>JAFJYI010000028.1:0-5036074 GCA_019022655.1 Acacia acuminata | reverse complement strand
TCCCAAATTTTTTAGCTCAACTTTCAAAAATCGTAACTAGAAGTATAGACCTCTGTTTTAGGTGTTCTTTGGCTCGTTGGAAAGGTTAAGATGTCTACTATTTACTGTAAAAATTTCAAGGAAAAACTCAAATTTTTTCCATTTCAAAATCAAGCCTGAAAGTTACTGTTCACCTGAAGTGCAGAAAACATTCTAGATTTTGGCTGAACTTTGGAAAAGCATATCTCTCATTCTACATGTCTGTTCTGGGTTTTTTTGGCTCATTTTAAACCTTATTATGTCTACTATCTTCAATAAAAATTTCATGCAAACATTTCCATAGAAACAGACCAGCGAAAGACACCCTATTTGTGAGTCTGAAAACAGAGTGAAGAAAATGCAGCAGATTAAACCATGCGTTTTTAATCCTCAAACTCAGAACTAACCATGTAGAAACTAGAAGGGAGAGGTTTAGAGAGTCACCTTGGTCGATACACAGGCTTACATGCATGGTTCCAACCTTCTTCCTTTCCTTCTGACTCTCACTCTCACGTTAACTTTCGGTCTCTCCCATACATCCAACTTTCTTGCTTTCATCCTTCTTTCATTGCTCACTCTCAGTCTCTATGACTCTTCCTTTTTCTTCATTTCGTTTCTATTCAGTAACGAGCCATAGCACTTCCTCTTAGTTTTACACTCTCCATCACACATTCTTGGCGTTTTCTCAGCTCCTCCGACTCTCCCTCTTACTATTGATCTCATCTGTAGATATAAGAAGGAGTGGGCAGGTACACTGGGCTCAAGGAGCATGGGGAGGGCTACTATTGCTGCGTGCTCAGTCAACGGCCAAAAAGCATTACATGAAAGCGCCGTTATGATCTCTTCTGATCTTGCGTGTTTTGACCGAAGAAATAAGGAAAAGCTTAGGGAGTATGTGTGTATAGAGAGAGTAGATCAGATTAGCATAATTAGAAGGTAGTGGATTGGGTCTATGTGATATATGGGCTGGATAGTATGGCGAAACTGAAGTAGTATGTGTTGTAGTGTGATTGAATATACTTATGCACTGTCATCATGTTTTGAGCTGATGAATATTATTGAACAAATGAGAAAGTATGGGCTGCACATGTACATGTACATATTTATATATATGAACACTCAATTCCCACACTTATATAACTTTTTCCAATTCGATTTCAACATTGAATAATTGATGAAAATTAATCCTTATTTCCATTCAAGGATTTTTTTTTTCTCAATTAATTCCTTTAGGCCTTAAAATATTATTTCTAAAATATTTATATAAAAAATTATTCCCTAATTATTTGTCCTTAATTTATGGGAAAATATGCTTTAAATTCCAATAATTAATTTCATAATTATTTTAGGGCAAATTTCACAATTTAATTTTCCCATAAAATATTCAAATTCCAAATCCCAAAGTTTTGGATGTTACATTTTCTGACATGTGACTTTTCTTTGAGTCTTTTTTGACAATTTTTTGGTTATTTGGGCCCTAAGGGGATTTTCCCTAATTTAATACAAAGTCACCCTTTTTACCCTAGTATGACGAGTGGTAAAAATTCAAGAAAAAGGGAATTTAATTGCCTTGACTTTTATATGGATATGTGGCATGTTCTTGTATCAAGTTTCATTTATCCCTTTTCATCTCCTTGTTAGCCGAAAATACATCATACATATAGGGATCGATATTTGCTTTTAGAATCTTGTCATTTTCTTTTGTCATTCTTGCCTTATCTTGTGTACACTTGGCACAAATCAAAGCCATGCACTTGTGACTTCTTTCATGTCCCGCTTGACTTTGTTTCATACATCTTTTGCACATTGAATATTCCATAGTCTTTCCCTCAATCTCTTGGCCGAAACCTGTTCAATAGTCTTGCAAGTTGTTTTTATTATCTGTTAGTTAGTGCATGTCCGTATGACAACGATATATTACCATTTATATACAAAATTATAAGAGAACAAACATTCTTCTTTCCATTCATTCTCCTAGTCGAAAATGGCTTTAAGAAAGTGACTTCCAGGAAAATTCGGGTATTTGGCTAACATTTCATTGACTTCAATTTTCCATGGCCGGTCTTTAGAGCAAAATGCTGATGGAGCTTGGCTCTCCTCCCTCATGTCCAGGATTCGAATCTTACCCCCTCCCTACTATGTGTATCCAAAAAAAAAAAAAAAAAAAAAAAAAAAAAAAAAGTGACTTCCATGTGACACTTCCCAAACATTTAAATGTAGTCACACAATTATTAAATTCCCCTTGTTAGTCAAATATGGCAAGTGAGTCATTTTAAATAAGGAAGAGTCATTATTATCATTTTATTCCTTAAACATACTTGTTAAGGAAAAATTCCACATGACTTCCTTTTAATTTCATTTAGTTGAAATTATGTCCCAAAATAATCAATGGAACATCAATTCAAAGTCAAATATCTTTATTTCACAATAAATTCCAAAATTGAAATTTCAGGAAAATTCGGGTATTTGGCTAACATTTCATTGATTGACACCCCGTACAAAGGATTTTTAGTAGAACATACACTAGGATATTATAGTCACTCAAGTGATCTCTTAGAAAAATGTTTCCAGAAATCAGATCACTATCTTGGTCATCATAGTGAAGTTATAGTCATGATAATCTTTCACATCACTTGAGTGATCATTGGCTATCACTTCTAGTGAACACTATGGTGATGAGTTTTTTATTATTATTATTTTAAAGAAGCACTTTCATCATTGTTCTAGAAGTAAGTTAACCAAATTTTGTCTCATCGCTTGAGCGTTTAGTCGAGTGATATAGTGATCTTTACTTAATGGGTTTCAAAACGCTTTAAATCAGTGTGCCAACTTTACAATACTTTATTAATCTTTCTTAAACTTTGTTATCATCAAAACATAAGAAATCAATATTGACATTATAATAAACTCAAACAAAAGTCTATCAATATTATAACATGTCGACAAACCTAAAATTTGAGTAATTTAAAAAAGATTCTAAACATACTCAACATGAAATTAGCTTAGATACACCACTATAGTTTGTACGTATCTACCCACCTAAAGTATTTTCTAAGTAGCATTAAATACATTAGGTACTAATCAGTGATTTATCGAGCATCTTAAAGTATTTTCTTAATAACATTAGGTATCCTAAAGTATTTTTCTAGTAGTTTCTTGTGTATTCGGCACACCCTAAAGTATTTTTTAGTAAAACTATGTATTATAAATTTATGGTGCCCATTGCTACTGAAAAAATACTTTAAGGATAAAATTGCACCAAAAGCACTTTATGATATTGGATATACTATTGAAAACACTACTAGAAAATACTAAAATAGCGACGGAATTTGTTTTCCGTCGCAAAAGTTTGTGACAGAAAACAAATGTCGTCGCCAAAAAAAAAAAAAAAAAAAAAAAAAAAAAAAAAAAAAACCCTTCGTATCAGATTTCGCCAAAATCACTAAACTTTTGCAACGGAAATAAATTTCCATTGCAATTTGCGACTGAATTTGTTTTCCATCGCAAAAGTTTGTGACAGAATTTGTTTTCAGTCGCAAAAGTTTGCGATGGAATTATTTTTCCGTTGTAAAAGTTTGCGATGGATTTGCTTTTACGTCGCAAAAGTTTGGGACGGAATTTTTTTCCATCATAAATTGGGACGGAAAACAAATTCCGTCCAAAAAAAAAAAAAATCCTCCGTGTCAGATTTCGCCAAAATCCCTAAACTTTGCGAAACGGGAAATAAATTTTTGTCACAAAAAGAAATTGCAGTATTTATATAAATATTTTTGTTTCATCCCAGCTCCAAGCCTCCAACATTTTCCCACCACTAGTGACTGACTATCTGTATCTTCACTCCAAATCTCTTCATTCCATAGTTACTCGTTTCAGATCTAAATTCCAGTGTGGACGACGGCGAATGCGACTGTCATCGGTGAAGGCGGCGGTCTTGGCTATTCAATCTGAGATTTTTGCGATTGTATCTTCTCCATTTTCAGTTTGCGTATGGAAACGACGTCTTCTTTCTCTTCTATCGGGTTATCTTATGTTTGATCTGCGATTTTTGCTCTTCGATCTGAGATATCTGCTCCCTCTTCCCTTTGATCTATAAATTGGTATTTAAATTGGGATTATGATTATCTCACTGATTTAGTTTGAATTAACGGTTAGGTTATGATTATCTAAGATTGAATTGAAGCTTATTGGGTTTAGGTTGTTGATCAAACTTGAAATTTACATATGGTATGCTTGTCGAAACCCTAAGGCTTTGTTTTGGAGTTTGGAAGAAAGGGGCAGGAGAGGGATGCAAGGAGAATGGAGGGGAGGGATGGAAGGGATCTTCCCCTTGTTTGGAAGATAAAAAAATAGTAACGAAGGAAGATGGAGGATTAATGAGTTACTTTTACCATTTTGTCCTTTTCTTTAATAATTAATATAATTATTATACTTTACAAATAAATTTAAATTTAAATTTTCTAAAAATATTATTTATGTAATTTTTATATTCAAACAATTATTTATGTGGTGGCGATGGCGGCGGAGGTGGTGGTGGTGGTGGTGGCGCGACGGCGGTGGAGGCGATGGTGGTGGTGGCGCGATGGCGCGGTGGTGGTGGCGCGGTGGTGGTGGTGGTGGTGAATAAGGGTAAAGAAGTAATTAACCTATTTTCCCTCTTAAAACCCCCCAATATGGGGGGACTTTATTTTTTAGAAGAAGGAGGGTTTTGGAGGATTTGTAAAAATCCCTGATTCCCTCCCCTATTATTTTTTAAACTTGCAAATAAGAGAAGGAACTATCAAAACCCTCCCTACCCTTTCCTTTCCCTTCAAAATGAAACTCTCAAACATAGCCTAAGTTGAGTAAATTGTGGTTTTGGGCAATTGAAGGATTAAGCGTATAAGTTTGAAATGAGTAATTGGTGATTTGAAGTGAGAATTGGGATTTTGAAGCTGTAAAGTTATCTTCAATGTAATTTTTTATGTATTTCTTTTTTCTTTTTTATTTTCCCACGGTGAGAGTGATAATAACAAGGTTTCTTTGACTTTCATCAAATTGGTATGATCTTCATCTTTCCAATCTGTTTCACGACCTCACTGCTGTTGATTTTTGCATTGAGTCAGAAAATGGTTTTTGGTTTCCATTGAGTAAGAAAAGGATTTATAAGATTCATCCATTTTCATCAAAGCTTGCATTTCAATGCATTAAACTGCTTCTTCATATATAACAATAGAAACTGATTGCAAGGATGTCACGAATTGCTTCCATATTAACTCTGTTCCTCCTAAATGGAGGAATCTTCATATAGTATGTTGTTCCACGAGATTTTGATGTTAAACGAGTATAAATCATCAAGTCACTAATGAGTTTTATTTAACATCTTGTGAGACAAATTAAATCTTGAACTTCATCTTAA
The DNA here is from genome assembly GCA_019022655.1 of Acacia acuminata. Lineage (NCBI taxonomy): Eukaryota > Viridiplantae > Streptophyta > Magnoliopsida > Fabales > Fabaceae > Acacia > Acacia acuminata. Next base: position 5,030,661 of record JAFJYI010000028.1, on the reverse strand, counting down.
AATAGCCAAGAAAAATCAGTTTAGATAAGAAGTCATACAATGTGATATTCTTATGGGTAATTTCTCTTTTTAAGTGATTTTAGGGCCCGTTTGGATGGCCTTTTTGATAGAAAAAGCACTTTTTAATGAAAAAACTGTTTTTTTTAAAAAAATTAATTTATGTGTTTAGATGATATTTTTTTAAAAAAGCAAAAGTCCCAAAATGTTGCTTTTTTTTTTTTTTTTTTTTTTTTTGTCTTAAAAAAAGCATTTTTTTAAAAGCCCATCCAAACGGGCCCTTGGAATTGTGATATTTTGTAAGTTTTGGGATCCGGGGTTGTCTCATCTATATGTATGTATGTCCATATTTGTTTTGGTCATCCATTACCTATCTTAAACATATTTTATGCAGACTGACAATGGGAGAGCACGAGTTTGTTACACCAAAGGCAATAGGTAAACAAGTCAAAGCAAGAGAAACATTGTCAAGATGAGAATGGGTTCAAGTGTCAGTGTGATTGCATGAGTGAAAGTGACTAGCGTTTAAGGCAAATCCTTGAACAAAACCCAAATTGCATTATTGAGGCCTTAATATGAAGAGTTGGAGAATAAATATCTTGATAGGAATGGACAGCTGAACACTGCTCTGCTCCTTTTTGTGCTCCTGAGCTGTGGGATTACCCAAGCCATGCTGATATTGATGAAAGGGCTGATATTTGGTCACTGGGATCCGCACTGTATCGAGTTATCGGATTGCTCAAGCCATGCTGATATTTTTATCTATTCCTTTTCTAAGCCGTTATCTGGATAGTCTAATTACTATAATTGTCATTTTCAAGGTTATGGCTTCATCTTTGTGCTGCATATGTTTTTACCAGAGTTCTCTGCTATCTTCTTTATTACTAAGTTCAAGTTTGCCTTGTTAAAGCCGTATTATTTTTCAACTCTTACATGAAGGCAATAGTTGAATTTCATGCTTGGTGTTTCTATTGTAACCAGAAGTATGGCTACATTCAAGTTCTAGTAGATGCTGGTTGGTAGTTCTCTAGCTCTGATATGTCGCAGGGATCAAACAAGGAATATTAGAAAGTGGTTGTAATAGTCCGAAAAAAAAAATTTGATAGAATAATGGGATAATGGATGATTAGGAACAAATATTTATTTGTCATTTTAGATACTTTCAATTTTAGTCAAGTAATCTTTTTGATTTGTTGAGTGATCCTTAAGTTTAGGATCAGTAAGTTAGGATACATGTAAATTAAATTAATAATTTCATTTATTTATTTATTCTTGGTAGTTACTCCCATAATATTAGTGGTGGATTAATGGGGTAGATTTAGGAATATCTTAACAATATTTTGTTAGAGTATCTTAAATTATTTATAGTATCATAAGATATCTTGATTAAAATATTTAAATATTTGAATGAAGATATTAGGATTATCTTTTAGTTTTATTTGCTGCCTTTAATTCTTTCCATTATTTTGATTGCTATCGATAAGAATAATGATGATGATAAACAAATACCTTTATTTTGTTTCAGCCCAATTTCAAATTACAGTGCCATATAAATTTATTGATTAACAAGGGCATTTTAGTCTTCTTATTCTATTAAAACTGTAATGCCCCAATAAGTATTTTTTAAAAAAAAAAACTTAAAGAGAAAAATAAATGATTAACTAATGAAGTAAGGTAATAATATAATTAGATTTGTTCTGTTTAATGTTTGTATTTAAATTTTGGATGTGTGTGTATAATAATTATCTAATTTTTGATTAATAAATTGACTATGTGTTGTAAATTTCTAGGGATGGTGGAACTTCGGTGATTTCTTATTGTTGACTTTTGAGTTTAAATGATTTGTGTGCAAAGTGGGATATTTTGTTTTGTTTCAGCATTATGAAATTACTATAATATCCATATTTTATATAATATAATAGGGATAAGGGTCTTAAATGTTAGTTCTCTTTGTGTTTTGATGATGCCGAACAATTGTATTTAATGATAAAAATGATTGAAAGAAACCTTGAGTTGTTGAAATATGTTCTAGAAAATGAGTAACTCAAGTTACTCAATATAACTCGAGTTACAGTCTTCAGAAAGCCCAATTTACTGTTCAAAGTAACTCAAGTTAGTAATCGTAACTCAAGTTGTAAGTTTAAGAAATATCGTTTTGCGAGAGATCATAACTCGAGTTACCACTTAGTAACTCGAGTTATGGACTGTACTTCATTATTTCAAAAAGCTTCTCGCGATATCAGTTTTTCATCAACTGATATAACTCGAGTTATAAGCATATCAGAAAGCTTCAACTGATATGAAGCAACTCGAGTTACTGGAAGTAACTCGAGTTAGAATATTGGCAATTGCTCTCTGACTGATTTTATTGTTAACATAACTCGAGTTATGGAGTGTAACTCAAGTTACATAATTCAAGGAAATCTCTGCAGCTTTTCTGTGCTATGAAGAAACTCGAGTTACCTTATACAACTCGAGTTAAGCTATATGCAATCTCTTCTCTGTTTGATCTGATGCAAATGTAACTCGAGTTAAGATTCATAACTCGAGTTGATCTTCATTGATAAAATTCTCTGAACATGCTTGTAACTCGAGTTATCAGTGTTCAACTAGAGTTACCTATATCAGTTCTTGAAATCATCGTTCTCGTAATCTGAAATCTTATGATTATGCTTTGGGTACTTGATATTATTGTTTCTTATCATTTCTAACCAAGTTTAATCACTTTGCTAGTAAGTTTCAGACATGGTTAACAGGTTTAAACTTCAAATTTTCATAAAGCAAGATTATGTCAGAAGCATTAAATGCACAGCAGAGACGTTCACCATTTTGGCAAGAAACCTTATGAGCAGACGAAAAGCATTCCGGCTATTTCCTAGACAACATTTCACCTGAGTCTCAACGGACAATTTGAATAAGGAATGTCAACGAAGAATAACGAACGAATGTCAGAAGCATACGAAGAGACAAAGCCACGTAATCTCAACGGATATATTCATTACTCACAACGGCTCATTTAATCTCGTCTCAACGGTCATAAATGCTATCATCTATAAAAGCCAGAAGCATTGAAGTCTCTATCTACCGAAACTCTGCACATTCAATTAGCAATTAAGTTCATTTACTGTTTCAACTCAAAAAGCTAATATCTTCGGATATATCAATCTTCAGTGTTTATTTATCTACTCTTTTAGAGAGTCTTTATTGATTATTCATCTTGTAAGAATTTCAAAGTATTGGGACTTTGAGATTGGGATATTTGATTACAACTTGTAAGGGGGAGTAAGTTCTAGTGAGAGAATTACTCCGTGAGTTGCAGAGTGTGTAATCATTTGAGTTAGTAAAATCCCGGAGAGTCTGGGGACTGGACGTAGGTCAAGGATTTAGACCGAACCAGTATAAATCGCCTGTGTTCATTCTTCTTCTACCTTACTCTGTTCATCCCTGTTTTTGTTACCTTTAAACAGAGCATTTTGGGAAGAAAATTTTATATCCCCAATTCACCCCCTCTTGGTGATATACCGCCTTTCATTTGGTATCAAAGCACAGGTCTTCTCTGAAGTGATTAACATCTCGAGAAGGATCAATATGGACGGCATACTACCTGATGGAGCTTCGATCAACCGACCACCAGGATTCAATGGAGAGCATTACTCCTTTTGGAAAGCCAAGTTCAAAGTCTTTGTCATTTGCTTGATGTTTTAAAATGAAGTTAAACTTATCCAATAGCCGATTTTCAATTGTGTTGAACTTATAATCTAGTGAGGTACTTGATCATTGTAAATTCTATGCATGCTTGGAAATGGTTTTTGAGATGTTACTTATTTCTAAACTCCCATGCGGGGACCCTTGTTATGAATTATTCGTTGTTGATGGGATGTTATTCATCGGAAAAATATTTTTGGTCTCAGATAGTGTAGCTGACTCGGTACCTCCAGCCTAATGGAAGTTGAAGAATTGTGTTGATCAGTCTATATGGTGACGTAAACTCAAGCTTTGGCATTATGTTTTGAAAATCCCATTGTAGGAGCTCCACATAATCTATAGGCAGGATCCCTATTTTCCCTTGTAATTAGGAATATATTTATATGTATATGCTATATGGAGTGAAGCTCTGAATGCTGTAATAAAATTTTGGATCGTTGTAGAATTTTTTGGGAAGTCTAATTTATTAGTTTAAGGCTTAAGGAATGTGAGTCCAGTTATATTTCGTGCAGGTCACCTCTTAGTTTTCAGGGTGTGACAGTGGTGTGAAGAAATATTCCTGAATAAGAGAATTGATGAGAAAGGTAAAGCTCCTATGGCTGCATGAGTTGATTGGGCGTTTAATTCAACAAGCAATAGTGCAAAAAAGCCTTTTAAGACCGGACAAAAGAGGCATCGTAAGACCGGACCTACGACCGGTCTTGTTCCAGCCGCTATTAAAAGTCTAACATTTAAGACCGGATAAGAACCGGTCTTAAAGAAACTCTTTTAGACCGGACATTTAAAACATTGGGTCTTAAAAGTCATACTAAATAAACCTGAAATATTTTTGTTCGGTCCTAAAACTCAACTTTTAAGACTGGTCAAAAATTAGGCCGCTCTTAAAAGATCGAAATTTTAAGACTGGACAAAATAAATACGGTCTAAAAAATAGCGGTACGCGGTCTTAAAAGACTGGCTTTCAAGATGGATGCTAAATACATCCGGTCTTAAAAATTTGATTTTAGACCGGATGTATTAATTTACCGGTCTTAAAAGACCAACTTTTGGTCTTTTAAGACCAGGCTTAATATCAAATGTGTACACATGACCTTTAAGACCAGACATATAAATACATCTGGTCTTAACAATTGAACATTTAAGACCGGCATATTTATTTCCGGTCTAAATTTTCTCGAATTTTTCCCTGTTCTGTTCTTCCTGATTATATATATATATATAAACAAATCCACCACCCAATCCAGCACATAAAAGTCGATACTTTAAGCTACAAGCTATGAACAATTATTGAATAAATTGAATTGGGAAAAAGAATACAAATATTATTCACCATGAGTTATGTGGCCTCTTAATTAATGATTATACTATGACTACAACACCTAAATTAATTCATACAATAAGATAACTTATTTACAAATACAATAAGTTACAAATACAACATACATGCCCAAAATAATATTCACCATGCCTTCATCTGATTCCCACCCAACAACATAACATCCTCGCTCTTTTATAACATGCTCCTTTGGATCGGATCTTGCCACAAAAATAAAACAAGAACAAACATCATATTCAGTGACATTAAATTGTTTATGAACATAGAAGGAATATAATATAGTTAAAACCTTAAGGTTTTCAAAGAATTCTGCATATGAATATTACCTTATGAATTGACTCTTTTATAAAGTGATATCTTCCCATATCCCTTCTTGATGATCATTTCTTATGCCAGGTTCATTATCCGCTTCATCTTCTTCGTTCATGTCCGGTAGACCCCTTGAAAAAGGAGTACTCTCAGGAAGACCATAATTTGAATGACTTTCCTCATCAATATCAATGACCCTTTTTCCTTGGAGAGCTACATACCACATTTTATTTTCTTGATCGGTGATATAGAACACTTGTTTCGCCTGGTCTGCCATAATAAAAGGTTCATCTCCAAAACTTCTACCATTGACATCGACTAATGTAAATCCCAGCCAATCGATCTGAACACCATTATTGACATTAACCCACTTACATTTGAAAATGGGAAATCTAATTTTCACATAGTCCACCTCCCAAATCTCTTCAATAACCCCATAATATGACATGACTGCCAATAAAGGCCTCTTGTCTTTCGAACTGGAGAAGTGCATAGATTCAGCCTCTAACATAACACCACTGTTCTGGACTGTGCTCGTATCATCTAGGGACTTCGTGTAAAATGTATAACCATTGATCACATACAAATTCCAACTTATGACATCAACCTCAGGACCACGTGCTAACCATTTGATTTTATCAGAAACACATTCCTCCCCCTCGATCTTTTGTTTGAACCAGTTTGCAAAAGTTCTGTTATGCTCCCTAATCAACCTTTATTCAGTCATTCGATGATTTTCTTTCCTTACAGCTTCTTTATGTGCAGCTATGATGGCTTGAACTTCATCAACATTATTCAAGATGTATAAGTGGACTTGTGACAATTCATCAGGATCCACACTCTTTATGGAAGCCCCTTGTCTACCCCCTTCAGCATGCTGATGTTTTGGAAGTCCAATATGTCTTACTTTGACCAAATAATTTTGACAAAATTCCATGGTTTCTTCAGAAAATATTTCTGAACAATCGATGCTTCTGGCCGGTATGTGTTCTTCACATACCCTTTTAGGAATTTCATAGATAATTCAATTGGGTACATCCACCGTAAATGGATAGGGCCACACAACTTTATCTCCCTCACTAGATGAACAATTAGATGAACCATGATGTCAAAAAACGTAGAAAGAAAAAGCTTCTCAAGGTGGCACAAGATAAGATATCCTTCATTCTCCAATTCATCCAACTTTTCAATATCGAAAACTTTACTACAAACCACATTGAAGAAGACACAAATCTAGTCAAAACGACCCGAAGATCATATTCGGCCATGCCTCGAATAGCTATTGGGAATAGCTATTGCATCAAAACATGACAATCATGAGACTTTTGGCCTACTAATGTCAAGTCCTTCATTGATACAAGCCTCTTAAAATTTGACGAATACCCTGAGGGAACTTTTGTGCCATGTAAACACTCACAAAAACTTCGTTTCTCATCCTTAGACAAAGTATGAGAAGCCGAGGGACAATAAATTTTGTTACCATGTGGCCTTGGATGTAACTCTTTATGTATTCCTATTGATATCAGATCCAATCTTGCCTTCACACCATCCTTGGAACTACCTTGTATGTTGAGAAACGTGCCAACAATACTATCACATACATTTTTCTCCACATGCATGACATCAATACGTGTCTCACATCAAGATTGCGCCAGTAGGGAACATCGAATAAAACAGATCTCTTTTTTCCATATATTTGTTTCTTTTCTACTCTTTGTAGTCTTACTGAAGATGACATTGATATTTTTCACCTTTTCATAAACTTGCTCCCCAGTCAATGACACTAGAGCATCTTCATACTCTTAGCCACCAAAAAAGGCTTTCTTTAATCGACGATATGGGTGGCCCTATCTAAGAAATCTCCTATGTCCAAGATTAACCGTCTTTCTTCTATGTTGAAGTTGATGGTAGCATGTGCCTTCTTCACAAACCGGACATGCTTTATGGCCTTTTACACTATACTCTTACAAGTTCCCATATGATGGGAAGTCATTTATAGTACAAAATATCATGGCTTGCATTTTAAACACCTCCTTCTTGAAAGAGTCAAAAACATCGACACCTTCTTCCCACAACTCCTTCAAGTCTTCGATCAAGGGCTGAAGGTAAACATCAATGTCATTTTCGGGTTGTTTTGGTCCCAAAATCAACATAGACAGCATGATGTACTTTCGTTTCATGCATACATTGAGAAGAATCGGCCGGATGTCGAAGCTTTCCATCAAAAATCCTCTCATCTGCATGCCACCTCAATTGTTTTGCATCATTTTCATTCGCAAACAACCGTTTGAACCTTGGTATGATTAGAAGATACCACAACACTTTTGCAGGCCCCTTATTTGACTTGTACCTTGGGGTTTCACATATCGGATAATTCTGCTTCTCTTCAAACCCTTTTCTATACAATACGCAATCATTCGGGCATGCATGGATCTTTTTGTACTCCATCCCCAGTGGACAAAGTATTTTCTTAGCATCATAGTATCGATGAGGCAACACATTATTATCCGGAAGCATGTCCTTAAAAGCCTCAAGCATTTCAGAAAAACTCTTGTCGCTCCATCTATGACGTGCCTTCAAGCTTACCAATTTCAATACAGTGTTCAACAATTGGAATTTTTTACACCCACGGTATAGCGAGGTCTCTGCATCACTACACATATTACCATATGCATGTGATTGATGAAAGGCATCTTCTCCTACATCATGAATAATGTCCTCTATGTGATCATCCAAATCTGTGTTATTATCATCAAAGGCCACTTCCCCATGTTGAGACCCACTTGGTATTTTTTCATCGTGCCATACCCATACTGTACAAGTCTTACAAAGTCCTTCACAAATTAAATGTGTGTGTATAACTTCAGGACTTAGTCGCCTCTCATTTAAACATTTTACACAAAGGCAATAAAACTTCCCACTATCATCATGGGCATTTTGTTTAGCAAATTCTATAAAGTTTCTCACCCCATTCTGATAGTCAACACTCGTCCGTAAAGCATTTATCCAACTGTGATCCATAGTAGAATTCCTATAGATGGAAAGATTTAACATACATAACCCAAAAAAATTGACACTTGCATATAAAATAAGGCAACACCAAATGCATATTTATGCTCAATGTCGGTTATGTCTTTTTTTTCGGAAGAAACTTACCCATTAAATGCATAACGAAGAATCACTTTTGGTCATAAATGTATCACAGTGAATCCAAGAAGCAAAATAAATGCATGACGAGGAAATTAAATGCATCGCATGATGGTCTTGTGGACTCACATGTGGCATATAAATTCAAATGCGTTTCCTGAGTCTTTCTTCTCCCGCCACGAACGTTGATGTTGCAGACAACAAGAGTACCCTAAAAACATTTTTTGGTCAGTTGGGTAGGTCTAAATTGCAAATTTGGGTAGGTCTAAATTGCAAATATAATCTTCAAAATACAATATTCATTAACAATAGAGAAACCCATAAGAACATTTCATCGATTTTGTTCAACCCATGAAAAAACCAAAACGATAAGCGGGAAAATCATAAAGTTATATAACCAAAACACCTCTTACAGCTTGGTCTATAGACTTTTAGCTAAGGAACCGTAAAGTGATTGTCGAGAGAGCAACGCGAACCCGCGACGAAGCAACACACAAACGTGGAGACAAAACCTGAGTAATCACTTTCGGCGCGACAAGAGAAGTTCGAGAGGGAAATTTAATATTCCGCGCGACAGAAACATGTTTTAGTATTTTTTATTTTATTAAGACCGGTAAATTATAAAGTAGCCGGTCCTAAATATATAATTAAATTTTTAAGACCGAGTTTTAGAAGGCTCCGGTCCTAAATTTTTATTATTCATTTAATATCCACCCGACAGACATGTTTTGGATTTTATTAAGACTAGTTAATTCTAAAGAAGCAGGTCCTAAATATATAACTTTTTAAAACCGGAGGTTTAGAACACTCCGGTCCTAAATTTTTATTATTAATTTAATATTCCGCGTGGCGGAGACATGTTTTGGATTTTATTAAGACCAGTTAATTCTAAAGAAGTAGGTCCTAAATATATAACTTTTTAAGACCGGAGTTTTAGAAGACTCCTGGTCCCTAAATTTTTATTATTTATTTAATTTTAAGACCGAGTTTTATAAAACATCCAAATTCCTAAAAGTCCTCAATTTTTTTTTGGAAAAAAAGGATTGGCTTTGGCGAGCGCAAAGAATCGAATGAATAAAAATTAAAGGAAAACTGGAGTTTCTTAAATTACTGGAGAATATGAACAAAAAAAAAAGACACAAGCTTAGTTCTTAATGCTACATATATTACTTGAATATGCACGTACACAAGAAAAAATACAAAAGAAAAACAAGCAAAAAATTATCAAAAACAAGAATCTGACTAAACATCCTAAAGCTTATTATCCTCCAAAGCCTTGGCGATATCAGCGTGAGCAGCATTAACTTCTGATCGGAGGTCAGCAAGTTCCTGTCTTATTCGTATCGACGCATCATGGTCTGAAAGCTGGGGTGCGGCAATCTCTTCATCATCCGAAGAAATAACAATGGGTCTAACAACTCGAGACTCTTCTATAACAATAGAACGCACTCTCACTAGAGGAGGCTCACTGTAGAACGATCTTCGGAAGGCACGAGCATCACCAGTAAGTTTACCTTTACGAGCGGTTATCTTGTATCTAACCATGGTTTGAGCGGTTAGGGGCAAAGAGGTATGAGGAGTTAATAAAGGCAGAGAGCGGTTACGCGATAGCCACGTACGTAGTTTGGAGTTACGAGGTAGTGAGGAATTAATAAGGACAGAGAGGTATGATGAGTTAATAAAGGCAGAGAGCAGGAGACGTGTTAAGAGCGGATTTTATAAATATGCGGTCTAAAATTCTATTATTTAATTTTTTTCAATTCAATTGATTTTAAGACCGACCTTTTATAATATTCCGGTCCTAAAAGTCTATTATTATTTTTAATTAATTCAATTACTTTTAAGACCGACCTTTTATAATTTATCCGGTCCTAAAATTCATTTATTTTTTTCAATTCAATTTTTTTTAAAGTAAGATTTTTTTTCTTAAAAAATATTAGTTTTAAGAACGGATCTTTTACAATACCGGTATTAAATCAGATAGCAGAGTCGTATCCTTACACTCTGTTCAAATGAATGATTCAAAGTCTCTTCGGCTTCCAGATAAACTTCCCAACTAGGCGTCTCCTCGTATTCTGATGAACTATGCGTCTCCTCATTAAAGTTTTCGGCATTTCACATTGTTCCGGATGGGTTCTCTATTTAAACCCATTGTTACTTTACTTTCTTTACATTCTTCTCCATCACATCTACAACCTCTACCGTAATGGCTGCCCCACCACCACGAGGTCCTCCTTTACCTCTTAATCCTCTTCCTCCTCCGTACCCTCCTCCTTCGCTGCCTCCGGACCCAACCTTCAAACATATGATGCACCCCTCCTGGCCCGCGTCGATCATATAGACCGATGATTGGGCCAGCTTTTTCAGGTCTACAACGTCGTCAACAACAAGCTCAATGTAATACTCGACGCCCAGGACGTTGAGTATAATCCTTTAAATGACGATGTCTCCGACCTCTTCGACGACTCCCTCCCCGCCAACAACGATGGGGAGGAGTAAATGTTTTTATGTTTTTTTTCTGTACTGCTGCTGCCCCCCACGGGTGTTGGTCGATTTCCTTGATGGCAAGTGAACCAGTGTATTGTATCTCTTGATCTGAGTAGATTGCTTCTGTTGATTATACGGGATTCTCCAAATCTATTAGTTCTGATCCTCCGCATCTTCTATTCCGTTATATCAGCAACCTAACTGTCAGTAGCGCCCTTTTCTTCTATTCTGTTGATTCTAAAAACAATGTAAATTGTTCCATTCTTAGCACATGCAAATGATTTCTATTATTCAGTCCCTAATCATGAATGTATGCCTTTTTGCTTGGATTATCTGTAGTTAATCTTGTATTTAACATTCAATTCAGTCATAAAATATAGGGAAAATATGGTATGATTTGTGCTCATCAACGGGGCAGCATAAAAAAATATAATAAATGTTTTGCTGTCCTATTTCGGTCGCCTTTCATTTTCATTATCTTCTTTCATTTTCGGATAAAAAGGAAACAAACAAAACATTGTCCTCGTGTGTGATCAACATTAAAAAATGTACAGAATACAGTTAACAACATACAACATACAAAAAAAGATTGCTTACCTTATTCGAATAAAAACAAACAAAGTGACTATTCTTCTCAAGGTTGGACCGTCGTTGTCGTCGGTTTTACCTCGCCCTGATTTGAAACAAAATGTCCTTTTTCATTATCTTCCTTCTTTTTCGACAAAAAGAAAAAGACAAAAGAAAAGGGATAACGATAATGATAACGCTGGTCAAAACCAGGAGAGGTAAAAACGACGACAACGAAGGACCTAGCTTGAGCAGAACGCCTGAACATCGATTGTCTTGAACCCTAATGATTTGTCTGAAAAACAAGTGAACATTTATATTTAAAGGAAGACTATTGAGACTGGAGATTTAACAAATACACGGTCCTAAAGGTTAAATAATATTTACTAAAAAAAAAAGAATTTTAGGAGCGGACACATAAGTATACGATCCTAAAAGTCACACGAATACTTTTAAGACCGATCATTCAACAAACATACGGTCCTAAAAGTCTTTAGAATTAAACGAAGACTTTTAGGACCGGACGTATAATAAATATGTGGTTCTAAAAGTTACGCCATATTTTTAAAATAAACGGACACTTTTAAGACTGGACATAAAACAAACATACGGTCCTTAAAGTCCAACCCTTTTTTAGGACTTTTAGGACCGGTCTTTCATCAATATACGGTCCTAAAAGTCTAGCCAAATTTTTAGAATTAAACGAGGACTTTTAGGACCGGACGTATAATAAATATGTGGTGCTAAAAGTTACGCCATATTTTTAAAATAAACGAACACTTTTAAGACAGGACTGAAAACAAACATAAGGTCCTAAAAGTCCAGCTTTTCTTAGGGCTTTTAGGACCGAAATTTAATCAAATATACGGTCCTAAAAGTCTAGCCAAATTTTTAGAATTAAACAAGGACTTTTAGTGCCGGATGTTTAAAAAATATACGGTCCTAAAAGTCGTGAATACTTTTCAGGTTTAGTCTCTTATTGCTCATTGGCAACATTGATAATTGAATATTTCATACACTACTTTTTGTCTCTTGATTTATAATTTAGGACTCTTTAGCTAATAAATAATGGCTTTTATACTTATTTGGGCCTTGGGCCTTTTATTATATTTTAGCCATTATTTAATAATAAATTCCAGTTTTACATTGCTTCACCATTTTTACCATAACTCTTGAACCAGACATCGGATTTGCCTCATTTTTGTCTCAAATTTCAGATGATTCAGAGAGCTACAATTGTTGTGAAGACATAAAGAGCAAATTCGGACAAGAGGGCAGTTGATTTTGGAGCCGAAATCATATGTATTTTTGGGCTCGAATTTTGTAATTAAAGCCCGTTTTATTTTATTTTCGTTTTGGGCCTGAATTGTGGATTGGAGCCCCATTTCATTTTTCCATTTTAGGTTAAGTGAGGCAGCAGCCAAAAACAGATTCTCATTCACGCTTTTAGAATTCAGAGGATCAAAATAGTAGTTTTCAAATTCTCTCGCAATGTTCTTCGTGTTCTTCATCTTTTTTCATCTTTCTTAATTATGTTCGGCTAAATTTCTGAGATTGATCCACGATGAGGGTTCCATCCACTATCCGGAGGATTCGCGCCTAATTGGTAACTGTCTAACTCGTTTCGTATCCCTTAATCGATTTGATTTTTGGTTCGGATTGGGTTTTTGATAAAAACCCAAATTGATATTTCCCAAGGACGAAGTTCGACCGGGTTGAAGTATTTCGTGCGATCGTACGTAGGTGCGCCACCGATTCGAACAAATTCTGAATGATTGTTCAGGTTGAGGAAATTTCTAGACAAATGCGTAGATTTGGTTTGTCTAGAGTCGATTACGAGTTCTAATAAATGCTTCGTTCGAGGAAGGGTAGTGGGTGAATCCGAAATCGTGGGTTAATCCTTTAATCCTCTCGTTTTCTTTTAATCTGTGTTATTTCATTTTGTTTCTGCATATTTCCATTTTCAATCTCTTCTCGAATCAAAAACCCCGATTTTATCGTTTTTTTTTTATTACTTGTTCAAATTAAACCGATTGCGAATTCGTTGGGAAACGACCCGGGTTACATTATACTTGTAAATCCTTTTCTAATCTGGTTATTTTGGGAGATTACGGCAAATCTCTCAAACATCATGTACCTCAAATTTCAAGCACTAAATAACTAGAATGAATGAATGAATTCTTTGAAAAAAATAAAAAAATTTATTATTGAATTACACATTGCGTCTATATTTAAAAATGAATGAATTTTTCAAAAAAATAAACAAATTTACAAAAAATTATTGTTTCTATAACATATATTTACAAATGAATTTAGGACATTAATTATTGTCCTGACTGTTAATCAGGTCATACAGATATTCACAAAACAAATTGCGTATGTGCTCCAATTCATCATTAGGAAAGGGATCAGGACAGGCAAACCTTTGTAAAATCAAAGACAGAAACTGAATTAACTTGCATGCATATTTCATATGTAACATTAATCCGAAACTGAATTTAGCCATAATGCCGTAAACCTAATTCAACCATAATATGTAACATCAAATACATTTACCTTTGCGGTGAATTTAGTCTTTTGTTGCTTGACAATATCATATATGTGTTTCATGACGTACTGGCCACATAAGTTGAACTTCTTTGGTTGCCGACGGGTCTAAAAAGAACAAGAAATATATATAAGAGCATCTATAGCTTACTGACCAAGTTCACAAGGTAGTGTGCTAGTGTCCAAATATGTACCAACCTTTGGTGTGTGCCATTTAGGATAAGTGGCCTGATACCCACGCTTTTTGTTTACCTCGATTTGGAAGGTCCTCATGGCACTATCATCAAAATCACAAATTTATCAATAATGTTCATTGAAAATTCACAGCAGAGATTTTAGACAAGAGAATCAAAATGATATGCTTACTTGTTGATGGTCTGCACCAACATAGTCCCCAGATCACTGTGAGTGGAGCATAAGAAGATAACTTTATGCTCCTCCATGCACATGATGACCAACTGCCAGTGGCGGCTGAAAATTCATAGCAGTAAAGTACTCAGTGATATACGTAGCAGAATTAAGTAAATTGCAGACAAGAATTGTGATATGTACCTGTGGTAGTATGGAAACAAGTACACCTTTCTTCTCACTTCACACAACCTCGTTGATATGTACTACTGTCTCTCCACCAAGGGTGTTGTACTTGCATAGACTGGGCACAAGAATCCAAAATCATTGATTCTACCCTGTTGAACCAATTCTTGATGCATGAACCTACAATAATGTCATCGATCAGGAATTATTATATATGTATGTTTGTCTAAACGATGCATTTAAATTATATACTCATAGAATCAGATACTTACTTCATAAACATTTGAACAATTGCATCAGTAAGCTCCTGTCGAGGAAGCAGCAGGGACGTTACATCAACGGTGTCAATGTAAACCGGTTGAGGTTGACAAGGGCCTACTACTTCATTGACAAGCCATGATTTATCTTTAAAATATCCACTCTTCACCATATCGGATATTTTTTCTTGGTAGTCAACTTAGCAGTAGGGGATAGAGCTTGAGGAGGGGATGGAGCTTGACAAGGGCATGAAACTTGAGGAGGAGGGGGTGGAGCTTAACGAGGGGATGGAACTTGAGGAGGAGGGGATGAAGCTTCAGGAGGAGTAGAGACATGTACAAGCTTCATTGATAAGAGATGAAGGTTCCCTTGACATCACTCACAAGCTTCAGCTGATCATTTGGGAGAGGGAGAGGTGCATCAATGATCACCTTTTCAACTGACACTCTAACTTCATTATCAACCATTGGTTGGTGGTGTACAGTTGATCCCAAGTTGCGGACATTCCCTTTTGCAACTAATCATCTATGCCTATCAGGATCCTCCACATATAGGTCACAAGGTTGTTCTGATTGTACAACAATGCAGCTCCCTCTAGTGCTCTGCTGCATAGGTGCAGGTGAATGTGTGAAGGGAACACTGGTCTCTGGATGAGAGCTCAAAAGTAGCCTCATCTAATTCATTTCCTCCTTCATCAATACTATCTGGGATTGAAACATTGCTTCTTTAGCTACTGCTTCCTCACTTAATTTGGCCAGCGTCTATTCCATCTCCTCTTGGGCAACCATACTTTGTTTATGGTGTTTGGATTTACCAAAGTATTGCTTTAGGCCTACCCATCCTCCAATCCCCCTTTAGGCCCCGAGTGATCCGGTTTTCCGGTCGCAACGGTCAGAACATCATTGCTCCCGTCCGACACAAAAGATCCCTCTGCTTCTTTCTTTTTAAGATCTTCCTATAAGATACAGATAACGAGAAGCTTAGTAGTGAAACATGTTTAGTAACTAAAAAATAACAATAACAATAGTTACAATTCTTTCAAAGAACTAGACGGGTTTGTTCACTCGTGTAGGCGCCGCTTGGCTTTTACCGAATATGCAACCACAATCCTCGCGATGTATTGGAGATGGTTGATCAACTATCACAGAAGGATTGGATTCAGCTTCATCTTCCAATCTCTTCCGCTTGGCCACCATCAATTCTTTTTCGGCCTTTTCATATCCGCTGCGAGAAGCCTTATGTGGGCAATCATTCTTTCTCCCTATCTCCTGTGCTTGTTCCCTTCTTTTATGTGAATCAGAATTGAAAACAACTATCAATTATGAATGCCAGCTATGTCACTAACAGAAATTAGAGAACTTTTACTTAATATGAACATCAAACATTAATCAAATTCACGTCATCAAGTTTCAACATTTTATTTAAGGAAGATGTAGAATTGTAGAAGAAATTGGGAGAAACAGAGGAAAGGGAGTTGCAGAATTGTTGCCAACTCAATCAATTCATTCATTCATCATAACTGGTTCCTACACATATTAGACTAACCTCTTATATATAGTTAGAGGCTTGATTCTTAAGGCCCAATAACAGCTTGCACTGAAACCATTACACAGTTAACATACTAATTAACTAACTAACAGCAATGTCTAATTGTGTTGATTCGTGGAGGAAATATATACTTCTATTCACACACCAAACCATTTAACTAACAGGATTAGATGAATATAATAACATTCACATATCCGCACAGGTTAATAAGCAAACAAAGGGCAAACAAAACTAAATATAAACTCACCGAGCTTTAGGAGTGGTCTGCAACAACAAATTGTTGCCAAGTTTGTTGATCAATAAATGTGTACTTGTCCCAAGGATTTTGGTCGTCGAACCTCGGCAAAAATATACTTGCTAGCTAGAAAGGTCTTAAACTTCCTCCACGGATCAACACAATCAGACAATGTCTTGTCTTTCAACTTCGACAATCGGGACGGTGTATGTAAGTCGGATAGTATCCCAAATAGGATCCTTTACTTGTGCCAAAGTCCACATTTTTCCACTCATCCGTCAAGATGCTAACCTTGCTGCATGCTAGATAGCTGACAAAACTAGTATATTTGCTTTTATTAGGACCGAAAGGTTCCAACTTTTCATCAAACTGAATCTCGAGCCTTGACCCAGAAGTTTGACTTAAGGTTACATCCATCATTCGTGTGCCTCTTCTACCATGGTGTGCGGGGTGGTTACGAAGCTCATTGTGAGAAGAAGAGGGTTCGTTCGACTCACACCGCAACTAGCGTTCCGGAACACAAATAGAATTGTTTTCACCGTTCATTTTCTAGGCAGGAATAGAGGAATGCCTGAGCAAATGAGAGACTAACAGAGGCTACCATACGTGGGCGAGGAAGAGAGGTAATGCAATAGGAAGGGTTTCACAACGGGAACAGAGGTTCTTCAGTGAGAGTAACAAAAGCTTTCGCGCAAAGAAATGTATATTTGGCGCTTCATTTTTAAGACCGGATTAAAAATAAAGTCCGGTCTTAATAGTGAAAATTCAATACCGGTCATATTGAAGTTCGGTCTTAAAAGTAATTAATTATTTGTTTAATGTTCTTCAATATTGACGTACTGGCCACAATTTAAGTCCGGTCTTAAAATATTTAACTTTACGAACGGACAAATTATAACACGGTCTTAAAACTTAACCTTTAAGACCGGTCCTTATAAATGTTCGGTCTTAAAATTAATTAATTTTTTGTGATTAGCCGTATTATATGTCTGGTCTTAAAAGAATAACTTGTAAGACCAACTATTACATATGTTCGGTCTTAAAACTGTTAGACTTTTATATTTAAATTTTTCCTTATTATGTTGGACCACAGAAAATACAAGTACGGCTGTTTGAGATTTCTCTATAAAGTAATTGAAATTTCAATTTTTTTAATAACATTTTTAAGACCGATTGCTTGTTTGTCCGATCTGAATAATATATTTAAGACCAATGAAAAAATGATCTGGTCTAAAAAGTTCTTTATATTTACTGAACTGCCACCAGTCATTCCTTTAAGACCGGGCCGTCGAATATCCGGTCTAAATGAGGCGTCTTAAAGCCGTCTTTGCACTAGTGAAGAGTGCAAGAGTTGATTGGGTGTTTAATTCAACAAGAGTCGATTATTTGGAATAGGCAAGACCAAGATCAATGCTGATGGGGAACTTCTTGAAATTAATGTAAGCAATTTTGGCAAGTGACCAATTTGCTTGTTTTTTGTAGTTTACTTTCATAGTGGATATGTATAAGTTTTTATTTTCCTTGCTTTATGTTGCATTAGTGAGTGTAATTTGGTTTTCAATATTAATAAAATTGACTTTTTTATTTCGTAATTTTTTTATATTTTTTATGTATTTTTTATCATTTTTATATTTTTTTAATAAAATGAATTTTACGATGGAAAATAAATTCCCTCGCAAAATTTGTGATGGAAAATAATTTCGTCGCAAACTTTAAAAATTTGCGACGTAAAAATAATTCCGTCGCAAATTTTGGAATTTTGCAATGGAATTCATGTTTTCTCGTCGCAATTGTGATGCAATTTTTTAATTTGGATGAATTTCATCACAAACCATTTTTGCGACGAAAAATGCCTTTTGGGTGCTCAATGTAACATCCCGAATTTTGAGCCTTGAGAATTAAGAATAAGCCTAAACTAAGCGGACAACTAAGCCCAATTCAAAAAGAGTCCGAAGAATGTTCGAGAGATAGGAAGCTTCTCGAGGACTAAGTAACTTGGCTATACGGGTTAGTGGACCTGGTATGTTTAAGCCGTGGAATTAAAGTGCCAATGAAAATGGGGAACAGAATACCTATATTGTGTAAATTCGGTTGGAAAATATGCCACCCAACTATGTCCTGAGGTATAGAACAATTAATTGAGCATAAATATGCCGATATAAGTAAGTATATGGCTTTTCAGGGTAGTCAGGTATGCCTTGCGTTTTTGAGAAAACATCGATACGTGTCATCGTTTGTCGGATCTTGGTATACGTGTTGCAATCCTGAGTAAAACCCAACAAGATCCCAAGCAAGCACCAATAAAATAGTTTTATTAAAGTAACCGTAATAAAGTAAGGGCATGATGACCAATGATAACATACCTTTATGTTAGTTTAACAAGACCACGACACGTGTCCCTTATCATGACAAAGTATAAAGTTTCTTTTATGTTGTTCCAATGGGAAAGTGACACGTGTCCCTCCATGATGACAAAGTACGGAAGACTTTTGTGTTGTTCCAATGAGATCATGACACGTGTCCCTCATCATGATAAGGTATAAAGTTACTTTTGTGTTGGTCCAACGAAAAGAAGACAAGTGGCGCATTCGAGCGGACATGTGGCACGTTCGGACCGCTATAATACCCTAATTTTCATAATTCGTATAAACATTGTATTTTGACAAATAATTAACAAAATACAAAGGTGAATATGTGTCTCAAATGATTATAATCTATTTATTATATTCTCATCATTTTGGAATTAATTAACCAATGGTTAATTATGAGACTATATTTAAGGGTTATTTTATGTGATATAAATAGCACATAGATGACTAATTTATAACCAAAAGAGATAAGAAAAGGTTATGAAGACACTTAATTAAATTAGAACAAATTAGCAAATGCTAATTATAACAATTAAGCTTTCACTAAATAAAGATTAGTAGCATATGTCTTCAACTTGATAAAAGACAATGGAAATAAGAAAAGATTAAAGTGCATAAAGCTTAATTAATAAAGCATTAATGATCATGATTAACTAACAAACCAATAGGGCATGGACATGTGGCATCAAGGGACACCTAAGCCTTGATTATGTCATCAAGATGACATCACAAGGATGACATCACAAGAGCCCCAAAAGTCCTCTAGCATAGGTGGATGGAGGAGATTAAAACTTCTTGATTAAGTTTAGATCTAATGGTTGAGATTAAAGAAGAGGCATATGGTGGGGCCCACATTGGGCTTGAGACTTTCCTATAAATAGAGGGCTCTCCTCTTCATTCCTTCACACCAAAACCAAGAAACATCTTCTCATAAGTGAGAGTGAGAGGCTTGGAGCAAGAAGGAGGAAGGAGGAGCAAGGTTGTTCAAGGGTTAGTTCTATAGTCTTTAGCTTTTTAGTTCTTAGTACAATTGTAGTTTAGTCTAGGAAATGGTTAGGAAAATTCCTTTTCAAGTTTGGAAGTCTCCATTGCTTTTAAAATGCAAAATGGAGTGGAAAACATGTTGGGTAATAAGTTTTGAAATCAATGGATCAAGATTGTGAAAATTGTAGAATTTCCAAGTTTCAAGCTTTCTACTGGCAGTGAAATTGATGCTGTTATTTTATGTAGCAAATGAAGTCATTAAATAATGAAATTTTACAAGAATAAATTACACATGTAGAGCTTTCTAAATATATAAAATATGTAACGTTTTGATCTCTGGAAATGGAGATATGAATTTTTGAAGATAAGCTTTGTTTACTAGATTTAAATCTGAACAGTGTTTGAAAACACAAACCCTAGGAATGATTCTTGATGTTTTAGCTTCTGAGAATATTTTTCCTTAAAAATATACATGTCAAGGGTTATGAGAAATTTTGAAGCACTCAAAAATTATTTTTGTAGAATTAATTATCATTTTTCAAAGTTGTTGAAAATCTGCCCCGAAAATCCAGCAATTGCGTTTTTAAGAAAATGTAAGGGCAAAATTGTAAGAACAAATCCACCAAGGGTAGAAATGTCAAAATAGGTGAAAATATCCTTTTTGATATTATTCTAGGAAATATGATGTTGATTGTAATATCATGGAAAAGGAAATAATCCGATGGTAACATTATAGGATATTTGGGAAGTTCAGAGTCGGATTCAAATGGTCGGGCATTTTGACAATTACACGGTGAAAGATACGCATGTGTACTGTAACTTTAACTCTGATGTGTCTTGTATGCATGTATATGATTGAATGATTCATGAAGTCGTGGACAAGACTAGGTCTTGGGTCATGCACTATGACTAAGTTTATGGGGCTTAGGTCACCTATTTATATACATTCAGCTTTATGCGGGTTATAGTCTTGATAACGCCGTAGGGTTGTTTTCCTAGCGCTGAGGACATGAAGAGTTGTCGTGGCACTTATTAGTACAAACGTTGCAAACATTACATTTGCTGTATGTTATGTATTGTGGTGTTGTTAACATTACATTTGTTGTGTGCTATGTATTTGTCACGCCCTGAAAACCTAAAGGGGTGACCGGCACGGAATATGAGAGGATTCACATTCCTTAAGCCTTAAACTTATACACAGATGCTAATTACTAATCGTAATATGATAATATAGAATATTCATGCGTTCCATACAACAAAAGGAGGTAGGATCCTACCTATAGACTACGTGGAGCATCTATAATAATATAAAAAGTCTAAGTTTATAATTACATCAACTAGTAGCATTCCAAAATGAGACCGCAAGCTTCGGTCGCTAAGAAGATTCTTCATCGCTTAGCAGGAGGTACAGGAGCAAGGATATCGTCGAACCAAAACAAATTTTCCGGTGAATAATGTCCCATTCTTTTAATTGAATAAAATACAAGAGTAAAGAATTTAAATATTTTTGTCTTCTAATAATATCAATATGACAATAACTTCAATTTCAAAACCAAAAGATCATGAATAATAACAAAACTCTATATAGGATCATCAATCAACTACCTTGAAATACATAATAAATTGTTTACTTTAACAAATCCAGTTTAAAACAATAAATAATAAATAAAATAGAACTTTATATAAAATATTGTTAGTAAAATAATTTCCCGTACAAAATAAAACATTTGATTTAATATAATCAAGTTAAACTATAGTTCTCAAATCCACATCTTTCCGTAGAACTTCTTACGAACGAATGGCAAACGTGACCACACAGTCCACGAGGATAAACTAACCAAGCATGACTCAAGGCCATGAAACAAGCATGGACACACACAATCCATGTGGGTAAACTAACCAAGCATGACTCAAGGCCATGAAACAAGCATGGACACAAAGTCCATGAAACAAGCATGAGAACAAATCCCATGAAAATCAAGCGAGCTCGAGGTTAACCATGGTGCACCAAGGACTAACAAGATCTATTTGTTAGTAACCGCTCGTATTCAAATCCTTTCCAAAACATTTTCAAACATGCTCGGTAATTTATCAAAGTAATAAAAATACTTCCTTCAAGATAATAACAGCTCTATCTCGACTTTATAATCAAATCCCCCAAAGATGAAGTTTCACAAACAATATTTCAAAAGTTACCTTCAAATTCAATCTATCAATAACATTCTTTCAAAACATCAAGAACTCACGTAAAAACATTCCATTTCAAATAATAAATCCAAGCTTATAAACTTTTCAAAATCCAAGATCATTTCAATATAAAATTTATGAAAATATATCAAAAGTCTTCCTTTCCATTCAAGTGCATAATCATAAATTATACTTTGCAACAACTACTGGAAGAAAATACATAATAACAAATAAAATCACCATTCTCTACTTATACTATCAACAAATATTCCTTCACAAAATCATACTTTCAATTATGGAAATAAACATAAAAGTTCAATAATAAAAAATATCATTTTAAAAAATTAGGGACGTTATTCACTAACCTGGTGCTCCTTCAAATTATACATTTACCAAAATCCTTTGGGTTCACTTTTCTCTTGAGTTCAAGCAATTGTCAATCCCTATCAATTTTCATAGAGATAGGTCATCATTGATAATCTTTTATCCTTATACATGTAACTCACTAAGACATACTACATCGCCAAATTCCTCAAAATTATTCTAGCTTAGCAATTATCTTAGGGAGTCTTTAAAAGCATATTCTAATAACTTATATTACTTATACATAACTTTAATTTGTGAGTCCTTTAGCTTTCAGGCCAAACATTTAAACCCACATGCACTCCAAGATTGCGAACCCACATAACCTTTATATCCATTATCTTTCCTAACATTGAATACTTCTAAATTCTTCTTAAAGTTTCCAACGGTGGCACTCCTTAAACATCTAAACAGAAATTTCCAGATTTAATCCCACTTCCTCAACTCCCTTAAATTAGTATGTATGTGATGAAGCTAGCTATAGTACAAGTCTTATTACAATTACTAAGCTTGATTTCTCTGGTTAAATAATTAGTTCATCATTTTCTCTCTCTAGCTCACCACTTTCGGCATCAATCTATCAGCAGGTTTAATACCAGATGGAAGAAATGAAGGTAGATTGATGTTTAAGGGACTTACCTTGGTCCAAAGATAGCTTTGCATGTAATGATTCACCTCTTCTTCCTCTTCTACTTCTCCGTCTCACCTCTCGGTCTCACTCTCTTTCTCTATTCTGTTTCTTTTTCTCGCCAAAGGAATGGGAAATTAGAGAATTAAAGGGCTGAATGGGTTCTGTCCTAATACTAAGTGGATTAATAAGTGAGCATGCATGTGGGTGAGGTGAGGTGTCACATATAGAAGGGGGGGGTGAGGTGGCCTTAAATTAAGGAGAGTGGATGTGTGTGTGTGTGTGTGATTCCTTTATGCACTGGCCGAAGGGAATTTGGTAGATAATTAATAGGAAGCTGAATAGATTTGGGTATATGGGCCTAATGAGATAAATAAAGTGAGGGACTATATTTGCGCTACTGTCCAAATTGAGAATGAATGAAGAATGATTAAAATGACGCTGGATAGGTTGGGCTGAATAGGATATGTCCTTTATGGTTATTGTTGAAGTGAGAAAGTTGGTGTTCTGCATGTACTAAGGTCCAACGTATAATCCCACTAATTCCTATATGTTACTTTTCTTTCTAATATTAGACCATTAGACTACAACAATGATTTTCTCTAAAAATCCGATTAGGCATATCCTTGACTCTTCTAATTAAACTTTCAATTTCCTTAAATTCATTTGCAGGCTTGGGATAGTAAAATTACCATTTTACTAGATTGTCAAATAAATTCTAAAAATTATTCTAGGCCATAAATTATCCTTCATAATATTTCTAGATCCTCAAAATAATATAACAAAATTGTTTCCTAATTTTTTTACGGTCCAAAAATAATCTTTAATAATTATCTTAAGTTTTTTTTCCTCATAACAAGCTTAAGACTTTTAGCTCTTACTGACTTAACAATCTTCTTATCGCAGTCTTACAACTAAACTCTCTGTCCCCAAAATTTGGGGTGTTACAGTATTGTTATAACCTTACATCTGTTGTGTGCTGTGTATGGTTGATACTGAAATGTAATAAATATCTGCAATATATACTTTCATTACTTTAACATGAGGTTAACTGTTACCTGAGATTCAATGGGTATTGAATCTCATATTTGACTAAGGTTCATGAAAGGAACCAGGATCTAAAAAGAAGATGTGGACAAAGTCGGGAAAAGGCACCGATGGACGGAGCACATGAAGAGGTGCCGGTCAAAGTGACCGCAAAGAGGTTCATCAAAGCATAGTTTCTAGCATGATTCCGATAGAGTTGTTTCAAACCATTTGGTGCTTAGACTGAGAAAGGGTTGGTCTATGTAGTTCAGTCATAAGTCACCGTGAAAGACGGGGAGACTTCCACTAGACTTTACCCGGCCTGACCAATGGGCTTGATTAACTGTATTGGGTTCCAAGCCACAAATCTAGTTAAGGCTTGGTTTAAGAATGTATAGTAATATTTAAGAGTTGTAATTATACAAGTTCTATATTATTGTATCACATGAATATTCCTTTGGGAAATATTTTAATTTACTAGCTTATGCTTAGGCGTTTTATATCAATTACTCATTGTCCAAGTAAGTGCATGCTCTCCATTTCGCATTACTCTGACCTGTAGCACCGTATTCCTAAATACTACGTGTCAACAGACACAGTAAGTAGTATGGAATTTGGGGTGTTACAACCACACCCGTGTTTTATATATCTCTCTTTCCCCCTTATTTGTCTTTAGGCCATTCTTAGCCAAAGCATAAAAAAGAGAAGAGAGAGAGAGAGAGAGAGAAAACGAAATAAAGAGAGAAGAAAAAGAGGAAGAAGGAGCTAGAGGAGAGAGAAAGAGTCTGAGGCCGATTTCGCCTCCGATTTAGCGTATCTAGCTCCCGAGGCCTTCTCTAAAGTTGTTCCTCTCTATGAGAGCAACATTTGTACGGTTTTGGAATCTTGATACTAAGGTGTTTAGTGCCGTTTACATGGTGAAGGTGCTGCTGGATTTCCAAACCGGTCACGGAATCAAGGTAATTAGGACTTGGATTCTTGCTCTACTTCCTTCAATTTTCATATACATTCCTAAGATCTTAATAAATGATTCTTGCATGATGTTTTTGAAGTCTTGACTAAAAATACAAGGTAGTTTAAGGAGGAAAGATTTCCAAAAAAAAAAAAATCTAAGATCAAGGACAAGGAGTATCGTTGTCCAAAGCTTTAATGAATTTTGGGAGTTGATTGTCAGTTCAAGAATTTATTTGGTAGTAACCCTAATCTCATATGCTTTGCATGTCTTTGTATGTATGTTTTACCATATGCTTTATGATTTGTGCATATGGTTTTCTTGCATGCTTTGAATATACTATATGTATATGAGATTAACGGTTACTCTAGGATCCTTTGGGGTTCCAGCTTCTGTTGCTACCTCTATGTTGCATAGTTTATTGGATGTAGCTCCCTGGTGGATATTAGTAGATGGAGGTATTGGACCAATTTCAGAACATTTGGAGAATTGTTGTAGAAATTTTATATAATTATATTTTAATTTTTGTAACCAATAATTGTAATTTATCGTAGGTATACTACGCCCAAACCGGTTTGCCATTGCGTTGCGCTATATTGCTCTGATCTGTGATATATTATCCAAAAGGTGTGACAGTTGGATTTAATAAATAAGATGTATCATACCACCCACCACCTGAGATATGGCGAGGCTAGTAGGGTTTAGCCCTCGATGATCTACGAATTAGTTAGGGATAAATACCATTTTTGCCATGGAAGTTTAGCCTTTGAAGAGCACTAGTCACCCAAAAGTTTTTTGGGTCTCATTTTTGCTCCAAAAGTTAACAAAAAGAAACAAAAAAAGCAATTTTGCCTTGGAAGTTTTTTAGGAGTGATTTTGCCCATGAAGTTTTTCTTAGGAGCAATTGTGCCCCGGAAGTTTACAAATTAGAGCATCAATCTAACAATCAAGATCAATGGAAGGGTAAGATTACTATGTTTTTAAACTTCTGGGGAAATTTTGATCAAAAAAACTTCTAGGTGATCGCACTCCTTAGGCTAAACTTCCATGGCAAAAATGGTATTTATCCTAATTAGTTATGATATTAAGTGCTATTCAAAAAATATTTCAAGATGCTGGAAATTTTTTTTTAAATTCTTAAAACCTCTACAGATATAAATGTCAACTTGATTTTAACCTTAAAACCCTTACACATATAAATGTGAACTTGATTTTTTAACATATGCTTAACAAGAAGGAAGGTCTGCTCTCAAAGTCTCTCAACCATAAATAACAATAACATCAATATGGAGAATAAGTAAAATCAAAACATGCACATATCACATATGGCTGCAAAATAAATATGCCTAAGCTAACAACGTTGGACTCATCCCAATCTCAATTTGATTATTTCAAGGAAATTGATCAGACATGATTCCCTTACCTGCAACGAATAAATCTAAAAATGAGATGCAACCATCATTAAATATATATAAAATATAAAATATAATAATTAAAATTACAATCAAGCGCTAATTTTTTTCATAATAATATTAGTATCTTTTGATAGGAGAAAAAGAGCAATAAAATTTGAGACTAGTAGAAATGATTTCTATTAGTTTTTTTTTTAAAAAAAAAAAAAAAAAAAAAAAAGTTATGAGCTAAGCATTAGATAGAAATAAAATGTGAAAACATGGTTTCTTAATTATCCTAAATATCAAGTTGACAAAATATATGTGTGCAAATCAACTCGAACCTCAGGCCAAAAAAAAAATCAACTCAAATATAAAAAATATTGAATTTAGGTGATGTTGTACTCACCATAAAGGGAAAAAACTTTTGATAGAATTTAGCTCCTTGATGACATCGATTGCGCTCATTCTTTCATGAGGTGATTCCATTGAGCATGTAAGTCCGATCTTAAATAAAGAATGCAAGCATTTCTCAACATTAGGATGCATTTGCATCATGTTCTCTGATAAGTCTGTTGATGCTCCCACTATGTTTTCTAATTCTCGTGGAAGAATGGTTGGGCTCACAACTTCTAAAAGCTTGTCTGGAAATGCAGCTTTAACATATGTTTGAAGATTGAGGCCGCTATTAAAAATATCTTCAGTGGGTCTTTTTTTTGTTAACATCTCTAAGATAAGAATGCCAAAGCTATACATATCACCTTGCATTGATACCCCATAACCCATTCCATATTCTGAAATATTGTAAGCATGTTAATTATCTTCATTATATTTATATGAATGAAACAACTGAGAATAAAAAAGGTTAGTATGAAATTATAATGAATTTGAAGACCTTACAATAAAAGAAATCAAATGATACCTGGAGGAATATAGCCAACAGTACCCTTTATACCAAGTGTGCTGCTTTGTTCATTAGAGACAACAAAAACAGTTGAGAGTAGTCTTGCCAATCCAAAATCACTCAAATGAGCAACCATGTTGTCATCAAGAAGGACATTGCTTGGCTTCAAATCACAATGAATTAGAGGTTGCCCATATTCATAGTGAAGATAGTTTAACGCAGAGACAATATCCATAAAAATATTTATTATTTGATCGAGGAGCAAAAGTCTTTGATGATCTGGATTTTCTACTGTAGGATGCAACCAATTTTCCAAGTTTCCATTCACCATGTACTCATAAACTAGAGCCTTAAACTCATTGCCTTTGTAATCTATGCTAGAGCAGCAAGTTATAATCTTTACCAGATTTCGATGCTTTGCATTTCTCAGTGCATTACATTCAGCAACAAAACTCTTGTGGGCTCCCCTTATTTGAAGGTTGATGACCTTTATCGCAACAACTTCTTGAGATTCAAAGCTTCCCTTATAAACAGAGCCAAAACTCCCTGATCCGATCAACCTATTAACTGAGAATCCATCTGTGGCATTATGCAAGCTTTGATACGATACTTTGTAAATCATGTCAATTGTTGGTGAACTTGTAGAAGATTTGTTACTTATTTTCCTCCCATAATAAATAGCAACGACAGCTAGAAGAAGAAAAGCAATCACACAACATATTGATATCACCAGCTTCAAGTTTTGATGTTTTCTCTGTCCACTGGATTTGGTAGGGCATGGTGGCAGCTCCAACTTTGATATGCCTCCACAAAGCTTATTATTCCCCACAAGTGATATTGTACTTGCATTGTGAAAGACACCTTTGGTTGGTACCTCCCCTTCAAGCATGTTGAAGGAAACATTTAGGTACTGCAAAGAAGCAATATCTTGTAGGCCTTTTGGAATCATTCCAGATAAGTCATTTTGGGACAAGTCTAAATATCTTAGACCCTTCAATAAAGCAAAAGAATTGGGGATGGTCTCTTGAAAGAAATTCCCTTGCAAAGATAGGAATTCTAAGGTTTGGCAATCTCCAATGGTTTGAGGAATTTTTCCAGAGAATTGATTATGAGAGACATCCAATTTTCCTATATTTTTCAAGTGTCCAAACTTATTGGGGATATCACCGCCAAAAGAGTTATGTGATAAGTTCAATAATATTGATAGAGATGGAAGAGTGAGCAGCTGGATTGGTATGGCTCCGCTAAAATTGTTTTGTGACAGATCAAGATATTGTAAACTTTCACAATTCTCAATGCTTGCTGGAACTTTTTCTTCTAACATGTTATGTGACAAATCTAGGTGAAATAATTGAGTGAGATTGCCTATGAAATGTATAATTTCTCCAGAAAGTTTATTTCCCGACAAAGACAAGTATTGCATGTTGTGAAACTTGCCGAAAGTAACTGGGATGATGTCGGTGAAATAATTCATTTCTATGCGTAACTTCGTCAGGTTAATGAGGTTTCCTAATTCCATAGGAATTCTACCACTTATTTGATTTTGTCTAAGCTCGAGTAGTGTGAGCTTGGTCGACAAATTACCTATGGTTTTTGGTAAATGGCCCCCAAAATTATTTAGCCCCAAGTATAGCTTTGCTAACTTACTGCAGTTGCTCAAAGAATTTAGAAACTCCCAATCTTGTGAAGAATTACTTCCCAAACTATTTTTACCTAACTCTAGTATTGAGAGGTAATGCAACTTTCCAAGATTTGGAATTTGCCCTGCAAAATTATTGTCTCCTATAGAGATCTCTACAAGCATAGTCGTGTTTACAATGGATGTTGGGATGCGACCAGAGAACTGATTTGCTCCAAGCCCCAAGAATTGGAGATTAGGGAGGTTGGAGAACATATTGGCAGGGAGAGGACCATTGAAATGATTTACAGCAAGTGTGATGACAGAGAGAGATGACAAATTGTAAAGAGCAAAAGGAATTGTACCTGAAAGCTTGTTGCCACCTACCTGAAATATTGTCAAATTTTTCAGCTGGCCTATTTCTTTAGGTACACTCCCTTCCAAGTTATTAAAATTCAAAGAAAGAATACTAAGAGAAGTAAGATTCTGCAAGGAAGTTGGGATTTGCCCGATGAAATTGTTCCAATATAGAAACAAACCTTCAAGCTTATGAAGAGAGCCAATCTCCATTGGTATTTTTCCAATTAGTTGATTCCCTCCAAATGATAATTTCTTGAGGTTAGAGCAACTTGTGACATTGATTGGAAATCCTCCCGTCAATGTGTTATTGCTTAGATAAAGTATTTCCAATCTGAACAAATGACCCAGGTCTTTTGGAATTTCTCCGTGGAAATTATTGTTTTGAAGAGCGATCTCCCTTAGGAAAGAAAGATTGCCAATAAAAGGAGATATAGTACCTGATAATTGATACCGTCTCAAGACCAAATGTGTAACTCTGTGATGCTTGTGGCTGCAAGAGATTCCATGCCAATCGCAGAAGTGGGTGGATGAATTCCAAGAATCCATGATCCGATATGGATCATTGGATATTGATTCCTTGAATTTGATTAAAGACAAACGATCAGTTTCGTTGCTTAGTGATGAAGCAGGCTCCCAGTAATGAAATATGAGAATAAAGAAAACAAACAGGTGAAGGAACATAGTTGAGAAATAGTAGGCTAGCTAGCAATTCGAGAGTTCTTTGTATGGAGAAGCACACTTTTGCTCTGTTATTAGACGGACTTAAATAGCCAAAAAAAAAAAAATTCTCATTTTGTGTTTGAGAGATACTTCATTTCAAAAAATAATTACAAAATTGCAAATAAAGGGAGGATTCTATATTCTTGACCATCAAGTTATATCCGTCTCGCCCAGACTTCAAAATTATCCACACACTTCATTTAAGAATGATACCGCTTTTTGGTGATATTTACGTCTTGGATTCAACCAAAAAAAGAATAATATTTTTGTGAATAAAATTGATTAAGATGAGTTTTTTATGCTGGTTTTTTTAGAAACTAAAAATGTAAATTTTCATTAAAAAAATATTAAATAAATAAGCTGATAGGAAAAGTCTGGCTCAAGCTGAAAAATATTATGATATACATTCATGCGTGCTTTCGTTGCGCCAATTCTTGTTTGATTGCAAATCCTAGCCGTTCTCCTAGTCCTATAAAATTTGCTATATTTTTTTTACTATCAAATAATATTATTTTTCTGATGGAAAATAATAATTTTTTTTTATTACAAAAGAACGGTTTTCGAATTTGGAGAATAACATTGCATTATTTGATAATTTATTATACCTATCTATCTAGCATTTTTGTGAGAATATATAGTGCGTTTAAAGAGAAAAAAAAAGATTTTTAACCCATTAATTTACATATTTCATTCATATGCTTGGGAATAAAAACAAAACATATAATATATCTATTTATGAAACATTTTTGTATTGCATGCTTTTAATTTTTTTAAAAAAATATTATACTCCTATAATTTTACATATATAACTTATGAAACATTCTTAAATTATAGAATTATTCTACTTAGATAGAGATCTTATATTTAGTATCAAATCCAACAATAACCTAACTTATATATATATATGGACCGGGGTATATGGGCAGTCGTCTGAGTCATTGTTCAAAGAAGCCAATTATACATTTATTGAAATGGTGGGGTCTCTTAGTCACTGTCCTCCTGGAAATCTTCTCACAGAAAAATCTTCATTTCACATGGGGGCTTTCCTTACGACAATGAAGGGACTGTCCTCCTGGAAATCTTCTCACCGAAAAATCTTCATTTCACATGGGGGCTTTCCTTACGACAATGATTCTTCCCATGTGAAATGAAGATTTTTCTATGAGAAGATTTCCAAGAGGACAGTGACTAAGAGGCCCCACCATTTCATTTAAAGTATAATTGGCTTCTTTGAACAATGACTCCGACTTGACCAAAAAAAAAAAAAAAACAATGACTCCGACGACTAGGCTCATATACCCCGGTCCATACTAGTTAGGTTATTGTTGAATTTGATACTAAATATAAGATTTCTATAGAATAATTAAATAATTTAAGAATGTTTCATAAGTTATATATATGTTAATTATACATAAGTTATATATGTAATATGTAATATATTTATACCTGTTATGTGGACTGGGATATATGAGCCTAGTCGTCTGAGTCATTGCTCGAAGAAGCCTATTATGCATTTAATGAAATGGTGGGGTCTCTTGGTCACTGTCCTCCTGAAAATCTTCTCACACAAAAAATTTCACTTCACATGGGGGCTTTCCTTGCGACAGTGAATGTAACAATCCAAAGTTTTGTTTGGTTGCCAATCATATCCTAGCCATTCTTTTACTATAATATTTGTTATAATTTTATTATTATAAAAATATTATTATTTTTTATTACAAAAGAAAATGGAGGAATACAACTGTTTTTTTTAATTCAAATTATGATTTTTTTAATGAACTTTTTGCAGTACATATTGAGTCATAGAAGCCTCCTTTTGTGACATTTTACCTTATTATACATATTTATAATTTATTATAAGGGACACATAACTCTCAACTATCTCTTTTAACCTTTTGTTTTTAGTATCAACTCAGTTCCTCAAATTTGACTCAAAACAATTTACTTTTCATAATATATTGAGTTAATGAATTTTACGAATCAAGTTTTTTATTTCAAATCATAAAATATAAAGACTGACTTTTTCTAAGTAAAAAAAATTCAGAAATTGGATAGCTTTAAATGAATATTGAAATATTAAATGGATAATTTAAAAAGTGTTGAAACAAAAATATACTTTTGTTCTTATTTTAAAATAAGATAAGGAGTTGTATGGAAAGGAGAAGATAGGAGAACTTTTTTTTCTTTCTATGAAATTTGAGATATATTATTATATGGGTTAAATAACATTTTTTTGCGGAAGTATTGATAAGGGGCATTCAACACTCATAAGTTTTTTTCTCATCATTTTTGCTTTCCTAAGTTTACAAAAAAGAGCAAACATGCCCCTAAGTTTTTTTAGGAGCAAATTTGCCCCAAAAGTTTTTTTTTTAGGAGCAAATTTGCCCTGGAAGTTTACAAAGAGAGCAATGATCTAACGGTCAAGATCAACCGATCGGCAAGATTACAAGTTTTTAAACTTCCGGGGCAAAAATGATACCAAAAAACTTCCGGGTGTTGAGTGCCCCCTTACCAATACTTCCATGCCAAAATTGGTATTTAACCCTTATTATATTCATGTTATTATCGCTTATATTTCTTATATTTTTGGTTAATAATTTTTTTTTGGATACATCAAAGATAAAATAGGTCAAAGTACATATTTTTTGTTAATATATTTAAGGCTAAAGTATACGTTAAGTTCTTTATTTTTGTATTAAGTTTTTTTTTTCAATCCCTTAAATTTATAAAGTGCATTTTTAGTCTTTCAATCTTAAACACAACTAGTTTAATGTGTAAATTAAAGAAAGTTAAAATGCAAATAACCATATTTGTGAACGTACTTTTAATGTTTAATTATATAGTCATACTTAAGTTTGATTATCCTGCAGTTTTCCTTAAACGAGACTAATGGTGTTAAGATTGATGGATTAAAAATATACTTTTGATTGCTTTGTAAACAATTAATTGCACAATTATCACCACTGTGAAGCTGGATCGAGTGGCAAGAGGTTGTTCCGATTAACTAGCGGTCTCATGTTCAAGTCTTGGGTATATGCAACTGCGATAATTACTCAGTGGCAATGATGTGTCCCCCTAAAGTAGGCCAACATACATGCACTTTGAAAATTTAAGAATAAAACTTTGATGCAAACATCAAGGATCAAACATATACTTTAGCCTATATTTAATCTAAATTTGTTATTGCTGCTGAATTAAGCATTAAATGTTGACCATCTATTTTCTTGATCCAACGGTGTAGTAGAGATTCTATGCACTTTGTAAATTTCTAGGGACTAAAATAAAACTTGATGCTAATATCAAGAACCAAACATATATATTTAATTTCAATTTGTTATTGCTTTTGAATTAGCATTACATATTGACCACATATTTTCTTGATCCAAGGGTGTAGAAGAGATTTTGAAGGGAAAAAAGAAAGAAGAATATGAGAGATTCTAGATCTAGCAAACCAATGTATGAAATCCTATTATGGGAGAAATCCATATTTATTAGCTGACCCTACCTTAAATAGGATTGTCTCCAATAGAAAATAGATTTGAACAAACAAAAAGATCTTGCAAACCGATGTATGAAATCCTACTTTGGGAGAAATCCACATTTATTAGCTGACCCTACCTTAAATAGAATTTTCTTCAATAAAAACTAGATGTGAACAAACAAAAACACACACAGACACACGAAAAATTAGGCAAAAGCGTATGTGTATGTAAGAAAAACAACATTTTTCATTAATGAGCTTAACTAAAATTTAATATAATGGACAGATCCTTATGTACATATAGCATAAAAGATAAGCCACTTCATTATCCATATCATAACAATACAAAGATGACCAACATGAAAAAAAAGACTAAAACCCGTGTGACGGGCAGAAAAATCTAATCATAATAAATACGTATGAGAGTAATTAAAGTCTAGGTCAAGAACATGACCTTGAATAGGAGTTAATATTGCACGTATATAACACGCAAAAGTAGGTTCCTCTCATTGTCTTTATTTTGGAAAATTCAAAGAATCCCAATGGATGACTTTAATGGACAAGTGAGTCTAAGAACCATATAGCACGTCACTGTCTTTTTGAAGTTTTTCCATGAAGGAAGACAAAATCTTGTTTGGCTGGATATCCCAGCCATTCTCTAATTAGCATAATATTTGTGATATTTTTCTTAATTATACAAAATAATATAATTTCCTACTGCAAAAGAAAAAGAAGGAAAATATAATTTTATGAGGATATATGCGGTAGCTAATTAATATAGTTTAAAATAATCATGATTTTTTACCCTTTTGCAGTAAACAAAATATTGCAAGGGGTTGGTTGTATTTTTAATTATTTTCTCTAACTAAGTTAACAATATTATGAAAAGCGCATAAACAAGAATTAAGAATAACATATCCAAGAAGGCATGGGAGAAAATGTCTACAGACTTGACCTTTATCATGTCATTTGTGGTCCAACCAATTAAAATATAACAATTTAATAAATAATAATCCTAGTGGCTGCTCATGTGATTCATATGTTTATTTTGTAAAAAAAATAAAAAAAATAAATCCCTTAATTAATATTTTACAAGTAATGAAAAAGTAAATCTTATGAAATCTTTTAATTTTATGAAAATTCCAGCTAATATTTAGGAGGTATGCCAAATCATCTTATGAGTTATCATATTTTTATTGGTAAGACCACAAATGACGTGGTAAACTAGGTTCATACAAGACTTTCTCCTAATCACGTGGTTTCTCTTGCAAATTAGCATATTATTGGAATTTTAGGATAAAATCCCATGGGTTATAAATAAGAAGAAGGATGGAAAAGAAGAGGAAAAAGTAAGAAGGAATGTGTGTGTGGATAAGAGTCCCACTTGCTTAGTTGGAGAGAAGTTGGAGGGTATATAAGCCCCAACTTGGCTCCTACTAATTGGGCCCTTGGACCAACCCACTTTTGGAGGGGTGAGGACTTAGGTGACCCTTAGTCCACCACACACGTGCACGCGCCCGCCGCCGCCGCCTTTGTCTGGTCCGCGCATGTGAAATAAAAAATTAATTTTTTATTAAATTATATTTGGATAAAAATTAATTTTTTATTAAATAATTTTTTTTAATTTCCGAACATTTAAATAATTATGTTGTGCCTCTTCGAGTTTTCCAACCAATGTTGCATTTTGCGATCCATTCGGATCGTTCGCTCCGTTCGGGTGCGCGTTCGTACGACACACCGGTTCGCAAAGCCGAAGCGGCTGTGTTGCCTCTGTTCGTTACGTTGCAGTGCGTCCTCGTTTGAACAACGCACCCGCCGCGGCAACAACGATGAGTTCGTCTGATCGTGTTTTTTTAGAGTCTATAAATAGGGCGCCCTAGTCACAGATTAAGATCACGTTTTCTCTACATACTCTCTCTCTGCATTCTGCATTTACATTCTGTACCATTCTAAAAGCAGACGCATTGGATTCGCTTGGGCTTCAGACAGACAGAGACATCTTTCTGGAGACCAATAATCCGCTCTATCCTGGGAGACAATTGCTTAGAAAACCTTCAGCATCCGTATTGAGGGAGCAAAATTGTCTTAAGGACACAATAAAAGTTGGGCCCGGATTTCTGCATTGTTCATTACCTTTTCGGCTGTTACACCCCTACCGGCCTCGCCCTTTCGGGTGGCGGGTAGTGTGATACCTCTTAATTCTTATATTATATTACTTAACAACATGTATCAAAGTAAATTACACAGCAGAGCAGACCTTCGCTTTAGGCATAATGTACTGGTAAGATATTACAAGTCTTGGTTACAAATCTCAAACATAAATACATAAAATATCTACAAATCTTCCTTGAATGATTTGAAACTCGTCTGACACCTTCATGTGCTAGCATCCACCATTTTATCATGGGAGTTACTTCCAATAAGCTGTAATACACAGGTAGCAATACAGACTGGAATCCCGAAGGATCCCAGAGTAACCTTAATCTCATACACAAAGTATATTCAAGGTATGTAAGAAAACCATAAATACAAACCACAGTATTCAGTAAATCGCACACAACGAGGCACGAAGCCTAATCCGGAACAAGCAGTCTCTATAGCACATAGCACAGACTGCAGGGCACAACAAGGCCCTAGTCGCACACAGCGGTTCCGGTACCAAGCGCTTGGCAAATAACAACACCGAATGCATACATATACACAATCATGGTAAAGCATACATACAAAGACATACAAAGCATATGAGGATTAAGGTTACTACCTGTAAATTCTTAGATTCATAATCAACTCCCAAGATTCCTTAAAGCTTCGAATAACGATACTTATTGTCTTTGATCTTAGCTTTTCCTTGAAATCTTTCCTCTTTGAACTCCCTTGTATTTTCAGTCAAGACTTCGAAACACCACGCAAGAATCATTTGTCAAGGTCTTAGGGATGTTTATGAAGATTGAAGGGAGTAGAGCAAGAATCCAAGTTCTACTTACCACGATTCTGTGATTGGTTTGGAGATCTGACAGCATCTCCACCATGTAAACGGCACCAAACACCTCATATCAAGAATCCAAAATCATAGAAAGCTTGCTCTCGCCAAAAGGAACAACATTGAACAAGGCCTTGGGAGCTAAAAACACCAAATCGGAGGTGAAATCGGCCCCTTTCTTCTCCCTCTCTTTCTCTATTTCGTTTTTCACTCTTTCTCTCCTCTTTTCTCCATGTTTTGGCCAAGAATGGCCTAGAGACAAATGAGGGGTGAAGTCCTCTTTATAGAGATTGAGGCACCAAGAATATTCTCTCTCCTCCTCATATCTCATGCCACTTTGCACCTTCTTGGCCCATAATATCTCTCTAGTCATATGTCTTATTTTGTGGTGGAAAAGATTTGCTTAATGGTTAAGATGAGTAGGTGGCATAAAATATGCACATGTGTCCCTTATCTTTTCTCCTTTAAATCTTATGTTGACACCTCAATAGCTTAGGTGTCCCCTTAATTAATTAAGTATGCTATGTGTCCTCAACTTTTCTTTTTCAAATATTAAATTGCCACATGTGTGCTTAGGTGTCCCTCACATAATTACCTACCTTTCCATGTGTCCACTTAGGTGTCCCTTCCATGATTATTCACCTTTCCATGTGTTCACTTCT
This sequence comes from Acacia acuminata, assembly GCA_019022655.1. Lineage (NCBI taxonomy): Eukaryota > Viridiplantae > Streptophyta > Magnoliopsida > Fabales > Fabaceae > Acacia > Acacia acuminata. Next base: position 4,993,366 of record JAFJYI010000028.1, on the reverse strand, counting down.
TTAAATTTTAAGTAGATGAAGGTGTACATGTGTCCCCTTCAACTAATCTTTAATTCATAAGAAGACATGTGGCCATGTTCTAGATGTCTTCTTTAGCTTTCTATGATCTTCTCATGCCACCTCTCAAAAACGCAGGGTATACTTGACTACCCTGAAAACGCCGTATACTTACTTATACCAGCATATTTTCGCTCAACTAATTGTCCTATACCTTAGGGCATAGTTGAATAACATCTTTCCCAACTAAATTTACACCGTATGGGTCTTTTGTGCCCCTTTTTCACTGGCACTTTAATTCCATGGCTTATACATACTAAGTCCACTAACCCATATAACTGAGTTAGTTAGTCCCCCAAGAGACTTCATATCTCTCGACATTCTTGGGACTATGCTCGAACTGGGCTTAGTCGCTTGCCTTTTATAGGCTTATTCCCAAGTCTCTAGGCCCAGAATTCAGGATATTACATCGGCAGTCTTGTGAGTTCGTCTATAATTTTTCATATTTGTTCTATGCTCTATGTGTCACATCCCAATTTTCGAAAGCGTTTCCATGGTATCTTGATCAGAGTTGAGCATCGTAAGTAAATAGTAACTGATAAATATCCACTGTCATGTATGTGCTTTTAACAGCGTTACATTTTTTTTTCAAATGTCGATATCGTAAAGTACATGTCAATAGGACTTTCTCCAAATGGTTCCTACATCTACAAACTTACCCTTGTCTTCGATCCCGTTTACTCCGGATCCTCGAAGCTATGGTAAGAGCCGAGGTTCAATGCCCATTGAACCTCGTGTAACTTAACCTCATGTTCATGTACAATTATGTATGACAGTTATCTCATGGTTTCACAGCAATATTCACATATAAAAGATAATAACGAAACACGCCCACGCATATGAACGTTATTACGATCGCACTATTCACCAAAGTGCCACGATGTACGGTCGTGTCCTCGCGCTAGGAAAACTCAACGGCGTTATCAATACCATAACCCGTGTACAGCTGTATATGTATGCTCAATAACTTTTTAAAAAAAGAATCTCGCCTATGAATACAATCATCACATATAGGTATACAAGAAACATCGAGTTAGTGTTACAAAGATGCGCGTCCGTACCTTTGTCGCGATATCGCACGTTGACGGTTGGACGTGATCGCGTTTATCCTATAACGGTAATATCGCATTTATTGATCTACAAATAATATCCTAAGAGATATTTTGAACACTACTGACTATTTTTCCCTTGAAACATTTTTTTTTCACTTTATTCCCTCAAAATTCGTAGAACAACGCTGGTACCAATTTGGGCAGAATTTCGTCTAACTTTGAAAAATCATAATTAATTATAGAAAAATCAAAACGAGGATCCGTAAAATTATTTGGAATCCTTATGATGTCTATTTTCAATTAAAAATAACAAATCTTGCGCAGATTACACGAATCACTCCCAGTTTTAAAGTTTTGAGCCTCTGCCCAGAATTTTTCCAGAAATTCGTAGCCCAAATTTGAGAAATTTTATCTTCTTGTACAGAACTCATTTTGACATGTTCTTGACATATTTAAAAATCCCTATATGGCTATTTTAACCATGAATTTTATCAGAATTTTTTGACCATATTTTCAATATGAAATTCTGGCGTTTTCATCACTGCCTCCAGAAATTTCGAAACCGATGAAATTTCACCAACTTCGTTACTTTGATGATTTTCTTCCGAAATTTTGCTATATGACCTCCCCTATCGTTTTTTTCGAAATAAAGCCAATTTTGAACATAAAAACATGTAAATAAAATTATCCTAGCATATTTAAGATCTACACTACTTCTATCTAAGAATTTAAGAACTAGAACTTAAAGAATTCAAAGCTAAAGCTAGAGAACTTACCAAGAACTTTACTCCTTCTTCTCCAAGACTCTCACTCTCACTTTCTCTCTATATTTCAGATGTTGTTGCTTTGTGAATTGGTGATAAAATATGAAGGCATCACCTCCCTATTTATAGCAATTTTTGGGGTTAACTTTCTAACAACTCTTATGCAATGTTACCCCTTGGATCTAGGTTATTTTAGAGCACAAATCCTAGCCCTATAATGCCTCAAATCTGATCCCCCCCCTTTCTCTCTCCCTATCCTCTTCCATTTTCTATCCAAAGTACAATATCCTCTTCCAATTTTACTTTTTGCAAATTATCCCATGTGTTCTAACTTCGTGCACAAGCCAAGTTGCTTCTTCTATTTTTTTTGTGTTGCACTCCACTAGATAAAAATTCATTTCATGATCCTAATGAATTTTGATCCAAATTTTCTTTTTGGTTTTGAAATCTTGGGATTTATAGCTTCATTTAGAGACCTTAATCTCTTATTTTCTCAATTGGACACAATCCTCAAAAGTTGAGGAAATACCTTTGGTTATAGTCAATTTCATGCTTGAATTATGCTTGTCAATAATCTCTTTTTACATTTGATTTATGGTTAATGGATTTCAAGATACAATTTAGTTTGTATAGGTTTCCATTGGTTTATGTCTAGAATTAGTTCCATGAACTACTTTATGCTTTATTCTCTCATTGGCTAATGAATTGACATACACCACACTCTCTCTCTTCTCTCATACACACATACACGACACACACATACACCTCTCTTCTTGCTTTTTCTCTCACCTTTTTATCCTCTTCCATTTCACTTTATATCCTCTTCCACCTCTTTCCTCTTTTGTTGACTTAGAATTTCCCCATGTGGTTAGTTTTATTAATATCTAGATATTATGAATTTAATCTCTTCCCATTGGTTCTTTAATCTTTTACAAGGATTAAGCTTCTTATTTATTTAAGCCCTTAGATTAACTTTATGAGGTTAAATCTTGACCCTTAGATTTTAGTTGCAATTGTTGATTTTTCAAAGCTTGATTAGAGTTTAATTAACATCTTAATCTAGAGCTTAATTGCCTCTTGATTATTGCATTAGTGGTTCTTAGAGTAGTTGATGATTGTTAATAACTCATTTAGTGCTAATCCTAACCTCTTATTGGTTTTTGTCTCTTAATTATCCCAATATAACTTTAATTAGTCTAATACACCTCTAATTAATGACTATTAATATTAATTATAAAGAATTATCTAGATATCCCATTAGTGTATTTTTAATTGCCCATTAATTATTAGTAATTGCCCCTTAATTGTCCCAAGTGTTTTGATAATTCTTTATGGCCTTTTGTGAATCTAAATATGAACTAAATATTAATTATAGGGTATTAGTAAATTTAGTCTCTTAATAAATCATTGGTTATTCTAATCCTAAGGAAAAATTACCTAGAAAAATAGAATAAACACATCTCAAAATTTGAGACCACATATTCACCTATTTTAAATAGGATCTATTTATCAAAATATTGTATTGAAGACAAATAAGAAATTTTGGGTATTACACTATGTATGTTCTTTTTAGTTAATACTGATTCTTGTTATGCTATTCGTTTATTGTATATTCAATTTCTACCTACTCAATACATTAGAAACAACAATTTTGACTATAAAGACCAATACTATAATACTCCGATTTCCACTTTACCAAAAACTTTGTATTTTGGTGAATACTCAGTGGAATACGAAAGTGAATATCTTTTTCAAGATCAATAATCTATTGATTATTTTTCTATCCAAATTTCACTTTGAAATTAATTGTTAAATTTTTTGATATGTGACCACATTAATTGGCTAAGAATCTAACATAGAAATCACATAAAATAATGGCTATTTTCAAGCTAAATGAGTCATAAAAGGGAATGGATGATACTTAGCCAAATAGGTACATATTGGCAACAACTCCTTGAAATATGAATTTGTACTAATAGATCGAGATTAAAAGCTAATACTTTAACTCACTGTTACGGCCATATTTATGGCCTAATATAAGAGATAGGGACAATGAAAATTGCTAGATGTCAAGGGGAATAAAGCACGTAAGATTTGATATATCTTGTGCCAAGTAACACATGTCAAGCAAGAAGACTTCTCATGCAAGACATGCTAAATATCCAAGATATTTACGCATCTTGTACTAGAATTGCCACATGTCTTAATTAGAAGATAAGTTATCTTATTATGTGATAAATGGACATGTGTCCTCATGACAAAGAAGAGCATTAAAGTCTCTTGTGAAGTGTAACATCTCAAATTCTATACTACTTATGGTGCCTGTTGACACGTAGTATTTAGGCATACGGTGCTACAGGTCAGAGTAATGCGGAACGGAGAGTATGCACTAACGTTTGGACAATGAGTAACTAATATAAAATACTCAGACATAAGTTGGTTAACTTAAAAATTTTATGAAGAAATATTCATGTGATACAATAATACAAAACTTGTATAATTACAACTCTTACATGGTAACTATATAATCTTAAACCAAGCATTAACTAGACTTGTGGCTTCGAACCCAATACAGTTTATCAAACCCATTGGCCAGACCGGGTAAAGTCTAATGGAAGTCTCCCCGTCTTTCACGGCGAGTTATGATTGAACCACATAGACCAACCCTTTCTTAGTTTAAGCACCAAATGATTTGAAAAAACTCTATTGGATTCATGCTAGAAATTACGCTTTGATGAACCTCTTTTGGCATTCGCTCTGACCGGTGCCTCTTCTCGCCTCCGTCCATCAATGCCTTTTCCTGACTCCATCCACGTCGTCTTCTTAGATCCTGGTTCCTTTCCTGAAATTTTAGTCAAGGCTGAGATTCAATACCCATTGAATCTCAAGTAATAGTTAACCTCATGCTCAAGTAATAACAATATATATGATAGATATTCATTACATTTCAGCATCAACTATACATAGCACACAGCAGATGTAAGGTTACAACAATTCATAGCACACAACAAATATAATGTTAACAGCACAACAATACATAGCACACAAATGTAATGTTAACTACATAGCACACATCAAATGTAATGTTCGCAACGTTTGCACTCACTAGTGCCACACCTCCACGTATAGTTATCATGACTATAACCCGCACAAACTGAATGTATATAAACAGGTGACCTAAGACCGAGTCTTAGCCACAGTACATGACCCAAGACCTAGTCTTGTCCATGACTCTATGAATCATATATCACATATAAGCATACAAGACACACAAGAGTTAGAGTTACATTACGCGTCCGTACCTTTCACCATGTAATTACCAAAACGCTCGACCTTTTGAATCCGACCCCAGACTCCTCGGATATCCTAACATATTACCACATCACTTAGAATAATATACTAAGAGTTATTTTTGTAATCTTTAACCTTTTTACCCTTGGTGGATTTGTTATTCCAATTTTACCCTTACATTTCTTTAAAAAAGCAATTTCAGAATTTATGCCTAGATTTTTTGGTAACTTTGAAAAATCATAATTAATTCTACAAAAATCAAACTGAGGTGCTGCAAAATTTCTCATGACCCTTGACCTGTCTATTTTCAAGCAAAAAATATTCCCAGAATCTAGAACATCAAGAATCATTCCTAGGTTTTGTGTTTTCAAATACTATTCAGATTTAAATCCAGTAAACAAGGCTTATCTTCAAAAATTCATATCTCCTTGTCCAAAAATCAAAATGTTACATATTTTATATATTTAGAAAGCCTTGTATGTCTACTTTATTCCTGTAAACTTTCATGATTTAATGACTTCATTTGCTACATAATATAATAGCATTAATTTCGCTCCCTGCAGGAAGTTCAAAAACTGGAAAGTCTACAATTTTCACAATCTTGGTCCATTGATTTCAAAACTTATTCCATAACATGTTTTCCACTCCATTTTGCATTTTAAAAGAAATGGAGACTTCCAAACATGAAAAGTAATTTTTCTAACAATTTCCTAGATTAAACTACCATTTTTCAAAGAACTAAAAACTAGAGACCAAGAACTTACCCTATGTTCTTGAACTCCTTCCTCCACCTTCTCTAGCTTCCATTTTACCTCCCTCTCTTCTTCACAATCATATGTTTGATTGTGTTTTGGTGTGAAGAATGAAAAGGTGGGAAGCTCCTATTTATAGGGAAAATTCAATGGCAACAATGGTAATTACCCAAAAGAACCAAAATCTCTTCTTTCCTTTCATCCTTTAGATTAAATGCACTTTATGAGCTTCAACCCTCACCTTCCAAGATGCTGGTCGACATCCTCCCTTCTAATAGCCATTAAATATTATTTTTCATTAGCAAAATATCCCTTGGTCCATTGCTCTCATTGGCTAGTTGAAATTGTTGACTATTCAACTATAATTAATTAAAATTCTCATCATTTCTCATTCTTCCATTCAGCTGGATGTAGCATTTTTGGGGCTGAATAAGAAGCTCAAATTATTCCCTTAATCAAGTGTTTATATGTGTACTAATTATATATCCCTTTGCAAAATTTATTTGTTAGCTTAACCATGGTAATAAGTGCTTATTTAGACAAGTATTAATTCATTCTCTTTGGCTTAATTATTTTCAAATATAATCAGCCCTCATTTGATACTCTTAGTTTGCCTCTAATCATCTTGAAGAATTATGCAACTAATCTCAATTAGTGCAAGCTTATTTTTTAAGGATAATTGTTAACAGATAACAATTAAACTAAGTATTTCTCTATTCACTTTTCTTGTTTTATGAGCATACAATAGCTCCTAATATGTGATCTCATTAATCAACCATTGGTTAATTAATTCCTAAGTGAAATTTGGACAAAAATATAATCAATAGATTATATTTCTTTGAGACACATATTCACCTTTGTATTTTACTAATTATTTGCCAAAATACAATTTTTACATGAATTATGAAAATTTGGGTATTACATGAAGGGCTATATATTTCAAAATATATGGGAGAAAAGAGGATAAGATAATATCATGAACAATTGGCACATGTGGAAAGTCAACATGACTTATCCTAAAATGTCACTTGTCATGGTAGGAAACAAGATGATCCAAATAGGGACATCTAAGCTCTTATTTGTGTCATCAAATGACATCATAAACTTGCTCAATAAGTCTTGGTTTTCAGCTGATCCTATCATGTAAGGAAGAAGCCAAAAGTTCAAGATAAGATCACATGTTTTTAAGCTAAAAGGCTTCTAGAAACTTCTAGAACTTTCTTGGGCAATTGAAGGGATTATGACCATAGGGAATTGACACATGGCAAAGCAATCCAAGGGCCCTAAATGGAACATAAATTTCATCCAAAATGAATGGAGGAGAAGAAAGGTTAGAAAACTTGGTAACTAAGCCAAGAACATGAGATATTTTGCAAGGGTCAATTGGTAATTTGACATGTGGGGCTCACTAGAGGCTTCTCCTCCACTTATAAAAGCACATGGTCCCCTCTTTCATGTCATCACAATTGAAACACAAATATGATTTTGGAGAGGGGGAGAGAGAGGAGGGCGAAATATAGAGAAGGAAAGAACCAAGCATATTCAAGGTAAGATCTAAGCTCAACTTTATGATATTTTTATCTTTAAAGCATAAAGTGGCTGGACCATGTTTGTCTTGAATTATGGAGGCATGGAACCGTAAAGGGACATGTTGTCCAAGATTCCAAGAACAAGATTCAACATCATCAAAGTCCAAAAGATAAAGTTTGGAAGAAAATATTTGGTGAAAATCGTCATTTTATGTGAAAAATGATTTTCTTTGTTTTTGACCAATAATTTGGCCTAACCAAGAAAATGGTAAAGTAAAATTAGTTTCATGATTTTAAGGTCACCAAGAGGTTTAAAACAAAAAAAAAAAAAAAAAAAAATTGAGTAAAAACATGGTGGAAAATTGATTTTTGGGAACAAAAGATCAAAGTGGTAAAAGTTTGAAAAATTGCTAGATTTGAGTCCACAAGAGGCAGTCAAATTGTAGACAACATTTTACCAAGTAAATGACACCTAAAAATCATGACATTTTCCAGAAATAAATTTGACATATAGGGCTTTATTTTGATATAAAATACGGAATTTTTAGAGCTCTATACAAGCAGTTACAGGTTTTTGAAAAATGCCTAAGTTTCTGGAAGTTCAATATGAACAGTGGCAGTTGAGTGTGGATTTTGACTACGTTCATGGTGTCTAAAAATCCTGAAATTTTCCAACAAAATAGATGACAGAAAGAGCTTTCGTTTGATGTATCACAAGTAATTTTTAAAGTTTTTTATAAAAAGGTATTAATTTTTCAAGTAGATCCATGTTTCTGGACATGTAATTGGAACAATGGTGAAAGAAAATAAAACTAGGAATGACTCAGACTTTTATGGCTTCTAGAATAATTTTTCTATGAACATAGACATATCAAGAGCCATTTAGGCTTTGCAATCACATTATTTTTACTTTTGTATAATTAATTATGATTTTTCAAAGTTGCTAAAAAATTTTGCTAGAAAAGCTAGAAATTCAAATTTAAAAGAAAAGTAAGATTAAAAAATTGGATAACTTATCTACTAAGGGTAAAAAGTTAAAAAGAGGTGAAAATGACCCTTTGGATATTATTCAAAGTCATATGATATTTATTACAATATCATATAAAATATGGAAAAGGAAATAATGCGATTATAATATTATAGGATATCCGATAAGCCCGGGACCGGTTTCAAAAGACAAGCATACTACTAATTACGCAAAGCAAGGTACGTTCGCATACGAGTAACTCTAGTCTCCTATGTTTTGTGTGCCATTATAAGCCTGTTTGACTCATGATTGTGGTTTCATGGACAAGACCGAGTCTTTGGTCATGTGCTTGTTTACATTTAGCTAGCTGTGGATTATTGCTTTTATGATAATGTTGCATGTTTGTTTTCCTAGCGCTGAGGATTTGTGTCCGGGACACATAGCACTGGTGAGTGCTTACGTCGGTAATGATACATGTGCTGTGTGCTATTGTATTCTAGTTACTATGTGTATGCTGAATGCTCTTTATTTTCAAATTGTGAATATCTATCATATACTGTTATACTTGTATCTGAGGTTAATTGTTACTCTGAGATTCAATCTTGTTGAATCTCAGACCCATCTAAAGCTTCAGGATTTGGATCTGGAGCCAAAGATAAGCTGCTCAAGTAAAGCCGTGAGGAGGCACGGAAGGAATTAAATATTTTGTTGGATTGTATAATATTGATAGCTACTTAACTAACTCGATATTTGGATGGTTGTACCGCTATAATCTCGGTAGAGATTAACCACGGTTAGTTAATTAAATTTTAATAACATATTATCAGTTACTCAATCACTCAAACCATTTCAAATGCTTTGTCGCGTCGTAAATTTTGTTAATATTCCTAATTACTACATGTTAATAATATAATAAGTAATAAGGAATTTGGGGTGTTACAAATACTAGAAGAACCCATACAATTAACTAACCATGTTTGCTCACTAAGGGTAAGTGTAAGGGCAAGTAGGACATTGTAATAGTTTTTATTTTTTAAAATTGAAGGTAACATTACATTTAAGGTATCCACCGTAATAATACTTGGATAATTATCTATCTAGAATATTATATTTTAGCAAATAATGCTTATTTGGAAATAGGTGAATATGTGGTTTTAAAACCTTGTAGGATACTTATTCTATTGTCTAAGGAAATTTCTAATGAAATTAGAAGGATTTAAGTGTCAAAATCCCTAAATGCAATTATGGGCCATGAAATGCCCTAAAAATATTATGATAAATCCCAAGAGGCAATAAAATATTTATTGAAAATTAGAAAGTATGTTGTCTCTAATTTTAGGAAATTTTGGGATTATTTCCCTTGAAAAATAATGAGGCAAAATTAAATATAATTTTGGAGAGCATAAGTTGCCCCATGATTTTTAATATGATATGTGGACATAAAATACCAATGTCAATGAAATAGTTGTGAGAAAATGATTAATCCTAATTAAGAAAATTATCAACAATTAGAAAGTGATTAGTTAAGTAATTAATGACTAATTGTTTAAGCTTGAACAAGAGAATATTTAAGGTAGATTATGGAAAATCCTTTAATTAAGTGTTTATGGCTAATATTAGCATAAAGTGTGCTTGCTAATCAATTAGAAAAGATTAAGAAAAATTGGTGAGATTAAGAACAATGAAAACCCTAAATCCTAAAAGAATTGCTAATCATGGGATTAAGGCTCTAATTAAGCTTTTAGCTAATTTAGATAAATTAAAAAATAATAATAATAAATAATAATAATAATAATAATAATAATAATAATAATAATAATAAAGGGAAGAGAAAACCAAAATTTGAGTGTGAAAAGGGTTGTGGGTTTTTCAAAAATAATATCATGATATTTTGTTAATTAAATAATAATATAATTAAGATATTTGTGGAAGAACCAAGTTGGATAAAGGAACCGATAAATTAAATCCTACCTAAAACCGTGAACTAAGTTTCTTAGGTCGACATATTACAAAGAAGTGAATTTTTGTCCGTGTTTGGTGTTAGCTTTAAGTCATTTCAGAATCCCATGGGCGAATAAGGGATCGATGAAAAGATATTTTATAAACAAAGGGCAAAGATAAGAAAAGTGAGAACCAATGGAAAATAAATCATAACTTGAAATCCTTGAACTAAGGAGAAAACAACTGGACATATTATGAATCGCTGAATTTTTGTCCCGGTTGATGTTACCCGAAGTAATTTCCGTAACACGGCGGTTATCCGAAAATGTTCAACAAAGTTACGAAATACCCTGAATGGGATCAAAAATTTAGTTAATCCAAATATTCTTAAAGAGGAAGATTAGATCTTCAAAGTGAGTTGCTAAGACTTTTTGAGATTTTCTAAGATTACACGATTAACACCGAACGAAGACTTATGAGAAGAAACTCATAAAGTGAATAGATGACATCATGTTGATGACATAAGGGGACATTTTTGTGGTGGAGAGAAGAGGAAAATGAGTGATGTTCATAAGGCCACATCTTCATCATCCTAGCCCTTGATGCAAAGGTTGATCCAAAGGATGAGATCCTTTGGCTTTTGCTATAAATAGCCTTTCACATTTCTCTTCAAACTCACCAATTCACAAAGGAATCCTAGAGAGGTTAGAGAGAAGTGAGAGCAAGGAGGAGCTCGGAAAAGAAGTAGCGAAGCTTTGGGTAATTTCTTCTGCTTTAGTCTTAAGCTTTCGTAGTTTTTCTGGTAGTTATAGTAAAAATGTTAGTTTGATCTTTAATCTTCCAAGTATTATTTTAATATCATGTTTTAGGGTTAGATATGATATGTATTTCGAAAATTATGTTGGAGAAAGAGATATGGCGAAATTTTGGAAGATTAGAGTCAAAGTAACGAAGCTCTGGCGAGATTCCGCCAATTAAGGGAGTCAGGGATAAAATGGTAATTTGGGACTAGAATGTCTGGTATAATGTTGACCATTGATTAGAAACGTTATTATCCTTATAGGATATCTCGTGATTACGCTCGATCAACGCATTACCGTGGGTTCCGTCAACGATGGTACGTTCGCGTCACCGTAACACTAACTCGATGTTTATTGTATGCGTACATGTGCTATGTGTATGGTATGTTTATGTGAGGTAGTTGATAGCTGGTGGTATGTTCAATGTACTTTGTTATTATGTTTGCCGGGTGTTGGGATACGTTTGCTAGGTACGAAATGCTAGGTGCGAAACGATTGCTACGTGCGAAACGTATGCTAAGTGTGACATATCTCGCCGGGGGCGTGTGTGCTGTTGGGATAAGCTTGTTTGTATGCTCATATACCGTCTATGTTGTATATATAAACATGAGGTTAACGGTTCCGAGGTTCAATGGGCATTGAACCTCGCTCTTAACATAGCATCGGGTCGGGGACCGAGGATCGAGGAGAAAGGCAAGCGGCACGCATAGGGACTCAGCTGAAGACTTTCTTCTTTTGTTATTTACTTTGGAAAACACTCGGTATAACGTACCACTACTATAATCAGCCAGACTTACGGCATTTTGAATATAAATATCAGTTACTCAATCACTCCGATGCTCTACTTTGATGGAAAAAATATATCGCTTTTGAAAATGAGATGTTACAATTGCTCTTGCGACAATTTAGGACAAAAATGTCACTTAACCCTTAATTAAATTTTAAATATAAAATAGTAAAGTAATTAATTATCATGAAGCCCCCGTATGCGTGCTCTATGAATTTACCCTATTGACCAAGAATAGGAGTCTTTACCACCTATGTTATGCGCTTTTTTTTTTTTTTAAAAAAAGTATAGATGTGTTGATTTATTTATTTACATACATTATAATATAATGACAGCCACACTCTTCTAAAACAAGGGAGATTGTGGATTCTAACACCATGTGATATAAGAGGTATTTGGGACCATCTTTACGAGGAAACATTATGATAGGATAATATGAAAAAAGTCATTTTTGAACAGCTAGATTCTTATATTTTCTTATCATTGAGCAATTCATCCAAAATATTTTAATTTTCTTAAGAATATTCGATCTTTATAAAAATAAATTAATTTCTTTATACCAAAAGTAAATTGATGAGGACCTTTTAGTACGTTAGTCTTGGGGTCAACAATAAAAATTAACTAATGATTGCTTATCGGAAAATCTAGGATTATTTTCTCTCTCGAGGAGCCTTTACCGAATCCTAAGTAATTTAAAAGCGATGCAAATGCTATAAAACAAGGGGAAATTGGTTTTTGATTTTGTTGAAAATAGGCAAGCGCAAAACTTAATTAAAATCCTAAAGCTACTATTTTGGTCTCTTCAAATAATGAACCGAATGATGTGGAGTTTGAAAATATGAATAATGGATTCTTTAAAGAAGTTGGTTCAATGGCTATCCTTGCTCGAACTAATATGGGAGTTTGAAATCCATCAAGCCTTAATTAAAAACCCCAAGTAATCACATTGGGTCTAACACTCCTAATCAATAGCTACTCCTATGATTGCATTCATAGCTACTACTTAGAAATATTATTCATGAACCACTTGATGTGTGAAATGGATTGAATTAATACAAAAGTTTTCCTTACTATGAATACACAATCATGACACTCAAATTAACCCAAATCAATTACACAAAATAGTAATCATATAGCAAGCATAATCTCATTGAATCAATAGAAAATACATAATTGAAAATCATCCAATTACAATAATTCCAATTCAAACAAAATATCAGCAATTTTTATTCAACAATATGGAGCCCAAATAAATCATAACAAAATCCTAACGAAACTACCTAAGAACATAGCTAGGAATTACAATAACATTAGGAAATTCATAAAAGAACTAAGAAAACTTCCTATTGAAGCTCTTGAACTCAAGACAAATCCACAATCCTCAAGAGTTGAAAGTTAGCCACTCAATAGCAATGACACCAACTTGTTTGGAGCTATGAAAATCCATGGAAATTGAGCTCGTTGGAAAATCAAAGCTTCTTCGTAAACTACAAAGACTCATCGAAAAATGCAGAACCTAGTCGAAACTCACAAATAACTTCCAAACGAGGATGGTATGGTGTTTGTGTAACACTCCATTTTTCAAAAGCGGAATAATATGATTTTATCAAAGTGGCGCATCGGAGCAATTCAAAAGAGCGAGTACTGATGAGTATATTAAAAATATCGATCATGGTTTGTTATAGTAGTGGTACATTCATCCCAATAATTCAAAATATTATACAATCCAAAAACAAAGAAACTCCGGCCGGTCCTCAAGCGGGCCGCTTACCCTTATCGACGACCTTTGGTCCTCCGCACTCGATGCTACAAGAAGAGCCGAGGTCCAATGCCCATCGGACCTCGTAATGGTTAACCTCATGCTTAAATAATACAAAGATATGTATGACAATGATATTCTGAAAGTGGAGCTATATACCCAAGAGGGGGGTGAATTGGGTATTTTAAAAACTTTTTCAAAACATCGCCGTAAAATTTCTTTTTTAGATAACAAAAATTCATTCCCAGTTTGAGATGAAATTTTTCCAGAAAAACGTAGTAAAGGGAAGAATAGTCTACTAACACAAGAATTATTTCAGAATTTAGATTTATATCACTATCTAACTGCCTGACTTTGCGCAACACCCCACAATCTTAACAACTTGACCTACATCCAACATCCCCAAGAGGGGGGTGAATTGGGTACTTTAAAAATTTTCTGCTTTTAGATAACAAAAATAGGATTTTCACTATCACAAAGATTACACACTCCCCGCACTTAAAGAGTAGTTCTCTCTCTAGAACTCACTCCCCTTACAAGTTGTAATCAATGAACTCCCAAATCACCAAGTCCCCTTGACTTGTGATTCTTTTCAATAAATGAATTACGATAAAAAACTCTCTCTAAGAGTGGATAATAATAAACACCGAAGCTTATAATGTCAAAAGACAAAATACAAGTGAAAAACAAAAAGGTAGTTGAAGAACTTGAATGCTTGCTCGTTTTCGGATGTAGTAGTTGTTGAGAAGAATTGAATGCAACTCTATTTATAGCCGATAGCATTAATAGACCGTTGCATTTGATAATAAGACCGTTGAAGATGTTCTTTAGAAGATGTGAGTAGCTTAGGTCTTCTTCTCTCTCTAAAGCTCACTTAATCCAAATGGTGATGGTCGAGTTGACTCTCTCGCAAATTAATCCGTTGGAGAAGATGTTGCTAGATGTAGAAATCATTCTTTAATGCTTTGCAACCGTGTGCGATGGATTAACCAAAAGAATGCAAGTTTCGGGTTGAACATTTAATGTTCGACATCACTTTTGCTTTTGCTTTAAACCTTCAAGAAAACCTTCCTTAATCTGTCGAAACTCACCAAAAAGATGGTTAAACATATCTAGTACCAATAGAGATTAATCATGGAAAGCATTGAGATCAAACACGAAGGCATAGCAAAATCATTAAATTCAAATTTCAGTAACGTCTAGAAACCTGGAGGTTTGTTCACAAACCTCGAGGTTTGGTCATTTAAGGTTGAAAACGATTTAAGACCAAAACCTCAAACCCGGAGGTTTATCATTAAACCC
The DNA here is from genome assembly GCA_019022655.1 of Acacia acuminata. Classification (NCBI taxonomy): domain Eukaryota; kingdom Viridiplantae; phylum Streptophyta; class Magnoliopsida; order Fabales; family Fabaceae; genus Acacia; species Acacia acuminata. The sequence continues at coordinate 4,978,365 of JAFJYI010000028.1, read as the reverse complement.
GGAGGTTTCTCATGATGCAATCACGAAGGTTTCTCGGGTTTACTCCAAACCTCGAGGTTTTCTTAGAAACCTCGAGGTTTCACATCATGTGTGAAACCCAAAGCAGAGACATGATGAAAGCAAACCCGGAGGTTTCTCAAGGAACCTCGAGGTTTTAGAATGAGTGAAAATACATTTGCTCTCCGGAACTCACAATACTCGAGGTTTGTAACAATACTCGAGGTTTTGCCCAAATGACAAGGTTCTTTGTTTTGACCCAAAACACAAACTTGGAGGTTTCTATGGAAACCTCGAGGTTTTCAAACATTGAAAACCATTAGCTCTCTCGGAAGCCGAAAACCGGAGGTTTTTGCCAATACTCGAGGTTTTACATTTTATTTCAAATTTTCAGTTTGGCGCCAAGGCATAACCTCGAGGTTTTGATGTAAACCTCGAGGTTTCACAACTTGGTGTGAAACCATGTTTTCTCGGGAAGCCCAAAACCTCGAGGTTTCTTAATAAACCTCGAGGTTTCACATATTTTTGTGAAACCCAAGTTATGCAAGTTTAAACATAGAACCTCGATGCTTCCTTTGTAAGGCCAAACCTCGAGGTTTCTCGGGAAAACCTCGAGGTTTGCTCTCACTCGGGGTTTTCCAACTTCGAGAGAGCAAATCCTCATTCTTTGTTCACAATTGTTGGCAATCATCAAAATCTTTTAGAGAACCAACATTCTCCCCTTTTTGATGATGACAACACTTGTAAGCAAACATCTTTGAAAGTTCAAGAAATTTTTCATGTTGTAAGTAGACTTTGAAATTATCGAGAGGTTTCAAGAACTTAGCTATTTGCATAATGTAAATGCAAGGCATCAAGTAGTTATAAGCGAAGCATGAGCACAAAAGTTGTATTTCAGTTCAAAAGCAGCAATACAGATAAAGAGCAATACAGATAATGTAATACAAAGCAAAATACAAAATGCACATGATCCTCAAAGCTCTCTAAACTTCAAAGGCTAATCCTTGTTCTCTCCCCCTTTGTCATCTTCAAAAGGAGGGTTGACCAAAGGTGTAGAGGGAGGAGAAGGATGAAAAACTTCAAAGTAGCGGGGTTGCGATGGATGGAGAGGGAAGTATCTCAGTTGCGGGGGTAGATGGGGAAGGGAGGATTACTGTGGTTGGAGTGGAGGCCTCAGATACTGGAGAGGGGAAAATGGGAGTGGAGGGAGGTTGAGAGAATGATGGGATAGGAGGGGAAGTGAAAGTGAAGGATGGTGAGGGAGAACTAGAGGAAGGGCCAAAGGACTTGGGTCGAAAGTAGAGCCGGGAGTGAAGGAGGAACCAATGTGAAGATGCTTCATGATCTTGTCCACCTTATCGGTGAGGTCCAATGAGAAATGAGCTGAGTGGACATCTTGAGCTCAATCTCTTCAGCCTTCTCCTTAACCTCGACTGACTGCCCAACAACGGCTTCAAGATGCTCCTTGATGGCATCTTGAATCTCAATTAGACCAGTATGCCCACGAGGCATCTCGGCCCGTAATTTTCCCAATTCAAACTCCATGCGCATAGTCATGGTGGCGAGAGCAAAGATCCACAATTTGCTTAATCGAGAAGCAAGCTCGGATGATAGTGATGTCTAGGAGGTGGAGGTGCGACTAGGCCTCTTGAGCTTGTGAGCGCGGGTGTGATCTTGAAGGAGCCCGAGATTGAGCGAACCTTCATCCCCAAACTTGATCTTCATCGATTCATCTCGTGTTTTCCCAAAGAAGGGGGATACTCAAGTGTGTCGAGCACCCACATACCATATCTTGTAGTAGAAAAGAATGACAGACACCAATGAGGGATATGGAATATGAGATAATTGCCTCTTGGCAAAGCTGAACTCAGTCATCCCTTTGAGGAGCCAGTGACCAAGGTTGAAAGGAACCTTCCTCACAAATGCAGTAAATGGCCTGTAGTCATTCTGAGTGAAGTGAGTCCAGTTGCCGCCTTTAGGAATGAAGTTCCTAGAGTAGACATACCATAGGACACGATTCTCGGCAGGCATGGAACTTGGTCCGAATGTGAGTCGAGTTGTTGATCCGGAGGGAAAGGCTCACCGTGCCTAAGTGTTTCAAAGACTTCCTGGTTACTGTAAGAAAAATCAGGAGCAGGCGGAGGATTGTCAATTCTTAGAATCTTGTTCAAGATGGCAGCTGACAGTGTGAATGTGACATCCCTAACAGTGGTGGTGACCCTCTCCTCAATCACTTCGCCATAATCGCCCAATTCATTGTTATACTCCATCTTGTAATAAAACAATCGAACTAAGTTTGGAGTATACGGGGCGAGATATGGAAATGAAGGACTCGTATTGCTTCAGCCAAGGTGATAAGTCAAAGTGGCATTCTTTCTGAAATGCCTTCAAATCAATAACCACCACAGGACAGAAAAGGCGATGAAGATATGCTTCCCGGAATTTTTCATTGTCGGCTTTGGGAAGGGCAAAGCGGCTCGGTGACAAAACCATTTGGTGGAGAGATGTTCTTGTATATGTCTATATTGCATTCTCCATGACAGGAGGCACATCTTCTTCCTCTACTTGTTGAGGATTATGAGAAGGATGACTGACCCCTTGATGATTGGTGGGACTTAGCAAATGAAGCCCTCTTCGTTCTTGCCTTAGTTGGAGACTTAGTGGATTTGGAAGTTCCTGTTTTCTTCGACTGATCCTTTCCAGTAGGCTCTTTCCGAGGCGTGCTTTTCCTTTCCCTTTTCCTTTGGGTTCGCTCTTTTCTCTTCTTGGAAGGACCCCGACGGGTTCTTTGAAGGAGACTTCTTTCCTTGGACCTTGGCTTCCTTTCTTCCCTTCGATGGTGACTCTTCATCAGGGATTTCACCTTGAACGCCTCGAATTGATTTATCAATTCCATAACGGAGGCGAGTAGAGCAAGTCTTGATCCTTACTAGCCGACCAGAGGAGGGGGATGTTTGTTCTGGTTGACGAGGAGGAGGAGGAGGAGGAGACCATGATTTTGTTTCTTCCTCACTAGGAATCGAGGCGAAAATAGCTTGGGATTTGGATTTTGAGGCCATTCGAGGGTTTGGAAGGAAGGATTTGGTCGAAAATGGGAGATTCAGAGAGTGGGTGACGAGAGAGAGCAAAAACCTAGAGGTTTAGGTCGAGGTTTGAAGAACATGAATAGTGTATGCATATATATAGGCGATGGCAAACCTCGAGGTTTCACGCCAAACCTCGAGGTTTGATGAAAGATACTAACCTGGACGTCATAGGTGTTCTGTGAACCTTTGACTCACCAGCGCGAAAACCTCGAGGTTTGTTTCAAAACCTCGAGGTTTTACTGTCTTTTGGATTGATCATCTTTCTGTCTCGTTCAAAACTCGAGGTTTTCCTGAATACTCGAGGTTTCATTTCTCTGAAGCTTTTTGTCCTTGGCGATGCACCACGAAACCTCGAGGTTCACATCCAAACCTCGAGGTTTTGCTTCTTGGCAACAAAACACGATTGACCATGTTCTTCCAAACCTCGAGGTTTTCTCCTCGAGGTTTTGCTCCTCGACAAAACCACGATAGACCATGTTTTATCAAACCTCGAGGTTTTCTCCAAAACCTCGAGGTTTTGCCTTTGACAAAAAAAAACCATGTTACTTAATGTCCCGCATAAAACACGTCTAGACACTCCGATGCTTAAGTTAGTGACTTTTAATAATCAAAACCATAATTTATCACTAATTTGAGCAAGAATTACTTACAACTCGTTGGGATTTACCATTCCCAATTCTCTTCTAATGAAGTTGAATGATTCCTTGGCCAAAGGTTTGGTGAAGATATCAGCAAGTTGAAGATGAGTTGGGATGAACATGACTTTGACATCTCTCTTTTGAACATGATCCCTTATGAAATGATGCCTCACATCAATATGCTTAGTCCGAGTATGTTGCACTTTGGATTCTTGGCTAAGCTTATTGTGCTTGTGTTGTCACACAATATAGGGATCTCCTTCAAGTTGATTCCTAGATCGATATAGTTGCTTGTTTGAGCCATAAGACTTGAGCACAACAACTTGATGCTGCCACATACTCGCTTTCGCTTGATGATACATCCACACTTGTTTGCTTCTTGCTGAACCAAGACACAAGTGAACCTCCAAGAAACTCACATTGGCCACTTGTACTCTTCCTATCGTCTTGTATCCAAGCATGGTCTGAATCTGAATATGCTACTAAATGCTCGGTTGACCTTTAGGAAACCATAATCCAAGTGTTTTTGTGTCTACAAGATATCTGAATATCCTCTTAACTTGCTCGGCATGTGACTCCTTAGGAGCAGATTGAAATCTTGCACACATTCCAACACTAAATTGGATGTCCGGGCGACTTACGGTCAGGTAGAGTAATGATCCAATCATTCCTCTATATTTTGTGATGTTGAAGTCCGTTCCTTCTTCATCAGCATCTAATGAAGCAGTTGAACTCATAGGAGTATCAGCTCCATTACAATGATCCATCCCAAACTTCTTCAGACAATCATTGAGATATTTGGTTTGAGATATGAAGATCCCATCCTTCTTTTGCTTAATTTGCAGGCCAAGAAAGTAATTGAGCTCTCCCATCATAGACATCTCAAATTCTCCCCGCATATTCTTAGCAAACTCTTCACACAAGGCATCATTAGAGGCACCAAATATAATATCATCAACATATATTTGAACAATTAAGATTTCATTAAGCTTATTATTCTTTATGAAGAGAGTTGTATCTGCTTTTCCTCTAATAAAACCTTGATCAAGAAGGAATTTGCTTAATCGCTCATACCAAGCTCTAGGAGCTTGTTTAAGACCATATAGGGCCTTCTTGAGACGATATACATGATCTGGATGATGGACATTTTCAAAACCAGGAGGTTGTTCTACATAAACTTCCTCTTGAATAAAACCATTCGAAAAGCACTTTTCACATCCATTTGATAGAGTTTAAAGTTTTTCACACAGGCAAAGGCAAGAAGAACTCTTATGGCTTCCAATCTTGCCACTGGAGCATAAGTTTCTTCGTAATCAATTCCTTCTTCTTGATTATAGCCTTTGGCAACAAGTCTTGCCTTGTTACGGACAATGATAGCAGACTCATCTCGTTTGTTTTTGAATACCCATTTAGTGCCAATGACCGGATGGTCCTTGGCCTAGGTACCAAGTCCCAAACTTGATTTCTATCAAATTGATGTAACTCCTCTTGCATTGCTATCACCCAATCATTGTCTGAAAGGGCTTCATCAATCTTTGAGGGTTCAATATGTGATATAAACGCTGTAAAAGTTACTTCATTTAAAGTAGTTCTTACTCCTTGATTAACATCACCTATAACTTGGTCTAAAGGTTGATTTCTAATAAATTTCCAAGCTCTAGGTTGAGTCCGATCGGATTTTCAATATTGTTTTGAGGATCAGTCTCAAAAACATTTTCAGGATTCTCAATAGAAGCAGGAGTAGTTTTTGAAAAGAATTGATTTTTGAAGACGCTTCCTTCATCATCATCCATAGTTTTATCAGACTTGGATTCACAGAAAACAACATGCATAGATTCTTCAACAATGCGAGTACGAGTATTAAAGATTCTATAAGCTTTACTTCTATTTGAATAACCCGAAAATATACCTTCATCTTCGCTTTGGGATCAAATTTTCCCAAGTTATCCTTACCATTGTTATGGATGAAACATTTACATCCAAACACATGCGAGATGAGCTAGATTGGGTTTTCTTCCTTTGTACAGCTTCATAGGGAGTCTTGTCCAACTTCTTCCGGAGGTATGCCCGATTTGAGATGTAGCACGCGGTGCTCATTGCATCAGCCCAAAACACTTGAGAAGTGTTGTTCTCATTCAGCATGGCCCTTGCCATCTCAGTGAGAACTCGATTCTTTCTTTCCACAACACCGTTTTGTTGGGGAGTTCTTGGGGCTGAGAAGTTGTGGTCTATTCCCATGCTGTCACAAAACTCAGCAAATGCATTGTTTTCGAATTCTCCTCCATGATCGCCCGATTCCTAAATAGAGAATCCTTTCTCGTTTTGGACCTTCTTGGCAAAAACAACAAACTGATCAAATGTTTCATCTTTAGAGGATAAAAATATAGTCCATGCAAATCTTGAGAAATCATCAACTATGACCAAAGTATAAAGATTGCCTCCAAGGCTTTTCACTCTAGCTAGGTCCAACTAGATCCATATGAAGCAATTGAAGAGGTCTATTAGTTGAAATCTCGTTTTAGATTTGAATGATGATTTGGTTTGTTTCCCTTTTTGACAAGCATCACAAAGCATGTTATTTTTAAAGTGTAGTTTAGGAACACCAATCACCATATCCTTTTTAAGCAATTTGTCAAGTTGAATCATATTGACATGAGCTAATCGCTTGTGCCGAAGCCAACTCTCATCCAGGTTACTGACAAAACATTTTTCAGAAACAGAACCATTGCTAGAGAGACTAAGTGTATAACAATTGCCATCTCTAGGGGCTCTAAATAAGGCTTTTGATTTTATGTTTTCTAAAGGGAGTATATCCTTACTTACAATCAAGCATTCCTCAGAATCGAAGATAACTAAGTTACCTTTATCAGTGCTTTGGCTTACACTGAGGAGATTGTGGCAAAGTCCTTCGACTAGGTAGACATCTTTGATTAGTGGTCCTTCATTGTTGCCAATTTCACCAACTCCAAAGAATCTTTCCAGATTGATTTCCACCAAAGGTCACCTTGCCACCATCCTTAGGCTTGATTGAGGCAAATTTGGATTGATCCCTAGTCATGTGCCTAGAGCATCCACCGTCAATGTACCATTTGTTGGATTTTGATGCTCTTAGGCAAACCTAAGACACAAAAATCGGGCCTTAGGTACCCATCTTTTCTTGGGTCCTTTGGGGTTAGTTTGTGTCTTAGGAATCTTGTAAGATCCCTTTGGCACCCATTGATAATTTCCTATGGGTTTACTCTTTCTTTCCTTCTTATGAAAGCAGGAAGAAGTAGTATGACCCTTTCTGTTGCAGTAATTACAGTGTGCAAACGGGTTTGAAGAATGGACTGATTTTGTAAAATAGTTCATATAGGATTTTTCACCAGACTTCTTTCTTCCTTTCTTTTTATCAAAATTAGGTTTGTAACCAACTCCTGATCTGTCATTTATAAATCTTTGTTGTTTCAAAATGACATTGAGCATTTCACTTCCTCTAGTGAATTTCTCAAGTGCCTTTGTAAGGTATGAATTCTTTTTCTTCGATCGGACAATCTTCACAAGCAATATTTTCTCGAAGAGGAAAACTTTTCAACTTGAAGTTCAAGAGTAAGATTTCTGTTTTTCAATTTGAAATATTTTTCAGCAAGTTTTTCAAACTCGGATTGCACAGACCATATATTGACAAATAACTCATCATAAGGTGGTTTGCAATCATATACCTCTTCGAAGTTGATACGATGTTCTTCTTCTTCAAAGAACTAAGCATACATTTGCTTTTTCTTCCTCATCCTCATCATCTTCATCGATGAACTATCTCCCCAAATACCGAGACATATGCCTTCTTTTTGAATCTGTTGAACTTCTTCTTTTTTCTTTGTCTTTGTTCTTCGATTGGGGCATTCGATTTGATGTGGCCAGGCTTCTCACACTCGTAGCAAATGATTGGCTTCTTTGCCTCATAGCTGAGCTACCCTTGTGAAACTTCTTGAAACCTTGGTCCTTCTTGTAGAATTTCTTGAATCTCCGGACCATCATACCAATCTCCTCATCTTCGCCGGATCTTCATCATCATCGATTCCTTAGTTTCTTTGACACTTTAAGGGCAATTCCCTTATTTTTGCCATGGACTTCATCAAGTCCCTTTTTGAACTTGAGCTTGGCTTCATATTCGAAAGGCTCCCAAAAAGGGTCGCCACGAGATGCCATAGAATCTCCACGAGCTTCTTCAATGGCGGTGACTTTGGCTTCCCATTCCTTATTGAGGATGTTGAGAATTTTCCTCACTTGGACAAAGTTGCTCATATTCTTTGCCCAATGCAGCAAGTTGATTGATCGGATGAGTGAATCTCACTGGAAATCACCAATAGATTCTCCGACTTCATACGAAGGAGATCATATTCTGTCATTAGAGTGTTGACTCTATTTTGCTTAACTCCAACGGTTCCTTCATGAGCAATTTCCAGAGCGTCCCACATGGCTTTAGCAGAGGTTAAGTTGCAAACGCGGAAATATTCTTGTTGACTAAGGGCACTCTGCAGAAGGAGAACCGCCTTGCTATTGAGTGTGACATTTCTTCGTCATTTTCATCATAATCTTCTTCTTCCTTTGGAACCACGAGACCATTTTCCGGGATAGTTGGAGCGTAGTCTCCTCGTTCAAAACTCTCCGGAGACCATACTCGTAGCCATTACAAACACCTTGAATTTGGCTTTCCGAATGAGTAATGTTCTCCACCGAAACCTAGAGGTCTGTTGATTGAAGCTCCATCGGTAGAATGCCTTCCATTGGATCCTTCTCGAGATGTTAAGCTCTTTAGAGAAGACCTTGCTCGATACCAAATGAAAGTGGAGCTATATACCCAAGAGGGGGTGAATTGGGTATTTTAAAAACTTTTCAAAACTGCTTTCTGTTTTTAGATAACAAAAACGAGATGAACGAGTAAAGGGAAGAATAGCTGAACACGTAGATTTATACTTGGTTCATCAACTTGACCTACATCTACTCTTTGGGATTTTCACTATCACAAAGATTACACACTCTATACTTAAAGAGTAGTTCTCTCTCTAGAACTCACTCCCCTTACAAGTTGTAATCAATGAACTCCCAAATCACCAAGTCCCCTTGACTTGTGATTCTTTTCAATAAATGAATTACAGATAAAAAACTTCTCTCTAAGAGTGGATAATAATAAACACCGAAGCTTATAATGTCAAAAGACAAAATACAAGTGAAAACGAAAGGTAGTTGAAGAACTTGAATGCTTGATCGTTTTCAGATGTAGTAGTTGTTGAGAGGAATTGAATGCAACTCTATTTATAGCCAGATAGCATTAATAGACCGTTTCATTTGATAATAAGATCGTTGAAGATGTTCTTCAGAAGATGTGAGTAGCTTAGGTCTTCTTCTCTCTCTAAAGATCACTTAATCCAGCTGGCTGGATGGTTAGAGTTGACTCTCTGCAAATTAATCTGTTGGAGAAGATGTTGCTAGATGTAGAAATCATTCTTTAATGCTTTGCAACCGTGTGCAGATGGATTAACCAAAAGAATGCAAGTTTCTGGGTTGAACATTTAATGTTCTGACATCACTTTTGCTTTTGCTTTAAACCTTCAGTAAACCTTCCTTAATCTGTCTGAAACTCACCAAAAAGATGGTTAAACATATCTAGTACCAATAGAGATTAATCATGGAAAGTATTGAGATCAAACACGAAGGCATAGCAAAATCGTTAAATTCGAATTTTAGGCAACGTCTAGAAACCTGGAGGTTTGTTCACAAACCTCAAGGTTTGGTCATTTAAGGTTGAAAACGATTTAAGACCAAAACCTCAAACCTGGAGGTTTATCATTAAACCGGAGGTTTCTCATGATGCAATCACGAAGGTTTCTCGAGTTTACTCCAAACCTTGAGGTTTTCTTAGAAACCTCGAGGTTTCACATCGTGTGTGAAACCCGGCAAGAGACATGATGAAAGCAAACCCGGAGGTTTCTCAAGGAACCTCGAGGTTTTAGAATGAGTGAAAATACATTTGCTCTCGGAACTCACAATACTCGAGGTTTGTAACAATACTCGAGGTTTTGCCCAAATGACAAGGTTCTTTGTTTTGACCCAAAACACAAACCCGGAGGTTTCTATGGAAACCTCGAGGTTTTCAAACACATTGAAAACCATTAGCTCTTTCGGGAAGCCGAAACACGGAGGTTTACGCCAATACTAGAGGTTTTACATTTTATTTCAAATTTTCGGTTTGGCGCCAAGGCATAACCTCGAGGTTTTGATGTAAACCTCGAGGTTTCATGACTTGGTGTGAAACCATGTTTTCCTGAAGCCCAAAACCTCGAGGTTTCTTAATAAACCTCGAGGTTTCACATATTTTTGTGAAACTCAAGTTATGCAAGTTTAAACATAGAACCTCGATGCTTCCTTTGTAAGGCCAAACCTCGAGGTTTCGGGAAAACCTCGAGGTTTGCTCTCACCAGGGTTTTCCAACTTCGAGAGCAAATCCTCATTCTTTGTTCACAATTGTTGGCAATCATCAAAATCTTTTAGAGAACCAACACATGTTTCCACCTTGTCAGGCATCTTTCGATGCAATAAGGCCTGAAAACAATTCTAGGAAATTACTTTACCTATTTCCTAGATTAAAACTAACAATTCTACTAAAGCTACTAAGAACTACTAAGAACTATAAAGCTAAAGACTAGAAACTAAGAACTAAAGACAAGCTTACCTCTTGAAGCTTCTTGAACTCCTTCCTCCTTCTTAGAAATCACCACTTGGTGGTTGATTTGGTGTGAAGAATTGTGAAGGGCAAGGCCCATATTTATAGTAAAAGCTCATGAATTTTATCCCTTGGATCAAATTTCCTCATCAATGGCTCTGTTAATTTGTGCTTTCATGAAGACTTAATTTGGGAAGGAAAACACTCTCATTGGTTGATTCTAATAACATAGGATTTAGCTAATTATCTTAATTTCCAAAATTAAATTCAACATATGTTGAAAAAAATATTATATTTTAATCACTCTCTCTCTTCCTCTCTTTCCTTTCTCTCTCTCTCTTTTTCTCTCTCTTCCTTTCTCTCTCTCTCTTTTTTCTCTTTCTTCCTCTTTTTTCCTCTCAAAATGTCGACCCCCTCCCCCTCTCTCCTATCTTCTTGCATTTCTTTGCCCATGTGGTCCCATGTGCAAGTGTATTTTCTCCTTTTTTAAGTATTATCCAAAATTCTTATATTATCCTCTTCCATTTTGCATTTATGAGCCCATGTGATTTATTTAATTTTGTTAAATAATCTATTATTCTCTCATCTTGAACCCTATCCATTAGATTAGATTTTGTGTTGATTACATTAAATCTTGGCCCTTCACCATGAAGCATAAGCTCTTGTGATGCCATCCTTGTGATGTCACTTTGATGACCTCATAAAAGCCTAAGTGTCATTAGCAAAGTTTAATTAACTCCTATTCGTATTTATTAGCTAACCATGGAGACTTAGTGTTTAATTAAATCAAGCTTTATGCACCATAATTAATCATGAAGGTTTACACCATTATTAAGTGGAGACTTAATTGCCTATCATTCCTTAGCAATTTTTTAAGTATCTTCATAACATTATCTTCCTCTTTTTGATTATTCAAGAACCATAGTTCATTATAATAATCATTTGTATTTTAGGATTCCTTAAATGTGGCCTAAAGATTTGCCTTTGGTTGTTTTAAATTTCCAAGAGAAAATTGCCTAGAACATAGTTAATAAATTTTCAAAATTTAGAGACAACATACTCTCCTTTATCAAACAAGTAGTATTTATCAAAATATAGCTCTCAATAGAAATAGGGATTTTTAGGGTTTTACAGTTTGAGTGAGGAAGGGACAGTGAATCTGGAAAGAAATGAGAGAGAGAGAGAAAGAGAGAGAGAGAGAGAGAGAGAGAGAGAGAGAGAGAGAAGTTGGATGTCATTAGAGAATAGAGCACGGTGGGGGCGAAGGTTCCGATGAAGATAAAAGATGGTTGACGAAGACCGTGGAGTAAGAATAAAGAAGCCCAACGATGGTAGTTGGACTATGATGGTGAGACCTACGGAGGGAGTGAGAACACTAGTGGTAGAGCTAGTAAAAAGGGCTGGCCCGGCTGTACAAGGCCCGCCTTTCATGGGCTAGGGCCTAAAAAAGCCGTTCATTTTAGGCCCGGCTAAAGAAAAACATTCATTTTTTGAGTGCACTTGACACAACAAAGAAAAAGGATACGAGTTAGAGATTGGGAGTATACCTAACACAACAGGGCTATCTCGATAATATCAAAAGATGTTAGGCGGGGTTGATTCAAGTAGGCAGAAACCGAGCTATCTTGAGAAATAATGTCACACCGACACTTATCCAAAACTAAATTGGCTTTCCTATGACGCTCAAGTCTAGCGAGATCGATGCTTTTGTAGCTGCACTCATTGCAGGGTATTGGGCCCCAAGTTTGTAAAGCCGGGGTAGGAGTACTTCGACCTAAGTCTGGATTTGGTACTCGGGAAGAAGATCCTAGAGAGATAATGTTTGGTCTTGGATTTGAAGGTGGTGAAACTTGGACATTTCCCCTACTCCCAATTCCCCTGGGTTTACGAAGTAAGGCTTCCTCTTTCTTTTCTTTAGTGGGAAGTGTTAGCTCTCTATGTGTTTTAATGATAACTGACAATTGTAAACAAGTATGGATGTTTTTGGATAAGCTAAATGGATTTTGAAACTTGTTAATTTCAACTCAAAAACATTTTGTTAGTGCCAAACTCGAGCCTAGATTTGGCAAACTCGAGTTTGCCACTGACAGAAGGCAAAACTCGCCAGTTTGCACTTTAAACTCGAGACTGGACCAGAAGTTTAAACTTGAGAGTTTTGAGTAAACTCGAGGTTACACTTGTGAACTCGATTTCACAAGAGGCTGAGAGCATTTTGATTTGAAAACACTTTTAAATTCGAGCCTATTAGTTCTAAACCTCAAGTTTGCACCTCCAGAGAAAATCTTCAAAGAGTTTACAAATATGTAAACTCGAGTTTGCCTCTGGCGGGAAGAATTTTTCAAATGAGAAATTTCATAAACTCCAGACTACCATTTTTGTGTAGAGTTTATCACCTGTTGAAAAATCCTTAAGAGTTTACAAAACTTGTAAACTCGAGTTTGCAGTTGACAAACTCGAGTTTACGCATGGCCGAGAACTTTCAATGTTTTATAACTTAAGCAAACTCGAGACTAAATGTTTAGGCTCCAGTTTGCATTTGGCCAAGAGTTTTCCAAAAGTTTTCTGAGTTGAGAAAACTAGAGTTTAAGATTCTAAACTCGAGTTTGTGCCTTACAGAGAGCAAAATGATTTTAACTTGAGAAAACTCTAGAGTTTGCATTGGAAACCTCCGGTTTGTGTTTTGAGAACTAAAACTGATTTTTGACATGAATAGTGTCAAACTCGAGTTCACACACTTACAGACTTGAGTTTGTGTTTTGCTCAAAATGTCTCCAAAATTGATTTCACGATGGTTTCCTCGACAGAAGTCTAAACTCGAGTTTAGACATGCAAACTCGAGTTTAATCCTGAACAAGTTTTACAAACTCCGGCTTATTTTCGCAAACCTCCAGTTTGGTCTATACAGAGGCAAAACATCACTTTTAAGTTTTGAGCAAACTCGAGGTTAGCTATGCAAACTCGAGTTTGGACCTTCAGAACAGATGAACGCAGTTTTGTCTAAAATGTTCAGTTTTGATTTACACTTTGGCTTGAATCTGCGAATTGGTTGTATATGTTTTATATGATTCTTATCAATATTTCTAACCAGTCTTAACCAGTTTGCTTATGAGATTTCAGAAGATTTGGATTAGATTTAAAATCAATTAAAGCATCTCAATGTGCAAGTTGCAATATTTTAACCTATCTTCTAAAAACAAAAGCAGATGGGAGACAGCCTGGAAAGTTGGACAACCACTTCTCAATGCAGACAACAAGGCCTCCACTAACAAAGCTGGACATTATCATATTACAAACAACACAGCATGGGACACAACCTTGAAGAGCCAAAATTCAAATATTCAAATCAGCAAATGTTCCCAACAGCTATATTCAAACAGCAACATCTTCAACAGCTAGATTCATAGAGAAACACCCTTAACAGCTATATTTTCGAATGGGTTCATCTCACAACGGATCTATAACGTTCATCTACTTCAAATCACTATAAATAGCTGAAGATTTGAAGTTTGCAAGTAGAGAAGACATACACAGAAAACACATACAAACATCTGAGTCTTTTACTGCTTTATTGTTTCCATTTGTATCTTTGATACATTGTGCTTCAGTGCTTATCTTTATCTACTCTTTTAGAGAGTTCATTTCTGTAAATCATTCATTGTAAAAATCTCAAAGTTGTGGGACTTTGAGATTGGGATATCAGATTACAACTTGTAAAGGGGGTGTATCCTAGAGAGAAGATAACTTTCGAGTACATAGTGTGTATCTGATTTGAGTGATAGTTGAAAATCCCAGAGAGTCTGGGGACTGGAGTAGGTCAAAAGTTAGGACCGAACCAGTATAAATCTTCTGTGTCAAGCTCTTCTTCTCTATCTCCACTTTACCTTGATTAGCATCTATTATGTGGATGATTGAAAAAGAATTTTTAAAATCTCCAATTCACCCCCCTCTTGGTGATTTCCTTCACTTTTAGGAAGTATTGACCAGAACCAAAATTTTTGGGGTTCAAAGAGATTCTCAAGTATTTCCCTATCTTTTTCGGGGATGGGCCTACCGTACATATCTAAGGGCAAGTCAGGGTCTTGATCTATTAGGGGTGAAGGAGAAAGGGGGAATGTCGAGGTTAAAGGAGTAAGTTTTGGTACTGGTGTGCACAAACCTAGAAAACCCAAAACTAGAAAGATGATTTTCTGGTGAACGTGGTTGAATAATGAAGGGGATGGCAGATAGAGCAAAGAAAAATTAAAAAGGTGAAAGAAGCAGTGAAGGTACCTGAATGGAAAAAGATTTGAGAAAGGATGAGCAAGCTAGTAAAGAAGAGAGCATTTTGCTAAGGAGACGTATTCTCTGAGAAGGCAAAGGAGTTTATGAGTGCAAAGTATTAAGATGAAGGAGTTAGAGGGAATATATAGACGTTGTGGATTTGAAGAGTCGGGGGTAACAACGTCAAAATACGACCAGGATAATCATGATGGATACGAAATGATGTGAGCATTAAATATGCACAAAAACCAAAGGCAGCTGGCGTGGACGCGTGGCCACTCAGTGGAAAGTGGTGGTTATACACTGCAACGAGGGCAAGCGAATAGACACCACGCTCAGTAAAGGGCCAAGCCTGTTCATATGCCAGCACGCTTATGTGATATCCCAGATTGGGGGCAACATGTGGCAAGGGATAGTTAGCTCGGTAAGACAGGTTAATAATCTCAAGTTAATCCAGGTCGTCATGAAATTAAATGATGGAATATAAGCTCGGTATGCACGCCAAAAAGGCAGGCCGAAAACAAATTAGATTTTGTATATCAAATAACTTGGCAATAAAGCTAGGTTAAGTCAACAATTAATCTCAACAAGCATAGCTGGGGGCAACTCGCAAGAGAACTTTGGAGTTTTAAAGAGTTCAATGAAACTCGGCGAACATCCGAATGGAAGTCAGAAAAAACTTGGATACACAAAGTCCGGGCTAAGCAATAAACTATTCTCGGCAGATCAGAAACTTGAAATACCAAGCTTGGTGGCAACTGTTATGGATTGGTATAATGGTCATAGCAGATATAAAGCCCAGTAAGGGCACTTTTTGATAGGACCCTTCCTTAATCAGGTAAAACGCTAATCACCCAATGATTATGCCTATAATTCTAGATAGTACAGATAGTGGAGCAGGCATTTGCAGATCGTGGAGGCGCACGTTGCCTGAGGAATGGATGCACAGCCAATGGACTAAAACCCTAGGTGATCTCTATAAATAGGAGGATATTCTCCATTCAATTACTTACATTCAGTCTGACTATGCACACACCCCACCCCTCTAGCGAAACGCCATACCTATGTAGCACAGTGATCTTCGAGCACTCTGTGTTATCTTCCTCGTAGATAGCATTGAGTAATCCTCCTCTCATGGGTGTTTAATCGATATACATCTTTGAGGAGTCATTTGATCCAATATAAACCATTCACTAGCCCCTGAGGCTAGACATCTGTGTTCTATACCAAAACAAAATCTAAATTTTTTCTTTAAAAACAACTCTATAACAAATGATCTAATACTTTTTCTTTCTTCCATTTCCCCCTCATAAGAGAAAATATAATGTTGTCATTCACATGGAACATTAAGCCATCTTTGCCTAATTAAAGTTAATTAGAGAAGAAAAATGACATAAATTAATTAATGAGATTAACTTAAACTTAATATAATGGACAGATCCTTATTTACATATAGCATACAAGATAAGCCACTTCATTATCCATAATCATAACAATAACAATACAAAGATGACCAAGAGGTAAAAAAGACTAATACCCGTGCGACGGGAAGAAAAATCTAATAATAATAAATACGTATTAAAGTAATCAAAAGTCTAGGTCAAGAACTTGAGCTTGAATAGGAGTTGATATTGCACGTATACAACACCCAAAAGTAGGTTCCTCTCAAGAACTATGAGTAGCTAATTCCTTTTGCTTCTTGGTGATGGAGATTTGTGCTTGAGCTGAATGGCCTACCTAGGGTAGTTTTTATATCATTCCATTAGTCTAGAATTATATATTTAGATTAGCTAGTTTTAGGAATCATTATATATGATTTTAGAACTAAGATTGATGTTAATTGTCTTTGTGGGTTTTATATTTGTAGTTGGGATTGGATTTTGTAGTGTGAAGGTTATATGTGTTTTAATTATTGTTGTTGCAATGAGATTATATTAAGTAGCCTGTTATTTTCTAGTTAATGTGGTTGATTTGTGTCTTAGAGGGACTGATTAGTAGTTAATTCCAAGAAGACTCATGTTTCATTATTCTAATTTTAATTACACATTAAGTGGTTTTTAACAATATCTCAAGAGTTAGTGGTTAACTATGTTTTTAGGAGTTACTACTAATTGGAAATATTGGACTCAAGTGTTATCTTAGGGTTTTATTTAGACTTGATGAGTTTTAACTTTCATAACCTTTTTGAGCAATGATAGCCACTTTCTTTATCTCCAAGAGCATCCATTATACATTTCATACTCATTTTCATACTTCATTATATTATAAAGAAAGGGAAAAACACTTCTCATGTTGTAGGAGAAGTGTATTCTTATGTCACACACACATGAAATGGTGGGACCTACATATATATAATTCTAATCATATATATACATGTGGGTCCCACTATTTCATGTGTGTGTAGAAATCTCATTCTTCTCATGCAACATGAGAAGTTTAAACCCCATAAAGAAAATACCAAGAACAATAGTTTATCATTTAATTAAATTACATTACTTTTTTAGTTTATTCATTTGAAAAATGAAAAACCAATTTCCCCTTGTTTTCATTGCATTTGCATGGCATTTAGATTATTTAGAAATCAATGAAAAGCTCATCGAGAAGAGAGAAGGATCGTAGATTTACTTATACACAATCCTTAATTAATTTTTATTGTGGATCCAAAATTAACGATAAAAGTTCCTCATCAGTATTCCTTCAACAATTTTTCAGAATAGAGCTGTTAGTTCTCAATGTGTTTTGATGATTAACAACAATTGTAAACATGTGTTGAAGTTTTTGCAAAATCTGTCTAAAACCATTTATCAGTTGTTTACTCGAGTAAAGGAATGCTTACTCGAGTATAGGACCGTTAAAGGATTGCCCAATTGGATTTTACACGTCAATACTGCGGTATGGATAGCCATACTCGAGTATAGACGTCTCGAGAGCAATCGAGTTTTTGACGAAAGGTACTTACTCGAGTATAGGTTTGCATACTCGAGTATAGGCCATCCGGAGAGAGCAACCAATCTTTTCAAGTTAAGTCAATACTGCAGTATAGATCGCTATACTCGAGTATTGGACTTACAGAGAGCAAATGAACTTTTGAACTTGAGTGTATACTCGAGTAGACACTTGCATACTCGAGTAAAGGGTCTTACAGAAAGCTCCCAAGTTTTTCTAACTCATGCATACTCGAGTAAGGGTTTTCATACTCGAGTAATGAGCTCTTAAACTGATTTTCAACTTGACTTATGTTCTTGCATACTCCGATGATTTTGTTTACTCCAGGTATGAATTTGTTTACTCCGTATAGACATGGAATGACTTCACACTTTTTCGAAAAAGAGTTGCATACTCAAGTAAGGATATGCATACTCGAGTATGAGACCATACGAGAGAAGTCATCATTCGGCTTGAACTTGCTTACTCCGTATACAAATGTATACTTTTGCAAGATAGAGGCATTTTACACTTAAAATTTTCAAGCAAATAGTTGCTTACTCGAGTACACCACTAGCTTACTCGAGTAGAGCCTTTGGTTTCAAAAGTTCAAGTCTCGAAGGTTTGCTTCGGAAGTTGCTTACTCGAGTATCCTTTGATACTTTGCGGTAAAGAAGACTCTCTCTCACAAAGACTTACTCAAGTAACGATGAACTTACTCGAGTAACCAACGCTGAAACCAATTTTTGAATTATACGAATTTGCAAATCACTCTTGTTTGTTCTAATTGCTTTCATGAATCATTCACTTATGAACCCAACTATGTTTAACAAGTTTGTTGAGTGAATTTCAGTTAGCACAGATGGAGATTATTGAAGGTCAAAGCTATAAAGCAAAAAGTGTACAGTGCATTTAATGCACTTCTGCAAATCAACCTTCTTTTGGATAATCCACCTGAGCACGCATTCACAACGGTCAAGAATGCTTTCTTCATCAAGTAAACTCTTCTCCAACGGCAAATCCTCGAGTTCCACATCAGATCATATTAGCACTGGATTAGTTGGAGTTTAGAGAGAGAAGATGACAGACCTAATGCTAATCACCTACAACGGTTGGATTCATTATTCAACGGTCATTTAATGTTCTCTACCTATAAATAGAGTGCATTAACTTCTTCTCAAGCCGATACACCTACGAGAGCAAAAATTTATTGATTGCCATTTATTGTGTTCAGCTTTCACTTGTATTGTATCAATCGATACTTGTACTTCGATGCTCATTTTATCTCGCTTTCTGTGAGAGAGTTCTATCTCGTAAATCATTTATTGATTGAGATAACCACAAGTCGGGGGACTTGGTGGTTGGGTGTATTGATTGCAACTTGTAAGGGGGAGTGAGTTCTAGAGAGAACTACTCTTGAGTACGAGTCCGTAATCGGTTGTGAGTATAGTGGATTGAAAATCCCAAGTGTGGCTTGGGGACTTTGGATGTAGGTCAAGGATAAGACCGAACCAGGATAATTTCTCTTGTGCAAGCTTTCCTTCCCTTCCTCCTCTCTTTATAATCTGTTTTTACTTGGTCAAAACAGAGCACTTTCGAAAAGTTTTTAAAATACCCAATTCATCCCCCTCTTGGGTATATAGCTCCATTTACAAGAGCCACGAATCCAAGACTAAAAATCTTGACCTTCGTTACTCTTCCTTCACCCACCATTCACCATCATCATCACCGTAATATTCCGAAATCTGTTAATAATAAAAATAATAAAAACCTAATTAATTAATTGACTTATTGAGTTAACAAACAAATGCATTGTTGAAATTGTAGGAATCCCTAAATTGTAGGAGATAGAGATACTAAAAGATAGGAAATCAAAGTGAATAGAATATATTTGAATTTCAAATCTGATTTTGATTATATATTTCATATTTATATTCAAAGTTATAATTTGACTATAAATGAGAAGTCAGGTACAATAGCCCAAATATTTAGAAATTTTTAAAAAAATAATTATGATAATTATATTATTAATATGAAAATATGAGTTCACGGGAGTAAATATGTTTCTCGTCTTATTATCTTTAATTTTTTTTTAAACAAATATATTGTTATTGTTAATGCAAGAAAACAGAACCATATATGGGTGATTAAATATGAGGTATTGGGCTTAAATATTATAATTCCCTTTAATGAAATTACCATGATATTTTTTTTTTAAAAGGAAAAAAAACTGTCAGGTTTTTTTTTTTTGTCTTTCCAAAAGTCTCTCATCTTTATCGATGAGTGTGGGAAGTGGAGGAGTCAATTTCTGGAAGCTTCACCATTCACCATTGTGTCGAATCCTACTCTATTCAGTGTCTTCGTTCCTTCGTTTTCTAAGGTTGGTGCTATAATACCCTAATTTTCATAACACTTATAAATATTGTATTTTGGAAAATAATTACTAAAATACAAAGGTGAATATTTGTCTCAAGGAATTATAATCTATCAATTATATTTTCATCCAAATTCCACTTTGGAATTAATTAAATAATGGTTAATTTATGATCAAAAGAAGCAAGAAATGTTATGAAAACATTTAAGCAATTTTAAGGCTATTATTAGTAAAAACTAATGGGCAATTAAGCTTACACTAATTAAAATGATTTGTGTAATTCTACAAAATAAACAAGAGACAAATTAAAAAGCATTAATTAGAGAATGTCTCAATTTAAAAATCAAGGGCCTAAAGAGATGAAATTAAGTTTGCTAATAATGCTCTAATAGCCTTGATTAAATAGCAAATCAGTTAACCTATGACATTTGCAATAAAAGGAAAATTAAGCACATAATTAAGGGAATAATTAGGCTTAATTAAATCAGCCCCTAAAGTCATGAGAGAGATTAGCAAATAGAAGGCCAAGATTAAATTCAATAAAGCTTAATCCAAAGGTTCTAAATAATTACCTAATTAATCTTAATCCATGAGATAATAAGGGAACCAATAGGAGGCTTTGGTTGTCATTTATAAGAGACAATGAAGACACACATCTTTGAGCTAATGAAGAAGAGGGGGGCGGTTCATGTAGCTTGATGAAGAAGGAGAGTGATTGTTTAATATATAATAAACACACATGGGATAATTATGGGGACAAAGTGGAAGAAGATAATGTACTTGGGATAATTGGCACATGGGTTCATTAATTGAAAATGGAAGAGGATAAGAGAGAGAGAGAGAGAGAGAGAGTGGATGGAGGAGATTTAAACTTCTTCATTAAGTTTAGATCCAATGGTTAGGATTAAAGAAAAGGTTTTGGGTGATTACCATTGTTGTCCTTAAGCTTTTCCTATAAATAGACACCTTGAGTTTCTTCATTCTTCACACCAAACTCAAACCAAATAGGTGAGTTTAAGAGAAGAGTGAAGCAAGAAGGAAGAAGGAGTAGTAAGGTTCTTCAAGAGGTAAGGTTCTCTAGTTCTTAAGTTCTAGTCTTTAGTTTTTATAGTTCTTAGTATAAATGTTACTTTGATCTAGAAAATTAGAGAATAAATTCCTACTATTGTTTTTAGGCCTCATTGCATTGAAAGATGCTTGACGAGGTAAAAACATAGTAGGGAATAAGTTTTCAATTGATCAATGTTGTGAAAATTGTAGGATTTTCGGTATTTAAGCTTTGTGCAGCCAGCGAAATTCATGCTATTATTTTATGTATAAGATGAAGTCAATCAATCATGAAATTTTATATGAATAAAGTAGACATGTAGGTTCAAATATATAAAATATGTAATGTTTTGATCTCCGGTCAAGGAGATAAGAATTTTTGAAGTTAAGCTATTTTTCTAGACGAAAATCTGGGCAATGTTGAGAAAAGCTAAAATTGGGAATGATCTGTGATGTTCTAGGTTCTTGGAATATTTTACTTTGAAAATAGACATGTCAAGGATCATGAAGAATTTTACGAAACCTCAAAACGATTTTTGTAGAATTAATTATGATTTTTCAAAGTTACCGAAAAATCTGCCCGAGAAAAATCCAATACCGTTGCGTATTTTAATAAATGTAAGGGCAAAATTGTAAATAGAAAATCCACCAAAGAGGTAAATAGAGGTGGAAATATCTCTTAGGATATTATTCTAAATGATATGGTGATATGTTAGGATATCCGGAAGTGCGGGGCCGGATTCAAAGGTCCGCGTATTGCTAACTACGAGAAGGAAGGTACGTTCGCGTACTAGTAACTTTAATCGCCTATATCTTGTATGATTATATATGATTGATTGATTTATGAAGTGATGGATAAGACTAGGTCTTGGGTCATGCACTGTGACTAAGTTTATGGGGCTTAGATCACCTATTTATATACATTCAGCTTTATACGGGTTATAGTCTTGATAATGCCGTTGAGTTTTCCTAGCACTGAGGACATGAGGAGCTGTCGTGACATTGGTTAGTGCAAACGTGGATGACTTTACATGTGTTGTGTGCTATGTACTATTGTTGTGTTGACATTACATCTGATGTGCGCTTATGCATTGTTGTAACCTTACATCTACTGTGTGCTATGTATGGTTGATGTTGATATGTAATGAATATCTGTCATATATTGTCATATCTGCTATAGAGGTTAACTGTTACCTGAGATTCAATTCGATTGAATCTCAGCCTTGACTAATATTTCAGGAAAAGAACCTGGATCTGATGAGACACCAATGGACGGAGCCGTGAAGTGGCACCGGTCGAGACGAAAGTTGGAAGAAGTTTAACAGAGACTAGTTCTGGCATGAATCTAATAAAGTTATTTCAAAACCGTTTGGTGTCTAAAAAGGGTTCGTCTATGTGGTTCAATCAATCAGTCACCGTGAATTCGGGGAGACTTCCACTAGACACCGGCCTGACCAAATTGTTTGATTAACTGAGTTACGTTCATTGCCCGAAGTCTACCTAAGGCTTGGTTTAAGATTGTATAGTTATCATGAAGGATTGTAATTATACAGCTCTGTACTATTGTATCACACGAATATTCCTTCGGGATTATTTTTAATATAACCAGCATACGCCTGGGCATTTTATATCAGGTACTCACTGTCCAAATGTAAGCACATGCTCTCCATTTCTGCTTTACTCTAAGCACTAGCACCTCAAACTCTGTCGATTTTCTTAAAACTAAGTGTCAACCGACACGATTTGAAGTATGAAATTTGGGGTGTTACAGGTGTGCGGGAGTGGGGATGAGTCTCCATCATTCTACTCCTCTATTCGGTATTTCTGTCGCTCCTTTCTCTGTTCCACCGAGTCGATCTTTATTAGTAGGTGTGGGCGAGCATCTCATCTTGTCTATTCATCCTTGGTCGGTGTTGTTGCTATCTTGGCGTTGTCTTTGTGTGGGTGTGAACAGCACTACCTTCTCTTTGTCCCTTGCTTCGGTTGTGTGGGTATGTATATTATCTTCTTCCTATTTCACTGATTTCCTCAATGCTTCCAAGTCTGATTTTTGTATAAATTGCTGCCTTTTCTTTTTGTTGTGTTGTGTGTGGATTGGAAGAGGTGGGTAGCTGATTCATTGATCTGTAATTAGTAATTAGGTTGAGTTATATTAATTAGTTAAGATTATATTTGTAGTTTTAATATATGAAATTTGGATTTGGATTTAAAAACATAGAGTGCACATAGGGTGTTTGATAAAATACTTGAAAGGAGAATTTAAAGCTATAATGGTTAAAGATATCATAGACTAAATCATGGAATTAAAGAAACTTTGCAACCGATTTTGATGTTGGGATAGGCATGGGTGAATGGTTTGTTTTCATGAAATAAAATAATTATATTGAGGTGTTGATATTATTTTGTTGGTTAGGCATTTAGGTGGCCACAAGGGTGACTGTCTTGGGAAGTTTTGGAAAGAGTAAATTATATTTCGCGAACTTACCAGGTAAGTGAATAGCGTCTCATTATAAATTTTATAATTGACACTTTTTTTAATATTTAATTTAATTAAATTACCACATTCTCTGGTTACAATTTTATATTTCTCGGTGATACTTTTCGGGAACTTACCATGTTTTGACACAAGTCCTTAATCTTTGAAAAGGATTTTGTCGATGTTGAATTAAAAGGAAAGTTTTGAAATGTTTGTGAAATTTCATGTAGGGGTATTCTTTTATATCTATTTGATACAAGCTATTATGGTATTGAAATAATAACTTCTCATTGCTTTGACAAATGGCCCCAAGCATGGTTGTAAACGTTTTTGTTAGAGGACCGAATACGAGCCGGTTACTAACGCCAGTGATCGTTAGTCCTTGGTGCACCATGGTTAAACTCGAGCTTGCTTGATATTCGTGGGATTTGTTCTCACGCTTGTTATTCGTGGGTCTTGTACCTGCACTTGTTTCCTGGCTTCGTGTTACGCTTGCTTCGTTACTTACCCTCATGGACTGTGTGTACACACTAGTGCAAAAAAGGCTTTTAAGACCGGACAAAAGAGGGGTCATAAGACCGGATATGCGACCGGTCTTGTTCCAGCCGGTATTAAAAGTCTACCATTTAAGACCGGACTCGAACCGGTCTTAAAGAAACTCTTTTAAGACCGGACATTTAAAAACTTGGGTCTTAAAAAGTTGTACTAAATGAAGCCGAAATATTTTTTGTTCGATCCTAATGCTCAACTTTTAAGAACGGCCAAAAAATAGGTCGCTCTTAAAAGATCGTAATTATAAGACCGGACAAGACACATACGGTCTGAAAAATAGCGGCTTCTAAGACCACACGACTAATTACACACGGTCTTAAAGGACTGACTTTCAAGAGTGGATGATAAAAACATCCGGTCTTAAATATTTTGATTTAAGACCGGACGTCTAAATATACCGATCTTAAAAGACCAACTTTTAAGACCGGGTTTAATATCAAAAATTAAAAGTCGTCGACCTTTAAGACCGGTCATATAATTACATCCGGTCTTAACAAGTGAACATTTAAGACCGTCTTATTATTTCCGGTCTAAATTTTTCCGAATTTTTCCCCGCATTTCTTCCCGATTATATATATACACAAATCCACCACCCAATCCAAAGACATAAAAATCGATACTTTAAGCTACAAACTATGAACAATTATTTGAATAAATTGAATTGGAAAAAGAATACAAATATTATTCACCATGAGCTATTTGGCCTCTTAATTAATGATTACTATGACTACAACACCTAAATTAATATAATTCATACAATAAGATAACTTACTTACAAATACAATAAGTTACAAGTACAACATACATGCGCCCAAAATAATATTCACCATGCCTTCATCCGATTCCCCCACCCAACAACGTAACATCCTCTTATATAACATGCCCCTTTGGATCGGATCCACGCCACAAAAATAAAACAAGAACAAAATTCATAGTCGTGACATTAACTATGAACATAGATAGAAGGAATATAATATATATAGTTAAAGCCTTAAAGTCTTCAAAGAAATCTGCATATGAATATTACCTTATGAATTGACTCTTTTATAAAGTGATATCTTCCCATATCCCTTCTTGATGATCACTTCTTATGCCGGGTTCATTATCCGCTTCATCTTCTTCGTTCATGTCCCAGGTAGACCCCTTGAAAAAGGAGTACTCTCGGGAATACCATAATTTGAATTCATTTCCTCATCAATATCAATGACCCTCTTTCCTTGGAGAGCTACGAGACCACATTTTATTTTCTTGATCGGTGATATAGAACACTTGTTTTGCACTGGTCTCGCCATAATAAAAGGTTCATCTCCAAAACTTCTACCATTGACATTGACTAATGTAAATCCTAGCCGATCGATCCGAACACCATTATTGACATTAACCCACTTGCATTTGAAAATGAGAAATCTAATTTTCACACAGTCCACCTCCCAAATCTCTTCAATAACCCCATAATATGGCATGACCGCCAATAAAGGGCTCTTGTCTTTCGAACCGGAGAAGTGCATAGATTCAGCCTCTAACATAACACCACCGTTCCGGGACCGTGCTCGTATCATCTAGGGACTTCGGGTAAAATGTATAACCATTGATCACATACGAATTCCAACTTATGACATCAACCTCGGGATCACTGCTAACCATTTGATTGTATCGAAACACATTCCTCTCCCTCGACCTTTTGTTTGAACCGGTTTGCAAAAGTTCTATTATGCTCCCTAATCAACCTTTGTTCGATCATTCGATGATTTTCTTTCCTTACAAATGCTTTATGTGCAGCTATCTTTGGCTTGAACTTCATCGACGTTATTCAAGATGTATAAGTGGACTAGTGACAATTCATCAGGATCCACACCCTTTATGGAAGCCCCTCGTCTACCCCCATCAGCATGCTGACGTTTTGGAAGCCCAATATGTCTTACTTTGGCCAAATAATCTTGACAAAATTCCATGGCTTCTTCAGAAACATATTTCTGAACAATCGATGCTTCTGGCTGGTATGCGTTCTTCACGTACCCTTTTAGGAATTTCATAGATCTTTCAATTGGGTACATCCACCGTAAATGGATAGGGCCGCACATCTTTATCTCCCTCACTAGATAAATAATTAGATGAACCATGATGTCAAAAAATGTAGGAACAAAAAGCTTCTCAAGGTGGCACAAGATAAGATAACCTTCATTCTCCAATTCATCCAACTTTTTGTTGGAAATTATGCCCTAGGGGCAAGTCATTGTTCTCCATTAAGTTATCACTTCATACGCATGTTTATGGTGATAACTATATCCCTGGATATATCTTATAGATTATCCTAAATGTCCCTGGTCGGTCATCTACGCGGGAGCGAAGATGAGTTAGGACCAGTATGACTTTGATAAGGTATGGAGATACAATCAAAGTCATGGGCACTTGTAAGAGTACAAGGTGCTGGACCGACCCACTATGAGAAAGCTGCATGGATCTAGTCATAAGCTTATCTCATGTATAACCGCGTCACGACGCCCTATGACTGAGATCATCATGGATTCCTACATGATGAATCACTGGTCTTTGACCTAGTCAAAAGTCACCTTTGACCGGGTGATGATAAAGGCTGGATCGGGATCGGTGGTTTTCATGCGGAGGGATGTGAATGGTCAAGATGGAATTTGTCCCTCACATTCGTAGAGATAATATTGGGCCCCTCGATGAGTGAGTCTAAGAAATGTATGGCCATACTTGTGATGGAAAGGAGTTTCCATTTCACTTATTAGACTACTCGAGAATCGAAAAGTAATGGTCAAGAAAAGGAAGTTGACATTATCCATGCCTCATCCTTGACCAAATTATCGCGTGACAAAAGGGACGTGGCATGGTTGTACGATAGGTGTATCGTGTCATCGATCCCCATGTGAGTTGGGTAGTCGCAATGTCTTGCTAGAGGCCGCTTGCGATTTGTGGGGCGACACGTGTTGGCCCACCGCCAATCTCACATGGGCTGCGGGTCGCAACAAGAATAATCCAACACGGTAAAAGTGTCCAGGTTCATTGAATCTCGATTAATCGAGATTAATGAATACGAGTTTAATGCAGGGCAAATATATATATATATATATATATATTTAAATTCGAAAATAATATAATGATATTATTTAATTGAGATTAAAATATTATTATTATATTATTTGTTTTATGTTTAATTTATTTGATAAATTAAATATCTAAAACAAACCGAGATATTGTATCTCATTTAATTTTCGAATAAAGATATTATTGTCTATTTAATTTAAATTGAGATATTGGTATCTCGATTTAAATAAATAGATAGATATCATTTCTCGGATTTAATTTATTGAGATAAATTAAATCGAAGGCTTTTTAAATTTGGATTAAATAAGTAGGTTGGATTAAATCTATCGATAGATTTAATTAACTATTTTTTAATCTAGATTTGAATTCGAAATTTCAGATCTGGTTTTTAATTCGATTAAATAAATATTATTATATTAGATCTATCGGATAGATTTAATTAATATATATTTAATCCATATCTAAAGTTTGAATTCAAAAAGTTAATACGATTAATTTTGTATTAAATACGCTGAACAGGTTTTAGAAAACCTACGGGACTTTCGATCGAGCGGATTCGAAAAGCCGCGAGAAACCCTAGAGTGAAAAAACGAGAGAGAGACGTAAAGAGGCGCTAGCACGCCGCCATAGCCGTGAACGAGGATTGTTCGTGTGGATACCGAGAGGAAGAGGATTCTAAGAGTCGTCTTCTGGCGATCGAGGAGGTAGCCCACCCGTTCAAGGAAGAACCGGACACGGACGAATTCTAAAAGGTAATATCCGGATTCCTTAGCCTTGATTTAAACGCACCCGAGTGATCCTCGGGACGGATCCGTAGAAATTTTAATCCGCTGCGTTGTACGGATCCTAATAGTGGCATCAGAGCCAACTCAACGTGCGTTTAAATTAGGCTTCTTCGTGTTTGATTATATATATGATATATGAATGAAAAACGAATCCTAGATATTTGTATGCAAGAAACCGATTCTTTGTATGAAAGAGACCGAATCTTTGTATGAAAGAAACCGAATCTTTGATGCAAGAAATCAAATCTTGAATGCTTTAATTTGATAATTCGCGTTAGGGTTTGAACAATGGTCGGAATCATCAGAAACGTTTGATGTTGATCGAACGTTGGTGATTCTCGGACGGCCTGCTGTTCGCGTGATGATCGGATTCTGAAACGTTCAGAGACGATGATCATACGCGACGTGGGTTGAAGGCTGAGTCGAACACATCTGGATTCGCGTTGATGTTAGGGTTCATCCTTCAGGTAGTTTTACGGCTGTTCAAATTTAACGATAGTCATGTTAGACATGGCTGCGTTCGGACGTTCGTATAAACGGCGTTGGGGACGGCCTTCTTCATCGACGCAAAGTCGTTAAATCGACGCCTTTTGGGGTTAAAATTATTTTTCACAAAAGAAATTTTCTAAAGAAATATGATGTTTTGAAAAGCTCGGGGCGCGCCCCCTACACCCCCCAAGGGGCGCTACCTTGACCCGCCCCGACCCCTCGGGGGACCGTCGTAGGGACCGCCCGATTGTTCGTAACGCGATTAATTAAATCATGGCATATTATATATGTATCATGTAATATAAAATAAAATTAGAGAATTTTATCATGAATTAATACATATATTAATTTACCTCTCAAAGTGTTGTTTGGGTATGGTGAATAACATGGCTCTAGGGTTGTAAATTTTGTATATGGCTGCGTGCCATGCCTCTCTCTAAATAATCTTGATGTACATTCTTTTTCTCATCTCACTCCCCTCGTATGTGAAACGAGGTTTCCTGACTATGTACTTTCTTTTATTATTTAGAGAATCCCCTCATTGGCTTGAGAGGATCCAGGTTAGATGAGCCATGTTATGTCACGAGTTTTCTTAATTATGTTTGATGTGATCATATCATAATTAAATTAGACATTATATGATATACAATGAGGATTGCATTCATATAGGTAGAATTAATAAGATTAATTAATTAATATAAAAATACCCTCTAAATACAATCTTAAGTCACAATGCCGTCAATAAATGAATACTTGTCAAAACCTCGATCACCCATTTGTACGTTCCACCAAAGTGGATGCATTTGAGTTATCTTGGTGAGGCAAGAGAGAGTAATGGTGATACTCTATATTCATTATTGTCTTGACTTAATTGAGATCATCAAAATGGTTTTGGATCTCAAGGCATTGGATGGGATTAAACATGCTAGGTCATATGATGATTGAATCCCATAAAGATCTAAGAGTTACATGTGATGTAATTGGCAAAGCGAGTTGCCTACCTAAATAACTTAATTTTAAGCGTCCTGCCAAAGCGGACTTAAATTTAAGCCAAATATGGATCTTAGCCCACTAATTAAAATGAGGGTTGTTAATTCAGTGGGAGAATATTAACTGACTTTGCATATCTTTTAATTGTAGAATCATGTCGAATAGTAACACCCCAACACCATCAATACGATCGGTCCTTGAGAAGGACGAACTCGATGAGACAAACTTTCTTGACATGTTTGAGGACTTAAGTGTTGATCCTAAACACGAAAGAAAGGAGTATCTTATCGATCAACCCATCCCTAACGAGCCTGCAACTGATGATCCAAGAGTTCAGACTGATACTTACATGAAGCATCAGGACGACTCTATGGATACAGGATGCCTGAAGCCTGCCACTGTGGTTCCAGACCTCGATGGAGATCTAGAACACATGGAGGTGTCTGAGATGATTTATCATCCTATGGAAATGTTCCATGAACAGGCGACGCAAGAGAGGAATGAGGCCACAAAGGCCTTATTCTCTTGCAAGATGGCTGAAGGTGAATCAGTTGGTCCTCATTTATTGAAAATGAAAGGCCACATTGATCACCTTGAGAGGCTTGATTCCCCATATCCCGGGAGTTAGCTATAGATGTGATCTTGATCTCACTCCCAGGAAGTTATGAACAAGTTGTCATGAATTACATCATGAACAACATGAGGGAATCAATTTCTGAACTGCAGGAGATGCTCAAAACTGCTAGCAAAGTCTTGAGAAGAGGCCTAGCTCTATTTTGTCTGTTCAGAAAGGAAAGGGTATGAAAAGGAAAGGCAAGGGCAAAAGATGGGGCAAAAGCTCACCGGTAAGACCAATGAGCCGAAAGCCCGAATCTAAGCTCGAAGCCAAGAAGGCAAAGCCTCCGAAGGATGGGGTCTGCTATTTCGCAATGAACCGGGTCATTGGAAGAGGAATTGCAAACTCTATCAAGAAGGTGTGAAAAAGAACAAGAAGGATAGCGGCGCTATCGCTTCGTATCTATGTCATAGATATTCATTTTTCTACTTCCTCTACATGGGTATTTGATATTGCATGTGGATCTCACATTTGTACAAATGTGCGGGTCTCTAGGAAAGTAGAAGATTGAAGAAGGGCGAAGTTGACCTACGAGCTGGAAATCAAGCAAGAGTTGCTGCTTTAGCCGTAGGCACTTATGAAATAGTTCTGCCCAGTGGGCTTTTGTTTAATTTTGAACAATTGCTTTTATGTTCAGGCTTTAAGCAGAAACATTATTTTACTTCCATTGCTAGGAACCGCAAATGTTCAATTTATCTTAATGACAATTTTATGCTCATGGTGATTTGCATTACGGTCATTGTATGATTAATTAAGAACATCCTAAAATGGACGAATCTATGACATAACAACAAAATGGATCAAGTCAAAAGACTTGAATTCGACCTACCTATGGCATTGTCATCTAGGCCATATAAATGAGAAGCACATTTCGAAACTCCATCACAGATGGATATTTGAATTCATTTGATTTTGAATCATTTGATACCTGTGAGTCTTGTTTATTGGGAAAGATGACAAAGGCACCTTTTACTGGACACAGTGATAGGGCCACCGATTTATTGGGCCTCATACATACAGATGTGTGTGGACCAATGAATACTTCTGCTAGAGGAGGTCATTTGTACTTCATTACTTTCATAGACGATTTCAGTAGATATGGGTATATCTATCTAATGAAGCATAAGTCTGAATCTTTTGAAATGTTCAAAATATTCCAAAATGAAGTGCAAAACCAACTTGGCAAAACAATTAAGGCACTTCGATCTGATCGGGGTGGTGAATATTTGAGCCAAGAGTTCATTGACCATCTTAGGAGTTGTGGGATCATCTCACAACTTACTCCTCCAGGAACACCTCAATGGAACGGTGTTTTACGAACGGAGGAATCGAACTCTATTAGATATGGTTCGATCTATGATGAGTCAAAAGAACTTCCACCTTCCTTTTGGGGCCATGCCCTAGAAATGTTTTCGTTCACACTAAATCGTGTTCCGTCAAAGGCGGTTGAAAAGACACCATATGAGATATGGACTGGGAAGAAACCCGGTTGTCTTTTCTCAAGATTTGGGGATGTGAGGTTTATGTTAAACGACAAGCCTCGATAAATTATCATCCAGATCCTCAAAATGCCTTTTTGTGGGGTATCCTAAGGAAACTAAAGGATACTATGTCTACAATCCCACCGATCACAAAGTGTTTGTTATTCGGAATGGTACCTTTTGGAAAAAGAGTTTATCTCTAAAGGAACCAATGGGAGTAAGGTGAACCTCGAAGAAGTTCGAGTCACGAGGACAATGTAGAACCACATATGGAAATCGGAGAAGACTCACAACAAGTTGTTGAGCCTACTCAAGTAACACAAGGCCCACGACGGTCGATAGATCACGCTACGGCCTCGGAGATATGGATTTCGATTCGGAAGTCGTGATGTTTTGCTCATTGAGCAGAATGAGCCAACTACCTATCGAGAGGCCGTGGTGGGGCCAGACTCCGAAAAATGGCTTGATGCCATGAAGTCTGAAATGCAATCCATGTACGACAATAAGGTATGGACCTTAGTTGATCCACCTGAAGGTTTAAAAACCATTGGGTGCAAGTGGGTTTTCAAAGAGAAAACTGACATGGATGGCAAAGTAAATGTCTTCAAGGCACTACCGGTTGCAAAAGGATTCACTCAAACTCATGGTGTGGACTATGATGAAACCTTTTCCCCGAGTTGCAATGGCCAAATCAATCGAATCCTTCTTGCCATTGCATCATATTATGACTATGAGATATAGCAGATGGACGTCAAAACAGCATTCCTTAATGGAAAGCTGCTTGAGGATGTGTACATGACACAACCTTAGGGTTTTGTGCGTCTGGAGGACTCTGGTAAAGTATGTCAGCTTCAAAGATCCATTTATGGATTGAAGCACGCATATCGGAGTAGGAATCGTCGTTTTGATGAAGTAGTCAAAGAGTTTGAATTCATTCAAAACATCGATGGACCTTGTGTTTACAAGAAGGTTAGTGGGAGCACGCTTGTATTTCTAGTGCTTTATGTTGATGACATCCTACTCATTGGGAATGACATTCCTACCTTGCGAGTGTCAAGTCTTGGTTAGGAAAGTCTTTCTCAATGAAAGATTTAGGCGAAGCCTCTTATATCCTAGGGATCGGGATCTATAGAGATAGATCCAAGGGTGATAGGCCTAAGTCGAGCACATATATAGACAAGATATCGCATAGGTTCAGTATGCAGGATTCTAAAAGGGGTAACATGCCCATGTCCCATGGTATTCGTCTCAGTAAGGATTTGTGTCCTAGTACACAAGATCAAAGAGACCGCATGAGTAAGATTCCATATGCCTCCGCTATTGGGTCTATCATGTATGCCATGTTATGTACTCGACCGGATGTGTCATTTGCCTTAAGTATGACCAAAATATCAACAAGATCCCGTGAGGATCATTGGACTTTCTTGTCAAGAATATCCTTAAGTACTTAAGAAGGACTAAGGACTTATTCTTGGTATATGGTAGTTTAGAAGATGAGCTCTCTGTGACTAGTTACACAGATGCGAGTTTCGAAACTGACCAAGATGATTCAAGATTGCGATCAGGATATGTATTCCTGTTGAATGGTGGTGCGGTAAGCTAGAATAGCTCTAAGTAGAGTACTGTAGCTTATTCTGCGACGGAAGCCGAGTGTATAGCAGCATAGGATGCAGCTGAGGAGGCCTTTTGGATTAGAAAGTTCATTTATGAACTTGGGGTGGTTCCAACCATCTCAAATCCAATAGACTTGTTCTGTGACAATAGCAGTGCTATTGCACAGACCAAGGAGCCTAGGTCACATCAAAGGACCAAGCACATACTCAGGCGATTTCATCTCATCAGAGAAATCAATGAGAGAGGTGATACTAGCATATGCAAAGTACCGGGGAGAAGACAATGTAATTAATCCTCTTACAAAGCCGCTTGCACAAGCAATACATGAGCATCATGTTAGGGCAATGAGAATTAGAGTAATTAATGATTGCGCCTAGTCCAAGTGGGAGTCTGTTGGAAATTATGCCCTAGGGGCAAGTCATTGTTCTCCATTAAGTTATCACTTCATACGCATGTTTATGGTGATAACTATATCGCTGGATATATCTTATAGATTATCCTAAATGTCCGGGTCGGTCATCTACGCGGAGCGAAGATGAGTTAGGACCAGTATGACTTTGATAAGGTATGGAGATACAATCAAAGTCATGGGCACTTGTAAGAGTACAAGGTGCTTGGACCGACCCACTATGAGAAAGCCGCATGGATCTAGTCATAAGCTTATCTCATGTATAACCGCGTCACGACGCCCTATGACCTGAGATCATCATGGATTCCTACATGATGAATCACTGGTCTTTGACCTAGTCAAAAGTCACCTTTGACCGGGTGATGATAAAGGCTAGGATCGGGATCAGTGGTTTTCATGCGGAGGGATGTGAATGGTCAAGATGGAATTTGTCCCTCACATTCGTAGAGATAATATTGGGCCCCTCGATGAGTGAGTCTAAGAAATGTATGGCCATACCGTGATGGAAAGGAGTTTCCATTTCACTTATTAGACTACTCGAGAATCGAGAAAGTAATGGTCAAGAAAAGGAAGTTGACATTATCCATGCCTCATCCTTGACCAAATTATCGCGTGACAAAAGGGACGTGGCATGGTTGTACGATAGGTGTATCGTGTCATCGATCCCCATGTGAGTTGGGTAGTCGCAATGTCTTGCTAGAGGCCGCTTGCGATTTGTGGGTGACACGGTGTTGGCCCACCGCCAATCTCACATGGGCTGCGTAGGTCGCACACAAGAATAATCCAACACGGGTAAAAGTGTCCAGGTTCATTGAATCTCGATTAATCGAGATTAATGAATACGAGTTTAATGCGGGGGCAAATATATATATATATATATTTAAATTCGAAAATAATATAATGATATTATTTAATTGAGATTAAAATATTATTATTATATTATTTGTTTTATGTTTAATTTATTTGATAAATTAAATATCTAAAACAAACGAGATATTGTATCTCATTTAATTTTCGAATAAAGATATTATTGTCTATTTAATTTAAATTGAGATATTGGTATCTCGATTTAAATAAATAGATAGATATCATTTCTCGGATTTAATTTATTGAGATAAATTAAATCGGAAGGCTTTTAAATTTGGATTAAATAAGTAGGTTGGATTAAATCTATCGATAGATTTAATTAACTATTTTTTAATCTAGATTTGAATTCGAAATTTCAGATCTGGTTTTTAATTCGATTAAATAAATATTATTATATTAGATCTATCGGATAGATTTAATTAATATATATTTAATCCATATCTAAAGTTTGAATTCAAAAAGTTAATACGATTAATTTTGTATTAAATACGCCGAACGAGGTTTTAGAAAACCTACGGACTTTCGAATCGAGCGGATTACGAAAAGCCGCGAAAACCCTAGAGTGAAAAACGAGAGAGACGCAAAGAGGCGCTAGCACGCCGCCATAGCCGTGAACGAGGATTGTTCGTGTGGATACCAAGAGAGGAAGAGGATTCTAAGAGTCGTCTTCTGCGATCGAGGAGGTAGCCCACTGTTCAAGGAAGAACCGACACGGACGAATTCTAAAAGGTAATATCCGGATTCCTTAGCCTTGATTTAAACGCACCCGAGTGATCCTCGGGACGGATCCGTAGAAATTTTAATCCGCTGCGTTGTACGGATCCTAACACTTTTCAATCTCGAAAACTTTACCACAAAGCCCATTGAAGAAGACACAAAGTCTAGTCAAAACGACCCGAAGATCATATTCGGCGATGCCTCGAATAGCTATTGGGAGTAGTCATGTTGCATCAAGACATGACAATCATGAGACTTTTGGCCTACTAATTTCAAGTCCTTCATCGATACAAGCCTCTTAAAATTTGAAGAATACCCCGTGGGAACTTTTGTGCCATGTAAACACTCACAAAAACTTCGTTTCTCATCCTTAGACAAAGTATGAGAAGCCGAGGGACAATAAGTTCTCTTCCCATCTGGCCTTGGATGTAACTCTTCGCGTATTCCCATTGCTATCGATCCAATCTTGCCTTCACACCATCCTTGGAACTACCTTGTATGTTGAGAAGCGTGCGAGACAATACTATCACATACGTTTTTCTCCACATGCATGACATCAATACTGTGTCTCACATCAAGATTGCGCCAATATGGAAGATCGAAGAATACAGATCTCTTTTTCCATATATTTGTTTCTTTTCTACACTTTGCGTCTTACCGAATACGACATTGATATTTTTCACCTTTTCATAAACTTGCTCCCCGATCAATGCCACCGGAGCATCTTCATACTCTTGGCCACCAAAAAAGGCTTTCTTCAATCGACGATATGGGTGGCCCCGTCTAAGAAATCTCCTATGACCAAGATAAACCGTCTTTCTTCCATGTTGAAGTTGATGGTAGCGTGTGCCTTCTTCACAAACCGGACATGCTTTATGGCCTTTTACACTATACCCGACAAGTTCCCATATCTTTGGGAAGTCGTTTATAGTACAAAATATCATGGCTCACATTTTAAACACCTCCTTCTTGAAAGAGTCAAAAACATCAACACCTTCTGCCCACAACTCCTTCAAGTCTTCGATCAAGGGCTGAAGGTAAACATCAATGTCATTTTCGGGTTGTTTCGGTCCCGAAATCAACATAGACAGCATGATGTACTTTCGTTTCATGCATAACATTGGAGATAAGTTGTAAATAATCAGTAGTACAGGCCATGAACTATGTATGCTGCTAAGGCTTCCATATGGATTCATGCCATCCGTGCTAAGGGCAAGCCTAAGGTTCCTAGGTTCTTCGCCGAAGTTCGAAA
Organism: Acacia acuminata; assembly: GCA_019022655.1. Lineage (NCBI taxonomy): Eukaryota > Viridiplantae > Streptophyta > Magnoliopsida > Fabales > Fabaceae > Acacia > Acacia acuminata. The sequence goes on along the minus strand of JAFJYI010000028.1, from coordinate 4,942,018 downwards.
ATAATTGATCAATTTTCTTCCATTGAGAAGAATCGGCCGGATGTCGAAGCTTTCCATCGAAATCCTCTCATCTCGCATGCCACCTCAAATTTTTTGCATCATTTTCATTCGCAAACAACCGCTTGAACCTTGGTATGATTGGAAGATACCACAACACTTTTGCAGGCCCCTTATTTGACTTGTACCTTGGGGTTTCACATTTCGGACAACTCTGCTCCCCTTCAAACTCTTTTCTATACAACACGCAATCATTTGGGCATGCATGGATCTTTTTGTACTCCATCCCCAGTGGACAAAGTATTTTCTTAGCATCATAGTATCGATGCGGCAACACATTATCATCCGAAGCATGTCCTTAAAAGCCTCAAGCATTTCTGAAAACTCTTGTCGCTCCATCCATGACGTTCCTTCAAGCTTACCAATTTCAATACGGATTCAACAATTGGTATTTTTACACCCACGGTATAGAGGGGTCTCGCATCACTACACATATTACCATATGCATGTGATTGATGAAAAGCCTCTTCTCCTACATCACGGATAATGTCCTCTATGTGATCATCCATATCCGTGTCATTATCATCAAAGGCCACTTCCCTATGTTGAGACCCACTTGGTATTTTTTCACCATGCCATACCCATACCGTATAAGTCTTACAAATTCCTTCACAAATTAAATGTGTGTGTATAACTTCGGGACTTAGTCGCCTCTCATTCAAACATTTTATACAAGGGCAATAAAACTTCCCACCCTCGGCATGGGCATTTTGTTTAGCAAATTTTATAAAGTCCCTCACCCCATTCTCGATATTCAACACTCGTCCGTTTAGCATTTATCCAACCGTGATCCATAGTAGAATTCCTATATATATAGACGGAAAGATTTAACATACATATATATGCTCAAATGTCGGTTATGTATTTTTTTTCCTTTTTTTGTGTGGATAAACTTGTTCATTAAATGCAGAACGAAGAATCACTTTTGGTCATAAATGTATCACAGTGAATCCAAGAACCAAAATAAATGCATGACGAGGAAATTAAATGCATCGCGTGAAGGTCTTGTGGACTCACTCGTATCATATAAATTCAAATGTGTTTGCTTAGTCTTTCTTCTTCCGCCACGAACGTTGATGTTGCATGACGAAAGAGTACCCTAAAAACATTTATTGGTCAGTTGGGTAGGTCTAAAGTGTAATTATAATCTTCAAAATACAATATCCATTAACAACACAGAAACCCACAAGAACATTTGATCGATTTCGCTCAACCAAGGAAAAACCCAGAACGATGAGCAGGAAAATCATAAAGTTATATAACCGAAACACCTCTTACAGCTTGGTCTATAGACGTTTAGCTAAGGAACCAAAAAGTGATTGTCGAGAGAGCAACGCGAACCAGCGACGAAGTGGCGACAGAACCTGAGTAACACTTTAGGCGCGACAAGAGAAGTTCGAGAGAGGAAATTTAATATTCCGCGCGACGTAGCGAGACATGTTTTATATTTGGGATTTTATTAAGACCGGAGTTTTATAATCCTCTGGACCTAAATTGAGACAATTAAACCGGTTCATTAAAAGGAGACGGTTCTATATATAAAACTTTTTAAGACCGCCGTTTTATAATACTCCGGTCCTAAAATTCTTTGTTTTTGTGATTTCTAAAAAAGGATTTGGCGAGCGCAAAGAATCGAATGAATAAAAATTAAAGGAAAACTAGAGTTTCTTTAATTACATATATTACTTGCATATGCACGTACACAAGAAAAAATACAAAACAAAAACAAGCGAGAAAATTATCAAAAACAAGAATCGACTAAACATCTCCTAAAGCTTATTATCCTCCGAGCCTTGGCGATTTCGGCGTGAACAGCATTAATTTCCCGCCGGAGATCGCAAGTTTCTGTCTTACTCGAATCGCCACAATGTTTCATTAGAGGAAAGAGGAGAGGGGCCGAGTAGTCGCGCGGTGGGGCCAAGAGGTTGGAGAGGGGGGAGCGGAACCTCTTCATCATCTGAAGAAATAACAATGGGTCCAACGACCCGAGACTCTTCTGTCACAATAGGATGGACTCTCGATGGAGGAGGCGCACCGTATAACGATCGACGGAAGGCACGAGCATCACGACTAAGAGCACCCCTACGAGCGGTTCTCTTGTATCTAACTATGGTTTGAGCAGTTGGGGCAGAGAGGTATGAGGAGTTAATTAATAGAGGCAGATAGTTGTTCTCAGATAACCATGTACGTAGTTTGGAGTTACGAGGTAGTGAGGAATTAATAAGGAGTTATAGGTACGCGGTATAAAATTCCATTATTTAATATTTTTCCAATTCATTTTATTTTAAGACCGACCTTTTATCATTAACCCGGTACTTATAGGTATGCGGTATAAAATTCTATTATTTAATTTTTTAAGACCGATCTTTTATAATAAGTCTGGTCCTAAAAGTCTTACCTTTAAGACCGACCTTTTATCATTTACCCGCACTTACACACTGTTCAAATGAATGATGTAGAGTCTCTTCGGCTTCCAGATAAACTTCCCAACTAGGCGTCTCCTCGTATTCTGATGAACAATGCGTCTCCTCGTTAAAGCTTTCGGCGTTTCACATTGTTCAGGATGGGTTCTCTATTTAAACCCGTTGTTACCGTACTTTCTTCACATTCTTCTCCCCTGTCCTCCGTTTCCTCCTCCTCCTCTTCAACCTCGGCCCCTATCGTAATGGCTGCTCCCCCGTGTCCTCCGTTTCCTCCTCCTCCTCTTCAACCTCGGTCCCCTCCGCCACCGCCCTCCAAATCCGACCGTGAAGCGCTTGGTGCGATCAAGTGGCCCGTCGATCAAATCGATCGACATTTGGGCCAATTGGTTCAGCTTGCTCATACCATGAACAACAAGCTGAACATGGTACTCCACGCCAATGACGTGAACTACGATCCCGCTGAAGACGACTCCGACGACTCCGACGCCCCCTCCCTTTCCGACTACGAGAGGGATTAGTTTTTTTTTTGTTGCATTTTTTTTTGTGATCGCCGCCTTTAGAGGGCGCGTAAAAAAATTAGTTAATAAAATATTTTTAAATTTTCTTCTTGTGCGAGTTTAGTACTTTATCTGAACCCGGAAAGCAATAAACAAGGCAACTATGAAGGACGGATAATGGCGACTAAAAAACCTAAAATAAAAGAACGAAGACTTTAGTTAGTAAATCGATGGTCCTAAAAACACTACCATTTTTGTCGCTTTGGTTTCCATATCCGATTGCCTCTTGTCCTTTTCATTATCGTCTTTCTTTTTCCGACAAAAAGGAAACAAACAAAACATTGTCCTCATGTAAATCCAACAACGAAATTCGCAGAATACGCTTAAGAACATACAAAAAAAAGGAGCTTTTACCTTATTCGGATATAAACAAACAAAGTGACTATTCTTCTCAAGGTTGGACCTTTGTTGACGTCGGTTTTACCTCCCCATGTTAGAAACAAAGTGTCCTTTTCATTATCTTCCTTCTTTTTCCGACAAAAAGACAAAAGACAAAATAAAAGGGACACCGACAATGCTTTGCCTCTACACATGGAGAGGTAAAAACGATGATAATGAAGGACCTAGCTTGAGTAACGCGTAACCTCGGTTGTCTTCAACCCTATCCATTTAATTTGTCTGAAAAGGGGTATTTAAAGGTGATTGACTTTTAAGATCGGACAAATAACAACATACGGTCCTAAAAGTTAAGCAGACTTGTAAGCAAAGGACTTTTAAGACCGATTATTTATAAAAATACGGTCCTAAAAGTTAAGACTTTTAAGACCGACCTTTTATAATACGTCCGGACCTAAAAGTACATGTGGTTTTTTAAGCTTTTAGGAGCGGACACTAAAGCAATATACGGTCCTAAAAGTGTCATACTTTTTACACCGAACTTTGCGGACCTTTAAGACCGGACATCTTTAATGAACGGTCCTAAAAGTCTCATTTCAAACACTAAATTAAATAGCTATATCCACCATCCAATAATACATTCGAAAACCCAAAATGGACAAAAGAAAATTGTTCGAAAAATTAACTAAATTTATTTATTGAATTTTACATTGCCTATGTATATTTACAAATGAATTGTTCAAAAAAATAAACAAATTTACGAAGATCGATTATTGTTGCTACAAATATACTTACAAATGAATTTAGGACATTAATTATTGTCATTTTTCTCGACTCTAAGATCGACCATACAGATATTCACAAAACACATTGCGTATGTGCTCCAGTTCATCATCGGAAAGGGAGTTTTGCATTGAAACATCTCGTAACATCAAAGACAAGAATCGAATTAACTTGCGTGCATATTTCATTTGTAACAGAAGCCAAAAACTGAATTAACTTGCATAATATGTAACATCAAATACATTTACCTTTGCGTTAATTTAGTATCCCCTCGCCTTGTAATATCATACATGTGTTTCATGACGTACCGGCCACATAAGTTGGACTCTCGTGGTTGCCGACGGTCTAAAATGAACAAGAAATATATATAAGAGCATATATATAGCTCAATGACCAAGTTCACAAGGCGATGTGCTACAAATATTGTACCAACCTCCGTCCGTACCATATGGGGTCTTTGTCCCGAGTAGCACGCCTTTTCTTTTCTACTCTTTGGAAGGTCCTCATGGCACTATCATCAAAATCACACATTTATCAATGATTCACTTAAAATTCACAGCGAGATGTCGACAAGAGAATCAAAATGACATGCTTACTCGTTGATGGTCTGCACCAACGTAGGCAATGGCTCGGTGTGAGTGGAGCATAAGAAGATAACTTTATGCTCGTCCATGCACATGACGACCAATCGCAGTGGCGGCTGAAAATTCACATCGCAAACTATACTCAGAGTGATATATGTAGCAGAATTAAGTGAATTGCGGACAAGATTTTTGATATGTACCTGTGGAAGAATGGCAAAAAGTACAAATTTCTGATCACTTTACACAACCTCTTTGATATGTACTCCTGTCTCTCTTCCATGGTTGTTTAACTTGAATAGACAGGGCACAAGAATCCAAAATCGTTGATCCTGCACCTTTGAACCAATTCATGATGCAAGAACCTACCATAATGACATCGATCAAGGAATTAGTATATATGTATGTATGTCTAAACGATGCATTTAAATGATGTACTCATAGACAGAAGATACTTACTTCATAAAAATTCTAACAACTGCATCAGTAAGCTCCTGTCGAGGAAGCAGCAGGGACTCAACATCAACGGTGTCAACTTGAACGGGCATAGGATAAGGGACACCTACTACTTCATTGGCAAAAGCCACGATTTATCCTTAAAATATCCACTTTTCATTAGATCGGATATTTTTTCCCCGGAGAGGAATGTGTTTCGATACAATCAAATGGTTAGCGGTGGTCCCGAGGTTGATGTCATAAGTTGGAATTCGTATGTGATCAATGGTTATATATTTTACACGAAGTCCCTAGATGATACTAGCACATCCCGAAATGAAAGGTGTTATATTAGAGGCTGAATCTATGCACTTCTCCAGTTCGAAAGACAAGAGCCCTTTATTGGCAGTCATGCCATATTATGGGGTTATTGAAGAGATTTGGGAGGTGGACTATGTGAAAATTAGATTTCTCATTTTCAAATGCAAGTGGGTTAATGTCAATAATGGTGTTCGGATCGATCGGCTAGGATTTACATTAGTCGATGTCAATGGTAGAAGTTTTGGAGATGAACCTTTTATTATGGCGGCTGTGCAAAACAAGTGTTCTATATCACCGATCAAGAAAATAAAATATGGTCTGTAGCTCTCCAAGGAAAGAGGGTCATTGATATTGATGAGGAAATGAATTCAAATTATGGTATTCCTGAGAGTACTCCTTTTTCAAGGGGTCTACCGGACATGAGCGAAGAAGATGAAGCGGATAATGAACCCGGCATAACAAGTGATCATCAAGAAGGGATATGGGAAGATATCACTTTATAAAAGAGTCAATTCATAACGTAATATTCATATGCAGATTTCTTTGAAGACTTTAAGGCTTTAACTATATATATTATATTCCTTCTATCTATGTTCATAGTTAATGTCACCGACTATGAATTTTGTTCTTGTTTTATTTTTGTGGCGGGATCCGATCCAAAGGGGCATGTTATATAAGAGGATGTTACGTTGTTGGGTGGGGGAATCGGATGAAGGCATGGTGAATATTATTTTGGGCGCATGTATGTTGTACTTGTAACTTATTGTATTTGTAAGTAAGTTATCTTATTGTATGAATTAATTTAGGTGTTGTAGTCATAGTAATCATTAATTAAGAGGCCAAATAGCTCATGGTGAATAATATTTGTATTCTTTTTTCCAATTCAATTTATTCAAATAATTGTTCATAGCTTATAGCTTAAAGTATCGACTTTTATGTCTTTGGATTGGGTGGTGGATTTGTGTATATATATAATCGGAAGAACAGGGGAAAAATTCGGGAAAATTTAGGCCGGGAAATAATAAGCCGGTCTTAAATGTTCACTTGTTAAGACCGGATGTAATTATATGACCGGTCTTAAAGGTCAGGACGACTTTTGAGTTTTGATATTAAACCCGGTCTTAAAAGTTGGTCTTTTAAGACCGGTATATTTAACGTCCGGTCTTAAATCAAAATCTTTAAGACCGGATGTATTTATCATCCACTCTTGAAAGTCGGTCTTTAAGACCGTGTATAATTAGTCGTCTGGTCTTAGAAGCCGCTATTTTTCAGACCGTATGTGTCTGTCCGGTCTTATAATTACGATCTTTTAAGAGCGGCCTATTTTTTGGCCGGTCTTAAAAGTTGAGCTTTAGGACCGAACAAAAATATTTCGGCTTTATTTAGTACAACTTTTTAAGACCGACGTTTTTAAATGTCCGGTCTTAAAATAGTTTCTTTAAGACCGGTTCGATTCCGGTCTTAAATGGTAGACTTTTAATACCGGCTGGAACAAGACCGGTCGCATGTCCGGTCTTACGACCCCTCTTTTGTTCGGTCTTAAAAGCCTTTTTTGCACTAGTGCTAACACATTATATGTGCTATTTTATGCTTCTTTGCAAGCATATTCTGAAAGTGGAGCCTAAATACCCAAGAGGGGGGGTGAATTGGGTATTCTTAAACTTTTAAGAACTAGGTTTGTTTTGGACAAGTGAAAACAGAGTATATCGTAGGAGAAGGGTAAGGAAAGCTTGCACAAGAGAAATTATCCTGGTTCAAATCTTATCCTTGACCTACATCCAGTCCCAAGCCACACTTGGGATTTTCAATCCACTAGAACTCAACAATTGATTACAAACTCGTATTCGAGTAGTTCTCTCACTAGAACTCACTCCCCCTTACAAGTTGCAATCAATACACCCAACCACCAAGTCCCCCGACTTGTGGTTATCTCAATCAATGAATGATTTACTGAAATAACTCTCTTACGAGCGAGATAAGATGAACATCAAGTACAAGTATCAAATTGATACAATACGTAAAGAAGCCGAACACAATAAATGAAATTTTCGCTCTCGCAGTGTATCAGCTTGAGAAGAAGTTAATGCACTCTATTTATAGGTAGAGAACATTAAATGACCGTTGCTTGATGAATCCAACCGTTGTAGGTGATTAGCTTAAGGTCCGGTCATCTTCTCTAAACTTCGCTAATCCAGGTGTTAATTTGATCGATGTGATTCTCTCGAGAATTTGCCCGTTGGAGATTACTTTGCTTGTTGTAGTAAGCATTCTTTAACGTTCGAAGGCGTGCTCGATGGATTAGTCGGGAAGTAGGTAGATTTGCGAGAGGTGCATTAAATGCACCGAGCACCTTTTTGCTTTTTGCCTTGATCTTCATTAATCTTCATCTCGTGCTAACTTGAAATTCACTCAATAAACTTGTTAAACATATCTCGGGAACATAAGTGAATGATTTATGAAAGCAATAGGATCAAACAAGAGTGATTTGCAAATTCGTGTAATTCAAAAATCAGTTTTTACCGTTGTATACCGCAGGTATGTTCATGCTTACCTAAGATATTGCACCGTATCAGTGTCCATACTTGCGATATCCAATTGGATACTCGAGTTTGCACCTTTAAGAGGCAAACCATCGTGTCTTGTGTTTGAAAGACAAAACCTATACTCGAGTTTGCACTCCTTTACTGAAGTATTGGCTTAACTTGAAAAATCCTTTTGCTCTCTGTAAGTCCAATACTCGAGTTTGGCTACGCAAACGATTGACTTAGTTTGAAAAATCCTTTTGCTCTTCGGAAGTTCAATACTCGAGTTTGGCTACAAAACTGCGCATATTGACTTAGCTTGAAAAAACCTTTAGCTCTCGGAAGTTCAATACTCGAGTTTGGCTACGCAAACTGCAAAAGATTGACTTAGCTTGAAAAAACCTTTAGCTCTTCGGAAGTTCAATACTCGAGTTTGGCTACGCAAACCGCAGTATTGACTTAGCTTGAAAAAACCTTTAGCTCTCGGAAGTTCAATACTCGAGTTTGGCTACGCAAACCGCAGTATTGACTTAGCTTGAAAAATCCTTTTGCTCTCGGAAGTTCAATACTCGAGTTTGGCTATGCAAACCGCAGGTATTGACTTAGTTTGAAAAATCCTTTTTTCTCTGGAAGTTCAATACTCGAGTTTGGCTACGCAAACCGCAGTATTGACTTAGTTTGAAAAATCCTTTTGCTCTTCGGAAGTTCAATACTCGAGTTTGGCTACGCAAACCGGATTGACTTAGTTTGAAAAATCCTTTTGCTCTCGGAAGTTCAATACTCGAGTTTGGCTACGCAACCGCAGTATTGACTTAGCTTGAAAAAACCTTTAGTTCTCGGAAGTTCAATACTCGAGTTTGGCTACGCAAACCGCGCTAGTATTGACTTAGCTTGAAAAAACCTTTAGCTCTCGGAAGTTCAATACTCGAGTTTGGCTACGCAAACTGCAAAGATTGACTTAACTTGAAAGACTTAGTTGCTTTCTGGATGTCCAATACTGCGGTATGCAAACCTATACCGCAGTTTGCAACTATCGAATGTTTTTAACGACTTTGCAAACTTCAAAACATGTTTTACATTTGTTGTTAATCATCAAAACATATTGAGAACTAACATATTCCTCTAAAGTCTAGTATTTCTAAGAGCTGTCTTAACTGAAAATGGAAAGGGAAAAGTAATATCTTCTCCTTGTCTAACTAAAGAATTAAATTGAAGTCTTACGATATTCTCTGTTTAGTATCATCTCTTAAGTTGTGCCTTTTCTTCTGGTGCTTTTAATTTTATGATGATAAAGAACACCTATTCAATAAGATAGTGAGTATTAGTCTATAATCAAGAAAAAATAAAAGATTATGTGGCTTGGAAAAAGGGGTCGGTGGGGATCATAAGAAAAGAAAGACAAGTAATTGATTAATGAGATGATAGAGAATCAAACCAACTTGTATATAATTTTTAAAGTGGATTTCCATGATATTTCCTTCTCTATTCTGGGACAAACCTGACTTTATCAATGTTGCTGCATTTTAACTGCATTGTCTATGACACGTTTTACTTTCCCTCATTTTATCATTAGAAGATATTTCGTCTTGTTGGGGGAAGGATATTTGGAGGGAGATTGTATGATGACTATAGTCATCATGCTATGAAATTGTGTTATGGGAATTGTTTAGAAAGGAGTTTTGGTGATCATGACTAATGCAATACTCAAAAAAAAAATTATATTACAATTAGAACAAGTAATCCCTACTAGCATTCAATATTAGTTGGATAGGAATTTTCTGGTTTGATACCGGCTGTAATTGGCTTGACTTATTGATGTGATTCATTCTGAAATTTTGTTGTTGTTATGATCATACTGGATATTGCATTGCTAAGCTAATTCAGTTTGTATTGATTACTTCTCTTCTTGGTTGTGTGTTAATACAACACTTCCCAAGTTGAGCTGATTTCTGTTTCTAGATTTGTTACAATCTGAAATTTGACATATACTTGTTGATTGAGGATTTAGCTCTAAAAAACTGTCTAGTTAGTTCATTGTTGCTGTTAAGAGGACTGTGGTTTGATTTTGCCATTATACCTACTACATTTATTTTTCCAGTAACCAAGACTTAGAATTTTGCTAAATCATACATCATAACTGATTTGCTGAAATTTTTGACAGTCACTGTGCTTTTTGCTAGGTAGGTGTTCAATTTGCTTGTGTGGTACTATGATTATTATTAAGTTTCTCTCATTCACTTTAGCATTAGAGAATTGCTAAATTCTATATGCTAGAACCTTGAAATTCGGTTGAGATTTGTGTGCAAAAGTCATGTCTGCTATATATTTTCCTCCTAACGCATATTGGTGTTATTGGCAATTGAAGGGAATGTTAATGCTATCTAATTGCTGCATTAAATTGTGAAAGCTGCTGTGAAATTTTGGAGATTAATTACCTCCAAATGTGAGAAAAAATTTGTTGTTATAGTGGTGTTTTGTTTGCTGTTTTGTGTAATATCCTAAAATTCATATTCATTATAAACATTATATGTTGGTAAATAATACCTATTAGAGATAGGTGAATATGTGGTCTCAAACCTTGGAAGCTTACTAACTAACACTACTACAGAAATTGGCTTTTGCGTCCCTGATTGGCGTCCTATTCTTAAAAAAGGGAGTAAAAACAAACGCGGTGGCATTTTTGTAATTAGGAGGTGACTTTTGGAGTCTAACTTTAATTCTTAAACGCCAAAAGTGCAGCCCTGGCGCTAAAAGCAAGCAAAAAGTGGGCGAAAGGCGGAAAAGGGAAACAATTTGGAGTCTAAGTCTGAGAATTAGACTCCCTAGGTCGGAATTTGGAGTCTAAGTTTAAGAATTAGACTCCTTAGGTCATTTGTCCCCAACCCAAAACCCATTCCCGTGTTGTCTCCCGCATGCGTATCCATCGATTCTCATTCTCTCGGATTTCTTCTCTGCCCTCACTCCGCCTTGTCTCGGCAAAAGGTACTCTCTTCTCTTCCAAATCTCCTAATCTAGGGTTCCTTCATTATTGACAGTAGCGGAGCTACAGTCAAAGTTTAGGGTTTTTTTTAATAGCACGTTTCCTCCGCTCTAGCACTCTGCTCTGCCATCTGCATCAGTCTTCATCCATCTCTCACAGCTCGCGCAGGCACGGCTCCGTCTCCTTTGGCGTCCTTCAAGCTCACGGCATCCATAAGGTATCATCTACCTTCCTCTCTCATAGAATGTCTCATGGCTTGTTACGATATAGTTGCTGGAATTCCGGTAATATGGGCGATTGTTAGATTCTGTTTTTCATTTTTATTTATTTTTGGCTGGTGATTTCAAGTAAGAATCTTGTTACATAGTCGAAACTTGTGTTGATTTTTTGTTATGAGGTGCACTATAGTGGAAATGTCTGTGTGATGTAGATAAGTTAGCATGTGCTTTATAAGAGGTTGTCCAAAATGTAATGAAGATCGTAAATTGTATCAACTTCATCTTAGGGGAATTTTTCAATCTCAATTCTCCCTTCTATCTCCGTTCTTCCTTTCTATTTGGCGCCTTATTAGTGATATCAAATTTTGGCATTCTTTTCGGCCGTTTTTGATAACGCTCGTTACCAATTATGATGAAAACAAATGCTTAATTCCTGAGCATGGAGGACATGAACAATAGGTTAATCGCTTCTGTTTTCAGAGATGATGTGAATAATTGAAACAATTATCTTGTTTGCACTGGTCAATAACAACGAGCTATTACCCGTAATTTAACAAGAAACTTAGAATTTCAGATCGGTTTGTGTTTAGAATATACTAACCCAAAGCCATGACTCTCAATTTAGCATTGAACTAAGCATAGTAGATAGGCCACTTACAAGCTCTCAAGAGAACACATGAAATATATGATCTAGGAATAAGAATCCTAAAGGTTTTCGAGTATGATAAGTTTTGCTCAAGATATGTGATTTAGTGGATGAGCATAAAAGGCAATCAATTGTATATCTTGAACAAAACTGGATCATTCTTCACTAGGTTGTGGGTAGGTGAAACAAGCCCTAAGGTCTCATATAACATTTTGTTATATAGAAAAGACATTGGGAGCCGATGGAATTAAGTAGGCCAATTTTTCATTGAACCGTATTGAAATTACTTTAAATCTATACTTTTCCTATCTCTTTGCTTTCGCGCATCTAAGTTCTCTTCTTTAACTTGAATGATATCTTGATATCAAACCTTGCTTTACATGTCTTGTTTAAAGCTTCAAACGTGATTCTCGAGTTAATTTTTTTAATTTCTTTCATAATTAATTTATACCTTGCATATACCTTCTTTAAGAATGTAACAAACTTTCATCTAACACAGCTTCCTTCATGGGTGGCTTATCCTTTGAATTAAGGTGCAGCAATGGTAGCATGGTGACAAATAATACAGATATGTACTCAAAAAATGAAGCTAGAACCGAGTGTAAAACAAAAGGAGGTCAACTAGGTGACTTAATTATGTTTATTAAAGAACTGAATATATTGGTGTAGTTTATCAAGAATGTTTGGGTGACAAGCGTATTCATGTTGGGGTTATTATAAGGATCTAATAATCTGTACATTAGGCAAAAGATACTAGGAACCAAATGTACTAGAGCAATGTAATCCCAAGTGACTTTTTGGTGACTTCTCTTTTTGGCATAACTTTTTGGTGTAGTACTATGGACTACTCCTGGTTTGAATGTTGCTAATGATCTTATTATTGGAGCTGGAAAATATTAGCAAATGGCACTTGGAATTAACTGTGTCCCAAGTGGCCATGTCTTCACATTATCGTTTTCAATCAAAGAAATAGTTTATTTTAATTTGAACCATTCTTAGATGTTGCATACCCTCAAGCATCTGATTAATTTAGTGTTCTTGTTTTTTAGGTGGAAGATGTCATGCAAGTGGGTGCAAATATAAGAACAAGACTAGGAGTACCTCCACGGGCACAGGATAAGTAAGCATTCTATTTTCATGTTGATATTGAAATTTTGTCATACTTTTTCCCATTGTTTTAGGCTTACCGCTATTGAAATGATTAATTGTACATATGCAACAACTATTGCAAAAAGAAAGATGAAAATACCGATATATATCAATAACCTCCCTCGGATAGAATGCAAAATACATTGAATGTCTTATTTCCAAAATCTTATTTACCACTCATCTATGTGGTCTGAAGAGTGTGCCCAAAAAAATTGTCACGCGGTTTCGTTTGAAAATTGAAGCTCCAATATATACACTTAAAATTCATAGTTAATTAGCTCAGTATTGGACTCATAAAGAAGCTGTAATGCCTTTCCCAATAGTACAAAGAGATAGGTATGGACAGACTCTTTAGCTTTCAAGGGGCTAGAGACTCTCCACAAATAGCCAACTCTTCCCTACCCCGCTCCGAGACCCAACATATATCCCTTCTAAAATTCCGTCTCTCTACGCTACCACCCCCCCACTAGGGTATTATTTACACAACTCCCTTTCTTGACTCTTCTGACATTGAGCTCCTCTAATGGTTTTTACTTGCATCGGTCCACATCCCTTATTTTCTACATGCTTTAGTTTTAGGTCTTCAATACCATATGTCCATTGCTCATGTGTATTGTTTGTATCACTATTCCCTATCAAAAAAAGAGACCAAATTTTTTAAAACTGAAGTAAAGCTACGAAAATGGAGCCATTAATAATTGCGAGGATGTATCAAGAATTACATTGGTCTCACCCCTGCCACTCCCAGAGCTCCCATCTGAATCCCTCATGAAAGTTTAAGAAAAGGTTGTGGAGTAAGCATATCATAGAGTCATTATAAAAACCCCAAGTAATTACACAAGTGGTGAATAAAAAGTTTCAGGCTCCTATGCAAAATTAATTTGATTAATACCATGAGGTTGCATGTTGGAAACCTTGTTCTTAACAACAGCTGGGACTCAAGACAAGACAAAACTAAGGGCTTTTTGGATTCTATTCTCTATTTTTGTTCTCAAAAACAGTATTATAAAACTGATTTTAGAACCAAGTTTTGAAAACAAAATAAAATAAAAATCTGTTTGGATAGTTGTTTTAAAAAATCTGTTTTTGAAGTGATGTGGCGGTGGCCATCACTTGTGGTGATGTAGCGGTGATCATCACTAGTAGTGTGGTGTCGATAATGGATATGTGGCGGCATCATCACTACCTCGGCAAGCAGTTTCTGTTTGAAAATTGAAGCTCCAATATATACTTTGTGGAGAGTCTCTAGCCCCTTGTGCCATCATATCCTTTTACAATTGTATGTCATTTCTCACCCCTTGCTGGCGATGAGACAGTGAAGGAATGGACTGAGTTTTGGCTATTTCTTTTTATAATGGTTTCTTTTGTTGAATGCAGTGATATGGGTTTATTGCTGTTGTGGCATGTACTTTTGCTATTAAGGAAGGGCCAGTTACGGGAAGGGTAGCTGATGTCATTGCTGCTGTTAATAATGCTGCTGAAGTGATCTTAAGGCTTGTAAGGCCAGGGAAAAAGGTAATCATGTGTCCTAGCATTTATCTTGCATTTGTACTTTTAAATATCATGACACTTTTCTCTTCGTTCTGCCATCTCTGCTGTCTGTAAATATTAGCTTTTGGTAAGTCCATGTGTGTTGTCTTGATAGAATTTCTCTCACTCTTTCGATAGTTTTTGATCTCTAAATGATGAAGAAACTACCTTGAGCTATGGATAAATTCCTATGAAGCTTCATTGTCATAGTTACATTGATAGAGGTCATCTTTGTTTTTTTTTTCCAGCACTAAGATTCCTTTACGACGAATTCTTCAAATTCATGAAGCATGTACTTTAACATTGCTTGCATTTAGCAAGATGTGGGGAAAAATCAATATATTCCTTTTCTTTAGTCATTTCATTATTTTTTTTTTTTTTATCTATCAAGTGTACTCTGATGCTCCAGAATATCAATTTTATGTTCAATAGTGTTTTGGATTGTCTAGTGATTCAACCTTACAAGTTTCGGTGTTAGGGGGTATTGTGTGTTGGCATGGGATGTCCTTTTTCCATTGCACTTTATTGCTCCTGCGGTTTCTCTGTGCTCCATGCCTAGAATTCTGTGTTTAGATACTTAATTGATGCACTTCCCCCTAGTTATGTTTCTTGGATAGTTAAAAAATCAACTGCAAATTCAGTCTTTTTTTATTGCAAAAGTTGTTGTAGATATCATTTACTTTTATATGTTTGTCTGTATCATTTTCATTTCAATATCATTAATGTTTTTGTAAGGGATTGTGGGGTAGTGAATATACAAAGCAAGTATTTGTGTGTGTAAAAATATTAAGTGATAGATATGTTATATCACCAGTAGTTTTGGAAGAAAGAAAAGATGAATAGTTTTGACCATTCATACTTCACTATTACTTAATACATGAACGAAAAAACTAAGGAGATATTGTGTATGTGTGTGTGTGCAAATGAAAAGGAAGCAGGGGAACCTTTTTATTTAAAAAAGATTGCATATGCCCTTCCTATTATGCCCCTCATGTACACAATATCCTGTAGGTGCTGCAAGTGAATGCCATTAACTAGTTAATTCATATCCCTTGTCACTTTGTCAACATCATTGACATTAATGAGAAAATTCATATTTTGAGGAGGTACTTGCTCCTTCATTCTCAAATGATAATATTTTTTGAAGTTGTACTTTAGTTGTGTAATTAATTCATTCACTTGATTGATTTAACTTATACATTGTTTTCCATTTTGCAGATTTTTGGTGTGTTGTTTTATTTTATCACATTGTGGTGATTATTGCTTGCTGCTATATAAAGGTGCATGTATTCATACGTATAAGGTTAGCTCAGCTAACCTTTTAGCACATAGCTAGGTGTTGTATGCAATTATCACATTCTGGTGATTGTTTATGTAACGATGTTTTTTGTAAGAAATTGTGAGATAGTGAATATACGAAGCAATTATTATTAACAAAAAACACTTAAGGAATTATTATTAACAAAAAACACTTAAGGAGTCTAATTCTTATAATTAGACTCCTAAAGTGAGACTTAAGAAGTCTAAGTAGTGGAATTAGACTCCTAAAGTGAGACTTAAGGAGTCTAAGTATTGGAATTAGACTCTTTAAATCATGACTTAAGGAGTCTAATTCGGACAAAATTAGACTCCTTCGGTGAGATCTGAGAGCGTAATTGGCATGACTTAAGGAGTCTAAGTTTTTGAATTAGACTCCTTAAGTTATGACTTAAGGAGTCTAATTCCAGAACTTAGAAGATTATGTTAGGTGTCTAATTATAAAATAGGACTCCTTAAGTTTTCCCTACGGAGCCCCGGATATACGTCCCGTATTTAAAAGGACGTCAAAAGTACAAAAAATAGGACTCGGTATCCCCGTTTTGTAGTAGTGACTATTATTTTAAGAAATATTCCCTTGAAATTAAATAAGTCAAGGGTTAAACTTTCTAATGTGATACACCAAAATTCATATTTCTCTTGAATGTTATATTTTGGTAATATAATACCTATTTAAAATAGGAAAGTATGTTGTCTCTAATTTTAGTAATTTATTTGATTATTTTCCTTGGAAATTAAAGGAGCGAAAATCCAATATTATATTAGGGACCCTAAGTTGCCCTATAATTATTAAATTAATGCATGATGCATAAATGACCTA
The DNA here is from genome assembly GCA_019022655.1 of Acacia acuminata. Classification (NCBI taxonomy): domain Eukaryota; kingdom Viridiplantae; phylum Streptophyta; class Magnoliopsida; order Fabales; family Fabaceae; genus Acacia; species Acacia acuminata. Next base: position 4,925,343 of record JAFJYI010000028.1, on the reverse strand, counting down.
AGTAAACCCAAAAGTTGTGAGAAAATAATTAATCCAATTAAAGAAAATTTCCAACAATTAGTAGATAATTAAATCTACATTAATTAGATTAATTTCATAAATTTTCATAATTAATTTAGCAACATGTTTTAAATTGGGATGTAAAACCAATGGCTAATGAAGGGCCAAGATTAACATAAAGATGATTACTAATAATCATGATTAATATATAGTAGCCAATCAAATAAATTCAATAACACCTAAAACACCATTTTAGGATTAATGACTAAATATTAAAGACTAAACCTAAGTGAAAATTCAAGAGGCAACCAAGGCTTGTGTGGGGATGATTTTGGACCATGAAAATAAAGTTGAGAGTGTATGAGAGGGAGAGGGAGAGGGAGACATGTTGTGTGTGTGTGTGTGTGTGTGTGTCTAGTGGAGGAGTGAGGAATTTATTTAAATGCAATAATTGTAGAGTTAACCAATGGAGTGATTAGAGTTAATTGGCCTTGTTGGCACATTGTGGATCAAGGGTTCTATAGGTGATATTTGCCTAATTAAACACTAATTCTCATCATCAATTCATGAATCAATTGAATCAATCAATTATTATCAAAAAGACAATTAAGGGATTTTAATCCTAGATTAAGTACAACCGTTAATCCAAGACAAGAACACAAATTTGGCTTAGGATGAATTATCATCTTAATTGTTACCTAACAAATACAATAAATTCTAAAATGATAAAGGGGTAATTAAATGCTTCTAATTAAGCCATAATATTCAAGAATCATAAGACTAATGAGGGAATTTGGTTAAACTACAAACTAAATTCTAAGAGCATTTTTTCTTAATTGCTAACCAACTACCAAAGTCATCTAGTTACAAACACACTTAGAGTAACTAGGAATTAAAGCGCAAAGTTGGGAAATGGGTGAAGGTGGAGAGGCCACCAATGTATACTTATAGCCAAAGATTATTTTCTATAACAAAAAAACACACATGTTGATATAAAAGTCTTCTTGCACTTGACTTCTATTTAGCCAACAATGAAAGAGAAGGAGAGTTCGGGAAAATCTAAACACACATGGTGCCAATTGAGCCACCAAGGTAAGAGGTTTTTGTGGAAAAAGCAAAGGATGAAGAGAGGAAGGGGGAGGCCACGTTTTTGGCCTTGAAAGAAGAAGAATTCAGATTTGTTTAAAAATAAACCTATGGCCAAAATGCAAGATGTATTAGGTTAGAGATAATTACCAAGAGTGCCATGGTCTTTTCCTATAAATAGGCACCTTTTATTCATTCATTCTTCACACCAAAACAAGCAAGAGCAATCTGGAATTAGAGAGAAGTGAGGTTGAGTGGGAAGTAGCTTGAAGGAGTCTAGCATTTGCAAGTAAGTTCTTTGAGTTCTAGTTCTTAATTTCTTAGATAGAAGTAGCTTTGATATTAGATATGCTAGAATAATGTTAGTATCATGTTTTTATAGTTAGAAATGTTAATATTTCGAAAATTAGATGAGCCATATAGTATAACAAAATTTTTGGGAGTTGAAAAGCAAAGTAGTGAAGCTCGACGAAAATTCATCGGTTAGGAATTTCTAAAAACAAAGAGCAAAAACGTCATACTTTTATAATGAAGATGAGATGATAAAATTCTGAAAATATTCATGGTTAAAGTATATATAGGGCTTTTCCAATATGCTAAGATCATGTTAAAATGAGCTCTGTACAATGAGATAAAAATTCTCAAAGTTGGGCTACAAATTTCTGGAAAAATTCTGGGCAGAGGCTCAAAACTTTAAAACTGGGAATGACTCAATGAATCTGGGAAAAAAGTATTTTTACTTAAAAATAGACATCCTAAGGATTCCGAGGAATTTTACGGATCCTCGTTTTGATTTTTCTAGAATTAGTTATGATTTTTCAAAGTTAGACGAAAAATCTGCCCTAAATGCTGTATCAACGTTTTTTTCCGAAAAATAAGGAAAATAAGTTGAAAAATAATTCCACCAAGAGTAAAATGGTCATTAGTGACTAAGATATCTAATAGGATGTGATTTGTACGAAAGTAATGCGATATTACTATTATAGGCGATCCGTGAACGCATATCGACCGACGTACGTACCGCGATCACCGACTAAGGTACGTTCGCGTACTGTAATACTAACTTTGATGCTTATTATATGCTTATATGTGATAGATAACTTTACATCTGATGTGTGCTTATGAGATACATCTGTTGTGTGCTTATGTACTGTTGGGATACATCTGTTATGTGCTTATGTATTGATTGTTGCTGAAACGCCATGAATATCTCATCATCATACATATACCGTCATATTTAAGCATGAGGTTAACCATTACCTCGAGGTCCAATGGACATTGGACCTCGCTCCTACTATAGCCTCAGGATCCAGAGGAATCAGGACCGAGGACAAGGGTAAGCAGCACCAGTGAGGACCCGGCTGGAGAATTTCTTTTTGGATATGTATTAATGTACTTTTGAATATTTGGATAATTGTACCGCTGTTAAAAGCAACCAGATACACCAACAGTGAAAGTTTATCAGATACTCGCTCTTTTAAATTGTTCTGACGCTCTACTCTGATGAAAATTTTAAATCCGCTTTTAAAAACGGGGTGTTACATTTTGGACTAGTTTCAGTAACCTAAATCTAATTCAAACTTGCTGAAATGTTTCTGCTAAAGAATATGTTTCACTTTAGTTATGGCTGTCTGATTTGTTCAACCTTGATGACCGTTGTGCATTGGTTTTCCAACTTGATTTCGACTCAAATTGTTGAGTTAACTCTTGAACTTTTTGAGATGATTGAACAAACTTTTACATTTTAACTTCCTTTGGAAATTTTACTTGTGCATTGAGTGACATTTCATATGCCTTTGTCGCTGAGACATGTTTTTCTGTAACAGAATTTTTAGTATCTAATCTGGACTGTTAGAATTTCTGATAGGGCAAAAATTTATAGCTTATAGACTCTGCAAGTGCATGGGCCGTATCAAGTAATAAAGTGATGAAAGAAATATCATTCCCACGAGGATTCAATCAAACTAGTGATTAGATATTAAATTTCCTTATTCCGTTTAAGTAGAGCAAGTCGAATTGTTTTCAATAAAAGGAAAATTAATAAGAAAACTAATAGTAGCACAAAGAGAATTCCAATTCGAGAAGTACAACCTAGAGTCGCTAATCCCTTATTGGTTTCTTAGAATTAATCCCCACTAAATTAATTTTGACTTAACTAACTCAAATAACCTAGAGTATTAATGTCTATAAATGTCTTCCTTCCATTTATAAACCTATCTTAATTAACTATGTAATGCCTCACACAATTAACTAAAATGTGTTTTAGATCGAACTCACCCTAATTTGATTATGTGGAGCTTCTAGGTATATTCCTATCCTAAACGCAAATTAGATTAAAACCTAATTCCTTATTAAATTTAAACCTAATTCCTCATTATTTAATCTCAAGGTCAATTTAAGATTTCCTCTACCAAGTTTAACCCTAAATCCCTAAAATATGCTTACTAGTGGCTAATTAATAAGTAATAGCAAGAAAAGCAAGAATAAATAAACTAAATAAAATTCATCAAAACTAATAGTGTGAAATAATACCTAGAACCCAAACAAGTTCATAGGTTCTCTAGGTTGAAAAGGAAAATTAGCCACACATGGCTATACTAAAATCCATGAAAAGATGAAAACCAGATTCAGGTAAGACATGAAAAGAAAAGAGAAAGAGAAATCAAGACTTTGAATCTCTCAATACTCCTTGCTTCTATCGCTGCTCCTTGCGCGTCTCCTGCATCTGATGTGTGCCCCTTCTTTATTTCTTGAATTGCCGTTCACTCTGTCAGTTCGTCTCTATGTGATCTCTTGCAGCGTCCGAATGCGTGGTGTGCCTCCTGATGGTGTGGATCTTCAATAATATATACGACCTTTTGGTTTTGCCTGATGGGTCCCACGCATCTCTTTCCATGCTAATAACTCAAGGTAGGGTCCACATCGGCTTTTTTTTCTTTTGTTTTTCTAAAGGATATATAATATCCTTTTTGCTATTTGGCTCCCCCTGTACGTGATCTGCTTCATTTTTTAATGTGTGGACCCCACGGCTTTATCACTTCTAATATAATATAATAGAATAGTATATTATATCATATCATTTTTTAATTTAATTTGTTGCCTCTCTTTGAACACATAAGATCTCCCGCATAATAAAATAGGATATCAATAGATTTTCTCGTTATAATATTCTTTTATCCTATATTTAATTAAAAGATAGATAAATATATAAAAGATAATTAAATAGTATAAAATATTAATAAATCAACCTTATTATACCCTAAAATATACACCTATTTAATTATAAAATATATACTTATCAAACTCCTCACACTTAAACCTTTGTTTGTCCTCAAACAAGAAAAAGAATTCATTATTTGAAAAAAAAACATTGCTCATGAAATCCCTAAACAAAAAGCACTAAACCACCACACTTAGATCATATCATCAAATCTGATTTAAGTTAATGTCTTATAAGGATAGATCACTAAGCCAATAGTCTTAGACAATTGTAACAATCTTTTAACATCCCATGATCAAAAGATCGGCAAAGCAATAAGTGCAACAATAAGATTAGTAAAGGAATATTATGCTACTCAATTTCTTCAAAAAATTCAAATGCCCCTAAGCCAAGCTTTTCATTTAATTTAATAAGGATCTTAGGTAGGAAGTAACTCAATTTTTTTCCTCTTTTTTTTTTTTTTTTTTTTTTTTGCCTTGAGCCATTGTAAGTCCCCTTTTGACGTGACCCCGCACATGGGCGATGCAGCACCGGTTACTCGCTTACTCCAACAGCACCTCAAGAGGCTTTTAGCCTAACTCATAACCCTCTTTGACTTTACCGTTTGACGCGAATGCCAACATTGGTGATAAAGTGCCCCGGTTAGTAAGGTTTAGAGAAGTCATTGGAGTTGTGTGCATATGTGTGTATGTGATTTTTTTTTTTTTTTTTTACACTACCGAGTCATTTCCCCAAACAACAGTTTTACTTAGTTGGAAAAGGTCATAATCTAATTTTCTAAAGAAATCATGTAACAAAATATTCATAAACTAATAATCTATTGATCGTATTACAAACTAATCTCTATTCTCATAGTCAATCTCAAGATTGATTTCAAAAAAAAAAAAAAAAAAAAAAAAAATCAAGACTTTAGAGGTTTAATTAGAACTTTATTTTTTTCTCTTTTTTTTTCCTTTTTTATTTTATTTTTGACTTGATAATATTTTTCTAAGATGGGGAAGGCTCAAAGTTAAGGTCAATCCTAAACAATGCAAAATTAAAAATTAAAAAAACTTTTCAATTGCATAAGGACAAGTATAACCAAAGAAATTATATCCCTCCCCCCACACTCAAATCAAACATTGTCCTCAATGTTGCAAAAATATAAAGAGGGAAAAGAACTAGTACTCCTCTGGTTTAAGCTTCTAATTTTGATTTGGAGTGCTTCCTCTAGTACCATCCATGATGTATCAAATTTTAAGGGAACAAGTGCACACGCAAGACTTTGCAAAGAACAAGAGAAGTGATTATCTTCAAACTTGAATAAAACTGAAAGAAAAACAAAAAGGAAAAAAAATAATACTAAATAATGCAAGCAAAATCCTTGGGTTGCCTCCCAAGAAGCGCTTGGTTTATAGTCTTCACGACTATGTCGCTAGCCTAAGTAGGCGATGACAAGTGGTGAACTATTGTTTGCCGGTTCACTTCACCACCATGGTAATGCTTCGCCTTTGTCCATTCACTTTAAAGCAATTTCATGTTCTCTCATTTTTAACCTCAATTGCACCTTTTGATGACACTGAAACCACTCTGAAAGGACCAGACCACCTTGATTTAAGTTTCCCAGGAAATAACTGCAGTCTTGAATTGAAGAGAAGCACCATCTGCCCTGGCTCAAAAGATCGCTTCAAGATATGACTGTCATGCCATTTCTTTGTTCTTTCTTTATACAATCGTGCACTATCATATGCTTGAAGTCTAAATTCTTCCAACTCATTCAGTTGCAACAGCCTTTTTGACTATGATCCATATTTAGCTTCTTGATTGCCCACCATGCTTTATACTCCAATTCAAGTGGTAAATGGCACGCTTTTTCGAAAACTAGACGGTATGGTGACATGCCAATTGGAGTACGAAAAGCTGTCCTTGTTGGTTATACTTAGTTTTGATGATGTCTTAAACAGATGCCATTCTTATAAGCAAAAAGATTGAGTAATATAGTTATCTCCTACATTGACTAACTACTATGTTTAATGTAGATTAGCTCAAGTTGAATCATAGAGGTTAATCAAGAAGAAGAGGAGATATTGAAGAAGATTAGTTCAAGTTGAATCATAGAGGTTAATCAAGAAGATCAAGAAATATTGAAGAAGGTAGGAGCTGCAAAGAATTGATGAGTACAAGTTAAATGATGAAGAATGATCAAGTTGGGAGATGGAAGAAAGAAAGAGTTGATTTATGAAGGATGATCAAGAGAAGAAGAAAGAAAGGAAGATCTTGGTAAATGGAATGAAGATATCATTATTCAAGCTCTAAGATTGATGCTAGAAGTCTTCAAGGTCATATGGAAGTTGGAATGGCTCAATTTGAAGTTAAAATCAGCAAAAATTAGCTTCAGGATGAGAAATCTCGAGTTTGGGACTCAATACTCGAGTATGCAAGTGTTTACTCGAGTATGGAAGTGTATACTCGAGTAAGGAAGTGTCTTCAGCACCTCTGGCGTCTCTGGACAAGGTTTACTCGAGTATCCAAGTGAATACTCGAGTATGCAAGTGCTTACTCGAGTATGTAAGTGTATACTCGAGTATGCAGCGTGATCAGCTCTTCAGCAACTCTGTTTCACGTTCAGCACGGGCGAGGTCTAGTAATTCGATGATATCTCTCAAACCAGGAATCGGATTGACGTGAAACCAGTGGCATATGAAACTAGACATCCAAAGCGTCATTTTGATATATAAATCAATTCCAAAGGTGTCAAGATCAAGGAGCTATGATTTTTACAAGTTGCCACAAGAATCAACGTCACAGTCCAGACCCACCTTCGGTATTTTGAGTGTAACTCACAAACTAGAAATCCGATTGAGCTAAAATCGGTGGCATATGAAAGTAGACTCAAAGAGCTTTCCATCGAGAGTTGAACGGACCAAAACGGAGTTCAGACCCGGGAGATATGGCCCTCTAAAGTTGACAGATAATTCCAAGCTTTCCAGGCTAAGTCAATACTTCCACCTTTACTCCAGTATGTAAGTGAAAGTATGCTATACTCCAAAGAAGCAAGATCCTTACTCGAGTAAAGGTCATCCAGAGAGCAAATGTGTTTTTCAAATTGTTCCTTACTCGAGTAAAGGTCATCCAGAGAGCAAATGTGTTTTTCAAATTGTTCCTTACTCGAGTAAAGGTTTACATACTCGAGTAAAGGCCATCCAAAGAGCAAAAGGATTTTTCAAACAAAGTTGCTTACTCCAGTAAAGGAGCGCTTACTCCAGTAAGCATGAACTTACTCCGAAAGCATGAACTTACTCCAAATACAACGGTAAAAACTGATTTTTGAATTATACGAATTTGCAAATCACTCTTGTTTGTTCTAATTGCTTTCATGAATCATTCACTTATGAACCCAACTATGTTTAACAAGTTTGTTGAGTGAATTTCAAAGTTAGCACAGATGAAGATCATTGAAGGTCAAAGCCATAAAGCAAAAGTGTACAGTGCATTTAATGCACTTCTCGCAAATCAACCTACTTTTGGATAATCCACCCGAGCACGCATTCTCAACGGTCAAGAATGCTTTCTTCATCAAGTAAACTCTTCCCCAACGGGCAAAACTCCAAAGAGCCACTTCAGATCAATTAATCACATGGATTAGTTGGAGTTTAGAGAGAGAAGCAGACCACACTTAATGATAATCAACTACAATGGTCTGATTCATCCTACAACGGTCATAAATGGTCACAGACCTTTCTCTATCTATAAAAGTCATGGACACAAGCAGAAAAACGTGGAGATACAAGATTACAATGCCAAAATGCTGATACTCTGCTTCTACATCCTTTTCACTCTATTTTACTTGTCTAGATAGCTTAGAGAGTGAAATGAATTGTGTTTGTACTTCAGTGATTATTTATCCATTCCTTTGAGAGGAAAATTATTGTAAACACATTATCTTTTCTCGAGAGTTACTCAAGATTGGGGAATCTTGAGTGGGATATACATTGTGTTGATTACAACTTGTAAGGGGGAGTGAATCCTAGTGAGAGGATTACTTGAGTACGAGTGTGTAATCAAGCGGTGTGTTGATTACGGATTGTAAGGGGGAGTGAATCCTAGAGAGAGGATTGCTTCATTCTGACGATCGTGTAATCAAGAAGATTAAAGATAGTGGATTGAAAATCCCAAGTGAGGCTTGGGGACTGGACGTAGGTCAAGGATAAGGCCGAACCAAGATAAATCTGTTTGCAAGCTCTTCTCCCTTATCTCTTACATTTCCAACATTTACATTTGAATGTTTGTCAATTGGTTTATAACTCACTTCTTTTATACAAGTTGAATTTACTGAATTGAGAAAAGATTTTCATAGAATCTAAATTTTTATACTTCACCCAATTCACCCCCCCCTCTTGGGTTCAGCCGGTACTTACAGTCCTATAAGCCCATAAAGCATCATCAAGCTTGTTAGACCAATCTTTTCTAGTTGGGCCCACAGTTTTCTCAAGAATCCTTTTAATTTCCCTGTTAATCAACTCACACAACCCATTAGTTTGTGGATGGTATGCAAGTGACATCCGGTGGTGCATGCATATTTTTCCAAAAGAGCTTTGAAGTTCTTGTTGTTGAAGTGGGTCCCTTCATCAGTAATTATTGCTCTAGGGAATCTTGTCAAGATATACTTCTTCAACAATCGAATCACTGTGTTGGATCGTTAGCTTGGCAAGCCATAGCTTCAGCCCATTTACTCACATAGTCCATAGCAATAAGGATGTATTTGTTTCCTCTTGAAGATGGGAATGGCCCCATGAAATCCATTCCCTAGACATCGAATAGCTCAACCTCAAAGATTCCAGATTGAGGCATCTCATGTCTCTTAGAAATATTACCTGTTCTTTGACATCTATCACACTTGGTAACAAATTGGTGAGCATCTTTAAATAAAGTAGGCCAATAAAAACCAAATTCAATCACCTTAGATGCAGTTCTTTGCCCCCCATAATGTCCCTCATATGCAGATGCATGACATGCATTCAAAATTTCATCTTGTTTTATTTCAGGCACACATTTTCTAATAATCAAATCAGCACGTCTCTTAAAAAGAAACGGTTCTTCCCAAATATAGTAGGCAATATCATGCGAAACTTCTTTCTTTGATAGAAATTTAAATCGAGGTAATACTTCACACACAAGATAGTTCACAATATCAAGAAACCACAACTCCTTACAAAACAATTGTTCATCAGGAAAACATTCATTCACCAACAAATTATTCACATGATCAGAAAGGTTCACAATCCTAGATAAATTATCAGCAACTTGATTTTCACTTCCTTTCCTATCAACTATATGCATATCAAATTCTTGTAGCAATAAGACCCATCTAATCAATCTAGGTTTAGATTCTTTCTTTCCTAACAAATATTTAATGGCAGCATGATCGTGTAAACTACAACCTTAGCACCCATCAAATATCCCTAAATTTTTCAAAAGTAAACACTATAGCTAGCATTTCTTTTTCGCAGTTGAGTAATTTACCCGAGCTACTAGGGTCTTGCTCGCATAGTAGACAGGATGGAAGATCTTTGCATGCCTTTGTCCCAACACGGCTCCGACAAAGATGGTCACTTGCATCACACATTACTTCAAAAGGTACCGACCACTCAGGAGCTACAATGATAGGAGTTGAAGTCAATCTCCTCTTTAGTTCTTCAAAAGCCTTCATACACTCCTCATTGAACTGGAAAGGAGTATCTTTCTCAAGTAACTGCGAGAGGGGCTTTGAAATCTTGGAAAAATCTTTAATAAATCAACGATAGAATCCAGCGTGGCCCAAGAAGATTCTTACAGCTTTGACATTAGAAGGAGGAGGGAGCTGCTCAATCACAAAAATCTTGGCCCTGTCAACCTCTAACCCTTCTTTGGAGACTTTATGACCCAAAACTATTCCTTCAGTCACCATGAAATGACACTTTTCCCAGTTTATCACTAAGTTTGTCTCCTCACATCGCTTCAACACTTTATCCAGATTTTATCACGCACTTGTCAAATGATTCACCAAATACCGAGAAGTTTTCCATAAATACTTCCATTATCTCTTCTATCATATCAGAGAATATACTCATCATGCATCTTTGGAAGGTGGCAGGAGCATTGCATAAACCAAACGGCATTCTTCTAAAGGCAAAAGTGTCATACGAACATGTGAATGTTGTTTTCTCTTGATCTTCGGGAGCAACCGCAATTTGATTATACCATGAATAACCATCCAAGAAATAGAAGGATTCTTTACCAGCCAATCAGTCTAACATCTGGTCAATGAAAGGTAGTGGAAAATGATCTTTCCTCGTGGCATCATTCAATTTTCTATAATCCATGAAAATACGCCACCTAGTAACTGTACGAGTGGGGATGAGCTCATCTTGCTCATTAGTAATCACTGTCATACCTCCCTTTTTAGGAACGCATTGCACTGGGCTAACCCACGAGCTATCAGAGATGGGATAGATAATCCCAGCATCTAACCACTTAATAATTTCCTTATTGACCACTTCTTTCATCAAAGGATTTAGTCGTCTTTGATTCTGGATGGATTTCATGTGATCTTCTTGCAAAAGTATCTTGTGCATTACAAGTGATGGGCTTATACCTTTTATGTCTGCAATTGTCCAACCTAAAGAGCTTTTATGGCCTCAGAGAACGTTCAACAATCGTTCTTTTTGGTTGTCAGATAAGGAAGACGAGATGATAATAGGTAGTGTCTCAGATTCACCCAAGTATGCATATTCAAGATGTGGAGGTAAAGGTTTAAGCTCTAGAATTGGTGCTTGTTCAATAGAAGGCTTCAAAGAAGTAGTTTGCCTTGATTGCATCTCTAATAACTCAAACTGCTGTGGTGGTTTACTGTAATACAGAGTGGCTTCAAGTAACTTCTTACATTCAAATGTATTTTCCTCTTCAATTTCATCAGTCCCTTGTAACACAGCTGCTAAAGGTTCTTTTTATAGAAAAGGACTCTAAAGCCTTTTGAATCACCTCATCTAGCACGTCAACCCTGAAGCAATCTGTAACTTCTCTAGGATACTTCAATGCCTTGTTCATGTTAAATATAACTTCATCATTTACCCTCAACTTGATCTCTCCTTTTTCAACATCAATCAGAGTTCGAGCTGTGGCAAGGAAAGGTCTTCCCACAATGAGCGGTATATCTCTATCTTCATCACACCAAGACAATGAAGTCAAAATGAGGAAAATAAACTTGTCAACTCTAACCAACACATCTTCAATAATACCCTTTGGAAACACTAAACTTCGATCAGCTAGTCAAGTGTCACGTGTTGGTTGAGCTTCACCCAGCTTGCAATTTTCGAACACGATAGTGGCATCAAGTTGACACTTGATCCTAGATCACATAATGCTCCTCCCTTAAACTTTTCTCCAATTATGCAAGGTATGGAAAAAATTCATGGATCTTTCTGTTTAGGGGGTAGCTTGTTGAAAAGAATAGCACTACATTCTTCAGTTAGAGCTACAGTCTCATAGTCACCAAATCTCCTCTTCTTACTCAGCATCTCCTTTAGAAACTTCACATAGTGAGGCATTTACTCTAACGCTTCGAGGATAAGGATGTTAATGTGTAGCTGCTTGAAAATCCCCAAAAACTTCTTATATTGCTCGTCTAAAGCTTTCTTCTGAAATCTTTGAGGAAATGGAAGGGGTGGTACCCATTTAGGAATCTTTTGAGTTGTCTGCTTTTTCATGTCACCCTGTTTAGATTCAATCTCAACTTTCTCTTCATTGACTTTTTCATTCACCGTCTGTGCAACCTCTTCACTATCCTCTATAGTGACTGTAAGATTTGTTTGATCATTGGAAGCTGAGGGTTTCTTCATTGGTTGTGGAACCTCAGGTAATTCCTTTCCACTTCTCAATGTCAGAGCTTTGCATTCTTCTTTCCCATCTCTATGAGGATTAAGCACAGTATTACTCGGCAATTCTCTTTATTGTAAAACGTTCACCGAATTTGCAATTTGTCCCATTTGTACTTCAAGATTCTTGATAGATGAGTCTAACCTTGCATTAGTAGCAGCTTGATCTTGAGTGCTTTTTAATTGAAAATTTACGAGCTGAGAAATCACTGCCTCTAGATCAGATTTAGGTTCTTGGGTAGGAATGACTTCTTTTTCTAATTGATGGAATCTAGGACGTGGCACTTGTCTTGTATTAGAGGTTGATGCTTCATTAAGAGTTGCACCATATTTCCAAGAAAGGTTGGGATTCTTACGCCACCCAGCATTGTAGGTGTTTAAGTAGGGATTGTTCTGGTTGTTGCCACGGTAGTTTCCTGCATAGTTCACTGGTTCTATCTATTGAGTTATTAGGCATTCCCCATTATCATGGTCATCTCCACAATAATCACATGGAACACGAATAGCATTTACTCTCATGTGTCCACCATTAGATCGGTTTGCTTGAGCTTCTAAGTGATCAATTTTCTTGTTGATTGTATTTAACATTGCCATCAACTGTGAAGAAGGGGCTTCAATAATTTTATCAATTGACTTCACTGGTCTTCTTTCATTGCTGCTCTATATAAAGTCAGCTGATAAGTCATCTAAACAATTCCAGACATGATTCACCGGTTGCTTTGTAATTCCCCCATTAGTGATAGCATTTAATTCTGATTTAGATTCAGGAGTCAACCGAGTACTAAATATTTAAGCAAGACCCACTTTTCTAGATTGTGACCAAGGCTCTGCCTGACAAGCAACTTGAACCTCTCCCAGGCCTCATATAGATGTTCACCACATTGTTGACAGAAATTTGTAAGAGTGGCTCGTGCATCCACAATCTTATTATGTGGAAAAAAATCTTGATCTGAACTTTTTTTCTAGTGTCTCCCAAGAGGTTATGCTGCCCTCTTCTAAGTTGTTGAGCCATTCTTTAGCTTTCCCTTGTAGAGAGTAAGGAAATAACTGAAGGCGAATCACACCATCAGGAACTCCATTCATCTTGAATGAGTTGCAAAGGTCAAGAAATTGTATCAGATGCCGATTTGGATCTTCTGAATTGTTCCCTGCATACTGACCCTGTAGTTCAAGCATCTTAAGCATAGTTTGCTTGATTTTGAAATTGCTGGCTAGAAACTCAGGTACTCTGATTCCTGACTAATACCCTCGAGATTGTCTTCCCAGAAGATCATTGATACACAAATGATCATTTTCATCCGCAACCATTTCTTCAGTGTCAGTCTGTATCAATTCCTCCTCTTTGTTCTGAGGTGTTGTGGCTTCCAAAAGCTCTTGGATATTCCTTGATCTATGTGGTGTTTTAGTAGATTTGATTCTACGAGACATGTACCGAGGTAAATACAAAACCAAATAAATCTCAAAGTACCAGCTAACACCAAAAATTGAAAAGAAAAGAAAAATAAAGAAAGAAAAATAAAGTTTTTTAAAAAAATACTCAAACTAAAACTACTAAAGGATTTCTAATACTAGTCACCAATAACCTTGAGTCCCCGGCAACGGCGCCAAAAACTTGATAGGGCAAAAATTTATAGCCTATAGACTCCGCGAGTGCACGGGCTGTATCAAATAATAAAGTGATAAAAGAAATATCGTTCCCACGAGGACTCAATCAAACTAGTGATTAGATATTAAATTCCCTTATTCCGTTTAAGTTGAGCGAGTCAGAATTGTTTTCAATAAAAGCAAAATTAATAAGAAAACTAATAGTAGCAAAAGGCGAATTCCAATTCACGAAGTACAACCTAGAGTCGCTAATCCCTTGTTGGTTTCTCAGAATTAATCCCCACTAAATTAATTTTGATTTAACTAGCTCAGCTAACCTAGAGTATTAATGTCTATAAATGCCTTCCTGTCCATTTATAAACCTATCTTAATTAACTATGTAATGCCTCACACAATTAACTAAAATGCGTTTTAGATCGAACTCACCCTAATTTGATTATGCGGATCTTCTAGGTATATTCTTATCCTAGAAGCAAATTAGATTAAAACCTAATTCCTTATTAAATTTAAACCTAATTCCACATTATTTAATCCCAAGGTCAATTTAAGATTTCATCTTCCAAGTTTAACCCTAAATCCCCAACACATGCTTACTAGTGGCCAATTAATAAGCAATAGCAAGAAAAGCAATAATAAATAAACTGAATAAAATTAATCAAAACTAATAGTGGGAAATAATACCTAGAACCTAAACAAGTTCATAGATTCTCTAGGTTGAAAAAGAAAATTAGCCACACATGACTATACTAAAATCCAGAAAAGATGAAAACCAGATTCGGTAAGACAAAAAAAGAAAAGAGAAAGAGAAATCAAGAATCAAAGAATCTCTCAATACTCCTTGCTTCTATCACTGCTCCTTGCGCGTCTCCTGCATCTGATGTGCGTTCCTTCTTTATTTCTTGAATTGCCGTTCACTCTGTGCAGTGCGTCGCTATGTGATCTCTTGCAGCGTCCGAATGCGTGGTGTAACTCCTGATTGTGTGGGTCTTCAATAATATATATTACCTTTTTGTTTTGCTTGATGGGTCCCACGCATCTCTATCCAACTTTTGCAATCCAAAATCTGATGCTCCTCTTGCTCCGTATATATATCCAACCCTTATATTTTGGCTCCATGCTAATAACTCAAGGTAGGGTCCACATCTGTTTTTTTTTTCCTTTTCTTTTTCTAAAGGATATATAATATCCTTTTTTTGCTATTTGGCTCCCCCCGTACGTGATCTGCTTCATTTTTTAATGTGTAGACCCCACGGGCTTTATCACTTCTAATATAATATAATATAATAATATATTATATCATATCCTTTTTAATTTAATTTGTTGCCTCTCTTAGATCACATAATATCTCCCGCATAATAAAATATGATATCAATAGATTTTCTTATAATATTCTTTTATCCTATATTTAATAAAAAGATAGATAAATATATAGAAGAGAATTAAATAGGTATAAAATATTAATAAATCAACTTTATTATACCTTAAAATATACACCTATTTAATTATAAAATATATACTTATCAATTTCTAAGCCGAAACTCTTGTTGTTGCACTTGCTACATTGGATTCAATTAAGAGCTGAAATTTTGGCATTCATTTGATGCATTATGCCGATAATTGTGAGAATGAGATTCTCGACTTTGAAATAAGTAACAAAATTATAAGCAAGAGTGTACGGTATGACTGTCCTTGAGATTTTATGTATCTTGAGCATTAAATTGTTGTGAACTATTCACATTTGTTGCTGAGACTAATGATTAAATCTGATATCATGTTGGACCTTGGACCTTTTTAAGAATATTTGAGTTGAATTTGCTCACTACTACAAAAAATAGCTTTTACTTCCCTGATTGGCGTCCTATTTTAAAAAACGGAAGTAAAAAAAAAAGGCGGTGACATTTTTGTAATTATATGAAAGAAAAGTTGACTTTTGGAGTCTAATTTTGAAACTTAGACTCCAAAAGTGTTGATTTTGACGTCTAAGTACAAAAGTTAGACTCCAAAAGTAGATTCTAGCGCCAAAAATTAAGCCAAAAATTTGTCCTACCGCCAAAAACAACACTTTTGAAGTCTAGGTTTTAAAATTAGACTCCAAAAATATCACTTTGGAGTCTAATTTTAAAACTTAGACTCCAAAAACATTACTTGTGACCTCCCTTCTTTAGTTCTCGCTCGATTCTCTCCAACCCTCACACGACTTTCTCCCTAGACGAGTGTCGTGAGAGGAGCCCCACCCAGCGGCGATAGTGACATCGAGCTCTAACCGCAGTAACGACGAGCACCAGCGACGAACACAGATCTGGAGTCAATTTTTTCACATTTCATCCTCTTCGTCAAGCCAAATCTTCATCCTCCTCCCTGATGGCTTTAGCGGTGGTTAAGTTTAGATCTGGAGTCAAATCACTTGATTTGGTTCAATGTTCTTCGATTTTGGCCTTTACTTCCACCTACAGTAAGTTCATTGGGCTCTTCGACTGTTCTTCGATTTTGGTTCACTGTGCTCTGATTTTCTTTCCTTGCTCTCCGACTTTGGCCTGCAATCTGAATTTTATTATTCACCTATGTAACTCCTTATTTCTTTCACATATGCGGCCATTTCCCTTCTTGCTGTGGTGAGATTATTCTTGTCAGTATTATAGGTGACTAGGATGGCGGACGACATAATAAGGTTTTACATGAGTCACGTCCCGTGCTCATATTGTTGAAGAGAGTTGAAAGATATCGTGTATCCGGAAAAAGTTCGAACATTATATTATCTAGCATCTGAAACTCTCATGTTTTGACATGAACTGTTTCATGGCACTTACGAAGCTCTTTAGACGAGAAAAAATCAATTAAATATCCGAGAAGCTGATTTCTAGTTTATGCCCAGCCAAGAATATAGTATTATTTCGGGTTTTGCATACTCCTCCGCTTGGTTGCTTGGGAGGCCATTTTTTTCTTTTTGTTATCTTTCAAATTGTGGATTATTTCTCGCTACTTTTCCTGTCTCGTATAACCTTTCTCACTCTCTCGGTCTACTACGGATTTGATCTAGCTAATTTGTTCACTTAAGTGACATTCTTTTGCTTTGGTTGCCATTTTTAACTTCCTCCCTTGTATTTTCTTGTTAACATGTCAAGTTAATTCTTTTGTTTAACTTGCATGTTTCTTGTGGGATATAATGTTGTATAGTTTCAAGCAAAGAGGAATTTAGCACTCCGAGAACTTTGTCATTGAGTAGGTGGACTTGAATAGCTTTTTTGATGATGATGGGAAGATCTATGGTTATGAAGATTTGAAGGTAATGATCATTATAGGCAAAAGATTGAAACATATTTACACATAATCATTATTGAATAGTCTTCGATGCCATATTTTTTAAAAAGAAAAAATTATGTCTCTGCTTTGTTCTTACAGATTACTATCGGGATTAGCGTGACTTTTCATGCCTATGCTGATATTAAGTTTCGAGTTCATCTAATATAAGTGATGACACTTTTCATACCTTGCTCACATTTTCTTTTCTCCTGGTGCTTAATGTTTTTGACATCTTCTCGTTGAATGTGCCGTTTTAATTGTTGAAGAGAGGCAAAGGAATCACGGATCTGAAAGTGGTCTTCGTGTATGCTTCAACTTCCAATTTGGCATCATTATTTTAAAACCTTATACCTCTATTCGAGTAGTTATTTTTTTACCATCAATAATGTTGTTATGTCTAACAGAGAATTTTTGCTGAGATTCTTGTTGAAAGCAAAGATGAATTTCGCAAACATTTACGGTGGAGAAAGATTTTATTAGGTGTAAAGTGCTTTCTCAGTTTTTCCCCTTTCAATTTTTCCTATTTCTTTTCTTTTAAGTTTCTTTTAATGTATTATTTAATAATTAATCTGTTTTTGTTTTCCTAAGTTGTACATTCCTTGGATTTATGTCGTTTTGTAGGACAACCATCTCAAATGCAGAGGTTTTAAAGAACAAGGCTTTGAATGGACATGTTAATCATTTTAACAGTCATGTTGAAGCAAAATTTGGATTCGAGGTGGTAGTTTATATTTTGGCTCACTGTGGTGTATGATAACTGGCAAATGTTCAATTGCTTGCATGTCTTGTCAGTAACATATGAAAAATCTACATTAATATCTCAATAGTAGTATTTTAAAGAGCCATCTTGTAATTGAATTAGTGGGGAAATTGGCAACACAAGAAAAACATAGAAATCACGTAGATTAGTAATTTGTTTGAATGCACTAATGTCTTAATTATGATACTTAATGCAGAGACTGGCAACCCACTGCAATGTCGTAGAATAGGTAACCTTTTTGTCAAGCTTCGCTATTTTGTGGGCAATTTCTGAGCGATTTGAGATTGTATATAATTCTCCTTGGACATATTAATAGATCTTCACTTCATTGTGTTTGTGTCAAGGCTTTTCACTTTATCTTGCCCTGTTGCGGGCTTGTTTTGACATATAAATTGCTTTGATTTGGTGGCATCTCATCAATTTTTTTCAGGTTTGATTGTGCTTCTTTGGAAATTTGTTCAAAATTCCCGATTTGAACAAACAGTGTTTTCTTGAAGAATTCTCTCCAATTTTGAACAAAATCATTTGGTTTGTTGCTTTGGAACTAAGTGCCACTTAGCTTGCACATTGATTGGATTTTGTTCAAACTCATCAACACTCTCCTTTAGCTCATTTGGAAAATTTTCAAAAAGTTTGACCGAGAAAATTACAAGCTTTGGTTAACTAAAGATTTGGGCTATTTTGAGCAAGTTCAATAGCTTTGCTATTCAGTGTGGTAAATTATGGCCAAACTCTATCGGTTTGGGCACTTTTTGATTTTTTTTTTCTCCCTTTTTTCTAAGGATTTTTCATTAGGGGTGTGTGTGTGTGTGTGTGTGTTTTTTTTCCCATTCTAATTTTTCTTAGTTTTTAATTAGTGTATTTTTGAGTTTGTTTTAGTTAGTTATTGATTTTTTTGCTTATTTGTTTGGTGGGTGCTCTCTTGCTCTAGGTCATTTTCACATGATCATAGTAGTATTGCATTCCATTTGCTTATAATTTTTTGGAAAGAGAAAAGAGTAATTGTTGTCACATGCTTGTTGCTACCGTTGTTGCGGGATTCTTCTTCTATCATTATCATAAATCTTCTCTCATGAATTTCTTTGGTGAGAGTAATACTCAAGAGTTGTCCTTTGTGAGATCAAATCTTGTGAGTTGTTAAAATTCGATATTGCTTTGCTTGTTAAGTTTGATATAAGCCGTTTGAGCATAACTTGCTGTCATTGTGTGGTTCATTCTCGGTTTTGTGGTGAGCAACTTGAAATTCTTCATCTTTGTGAAACTGTTAAGATGTGAGCACACTTGTTAATGCATTTCATATTTGCTTCCTTTGTTTGTGTGATATTTTGGTTTTGTCAAAAGAAATGTTGTGTGGGATTTAATTGATGAATTTGTCATTAAGTTGTCATGACATTAGGCTCTAAGATTCACGGAGCATGACTTTGGGCGAGTGAGAATCATTAGCCGTGTTTGGAATTAAATTTGATGTGAGTATGGTAATGAATGCTTGATTAAATGTTACTCACTTTTTTCTATGAGATTTAATTAATTCTCACACTGATCGCTTGAGACCGTCATCTACACATCTGCTACACTTTAATCCGAATTATTAATTGTGCATTATGAAGCACTTATATTCTGTATTGCTAGGTGCTTTTGCATGGTCTCACTCTTTGGAAATGATTTGAAGTTAGCTAGCCAAGTTTGTTGTTACTACTTTGCTACCTCTATGTCCAACTCATCATGAACTATGTATCTTGGGATATTTGTTATATAAAGGTGAATGTATTCTGTTTTACGTATAAGGTTAGCTGAGCTAACCTTTTAGCACATAGCTAGGTGTTGATGTATGCAATTATCACATTCGGTGATTGTTTATGTAAGGATGTTTTTCACATTCGGTGATTGTTTATGTAAAGATGTTTTTTGTAAGAAATTTGTGGGATAGTGAATATACGAAGCAATTATTATTAT
The DNA here is from genome assembly GCA_019022655.1 of Acacia acuminata. Lineage (NCBI taxonomy): Eukaryota > Viridiplantae > Streptophyta > Magnoliopsida > Fabales > Fabaceae > Acacia > Acacia acuminata. The sequence goes on along the minus strand of JAFJYI010000028.1, from coordinate 4,905,527 downwards.
TTTTTTAAAAAAAGAACACTTAAGGAGTCTAAGTTCTGGAATTAGACTCCTAAAGTGAGACTTAGGGAGTCTAAGTTTTGGAATTAGACTCCTAAAGCGAGACTTAAGGAGTCTAAGTACTGGAATTAGACTCCTTAAGTCTCACTTTAGGAGTCTAAGTTCCGAAAATTAGACTCCTTAAGTGAGATCTGAGAGCATAATTGTCATGACTTAAGGAGTCTAATTATAAAACTTAGACGCCTTATATTAGGCGTCTAATTTTAAAATAGGACTCGTAAGTTTTCCCTATTGCGCCCCCCAAATAGACGTCCCCCCTAAAAAGGACGCCAAAAGTACAAAAAATAGGACTCCGTATCCCTGTTTTGTAGTAGTGGCTGTAACTAAAGGGAAAGAAAAAAATTTTGAATTTGCTGAAAGTTTCAAACTGCTGTATTTTAATTCTTAATCAAGTGTCTTCGCTGAACTTGTTGTGTTCTTTGGCCCTGTACTTGAAGTTTTTACTTAGAGTATGATATCCTTGCATTCTTGTACTGAGAGTTTAAGTTGCAAGTTGTGAATTTAATTGATTTTGCAAACTGAGCCGCATATACCGTTCAAATTCGAGCTAACCTTAAGTGTTCTGAAATCCGAGCTAACCTTGAGTGCATTTTTCCTGAGCCTTTTTGCTATTTTAAGTGATCTTGGCTGCTGCCATGAGTATTATTGTTGTTAATGACACATTCGGAGTGGTTTGGACATTTTAGTTGTATTGTGCTTTGTTATAAAGTTCTTTTTATTAGCTTAAGTTCTGTTTTAAGCATGAGGTAACCAAACTTGGTTTTGCTTTGCTATCTAAAAAAAAATCTTAGTGTTTCAGTTACACAAGTTCTACTTCGGCCGAAAAAAGTAGTTATTTAATGTTGATTTCTACTTAATAGAGTTATTTTCCTTTTTATATTGTTGCATTTGTACAAAAATATAACTTTTTGAATATAGAATGATTAAAACAAATTCTCTTGTTGCATGCTTGCTTTATTTCAAACTAGAGATAATAAATAATTTGTTTTAGTTATGCATTATAATGTGACTTTTACTATTGTGAGTGCATAAGTCATGTTATGAGTATAAAGCTATGTCTAATTGAGCTTGTTTGAATTTAAAACTAGTTGTGGTGGTATTAATTTACTTGACTACACTATTTTGAAATCCTTCATCCGTCATTCTTTACATCTTTAGCTTGGGACCAACTATTACATATATCAGTGTGGCTTCAGGTTTCTAAATGGACCATATAACCGAAAAGACTTTGATAGATGCCTTATGGCACCTAGTTGTAATAAGTTTTACTTAAAAAGGTGATTATAGATGAGACTTATGGTTGGGTTTGGCCGAAAGGTAATTAATTGGTTATGAACTTCATGAAGATTTGTAGTAACATGATGTAGTCATTATTTCAATCAGGAAATAAAAAGTTCCTATGTGGTTGTAACTTTTTGTGAAACTTGTAGATATGAGTTTTGTTTTCTTTTTTTCGTTTTGACTTGAGAGTATGACAGCTTGGCCTTAGTTTTGTAGAAATGAACCTTTGATATGTGAATGTCATTTGAGGCTAAATAAGTTATTATTTGGCTTGATTTTTAAATTAAAAGAGTATCTTGTTGTCATAAGTTCATGTACCATAATTGAGAATGGGTGGCCTTGCTTCTATGTGATGTTCCGGACTTGAAAATATAAATATAAATATATATATATATATATATATATATATATATATATATATAAAAATGTCAGTGAGGCCTTGAGGGTATGAAAATTATCTTTTCTCAGAAAATATGCATATGTTAGTTTGTTCCACATTTATAAAATATTTTGTTTAAAAGGAATGATTTATTTAAGATTGCGTACAAAGATCCATGCATTTAAAAAATTTATATTAAACATTCACTTGCTTTGAGTTTAATTTCTGTTTAAAAGTTAAATATAAATTTTAACTCAAACTCTATTTTAAATGCGCATGTGATTTTGTTAGGTGTGATGCGTATTGCAATTTTTTTTTTCTATTGTCAATTGGATTGTGTTAACAGAAGTTTAAGTTAGTACGTACAGTTGGAATGTGGGCTATATGACATAACAAGGGATTGTGATAATTTAACTTTTACTACTCTCTTAATGCTATAATATTTACAAAAGTTGGTAAATGTTAGTGTAGATGTCATAGCATGTTATAGATACAATTAAATTCGGAGGATCGAATTTTCTAAGGGGGTAGAATGTAATATTCCAGAAATTTTGATAATAATAAAAATAATAATAAAATAATTAATTAATTGACTTATTGAGTTAACAAACAAATGCATTGTTGAAATTGTAGGAATCCCTAAATTGTAGGAGAGAGAGATACTAAAATATAGGAAATAAATGTGAATAGAATATATTTGAATTTCAAATCTGATTCTGATTATATATTCCATATATTTCATATTTATATTCAAAGTTATTATTTGACTATAAATGAGAAGTGAGGTACAATAGCCCAAATATTTAGAAATTAAAAAAAATTATGATAATTATATTATTAATATGAAAATATGAGTTCAAGGGAGTAAATATGTTTCTCGTCTTATTATGTTTAATTTTTTTAAAAAAAAAAATATTGTTAGTGTTAATGCAAGAAAACAGAACCATATATGGGTGATTAAATATGAGGTATTGGGCTTAAATATTATAATTCCCTTTAATGAAATTACCATGATATTTTTTTTTTAAAAAAAAAAAGGGAAAAAAACTGTCAGGTATTTTTTTTTTTTTTTAACCTTTCCAAAAGTCTCTCTTCTTTATCGATGAGCGTGGGCAGTGGAGTCAATTTCTGGAAGCTTCACCGTTCACCATTGTGTCGAATCCTACTCTATTCTGTGTCGTCGTTCCTTCGTTTTCTAAGGTTGGTGCGCGGGAGTGGGGATGAGTCTCCATCATTCTTCTCCTCTATTCGGTATTTATGTCGCTCCTTTCTCTGTTCCACCATAGTCGACGCTGTTAGTAGGTGTGGGCGAGCATCTCATCTTGTCTATTCATCCTTGGTCAGTGTTGTTGCTATCTTGGCGTTGCTGTGTGGGTGTGAACAGAGCACTACCTTCTCTTTGTCCCTTGCTTCAGTTGTGTGGGTATGTATATTATCTTCTTCCTATTTCACTAATTTCCTCAATGCTTCCAAGTCTGATTTTTTGTATAAATTGCTGCCTTTTCTTTTTGTTGTGTTGTGCGTGGATTGGAAGAGGTGGGTAGCTGATTCATTAATTTGTAATTAGTAATTAGGTTGAGTTATATTAATTAGTTAAGATTATATTTGTAGTTTTAATATATGAAATTTGGATTGTGATTTAAAAATATAGAGTACACATAGGGACATAGGGTGTTTGATAAAATACTTGAAAGGAGAATTTAAAGCTATAATGGTTAAAGATATCATAGATAAATCATGGAATTAAAGAAACTTTGCAACCGATTTTGATGTTGGGATAGGCATGGCTGAATGATTTGTTTTCATGAAATAAAAGAATTATATTGAGGTGTGGATATTATTCTATTGGTTAGGCATTTAGGTGGCCACAAGGGTGACTGTCTTGGGAAGTTTTGGAAAGAGTAAAGGTAAGTGAATAGCGTCCTATTATAAATTTTATAAGTGACACTTTTTTTTAATATTTAATTTAATTAAATTACCACATTCTCTAGTTACAATTTTATATTTCTCTGGTGACACTTTTCGGGAACTTACCATGTTTTGACACGAGTCCTTAATCTTTGAAAAGGATTTTGTCGACAAATTGAATTAGAAGGAAAGTTTCGAAATGTTTGTGAACTTTCATATAGGGGTATTCTTTTATATCTATTTGATACAAGCTATTATGGTATTGAAAGAATAACTTCTCATTGCTTTGACAAATGGCCCCAAGCATGGTTGTAAACGTTTTTGTTAGAGGACCGAATACGGAATGCTGGTTACTAACAATAGTACTGTTAGTCTTTGGTGCACCATGGTTAAACTCGAGCTCGCTTGATATTCGTGGGATTTGTTTTCACACTTGTTATTCGTGGGTCTTGTACCTGCACTTGTTTCGTGACTTCGTGCTGCACTTGCTTGGTTACTTACCCTCGTGGACTGTGTGTCCACGCTTGTTTTTCATGGCCTCCAGCCATGCTCGGTTATTTTCCCTCGTGGACTGTGTGTCCACGCTTGTTATCCGTTCTGTTGAAGTCCTACGGAATGATGAAATTTGAGATTTATTGTTTTAAACTAGTTTTGAAAACAAATTGTTTTATTTCCTAGTTGGTACTTGTTCGTTCAATGATCTTTTATACCGCTTTAGTTATGCGTAGTAATAATCTTTTATATAAATTCGTTTATGGTTATGATTTCTTACTTGGAAGTTGAAATTAACAAGTTATCTGTTTATTATATATTTTCATCATATCAAGTTATTTCTTTACGTATTTCAGTTATTTTCATTACCTTTTGTTAATGGGACGTTATTCACTGGAAAATTTATTTTTGGCTTCAGATAACATAGCTGACCCTATGCATCTCGTGATCGGTGAGGGCATTACTACTGAGTTAAAGCTTGCAGATTCAATGGTGAACAAATTCTAGTTGATGTCCACGTAAACCTTTGCTTTTACAACTTAGATGCGCCACATAAGCTATAGGTAGGATCCTCGCCCTACTCTTGTTTTGTATATATGTTGATATGGAGTGGAGCTCCAATTAAATTAGGAACTTGTAAATATTGTTAAAACAATCATAAAAAAAAAAATATGCCCAAGGAATCTATATTCCATAGGGTATGTGAGTCTGTTGGCAAGTGCAAGATATTTTATATGTTATAGGCTAAAGGAATGTGAAATTTTCTCATATTCCAAGCCGGTCACCCTTTAATTTTCAGGGTGTGACAGTCGTCACCTTTATCAACCTCACCACTGCGCCTCATCTTCTTAGTCGCATGGACTGGAGAAAAGAAAACAGAGCTTCAGGCTTGATTGTGCAGCAGCCTTCATCATCATTTTCTTGCTCAAGAACCCACATCCCACCTTCACCATTTGCTTCACTTCCTTCTATCGCCTCTAAGTTTGAGCTTCAGTGAATCTGGAAGAGGCAGCCATGATCAACACTAGAGAGAGAAGCCATCGTACTTTCAAATCAAGCAGCAATCTCCAGATTTTAAAGATGGTATTCAATGGCTAAATCAATAAATTCTTGAGCAATGGGTTTAGTCTTGATGCTCAAAGTTTTAAAGGTGAGTGTTTGGCTCTTAATTTCTTTTATTTGTTAAATTCTAGGTTTAGAGTTTGATTTATATATTGGATTGAAATTGTGTATTAGGTTCCATGTACTTGATGAGATTAGTGTGTGTTTTAATTTACTCATTTGAACAAAGATAGTTATTCAATAAAAAGGGGGAATTGCATAGAAGTCCCTAGGAAGAGAAAAAATCATAAGTCCCTTAAAATTGTCAAATTGCATTGAAATCCTATAGGACTTGGGCTAGATTAATTCGAATTGAGGAAAAAAAACCACTTTGCCTTGTTAATTTGAAAAACCAATGATAAGTTAGGGTGCCACCAACAACTTGAGGACTTGTCATTAGTTGCTCAATAACTTGTCATTGGTTGCTCAAATTAACAAGGGCAAAGATGTCTTTTCAAAATTTGAATTTTTCTAAATTAGTTCCCATAGAACTTCAATGCAATTTGATAATTTTGAGAGACTTGCTTGTGATTTTTTCTCTTCATTGGGACTTGTTTGTAATTCCCCCATTAAAAAACACGTTTGTGAAAGCTTCTCCCAAGTGGACCCGGCAATAATCGAATAACCATATTTAAAAAGTACACTTTCATTGTCCAAGGTAAAAAACTCTTTGATTAACGCCCCATGTAATGTTCCACCTTCCCAATTGTTTTCTTTCTTATGAAACAACGCGATTTTATATTTTTATGATTTTTTAAAGAAATATCCATAAAATTGTACGGCTTAATTTATAGGTTTAATGTTTCGCTTTTCTCGCAGAATTTTTTTTTCCGCCACATTTATATAAAAGTGAGTGGGTCTCACTAATATTTTCTGTTTTTTTCTTTACTCTCTTTACAATGGGACCCACTCACTTTTATGTGCGTGTGGTAGAAAAAATTATTTCTGCAGTAAAAACGAAACATTAAACTCTTAATTTATAAATTGTTTTCCTTTTAAAAAAGTCATACAAATTACAAAGCTTAAACACGAAGTTAATTAAGCAAAACTGTGTGTTGGGGAATCAATTAATTAGCCCGGTTTCTAGTAATAGCAAACAGCGAAATAAACCAGATAAAGAGGAAAATGAAACATTGCATACGACCTATCCCACCCGTCTCTACTCATGACATAGTAGCGATTATCAGACAATGGGCTATTCAAAACTAGAATGAAGGGGACTAGGTTGTGGCTGTTCCCATCAGAATAAGAATCAACAATGAAGTCCTCATTTTGAAAGAAAAGTAGACGCCTCATTCCGTGGTTACAACTTCGCAAACGCAATAGAATCTCTGATTCTGCAGCGGAGATTACAAGATAACCGGAGTTATGCTCCGGAGGTGGAAGAGTTAGAGCAAGTTCGTCCTTTAAGTATAGAGAAAGAGGCTTTGTTACATACATGCTATAGATATAATTGATGTTGATTTCAATCCCTGATGATCTCTCTCTCAGTTTTCTATATACCTCTATGAATCTGTTTGGCAGATCATTGACACTAGACCATTGATTGATTGCTCTTATACACTAGACCATATTTTTAGAATCTTGGAATATTCCTAATGGAGTTAACGGTTTGAACCTACGAGTATATATTTTCAAAATAAAGAAGAAGTCTGTGTAATTAAGGAAAAACAGGAGGGTGTTTGAAGTAAGTCACTAATCCTCTTTTGGGAAACATGGGCACTGTTTGTCTCAACCTCCTTGACAATCTAACATAGTCAGGCTGAAGACTATAAACCAAGCGCTTCTTGGAAGGTAACCCAAGGATTTGTAGGACTTGAGTGTAACAGTTGTAGGACTCGCCTCCCCTAGTTGAAGCTTCTTAAAAATAGATAAAGGCATAAGATTTATAGCAGACCCCAAATCACACAGTGCACCACCTTCAGATTGGTCACCAATCGCACATGGAATAGTGAAGGAACCAGGATCATTATACTTTAAAAGAACATTAGGTTTAATGACAGTAGTAATCTCCTGGGTCAGTGCTACAGTTGCAAACTCAATAAAATGCTTCTTCTTACTCAATATCTCTTTCAGGTACTTAGCATACTTAGGCATTTTCTCCAAAGCTTCTATCAATGGGATGTTAATGTGTAATTGCTTGAAAATATCCAAGAATTTCTTGTATTGCTCATCAAATGCCTTCTTTTGGAATCTTTGAGGAAATGGTCATTAGAGGCGGTCTCCATTTAGAAATCTCAGTACCTGCTTCCTTTTTCTTTACCTCCTTCTTTTGGTATTCATTGTCCTCATCTACTCCCTTAACCTTTTGTATAGATTCTTTATCAATTCCTCCAAGACCTACAGGAGTTTCTTCGCTATTAGAACTTGAAGGCTTCATTGTTGGTTGATGTACCTCAGGTAATTCTGTACCACTTCTAAGGGTAATGGCTACAATCCACTCTTTCATCTCTATGAGGATTAGGCACAGTATTACTTGGCAATTCTCTTTGTTGTAAAATATTCATAGCATTTGCAATTTGTCCTACTTGTACCTCAAGATTCTTGATAGATGAGTCGAACCTTGCATTAGTAGCAGCTTGATCTTAAGTACTCTTTAATTGAAAATTCACGAGTTGAGTTATCATTGCCTCTAGATCAGGTTTAGGATCTTGGGTAGGAATGGCTTCCTTTTCCACTTGATAGAACCCAGGAGGTAAGACTTGTTTTGTATTAGAGGTTGATGCTTCATTAAGAGTCGCTTCATATTTCCAAGAGAAGTTGGGATATTTAATCCACCCAGAATTGTAGGTGTTTGAGTAGGGATTGTTCTAGTTATTGCCACAATAGTTTCCTGCATAGTTCACTAGCTCTATCTGTTGAGATATGAGGCATTATCCATTATTATGGTCATTTCCACAGTAATCACAAGAGGCATGAACAACATTTACCCAGATGTGTCTACCATTAAATTGGTTGACTTGAGCTTCTAAGTGATCGAACCTCTTATTGATTGTATTTAACATTGTCATCAACTGTGAAGAAGGGTGCTCAACAGGTTTATCAATTGACTTCACTAGCCTTCTATCATTGTTATTCTGTATAAAGTCAGCTGATAAGTCATCTAAGCAATTCCAGACATGATTCACCGGTTGCTTTGTAATTCCCCCAGTAGTAACAGCATTTAATTCTAATTTAGATTCAAGAATCAACCGGGTGTTGAAGATTTGAAGTAAGACCCACTTCTCTAGATTGTGACCAAGGCTCTGCCTAACAAGCAACTTGAACCTTTCCCAAGCTTTATACAAATGTTCACCAAATTGTTGACAAAAATTGGTAAGAGCGGCTCGTGCATCCACCATCTTATTGTGCGGGAAAAATCTTGATCTAAACTTTTCTTCCAGTACCTCCCAAGAGGTTATGCTACCCTCTTCTAAGTTGTTGAGCTATTCTTTGGCTTTCCCTTGTAGAGAGTAAGGAAAAAGCCGAAGACAAATCACACCATTAGGAACTCCATTTAGTTTGAATGAGTTGCAAACATCAAGAAATTGTATCGATGCCGATTAGAATCTTCTCGAATTGTTTCTTGCATACTTGACCACGGAGTTCAAGCATCTTAAGCATAGTCTGCTTGATTTCAAAGTTGTTGGCTTGAAATTGAGCCACTCCGATTCCTTACTGATACCCTTGATATTGTCTTCCCATAAAATCATTGATACACAAATGATCATTTTGATCCGCAGCCATTTCTTCAGTGTCAATCTGTGTCACTTCCTCCTCTTGGATCTGAGGTGTTGTGGCTTCCAAAAGCTCTTGTGTATTCCTTGTTTTCTATGGCATTTTAGTAGATTTGGTTCTACGAGACATGTACCAGAGTACCTGCAAAACCAAATAAATCTCAAAGTATCAAACTAATACCAAAAGGTAAAAAGAAAGATTTTTTTTTTTCTTTAAAATACTCAAACTAAAACTACTAAAGGATTTTTAATACTAGTCACCAATTGCCTTGAGTCCCCGGCAACGACGCCAAAAACTTGATAAGGTAAAACTTTATAGCCTATAACACCACAAGTATACGGGCTGTATCAAGTAATAAAGTGATAAGAAAAGTATCGTTCTCATGAGGATTTAGAATCACAAGCTTCAAAAAGTATTAATTTTACACTTTTGTTTAAGTTGAGCAAACAAAATTGAATTTAGTTAAAATAAAAGAAATTAAAACTAAAATTAAAATAAACGAATCACAAACGAGCAATCTAGAGTCACTAGATTTAGAATCACAAGCTTCAGCTTAAGTATTAATTTTACACTTTTGTTTAAGTTGAGCAAACAAAATTGAATTTAGTTAAAATAAAAGAAATTAAAACTAAAATTAAAATAAACGAACTAAAACGAGCAATCTAGAGTCACTAATTCCTTATTTGTTTCTTAGATTTTACCCCCACTAAATTAATTTTGACTTAACTTAATCAATTAATCTAGAGTATTAATGTCTATATATGCATTTCGGTCCATTTATATACCTATGTTAATTAATTATGCAATGCCTCACACAACCAAATAAGATGCATTTTAGATCGAGCTCACTCTAATTTGATTATGCGGAGCTTCTAGGTATATGCCTATCCTAGACGCAAATTAGATTAAAACCTAATTCCACATTATTTAATCTCAATGTCAATTTAAGATTCCCTCTTCCAAGTTCAACCCTAGATCCCCAAAACATGATTAATAGTAGCCAATTACTAAGGAATAACAATAAAAACAAGAATAAATAAATTGAAATAAAATTAATCAAAACTAATTCGTGGGAAAAATCTTTAAAACCCAAACAAGTTCATAGGTTCTCTAGGTTAAAAAGAAAATTGAGCCACACATGGGTATAATAGAATCCATGAAATAAAAAAAAATTAGATTCAAGCAAAACAGGAAAAGAAAAGAGAAATCAAGACTCTCAAAGAATCCCTCAATGCTCCTTGCTGCTGTCGCTGCCATGCAGTTCTCTATCTGCTCTGCGTCTTCCAAGTTGCCATCGGTGCATTCCTTTCTGCTTCTGCCCTAATATGGTTTTCACTGCTGAATATCTCCCTCTTCAATATGTCGCAACCCTATAATTTATTTTGCAATTGGGCTATGTGTAATGGGCTTTTGTTTGTAATTGATATATTTCCATTGGATCTTTCCATTAGTTGGTAAACTCCAAAGATCCCAAAACCAATTAATCCTCTCATTTTGATTTTGAATGATACTTGAAGATGTCAGTGTAAATGGCTTGTGTCCCACGCGGATTGACATCCTTTCTTCCTTAGATATGATATATCATATATATTATGGGTTTTATACTTCTTATGTTACAAGAGAAGAAAAGTTCTCCTGCTAGTTGAAATGACACCGTTAACTCCAAACCTATTTTATTAACACCAGATTGATTCAATATTTCCCAAAAAGTATTGTAGTGGTGCCTTCACTCTTCATTGCCTTGTTTGGTTTATAGTATAGCAGCATGGCAACGATTTGAATTGTACCGTGCCTAACACAACCTAATGACATCGCTGAAACAGATATATCAAATGTATTTAATTCATCCTGTGCTTTATGGGACTCATATTTATTTCTGTCCTTTTTTCAAAGTTGCATTTCTTTTGTTTGCACAAAGGAAGTCATTAGTTGAACGTTTTCTCATATGCACTAGATAAATTTAGTTGAATGGGTTTCTCCTCAGGAAATTAGAATCAGGGATGTTATTTGAGCATTAACGCACAAGAAGATTTACAAAGATAATTGAAGAATTGGAAATATCTGTTTTTTTTTTTTTTTACTAATATAGAAACTAATACTTTTGCAACCAATTGCACTTTCAATACAAGTTGCACATGTATACACATTTTTTTTATTAGCGTCAGCCCAAGATTTGTTTTCTTAGTAGTGCAGGAGTATAATAATTGCAATCAATTGCAGTGTTAATAGAGTTTATATGGAAGTTTGAATTTTTTTACGTGTGTGTAATTTTTTCTTCTTCTCTATCCCATATATCTTTAACATTTGTCCAGAGGAAGGTATAAAGGTTTTTGTTTTATTTCTCATTGTTTCAGGAAATCAAGATTCTTCGTCAACTACACCATTCAAATATTGTGCAGTATTAATCATGATGGCAGAAGATCACTTGAAGAGAGCAGCAATAAGACAACACCCATTTCAAGTGGTTAAAAAGGAGAATTCTAACATGGGTGAGATTATATATTTTCGTGATTTAGATTATGAGAAGCCAGATGATGATTTAGATATATAGTATACTCTTGTTGGCCTTCAACATGAAACAACCATGGAAGTGATAAAGTCCAAGTTTGATAATATATGAGGCCTTTGTAATTGTTGTGGTGCAATTGACAGTAGACACATGCATACTGATGACTTTTGCTCTCTACATTCTCTCTGTGTGAATAATGTATGGCTTGATCATGAGAAGAATTGCATCTTGGTTTTACTTGATTATAGAGCAAAGTGGATGGTGATTGCCAATTCTGGATCATCAACCAAAGTTTTCATAGATGAATTGGAAACTTGTAATTATTTACTGCCTTTTTTGGGCTAAACAAATAAATGAAGCTAATTATTACTTGATATGTATAATGACTTTTATAATTGTATTATCTATTACTCATTTTGGGCATAGTTGATAGCAATTTCAGTTTGAGCAATTACAATTTGAGCAACTTCATTCATTTCCAACTTTAATATATTACACTTGCTATATGCATTGAAGTTCTTTTGTACAAATAAAAAATCAGCAAGTTCACTTTACATTTGATTATCAAATCTAGTGAAAGTCACCCAAAAAACCCATATCATAATGATTGTATATAAACAAAAAACTTATCCATATACATTTGAAACCCACAAGTACTTCTAGTATTTACTTCACCAACCAACGTTGCCCTACAAAAAGATTGCGAAATTCTGGTATTAACTTGTCCATATACAAATGAAACCATAAGTGCCCCAAAACATTTCCCGAAAAATATGTAAAACAAGTATTAAGTATTTAAGTACAAACATACATTGAAATGTTATACTTAAAAATATAATCATGAAAATGGCTCATTAAAAATAAGTTCTTACCAAAATAAAACCATGAAAATAATTGCAATCACTACTATTCTTTTTGCTTCTCTCTTGCAACTTCCATCTACAAATGAAACTTTACAAAATTTTCATCAAGTTTGAAAAGGAAATCACAAACATAAATAGAAAATTTAGAAATGAGAACCTTTAGCATCTCGACAACATGTTTTATTATGACCCTTCCCTTGACAATAACTGCAAGTTTTTTGTTGTTTTGTTGACAACTCTATGCTTAATTTTATTCGTGAAGCAACCTTTGGACGCCCTTTAGTTTTGACCGATTGAGTGGGATCACGCACATCATTAATGAGTGAAGCTTGTGGAATCGTTTGAGTAACTAGTTCATCTTCACCTCTCTTTCTTTTTCTTTCCAACTGTTGTTGCAAAAATTCAGCAACCATAGCATCAAACTTTTTAATCTCACAAATAGAATCTCTTGCCCCGAAATAGTCATAGTGCACTTGGAATGAATCAACCACAAAGACAATGCACTAATTTCATTAGGATTTGTTTCACCATGAATGGATACAAGATTTTCAACCTTATAGCTTACGTTCATGGTCCATCTAGACAAGATATATTTTTCGGGAAGGGTCATTATTTGTTTCTTCTTCATAATGTGTAGAATATGTTTACACAAAATGTCCATAGTCTCAAACTTTGCACAAGAACATTGAGCTATGAAGCTTTCTGTCAAATGGTGCTCAACAATTGCCCACCATTCTTTATCAACTTCAGGAGACCCACCTGGTACGTAATAAGGTTTTCCTTTGTTGCAATTTTTTCATGAAAATAATCAAGTACGGCAGCTTTTCCATTCCTTTTTGAAAATTTGAAATAATTTTCTTATGTACCGTTCTCCAAATATTACTTCAATAAGATTATTAGTCTCCAAAACTGCTTTTGTATTTCTAGTTTTGAAATCCTCATCTTCCTCCGCATCCCTCCTAGATTTAATTGCTTTGGCATATTGGATGCAAAAATCATTTAACATTGTGTTAGAGTTGACATATCCATCAAAAAATGCATTGATACTCTCACTTCAACCACTTGTGGTCATTCCCTCAAAAAAAAAAGTATCTTTCAAGTATGCCTTTGCTCAACGATGACGTGAAGCATACATGTTAGCCAACCAACTATTTGTTTTAATATCATATTTAGTACTTAATACTTCCCATTTACCTTCAAACTCATCAATGTTTCGACTTTTGTACCACGCACGGAAGTCAACATCAAAGCTATCTTTAAATTGTGGGCGTAGTGATTGACCATGCTCCATAACATGTTTCTTTATATGCCAAGCATAAAGATGATGTCGTTCTCTTGGAAATGTCTTGGCAATTGCTTTTCCCATAGCTTTATCTTGATCAAAATAATAGCAACAGGAGACTTGTCAAACATACATGTCCGAAATTGTTCAAACAACCATGTAAATGTTGCCTCCGTTTCATCTTCTAACAAAGCAGCAACAAATAAAATTGTCTGTCCATGGTGATTGACTCCCACAAAAGGAGCAAAAGGAAACTTGAACTTGTTGGTTTTATAAGTCACATCATAGACAAGGACTTGACCAAAATGAGCATATGCAGCTCTTGACCTACCATCTGCCAAGAATACGCTTCTTAATGTTCCATCTACTGCTAAATCCATATCAAAATAAAATGCTCCACCAATGTCATCTCGTAGAATGTTGTTTTCTTCCCCTTGTCCCTCACGAACATGAAAGGACAATACCTGTAAGATCCATGAATTTGGATTCAGAATATATACACTGTTAAGTCTATGGGGGATGAGAGCGTCAACTTTCATGATAGCTTCTTCACTTGACTTGAACTTATAAATCACACTTTCTTTGTGAGTATCTTGATGTGTGACTCAGAACATATACTCAATGCTTATTCAGATTCCTCGCCTTACATGCATTATTTAACTTACCATTTTCCAATAACGACCGGTTCAAAATGATCATGTGAGGATAAAATGTTGAAATGAGGCAATTGGGCACGCCAGGAGGAATTAAGGCCTAAAGCTTCATGTAAGGGGTGGCGATTACTATTTATATCAATGTGTGGTTTCCATTGCTCCCTCAAGAACATTGGAGGGATTCCATCTGGAGCAATGGATTTTTCTTGGAAGCGATCGCGAAGCTTCTGGTGGTTATCTCAAATTGTTGATATGAGTTAAAAGGATTCAAAGCACAAGGCTGAGCATCTTCAATGCAACATCCTCCGCAACAACTGGCCATATCATCTTCTTTTGAGCTTGTGGCTGCGTTCCTACAAATAAATACACTGATCGGTCACACACAGAGATATACATAAAAAGTGTTTCCTGGTGCAATAGGCATAGAAAGTGAGGAGGATTTCTTTTATTTTGGTTAACCTTTTCTACACTAGTTAACTATAGCGTGACTTTCTAAAAGTCCAGGATTTTTACCCCGATTACATCTATACCGGTTGGAGAACCAGGGTAAAAAGGTCTTTCCGTACTAGTGTTCCATACCAACGAAAGTTAGTTAATCAATTCAGATGATATAAAAGTTAGTCGATGTTCCATTCCCCCTATTCATTAAAAGAATAATTAAAGACGCATTTCCCAACAATAATTATTCTCTTACATTCTTCAAGGGGCTAAGGGGTAAAACAGTCCAACTATTAAATAAATATGACAGGCCCCTTATATTTTGAACCTGAGAAATCCTAGAAGACATCATATACATAGCGATGGAGGGAGTGTATCGTTCGAGCGTTCTGATTTATATATATATATATATATATATATATGTGTGTACATATATAAAGAGAGAGTACTCTTATTTTACTTTGGTTTACTACTTCTATTTCTTCTTATACGACATTGACTGATTATAATTTCGTTTAAATTTTTTCTCTTACTAATTCTATTTCTTCTTATGTGAAATTGAATGAGTGTTTGTTTGAAAATTTTTATTATTGTGAGGAAACTGTATATTGCAGATGGAAAAAATGCTGCTAGATAATTGCCCAAGTAACCTTATGCATTACTTTTGCTTTTAAGAGTTGATTATGTAGTAGTTACTTAATCTGACTGAAATCAAATTTAGCCCCACTGGCTAGGATCGTTTTCATCAATATTCCGTTTAGCTATGGACTTCCCTATTTCGAGATTCAAATAATCAAAGTGTTTACCAGAAAGAGTCATGCAATTACTTGTAATCCATCACTTAGCTTGCCAAATTTTTTAGTCTATCCCTTTGATGACACAATCTCTCAGGCTAGTCTTTGGGCATCACCGCATACTTATTATGATAAAAAGTTTGATAAAAAAATTAATGTATAATTATATGTTTATAAAATTAACAAAAAAAATACCAACTAATACATTAACAAATATTAAACTAGAATTGTCTCACTTTAATTTCCTTAGAAACAAATGACAATTTATCTATTCTTCAAATCATCATTACAATCTCATTTCCTTCTTTCATATATTATTTCTCACTTATTATGATCATCAAAATATCATCATATCCTCAATTTAACCAAAACACTCAATTTCCTACCATAAAAGTTTTACAAAAAATTTCAATTATTCACATTTATTTATAAACCTCAAATTCAATCCATCTAATCCTTAATATAACCTCCAATAAATTATAAATGAATTATAAATTCAAATCTAAGATACCTATTAACACAAACCTCAACTTTCCAACCTAATACTAACTTATAGAAGCATAACCTAATTTATTAAACAAATCTCCAATCCTCTACATAATCAAATTCATATCAAAACTCTAATTTAAATTCTAAATCCCAATGCATAATTTCATATAGTTTAAGATTTAGTGTAACATCTCATTTTCAAAAGCAATATATATATTTTTTATCGTAGTAGAGCATCTAACGATTGAATAACCGATATTTATATTCAAAATGCCGTAAGTCCGGCTGATTGATGTAGCGGTACGTTATACCGAGTGTTTTCAAAAGTAAATAACAAAAGAAGAAAGTCTTCACCGAGTCCCGATGCATGCCGCTTGCCTTTCTCCTCGATCCCTGGGCCCCGTGACCGACGCTATGTTAAGAGCTAAGGTTCAATGCCCATCAACCTCAAACTAACCTCATGTTTATATATACAACATAGACAAGATATGAGCATACAAACAAGCTTATCCCAACAAAGACACACGCCCTTGGCAGATATGTCACACTTAGTATACGCTTTCGCACCTAGCAATCGTTTCGCACCAAGCATTTCGTACCCAAGAAACGTATCCCAATACCCAAAGAAGCATAATAACAGTACATTGAACATACCACGAGTTATCAACTACCTCACATAAACATATCATACACATAGCACATGTACGCATACAATAAACATCATAGTTAGTGTTACGATGCGAACGTACCTTCGTTGACGGAAAATGGTACTTTTTGACAAAGAAGCACGATTTATTGGTACGTGATTACAGATATCCTATAAGGATAATATCATATTATCAAGGCCCAACATCATAATAGGCATTTTAGGTACAAATTACCATTTTGCCCCTAACTCTCCTAATTGGTGGAATTTCGCCTAACTTTGTTACTTTAACTCTAATCTTCCAAAATTTTGACATATCTCCATCTCCAATATATTTTTGAAATAAATATCATATTTATCCCTAAAACATGATATCTAAACTAACTTGGAGTATTAAAGATTAATCTAGCATTTCTACTATAACTACCGAATGAACTACAAAAGCTTAAGACTAGGGACCGAAGAACTTACCCGGAACTTGCTATTTTCTCCAGACTCCTTCTTCTCTCTAAAACCTCTCTCTAAGTGGCTCTAGGAATTGTGAAGAATGAAGTGAAAGGGAAGACCTATTTATAGGCAAAAAGTATGACACTATTCATACTTTTTCGATCGGATTTCGGCCGTCGGATCTTGACTTTACACATGGCTTCATCTCCACCATCCAATCCACCTCCTTACCTCATTCTTCAAGACCATGATGTCATCAATATGATGTCACTCCCTTACTTTATGCATTTACCCGATAAAATCCCCCGATCGGTGTTCTAATCGCGTAATAGTAGAAAATCTCAAAAATCCGGAACACAAAATTTGAAGTTCTATTCTTCCTCTTTGGAAATATCTGAGTTAACTAAATTTTTGATGCCATTAAGGGTATTCCGTTGTCTCCGTTGAACATTTTCGACAGACGTTGTCGGTCTACGAAATTACTTCGGGTAATTCTAATTTCGGGACAAAAATCCACCGATTCATAATATGTCCAGTTGTTTTCTACTTAGTTCAAGGATTTCAAGTTATGATTTATTTTCCATTGGTTCTCACTTTTCTTATCTCGCCTTTGTTTACAAAATATCTTTTTATCTGATCCCTTATTCGCCTGCTTACTAAATGACTTCCGCTAACACCAACTTCTGGACAAAAATTCACTTGTTTGTAATATGTCCCGACCTAAGAAACTTTGTTCATGGTTTTCTAGATAGGATTTAATTTCTATCGGTTCTCATTTATCCAACCCGGTTCTTCCACAAATATCTTAATTATATTATTATTTAATTAACAAAATATCAAGATATTATTTTTGAAAAACCCACAACCCTTTTCACACTCAAATTTCGGTTTTCTCTTCCCTTTATTATTATTTTTTTTTAATTTATCTAAATTAGCTAGAAGCTTAATTAGAGCCTTAATCCCATGATTAGCAATCTTTTAGGATTTAGGGTTTTCATGTTCTTAATCTCACCAATTTTTCTTAATCTTTTCTAATTGATTAGCAAGCACACTTTATGCTAATATTAGCCATAAACACTTAATTAAAGGATTTTCCATAATCTACCTTAAATATTCTCTTGTTCGGTGCTTAAACAATTAGCCATTAATTACTTAACTAATCACTTTCTAATTGTTGATAATTTTCTTAATTAGGATTAATGATTTTCTCACAACTGTTTCATTGACATTGGTATTTTATGTCCCACATATCATATTAAAAATCATGGGGCAACTTATGCTCCCCAAATTTATATTTAATTTTGCCTCATTATTTTTCAAGGGGAATAATCCCAAAAATTCCTAAAATTAGAGACAACATATTTTCTAATTTTCAATAAATATTTTATTGCCTCTTGGGATTTATCATAATATTTTCTGGGCATTTCATGGCCCATAATTGACACTTTAATCCCTCTAATTTCATTAGAAATTTCCCTAGACAATAGAATAAGTATCCTACAAGGTTTTAAAACCACATATTCACCTATTTCCAAATAGGTATTATTTGCTAAAATATAATATACCAGATAGATAATTATCCGGTATTACATTTAAGAAAACTAAATCGATTAAACTTACAATAATATCTCTAATAATCCAAATAAATGCTTGAAACCTCATTTAGTTGGTAGAGATACCTAATAGGACATAAATCCTAAATTATTTTAAATATATAATTAAATTTAAATTCGTAGAACAACTAACTAATAAATCTAAACTGATTAAAATTATCTATTAATCTTGCTCTATATATATAGTCATATATTATCAAAACTCAAAATCTTGTCAAACTTCTAACTCCAAAATTTTTACTAATCAGTACTATATTACCCTTATTAGAAAGAGAAAAATATGTATAACAAATTTTATGAAGAAATTTTGTTGAAAAGAAATTAATTTAACCATCTAAATAATCTTATAAAATAAATAACTTACCTAAAAAATTCAAATATTCCTCTCTACTCGGTCGTCCCTCGCTCCCTGTCGCTCTCCAACACACACCCACATACATACTCACCGCCACATACATAGATGCCACGTACAGTAGCAGCATGCCTGCCACAAGATATATATACTTTTTTTTTTTTTGGCCGTTTCTTTTTTTTAATTTTAGGATATTACACAAACTCGGCAATTGGTTCATGGAATAATTTTTGTGAGAATAGAAATATGACCGAGTTTTAATTAGTTTCTATTGTTAGTAGAAAATATTCGTTATATTATAAAACAGAATACGAATAAGTTTTTTTTTTTTTTAAAAAAAAAAACTCTGGAAGTGGGAAGCCCTACCACGGCCAACCGTAAAAAGTTATTTATTCTTTATCGATCATAGAAGAATCCCTGGCACTAGTACTTCTGTTTTATTCCCTTTTTGCCCTGTCTTCCACTAATAAGTATTAGAAAATCAGGAGCATTAGACATACAAAAATGAGATATTTTTAAAATTATTTTTTTAATAATGATGATTTTCTTGTTATGTTTTCCTTTATAAATAGCCCACTTCATACAAAATCGATCTCACCCAAAAACAATCACAATTCAACACACCCTCAGTGTTCTTGCGCCTCTTTGCCTTCTCTCGCTGGCCTTGTCCACAGCTGGTGGCGGTGCCGTTACCGGTGGCGGTGGTAAAGATGACGAAGAACATATGTAAGGTTGTGGATGGGTTGAAACCAAACATACTAATGGTTGTGGTTCAACTATTTTATGTTGGCGTTAACATTCTTTACAAGCTTGTCTTCTACGATGGCATGAACTTGCGAATTGTGATCGTTTATCGTTTCATTTTCGCCACTGCTTTTATGGCTCCTCTTGCTCTCATTTTTTAAAGGTATAATTCATTTGCTTTATTCATTTTTGCCCTCTCAAATCTCTATCAAGTATATGATTGTTGTGAACCCTCATTGAGCTCAGTGTTGAGAATGTGGTGGCTGGTTGTCTGGCTTTTTGTTCATGAAATTAGTTGTTATGAGTCCAATATTAGAGCTTGACAAATGGAGTGTGGTTAACGGGTTGGGTTTAAAGTATTTTCCTACTCAATAAGCTAGTCCTTTGTTATGTGCTCTCCTTTTAGATTTGTGCATTCTCACGAAGCTAGAAACAGTAGTTAAGTGATTAAATTTATCCTAAATTGAATAAATTTTTTGACTTAACCATCATTGATGTGACTTAATTTTCCCAACTTTGAACCTCAATTAAAAACTGAGAAAAATGTAATTAATCCGCTGGTTGGTGGCTTATATTTGAGATCAGAAATTGTTTTTAGTTGGTGCTTTATAATAAAAATTAAAAGGAATGATTGAGAGCTCGATCTAGACTGAAAGAAAATGGTTATTTTTATAGGTGATTCTAACTTTGATCTTCATGAAGAGGGCTACTCATGAGTATCCGACAAGAGGCCCAACTTTGAAAAATATGTCATCATGCTGATTATGACTCAGTTGGTGCATCTTAATAAAGTTGTTATATTTTGTATGGATTACACAGTTTGATAGACATGCTTGTGAATTTGTTTGCAGGAAGGAGAGGCCAAAGATGACTTGGACCATACTGTTTCAGGGTGTTATATGTGGCTTTTTTGGGTATTAAATTAAGCCATCACCAGTGTTATTTTTATAAACTTAAAGCTTTAAGAAAAAAAATGACACACTGTTTATAATTTATGCATATCAGTGGAGCATTGTCACAAATCTTTTACTTGGAGATGCTGACCTTAACAACAGTAACGTTTGCATCAGCCATCAACAATCTCGTTCCAGCTGCTACATTTATTTTGGCCCTCTTCTTTCGGTAATTAATTCACAAGTCTTTATAGTTTAACTGTGGTTAGAAAAAAAATCCTTCAATTACTATTTTGGCCCTCTTGATCTGCATTTATCTAATGAACTTTAAGATAATCAGATTGGAAAAATTGAATTGGAAAGCCGTAGCTGGTAAAGCGAAGATCATTGGAACCCTAGCAGGAACCAGTGGGGCCATGGTGCTAACACTCTACAGAGGTGCACGGATACCCACACCCTCCTTCCACGTCACGCTTTTGCATCTCCACAAAAGCCACGTGGCATCTTCCCGCTCTTCCTCGGGTGGTAATACCCTCTTAGGTGCACTCTGCGGCTTGGGTTACGTCTCGTCTTTTGCTTTGTGGCTCGTCGTTCAGGTAGGTCTTTTAACAGTTGTTGATAACTTGATATTTTCGTTTATTCAAAATTAATTGTTTTGTACTTTTTTAGTGAACTGATTAATCATTTTATAATGTGTAGGGGAAGATGAGTCAGAGATATCCATGTCATTATTCAAGCACGACATTGATAAGTATGACAGCTTCGGTGTTTTCTACTGGCTTTGCTCTTTGCACTGTAAGGGATTGGAGTCAGTGGAAATTGGGTTGGAATATAAGACTCTTAACAGTAGCTTATGCGGTGTGTGATTTCAGATTTTATTCTTGAAATGACTATTTATTTCATTTTTTTTAAGTTGTTGGAATGTCTAATTATTTTTAAAATAAATATGATATTTACAATTTTAAGGGAAACTTTCTAAATATGCAACAACGGTTTAATGTTTAATGTTTCTATTTTTGCTGCAGAAACATTTTTCTTTCACACTCATATAAAAGTGGGTGAATTCCAATAATATTTTCTTTTTTTTCTCTTTATAATGGGACCCACTCAATTTTATGTGAGCGTGACAGAAAAAAAGTTTCTACAACAAAAACAGAAACATTAAACTCATACAATAAATATCAGGGAACTTGCAAGTCTTTATAGTTTCTACTAATTTTTAATCAAGTCAATATATTTTTTTACTGGGTCCTTACAGTTTCACTTGTTTTTAATCAAGTCCTTGCAGTTTAATTTCAACTTGCACATCCTTATAGTTTCATCTAATTTTTAAGACTAAAGTATATGTTTGATCCTTTATGTTTGCTTCTGGTATCATTTTAGTCCCTTAAGTTTGTAAAGTACACATTTGGTCCTTTAATGTTAACACCGTTAGTTTGACTTAATGGAAAATACTGACTCAACAATTTTAAGTGATGATCAGTAATTAAATGCCGATCAGGCATGCTCATATGTTAATATTTTAATAAATTAATATTTTAAATCATATAAATTGAAGAAAAAAATCTTCTTCGACAAAAAATAATAATAATAATCTTCACAAACCGTGGAAAACTGTAAAACTGTCTATAAAGAATAAATATTTTTCAATTAATAGGATTTAAAATATTAATTTATTAAAATACTAACATATAAGCATGCTTGGTCAGCATTTAATTACACAGCTTATCGCTTAAAATTGTTGAGTCGGTGTTTTCCGTTAAGTCAAACTAACGGTGTTAATATTAAAAGATTAAAGGTGTACTTTACAAACTTAAAGGACTAAAATGATACCAAGCAAACATAAAGGACCAAATGTATACTTTAGCCAATTTTTAATCAAATTCCTATATTTTTTTTTTCCTTTTTATTAATCGCATGAACCTATATGACCCTAATTAAAAATGAGAGGAAATTATAAGGACATGATGTATACACACAAACACACAAGACCTTGATTAAAAATATATTTTTTTTTTCTGTTTGATGTAGGGACTAGTGTCAGCAGGGTTGGCTACTGTGATCATTGCATGGTGTGTACGCAAGAAAGGGCCTCTATTCATATCAGTGTTCAATCCTCTCCAGCTTTTGTTCTTGGCTTTTGTTGGATCTTTCTTTATGGATGAGATGCTTCATCTTGGAAGGTATATATACATATATATATCTCTGACCCTTGGATTTCCTTTTACATTTGATTTATATAATTGTTTTAGGTAAATGACATGTAGAGAATTTACGTCGCAACATTCATGCATATGCTAAATTAAATGTTGCTATAACTCATGGTTTTTGTGCTTTGTTAAAAATAAGGAAAAAATTTATTTGCATGTAACTATAATTTTACCTGCATATTTTTTGATTAAATTTTTGTATTTTTTTTTAATTATTAGGTTTTTATTGTTTCATATAATTTTAAGTAGTCCCAGTAATTTTTCTTAATTATTATTATTATTATTTTTAATAATTGAACTTGATTTTTATCATGTCATTGTAGCTAGCTTCATGTAGCGGGTAAAAAGCTATGAGGGCCTAATTAAAAATCAGGTAAAACTATAAGGATTTAATAAAAATAAAAAACTATGAAGACTTCATTAAATTAAATAAAGTAAAACTTTAAGGACATGATTAAGAACAATGTAAAATTATAGGGATATGCATATTTTTTTTTTCCTTATAAATTTAAGAAATGAGTTGTTTTGAAGTTTTACATATATTGTTACTTATTAGAGTTTTTTATCCTGGAAAGTGTAATAAATTGGTTTGTCTTAGTAATATATAGACGTGAATCCATTGTATGCAGTATAATTGGAGGAGCAATGCTCGTATGTGGACTATACCTGGTTTTATGGGGCAAAGGCGAAGAGATGAAGAATATGAATCTTTTGGCTGCATCACAACCCCTCCACGTGTCATCATCCCCTGAAATCATGGTCAAATCTTCTATTGATGATGACAAAAACAACCATAATAACAATATTAGTGCTTCAAACCTTGATAGGGATCATAGGCAATTTTCATCAGAAAATGGGAAAAAAAAAATAAGTAATGTCTAGAAACATCCTGACCCTTGGAAATATATTAAGCACGGTTGGATGATACAAATTTGCAACCTTTTGATAAGAAACTGGATTGTAACATTTGACCTTGTATCAAAGAGAAGTTAACCATTCTGGTGATTATCTAGCTTGTCAATGTCACCAAATAGACGTTGATATTGTCATCATAAATATTCCTCCAGTGAAGTTTAGAGCAATCTTGTCAAAATCGAGCTTCTACGTACACATAGAAGAGGTGATAGAAACGTAAATCGTAAAAGCGACCTTTACCTAAACGTAAAGTTTCTACTTTCTACTACTTAAGATCAGAGCTCAACATTATATATATACATGGAAAAAAAAATCATAAATCATTACTCAAAATTCAATGAACAACTTCATATTTAAAAAATATAAGTCATATAACTAAATTAACTAAATTAAAAAAAAAAAAAAAAACTTATGTTCATAACTATGAAAATACGTTAAAAACTATATATAACTATTTAGTAATCCTGAGTCCAAGATACATAATGGAAAGAGGGTTTTCAACCTTTCATCATTTTTTTGGGCCAAAAAAAAAAAAAAAAAACTTTTTTATCCTTTTTTTCCCCTGTTAAAGTAAAAATGGTAACATGTTTAAGTGAAATTTCTATTAGTTTCTACTCGAATAGTTTTTACTTACATTTCAACACACATAACCCTAGTAAAAACATAAGTTTTTACACTAATTTTTAACAACATTGGTTCAGAGTATCATTCTTATATAAGACCTCAATTATGTCATTCTTATATAAGACTTCAATTTTGGAGGTGCTTTCATTATTACAAAAAGTGTTTTTAATGTCCGTTTTTAGAACCCTTAGATGAACATTTTCAGGGAAATGTATATGTGAGTATCGTTAAAAGGTTTAAAATAGACAGCTATTTCAAAACCATAATTGTAAGTGACTTACAACAATTGTTTTTAGAAAGTCGTTGTAAGTCTGCTACATATAATGTCGGTTTTTAGTTAAAACGTCGTTGTAAGTTACTTACAACGACGATTTTACCGAAAAAACTGAATTTATATATATTAATTTACAACAACTATTTTTTCAAACTGTTTTCAAAACTGTCATTGTAAGAATTTGAAAGTCAATTTTTTTAAAATGTAATTCGTCTTTTATAGCACACATGGACAATATCATTTTATGGCAGTGCAAGCAAAAATTTTACAAAAACCACGGGGATGTTCATGAATTAATATATGAATCACAATTGTAATCAAGATCTATATAACAATAAACATTATAAACGTCAGTAGTTAGGTTGTCCTTGAAATTGGTTCATGCAACAGAGTTTTCCATTGTTGAAATGAGAGGAATTTCTTGAGTTGGGTTTAGGGGTTCAAATGAATCAAGTTGTTCATCTAATGAGTCAAGGATAATCGATCTTTGAATAAGGTTATGGAGCAAGCAACATGCCACGATATATCTATTTTGAATCTTTGATCGGGTAAGATGAAGGGCTTCGGAGGATTGCCCATATTAACTTTAGAATGTCAAAGCACTGTTCAATGACATTATGAGCAGATGAATGTCACATGTTAAAGCATTCTGCTGGGGTTTGGGATTGGTTCCCTTGTGTCCACTCATTTAGGTGATACCACTGGCCATGGTAGGGCGCAATAAATCCGTCATTGTTAGTGTAATGGCGTCTACTAAGTAGTAATTTCCTGCACATCAACTTCATCTTAGTTTAATCGAAGTCAAACTTGGTAACAGTTCAACACAATAAAAAATTGGACATTCTCTAAAGCGTACTATTTATTAGTTGTAAATCATACAACTAATGTTCTTGAGCTCTGTGGGATACACATGCAATCTGATATCTATTTCTTTTTGCTCAGAAATCTGATATCTATTTAAATAGCATGTATTGGGAACATTAACTTACTATCATCTTGACCACTTGAACATAAAATAAGAAAATAAATCAAAATGTAAAAGATAAAAAGAACCATTTGAAGTTGATAATATTTCTTGTAAATAGATTATTTTATGTAGTATTACAGCTAAGAGATAAAGTGAAAATATTCTTTTTTTTAATAAATAAATCTTCGAGCTGAGTTTCATAAAACATTTTAAACCCTTTTAGTGTAGAATACTTTACTTTTCTGTTAGAGGAAAGTATTGCGAGTGTTACAGACAAAAAGGAAAAAAGATCTAACGTTCAACTTCATTCGAGCTTACCTCTAAATTGGGGCAACTTCTTGCAATGGCAAGCAAGGATTCATCTGTAATAAACGTGCCACCGACATTCAAATGGTGCAGGGATTTGGTTCTGGATACCTGTTCAAGTGATTGTCCATAGAGAAGCAAAATGAATCAAAATTATTATAGTATATACGGAGAAACTAAGTCTACCTACCAGTTCCTCAAAGTGAGAAACGCTCAAAAACAATAAACATAAACTAGTAATCTAACGATGGACAGAATTTCATTCCAGAGTCAAGTGTGTTTGGAACAATATGTAGCAAAACCACGTTTTGGCAAAAGTAGCCAAAATCATGTTTTCTTCTAAACACGCTTAATCGAGTTACACCATTTCATAATTCGACCATTTATAAATCATGAATAATATCATTTACTTCAATTACCACAAAATACATTAGTAAAATGGTTTAACGTGTGGTGTCAGCTTCAAGCCACTAGCATATTAATTCACGCTAAAGTTCCCTAGTGAATTTGTACAAATATGTTTTCTCCTTTTCTTTTTTGGCCAGTAATTTGTACAGATGTGTTTTAATTTGAAAAAAAATACTCATTCTAATAAAACAACACCTCGTTAAAAAAGGCACATATCAAATGGCATTTATAGAAAATGAATATAAAGCAAATGATTGATTTTATATATTATATAAATATAAGAGAAATTTTGAGAACATGAAGAGATCAAAAGTTGACCCGGGACTGACCTGTGACGAACACGTACAGATAATAAAACCACATACTGAAGGATCGAACATGTATGAATGGCAAGTTGTGTAGAGGTCGACGTACAAACGGTCGGCGAACAGTGAAGAGGTTGACTCTTTTGGTAGTCGACGATACTAACAGGGACGGACTGATTTGTGACAATACAGATGGTGAACTTTGACGGCGCAGACGATGTTGAGAAGGAGTCGACTTTCTTGGTAGTCGACGACACTTAACAGATCCGAGAATTAACACCACCAATCAACAGAATGGATTTTGAGAAGAACTTCGACTATTGTTCTTGTTCTTTCTTCTTCATCCTCTTTGGCTTCTTCTTCACTAGCTCTGATACTATGTGGATAATTTGAGAGAAATATTATTCTGAATCCATGAATAAAAGAGAATACATATGGGCTTTCATATAAGCAAACCTAAAATTAACCCTAGAATCTAATTTAATCTAATCAAATCAAAATAATTAAGATATAATATCCTAAGATATAATATAGGGATAAGGGTCTTAAATGCCATGGAAGTTTTCACTCAAGAGCACTGGTAAGACAGAAGTTTTTTTTGGACCAAAAATGCCACGGAAGTTCATAGGAAGTATCAATTTTGCCCCAGAAGTATCATTTTTGCAACGGAAGTTTTCGCTAAGGAGCAATTTTGCCCTGGAAGTTTTCACTAAGGAGCAATTTTGCTCCAAAAGTTTACAAAACGTAGCAATTTTTTGCCCTTCTGTCCCCAAATATTAAATTTGATTTATTAAATCGGTCAAAGACCACACATGTCATGCCTTGAAAAGGTCGAACTTGGAGTCGAGAGAGGAGATCCTTCGATGTTGAACTCAAGGCGCCCGAAATTTGTGAAGCCGAACCGGTCAAAGAGACGAAAGGTCTGTCACAAAACGCAAATGAAACACAAAACGAGAAATGAATTGTTCCAAAAATTGGTTCAAAAAACAAATCAATAGTGATAATATTTACGTTTGTATAGACTGGTCATTTGTTTAGATCATAAGTGATGCTTCCTTTGGGTTTTGTGACGACCTTTCAGTCCTTTAATCGGTTCGGCTTCACAAATTGCAGGCTCTTGAGCTCAACATCTCAAGGATCTCCTTCTTTGGCTTCAAGTTTGACCTTTTCAAGGCATCACATGTGTGGTCTTTGACTGATTTAATAGTCAAATTTAATATTTGGGGACAGAAGGGCAAAATTGCTCCTTAGTGAAAACTTCCGGTGCAAAATTGCTTCTTAGTGAAAACTTCCGGGGCAAAATTGCTCCTCAGAGAAAACTTCCGTGGCATTTTTGGTCCAAACAAAAACTTCCGTCTTACCAATGCTCCTAAGCGAAAACTTCCATGACATTTAAGACCCTTATCCCTATAATATATCCATATCTAATCCTAAGATATATTAAATATCAAATTTAATAAAATAACAATTAATCTAAATAATCCAAAATAAATGCACAATATTCCCACACAAATGTTCTATGAAATTCTGAAATCTATGCCACATAGTGAGTGCAGGGGATTAGACTGAAATATAGTAAGCTTTATTATTACAGAGAAACAAGCCAGAATTAATTATGCAAATAATCAGCCAAGGAAAAAAGAACTAATTAATTTTAAATATTTTAAACGGATGGATTATAATATTTATTAGCATCTAGTATGACTCTCAATTCACTTTGGTACAGAAACAAACAAGCACTATATAGAGGATTTGAAAAGAAATGTGCTGCAACCACAAGTTAATAGGAGTCAAATATAAATCCAAGTTCGTAATGTGTGATATATTAAATCAAAAGAATAAAACCAAGTAGAATAATGTAAGTAATCATTCTTCTGATCCATCAAGATTTGAGTGTGTGCACACAGTCCCAAATTATGCAAATGTTCACACAATAAAACCATAGGTCCCAAAAATATTGACTATAAATTAGTTCAGGTTCCTGAAGAAAACATAATACTGCTATATGCAATGTAAAAATGACTTGTTGCATTTGCAGACATCAAGTCAATATATAATGAAAGAGGTTAGTCTGCATTGCACTAAATTAATATTGGACACTGATATTTAATAACAACATTTTGCTTTTTCATTCAACAAGCAAAACATGTTATATTGCTGAATGTTATCAGACTAAAATAGCAGAAAGCCAATCAGATACTGCTAAGCAAAGTGATAACAAATATGATCAAGAAACTATTAATGATAAGGTTCAAAATGGAAGTCATAACTGCTGTTCTGTCATTTGCAGAAAAGAAATAGAGTAGTCAACCAATTCTTTAACATTAGCCACAGCAACCTAAGCAACAAAAGCACAAACCATAAATCAAAGTAGCTTCAAATTAGAAAACAATATGAAACAAGTGTTTTAAGTAGTTCAGATTCAAGCCTTTCCCAATCTTGTATTACACACAATAGTCAAAAGAAGTTCAAAGATCTTTTAATAAAAATATGAATGTTAGAAAACTAGTTTGGACACACTACAGCCAGTTGATTACTTAAAACTCCAGAAACTCAAATATTTGATGTATGATATAAAATGATTCAGCAAAGCTACCCCAAAGTACAATCAAACGATTCACAAATCTGCAGTCATTGAATATAACCTATTCAAATTTATAGATAAATCCAAAAGGGTACATCTTCAGAGGAGTATACAACTAGATAAAAAGCCATATTCAGATACACTGACATACCTGACAAATATCATCAGGGCAGGCCCGGGTCAGGTTTCTCTCATCATCCCTTATAATCTCTAAATAATGTCCATCCAATCAATCTAAAAGGTTACAATACTACTTTGACTTTTCTCCACCTTCTTTCCAATCAACAGCCCAAATAAGCTCATGAAGGATAATGAGAAAAAGCGATCATGAGAGGATCTGCTTCCGGCAGGCCCTCCAATTAATAAATTAAAAGGAAATGAAATGTCTCATGACTGATAAAGATATCCCATGTAATAGCTAAAATCAGCTATGAGCAGTAGTGTCTTTTTCCTTATTAATTAACACGATGAAATTAATAAGCTTATGCCATGATACCTGAATAACAAAGGAATCAAGGCTTTTCTCCACACCATCAGAATCATATCTTCCATCATACGAATCTTCTATACCGTCAATAGATGATCGTTCATACACTCTCAAGGATGAGATAAATGTTGTTTTTGGCAAGTTCTTAGGTCCCACATCGCTCAAGTCATAGCAAGGGGGGTATTGTTTTGTTATAAATAGGGAACCCCCACCCTTTGTTATTTATCCCTCAAAATTGGTCTTTCCATAAGGCATTAGTATTTCTTCTTCTCATGTATTATTTCACATGAAGATTATTAGAGTGAAATTAGATTCAAGTATTTCTCTTATTGTTGTCTTGTTCCTTTTATTGTAGTCCTGCCTGTTATTTATTAGCTGCAATTAGATATAGTAGTTGTGATTTATTATATTATTAAATTACGTCTAGAAGCTTTATTTTCTAGTATTGTGATTTTTTAGTATAATCGATTGCGCTCTATATATTTCGCTTCCGCAACAATTGGTATCAAAGCCGAGGTTCTATCTGAGTATGCTCTGTGGTTGCAACATAGTCTGAACTTCCACATCAGAAAAGAATTACTTCTGGGCTTTTGTATTGGCAGCTATTAAATAATATTTGGCGCAGAAATGGCGGACAAAAAGGTTGGAGAATCCACATCAAATTCGTCGTTGGCATCTTCGCTTTTGACAAGAGTAGTGTCCAATGCGAAGTTTGCAATTGAAATTTTTGACGGATCTGGACATTTTGGGATGTGGCAGAGTGAGGTTCTAGATGTCCTTTTACAACAAGGACTAGACTTTGCTATTGAAGAGAGGAAACCAGATAGTGTGGAGGAGGAAGATTGGAGGGTCATCAATCGTGTTGCTTGTGGTACTATTTGATCATACCTTTCTAGAGAGCAGAAGTATCCATACACAAAGGAAACTTTTGCATGTAGACTGTGGAAGGCACTGGAGGACAAGTTCTTGAAGAAAAGCAGTCAGAATAAACTCCATATGAAGAAAAGACTGTTTCGCTTCACTTATGTTCCTAGTACCACAATAAATGAACATATCACTAGCTTTAATAAGTTGGTGACAGATTTGCAGAATATGGACGTGACCTTTGAAGATGAAGATCTGGCCCTGATGATGTTGGGATCACTTCCCGATGAGTACGAGCACCTGGAGACTATGCTACTTTGGGATCACTTCCCGATGAGTACGAGCACCTGGAGACTATGCTACTTCACGACAAGGAGGAGGTTTCTCTCAGAGAAGTTTGTTCTGCTTTATACAGCTATGAACAAAGAAAGAAAGAGAAACAAAAGGGTGGAGAAGCAGAAGCTCTAGTCGTTAGAGGACGTGCAGAAGACCGGACGAGGTCAAAGAAAGGGCGATCTAAATCAAGGTCCAGACCCGAAGAAAGATGAATGTGCCTTTTGTCGAGAAAAAGGCCACTAGAAGAAGGACTGTCCGAAGCTGAAAAACAAGGCCGGACCTAACAATGGGAAGGCTATGAACTCAAATGTAGGCGATGATGATGAGAATTCAGATTTCTCACTAGTTACAACGACGTCACCAAGACCATCGGACGTATGGTTGTTGGACTCGACTACGCCATCATATGTGTCCTAACAAAGACCGGTTCATGACCTTGAAGAAGCGAGTGTGGAATTGTCCACACAACGAGATAACTCTTCTCTTACCGCATATGGCATTGGTTCAATCAAATTAAGGAACCATGATGGATTGATCAGAACGTTGACAGATGTTCGATACATACCGGATTTGAAGAAAAATCTCATTTCTATAGGAACTCTAGACTCAAAAGAATTCAAGATCACTGCAGAAAATGGAGTAATGAAGATATTTTCTGGTGCATTGGTGGTAATGAAGGGTATTCGGAAGAACAATAACACGTACCACTATCAGGTAGTACAATTATTGGTACAAAGAAGGTGACATCCAAGAGTGAGAAGGATGCGGATGCAGCAACCGAGGTTGTGGCATATGCGCTTGGGACATGCTGGAGGAAAATCCTTGAAGGCTCTATCAGATCAAGGATTGTTAAAAGGATTGAAGCATTGCATCATGGACTTTTGTGAGCATTGCATAAAGGGGAAACAGACAAGGGTTAAGTTCGGTACAGCTATCCATAATACGGAAGGTATTTTGGATTATGTACACTCTGATGTTTGGGGTCCTTCCAAAACCCCCTCATTGGGTGGAAAACATTATTTTGTAACCTTTGTTGATGATTTCTCCCGAAGAGTTTGGGTGTATACGATGAAGACCAAAGACGAAGTGTTGGGAATCTTTCTCAAATGGAAGGCGATGATAGAAACACAAACAAATGCGGAAGGATCAAATGTCTTCGCACGGATAACGGTGGAGAATACAAGAGTGATCCTTTCCGAAGGTTTGTGAAGATGATGGTATCATCGACACTTCACCGTCGAAATACACCACAACAGAATAGGGTGGCAGAACGCATGAACCGGACTTTGCTGGAGAAGGTTCGGTGTATGTTGTCCAATGCTGGCTTGGGCAAAGAATTTTGGGCTAAGCCAATAACATATGCAAGTCATCTCATTAATCGTCTACCATCTCCTGCTATTGGTGGTAAGACACCGTTGGAACAATGGTATGGAAAGCCTGCTACTGATTATGATTCTTTACATGTGTTTGGTTCAATTGCATATTATCGTGTGAAAGAATCAAAATTGGATCCCAGAGCAAAGAAAGCTATTTTCTTAGGGATCACTTTTGGAGTCAAAGGATACCGTTTATGGTGTCCAGAGACGAAGAAGATTATTTTCAGCAGGGATGTTACTTTTGATGAATATGCTATGGTGAAAAAGGTAGCATTTGGAGATACCAGACAGACAGATAGTGTTCCAAAGCAGGTGGAGTTTGAAGGAAAGCTGATTTTCCCAAGACGGGAACGAACGGGGAAACAAAGGAAGACTTTCCTGTAGAAGAAGGGCCAGTTGAGAGGGAGGTTTCATCACATGAACCTCAGCAGCAACATGAATCAATCGCAACCAGCAAGCCAAAACGAACAATTAGAAAGCCTACTCGCTTCATGGATATGGTGGCTTGTGCAACTTCAGTTGCAACTGACGACATTCCTTCAACTTATAAATGGGCTGTCGGAGCTCGAAAAATGATAAGTGGAGGAATGCCATGAATGAAGAAATGCAGTCCCTTCATCGAAATGGTACGTGGAGATTAGCCAAACTCCCGAAGGGTAAGAAGGCAATTGGTTTCAAATGGGTGTATGCGAAGAAAGAAGGATTTCCTAACCAAGGTGATGTGCGCTACAAAGCTAGATTGGTAGCTAAGGGCTATGCTCAGAAGGAGGGAATTGATTATAATGAGATATTTTCTCCGGTTGTAAAACATTCCTCCATTAGAATTTTGTTGGCTTTGGTAGCACAACTTGGATTTGGAACTAGTTCGATGGATGTAAAAATTGCATTTTTAAATGGAGACTTGGAAGAGGAATTCTATATGACTCAAAGAAGGATATAAAGTTCTTTGGAAAGGAGAACATGGTGTGTAAACTTGAAAAATCGTTATATGGATTGAAGCAATCTTGAGACAATGGTATAAACGATTTGACAAGTTTATGTTGCGGCATAAGTATAGGAGAAGCAAATACGATCATTGTGTGTATTTGTGAAAGCTTGAAGATGGATCCTTTATATATCTTCTTTTGTATGTTGATGATATGTTGATTGCTTCAAGAAATCAAGCAAAGATTGAGAAGCTAAAGGATCAACTAAAAAAGGAGTTTGAGATGAAGGATTTAGGTGAGGCAAAGAAGATACTTGGCATGGAGATAACAAGAGACAGACAATCAAAGAAGCTCTTTTTATCTCAAAAGGAGTATTTGAAGAAGGTGCTAAATCGTTTGGGTATGAATGAAGAAACGAAGTCGAGTTAGCATTCCACTTGCCCCGCATTTTAAGCTTAGTGCCGATATGTCACGCGGATGAAGAAGAACGAGAATATATGTCAAGAGTACCATACGCAAATGCTTGTTGGTAGCTTGATGTATGCTATGGTTTGTACAAGACCGGATATTTCACAAGTCGTTGGAGTTGTGAGTAGGTATATGCATGATCCTGGAAAGGAACATTGGCAAGTCAGTGAAATGGATCCTACGGTATATTTGTAATACTATAGATGTAGGATTGGTCTTTGAGCAGGATGTTGATCAATGGCTAGTTGGGTATTGCGACTCAGATTTTGCAAGTGATTTGGACAAACAAAGATCAACTACTGGTTATGTGTCTACTCTTGCAAACACACCAGTTAGTTGGAAGTCTACTTTGCAGTCAACAGTTGCTTTGTCTACGACAAAGGCAGAGTACATGGCGATTACAGAGGCTATAAAGGAGGCAATTTGGCTTCAAGGATTGCTTGGAGAGCTTGGTATTGGTCAAGAAAGCATCACAGTATTTTGTGATAGCCAGAGTGCTATTCAGTTAGCAAAGAACCAAGTCTATCACGCAAGGATGAAGCACATTGACGTCCGTTATCACTTTATACGAGAGATTTTGGAAGAATGTGGAGTCGCAATACGTAAGATACGGACAGATGATAATCCTGGCGATATGTTAACGAAGGTGGTGGCTCTATTAAATTTCAACATTGTTTGGATCGATCAACATTTGTTGAACATTGTATTTTGAATAGAAGTTATAATTAGAATTTGTAATTAGGAGAACTTGAGAATATGAGGATCTTGCCAAGATGGAGATTTGTTGTTTTTGGCAAGTTCTTAGGTCCCACATCGCTCAAGTCATAGCAAGGGGGGGGGGGGGTATTGTTTTGTTATAAATAGGGAACCCCCCACCCTTTGTTATTTATCCCTCAAAATTGGTCTTTCCATAAGGCATTAGTATTTCTTCTTCTCATGTATTATTTCACATGAAGATTATTAGAGTGAAATTAGATTCAAGTATTTCTCTTATTGTTGTCTTGTTCCTTTTATTGTAGTCCTGCTGTATTATTTATTAGCTGCAATTAGATATAGTAGTTGTGATTTATTATATTATTAAATTACGTCTAGAAGCTTTATTTTCTAGTATTGTGATTTTTTAGTATAATCGATTGCGCTCTATATATTTCGCTTCCGCAACAATAAATGTATTCCACAGTGATCGCAATACTTCTACAGTGGTCAACATGTTGTAACACAATGTCCAAGAGAACAATTAGCGAAGGAAAATTTAATTTGTATAGACATATCAACTAGATAAAAGAACAAATCAACAAATTTACCCTCAAATTCACTCCCAATGAGGCTTGAGAAATTCTGGACAAACTTGTTCATGCACTTTAAAACCTTCATGAAGAGAGATACAATATATGTTATTTCTTGGGAAAAAAGAATACACAGTTAAGACTTTAGGGAGTACAAGATCAACCTCCATTCTGATACTCCAATCATCAGGATTTTCAGATTGAACCAGAACTTCATGAATAGAAGAGAATTGGACCATCCATGGTTTAAGCATGGGGAGTACATGCGTGTGCATGTGCTCATATAAGTGGTCCTCCCAATAACTGTAATTTTTTTTTTTTTTTTTTTTTTTTTTTTTTTTGTAACCTTAATCATAAGAAATTAAAAAAAAAAAAAAAAAAAAAAAAAAATTGACACAGTACTAAGTTGATGTAAATAAAGTAAAAATACAGATCGACTTGAGATGACAGGTAATTTTACACCAAAAAAAAAAAAAAAAAAAAAAAACTGGGGAGACGATACAATTGTAAGCAAACATGGAAACAAAGCATGAACGATTGTGGGAACTATTTTATCACCCAAGTCCGCAAAGAGAAGTGCCAAGCATCTCATGGCTCCATACACTAAAATATTCAAAAAGATAGAGTAAATTAACATAAAGAAAACAGAAGACACAATAACAACAAAAACAGAAGAAGAAAGCATGACACAATCGATAAAAGAAACTGTTTCTGTTTAATTTAATGAAGAATTGAACAATTAAGCAGTCATCAACATCCATTTTCATTTTAATTAATCAATCATCAGGATATTGATCCTCGTGGTTGATGATCAAAATCTTACAAATGAATGCTCAGAAAATTGTAGATCCCCAACAAAATCTAAAAAAGGAAACAAAAAGCATCAATCATGTGGTTTGCCCAGTCAAAGAGAATGAACCCACTATGCAATGCTTCGTCTTATATGAGCAGATGAAGCCCACTTTTTTTTCTGGCACCTCAGGCTTCTATATAAACATCCAAATAAAAAAATGCCACAAATCATCAATCTACTCAGAATTTTCTTTTTATTTGGTTGGCAGTTTTGATCAGGGCATATATGATCACAAATTCATCCTTGTACCTATTATTGTCTTTAAAATTTAATCAGCATGTCTTTTTGCGCTGCAGCAGATTTTGGCAGTGTAGTACAATAGTACTGATTTCTATGTTTGCTTAATTTTTCAAAATTATCAAACAAGCAGAAACAGGGAAAAAGAGAAGATGGAGAATAAGGAACTTCTAGCAAAAAGATCATGGTTTTATATTTGGAGACAACAATATTTCATTACTAATCATACCACCAGGATGTTAAAGTTTCCATAACAGTTTTGAAAAGCACCAATCAATCCATAAGACTATCAGCAAATAACAAATATGCAGTCTGATTCATTGACACCACATTGCCTTCAGATAATGTTGATTATAAGAAGTGCTTGCCTCCATTCAAGTTGGCCTGGTCGCTAATTAACCTCAGGAGGAATGGTAACAAGTCAGGCCAAAAATTTGGCCAGTCATACTCTGCAATAGATGCCACAGCCATGCTGATAGCTGTGCAGATTTTCTTATGAGAGTCATCCAATGCCAACACAAGAATTTCACGGATCACCACCAGAAGATTGAACATAATGCAATTATGTGTGCAGGGAGAAAAATAAAGAGCCAATTAACAATATATCTTTCGTTTTCTGGCCAACAACAATTCAAAATATATCAAAACGTTCAAAAAAATAGCATCACAAATTATTAAATAATCATCTTATTGAAGAAAAGTAAAAAGTAAGAGTTCATAATGAAGATGGTCAAAGAAAATTCACAATGAAGATTCAGTTTTGTAAGCAAATAGTGATGAATTGTCATCTCATAAGAAAGGCCAAGGAAAAGAACGCTACTTTTGAATCTGACTAACTTACACAGAAAACTTTTTATTCACGTGTAGGGAGGAAGAAAGTCGTATACTAAAATAGTCTTGTTGAAAAAAAGAAAAATAT
The DNA here is from genome assembly GCA_019022655.1 of Acacia acuminata. Classification (NCBI taxonomy): domain Eukaryota; kingdom Viridiplantae; phylum Streptophyta; class Magnoliopsida; order Fabales; family Fabaceae; genus Acacia; species Acacia acuminata. The sequence goes on along the minus strand of JAFJYI010000028.1, from coordinate 4,868,524 downwards.
ATGAAATTTATGGAACATGTTTGTTTCAGACCTCAAATGACACATAATCCATCAAATCTTTGGGAAAGCAGGCTAGGTATAATAAGTTCATAAAGAAAGGCAGGCCAAGACGTTTTCAAATTTGCTGAATACAAATTTTTCCACATTGTATAGCAAGAGCTGCTTTTCTAGAATGGAATTTGTAGAGTAGTGGAGGACTTTTCCTGCAAGAACCTATCTGCTTCAATAATCAAGCTCTAACAATGGCTGCAATGCATATGACTTTTCTTTAATAAAAAAAATAAAACTATTTAAAAATTAGCAAATAGCAGTAATTAAATAACATGAAAACTGAAATAACTATCAAAATCCACGTTACTCCAAAAGCTCACAACAATTCAATTCTAAGTGAGAAAAACAAACAATCTAACCATTTTAAATAGGAAAAATTACCCATTGGCCCCAGGTAAAAATTAAATCCTAATAGGTTCCAAGTAATTCAGTTTATTTCACAAGTATGACTACTATATGACACAACTCAACTTGTAAGCATAAATAGTTAAATTAGACTTGTAAATTATGCAACTTAACCAGTAAATATGTAAGTTTGACCTGTAAGTATGAAATTTTTGGGACCTATCCGTATTTAATTTTCTTAGTTGGAAACTATGAGTAATTTTCCCTTTAAAATATGCATTTTTAACATCATTTATCACATTATGTTTCAAAAATTAACAAATTAATGCATTTTTTAATCATATTTTCATTAATTTATTCTATTAAGATAACGAGCAAATCCAAAAATTCATAGGGCCAAACACGTGCTCTAAGAACTTCAGTTCAATATCATTCGGCTACCTTGTTTTTTATTTTCATTGGAAGCCAATGTTTTGTAAGGACAATTATTTCCTTTCTCAGTTAGTGCTTTATTCTGTTACTAAAGACCGAGTAACTATATAATTTTATTGTTAGGATCAAATTATAATCCTGGATAAATTTACATATATATATATATATATATATATGCTCCATGAGTTGTGACCAGATTAGGAAGGCTTGTCGCCTAATCTGTTTATTTAAACCCTAATGAAAGGTATATTCAGTGCAGCCAATATTTTCCAGTAGCAAGCTACAACTTTACTAAGCACAAACTAATGAAATGTTTTTGTGGTGTGGTTTGAATTGGTAAAGTGGATTATTTGTTTTCTCCTCTTCATGAGTCGTGAATAGACACTAACCTACACAGTTTCAACTGCAATCCAACTGCAGTACTGGACAAGTATGAAGTAACTTGTGATTTTAGAAAAGAAGTACGATAAAAAACTGTGATGCAACTAATCACTCCTGAAGTAAATGCATGTCTTTACCAAATAAAAACCTTAAATTTGAAGATGGAAGTTTATTTACCTTTCCATGACTTGAAACAACAGGAGGTTCAAAAGTGTCCTCTCCCTCCTGTCAATGCTTTTTTACAAATTGCTTCAAAAGGACTGCAGCTAGGTAGAGGAAGGTTAAGTCATTCAAGTCTCCAAGCTCATGGAAAGTGGATACTTTCTGGCACAAATGTAAGCGATACCCAAGCACATAATTCTTCTTATGTCACAAAAGGGGGGAAAAAAGCATATCTAACAGGCGAGAGAAGATATGACAAATATCAATTTATTCTTTTCCTTATCAAATTTGAGAATAAGGAAAATTCAAGTTCTTCACCTTATTTCAGACAACAACAAACATTTCCTTGGTTGTCAAAACACATTTTCCTTGTTTACTCTTTTTCTTTTAGCAGTCCTAGCTATCGTTTCTGCCAATAGTCAAAAGTAAAAAAATATTGTAACTACAGGCACTGCCAATTAAGAACTGTGTCACAGGCAGTACTCTTCCCTTAAGAAGGATGGGGAAAATGAGGGAAATATAGTGAAGTGATCAAATACGGCAAGGATATTTGGCGCAATCCCATTGCGAGCTCCTTATTTGCAGCAACTTTTGATAACGCAGTGCCAAAACCTTCAGGGTCATATATAACCCAAGTTTAAGATCAGTGCAGCTATACCAGATTGAGAAATCTTTGAGATCAATGCCTTTTAGCATAAATTTGCTACCATTCATGCATTTATCATATATCAGCACATGTCTGTATGTCAAGTATCAACAACATCTATATGAATAATAGATATTAATAAAATTCAATTTCAAAATCCTACTTTTACACATCATACATAGATTCTATTCAATGTGATTATTAAACAAGCAGCCAGCTACGCCAAAGATCGCATAACAATCCACCCTAGAAATAAACTATAAGAACTATTTGTGAACAGACTCTAAGTTTCAACCATAAATGCTCAAACTTAGTACCAGAGCAAGTGTTTTCTGATCCTCTTTCTCTTTTCAGTCAATAAAGCAACCAGGTCTTTATTTCCAAATTCATTTATAATTAACATATGCAGTCCAGTAATCACTCACTCAACAACTAAACAAGGACAACACCACCCGATTAATCATCCATCTTGGCAAGAATTCTACTCCATCCAGAATCCTTTGTACCGCACTCCCCAGTCCAATCTAATACACACATTCCTATCCTACTGTTCATTATAGCTAGTCAGTATTTTCAGGTGCAGCTGCTTCCTTTGACTATTCTCATGACCATATTTCTGTATCACTAGAACGTATCCTAACACCACCTGAACCTCTAAAAGAAAACTAAAAATGTACACAATTATTAAGGTCACCAAGAAGCAACAATTGCACAACCATTTCTTGTTTTTACCTATCACCCTTCTCAACTCACACATTCAACTTAAAATTTTACTTTCCAGGAGGTATATTGAGCATAGATTCAAAAAAGTAGCATACTTTGTCTCTGTGTGTGTGTGTGTAATCCCCCATTCCTACAGGTTGTCCATGGTTCAAGCCATTGATGAAGAGCATAAGACTGCTCAACAAACAAGCGTTGGCAGAACTACTACAAGAGGTTTTCTAAAGATCATATAGCTGCTCATCATCGTTTAACAAAAAAATAGAGCTAACACCACCGTTTCCACATTTTTACGGTGTGCTTCAAAAAGGGAAAAATCACGTTTTGAAAATGAATACAAAAAGAAAACCACTGTATTGTTAACCAACTCAATTTCCAATCGCTCCGTGCTTATACTTCCAGCTATCGACTGCATATGAGAGCGAAATTAATTGAAAATGACAAACTAAACACGGCTAGAGTTTCAATAACTTTCAACCTGGTTGGAGGGAGGCCTGATTCAATGAAGCTTCGGCAAAACATCGCACTTCGTGGTTGGGGTCAAGTGTGGCAGACAAACAATAGAGCAAACAATGCTGATCTTGATCAACGACGTTGGCCATTAATAGAAGCAAGGAAAAGAACCGAGTAAAAACCCTCTAGGTCAGAGGATAGAGCTAGAACTCAAAGCTTGGATTCCTCAGTTTGGGCACTTTTCCGTTCGGTGCTTTTCCCGCTTTCCAGTAAGAAATGTCACTGCACAGGATTCAGGTTGGCGCGCCCTTAAATAGGGGTGACGTTAAGAGGGAGGGGTCCGCATGCACTGCTCATGGCATAGCAGGGCATGCTTATCCCTCAATTTTGAGGGTGATGAACTTTTTGGATTTATTTTTTATGTATTTTTATTTACTTAGATTAAATTATATACTGATCCTGAAATATTTTTGATACTCAATACTTTAAATTAATTTATTTTTAATTTTACATCTTAAAATATTTTTTCGATAGCGTTGAATATCTGAAATATTTTTCAATACTCAATATTTTAATTTTTAGTGTATGAAGTATTTTTTTCTAAAAAAAAATTTAAAAAATAAACCCGTTTATTCGAGGACAAGGATTCCTGCTCATCATCTCTTGAATGAGTAGAGCATGTGACTTCGGTTATCCTGAATTGGGTAGACTATTTCGGTAATACAACATATCATGTGACTTCTCATTTATATATATATATATATATATATATATATATGCATTCACACATTAAAAAGATATTCTGACTTCCGCTGCATTTAACCTAGATTAGATTATAGAGATTTCTCTTATATTTTGAAAACTTGGATGTATCTTCATTAAAATAAAAAAGTATGTTACTCACACAAGCCTCTCTTCTAATTTTAAGATTTTATTTTCATTCCTCTGACTGTCACTCCTCTGGGCATAGTGAGAAAAAATTATCTGGTCTATTTACAAAAAAGGAAAAGAAAATTTTCCTATGAATGTACAATTTAATCATTTATTTATAGGTTAAGGTGCGCGAAGCACCCTAAAGTATGTAATACCCTAAAAATTCCCACTTAGCTTAACCACTATATTTTGATAATAAATACCTATTGAAAATAGGTGAATATGTGGTCTCAAAATTTTGTAGCTTATTTATTTTAATTTAGGAAATTTTCTCCTAGAAATAAATAAACCAAAGACCCAAAATTTCTAATCTACATTTAAAGGATCATAAAATACAAATAATTACCATGATAAATTATGATTCTTGGCTAATCTATTAGACAAAGAGAAATGAATGAAGATTAATGATCAATTAAGTCTTCACTAAACTAAGTAATTATGTGCATCTTCATAATTAATCAAAGGACTAATTCATAAAGACTTAAGTACCAATTTTCATAATCCATTAGAGGACTAAATTTTCTAATTAAGAACATTAATTAAAATTAGATATGGAGGGCTTGGATTGAATTTAATAAAGCTAATCTAAAGGCTTGAAAATGGATTTCATAAAGCATAATCCATGTGAAAATTTAACAACCAATGGAAGACTTTTGCTTCATGATAATAAGAGACAATCAAAACAAAAAATATAAGGGAATGGAGGAAGTAAAATCGGTGCATATGGATTGAAGAAGGAGAAATGAATTGTTTAAATAATAATAGCACATGTATAAATCCTTCAAGATCAAAAACATTAATTGGTGATTAATGGCAAAGTACCAATCAAGACTTTTGGGGCAAAAAGAAATGATGAGAGAAGTAGAGGGGGGGGGGGTGGAGGTTAATAGGTGTTGTGCATGTGTGTGTGTACAATTGTTGTGCATGTGTGTGTGTGTGTGTAGTATGAAAAGTGAGTGTTGTGAGTGTGTGTGTGTGTCTAGTGGAGGAAAGAGAAGAGTGTGGAGTAAATTAAGTTGTGAGTTAAAAACCACTAGGATGAAGGAGAATCTATACAAAATAAATTATATCCTGAGATACATTAATCATAGATCAAATATAAAGACTTATCTTGAACCCACATAATTTAATCTCGAGATTAAGTCTAATTAAAGTTATTTTGGCAAACTTTGGTGAAGAAGATTAGAGATGATTAAAGACAATTAGAGAAATCTAATTGGACCATAAATCTTGATATCCAACTACTAATCAAGATATATACTTAGAATTCAAAAGTATTGGTGATTGATCAAGCAATCAAAAATAGATTTCATTAAAGTAAACTTAAGCATCTAAGGGTTCATATTCAAGAGGATTAGGTTTGAATTAATTACCAAAGTTGCCATAGCCTTTTGTTATAAATAGAAAGTTAGTGTTTTCATTATTTTTCACCAATTCACAAAGGTATTAACCGAAATTGAGAAAGAGTAAGGAAGAGTGATGTGAAGAGCTTCAAGAACAAGGAGCAAGGTTCTTCAAGAGGTAAGGAAGTTTTTAGTCTTTGATCTTTTATAATTTTGGTAGAAAGGTTGTTTTGATCTTTAATCTTCCAAAAGTAGTTAGATTTCATGTTTTCTATGGTTAAAAATAGCTTTGTTTCGAAAAAATGATGAAGCAAGAGTTATCTCAAGAATTTTGGAAGTTGGAGCTCAAAGTAGCGAAACTCGGTGAAATTTTTGGGTAGACAATTCTTCAGAGTCAGGGGTAAAAACGCTGGAATTTTGTATTGAAGATGGGGTTATAAAATTCTGGAAAAATTCATGGTTAAAGTAGACATATAGGGCTTTTCATATATACCTAGAACATGTTATCTTGAACTCTGTGCTATGAGTTAAAAAATCCTGCAAAATGGGCTACGAAATTCTGGAAAATTCTGGGCAGAGGTTGAAAAATCTAAACCTGGGATGTTCTCACGAAATCTGGGCACAAATGAATATTTTTATTTGCAAATAGACATCCTAAGGATTCCGAGGAATTTTACGGATCCCCGTTTCGATTTTTGTAAAATTAATTATGATTTTTCAAAGTTAGACAAAAAATCAGTCCAAATGCTGCCAACAGCGCTTTTACGAAATTTAAGGGAAAATAGTTGAAAAATAAATACACCAGGGGTAAAGTAGTCATTTATGACTAAGATATCTATCAGGATATTGATTATGAATTAATAAATGCGATATTACCCTTATAGGATATCTGTGATCGCATTTCGACCGACAAATGTACCGCATTCATCAACAAAGGTACGGACGCGTGTTGTAACCTTAACTTTTATGCTTATTGTATACTTATATGTGATAGATTAATTCATAAAGTCATGGACAAGACTTGGTCTAGGGTCATGCACCGTGGCTAAGTTATGGGGCTTAGTTCACATGTTTATCCATTCAGCTATACACGGGTTATGGTTTTGATAATGCCGTTGAGTTTTCCTAGCGCTGAGGACACGAATGTACATCATGGCACTGGTGAATAGTGCAGACTATAACAACATTCATATGCAGTGGCTGTGTTCTGTTATTATCTTTCATATGTGACTGTTGCTGTAATGTCATGAATATCTGTCATACATAACTGTACATAAGCATGAGGTTAACCGTTACCTGAGGTTCAATGGGTATTGAACCTCAGCTCTTACTATAGCTTCAGGATCTGGTGTGAACAGGATCGAAGACAACGGTAGCGACAGGCATGAGGATTGGCTCGGAGAAAGTTCTTTTGATATGTACTTAACGTTGTAGTCATTCAAAATTTTTATACCGCTGTGGAAGCAAACATATACATTACAGTGGATGTTTATCAGTTACTCTTCAATTTAAATACTTCCGATGCTCTACCCTGATCAAACTAATTTGAAAACGCTTTCGAAAATTAGGATGTTACAAAGTATTTTCTAGATGTGTCTCATATCCTAATCTAATTTGTTGTGTGTCCAACACCCTAAAGAATTTTGTTATGCAATTTTGTCCTTAAAATTTTTATTTTTAAAAAAAGAAAGTTTGCCCAAGAAGTATTTTTTAATAGGAACCAATTTAAACCTTGTGTATGTACTCCTGAAAAGTCCTTTGAGTGAAGGTGTATCGAACACCTAATATAATTTTAAGTAGCAAATTTGTGGTGCCAGGTGCGCTTGAAAAAAATACTTTAGAGTGATAGAAGCGTGACAAAATACTTCGGGGTGCTGAACACACCATAACCCTTAATTTCTTATTGTGTTGACTTTGCTTTCATAGAGTAGGTATATTAAAAAGAAGTAAGATTGAAAAGTTGTTGGATTTTAATACAAAGTTAATGAAATTTAAGGCTTTTCTTGATCTATGTAAAACAATATGGAATTATCTGAATAGGATAAGAGATGTACATCACACTATTTTTTCCCCAGCCAGTTAAATTACACCATTGATATTTTAATTTTTTTTACCAATGAGTTTAGAGTTATTTTTATCCTATAAGTTTTTCTTGAGGAGTATTGGGCACCCAAAATTTTTTGGAGTATTTTAGTCCTGAAAGTTTAGAAAACGTAACATTCTTGCCCTGAACTTACAATAATGTAACGTTGACCTTTTAATTGACACGATGGCACCCAAACTAACATGGTGGAGTGGGAGCTGGGGTATATGTGGAAGAATTATATTTCAAGCAATATATAGTTAAATTTTTTTTTACGTGATTATAAAATGAAGCACTTTTGGTTTGCCTCTGCATGAGAGAAATGTCTTTATTGATATCTCTGTTCATTTTATCTCTATTTAATGTCTCCACTATTAGATTAAGTTTTAATGGTTAAGATTTATTGTCCCCCTGCCTATGCAACGTTTTTTTTCCCTATGAATTTTTTTTGCAAACTATCAAAAGATAAAAGAGTGGTTTAGTTTGGGGATATGTACTGTACGTGATGTTTATATGTTTATGAAGAATATCGGAGCAGCAAACAAAAGCCCATATAATGCAATTTCTGTCATGGTAAAAAAAAAATTTGCCAAGCCAGCTGGCAGCTGTCATGGTACAATTTTATGAGGCGTAATAATAGTAAAATATTTAGACTTACACTTAATCATGATTAGAATGCTATATTCCCATCTCAATTGCTTTATGAAATTTAATTTCGTTTTGTGTCTGAAAATTTCAATGCTATACGCATTAATAAATCTCTTGAAAAATGAAGTTTTTATAGTCAACATCACCCCACTATCAATGATTCTCCTCATTCTTCCTTGATTTTTGACCCATGTAATAAGGAGCTAGGTAGAATTCCAATGCTTAATTTTCTTTTCTTTTCTTTTGTTTTTTTTTTCCAATGCTTAATTATTAGATCTAAAATTATTGAACTCGATTAATAGTAGTTGGACCGAATGAAAAGTCTTTACTTATCTCTTTTAAACAATGTCAATAATTCTAACAAGATTAATTTTGAATTAAAAAAATATATTTTAATAGGCTACTTTTTGTTAACATACTAGAATACTTAAATCTAAGATAAGTACTCTCTCTAATCCATAATATAAGTCATTTTAACTAATTTACTAGGAAAAAAATGATAGTTAATTCATTAAATTTCTCTTAAATTAAAAAATACAGAGAGTCACATTTAAGTATTAATGGTCGAATAAAATTGATAAATAAACATTAATTACTCTCCAAATGACTTATATTATGAATCAATCAATTCTTCTAGAAATAATCGATTTATATTGTGGACAAGCAAGTATATATGATATAAGTATTGAGCTTGTTTATCTGAAAACTCCATGTAATATTGATGAAAATGTATTATCTCATAATTAAAGGGAAAACCCTAGATGGGAAAGCATACAATAAGAATACATGCAGAAGTGTCACTCCCATTTGCATCTCACTTGGTGTGTGTGACTGAAATCAAAAGAAATGACAATGCTGTTGTCCTTTCTCTTCAAAACAAAACTCTCAACCAGCAAATAACATGAAAATTTCCTCCAAGTGCCACAACGTTCAAACTCCTCCACTCTTACTAGCTTTTCATTTCCATTGGTTCCACCAACCCATCCAACACTTTCTTCTTTTCTCCATAATCAGATTGCTCAGCCCTACTACCTCTTCTCTCCTATGACGATCATAACCAATAAAACACACAAATCCAGAGGCAACATCTCTTTCCTCTCGTACAAAATCTTTTTCCCCGGCAATTTTTGCCACTCTTGTTTGAACATCAACCTCCACATGCACCCCTTTTTCTCCAGTACTGTTACCATTTTCCTTTGAGAAAAACCTAACCCATTTTTGCTCCAATGTCATCTCATAGAATGTTGTTTTCTTCCCTTTGTCCCTCACGAACATGAAAGGACAATTACCTGTAACATCCATGTATTTAGATTCAAAAAATATAAATTGTTACGACCATAAGTTTAAAGGCAGAGCTTAATTATAAAAGACTAATCTATGAGGGAATCTAGGTGCTAACTTCCTAGCGGCTTCACATAATAGTACTTCACTCGGCCTCCTACCGGTAAGACTCATTGTGGGTAACCCTTTCTGAGGTCATCATGTGTTCTCACCCACAAACTAGTCTTTCAGGAGGAGATTCCTTTAAACTTATAAAACGCACTTTACTTGAGGCTTCTATTATGTGACTTCAAACACACACTCAGTCTATGTTTAGATTCTACACATTAAATGCATTACCGAACTTACCATTCTCTTTATCTCTCATGAGAGGATCTTATCCTGGGGTAATTGAGCACGTAAGAAATCTTGATCCAAGGGTCCAGAGAAAATTTTAAAAAAACCGCATGTGGTAATTTGTACATCCTCAATTCAAAGGACAACATGGAGCATCTTGCACTCGACATCCCCCGCAACCAGTGACTAATTCATCTTCTCTTAAGCTTGTGGCTGCTTAGTTCCTGCAAATCATTACGTTGATCCATCACTCACACACAAACACACATCTTCATATTCCAGGTGTTTTCAGCTGTTTTAATTTACCCATTTCAACAAAGCGAGTTATTCAATAAAAAGGGGGAATTGCATAGAAGTCCCTAGGAAGAGAAAAAATTATAAGAAGTCCCTTAAAATCATCAAATTGCATTGAATCTCATAGGACTTGAGCTAGATTAATTCGAATTGAGGGAAAAAAAACGTTGTGCCGTTATTAATTCGAGCAAACAATAACAAGTGAGGGTGCCACCAATAATTTGAGGACTTGTCATTAGTTGCTCAAATTAACAAGGGCAAATATGTATTTTCAAAATCTGAATTTTTCTAAATTAGGTCCCATAGGACTTCAATGCAATTTGATAATTTCAAAGGATTTGCTTGTGATTTTTTCTCTTCATTGGGTCCTGTTTGTAATTCCCCCATTAAAATACACCTTTGAGAAAGATCCTCCTAATTGGACTGATAATACTTGAATTTGACCTAATCAAATAACTATATATAAAAATACACTTTAATAGTTTGACGTTTTTAATGCCCTCAACTCTTTGATTAACATCCCATATAATGGGCTTGTTTAGGTTTCTTATGTTGATCATTAATTATTTTATATAAAATAAAAGAAAAAATTTAGTGAAGCTTAAGATAGTAAAAAATCGGGTTGTAAATATAATTTGTGATTGAATTGATAGTGGTAGAAGTTTTTTAGACATTAATTATGGAACATCACAAAGCTAAGAGCTTTTTCCTAAAAGTTACTCCATTGAGGTTTTTCCTAAACTGACTTTTAGGAGCTCTTTTTAAAAAAGGCCAGTGGACTTGAAGCTCTACTAAAGATTCCACTTAAGCCTTTTTTTCTACTGCTACTTTTTCTGGCTTTTTTTTTTTTTTTTTTGAAAAAAAAAAACTTATTAAACATGAAAAACCATTTTGATAATGAGCACTTTTTTATATTACCCTAATGCTCTCTCCAAGCAGGGCCAATGTTCCACCTTCCCAATTTTTTTCTTTCTTTTTGTTGATCATTAATTAGTTTATGATAAAATAAATGAGAGACCATCTGGACTTTCATAGTCATGAGACAGTGCGATGTTATATTTTTATGATTTTTGAAAGAAATATCCATAAAATTAAATTGTACGGTTTAATTTATAATCTTGTTTTCCTTTTAAAAAGTCATGCAAATTGCAAAGCTTAAATTCGAAGTTAACTGAGCAAAACTGTGTTGGGGAATCAATTAATTAACCTGGTTTCTAGTATATTGCAAACAGCGAAAAAACCAGATAAAGAGGAAAATGAATCATTACATACCTACCCAACCCGCCTCTAGTCATGACATAGTAGCGATTATCAGACAATGGGCGATTCAAAACTGGAAAGAAGAGGACTTTGTGGTCACCATAATAGGAAACAACGATGAAGTCCTGATTTTGAAAGAAAGGTAGACGCCTCATTCTGTGATTACAACCTCGCAAACGCAAGAGAATCTCTGATTCTGCATCGGAGATTACAAGATAACCGAGTTTTTCTCCGGAGGTGGACGAATTAGAGCAAGTTCCTCGTTTAAGTAAAGAGAAAGAGGCCTTGTTACATACATGCTATAGATATAATTGATGTTGATTTCAATCTCTGATGATCCCTCCCAGTTTTCTATATACCTCTATAATCTGTTTGGCAGATCATTGACACTCTAGACCATTGATTGATTCGCTTTTATACCCAAACACACAAATATTTTAGTAGTCTTTGCTTTTCTTTTCTTTTCTTTTAAACTTTTAATAAAATTTTTTTCCACGGAAGGGTTTTTTTTAATAACATGGGGGGGGGGGGGGGGGACATAAACTGGCTGTAATAAAATACTCCGACAATTATGTAAAGGCTTTATTTAGGATGACCCCTTCCTTGGGACCTTGTAGTAATTATTCCCCCTAAAATGTTTTTAAATAAAGAAGCTAGATAGGAATTTATTTTGATTGTGGATATAAAATCTCAATCCACTTTATCTTTCAAATTTATAAGTAGCGAAAGTATAAATTTATAGAAGGTTTTTTAGTTTGGTCTCTTAACTTTAAAAGTATTTTCTTAATCATTAAACCTTAACTTTGTTGATGTCAAATGATATCTTTTTAAGTGAAAACATATTTCAAGCACGCTTTTGTTATAATATAGCATATATAATATAAGTTAGAGATATAAAATTTATAATTTATAATTTTTAAACACATCTTTTTTCTTTAAACATTTACAAATATCAGCCAAATGACTATTTGAACAAAAAATAAAATTAAGGAAAATAAAAAAAAAAAGTTCTTGATCATACAAAATAATTTAAAAGAAAGCTTTGAACATGTTGATATGACAAACAGTATTTATGGGCATTTAAAGGGGGAAACAACGAATTTTCTACCTTTTTCGCTATTATAATTCTCCATGGTGGCGTTTCTCTTGCCATGGAATTAGGGATTTCATAGGGTAAAGAACAAATTAGTGAATAAAATTTTATTTTGATATAATGTTTAATTAAAAATATATTTTTAGAATCTTGGAATATCCCTAATGGATTTCACAGTATATATCTTCAAATAAAGGAGAGGTCTGTGTAATTAACACAAAATAGGAGGGTGGTTAGATTCTTATATTAAGGATTGGAGGAGTATATTCTAAGAAGAAGAAGAAAGAATATTCAAATTATTTCTTAATGCCTGCTGGAACATTTTTCTCTTTTGTCTTTTGTTTCTTGTTTTCTTATTGGTTCTTGTTTTATGGCCAAAAACAAAAACATAATCCAAACTTTTTTTTAATCTTGAGACTTATCTCAATAGCTTTGTGTTTGTCATTACATGTTTTGGGGCACACAATATTGCAGGCAATGAAATAGTAAAATGTAAGACTTGATGCCTTGATACCAAAGCCAGTCAACATATATGTATATCCAGGAGAAAGTTTCTCAAACACCTCCAAATGGTATTGGCAAACAAGAGAATCAAAGAAGATATTATAATGCCTATAAATTTATTTGTTTATTATTTTTTTGGTTATATTGTTAGCCACTGTTTTGAATATTAGATCTCTGATCTACTCCATTTATCACAACTTTCTTGTTGGTCATTATATGTGTTTGAAAATTTTAAGACTATCATTGACCAAAATTGAGTCTAATGAAAAGAGCTAATCTTTTATAACTGGTAAATCAAGATTGGACCAGTAATGTGTTAAGAAAAAATTAAAATTAGAATTCTTAGTATAGCTTATTGTAAGGGCGATCCAATGCACAATGTGAGGTGCACATGACCGTAACTTTTATCATTGCTCTACGGCTCACCCTCTTACTATAGTATATCATATTTAAAGGGGGAAAAGCTTAGCAACTTCGTTGATAAAAATTGAACATTTTTAAAATACATTAGGTTTTAGTATAAGGGTGAAAGTCACAATATTTATGGCGCAAGAAGAATAATTTGGATCTCATCAATAATAATAATAATTGGGCTAAAGTATAGTTTTTGTGTTTATACAGGGTATTTTTAGTCTCAACCTTAACATCATTAGTCTTAGTTAATGGAAAATGCTGAAAAAGAATGTTTAAATTTTAAATATAAAAATAATTATGAGTCAACCAATCAACTTGCAACACTTAATTTAATTTTAATTCACTGTCTTTTGTTGTTGATAAGACAGGCCAAGGCCCATGACTAAGAAAAAAAAAAAAAAAAACACAAGTTGCCCTAACCCTAAACTATGAACTTTGAGCCTGTTCAACCGCACACCTGTAATGGTGCTCATGATTGTATTAGCAAGAGAATAGTGTTCTTTAGTCTGACAATGGGTTTTAGCATGATAATGACGATTACCAAAAAAAGGTAATTCTCATTCATACTTCCCCCTATGAATACCTATTACCACTCTATTGTATAGTTGAAAATGTTCAATTTATCTTTTATTCTCATTTATCTTTGTTTCACCAGTCTCATTCCATCCACCATGCCACGCCATCATTGCCACTGCTACTGCTGCTCATTACTGCCCCCACAACAACCCATAGCTAGCAAGTTATTCTAAGTTTCCAAATATCTTGTTTGGTCTTTTCCTTTTCCTAAACTAGAGTGTAGGGCAACTGTCACATCTTGAAAATCCAAGGGGTGACCAATAAGGAATATGAGATAATTCATATTCCGTAAGCTTTAAACTTATATACAAATGCTAATTAATACGATAATACCATAATCTAGAATATTCATGTGTTCCAAACAACAAAAGGGAGGTAGGGATCCTATCTATAGACTACGTGGAGAATCCAACATTAATAAAAATACAAAAGTCTAGGTTTATAATTACATCAGCTAGTAGTACTAGAAAATGAAACTGCAAGCTTTAAGTTGTTAAGAAGGTTCTTCACCGCTCGGCGGAGAGGCACGGGATCTTTGATATCGTCGAACCAAAACAAATTTTTTGGTGAATAACGTTCCATTCTTATAATTTAATAAAATACAAAGAAAATAATTTAAACATCTTTATCTTTTGACAATAATAATATAGCAATAAATTTCAATTTCTAAACCATACGATCATGAAAAAAAAATAGAACTCTATAAAAATATCGTTATTCAAATAATTTCTTGTATGAAATAAAACCTTTGATTTAATATAATCAATTTAAAACATTATCAAACCTCATCTCTCCATAGAACTTCTTACAGAAGGAATGACAAATGTGGCTACACAAATCCATGAGGGTAACTAACCAAGTATGACTCAAGGCCATGAAACAAACATGGATACACAATCCATGAGGGTAACTAACCAAGCATGACTCAAGGCCATGAAACAAGCATGGACACACAGTCCATGAAACAAGCATGAGAACAAATCCCATGAATATCAAGAGAGCTCGAGGTTAACCATGGTGCACCAAGAACTATTAGTATTGCTGTTAGTAACCAACGTTCTATATTCGGTCATTTCAAAAACATTTTCAAGCATCTTGGGGTCAATTTATCAAAGCAATAGAAATTCCTCCTTCAAAATAATAACAACTCTATCTCATACTTCATAATCAAATTCTCCAACATGAAGTTCACAAACAATATTTCAAAACTTTCCTTCAAATTCAATATGCGAATATAATCATTTTAAAACATTAAAAAAACTCACGTAAAAACATTCTATTTCAAATAATAAATCCAAACTTATAAGCTTTCCAAAATCTAAGATCATTTCAATATAAATTTTATGAAAACTATCTCAAAAGTTTCATTTCCATTTAACTACATAATTATGAATTATGCTTTGAAACAATTGAAAGAAAATACATAATAATGAATAAAATCACCATTCTTTACTCATATACTATCAAAAAAAAAAAAAATTCCTTCACAAAATCATACTTTTAAATATGGAAACAAAACATAAAAGTACAAAAAAAAAAATATCATTTATAAAAATTAAGAACACTATTCACTTACACCGTTTGCTCCTTTCGAAACTATATCTTTACCAAAACCTTTTTTTGACTCACTTTTGTTTTGAGCTCAGGCGATTTTCAATTCTTATAAATTTTGAAATTCATATATCAATATTTAATGGAATCTCTAATGGAATTTACATACTGATTTTAAAAATCCTTAAGTACCAAAACATTTTTCAGTCACATCTATCACTCATTTATCTATGTTTTTAAATCCCAATTCTTCTAAAGTTAACTTCAAAACATTGATTCAATCCTCATTTAGGAACCCTTTGACACCCAAACACATGCACAACACCTCTCTGAAAATTCCCAGCTTTATCCTTATCCTTAAAACCACCATTTACCACTCTCAATCATTCCTTAGTTCCTACTAGTTTATTATTTATAAACCTTAAAGCAACAACTTATCATCTTCTCTTGGTTCTATATGGAATCTGACACTACACTACTCTAAGAAGACAGCTTGGATACAAAAATTACTTCCAACCTTTATATATATATATATATCCATACTCTCAAGAACTAAACACACGTGCACAATCCTTTTTTAATCCTCTGTTTCGGCACCCCTTAATTAGTAAAAGAAATCAGCATGCAGAACCAATATAGGCCTCCATTCGACCTTACACACCATTGCAAATCCTTAATCATTGTTTCCTATTAAAAAAATAATAATCATTTTTCCTCTAGTTCCCAACCCCGAATAGCAGCAACAAGACCGATTGAAGATAGGAAGGACTTGGAAAGCTCACCTTAATTGATATTTTAAGGTTGCATGTGGGTTCCAAGATCTCTTCTTCCCTTCTCCAGCGACCTTCACGCCCTCTCTCACTCTCAGCCCTCTCTCTCACACTCAGCCTCTGTTTTCTATATCTTCCCTCTGCCTCTTCCGTGGCCGTCGAAATGAATAAGTGAGAATAAGGTGAAATGGCTTTGTCCGAACGGTTTTAAGCTGCTGAGTGCAAAAGATAGTGGAGCATGGGCATTGCATGTGATGATGAGCTGTCCCAAAGTCACACGAACCAGGTGCCCTTTACGTTGGAAATGAGGAAGTGCGTTGTGATCTCTCGCTCTCAACATTTTTCCCCCTGTTCTTGGTGTTGGGGCCGAATGAGAAATGAATAATTGGGAGAAAAGGAGTGTTTGACCGAAATGTGTTTGAGTGGAGGCTGTGTAGCCCAACGTGAAATGGGAAATCATCAATGAGGGAGTACTTGCATGCTGTCGCCTTGGCTTCTCTTATGCGCTGGAGAAATAATTATGGAGAGAATAGAGTATTTGTAATACAATAAAAGTGAGTGGAAGAGGGGTATTGGCCGATTGTCAAATGACAATAATGGGGTGGGGCTGTCATAAATTTATTCCATGACTCACCTTAATTATATCCTCAATATGAGCCCTTCTTGGTGATTAATTGCAAGCATAGAGATATTCTTGAAAAGCAAAAAGCAAAAAGTAGTGTCTTAGCTTAATTTTATCTTGTATATTTGCCATTGCCTAAACATAAGGTCTAACTGGACCCCACACCACAACATGGCTTTAAAACTATTTAGGCCAAACTTTTTGTATTTAATCCCCTCGTAATATTTCTAAATCCTCAAATTTTTTTCCTAATTTTTTTTTAAGATCCAAAATAATATCTAATAATTATCTTAAACTTTTCCTCATGAAAAGCTTAAGACTTTGTTGGACTCTTACTCGCTTAGAAGTCTATTTATCTCAATCATATTTCTAAACTCGTTGTCCCAAAATTTGGGATGTTATAGTGACCACGACGGATAGAACTAGGGTCACAAATGTTAGAGAGAACCAAAGGTAGCAGTAAGCTCTATTGGATGATCCCTAGCAAGGGAGCATGATGGTTATGGTGAGGCAACACGATAGCTATTGGCAATTTTTCAACAAAAATTATGCTAAGGGTAAAATAGACTTTGTAATGTTATATATTAATTTTAAATAATTATTAAAAAATAACTCATTGTAACTCCCTTAAAAGCCAAACCAAACACTAGCCTTGTATTTAATTGATATTGCATTATACTAATGTTACATTGCATTGCAGAGTGCAAAGGAATTGAACCAAGCGAGCCCAAATCTTCGACCTCATACAAGCTTCCTTCAATCGCCCTAGGTGGTAAAGCATACAAATATAAGGATGTACAACGTGTCACTCCCATTTGCATCTAACTTGGTGTGTGTGATTAAAATCACAAGTAATGACTAAGCTATCATTCTTTCGCTTCAAAACAAAACTCTCAACCAGCAAATAACATGAAAATTTCCTCCAAGTGCTACTACCCTTAAACTCCTCCACTCTTACTAGCCTTTCAGTTCCATTGGTTCCACCAACCCATCCAACACTTTCTTGCTCCCATTTCATTCTCTAAATAATCACCCTGCTCAACCCTACTACTTCTTCTTTCCCACGATCAGAACTACCAAACCAGACAAATCCAGAGGCCACATCTCTTTCTTCTCGGGAAGCTTCCTTTTCTCCAGCAACTTTTGTCACTTCTGTTGAACAGAAATCTCCATATTCACCACTTTCTCTCCAGTAATATTATCAGTTTCCTATGAAAAAACCCTAACCCATTTTTGCTCCAATGTCATCTCGTAGAATGTTGTTTTCTTCCCCTTGTCCCTCACGAACATGAAAGGACAATACCTGTAAGATCCATGAATTTGGATTCAGAATATATACACTGTTAAGACAACAAGTTTAAAAGGAAATTTTAATCCAAAAAGACTGGTCTATGGGGGAATGAGAGTGTCAACTTTCATGACAGCTTCATACCATGGTACTTCACCATAACTCTTGCCGGTTTGACCCTCTTTGGAAAACCTTTTTCGAGGTCATCGTGTGTTCTCATTCAAAGACTAGTCTACCGGTTCAGAATGATCATGTGAGGATAAAAAGTTGAAATGAGGCAATTGAGCACGCAAGGAGGAATTAAGGCCTAAAGCTTCATGTAAAGGGTGGTGATTAGTATTTATATCAATGTGTGGCTCCCATTGCTCCCTCAAGAACATTGAAGGGGTTCCATCTGGAGCCATGGACTTTGCTTGGAAGCGATCGCGAGGCTTCTAGTGGATTATCTCAAATTGTTAATATTAGGTAAAAGGATTCAAAGCACAAGGCTAAGCATCTTCAATGCAACATCCCCCGCAACAACTGAATATATCATCTTCTTTTGAGCCTGTGGCTGCGTTCCTACAAATCAATACATTGATCGGTTACACACACAGATATACATAAAAAGTGTTTTCAGGTGCAATAGGTTTAGAAAGTGAAGAGGATTTTTGTTTTGTTTTGTTTTTGTTTTTGTTAACCTTTTACACACTACTTAACTACAGTGTGACTTTCTAAGGGTGTGCATGGTAATCATTCTATTGCCCGAAAGATCATTTACGAGATGAAATAGTTTTTTTTTTTTTTTTTTCTGATTATGTGCTTTGGAAGAGTTTCGAGAATCGAATTACGTTTCTTAACCCATTTTATTTTTACTCAGAATCGGAATTACGTTTGGTAATACATTTTTTTTTCATTCCGAGAATCAGAATTACGTTTAGCACATTTTATTTTTATTCCGAGAATTAGAATTACCTAATACAATACAAATCTATTTCTTTATTTTTTTTGTTTACAAATTTCATCAACGGTAAAAAAAAATAAATTTTAACCAAAATGCCAACATTTCATATTTTAAAAAAATATCTAAAAAATATAATATTTTATTGTGTATTTTTTTTTTTAACAACAAATACTAAAATATAGTCACATGACTCAACTAAATAAAATAATCTATTTCTTGAGATTATAATTTTGATATACTTTCTTGAGATTTAAACAAAAAAATTTCTTTCATTCTTTTCATTTCACCTAAAATGGCATATCCAAATTCATATCCTGGTGTAAACAAGAATTTCTGACTCAAGACAAGCCTTAGGCTTTGTTTGGGAGTTTGGAAGGAAGGGAAAGGAAAGGGATGTAAGGAGAATGGAGGGGAGGGGATGGAAGGGAAATGGAGGATATTTCCTTCCCTTGTTTGGGAGTTAAAAAAATAGTAAGGGAGGAAGATGGAGGATTAATGAGTTATTTTTACCATTTTGTCTTTTTTTTAAATAATTAATATAATTATTATACTTTACAAATAAATTTAAATTTCCTAAAAAAATTATTTATGTGGCGGCGGTGGTGGCGTTGACGCGGTGGTGGGGGGCGGCGGAGGTGGTGGTGGTGGCGGCAACGGCGGTGGTGGTGCGGTGGCGGTGGGCGTGGTGGTGGGGGCGGCGGTGGTGGTGGGGTGGTGAACGATGGTAAATTTCTGCTTTGAAGAGAAATTAGTTTTTTTTTTTTGGGATAAAAATGATTCTCATTTTGTGGCTTGGAACAGAAGAGAAGCGAAAATTTCTACTTCTTTTTTGTTCCTCGGCACAAAAAAATAAACCGGTTCATCCTGGGAACAGGAAAAAAAACCGAATTTACCAAACACAATTCCCATCCAATTTTGTTCCTAGGAATAGAAATTAAGAAAAAACTCATTCTGGGAGCGGTACCATGCACACCCCAAGAGCCCAGGCTTTTTACCCTGATTGTATCTATACTAGTTGGAGAACCTGGTAAAAAGATCTTTTTGTACTAGTGTTTTATATCAACGAAAGTTCTTTAATCAATTCAAATGATATAAAAGTTTTTCAATGTTCCATTTCCCCCTATTCATTAAAAGCATAATTGAAGACGCATTTCCTAACAATAATTATTCTCTTACATTTTTCAAGGGGCTGAGGGGTAAAACAGTCCAACTATTAAATAAATATGACAAGCTCCTTATATCTTGAGCCTGAGAAATCCTAGAAGACATCCTATACATCGATAGAGGGAGTCTATTGTTTGAGCGTTCTGATTTCATTAGAAAATGAAACACTTTTGGTCTTCCCTCTGCTGGAGAGGAATGCCTTCATTGATCTCTCTTTATATGTCCTTTCTATTTAATGTTCTCACCATTAGATTAAGTTTTAAAGGTTGAGATTTATTGTCCCTCTGCCTATGCAACGCCTTTTTTATTTTGTATGAACTTTTTGCAAACTATCAAAAGATAAAATAGTGATTTACTCTGGTGATATGTACAGTACGTGCGCGTTTATATGTTTATGAAGAATATTGAAGCAGCAAACCAAAAGCCAATAAATGCAATTTCTGTCATGGTAAAATTTTTTGCCAGGCCAGCTGGCAGCTGTCATGGTACAATTTTATGTGGCGTAGTAATAGTAAAATATTTAGGACCCGTTTGGTTCGCTGAATGTTGGGGAAGGAAAGGAAAGGAAAGGAATGGAAAGGAAAGGAAAGGAAGATTGGGAGGGAACTTTAAAAATGTGAGCCGTTTGGTTCACTAGGAAAAAGAAGTTAGTTGAGGGAAAATAATATGTTTTGTATGAAGAATTGGGTGTTTTTTAAGTGGGAAGATTAGGTCAATTTCCGCAAATGCCCTTAAAAAAATGTTGAATTTGGTTTGAACAGTGCGGCCAGTTCGAACCCTAACCCAAATCGCGAATACGGTGAGAGGAAAAATTGATTGCAGTGTATGGGATATGAAATTGCAATCACGATTGGCATGCGAAGCCACAAGTTCGACAAATAATAAAAGCTCGAACAAGGTGTGAATTGATCGGAGGATGCCGATGGAGTTTGTGCGTAAGGTGAGAGACAGGATTGAAAAAACTGATGGCTTGATGTAATAAAGTAACGACAACAAAGTAGCACCGATTTGATTAAAATGAAAGTTAGGTCGATTAAAATGGCGACACCAAGCTGGAAAAAAGTCTCATTCTCGAGGCTTTGAAGAAGAAGAGTAACGGGTTTACAATATGTTTAACACTATATTAAACTTTTTAATAAAGCGGTACAAAGCATACGAATATCGAGATGGAAAAGCAATTGTTATTTGTTTTCATTGAATGTAATAAGGACCCGTTTGGTTATTTGAATGTTGGGGGAAGGAAAGGAAAGGAAAGGAAAGGAATGGAAAGGAAAGGAAAGGAAGATTGGGAGGGAACTTTAAAAATGTGAGCCGTTTGGTTCACTAGGAAAAGGAAGTTAGTTGAGGGAAAATAATATGTTTGGTATGGAGAATTGGGTGTTTTTTAAGTGGGAAGATTAGGTGAATTTCCGGAAATGCCCTTAAAAAAATGTTGAATTTGGTTTGAACAGTGCGGCTAGTTCGAACCCTAACCCAAATGGCGAATACGGTGAGAGGAAAAATTGATTGTAGTGTATGGGATATGAAATTGCAATCACGATTGGCATGCAGAGGCCACAAGTTCGACAAATAATAAAAGCTCGAATAAGGTGTGAATTGATCGGAGGATGCCGATGGAGTTTGTGCGTAAGGTGAGAGACGGGATTGAAAAAAGCGATGGCTTGATGTAATAAAATAACGACAACAAAGTAGCACCGATTTGATTAAAATGAAAGTTAGGTCGATTAAAATGGCGACACCAAGCTGGAAAAAAGTCTCATTCGAGGTTTGAAGAAGAAGAGTAACAGGTTTACAATATGTTTAACACTATATTAAAATTTTTAATAAAGAAGCGAGACAAAGCATACGAATATCGAGATGGAAAAGCAATTGTTATTTGTTTTCATTGAATGTAATAAGTTGTGGGAAAGCAATAAAAGAGAAGCAAATGGAAATTTGCCCAGTAAGGTGGACATGAGAGCAATACAATGTAGAGGCATATAACTGATGTATCTGTTCTGTTACAATGAAAAAACCAGAAGGAAATTTGGCCAATAAAATGCTGCATAAAAAGAAATAGAAGGCTGGACATGAAAGTAGCATAAGGCACAGTGACATAAATGAACATAGATGATACTAAAATCACAGTAGGGTGAAAGGAAATAAATTGAAGGCATTTGGCCTTCTCAAATGCTGCTTAAACATGTAAAGCAACTACAGCAAAAAGATCACCATAATGGAGCATAAAAGAATGTAGAAATAGGCTTCAAGACACAAGTGTTGAGGTCACATATGAAAGAAGATTTTCAACATAATTTAATAAGTTGGGTGGGTCACAAGTTAAAATGAGGCAAATCCCACGCCCATAATGGAAACATTCATAAAATCAGTTCATCAGAGGATAATACTGAAATAGCAAAGAAACAACTAAATATTACGTTCGAACCAAATGTCCCGGTTCGAACGGAAGTCACAACAACAAGACCGAGACGGCAATGGTTTAGCGGTGTCAAAACGACAATGCAATCTACAAAACCACCTCAGCCATGCATACAACCCAAAAAACAGATAAACTAATATCCTCGTTAGTTCGAACTAAATTGAAACGTTCGAACTAAAGATATTCTCTGTGCTTGTGCGTTCGAATGGAAACTTTGACAGTGGGCACATCAGTGGAATCTGTCAGTGCAACATGTTGACAGATGGGCACATCAGACGAATTTCTATGATTCGTTTTGTGTTTTTTTTGTTACAAGAAGCAGGTTCACTTCAGTGTTAGCGTCAGATTTTTTGTTACAAGAAGCAGGTTCACTTCAGTGTTGCCGTCAGATTTTTTGTTACAACAAGCAGGTTCACTTCAGTGTTAGCCTCAGATTTTTTGTTACAAGAAGTAGGTTTAGTAGATTAGACATTTGCTGAGTTTTGTTATTACAAGCACAATGTACAGTCATACAGGAAAAACAATATTGTGCAGCAATAAAGGTTTTCACTATGTATTTGTTACAAGAAACAGGTACATAAACAGTGATCAACTTTTATACATTACCAAAAGTGTGAGTACATATCCTAAACCAGGCATAGTCTAGTCTGGCTGGCCAGAATCACAATACGTTGGCGAAATCACCTATAACATGATGCTACACACAAACTTTATGCCATGTTTAGTTTTCCCTTAACCTTTGAACATGGTAAAAAGTTTGTGATCTTGAATATAAGACAGAGGCTGTACAAAATACTGATATAAACACTTGTGTGTGGGGTATTACATACACAAAAGACATATGAGTGTCCAAAAAAATAGTAACACACCCGACCCCCTTGCCCAAAAAAACATATAAGCCCACTACGTACTCAATATACAGACACTACAATACTGTCACAGCTGCTAGAAGGAATGCTGATTGAGCAACGTAAGGATCCATGACAGCTTAAACTCTGGAGGAATTGATCCAAATGCCTTTAGATACTTGGCAGACGCAAGGATCTTCATATGGGCAATATTCCTCTCATTCCAAGTCAGCTCCTCAAGTTGCAGCGGCTCCATGAACAAGGCATCTTGTTTGGCAGAAAGTTCAGCTTCCTTATCTGGTGTTGCCATCATGTTGCCTAGCTTGTCAAATGCAGTACCTACGGTATTGTCCAATTGTGTGACGGTATCTCGCAATGCTTCAGCTATGACTTCTACGTTGTTCAGTTTGCGCTTCTTCTTTGGAGCCAATGATGCATCAGTTGGATTTGTTGGAGTGGTAACATGTTCATTATTTGTTTGTGAGAACTCTGATTCATCAGGGACATCTTGTGGTGTATCCGGAAGCTCGTCACCTTCAAGATTAACCTGTTCCTCCATTGCCCCAGGGCACTCTCCTTCTTCACCGATGGCCCTGTCCTTTCCTCAAATAATGCATAGAGAGTCAAAGTTCGGCAAAGGTTTTGTCCGAAATTCCTTGTGCTTAGGATGAGCCTGCAAGTTAAGACTTATGTTGAGTTTAAGAACTTACAGACACTCATGCATTATTAATTAGTAAAGTAACAATTTGAACACAATTGTGGGATCACATACCTTCAGATACTCTTCCCAAACATCAGCATCTGCAGTGACAAGTTTTGTGTGCGGATCCCAACCAAATCCCGAGGTGTGGGGCCCGTAAATGATGTCATACGCCGTCATGCGCACAAGCGCTTCAATGTCTTCAGTCGGGAGGTGATGTGGGGTGTTGCTTTTATGCCACATCCTGGGAGTTTGGCCTCCATCATGGTTTGCAAAGCATTCGCATATCCAGACTTGAAGCCATTGTCCGCCATGAACGTTTGGTCCAACTTCATCCCAACAAGACATTCGACCAATACTCTATCCTCAAGAGCACTCCACATCTTCATCCTCAAACCACCTGCTTGTTGAGATTGATCCATCTAAAAAAAACACAAATTAAACAAAATATTGCAAGTATCGTTAATGTTAACATAACAATGAAGTAACAACAAATCACACCACAACATGCACATAGGAAAAGATCATAATTTAAATTTAGAATCACATAGAAACAACATGTTGTTTAATACATAAACATATGGAATTAAATGTTCGTGCGCCTAGCAATACTTGTGTACTACATTATCATTTATCCCTGTGCCACAAAGGCTCCAAACATCTCATTTGCAACTTGTTCCCTATAATTACTCCACGCATCACTAGTTTCCAGAGGAACTATAGGCGTGTTGTCAACCGTTGGAGGTTCAATGTCAAAGGACTCAAGCTGCTCATCAAGGGGATCTTGAACACTCTCCCGACGAATGAGATTATGGAGCAAACAGCAAGTGACGATGTATACGTTACTGTTTCAATGACTGACCGGATAAAAATATGGGCTCTTCAATATTGCCCACCTTAACTTTAGTACGCCAAAGCACCTTTCTATGACATTTCAGGCTGCAGAATGTCGCATGTTGAAACACTCATGCACAGTTTGGGGTTGATGTCCTTGCGCCAGTCATTAAGGTGGTACCTTTGACCTCTATAAGGAGCCAAAAAACCTTGGCAATTACTGTACCCTACATCCACCAAGTAGAGTTCCTTGCGCAAACAAAAAAAGTTAACGAATAGTAGTGTCAATTAATTTCAACCCACTAACGCACCCTTACATTGATACTTAGCGGTACTCTTAGCCCATGCGGTCTCCTTGTAGCATCTCTCAGAACCCTACCATCCGTAGCTGAGCCTTCCCACCCGGGGAAAACAAATATGAATTGCCCATCTGGTGAGCATACCCCAAGAACATTGGTTGTTACCTCTCCTTTTCTATTTCGGTACCTCCCTTTATGTGTTGCAGGGACTTGAACACGTATGTGCGTACCATCCAATGCACCGAGGCACCCCTGAAATGGGAAAAAAGGGTTTCGCCCTTAAGGTCAAACAATACTTTTAATACTCAGTTAAACTACTCACACATGAACATCATGTACATACCTTGAACCACTTCCAACGACGATCATTTGAGTCCTCCGAAATTGGCTCTGGTTTCTTCAAAAGCAATGATTGAAGTCTAATGGTTGCATTGAGCACTAGTTTGAAGTTTTTACTTATGGTTTCTCCTGACCTTCCAAACTTAAACTGAATTACTATGTTCTTCACATGATGGGCCAATATGTGAAGGAACATAGCCACTTGCTCATCAACTAGCATATCTTTGGTTGGTCTCAATCCGCCAATTGTGTCTAACATGTGGCACAATTTATCAAAAGTTGCCCTACATCCTTATTTGGTTGAAGCAAGTGGTGTCACTACTATATATCATCGCCCTCAAATTTGCTCTCTTGGCATGGAAATCTAGCCTATACGTCCTATTTGGTAAGTGCCTCGGAACCCCTGCTCCCACATCTACTATCATCGCCACAACCATGGTCCTCACTGCTAGTAGCAAAGCTAAGCACCCGACCAACAATCCAACCATTTCCCGTCTACGTGGCTCCATACCTACACAATTTTCAACCACACTAGTAATCCACTACTCCTGTTTACAAACTACCACCATTTAACATTCATAAATTGGTATCTTTCATCCCATCGCCTCAATTTAAACGACTACTATAACCCACATGGCACTGACTGAATTAGCAACGTCCCACATCATACGTTTGAACTGGGAAGTCTGGTTCGAACGTAATGTTCATTTGATTTGTTCCCCACATTTCTTCATTCACAGAACAACAGCACATTGTACACACACAAACAACATATTTTAATTCATTGCAATTACATTACAAACTGTGTCAATCGTTTAAAACAGTGTCTGCGCCTCATTAACATACAAGAATATAAAAACCACTCACACTCGTCTTTCTTTCTGTCCCCAATGTCCAAGCATATAACCGGGTCTGTGTAAAATTGCTTCCATTCAAGTGTGTGTCCCCCTCAGCTTGAATGAACAGCCCTTCCCAAATCTCCTAAAACTACCGGTAAATCACACATTAATTCATTTCGGATGTATATTGACCTCAAATGTAGCTCTGTTCCCAGGGTTAAACTTCTCCTTCGGCGATAAACGTCCACTGTTTTCCCGCCTTCTCCACCGATAGCTTTGTCCAGCTCCAAGCTTTTTCACCGACAGCTTCATCCACCTCCAGCTCGCGCCTTAAATGCTTTTTGATTAATTGGTACAGTGTTTTAGGGGCCTTTTTGTCCGACATTTTAACTCTCCCTAAGAAAGATTTTAACATTCCCGCCTCTTTTTGAGGGAAAGCACATTCCAGCGGATGAGGGAAAATTCAAACTGGCGGGAGTGGTCCTCGATGGAAGATGGCACAACCAAACGTGATTTTTTCGTGGGAAATGTCTTATTTTCTCTTTCCACCGCCCTCTTTCAGCGAACCAAACGGGTCCTTGGACTTACACTTAATCATGATTAGAATGATACATTCCCATCTCAATTGCTTTATGAAATTTAATTTCGTTTTGTGTCTGAAAATTTCATTGCTATATGCATTAATAAATCTCTTGAAAAATGAAGTTTCCCAAACACATGACCAAGGCAAATTTACGATATTGTAGTATACATCATCCCATTATAATCAATCTCTTGAAAAATGAAGTTTTCCAAATACATGACTCTCATTCTTCATTGATTTTTGACCCATGTAATAAGGAGCTAGGTAGAATTCCAATGCTTAATTTTCTTTTGTTTTTAGTTTTTTTGCCAACAAAGTTCCAATGCTTGATTATTAGATCTAATATTATTAAACTCGATTAATAGTCCTAGTTGGATCGAATGAAAGAGTTTTTATTTATCCCTTTTTGCAATGTCAATAACTCTAACAATATTAATTTTGAATTACAAAATATATTGTAATAGGCTACTTTTTGTTAACATACGAGAATACTTAAATCTAACCTAATACAGTTGAATATTAGATAAGTACCCTCTCTAATCCATAATATAAGTCACTTTAATTAGCTAATTCACTAAAATAAAAAAAAACATAATTAATTCATTAATTTTGTCTTAAATTGGAAAATACGGAGAGTCACATTTAAGCATTACTTGTAGAACAAAATTAATAGATAAACAATAATTACTCTCCAAATGACTTATATTATGAATCAAGCAATTCTTCTAGAAATAACTGATTTATATTGTGGATTGAAGCAAGTATATATATGATAAAAGTATTGAGCTTGTTTATAAGAAAACTCCACGTAATATTTATGAAAAGGTATTATCTCATAATTAAAGGGAAAACCCTAGATGGTAAAGCATACAATAAGAATATATGCAGAAAGTGTCACTCCCATTTGCATCTCACTTGGTGTGTGTGATTGAAATCAAAAGAAATGACAATGCTGTTGTCCTTTCTCTTCAAAACAAAACTCTCAACCAGAAAATAACATGAAAATTTCCTCCAAGTGCCAGTACCCTCAAACTCCTCCACTCTTACTAGCTTTTCATTTCCGTTGGTTCCACCAACCCATCCCACACTTTCTTCTTCCCATTTCATTCTCTCCACAATTACATTGCTCAAACCTACTACCTCTTGTCTCCTATGACGATCATAAACAATAAAACACACAAATCTAGAGGCCACATCTCTTTCCTCTCGAGCAACATCTTTTCCCCCCGCAATTTTCGCCACTTTTGTTTGGACTTCAACCTCCACATGCACCCCTTTTTCTCCAGTACAGTTATCATTTTCCTTTGAGAAAAACCTAACCCATTTTTGCTCCAATGTCATCTTATAGAATGTTGTTTTCTTCCCTTTGTCCCTCACGAACATGAAAGGACAATGCCTGTAACATCGATGTATTTAGATTCAGAAAATATACATTGTTAGGACCACCAGTTTAAAGGCAGAGCCTAATCATAAAAGACTAATCTATGAGGTAATGTAGGTGCTAACTCCTTGGTGGCTTCACACCCAGGGACGGACCCAGAAATTTTACTTACGGGGGGCGAAAATAAAAATGCTACATCATAAATAAAAGTACTTAAAATACGATAAAGACCTAATATAAAAAAATGGAAGAAATGTATTACATAAATGAAGTTTATTTCATGACCAATATGATTTTAAAAATATTATTAATAATAAAAGTACACAGATTAAAGTTAAATATTAGTTATCATCAATATTCTCATAGCCATCTATTAACAAAACTCAAAACTTGTCCAAAATACTATCCCTAAAATATTCTCTAATCAAGTATAAAAGTAGTACCATTAGAAAGATAAAATCATGTATAATAAATTTAATGAAGGAAATTTAATGAAAAGAAGTGATTTTAAGTACCTTATTGATTTTCAAAACTTGCTATAAGCTATTGAAAAAAATGCCGGACGAGCCGTCAGCAAAAGGAAGAAGAGACAACGGCAATTTCGAAAAGTGTAAAACAAGTAAGGTTAAGGATATATATTAAAGGTGTGGGCCCCACTTCTTTACTTTTTCTTAAAAAATATGACAGCAAATGAACCTCAATTCTTCTTTGTAACATCTCATACCTTTCCTAACATCTCATACCTTATGAACCTTACATATTTTAGGTACCATATATATATATAAATATAAATATAAATTTAGGGAGGGCGGAGGCCACTCCCCCCCCGTACATCCATGTTCAAACCACGGTACTTCACTCGGCCTCCTGCTGGTTAGAATCTCTATGGGTAGCCTTTTCTAAGGTAATCATGTGTTCTCACCTACAAACTGGTCTTTTAAAAGGGAGATTCTTTTAAATTTATAAACTGCACTTTACTTGTGAGGCTTGTAATATGTGACTTAGAACACACTTAATATATAATCAAATTCTTCACATTAAATGCATTACCGAACTTAATTACCATTTTCCAACAATGACTGGTTCAGAATGATCATGAGAGGATGAAAAGTTGAAATGAGGTAATTGAGCACGTAAGGAAGAATTGAGGCCTAAAGCTTCTTGCACAGGGTGGCGAGGAGTACTCATAGAAATGCATGCCTTCCATGGTTCCCTCAAGAACAATGGAGGGACTCCATCTGGGGCCATGGACTTGGCTTGGAAGCGATCATGAGGCTTCTGGATTATCTCAAATTGTTGATATGAGTTGAAAGGATTCAAAGGACAAGATGGAGCATGTTCCATGAAACATCCCCCGCAACATTTGCCTAATTCATCTTCTCTTAAGCTTGTGGCTGCTAAGTTCCTACAAATCATTACGTTGATCCATCACTCACACACACACACGCATCTTTATATTCCAGGTGTTTTCAGCTGTTTTAATTCACTCATTTCAACAAAGTTAGTTATTCAATAAAAAGGGGGAATTGCATAGAAGTCCCTAGCAAGAGAAAAAATTATAAGAAGTCCCTTAAAATCGTCAAATTGCATTGAAATCTCATAGGACTTGGGCTAGATTAATTTGAATTGAGGAAAAAAAATCACTTTGCCCTTGTTAATTCGAGCAACCAATTCAATGACAAGTTAGGGTGCCACCAACAACTTAAGGACTTGTCTTAAGTTGCTCGATGACTTGTCATTGGTTGCTCAAATTAACAAGGGCAAAGATGTCTTTTCAAAATTTGAAATTTTCTAAATTAGGTCTCATAGGACTTCAATGCAATTTGATAATTTCAAGGAGCTTGCTTGTGATTTTTTTCTCTTCATTGGGACTTGTTTGTAATTCCCCCATTAAAATACACCTTTGAGCACGCACCTCCCAATTGGACCCTACAATACTTAAATTTGACTCAATCAAATAACCATATATAAAAAAAAAAAAAAAAAAAAAACACTTTATTGGTTTGATGTTTTTAATGCCCCCAACTTTTTGATTAACGCCCCATATAATATTTCACCTTCCCAATTTTTTTTTGATAAAATAAATGAGAGACCATCTGGAATTTCATAGTCATGAAACAGTGCGATTTTATATTTTTATGCTTTTCAAAGAAAAATCCATAAAATTGTACGGTTTAATTTATATTATTGTTTTCCTTTTAAAAAAGTCATAAAAATTACAAAGCTTAAATTCGAAGTTAATTGAGCAAAACTGTGAGTTGGGAAATCAATTAACCTGGTTTCTAGTATATGGCAAACAGCGAAATAAACCAGATAAAGAGGAAAATGAGTCATTACATACCTATCCACCCCGTCTCTACCCATGACATAGTAGCGATTATCCGACAATGGGCGATTCACAACTGGAATGAAAAGGACTTTGTGGGTGTCAGCATCAGCATAGGAATCAACGATGAAGTCCTCATTTTGAAAGAAAGGTAGACACTTCATTCTGTGATTACCACTTTGCAAACGCAAGAGAATCTCTGATTCTGCATCGTAGATTACAAGATAACCGGAGTTATGCTCCGGAGGTGGAAGAGTTAGAGCAAGTTCGTCCTTTAAGTATATAGAAAGAGGCCTTGTTACATACATGCTATAGATATAATTGATGTTGATTTCAATCTCTGATGATCTCTCTCTCAGTTTTCTACTAGACCATTGATTGATTCGCTTTTATACGCAAACACACAACTTTTTTTTTTTTTTTTTTTTTTTTTTTTTTTTTGGGGGGGGGGGGGGGGGGGGGGGGGCGGAGAACACTAAACTGGTTGTAATAAAATACTGGGAGAATTATATAAAGGCTCCACGGAAGGGTTTAATTATAAAAAAGTACTAATAACATGTGAGTAGCATAAACCAGTTGTTATTTTTCATACTAGAACTTGTTATTGCGTGATCCCTAGTTGGTATAGGAGTTTATTTTGGGTGATCCCTTCCCCAGGACCTTATCGAAATTATTCCCCCCAAGATGTTCTTAAATATAAATGTTAGATAGGAATTTACTTTGATTCTAGATATAATATCTCAATCTATTTTGTCTTTCAAATTTATAATTGGCAAAAGTATAACTTTAATTTATACTAGGTTTCAGTTTGTTCTCTTAACTTTAAAAAGTATTGTTTTGGTCATTTAACCTTAACATTATTTATCTCAACTAATAATTTTTGAGTTAAGACATATTTCAACCACATTTTTTTTTGTTATCATATAGCATAAATAATAAGTTAAAGATATTATATAAATAATTTAAATTTATAATTTTTAAACACATCTTTATTCTTTAAACATTTATAAACATCAACCAAATAACTATTTCTACAAAAAATAAAATTAAGGGAAAAAAAGCTCTCGATCTTACAAAATAATTTAAAAGAAGGCTTTAAACATGTTGATATGATAAACAATATTTACGAAATTCCATATTAATTTCACATGTTAAGGAGGTTTTCATCATGAGGCAGTTCCGATATACATCTAAAAAAGTATTTGAGGAAAACCAACACATATTTGTTATAAATAATTATCTTAATTAATTTTTCTCCTTCGCATATTAAGTACTGAAAGTACTGAAGAGAGCACTCAATAAGTTTTTTATCTCATAAAGAATGAAGCAGCGAGGAAAAGACTTGCTGATTTAAGGTATACATAATACTTGTCTCCATGGTAGGATAATTACAAGCTAACATTACAATTGGCATATCTTTGAAGACAAGCAATGGTAAGTACTCCTTCTTGTCCTTAATATAATACGTATTTACTTAATTTGATTAGATTAGGAAGTTAATTAAGTTAGTTAATATGACATGTCTTATATTTTGGATCAAGATCAACTTCCCAAATATGTTTTAAATTAAGGATCGCAGGAGTATATTCTAGGAAGAAGAAGAGAGGATATTCAAATTATTTCTTAATGCCTACCGGAACATTATTGTTTTTGGGCTTTTGTTTCTTGTTTTATGGCCGAAAAAAAAAATAATCCAAACTTTTTTTAATCGTGGGACTTATGTCAATAGCTTTGTGTTTATCATTACATGTTTTGGGGGACAAAATATTGCAGGCCATGAAATAGTAAAATATAAGACTTGATGCCTTCATTAGAAAGCCAATCAACGTATCTGTATATCCATGAGAAAGTATCTCAAAAACCTCCAAATGGTATTCGCAAACAAGAGAATCAAAGAAGATATTATAATACTATAAATTTATTTATTTCCTTATTAACTTTATGGTTATCTTGAAAGTCACTGTTTTGAATATTAAATCTCTGATCTACTCCATTTATCACAACTTTCTTGTTTGTCATTATATGTGTTTGAAAATTTCAAGACTATCATTGACCAAAATTAAATCTAATGAAAAGAGCTAATCTTTTATAACCGGTAAATCAAGATTGGACTAGTAATTTCTTAAGAAAAAAAAATAAAATTAGAATTTTTAGTATAGCTTATTGTTGTAACATTCCAATTTTTGAAAGCGTTTTCATGGTATCTTGATCAGAGTAGAGTATCGGAAGTAATTTAGTATTGAAAAGTAACTGATAATCATCCATTGTAAGGTATGTGTTAGCTTTCACAGCGTTACAAAAATTTCAAATGACCATATCATTAAGTACAAATCAAAAGGCTTCCTCCAGCCGGTCCCTATATTTGCTGCTTACCCTTGTCTTCGATCCTGTTTACTCCGGATCCTGAAGCTATGGTAAGAGCTGAGGTTCAATGCCCATTGAACCTTAGGTAACGGTTAACCTCATGTTCATGTAATAGTTATGTATGACAGATATTCATGATACAACAACAATATTCACATATGAAAGATAATAACAGAACACAAACCGACCCACGTGCATATGAACGTTACTATAGTCTGCACTATTCACCAGTGCCACGGTGTACATCCGTGTCCTCAGCGCTAGGAAAACTCAACGGTATTATTAAATCCATAACCCGTGTATAGTTGTATGTGTATAACTTTAAAACAGAGTCTCAGTCTATGAACACATCTATCACATATAGGTATACCATAAACATCAGAGTTAGTGTTACAGTACGCGTCCGTACCTTTGTCGGTGATATCAGTACACTGTCGTTCGGACTGTGATCACGTTTTATCCTATATTAGTAATATCACATTTATTAATTCGTAAACAATATTCTACAAGATATCCTAGTCACTAATGACCTTTTTACCCTCGGTGGAATTATTTTTCAACTTATTTTCCTTAATTTTTGAAAAAAACGCTAATACAGCATTTTGGGGCAGATTTTCATCTAAATTTGAAAAATCATAATTAATTCTACAAGAAATCAAAACGAGGATCCATAAAATTCCTTGGAATCCTTAGGATGTCTATTTTCAAGTAAAAATAATCAATATTTCCCAGATTACACAAATCACTCCCAGTTTTAAAGTTTTGAGCCTCTGCCCAGAATTTTTCCAGAAATTTGTAGCCTAATTTTGAGAATTTTTATCTCATTATACAGAACTCATTTTAACATGTTCTTTGCATATTTGAAAATCCCTATATGTATACTTTAACCATGAATTTTCCCAGAATTTTGTGACTATATTTTCAATATGAAATTTTGGCATGTTCATCACCGATTCCAGAATTTTCAAAACCGATAAATTTCGCCGGGACTTTGTTACTTTGATGTTTCTCTTCCAAAAATTTTGCTAAATAACTTCCCTCATCATTTTTTTGAAATAAAGCTAATTTTGACTATAAAAACATGTAAATAAAACTACTCTAGGATATTTAAGATCTAAGCTACTTCTATCTAAGAATTTAAGAACTAAAACTTAAAGAACTTAAAGCTAGAGCTAGAGAACTTACCAAGAACCTTGCTACTCCTTCAAGAAGCTCTTCACACTCTTCCTTACTCTCTCAAATATGGTTAATACCTTTGTGAATTGGTGAAGAATAATGAAGACAACAACCCCTATTTATAGTAAAATTGCAAGACACTATTCACCCTTTTCATCTTGGATATGCACCCTTGGATCTAGGGTAATTTCAAACTCCAATCCTAGCCCTCCACCTCCTCCAATTCGTCCTCTCTCCTCTCTCCCTCATCCTCTTCCATTTTCCTATCCTAAGTACATGATCCTCTTCCAAAAGTTGTCTTATTATCCCATGTGTGTTTAAAAACCCTTAGCTTTTTCTTCAAGTTATAATTTCCTCCTTCTTCTATTCTTTGTTTTGCATTCCACTAGATAGAAATATATTTAGGGGTCTTCATGAAGGTTTATTCAAACCTTCTCATTGGTTTTGAAATCTTGGAATTTATGGCTT
The DNA here is from genome assembly GCA_019022655.1 of Acacia acuminata. Lineage (NCBI taxonomy): Eukaryota > Viridiplantae > Streptophyta > Magnoliopsida > Fabales > Fabaceae > Acacia > Acacia acuminata. The sequence continues at coordinate 4,833,655 of JAFJYI010000028.1, read as the reverse complement.
TATTTAGAGACCACCTCCCTTTTTCTCAGTTGGAACCAATCTTCAAAAGTTGAGGAAATGACTTTGATTATAACCAATCTCAAGCTTAGATTATGCTTGTTACTAATATCTCCTTATATTTGATCTATGATTAGCGGATCTCAAGACACAATTTATTTTGTATAGATTCTCATTTGCTTATGTCTTGAATTAATTCTACTAATTAATTTCATTGATTTATGCTCCTTTTTCTTATTGGTGGACACCTTGACTTTTCCTACTAGGTTCACAACATTAGCACTCACAACACTCTCTCTTTCTTACACACACATACACAACAATTGTACGCACAGCCCTTTTCTCTTTCCAAGTTATCCTCTTCCATTTGCTTTCCTCTTTTGTTGACTTAATTCCCCCCCCCCAATGTGTTTGATTTAGTTAATATCTAGATATTATGAGTTCAATTTCCTCCCATTGGTTCTTCTATTTTCACATGGATTAAGCTTCTTAATTATTTAAGCCCTTAGATTAGCTTTATGAGGTTAAATCTTGGCCCTTAGATCATAGTTGCAATTGTTGACTTTTCAAAGCTTATTTAAAATTTAATTAACTTCTCAATCCAATGCTTAATTGTCCCTTATTATTGTTTTATTGGTTCTTAGAGTAGTTTATGATCATTGGTAATCTATTTTATGCTAATCTAATCCCCTTATTGGTCTTTGATTTTTATTTAGCTTAATACACCTCTAATTGATGACTATTAATATTAATTGTAAATAATTATCTAAATATTTTATTAGTGTAAACTTAATTGCTCATTAATTGTTGGTAATTTCCCCTTAATTGGTTCAAACATTATAATAATTCTTTATGGCTTTTTATGAACTAAATATGAACTAGGTATTAATTATAGAGTATTAGGAAATTTAGTCTCTTAACAAATTATGAAAATTGGTGCCTAAGTATTTTCATGACACTTCCTTGCTCTTTTTGATTCTACATGAACCATAGTTTAATATGGCATTTATTTGTATTTTACGATATTTTATGATGCCTAACAAAATTAAATCATTGGCTACCTTAATCCTAAAGAAAGAATTACCTAGAAAGTAGAATAAACATATCACAAAATTTGATACCACATATTCACCTATTTTAAGTAGGCTTTATCTATCAAAATATTGTATTTAATAAAAATTTTGGGCATTACAATTGTAAGGGTGTGGTGATCCAGTGCACAAGGCGAGGTGTACATGGCAACAACCTTTAATATCGCTCAAAGGTTCACCCTCTTAGTATATAGCATATCATATTTAAAGGGGGTAAAAACTTAGAATCTTCGTTGATAAAAATTGAACATTTTGTAAAATACATCAGATTTTAGTTTAAGGGTGAAAGTCAGAATATTTATGGCGCAAGAAGAATAATTTGGATCTCAAGAAGAAGAAGAGAATAATAATAATAATAATAATAATAATAGTAGTACTTAGGCTAAAGTATAGTTTTTATGTGTATATAGGGTATTTTTAGTCTCAACCGTAACATCATTAGTTTTACTTAATGGAAAATGCTGACACAACATGTTTAAATTTTAAAATATAAAAATAATTATGAGTGAACGAATCACCATGCAACACCTAATCTAATTTTAGTTCACTATCTTTTTTTGTTGATAAGACAGGCCCAGGCCCATGAATTAAAAAAAACTCGAGTTGCCCTATCCCTAAACTATGAACTTTGAGCCCATTCAACGGCATTATATACCTGCAATGATAATTATGATCGTATTAGCAAGAGACTAGTGTTCTTTAGCATGATATGACAATAGCTTTTACCATAATAATGATGATTATAAAAACAAATTGGTAATTCTTATTCATACTTTCCCCTATGAATATCCATTATCACTTCATTGTATAGTTGAAAAAAAATCCAATTTACCTTTTAGTCTCATTTGTCTTTGTTTCACTTGTCTCTTTCCTATCCTACTGTTCATTATTTCTAGTCAGTATTTTCGGGTGTATTACTGGAACGTATCCTAACACCACCTGAACCTCTAAAAGAAAAATAAAAATGTACACAATCATTAAGGCCACCAAGAAGCAACAATTGCACAACCATTTCTCCTTTTTACCTTTCACCTTTCACCCTTCTCAACTCACACATTCAATTTAACATTTTACTTTCCAGAAGGTATCTTGATTATAGATTCAAACAAGTAGTATACTTTGTCTGTTTGTGTGTGTGTGTGTGTCATCCCCCATTCCTACAGGTTGCCCATGGTTCAAGCCATTGATGAAGAGCACAAGACTGCTCGACAAACAAGCGTTGGCAGAACTACTACACGAGGTTTTCTAAAGATCATATATCTGGTCATCATCGTTTAACAAAAATATAGAGCTAACACCACCATTTCCATATTTTTAAGGCGTGCTTCAAAAAGGGAAAAATCACCTCTTGAAAATGAATACAAAAAGAAAGCCACTGTGTTGTTAACCAACTCAATTTCCAATCGCTCCGTACTTATATTTCCAGCTATCTACTACATATGAGAGCGAAATTAATCACAAATGACAAACTAAACACAGCAAAACATCGCACTTCGTGGTTGGGGTCAAGTGTGGCAGACAAACAGTTGAGCAACCAATGCTGATCTTGATCAACGACGTTGGCCATTAATATAAGCAAGGAAAAGAACCGAGCAAAAGCCCTAGATTTCAGAGGATAGAGCTAGAACTCAAAGCTTGGATTCCTCAGTCTGGGCACTTTTCCGTTCGGTGCTTTTCCCGCTTTCCAGTAAGAAATGTCACTGCACAGGATTCAAGTTGGCGAGCCCTTATATAGGGGTGACACTTAAGAGGGAGGAGTCAGCTTGCACTGCTCATGGCATAGTAGAGCATTAATTAATTATATAATGCATCCTATAATATTTGGGCACTTTTTGATTTTTTATGTATGGTTATTTACTTAGATCAAATTATATATTACATTCTAAAATATTTTTGGCACTCACTATCCTAAATTAATTAATTTTTAATTTTATGTCTAGAGATTTTTTTTTTCAGTAGCGCACAATATGTGAAATATTTTTCAATACTCAATATTTTAATTTTTAGTACATGAAGTATTTTTTTCTTAAAAAAAATTTAAGAAATAAACCCTTTTATTTGAGGATGAGTGCTCACCATCTCTTGGATGAGCAGGGAATGTGACTTCAGCCATTTGTCAGTGCCAAAAGTGAAATATATATCCTGGGAAGACTATTTTGGTAATATAACATATCATGTGACTTCTCATTTATTTTATAGATTTAATGTTTCTGTTTTAGCTGAAGAAATATTTTTTTTGTCACACTCATATAAAAGTCAATGGGTCGGGGTCCCACTAATATTTTCTTTATATTCTCTTTACAACGGGACTCATTCACTTTCATGTGAGTGTGAGGAGGAAAAAAAAAAAAAAAAAAAAAATTCTCCAAGAAAAGTAAAAACATTAAACCTATATTTTATATCATACACACACACATTAAAAAAATATCCTGACTTCCTCTACATTTAACCTAAATAATAGAGATTTCTCTTATATTTTGAAAACTTGTATGTATCTTCATTAAAATATAAAAGTATGTTATTCACACAAGCCTCTCCTCTAAGTTTAAAAATTTATTTTCATTCCTCTAACTGTTACTCCTTTGGGCATAGTAAGAAAAAATTATCTGGTCTATTTACAAAGAAGGGAAAGAAAATTTTCATATCAATGTACAATTTAATCATTCATTTATGGGATTAAGCTGAACCCAACACTCTGATCTAAAGTGTTTTTCTAGGCGTGTCTCATATCCTTATCTAATATATGGTTCATTCAGCACCCTGAAGTATTTTGTTGCACAATTTTTTCCTTAAACTTTTTATTTTTAAAAAAGAAATTTTGGCCATGAATTATTTTTTAATAGGAACCAATTTAAAACTTGTGTATGTATTCCTGAACACACCTTAACCCTTAATTTCTTATTGTGTTGACTTTTCTTTCATAGAGTATGTATATTAAACAGAAGTAAGACTAAAAAGTTGTTGGATTTTAATACAAAGTTAATGAAGCTTAAGGCTTTTCTTGATCTATGTGAAACAATATGGAATTGTCTAAATAGGATAAGAACAGCACACTATTTTTTCCCTAGCCAGTTACATAACACCATTGATTTTTTTTTTTTTTTTTTTTTTTTTTTTTTTTTTTTTTTTTTACCTATGAGTTAAGGGTTATTTTTATCCTCGAAGTTTTTCCTGAGGAGTACTGGGTACCTAAATTTTTTTGAAGCATTTTTTTTTTCTGAAAGTTTAGAAAACGTAACATTCTTGCCCTGAACTTACTAACGTTGATCTTTTAATTGACACGATGGCATCCAAACTAACATGGTGGAGTAGGAGCTGGTGTATATGTGGAAGAATTATATTTCAAGCAATATATAGTTAATTTTTTTTTTTTTTTTTACGTGATTATAAAATGAGACAGTTTAATTTGGTCTACCTCCACAGGAGAGAAATGCCTTCATTGATCTCTCTCTCCATTTCTTCTCTATTTAATGTCTCCACCATTAAATTAAGTTTTAATGGTTGAGATTTATTGTCCCTCTGCCTATGCAACTTCTTTTTTATTTTCTATGAATTGTTTTTGCAAACTATCAAAAGATAAAATAGTAATTTAGTTTGGTGATATGTACCGTACGTGATGTTTATATGTTTATGAAGAAAATCGAAGCAGCAAACAAAAGCCAATATAATGCAATTTCTGTCGTGATAAAAAAAAAAAAAAAATTGCCAGGCCAGCTGGCAGCTGTCATGGTACAATTTATGGTGCAATTTTATGTGGCGTAATAATAGTAAAATATTTAGACTTACATTTAATCATGATTAGAATGCTATATTCCCATCTCAATTTGCTTTATGAAATTTAATTTCGTTTTGTGTATGAAAATTTCAATGCTATATGCATTAATAAATCTCTTGAAAAATGAAGTTTTCCAAACACATGACCAAGGCAAATATACGATATTATAGTCAACATCATCCCACTATCAATGGTTCTCCTCATTCTTCCTTGATTTTTGACCCACGTAATAAGTAATAAGGAGCTAGGTAAAATTCCAATACTTAATTTTCTTTTGTTTTTTTGTTTCCAACAAAATTCCAATGCTTAATTATTAGATCTAAAATTATTGAACTCGATCAATAGTAGTTGGACCGAATGAAAAAGTCTTTATTTATCTCTTTTAAACAATGTCAATAATTCTAACAATATTAATTTTGAATTAAAAAAAAAAATTGTAGTAGGCTACTTTTTGTTAACATACTAGAATACTTAAATCTAAGATAGTACTCTCTTTAATCCTTAATATAAGTCATTTTAACTAATTTACTATTAAAAAAATGATAGTTAATTCATTACATTTGTCTTAAATTAAAAAATACAGAAAGTCACATTTAAGTATATATTAATTGTAGAACAAAATTGATAAATAAACACTAATCACTCCAAATGACTTATATTATGAATCAATCAATTCATCTAGAAATAACTGATTTCTATTGTGGACAAGCAAGTATATATGATAAAAGTATTCAGTTTGTTTATCTCAAGACTCCCTGTAATATTTATGAAAATGTGTTATCTCATAATTAAAGGGAAAACCCTAGATGGTAAAGCATACAATAATCACATTGCTCAACCCTACTGGCTACTACCTCTTCTCTCCTACGACGATCATAACCAATAAAACACACAAATCCAGAGGCAACATCTCTTTCCTCTCGAACAACACCTTCTTTCCCGGCAATTTTTGCCACCCTTGTTTGAACATCAACCTCCACATGCACCCTTTTTTCTCCAGTACTGTTATCATTTTCCTTTGAGAAAACCTAACCCATTTTTGCTCCAATGTCATCTCATAGAATGTTGTTTTCTTCCCTTTGTCCCTCACGAACATGAAAGGACAATACCTGTAACATCCATGTATTTAGATTTAGAAATTAAATATAAATTGTTACAACCATAAGTTTAAAGGTAGAGCCTAATCATAAAAGACTAATCAATGGGGAAATGTGGGTGCTTACTTCCTAGCGGCTTCACATAACAAGACTTCACTCACTCGGCCTCCCGCCGATCGAATCATTGTGGGTAGCCCTTTTTGAGGTCATCATGTATTCTCACTCACAAACTAGTCTTTTAGGAAGGAGATTCCTTTAAACTAATAAATCACACTTCACTTTTGAGGCTTCTAATATGTGACTTAGAACATACACTTAGTATATGTGACAGGGATTACATAGTAAATTGTATTCTGATTTATAGGAATCCCTGATTTGTAGGGATTCGGAATAATCTTCATTAATAGTCATTATTATATTTATAGGAATTCCTAATTTGTAGAGATTATGAATAATCTTCATTAATAGTCATTATGAGCCATTACTATTGAGGATCTCTTATCTTGTATATATATGTAACGTTTCTATATGAATATAGGACACAACATTCATTCTTTCCATTTTACCTAGTCACATGACAGGGGAAGGAAAAAAACATTTTAGAGAGGACACAACCTGAGCTCTGGTACCATGTAACTTGGCAAAATGGAAAGAATGAATGTTGTGTCCTATATTCATATAGGAACGTTACATATATATACAAGATAAGAGATCCTCAATAGTAATGGCTCATAATGACTATTAATGAAGATTATTCATAATCCCTACAAATCAGAGATTCCTATAAATATAATAATGAACATTAATGAAGATTATTCCTAATCCCTACAAATCAGGGATTCCTATAAATCAGAATACAATTTACTATGAAATCCTTGTCAATATGTTCAGATTCTACACATTAAATGCATGACCGAACTTACCATTTTCCAACAATGACTGGTTCAGAATGATCATGAGAGGATGAAAAGTTGAAATGAGGTAATTGAGCACGTAAGGAAGAATTGAGGCCTAAAGCTTCTTGCAAAGGGTGGCGATGAGTAATCATAGCAATGTATGGCTTCCATGGTTCCCTCAAGAACAATGGAGGGACTCCATCTGGGGCCATGGACTTGGCTTGGAAGCGATCATGAGGCTTCTGGATTATCTCAAATTCTGTTAGGTTAATGTGCTCTTTAGTCACTTAAGCCCAATAAGGCTTAGTTGAGACTACAGCCCAAGAACTCTATGGCCCATGTGGTTTAGGGTTAGGTCTTGGGTGTAGTAGCATATAAACCTACTTTCATCTGCTTGAAAAGAGGCGCAAGCATAAGGAGGCTCTCATCAGAAACAAACTAAGAGGCAGACGTTCATCATCTGAACGGTTGCCCACACAACCATCCTATCCCCTCGAGAGATAGTCTGGAAGATCGATCATAGAGCGGACTACAACCGTTCGTGAACAGGCCTTTAGATCGCTGCATCTTTCCAGGTAATCAAAACGATGAATGTTTTAACTTTTCCTATATTGCGTAGTTCGATACGCTTCCTTGTTTCGATTAGATTCCTACAATTGGTATCGAGCCCATAGCGATGAGGAAAAGAACCGAGTTTTGATATTTATTTATATTTAATGTGATTCTTTTCGAAAAATTATTTTTTTTTTAAAAAAAATATGGCATCTTTTTTCTATATTTGTTATTTATTTCATGGTAGTTATTCGTTTATAATTCATATTTGGTATTAGTTTTGATTTCAATCGGTTAGTCCATGGTTAGATTTTCTTGTGTATTTCTTGATTTATAACAAGGAGGCTAATCCCATATGATTATGTTTCCTCCTTGCTGTTTTTTTATTTTTATTTTTTTTGGAATTTCTATGTATTTTTCGAATTTACGTAAAAGTTGGAGATCAAGAAACTGCGAAGAAGATGAGCATTCAATACTTCAAAACACTTTTCGTGGACCTCTGGACCTCGGATTTGGACGATCCATATATGAATGGAAAGAGGACGGCAAGACGAGCAAAGTGGTGGCTAGGGTTCCTCTTTTGTGTCCTAGGATTTCTAGCCAAGGATTGGGTTTTTGGGCTTTTGGGCCTATAGATACCCTAAAGGGGCTTGAGACAGATGCTATGGGCTGGACGAAAGAGGAATTCCAAAGTTGTAAATTTTATTTTTAAATTTTTATAGGAAAGCCATGGATTAAAGTTATTTGTTTAATTATTTAATGCTTTTATTGAATTGTATGAATTATATTTACGATTAACATGATGTTTGTAATAACATGCCATATAGAATAGGAAGATGCCATATTGTTGCATAATCACATGTCATAATAGCATAATAACTATTATGTTTTCAATCGACTAGTATGATAGTTATTATGTGAGATTATTTAGGTTATCCACTAAATTAATTATCAATTATTCGAGAATAATAATTGGATTAATTAATTATGGAATTAAAATCTAGATAAATAATCTAGGAAATTTCCTAAGAGAATTGTATTTTTGAGAGTAATTTGTGGGTTATTTAAAATGATCATGTGAAGCACACTCTGCCAATCATGACTAGATTTTAGATACCTAATGATTTCAATTAAAGTTGTTGATCTCAGACATAGAATACTCTAAAATGAACAAATTCTTAGAAATTAAAAATTCTAAATTTAAAATATTGAATGGGTGAAGGTTTTCAATTTAGCTTTTAATTTTAAAATCTACGGGCCCCAATTGTGGGTTTATTAGTGAAATGGTTATCGCCGAAGCCCTATCGAGATAAGGACAATCGGATTTCACTAGATTAAACCCTAATATTTTCAAAATTTTAGTAAAGTTTTTGTACGGCCCATCGTCGGCAACACTTAGACACTAAAGATAATTTTGAAAGTCAACAATGGTTAAATACATTCAACTTTGGTAAAATTGTTAACCCTCCCATTGAGGCTCGCAATGGAACCGAAGGCCCAAATTAACAATATTAGTTTTACAAGAATCTTGCCCATCGTAAGCCTTGTAAAGATAACTAATGGATTGCTAAACAATAAACGAATAGTAGTTATTAGAATCTACTAGCGATATATCTGTTTGTTGTTAATTATAAGTTTGTAATTAGTGTATTTTTCTTTTTCCTTATTTTCAGAAAAATGTCTTCATTCAATCCTTTAGCTACAATCTTGAGCCAAAAACCTATGGATGGTACAAATTACAAACAATAGAAAACTAATTTGAATATTGTTCTTCAATATGAAAAGCTCAACTTTGTTCTCACTACCCCTATGCCGTGCCGCATTGTAGATGCGTCGATGCAATTCGAACTCGATTTCAGCGGAGAAGGAAAGATGGGAGAAGGCGAATGTGTCGGTTCGCTACATTTTGGCCGGTTCACCAATCACCTTCAAGCAAGAAGTGAGCATGATTGAGAGTGGAGCAACAATGCTCTAGACTCTTGATGGCATGTTTGCTACGCCTAGCAGCTCGCTAGGCAAAATGCGTTGAATTCACTCACCAAGACAATGATGTCGGAGGAAGTGTGTGGGATCATTGTCTAACAATGATAGCAAACTTCAAGAAGGTCATGACCATGGTATCAAGTTTGAACAAGAAGTAAAAGTTGACATTCTCTTACAATCACTTTGCTGAGTACTTCAATCAATTCAAGATGAATTATAATATGAACAAGATGAATCTTGACCTCACTCAACTGATGCACGAGCTTGAGAGTGCTAAACAATCTCTAGTCAAGCAGGGAAGTGCATTTTTTGTCAGGTGAAAGTTACGTGAAACCTAAGGGAAAGAACAAGAACAAGAAAAAGAAGAAATCAGTACTCCAAATTGCCAAAACAATTGCAATGAAGCGACCAAAAGGCAAGTGCTTCAAGTGCGGATAAAAGGGGCATTGGAAGAAAAATTGCCCACAAATGAATAAACCAGGTATGAGTAATTTACATGTGATTGAAGCTTGTTTAGTGGAGAATCACGATGATAAATGGATCGTTGATTCAGGAGCCACTAACCATGTTTGTTGGTGCAGTGGTTCAAACATAGCTTGCCTGTAAGTAAAGGACAAAGAGATTTGAAGCTTGGAACTGGGGAGCTTGTGTCTGCACTAGCAGTGGGACAAGTTATTTTATCTTTTGATAATTACAAAACTTTGGTTTTAGAAGACTGTTTATTTATTCCGATTTTAAGAGGAATTTAATTTCTGTTAGTTGTTTGGATAAACATGGTTTGACATTCAGTTTAATTCCTCGGTTTCAATAAGAAGTTCATCTTCTTTTATTTGTTCTGGTGTAAAGTTTAATGGTCTTTATTTCCTTAGTCCTTTTCCCTGTGACTTAATCATGTTGAATTAAAAGATGTTGAGCATATTAATTCATCAAAGAAAAGAAAAGTTTCCAATGAAACTTATCTTTGGCATTTGAGATTGGGTCATATTAACTCTAACAGATACAAGGTTTGGTCAAAAGTGAGATTTTAAAATCCTGAACTTTAAACCGATACCGAGTATGTGAATCCTGTTTAGAGGGTAAAATGACCAAGAGATCTTTCAAAGCCAAGGAAAACATGCCACACTTCACTGGAATTGGTACATACCGATGTATGTGGATCGATAAATGTCCAAGCCGGTGGGTATCGGTATTTCATCACATTTACTTGATGATTACTCTAGATTTGGACATGTGTACTTGATGCGTCACAAGTCCGAAGCTTTTGGAAAATTCCAAGAGTTCAAGGTCGAGAGGCGTAAAAACATCTTGGTGTTCAAATTAAGACTCTTCGATCCGATTGAGGGGGTGAATACCTATCTGGAGAGTTCAGGTCTTACGACCAAAGAGGGGATAGTTTCACAATTATCTTCTCCAAGGACACCCCAATGCAGAATGGAGTTACCGAAAGGAGAAATACAACCCTTTTAGAAATGACAAGATCTATGCTCGCTATTCATCTCTTTCGATTCATTCAGGGATATGCCTTAGAAACAGCTATGTATCTATTGAACTTAGCTCCGTCCAAGTCGGTTTCAAAGACACCAATAGAATTGTGGAAAGGGTGTAAGCCCACCATGAACCATATTCGGATTTGGGGTGCTCCGCACATGTCTTGAAACAAAACCGAGATAAGATGGACTCGCGTCTTGAAGTATGTATGTTTGTAGGCTATCCTAAAGGAACCGAGTTTGGTTGTTTTATAGTCCAAAAGAAAAGAAGGTCATAGTGACCACTCACGCGACTTTCTTAGAGGAGGACTATATGGCAAATTATAAGCCAAGGAGTAAGGTTATTCTTGATGAGCTAGTCTCAGATCAAGTTTCACCACAACCTCAAGTGGTTCCGGCTTTTATTCTTGTGGTTGTTCAAAGAGGGAAAATGTACCCGAACATACACAAGAACCGAGAGAGATTTAACTAGAAGTTCAATGATGATGAACTTAATGAAGAACAAAATCATGAATTGGTTGATCCACTTAATGAGGGTCCTCATCTAGAAATAGTTAACCCACAAAATGTGGACCCCTTCGTAGATGCACAACATCAAGTGCGACAAAGTCGTAGTGGGAGATTGATTCGTAAACCTGCAAGATATCTCTTGTGGGGTGAGTCAAATCAGGATGACATCATTGCAGAAGATGGTGATCCCACGAGTTATGATGAAGCACTAGGAGATGTTGATGCTCAGGAATGGCTTGAGGCTATGAATCGTGAAATGAATTCTATGTATACCAACTCAGCTTGGTCTCTTGTAGATGCACCTAAAGGGGTAAGACCCATTGGGTGTAAGTGGATTTACAAGAGAAAGAGAGGATCGGACGGGAAGGTTGAAACCTTCAAAGCTAGATTGGTGGCGAAAGGGTACTCCCAAAAGAAGGTGTGGATTATGATGAAACTTTTTCGCCGGTTGCCATGCTCAAGTCCATCCGGATTCTCGTAGGCGTGCTATAAAGAAATCTTGATTATGAGATTTGGCAAATGGATGTCAAAAACTGCTTTTCTAAATGGAAATTTGGAAGAGGAAATCTATATGCAGCAACCACAAGGGTTTATAGGCAAAGGGCAAGAAGAAATGGTATGCAAGTTACAAAGGTCCATTTATGGACTTAAGCAAGCGTCCAGATCATGGAACATCAGATTTGATCAAGCCATTGAGTCTTATGGCTTTGAGAAAAGGCCTGATGAGCCGTGTGTGTATAAAAGGATCCAAGGTAATGCAGTATCTTTTCTGGTACTTTATGTGGATGATATACTCCTTATTGGAAATGATACAGAAGTATTGTTAGGCATAAAAACCTGGCTGGGCAAGCATTTTGACATGAAGGACCAGGGGGAAGCCAATTATATTCTTGGTATTAAACTCTTGCGAGACCGGAAGAATAGGGTTTTGGCATTGTCCCAGGCTAAATACATTGACAAAATACTTGCCAGGTTTAGCATGGAGAATTCCAAGAGGGGAATTATACCCTTTAGGCATGGAATTCATCTCTCTAAGAAGCAATCTTCTAAAACTCCTGAGCAGAGAGAACACATGAGTAGGATACCTTATGCTTCAGTAGTAGGTAGTCTCATGTATGCTATGCTATGTACCAGACCAGATATCTGCTATGCAGTGGGAGTAGTAAGTCGATACCAATCGGACCCTGGAGAGAAACACTGTGTAGCGGTTAAACATATACTCAAGTACCTACGGAGAACGAGAGATTATATGTTGGTCTACTCAAGTGGGAGTCTTGAAACCATTAGTTATACGGACTTAGATTTCCAAGGAGATATTGACTCAAGAAAGTCCACCTCGGGATATGTGTACACCCTTAATGGCGGTGCCATTTGTTGGAGAAGTGTAAAACAATCATGTGTGGCTGACTCTGCCATAGAGGCTGAGTATGTAGCTGCTTCTGAGGTTGAAAAGGAAGCTGCATGGTTAAAGAAGTTCCTAACGGACCTTCAGGTGATACCAGGTGTTAATTGTCCTATCACACTTTACTGTGACAACAGTGGGGTGGTAGCACAGTCCAAGGAACCAAGGTGTCACAAGAGACAAAAACACATAGAGAGGAAGTACCACTTGATCCGAGAAATAATTAAAAGAGGAGATACATTGGTAGCAAAGATAGCATCGACGAGAACCTTGGTGACCCTTTTACTAAGAGTTTGCACGAACGTGTGTTCGTGAGGCATGTTTCATCTATGGGTCTTAGGAGGATTCCAGATTTGCTATAGCTTTAGGTAGTTGTTATTTCACTTTGTTATTTTGTGCTTTTTGAGCAAGACATTATGACATTGCATTTTTCTGAATGTTAATAAATGAGGTGTTTTTCGTTTATTTCGCACACTATTTACAAACTCTAAGGTCCAGATCAATTGTGGAGTATATGATCATATGAATACGTTCATAGAGGACATGGTCATAGGTTCTCACAATTGATGAATTGGTTCACAACTATTAAATTAAGTTGGGCACTTTATTTAGGCTGTAATATTTTATGAAATGATTTTTCTGAATCATTATAAAATATTGGTGTGAGTTAATACTTAAATTGAATGGACCAAGGAGAGATTTGATTAAGGTTGTTCTTTCTGTCATAAGGAATCAAATCTCCGATAACTATAGTCATGTAGTTGCTCTTAATCCCGAGTTTATTTTAAATAGGTAGTCGAATAGTTTTCATTCTTTGATTTACCAACGGGTGAGGTTTGATCTATATGACGGCCAACAGCTCGGTATTTTGGGATTGAGATCAGTTTGGTTATCGGTGTTTATGAGATAAACAACATGGAATTTATAGGAAATGTCCCCTTGATATGTTTCGGTACTGGATATTGAAGACACTCGGCCGATGCATGTAATCCATTAGAGAAACTATTAAAGTCAAGGGAATAAATAATTGATTGGGTTACGAAAAAAAACTAGTCAATCAAGTTATAGACATTCTATAAAGGGGTAATGCATATTCCCGTTATAAGTGTCATTATTCTTGGAGATCACGTTCGGGCTTTTAGTGGAGTAGCACCGAACTAGATAATCTTCTCGTAGATTATCATGAGCCTTGATGAATGACAAATGGTAGATCCCGGGCTAGCTCGAGACAAGGGATAGGGTATATTATCGATGATGATGGCTTATGGGCTACATGGTCTTGGGTTTACAAACTCAAGTTTGTATCTTAAAGAGCAAGTGGGAGATTGTTGGGTTAATGTGCTATTTAGTCACTTAAGCCCAACAAGGCTTAATTGAGACTACAGACCCAAGAACTCTATGGCCTATGTGGTTTAGGGTTAGGTCTTGGGTGTAGTAGCATATAAACCTACTTTCACCTGCTTGGAATGAGGCGCACGCATAAGGAGGCTCTCATCAGAAACAAACTAAGAGGCAGACGTTCATCATTGGAACGGTTGCCCACACAACCATCCTATCCCCCTCGAGAGATAGTCTAGAAGATCGATCATAGAGCAGACTACAACTGTTCATGAACAGGCCTTCAGATCGCTGCATCTTTCCAGGTAATCAAAACGATGAAGGTTTTAACTTTTCCTATATCGCGTGGTTCGATACGCTTCTGCGTTTCTGATTAGATTCCTACAAATTGTTTATATGAGTTGAAAGGATTCAAATGACGAGATGGCTCATCTTGCATGCGACATCCCCCGCAACGAGTGACTAATTCATCTTCTCTTAAGCTTGTGGCTGCTAAGTTCCTGCAAATCATTATGTTGATCCATCACACACACACACACACACATCTTTATATTCCAGGTGTTTTCAGCTGTTTTAATTTACCCATTTCAACAAAGCGAGTTATTCAATAAAAAGGGGGAATTGCGTAGAAATCCCTAGGAAGAGAAAAAATTATAAGAAGTGCCTTAAAATGGTCAAATTGCATTAAATCTCATACGACTTGAGCTAGATTAATTCGAATTGGGGGGGGGACATTTTGTCCTTATTAATTCGAGCAAAACCAATAACTTGAGGACTTGTTATTAGTTGCTCAAACTAACGAGGGAAAAGATGTATTTTCAAAATTTGAATTTTTCTAAATTAGGTCCCATAGGACTTCAATACAATTTGATAATTTCAAAGGATTTGCTTGTGATTTTTTCTCTTCATTGGGACCTACTTGTAATTCCCCCATTAAAATCCACCTTTGAGAAAGCTCCTCCCAATTGAACATGATAATACTTAAATTTGACCCAATCAAATAACCATATATAAAAATACACTTTAATGGTTTGACGTTTATTAACACCCCAAATAATGGCTTGTTTGGGTTAGCGGTGGGAGCGGTGACTTATTTTATATCTAACTTTTGCAGAAACCTGATAGAAAAAAAATTAGGTTGTAAATATAATTTTTGTTTGGATTGATGGTAGTAGAAGTGGCGGAGCCCACGTCAAAAAAAAAATGAAAACTTTTTCCTAAAAACTATCTCATTGAGCTTTTTCCTAAATTGATTTTTAGAAAAAAAGGCTAGTGGACTTAAAGCTCTACCAAACAATCCACTTAAAACTTTTTTTTTCTACTGCTACTTTTTTATAGCTTGACTTAAAGCTACCCTAACACTCTCTCCAAACAGTGCCAATATTCCACCTTCCCAATTTTTTTCTTTCTTATGTTGATCATTAATTAGTTTATGATAAAATAAATGAGAGACCATCTGGAATTTCATAGTCATGAAACAGTGCGATTTTATATTTTTATGATTTTTGAAAGAAATATCCATAAAATTAAATTGTACGGTTTAATTTATAATTTGTTTTCCTTTTAAAAAGTTATAAAAAAGTTGTAAAGCTTAAATTCGAAGTTAATTGAGCAAAACTGTGAGTTGGGGAATCAATTAATTAACCTGGTTTCTAGTATATTGCAAACAGCGAAATAAACCAGATAAAGAGGAAAACGAGTCATTACATACCTACCCAACCCGCCTCTAGTCATGACATAGTAGCGATTATCAGACAATGGGCGATTCACAACTGGAATGAAGAGGATTTTGTAGTTGTCAGTTGTCACCATTATAGGAAACAACGATGAAGTCCTCATTTTGAAAGAAAGATAGACGCCTCATTCTGTGATTACAACTTCGCAGACGCAAGAGAATCTCTGATTCTGCATCGGAGATTACAAGATAACCGGAGTTTTGCTACGGAGGTGGACGAGTTAGAGCAAGTTCCTCCTTTAAGTATAGAGAAAGAGGCCTTGTTACATACATGCAATGGATATAATTGATGTTGATTTCAATCTCTGATAATCTCTCTCTGTGTTTTCTGTATACCTCTATGAATCTGTTTGGCAGATCATTGACACTAGACCATTGATTGATTCGCTTTTATGCGCAAACACACAAATATTTTTGTCATTGTTTTTTTTTTTTTTTTTTTTGGGGGGGGGGGGGGGGGGA
The DNA here is from genome assembly GCA_019022655.1 of Acacia acuminata. Classification (NCBI taxonomy): domain Eukaryota; kingdom Viridiplantae; phylum Streptophyta; class Magnoliopsida; order Fabales; family Fabaceae; genus Acacia; species Acacia acuminata. The sequence continues at coordinate 4,817,330 of JAFJYI010000028.1, read as the reverse complement.
CTAAATTGGCTGTAATAAAATACTCCGAGAATTATATAAAATAAAGAAGCTAGATAGGAATTTAATTTGATTCTAGATATAAGATCTCAATCCACTTTGTCTTTCAAATTTATAAATAGCAAAAGTATAACTTTATAGAAGGTTTTTTAGTTGGGAAAATCTCATACAAAGATGGTTGAATTACATAAATTCTAATTTGGGTTACTAAACTTAATAAATTAATTAGGTTATATGACTCAATTAGGAATTTAGAATTTGGTTCAAATTACCTCTATATCCCTTTATCATTAAAAAATCAAGCAGTACTTAAGAACCCTAACAACAAAAAATTCATAAAAAGCCTTAGAAAATTAGTAAAGAAAGGTAAATAAGTTAGTTCTATTGTTAAATCTATATTTCCCAATCCCTTTTAGTTGATATATGTATTGGGGGTAGTATAGCATATTAGAACAATCGGAGCCAAACTTTCCCAAAACCATCAAACATTTTGAAGATTCAAACCCGAGTGAGATCCAAGCCAAACTTTCTGATCTTTTTCTTTCCATTCAAGTGCCGAAGCAAGTGAAAGAACTGGTAAGTTACCTAGTCGTCGGAGAAGAAGGTAGCCATCATCGGAGAGATTCATCGGTTGGTTGGGGAATAGTGAGGATGAAAAACTGGGAGTCATAAAAGTCGGTGCTAATTATGACGGTGGTTACTTTGGTGGTTTTGATAGGAGCTATACCACCATCGGTGCTTCCCAACAATGAGGAACGGGATGTAAAGGAACCTGATAATCGACCCAAACCCGGATTTAATTTTCTATTCCAGTAGACTGTTAATCAAAAATGTAAATAGAATTTCTGCTTTTATCTGCATAAATGGTGAACTTTCATCCGACAAGAAATTCATGGCTGACTATTCCTTTCCTCTCTTTTTTGGGTTATTGGCCAGGGGTATTATTGGAATAAACAATGAATTTCGTACCTTTTTTGCTATTATAATTCTCCATTGTGGCACTTCTCTCATCGCTGAGGCCATGAAATTTGAGATTTGATAGGGTAAAGGGAAAATTAGTGAATAAAAATGTATTTTAATTAAAATAATATTTTTAGAATCTTCTTGGAATATTCCTAATGGAGTTAACAATTGAAACCTGAGTATATATTTTCAAAATAGAGGAGAGCTCACGTGTAATTAAGGCAAAATAAGAGGGTGGTCCGAGTATGTTATTCAATTTTTTTTTCTTATAATCATCATCATTATTTTAAAAATTAAACTTCATATGTTAGCTTTTGACAATGTTTTGTTAACATTAAAATTTCAATATCACCATTTTTTTCATAAAGATGGTCACATATTAAGGACTGAAAATACTTTTTTTTTTAAAAAAGTTAATAGACCAAACTAAACTCTTGTATAAAGTTAAAAGACAAGCATACTTTTACCTTTATAATTTTTTTTCTCAAAAGTATCTCTATTAATTCCACATATTAAGGAAGTTTTCATCAAAAGGAAGTTCCAATATATATCTAAAAAAGTATTTTAGGAAAACTATGTAATACCCAAAATTTATAATTCCCATAAATACAATATTTTGATAAATATTACCTATTCAAAATAGGTGAATATGTGGTCTCAAAGTTTGTAGTGTATCTAAGTTATTTTCTAGGACAATTCTCCCTTGATATGGAATAAACCAAATGTAGGTTTAAAATTTAATTTTAAGGTTTCAAATTAGGGATCATAAAATATCATAATTAAGCATAGTCTTAATTTATTCATAAGAGACAATTACATGGCCTAAAAATACTTATACCAATTAGAGAGAAAGTTGCCAAACAACTAATGGACAACTTAATTTGCAATAATTAAAATAAATACATTAATTAAAGAATAAACTAAAGAAGCATAATTAAGGGTGTATTACCTTGATTAAAAACCAAGAGCTAATGAAGTACCAAGATTAGCATAGTATGAGTTTCTAATGACCATGATTATTCTTGGAACCAATCATATTTTGACAATTACACTTAACAACATCTAAAATACCATATTAGGGATACTAATTAGGATTAAACATGGAGGGCCTGGATTAAATAAAGCTAAATCCAATGGCCTTAATTAATCATCATAAAGCTAAGTCCTTGTGAACAAAGAATGAACCAATGAGAGGCCTTCCTCTTTGATTTTGTGAGACAAATAAAACACAAATTGAACATCAAAAAAAAAAAAAAAAAAAAAGGTGAAGGGGAGGTGGTGAATGTGTGTGTGTGTGTAGGGAAAATGGGATGAATTGTTTAAACATATAAATTAGCACACTTGCAAATTCAAGCATTAATGGATGCACATGGGTTCATTAATTGAAAATTGATGAAGTAGAGAGGGAGAGTTGTGAGTGTTGTGTGCCTAGTATAAAGTGTGTGTGTGTTGTGAGTGTTGTGTGCCTAGTATAGGAGAGAGAAAAGTGTGTGTGTGTTGTGAGTGTTGTGTGTCTAGTATAGGAGAGAGAGAAATGTGTACTTTCATTGAGTTGTGAGTTAAAAACCATTGGGAATAATTCAAGACACAGGTAAATGAGAATCTATACAAAATAAATTATATCTTGAGATACGTTAATCATAGATCAAATATAAGGATTTATTATGAACCGGCGTAATTAAGCTTGGAATAGGTTATCTCCAAAATCTTTTTCTCAATTTTTGGAATTAAACTTAAAATGATAAAAAGGAAGTTAGAGACTTTTAATTAAAGCCATAAGTTTCAAAAATACAAAGTTAAAGAGAAAACTTGAATAAGCTTCATAAAAACACCTAAGTATATTTTCATCTAGTTACAAGACACCTAAAGTAACTAATAATTAAAATACAAATCAAAGAGAAATGAAGAGGAAAATGTTGGCTTGGAAAAGGGGTAGAGAATTGTTTACATTAAATTTTAGAACACATGCTAATTGAAACATTATGGAGGGAACAAATTGGAGAGAAGGTGTGTACTTAGGATGAGTTGCATTGATGAATTAGGTTTGAAATAACTACCAAAATGCCACTACATTTTACTATAAATAGGAGCATTGGGCTTCATCTATTTTCACACCAAAACAAGCTTAGAAATCTGATATAGAGAGTGAAAGTGAGAGTAAAGAGTCTTGGAGAAGGAGGAGCAAAGCTCTTGGTAAGTTCTCTAGCTCTAGCTTTAAGTTCTTTAAGTTTTAGTTCATAAATTCGTAGTTAGAAGTAGCTTGATTTTAAATATGCTACAGTAATTTTAATAATATTTTTTTATAGTAAAAAATAGTGATATTTCAAAAATTAGATGAGCCACATGGTATAGCAAAATTTCTGGAAAATTATGATCAAAGTAGCGAAGCTCGCGAAAATTCATCGGTTAGAAATCTCTGAAACCAGTGATAAAAATGCCAATATTTCAGGTTGAAAATAAATTTAAAAAGTTCTGATAAAATTCATGGTTAAATTAGACATATAGGGCTTTTTAAATATGCCAAGAAAATGTTAAAATGAGCTCTGTACAGTGAGATAAAAATTCTCAAAGTTGGGCTATGAATTTCTGGAAAAATTCTGGGCAGAGGCTCAAAACTTTAAAACTGGGAATGACTCGTGTAATCTGGGAAAAATTAAGTATTTTTATTTAAAAATATACATCCTGAGGATTCCGAAGAATTTTACGGATCCTTGTTTCGATTTGTTTAGAATTAATTATGATTTTTCAAAGTTATCATAAAAACTGATCAGAAATGCTAGGATCAGCGTTTTTCCATGAAATTTTGGAAAATAAGTTGAGAAATAATTCCACCAAGGGAAAAATAGTCATTTGTGACTAAGATATCTACTAGGATAATAATTGTGAATTAATAAATATGATATTACCATTATAGGGTACTCGTGTTCACATTCCGACCGACCAACGTACCGTTATCACCAAATGAAAGTACGGACGCGTACTGTAACACTAACTCTGATGCTTATTGTATGCTATATGTGATAGATGTTTTCATGAAGTGATGGACAAGACTAGGTCTTGGGCCAGGCACTGTGACTAAGTTTATGGGGCTTAAATCACCTATTTTCATACATTCAGCTATATACGGGTTATGATTTTGATAATACCGTTAAGTTTTCCTAGCACTGAAGACACGAATGTACATCGTGGCACTGGTGAATAGTGCAAACCATAATAACATTCATATGCAGTGGCTATATTCTGTTATTATCTTTCATATGTGATTACCGCTTGTAATGTCATGAATATAAATCATACATAATCGTTACATAAGCATGAGGTTAACCGTTACCTGAGGTTCAATGGGTATTGAACCTCAGCTCTTATTATAGCCTCAGGGTCTGGAGGAACTAGGACCAAGGACAAGGGTAAACAACACGCGTGAGGACACGGGCGGAGAATCTTATTTTATTCTTGTATTATCGTACTATATACGGATAATTGTACCGCTGTATAAGCAAACAGATACAACAACAGTGAATGTTTATTAGATACTCGCTCTTTTGAATTACTCCGATGTTCTACTCTGATCAAACTATTTTGAAAACGCTTTAGAAAATTGGGGTGTTACAAACTAACACATATTTGTTATAAATAATTATTTTAACTAATTTTTTTAATATTCATAAATAAGTTATCTTGCTCGTATATTAAGTACCGAAGAGATCACTCAACAAGTTGTTTATCTCATGATGAATGAAGCAGCGAGGAAAAGCCTTGCTGGTTTAAGGTATACATAATACTTCTCTCTATGGTAGGATGATTACAATGCTAACGGTAAAATACCTTAGTCATCTAATTCCTTAATTCCCTCATCCTAAATATCTCCTTCTTGATTATTATTATTAAAAAAGCAATAATAAGGTAAATTAGGAAAATATTGACAAATATAAAACTATGTCTTATATTTAGGACCATGATCAATTTCCCAAATATGTCTCATATTGAGGATTGGAGGAGTAAATTCTAGGAAGAAGAAGAGAGAATATTCAAATTATTTCTTAATGCCTACCTGAACATTTTTGTCTTTTGGTTTTTGTTTCTTGTCTTCTTATTGGTTCTTGTTTTATGGCAAAAAAAAAAAAAAAAAAAAAACATAATCCAAACTTTTTTTGATCCTGAGACTTATCTTAATAGCTTTGTGTTTATCATTACATGTTTTGGGGGGCAGAATATTGCAGGCCATGAAATAGTAAAATGCATGTAAGACTTGATACCTTGATTAGAAAGCCAGTCAACATATATATGTATATCCATGAGAGTTTCTTAAAGACCTCCAAATGGTATTCGAAAAGAAGATATTATAATACCTATAAATTTGTTTGTTTATTTTTTTGGTTATATTGGTAGCCACTGTTTTGAATATATGATCTCTGATCTAGTCCATTTATCACAACTTTCTTGTTTGTCATTATATGTGTTTGAAAATTTCAAGACTATCATTGGCAACTGGTAAATCAAGATTAGGCTAGTAATTTTTTAAGGAAAAAAAAATTAAAATTAGAATTTTTAGTATAGTGTATTGTAAGAGCAGTCCAGTTCACAAGGTGACGTGTACATGACAGCAACCTTTATCATCATTGCTCCAAGATTCACCCTCTTTGTATAACTTATCATATTTAAAGGGGAAAAAACTTAGCAACTTCGTTGATAAAAATTGAACATTTTGTAAAATACATTAGATTTTAGTTTCAGGGTGAAAGTCACAATATTTATGGCGCAAGAAGAATAATTTGGAACTAAATAGTAGTAGTAGTAATAATATAATAGAGCTAACGTATAATTTTTGTGTTTATATATATATACAGGGTATTTTTAGTCTCAACCTTAACGTTATTAGTCTTACTTAATAGAAAATATTGACAAAGCATGTTTAAACATTAAAATATAAAAAAAATTGTGAGTCAACCAATTAACATGCAACACCTAATTTAATTTAATTCACTGTCTTTTTTTGTTGATAAGACAGCCCAAGGCCCATGATTAAAAAAAAAAAAAATACAAGTTGCCCTGTCTCTAAACTATGAACTTTCCTGTTCATACTTGCAATGATAATCATGATTGTATAGTAAGAGAATAGTGTTATTTAGTATGTTAATAGGTTTATGATTACCAAGAAAAAAAATGGTAATTCTCATTCATACTTACTCATATGAAACCCATTACCACTCCATTGTTTAAAAATTCCAATTTACCATTAGTCTCATTTGTCTTGGTTTCACCTGCTTCATTCCATCTGCCATGCCATGCCACCACTACCAATCCTATTGCTATTGCCGCTTATTACCACCGCCTATAGCTAACAAGTCATTCTAAGTTTCCAAATATCTCGTTTGGTCTTTTCCTTTTCCTAAACTAGAATGTAAGATGACCACAACAGATAGAAGTCATAGAACTAGGGTCACCAATGGTAGAGAACCAAAGGTAGTGGTAAGCTCTGTTGGATGATCCCTAACAAGGTAACATGACGGTTATGGCGAGGCAACATGAAAGTTCTTAGCAATTTTTCTACAAAAATTATGTGAAGGGTAAAATAGATTGTGTTGTTTATTAATTTTAAATAATTATTAAAAAATAACTCATTGAACCTTTCTTAAAAATCAAACTAAACACTAGTCCTATATTTATATTGCATTGTACTAATGTTGCATCACATTGCTCTGCATTGCAAAGTGCAAAGAAATTGAACCAAACGACCCCGAAAATCTTCGACCTCATACAAGCTTCCTTCAATCACCCTAGGTGGTAAAGCATACAAATAATAAGGATGTAGAAAGTGTCACTCCCAATTGCATCTAACTTGGTGTGTGTGATTAAAATCACAAGTAATGACTAAGCTATCATCCTTTCGCTTCAAAACAAAACTCTCAACCAGCAAATAACATGAAAATTTCCTCCAAGTGCTACTACCCTTAAACTCCTCCACTCTTACTAGCTTTTCAGTTCCATTGGTTCCTCCAACCCATCCAACATTTTCTTGCTCCCATTTCATTCTCTCAATAATCACTGTGCTCAACCCTACTATTTCTTCTTTCCCACTATCAGAACTGACAAACCAGACAAATCCAGAGGCCACATCTCTTTCTTCTCGGGAAGGTTCCTTTTCTCCAGCAATTTTTGTCACTTCTGTTTGGACAGAAACCTCCATATTCACCACTTTCTCTCCAGTAATGTTATCATTTTCCTTAGAAAAAACCCTAACCCATTTTTGCTCCAATGTCATCTCGTAGAATGTTGTTTTCTTCCCACTGTCCCTCACGAACATGAAAGGACAATACCTGTAAGATCCATGAATTTGGATTCAGAATATATACACTGTTAAGACAACAAGCTTAAAAGGAAGTTTTAATCCCAAAAGACTAGTCTATATGGGGGAATGAGAGTGTCAACTTTCATGATAGCTTCATACCATGGTACTTCACTTGACCGCTTGTCGGTTTGACCCTATGTGGAAAACGCTTTTCAAGGTCATCGGGTGTTCTTATTCAAAGACTAGTCTACTGGGAGACAAACTCCTTTGAACTTATAAATCACACTTTTTGTGTGAGTATTTTGATGTGACTCAACATATACTTAATGCTTATTCAGATTCCTCGCCTTACATGCATTATTTAACTTACCATTTTCCAACAACGACCGTTTCAGAATGATCATGTGAAGATAAAGAGTTGAAATGAGGCAATTGGGCACGCAACGAGGAATTAAGGCCTAAAGCTTCATGTAAAGGGTGGCGATTAGTATTAATATCAATGTTTGGTGTCCATTGCTCCCTCAATAACATTGGAGGGATTCCATCTGGAGCCATGGACTTTGCTTGGAAGCGATCGCGAGGCTTGTGGTGGATTATCTCAAATTGTTGATATGAGTTAAAAGGATTCAAAGCACAAGGCTGAGCATCTTGAATGCAACATCCCCCGCAACAACTGGCCATATCATCTTCTTTTGAGCTTGTGGCTGCGTTCCTACAAATCAATACATTGATCGGTCACACACACATATATATACATAAAAAGTGTTTTCAGGTTCAACAGGTTTAGAAATTGAAGAGGATTGCTTTTATTTTGGTTAACGTTTTACACACTGGTTAACTACAGCATGACTTTCTAAGAGTCCAGGCTTTTTACCACCAAGGTTTCCATACCAACGAAAGTTAGTTAATCAATTCAGATGATACAAAAGTTCGATGTTCCATTTCTTACTGTTCATCAAAAGCACAATTAAAGACGCATTTCCCAACAATAATTATTCTCTTACATTTTTCAAGGGGCTAAGGGGTAAAACAGTCTAACTATTAAATAAATATGACAAGCTCCGTATATTTTGAACCTGGGAAATCCTAGAAGACATCATATACATAGCGATGGAGGGAGTATATTGAGCGTTGTGATTTCATTTTATATATACGCGCACACACATGTATATATATATATACACATGCATACACACACACACATGTTGTGTATATGTATGTATGTATGTGTGTGTGTGTGTGTGTACACACACACATATATATATATATATATATGTGTGTGTGTGTGTGTATTAGACAAAACATCAATGCTTTAATGGTTTGAGGGCTCTAATTCTCCAACTCTTTAAGAAATTGTCCCATGTAATGCTCCACCTTCCAAATATTGTTTTCTTTTGTTGATCAGTACAGTAGCCGATAATAAAACATTTGGTATTCCTCTGTCTTATTTATGAGGCACTTTCAGCATATTTCACACATACTAAGAAAAACCTTAAACGACGTTAACTTTCTCTTAAAATTCAACAACTTTTCAATTTTATACCTATTTAATATGCATTATGTCACAAGAATAAAATCAACACAATAATAAATGAACAGTAAAATTATATATACATTCAAATAAAAAATTTCTCTCTATATCTTATAAATATGATAAAATCCCCCCCCAAAAAAAAAAAAAAAAAAAAAAAAAAAAAAAAAGGACCTCGTGATCATGAGACCGTGCAGTTTTATACATTTAGGATTCTTCCAAGAAAAATATCATATAATTGTACGGTTTATATTTTTTAATTTTAAAAATTAAAGTCATGCAAATGACAAAACTTCACCGTCTGATAACTGGAAAAAAAAAAAAAAAAAAAAAAAAAAAAAAAAAAAAAAAAAAAAAAAACCATCTCTTATTTCATCTCTAAGCGAACGACGACAAAAATATAAAATTAGGGCATTACAAAAGCATAGAGACCCCATAAGCATGATCATCATATTTGATGAACATATCACTAAACTAGGGGAATCAATTATTAGCTCGTTTCAATTGTACCTAACAGAGAAAGTAAATAAGATGATCAAAGAGAAAAATGATTCATTAATACATACCCTCTTTCCCACCAGCGTCTCAACATGACATAGTATCGATTGTCAGATAATGGCTTATTCAAAACAGGAATGAAGAGGACTTGGTTGCTTGCGTCACCATCAGAACAGGATTGAACAATGAAGTCCTTGTTTTGAAAGAATGGTAGACGCCTCATTCTGTAATTAGCTCTTCGCAAACGCAAGAGAGTCTCAGATTCGTCATCGGAGATTACAAGATAACCTGAGTTACGCTCTGGAGGTGGAAGAGTCAAAGCATCTTCGTCCTTTAAGTATAGAGAAAGTGGCCTTGTTACATACATGGTATCAATCTCTCTCTCTCTCTCTCTCTCTCAGTTTCCTGTATACCTCTATGAATTTGTAGGTCAGATCATTGACACAAGATCATTGATTGATTTGCTTTTATACACACTCACACGTCTAGAGAGAGAAACTAGTTGTAATAAATTACTTCTTCTAATCTTAAGTATGTGTGGTTTTTCCTAAAGTGTACCCCCTCTTCTTTTCTTTTCTTGCTGGACCTGAATTCTCTCATTTTCTTTACTCATCCGCTCTCATCCTTTACCTTCTTTATCCTCATTGGATCACCATCAAATGGTCCACATTTAATATTTTATAAAAAATATTATTACAATGGAGAAAACGATGGGAATGAAATGGAGAAAAAGATGGGAGGGAAACATTAAATGGGACCATTAGATCTTGATGTAATGGTCATAAAAAAGGTAAAAGATGGGAGGAGGCTGAAAAAAAAGGGGAGAGAAGTCAATCCCCTTCTTTTTTTTAACCTTCGACCAACATTTAAGTGGTTTAGATGTAGTTTATGCAAAATATTTTTTTTATTTTCTTTATTCTAGTATTGAATTATTCATATCAAAATTTATATTTAATTATATATATATATATGTATATATATATATATATCTCTCTCTCTCTCTCTCTCTCTCTCTCTCTCTCTCTCTCTCTCTCTCTCTCTCTCTCTCTCTCTCTCTCTCTCTCTCTCTCTCTCTCTCTCTCTCTCTCTCTCTCTCTCTGAGGTAGCACTCAACAAGTTGTTTATCTTAGAAGCAATAACGAAGAAAAGACAATGCATTTTGTTCTTATACCAATTTACTGGTTTAAGATAATCATATACAGAATACTCCCTCTGGTTCTTATTAAAAAATCCTCAATTATGTTTCATAATATAACATATTTTGATTAAAGCAATAATCATTTTCATTTAGTATCTCTAAAACTAATTATAAAACTTCCTAAATAATTAAACAAGAACTCCTCTAACTAATAACTTCTATCTAAGGTAATTTTGATATTTCATAATAAATAATTAATTTTGACTAACTTCATTTTTTAATGAAGTTATTTTATAGGAGCATCATTGGAGTACTTGTCAATTCTAGGATGATAGGAATGTTAAGAAATGCCCCATCTGTCAAGACAACCCGTGAGCATATTCCGGAAAGAAAAGAGGATATTCAAAATATTTCTTAATGTGTGCCTGAACATTTTTGTCTTTTGGTTTGTTTCTTTTTTGGTTCCTTTTTGGCAAAAAAATCCAAACCATTTTTTATTACAGGTTTATCATTACACGAAAGTTTATCTTGAGACTAACCTGAGTGGGCTTGTGTTTATCATGACAGATTTTGGTGAACATAATATTATCTAACCCATGAAATGACAATAACATAAAGCTGCTGATTCACACACATACAGTAAAACAACATAAAGACGCTGACAGGTTAATCTGGTTCAACTGACCGATATATCACATTTCATACCTCATCCTCTTTGTCTTCAAAAGTTTATCCTAAATAATATCCTAAATAATATTCCCACCGCTAGATCAATAATATAGAAGCTAGTTAGAAAGTTGGATTTGGTCCTAAATTGTAAGATCTTATTCCATTTTTTTCTCCTAAGTTTATTATTTTTCCCCAAGAGAGTTAATTTACCTAATTCATAAATTGATATATAATATAATGTTATACATGAGTATTTCAAGAAGATTGTAATACCCGAAAAATTATTAATTATATTAAATACAATATTTTGATAAATGATACCTATTTAAAATAGGTGAATATGTGGTCTCAAATTTTGGTTTTGTTATTTATTTTATTTTCTCGGAAATTTCCCTTAGAATTAGGATAACCAATGACTAAGTTTTACTAAGTCTTACTGGGAATCATAAAATACCCTAAAATTGTCATAATTAAGTTTAATATTAATTATGTTATAAAAAGGAGATTACTATTAATCAAAATTAATATTGTAACCAACAAATTAAGCCTAAAAACATCTAAAATGCCATATTATGGATTTTTCCCAAGATTAATCTAATCCCCCTAGTTTAATTAAAATCGCAAAAATTCCTTCCTAATTAGCCAAGATAATTGCACAATTAGTAAAATCCTATTAGCACATAAAATATGAGCAAAATATCATCAATATAATAGGATATTTCTAACACAAATTAAAGGTTTGGATTAAATCTAGTAAAGTTAAATCCTAAGGCTTTAATTTAACTTCATAAAGTGTAATCCTTGTAAGTTAAAATCATCCAATGAGAGTCTTCCTTCTAGATAATATGAGAGGATTAAAACACAACAAAATTTAAGAGCAAGAGGAAATAGAACACGGTTTTGCAAGGCTTGTTGGATAAACAATAATTATTTAAAATAACTAATAACCAAGGATAAATAGCATGTGCAAGTCATCAATTATGGAAGAAGATAATGTACTACATAATTAAGAGACTTAATGACTTTGGAAGAAGATAAGCAAGAGAGAGAGAGAGAGTGTGTGTGTGCGTGTGTAAGAGTTGTGTGTGTTGTGAGCCTAGTACAGGAGAGAGAGAGTGTGTAATTCATTGAGTTGTGAGTTAAAACCATTGGGATAAATTCAAGACACAAGTAAATGAGAATCTATAGATAATAAATTGTATCTTGAGAAATTTTAATCATAGATCAAACATAAGGATTTATTTTGAACAAGCATATTTTAAGCTTGAGATAGGGTGTCTTCATAGTCTTTTCCCAAACTTTTTCAATTAAATCTTGAAATGATTAAAGGGCTATTAGAGACTTCTAGTGAAGCCATGATTTTTGAGATTTGAGTATTAAAGAAGAAAAACTAGAATAAACTATAAGATAACCCCTAAGTATATTTTTGTTTGATTCTTAACCAAACTATCATTTTTCATCTAGTTATGTAAACACTTGGAGTAACTAGAAATTAAATCAAATAATTAAAAGAACAAAGGGAAGGGGGCCATGGATGAAGGCTTGAGAAAGGGGTAGGATGAGTTGTTTATGTATTAAACACATGCAAATTCAAGCATTGATGAAGGGAATAGATTGGTAAGAGAATGTACTTGTGATAAGGGTGCATTGAAGAGAAAATAGAAGAGGATGAGGGAGAGAGAAGGGAAGTCACGGTTTGGAAGAGTGAAGGGTCAGGAGGATGAGAGATTTCAAATTAACCTAGATCCAAGGGATGAAAAACAAGATGAGGAAGTTCAAAGAAACTACCAAAATGCCATGACATTTCACTATAAATAGAGGCTTCTGCTCTTCATATTTCTTCACACCAAAACAAGCAAGAAGCATCTGAAAGTAGAGTGAAAGTGAGAGTTAGTGGAAAGCAAGAAGGAGTAGCAAGGTTCTTCAAGGATAAGTTCTCTAGTTCTTAAGCTTTAGCTTTGAGTTTATAGCTTAAATGTTGTTTTGATCTTTAATCTTCCAATATATTCTTGTTATCATATTTTTATGGTTAAAAGTGGTTTTAATTCTAAAAATTGATGAAGATGGTGTTATAGCAAAATTTTTGGAAGATTATGATCAAAATAGCGAAGCTCTGGCGAAATCTTATCAGTTAGCGATTCCTGAAATCAGTGATAGAAACACCATAATTTTATGTTGAAAATGAGCTTATAAAATTCTGGGAAAATTAATGGTTAAATTAGACATATATGGATTTTCAAATATGCCTAGAACATATTAATTTGAGCTCTGTACAGTGAGATTAAAATTCTCAAAGTTGGGCTACGAATTTCTGAAAAATTCTGGGCAGAGGCTCAAAACTTTAAAACTGGGAATGGCTCAAGGAATCTGGGAAAATACAAGTATTTTTACTTAAAAATATACATCCTAAGGATTCCGAGGAATTTTACGGATCCCCGTTTCGATTTTTCTAGAATTAGTTATGATATTTCAAATTTAGACGAAAAATCTGCCCAAAATGCTGTATCAGCGTTTTTTTCCGAAAAATAAGGAAAATAAGTTGAAAAATAATTCCACCAAGAGTAAAATGGTCATTAGTGACTAAAATACCTACTAGGATATTATTTGTGAATTAATAAATGCGATATTACCGTTATAGGATATACGTGATCACATTCTGACCGACGAACGTACCGATATCACCAACGAATGTACGGATGCGTACTGTAACACTAACTCTGATGCTTATTGTATACTTATATGTGATAGATGTATTCATAGACTAAGACTTTGTCTTAAAGTTTTTCATACACATTTAGCTATACACGGGTTATGGTTCTGATAATACCGTTGAGTTTTCCTAGCGCTGAGGACACGAATATACATCGTGGCACTGGTAAATAGTGCAGACCATTGTGTTCTGTTATTATCTTTCATATTTGATTGCTGCTGTAATGTCATGAATATTTGTCATACATAAACTGTTACATAAGCATGAGGTTAACCGTTACCTGAGGTTCAATGATACATAAACTGTTATATAAGCATGAGGTTAACCGTTACCTGAGGTTCAATGGCCATTGAACCTCAGCTCCTGCTATAGCCTCAGGATCCAGAGGAACCAGGACCGAGGACAAGGGTAAGCAGCACGCGTGAGGACACGGGCGGAGAATTTTATTTTTGTATTATCATACTATATTCGGATAATTGTACCATTGTATAAGCAACCAGATACAACAACAGTGAATGTTTATCAAATACTCACTCTTTTAAATTATTCCGATGCTCTACTCTGATCAAACTATTATGAAAACACTTTAGAAAATTGGGGTGTTACAAAGATCATATCACATTTTGTTCAAATAAAGGTTAATTTATTTTATTTTCTTGGTTTACCTAGATTAATTAATAAGCAGCTATTATTTTAAGGACCACAAGAGATAACTTATCAGTATCTCTATAAATATTATTAAAGAAAGGAAAAGACAAACTATGAGAGTTGAAGAATACGATATTGTTATTTTTAGTGTCATAAAGGCATGCTGTCATTATTTTAAAAGTATATCAACAAATATTAATTACAAAATAGTAGTAATTCTTAAGCATCTCTATAAATACTTCGTTTATCCATATGATCTCTATAAATACTAAAGAATATAAAAAAGACAAGCTGTTAAAACTGGAAAATAATGTAATTTTTCAGTCCCACTTGTACCTAATTTGGTGAGCGTGCTTGTAATCAAAAGTTATCACCAAACTTGCCTCCATAGTCTTCAATACAAAACTCTCCACAAGTACATAAGATGAAAATTTTCTCCACATTTTGCCACTATTATAATTATTAGTATCTCCAAACTCTTTCACTACTCTTTGTATCTTTTGATTCCCACCAACCCATCCAACTCTTTCTTGTTCCCATTTCATTCTCTCCACAATAGCCATGTTTAATCCTACTCTCTCTTCTTTCTTTTTCTCCTTCTTATTATTACCATCATGAGTAGTAAACCACATAAATCCAGTGTCCCTCAAATCTTTGTCAGTACTCCATGAAGCATCCTTGGTTCCTCCAATTTTAGCAGATTCTGTATTAACGACCTCAACTTCCATAACTACTTCCTTTTCTGAAGTACTGTTTCCAACATTATTATTTTCCTTGGAAAATACCTTCTCCCATCTTTGCTCAAGTGTCATCTCGTAGAACAATGATTTATCATTGCTCATGCTTTTTGATGATCTCTTTATTCCATGCTCTTTCAGCAACATGGCAGGACAGTACCTATAAAAAGTAACAAAGTTTGTGACCGAAATTTTTCCTTCACAAAAGACTCTGCAATTAATCCACGAAAGAACCTCTCAGATGAATTTTAGTCTCGATCTTTTTTGTTTTAATACAATTAAACTCATTTTTCATACTCCATAAAATGTAACAAAGCTTACCTAGTTAATTTGGTAAACGCATACTCCCACCTGTCCTAATTATAGGGAAAATTAAAGTTAACTAAATTCACAATTCTTTAATAGTGGTAGTAGATCTCTTTAAACTTGTCCAAAAAACAAAAAAGTAACTTTCTAATTTTTCCCTTTTCTGAAAATAATGACTACAAGAAAGTCCTCTCCAAGAATTAAAATTATGATTAAAAAAAAATTTAACTACCACATCTTTACACTATTTTTAGGACCAATTAGGACTTTCAAAATGTATCCTGGATTATGTATCCTAGTATGCTTATATTATTTTGAGTAGTATCGTATCATCGTATCATGCAGAAAAATGTGCGCTCCCGTACACACAGAGACATTATAGAACTAGTAGATCTCATGCTTAAAACATAATGAAAGCGTTCAATTATAGAATGTTTAACAGCGTACCATTTTCCAACAAGGACTTGTTGAGAACGATCAAGATTTGAGGAAAAAATCAAAGTCTGGTAATAGAGAACGTAAGGAAGAATCAAGGCCAAAAGCTTGTTCACTTAAGGGGTGATGAGGAATATTATTGCATAGCCTCCAATCACCTCTGAGAAATATAGGAGGAAATCCATCTTCAGCAACAGATTTGGCTTCGAACCTATCACGAGGTTTTTTTATGAGCTCAAATTGCTGATAAACATTGAAGGGATCTAAATCACATGGTGTTGCATCTTGAATACAACTTCCCCAACAACATGTTATCTTATCATCTTCCTTCGAGCTCGTGGCTGCTTTCCTACAAATAATCATGAACATCTTAATTTATCATGACATTCATAGTATTTTTAATTTCATCAAGTATATATCCCAAGGGTATTTTTATAATTGCATCGTATCTACCAGAAAGTCTGTTAGGTTATCCCTAGTTCACTTTTCGTTGATTAGGACTCAAGCCCACTTGAGCAAATAACGTGCCGGGAAGTTTTTCTTCAATTGTTTTCCAAAATTCTAGTAACCATAGAAAGAATTAGTAAGGGAAACAAGGGAGTCAATTCAATTTTGTATGGGCCAATTAATCATTCAATTAGATTCCAACTGGGCCCTAAAATTCATTGTAGTCATTAGGCATGACTCTTTAGCTATGTATGTTGTTGATGTAATCATCACTTTCTCTTTGTCTTCTCTCCTCTTCCCTGCTTTGTCTCTCTTCCTCTCTTCTACCCTTTTTCTTACACACTTACCATATTTTATATCTTCTCTTATCCTAAATGTAAGAGTTAGTTAAACGGTTTGATTTGGACCTAAATATAAAATTCAAGTCTATTCTGTCTTTCTAATTTATAATTTTTCCTAAACTCTTCATATTAATTGCACATATTAAGATATTTTTTGTCATGGAAGTAGTTTTCAATACAAATGATTAAAAGAATAGGGATAATGTAGGGAAATCAATATACTCCCTCCGTCTTTGTTCATAAGGTCCTATTAACCGAATTGAGGTTTTCAAGAAAATAGTTAAAATCAGTTAAAGTAATAAATATATAAGAAATATATATATATATTTTAAATATGTCCTCATTTATGAGTGGATAAAGGAGAGAGAGTAATAATGAGAAAAATATGAAGAAAGAGAATGTACGAGGTAAAATGAGTAAAAAAAAAAAAAAAAAAAAAAAAAAAAAAAAAAGATTCCAGACAAACCATAGAGGACATTATAACCCGCGGGGGGGGGGGGGAATTATTTACAAATTAATAACTTGACTAACTTTTTTTTATCTCTGTAAATTAGTTATTTGACTGTATAATTCAAACATCTAGGACGAAAAGACTTAAAATCTATTCTACTCAAAATCAAAATCAATTTCATCACCGCTAATCCAATATATATATATATATATATATATATATAAAGAGAAATAATTGGTTCATACCCTTCTTCCCAGCCTTGTGTGAAGATGACGTAGTAACGGTTGGCACTCAAGGGTTGATTAAGAACTGGAATGAACATGACTCGGTTGGTGGATTCATCAGTAGCAAAAACGGTCAAATCCTTGTTCTGAGGCAGAGGAAGGTTCCTTATTCTGTCGTCTCTTCGTAAACCAAAACCATTCTCGGCTTCTTCGTCGGAGTTCACCAGAACGCCTGAGTTTGGTCCCTCCGGTGGTGGAACAGATACCGCAGCTTCATCTTTCAAGTACAGAGAAAGACGCCTCGTCACGTACATATTTCTTTCATATATTTCCGATTTTTAGTCTATGCAGATTTATTAATTTCTCAGTTTTGAATGTATATTTAGGAATGTGTGTGTGTGTGTATCGTCGACGTGACGTTAAGTAGTTGAAAAGTATATGTAGTCTAACTAATCATATAATATATTCAAATAAGATGAACCTGCTAGGAAAAATATATTTATGTACACATACGCACTTATATATGTTAAACATCAAGTTATTATACTAGTCGTATTCAACGCCGTTGCGAGGTGGTCAGAAAAATAGGATATATACGTAATCAAGGTTGACTTGTGGACATAACTAGAATATTGATTGGACACAAAACTACTTTATTGTATGAAGTTTCCTCGAAACCCTCCAAATGTATTTAGTCAAAACCAAATTGTAACAGATGTCCTTTAATTTATGACTTTTCTTCCATCTCTGCCCCTGGTGAATCACACTATTAATTAGAAGACAACTTTGAAAAATCATAAAAAAGTTAGTTAATTTAATTTCTTAATCTCAAAATAGTAGTAGCAATGCTTGATTGAAAAAAAGGAAAAAAAAAAAAAGATTACAGTAACATTCTTGTTGGAATTATGGGTGGAAATAAGATAGGTCTCTAATAAGGGCTACGATGTAGCGTACATAAAGTCTAACCTAGTTTATCTAGTAAATACAAGAAGCTCGGGCTTAGGCTGTTATATTCCTACTGGCCTCGTCTTTTTCAGGTGGCGGGTAGAGTGACTTTACTTTCAAATAAATAAATATGCATCGCAACAGAGCAAGGAAAATATACTACTAATAAAGTAAATAACTAAACAAAAAGTCCCTCCAAGGGTTAATTTACAGTCATCCTGATAAAATAACGATTAAAATACAGTCATCCAAAAGTAAAGATGTAATAACAAAAAGCTGCCACCATGCATCATCACCAATTTTCAATCAAGCTCTCCCGTCTTACCTCCAGTCTCCTGCCCCGTCCTAGAAGCACTTCCTGTATTCTTATAATAGACTGGGATTCATAAAGAAAAACCATAAAACATACAGCATGTACAAAGTAAGAAAAACCATAAAACATACAGCATTCACAAGTCGCACACAACGAGACACACAGCCTAAACCGGAACAAGTAGTCACATATAACATGTACCACTCAAATAAGGCACATAATCATGTCGGGGTCACACACAGCGGTTCCAATATCCAAAGCGCTTGGAAAACATAACAACGAATGCATAATCAATCATGGTAAAACATACATATAGAGTCACACAAAGTACATGAAATTAAGGTTACTTATCTGCAGGTAGTTGATTAGTGAAATAGCAAAGACCCAGCTATTATGTAAGAATGATAGACCTAAAATAATATAACAATGTCACCGCTATACAACTTCTTCCTTATAGTTATACACTTGTAAAAAGGGTTCTCCTACTTTATAACTCATTAATTTCCTTTATTAATGAGTATTTCTTTCTTGGTGAATATTTTCTTATTTTCGCACATAGTGCAGAAAAATTCCTGAAATTGACTCAACTTCAAAAATTCATAACTAATTGTAAAAAAATCCGATTGAGGTGTTCCAAAAATCTATATAACCATTGACATGTCTATTTTTGTCTAAAAATACTTGCTTAGCCCAGAAACATGTGAAAAATTCTCAGTTTTCAAAAATACCCTTGTTGGTTTTTCAACTCCTCTATTTGCATATTTTCATGCTTTATGCTTTCAAAATTATTCCTCATACTCTTTCTCATACAAAATTCCATTTTAAACACTTTTAAACCATCAAAATCATCAAAATAAAATTATATCACCAAGTTCTAGCTATTGACCATAATTTTCTTATACTTTTGTGAAATTTCCAAGAGGTTGGAGAAAGAAACTTACTTGCTTGAGGTTTCAACTTCCTTAGCTTCTTCACCTTGTCCTCTTTGCAATTATAGCTAGAACTCCAAAAATACTATTCAAGATCACTAATTGAAGACTTCTAACATATTTATATGAATTGAAAGAAATAAGATAATTTCACAACTATTTTACCTCAATTTCCTTGTGGCTCTTCTTATGTTCCTTCTTGATGCTATCTCACAAACTCACTATTTTCTTCTTTTCTTTATGTGTGTGTGATGTATTTCTTGGTGTCAAAATGAAGAAGAACATGGTCCTATTTATAGTGGTCCTTGGTCTTAAAATATCTTCTTGTGATTTTACCTTTTTGCCCTTGCTAGATGTCCCTTGAATTCTCTAGATTTCTCTCACATTTTCTAGCAAAATCTGATTTTTCCTCTTCCTCTCCCATGAGCACGCCACTTGGCCTCTTTGGTCAAGAATATCTTCTTCCATCACATGCCAAATTTTGTGGTTGAGGTGCTTTGCTTAATGAAGAAGAAGATTAGGTGTCCCTTGCCATTAATTAGAGATGTACATGTGTCCCTTGTAATTAATTCAAGATGCATATGTGTCCCCCACTTTATTTTCTTTAAATATTATATGGACACTTGGTGGCTTAGGTGTCTCCCACATTTAATTCTTCAAGCATATGTGTCTTCTTTAATTAATATGGTGGCATGTGGATTTATTCTAGTTGCTTCTTGAATAATCATGTGATAAAGCTTTTATTCTTCCATTTCCTTCTCCTCTCATGTGTGTGAATTCAAGAAGCAAGGGGAATTCAATGAATTTAATATCCTCTTCTTAATTCCTATGGTTATGCCGTGTGTCCTTGGTTAATAATATTATCATTAAAGCCACCATTTAAAGTCAAAGATATTTCTTTAATGTTCGTTTTGATCTTGCCAAGTGTCCATATTCTTGAATTTTCTCTTGTCTTCCTAAGCCATCTCACAACAATTATCCCTTATTAGCCAATTAGATGGGAGCACATATTACTTGCTTTAATTTTAAATGAAAATATCATAATAAAATACTAATTAGCATTTATTAATTTCTTACAATGATTTACATAAAAGTGGGGTTATTACATGAGCCTATTTAGATAAACAGGACAGATCTATTTTTATAAGTCACAACTTACAAGCCTACATGCCTATCCTATTTAATTTTTAGGATTAAGGTGCAAAAAATACACATGTGGTTTTCTTAAAAGTGCACCCAACACCGAGTGCTTTTTTTGGGTGCAAACGTAACTATGTGATTACAAAAGTGGAGCAAAAGTACCAATTAATTGTTTGTATGACTTTTTCTGTACTGAAAATGATGACGTGGAAGCAAAAGTACCCATCCACCTTCTTCAGCCATCTGTTTCTCTCATAGAATGCCTCCTGAGCCGGCATCTTCTTCTCCCTGTCGCCTGAATTCCTCGTCCCCTTTACCTTCTCCTTTCCGGCAACTTTGCTTGACTGTTTGCTTCCGGAGATCCATTGCTCTTTTGAATTCTCCATTCTCACCTCCTTCATTTTCATCGAGGTGGACGAGGTTAGGAACACGAATGACTCCTTACCGTCACTATTGCTCGCCGAAGAAAATCCGGAAGCTTCCATTTCTTCGATGATGATGACGTTCCCATGGAATTGCTTTTCTCATATATGCTAGGCGAGGCCTGGGCTGATTTGGGAGTCCAAAAACAAGATGTTCCTGTGAAATTGACTCCAAATCATCCACATTTGATGAGAAGAATGAAGACAGATCATGATCTTCGACATGCGCTTGATCCTTATTCACAATTGTTGGTCGAATTCCCTTATGGCAGGTGAACCAGTCGAACAAGTAATAAATAATGAGTATAGTATCATCTCACAGAGATTGTTGATACCGAAGATGATGCTAGTTTCTAATTACAAGTGTGTGATGTGAAAAATTGTATTTGGTTTGGTTGTTTTTGCTATTACTAATGGCAAGAAATAAACAAGTGATCAGAAGTCAAAGGAATATATCAGTTTTAAGGTTGGATGAGTTTGGATTTCATCCTAAGTTGTGTCATTCTCCCAGTTTGCATCTAACGCATTGCTATAGCAATTATGTTGCACAGCTTTCGCAATGCTACAACATAAGCGCCTTTCACAACGTTATTCAGTTAATCCACCACTATCCTATGCAGAAGCTTCCACAATCCTGTAAGTACAGTCCTCTCTTTACTCTCCCATATTCCTATGGCGATTTCAAGTTTAGTCTGTCAGTTTAAACCTAAGTGTTCCTAGTTATGAGTGATAAATCTATTCGTGGCATCTACAATTTAGGTTGAGCCGTGCACTGGCTCGCCCAACAAAAACTGTCTAACAAAGGTCTAACCTTGACTCTCGTCCAGTGAGCCAAGACCACTGGGATAGCCCTTAGCGTCTGCTAACCAGCTATGAATTAAAACACTGTTAAATAAACTAAATTTATTAAATGAAAAAATAGCAGACTGGGTTCATTCTACAACTTAGAAATTCATCCTCACTTAGCCAAAGGGAATTTAGTTCATGACCGATGAGGACAAACAAAGCGAGAATAACGAGAGAACAGCCTATGGAAGAATTACGAAAGTAAAATAACATAAGAAAAGCAAGAACACTCGTTGGAAGGTTGATGGCGTAAGATGCATTCTATCACGCAACATCTCTACATCTTCTACGATCCGTCTTGCTTTAGGGAATAATTCGGTCTGATCTACTGTCCTCTCAATCGGTCTTCTCTTTTGTTCCTTCGGTGTGAGTTCAGTCAGATTGGAATTGTGTTGACTGCTTAACTCTCACGACTTCGACCTCTCTTAGGTTTTACCGCACTTTCCTTTTATAGTTAGGTCTTCTTGCGTCATACGTCCAGTGAGTTGGGCCTTCCAAATCTGTTAGGTCCAATTTTCTAGATTTGGTTGATTGATCCTTCTTTTAATACAACAAGATTCCTCAAATCTTTCTCTCGATCCTCCACATCTTCTAGATTCGTCTTGATTCAATCACCGTCTTGACGTGAGTTTTGATGACATGTCTTATTTTCCTGAAAACTCATAGGGAAAGGTTAGAGTAATGTAGCGCATAATTTGCCTCACTTACGATGCTGTAGCATAACAGTTGCATTGTATTGTCGTAGATGTGAGCATGCACAGTGCTATAGCATTGTACCAACTTTTTTATGCGCTTTCACGGTAAACCATAAAGTGGTCCTTTTCTTATGCACATGAGCAGGATAATGATATGGATGCAACAATTTGTAAAATCCATCCTCTATTCCTTATGTGCATGAATTCTTAGACATTATACTAGATAGCACACATTAAAGCTCAGATTTATCATTCAAAATAGTCAAAACACATAGAGAAAACATGTCATAATTACTACTCATCGCAATCAACAACTCCCTCAACGGAAATCATATTTATAAGAGAAGAGAAAAATGAGTGAAAAAATTTAAGGAGATGGCATTGAAATAATGGCTGACCAAATCTAATTGTTTAGTGCTTGTGCTTCTACATGGCTTTCTTGTGATATTTCTGTGTGGCTTCCCACATTTCTCGTTAATATGACTAGTAGCGTGATTCTCAAGTTTTACTTCAATTATAGTGCTAGCGTCGAGATTTTTTTGGCTAAGAAAATTGTTAACATGAAATTTGTTTAAAATCTTATTGAAATTGAAATAATCAAAATAAGGTGTCTGAGGATTTCCGTTCGGTCCTCTCCTTATCCAACTCATGGCGCCTCTCATCTCTATTTTCAGCCCTCTCTTGTGTCTATGTGCTCGCCGCTGTAGCTCTCAATCTATGATGATGGAGCTTACCGGTGGCTGTGGTGGTGGATGGCACCATCGGAGAGAGAGGAAGAAGGCGAAGGTGATGAAGGGAGCAGAGGTTTGGAGGTTCAACGTTCTATGCTATGGTTCTGATTTTTCAGTTTACTTGCAGCGCAAATCTGTTTATCCCCCTCTGTTCGCGTTTTGGAAGAAGGACCTAAGCACTCAACTGAAAATTTACAAAGCTCGTGGAGAGGACTAAAACAAACATTTTTCAAATGTTTGTAAGGCTGAACTATAATTTCCAAAATATCTGGGCCCTTTTCACAATTTTCCCTTGTCCATTTTCTTTATTAATTTGCAAACGTCCACATCATCGTCTACGCCATCATTTTCGGTACAAAAAACATCAAACCGATGGTCAATTAGTACTTTTTCTCCATTTTTGTAACCACATAGTCACCTTTGCACAACAAAAAGACAATTGGTGTTGGGTGCACTTTTGGAAAAACTCCATGTATATTTTTGCACCTAAACCTTAGTTTTTAAACTAATACTATCATATATTATATATAGGAAAATGATTAAAAAAATACTTGTCAAAATACGTAAAAGAGACAAATAAGGGCGTAAATTTTAATAATCTCAAATTGATCGATTTGAAATTTTGAAATGTTGACAAATGTATGTGTTAACTCTTAGAAATTGACAATATTCTAGCACATTTTCTCTCTCATTTTACCTATTTTTGGTTCAAAATGTGCATAGGAATGAAGTTATAGAGGAAAATGTGCATATCAAAGTATAAGGCAAAAAAATCAAAGAAATTATTGTTATATCCTATAAAGTTTGTGATTCAATTGAGAATTGAGAATTCCTTCCTCTTTTGTAGGAAGATGGAGACAAGTTTTGAAGCTTTATAAGAACCAAGAAACAAGGAAAGAAAGAAAGGATGTGAAGCAGTGCAAAGTTAGAAGGAACCTGTACAACTATCCGCAGCAAGTTGCTCAACTAGCTGTAGCAAGTAGCGCTCTATCTAACTGGCTATGGCAAGTCGACAACTGGTCGCAGCCAATCGTGAAAAGTGCTGAAAGTACAGCTGCGCATTTTTTCATTTCAGAAACAAAAAAACCCTATTTAACCTAAAGGGAATGGCCGAAAAACACATTCTTGACCTAAGAAAACAAGTGGGCACACAAGGGAAGAGCTTGGGAGAGAAATTTGGACAATCTTGGAGGCTAGGGTGCTCAACCTAAGAGAGATTTTAGGGATTTCACCTTGGTTCTTCCTCTTTTCTCCTCCTTTCTTCTTAGTTTCTTCATGTATTCAGTTTCTTTGCTTAGAATCTCTTTATTTGAACATGAGTAGCTAAACCTTTCATTCTAGGGTTCTTCTTACCTTTTGTATGGATTAATACTTGAATATTCCTCTCTTTTGGTAGATATATATGTGTGTGTGTGTGTGTGTTGATTTTAACCTTGGCTTAATGCTTCTAAGTGATTGGCCTCCATTTAGATGATTTATTCACATAGGTTTTGACTCGAGAGAGCTAATCTAGGTGTAGAACTTGATTGAAATCATGCTTGTCTTGAAGTTTACTTGATAAATGGATGGTTTGTTGGTAAAATAGAGATATATTTACTAAACTTGCATTGTCACATTAGGGTTGTTGCTTACATATTGATTCTCACTAATTGTAGCAAGAGATTGTGCATTTTAATGAGAAGAGAAACTTGATTTTGACTTGAGAGAGCGTTTCAAGTGTTTTTGAACCTTAGACTAACACATATATGCATTGAAATACTACTAGAGAGGTAGTTAACCAAGTTTTATGAAATGCAAAAGGGGAAGAAGAATCCTAGGCTCCATTATCCTTGAAGTCAAAGAATCATTTGCCTTTATCAATTTTAAGTTTTAGAAATAGTCTTTAAACATTCTCATTCCAAATTAAAACTTTGTTCTAGCTCAACTTGATGAAATTCACTAAGCCTCTTACTTGACCAATTTGTTAAACAAATCCTCGTGGGAACGATACTTTACTTATCACTTTATTACTTGCGAAACTCGTGCACTTGCAAGGCGAATAAGTTTTTGGCGCCGTTGCCAAGGATTTGTGGAAACAAATCCTTTGGTCAACCTTAGGCTTGTGTTAGTAAATTTCACTTGAGCTTTTAGTTAGGTTTACAATTTTTCTTTCTCTCTTTCCATTTTTGACCTTTTGTTTTAGTTTGATACTCGCTCTTGCTTGTTTCTCTTGTAGGTACCATTTTTGCATATGCAAAACTTGCATCCGAATGGATTGGTGGTGGTGCTTGACGAAGTGCCTCTCATTGAAGAAGAGGTTGAATCTGCATCTGAAACATGGCAGACGATGAATATGATAGAGCTACCGTCAATGACTTTGCTAGT
This sequence comes from Acacia acuminata, assembly GCA_019022655.1. Lineage (NCBI taxonomy): Eukaryota > Viridiplantae > Streptophyta > Magnoliopsida > Fabales > Fabaceae > Acacia > Acacia acuminata. The sequence goes on along the minus strand of JAFJYI010000028.1, from coordinate 4,791,561 downwards.
CAGAATATGCAAGGTCCTCAATCTTGCATTCAGATGTCGGAAATGCAAGCACTTACCTTTGAGATTAAGCCGGTTATGATAACAATGCTTCAAATGCATGGGATGTTCCATGGTCTGTACAATGAAGATGCCAACAATCTTGCAAGGTCCTCAATCTTGCATTCGGATGTCGGAAATGCAAGCACTTACCTTTGAGATCAACCCGGTTATGATAACAATGCTTCAAATGCATGGGATGTTCCATGGTCTGTACAATGAAGATGCCAACAAGCACTTGATGTACTTCTTGGAAGTGTGTGATTCTTTCAAGCAAAATAGAGTTCCCCAAGATGTTTTGAAGCTACGGTTATTCCCTCTTTCTCTACAAGGCAAGGCTAGAGATTGGTTCAACAATCTTCCAGAAGGATCTATCCATTCTTGGGCTGATCTTGAAGCTAAGTGTAGAGCTCAATTCTTTTATGATGACAAATCTGTGGAAGCTGGGGATGAATTTCTAAGCTTTAAACAATATCCAGATGAGCATCTTTACGCTGCTTGGGAGAGATACACGATGTTAATGAAGCAATGCCCTAATCATTGGGTGGACAAATGGGTTGTAGTCCAATTTTTTGTACTCGACTTAATCCTCCATCTAAAGCAATGGTTGATTCTATGACCAATGGAGGATACCGGAATGTTCCTGTAAATGAGGTGATTCGATTGTTGGATCAGTTGTCTGCAAACAATACTCAAGGCAATGATAGGAGGACTAACCAGACCATGCCTAATGCAAAAGAAGACTCTTCCTCACAAATTGCAACTCTCTTATCCACTTTGAATAAGTGTTTTGATGTACTAGAATCTCAAATGCACAAGAGCACTTCTCAAGGTGTGCATTTTGTTCATGCAACACCAATTGTATGTGATCAATGTCATGATGTTCATATGCCTAACTATTGTCCTCTTTACATGGCCACTGAATCTGTCAACTACATGGGCAAGTTTCAACATCCTCAAGGCAACCCCTATTCACAAACCTACAATAGTGCTTGGAGAACTCACCCAAATTTTTCTTGGAGTCAGGGCAACAGTTTGAATCAAGCACATGGGTCTACATCTGGTACTAAGCCTATTCCACCCGATTTTCAAATGCAATCAAGGCGATTTCCTATTAAGGAAGAGGAGTCTAAAACGGACAAGATGCAAGCTCGAATCTTGTCTGAAGTATAATCTTCTAAGGCTACTTTTTCTCTCCATGAAACGGCTATTAAAAATCTTGAAGTGCAAATGGGGCAATTAGCAACACAAATGAATGTTATGTCAAGAACTAGTCTTCCTAATGACACCATTCATAATCCAAAACGAGTTGGAAAGGAGGAATGCAATGCCATTAACTTGAGAAGTGGCAAATTGCTACCGGATGTGCCTATCTCAAGTACTCCTCAACCAAAGCAAGCTGATCAAGTGATTGTTGATCTTGATGAAGAAAGTGCAATGGAAGAAGATGTCACTAAGAAGAGAAAGAAAATTGAAGAAAGTTTGCAAGATGTTGGCAAACAAAAGAAGGCAGAGCAAGAGATGAATGATGAGAAAAAGAGAAAGCCAACCGCTCCTACTTTTATGCCACCACTACCTTTTCCTCAAAGATTCAAGAAGAAAGAGGAAGATGCTCAGTTCAAAAAGTTTGTGAACATGTTCAAACAACTCTATGTGAATATTCCTTTTGCTGAGCTTTGGAGAGCATGCCTAAATATGCTAAGTTCCTTAAAGATGTTTTGTCTAAGAAACGGTGATTCAATGAATTTGAGACTGTGGCATTATCTGAAGAGTGTAGTGCGGTCATTCAAAGGAAGTTATTGGCTAAGCTTAAAGATCCGGTAAGCTTCTACATCCCTTGCAACATTGGAACCAACTTTAATGGTAAAGCTCTTTGTGATTTGGGTGCAAGTATTAATTTGATGCCTCTAGCTATTTTCAACCAATTGGGTTTAGGAGAGCCAAGACCTACTACGGTAACTCTTCTCTTGGCCGATCGTAGCATTTCTAGACCTAGAGGAATCATTGAGGATGTCCTAGTTAAAGTCGACAAGTTTATCTTCCCCGCGAATTTTGTAGTGCTTGATTGTGAAGTTGATTGGAAAATTCCTCTAATCCTTGGGCATCCATTCTTAGCCACTGTAAGGACTCTTATTGATGTAGAGAAGGGTGAGGTCACTTTGAGGGTTGATGATGAGCAAGTGATATTCAACATGCAAAAGGGCTTGAAACTTCATGATGATTCAACTCAATATTCTTTTGTAGATATATTAGATGAAGTTATTCCTCAAGAATCATATGCTTCCATGATCAAATACCCTTTAGAGGCATTCTTGATTGGTGAGAAGAGCTTTAAGAAGTTTGAAGAAGATCTTATTGAAGAAATCTTTTATTTTGACCCAGTTCCTCATTCTAGATCGAGGACTTTTGAACCACTTGAGATGTCTAATGCCTTAAGTACTCCATTGAAGCCTTCTATTGAAGTTCCTCCAGTTCTAGAGTTGAAGCCATTACCTTCTCATCTCAAGTATACTTATTTTGGGAAAGCACGCCACTTACTGGTGGAATTGGAGCATGGAGCTTATTGGGCGATCAAAAAGCTAAATTTTGATCCTAAAGCTGTGAGGAAGAAGAGGCGACTTCAACTCAATGAGTTAGAAGAATTTCGCCTAAATGCCTATGAGAATGCAAGGATTTACAAGGAGAAGACCAAGCAGGATCATGACAGTAAAATTATAACCAAGAGTTTTGAACTTGGTCAAAGGGTCCTCCTTTATAATGCCAAGTTGAGGCTATTTCTGGGAAAGCTAAAATCTTGATGGTTCGGTCCATTCATGATGGTTGAAGCATCTAAATTTGGTGATGTGGAGCTGGAAAATGAAAATGGTGAAAGATTCAAGGCTAATGGTCAACGATTGAAGCATTATTGGGGTAGAGATGTGGATAGGCTTATGTCCACTATCTACTTAGTTAATGAGGAGTGACCACCATGAAAAGTCAAGCTCAAGACTATAAATTAAGCGCTTCTTGGGAGGCAACCCAAGCTTTAAACTAAATCTTTTCAATTTTTGTGTGTATGTCTTTATTTTTTTTTGGGTAGGTTTATGTATGATCTTTTTGTTTTGTAGGAAGAAAAGGTACCCAACTTAGAATTGGACTGTTGCAGCTGGGAGGAGTATTTATGAAGGAGGAAGAATTCATGAGCTATACAGGAAATGCTTTTGAGGGAAGTTCATTTGACTCTAAGCTCATATATATATATATATATATATATATATATGATTTTGGGGTGAAATTGTGATGACTAGTCAATTTTGAGTAATACTGTGGCTATTGTGATCATTTGGTTGTTTTTCTATGTGAAATCCACTTGTGACTATGACTTGAGTGCTCAAAATTTGATGTGTTGTGGTATTCCTTATGAATATGTGTGTATTTGTTCCTTATGCTTGGGATGGTTTAAGGTGCCCGATCCTGAGTAATTTGGTTGATATTGGGTGGTACAAAGTTTATTGGGTGATTCTTGTGGTATTTGGGAATGTTTATTGTGTTTTGCAATTTTGCTGTTTGGTTTTGTTTTTGACAGAAAAATTTGCCACAGCAAGTTTGCAATTGGTTGTGGCCAGTGCTCTCTGTGTTCACTTTCCGCAGCAAGTTTTGCGACTGGCTGTGGCTAGTGCTCTCTGTGTTCACTTTACACAACAAGTGTCGTTAGTAGCTATAGCCGTGTTCCAAAATTCCTTCGAGACAAGTGTTTTTTTTTTCCTTTTATTTAAGATTTATTTTCGAAAAAAAAATTATTATTTAAAAAAATCTTAAAAGAATAATTAAATCAAAAAAAATTATTAATTATATTTTTTTTCCTTCCCACTTTGCTCGTCATTATTTCACATAATTTCCATTTTACCCAAATGAATGTGGCCTACCTTTGGGACCACATTCATTCCCAATTTCAAAACCCTAATTTCCCAATGTAATTTCCTTGCCAACCACACCAAACCCTAGCCTCCTTCAATTCCTATTTGATCGACTTCTTCTTCCTTCCATCCCTCGTCACCATTCCTTCTCTCCAAATCCCCATTCGACCTCACCTTCCCATCCCCTCCTCACCGTCGCCCTTCTCCTCCCATCCGGCCAGCACGCCTCCATCACTTCCTCCATCGCTCTGGCATCTCCCTTTGTCGTCATTGCTATGTTTCTCTTTTCCTCTGTGTGCCATGCTTCGCGATCCACCACCACAATCCGCGGCATCAAATCCCTAATTGCACTTCGCTCTTCCCCTTCCCCTTCTTCTCTCTCACCGTAAACTCCACCATCGCTCTTTTTCTTTTTCTTTACTAGTCGGATCAGACACCTCTGTTCACTGCTCTCATTGTAGCTGAGAAGAGGAAGCTCACTGGCAGCCTTGGTGGTGGATGATACCGCCGGCGAGATGAAGATGATTATATAAGTGGAGGAAGATCAACTCGCGTCTCGTTTGTGGCTCTCTGTTCTTCTGTGATTTCCCTTTCCAGCAACACTCTAAGCCCGATTCTCTGCTCTTGTGCTCTGTTTCGTGATGTTCCCAGGCTTTATTTTTTTGCCATTAAGGTCCATTCGTTGATGCCTTTTGAGGTAAAGCCCTTGCCTTTCTCCATTTTTTTTGGGTTGTGCTTGGTTGGATTAGACTTGAGTTTGATGGCAGTAGTTATAAAGCTCTGTGGTTTTGACTAAGTGTTAAATGCTTGAACTGATGAGTTTTGATCTGAGGGCTATTGTGTTTTGCATTGTTTGCTTAGGTAGTCTCTGAAATACAGGAATAGAAGTCCTTAATTTTTTGGATTGCTCTATATCTGCTTGGTTATCATGAGAACCTAAATAAATAATGATATTGCTTTCTGAAACTTGATTCTGATATGGAAGTATTTCAAAAAAATTTTGCACTGGGATTAGGTTTCTAAATTTATAGCAAGAGTTCAATGGTTTTTCACAACTGCATCTTTGCCTACTATCTAGAGAATTGAGCAGGTTACTTCTTTGTGAACCTTAATGCCACTTTGGAAAAATGTTTCAACATGAAAAATTCAGTTGTGAAATTTCCTTGAATTCTTGTTATAAATTAAGACTATAGGTTTCTGTGGATGCTGGCTTTTACTCTAATCCCAAGTTTGCAGAACCTAAAGTTGAACCTAGAGGAATTAAACATGAAAATTTCTCTGTGAAAGTGGATATTTTGGAAAGTGCTCATGTTTGGAAATGTTCTAGTGATTACCTGTATCTAGTTAATGGTATTGACAATTTTTTTGGCTTTACGAGGTTATTGGGACCATTGCGAATTAGGCTTGAATTTAGATGTGATGTAAGGATTAGCATGTGGCAACTACTGATGGTTGCTTGGTACATTCTGTCTTGGATTTGCTGGTTCATTTTGGACGTGTTTTTGATATTGTTCATTACATACTCATTGGTTAAGCTTAGCTGTTTCTAGACAAGGATGCTCTGAATTTTTCTTAGGTTGTGGATTCTAACAGGAAAAGGTCGCAATTAAGTTTTGACCATGAAAACATGCCTTTACATACTGATGTGTAAATGGCAATGTGTTTATTATTTGTGAAAACCCAGCTTGGACCCCAATCCACAAGAATTCAGAACTACTTATATAGTTGCTTGATTTGGCCAGACTTTTGCAAAGTTGTGAACTAGTTCTCAGTCACTTTGTTTTGCACCTTTAGCTTGTACTAAAACCATTTCATTGTGGAAGACCAAATTCTTATTCAACAACATAACAATGGACTTTGAAAATCACTATGATTATTTGGTTTTATGCAATTACTGATGATTGCATCGGTTGAAACCAATTTCTACTTGGCTCAATTGATTTTGATATGGGAAAAGCTTTTGGTCATGTAAAAACTTTTGTTTTCCCTTTGACCGTTTGCTTTTCTCTTGCCCTTGACTTGATCTCTTGAAATACTTTTCTTTCTTTGGTCTACCACAATGAAATGGATTGATCAGCTGCCTTTTTTAGTCTTTGAAATGTCATTTTGGGAAAGCCAATGGTTTTCTAAGGCAGTGAGGAGTAGGTGTAGGCTTGGAATGCTGATTGAAAGCTTCGTTTTAGCTTAATTCTAAGTTTTGGGGATCTTTTCTTTTCTTTTTAGGATAGGTTAAATAAATTCATTTTTTGTTTTCTATGTTAGTTGTTGAGTGTGCTTTATTGTTTTTGTTTGTTTGTTTTATTTAGACCTTTGCATAGGCTTGTGAAGGTTAACTGCAAAGCTCATACTTATGCTTCATTGTGCCAATCTTGATGTTGTTGATGTGCATGCCTCCTGTGTGTAATGATTTATAGTTGGTGCCTTTATCTCTGTTTTGGATTCAGCTGTTGATAGCTTTTTGATGTGGATATCTGCTTATGGTTCTTGATGGTTACTGATGGCCACTACTATGTGACACTCTTGTTAGCATGTGAATATGACCTTCCTAGCTATTGATGGCTATTTTGAGTGGTTTATATCATTTTCTCTTTGACTTTCCTGTTGTGACTGTTAATTTCTCAACCACTGATAGCTAGTAATGAAAGCAATTTTGAAAATGTTGTGGTTGATCTATTAAAGGCCTAGTTGTTAGTTTGTAAATGTTGTGGCTATGAGCTGAATCAGGTACAGGTGTTACTTCTTTACTTTCCCATCCTTTTAGTTGACAATGAGGACATTGTTTGTTTTAAGTTTGGGGGTGAAAGTTCACTGCAATTTTAAAATTTTTTGAAACTTTGATGAGTGCACAGTGAAAATTTTGAACAATTTTTGAAAGAAAATTGTTGGAATGTTTGAAATTTCTCATGCTTAAATTTTTGTTTGTGAAGAATGTTAAAAATGAACTAAAATTCTAGGTATTTGTCAAAGTTGCTTGAATGATCTGATCATAGAAATTATTGCTCAATCTTTTATGTTTGATAGGAAATTTAGTTTAATGTGTATTGATGGATGTATTGTAGTGATAAATCATATTGTTCAGGAATTTTTAAGTTAAGAAGCACTATTGGAGTTAACTTTATTCTGGATGTTTTTGTTGAAGGGCTTTGTGGCAAATTAGGTTATATGCCTTTTGTTTCAAACTCTGATTTTCAAAATAATCTTTGGACTTCTTCAAAGCTTTTGATTTATTTCATAAGATTTAAAGAAAGGATTAGGGCACTTCATAAAATGGGATTGAGCCTTTCAAGCCTACCTAATTGATTATATTCCCTCTTGAACCCCTATTTTGAGCCTTATTGAAAACCCAATTATAGATTCTTTTCGAAAGACCTAACATCTACCTACCTTAGCCAATGTGAAAAACCATGATTCCTTTGCTTTGAGATAGATGATATTTATTGGGGTTGTGGAATATAGTGATGAGTAAAGTGTCAAATCACTAGAAAAGAATGTAGAAAGTAAAAGGGTTCACAATGTATAGAAATCAAGCCAAAAAAAAAAAAAAAGAGGTAAAACAAATGTGTATAAAAAAATAAAAAAATAAGAAAAAAAATACAAGAAGGCTTGATATGGAAAAGATCAATTTGGTTTAAGTTTGGAGGAGTATGTTTAATGAGAAAATGAAGAAACCCCTTGAGTGGTGATCATCTATCTTGAGGTATTTGTTGATTATCCTTTACCTTTTCTTTTGAGAACCTTAATAACCCCTTGCCCCATTACAAGCTGAAAAGTCCCTTTGATTTTTAAGTCAAGTGAAGTGAATTAGAAGAAAAGAGGAAGAAATTAGAAAATGATGGAATTGATTGTTTGAATATAGTTATATGACTTGAATTGTTGCTTTTAACTTTAGCAGGTGCAAAAGGAGCACATGTCAACCCTATTAACACACTCACATTTGGAAATTCTTGAAAAGCATGTTTTAAATCTATGAAGTGTTCATTTGTGCATATTTAGTTGATTTCCTATTTTATATAACTCTTTGAGTAGTAGATGAGGACAAATTTATTCATGCATCCATGACAAATACGGAAGCAATTTAGTGAAGATACATGTTTTTTGCTTGAAGACAAGCAAATATTTAAGTTTGAGGGTGTGTTAACTCTTAGAAATTGGCAACATTCCAACACATTTTCTCTCTCTTTTTACCTATTTTTGGTTCAAAATGTGCATATCAAAGTATAAGGCAAAAAAATCAAAGAAATTCTTGTTATATCCTATAGAGTTTGTGATTCAATTGAGAATTGATAATTCCTTCCTCTTTTGTAGGAAGATGGAGACAAGTTTTGAAGCTCTATAAGAACCAAGAAACAAGGAAAGAAAGAAAGGATGTGAAGCAGTACAAAGTTAGAATGAACTGTATTAACCGTCGCAAAGAAGTTGCTCAATTGGTCAGAAAGTAGCAAGTAGCGCTCTATGTAACTGGCCATGGCAAGTCGACAACTGGTCGTAGCTAGTCGTGAAAAAGTGTTGAAAGTACAGCTGCGCGTTTTTTCATTTCAGAAACAGAAAAACCCTATTTAACCTAAAGGGAATGGCCAAAAAATACATTCTTGACCTAAGGAAACAAGTGGGCATACAAGGGAAGAGCTTGGGAGAGAGAGTTGGACAATCTTGGAGGCTTGGGTGCTCAACCTAAGAGAGATTTTAGGGATATCACCTTGGTTCTTCCTCTTTTCTCCTCCTTTCTTCTTAGTTTCTTCATGTATTCAGTTTCTTTGCTTAGAATCTCTTTGTATTTGAACATGAGTGGCTAAACCTTTCATTCTAGGGTTCTTCTTACCCTTTGTATGGATTAATACTTGAATATTCCTCTCTTTTGGTAGATATGTATATATGTGTGTGTGTGTGTGTGTGTGTTGATTTCAACCTTAGATTAATGCTTCTAAGTGATTGGCCTCCATTTAGATGATTTATTCACATAGGTTTTGACTCGAAAGAGCTAATCTAGGTGTAGAACTTGATTGAAATCATGCTTGTCTTGAAGTTTACTTGATAAATGGATGGTTTGTTGGTAAAATAAAGATATATTTACTAACCTTGCATTGTCACATTAGGGTTGTTGCTTAAATATTGATTCTCACTAATTATAGCAAGAGATTGTTCATTTTAATGAGAAGAGAAACTTGATTTTGACTTGAGAGAGTGTTTCAAGTGTTTTTGAACCTTAGACTAACACATATATGCATTGAAATACTACTAGAGAGGTAGTTAACCAAGTTTTATGAAATGCAAAAGGGGAAGAAGAATCCTAGGCTCCATTATCCTTGAAGTCAAAGAATCATTTGCCTTTATCAATTTTAAGTTTTAGAAATAGTCTTTAAACATTCTCATTCCAAATTAAAACTTTGTTCTAGCTCAACTTGATGAAATTCACTAAGCCTCTTGCTTGACCAATTTGTTAAACAAATCCTCATGGGAACGATACTTTACTTATCACTTTATTACTTACGAAACTCGTGCACTTGCGAGGTGAACAGTATGAAATTACATAAGTGTCCTTACTTTTTATTTTATTGTTTTTAAAATCCTAAAACCCCTTACTGGCAGCCGGTGACAACCCGTCACCGAAGCTATGGTGTCCTTGCGAGCACTGGTGATCGTAGCTCTAGCAACATAATACTCCCTCTGGTCCTAATTATAGGAACACTTTTGTAGTATAATTTGCACTACAAAAATGTATAATTAGGACCGGAGGTAGTATATTTTTCTTGGAAAAAGTTGTTAATATAGATACTTGAGTTGTTAATAGCGATACTAAAGTTGCAAATGATAGCGTAATATATTTTTTAAGAATTTCTCAGACAAAAGTTATCAATATAGATACTTGAGTTGTTAATAGTGATACTAAAGCTATAAACGGGGTATTTGTTGAATATTTCCTAATAACTATAATCGAAGCACCAACAGTCTAATATATTTTTTGCATTTCTCAAGTAAAAGTTGTAAATATTGATACTTGAATTGTTAATAGCGAAACTAAAGTTGTAAACGCGATATTTGTTGAATATTTTCTAATAACTTTTAGCAGAGCTCTAATAGTCTAATATTTGTTTTTTGTATTTTTCAAGCAAAAGTTGTCAATATGAATACCTGAGTTCAACAAATACCTCATTTACAACATTAGTATCACTATTAATAACCGAGGTATCCATATTGATAACCTTTGCCTCAAAAATTCAAAAACAAATATTATGCCACCGTTTACAATTTTAGTATCACTATTAATTTATTTTGACAATTTTTGCTTGATAAATTCAAAAAATATATTAAGTTGTTAGAGCTTTGGTCACCGTTCGCCGATGCAAAAGCTTTGCTAGCCAGTTGCCAGCAAGAACACCGGAGTTCCGTTGACGGGCCGTCGGCAAGGGGTTTTAGAGATTTAAAAAATAAAGGGAAATTATGTAATTTCACACATTTGTTAGCATTTCAAAATTCCCGATCGCGATTTGAAATTATTGAAATTCACCACCTTTATTTGTCTTTTACGTATTTTGACTGTATTTTTCTTTCATTTTCCCTTATATATAATATAATCTAATAATCTAAATAATTTTATAAATTATTTATAAAATGAGTAACTTAACCTTACTTCTAAATTTCACATGCCATCATCATTCACACATATTTAAACCTTGCATTCATCAATCATGCATCCATACCTCTCTTCTCTAAGATCACTCAATATGGCAACGCTAGCTCACTCCCTCTCCTTTGATTTGCCTTGTCTGATAAAACATAGTAGTTACCATAAGTTTATTTTAGTGCCAAGTGAAATATTATAATCTTAGTGGGAGCGAGTTTGTCTCAATTTATGTGGGAAAAACATAAGAGGTCAAATTGAGTTTTACATGCCACTAATGCTTGGTTGATTTTAGAAAATATATGTTATTAGTCAACAGATGATTTTTTTTTTTTTTTAATTCCCACTTGATCGAACAACTCTTGTCACTATATTACAGTGATAATGAAACTTTTAAGATGTAACGTAAAATTGAAAATAGGCTTGAAGGGTAATATATGAATTTGGAAGTATATGTTTTAAAGCCTATTTAGGCCAACATTTAAAGTAGGCTTTTAAAAAAACTTCAAGCTTTTTGAAGGCTCAAACTTAAGCTTAAAAAAACCTATATACAGGCTCAAGCTTTAAATTTGTGTTGTAGGCACATACCTATTTTGACAAAACCTAGCCTAGCCTATTTCTACTTCTAGTTGGAATATACCTAGTCCACCCTTGGTGGATTAAAGTCCAATCATGATTTAAGAGGGCTGTTATGTGAATATGGAGAGATATAGATTCATAAATAGATATTTTCTTGTATGGTTTAAGAGTTATATCCATTCCTATGTGACCCTACAGTTAAGAGTTATATCTATTCTTATGTGACCGTAAGTATGCCACATATATATGATGTGGGCTTGAGGAAGCAAGTAATCTGAATAATAACATACAAAATGACACTTTTCTCCCTCTAAAAAGATTATCTCCTGAATCCTCTCTTCTCTTCCTCTAAATGGTGAATTTGCTATGTAATGTGAAATGGGATCCAGATCGGTGCTCCAGTTTCATGTTGGTACAATTCCATGTACGCCCAAAATTCTTACAATGTTAGACATATGTATGGCTTCTGTAATACAAATTAAACACATATTATGACCCCAAAAAAGGGAATTGAAATTTATGTATAAGCTTGGTATATTTTGGAATTGCACATGGATCGTACTTGTGTAATTTTCACTGAATGCTTTTCAATTCAATCATACTTAGATTTGGAGTGGCAAAATATTTATTTATAAATATACAAACAACAGATCAACTAGAGGCCGGGTAGACCACAAACCGACCCAAAAAAGTAAAGAACACAGGGGAAGACCCTTGAACAAATAACATACAGGAAAAAAAGTTACAAGAGCAAGAGATCGCATATGCCCAGAACAAAACTATACATTAGGCAATGAGTTTTATATTAAGGACTGAAGCTAGTATAATATTTGAGAAAATGTATCTTATAAGGGGAAACCCCAGAAAGTGTCACTCCCATTTGCATCTAACTTGGTCTATGTGGTTGAAATCAAAAGTAATGACCAAGCTCTTATCCTTTCGCTTCAAAACAAAACTCTCAACCAGCAAATAACATGAAAATTTCCTCCAAGTGCCGCTACCCTCAAACTCCTCCACTCTTACTAGCTTTTCAGTTCCATTATTGGTTCCACGAACCCATCCAACACTTTCTTGTTCCCATTTAATTCTCTCCATAATCACCGTGCTCAACTCTACTACCTCTCGTCTCCTTTGATCAGGACTAATAAACTTCACAAATCCAGAGGTCAAATTTCTTTCGTCTCGGAAAGCATCCTTTTTTCCACCAATTTTTGCCAGTCCAGTTTGAACTGAAACCTCCACATGCACCCCTTTATCCACATTACTGTTATTATTTTCCTTTGAAAAAACCCTAACCCATTTTTGCTCTAGTGTCATCTCGTAGAATCTTGTTTTCTTCCCTTTCTCCCTCACGAACATGTTAGGGCAGTACCTGTAAGATGATCAATTCAGATTCAGTATACACTTAATATATATAATATGTATTTGCTCATGTGCGTTCAATCCAATATTTAGTGGTTCATCCAACACTTTAAAATATTTTTTTAGGTGTGTCCAGTACCCTAATTATTTTGTGGCACACAATTTTGCTCTTAAAGTATCAATTGTTAAAGAGAAATTTTGCAAGTACGGTATTTGTTTGAGTAGCAATTTTGACCATGACATTAATTCTAAAAAAGTCCTCTATGTGAAGAGTATCCACCAACATCTTAAAGTATTTTTTTAGTAGCAGACATGCGTGAAAACTTTAGGGTGCTAGAAGTACCTGCAAAAAAAAAACTTCATGGTACCAAATGAACAACAAAATACTTTAGCATACTGAATGCATCTAGAAAAACACTTTAGGGTACTGGACATAACATAACCATGTAAATTTTAGTGTTTCCTTGCATTACATGCATTACTGAACTTACCATTTCCCAACAACGACTGGTTCAGAATGATCATGAGAGGATAAAAATTCAAAATGAGGTAATTGAGCACGTAAGGAGGAATTAAGACCTAAAGCTTCATGGTATGGGGGACAAAGAGGATTACTGATGTGTAGCTTCCATTGTTCCCTCAAACACAAGGGAGGGACTCCATCTGAGGCCATAGACTTGGCTTCAAAGAGATCGCGAGGCTTCTGGATTATCTCAAATTGTTGATATGAGTCGAAAGGATTCAAAGGACGAGGCGAAGCTTCTGGTATGTAACTTACCCCACAACAATTGACTGTTTCATCATCTTCTTTTGAGCTCGTGGCTGCATCCCTACAAATCATTGCATTGATCCATCACACACAAGCACATACCTCCATACTAACAGAAATTAGTCATGCAATTAAAATGATATAATAAAAATGTTCAAACGTTTCATTTTCGCCCCTATTTATTAAAGTATAATTAAAGACTCTTTTCCTAACTATAATTATTCTTCTTACAATTTTCAATGGTATAAGGGGCAAAACAATTCAACCATTAAAAATTATGGCAAGCCCCCTTATACTTTGTGGAGTAGAGAGATCGGAAAGACATCATATATATATATATAGAGAGAGAGAGACACACACACACACACACACGAGAGAAGGGAGTAAATTGCTTGAGCCTTTGATTCCATTATATAACTGTACGAGTTGAGCAATCAATTAATTAATGGTGAGGGATGGAACGAACAGTTGATTCGTCAGTTGTATCCTCCTTCAATATATGAAAAGATATTATCCTTGTCTGTGTCTAGTGCATGTGAACAGGACACATTAGTTTGGTCACCTATTGTTCATGGTCGATTCTCGGTCAAGATTGATCTGCCACAGAAGGTTTGATTAAGGATCTGGAAAACTTTGTATCATGCTATTCCCATTGGCTCAATTTTTGAAATCTCATTTGTGGTTAGCAACTCCTTCGAGTCTCTGAAAATGTTTGATGGGTTCTGATGGTGTGGCGTTGTAGATTAAAAGATGGCTTGCACATATATATAGGAGGAAACCGGCAAATTGATCTGGTCTAAGCATAAACCCAGTCCACTTTTTTTATCCAAAAAAAAAAAATTTGATTTTTTATTTTCTTTAGAATATCATATTAATAACCATGAAATCGGTTTGACCACGGTTAGCTTCGGATTGACCCTCGACCTAGAACCTTGGCCGGTTCAGTGGCTAGTCCTGCTTTGATAACTTTGATCAATAAGGGAAGCACATAAGGTGCCCTTATGTGCTTCTTAGATGTTTATCCCTCTAATTAGAATGATGAGGCATTTTTTTTAATTTTTATTTATTTTTTTATATATTTTATTTATTTAGATTAAATTATATGCTATTTTTTGAAAATTTCTTTTTGCACCCAGTATCTCAAATTAATTAGTTTCCCAGTTCTGCATTCAAAAATATTTGTCCTATAACACCAGTATCCTATAAACTAATTAATTTGAGATACTGGGTGCAAAAAAAAAAAAAGAAAGCAGCATATAATTTAATCTAAAAAATAAAATATAAAAAAAAAAGTCTCATCTCTTTAATTATAGGGATAAGCATGTAAGAAGCACATAAGGGAGAAGCACCGAATTTGAACCCACAAATATGTCATATATTAAGGACTAGGGGGAGTATGACCCATGAAATGGGCATTGGGATTTCTAAGGGATCATATATTTTGGAAAGGATTTTTGAATTAATCTCAATTCGACCAAATCCTTTCATTTCTCAACTAGGCCAGTTATCCGAGCAACCGATTAATCCAAACTTGATGAGCGAGAGTACCTAATTTAATGGGTTATCTCCTCTCTTGACAAGTATATTTCCTAATATTTGAACTTGTATTCTCATCTTTATGGGGGCAAAACCATTTACCATTCAGTCTCAACCAACCACTCGTTAGTCCAAATCCTTTCATTCTTTTCTACGCACTTCTGTGAATCATGTTTCCCGGAGATCCTTTTTTTTTTTAGCCAAACACAACATATATTTCACTAAACATTCAAGAAAACAGCAGCAATAGAGTCACAAAGGCATAACAGTCACCCAAGGAAGAAACCAACCAAAACACGACATCCAGACAGAAAAACCAGTCCTTGCAAAAAATCAAAAGAAAATCTGATGAAAGAAACTTTCCAGCCTTGGATTCAGCAATTGCCAAGATCTTGAACATATATAGGAGGAGTTCTTTTGAGCACTTCTCCATAAGAGCTACACCAACACACCAAGCTGCAGCTAGATAATGTCTTGGAATCCACCTAACACCACCTATGGTAGGAGCCTCACCGAAATTCGATAATTCCTTCACCAAATTCAAGCTAACCCATTTTGGGCAAAGGATTCTAGGAATAATAGCTTGAATTAATGGAGGACACACAGATATATCATACCCAAAAAAAGCACCAGCACTCCATAACCCATTTTTGTCAACATTTTTTCTATATTTGTCAACATTTTTCTAATTTACACCTATTGATACTCCTTCAACAATAATCAAATAATCAAGGAAGAGAGGGAATGGGTAAACTAAGGAAGATAACTATGGTGTTTTGGAAAATACATGTCATATTAATTAATTTGACTAACCTACTTAATCTAATCAAATTAGGTAAATATGTCTTATATTAAGGACCAAATGAGTAATCCACTAAGTCCTACGTACTAGAACCTCAAATAGGAAGGGAAATAGAAGATATACTAAGGGCCTGTTTGGTATAGGGAACATATGAGGAGGGAAAGGAAAGGAAGGGAAGATTGAGAGAGAACTTTAAAAAGTGAGCTATTTGGCAGATATGGGAATAGAACTTAAGTTGAGGGAAAATAAAATGTTTGGTAAGAAGAAAATGCATGTGGTTAAGTGGGAAGGAGAGGTAAAATGTCCATAATGCCCCTAAAAAAGAAAAGAACCAAGACCTTCCTTGCTTGCTCTCATCCCCACCTTCACTTCCGTCAACGGTCGCCAACGCCCTCTCTTCCATTCACCATCACTGGAGACCCTCTTGCATCACACCACCATCACCATTGAGCAGATAGGCTAAGACAGTGAGAGCTTGGACCTTAGGACAAAGATTGAACAAGGAAAAGAGAGAAAGAGGTACTTCCACTGGCAATATTAACCCTGACCACTTCGATTTTCATTGATACACCACCCTCGAACGCCTACGTGGACGACCTCCTGGACATTCTTGATTCTCTTCATGTCACTCATTGCGCTTGTGTCAGTCACTCCATCTCTGCCATGATCGGAATGCTCACCGCCATTCACCGACCCGAACTCTTCACCAAACTCATGGTTCGTAAAACGCGTTTTACAACGTAAAAACACCGTTTTTACGATTTATTTCCGGCCAAACGCGTTTTGCTTCAGAAAAAACGCAGAGAGGGTGAAATCGGTAAAAACGCTGCTTTTCAACGTAAAAACGTTGAAGCGCAGCGTTTTTTAATAAAGCGGAAAATAAAAAAAAATGCCCTAGGTTAACTTTATCGGGTTGGAGAGTTGGGGTTTTCAGATCCAGTCGCTCGTTGCCTCGTTCCTTCACATCTCTGCCGCTCTCGTCTCTGATTCCTACCCTCCCAGCCTCTCAACTCTCATCTTTGCCTCGCCGCCGAACGTCAAGGCGTCAACTCTCCTCCTTCTTCTTGTGCCTTCTTCGGTCCTTGCTTCGTTCGCTTCTCGTGCTCCGCGAGTTGAGCTTCGCCCTTGGCTTTGGGTCTCGTCACTGTCCGAGCTTTTTCTTCTTGCTACAAGTTCATCCGCTCATTCCTCTCCATCTCCAACTCCAATTTTTGATGACTTTTCTGAATAATGGATAATAATCGTACGTGGTCTGCCACTCTGCGTCTTACATCACCCTTACGGCCTTACCTTCTTTGATGAGGCGTACGCATTTGAAATTAGTTAGTTTTATGAAATTACCACTTAAGAATATTGATCCATAGGGCTTTTCTTATGCATTCGTTGTCCTTGGATCTTTAATATTCTTTAGTCTCTAGGATTCTTATAATTGAACTATTTGATTTTCACATGGTGTTCGATTCACTCGTTCTAATTCTTAATTTCCATATTGATTCATTCTTTCATTCATTTTTATTATTGGTATAAATCGTTCTCTCCCATGATGGATGATTTAAGCGAGCAAGTGCAGGTATGGAACTCAAGTATTGGAAAACCTCTTCTTTTGAGTTCTGATTTCCTTGTTTTTTGCACTGCCCTGCATTGATACCAAAGGAAGGGAAATCCTGAAATGGTTATGCCATTTTAATGAGAACTGGTTTGTTTCTTGTTATTTTCTCCCTTGTTTGTTGCAAATTATAGTTTGTTTATTCAATTAATGAGATTAATAGCCTTTGTTTATTTCATGCCTGATGATCTTATTTTCATTTATTCTCTTTGTCTGACATATGACATGACCTGATCAATGGAAAGCTTAGAAATGCTAACTTTTCCTTTGTATTGAAAAAAAAAACCATGCTAAAAAAACATGTTTTGATTTAATGACACATGACTTGTTTCTGAATTGAGATAATTTACTTTATCTTGGCAAGAATTCACTTAAAAAAACACAATCAATCGTTGAACTCCTCGTTATTTTAAGTTCGATTTTCCCGAACCTACTTCAAGACAGACTAATAGATGCTATTTTTGGTTTAAAAAAATTGAAGATGGTATCTTAGTATGTAGTTGAGTAGAAGTATGGAACATATATATGATGTTGTGATGTGCTCTTCTGATTTTTTTGTAGTTTTGAAAATGGCTTCTAGTGGAAGTAGTCTTTGGAGTTCATAACGGTTCTACGCCTTCTATCCCAGCGAGTGGAGGAGGAACGTCTTCAAGAACTTACAAGAATGCTCCCGGAAGTAGAACTGATGTGGCATGGAAGCATGGTAGTTCAGTTGATGGAGGTACCAATAAAATTAAATGCAATTACTGCCAAAAGATTGTACAAGGAGGTGTTTATCGAATGAAACATCATTTGGCTTGCACTCAAAAAGATGTTGGAATGTGCAAATCTGTTCCTGAGGCAGTCAAGAAAGAAATGTGGGACATTGTATTTGGTTTACAAAAAAGACTAAACAAGAAATCCGGCATTGATGATGAGGATGAGGTTGTACAAGGTGGGGAAAAAAGATCACGTGATGAAGATAATGAGAGCTCTAAGAATATGTTCAAGAAAAGAGCAGTAAGCAGCCAACCTACCATCAATAATGTTTTTAAGAAGGGTCTAAGAGAGAGTGCATGTGAGAAAATTGCTTCTTTTTTCTATAACAATGCCATACCATTCAATGTGGCACAAAGTGTTGAATTTCAAGAGATGTTTGAAATGGTTGCTCGACAAGGTATTGGCTTTAAGCCACCATCCTACCATGAAATTAGTGAGAAGTTTTTGAAGAAACAATATATGGAGACAATGCAAAGTATTGAAAAGCATAAAGCTTATTGGAAGGATATGGGCTGCTCCATAATGACGGATGGCTGGACAAATAAAAGGAGAAGAACACTTATAAACTTCTTAGTAAATAGCCCAAAAGGAAGTGTGTTTTTGAAGTCAATTGATGCATCTCATATCACCAAAACAAATTGAGAAGATATTCCATATGATTGATGAAGTAGTTGAGGAGGTAGGAGAAGAAAATGTTGTCCAGGTTGTGACGGACAATGCTTGCGAACTATAAAGCTCACGGGAGCATTGTTGATGGCAAAAAGAGCAAGGTTGTATTGGACACCTTGTGCGGCTCATTGTATTGACCTAATGTTGGAGGACTTTGAGAAGAAGTTGCCAGTTCATCATGAGACAATTGCAAAAGGAAGAAAAATTACTACATTTATATATTCAAGGACTTCTTTAATTTCCATGTTGCAATTTCATACAAATGGAGGAGATTTGGTGAGACCAGGCAAGACTCGCTTTGCCACATCCTATCTAACTTTGGGGTGCCTCAATGACAACAAATGAGCATTGATAAGGATGTTTACATCAGATCAATGGATGTCTACCAAGTTTGCTAAAACAAATTATGGCAAATATATTGAGGATGTGGTTATGGATAAGGAGTTTTGGAAAAATGTTGTGACCTGTTTAAAAGGTGCTTTTCCACTTATCAAAGTGCTTCGTTTGGTGGATTCAGATGAGAAGCCAGCTATGGGGTTCATTTATGATGAGATTATTCAAGCCAAGGACAAAATTCAGAAAGCATTCAATGGTGTAGAAAGAAGGTAGTATAATTTAACTGAATCTAATATAATTTTTTAACTTTTGTTTGCTATTTCAATTCTAATGTAATTTTTTATTTGTCATTCTTTACTCTTTAGTTATCAGCCTCTATGCGATATCATTGACGCTAGATGGGACAATCAGTTGATGAGGCCTTTGCATGCAGCAGGCTATTTCCTCAACCCTCAAATACAATATAGGATAGGATTTCGTGCTGAACCCGAAGTTAAAAATGGACTATATCAATGTTTAGAAAGGTTGGTGGAAAGTGCTGGAGAAAGAAGAAAAATTGATGATCAAATGGATGATTTCAAGTTGCAATTGGGAAGATTTGGTTCTGAATTAGCCCAAGGCGGCATTTATACAAAATCTCCAAGACAATGGTGGGAATCTTATGGTTTTGAACATCCAGAGCTCCAAAGATTTGCAATACGCATTTTAAGCTTGACATGTAGTTCATCTGGTTGTGAGAGGAATTGGAGTGCCTTTGAGATGGTAAGTTTTCTTTAATTTGTAAATTTGGGTTGGTACTTGCTACTTGTTGTATATTAATTTGATTTGTTTTTGTTTAGGTCCACTCAAAGAGAAGAAACCGCTTGAAACAAAAGAAAATGAATGATGTTGTGTTTGTGATGACAAATTCAAAATTGGCCAGGAAGAAGCAAGCTAGAAAAAGCGTTGAATATAACATTGATGATGTTTCATCTCAAGATGAATGGATTGTGGAAAATGAAGGAACATCTTCTAATGTTGAAGGTTTAGATGAAGACAATTTTGATTTGAATTTGAATACTTTAAGTGAAGAAAACTTGGCTCAAGTTGGAAGAGAGGATGACACTAGTGGTGATGTTGGTGCCTTTGAAGATGATGTGGTGATTCCTAATTTTGAGTTTGACAATGAGGTTGATAGAAGAGAAAGAGAAGTTGTCATGCATCATGATGTAGTTGAAGATCATGTGGAGCATAATGTCTTTGATGACAATGACTTGAATGATTTATTAGCTTAGAGTGTGACAATATTTACGTTTTAGTTGGATAATGAGTGGTAATGAATTTAAATTAGACTTGAATGTTGAACTGTATTGAAGTGGTTTGCCCTTGTTTGAATGGTATTTAATGATAATGTTAGATATTTTAATTGATATTGCATTGATCAGTATATGTAGGAATGATGGTAGGTGCCTTACTTTTCTTGATTTTTTATATATATATGCAGGTAAAAACTACGTTTTGAATTACGATTTTACGTTTTACGATTTTTCATTCTCCTTCCGTTTTTAGGTAAAAACTCGTTTTTAAGAACCATGACCAAACTCATCCTCATCAGTACTTCTCCCAGGTGACGATCCAAACCATCATCCTCTGGTTCCCCTGCCTTCAATTCCTTTTTCCACCTTTAATTTTCGCCCTCCTTTTTAGATTCCTAAACGATAGTGATTATCATGGAGGTTTTGATGAAGCAGAAATCCAAGAAGTGTTCTCTGCAATGAATGATAACTAAGAAACGTGCACTAGCGGTTTTGCACCTTTGGCAGTTAGAGCAAACATACTGCGGCAGACCAAAGGGGCAAAGTTGACCCGAATTTTTCTGCCTTGGAGGGAACTTGGTTGATGTGAGTTTTGGTGAGATCCCAAGTTCCCATGTTTAAGGAAAGATGGAGCTCCTGGGAATTCTAGTGGAGGGAGCTTTTGAACGCCAAACATGTTTTCAGAGTGGGAAGATGCTAATCTTCCTTTTCCCTCCCTAACTTTTTGCATACCAAATGGGCCCTAATTTTCCAATGCTGGACAAACCCTCCCCTGTTGCAGAAAAATATGTGCATATGATTTTAGTTCCATTCCATTGTGGAACCCACCTCAAGGCATCCTTAATCCTCTGCCCTATAAGACAACAGCACACAGGGCACCAATTGAAGCACTCACAAAGCTGACTTAAATGAACTGCTAAGCCTTTAGACTTGCTCTCCCAAACCTCCCTTAAATGGCAGGGGAGGAGGGCATCTGAGTGATTGTTCAGTCCAACACAGTTCAAAGGGTTCAACAGGCTTCCCCAGTTAATGTCAGATGATCTCAGTATCCTAACCAAGTATTTTGGTATGTTTGGTTGTATTAATCCTAGTCTTTTTTCAATTATTGACTAAGCCAGAAAATCTTCTGCGATTACTTTTCGTTTGAAATATGTTGTACATAATTTTACTTTTCATAAAAAAAAGATGGAGAAAATATAACCAAATTGTTTGGCTTTCTTTTTTTTTTTTTTTTTTACAAAAAAAGTCATAAAACTTACAAAACTATATCTGCAAAATATCAATATATCTCTTATTTTATCTATAAGCCCATGATCTCTTAGTTTGATGACAGATCATTGAACCAGAAGTTTCTAAACGAAATTCAAAGCTAACCTAAGTAAACTAAGAGTTGGGGAATCAATTAATTAAGCTGGATAATTTCAATTGTACCAAACAGAGAGAACAAAATCAGATATGGAGAAACATGATTCATTACATACATACCCTCTTGTGGACGAGTTTCTCCACATGACATAGTAGCGATTGTGAGACAAAGGCTGATTCAAAACTGGAATGAAGAGGACTGAGTAGTCCTCACCGTCGGAGGCTTTAACGGTGAAGTCCTCGTTTTGAAAGAAAGGTAGACGCCTGATTCTGTCATTATTATCTCTTCGCAAACGCAAGAGAGTCTCTGATTCTGCATCGTAGATTACAAGATAAACAGAATTACGCTCTGGAGGTGGAAGAGTCAGAGAAGCTTCGTCCTTTAGATAAAGAGAAAGACGCCTTGTTACATACATGGTATCAAACTATCAATTGATCTCTGTCCCTCCCTCTCATCTCCTCCTTCCCATATAGATGGATACAGCTATGGAGACAGCTATGGAGGGAAAGTAGTTGTAATAAAATATTCCCTTTGCTTGTAATAGAATATTCCTTGCTTCTTATTTTAAGCTCTAACATTTAAATATCTAGTTTCTACAAGTTACTTTATGATTTTTTATAAATTTACATAAATATCTGTGTAGTTTCTTTTTAAATTAAAAGTGTTATATCTTTTAAAAATCATAAAAAATTGAAAACATCACTATTTTTTGATAAGCAGACTTATGTGATCGTATGTATGATGATGATTTTATGGAGAATCTTATGACCTAAAGAATAAAAAAAAAAAAAACATTTGGAAAGTAGACAAAAAATGAGGGGCAGCAGGCACCCCCTCACAAAAATATTTTAAAATGTTGAACGCCTTTGGAAAAAAAAATACTTCAGGTGTTGGATACTCTAGAAAATATTTTATGGTGTTGGACGCACTTGAAAAAAATATTTTAAGATGTTTAATGCACCATAAAATACTTTAGGATATTTGATATTCCTTAGAAAATACTTCACGGTGGTAGATGCACCTTAACCCATTAATTTAAATGGAAGGATCTTAAAAAAAAGTGATAACTTCCTATTTTTAATAAATTTGATATATATTTTGATATATTTAGGAAGTCATCAATGCTAAATTAAATAGATTTTCTTGAAATTCTAAGAGATATCAATTTAGGCGCATCATTTATGGGATTTCAACTTAGAATATAAGTTTTCAAGTTTATGAAATAAACAATAATGAGAAAATAATAATTGAAAGTGTTTAAAAAAAGTGTCTAAAAAAAAGTTTTAGTTTATTATTATTATTATTAGTATTATTATAATAATATTTTTTCCCTTTTCAATTGATTGATAGGATGCTACTTTTGGAATAAAAGAAAAGGGGGAAACCTAAGCCAAAAGTCACAATTGAAATAAAAAGAGGAGGAGGCAGCTGCATATCACTCATCACCGTCTTGAATCACAAGAAAAGAGAAATAAAGGAGTTCAAGTTTTATTCTTCTTCTTCCACAAGGGAGGATAAGAGAACTTTAGAGAAGATGAGAAGAGATCAAAGTTGCCGCTTGGATAGAGGAGTAGCTGTAGCTTAAAGATGGGGCTTTGAATAATCAATACTCTATTTCTTTTCCTTTTTTCTTTTTCTTGAGATTTTGGATTATGACATTGTGTTGTCTTGCTAAGATCATTCTAGTTATAATGTTTAATTAGTTTGTTATGCACCTTAGATATAAGCTATGAACTTATGAGCGTATTAGACTTTGTTTTCATTGTTTAGTTATAATTAATATTAATTTTGGTTACTTAATCTTGTTTAACGTTATCTATT
Organism: Acacia acuminata; assembly: GCA_019022655.1. NCBI lineage: Eukaryota > Viridiplantae > Streptophyta > Magnoliopsida > Fabales > Fabaceae > Acacia > Acacia acuminata. The sequence continues at coordinate 4,768,110 of JAFJYI010000028.1, read as the reverse complement.
TAGTTACTAGCCATCATTAAATATGAATTTGAACATGAGGATTTACCTTGACAAATGGAATTTTAATTAGGCTATGAGATTAAGTAATATGGGATTACATTACAATTTCATTTGTAATTAGGATAGACATATATTTGATGGCCCCACATAATTGTTGAAGAGTGTGTTCGAGTTATGTTGCCTCTTGAGTAATTATGTTAGACGTAACAATTTATATTTAAGAGAAGATTATGAGTGAACTTATAGACACTTATAGCTATTTGTACTTGAGATTAATAAAATTGACATCAAAACTAATTAAATTAGTAAAATCAAGGTTTATGAAGTTAATAAGGAATTAGTGACTCTTGGTTGCTCATTTGATAATTGTGGTAGTTAGTTATTTTTTTTAATTTGATTTTAATTTTCTTTTCACTCATTTGAATTGATTTGGTTTTCTCAAATTAAACAAAAGTGTAAAATCAACGCTTAACTGGGTTTAGGAACTAAGTCATCATGAGAACGATAATTTACTCACTCTTTATTACTTGATATAGCTTGTGCACTTGTGTAGTTATAAGCCAAAAAATTTTCCCCGATTGAAAAGACCTCTAAAATTTCAAAATCCCATATTTGTAATTTCTCAGTAAAATGAGTGGTAAATTTCCTATCAAGTGTAGTCAATTCCTCATCAATTTTAGGAAACAAACATGATTTAGGATTTTGAAAATTGGGAGGTTCTTTTCTGGGATTTTCCCTAATATATGAAAATTACCCTCAATAAAAGCGTTAGAGGAGTATGGTTAATTAGGAAGTTTTATAGTTAGTCAGTGATTTGGGATACTAGCTAAGTAGAAAAAAAAAATATTTTGGATAAAACATGGTATATTATAAAACAGACATGTTGAAAGTGCTTATAAGAAAGAGCAAAGAGAGTCCTGAATGAGTAGTTTATCTTATAAAGAATGAAGCAGCGAAGAAAAGACAAACTAATTACTAGTTTAAGGTAATCATAAATGATACTCCCACATTCCTAAGAATATACAAGAGCTAGATAACTAATTTACAGATATTGAAAAAAATTAGCTGAATTAGTTGTTGCAAATGTTTGTTAGTTTTCCTAAAATACCTCATTGATGGAAACCCCTTTTAATAAATGTACTTAATAGGGATAACTTAATTAGAAAAACTTCCCATTCCACACATTCATAAAGAGAATACTTTGTTCTTTTATGATCGGCAAGAGAACTGAGTACCACACGACTACTCCTCTTCAACTTCCAATGTGTATAATGATGGTTTGAGCCTGTCACTTCCAATCTGTATAAACTCTACATTTCCTTATGTTTATCGTATTATTTCTTCATTGTCCTCCTTTGTTCTTTCAATCACCACGATGAAACACCATGCTGAAGACTTGCTAAAAAATTTGCGGCGTCATCCTCCTTCTCCTCCTAGCTCCTTCTCCCCCTTCTCCTCCTCCACACCCTCCTGCTCTTGCTCCCCAACCTCCGCCTCCACCTCAAGTGGAGGCAATGATGCAACATGCAAAACGCATTGATCATGTTGTGAGGAGGCTGGCCGGATATTTGTCGAGTATGAACAAGAAGGGCAATCTCATTCTTAATGAGTATGAGAATGGAGACGATGATCCTGACATACTCTCAGATGATTTAGGCCACTTCTCTGGTGACAAGTAGTGTGATGATGTAAGGTTTGCTGCAAATTTACAGAACTTTTTATTCATTCAAATTGAATGAAACAAAAGTTCCTAAATTTGCAGCAGACGTGAAATCATCTATCAGACAACTAGTCACCAAAGAGTGATATTTTTTGGTTTTATTTTTATAAAATATAGAAATGTAATTATATGGGCATTAGTTGCCCAAACAATTTAAGAAAAATAAAAATAATAACATACCTCATGGTTACTAACTAAAAATCGTGATTAATGAATATGTTAAAAATAGTAACATACATCACGGTTATTAACAATGAATCATAACATATAATCAAATAAATAACAATTTTATTGATACAACTGTTATTTAAAGTCTTTAGCACCACAACCCAAAAAACCAACTCTTCCTATTCTATATAAGCGTATGAAACAAAACACACTTGACACTTAGTATGTTCGAATGAAACCCACAAACATCATAACCCTACTACTCCTATTGTCTTTTATGGCTGTCGAGAGTCATTTTCAGTCGAACTTCACCATAAAAAGTGCTCATCTGACTTCTCAGTGATAGCTGCTTTGGTGAATACCTTGACACTTATCTCAGCGACTTCCATGCGAGTTGCTTTTGCTTGCCCTAACTCATATTTTTTTCGTTCGTGAGCCCTAGCAATTGTTCGCATTCCTTTGGCACTATGTTCCCCTAATTCGATTGAGGTGCCTTTGTTAAGTCACGATGCGATAAAGCATTCAAGGTGATATTAACTTGTTTTTGTGAAGTTATGTTTTTATGGAAAACCTATTATTACTCTGATCAAAGGTTCATTTCCTATAATAGGAAGTTATCAACCCATTGGTTTAACTAAAGGTTCCAACTTTATTGATCCTTTCTAAAGTGATTTCTGGAGATATCAATCCCTCAGAAAAGACATCTCCTTTTTTGGAACTATCCATATCTCTGGAAGTTACTTCATAAAGATCAATTGGGATGTGATGGAAAAACTAGTTCAGTTACACTGATGTTTGGAAAACCTATTATTGATTTGATTGAAGGTTCCTTTCCTATAGTAGGAAGTTATCAACCCATTGGTTTAACTAAAGGTTCCAACTTTATTGATCCTTTCTGAAGTGATTTCTGGAGAAATTGATCCCTTAGTAAAGACATCTTATTTTTTGGAACTATCCATATTGTTCGCCTCGCAAGTGTACGAGTTTCGCAAGTAATAAAGTGATAAATAAAGTATCGTTCCCACGAGGATTTGTTTAACAAATTGGTCAAGCAAGAGGCTTAGTGAATTTCATCAAGTTGAGCTAAAACAAAGTTTTGAGTTGGAATGAGAATGTTTAAAGACTTTTTTTCTAAGACTAAAAATTGATAAAGGCAAATGACTTTTGACTTCAAGAATAATGGAGCCTAGGATTCTTCTTCCCCTTTTGCATTTCATAAAACTTGGTTAACTTCCTCTCTAGTAGCATTTCAATATATACATGTGTTAGTCTAGGGTTTAAAAACACTTGAAACGCTCTCTCAAGTCAAAATCAAGTTTCTCTTCTTACTAAAATGTACAATCCCTTGCTACAATTAGTAAGAATCAATATTTAAGCAACAACCCTAATGTGACAATGCAAGGTTAGTAAATATATCTCTATTTTACCAACAAACCATCCATTTTTCAAGTAAACTTCAAGACAAGCATGATTTCAATCAAGTTCTACACCTAGATTAGCTCTCTCGAGTCAAAACCTATATGAATAAATCATCTAAATGGAGGCCAATCACTTAAAAGCATTAAGCCAAGGTTGAAATCAACACATGTGTATATTTATCTACCAAAAGAGAGGAAACTCCAAGTATTAATCCATACAAAGGGTTAAAAGAACCCTAGAATGAAAGGTTTAGCTACTCATGTTCAAATACAAAGAGAGTCTAAGTAAAGAAATTGAATACATGAAGAAACTAGGAAGAAAAGAGAAGAAAAGAGGAAGAACCAAGGTAGAAATCCCAAAATCTCTCTTGAGAAGAGCACCCAAGCCTCCAAGATTGTCCAAATCTCTCTCCCAAGCTTTTCCCTTGTGTGCCCACTTGTTTCCTTAGGTCAAGAGTGTGTTTTTCGGCCCTTCCCTTTAGGTTAAATAGGGTTTTTCTGTTTCTGAAATGTAAAAACGTGCAGCTGTACTTTCTGCATTTTTTACGACTGGCTAGGGCCAGTTGTGACTTTCCACGGAAAGTACTGGCTACGGCCAGTTGTGACTTTCCACGGAAAGTTGCACAAGTTCTTCTAGCTTTGCACTGCTTCACCTCCTTTATTTCTTTCCTTGTTTCTTGGTTCTTATAGAGCTTCAAAACTTGTCTCCATCTTCCTACAAAAGAGGAAGCAATTATCAATTCTCAATTGAATCATAAACTCTATAATAACAAGAATTTCTTTGATTTTTGCCTTATACTTTGATATGCACATTTTCCTCTATGACTTCATTTCTATGCACATTTTGAACCAAAAATCGGTAAAAGGAGAGAGAAAATGTGCTGGAATATTTTCAATTTCTAAGAGTTAACACATATCTATGGAAGTTACTTCACAAAAATCAATTAGCATGTGATGAAAAAACTAGTTCAGACATACTGATGAGAGTCATACGTGGCACTAAGTTAAAAGCTATGAAATTCAACATTGTGATCAGTCATAGACCTTGCAATGTGAGTTTCTAAGCTACTTGGTCTCAGGTCTCTCTAAATATAATAGAGCAGTACTTCCCATATCGAGTCGCCATGTAATTTGGGTAGATCAAGATTTTCTAGGCTTTGTAGTTATAATCAATCACACTCCTAATCTATATACATAATAATGTAAGTGTTCACATATGCCTTGTATCTCTTCAACAATTAAACCTAGAAAGCAAATGAAGATGAGGTACAAAACAAATAACCCCATCAGAGAGGGCACAGGGGTTATGCAAACCCTGAATCCAATAGTTTCCATAACCCCTCCACCCTTTTTAATAGGGGCATATGTTTTTTCCCTAGAATCCTTTGCTTTCCAGGGGTTAATCCCTGTGAAGAGATGCAATTATATATTGGTAAAAAATTACATTATCATTATATACATCAACAGTTGCTATTGATTCTCCCCGCAAAGCTTGGAATGTCTTGATATCGACTATATATAGAGAGGAAATCAACTAGCTCAAAAACTCTCACTTGAATATTCTTATATCCATACATCATAGTTATTAAATAAAAACCGTCATGTATTGTAAAAGTTCATGGTTCTTATTTATAAACCATTATTTATGTACCAAATACATAACGGTTGTCTGAGTGAAACTCTTAATTATTTTTATGAAAAGTCATCCTGCATAGATAAAACCATTATATATGTTACTACATAAATAAAGAGTCACGCCACGAAACCTAAAGGGGTGACCGACACAGAATATGAGTGGACTCACATTCCGTAAGCCTTAAACTTATAAACATACCATTCAAAGTACATGGATCTTACCGATAAATTACATGGAGCATCTAATTTTAAATAATAATACAAAAGTCTAGGGCTATGATTACTTAAACTACTAGCATATCCGAATGAGTCGGCAAACTTTAAATCCTTAAGGAGACCATTCACCGCTCGCCAGAGGTTCAAGGTCAGCAATATCATTTGAACTAAAACAAATCTTCCGGTGAATAACGTCTCATTCTTATAATTTAATAAAATACAAAAATAAATAATCTAAACATTTTTATCTTCTAATAATAACAATATAACAATAAATTTCAAACTCTATATCATACGATCATGAATAAAAACAAAACTATATATATTGGATCATCAATCAATTACCTCGAAATACGTAATAAATTATTTTGTTTGACAAGACCAGTTTAAAACAGTAAATCATAAATAAAATTGAACTTTATGTAAAATATCTTTAATCAAATAATTTCAAGTGTGTAGTAAAACTTTGATTTAATATAATCAATTTAAAACATAATTCTCAAACCTCATCTTTCCATAGAACTTCTTACAGAACGGATGACAAGTGTGACCATACGAGTCTACGAGGATAACTAACCAAGCATGACTCAAGGCTATGAAACAAGCATGGACATACAGTCCATGAGGGTAAGTAACTAAGCATGACTCAAGGCCATGAAACAAGCATAGACACATAGTCCATGAAACAAGCATAGACACACAGTCCATGAAACAAGCATGAGAACAAGTCCCATGAATATCAAGCGAGCTCGATGTTAACCATGGTGCACCAAGAACTAATAGTACTGGTATTAGTAACTAGCGTTCTGTATTCAATCTTTTCAAAAACATTTTCAAACATGCTTGGGGTCAATTTATCAAAGCAATAAAAATTCTTCTTTAACATAATAACAACTTTATCTCATACTTCATAATCAAATCCCCCGACATGAACTTTCACAAATAATATTTCAAAACTTTCCTTCAATTTCAATGTGTCAATAAAATCCTTTTAAAACATTAAGAACTTGAGTAAAAACATTCCATCTCAAATAATAAATCCTGGCTTATAAACGTTCCAAAATCTAAGATCATTTCAAGATAAAATTTATGAAAAACATCTCAAAGGTCTCATTTCCATTTAACTGTATAATCATAAATTATGCTTTGAAATAATTGGAAGAAAATACATAATAACGAATAAAATCGCTATTCTTTACTCATATATACCATCAACAATTGTTCCTTGAAAAAAATCATACTTTTAAATATGGAAATAAACATAAAAGTTCAACAATAAAAAATATCATTTATAAAAATTAGGGACGCTATTCACTCACCCATTGCTCCTTCTGAAACTATACCTTTACCAAAATCCTTTGGGTTCAGTTTTCTCTTGAGCTCAAGCAATTGTCAATTCCTATAAATTTTCATAGAGATAGGTCATCATTGATAATCTTTTATCCTTATACATATACACTCACTAAGACATACAACATCGCCAAATTTCTCAAAATTCTTCCAGCTTAGCAATTATCTTGGGGGGGGGGGGGGGGCTTTAAAAGCATATTCTAATAACTTAATATTACTTATACATAACTTTGTGGGTCCTCTAGCTTTCAGGCCACACATTTAAACCCACATACACTCCAACATTACGCACCCACATAACCTTTATATCCATTATCCTTGCTAGCATTAAATACTTCTAAATTCCTCTTAAAGTTTCCAACGGTGACACTCCTTAAACATTTAAATAGAAAATTCCTGATTCAATCCCACTTCCTCAACTCCCCTAAATTAGTATGTATGTGATGAAGCTAGCTATAGTACAAATATTATTACAATTACTGAGCTTGATTTCTCTGGTTAAATAATTTCATTCATCATTTTCTCTCTCTAGCTCACCACTTTCAGCATCAATCCATCAGCAGGTTTAATACCAGATGGAAGAAATGAAGGTAGATTGATGTTTAAGGGACTTACCTTGGTCCAAAGATAGCTTTGCATGTAATGATTCACCTCTTCTTCCTCTTCTACTTCTCCATCTCACCTCTCAGTCGCACTCTCTTTCTCTATTCTGTTTCTTTCTCTCGACGAAGGAATGAGAAATTAGAGAATTAAAGGGCTGAATGGGTTCTGTCCTAATATTAAGTGGATCAATGAGTGAGCATGCATGTGGGTCAGGTGAGGTGTCACATATAGAAGAGGGAGGGGGTGTGAGGTGGCGTTAAATTAAGGAGAGTGGATGTGTGTGTGTATGCGTCTATCCAAATATGAGTGAACTATCCGAAGGTGGAGTAGGTGTGATTCCTTTATGCACTAGCCGAACGGAATTTAAGAAATGAGGAGGGTAGATAATTAATAGGAAGCTACACGTATGAGCCTGTGGGTGCCTATTTCTGCCGAATATTTAGAGTGGAGTGAGTGTATATCAGGTGGGAGAGAAAAATAAACTTAATAAGACCTCTTTGTCCCTCTATTAATCTTTTATTGCAACTTAATCGGTCCTTTAATTATTTAATTGCAAACATTATATAGGTGTTAGAAATAAATCCTTAATTTTATATAAGGATTTTTCTTCCTCAATTAGCTTCTGTAGACCTTAAAATATCGACTCTAAAATTCTTGGATCAAAATTTATCCTCTAACTATTTTTCCTTAAATTTTTGGAAAAATAGGCCCTAAAATCCAGAAAATAGCTTTTAAACTATTTTGGCCAATTTTTTTTTTTAATAATTAATCCCTTCTTAATAATTCTAGATCCTCAAAATAATATTTCATATTTTTTTCCTACTTTTTTTTCATGGTCCAAAATAATCTTTAATAATTAACTTAAGCTTTTCCTCACAAGCTTAAGACTTTGGACTCTTACTCGCTTAGCAGCTTATTTATCTCAGTCATATTTCTAAACTCCTTGTCCCAAAATTTGGAATGTTACATAAAGGTTGTAAAATGCGACTGTTATGCATTACCATATATTATAACAGTTGTTTATGTATGCCCATTAATTATGATCACAACAATAGGAATATCATGGCCCCACTAAGCCTCAATACATAACAAATGTTATATTATAACTGTATAATAATTCCAGAATAAATAACGATTTGGAACCATGATGTATCTATGTCAAGCTTTTATATTGTCCACATATATGACAATTCATAACCATAATGTATGTAAGGCAAGTAATAACTGTCATAGATGACGATTTATGTAGTAGTGAGGCCTAAACTCTCTAAAATCTTAAGTTCTGTCCATTTTTGGCAGTAAGGTGATGATTGTCTTATTCAAGGATTTCAGCAAATGCTATATCTTCCAAAAATGATTAACCGCATATGATGTCTGACCCAACTAGATCCCAATGTTATTTAGAAGTGAAGCAAACTTTCACAACTAACTCCTATATTCAAGAATAAAGGAGGAAAGACTTTAGGACTTGACTTCCCTCCTCTATTCTTACCATTCTCCTCCCCTCATTTTCTCCCCTACTACTTATCTCAACCTTCGGATTAAAATTTGAGTGGTTCAGATTTAATGCTTTGTAAAAATATTTTTAGAATAATTTTTTATTACAATTTTAAATTATCATGACTAACGTTTAGTAGTTTTTGAATTTATTTATTCTTTTAATAATTGGTTTAAGGGCAATTTTGTCTCGAAAGTTTTCACCGAGGGGAAATTTTTCCTCGAAAGTGTAAAAAAGGGATCGATTTTGCCATATCTATTATCCTAATTAATTTTGATTCTTAGCTGATCAAAGATGTTGAACTGACAATCTATATGTCATCCATGTCATTTTTGTTAAGATGCGAATTCGCCCCAAAAATTTTAAATCTACCTTTGAAAAAAAAAAAGTTTATGACACATGGAATTTTAAGGCAAATTTGCATCTTAACAAAAAAAAAAAAGTTGATAACATGTGGACTATCATCTCAGCATATCTGGTCAACTAACAATCAAAATTAACTATGATAATAGTCAGGGCAAAATTGCTTTCCTTTTGACACTTCTAGGGTAAAATTGCCCTCAGAGCGAAATTGTCTATTAACCCTTAACAATTTGATACTTTACTAGTAATTTTAGAAAAAGTTGAATCTAACCACTCAAATTTTTATCTAAAGGTTGAGAGTAGTGGGAAGAAGAGGAAAGGAAGATGATGGTAAGAGTAGAGGTGTTAATTTCATGAAATTCATGTCATTTCGGCACATTTGCCAAGAAGTTCTCACACTTTTGGTGAATTCATACATATTTGGGGATAGATATGCAAATAAAATGTGCTTAGTTGATATATGGGTTAAAGTGATAGAATTTTTTATTGAAGTTTGAATATATTTTGTCATATTTCCTCAGCATTTGCTTTTATAATTGTTCTGTTAGGATGTTGAAGTATGTCATTTGGGTTACATCCCAAGACATTTGGAGCTAAAATCAATGTAGAAGAAGTTTGAAAGGAGATTAAGAAGTCAAGACACAATGTGAAGAGGAGAATAGATGAACTAGGAAACAATATTTTTTGGCCTCAACCAACGCCTTTTCCTAGCCTCAGCGAAAGAGAGAGACAAAGAGTTCTTGGCCTCAACCAAAGACACATGCAGAAAGCGTTGGGCCAAAGCCAACAGATGAGGCCGAGAGCTCTTGGCTACAACTAATGAAAGTCTTGGCTGCATTCATTGGTGATTAATGAAGCTATGCATCTCGGTGACAAAACTGATTTTAGGGCTTTATAATCTCCTACACTTGCATAGCAGCCAGGGGTGGACCCAGGAATTTACAAAAGGGGGGCACAATTGCTAGGGATATTCGGGGTTTGGGGGCAGCGCCCGAAAATTTTTTTTAAGGAAAGTTTTAAATGCATTAAAAAACAAAATACTTTAACAAGAAAAAAATATATCAAAAAAATATTTATGAAAGCAAATGAATACTTGATGATGTAATAAGAGAAACAATTATTTTACAAACTGTCATTTAGAAAAGTAAGGCTAAAAACGGTTAGAAATAAATGCAGCTACATAAATTACAATGAAGGGTAGGTACTCAATAAGTTCAAGTATATATATTTTAATAGCAAAAGTAGATTACAATAAAAATAATTACAATGTCATTCTTCTAGGCCTTATTTTTTTGGAATTCCATCATAATAGCCTTATTATTAATGCTATCGGATACATCTTTTTTAATATAAAGCAATAAACAATCATTCATCCCCATCCGATTACAAAGTACGGTCTTGATGTATTACGGTGGACACTTAATTTAAGGGTGGATGATTATTTAAATATGTATTAATTATTTTTTTATTAAATTTAAATTTATTAATAAAATTTAATTATTATAAAAAAAAAAAAAGGTCTCAAATTCAAGGGGGGCACGTGCCCCCCAATCCAATACCTAGGTCCGCCTGTGACAGCAGCATCATTCTGCAACTTGGAGGCTGATTTGGGGCTTCGTGTGCTAGGTTTTGAGGCTCTTGGAGGTTTGGAAGCTAAGGATTGAAGATTTGAAGATATTGAACCTCATTTCATTTCCCTTGGTTTTTTGGACTTTCTTCCTCTATCTCTCTTGTTTGGTTATATGGATGCTATTTTCTTGGGTATATGCAGCTTGTGCCTGCCCATGAGCATCTAGACAATTTGATCTAGGATTATTTTGAACTCATGTATGGATTAACACTTGATTACTCATCTCTTTTTGTGATTATTAATGATATATTTGTGTTGATTTTACTCTTTTTTTAATGCTTCTTTTTGATTGGCCACCAATGAGATTGTTGGGTTCACTTGATTGATATTTGAGAGGGCTGAGTTGGGTGAAAAATTTGGATAAAGTTGTGTAACTTTAAGTTTTCATGATGAATGGATGGTTTAACTTTGTTGTAAAAATAGAGATATATTTGCCTATCTCACATAATCAATTGATGCTTTAATTTGAATTTTATTAATTGTGTCAAGGGATTGAAGAATTAATGGAATCAAACATTTATTGTTGACTTGAGAGAGCTTTTATAAATACATTTTGAATCCTAGACTAGCACATATTTCATTATGAGTATCTATGAGAGGAGGTTAATTGAATGTTATGAAATACGAGGTTAAATAATCCTAGTCCTCATTTAATCCTTGAATTAGTTAAAGAATCACTTGTTTATATTAACTTATAGATTTAGTTTATGTTTGTTCAATGGTTTTAGGTGAAAGTAATATTTGACTGGGTTTTAAAACCAAATCCAATCTTGAACAATCTTCTAATTATTATTTTATTTATTAGCACGACTCGTGCAAATCTTGCTAATCGAATGGGAGGGGAAGCCAAAGTCAGAACTTGGGAAATGATAGGATGATTAGAGAGGCAACGATGGGCATGCCAGTGAAGACAACCCATAAGCATATTCTAGGAAGAAGAAAAAAGAAGAAGAAATAATATTCAAACCATTTATTAATTGGGAAAAGATCTAAAGAGAACTTTGAAAATTTTAAAATTTTAAATCAGATTTATTATTAAGAATTAATAAGAGAATGACAAACCTTAATAAATAATTCCCAACTCATTTTTTATGAAAAAACTGTTTTAGAATTTTACAAATTTAAAGTTTTTTTTTTTTTCATTTTTTCCCCAATTGATTATTACCTGAAAATGTTTGACTCTTGATTTGTTTCTTTTTTTCTTACTTTTTTTTTTTCAAACTCTATACACAATATGATTTTTGGACAATACTAACTATATTAATAACTTTTGTGCAATTGAACCACAGTATATAATATAAAAAATTTAAAAGGAAAAAAATTAAACTTTGCAACGTGGTTGACGAAAATTGAAAATATTGTAAAATAAACTAGATTTTAGTTTAAGGTTGAAAGTCATATTATATATATGGCTATACGATTGGAAAAAAAGGCAGACAAATAACTTTGAAATTATAAAATTCTAAGTCAAATATTTCTTAAAAATGAGTTGTGGCTTGTTTATCGAATTTCGTCATTCATTTATTAACTCTTGGTAACAAACATGATTTAAAATTTTACAATTTTGAAGTTCTTTTTCTGTTTTTTCTCCTAAGAATAATTTGGATCCCAATATAATATTACACACACATGTTGTTTATTCAAAGTGTCACTATATCTTAACCTCTCTTAATCAGGTTAAGGAGCAAAAAATACCAATAAACTTTTACTAAAAATGTATCGGTCACATAAAGTATTTGGAAGCACAACAATATCAAAAAACATTCAAATTGGAGAAAAAATGTCAAGGCCGTTAAATTTAACATCACAATATTACTTTTTTGTAGTGAGGCTCGCACTATTTTTATATAGGCATATGGAATGACCTTAGATGATATTTAATAGTGTTGACATTTTTACTTTAATTTTAAATATTCATAGATATTTCTACACCTAATAAATATTCATAGAAAATACATAAGTATTTTTAATTTGGGTAAAAGAGCAAAAATATATATGTATTTTATTCTCAAGAGCGCCCAGCACCATATTTTTTTTCAAGAGCAAAAATACACATGTGGTTACATTTTAGGAGCAAAAATCACAACACCGTTAAAATCTAACTTAATGGTTCATTTGCAACAGAAAATGTCATATTTATAACGAGAAAATGTCATATTTACAACAATATTTAAACACCGGATTTCAATATAGAAAGGTCATTTACAACAACAAAAAGACTATATTTACAACTGGAAGTCTGTATTTACAACAAAATTTAAAATCTGGCCATATTTACAACAACATTTAAACATCTGGATTTTAAACATAGAAATGTCATTTACAGCAGAAAAAGACTAGATTTACAACGAAAATGGGTGTATTTACAACAAAATTTAAAATCGACTATTTATAACGAAAAAACTATTTACAATAGGCTAGATTTATAACGAAGTACTATATTTACAACAAAATTTTAACGGTGGTGTGACTTTTGCTCCTAAAATGTAACCACATGTGTATTTTTGCTCCAAAAAAAAACATATAGTACTGGGCGTTTCTGAAAATAAAGCACATATATATTTTTACTCTTAAACCCTTTTAATTTTTTACACCTTCCCCTTATCTTAATCTGATCCAAGTGACTGCTATATTACTTTTCCTGGGAAACAACACCTTATCCTACCATCTTTCTTTTTCGTGCAACCTATTCTCACCATCTTCCTACGCAGCGAGCTTCCCTAAATAATTCAAACAGCGGGGCCATCATTGATGTGACGTCCATTAAGTAATGGCCAACTGATCATAAATTCAAAGAATAGCTATTCAAATTAGATGAACCTGCGAGGAAATATATATTCAATCCCCTTTATAATTTCAATTTATTAATGCCGGCCATATAATTCATATATATATATATATATATATATATATATATATACTGTATATATATATGCGCTAAACATCAAGTGGTTTGTTAATAATGGCTCAATTATTAATTCACGGATAGTAAACAAATTAGTTAAAGTTATTTAATTATTTATAATAAATGTGTGTTAGTTTTCTTAATATGTAATTTTTAATCATGTATATAGTATTGGTAAGTATCCATCAATGAAATTTTTTTAACTATGATCAACAGAAATATTCAAGAATAAAAATTATAAATTTAGAAGATAAAATGAATTTTCTAAATATCTGTAAATTAATTATCTATTTCTTATATTAATAACTAGAAGAAATACTACAAAGAAGTCAAACACAATCTTTTATTAATAATTAATTTAATTAATTTTTAAGTATCTATAAATTAGTTGTCTAAAGAACATCATATATTTAAAATCGAAGAAGCACTTAAAGTCCATTCTACGAAAATATCCATATATATATATATCATAAATGAAAATCATTAGAAAACTACTTTCGGTGTCTATCATTTAAATTTATTTAATTTAAAAATCATTAGTTGTAAAAAGTTAAATTTAGACCATCTTTATCAGGACTGGAATGAACATGGCTGGGTTGGTGGATTCATCGGTAACAAAAACGGTCGTTGTTCTGAGGCAAAGGAAGTTTACTTATTATGCCGTCTCTTCGCAAAATGAAACCACTCTCTGCTTCTTCGTCGGAGTTCACCAGAACTGAGTTTGAACAGACAGCGCTGCTTCATCTTTCAAATGCATAGAAAGACGCCTCGTCACGTACATATTTCTGAATTTATGAAGATTTCTGTTTTAAATTTATAATTAGGAAGATATATATTCGTGTGTGTGTGAATATATCATTGACGTGACGTTAAGTAATTTAAAACTTTATGGAGTCTAACTAATCATAAAAGAATATTCAAACAAGATGAACCAGCTATACACTTGCACACACAAATATGCTAAACATCAAGATATTTTAATATTATACGTAACCAATGTTGATTCGTCGACATAACTAGAATAATGTTAATTTGACCCGAAACTATGTTTATTGTCTGTAAGTTTCCTTGAGACCTCCAATATGTTTAGACCAAAACCCAATGTGGCAGATGCCATTTTATTTTATTTATTTAATATACTCCTTTCATCCTTCCTGTCTTATACATTTATACAATACTATCTATTAATATTTAATATAAAAGCTTATATTCATAAAATTTAGTAAAATATTTATAACTTATTTTTAAAAACACCCTAGGCAATTTTTTATATGGCTATCTGTGGTAACTTTTTAGAAGACTATTTAATTTTCTGCATTCACAGAAACTTGAACTTGAAATATAAAGTTTAAGTGATCAAAGTTCTGTCCACGAGAACTAACACCTATTGCCAGTCGGTGGCCTAACCTGTTTTACTTTAATGTTAATTTATGACTTTTCAATCTTCTCTGCCCCAAATGAATCACACTATTAATTAAAAAATAATAATTTTGGAAAATCTTCAAAATTTTTGATTAATTTTGATTTCTTAAAATCAAAAAAGTAGCTAAAAGTTCTTTATAAAAAAAAAAAAATTGGAGTAATATTCTTCTGGCCTTACAAATTCAAACTTTGTCTTTTTTTGTGTGCTGAAGATTCAAACTTTGTTACCTCTTCGCCTTGATTGAATACAATAATGGACCAAACTTATGTTAAGTTTCTTAGGTCTAGTAAAGGAACTAACTACTGCCACCTGAATTTATTTTTACAAGTAATTAAGCACTTACACTCTGTTAAACCAACTAACCTTTTAAAATGGATTCATGAAATTTTCTTCTGTTTTAAAACTTACGATTCAATAATTTTTCAAGAGAGTCATTGGATAATTAAAGGACGCTCATTTGTCCTTCAAATTTGTGCCACACAGATACATTCACATCAATTAAAAGAGTTTCCACAATTTGATGAAACCATAAGAGCTGTGGATCTTTGGGGTTAATTAACGATGGTCTAACTGGATCTCTTTGGGGTTAAGGGCTTATGTGGAAAAGTAATCCAGGCGACAGTATTTAGTTGGCTTTCTGAAACTAATGGATCTAAGCAATTTGACATAAGTTTAGTCCAATAATAATGTCTTCATATTTATGGAATTTTTTGTGGCAGGATCGATCTAGGTAAAAGATGAAAGAATTAACTTAATTATAAAAGGGTACATGAACGGGCCCTAAAAAAACTCAGTTTTCATACACAGAACACAAAAACACTAGTACTCTGGAGGATTTTATACACAGAAAAAACTAAAACACGAATTCATGTATCACTGAGTAATTAATTATTCTCCAAACAAGGAAATTTCCCGATTATTTTGGTCCTTGGAATTATGTATAGCTAATTATTTCCGAACGATGGAAGACCATCACGAGAGACTCGCAGAAGGTAGTATCGAAAGGCTAAATTGTAATAAAACGAATTTGCTTCTTTCTTTTAGTAGTATTTTTCAAACTAAAGGGCTCATAGTTGTTAATCATTAATATTCTCATATGTATATATGTGTCTGTATATATATCAATATATATTTTACCTCACTGCAAATTAAAGGTTGTCTTGAGGAAGAAGCTAGCAATTATTTAATGCTTTCAGAATACACTTACCTACATGAATATAGATTAATCTTTATATGATCTCTCTCTCTCTCTCTCTCTCTCTCTCTCTCTCTCTCTCTCTCTATATATATATATATATATATATATCAAGAAATGGTCAAACGTAACAAACTATATTAATCAAGGTACCTTCTATTTTATAATTATATATATCTTGTTTGTCACCAAATTTAAAATGCGAAATGATTGAGTTTTCCTCCTCTGACTTTGACTTTCAATTGTTAAAACCTAAAGAGTACTTGAAGTTTCCACGCTGCTTCATCGAATTTAAACAACTTTTGGAAGGAAAAAGAAAAAAAGGGTACCAAATCCATATGCAAAAGCGCTGTGTACAGAACGCAAGGAAGCTTACAATACATATATAAACAAAGTAATAATAATTAGTGTGTGAGAGAAAGAGAATGTACGTAACAAGGCCCAGATCTCTGTTCAAAAGGGATCCTCAAGCTCTTTCGCAGCCACCAGAGGGACCAAATTTAGGGTTCTTAGTCCTCCAAGATGAAGAAGCTGAGTCATACTGCTGTTTTGGTTGGGTGAAGAAGGGCATCTCAAACCTGCCATTCCCACAGAACAGGAACTTAACTGTTAATTACACAGTGCAGGGTGCATCTGCCGCCATAGTTTTAATAGATCGAGTTATGTTCATTCCTGTTCTTAATCAGCCTTTGTCTGCCAACCTCTACTACGTTATACAAAGGAAAGGGAAGCGTCAAGGGTATGTTTAATTTTTTTTTTTTTTTTTTTTCCATATTTAGTTCGCTCTGGTAATTAATTAGCATATTCACTTTAAGGGTTTCATGTGCAGTGAAGCAAGTACATGTTCTAAGGAAGAAGACTTGGGCTCATTCTTGTGCTGCAATTACGTCCTAGATGTCGAACCACGACCTCTAAATCCAGGTAATGAAGATCAACAATTTCAGATAATTAAAAAACATTGTGCATTTCGAGCCAAATCTGTTGCATCAGATGGGTTCCCTCCTCTCTTCTTGAGGAGACCGGGTTGGACTCTTTGCACCAGAACACCCCAACATTATCATCTGAGTGAAGCTTTGGGTGTAAACCATGCCTTACGAGCCAAGTTACCGCCTTTCACCTTCTCTTCATCATCATCTGATCGCTGCTCTGAGCCGGTGGTGGTCGGAAAATGGTACTGCCCTTTCATGTTTGTTAAGGAAGAAGGAGTGAATGTGAAGGAGCAGATGAAGAGGTCAGTTTTCTATGAAATGACACTTGAAAGAAGGTGGGACAAAGTTTTCTCTGAGAAAAATGAAGGAAATAGTACTGAAGTGTTTGTGAATGTTGTGGTTAAAACTGAAGTTGCAGGTCTAGGTGATGGGAGAGAAGCTGTTTGGGAAGAAGGGAAATTTGGTGAAGTGTATGTGTTGTGGTTTAAGAGTGAGGAGACTGGAGAGAGAAAAGTAGGGTTGAGCATGGCTACTGTGGAGAGAATGAGATGGGAGGAAGAAAGAAGTGAATGGGTGGGAAGGAATGATAAGAGAATTGAAAGAGTGGAGAATTTTGATGGAAAGAATAATGAGTGGGAAAATTTTGAGTTTTATGTGATGGTGGAAAGTTTTGTGTTGAGGAGAATGGATGGAAGTGTGGTGTTAACTTATGATTTTAGGCACACAAATCATGTCCAGTGTAAGTGGAATTGATTTCTTGTTATTAATTCCCAAGTTCTCTTTCTGGATGTTCTTCAGTTGCTTAATATGAAATATCAAATGTCCGTGTGTTGAAGAAGTTGAGAAAATTGCAGGAACAAGAAAGAAAGAAAGAATAGTAGGGTTGAGAATCGTCATTATTATTTATTATTTTTTGAGTGAATGAAAATATAGAAAAAGGGGGAGAGTTTGGAAGAAGGGGCATGTATAGTGACAAAAATTTATTTCAAGTTGCATATATACCACTCTGGTCTCCTATGACAAGCCAACTTCAACTACTTCACGAGATCGAAGCAGAGGTAATTAAGTTATTAAATTTGGTTTAAAAAAAAGATTTCAAATTTGCCCTTATTTAAAACTAGAATTACATCTGGAGAAGGGGAAAAAATGAAAATCGTATCAAAATTTTAATAGTGACAATCTTAGAAAGATGTAATTAATATTATACTAGGTGACCTATAATAAGGACCACATTTTCCTCTGAAAATATAACTTATTATAGTAGAGATGAGAGAGATATTTGGGGAGAGTTTTAACTTGTGTTTAAGATAATGGAAGAAAGTTGGTAGATAAGTGTTTGATTATTACAAGAACACTCACCAAATTAGGGCAAGCGGGATTTTAATAATTCTTCCATTGATCATTATTTTCAGCTTCATTATCGCTCTGGGTTTTACTTTTTCTTGTTCCTTTGTTTAAGTTTGTCTAATTGGCCCCCTAAAAAAATAACAAACGAGACAACAGAACATATATTATTGTATTATTTGGTCTTTACCTTTGGAGGATTCGTGCCAAACTTACATTGAATGCAGTTAGTAGAATTAGTCAATACAGTTGGAGGTCAAATTGCCATAAATCAACATCTATATACATATTCAGATTTTATTATATCTTGTTGGAAAATATCTGGTTCACCCTTAGTGGATTAGGGCCTAAGTCTAATTCAAATTAAGGCTACTATATGAATATGAAGACAAATGGGTCGAAAAGAAATGTTCCTTTATGGTTCAAGAATTATATTTATTCTTGCGTTACCATACATTGAAGAGTTATATATATTCTCATGTTACCGAACAAGTTCTATATAAAGGGTGTGGATTGAGGGGTATGTAATCTGAATACAACACACCAAACAACACTCTCCTCCCTCTAAAAAAATTCTCTCATATGAGTTCTCTCTTCTCTTCCTCTTCATAGTGAATTTGCTGTGTAACGAGATGGAATCTACATCGGTGCTACAGTTTTATGTGGGTACTTCAGTGAGTTAGTTGGATTCCATGTATGCCCAAAATTCTTACTTACATATCTCTTCACCTTGATTGAAAGTAATAACGCCTTCATATTTAAGTGACTTTTTTAATTGAATCGATCTATGTAAAAGACAACAGAATTTACTTAATTATAAAACGGTACATGAACGGGCCCAAAAGTAAACTCAGTTTATATAATTTCTTAATTAAGTTGGAATAATTTAGTTCTTATAGTTTATTAATTTAAAATAACTTAATTCTTATACTTAGGCTCATTATTATAGATTTATCAAGATATCAATATCAATAAATGGTCAAACAAACTGTATTAATCAAGATTATTTTTCTACTTTACATTAATATAATCTCTTGTTTGTCACCAAATGCGGAATGCTGGGGTTCTCCGCTGACTTTGACTTTCGCTCGTTAAAACCTATAACGTTAACTTGAAGCTTCCTCGCAGCTTCTTTCTATGTTTATCAAATTCAAACAACATTTTTTAAAGAAAAATGTACGGAATGTGCAAGGAAACGCACTAAATCCATATGCAAAAGCAATATGTACACACAAAGGATTTTGGGGTTATATTCTTAGCAGTTTACAAAATGTTTTAATACCAAACATCATAAAGGAAATGGACACAAAATCAATAATAATAAGATCAGATCAAACCCAATCAATCTCAAAAAATTAATAATTTTTATATAAAGAACTAAAAAAAAAGCACCTACTATATATAAGGAAGTCAAACACATTTTTTATTAATAATTGATTTTTTTAGTATCTATAAATTAGTTGTCTTGGGAACATCATATATTTAGAACTGAAGAAGCACCTAAAGCCCATTCTACAAAAATATCCAAAATCAACTTCATCACCGGCTAAACCTTTATTTTATATATAAAGAATTGATTGGGTCATACCCTTCTTTCCAGAACTAGTTTCGGTGTCTATCATTTAAACAAGATGAACCAGCTGTGCAAGTTACACACAAATATGCTAAACATCAAGATATTTTAATATTATACGGAACCAACGCTGATTCGTCGACATAACTAGAATAATGTTAATTTGACCCGAAACTACGTTTATTGTAACCAACGCTGATTCGTCGACATAACTAAAATAATGAATTTGACCTCGTTTATTGTGAAGTTTCCTTGAGACCTCCAATATGTTTAGACCAAAACCCAATGTGGCAGATGTCATTTTATTTTATTTATTTAATATACTCCTTTCATCCATCGTGTCTTATACATTTATACAATACTATCTATTAATATTTAATATAAAACCTAATAGTCATAAAATTTAGTAAATTATTTATAACTTATTTTTAAAAACACCCTAGCTAATTTTTTTATATGGCTATCTGTGGTAACCTTTTAAAAGACTATTTAATTTTCTGCATTCACATAAACTTGAACTTGAAATATAAAGTTTAAGTTATCAAAGTTATTTCCACCAGGACTAACACCTATTGCCTGTCGGTGGCCTAACCTGTTTTACTTTAATGTTAATTTATGACTTTTCAATCTTCTCTGCCCCAAATGAATCACACTATTAATTAAAAATAATAATCTTGGAAAATCTTCAAAAATTTTGATTAAGTTTAATTTCTTAAACTAAAAAAAGTAGCTAACAGTTCTTTATAAAAAAGATTGGAGTAATATTCTTCTAGCCTTACAAATTCAAACTTTGTCTTTTTTTTTTTTTTTTTGTGCTGAAGATTCAAACTTTGTTACCTCTTCGCCTTGATTGAATATAATAATGGACCAAACTTATGTTAAGTTTCTTAGGTTTAGTCAAGGAACTAACTACTGACACCTGAATTTATTTTTACAAGTAAGCACTTATCCTCTGTTAAACCAACTAACTTTTAAAATGGATTCATGAAATTTTCTTCTGTTTTAAAACTTACGATTCAATAATTTTTCAAGAGAGTCATTCGATAATTAAAGGACGCCCATTTGTCCTTCAAATTTGTGCCACAGATACATTCACATCAATCAAAGAGTTTCCACAATTTGATGACACCATACGAGGCTGTGGATCTCTGGGGTTAACGAAATCAGTTTTCCTACCTATCTTTGGTATAGGTAGGGAGAGCTCTTCCCATCTGAACTGTCCAGATGGGATCTAGACTTGTCCAAATTTATTTATTTTTTACTTTTAAAAAAAAAATAATTATTTTAAAGATAATTTTTCAACTAACATATTTTTTAAAAATGATTTTTTTCATTTAAAAATTGACAGAGTTAAAAAAAATAAATGGACCGCACGATCAAATGCTGACGGTCCAAATGGGAAGAGCTCCCCTCTTTGTAATATCCTGAATTTTGGACCCTAAGAATTGAGAACAAGCCTAAAGTAGGCGTATGACTAAGCCCGGTTCGGGAAGAATCCCAAGAATGACGAGAGATTGGAAGCCTCTCAGGGACTAAGTAATTTGGCTATACGGGTCAGTGGATCTAATGGGTATAAACTATGGAATTAAAGTGTCAATGCAAGTAAGGGCACAGAAGACCCAGACGGTATAAACTCGGTTGGAAAAGGTGCCATCTAACTATGTCCTAAGGTATAGGACAATTAGTTAAGTGAAAATATACCGCTATAAGCAAGTATACAGCATTTTCAAGGCAATCAGGGATGCTCTGCATTTTTGAAGATTATGAGTCAGTGTAATCACTGCTAAAAGACACGTGTCACTACGGATTAAAAAGCAAAAAAATAAGTAATGATTACAGGGGGTAGAAAAGTCAACTCCTTACCCCTTAAGGAGTGAATTTCGTCCACATGTGAGGAGAGAGAGAAAATCAGACTATTTTATCGGTACTCAGGCCCAAACACAAAATACGAGTCCCACAGGATGTTAATCAGTAGAAAGGGGACCAATAGGGACTAGTTAGGGGCTTCCTTTGGATTGAATGAGACAAGTGTGGGGCCACCTTGGGAAGTCAAGAAGGCGCCACATATGAATGTCTATTCAGGGGAGAATATTTGAAAAGGATGAAGAAAAGTGCAAAGGGAAACACCCTGTTGACCCGCAGGACCCACACGAACTGGTAGACTGAGAACTGGACTAATTAAGTAGGAAAAAGGAAAACAAATGAAGGGGATCATATTTTGTGGGCCCCTTATGTGTCATACAGCCCCTCCAATTATTAAAAATATTTGCTTTGAGAAAAAGAAAGAAAAATCAGTGTAAAAGTCAAATCACGGGTCCCACGCTTCAGACAAAAGAGCAAAATGGAAATAAAGGTGTAAAAATTAATTAGGGCAGAGGTGTGGGCCCTAAATGGCGCCACATATGTCCTTTGGGCAGGTAAAAGCATGTGGGAAAAGTTGGTAATAATTAATAAGTTCTGGGCCACAATTGTAATTTCTAAAAGTTTCAGGTCAAAACGGGTAATTTGCCCCAAAAGAGGAAAAATATCTAGATATTTTGGAGGGGGCTGTGCCACTTGGAAGCACGCTAGAGCCCCTAGAAAATTCTGGAAAGACTTGGGAAAGAAGTCAAAAGGCAGATCCCAATTATTACATAAAGGACAAAAATTTACGCTGTTAATTCTAATTTTACGGATCAATTTCACCTTTATTAAAAAGGTGATCTAACTCAAGGTAGTGAAAACGTAGTTTTTACCTGAAAACGGAAGGATAATGAAAAATCGTAAAACGTAAAATCGTAACGTAGTAAAATCGTAAAAAAATCGTAAAAACTTAAAAGCGTTTGAAAAATTAGTAAAATCGTTTTAATGAAAAAAAAAATCGTAAAAACGTAAAATCGTAGTGATAAAACGAGTTTTTAACTACCATGATCTAACTCTTCTTTTTCACCCAAAAGTGGCAAAAATTCCAGAAGCCGGGAGAGACCATCGGCCACCATAGCCAAAGCTCCAAGACCAAGATCTCAAGCTCATCCATCGTTTCTCGATTTTAGGTAAGCCCGAAATTTCCATTTCTTGAGTTCTTGTTAAGATATTTTTGTGCAAAAGGTAGGAGCTTAGTGTTAGGGTTGGATTTCTGCATTTTTGAGGTCTCCAATAGCTCGGAAATAGGGATTTTTAATGTATTTTATCATAGTTATTGAGCTTTAAATGTATTTCTTGTGATAAATTGAGATTAAGAGTAAATACATTAAATTAGGACTAAAAAGGGCGAAATTGTCAAAAAAATATAATTACTCTTAATCATTGATTTTTCTGAGGATATTTGATATTAGATCAATTATTTTTTCATTGTAGATGCTTCAAAGGGTTAGATGAAATTAGAAAATTAAAATCTGAACTGAAATTATAAACTTTTCATTTAAGTCCCTAAAGCAACAGTTTTTAAAATTTGCAATTTAGTCCCTAATGAAACTCTGCGTTTTGGGCTGCATATTAGGTTGGGTTTTGAATTCTGAATAGGACCCGACATATTAAATGTTGCAAGATTGAAGCTCAGCGTTTGGGCTATTTGTACAATAGGTCAGAGAAAAAAAAGAAAGGCCGACACATTTAATAGAGGCAAAAACACAGACCCGAGAAGAGCTGAAGCGTGGACCCGAGAGATTAAAGGGTTGAGCTGAAGGGAATTAAAGGAGGGCGCCGCGCATTCAAGAAGGGGGATTCTTCGGCATTCGAGAGGGGGACGCGTGGAGAAGAAAAAAAAGGAGCCGAGGGTTATTTGAAGAGGTGAGCTACGAGAGGAAAAAGGAGACTCGAGCCGGGGAAAAAGAAAACCGCGCATTCACACCATCGACCACACTGACAAGAGGCGAAATGAAGGAGGAAACCTTGAGCTGAAGGAGAACGCCGAACCAGGAAATTAATTGCGAAGGCGAGGGAAATTCCTGGGACCTTTTCTTTCACTCTACTTCTATGGATTTTCTTTGTCTCGGATGAAGTTGTGGACTGAACCTAAATCAATGAGTGGCTAAATCTTTGCTTCTTGGTGGTGGAGATTAATGGCTTGAGCAAGTGTGCTTCAAAGGGGAGTTATTTAATTTAATCTTTTGCTTAGACTATTTATTTGATTTCCTTGTTTAGGATTATCATTATTTAGTTGTGAGACTTGGATGACCGTTATGTGTTCATGTGGATTGGATATTGTAGTTTTAATTGGATGATTATTTTGATGTTGAAATTTCTAAATTACTTAATATGCTTGATGAAATTGTGCTTGCTGTCATGTTGGTGATTAGTAATCATAGTTGATTTTAGCTTGTGAATGGTTCGTTAGAACATTCAAATTGAGAAGAACAATTTACATCATCCCAATTTTAATTACACATTAAGTGGATTTTAACAATATCTCAAAAGGTAGTAGTTTGCTATGTTTGTAGGAGCTACTATTAATTGAGATTATTGGACTCAAGTGTTATCTTGAGGTTGTTCTTTAGACTTAATGAAAAATTAACTCCCATATATATTTTAAGCAATGATAGCCATCTTCTTCATTACCAAGAGCATCCATAATTAATCCCTTTTAATCCAAAGCATTTTTCACTATTTTCCAAAAATACCAAAAAGAATAGAATTAGTTTCTTTATTGTTTATGAATTTTAGTTTAGAGAAAATCAATTTCAAAACCCCTTTTCTAACCATGTTTTTAGCACTTAGTTTTACCTAGGGAATTCAAAATAAAAGGCTCCTTGATAAGAGAACGATCCCGAGTTGTTTGCACCGTATTGCATTTTAATTCGTGGGAAATTGTGATTTGACCCCGAGGCGACTAAGGTTTTCAGCCAAATCAATGGCGCCATGTTCTTGGGAGTCAATTTTGACTCCTTTGGTTTACTAAGTGTCAATTGGTTCGAATTGACCGGGTTTGCCCTTGTGAGCCTATTAGGTTTTCTTTCATTTTTTTTATAATATAATTTTCAAAAAAAAAAAAAAAAAAATTGTTTTCTTGCATCAAAATTTTTGAGAAAAAAACCAACCAAATATCTTGATTTTCTTTGTTTTTTTGCATTTGCATTTGCACCCTAGCATCTTTACTTGCCCATACACATCATACATACTCACAAACACTTCTCGCTCCTTCCACTTTGCACATTCACTTTTTCTCGGAATTTGTGTGCAAAACAGTTTTGGTACTCCATTATAGCTTGCTTGACCGCTTTATATGTCCGACCTATTTGAGGGGGACTCTGATCACTCTTTTAATCTTGATTTTTTCATTGACTTAAGTGATTGTGCTTCACAAGGTACAGCTATGGAAGGTGAAAACAATGGTCAACAAAGGAGGAGAACTATAAGGGATGTGACAAGATCGATGTCACTCATGATCCATTCAACATTGCATGCCCTAACCTTGAGGTTAATTTTGAGCTTAAGGGTCCTTTGCTTAATTCATTACCTCGTTTCCATGGACTCGAAAAGGAAGACCCTTGTAGCCATCTCAATGCCTTACATGTAGCTTGCTCAAATATGAAGCCTGTTGGAGCTCGCCTAGATGATGTGAAGTTAAAGGTGTTCTATTTTACTTTAGAGGGGAAGGCTCAGGAATGGTACATGATGTTACCTAGGCATGTTAATGATGCCCTTCACTCATGGGCTAATTTGAAGAAAGCCTTCTTGGAAAAATACTTACCTGATGCAAGGATTGGGGAGCTTAAAAAGGAGATTTACTCTATCAAACAAGACCCTTTGGAGTCCTTCTATGAATATTGGTGTCGCTTTCGGGAGCTTTTAGCTAAGTGTCCACACCATCAAATTGTTGATGAACAGTTGATTACATACTTTCGTGAAGGTCTTCTCGCTAATGAGAAAGGCATTATAGATGCTTTAAATTTGGAGGTTCTTTAGAAGATTGCACGCGGAAGAGGGATGGGCTCAAATCGAATACGAGCAAGAAATACTCAACAATATAATGTGAGAGATATAAGAGGAGTTTCGATATCGATCCAACGAGAGAATGGTCTCACTTGAGTCTAAGATGGATACAGTCACTTCACAACTTTCTCTAATCACATCTGAACTTCATAATCTGAGTATTCAACGAGGACCTCCTTCCCCTACTTCACAAGCTATTGTTGCACCTAGTTGTGATAGTTGTGGTTCAATGATGCACATTACAAGTTTATGCCCTAATCACCATGAGGAAGTGAATGCCATGTACCGGGAAGGCCCAATCAACAACAAAGAAAGGTGGGATTCTAACACAACCACCTACAATGAAGGTAGAAGACCTAATTCTAATTTTGGTTGGAGAAACCAAGAAGGTTCATCATATCAAGTCCAACCATATGGGTCAAACCGTGGGCAAATGGTGCCTATTCAAGAGTCTAAGGGTGATGAGAACACTCAATTGTTGAAGAGTGTGGTTTCTCAACTTACTAGTATGAACAACCGGATGATGGAAGAGAAAGGCGTGAATGATGGTCAATTCTCTTCTATTTCCAATACCCTACAAAAGCTACAAAGTGATGTGGCAAGTGATAGCAATCAAATGGCTTATGTGTGCAAGAAGTTGGAAGAATTGGAGTTGAAGCATAACAATGTGCAATCCCACTTGACTCAACTCTCTAATTCTGTGAGTGATGTGCATGCTAAGACAAGTGGTTCTATTCCTTCAAATACTCATCAATCCTAAGTCACTCAATGCTATTGAGTTAAGGAGTGGTAAGAAGGTACGTTTCCCGAAGAGGTTGACAATGATGTGGATGAAGAAATAGAGGTTGAAAGTCCACCTTTGAGCCCAATAAAGCTACCCGAATCTGAAAGCTTCAAAGAGAAGGCTATCCTTGAGAAGAAGAATAGCAAAGCAATTGAGCAACCTCAAGTGGAACAACAACCACTTCTGAGAGAGGTTGGCTCCAAGGAAAGAAGCACTTTTGAGAAAGGTGAGTCAAGCGAGCAAGGCACCTTATCCAATACCAATGGTAAGGAGGTAAAAATTTCTCAACTCCCTTTTCCTAAAGCTTACTTTCAAGGTAAGAAAATACATGAGGAACAAAATGAGAAAGAAATGTATGATTTGTTTAGCAAGTTACATATCAATGTTCCTTTCTTTCAATTGGTTAAGTCTATGCCTAGTTATTGCAAATTCTTGAAAGAGCTTTGTACTAACAAGAGGAAGTTTAGGCCTAATGAGAGAGTGCAAATTAGCTCTAATGTGTCCGCCCTTTTCAAACCCCAACTCCCCGTTAAGTGCAAGGATCCCGGCTCATTCACTATACCTTGTACCGTAGGTAATGTGAATGTAGCTCAAGCCTTGTTAGATTTAGGGGCAGCCATTAATGTCATGCCTAGTGCCGTTTTAAATCCCTTGGTGTCAAAGAGCTTAAGAGGACTAGTGTAGTTCTCCAACTAGGCGATAGGAGCATCGGGCACCCACTAGGCATCATTGAGGATTTGCTTGTTAAAGTCAAAGACTTGGTTTTCCCTATGACTTCTATGTGTTGGACATGTCTCAAGAGTCTAGTGAATGCACCCTTATCTTAGGTAGACCCTTTATGAGAACAGCTAGTACCTTTATAGACATGAGAGATGGGCATTGATTTGGCTGAAAACCTTAGTCGCCTCAGGGTCAAATCACAATTTCCCACGAATTAAAATGCAATACAGTGCAAACAACTCGGGATCGTTCTCTTATCAAGGAGCCTTTTATTTTGAATTCCTAGGTAAAACTAAGTGCTAAAAACATGGTTAGAAAAGGGGTTTTGAAATTGATTTTCTCTAAACTAAAATTCATAAACAATAAAGAAACTAATTCTATTCTTTTTGGTATTTTTGGAAAATAGTGAAAAATGCTTTGGATTAAAAGGGATTAATTATGGATGCTCTTGGTAATGAAGAAGATGGCTATCATTGCTTAAAATATATATGGGAGTTAATTTTTCATTAAGTCTAAAGAACAACCTCAAGATAACACTTGAGTCCAATAATCTCAATTAATAGTAGCTCCTACAAACATAGCAAACTACTACCTTTTGAGATATTGTTAAAATCCACTTAATGTGTAATTAAAATTGGGATGATGTAAATTGTTCTTCTCAATTTGAATGTTCTAACGAACCATTCACAAGCTAAAATCAACTATGATTACTAATCACCAACATGACAAAGCACAATTTCATCAAGCATATTAAGTAATTTAGAAATTTCAACATCAAAATAATCATCCAATTAAAACTACAATATCCAATCCACATGAACACATAACATCATCCAAGTCTCACAACTAAATAATGATAATCCTAAACAAGGAAATCAAATAAATAGTCTAAGCAAAAGATTAAATTAAATAACTCCCCTTTGAAGCACACTTGCTCAAGCCATTAATCTCCACCACCAAGAAGCAAAGATTTAGCCACTCATTGATTTAGGTTCAGTCACAACTTCATCCAGACAAAGAAAATCCATAGAAGTAGAGTGAAAGAAAAGGTCCCAGGAATTTCCCTCAGCTTCTGCAATTAATTTCCCAGGTTCAGCGTTCTCCTTCAGCTCAAGGTTTCCTCCCTTCAGCTCGCCTCTTGTCCAGGTGGTCGATGGTGTGAATGCGCGGTTTTCTTTTTCCCCAGCTCAGTCTCCTTTTTCCTCTCGTAGCTCACCTCTTCAAATAACCCTCGCTCCTCTTTTTTTTTTCTCCACGCGTCCCCCTCTCGAATGCCGAAGAATCCCCCTTCTTGAATGCGCGGCGCCCTCCTTTAATTCCCTTCACTCAACCCTTTAATCTCTCGGGTCCACGCTTCACTCTTCTCGGTCCGTGTTTTTGCCTCTATTAAATGTGTCGGCCTTTCTTTTTTTCTCTCGACCTATTGTACAAATAGCCCAAACGCTGAGCTTCAATCTTGCAACATTTAATATGTCGGGTCCTATTCAGAATTCAAAACCCAACCTAATATGCAGCCCAAAACGCAGTTTCATTAGGGACTAAATTGCAAATTTTAAAAACTGTTGCTTTAGGGACTTAAATGAAAAGTTTATAATTTCAGTTCAGATTTTAATTTTCTAATTTCATCTAACCCTTTGAAGCATCTACAATGAAAAAATAATTGATCTAATATCAAATATCCTCAGAAAAATCAATGATTAAGAGTAATTATATTTTTTTGACAATTTCGCCCTTTTTAGTCCTAATTTAATGTATTTACTCTTAATCTCAATTTATCACAAGAAATACATTTAAAGCTCAATAACTATGATAAAATACATTAAAAATCCCTATTTAATTACCAAAATTCATTTAAAAATATGGTTCAATCAAAGGTATGGCCATAGTTTAAGTTTTCGAAGTCGAAAACACCGAAAACCCTAAGTAAGGGCTTGCTTTGCGCGGTGGAATCGAGCGTAAAGAAAGCTTCTAACGCGTTTTTGAAGGGGTAAATGAACTTATTTTGAGCTGAAATTTTACATGTCACAACTAGACATCCGGGGCATTAATTTAGACATATAATAAGATAATTTTAGAATAAAAATACTGGGTGCAATAAATTGTTGAAAAAGGGTCTGAAACCAGTGACACGAATTGAACCAGAGGGTGAAGTTTGAGCCCCAAGATAAAATATGTGTACTTTCAGGGTCTGGGTATATTTTTCCTGAAAAATAGACATCTGAATGGTTCATATGGCGTTGGTTTCATGATAAAAAATGAGTTTCTTGGAATTTATTAAAAATGGTACAAGTGGGGCTTGAAACACTGGATTTTTCTAGAAATTTATGGAGAGCTCAAATTTCCACAAACTTGCAAGGTATTTTTGTGAATATTAAAAATAAAGTGTTTTGATCTTCTCTAGGGTAAAAGTGTACCGAAGGAGCTACCGGACACGTGATGACTTCTCATTTTTAATAGATTTGATATATATTTTGATATATTTGAGAAGTCATTGTTACTAATTTGAATAGATTTTATTGGGATTTTAAGGTATATCATTTTGGATACATTATTTGGGGGATTTCAATTTAAAATAAAAGTTTTTGAGTTTAGGAAATAAATAATAGTAATGAGAAGTTTAAAAATAAAAATCTGTTTTATTATTATATTATTAATTCTTTTTCTTTAAATGATGACATAGGCGTGAGGACAGGGGAGCATTATTTTCTTACACCCTCACCGAATGCGTTGGGCAATTTGGGCTTAATGGCACCGTTGACACAATGGGCCCACCAATTCAAAATAAAAAGAGAGAAAAGGCAGCCACGGGGATTGAATATAGGAGGGGCCCACAACATTGAAATGAGGAGCAAGACCTAAAAAGCTACAGAGGAGGCGGACATTCACGATTTTATCAATTGCCTTGTACAGTGAGCTTGACGATTTGAATTGAAGAGAGGAAACAGAGCACAGCGCCGCTACTAACACCCACACCATCGCATCTTCTTCCTCGCCGGCGACATCTTCACCTTCATCGTCGCCGGCGAGATTTTTCCATCTCCACCTACCACCACCTCGATTCATCCACTGTCTCAGCGTCACCGGAAAGCTTCAGGGGGACCAGAACACAACTCAGAGATAGCAACGCGAACCGGGGAGAGATAAAATTCTTAATTTCAATACTGTTTTTATTTCCTTTCCCTTTGATTTCCATTTGAATTTGACTCGGAATTTTCTCGTGTGCTTGCGATTTTTGTTAAAGCCATGTTTGGCTAATTTTTCTTTGCAACTTGGAGGAACTTTGAACTTATAGGTGTGGATTGGACTTTGTTTTTATTAATTAGTTATGATTAATGTTAATTTTGGTTACTTAATCTTGTTTAGCTTTATCTATTTAGTGATTGGCCATCATTGAATATGAATTTCAGCATTAAGATTTACCTTGACGAAGGGGATTTTAATTAGGCTCTAAGATTAAATAATATGGGATTAAATTACGATTTAATTTGCAATTAGGATAGACATATACCTAATGGCCCCATATGATTGTTGAAGAGTGTGTCTCGAGTTTTGTTGCCTCTTGAGTAACTATGTTAGACATAACAAGTTATACTCAAGAGAGTTGTAAGTGGACCGATGTGCACTTATAGCTAGTTATACTCGAGATTAACAAAATTGATATTAAGGCTAATTAAATTAGTGAAAACAAGGTTTATGAAGCTAATAAGGGATTAGTGCCTCTGGGTTGCTCATTTTATTATTGTGGTAGTTTGTTTATTTTGATTTTATTTTCTTTTCTTTTAATTAAATTCAACTTGGTTTGCTCAACTTAAACGAAATTGTAAAATTAATGCTTAACTGAAGTTGTGGGTACAAAGTCCTCGTGGGAACGATACTTTTCTTATCACTTTATTACTTGGTACGACCCGTATACTTGCGGAGTTATAGGCTTAAAGTTTTGCCCTACCAAGTTTTTGGCGCCGTTGCCGGGGACTTGTGTGCCACAATTTTCTTGGTTAGAATTTATTGAGCATTAGTAGTTTAAGTTTGAGTTCGTAAATATTTTGTTTTATTTTTTTTATATAGGAAGAAATTTTTTAAAAAAAAAAAAAATTGGATTTCAATTGTTAACCAACTGGTCTTAATATTGAGAAGGAGATGAATTCTTTGTCTTCTATACAAGATTGATTGATTGCTATAATAAATTCTTTGAATGATAGGCAACATAAAAGGAGCATAAATGATGGTTGTATTCCATATGTTGATTTTTCTCAATATGTTTGCATGTCTTGTGTTTATTGTGGAGGGAATCATTTATATGAACAGTGTCCATATAGTACAACTAGTCATTTTGTGAGGGATGATTTTGCTAGGGACCAAGCTTATGTTGATCATTCATTTTGTCCTAGTGAAAGTTTTGAGCAACAAAAGTTTGAGGATCCATATGTTCATTGTTCTCATGAAAATACTTCTTCTTGTTACTTTTATCCATATGTTCAAGAACAAACCATTGAGTACAAGGAAAAATCTAATTTAGAAAGATTAGTTGAGGAGTGTGCGAAGCATCAAAGAGATTTAGTAGAGAGCAAAAGGAATTTATCACAAGGGTTGAGTCAAGTGTCCAAGATATTGGGGCAAGTGTTCAAAATATGGGGGTATATGCGAGTCAAATTGTTTTAACTCTTGAGACTATAGGGCAAGATAATTCCTCAAGTTTGCTGACAACTTCTTATGCTGATAATGATTATTGTGAGGAAGTTGAAGATGTGGAATTACATGAGACTATGGATAATGTAGAAAGTGATTGTGAGCTTCAAAGTGATTTAGATGAGAATAATGGGTGTCTAGAAAAGGTTCCAGTTTGTGGAGCCTAAGGATTGTGATTTTGGTGATCAAATTGTTGTGGATATCCCAATTGGTGTTAACGATGATTCTTCTATGGATGTTTTGACTCTTCTCGAGGAGAGCCAAGTTGATTTTATTAGATGTTCTAAATTCTTGGATGTGCCTATGTTTATTTTCAAAAATATGCATGTTGTGCTTCATTTGAATTCAGTGAATACTTGTACTCCAAGATTTTCTATGATTAAGGAAGTACAAGTAATTAACTTGAATAATCAATTTTTGTGTGTGATATCTTGTTGCTTGAAAAAGAATGAAGACAAGGTAATTATAGTGTTTGATACTTATGATTAGCGATTTGTTTTGAGAAGTCTGGCTGAAGACTTTAAACTTAGCGCTTCTTGGGAGGCAACCCAAGGTAAGATTTGATGTTTTTTTTATTTTGTAAGACTGTTGAAATCCCCCCGATGAGGTGTTCCACTTTGGTAGCAAGGATTGAGAGTGCAAGTCAAGGACAAATAGGGGAGTTTTCTTCTACTTTTCTTTGATTTGTTCTAATTGATTGTTGATGATATATTGCTTGGGAATGAGTGCTGGTCTTAGTTGGATGTGCATGTGATAATTGTTTGTGACGATTATTGAGTGATTGTTAGCACTTGAGCTGTTTAATTGGTGAAAATTTGAAATCTCTGAAATTGGTGTTACCTGTACACTTATAGATTGTTGTTCTTCACTTCCATTACTTTTTTGTTACTTGTTCTCATTGAGGACAATGTGACATTTAAGTGTGGGGGTGAGGGTATCCTTGATTGTACATGACTTTTCTTGTCCTCAAATTTTCTCGAAAAAAAAAAAAAAGGAAAAAATCTTATGGAAGTTTGAATTTTATTCGTGGGTATTGTCACAACTTGGGTTTATTTGAACATGAAAAAGAAGTGAATTTGATTGAGAATTAATTCTATGTTCTTTGAATGTTAGTAAAGAGGTAAAGATTTGGTTTGGATACTTTACTTAGGGATGTCAAAAAAAACCTGTGAGGAATTTGAGCCTTAATTTTCATCCTTCTAAGAGGGAGTACACCTATTGTGATTTCATCTCTAGAACTTGTCTTGAATCTCTTTTGAAATTTGAAATCCTTTTGCATGGACAAAGATGATTTAGGCATTCATTTCATAGCTAGTTCGGCCAAATGTCCATCCTTATCACATGAAAATCATTTGTTTACCCCATTTGAGCCTTTATTTTTTTTAAAAAAAAAAATTGCATAGAATAAATAGCCCTTTCTTTGAGATATGCAATTTTTATATCTTTTTCTTCCCATTCATTTATTTTTTACTTTAGTAAGTGCTAAGTGAACCAATTTAAAAAAGTGAAGGAGTTAGAAAGTCAACACTATAAAAGTATGTGTATATAGTGAAAAGCAAAAAAACAAAAAAAACAAAAAAACAAAAAAAACAAAAAAACAAAAGGAAAAAAGGAAAAAAGGAAAAAAAGAAAAAAAAAAGATAGATAGAAACAAAGGAATATATGGGAAAAAAAAAAAAAGAAAAATATTATTGAGGTTAAAAGAATAAAGGTTGTTTGTATATAGTGTTAGCGAGTTTGTTTTCTCTTTGTAGTTATTCCTTCATTCTTCATCATGAATCTCATTAAATTACTTGGCACTAATTAAAGTATTCTCTCATACCATTTGATCACGTTCATTCCATTATCCTACATTGATCATTATAACCTTGAGAAAGTCCTTTTGATTTGAGTGCGCAATTGGATAATATATAGTGGAGATTGAGATGATAAACAAGCTTATGGTAGATAAGTTGCAATAGGTGGAATTGAGTTAAACACAAGCCCTTGAGTATCTTGAGAAATGAGTGTAAACACTTGACTTGTGAGAGACATTCTATTGTGATTTACCATTGCCAAATTAATTACCTTACTCCTTGCATTTTTAGAAGGTGGAAAAGGTTTCTGAGGGAGTTTTAAAAAAAAAAAAAAAAAAAAAAAAAAAAAAAAAAAAAAAAAAAATTTGAACCGACTTCAATTTTGTAGTGCTTGCTTTAAAAATCTTGCTTCCATGGTTTTCTTGAATTTGGTTGTTTTAGAAATTAAAATCTTGAGGACAAGATTTGATGCAAGTGTGGGGTGAAAAGTAATGGAAGCGAAGAGCAACCATAAATATGCAATCAGAGCGTGTTGGGGTTCGAGTCCCTAACGTTATGGTTCCTAGCGCTGAGGACAACCGGTCTAAGGCCGACCTTAGTTGGCGACTGTACTGGTCGATAGGTCCGGGGCTGTCTTCATGCAGGCAGCTTTACGGGTCGTGACTCCGATAAGTCCGGGGCTTGCCTTTGTGAGGCAGCCTGACGGCACGTGGTAGTTGGTGATGTATATGTTTCTGTTTGCATATGTGGTATGTTTGGCATATTACTGAGATTTTTATACCTGACATGGTTGCATGCATACACATCACACATTTGGTATTTGAGTATTGACGTTACTTTGAAGGTCACTATCAGACCCCAAACTTTTCTGTAATCACAGGGGGACGTGCCTGAAGTGAATAACATTTTTGGCAAGGTAAGAGCTCATTGGTGCAGAGGGAATGCCCTATTATATGTGTACTCATGTTTATTGGGATCACTGTATATTTTTTTCGGTATTTATTTTTGAATGGCTGTACCCTTAACCCTTCGGGGACTTTTATTTTTCTGTTTATTTTACTTTTACCAGTACAGTAGATTGTCCAAATCGGTTAAATACTCTGTTGCGCTCGCTCTGCAAATACACGTTAAATGGACCTAATAATGAACGAAAGGTAACTAAGTAAATGAATCCCTCTAACCCACCACCCGAAAAGATGAGGCCGGTAGGGGTGTAACACCTACCTATCCCAAAATAGGTAGGGAAACTAGACCATGGTGTAACTGGATCTCTTTGGGGTTAAGGGCTTATGTGGAAAAGCAAGTAATCCAGGTGACAGTATTTAGTTGGCTTACTGAAACTAATGGATCTAAGCAATTTGACATAAGTTTAGTCCAATAATAATGTCTTCATATTTATGGAATTTTTTGTGGCAGGATCGATCTAGGTAAACCATGAAAGAATTAACTTAATTATAAAAGGGTACGTGAACAAAAAACTCAGTTTTCATACACAGAACACAAAAATACTAGTACTCTGGAGGATTTCATACCCAGGAAAAACTAAAACACGAATTCATGTATCACTGAGGAATTAATTATTCTCCAAACAAGGGCAATTTCCCGATTATTTTGTTTCTTGGAATTATGTATAGCTAATTATTTCCGAACGATGGAAGACCCTTACGAGCAACTCGCAGAAGGTAGTATCGAAAGGCTAAATTGTAATAAAACGAATTTGCTTCTTTCTTTTAGTAGTACTTTTTAAACTAAAGGGCTCATAGTTGTTAATCATTAATATTCTCATATTTATATATGTGTGTCTGTATATATATCAATATATATTTTACCTCACTGCAAATTAAACGTTGTCTTGAGGAAGAAGCTAGCAATTATTTAATGCTTTCAAAATACACTTACCTTCATGAATATAGATTAATCTCTCTCTCTCTCTCTCTCTCTCTCTATATATATATATATATATATATATCTCTCTCAAGAAATGGTCAAACGTAACAAACTATATTAATCAAGATACCTTCTATTTTGTAATTATATCTCTCTTGTTTGTCACCAAATTTAAAATGCAGAATGATTGAGTTCTCCTCCTCCTCGACTTTGACTTTCAATATTAATCAAGATACCTACGGAGTACTTGAAGTTTCCACGCTACTTCATCGAATTTAAACAACTTTTTTAAAAAATGTACCAAATCCATATGCAAAAACGCTGTGTACAGAACACAAGGAAGCTTACAATACATATATAAACAAAGTAATAATAATTAGTGTGTGAGAGAAAGAAAATGTACGTAACAAGGCCCAGATCTCTGTTCAAAAGGGATCCTCAAGCTCTTTCGCAGCCACCAGAGGGACCAAATTTAGGGTTCTTAGTCCTCCAAGATGAAGAAGCTGAGTCATACTGCTGTTTTGGTTGGGTGAAGAAGGGCATCTCAAACCTGCCATTCCCACAGAACAGGAACTTAACTGTTACTTACACAGTGCAGGGTGCATCTGCCGCCATAGTTTTAATAGATCGAGTTATGTTCATTCCTGTTCTTAATCAGCCTTTGTCTTCCAACCTCTACTACGTTATACAAAGGAAAGGGAAGCGTCAAGGGTATGTTTAAGTTTTTTTTCCCCCTCTTCATATTTAGTTCGCTCTGGTACTTAATTAGCATATTCACTTTAAGGGTTTCATGTGCAGTGAAGCAAGTACATGTTCTAAGGAAGAAGACTTGGGCTCATTCTTGTGCTGCAATTACGTCCTAGATGTCGAACCACGACCTCTAAATCCCGGTAATGAATATCAACAATTTGAGATAATTAAAAAACGTTCTGCAGTTCGAGTCAGATCTGTTGCCAAATCTGTTGCATCAGATGGGTTCCCTCCTCTCTTCTTGAGGAGACCGGGTTGGACTCTTTGCACCAGAACACCCCACCATTATCATCTGAGTGAAGCTTTGGGTGTAAACCATGCCTTACGAGCCAAGTTACCGCCTTTCACCTTCTCTTCATCATCATCTGATCGCTGCTCTGAGCCGGTGGTGGTCGGAAAATGGTACTGCCCTTTCATGTTTGTTAAGGAAGAAGGAGTGAATGTGAAGGAGCAGATGAAGAGGTCAGTTTTCTATGAAATGACACTTGAAAGAAGGTGGGACAAAGTTTTCTCTAAGAAAAATGAAGGAAATAGTATTGAAGTGTTTGTGAATGTTGTGGTTAAAACTGAAGTTGCAGGTCTAGGTGATGGAAGAGAAGCTGTTTGGGAAGAAGGGAAATTTGATGAAGTGTATTTGTTGTGGTTTAAGAGTGAGGAGAGTGGAGAGAGAAAAGTAGGGTTGAGCATGGCTACTGTGGAGAGGATGAGATGGGAGGAAGAAAGAAGTGAATGGGTGGGAAGGAATGATAAGAGAATTGAAAGAGTGGAGAATTTTGATGGAAAGAGAAATGAGTGGGAAAATTTTGAGTTTTATGTGATGGTGGAAAGTTTTGTATTGAGGAGAATGGATGGAAGTGTGGTGTTAACTTATGATTTCAGGCACACAAATCATGTTCAGTGTAAGTGGAATTGATTTCTTGTTATCAATTCCCAAGTCCTCTTTCTGGATGTTCTTAAATTGGTTAATATAAAATACGAAATGTCCGTGTGTTGAAGAAGTTGCTAAAATTGCAGGAACAAGAAAGAAAGAATAGTAGGGTTGAGAATGGCCATTATTATTTATTATTTTTTGAGTGAATGAAAATATAGAAAAATGAACTTTCTTACATTTTTTTAAACACAATTTAAAACTCTCCCCAAATATCACTCTCATATCTATTATAATAAGTTATATTTTCGGCCGAAAATGTGGGTCTTATTATAGGTCACCTAGTATAATATTACTTACATCTTTCTAAGATTGTCACTATTTAAAGTTTGATATGATTTTCATTTTTTCCCTTCTCAAGATGTAGTTCATAGTTTTAAATAAGGGTAAA
The DNA here is from genome assembly GCA_019022655.1 of Acacia acuminata. NCBI lineage: Eukaryota > Viridiplantae > Streptophyta > Magnoliopsida > Fabales > Fabaceae > Acacia > Acacia acuminata. The sequence goes on along the minus strand of JAFJYI010000028.1, from coordinate 4,730,288 downwards.
TTTGAAATCTCTTTTATTTTTAACCAAATTTAATAACTTAATTACCTCTCCTTCGATCTCGTGAAGTAGTTGAAGTTGTCTTATCATAGGAGACCAGAGTGATATATATGCAACTTGAAATTAATTTTTGTCAATATAAATGCCCCTTCTTCCAAACTGTGCCCCTGGTTAAGTGTTTGATTATTGCCAGAACACTCACCAAATTAGGTGCAAGTGGGATTCTAATAATTCCATTGATCATCATTCTCAGCTTCATTATCGCTCTGGGTTTACTGTTTCTTGTTTCTTTAATTTGTTTAAGTTTGTTTATTTGGTCCCCTAAAAAAATAACAAACGAGACAACAGAACATATATTATTGTATTATTTGGTCTTTACCTTTGGAGGGTTCGTGCCAAACTTACATTGAATGCAGTTAGTAGAAATAGTCAATACAGTTGGAGGTCAAATTGGCATAAATCAACATCTAGATACATATTCAGATTTTGTTATTATATCTTGTTGGAATACATCTGGTTCACGTACCCTTAGTGGATTAGGGCCCAAGTCCAATGCAAATTAAGGCTATTGTATGAATATGAAGAAACATGGGTCAAAAAGAAATGTTCCTTTATGGTTCAAGAATTATATTTATTCTTGTGTTACCATACATTGAAGAGTTATATATATTCTCATGTGACCGAACAAATTCTATATAAAGGTGTGGATTGAGGGGGAATATAATCTGAATACAACACACCAAATAACACTCTCCTCCCTCTAAAAAAAAATTCTTTCATAAGAGTTCTCTCTTCTCTTCCTCTCCATAGTGAATTTGCTGTGTAACGAGATTGGAGTCCACATTAGTGCTCCGGTTTTATGTGGGTACTACAGCGAGTTAGTCAAATTCCGTGTATGCCCAAAATTCTTGTGTACATATCTCTTCACCTTGATTGAAAGTAATAATGCTTTCATATTTAGGGGACTTTTTTTTTATTGAATCGATCTATGTAAAAGATGACAGAATTAACTTAATTATAAAACGGTACATGAACGGGCCCATAAACTCAGTTTATATAATTTCTTAATTAACTTGGAATAATTTAGTTCTTATAGTTTATTAATTTAAAACATCTTAGTTCTTATACTAAGGCACATTATTATAGCTTTATCAAGATATCAATATCAATAAATGCTCAAACAAACTATATTAATCAAGATTATTTTCTACTTTACATTCATATAATCTCTTGTTTGTCACCAAATTCAAAATGCGGAACGCTGGAGTTCTCCTCTGACTGACTTTCGCTCGTTAAAACCTAAAGATTACTTGAAGCTTCCTCGCAGCTTCTTTCTATGTTTATCAAATTCAAACAACTTTTTTAACGAAAAAAATGTACGGAATGTGCAAGGAAACGCACTAAATCCATATGCAAAAGCAATATGTACACACTCAAAGGATTTTGGGGTTATATAATTCTTAGCAGTTTACAAAATGTTTTAATACCAAACATTATAAAGGAAATGGACAGAAAATCAATAATAATAAGATCAGATCAAACCCTCAATCTCAAAAATAATAAATATAAATCCCAAAACACATGAAGCTCACTATAAATAAACAAAGTAAAAATTGGAGAGAGGGAGAGAATGTTCGTAACAAAACCTCGATCTCATTTCAAAAGAGATCCTAAAGCTCTTTCGTGGCCACCAGAGGGACCAAATTTAGGCGTCCTAGTCCTCCAAGATGAAGAAGCTGAATCATATGGTTGTTTTGGTTCGTTGAACACTTCGAAAGAAAAAAAAGGGACTTTCAGCGGCGACATTTAGTGGCAACTTTGAATGTCACTACTGAAAGTCTAACATTGTCTTGATAAAGCCTAATAACAATTATTGGCTCAAACTTGCTAATTTTAAGCAATCACGAATAACATTTGTACGCTACCCATTAAGTCTGAAGGTGGAATATCACCTAAGGGGGGGATGAATAGGTGATTATGAAATTTTTGTTGATTGCTCAAGAACGCTTAAAACAGAGACAGAGAGAAGAGCAATGAACACAAGAGATTATACTGGTTCGGTCCAACTCTTGACCTACGTCCGAGTCCCAAAAACACTCGGGATTTCACTATCTCCAAACTCGTAACTCTTGAGTAATCCTCTCTAGGACTTACTTCTCTTTACAAGCTGTAACCAAATAACCGTGGACACAATTACACACTCTGTAAACGAAGGATGATCCTTTCACTCTCGGACTCGCTCCCCCTTACAAGTTGTAATTGATACACCCACACTCAAGATACCTCTATCTTGAGATTTGAACGAATTGTAAAACAATTGATAAGACTCTCTTACGAGTAGATGAATGATAAACACTGAAGCTCAATAATATCCTAAGATATATACGAGAATAGAAGTTGAACTCTATGTATGCTTTGTACGTATGCGCGTTGGTTCACTCCTTAGTGAATTCAAACCTTCGGGCATTTATACTAGTTGAAGCTTGAGGACCGTTGAAGGATTTGATTCTCTCCGTTTGAATGATTTAATATGTACGTTGATGAAGCATGAAGAATAATCATTGTGACTTGTGACTATAGCCGTTGAGAGATTTAGATGTGTCCGTTAGGTAGATGAAGCTTTCGTCAAGACTTTCGCTCGTTTGAATATGGTACACTGGAATTTTCGAGTCCCCGACATTCTCTTTCATTCTTTCTTTGTATCCGTTGTGAAATAGCATTTAATGCCAAGAGGGAGAATATCGAAACGGCTTTACTTTGCTCGAACATTGGTCTCCGAGAATATCACGGTTTAGGTGGGAGCATTTAATGTTCGGCAAATTTGAGATCGATTCATTCAAATTCACCGGTAACTTATGCCTAAATGATCTGAAACTCATGAACAAATTGGTTAATAGCATTTGGTAATCAAGAATGATAATAAACAGAAGGAGATTTAATCCATTCGATGATTCATGAATTTCGAACACGGTGTTTTCGAAATCAGTATGAAGTTGCTCGAGCAAAGTTTTCAGCTTGCTCGAGCATGATAAAAATCATGCTTGGGCAAGCTCTTTCTCAAACTGGAACAATTGCACTATACTCGCTGTTGCTCGAGCAGACTTCCAGACCTTGCTCGAGCAAGCCTTCATCATTCAGTTAAAAAAAGACTTGATACTCGCTGATGCTCGAGCAACGTTCAGAGATGTGCTCGGGCAAGCTACTTTCAGAGATAGAGAATGAAGAGTCGATTGATGTTGCTCGGGCACATTTTTCCATGCTCGAGCAAGCCTTTGTTTCCACTCGAGCAAGACTTCCCAACTCAGTGAAAATGTTGCTGCCCACGCTGTTGCTTGAGCAAGCTCCATTCTCTGCTTGAGCATGACTATCCATCTTGCATTTTTCTGCTATGAGCTCAATGATGCTTGGGCATTACAAATACCTTGCTCAAGCATGATTCTAGTTATAATGATGTTGCTTGAGCATGCTTTTATAATCAGCTCGGGCATGACTCTTCAATTTGCAATTTTGTCATTCTTACGATGATACTCGGGCATGCCAATTGTTCTGCTCGAGCATGGCTGGATAATTGTGATATTATGCTTGGCATCATGTTCTTTGAAGCTCTTGATCATATGTGAATAAGCATAATATTCTTCAGTACAAAGCTTCAACTTCCGTATATAGAGACTTTCAAGAAGCAATCACATTGACAGCAATTTCCAGCGAGCATAACGTCTTCGGTAAAAATCCAAATTTAGCCAAACACCTCATCTCAGAAATCTCTTCAAATATTCCTTCCAATACAAGAAGAATCATCTCCAAAATCATTGTAGTTCGTCCATTATGATCAGATGATTGGAGGTTGTTCTTGATCAGCGTTTTTGCGGCATTCTGAACATACCGTCAACTTCAAAACATCATAACTTCTTCAATTGATCTTATTTTATGTGTTCTTCATGTTTTTGAAAAGGTATTTGAGTTTAGTTTCCAATGCCACCGATTTCAGCTCAATCGGATTTGTCATTTGTGAGATATCCTCAAAATACCGAAGGTTGGTCTGGACTATGATGGTGATTCTTGTGGCAACTTGTAAAATTCATAGATAATTCATATGACTTCCTTTTGGCTTGAATTTTATATAAATTGACGCATTGGACGTCTAGTTTCATATGCCACTTGTTTCGTGTCAATCCAATTTCTGGTTTGGGAGATATCGTCGATTTACCGGAGGTCGCCAGAAAAGCAGAGCTGAACAGAGGAAGCTGAAGAACAACCTTGCTCGAGCAAGCATTTTCTCTGCTCGGGCAAAGACGGATTTTGAGCAAAAATGGGCTAGAAATGGACCTTTCTAGAGCATACTTTCCAGCTTGTGCGAGCATGCTTTCACACGAGCATGCTTTCAGCTTCCGCAAGCATGCTTTCCAGGCTTGTGCGAGCATGCTTTCCGGCTTGTGCGAAAATTGGCTGAAATTGCATTAAATCCCCAAAACAAATTGATATTCTTCTGGAAGCTTGAACTTGCTCATTTTAACTCCGAATTGACCCGTTCCAACTTCTATTTGATCACAGAAACTTGAATATTGATATTTTCATGATAAATAACAGATTCTTCTTTCTTCAAACTCCATTTTTTATCATTCTTCATTGTATTAAACTTTGTATCTACATGAAATATAAGAATTTTGTCAAAGTATAAGATAAATGTAGTATACAAATTTTTTGCTCAAGATAATGACATCAATATAAGACATCATCAAAACTAATCAGAACTAACAAAGTCCAATTAGTCACTCACATAAATTACCTTAGAACAATCAAACTCCTTTAATGGGCTCAATTTATCTAATGACCCCATAAGTCACTAGCAATGGTCCGTGGCCCCAGAACTAATTGAGTTGATCAAGTGATTTACCTTTCTAATTTGGATACCGTGCCACCATCATCTATCCCTCATATTGTCATTCATATTTATTCGAGAGCAAAGATAGAGTATCATCTCTCTTGATTGACTAAATATAATGTACCTAATTCACATAACTAGGAATCTTCTTCCATTGATTTTAAGATGAATCATGACTCTTCATAATCAACTAGAAGTTATCCAAACTCTATTAGTCTTGTAAATGACTAATCTCTTGTAGGGGACTGTGAGTCATTTCAGCATGTCCATCCATACTCATATATTTGAGTTACACATAAGAGTACACTTGTTCTTCCCATTTTCAGGTGAATAGAGTTGTACAATCAAAGTATAACCCTAAGACATAGTGTTTGATGACATTCTCAAGCTCAGGACGATCTGCACTACCAAATGATGAGAGGCTTTACATATCCAATGATACTTTCTTCAATGAATCTTTGTGGAGTCTTTCGGCGGGTCAATTCAGTGCTATCTGTTTTCCAACACATCCACCCACGACATCAACTAAGGCATCACAATGCATGTATTCCATGAGGTCCCTACCTTGTATCTGTATACAAGTAGATGATGTCCTACTAGTCTTATTGAGATCATCAATGCCCTTTCTTGGTGACTCAAGACTAGACACAAGTTTTAGGCAATAGATATACAATTTTCCGAAGTCCTCATGATCTCTACCATTGAGCCTCGAGATTAACACATGTTCTGTTCCTAGGGTTTTTATCTTTAAACACATATAATCTTAATAAAAGTGAGACATAAATATGATAAAAATAAAATATGCTCATTTATATAAACCATGAAATACTATAATATAAAAAGGTGATCATCTGTCACAATAGATTGTCTTTAGGAGACCTAAATGCTAACAAAAATGAGTATCAATTATACCTGACTAGTTTGGAGGAACTATTGAAAAACCCTAATTTGCAATGATGCCATGTAATAATATTATATGATGATATAACTATGAATCATTCTGTTTAAAATGTAAAAGAATTAAAGAAGGGAATTCCCTTGATTAACATCCTTATGTGTAACCATCATTTTTTTAAATCGTTTGAATCAGATAAACATTGAAAGAAGCTACGAGGAGGGTTCAAGTAATCTTTAGGTTTTTACATTTGAAAGTCAAAGTCAAGAGAACTGAATCATTTCGCATTTTAAATTTGGTAAAAAAACAAGAGAGAGAGATGTATGTGTGTGTGTGTAGAAGATAGTATTGATTAGCATAGGTTTTTTGACCATTTCTTGATATAGATATCTCAGTTAATCAATATTCATGTACGTAAGTGCGTTGTGAAAGCATTATAAAATAATGGCTTCTTCCTCAAGATCAAACTTATCCTTTACTAGAACCTATCTCATCCGGATAATTTAATATAATTAATCAAACTGAACAAATCAATTTCAAAAGCATTGTACTTGACATATATAGGGATATGTTTTTATTTATAATGTCTATGGAATTGAAATTTGTGCACTGAAAATGAGTATCAATTATACCTGATGAATTTGGAGGAACTATTGAAAATACCCTAATTTGCAATGAGGCTATGTAATAATATTATATGATAATATAACTATGAATCGTTCTGTTAAAAATGTAAAAGAATTAAAGAAGCGAGTTCCAAGATTAATCTATCCTTTTTTCCATCCCCCCCCCCCCCCCCCCCCAAAAAAAAAAAAAAAAAAAAAAAAAAGAAGAAGAAGAAGTTACGCACTTATAGAAGGTTAAACTCACACAACACAAAATCAATTAAAACAAGTTGATTCAAATAAGCATAAAATGACTAGATTCGATCAAGATCCTATTGTTTTCACCAAAACCTTGGTTTTGGTATGAGCTAATTAAAGAGACCAAGTTCTTTTTTCTTTTTTTCTTTTTGATACAACAGGCAAGGGTCGAACCCCTAAGGGGGAGGGGGAGGCCAGACTCCTAAGTCTGGCACTAGTGCCAACGCGCTACAAGGCGCTTGGCTAAAGAGACCAAGTTCTAACAATCTATCACATTAGTCAATTTTTGTTGACCACAATATTTTTAGAAACTAATCTAAAATTGCTCTGAATTAAAATATATATATAAGAACTAAGTTTTTTTCAAATTAATAAACTATATATAAGAAATAAATTATTCTAATTTAATGAAGAAACTATAAAACTGAGTTTTTTTGGGCCCATTCATCTACCGTTTCATCTTTAAGTTAATTCTTTCATCTTTTACATAGATCCTGCCAAAAATTCCCATAAATATGAAGACATTATTGTAAGACTAAACTTATGTCAAATTGCTTAGGTCTATTAGGTTCAGTAAGCCAACTAAATACTGTCATCTGGATTATTTTTCCACATAAGCCCCTGACCCAAAGAGATCCAGGCCATCGTTAACCCCAAAGGTCCACAGCCTCATATGGTTTCATCAGATTTTGGAAACTCTTTTATTGATGTGAATGTATCTATGTAGCACAAATTTGAAGGACAAATGGGCGTCCTCTAATCATCCAATGACCCTCTTGAAAAATTATTGAATCATAAGTATTAAAACAGAAGAAAATTTCATGAATCCATTTTAAAAGGTTAGTTCATTTAAAAGAGTGCAAGTGCTTACCTGTAAAAATAATTCAGGTGGCAGTAGTTCGTTGGTTTACTGGACCTAATAGATCTAGGCATTTCGTCCAATGTAAGTTTGGCGCGAGCTACCCTCCAAATGTAGGGACCAAATAATACAATAATATATCTTGCGCCATTTTTTAAAATAAAGAAACAAGAAAAGATAAACCTAGAGCGACAACGAAGCTGAGAATGATCAATAGAATTATTAGAATCCGCCTTCTTCCTAATTTGGTGTGTGTTCTTGTAATAATCAAACACTTATCCATCAACTTTCCTCCATTATCTTAAACACAAGTTAAAACTCTCCCCAAATATCACCCTTGTCTCTATTATAATAAGTAATATTCTATGAAGAATATGTAGTCCTTATTACAGGTCACCTAGTATAATATTAATTAAATTTTTCTAAGATTGTCACTATTTAAAGTTTGATACAATTTTCTTTTTCCCCTTGTTAAGATGTAATTCATAGTTTTAAATAAGGGTAAATTTGAAATTTTTATGATTTTAAAAAAAATTTAAGAATTTAATTATGTCTCCTTTGTTATGATGAAGTAGTTAAAGTTGAGTGGTATATATGATGCCTGAAATTAATTTTTGTCAATATGCCAATTCCTCCAAACTCGCCCCATCTTTCTATCTTTTCATTGTCTCAAATAATAATAATGGCCATTCTTTTCTCCTTCTTTTTTTTTTTTTTTTTTTTGCTAAAAAAATTTTAGGAAAGGGGTTGGGCTCACCCATGATCCGATGGCGAGTCTTGGAGCCCAATTCACCGAGAATCTTGGCGTTCTTTTTTACTACCGCCCGCGTTACTGCGGCTTCATGAGCACAGGATCTCCTCCAGCGCTTGACCGGTCTGGATCAAACCCCCTCCCTTTAAGTGAAGAAGTCCGATCCCTTTACCAATTGAACCCAGAACGAGGGGTGATAATAATGGCCATTCTCTTTCTTTCTTGCTCCTGCAATTTTTGCAGCTTCTGTGTCTACCTCATTGTATGCCCCAAAAAAATCAACCTTCGGGCCTACGTAAGAAGCAAGCCCAATAAGGAAGACACGACCCAACAAAGCCACAAGTCTTGACTAAGCTTATAGCCCACATGAGATACCCAGTCAAGCCAACAAAGTGAGAGAAGATCCAGACACCCGCGGATGTAGTAAAGACTACATCCCCATGATCCAGAAAGATAGGAACAAACAAACGAAACGAGGGGCATAATTGCATAAAAGAGGTAGGGACCATCGAATGAGGGGGAGGGATTTTTCTTCAACATTCTCTCTATTGGATCACTGGTTCACTGATTCTCACTCCCTTCTCAACATTTTCTCTGTGTACATGTCGAAGAAGCCATTAATAAAATTATCTCCCTTGCTCTTTACCATTTTTCACTGTAACTCCCTTTGTTGTTGGGACCCTTTACGTAAAATCCTTACTAACCGAAATTAGGTCAAAGACTCGTCAACCTCCCTAACGAAATTTCTTGTCTCCATTCTTCATGCCGCATACCAATATTGTATTTAATTTCATATTGAAATTTACCCAAACTACAGCTTTGGTAAATCCAATTAATTACTACCAACCGGTGGCATTGATCTTAGTAGAAGGGAAACCACAAAACTATAGCTTTTGTAAAAGCAAATAATTACTACCAACCAGTGGAATTGATCTTAGTGAAAGGGACTTTGACTGTTTAAATATGAGATCTTAAGTTTGAATTCATATGAATACACAAAACAACTTTGTCACAGTTACACCCAATTTGGTCCAATAATATTTGAGTCTAATTGAGTCAGATAATTATATCAAACAAAAAGAACCTGACTACTTCTACCAAAGTTTTGAAGGGTTCTTGGACGTGAAAACAATTTAAACTAAGCATTAACCCTCTCTTTTTTTTTTTTTTTTTAATCAAAAGAGAATTATATAGGAAAGAATACTATGAAGGAAAACTCTTGAAATAAAAAAAAAAATTATACTATATTTGGAGGTTTTTCTTCCTAGTATTTTCTTCCTTCTATTTTCTTCTCAATTCTTTATAATAATCAAACCAAACACAAAAAATTAGTAAATATTTTTATAATCATCAAAGCAAACACCAAAAATTGAAAATACTTGAAAAAACCGAACAAAAAAATGAAAACAAACACAAAAACCAAATTAAATTTGGTTCAGTCATCAAAATTCGGTTCGGTTTTGTTCACCTCTTATGAGCAATTAAATTTAGTTCGATATTTTTCCCTTACCATACTTATGATATTCCTAGTCTCCAGGAACCCTTAATCTAATTCAGACCCAAGCTAGCTTGCTTTCTGGCGGTGCCACTTTATTGGTGGTGGTATTAACATTACAACTTACAACGCAGCCCACGGGAAAGATGGCATGTGAGAAAATCTTTAGCCACGTTGTGATAGGAGTCTTTAGAACAGATAATTATTCTCTGAAAATAAAACAAATTTTTAAGTCTCTATTTTTGACCCGATCATAACACAATTCTTAAAATTTAAAGAAAATATGTATTTTTAATTTTCTTCAACACACATTTTATATTAACAAAATTGAAGAGCACCACAAAAGAGGGCTTGGGAATTAATAACAAGTAATCACTTCCATATCCCTCGAACATGATTTGTGTGCCTGAAATCATAAGTTAACACCAGGCTCCCTTCCATTCTCCTCAACACAAAACTTTCAACCATCACATAAAACTCAAAATTTCCCCACCCATTACTCTTTCCATCAAAATTCTCCACTCTTTCAATTCTCTTCTCATTCCTTCCCACCCAATCACTTCTTTCCTGCTCCCATCTCATTCTCTCCACAGTGGCCATGCTCAACCCTACTTTTCTCTCTCTACTCTCCTCACTCCTAAACCACATCACATACTCTTCACCAAATCTCCCTTCTTCCCAAACAGCTTCTCTCCCATCGGCCAGCCCTGCAACTTCAGTGTTCACCACAATATTCACAAACACTTGATTACTCTTACAACCATTTTCCTCAGCAAAAACTTTGTCCCACCTTCTTTCAAGTGTCATTTCATAGAAAACTGACCTCTTCATCTGCTTCTCCACACTCACTCCTTCTTCCTTTACAAACATGAAGGGGCAGTACCATTTTCCAACCACCACCGGCTCAGAGGAGCGACCAGATGATGATGATGATGATGATGATGATGAGAAGGTGAAAGGTGGTAACTTGGCTCGTAAGGTAGGGTTGACCCCAAGAGCTTCGGTAAGATAGTAATGGTGGGGTGTTGTGGTGCAGAGAGTCCAGCCTGGTCTCCTCAAGAACAGAGGAGGGAACCCATCTGATGCAGCAGACTTGGCTTTGAATGACCGACGTTTTTTTCTTTTTATTATCTCAAATTGTTGATATTCATCAGAGGGATTTAGAGGTTTTGGTCTGACATCCTGGATGTAATTGCAACACAAAAATGAGCCCAAGTCTTCTTCTTTTGAACATGTGCTTGCTTCACTGCATCACATCTAACACTTGGAGTTATGATGCCAGCTAATTACCAAAGTAAAATAAATATGAAATGCTACCTCTGGTCCTTAATAGAAGATCTAGTTGGGGATAGATTGGTCCTAGATATAAGACCCAAACCACTTTGTCTCCCAAATTTATCATTTTGTCCAAAAGTATACTTTATACACATTAAGGAGTTTTTATCCAATGGTAGTTTAGAAAAACAACCCTATTTTTTATTACAAATAACTATTATAACTAACTTTCATAATCAATCCAAATTAGTCAATTAGTTCTTATATTAAAGACTAGAGGTAGTGTTATTTAAACATACCCATGAAAGTTCCGTTTCCTTCCAATGACGTAGTAGAGATTAGAAGACAAAGGCTGATTAAGAACAGGAATGAACATAGCTGGATCTTGTAAAACTAAGGAGGGATTACCGAGCACTGAGAAAGAAACAATTAAGTTTCTGTTCTGTGGGAATGGAAGATTGCCAACGCCTTTCTTCCACCAACGAAAACAACAGCATGATTCAGCTTCTTGGAGTACTAGGAACCCTAAATTTGGTCCCTCTGGTGGCTGTGAAAGAGCTTTAGGATCCCTTTTGAAAAGAGATCGAGGTCTTGTCACGTACATCTCTCTCTCTCACTACTTATTATACTTTGTTTAGGTATTGTGAGCTTCATTGTGTCCTTTGATTTATACTCACTGCTGGGTTTGAGTGTTTGATCTGATAGTATAATTATATATTTTATGTCCATTTCCTTTATGATGTTTGGTATTAAAAAGTTTGTTTGAGTATGCACATATTGCGTTTGCATATGGATTTATTGCAATTCCTTGCACATCCCGCACATTTTTTTAATTTGTTTGGATTCGATAAGCATTGAAAGAAGCTACGAGGAAGGTTCAAGTAATCTTTAGGTTTTTACAATTGAACGTCAAAGTCAGAGGAGAACTGAATCATTTCGCATTTTAAATTTGGTAACAAAGAAGAGATATATATATTAAAGTAGAAGATAATCTTGATTAACATAGGTTGTTTGACCATTTCTTGATACAGATATCTTAATTAATCAATAATCATGTACGTAAGTGTGTTGTGAAAGCATTATAAAACAATGGCTTCTTCCTCAAGATCAAACTTATCTTTTACTAAAACCTATCTCATTCGGATAATATAATATAGAAGGTACAACTCGCACTATATAAAATCACTTAAAATAAGTTAATCCAAACAAGAGCATAAAATGACTAGCTTGGATCAAAACCTATTTTTTCCACCAAAGCCTAGGTTTTTGTATGAGCTAAAGAGAACAACTTCTAACAATCTATTGCATTAATCAATTTTGTTGACCACAAACTATTCTTAGAAGCTAATCTAAAATTGTTCTGAATATATATATATATATATATATATATATATAATTTTTTTTTGGGCTAGTTATAGGTATCTTCTTGTTGGAGGCAATTGTACCATTTTATAATTAGGTTAATGATTCTAAGTTAATTAAGAAACTATATAAACTGAGTTTTTTTGGGCCCCTTTGTAATTAAGTTAATTATTTCATCTTTTACACATATCGATCCTGCCAAAAAAAAAAAAAAAAAAAAAACCCCATAAATATGAAGACATTATTATATTCAATCAAGGCGAAGAGGTAAGAAAGTTTGAGTGTGTAACCAGACGATGATTTGGTGGCAGTTAGAATGCCAATTTAACCTACACCGGTATTGACTATTGCTAACTTTATCCAATGCAAGTTTGGCACGAACCCTCCAAATGTAAAGACCAAATAATACAACAAATCTTTAACTTATTTTTTTAGCAAAGAAACAAGAAAAAATAAACCTAGAGCGACAATGAAGCTGAGAATGATCAATAGAATTATTAGGATCCCACTTCGCATAAACCTAATTTTGTGTGTGTTCTTTTAATAATCAAACATTTATAAACCAACATTCCTCCATTTTCATAAGCACAAGTTAAAACTCCCCCCAAATGTCACTCTTAACTCTATTATAATAAGTATATTCTATAAGGAATATCTGGTCCTTATTATAGGTCAGCTAGTATAATATTAATTACATTTTTCTAAAATTTTCACTATTTAAAGTTTGATACAATTTTTTTCTCCCTTCTCAAGATGTAATTCATAGTTTTAAATAAGGGTAAATTTGAATCTTTTTTTCATTTTTAAACAAGTTTAAGAACTTAATCATCTCTCCTTTGTTCTGATGAAGTAGCAGTTGAAGTTGGCGTACATTATATTAAGGGTTAGTTTGGATTGAGGGGAGGGGAGGGGGAGGGGAGAAAAAAATGGGGGAGAGGAAAATTTTGTGGGCCCCACTTGACTCAATTTTGGTACAATTTTCTTCTCCCCCATTTTGTTTTCTCTCCCCTCCCCTCCCCTCAATCCAAACTAACCCTAATAGAGACCGGAGTGGTATATATGCAACTTGAAATTAATTTATTGTCAATAAACATGCCACTTCCTCCAAACTCTCCCACATTAATTTTTCTATCTTTTCATTCTGTCAAACAATGATGATAATATGATGGCCATTCTCAACCCTACCATCCTCTCTCTCTTGCTCCAGCAATTTTTGCAACTTCTGTTTCGACCGCCCTAGTGTACTTTCTTGTTTTCATTCCTCATGCCACATGCTAATATTTATTGATTTTATATTGAAAATTATTAACAAAATTACAGTTTTGATAATAAAAGAAAGTAACTATTACCAACCGGCAGCGTTGATCTTGGTGGAAGCTAGAGATTTTAACTGTTTAAGGATGAGGTTTCAAGTTTAAGTTACGTGTGAATACGGTATTTGGCTTTCCTCCTATACCCCTTACTATCATTTTCTCTCCTTTTCTCTTTTCTACCGTTGGATTAAAATCTTAACGGTCAAAATTTATCATATGATAAAAATATTATTATAAGGGAAAAGGATGGGAAAGCGTGGTTCGAATCTTAATCCGATAGTAGAAAAAGGAAAAGGAGGAAAAGGATGATAAGAGATATAGGAGAAAAGCCAAGTCCGTGAATACAAAAGACAATTTGTGAGTTACTTCAGTTGGGCCCATAATGCTCAAATTCCACGCATGGTCTTGCACATGAAACCAAATTAAACTATGCATTAACCCTATGTTTGGATGAGAAGGGATAATTAGACCGAAAAAAGTATTAGAAGGAAAACTTTCAAAAATAATATTAAAAAATAAAAATTACTATTTTTAAAAGTTTTCCTTTCAAATATTTTCTTCCCCTTTTTCTTCTCACTTTTTTTTATAAGAATCAAACCAAACTCCGGACACTGAAAACACTTGAAAAGACTGAACAAAAACACAAAAACCAAACCAAAAGAGGGTTCAGTCATCAGTTTCGATTCGGTTTTGTTGACCTCTAATGAACAATTAAAATTTAGTTTGATATTATTCCCATACCATACTTATGAAATTCTTTGTATCTCGCCGGTTGGTGAGAAAACGACGGAAATAAAAAAAATAAAGGAACATAAAGCAAAATGGCTAGGCATTCTCAAAGCAATGACGACACAAAAGCCTAACATCCTCGATCGCTGTCTTGAAAGGTTGGTTTTAACATGAAGTCAAAACTTGCAACGCGAACATCAGAGATCCCACGACGTCGTTCCAGGAACCTCTAAATCTAATTCAGACCCTGGCTTGCTTTATGGCGGCGCCGCTGTATTGTTGGTGGTATATATGGTAGTGTTATAACTTACGAGTTCCAACCCAGCCCACATGAATGACGGCGCGTGAGAAAATCTCTAGCCACATCGCTCTAGGATCCCAAGAACACATAATTATTCTCTCAAAAAGAAAAGGAAAAAAATTAAATCTTTTGGTCTCTATTTTTTTACTAGGTTACCATACAATTCTTAAATTTTGACTTTTTATTAAAACACAGTTTATTAAAAGGATAAATTGAGTTACAATATAAAAAATGAGATCCATCGGAGTTTCAATGGACTAACCCAAGAATTGTTAGATAGATCTGAGGCACAATTTAACATATACTCCTATAGTTCTAAATATAGGATATAATTTGTAATATAATCTATCCTATATTTAGAACCAGAAGTAGTACAATCAAAAGAAACCAACAACAAAACTAACAACTATATCTTGAATATATTTAAGTTTCACACTAAGTTCTTAAAATTTAACTCAATTCCACTCATTTCATATAGTTTTAACTTAGTTAATTCTCAATCTTTAAACTTTAATTCACTGCGACTCAAACTCAACTCTTACTATTTTAATTATTTAAAACTTTACCCCTCAGTTTCATCACACAATTTTATTTTCTAAAATATAAGGATTAATATTTTAAATAGTTAAACTATAGAGATTGCACTGCATCTACCCTTGAGTCAAAATCATAAAAATTGAGTTTCATCAAATTAAAGTTTAAAGATTTAGATACAGCTAAATCAATAATACTATAAGAACAAAAAAATTACTTTTTTTTTTTTTTTCAAAAAAAGAACTGAAAAGTTCTCTTTTAAAATGAAATTTTCTCCTTTCCTCTCTTCCTCTTTTGTTTTGTACGTATGAAAATTTTTCAAGCGCCTAACTTTTTACATTTTCAAAAACCAATTAAAGTCACCATATCTTTCTTCCCATTTCCTCCCACCAATTATGCTATAAGTCAAATTTGGGATGAACACAAAATTTTACCTTAATTTACCTGAACACCATCATCATGTGATTATGATGATGAAAAAGGTTGGCATGCTAATCCATACATCTCTAAGCTTTTCGTATGAACATTAGAAGGATACGAGTACGACGTCGTTCCTACAGCATCAAATTTCACAGCATCTCTGGCTGTTGCTGGGCTCCGCTTTGAAAAGAACGTCTGCACAAATTGTTGAAAAGGCCAAAGAGCTTTGCATCAAGAAATTGGTAATTAGTAATCACTTCGAATACAGTTTCGTTCAGTTTTGTTTCCTCCTTTTGCGATTTGAATTATTCCAGTTTCGTTGCTTGATTATGAATTAGAAAACTTCTATCCACAGTTTAAGAAAAATTTAATTACATCATACGATTTTATTTTCTCCGATTTTTTTCCTCTTACCGTGAAAAGACTAGTCATTAAAAAAATATCTAATTAACGCCTGATCTTTTTTTCTTGTTTCTTATGTTGACAGTTGACGTGTTGTTCTAGGCTGTTTGCTCTGCTCTCTTTAAACTCTTGGATCTATCCCCTGTTCTATCGTAATACGTGACTGTTCAATTTTAACGGTCATTATCGTAGTTTCCTTTAAAATATTTCCAAACACTCATATTAAAACCAAAGTCAATATTTTGAACCCTTGGTTTCATTATAAACAACCATCCCGCTTGTTATCACTTGGATTTTTTTATTTTTTATTTTTGGCCAGTCAAAGTTTCAAACACGCTCCATATCTTTTGTGGAGGGGGAAAAAGTCTAATGCTTAGCAGGCTTGAAATACTTTATATATGTGTATGTATATGTATTTCCAGGAAAATACTTTATATATTTGTATATCTTAAGGAATATACATATACATATATATATATATATATATATATATATATATATAAATGAAACAGGTAAATGATGTAGAAGTGGAAGTCAAAGAAGGTGACGCCAGAAACGTGCTTTGCGAAGCAGTGGACAAACACCATGCTTCTGTATTGGTTGTGGGAAGTCATAATTATGGAACTATAAAAAGGTTTGTAAATTTCACTGAAACTAACCATTATCGCAGTTATTTTTTTTAAAAAAAAAAAACGCTTAAATTTTATGTAAACATTATTAATTGATATAGAAATTTTTTTAAAAAAAAATAAATAAATAAATCATTTGACATAGATGATATGTTGTCTTGTTGTTTCAGGGCTGTGTTAGGGAGCGTGAGTGACTATTGTGCTCATCACGCTCACTGTTCAGTGATGACTGTAAAGAAGCCAAAAACCAACCATTGAATTACTCATATGTTTCGGCTGCCTCTAAGTACTTCTCACCTAAATATATAAAAATTGATCATAGGGTTCTCAGAACATTCAATCTCATGGATGTTTTTTACTCTATCAGTTTAGTGTTGAATATTACTCGAGTCCTTGATATTGTAACACCCCTAATTCTGTGCTACTGATTATGTATTTTAACAGGTAGTATATAAAAATATCATCAAAGTGGAGTGATAGAGCGCATGATATAGGTGAGTAGCTGATAATACGTTGCTATAAATTTAAACTATTTGCGGTGTATCCGGTAATATCGGCACAGTTATCCGAGTATTTAGATATACTAAACATCTAGAAGTATAAATACAATCCAAAATATTAAAAACTCCTTTCGAGTCTTCACACGTGCTACTTACCCTTTATACCGGCTCCTGATCCTCCTGATCTTGAAGCTCTAGGGTTAAATGTAAGATTTAATCGAATTGAATTTCAGGTAACAGTTAACCTTATATTCAAGTAATATCAAGATATGACAGATACTCATAACTTGGAAAACAACATTCAATTATCATAATACATAGCACACAGTAAATATAATGTTAACGGTGTCTGCTCTCACCAGTGCTACGTGTCCCAGACATGTATCCTTAGCGTTAGGAAAACAAGCATGCAGCATTATCATGACTATAATCCACATCTAACCAAATGTAAACACACATGTGACCTAAGACCCAGTCTTAGTCATGGTGCATGGCCCAAGACCCAGTCTTACCCATGACTCCAATCAATCATGAATTAAACAATCATATATAGGCATACAAGAGATAGAAGAGTTAAAGTTACAGTACGCATCAATACCTTGGTTCACATAATTAGGGTAATGCTTGAATATTGATCCTGACTTTCTCAAATATCCTAAAATATTATCACCACATTACTTCTTTTTATATGATACTATAATAAATACCATATTACTTGAAATAATATCCCAAGAGATATTTTCACCACTTTTGACCTTTTTACCCTTGGTGGATTGATCATTCCATATTTACCCTTACTTTTCCTTAAAAACGAAACTCTAGCATTTCTACCCAGATTTTTCAGTAACATTGAAAAATATTAACTAATTATACAAAAATCAAAATGATATGCTTCCAAAGCTTAAATAATCCTTGACAAGTCTATTTTCATGGAAAAATAATCCTAGAACCTCGAAATTCCTGAGTCATCCCCAGTTTTAACTTCTTTAACCGATGTTCTAGTTTCAAGTCCAGAACATGGATTATCTTGAAAAATTCACATATTTTTGTAAAAAAACTCTAAAAAATACATTTTTTACATATAAAGAAAGCCCTCTCTGTCTACTATATCTCTAAAAAATTTCAGGATTTTTAGGCATTATTTGATCACCCAAAATCCATGTATAACAGCCATTGTTTAGATTAATTTCCAGAAACGTGGGTTAACTTCAAAAATTTGTAACTCCTAATCCAGAACTCTAAAATTCATGTACTTTATATCAATAGAAAACCCTGGAAGTCTACTTTCTTTCTGGAAAATTGATTTTTAAATATCATTTTCCACATAAAATAACGTCGACAAGGTGATTGATTCCCTAAAATTGAAATCTGGGAATTTTCCCAACTTTCACTATTTTGGCATATTGATTTCAAACATTATTTCCCACCATGATTTCACTCTAATTTGCATTTTAAACTCATTGGTAACCTCAAAAACATGAAAAAAATTTCACTTCATAATTTTCTTGATCAAACCAAAATTTTACCAAAAATCACAAAGCTAAAGATCAAGAACCTTACCTTAGAACTTTGCTCCTACCTCCATCTCTTCCTTAAACTTTCGCCTCTCTTACTCTCACTACTCTATATTCAAATGTGTTTTGTCTGTTGTGGTGTGAAGAATGAAGAAGGGACCATTGCTATTTATAGGCAAATGGCAAGCCCTTGTGGATCCCACAAAACTCAAATGATCCATAATCTCTTCTTTCTTCTTGCTTAGTCATCCAATTTCTGCTCTAATCCTCACCCTCCATTGCTTGGTCGACATCCACACTCATTCTTGACCTTTGGATGAGTTTTCCATGTGTCCATTTCCTTTTGCACAAAGTCTTCCATAGGCTCATGAATTTACAAGAGGATTAAGGCTTAATTTATGACTAAATTAGAAACATTGGATTGTTATTACATGTGTCACAATCTCATCCAATCTTCCTCCACATGTGCTAGGCAAAATTGTGGACTTTTAAGGCTGATTTATGAAGCCAATTGACATCCTAAACAAAAGCTTTATATGTCCTTTAGTTACAAGTGTCATTGTAGGATTTGTTTGTTAGCTAATCAAGATCATTAGTGCTTTATTAATCAAGCTTTATTACATCTTCTTTGGCCTTTTAATTTCAAAAATAACAGCCCCCATTAGATGCTTTTTATTTGCCTCTAATCAAGTTGAAGACATATAAATAATCTTAATTAGTGCAACTTATTTGCCAATTAGTATTTGCTAAATTGACACTTAATTTAATTAAGTGTCTTCATAACGTTTACTTAGCTTGTCTCTTTTGGTTTAAAAATAGCTATTATTTAATGTGCTATTTATGTCACATTTATAGCCCTTAAATGTAGTCTCATAATTAATCATTAGTTAATTAATTTCAAAGTGAAATTTGGATGAAAATATAATCAATAGATTATGATATACATATTCACCTTTGTATTTTGCTAATCATTTGCCAAAATACAATGTTTATGAGAAATGGGAAAATTAAGGTATTACAAATATAATATATAGTTTGTCATGCAATTCATACTATAAATTTGATCTTATTTTAAGGGAGGTAGTATATTAGTAATTGTTATTTTTTAATTACTGTGTAAATGTTGGGCTGGTTTGTTTCCTTGTTATCGTTTTACTTCTTAGTTTTGAACTACAAGTAAACATCATGCTTTATAATTTGTAAGTTTTATATAATTTCATGTTCAAACATCAAATAATAAAAACATGAACAAGGACCTTAAGAACTCATGATTTCCACAACACTTTTTTTTTAAGTCAAGATGAACTAACCATTACCTATAATTGTGGAATCAATACTTTACACTATGTGACTTGAAGTACAATAATTGAAACCTTTATCATTCTTTTTACCCTTCATTACATGCTCTCTCTTTTTTATGGAAAACTAGAGGCGTCTCTAATAGTCTGAGAGTGAATAGACAAGTTTTTGTCATTTATATAACTTATGCATCCAAAAGACATGTATATCCTATAGATATGATTACTCCCATCAAGCAGTCAAGAAATCTCTTCCAAAAGTCAATTTATCAATGGTCATTTAACCCCTTCATTAATTATTAAATCATATGCATTTATCACATCTACATGAGTCATTTCTTACATTCTCCCACTTGGATCATGTGAAATAAGTCATTTCATTATTTAACAAAATATCAATAATTATGTGCATAATCATGGGTAAAAGATTTCATATATATTGGTTACATCATAAGTCATGGTTAAGGATAAAACTAATACGAGTCATGGAGGTTGTACATGAGTATATCGATGTAATCCCTTCCATGTACTACTTTATTAGTCTTTCTCCTTGACATGACATCTTAATAGAAGTAATTTTAATGTCCATCAATAAAGTCTTTATCAGACAAATCCTGTTTTCCAACATCTTTTATGCATGCATACATAAAGTTGAAAAACAAGAGAATCTCATAAACACATTATACTAATGAGCTCAAAGTGTCAATGACCAATGTATAACAATAATATATTTTAAACATAGAAAATTTTAGATTGATGCTAGAGAGAATACAAATTTAGATTGATGTTAGAAGGGAGATAAGGAAATGTTTTTATAGAAAAAGAGATTATATATTTACTAAACATAGAAAATTTTATAATAATTCATGTTAATATAAATATTTACGAGAACGTGTCTAAATTATTAAAGAAATGAATGGTAGGTTCCTGAATTTTTTTCTAATTATTTTAAATTATTTTAATTTTTTGCTAATTTTTAAAATTTTTTCCTAATTATTTTAAAACTTTCTAATTATTTTAATTTTTTCCTAATTTTTTGAATTTTTTCTAATTATTTTAAAATTTTCTAATTTTTTGAATTTTTTCTAATTTTTTTTTATTTTTTGAATTTTTTATTCCACGTCGGCATCCAAATCATCTTGTCAACGACACATCTTCGCCACGTCATTGTTAATCCAAGTTGACGGCCAACTAATGGCCAGTAGTCTTTAGTATTTCCCAAAACTTAACGTCTATGTGTATTTTTACTCCAAGTTGAAAAGTTATAGTCTTAAGCGCTCTCGAAGGAAAAGGTCGTGTATTTTTGCTCATTCATCCTTGAAAAAACAAGAGCCATTTTTGTATTTACTCTCACCTTTAAGCCCGAATGCTTATCTGAAATTAGAAAACCTAGGGAATCTACAAAATATCTCTGACAATGGAAGAAAATGTTATCTAGCTGTGACCTACCAAGATACTTCTGCAGATTAAAAAAAAAAAAAAAAGTGGTATCCAGCTGTACATTTGACTCTTCTAATTCAACTTTATTCAGCCACATCCCAACAAAGCCAAGAAATTCACATCCTGAAAATATTGTTGGTTGCCACGCAACCCTTTCATCCATCTTTTTTTGGGAAAATCTAGATGGACGCTTTTTAGAGAAAAAATCTTAAAATGGCCTTAAGATTCTGAAAATTTCAGAAAAGACCCTTGGGCCCTTTTTGAGATTTACGTTGACAACTAAATCGATCATATTTACAACAAAATCAATACCCCGTTTACAACTAAATCAGTCACATTTACAACACTATTTTAACAATTAAATCAGCCACATTAACAACAATATCAACCCTTGTTAACAACTATATCAGTCACATTTACAACAATATTTTAACAACTAAATCAGTCACATTAACAACAATGTCAGCCCTTGTTAACAACTATATCAGTCACATTTACAACTCATGTAGATTCTAAAAATTCCAAAAAGGGCCTAAGGGCCCTTTTTAGGATTTTTTTTTCTCTAAAAAAACCTTTAAATGCATTTTCCCCTTTTTCTTTGAGCCACGTCCACTCCCCTCGACTTGCAAGGATTCAAGAATCACGGTCCCTATGTTTGCAGCAAAACAACCCAAAAAGTTCTTGAGGGAATCAAAATTCAAGGACCCCTTAATTCCATACATTACCTTCATATTCTTCCAGAAGTCTGGAGTTCGAAAGTCAAAAACAGTCTCACTTTTTGTGTAGACCTTCGCTGCTATGTTTTGCTCTATCGTGTTCAAGAATGGTTGTGCTAACACCATGAAGCCTGAATGCGTCACCCCTCCATCATTTCTGACATTGAGCTTCGTCATTTCCATTTCTTCTTTAATTTTGATGTATTCTTGCGTGGATAGCACAGTCCCACCGTCATCTTGAATAGTCGTGAACTTGTCACCCCCAACCTCGGAAGAAGGTAAAAGAAACTTCTTTGCAGATGCTGGAGTCGACCTTTTCACTTCCATTCTCATACGGAAGTCCCTTCTTGACGCCATCGTCTTGCTTTATGGGTTCTTGTATTCCAGTGGACTTTTATTGGGAATCTTCTAGCATAAGCTTTTCCTCCTGCCACAATTTCTGTAATGCTGCCACATCTGTTTCATGGACTGAAGTTCTTGTACAATGGACACCATCTTCTCAACCTTCATCATCATACGCTGAAGACATTCTTCCACGCTTCTTGAGAAGAATAGAGAAGCCGCAGTAGCCATTGTCTGGTAGTATCTTTTTCTTCTTTTTTCTACTTTTGAAATCGAAAGAAACAGAACCAAAAAAACAGAAAGGTACAAAACCAGAAACGATACAGAGAGATAACCGGAATCAAATGAGGCAGAATGGAGTCGACTTTGAATACCCACAAGGATTCTGGTGGTTGTCGCAGTGTTGGGTTGCCAAGAATTGGTCTTGGTGTTCCTCGTCGCAACCTTCAGAAATTGGTGTTAGCTTCAGAACCGTGACTGTACTTGAATGCAATCCAACCCGAGAACGTAGCAAGAGGCTAGCTCCGATCAATCACAGAGTCAACCAGCGGGATTGATCTTATTGGAAGGGACTTTGATCTTAGTGGAAGGGACTTTGATCATTTAAATTGAGGCCTCAAGTTTGAGTTTATATTAACGTAGAAAACAACTTTGTCAGAGTTACACACAGTTTGGTCCAACAACAATGTTTGAAACTAACCGAGTCATATAATTATATCAAACACAAAGCAAGTGACTACTTCTACCAAAGTTTTGTGGGGTCTTTGACATGAAACCAACTGAAACTAAGCATTAACCCTTTCTTCGAATGAAAAGTGAATTATAAAGGAAAACTCCTGAAATAATTTTTTTTTTTAATATTATTTTTAGAGCTTTTTCTTCCTAGTATTCTCTTCCTTTTATTTTCTTCTCAATTTTTTATAATAATCAAACCAAACACCAAAATTAGTAAATATTTTTATAATAATCAAACCAAACACCAAAAATTGAAAATACTTGAAAAAGTCGAACAAAAAAATGAAAACAAACCGAAAAACCAAATTGAATTTGGGTCAATCATCAAAATTCGGTTCGGTTTTGTTCACCTCTCATGAGAAATTAAAATTTAGTTCGATATTATTCCCTTACCAAACTTATGATATTCTTAGTCTCCAGGAACCCTAAATCTAGTTCAGACCCAAGCTTGCTTTCTGGCGATGCCACTGTATTGTTGGTGGTAGTAGCATTACAACTTACAACGCAGCCCACGGGCAAGATGGCACGTGAGAAAATCTCTAGCCACATTGCGCTAGTAGTCTTTAGAACACATAATTATTCTCAGGGGAAAAAAATCCTTAAGGCCCGTTTGGATGGTGGAAAATTGGAAGAAAGGAAAGAAAAATGAGCATTTTCCAGCGGCGGGTGTTTGGTTCAAATTTTCTCGGGAAAATATTTTCCTGCCGCCACCCCATTCTCCCACGTTCAAGCAAAATATTTTCCATTCTTTTCATTTCCATTCCTTTCCATTTCCACCTTTTCTTTGATCCAAACGGGCCTAAGTCTCTTTATTTTTGACCTGGTGATAACACAATTCTTAAAATTCAAAGAAAAACATATTTTTAATTTTCTTCAACACACATTTTATATTAACCAAATTGAAGAGCACTACAGAAGAGGGCTTGGGAATTAATAACAAGTAATCACTTCCATATCCCTCGAACATGATTTGTGTGCCTGAAATCATAAGTTAACACCAGGCTCCCATCCATTCTCCTCAACACAAAACTTTCAACCATCACATAAAACTCAAAATTTCCCCACTCATTACTCTTTCCATCAAAATTCTCCACTCTTTCAATTCTCTTCTCATTCCTTCCCACCCAATCACTTCTTTCTTGCTCCCATCTCATTCTCTCCACAGTGGCCATGCTCAACCCTACTTTTCTCTCTCCACTCTCCTCACTCCTAAACCACATCACATACTCTTCACCAAATCTCCCTTCTTCCCAAACAGCTTCTCTCCCATCGCCCAGCCCTGCAACTTCAGTCTTCACCACAATATTCACAAACACTTGATTACTCTTACAACCATTTTCCTCAGCAAAAACTTTGTCCCACCTTCTTTCAAGTGTCATTTCATAGAAAACTGACCTCTTCATCTGCTCCTTGACACTCACTCCTTCTTCCTTTACAAACATGAAGGGGCAGTACCATTTTCCAACCACCACCGGCTCAGAGGAGCGACCAGATGATGATGATGATGATGATAATGATGATGACGAGAAGGTGAAAGGCGGTAACTTGGCTCGTAAGGTCGGGTTGACCCCAAGAGCTTCGGTAAGATAATAATGGTGGGGTGTTGTGGTGCAGAGAGTCCAGCCTGGTCTCCTCAAGAACAGAGGAGGGAACCCATCTGATGCAGCAGACTTGGCTTTGAATGACCGACGTTTTTTTATTATCTCAAATTGTTGATATTCATCAGAGAGATTTAGAGGTTTTGGTTTGACATCCTGGATGTAATTGCAACAC
This sequence comes from Acacia acuminata, assembly GCA_019022655.1. Lineage (NCBI taxonomy): Eukaryota > Viridiplantae > Streptophyta > Magnoliopsida > Fabales > Fabaceae > Acacia > Acacia acuminata. Next base: position 4,705,263 of record JAFJYI010000028.1, on the reverse strand, counting down.
AAAAATGAGCCCAAGTCTTCTTCCTTTGAACATGTGCTTGCTTCACTGCATCACATCTAACACGTGGAGTTATGATGCCAACTAATTACCAAAGTAAAATAAATATCAAATGCTATCTCTCATCCTTAATAGAAGATCTAGTTGGGAATAGATTTGGTCCTAGATATAAAACCCAAACCACTTTGTCTCCCAAATTTATTATTTTGTCAAAAAGTATACTTTATACACATTAAGGAGTTTTTATCCAAGATAGTCGTGATGAAATATGGTAGTTTAGAAAAACAAACCTATTTTTTGTTACAAATAACTATTATAACTAACTTTCATAGTTAATCCAAATTAGTCGGTACTTCTTATAATAAAGACTAGAGGTAGTATCATTTAAACGTACCCGTGAAAGTTCCATTTCCTTCCAATGACGTAGTAGAGATTAGAAGACAAAGGCTGATTAAGAACGGGAATGAACATAGCTGGATCTAAAAAAACCAAGGACTGCATTGTGTAAGAAACAATTAAGTTTCTGTTCTGTGGGAATGGCAGATTGCCAATGCCCTTCTTCCACCAACCAAAACAACAGTATGACTCAGCTTCTTCGTCCTGGAGTACTAGGAACCCTAAATTTGGTCCATCGGGTGGCTGTGAAAGAGCTTTAGGATCCCTTTTGAATAGAGATCGAGGTCTTGTCACGTACATCTCTCTCTCTCTCTCTCTCTCTCTATACTTATTATACTTTGTTTAGGTATTGCGAGCTTCATTGTGTCCTTTGATTTATATTCATTGCTGGGGTTGCGTGTTTGATCTGAAAGTAGAATTATATATTTTATGTCCATTTCCTTTATGATGTTTGGTATTAAAAAGTATATTCGAGTATGCACTAATGCACATTGCGTTTGCATATGGATTTATTGCTTTCCTTGCACACCCCGCACATTTTTTTTTTTTTTTAATTTGTTTGGATTCGCTAAACATTGAAAGAAGCTACGAGGAAGGTTCAAGTAATCTTTAGGTTTTTACAATTGAAAGTCAAAGTCAGAGGAGAACTGAATCATTTCGCATTTTAAATTTGGTAACAAACAATATATATATATATATATATATATTAAAGTAGAAGATAATCTTGATTAACATAGGTTGTTTGACCATTTCTTGATATAGATATCTTAATTAATCTATAATCATGTACGAAAGTGTGTTGTGAAAGCATTATAAAATAATGGCTTCTTCTTCAAGATCAAATTTATCTTTTACTAAAACCTATCTCATTCGGATAATTTAATATAATTGATCAAACTGAACTAATCAATTTCAAAAGCATTGTACATGAGATATATTGGGGTAAGTTTTTATTTATAATGTGTATGAAATTGGAATTTGTGCACTGAAAATGAGCATCAATTGTAGCTAATGAGTTTGGAGGAACCATTCAGATTAAAAGAGCCTAATTTGTAATGAGGCTATATAATACGGAGTAATATTATATGATAAGATAACTATATATGAACTCTTCTGTTTAAAATGTAAAAGAATAATAGAAGTTAATTTCCTTGATTAAACTATCCACATCTATAACCATCATTTTTTGTCATTTTTCACCCAATTGAAGGAACTTACAAGCTCATCATACTTATAGAAGGTACAACCCGCACAACGCAAAAATCACTTAAAATAAGTTAATCCAAATAAGAACATAAAATGACTAGCTTCGATCAAAACCTACCTATTTTTTTCTCCAAAGCCTAGGTTTTTGTATGAGCTAAAGAGAACAACTTCTAACAATCTATTGCATTAATCAATTTTGTTGACCACAAACTATTCTTAGAAGCTAATCTAAAATTGTTCTGAATTAAAATATATGTATATATATTAGAACTAAGTTGTTTCAAATTAATAAACCATATGAACTAAATTTTTCTTTTTCCTTTTTTTTGGAGCTAGGTATAGGTATCTTTCTATTGGAGGCAATTGTACCATTTTATAATTAAGTTAATTAAGAAACTATATAAACTGAGGATTTTTGGGGCCATTTTATAATTAAGTTAATTATTGCATTTTTTACACAGATCGATCCTGCCCTTTTATAATTAAGTTAATTATTTCTTTTTTTTTTTACACATATCGATCCTGCCCAAAAAAGAAAGAAAGAAAGGAAGAAAACCCCCATAAATATGATGACATTATTATATTCAATCAAGGCGAAGAGGTAAGAGAGTTTGAGTGTGTAACCAGACGACGATTTGTGGACAGTTAGAATGCCAATTTAACCTACACCGGTATTGACTATTGCTAACTTTATCCAATGCAAGTTTGGCACGAACCCTCCAAATGTAAAGACCAAATAAGACAAGAAGTCTTTTTACGTTATTTTTTTAGTAAAGAAACAAGAAAAAATAAACCTAGAGCGACAATGAAGCCGAGAATGATCAATAGAATTATTAGGATCCCACTTAGCATAAACCTCATTTTGTGTGTGTTCTTTTAATAATCAAACATTCATCAAACACCATTCCTCCATTATCTTAAGCACAAGTTAAAACTCCCCCCAAATATCACTCTTATCTCTATTAAAATAAGTTATATTCTATAAGGAATATGTGGTCCTTATTATAGGTCAGCTAGTATAATACTCCATCCTCCGGTCCTAATTATATGGAGCTATTTTTTTAAAATACCCTTACCGAATTGGAAGGATTAAGGAGAGAAGTTAAATTAGTTAATTATATCTATTTTCCTAAAACACCCTTACCTAAAATTTAAAATGACATTAAGATATTGAGATATTTGAATGAAAAATACGTAAGGGAAATTCCCTCCCTCTATTCTAACATAACCCATGTCATTTACACAAGTGTGGTATTATTACTGCAATTATCAAATAATAGTCTTTTTTGTTTTTATATCTATACTCTATAGTTATCGCACATATTATTCCTATCATTGAAAAATAATTCTTAAACAGTTCATACAAATTAAATTAAATTCCTTGCTTAAAATCCTTGTGGTGATAAATTAGTTAAATTTATCACCACAAGGATTTTATTGAGAAAGTATAAAATTGTATATAATAAAATTTAATTGTAATATAAATTTAAAATGACATCTGTAGTACAAACATTATTTACTTTATAAAATATATAGATATATTATTAAATTATTATTGTCTTTAATTATTATTGAGAAAGTATAGATAGGGGTATTATAGGAAAAAAATTTGCCAAAAGTTAAAACTTGCTCTTATAATTGGACCAAAACCAACTCTAAAATTTGTTCCTATAATTAGGACCAGAGGGAGTATTAATTACATTTTTCTAAAATTGTCACTATTTAAAGTTTGATACAATTTTCTTTTCTCCCTTCTCAAGATGTAATTCATAGTTTTAAATAATGGTAAATTTGAATCTTTTTTTCATTTTTAAACAAATTTAAGAACTTAATCATCTCTCCTTTGTTCTAATGAAGTAGTAGTTGAAATGACGTATATTAATAGAGACCGGAGTGGTATATATGCAACTTGAAATTAATTTATTGTCAATATACATGCCACTTCCTCCAAACAATGATGATAATATGATGGCCGTTCTCAACCCTACCATCCTCTCTCTCTCTTGCTCCAGCAATTTTTGCAACTTTTGTTTCGACCGCCCTAGTGTACTTTCTTGTTTTCATTCCTCATGCCACATGCTAATATTTATTGATTTTATTTTGAAAATTATTACCATAACTACAGCTTTTATAATAAAAGAAAGTACTCCCTCCAGTCCTAATTATAGGACATATTTAACCAATTTTGGGGAGATTAAGGAGATAAGTTAAATTAGTTAATTTTACTCATTTTCCTAAAATGTCCTTATATAAATTTAAAATGGCATAAGTAAAAGTAAATTAACAACCTCTACCACATACTTCTCCGACTTAAATTTTTTTCTTTCCACACGCTTTTTAATTGAAATAATGTTCTTGCTATATGCACATATATGTGTGTGTACACACACACAATATATATGTATACATATAGATACACACACATATACATACATATATCTACACACATATATATGAACTCACACACGCAAATATATATATAGAGAGAGACACACACACATATATGTATATATATGTGTGTTTATATATGTACACACACATATATTGATAGGCGCGCACACACACATACACACACACAGATATACATATAGGTATACGCACACATATATACATAGATATACACACACTCACATGTGTGTGTGTGTGTGTGTGTGTGTGTGTGTGTGTGTGTGTGTGTGTGTGTGTGTGTGTGTGTGTGTGTGTGTGTGTGTGTGTGTGTGTGTGTGTGTGTGTGTGTGTGTGGACACACACACACATATTAATCACAAAAAACCAAACACACTTGAGAGAATAAAATAGGGGCATTTTAGGAAAAAGTTGACAAAAATTAGAATGTTGTCTATAATTAGAACCAAAACTAACTCTCAAATGTTATCTTATAATTAGGACCGGAGGGAGTAACTATTACCTACAGGCGGCGTTGATGTAGGTGGAAGCTAGAGACTTTAACGATTTAAGTATGAGGTTTCAAGTTTAAGTTTATGTGAATACAAAAGAGAATTTGTGAGTTGCATCTAGTTGGACCTCACAATGCTCAAATTCCATGCGTTGTCTTGCACATGAAACCAAATTAAACTATGCATTAACCCTATTTTCGGATGAGAAGGGATAATTAAAACGGAAAGAGTATTAAGAGGAAAAATTCTCACAAATAATTTTTTTAAAGAAATACTATTTTTGAAAGTTTTCCTTCTAAATATTTTCTTCCCCTTTTCTTCTCACTTTTTTTATAAGAATCAAACCAAACACCGAACACTGAAAACGCTTGAAAAAACTGAACAAAAACACAAAAACCAAACCAAAAGAGGGTTCAGTCATCAGTTTCGATTCGGTTTTGTTGACCTCTAATGAACAATTAAAATTTAGTTTGATATTGTTCCCATACCATACTTATGAAATTCTTTGTATCTCGCCGGTTGGTGAGAAAACGACGGAATTTTTTTTTAAAAAAAGGGACACAAAGCAAAATGGCTAGGCATTCTCAAAGCAATGACGACACAAAAGTCTAACATCCTCGATCGCTGTCTTGAAAGGTTGGTTTTAACATATATGCAGTCAAAACTTGCAACGCGAACATCAGAGACTCCACGACGTCGTTCCAAGAACATCTGAATCAGATTCAGGCCCTGGCTTGCATTATGGCGGCGCCGCTGTATTGTTGGTGGTATATATATATATATATATAGTAGCGTTATAACTTGCGAGTTCCAACCCAGCCCACATGAATGATGGCGCGTGAGAAAATCTCCAGTGACATCACTCTAGCAGTCTCTAGAATACATAATTATTCTCTCAAAAAGAAAAAAATAAATAAATTAAATCTTTTGGTCTCTATTTTTTTAGGGAAAATTCCAATTAAATACCAAATGAATTTGACAAGGAGGTGGCAAATTTGCAAAAAACTTAGAGGTGACAATGACTTTTGAGGGTTTTGTAAATTAATGCCAAATGACCATTTTTGCCCTTAGGGTTTAAATCATTAAAAAAAAATACCCCTCCCCTACGTGGGCCCCACCGCGGCGGCCACCACCACCGCCGGCCGCCACCACCTTTCGCCGGCGGCCGGCCCACCACCTCCGCCGGTGGTGGTGGTCGCCGGCGCTGGCGAGCGTGGTGGCCCGCCGTCGGCCGACGGCGATGGTCGCCACGCCGCAATGACCGTGGTGGTGGCCCGCCGTCGCCGGCGGCCGGCGGTGGGGCCCACCGTGGGGGAGGGATATTTTTTTTTTAATGATTTAACCCTAAGGGCAAAATGGTCATTTGGCGCAATTTGTAAAACCCCAAAAGTTCTTGTCACCCTCTAAGTCTTTTTTACAAATTCGCGTCACCTGCGGGGTTTTGCAAATTTAATTGGGATTTTCCCATTTTTTTACTAGGTTACAATACAATTCTTAAATTTTTTTATATTAAAACACAGTATATTAAAAGGATAAATTGAGTTACATAAAAAATGAGATCCACTGGACTTTCAATGAACTAACCCAAGAATTGTTAGATAGATCTTAGGCCCAATTTAACATTCCGTCTCTAAATAGATGACATAGTTTGTAATACAATTTATCCTATATTTAAAATCGGAGGTAATACCATCAAAAGAAACCAACAACAACCCTCCGTCCTTGGGTTCAACTGGCGAAGGGGTCGGACTTCCTCACCTAAGGGGAGGAGTTCAATCTGAATTTGGTCAAGGCGCTAGAGAAGGCACCTAAGGTCTATAAAGCGGTAGAAACGCGGGGTGTCATGGAGACATGAAACAAATAATTTTATTTTCTAAAATATAAAGATTAATATTTTAAATAGTTAAACTATAGAGATTTAACTATATCTACCTTCAAGTCAAAATCATAAGAATTGAGTTTTATCAAATTAAAGTTTAAAGAGTTAGATACGGCTAAATCAATAATATTAATTATAAGAACCAAAATAATAATTTTTTTTTTTAAAAAAAGGAAATGGAAAGTTCTTAAATGAAATTTTCTCCCATCCTCTCTACCTCTTTTGTTTTGTATGAAATTTTTTCAGCGCCTAACTTTTTACTCTTTTTAAAAACCAATTAAAGTCACCATCCATAACTTTCTTCCCATTTCCCTCCCGCCAAATTATGCTACAAGGCAAATTTGGGATGAAAATAAAATTTTACCTTAATTTAATTAATATATTAAAAATCAGAGAAGAAAGAATCATCTTTGATGCTGAACACCATCATCACGTGATTATGATGATGAAAAAGGTTGGGCATTTTAATCCATACATGCCAGCTAGTCTAAGCTTTTCGGATGAACATTAGAAGGAAACGACGTCGTCCTCGGCATCAAATTTCACAGCATATGTGGCTGTTGTTGGTCTCTGCTCTGGATAAATATGGAATCAACGTAGCGTTCACCCAAAGTGTGGTGTAGTACCAAGCCAGACAGGAATTGATACGTGCGAGCGATTCTGTGCAACGGTGATCGGAATCTGAGCTTCCATGGCGACATCGTCGGAGAAGCAAGTGATGATGGTGGCTATCGATGAGAGTGAGCACAGCTTCTATGCTCTCGAATGGACTCTCGATCACTTCTTCACTCCAAACCCTAATCCTCTCTTCAAGCTCATTCTTGTTCATGCTCGACCTTCTGCTATTCCCACTCTTGGCCTCGCCGCCACGGGTATGATCCTCCATTTCTCTCATCGATTCTTGATTCTGATTTTTCTCATCGATTCTACTTTCCTCTGTTTTTGAATTTGTGGATAGTGATCTGTAATTGCATGGTTCTCAGGAGCTAATGACGTTTTGCCCCTTATTGATGCCTCTTTGAAAAGAACGGCTGCACAAATTGTTGAAAAGGCCAAAGAGCTTTGCATCAAGAAATTGGTAATTAGTAATCACTTCGAATACAGTTTTGTTCCGTTCTGTTTCCTCCTTTTGTGATTTGAATTATTCTTCCAGCAACTTCAGTTTTTCTATGAATTGAAGGGACTCTAGCAAGGTTTTCGATAATATTTATCATAACAGGAAGAAATGAAACTGAAAGGGAAAATTTTCTGGATTAACTGATTCCAGTTTCATTTCTTGATTATGAGTTCGAAAACTTCTATCCCCAGTTTAAGAAAAATTTAATTCCATCATACGATTTTATATTCTCCGACTTTTTTTCCTCTTGCCCATGAAAAAGACAAGTCATAAAAATATATCTAATTGATGCCTGATCTTTCTTCTTGGTTTCTTATGTTGATGTGTTGTTCTACTCTGTTTGCTCTGTTCTCTCGAAACTTTTGGATCTATCCCCTGTTTTATAGTATTGCGTGGCTGTTCAATTTTAACGGTCATTATCGTAGTTTCCTTTAAAATATTTCCAAACACTTGTTGTGTTTGGATTTGAGTTGGAAAAGCTGACTTCAAGTGTAATTGATATATGATTAATTTTGAGGATAATTAAAAAATAAAAAAAAAAAAAAAAGAGAGAGAACAAGCGAGATGGTTGCTTATAAGAAACCGAGGGTCCAAAATATTGATTTTGGTTTTAATATTGGACTTTTTTTATTTATTTTTTGCCATTCAAAGTTTCAAACACGCTCATATCTTTAATCTTTTGTGGAGGAAAAAGAAAAAAGTCTAATGTAAACGAGGCTTGAAATACTTTATATGTATGTATGTATGTTGCCAGGAAAATACTTTATATATTTATATATCTTAAGGAATATATGAATGAAACAGGTAAATGATGTAGAAGTGGAAGTCAAAGAAGGTGACGCCAGAAACGTGCTTTGCGAAGCAGTGGACAAACACCATGCTTCAATATTGGTTGTGGGAAGTCATAATTATGGAACTATAAAAAGGTTTGTAAATTTCACTACAACTAACCATTATCGCGGTTATTTTTTTTTTTTTAAAAAAAAAAATCGCTTAAACTGTTATGTAAACACTATTAATTAATATAGAATTTATTTGTTTTCTTAAAAAAAACAAATAATCATTTGACATATTGATGATATGTTCTGTTGTTGTTTCAGGGCTGTGTTAGGAAGCGTGAGTGACTATTGTGCTCATCACGCTCACTGCTCAGTGATGATTGTAAAGAAGCCAAAAACCAGCCATTGAATTACTGATATGCTTCGGCTGCCTCTAAGTACTCAGAAAATAAATATATAAAAATTGATCATAGGGTTCTCAGAACATTCAATCCCATGGATGTTCTGTACTCTATCAGTTCAATGTTGAATATTACCCCGAATCTTTAATATAAGATCTTGTTTGTAGTACAATTTATACTATAAATTATATCTTATTTTAAGGGGGAGCATTTTAATTATGTTTTTATGTAATTGTTAGGCTGTTTAATTTCTTAAATAAAAATCATGCTTTATTTTGATAAGGAACCACCATATTTATGGAATATATGCTGTATCATGCTCAACAACGCTTGTTTATGGAATGAAATTGTTTGGGCCTGTTTAACATAGCTTCAGAAGCTAAAATAAATCTAGTGACAACTCATCAAAAGTGAAAACTCAATTGTTGAGAGTTTGGCATAGCTTCTTGTTTGATGAACTTCAAAATTTGAAGCTGATTTTTTTTTTTTTCTGAAGCCACACCACCAAGCTTCTTATCCCATCAATAACTTCTCCATCAATTGCTCATGTGGCCCATTCAAAAAAGGACCAATGCACCCCAAAAAAAGAAAGGGAATCCTATCCTTGGTGTAGTAGGTAGGGAGAGTTCTTCTCATCTGGACTGTCCAGATGGGGTTTGGATGGTATAGATTTAATTTTTTTTACTTTTTATTTTTTAAAAAATAATTATTTTAATAGGTGGAGAATCTAAAATAGAGATAATTTTTCAACTAACATATTTATAAAAAAAAAAAAAAAAAAAATGATTTTTTCATTTAAAAAATTGACAGGTTAAAAATAAATAAATCTGGACCATCTAGATTTGGAAGAACTCTCCCTACCTATCCCAAGATAGGTAGAGAAACTGGTTCCCAAAAAAAGTCGTGCTTCTCTCCTCTCCTCTTTTGTCTTCAAGTCATGCTTCGCCTACTCTCCTCTCTGCTTTCAATTTCGCTTGGTCCGTTCCTCTGGATGATCAATTTCGCTTGGTCCATATTCTATATTTTAGCTTTGCTTAAGAGAGAATTATTAGCCATTCTTACAGAATATCTTTGCCAGTATGGATTGTGGACTTCAATTAATTGCAGAGGAACGGACCAAGTGAAATTGAAAGAGGAGAAGAGAGTAGGCGTCCACAATCCATCCATACTGTTCTGTTCTGAAAACAGGACTTGTTGGACTTGACTAGGAGCCAAGCCTAGGGCCTACGTACCCTGTGAAGGGATCAAAGTCCACGTAGTTCGAACACACATGAAAGGGGTGGGGTGTGTGCTACATGTATCAGTATGTAAAAGTCTAGGGTTAGAACGTTAGAACCTCTCGCACTTTTGGTTAATTGGCCTCTATATTTATAGAGGTTGCCGTTGAGGAGATCATGGTTGGGCACGATCTCCATGGCGAGTATGTGGGGGAGCACTTCACGCGGATACGGTTAGTCCACTCCCGTGATGCTCGATGTGGAGGAGACCACGGTTGGAATCCGCTATAATATAGGATCTTCCTATATTATAGGTACGCCGTTATCTTAGAGCTTTACTTAGTTGGGCCGCCTATTGTATATGGGCCTTATCCGAGATCCGTAATGTTGCCCCCTGCGGTAGGTCGAGAGTTCCGAGCTGCCGAGATGTATTTTGCCCCCAGTTGGCTTTATTGACCGAGCTTTGCTGTCGTGAGCCTTACATTGCTGAGTTGACTTATGTTGGTCCCGGCTATCAAGGTGGCTTACTTCGAAGATCCGAGGTCTTGTCTCAAAGATCCTGAGTAGTGCCGAGGTGGTTCGTATGCATTTGAATCCCGGTGTTGAACTCGGTTATCAAAGTCGTCTTCTCCAAAGATCCGAGATAATATCTCAAAGATCCGGGGTAATGTCTCCAGGATCCGAGATAATGCCGAGGCGATTTGCCTGACTTCGAGGTTGGAATCTTTCTTCAGGTTATCCGGGCTAGACCGTGTGAATCTTACCCTCTTGCCTATCTACCGCGCATTCTTAGGATTATGTCATATTGACCCGATTCTGCGATGTGTTTTTGCTCAAAGATCCAAGGTAATGTCTCAAGGATCCGAGGTAATATTAAGGAGTTCGATCGACTTCAAGATCGGGGTCTTTCGTATCCGAGGTGTTCCAAACTTGATTTGCTTTTGTCCCGTCTTGACTAATTCGAATATTTTCGTATTCTTCTACCGACTTTCTTGTTTAGGCGATAGGTTTTTTCCCAAGGCGGGATCCATTTGCCTTTCCCTCGTTCTTTGTTTTCGCTTGCCTCGGCCTCGGATATTTGAAAATTCAAATAACCCGTGCAGCTTCCGTTAGTTCTTCTTATACCATTGACAATTGTATAGTAGTTGCCCCCACTGCTGGCGGTCAAGAGCTGCGGGCTCACGGGTGCATTAACTATTGAACCTGGATCTCATGTCCGAGGTTGATCTTCATTCCCTCCAGCGAGGTGGTTCCCTCAGATGATGCCACTCCTTCGAGTGCGCTCGTCTGCAGGACGCTCTTGCTAAAAGCCTGGATGCTTGAAGGCATTGCAGAAGCAGCGCGCTGAGGTGGCCTCCGACGTGGCCTCGACTAAAGACGCTTTGGTTGCGGAGCAACAAGCCCATTTGGACACCACGGACTCGTTGAAGGAGACAGCTCGTGATTGCTTCAAGATGGCTTTAGCGCGAGATCAAGTATTTGAACCCGACCGTGTCTTTGAAACTTGCCGGGTATGACTACCGGGCTTATGTGAAGGACGGTGTTCTGGTTCCGCCACCTCCGACGCCCGTTGATGGATCCTCGTCCTTTGAAGACAAAGAGCTAGAGGAGCACGGAGGCGGGGAGGGTCAACATATTGAGGCCGGGCTGGGAGCTTCGGAGACGGCTCAGTCCAACGAGGTGGTGCCCTTTGGCGATGCTGTTCCCCCGAGCTAGGGGCCGGAGTCCTTAGCTTCGCATTGCTTTCCGTTGAGGCGTCTGTGCCTGCTTGACTTTGAGTTTTCCTGGCGTCTGTGCCGATTTGACTTTAAATACTCCCGGCGTCTATGCCGTTTTGACTTTGAATGTTCCTGGCGTCTATGCCGGTTGTAAGTTATGACAATCTCTGATTATATAACCAATTAATTGCCATACCATTTTTGAACTCTAACCGTAGTTAGAAATTCATCGACAAGTAGTAGGTACAAGTCTTTTATACTCGACAAGAACTTAATTAGGAGTGATGGGCGAGGTTGTCTTTTAACCTCGTGGGGTGTTAACTTAACCGCACTACCTCGTTCCGGCTTGACTAGTCGGAAAAGTTAATGGTAACCGAAATAAGGGCGAGGTAGTCACTTGTTCAACCGAGGTGTCCATTACCTCTAATCAAACATTTTGACCTGATCAGGATCAGAATGACAACCCGCTTTCTTAAATCGGGCGAGCGTTGACGCGTCAATTTCGCGAAAGCCACGGATGGCAATTTCACCGAGCTCTAACCTGTGCGCGTCGGAGTACAACGACCGGTGTCATACATCTAGATGGTTTTGTTTGTGACCAGGTTTGGGGACCACGGTGTCATGCCGGGTTTAGAGACCTCGGCGTCATGTTTATTACCGGGCGTAATGACCTCGGTGTTTCTTATTTCTGACCGGGTGTATTGACCTCGGTGTAATGCTTAAGCGATCAATAGTGCACGTTTGGAATCTCCGTCGGGGAATCCTTCATCTGGGGTCCGTTTAAGGAGCGCACACGTATCAAATTGTACAATGTTTAGTGTATCCGATCCAATTAAGGAGCACGGATTTAAGCGTATAATATTCGATTGTCCGGGTCCACTTAAGGAGCGAGTCACCTAGATAAGTTTCAGTTTATCCGGGTCAACTTAAGGAGTACGGACTTAACTATATTTTGCACAGATCTCGGATTTTAACTGGAATGCAGTGTAACCGGGTCCGCCTTCAAAAATCAAGAATTGGTTGAACCAATTAAATCAATGACGGCAAGGATTATTGTAGTCTCCGTTGTCCAAGATTTGATGAAGTCATAATCTACCCATGGACATATTTCAAGGACGTGTATGTAATACTATCATTTACATCACAAAGTTCCACATTTAATATTAGTTTAAAACTCCTGGACAAATGCACGTGATATTGTGGAATTCCATGCAAAGATTCCCTGCAAAATGTAGTCTTCCAAGTGGTTCTTTCACATAGATGACAAATTGCTTCTAATTGTTGCAAAATTGTTGACAATCAGGTAAAACCGTGACATTGTAAAATTTGTGAAGCCTTTGTTTAAAATCTTTTTTCCAACGCTGCAGAATGAACCGAGATAGCACTTCCTCCACACCATTATAATTGAGAACATTCAAAGCATGCCTGTCTTGTGATTCTATAGAAAAGCCTCCAAACGCTGATAAAAATCAAGCCCAACTCTAGCATATTTAGCAGATCATAGAGATTAAACAGGAAGCAGCAAAGATTCACCTCCACCAATCAATTAATCTACTGGTGTAACACATGCAGTTCTTGCTTCTCAATTGTGTGAGACATGAGATATCAAATGCGACTTGAAAGATCACATAGGTAAAAACGCCAAGTATTGTCACAAGAGATGCAGTGAAAAGAAGATACAACAGATATTTTCCTCACAAGGTCTGATGCAAGAGTGCAGCATATTCCATAAAATAAATTCCTAGTTGTATATTACCAACTGAAGCATATATTTCTTCTAATTTCACTAGGCACACAGATAGCAATTTCTTGCTAGGTTGTTGGCCCCTCTTTGTTTACTCAAAAACAAAGGACAAGCAGGATCAAGATGAGATTTAATCGTGGATGCTTGAAGGATGTCGCAACCCACAAGATTAAAACATGTACTGAATAATACCATAGACAAAAGCTATTTGAAGAGCTCATGAATTTTTTAATCTTAACCATGATACCTGAAGCAACGTTTCTCGTGAATCTTGTTCACATTGAAAATAGAGTAAAAAGGAATTGTCAAGTAGGTAGACCGCCACTATCCTCCCCTGCAACTCACAATGTATCCAAACCGATGATTGCAATTTTGAGGTATGAATTTACGATCATTCATCACAGTTGACTCCGCATGATTCATAGCAGAGAGATTCTTTGTCACACAGAGCTGCTGTGAACTTTGCACCAAAACAGCCTTTCCAAACATTGTAGCCCAGAGCATAGCTTGGATTTCATTGTCAGTAACATGAAGATTATCATATTAAAAGTGACAAATTTCCAGAACGCCCTTAAGTTGGACAAAGAACTTCAAGAAACAAAATATCCAATAGATGGAAAACATTGCTGCAGATAATCTATCCACGTCCAGGAAGTGTAAAATAAACTGAATTATTACATCTGGGCCATAATAATAGCTGCACAAGTGGCACGCAGAAGTGTTGCTTTTCCATCCATGTTAGGTCCAGTCAGTGCATGTGGACGTGGGCAAATCATCCTTTTCAGATAGTAATCTCAGCAACTAAGCCACATGTGCCTGTGACTCAAGGATTGGTTCTGTTCACCAATCAAACCTGAAAAAGGTTCTACAAATGCATCGAGTATATATGTAGTAGGCCTAAAATATATTTAGGCACAGATGAAGAGTGCTTTAATTGACAAATCAAGCATTTATGCCCACCACGGAGTTGTAGTGTAGCAACTTGTGAGTTGAAAATACCAGGCTTCCATTGAGCATCCATGTCAACAAAGAGATTTCATTGGTGATAACGAACAGGATGCTTGATACATCCCTAATCCATTGTCTAACACCATATGATTTCACAACAACAGTAATAATAAAAATATTCTGATCAATGCCGAGAGAGAATGGGCAAAAACTCAAAGCATTAGAATCAACTTGACATATAACTATGGCTATTGAGAACAAGAGACTCGGTCAACAGTGCATACAATCCAGAAATCGCAGCCAGAGATACCTGACTAAACTACCAAAAGCACCTGCAAACAGATATCTTTGCTTTGTCCACTGCAATTTTATTAAAAGAAAATTGGGATCCTCATCCACTACTTTCCTTTGCAAATTATTAAAAGAAAATCTTCAGGTATAGCCCGACCCCTTGCTATGTCAGAATCTTCCAGGTCGAGCCTTTGGTGGGGTTGCATGCACTCAACTTTTCAAGAATTTTCACACAAGCACTTCACAGAAAATCAATTGCTACATGCTTATCGAAACGCTAGAATTTTCCAGCATTTAGGAAATTGACCAAATCAATAAAAGCAGAACCTATGTCTTTTATATCCTATAAAGGATATACTTTGCTGATAAGTAACTTAGATGCAATGGAGAAGAGACCACCTGAATCAGCGGCGGAAACCAGGATTAAGAGAGACCAAGAATTCTGCAGTAAAAATGGGCTGCTGCTCCGGGATGTAAAGTTTGTACGTCACGCCCAACGGATTCGTTCGTGGGTCGGATCCATCCCACAGAAGAAATAAGCGAGGCAATTTCGAACGATCATTCGACCTCGGACAGCGAGGGCGAGGAAAATGACAACGTCGAGAGAAGGCTTCCAACGTGAAATCCACCGATGGTAAGGACACCCACTTCTTGATTTTCGGGGCGAGGATGGCGAGGATTCACTTTCATGATCTCCTCGTCGCTGCTTCGAGCTTCTTCATTCACGATGGTTGTTCAAGTCGTTGCGTTGCGGAAGAGTTGGATTCTTCCAATCAGTCAATGGATAACCTGATTTGGTATCCTCAATACCTATCACCGGGACCATAAAACCCCTATGATTGCCCCGTTTGATTGGGGTTGATGATCTCCAAGACCATCAATATCTTGGGTATCTCGGACCCCGGCAACTCCAACCTCGGCCACTCATGGAGAAGATCCCGGCCATCCGACTTCCCTTTCTTGAAGTGGGTGGTCCCGGAAAATACCCAATGTGTTCGAGCTCTAACACAGTCATGAGAGGCCGAGATCATAATTAGCCATAATCATACCCTTAGGTTGAAATCGCGAAAAATGACGAGAGTGACTTAATAATAAATCTTGAATTCGAACCCATAAACTTCTGAGTCCCAAAGGAGCTAGGATTAAATATTTGCCAAGATGAATTTGAGCAGGGAATTATGCCGAGATCAATTTGAGAAGAACCGTCGGGGACATGGTGTATGTCGAGATGATGCTCTTCGGCTGATACTGAAGCCAAGATTGTGTATGCCGGGATAATGCTCGACGGGATCCGAGGCCGAGGTTATTCGGATGAAGGAATACCGAGGTTATTGTAACGGCCGTGATCTCACAATCGTCTTTTTCCGCCTAAGCCGGTGAAGTCTGAGGCCGGAATGGAGTTGATGGGCGGCGTTATCTTCATCGTGGGAGCCATCATCAATGCCGCCGCTGTCAACATTGCAATGCTCATCATCGGCAGGAACCTTCTCGGCGTCGGCGTCGATTTTGGCAATCAGGCCGTCCTCGTCTTCCTATCTGAAATCGCAACGACCAGAATTTACGGATGCCAGAGACCAAGAACGTTCCCATCGAAGAGATGACTGAAAATGTGTGGGGCCAGCACTGGTACTGGAAGTCCTATGTGGAAGCCGAGTTCCAAAAGAACAAGAAAAAGAACGTGCCGAGATTAATATTCCTGAGATAAAGTCCATGAAGCCGAGATGATTCCGGAGCATCCAATTTCACGCTTCTCTAGTTTATTGAGAAATCTTTTCCCATTCATATGCTTCCGGATACATTCCTTTGGCAATCTGACGGTGTCTCTAATCAATTTAGACATCGACTTTGGACGGGAGCACGAACCGTCTCCTTTGCCTCTTCAATAGTGCTCTGGAATTCATTGTCTTGCTGGGCAACTGAGTCGATAATTGCAGGCGAATCTTGGTTTTCTTGAACCGTCATTGATGGAACAGTTCCAGAAAAGAGGTATGAGGATTTTCCTTCGGGTGCAAGCCTGTAAGGGTTTTTGTTTGCAAATGCCTCCTTCAGACCGAACATCGTTGTTTAGGAGTTGAGGATTGGAATAATTGACCATCTTAGGTTAGGTCGTGGGAATCAAATAAAAATTTATCGACTCCCCACGGTCGGCGCCAATGTTCTGTTCTGAAAACAGGACTTGTTGGACTTGACTAGGAGCCAAGCCTAGGGCCTACGTACCCTGTGAAGGGATCAAAGTCCACGTAGTTCGAACACACACGAAAGGGGTGGGGTGTGTGCTACGATGTATGTAAAAGTCTAGGGTTAGAACGTAGAACCTGTGCACCTGGTTAATTGGTCTCTGTATTTATAGAGGTCACCCTGGAGGAGATCGTGGTTGGGCATGATCTCCATGGCGAGTATGTGGGGGAGCACTTCGCGCAACTATAGTCTGGATGCTCCCATAATGATCAACGTGGAGGAGACCGTGGTTGGAATCCGCTATAATATAGGATCTTCCTATATCATAGGTACGCTGTTATATTAGATATTTACTGAGTTGGGCCACCTTGATATTGGGCCTTAGTACAGGTCCGTAACACATACACTTTATTCCTTCATCCAATAAAAAGAATGGTTCACGTTCACTGTTAAACTTCATGGATGGATTGTGGACAAGCTGTGCAGAGAAGCCAATATTGATCATGCATGAAAAATCATAAGGATCGTCTTGATCCAGCATTGCTAGACCGGGTCGAATGGATGTGCACATTCACATGTCCTATTGCTCTTTCGGTGGGTTCAAGATATTAGCAACTAATAACTACCTGTAAATTGAAGAACACACGTTATTTGACCACATAAGGGCCTCAAGGGCCTCAAGTAACACCAGCTGAAGTTGAAGGAGAGTTGATGAAGAGTGCTGATACAGACAACGTCCTCAAGGGCCTCATCAACTTTCTTCACCACAAGCTTCCACACAGCCTCCTTTAAACCGCTACAAACATGACAGCGTTTGCAATAGTGTATTTTGTAGCAATTTACTTAATCGCTATTATTTGCGTTTCTAATAGTTAAAACCTCTATAAATACAGTATGTTAACCACTACAAAACAATGATTTTTTTGTATTGCCAATTCATTAACTCTTTTCTCCACCAGTTCAACCACAAATCAACAAAACGGTATAAAAGTTGATTCACTTAATTGTTAGATTTTTTGTCTTTTTTATTCTTTTATTTTTTAAAAAAAGCGGTGGGAAAACCAAACAAACTATACATAGAGTATTCCCTCCTTATCCAAAAGCATTAACCTTCTATAACCTAAAAGGGTTCAATAAAAACACCAAAAATTTGAATTAAGGTCTTGAGAGGATCCAGCCAGCCAATTTATGGGGTTGTCAGTTCCTGTTTTCAAGTTTTTTTTTTTTTTTTTTTTTTTTTTTTTTTTTTTTTTTTTTTTTTGCCTCAAAAAGTTTTATAAAATTGTTTTTCAAAACAAGTTTTGGGAAAAGAAAGAAAAAATCTCGTTGAATAGTTGCTCCAAAAAATAAAACTTGAAAACAAAAAACATAAGAATTTGTTTGAAATAATTGTGTTTATAACATAAACCAACATTAACAAAAATGAATTGTTTGATTTATTTACTTTATATAATTGATGTTGACATTATTTTTTATAATTAATATCTTATTATATATTGATATAACAACAATGAATCAATGATCGTATTAGGTGAAATTGGCTATATAGTTCACACAACACCAGCATAGGCAATGAAAGCATTACAAGAATGTAGTTGCTTCATGCCTTTTTCGTTCAACCGATCCTCGCCTTTTTCGTTCAACCAATTCTTCGATCCTCAATGAAATCCCCAGGCATCTTTGGACAGCGCCCCTGGTATTGAGTTCATCCAGTATCGAACTTTTGTCACGTTCAACCACTACCTGCTTAAAACCTAAGCCCCAACCATTACTTCAGCCTCGATTTCTGTCTGTAGCATTTTTGCTATAGTATCCTCATCCCATTTCTCATTCTGCTTCTTAAAATACTATTCTTTCCATTAAGAATGTAATATTCTAGAAATTTTGTTAATAGTAATAAATTAATTAATTGACTTATTGAGCAACAAGCTTATTTGGATCCTCTCTTTTTTAAATTAAAAGTTATTGTTAAGGCTAAAAAAAGTGTCTTAAAAAAAAAAAGTAAAAGTTTGTTTGATGATTATATAAATTTTTTAGTTTAAAAGTTAATTAAAAGCTTTTTTCTTTTTTCCCCGCTGAGGCTAAGATAAAAATAAAAGGGGTGAGGCTAAGGCAAAAATAAAAGCTCTTTTAATTATACTATTTTTTGGATCTCAGTAATTTTCGCTGAAGTTGAGGCAAAAATAAAAAGGGTTAAAATGCAAAAATGCACATATGTTTGACCTCGAGGAGCGCTGAACACCATGTTTGTGTGTGTGTGTTTTTTTTTTTAGTTACAAAAGTGATTATATTGTTATAAATTAGGTGCAAAAATACCGCTTAACCGTTAAATTTGACCTTTTTTGGTTGACTGGACGATGAAGTGACTTTTAAGATGTAAAAATACACATGTGGTTTAGCAAAAAGAACATCCAACACCTTTTTTTTTTTTTTTTTTTTTTTTTTTTTTTGTAGGTGCAAAAATACCGTTTGATTGTTAGTTTAACTTTTTTTGCTGATTAAACGATGATATGACTTTCAAAGCAACTATGCCGAAAAAAACATGCTGATTGGTCGCAAGTCTAAGTTGAGAAGAATTAATATCACCATCCTTATCCCTCTGTTCGCCCCTATAACAATACTGTACTTGAAAAATCACAACTTGTCTAATGTGGATATATTTTTCATCCACACGCAACTTTAGCTGTATGAGTTTCACGGGCTATTTCTAAGGCAACGGCAGGTATGCATTGTCTGACGCGTACTCACTCCAAATTTGATGCTACGACGGTTCAATTTTAATAGATTGGAGGGTTAAGGTGCAAAAATACACATGAGCTTTATTCTGAGGAGCGCCCAACACCACATGTTTTTTTTTAATGCAAAAATACACACGAGCTTGTAAAACCAGAGCAAAAATACCATCACAGTTAAATTGCGTTAACATCTGTTAAGTACATTATGAAAATACTAAAATACCCCTCACTACAAAAAAAAAAAAAAAAAAAAGAAAAGAAAACACGCTCTCCCTCCCAAGTCCCAACCTTCATCCTCTATCCTCTCGCAACTCTTCCAAGATCGTGACGATTCCCAAAGCTAGTGGAGAAAGCTCGATTTATCGAGAAGGCGGGATTGAGTACGGAGGAGGAGAGATTGGAATTCTCGATAAAGGGCAAGAGGGCATCTCTGAAAATACAGCATCCAAGATGATTTCTTTTACCAACAACCCCTTTGGAAAATAGTTTTGAAGTGCAAAATTGTGAAAAAAACAATGGAAATCGTCCGCACAGTACATTGTGTTGGGGGCAACAAATGAATCCTATACCTCATCTTAATTGCTTAAGGGCAAAATTGTGACATTGTTCTAGTGTCGAAGAGGTTATTGGTATACTTACAATTAGCAGAGACATCAAAATTAGTAGAACAGAACAGAGGCTGTCGGGGCGAAAACAACGTCATTTTTGTCTCTATTGGCGAGAACAGAGAGATCGACTATGAAAGAAGGAGTAGAGAAGAAACAACAAAGTGGAGAAGGGTTGGTGATGCTTTCTCATTCTTTCTCGGGAAATCTAAGGCACTTACGGAGGAAGAGAAGCTGCGTCTCGAGTTGTCCTCTGTCGATGAGATCCTCGCGATTTGTCGAACCAGCAGCAATGGCGTCGGCGGGGGATGTATTACAGCAGCTATAATTTTTCGACGATGGAGAAGTTGCAGCTATAGCTCATGGATTTAGGAAAAACCAAGGGTCAGTAGCAAAATCTAAATGAAAATCTCATAATAATTATAAGGGCATTTGATTGCAGAACGTACCTCCAGCTTCAACCGTGTGAGCAAATGAAAGCGCGTGGGATTGATGGAGGGGGAAGAAGGGAAGGTAAAGTGAAGGGTAGATGTGGAATTTAAGAATTGTAGATATTTTTATTTTTTAAATAATGTGAGTCCCACTAACGGAGGTTAGCCTCTTTTAATGACATGTGCATTTTTGTTTCGGTTTTACAAGCTCGTGTGCATTTTTTTTTACTTAAAAAGCACGTGGTGATGAGTGCTCCTTAAAAAAACTCATGTTTATTTTTACATCTTAACCCTAGATTGGAGACGATAATAGCATTGAGAACGCTAATCTGGGCAAGGTCTCCGATTTCTGGCAGGAAGATATATGGGCAGTCATCAATGGCTTTTTCAGTGAGGTGAAGGGTGATATGTCTACATTGGACAGGTTGTGATTTTCAGGTACAGTGTTGTTACAGGGGTGAATGGAGGGATAGAGATGTTGATATTAGTTCTTCACAACTAAGACTTGTGACTAGTCAAAATATTTTTTTTTTCTCACATAGTTGCTTTGAAGGCTATGTCATCGTCCCGAAAAAAAAAAAAAAAAAAAAAAAATTCAAACTAATGGTCAAACGTTATTTTTGCACGTAAAAAAAGTACATAGTGTTGGGCACTCTTCTGGCCAAATCACATATGTATTTTTACACCTTGAAAGCAACGTCATCATCAAGTTAGCAAAAAAGTCAAACTTAGGTGTTAAACGATATTTTTGTTCCTAATTTATAACCACCTAGTTACTTTTACCTAAAAAAAAAAAAAAAAAAAAGCACTTGGGTATTAAATGCTCCTTGGAATAAAACACGTATACATTTTTACACTTTAACCTTTTTTATTTTTGCTACAGTCTCAGCAAAAATTTACCGAGATACCCCTATATGTGTAAAATAAATAAAAATAAAAATCAGAATATCAGATTTTATATTCATCGCACGATTGAATCATTTGAGCAGAGAAAGTGGAAGCTCTCAAGCGCTGGAAAACCCAGCCCCTTCGCTCTTCCTTGTTCCTTCATCTTTCTTCACTGTCCCTGGGTTGTCCTCCGCCGTCCATCTTACGGTGCCTCCGTTCTTTGCCCAAATCGCTAAAACGTTTTGTGCCTTCTCTGATTTTTCTGTTGTATGTTCGTTTTGGTCTGACTTTGGAGTGGTTTGGGAGTAGTTTGTTCAAATCCTTCCTTTACTCTTTGCTGGACGTGTGGGGGTGTTGTGTGGAAGCTTCACTTCTTTCCTTCGTCTACCTCTGTTTCATTCTGTTGCTGTATGGTACCAGGAGAGCACTATCTTAACTTCTATCCGGTCCTTGTGCGTTAGTGGCGCAGGTACGAATGTTAGCTCCATTTTTTTATTTTTTTTATTTTTGTTTTTTAATGATTTCCATAAAGCTTCTCAATTCTGGTTGTGTGTAAATTGT
Source organism: Acacia acuminata (assembly GCA_019022655.1). Taxonomy (NCBI): domain Eukaryota; kingdom Viridiplantae; phylum Streptophyta; class Magnoliopsida; order Fabales; family Fabaceae; genus Acacia; species Acacia acuminata. The sequence goes on along the minus strand of JAFJYI010000028.1, from coordinate 4,683,275 downwards.
GGGTTTATTTTTGTGTGTGTTTTGTGCGTGGATTGAAAAAGCTTGTAAATTTGAATGCACATTGGTTGTTTGATAAAATGCTTGAGAGGGAACTTTAAAGCCATAGTCTAGAATTATGGAATTTAGGAAACTGTGAGAAATATTTTTTATTGTTTGAAGATATATGATTGGTAATTTATGAGTATGGTGCTGTTTATGACTCACTTTGAATAACCATGATATACTCGAAGGAAATAAGAACCAATTGCTCTTCTATGTTGAGATTTGGATGTTGCCGTTTAATGATTTTATTGGAAGGATGTTAATTTATAATTTAAACACTAGGTGTGCATGTTTTCGTGCTAATCTTTGGATATGGGAGTTGTTTGGTTGAGTGTGCTAAGTTGTTAGAATTTATTGATAGATGAATTAGAGAACATAGGCTTAAGTTATAAACTATTTTACTATTTTGAAGAGGGGCGTACATGTTTAACAAAATTGTGTGCCAACTAAGGAGGATGTCTATTGAATGTGAAATTGGAAATTTTTATGCAAAGCTATAATTGATGGATTTGCTTGGGTGTTAGGAGGAGAAGGAGTGAATAATTTGAAAACTGATAAGTTGGAGAAAGAGGCATAGCATAAGCCTTTCAAGTAGGTGAATAGCATCCCATTATAAATTTTATAAATTATATTTTTATTTGTTATATTTTAATTTAATTTAATTACCATATTCTCTAGTGGCAATTTTATCAGTGAAAATGTATTAGAATTATCTCAGTTTTTGTCAACATATTGAATTTAAAGGAAAGTTTCGAAATGTTGTTTGTGAACTTTCATGTCGGGGTATTCTCTTATATTGTATTTGATACGAGCTATTATGGTATTGAAAGAATAACTTTTCATTGCTTTAGTAAATAGGCCCCAAGCATGCTTGAAAACTTTTTTGAGAGGACTAAATACTGAACGTTGTTACTAATAGCAATACTGTTAGTCCTTGGTGCACCATGGTTAACCGTTAACCTCGAGCTTGCTTTACATTTGTGAGTATAGTACTCATGCTTGATATTCGTGGCATGCTTGTTATTCGTGGGTATTGTACAAAACGCTTGTTTTGGGCCTTGGGTTGTGCTTGATTGGTCATTTACCCTCGTGGATTTTGTGCCCACATTTTTTTTTCGTGGCCTCCGATCGAGCTTGGTTACTTTCCCTTGTGGACTATGTGTCCACGCTTGTTGTCTGTTCTGTTGAAATCTTACGGAAGGATGACATTTAAGATTTATTGTTTTTAAACTGGTTTTGGAAATAAATTGTTTTATTGCCTAGTTGGTATTTGTTTGTTCAATGATCTTCTATACCGCTTTAGTTAAGCTTAGTAATAATCTTTTATATAAATCCGTTTATGGTTATGATTTCGTACATGGAAGTTGAAATTAACGGTTATCTGTCTATTATATATTTTTATCATATCAAGTTATTTCTTTACGTATTTTAGTGATTTTCATTACCTTCTATTAATGAGACATTATTCACTGGAAAATTTATTTTTGGCTTCAGATAACATATTTGACCCTTTGCATCTCGTGATTAGTGAGGGCTTCACTACTAAGTTAAAGCTTGCAGATTCATAGTGAACAAATTTGAGTTAATGTCCATGTAAACCTTTGCTTTTACAATTTAGATGCTCCACGTAAGCTATAGGCAGGATCCTCACCCTACTCTTGTTTTTTATATATGTTGATATGGAGCGGAGCTCCAATTTAATTAGAAACTTGTAAGTATTGTTTGAACAATCATATAAAAAAAAATATGTCCAAGGATTAATCTATATTCCATAGGGTATGTGAGTCTATTGGCGGGTGCAAGATATTTTATATGTTATATGCTAAAGAAATGTGAGTTTTCTCATATTCTAAGCCGGTCACCCCTTAATTTTCAGGGCGTGACAGTTTGGTTGAATTCAGTTCTTCTCCATTAGAAGTAGAAGTGGGTTCCTTTCAAAGTTGGAGCAAAGCACAGAGCTATGGCTTTGGTGGGTAAGGCAAGAGAAGCAGGGATTCCATTGATGAAGCTGATTAGATTAAAAGGGGTTCCTATTTTGGAACAGTTGCACTTAGAGGAACGGCTGCTTCGGACTAGTTCAGATAATTGGTGTTTGATTAATGATGGGACAAATTCCCCTGCCATTGTGATGGGTTTGTCTGGGTATGTTTTCATTCGTTTTCTTGGTTCTGTGAACAGAAGTCTGATGTTATTCTTATCTTTCATTTCAGATATGCATTTTCCCAGTTTTTTTTTTTTTTTTTTGAAACATTGGGATGGTTTGAACCTCTACCCACATCCCACCCCACCACTTGTGCTAGCTTGAGGTGGCTAATTTTATTTAAAAATAATTGATTTCTTTATGTTCATTCACATATTTATAGCATGAAATTTTAAAGTTTTGCTGCAATGAGCAAATTTGATGAACATTTTCTTAAAGAAACATTCGGAAAGAGAAAAATTAGGTATTTAAGTATATATTTAATGCATTTTTGCTCGGTCAAATCTTTCATACTGAATGTCTGAATGTCTGTTTAGGTAGGTTTAAGTATCCGATATAAATTAAATGGGTGTAAGTTTAACCACACCACTTGAAGCAGTCATGTTATTGACTTTTTATTTACACCTATCTTGACTCTAAGCTGGAAGGAGTCCAGTTTATGATGGTTCACATTGGATAGTCTGGAACCAAGGTGGTGTGTTGGTGGTCTTCTTTCTTTTCCGGAGTATTATTGCGAATGTCTGCTTCTTGATCTGCTGCTCACATGCTTATGGAGAAGAAAATTTTTATTTTGTCTTTTATGCTTTTAGTTAGAATAAACGTGCAAGTAAATTGTCTATCTGAAAGTGGATGTTCTACATAGGAAACTTTCAGAACTTGTTGAAGTCAGGTCTGTGTTGCGAGATCAGGTTCCTGTTATCAGAAGGTTTTCTGGGGGAGGCACTGTTATTGTTGACCAAGGGACTATATTTGTTACTCTCATATGCAATAAAGAAGCCCTTTCCCCGTTCCATCATGTCATGGAGTGGTCAGTTATACAGTGAAGTTTTTGAAGGGATTGGTGATTTCCAACTCCGTGAGAATGGTACATAGGTTGCCCCTTAATCATTGTGCTTTGATTAGTTTCTAATGTGAACTGGGCTGTTTTGTTTTTCAGATCCTTGGTTTAGATCCAATAAACAAAAGTATCATTTGGGCCTTTTAAAGTGAGCACAAATGTCTTCCATTTGGAATGTTTTAACCCCCTGAACATTAGGAAGTCTATAAAATGTTCTGTATTATTTTCAGTTGTCATATATTGAAGTTTTGATGGAATCAAATCTGTATCATTTCCAAGATTCATGTAATGAAATTATGATTCCACTTTCCTTGTAGATTATGTTTTTGGTGATCGTAAATTTGGTGGAAATGCTCAATCAATAATCAAGCACAGGTGGGTCCACCACACATCTTTGTTATGGGATTATGAGGTCAAGAACATGGCCTACCTCAAGTTACCAGCAAAGGCTCCCAATTACCGACTTGTAAGGAATTATTTTTGTGACTGCTAATGATTTTTCCTCATTTTTTAAAATGTTGAAATTGAAATATTTTTTGTTCTAGTTTGAAGAAATCAGTTAGTGCTAATTCCTGTTATTAGTTGTTACCCACCTACAGTTTGTTGGTTTGAATAATTATTACTTCTGTAAATATTGTACTAAGATATTGCTTATTATGGTTCTATATAAAGAGAAAAAGGAAGGGGATACTATCCTGCATTATGCAGGTTAAAACATAAAAAACATCTTATACTGAATGTTGCATGTTAAGGACACATTCAGTGTCTCTAGTGCATTTGTTCTTATGTGTAAGTGGTTTTAAACTTGACAATGGAAACTTTATATCACATGATGACACATTGGTATCAGATCAATCCCCTCACAAGATATCATTATGAGTCAGCCAATCTTAAAAAGCTGAGATTTGAGAAATGAGAATGAATGCTCTCTGAAACATGTTGGACTACAGGCACTTAATTTTCTTATATATAAAAAGTAAATGTGATTTGCTAGCTAAGTATATTCAATACATGTGCCACATCATGATAAATCCTCAGAACTGTGTTGATGTCAGTTAAGTTAAAACTTAAAAGAATGTTTTATAGAGATTTCTTATTTGTTAGTGGTATAAACTTGTAGATTGTCATTGAACTGGAAAAAATGACGTTAAAAGAGAATGGAATGTATACATATATCCACAAATATATTTTCTCAACAAATGGTCTGATCCTCACAGAAACAGGAATCCCTTGAGATTGATTTCCGAGAATCTCTGAACTGAATGGCACTAGGAACGAGTACTTATATCTGGTGCCTTTTCTGTTTTGTTTCATTTTGCTCTGTATTTTCTTGGACGTAGCATCTGTGCCTATTAGGGTTGCTTTCTTTTGCTCTTTTGGCATTTTTGTATTGGCTTTAGGATCCCTTCAGTCCTTGATATAAGAGCTACTTAACTAATTGGGTAGATTAAGGAAATAATATAAATTAGTTGATTGTCATAAATGTGATCTGATCCCCCTTAAAATACCCTGTGTAACATTAGATTATATATCAATTTATAAGTTAGGTAAATTGGTTTGGGAAAGAAGTGATAAATATGAGAGACAAAATAGATTAAGATATTATGTTTAGGATTAAATCCAACCCTCCAACTAACTCATATATTAAAGAGTAGAGGGAGTAGGATTTTTCCACCAGTATGATGGGCTTCAATGGTTTATCGTTGTTTTCACACGGTTATCTGCTTGCAGGCTAGAGGCCACAATGATTTTGTATGTCGAATGAAGGAATTTCTGCCTCGATCTGAATTTGTAGAAAGAACAATTAAGGCAATCAGATCTCGTTTCTCTCTGGAACCTGTAGCCGATAATATTGCGGACATAGATGTTCCCTCTGCAACCCATTTTGCTCCCAGCACTAGGCTTCTCACTGATCATGACATGAGGGAAGTATGTGCTGCTTCACTCTAAAACACCAATCAATATCTTTCAGTGATGTGGTAACTGGCAAAGCATGACAAGGTAATAAGTTAGAGAAATTAATTCATGGATGATTGGGAGACGTTGTTATCCATGTTTCTATTGAGATTCTTTGTGAAACCTGCCTATAAAATATAGGTTGATTGAACCAATAATGAAAAAGCATACAAACATATCAGGTCTGACTGAAAAATTTGTTTGGATTGATTATTTGTTTTTTGAATTGTTAATTTATTGATAGAGCACAGTGGCACCTTACGATCCATATAGTCAACCTTTGCTAGTGGGTAAGGCTTGTTGTTCTTAGGTCTTCCTTTGTCATAGATTGGCTTTATCTAGGTTATTTTTTTTTTTTTTTTTTTTTTTTTTGACTGTGACTATTGACATGAGAGGAAAATTGCAGCGGCATGTTTCTCTTTCCTATCTTTCAGTGCAGTATTCTTTGGTTCCATAATTGAATTGCTTATGTTTCATCTTTAATTGGATAATGTTTTACCAAACCTAGTTTCTTTAACGAAAGAAAAAACAGAGTTGTTGAAAATGGCAGTTCTGTTTATTTTTCCATCTCATCTTTGGTTAAAAAGCAAGATGTCGATTCTCAAGTTCGCTTCAGTATGTAACTCAAAAATTGCAGATGGTAACAAACTTGCCTCTTGGCTTATGATCACTAATGTCAGCCCTCTGTTCAATTTACCAGTTGCTAGGAAGTTGCGATACATATTGTACTCTAGCATTTGTATTTCTGGCTTTTTCTGTTTGGTTGTATACATTTTGGAACTTTCATACTCCCTCCGGTCTCTAATATAACATGTAGTTAACTTTTTTAGAAAGATCAAGGAAGCTAAATAAATTACTTTAAAGTGTTGATATTTATCTTTATTTTTTTATATACTAAATTAATTTGCCTGATTTATAAACTGATATATAATCAAACGATATCCGACATATGTTATGATTAACTAACTTATTTAGCTTCATTAATCTCTTAAAAAAGGGTAACTATGTATTTACATTAAATGTTGGAAGAGTAAGACTTATTTACCTAATTTTAATTAGATTGAGGAAGCTAGTTAAATTAGTTAATATGACATATATTTTCTGAACTACACTTGTCATCTTCATTAATTCTCTCATTTCTTTTCTTATTTAATTATCATTGAAGGATCATCAATAGGGGTAAATTAAGAAAATATTGAAAAAATGAAAACTATGTTTTATATTTAAGATCAAAATCAATTCTTCAAAAATGTAATCCCTCTAGTCCTTAATATAAGAAACCAATTAACAAGTTTATTTGATCTTTTTTATAAGGCAGTTATTTATTCCCAATGAGCATTAATTATTCTTTTCTATATATGCCCCTAATAAATAATGGTAGTGGGTGAGAGTAATAATTAATACTCCCTCTGGTTCTAATTATAGGACAACATTTAAGAGTTGGCTTTAATCCTAATTATAAGACAACATTTTAATTTTTGTCAATTTCTTCCTAAAATACCCCTATTTTATTCTCTTAAGTATATTTGGTTTTTGGTGAATATATGTATATAGGTACATAGACTCTTCTAACTTGTGAAACTTTTAAATATGTGTGTGTGTGTGTGTGTGTGTGGTGCACGCGTATCTATATATGTATATATGTGTGTGAGTGTGTCTATACACAAATATATATAGACACACATACACACATGTGTGCATGTGTGTGTGTGTGTATGTATATGTGTGTTTACACACAAATATATATAGACACACACACAGACACGCATACATATATATGCATGTGTGTGTATGTGCATACATATATGTATATATGTATGTATATGTGTGTGTGTTTGTGTATATATGTGCTTGTATACACACAAATATATATAGATACACATACATATATGTATATCTGCGTGTGTTTGTCAATAAATGTGTGTGTGTTACATATATAAACACACACACACACACACACACACACACATATATATCTTTGTGTGTGTGGGGGGGGGGGGAGGGGGGTTAGGTTGGAGAGGTACGTGGCAAGAGCTATTAATTCACTTTTATTTATGTCATTTTAAATTTATAAAGGGTATTTTAGGAAAATAAGTAAAATTAACTAATTTAACTTCTTTCCTTAATCTTCACAAAATTGGTTAACTATGTCCTATAATTAGGACCGGAGGGAATATAATATTAGAGTTTAGTGCAATTAGTAGGGGTAATATTGAAATTTATTTAAATTGTAGGCTAATTTTATTAACTTTAACTGTTTTTATTGATTTGTGAGAATTGTTAGTTGGTGTCTTATAATAAGGATTAGAAAGAGTATTATATTAAAGACAAGAGGAATACATGATATGTATTTTGTATTTGGTTTTTTATAACTAGGTGTTATTTGTATTAAACTACTAATGAATGTTTCAAGTTTGAGTATTACTTGGAATTCAGAGTGAGCTCTGATGTGGTTTTTTCCCCCAAAAAAAAATTGTAAGATAAAATTTCATAATTCTACTTAAAGCATATGGCACATTCTTTTCATTATACTCCATTCTGTGTTAAATATAATACGTAGTTGACTTTTTTATTTTTAGATTAAAGAAGCTAAATAAATTATTAATCATATTATTGTTATGTATCATTAAATTTTATATATATATATATATATATATATCAGTTTATAAGTTAGGAAAAATGGTTTAGAGAAAAAATGACAAATATAAACATTTTAAAGTAATTTAATTAATTTTCTTAATACCTCAAAAAAAAAAAAAAAAAAGTCATGTATCTCTTATATTTAAAACTAGATGTTAAGTCTTTGACTCTACATGCTATGAAATGTTTTGATAGTCTTAGCTTCATGTTATAGCTTTCTTTGCTTTTGATGTACAACTCCTGAACTTTCTTATTAATAGAATTCCTTTTCACTAAAAAAAAAAAAAAAAAAAAAAAAAAAAAAAAAAAGATAGACGCAATTATCAATGCTTTTTATTTATTTCCTCCGTCTAAGAATGGCATAATTAATTTTTGAATATTAAAAAACTAATTAAATCAATTATTTGTAATAAATGAATGTCATTTTTATTAAAGTAAATTTTTTAATCATGTGCATTGGTTCTAAAAGATTTAGTTACCATTGAGCCACTAAATCTATATGTTAAAATAGGGAAAACTAATATAAAAGAACTATCAAGGTAAAAGATCTTGTTCTAAATCATATATTATCCTACCAATGGCAATTAAAATATTACAATATTTCATTGTGCTTCACCATTTACAATTACAATTTTTTTTCCAACACTTGGAAACTACAAGATAGCCATATTTTAAATCATTTACTCTATTATAATCTGCTTATACAACAGTTGGCATTTTACCAGTTCATTGATGCTATTGACAACAGTTTTTTTCACAATCTCAGCATTTGGAAAAAAAATAATAAGAGGGTGATGTTTCAAATCATTTATCACACTACCGGCTATATTTACAACACTTTTAAGTTATAACAACTCACCCTCACCTCTTTAATTTGGTGCCAAAGGGAGGGAATGCTAGCATTGGTGACCTATGTTTTTTTTAAGTAAGAGGCAGTATTCTAAAGTCACCAACATTTTAAAATTACATTTGATTATGAGTAGTGATTTGATATTTTGTAAATTAGGATAACCTTTTTAATATTTGGAACTTAAACTGTATTTTTTGAAAGGGAAAATGACAGAAAAATATTGTGAAAAAAGAAGAAGATAAATGTGGCAAATTCCAAAAATGGAAAATCTCACAAAAAAATTTAAAAATCCTAATACATTATTACCTTATTTGTCTTTTTTGAAATTTAAATGAAATGACAAAAATGCCCTTACATATATTTTTTTTTAAAGAAAATCCTCATCGGTTGACCTCCCCTACTAGGGTAGGAGCTTTAGTATCGGAATAAATATTTTCAAAGCGTAAGGCGGGGTTTGAACCCCAACCACTTGTGGTCACCAATGCATTTTAACATTTGTAAAGCAAAAACATAATATAAGTTAACACTTTCTCTTTGACTTAGGTCTATTTACAAGTTTTAGTAAAGAATTCACGACATTGCATTATATTTTAACAATTTTTGTTTACCAAGTATAAAATGCATACTATCATATTATTCACAAGTTTTGTTACGGAATTCATAATACTTGATTAGGTTTTGACAACTTTTGTTTTCTAAAAACAAAAATTTATACTATCGAGATCATTCACAAGTTTTGTTAGGAATTTACAATATTTGAGTAGGGTTTTAACAATTTGTAAATTTTTTATGGGACACAAAAATTGTTAAAACCTCATCAAAAGTGGTGAATTTCTTAATAAAATTTGTGAATGACATAATAGTTTTAGAAAAATAAAAGTTATTAAAACCTAACCTAATATCATAATTCTTAAAAAACTTATGAATGACATGCTGGTGTGATTTTTTTTCCTTGGAAAAATAAAAGTGGTTAAAGGCTAATCAAATACCATAAATTCCTTTAAAAAAACTTATGAATGATTTGATAATGTGAATTTTTTTCTGGGAAAACAAAAGTTGTTAAATATTAATCAAATGTCGTGAATTTAGTATAAAAAAAAAACTTGCAAATGATTTGACAGCATGATTTTTTTTTTTTTTCTGGGAAATCAAAAGTTAAAACCTAATGTAGTGAATTCCTTAACAAAACTTTTAAATAACCTGATAGTATGAATTTTTTTCTAGAAAAACAAAAGCAGTTAAAACTTAATCAAATGCTGTGAATTCCATAATAAAACTTATAAATTACTTGATAGAGTGAACTTTTTTCTAAGGGGAAAAATTGTTAAAACTTAATCAAATGTTGTAAATTTTTTAACAAAACTTGTGAATGACTTGATAGTGTATATTTTTTACTTAGTAAATGAAAGTTGTCAGAACCTAACGAAATGTCGTTAATTACTTAATAAAACTTGTGAATGGGCTTGAGTCAAAGAGAATGTGCTAACTTATATATATTTATTTGCATAACATATATCGAAATGTATTGGTGGCCCAATGGTCACCAAACTTTTGGAAAACTAGTTCAGATAGTCTAGGATCTATTTGGTGTGTTTTTTTTTTACCTTCTTTAAGATGCAATATTTGAACCTAATAAGACCATAACAATACCTATATTCATATAAAACACATCACAAAATATTAAAACTCAATCATAAATCCATAATAATCTCCAACAACATTAAACAAAAATAATAATAAAAAATAAAAACAATATTTGGGCCAAACTGTACTAGATCATAGGGTTTGAGGCCTTGGCCTAAAGTACGGTCTGGCCCAAGAAGACCAGTTGGTCTGGTCTGCCTAATATTGTTTCAGGCCAATTTTTTTCACCGGATCAGACCAGGCTACTTGGACCATTGGGTTTTTTGCCCATCCCTATGTACAAGTTTGTGTCTATTAGGTTTATATGATATAAGATGCTTATTTTGATAGCAAAATTTGAAGCTTATGAGGAAAGGAAAAGCACAATTGGTAGTAGGTTGGAAAAAGAGAAATTACTGTTATGACATTAAATGTCTATTTTAAAACTTTCACCGACCTTTTATTTTCTCTCTCTTCTCCTATCAGGCACCAAATTCCCCTTGTTTCATTTTACTGCACAAAATTATTTACTTTTTAGTGCTTCATATGATATAAGCTGCTTAATTGCTTTTTACTACACAAAATTATTATTTTTTAATTTCTTTTGAGTGAAAAGTGAAAAATAATTTATTTTAAATTCCCATTATATATATAAGTGCATTTTAATATTTACAATTTTTATTAATACAATAAATTTTTTGTTTGTATAATTTTAGATGTAATATTTCCTTAAAGTCTATGTAATATTTCCTCAGCCTTGTCTTAGAGAAGAAGGTCCCCTAATAGCAAGTGTCCAGTTTGTGAAAGAGAAGATGAGACTATTGAACACCTATTTTACACCTATTTTTCCATTGTCTATGGACTTGATGCATTTGGTTTGGTTCCCAATTGAGTGTCACGTTTGATGACTCCAGTACCTCTAATTTTAATGCCTGGTAGATCTTGATGTCGGGTATGCCTTCTTTGAGTAAGCAAGATCTGTCTTTGATTTGTTGGATTCTATGGTTTACATGGAAAAATAGAAAAGAGATGGTTTTTGATCATAGCATACCAAATCCTATTGAAGTTATTAAATTGGCCAAGAAAAGTAACTTTAAATTTTGGGCAAACTATGACATGGTGCATACGGGTTCTGTTTTGCTGAGGAGCTATGATAATCTTAGCATTAAATGGTTCCCTCCTGCACTAGGTAGCCTTAAAATTAATTGTGATGGGGTCTTTTCATCCACTGAGAATGGTGTTGCCATTGGGATAATCTGTCATGATCATGTTGGTTTCTTTAAATGGGGCTATGTGGACAAAATTAAATCCATTTCTGCTTCATGGCTGAAGCCTTGGCTCTAAAGAGGACTCTTCTACTAGCTGTGGACCTAGGACATGACAAAGTGGTTTTTGAAACCGATTCCCTCCCTTTGCATACCTGTGTTGATGAAAAGTCACCAAATTTGTTTGATTGGAGGAGTAAAAGTATTGTCTAGGATATCATTTGTCTCTTTGTCTTCTAAGATTGAGTTCTTCATTTCCTTTGCTTCTAGATGGGGCAACCATGCAGCAAGAAGAACCTTGGAGGCTTAGAGACTTGTGTAGATGCGATGATTCTTCACTCACTAGTCCTGCTCTAGATGGTGGCTAGTTGTATTTTCCCTATTTTCTTTTTTGTAGGATTGTTGCTTCATTTGTACTGGTTCTTGTTCAATCATGTTCTTTTTGTTTCTGTATTCCTCATTATGTTTTTGTGTTCCCCTATGTATTGCTACATTTTGTGATGATATTAATGCAAGTATCCTTTGACCAAAAAAAAAAAAAAAAAAAAATTCTTAAATAAGGGTAAACAAATAACCCGCAACCCACTCAACCGCCCGAACCCCGTAGATAATTTTTGGGATTAAACCCACACAGATTGGGACTAATGGGTAATGGGCTATCCATACCCATTTGTATTATACGGACGGGGCACGGGTGGGTTACAGCATGGGCCACCCTGTGCCAGCCCGTTACGTGTAACCTTATTTTTCATTTATTTGTTTCATTTTTTCCCAGCACGCAGAAACTGAAACAGCAGTCTTTCAGCTCTCAAACACTCAAGATACATGCTGAGGGAGAGATACTGATAACTGGACAAGGCCCCGTGTCCCTCAACTCTCAAACACTCAAACTCTCGAACACTCGCCACTCGCCACTCGCCACTCGCCGTCGCCAGCGCCTCCGCCTCTCGACTCGAGTCTCCAGTCTCGACATTACATTTCTCCCTCTCTTCTGTCTGTCGCCGTCGCGCCGGAGTGCCGGTCTCCGTCGGAGTCGCTAGTGGTTAGGTCGCTCACATATCCATCTCTCATCTCTCTCGGAGTCTCGGATCCCACCCAAAGCTCAGCCTCTCGATCTCGGCCTCTCGCGCTCGCGCTCGCCCTTCGCGCTCGGCCTCTCCCGATCGCCGCGACCTCTTCCTCTCGCCTGCGAGTCTACGACCTCTCACTCTCGGCCTCAGCTCAATTTCAACTGAAACAGCTCACCCTCGGCCTCAACTAACTTTCTGGCAGAAAAGGTACCCATCGTAATCTTTTTCAGGTTTTTGTAAAAGGCACTCTCGGCCTAAGATTCTTAAGTTTGCAAAAGTGATTGAGCAAAAGCCATTGCATGTGCGCTTCAGATTATGCCAGGTCATCCAAATACGTGGACGAAATCCTTATCACTCAAAATGGTTGAATCGCTGCCGTCGTTATAAATACCTATCAAATCATCGTTTCTCCTCTTCTTCGGCAATTTCGTCAGTGTCGTATTGTTTTTGGAGGCACTTCGATGTTTTAAAGCTCCCTCTACTTGCTTGGTTACATTCGAAGATTTTCTTTCTTTTCAGCTTTAGGTGCTTTCTTTAGATGATTATAATGGGTTTTACTTGGAATGCAGTATTATATATGTTGATATTTATTTATTTTTTCATATGATTTGGTGTAGAATTGATTCACAATGTTGCAAAGGTGGAGTAAAGTAATCACTCATGTTTCTAAAATGGGATCACAAAGTCATTTGAAATTTGGCAAAGATATTTGTGCCTTGACGCGCCTAAGTTATGCGAAGGTTGCAGCAGCAGCATCGCCGCCAACTTCAACTGATTTTAAGGAGAAAGATTTTACAAATGAACCGAAGGTATCGATATAAAATTCCCGTTCCTATTTATTTGAAGGTTCCGGCTATGGAAGTGAGCTTACTTGCTAGTATTTGTTTATAATTGAAATTCTGTTTGTGAGGGTTTAGCTCTCTGTGTGTGTTTTTCGGGGTGGTTGAAAAGAAGTTATGAAATTTTCTCTTGCAGCTTATTCCAAGCAATGATAGCTATGCACAGCTTTTTCCCTTCTTCTCATTTCCCTGCATTTTCATCTTGGGTTAACTTGTCTCTGCTGCCTGAATTCTTGGATGCAACTTCTTGTTGCTTCTTTTTCTGTAATTCTTGTTTTATAAGTTTTCATATATAGAGTAGGCAATACTATATGCTTGATTTGATGTGAATAATAATCTCCCTGCATGTTTTAGGTTAACTTAGGTAAGATGTTTTGGTCAAAGCCCTGTTCACTAGCCTTGGCCGAAAATTCACCACTAAGAGTTCAAGAACCAAATTTTGAGGGCATCAAGCGATTCTTTCTGAAAATGTTGCTGTTTTATAGTAAACAGAGTAAGTCAATTCGAGGAGCTAATGTCGTATACCAGAGAATCCTTTCACAGGTTGATAAACCTCCTATTTATGAAGGTGACACCTATTCTTTGTGACTATTATGTTGATTAAATTATTTCATATATAAAGGGAACTGGTATTTTCTTTTGTCATTGTTAAACTCTCAAAATGAAATAAAAAGATAAAAAAAAAAAAAAAAAAAAAAAAAGAAGAGGGGTGTGGAGGGTTGGGATGGAGGGGAATTGACTGTCCACTCTATGCCCTGTCTATGTGACTTTCCCATTGGAGTAAATTTCACCTGTAAGATTCGAGGGTCTGCATGATAAGACATTATATTTATCTATTGTACTCCTCTGTTGTAGTTCTGAGGGCTAGTGCTGAGTGGTATAGTCATGTCTTCCTAAATTGAGGGACTTGAGGAATTTCAGTGTTGCAAGTTACTGAAGCTGAAATAAGTTTTCCTTGCATATGTTTCTGATCTATGTGACCTGCAGCTTATTGACTTATCCTAGGATTCCCATTTTTCTTGAAAGCATATTTTGATGGCTACAGTTTGTTTAAGGCTAAAATCTCCTAAAAGTTAGCCCATTGCAGAATAATCATAACCAAATCTGTGAACCTGATCCAAACATGCTGACTTAAATGCAAACACACACCAATACTTGCATGGGCATTCAAGTTTACTCAACAGATATACTCTTCTAAGTTTCCTTAAGACTTTGAGGTTGTATAATTTTCCATTCACAGGTTTTTCATGATATGGTTCATATTGTTCCTTAGTTTGGAGGAAATCCATTTAACATTGCCTCATTTTGCAAGAGGTGGTGTAGCTTGTTGCACATTTGTGGGGATGTGGGGGCTTGCCTCCATGTAGATTTCTTAGTCACTTGAATGTGAGGTTCTTATTGTATGAAAGAAAGTAAAATTTACTGGGATAATTGCTCTGTGGGGCATATGGATTGAGGTCAAAATCTTAGAGAGAGATTTCACCAATGTATGTGGGGGTTGAATTCTTCAGGTGACCTCCCTTTAGTGTTTGGCTTATCTTTATGTTGGTTATTCCTCTTACTCTGAGGGCTCTGAAATTAAAGGACATTTTTGTTGTTGTGTGTTTTTGCATGTGTATCACTTCAAGGGCTTTAACCTTTCCTTACTTTATTGACAAAGAGAAAGAAAAATTTCAATGAGTAATTTGACGAAGCTTGTAGGTTTCATAACTTATTTTGGGAATTAGAATTGAGTGATATGGGCTGCGAGGATTATAATTCAAATTAGGTCTCATATAAAAAAGATTCTCTCTTATTTTAACTGTTTCCCCCTTTCCTGCAGTGTTTAACTTGGAGAAAACGTTTAAAACAACATTCTCTTTGCTTGTACTTCACATGTGGCTATGTTTGCGTCGCTTGAAGCAAGAGGGAAAGGAGGGAGTTGAATTTGGGCAATACCTGTATGAAATATACAATCATGATGTGGAGCTAAGAGTGTCTAAAGCTGGAGTAAGTTGTCTTTTTCATTTCCTTAATTTATTTATTTGCATCCCACCCCAACAACATATCAGCTGTGATGTTTGTCACTTGGAAGAACACGCTCGCATACATTTCATTTTCCTTATTATTTTTAAGTAACACCATTGATCTATTTATAACTCTGTTTCCATTTGGACTCAAAATGTTAACTACAGAAATATAAAAATTTAATCTTTGGGAATTATGTACATTTTTGCTGCTTGCTTCGTTTATATGTCAATATCTATTGAACAAGAAATTCCTATTGAGTTAGCTTTCATGATTTCATCTGATTTTTGGCATTCAGTTTTTCAGGATGATGAGATTGTGCAATGATATGTTCATGTATTTTCCATTTTTGAGGTTGTAGGAGGAATTGGTACTGCATGCATGAGTATACAAACAGACTGCATAGTTAACTCTGTATTTATATGTAATCACTTACTTTTACATGGCAGGTTAACCTCTTGTTGACTAGGTGGATGAAGGATCTAGAAAAAATTTTCTATGGAAATATTGTTGCTTATGATACAGCCTTGCTTCCAGAAGCAAAACCGAATGATTTCACTGATGTAATATGGAGGTAGCTTTTGACCCCAGCTGTATTCTCCACCTTTATTTTTTCGGATGTTTTCCAGTGAGAATGCATTTCCACATTACACAACTCGTGTGTTTTTTCGTTCCAGGAATATATTTTCCGATGATGGTTCATCAACACCAGATGCTGCTGCGTTGTGGACAGCACAGGTATTTCTTCAACATGTGAAAGTTTACTCTGTATTTGTGTAATAGATAATGTGTGAGACTTTTCATGTCAGGAATTTTTAAGCTGCTGCATTTTTTAGAAATATTACCTTTATATTTAAGTTTCTTAACCTGACAGAGGAGTAAGTAGTGACCAATTTATAAAAATGAATAAGACAAAATGAGGGAGGGCTCATTTTATTTTATTTCATATTTTTCACAAACAGAGCAATTTATTTATTCAACATTTGGAATACAATCATCAGTAACGTAATTCATAAGGTTTGAAGATTACAATATATGTTTGCTCCACCAAAGTCTAAAGGAGCGAGGTATGTGACCCTGAGAAAGGTGTACTTGTCCTCGTGACATCTTTCCATATGGTCTGCCTATTCAGGTTGCCTAGTCTGGAGTTGATTAAGACCTTAAAGTCTCACAGGGAAAATATAGCTGCAATGGAGAATTGAAGGACTTTTACATAATTGGCTAGTCCTTAATCCATAACGAACCGAAGCAGGGACATTTTTTATTCCAACCGGCCCTAGCATTCCATCTAAAATTCCTTACCTCTTGCACATTAAAACGATTGCTGCCCATATATTCATGGTTAAGAGCATGCCCAAGAGAGAGTAATGATAAGAAATAAGCACCTCCCTCTTGTATTTTTAGAGTGCTTCCCGTCTTTTGTGTAGATTGCCAATCAACCACTTGATCAGTTGGTCTAGCACTGTTCCACAAATTTCATTTTTTTGAGCATATCATAAGTTTGTTCACAAATTTCCTCTTTTTTCAGCATATCATAAGTCCATCACCACATTTGATTTCTTTTTGTTTCCTTTGCAGTCAATTGTTAAACATTTACCTGATTCTTTTAGTTGCTTTTCTTTTTATATTTTTCTGTTTATATGGGTAATATATTGATGCTGAATCTATAGTTTGTCTCTCAGGCAATGGCCAGGTATGCTCGTCGGGAAGTAAGTTGTCTCTCTATGACAGGTAAATGCTGTCCGTCATTCTATAACTTTATATGCAATAACCATCTATTTGTTGCATCATATAAGATAAGGGAAATGGGGGTTTGATTTGGACATTTCTCCTGCTTTAGATTGATATCATACCTTGTCTTCATTCTCATCAGTCCAAACACAGCTGTTTCTGAAATGCTCTGTTCTTTCCAGGTTACCAAATACCGATGATCATTTATTTGGCTGAGAAATATGTACAATATTCCTACCATGGCATTATGATCCCTAATGTCTCTTGTGACTTGCCCTAACTGTTTTTTGTTCCTTAATATTGTTTTTGAACTCATCAAATTGTGCTTCATGTGTCACTTGTGCTGCTGTTAAAATACAACAAAGTGTGTGGTTAATATGAAAAACCAGCAAATATATTTTGGGATATGAGGGTATTATTGTGATATATTTTTCCTCGTTCTTTTATGTTTTGTTTTTTTGTTTTTTATGTTTTTCTTTTCTTTTCTGGATCTGTTTTGCTTATTTTTAGTTTACTGAGTCATGAAATTTTGGATGGCAGATAAAGAAGCAATATACTCGGGGAATTTTACGTTTAGCTCACTGAAGCGCGAGATCACAAGTGCAAAGGGACATCAATAGACAATAATTAATCATTTCTTGAATAAATCTTAGGGGGGAAATACCTCTTTCATTATTTGTTGCTAGGAAAAACACATTGAATAGTTATTATACAAGCGGCTGTGGTTCACTTTCATGTTCTGTATTTACATAATTTGGCATCTTGAAGGTCGATTCTTCGTTTTTGCTCAGATAAATAGAAGCGTTGAGAGTGATATTAAAGAAGTGTGACTTTTTGCTCAGATAAAACAGCCTATAAACAATGCTATTTTATGCTCTCTTTTTCTTTCATATTTAATATTGTATAGATCTTCTACCATGCAAAATATGACAGACAGACGAAAGAATACAAGAAGGTTACGTTTTTGGTGATCCTCGGATATGAATTGTGTGAGTTGCTCGATTGTTCTAGTGAGGCTAAAAAACAGGATCACACTTTCACGAGACTCAAACAATCCAATAGATTGATCTCATCTCTGCATGTTTTGTAACAGGGAGAATTCAAATCTGTCAACTGCGAACCAGTCAGAAAAAGGTCGATTACCTCTCGGCAATCACACTCCACAATAAGAGACGGTATTCTCCTAACCAAGCCAGCTTTAGTGCCCATAGAATGCCCCACGCTTCTGTTGTTATGACTGTTCCCCTACCCCTGGTACATAAAACCTTGTAGATTTGCTCTAGCCGAGAAATCGGGTTGGTTTTGTTGGGTCGGCGCAACGTAGTTAAAATCGAGATTTTACGTAAAATCAGAAGAGGGATAAAAAATCGTAAAACATAAAAAAATTGTAAAAACATAAAAGCGTTTGAAAAATTTGTAAAATCGTTTTAATGAAAAAAAAAAAAAAAAAATAGTAAAAACGTAAAATCACAATGATAAATTGAGATTTTAACAACCATGGGCTGGCTCTTAAGCTTTTAAAATGAAGCCTTCAAATGAATTCGGGCTTAAAAGGGAAATCGAAGGATTCGTGAGTCCCCAGGACAAATAGAGTCTCGACTTAAGATGTCATCAGGAATACCTTTTGTTGTCTCCTACTTTAACGGACCATAATGGGGCACCCATACATCATTCTAGAAAGACGTGATATTGCCACTCCCTATATGCCATGCCAAACCATCTTGGACTTGTTCCCAACTTGAACGAATTCCCTTCCACGTACTAGATTCACTTGTACGTTTTACAACTTTAATTTTGGGAATTAGATCTGAGCCACACTAGTATTTCTCATGCAAGATCTTTACCCATAACAAGTCCGCTCGGTTAATGAAAGACCACCCCAGCTTCACCATGAATGCCTTGTTCTGCAAGTAAGCTTGACGAAGTCCTAATCCCCTTCCATCCTTCCCATGGCATACATCATCCCAGATGAATCTTTCGTCTAGTGTTGCTACCACCCCACAGGAACTTTTTGCACTTTTTATCAATTTCATAGGCTGAAGCCATAGTATGATGCCCAACCAACAAGAGTGTATTAGCCTTCCAACTAGACAACTGGCAATCCATTTTATCCAACATGGGATAAAGTTTAAGAAATCATTGATCTCCTTGGATCTAGTATGGTTCACATTCCTCGAGAAATAAATTCTGAATTTCGCTTCATTAATTTTCTGCACAGAAATCATCCATCGAATGTGGCCTTCACAGTGGCAGCCTGATCCATATCTGCTTTCCGCAAACAAAATAAGGTCATCAGCAAAATAATAAATGAGACACAACCGTACCTCTTTTACTCAGCCTCAAGGGAAGCCAATCGCCACTCATCACTGCATTCTGAATTAGATGACCCAAACGTTTCATGTCTAACACAACAAGATACGGAGATATAGGATCTCCTTGACGCACATCCCGAGTAGGGTAAAAATCATTCACAGCAACACCATTCCAAAGTAAATTCATGTGTGGAGTAGAAATAAAGAACTCGATAATTTTTCTAGTGTTCTCAAGATTATTAAGCTCTTTCTGGTCAATTTCAATAGCCAAAAACCCTCGACGTTTCTTCATACTCCACAAGGAATGGATAATTTCCTGGGCAAGGATAATATCATGAGAACTTTGTCTCCCTTTCACAAAATTACCCTGGTTCGGAGCCACTACAAGAGGCATAATGGGCTTCAGCCTATTGGTTAAAATCTTTGTCACAATCTTATAAACCACAAAACACAAACTAATGGGTCTAAAACCCCAGATCGTCTGGTGATGCTCAATTTAGGAATTAATAATACCATTTGTGTAATGAATCTCCACCTCTGTAGCTTAAGCACCAAGCACGGATAAAGATCATCATTTACCTGTGGGTAACTACACCCATAAATTAAAGAGGTAATACTCGAACCTTCTTCTGTATACAAGTTCTCGAAGAATTTACTACCCATATTTCTGATTTCTGCCGAATCATATGACTAAGCACCCGATTCAAGCTTCAAGGCCTCAATTCTGTTCCGCCTACACCTCCCATTAGCCACTGAATGAAAATACCAGCCGTTACGGTCACCATGAACATACCACTGCATTCTTGAATACTGCCTCCACATTAGTTCTTCCTGAGATATAATGGTTTCTAATTCACACCATAAACCACAACGAATCTTCTCAAGTCGTTCTGTAGTTCGATCTTATTATTCACTCCTTCAATCCTTCTATCACCAAAAACTTCTCTATGCCATGAAGTCGCTTTTTGTTTAAACACTGAGACCGACTCATTCCAGTCCTGATTAACAGACCAATTTACTTTTACAGATTCCTGGAAATCCTTACGAAGAACCCATGGAGCGAAAAATCTAAAAGGACGTTTGCAATTATCAGAACGAACAATAGCATCCATGTTAAGAAGAACAGGGCAATGATCAGATTCAAATTTTGGTAAATGAAGAACTGAAGCATGTGGGAAGAATTCATACTATATATCTAGCATTTACCAATACTCTATCAATGCGACTCTGGCATCGTGCATTCCCCCAAGTATAACAAGGTCCACTAAAGCAAATATCGAGCATGCCACACTGATAAGCTTAGCTTTCTCGCCTGCCTGACGAGGTTCTAGTCTAGGAGGAAATGGTAATTAAAAGACCACTTGTAACGTTGACTTTGTCTTTCCTGACATAGTACTTCGGTTCTAATTATAGGAACACTTTTATATAGTGTAATTTGCACTATGAAAGTGTTCCTATAATTAGGACCGAAGGGAGTATTTTATATCTAATACTTGAATGGATCGATTGTAGAATAATTTATGAGAAGGCCACCTCTTCTGCAATTTTTTACACAAACTCTTCATAAGTATAACAAAGGGTACAGTAAATGGGATTTTTCCTTTTAATTATTCGAGTCAATATGTGATTTTTTAAATCTGTGGTCTAGTTATGAAGGTTTCTTGTCAAAAAGTCAATGGGAGAATGGAATCGGACAAGCACTTCATTTTTAAATCTGATGATTAACAAGAGACAGAGATAAAAGATACAATAAAACCTCACTAATTTCAAATTGGGCGAAAGTATAAGTTTGATCCTGTAAGTTTATGTCAAGTTTCAATTTAATCTCCTAAGTTTAATCTTAATTTTAAACAAGATCTTACATCATGTAAAGACTAAGATCTTATGGAATATTAGTTTGGTTTTGCCCAAATCCTCTTCTAAAATCTCAATTTTTATTTCCTCTCATATTGTCATGTTAGTCTTCAATACAATTTAGAAGGATAAAACATATATTTTCTCATCTCAGTTTACATCAAATTTCAATTTACACCCTTTAAGTTTATAAAGTGTATTTTTAATTCTTTAATTTTAACACTGTTAGTCTCATTTAACAAGAAAAAATGTAACCCCGTTATTGAAACCCTCATTGTTTGAACACTAACATCCACAGCTATAGAATTGTTATTGCCAACTGCATAAGCATTGTCACATTCAAATATCTGTTACATAGCAGTTTTGCTCAAGGGTCATTTTATAATAATCTGAGTTCCTAACTTGAATTGTATAATAAAGGCCAAAGTGGTAGTATTATATGGAGAGAGATAGAAATACATGTATTAAAAAACATCAACTATATATAAATACACACATATCAATATGATTTTTTTGGGATCATTTTCTTGAATACATCATGACTCTATGTGTGTTTGTAAGGACTAGTTTACTCCCAAGTGTATTTCACATGATTTGAATGTCTGAAATCATAAGTCAACACAATGCTTCCATCCATTCTTTTCAACACAAAGCTTTCCACTATGACATAAAATCCAAAATCACTCCATATTCCACTCATTCCTTCAAACTTCTCCACTTTTTTAAATCTCATCACTTCCTTCTTCGCATTGTTTCCCTCCCTATAATCACTTCTTTCTTCCTCCCATCTCATTCTCTCCACAATAGCCATACTCAACCCTACTTTTCTCTCTCCTCTCTCTAAACTCCTAAACCAGATTACACCCTCTTCACCAAATCTCCCTTCTTCAAAAACAGCTTCTCTCCCATCATCCAGCTTTGCAACTTCAGTTTTCACCTCAACATCAAGAAACACTTCATTACATTTCTCACTGTTTTCCCTGGAGAAAAATTTTTCCCACCTTCTTTCAAGCGTCATTTCATAGAAAACTGACCTATTCATTTGGTCCTTTACACTCACTCGTTCTTCCTTCACAAACATGAAAGGGCAGTACCATTTTCCAATCACCACCGGCTCAGAGGAGCAACCAGATGCTGATGAAAAAGTGAAAGGAGGTAACATGGATCGCAGGGTAGGGTTGATGCCGAGAGCTTCACCCAATCGGTAATTGCGTGGTGTATTGGTGGAGAGACTCCAACCTTTTCTCCTCAAGAACTGAGGAGGAAACCCATCTGATAGAATAGACTTGCATTGGAATCCCCCTCTCTTTTTCTTTATCTCAAATTGTTGATAATCATCAAAGGGATTTAGTGGTCTTGATTTGACGTCTTTGATGTAATTGCAGCACAGACATGTTCCCATCTCCTCTTCTGTTGAACATGTGCTTGCTTCGCTGTATAATGTAAAGGGAAGTTATAATAAATTGGCTTAAGTTATTTAATATGAAGACAAATTTAATGTATACTTATATCTCAAAAATCTAATATCGTATGAGACACGAAAAAAGGGAGGAAAGAGGAAAATGGCAACACAAACATGCATGTCATCTATGAAAGGGGGCACTTTAATGATGTGCTTGCTTTGCTACAAAAAAATAATACATGTAAAAGAAGTAATAACAAGTTAGGCTTTAAGTTATTTTGATATAAAGATTTTTGAGGAAGACATAAAAGAGGGGAAAAATTAAATTAAATTAAAAAAAAAAGAAAATCAAGGGGAAGAATACGTGGATCCGCCCTTGCCCGTGTCGTCTTCTTTTGAAGATGTGCTTGCTTCGCTATATAATGTAAAAGAAGTTATAACAAGTTGCCTTTAAGTTATTTTCATATAAAGGAAAAAAAAAAAAAAAAAAAAGAAGAACAGAAGAATATAAAATGGGGGAAATGAAGATTGTGGACTTGATGCTTTGAGGATTAAAAAGAGTATAAACCAGACTGATAAAAAAATGAAGATAAAAAGTTGACTGAAAACGAGGATTATCGAACTGAAACCTTTGAAAGTAAAAAAAAAAAAAAGTACAATTGCAGACAGAGGGAAAAAAAAGTAATAGAAAATATATGATAATATACTAAACAAAGCCTCACATGGCTTAATTAGAGAAAGAATAGAAGCTATACAACGTTCAGGGAAGTTCTACAAAGCGTACTCAAAACTATTTTTATAGAAAGATAAATCCAATATATACTTGTATCTAAAAAATCTTATAAGCGGCACAAATCAGATAAACCCATGAACTGATTGAGAGGCCAAAAACAGAGCAGAAATGATACCCTTGATGCCTTCCCTTCCTTCGAATGACGTAGTAGCGATTAGAAGATAAAGGTTGATTAAGAACAGGAATGAACATAACTTTATCTTGATCTACGTGGTCTTCACTTACTGCATATCGAACAGTTAAGTTCCTGTTCTGAGGAAATGGCAGGTTTCCAATTCCGTTCTTCCATAAACCAAAACATCCGTAAGTCTCAGCTTCTTCGTCTTGAAGTACTAAGTATCCTGAATTTGGTCCCTCTGGTTGATTCCTAAGAGCTTCAGGATCCCTTTTGTACACAGATCGAGGCCTTGTTATGTACATCTTTCTCTCTTCCCTAGTTCATCGTGAACTTCATATTTGTGTGGTTTTGTGGTATTTTTTTTATTAATGATTTTGTGTCGCTTTTGCCGCCTTCTTTAATCTTTATGATAGTTGTATACCGAAGCTGCGTGGAAGTTTCGCTTGTTTATCTTTTTGGATTTTTTGGAAATAAAAGTCAAGACATTGATAGACGAGAAAAATCAACAGAACGCGTTCCCTGCTCATCCAGGCTGCGTGGAAGTTTAACTTGTTTAATTTTATTTATATATATATATATATATATATATTTACTTTTGTTTTTTTTAAAAAAAATCATTTTAATAAATACAGAATATATGTCACGAAACGATAATAATATTTAAACATTATCATTTTATCAAAATCTTTTCTTTTTCCTACAGAATCTGTTCTGTTTATAAACTATTTTCTATTCATAATAATCTTATACACACACACACATATGGATGATATCGAAATTTCATTAATTGACCACATTACTAAATTATTTTTCAGTTAAAGATAAAAACTTTATCAAATTACAGGCCCAAGACACAAAGACTGGTCCACTACAGAAAACTCCGATTTTTCCCGCAAAAGAGCAAATTTCCGTCGCAAAAATGATTTGCGGCGGAAAAAATTCCCTCGCAAAAATCGCCCACGCAAACCAATTTCCGTCGCAAAAAATGCATCTTTCCGTCGCAAATTCAGAAAGGAACATTTTTCCCTCGCAAAATGTTGGATTTTGCGAGGAAAATCCTTTCCCTCGCAAAATTTGAAAATTTTGCGAGGGAAAAGTTTTCCCTCGCAAAATCCAACATTTTGCGACGGAAAACTTTTCCTCGCAAAATTTAAATTTATTTAAAAAAAAAAAAAAATCGAGAAAAAAATTTTGCGAGGGAAAGGATTTTCCCTCGCAAAATCCAACATTTTGCGAGGGAAAACTTTCCCTCGCAAAATGTAAATTTATTTTTTAAAAAATAAAAAATCGAGAAAAAAATTTGCGAGGGAAAACTTTTCCCTCGCAAAATTTAAATTTGTTTTAAAAAAAATAAAAAATCAGAAAAAAATAAAATAATTACATAAAAAAATATTAAAAACTAGAAAATAAAAAAACTTGTATATCATAAAAATAAATTGTAACAATCATAAAGAAGTTACACAAAGAAAAACAAAATATTACAAATTATTTGGAGCATTTTAATTGCATTTGAACAAATCAAGATGAATCTTTTTAAAATGATTAGATTTGAATATTATCAACTCTAAATATAATATTTTTTAAAGAAAAAGTATACAATTGTTTTTCATATTAATAATAAATGCTTACTTTTATATCAAACTTCGGAAATTGTAGCCTAAAATTGTTTTAATCTGAAAGGAGAATGCAGCTTTGCAATTTGAGTTGTGCAAAGTGCTTTGTACGAGTCAACTTAGAGCAATTTCATCATGAAGAAAAAACAAATAGAGAAATCATAATGACACAAAATAATTAGAGCAGAAAGAGAGCAGCATGTTCATTGTTAGAGAATATAAACATCATATAAGCAAAAACATAAATCACAGGAAAATTACACACCCATAAGTCACATAAGGTTCAACTCGTGCAGATGTTCATTGTGGCTTTGTTTTGGATATCTGTTCCACGAGTCAAATAGAGATTACTTTTGCATCGCTTTTATAAAATTAAGGAATACACATATTTATATACATGTAGGAACTTGAGACCCTTTGAAAAAAACATACCCCCGGATGCAAATCATAAATAAAAGTTTAAATGGCCACCCAAAGGAGTATTGTCACTAAATTATTAAAGAGCTAATGCTTCACCATTAATGAGCCTTTGTTTAAGACAACAAGAAATCTGCAAAAAAAGCATCCTATACTATATTAGATACGACATACTCTACAAGGTACAAAACATGGCAAATTATTTGTTGTATTAACAGGTTTACTAGAGTCAAATGTGAGAACTACAGAGAAATACGAGAGGAAATTAGGATCGTTTGCCATGTTAACAATCTAATTTAGTCAAAATGTAAAAGGTGCGATGATGTTGCACACGGTTCGATTCAAAATGCAGATACTGTTTATATGAAGGGCTACCCTTTTTAGGTACAATTCTTTTCTGCTCAAGATCTCTTGCTTTACTTATAATTGTTTAATGCAACTTAGTGTGTGAAATCAATCTTAATAAATACAATTATATGTAGTTATAGAAATGGGAGAAGTCTTAGATAACTTACCAAAGCATGTAAATATAATGGTAGTAACATCTAGAGGTAGATTTATATCTCCAGGATGATATCTCGCAATTATAAAAGGATCTTCATTAGTTTGTGCCACCCATCCATGTCTCTCATTTTGGAATTTCCATGACTCGTAAAAAATAGAATCGAAACTTTCGGTAAACTTACATTCGGAATCGGTCTTAAGTCTTAACCCATTTACACCATCATCGCTTCTCTCCTCTGTTTCATCTTCCTTATCATGATCATTCCTCTTCGGCATCTTCTTGTCCTCTAAGCACCTCTTCATTGACATTGATCGAGAATTGTTCTTAAAAGCTGCATGTATAAATAATGAGAGAGATTTGCAGGACACATGATAAAGCAGTACATAGTACTTCAAACATGAAACACAAGTAACAAAATGAAAAGGCACAAGATCAACGAGTAGTGCCTTGATTTGGTCAACTCAATTCAAAATTTAAAATAGACTTGTAGAATGAAAAGGCATAAGATCAACGAGTATATGTATACAATACTTGCATGATACGCGATACAATGCTTCAAAATATACTAAAACAACAACAAAACATTGAATCAAATCATAGAGTTCCTAATTCCGGTGACTATTGCCGCACGGTTGTAAGCACTACTTAGATATTGGTTTTTCTCATCTTGCGTAATCATGAATCTAAAGAAGATACTTTGATATAGTAATACAATCGAGCGAGACTGAAGATATCAATTAGATGCCCAAAATCCCGTTTACAAATTAACATCGTGGTTCCAAAACTCACCGGACCGGAGGAAACATCTCGAGATAAGTCAAGTCACACGATTTTACCAATCAACTACGAATAATACCAAACCGAGACGCCCAAATTACCAAACCTAGAATTTACAAACCCGAATAGGGATGCAACAAAGAGCGCAAAATTCGAAAGGCTCACGAAGCACCACGACTAAACTAAAATACAGATATATGGGCAAGTTAGAAGACACGTTTCGGTAGGCCAAGAAGCAAGGATATTTTCACAAACGAAACGAAGAAACGAGAGAAGACGTACTACTTAGGGGGCACGGCTCTTCCTATTTCAGAATTTGGCTTGATTTCGTCCTTGCTCCCGAAAGTTCCAATCGCTAGCAAGCCATGTGGCCAATCGCTGAATTCTTCTCGGGCCTCGGTTTTGGGTGATCTGTTCACCACACAAAATCGAACCGCATGCCGCCGTGAATGGAGTCGCTGAGATCGACGGTGCCGTGAACAGAGATGAAACGCGAGAGTGAAGAAGAACAACGAGACAAAAGGAGCGACGATTTCCGGAAGAAGAAGAAATCTCACCGGCGTTCAACTGGACGGAGGATCGATGATGAAGAGTAGTGACGATTTCCGAAAGAGGGGCTGAGATTTGAGAACCAGAGAATGGGAGGAGTCGAGAAGAGACGAGCTTGAGCGGCCGAAAGATGAACTGATTTTTAGGGTTTAGGAAATGAGAGGTCAAAAAGGGGAAGCAGGTATGGACGCGGCTTTGCTCCAATACACTTTGCCTCCGCTGCAGTCCGCTGCACACAAAACGCGCCCTTTTTGGTCTAAAACGACTGATCTTTCCCTCTTTTCTCTCTTTTTTTTTTGAAAAAATATTTTAGAAACTGATGGATACTTAAAAAAAATACTACAAGATACTGATCCTACTGAAAAAATATTTTATGATCTTAAAAACTTATTTTTGGATCTTAAAAAAATATTTCAGGGTACTGACTGGTACTGAAAAGATACTTAAGGATACTGACTAATAGTGAAAAAAATACTTCATGATCTTTAAAAATTATTTTAGGATTTTGAAAAAATATCTTGAAGTATATTTTTAGTACTAGTCTCGTATCCTAAAATATTTTTTCAAGATTTCAAAATAATTTTTTAAGATCATGAATCATTTTTTCGCATCCATCAAGATCCTCAACTCTTTTTTAATACCAAATCGAATAACGAAATGTTTTTTCAAGATCATAAATTATTTTTTAATATCGATCAAGATCTTAAAATATCTTTTTAGTATTTTTTTAAGCATCTTTTAAGTACCATTCGATTGCCTAATATATATATATATATATATATTAAAAAAAAGAAGATGGAAAGCTTTGTTGTTTAGGTCTAAAAAGGGCGCGTTTTGTGTGCAAGGGACTGCAATGAGAGAAAAGTGCATTGGAGGAAAGCGCGTCCAGCCCAAAAATGTATACGTGTCCTTCGGAATGGAATGGATATATAATTATAATTTAAACATGAGTATTAAATATTTATATTTTTAAAATAAAAATAATACATAACCGCCTC
Source organism: Acacia acuminata (assembly GCA_019022655.1). Lineage (NCBI taxonomy): Eukaryota > Viridiplantae > Streptophyta > Magnoliopsida > Fabales > Fabaceae > Acacia > Acacia acuminata. The sequence continues at coordinate 4,654,876 of JAFJYI010000028.1, read as the reverse complement.
TAAAACCGCCTTTAAATGTTCATTTGAGGCGCTTTATTAAAACCGCCTCGAAGAATCAGCCTCTATATGATCCATTTGGAGGCGGATAAACAAAAACCGCCTGCTTTTATGATAATATTGAGGCGGTTTGAATGTACGCCGACGTAACCGCCTTTAAATGTATTTTAGAGGCGGTGTACCTAAAACCACCTCCAATAGTTGGTCGGTATTTACTATTTTTCTTGTAGTGGGTTCAAATTCAATATTAAAATTTAAAAATTTTAATAATACTTTTATAACTATTAAATATGAATCATTTGAATTTTAATCGAATCATTTAAAAAAGAATATAAAATAAAAGTATATTCTTTATAATAATTGAGAATTTAGGGGTTCAAGTGACACAAATCAATTCCTTAATTTAAATAAAATATGAACAGAATGATAGTTACTCAATAATAACATTTTTAACAAATAAGTGATATAATTTTTTAAACTAGTAGCAATTGTGTGCAAAATCAGTCATATACACTAGTTGTGCTCTATATATTATTGAAAGTATAGACACTTGTCATGTTTTAACTAGAGAATATCCAAATTTGATTTAGATTATTCATAGATTTAGAATCTAACAGTCATGTATCTTTTGAGTTCATTGACAAAGAAGCAATGAGACCAAGTATAAGCGTAATTTATCGAAAGTAGTTGGACACTCGGAGGTATAGCTAGAATGAGATGGACTTTGCTTCAATATGTATACAGTCAAGTAAAACCACTGGGGTGGCATATTGTCCGTAATTGTATATCCACTTAATTTTTTTAGCAACATGATTTGTTGGTATTGAAAAACAATAGTCGTATTTAGCACTTCATTCTTTCAGGTTAAATGTAAGAGCTCAAAAACTAATTTAAAGACATTAAGAAGTTATTTGTGGGGAAAAAGAAAAAACTATGTGTTGGTTTCCCTATAGTACCCATTTTAATAGTATCCGCATTGGATATGTACTTCCTTGATAAGGTAATTCCCTTCATTTGATTTTTCACATTTTCACATTAATATTTTAAAATATTTTGTAACAATTTTCCTTTTTATCTCTCCTTATAACTGGTATCTTTTTTTTTCTTGTCAATATTTTAATTATGTTTTTGTTTTATCCTCTACCTTCTAAATTACATATTTTAATTTTTGTAAAAACTAACCATCATTCTCCCTCTTTATATATAAACTATTTTGTAAATAAATAAATTTGTATGTCTCCCTACTTGATTTCAAATATTAAACGCATCCTCTTAATATTTGAATTACTTTGTTAGTAAATACATTAACAAAAGTAGAGCAGTACATATCTCTCTCAAAATAATAAGCTCAAAAACGCTATTAAAAAAAAAAAAACAAGGGTTATAAAAGAGAGATAATGAGTAAGGTAGTTACAGACTATTTTATCAATCTTTTTTCTTCCTCAATAATAACTAAATATTTTTTTCATCAATAACCGCAATTGAATTTACTGTTTTTCATGTTTTTATCTCCAAAACACATTTGAATTTACTGTTTTTTCATATTTTAATCTTCAAAATTTATTTAGTCAAAATGTAATTCCTAAAACAAATATATGAGATATAGTTAGAGATAATACAGGATTCAAATTCCAAATAAATTAACTAAGATAATTCCTTATTTATCTGTCTTATTATATAAGTAAATAATTTTGCGGACCAAAAGATTGTATTACCCTTAATTTAAAATTGGATATATATATATATATATATTTTGGAAGTTGGCTTCTTCATGTTGTCGTGCGTACATCCTAATTCCCCCTTATGTCATGTTAGTAGACGTCGTGCGCACACGGCTAGGGATCATGTTTTTTCATGTTTTAATTTTCAAAATTTATTTCCTAACAAATATATGAGATGAAGTTAAAGATAATACAGGATTCAAATTCTAAATAAATTAGCTAAGATAATTCCTTATTTATAGTTAGAGATAATACAAGGATTCAAATTCCAAAGAAATTAACTAAGATAATTCCTTATTTATTTGTCTTCTTATATAAGTAAATTTTAATTTTGAAGGACCAAAAAGATAGTATTACCCTTAATTTAAATTTGGATATATATATATGAATTTATTTCCTAAAATAAATATATGAGATGTAGTTAGAGATAATATAGGGATTCAAATTCCAAATGAATTAACTAAGATAATTCCTTATTTATTTGTATTCTTATATAAGTAAATTTTAATTTTGAAAGACCAAAAGATAGTATTACCCTTAATTTAAATTTGGATATATATATATATATATATATAAGAATTTATTTCCTAAAACAAGTATATGAGATGTAGTTAGAGATAATATAGGGATTCAAATTCCAAATGAATTAACTAAGATAATTCCTTATTTATTTATCTTTTTATATAATTCAAAATTTCGATATATTTCTTATGAAGGTTTTTATTAATTTACATCTTTAAAAAAATATGTCATCTCGTTCATTATATTTATTTGATTCAATGGTAAAAACGAAAATATATAGAAATAATAAATATATTAATTATAAGACAAATGTTTATAAATATATTTCAAAATACTATTATTTAGAAGAAAATTGTCTTGATTTTAATCAATATGCTACTGAGTCGAATAGAGGCGGAAATGAGTGAGAGAGTTGAATTTAATTGCCTTTGCTTAATTTTCCGAGATAATTTTTTTTTTAAAAAAAAAAATTTGCGAGGAAAAAATTTCCTCGCAAAATGGCCAACTTTTGCGAGGGAAAAATTTTTCCTCGCAAAAATTTGCTTTCATTCTGAGGGGAAATTTTTTCCCTCGCAAAATGGAGGGAAATTGGTAGGATTTTTCCTTCCAATTTCCTAAGTTTTGCGAGGGAAAAAATGTCCCTCGCAAAAATCCACTTTTTGCGAGGGAAAACTTTTTCCCTCGCAAATGGAGGAAATTGGCGGGATTTTTCCCCCAATTTCCCCAAATTTTGCGAGGGAAAAAAATTCCCTCGCAAAATGGCCTCTTTTTGCGAGGGAAATTTTTTCCTCGCAAAATGGAGGGAAATTGGCGGGATTTTTTTCCCCCAATTTCCCCAAATTTTGCGAGGGAAAAAATTCCCTCGCAAAATGGCCTCTTTTTTGCGAGGGAAAATTTGTTCCCTCGCAAAATTTGGCCATTTTGCGAGGGAAATTTTTTCCCTCGCAAAATGGAGGGAAATTGGCGGGATTTTTCCTCCCAATTTCCCCAAATTTTGCGAGGGAAACAAATTTCCCTCACAAAATGGCCTCTTTTTGCGAGGGAAAATTTTTCCCCGCAAAAATTGGCCATTTTGTGAGAGAAATTTTTTCCCGCAAAATTCACATTTTTGCGAGGGAAATTTTTTTCCTCGCAAATTTGCCACAATTTGCGACGAAATTTTTTTCCCTCGCAAATTCCGTCGCAAATATGATGTTTTCTAGTAGTGAAATTACTAAAAATTAATATGTTATTTATAGGAAGGCTTTATTTCTTCATGAAAAGTTGTACATTTGTAAATGAGAACTGTTAGATTTGTGTTGCTCATTTACAATTTAAATTGAGAGAGAATTTATTATTTGCACTACCCAATTTATATTTATGTTGGTAAAATTATATGTTGAAACAACTACGTTTCTCCGCTCTACCAAATTAGAATAAAATTGTCACAAGGATCTCCATTTCCGACAAGGAGATCCTCATGTCCCTTTTTTTAATAGATAAAGGTCAATTATATATATACAAATATAAAAAATTATACAAGAAAAGTTAGCATATATAACAGAATCTCATCATTTAAAAATTTAAACAAGAAAATTATACGAGATTAACCAAAAGTAAATTGGATCCTATAATGAGAAAACTTAGCGAACCATCTATCCCGAAGAAATCCATTCCATCCATCACTTGTAGCAGAAGTCAAGAAAGTCATTCCTCACCTAAAAATTAATGGGAAAATGATAAATAAATACAATTAATATAAATTTGCAAAACCCCCATAAATCTCCGAATTTGTAAAAAGATTGAGAGGTACTAAGAATCTATGAAGGATATATAAATTCGGTGAAATTATCCTTTTACCCTTAGTTTTAAATAATAATAAAAAAAACCCTCACCGGAGGGTTGCCGCCGGCCCCCAACGAGGGGGAGGGGATGGAGGGTTTAGGTTTTTTTTTTTCCCCTTAAAAAAAATGTATTCAATGAAAGTGTGGGGGGTGGGGTTCGAACCTTCAACCCCCCACACATCCATGGGGCCAAGTGGCCTAATTGGTTCCTTTGATATATATATACACATTAACAAATATATATATTCTTCTTAACATTTTTTTAACGGTATTTACAAAACTTGCAACGGTATTTACAAATCCAGTAACACCATTTACAAATTTAGTAACGCCATTTACAACTTTTTTTTAAGTTTACATTTTTTCCTTTTTAATGCCTCTAAGTGAAAATTTAAAAAAAAAAAAAAAATGCACTATCACAAAATTAGTAACGTCATTTACAAATCCAGTAACACCATTTACAAATTTAGTAACGCCATTTACAACTTTTTTTCAAGTTTACCTTTTTTCTTCTTTAATGGCTTTGAGTGAAAAAAAAAAAAAAATGCACTATCACAATTTGTAAGTGGCGTTACTAAATCTGTAAATGGCGTTACTGGATTTGTAAATACCGTTATAAATTTTGTAAATAGTGCATATTTTTTTTGTTTTTCATTGGCGATCACCATGAACATACCACTGCATTCTTGAATACTGCCTCCACATTAGTTCTTCATGAGATAAAATGGTTTCTAATTCACACCATAAATCACAACGAATCTTCTCAAGTCGTCCTGTAGTTCCCAGTGAAGCGATCCTATTATTCATTCCTTCAATCCTTCTATCACCAAAAACTTCTCTATTCCATGAAGTCGCTTTTTGTTTAAACACTGAGACCGACTCATTCCAGTCCTGACTAACAGACCAATTTGCTTTTACAAATTCCTGGAAATCCTTACGAATAACCCATGTAGCGAAAAATCTAAAAGGACGTTTGCAATTATCAGAACGAACAATAGCATCCATGTTAAGAGGCACAGGGCAATAATAAGATTTAAATTTTGGTAAATGAAGAACTGAAGTATTTGGGAAGAATTCATACCATATATCTAGCATTCCCCCAAGTATAACAAGGTCCCCTAAAGCCAATATCAAGCATGCCACACTGATAAGCTTAGCTTTCTCGCCTTCCTGACGTGGTTCTAGTCTAGGGGGAAATGGTAATTAAAACACCACTTGTAACTTTGACTTTGTCTGTCCTGACATATTTTATAACTAATACATGAATGGATCGTTTGTAGAATAATTTATGAGAATTCCATCTCTTCTGCAATTTTTTATACAACACAAAGATGGAATCATCAAACTCTTAAGTAAAAAAAGGTACAGTCAATGGGATTTTTCCTTTTAATTATTTGAGTCAGTATGTGATTTTTTAAATCTGTGGTTTAGTTATGAAGGTTTCTTGTCAAAAAGTCAATGGGAGGATGGAACCGGGCAAGCAGTTCATTTTTAAATTTGATGATTAACAAGAGATAGAGATAGAAGATACAATAAAAACTCATTAATTAATTTCAAATTGGGTGAAAGTATAAGTTTGATACTGTAAGTTTATGTCAAGTTTCAATTTAATCTTCTAAGTTTAATCTTAATTTTAAACAAGTTCTTACATCATTTAAATACTAAGGTCTTATCGAATATTAGTTTGGTTGCCCAAATCCTATTCTAGAATCCCAATTTTTATTTTCCTCTCATATTGTCACGTTAGTCTTCAATACAATTTAAAAGATAAAGCATATATTTTATCATCTAAGTTGACATCAAATTTTAGTATACACTCTTAAGTTTATAAAGGGTATTTTTAATTCCTTAATCTTAACATTGTTAGTCTTATTTAACAAAAAAATGTAACCCCGTAATTGAAACCCTCATTGTCTGAACACTAACATCCACAGCTAGTACTGCCAACCGTAAAAGCATTGTCACATTCAAATATCTGTTACGTACCAGTTTTGCTCAAGGGTCATTTCATAATAAGCTAAGTTTCTAACTTGAATTATATAATAAGGGCTAAAGTGGTAGTATTATATGGAGAGAGATAGAAATCCATGTATTAAAAAACATCAACTATATATAAATGGGAAATACACTTCTCATATTGTAGGAGAAGTGTATTCTCATGTCATAAACACAAAAAGATATGGGTCCTACCATTTCCATGCTTGATTTATTTTTAATATAAAAAAGATATGGGTCCCACCATTTCATGTGTGTAGAAATCTTCTTCTTATCATGTAACATGAGAAGTGTAAACCCCTATATAAATACGCACACATCAATATGATTTTTTTTGGGATCATTTTCTTGAATATATCATGATTGTATGATATATACACACACACACACATACATAAAAGGACTAGTTTACTTCCAACTGCACTTCACATGATTTGAATGTCTGAAATCATAAGTCAACACAATGCTTCCATCCATTCTCTTCAACACAAAGCTTTCCATTAAGACATAAAATCCAAAATCACTCCACATTCCACTCATTCCCTCAAACTTCTCCACTTTTTCAAATCTCACTTCCTTCTTCTCATTGTTTCCCTCCCTATAATCACTTCTTTCTTCCTCCCATCTCATTCTCTCCACAATAGCCATACTCAATCCTACTTTTCTCTCTCCTCTCTCTAAACTCCTAAACCAGATTACACCCTCTTCACCAACTCTCCCTTCTTCCAAAACAGCTTCTCTCCCATCATCCAGCTTTGCAACTTTAGTTTTCACCTCAACATCAAGGAACACTTCATTACTTTTCCCACTATTTTCCTTGGAGAAAACTTTTTCCCACCTTCTTTCAAGCATCATTTCATAGAAAACTGACCTATTCATTTGGTCCTTTAGACTCACTCCTTCTTCCTTCACAAAAATGAAAGGGCAGTACCATTTTCCGACGACCATGGGTTCACATCGATGATCAGATGATGATGAGGCAAAAGGCGGTAACTTGGCTCGCAAGGTAGGATTGATACCGAGAGCTTCTCCCAATTGGTAATGGCGTGGTGTCTTGGTGGAGAGCCTCCAACCTTTTCTTCTCAAGAACAGAGGAGGAAACCCATCTCGAGACAATAGGCTCACCTTGGAATCCTCGTCTCGTCTTCTTTATCTCAAATTGTTGATGCTCATCAAAGGGATTTAGTGGTCTTGATTTGACGTCTTTAATGTAATGGCAACACAAACATGTTCCCATGTCGTCTTCTTTTGAACATGTGCTTGCTTCGCTATATAATGTAAAAGAAGTTATAATGAGTTGGCTTTTAAGTTATTTTGATATAAAGATAAACTTAAGGTATACCTAAAAAAGGGGGGAAAACCCAAGAAGAACAAAAGAATATAAAACGGGGTGAAATGAAGATTGTGGACTTGATACTTTAAGGATTAAAAAAAGAAGTATAAACCAGACAAATAAAAAAATGAAGATAAAAAGTTGACTAAAAAACGAGGATTATAGAACTGAAACCTTTGAAAGTGAAAAAAAAGTACTACTGCAAACCGAGGAAAAAAAAGTAATAGAAAAGATATGATTATATATTAAACAAGCCTCACATGGCATGGGTTTTTTAAAAATGTAATTTTTTCCTATTTTTTTAAACTCTAAATTGAAGCTTTAAAAAAAAAAAAAAAAAAGAATTTTAGCTGTTTTTTATTTATTATTATTTTATTTTTATTTTAAAGCTATCATCTAAACACATACATTAATAAATAAAAAAAAGTACTTTTTTTGTTGTTGAAAAAAGTGCTATATATATATATAAACTCATCCAAATGGGTTCAATCGTACTTAAACTATTAAGAATAGAAGCTATACAACATTAAGGGAAGTAAGTTTCCTCTGCAATAATAATATCACCGCCTGTTAATGTTTTTCACTAATGGCTCTCGTGCCCTCCAACCGGAAATCTCACTTTGTGCCGCTATCAATGGAAGAGGATGATCTACTTAATAGGAGCTCAGAAGATAAAAAATGCAGACACTCCGTTTGATGAAATGCTACAAACATCTCATTGGCCCTTACTGGGCGAGAATCCTACTTCCTTCATTAAGGGAGGTCCTTCATTCGCTGATAAACTAAAAGGAACCTGCTCCCATGGCGAAAATCCAGAAGAGGATACCGAAAAGAAAGATGATATCCTCTCAGATGACTCACTCTCAGAAATTTCTCTAGACCCTTCGGACCAAGATTATGAGGATGGTAAGTTTAAAATAACTGAAAGCCTGAACAGGGATTTTCCCACCTTTAGCTTCTCAAGCAAGAAGAAGAAGCGATTATACAAGGCATGGAGTAAGGCAGTTATTGTGAAACTTCTTGGTAGAAGTATTGGATTCAGGGCTCTGGAAACTAGACTATAGCATATGTGGGCTAAGAAAGGAGTTATTACTTTGATTAATATTGGTCATGGCTACTTCATAGTGAAGTTCACTAATAAGGAAGACTACCTTAATGCTCTTATTGGTGGACTGTGGATGATCTATGACCACTACTTGACTGTCAAACCCTGGGAAGCAAATTTCAGACCTGACCAAAATATCATAGACCAAGCAGCAGTTTGGGTAAGGCTCCCCAAGGTGCCTCTTGAATATTTTGATGAGGAAGCACTAACAGTGATAGGCAATCGTATTGGCAAGACGATCAAAGTCGACATGAACACTTTATGTCAATTGAGAGGCCACTTTGCAAGGATTTGTGTCTTAATCAAGCTTGGTAAACAATTAATGCAGGGGTTTTACATCGACGGTGAAGCGTTTTACCTAGAGTACGAAGGATTGCACCTGTTGTGCACTAACCGCAGTAACTATGGTCACCAAAAAGAAACTTGTCTACAGAATAATCAACATAACAAAGTCAATCAAGACGATGCAATGGGAGAAAACAAAAAGGAGGAAGAATAGAGCAAGGTTCAGCCATTGTCGGATCAATGGAGAATAGCTCAGAAAACCCGCTGGTCGAGAAAGTCAAAAGAAAAATTGGCAGAACCAACGGTTAATAAAAAATCAGGATCCAGATTTGGTATCTTAGCAGATAATCCCGAGATTATTACCTTCCCAATGAAGAGTCAACGCAGGCAGTACTGGTTTCTGAAAAGGGGATTACGACTTAGAAGAAAAAGCTAGCTCCTGCAGTGAAAAAAGACAAGGCGCACAAACAAGGTTGTGGTATGAGACAAAACAAAAAGAATGAGACGGCTACAAAGTGGCAGAGCAAGCACACACAGAGGAGATACTTACAATGGGAGAGCATCACAATGAAATGGCAACGGACAATTGTAATTTATAGGGGCCCACAAATTCCCAACACGTTAAGCACGACCCTGGCGATGACCTTTTGGAAAAAATGGGCTTGGTGAAATGGGGATCCCAAATGAGCCCAATCCATAGGTTGTGAGCCCAATAGAGGAAGGTGGGAATGCTAATGAGGAAGATGGGAATGCTAATGGTATTGATAATTGAATATTATTTCACTTATTTGTATCTCTTGGTTAATAATTTAGGAGTGTTTAATTGATAAATAATGGGTTTTATTACTTAATTGGGTTTTAAGCTTTTAATTAGATTTAATTCATCTTTATGATTAAATTCCGTTTTATAGTGATTTAGTATTTTCGCCATAACTTTTGATCCGGATATCGGTTAGCCTCATTCTTCTTTCGTTTTTTAGATGATTCGAGCTATAATTGTTATGAATACTTGGAAGGCTGATTTGGACAATAAGATGGACGAAATTGGAGCTAAAGGCATACATATGTTTTGGATCTTTATTTTACCCGAATTTTGTAATAAAAGACCAATTATTAGATGTTTCCTATTTTGAGAGGTTTCCTATTTTAAGAGGTTTTCTATTTATTAGAGGTTTCCATTTTTTAGAGGTTTCATATAATTTTTGGGCCAATCTTGTAGCCCAGTGTTTTCCCATTTTTAGGTTAAATTAGATGGCTGAAAAAAAAATTCTCAATTACGCTTTATGAGATTTTTGGATTAAATTAGAAGCTTTTTGTTTTCTCTGAGTTGTTCTTCATATTCTTCTTCATCTTTTCTTTTGCATTTTGTCTAGCCATGCTTGGCTAAGCTTCTTTGATTGACCTATGGATTGAGGATTCCATGAATCCAGAGGACCCACGCTTCAATCGGTAACATAATTTGTTTCTATTTATTTTAATAGGATCCGATTATAATTGCGGATTAGGTATTAGATTTAATACCTAGATTGATATCCCAAGGACTTAGGTCAAACCGGGTTACGAGAGAGCATTGCGCAATCGCATAGCGAGCTCGCCACGTGTTCGATCAGATGCTAGGCGATCGTCTAGTCGAGGGAATATCTAGACAAACGCAGAGATTTCAGTTTGTTTAGAATCAATCATGAGTTTGGTTATTATCTTTTTGTCCGATGAAGATTATGGAATTCCAATTTTGGGTTAATCATTTTTAATCTAATTAATCTCGTTTTCTTATATTCTATTTTATCTTTGCTTCATTTAAATTGCATTTCTATTTTAGTCTATTAATTTAAAAATCCAAAACCCAATCCTCCCTTTTTTTCATTGCATTTGCATGACATTTAGATTACTTAGGATTCAATAAAAGGCTCCTTGAAAAGAAAGAACGATCCTAGGTTTGCCTATACGCAATCCTTGGTTAATTGTTGATTGTGGACCCCAAGGCTAATGACAAAAGGTCTCCATCAAATGGCGTTGTTGCCGAGGAGCTAAGTAATTGGCTCCCTAGGTGATTTAATTGTCAAATTCACTTTTGACAAGGGGTTTCTCTTGTGAAGCTTGTTAGATTTGCATTTTTGATTTTTCATTGTATATAGTTTAGGACTTTTGCATCTAGGTAGCTTGCATATAATTCATTGCATTGTCTTGACTTGGTTGCTTCGTGTGGTGTGTTTGCATCAAATTCGATATGATTTTGAGCTTATTTGTTTGAATTCACATGTCCCCAAGTTAATTCATAGCATACTTGCATCTTCAATCATTTTCCAAAAAAAAAAAAAAAAAAAAAAAATCTTCTTTTCTTTTTCACTTGCATTTGTATTTTCTTAGTTTTATAGTTTATAGTTAGATTCTTATCTTGTAATTCCTTGGGAATTAATTGTATTGAAATTTCATGGCTTGGTTTTATGGCAATCATAATATACCTTTTGATTCTCACTCTTTTGTAGGCAATCAAGAATGTCATAGTCATTTCCACCACCCATTACCTGAACCACACCACCAACCTCCATTTCAACAACATCATCAACCCTCTCACTTACCATATCATCCTTCATTCCATCCCACTTCCGGACCATGCCATCCATCTCATGAATCCCAATACACATTTGAGCCACCTTATGGACCTCATTCTCAACCATGTGGGTCCAACCAAGAACCTTCCATTTGTGAAGTCATTAGAGATTTCCAAAATCAAACGACTTGGGCTATAAATGAGGAGTGATCACATGATGACAACTTTCATCAACAAATGGACTCTATTTTTAGAAGAATGGAACACCAAGTGAAAAGAAATGAGAGATTAGGAAAAGAAATTGAGCAGCAATCACAACTCTTGAAAATGAATTTTCAAGAAAATCCTTCTCTCATGGTCACACATGCACAAGAAGTGAAGCAAGTGCAAAAGCACATTGAAGAGTTTTCCCTCCCATTTGGTAATGATCTTAACCTTATAGAAATAGACTCTCCTACTACTTTAACTAATGAAGCAGTTCATAATTTGAGTGATAATGAGGTGGATGAGGAAATCGTTGTTGAATCCCCTCAATTGTTTAGGAATGTAATTGCTCAACCAATTGGCTTTAGTAGTAGTGATTCGATTGTACTTGTTGATGAGTGTGCTCATATTTCTTCATGTGATGCTTTAACTGTTGAAGATACTTCTCTTCATAGTACTATGGATGATTGCGATAAATTGAATGACATATTTTCATGCTCTTGTGAGGAATATCAAATATGTATAGATTGTTATCATGAAAAATGTCATTTACTTGTTGAGCTTCAAAAGAAAGCATTTAGTGAAGTGGTTGATTCTACCATTGATCAAAATGCACCTTCTTGTACTATATTGATGATAGTAAGCATGTCAATTGTGAAAGGTTGAATCAAGCATGGATGCCAATGTTGTTGATGATGTTCTTACTGAATGGTATGCTGATTGTCTTAATTTTGTATCTACGATTGATTCTGTCATTTGTGCATGTTCGATAATGAATGGTGCTCTGTTTGCACCGATTTGGTTAATGCTGCATTATTTGGTGATTTTGAATTGTTTAGTGATTCTATATTACTTGTGGATTTTGTCGTTGATGTGAGTGAGAAAGATCATAGACCAGAATACCAAATGCATAAAATTCCCATTGAATCACTTCCTTGTAGTCTTGTTGGCGATAAAGATTCTGAAGATTTAATTGATAAAATTCTGCATGTTGATGAATCTTTCCAACAAGTGTTATCTTGTGATTTGCCACCCGATTTAGAAAAGAACAATGAGTGCTTTGAAATTTTGGAGCCCTCGGGTGGTGACAATTTCAAAAATTCTCTTCCTTCTTCCAATCTTTTTCCTTCCATCTCTTGCGATTGCAATGATGATACTCCAACACTAAGTTGGATTCCATACCTTCCATTTTGCAAGCACAAGAGAATTTTCACAATATAACTGGTTCCTTGACTCCTACTGATGAGAGTATCATTGATTTCCTTGGATGTAATACTTACTTGGAGAGTTTGGAACTTAACATGCCCTTAATTCACTTGAAATCTCTCCATGTCTTTATTTTTGGATGGGATACTTGCTATTTGTTTGTCTTATTTGCAGGCACATTCTTGGAAAGGTTGTCGATGGAACCAACATCCATTGTACATTCTTGGACCTCTTCTAATTGATCCTGAGCCACCTCCAACAAGGAAATTCAATAGAAGAGAAGATATTTTTAAAGACAAATGCATGATTCTCATTGGTGATGAAAACTTCTCTTTCAAGCGACTCAAGAAATTCTAACAAAGGTTGTCTCTTTCCTCACTTATTTTCTTCCTAATTCCTATGATTACTTGGGCTTAATTGTTGTATGAGGAAGATAAGTGTGGGGGAGGGACACAATTCAGTAGAAAAAGTAGAAATAATGTAGTTTAGTAGGTAGAATAAGAACTCCCTATGCACAGAGACGGAGGCACACTAGTGCCTATGGGGCCAAGTGCAGACATACACAATTTGAAAAATATATATATTGTGAAGGACTTTATATACAATATACCTGATTGGGATGGATGGTTAAGATTTTTCACAACATCTACAAGGTCCCCGGTTCGAAACACCCTCCTCCCCCTTTTTTTTTTGTTTCAATCCCCAAATCTTGTTTCGAAACATCCTCCTCCTTTTTTTCTGGTTTCAATCCCCAAATCGGGTTCGAAACATCCTCCTCCTTGTGTGTTTTTTTTTCAATCCCCAAATCTCTTACCCACTCCTCCTCCCTTGGAGAGCTGTTAGAAACAAGTTCAAAGAACTTTCAAAGCTTTTCACCTGTTCTCTTTGGCTCTTTAGCGGAACCTTTGTCTGAGTGGGAGAGTTATCCAACATATTACTACCAAGTAAGGAGCTCTTTACTTCCTAAATTTTGTATTATACTGCAGATGTTGATCAGAGCAAATGACCGATTGACTTTTATTCAACATAAAAACATTTAATTATTGGTTTCATAAAATAGTATGTTGTTATATGCATTTAAAACGTTCTTTTAAAAAAATTTGCGGGGGCGCTGCCCCCGAACTAATTGTGTACCCATAAACCTCAAAACCTCGCTCCGTTAGTGCCTATGCATGTTTTGCATTCTTTGGCCACTACCTTGCTTAATTACCATTGTGTCGTGAATTTCAACTTGTTTATCATTCTCTTTAGAGTGGTTTTATAAATATTGAGGACAATGTGTTGATTAAGTGTGGGGGAGAGAGAATCTCATTAATTGGTTGTTTTTAATTGAGAAAATGCCAAAAAAAAAAGTTTTTATGAATAACACACACTCTTTCTATGATTGCTCTACCTCTTGTGAACTTTGACATCTTGGTTTTGATGGATCCTTCGTTTAGGGTTGAATTTCTAGACTCTTGGATTATATTTCTTGGTAGTTAATTTTGGGATGCTGGTTGCATGATTCGGTATTGACCTTTGTGAGATTTTGAGCCTGCATGAATGAACTTCATCATTTACCATTCTTTCTTTCTTGTGTGCACTTGCTCATGATTTTTGTTATGTAGAACTTGCTCCCTTTCTTTTTTAAGCTAAATTTTTCCCTTACGTGCATAAGTATGTATGATGGAAGCTTATTTTCTTTCTTTCAATTTCCCACTTTGGCCAAATAGCCTTTCCCTTACATTATATTTCCTTTTCTAACCTCTTTGTGCCTTCTTGACTCATTCTTTTCTAAGCCATATTACAAGCCCAAGTGTAAAACCATTTCATCCCGCACCTTGGAAATTTATTGAGCATTGGTTTGACCTTAGTTTTGTGTTTAAGTGTGGGGTTTCCCAGGTGTGCAACATTTTAAGTATGTGGGGAGTATTTGATTGTGTGTCATTCATCATTTGGCATTGATTTTGGTCATTGTGATTCTAAAACAAAAAACAAAAAAAATTCAAAAAAGAGAGGACAAAAAAAAGAGTAAAAACAAAAAAACAAAAAACAAAAAGAAAGAAAGAAAGAAAGAAAGAGGAAGCAATGCAAAGAAGGAGAAATAAAAAGAAATGATATTGAGGTGATTTGCTATTATTAACTGATGTTCTTTGAATTTCTTGGGTGCTTAGCCTATCATATCCATACGTATTCACACCTATACCCTAGCCCCATTACAACCTTCAATAACAAACTCTCTTGATTTTTGCATGCATGTGTTATCTGTAGTGGAGAAGTAGAAATTGAGCAAGCTTATGGTAGGACAATTTCATTGAGTTGAATTTGAGCAATACACTTATTTACCCTATACACTTGAAAGATTGATTGAGGGCATCCTTGAGAGACCATCTTGTGTGGTTAGCATCATTAATTGAGATTACCATGCTTTATAATTTGAGATGAAAGAATTTCAGTCTTGATTGGTTGATCTTGAGAAGCTTTGTGATCTTTTGTTCAATTTTTAAAGTTTTGACAATTGTTAGAAAGAAGTTTTTCTTTTACTCTTGCCCAGGAATGCAAAAAATTTGATAATTGAATATTATTACACTTATTTGTATCTTTTGGTTAATAATTTAGGAGTGTTTAATTGATAAATATGGGTTTTATTACTTAATTGGGCTTTCAGCTTTTAATTGGATTTAATTCATCTTTATGATTAAATTCTAGATTTATAGTGATTTAGTATTTTTGCCATAACTTTTGATCCAGATATCGGATTAGCCTCATTCTTCTTTTGCTTTTTAGATGATTCAGAGAGCTATAATTGTTATGAAGAATTGGAAGGCTGATTTGGAAAATAAGATGGATGAAATTGGAGCTAAAGGCAGACATATTTTTCTAGATTTTTATTTTGTCCGAATTTTGTAATAAAAGACCAATTATTAAAGGTTTCCTATTTTGAGAGGTTTCCTATTTTAAGAGGTTTCCTATTTATTAGAGGTTTCCATTTTTTAGAGGTTTCGTATAATTTTTGGGCCAACCTTGTAGCCCTAGTGTTTTCCTATTTTTAGGTTAGGGGTAAGGTGCATTTTTGCCAACAAACTATTACGTAAAGAGTATCCAAGACAAATATTAATTAGGCGTACCTTAAATAACAACAAAGAATTAAAAATGTTCAGATTTGCCAACAAACTTTTACAAAGGTGCAGTCAGCACAACGCCGTTAGAAAAAAGATAACGTCCGTTATCTAAGGTGCAGATTGGCCAACGAACTTTTACTCCAGGAGCACCCAGCACAAAAAAGTTTTACTCAGGAGCTCCCAGCACAAAATTCTTAATTTCACTAAATTAAATAATTTTTTTTTGTCAATTGTCATTATTCAAAACTACTTGTATAGATATCTATGGATAAAAATTACTCATTTGCTAAAATAAACAAAATTTTTAATTAAAAATATAATTATATCATTTAAATAAAACTCAAGGTGTC
Organism: Acacia acuminata; assembly: GCA_019022655.1. Classification (NCBI taxonomy): domain Eukaryota; kingdom Viridiplantae; phylum Streptophyta; class Magnoliopsida; order Fabales; family Fabaceae; genus Acacia; species Acacia acuminata. The sequence continues at coordinate 4,638,683 of JAFJYI010000028.1, read as the reverse complement.
TTATAATTTATTATATATGTTAAACAAAAAAATTATATGATTTATTTTTATTTTAGAAGAAATTTATGTGAGTTAAGGAATTCATTTAATGTTAACAAAATTTAAAAAATCTAAAAAAATCTATTATATCAAGAAAGAAATGGAATGAGTTTAATTTTTATTTTTATAAAAAGAGCTTAATGGATATCAACGTTGACACTTAATAATAAAAATCCAACAACTTGATGATATTTTTGTTAATTAAATTATCTATTGATTATATAAATATGGGACTTGTTGAAAAAAATTGTCATTAATTAAGTATCTTGGATTTTTGGCAAGTTGCTAGGTATTGTTGGCAATTATATATTGGTGAAATGAACACATTGAAGAATCAATTGAAGCAATGTACTAGTCATATTTGCCTTACTACAGATTGTTGGACGTCAGTTCAAAACTTCAACTACTTATGTCTTACAGCTCATTTTATTGACAAAGATTGGGAACTACATAAAAGGATTCTTAACTTTACTTTGATTGAGAATCATAAGGGAGATACAATTGGAAACATTATCGAGAAGTGCATATTAGAATGGGGCATACAAAATGTGTTTACCATCACGGTTGATAATGCAACATCCAATGACACGGCCTTGTCTTATTTGAAAAAACGACTCATCAATTGGAAGGGTCTTGTTTGCGGTGGCAATTTTCTTCAACTACGTTGTTCTACACATATTCTCAATTTGATTGTGTCCGATGGCTTGAAGGAATTGAAAGATGCCTTCGATTCAATTCAAAATGCGGTAAGGTATGTCCGTTCCTCCCCAGCTCGGCTCAAAAAATTTAAAGATGTATTGGAAATGTTAGATGTCAACAATATGTGTGTCTTAGATGTTAGCACTAGATGGAATTCTACATATTTAATGTTGGATGTCGCTTTAAAATTCCAAAGTGCATTTGAAAGAATGGGGGACGAAGATAGAGATTATGTGGCATACTTTAAAAAAATATCAAAGCATGATAACACACATATGGATGCTTTCTCTACCCAAGATGTTGATGACAACATGGATGCCCCTAATGGCCCGCCTAACAAACAAGCTTGGAATAAGGCAAATGTCTTTCTTATGTTCTTAAAAGTGTTTTATGATGTGACCTTACAATTTTCCTAGCTCGCTCACGATTCTTGTAAACACATGTTTCCATCAAATTGCATTGATTCAAGAGTTGATAAATGAGACTATTGTATCCGAGGACCCTCTTCTTAGGCAGATGTCATCAAGCATGAAGATGAAGTTTGATAAATATTGGGGAGCAGCAGAAAATATGAATCCTTTGTTGATTATTACTGTGATTTTAGATCCTCAATACAAGCTTGCCTACATCAATGATGTATTTGACCAACTTTTTCCTTATTATCAACTTTGTATGTTTATGAAAAACAAGGCAAGGAACACTTTGTATCACATGTTTGAAGAGTATTCTGCAAAAATTGGTGTTCAAACCGGTGTGTCAAATAGTGAAAGCTCTTTGAACTCTTCTGCTAGTAGCAACACTTTGAACTCTTCTGCTAGCATCACTTCCACTGCAAATGCTAGTAAAAAAGACCCTGGTCGTAGATGGTTGGCATCCCAAAAAGAAAAGATCTCATCAATAGATCCTCAATCTGAATTGGATAGATACCTTTCAGCTAATGCAACTGAAGACACTCCTATTGATGATGATGATTTTGACATATTGACATGGTGGAAGGTTAATTCAACCAAATACAGAATGCTTGCGATGATAGCATGTGATTTATTGGCTATGCCAGTATCTACAGTTGCACCTGAAGCAACTTTTAGCACTGGAGGACGTGTTGTTGATGATTATAGGAGTAATCTATCTCCTAAATGACTGAAGCTCTCATTTGTGCCCAAAATTGGCTCCTGGCTACACAATCTATCTTAGATTTAGCTACTATGTTCACTAAATATGACAACTTTCAAGAGACTGATAATGTTGTTAATGTTTCAGGTAATATTTTCAATTTTATGCTCATTATTCTAGTTTACATATTTCATTATTAATAATTTCTTAACACAAACAATTTATTTTTTTAGATGGATCGAGTATCATTCAAGGTAGAGGAAAGAAATGAATGACGATGGATGCTCAAGAAAACTAAATTGTTATTTATGTTTTCTGCATTTATGTTTTTGTTGTGGATTATATTTAAGTAACTTGAATGACAATGGATGCTCAAGAAATGAATGACAATATGATGGACTTGTTACTCGTTAGGTTTTAAGTGTTTCATTAATTGTTGTGGATTATTTATGTTTTCTGCATTTATGTTTTTGTTGCTTATGTCCTCTTATTTGGTAGGGGTAAAAGTTGCTTGTGTTTTTTAGATGTTTTCTGCATTTATGTTTTCTTCATTGGAAAAGTAGGTAACTAGTGCATTTGCTGGTCATACTGCGGTTTGCTTAAAAGATGAAGTGGGCAATTTATGGGTTGGTGAATCAAGGCATGGGAATGAAAAGGTATATGCTAATTCAAATATAATAGCTAATACATCATTTTAAGATATAATGTTTTGTTGTTACAACCTTTCAAAATTATCTTTGTAGAAATTTAAGTCATTTTGTACTGCTTTGTAGGCTAAATATGTTAATTGCTTCATAATTTCCAATATTAGGATTGAATTTAAGATGTTTGCATATTTATTTATTGTCCCGTAGGTGGTTCATTGATTTAATTATTGTTCTGGTCTCTGGAAGTGGCAAAAGAAATTAAAAAAAAAAAACTGGTCTTGGACTGGTCCAAGCAGTCCCTCGACCTGGCCTCGATCCGGCTGAATCCTGGACCCGGACCAGACCTCGGGCTGGATTGTCCAGCTCGAGGTCCCCCCTGGACCAGACCTCGGGTTGGCCCTCAATCCGGTCTAGTCTGGTCCATAGACATGCCTACCCTGGGGTGTAACATTGTCCCTCGATTGTGGTTGATTTTCATTGTTTAACGAGTTTGGATGCCGATCAATGATTTGATTTTTTTTTCATGATTTTGCTAGTTTAATCTGATTGGATATCGTATAATGCTTTTAGATTTGTCTTTTGACTCTTGTAAATTATCGTTTGATTCGTTTCTTGGCTTTGCTGCTGACTGCTTTAAGCCGTATGAGAAAGAATTAAATTTAATTCGAGTTTTGAGTAGGCACATGCTGTCATCTACTTAAAACACATCCTCTCTCTCTCTCTCAAAAGTGTCTAGCTTCAGTTTTTGGTGTATCATTGAAGGCTTTTGAGTTCTGACTCTTGAACAGATTCCTCAGATCTACACCTAAATCTTTTTGAACATTGTCAACCTCAATTCTCCTTCTTTCTGCCTCTATCCTGCTCACTCTCTCTGGCTTTCATTGAATCCAAAAGAAAAAAAAAAAGGTTAGCTTACTTTTGAGCTCTTCATTTCTTTATTATAGGTTTTTTGGGCAAATGGGATTCATGTATTATTCGCTCAGGCTATCCTACTTCTTATGATAACTGTCTTTTAATTAACTTTGTTTTCCTCTTTGCAAGTGTTTCTTCAAACATCAAATTCGTTTCTGTCTCAGCTCTGCAATTTCATGAGCTTTTTTAATCTCTTAATTGCCTCCTAGTTTCATCTTCTTCTTTTTTGGGTGTTTATTAAGAGGAAGAAGAAGCCAATTCCTCTCTTATTATATAATCATACAGTTGCTGATATGGGATGAGACTGATCATTGAACTTGCAACTATTTCATACTATTAGAGCTACTGATAATAATCAAGCTCCTCTTCTTTGCTCTCTGTGTTCTCCAAATTATGCATTTTTTTCTACTTCAGTTTCTTTTTATGTTTTTTCCTTCCTAGTGTCTATTACATATACACTAATTACAAAATACAATCTGTACGAAATTATTTTCTGATGCAATCCCTAACTTGACTATATCAAGTACAACATTAACAACACTATTACAACATTAACAACAATATTAGTACACATTAACAACTATATTAGTATATATTAACAACTATATTAGTATAACATTAACAATTATATCAGTACACGTTAACAACTATATCAGTACAACATTAACAACTATATCAGTATATGTTAACAAATAAATTAGTATACGTTAACAACTATATCAGTATACATTGACAACTATATCAATATGTGTTAACAACTATATCAATAAACAACTGTATTAGTATAACATTAGCAACTATATCAGTATACATTAACAACTATATCAGTACAACATTAATAACTATATTAACAACTATATCAGTTACAATATTAACAACTATATCAGTATACATTAACAAGTCCATGAGTTCAACATTAACAAGTGCATCAGGATAACATTAACAACTCCATCAGTATAACATTAACAAGTCCATCAATAGGTGTTAACAACTCCATGGGTGTTAACAACTCAATCAGTATGTGTTAATAACTCTATCACGATATTAACAACTACATCAATATAACATTAATAACTCCATCAATATAATGTTAACAACCCCATCAGTGGGTATTAACAACTCTATCAATTATGGTTGAGTTTGATGAAGTCACCGTGGTTCACATCCCAAGAGGGGAGAACGTGAGAGCCGATATCTTATCTAAGCTAGCAAACACAAAAAGCCCAGGGAATCACCACCCTATCATTCAGTAAAGCTTGCTGGAGCCGAGTTGCGTACTGATAATTTCAAAAGTTAGCGACTGGCAAAAAACTATCGCTGATTATCTAGAACGAGGGATACTGCCTGAAGAGTCGGTGGAAGCAAGAAAGTTGGTACGAACCACGGCTTCATACGTCATGATAGGCAATGAGTTGTACTGGAAAGGTTTCCATTCCCCCATGATGAAGTGCTTGGCTTCGCCTGAAGCCGAATATATGTTGTCCGAGATTCATGAAGGGATTAATGGACATGACATGGGTGCAAAAGCATTAGCCCGAAAAGCCATACGAGCCAGTTACTTCTAGCCCACCATGGCTGCAGATTCTAAAGACCACGTGCGTAGATGTGATAGATGTACGTCAGAGGCACGCAAACGCTATTCAAACCCCCTCGTCAGAGTTAACGAGTATCTCGGCTCTATGGCTGTTTTACAAATGGGGGATGGATTTGTTGGGACCATTTAGGGCGGCTCCAGGGCAATTGTGGTGGCTTGTGGTGGCTGTGGATTATTTTACCAAGTGGATAAAGGCAGATCCCTTGTCAACAATCACGTCAGCACGGGTACAGAAGTTCCTAAAAAGTAATATCATATCCCGGTTTGGGATTCCAGCCATGATAGTGACGGATAACGGAACACAGTTTACTGACAAAGGCTTCCTAGAAATGGTGGCCGATTTCCACATTAGACATCACTTCGCTTCTGTGGAGCATCCTTAGTCTAATGGGCAGGCTGAGGCGGCGAATAAAGTCATCGTAGATGGGCTCAAGAAACAAATGGAGATGGCCGAGTCCGATTGGGTGGAGCAGTTATACTCCGTTCTATGGAGACACCGGACTAGTACTCAGATGGCGACGGGGGAGACACCATTCAGGCTCACCTATGGATGTGAGGCAATGATTCCAGTGGAAATAGCAGAACCCTCGTGGAGAAGAACCGAGGCTCTGTATGAGGAGGAGGAGAACAGCAGGGCAATCACGGTTGAGTTGGACCTAATTGATGAAGTTAGGGTCAAAGCGCATTGCCAAGACTTGGCAGCCAAGCAACTCGTCGTGGCTCGGTACAACGAAGGTTAAACCTCGGTGTTTCGAGAAGGGTGATCTTGTTCTCCGACGGACCGATATAGGCAATAAGAATGCCAGTCAAGGAAAGCTTGCCTCTAACTGGGAAGGCCCATATCGGGTGATTGAAAACCTTGGCCAAGGCGCTTACAAACTAGAGACGCTGAAGAAGAAGGCGGTTAGACGGACCTGGAATGCGAACAAATTAAAGGCGTACTACAGCTAAAGGCCGAGCTCCATTAGAGGGGCATAGTATTTTGAATTTATGAAAAGCATTCTCATATTGAGAAAAAGTCATGTAGTGTGGCATGCTTGCCAAGAATTAATGAATTTTGGACCAAGGAGTCCATCTTCAGAAAGCCAATGGTAGCGAAGCTGTCAAGTTTATCAACACGTATGAATCCATTGTCAAAAAACCAGTTTTCAAAAATCATGTGCAAAATAAAAATGTGGAAATTCGTGGTATAAAAACCAGTTTCCCAAAATCGTGTAAAAAGAAACATGTATGAATTCTTAGTTATGAAACCAGTTTTCGAAAATCATGTATAAAATAAATAGGTATGAACTTTGGGTACGCACACCCGGTTTTGAACCATGTATGATACAAACATGCACGAATCCATGGTGCGAGGAACCAGTTTTCGAAAGTCATGTATTAAGTGAACATATATGAATTCTCGGGATAATTACAATTTTTTGAAATTCACGGTCTAGTCAAACTGGTATGAATCCACGGTTTGGAGACCGGTTTTCAAAAATCCGGTTTCGTATAATCGAGTAAGTCATTGTACCGATCTTGATCAAATCGGGTTGATCGGCTTTAATACGATAAAACTAAGCTTGAACATTTGACAAATTATGGCTATCTCGGCATCGGGTTCTCATCCGAGTTACTTCGATGAGTTGAGGCAAACGGTTAACGGACTAAACCGATATCACACGAATGACGGATTCAATGAAATACATGAAGCAAACTAACTAAGGATTTCATGTGCACGCATTTCTACTATATTTCTTTCAATTCAAAAGCGTCATGGTTAAAGCGAAGCATAAATAATTACATCAAAAGTCTTTAGCCGGGTTAAAGCGAAGCATAAATAATATGCGAGGAGGTCCTCTTTTTTCTTGTTGCCCATTGAAACGATTGCGTTGCAACCTAAACTTGTGTGTACCATCGAGAAACCTCCGATGACCCATGAAGCACCACTTACGACTATGGGGAAGGCGCACTGAGTCAGAGACAAAATTGCAAGCCGAACACGCAAGGCCGGTATGCACATTCCACCCGGATAATGTTCCCAGTCCAGGGAAGTCACTGATAGTCCACATCAATGCCACACTCAAGTTGAACAGTGTCTTCTTGTGCGCGTTATATGTCTCGACACCTACATTCCACAACTCCACCAACTCCTTGATAAGCGGTTGTAGATACACATCGATGTCATTTCCTGCCTTTTTGCCCGGAATGATCATTGACATAATGAATGAGCTTTGTTTCATACACATCCAAGGAGGCAAGTTGTATGGTATCAAAACAACTGGCCATATACTATAACTTGTGATAAGATTCCCAAACGGATTAAAACCATCGGTCTCTAAAGCAAGACGAACATTTCTAGGGTCCGCCGCGAAATCAGGAAAGTCTGAATCGAACGCTTTCCACCCTTCACCATCCCGTGGATGTCTGAGTTTACCATCTCCGGTGGTGGCATTCTCAAGCCAGAGTTCCGGCGTCAGAGGAGGAGGCCTTGCCGTACACCATGTTAGGCCTGGCGCCTAGCCCAAAGCCCCTAACCCGGCCAAGATGCTCGACTGGGCCCACAACAGCTTTCAATGAGGCTGTAAGATCAATAGACCCCCGTGACTCATTTAAGCGACGCTCGCGTTTTGGCCGGCTCGCTCAATCCGGGCCTGACGCACATATTTCATAAAACATTAATCAAACAATTTAATTTAATTTAATTTAATTAATAGTTTTTTTGTAACTTACTATTATCTCCTCTGCTGCCTCAGAGGTTGGCGTCCCATCACGGTGTCTATGTGTGCGTGTCCACAACTGCCCGTAGTCCGTCTCACGGTTCTCCTCCCGAGCTTTCTCTTGCTGAAAGAGTTAAAAGAATATAAACTTTGTTATTTCCAAAACAAAGCGATAATCATTTAAACATAAAAATAATTTAACTTATAACATACCATCTCACTAAACGTCACAGCAAACGTCTTGGATCCTGCCGTGTGATTGACCCTCTGAGCTGCCCTGCATCTGGTGTTCCTCTGCGATAGAGCCTGCAAAATAAATGAGATGTTTGTGTAATTTAGGTAAAATAGAGGGGTAGTCAATATATTTTACTCTAAATTTAATTAATTTAAACCAAATCTAAACACTACATTAATTTTGTCTATATTTAAATTTTTAAACTACATTTAAACAAAATTAATTAAAACAAATTTTAAACTATACAATACCCTAAAGCTAAAAACAAAAAACAAAACAAAACTATGATTAATTAAAAAACGTACCACTCCCTCTCCCGCACTCCTCCGATATTGAACAAAAGTTGCCCAGTCATTTGCCTCCACGCCGTCTAGGACGTTCTCCATCAGTTGCTGCAGAGGCATAGTCCCATCTCCATTCTGCCGGTCGTAGAGACGAATCCTCCGCCTCTTCCATGCTTCTCCCATTTTCATCTTTACGTACCCCAAAGCGTGGGCCCGTAGTTTAAAATTTTTCTGTATCATAAAATGATTATTAATTAAGAAACAGATAACTACATTAACCACAACTTATAACTATTAAAAAAACTAATTTAATTACACAATATAACTTACCCGCACAACGTCCTCAAACGCCTTGTTCTTGTTCTCCTTCGGGACCTTTTTCCAACTATGGAAATAGATCGGGAACCATACCCAATTCGCCCCAAATTGTGACAGGTATCGGTTCAACAGGTGACCACCGCTATCGATCGGCTGGTCCGTCTACATGTTCTAAGGAAATATCACCCGGTAGTCCTGCAGCTGACTGAGCGTGGGAACATCCAACGTCCTCCCGCGATGTTCCCATGTAGATCTCACAATTATAACAAAATTGTTGTATTGCATTTTAAATAAATTTTCATAATTTTTTAACAGAATTTAAATATTATTTTTTTGCCAATAAACTACTTATACTTACCTTCGACATCCACCACAAATCCGGTGGAATGAGAAGACGACGGTCGGGGTTCCCATGGTTCCGCTCGTTCTCCCGGCCGAGAAACCGCTTTCGCTTTCGATATGGGAATGTCAAACTCGATCTCCTCATCTTCATTCAAGATGTCGTCAAACGACGGACTTGCGCCTCGATTTCCCCTACGGTCTCTAGGTTCTCTAGGTTTGGGATTGGGTCATTTGCAAAGAGAGCATCAAACTCATTCCCCCTTTGAGGGGGCTCAAAGGGGATATTTTGTGGCCCACGTCCTCCTCTACGGCCCCCTCTACTACCACTACCCCTGACAGGCCTTTTAGGGGTACAGGAGCTTTCCCTTTTCGGGGGTCTCTGTCCTCAGAAACCATAATGTTGGAAAGTACAAGTTGAAAGGTTAAAAGGTAAAAAGTAAAAACTCGCGTGTGAATTTCAAACGTGAGAGGAACAGGATAAAAATCGCTGCACTTTGTAGCGGTTAAACCAAATAACCGTGACAAAATAAATAATTTTGTCGCGGTTATAAAAATCGTTACCGTAACCACTACAAATGTGCCTTGTTCTTCGTGAAACTTTGTAGCGGTCACATAATCGCTACAAAATAATGACTGTTGCAATTCTGTAGCGGTTACACATGTCAACCGCTACAAAATGATAACATTTTGTAACGGTTTCTTCAGGAACCGCTACAAATTTAATATTTTTTAATAATAAATTCCAAACTAATTAGTTTATAACTCAAACTAATTAGTTTGGATTTTTTATTTATTTAAATAAAAAGTCTCTCAATTAATTTGATTATTTTCTTAAATTTTCCTAAAACCACTACAAATTTAATATTTTTTTAAAAAAATCAAACTAATTAGTATATAAAACTAATTAGTTTGGTTTTTTTATTTATTAGAATAAAAACATTCTCAATTATTTTCTTTTATTTCCGTAAAAGAATTGTCGTTAATAAATTAGGAATAACAAGTTTATTGAAAATTGTCCAACATGCCGGTGAAGATTTGGATTCAATATAGTCACCGATCTCCCAAGAAAAACTCACCGACTCATTTTGATCGTAGATATTTGCCAAAGAGATTGGCGGCTAATATTGAACCCAATATTCGGTGGCATGTTAGACATATTTTGAGGAGTAGAAGTCTTCAGGTCAATGAAATAACTGAATCTGGATTGTCACTGAAGGAACCTCCTCGACTTGAACGATGAGAAGACAGGACAAATATCTGCAAAGACTCATCTCCCGAGATTAGCGCTTCGATATATATGCTCGTCTTCTCGTTTTCTAGAACCAAATTGAGAATGTTCCTTCACGACAAAGCCAGATTTAGAATATTTTTTAATATTTATAATTGTTGTACGGATGGAAATACTATTTATAAAATAAATTTTGTAGCGGTTATAGCAGTAACCGCTACAAATCTTCACATTTTGACACGATCAAGGTGTCGCTTTCTTCTTACTGTGACAAAACTGTGTCGTTTCACATTTTGTAGTGGTTACTTTGACAAAACCGCTAGGAAAAAACCGCAACAGACTTCGCGCCATAACGCGCCAAGGCTGGCGCCATATTTGTAACGGTTTGTTTTTGTGCACCGTTACAAAAAGCGAAGCAAAATTTTCAGCATTTGGTTCCAATACTTCCGCTACTAATTTGTGGCGGTTTGGGTTAAAACCGCTACGAATTTTAACATTTATAACGGTTTTTTCTAACCGCTACAAGGTAACCGCGACAAGTGATACTTTTTTTTGTAGTGATAGTTCCTATTGTTTCAAAAGGATTTGGTATGAGTTTAATGATGTTAAAAAGTTAATGCATTTAAGTATAGAGTCCAAAATCAAAACTCGTTAAAAGTATATGGATTAAAATCAAAACTCGCAGGTATCAAAACTAAAATTCATTCAAATTATTAAGGATTTTTGGTTTTAATTCCTATACTTAACCAAGATAACTAAAGTTAAAATGTTAAATTCAGATCAAGTCGTTATGAAATTATAGCCTAGAGAGATCAAAACCAATATTTGAAACTATAAAGACTAAAAACCAAAATTTGATTAAGAGCTAGCAATGCTATTAACCCTATTTTAAACTTGATGTTAGACACGAGATAAATGAGAATATGCTACTCTTTTGTTTCCCGTATATTTCCTTGCTTTAACGTTTATTAGTTTAAAGTTGGCAAAAAAAAGGGAAAAAAAAAAACTTTTATTAGTTCAACAGGCTAATGGAAGTAGAATTATCAGAGAAATTTTTTCTTTGATATAAATTTAACAAATAAGATCACGTAAGAGATCATCTCTACTGCAATTTTGACACAGCTGTAAGGATCAAACTCTTTTTTCTTTTATTAAGAAAAAACCAGTTCTCATGGAAACTCTTCATATGTGTGTGTAAGTAACCAAACTTAACTAAACAATAAATCCTTCAGAAATAAGATACATCATCAACATATAAATTATTCCTGATATATTAAAAAAGAAAATGAGCTCGATACAATCTGATTCATTTGGGTCATTCCCTTTATAATTATTGTAGGTTACAGATTTTACTCCCATATGCACTGAACTTGTTTTGAGTTTTCTATAATCATGTGTTAGGGGGAAATGGTAATTAAAAGACCACTTGTAACTTTGACTTTGTCTTTCCTGACATATTTTATATCTAATACATGAATGGATCGTTTGTAGAATAATTTATGAGAAGGCCATCTCTTCTGCAATTTTTTATACAACACTAAGATGGAATCATCAAACTCTTCATAAGTTAAAAAAGGGTACAGTCAATGAGATTTTTCCTTTTAATTATTTGAGTCAGGTATGTGATTTTTTAAATCTGTCGTCCAGTTATGAAGGTTTCTTGTCCAAAAAGTCAATGGGAGAATGAAACCGGGCAAGCACTTCATTTTTAAATTTGATGATTAACAAGAGATAGAGATAGAAGATACAATAAAAACTCACTAATTTCTGATAGGGCGAAAGTATAAGTTTGATCCTGTAAGTTTATGTCAAGTTTAAATTTAATCTCCTAAGTTCAATGTTAATTTTAAACAATATCTTACATCATGTAAAGACTAAGATCTTATTGAATATTACTTTGGTTGCCCAAATCCTATTCTATAATCCCAATTTTTATTTCCTCTCATATATGCTTACTACCAACTTCATAAGCATTGTCACATTCAAATATCTGTTACGTACCAACTTTACTCAAGGGTCATTTCTTAATAAGCTTAGTTCCTAACTTGAATTATATAATAAGTGCCAAATTGGTAGTATTATATGGAGAGGGATAGAAATACATGTATTCAAAAACATCAACTATATATAAATACACACACATCAATATGATTTTTTTGGGATCAGTTTCTTAAATACATCATGACTGTATGATATATATATATATATATATATGTAAGGACTAATTTACTCCCAAGTGCACTTCACATGATTTGAATGTCTGAAATTATAAGACAACACAATGCTTCCATCCATTCTCTTCAACACAAAGCTTTCCACTAAGACATAGAATCCAAAATCACTCCACATTCCGCTCATTCCCCCAAACTTCTCCACTTTTTCAAATCTCACTTCCTTCTTCTCATTGTTTCCCTCCCTATAATCACTCCTTCCTTCCTCCCATCTCATTCTCTCCACAATAGCCATACTCAACCCTACTTTTCTCTCTTCTCTCTCTAAACTCCTAAACCAGATTACACCCACTTCACCAACTCTCCCTTCTTCCAAAACAACTTCTCTCCCATCATCCAGCTTTGCAACTTCGGTTTTTACCTCAACATCAAGAAACACTTCATTACTTTTCCCGTTGTTTTCCTTGGAGAAAACTTTTTCCCACCTTCTTTCAAGCGTTATTTCATAGAAAACTGACCTATTCATTTGGTGCTTTACACTCATTCGTTCTTCCTTCACAAACATGAAAGGGCGATACCATTTTCCAATCACCACCGGCTCGGAGGAGCGACCGGATGCTAATGAAAAAGTGAAAGGAGGTAACATGGATCGCGAGGTAGGGTTGATGCCGAGAGCTTCACCCAATCGGTAATCGCATGGTGTCGTGGTGGAGAGACTCCAACCTTTTCTCCTCAAGAACTGAGGAGGAAACCCATCGGATAGAATAGACTTGCATTGGAATCCCCCTCTCTCTTTCTTTATCTCAAATTGTTGATAATCATCAAAGGGATTTAGTGGTTCGATTTGACGTCTTTGACGTAATTGCAGCCTGAGACATGTTCCCATCTCCTCTTCTCGTTGAACATGTGCTTGCTTCGCTTTATAATGTAGAGGGAAGTTATAATAAATTGGCTTAAGTTATTTAATAGGAAGACAAATTTAATATATACTTATATCTCAAAAATCTAATATCGTATGAGACACGAAAAAAAGGGGAAAGAGGAAAATGGCAACACAAACATGTTCCCATGTCCTCTTCTTTTGAAGATGTGCTTGCTTCGCTATATAATGTAAAAGAAGTAATAACAAGTAGGCTTTAAGTTATTTTGATATAAAGATTTAAAAAAAAGAAGAAGAAGAAGAAGAACAAAAGAATATAAAATGGGGGAAATGAAGATTGTGGACTTGATGCTTTGAGGATTAAGAAAAAGAAGTATAAACCAGACTGATAAATAAATGAAGATAAAAAGTTGACTAAAAACGAGGATTATTGAACTGAAACCTTTGAAAAAAAAAAAAAAAAAAAAAAAGGTACAATTACAGACAGAGGGGGAAAAAAAGTAATAGAAAATATATGATAATATACTAAACAAAGCCTCACATGGCTTAATTAGAGAAAGAATAGAAGCTATACAACGTTAAGGGGAAGTTCTATCAAACGTAATCAAAGTATTTTGATAGAAAGATAAATCTAATATATACTTGAATCTAAAAAATCTAATAAGCTGCACAAAACAGATAAACCAATGAACTGATTGAGAGGCCAAAAACAGAGCAGAAATGATACCCTTGATGCCTTCCCTTCCTTCGAATGACGTAGTAGCGATTAGAAGATAAAGGTTGATTAAGAACAGGAATGAACATAACTTTATCTTCATATACGTGTTCACCCACTGCATATCGAACAGTTAAGTTCCTGTTCTGAGGAAATGGCAGGTTTCCAATTCCGTTCTTCCATAAACCAAAACATCCGTAAGTCTCAGCTTCTTCGTCTTGAAGTACTAAGTATCCTGAATTTGGTCCCTCTGGTTGATTTCTAAGAGCTTCAGGATCCCTTTTGTACACAGATCGAGGCCTTGTTACGTACATTATTCTCTCTTTCTTTCTCTCTTTCCCTAGTTTATTGTGAACTTCATATTTATGTTTCTGTCATTGATTTATATAGTTGGGGTTTTGTGGGTTTGATGGTATTTTTTAATGATTTTGTGTCGCTTTTGCCTTCTTCTTTATGATAACTCCTAAACCCGTTGACAGAACCTGATGGAGGTTTCAATATAAATCGATGAATCTGTGAGGGATTTGTAATAAATCTGTCAACTTTATTCGCAGGTTTCTTGTTCAAACTGTTGATAGCTGTATACAGAAGCTGCGTGGAAGTTTCACTTCTTTTTCTTTTCTTTTTTTTCTTGGGCAAATAAAAGACAACAAGACATAGATAGATCAGACGAGAATAATCAACACGTTGTACTTGATTGATCGATGTAAAGTACGTTGTACGTGTACTAGAAGCTATATAATAGTTTGAATACTTGACAAATCAAAGGGACTTATTTAACCGCCCACTGTTATCTTGGGCCCCACCCATCATTAAAAACAATTTCAAAAACACCCATCAAATTGCCCTTTTTTATTTATAAAAAACTACATTTTGTTTGCATTTTTTAAACAAAGGCCTTGAAAAAAGAAAGAAAAACTAGCTTCTTATTTTAATTAATTTTTATGATTCATTGAAAAAAAAAAAAAAAAAAAAAAAAAATTATATCCATCCTGACCATTCATTGTTATCACTTTATAAAGCAAGAAATCATCTGGTTAAACTATTTTTGATGAAAAGAAAAAAATCTTTTAAGAAAATTTTTAAAAAAATTAAATGTATAAAGAAATATGATGAATTTTTTGTTCTCTCACTAATTTCTATTTGAAGGATTCACCGTCAAAACATTTAAAAGTAAACTCTGCTTCTAATTTAATTTTAATTATTTGTTGTGATTTATCAAAAAAAAAAAAAAAAAAAAAAAAAAATCGTATATACATTCATTGTGTATAGTTTGTGTCTAACATACATTCTTCAAAATTTATCATTGCCGTCCAATGAGTTAAAAAAGGGTACAGTCAATGGGATTTTTCCTTTTAATTAGTTGAGTCTGCATGTGATTTTTTAAATATGTCGTCTAGTTATGAAGGTTTCTTATACAAAAAGTCAATGGGAGAATGGAACCGGGCAAACACTTCATTTTTAAAATTTTTTGATTAACAAGAGACAGAGATAGGAGATACAATAAAAACTCACTAATTTCAAATTGGACGAAAGTATAAGTTTGATCCGGTAAGTTTCAATTTGATCTCCTAAGTTTAATCTTAATTTTAAACAAGATCTTACATCATGTAAAGACTAAGATCTTATTGAATATTAGTTTGGTTGCCCAAATCTTATTCTAAAATCCCAATTTTTGTTTCCTCTCGTATATGCTTACTGCCAACTGTATAAACATTGTCACATTCAAATATCTGTAAAACGTACCAATTTTGCTCAAGGGTCTTTTCATAATAAGCTAAGTTCCTAACTTGAATTATATAATAAGGGCCAACGTGGTATTATTATATGGAGAGGGATATAAATACATGTATTAAAAAACATCAACTATATATATATATACACACACACATCAATATGATTTTTTTGGGATCATTTTCTTGAATACATCATCATTATATATACACACACACATATATACAATGGCGGATTTAGGGGGGGGCTAGGGGTGACCCCCGCCCCCTAAAATTAAAAAGAAATATTTTCAAAGGACTAAAATAAAATAATTTAAAGTTTTTTGAGGGACTATAATGAAATATTTAAAATTATTATTGGTTAAAATGTAATTTTCATAAACTATGGATACTTTTCTGTAATTTTATCTGACCCTCTTTTCACATATTTTCAATTCCCAGAAATTCTAGGGATTTTCTGACATTTTTTTATTCATAAAAAATATTAATTTTGACCCAATTGACATTTTTCCAAATCTTGCCCCCATCGATAAAATTCTTGGCTTCGCCCCGCATATATAGACTAGTTTACTCCCAACTGCACTTCACATAATTTGAATGTCTGAAATCATAAGTCAACACAATGCTTCCATCCATTCTCTCCAACACAAAGCTTTCCACTAAGACATAGAATCCAAAATTACTCCACATTCCGCTCATTCCCTCAAACTTCTCCACTTTTTCAAATCTCACTTCCTTCTTCTCATTGTTTCCCTCCCTATAATCACTTCTTTCTTCCTCCCATCTCATTCTCTCCATAATACACTAGTGCAAAAAAGGGCTTTAAGACCACCTCATTTAGACCAGATTATAGAGGATTCGGTCTAAAAAGTTATGACCGGTGGCAGTTTCGTAAATATAAGGAACTTTTTGGACCGGATTATAAAGGATCCGGTGTTAGACCGGTGGCAATTTCGTAAATATATAGAACACTTTTAATACCGGATTATAAAGGATCCAGTCTTAAAAGTATGACCGGTGGCAATTTCGTAAATATATAGAACATTTTTAAGACTGGTTTGTAAAGGATCTGGTCTTAAAAGTATAGTTATAAGACTGGTTGTTTCAAACAACTGGTCTTAAAAGTGTTTAAAAAAATATATGACTGGTGGCAATTTTGTAAATATATAGAACACTTTTAAGACCGGTTGTTCCAAAAAATAAGTCTTAAAAGTATACTTTTAAGACCTAGGTTGTTTCAAACAACCGGTCTTAAAAATGTAAAAAAAAAAAAAAAAAAAAAAAAAAAAAATGACCGATGAGAATTTCGTAAATATATAAAACACTTTTAAGACCGGTTGTTTCAAAAAATAGGTCTTAAAAGTATACTTTTAAGACCTAGGTTGTTTCAAAAAATCGGTCTTAAAAGTGTTATATGACCGTGGCAATTTCGTAAATATATAAAATACTTTTAAGACCGGTTGTTTTAAAAAACAGATCTTAAAAGTATACTTTTAAGACCGTTTTTTTTTTTTTTTTTTTTCAAAAAATCGGTCTTAAAAGTGTTTTTTTTAATTAAAAAAAAAAAGCTAAATTTTTTTTACCTGTTAAGTCCGAGAGTCCGCTTTATCTTCTTGGTGATATAACTTTTACTTAGTTATAGATTCAACGAGTGTCCCAAAAACCTCACGAGTTAAATCCTCAGCAAGAATGCCATCCTCTTTCTCCAACCTACTCGCAATCTTCGTAAGTTATTCCAAGAGCCACACAATCAAATCCTTAGCAACGTTGGTGGTGAGATGCTTCGAGGGTTTTACGATGGCGTCAACACTAATCCTCAGCAACAGTGAAAGCGTACTACTTCGAGGATTACGGACGACGGCGGCTCCTTCCTCTTTGATCTATGGCTCCTCTCACGCCTTCTTCGCACGAGACCGCTTAAAATCAAACCCGCATCTCTTCTTGCGTAAGTCTGTTTATTACCTTGACGCTCCGCTCGGATCGGACTTCGATTTTGGTTGCTTGAAGTTTTGCTAGCATCGATAAGAGGATCCTGCTCAGATTTAATTGCTTTAAGCTTGTGATTTTTTTTGTAGATCTGGACTTCAATTTCACTTCTGATTTTATATTGATTTAAATTCAATTTCCATAGTGAATGATTTCGTTTCTTGTTATTTTTTCTTATTTCGGACTTTGTAATAATCCTTTTTATTTTTCTTGTTGTTGTTACTTCCAATCTTCTCTTGGTTCTTCGTCGCTGATGATGTAAGGACATTCAAAATGTTGCCAAATCTGGTGATTTAGGACCGATTGTTTCATTTGGGGTTTTTTTTTATTATTCTGAAACACTTTTAAGACCGGATATTTCAAAAGTTCGGTCTAGAAATGATTTTTTTTAAGACCGGTCGTTTACCATATTTTTAATACCGCTGAACAAGACCGGTTTTGATCCGGTCTTACGAGGTGTCTTTTGTCCGGTCTTAAAATGCTTTTTTGTATTAGTGATAGCCATACTCAATCCCACTTTTCTCTCTCCTCTCTCTAAATTCCTAAACCACATGACACCCTCTTCACCGACTTTCCCTTCTTCCCAAACAGCTTCTCTCCCATCACCCAGCTTTGCAAGTTCATTTTTCACCACAACATCGACAAACACTTCATTATTTTTCCCATTGTTTTCCTTGCAATAAACTTTTTCTCATCTTCTTTCGAGCGTCATCTCATAGAAAATTGACATCTTCATTTGATCCTTTACACTCACTCCTTCTTCCTTCACAAACATGAAAGGGCAGTACCATTTTTCGACGACCATCGGTTCAAAGTGACGATCAGATGATGATGAGCCGAAAGGCGGTAACTTGGCTCGCAAGGTCGGATCGATGCCGAGAGCTTCTCCCAATTGGTAATGGCGTGGTGTGTTGGTGGAGAGCCTCCAACCTTTTCTTCTCAAGAACAGAGGAGGAAACCCATCTGAGACAATAGGCTCGCCTTGGAATCCCCGTCTCGTCTTCTTTATCTCAAATTGTTGATGCTCATCAAAGGGATTTAGTGGTCTTGATTTGACGTCTTTGATGTAATGGCAACACAAACATGTTCCCATGTCGTCTTCTTTTGAACATGTGCTTGATTCCCTATATAATGTAAAAGAAGTTATATCAGGTTGGCTTATGTTATTTTGATATAAAGATAAGCTTAAGGTATACCTAAAAAAGGAAATAAAAAAAAAACAAAAGAATATAAAACGGGGGGAAAAGAAGATTGTGGAATTGATGCTTTGAGGATTAAAAAAGAGAATTATAAACGAGACAAATAAAAAAATGAAGATAAAAAGTTGCTAAAAAACGAGGATTATAGAACTGAAACATTTGAAAGTTAAAAAAAAGTAGAAGTGCAGACAATGGAGAAAAAAAAGTAATAGAAAAGTTAAAAAAAAGCCTCACATGGCTTGATTAGAGATAGAATAGAAGCTACACAACGTTAAGGGAAGTTCTATCAAACATACTCAAACTATTTTGATGGAAAGACAAATCTAATATATACTTGTATCTAAAAAATCTAATAAGCTGCACAAAACAGATAAACCAATGAACCTATTGATAGGCCAAAAACAGAGTAGAAATGATACCCTTGATGCTTTCAATGACGTAGGGTTAGTTTAGATTGAGGGAAGGGGAGGGGAGGAGAGAGAAAAAATAAGAAGGGAGAGGAAAATTTTGTGGGTCATACTAGACTAAATTTTGGTACAATTTTCCTCTCCCCCATTTTTTTTTTCTCTCCCGTCCCCACCCATTTTCTCAATCCAAACTAACCCATAGTAGCGATTAGAAGATAAAGGTTGATTAAGAACAGGAATGAACATAACTTTATCTTTATATACGTGCCTTTGCTCTCCAGTCCTCACTGCATATCGAACAGTTAAGTTTCTGTTCTGAGGAAATGGCAGGTTTCCAATTCCGTTCTTCCATAAACCAAAACATCCGCAGGTCTCAGCTTCTTCGTCTTGAAGTACTACGTATCCTGAATTTGGTCCCTCTGGTTGATTCCTAAGAGCATCAGGATCGATTTTGTACACAGATCGAGGCCTTGTTATGTACATTGTTCTCTCTCTTTTCTCTCTTTCCCTAGTTTATTATGAACTTGTGAACTTCATATTTGTGTTTCTGTGATTGATTTATGTAGTTGGGGTTTTGTGGGTTTGATGGTATTTTTTAAAGATTTTGTGTCGCTTTTGCCGCCTTCTTTATGATAACTCCAAAACCCGTTGACCAAAACCTGATGGAGGTTTCATTATATTTGTTATGAATCTGTCAACTTTATTCGCAGGTTTCTTGTTCAAACTGTTGATAGTTGTATCCAGAAGCTGCGGGGGAGTTTCACTTATTAATCTTTTTGGCTTTTTGTTTTTGTTTTTGTTTTTTTGGGTGCAAATAAAAGTCAACAAGACATAGATATACGAGAATAATCAACACGTTGTACTTGATTGGTCAATGGTAAAGTTTGAATACTTGAAATGGGTTCCATTTAATAATATTTTTTACTCAAAATATATTTATCATTTTTTTAAAAAAATTAATTTATCTAACTTACAATTTGATATACTCCCTCAGGTCCTAATCATAAGACGAAATTTTAATTTTTATCAATTTTTTCCTAAAATACTCATATTTTATTCTTTCAAGTGTGTTTGTTTTTTATGAGTATATGTATATGGGTGCATAAAGTCTTCCAGTCAGTAGAACTTTTAAAATGTTGGATTTTAATTTATTTATCGATTAGTTGATGTTAATTTGCCAATATGCATATGCGCACACACATATATATGTTTGTGTGTGTGTTTGTCTGGATATATGCGCTTGTCTATATATATATATGTGTGTGTGTGTTTGTGTATATATGTATGTATATATGTGCGTGTCTACACACAGATATATATAGGCAAACACATGTATGTGTGTGTACATATATGTATATATGTGTATATATATGTTGTGTGTGTGTGTGTGTGCACATAGATACACACAAAAATATATATATAGATAAATAGTATGACCATTATTTCAATTAGAAAGCGTGTGCAAAGGAAAATTCTAAATCAGGGAGGCATATGGTAAGAGTTGTTGATTCACTTTTACTTATCTTATTTTAAATTTATATAAGGGTATTTTAGGAAAATGAGTAAAATTAACTAATTTAACTTCTCTTTTTAATCGCCTCAAAATCGGTTAAATATGTAATATACTGAATTTTGGGCCTAGAAACTTGAAGATAAGCCTATATTAGGCAAACGACTACGCCCGATTCAAGAAGAGTCCCAAGACAGTTGAGAGATAGGAAAGCCTCTCAAGGACTATATTGTAGGCCATGCTAGGTAGAGGACCTAGTATACATAGACCATAAAATTAAAGTGGTGATGCAGAAGGGCACAAAATGCACTACTAGAAAATACTAAAATAGCAACGGAAAAAAAAAATCCGTCGCGGTTTTGCGACGGAATTGGTTTTCCGTTATAAATTTTTGCGACGAGAACAAAATTCCATCGCAAAAATAAAATAAAAAATCCCCATTTGCGACGAAAAATAAATTCCGTTGCAAAAATTTGCGACGAAAATAAATTCCGTCGCAAAAATAAAAAACAATTCCCTATTTGCGAAAGAAACAAATTCCGGCACAAAATTTTTTTAAAAAAAAAAATTCCCTATTTGTGACGAAAAACAAATTCCATCGTAAAAATTTAAAAAAAAAATTCCATTTTTGCGATGGAAACATAAATCCATCGCAAAAACCAAAACAAATTTCTCCATTTGCGATGGAAAACAAATTCCATCGCAAAAAAAAAAAAAAAAAAAAAAAAAAAAAAAAAAAAAAAATCCATTTTTGCGATGGAAAACGAATCCCATCACAAAAAACAAAAAATTGCCCATTTTACGACGGAAAGTAATCTCCGTCGCAAAAATTTGTGTGACAGCTTTTTACTTCTTACAGTCCGTGACCTCTTTCCTCATTTTCCCAGCCCTCACCGTTCGTGCCTCCACGTTCGTAGAAAAAGCTTGAGGGTCACCGAAGTAGCCACTGCCGCCATGCTCGTATATCTGCGTCTTGCGTCTCCGTCTGGCTATCGGAGTAGCCCAGAAAATCTTCCAGCTTCGGTACGCCGTCATTCTGAATCTCCATATCTGCATTGGCCTCTGATTTGTGAGAATCTTCTTTCTCTTTTTCTCTCGCATTCAATCTGGTTTTTAGGGCTTTCATCTGCGCATCTATTGCTTTCAGATCTTTGGGTCAAAAAGCAAAAAATAGAAGATATCTTGATAGTCGGTCGTGTGAGGATGAATTTGTGGCGGCAGGGGAACTGAATCCCTTCTTTCTACGTGAAGCCAGTGCTTGCTTGGCCTTTGCTCGAGATCGACAGAACATTTTGCGGTTGGTTTCTTTTCAATCCATTGCGCCTTCGGTGCTTTTTTTTTTTTTTTTTTTTTTTTCAGAGCCTATTGTGCTTTTGAAGTTTCACGAGAATTAAGCATTGCCCCAATAATTCTCCTGTATAATATTGAATTGTTGTCCAGTATTTTCTCTTGACGTTTTTGGCTGTGTGTATAATCGTTATAGGCTGCTTTCGAGGAAAGACATAGAGGTGGTCATTGAACATGGCACGCCATTTCTGTTCCAAGACGCTGAGGATTTCAGTGAGAAACGTGAGATCTTTTATATCCAACAGTACAATCAGTGTAAGTGCCGAGTTTCCCTTTTTTTTTTTTTTGAATGGAAGTTTGGTGTTTGTGTCTTAAAAGCTTTTTGACCCAAAGATCTGAAACTGCGTTCATATATAGCCTTGCCCTGAGAGGCTTGATCATCGACACTGAAACTGCAGCTTGCAAAAGCTTAATTGCCCATTCCTAGTTTCAAGTATTTCATCTCATTTGATAGGTCGGCATGTATGAATTATGTTCTTATGGTGATGGGGAATTACTTTTTAATGTGGGATCAGGGATTTTGTTCCCCATGTATTGAAGCATTCATTCCTCTGTCTAACTAGTCAACTAGAGATATATTCATCCGGCATGTGTGTTTTTTTTAAATGGGCTATTTTTATTGGGATTCATTTTTTAAAAAGTGTAAAATGATTGCATTTCAAAATTCTTCCCTCTCTTGGGTGGCCATGTATCAAGGAGACTTTATTCTACTTGGTTCTTCTATGTCTATAAATGTTCTCTGTTTGTACATTATTTAGAATAATTGTTGACATGCTTTGTATATGGCTCCAATTTTGGGGACTGTTCCATAGCCTTGCCTCTTGAGATTCTTCTTGAACCTCATATTAAGATGTCACGCGATTTGAGAGTCATTAAAATGTAGGCATGGATTTTTTATGATTCTTCAAAATGTTGGAGTTGAATTCAAAGCAGTCAACTGAAGCTGGACATTGTGTAGAGTTAGATGGAAAAATTTTGAAAAAGAATACTTGAAGCTTAATCATGCAGTATTTTATTTTTTTCCTCTTTAATGTCTCAAGTTTATGTTTATTTTCAGCCTTGAGGAGCTCCAGGTTTTCGATATCAAATTTCGGTACGGCCGTCCAAAACCTACGATTATGGTTCTTTACCAGGTTTGGACTCAACTATTTTGGGCATATCGCATATAATTCCTTTGTGATCTATGTTCAACTGTTTTTATTGTTCTTTACTTTTACTTTACTTTGGTTTTTTATAGGGAAATCAAAAGTCTAGCTATGGTGTACTAAGTGATTCACAATTTTGCTACAGTGGAGACTTTCCTACTTCTCTTCCTGCAGATTATATTCTTATAATATGTTGTGGTCGTTATATGAATGTCATTATGCATTTGCCCCTTTCACAGTATAGTTTTATTAGAAAGTTGAAATATATTTGTGAGAGGAAAAGATTTTGTTAAGGGCCCATGCTCCCAAAACAACCTTGATAATAGGGCTAAAATATTGATACCAGTTCCTCCACCTCTTTGTGGTGTCCTTATTATTGGAGAAGAAACCATAGTATACTGTAGTGAAAATGCTTTAAAAGCTATTCCAATCAAACAAGTATGTTATTGACTTTGTTATTTCCCTTGATATCTTTGTCAGTGGATTTCACATGTCTTGGAATTTATATCTGAATGATGCATGTTTTTAGACTTTTGTTAATCACTCTACATACTCTGTGTGGAAGTTTTGGAAAGGTATGTGAATTTGGGGCCAATTGTTGACCTCTGTGTGGTAGACCTAGAAAGGCAAGGGCAAGGGTAGGTTGTAACCTGCTCTGGAGCTTTCAGAGTCCACATACCCTGCTAATAATTAGGTGCTTCTTACCTGCTTGGAGTGAAACGCATCGTTTCCATAGGAAGAGCACCAAAAGCAGTAAAACACCGAACCAAAACACCGTAGCAGCGTTTTCCAGCCAAAAAAATAATAATAATAACACCCACGTTTTCCAGTTGCCTTCCTCTCTCTCTCTCCATCCTTATCTCTTTCATTTCCAATCCATTTCTCCTTCTTCATTAGATCGCTTCCTTCTTCACCTTCAGCTTCACCGTCTTCAAGAGTCATGATGGCTTCTTCCTAAGTTTCTTACCACCACCTTGCAGCGCGTCCTCTCCGGCGAGTTTTGCTTTCGTCATGTGGACTCTGGAGCATCATCGGGTCAAGTGAACGTTCGGGACTGTTCCTGGAATCGTTGAAGGTTCCGCAATAGCCTCTGGAATCGTCCTTGAGGGAATGGCCCAGTAGATCCAAATCCCCACTCATCTGCTTTCACTGGTCTTTTGGAATAGTTCACTTTTGGATTTTTCAAATCTTCTGTGTCTCTCTGATCTCCTTTCCAGATTTCTGAATTTCTTCAGGTTGTTGTCTTGCTTTGTTCTGCTTCATAGCAAGTGTTGTTTTGTTGGGCTTGCAGGCTTTAGTTTTTTCTTCTTCGGGTATGCCTCTATCGGCGCCATTCATGTGGAACTTCTTTTACTCAGTTTGGAAATGGGTTTAGCTGATTTTCATGGTCCTTGTTCTCTGTAGTTCTTCAGCTTATTATTGCTCATTTTGATTGAAATAGATCTTTGGGAATTGACCCAGATTGATCCTTTGTGTACATACCGTTAGCTATGGAAGGAGTTTTATGGACTATATTTTCTCTAAATCGACATTCAAATAAAACTGAAGAAAGCCCAATGAGCAACGAGCAGATTTGCTAACTCTACTTTAGTCAATATGCTTAATTTCATGCTGACTTGTTTTTAATGTTATGAATTTTGAGCAAAAAAATGGAGAACAAGAATTGGATTATTTCTATCAGCAATATCATTACCACTAACACAGATCAAAAGTCAAATAACCTTGAAAAAAAGTGATGAATTTTGCTGAAAAAGAGTGCTACACTTACCACCAACACAGATCTAAGGAGGGTTTTTCTTTTTCGCGCGCATCCACCTCCTCTGTTATTCATGTTTGTCTAATTTCTTCCACTTTGTCAATGCTTTTAGCGGGAAATTTTCCAGGCAAAAAGATGCCCACGTGTAAACAGTGGGTGTTAATTTTTTTTGGCTGGAAAACGGTGCTTTTGGTGTAAACCAGTGGGTTTTAATTTGTTTTTTTTTGCTGGAAAACGGTGTTTTTGGTTCAAACAGTGGGTGTTAATTTGTTTTTTTGCTGGAAAACGGTGCTGCGTGTTCAAACAGTGGGTTATTATTATTATTTTTTTTGGCTGGAAAACGCTGCTACGGTGCTTTGGTTCGGTGTTTTACTGCTTTTGGTGCGCTTCCCATGGAAACGATGCATTTCACTCCAAGCAGGTAAGAAGCACCTAATTATTAGCAGGGTATGTGGACTCGGAGCTTTCAAGGATTGTTCTCTTCGTATTGTTCGGAATGGAATAGGAATAAATGAACAGGTGAATTCTAGCTTGACTTTCTTTTTCCCTTTTTCTAAAAGTGCCAATAGAAATGGATATTTTTAATCAATAAAATAAAAAATGTCGTTTGAAAATAAAAATAATTGATTTCAAAATACTAATTTCTCATTCATTAATGTGATGTCGGCATCTGTAGAACTTAAAGGATCAAGGGAATGTGGTCATTAAGATCTTCAACTGATGATCCTTTTGACACCTTCCTGGTTGTAAGTTTTATCAGTGAGACAAGAATTCTAGCTATGAATCTTGAAGATGAGCTTGAAGAAACTGAAATAGAAGGCTTCAATTCTCAAGTACAAACGTTATTTTGCCATGATGCTATACAACCAACTTGTTCAGGTAGGTCTTTTTTTATTTTTTAACAACAGTTGTTTTTTAGTCTCTTGTGCCTAATCAAGTTTTAATATTTGTTGAATGAATACGGAGGGTGAGAGCATTAATCATTGTAATTTTGAGAAGTGCAAAAGCTTTAATCTTTTATTCACTGTAACTCGTGTACGTATATAAAGGAAAAAAGTGAGAATAAATGTAATCAAATTGAATCCTTTTTTTGCTAGGCTCTTTTACCAAAATAATATTTTTTTTAAAAAAAAAATTACCAATCTGGAGCACTTTTGAAACTATTTACCGAAATATGATTGTTTTGGGACAGTCACGCTAGAGAGGACGACGCCATTACCAATCACGTTAGACGATCAGACGCAACTGGGTGTCACGTCGACAGTCTAACGCCAGCCACACTTAGTGCAATGTTGACGCCACTAATTGTGGCATTTAATCATTTAATGGATGCCACTTTTTAAAGTGGCGTCCATTTATTTATTTTAAAAAAAAAACTAATGGATGCCACTTTTTAAAGTGGCGTCCATTTATAAAAAAATAAAAATAATAATTTTATAATTATATTTAAAATTATAAATAATAATTCTAATTAATTTATAAATAATAAAAAGAATAAATAATAATTTTAATTAATAATTAAGAGAATTATAATATTTAAAATTTATTTTAAACTTGTGAGACTCGCCTCACCTCGTGAGATCTGGTGATGGACATCTCTCAAAAATTTTTGTGAGGCTCGCCTCACCTTGAAAGACTTATAATCTCATGTGTTCCGCACAATTTGTGATCGTTGTATTTCTTTGCTCCTTCTCTATTGGTGCTTTTCTCTCGAAGTTTGGCTGCACCTTATCATAGATGCTTTTCCCTCGAAGTTTAAACCTTGAAATGTGAAGCCAAACTTCGAGGGAAAAGCACCAATAGAGAAGGTTTAAACTTTTATAGTTTTAATAAATATATCATTTAAAAGTTTAAACTTTTATAGCTTTTCCCTCGAAGTTTGGTTGCACCTTATCATAGATGCTTACCTTTTCAAAGTTTAAATGAATATTTATTACAGTTGGGATATGAGGATTGGATGTTGCAGAACCTCTGACATGCTCCACCTAGACTCGATGACAATCGTTGTTGGAAAACCTTCTTTGAGTTAATATGCTAGAAACTATGGGAAGCACGCAATAAGAGGATATTTCAGGATGCTCACATACGACCGGAAAGCTTGGCGAAGGAGGTGCGCAGCCTTGTGGAGTACAGTGCCCAAGCCGCCACTCGTGTAAACGTGGCACACAGAGGTGGCCAACCACCGTTAATCACCATCGTCACGTGGCTCAAACCACCACCCTCCTCGGTTGCCCTGAACTGTGATGGCTCCAGAAAGCAAGCCTCGTCGTTGGCAGGTGTAGGATGCCTTCTCCGAGATTGGGAAGGCAGGTGGATTGTATGGAGATTCCGTAATATTGGTGACTGCTCATCCTTACAGGCGGAACTATGGGCTCTGTGGGACGGTCTCGAGCTCGCTTGGACCCAGGGAATAGGGATGTAACGGTGCAAATTGACTGCCTGGTCGCGCTGCACCTCGTTCAGAAGCAGGATGAAAGCGTGCATGCCTGTGAAGGCCTGCTCAGGCGTATACAGCGTCTCTGAGGCGAGACTGGCTGGTGACAATCAACCATGTATATTGGGAGGGCAATCGTTGTGCCGACTTCCTGGCAACGTATGCCCTTACATTAGGTGCAGGTGCTCGTCTGTTGACAGAACCTCCAGTTGGTCTGTAAGGATTTATTCGTGAGGACGCTGACGGAACTGCATGGGCAAGACTTCGCTCTTGAACCCCTGATATGTATTGTTTAATTTCCTTTCTCAACCAAAAAAAAAACAAAAAAAAACAATGTTGACGCCACTAAGTGTGGCTGGCGTCGGACTGTCTAACGCGACACCCAGTTGCGTCAGACTGTCTGACGTGATTGGTAATGGCGTCGTCCTCTCTAACGCAACTATCCCAAAACAACCCTACTTTCGTAAATAGTTTCAAAAGTGCTCTAGATTGGTAAAAAAAAATTTTAAAAATATTATTTTGGTAAAAGAGCCTTTTTTGCTAACCAAACTCAATCTAATCATATATCTTACATTCCTCCTAGAATCATAATATAATAATCCTAAGGTTATGATAAATCTGAGCATTAATAACAGTGATAATGACAACTAGGTAAATAGGTTAACTACTAGGATTGGGCCTTGAGTGTGGCGGTAGTCCCATTCTCCAGCAATCATGAATAACAATGGAAATTTATCAGGTATTTAGATAAATGATTTTGATAATATGGAGAAATGGTGAAACTTGATTGACACATCTGAACTTTTTCTTGCTGTGCTCTCCTACCTCCTTAATAACGGAGATCTCTTGTTTTGGCTGAACAGATCACGTCAAGCACTGTAAGGCTTGTCAATTCCACGACTAGAGAGCTTCGGCATGCTCCATCAGGCTATTCGGTTAATGTTGTAGATGGAGAGAGTGAAGTTGGGGAAGAGGAAAGAGATGGATATTGATCGTTGGAAGAAATTGAGATGCCAGAGAACTCTAAAATAGAGGGCACCGAATATAAGGGTCCTTCGGTTATTGACACTTTTTTTTAATTTAATTTTCCAACACGTGTTTTTTAGTCCATTTTGTTGGCAATATTTTCATTTGTATTTCTTTTTTTTTTTTTTATGTAAACGCTTATGATTGTTACTATATATTTTTATGATATAATTTCTTTTTTTTAATAAAATGAATTTTGTGTCGCAACTTTTGAAATTTGCAACGGAAAATAATTCTATCGCAAATTTTCCAAATTTGTGACGGAAAATAATTACGTTTCCGTGTAGAACACGGATGTCCGGGGCCGGTAGATTGATCTTGGATGTATCGGCGGACACAGGGTATCTATGAAGGAGATAACCAGGAGAGCGTGGGATCACCGTACACGACAAAGGGGTGTCTTGTGTGTGCACGGTGAGACCGTATGTAAATAGTCTAGGTTTAGAGTAAGTGCACCTTGTTACCCGCCCTCGTATTTATAGAGGCGTCCGGTGCGATATCCGGGCACGTCATTAATGGTGGGCCATTAATGGGGCGGATATTGGATGATACCCCATTAATGGGACGTGTCATTAATGGGGGCGGATATCCGAGATATGCCATTAATGGGACGTGCTATTAATGGGCGGGTATCTCGGAAGCCGGTATGATAGGGGCGGATCCCGCCGAGCCGAGATTTCCGGATCTCCGCCATGATTGGCGGATTACGCCTTCCGGCTTTGCTTGGGCCTCGCCCGGCTTGGAGGCTTTTGGGCCGGCCCGTAATTTGCCCCCTGACTTGGCTTCATGCTTTTGACCGCCGAGGGTGTATGATTCTCCCGGTCCAAGGCGTGACCGGGGCCTCGTGGCTCCCGCTTAGCCCGCTTCGATGCCGCGGCTTTCCTCTATGATGTCGTTCGGATGGTGCCCTGGGTCATGCCTCGACCGGGCTTACTTGGGCGGCCTCGGATTTATGTGGTAAGTCCCCTGTTCGCGGGTAAACCGTTTGGTCTTCTCTCCGTGGGCCCCATCATTGCGTCTTTACACCTGGCGTGTCCTGATTGGAAAGGGTGCCGCAGCCCGCCGCGCCGCTCCGAGTGCCGATTCGTGTGCACATTTAATGCGCCTACGTCATACCGTGCGTTCCTATCGTGTCAATGTTCAAAGACCGAACCGCCCCGGCGTTCCCTCTTCTTCTTCTAATATGAAGTGTCCACTTTGCGTTTTTCATTATTTTCCCGCTTCGCGCTTTGGTAGTGTTCTTGCTCCGAGTTTTTCCCGTGAGAACTTCATTGTCCTACTTCATTGTCCTCCATTTTGCTTTGGTTCAAGTTACCATCTTCGTATTTACGCAGTGTATTATTCGTCTTTGTCTTTACTCGTTTGGGCATATTTCATACCGTTTAGATATCCTCTCGGTTTCTCATTTGCTTTTCCCGTTCTTCTCGGTTCTCTCGAGCTTTCCCTTAAGATCGGTTTAAGGTTTGCTCTGTATGCTCCTCCCCTTTTGACGTAAGGCACCGTAGCTCTTAGGTTCTTAGTCCCTCTTCGATGGATAGACGTAGGCCTTTTCTTAGGGCCGACCGGCGCTTACCCCGAGGAAGAGGAGTTCCTCCGCCTTCGTTACCCGAGAGCCTCTTATTGGGTTCTTGGGCCGAGCTCCCGGAACCGAAAGGTCGGCGCCCTACTTCGAGGTGGGAATGGTTCTTCTCGACGGATTGGACCTCAACCCATACCACTAGAGCTCGTCGCCTTCCTTGATTCGAACTTCTTTCCGATCTCCTTTTCGGGCCGGAGTTGGTTCTTCTGCTTGGTTCCGGGCTCTTGCCTCGATGGCCCAACCGCCTCATTTTTGTGAGGGTCCATCCCCGGGAGCTTGGACCCTTATCCTGATGATTATCTCGGTCCCTGCTGGGGCTGCTTGGCTGAGAGCTCATTCCACATTGCGCGTGGTGAGGACTCTAGAGCTACCTCGGTCCTTGGATCTTGCCGGCACCGGCGCCCTTCGGCCCCGCGTCGCGTGCCGTTTCGTCCCCGTCTCGCCATCTGTTTTGCCTTCTAACCTTGTTTTACCGGTATTTCCGACTCGCTAATTTCCTTTTATGTTGCATATAGGTTAATGGCTCCGAAATCTTTGCCTTCAAAGAAAAAGGCCGAGGCCGAGACATCGGATTCTTCTAGTCCACCTGAGGCCCTGTGCCGTAGGTATCCCTGGGTGTCCCACGAGGTCTTGAAGACCCGGTCCATTATGTCGGACGAGGATATTGCCCGAATGGACCTACCTGTCATGGAGGGGTGCGTTCTACGCTGCCCGGAAGCCGATGAGCCTGTCTGTGCTGAGCGGGAAGTAGGCGGTCCAAATTTCTTTCATTTTTACCGGATTATCTTACGCGGTTGGCGTCCCGCTTTCCTTTTACATTTTCAAATGCTTGCCCCGATGCACAGAGGCGGCCCCGTCTCAACTTCATCCGAACGGGTGGGCTTATCTTGTAGCGTTCGAGCAATTGTGTCGCTCCTACCCGGTTCCAATCCCCGCTCGACCAACCTTTTCTTTTACTATTTTGGCCCCTTTACCCCCGCTCTCCGAAGGAAGGTGACAAGTTGAAAGGGCCGGTGTCTCTCGCGTTAATCCCAACCTAAGCTTATGAAGCCCTTCTCCGAGTCTTTTAAGCGGTTTAAGAATGCGTTTTTCAAGGTTGTCGCCGTGCCTCGGTAAGCCGGCTTGGTTTTTAAAGGGGGTCGAGGCCGCCGACGTAGTATGACGCTTCCCTTTATATTGGGTGGAGAATCATCATAAGGCCGGCCCTCGTCCTTCCGGATCTCGCAAGATGACCTCCTACCCGAGATGGCCCCTCACGTCCCCGCATTGGATGCCTTCGTGGAGCAAGATGGCATCCCGAGCGCGGCCTTTTTCATATCCGGAGGGATCCAATTCCCTCGACTTGTAGGAGTCCTTTTTTGCCATGTTTCTTTATGTTCGTATATTGCGCCGTACTTTTGTGCTCATTGCTAATTTCCCTTTATCTCTGTTCTTTTTCAAATTCAAGACATGAAGGCCCTTCCCGGTTATTTGAAAAAAAGTAAATCCGGCCGCCGCATCTTGAGTAGTCGGTCTCGGAACGGGCCGCTCCCCGTCAAGACTTCCGCACCCGAGGCCGATGCCCCTATTGTGGCTAAGAAGGCCGGGGTCTCCGGGCCGAGGAATCGATTCCATCTCGCGCCCTCCGCATCCCCTCGGCGGGGGTTCCCGAAATTTCCAAAGGGAAGCGGGTTGTCGTCTCGGAGGATGAAGCCGCGGCCTACGGGGCCGCGACCGTTCCTTCGCATCGGTTCTTCCAAATCTTCGACCGCTCCGCCTCCTCCTCCTCCTTCAACCGGGCCCTTACGTCCTTCTTCCCTGCTTCCTCGGAGTTTCGTATTTGAAAAGGGGGTGACCAAGGAGCTGGATGTAGCGTTCCTCCCAGGAATTCATGGATAATCGGGCCCTATCCCCCCTAGTGCTTTGAGGAAGTACAAGCCGCGAACGGTACTTGTGTAAATCCATAGGTTTCCTGCAGCCTATGTGATTGTGAGGGAAAAGTACATTAAGGGCCGATGCGAGAACAAGCGATCAAGGCGTCTAGGGCCGAGGTTGAGGCCAACCAAAAGGCACCGGGCCGAGGCGGCATCCGTAAAAAGGCTTTAGCCGATGCTTTGAGGCCAAGCCGCGCCTTATGGAGGAGGAGCGGGATCTTTGCCCGCTTGAACGGGATTCCGCCAAGGAGGCGTTCGTTAAGGTGGAATCGAGATTGCAACGGGCGCGAGAAGGGGCGGAGAAGTCGGCCTCGAGTGTGTCCGGCCCGAAAGCGCCGAGCGAAAGTATGGATGTGGTGAAAACCCCGCGAAACAAAGCGTGATTCGTTGTTTGATAAGGTTAAAGCCGTCGAGGAGGCTCGGCCGTATCGCAATGGGAGCGCTTAGAGTCCGACGAACTTCTAAAGCGGATCCGCCGATTGCTTTGAGAATGCAATCGAGCAGATCCGACTTTTGAATCCGAAGACGGAGCTTAACTTGGACGGCTACGACTTTCGTGCCTTTGTGGAAGACGGAACGTTAGTTTCGTATCAACCTCCTTCCGCCACTGCGTCCGGGTCAGGAGAGTGAGGCGACCAAGAGTGCTCCTGAGGCCGGTCCTTCTAGTTAAGCTTTAATCTTTAGTGTTAGTGGGCGTTCGTGCCTTTGTACTTTATTGACTCCGGCTTTTGTGCGTAACTTTGTATGACTTATGGGGGAATTTATTTATCCGCCCTTCTCGCGTTCCTTAAATTCCATTGTTTGAAATTTATTGACCGCATTATATACAAGTCGTGTACTCGACCAACACCGGTGTGGGAGAGTGGGACAGTTGTATGTCGTACCCTCGGGGTGTTTAACTTAACCGCATCGCCTCATCCCGGCTTAAATAGCGGAAAGATGGTAGGAACCGTTTTAAGGGCGAGGTCGTCACATGTCGACCGAGGTGTCTAGTACCTCGGATCGGACATTTTGACTTGATCGGTCGGGATGGCGGCCGCCTTCTTAAATCGGGCGAGCGTTGACGCGTCAATTTCGCGAAGGCCACGTATGGCGTTTTTGCCGAGCTCTTACCAATGCGCGTCGGAGTACAACGTAGGTGTCATACATCTAGATGTTTTTCGTTTCGGCCCGGGTATAGGTACCTCGAGTCGGGTTTTTGCCGTGCTTGGTGGCCTCGGCTTCAAGCTTAAGCAAATAATCGTGCACGTTGGCGCCTCTCTTTGAGGTATTCCTTCATTAAATAAAGCAGCTCTAAAGAGCGTAAAAATGGTCATAAATTATTCAAATGCAAAACAAGGGAAAGTTGGAAAGCAATTGCAAAAAACATGAAAGAAAGTAAGAAATGACCGAGCCGTGGTCTTGGGCTAGCTGTAGTAAATTTTCAACTTATCGGCGTTCCATGTCCTTTTAACCGGCTTTCTTGCCAAAGTTTCGAGAACATATGCCCCAGCGTCAAGCTTTTCTTTAACATGATACGGTCCCTCCCAGTTTGCTGCCAGTTTTCCGTCTCGGGAGTTCTTATTACCTATGTCGGCCCTCCGAAGTACCAAGTTACCCTGGTTGAAGGATCGTGGCCGAACCTTGCGATTATATTTGGCCGCGAGTAACTGCTTGGCGGCAAGTTCCCGGCAATGAGCTGTGACTCGGATCTCATCTATTAGGTCCAGATCTGTCTTTAAGGCGTCGTCATTTGATGCTTAGTCCTCCTGTCCGCTCGATCTTCCTCCACGATGGCTGCCCGATTTCCACTGGAATCATTGCTTCGCATCCATATGTCGGCGGAAGGGAGTTTCTGGGTAGAGGTCTCGCACACTCGTCCCGTATCCCCATAGAACACCGTGGAGTTGTTCGGTCCAACTAGAGTCGGCCTTTAACATGCGTTTCTTCACCCGTCAAGAATGATCTTATTGGCGGACTCGGCACAGCCATTAGGCTGGATGTTCGACGGAGGAGAAGTGTTGTTTGATGTCGAGGTTGGACATTAAGGCCTGGAATCTTTGGTCCGTGAACTGGGTTCCATTGTCGTGACGACTTCGGCGGGTATCCCGAACCGAGCGAAGATATTGTGACGCACGAATTTCATAATCCCGACGACGTGATTGTAGTTAATGCTTCCGCTTCAATCCATTTGGTGAAGTAGTCAACAGCGACTATGAGCCATTTGAGCTGTCCGGGTGCCGGTTTAAATGGTCCAAGAATATCCATTCCCCACTTGTAGAAGGGCCGGGAGCCGGCATCCCTTTAACTCGTGGGCGGTGGCCATAAGATCCCGCCGTGTTTACGCGCAACCTGTCACACCGCTTGGCGGCCTCCATGGC
The DNA here is from genome assembly GCA_019022655.1 of Acacia acuminata. NCBI lineage: Eukaryota > Viridiplantae > Streptophyta > Magnoliopsida > Fabales > Fabaceae > Acacia > Acacia acuminata. The sequence goes on along the minus strand of JAFJYI010000028.1, from coordinate 4,604,409 downwards.
GTCATGCATCATGGTGGGCCAATAATAGCCGGCGCGCAATGCCTTCCTAGCCAAAGCCTTGCCGCCCATGTGTTGGCCGTTGCATCCCTCATGTATTTCGGTCAGTACATACCTGGATTCGGACTCGCGAGGCATCGCATCATTGGGCGGTGTACTCCTTTCCGGTATAGCTGGTCATCGACCATAGTGTATATGGCGGCTTCTCTTATCAGCTTTTTTGCTTCGGTAGAGTCTGTGGGAATGATCCCTCTTTCGAGGTAATCTTCAATTGGTTTTCTCCAGTCCGATCCGGACGAGATAGTCATAAGCACGTGGGCTCGGCCAAATTCTGTTGGATGACTGTTCTTTGACTCCCCGGACCTTTGGTGCTTGCGAGTTTGGAGAGGATGTCGGCCGGGCATTCTCTTCTCTCGGGATGTGAGAGACAACGACTTCTTCGAATTCCGTCATTACCTCTTTTGCTTTATTCAAGTACTTGGCCAACAAGGGGCCTTTCGCTTGATAGCCGCCATCGATCGTGCGGCGACGAGTTGTGAGTCGGTGAACACCTTAATCCGCCCGGCTCCGCTTTCTTTTGCTTGAGCCAATCCGGCTAAGAGGGCCTCATATTCGGCTTGATTGTTAGAGGTGGGGAATTCCGAGTTGGAGGGAATGCTCGTAGCGACTCCCTCGGGGCTTTCGACAATGACTCCTCGCTCCGCCTTTTGGGTTGGAAGACCCGTCAACAAATACCCTCCGAATTCCTCGTCGGTCATAACCGGAGTCAATTCCCGATGAAGTCCGCCAATGCCTCGTGATTTGATCGCCGCCGTGCCTCAAAAGTGATGTCGAATTCGGATAATTCAATCGCCCGGCTCGTCATCCGTCCCGCCAAATCCGGTTTGTGCAAAATCTGCGGATCGGGCTGATTGGTCCGGACCACAATCCGATGTCCGGAAGTATGGGCGAAGTCGCCTTGCCGTTGTCGATGCGAATGCCATTTTCTCCGGCTTTTGATATCCGAGCTCGGCGTTTTGTAACGCTTTGCTCACAAAGTAGATGGGTGTCTGTCCGGCCTCGGTTTCTCTTACCAAGGCGGCGCTTACCGCTTCATCCCCTACCGAGAGGTATAGGAACAAGGTCTCCCCTGCTCCGGCTTTGTCGATGCGCGGGTTGCCAAGCATTTCTTGATTTCTTCAAAGGCCGTCTCGCATCCCGTATTCCATCCTCCCCGGGTTTCTTTCTTCAATAATTTAAAGAAAGGTAGAGCTTTCTCGGTGACCTCGGTAGGAATCTTGTCGGGCCGCCAAGCGACTGTCGCTTTGCACTTCCTTCTTGGAGTTGGGGCCGCATATCTAGCACGGCCTTGCATTTGTCCGGATTGGCCTCAATCCCTCGGTTGGTCAACATAAAACCCAAAAATTTGCCAGCGGGCACCCCGAACGCACATTTAGCCGGGTTCAACCTGATGCGGTATTGTCTTAATTTGTCAAACGTCTGCTCTAGATCCCGGATATCTTTGCTCCGGATGTTTTGACTTCACTATCATGTCGTCTATATATACCTCCACATTACGACCGATTTGATCGTCAAAGACTCGATTCATCATGCGTTGGTATGTAGCTCCGGCATTCTTCAATCCAAATGGCATGACGTTGTAGCAATAGTTCGCCTTATCCGTCATGAAGGCGGTTCTCTCTTGATCTTCGGGGTGCATAGCGATCTGATTGTATCCGGAGTAGGCATCCATAAAAGAAAGCAGTTGGTATCCGGCCGAGTTATCCACTAGCCGGTCAATCTTGGGCATGGGAAAGGAGTCTTTTGGGCATGCTTTATTCGATTGGTGTAGTCGGTGCACACCCTCCATTTACCGGTTGGTTTTAACACCATGACCACGTTAGAGAGCCGGGTCGTGTATTGTATTTCTCTTATAAACCCTATGAAGGAGCTCTTCAATGTGACTCTCAAGGGCTTTCGCACGTCGTCCGAGATATTCCTCCTCTTCGGGCCCCGGTTTCGACCCCGCCATATGGCTAACTTGTGACAAAGCGAAGTGTGGTCGATCCCGGTATTTCGGTGACGTCCGTGCGAAGACGTCCCGGTTTTGCCTTAAAAATTTGATCAGCCTTGCTTTGATCTCTCGTCCATGTCCCCGCGATTTTAGTTGTCTTGGAGGGATCCGTCCCGAGGATTAATTCCTCCAACTCTCCTTCCGGCTCGGGCGTGGGTTTTCCGGTTCACGGAGGTCCAGCTCTACCATGTTGACCGATTGCCGGTCGCCCCTCTTTTCTCGTCATTAGTCATTACCTCGTTGGTTTGGAGCCGTGGCGGGATGACATCTTTTCCTCCTCTACACGGAGGGCTTCGAAGTAACATTGTCGCGACGCTTTAAGTCACCGGACACCGCAACCACTGATTCGATCATTGATCATTTTCAATTTCTCGGTGCTTGGTGGATGCCAAAGATATCCCAACCGTATAGTGGGTCGGCCCGCATAATGTTATAAGGGGAGCGGAAATCGCCACTACAAACCTTACCCGTCGATTTGAAGGCTTCCTTAGTTCCCAAGGTCAGTCTGAGGTCGACATATCCTTTTGGGAAGGAACGCTCTCCATTGAACCCGATGAGGGTAGATTTGCATGGCTTTAAGTCTTCGACATCGAGGTGCATTCTTTGGTATGCATCCCGGCTTATTATGTCGGCCGAACTACTCCGTCGACAAATATCCGTTTGACCGCCGGTTACGACGATCCCGGTGATGACCAATCCGTCTTGGTGGCGGAATAACCTCCTTGAGCTCCTCGTCGGTGAAGACCAAAGGTGGTTTCGGTTTTGACGACGTGCCCTTGAACCTCGGCACCTCTTTTACCGTTAACACCTCCCGCAGTATTTCTTGCGCCGACTTATTGTATCTCCACCTCCTCCGAAGCCGCCACCGATCCCGGTGCATTGGAGATCGGCGTCCGGTAGCCCTCGGAGGGCCGGTTCTCCGCTTCTTTTCGAATCCGGCGTTCGTGGCTGGACTCCCGCTTGGGCGGCTACCATTCCGCTTGCCGATTTCCCTTGAGTTTTGATGACGTATTGGCGTAGTTTCCCTTCTCTTACAAATTTTTCAATAGCATCCCCGAGTTCGTAGCATTCGTCGGTGGTGTGACCGGAACAGATCGTGGAAGCCGCAAAACTTCCCCGGCCTGCGTATTGGACCGGTTTCGAGAGGCTTTGGCTTGGTCACCTTCCTCATCTCGGCCTCGCGCGACCTCCTTCCACAGTGGGATCGCGGGACATTCAAGGGGGTATAGTTTCCGTACTTCCCTTATTGTCCGTTCGCTCTCCCTTCCGGGCCGGCTCTCTCGCCACGTCTGCGAGGTTCCGCCTTGTGTTTGTCGGTCGATCTCTTCTTTCGAGTGATGAATTCCTTGCCTTCTCGCTCATCTCGCATTGGCGATTTCCATTTGCTCGACGTCTAGATATTTCTTCGCTTCGGATAGAATTCCGTCAAGGAATATACTCAATTCTTACATAGATGTCGGGCCAGGCGTGTCATCGGGTCCAGTCCGTTGACGAGGCAGTGTACATGGACCTCTTCGGATAAGGATCGTACTTGTATTGCCGTGTCTTTGAAGCGGTCCAGAACTTCTGCAATGTTTCGCCCTTCTTTTGCTTTACTTTACTCAGCGTGAATTGAGATTTCGGTTGTTTCTTGCTGGTGGCAAAGTGTAATTCAAACTTACGACCAAGGTCTTCAAAATTCCGAATGGAATTATTGGGTAGCAAACTCAACCATTTGTGGGCCGGCCCGATTAACGTGGCCGAGAAGAGTCTTAGTATCACCAGACCTTCTATTGATCTTACCCACATTAACTTTTCAAATAACTCGAGGTGATGACGTGGATCCCGGGTCCCATCATATTTGGGGAGATCGGCTAGGTCAAAATTCTTCGGGTAAGGAGCCGTGGCCGTAGCTCGTGAGAATGGAGTCCCACCCGCGCCGGCCAAATATTTCATCTTATACGCCGGCGATCCTCGTGTCCGAGGCGTAGTGATCGCCTCGTGTAGTTCGTCCGAGTCCTGATCACGATCTCGGTTCTCCGGTTCCCTATCGTCATTATGGTGGTCTGCTCGCCTCCGGCCTTCCCTATCCCGGATCCGCAAAGGTGCCTCTTTGTGCCTTTTGGGGGTTGGTTGGCGATCTCGCTCCATTCTGCCGTCCCCTCTTTCCCCGCCACGGATGTTGATTCGTTTCGGGCCGGTACGCGGACTATTGCTATCCGGCGTACAACCTCCTTCCTCTTACGTGGGCTTCTCGGGGTTCCGTTGAAAAAGGTTTTCAAGCTTTTCCTCTATCATTAGTTCCAGAGCATGAAAATCCTCCTGCCTTTGAAGGTGATCGAACTTTTCCTTGTTTTCGAATCTCTGAATCATCACCTCTTGGGTTCTCCTCAGTATGCGGACGTCGGTGTCTAGTACCTGAGCGTCCGGAATCGGGTCTGTCTGGGCCGATCTTTTGGGGATTCTTCATGCGGGATTTGTCGAGGGAAGGCGAGGTGGTTTCGAGTCGGTAACGTATCCTTCCGAGTTTTTCCTGGGATGGTCGATCATGAGTCCGTGGCCAACTTGGCCCGGGTCTCGAGGTTGATTTGGAGGGACTATACTTTGCGGTCGACTCGGGCCGGCTACCGAGGTTGATTTGGGGGTACCATGCTTTCCTCGTTTGGCCGGTCCAATTGCTTGGTTTTGCGTGTGGCTTCGGTGTGAGCCATTGATGGTCACGGGGATAGAAATTTATGGTCCCCACGGTCGGCGCCAATGTTCGGTGTAGAACACGAGATGTCCGGCCCGAGGGCCGGTAGATTGATCTTGGATGTATCGGCGGACACAGGTATCTATGAAGGAGATAACCGGAGAGCGTGGGATCACCGTACACGACAAAGGGTGTCGTGTGTGCACGGTGAGACCGTATGTAAATAGTCTAGGTTTAGAGTGAGTGCACCTTGTTACCCGCCCTCTGTATTTATAGAGGCGTCTGGTGCGATATCCGGGGCACGTCATTAATGGTGGGCCATTAATGGGGCGGATATTGGATGATACCCCATTAATGGGACGTGTCATTAATGGGGCGGATATCCGAGATATGCCATTAATGGGACGTGCTATTAATGGGGCGGGTATCTCGGAAAGCCGGTATGATAGGGCGGATCCCGCCGAGCCGAGATTTCCGGATCTCCCGCCATGATTGGCGATTACGCCTTCTGGCTCTGCTTGGGCCTCGCCCTGAGCTTGGAGGCTTTTGGGCCGGTCCGTAACAAATTCAATTGCAAATTTTAAAATTTTGCGACGGATTTCGAAATCCGTCGCAAAAAGTTGAAATTTGCAACGGATTGGTATCCGTCACAAATTTGAATTTTCGCGACGAATTCCAATCCGTCGCAAATTTCAACTTTTGCAACGGATTTTTAAATCCGTCGCAAATCGTGGAATTTACGACGGAAATTTGGAAATTCGTCGCAATTGTTACTCTTTCTCGCGATCGACGTTATCCGTCGCAAAATCCGTAATTTGCTACGGAAAAACCATTTTTGCGACGGATTTTTTCCATCGCAAAACCTTTTTTTTTTTTTTGTAGTGATGCTTATACGTTGTCATTGGGTTGGTAGGAAGATGCCACTCAGTTATGTTATAAGGTATGGCACGATTGGTTGAGCGAAATGTGCAGGTATAAGTGTACATATAGCATTTCCTATACAGATATATGTACCTTGCGTTTTTTAGAAACTGGAAGAAGATAAGATAAACTTAAGATATTTTTGCACATGTTAAAAGGAAAAGTCAACAAAGTTTATCCTATTGTGTTACTTGTCTTGCTATGGTGACAAGTTGACTGGTCAATGGACACATAACCCCACATAATAATGAAGGATGGTGAGTCATAGGGACACCTAAACCTTCATGAAATTAATGTGTTCTCATCCAAAATGTCATGTGTCACTTTGGAGAAAGATGTTTGACTTGATAAAAAATGCCTAAGTTTAACCATTTATGGTATATTAATGACTCAAATTCTTGTCCAACAAGCCAAAGAGACAAGTTAACAAGCTAATTTCAAGATAATGCTTATCATGAAAGGAAGATAAAGCTATGGGACAAGAAGAAATTTCAAGAAATTGGACACATGGCTAGTTAAGGAGAACAAAAGTAAAGACTAAGATCTTATTGAATATTAGTTTGGTTGCCCAAATCCTATTCTAAGATCCCAATTTTTATTTCCTCTCATATTGTTACATTAGCCTTCAATACAATTTAAGAGGATAAAGCATATATTTTGTTCTTTAAGTTTACATCAAATTTCAGTTTATACCCTTAAATTTATAAAGGATACTTTTAGTTCCTTAATCTTAATACTGTTGGTCTCATTTAGCAAAAAATGTAACATTCCCCGTTATTGAAACCCTCATTGTTTGAACACTAACATCCACAACTATAGAATTGTTATTGCCAACTGCATAAGCATTGTCACATTCAAAAATTTGTTACGTACAAGTTTTGCTCAAGGGTCATTTCATAATAAGCCGAGTTCCTAATTTGAATCATATAATAAGGGCCAAAGTGGTAGTATTATATGGGGAGGGATAGAAATACATGTATTAAAAAACATCAACTATATATAAATACACACACCAATATGATTTTTTTGTGATCATTTTCTTGAATACATCATGACTGTATGATAGAGAGAGAGAGAGAGAGATATATATATATATATATTAAGAACTAGTTTACTCCCAGGTGCACTTCACATGATTTGAATGTCTGAAATCATAAGTCAACAAAATGCTTCCATCCATTCTCTTCAACACAAAACTTTCCACTAAGACATAGAATCCAAAATCACTCCACATTTCGCTCATTCCCTCAAACTTCTCCACTTTTTCAAATCTCATTTCCTTCTTCTCATTGTTTCCCTCCCTATAATCACTTCTTTCTTCCTCCCATCTCATTCTCTCCACAATAGCCATACTCAATCCTATTTTTCTCTCTCCTCTCTCTAAATTCCTAAACCACATCACACCCTCTCCACCAACTTTCCCTTCTTCCCAAACAGCTTCTCTCCCATCATCCAGCCTTGCAACTTCAGTTTTCATCACAACATCAACAAACACTTCATTACTTTTCCCATTGTTTTCCTTGCAATAAACTTTTTCCCATCTTCTTTCAAGCATCATCTCATAGAAAACTGACAACTTCATTTGATCCTTTACACTCACTCCTTCTTCCTTCACAAACATGAAAGGGCAGTACCATTTTCCGATCACCACCGGCTCGGAGGAGCGACCAGATGATGATGAAAAGGTGAAAGGAGGTAACTTGGATCGCAAGGTAGGGTTTATGCCGTGAGCTTCACCCAATTGGTAATCGCGTGGTGTCTTGGTGGAGAGACTCCAACCGTCATTCCTCAAGAACTGAGGAGGAAATCCATCTGATAGAATAGGCTTGCCTTGGAATCCCCATCTCTTTTTCTTTATCTCGAATTGTTGATAATCATCAAAGGGATTTAGTGGTCTTGATTTGACATCTTTGACGTAATTGCAACACAAAAATCTTCCCTTGTCCTCTTCTTTTGAACATGTGCTTGCTTCGCTGGATAATGTAAAGGGAAGCTAATTAAATTGGCTTAGGAATACAATTTAATGTATACCTATATCTCAAAAATCTAATATCGTATGAGACACGAAATAAAAAATAAAAAAATAATTAAAAAAAAAAATAGGGAGAGAAAATAAGAAGATTGTGGATTTGAATCCTCCGAAATTAAAAACAAAAAGTAAACCCAAGCAAAGAAAAAAGTGAAGGTCGATCAAAATGACAAAAAAAAAATGAAGATTGTAGGACTGAACCCCTGGAAACCTTTTTTTTTAAGAAAAAAATAGTACAAACCTAAACAAAAAGGAATTAAAAAAAGGCAGTAGAAAGGATACTAGAATATGTTAAAAAAAGTCTCATATAGAAGGTATATACAATAGCAAGGGAAATCAACCGGTTTAAATGAGTTTGATATTTTGATAGAACAGTACAAGAACATACCCTTGATGCTTTCCCTTCCTTGAAACGACGTAGTAACGATTAGAAGACAAAGGTTGATTAAGAACAGGAATGAACAAAACTGGATCTTGATAAACCACAGCTGATGTTCCTGTACTCACTGCATATTCAACGGTTAAGTTCCTGTTCTGAGGAAATGGCAGGTTTCCTATTCCCTTCTTCCATAAACCAAAGAATCCATAAGTTTCGGCTTCTTCGTCTTGAAGTACTAAGTATCCTGAATTTGGTCCCTCTGGTTGATTCCTAAGAGCTTCAGGATCCCTTTTGTACAGTGATCGAGGCCTTGTTACGTACATTATTCTCTCTTTCTTTCTCTTTCCCTAGTTTATTATGAACTTGTGAACATCATATTTGTGTTTCTGTGATTGATTTATATAGTGAGGGTTTGATGGTATTTTTTAATGATTTTGTGTCGCTTTTGCCTTCTTCTTTATGATAACTCCTAAACCCGTTGACCATAACCTGATGGAGGTTTCATTATAAATTGATGAATCTGTGAGGGATTTGTTTTAAATCTGTCAACTTTATTTGCAGGTTTCTTGTTCAAACTGTTGATAGTTGCATACAGAAGCTGCGTGGAAGTTTCACTTGTTTATATTTTTTGGTTTTTTTGCAAATAAAAGTCAACAAGACATAGATAGACGAGAATAATCAACACGTTGTACTTGATTGGTCAATGGTGGACCTGGCTTGGCAGCGTACTCAAATGCCAGTGGAGAGAAGCCATGTCCGTCAATGGTCAAGTACGTGTATCGGAAGCTATAATAGTTTGAATATTGACAAATCAAATGGGTGCAATTTAATAATATTTTTTACTCATAATTAAAAATTATTGAATTTCTGGGTGATTTGCTGCTATAAATCTGTCAACTTTATACGAGGTTTCTTGGTCATACCGTTGATTGTTATATACAGAAGCTGCATGGAAGTTTCACTTGCTTGTCTTTTTGCGAATAAAAGTCAACAGTGTGTGTTTGGATAACATTTGAAAATTGAAATGCACTTTTTTGAACAAAATCATGGTTTAGGGGAAATTACCTAAACACGCGAAAAAAAAAAAAAAAAAATCTCAGAATCAATTTTTTTTTGGATAAAACCATGGTGTGAGAACGCAAAATCATGGTTTTGTGGGGTTTTTTTTTTTTTTTTTTTGTTTGGGGGGGGGGGGACACTATTTTTTTAAATTTTCAATAGTTGGCTAGTATTTTATCATATAATTTGCCCAACCAATCCTTTCTCTTTCTTGCTTATTCCTCTCTGTTACAGTTCCTGAAATTTCTCTCAACACTCGAGTCTGTTCAATTTCATGATATTGGGTAAAGGGGTTGGGTTTCTCTCATAATCACTTTCTCATTATCCCTCATCATCTCTAAATCATATTCATCTAATCAATCACAATACCACTTTAACCTTTCTCTCACCTTTCCAATCAATGGTCCAGATGATGCTAATAAGAAAAAATATGAAAGAGAATTAGGAGAGAATCCTCTTCCTGAGCAAAGGCGTGTGCTGTTTCATTTTTGTTTCACTTTACATGGACTCCATTCTAAATATTATTTTATAATGGCTTTTCGTCCTTCCCTTCTTGATATTAAGATGTTTTGGTAATATTGTTTAATAAATATTAACGAGCTAGCATGAGCGCGCGCACACAATACACACTTATATATATATTGTGTATTATATATATATATATATATATATATAAACACACACACATATATATATATATTTTGGGAGCTATGCAGTGTCCGACATTGAACATGCATCATGATTAGTTCCTAATCACACAACAACAAAACTAATTTTGAGCGGCAACATTTGGCTGTGACGTATTATATGGCCACTAAAAGTATAGCTTTTGGTGGTGACAATAGTATCACCGTTGAAAATATTCTGCTTCACCAGCGACAAAATATGTCGCTACTGAAAGTAATACAATCGGCAGCGACATTTTGTAGTCACCACTGTATGTATTTGTCGCCGTTGAAGGTTATACTTTCAGCGACTATCTTGTGTCGCTGCCAAAAGTCTAGTTTAAAATTTTAACTCTGTTTTTTTTAAGGACAAAAAATTATGATATTTATGCAACAAATAAGTTAATTAATGTAATCTGTGATGAATAAATAAAGTAATTCCTCATAATATTATTGTGAGATAAAGAGAGTTTGAGAGATAGTGTGTTGTGTGAGAGAGAGTGAGGGAGGGAAGAGGAAGGGAGTGGTATGGTGTGTATGAGAGAGAGATTATAACAATGTTTGTACTAGTATATGTGAAATGGAGAATTAAAGATACAATGTTTGTGTGAGAGTGAGAATGCAAGCAAGGGAGAGGGGATAGTTTGTAAGATAGGAAGGGAGGGGAGTGAGAGATAGAGTGAGTGGGAGAGAGAGATAATGCAGTTAAGAGGGAGTATACAAACAATTAAGTGTTTAAGATAATATAATTATATTATAATTAAATTTATGTAAGTTTACTTATTTTTTTTATAAGTAGTCTACTTAAATGATTTGAAAATATAATATAATAATTTTTTGTATTAGAGAGTGAAGAATAACATTTTTTTTGCCAACTTTAAAAAATAATATAAATGGAGGCAATACTAATTAATTAAGGTATAATTAATTAAGTTTATTTATATGTTTACAATTAATTAAAATTTACATCATCATGAATGTTTTATATTTATTTTATTTGTTGTTGAGACCAATCGATTAGAGGCTCTAGGCAAGTTGGTGTGGTATCTTAAGTCCACTATTAGGGCTGTGGGAACTTAGAGGAGGGAAATGAAGGAAAATGAAGATTTTGGGGGATGAGGGATGAAGGAAGATGGCTGGAGGGAAGAAAATTTATTTGGTAGCAAGAAAATGAAAGGGTGACAGTTGGTAAAAAATCAAGATATACATATTTTACCCTCAAAAGTAATTAATTCAAAATGAAAATGACATTTTTCCCTTCATAATTCGAATTTGATATGAATTTTCTTGCATTAAATATGAATTTATGGATCACATTCTAATTTTATGATGAAACATTTATTTCGGGAAAAAGTTTAAATTTGTCCAAAATATCCTTTTATCAAGTTTGAATTTGTCTAAAATATTCTCCCGCTAAATTCGAATTTATCTAAAATATTTTTCTACTAAGTTTGAATTTATCTAAAATATTCTCTGCCAAGTTCAAATTTATCTCATAAATTCAAATTTAATTCTATTTTCTTCTCTTAAAGAAAATAAATATTTTATTAGGATTAAATATGTTTGAAAGCGTCACATTCACGTGGGAACTTGAATTCTGTCAATTTTGGTGGGATATTATCTTCCCACCTTTAAAGCAAGATTGTGTTAGTATTTAAATATCCTAGAGACAATTTGTAAGAACAGATAACACCATTTCTACGTTGTAGTATTTCATTATTAATAAAGGAGTGCATTTTATTTTTATCATATTTACATCTCACATTTATTCTTAACGTAAATATATGTTTGAAGATAAAAGCCCTAGGAATAGAATATATGTTTTAATCTTGAGTATTAATGATGGAGATCATGATCATAAAGACTCGAGAATACTAGATATCTATTGCCTAAAACTTGTTTCTAGTCTTAAATCACCAAGAAATGACATTAATGATCTCAATAAAACTAGTACGACATCATCTATATGTATAAGATAAAAGGTAGGGACCTCATGAAATACACTCATGGTGATGTCTTAACTAATGTTGTTGGTAGATCTGTTGGAGAACATATAGCACTGAACAGAGCTGCCGAGAGACTCCACAAAGATTCATTGTAGAGAGTATCTTGGATATATAAAATCTCTTATCGTTTGGTAGTGCAAATTGTCCTGAACTTAAGGATATTATCAAACACTATGTCCTAAGGTTATACTTTGACTGTACAACTTTATCCACCTGAAAAATGGGAGAACAATGTACTCTTAGGTATAACTCATACATGAGTATAGATAGACATGTCGAGAGGACTCACAGTCCCCTACAAGGGATTATTCATTCACAAGACCGGTAGAGCTTGGATAGCTTCTAATTAACTCGGGAGCCTATGCACACAGTAAGTTATCATGAAGAGTCATGATCCGTTATAGAGTTAATATAAGAATATTCATAGTTCTGTGAATTAGCTACATTTAGTCAATTAAGAGATATGATACTTTGTCTTTGCTCTCGACTAAATGTGAATGACGATTTGAGGGATGATACCTCCATAGTATCCAAATATGAGAGGTAGATCACTTGATCAACTTCATTAGTTTTAGAGCCGCAGAGCATTGCTAATATCTTATGAGGTCATTAGATAATTTGGGCTTGTTAAATAAGTTTTAATTGGTCCAAGTTTATTTATGTCAATGACTAATTGGGCCTAATGGGTTAAACACTTATTTCCGATTGCTTAAAGATAGCAAGTTTGGGCCAATAATTGTCATTGGGCTTGATTAAGAGTAAATGTATAATTGGGTTAGGGTGAGACTCCAAGCCCAATAGTGAAAAATGGCGTCACATTTGGAGTCCCAAGTGGGAAATCAATTTCTCCATAAAAAGGCCCAAATATGTAAGAAGACCAAACAAGACCTTAGATTAAGTTGAATATGGAATTTGAATTTTGAATTTGAATTTAAATTTTAAATTCAAGAGGTTTGGTTGTAAAAGATAATTCTGAATGATCTAATAAACAAATATATATATATATATATATTGGATGAAGGTAGGAGAAATAATAAAGAGTAAATACCTTTCCGGTCCCGCAAAAAACACGGACCCCATTTTGGCCCCTTACAAAAAAATCGACCCTTATTCGTCCTTTTTATGAACTAAAAATGACCTTTTGTTTGTAAGGGACCAAAATGGGGATCGCTTTTTTGTCGAGACCGAAAGGGTATTTACCCAATAATAAATAAAGATTTAATTTAAAATGATTTTGAATTTTAATTTAAGATATGAATGTGATCTATTATCTTAAATTTTTATTCAAATAATCAATTAAGATATGGATGTGATTCCTCATCTTGAATGATTGATTCAATCAATCAAGATATGAATATGATCAATCATCTTGAATAATTGATTCAATCAATCAATTAAGATATAAATATGATTCATCATCTTAAATTCAATCAATCAATCAAGATACTGAACTTAATTCATTATCTTAATGATTTGAATTTTCAAATATATATATATATATATATATATTGGATGAAGGTAGAAGAAATAATAAATAAAGATTGAATTAAAAATGATTTTGAATTTTAATTTAAGATATGAATGTGATCTATTATCTTAAATTTTTATTCAGTCAATCAATTAAGATATGGATGTGATCCATCATCTTGAATGATTGATTCAATCAATCAATCAAGATATAAATATGATATATCATCTTGAATGATTGATTCAAACAATCGATTAATATATGAATATGATTCATTATCTTAAATTCAATCAATTAATCAAGATATGAATTTAATTTATTATGTTAATGATTTGAATTTTCAAATTCAAGATTAGATTAAGTCTTTCTTATAAGCATTTAAATTAGAATTAAACTCTAATAAAGTGTTGATTTTTGGATGCCCCTTTTCTTGTACACTTTTCAAAAGATGGGGGAAAAAAGACGCGAATTTAATTGGTGTGTCTTTGCCAATTCAAGAAAAAATAAGTTCTAACCTTACTCCTCCTATATTTAACCTAATTCCAAGAAACCACCATCTTCTTGAAAAGAAAAAAAAAAAACCTAAGGAAGCCAAACCTCAACCATGCCTTTACCTAGCAATTGAGCATCCAAAGAGTGGGAGGTTTCAAGAAAAAGAGTTCTTATTGCAATCGGGGGATAGCCGTATGGATCATTGTTAGAGGACATTAACAACATTGAAATCTTCGAGTAATCTAAGGTAATCCTAATCTCTAATAATAGTTTTATCAAGTTATCTTAATCCTCAATAGTTGTTTTAATGAATAATCCTGAAACTCATGAATATCATAAATTGTTACAAATTCCTCATCGGTCTTAGTAAAGAGTTACGAATTAATTATTAATAATTAATTAGCGTAATGAGTTAAAGTTAATAATTCATGAGGACCATAAAGAGTTACGAGTTTCTACAACAATTAAACAAAACTTTTGTTTTCAATCTCACGAAACTTTGCATGAAAATCACGCAATAGGCAAATTTAACCAACAAATTGGTGGGCCCGGGAACTTGACTTCCCAAGAAGATTAGACACAAAAGTTTACCGAACAAAGGAACTTGTTTATCTTTGCTTTCATTCCCACATGTTCCGCTTACCGAACAGGCCCTTAGTCGATCCCGAGTTTGACTCTACTCACTGTCACTTTGGTGGGCTTTTTTGTTAATGCTAATTGTTAAAAAATTATATGAAAAAAAATACAACTTTCACAGCGCATAGGTTCAAACATGGGATGGGTCACTACAACAAAACAACCACACCAACTGAACTAGTGGATAACTAATATATTTTGCGAGCGTTATTTTATTTATATTTAAAAAGACATAAAGCCTAAACCTCTAAGTACAATTCCAACGCCCCTTTTTTCAATCCTCGGTGCCATTTTTTCATTTGCCTCCTATGCGAAAAGAAATTCTGCACTAAATCTCCCTTCACCTCTCTCTCCTCTCTAAGCCTTCGTTTGATTTCTGCTTCACCCATAGTTCCAATGTCGCTCCTCTCTCAGCTTCAAATCATTTTCAATCAGTGCCTGGTGCTTCGCATACTTGGTGCCTACAAATCAAAAATAAAGGAAGAAATTCACTTTGTCAAAGAAATTTGCTAAGTTTGCTAGTTTTTTTTTTTTTTTTTTTCATTTCTAGATAGTGAAGCTAAACACAGCTGTTCATCTTATATTTTTATGTGTATGTAGATTAGTGTGAGCTATAAAAGAGCGAAGCTGCCAAAACTGTGTTGCTCGTAAAATTTCTGCGGATGGATTATCGCCCGGAAAGCATTTCAATGTTGAATATATAGTCTAGGATACTAAGGGCCTGTTTGGATGAATTTTTTTGATAATTAAAAAAAAAAGGCACTTTTTTAATGCAAAAAAATGTTTTTTTAATTAGTTTATATGTCTAGATGATAATTTTTTTTAAAAAGAAAAAGTAAAAAAAAAAAAAAAAACACACTTTTTTAAAAAACCTATCCAAACGGACCTTAATTACGTTGACATATTTTTGACCGGCAATAACAATAATATAATGGCCATACTTTGTATTTAATTTGCTATATGAAGAGAATAGACAACTTACCTTCCCCTTCTTGTATTGATCTATTAGACGCACTAGAATATACTTGTTTGGAGTTATTGTGGTTTTAAACCTCAAATACTTGCACAATAATTGTTCTCATTATATGAATTTGGTTCAAAAATTCTTAGGGAAAATTACAGATGAGTCCTAGGCAAAGAAATTCAATTACTAATGGATCTCTTGGAGAACCTGTGCGAAAACACACAGGATAAGTTGTAAATTTCTAAGTTTCACTCATAAATATTGCCGGAGGACTTGTAGAATTTAAAATTTTACAAGTTCTATAGGAGATCTGTTAGTATTGAGACTATAATCGAATGCTACCATCTTGTTTGAGTGGTTCTGGAATGGGTCAAGATCAGAGGCTTCTAATAATATTTCCTTTTTTACACGTTTCATGGACAAAAGTATATCAGCAGAAGCATATTATATAACAAAGCACACATCATGTGTATTGAAGAAGTTTATTCATGATTTTACCTGATTTGAGAAAGCTTTTCTTAAAGGTGCGATTCCTTGTTCTTCTTTCATTCTCTTCAAAGTCCTACAACCATTCATGTCCCAGGCCCCACACTTACCCAGCCACATATACTCAATTACACTTAAAAAATCAAGGGAAAATCATTGTGAAGTCCAAACTCTAAAGTACGGAATTAATCACACAAAAATCGAGACCAAAATTTCTCACAAAAAAGTCCCGTTAAAATAGCTTTTCATATTATCAAAATGTCTTTATTAGTTATTATAATGTTTTTATGAAAATCTCGTTATAAAAATAGCTTCTTCTATTATCAAAATGACTTTGTATATTGTCAAAAATCCTTTGATTTTTTCCTCCAAAGTGTAGGTTTTAGAAACCTGGATAATTTTTAGCAACATGAAAACTATTTTGATAACATATAAAACCAACAACAATATTTTTATAGAAACATTTTAACAACTAATAAAGCTATTTTAACAACATGAAAAAAGCATTTTGACAAATGAACTTTTTTATGAGGGGAATTCCATTACTTACTCACAATTAATCACAAAAAAGTTTTTAACATTAAATTTTTTTATGATTAATTCTATATATTGGGACTTGACAGTAACCTTCTCAAAAATCAAAGCTAGCTCGCGGGCCAACTTTTCCCTTGGGAGACCGCAATACCATGCAAGGTGTGCTTACTAATTATACAAGTCTTACTAGAATTTTATGTTTACATATAAAATACATATGTTATTTGAATATCATGATGTGCTTCTTTTATGTTTATTTACTTTCTTTTCTGTTGTCTATGTTTTTCTTTCTATTTTCTTACTGAAATAAGCATTGATCTAAAATTTTTCATGAAATGTTTACATATAAATTTTTCATTGAGTCTTTATAATTTAAATTTTCTTTTTGACTTTTTTCTCCTTACTGAAAATTTAATTAAATGTTGTACATTTTTGCAGGATATGTCAAGATTAACGGGAGGTCAAGGTGGAAAAAATCATTCCTTTAGATTATATGATGACACAAGTAGTGAAGTTACTTCCTCTGCACATCAATCAAGACGTGTAATTTCATCTTGATCACTACAATTACAATTCGAGGAAATGCCTCGCAAACTCTCTCCCAACTCAAGCTAGTAGTGCAGGTACATTTGCTTCAATTTTATATAATACAAATAACTACACATCACATGTAAATTTTAATTGTTTTAATTCTTTCACATAAATTATAGGCTCCTCTCATACTATTAAAAATGGCGAGAGAAGTGTACAGATACTTCAAAGTGGACTTGAGGACCGATTAGGAGCAAAGATACAAGTGAAACTCTCAGACGCCCGACAAGAGCAATAGGTGCGAAGCAAGAAACCTTACTAATTATTGTGGTTATATTATTAGGACCACGCCTCTCTTTTCATTATGGTGCTGACTGAAAGAATATTTATAAACAATATAAAGATTAGATGATTTTGAAAATAAATATATACTCTTCCCAAATATTTATATATATCTTTGTTTATTTATGATTTCATAGCAACTATTTATGTTTATATGTATTTTAGGATAAATTTGAACCCTATGATGCAATTAATTAAGAGAAGTTTAAAAAAACTATAACAATTAGAAGACCAACTTGTACAAATACTATAACAAATGTGCTTATGATGAGGATAGGCTGGCTAGTCCTCGTCAAAATCTTAATTCTAAATATTGGTAGTTGTTACTAACATACTTTCAGGGTCGTGGTGTGCGTTTAATAATTCCATGTCATGTATAGACGCTTAATTATGCAAATAATAATAATAATAATAATAATAATAATAATAATAATCCCAGATTAAACATGCATGCATCATGATCAAAGCTATTTTTTATCATGTTGACTAATGTTATAATTTTAATTTTATAGACAAGTTTATATAATTTTTGTTATTTATTATGAAATTTAATATTTAAAATAAAATCTTGTCCTTACAATTATCGCAAAAACTAATTTTCTTTTTGGTAATTTGAACATGAAAAAGTGATTCTGATAATAATATTCAAACACTATTATTTATCACTTTTTTCTACAGAATTTATTATGCTCAATGACTATTCTCTAAAATCACTTTTATCTTTTTCTTTTTTTAGGAAAATTCCATTTAAATATCAAATGAATTTGTAAAACCCCCGAAGTACCTCAAATTTGCAAAAAGACTTAAAGGTGACAAGGACCTTTGGGGGTTTTGCAAATTCGCGCCAAATGACCATTTTGCCCTTAGGGTTAAATAATTATAAACCCCCCCCCCCATGGTGGGCCCCACCGCCGGCGGCCACCACCACCGCCGACGGCCACCACCTCCACCGGGCGGTGGTGGTGGCCGTCGGCCGCCGGCGGTGGTGATGGCCACCGGCGGTGGGGCCCACCGCGGGGGGTAAATTTTTTTTTTTTTATTATTTATTTAACCCCGAGGGCAAAATGGTTATTTGGCGCGAATTTGCAAAACCCCCGAAGGTCCTTGTCACCTCTAAGTCTTTTTGCAAATTCAAGGTACTTCTGGGAGTTTTACAAATTCATTTGGTATTTAAATGGGATTTTTCCTTCTTTTTTTCCTCTCCAAAATTAATACAAAGTACTTGATTGGTCAAAGGTAAAGTACGCGCATACGAAGCAATAATATTTTGAATACTTGACAAATCAAATGGGTGATGGCATTTAAATATTTTTTTAGTCATAATCTTATACGCTAGCTAATGAGTTGGAGAAATTCTTGCACAAAGCTAATTTAATATTGGGCAAATTTCATTAAAGGACTATATGACCAAATTTATTTCAATCAAGGACAAAAACATTATGAAATTGCAACGATTGCTAAAAATTAATGTGTTGTTTATAGGAAGGTTTCATTTGTTCGTGAAGAGTTACATACTTATAAATAAGACTTGTTGAATTTGTGTTATTCATTTACAAGTGTCAAGCATCTCTTGAACAAATGAAATAAACATATGAACAATACAAATTAATAGGTTAATAAGAAAACATAGAATCATAAACAAGTAGATTATACATATGAACAAGTCAAATTTGCAAGTATTCTATTTTTTATGAACAAGTAGAATCCTTTTTGGTACAATTGCCTCTTTTTTTCCTATCTCTACTCATTTTCATCTTCTGCTACGAAGCCCAATTTAATTTTACTGTAGCATTTCATTTTGCTTAAATAAATTTGACTTTATGTAGGGAAAAAAAATTAGGGGAAAAGACAAGAAAATAGTACTTGGGCATCAAAATCTCAATTTAGTATTGTTGCTTACAAGAGTACAGGAATTAACTACAATACTATAGCAATTTAAAATTCATTTTAGTAAGCAATCACTAATTTAGGATTTTGAATTTTAAATGATATTTTTTTTCCAAAAAAATTATGATTAACGATAGAAAGAAATTGCATTAATTTCAGTTATTCTATAAGCCAATTCAAACGGAACAGAGTCTGAAAAAGAAGATACAATAAATCTCACTAATTTTAAATTGGGTTAAATTACAACTTTCGGGCTCCAAATTTTATAACAAGATTTATTTTCATCTTTAAATTTATAAAGTATAGTTTTATTTTCTTAATATTAACTTTATTAGTCTCACTTAATAAAAAATGCTAACTCAGCATATTAAAATACTAACTTTGTAATTAAATGCTCACAAAACATGACGTCTCAATTCTATGGTTGGCTTCTTGCTCACTGAATCGAGTTGATTTTAAGGACATTTATTTCAAATATTGTTTTATATATCTTTTGTTCTCAACTATGATTTTTTTTTTTTTTTTTTTTTTTTTTTTTTTTGGGAACAATCATCCAAACGATTTTTTTTTCTTCCCAAAACTTGTTCTGAAAAAATATATATATATATATATATAACTATTCTCAAAAACAAAAAATAAAAACATAATCAAACAAGACCGTACCATATCCTCTCAGTCCCATGTGCTTCTCATATAAATTCACAAACCTCCCAACCAAAACATAACATCCATAAATTTTCCACCCTTCATTCTCCAAGTTCATTATGATCTACCTTCTTCACCTTTACATGTCTTTGATTTCCCCAAACATAACCAGCCCTCTCTTGTTCCCACTTCATTCTCTCAACTATTGACATACTCAACCCAACACTTCTAGCCTCCTTTTCTCCAATGTTATGGCTTCTGATGTTGAATATCTTAATTACATTATATTATACTCCCTCCGGTTTTAATTATAGAAACAATTTTGTAATATAAATTGTACTACAAAAGTATTCATATAATTAGGAATAGAGGTAGTATTAGCGATCTAATTAAGATATCTTAAATTTGGACTTTTATTCGGTATGAGAGGAGGGGAAGAGAAGTGAGGCTAAATTTTTTTAATTAATTTTTCTTACTTTTCTATATTAAATCTTCTTTTTATTAAAATTTTGTAACTCAGTTCTCTTTTTTTAAAAATTTAACTAATAAATTTTTTTTTCTCCCCTTTTGTCCAATTCCTTCATACCAAACAACTCAAATCACATGTGTATACGGTGGCGGATGCAGATACATGACTTGCCCCTTGTAAAAGACGTGGTTTTTATTATTATTATTATTTTATAATTTTGGATTAAATCTTAAATACCGAGAGAATCCTTTCACATTGCGTAATCAAACTTCTTCTTCCCTTTCACAGATCAAATAGCCGCTTCTCTGAATCAAACTTTCACCATTTGTTTAATGCCTTATATTGAAAAAGATGTATTTGATAGGATTGATAATAAGGCAATTATGATGGAATTCAAAAAAAAAAAAAAAAAAAAAAAAAAAAGCCTAGAAGAATGACATTGTAAATATTTTTATTGTAATATACTTTTGTTATTAAACTATATGTGCTTGAACTTATTTAGTGCCTAGTCTTGCTATTTCTAACAAAAGACTTAACCTTGTTTTTCCCTTTATATTCTTTTGCTTTTTTAATGTATTTAAAAATTTTCTTAAAAAAAAAAAAAAAAATCGGGGCGCTGCCTCCGAACTCTCGAATCCCCCACAAATTATACCCCTTCTGTAAATTTCTAGATCTGCTCCTATGTGTATATCTGTTGGAGGATAAAGGGAGATTAAAAACGGGTACGAAAGAGGCACAGAAGGGATAAACATGATAGGTTCCTGTTGAGTAACGCAGAGTTAAGTCCTTGTTCTTTGCGAAAGGAAGATCCACAACCTCGTTGCATTTGCAAATAAGCCTAAACAAAAAGACAAAAACCAAAAAGCAAGTAAACTCGGTCTCTTTATCTGGCAGAACAAAACTTCCAGAATTTGGACCTTCTGGGTGAGGCAATAACAGAGCCCAAGGTTGGTTTCGTCACATACATGATTTCTCTGGTTTTTTATTATTATTATTATTATTATTATTATTTTATTGGAAACAAAACTATTTATGTTTCTTTGTTCTCTTCTGCCTCGGAAAGTTGCATATATAAGGGTGTGCAATTTTATTAATAAAGTTTTTTCTTAGTAACGTCTGGTATGAATAAATTTTGGAAGCGGTAAAAATACCAATAAATAATTTAAAGATATACAAATTTACAAAAAACCATTAAATTTCACTAAATATTGTTAGAATTTTCTTCTCTTATAATTTAACGGTCGTTTGCTCAAATATAATGGTTTTGGTGAATTTGGACCTTTTAAAATTATTTATTAATATTTTTCCCTTCCAAAATTTATTTGTGCTAGAGGCCCCCTCTATAAAAACTTTGTTTGTGAAATTACCATCGTAACCCTATATAATATCAGAATGAGTCTGAAAAGTCAATGAGGAAGACAATTTCGTTTGGTAAAGCAACCTGGTTCCTCTGTTTTGTGCTGTTTTGACTAGTCAAGGAGCCAATAACCATAAGGTTCATAATAATCTTACTAATATTTTGCCAAAAATAATAATAATGTTATTTATTATGAACTGGGCATGTGAAATATGTCTAATATATTGTCCTCATTTGATTTAAAATATGTTTTTTTTACTTGGGATCAAATGGGATGGGGACCGAAATTATTATCATAAAATAAGAAAATAGAGAATAGATCAAAGACTCAAAGTGTTATTATTTCTGCAGATGCGAACGGAAATGACTTATTAAGAAAATAAAAATAAATAAATATTTTTTCTCTGCAGGTATAAATGAAAATGTTTCCTTGCAAAGACCAGTTCGCATGGGTTGACCTTTCATATAGGATAAAAGAATGATGCATAAATACTCATTCTTGTGTAATGTGTAGACTTTGGATAGAGTTTTGACGATGAAATATATTATAACATTTAAATGTTATATTATTAAATATATGTGTGTACACACACACCTGCAGCCCATGAAAAGGCCATTAAATTCCTTCTTCTTCTTCTTTTTTTTTTTTTGTCATCATCCACTTTGAAGATAGTTTCCACAAGGACAAAACTTATAGGTCAAGCTTTATTTTTGGTACCCAAAAAAAAAAAAAAAAAAAAAAAACTTATAAGCCAAGTTGCTTCTATATATCAGTTTTCTAATCACACTTATTATTTTATTGCAGATAGTTATTAAATTTTGTATGTGCCTTGTAAATTCATCTATAAAATGTATATGTGCACTTGTAAAGTTTTCTGACCTAATGGACGTAACTAACTTGATCTAACTTATACCCTTATTACCATTGGCAGTTTGCCCCACAACTTTTACATTTATGATCATTTCCATGGATTTGGATTTCCATTTGTCTGATCAAGCTTCTCATAAAACAAAAATTCAGAAAGAAAGAGTGGTTCTCAGTGTAGTTTATCCTCATAATTTATATGAATATTCAAAATGATTACATTTCAAAACTGAATGAATAAACAAACAATTCCTCTACTTCCACAACAACACAAACAAAACTGAATACATAGAATACAACACCAGGCCCTTTTGTCAATATACACTTGATAACAAGAAAAAGAAATTTTGATTTGGTCTGGTCTTGAAAAAAAAATGCTAGAAACAGAACTCTTCATTCCTTCATTCCCATCTACTTCTAATCTGATGATGGTGCTTGAAATCATAGGTAAGTACTAAGCTTCCATCCAATCTTTTCAGCACAAAACTTTCAACAAGAACATAACATCCAAATCTCTTCCACTCACCTGTCCCTTCAAATTCCTCTGTTCTCTGAATCCTAACTTTCTTTTCCATCCCTTCAAGACACCCAAATCTCTCTTGTTCCCATTTCATTCTCTCAATTATTGCTGTGCCCAATCCCACACTTGTCTCTTCTCCAATATTATTATAACTCCTAAACCACTTAAAACCTTCAACTTCCTTTTCTTCACTTAGAACTTCCCTTTCGGCAACCATGACCTTCTCTTTCTGAACCACAACATCCATAAACACCGTCTTGTTCTCTGTTCCGTGGTCGTTCTCGCACGAGAAAACTCGTTCCCATCTTTGTTCCAGACTCATCTCATAGAACATTGATCTTCTCATTTCATCTTTCAGTGTTCTGTATGTCCCTTCTTTGATGAACATCAAAGGGCAATACCATTTTCCCACAACAACAGCCTCTGAACTTGTGTTTGCCGACGAGAAGTTGAACTCCGGCAGGCGAGCGCGGAGGTTGTCGTCGGATCCGGTGGCTTCTCCTAAACTTGAATCAACTGAATCTGAGGCTCTCACCCTCCACCTTGCGCTGAGAAACTTTGGAGCAAATGTGTTTGCAGGAACAGGTTTAGCTGAGAAACCCTTCCTGAAAGTAATCTTGCTTCTCCTAGGAAATACCTCAAACACTTGGTGTTCATTACTAATATCTAATTGACAGTGAGGTTCCACTGGTACAGAATTGTAGAAACAGAAGGTGTCCAATTCTTCCTCATCTATGCTCGTATATGCCTCCCTGCAAAACCAAACGCAAATTCAATATACGTATACGGTACTTCAATATATATATATATACCAACACAGAGTTGGTAAAACCTAGATAGATCCCAGAAAAAGGCACGAGAAGTTGAAAGTATCAAATATATAGTTTTGATTGAGATATATGAGAAAGGAGCTTTACCCTCTATGCCTTTCGTTGAGGTTTATCACATAGTAGAGATTGGAGGACAATGGCTGATCAAGGGCTGGAACGAAGGCCACGTGGCGATAATGGGTAGATCTGTTGAGAGAAATGCCTGATCTGTAAAACAGCTCAATATTCTTATTCTGAGGAAAAGGAAGATTCTTGAGCTGATGGAATTCTCCGAAACAAGACGGAAAAGATGGTTTGACTTGTTCGTCTTGAATCACCAGAATCCCAGAATGAGGACCTTCAGGACGCAAGGACAGAGATTCAGGAGATTTTTTGTAAGAAGAAAGAGGCCTAGTCACATACATGATGATCAGATTCTAAATCCTCTTCTGGGTTTTTCTCACTTTCTCAGAAATCTCAACCACCACCACTAAAAACTCTGCTTGCTCTGTAGTTTGTCTCAACGAATGAAGTAAAGAATGAGTTGTTAGGATTTGGTTGGAAGGTACTTAGTTATATACGAGTTAAAAGTTGGACTGGGTCAACCATGGAGGAGTTCATTCATTAATTTAATTCCACTTGTTCTGTGCTTATTAGTGATTGCTCGGAATTGACCCAAGTCAATTCTTATGTGCAAAATGCAAGCTGTCATGGGAAATAATTTTAAAAAAAAAATAAATTAATTAAAATAATAATAATACTCCTCTCAGTCCTAATTATGGGAAAGACTTTCGTACAGAAATTGCACTATAAAAGTGCTCTTATAATTAAGACTAGAGGTAGTAATTATTATTATTATTATTTATACGAAGGAGAAAATTTGAGGGCGATTTGGTTTTAAAAGTGAATTGTAAAGAAGCATATTAAAAGTATGGGTTGTGGAAAAAAAAAATCCTTACGAATTTATTAATTAGTAATTAAATTATTTTTTTTTTATAAATAAACCTGAAGACTAGACAGTATTAAATAAACTTAGGATACAAAAATAAGATAAATATAGAATTTATTAGTTTTCAAAATAAACATGCCTTTTTATTAAATAATAATTATTAATTAACATATTTGTTTGTATGCGTTTTTCAGATGTTATTTCTCACAATGTAGTAGACCAATGTTTATTTATTTTTTTACAGTGAAGGGTACTCACATTTTGTATTCAATTACAGCTCGGGTAATATTATTTTGTAAAGGGAAGATAGCTATGCGTAGAAAAAAACAAAAGTAAAATGCTTCTTCAAACTTCATGCACGTGGGAGTTGTAGAGAATAGAAAGATGTCATTATCAAATTGAATTTCTTCGAAACAAGAAGCATGAAGTTTGAAGAAGCATTTTACCTTCTTTTTTTTCCCCACATTGAAACGTGCGTTGTCCAATTCTTAATCTGTTGTTGATCGATGATTACTGTTTGAAGTGTTCAACGTTGGGAATCTTTCCAAAATTCATATCCAAGTGGTAAGATCTTCTTGTGTCGAATTAATCAGACTTATTAGTCAACGTATGTATTGTGGTCGCTTCCCCACCGTACACTAATTCTTGTACGATGTATCAGAGTTCATACCTCGGAATACTACAACTGCAGCAATAAAGAAAAGGTTACGTACAGGTCCTAAGAAACAAAAATAATTACAAAAAAATTCATGGCAATCACTAAATTATATAAAAGTCTCAAGAGACTTTTTTGATATTATTTGTGTGGAAAAAAAATCCATGTTTTTAAATGTTGTTATAAATATAACTTTTTCTATTGTTGTAAATATATTATTTTCTATTGTAAATATAGTATTTTTCTGTTATAAATGATTTTTCTACATCTAAAATTCAGGTGTTTAAATGTTGTTGTAAATATAGCTTTTTTCTCGTTGTAAATAGAAAAATTTTAAATTTTATTGTAAATATAATTTTTTTGTTATAAATGACCTTTCTACGCTCAAAATCCAGGTGTTTAAATGTTGTTGTAAATATGGTTTTTCCTGTTGTAAATGATCGATTTTAAATTTTGTTGTAAATATAACATTTCTTGTTGTAAATCTAGCCTTTTTTCTCGTTGTTAATACAAATAATATCAACAAAGTTCCTTAGGTTTTTGTGTAATTTAATGATTTCAATGGACTTTTTCATAATTACTTTTGTTCCTTAAGACCTGCACGTAATTTTCCTAAAAATTATGATCTCGCTAATGACCCGTAATAGGATTAGGGTTACACCACAAAAGTAGCTATGGATATATTTCTCTAATCCTATTTATAAAATATTTTGAACATATTTTATAAGAATCGAAAAAAAATCTTAGATATCATTAACTCTCTATCTTAAAATTTAATAAGTTTTAAACTTTACTTAATAGTTAATATATACAGAAAATGACAGAAAAATATTACTTAAATATCAAAATTATGTTGACAATAAAAAAAATAGAATTAACAAGAACAATAAAACAATTGAAAACTCTTTTTATTAGAAATTTTAAAATCCAAATGGTACCTCCTTAAGATTTTGCCTAATAAATGTTAGTCAGTTCAATAACAAATGAAAAGCAAAAGCATTAAAAAAAAAAAAAAAAAAAAAAAAAAACTAAGCATCAAGGCAAATGCACCAACGCATTAAACTATTGTTATCCCCTGTCTTTCTTCTTGAACTCGACTTTCTAGTCCATTTGAAGCATCTCTCGAATGTCCATCACAATATTATTTATATATATATATTCCAATCTTCATACATTTCTAAGATCTCGGAGAGGAGATTAGCTACGATGCCTCGTAGGAATCGAAGTCACGTCATCCCATGCTCTTATACTAGCTCCTCTAGTAATTCTTACCTCTGTAGCTAGCTCTTAGTTGTAAAAGAGTACGTGCCAACAACCAATATTATTAATGATATGATTTATCATTAGGACATTAATAAATATTCTCTCTTTACCTTGTAAATAAAATAAGAGGAGAAGCAGGGAGGACATGCATAATCAATATATACTTAATAGTAATAGCACTTCAGCCATTGCCAAGCCATTTTCAAGCCGTGCATTGTATGCCCTCTCACAGATCACTATTGAGTGTAATAGTGTCACCTAATGGTCAGGTTTTGGGGCTCCGTGCATGGCTAGGTAATTTTACAATATTGCCCCTCAGCTCTTATCTTACCTCTGCCACCGAGGATAACACATGCCAAGCCCTAATATCATCTCTGCCACCGATGGTTCCAGATGCCAAGCCCTAAAGCTAACGTCCGCTCCGACACCGACCTCCTCCTTCTGTATTTCTTCTCCATTTTCGAAGTGAAGTGCTCCATTCCTCACCGGCTAAGCCGTTCCACCTACAAGCTCCGCTTTTTGTTCTTCCGCCAGTTCCTTTCCTCCTCTTCTTGGATGTTGTGTTCCAGATCTGGTGCTTCTCTAACCGGCCTCCCCTCACCGTTTTATGTTCTAACTCATTCATACTCCTCCTGCCCTCACTACTATTTCAGATCTAACTCATGATTCTCTTCTTTCTATTTCAGATCTAACTGAAAACGCAAATAATCGGATTGTCGCTGTACGGTATCGGGCGTCTGGCAACAAGAAAAGAAGAAAGGGTTTCGATCGGGACAACAGGCGAAAACATGGCAGCCCTGATCAAAACCAAGGAGATCGTCTCATCGAATTCCGTCGTCGTTTTCAGGTTTCTCTCTCTGTCACTTTCTTGAATACATGAGATTGTGTGAGTATACTTTGGGTTTTTTTTTCCTTCTATATCGTTCTTCATTCTTGAATTCAAAATTTTCCATCCCTGCGTCTTCCGTTGCAATTGTTTGAGTATGCTGTTAGTGATTAATGTTTGTTCCATAGGACTGGGATATAATCAGCAAGAGAACGATTTCATCGGTTGGTTTTGTATGTTGTTATTTGTGTTTTGTTTTGAGATTCAAATTGTTTTTAATCGTTGCCATCTTGTGTTAATTAAGTTCAGGGTATTTGCTTTGAAGAGTTCCGTTGGACTGGGATATATACCCAAATGCATGCGAAATCTTCCACCTTTTTTCTTGTGGAGGCGTTGCTGTGAGCATATGAACAGGGTTTCACCTTTGAATTACTGCTTCTTTGGTTTGATTTATGATTGTGAAACCTGCAGTGGTTGAGTTGCTTTGTAATTTCAAGTGCATAGAAAAGCAAAATGCCACCGAAGAAAAGAGTAGATGCAAACAATGAAGGAAAGAACAAAGGGTATTTGCTCTGAAGAGTTCCGTTGGCATTTTTGCACCTTGCTTGATAGCTTATTATTCTAGAGGTATATAGTCAACCTTCATTTTTTCAGCTGAGATTATTTTTCTTCATGTTTAGTTTATCACTGCATTTCTTCTCATAAAGCTTTTATGTTTTTGTGAAGGCTTGGCTTCATGGATTCACCTGCTTTTGAAGAAGGCTTATTGGAACGCTGTCCCTTTGTTCTTGATATTGTGCTCAATCATATTGTGAACGCTTTCCCTTTATGGCTATTTGTTTCTTTCATATTTAAGTTCTTTTTTCTGAGTTGGACTTGAACTAATGTGGTGTTAGTTTTTAATTATCCATTACAAGTTTTGTAAGACTCTACATGTACTTTATAGCTTTAGCTTCATTACTCACTCCATTGTTCAACATTTCAAATACACTTAATCTGTATGATAAAGATTTAGACAATTATAAATATTTAATTTATTTCAACAAAATATTTTGTCCATGACATCCTATATTTCTGCATTCCTTTGCATTTCCCATGAAAGAAGAAGGTTCTTCATGTCGTAGACAGTACAAGGGTCCTGAGTAAAATCTGATTATTGCATTTGCCATTGCCATAAGCAGGCAATCTTGATTAACATTTCTTTTGTTCTATACAGGAACATCTTATGAAGGTGGCATATTTTTCCTTGACATAATATTTCCAATTGAATATCCCTTTAAGCCTCCGAAGGTACATTGAGAAACATTATTCTTTATCAAGTAGTTTTGTGTGGTTATAATTTTTTTCCTTCACAAATCTTGACTAAACTTATCATTTCGTTGAGTGAAGTTAGAGATAAAGAAGGGAACTTCATGAGTCATCGAAGGGGAAGATGTTTTTAAATAATTCTTGCAGCAGGTCATTGATCTATTGCACTTTTTAGTCATTTATTTTACTAACAATTTCCTCCACTTTCAGTATGAAGGTGAAAAACAGTGAGGGCAGTAATGGAGTGGAGACGGTGGATATTACTGTTTATAAGCATTTTGCTAAACAAATACTGTAGTTCCTCCGAGGAGTTCATCAAAGAGAAACAAAGCCGCGGAAGTTCATAATTTGTCTCGAAAAGGTTAGAGACTTGTCGATTTCCCTACACAGGTTCCATTTGTTATACATGTGCCTGTTGCTTATGTATAAAATCTGGTGTGTCATCCCCTATCAGAGAAGGAGAAGCAGGATCAACAAAAAAATGAAGGGTGATGAAACACCTGTGTTGGAAAGTGTGGTCGAAAGGGATTTTCTGGGTCTGGTAATGCTCTTTTCCCCTTCCTCTAGCAACTGAAGCTGTGTTTTCAATCTGTCAATTTTATTTGTTGTGCTTATAGTTTATCTAATTTCTAATACTGCTGCATTCATAATTGCCCCTATGAGCCAAAGATGAAATTTTTTACCCTTAATTTTTGCATATTTATCATGATATGGGGTTCATTGCTGGGCATTTTGTTGTTCTATTATATGCCATTGGCATCAATTTTCCAACATGCTAGCTTTATATTCGCATCTCTTTACGTCATGGATGATTATTCACCTTATGTGTCTGTCCCCATATTGATTTTAAGGCAGGTAATGGCACTAAGACATTTTTTTTGTCACTTTTGATGTTCTATTAGTTTTGATTCAGATAAACTGAAGTATATCAAACTGCCTGACTTAATGATCTTGGTAAAACGACTTCATGGTACTTATATACTGCCCTCTAACCCATAAGATCCTTCCTTATAAGGGACATGATATTATTGTGGCATTGATTACTTCATCTTAGCAGCATACAAAATTGGATTCAAGTGGTCCTTGGCATATTGTTTAACTGAAGATTGGCTAAGTAATTGATATCTCAGCTTCAGGTTTTATTTGATTGCTCAAAGGTTGCATATATAACACAGCAAAGCTCTTTGCTACCTCATGGTGTCTACAAATCTAGGTTAAATCTGAACTCACTGTAGAGATCATTAATTAATGCAATTTTGAAACAAAAGGCAATGTGAACAGGTGAAGTTTCACCTCAGAGCCAATGAGGGCTTTTGGAATAACAACTTGAAATAATATGATGATAGAAAATGAATGGGTATTAAAAGCCCAGATACTTTGTAATTTAATTTCTTTAGAAACTACTCAATTCTCATTAAGAAAAAACTCCGTTTTTCCTCTATGATCTCCCTGATTTAGGTGGACGGGGGTAAATATCTTATCAAACACTCTCACCTGGTGAGAAATTTAAGTGATTTGTAAGCTGAGTCAAGAACACCATGCCAGATTATAAGACAATATTACTGTGTAGTACTTTTGTGCTCCCTCTCCCTTCTCTGAATGAAGCTAAACAAATACTGTAGTTCTACATTAGTAAGGTATAATTTTACATATGTTGTAATTGACTGCTACTTATATCGCTATTCTCAGGGAATATGGAGTCATCTTTCAATATATTTCAGCTATCAGAATATGCAACACTGATGAAAGCTTCTTGGTGGTGAAGCAAAAGCTGAGACACTCCATAACCATGGCTTCTAATTCCCAGGACCCGTACAGTCCCATCCACTTGTACAGAGTCATCTCCAAAACCAATCTTGATGCCTTTGTAAGCTTTCCTTCCTTCTTTCTTTCTCTCTTCCCTTTGATGTTTTCTTCTTCATGGCTCTTAAGTTTTCCATGTTCTATTTCTTTTTAATAGCTTTATATACCCAAATGCATGCGAAATCTTCCACCTTTTTTCTTGTGGAGGCGTTCTCAGAGCATATGAACGGGGTTTCACATTTGAATTACTTTGCTTCTTTGGTTTGATTTATGATTGTGAAACCTGCAGTGGTTGAGTTGCTTTGTAATTTCAAGTGCATAGAAAAGCAAGATGCCACCGAAGAAAAGAGTAGATGCAAACAATGAAGGAAAGAACAAAGGGGCTCTCATTCCAAACACTCTGTGAGTATTTAATCAGCATGCCCTAACCTCTTCCTTTATTTTCCCATTACAAGAGCTAGTATGAACTCTATTTTGATTTTTTTTAAATACTAAACTTGATTGTCATATTTAATGTATCTGGTACATTTTTAACCCCATTGTGACTCAGGCACATACAGATTTGCTGTCGAACTGTTCTGAAGTCACTTTGAATCAAATAGTTCCAAGTCAAAAATCACCTTGCTATCATTGTGGGTGAGGTGGTTGCCTCAACCTTTAACCCGCATCAACTATTATGACATATTAAATCTTACTTTATGGTTTAGAATAATCGTTTAACTTCATTTAGTTGATCAGGGTGTTTTTAATCATACTCGCTATTATTAGCCATCTTATTAATGTCTTTTGGTTGTGATTAAGCATTTTTTCCCCTTTGAGCTTATGATTCAACTTGCAACCTTTTGTTGATGCTAGAATCCATCTTATATGCAACCTTTTGGCTGGACTGTAAGTTGGTGCATTCCAATGATTCAGAAAAGGTAATAAAAATTCAGAAAAGGTAATGTCGCCTATGAAAAGGTAATGCTTTCTGCACTACATTTATGTTCTTCGTGCGGGATAAATAATATTTACAACTTTTTATCACTGCATTTATTCTCATAAAAGTCTTTATGTTTTTGTGAAGTCTTGGCTTCATGGATTCACTTGCTTTTGAAGAAGGCTTATTGGCTTTAGTTGCACAATTCTTTATCGCACTTCTGACAGAGAAAAGGAAAACAAACCTGTATGCAAATCAATCACATCCCTTCATATTTGCAGCCCCCCTTATTATGCTACAAGAAATGATTTCTTCAACAACATAACCAATTAATATATTACTAGCTGATATTTTCCTGTATGACATGTAATTATTAATAGGATTATACTACAAGAAGTGCTTTTTATCAGGCATTTTTGGGCTTCGTTGTTGTGGAATAACATGTGTGTTCTTCATTTTATTCCCTTTTTTAGGTGATTTCTCCATTGACATTCCTGTTGCAAAAGATTGCATAAGGAAGCTCAATGTACACAGCTACAAAATAATTGACATCAAGGATCATAATGCATTAAGCCATGGGAAATCTGAAAACAAACATACAACCGGGCGAGAAATTGATAATTCAAGAAAGAATGAGGAGGGGGAAGATAGATCTGGGCAACGCCATTGTTCCAAAATGATTCATAGAGCTCTGAGTAAAAGGAGGCAAATAGCTAAGCAAGCTATCCTGATTTTCGAATCACAAATTCCTCTCTCTGTTACCAAATAGAAAGACGACTTTCTGATTCGGAATTCTGGGTAGCTTGCTTAGCTATTTGCCTTCTTTTACTCAGAGCTATATCCATCATTTTGGAACAATGGCGTTGCCCAGATCTATTTTCCCCCTCCTCATTCTTTCTTGAATTACAAATTTCTTACTCGGTTCTATCTTTGTTTCCGGATTTCCCTTGCCACATGGATTACAATTTCAATTGGCACTTTCTGATGGCAGCTTGTATTCCTAATTTATGTTTTTGACAACAATATTTAGTTTACAAATGAAAAGGTACTGCTTTCTGTACTTCTTTTAAGTTCTTTGTTCTAGATAAGTAATATTTATGAGTTTTTAGAGGATTCTTTTATTTTCAGAGCTTCTTATTTTCTTAGCCTTTTTTCTGCTTCAAGAATTGTACCAAGAATCTAACTAATAAGTATGATGTTTCTGGGTGCTATTACATTCGATTTATTCAATATGTTTATGGGTGCTATTACATTTGCTTTGGTTTCCACCTGAACCAAATGGATACTTGCATATTGCGCATGCCAAGGTACATAGTTTGCATTTACAATATAGCCATCCAGTTTAATATATCCAAGTCTTACACCTTTAATGTATTTTTCATTTCAATTTTAGTCTTGCTTATCCAATTACACGACTGATCTCCTCCTTGCGTGACGCATACGTTTAACATCCATTACTATTTGAACTAAGCAGTATTTCATCAACTTAATATACTTGCCATTAATGATCTTTTATATACCTATTCAACAAAACTATTAATTGAACACCATGTGCTTTTTCTGCTTCACATTTGTTTAGTAATCATGCTCATGCTTTCACCATGTTAGAATATAAGTTATTTCATATCCTACATACTCTTACTTTTTTTCCCGTTAGGTTTGTGAGGATTTATAGTTTGTGTACGACTTTTTTTGCCTCTGCGCTTTTCGTACATTAAATTAACAAACATGCATTTTATAGTCGAAAAAAAACTTTTGTAATATAATCAAGTTTTCCTTTGCTTTTATGTGTAGTCGGGAACGACCATGCATTTTAGGGCTGTGTAAATTGGGTTTTCCTATGGTCCACTTCCCTTACCATCCTATTCACATCTTATCCTTCATCTCAGCCATTGGATTGAAATCTGAATGGTTCAGATACAATGATTTATAAAAAAAAAAAAGGCGTTTTTTCAACAACTTTTTGACAACTTACTTTCAAAATTTTTTTAAAATTATAAAACATTACATTTGAACCAATCCAATGGCTGAGATTAAAAACGAATGGGAAGAGGATGGTAAGGGAAGAGGACCATACCCAAACCCCTGTAAACTACGTTCCGAAACCAAGACTGTTTCCGATCGGTCCTATTACATTCAATTTATTCAGTATGTCCTTTTTGCAGATTGATGAAGCTGTGCAGACACAATGAACTTCTTCAAGTGATCAAAGAGTCTATTAAGCTGTTGGTTTACAAAGGTGACCGATATGCCTGGTCCAGATAAGCCATCTGGAGAAGATTTGAATCCAACATTGATATTCCCTAATCCCAACGAAAAGTTGTAGGTATATAATTGCCTTTTTCTAACTATCAGTTTCACATTCATTCAATTTTTTTTCTGTTGTGTTTAGATTGTGCCTCAGTTTGTGTGCTTTTGTTTTGTTACTATGTCATACTATCCATGCAGTTGAATACATTAAAACTTTATAGTTTGTGAGGTCTTCTTTACTCTCAATATTATGAATTTTCATGTATGCTGGGTTTCCTGGTGAAACATCAACATCTTTGTACCATTAACCTGTATGTACAACAACTCATCAATATTCTCGTTGATTTTCGTGTCCATACTTGAAGTACCTTTTACCAATGGTGGTATTCGAGATGTTGCAAATCCAAAGAACTTCTTCACAATCACTTGAAAGCTACGGTGGTAAATCCCTCAATTTTACCATTGCCAATTCTCGTTAGCATGTTCAATTCTTGATTTCAATTTGTCTTACCTTAAAAGAAATATGGAGTAGCTTTTACATTGTATTTCATAGTCATCTTGAGTTGTCATTTCTCGGTAGATTTGTTGGTATACTTGTAAAGAGATGATCTAAGCCTTTATTTTCGTTAGTGCCGATGAAACCTTTTAACGATTAGATGTTTCTATTTGAGATTGATATTATTGATGCAATTACATCCATGTGGTTTAAGCCTTTTCTTGATGCTTTTTTCGTTTGTTGCTTACCCAGTCATTCAACTCTTACTTATTCTTAGTTTTTGAGTTGCAGCAAGAATAAAAACACATGCGCCAAAGATCCCCCCTTGGAGGTGACAATAGTGGAAGAGGGCTCCACCAATTTAGCATGAAAGGTTCATAATCTATCCATCTCAGCTTTTTCTTCCTTTTTTAGATGTTGGCCTTGCTGAGTTGCATTTTGTGTCCTCCAATAACTGCAACCTTTGAGTCCTTTATATGCTAATGCTCTTAACACTCGCAGTTTTGGCATTAACTTTATGAAGTTGATGTTATTTCGCCATAGTATCTATTCCCTCTTCGAACATATGAACATGAATAGTTGATACTCTTGTCTTGCACACAACAAACACATATCATCTCGTGATCTTGTGTAAAAGTCGGCTTGGTAAGTTTGTATCACCTTTATGTTATTTATACCTTTTAGTTCTTACAATAATTCTTTAAAACACCATTGCCCATAGGTCACCCTGACTTGGTAGATATGAATTTTTACTATTTTCCCTCTTACAAATATTTAAACTCACAACAGCTGCTTTTTCACACTTGAAAACATTTCCCCATCCAAACACCCTTAACCTTTAAATTTCAGCCTCATTGTTCTGTAAGTACATTCTTCTGATACGCCCATACTGCATTAGGTATGATTAGAAATTATTCCAGTTCCTTCATTAAATATATTCCATTTACCAATGCATATAAGTGTTTGCTTTCTGTCGCGTTGCTGTATCAGAACACTGTGCACAGTATGCCATACTTAACTATGTTTGAATAGTCTGCTGACTCCTCCTCCTTTTTCCTTTTCCTGCGAACTGATCCTTCTTACTTAAATAATTCACATATACCACTACCCACTCCACTTGGAGACATTCATTTTCATTACATTTTTATTACTCTGCAGTATTTACTTCTCACCTACTAAACTCCATTTGCTGAATGGCATGTTCATAATTAATTGCTAAATCATGGGATAGCTTTCATAGGGTAAAATATAAGGACTATTGGCTTTGTAGTTGTAATATATTATACGTCTTCAGATGAACTTTTTCCGCTTCTACATATATTCCCTCGGTTAATCTCAAATATTGATTACAATATTCTAATGCTTCCATCCTCTAATTAGTTTTTCGTTGAATGCCAATATATATATATATATATATATATATTATTGTCAAATTGTCATGTTACTACATATCTCTCATTATGACCATACCTCATTAGGTATGATTACGTACTACATATCTGTTATGACCATACCTCATTAGGTATGATTAGGTACCGACAAAAAAAAGAAATTTGTACTACTACTACTGTTTAAATCTTTAATATTTAATATTTCCCAATGCATAGTCACTTCAATGTTTACTTTCAGCCTCTACTTTCAGCCTCAACGTTGTGTTAGTACATTGTCCAGATTTTGCCATACTTCATTAGATATGAATAGTTACTTCCGTCACATTCAGTCAAACAATAGTCCGCTGTCTCCTCATTTTAAAAATATTTTCACCACCCATTACACTTCTTCAAATAACTTTCCTATATAATCCACCTTGCTAGATTGCTTTTCTAACATTCATCCGTATCTTCTATCTTCTTCTCATACCCATCTCCTCCTTTTTAAAATACTTCACCACCCACTACACTTCTTCAACAAACTTTTCTACATAAGCCACCTTCCTTGGTTTCTCTTCCAACATTCATTTGTTTCTTATATCTTCTTCTCATACCTACACAAGCTTTATACAAAACAATGGCTAGAAGACAATGCTCCATGATCAAAGAACTAAATGATAGCAAACAGATGTGGAGGTTAGTGGTCCGTGTCGTGAGGAGATGGCACAACTACCACAAGGATTCACCCAAGCAAACTCGTATGCAATCTGTTTTCTCCTCATGGACCAACAGGTTAGCTCTTTCCTTCGAGATATTCTTTTCATATTTCCCATATCCCTCAACCAATATATTAAGTTCTACCTAATATATCAGATCTCACACCTTGCTTACAAGCTAAATGTTTAAATCATTCTTTTTTAGGGTGACAAAATACAAGTCTTTATTTGGGAAATTTGACAAAGAGCCGGAAGAAGGAGAATGCTACTTCCTAGCAAATATGGAAGTTATCCCCAATTCAAAGGATTACAAAGCCGCCAATCACCACTTCAAGTTGCTGTTCAATGCTGCCACTTATGTTAAACAAGAGTCTGCTGACATACCACTTTCTGTATTCAATTTCTTCCCCATCGCAGACCTATTAACCCAAACACCAGAGAATCATACATTATACCTGTTCGGTTAGTACATTTTATTCCTACTTTTATCATACAACACCATTACCCACTAACCTTATATTTTTTTTCCACAGATGTCATTGGTTTTGTAATCAGCATAGAGCCATT
Organism: Acacia acuminata; assembly: GCA_019022655.1. NCBI lineage: Eukaryota > Viridiplantae > Streptophyta > Magnoliopsida > Fabales > Fabaceae > Acacia > Acacia acuminata. Next base: position 4,567,502 of record JAFJYI010000028.1, on the reverse strand, counting down.
GGAAGAATACTACTCAGGACCAGATAAAAAAGCTAAGCTAAGACTTGTGTTAGCTGATGAGAGGTACACAACTACTGTATTTTTTCTCATAACTACGTCATAATTCAAACTCTCAAAGCTCTTTATATTCTTCTGTAACTACCAACCAAAAAATAACTTCAGAATTTTTCATGTTTCTGACTTTGTTTTCATTAACACCATGGATTACCAATACTAACATGTCCCTTTTCCCACATCTATATCTACCATTCTTGAAAGTAAAATAACCTCAGCATGAATAGTCCAATATATTTAAGTCTTACAAACATTCCAAAATTCAACCCAACAACCACTTTTGCATGAATTCCAACTTTTCCCTTCATCTTCCACAAGTTCTTGCCATTGTTAACATTCTTATCAAAAATTACGTTTATTTAATAGGGGGAAAACAGTCAATATGGTTCTGTACGATGATTGTGCTTCCAGCTTTCCTGCACTCGAATTTACTACCACTCAAAAACCTGCAATCTTGCTTGCACAGCTTGCAAGAATAGGTTTTGATGAAGATGGTAAAACTTATATTTAAATTCCTTCACCTGATAACTTTCATTTATCTTCAACAGTTCTTAATTGCTCATGTGTCTTTAATTTTACAAGGTCGACCAGAGGTCTGCACCTCATTTAATGCAACAAAAGTCCACCTCAATGCCAATTTCCAAGAGGTCGCATATTTTATATCAAGGTGTGCGGTGGTCATTTCTAGAATACAACCTCATTCCTATTGTTACACTTTTTGCATGTGTTAAGCCAATTTCTGAACATTCGTCCTCAGTGCGGAACACCTACCATCACCAATCATTACATCCCAAACACCAACGACTGGCACTCAGAACTCAAACACTGCTGCTGACACTATCCTTCGAAATACACCAAAAATTAAAGTCTCTGACATCCCTCTTCAAGACGTGGTGTGTCCCAATCTTGTATTCTTCTTATTCTACCCTATCAATTCATGCCAACTAATTGTCCTTCCAATGATTCGCAGGGGAAATATTTTGCGGTGGTCTGTGAGTTCAAAAAAACCATATCACGGGATGGATGGTTCTATGATGGGTGCTCAAGGTGTGGCACCAAACCCAAAATGGACAATGGTGTTGCTTCTTGTGCGAGCAACTATTGCAAAGGCAAACGATGCATTGTCCAACCGAAGTATGATCATTTGAAATCACCTTTATTAACCTTCTATCCCTACATCTCGTGTTAAGTGTTCAACATCTACATCTCATATGTATTTTTTTCCTACAGCTAAGGCCGAACTACCTAATTGCTTATGAGTCTGGAATTGCTTCAATAGTATTCTTTGACAAACAAGCAACTGAGTTACTAAAAAAGAGTGCCTTGCAATTAAAGGCAGAGCTATATGAGGTTCCACTCTAACTTTTCCAAATCAATCCCAACATTTTTTTAGTTTTCTCACAACATTTATGCTCTTTCATTTTAGGAGGAAATACGTTATGCATTCCCAAAAGAAGTTGATGAGCAACTTGGCAAAAAAATGCTCTTGAAGATGAAGCTAAACATTTACAACAAGAACCACCCGAATTCCAGCATCTCTGTCACAACATTTGCTGAGGCAACTAACCTTACTGAAGCCTTTGATGAGGCTGCTGCTGAGGTTCAGTGTTTTTTTACTTACAAGTTCAACCTTATCCATTTCAGTCTATTTTTTTAAAAAAAAAAAAAAAAATTACACCGCTCACTACGTTTCTGTCTAGGTTGTTCAACCGAGTATATGCCATGCCGAAGAAGAGGAAATAATTTTATCGAAGAATTGCACTTGCTAGAGATAAGGGGCCCTCAACAATGAACCATCTCGACACAATCTGAAAGCTTGCCAACAGTTGACCTTGATGAAATTTCCCTTTCTGAAGACATCCAAGTTATTCCATCAAAAGGGAAAAGGAAGGTTTCTGCAAAGAAACAAGCTGCACATACTTTGAACTCACCTACATATGGCCCATCATCTCCAGCAAAGACACCATCCAAGCCACTCAAATGGATCAAGAAGGAACAAAATTGAACCATTTACTCTATTTGCATCAATTCATTAAGTAGTTTTTTTCCAGTATTCGTTGTATTGATCACCTTGCTTGTGGTCACTAGGTATTGATCACCTTGCTTTTCGTCCCTAGATTGTTTTGTCGTGATAGATCTCACTAGGTTTCAATGACTCCTTATTAGGAGAGTAGTTGGTTTAAGGTCAATGTTGTTGAATCCACCACTCCAAACTTGAATCAACCTTTTGTAAATGCTTTTATTATGAATGACAACAAGTTACAAGTAACGATGCAAAAATCTGCCACGTATGACCAGCAAATACATTCATGTCTGCACCCAAAACTCATTTATACACCACTTTGACTAATGCCTATTAATATTTAGGAAACTTTCCATCTTATGACGCGGGGGATGTCTTTTGGTCATATCCAGTTCATGTTGCTACCAAACAATTGATCATAACAGCTTTATGCCATTGGTGATCAAAATCCCCATCCAATGAATATGAGTGAAATCGGTACATTTATGGCATTTGATCTGGTCTACTTGGATTCTAGATAGTCTCATTGACATAAAAGCTCAAAATCCAATGGTATTCCTGGTCGGAACAACTCAATAATGTCCTTTACTAGATACTTTTGTTTTCCTAGATTGTTGGTGTTTCCTCTTTGCTGCCATATTTGAACGTTCTCCTGGATATATTACTTCAAGAAGGAATATCCAAATTTTCAATAATGCATAACAATCATATTACCAATGGAAATTATCAAATATTTGAAATTATCAAAATAATTGATATGTCCTCATTACTTTATTTTTAGGTCTTCATGGATCCAGCATACCATCATTTTTTATAACTTTATGTTTTCCTGTTTTATTTATACTTTATTATTTATTTATAGTATCAAGTATCAAGAAAATCAAAATCCAGAAAATTTGGAGTGGCTATGTCTAACTGGTACAATTGACTGCATCATCTGTCATTCACACAGTATTTATACATCATTTACTTAACTTTTATCTCTATATTAATAGTCCCTTCATTAGGGTTTGACCTTCAACCCTTTGTTAGCAAGAGGTACAGATGTTAGGTGATACAGAGGTACATACATCTTGTGACTTGACTTAAAATTGGATTTCATGTTCAATATGTGTGACAGCTGGTGATTTCTTGACTAAAAACTCTAGGATGCTGTATCTGCATTATCCTTCTTCCTTTTTGCACCCTTTTTTTCCTTTATCTTACGAAGTATGCATGTTAAGCTTAAAGTCTAGAAATCTTGTCTGACTTCATGGAAAAAAATTCCTATCACATGCAGTTTGCAAAAAAAATCCTTACAAGATAGATTTTAACTTTGCCTATTTTTCCCTCCTAGAAATTTGTCTACCACCACACTGCAAAGATGAATCTTCTTCAGGCCCATGTCTCTCTTAATGCAATGTTCATGTTTCAAGTCCCCTTGTGTTAATATACACTTTGCAGAGGAAGGTAGAAGTTTTTGGGTGCAAAAAGTCAAGTCTCCTAAGGTCTGTTCGCTTGGTTCTGCAAGGTCACTCATCTGGTATATAATTTCCTTCTTACTTCAAGTAAAGTTTTATGTAATGTGGGATACAGATGCACAAACACAATAACACTTCTGTGAGTTAACGAAGTGAACATGTTATCCTCAAGTTACTTGCATTTCATCCATTTTGTGGACCAAAAGTTTGCATATGCATCAGGCATTTTGGATGATGTTTTTGTCTTCTTCACCCAAACTGCCGTTAATTTAATCAAACATTTTCATCTATCCACCTTTGTTTCTCTTTTGCTTCTTTGTTTATAAAATTGCTACTGTTGGTCATTTTTTGGAATTGCCTGCTTCTGTTCAAACGCAAAATGAACAATTTCCTCCTCTAAATTCATGTTTTGTACTTTCACACAGGCTTTTTGAGCTCCATATGGTAAACTGAAATGACTCTTAAAATAGGATAATCTTCTATTGAATTATTGTTTCGTTGGATTTGTGTTCATTATGGCTAAAGTTGGAAGAGCTTTGGTGCACTTTAGTTATGTTTCAGTTGTCTTAAAGATTCTTTCTTTTTGCTGGAGAAATTATCATCCTGTCTGTGATTTTAATGGATATATCATTTATTTTTCTGTTTCCATCATTTGAATTTTCATATCTTATTATCTCTGTACTCCATGTGTGTCACAATCAGATATTTCAGAGACAGATCAAGGGAAATTAAATGCACCACTTCAGGTATTGTTACTTTCATTTTCATTCTCTTGCTCATATATTCACAGAGATGCATATCCTGCAACATTTTGTGCAATTGTGAACATCTTAGCTCACCAACCAATCTTTGTGGCTCTAACATAATTTACGGGAGAAAGGTTTTATAAAATAAATAATACCAATTACAAAATACGATCACAAATTGACATTAACATAGCTAGCTCAACTTTTTCTACCATATGTATTTCAACAAAACTATTAAAGTAAAACCGCGTCGATTAGCATAACATGTCTTTATACTTCATTATCCAACTATACACTTCATTGCTCCTATAGCTATCCGATTATCAAGCATGCACTTAGTTGAGACAAATTATACAAAATAAGTTTTCAAACTTTTAAAATATCAACTCAATTCACATTTCAATAAAATTTGTCTATCACTCAAAAAATCTCCTTAAAATCCCCTCCAACAACCATCAACTTGGAACTACATTTATGTTCTACAACGTCGACTTCTCTATTGCATACGAAAAAATTACTAACCCCTAAATCATGATCTAGACCATGAATTCTTACATACCATATCTTCATATTTCATTATGACCAAAAATATACAATTGACCAAACTACCTCCATAACTTAAAAAATCTATCCAATCTATAATAACCAAATATGTTCCGTTTTTTTCATCCTTAGCTATAGCATATTCCATTAGTCTTCTTTTTTTTAAATTTTTTATTATTATATCAAGATTTGAATCCTTCACCGTGATCACTATTATATTCAGTTTCTACTTTCATTTTCATTCTCTTGCTCACATATACACAGAGATGCATTATCGGATTACTTTCGGTCATCGAATCTTTGTTGTTTTTTTTTCCTTAGTTCAGAATTATTTTATTTATTGATTTGACAATTATTATCCATTTGCAGTATCTTTGCCTAGATGAAAAAATGTTGACTTAGTGTAAGACTCTTGCTACCTAATACTTCTATCAATCCTTGTAATATTATTCGTACATATTAAATGAAATTTGGAGTAACTTTCAGATATTTTCCATTTTTTCCCGTTCAATTTTTTTGCTTGGAATTTTAACTTCTTTTGGAACACCTTTAAGCTCGATTCAGCAGTATTGATATGGTTTTGTGCAGTTAAAAGTATGATTTTACAGTTTATATTTCTGAAATCTGATTTGGAACAGATGACATCCTACTTTCTATATTGATTTTTCTATTTTTATATATTTGAGAATCTGATTTGTAATTGGCTGCTTTTGAACAAATTGTGCAAACATGCTTAAAGAGTGGATGATGATCTCATCTATTCCTAATAGCTTGCTGTCAAATACTTTCATCGGTGTTTGATTTCAACTGCTGAATTTCTCGTAGTGCATTTTGAGCTCTGCTGTAGCTTACCTCTGGCGCTTTCGTACTTCTTCTCCCTTTTTTTTTTTTTTTTTTCCACAACTGTGTTGACAGATAAATCCTTGGAAGCACAAAATGGGACAGATAAATCCATTATTATGTTAAAATTAAATCAGTTGCAAATTATTTGTTGTTAATATTGCTATTGATAAAATGGGAGCTCAAAAACCATTGTACTTAAATTCCATAAGATTTATTTGCATGTTCGATTTTACCCTTATGCATCACTCTTATCTACAACAAAATGACAATTTACTTTGGAATCCACTTTCTTGGTGAGGTTGTGTGTTGTTTTGACAAATTGCTATATAAGCTACTAACAGATCGCCATAAACGCCAACCAAAGTGTTTTCGGCCCCCTGGCGACTTTAATATGATAGAATTATTGTTCTCAGTCATTCATTTAAAACACCCATATACTACAATGTTTAATCCTTTCACGATAATATCTTTTTGAAGAAACGAATTTGCAACTCTTTATAATTTTACTTAATTTTTATTCAGGTCCATGCATTTTTCTTATCATATATATGTCATCATTTTATGAGACCCTTAAAAATTTATCTTTTACTACTTAGATCATTATAGTTTTTTGTTCTAATCTGCCGTGTATGACATATCATGGGCCCCTTATTTATAAAAAAAAAAAAAAAAAAAAAATATTGTTAACGGAAAAAAGAAGTCAAAGTTTCTCATAACCTGTGGCTTTATTGAACAAATCTTTCTACCACTATCTACATTCGACCGGCACTCCTTGCATCATGGGAGACAAAACCATTAAAATGCAAGGCCCTTTTTCTTTATTTCCTCTATAGAGATCATTTTGCTTTGTCTTTCGATTTGTGTCACCTATTGCTTGGATTATTAAAATAGTCCCAATCCTAATATTGCTTTATTATTATCTTTGAGCTTTGATAACAACAAATGCAAGCATTGTCTACACTTTGAAATCGAAGGCAAGTGACTTTGAAAGAATAATTGATGCCACCTATTGCTAACATTATTTGGGATTTTCATTAGGATTGATTTGCTGCACTATACTGCACTTTGCTCTAGATTTCATTTCCTTCGTAAAATTAAGATCAATTGAAGAAGTTTCTCAGAAATGAAGCGATCAGTACCAATGATAATGTTAATAGTTGCCACTCATTCTCAACTTAATTTCTTACTCCAGCATTAGAATTCTCTTGCTGTAACAACTTTGTTCACACTAATTCTACAAGTTAACAACTTTACATGTCAACAATAGTTTTTCACATGTGTTTTAAGATACTGTTGTTAATTAAGACTTCTAAATATGATGCATATGCTATGTCCAAGAAAATGAAAAACATGTCTACAAGATTGTAAAGTACATATATTTGAAATGTTTACAAATTAGAAAAAATATTTTAATTATACAATTTAAAGTTACCATTTATTTGTATGGTACATTTATTTGTAATGTTATTGAATAAGTAAATATATTTTTATTCTACATATTAAAGTTACAATTTGATTATATTGGTGCTTGTCATAAGGGTTTTTATTAAACTCATTTAACTAGTCGAGTGTGGCAGATCCTGTCGCAATATCATGTTGATAGTATATATTACTATAATCTTTAGGTGAGGCGCTTCTAAGATCCAGGATAGCAATTGATACCTCAACTTCAACAACAACAAATGTATAGACTTGTCATATCATACCTAACTTCCATCCAATATAATGTATCTTAAGTACCCCACTTGAATTAAATTTTTCCTATTTCACACTTATGATGCCTTAATCTTTTATGTTAGTTGTTTGTTCAACATGCCTCCAAAAAAAAAAAAAAACCGCACCTCAATAATGGAGTGAAAATTGACTACAAGGAAGAAGCGAGGAGACATGTTTTCCAGGATATTACAAATGTTCATACAAATGACAGTTCACCATTTCATTCCTTCAAGACTCCTGGTATATCATTATTCATCTTCACATCTACCATATAGAGAAAAATGTTAGGTTACTAATTAAATGCATTCATCCAGGCGACATGGATTTCAGGAACAGTACCAATAGATATAGAACTAACAGGTTTTGCACAATGGAAATTGACTCTGACCAACATAGTTCAGTTCTTACTGGATCATCAGCCACTAGAGCCAAAATTTTTGACGCCTCTTTCATCACACGACGCCTTGAATTTGAAGTTGAGACATCACCTGCAGGTAAAGTAAATTTACATTTCATGTCTACTATATGAAAAGAGACCATAGATCATGCACCGCTTACTCAAAAAATATTGATGTCTTTGATAACAACTTATTTCACTTCATTGGTGTACAGTTACAAGCCCACATGTTTCTACCCCGCATGTCCTTCATTCACCCAGTTATCCTCAATTTGTCTCTACGAAATTTACTCCTTCAAGCAAGTAGGTCAACAATAACAACGCAACAAATACCAAACCATCGACACCTTCAAACATATTCAAGTAATGATTTTGGCACACCTGCTTCATCGGAATGAACTTCTTTAAATGTGTTATATTCCTAAGTAACAATTTCACCTGTTACCAGTTATTGCTATTCATTAATTAACATAAATTATCTTCATTGTTAGATGCTGACCAGTGTTACCAGTATACTGACTTTGCATATGACGATAAGATGGGTTCCGACAATGATGACAATCAAATAGAGACACATCCATTTGAAGGTCAGCTATCAGCATTTGATGAAATGCTTATAATGCATTTTAATAACATACTTACGTCTATTATTACTTACCCTTTCAGATCCTAAAGTTGGAACCAAGACACAAAAAACATCTGCACCATTCAGAACGGAACTCCCACTAAGTATTGGTATATAATTATTAACAAAAAACCAAATAATATCCTTCACGTCAGCTAAATCATTTACTCAAACAATGTTTATAATGTTGTAGAGTACTTAGATGAAGGCGATCTTACTTATGAATGCCACATATGTGGTGCAAACATGTGGTTTAATGAAAGGGTTCAGAAACAACGAAGTTCATCTGCACCTCTTTTTACAATGTGTTGTCAAGGAGGAAAAGTCTGTCTCCCAAAAAAACCTTGCACCTCCTACTTTGTTGCATGACCTATTCTTTGATAAACACTCACTCATGTCCTAGAATTTTCATGGAAATATTAGAAACTACAACAACATGTTCTCATTCACTTCAATGGGTGGCAAAATCGACCATGCCAAAAACAATGGCTGTGGGCCTTACACCTTCGTTCTCTCTGGACTAAATTACCATCATATCGGGAGTCTTTTGCGAGCAAATGGAGCCAAGCCTATGTATTCACAACTTTACATATATGACACTAAAAATGAAGTCCAAAATAGAATTTTTGCTGTAAGGTACATACCATACATTTCTTGCGACTTGATTTACAATGAATTACCTATTATGACTAACACTCCAGCTCTTACACATATGTATTGCTTTCTTAACAGCAAGTATTTGAAAGACTCCAGCATCGATCCAATGATTGTTGAACGAATTAAGGACGTGTTGGACAATTTTAACCCCTTCGTGAAACAATACCGTATGGCAAGTTCAATGATTAGTAGGCCTCATCCTCATGGTTTAAAGTTACGTTTGCTTAGTAACAGAGCAACATGATGGACGAACACATAACTTGCCTTCCACTTCAGAAGTGGCAGCATTGATCATGGGAGATATTGATCTCAATTTCCAGCGGAGGGACATTATTGTTGAGGAGTTGTCTGGTACACCTCAAAGGATACATGAGTTACATCCATCATATCTTCCACTGCAGTACCCTCTTTTATTTCCGAGAGGAGAGGATGGTTACAGGGACGATATCACCCATTTTACTGATGATATTGGTTCTCATAAATCAAAGAAACGAGTTAGCATGAGAGAATACTTTGTATATAAGTTGATGACCAGGAAAAATGAGGTGTCAACTATTTTACATGCTGGAAGACTTTTTCAACAATTCGTGGTGGATGCATACACAATGATTGAGGCCCAAAGATTGTTATGGGTTAGAACACATCAAAAAGAACTACGTTGAGACATGTACCAAGGATTATCTAATGCTTTGCTCAGTGGAGAGAGAAATGCATCTGCCATCGGCAAACGTATTATCTTACCTTCTTCATTTACGGGTGGAGCACGTTACATGATTCAGGCCTATCAAGATGCAATGACAATATGTACATTTGCTGGGTACCCAGATCTATTCATAACATTTACATGCAACCCATCCTGGCCTGAAATATCACAGTTTTGTGCACGAGAAACTCTAACTTCTTCAAGTAGGGCTGATATCTTATCCAGGATTTTCAGACTCAAACTCAAAGCTCTAATGAATGTCATTAAAAAAAATTGTTTGGCAACATCCGTGTAGGTACTCGAACCTGAATTTGTTTGTATTTTCCATTCTTAATAGTATTCAACATTCCAACTACGTTTTAAGCTACAGTATAATTAATACTCTTTTTTCAACTCTTTTTTCTCCATCACAGAAGTTTACACAATTGAATTCCAAAAAAGAGGCCTCCCACATGCACACATCCTTATATGGCTAGCAGAACGTGACAAGATCAAAGAACCTGAAGACGTTGACAAGATTGTATCCGCAGAAATCCCAAATCCAGTTCGATCCTCAATTGTATGAACTAGTGCAAAAATTCATGATGCATTCTCCTTGCGGCTCTCTTAATCCAAAAGCACAATGTATGGTGGATAAGAAATGCAACAAGTACTTCCCAAAAAAATATAATGCACACACAACAATTGACCATGAAGGATTTCCTACATACAGACGAAGAGAAGATGGCAGGACTATTCATATTAAAGGCATTGCATTGGATAATAGGTTTGTTGTTCCATATAATCATACATTGTTGTCTATGTTTCATGCCCATATAAATATCGAAAATGCAACCAGTCAACTGCAATCAAGTACCTATTCAAGTATATTAGCAAAGGGAATGATCGTGTCGTTGCCTCGATTTATGAGACAGACCAAAATGGCAATCCAACAAGGGCATTGGATGAGATTGAACAATATTACAACTTCCAATATATATCTGTGTGTGAGGCATCTTAGCGTATATTCGGATTTGATATCCAACATAGATACCCACCGGTGGAAAGGTTAAGCTTCCATCTACCAGACCAACAATGTGTCATCTACTTTAACACTGATGACGTGGCTGAGATTCTGGCGAAGCCAAGAGTCAGTGAGTCTATGTTTATTGCTTGGATGAAACAGAATAAAGATGATGATCTGGCAAAAACACTATATTATTATGAATTTCCACAATATTATGTCTATAATCGTAGCAAGCGTATGTGGCAAATAAGGAAAAGAGGATTTGCAATAGGTCGTCTTACTCATGCTGCACCTTCCTCAGGTGAATTCTACTACCTTAGGATTTTGTTGACTAAAGTGAAAGGGCCTTCATCCTACGATGCTATTAGAACTGTTGATGGTATCGTATATCCTACATATCGTGCTGCATGTATTGCATTGGGATTGCTAGACGATGACTGTGAATTTGTAGCAGCCTTAAAGGAAGCATCTATGTGGGCAAGTGGCCGATCATTGCGAACCATGTTTGTGAGTATGTTATTGTGCAGCTGCCTTACGCGGCTTGAGGTCGTTTGGAAGGAAACTTCTAAAATTTTATCAGAAGACTTATTATATATTCCACATCGTGACCCTATGTCATCAAGTATGTTCATATTCCTCTAATTCTTACCTCACCGCCCTTTTTCATTATTAATGCTTTTTGTTTCTTCATGTAGCAATACTGATATCAGCATCTGAAAAAGAGCAAGCTGCCCTTACTGAGATCGAGACTCTACTGCAAAAAAATGGGAAGAGTATCTCTGATTTTCCATCATTGCCCCTGCCGTCATCGAGTAGTCATGCCAATGTTGATAATCATCTAATTCGCCAGGAATTAAATTATGACAAGGTCGATCTTCATCAACAGTCAGAAGAGATAGTGAAATCATTGAATGCAGATCAACGTCTTATCTACAATACTATCATGTCAAAAATTAATTCTGGTATTGGTGGATTTTTCTTTGTTTATGGTTATGGAGGAACAGGGAAAACATTTTTGTGGAGCGCGTTCACCTCATCAATTCGTTCCGAAGGTGAAATTGTGGTCACTGTTGCGTCTAGTGGTATTGCCGCCACATTGTTACAGTCTGATAGGACGGCACATTCAAGGTTCGCAATACCTATCGCAGTTAATGAACACTCAATGTGCAATATAAAACAAAATTCTTTGTTGGCTGAACTTATTATAGTGACCAAACTGATTATATGGGATGAAGCACCCATGGTCCAACGTTTTTGCATTGAGGTGTTTGACCGTACATTAAGGGATATAATGCATTGCAACAAACCCTTTGGGGGCAAGACTGTATTGATGGGAGGTGACTTCCGCCAGTTGTTACCCGTTATTCCAAGGGCTTCTAGAGCTACTATAGTCAATGCTTGCATCACTTCTTCACTTTTGTGGGATTCATGTACAGTTTTCCATCTCACAAAAAACATGAGGCTGACATGTTCTTCAAATCAACATTGTGAAGAATTACAAGTCTTTTCAAAATGGCTTCTTGATATAGGTGATGGTAATTTAGGGTTGCCGCACGATGGAATTGCGCAGGTTGAGATTCCAGACAAATACCTCATCCGTAACCTTGACAACCCTATGCATGCTATCGTGTCAGCCACTTACCCAGGTTTGCTTCAAAATTTAACTAACTCAGCTTACTTCAATAGTAGAGCTATTCTTTGCCCAACAATTAAAAGTGTGAACCAAATAAATGAATACATGTGCTCTTTATTACCTGGTCAGTTGATGGAATACTATAGTTGTGATACTATTTGCAAGTCATCTCAAGACTGTGATGGATTTGAAGATCTGTACACTACAGAGTTCTTGAATACAATCATTTGTTCAGGTCTCCCTTTGCATGTTCTTATACTAAAGGTTGGTGTGCCTATAATGTTGTTAAGAAATATTGACCAAGCTGCTGGCTTATGTAATGGAACTAGACTACGTGTCACACATCTTGGAAAGAATGTCATTGAAGGATTAACACTTAATGGGTCGAGCCCAAACCAAAAGGTTTTAATCCACGGATGGACATGAATCCTTCGGATAGCGATCTACCATTTAGGATGAAGAGACGGCAGTTTCCTATTACTTTATCCTTTGCAATGACAATTAACAAGAGTCAAGGTCAATCATTACAAAACGTTGGGTTATATTTGACCAAGCCAGTGTTCACACATGGACAATTATACGTTGCTTTATCAAGAGTCAACAATATTGCTGGTCTTAGGATTCTCATACAAGACGGTTCAAATGGTGGAAAATGCACAACCACCAATGTAGTATACAAGGAAATATTTAGAAATGTTGTACTGAAATGATTGACATATCTCTACTTGTTCATCCTACATGTTCAAAAGTTGATGAAGTTTCATGTCTACCATGTTCATGTTCTTTTGTTGAACTTTTTGAGGTCAAACAAAAATTGCACAACCTATACAGGTACACCTCCCTCAAAAACAAATTCTCCCCATATAATCAAAATATTTAAAATGCAATTCTTTTCTTTTAGATCTATTTTTTATATTCAATTACTTAAACATTTCAATGACTATCTGGTCAATCTGCCCTTTAATTTCCCTTAATTGTTGCATCACGCAACGCGCGGGGGGATGACACACTTGTTTTTATGATATTATAAGTAATGAACAACGTTTTGGAGAGAGCGTGAGTTATTATTTACTTGACTGTATGACATTTAGGAGTTGCTTGGTATGAGGGATATGGAGGAAAGAGAAGGAAATTTTTCATGACTTGAATTTTAAAAAAAATTGGAAAAGTGGTGTTATAAAAGTTTAATAAAGAAAAGAAGTAAGAAAAACAATTTAAAAACTTTCAATCATACTTTTCTAATTTTTTTTTTTTTTTATAAGAGGGATTTGAAGTTGAGGGAAAGAGAGGGGGAGGAAATGTTTTTGAGTTAGGTTTAAAAAAATTAGTAAAGTGAGATTAAAAGTTTTTAATTAATTTTTTTACTGTTTTTTCTTACATATTCTCTTTATTAAAATTTTATAATCTTACTTCTTTAATTTATTAAAAATCTCACTTCTTTAATTTATTAAATTCAACTCTTAAAACTTCTCTTGCCCCTCTTTATTTCTAAATCTCTCATGCCACACGACCCTTGTGCGATATTAGGTTATGTGTGGTCTCTATCTCATGGGCTAGCAATACATTCTTCTCACTGCTAGCTTGTGCCTCTCAGAGTCTCAGGAAAATCAGGAATTATATAATCGTTTTTTCATGAATTTTAATATAAGAGCTACTTAATTAATTTGAGTAGATTTAAAAAATGAAATAAATTGGTTACTTTAAACAAATGTTATATAATTTCTCTAAAATATTTGTGTATAAGATTAGATTAGATTACATATTATCCTTAAAGGAAGAATTAGATAACTAATTTGTGAATATTAAGGAGGCTAGCTAAAGTTAGTTATTTGTAATAGATAGGTGTTAGTTTCCCTAAAATACCTTATTTAGTTATTTGGAACAATCCCTTGATGAAATCAATATAGATACTTGTAAATTTTTGAGATAAATTAAAGTAGATAGAGGTCTTATAGTTATGATTAAAGTAAACAAAGTGTCTAACCCTAATATTCAAGATAGAATGGAGCATATATTTGTCTATGAGATAGGTAAATTAGTAATTAATTTGAGAAAAATGATCAATATAGAGAAGATAAAATGTATTAATATCTTATATTTTCAACTAACCACGTGTAGTTCAAAATTTATAAGCTCGTACATGTTAAAAATATGGGAAGAACTATTAAGAGGTCTTAAAAAAGATACTTAATTACTAAGTTGTCTTAATGCTAATTGAGATGTTGTCATTTTTTTCACAGAACTTGTCATAGTATTTTCCTAAGTGGTCATTAAAATTTCTTGATAATTAAGTCTTTTCCTTGAGACCTCATAATAATTCCCTAAAAATATAAGGAAAAACTTAAGTTAAGTTTCTTATATCAATTGAGTCAAGTTCTGCAATCACACGTGGCTATGCTATTATTTTTTTCATGTGGATTTATATTTAAATAATGATATTTAAAAAATAGAAAACATGAATTTGTGTGATTGGAGAACTTGATATATATAATATATAGAAGGAATTTAATCTAGGTTTTGTCCAAAATGTAAATAGACGAACAATTTTATTTGATTTTTTTTTTTATTCTTGTACATATTGAAAATATAAACAGCACCTTATTTTATTGGATAATTTTTCACTAGTGCAACTTAAAATCTAGTCTTTGTAATAACGTGAATAAAATTATTTAAATAAAATATGGTTTAAAAAAACTATAAAAATGGTATTTTATTGTGGATTTACATAAAAAGATACATGTACAGTATCCTGGCAAGGGAAAAAAAAAAAGATACATGTGCAGTAAAAATCTATTATACTTTACTATGATAGTATATTATTGTATATCTAATGTAAATACATATTTGACGCATCATCTTGAAAAAATGACAAGTGTTTGCTTAAATTTCCAAATGAAAATATTCCTGTTTGTAAAGGGACTATTGTTAAATTTCTTAAATGAAATAATAAATTCAAATAATATTAAATTAATTTATTTCTCACAAAGAAGAATCAAATTAGGAGTCTTGTTACGTTGTTGTGTATAATTCACATGCAAATTAGAGAAGAATAAAAACAAGTGAGTGTTGTTATTACATGGTAGCCGCCGGCGAAAATAACACGAAAATGGTCAAAGTAGAATACTACACTCTACAGCCAATAAGAGTTGGCATAGATGATAAGGGATATGGGACTAGGTCCTAAATGGTTGTGGGTTCGATCCTCTCATTGTCGTTGGGGCTCCTTTAGTAGGCGATCTCGTAAGTCCCTAGTAAGTCTTTTCATAGAGCCCGGGGTCGTCTTCTCAGGCTTAGTGGGGACCGATGTCAACCCCTCCAAAACTTTTTATTACCAAAAAAAAAAAAAAAAAAAAAAAAAGAATACTACACTCTACACACTAACTTGTGCTTTTACAATAATATCCAATCTATTGGATATGGTTAGGTCCATTGTCAAATCTGGCAACCACTTTTCGTTTTATTGGTCAACGGTATCCACTTTTTCAAAGAGTTTGGCTAAGAAACTTTTCTACACTATGATAATTAAAAATATTGTAATTTCCACATTGTTTTGACATGCATGTCACACATCTCACTTAGGATTTACTGTCTTCAGTAACAATCACAAAATTGAGGCAATCTTGAGGCCTTTTTTTTTCTTAAACAAAAAAAATAAAAGAACACTTTTTTATATTAATTTTTAGTTAAATGTTTTGTAAAACTAAAAAAATAGTAATTTGTTTTAGAAAAATCAGAACAACTTATGTGCGTCTTCTCTCTCTCTCTCTAAAAACATTATTTGTTCGGTAAAATTGGGGAAAAAACAGATCACATCTCTATCTTTAGTTTCTTCAATCACTGAATAGCTTGAGTTCTCACCACTTGAAGTCGAATTCACTAAAGCGTCACTACAATTATTTCAAACAAATTTTTATTTTTTTAGAACAATCCTTGAAACATATTTTGTTCCAAGCCAAAATTTGTTCAAAAATCATAAAATTATTCTAACGGCTAAAACAGTTAAAAGCACAATCAAACAAATAAGGCATGAGTTTCAAGTGTTATCTATCGTCTGGTTAAGTATTTAATACATTAGGTCTTTAATATAAGATGCATTTATAAGTTTAACTAAGTTTATAATCAATATAGCAATGACAATCAAACTCATGAATTTGACAAAAATTGATTTTAGTTAGATTTATCCCTTATAATACCAAGTCCCAAAACAATATCTTCCATATTAAATTTTTAAATCCATAGTCCGGATTCAATTACTCAGCCCATTCATAAAAAATCTTATGCAAAAAGATATTTGGTTTTTTTTTTTTTTTTTTTTTTTTTTTTTTTTTGGGTCTTCTTCTTTTGTATATTGACAAAGTTGCGTTGAGTTTACTTAAAGGAGTTAGCCCCTCATGACAAGGCAAACCAAATTTCAAATCCCCACTGGGAATGATGCCCGAATCTAAATATCTACTAATGTCTCGAATAAGATTGAAGGAAATACCAAATACAGACATCCTTTCAAGCAAAATAAAAGAAATTTTATGCAGATTTATATTCACAAGAGATAAATACAATTTACAGTGCTTAATAGTTTTTTGGTTTGAGGGAATGGGGGGGAGAGAGAGAGGAGAGAGAAATTTTTCTCTCATTTTTACTAAATAGCCCATAGAATATTTTCAATATTCCAAAAATACACCTTCAACAAAAATGAATATTCTTCTCATTAATAACAATTTGGTCAATATCCTTCCTAAGGATTTATCCCTTAAACTAAACACATCCTAAAGGTTTGCAGTACAACTAAACATCCATGCCATAAAATAAAAAAAAATAAAAATAAAAAATAAAAAAACAGAGAGAGAGAGAGAGAGAGAGAGAGAGTAAATATGATTCAAATCCTTCACGAGTTTTCAAAATTTTCAATATGGCAAAAATAAATTGATCATAACCCTGACATCTTTGCTTCCCTAGTCACCTGAAACATGAGAAGTATAACTCAGAACAAGGCACTGATAGGAAAATATAATAAGTTCAAGAGTAAAATTGGTAAAAGAAAAAATGGTAGCTTCATTTCAAAACAAACAAAACTGAATACATAGAATACAACACCAGGCCCTTTTGTCAATATACACTTGATAACAAGAAAAGAAATTTTGATTTGGTCGGGTCTTAAAACAAAATTGCAGAAACAGAACTCTTCATTCCTTCATTCCCATCTACTTCTAATCTGATGATGGTGCTTGAAATCATAGGTAAGTACTAAGCTTCCATCCAATCTTTTCAGCACAAAACTTTCAACAAGAACATAACATCCAAATCTCTTCCACTCGCCTGTCCCTTTAAATTCCTCTGTTCTCTGAATCCTAACTTTCTTTTCCATCCCTTCAAGACACCCAAATCTCTCTTGTTCCCATTTCATTCTCTCAATTATTGCTGTGCTCAATCCCACACTTGTCTCTTCTCCAATATTATTATAACTCCTAAACCACTTAAAACCTTCAACTTCCTTTTCTTCACTTAGAACTTCCCTTTCGGCAACCATGACCTTCTCTTTCTGAACCACAACATCCATAAACACCGTCTTGTTCTCTGTTCCGTGGTCGTTCTCGCACGAGAAAACTCGTTCCCATCTTTGTTCCAGACTCATCTCATAGAACATTGATCTTCTCATTTCATCTTTCAGTGTTCTGTATGTCCCTTCTTTGATGAACATCAAAGGGCAATACCATTTTCCCACAACAACAGCCTCTGAACTTGTGTTTGCCGACGAGAAGTTGAACTCCGGCAGGCGAGCGCGGAGGTTGTCGTCGGATCCGGTGGCTTCTCCTAAACTTGAATCAACTGAATCTGAGGCTCTCACCCTCCACCTTGCGCTGAGAAACTTTGGAGCAAATGTGTTTGCAGGAACAGGTTTAGCTGAGAAACCCTTCCTGAAAGTAATCTTGCTTCTTCTAGGAAATACCTCAAACACTTGGTGTTCATTACTAATATCTAATTGACAGTGAGGTTCAACTGGTACAGAATTGTAGAAACAGAAGGTGTCCAATTCTTCCTCATCTATGCTCGTATATGCCTCCCTGCAAAACCAAACGCAAATTCAATATACATATACGGTACTTCAATATATATATACCAACACAAAGTTGGTAAAACCTAGATAGATCCTTTGGTAAAGGCACGAGAAGTTGAAAGTATCAAATATATAGTTTTGATTGAGATATATGAGAAAGGAGCTTTACCCTCTGTGTCTTTCGTTGAGGTTTATCACATAGTAGAGATTGGAGGACAATGGCTGATCAAGGGCTGGAACGAAGGCCACGTGGCGATAATGGGTAGATCTGTTGAGAGAAATGCCTGATCTGTAAAACAGCTCAATATTCTTATTCTGAGGAAAAGGAAGATTCTTGAGCTGATGGAATTCTCCGAAACAAGACGGAAAAGATGGTTTGACTTGTTCGTCTTGAATCACCAGAATCCCAGAATGAGGACCTTCAGGACGCAAGGACAGAGATTCAGGAGATTTTTTGTAAGAAGAAAGAGGCCTAGTCACATACATGATGATCAGATTCTAAATCCTCTTCTGGGTTTTTCTCACTTTCTCAGAAATCTCAACCACCACCTCTAAAAACTCTGCTTGCTCTGTAGTTTGTCTCAACGAATGAAGTAAAGAATGAGTTGTTAGGATTTGGTTGGAAGGTACTTAGTTATATACGAGTTAAAAGTTGGACTGGGTCAACCATGGAGTAGTTCATTCATTAATTTAATTCCACTTGTTCTGTGCTTATTAGTGATTGCTCGGAATTGACCCAAGTCAATTCTTATGTGCAAAATGCAAGCTGTCATGGGAAATAATTTTTTTAAAAAATAAATAAATAAAAATAATAATAATACTCCCTCCGATCCTAATTATAGGAGCACTTTCGTAGTGCAAATTGCACTACAAAAGTACTCCTATAATTAGACTGAGAAAAAATAGTAATTATTATTATTATTATTTAGACGAGGGAGAAAAGTTGAGGGTGATTTGGTTTTAAAAGTGAACTGTAAAGAAGCATATTAAAAGTATGGGTTGTGGAAAAAAAAAATCCTTACGAATTTATTAATTAGTAATTAAATTATTTTTTTTATAAATAAACCTGAAGACTAGACAGTATTAAATAAACTTAGGATAAAAAAATAAGATAAATATAGAATTTATTAGTTTTCAAAATAAACATGCCTTTTTATTAAATAATAATTATTAATTAACATATTTGTTTGTATGCGTTTTTCAGATGTTATTTCTCACAATGTAGTAGACCAATGTTTATTTATTTTTTTACAGTGAAGGGTACTCACATTTTGTATTCAATTACAGCTCGGGTAATATTATTTTGTAAAGGGAAGATAGCTATGCGTAGAAAAAAAAAAAGTAAAATGCTTCTTCAAACTTCATGCACGTGGGAGTTGTAGAGAATAGAAAGATGTCATTATCAAATTGAATTTCTTCGAAACAAGAAGCATGAAGTTTGAAGAAGCATTTTACCTTCTTTTTTTTTTCCCCACATTGAAACGTGCGTTGTCCAATTCTTAATTTGTTGTTGATCGATGATAACTGTTTGAAGTGTTCAACGTTGGGAATCTTTCCAAAATTCATATCTAAGTGGTAAGATCTTCTTGTGTCGAATTAATCAGACTTATTAGTCAACGTATGTATTGTGGTCGCTTCCACACCGTACACTAATTCTTGTACGATGTATCAGAGTTCATACCTCGGAATACTACAAGTGCAGCAATTAAAAAAAAAAAAGTCAGTTAGGGATAAAAAAATTAGGAAAAATTCATATCAGAACCTTTTTAACAAAAAAATCTAAAAAATGCCTAAAAATTCTGAAAATCCTAGAAAAGGCCCCAGGAGCTTTTTTGGTATAATTTCATTAAAACGTTAGTTGTTAACGAGGCTAATATAGTTGTTAATGGGGCTGATATAGTTGTTAACAGGTACTGATATAGTTGTTAACAGAACTGATATAGTTGTTAGGATATAGTTGTTAATGACCTACCGGTTAACAACTATATCAGCCCTGTTAACAACTAAAGTTTTAATGAAATATACGAGAAAAGGCCCTGGGGCATTTTTTGAGATTTTTCTAAATCTTTGGGTCTTTTTTTAGGGGATTTTTTCTGTTAAAAGGGTTCCCATATGGATTTTCCGAAAAAATTATGATCTCGCTAATGACCCGTAATAGGATTAGGGTTACACCACAAAAGTAGGTATAGATATATTTCTCTAATCCTATTTATAAAATATTTTGAACATATTTTATAAGAATCAGAAAAAATCTTAGATATCATTAACTCTCTATCTTAAAATTTAATAAGTTTTAAACTTTACTTAATAGTTAATATATACAAAAATGACAGAAAAATATTACTTAAATATCAAAATTATATTGACAATAAAAATAATAGAATTAACAAGAACAATAAAACAATTGAAAACTCTTTTATTAGAAAATCATTTATTAGAAATTTTAAAATTCAAGTGATATCTTCTTAAGATTTTTCCTAATATTTATGTTAGTCAGTTCAATAACAAATGAAAAGCAAAAGCATACATTCGTAAAGTGAAAAAAAAAAAAAAAAAAACACTAAGGATCAAGGCAAATGCACCAACGCATTAAACTATGGGGTTTACATTTGTGGGACCCACATCTTTTTGTATCTATGACATCAAGATACACTTCTCCTACAACATGATAAGTGTATTTCCCTTAAACTATTGTTATCCCTATCTTTCTTCTTGAACTTGACTTTCTAGTCCATTTGAAGCATCTCTCTCTAATGTCCATCACAATCTGGCTGGCTACCGTCCTCTGCCTTTCCTAACCTCTTCCATCCTCTTCCTCATCTGGGCCGTCGAATGAAGATCTGGACGGTCCATATTTTTTTTAATGATTTATCGCATACCGCATGCGGTAAAAATTTAATTATTAAAAAAAATATATTCCATCCAGATCTTCATCCGACGACCCAAATGACACAATAGCCGGATCGATGAGGATATTATATACATTCCAATCTTCATACATTTCTAAGATCTCAGAGGGGATTAGCTACAGTGCCTCGTAGGAATCAGAAGTGACAATGATGTTTCTGAAGTCACAGTCCCATGCTCTTATACTAGCTCCTCTAGTCATTCTTACCTCTGTAGCTAGCTCTTAGTTGTAAAAGAGTACGTGCCAACAACCAGTATTATTAATGATATGATTTATAATTAGGACATGAATAAATATTCTCTCTTTACCTTATAAATAAAATAAGAGGAAAAGCAGGGAGGACATGCATAACTTTTATGCTAGTAGGTAGCATAGATAATATAAGAAATGAACAACGTTTTGGAGAGAGTGTGAGTTATTATTTGCCTGACTGTATGACATTTAGGAGTTGCTTGGTATGAGGGATATGGAGGGAAGAGAAGGAAATTTTTCATGAGTTGAATTTTTTAAAAAATTGGAAAAGCGGTGTTATAAAATTTTAATAAAGAGAAGAAGTAAGAAAAACAATTTAAAAACTTTCAATCATACTTTTCTAATTTTTTTTTTTTTTTTATAAGAGGGATTTGGAGTTGAGGGAAAGAGAGGGGGAGGAAATTTTTTTGAGTTAGATTTTAAAAAAATTAGTAAAGTGAGATTAAAAGTTTTTAATTAATTTTTTACTGTTTTTTCTTACATATTCTCTAAATTAAAATTTTATAATCTTACTTCTTTAATTTATTAAAAATCTCACTTCTTTAATTCATGCCACACGACCCTTGTGTGCAGTGGCGGACCTACATTGGTGCCAATGTGGGCAAGTGCAGACACAAAATATATAAAATTTGAGAGAACCTAATTATAACATGTCTACCTAGTTCAGTTGGTTAATGCTTTATACCCTTTTCCTTAGGTCGCCGGTTCGAGCCTCATACTCTCCTTTTGCTCCAACTTTTTTTGTCTCCAACTCTCACACTCCACTCCATCGATCTCTTGTCTTTCTTCCTCTCTGTCTTCAAGCCTGCACAGCTTCTTCCCTTTCTCTGATTTGGATCTGTGTTCTTCGATCTACGTTTTTCAGATCTGTGGTATTCTGATATGTGATTCTTGGATCTGAGATTTTCGAGCATTCTGTTCATGCTCGTTTCTGTTTGTGACCGAACCCTAAAGCAGCGATTTCTCTATCGCTTTCTCTGGTGATTTGCAACTAGTTGCCTTCTTCTCATATCTGAGGTTTATTTTTCGATTTCTTCTTATGGCTACCGATAGCAAAAATGATGGAAACACTGAATCATACGTGAAAAGTCGTAGTTATCATTATGAATATGAGCAACGCCTATTAACGTTTTTCATACGAAGGAATCTAAATCTAACATATAACCAAGTTGCTGGCCTGCCCGGTCCCAGCTCAATCGCCCCTACACACATGGTACGCACCTGTCTGCGTCCGATTGTTTTAATCTGCAATGAAAATACGTTACAGTACTCACAGCACTGGTTCAGAATTCAGAATCTGATACAAGTGAGTGTCAATCAAAATCCTTCTAATTCATAAGTTCACAGTTCTCACCATATATATGGCGTGAATGAGCTTTATTGTCTCTCTCATTGAATTGCCTGACTGTTAAAATGTTCGAGAAGTATAGATAAAGGCGAGTCAATGGATCCCATACTGATCCATAGATCAAAAGCTGGTTTGGTTTAATTATAGTTTTGACACTCTCTAATGCAAAACCAAACTTGCATCGATCAACTTGATCGTGCTTTTATTGCTTCATGTATTGTTCTTAATTAACTGCTTTTTTACCACATCAAATGCCAGCCTTTTCTTACTCGCCCGGGGGTCCTAACAGGTTAGATTTCTTCAACACGCCAAAACAGTTTAAAACCCGCAAAAAAAATTTCGGGGGCGCTGACCCCGAACCCCCGAATTCCATCACTAATTGTGCACCCACAAATATTAGATCCTGCGTCCACCACTGCTTGTGCGATATTAGGTTTATGTGGGGTCTCTATCTCATGGGCTAGCAATACATTCTTCTGACTGCTAGCTTGTGCCTCAGAGTCTCAGGAAAATCAGGAATTATATAATCATTTTTTCATGAATTTTAATATAAGAGCTACTTAATTAATTTGAGTAGATTAAAAAATGAAATAAATTAGTTACTTTAAACAAATGTTATATAATTTCTCTAAAATATTTGTGTATAACATTAGATTATATATTATCTTTAAAATAAGAATTAATTAGATAACTAATTTGTGAATATTAAAGAAGCTAGGTAAAGTTAGTTATTTGTAATAGATAGGTGTTAGTTTCCCTAAAATACCTTATTTAGTTATTTGGAACAATCCCTTGATGAAATCAATATAGATACTTGTAAATTTTTGAGATAAATTAAAGTAGATAGAGGTCTTATAGTTATGATTAAAGTAAACAAAGTGTCTAACCCTAATAGTCAAGATAGAATGGAGCATATATTTGTCTATGAGATAGGTAAATTAGTAATTAATTTGAGAAAAATGATCAATATAGAGAAGATAAAATGTATTAATATCTTATATCACTGCCAAAAAAAAAAAAAAAACATGGTATTATCCACAGAAAAATTCCATAGGTAAAAATTACACATGGAATTACCCACGGAATTCCGTAGGTAATTTCCGTGGGTAATTAAATTACCGACGGAAAATTTCCATCCCAAAAAAAATTGTGGTAAAAATAAGCCACATCTTTTTTTTTTTTTTTTGGAAGGAAATTTTCCATGGCTAATTTAATTACCACGGAATTCCATGGGAAATTACCCACAGAATTTTTCCGTGGATAATACGATGTTTTTTTGTAATGTATTTTCAACTAACCACGTGTAGTTCAAACTTTATAAGCTCATACATGTTAAAAATATAGGAAGAACTATTAAGAGGTCTTAAAAAAGATACTTAATTACTAAGTTCTCTTAATGATAATTAAGATGTTGTCATTTCTTACTCATAACTTGTCATAGTATATTCCTGAGTGGTCATTAGAATTTCTTGGTAATTAAGTCTTTTCCTTGAGAACTCATAATAATTCCCTAAAAATATAAGGAGAAAACTTAGGTTAAGTTTCTTATATCAATTGAGTCAAGTTCTGCAATCACACGTGGCTATGTTATTATTATTTTTTTTCATGTTGATTTATATTTAAATAATGATATTTAAAAAATAGGAAACATGAATATGTGTGATTGGAGAACTTGATATATATAATATATAGAAGGAATTTAATCTAGGTTTTGTCCAAAATGTAAATAGACGGACAATTTTATTTTATTTTTTTTAATTCTTGTACATATTGAAAATATAAACAGCACCTTATTTTATTGGATAATTTTCACTAGTGCAACTTAAAATCTAGTCTTTGTAATAACGTGAATAAAATTATTTAAATAAAATATGGTTTAAAAAAACTATAAAAATGGTATTTTACTGTGGATATACAATAAAAAGATACATGTACAGTATAAATATATTATACTTTACTAATTACTATGATAGTATATTATTGTATATCTAATGTAAATACATAATTGACGCATCATCTTGAAAAAATGACAAGTGTTTGCATAAATTCCCAAATGAAAACATTCCTGTTTGAAAAGGGACTATTGTTAAATTTAAATTTCTAAAATCAAATAATAAATTCAAATAATATTAAATTAATTTATTTCTCACAAAGAAGAATCAAATTAGGAGTCTTGTTACGTTGTTGTGTATAATTCACATGCAAATTAGAGAAGAATAAAAACAAGTGAGTGTTGTTATTACATGGTAGCCGCCGGCGAAAATAACACGAAAATGGTCAAAGTAGAATACTACACTCTACACACTAACTTGTCCTTTTACAATAATATCCAATCTATTGGATATGGTTTGGTCCATTGTCAAATCTGGCAACCACTTTTCTTTTTTTTTTTTTTTTTTTTTTTTTTGGTTAACGGCAAACACTTTTCAAAGAGTTTGGCTATGAAACTTTTCTACACTATAATAATTAAAAATATTGCAATTTCCACATTGTTTTGACATGTCACACATCTCACTTAGGATTTACTGTCTTCAGTAACAATCACAAAATTGAGGCCTTTTTTTTTTTTTTCTTAAACAAAAAAAATAAAAGAACACTTTTTTATATTAATTTTTAGTTAAATGTTTTGTAAAACTAAAAAAATAGTAATTTGTTTTAGAAAAATCAGAACAACTTATGTGCGTCTCTCTCTCTCTTTCTAAAAAAAAAATTATTTGTTCGGTAAAATTGGGGAAAAAACGGATCACATCTCTATCTTTAGTTTCTTCAATCACTGAATAGCTTGAGTTCTCACCACTTAAAGTCGAATTCACTAAAGCGTCACTACAATTATTTCAAACAGATTTTTATTTTTTTAGAACAATCCTTGAAACATATTTTGTTCCAAGCCAAAATTTGTTAAAATAAAAAAAAAATCATAAAATTATTCTAACGGCTAAAACAGTTAAAAGCACAATCAAACAAATAAGGCATGAGTTTCAAGTGTTATCTATCGTCTGGTTAAGTATTTAATACATTAGGTCTTTAATATAAGATGCATTTGTAAGTTTAACTAAATTTACAATCAGTATAGCAATGAGAATCAAACTCATGAATTTGACAAAAATTGATTTTAGTTAGAATTATCCCTTGTAATACCAAGTCCCAAAACAATATCTTCCATATTAAATTTTTAAATCCATAGTCCCGGATTCAATTACTCAGCCCATTCATAAAAAATCTTATGCAAAAAGATATTTGGTTTTTTTTTTTTTTTTTTTTTGGGTCTTCTTCTTTTGTATATTGACAAAGTTGAGTTGAGTTTACTTAAAGGAGTTAGCCCCTCATGACAAGGCAAACCAAATTTCAAATCCCCACCGGGAATGATGCCCGAATCTAAATATCTAATAATGTCTTGAATAAGATTCAAGGAAATACCAAATACAGACATACTTTCAAGCCAAATATAAGAAATTTTATGCAGATTTATATTCACAAGAGATAAATATAATTTACAATGCTTAATAGCTTGTTTGGTTTGAGGGAATGGGAGAGGGAGAGAGAGAGAGAGAGAGAGAAATTTTTCTCTCATTTTTACTAAATAGCCCATAGAATATTTTCAATATTCCAAAAATACACCTTCAACAAAAATGAATATTCTTCTCATTAATAGTAATTTGGTTAATATCCTTCCTAAGGATATATCTCCTTAAACCAAACACATCCTAAAGGTTTGCAGTACAACTAAACATCCATGCCATAAAAGAAAAAAAGAACCAAAAAAAGAAAAGAGAGTAAATATGATTCAAATCCTTCACGAGTTTTCAAAATTTTCAATATAGCAAAAATAAATTGATCATAACCCTGACACCTTTGCTTCCCTAGTCACCTGAAACATGAGAAGTATAACTCAGAACAAGGCACTGATAGGAAAATATAATAAGTTCAAGAGTAAAATTGGTAAAAGAAAAAATGGTAGCTTAGAGTGTTGAGATTCAATATATTTTTATTTTCTTTTAATTAAAATCGTTATTTTAGCTCTAAGTTCTTTTCTTTTAATTGAAACAAAACAACAGTAACACCATATAATAAGAACTGTTTACAAGAACACAGATAGTGAAGAGAAAGGCATATACCTAATGTAAAACAGTGCATTGGCAAATTTAAGCTTCTTTCCTAGTTATCCTGCAAATAGAGCAGAAGGTAACAATTAAGGCATCAAATATAATGATGGATTTTCTAAATCTATTAACAAAGAAAGTGAGGTTGGGCCAAGTAGAAATGAATTCAAGAATGAAACAAATGCCCAGTGCTAAAAAAATAATAACAGCAATCCATTGATGAAAAAGTTACCTGAAGCAATATATTCCCAAGGCCGTTGTAATTTCATGGATGACGGTCGTGGCAAAGTGCATATAAAGGGTCACTGTTACAAAAAAAAAAAAAAAAAAAAAAAAAAAAGAATCATTTTAGGCTTGTTTGCACTTTAGTCCCTCTACTTTATTCAACAGAGCTATTTGGTCCTTTTAGTATTAACTAGAAAGGTCTTCCTCCATGCCATGCACAGAGATTCAAGTTTTCTTTCAATAAAAAATGGTTTTTTTATTGTTGATTATGGTGATATTCTACCTTTCTTATTACAGATCTCTCCAGTCTTTTTATAAGCAACAACTACCCGAATCATACAGAACGAACTATAGATTAAAGTTAGTTAAAAACAATAAATGTGTAAGAGATGTAATTTTATTCTAAATATACCATTATTTATGAAGATGATGAGTATGAGGGAGAATGAGCAGGAAAAGAGATAAAAATGAATGAATGGAAAAAAAGATATGAAAGAGACATGCGATTAATTATGAGGGTAAAAATGTAAAAAGTGCATTAAATTTTTAGACACCCAAATGATGACTTATATAGGACCAACCCTATGTGAGAAAATGTTGCTGATAAATAGGACCAAAGGAGTATTAAATTAATGCCTTGTGGGATGAGTTGCTGCACATCGCTAGCAAGAACTAATTACCTGAATATACACAAAAACCAAGAAGAACAAATCTCTCATCTACTAAAGGAACCCTGAAAAAGAAGAAGACATAAATGGTTAAATACCATGTCTATAAACACCAAAATCTAACTTCATAAAACTGCATACCCATCATTCAGCCTTGATGATAGTGCATTAGCAATGGCCAGTGGGAGATACAGCAACGACTGTGCAACAGAGAACAAAATCCTCAGATCAATTATTATGTTTTTCAAACGAAAAATTTGCTACTTGGATATCTTAAATCGGAGAAATATTTTTAGTTCCAATTAAAATAGGGGGAGTGAAATGAACTCAATACCATGCACATTCCAGTCTTTAAGCCTTTGGGTTCATCACATAAGTGGGACAAAATCATCCTTCCCTGCAAATTTAAGCCTTCTTTAATCATTTGAATATAAAGAATCAAATTAAGCAGAGTGGAGCTAATACTAGGAGATAAACAATCTCACAAGAAACTGGAACAAGAGACTTTTTCTAAATGTTCTTCCATATCTCACAAGAGACTTTTTTCTAAATATAGCGAGCTTGTGGCATTTCAAAAGTATTGATGTTGGTATTGTAAGAAAACCACTATGAAACAAGAACATTCATGCTGCTGTTTACCAAAATGTAATTAAAAAATTTACTTTGAAGTGCTCGTTAACAATGAACAAATATACTGTCTGCTTAAAGTTACAGTCAAGTTGCAGCAACTAAAGTTTGACAACAGTTTTAATTAAAAAAGGGACAAAGATTAAGTCAAAGAGGAGACTAAGGATTGTTCAGTATTCCATGTTTAGCTGCAAAATCTTGGAAAAACATCAGCTAGGAACTGCTAAGGTGCTTCGTAAAAGCTCTTGGGGACTTTAACAAACATCAGACAGAGTAACTTCTACGAAAAAATTGTTGACTGTGTCAATCAAGATGCACCGCATAAAAAACCAGCGCAATTTCACAGCCACAAATTTTTGTTAATAGAATACATTGGCTGTCCAAAACTGGCTTTTGCACCACTCCATGAGTAAATTAATCCTTGTACATTTATGCATTTGACGAAGGGACAAAAACGAATGACCGTGTAGGGCCCACGTACTTCTTTATATTCGCCATCCCTTTTCTCTCTGTCTCTCTTCAAATGCACTCTACACATTCATCCTATGCTCAAAAAACCAAAAAAGTGATAATCCCTATGCTGCATGATTTGACTTAAGCCACACTTCCCTATTTCTTTTGGACAACCTTCTTTTTAAAAAAAAAAAAAAAAAAAAAAAAAAAAAAAAAAAAGGTGAGTTAGGTCCCTGGTTTATCGACTAAGGCATGCCTCTGAGTTCAAAACACACTTATAGATTGCTCACCAACAGGGTTCTTACATCGACAATGGGATTTGAACTCATAATCTTATGAATTGAGTCAACTCCTTACCAATTAGACCAACTTTCTATTCCAATATAAAACAATTCGTCCATTGAATAGTCATGTACTTCCTGTGGTCCTATTTATACACAATTTTCTCTCTCTTGAGGCTCATCCTTAATATAAGCA
Organism: Acacia acuminata; assembly: GCA_019022655.1. Taxonomy (NCBI): domain Eukaryota; kingdom Viridiplantae; phylum Streptophyta; class Magnoliopsida; order Fabales; family Fabaceae; genus Acacia; species Acacia acuminata. The sequence continues at coordinate 4,537,986 of JAFJYI010000028.1, read as the reverse complement.
ACTTGTTTTTGTGTCTCAAACTTTAAACTACTTTTTCCTTTTCTACGCCCTAGTAATACATATCTTTATATTAATAAAACACTAATTTTCTTTCATTCAATCATTTATTACTCATTCTCTCTTTTTTTTTACTCATTCTCTCTCTTATGCTCTTTTCATAAATATAGGTATATTTGGAAAATACATGACATTTTTGACACATCTATTGTTTTTCATTAATCTTAATCCCGGGTTTGTTTTACAATCAAGAAAAAAGTTGCTTATAAAAATAATCGGAAGGAGTAATATTTATATTACTCGATGACATATAAACATAAAAAATAATCACTACAGAAAGCAAAGACACATGATACGTCACGAAACAGAGATCAAGACAAAATGCTTAAAGCTACTTGAATTTACATTTCAAAACACAGTTCTCTTACCACAAGAAACCCAAAAGCAAGTCCCGCTCCTATTATAACTAAATGTGGGTAGTCCCCTAGGATATCAGACGGTGACAAATAATTCCTGCACAAAACATGAACTTAGTATCTTTATGTATATAGCAGAAAAGAAGAAATTAACATGAATTTCTTTAGGAAAAAATGGGGATAGTGAAAAAAGGGGAGGATAAAGAAAGAAATAGTGCAGATTATACCACAAAAGAACTGCACCCACAAGTAAAACAAACGGGTAAAGCTGCAAAGAAACAAATAAAATACATAAGCAAAACAATCAATATATGCAGGGCAAGTATCCTATAAGAAAAGTAATTACCATTGCCAATGCAGCACGCATTCTTCGTCTTTTTGCTCGAACAATTTTATAAACATTGTGAATACTGCATGAACAAGAGCATATCGTTGACACTCATCACATAATTGGTTTCATAGTCTCAATTTTATCGCTTGTTCTGCAGCTTTAAGTCTATCACACACGTTTGGAATAGAACTAATCACAACTTAAAGGTAATACACAGAATAGTCAACAAGAAGAGACGACATAGAGGTGTACAAGTTAAATGCTTCAATATGAAGACAGAAAAGAGAATGTGTCATAGTCTCAATTTTATCCCTTGTTCTGCAGCTTTAAGTCTATCACACACGTTTATGATAGAACTAATCACAACTTAAAGGTACTACACAGAATAGTCAACAAGAAGAGACGACATAGAGGTGTACAAGTTAAATGCTTCAATATGAAGACAGAAAAGAGAATGTGTGGATTGCTGCAAATGCACAAAAAGGTTTGAACCTCAAATTTAGGAAGTAAGAAATACATACTTAAATAAGACTGTCGGTATAACGCCCGAAATTATCACAAAATACAAGACAGCCCTGTATGTTGGAATTCCTGAAAAAATAAAAACCGAGTTATAAGTCATAAGTCAAACAATTTGAAACAACTTGTACGCGCACACTGTTTTTTAAAGCTTATTTAACAAGCACCAAAATTAAAAACCAAAAGACCATTTATCAACTTTGCACAGTATACACAATATCGTGTGGCTTCTGCCTTCTAGCAACAAATTGACAGATTCTCATTTGTCTCGAGGCTAAAGGTATAACTGAGTTTATGGAACTTAACTACTTAAGTGTAAAATGTTTAACAAGTAAAAGAATACAAGAAAAAGTTGGCACTCAAGAGTCAAGGTGATGGAGAGTTGGTAGTATGGGATACTCAAGTGGAATTTAAGAGAGTTGGTTCTCCCACCCCAAAAGCTAATGTTACGAGTACAAGTCCTAAGGGAGAGGCCAATCCTAAAAGACTATCCTATTGGTAAGAGAGCCCATTGAACTTATAATCCACACTTCACTTGTAAAGCTCCTCAATGTGGGACTTGTAACAATGCACTCCTATTCAAGAGTTGACTTCCTCTCAACGGCTCCACTCTGCAACACTTTACTTGACCTTTGGCCCGTCAGAACCTTCCTTCAATAGCCCTCTCCATAAACATCGGTCTCTCAATGGAAGCACCAACATTATAGCACAAGTTCAAATGGAGAGCCCGATCCTAAAAGACTAGCCAGTTGGGTGGGGGAGTCTTTTGAAATTATAGATCACACTTTACCTGTAAGGCTCCATGATATAGAACTCACAACACAAGGTATTGCAGCAGAATATACAGTAGTGAATTTCAGGATATTTTCCCTCTCTAAATAATGTCAACGAAATTAGCAGTATCTAAGAATTCAAAATTGAAAGTTCACAGGAGAATTCCTCCTTATGGCTATTTTCATTCCTCCATATCCAAGATCATATGACATTGAGTACATAGTAGCCGAAACTGACAGGCACTTTGAAGTTCTCCTATGCACATGCAAAATGAAGTGTAGAGCCAAACTAAATAAAAGGAAGAAAATTCATTTCAGGTATAAAATGCTACAGCTAGAATACATATTAAAAGGAACACAATGGCGACCAAACTCCAAACCACATGGAAATCTCTCCATGAAAGGGATCCTAAAAATTCTCTTCTTTCTCCAAATAAGATGAAGTTACTTACCCCCTAGAAAGGGTACCCAGCTTAAAAAGGGTATGGAATTTCCCAATTGTTGAGCCCACCACTGAGCACCTGTAAATTTTTCACATTATCATCATTGGTCAAAGAATCATAACAACAATAATGCACTAGATTTTGTGCAAGTACAATAAGAAACTCAGAGAAAGACCATACCAACAATGGCGGTGAAAAAATGGAGCAGGTATATTATCATAAGGCCCTCCGTGGGACCATTAACAACTGGCAGTACAAGGCAATTAGTGAAATAGCTGCATCCAAAACACCATAATAAAAATACTATCGTTGTAATCTTATAAATGGAAAATGACAATTTGTGATAAAAATGTGCTATATTGTTATATTATATACTCATCCAAGTATTTGATCAAAAAAATATACTCATCCAAGTAGCGTGCTTTTTACAGCAAGAGAGATGCATTATTAAGGTGCACATAAATAAAAACAACAATTTTTGGAACCATATAGAAAAAAACAATGCCTGCAGACTCAAGTAGAACTAACTTTTCTCCGACAGAAAGATCACCAAAAAAATATTGTACTGCTCCGTAGCAGCAAAGCATAAAATTTTAACACGCAAGTTAACATATATGGAAAAATAATGAAAAAGTACAGCTGTCAGATCACATCATAAAATAAGAAACTTACTGTTCCCACGTCGCCCAATAAAAGGGAACTGCAGATATTAACCACCACCAGAAAGTATCTCTCCCACACATGACAGTGCTCCCAAAAGCCAATGATTCAAACTGAAACACATTTCTAACATGTGATAATTATTATTGCTTTTTAAGGTTGAAAGTAACAACCTAAAATCAGAAAACTTACCGTGCAAGCAAGTGCATCGCATCCTGCAACATAGTTGAAATGTTCATATCATCTTCAAATTGTTAAGCATCAAGCTATGTAATAGCATGAAATACACAGTACAGGGGAATTCACCATGATCAAATAATTCACCCAATGGACTTGAAGAGTTAGTTCGTCGAGCTTGCTTCCCATCAACAGCATCAAACGTCTAGCATATATCAATAAGAAAATCAGAGAAAGAATTGATATTTTGGCGTCATACGGTAAGTCTACCCTACCTACATTAACCTACAACAGTATCGCCCAATTTTACTAAAACGACTAAGCTTGCTTAATCAGTAGGAAATGAATCTTGAGATGGCCCGAATTCAACAGTTTAATACAAATAGCCATGGACCGTTTTAATATTAGAAATATTAGTGAATCCACAATTCTTATATGTTAGTTCCTCTGTAATGATTCATGATTTTATACCATCTCTTACCAAGATGCTGAAACTCTTCTAATATTAATCCCACCAAGATTTTACAATATAAAAACTAAATCACGAATTTAGACGTTCTTTTGAAGTTAGCAATAAAATTACACCCATGACAATCAAGAGAAGAAGTCAACATAATAAATAAGAAACGAAGGAAATTAACATATCAGCAGGGTAAAATTTATTAGGCTTGCCAGCCATCAAGGTAACACCGTAACACAAAATACATAAATCCTTAAAGTAACAAAATGAAGGGAGCAATATATGAACTACGTCTGGAGATTTTAAGCAGACCTGGTATAAAAACAGAAGCAATCCATGAGCTAAGTGAACCCATCTTGGCGGAGGTGAGTCCAAATGAGGTGAGTAAATCTACACTCAAATAAATAAATCACAATAATGCAAATCAGTCACTGTTTTAGTACAGCCCCTCATACAGTAACTATTTTGTCTTCATGACTATATTCATGCATCAAAAGACAATCAAGCTCTCCTAAATATGGTTCTATATAAGAAGGCATCGGTGAAACATGGAATTCATGCGCAATTTGAACGAGAATACGTATACCTAATTTCCTCATTGTTAAAAACATGATATCATTTGAAAATGATATGACTTTGAACTTATAAAGTAAGATACTTTAATAAACGTATGCCATACTCACATAGCCAAGTAGAGCAGACAGGATTAAGAACAAGAATCCTGTAAGAGTTATCTACAACCAAGAAATTAATTCTTCATTAGTGCCAAGGATATAGCTTATGACAACCAAAGTAACAGTTGGGGAAATCCATACCATGTTTGGACTGCAAAAAGATTCCAGAATGCCAAGATGGCAACAGATGGTAGAAAGATAAAAGCAAGGAAGTTAGTGCAATTCAGAACACAATAACCAAAATTGTACTTAAAAAAAAAAAAAAAAAAAAAAAAAAATCATAGCCAATATAGTAAATGACATTTTCTCCAACTTCATAACTGAAAGTGTGCAGTTGCAGCCAGAAGTTCAGATATCTGAACGTGCTAAACCATTATTGTCATGATGTAAAATTTGGCATAATGACGCCATTTCTTTCATATATGTGGGGGTAGGGAAAGCACTTTCAAGTATCTTTTCTAGTGTTTTTAGTAGGGAATACCGTAAAATCTCTAACTGTTATTGATATCTAATTGAAGCCTAAACCCACTTCTAAAGGAAGTTGAGAAGACAAGCAACGCAATTAGACCAATCTTCCAATATAAACCTAAATTCTGAATAAGTAAAATTGAACAAACATCAGGTCATACAGAGGATAATTTTTACTCTGCATGCCTTAAATTGAAACTGACAACACTAAAAGCCTAAACACTATTACTTTTCAAAAATTAATCAGTCCTAATGATGATCATGATATGATTAAGAGATGGAATGGAAAGAACCAAGGAAAAAAAAAAAAAAAAAAAAGCACTCACGGCATCCATAGAGGAAAAACTTTAACAAAGCGAGTCCAGAAGGGTTGAAGAACATATTTGGCGACATAGGAATGATCTACACCACTATATTTGTATTTATGCAGAGCTGCTGCACCATGAGCCCCAATATAACCCATTGTCTCAAGTAAATCAGAGGGAATTGCTTTCTTCAAAGATCAATCAAGCGCCCACAAAACCTACTGAACTTCCAACAAACATTAATCTGACGCAATGAATACAGAAATTTGCATGATACCCTGTAAACATAATGAAGAAAAAAAATTTAACTTCCATGCTCAAAAGAGTAACTCTGACAAATTCGAAATATTACATGCAACCATATCGTGAAGTTACAAACAGAATCGCAAATCCTATGCATTTCAAATCGAACGTGAATCTTCCAAATAAAAAGGGAAGATGAAATGTGCCAAACCAAATGTGAATGGATCTAATGTTACAAAAAGAATGCATGGAAATGGTAAAGAAACGGGTCAAAGAGAAAAAAATGAAGAACCTGAAAACGAGACGAGAAGGAAGAGAAGACAATGAAGGGTTAAGTTCTTGACCTATTTGAATGACGCAGAAAGTAGAGGATAGAGAAAATGGCAAGAGTCCGAAGTTTTGCAGAGGAAGGAGCTTCCAATAGAAAGGTAACGAAAAATCGTGAATCAGAATTTCTTCTCTCCCGCCCTTAATGCGCGGGCTCTCACCAAATAGAGAGGCAATAATTTAGGGACTGATTAATTTTCTTATTTTTTTTATTTTTTTTTCTGCCAAAGATTAAATGTTAATATTTTTGTACTTAATATTAAGTCTTGTTAGCTATATTATATTCTCGCTGGAATACGGTGGTTAACATATTTTGTGATATAAAATTATAATTATATTTATTGTTAAGAAAACAAGTTTATTGATTAAACTTTCATAATTAATATACATTAATCATATGAATGTTACCTCTATATATATTTTTATCATCAAATTATTTCAGCTAAATTTTATGACAGGATTATATAATTTATTAATCAATACAATACAAGGAATAACAAAAAAAAAATAGAAAAATTTATTAAAGTCTATTTATTACGTTAGATAAATAATCATGAAAATTGTATTTTAAAATTAAAGTCAAAATTAAATTAGTGATTTCTATTATTTTACACAATTAGAAATAACATTAAATTAATTTGGTTTGAATCCATATATTGTTAAGGATTTGAGATAAATCCTAACGTTGGCTCATCGCGAATCATACGAGTTTTTATACTTTATTTTGTCACTTTGTTATTACTTTATTTTGTTACTTTTTTATTCTATATTAATGTGGTGGCTCATAAAAAGGTAAAGGTACTCCTGTATATAAGGGTTATCATTCATATGCAACATAAAAAAAGAAAAGGTTAAAACGGAGACAAAGAGTAACAAGTTGACACATATGATTCCATAATTCAAGGAAAAAAATTGCGTGCGTCTATGTTGAGAATTTTTTGAAGTACCAACATTTTTCTATTAAAAATAATCAAGTTTAAAGTAGAGTAAATACTCTTTCTGATCCTTGACAAAAAACACGACCCCATTTTAGTCCATTATAAAAAAAAAAAATCAACTTATATTCGCCCTTTTTAAGAGATTAAAAAGGACATTTTGAAAATTTATGAGGATCAAAATGTCAACCAATCGACCTTTATTATTCGCTTTTTTATGAAGTAAAAGTGACCTTTTTCTTGTAAGAGACCAAAATCAGGATCGTCTTTTTTGTCAGGGACCAGAAAAAGGTATTTACTCTTTAAAGTATTGTTGGGCATTTCTCATGATCAGGATTTGAACATTGGTTTGCTATGTTGTGAAAGACTAGACTCAACCTTATTGATTATTTTTTAAAAATGAGACTATCTAATTAGATCATATTTAATTATTTCAAATATTAGTTTAAACTAGTCAGTAACTATCCCGAAAATATTTTTTTTTGCATTCATACGAACCCAAAACCTAAACCTCGTACTTAAGTAAGGAAAGTCCTCTCACTCCATTTCATTAAAACTAATGTTGGTTGTTGATTAGTGAACGAGCACTTGAATTAATGTTAATGGGTAAAAATTGTTTCAACATAATCAAAAGTCATGAATTCAAAGCTTTGAGTATGCAACAATGTAGGTGGTAGGATATGCCACCTATAAAAGCCCTACCATATCCTGATCCGGAATCCGGATTGATGTGGTTTGTAGTTTCCTAAGAAGTTGGCCATGCTCACGTAAAACTAACGTTGGTTGAGTAAATTGAGCGATTGACACAAGAAAACATGTCGGGGTATAGCGTCAAGTCGTCAACACAACTTGGACTTCGTGGACAGTGGGGCATGACCACTGACCGAGAAGTCTATGTCATATTTTTTTCCCAATATAATTTATTTTAAATTTGGGGGAGGATGAGAAGATATTGATGGAATCAGTTTCCCTATCTATTTTTGGGATGGGTAGGAAGAGTTTTTCCATCTAGACCGTCTAGATGAGATTTGGACGGTCCAAATTTATTTTTTTTTTTTTTTTTAAAAAAATAATTATTTTAATGATCGAGAATCTAAAATAAAGATAAATTTTCAACTAATATATTTTTTAAAAAAAATGATTTTTTCATTTAAAAAATAATAAAAAAAAATCAAATTTAGAAAAAGAGCTCTCTCTACCTATCCCAAGATAGGTAGGAAAACTGGTTTCAAATATTGATAAGCAATGTATTTATTTATTTTTGTTCAGGGAATATATATCTTTTTTTTTTATTTATTTATTTTTGCTTTTATTTATTTATTGTTGCTAAAAAAAAATTTAGGGGGTAAACACCAATATCCATCGTAGTCGTCGCATGCCTCTAGGTTCAAAGAACGCTTATAAAGGTACTTACAGATTGCCCACCAACAAAGCCCTTATATTACCCAGCGATTATCGAACTTCCTTCTTTTTAGAGTGAAAACCGACGCTTTAGCCAACTGTACCACTCTTCATTAACATCTTTTTCTTTTATTAAGAAAAGGCTGTAATGGATCTTCAAAATAAAATCCAGATTAGTTAAGGCGGATAAAAAAGCCCACAAAAAAATAAAGAGAAAAGTGGCTCCGAAAGACGTCCAAGAATGACATATAGTGACATGTTACTTTGGCTTTGTGGCGAAGGGTTAGGAAGAAACCAAGAAAGTGCCAATAAAAAGTAAAGACATACAGAATAATATATTTTTTTTATTAACGACAGAAAAATATTTTGGAAATTGTGTACATATTTTAAGCATATTCCATCCATATATTCCCTTTTTAGAATATCAACATGTATAACTTTCTATGTAGGCCACAAATTTTACAACCCAAATACTATACGTCTATAGCGACCATATAGAATGTAATGGTACAATATATGATATTCAATCTTTTGGAATCATATTCGAATAAAAAAAAAAAAAAAAAAAAAAAGTTTAGAGGGGTCCAAATTCATGAGTTTTGTATAATTTAATTGTTTATGTTAATGTATTTTTCATATGTTTCTTTTAAAATAAAGATAACAATTTTTTAATTAAAATTAAGAGTAAAATACTCTAATCACCCCTCTATTTTACTTTAATTACATAGACCTCCCTCTATATTAAAACCCATAAAGACCTCACTTAAAATTAAAATGTGTATGTATGTATGTGGGCCAAAAAAATAAATAAATTATACCACCAAATTTTTATCCTGATAGATTTTTTTAACTTTGTTAAAAATTTCTGAATTTTCAGATTATAAATTTTATATTTTTTACATATTTATTGAAATTTATTTATTTTTAGTTTCTTAAATGACTAAAAATACATATCAAACACATTTTTTCTATCAAATATAATAAACTATATATGTTTAAGAGATTGTATTAAGTCATTTAAATTTAAATTTTTATTTTTTCCTACAAACATTTAAAAAACTTACTCAAATTTTTAAAAGGTTGTTATATTTACATGTTTTCAATTAAAATTTAGGATTTAGTATTAAGGGTAAATTAGTAAATAAATTTTATTTTTATATAAATTTCAATTAAAAATATATTTTTAGAATATTCTTAACAGAGTAAATGGTTTGGAGTTAAATGTATAATTTCTAAATAGAAGGGAGACCTATATAATTAAAACAAAACAAAAAAATGGTTAGATTACTCTAAAATTAATGATGAAATTTGTATGTCAACCAGATCTTCTGGAGATTGTGGGTTGCAAATGAGAAGAGAGGTAAACCGTGAGTTTCACGGATTTGGTTTCTTTCTTTTTCTTTTTTGGTCCGCTCCCATCCTATACCCCATTTATGACCATTGGATCAAGATCTAATGGTCCACATTTAATGCTATTAATATTTCTTTTCCTCTTATAAAAGGAAGAGAGAGAAGGATAGGAAGGACATGGAGATGGAATTAAATGTGGACCATTAGATCTTGATCCAATGGTCATAAAGGGGGTAAAGGATGGGAGCGGACCAGAAAAGAAAAGGAGAGAAGCCAAGTCGTTCTCACATATACTCTTGCGATCCTATTTATAGGATAAAAAGAGAAAGTCTTTTTTTAATCATATTCATAAAGCACCTCTTTAAAATTTTTAGGTGAATATAATGTATAATTTAACCCTTCATTTATTATTGTATTGACTTTGTTATCATGTGATATTTTATATATTAAGTGAGAGTAGAATTGGAAAGTTGAATTTTATAGCAGAGTTAATAAGGTTGAAGGTTTTCTTGGAAGTGCCTTTTAAATAAAATAAGATGAGTATTAATAAAAATGGTTAAAAGCAATAATCTTTTCATAAAATTTAAGTCATTTATAATATTATTCTTATTAACTATACTAAAATTCAACATATCTCTCACTATCCTTATTAAATATAGGCATATACTCCCCGTATATAAAAAAAAAAAGTCAAGAGTAATTAATGTTTATTTGCTAATTTTTCTTATGCAATTAATGCTTGAATGTGGCTTTTAATATTTTTTTCTCCTTTAAAACCACATTTAATAAGGTAAAGTTTGGGAAAAAAAATTAAGACAAATTTAATGAGTTAACTACTATTTATTCATTATGATAATTAGTTGAAATGATTTATATTGTGAACTGCACAGAATATGAAAAAAATGGTTAAATTCTAAAATTGCGCATTAATCGAAATGTATTTTGAAGGATCAAATATAACTTATATAGGAAATTTGTGAAATAATATTGAAAAAAAAAAAAACTTAATCCACCGCTCTTAAATGAAATCTTTTAGGAGAAATTTACACCAACATCCAGAAAAAACTAAAACACATTACACATAGCAAGTACGCACCATTAACCCCTTGTTTTTTTGGCTCAACTAGTAAAGGGGACGGACACTCTCACCAAAGGGAGGGGGTTCGATCCTGAAGTTGGTCAAGACGCTAGGAGAGATATCCTAATTTCTAGGTGCCTAGGTTAATATCTGAGGATAATAGATGGCTCACCCTGCCTTTAGATCATGGGTGAATTCAAACTATTTCCTAAAATTTTATTATAAAAAGGAAAAAAGAAAAAAAAACGCACTATTAACAGGGTCTAGACTCTGGAGGGAGTAGTGAGTGATTTCACAGAGTGAATGAGCTGGGACAATGAAATGTGTAATGCATTATTATTATTATTATTTGCCAACGTGTACTGCCATTATTATTCCAACACGTAGATAAAATTCATTAGGGCACAAGTCCTTGTACTAATTCCGTGTTATAAATCCAAATACTTTTTTGTGAAGTTGATTTCTCCAAATAGCAATGGGAAACTTCACGTTCTTCATTTACTTAGTGGCTAAGACATTGACCACCTTTCATATCTTCTTTCACATTCATCACAACCAATTTGCTTACTTTCTCCAATCATATATATATTCCCTCTTATTCAAAATATAAGAGTTAAACTCGTGGCAGCGTATCCTTTTTTTTATTTATATAAGAGCCACTTTATTTTTGACTAATGATTTAATAATTTTTTTTTCTATTTTACCCCTAATTAATTATATATCTCTTTTATTTATTATTTTCACTTATTCTCTCTCCCACTCACCCTCTCCATAAATAGGGATTTTGTAGGAAAGTAAGTTGTTATTATCATTATTATTATTTACATATTTATTGTCTTTAACTAATTTTAATTAACTCTTTGATTACATAATTTAATTATTTGGCTCTTATATTTTAAACTGGAGGTAGTATAAGTTAAATGAAGACTCGGCTTGGGTCTTAAATACTATAACATTTTAATTTACTTTATCTTCTAAAATTATAATTTTTTTCAAAATATTCTTATTCATGTACATATTAAAGAGGTTTCCATCAACAAACAATTCTAATGCACACAATTTTAAAGATGGTATTTTAATGAAATAAACATAAATTTCTTATAATTAATTAGCTTAACTAATTTTTATAATATACACAAATTAATTATCCAGCTAATTGGTTGTGAAAATTCAAATTTATTATAAATATGGAATGAATGAAAAATGCTATGAAAAAAAAACCTTCCATGATAATGAGGGTGTTCTAGTGGGACCTATCTTCTCTCATTTTCTTTTCCGGTTAGCTCCCATCCTCTAACCCTTTCATGACCACTGGATCAATATCTTATGATCCACATTTGATATTTTATAAAAATTTAAACTTTACATTAGAAGAAGAAGTTCCTACACACACATGAAATGGTGATCCACATATATATATATAATGATCATTATATATATATATATATGTGTGTGTGTGTGAGTCTCACCATGTCATGTGTGTGTGACATGAGAATACACTTCTCCTATAATATGAGAAGCATTTTTCTCTTTATAAGAATAGCATTACAACGGAGAGAAGGACGGAAAAAAAATATTAAACGTAAACCAATCGATCTTGATCCAATAATCATGAAGGGGATAAAAAATATGAATAAATGAAAAAAGAAAATAAGAGAAACCAAACATACTTGGTTTTATGCCTCAAGTTCAAGTACCTTTGGATCCTATTTCAGCCCTTTTTATTTTTATTTTTTATGGTTTTTAAAAAAAGGGGGAGAGAAAAGGCTTTGGGCTGCGCATCAACCTCTTCTTTTGTTGTATTTAAAATTCAAACTCTCTGGGTTGGGTTCACAATCAAATGCTTTTCACACGCGTTTATACTTTTCAGTAGTCATACTGATCCACACTTTTACAGTTTTATTTAAGTTTTTGTATATTGGTTTTTGGGAAGATTACCAATGGTCCATGATAATAAAATTAAAATATATTATATTCTTTAAATTTTATTTAATACTAATAAAACCCAAGAGATTTCATATTTATAAACCAAATTACGTTAAATTTTCACATATTTTGCATTATTAGTTACATGTAAAACTTGTAAATATTAATTCCCTTGAGACTTATATTTGTGTTACATGAGGGACCTATATGTATTTAAGTTTTTAATTTGGGACTTATGGGCAATATTTTTTTCAGAATATTAATTTTCTTAAATTTTCTAAACTATACATTGCTTTTAAAATGAAAATTAAACAATTATTTAGGTAAAATTCATTAATATTATAGTTTATTGATTATGGGTTCATGCATGCACTACCTTGAGCAATACATGCAATTAATTTCAAGTTGTAAAATATCACAAATTTCATGTGGTATTGCTTGCAAATTAAGATTTTTTCCTCCACTAGAACTGGATCTCATATATTTTCTACCATTTTTCTTGCACAAACTTTCATTTCAGTCATGGAAGAATCATGTGCCAAGTTTGACTTATTGGCTATAATTTACAATTTCGTATTTTTTTTTTTTTTTTTTTTTTTTAATGATGCTAAAAATCTAAATTGGCTGAAGTTTAAAGTTCAATTCACCTCTTTATACTTCGCTTGATATATTATTAAATTCATTGTCATGAGAAAAAGATATATAATCAAATTCATCAGAGAAGGGGATGAAGATCCTCACAAGAACTATACCAAATTCAAGAAAGATAGGATTAGGATTTACATTTTTTCCCTTAAAAAACAGTAAACTTTCCACTATATATATATAGAATTCCAAAATTTATTCATAAACCTCATTTGAGTTATTAAAAGTTAATCTTGTACTCATTTTGAGCATGGATAAGCAATGTTCATATTGATCTGCTTCACTAATGGCTTAAATGTTAAATTATTTTTTTATAACTTTGAAAGAAATAGAATGATTTTTCCCTAATTCAAGAAGGGATGAGTAAAATTAAAAAGTTGACCATACTTTTCAGCAAGTATAATGTAGATTAAAGGTTAACAAATAACACAAAACAATCAAAATTTGATATGAATAGCCTGAAGATAGACAAAATTATCATATTATGTTAAATTGATTTGATATCTTAAAATATTTAAATAACTTGAAAAAATGCCCCTTTTTTATTTGGCATGCTCCAGGTCCATTCAGTACCATTAATATTGGAGAAATCGTAGTCTCAAATCAAAGCTGGAATTAAATTTTCTTTTATAAATACAGAATTATTAACTTTTTAGCTAGAGAAGCAAACCCAAGACACCCAATTGCAATGATCAATTTATTTATCCAAGATTGAGACTTTAGCTTATGAATAAGGCAATAAGCTTAAAGCCTTCAACTCTCTAAAATCTTCAAAAAAATCATTACTTTCATTTGCCACTTTTCTTGTTTGTTTTGATTTTCATTCTTACTCCTCATTCTTCTCCTCAGAGATCCCAATGAGGAGGTCATCATGCCTTCCCAGATGCAAACTAACCAGAATAATGGGTTTTCTGCAGATAATTTTGGGAGGTATGGTTATATTAGTAAGCATTTTAAGCCTCATAAGATTTTACTATGCTGGTTTTTTCTTCAACAATTCAGATCTATGCCACAGTTTCTACAATTCCAAGCAGATTTTTGAAGGTTTTGACACAAAATCACTATCTGACAGAGTTGAAGAAGTGTTGGAAAAGTTTGAAACTTTACAAGCCAAGCTTGAGACAAAATCACAGGAAATGGAGAAAGACAAGGCCATAATATTGGACAAGAAGTACTTGGAGGAAGAAATACTCAAACCCCTTCATGATTCCAATGTTGCTCTCAGATTGATCAGACTTCCAAAATCTGAAGGAATCAGAAATGACTCTGCAATAAAAGAAGACCCTTTGATCAATTTCTTCATCACAGAGGAGATCAGAAAGTACATAACCCCAAAGGAGAACAGAGAAGAAGTGAAGCTCAATGTGCTTGGTTCAGAGAGGGTTTATAACACAATAGGGCATGCATGTGTCCTAGTCAAGAAGGATCTAGAACAATACATGGACTATGATATTGGGTCCTATTGTGATGATGATTGGAATTTAGCTCAGAAACTTATGCTCAATGGGTGTGACCCTTTGCCTAGAAGAAGATGTTTGACAAGAGCTTCAAAGGTATACCAAAAGCCCTACCCTATAAATGAGTCACTTTGGAAGCTACCAGATGATAGGAATGTCAGGTGGGGGAATTATCAATGCAGAAACTTTCAGTGTTTATCAAGCAAAAACCCCAAAAGGGTTATTCCAAATGTGTTGGTTGTTTTGAGATGGAAAGGGAAAAGCTGAAATGGGTCACAAATAGTTCAGTTTTAGCAGATTTTCTAATAACTGATGTTCTAAGTATTAAGCCTGGGGAAATAAGGATTGGTCTAGATTTTGGGATAGGAACTGGGACTTTTGCTGCAAGAATGAGGGAACATATGTGACTATTGTGACCACTGCTTTAAATTTGGGGGCACCTTTCAATGAGATGATAGCTTTAAGGGGTTTGATTCCTCTTTATGTCACTTTGAATCAGAGGCTTCCATTGTTTGATAACACTATGGATTTGATTCACACTGGTGGATTTCTTGATGGTTGGATTGACCTTTTGCTCTTGGACTTTGTCCTTTATGATTGGGACAGGATCCTTAGACCTGGAGGGTTGTTGTGGATAGATAGGTTCTTTTGTAGCAAAAAGGATTTGGATGACTATGTTTACATGTTTCTACAACTGAGGTACAAGAAGCACAAGTGGGCTATATCTCCAAAGTCAAAGGATGAGGTTTACCTCTCTGCATTATTGGAAAAGCCTCCAAGAGCTATATGAATACAACCACATTTATTTCTTTCCTTTTTTCTTATATTACTGTGTTACTTATTTATATTGGTAACAGCAATTAAACATTTCTCTTATTCTTCTTCTACCGGCTTGATTGTTCTGGAATAAAGTGTTAAGATGTTATTTTTAGAAAGTTCCTTGCTTTATATTCATTTTTCTTCTTCTTTCTTTGTTTTTTATGATTGCATCAAGAGGGTTTATGTTCACTTCTATTTTAAATATCAAATTACCTGTTATGGTTTAGAAAACTATAAGTGGGATTAGAAAAATACCAGTAGAACCTTTATCAGTTTATTTTATTAATATTGATTACTCTGTTTTGACACTTTGCTTACAAATTCTAAACAGCAGGGACTAACTCCTCTAATGTGAAAAATAGAGGAGGGTGTTTGAGAACTTTTTTCCTTGAATTTGAGGCGGGCGAGAGGAATTATTTTCAATTTAGACAATAAATCAAACTTGACTTTTTAATCAAACGTGAGTCCTAGATACCTTTAACAATTTCCCCATATGCAAGAGCTCAAAAAAGAAAAAAGAAAGAAAAGAAGAACAAGAAAAAAAGAGATGAACAGAAATTGAAGATTCATGGGTTGGGATTAACATGATGTAACTGATATTTTAAAAAAATTACAAAAGAACTAAGATGAGAATTGGATGAAAATACTAAAGCAACTATCTTGAGGATGTACTAATTGCTGAAAACAAATATGTTGCAGATCAGTTATAGCTATTGTGAATCTACACTGATACAGAGGAATAAATAAGTGGTGGAAAAGTTAAAGGTGTCCCACTTTGAAAAGTATCAACAAAGTATTTTATCTTATCCTTACTATAAAACACCAACTATCAGCAGTTTTTGTCCTTATTATAAGACACCATCTACTTTTAACTAACTCAATTATTACTATATTCCCACTTATGCCTTCATTTTTAACTGACTCATTTAAATCTACATCATTAAAGTAGAGGTAAAGTTGAAAAGATTTATCAATTTTGGACCAACTTAATGACTTAACTTCTTTTACTTGGTCCATGAGAAATGATAATTGATGCCTTATAATAAGGATCAAAAGGAGTAAGATAACTGAAAATGAGAGATAAGGTGGAGAAAGAAAGTTTCATTAAAAAAGACATCAGAACTTAAAAAGAGACTTAGTTTAATTTGGAAAAGATTATTTTTTTGAAAAAAAAAAAAAAAAAAACTAATAGCCTGTCTTCATTTAGTAGCACCACACAATCATTTGATTAAATATTTATTCATAGTATCTTGAGGGAAGAATATCACTGATTTAAAAGTAGGCAAAAACAGTAAAAAAGCCCTTGTTTAAAAATTTTATTGGCCAAAAGGACATGAATTCGAGTACTAATACCTTTTGTGTGAAAAATATTGCAATACTTTTTGTGTATAAAAACATATCAGGTCCTTTTAGGCAATCAAATTCTTAAACAGGGACTTTCCACTGAATTTCCCATCAAAGTAGTTATACTTTAATTACAGCTACATAGGAATTGACAGAGGATCCAATCCATAGCCTCCCATGATGTTCTTGAACTTCACTGACAAACTCAAGCTCAGGACCTTCTCTTCCATCCAAAATCTCCAAAATCTTTCTATTCAAATCTAACTTCACTCCCACTGGGTCTTCCCCTAATTTCTGAGTTTGAACTGATGATGTTGTTCTGTTACTATATAGTGCCACCCAGAAATCTCCATTCTTATTTCTCTTTATGTTATCTGGTGGTCTCTCAAGTTTTGCATAGAGTTCTGAAGTGTTACTCTTTGTGCCTTCGAGCCAAAATTTATGAATCTTGCCTGAAACAGTTTCTGATATTAGAAGGAATGAGCCATCTTTGTTCAAAGCCACCCCATTTGCAAATTCCAAGCCTTGAAGCAAGATCTCTACTTTCTTGCTACGTGGTTCATATTTCAATAATCTCCCTGTCTTATCTCCTTTTTGGGATATCATTCTCCCTTCCCTTTCACATAAATGAAATTCAAATGATTATATCAAGTTGCTTTCTAAGCTTTCATTTATTTATTTATTTTGTGAATAAATACTGAATACATACAAAAAAGGATTATTGGTTACAAAAAAGGAAATCCTAAATTCCTTCATCACTCTCAGATTTGATCATGGATACAAAAATTATTAGTCATCCTATGAGAAATCTTAGCTAAATGGTCAGTGAGACAAAACTCCTCTCTCTATGATCAATCATTAAATATGTTAATTCCAATAAATAAACCTCCTAGTCTCATGAACGATGTCTATAAATCTTTTAAGCTTTCATTATGCATATTTAATGATTCATGCATATTTGGCTTCTAAAAAAACTATTGGCTATAAAAGCTAGTTTTCTAGAAGTTATTAGGGTCTGTTTGATTTCAACTTTTAACATTCCAAAACTCCTTTTTCTAACTCAAAAGTAAACTCAATATTTTTTCCAGACTGTAAAATGTTTTTTTTTTGGCCAAATGCAAATAGTAGATGAAGGTCATTTCTCTAATAAGAAAGTTTGACTTGCTTTTGCTTTTGAAATTTTGGAAGTTGTGCATTTATAAGAGAGGAGTTAAATTTTTAACCACCCATTTTTTTTTCATGCTTGTAGCTAACCCGTACATTTTACCTCCCCATCTCTGCTTTAATCATGGGGATCACAGTCTACGGGTCGCTAAAATATTTTTTTTTACTATTCAACATGTGAAATTTTATATTATTTTGAACAAAACTTTTTAGTAATCATAAATTTAAAAATACTTTTTATTATATGTTCCACTCGTCTAAACAATTTTCAATTTACCAAACTTGCAAGATCCTAAGATTGAAAAAAATATTGTAATCCAAAAAAGTACTAATTTTCATTACAAATAACTAACTTTTACCAAAAATGAATTTTAGCAAGTTTTAACTTTGGACGAACTGACAAAAACTGTGAAAACCAAAACTTTTTACATAAATTTAAAAATTTTTTATTATATGGAAACAATTTTCAATTTACCAAACTGGCTTATTGAAAATATTGTAATCCAAACATAATTTTCATTTAACTAATTTTTACCAAAAATGAATTTTAGCAAATGAACTTTTGACAAACTGACAAAACTGTAGCTAAACACATCACTATTGAATGAACAAGGATTCGTTAAAAGGACGACCTTTGGCATCTCAATATTGTTGACCAAACAAGCTCGATTTAGAAACAAAGATATATACCACTTGGAATTAGTTTACCTACTAAGCTTTTACGTTTAGTATAAAGAGCTCATTAGATTTGAACCATTAGATTTGATTTGGACAGTTCAAATATGAGTTTTTCAAAGTCTTATATTTTTAAGAAAATATATTAATAAATATAAAATATAAAATAAAAATAATCTCTTAACTATTATTCTTTAAAAAAATAATTTTTTATTTAAAAAAAATCATCATTTTAAGAAATTCAAATCGGGATGGCCGAGGTATGATGAGCTCTCCGGTCCCATAGACACCAACGGAATTTCAAGGCAAGAAGAGGATTAAAGAATACCTTCTTTGATACACAGTGCTACTATCTGAGAAATAAACCACACCAGTTTGGTCATCAACGTCCAAGCCGTTTAAGAATTTGAAGGGAGGAGAATCATCATCGGTAGAAATGGCCAGTTGCTTGGCCACACCACCACCAGGGCCAACCATTAGGAGGCCAAAGTATGCATCCGCTATATAAAGATTGCATGTTTTCATGTCAAATTTGAGTCCCAATGGCCTTCCACATGTAGGTTCCTTGTTTGGATCTGTTGATCCATCACATAGTTTCCTATCCCTATAATATAATCAAACATTTGGAATGAAACACATTTTCAGTAAAAATCAAGAAATTGCATATACACTGAGATTCCCAAGTTGATAAACTGTACAACTGCTAATTTAGTTCTTCAGAGATTCATGTAGTATTACATCACAGAAGTTAGGTAGTTTCAAAAAATAAAGGGGAGAAAGCATACCGTCGGTTTGCGAGAGGAAAAAACATACCGGTATCTATAGTGCAAGGTCAACAATATTTTTAGGAACATGCAATCAGTTACCAACATATTCCTTACTTGTTCTCAAATTAACAATCCTCATAATTTATGCGATTTTAAATCAAATTGTAATTTAATTGGGTGGGAAACCTCAAACCTTAATTAAAATCATCCGGCCCATTAAGGGCGGACCTGAAGTCCCACAGAGTAGATATAAAGAGTTAACAGATTTCGAGCTCAACTCATAAGGACAAGTTCTATAGGATTCAAACTAAGGAACACATACTTCCAGCACAAAGCGATCCAAACCCAATATAGATTTCCACATACTACAGATAATCTTTAACTCAAAATTCATAAATAGTTCGATATATATATATATATATTATATAAAAGCAAATTTTTGGGATTCTTGCCTGTGTGGTGAGGTGATAGCAAACTCAACCCAACCTTTGTGAGTTGATCCTTTCCATTTGAGAATTCTACCGTCTGATACACCAACATATGGTCCCTCCCCATTACAGTCAAAGGCTAAACTTTCAGGGCCTGTAACGTTGGGGAGTTTAATTTCATGGTAGTTTTTCAGGCCATCAAAGATAACCACTTTACCAGAAGAAATTGTGAAGGTAGCTGCAAATGAGAGTAACAGAGAGAAGAAATTTGGGAAAGAAGAAGAAGAGGAAGGCTTCATGGCTACGGATTGTCTCATTCACAAGTAATTGTGCTATATTTTAAACTAAGGTTTGAAGGTTAAGTTGTATCAAGGAAATTAATTAAATACTCCTGTAGGTACCATTTTTCAAGTCAAATGATCATGGGTTGCTTGCATCTCATTAGTCTCTTGACTTTGTAGCCGGCCAAGCAATTCTTATATCTTCTTTGAAATATTTGTAACTTTTTGGCAACTTTTTTTGAATTGTCCAATACGAAAAGTTCCCATTATCCTGCTAGTTCAGCAGATTAACCTACTAAGCTTGAAAAATAGTGGATTAAATATTGGGAAAATTGTTTGATACACCAACATTGCCATATATTATGATAGTTGTTTATGTGTACGTGTTGATTATTATCACATCAACGGGTAGATCATGCCCTCACCAAATCTCAATACATAACGAGTGTTATATTATAACCATTATAATATGTCCAGAATAAATAAAAGTTTGGAACCTTGTGCTTGAGCTTTTATCTCGCCCGCATATATATCGGTTTGAGAATGTGATATATGGAAATTAATAACTGTCGTATATCACAATTTTTGTAGTAGTGCTATTGTCATTTTCCCTATTTTTTTAGTACAAAAATTATTTTAATAAAAACAAAAATATTTTACCAATAACCTTATGACTTAGTGGTATGCAAAGTGAGAAGTTATAGGTTTGATTCTGCTAGGCTATTTGCTCGTGTTATGCACTGAATTTGATATAAAAAGTACCGTTTCTTGTAATAATTTTTTGGATTCAATTTATTTAGATTTTTTATACTCAAAGCCAAAACAAACCAGATATTCCAAAATTGTTTAGAAAAAATTGACCGAATTGAAAACGCAGCCAAAATAGACTAAGTTTTGGCTCAATTACTACTTAAGACATCTAATTAAATACTAAGGATAATCGAAAGAAGTAACACAAATAACATATTAGTTCCAAATAAATAATTAAATAAAAAAAAAAAAGGTGGGAATCAAAGCTGAAATGCTCTTTAAATGGAAACTCTTACATGATGCGTAATGCCCTCTAATGACATTTTAAATAGGAATCATCTCCTCTTAAACACTCTTTGCTTATTTGGATGTGATATTAAAGAATCTTTAGAGCATCTTTTTATTTCCTATGCTTTGACCAAAAGTTTGGGGTATGGATGCCTTAATATTAGATTAGTCAACTTTACATTTTCTCAATTTAAGAGCTAGTTACAATTGACTTTGTTCACTTTGGGTAATGATGGTCATTTAAATTTGGTGAACCATATTATTTGCCTCTTGAATATCATTTAGTGAAAAGAAAATTTAGCCTTACATGAAGAAAAAGGGTTAGTCTAATCGTTCTGATTAAGGAGATCCAACATGCCGTTACTTTTGCTAGCCGAGGATTATCTACTTCTGCTGCACTGGTAATTTGAGCTGTTTTTTTAAAGCATATGGTAGATTCTTGTCTATTAATAAATGATGGCTGGGACATTATATTCCACAAATATAAAAATTTTGGGAGACATTATTGTCATGGAGTTATTTGTCACCAACGATCTTCCATTAAGGAGTTTTTGTGGCAGAATTAGACCATTCGAGGATCATGTTTTTTATTCCAAGTGTTTTCATGCTACTCTATTTTGGATTCGGAGTTCTGGATTGGAACAATCAATTATTGCAAACCCAACTGATCATCTATTGTGTCAACAAGTGTTTCATGCAAATTCTTAAATTTAGACTCACCTCCCTTGGATTGAACTATTACGAGGCAGGAAATCTTGACTCTACTTTTTGAGTGTTACCATTAGGACCATTTATGAGTTGTTTTATTACAATTTCATGGGTAGCAATTTATGTTCTATGTCTCTTTGTAACTTATAAACCTTGTTATTTCTTTTAATATTATTTTGAATTTTTACAAAAAAAAAAAAAAAAAAGAAAAACATCATAATCTTCCACATTACACAATCATCTGACTAAATTTTTATTAAAGTGTCACGCCGTGACAACCCAATAACAAAATCGAATTAGTTACAAATAACTAATTATATTTGAAAAAAGTGAGGGAATCAAATCTGAACATAATATTCCACATGCACACGAGATCACGTGACTAAGTTTTTATTCAAGTATCACACCGTGACAACCCAATAACAATAATCGAAATTATTACTCCATAAAACATCTATAAAAGCAAATCAGATCAAAGTTCAAGGTGAACATTTATTATTAAATTCAAAGCAAAGTTCAACAGGTCAACATTTATTAGAATCAAAGCAAGTCCAGATATATTATTCCTGATTTAAAATTTTTCCTTAATTTTAACAGCATAAGGTTTGGTAGCAGAGCCAACCCATAGTTTCCCGTAATGTTCTTCCACTTCACTTACGGCCTCAAGCAGTGGACCTCCCCCTCCATCCAAAACCTCCAAAGTCTTTCCCTTCTCATCAAACTTCACTCCCACAGGGTCATCTCCTAAAGTTGCATTAGAATTAGAATTTCCTGATGATGTTCTATTACTGTTTAGACCCACCCAGAAATCCCCATTTTTGTTCCTCTTGATGTTATCCGGTGACCTTTCAGGTCGTGTAAAGAGTTCTGAAGTGTAAGTCTTTGAGCCTTTGAGCCAGAACTTGGTGATATTTCTTGAACTTGTTTCTACTAGTAGAAGGAATGAGCCATCTTTGTTCAAAGCCACACCATTTGCAAATGCCAAGCCTTGGAGCAGAATCTCAACTTTCTTAGTATTCGGATCATATTTCAACAATCTTCCTGTTTTATCTCTTGTTTGGAATATCATTTGAACTTCCCTATCTCAAAGAGGAAATTATAATTAAATGATTGCTATAACAAATAAAATAAATACATATCTTCTCTCTTCTCACTCATGTAAGTCTTGGCTTTTTACTTCCCTTCTTTGTTCTTCAAACCATTAATTTAGTGAAAATCATTGCATCATCCAACAGCAAATACATTCAAGGTTACATTATTCTATTGGATAATGTACATCCTAATATTTAATAAGATGCATGATTTTGACCATTACTTTATTATTTGTGAATAGTGATCATAATTATGATTTCGTAATATTTAAGTAGAGTTTATACAGTAACCTGTAATCTAGACCATGCATATTCGACATCATATGATTATAAAAGTCGTGTTAATATTCAGACACATATAAAACTATGTCGTTCCGTAACAAGCTAAATGTATGTCATCTAAAATAAAGTCTCATATATATATATATAACAGAATCATATATGGAGTTATGATGAGCATGATCTCAAAAGAAGAGCAAATCCCAAAAGACCGTGGCCTATTGGAAATGAGAAATGAGAACTTTTTGAACACATATATATATATACCTCACTTTACTTGTGAGGGTCCATGATGACGATGCTATGTAACTATGATAGTTCAAGTCATAAGTAGAAGAAAAATACCTTCTTTGGTATACAGTGCTGCTTTCTGAGAAATAAACCACACCAGTTTGGTCATCAACATCTAAGCCATTGAGGAACTTGAAGGGAGAAGAATCATTATTAGCAGAAATGGCTAGTTGTTTGGTCACACCACCACTAGGTCCAACTCTTAGGAGGCCAAAGTATGCATCTACTATATAAAGATTACATGTTTTCATGTCAAATTTGACTCCCAATGGCCTCCCACAAGCAGGCTCGTTGTTTGGATCTGTTGATCCATCGCATAGTTTCCTATTCCTATAATCAAACATTTGCGAATAGTTAGGTAGAAAAAGATAAGATTTCAAACTAATCTACACAAACAAGCCAAACCCAATATTGTTACGAGTTTTCAGCAAGAAATATTTATATAGATGATCAAAATTACATATCATTTTTTACTCTAAATTTTATGAACAGCTTTATATTCAAAAGTTGAGATTGATCTTGCCTGTTTGGTGAGGTAACTGCAAATTCAACCCATCTTTTTTGAATTTTTTGCCATTTGAGAACTCTACCATCTGATATACCAGTATATGGCCCATCACCATTACAGTCAAAGGCGAAGCTTTCAGGGCCTTCACCGCCGGGAAGTCCGAGTACAATGGAGTTTCTCAAGCCATCCTGGAAAATCTCTTCACCAGAAGTGAAGATGAAGGTTGCTGCAAACGAGAGCATCAGAAGGAACAAGAAAATTGGGGAAGAAGACGAAGACGACTTCCTAGGTAACATGGATGAAGATATCATCCAGAAATGAAGCGTGCGCATTCACACACACACATATATATATCTCCTCCAGTGGTATATATCAGTGAATTTTTTATTTTATTTTATTTTAAGAATAAGATATTTCTAATTATAAGAAGCACCAAAATTAATTTTAAAATTTTTCCTTGTTGCCTCCATTAATTATTATTTAGTTTCATTGCATTAATAAATTATTTTTTCTTTTTCTTACTATATAATAAATTACTTTTTTTTTTTAATAAAAAATAATAATATATTTTTTGGAAAAATCCCCTCAAGGCTCAAGTAATAAAAAAAATTGTCAAAAAATGCCCAAAAAAGTTACATGTCATTTCATAAACGTTAACACTTAATCATTATAACATTAACAACTAAATCAGTATAAGTTAACAATAATATCCTAACAAAAAAATTGTTTTTAATAATATTTTTATCTACACGATTCAATTATTTGCATTAATTAAAAAGAACGAGATTCAGTTGTTTGCATTCTAACATCTGACTTTTCTTTGGGCCTATTTTGACAATATTTTGGTAACTTGAGCCGGCATTTTCCTTATTGATTCATTAGATAAAAAGGAAGGGAGGGAGCCAACTCCCTCTTGTTTTATTTATAAAAGTTAAATAACTGAATTATGCGGTTTAAGAAAGTGGTTAAAATTAGCTAAAAGTAAAAAATATGCTTGAAATAAACTTTTGTTTAAAAGTATGCATTCATTTATAAGGGGCAAGCACTACTAACTTTTTAATTAATGCAATATCTATAATTAATGAGGGGCAAAAATGATAAAAACTCATTAAATGCTTAAATAAATTTTGTTAGGCTCTTAAAAAAGCACCAAACCAATTTAAATATTGAACTCTTATAGAAAAGACCGGAGGGAATATATATTAATAAGGGAATATTGAATCTCAAGTTGTGTTGAAGGAATTAGCTAGCTACCCGCTTTGAAAAATTTAGTAGCGGATTGAAGTCAAATGATCACGTGAGCCACATTTATATTCAACTAGTAGATATCAATTTTCCAGTCAAATGATCCTTCATGTGCTGACATTGTTGATTAAATATTACGTTTGACATTTGAAAACACAATTGATGAAAATAATTTTTTTTTTGTTAGAATTGGGTTTTCTTGGGAAGTGATTCCCGTGCTGATGGTGGGGAACACCAAAATATAGCCATTCAAATCGTCACTTTCCAAATTTAAAATATATCTTTTTTTTTGGATCTGATTAAGGGTTTTTCCTTCAAAGGCATAGAGTACAAAAGGTTTTTCTCTCCCAATAAGTGCGATTCCCGATATTCAAACTTGTATTCTCCTCTTTTACGGAATGAGGCCGTTTAACATATTCTCAACTAATAGCTTATTAGTTTTTAAATATATTTTTTTTCCTCCAGATTTTTAAATATATTTTAATGTATATAGAATACTCCTATGTTCCCATTTATAAGGTACTCCGTCCCCACATATTTTCATTGACAAAAAAAATTTAAACTTTATTAACTCTTCTTTAAAAGTCAACAACTTTCAAACTTTGTCTCTATTTAACTACAAATTTTTAAGAAAATACTATTAACAATATAAAAAACAAATAAATAAAGGGTAAAATGTTACAATTATGTCAAAATTTAATGAAATGCCTTATAAATAGAACAAAAAAAAAAAAAAAAATACACACACTCTCCCCCTATAAATAGGATCAAAGGGGGTTTAAAATAAGGATAATAACTATAAATTTTTTTAAAAATAATGTTTTATTTAAAAATTATGAGTTCAAAATTTTAAATTTGAATTAATGAAAATATATTTAGTGATCATACTACAAGAACAACGAGTTCCATGATTTAAAATTAGTTTAAATTCAACATGATTTCAATTACTAGATAGTTTGTGTTGTAAAAGGTGATTAGATGACTTTTCTAAAATCGAATCTTTATAATTTGCTAACATCAATGTACTCACGCCGCCGGCATTAGGTAGGTTGACATTCTATTTACTCCTTCTTAACCTTAATGTATGGTCCGTACGTTCTTTTTATAATATAAGATTAATCGAATTGTGTTGTTTGAAAAGTTAAAAATTAATTAAGTGTGATAAATTTGTAAAAAAAAAAAAAAATTGCTTTCCAAAAATTCGCTCATTCATGTGAAAGAGAGAGAATATATGGGGGAGAAATAATGTGTGGTACAGAAAGAAAGTTATTTTGGAAAATGGAGAGTTTAAAAAAAAAATAAATTAGGTTAGGGTAAAATGAAGAGTTTACAAATTTTTTTGGAGACATCCTTGAACCTGTCTTATAAAAAAACATTGCATGCATACTTAATAATATAATCCTATCTTCTGAAAAGAATGGAAATGAGTGTGTTACTTCTATACATATACCAATAAAAAACAGTTAGAAACATTAAATTTGTTATAAAGTTGAAGTAATTTTTAATATTACCTTTGATAACTACACTAAATTATAGGTCATAGTAATATTAATATATTACTTTCTCTCACTATCCCTAGTAAATATAGACATATACCTACCTCATACAAATAGTCAAAAGTGCTACTTCCTTTTCTCTCCTCTATGAGAGCTTTCTTTTCTCTCCTCCCGTGAGAGCCGTTAGGTCCCTTGTGGATCTCTCTTGTTAATGTCTTCTTTGGACGACAACCAAATCCTTAACCTCATTTTTATTTTTTCTTTTCGTTCGCTTCTCTATCAGTATTCTAGAGAGCTTTGTCGAGAGCGTGGTATGTTTCTGGTTTTTGGAGATTTTTTTGAGGAATGGAGGAGGGACAGAGCAGTGGCGCGAAAAGACTTAAACAAGTAATTGTGAACCTGGGTTGAAAGTTTGAGAATCAAGGGGAAACTTTGGTAGGGACAATTTTAAT
Organism: Acacia acuminata; assembly: GCA_019022655.1. Taxonomy (NCBI): domain Eukaryota; kingdom Viridiplantae; phylum Streptophyta; class Magnoliopsida; order Fabales; family Fabaceae; genus Acacia; species Acacia acuminata. The sequence continues at coordinate 4,510,815 of JAFJYI010000028.1, read as the reverse complement.
AGGGAAGAATTTGAATGTTCCAACTGTCATCTCTATGATTAAGAAAGGGTGGCGGTTGGGCGAAGAGGTGGACGTTCACGATCTCGATCGGAATTATCTAGTATTCCTTTTCTTTCTCAACAACAGGGACGACTATGCTTGCATTCTTAAAGGTCTACCATGGTCAATACAGGGTCATCTCTTGAATCTTCAAATATGGGAAGACTACATGGTGCTTAAAGACGTTGACTTTAGCTTGGTGCCATTTTGGTTGCAGTTCCATGGTTTCCCTTTGAAGGCTTTTGAACGCAAAAACATTAGGAGGTGCAGTGGGGGAGACAATGATGTATGAGCAGCCAATGGTTGACGATAAACAAGTAAGAAGCTTCATTTGAGTAAGGGCTCTGCTTCTCCTAGATGCCAGTGGGTGACGGTTCAGTATGAAAGACTGCCAAATTTTTGTTATAGTTGCGATCGAATTGGCCATGAAAGCCGTGGTGGTAAGGTGGCGAATGTTAGTAACGACAATGGAGATGATTCAGAATTTGGTAACTGGCTAAGCACACCAGCGGTCCGAACGTTTGAGGGTGTCTTGGAGCTTTGTAAGGAGAAATGAGAGGAAACTGAACTTGTCAAGATGAATAATCACTTTATAAGTTTCACCGGAATCTGACGCCAACATATAAGGTTTCTCAGTTTGGAAATTCAACCCTGTCCAGTAAGGTTATCCAGACTGCAAGGATAAATGCATGGCGAGACCCACACCAACAGAAAGAAGATCTCGAGTTGGGGAGTGTTGTGACTTCAAGGGACCCTACAACGCAGACTTGGACTCAGCCACCAATGACTTGCAGTCGAATAATTCGCCTATGACAGGGATGTTAGTTCTCTATATTTTTGATGTTTTGATGATGACCATTATAATGAAAATAGGTTAAAAGATTCAAGGTTAAACCGTGTTTTAATACTTAACTTGAATCTATAACTGCTTTTAAACTTCACTTTTATTTAAAGACTGATATTGACTCGAGTTAAATAACTTTTCACCTCGAGTCATTAACTCAAGGCAACAACTTTTTAACTGGAAGTTAATTTTACTCTTTTTCAAAATCATTGTCTTTGGAAATCAAAAATCATTGTGTGTGATTTCATTTCTCTATATCATCACTCATTACTATTCCTAATTGCTTTTAATCAGTCTGCTAATGAGTTTCAGATGATTATATGAAGGATTAACAACAAATTGATGTAAAGCAATTTGTGTGTCAGAACGCATTAAATGCACTTACCATATCGAGACACAATCTCAGCAACCATACCTCTGAACAATCGAAAGACATTTCTACTATTCCTATCTCACAATAAAAGCTATTTCACAACAAAAAAACGAAGGAATGAAAGAATGTCGTGACAAGACAATTTCAATTGGCACATTAACGGTGAAAGTGGATATCAAGCTTCATCTGTTTAATGGCTATATTTATGAGTCACAACGGATAATGCTCAAGCTTCTCCAACGGTCATTAATCGCATCAACTATAAATACTAGAAGCATTGAATTCGCCATCTACCAAAACTTTGCGCATTCAATTCGAATTTATTACAATTTACTGTTTCATTAATATCTTCGGGTATATCATGTACTTCAGTGATTATCATTTATTTACTTAGTGAGGAGTTAAACACTATTTGATTATTTGTTTGTTTGTAAATCTTAAGGTTGAGGAACCTTAAGTGTGGGTGTACAATTACAACTTATAAGGGGGAGTGAGTCCTAGTATGAGAGGATCATATTGAGTACGAAGTGTGTAATTGTATCAGTGATTAAGAGTTAGTGAAAATCCCAAGGTGCTTGGGGACTGGACGTAGGTCGAGGAGTTAGACCGAACCAGTATAATCTCTCTATGTTCACCTCTTTTCTTTGTCTTTGTTTTTTGTGTTCTTGAGCGTTTAGCAAAAATATTTTTATAATCACCTATTCACCCCCTCTAGGTGATATTCCACCTTCATTTGGTATCAAAGTCAAGTTTCTCAGTTGGGCTTAACATCCCGAGAAAGATCATGGAAGGAATATTGCATGACAGTGCCTCTATAGACCTCCTGGCTTCAACGACGAACACTATTCATTTTGGAAAGCAAAATTCAAAGTGTTTGTGTTAGCTACGGAGTATGGTCTCTGGCAAGTAATAGAGAATGGGGATTATGTTCCCACAAGGATTGAAGGGGGAATTCATGTTCCAAAGACGGAAGCAGAGTTTGATGAGAATGATAGAAGAAAAATTACTCTTAATAGGAAAACTGTTTTGACGCTACAGAGTGCTCTCAGCCAAAAGGAGTATTTTCATATATGTAACTTGTCTAGTGCTAAAGAAATGTGGAAGGAGTTGGAAATAACATATGAAGGAACATCCGACATCAAGGAGAATTGTATCAATACTTTAACGACCGAGTATGATCTCCTTCGAATGAAGACTGGAGAGTCCATTGCTGAATTTCAACTTTGCTATACCCATTTGATCAACCAATTATCAGGTTTGGGTAAAATGTATGAGCAAGGTCCTCAAGTTAGAAAAATTCTCAATGTCTTGACGAAAGATTGGGAAGCCAAAGTCACAGCAATCGAAGAGGCCCGTGATGAATCAATGACCTCAGTTGCTGCTCTATTCGGAAGCCTATCTGAACATGAAAGCAAACTGAAATTCAAGAAGGGCCTGGATGAAATCAACACCAATTGTAGCAAAGGTGTCACCCTTAATGCTGTAAAAGAGAAAGAAGTAAAAAATGAAGATGATGATGACGACGACGACAAAATGGGATGTTCGTGTGAAGATTCAAGAAATTTTACAAAAAGGATCAAGGCTTCAGAAATCGATTCCAAAAGGGGAGCTCAAGCAACAGACGAGAGTTCAAGGATAAATATCAGATTATATGCTACGAATGCGAGAAGCCTGACCATATCAAATCCGAATGTCCTCAATTGAAAGGCAAAGAGAAGGAGAAGAAGAAGAAGTTCAATCACTTCAAAAAGAAAGCCCACGTATATGCCATATACGGTGACAACTCCTCGGATGAGGAAGAAAGTAAAGAAGAGGAAGTAGCTAATGTCTGTCTAGTGGCGTAGAGGAAGAACAACTCGAAAATGACGATGAGGTATATGATTTTGAACCTACTTATGATGAGTTACTTTCTGAGTATAATGATTTACATTATGAATTCAAAAAGATTGCGAAAGAACTTATTGCTTCCAGAAAGAAAATCAAATTACTTGAGCGACAAACTAAAGATTCTTCTCCATCTTGTAAAAATGTGATTTGCAAAAATGTCCCGATCTTACAAAGAAAAATGAGCATCTTACTAAAACTCTTGAAAAATTCACTAAAGAAAGTGAAATGCTCAATGTGATTTTAAAAGCATAGAGATTTACAAACAATCGATCAGGCATTGGTTACAATCCTATCTTTGACAACAAGAAAGGGAAAAAGAAAACTAGAGGAAAGTCTTACTTGAATTATTTCCGAAATCAGTTCATACTTCAAATCCCTTTACTTATTATAATTACTCAGAATCGAAAGGGACACAGTACTTCATCTTGTTTTCATAAGAAAGAAAGAAGAGATAAACATGTTGGCAACTATCAGTACTTCCTGGCTGTGTCTTTGGGATTTTAATGAGATCGTACCCCAACATGAGAAGTACGGTGATAGGCTTTGAGCCTGAAGGAAAATCCTGAATTTTAAGTGCTTTGTGGCTGATTGTAATATTGAGGATTTGGGATTTAATGGGTCTAGTTTTACTTGGCGTAATAATAGAGAGAGCCCGAAAACTATTCGAGAATGCATTGACAAGGCTTTGGGCAATCTGCAATTAAGGGAACAATCCCCAAACCTCCAAGTTTTAATATAGATCCTGTCTGGTCTAATCATCATCTATTATTCATATATAGCCGATGAGTGCCATCATAAAAATTGGGTGTTCCATTTTGAGTTATCCTGGGTGTCCCATGGAGGTTTCTTAAAGGTAATTAGAGAGAGTTGGCAGCTCACTTCTGATAGTGACTAATCAGTTTTGGAGGCATTTATAGGCAATCTGACAACATGTAGGCAGAAACTAATTAGATGGAGGAAGAAGTAATTTCTGAATAATGCTAATTATTGATCATTTAAAATCTCAACTGGCTAATTTTGGTTAGGGTGACCTAACTTAAGTCAATTCCCAGGGGATTTTGGATGTGAAGGGCGTTATTAGGAGATTGCTTGACTTGGAAGAGAAATATTGGTGGCAGTAATCTCGTATAAATTGGTTAGAATCTTGCGATAAGAATTCTCGATTCTTTCATCTTCCGACCATCAAAAAGCACTACTAGAAAATACTGAAATGGTAACGGAATTTGCGAGGGAAATTAATCTGTCACAAATTTCAAGCCATTTTGCGACGGAATTAAAATTCTGTCACAACTTGCAGAGAAAGAAAAATCCGTTGCAAATTGCGATGGATATAAATTTGTGACGGATAATTTTGTCCGTCGCAAATGTTTGCAATGGGAAGACATATCCGTCGCAATTTGCGGCGCATCTGGCAACAGAGGTTAAAAATTGGGTGGCGGTAAAACTTACGCCAATTTGCGATGGACTTTGGTTTCGTCGCTAATCAAAATATTAGGTATTTGGTCAGATCCTTTCTCGTCTTCTCTGCCCATTTCTCGCTCACTGTCTCCACCCATTTCTTGCTCGTTGTGACCGGCTCGATCTCCCCCGACCCTCGTTGTCTCCACCTCGATCTCGCTCGTCGTTGCCGGCTTGATCTACCCCAGCCCTCGTCATCTCTGTCTCAATCTCGCTCATCGTCTCTGGTAGCCGTGGCTGTCTCTCCCTCTCTAGAAGCTCATTCGTCATCTGGGTAAGCATCTTTTTAGAAGTTTCATATATGTTCATTCAGCCGTCTTTTTTAGAATTTGATTGGGTTTTACTTTCATTCATTAATTTTGGTTTACTCGTGAAATTTTAAATTTTTTCTTTAGTTTGTATCTCCCCCAAATGAGAAGATTTTCCTGTGATTTAGTCATTGATTTGTTGGAATCTTAAACTTTCCTCTTGTTCTAAACGAGTTCTATTTTGAGACTTCTGTTCAATTTTCGGTTTAAATCCTCATGATAAAAGAAAATAAAACATAAGAGTGCCATAGTCCTTAAGATTGGTTTGAATATGTAGCTATAATAATTATATTTTGCATAAACTTGAAAGTGAATTGGTACGAATAAACCAGAAGTTGTTGGTATATGTGTTTCTAAATTAGGTTATGGAAGTGAAATTTGTGCATATGTGGTTCTTGATGGATATGTTGAGAAATGTTGATAAATAGATAATGAATGGTTTGGGGTTTCAGTATGAAGATTGAAGGCCTTCAATTAGCTTGGAGGGGACCCAAAACAAACCAATTGAATCCTCTTCCCCATACTTGGAGTAGACTACTTAAGTTCACAGTCCAATTTTATTAGTATTAGTATCTAGGAAGCCTATTTCATAGTCAACTCAAGTCTACCATCATTCGGAGATGATCACAGACATAATGCCTCCTGTTACTTTCACGTTGTAAGTTATAAATTAAGGGCATGGCCAGCCTGTTTACCTATTCCTATTCTATGTCTGAACTCTGCCTTTCACTTGTATGGAGACCAAACACGCCTATCCTTGAATTCTAAGTTTGCCTTTATTTGTTTGATTCAAAACCTTTAAAAGCTATATGAATTAGTTGAGAATGCAGGAAAAAATTATGAATTCTAATTCCATATATAACATTCATTAGTGCAACAACACATTCTTGTTATTATTTCTTTCATTATTGACGGAAGGCATATTAAAAGTTATGCAAGTAATTGATGATGCCAGCTCCTAATTGTGAGTTTTTCCCCTAATATATATATATATATATATATATATGGGGAAATCATCTCTGCATTTACTGCAGAGAAACTTGTCTTCAGCAGGACAAAAAAGACGCAGTTTGGACATATAAGCAAGTTCGAACTGTTATACACTCATAGAGCATTGATTCTGGGCATTGCTTTCGCCGGCGGCTTGTGTACTTATACACTCACAGGTCTCACTTCAAAGAGTCGTCAATCCTATGCCAATGCCGGCATAATCGCCTAGCAAGCAATTTCTCAAGTTCGAACTATTTACTGATACACTGGTGAGAGCAAGGCCCTTAATTCGTATTCTGATGCAATAAAAAACACACCGAAGCTTGGATATAAGGTGGAATGGCCAAAGGTTTGGGTTTAGGATGCACATATGGGATAGCATGTATGTCCTGGGCTTTAGTCTTTTGGTATGCCGGTGCCTTTATCGAGAACAGCAGGCAATGACAAATGGGCTTTTACGTTTCTTTTTTCCTTTGCTTATATCATTCGCTTGCTTATATATCAAAACTGCGTCGTTTTTTGTCATGCTGCAGACAAGTTTTTCTGCAGTAAATGAAGAAATGATTTCCCCTATATATATATATATATTCATTAGTGCAACAACACATTCTTGTTATTATTTCTTTCATTATTGACAGAAGGCATATTAAAAATTATGCAAGTAATGTTGGAAATTATGCCCTAGGAGCAAGTTATTGTACTTTAAACACTGTTATTATTTAAAGTATTTCCGCATTTAGTTATCATATTATTTGCATGTTTATTATGATAACTGTATCCTTGGACGTATCATAAAGATTGTCCTAAATGTCCTTGGTCGGTCATCTATGTGGGAGCAAAGATGAAATAAGATCAGTATGAGTTTGGTGAGGTATGGAGATACGAATCAAAGTCATAGGCACTTGTAAGAGTACGAGGTGCTGAATCGACCCATTATGAGAAAGCTGCATGGATTAAGTCATAAGCTTATCTCATGTATAACCGTGTCACAATGTTCTTTGACCTGAGATCATCATGGATTCCTACATGAGAGTCGCTCATCTTTGACCTATTCAAAAGTCACCTTTGACCGGGTGATGATAAAGGCTTCGATCGGGATTAGTGATTTTCATGCAGGGGAATGTGAATGGTCAAGATGAGATTTGTCCCTCACATTTGTAGAGAGATAATACTGGGCCCCTCGATGAGTGAGTCTGAGAAATGCATGACCATACTACGATGGAAAGGAGTTTCCATTTCAATTGTTAGACTACTCAAGAATCGAGAAAGTAATGGTCAAGAACATGAGGTTGACATTATCCATGCTTCATCCTTGACCAAATTATCGCATGATAAAAGGGACGTGACATAGTTGTATGATAGGTTGTATTGTATCATCGATCACCATATGAATTCGGTAGTCGCAATGTCTTGCTAGAGGCCGCTTGCGACTTGTGGGCTGGTACAGTATTGGCCCGCTGCCAATCTCATGTGGGCCTGCAAGGTCGCATACAAGAATGGCCCAACACGAGTAATAATGTCTAGATTCATTGAATCTTAGATATGTCTAAGATTTAATGAATACAGCATTTAATCCAGGATGGATATATATATATATATATATATATTATTAATTTCAAAAATACTAATATTATTATTTATATAGATAATACTATTATTATATGGTATTTAATTTATTTGATAATTTGAATAACTAAAATAAACGAGAGATATCATATCTCGATTTAATTTTTGAATAGAGATATCATATATTAGATTTAATTTGAATTGAGATATAGTATCTCGATTTAATTAAATAGATAGATATCATATCTTAGATTTAATTTATAAAGATAAATTAAATCGGTAGGCTTTTAATTCGAATTAAATAAATAGATTAGATTAGATTTGTTGAATGATTTAATTAATATATTATTTTAATCCCAATTTGAATTTCAAGATTAATTAAGATTAATTTTGAATATATTAATACAGCCCTTTAGGGTTTTAAAAACCCTATAAGATTATGATCTAGTCGTATTAAAATACAACAGGTGAGCCGCAGAAGAAAAACCTAGAGAAAGAAAAAATACGTAAGATGTTGAAAGCGCTAGCACACTGCTGTCGGTGTTGGAGTACGTTTCGGTGTTGATCTTGGTAGAGGGAGTGGATTCGCTGAGTCGGCTCTTGTTGATCGAACGAGACGCACACGCATAGAAAGGTACGGTTCTTAACCAATCCGATTTAAACGCCGTTGATGGATCCTCCTATGGGATTCATAAAATTTTAATGGATGAATTCCTTCCGCTGCGTGTACGGATCCCAACAAGTAATTGATGATGCCGGCTCCTAATTGTGAGTTTTATTTTTTTCCCCTGATATGTATGTATGTATGTATGTATGTATGTATGTATGTATGTATGTATGTATGTATGTATGTATGTATGTATGTATGTATGTATGTATGTATGTATGTATGTATGTATGTATTCTTTTCCTTCTTGCTAATTCATAGTCATTGATAATTTATGATTATTTATTCGAAATATGCCCCGTGATATGGTAGCAATTGTAGCTGTCACTTACATTTGTTTACTTGCTCTTCTTTTAACTTTGCACTGATAGAATTACAATCTAAACAGTATATTCAATTACTCTAGTGTCTAAAAATAGCTGCAAATTTGGCAAAACCAAATTAAATTTTCTTGATTATTATGCGTATGTAATAATACTTTGTCACTAAGATATTTTTGATAAGTAAGTGTATAATAAGTTCTAATTCATGAAATAATAAGTTTACTTGTTATTAGGGAGCGTTTGACTCTATTTTTTTTTTCTGCAATAGGTTGCTGGAATTGAGGTAACAAGCTAGAACCCTGATGTAATTGTTTGTTTGCAATGTGATGAAATAATAGTATATATGTTTTCCCCATTTTTGTAATATGTCCCCATTTTATTCTGTAATTTCCCATTCTTTGTTTTCCCCCTCCACATGGATGTTCCCATCTTCTGGTGTACTATCCTCAATCTCTGGTTGCTTGCTAAGATCTTCTTTGTTGAATGCATGTGATTGTTTGCCACTTTCTTGATTAAGTCGCAATTGGTTGGTATCAGTGGCCATTTGTATTGGCCACTTATATTTATGGCATGATGATGTGTGAAGCATAGAAAATATATGAGTTAGTTAATTAGTAAGGAAGTTAGAGTTAGTTAATTAGGTTAGTAACTGAGTTAGTTAGTATTACTGTGTTATGTTAATCTATTGCTATCATTCTGTTATTACCGTGGCACAGTGGCTAAGGAAGCCTAAGTCATTATCCTATATAAAGGGTAGCTTATACTATTTAGTGTGTTGAATATTTATGAATGATGAATGAAAGTGCATAGTGCTATGTGTTTTCTCTCCCCTTTCCCTCTTCTTTCCCCAATTCTTCTCAATTTTTACAACCTATCTATCACATGTTGTTTTGTGGACTGGGGTATGTCCCCACTACATATATTTGGGATGCAAACAACATCGCAACCAATGCTTGGTATGCAAACATTGATCATAATGAAACAAACTCCTTGTGTAGGTTGGGTTGGGTAAGTATAGAAGGAGATTCTGGTAGGAGTTGGATGTACAATCGCTTAACTCAGAGAAAACAACTAACTCGAGTATTCTTGGAGGGTTTGGAAGAGTTCATCCAATTTGCTTCGATGCAGACAACTAGTTCAAGTAACGTGATCAGTTGTTCGTGTATGAAATGTAGGTCTTTCAAATTTCAAAATCCGACCACGGTCAAAATCCATTTGCGTAGCAAAGGCTTCATAAAGGATTATGAATGTTGGGAATGCCATGGGGAAGTCCGACAGACACTGAGTGGTTATTACGAGCACAGTAGTCATCGAGACAACCTTAATCAATATGAACAGTTGGTTATGGATGTTGCGGGATAGTCGATTTGCCAATATTTTGATCCCGTTACTCATGCTGAACCATCATACATGGGAGAGGATCCCGGTACACATACCCACCCATCATATAGGTGTGCCTACCACTCCCACTTATCCACAACAAGGGGCAGAGTAGGTTTACTTTACGATTTCTAATTGATTTACGTATATATTATTTTCTTTAAGTATCTATGTACTAACATTTTCAATACTTAACATTTCTTCCTTCAGCGCACTACGTCGCTTGGGAGTCAGGTCAGGGAAGATAGTTCCCCCGATACACCAGTGTGGGGATCGATTGATCCTGCGACAGGGCTGACGTGGATCCATCCTGTCGGCACCACCGAGTAAGTCATGTAAAGTTACTAATACTGTTCAGATTTTATTTTACATTTAGTTTGTACGCTAATATTTTCAACACATCATTGTTTTCAGGTTTGAGCCTTATAGAGTGGTTGTGGATTTCATGGATAAGCAACTACTCCGTAATTACAATCACCCTTGGGGCAATTGGTCAGAGATTCCTCAAGCTGTTCGTGATGCTTGGTTCAATGACTTCTTGGTAAGTTATGTCCTTTAGATTCTTAATTTCTTCTCATCAAAATGCAAATTGATTAAGTACTTTCATAACTTGGAGCACTAATTGTTCATTATTGATTTTTAGGGAAAGTTTAGGTGGTTGCACACCTATCGGCGAGATTTAGAAAAAGCTTATAACTTCAAATTAGGGCAGAGGTTGTCTGATCAGTTTTATAAATTGAGAAATAATAAAGGCAAGACAACTTGGATTCATCCTGAGACCGTAACACAATTATTGGATAAATGAGCCGCCGATGAGAAATGACAGCAGAAATCTGTGCAAAATAAGTTAAATAGGTCTTGAATGGATGACCCTCATATAGTGGCAGCTCCATTCCAATAAGTCAGAATCGAAGAAACGTTGTAAGTATACGTTATTTTCTATTTCGTATTCAATATTTTATACTTTGAAGTAATTAATTAATGGTCATCATTTGTATTTGCGGGAAGCTTCTAGGGACACACCTTCAGACTTGGTTGATTGGGTTACCTTTGAGCGGACCTATTCCCGGGAGTCTGCAGCTAATGGGAAGTGCTGGATCAATGCCAAGTCTTAGCAATTCGTGGTGAGACATTTATTATATTATTATTTGTTTCAGATAGCAATATGTTTATTTCATTTTACATGCCACATTTGTAATGCATCTTTGTGTTTGTAGGAAACCTGGGAGAAGCTGTTATAGGAGAGAGCCACACAGATTGCAAATGGCCTTGCATCCTCTCAGTTTGATAACGAAAACCTCTTCATTGAGGCTGTAGGAGGATTTGACAAGAAAGGGAGAGTGTTCATGATGGGTGCCTCTACTAACCGAGTGAAGTCTACTAAGCGCTCATCCAGCCATATTGGAGGTGTTTCAGTAGGTAAATGTAATACTTTTGATATTAATTGTTACATTTTCACTTCCTCATCCATTTAAATGAAGTACAAAAAGTAAACTGACTTCCTAATGTTGTTTTTGCAGATGAGGTTAAAAGAGTGAAGGTGTTAAAACAGCAGCTTGTTGCTACCACATAGCAGCTAGAGGCTATGACACAACTGGTGAATCATCAAGCAGAGCAGATGAATCACCAAGAGCAGATGATGAATCAGCAAGCGGAGATGATGAAGCAGATGCAGGATCTACTCTAGTCTCTAATAAAGGACAAGAAGGATATGGGGTCGGCTACTAGTGATGATGATGACCATCTGCTAGATAGACATTATTTAAGAATTTTTTGGTTCTTTTTAGTCCATTTTGTTGTCAACATTGTTGTTTATATTTTGTTTTCTCTCTGTATACTCTTTTATGATTGCTATTATATATTTTTCATCATATGCAGTTCTTTTTTTTATTTCATAATTTTTTTTTTTCTAGTGGCGATGAGGAACATGCATAATAAATATATATTTTTAAATATAATTCTTATATTTGCGACGGATTTATTACATAATTCTGCATGCAAATGGTGTAAATTCTATTATTTTTTTAGAGGAATACAATTTGCGACGAATTATTTTAATAATTTTGTCGCAAAATTCTGAACTTGCGACAGTTATAAGTCCGTCGCAAATATGAAATTTGTGATGGATATAAAGTCCGTCTCAAATTATCAATTTTGCGTGGATAAAAATTCCATCGCAACATTTCATATTTGCGATGGATTAATAAGTCCGTCACAAAATTGATAATTTGCGACGGAATAAATTTTTACTGTCGCAAAAAATCATTTGCGCGACAATGTTTGCGATGGACCTCGATGTCACAATTTCCTTTGCAAAAAGGATTTGTGACAAAAATTCCCTCTATAGCGACGGACGCTAATCTCTGCTTTTTTTTTTCCTTTGTAGTGAAGAGACATAGGAACAGAATCTCATGTATTAAGATGACTTTGGCAATTGGTTAATGGAGAAGGATGCCATCTCCAATAACATTACTAGATTTTTTCAGAGTCTATTTTCTACTTAAGTTCACGCTCAATGGATACAGTCTTGGGTTTTATTTATCTTAGAATCTAGATTGAACTGAATCAGAGTCTATTACGACCTGTCTTAAGGGAGGAGGTTAAAGCTACAGTCTTTAGTCTAGGGAGAACAAAGGCCAAGGCCTGATGATTTCTCTTGTAAATTTTATCATTCTGCTTGGTCTAAAATTGGTGACTCTGTTTGTATTATGGTTAAATAGATTTTTATAGGTAATTCTATTTTAGATGGAATTAATATAACCAACATTACTCTTATTCTAAAACACAAAAACCTAAACATGTATCCCATTTTTGGCCTTTAGGTTTGTGTAATTTTCATATAAGATCGTTTCTAAGATTATGAACACACTACTAGAAAACAACGATTAGCGACGGAATTTTTTTCGTCCTAAATTTAGGAGTATTTGTGACGGAATTTAAATTCCGTCGCAAAATAGCAATGTTTGCAACGAAATTGGATTTAAAATCGCAAATTTAATAATTTTTTTAAAAATAATTTTGCAACGGAATTTCAATTACGGGGTTTGCGGCAATTGGATTTCCATTGCAAATTTAATAATTTTTTTTAAAATAATAAATTTTTTAAAAAATAATTTTGCGATGGAATTTCAATTCCGTCGCAAAACCTGTTTGGTTTTTAGAAGGAATTGGATTTCCATTGCAAATTTAATAATTTTAAAAAATAATAATTTTGTGATGGAATTTCAATTCCGTCACAAAACCCAAATGCGGTTTTGCGATGGAATTGGATTTTCGTCACAAAAACCAAACGGGGTTTTGTGATGGAATTGGATTTCCGTCGTAAATTTAATAATTTTTGTTTTTAAAATATAAATTCTGTTGCAAATTTAATAATTTTTTAAAAAAATAATTTTGCAACGGAATTGGATTTCGTCGCAAATTTAATAATTTTTTTTTAAAAATAATTTTGCGATGGAATTTGAAGTTTTGTGAAGGAATTGGATTTACGTCGCAAAATGAAGGATTCCGTCGCAAAACCCTTAGTTTTAAATTTCTCAACTTCTTCTTCCTCCTTCATTTTCACGAGTTCGTCCCTCCCTGCGCTCTCTCTTTTCACCATTCGTCTTCCACCTCCTGTCGCCGTGCCGCCGCCCCCTGTCTCCGCCGACGCCCCTGTCGCCAACCCTTCTGGTCTCCGTCGTTGCCGCTTTTTCAAGTAAGTTTCAAAAAAAAATCCAACTTTTTTATCATGTATTGTTAGATAGGTTCTTTGGTATAATGCTTTGATTATATAGAGAGACTCTTAAGAAATCACTGAGGTTCTCTCTCTCTCTATGAGTTTTCTTGGTGAACAATATAATGAGGTTATTCTTATAATGTAAACCTAATAAACCGCACAAATCGAGACCACTTAAGAGTTTGCAATTTGATCTGTATGTATAAGGCTAATATAATAGAAGCTGGCTAACTACTTGGTAACTAAAAACAACTTTCAGTTTTTTTTTTATTATAGAAAAATAACTTATTGAGAACAATTTTTCAAATAAGAGTTTTTTAGTTTTAATCAAACATGCACATTATTTCTACAAATTTAGTAATTTACGTAGAGCCAATCAGTTGTTGCTCGTGATGCTCTAGTGTAAAGAACGAAATATAGAGTCATAGGTGTTGGATTAATATACCACTCATATTCAATTATTTTTTTATGAAAAAGATTATTCTTTTTGAAAGGAGTTTAAACAGACAATTAGCAGTTAATTAACAAAAGAACAAGCAGGGGGAGATCGGAGGCGTAATATATGTAGTTAATATTTAATGTTCTATCTCATTTGAAACTTAATTTAATATAAGTAAAGTTAACATTTTTAAATTTAAAACATATTTAAAGCGCTATTTTTTTTTTTTTTTTTTTTTTTTTTCGTTTTGACTTTGATGAATTAGTTGAAGCTATAGACTAAAGGGAGAATATATTGGATAAGATTTGGATATTAAAAATAAATTCAAAAATTTTAAATTATTATTATTGCTCCCCTACTACTATTTTTTTATAATTTTTTTTTAAAAAATCAAAATTTACTGACGTAATTCAAATCCATCGCAAATTTCGGGATTTGCGATGAAAATTTGAGTTTACATCACGATTCGACAAGGGTTTTTGCGACGGCAGACGAAATCCATAGCAAATTCCGTCGCAAACGAATTTTGCAACGGAAAATCCCTTTTTGCGACGGATTTTTTTTGCAAAAACGATTTTGTTTTTTTTAGTGACAATAGAATGCGCCCTTTTCTTGGTGTTTGTATCTCCCAGAACCAAAGTGCTTTTGTTCCTGACAGGTGCATTCACGACAATATTATTATTGCTTATAAGGTATATCACTATCTCCGCAAGAAATCTAGGGTTAAGTAGGAATTTTGTCTAAAACTGGATATAAGTAAGGCATATAGCCGGGTTGAATGGGACTTCTTAAAGAATGTTTTGTAATAATATGGTTTATGTATTGAGTGGGTGTCTCTTATAATGAAGTGTGTGCATTTCGTTGGTCTAAATATCTGTTTATCAGGAGAAAATGTGAGCCCCTTTGTTCCAAGCAGGGGCATTCTCCAGAGAGACCCCCTATCTTTGTATCTATTTATCATTGTGGCTGAGGTCTTTTCACTAATGATTAGCAAGAGTCAGATGGACACACATGTCAAGGGAGTTAAATTAACCCACGGTTGCCCTAAGCTTACCCATGGTTTCTTTGCCGATGATGCTCTTTTATATATACATGCTAGTCAGTGTAATTGAAATTATTTGGAGATGTCTTGCATATGTATTGTGTTGCTTTTGGCTAGGTCATTAATCTTGAGAAATCGAGTATCTTTTTCTCAACCAATACCCTAGTAGAAATGAGAAGTATGGTGGGTAGTATTTTAGGTATCCCAGTAACAGAGGGCCCAGGAAAATATCTTGGTATCCCAAGCATCTGGGAAAAGACCAAACACCAGGCTTTGGCTTATGTTAGAGAACATGTAGCAAGTAAAATCCAAGGCTGGGGTTAGTCTCTCCTTTCCTTTGCTGGTCGAGAAGCATTGATTAAATTTGTTATCCAGGAGATCCCTATTTATCCTATGAACTACTTTAGGTTTCCTCTTAAAACTTGCAAGGATATAAATAGCAGTATTGCCAATTTTTGGTGGAGTGGAAAAGTTGTTGGAGGTAGAACCCATTGGAAAGCTTGTGAATCAATGACCAAAGGTAAGAGTACTGGAGGTATGGGATTTTGAGATCTAACTATTATGAATGATGCACTTCTAGCCAAAACAGTTTGGAGGCTAATAGTGAGCCTGAATTAGTTATGGGCTAGGGTCTTAAAGAGTATGTATTTTCCTAAAGAAGAGTTTATTGAAGCAGAAAAAGGCTAAAAGGCTTCGTGGTGTTGGTCTAGCGTTCTGGAAGGGAGAAATTTTCTCAAGAAAGACTTACAATGGGATATGAGGAATGGTGCATCAATCAGAATATGGTGTGATAATTGGGTTCTAAAGCTAAATTCCCAAAGAAGCCGAGTAACATCAAGGACCCTCTTATTTATGATGCTAGAGTCTTCGACCTTATAATTAATGGTGAGTGGGATCTTCCCCCTATTAATCATTATTTTCCTGATAAAATCAAGAGCACTATATATGATATTCCTATCCTCTCCAATGGTTTGGAAGATAAATTAGTGTGGACTTGTGATAAAGATGGTGTGTATTCTGTTAAATTGGGGTACCATCGTGGGATAGAGGTGAATGTTTGTTGCATCAATAAAGCAAGGTCCTCTATTTTCATTCCCACTACATGGTGGAAATCGATATGGATGATAGAGACTATCCCAAGAGTACAGCTGTTTATATGGCGCCTATTAAAAAATGCTATTGCAACCAATGGATCCCTTTATCGGTGGAAAAGATCACAGGGATCAATATGTCATGTTTATGAAGAATATGAGGAGATTGTTGAACTTTTTTTTTTCATTACCCTTGGGCCAATGCGTTTGATTTGGTTGCACGCTAAGTGCTAGATTTGATGTATCTAGTATGTCAAAATTTAATGCTTGGTTGAGTACAAGATTTATCGTTAATTTGCTGGATTTTGTGGTTCATTTGGAAGCAAAGAAATGAAATGTTCTTTAATCACAATGATCCTAATCCTATTGATGTGATAGAAGTGGCTAGGAAGAGTAACTTTAAATATTGGGCTAGTTGTGAGACTATGTATTCGGGTTATGAGGTGCAAAATGATTGCATTAGCCCTCTAGTTAAATGGTCTCCTCCTTCTTGTGGCTAGGAGGGCTAATGCAACAACAGTGAATGTTTATCAGGTGCAAAGTGATTGCATTAGCCCTCTAGTTAAATGGTCTCCTCCTTCTTGTGGTCTCCTCTGATGCTCTACTCTGATCAAACTATTTTGGTAACGATTAAGGAGTCCGGGGAATTTTATGGATCCTCGTTTCGATTTTTGTAGAATTAATTATGATTTTTCAAAGTTAGGTGAAAGTCAGCCCAAACGCTGTCAAACAGCATTTTTTTTCCCGAAATTAAAGGGAAAATAATTAAAAAATAAATACACCAGGGGTAAAATAGCATTTTGGCTAGGATATATATTGGGATATTGATTGTGAATTAATAGATGCGATATTACCCTCATAGGATATATGTGATCGCTTTCCGACTGACAACGTACCGTATTCGTCAACAAAGGTACGGACGCGTACTGTAACACTAACTCTGATGCTTATTGTATACTTATATGTGATAGATGTATTCATAGACTAAGACTCTGTCTGAAAGTTTTTCATATACATTTAGCTATACACGGGTTATGGTTTTGATAATGCCATTAAGTTTTCCTAGCGCTGAGGACACGATAGGCCATCGTGGTACTGGTGAATAGTGCAAACCATAATAACATTCATATGCGAATGGGTCATTGTTCTTATTATCTTTCAGATGTGATTACTACTGTAATGTCATGAATATCTGTCATACTTAATTGTTACATAAGCATGAGGTTAACCGTTACCTGAGGTTCAATGGGTATTGAACCTCAGCTCTTACCATAGCTTTAGGATCCGGAGTGAACAGGATCGAAGATAAGGGTAAGCAGTAGGCATGAGGGCCTGCTGGAGAAAATTTCTTTTGATATGTACTTAACATTACTAGTTGTTCAAAATTTTTGTACCGCTATTTAAAGCAAACATATACATTACAAATGAATGTTTATAAGTTACTCTTCAATTTAAATACTTTCAAAACTCAACTCTGATCAAACTATTTTATAAACGTTTTAGAAAATTAGGATGTTACATTTTTGGTATCAGAGCAATAATTCTGGCACTGATTTAACTATGTTACTCCAAACAGTTTGGTGTCTAGAAAGGGTTTTGTGGTTGTCATTGAGTCCCAGTGAATTCGGCGAGACTTCCACAAACACACCGGCCTGCCCAAATTGTTTGATTAACGGAGTTAGGTTCTAAGCCTTTTTAAAACTTGGAGCATATTTTGAAAACGAGTACTGATATAACCCTGGTGTTGTTGTAGTGATGAACAGAGACGAGTTTCCCTATTTAGATTATTATGGGGGGAGGAGATGTATAGCACGTCGATCTATGGTCCCTGGAAATGTAGGAGTAAGACTGAACCCGGAACCAGTATATCCACCCCCTATGCCTATGCCTGAACCAGAACCATATTTCCCTGCTCCGGAGTACCAGTTAGACCCAGAGTATATGCCAAACTACCCCGATGACGAACCAGAGCTAGAACACCACCCTGGACCCGAGTACTTTGATGAGTACCTTTACAATCCAATACCCATAAATGCTGAGCCCTTAAACATAATATATCTGCCAGCACCTGTTAGCCCTAACGGATCCTATCACTCCTCGGTGGGTGATAATTTTGATTACCCAGATATACAAAACCTTGACAACGCCGATGATGCAGACTCGGATGACCTACAATACGTCCTAAATGACAACACTATTCTCACCCACATTGTGCTCTTAGACCTGCAAAACGCGGAGTTGACCACCGGAACTCAGAAAGACAAGTACCTTCACTACTTGACTCGTGTCAAGGAGTTTTATCTCATAAGTTTGACTGCCCCGTTTCAACATCCTTCCGGCACCTGGGTCCGATCCATCCTTTACCATTTTCCCCGCACCCGCTTCTGGACTAACAAGACAAATGAGCTCCTAAACGAGGGCCACATCAAGGATGTTTGTTCGTGTATATTTCATCTCAAATGTTTGGTATACTTGAACATGTAGCCAAAGGAAGGAAGACAACCCGTACCAGTCCAAGAGAGCCGTGGAAGTAATAGTAGGAGTAGTTTTATAATAGAAAGGCTAAAGCGTAGTTAATAGCGTGTGCTATCACTCCTCTAAAAACCTTGAGGAGATGTAAAATATCTGTTAGATAAAAGGGTTGTAATATAACGACTTGGCTGATAAGCTATAGGATCTAGACGAGTGTAAAATATCTTTTATCAATATATATGATATGAATGTGTGCAATATTTAAATATGTTTTTCGCTCTAATGTCTTTATCTACCATTCTTTGGGATTAGAATATGGCAAATTTAAGAGGAGCCGGAGCTCCCATAGGCCAAGGCCGAGGCGGAGGCCGAGGTAGAGGTAGAGGCAGACAAACACGAACGATACCAATACACGAACTCAACCAATAGGAACCACAACAACAACCAGCCCAAAATGAAATACAAGAGATGAGAAGAATGCTACAGGAACAAAGAGTTCTCATTGATACATTCCTCGCCGACAGACAAAGAGGAAGGGGCGAAAGACAAAACGAGGAGCAACGAGCCGAAGGAGAACAACAAAATGATGAGGAGGAGGAAGACAACAACGAACAAGACGATGAACGGAGCAATGAATCTAGGGATCCGATCGATCTCGATCACCTCCCCGACGGGAGAGAGCAATGGCAATACTATGTCAACCTGACAGGGTAGCCGAGAACACACAATACTGGGTGACTCAATTTTGTAAGCTAAAGCCACCAGCTTTCCGTGGCAAGCTTGACTCAGCAGAAGACTGGCTAATGTGACTAGACAAGATCTTTGAAGTCTTGGAATGCCCGAAAAATCGCAAGGTTAAACTTGCAATATATAAGCTAGAAGGAGATGCGGGCAGGTGGTAGAGAAACATTTCTGCAACCTTACAAGCATGTTATTGTCCCATTACCTGGGAGAAATTTCTAGAGAAATTCAATGAACAATACTTTCCTCCCTCGGTGCAAATGATCAAGGAATCGGAATTCCTCCACATCCGGCAAGGCCACGAAGAACCGTTTGACGACTACTACGCCCGGTTTACCAATCTGTCACGATATACATCATACCGCAGGAATAATGATGGTGAAAGCAGTATGACAAACATATTGATTTATGGGCTTAAGCATGAGATAAGAGAAAGACTGGTATCTTAACAGTTCACTGAGTTAATCCAAGTGGTGGAATCTTACCGACTGATCGAGCGAAATTTGAAGGAGCTGTGTACCCCCAGGAGTTTCAATAGCGGCGCTGCAAATCGTGGTGGTTTTAGCCAGGGAAACTCCTCATAGAAGAGGAAGGCACCATGGAGCAACCCCCGAGGTAGAAACAGGAGACCATTTCAATCTGGACAGCAGAACTATCCAAGGATGACGGGACCCCGACCATGCCCAAGATGCGAGAAGTACCATCAAGGTGCAAACTATGATGGGAAACAAATTTGCTACAAATGTCAAAAGCCGGGGCACATTAGCATAAATTGTCCTCAAAGAGTTGAGGAGATAAGGCCACAAAATCCAGGCTGAGTTTTCGCTCTGACCAACGCTGAGGCCAGAAAATCTCCTGAAATGATCAAAGGTACTATCTCTCTTCATGGGAATCTACTTCAGGCATTGTATGATTCAGGTGCTAGTCACTCGTTTATTTCATATGACTGTGCAAAACGTTTAGGAATGCATGCCTATAGATTACCTTATGATTTGATAGTAGCTACGCCACTTGGCGTAAAATCGTTAGCTTCTGATGCATGTCTTAATTGTATTGCGAGTGTAAATGGACGAGATTCAAATATAGACCTTATCCGATTACCACTACACGGCATCGACGTCATTCTCGGTCTTGACTGGCTGGCGGCAAACAACGTGATAATCGATTGTGGTAATAAGAAGATATTGTTCTCACCTCCGCACGACCAAGGCAAGGTTGATGTGAGCCTGAATTTTCTCTCTATTGCGGAAGCTGAAGGATGCATGAAGCATGGCTGCCAAGCATATATGGTGTTCTTTTCAATCAAGGCGGAAGCCGAACCCTCACTCAAAGACATCCCAGTTGTAAATGAGTTCCCTGATGTATTCCCAGAAGATCTCACTAAGCTACCTCCTGAAAGGGAAGTCGAGTTCGCCATTGAATTGATGCCTGGAACCAGATCTATATCAAAAGCACCATACCGTATGGCACCGAACGAGATGCAAGAGCTGAAGAAGCAACTGGAAGAACTACTGGAAAAGGGATTTATCCGACCCAGCGTGTCACCGTGGGGAGCCCCAGTATTATTTGTGAAGAAGAAAGACGGGAGCATGTGACTCTGTATCGACTACCGCAGTTGAACAAAGTGACTATAAAAAACAAATATCCACTCCCCTGGATCGATGATCTACTCGATCAATTATCTGGTTCCTGCGTATTCTCAAAAATCGATTTATGCTCGGGATACCATCAGCTGCGGGTTAAGGCTGGTGATGTACCGAAGACGGCCTTTAAAACTAGATATGGGCAATACGAATTCCTTGTGATACCATTCGGATTGAAAAATGCACCTGCTGTGTTCATGGACTACATGAATCGAATTTTCCATCAACACCTAGATAAATTTCTAGTGGTGTTTATTGACGATATCCTTATCTATTCAAAAAGTAGAGAAGAGCACGAAGAACATCTGTGACTCGTACTGAGTATACTACGTGACAAACAACTCTTTGCTAAGTTAAGCAAATGTGAGTTTGGCTACCAGAAGTGAAATTTCTGGGCCATGTCATATCACACGACGGGGTTGCTGTTGATCCCAGCAAGGTGGAAGCGGTTACGGGACCGGAAGGTACCGAAACAAGACGAGATACGTAGCTTTCTAGGTCTAGCGG
This sequence comes from Acacia acuminata, assembly GCA_019022655.1. NCBI lineage: Eukaryota > Viridiplantae > Streptophyta > Magnoliopsida > Fabales > Fabaceae > Acacia > Acacia acuminata. The sequence goes on along the minus strand of JAFJYI010000028.1, from coordinate 4,489,327 downwards.
GATACTACCGCAGATTCATACAAAATTTCTCACGTCTTGCCTTACCATTGACAAAGCTCACGAGGAAAAATCAACCGTTTGTGTGGGACAAATACTGTGAGACGAGTTTTCAGAGACTGATGGAGAGGTTAACTACAGCACCAGTGTTGATCATCCCAGATCCGAGTGAGACTTATGTGGTCTATAGTGATGCCAGTGGGCATGGATTGGGATGTGTCCTGATGCAGCAGGGCAGGTGGTAGCTTATGCCTCTCGTCAGTTGAAGCCTCACGAGTCGAACTACCCTACACATGATTTAGAGCTTGCGGCTATTGTGTTTGCTTTGAAGATATGGAGGCATTACCTCTACGGTGCGACCGTAGAGTTGTACTGCGACCACAAGAGCCTGAAATACCTTTTTGATCAAAAGGAACTCAACATGAGACAATGTCGCTGGATGGAGCTGCTAAAAGATTATGATCTGGAGATCAAGTATCATCCGGGTAAAGCTAACGTCGTTGCAGATGCTCTCAGCAGAAAGTCGGTGCATGTGGCATACATGATGATCCAAGAACGGAGGCTGCTTGAAGATTTCAGAGACCTGAACCTGTCAAATCAAATTTGCATGAATTATCGTATGCCGGTGAAGCTTGTCTTGCAAGTCTTCTTGTTAGTCAAGGGGAATACGACCTGAGAGATGAAGTCGAGGAAGCTCAGAGGCAAGATGAGTGGGTTATTGCAGCACGGGAAATGATCTCACGAGGCGAGACTCAAGACCATGACCTATCGCCTAGTGGCTTGGTCAGGTACAAGAAGCGAATCTACATACCTAAGGATGAAGAATTGCGACGGAAGATACTGGATGAGGCTCATAAGAGTAAGTACACTCTACATCCAGGGATGGTCAAGATGTACCAGAACTTAAAATCTGAGTATTGGTGGCCCAGGTTGAAGAAGGATGTAACCGAGTACGTGGCCAGATGCTTGACTTGTCAAAGGGTTAAGATTGAACATCAACGACCCCCTGGTCCTCTTCAAGGACTAGAAATACCGGAGTGCAAATAGGAGAACGTTACCAAGGATCTGGTGGTAAGGTTACCTAAGATCAGGAATCACGATGCGATTTGGGTGATTGTTGACTGATTGACTAAGTCGGCACACTTTCTTCCCATTCAGTGAATGTTTATCAGATACTCGCTCTTTTGAATTACTCCGATGCTCTACTCTAATCAAACTAGTTTATGTAACACCCCAATTTTCTAAAGCGTTTTCAAAATAGTTTGATCAGAGTAATTCAAAAGAGTGAGTAGCTGATAAACAATCATTGTTGTTGTATCTGTTTGCTTATACAACGGTACAATTATCCGTATATAGTACGATAATACAAAGATAAAATAAGATTCTCCGCCTGTGTCCTCACGCGTACTGTTTACCCTTGTCCTCGGTTCTGGTTCCTCTGGACCCTGAGGCTATAGTAAGAGCTGAGGTTCAATACCCATTGAACCTCAGGTAACGGTTAACCTTATGCTTATGTAACAGTTATGTATGACAGATATTCATGACATTACAACAATAATCACATATGAAAGATAATAACAGAACATCACACCCGCGCATATGAATGTTATTATGGTTTGCACTATTCACCAATGCCACGATGTACATTCTGTCATCAGCGCTAGGAAAACTCAACGGTATTATCAAAACCATAATCCGTGTATAGCTGAATGTATGGAAATAGGTGATCTAAGCCCATAAACTTAGTCACAGTGCCTGGTCCAAGACCTAGTCTTTTCCATTACTTCATGAAAACATCTATCACATATAGCATACAATAAGCATCAGAGTTAGTGTTACAGTACGCGTCCGTACCTTCGTTTGGTGATAACGGTACATTGGTCGGTCGGAATGTGAACACGAGTATCCTATAATGGTAATATCACATTTATTAATTCACAAATATTATCCTAGTAGATATCTTAGTCACAAATGACTATGTTTCCCTTGGTGGAATTATTTCTCAACTTATTTTCCAAAATTTTGTAGAAAAATGCTGATCCTAGCATATCTGATCAGTTTTTATGATAACTTTGAAAAATCATAATTAATTCTACAAAAATCGAAACGAGGATCCGTAAAATTCCTCGGAATCCTTAGGATGTCTATTTTTAAATACAAATACTCAATTTTTCCCAGATTACATGAGTCATTCCCAGTTTTAAAGTTTTGAGCCTCTGCCCAGAATTTTTCCAGAAATTCGTAGCCCAACTTTGAGAATTTTTATCTCACTGTACAGAGCTCATTTTAACATGTTCTTGACATATTTGAAAAGCCCTATATGTCTACTTTAACCATGAATGTTCTCAGAATTTTGTAACTTTATTTTCAACCTGAAATATTGACATTTTTATCACCGGTTTCAGAGATTTCTAACCGATGAATTTTCGCCAGAGCTTTGCTACTTTGATCATAATTTTCCAGAAATTTTGCTATACCATGTGGCTCATCTAATTTTCGAAATATCACTATTTTTGAATATAAAATATGATATTAAAATTACTCTAGCATATTTAAAATCAAGCTACTTCTAACTACGAATTTATGAACTAAAACTTAAAGAACCTAAAGCTAGAGCTAGAGAACTTACCAAGAGCTTTGTTCCTCCTTCTCCAAGACTCTTCACTCTCACTTTCACTCTCTATATCAGATTTCTAAGCTTGTTTTGGTGTGAAAATAGATGAAGCCCAATGCTCCTGTTTATAGTAAAATGTAGTGTAATTTTGGTAGTTATTTCAAACCTAATTCATCAATGCAACTCATCCTAAGTACACACCTTCTCTCCAATTTATTCCCTCCATAAATGTTTCAATTAGCATGTGTTCTAAAATTTAATGTAAACAATTCTCTACCCCTTTTCCAAGCCAACATTTTCCTCTTCATTTCTCTTTGATTTGTATTTTAATTATTAGTTACTTTAGGTGTCTTGTAACTAGATGAAAATATACTTAGGTGTTTTTATGAAGCTTATTCAAGTTTTCTCTTTAACTTTGTAGTTTTGAAAATTATGGCTTTAATTAAAAGTCTCTAACTTCCTTTTTATCATTTTAAGTTTAATTCCAAAAATTGAGAAAAAGATTTTGGAGATAACCTATTCCAAGCTTAAAATACGATGGTTCATAATAAATCCGTATATTTGATCTATGATTAACGTATCTCAAGATACAATTTATTTTGTATAGATTATCATTTACCTGTGTCTTGGATTAATCCCAATGGTTTTTAACTCACAACTCAATGAAAGTACACATTTCTCTCTCTCCTATACTAGACACACAACACTCACAACACACACACACACTTTTCTCTCTCCTATACTAGGCACACAACACTCACAACTCTCCCTCTCTCCTTCATCAATTTTCAATTAATGAACCCATGTGATCCCATTAAATTTCTCTTCCAATTTGTCCCCTCATTCAATGCCCCATGTGCTTGTTTATTCCACAATTTCTTCCTCCTTTCTCAAGCCACAACTGTGCCTTCCCTCTCCCATTCCTTATTCTCTTCCACTTTGCATTAATATCATGCATGTGCTCCCATTTATGACAAATCTTGGGTATTAATTTCAAATCCTATTTAAGTCTTATCTCATCTTTTTCCCCATGTGCTTTGTAGACTTTAGGGGCTGATTTTTGTGAATTCATTAATGACATTAGTTAGCTCTAAATGTAATTTGAAACTAGATGCAAGTTGGTAGTTGATTTATTAACTAATCATGAAAATTAGTGTTTAATTGGACAAGTATTATTTCACCCTCATTGGCTTAATCATGTTCAAGTATAATTAGCCCTCTTTTGATGATTCTAACTTGCCTTTAATAATCTTGAAGCATTTTGCAACTAATCTCAATTAGTACAAGTTAAATTGTTCATTTATTGTTGCTAATTTCCATTAATTTGTTTAAGTGTTTTCATAGCATTTTCTTGCTTATTTTGATTAAACAAGAATTAGGTTTTACTATGATAATCTTGTTGTATTTTATGATCCCTAATTATAATCTTAAAATTGGCCCTTGATTAATTTAATTTCAAGGGAAAAATTGCCCAAAAATTATAATAACAAATTACAAATTTTTGAGACACATATTCACCTATTTTAATGGGTATTATTTATCAAAATATAATATTTATGATAAATATGAATTTTAGGTATTACAGGCTAGTTGTGAGACTATGTATTCGGGTTATGAGGTGCAAAGTGATTGCATTAGCCCTCTAGTTAAATGGTCTCCTCCTTCTTGTGGCAGTCTCAAAATTAATTGCGATGAGGCATTTTCTCCTAATTTGGAAGGTGTTGCTATTGGAGTAATATGCCAAGATAATTTTGGTTATTTTAAATGGGGTTATGTAGATAAAGTTAAATCAATTTCTGCATTTATGACTGAAGCCCTAGCAATGAAGAAGGCAATGATGCTAGCGGTGGATCTAGGATACTATAAAGTGGTCTTTGAAATTGATTGCCTCCCATTATTTTCGAGTGTTGAAGCTAGAGCTAGGAATCAGGGTCGGCCAAAGAATGGCCAAGGCCTAAGAGGGCCGACCCTTTTAGGTTTAGGGGTAAGAAAAACATCTATTTTTCAAATCTCGGCCCAAGAGCATGTGGGTCAGGCCAGCCTACATCCGTAAGACTTTCTTATGAATAAAAATTATTTTTCTTGCTTTTTTTCAAAGAAATATAATTAGTAAAATACAAAAATTAATGTTCTAATTTATCAAATAAATGTTGTCAATATTAATGTCTAGACTACATGCTTAATGCAATAAACAAATGCATTTACTAATTCATAATTAAGAGTAAACTATTATCCACAAGTAACTCACACAAAGAATAACAAGCTTATCACTAAGCAATATGAGTACGATGACTATCATTTTCATGTTCTTCACCACTATCATCAATTTCAAAGACATTTGATTGTGTTTCACTTCGAGTAGTAGACTCTACTTCATGGGTAAAAATATCAAGAATATCTTCTTCCACATCATGAATAGTTGAATACATCCATAATCTTTATTTGCGTAAATAATAAATCAAATCATAAAATCAAAGTATAGTTATTATTTCTTTATAATCAAATAGATAAATAACTCTATAACAAATACGAAATACATATAAATTGGTAAATTAAATGGTTAAGTCAAGTTAACGAAATAAAAAAGAAAATTTAAAGGGCCTAAAGGACCAACCTTTTAAGCCCTTGGCCATATAGAAGTGGCCTTGGAGGTCAACTTCATTTAGAAACTCTAATTTATAAGCCCAACCGTTGAAAGACTAGGGCTTAAATGGACCGGCCCGATTTCCTGGATCTAGTTGAAGCCAATTCTTCAGATTTGTTTGAGTAGAGGAGTAGGAGTATTGTGAAAGATGTCATTTCTCTTTTGTCTTCCAAAGTTAGGTTTTCTATGTCTTTTATCCCAAGGTGGGGCAATCGTCCTGGTAATTTACTTGCAGCTAATGCGTATAAAGGAGTGTGCCCTATAAGTTAGGTTTTATAATCAACACCTTCTTTGATGTTACTTTTAACCTTGGATACCCAGGAGATGGATACAACTGGTAATGATGCTTTTCCTCCCTTTCATCCATTCGATGATGATTAGTTTGTATTTTATTTCAAACCTTGTGGTTTTTGTCTTTTAGTTATGTTGTCTTTTGTGGACTGTTTTTCAGATTGTAGTTTATGTCTGGATCTTGTTATGTTTTCAGAAGTTTGATATATAGAAAAAAAAATTTAATATTTTTTGAAAATTCAAATTACTTATAAAAAGAACTAAAAATCCTTATTAATTTGAGCTTTATAACAATTTTATAACAACTATTAGAAGGACCCGGGCAAAATATATATATATATATATATATATTTTTTTTTTTTGAAGGAGTAGTTAGTTTTAGCTGCTTTTAACTTTTCAACATAGTTGGTAGTTGCAATTTCAATATCATCTCCATTATAAAAATCCCGAAGTTTGACTTTTTCATTATTTTAAATATTATTGTAATTCAAAATAAAGTAAAGCAATGGTTCAGCTGACCCAACTGGCTTCCCTGCAAGTTGAGGAAATTTTTTTCTTCCCGTTAAGTTAGAACTTAGAAAACAAAAAAGATATATAGAAGTAGTACGATTTTTGTAGTCACATATATCATTCCATCAGAGAATTTCCTGGTTTTAGGCACTGTGGTGTAAGATTTAAATTAGAGTTAAACATACTTTTAGTCTTTATAATTTACCTTCATTTTAATTTTGATACTTAAAGTTTGCTCCGTCTAAAACCATTAGTCTTATAGTTTGAAAATGACTTAAAATTACGATTGACGATGTTAATTATGCACTTACATGGCACTAATACCGTTAACTAAGCTTATGTGACATATTAGGTGGGCAGGCTGACTTGATAAAGAGATTAGAAAATATAAACATAATATTTAAAAAAAATTATAAAATAAAAGCAAAAAAACCATCAGACAAGTGCTTGCTTGAGATTACATTTAGGGTTCTCAAAAGTACTTATTTACATAAATGGATATAAAACTCCTCTCATACTGGCAGTAAATCATGATTGAGAAAGCTACTTTTAATATTCCAATGATTATTGCAAACATTATTCCAAACATGCAAAGGGATCAGCCGCTTGAGGTTAAAGGAAAAGGGTGATGGCACTGGAATGCCGCACAACGCCGACACTCCGGCGACATCTAGATTAGGATTCGCTTAACCTAACCCCTTCTCCCATCATTCTTATTTTCAGATTCAGATATACAGTGGCCTCAATCCCCTTTCAGGCTCAACCATGACCCTCCTTGCCTTCAGGTAGCCATGAATAATATTGATGATTATGATCCTAGTAAGAACAAGAATGGATTTGGAGAACAGAGACACACCAATTCCGCTCTTTTAAGATCCAACAACACTTCAGGACTCCAAATTTCTCTCCCAGATGGCACTTGGATTTTTGTTCCTCCTGATTAAACCTCCTTCAAATGTAGAGAAAGCCGGTGTACTACCTGCACCTGACGATTGCCGGTAACGGCGACTACTCCGGTGACGACCACGCCACACCTCTTCGGCGCACAGGGTCCTCCTGACCTATCCCTTCCCTCTTTCTCTTTTGCTTCCATCATGCTCGACCGTGCGTGCGTTTTTCCCTTGTGGACCTGCTTTATTTTTCAAAATAAAATGTCCAAATCGTAATATACTACCACTCAGCTAGCCCAATCAGAGTGCCACACAAGCAACCTAAACGGATTTAATAACACTTGTGCAAAGTTAACACCGTTTGTATGAGTTTCGAGTCATTTTCATTTAAATTATAAGGACTAACAGTTTTAAACGGGGTAAACTTGAGGAACTAATACCATATATTTGAAACTTCAGAGACCAAAACAAAATGAGGATAAAGTATAAGGACTAAAAGTAGGTTTAACCCTTTAAATTAAATAGGTTACAATTATGAATGGCCCAATTACTATAAAAATAAAAATATTATTAAAGTCAAGATGAGAATTAAAGAGTATTTACCAGCACTACTAGTAGTGCAGTGGTATTGGGAATTGTTTCCCCCCTTAGGTCCTTAGTTCGATCCCCCTCCCCTCGACTTGTATAAAAAAAAAAAAAAAAAAAAAAAAAAAAAAAAAAAAAAAAAAAAGAATTGAAGAGTATTTCATATAACAAACTTTTTATTATTATCTGATATGAGGCTACTATTAAGTTAAATTCATATTATAGACTTAAATGAAAATATATAACTCTGAAGTTGAGAGCGTTTTAATATTGAAGTAGATTTCAAATTTTGAACAGCTATATTTAGATTAGCGTGGCTTAGAGCCGGGAAATCAGACTGAGTCTGTCGGGCCGGCCATTTTAAGCCCTGACCCTTCAAGGGCCGAACTTGAAAATTAGAGGACCAAAATGAAATTGGCCTTGCGGGCTTCGTGCCGGCCGTCGAGCCTTGTTAATTAATTAATTAATTTTTAAATTATCTAGGCTACCTAGACTTGAGAGTTGAGAAGTGAGAACTCTAAAAATTTCAATCTCGCCTCTCTTTCCCTTTTTGTTGTTGTTGTTGAAAATCTCACTACTGAAAATGAAGCACAATTTAATGTCTTTGAAATTGATGATAGTAGTGAAGAAGATAACAATGATAATCATCGTACTAATATTACTTAGTGGTATACTTCTTATGTTTTATGTGAGTTATTTGTGGACAATAGTTTTCTTTTGATTGCGAATTAGTGAATGCGTTTATTTGTTGAATGATTTGTGTTGTTTGTATATTAATGTTGACAATATATATTTGATAAATTAGAATTTTAAATATTGCTTGTAATTCACTAATTATATTTCTTGATAAAAAAAGAGAGAAAAATAGTTAAAATTTGGAATAGTAACTTCCGGGCCTTGTAGGGCCTTTTGGCCTTGGTGCTCTTGAGCCGGGCTTCAAAAAATAGATCTTTTTCTTACCACGACTCGTAGGGCCGGCCCTGATTCCCAACTCTAATGTAGCTAAAGCGACTTTTAATTATTTTATCCGACTTTTGCAAATTGAAATTGGAGTAAAAGTTAGGTAGTGTAATGTGATTTATATTTAGATAAAATTTTATTAAACAAAGTCAATGTGGCATAAACTTACTTGAATGATAAATTTAAAAGTCAATTTTAAAAGTTTTAAGTATGAAAAAAAAATCAAAAGCTAGGAAAAATTACTTCATTTTTAAAGTGGTTTTTGGGCAAAGCTGTATCAAACATTTTTTCCCCTATCCAACTTAAGCCTAAACTGCTTTTCATGCTTACAAGCCCGTTTGAAATAACTCCAATACCCTGCCTATTTGGGAAAGCGTCCAACAGAGTAAAAGCATAGTGAAAGGGCATAAAAACCTAGTGACGGGAAAAAAGGGGCTCATTTTACCTTATTTGGGATAGCATCAAAGATAAATGGACTTATAGGTAAAAAGTAGCTTTTACAAGAAGTCCAAAATTGCAGCTTCTAGAGTTTCGACTGTTGTGTAGTACATGTTAACTCCCACAGCTAATTTATATACAATTTTATCTAGAAAATATATTTAAATAATGACTTCCATGTTTTAAAATTTTTTAATAATAATTTTACCTTTTTTATGAAATTTAAATTTAAATTGTTATCTTCAATTATCATAATATATACAACTAATGTATATATGTAGTATTCAATAAGATTTATGTCATTTTCGGTCATTTTCAGTTTCAATTGACTTTCAAATAATAATTCAAACGAAAGCCCATTTGGAAAAAAGTTATTTATTCCACCATCATTCCAAATACAAATCATATTTATAATATGACTTTTATTCTATCTTACGTTTACAAAAGTCAAATTGAAAATAAGTCACTTTTGCCACCGCTATCCTAAATGGGTAGCATCTTAAGTTGATGATTGAGGTGAAAGAGGTCAATAAATTATTTGGACTGCTATAATATGGTGTAAATAAATGAAAATGGGAATAGAACATAATAAAATTACAATTTTACTTATTACCTCGTTTAATATGTTTTAGATATATATTAATTTACTAATTTCCCCTCACAAACAAATTTTGATAAATAAATAAGGAAAAAATTGAATTTTTTATACCTGATTTCTTAAGCACAAATATTCTATTCTCTCAATTATGGAATGAATGATCCCATAAAAGAAGGGTATGAAATATATACTTAAAAAGAGTTCTTCGTACAAGTAGAACCATCTAGATGATAGTACAACTTGTTTTTTTCTTACTTTTTTCAACGTTTTTATCTCAACTTAATATATATATTCTTCTTAACATTTTTTCATCAACAAATATTCTTGTAAATCCCATTATTTAACTTATAAATATCATTAACTAATTGGTAATTCCCATTACAAGATTTGTCATAATTAATCCTTATTTGTTGTTTTATGAGAGACATTTGTGAAAAACCCGATGAAAACACGGGTAATTACCATTACTAAACTTGTAAATGCCATTAAAGAATTGGTAATTGCCATGATAAGATTTGTTATAAATGACATTTATTTGAAGAATGCACTGGTAAATATCATTGAAGAATTGGTAATTGCCATTATAACTTTTGTAATGTCAATTACCAATTCTTCAATGGCATTTACAAATTTAGTAATGCTAATTACCAATGCTTTCGTCAGGTTTTTCATAAGTGTCTCTCATGAAACAATAAATAAGGGTCAATTGTAACAAATCTTGTAATGAGAATTACCAATTCGTTAATGGTATTTACAAGTTTAGTAATGGTAATTATCAGTGCTTTCATCATGTTTATCACAAGTGTCTTATGAAGCAATAAATAAGGGTCGATTATAACGAATTTTATAATGGGAATTACTAATTGTTTATGGTATTTACAAGTTCATAATGAGATTTATAAGAGTGTTTGTTGATGAAAAAAATGTTAAAAGGAATATATATATTTGTTAATGCACATATATATTAAAGGAACTAAATGGCCTAGTAGTTGGGCCACTTGGTCCCCATGAAAGTGGGGTGGGTTCGAACCCCACTCACCCCACTTTCATTGAATCTGTTTTTTTTTTTTTTTTTTTTTTTTTTTTTTAGATTCAACCGTACCCCCCCAAAAAAGCATCGTCGGATTTTAGGCCGCCGGTGGCGGAGCCTAGCGACGGCGGCTTGTGCCGTCTGGCGGTCGATCTTCCATGGCCGGCCACACTTGGCCCTCCGGTGAGGGTCATTTTTAAAAAAAAATTATTTAAAAACTAAGGGCAAAAGGATAAATTCACCTGAATTTAAAAATCCCAATACGATCCTTAGTACCTTTAAGTCCTTTAACAAATTTAACAGACATTTGGGGGTTTCGCAAATTGAAATGGTATTTAAATGTAATGTTAACTAATTTTTAAACTTATGAATAACTCAATTATGGGTTTTGACTGTGGAGAAGGCACAACATTACATATTCATATTTTTCAGTTTCTCTAAAATGTTTTAACTGGTGGGGAAGTTTTTGTTTTTTTGATTGTACAATCATTTCATAATTGCCTTTTGCTGAAGCAGATAACCTGTTTTAGGTAATAAAAAAAAATGGGAAAAACACTTCTCATGTTGTAGGAGAAGTGTATTCTCATGTAACACACATATGAAATGGTGGGACCCACATATATATATAATTAGCATTATATATATATGTGGGTCCCACCATTTCATGTGTGTGTAGGAAACTTCTTCTTCTCATGTAATATGAGAAGTATAAACCCCAAAAAAAATTATGGATTACATATTATGTTTAACAATAATTGAAAAAGATGTAGGTTTTAAAAAAAAAAATGAAGGCTTTTGTTTCAAGTCATTGAAAATGTCAATGCTTGAAAAACAAAATTCTTCTAGATCTTTAAAGTATATTTTCATTTCCATATGGTCTCTGCATATTATCTATAGAAAAACAAATTCTTCTAGATCTTTAATGAAAAATATCTATACTGATTTTTCATTATGTCCTATCTTTGATTAAAATATCTATACTAATTTTTGGTCAAAGAAATATTATGTCCTATCTTTGACTAAAATATCCATACTAATTATTTTAGTCGAAGATAGGACATATTATGTATAGGACATATAATGAAAAATTAGTATAGATATTTTAGTCCAAATGAAAAACAAATTCTTCTAGATCTTTTTGTCCTATCTTTGACTAAAATATGTATACTAATTTTTCATTATCCGAAGTTTACCCATATGATTATAGAACTCATTTGATTGTTACTGGGATCAGTCAAATTAATAATCAAATCTATCTAATCAAATCCTATCTTACTAAAATACTAAAAATTAAATCTATCTAATCAAATCTTATTGGATTTTGAACTCAAAATATTAGCTTTCCTTGTTAGTTCTAACGTCTCGTTCTCTCTCAATCCTCCTCCCAACATCTCGAAATCAACAAGGTATATTCTATTGTTTTTATCTCTACTGTCATATTTAAATTCTGTTTAACTAGTATGTTATTTTCTGGTTGTTGCCACCCCTTTTCTCCATAGATCCTTTTGCTCCTCTTTCATCATCGTTTTCGTTGTTCCTCCTTTCTCATCATTTTTTTTTTGTTGTTTGTTTCTTGTTATCTTAGGATTAGAATTTGATCTAGGATTTAGATTTAAATTTGATGAGTTAACATATTAAATTAATAAAATCGTCATCATATATATATAAGATTTTTTTTTAAATCATATATAAGCTAGGTAACATGTTTTTTGCGATTTATCGCTTAGGAAATAATATCTTTGGTATCTAAATAAAGTACTAAGGGTGTACTTCTTAACATTTCATTAGCTCACCTTCATTCCCCTCCAGAACTAAACAAGAAACTGTTGTTCCCCTTCCCTCCCATCCAATCAAACAAAGCTCATAACCTCTCTCCCCCTCCTCCCCTCCTCTCATTTAACCTCCCTTTCCCTCCCCTTTGTTGAACCAAACAAGCTAAATCTAAAAGTTAGATAATTAATGTATATATATTAAAAAATTATTTACTTGATTTATAACAATAATGACGCGTTAAATTTTTCTAAAAGATGATGTGTTTAATCATTATCTCTATAAATGAAAATATGAAATCAATAATAATAGTTTAAAAAAATTATAAATTTAATAGGAAAAATGAATTGAAGTTTTAATTGAGGACCAAAAGTAAATTTGTCACCGACTCCTACATTAAGAACTGAAAAGAGTATATTATTTTAATTCAAATAAAGTAAAACGATAATTCAGTAGAGCCCATTGGCCTCGAGAAAAATATATAATGTTATTGGAACTAAAATCTGAAGGTGGAATATCACCTAGAGGGGCGTGAATAGGTGATTATGAAATTCTTTCGCTAATTGCTCAAGAACACTTAAGAGAGAGGCAGAGAGAAGAGCAATGAACACAAGAGGTTATACTGGTTCGGTCCAACTCTTGACCTACATCCAGTCCCCACAAACACTCTGGGATTTCACTATCTCCAAACTTGATTACAGACTCTGTAACTCTCGAGTAATCCTCTCACTAGGACTTACTCCTCTTTACAAGTTGTAACCAAATGACCGTGGACACAATTACACACTCTGTAAACAAAGGATGATCCTTTCACTCGCGGACTCACCCCCCTTACAAGTTGTAATTGATACATCCACACTCAAGATACCTCTATCTTAAGATTTGAACAAATTGTAAAATAAATGATAACTCTCTCACAGAGTAGATGAATGATAAACACTGAAGCTCAACAATATCAACAGATATATACAGAATATAAATTGAACGCTTTGAACCCTTTGTCTGTATATGCGTCGGTTCTCTCATTGGTGAATTCAAACCTTCGGGCTTTTATACTAGTTGAAGCTTGAGGACCGTTGAAGGATTTGATTCTGTCTGTTTTAATGTTTGAATATGACCGTTGTGAGTCTTGAATATATCCGTTAGACAGATGATGCATTCGTTGAGGATTTCTCTGTCTGAGTACTTAGGTGGAAGGCACAGAGTTGACATTCTCTTTCATTCCTTCTGTTTTGCCATTGTGAGATAGCATTTAATACGCAATCGGAATATCAGAGTTAGGTTTACTTCGTTCAGAGAGAGTATCACCGGATTAGGTAGTTCGCATTTAATGTTTCTGACAGCTGAGATGGGCATATTCAAATTCATCGGTAACTCAAGCCTAAATGATCTAAAACTCATGAACAAATTGGTTAATAGCATTTGGTAATCAAGAATGATAATAAACAGAAGGAGATTTAATCCATTCGATGATTCATGAATTTCGAACACGGTGTTTTTGAAATCAGTATGAAGTTGCTCGAGCAAGTTCCTTTGAAATGCATAAGGAAGCACGTTTGCTCGTTGTTGCTCGAGCATAGTTTTCAGCTTGCTCGAGCATGCTTTGCTCGAGCATGATAAAATCATGCTCGGGCAAAGCTCTTTCTCAAACTGGAACAATTGCACTATACTCACCATTTGCTCGAGCGAGACTTCCGGACCTTGCTCGAGCAAGCCTTCATCACTCGGTTAAAAAGACTTGATACTCGGCGATGCTCGAGCAACGTTCGGTAAGATGTGCTCGTGCAAGCTACTTTCGCAGATAGAGAATAAATAGTCGATCGATGTTGCTCGGGCACATTTTTCCTCTGCTCGAGCATGCTGCTCGAGCAAGCCTTTGTTTCTACTCGAGCAAGACTTCCCAACTCAGTGAAAATGTTGCTGCCCACGCTGTTGCTCGAGCAAGCTCCATTCTCTGCTCGAGCATGACTATCCATCTTGCATTTTTCTGCTATGAGCTCAATGATGCTTGGGCATTACAAATACCTTGCTCAAGCATGATTCTAGTTATAATGATATTGCTTGAGCATGCTTTTATAATCAGCTCGGGCATGACTCTTCAACTTGCAATTTTGTCATTCTTACGATGATACTCAGGCATGCCAATTGTTCTGCTCGAGCATGGCTGGATAATTGTGATATTATGCTTGGCATCATGTTCTTTGAAGCTCTTGATCATATGTGAATAAGCATAATATTCTTCAGTACAAAGCTTCAACTTCCAGAGTATAGAGACTTTCAAGAAGCAATCACATTGACAACAATTTCCAGCGAGCATAACGTCTTCGGTAAAAATCCAAATTTAGCCAAACACCCCATCTCAGAAAGGTCTTCAAATATTTCTTCCAATACAAGGAGAATCATCTCCAAAATCATTGTAGTTCGTCCATTATGATCAGATGATTGGAGGTTGTTCTTGATCAGCGTTTTTTGCAGCATTCTGAACATACCGTCAACTTCAAAACATCATAACTTCTTCAATTGATCTTATTTTTCTGTGTTCTTGGTGTTTTGGAAAAGCTATTTGAGTCTAATTTCCAATGCCACTGATTTCAGCTCAATCGGATTTTTTGTTTGTGAGATATCCTCAAAATACCGAAGGTTGGTCTGGACTGTGACGGTGATTCTTGTGGAAACTTGTAAAATTCATAGATAATTCATCTGACCTCCTTTTTGCTTTAAGTTTATATAAAAATGACGCATTGGGAGCCTATTTTCATATGCAACTGGTTTCATATCAATCTGATTCCTGGTTTGGGAGATATCATCGAATTACCAAAGCTCGCCAGAAACAGAGCTGAACAGAATGTGCTGAAGGACAACCTTACTTGAGCAAGGGTGATTTTCTTGCTCGAGCAAGAGCGGATTTTGCCTAAAAAATGAGTTTGCTCGAGCAAGGTACTGTTTGGGCGAAAAATGGGCTGGAAACATGTTGCTCGAGCATGGAAATATTTATGCTCGAGCAAGGCATTGTTTAGGTGAGAAAAAAATGCTGAAATTGCATTATGGCCCCAAAACAAACTAGTGTTCTTCCGGAAGCTTGAACTTTCTTATTTTAACTCGAATTGATCCGTTCCAGCTTCTATTTGATCATAGGAACTTGAATATTGATATTCTCATAATATTCAATAAGTTCTTCTTTCTTCAAACTCAAAGCTCTGAAATTACATAAATGCCCTCCAACAAACCAAGTATTCATTCTAAGCTTGAACCCGCTTGTTTTAACTCCGAATTGAGCCGTTCCAACTTCTATTTGATCACAAAACCTTGAATATTGATATTTCCATGATATGTAACAAGTTCTACTTTCTTCAACCTCCATTCTTGATCATTATCCATAATTTAATTTGGACTAACCTATAATAAACAAAGTAGTTAGTTAATGTATATGATATAAACTTTTTGCTCTAGATAATGACATCAATATAAGACATCATCAAAACTATTTAGAACTAACAAAATCCATTTTGCAAGTGATTCAGAATTTTCTTATCGTTAAGTGAGGAGGAAGACGATAAGTATTAAGATTTAAGATGGGTTCTCTCTAGCTCACTTTATTTATTTCTCTCTCTTTACTATATTAGTTTCAACAAGCTAGATGGTATCATTAACTAAAATTTTATAAACCTCTGGGCTCTGTTTGGTTTTTGGGAGGGAGGGGTTATCATAGGGATTGGCATTGAGATTGACCCAATTTAATATTTTTGGTAGAGGGATTGGTTTGGATGTGGGATGTACTGCTGAGTTCCTTACTCATAGGATTCAGGAAAACTACCCCCATGGAATTGCAATTTTAATCTTGGAATTGAAAATTTTCTGACCAAAATGACCTCCTGCGCCTTCTTCAACCTTCCTATCCAATCTATATTGTTGTCTCCCTCTTCTCCATCCTATATTGAGCAATTCATAATAAAAATTCCTGAACACATAAAGAGAATGAAAGATGTAAAATTTAAGATAAAATCGGTTAAAAATAATGATCAACAGAGAAATTTAAGCACATGCTTATTAAATCTACATCATTGTAGAAAATATTTGGGAAAATTACACACAGGTCCCAAAGACCGGAGATAATTACAATTAGGTCCCTTGAATTGACCAAATTACGAAGTCCCTAGGGACTTCTCGTAAATACGTTTGAGTGTAAAATTACCATTTTGGACAAGGAAAAATCACGCCTATATTTACAACAGAAATTCTATATTTACAACAGGAAATTCTTATTTTAACAACTTTTTAAAAACTGCATTTTTTGATTTCTGAGGTCCAGAGGCTATTTTCAACAAGAAATTTTATATTCACAACAGCAAATTCTTATTTTAACAACAACTTTTTAAAACCTGCATTTTTTCATTTCTGAGGTCCGAGGCTATTTTAAACAAGAAATTTTATATTTATAACAGCAAATTCCTATTTTAACAACAACATTTTAAAACCTGCATTTTTTGATTTCTGAGGTCCGAAGGCTATTTTCAACAAGAAATTCTATATTTACAACAACAAATTCCTCTTTTAACAACAACATTTTAAAACCTACATTTTTTTATTTTTGAGTTCGAGGCTATTTTCAACAAGAAATTTTATATTTACAATAGCAAATTCTTATTTTAACAATAACATTTTAAAACTTGCATTTTTTCATTTCGAGGTCCAGAGGCTATTTTCAACAAGAGATTTTATATTTACAACAACAAATTCCCATTTTAACAACAACTTTTTAAAACCCGCATTTTTCATTTCGACGTTCGTAGGCTATTTTAAACAAGAAATTTTATATTTATAACAAAATTCCTATTTTAACAACAATATTTTAAAACCTGCATTTTTTCATTTATGAGTTCCGAGATGCTATTTTGAACAAGAAATTTTATATTTACAAGAGCAAATTCTCATTTTAAAAACTTTTTAAAACCTTCATTTTTTCATTTCTAAGGTCCGAGGCTATTTTCAACAAGAAATTCTATATTTATAACATCAAATTACTATTTTAACAACAACTTTTGAAAACCGGAATTTGTTATTTCGATTTCTAGAGGCTATTTACAACAACAAATGCATGTAATAACAACAAAAAATGGCTATAATAACAACAACTTTTCAAAACTTGGATTTTTTCACCTATCACTTCCAGAGGCTATTTACAACAACAAATGCATGTAATAACAACAGAAAATACATATATTTACAACAAATGCTACATACTTTTGCAGATTCCCCAACCTCTATTTACAACAACAAATACTACAACAAATGCTCTCTTTTCTCTACCCGTTTCCCGCCATTCTCCATTAAAGGGGTGGACACTGGAGAGGAGCAGCGAAGTAGAGTTCTACTATGGACCTTGAAGACTTGGACGTGCCGAACAAGGGTCTCTCTCAAGTCTCCAGATTCGCACCTAAATCATCAAAGCCTAAATTAAAACCCAAATTGGAACCACAAGAATCTGCGCCCAAGGATGACTGCAAGAGTCAATTCTCTATTTCCTCTGTAATTTCCCAAACAGTAATCAAACCCTCAAATGTCCATGGCGAGTCAACTCACCAACGTATCTGAGGCCATGGATGCGAGAGCCAATTGGGACGATCTTCCGTCGGAACTCTGACCCAAGATCGGAAAATCTCTCCACCACCACGTTGACCTTCTCTGATTTCGCAGCGTCTGCAACTCATGGCAATCCTTAAGAGAGCGAGTAAGGCGAGAGAGGAGAGAGGAGAGAAGAAAAAATATTGGAAGAGAGAGAAGAAAAAGGGAGAGAGGAGAGAGAGAGAGGAGAATGGGCAATAAGGTCTTTTACTCATATGAAATAATTACACAGAAGTCCCTAGGGACTTCTGTAATTTCATGATTTGAAGGGACCTAATTATAATTATTTTTGCTCCTTGGAACCTGTGAGTAATTTTCCCAAAATATTTTACTAACAGGTGTTGGCCCTAGTGATAGGTATATAGTAGTAGGTACCTTGGCCCCTTGACTAGTTGGTATCGAGTTCAATCACTAGGTAAGGAGAAAACTCTTGCTAAAACACTCCAACAATGGATCTTCGTTAGGTGGGGCTAGATTATTCGATTGCCTGGTATCTAGTAATAAGATTTATAAAAAGCATCGGATACCAGATTCATTGGAATAAAAAAATCTAAAATATAATCTTCACAACTTTCTCCTATTATAATATGTGTCCATCCTCCTCAAAAAACGCTTCAAGAATATCTATTTTGCTTCCAATTCCATATCTATTGACAAATGAAAAACTTAAGGATTTTGCGATTTTCTCTTCAAATGGGCTTTAAAGCAAAAAATTCTTGCAAATAAATATGGAATAAAAAATTTATTCAATATCCATATGATATTTGCAAAAAAAAAAAAAAAAAAAAAAAAAAAGTTTAGTAAAACACACCGGCCAAAATCATATTAATTTAAGTAAATAAAATATACATTTTCTTGAAATTATATCAATTTTTTCGGTAGTAGAAATTGTGTCAGTTTATTCATAAGATAAAACGATACAGGACTAACTTGGGCCATATTACATCGTATACAATAAAATATGAAGCACCAGCCAAAACCAGGGAACGAGACCCAACTATCAACAGTCCTCATAACAAACAAGGCCCAAGTTGCATGTATAAAACATTAATTAAGATTAAACAAAAGACAAACATCCATTTAAAGCCACTTAAAATAGGGACATCCCAAAGTTTAGAATCCCAAGAGAGTTGCCCCTATTTAATACCCGATAATGCTTCAAATATGATTGTCTTCAATAGGAAGATACATATGCTTAGAAAAAAAAGGAAATGGCAGATGAGGTTGCCATTGTCAAATTCAACAAATTTTTAATAGGTCCGTTGACCCCATTTATGTTTTGTGAATTTTATATATTTTATCATATTGCCCTTCACTTTTTCCCCCAAAGCCATCTTTGTTTGCGACTGATCGATCGCTGGCAATAAAGTTGCAACTTACATGTCTCAATTGGCTATTAAATTTAACAACTTTACTCATCCCACTCTTTCAGTGGCCTGTTGTGTGGGCAAATCCACTTTCATTCTCTCTCATCATTTTTCCACTCATTCTCTCTCTTTCACCCAACATCTGTATAAATAAGAATATGTTTGAAGAAAAATTATCTCTCTTACACATTTATTACTTTTAACTAATTTTAATTGTCAATTTGTTTTGTGTAATTTGGGTAATTGTTGCTTATAAAAAGAACTGGTGAGAGTACTAGTTAAGGCTTCCAATAAAATGCTTATAAATGTTTAGCAGATTACTTATAAATAACCATATGTTATAAATGAGGGTTCTTCCACATCGCACAATCAAGTGATAAAATTTTCATTCAAAGTATGTATCCAAAAAAAATTTCATTCAAAGTATCACAACGTGACACAAACCAATTACATAAAGAAAGTTCAAGGTGAAGTACATTATACTGCCACTGGCCCTAAATGTAGAATTAAGTTTGTAGTGTCAATTAACAAGATCCTAAGTTTATGACCGGAGGAGTATTTATTAGATTGAAAGCAAGTCCAGAAATATTATTCTATGCCTTAACAACCACAGCATAAGGTTTTCTAGAAGAGCCAATCCATAATTTCCCATAATGTTCTTCCACTTCACTCACTGATTCAAGCAGTGGACCTCCTCTTCCATCCAAAACCACCAAAGTATTTCCCTTCTCATCAAACTTTACTCCCACAGGGTCATGTCCTAAACTTCCTTTATTATTAGCATTGCCAGATGATGTTCTATTACTGTTCAAACCCACCCAAAAATCTCCATTTTTGTCTCTCTTTATGTTATCTGGTAGCTTTTCAACAGTTGCAAACAGTTCTGAAGTGTAAATCTTTGAGCCTTTGAGCCAAAACTTGTTTATCTTTCTTGAACTAAATTCTGCTACCAGAACGAATGAGCCATCTTTGTTCAAAGCCACACCATTTGCAAATGCTAAGCCTTGCAGCAAGATCTCAACTTTCTTAGTATTTGGATCATATTTCAGCAATCTACCTGTTTTATCTCCTTTTTGGGATATCATTTGAACTTGCCTATAACAAAGAGGAAACTAATTAATTGAAATAATTATATTAAGTTTCTCTGAAGTTTTCATTATATTGATAAAAAAGTCTATAAGAAAATTGTGTAATTAAATCATGAAATACGTTATGATTATAATAGAAGCCATAATGCTTAAATAAGACACTTGAGGCAAGACAAATTAACATTGATTTTTAATGGTTGGGCAATTTTGCTTCTTTTTTTAACATATCTAAGGTGAAATTGATCCTAAAAAACTTTTGAATATTCGCAACTCGAACTTTCAAGACAAAGTTGGATATTAACCTTATTTAATAGCATACATGTATATTTACTTCATTATTTGTGAATAGTGGTCATAATTATGATTTTGAAATATTTAAGTAGACTTTCATTATTCATATAGTCAGCTTTAATTAATTTTAGACCATATTTTATCATATGGTTATAAAAGGCTTGTTAATTTTCAAGCACCTTTAGTATAAACTGTTGGTATATACCGTCTTTTAAAAACTCTTAAGGTCTTTTAAAAACTCTTAAAGGTCATCTAAAATAAGGTCTATCATAATAGAATCATATAGTGCTTTCAGTTTGAATTTATAAACCCTACATTTCTGGTGAGGCTCCCAAATGTAAGAGTCATATATAGCTGTCAAGGTTCAAGACATGAATAAAAAAAGAATACCTTAATGGGTATACAGTGCTGCTGTCTGAGAAATAAATCACACCAGTTTGGTCATCAATATCTAAGCCGTTTAGGAATTTGAAGGGAACACCATCATGATAAGCAGAAATAGCTAGTTGTTTGGCCACACCACCACTAGGTCCAACCATTAAGAGGCCAAAGTACGCATCTGCTATATACAAATTACATTTTTTCTTGTCAAATTTGAGCCCCAATGGCCTCCCACATATAGGCTCCTTGTTTGGATCTGTTGATCCATCACATAGTTTCCTATCCCTGTAATCAAACATTTGAAAATACTTAGGTAGAAAAAAACTGAGATTTCAAACTAAGAACCACATGCTTCTTCGTGCAAATGTGTATGTAGGCGTGTTTTCCCCATAGATTTATCATTTATATTCAAAAGTTAATATCTTTCCTGTTTGGTGAGTTAACAGCAAACTCAACCCATCCTTTATGAGTTCCTTGCCATTTAAGAATTCTACCATCTGATATACCAGTATATGGCCCTTCATCATTACAGTCAAAGGCTAAGCTTTCAGGTGCTGAAGCGCTGGGGAGTTTGAGTACAGCGGAGTTTTTCAAGCCATCCTTGAAGATCACTTCACCAGAAGCAAAGGCGAAGGTTGCTGCAAATAAGAGTAACAGAAGGAAAAACGAAATTGGCGAAGAAGAAGAAGAAGGCTTCATGGGTATTAGTGATGGAGGGATCGTCCAGAAATGAAGCATATATAAACTACTGTGTTGTGGTCGTATTTATAAGGTAGAGATAACGAGGCCAAAGAGGTAATTTCATAATTTGAATCTAGTGGTGGTCGTGGGGAATTCTTAGATAGTGAATCATATACTGGGGTTTTCTTGATATTTTTCTGTTCTTTGGGACCATACTACAATTTTTCCATTTCTTATCTAGTAAGATCATCGTATGAATGATTGAAGTCAAATTATCATTTGCTAATTTTCAAGTCAAATGATCGTGGGCTGCTTTCGCATTTAATCTATGTATGTGTAGTTGATTAAATATTATGTGTAACCTGAGAAAGATGAGGTTTTTGTTATAATTGGTTTTTACTGTATCTTTTTTTTTTTTTTTTTTTAATAAAAAAAATTGGATTTAAGACAGAATGAAAGTTTAAGAGAGAGAAATTTAAGGCCCTATAGATCGATTGCGATTCAAATTAATTAAAATTCAATATGGTATATTGGTATGACATATCGGAAGGTTTCTTTAAAACAAAGCGATTACATGACTTTTCTATTTCTTATCTAATTTAGTTCAATTGTTATAGTTTAAAATTGTCCATTTGAATCTGTTTATTTTTTTTTTATTCCGGCAAAAAAAGAATCTTGATAATATTTTAACATCTAAATTTTCACGCCGGCATTAGATTGGATGATATTTTGAGTCAATATTATTAAATGATTGCGTTTTATCAATGACTTTTCTATTTCTTATCTAATTTGGTTCAATTATTATAGTTTAAAATTGTCCATTTTAATCTGTTTAATTTTTTTATTCCGGCAAAAAAAGAATCCTTATAATATTTTAACATCTAAATTTTCACGCCGGCATTGGATTGGATGATGTTTTTAGTCAATGTTGTTAAATGATTGCGTTTTATCAATGATTTTTCTATTTCTTCTCTAATTTAGTTCAATTATTATAGTTTAAAATTGTCCATTTGATTCTGTTTAATTTTTTTATTCTGGCAAAAAAAAAAAAATATCTTTATAATATTTTAACATCTAAATTTTCATGCCGGCATTAGATTGGATGATGTTTTCAGTCAATGTTATTAAATGATTGCGTTTTATCAATTTGTGATGGCGTCAATTACCGTTGCAAGGTGCTTTTCTATAGATTTGGTAGTGTATGTCAATTTTAATATATATCTTCATTATGAAAAGCCTGCAGTTTGACTATTTTATTTTTGGGATCATATCATTGTTGCTTCTTATTTGATGAAATTTATTTTTGGTTCTTATAGTTTAAAAACGTGGTTTTTTCATTCTAATAGTTTCTTCTATTCAAAGCATGATATAGAAAATTATAGGGACAAAAATCAAAACTCATTAAAGTGTATGGACCAAAGCTAAAACTTATTAAAAGTATAAATAAAAAATACCCAATTTTCTCCATTTGGCAATTTTTTTTTTTCGCATTTTTTTTTTTTTTTGTTTATTTCAGAAGGACTTGGTGCAATCATTCTCAGCAAAACTCTCTCTCTCTTTTTTTTTTTTTTTTTCGCATGGCATATCCCCAACGATATGTAAAAGTCTTTAATAAGGTAGTCATTTTTACATAGATTGAAGATATATATATTGCACATAGCTAAAAAAGAGAATGAATTCAAACGTTGGACACCAGATTTTATTGTTAAAATTGATATTTACGTTCAAAATCAATTTTGTCATTCAAAATAGATTTCTTTGTCTTATCACACATTTAAGTTGCCTTTTCTATTATACTTTTAACAAGTTTTGGTTCTAATGATTTTTTTGTTTTGGTTTCTATAATTTCAAAGAGTCTTAGTTTTGATCCCAATAATTATAAAAAGTTTTGGCTTTAGTCACTTTGCCATTAAACTCATATCCAACTCTTTATAAAAGCTATAAGGACTAACCTTTTGGATAGAAGAAACTATAGGAACGAAAAACCACGATTTTAATATTTTTGGGATCAAAACTAAAATTTGATTAAACTATTAATCCTTCAATTTTTAATATTATTTTAATTCATATAAAGTAAAGCAATAGTTGAGCAGACCTAGTTGACCTCCTAGCTAGCTGAGGAAAAATTTTCCTGCTGTTAAGTTAGACAAAAGTTCATTCAATTTCATTAATTCTGTCCTTTTAATTACTATTAGAAGTTTCAACAAAAGATGGATAATTAAAAACTTAGTGATATATGATATGTAGCCCAAGGCATGAATGGCATTGTGCACCAATCACAATTATGAAATATAATCCAAATATAAGTTTTAATATTTTAGGATGAGTTTTATATGATTATATATATTTTTTGTTGTTTTAATAGTCTTTTTAATGCTGAAATCCTACCTCCCATAAAGAAAAAAAAAAAAGAAAATTAAGGTCTTTTACTTCATAAGCTAGTCAGGTAGTTCGGTCACTCTGGTGGACCGAGTCTAGTCCAACTAGACTCCGAGGTGGAATAAGATTAGACAAGTTCACGGGTTGTTTTGTTTAGCTCAAGGTATTCTATACACTAGATCTCATGTTGATAACTAGCCTCGTCTTGTCCATGCAAACCCTACTATGGGAGTTAATGTAGAAGGGACTAGAGCAACTAAGGCCCCGTTTGTCATGGAGAAGATTTAAGGAGGAAAGGAATTTAGGGGAGGAAAGGAATGTAAAGGAAGATTAAGAGTGAACTTTAAAAAGTTGAACTATTTGGTAGATATGGAAAGTGGGATGAAATATGATAATTTAAAAAGATTAAAATTAAAATATAAAACTTGAAATTCCCGAAATACCCTTTACATTAGAAAAAAAAACCCCCTCCTTCTTCATCCCACGTCCCCACGACAGCTAGAAAAAAAAATCAGATCCAGGCGAGTTCCAACGGTAGTGGTCGTCTGCAGGTTCCGACAGTGAAGGAGGGAGTCTTCGCCGGCGACGAAGAGAGCCAAAGGTGAGAGGAAGAAGGTGAGGTTGGAGACGGTGAGAAAAGAGGAAGAAGAAAGGGACCTAGTGGGAATTTGCTTACAATTTTCCGGGAAGATTTCATCTTCCATCCAATATATATGAGGGAAGATTAAGGAAGGAATTTTCCCATGGGTGAAGGAAGATGGTACCTCACCGGAAGATAAATTTTGTGTAACAAATACCCAAAACCGAGGGAAGATTGGAATCTTCCCCTCCCTTCTCCAATCTTCTTCCTAACAAATAGGTCCTAAAGGATTTATTGGGCCATGGTGCTGAAGGGAACTAGTGATGGGCACCATAAGCCTATCAGATTTGATATGAGCAGTCAATATTTGAGATTTAGCAATTACTGTTTTTTAAATTAAAAATAATAAAGTTTTTGAGAAAATGATAGTTAAGAGATTATATATCTTTATTTTATACTTTATACCTATTATAATATCTTTTTTTTTTTTAAGAAAAAAGAAATATGGATTGTCCATGTCTGATAGGCTTATGGTGCCCTTAATTGGTTCGGTGCCAAAGCCACTGGATGCCCTGTCATGATTGGAGGGGTTTGGTTCTTCCTCCTCAAGATTCCTCTGTACTAAGAAACACAGTTCTAATTTTCTGCAATTACTGTGATCGTAATCTGCTACCGGATTTCAGTCACGAACTTAACAAGTATACTATAAACAAACAAAAATAGCACTGTTCTTTTCGCATACTGAATGCATTACATTACCCACTGAATCGAATATTCCTCTGTTCTGTTGTTAAAAAAACATAGCACTAATTCTACGCTACAAAAATAGGCCATACGCGGATACTAAGTAAACAAATTAAACCACATGAGTGACCCTCAAGCATACAATGAAGTTGAAATATTTTTAAATTGGAATACTCATTCCCTTTATTGTATATCTAAAAATTAAAAGGAACTTACATGAAGCATATTTGATTTTATTCATATTTATCAAAGCATATCGTACGGATTTGAAACAGGAGAAGTGTGCAAAACCTCTGTGGCTCTTGTGGTGGCCCCTGCCCATTGCCAATTTGCCACCACCCTTAAGGACTAAAATATTAAGGGTTTATTTGATTATGTTTTTAAAAACAAAAAAAACTGAAAAACTTGTTTGAAAAATTGTTTTCAACAAGTTGTTTTCTTTTAAAAAATATTTTTAAAAACTAGAAAACAAAAATATTTTTTAGATGTCTTTTTATTTTATTTATTTTTTAAAGCCACCATCTATCCATTATCCACACTATACTATCGGGTGACAACCACCGCTACGTTACTTCAAAAACATATTTTTTTAAACAAAGATCCAAACAATTTTTTGTTTTTTGTTTTTTTTCAAAACTCGTTTTTAAAATCGATTTTATAAAACTGTTTTTGAAAAACAAAAATCAAAGTATCAAACAGGCCCTAAGTTTTTATAATGATTATTTATTCTATTCATTCCTTAATATAAGTCTCATTTTAATTAATAAGTTGAACTACAAAGTAAATATTATATTAAAGACTGGAGTTAGTATATGGTGAGTAGTCAGAGGCATAAATAATACTTTTCATAGGTCACAACCCTTTGTAACTAACTCTCCTCACTAAAAAACGAAACTATGGAAATGTACATATATAACAAAGCTCTTGTATACAAAAACGCTCCAATATATAGAGGCAAAACATACAGAAGTGATACCTTTCTCGCGCTTTTGGCTAAGATCAAGATCATACTGATGAGCTTCTGAACTTAAATGCTCAAGGACTACTATAGATTTAGGTATTCATAACACTTAATACATAACGGTTACAGCTAATAAACGTCATGTATGTAGAGACGGAGGTTGGGAAAGAATATATAACCCTTAAAAGTAATGGTTAATAATGTGCGCCATCACTTATTGCAAGGTAGAATTTGTGAAATCACAAAAATAACGGTTGTAGTTAATAACGTTATTTATTTAGTGATAAAAGTGACAATTCTTTCCAAACGACCACAATTAACACTTACAAATGATTTGACTTCCAACCTTTTATATCAACGAAGACAAAACATAACGGTTTTTAGAAGCAACCATCACGTAACACTTTTCCATTAGACCTCTATTTAAACTTACATATTGCTTGTGATTCTTACTATTATTCTTTATCAACCTCCTTCTTCTCTCCATATAATGTTAATGTAATACCTAGATTTCCCAATTCTCATTAGCCTTGTAAGGGCCCATCTACTACCGGAGTGCTCATCGGGACACATGACCACCATCCTTGGAGCCATTGCTTCGACGCTTGCGTGGTGTCCGGCCCCCACTGGGGCAGGTATTGTCCTTTCCTCTAGGGGTGTTGTCTCTTGGGAATTAATTCCCAAGAACGCCTCTCCAAGGGCTTGATCCTTGGACCTGAGGCATAAGTCCAAAGCCTAAGAGTCCCTTGGTATCCATTGCACCATTGGTGCAATGGATACCAAAGTGCTCTTAAGCATGTACTAATGCCTCAGGTCATGGCCTCACGACCTTGGGGAGGCGCTCTTGGGAATTAATTCGCAAGAGATAAAACCCTTAGAGGAGGAGACAATACCTACCCCACTAGGGGCCAGACACCACGTAGGCATCGGAGTGGTGGCTCAGGGGACAGTGGTCCCACGTCCTGGTGGGGACTCCAGTGGTGGGCCATTACTAACCTTGTATTTTGACAAATATTTAGCAAAAATGCAAAGGTGAATATGTGTCTCAAAGGATTATAATCTATTGATTATAATTTTATCCAAATTTCACTATGAAATTAATACACAAATGGTTGAATTTGAGACTACATATAAGGGCTATAAAATGTGACATAAGTAACACATAAAATAATAGCAATTTCCTATCTAAAAGAGTTAACATAGGCAATGAATGGAACTTAATTAAGTTGAAGCAAATTAGCAAATGCTAATTGACAATTACGTTGGCACTAAGTAATATTAGTAGCATATGTCTTCAACTTGATAAAAGACAATGGAAATAAGTAAAGATTAAAATGCATAAAGCTTGTATGGTTGTGTTTTGTAGAAGCTTATGCAGCAGTTTAGGATAAACCTCTACAAAGTGTCAAATATTGTAGCGATTCCATAGGAAAACCACTACAAAATGACGCCTTGTTAAACTAGCGCCTCCCCCTAAATCAAACCACTCAAGGTTTGATATATCACCTTTTAACTTTCATTCTCTAACGTTTAGTGTAAGATTTAGGAGTTATGGTTTCTAGGGGAGATGGAGGGAAAGGGAAAGAGGTTGTACACGGTAGAGCGCCTCTAAGGGATAGTAGTAATAGAGGGGGCCGTAATCGGGGCCGTGGGTGTGAAAATATCCCTCTGCCAATGTGGGTGAGGATCGAGATAGATCAGCTATTCGCTGATGAGCCAATCCCATACCAGAGACCATAAGGGGAGAACAAGGTGTACATTTATCCGTTAATGACCTTGATGATGATGAAAATGCTGAGATAGAGATTAACTTTCCTATTAGCGAGGCGGAGCGATTTATTAATCAAGAGGAGGAGCGGGACCAAGGGAACCCCAAACCGTCATCTTTGCGTTCAATCGGATTTGAGGTGGATATCGAGTGACAACATTTAAATTTAAATTCCTTATTGTTAATTAAATTATATTTAAAGGTAATACAAAAATGCTTTTATAATTGTTTAGATCCGCAAGGGAACATCAGCAAAGGACGCTGGATGTTCCTAACATGAATTTGTTGAAGGGCCATCCCCTCGTAGTCGGCTGGAATGAGCACACGGACTAGCCAATAGGCAACGTTGGTTACTTGTTCAATCGCTACCTGACGCAACTAGCACTACTACAAAATATGGATACTACTTCCCAAAAAGATGTCCTTTTAAAAAAAAGGAAGTAAAAAAAAGGCGATGTCATTTTTGTAATTATGTGAAGTCTTTTGACGTTCTAAATAAAAGTTAGGACACCAAAAGTTACTTTTGGCATCCTATTTTATTATTAGGACGCCAAAAATTCTTATTTTGGCGTCCTAATTTAAAAATAGGACGCTAAAAGTGTACCAAAAGTAGTATTTTTGGCGTCCTAAATTTTTAGGACGCCAAAAAGCGGCCCTACACCCTTTATTTTCTCACATGATACGCATCTTCTTTGACCCACTCTCTCTGAACCTCACCCATTCTTTCTGAACCTCTCACCAATTATCGCTCGCCATTCCCACCGCTCGCTCGCCTACTCGTCCGTCTGCCGTCGCCTGGCCCGCCTCGGCTGCCCTCACTCTCTCCGGTCGTTCGCTCGAGGTTGCTCTCTCTCCTAAGGCCTGCCTCATCGGCGTGCTGCATCAGACTTTGCTCGATGAGCTCTCTCCCCTTTCTCTCTAACTTTCTTCCTTTTGTAATTTTGACCGTGTCTGGTTTTCGATCTATTTTATTTCTCAGATCTATGAGCATTTTTTGATCTATAAGCATTTTTTTTCGTATTAGTAACATTTTTCCATCTGCTTTATTATTATTATTTTTTTAATAAATGAAAAATAATGGCACAATCGTTCCCAATTGCTGCGATTATTACCCACCACGCCCTCGTTTCTCCTTCCTCCACCAGATCCTCCTCCACCCGGCGCCCCCGGTGCCGCCAAGCTTACCCAATTTATCTCGCCGAGCCCACCAGAAGCAAGCCTCGTTCAAGAAGATGATGCCGGACTCTTGTCTCGCTAATTAGCCCTCACTTGTGCTAATTAGTGCTGCTACTATTGCCACCAAGGTCTCTCTTGCGGACACAACATATGGGGAAGCTGGTAAGTTGATATGATCAGTTAGTGAAGATATCCATCTTCCTTATTGATCATATTAGCTTATATATTTGCTCAAAATCTTTGATTCAGTTGCTGATAATGATAAGGTTTTAGCATCTTAAGCTTTTTGATGAGTTTTAAATATGTTGTTGGAGTTTGATCCTAAGTATTTTGGATGAATATTGCATCAATAAGCCTTCCTTTAGAATTATAAGCTTTTGGGTGAAGTGGGCTTTGTTAATTGCATATATTAATGTAAAGTTCACCTCTGATTCTTGTGTATTCTTACTCTTTAAAAGATCATGCAATGGGAAGAAGGATTAATATGTCAAAATACATGGTTGTTGAACTAACTTCAGCTTATGAGGAAGATGGTCCTTTAGTATCCTTTGTGCCATAAATTCATAGAAGACCCCCAATTTTGCAAAAATGTTGCTTTGAATTGAAACTATCTGTTATGTTTACTCTGTTTGTAGCACTTATGAGTGTACCATTTAGTTGTGATTTCTTTGTGCAATTACATTTTGGCTGTTTGAAAAAAGACAGAAGGTGATTCCATTTTGATTGCTTTGGTTTGCAGCCAATGTGTTTGGAAAGCCAAAGACAATCACAGACTTCTTACCATACAATAGTGATGGATTTAAATTGAACATTCCTTCCAAATGGAACCCAAGCAAAGAGGTTGAGTTCGGAGTCTCAACTTGGTCCACTAATGCTACTTTGGTAATGTTGCTTGTGAAATTATACATTGCATCAACACTTTATTTTGACTAAGTTTTTCTTCTTCTTCACTTCCCAAAATAACAGCAAGCTGAAGCTGTGAAAATGCATACGGATTTGAAGGTCGGAATGTATTGGGGAGATATGGGAATTGACTTCTCGGATGCTGCTACATAGAAAGTAGAAATGAAGAAACATGAGGTCATTATTTTGCACATTTGTTTGGAAATATCAGATTAAAACTTACATGTGAAATGTCGAGCATGTAAATGGGCTATGTGTAGTCTGCTTTTGCCCCTCAAAATAGTCCTGCCCTCTATTTGTCGTTTCCTATTCTATTTCTTATTTAATTTTTTATTGACATATTTATATTTGTTATATGCGCATAGGAAGTAATAATTTAAATTTATTGATGGCAAGTGGTAACTAATTTGGGTGCTTACAAAAGCCTAAAGTGGCCAGAAACATGTATTATTTGTGAGCCAATACTTTGATGTAGGGTGGTAATTGTAAATAATTCTCCCTTCAATAGAGCTGCAAGATAGGAAGAGGTTTTTATATATTATATATATTTTTTTGGATTTGAAAATTTTCACTTGTGAACTTGGTTTTCATGGATAAGAAGTCACATGGCTCTGGATAGTTCTCTTCTAGGAAGAGCTCTTTTTTAGCTATCATCAGTGGAAGTTCCCTTCACAAAAGCTTGTTGGTGATATTGCCCATAAAGTTACTGATTACTAATATATTTATCTACATTTGAAGGGATCACAATCATCCTATCCTTGGCTTTCCTATTTGTGGAATCAGCTCTTTTGTCTGGCATGAATCGGGCATCCCACTATGCAGTTCCACAGATGGATATATGATATATTTAGATATTAGAGACTATCCAGTTCATATGATGCCGCATGAGCAAAGACAACACGAAAATTAGTGGATACTTAACCCATAATAAAATCTTAATAGTTAACTGCGAATGAAAGCAGATAAAGTTACATATTTTCCTTCTGAATTTTCAAGTGTTTATAATTTTTGTGATTTCTTTTTGTATGCCAAGTATTCTAGTTGGCACAGGGGTATATTGTTGTATGCAAAAGTCAAATTCAGACAGTCAGAATTTTTGATTTTCTTTATTTGGAGGACTAGTTGCTCTCAGTGTCACCTGTATTGTTAGTTATTTTTAGCATTATGTTTCTGATTTGTCGTTGCATTTTCATATCACATATATCAGATATAGTTATTGTTTCTGATTTGCCTATGCATATTACATAGATTCGATATAGTTATTGTTGGTAGTGGTTTTGATTATGCAGGTACTTGTTATGACTCCTGCAATATTGCTGTTTGGCTTGAGTTGTGGCTTTTTCAAGCTAAATATGATAAAGGTCTTAATAACGGATGAATGCCATCATGCTAGGGGTAAATACCCATATGCATGGATCATGACTGTAAGTGCTTCCTCTAATGGTTTTTATTTTGTGGACCTGTGTTTTTTGCTTTCAATAATCACAATTTTGCTGTGATAATATACTTGTATATTGGTTATTGTTTGGTCACATTGTCTGTGACTTGTAATCATAATTGCTAAAGTGTATTGTATGCTTATGCTACTGAGTGAAGGCTCATGAATAGCTGTATGCCTGTACATGTCTCAGTTAATTGAACTCATGAATAGTTGTCAGCGATGTTTAGTATTAAATACGTTTTGTTGTCGAATTGTATAAAAAGTATTTTGTTTGACGGTCATTGCAGTTATTTATAGTCAAGTTTCTATCTTAGTATGCATTTCTACAATTTGAGATTGTGGAATGTGCAAAACTTCTATTTCTTACAATTGGAATTTTTGTTTTCGTGCAGGAGTTTTATCATCATCAATTGAAATCTAATAGTTCTGATCTCCCTAGAATATTTGGGATGATAGCATCTCTTATTAAATCGAAAGGTTCATTAGTCTAAAGAAAGTTCTATTTATTTCATTGCATTGGCATTATTTTCCTACTCAGTACTGTCTATTATTTTCTAATGTTAAATTTACTTTTTCTTTGCCTCTAATATTTTAATTAGGTGGGAATTTTGAATTGACTGTTTGGAAAAATATTGCCGAACTTGAGAGCTTAATGCATTCTAAGGTTTTACTTTATCTTTCTCCATCTTTTAATTTTTATTTGTTCTCTAAATTTCTAGTTTCAAGGCATGTCATTTTGTTCTGGCAATATGTTGTCTTGATAGATACTTGACAATCCGATGTTATTTTTTGGTTCTACACTTTTCTAGAAGCTGAATCAAACTCATTTTTGAATCCTCACCTAGTCCTAAGCTGGTTCCTTGTAGAATAGCTGAATTTTATGCATTCAAGTGACTAAGTTACTATCTCAATTTGCCTAATGAGTGGTGATCTTTTAACTGTTGTGATTTGAAATTCTTGCTGAAAAAAAATTAGTTGCACACTCCGAGCATATTTTGCACCATTGTGGCTGCAATCTTGTTGTATCCTGGTATTTCATGTTGTCATTGACATTAATTGCAATTCAAGGAAAACAAGCGCATAACTCTACAGTTCTTAATCTATTGATAACTCTAAAGTGATTTTGTGAAAATTCTATCACTTTTGTTTTATTAAGTAATTTCTTCTTCCATATTAATTTTTGTTGCATGAATGTTACCTTGGTGTGAAGCAATGACTATTTTTTTGTTCTTTATAGGATTTGGATTTAGTAACTTCAGACATTGAGTTTTGTTGCACAACAGTTGGTGCATATGCAAATCTTGTTTATTTCATGTTTATACCAAGCATTAATTTATACTTTATGTATGCATCCAAGATTGTTGCCTGCTGATATGTAAGAAGGTTTTTGTAAGGGATTGTTTGCGTGAATATACGAAGAAAAATATTTTTTTTTCAAAAAATAACACATAAGGCGTCTAATTATTAAAATTAGACGCCATAAGTCTGACTTACGGCGTCAAATTCCTAAAATTAGATGCCTTAAGTTCAAACTTACGGTGTCTAATTTCAATAATTAGACGTCTTAAGTCAACTTACGGCGTCCTATTTTGATAATTAGACGCCTTAAGTATACTTTGGAAGGTAATTTATACCATACTTAAGGCGTCTAATTATTTTAATTAGACGCCCCGTAAGTTTAAACTACTAGGCCCTCGATAGGCGTCCCTCGAAAAAGGACGTTAAATGTGCAAAAAATAGGGCGCGTAGCCTGTTTTGTAGTAGTGTGGGAGGGAATTGGGCGCCTTTCCCCTCCACTTCCAGAGTTGGAAGCATGTTCCAAAGGGTAGAAGAACACAGTGTTTGAGAAAGATGTGCATATAAGTTATTTTGTTTGATTATATTTTAGACGTGAATAGTTATAATTGATGATTTATTTATTTGGTAAATAAATAATTCATTAATTAATAATTAAATTATGACAGTTTAAGTTTAAAGTCCGAGGTAACATGAAGAAGTACTCACTGCTGAAGATAGGGGACAATTGGATGAACTGGAGGGATTGTCTCTACAATAAGATGAATGGAGATGAGACGATTCCTCTATAGTAGGCGATCGAGAGCGTCCCAAACAGTCGACCCAAATAATCGAGCGAGTTTTTTCTAGGCCAAGAGAAGTCCATAGGACTGGGTATGTTTTAAATAATTATTATAATATACTTTTAATGTTGATTGCAATTAAATATGAAAATACAACAATGATAAAATTTATTTTAAATATAGTTTAAATCTAAATCATATTGAAATTAAATATTTCAAAATTTATTGTTTATCATATTCAACATAAGACTTTCTATAAAATTTATAATAAAATTATTTAACATATTGAACAAATTATAAATTTAACAAAAATCATAATATGTTTGATTGGCATCCTCTTCAATTTCTTTATATTTACTTTCATGTTATGAAATTGTTGCACCCGTGCATCGTGCGGGGAGTTCGTGCTTGTTTTTGAATAGACATAAATAAACATTTTTAAACAATAATGTGAATTTGTTTTATGTTTTATTTTATCTATTGAAATTAATGTGTTAATTAATATATTACATTATCTATTCATTTTTTTATATAAAAAAGATGACATTATTTATGAGCTTTTAAGATTGCTAATGAGTGCATAACAAATGCGGGTTCTATACCACGAAAGTTAACAACGGCGAGAGGATCCATCACATGGTAGGATCCAAGATGTTTACTTGTGACATACGGTGTGAGCTAGTAATTTCAAAGTTAAATTAATTTATGTTTATTGATTATTTTATTTTTGAAATAACAAAGTTTATATTATTTTAATTCTTTTAGAAAAGGAAGCCACGGTCGGAGAACTGTTAGACGAACTATGATAGACACCGTGATGGGACGACGACCTCTTTGGCAGCAGAGGAGATTATAGTAACTTACAAACAAATGATTTTTTAAAGCTTATTTAATTTATTTAAATTGAATTAAATTGTTTGATTAATGTTTTATAAAATGTGTGCACTAGGGGTAGATTGAGCAGACACAGGCATTGCTGCGAGCTTCACAGACCCCGAAGTCACAGGGGTTTGTGGATCCTGCTGCCCCTTGAAAGCTATCATGGGCTTAGTCGAGCATCCGGGGCGCATTAGGGGTAAGGGACTAGGCGCCAAGCCTAGCACGGTCTACGGCAAGACCGGGCCGCCTTTGAGGCCGGAAGCCGAAGGGGTTCAAGGGATGGTCGCCTAGCGGTTGTCAAGCGGGTTGATGTCAAGACTCGGTAGCTTGCTAGGTAGTTTCGGACCAGCCGACGGTTGGTATGCTCATCAAAGGGAGAGCTGGGATACTGTTGCCGGTGCCTTCACGAGATGTTTCATGATAGGAGGTTTCCCCCTCCCGCCTCCTCCTATGTTCAGCTTTGATCCTCCCCTTCCGCCTCCTATTGCTGCTGATGACGAGGGAGTTGTTACCTCTATTCCTGCACACGTTGATCCTGCCCCCATGAGATTCGGGCCCCTGAGACATGACCTGATCATCGGGCTCTTAATAGTTAGCTTCTATTTATATTTGTAGACACATTTTTTTACTTAAAATGTTTGTCATCTTTCATTTTATTTGGTTTTTGGACAATTTTATTCTTAAAAAATATTTGTTATCTTTTATTCCATTTGGTTTTTGATAATGGAGTGCTATTTTAATACTTATATTAATTTATGTTAGTTTATTAACGTTACTTATAATATATAACAGTTGTTATTGAAAAATATATTTAGTGAAATAAATCTATCATAGTTAAATAATATATATATTGTTAAATAAATAATGGAATAAATATTTAGTGTATAAAAATATATCTAGTGAAATAAATTTATCATAGTTAAAAATATATACTATTTATCATACACGTAATAATGGAATAAATTTAGAGAGTTAAATAAAATATATATTGTTAACTTTTGTAGCGGTTTACATATATAAACTGCTACTAAAGTATAACATTTGAAATTCAAAACATTAAAACCGCCACTTTTTTAAACGGTCAAAATTTTGTAGTGGTTATTTAGACATTAACAGCTACAAATTTGAAATTCAAACTGAATAAAATCCAGTCAGAGTTTTGTGGCGGTTACAATTCTAAACTGCTACAAATGTGCAACAACCTACATTTTGTAGCGGTTAGTGTAGTGGTTTTGAAACCACTACGAAACTTATTTTTATATTTGTAGTGGTTTTTGAACGGCTACAAATTATCGAATGTTGCATTTAAGGATTAGATGCTGTGAAGATAATTAAACATTCTCTCTTCATCTATATTCTATCCTAGCTTTGTTTGCTACAAATGGATAAGTAATGGATCAAGTTGCCACACAATTCTCCCGCATATTTGGCGGGATTGAACACTTTCTTAGATTTCGCTTTCTCTCACGCTCACTATAATGGCATGATTGTGTGTCTGCGTTGTCGACGCAAGTTTAAGAAGTGGCATACATGAGAAATTGCTAAGGAACATATGCTTTTGAAGCCTTTCCCGCAAGAATATACATTCTGGGGAGTTCATGGTGAGAAATATGGTATGAGATATGGGGATCATCTTCCTTGAAGCTCACAAGTAAGAAATCAATTAGATCAATATGATCTGGTTAATAAAGCTGTTCGCGATGCTTTTGGTTTTCAAGACGACAACTTCACTGCAGAAGTTCAAGGTGTAGAACCTGTTTTCTTCAGGAATGATGTAGCTCGGGATTTTTCAGCCTCATGGATTTATCAAGGTTGTTAGAAATACTCCAAATTATCTTTCTTGATCAAATTATACCATATCAAGTGCTTGTGTGTAGGGGTGAGCAACGAGCGGGCAGGGCTACCCTGGGGGGTAACTCGCGGCCCGCCCGTTTAAATTTCACGGGTACGGGGCACAACGAGTACGGGTACGGGGCACAACGGGTACGGATTAAACGGGTATTAATAAACGGGTTCGGGGAACCCATTTAAGGAATCTGGGCTTTTTTATAAAAAAAAACAGTTTTTTGGGCCCAGAAAAGTTTTTGGTATGGAAACAAAAAAGGAAACCTTATTATTATCATTTTTTTTTTTTGTTTCATTTTTCTCCAAAAACTGCATTACTCTCTTGTATTGTT
This sequence comes from Acacia acuminata, assembly GCA_019022655.1. Classification (NCBI taxonomy): domain Eukaryota; kingdom Viridiplantae; phylum Streptophyta; class Magnoliopsida; order Fabales; family Fabaceae; genus Acacia; species Acacia acuminata. Next base: position 4,452,484 of record JAFJYI010000028.1, on the reverse strand, counting down.
TTTTTGGTCTAACAATGATCTTGTATCGTTTTTTTTTTGTCAATAACAATGATCCAAATAACTCCATTCTCGGTTTTTGGTTTCGTTTTTTCTACAAGAACCGCATTTTTGGTAACCAAGGAGTCCAATACTCCACCCATGACTCTGTCAAGCTGAGGACTGAGGAGAAACCAAAAAAAACATATAAACGGGTAGCGGGCGGGTACGGGTGCCCCGTGCCTCAACCCGTGACCCGCCCGTATAATGGAAATGGGTAGGGGGCAGCCCTGTACCCGTGACGGGTCCAATCTGGGCGGGTTTAATCCGGCAAAAACTCTACGGGGTGCGGGCGGTTGGGCGGGGTACGGGTCATTTGCTCACCCCTACTTGTGTGGGATTATTGATAAGACAATGTCGATATTGCTAGAATTACCACGAGATGGTTTCCCTAACATGGACATTCCCATAACCTTCTACGAGGACAAGAAGATAATTAACAAATTAGGCTTGAACTACAAAAAAATTGATGCATTCCCCAACGACTGATGCTTTATTGGGGAGAGAACGCTAATGGGAGACTTGGAAGAAGTATCACACTTCAAGGTTCAGGATAGTTTGGAAGGGAAAAAGAAGAAGAAGAAACCAGTAAAGATTCTCAGGTATTTTTGTTTAAAACCTCGCTTACAAAGATTGTTTATGTCGTCAAAGACAACTGAGCATATGAGGTGATATGAAGCTGACAAGAATGAAGATGGTAAACTCGACATCCACGAGATGTTGAAGCAAGGAAAGCGTTCGACTTAGATTTTCCAAATTTTGCAGTGGACCCTAGAAATGTTCATCTTGCCTTGGCAACCAACGATTTTAATCCGTTTGGGAATCTTAGCACAAGCTATAGTATATAGCCAGTTGACTTAATACCCTACAACTTGCCTCTGGATGTGTATGAAACAAAGCTCCTTCATTATGTCTATGATCGTTCCAGGCAAAAAGGCACTGGGAAATGACATTAATGTGTATCTCCAATTGCTTATTGCGAAGTTGGTGGACTTGTGGAATGTAGGCATGGAGACGTATGACGCGCACGAGAAGACACTGTTCAACTTGCGTGCGGCCTTGATGTGGACGATAAGTGACTTTCCTGGCTTGGGAACATTATCCGGGTGGAATGTGAATACTGGCCATGCTTATCTAGCTTGCAATTTTGACTCGACTTAGTGCGACTTCCCCACAGTCGTAAGTGGTGCTTCATCGGCCATCAAAGGTTTCTCGATGGTACGTACGAGTTTAGGTTGCAACGCAATTGTTTCAATGGGCAACAAGAAAGAAAAGGACCTCCTAAAAATTTATCAAGTGCAGAAATCATAGAGCAGCTTTAGGATTTTGTATTTAAGTATGGAAAAAAAGACGATGCAGCAAAAACCTAGACAAAGACTACCAGGGCTTCGTCACGCTTCTACTCCGACACAGTCTGGATGTCATGCATATTGAAAAAAAATGTGTGTGACAATGTGTTGTACATGATTCCTAAAGAACTAGGCAAGTGAAAAGATCATCTTCAAGCAAGGAATGATTTACGGGACATAGGAGTTCGTGGAGATGCGTGGCCAGATTAGCATGACAGATTTCAACCGCTAACAAAACCAAATAAGGAGATTTTCCTCGCAATGTTGTAGAAAATAAAAGTTCCTGACGGGTATTCAAGCAACATTTCATGATGTTTTGACATGCAGGCTCGAAAGGTTGCTGGGCTGAAGAGTCACGACTCACATGTGCTTATGCAACAGTTACTTCTGCTGGCCATCAAAAATACACTGCCTCTCAATGTGTTGATCATTTTGGTGGGCTGTGTTCTTTCTTCTGGAAGTTGTGTTCCAAGGTTTTGATTGTGGAGTAGCTCGACCAGCTGCAACAAAAAATCATTCTTATGCTGTGTCATTTGGAGATGATCTTTCCTCCATCCTTTTTCACGGTGGTGGTTTACCTGATAGTACACCTTGTTCACAAAACAAAGCTTGCTTGCCCAGTTTACTAGCGATGGATGTATCCTATTGAGAGGTACTTATTTAAAATTAATTACTTCAACATTACTTCTTGGTCGCACATTTCAGCATTAATATATTGACATTTTTCCTTCTTTACTTTATAGGTTTTTGGGAAACTAAAATCTTTTGTGAGGAATAAGGTGTGGCCTGAAGGTTCAATAACAGAAGGTTTTATCGGGGATGAGGTCTTGTATTTTTGTTCAAGGTACATTGCTGACATTGAGACGTCTTTCAATCGACTGCCTCATAGATGATTGTCTTGAGCCAGAGTTGGAGCCATCAACAACAGAGTTGTTAATCCCTCGTGGTTGTAAAGGAGTTGGCGGAAGTGAGAACTTCAAACTGACAGCAACTGAGAATTTTCAAGCACATAGACATGTCTTGATTAATTGCACTAAAGTTGAACCGTACCTTCCGTAAGATTGCACACAGATATATGTTATCATATATATTTCCTTACATTTTATACTTAAATTTCATGATCGTTATCGCATGTTTAATTGCATGGAATTCAAGAGTCATGTGAAACGTCAATTGAGGATCCGTTCACAAACATCCTTCGAAATTGATAGAAAGGTCCAAAGAAAATTCCTAGGTTAGTTTATGAGGAGAATACTAAATGACCACAACCCACACTCACTAGAATTCAGAGCTCTCACACTCGAACCGCTTCACCACCCCAAATATTTACGGCATACAATGTCAATGGTTTCAAGTTTTTCACTGTTTAATGAGGTCACATATTGTTAACCCAAAACTCAAGTGTTTATGACAGGTTTAGGACAAGGAGTTATGCGAGCAGCAGTGACGGGAACTTGCAGTTTGGTGACGTCCCGTATTATGGAAAGTTGCTTGATGTGGTCAAAATAAATTACCAAGGCCATTTCACTGTGACATTGTTCAAGTGTTTGTGGGCAAATATGACAACTTCTAGGGACTCACGACTAACGACTTAGGTATCACATCAGTGAATTTCCCTCGGCCTATTCACACTAGTCAGTGTGAAGATGATGAGCCATACATTCTTGCCTCAGAGGCACATCAGGTTTATTATGTCATCGATGAGAGGCACAAGGATTGGAATATGGTGGTTCACTTAAAGCCTTGGGACCTTTACGAAATCGGTGATGGTGATAACGTCGCCTATGAGAGTGAGCCGTTCCACCACCGCTTTTGAAAACTTCTTCCTAGATGGCGATGACAATTTACCTATAGTTTGGTAAGTTTTTTAAGATACACTTTACGAAATAATAACATTTAATGTAAGTTTAATTTGTGTTCAAACATATTAAACTCATAAGTTACATTTTCTCAATACTTTTTTATAGGGATTAAAATGAATATTGAGATAAAAAAATTATGCTTAAAATAACATATTTAATCTATAATCCTCTATTTTCTTTCTATAAAAAAAAAACAAAATAGAATTTGTTGCGGTTTAAGAACCGCTACAAAGTAAAACCAATGGCAACAAATGCACAAACCGTTAACAAAACTATTGCCTAAACCGCTACTAAATAAAACTGCTACAAAAAATGTCCTCTCAACCAGTACAAGTGTTATGAAAATATCAATATAAATACCCCCACCACACCTCATTTATATGCTTCAACTTTGATTTCTACACACGCTTTCTCTCGCTTTCTCTAATCTGTCTACATTTTCTGAAGAGGTTAAGTGTTTGAAGGGGGTAAGAACTGCTCAAGCGGATAAAAAATGATTATCATCCAAATATTTATTATTTCTTCTAACTTTGTGATGCTAATTTCTTTTAATTCACAATTTTACCAACATTTTTCAACATTCTTACCACTTATACATTATTTTTAGAATTAAATATTATTTAAATGAAATCATAATAAGTTGTTACTATACCTACACATTCTCATTTTTTTACACCTATATAATAACCATATATAATGAAATATCATATTTTAATATCGATTGTTTTTACTAAAAATATAATCATTTATATCACAATTATTAGTTAGAGTAAATATCCTTTTTTGTCTCTCGAAAAAAAACACGAACCCCATTTGGGTCCTCACACAAAGAAAACCTCTTTTAGTCCATGAAAAGGACGAATAAGGGTTGATTGGTGAACATTTTGATCCCTAAAAATTTCCAAAATCTCTTTTTAGTCCATAAAAATGTCCTATTTTAGTCCCTAGGGACTAAAATGTGGTCCGTGTTTTTTTTAGGGACCGAAAGAGTATTTACTCTATTAGTTAATTAATAAAATAATCTAAAAAACCTCTTTTAATTTTTTTTAAAATTTTATTCATTCGTAGCAGTCTATAACCGCTACAAATTATTGCGTAAAAATTTATCTGTCATTTTGTAGCAGTTTATAACTGCTACAAAGATGTATAAAATTTTAAAAAAGGCGGCAAATTTTTTTCCAAAAAAATTGGCTGATATATTTTGTAGCGGTTAGGTCTATAATTTCAAACTTTGGCGCCTTTTTTGAAATTTCTTCAAATTTTGTAGTGGTTAGTCATCTGCTACAAATTGTAGCTGCCATTTTTCAAGAATTTGGTGATATATTTAGTAGTGGTTACTTAACCGCTACAATTTTGGTTAGTTTCAAATTGTAGCAGTTATTTAACCACTACAAATTATTCACACACGACTCATCCTGCCTCATTGTTACACACATACTGACCTCACCCTTTCGGGCGGCGGGTAGTGTGATTCTTTACTTTTATTCAATTCTAAATTATTTCTCCAAGGTTAATTTACGTCACACATTAGAGTATAAGCAGCAGAGCACACATCGGTTTGGACAACAACATACTAATAAAAATATGGAAAGATAAATTTTCCCCGGAGGGATCAAAATATACTGTCATCCAGATAATGGTGATGACAGGCCAAAATAAAATAATACGGTCATCCGGTAACAAAAATAAATATCTAAAAATAACAGTCACTAACGTCCACCTCCACATTACTCCAGCTCCGGAGCCTTACCTCTGTCTCCCTGCTCTGGTCTCGATGAACTGCCAGATGGCTTAAAAGGGGCTGGGATTCAAAATTGAATCCCAGAGTAACCGTTAATTTCATATAAAATGTATAACAAAGCATGTAAGCAAACCACGAATAAAAACTCAAACTACATCTCATTCAGTATCATGCACATAGCAGGGCACATAGCCATTCCGGAACTAGCAGTCCTAATAGCACACAGCACAGACTGCCGAGCACGGCACATAGCAAGGCTCGTTTATGCACACATCATGTTCTAGTTCCATAGCGCTTGGAAAATGAATGATAACCAAATGTATGCAATATATATATGGAAAAACATACATACATAAGTCACATAGAGTATATGAAGATTAAGGTTACTACCCTGCGGTTGACTAAATAAGAATAATTTCCCCGCAAAAGATTACAATTAAACCTAAAATAATAAAAAAATATAAATATAATTAAATCCACTTCAATAAATATTTTCTTTGATAGTTTAAAATAAGCCCAATTCATGTGTCCTTTTTTTTTCTAAATTCCTTTTCTTATTAAGGAATTTAATATGGGCCTATATCCTCTTAATTTTCGTCCTAATTCTGAAATTTCTAGAAATAAAGGCCCAACTTCAAAAATTCATAATTAAATCTAGAAAAATCCTTGTGAGTTGATTCCAAAGCCCAAAAACCCTTCATATGTCTATTTTCAATCACAAATACTAATTTGGGCCGGACCAAGTCGAAAATTCAGCTATGGGCCGAAAACCATCTCTCGGTCCGAAATAAGTTCCAGGATTTACGGTCAGTCTTCAAACATTTATTTCTTTTAGCAAAAAAATTCAAAAAATACGTGTTACCTATAAAATTAATCCTTGGGATGTCTAATATCTCCCTGTAAAATTTCATAATTTTATAAATTCATTTACTAGGTCAAATATCATGAGAAACCCAAATGACTCCACCGGAATTTCTGGAAACAGCACCTCATTGTTTTTCAAAGTTCCATTTATGCTTTCAAAATTATGATCTAAGTTCAACCTCATAAAAAATCTCATTTTAAACACTTTAAAGCCATCAAAAACACCAAAATCCATTCATATCACCATGAAAACTCAGCTGCACGAAATTCCTTAATTAATCAACAAAATACCAAACTTCCATTCTAACTTTATATCTTCCTTCTACTAGGTGTATTCTTTCATTTTAGACCATAGACCTTAACTTTAGGCCTTTGTCCCTTCTTTTCATTAGCTACCCAACCAAATATACAACATGCTCAAGGAGATAGATATTTCCTAGCTCAAACAACCAAGAAAAATGGTAGAGAAAGGTTCAAGATGGCTTACTTGGTAGCTTTCTAACATCTTTGATTCACTTGCTCCTTGAGTCTCCCTTCTTCAACTTTCGAACAACACCCCAAAATACCAAGGAGATGATGAACTTTAAATATCTTAGTCACGTGAGAAGAAGTAGAAGGAAGTGGTTTAGGGTTCCATAGTCAAAGCTCTTACCTTAGCTTCACCCCTTCTTCTTCAACTTGAGCTTCCTCTTACTCTCTTGTATAGAAGCACTTGCTCTCTCTCTCTCTCTTTTTTCCCCTTCCTTTCCTTCGGCTGATCAAGCAACCAAATGAGGAGGAAGTTGGCCCTTTTAAAATGCTCAAGTCATGTGTTTTTGAATAATTATCTTTATGCCCATGAGTTCTCTAGATTTTTTCTCATATTTCATGAAAACTCTTCTTCTCTCTTCCCTTATTATGCTGGATGAAATATGGGCTGTTTGGGGAGGGAAATTTGGTTTGAAATATGCTTGAAAAATCTACACAAAATCCCCATTTAATGCTTGGGTCATATCTCCTTTGCTTAGCCATTATTAGCTCTAGGTATTAGGTGCCTAAATTGCTTCATCAAATGTCATTTCCTCCTTCATTTTATATATTTGCTTTTTTCCTTCCTTCTCCTCTCTCCTTGCTGCACAAGAATGAGAAAGAAATGGAACAAAAAATCTGATTCTCATTGTCCAACTCTTCCTTCTTTATGTTACTTCTTCCCTTTCTCACAATTAATGTGATCCCAAATTTCCTCCAAAATTTTCCTAGGTCCTCTAGGTTATTATGATGACTTGTCTTCATCATCTCATTTTTCTCTCTCTTTATTTTCTTGCTTATTGGATGATGTAATGTGAGTGATGTCATCAAGCTTACTTAAGCATGATGTAATTAATTTCACTCTTCCAATGTTTGGGCTTCTAAATGGCCCATTTTTCATGAGCACATTTTTGTTTCCCTCTTCTTCTCCTTATGCGAATTGGGCCCTCTTCTTGGGCTTCGAGAATTGTTTTTCCTACTTAGCCCAATAGCCCATAATTCTTGGTCAGGTCCATGACACCTTGGGCATTTTTAGAATTTTATGCTCTTTTCTCTATTTCTTCCCTTATGCATTTTGTCCGAGGGTAAAAAGGGAAAATATAATATGTTTTGACTTCCATAGTCATCTCTTACTTAAGGTTGTCCCTAACCATAATTATTTAATAACACATAAACAAATAATTCCACATCCTCCTCCTATTTTGATTATTTCATGCAAATAAAATGTTTATCATACATGATTCCATAAAAATTCATATATGCAAATGAATTCACATTGAGGCACATGAAAAATGGGGATATTACACTCATATAGTAGAGGTAGTGCGAAACCGCTACAGTCACAGTAGCAGTTAAGGTATATGTAGTAGCGGGTTATTACAACCTTTACAAAATAGCTTGTACCGGTATGTTTTGTAGCGGTTTTTTTTAACCGCTAGTAGTGTCATCAGTAGCGGTTAAAACTGCTACAAATACCCCATTTTAACATCTACAAATAGTCTTTTTTTTTTTTTTTTTTTGTAGTGTAAGATGATAAATATGGGTCAAACTTAGAGTGAAAGAAGGAAAAAATTTTGGTCTGTAAAAAATTATCTCCGGAGGTCTTGTGCTGAAGCATAATTCGGTTTGTTTGGGGTAGTTCCATATCTTTTAGATATCGATTTTCCTAAGAGCAGGCTAGTTATTGGTAATGTAAATTCAGTTGTTCAAGATTCTTCGCCCCCGAACATTATTCATACTAGTGTGACTTTGGATGCTTTTTCTACTCCCTGTTATATCATTTTTATCTATGGCGCAACTAATGAAAAGGAAAGAATGTTGTGTTGGCAAGAGGTTCATCAAATTACCAGATATATCAATGATTCCTGGCTATATCTTGAGGATTTTAATGGTATCCTATCCCAACATTAGAAGTACAATAGTAGACCTAGAGCCAAAAGGAAAATCCTGAAGTTTAAGTTCTTTTTGCTTGATTGTAATCTTGAGGATTTGGGATTTAATAGGTCTAGTTTTACTTGGTTTAATAATACGAGAACCCGAAAACTATTCAAAAAAATGCATTGATAGGGCTTTGGGCAATTTGCAATTAAGCACTACTACAAAATAGCTTTAACATCTATTTTTTTTTTTGAGTTTTTAACGTCCCAAAATAGGGGGATGCCTATTTTAGGGATGTAGTAAATTTAAGATACAACATCCTTAAAAAAAAACGGACGCCATATAAGACTTGTGACGTGTGAACGTCACCATTATTACGGATGTCCTAACTTTAAAAAAAAAACTAAAATGTGCATTTTAAGATGGAGGAAGATCCAGACTTGTCGAACAACCCAAAGACAACTTTGCAAATAGAGCTAGAGGATGCACACGAAAGATCCACATCCAAAATTAAGATTGAGAGGGAGAAAGGGAAGAGCATAAATTAAGAATCGGACTAACAAATCCAAAATTCCAAATCTAACAATAAGAAGAAAAGGGAAAATAAAATATCGATCAAATCATAGTAAAGATCGATGGAGATCCAAAATTCCAGATCTCACAGACAATCGTCGAAACTCTGCAACCTTTGGTTTTCGATCCAAAATTTCAGATCTTCCTTCATCTTCAATTTGATCTCTCCCTTCAACCTTGCCTCCTCCACATCAACCCATTTTTCTCAGATCCGTCGAAAATCCTCCACATCTATCTTCAACCTCGTCTTCTTTAGATCTGCCCAAATATCATAGTACAAGCAATTGAATCAAATATAATTGGTTCTGAACTTCAATCACACAGAAAGAAGGCACAAGGTAGAGAAACAGAACCAAATCCAAAATCAGATCTGATTGCCACTCTTCAATGAAGATGAAGGATGAGAATACCATATATGGAAGACGATGGAGGCGGCGGCCAAATTATTGACTCCAAACGTCCGATGATGACGAGTGACACCGAAGGAAGAGAGGCTGAAGGCAGAGATGCTAAAGGCGTAGGCGAGTTGTGTGAAGTGAAAACCCGTCGTATTGTGTTGATAAAAAAGAAAAGAAAAGAAAGGCTGTCGAAAAATGAGGAAAGCATCGGTGATGATTAAAAAATTGCACAAAAAACCTATCCTCCTATTTCCTCATACACGTTTTTACTTTATGATCTTAGGCGTCCCACTTTTCCAATTGGGACGCCTATACTAGGATTTTTAGTGTCCCAATTAATATTAGGACGCCAAAAGTCCCATCATAGTGTCCCATTTTAAATTGGGATGCCTTAAGTCCCAATTTAGGTGTCTCAATTTTGAATTGGAACGTTGAAATCTTACTTTAAGCGTCCCAATTTTTAATTGGAAAGCCTAAAGACCACTTTTTGGCATCCCAAGTTTAAAAGGGACGCCTAATATGTTAAAAAATTTCACTTATAATCATGAAAATGCCACCACCTTCATTTTTTACTTGCATTTTCAAAAAATGGACGTTTTTCAGGCAAGTAAAAACCACTTTTTGTAGTAGTTAAGGGAGAAATTTCAAAACCTTTAAGTCTTCAATATAGATCCTGTCAGGTCTGATCATCATCTATTGTTCATCCGTAGCCAATATTAAGTGCCACCTGTAAAAATAGGTATTCCATTTTGAGTCAGCCTGGGCGTCCCATAGAAGGATCGTAATTAGAGAGAGTTGGTAGGCCACTTCTGAAGGCATTGAAAGGTAATTTGACGAGATGTGGACATAAATTAATTAGATGGGGAAGAATGAATTTCTGACTAATGCGAAGATTATTGATCATTTAAAATCAATTTTGGTCAGGATGACCTGAGTCAAGTCAATTCCCAAGGGATTTCAGATGTGAATGGCCTTATTTGAGAGATTGCTTGACTTAGAAGAGAAATATTGGTGGTAGTGATCGATCTCATATTAATTGGTTAGAAGTTGGCGATAAGAATTCTTGATTCTTTCATCTTTCAATCATCAAAAGAGACAAAGGAACAGAATCTCATGCATGAAAGATGACTCTGGCAACTAGTTAATGAAGAAGGATGCCATCTTCAATAACATTGCTAGCTTTTTTCTTAATCTATTTGCTACTTTTTGTTTACACTCAATGGATACAATGTTGGGTTTTATTGATTCTAGAATCTAGACTAAATCAATTAGAGTCTATTATTGCCCATCTCGAGCAAGGAGATTAAAGTTGTAGCCTTTAGTCTGGGGAGTATAAAGGCCAGGGCCTCATGGTTTCTCTTGTAAATTTTATCATTTTGCTTGGCTAAAAATGGTGACTCTGTTAGTATTATGGTTAAATAGTTTTTTGCAGGTAATTTTTTTTTTATATGGGATTATTATAACCAATATTACTCTTATTCTTAAAATACAAAAACTTGAACATGTATCCCATTTTCGGCCTATAGGTTTGTGTCATGTCTCATGTAAGATCATTTCTAAGATTAAGGCCAATAGAATGCGCCCTTTGCTTGATGTTTATATCTCCCATAACCAAAGTGTTTTTGTTCTTGACAGGTGCATTCACAAAAATATTGTTATTTCTCATGGGGTATATCATTATCTCCGCCATAGGAAATATGGGGCTAAGTATAAATTTTCTCTAAAAATGGATATGAGTAAGGCATATGACCAGGTTGAATGGGACTTCTTAGAGAATGTTTTATTATGATATAGTTTCTATACTCAGTGGGTGTCTTTTATAATGAAGCGTGTGCATTATGTTAGTTTAAATATCTGTTTATATGGAGAAAATGTGAGCTCCTTTGTTCCTAGCAGGGGCATTCACAAAGGAGACCCCTATCTCTGTATCTATTTATCATTGTGGTTGAGATTCTTTCGCTTATGATTAGCAAGAGTCAAATAGATAGATATATCAAGGGAATTTAATTAAGCCACAGTTTCCTTTAGCTTACCCATAGTTTCTTTGCCAATAATGCTCTTTTATATATGCACACTAGTCAACGTAATTGCAATTCTTTGGAGAGTAGCTTGCATATGTATTGTGCTACTTTTGGTTAGGTCATTAATCTTGATAAATCAAGTATCTTTTTCTCAACCATTACCCCAGTAGAAATGAGAAGTATAGTGGGTAGTATTTTGGGTTTCCTAGCAATAGAGGACCCAGGGAAATATCTTGATATCCTGAGCATCTGGGTAAAGACCAAACACGAGGCTTTGGCTTATGTTAGAGAACGTGTAGCAAGTAAAATCCAAGGCTAGGGTCAGTCTCTCCTTTCCTTTGCTGGTTGAGAAGTAATGATTAAAGTTGTTATCTAGGCGATCCCTATTTATCCTATGAACTACTTCAGGAACTTGCAAGGAGATAAATAGCATTATTGCAATTTTTGGTGGAGTGGCAAAGATTTTGGAGGTAGAACTCATTGGAAAGCTTGGGAATCAATGACCAAAGGTAAGAGTATTGGAGGCATGGGATTTTGAGATCTAACTATCGTGATGATGCACTTCTGGCCAAAACAGCTTGGTCTAGCATTCTGGAAGGGAGAAATTTTTTCAAGAAAGACTTACAGTGGGATATGGTGAATGGTGCATCAATTAGAATATGGGGTGCTAGTTGGGTTCGAAAAATTAAATTCCCGGAGAAGCCGAGTAACATCAAGGACCCTCTTATTTCTGATGGTAAGGTCTGCAACCTTATAATTAATGGTGAGTCAGATCTTACCCCCATTAATCATTATCCTCCTCATGAAATCAAGAGCGCTATATATGATATTCCTATCCCCTCCAACAGTTTGGAAGATAAATTAGAGTGGACTAGTGCCAAAGATGGTGTGTATTCTATTAAATTGGGGTACTATCATGGATAGAGGTGAATACTTTTTGCGTCAATAAAGCAGGGTCTTCTACTGTCATTCCTACTACATTTTGGAAATTCATCTAGATGATAGAGACTATCCCAAGAGTACAACAATTTATATAGCAACTATTGAACAATGCTATTACAACCAATGCAGCCCTTTGTCGATGGAAAAGATCATAGGGATTCATATGTCATGTTTCTAAAGAAGCTGAAGAGACTATTGAGCATTTATTTTTTCATTGCCCTTGGACCATATGCGTTTGGTTTGGTTGCACCCTAAGTGCTAGATTTGATCTATCTCGTATGTCGAACTTTAATGCTTGGTGGATTACAATGTGAGGTATGCCCTCACTAAGTAAGCAAGATCTACCATTAATTTTCTGAATTTTGTGGTTCATTTGGAAGTAGAGAAATGAAATGGTCTTTAATCACAAAGATGCTAATCCTGTTGATGTGATAGAATTGGCTAGGAAGAGTAACTTTGAAATAATGGGCTAGTTGTGAGACAATGTATTCGGGTTATGGGGTGCAAAGTGATTGCATTAGCCCTCTTGTTAAATGGTCTCCTCCTTCTTTAGGCAGTCTCAAAATTAATTGTGATAGGGTATTTTCGCTTAATAAGGAAGGTGCTGGTATTGGAGTAATATGCTGGGATAATTTTGGTGATTTTAAATGGGATTATGTGCATAAAGTTAAATCAATTTCTGCATTAATGATTGAAGCCCTAGCAATGAAGAAGGCACTGATGCTAGCTGTGGATATAGGACATGATAAAGTGATCTTTGAAATTGATTGCCTCCCATTACTTTCGAGTGTTGAAGCCAATTCACCAAATTTTTTTGACTGGAGGAGTAAGACTATTGTGAAAGATGTCATTTCTCTTTTGCTTCCAATGTTTGGTTTTCTATGTCTTTTACCCTAAGGCAGGGTAACAATCTTTGTGATTTACTTACAAACATGCTTATAAAGAGGTGTATCCTATAGGATGAGTTTTACAACCAACACTTTCTTTAATGTCACTTCTAACTTTGAATACCTAGGAGATGGATACAGCTGCTAATGATGCTAATACCGTTAACGGTGTTAATTATGCACTTATATGGGACTAATACCGTTAACTACATGACACTAATACCGTTAACTAAGCTTATGTGACATATTAGGTGGTCAAGCTGACTTGATAAAGAGATTATTAAATATAAACATAATATTTAAAAATTTATATAATAAAAGGAAAAAAAAAAACCATCAGAGAAGTACTTGTTTGAAATTACATTTAGGGTCCTCAAAAGTTCTTCTTCACATAAATAAATCGAGATAAAACTCTTTTCATATACTAATAATATACACTATTGAAAAAGCTACTTTTAATGTTCCAATGATTATTGCAAACATTATTCCAAACATGCAAAGGGATCAGCCGCTTGAAGTTGAAGGAAAAGGCTGATGGCACTGGAATGCCGGACAACGCCGACACTCCGGTGACATATCTAGATTAGACTTCTCCAACATAGGTGTAGATTCGGTTAACCTAACCCCTTCTCCCATCATTTTTGTTTTTAGATTCAGATATACAGTGGCCTCAATCCCCTCTCAGGCTCAACCATGACCCTCCTTGCCTTCAGGTAGCCATGAATAATATTGATGATTATGATCCTAGTAAGACCAAGAATTAATTTGGCAAACACAGAGACACACCAATACCGCTCTTTTAAGATCCAAGAACACTTCAGGCCTCTAAATTTCTCTCACAGATGGCACTTGGATTTTTGTTCCTCCTAATTAAACCTCCTTCAAATGGAGAAAAAGCCGGTGTACTGTGACCTGCACCTGACAGATTGCTGGTAATGATGACTACTCCGGCGACGACCACGCCACACCTCGTCGGCGCGTAGGGTCCTCCTGACCTAACCCTTTCCCTCTTTATTTTTTTGCTTCCTTCATGCTCGATCGTGCGTACGTTTTGCCATTGTGGGCCTGCTTGATTTTTTTAAAATAAAATGTCCACATCGTAATATACTGCCAGTCAGCTCGCCCAATCAGTGTGCCAAACAAGCAACCTAAACGGATTTAATAACACTTGTGCAAAGTTAACATCGTTAGTATGATTTTCAAGTCATTTTCACTCAAACTATAGGAATTAATGGTTTTAAACCGAATAAACTTGAGGGACAAGAATCACATGTATGAAACTTCAAAGACCAAAACTAAAATGAGGATAAAGTATAAGGACTAAAAGTAGGTTTAACCCTTTAAATTAAATAAGTTATAATTATGAATAGTCCAGTTACTATAAAAATAAAAATATTATTAAAGTCAAAATGAGAATTAAAGAGTATTTTATTTAATAATTTTTTTATTATTATCTGATATGAGGCTAGTATTAAGTTAAATTCATATAACTCTGAAGTTAAGAGCGTTTTAATATTGAAGTACTTTAAAATTTTGAAGGCCATATTTGGATTAGCGTGGCTAAAGTGACTTTTAATTAGTTTATCTGACTTTTGCAAATTGAAATTGGCGTAAAAGTTATTAGTGTAGTGTAATTTATATTTAGATAAACTTTTATTAAACAAAGTCAATGTGACATAATAAAATAAGGCATAATAAATTTTATTATTGTAAAACTTAGAATCATGTTTTATAACCATATACTACATATAGGTGATTCCATATGCTTCATCCTTTTGACAATTTGTGGTAAGGTATCACCATTTGGGTAGGGAAGTCTGCCCTGGCAAGTCCAAAAATATTAGGGCATTTATCAAGTAGAGTCATGCACCAGGCTGCATTTTACTGGCCAATAGTTCTTTAGGCAAGGCATTAGACAAGGGGCTCACCTTGCCTAGCCCATGAATACCCCTACTATTGGCTGAACAAGATAACATGTTTTTAGGTTAAAAATATTATGGATTACATATTATGTGTAACAATAATTGAAAAACATGTAGGTTTTAAAAAAACGAAGGCTTTTGTTTCAACTTATTGAAAATGTCAATACTTGAAAAACAAATTCTACTAGATCTTAATAGAATATTTTCATTTCCAAATGGTCTCTGCATCTTATCTCTCAATAATTTTAGCTTATGTATTAAGGGTCCAAATTGTTAATTGAGTCTTTAGAATAGTATTTTAACATATGTTTATAAATTACTCACGGAATTAGATACGTTGACATTTATATGGAGTTTTAATGAAATAATTAGTCATTTTTGCCTGCGAGCTGCTTTCCTCTAGGGTTGGCAGTGTCACTGTTTCTAGATCTTACAATTACAATTCTTACATACTCCCTCACTTTCAGGCATTGTTTGGTTTGAGTTTTTTTTAAGGAAGGGGTGGGGAGGAGAGGGGTGTGATGGGGGTTAGCGTGTTTGGTTGGAAATTTTATCTTGTAGTGGTCCCCATCCCCCTTCGGTACCCCTACAAATTTGGGATTTTTTGGAGAGATGAGAAATATTATGTCCTATCTTTGACTAAAATATCTGTGCTAATTTTTATTATCCGATGTTTACCCATATAATTATAGTACTCATCTGATTGTTATTAATTAGGATCAGTCAAATTAATCAGAAAATCTATCTAATCAAATCCTATCTTACTAAAATACTAAAAATTAAATCTATCTAATCAAATTTTATCAGATTTTGAACTTGAAATATTAGCATTCCTTATTAGTTCTTATGTCTAGTTGTCTCTCAATCTTCCTCCCAACACCTCAAAATCTACTAAGTATATTCTATTGTTTTTATCTCTCTTGTCATATTTAAATTTTGTTTAAACTAGTATGTTGTTTTTTGACTGTTGCCACCTCTTTTCTCCCTAGATCCTTGTGCTCCTCTTTCTTCATTGTTTTAGTTGTTCCTCCTTGCTCAACATTTTTCTTTGTTGTTTGTCTCTTGTTATCTTAGGATTAGAATTTGATCTAGGATTTATATTTAAATTTAAAAAACATATTAAATTTGATGAGCTAACATATTAAAATTAATAAAAAATCATTCTACATACATACATACATATATATATATATGTATGTATGTATGTATGTATGTATGTATGTATGCATATCTATATGTGTGTGTGTACATATGTATATATGTGTGTACACACACACATGTATACATTTGTATGTATGTGTACACACACACACATAAATATGTACATATAGATATATATACATATGTACACATACATCTATATACATTTGTATAAATATATGTACATATCTATGTATATGTATACATATACGGGTAACATGTAATGTTTGCATTGGGATGGTCAGTTAAGAAATACAATAGTTTGACCGTTGTCAGGTGGTATTTGGACAATAGATCGTGAGGAGTTTAAGACCTTATATTATATCCTATATATCAGGGTAACAAGTATAGATGCAGGTTTCATATTAAACCCATTGAGTTTAATATTGAGCTTAAGAGAGTCTAGGACATATTTATCGTTCAAATCTATTATCCAATCTGGATAACAGTTGAAGTAAAATAGGTCCATCATGGAGTACTACTTCTGCGGCTGCTAGGATAGAATTGGCAAAGTCATAATGCCTATTGTCTCTAAGACAAACCAAGAAGGAAATATTTAGTCCTCGGCAGATAAGAGGTTTAAGAGTAATTTGTATACAAACCAATGTGCATGAAATTGTAAGTTTGCTTGTGTTTGGCAACAGATTTTGGAGAGAGAAGAAAAAATTCTTCTTTCTCAGGTTGAACAAAGATTGATTCTTTGACTGTTCTAATAACATAATCAGTCTGTGCGAACCAACCTTTCTTTCAGGATTGTAAAGACTTTAGTTGTCAACCGGAGGAAGAGTCCAATCGTCAATGTTTTGGTTTATATCTTTGAACTGAATTTCTTCATCAAAATAAATATATGTATATGGGTGTGTACACATACACACATATATGTATATATATGTGTGTGTATATATATATATATCATATATAAGTGAGGTAATAGGTTTTTTTGCCATTTATAACTTAGGAAATAATATCTTTGATATCTAAATAAAGTATTAAGGGCATACTTATCAAAATTTTATTAGCTCAACTTCCTTCCCCTCCTGAACTAAAGAAGAAACTTTTGTTCCCCTTCCCTCCCATCATACCAAACAAAGCTCATAACCTCTCTCCCCTCCTCCCCTCCTCTCATTTAACCTCCCTTTCCCTCCCTTCATTGAAACCAATAAGGTAAATCTAAAAGATAGATAATTAATGTATATATATTAAAAAATATTTAAATTATTTACTTGATTTACAACAATGATGTGTTAAATTTTTGTAAAATATATGATGTGTTTAATCATTATCTCTATAAATGAAAATCCCATTTAATATATGCAATCAATAATAATAGTTTTAAAATATTATAAATTTAATAGGAAAAATGAATTGAAGTTTTAATTTAGGACCAAAAGTGAATTTTTCAGCTGACTCCTAGAACTGAAAAGAGTATATTATTTTAATTCAAATGAAGTAAAACGATAATTCAGTAGAGACAATTGGCCTTGAGAAAAATATATAATGTTATTGGAACTAAAATCTATTTTGCAAGCAAGTGAGGAGGAAGACAAGAGAAGCATTAAGATTTAAGATGGGTTCTCTCTAGCTCCCTTTATTTATTTCTCTCTTTTTACTATAGAAGTTTTCAACTAGCTAGATGGTATCACTAACTAAAATTTTATAAACCTCTAGGCCCTGTTTGGTATGTGGGGGGAGGGGTTAGGATAGAGATTGGCATTGAGATTGACCCAATATAATATGTTTGGTAGAGGGATTGGTTTGGATGTGGCACATACTGCTGAGTACCTTGGTCATGGGATTCAGGAAAACTATCCCCATGGAATTGCAATTTTAATCTTGGAATTGAAAATTTTCTGACCGAAATGACCTCCTGCGCCTTGTTCAACCTTCCTATCCAATCTCCATTGTTGCCTCCCTCTTCTCCATCCTATATTGAGCAATTCATAAATAAAAATTCCTAAACAGATAAAGAGAATGAAAGAAGATGTAAAATTTAAGATAAAATATGTTAAAAATAATGATCAACAGAGAAATTTAAGCACATGTGTAAATCTACATCATATCAGAATATTTTACTAACATGGGTTGGCCTTGGCTAGTGATCGGTATTGTAGTAGGTACCTTGGCCCCTTGACTAGTTGTATTGAGTTCGATCACTGGGTAAGGAGAAAACTTTTGCTGGAACACTCCAATGATGGATCTTTGTTAGATGGGGCCAGATTATTCAATTGTCTGAGTAGCTAGTAATAAGATTTATAAAAAGCATCGGATACCAGATTCATTGGAATAAAAAAAAAAAAATCTCAAATATAATCTTCACAATTTTCTCCTATTATACCTATTATAATATGTGTTCATTCTCCTCAAAAAGCGCTTCAAGAATATCTATTTTGCTTCCATATCTATTGAAAAATGAAAAACCTAAGGATCTTCAAATGGGCTTTAAAGCAAGAAATTCTTGCAAATAAATATGGAATAAAAATATAAAAAAATCTATTCAATATCCATATAATATTTGCAAAATAAAAATTGACTAATACAATGTAGTAAAATCGCACCGGCCAAAATCATATTAATTTAACTAAATAAAATATACATTTTCTTGAAATTATATCAATCTTTTCGGTAGTAGAAATTGTATCAATTTATTCATAAGATAAAACGATACAGGACTAACTGGGACCATATTACATCATATGTATAAAATATGAAGAACCAGCCAAAACCAGGGAACGAGACCCAACTATCAATAGTTCTCATAACAAACCAGGCCCAAGTTGCATAAAACATTAATTAAGATTAAACAAATGAGACAGACTTGAGTGGAAGGTGCTCTAGTCACTTAAGCAAGATGTCTTAGTTTTGAATCTGGCATCCTAAAAAAAGGTTTGTGAAGAGTATTTGTCCGGTATTCCACAAATCTTTAATCCCTACCCTTGGATTGTGAGTGAGCCCAACCCCTTTCCTAAAATTTTTATATCAAAAAAAAAAAAAAGAAAAGACTTGAGTGGAAGGTGCTTTGGTCGCTTAAGCAAGAGGTCTTGGTTTCGAGTCCTTGTGAATGCAAAAACATCATCCACCGTGGAGAGGTCTCTCGCTTTGCACCCAACAGAACCTCATAGTGATTGTACATTTTGCCACCATTTTTTATATTTAAAAAAAGAAAAGATAAGAGAAAGACCGATTTAAAGCCACTTAAAATAGGGACATCCAAAAGTTTCGAATCCTGGGAGAGTTGCTCCTATTTAGTACCAGATATTGTTTTGAATATGGTTGCCTCTAATAGGAAGATACATATATAAACTTAGGAAGAAAAAAAAAAAAAAAAATTGAGACAAGGGAAATCGCAGATGAGATTGTCATTGTCAAATTCAGCAAATTTTTAATAGGTCCGTTGACCGCATTTATGATTTGTGGATTTTAGATATTTTATCATATTACCCTTCACCTTTCCCCCAAACCCATCTCTGTTGGCGACTGATCGATCGCTGACAATAAAGTTGCAACATACATGTCTCAACTAGCTATTAACAACAAAAGTTTTACTCATCCCACTCTTTCAGTGGCCTATTGTGTGGGCAAATCCATTCTCACCATTTTTCTCACTCATTTGTCCTCTATCACTCATCATTTTTATAAATATGGATATGTTTAAAGAAAAATTTTATCTCTTATACATTTATCACTTTTAACTAATTTTAACTATTAGTTTTTGTTTGTTTGTTTAATTTGGATAATTGTTTCTTATAAAAAGAACCAGGGAGAGTACATACTAGGTAAGACTTCCAATAAAATGCTTATAAATATTTAACAGATTACTTATAAACAACTATACGTTAAAAATGAGGGTTCTTCCACATCACACCATCAAGTGATAAAATTTTCACTCAAAGTATGTACCCAAAAAAAATTTCATTCAAAGTATCAAAACGTGACACAAACCAATTACATAAAGCAGTTCATTGTGAAGTACATTATACTACCTCTGGCCCTAAACGTAGAATTAAATTTGTAGTAAAATTAACAAGATCCTATATTTATGACTAGAGGAGTATTTATTATATTGAAAGAAAGTCTAGAAATATTATTCTATGCCTTAACAACCACAACATAAGGTTTGTAGGCTGAGCCAATCCATAATTTCCCATAATGTTCTTCCACTTCGCTCACAGACTCAAGCAGTTGACCTCCTCTTCCATCCAAAACCACCAAAGTCTTTCCCTTCTCATCAAACTTCACTCCCACGGGGTCATGTCCTAAACTTCCTTTATTATTTGCATTTCCAGATGATGTTCTATTACTGTTCAGACCCACCCAGAAATCTCCATTTTTGTCTCTCTTTATGTTATCTGGTAACTTTTCAACAGTTGCAAACAGTTCTGAAGTGTAAATCTTTGAGCCTTTGAGCCAAAACTTGTTTATCTTTCTTGAACTAAATTCTGCTACTAGAACGAATGAGCCATCTTTGTTCAAAGCCACACCATTTGCAAATGCTAAGCCTTGCAACAAGATCTCAACTTTCTTAGTACTGGGATCATATTTCAGCAATCTACCTGTTTTATCTCCTTTTTGGGATATCATTTGAACTTGGCTATAAAAAAGAGGAAACTAATTAATTGAAATAATTATGTTAAGTTTCTCTGAATTTTTCATTATAATGATAAAAATATATAAGAAAATTGTGAAATTAAATCATAAAATACGTTATGATTGTAATATATAAGCCATAATGCTTAAATAAGACACTTGGATCAAGACAAATTAACATTGATTGTTAACATTTTTATGGTTAGGGAAATTTTGTTCTTGTTTTTTAAACATATATAAGGTGAAATTGATCTTAAAAAACTTTTGAGTACTCGCAGCTCGATCCTAAGCGAAAACTGACAAAATTGGACATTAACCCTATTTAATAGCATATATGTACTTTTACTTTATTATTTGTGAAAAGTGCTCATAATTATGATTTTGCAATATTCAAGTAGACTTTCATTTATATAGTGAGCTATAATTAATTTTAGACCATATTTTATCATATCGTTATAAAAGACTTCTTTATTTTTCAAGCACCTTTGGTATAAATGGTCTTTTCAAAACTCATAAAGGTAATCTAAAATAAGGTCTATCATAATAGAATCATATAGTGCTTTCAATTTGAATTTATAAACCCTAAATTTCTTGTGAGGCACCCAAATGTAAGAATCATATGTAGCTGTAAAGGTTCTAGACATGAATAAACAAAAGAATACCTTAATGGGTATACAGTGCTGCTGTCTGAGAAATAAATCACACCAGTTTGGTCATCAACGTCTAAACCATTTACGAATTTGAAGGGAGCACCACCATGATAAGCAGAAATAGCTAGTTGTTTGGCCACACCACCTCTAGGTCCAACCATTAAGAGGCCAAAATATGCATCTGCTATATACAAATTACATTTTTTCATGTCAAATTTGAGCCCCAATGGTCTCCCACAAATAGGCTCCTTGTTTAGATCTGTTGATCCATCACATAGTTTCCTATCCCTGTAATCAAAGATTTGAAAAGACTTAGGTAGAAAAAACTGAGATTTCAAACTAAAAACACGCTTCTGCACGAACGAGCCAAACCCAATATAGTTATGAGTTTTCTACGTGCAAATGTATGTAGATGATCAAAATTATTGATTAGTTTTGACTCAATTTTATGAATAGATTTATATTCAATTGTTAATATCTTGCCTGTTTGGTGAGTTGACAGCAAACTCAACCCATCCTTTATGAGTTCCTTGCCATTTGAGAATTCTACCATCTGATATACCAGTATATGGCCCTTCACCATTACAGTCAAAGGCTAAGCTTTCAGGGCCTGAAGCGCTGGGGAGTTTGAGTAAAGCGGATTTTTTCAAGCCATCCTTGAATATCACTTCACCAGAAGCAAAGGCAAAGGTTGCTGCAAATGAGAGTAACAGAAGGAAAAAAGAAATTGGGGAAGAAGAAGAAGAAGAAGGCTTCATGGGTATTAGTGATGGAGGGATGGTCCAGAAATGAAGCATATATCAACTACTGTGTTGTGGTTGTATTTATAAGGTACAGAGAATGAGGTTGAATAGGTAATTTCATAATTTGAATCTATACCACTGAGGTCCTCGAGAATTCGTAGATAGTGAATGATAAAATGGGGTTTTCTTGATATTTTTCTATTCTTTGGGACCATACTACAATTTTCCCATTTTTTATCTTGTAAGATCATCATATGAATGTACAATTTTCCCCATTATTTATTATTGTATATACTTTGTTCTCATAGGGTAAAAATGTATATTAAATAAGAGCAAAGCTTGAATTTTAAGGTAAGTTTATTGATATTTAAGTTTTTTTTTCTTTGTTCCACTAAAGTACATTGGAATTAACTTATAAATAAAACTAACCCCTTAATCCTTATTATAAGGCACCAACTAATAATTCTCACGAACTAATAAAAACAGTTAAAGTTAATAAAGTTGTCCTACAAATTAAGTAACCTTCAATATTACCTCTACTAATTGCACTAAACTCTAATATTATATTAATTATTACTCCCACCTATTACCCTTATTAATTATGGATATACATGAAAAAAAAAAATAATGTACTTTGAAAACAAACAAGTGTCTCATGTAAAGGGTCAAACACAATTATTAGTTGGTGCTTTATAATAAGGAGAAGAGGGATAGATAGGAGTGTGGGTGTATATTATTCATTCACAAAGTGTGCCGTAAATAAAGGATTGAAGCTGAAGTTGTGTTAATGGAACTAACTACTCGCTCAGAAAATTTATTGGCGAAAGATTGAAGTCAAATCATCATTTGCTAATTTTCAAGTCAAATGATCGTGGGCTGCTTTTGCATGTAATCTATGTGTGTGTAGTTAATTAAATACTCCCTCCGGTCCTAATTATAAGATAACATTTGGGAGTTGGTTTTGGTCCTAATTATAAGACAACATTCTAATTTTTGTCAATTTCTTCATATAATACTCATATTTTATTCTCTCAAGTGTATTTGGTTTTTGGTGAGTATATGTATGTGGATGTGTAGACTCTTCCAATTAGTAAAACTTTTTGATATATATATGTGTGTGTATCTATATATGTATATATGTGTGTGTTTACACACAAATATAAATAGGCACACACACGCACATATATGTATATATATATATGTGTGTGTGTGTAGCTTCATTACTTATGTCATTTTAAATTTATATAAGGGCATTTTAGGAAAATGAGTAAAATTAACTAATTTAACTTTTTTCCTTAATCTCTACAAAATCGGTTAAATATGTCCTATAATTAGGACCGGAGGGAGTATTATGTTTAACTTGAGAAACATGACGTTTTTGTTATAATTGGTTCTTATTGTATCTAAAACAGAATGAAAGTTTAAGAGAAAGAAATTTAAGGCCCTATAGATCGATTACGACTCAAATTAATTAAAATTCAATATGGTATGACATATCGGAAGGTTTCTTAAAAACAAAGCGATTGTATGACTTTTCTAAGGTTTCTTAAAAACAAAGCGATTATATGACTTTTCTATTTCTTAGCTAATTTAGTTCAATTATTATAGTTTAAAATTGTCCATTTGAATCTGTTTATTTTTTTTATTCCGGCAAAAAAAGAATCTTTAGATTGGATGATGTTTTTAGTCAATGCTATTAAATGATTGCGTTTATCAATGACTTTTCTATTTCTTATCTAATTTAGTTTCAATTATTATAGTTTAAAATTGTCCATAATCTGTTTAATTTTTTTTATTCCGGCAAAAAAAAAAAAAAAAAAGAATCTTTATAATATTTTAACATCTAAATTTTCACGCCGGCATTGAATTGGATGATGTTTTAAGTCAATGTTATTAAATGATTGCGTTTTATCAATGGCTTTTCAATTTCTTATCTAATTTAGTTCAATTATTATGGTTTAAAATTGTCCATTTGAATCTGTTTAATTTTTTTTATTCCGAAAAAAGAATCTTTATAATATTTTAACATCTAAATTTTCACGCTGGCATTGGATTGGATGATGTTTTTAGTCAATGTTATTAAATGATTCTGTTTTATCAATTTGTGATGGCGTCAATTACCGTTGCAACAAGGTGCTTTTCTATAGAGATGTTGGTAGATAAGATGTTAGTGTCAATTTTAATATATATCTTCATTATGAAAAGCCTGAAGTTTGACTATTTTAATTTTGGGATAATATCATTATTGCTTCTTATTTGATGAAATTTTAGTTTTGGTTCTTATAGTTTAAAATGTGGTTTTGTTTTCATTCTTATAGTTTCTATTCAAAGTTTTATATAGAAAATTATAGGACAAAAATCAAAACTCGTTAAAAGTGTATGGACCAAAGCTAAAACTTATTAAAAGTATAAATAAAAAATACCCAATTTTCTCCATTTGGCAATTTTTTTTTTTTTCTTAGAAGGACTTGGTGCAATCATTCTCATCAAAACTCTTCTTTTTTTTTTTTTTTTTTTTCATGATATATCCTCAACTATATGTAAAAGTCTTTATGTAATACCCCAAATTCCATACTTTTTGTTGTGCTCGATAACACATAGTATCAAGAATATCAACAGAGTTGACGTTGACAGGTCAGAGTAAAGCGGAACAGAGAGCATGCATTAACGTTTGGACGATAAGTATCTAATATTACATAACATAGGCCCAAACATATGCCGATGCCTGACATATGCTAGTTACATTGAAAATCCCAAAGGAATATTCATGTGATACATTTATATAGACCCAAAACACTGGTCTACCTAGACCTATGGGTTGGAACCTAACACAGTTAATCAAACCAATTGGCCAGGCTGGTGTTTAGTCTAGTAGGAGTTTCCCCGTCTTTCACGGTGACTAATTATTGAAACCACATAGACCAATCATTTCTTAGTTAAACACCAATGGTATGAACCAACTTAATTGAATTCATTCCCAAAACTAAATCCTATTAACCTTCTTCGACTCTCGCCTCGGCTGGTGCTTCTTCCACTGGTGCCTATTCACGGCTCCGCCCACGCTGCCTTCTCAGATTCAGGTTCCTTTCCTGAACCTTTAGTCAGGGCTGAGATTCAATCGCTCTATGGAGGATGAGGATTTGATTTAATAGATTAATACACAACCATTGATTTGCAATACATGTGTCAAAATCTTAACATATCTCCCATGTTCTTAGTTGCCATTATTGACTTTTGGGGTGGCTTCATTAAACTTTAATTAACATCATAATCAAGAGCTTAAATGCCCCTTGATTATATGTGTCATTTGTAACACCCCAAATTCCATACTTGAAATCGTGTCGGTTGACAGAGTTTGAGGTGCTACAGCTTAGAGTAATGCGGAAACGGAGAGCATGCACTAATATTTGGACAATGAGTATCTGATATAAAATGCCTAGACATATGCTGATGCCCCAACAAAAGCTGATATATTAAAAATTTTCCGAAGGAATATTTGTGTGATACATTAGTACAGAGCTTTGCATAATTACAAATCTTTATTGTAACCATACAATCTTAAACCAAGTCTTAACTAGACTTGGGGCAATGAACCTAACTCAGTTAATCAAATAATTTGGCCAGGCCGGTATCTAGTGAAAGTCTCCCCGAATTCACGGTGACTTATCACTGAACCACATAGACGAACCCTTTCTAGACATTTAATGGTTTGAAGTAACCTTATTAGATTCATGCCAGAAGGTAGGCTCTGTTAAACTTCTCCGACATTTGCTTTGACCGGTGCCTCTTCAGGGCTCCTCCCTTTGATGCCTTTTCACGGCTCCATCTACCGGTGCCTTCTCTGATCCTGATTCCTTTCCTAAACCTTAGACAAATCTGAGGTCCAATACCCATCGGACCTCAGGTAATAGTTAACCTCATATGAAAAGTATAACAGTATATGTATGACAGATGTTCATGACATTACAGCAATACATAAGTACACAGCAAATGTAATATCAACAACACAACAATACATACCACACAACACATGTAAAGTTTGCAATGTTTGCACTAACCAGTGCCACGATGGCCCCTCGTGTCCTCAGCGCTAGGAAAACTTAACGGCATTATCAAGACTATAATTCGTATAAAGCTGAATGTATAAATAGGTGATCTAAGCCCCATAAACTTAGTCACAGTGCCTGGTCCAAGACCTAGTCTTGTCCATCACTTCATGAATTATTCTATCACATACATACATACAAGACACATCAGAGTTAAAGTTACAGTACACGAACGTACCTTTCACCATGTAATGGCCAACATGTCTGACCTTTGGACCCGACTCCGGACTTCCCGGACATCCTATACATTACCGTCGGATTATTATATGATATTTGATAAATATCATATCACTTAGAATAATATCCTAAAGGTTTAATTTACCTTTCTACCCTTGGTGGATGTGTTATTACAATTTTGCCCTTACATTTTCTTAAAAACGCAATACTGAATTTTCTGGGCAGAATTTCCAGCAACTTTGAAAAATCATAGATGATTCCACAAAAATAAAAATGTGGTTCCGTAAAATTCCTCATGACCCTTGACATGTCTATCTTCAAGTAAAAATATTTCTAGAAGCTAGAACATCAAGAATAATTCCCAGGTTTTTTGTACTCAAACACTGTTCAGATTTAAATCCAGTAAACAAAGCTTAACTTAAAAAATTCATATCTCCTTGTCCAGAGATCAAAATGTTACATATTTTATATATTTAGAAATCCCTATATGTCTACTATATTCATGCAAAATTTTGTGATTTAATGACTTCATTTGCTATATAAAATAGTAGCCTCAATGTGACTGACTTTAACAGCCCAGTTTTTACAACATTTATCTTAATGATCTATTGATTTTATAAATTATTTCCTAACATGTTTTCCACTCCATTTTGTGTTTTAAAAGCAATGGAGACTTCCAAACATGAAAGGGAACATTTCTAACAATTTCCTAGATTAAACTAACATTTCTACTAAGAACTGTATAAAAACTAAGACTAGAAAACTAAAAGCAAGCTTACCTCTTGAAACCTCTTGCTACTCCTTCCTCCTTCTTGCTTCACTCTCTACTCACTACTTTAGAAATCAACTCTTGGAGTTTGATTTGGTGTGAAGAAAATGAAGAGGAGAGCCCCTATTTATAGGAAAATCTCAAGCCCAATGTGGGCCCCACCATTTGCCTCTTCCTTAATCTCAACCATTGGATCTAAACTTAATCAAGAAGTTTTAATCTTAACCATTCACTATAAAATATGTGCTCTTGTGATGTCATCCTTGTGATGTCATCTTGATGACATAATCAAGGCTTAAGTGTTATTGTTGACTTTTCAACACTAATTAGCAATACCTAATTATCATGTTAATCAAGTGTTTACATGCTCCTTAATTATATTTTGCCATTAGCTAACTCAATTACATGAAGATTTAGACTTAATTACTTGAGATATTATTTCATTCTCTTTGGCTTAATTATTTTCAAGTATAATTCACTACTACAAAATACCTAAAAGACGACCTAAATAAGACCCAATTAACGTCCCATTTCTACGGGACGTCGGGGAGAGTGTCGTTGTTTGCATTATATTTAGCAACCTGAAATTGTTTCAGGTCGCCTCATAATAGGCGACCTGAATACAAATCAGGTCGCCTCATAATAGGCGACTTGAATACAAATCAGGTCGCCTGAGGCGACCTGAGTTGTTTAAGGTCGTCTCATATAAGGCGACCTGAGTAGTTTCAGGTCGCCTCAGAGTAGCTTAAGGTCGCCTCATATGAGGCGACCTGAAAAAAATTAAGGTCGCCTCTTATAGTGGCCTCTTATATATTAATAGGCGACCTTGTACAATTCAGGTCGCCTCTTATGTTCAACAGACGTCCTAAATTGACTTTCAGGACGCCTTATATTAGTTTTTTTTTAAAAAACATTTGCTTGCTGTTTTTTTGGCCAATTTGCTGTAAAACTTACAAAATAAGCGCATATGCAGTGAATGACAATAGATAACAATGAATGTGAAATAAGAACTTATATGTATGACTGTATGAATTATATGTATGTGCATTCCATCCAAAGAAGGTGAAATAACAATGAATAATCCAGCAAGGTTCAATAAGAATATTGTAAAAGTGATTTCAACAAAAGAATATTGGCTATACATACAAGAGAATGACAATATAGATGTTCTGTATTCAGCTCAGTTCAACAAAATCAATCAAATTCACAACTTTCAACATAACCATTCAACACAAGGATGCAAGAATATCAACAACTCCAAGAGAAAACTTCAACTACAGAGCCTAAGAAGACAAGTTTAGCAAAGTCAGAAACTTTCAGCAAATTCAAGAGCAGAAAAGAAAGAAGGTATGAACTAGATTTAGGTTACTAAAACTAGACCAAAACAACAAACAAAGCACCACTATGACAACAAATTTTTCTCACATTTGGAGGAATTAATCTCCAAAATTTCACAACAGCTTTCACAATTTAATGCAGCAATTAGATAGCATCAACATTCCCTTCAATTGGCAATAACACTGATATGCAACAAGAGGCAAATATATATAGCAGCAATGACTTTTGCACACAAAGCTCAACAGAATTTCAAGGTTTCAGCATACAAAATTTAGCTCAATTCTAATGCTAAAGTGAATGAGAGCCACCTAATAATAATCACAAGTACTACACAAGCAAATCAAACACCTCCCAAGCAAGAAGCACACATAAAACTTTCAGCAAATCAATTATGATGGTATGATTCAACAAAATTCTCAAGTCTTGGTTATTGGAAAATCAAATGCAAAGAGGTATAATGGCAAAATCAAACCTCATATGACAGTGATCTATTTCCAAAATTAAACAAGTGATCTAACCTCATATTCCAAAATCAAACCTCATATGACAGTGATCTATTTCCAAAATCAAACCTCATAGTCACAAAGACAATTAAAGTGGTAAATTCAAGAGCAAAGACCAATAATTTACGAATTAAACAAGTAGATGTCAAATTTCATACTGTAACAATTCTAGAAACTGAAATCAACACAGCTTAATAAGTTTCACATTGACAATCACCCTAACAAGTAATGACTTGCCTATATATTCACAGTGAGCCATGTTCAAGAAGATATCTAGCCATCATGTCTCGAACCGAATCGATGTCACCCTAACACTTGTTTCGCCTGGCTTGCTAGAATGAATGGCTCGTCTCTATGACCAAGTCTTTGAAGATCAACTGAGACAAATCCAAATTTAGGATCTATTACAACAAAGATTATTGTTAACCCACTTACATTTAAATAAAGCAACTTTGAACTTGGTATAGCTCATCTTCCATATTTCTTCAATAACTCCATAATAGGCCATTGATGCTAACACCGGGTTTTTGTCTTTCGAACTCAAAAAGTGCATGGATTCAGCTTCAACCATCACCCCACTGTTTTGCACAGAACTTCTGTCATCTTGGTCTTTTGTGTAGAAAGAATATTTGTTTATACCATAACATGTCCAAGTGATGACCTGATAAGAAGGCCCCCAGCTAACCACTCGATTGTAGTCGACACACCGGTCTCGTGCAATACCTTCTCCTCGAACCACTTTATGAATGTCTTCTTTTTCTCATTAGCTATCTGCATGTTATTCTTCCTTGGATTCATATTCTTCAAACTCTTTCTGTGTTCATCAATGTATGGTTGAACTTCTTCCATATTATTCAAGATGTACAGGTGTGCTTGCAACACCTCTGCACGAAGTATATTCTTCTGTTTGATTCCTCGAGTTCCCTCACTTATCCCCTTATCATGCTGAGATTGTAATGTCACCCCTGATAGATAATCTTTGCAAAAGTCCATAGCCTCTTCAACTACATATCTCTCAACTATTGAGGCTTCCGGTCGATAAGGATTTTTAGAATACCCTTTTAAGATCTTTATGTATCGCTCGAAAGGGTACATCCACCTTAGGTAAACTGGACCGCAGAGCCTTACCTCGCTTACCAAGTGCACTATCAAAAACCATTATATCGAAAAATGCAGGAGGAAAATGCATCTCTAGTTGGGTCAAAATAATATAACCCTCATTTTCCAATTCATCCAACTTTTCAATGTCAATGACTTTGTTACAGATAGCATTAAAGAAAATACTCAATTTTATTATAGTGGTCCACACTTCATCTTTCATAATGCCTCTAATAGCTACTGGTAATAATTGTTGCATCAACACATGATAATCACGGGACTTCATTCCCACTAACTTCAAATCATCTATTGAAACATACTTCTCAGATTTGAACAATATCCTTGTGGAACCTTAATGTCATATAGACAACCACACAAACTTTTTTGCTCCGCTTTTGATAGTGTATGAGCTGCTGGCTCCATGTATGCCCTCTTACCATCTTCCATTACTCGTGGATGTAACCGTTCTCTTATTCCCATATCAACCAGGTCTAGTCTCGCACTAATTCCATCCTTAGTCTTCCCTGGTATGTGCAAAAGAGTACTGACAAAGCTATCGCAAACATTTTTTTCCACATGCATCACATCAAGACTACGCCAATATGGAAGATCAAAGAAAATTGATCTCTTCTTCCATATATTCTTCTCATCCGCAATCCTTCGCTGCTTACCCAATATGACATTGAGATGCTTCATCCGACTATAGACTTCCTCTCCGGTTAATGTCTTTGGAGCCGTTCTATGCTCCGGTAAGCCGTTAAAACGCTTTCTTAACTTACGATATGGGTGGAACCGATCAAGAAACCTCATGTGACAGAGGTAGACTGTTTTTTTTCCATGCTTTAGTTGATGGAAGTTTGTGTCAGCTTCACATATTGGACATGCTTTATGCCCCTCCATACTGTACCCAGACAAATTTACGTATGCAGGAAAGTCGTTGCTCGTGGTAAAAATCATGGCATGCAACTTGAAGGACTCCTTCTTATATGCATCAAACACATCTACGCCTTCCTCCCACAACTTCTTCAAATCCTCAACCAAAGGCACCAAGTACACATCGATAGTGTTGCCGGGATGTTTTGGTCCAGAAATCATCATAGAGAGCATCACATACTTGCGTTCCATACATAGCCAGGGAGGTAAGTTGTATATTACAAGGAGAACCGGCCATGCACTATGGGTACTGCTAAGAGTTCGATACGGATTGAAGCCATCTGTACAAAGCCCCAGCCAAAGGTTTCTTGGCTCACTGCCAAATTGAGGGAACATTTCGTCTATTTTCTTCCATTGCAGAGAGTCAGCCGGGTGCCGTAGATATTTTCCATCGGATATTCTCTCATCAAAATGCCATCTCAACTTCTTTGTTGTTGCTTCACTAGTAAACAGACGCTTAAACCGAAGAATTATGGGAAGATACCACAATGCCTTCAAAGGTTGCCTTTTTTTGTGTGATCTCCAGAACCACCACCTTTCTTTACTTTGTATCGTGAAGTTTTACACTTCGGACAATTACTAAGGCCTTCGTACTCATTTCTGTATAATATGCAGTCATTAGGGCAACTGTGTATCTTTTTATACTCCATACTCATCGTAGATAAGATTTTCTTGGCCTCATACATACGATTTGGAAGTACATTATCATCTGGCAACATATCACACAACAATTCAAGCAACGACGTGAAACTGCTATCGGTCCACCCACAAGTTTCCTTTAAGTTGACCAAATGTAAGGTCCCAGTCAACTGTGTATACTTAGTACACCCAGGGAACAAAGGTGTCTCTGCATCACTCCGCATGCTATCATATTCATGCGGTTGTGCAAAGGATTCGACCTCAACATCATGAATCATTCTCTTCATTCCATCATCATCTACCTCAACTTCATTTTCGTAGGACGCACTAGGAGTTACCTCCTCACCATGCCATATCCACGTTGTGTATCGAAGGTTTATTCCATCACAAATTAGGTGATCCCTTATATCAGCAATATCCCGTCGAACCCCATTTAAACAATTAACACATGGACAATAGTACATCCCATTTTTTGTAGCCACATTCCTTCTAGCAAATTCAATAAACTCTTCCACCCCATTCTCATATTCTTCACTAGTTCTCAACGCATTCATCCAACTATGACCATTTTATTACCACCTACGACATCTCCAACAACAAATCAAGTTCATAACAATTTCAAGAACGGCATGCTTTCTTTTAAGAAAATTTCTGCAAAGATTTCCCCTTAAAAGTAAGACATCCCAAAATTTCAATAACAACCAATTTCAGCTTAATTCAACAAAACTTACTAACTAAAGCAATTCAGAACAATATCAACTATTAAATCCAACAATTTCATCAACTAACAACATTGGAATTATTCCTACCGACATATACTTCAATGGTAATTGAAATGGTAAACCATGAAGCCATCACTTTTGTAATCAAGTTCACGTAGTTCATATGGCTAATAATAAAGGAAAGACAAAAAAAAACACGGACTAGATTAAAAACACTTAAACTAATAATGGTAAACCATGAAGCAATCATATAATGGTAAACATGCCATGCATTCTAGCAAATTCGAACTAACTTCACTAAAAAATAGTTGCACGGATTCGAATTCTAATGTTAAAAAATTTAAATGTTTTAGCTCTACAAGGAAATTCGTACTTGCCATTGTTATCTAGATTAAATGAAAAAATTGTGGGCTTACAAGAATACGATGATGAGAAATTAGGACTGAGATAGTATAGATGAGAAAAAAAGCATAAGCAAAAGCAAAATGCTGACAGCTTAACAAAGAAACAAAAAAATCCACCACCAAAAATCAACACTTAGAATTCTAAGCAATTTGTAGAAAATTGCTCAATCTTTCAGTCTTTCAAGCACTTCTCAACAGAGCTGCATAAGCATGTCAGTCTACAACTAGATTATATTTCCTTGGCATCTAGTACTTAATAGCACAAAAGAATCATCATATTCTGTGGCTAAATTATGTCACTATTTTCCTTTTTCTTTTTCTTTCTTCTTTTTGTTGTTGCAAATGTTAGCTTTTTCATGTAAGCCAATTCCATCAATTTTGGTGGAATTGGCAATAGAACCCAATTCCATGACCTATTCTTTGTACCAAAAACACTCTCTCGATGGAAATCAATTCTATTTTCATATCCATTACCAAATGGGGCATAAGAGTTTTGTCAAGATTAACAGATACCTCCATCCAATTCAAGCACTCCCATCCAAGCCAAAAAAAAAAAAGACAAAACTCTAAAAGAAACATAGAGAAAGCAGAAAACAAGAATAGGATCCAAGCACAACATTGATGAAACCATAGAGAAAGTAGAAATCTAAAATGATGTGAAGCATCAATAGAAAAAAGAACAACTTCACGGCAAAAAACAAGGCTTAATGGATTTCTTAATGAATCTAAAAGTTATAAATTAATAAAATTAAACCTAAAAGTTTGAAGAATGCTAATTGAACAGAAAGGGATTCACCTTGTCGGTCAGTGTCTGGAAGAAAGAAATGAGAGATGGTCACCAAATACAAGCCGAGCGGAAGAGTACCACCTACCAGGATCGTGTCGGACTGACTAAAAACAAGAGGTGAGAAGTTAGCTAAAAAACCCACATCAAACAAAGATGGAACTAGGGAAGCAAAATACCTGAAGAGGAGAATGGAAGAGACCTCATCGAACTCACGGAAGAAAGGATCAAAGAGACCAAGATGATGAAGGCTGAATGGAACTACGCAGCAAAATACCTCCGCCTCCAAGGATTTCTGGTCTGGGTCAGTAGGGAGAACGACGGTGAGGGGTGAATCAGCGATGCCGCGAAGGAGGATGGTGACGCCGTTAGTGGCTGAGCAAAATACCTCCGCCTCCAACGATTTCTCGGGTCCGGATCGGTAGGGAGAACGACGGCGAGGGTGAATCGCGATGCCGCGAAGGAGGATGACGACGCCGTGAGTGGGTGAGGTAGCTGATGATTTGGGTTTTAGGGTTTAGGAAGAAGGAACGAAGCAGCGCGGGAGTGAATGATCAGACTGATGGAATTTTTTATATTTTAAGTGATTTTAGGCGACCTGAGAGGAAATCAGGTCGCCTATTTTCAAAAATAAGCGACCTGATTCTCTCTCAGGTCGCCTATTTTCAAAAATAGGCGACCGGATTCTCTCTCAGGTCGCCTATTTTTGAAAATAGGCGACTTGATTCCCTCTCAGGTCGCCTATTTTTGAATAATATATTAAAAAAAACCCATGTATTTGTCAAAAATAGGCGACCTTATAAGGGATCGGTCGCATATTTTCAAAAATAGGCGACCTAAGAGAAATCCGTCGCCTATTTTTGAATTATATATTAAAAAAACCCATGTATTTCGAAAATAGGCGACCTTATTTCTTTTCAGGTCGCCTATTTTTGAATAAAATCGAGGCCATTTTTTCATTATATTAAAAAAACCCATGTGTTTTTATAATTGGCGACACTGAAATATTTATCAAGTTGCTAATTTTCCCATTAAACATAACATGGCGCGCAAACATAAAATTCTCCTATATTTTCCTCTGGCGCCAATTTTTTGGCAGATTTTAGGCGTCTTGAAATATTATTTGGTCGCCAAAAATGATTTTTATTCCAAGAAAAAGTAATTACCATGGCGCCAAACAAAAAATTCTCATATTTCTTATGGCGGGAAGCAATTAAAGCGTCTGAAAAAAATTTAGGTTGTCAAAAATTTATTTTAGAAGTCCTAAACAATAACTCAGGACGTTGAAGTCTCATTTTCCTTGTATATAATTACAAGATTGCCATTGGCCTCATTTTTACTACCTATTTCTTATTTAGGACGTATTTGAGGGTAGTATTATCAAATTTTTGTAGTAGTGATTAGCCCTCTTTTGATGATCCTAATTTGCCTTTAATCATCTTGAAGCATTTTGCAAATAATCTCAATTAGTGCAAGCTAAATTGTTCATTTATTGTTGCTAATTTCTTTTAATTAATTTAAGTGTTTTCATAATATTTTCTTGCCTTATGATCACTTAAAATAGCTATTATTTCATGTGATTTAATGTCACATTTTATAGCCCCTAATATGTAGTCTCATAATTAACCATTAGTTAATTAATTCCAAAGTGGAATTTGGATGAGAATATAATCAATAGATTATAATTCGTTGAGACACATATTCACCTTTAATATGTATTATTTATCAAGATATAATATTTATGATAAATAGAAATTTTAGGGTATTACATCATTGCCTAATTGGTTTGCTACTTAATCAAGGTCATTAGTGATTTATTAGACAAGCTTAATTCTTCATCTTTGGCCCTTAATTTTGAAAAGCAACAGCCCTCTTTTGATGCTTTTAATTTTCCTATAATTAAATTGAAGAATCATGCCACCAATCTCAATTAGTGCAAGCTTATTTGGCAATTTGCTAAATTGACACTTAATTTAATTAAGTGTTTTAATAACCTTTCTATGGCTCTTTTAAACTTAAAATAGCCATTATTTTATGTGACTTTATATCACATATGTTAACCAATTTAATATGATAACATATTCCTAAAATACAAGATTTTTGATAGATCAAAAATCGGGTATTACACTTTAATCGGCGTCATCTTTCACCTTCTCGTCCCTATCCTATTCCTCCTCCTCCGCCTACACATCCTATGCTTCCACAACTGGAAGCAATGTTGCAGCTTGCATAACACACTGACTATGCCATGAGGAGGCTTTCTTTATACCTCTTGAGTATGAACAGGAAGGTTGATCTCATACTTGATGAGTATGGGGTTGGCCATGATACTAGTCACTCCTCAGATGACAAGTAGCCTGATGATCTCACCAGTTCATCAGGCTACTTGCCATTGTTCTATTGTTCACGTCTTTAGTTTTAAATATATTGTAAAAAATACAAAATATTACTCACAGTTATTAGAAAACAACCGTTATGAAATATAAAAAATAACAGTTTGTTAGATGTTCTTTCGAAACAATCATCATAAAACTCATGGTGCGGGAAAAAAGAACATAATATAGTTGAGGCTGATCCTCAATCTTCAACTTCTACTTGCACATTTCACTTCTAATCTATTTGAACTCCTTATTTTCACATTTTCTTCACCCTCTTCCTCTATTCTCCTTATCATCATGGTCAAGCGACATGTTGAAGAAATGCTGGAGAATCGTCCTCTTTAACCTCCTCCTCCTTCCCCTCCTCGTGGTACTTCTCAACATTCACCTTTGCCTTCTTCTCTTCCTCCTCCCACCCAACCTACACGCCTTCCTCGTGCTCCTTTTTCCCAACCTGCTCCTCCTCTGCCTGCTTCGTTTCCTCCTCCTCCTCCTCCTCCTCTCTAATGTCAACCCCCGCCTGCTTCCCTTAGTTCTCCCACTAAACCTCCACACCTTGCTCCTGCTCTTCCTTCGCAACCTGCTCCTCCACCTGCTCTTTTCCTCTACATCCGGCCTGTGACCAATGCTGATACTGATTTTACTTCCCTCGTCCTTGTGTTCTCAAATGATTCTGACCACTCCTCAGAGGACGATGGGTAGGTTTTATTTAATTCCATTTTTTAGTTGTATATAAAAAAAATGTATTAATGTAATGGCTCAAACATGTAAAAAAAACATATCTTACAGTGTTATTAAACAGCCGTCATAAATCAACATAACCATTATAAAGGTGAAAATATAATTAGTGGGTTTTACCAACTAATCATTATGTAAGACCTTAAAAATTGTACATTTGTAAATAACATACTTCATGGTTACTTGAATATAACCGTTGTTCTTACCAACTAACCGTTATATAAGACCTTAAAATCTATAACAGGGGTTTGTTTGTAAAACTTCTAATCATTTTGACATTAAAAAGATTTTGCACTCAATTAAAAGCTCTAGATCTTTTAGCTTTGAGAAAAAGTCTATTCAACCTCAGAATTTTCTTTTTTCAACTTCTGGCTAGGTTGACATAAGATGAAAGTATTGTTGGGACATTACTCTATATTCCAGGGAAGCCCAAAGATAGCATAAATGCTAGGCTAGACTGGTTGAAATGAGAATAAGGGAATAATTAGCACCAGAAGGGAGGGGAGCTCATACATTTGTTTGTCTCACGGCTTACATACTATCAACAAAAGAAGCAAAAAATAGTTTTTGTTAGTTTCTTGCTTCAATCATGGTGCCTCTTCAAACATCAGAAGACTCGTGTCAGTGAAGGGCTTGAAATTGATGGGATTAAAATATCATGACTACTGCCATGTCTTGATGGAAAACTTGATTTTGGTGGCTATAGGAGGTATCTTGCCTTATGAGGTGTGAGCTATAATCACCGATTTATGTTTCTTCTTTAAGTCACTTTGTAATAAAGTAATAGACCCAAAAACTTGCCAAGGTTGCTAAATCAATTCGTATACACATTGTATGAGCTTTGAGATGTATTTTTCTCTATCATTATTTGACATTATGGTCCACCTGACAACTCACTTGGTTAGAGAGGTACAACTTTGTGACCCGGCCTATTTAAGGTAGACCACTGAATTTTGCACGACATATTTAAAGCATGCAAGTGATATTGGGCATCTCGAGTCTCGACATAAGGGAAGAAGAATTGATAGGGAAGGGATCATAGGTAGGAAACTTGGAATCATCTCAGAATAATAGTTTGAGCAAACACATCTATATGTGTTACATAACTCTGAGGAGGTTGATGAGTACGTGTGCCACCATATGCATCAAATTTAAAGGTTAAATTCCTACAGATGAGAAAGTGTTCTCAACAACACAATAAACATTTTACAACATGGTTTAAAGCAATCAAGTGACGTTATGCAAGCTACTTCATCAATGGGTTCACCTTCTACACCAAAGAGCGAGATGATGAAGCAAAATGCACAATAGTGGTGTAACTCTTGTAGATAACACCATGCATGTATCAAGTTCCAAAGATAGAAATTCTATCTATACAAAGATGTCATACTTTGGGGTGATTAAGGACATATGGGAGTTGTATTGTATCAGCTTCTAGGTCCCCAGGAAAGGA
Organism: Acacia acuminata; assembly: GCA_019022655.1. Lineage (NCBI taxonomy): Eukaryota > Viridiplantae > Streptophyta > Magnoliopsida > Fabales > Fabaceae > Acacia > Acacia acuminata. The sequence goes on along the minus strand of JAFJYI010000028.1, from coordinate 4,414,285 downwards.
AGAAGATATGGGTTGATCAAAGCCGGCTGAAGGCCAAGAATGGGATACGGGGACGAAAGCTCAGAGACCATTTGTTCAACTTCTCTACCAGAAGCGGAAGATGAACCCATATGAATTTAGTTCTAAGCCCATATTTGGTTGCAAGTAGGTTGACAATAATCATGGCTTGATAATTGATGACTTATACTTGATACAATTGAATTTGAAAAATGAAGGGTATAAAGAAGAGCCTTTCATTTTGTCTACTCAAGCTAAACAAGTGTTGTATGTCTGTGATCCTTTTAAACATGGATGATCTATTATTTTGTTGACAAAATTGATTGATGAAGAGATGGGTGGTAGAGTTGAGGATGATCCATTCAATGCGAGGTCGCTTGAACCATTAAAAGTGGATGAGGAAGATGCTTTGTACGTCAGACACAATCATAATGAAGGCATTTAAGTTTCAAAGAAGAAAAAATTATTACTTTACAAGAAGAGAGGAATTCAAGCTAAAAAATGTAACTTACAAATAGCTAACTAGAAAAAGAAAAAGAGGTAGTTAATTTTTGTGTTTTGACTATATGTTGTTATTTTCCTACTGCTAGGCTGTGTTAATTTATATGTTTTTATGGATGATCTATTGTGTTGTTGCTTGCTTATATGTTGTTTGTGAAAGCAAGGGGAAATTGATAGAAGTACACCCTATTATTTTTTTAAAAAAATGTTGCAAATATTTAACGATTATTAGCTAGAAGCCGTAATATATGTTTCGAAAATAACTAACAGTTTCTAGCAATAGCTGTTATAAATGTAACAATAGAGAAATACATTAGGGTATTATATTTAAACCATTTTAAAGTTATTATTTCCCCTCTATTTAAATGTCTCTCTGCTTCCTCATTTCATTCATTAGACATTTGTCTTAAGTCAAATGTAAACCCCAAACCCACCAACCTCAGAACCCCACTACTTCGATTATTTTTTCTAGTCGCTAACTATCGTTTTCAATCAAACCACACCATCCACAAAGCCTTCCCATGCTTCTTAGCAATAGCTGTGCGAGTTGCTGCAAAAGCCCTAACACAAGTTTTCATTTATTAGAACACTTGCCTTAAGGTTTATTGTAACCAACCAACGACGAAACCCCACTTCTTTAGTTGGATTTTCTGTCATATGTTAGTTGTATTCTTTGGAGCCATACAATCCAAATCATTCACTGTACTTTTGATAGCAATAACTATGTGAGTTGCTTTGGTTGCCCTTACTCATCTTTCGGTTTTTTAGCCCTAGCCAGGTTGCATTTCTTTGCTTGGTATGTTCTAATCATATAGAAGTATGACTTCCCTTCTCAATTCTGCATTTTCCAATATTATTTACTTCGTGTTTTTGTAGTTAGGTTTTGACGTAAGTTGTGCTCATGTTTTGTAGCTACAGGCTACATGTATAACTTACAAGGGGTTGAGCACAATTCACAACTATCTCTACAGGCAACATGTATAACCTACAAAGGGAGAACTTGATTCACCACTTGCCTTTCCTTTAGAATCATGTTAGCCTAAAGAGCTAAAGGCCACCATTGATCCAAGTTAGCTCTTCCAGTTTCTACCACAGAATGCTCATGGGAGGAGTTGTGTTTCTGCTGTGTGCTTGAATTTGTTACTTGGCCTAACCATCTTATTATCATAACATCTGTGACAAAAAGGTGTACCCTCATCTTATCATAATACACACACACACACACACACAAATATATGCATTTGATAGAGTTTCTGCTTTTGATTTTTCTTGTTGGATTTTACTGGATAATAGAATAGAAGCTCACACATTGAGTGCAATTTATGATGGATCAAGACATTCCCAGCTTTGTGGGTAGGCTTAATGCAACTCCCTACCATAAAGGGCTTAATGGGTATGCATCTTCAAGCAAGACTTGATAGAGAATGAGAGATTAGATCTATAGAATGCCATATGCAACCTAATGAGAAGGAGCAGATATGCATGACATCGGGATGCCACCTTGAAAGTACATGTTGTCGCAGGTGAATAAACCACTACAAGATGAAATTAGAATTTTTTTGTAGCAATCAACTAACCGCGACTAAATACATCAAAGAATTTTTACAATTTGGCGGAAAAGATTGAGTGGCAGCAAAATATATTTAAAAATTGGTGGCAAATATTTGTAACGATTTCATAACCGCTACAATATTAGAAGAAATTTTAGGAATGGCGTCAAAATATTTGAATTAAAATTGTAGCAGTTTTAGCAACCATTGTAAAATTTTGCCACCAATTTCAAAAAATTTAAAAATTGCACCAAATTTTGTAATGGTTAAGTAATCACTAGAAGTAAAATTAGAATTTTTTAAAAGAATTTAGTAATTGTAGTGTTTTTTTATTTATTAGTTGAAAGTTTAATACATTTGAACAAAAAATTAAAATTAAATTAATTGATAATAAAACGTAACTTCAAAAAACTCACCAAACGATAGGTAAACTCTCATCGCCTTCTGGGAAGAAGTCTTGAAATTGGCGAGTTGGAATGGCTCATTCTCATAGGCGATATTATCACCATCACCCATATCATAAAGGTCCTAAGACTTTAAGTGAACCACTATATTCCAATCCCTGTGCATCTCGCCCTCGACATAATAAACCTAGTATGCCTTTGAGGTAAGAATATATGGCTCATCATCTTTAGATTGACCGGTGTGAATTGGTTGGCAGAAATAGACTATGGAATACCTAAGTCATCAATTGTGAGTCCCTGAGAAGTTGTTGTATTGGCCACAAACACTTGAAAAGTGTCACATGGAAATGGCCTTGGTAATTTATTTTGACAATATCAAGAAGCTTCCCATAATACGAGATGTCGTCGAACTGCATGTTGTTATCACTACTACTTGCATAACTCCTTATGCCAAAGGTGCCAAAAACACCCAAATTTTGGGTTAGAAATCATTGATCTCGTGAAACCGTGTGAAACTTGAAACCATTGACATTATATGCCATAAACCTACTTGCATAGTGAAAAGGGCCGAGTGCGAGAGCTTTGAAATCTGGTGAGTGCGTTTATGGTCATTCAATATTCTCAATGTAAACTATCGTGGGAATTCTCTATGGACCTTCCTGTCAATTTTAGAAGATGTATGTGTATGGATCCTTAATTGATGCTTCACATGACTTCTCAATTCCCTACAATTGATCATGTGATGGAGATTACGAAATGTAAGTATAAAATACAAGGAAATATATAGGAAAACATATGAGTGTACAATGCTTACTGAAGGAAGGATTCAACTTTAGTGCAATTAATCAAGACATGTCTATGTGCTTGCAACTTCTCAGTTGTTGTTAGTTTAAATCTCTTACTTCCTCTAACTGGTTTATCGACACGATGGATAAACAACTATCTTGATGATAGCTTAGGTTCAAGTTTAGGACAATCATCTACATGAGGAGGTTGGTTAAAAGACATCTTAATGTCATCAAAGTACCTTGAATAGAAATAAAAGACATCATCCCCTATATAGCCTTCAGGCTATAGAACCTTCTAGCTATGTGTTTTTCCTTACGTAAGATTTCAATTTCCCAAGAAACCTATAAAGTAAAGAAGGACAAATGTCTTTAAATTGTTAAATGTGTGACTTGAAAATTTAAAGAGTAATGTTGATGCGCATTGTAAAATGAGTTCCTCTCAATTAGATACATCCATTGGCATTGCACTGGGCCTGCTAGCTTTGTTTCATGAACAAGGTGTATTGTCAAGTGAACCATCATAGTGAAAAAGGATGAAGGAAAGATCATCTCCAAATAATACAGTGTGAGAATGATTTTCCATTGCAATTGATCGAGCTCCTCAATGATCAAAACCTTGGAACACAACTTGCGAAAGAAAGAACACAACTTCACCAAAATGATAGACATATTGGGAGGGAACATATTTTTTTTATTGCCAGCGGAAGTAACTGTTGCATTAGAACATATGAGTCATGACTTTTCAACCCAGCAACCTTTTGAGTCTGCAAGTCAATACATCGTGAAATGTTGCTTGCATACCCATCAGAAACGTTTATTTTGTTCAACATTGTGAGGAAGATTTCCTTATTTGGTTTTGTGAAGGTGAATTTTTCCGGTTGAAATTTGTCATTCTCATCTGGGCACGCGTCTTCATGAATTCCTATGGCCTGTAAATCTTTCCCTACTTGAAGATGATCTTTTGACTTGCCTGGTTCGTTAAGGATCGAGTATAGCACATTGTCACATACATTTTATCAATGTGCATGACATCAAGACTGTGTCGGGGTAACTAATCTTTCCAATACAAAAAGTGAAGAAGATGCTTATCTTCCGCCGTTGTTCAGGTGCAGAAGAGGAAATCCTCGTGTCTTCCTCCCCGCTCTTGTTGTATCCTCTTTTTTTCGAAACTCAATTTCAACATCCTGAAGATGCTCTAATATATCTTCACCGAATAAAGTCTTAGGCTTTTCTCGTTTTTCCTATAACCCATTGAAATGATTGCGTTGCAACCTAAATTTGTGCTTGCCATTAAGAAACCTCTAATAACCCAAAAAGCACCACTTTCGACTGTGAGGAAGGCTCACTAAGTCTGAGTCAAAATTTCACGCTGGACATGCCATCCTAGTATGTACATTCTAGCTGGATAATGTTTCAAGGCCAGGAAAGTCACTTATCGTCTACATCAAGGTTGCACACAAATTGAACAGTGTCATCTCATGGACATCATACGTCTCGATGCTGACATTCTAAAAGTCTAGCAACTCCACGATAAGTGGTTGGAGATACACATAGATATCATTTCTTGGTGCCTTTTTTCTTGAAATGATCATGATAAAATGAAGGAACTTTGTTCCATACACATCCAGGGGGCAAGTTGTAAGGACTTAGGAAAACATGCCAAATACTGTAACTTGTGCTAAGATTGCCAAAGGGATTAAATCCATCGGTCACCAACAAAAAGCAAACATTTATAGGGTCCATCACGAAACTTGGAAAGTCTGAGTCAAATGCTCCAAGCTTCAACATCCCATGGATGTCTTACTTTACCATTTGGGTTCTTGTCAACTTCATTCCACCTCATATGTTCAGATGTCTTAGATGACATAAACAATCTTTGTAAGATTGGTTTTAAAGGAAAGTACCAAAGAATCTTTATTGGTTTCTTCTTCTACTTTTTCCCCTTCCTAACTGTCCTGAACCTCAAAGTGTGACATTGATTACAAGTCTCTCTGCGAGCATCATTTCCCTAGTAAAGCATACAGTCGTTGGGGGTATGCATCAATTTTTCATAGTTCAAGCCTAATCAATTAATAATATTCTTGCCCTTATAGAAGGTTATGGGAATGTCTGCATAAGGGAATACATTAAAAGTGGAATATTACTTAAGAGGGGGTGAATTAGGTGATTTCAAAATATTTTTTGAATAAATCGAAGAATAAGGAAACATAGCAGAGAATAGAGAAAAGATGAACACAGAAGATTTATACTGGTCAGCCCAAACTCTTGACTTATGTCCAGTCTCCAGACACTATGGGTTTTTTATTATCTCTCAAACACGATTACACACTCTGAACTTTGAAGTAATCCTCTCACACTTGAATTCACTCCCCTTACAAGTTGTAATCAATAACCCATACTCAAGGTCTCTCTACCTTGAGATTAAACAAATAATCAATCAAAATGATTAACTCTCTCAAAGAGTAGATATATATAATTACTAAAGTTCAAAATATTCCGAAGATATTAAGAGTTTAAATGAAACAATAAATAGCAATAAATTTGATTAAGCGTTTGTTGTTTTTGGTAGTTGGTGAATTCAATGCTTTTGGTATTTATATCAGCTGCCATTAATGACCATTGAAAAAGCTCTTTGATAGCCGTTGAGAGTCTTCAACTGTTTCGTTAGACACTGATGGCTTCCGTTAGACACAGTCATTGTTAATTGAATTTTCGAGAATAAGTTGCTTTCGGATCGTAGTTGTTTGTCAATATTGTTTTATCTGCTCACTAGTTGACTCAAAAAAGCTAGTTTAGTCTTTCACCGGAATGGATATATGCCATAGTGATCATTTGGCCTGCTACGAATTTTCATTCCGTGTGCGTGCTCTATTTTCAGTAAGCCATTAATGTTTTGACACACTTTACTGCTTTTCCATGATTTGTAGTTAAACCATTTGTTAATGATCTAAAACTCACTTGATAAGATGATTAATAACAATGAGTAGTATTGAAACATAATCAAATGGTTAATCAAAATATTTGAATTTATGAGTACTGGAACAATGGAGATATTGAAGCTACTGAAGAACCGTGGTCAAGTAAGCTTGCTTGAGTGCTCGAGTAAGTATTTAAAAATCCTCCACAGGAGCTTAATGTTATAGTTTACTCGAGTACCAATTTGGTCTTGCTCGAGTACCATATTCGAGTAAGATACTCAGGGTTCTCGAGCAGCATAATTGTTTGTTTAAGAAACGATAGATAAAATCCATATTACGTTTAAGAAATGATAGATAAACTCCACCCACAAATCATCGTCTCCCTTCAAATCTTCATACTTATAAAGGTACAAATCTGTGACAACACGCATCAAACTCATTCAATAAATCCAAAAAAAAAAGATAAATACGGAACCGAAAGATTGACAACATGGAACCGGAAGTTTCCAAGAAACAAAGGACAATAAAAGAAAAGGAAAACAAACCATATCGAGATTGATAGCGGCATGAGGAAGTCGAGAGATGAGTATGGAAGCCGTCTTCTCAAAAGAGTAACAACTGAAATCTTCTTAGGGCTAGGAAATTGTCTGTTGATGAGAATCACCTTCAAAAAAAAAAAATTGAAACGTCAAAATGTAAAAAATCCAAAAAAATTCCCTCATATAGTCACACACAGACAAAACTCGTGGTTCTCCCTTATAGACCGCTCTCGTGAAATACCTAAAAATGGAAGAAGAAAAGAGCTCAACTTGTGAAATCCTAATAGATCGCTCTCCCTTACTCTTATGTCAGCAATGATGCCAACCATTATGAAGGAGTAGACATGACTGGAGAGAGAGGATGGATAGGAAGAAATTTGACAAAAGTATAAAGGATTCATTCAAATTTTGAAACCTGGCTAGAGAGATGAGATGCTATGAGATTGAGAGGAACCGACGAAGAAGAGAAAAGGGCCTTGGGAAAAGGTAAAGAATGGAGAGGGAAAGAGGGGAAGAGGAGACGAGAAAAGGTAAAGGATAGGTGCGTGTAAGGAGAAGTCTAAGTCATCTTTAGAGAAAGTGCTCTTTTATCATCATATTTCTCACCTTTCCAATGTTTCTTCTTGCCCGTGACTTTACTTGTGAAGTACCATAATGTCAGATATTAAAGATTATTTCAAAATAGATGAGAGAGATGAGAAATGGAAACTGAAAGTTTGAGGATATGGCTTGGTTCGTAGCCCAAAAAAATGAGGACGGCTTATGAATAGTGATATGTCTCTTGAGCCATCAATAAGTTGTGTGAAGATCAGCTCTAAGGATGAGATTCTATATATATATATATATATATATATTGATAACTTACAATGGCTTCCTCTACTTGCTGGGAGGTAGGTGTCTCGTCCCGGTGTTTGTGGGTGTATGTGTATAACTCTCCATAGTCCATCTGGAGGTTCTCCTCCTGAGCCTTCCTCTCATAAAAGGGGAAAAATATGAACTTAGTTGTAATCGAAATATAACAATTAATAAATTAAACCTAAAATTAATTTAACTTTAAAAAAAATACCAGCCTACTATAGGTGACAGCAAAAGTCTTGGATTCGGCCGTGTGATGGATCCTTTATTACTCCCGGATCCTCGTGTTCCTCTGAGCAAGAGCCTACATAAGACACAAAAAATTAAAATACATTTCAATAATAAGTATAAAATTTCTAATTACTAAGAATTATAGAATTAAGAAATAATGCACCTGGCCTTCTGGACTTCTCTTATACTTGCACAAAACTAGCTCAGTCTAATAGTGGGATGCCGTCTGGGGCTCATTATTGGCTGATCCAGAGGAGTCATCCCATCCTTATCCACCTGGCAGTAGAGACAACCCCTCTTGTTCTTCTAAGCTGTCCCCAATCTTGATGAACGCGTACCTTCTCCTGTTGTCTCGGACTTTAAACTTCGTCTCGTATCACAATTAAATTTTTAATTAATTAATTCCAAAGGGTAAATTATAACTATTAATATATATAATTAAATGTGCTTTTAAACACTTGAAGGGTTATAGCAGTTCAAGAATATGTCGGCCACAAATGTCATTCCATGTCTACTTTGTAGCGGTTTTAGCACAGAACCGCTACAAAATACATTGTTCCACATGCCTCTTTGTAGCGGTTACATAAACCACAGGAAATGTGAGTCTCTTCGCATTCTGTAGTGATTTTTTAATGTAACCACTACAAATGTGAAGTTTCTTGGAATTACGTAGCGGTTTTTTACTGTCACTGCTACAAAAGGGGCCATTTGTAGTGCTGTCTTAAATAACCATTATAAGCTTTTGTTATCAATGAAGATAGTAAAGCATGAAGCGAAATATTGGTTTGCAAGGTAGATGCCAATCTCTAATGAAAAAGTCAATTGACTTTTTTCATCTGAGAGAGGCGGCTAAATTGCAACCAATGTTTCGCTGCATGTTACAAAATCTTCACAAAATGATTTTAGGGCTGACGGTTTTATATAGCTTTAAAGTGTGTAGCGGTTTTGAAAATAAATGCCACAAAATTTGAAGACTCTTTGCATTTTATAGCGGTTATTAGGCCTAAATGCAAAAAATGTGGAACATTTGTAGCAGTTTTAACCTCAAACCTCAACAAAAGAACAGACTCTTCAAATTCTGTAGCAGGTATTGCCTTCAAACCGCAACAAAAGTTTAGACTCTTTGAATCATGTGGCGGGTTTTACCTTAAAAACATCACAAAAAGAACTGTCACAACCTTTGATCTATTACGCACCAAGCTAGTGCCACATTTGTGGCGGTTTCAAATATACAAACCGTTGATAATATGAGTGCTACAAAATTGACGCCAATATTGTAGTGGTTAATTTACTATAAGCGCTACAAAGTTTGTTTCCTAATAATCGTGCACTTTGGCGTGAGTATTACCTTTGCAAATTTGTAGCGGGTTTATAGGAACACTAATAATTGACAGTTTTTTTGTAGTGTATATATGATGGTTGTTTTATATCAAATAAAGAAGGGTTGCGGTATAGCGATTTTTACACATGCTAAACTTTATATAAGGGTTATTTTAAAAGCCCCGTTATGTATGTTATAGAGTTTTTAATGGTTGTTTTATTGAGATCATTATTTATTGTGCCAGCATTACGGTATATATAACGATTGTTTACATGAACCTGTTTTATTATTCATGGCAGAATCACATACAGCATGGCCTCACCACATCTCAATACATAACGGTTGTTGTACTAAAGCTGTTATCATAGATTCAAAATAAATCATGGTTCAGAACCATAGAGTATTTTTGCCAAGCAAATATAGAACCTGCATATGTGATGGTTCAAAACTATAATATATGGCAGTCAATAGCTGTCATATATCACTATTTTTGTAGTAGTGATGTAACACATATATATACACATTTCCAAGACATTTGTACACTAAAATGCTCCAGCTCGTTTCATAAATATTTTGAAACAAAAAATAATATTAAGAAGATCAATTATTAAAATAATAAAAGCCACCGACCAATTATTAAAAGAGAGTATTTCTGAAAAAGGAATTTGTAGTTTAAACATATTTACTAATTCCTACCAACTTTAGTTACACTTTTTTCTTGAGAAATAGTTGTTCGCGCCTTTCAAAAAGAAGCTGTAGGTAATATCTTATTTAATATGTTTTAAATGTATATTAATGTACGAACTTTCCCTGACAAACATTTTTTAAATAAATAATTCAGGAACAAATTTGACTTCTTTTTTTTTTTTTTGTCTGTTTCCATAATGCAAAATTTTATTCTATTATATATATCAATTATAGAATGAATGATGCCAAAGAAGAAGGGCGAAAATACTCAACTTTTTTTTTTCCAAGTTATACCATCTAGATGGTAGGACAATTTGCTCTTTCTATTTTTTCCCAACTTTTTTATGATCACATGCCGGCCATGTCCATGCACAAAGAGTTATAGGTAGTTGACTTTTGAAAGTTCTATGTTCATTGCTTCAGACTTGATATTTTTTATTGACTATTTGAAGAATAATTAATTAAATATTTTCATTAATGGTACTCCTTCTGGTCCTCAGTATAAAATATATTTTGGAGTTGAGCTGGGTCCTATATATAAGACTTAGTTTTCATATTTGTTATTTTTTAACTAATCACTACTACATAATCGATAATATATATAACACCCAATAGTTTACAGTTTTAGGGGAAATCGTGTAATATCAAGAGGTGGAGATTGTTCAAAGCAATATTTCACTATTGTTAATATAACCAGTGAAGGATGTTGCAAAATAGTTTACGGTTTTACTAAATGACCGTGAAATATATCTTTCATTTTTACTTATTAAAATATTTTCATATACTTCACGGTTTTTCAAGGTTTTGAAGGTCTGATTTGACGTTAACAGGTCAGACTCTTTTTAGTAATTGCAGGTTTGGCTTTGATTTGCAGACTATCATTTGAGATAACAACATTTGAAATTTTATACCGAACGGATAATCTTGATCTATTTACGGCATTAAATCTTTCAGTTGTTTTCTCAAAGTATTTGGTAGGAATGATTCCTTCCTAAAAACGGTTGGATTCAGCCCGTGTCAAATAAAGCAATTTGATCTATAAAAAAAAAAAAAAAATCATTGTTAATGATTATTTTGACTTTCTTTTGCTGATTTGCAATCAAGGCGTACTAAAAATGTTTGGTTTAAAAGATCATATTAAAATTTTGAAATGCATAAAAGAGGTTTTTCCATCTCAGATTTTTGTTTAATGTAAGATGTTGGTGTTTGGACAACATGATCTCCTACAATTTGGAGATATTGATGGGTGTAGTTATTTTGTTCTATAACTAAACAGTGAAGTAAATGATATCTATATATCATGGTTACTTTTAAAACAACGTAAAACTTATATATTTCGTGGTTGTTCAGAATTGAACCTTGAAGTATTGGGTTTTGAACATCTCCAACCACTCTTTTCTGGCATCCCCACCATTATTTCACTCTCTATTGTTGCTAAACTTGTGGTTCTCCTAATTCCCGAGTCGGTGGCTGTCCGTGAAAGCGTTCGTCGGTTGTTCTGGGTCCTGGGCTTAGAGTTTGAAGCTCTTAAATTTTCGCCTGTGTTCATATAAGATGAGTAATTGCTACCCTTAAATGGAGTTAATAATTCGAACTTGATGCTAGATTCAGGATTAGGGTTTTTCCTGCTTGATTTGGGGGTTTTTGGGTGTTTTATGATGATCTGGGGTGAAAAAATCTGCTTGATTTAGGCGTTCACGCGTGTTTGGTCATATATGTAGATGCACATTTCTTAATTTGATTAGGAGTTCACTTTGGTGGTCAGTTCACCTGTGTCTGGTCATATTCTAGATGCGCAATTCCATGTGCAAACTATATACAATAGAGACTGTCATTTGGTTTTTGCTTATAAAGTTTATTTAAACTTCTTTAGATCCTAGGATGTTTTTGCTGCTGCTGTCATTTGGTTTATATCTGTGTTTGTGTTGATCTTTTATGCCCTTACAATCGGGGGTACTGGATGTCCAACTCCGATTACTTCTTTTGAGAGTGTCAACCAATTGTAGTTTTTACCATTTGGACAATAACATATTCTAGTCTTAGGAACCTCTGTAATTCAGATTCATTTCCATAGACTGATATAAAAATACTTTGAATTTGGGTTTTTAACTTTGAGTTTTCAATAAGCACACTGAAGAACGACGCCGACCTAAGATGATCTTATTCATACGTTAACGGGAATTATATACAGGAAGCAAAATAACAGTCTGACCTAGGTAGTTCCTAATATCTAGGGATTACAAACTGAAATATAATTACAAAATTCAAATTCCATAATATTCTAATTAGATCCTAAAATCTCTCTAGCTATTTAGATTATAATAAGGGAAAATCTGCTCCTAGTCTGTTTTAGGCTTCCAACACTCCCTCTCAAGTTGGAGCATGCCAGATATTGTGCTCGAGCAGCGCTAAGACAAAGAGCAATATGAGTTTAGACACATGCTTGCTCGAGCAACCTTTTACTCTTTCTCAAGCATGCTGCTCGGGCATGTTATTATCCTGCTCGAGCACAAGGCAAAAAGAAGTGATGATTGGGTAACTTATGATATTGCTCGAGCAAGCCACTTACCATGCTCGAGCAAACTTACACTCTACTCAGGCACAGGGCATATGAAGTGAAGGATCAAGAGATTTAGCGTGGTTGCTCGAGCATGCTTTTACCCTTGCTCGGGCATCCTGCTCGAGCATACCTTTCACTCTGCTCGAGCATGGTCTTTATCTTGCATTTAATCCTTAGTTCCGCTATCAGCCCGATGATGCTCGGTCATGTCAATCACCTTGCTCGAGCATCCATGGTTCAACTTGCTCGAATAGCCTTTCTGAAAACACTTAAGTAATTTATGAGATGGAGTATGCTCGGGCATAAAATAACCCTTGCTCGAGCATCCAACAACTTATGCAAAAGTTACTCAATTCAATACCTTATGAATTGTAATCATCAAAACACCGAGAGCTAGCAATGTATGTCAACCATATATAACAATGATGTTTAAGTAAAGCCATTAACATTATTATAAATACATAGCGGGGTTGGTGAAAGAATTAGTTATGATACTTAACTGATATGTAAAGCATAGAAATATTAGAGTTAGTTAATTAGTTGTCAGTTAGGAGATTAACGGTTAGGATTAGAAGAGTTAGTAGGAGCTAGCCGTTGGGAAATAATAGCTGATAGCGTATATCTGTCTAAGGCTATATATATTTTGGCCTAGGCTAATTGTAAATCAGTTTTTGCATCGTGAATGAAATAGCAGGACAGTAGTCTGTCATCTGCCTTGTCTTCTCCCTCTTTTTCTTCTCAATCCCTCTGTTTCTGTCCCTTTCCCTCTGATTTCTTAATTTCTTTACACTTTAACTATCAGTGGTATTAAAGCCAGTCATCCTCGGCTCCCCCGCTGTATAATCTCTGAAACTCATGAGAGAATTTTTGGTCCATTCTTCTTCTTACGGTCCAGTTTTTGTTCTAAGATTTACCCAGAAAAGACAAAAAGAAAGTCAAGACAGCCAAGAAACAAGTCCAAGAATAATAGTGACACTGAATCAGCGAAGCACTCCCACGTACCAGACTTGAATTATCAACAATTACCAAGTTAAGACAGTAAAGTCAAATCAGAAAGGTCCAAGACCAGTTTGTCGCTGCACCGTTTGCATCGACTTCAACTTCGCTGTCTAATAAGCGTCGAAGACGTCTAAACTCCACGTATTGGCTGAGGTGTCGACAATTAAAGAACTAGGGAATTAATCAAGAATTCCGACGTACCAGAGTGGGCCATCGAGCTCGGTCACTACACATGACAACAGCACCTGCAACGTGATTCAACAAAACCAGACTCAGTGCCGACAGCCACGTACCAGTCAAAACCAGAGTCAGCGAAATCAAACAAAATACAAGAAACGGACGTGTCGCATATCCAGCGAATTACTCCACAGCCAGGCGACATCACGACGAGTCAGAACCAGTCTTGAAGAAGTCGACGCCACAGCGGTCGGCAAGTCACGTCGTCTTAAAGAAACACTGGGATAGGCAAGGAAACGTCAAGAACATCCATGTATCAGGCTGGGTAATCGTTTTGGGCTTATTACAATCCAAGTCGACTTCGAATGATTAACAAGAAGATCGATTCTTAACAGTGGTGGCATATGAAAGTCATCGACTCGTTCTCCCTCTTTCTCTTCTCAATCCCTCTGTTTCTGTCCCTTTCCCTCTTTATTTTAACCCCGCTTCTTAATTAACAATAAGCATTGTTCTTTTAAAATAAAAAGGGTTAAAAGTAATTTTACTTTGTAAGTTTTCACCCGTGCGTTGTCTGTTATCTCTCAATGGGCTTGTTCAGGGAGAGTTTAGTGTGCTTTTAGTTTTTTTTTTTTTTTTTTTAAAAACAGAGAGAGAGCTAGAAAAAATTAGCGCTAAAAAAAAAGTCCAATAGGAGGTGTTTGTTTTCCTTTTATCTCACTGGGTGTTTTTTCTTTTTTTAAAAAAAAAAAATGCTCATTTTACCAGAAGCTCCATAGGGTAGCTTTTAGGAAAAAGCTCAGCTTCTTTTATGTGGGGCCCTCTACTTCTACCACCATTAATCCAAACACAAATCATATTTATAACCTGACTTTTTTTTTTTTTCTAATCGGCAATATAAAAGTCGTCCTCAAAAAAAAAAAACACCGCCTCCTACCGCTAATCCAAACAAACTCAATATTGCCTGTAAGCATTAACTTTTAGGGTCAATGTTTGTTTGTTTTTTTTTTTAAAAGGCGATTTCACTCTTTTTTTAGCATTCGCGGCAATATTAATCTAACAAAAACTTTTGGTCCTCATATCTCCTGTGCCAAAAATTTATGGAGTAAAACTAGACCTTAACCCTTTTTTTCTAAAAGATCAAATTATAAGATTGGAAAAAAAAAATAATAATAATAGCCAACAGCAGTTGCCTCAATGTTTTGATACTTGTTCTTTTTAAAACAAGATATTAAATTTACTTGTCTTTTTAAATATATAGTTATATAGTATTCAATATTACTTAACTAATATATATACTAATTTTGTCCGGTTTGCAAGTTACTTCCAATATGTACGTTAAAAAAACTTAAGTTTTATTAACTCCGTTTTAAAATTTTATGACTTTTTAGATTTACCTCTGTTTAATATACATTTTATCTATCTTAAGAATACAAAGTCTCTATAATAATAAATATGCATGATAAAAACATATATTTATATGAAAAATTTAATCAAATAACTTATAAATAAGATTTTTTTTTTAAAAAAAAAAAAACCCTTCCAGTCCTTACTATAAGATTTATTTAGACAATTAATCCTAATATCAAAAATAAACATACTTTCTATATTTGTCAATTTTTTTAATTTACTTCTATTGATACTTTTAATAATCAATGAGGGGATAGAATAAGGTGATTAATGAAGATGACTAAGGTGTTTTAGAAAGAAAAATCATATTAATGAAATTAACTAATTTTATTAATTTAAGTAAATTAAAAAATATATATCTTATATTAAAAATCACTAAAAATACTAATTTTATGTTGGAGTCTCGTGAAGGAACAAGGATGGGAGAAGCAGAATCAAAACAAGAAAAGGAAAGGACCACGTGGGTCGTGTTTTGGATGCATCAGACGTCAAAAGTTTGGGTAATGGAGAGTGAAGAACCGAGGAGGACACGTGGAGATTGAACTTTGAAAGGACAAAAAGGTTTTGATGCCAAAAAAAAAAAAAAAAAAAAAAGAACAGAAGAGAATCTTACAACGCTTTAAATCTCATCGTTCTTTTGTGACCCTAATCATATCATACGAATCTGATTCCCACTTTCCTCCTTTCCTTTCCCTTTTCCTTGGATCCCAACCAAATATTTAGGAAGTGGATCTAATTCAAGAGGAAAGGCGGTGCAGAAGGAGGCGTGAGGACATTCAAGAGAAAGGAGCTGAGTAGCTGACTTGAAGGAAAAATTTTAGGGTGAAGGTGCAAATTTACCAACCAACTATTATTCGAGGAGCGTCTGTCACAAATAACTATTGAGGGGACCAAAATGGCCAATCAACAATAAAAAAGTGAAAAAAAAAAAACACAATTTGGAGTAGATTCGCCAACGAACTATTACCCCGTCACTGTCTTTGTGTCTCCGTCTTCCATTGACTGTCACAGTGTCGGCGATGTCGGCATTTCCAAAGCTTCTATTGTTGCTGGGTGTTCCACTCACCCTCTTGAACTCATCCAGTAGCTCACAGCGTTCGACTGACACGCATCTTACACCCTGGTTCCATCCCTCGGATGCCACAAGCAGCAACCGCTGCTGCCACAATGTCTGCTCCCATCTCTATTGGTGTTTTCTTTTTCCAACACGAAGGCTTAACCGTTCTTTTCTCTAGCGTTTCCGCTACCGTCCTATGTCGGTCCTCATATTTTAACTTAATTATTTGGTGTTTTTTTTAATAGTTATTTGGTTTTTTTTTCACTTTTAATAGTTATTTGGTGTTTTTTTTCACTTTTTAATTGTTGATTGGCCATTTTGATCCCCTCAATAGTTATTTGTGCCAGGCGCTCCTAGGGTAATAGTTGGTTGGCAAATCTGCACCTTCACCCAAAATTTTATAGTAACAATTTGGGATGTAACTACTACAAAATATGGATACTACTACCCTAAAAGACGTCTCTTTTATAGAAAAAGAAGTAAAAAATGAAGGCAAAATGGCATTGTCATAATTATTTACTTCACTTTGAGACTTTAGACAACCCAAATATTAATTTAGGATGTCTAAAAAAATTTTGACGTCCTAAATATATTTTAGAACATCTAAAATGTAATTTTTGGCACAATTTAAGATATTTTTTGCCGCGGAAAATTTTTTGACGTCCTAAATTAGATTTAGGATGTCAAAAATAGATTTTAGACATCCTTAAAAAAAATCAGACACCTAAAATGTAATATTTGGCACAATTAAGATTTTTTTTTGTCAAAAGTAGATTTTAGGCGTTCTTAAAAATAATCAGACGCCTAAATTAAAATTTTAAACGTCCTAAAATAAAAATCGGGACACCTAAAATTAATTATTTGGTGTAATTTAGCGCATTTTTAGAAATTTTTTGGCGCCTTAGGATTTTAGGCGTACTAAATAAAATTTAGGACTCCAAAAGAAAATTTTACTCAAATCAAAGAAATAAAAAATAATCAAATCAAATCAACAAAATCGAAATTTTTACTAATCAAATCAAAGAAATAGAAAATAATACTAATTAAATCAAAGAAATCGAAACATTTACTAATCAAATCAAAGAAATTGAAAATAATACTAACCAAATCAAAGAAATCGAAACGTTTACTAGATAAATCAAAGAAATTGAAAATAATCATATCAAATCAAATAAATCGAAACTTTTACTAATCAAATCAAAGAAATCGAAAATAATACTAATCAAATCAAAGAAATCAAAAATAATATTAATCAAATCAAAGAAATTGAAAATAATACTAATCAAATAAAATCAAAGAAATCAAAAAAAAAATTAAGATGCCTAAAAGGGTAAATATTTGGCGCGATTTAAGAATTTTTTTAGCGCTCAGAGAAATTTCGGGGAATTAAGGCGTCCTAAATATGATTTTAGGACGCCAAAATTAATTATTTGGCGCCATTTAGGAATTTTGTTGGCGCCAAGAGAAATTTCAACAATTAAGGCGTTCGAATAGGTATTCAGACGCCAAAATTGTTAGACTGGCTATCACCCAAGAGGGGGTGAATTGGGTGTCGATAAAATTTTAGGAACTCGAAAATCTTTTCGCAACTTCTAAATCAACAGTTAGATATTCAAATAAGCACATACTGGAAATATAAAAGATAAGGGAAGTGAATATGCAAACTGTGATTTATACTGGTTCGGTCCAAAATCGTTGACCTACGTCCAGTCCCCAGAACACCTGGGATTCCACTATCTTTCAAGAACAATCACACACTCTGTAAACGAAGGATGGTCCTCTCACTTTCAGACTCCACTCCCCCTTACAAGTTGTAATTGATACACCCGCTTGATTACACACTCTGTAAACGAAGGATGGTCTACTCACTCTCAAACTCCACTCCCCCTTACAAGTTGTAATCAATACAATGTGTTTCCCACTCAAGATCTCCCAATCTTGAGTAACTTTCAGATAGATGTTTACAAATAAATCTTCTCTCTCAGAAGTGAATGAATAAACACTGAAGTACATAATCTATCATCTCACTCTCTAAACTATGTAAGCATTGAGAACAAAGAGTAAGTGAATATCAGAGGATTGGCATGTTGAAGTTGTAAGCTCGTGTCTTTGTATATGTCATTGATGAATTCAATCCTTCGTGCATTTATAATAGTTGGAGAAATAGCCGTTGGTAGGATTTGAATTCGTCCGTTTGATTATGACAGTTGTTAGCATTTAACCATTCGCGCTAACCTCGCTTCAATTAGGTTTAATGATTTGACTGTTTGTCTCTCGTTCCACAAAGCTATCGATGAAGATTTAACCGTTGCCAAATCATCGAAGATCACTCAACATTATGATTTATGATCTCACAATAAATGTTGAATAATGTTTAGAAGTAGTATAAGTTCATTTGGAATTCATCTCGGATGTTCTTGATGAGAAGCCAAGATTTTGGACACGGTGAATTTCAAAAACCACAGAGCCTAACTCGAGTTGATCTCTGCTTGACTCGAGTTGCTTGATTCCTTGAATGCTCAATGACTCGAGTTGCTTGATTCCTTGAATGCTCAATGACTCGAGTTGCATCAGCTGTGACTCGAGTTGCACCTTGTTTCCAAGCTTCTGGTTACTCTCTGTCTGAAAGGTGACTCGAGGTACCAATACCTTGACTCGAGTTATCGCATCATTAAATTCAAAGTGAACATTTGAAAATGCTATCTGACTCGAGGCATAAACTTCTTTGACTCGAGTGAATCAACTCAAGGTTGTTTTTGAAGAGACTCAAGTGAATTCTTCACATTCGTGGTGTATCGATCTCTTCGACGAGGCACACACTCGACTCGAGGTAAAAACGCTCTCCATTGTTCAAACTCTCGGGAAGGCCATTTGACTCGAGGTGGAGCTTCGGCTCGAGGTAAAAAGCTCCCTCAAATTTTCTAACTCTCTGTCTACTCCAAAACTCGAGGTGGACCTTGAGGTAAAAACTCTTCTCAAAGTGTGATATATGCAGAAACCCGAGACTATGCTGAATTGTTTCCAGAATCATGTGTGTCAATTTTCGAGGGTCATATCTCCTTGGTCTTAGCTTCGTTTTGTTTCGTTCAGGTCTTGATGGAAAGCTCTGTATGTCTTCTTTCCAATGGAATCAATTTTAGCTCAATTGGATTTGTAGTTTGTGCAATACACTCAAAACACCGAAGGTTGGGCTGGACTGTGACGGTGATGTTTGTGTCAACTTTCAAAATTCATAGCTCTCTCATCTGGACTCTTTTGGACTTTAATTTTTTTTCAAAAGTACTTGTTTTGAGTCTAGTTTCATATGCCACTGGTTTAGTATCAATTCGATTCCTGGTTTGAGAGATATCATCAAATTACAAGAGGTCGCCCAAGCTGAACATGGAACAGAGTGCACCAGAGTTGCTGTAAGTGGCTTTAACTCGAGGTAAATGAATCCTAACTCGAGTTAATGACCCTGACTCGAGGTAGATGAGTCCTGACTCGAGGCAAAACGTTCCTGGGAGCAAAAATCACTTGGAAATCACCCAGACTCGAGGAAAATAAGTCCTGACTCGAGTTAAACCATTCCAGGGAGCGAAATTGACTTGGAAAACATCCTGACTCGAGGTGGGGATGTTATTGACTCGAGGTAACTCATTCCGTAAGGCCAAAACACTGTAGATAAACATTCTAACTCGAGGTAAGTGTTAGTTATGATTAGTTTTGATGATGTCTTATATAGATGTCATTATTAAAAGCAAAAAGATTGAGTAATATAGTTATCTCCTACATTAACTAACTACCGTATTTAATGTAGATTAATCCAAGATGAATTATAGAGAATGATCAAGAGAAGAGAAGAAAGAAAGAGTTAGAGTTATGGAGAATGATCAAGAGAAGAAGAAAGAAAGAAGAGCTTGTTGAATGAAGTGAAGATATCATTATTCAAGTTCTAAGATTGATGCTAGAAGTCTCCAAGTCATATGGAAGTTGGAATGGGTCAATTTGAAGTTAAAGTCAGCAAAAATCATCTTCGGGATGAGAAAACTCGAGTTTGGAACACAAAACTCGAGTTTGAGACTCAAAACTTGAGTATACAACTCAAAACTCGAGTTTGTAGTGTCTTCAGCACTTCGCGTCTCTCGACAAGGAAAACTCGAGTATGCAAGTGTATACTCGAGTATACAACGTGATCAGCTCTTCAGCAACTCTGTTTCACGTTCAGCACGGGCGAGGTCTGGTAATTCGATGATATCTTCCAAACCAGAGATCGGATTGAAGTAAAACTAGTGGCATATGAAACTAGACTCCCAATGCGTCATTTTGATATATAAATCAAGTCCAAAGGTGTCAAGATCAAGGAGATATGATTTTTACAAGTTTCCACAAGAATCAACGTCACAGTCCAGACCCACCTTCGGTATTTTGAGTGTAACTCACAAACTACAAATCCGACTGAGCTAAAATTTGTGGCATATGAAAATAGACTCAAAGATCTTTCCATCAAGAGTTGAATGGACCAAAACAGAGTTCAGACCAGGGAGATATGGCCCTTGAAATTTGACAGATAATTTCAAGATAAGTCAATACTGCAGTATAGGTTTGCATACCGCAGTATTGGACTTCCAGAGAGCAACCAAGTTTTTCAAACTAAGTCAATACGGCAGTATGGGTAGACATACCGCAGTATTGGACTTCCAGAGAGCGACCAAGTTTTTCAAACTAAGTCAATACCGCAGTATGGGTAGACATACCGCAAAGATTGGACTTCCAGAGAGCGACCAAGTTTTTGAAACTAAGTCAATACCGCAGTATGGGTAGACATACCGCAGTATTGGACTTCCAGAGAGCGACCAAGTTTTTGAAACTAAGTCAATACCGCAGTATGGGTAGCCATACCGCAGATTGAACTTCCGAAAAACAAAAGGATTTTTCAAACTAAGTCAATACCGCAATACCGTGGGTAGCCATACTCAAGTATTGGACTTCCGAGGCCAAACCCGAAATCTTGCAATAGGCATACTACAGTATGTAAGTGACAAACTCGAGTATGGTCATCGTGGGTTCAAAAATTCACACTACATTTTTGAAGTCCAGGTTAGTATACTTCCACCTTTACTGGAGTATGTAAGTGAAAGTATGCTATACTTTAAAGATACAACGGTAAAAACTGATTTTTGAATTACACGAATTTGCAAATCACTCTTGTTTGATCCTATTGCTTTCATAAATCATTCACTTGTGTTCCCGATAAGTTTAACAAGTTTATTGAGTGAATTTCAGTTAGCACGTATGAAGATTAATGAAGATCAAGGCAAAAAGCAAAAAGGTGCTCGATGCATTTAATGCACCTCTCGCAAATCTACCTACTTTCGCCTAATTCATCCGAGCACGCCTTCGAACGTTAAAGAATGCTTACTACAACAAGCAAAGTAATCTCCAACGGGCAAATTCTCGAGAATCACATCGATCAAACTAACACCTGGATTAGCAGAAGTTTAGAGAGAGAAGATGACCAGACCTTAAGCTAATCACCTACAACGGTTGGATTCATAAAGCAATGGTCATTTAATATTCTCTACCTATAAATAGAGTGCATTAACTTCTTCTCAAATAGACACACCTGCTGAAGACGAAAATCATTCAAGTCTCATATTTATTTCTTCAGTTTTTATCTGTGTAGTATCTTGTGATACATTGAGCTTCGATGCTTATCATATCTACTCTTAGAGAGAGTTTGTTTCCTTGTATATCATTCATTGTAACAATCTCAAGTCGGTGACTTGGAGATTGGGAAAATCGAGTACAACTTGTAAAGGGAGTGTGTCCTAGGTTGATGAGCATTCTTCGTTTTCGAGTAGGTATCGATTGTAATCGAGTACAACTTGTAAGGGGAGTTAGTCCTAGGGAGAGGATAATTCTTGAGTACGAGTGTGTATTCGATTGTTTACAATTACAACTTGTAAGGGGAGTGAGTCCTAGGGAGAGGATCATCCCGAGTACGAGTGTGTAATTGTAATTGAGTGATAGTGGAAAATCCCGCAGTATTTCGGGACTGGACGTAGGTCAAAGAGTTGGACCGAACCAAGATAAATCCTTGTGTTCAGCTTCTTCTTCCTCACTGCTTTTATCTCTTGTTTTCATTGCTTCAAAACAGAGCAATTTCTCGAAAAGTTTTAAAATACCCAATTCACCCCCCCTCTTGGGTATATAGCTCCACTTACAGTAAGCTACCTGGCTCAAGTTAGCTCATTGAATTTGCTTATTTTAACTCTGAATTGAGCCGTTCCAACTTCCATATCATCATAGGGACTTCTAGAATCAATCTAAGAACTTGTATAATGATTTTATCATTCCATTGAGAAAGTCCTTCCTTCTTCAAGCTCCTTTCTTGAATATTCTTCATTATTAAACTCCATATCTACATTAAATATAAGAATTAGGCAAAGTAAAACATAAATGTAGTATGCAAGCTTTTTACTCGGATAATGACATCTATATAAGACATCATCAAAACTCATCATAACCAACAAAAATTGTCTCTTTTTAGGAATTAAGGCGTCCTGAATAGGTATTCAGGACACCAAAATTGTCTATTTAATTTCTCACCCAAATCACCCAAACTTTAATTTCTCTCACCCACTCACCAAAACATCTTTCTCAAAGTCGATCTAATCTTCGAGCAAAAAAAAGTCAATCTAATCTTCTTCTCCATCTTTCTCAAATTTGACCGCCGCTAGCCAGTCTCCCGCATTGCTCGCCGATCGCCGCTCGTCCGTCGCTCGCCGCTTGCCGCTTCCCCGCGTTACTCTCCCGCTCGCGTCACTTATTCGCCACCAAGATCCGAGACCTGGCGATGCCGGAAACCGCCTTCATTGTAGATCGAGTTTCCTCTCTCGCTCCTCTTTCATTGCGAGATCCGGTTTTCTCGAGTTTGTTTTCTTTATTGTTTTTTATTTGTGATTTTTCCGGGTTTGTTCTCCGGCTTTTTATATTTTTTTGGGTTTGCTTTTGTTACCTTCTTCCGGAGCCTCCAATCCTTTAGCATGTTCTTTTGTTTTTCTTTTTTTTGGGTTGGTTCTTAGAGAACTATCGGTCTAGAGCAAGGTTTGCGCCGTCGTGGAGAGCACCGAGATGCCGATCTTCGTTTGCCCAAATCATTGCTTGCCGAGACGAGACGCCGGCTTCGCTCATTAGCTCCCCAAACTCGAGGTTTGGGGTTTTTTTTTTTTAAAAAAAAGTAATATAGCGTCCCGAAATTTATAAAATTTATATTTATTGGCGTTCTGAAATTTATTCAGGACACCAAAAGTCCGAATTTTCAACTACTCCCGTCAAGACGTCCCTCTGAAAAGGAACGTTAATTGGGCCTTATTTAGGTCGTTTTTTGGGTTTTTTTTATAGTAGTGATATTTATGAATTTATCTAAATTTTGAGATGACTGTATCACTAATATCTCTACAGGGATTAACCCCAAAAATTATTAACCTTTAAGCAAGTTGTATCACTAATATCTCTACAGGGATTAACCCCAAAAATTATTAACCTTTAATCAGGTTATTTAATTACGTTTGATCAATACTCATTCGTCCAAACCAAAATGCATGCTCTGTTGCGCAATTACTCTGTTTTGTGACAGTAGATATAGGGGGTGTTACATGTTTGGTATGTGTTTGGGAGGGGTTAGGATAGAGATTGGCATTGAGATTGACCCAATTTAATTTGTTTGGTAGAGGGATTGGTTTGGATGTGGGATATACTGCTGAGTACCTTACTCATATAGGATTCAAGAAAACTATCCCATGGAATTGCAATTTTAATCTTGGAATTGAAAATTTTCTGACCGAAATGACCTCCTGCGCCTTCTTCAACCTCCCTATCCAATCTCCATTGTTGTCTCCTCTTCTCCATCCTATATTGAGCAATTCATAAGTAAAAATTCCTAAACAGATAAAGAGAATGAAAGAAGATGTAAAATTTAAGATAAAATATGTTAAAAATAATGATCAACAGAGAAATTTAAGCACATGTTTAAATCTACATCATTGTAGAAAATATTTTACTAACATGGGTTACCCCTAGTTATAGGTACAGTAGTAGATACCTTGGCCACTTGACTAGTTAGTATCGAGTTCGATCATGGGGTAAGGAGAAAACTTTTGCTAGAACACTCCAACGATGGATCTTTGTTAGGTGGGGCCAGATTATTCGATTGTCCGAGTACCTAATAATAAGATTTATAAAAAGCATCGGATACCAGATTCATTGGAATAAAAAAGAAAAATATCAAATATAATCTTCACATTTTCTCCTATTATAATATGTGTCCATTCTTGCAGATAAATATGGAATAAAAATATAAAAAAAATCTATTCAATATCCATATAATATTTGCAAAATAAAAATTAACTGATTTAGTAAAGTCGCACCGGCCAAAATCATATTAATTTAAGTAAATAAAATATACATTTTCTTGGAATTATATCAATCTTTTCGGTAGTAGAAATTGTATCAATTTATTCATAAGATAAAACGATACAGGACTAACTTGGACCATATTACATCATATATAATAAAATATGAAGCACCAGCCAAAACCAGGGAACGAGACCCAACTGTCAATAGTCCTCGTAACAAACCAGGCCCAAGTTTTATAAAACATTAATTAAGATTAAACAAAAGAGAAAAACTTGAGTGAAGGGGCTCTGGTTGCTTAAGCAAGAGGTCTTGGTTTTGAGCCCTGTGAATGCAAAAAACTTCCCTGAGAGAGGTCCCCGCTTCGACGCCTGACAAAATCTCAGAGTGGTTGCACACTTTGCCATTATTTTTTATATTAAAAAAGAGAGAGAGAGAGAAAGACCCATTTAAAGCCACTTAAAATAGGGATATCCCAGAGTTTCGAATCCCTGGAGACTTGCTTCTATTTAGTATCAGATAGTGTTTCGAATATGGTTGCCTCTAATAGGAAGATACATATATATGCTTAGGGAAAAAAAAAGGGAAATTGCAGATGAGATTGTCATTGTCAAATTTAGCAAATTTTTAATTGACCCCATTTATAATTTGTGAATTTTAGATATTTTATCATATTACCCTTCACTTTTTTCCCCAAATCCATCTCTGTTGGGGAGTTGGCTCTCATCAACTTCCTTTCTCATCCTCTTCTTATCATTTTCTTTATCTCAACCGTTAGATTGAAATATTAACGGTTCATATTTAATCTTTAATAAAATTATTAATAAAAAATTAAATTATTAAAAAATATTAATAAAATATTTAAAATAATATTTTTATAAAAGATTAAATCGAACAAATGAGATTTTGATCCAACAGTTGAGATGAAAAAGAGGATGGGAAGAGGACGGGAAGGGAAGAGGATGGAAGCCAAGTCCCTCTGTTGGCGATTGATTGATCGTTGACTATAAAGTTGCAACTTACATGTCTCAACTAGCTATTAACAACAAAAGTTTTACTCATACCACTTTCAGTGGCCTATTGTGTGGGCAAATCCACTCTCACCATTTTTCTCACTCATTTTTCCTCTATTACTTATCATTTTTATAAATATAGATATGTTTAAAGAAAAATTATATCTCCTACAAATTCATCACTTTTAACTAATTTTGATTGTCAGTTTGTTTTGTTTAATTTGGATAATTGTTGCTTATAAAAAGAAGGGTTAAGGTGCATTTTTGCCTTTAAAGTATGCGCCCAGGAGCAATTTTGCCCCTGAAGTTTTCGACGTAGAATGTTGCCCCCGTTAAAAACCCTAACGTTGACGTTAGGGTTTTTAATGAGGGGCAACATTGCTCTGTTTTTAAACTTTAGGGGCAACATTGCTCCAAAAAAAAAGTAGCAATTTTGCCCCATGAAGTTTAAAAAACGGAACAATGTTGCCCCCTAAAAAAAAACCCTCAACGGAGAGGGGCAACATTGCTCCGTTTTTAAACTTCGAGGCAAGATTGCTACTCCGAAAACTTCGCGCAAAATTGCTCTTGGGCACATACCTTAAGGGCAAAAATGCACCTTAACCCTAAAAAGAACTAGTGAGAGTACATACTAGGTAAGACTTCCAATAAAATGCTTATAAATATTTAGCAGATTACTTATAAACAACTACTACCTCCGGTCCTAATTGTATGAACACTTTTGTAGGGCAATTTACATTACAAAAGTGTTCTTATAATTAGGACCAGAAGGAGTATATGTTAAAAATCAGGGTTCTTCCACATCACACTATCAAGTGATAAAATTTTCACTCAAAGTATGTACAAAAAAAAAAAATCATTCAAAGTATCAAAACGTGACACAAACCAATTACATAAAGCAGTTCATGGTGAAGTACATTATACTACCTGTGGCCCTAAACGTAGAATTAAATTTGTAGTATAAATTAACAAGATCCTATATTTAGGATCAGAGGAGTACTTATCATATTGAAAGAAAGTCTATAAATATCATTCTATGCCTTAACAACCACAACATAAGGTTTGTAGAGTGAGCCAATCCATAATTTCCCATAATGTTCTTCCACTTCGCTCACAGACTCAAGCAGTTGACCTCCTCTTCCATCCAAAACCACCAAAGTCTTTCCCTTCTCATCAAACTTCACTCCCACGGGGTCATGTCCTAAACTTCCTTTATTATTAGCATTTCCAGATGATGTTCTATTACTGTTCAGACCCACCCAGAAATCTCCATTTTTGTCTCTCTTTATGTTATCTGGTAGCTTTGCAACAGTTGCAAACAGTTCTGAAGTGTCAATCTTTGAGCCTTTGAGCCAAAACTTGTTTATCTTTCTTGAACTAAATTCTGCTACCAGAAGGAATGAGCCATCTTTGTTCAAAGCCACACCATTTGCAAATGCTAAGCCTTGCAGCAAGATCTCAACTTTCTTAGTATTTGGATCATATTTCAGCAATCTACCTGTTTTATCTCCTTTTTGGGATATCATTTGAGCTTGCCTAAAACAAAGAGGAAACTAATTAATTGAAATAATTATATTAAGTTTCTCTGAATTTTTCATTATATCGATAAAAAATTCTATAAGAAAATTGTGTAATTAAATCATGAAATACGTTAGATTATAAAATAAGCCATAATGCTTAAATAAGGCACTGGGGGCAAGACAGATCAACATTGATGAGCTCTGCGTTCCATAGACACCTATGGAATTTCAAGGCAAGAAGAGGAATAAAGAATACCTTCTTTGATACACAGTGCTACTCTCTGAGAAATAAACTACACCGGTTCGGTCATCAACGTCCAAGCTATTTAAGAATTTGAAGGGTGGAGAATCATCATCAGTAGAAATGGCCAGTTGCTTGGCCACACCACCACTAAGGCCAACCATTAGGAGGCCAAAGTAAGCATCTGCTATATAAAGATTGCATGTTTTCATGCCAAATTTGAGTCCCAATGGCCTTCCACATGTAGGTTCCTTGTTTGGATCTGTTGATCCATCACATAGTTTCCTATCCCTATAATATAATCAAACATTTGGAATGAAACACATTCTCAGTAAAAATCAAGAAATTGCATATACACTGAGATTCCCAAGTTGATAAACTGTACAACTGCTAATTTAGTTCTTCAGAGATTCATGCAGTAATACATCACAGAAGTTAGGTAGTTTCAAAAAATAGAGGGGAGAAAGCATACCGGCTTGCGGATATGAGAGCAAGTCGAATCACTGAGGCTCACACTGGGTTTAGACTACTAGAGCCTAAATAGTGGTGGCACAACAGATGCACCCCATACAAGAGAGAGTGAATGAGAGATAGCCAGAAAACTCAATGTCTAGAGAGAGGAAAAAACTGAGGGAAACACCCCGTATCTATAGTGCAAGGTCAACAAGATTTTTAGGAACATGCAATCTAAGGAACACATAGGATTCAAATTAAGGAACACATACTTTCAGCTCACAAGCGATCCAAACCCAATATAGATTTCCACATACTACAGATAATCTTTAACTCAAAATTCATGAATAGTTTGATATTTATATATATATATAAAAGCAAATTTTTGAGATTCTTGCCTGTGTGGTGAGGTGATAGCAAACTCAATCCAACCTTTGTGAGTTGATCCTTTCCATTTGAGAATTCTACCGTCTGATACACCAACATATGGCCCCTCCCCATTACAGTCAAATGCTAAACTTTCAGGGCCTGTAACGTTGGGGAGTTTAATTTCATGGTAGTTTTTCAAGCCATCAAAGATAACCACTTTACCAGAAGTTGTTGTGAAGGTGGCTGCAAATGAGAGTAACAGAGAGAAGAAATTTTTGAAAGAAGAAGAAGAAAAGGAAGGCTTCATGGCTACGGATTGTCTCATTCACAAGTAATTGTGCTGTATTTTAAATTAAGGTTTGAAGGTTATGATGTATCAAGGAAATTAATTAAATACTCTTGTAGATACCATTTTTTTCAAGTCAAATGATCATGGGTTGCTTTCATCTCATTAGTCTCTTGACTTTGTAGCCGGTCAAGCAATTCTTATGTATTCTTCAGTTTCTTTGAAATATTTGTAACTTTTTGGCAACTTTTTTGGAATTATGCAATAAGAAAAATCCAAATTGTTCGACTAGTTCGGCAGAGATTAACCTACTAAGCTTGAAAAATAGTGGATTAAATATTGGGAAAATTGTCTATACACCAAACATTACATATTCATATTTTTCAGTTTCTCTAAAATGTTTTTAACTGGTGGGGAAGTTTTTGTTTTTTTTTTTTTTTTATTGTACAATGATTTCATAATTGCCATTTGGTTAGGGGTGTTTATAAAGTCTAGGAGCAAAATCAGGTTGGGCATCTAGCAGGTATGCCGCCTTGCCCAATATTATATATATATTAAAAAAATGCAGGTTTTAAAAAAAAAAAAAAAAAAAAAAAAAAAGATAACCTGTTTTTAGGTAAAAAATAATAATTTGGATTACATATTATGTTTAACAATAATTGAAAAACATGTAGGTTTTGAAAAAAACAAGAATAACTTAACGGTTCTTACTTAAAAAATACCATTATATATTCATACACTATATATGACGGTTGTTGTATTAAACTCATTAGCATTTATCTCAAATAATTAACGATTGCGATATAACGACCATTACGTATGGCAAACTTTGTATAATAGTTACTTTGAAAGCACCATTATGTATGTTACAGAGTTTATAACGGTTGTTTACTTGAGATCTTATTTATTGTGCCAGCATTACGATATACATGAAAGTTGTTTACGTGATTTTTTTAGAACTAAAACTTACTCCGTCATGTCCTAAATATAAAATAGAATTGATTTTTTTTAGAGAGATTAAGAAAGCTAAATAAGTTCTTAATCATATTGTATATCTTTAAATTATATATTAATTTATAAGTTAGGTAAAATAATTTTTTAAAAATGACAAATATAAATATTTTAGAGTAATTTAATGGGTTTTCTTAATATTTTTAGAAAAGTTAACTATATCTTATATTTACAATAAGAGGAAGTTGTTTGTTTCAATTTTTAAATTTTTTAAATCGAGGGAAAATGAAATGAAACGACAAACTTTTTAGCCGGCCCTAGCATTCGCATCAAACGGCAAGTGGATGGTGGGCTCACATCGTCAAACTTTTGTTTTGTACAAAGCGAGGGACAAACTTGAGCCACACAAAGCCTCCAATAATTGAGATGCCCAACAACCTGCCTTTCACACACACAAATACAATAATTAGCCTTTCTTTTTTTTTTTTTTTTTTGAAAAAAAAAAAAAAAAAAAAAAAAACTGGGGACAAACTTGAGCCACACAGGGAAGGGTGGGCAAAAGCCTCCAATAATTGAGATGCCTGCCTTTCACACACACACGCACACAATGAGTCTTTCTTTTTAATTTCTTTTTAAAAAGCCTTTCTTAAATATGGTGTAAGATAATTTTTTTAAAAAAATATATATTATATTTTAACGTGCAAGATATCTTATGAAAGGAACATAATCATGTCAATTTCCTCACATCTATCATCCTAAGTTTTTCAATCATATATGGTCACGTATTCTATCTTTTTCTTATGTGTATAGTTAAATAATAATATTTTAAAAATAAAACTTATAGTCACATGTGATAGGAAAATTTGATATAATATATTAAAAAATTTATTTTATAGAATAAAAATTATTTAATATTTATTTAATATCAGAGGTAAATAATTTTGACATATTTCTATAAAATTTTTAAGTTAAAACATATTAATTGTCCTTGAAATTTTATAAAATACCTTAACAGATTGAAATATAGAACTTTTAAAAAAATATATATATTTAAAAACATTGATATTATATCAATTTAATTTGTCAACTTTAGTCGATCAGATGGTTACGAGCTAATTAATATCCTTGAATTAAAAGAGCGTTTGATAACTTATGAAACAGTAGTTTTAGAATCATTTTTTCGCAAGCTGAAATAAAACTTTTCTCATATATTTACCTTATAAATCATAAAATTTATTTTTCAAAAAACTAATCCAAACACACTATAGTCAATATGTTAATAAAAAATAAAAAAATTTACACCTCTTGTTTTTAAAATAAGAGCTAATTAACTAATTTTGGTAGGTTAATAAAGCTAGACGATTTTGACTAAAAAAAAAAAAAAGCTAGATAAATTACTTATTTATACAAATATGATCCGATCTCTTTAAAATACCTTTATGAAACTTTAGATTATATATCATTTTATAAGATAAGTGGAAAAAATTGATATTATCATCCAGTATCCACTTCGAGCTTGTAGCTATCTTTCTCAACCCAAAGGAACTAGTGGGTCTTACATTGCTAGACAAGTCTATGTTGGTATAAGATAAGAAAATTAATTCAGAGGAAAATGATAAATATTAGAAACAAAATGGATAGAAGTCTTATATTTATGATTTATGACCAAAAGTGACCTTCTAACTAACTCCTATAATTAGGACTAGAGAAAGAGTGTTATTTTCAACCAATGAGGGAAAAAATCAATTTCCTGTGTTATCATGTCCTTTTTTCTCAACTTTTTTGCATTTATCATGAACGTCAGAGTCCACATGCATAAGATGCTTCTTGAGAAACTACGGTTTTTATCTGTCTGCGTATGTGAGGCAGCGTAAAAAATAATACTGCCTCCAGTCATAAAGAGTTAAAGACCTAGATAACAAATTTACCTAATTTTGAAAAAATTAAAGATAATAGTTAAATTAATTAATTATTAAATAGGTGCATTATTAAACTATTCTTTTTTTAATTATTATGAAGAAACTATCAATAGGGTTATTTTGAGAAAAAGTTGACAAACATTAGAACTTTGTCCAATAATTAGGACCAATATCAACTCTCAAAGTTGTCCTATAATAATAGGACCGGAGGGAGTATGAAAACCTAGTTAACTTTTTTATAGAGGGAGATTAAGAATAAAGATAAATAAGTTACTTAATTATATCATATGTTGTGTATAATTAAATTAGTTTAGAAAAAAATGATAAATATAAATATAGGCCGCATACGCGACATGGAGCTAGAAGAATTTAATTGGATGCCTAGACATGTACCCTCATTCTTGGCTGGGTGAGGAGAAGAGCATATGGGTAGAGATTTGATGCTTGAAATCAACAGTAACTTACACTGGAATTGGAATGCAGTTAGAGGTGCTATCAATGAGGAATCATATCATCTACCCAAGACATCTCTTGCAATTCCCTTAAATTTTGTTGACGGTGGTGATGAGTCCATCAAGATCATTTTGTTATTATGCGTTTAAATCGAACAAGTAACATCCTCATATATAATTAATAGTTTAGCACTTCTAGCGACACTCACTTGTGTAATGCCCGGGATATATAGCTTGTTTTCGAAGAAAAAAAGTTGCTTAATTTGAAATAATGATTAAAAAAAGAAAACTTGGGTTAAGCTGTAAAAATATATACATGGTTTTTCCCACATTCTATTTTAAAAGTGATTTGAGCATTAGTTTGACTTTTTTGTATTTTTAAGGTTGACTTGAATGATAATACAACTAAATTTCATCCCAATTGGCAATATCAAACTTGAGAAAATTATAGAAAATGATATAGATATTTTAAAAATTACAGTTCAGCCATTCTCTATCCAATTCCCCTTCTCTTTTCCAATCTCAATCTTACCCATCGGGTCGCACATCTCGGCTTCCTATCGTTGTTGCCGCCTTTTTCACTACTACAAAATATGGATACTACTACTCTAAAAGACGTCCCTATTTTAAAAAAGGATGTAAAAAATGAAGGTGTGGCATTGTCGTAATTATTTACTTGAATTTGAGACTTTAGACAACCCAAATGTTAATTTAGGATGTCTAAAAGAATTTTGGCGACTTGAATTTAATTCGAGTTTTGGCTACTCCAATTTGAGAAATTTCGGAATTTTGGCGCGATTTAGGAAATTTTTGAGAAACTTCAGAATTTTGGCGACTGAATTTAATTCAGTTGCCAATTGAGGAATTTAGGCGACACGAATTTAATTCAGTCGCCAATTGTGGAATTTAGGCGACTGAATTAAATTCGGTCACCAATTGAAGAATTAATTATTTAAATTTTTAGCACGATTTAGGAAATTTTTGGCGCCGGTGAGAAATTTCGGGAATTTTGGCGACCCGAATTAAATTCGGGTCGCCAATTGAAAAAATTCAGTCGCCAATTGTGACTTTTTATTCTCTCACCCTGATCAGCTACGCGTACTCTCGAATTTTTTTCCTTCACCTTTTATGCTCCGGTGCCTCTCTCTCTCTGGTAGCTCCTTCACCTTCACCTTGTCGCTTCCCCGCGTCGCTCTCCCACCGCGTTGCTCATTTGCCGCCAAGATCCGAGACCCAGCGATGCCGAAAACTACCTTCATTGTAGATCTGAGTTTCCTCTCTGTTCCTCTTTCATCGCAGATTTGGTTTTCGAGTTTGTTCTCTTTATTGTTTTTTATTTGTGATTTTTCTCGGGTTTGTTCTCTTGCTTTTTATATTTTTCTCGGGTTTGCTTTTGTTACCTTCTTAAAGGAGCCTCCGATCCTTTAGCATGTTCTTTTGTTTTTGTTTTTTTGGGTTGGTTCTTAGAGAACTACCGGTCTAAAGCAAGGTTTGCACCGTTGTGGAGAGCGCCGAGATGTTGATCTTCGTTTGCCCAAATCGTTGCTTGCTGAGACGAGACGCTGGCTTCGTTCATTAGCTCCTCGAACCTGCTGAGGTTTGGTGTTTTTTTTTTTTTTAAAAAAAAAAAGTAATATGGCGTCCTGAATTGTATTCAGAGAGGCGACCTGAATTCTATTAAGGTCGCCTTATAAGAGGCGACCTGAATTGTATTCAGGTCGCCAAATATGAGAAAAACAACGACACTCTCCCAGACGTCCCTCTGAAAAGGGACGTTAATTGGGTCTTATTTAGGTCATTTTTTAGGTATTTTGTAGTAATGTTTGTAATTTTTAAAACTATTTGAGCCCTTTTCTATAATTTTCTCTAATTCTTCACTACTAGCTGAGATGAAACATTTAACCATTAAGTTATTCATTCTTCATATTTTATTACTTATATTTAAATTAATTTTAGCTTGCATGTCTCTCTCTCTCTCTCTCTATATATATATATAATTTTTTATTGTCTCTTCTTAGCGCTTTGTACAAGTACCAAACAAAAAATAACCTTGAATGCAACAATTGCAAGCTCACAAGTAGCGACTTCAAAAATGCCTTCCAATGGCGGACAACAAAATTGTATATACTATTGAAGTATATATACATAGTTTATATGTGACCGACTAAAACATTTTTCTTCTTATTTCTTTATAGTGATCACAACAACTAGAAGGGAGCAATGATTGTAGGTACTGTATAATGCGGTACATGGAGGATATAATCATATACAATCCTGATGAAATTGATCAACATGCAAATGTGTGTATATGTTCATTTGTTCATATATACATTCAGTTAGTTATATATATTACAATTAGGGACGAACCCAGCAATTGTAATTAGGAGGGGCAAAATCTATAGAAATGAACCCAGAGTTTTAGGAAATCACATTTCAACCTTATAAAAATTTTAATATTTTCACTTTAGTCCCTCTAAGAAACTATTAGAAGGTGCTAAAGTGAAAATACCGAAATTTTTATGAGGTTGAATGTGATTTCCTAAAACTTTGGGTTCTTTTCTATAATTTTAGGGGGCACCGCTACCCCCCTCTAATTCCGTCCCTGATTACAATATCTAACTTGATCTATTGTTTCTTTTGTTCAAAATATTTTGAGGATGTGTATTGCAAGAAGTATAGCCCGTCACAAATGAAAGAAATTGGCCGAAGAGTTGGCAAGAACTATTCATCTTCAGTGGGTGACACGTTAATGGTAAATATATATTTTGATTTGTTTGTTTTAAACCATTGATTTTAATGTCTATATATACATGAATCAATGTAAATATATTAAGATTTGTTGTCTACGTGAATAATAACTGTAAATATATATACAAGTTTGTGTACTAGTTTGTTTTATACAAATGTATAAACCCAGATATTCAAAGTAGAACCCCCCCCCCCCCCCCAAATTTTATTAACAAAAATTAGCTTAAATACATTACGTTTATTTCTTAACAACCATTATATATATAAATAGATACATAACAGTTATAATATAACAACCGTAATGTATTTATAACTATATTACTTATAGCCGCTATGTATGTCAACCATATGAAACAATGATTATTTAAGTAAAGCCATTAACATTAGTATAAATACATAGCGGGGTTGGTGAAAGAATTAGTTATGATACTTAACATATAACGATTGTTTATCTAAAACCGTTATATATCATACCAACATTACTTAATATATAACAGTTGTTTCTGTATGCTCGTTATTTGTTATGTCACTACAAAAAAACATGAAATTACCCATGAATTTGAGACGGAACAAATTCCGTCGCTAATTAGCGATGGATTACCCACGGAAATCGTGGGAAAAATAAAAAAAAAATATTTTTTTTTAAAAAATTACCCACGGAATTCCGTGGGTAATTTAACTTTTTTAAAAAAATAAAAAATAATAATAATCACCCACGGAATTCCGTTGGTAATTCCGTGGGTGATTTTTCATTTTTTTATTAAAAAAATAATTACCCACGGAATTCTGTCGGTAATTCCTTGGGTGATTTTTTATATTTTGAAAAAAAGAAAAATTAGAAAGAAGGACCTAAAGAGAATACTATTTATTGGGAAGGACTATAAAAGTTGTAATTATTTAGAAGGACCAATTATTAATTAAAATATAAATTTCCAAATGCGAAAATGCCTTTAATTAAACTTCCTACATCCTCTCCTTCAAAATCTCCCACATTCTATTTTAAAAGTGATTTGAATTATATTTTTCAGCAAAATTACAACCGTCAAATCATACTTATTTTTTTTAACTCTAACTCACATCTATATACATATCATCATTATATCTTTTAATTATTATATAGACGCTGACACCTTTATATGATACTCTTGCCATGCCATGACACATTCAAACAAACTTTTTCGCATAAGCTATTATTGGGTAGATACACAAGAATTTGATGTCTTCATCCACTTGTCATGCCAATATGCACTACAAAAAAATAGAGTTTCAAAGTGGCGACTTTTGGCGTGACTTTCAACGTCACCATCGAAAGTATGACTTTCAATGGCGACAATAGAGTCGCATTGAAAGTATCGACTTTCGCGGTGTCATGCGTTTTTTTTTTCTTTTTAACTCAAAACATTCTTAATCATCATTCTTCCTGAACACAAAAACTCATTTGGTTTAAATGAATCATATTTTATTTTATTATATATTAATGTTAATATATATGCAAACTTATTTAAAAACTAAGTTAAAAAGAAATTAAATTCTTTCAAAAGGAAAGAGGATAGAGAAGATTAGGAGAGTGTAATAAAGTCAATTTACCTCTATTTTAAAATTCCAAATTGAGTCTATAACTTAATTAGGGAGTTGTTTGGTTTAACAACATAATTTAAAATTTCTCTATTTTAAGCAGCTTTATATGAGATTTTCTCAAACTATTATTCTTCTAAAAGATTCACATGTTCTCTCCAATACAAAGGAAATTTTCCCTCCAAAAATTTCATACTCCCTCCATTTAACTTAATTGGCAAAATGAAAAAAAAAAAAAAAAAAAAAAAAAAAAAAAAAAAAAAAAAAAAAAAAAAAAAAAAGACATCTGCATTCATTATTTTTAGCGTCTCTTTCATTTTGGCGGCTCCCTTATAAAAAAGATATCTGCATTCCCTCCCCTTATAAAGATTAAAACATATTTCCCCTCCAAAAATTTTGGCGGCTCCCTCCATTATTTTTAGCGCCTTTCTTTCATTTGTGAACCCTCTTCCTCCACTAACAGACTTTTCATTCGTTTGATGGCTCCCCCTACAAACCAGCGGCGGGCCCACGGTGCTCTCGGCGACTCGGCTCCCATGGAAATGCTTTGTTTGATTAATCAATCAATGGAAATACTTTGTTTGTTTGACTTGTTTTTAGTTGATTAACAAGTTTACCTTTTTCCCTTATTGCTTGCAACCGGACCCTAAGAAGAAGGGGTGAGTGTAAGATACCTAGGAGTAAGCGACCATGTCTTCTTCCGAAGGTGAATCGATGTCAGATTTGGACGAAGAGGTAGAACAGAGAAAGCAGACCATGTCTGAGGGATCCGTACTTGATTATAGTATACGATTTGATAAGGCAAAACAATACTAAAGAGCATAAAGCACCCATTGCCGAGTGTCTCGTCAAAGAGATTGCAAAGCCAGCTAAAGATGCCGTCAAAGAAGTATGTAGAATGAAAAGTTTTCATTGAATGCATCATTATTTTACGTCTTGTTTCTGACATTTTCTTCGTGGCATTGTAAATATTAAGTATATTGGCATTTTGGAAAGTATTAATTGGGTTTTGAAGAGCGAAAGTTTATGGTTGATTTAATGTATTGCATGCTTTTAACATTTGGGAACTAATTATACATATTCTATAAACTATGCTTTGCTTTTGATGTAGGTTGTCAGATCAGGTGATTTGGGAACAATTGAACATTACCTGACTTGCTTCTATTTTTGCAAGAAGTTTCATCACTGAGTTTAGTAATTGAGCCTGAATTGTTGTAAAAAATTTGATCACGTATTGCATACTCCATTGGTGAAGGATTTCAATCCGACATTGCTGTGCTTGGATTTTTAAGAAGCTTTGTTGATATGAATTGATGATGTGATGTTATGTGTAATTTTGATCTGCTGTGTTGGGAAAAAATTGCTAGAAATTGTTTCTCCATGAATTTCACTGCGAAAGCAAGGGAACTCTT
This sequence comes from Acacia acuminata, assembly GCA_019022655.1. Classification (NCBI taxonomy): domain Eukaryota; kingdom Viridiplantae; phylum Streptophyta; class Magnoliopsida; order Fabales; family Fabaceae; genus Acacia; species Acacia acuminata. Next base: position 4,376,958 of record JAFJYI010000028.1, on the reverse strand, counting down.
AGCACAACACCTTGGTTCTGACTTGCTACACTTAACTTTGTCCTCATTTCTAGTTGCACTAGTTACAACTGATTAAAGGAATATAATTGTGCAATCGTGCTACCGTTTGTGTTCTCATTCATTTTAACATTAAAGATTGCTCAATTCTTCATGAACTTGAGATGTGCTCTGTTTGTTATTGAATTTGCTAGATTTTATTGACTGCATTGTAGCTGATATCTGAATATCAAACTTGTTTTCTGCTGAGATTAATGATTAAATCTGTTTTCATGTTGTGCTGAGTTGTGATTATTGGTTAAAGCTATCCATCAGGAAAAAAAAAACCATTTTTTTTGCTGCCATGGGTAAATCTATGTAACCTGATTTTTGCTTGCTAAAAATTGAACTGATTTTAGTTGCAATCTGTACACTACTTTTCTGATGTTTTCCACTGAATTCGTGCACTAAATTGAACTGAAGTTCTAGAATATGTTGGCTCGCTGGAACCTGACTGCAACTAGAAATAAACAAAGTCTTGATATTTAACTTTGTATTGCTAGAAACATTTGAGAATTTGCTGCCTTTATTGAAAATTTGTAATGTTGAATTTTGAGAGTACCTACTGATTTTAGGCAAATCCTAAAGTTAAAGGAAAAGAGTATTCTTGTTGTGATAAGTTAATGGACCATAATTAGGGGATGGGTGTATTTAATACTGTGATGATTCTTTTCTGAGTTGAAATATATATATAGTAGTCAATTTGGTTGTGTGAGAAAATTTTTAAGCCAAAGGGTCTTGTTGGATAAATTTAAGTTTTTGTCAAGGTTCTGTCTTTATCTTGTGCATGATCTTATGGATAGCGTGGGTACTCTTCAAAGATGTATTTGAATTTGTATTATGCTATGGATTAATTAATGCATCTTCAATTCAACCATGTGCTATTTCTTATTTGATTATTACAGTATACCTTTTCTGTATATAGTGATACTTTACTTTCTTTGATTATTCTATTTATTCGATCACTGGCATCAAAAATGGATCTTATTCATGTGCTCTGCAGATAAGCTAATTTACATGCTTCTCATTTTGTTGATACTTGGGACCAGTCGCTTCTTTCTTTTATCTTTAGGAATTTTGTATCCTTATCCTTACATTAACCAACTCACGTTTGCACATTTCTTCATCTTTTTATTGGAAAGTTAAAAAATTTATATCCATAGGAGGTCCACATGCTGGTACTGCTGCTTCAGTTCCTCTATGTGGTGTGAGTATCCTGCTTGCTTTTCATCTTGATCATGTCCTTGTTATTTGTGTTTGTAATCAGAACCACTTAAGCTTTAAAGTATCCTGGAACTCACAATTACAATGTTTATATCATTTTCCTTCTTTTGATTTTTTAACTCCATTGCAGTAAAATCAAATGAACTGAGGTGGTTACCTAATGGGAGTGAACTTCCCGCCGTAGATGTCAAACCAAATTCTCGGTTCAAAACCAAGAACATTTACTTCATTTAGTTGCGCCAAGATTCCCTTCCTGAATTTTCTACCTATCCAATTGCTCCCAAAGCAAATCATGTATTTATATGGACGTGTTACATTTACCTCTTAAAATGACTTCTCCAGTTTTATGCAAATTTTCTACATTTGTTTAGCTTTTACAATTTCAGCCTATTGATAAGTGTATATTTTATGATTAAATAGGTGTATATTTTATGAGAATTAATTGGAATTGTTGATATTATATACCCATTTAATTATCTTTTATTGATTTTTCCATCATTGAATCAAACTTAGGATCAAAGAATAAATTGACATTAAATCTACTCATATCCTATTTTTAATGTGCGAAATATTAGGCGATTTGTAAAGAAGTAGAAAAAGCAATTAAGAGGATATGCAATCAATCAAACTCGGTGGTCCCACGCAAGAAAAATAGAAACAAAACCAATTGCGTGATCTGGTGGAGTAAATTACAAGATATGAGATATTTTTGTAATAAGAAAAGGAGAATCGGTGACCCAAGACCTAAATTATAAATAGGGAGGCAAAGACAAGCAAGAGGGAAGGAGGAAAAAGATCGGGGAGAGCGAACGAGAAGGAACGAAGAAGCGAGGAGCAAAGCGAGAGCTGCCGCGTTTCAGTTCTCTTCATCATCTTCACGGAAAGAGGAAAGGACTGTGGAGGCGACGGAGAAATTTTCTTTCCTCTCTCTCTTAATTCTCTTTATTCTTTGAACCGAGTTTCATCTTTTTGTTATGGATTTGAATAAAGCTATGAAGAGAGAGAGAGGAAAGAAAATTTCTCCATCGCCTCCACAGTCCTTTCGTCTTTCCGTGAAGATGATGAAGAGAACTGAAACGCTCAGCCACTGCTCCTCAGCTTCTTCGTTCCTTCTCGTTCTGCACTGCTCCTCAGCTTCTTCGTTCCTTCTCGTTCTGCGTCTCCCCGATATTTTTCCTCCTTCCCTCTTGCTTGTCTTTGCCTCCCTATTTATAATTTAGGTCTTGGGTCACTGATTCTCCTTTTCTTATTACAAAGATATCTCATATCTTGTAATTTACTCCACCAGATCACACAATTGATTTTGTTTCTATTTTTCTTGCATGGGATCACCGAGTTTGATTGATTGCATATCCTCTTAATTGCTTTTTCTACTTCTTTCCAAATCAGCTAATATTTCCTGCACATTAAAAATAGGATATGAGTAGATTTTATGTCAATTTATTCTTTGATCCTAAGTTTGATTCAATGATGGAAAAGTCAATAAAAGATAATTAAATAGGTATATAATATCAATAATTCCAATTAATTCTCATAAAATATACACCTCATAAAATATACACTTATCACCTGTCCCCAAGAAGGGTGGCTCTGTGAAGTCTGGGACCAATAAGGTTGGAGATGGAGGTGCACAGGTTAAGCCTTCAAAATCAATTGAAATCCATGAAGATGTTGAGGTAAATTGATATCTTGCCCAAGGACTTGATCTTAGTCTACTGTGTTAGGTATTGATACTTTTGGTATATATTGTTGCAAGTCCATAGTCTTTCTTTTAATAGCCTTCTCATTCTCCTAACACAGACAAAGTTCTTAATGTACTCCATTTGGAAATTTAAGGCTGCTTCTTTGGTCTTTTGATAGTAGTACTTTGACCTGATTGCCTTATTTTGAATAAATGGCAAACCTTTTCTTATATTTCCCAAATGCATACCATTGAATTCAATATCTTAGGTCTATAAAAGTAGTACTGGGTATCTTTTATCCTTGATTCATTAATTTTTTTATTGCTGCCAGTTGACCCCGAAAGAAGCCTTTCCGTTGATTTCTCATAAATTCCATGGTAAAGGTCCAGGCAAAATGAAGTAAGAAAAGCGTATGAAGCAGTATTATGAAGAATTGAAGATGAAGCAGCTGAAGAGTTCAGATACTCTGTCATTGTCTGTGGAGAGAATGAGGGAATCTCGAACTCATTTAAAGACACCCTACCTTGTTCTCAGCGGTCATGTTAAGACAGGGTATGTTTCTAACTTGAAGGAACATTTGTTGTAAGGTCTTGCTATTAATAATAGTTGTGTAACATGCAATATCATACTTGTCAATATTCTTTTTAAGACATTTTTAGATGTTTTTAAACGAAAATTAAATCAAAAATTTTTACAAGAGAAATAGAACTAGTCTTCACATACATTTTAACATTCTTTATCTTGATATGAATAATAAAAAAGTTCGATATTCAATTAAAGATAGACTAATATTAAACTACCCATTGTGGAATGCATTTGTTGCCACTGCGATACAATCTTTGATTGCCATAGCTACTTTCACATTCTTGCTGACATATAAATCACTTGTTGTGCATAAATTCTTGTTATTGTGGTGAGTTTGTATCTTGAACATTGCTTAATCTTTGTTGTCACTTGCATACACTTGCGAACTGCCTGGAAGTGTACCTGATGGAATTTTTGCTAGGCTGTCCTTGTTTGAATTGAAGTGTATGCATATTGTTAAATTACATTGAGTTAGCTGCTAGAAATTAGGTGCTACACTAATGCAAACTCATTGGAATTTTTGCCATTTCATGCGTTCTTAACACTATGAAATATGCTCCATCACTAAGAAAATTATATGCTGACGTGAAAAATATGAAATCCAACTTACCCATTGGGTTGTATGCCTTAATGCATAAACATTCCAACTTGCACATTTGCTTTTTCCTCTTCTAAAATAGAATTCTTGCTTCTTAGAATGGAATACGTGGATATGCCAGTAGATAACATGAAGTATTAAGAAGAAGAAGAAGACAATGATATGAATGATGACGTTGAAGATGTCAATGAAGACAAAGATGGAGATGAAGATGGAGATGAAGACAGAGATAGAGATGAAGATGAATATGAAAATATATAAATTATTAGGTTTTATAAATTTAGTTGTTTTTCTGTTCTTGAGGTGACTTTTATTGCATTGACTTGTAATTGATTCAGTTTTTTATTCATTCAAGCTTGTTATGATCTATTACTTGTAATTGATTCAGCTTTCTATCTACATGAATATGCCTATTTTCTTGTTTCAAAGTGCATTTTAATTATTAAAAAAAACAGCTAAAAAACACGTTCGAAAAAAAAAAAAAAAAAATGTACATGTGAAAATTTGCTCAACCCACGGAAATTACATAGAAGAAAATGTACATGTGAAAATTTGCTCAACCCACGGAAATTCTTCCTGTACCTTCCCACATAATCTTCTACCGTATTAAAAGCAGAAAAAAAAACGAATAGAATAGGCAAATTGCGCAACATGGATAGTCCCTGATTACCATTTCAGACCAAGATGCTTTATTAAATGACAAAACCGGCTTATAACATAATTTACAAGTTTGTGATCCGGAATAGATTCTTGGAAGCATTATTGGTGCGGTGCACCTATAGATTTATTGTACTTATACTTGGAAAAATGAATAAACATTGTTCTTTTAAAATAAAAAGGGTTAAAATGTAATTTTACTTTGTAAATTTTTCACCCGTGCGTTGTCTGTTATCTCTCAATGGGCTTGTTTGGGGAGAGTATCAGTGAGCTTTAAGGTTTTTATTTTTATTTTTTTTTAAAAAACACAGAGAGAGAGAGAGCTAGAAAAAAAAAAAAAAAGTCTAGTGGGAGGTGTTTGTTTTCGCTTTTATCCCACTGGTTTTTTTTTTTTTTTTGGAAAAAAAAAGAAGCTCTTTTTACCAGAAGCTCCATAGGGTAGGTTTTAGGAAAAATCTCTCAACTTTTTTTATGTAGGCCCCGCTTTTCTACCACCATCAATTCAAACACAAATCATATTTATGACCTGACTTTTTTTTAATCGGGCCTCTATAAAATTCAGGTAGAAAATAAGTCATCTCTCTCACCATTAGTCCAAACAAACTTAATATTTCCTGTAAGCATTAACTTTAGGGTCAATGTTAGTGTCTTTTTTTTTTTTTTTTTTTCTTTTTTTTTTTTTTAAGGCGATTTCGCTCTCTTTTTTTTTTTAGCATTCACGGCAATATTAATCTAACAAACTTTTGGTACTCATATCTCCTATGTCAAAAATTTATGGAGTAAAATTAGACCTTAACCCTTCTTTCCTAAAAGATCAAATTATAAGATGGGGAAAAAAATTGTAGCCAACAGTAGTTGCCTCAAATGTTTGGATACTTGTTTTTTTAAAAACAAGATATTAAATTTACTTGTCTTTTTAAATATATAGTTATATAGTATTCAATATTACTTGACTAATATATATACTAATTGTGTCCGGTTTGCAAGTTACTTCCAATATGTTTTAGCGAAATGTTAAATAAACTTAAATTTTATTAACTCCGTTTTAAAATTTTATGACTTTTTAGATTTACCTCTGTTTAATATACATTTTATCCATCTTAATAATACAAAGTCTCAATAATTATAAATATGCATGATATAAACATATATTTATATGAAAAATTTAATCAAATGACTTATAAATAAGTTAAAAAAATACCTCTTCCAGTCCTTACTATAAGATTTATTTAGACAATTAATCCTAATATTAAAAATAAGACATACTTTCTATATTTGTCAATTTTTTTAATTCACTTCTATTGATACTTTTAATAATCAATGAGGGAAGAGAATAAGGTTATTAATGAAGATGATTAAGGTATTTTAGAAAGAAAAATCATATTAATTAAATTAACTAATTTTATTAATTTAAGTAAATTAAAATATATATATCTTATATTAAAAATCACTAAAAATACTAATTTTATGTTGGAGTCTCGTGAAGGAACAAGGATGGGAGAAGCAGAATCAAAACAAGAAAAGGAAAGGACCACGTGGGTCGTGTTTTGGATGCATCAGACGTCAAAAGTTTAGGTAATGGAGGACACGTGGAGATTGAACATTGAAAGGACAATAAGGTTTTTTTATCCAAAAAAAAAAAGAGAGAATCTTTCAACGCTTTAAATCTCATCGTTCTTTTGTGACCCCTAATCATATCATGCGAATCTGATTCCCTCGTCCCTCCTTTCCTTTCCCTTTTCCTTGGATCCCAATCTCAGCTTGGCTGCCTTCTTTGACTTTTTTTGTCCACTTTAAAAAATTCATTTCACTTTCCTTAAACCAAAAAATTCATCTCCAAATTCTAACCCTAGCTAATTCAAACTAAAACAAAGAAAAAAAAAATAACCAATTTGATTAATATGTTTGGTTGGGGGAGGGGAGGATGGGAAGAAAAATGGAGGGAAAATATTAAAAGGAAAAACTTTTGTGGGCCCCACCACAAATAACTTTCTCTCTCTCCATTTTCTTTCCCCTCCCCTCCCCTCTCAACCAAACATATCCTGATTTAATAGTCTCTCCTTCAATTCCTTTTTATTAGATAAAAGTAGGTATTATTCGCCGTTTGTTTGCGCATCATTTGATAATATTTTTAAGATTTGGTTTTGGAGAATTATGTTTCATATTATAAGGAATATATTCTATCGCGCACAAGTTTGACAATTAAAAACATGACCTTTCGATGTTTAACCAGTGCAATAAAGCTAAAGGCCGATGCATGTCAAAATATAATGCATAAAGTATAGTAGAGATCAAAAAGCGACATTAGTGGAATTCAACTAAATCCATGTATTCAAGGTTAGTTTACTGAAAATTCTAACCAAAAATGGATTTAATCCGAAAATAAGTACACCAAAAGTCAAAAGCGAATGACTTGTCTAAAAAGGGTTAAAATGTGACCCAAGAGATAAAAACAACCCTTTTGACATTTTAAAATGATATGAAATTTATTTTAGTACCATACAAAATAAAGGAAATTAATATGGGAAAATCCCATATAAAGCTACTTAAAAGAGAAAAATTCTAAATCCAGTTGATAAATTCAACAAATCATTAATTAAGTCAGCAACCCAATTTAGGATTTCAAAATCTGTGTAAAATGACTTTAATACCCTTCCTCTTTTTTCTACCAACCTTTCTTCTCTTTCCTCTTAAAAGAGTATTATTGCTTTATGACTTTATATAAAAGAACAATCAAGAATAATTCAAGTATATCATGCCATAATAGTATCATTAATATCAATTAAATATATTTCAATTGAAAGTCAATTAATTGCATTAATATAAAAACATAAATGTGAGGTTTTTAAAAAAAGAAAAGAAAAGAAAAAAAGCATATCCCATGCCAATTTCACCTTTTGCAAAATTGAATTGAAATAAAAGTCATTTTCACTAATATTAACCTAAACCAAAATAATTTTTCTTAACACATAAATGTGAATTTTTAGATAATAATTTAGTTAATATTTCAATTTCAATTTTTTAATTCTTTAATATAAATCAGTAATATTATTTATCTTTTTTATAAAGCAAATTTAAATTTCATATACTTCTATGCATATTTCAGAAAAAAGACGTAAAATGCACTTAAAATTTCATAAAACGGTTTACATCAATATAAAAATTTCAAAAAAAAACCTATATATATATGTGTGTGTGTGAAAAATATAGAAAAATTCATACTTAATTAATATATTTACCAAAATATATATGTCCTTTTTATGGTGACATATAGTATGAGTTTCCTTTAAAAAAAAAAGTTCATGTTAATAAAATGAACTCTTTATTGAAATTATTGTAGGTTTTTATTCTTATGATAATATACTTAATATATTTGAACGAATCATATTTTATTGTATTAAAATTAATTTTGATATATACATGGGAAATATAAGTTAGGGAGTAAAAAACTCATTAATGAGGAGAGAGGGGAAGGTATTAAAGTTATTTTACCCATATTTTAAAATCCTAAATTATGTTAATGACTCAATTAAAGATTTATTGAATTTGCCAACCCAATTTAGAATTTTTCTATTTTAAGTAGCTTTATATGGGATTTTCCCAATTAATATTGGCATGGTACTATTATAGGACTTTAAAGATTATCCAAGATTTTGCAAAAGTTGTGGAATTTTACTATCTGTGTGGAGAAAAGGTACAATAATGTACAGTAACTTTAATCTTATATGTCTTATGTATCTATATATGCCTGTTTGACTCATGATTGTAGATTTGTGTCCAAAACTTGTGCTTAGGACATGCATTTGTTTACATTCAGCTATAGTAGATTTATTTCTATAATAATATGCATGCTTGTTTTCCTAGAGTCAAGGATTTAGGACTTGTAGGGTCCTTTCACAGCTAACTTTACATCTATTGTAGGATGTTTATGTTGCTGTGCATTTGCTAATGCTGTATTATTTTCCAAATTGTGATTACATGCCATATATTGTTTATGATTTATATATAAGATTAACCGTTATTATGAGATTCAACTTTGAATCTCAAACCCAACCAAATATTTAGGAAGTGGATTTGGTTCAAGAGGAAAGGTGGTGCAAAAGGAGGCTTGAGGACGTTCAGGAGAAAGGGGCTAACTTGAAGGAAAAATTTTTTAATAACAGTTTGGGCTGTATAATATTTATGAATTTATCTAAATTTTGGGATGACTATATCACTAATATCCCTACGGTGATTAACCTCCAAAATTATTAACCTTTAATCAAGTTATTTAATGACGTTTTATCAGTACTCATTCGTCCAAGTCAAAATGCATGTTCTGTTGTGCAATTACTCTGTTACTCATGGGAGATTGAGGAAAACTATCCCCATGGAATTTCAATTTTAATCTTGGAATTGAAAATGTTCTGACCGAAATGAGCTCCTGCGCGTTCTTCAACCTCCCTATCCAATCTCCATTGTTGTCTCCCTCTTCTCCATCCTATATTGAGCAATTCATAAATAAAAATTCCAAAACATATAAAGAGAAAGAAAAATGTAAAATTTAAGATAAAGTCTGTTAAAAATAATGATCAACAGAGAAATTTAAGCACATGTTTAAATCTACATCATTGTAGAAAATATTTTACTAACGTGGGTTGGCCCTAGTGAAAGGTATAATAGTAGGTACCTTGGCCTCTTGCTAGTCGTTATCAAGTTTTTCCCCCCTCAATAGTTGGTATCAAGTTCAACCACTGGATAAGGAGAAAACTCTTGCTAGAACACTCCAACGATGGATCTTTGTTAGGTGGGGCTAGATTATTCAATTGCCCGGATACCTAATTATGAAATTTACAAAAAACGTCCGATACTAGATCCATTGGAATTATTAAAAAAAAAGAAAAAAAAAAGATCTAAAATATAATCTTCACAACTTTCTCCTATTATAATTTGTGTCCATTCTTCTCAAAAAGCGCTTCAAGAATATTTTGCTTCATAAATATCTATTAACAATTGAAAAACCTAAGGGTTTTGCGATTTTCTCTTGAAATGGGCTCTAAAGTCAAAAATTCTTGCAAATAAATATGGAATTATAATATAAAAAATCTATTCAATATCCATATAATATTTGCAAAATAAAAATTGACTAATTTCGTAAAATCACACCAAAATCATATTATAAGTAAATAAAGTATACATTTTTCTTGAAATTATATCAATTTTTTCGGTAGAAGAAATTGTATCAATTTATTCATAAGATAAAACGATACAGGCCGGACTAACTTGGACCATAGAACATCATATACAATAAAATATGAAGCACCAACCAAAACCAGGGAACAAGACCCAACCATCAACAGTCCACATAACAAACCAGGCCCAAGTTGTTTAAAACATTAATTAGGATTAAACAAAAGAGAAAGACCGAATCCCTCCATCCTTAGGTTCAACTGGTAAAGGATTCGATCTTGGAATTGATCAAGGTGGTAGGGGAGGCATCCTAGCTCATGGTTACCTAGGTAAATACCGAGAGTAATAGACAATTCGCCCTACTCAACATTAGTATCACCTAGAAGGAATGGGGACTTTTGCCATACTCTTGGATTATGGGTGAGCACAAACTATTTCCTAAAATTTTTATATAAAAAAAAAAAAGACCCATTTAAAGCACTTAAAATAGGGACATCCCAAAGCTTTGAATCCCTGTGGAAGATCAAGTTACCCTTATTTAGTATCTGACAATACTTCAAACGTGATTTCCATAATAGAAAGATAGATATGCTTAGCAAAAACTGGGAAATCGCAGATGAGGTTGTCATTGTCAAATTCAACAAATTTTTAATAGGTCCGTTGACCCCATTTGTGATTTATGAATTTTAGATATTTTATCATATTGCCCTTCACTTTTTCCCCCAAAGCCATCTCTGTTGGTGACTGATCGATCACTGGCAATAAAGCTGCAACTTACAATATGTCTCAACTAGCTATTAAGAACAAAAGTTTTTTTCATCCCCCTCTTTCAGTGGCCTCTTGTGTGGGCAAATCCACTCTCACCATTTTTCTCACTCATTCTTCCTCTATCACTCATCAGTTTTATGAATAAGGATATGTTTGAAGAAAAATTATATCTCTTACACATTCATTTAACTAATTTTAACTGTCAGTTTGTTTTGTGTGATTTAGGTAATTGTTGCTTATTAAAAGAACCACTGACAATATTTACTAAGTAAGACTTCCAATAAAATGCTTATAAATATTTAACAGATTACCTATAAATAACTACTCGTATATGTTAAAAATGAGGTTCTTCCACATCACACAATCAAGTGATAAAATCTTCACTCAAAGTATGTACCAAAAAAAAAAAAAAAACTCCAAGTTTGCAATATTTCTCCTACCATTCATTCAAAGTATCAAAACGTGACACAAACCAATTACATAAAGCAAGTTCAATGTGAAGTACATTATACTACCTCTGGCCCTATCCTATATTTATGACTGGAGGAGTATTTATTATATTGAAAGCAGGTACAGAAATATTATTCTATGCCTTAACAACCACAACATAAGGTTTGTAAGGTGAGCCAATCCATAATTTCCCATAATATTCTTCCACTTCGCTCACAGACTCAAGCAGTGGACCTCCTCTTCCATCCAAAACCACCAAAGTCTTTCCCTTCTCATTAAACTTCACTCCAACGGGGTCATGTCCTAAACTTCCTTTATTAGTAGCATTTCCAGATGATGCTCTATTATTGTTCAGACCTACCCAGAAATCTCCATTTTTGTCTCTCTTTATGTTATCTGGTGCCTTTTCAAAAGCTGCAAACAGTTCTGAAGTGTAAATCTTTGAGCCTTTGAGCCAAAACTTGTTTATCTTTCTTGAACTAGATTCTGCTACCAGAAGGAATGAGCCATCTTTATTCAAAGCAACACCATTTGCAAATGCTAAGCCTTGCAGCAAGATCTCAACTTTCTTAGTATTTGGATCATATTTCAGCAATCTACCTGTTTTATCTCCTTTTTGGAATATCATTTGAACTTGCCTATAACAAAGAGGAAACTAATTAAGTGAAATAATTATATTAAGTTTCTCTGAAGTTTTCATTATATTGATAAAAAAATCTATGAAAAAATTGTGTAATTAAATCTTTGAGTTTGAAAGCAGTGTGGAATCTGTCCCTGCTAACTAGTTTAATTACCGAAGAGAACCTTAAAGGAGAACTGAAGCTAAAGGTTGATCCCAACACTCTCTCTCAGGACCAAAACAAGATGTAAGGGTTCGATTCGCTCGGATAAGTGTTGAGATTGATCTTCGGGTCCCCACTAACGGAACAAACAAAGACCTATTTTCAATTGGTTAGGGGAAGATGAAATGTAAGGGTAATTCTGCTCTTGTTTAAATAAGACACTTGAGGCAAGACAAATTAACATTGATTGTTAACATTTTTAATGGTTAGGGCAATTCTGCTCTTGTTTTTCTTGTTTTTCTTTTTTAAACATATCTAAGGTGAAATTGATCTAAAAAAAACTTTTGAATATTCACAACTCAAACTTTCAAGACAAAATTGGACATGAACCCTATTTAATAGCATACATGTATCTTTACTTCATTATTTGTGAATAGTGGTCATAATTATGATTTTGAAATATTTAAGTAGACTTTCATTATTTATATAGTGAGCTATAATTAATTTTAGACCATATTTTATCATATGGTGATAAAAGACTTGTTAAGTTTTCAAGCACCTTTGGTATAAATGGTCTTTTCAAAACTCATAAAGGTCATCTAAAATAAGGTCTATCATAATAGAATCATATAGTGCTTTCAATTTGAATTTATAAACCCTACCTTTCTTGTGAGGCACCCAAATGTAAGAGTCATATATAGCCGTAAAGGTTCAAGACATGAATAAAAAAACAGAATACCTTAATGGGTATACAGTGCTGCTTTCTGAGAAATAAATCACACCAGTCTGTTCATCAATGTCTAAGTCATTTACGAATTTGAAGGGAGCACCACCAGGAAAAGCAGAAATAGCTAGTTGTTTGGCCACACCACCTCTAGGTCCAACCACTAAGAGGCCAAAGTACGCGTCTGCTATATACAAATTACATTTTTTCATGTCAAATTTGAGCCCCAATGGTCTCCCACAAATAGGCTCCTTGTTTAGATCTGTTGATCCATCACATAGTTTCCTATCCCTGTAATCAAACATTTGAAAATACTTAGGTAGAAAAAACTGAGATTTCAAACTAAGAAACACATGCTTCTACCCGAACGAGCCAAACCCAATATAGTTATGAGTTTTATACGTGCAAATGTTTGTAGATGATCAATATTATTGATTAGTTTTGACTCAATTTTATGAATAGATTTATATTCAAAAGTTAATATCTTGCCTGTTTGGTGAGTTGACAGCAAACTCAACCCATCCTTTATGAGTTCCTTGCCATTTGAGAATTCTACCATCTGATATAGCAGTATATGGCCCTTCACCATTACAGTCAAAGGCTAAGCTTTCTGGGCCTGAAGCGCTGGGGAGTTTGAGTATAGCGGAGTTTTTCAAGCCATCCTTGAAGATCACTTCACCAGAAGCAAAGGCGAGGGTTGCTGCAAATAAGAGTAACAGAAGGAAAAACGAAATTGGCGAAGAAGAAGAAGAAGGCTTCATGGTTATTAGTGACGGAGGGATCGTCCAGAAATAATGAAGCATATATAAACTACTGTGTTGTGGTCGTAGGAGTATGTGTATATGTTATTCATTCACAAAGTGTGCCGTAAACAAATAAAGGATTCAAGCTCAAGTTGTGTTAATGGAATTAACTACTTGCTCAGAAAATTTATTGGCGAATGATTGAAGTCAAATTATCATTTGCTAATTTTCAAATAAAATGATTCTAGGCTGCTTTCACATGTTATATATGTATGTTATTAAATGGCTGCGTTTTATCAATGACTTTTCTAGTTCTTATCTAATTTGGTTCAATTATTAGAGTTTAAAATTGTCCATTTGAATCTGTTTAATTTTTTTATTCCGGCAAAAAAAATCTTTACAATATATGAACATGTAAATTTTCACGCCGGCATTAGTTAATTTGTGATGGCGTCAATTACGGTTGCAAGGTGCTTTTCCATAGAGTTGGTAGTGTCAATTTTAATATATATCTTCATTATGAAAGGCCTGAAGTTTGACTATTTTATTTTTGGAATAATATCATTATTGCTTCCTATTTGATGAAATTTTAATTTTGGTTCTCATAGTTTAAAAACGTAGTTTTTTCATTCTTCTAGTTTCTATTCAAAGTTTGATATAGAAAATTATAAAGACAAAAATCAAAACCGGTTAAAAGTGTATGGACCAAAACTAAAACTTATTAAAAGTATAAATAAAAAATACCCAATTTTCTCCATTTGGATTTTTTTTTTTTTTTTTCAGAAGGACTTGGTGCAATCATTCTCAACAATTTTTTTTTTTTTTTTTTTTCGAATGGCATATCCTCAACTATATGTAAAAGTCTTTAATAAGGTAGTCATTTTTACATAGTTTGAAGATATATATATTTACACCCTCTCAAAATTGATAAATTAGACTCAAAAGTAAGAAAACAGAGAATGAATTCAAACGTTGGACACCAGATTTTATTGTTAAAATTGAAAGTTACATTCAAAATCAATTTTGTCATTCAAAATTGATTTCTTTGTCTTATCACACATTTAAGTTGCCTTTTCTATTTATACTTTTAACAAGTTTTGGTTCTAATGATTTTTTTTTTTTTTTTTTTTGGTCTCTATAATTTTAAAGAGTTTTAGTTTTGATCCCTATAATTATAAAAAATTTTGGCTACAATCACTTTGCCATTAAACTCATATCCAACTCTTTATAAAAACTATAAGGACTAACCTTTTTGGATAGAAGAAACTATAGGAACGAAAAGCACGATTTTTAAATTTTTGGGATGAAAACTAAAATTTGATTAAACTATTAATCCTTCAATTTTTAATATTATTTTAATTCATATAAAGTAAAGCGATAGTTGAGCAGACCTAGTTGACCTAATAGCTAGCTAAGGAAAAATTTTCCTGCTATTAAGTTAGAAAAAAGTTCATTCAATTTCATTAGTTCAGTCCTTTTAATTACTATTAGAAGTTTCAAAAACAAGATGGATAATAAAAAACTTAGTGATATATGATATGTAGCCCAAGGCATGAATGGCATTATCGACCAATCACAATTATGAAATATAGTCCAATTATAAGTTTTAATGTTTCAGGATGAGTTTTATATGATTTTATATATATATATATATATATATTGTTGCTTTAACAGTCTTTTTCATGCGGAAATCCTACCTCCCATAAAGAAAAAAAACAAAAAAATTGAAGTCCTTTACTTCCTAACCTAGTCAGGTAGTTCGGTCACTCCGGTGAACCGAGTCTAGTCCAACCAGACTTTGAGTTGGAACAAGGTTAGACTGGTTCACGAACTGTCTTGTTCAACTCAAGGTCTTCTCTATACTCTAGATCTCATACTGATAACTAGCCTGGTCCTATCCATGCATACCCTACTATGGGAGTTAATGGAGAAGGGACTAGAGCAACTGAAGGATTTATGGGCCATGGTGCCGAAGGAAACCAGTGATGGGCACTATAAGCCTATTAAATCTGGACCATCCAGATCTAATATGGTAGTCATATTTGAGATTTGGCAATTGCGTATTTTTAAATTTTAAAAAAAATTATTTTTTTTTGAAAAAATGATAGTTAAGAGATTATCTTTATTTTAGATTTTATACTTATTAAAATATATGTTTTAAAAAAGTAAAAAAGAAAAGAAATATGGATTGTCCATGTCTGATAGGCTTGTGGTGCCCTTAATTGGTTCGGTGCCAAAGCCACTGGATGCCCTGTCACCATTGGAGGGGGTTGGTTCTTCCTCTTCAAGATCCCCATGTACTTAGAAACACAGTTCTTATTTTCTGCAATTACTGTGCCCGTAATCTGCTACTGGATTTCAGTCACGAACTTAACAAGTTCGTCATTTGCCATTAAACTCATCTACTTCTCTTTTCGCATACTGAATGCATTACATTACCCACTGAATCGAATATTCCTCTGTTCTGTTGTTAAAAAAACATAGCACTAATTCTACGCTACAAAAATAGGTCATACACGGATAGTAAGTAAACAAATTAAACGACATGAGTGACCCTCAAGCATACGATGAAGTTGAAATATTTTAAATTGGAATATTCATTCCCTTTATTGTATATCTAAAAATTAAAAAGAACTTACACAAAGCGTATTTGATTTTATTCATATTTATTAAAGCATATCATACGGATTTTGAGAAAGGAGAAGTATGTAAAACCTCCAGTTTCAGCCGTGGCTCTTGTGGTGGCCCCTGCCCATTGCTGCCACTCACTTTAAGGACTAAAATATTAAGGGTTTATTTGATTATGATTTTAAAAACGAACAAAAACTGGAAAACTTGTTTGAAAAGCTGTTTTCAACGAGTTGTTTTTTTTTAAAAAAATGTTTTTTAAAACTAAAAAACAAAAACAGTTTTTAGGTGTTTTCTTATTTATATTTTTTATGTTTTAAAGCCGCCCACCTATCCATTATCCACACTATACGCTATGTCACTTCAAAAACATATTTTTTTAAAACAAAGATCCAAACAATTTTTTATTTGTTTTCAAAACTCGTTTTTACAATCAATTTTGTAAAACTGTTTTTGAAAAAAAGAAACAGAAAACAAAATCAAACAGGCCCTAAGTTTCTTATAAATCATTATTATATATTCCATTCATTCCTTAATATAAGTCTCATTTTAATGAATAAATTGAACTACAAAGTTAACATTATATTAAGGACCAAAGTTAGTATATGGTGAGGAGTCAGAGGCATAACTAATACTTTTCATAGGTCACAACACTTGGTAACTAACTATCCTCACTAAAAAACGAAATTATGGAAACGTACATAACAAAGCTCTTGTATACAAAAACGCTCCAATATATAGAGGCA
The DNA here is from genome assembly GCA_019022655.1 of Acacia acuminata. Lineage (NCBI taxonomy): Eukaryota > Viridiplantae > Streptophyta > Magnoliopsida > Fabales > Fabaceae > Acacia > Acacia acuminata. The sequence continues at coordinate 4,360,166 of JAFJYI010000028.1, read as the reverse complement.
AAACATATATAAATAATACCTTTCTCGCCTTTTTGGCTAAGACCAAGACCATACAAATGAGCTTCTGCACTTAAACGCTCATGCACTACTACATATTTGGGTATTCATAACACTTAATATATAACGATTATAACTAATAAACGTCATGTATGTCGAGACGGAGGATAAGCAAAGAGACAGAATTCGTGTTACATGACAGTTGCTCATCCTCCGTCTCGACATATGTCATGTATGTTATGTTTTGTCTTCACTAATATAAGAGGTTGACAGTCGCTGATATAACACTTAAGAGTAATGGTTAATAATGTGCACCATCACGTATTACAACGTAGAATTCGTGAAATCACAAAAATAACTGTAGTAGTTAATAACGTTATTTATTTAGTGACAAATAAAAGTGACTGTTCTTTCCAAACAACCGCTATTAACACCTACAAATGATTCGACTTCCAACCTCTTATATCAACGAAGACAAAACATAACGGTCTTCAGAAGCAACTGTCATGTAACACTTTTCCATTAGACCTATATTTGAACTCATATATTGCTTGTGATTCTTACTATTATTCTTTATCAACCTCCTCCTTCTCTCCATATAATGTTAACATCCTAGGGAGCTCCTCCGCCTCCTCTGTAACGCCCTAATTCCTATGTCCAATTATGTTCATATATCTCTTATTAATCTAATTAGCGTGTACTTATCAGGGTGATGGTGTTTACAAATCAGAGTAATTCGCAACAGAGAGCATGCATTAGTGTTCGGACGATGAGTAACTAATAACATATTCCCGAAACATGTTGGTTAATTTAAATTCCTAGAGGAATATAAGCGTGATACAATTAAAAATGCGGAAATAGTTAGGGTTAATCCCTTTAGAGGATGTTAGTTATATAGTTATCCCAAATTTAAAGTTAGTCAAATAGTTAGTAATATACAATCCAAAATATAAGAATATAAAATTCACTTAAATAAATCCCCTCCTTCGGGTCTTCTTCTAAGGTCCCAGCTGCACTACCTTACTTCCCGATCCAGAACATCTTCCTGAATCTCTAGGTATACTGCATGTCTGAGATTCAATTATCAATTGAACCTCAAGGTAACGGTTAATCTCATATTCCAAGTGCAAAACATACATGACAAATTTCCATATATTGCAGAATAAAAGAAAGCATTTAGGAAACACATTGAAACTAGATTACATAGCACACAACACATGTATTGTTAACGATGAAAGCACAATCAAGTGCTACGTGTCCCAGAAACGAATCCTCAGCACTAGGAAAACAAGATACATCATTATCATATAAAACAATAATCCACGCTAGCTGAATAAAACACATGACTCAGGCATACAAACCCGGCCATGAATCCGCAAGACATGAACATACAAGGCATATATAAAAACACAAGAAATCAAAGATTAAGTACCAATTTCAATTTCGCATAATTAATAAAATTCCCAATGTTTAGAAATTTGGACTTCCTTCAATATCCTAAAGTAAGACCATTTAAATATTAATTTTCTATTTATTTTGGTAAGGTATTATATTAAATACCATTTTTAAATATTAAAAGGGTTTTCCTTGTCCCTCAAGTCTCTCTTTAATCCATATAGGATAAGTCTTGCATCTTTGACCTTATCGTACTTGATTTTTGAACTATTCATTTTTTGTCCAGAATTTTCACTGAACTTTGAGAAATCATAATTAAATGAGTGCATCACAAAACTCCCAAAAAGCTTGATTCTTAAACTCTCCTCCATGATCAGTTTGAATACCTGAAATGCAAACACCTTTCTCGTTTTGCACTTTCTTGGCAAACACGACAAATAGATCAAATGTTTCATCTTTGGAAGATAAAAATATAGTCCAGGTAAATCGAGAGAAATCATTGACAATAACCAGAGTGTACAAATTGCCACCAAGGCTCTTAACTCTTGCCAGTCCAACTAGATCCATATGGAGTAGTTGGAGAGGTCTATTAGTAAAGATTTCAAACTTATTTTTGAAAGATGATTTAGTTTGTTTACTTCTTTGACAAGAATCACAAATCATGTCATTTTTAAAATGTAGTTTAGGTAAACCAAGAACTAAATCTTTTCTTGACAATTTGCCTAGTTGAAACATGTTCACATGAGCTAGACGCTTATAGCCAACTTTCATCCAAGTTGCTTACAAAATATCTTTTTGAATTGACTTTCGGTAATTCTAAGGTATAGCAATTACCTTCTCTTGGTGCCTTAAATAAGACTTTAAGGTTATCTTTATCAATTAGCAGATCATCCTTGTTGACCATGAGGCATTCTTCTAAGTCGAAGACGATCCAATTGTTCTCCTCAGTACTCTGGCTCACACTAAGAAGGTTGTGACAGAGACCTTCCACAAAATATACATCTTTGATAAAGGGTCCTTTCTCTACACCAATCTCGCCAATTCCAGCGATCTTTCCAGATTGGTTTCCTCCAAAGGTGACTTTCCCACCATCTTTTGATCTTATTGCCATGAACTTGGATTCATCCCCCCTCATATGCTTGGAGCATCCGTTATCAATAAACCATTTATTGGTCTTTGATTGTAATATCCTGAATTTTGGACCCTGAGAATTGAGAATAAGCCTAAAGTAGGCAGATGACCAAGCCCAATTCAGGAAGAGTCCCAAGAATGATGAGAGATAGGAACCCTCAAAGGGACTAAGTAACTCGGTCATACGGGTCAGTGGACCTAGTATGTATAAGCAATGGAATTAAGGTGCCAATGGAAAAGGGGCACAAAAGACCTATACGGTATAAATTCAGTTCGAAAAGATGCCACCTAACTATGCCCTGAGGTATAGGATAATTAGTTGAGTGAAAATATGCTTTGATATAAGTAAGAATACGACATTTTCAAGGTAGTCGGGTATGCCCCCGCATTTTTAGAAATACCAGTATATGACATCGTTTGTCGGGTCTCGACATTCGTGTCCCAATCCCGAGTAAAACCCGAGTAGGATCCCGAGTAGACACTGATAAGTAGATATTTTATAATTAAATGAGTATATATTTTGGGATATATTGATTGATTTTACTAATATCTTATGCTTATTTAATTATCTTTATGTACTTATCTATCTTTTAATTAAATATAGGATAAAATGATATTATAACGAGAAAATCTATCGATATCCTATTTATTTATACGGGAGATATTATGTGATCTAAGATAGGCAACAAATTAAATTGAAAAGGATATAATATAATACATTATTATATTATATTAAATGGAGAAAAGAAGTCATGTGCAAATAAAAGGGGAAGACGCAAGCATCATAGATATATATTACGGATAGCAAAAGAAGAAGATTACGCGTGACCCGAGAAAGGATAAAAGACCTAAAAGGAATTATAAAGCAATCAGCACATGGAATCAGATAGATCACGTATTTGAATCAATTGGATTGATGGTGAATTGAAGACGTGGGGCCAAGCCATATATTTATTAATCGGAGGAGTGCGAGACGGGAAAAAAAACGGCCGAATAACAATTTGAGAGAAGACTATCAGCACGAGGAGCGAGTACAGAGACGCAATTCGGCATTAGAGAAAGAAGATCAAAGCACCATTGTGGAGGTCAACCTTCTCCAATCTCGAAGAATGAGTCTGATTTCCATCTATTCTATTATTTTGTTAACCTAGCCATGTTTGGCTAGTTTTCTTTTGTAGTTAGGGCGAGGATGAACCCTATGTGAATTTAAAGTATTTGGTTGGATTCTTTACTGATCGTTATTTTCTTAATTGAATGAATTATCTTTGCGTAAAGCTTTCTTAAAGATTGATCACCTTTTAGAGATGTTGGTGCATTTAACTAGAACCGTTAATTCATCGTAGAGTTGCATGACCTAGACATAGGCTTACGAGTTTATGCGATCTCATAATTACGGTTTAAAAATATGATCTTTCCAAACAATACTAAGACATTAGGTTGTTTTCAAAGATAACGGACTAAGGTAGCATCAAGACATTGGGACTTAGTCTAACTTTAGAGAATTGATCGTCAATCATGGGGATAATAATCAATTAGGGATTCAATTCAAATACTTGGAGGAACATAGGGGGATTCTCATCCCTAGCTGCGTTTTTCTTAATTACTCATCTTTTCTAAACGTTGTTCTTGAAATTCTTGATTTTGGATTCTTGTTCTTTATTTAATTCTTTAAATTCTGTTTGGTTACAACTCACCCCATATTACTCGATTCATCCAACTAAAGTAAAAATAGCAAATTAGTGATTGGAGTACTATTCCTCGTGGGACGATCTTTTTCTCACTACTTTATTACTTATAACGATCGGTGCACTTGCCAAAGTCACTATCAGACACCGATAAAGTAACTTTAATAAAGTGAGGTCATGATGACTAATGATGACATACTTTGTGTTGGACCAGTACAAGCATGACACATGTCCCTTCATAATTACAGGTGCAAAAGTCAAAAAGCTTGTGGAATAAGGTATGTGAAAGGAGATATTTTAAGGAAATTTTGGTCAATTGCTATAAGGCACACATGTGCATGCAATTAATATGAAATGATGACTCAAAATGTTCTTAAATAATCTTCAAATTCGTGCAAAACAAAGAGGAGAGAGAAAAGTCAACAAAACTTGCAAAATAAGCCAAGTTAAGAGGATATTTTGCAAGGATACTTTGGTCATTTGATTTGGGGGATTTTTAAGTGCTCTCTTGACATGTTTTAAGATGTTTTGCTCTCCCTTTTGCCGAAGTATTTTGACCAAGAACTCAAGAACTGTAGAAGTCAAAGTGATTGTGGAAAAGAGCACAAAAACACTTATATGGTGTTAATCGATTGGTAAAAATGTTATTTAGCTATGCCCTAAGGTATGAGACGATTAGCTAAGCAAAAATGTGCTAAAATAGATGTGCACATGACATTTTCTGGACTGATGAGGATTTCCTGCGTTTTTGAGAAGATAGGAATGAAAAGTCAGTTGTAATCATTACTTAAGAACATGTGTCACTACGGGATTAAAAAGTAAAAGGTAAGTAATCATTACATGGATAGAAAAGTAAATTCCTTAACCTATAAGGACTCATTTTTGTCCACATGAGGAGAGAAAAGGAAAATTAGATGATTTTATCTATACTCATGCCCAAACATAAAGTGCGGGTCCTACGGGAGGTTAACTGGTGAAAAGGAGACCGATAATCAATCAGGGGAAAATATCTGAAAAGTTGAAGAAAAGTGTAGAAGGGAGCACCCTTTTAACCGACGGTGCACTACAAGGACCAGTGGATAAGAGGTAGACCGGATAAAGTGGATAAAGCAGATAAAAAGTAAGGGATCAAATTTTGTGGGGCCCAAGAGGTGCCACATACTCCCCTTATAGATCTTCAAAATTATCTAGAATTTTGGAGAGAAAATAAGCTAATAATTAAGGTACATGCTTTTAACCAGTGGACAAAAGGGTGTTTCAGGCCAAAACAAGTAATTTTCACAATTTGAAAAGTAAAATCTGCCACTTTTGGATGTGGATGCACCACATGTCCATGCTCTGGAATTCTCTAGAATTTCTTGGAGGTTAAGCCAAAAGCCTGATCCAAAATTATTAATCAGTGGACAAAAACATACACCAGATAATTCAAGCTGCCCAGATCATTTTAGTTGTTTTAAAAGGATTTAAACTCTTCATTTTTTTCTCCCAAAGTGGCGTGTCCAGCGAAAGCAAGGAGAGAGTCTAAAAAGTCATCTACACTTAGAGAAAGAGCCAAATCACCAAGAACACCAAGTAAATCTCCGATTTCAGATAAACACCGAAAACTCAACTCTTGAAGTTCAAGTTAGGGTTTTCGTCCATCGAGTTGGTGTTGTAACTTGATTTTGGTGTTGTTTACCTAATTTTTTAAAACGTGCTTTTAAGGTTAAGTTTACAAACTTAGTTTCAACCATGTTTTAAAAATAGTAAATGAAGTTGGTTTTGAGATGAAATTTTACAGGCATAAAGTAGACATCCTGAGCTTTACTTTGATGTATATTTTTATGTCTTTTTGATTTTTCTACTTGAAGAAATAAAATGGTAAAAGTTTCTTAGAAAGCTGCAAGATTTTTCTAACTAGAGGATAAAGTTTGAGCTACACGCCGAAATATAAACCCTTTTAGACTTTGAGAATATTTTTCATAAAAATTATACATCCTAAGGGTTCATATTATGTTGGTTTCGTGTTAAAATGATTTGTTTGGAATTTATTAAAAATGTATAATTTAGACAAATTCACTGGATTTTCTAGAAAATTTGTAAAGGGCGGAATTTAAGGAAAAAATGTAAGGGTATCTTCGTAAATACTAAAATAAAGTATTTTGGGTGTTATCTAGGGTTAAGTCATACTTGGAGAAGCTATCAGGCACATTAAAATATTAAGGCAATGCATATCTCACCAAGTAGTAACTAGGTAGTAACTGCTTTACTATTTTTATGTGTTTGCTGTATGTTTTGTGTTTCTATTTTTGCCAAATATGCATACAGAGCATGATGGGGTTCGAGTCCTTAATGATTGTGTTTCTAGTGCTGAGGATTGGTCTGAGGCTTTCCTTGAATGGTGGCTCGACGGTTTGTTATTATGGTAATTTCGAGGCTTGCCTTGGTAAGGCAGCTCAACGGTGCGTGATGATTGATTGTTCTGTATGTTTCTGTCTGTATATATGGTATATTTGGCATATCATCTATGATTTTATGACATGGTTACATGCATACACTATACATATATGGTACATGAGTATTGACAGTTACTCTGGGGTTCACTTTTGAACTCCAAATAGATCTATAGACATAAAGGATCGTGCCTAAACTAGAAGAACCTTTTTGGAGAACTAGGGCATATCAGTGCTGATTAAAGAATAGGGAATGCCCTATCATACTTTGTATTTATTTTAGGATGACTGTACATATATTTTTAGTATTTTACTTTGGATGACTGCATCCTTAACCTTCGGGGACTATTTCCTTTTTGTTTATTGCACTTTTACCAGTACAGTAGGTAGTCCAAACCAGTATAATGCTCTGTTGCGCACACTCTAATATAAGCTAAAATGGGATAATAACTAAGGAAAGGTAATAGTTAAAAGGAATCCTTCTAACTCGCCACCTGAAAGGGCGAGGCCGGATGAGTGTAACATTGATGCTCTCAAACAAACCTGCAATTCAGATAATGTCAAGCCTTAGGTAGCCATCTTTTCTTGGGTCCTTTCGGGTTAGCTCGGGCCTCAGGGAAAACATAAGTTCCCTTTAGTACCCATTGATAACTACCAACAGGTTTATCTCATCTTTCTTTCTTATAAAAACAAGATGAGGTATTATGCCCCTTTCGGTTACAGTAATTATAATGAGCAAAAGGATTCAAAGAATAAACCGATTTTTGAAAATAGTTTAAATATGATTTTCCGCCAGTTTTCTTTTTCCCTTTCTTTTTGTCAAAAACAGGGTTGTAACCTATGTCTGATCGATCATTTGTAAATCTTTAAGCTTTCAAAATTACATTGAGCATTTCACTACCTTTAGTAAACTACTCAAGCATTTATGTAAGATAGGAGTTTTTCTTTACAAGATCAGGACATTTTTCGCAAACTGAGTTTTCACAAACTAGAGGTAAATCTTTAGCTTGTTGCTCAAGCAACTTGATTTTCTTCTTTGAAGCAATAAGTTCTTTCGCAACCTTTTTAAACTCATAATGTAACTCATTGTATTCAGATAGTAACTCATCATAAGTAGGTTCAAAATCATATACCTCATTATCATTTTCACATGGCTCTTCTTCTTCAGCAACAAGACACATGTTTGCAACCCCTTCTTCCTCACTTTCTTCATTTGAGGAGCTATCTCCCCATATAGAAGATATGAATGCCTTTTTTCTTGAAGTGATTGACCTTTTTTTTCTTTTCCTTTCAGCTGAGGACACTCGGATTTGATGTGACCGGGCTTCTCAATTCATAACAGATAATTTGATCTTTATCCTTGAACTTACGTCATTTACTTGAATTTCCCTTCTGGAAGCTATTTCTGAAACCTTGGTCTTTCTTATAAAACTTCTTAAATCTATGAACGAACATGCCCAGCTATTCATCTTCATCTTCCTCATTGAGTTCCTTCTCTTTCATAGCATTTAGAGCAACGCCTTTGCCTCTATTATTGTTTATTTCATCTAAGCCTTTCTTGAATTTCAGTTTTCTTTCGTATTCAGATAAGCTTTCAACATTGATTCTCCACAGGCTTCTTTGATTACTGTGATGTTGGCTTCCCAATCTTTTGTCAGAACATTGAGGATTTTTCTGACTTGAGAATTTTGTTCATAAGTTTTACCCAAAGCCGATAGTTGATTAATCAGATGAGTAAAGTGAAGTTGAAACTCTCCGATGGATTCTCCAGTCTTCATTCGAAGGAGGTCATACTCGGTTGTCAATGTGTTGATACGATTCTCCTTTATGCCAGATGTTCCTTCGTAGGCTATCTCCAATGCTTTCCACATTTCTTTCGCACTTGACAGATTGCAAATTCAAAAGTACTCTTGTTGACTAAGTGCACTTTGGAGCATCAAAATAGCTTTGCTATTCTATCATTCTTATCGTATTCCTCTTCAAGCTTGTCAATTCGAACTCCAGCTTTGACGGAAGATGGTTTGTAGTTTCCTTTTTCAAACACGTTCCACAAACCAAATTCAGTAGCCATGACAGAGACTTTGAATTTGGCTTTCCAAAACGAATAGTATTCTCTATTGAAGCCAGGTGGTCGATTGATAAAGGCACCATCAACCAATTTCCTTCCATGATCTTTCTCGGGATATTAAGCCTAACTGAGAATATCTGCTCTGATACCAAATGAAGATAGAATATCACCTAGAGGGGTGAATATGGGATTTCAAAATTCTTTTTTCGATTGAAATAAGAACACAAAAAACAAAGATAAAGATAGAGATAAACAACGTAAATAATTTATACTGGTTCGGCCTAACTCTCGACCTAGGTCCAGTCCCCGACACTCTAGGTATTTCACTAATCCATATCACTTTTACGAATAGGATACTTTTGTTCTGAGCCGCTTCTCCTAGTGATCAATGATCCGCTCAAGCTCAATAACATAAGTATAATCATCTCGAACGTCCATATCTTCATACTCGATAATATGCTCAGGGTCTGGTTGGTACTTCTTTAACTGAGAAACATGGAATACATTGTGTAGTCTGCTCAGGCTTGGGTGTAAAGCCATTTGATAGGCTACTAGTCCACATTTCGCTAAGATCTTGAACGACCAATGTAACGAGGACTTAATTTTTTCCTTTTGGTTGCTCTACCAATACCTGTTACTAGAGATATCTTCAAAAAGATGTGATCTCCAACTCGAGTTCTAGAGGTCTCCTCCTTTTATAAGCATAACTCGTCTGTCTGCTTTGCCCTGTTAGGAGTCTCCTCTTGATTAATTCAATTTGTTCAAAAGTTTGGTTAACTATATATGGCCCGAACAATCTTCTTTCGGACAATTTTGTCCAATATAAGGGTGATTGGCACTTTTGGCCACACAACGCTTCAAATGGAGCCATTTGTATGCTCGAATGATAACTATTATTATATGCAAATTAGGCAATGGAAGATATTGATCTCAATTCCCTTTGAAATCCAATACACACACTCTCAACATATCTTCTAGCATGTCGTATGGTTTTTTTAAATTGGCCATCTTTTAAATGGAGGAAATCACCAAGAAGGGGTGAATTGGGGGTTTTAAAAACTCCTTTGCAAACACCCAAAACCAAACAACGAAACAGGGTAAAACAGAAGAGGAGTAGAGAAGAATGACACGGTAAGATTTATACTGGTTCGATCTCAACTCTTGACCACGTTCAGTCCCCAGACACTTTGGGATTTTCACTAAATCACAAAATCAATTACACACTTTACATTCAAAAGTTATCCTCTCATTAGGATATACTCCTTCTTACAAGTTGTAAACTGATAAACCCAATCTCCAAGTCCTACGACTTGAAATTCTTACAATAAATGATATTCAATGAAGATACTCTCTCAAAGAGCTGATAAAATAATCACTGAAGTACAATGTATCAAAAGATACTTTGCAAGTAGGTGAAAACACTAAATGTATTGTTTTTCGTTCTCTGTAAGTTGTTTGTTGTAGAGACTTGAATGCTTCAGCTTATATATGAAGGAAACATTAAAAGACCGTTGGAATTATAAATGTAACTATTGGAGACATTAATCTAGCTGTTGGGTGCAACTTGGTCCTTTATCTCACTAGCTTTGAGTTAATCCACGTGGTCAAATGTTTTTGGTTGACTTCCCTTAAGATAAAATGTTGGAGGATGATGTTTCCATAGAAGGAAGGACAACATTTAATCCTTTGCAAAGTTTAGGGAATGATTTGCCAAAAGGGTGCAAGGTTTTCTAGACTTGCAATTAATGTGCTGACATCACATTTTGCTTTATACTAAATCCTCAATTTAACATACTTTTAATCATCTAAAACTTACTAAAAACTGATTAAACATAGTTAAGAATATAAATGAGTGATGATAAGAAGTATCTAGATCATTCATGAAGATTTCACAAATTCGAGAAAGATGATTTTCAAACAAAGTAACACAAACTCGAGTTTGTTTAAGCAAACTGGAGTTTACAACTTTTGCTCAGGATCCAAACTTGAGTTTAGAAAACCAAACTCGAGTTTGGTTCTTTCTCAGAGGATTATTGTGATTGAGCTTTGAAGAACATTTTGAAAGAGGAGCAAACTCAAGTTAATAAGTGACAAACTCGAGTTTGGGACTTTTTGAAATGAGAATAAGGTTAAGTCCACTAAGCTTAAACTTGAGTTTTCACATGAAAACTTGAGTTTTCTTAAGTTCAAAAATAGTGAAAAGCTCTCGGCTTGACACAAACTAGAGTTTAAGAAAACAAACTCGAGTTTTCTTAAAATGTTAAATCTTTGAAAAACTCTCAGCCAAATGCAAACTTGAGTTTGCTATCACAAACTCGAGTTTTCTTATAACATGAAAAACCTTATAGCTCTCAGCCAAACACAAACTTGAGTTTGATAAACCAAACTCGAGTTTGGTTAAGTTCACAAAACATTGAAAGCTCTCTGTCTAACAAAAACTCGAGTTTCCAATAATAAACTCAAGTTTGCTTTAACTGGAAAAACTTAAAGTGCTCTCTGTATGACATAAACTCGAGTTTGCTTAAGTTTAGAAAAACTTGAGCTACTCTCTGTCAAGTCTAAACTCGAGTTTGCAACTACAAACTCGAGTTTGCCTTTGACAATAAGTTTTTCAACTTAACAAAAACAAACTTTAATTTGAGTTTACAATTGTCAGTTATCATCAAAACACATAGAGAACTAACACATCTATCGAGGATGATAAATTGTATTGAATTTTAGCTTCGTCCCTAGAGCTTCATGTAACGTTTTCCAAAATCAAGATGTGAATTGTGAATCTTTATCAGAGACAATGCTCTTTGGTATACCATGGAGTCTCACAATCTCCTTTATATAAATCTCTACCAACCATTCTAGAGAATAGCTAACACTGATGGAGATAAAATATGTTGACTTAGTTAATTGGTCAATAATTAACCCGGATCGCATCATGGTTCCTAATCTTGGGTAGACCCACCACCAAATCCATGGTAACACTTTCCCATTTCCATTTCGGAATCTCTAGCCCTTGAAGAAGACCAGCAGGTCGCTGATGTTCAATTTTCACTTTTTGGCAAGTTAAGCATCTGGCCACATACTGAGTTATATCCTTCTTCATCCCCGGCCACCATAATTTAGTTCCAAATTCTAGTACATTTTGATCATACCGGGATGTAAAGTATATTTTCTTTTATGGCCCTCATCAAGAATTTTTCGTCTCAGCTCCGTTTTCAAAGGTACGTAGATACACTTCTAGTATCTGACCAATCCACTAAGTGAAAGGTCATAGTCTTGAGTCTCGCCCCAAGAGATGATCCCCATATTATATTGGCTCTTTCATCTTGCCTCTGAGCTTTTTCAATTTCGACTCTCAGATCATTTTCTCCTTGACTAAGAAGAAGACTCACAAGATATGCCTTATTGAGCACATTTAGACTCGTGAAGATTTGGTTTGACAGATTCAAGTCTCAGAAATCTTCTAGTAACTTTTTCTCTTGAATCATCATAAATGCCACCTGCACTACTTTTCTCCTCAGGGCATCTGCAACAATGTTTGCTTTACTTAAATGATATTTAATCTCCAAGCTATAATCTTTTAGCAACTCCATCCACTATCTCTATCTCATGTTGAGCTCTTTCTCGATTGAATAAATATTTGAGACCTTATAGCCGTTAGAATAGTTCCACAGTAGTACCATATAGGTAATGCCGCCATATCTTCAAAGCAAATACAATCATAGTTAGTTCTAAATCATGCGTAGGATAGTTCAATTCATGATATTTCAGCTATCTAGAGGCGTTGGCCATCACTATGTCCTGCTACATCAGGACATATCCCAATCCATGCATACTAGCATCACTATACACCACTTAGGTTACCCTTAGATCTGGGAATATGAGCATTGGTGCCATCATCAACTTTTCCTTCAGCTCTTAGAAGCTCTCCTCACTTCGCTTATCCCACACCCATGATTGGCTCTTTTTGGTAAGCTTTGTCAATGGTAAGGTAAGGCACGAGAATTCTGTATAAATCTATGGTAGTATCCTGCCATACCCAAAAAAACTACGTATTTTCACCACTATCTATGAACTTTTCTAATCTACTATTGCTTCCACCTTGCTGTGATCAACAGCCACCCCATCTCGTGATATCACATGGCTCGGAAATCTCACTTTTGAAAGCCAGAATTCACATTTGCTCATTTTGTGTAGAGTTGCTTCTTTCTTATCACATTCAATACCAGTCGCAAATGTTATTCATGTTCATCCATACTCTTTAAGTAGATTAGGATGTCGTCAATAAATACTACCACAAACTGGTCTAGATATTGACGAAAAATTTGGTCCATACTTATAAATCATGCTTGATGTATCTTTCTAAGCCATGAACCTTAACTTTAGTCCTAGAATCATTCTCTTCCTTAACCAATTAGACCCATTTCATAAAGAAACCTCAAGGAAATGAGCATTTTCAAGCCCTACAACTTGGAAATCATAAAAAAGTTTTAAAGCTCACTTGATCTTGGATCTTAGCTTCCTTGAACCTTTGTCTTCTTTATACTCCAAGATCTCTTCGGCCTATGCTCATCCAACAAGATGAGAAAGGGGTTTATTAAGATCTTGACACAATGAAGAAGGCAGAAGAGAGTAGGAAGACAAACTATAACTACTTACCTTAGTCTTGTAGCTTTCTCGAAGTTCTTGAGCTTTCTTGTAAGATAGCTTTTTGTCTCCCTTTCTCTTTCTCAATTGGAATTTATCAGCCCAAATGGAGAGAAAATGAGTTTTTAAAGTGTCTCACCAAACCTACTTGCCCTCCAAGTAAAGCTTGGCTTGTTCTAGAAGCCTTTTCCTTTCTTGATTTTTCTTTAGGCTTCTAGAAGGCTTGCTTGCTTCATTTTTGTTTCCTTTCTTTTCTTTTCCTACTAGGCCGAAACATTAGGGTTGTTGGGGAGAAAATTTTGGCTTGAATTTTACTTAAATGAAGTGTCTAATCATCCCCCTTCACAATTAAATATTAACTCATTTTTTCATAATTTTTCTCTAGGTCCTTCTAGGTATTTCCTTAGCTTTTTATTTAATTCACTTACCTTGATCCTCTCCTCTTGCCTTGGAGACCAAAATATTTGCTTCTTGGGGAAGAATAATTATACTTTCAAGATCACTATTCATCTCTTGCATTTATGATATTGATGATGTCATGTGGCTTACTTAAGCATGAATTCACTTGTTTTCAAAAATTCAAAGTTATCTTCTTGATTAAGCCACTTACCTTCTAGATTTTGTTTGTCTTCTTGAATACTCTTCCCTTCTTATTTCCTCCAAAAATGCAGGAAACCCTTATCAGTCCAGGAAACGTCATGTGCATATTTATTTTAGCATATTTTTTCTCAGCTAATTGTTTCATACCTTATCACATAACTAAATGGTATTTTTATCAACCGATTAACACCGTATAAGTGTTTTGTGCTATAGATGAGGGTAGTTGAATGTCACTTCACAAAGTCCAATTGTTTTCTCCTTGTGACATTTGTTAACCTAGGGTCCCATAGGCTATCATTATGCCTAAGCATGTATCAATTGCATTGTCCTTTCTTTCTTCCTATTGGTTGAAGGTTTGACTTTAAACTAAGACATTTTAGGCCTTCATAAATGCCTTTTGTACTTTCTAATCATGAAGCAACACATGTCACTATTCTATTTGTCCAACACAAAAGTAGCTTTTTCACTTGCCATGATGAGGGACACATGCCATGATCTTATTAGACCAACACAAAAGTATGTCATCATTAGTTATCATGACCTTACTTTATTAATGTTACTTTAATAAAGCTACTTTATCGGTGCTTGCCCAGAATTCTGCATACCCAACTGCCCTAAAAATGTCGTATACTTACTTATACCGATATATTTTCGCCTCAACTAATTGTCCTATACCTCAGGACATAGTTGGGTGGCATCCTTTCCAACCAGATTTGCACAGCATAGGTCTTCTGTGCCCTTTTTCATTGGCACTATAATTCCACAGCTTATACATGCTAGGTCCACTGACCCGTATGGCCGAGTTGCTTAGTCCCCAAGAGGCTTCCTATCTCTTGAAATTATTAGAACTCTTCCCAAACTGGGTTAGTTGTCTGCCTAATTTAGGCTTATTCTCAATTCTCATGGCTCGAAATTCAGGATATTATAACAAGAGTGATCTTGTTTCATTGAAAAACACATCACTATGTACTTTATTGTAGTAATATGATAGTGATGAGTGCAACTAGATCACTCAAGTGATCATGCTTGATCTTGTTTTGAGAGAAGGCATATCACCAACTAGTACACTGTAGTACAGTGGTAGTGATACATTTTTCACACATCACTTGAATAGTCACTCTAGTGATCTTGTCTTATAATTTTTTTTCAAAAATACCGAGCACTATCAAAGTCACTATGGTGCTGTGCTAGTCATGTATTTTTGGCATATTACTCGAGTAATCTTCACTTCAAAACATTTTTAGAAAACTAATCACTAGAACATGTCACTATGGTGAAGTGATAGTGATGAAAATTTAGCACATCACTCGAGTGATTATTTTGAAATTTCTTCTCAAAAAGCTTATCACCAGATGATTCACTCTGATAATCTGATAGTGATATTCTTTGTATCTCATTACTTGAGTGGTCACTCGAGTGATCTTTTAGAAAAATATTTTCCAGAAATTATATCACTATCTAGGTCACCATGATGAAGTGGAAATGATGAAAAATATTTATATCGCTTAGTAGTCACTCGAGTAATCATAAGTGTGAACAGTTTAACACTTCCAATTAGCACTGTGTTGATATTATATTTTCAAAAGTGGTGACTAGCCATCATTGAATATGAATTTGAGCATTAGGATTTACCTTAACGGAGGGAATTTTAATTAGGCTTTGAGATTAAGTAATATGGGATTAGATTACCATTTAATTTGCGATTAGGGTAGACATATAACTAATGCATATAATTGTTGAAGAGTGTGTTCAAGTTATGTTGCCTCTAGAATAATTGTGTTAGACATAACAATTTACACTTAAGATATGGTTGTAAGTCAACCGGCAGGCATTTATAGCTATTTATACTCAATATTAAAAAATTGATTATTGTGGTTGCTTATTTGATTATTGTGGTACTTTGTTTATTTTAATTTATTTTTACTTGATTAAATTCAATTATGGTTGCTCAACGTAAATGAAAGTGTAAAATTAATGCTTAACGAAGTTTGGGGTACCAAGTCCTCATGGGGAATGATATCTTACTCACTCTTTATTATTTGATATGGTCCATGTACTTGCAGAGTCTTACGCAATATATTTTGGCCCTATCACCAACTTAGATGTTCAATCTGCTAAAAAGATGCGCATTCAATTAGATTGAAGTATGGCATGAAGAATTCCTACATGAGACATCAAAGATTGTTGCTTCAGGAGCATCCTTACCAACGTTTAAAAAAATATTTCAATGGAAAATCAAAATAGGTTAAGGCACCTCAACCTTTGGCCAGTAAATAGATATATCAAAGGGTGAAAGATATAAAATGTCTATTAGGCAAACTTTTTGCAAGGGATGTTGGGACAATCGTATGAAAGAAGAGGTCCATTTTCTTTGACTTGCCTTATTGGAGGACCCTGGATTGTGCGATATTTTCTTGATGTTATGCACATTGAAAAAAATATGTGTGAAAGATTTGTTGGCACATTACTCCATATGCCAGGGAAGACCAAATAACATAAATTATAGGTTAAACATGGTTGAGATGGGAATAAGGGAAGAATTAGCATTAGAGGAGAGGTGAGCCTGTACATTTCTCTGTCTCGCAGCTCACATACTATTAATAAAACAAAAAACTAGTTTTTGTCAGTTCCTTGCTTTAGCCAAGGGGCCAGAGGGTTACTCTTCAAATATCAAAAGACTCGTGTTAGTGAAGGACTTGAAACTGATGTGATTAAAATCTCATGATTGACATGTCTTGATGGAGAACTTGATTCCGGTGTCTATATGAGGTATCTTGCCTTACGAGATACGACCTGCAATCACCAAGTTATGTTTCTTCTTTAAGTAACTTTGCAGTAAAGTAGTAGACCCTCAAATATTACCGAGGTTGAAAAGCCAAATCGTACACACATTGTGTGAGTTTGAGATGTATTTTCCTCCAGCAATCTTTAATATCATGATCTACCTGACAAATCACTTGGTTAGAGAGGTACAATTTTATGGCCCAGCTTATCTAAGGTAAATGTACCTAGTTGAACGTTTTATGAAAATAATGAAAGGGTTTGTGAAAAATTGGAGTCGTCTAAAGAGTTGCATTGTTGAATGATATATCTGTAACGAGGCCTGATAAGTCGTATTTCTGCTATATATTTCCACTGTGTGATGACTATTTTTCATTGTGTTTATGAGCTTAAAATGTTTTGATATGACAATTTATGAGTGAATTCATGGATATGTGGAAATATAGATTAGTTGAGCTAAAATTCTGCAAATTAGAAGTTATCTCGCATATAGGCGAAAATATCCAAAGGCTTACATTGTTGAATGATATATCATGTGACTCGATGCTACAGCATCGTGAGTATATGTTTCTGCGCTAGCATCGTGATGTTGTCCCAATGCTACAACATCGGACGGCCAATTATCTAAGATATCGTATTCTGTTATATGCTAATCTTTTCTTGAGGTTATACATAAGATAATTGCAGGAAATTGGGCCGAGCGTCTAGAAGGCGGTTGACTTGACTGAGACGAGAGCAAAGAATCATAAGGAAGATGTAATCAAAATCTTGCTAAATTAAAAGAGAATCAATTAACCGAATCATCCATCTGCACCTAACGGAATAGGAGAGCTCAGCTTACTGGATGAATAGCGCAAAGATCCTAACCATAAAAGGAAAGACGGTGAGACCTAAAAAAAGAGTCGGCTTAGAATCAATTGACGTAGAAAGATCACAGCACACGACAAAGATCAAAAAGACCAATTATGATATAAGCTTTGCTAAACCAAAGAAGACATAGAGGTGTTACGTGACAGATGTCCCATATGCCTTCGAAACCCTTCGACAATCCTTCTTTGTTTTTAGTTTCTTCTTGTCTGCATTCATGGATTATATTTCCTTTGTTTTAGTTGTGTTCTTCTCGTCATCTATAAAGTAAATTTTTGTTGGCTGAGCGAGGATGGAACCTTAGTCTGTAATTGAAACCCATATTGCGAGTTTTTATTTATATAAATTCGTTTGCTTAATTGTGTATGTTACGTACGTAACATCCCATTTTCAAAAAGCGATATATTTTTTTCATCGAGTAGAACATCGGAGCGATTGAGTAACGATATTTATATTTAAAATGCCATAAGTACGGCTGATTACGAAGCGGTACGTTATACCGAGTGTTTTCAAAAGTGAATAACAAAAGAAGAAAGTCTTGGTGAGTCCCTATGCGTCGCTGATTAGAGTAGCGGTACGTTATACGAAGTGTTTTCAAAAGTGAATAACAAAAGAAGAAAGTCTTCACTGAGTCCCTATGCGTGCCGCTTGCCTTTCTCCTCGATTCTCGGTCCTCCGACCACGACGCTATGTTAAGAGGCGAGG
The DNA here is from genome assembly GCA_019022655.1 of Acacia acuminata. NCBI lineage: Eukaryota > Viridiplantae > Streptophyta > Magnoliopsida > Fabales > Fabaceae > Acacia > Acacia acuminata. The sequence goes on along the minus strand of JAFJYI010000028.1, from coordinate 4,341,864 downwards.
TTCAATGCCCATTGAACCTCGGGTAATCTGTTAACCTCATGCTCGGGTAATACGGTATATGGATGACGAGATATTCATGACATTACAGCGGTAATCAATACATAAGCACACAGCAAATGCAAGATTAACATATCACGACATAGCACACAAAGACATGTAAAGTCATCCCCGTTTGCACTAACCGATGCCACGATGGCCCCTCGTGTCCTCGCTAGGAAAACTCAACGGCATTATCAAGACTATAACCCGTATAAAGCTGAATGTATAAATAGGTGATCTAAGCCCCATAAACTTAGTCACGGTGCACAGCCCAAGACCTAGTCTTGTCCATCACTTCATAAATCATTCTATCACATATATGCATACAAGACACATCGAGTTAAAGTTACGACGCGAACGTACCTTAGTCATGATGTCGGTATGTTGACGTTTGACTGTGATCGTGTTCAACCTATAACGGTAATGTCATATCTATTAATTCCCAATAACTTCCTAGCAGATATCCTAGTCACTAATGACCTTTTTACCCTTGGTAGGATTATCTCTCAACTTATCACATTTAATTCTTCAAAAACGCTGGTCCAGAATTCTGGACAGATTTTTATCTAACTTTGAAAAATCATAATTAATTCTAGAAAAATCGAAACGAGGATCCGTAAAATTCCTTGAAATCCTTAGGATGTCTATTTTTGAGAAAAAATATTGGTTTTCACCCAGAATTCGTGATTCATTCCCAGTTTAATGATCTTCAACCACTGCCCAGAATTTTTCCAGAAAAACGTAGCTTAACTTTGAGAATTTGTATCTCACTGTACAGAAATCATTTTAACATGTTCTTGACATATTTAAAAATCCCTATATGTCTAATTTATCCATGAAAATTTCCAGAATTTCGTGACTGTATTTTTAATATGAAATTTTGGCATGTTCATCACTAATTCCAGAATTTTCAAAAACCGATGAAATTTCGTCGGAACTTCGTTACTTTGATGATTTCCTTCCAAAAATTTTTCTATATAACCTCTCTCATCATTTTTTCGAAACTAAGCTAATTTTGACCATAAAAACATGTAAATAAAATTGATTCTATAATATTTAAGATCTACACTACTTCTATCTAAGAATTCTAAAAACTAAAGACTAGAAACTAAAAACTAAAGACAAGCTTACCTCTTGAAGCTCTTGAAATCCTTCCTCCTTCTTAGAAATCACCACTTGGTGGTTGATTTGGTGTGAAGAATGAGGAGAGGCAAGGCCTCTATTTATAGGGAAAGCTCATGAATTTTATCCCTTGGATCAACTTTTCTTATCAATGGCTAATATTAATTTGTGCTTCTATGAAGAGACAATTTGTGAGCAAATGCCTCCCATTGGTTAGAAACAATTACATTGGATTTAGCTAATTATCTTAATTTCCAAAATTAATTCCCACATGTGCTCTATGATGTCATCCTTGTGATGTCATCTTGATGACATCATCAAAGCTTAGGTGTTATTGTTGATTAATTTACTTTAATGAAATATATTTTTTGGTTGCTTGATCAATTACCAATACTTTTGAATTACATGTATGTATCTTGATTAGTAGTTGGATATCAAGATTTATGGTCTAATTAGATTTCCCTGGTTGTACTAAGCTTATTCTTCAACGTTTGCAAAAATAGCCTTTACTAGGCTTACTTTAGAGGTTAAATTATGTGGGTTCAAGATAAGTCCTTATATTTTCTCCAGGTTCCTACTTCTTCACAACTATTTAAATTTGTATAAATTCTCATTTCTACTTGTACATCGAGATATTTACTTTGGATTTCAAACCATTATCAAATTTGCTTTAATTCCTTTTCTCTCTCTCTCTCTCATTGGTCAAAACCTTTTCTCATGGATTAAGCTTTATGAGACTTAATTAAGGCCTTTGGATTTGGCTTTATTAAATTTAATCTTAGCCCTCCATATCTAATCTTAATTAGCATCCCTAATAAAGTAGTTAAGTGTAATTGTCAAAATATGATTGGTTCTAAGATTAATTAGAAACCACTTCCATGCTAATCCTAGCCCTTCACTAGCCCTTGTTTCTTAATTAAGGTAATACATCCTTAATTATGCCTTTAACATATGCCACTAAATTAATTGTGAATGTTTATGAAAATAATTCAATTAACATAGATTGAATTATCCACTAATTGTTGGCAATTTTCTCTAATTGGTTTAATTATTTCCTCACAACTTTTTAGCTTTTCATGGCCATTTATGCACCATGTATTAATTCAATAATTATAGGGCAATTTATGATCTCAACATAAAATTAGAGAATTTGATTTTTGATTACCTTAATTCTTAGAGAAAATTCCCTAAATTAACATAAATATGTTACTCAATTTTGAGACCACATATTCACCTATTTCTAATAGGTATTACTTACCAACATATAATGTTTGTAATGAATATGAATTTTAGGGTTTTACAACGTCAGTCTTGTGTGTTAGGTGGCCACTAATAAGAAAGAGTCGTGGCCTTAGCTTACTAGAAGGAAGTTAAGATTAGACCTCTGTTAAAGAGTGTGTGCTAGTGGAGTTTGTGCATAAATCTATTTGAACTATAAGCTAAAGGAATGGGTTTATCTCACATAGCCATTACACCAAAGTTAAAATGATATTCTGAGCTTGAAAATCTGCATAGGAATATGGGAGAAGTAGAGCAAAGAGCGTATTTACAGAATTATGGAAGCTTCTATATAATTTAGTAGTGGGTTAACAGAATAAGTTTGTTGTAAGTGGTTCGTTGTAACATTGCGGAAGCTATTACAGTATATTGCTATAGCATTAGGTTAAAGAAATTTGAGTGCGAAGTGCAAATTAAGGGGAAGTTTGAGCTCTGCCTATTTTAAATCTGATTTATCTTATCCTTATCCACGATCATTTTGTTTTATTAATTTGTTAGAATTAGTAGTTCAATCCAATACTCTTATTTTATAATCACGTGACTTTTGATCATTAACTGGCAACTTAAACTGGTATTTCAATCTCTGTGGAATGATACTTTACTTTTACACTTTATTACTTATTCGACTAGTTCAGTTGCCATAAGGGAATTCGACCAAAAAGGCCACTGAATTTTCTTCCACATTCTTAAAGCATGCAAGCAATATTAGACTTCCCGTGTCTCAGCATGAGGGAAGAAGAACTGATGGGGAAGGAATCATGGGTAGGAAAGTTGTAATCATCTCAGACCTACAATTGGAGTAAGCACACCTATATATGATCTATAACTCCGAGGCGGTGAACGAGTATGTGCGCAACCATATGTATCAAATTCTGAGAAAATCCCTACAAAGGAGAAAGATGGTGTGCTCAACAACACAATAAACATTTTACAACATGGTTTAAAAATTAAGTCCTTCACGAGTATAGAGATGATCCTAAATCAGTTTCTGGCAAATTGAAGTTCTTAGCATATGGTTCAAGCAATCAAGTGTCATCTTACACTAATTAAATCATCAATGGGTTCACTTTCTACACCAATTAAAGAGCAATATGATTGAAGCAAAATACAAAATAGTGGTGTAACTCTTGTAGTTAACACCATACATGTATCGAGTTCTAAAGATAGAAATCCTATCTATGCAAAGATATCATACTTTCGGGTGATTAAGACATCTAGGAGTTGGATTATATCAGCTTCCGGGATCCCATATTCGGTTGCAAGTGGGTTGACAATAATCATGGCTTGAGAATTGATGACTTAGGCTTGATACAGTTGAATTTGACCAAGGAAAGGTATAAAGAAGTGCCTTTCATTTTGGTTTTTCAGGCTAAACAAGTGTTCTACGTCCATGATCATTCTAAATATTGATGGTCTATTGTTTTGTTGACAAAAAAAAAAAAATTGATTGATGAGGAGATGAGTGATAAAGTTAAGGATGATCCATTCAATGGGAGGTCACTTGAACTATTAAATTTGGATGAAGAAGATATTTTGCATGTCGTGCAGATCATAATGAAGGCGTTTGGGTTTTGAGGAGTGGAAAATGACTACTTCACAAGAAGAGAGGAATTCAAGCTAAAAATGTGACTTACAAAAGGCTCAGAGTAAGAAAAGAAAAATAGGCACTTAATTTTTGTGTTTTGACTGTGTATTGTTGTTTTCCTGCTTTTGGGCTGGTTAATTTATATGTTTTTAAGGATGATCTATTATATTGTTGCTTTTTTATGTGTTGTTTATGAAAGCAGGTAAAAAAATCGATAATAGTGCCTCACTTTTTTTTAAAAAAAAAAATCTAGATATTTAACAATTATTAGCTTGAAATTGTAATATAAGTTCCCAAAATAACTAACATTTTCTTGCAATAAACGTTATATATGTACAATTGGAGCAATACATTACGGATGTTATTTGAACCATTTAAAAGTTAAAATTTTCCCTCTATTTAAACGTCTCTCTACTTCTCCATTTCATTCGTTTGCACACTCGTCTTAGGTCAAATGTAAAACCCCAAACTTGCCAACCTTGGAACCCTACTACTGTCACTGTCGTCGATCATCATTTTCATTTGAACCATACCATCCACAAAGCCTTCTCTATGCTTCTCAGTGACAACTACGGAGTTGCTACGCAAGCCCCAACACACGTTTTCGTTAATCACAACACTTATCTTAGGATTTATTGTAACCAACCAACCTCGAAACTCCACTTCTCCAGTTGGATTTTGTGACATATGTTAGTTGTATTCAATGGAGCCGCACAATCCAAAATGTTTTCTATATTTTTGTTAGCAACAGATGCGCGAGTTGCTTCTGTTGTCCTTACTCATTTTTTGTTCGTCAACCCTAGCCAAGTCGCATTTCTTTGTGTGGTCTCTGTTCTAATCATATGGAGGTATGACTTCCTTTCTCCATTTCTATTCACTTTGTGTTTTATAGCTAGGTTTTGACCTAATTTATGCTCATGTTTTGTAGCTACAGGCCACATGAATAGCTTACGAGAAGGAGAACACGATTCACAACTTGCCTCTTTGTCAAAATCATGTTAGCCTAAAGAGCTAAAGGCCGCCCTCAATCCAAGTTAGCTCTTTCAATATCTACCATAGATGCCGGTTGGAGGAGTTTTGCTTATGTTGTGTGCTTGAACTTGTTGTTTGGTCTAACCACTTTATTATCATATTGTTTATGACAAAAAACGTATACCTTCGTCTTATCATACATGTATGTGTGTGTGTGTGTGTGTGTGTGTCTACATTAGATAGAATTTCTATTTTTGCTTTGCTTGTTGGATTTCACTGTATAATAGAATAGAAACTCACACATAAAGTATAGCCATGCAATTTGGGATGGATCAAGACATTCCTGGCTTTGTGGCTAGGCTCAATTGAACTCCCTACCATAAAGATCTCAAGGGGTATACAGCTTCGAGCAAGACTTGATAGAGAATGAGAGATTAGATTGATAGAAGCCATATGCAACCTAATGAGAAGGAGTCGATGGCGTACTATAGATCTAACCCCTCCTTATCTATCAACCATTCTTGACACTACATACCCTTTGAGCCTTTTATGGTAGGGTGTTCCATTGAGCCTAGTCACAAAGCTGAAAATGTCTTAATCCATCTCAAATTACACTTGATGTGTGAGCTTCTGTAATGTGCAAATTTGTGTACAATTTCATTATGTATGCATCCAGGGAGATATCACAAAGAGAATCCACATTTTCAAAAAAAAATTGCCTCAAAACTTAATGTTCTTACTTGAAAACCATTACATATTTATACACTATATATGACAGTTGTTGTATTAAACTCATTAGCATTTATATCAAATAATTAACGATTGCAATATAACGACCGTTACGTATGCTAACTTTGTATAACCAGTAGTTTGAAAGCACCATTATGTATGTTACAAAGTTTATAACAGTTGTTTACTTTAGATCTTTATTTATTGTGTCATTATTACGGTATACATAAAAGTTGTTTACGTGATCCTATTTTATTATCATGATAGCATTACACACAACAAAGCCTTCAACACATCTCAAAACATAAGGGTTGTTATACTAGAACTGTTTAATATATTTAGAATAAATCACAATTCGAAACCATAATGTATCTTCGCCGAGCAAATATAGCGCCTGCATATAAGACGATTCAAAACCGTGTGTATAACAGTTAATAACATCATATATTGCGATTTTCTGTAGTAGTGCCTCATTTTCAAAATTATTCTTTTGAGACTGTGTTGAAAAGGAGACTCAAAGCTGGATATCTTGTACACTCTTGAAATTGTCGGCCTTATAAGTTTCAAGATTTTTTTAGAACTAAAACTTCCTCCCCCAGTCCTAAATATAAAAATAGAATTGATTTTTTAAAAAAAAGATTAATAAAGTTTAAATAAGTTAATTAATCATATCATATATTGTATATTTTTAGATTATATATTAATTAGTTAATAAGTTAGTTAGGTAATAAAATAATTTTAAAAAATGACAAATATAAATATTTTAAAGTAATCTAATTGATTTTTTAAATATTTTTAAAAATTCAATTACATCTTATATTTACAACAAGAGGAAGTAGTTTTTTTTTTTTTCCATTTTTCAATTTTTTAAATCGAGGGGAAATAAAATGAAACAACAAACTTTTTAGCCGGCCCTAGCGTTCGCATCAAACGGCAAGTGGATGGTGGGCTCACATCGTCAAACTTTTTTGTTTTGGACAAAGGGAGGGACAAACCTGAGCCACACATGGAAGGGTAGGCAAAGCCTCCAATAATTGAGATGCCCCACTCTTATCAAAAAACAAAAAATTGAGATGCCCCACAACCTGCCTTTCAACACACACACATTTAGTCTTTTTTTTTTAAAAGAAGAAAAAAAACTGGGGACAAACTTGAGCCACACATTTGCCTCCCATAATTGAGATGCCTGCCTTTCTCACACACACACAATTAGTCTTTCTTTTTAATTTTTTTTTAAAAAAAAAAAAAAAAAAATTAATATGGTGTTAGATAAATTTTTTTAAAAAAAATATATCTTATATTTTAACATGCAACATATCTTATGAAAGGAACATAATCATGTCAATTTCCTCACATCTATTATATATCCTAAGTTTTTCAAACATATATGGTCACCTATCCTTTTTTTTTATGTGTATAGTTAAATAATACTCCTTCCGGTCCTAATTATAGGACCACTATTACACTCCAAAGTGATCTTATAATTAGAACCGGAGGTAATAATATTTTAAAAATAAAACTCATGGTCACATGTGATTGAATAATTTGATATTAAATATATATATATATATATATATATATATATAATCTTTCATAGAATAACAATCATTAAATATTTATTTAATATCAGAGGTAAATAATTTTGACATATTTCTATAAATTTTTTAAGTTAAAACATATTAATTGTCCTTGAAATTTTATAAAATACCTTAAAAGATTGAAATATAGAACTTTTAAAAAAAATTATATTTAAAAACATTGATATTATATCAATTTAATTTGTCAACTTTATTCAATCAGATGGTTACGTGCTAATTAATATCCTTAAATTAAAAGAGTGTTTGGTAACTTCTAAAATCATAGTTTTGGAACCATCTTTTTGCAAGTTCATGCGATAAAACTCTTCTCACATACTTACCTTGAAATCATAAAAATTATTTTCCAAAAACTAATCCAAGCACACTATAGTCAATATGTTAATAAAAAATAAAAAATTTACACCTCTTGTTTTTAAATAAGAACTAATTAACTCCATATTAAAAAGAGCTAATTAACTAATTTTGGTAGATTAATAAAGCTAGATAATTTTGACTAAAAGAAAAAAATAGATAAATTACTTATTTTTAACAAATATGATCCGATCTCTTTAAAATACCTCATGAAACATTAGATTTTATATCATTTTATTAGGTAAGGAAAAAAATTGATATTATCATCCCATATTTAGTTCGGGCTTGTAGCTACCTCTCTCAACAGTCAACACACAAGGGAACTAGTAAGTCTTACATTGCTACACCAACTCTATGTTGGTATAAGATAAGAAAATTAATTCAGAGAAAAATGATAAATATTAGAAACAAAATGGATAGAAGTCTTATATTTATGATTTACGATCAAGACTGACCTTCTAACTAGTTCCTATAATTAAGACTAGAGAAAAAGTAATATTTTCAACCATTGAGGGAAAAAAATCAATTTCCTGTGTTATCATGTACTTTTTTCTCAACTTTTTGCATCAAGTGGACTTACCATATATTTATCATGAACGCCAGAAGCCACATGCATAAGCCACTAGATGCTTCTTGAGAGACTACCGTTTTTCTCTGTCTGCATATGTAAGACGGAGTAAAAAATAATACTACCCCGATCCTAATTATATAAACATATTTGTACAAAAGTGTTCCTATAATTAGGATTGGAGAAAGTACCTCGAGTCATAAAGAGTTAAAGACCTAGTTATTCGGGGAACCAATACTCTTTCCTTTCTAATTATAAAACATATTTACTTAATTTTAGAAAATTAAGGATAGTAGTTAAATTAGTTAATTATATTTATTTTTTAAAAATACCCTTATTTAAAATTTCAAAAATAGGGCTAGAGTCATGTGGAGTATTAATGTGGGGTCCAGACTAAGCCGCGATGGCTTTGGAAGCCCACAACAATATGACCACCTTATTCGAAGGTGAGAGGCCGACACTCCACATTTAATCTCAATTAATCACCCTTCTGTCTTCTCAGTGATTTGCAGATAATGTTGGTTCAATTCATAATATTTTTTTAAGGAAAAAAAAATGAAATGGATGCTGAAGAAGGCTGGGGCATATTTGTTCAGTTACTCGATTTTCTGTTTTTTTGTTGACCTTTATTATCTCACACACGACTTCTCCGACCTCTCATAATCCGGCGTCGTCAATCTCCCTTACCAACTTCTAACCTACTCTTGGAGGTTGGAAATATAATTTAATAGTGATGATTATTAAATATGAAAAAATTTGGTCAAAATTATTTTATTAAAAAAATAAAAAAGCAAAGTAGAATTGAAGTGTATGTGGCATTAATGAGTTGCAAAAGATTATTCACTTTATATAATATGTAGGTGCATTATTAAATTATTCTTTTTTAATTATTATTGAGAAAGTATTAATAGGGTTATTTTGATAAGAGATTGACAAACATTAGAATTTTGTCCAATAATTAGGACTAATATCAACTCTCAAACGTTGTCCTATAATTTTGATCAGAGAGTATGAAAACCTAGTTAACTTTTATTTAGAGAGAGATTAAAAAGAAAAATAAATAATTTACTTAATTATATCATCTGTTGTGTATAATTAAATTAGTTTGAAAAAAATGATAAATATAAATATAGTACGAAAAATTATGTCTAAATCAAGTGTTTGATTGGTTAATCAATCATATTTGGTAATCCTGTTCTCTAATTTCCTTTTTTTTTTAAAAAAAAAAAAAAGTGATTCGTTTTTGTTATCTTCATAAATTATGTCCTAATGATAATGATTTGATTTTAAAATAGTGATTCTATTTTCCCCATCCCCATAAATTATGTCCCGATGATAATAATTTGATATGAAAATAGTTATTCCGTTTTTTTAATCCCCTAAATATTTATGGAGTTGATTTCGATTTTCTTTTATCTACAACTCTATTCCGGAATCATATCATCTACCCAAGACATCTCTTGCAATCCCCTTAAATTTTGTTGACGGTAGTGAGTCCTTCAAGATCATTTTATTATTATGCGTTCAAATCGAACAAGTAACATTCTAATATACGATTATCACAATTAATAGTTTAACACTTCTAGGACACTCACTTATGCAATTCCCCTGATATATAGCTTGTTTTCGAAGAAAAAAAGTTGCTCAATTTGAAATAATTATTAAAAAAAAAAAAAAAATTAAGATCTAAAAATGTAAACATATGGTTTTTCTCACAAGTGCACACAACACCAAGAACTTTTATGTGTGTAAAAGTGATTATATAATTACAAAAATAGAGCAAAAAACTCATTGAGCGTTAGTTTGACTTTTTTGTATTTTTAAAGTTGATACGAACAAACTCAACTAAATATTATCCCAAAAAAAAAAAAAGAAAAAAGAAAGAGAAAATTACAGAAAATGACATGGATATTTTGGAAATTATAGTTCACAATTCTTCTTCTCTCCTAATCTCAATCTTACCTATCTGGCCACACATCTTCGCTTCCTCGCCGTCGTTGCCCTTCTATAATTTTTAAAACTATTTGGGCCCTTTTCTATAATATTCTCTAGTTCTCTACTACCAACTGAGATGAAACATTTAACCATTAAGTTATTCATTCTTCATATTTTATTTCTTATATTTAAATTAATTGTAGCTTGCAAGTTTCTCTCTCTCTCTATATATATATAATTTTTTATTGTCTCTTCTTAGCGCTTTGTACAAGTACGAAACAAAAAATAACCTTGAATACAACAATTGCAAGCTCACTAGTGGCCACTTCAAAAATGCCTTCCAATGGCTGACAACAAAGGTATATATATATATACTATTGAAGTACACATAGTTTATATGTGACCGACTAAAACATTTTTCTTCTCATTTCTGGTCACGACAACCAGAAGAGAGCAACGATTGTAGGTACTGTGTAATGCGATACATGAAGGACATAATCACATACAATCCTACTGAAATTGATCATCATGCAAATGTGTGTATATGTGTATGTATTCATTTGTTCATATATACATTCAGTTAGCTATTATATTACAATATCTAACTTGATCTATTGTTTCTTTTGCGTAAAATATTTTGAGGATGTGTATTGCAAGAAGTATAACCCATCACAAATGAAAGAAATTGGCTGAAGAGTTGGCAAGAACAATTCATCTTCAGTGGGCGAGACACGTTAATGGTATATATATATTTTGATTTGTTTGTTTTAAACTATTGGTTTTAATGTTTATATATACATGAATAAATGTAAGTATATTAAGATTTGTTGTATACATGAATAATAACTGTAAATATATATACAAGCTTGTGTACTAGTTTGTTTTGTACATATGTATACACCTAGATATCCAAAGTAGAACCCCCCCCCCCCCCCCCCATTTTATTAACAAAAAAGTTAGCTTCAATACATTACATTTATTACTTAACAACCATTATATATATATATATATAAATAGATACATGACGGTCATAATATAACAACCGTACTGTATTTACAAACTACCAAGTTATTACTTAACAGCCGTTATGTATATCAACCATATATAACCATGATTTTTTAAGAAAAGCCATTAACATTAGTATAAATACATAACGCGTTGCTGAAAGAATTAGTTATGATACTTAACATATAACATAAAACGATTATTTATGTAAGACCGTTATATATATTATACCAACATTATTGAATATATAATACTCCTTCCTCCCTAATTATAAGATAACATTTGAGAGTTGATTTTGGTCCTAATTATAGGACAACATTCTAATTTTTGTCAATTTCTTCCTAAAATACCCCTATTTTATTTTCTCAAGTGTGTTTGGTTTTTGGTGATTATATGTACGTGGATGTGTAGATTCTTCCCATTATCAAAACTTTTAAATTGTTAGATTTTAATTTATTTATCGATCAATCAATTTAATATATATATATATATATATATATATAAAAAACACACACATATACACACACAAATATATATATATGTGTGTCTATACACAAATATACATACACGGACACACACACACACACAGATATATATATATATATATAGACACACAAATATATAAATACACACACACACACACATATATATCTATGAATGTGTGTGTGTATCTGTGTGTATACATATATGTATATCTGTGTGGGTATGTGTGTGCGCGCCTATCAATATATATGTGTGTGTAGATATATATATGTGTGTGTGTGTGTGAGCGCAAGTGCGTATACACACACACACACATACATATATATAAGTATGTATGTGTGTGTCTATATTTGTGTGTGTTTGTGTATTCATATATATGTGTAGATATATGTATGTATGTGTACATGTGTGTGTTTGTGTCTATATCTATATGTATACATATACACACAGTAAAACCATTATTTCAATTAAAAAGTGTGTGGAAAGGAAAATTTTAAGTCTGAGAGGTATGTGGTAAGGGTTATTAATTCACTTTTACTTATGTCATTTTAAATTTATATAAGAGCATTTTAGGAAAATAAGTAAAATGAACTAATTTAACTTCTCTCCTTAATCCCCCCAAAATCAGTTAAATATATCCGATAAATAAGACCGGAGGGAGTAGTTGTTTATATGTGCTCGTTATTTGTTATGTTATTATTACACACATGATGGCCTTATAAAATCTTAGTACATAATTGGTGTTCTAATCCTACAGCCATTTTTTCCCGTAATTCTTTTTCGTGGTGAATCTTACACTTAATTTTCTTTTTCCAGCAGTTCCCACATAATCCTGTACCGTATTAAAAGCAGGAAAAAAAAAACGAATAGAATAGGCAAATTACATAACATGTATAGAAGATAGATAGATCCTAGAATTGTCTAGAATCATGCACCTCTTTTTTTCCTTCTTTCTGGAAATAGCATATTTTATGAGTTAAATAAATTCGTATCATTTCAGACCAAGATGCTTTATTAAATGGCAAAACCGGCATAACAAAAAATTTGAATTAGCTAAAAACACCGTCGGTTTGAATTGTAGAATATTCTAAATTAGAAAAATATACACACACACAAAAACATATACATATACACACACATGTACACTAGATCATGATGTGGGTAAAAAAGATTTACTAGTAAATGAAGATGAAACATTATTAACATTGGACTACATAATACAGGCCAACAGAAACTATTGGGAGCTTTAGGTGTGCCATGCTCACAGCCACCAAAATTTCATCCTCGCACAAAATTTAGATGAATTCTGGAATTTATATGGTCTAAGAATTTACAAAATTGTAAGGTCAAAAAAGGAATTTCCAAGTATGTGGCCCGGAACCGATTCTTGGAAGCATTATAGGTGCGGTGCACCTAAAGATTTATTGTACTTATATTTGAAAAAATGAATAAGCATTGTTCTTTTAAAATAAAAAGGGTCAAAATTTTATGACTTTTTAGATTTACCTCCGTATAATATACACTTTATCTAAGTAGAATCTCATATAAAGACAAATTGAATTACTCAAATTCTAATTTGCTACTAAATTTAACAAATTATTAATTAGGTTATGTTACACAATTAGAGATTTAGAAATTGGACTAAATTACTTTTACATCCCTTAATTATTATGTAAGAACCTAACGGCTGAAAATTTATTGGAAGCCTCTGAACTGAAGCTTTCTTATACTATTTTGCAAGTCGGGTATGTTCCTTTGCTTTTTGGATTTCTAATTTTTCTTTGATTAGTGTTCCCGCTTGGTTTTCTCTGCTCCCTTTTTTGATTTAATTTGTTCCTCATAGAGGTGATTTCACACCTGTAGGTTTAATCTTGAGATGGAGAAACTTGGAATGACTTGTTTTTGTTATGCAGGTTCAAGAAATAGGAAGAAGACATAGAAGAAGAAAACTACCGAGTAATTGAGGAGGAAGAGAGGCATCGGAGTGATCACGGGGATGAAGAGAGAAACAAGAATGAAGCAAGAGATAGAACATACAGTGTTGTTTCCGCAATCAACGGAAGAATCGGCCGACACATATAATTCCGAGATACTCTTCGAGCTGATTCTCGAACCGGTGGTGAATGTATTTGCTAATCGTCTATGAACTGGGCGGCTAAGTGAATTGATTAGCAGAATGATGGCAGGAAGAAGAGAAAGAATCGAAAAGGCCAAATTTTCTGCCGTTAGAGTTCATACGTAGTACGTAAACAATATTGTTGTGCTCCAAGTTTTATTTTTTTTTCTTTTTTCAACAATTAAGGGTTATAAAAGTAATTTGGTCCAATTTCTAAATCTCTAATTGTGTCACATAATCTAATTAATAATTTATCAAATTTAGTAATCCAAATTAGAATTTGAGTAATTCAACCGTCTTTATATGAGATTTTTCTCTTTATCTATCTTAAAAATACAAAGTCTCTATAATAATGAATATGCATGATAAAACCATTTATATATATGAAAAATTTAATACAATGACTTATAAATTGGATAAAAAAAATACCTCTTTCAATCCTTACTATGAGATTTTTTTAGACAGTTAATCTTAATATTAAAAATAAGATATATTTTTCAAAATTTCATTAAAATACCATTTAAATATGTAAAACCCCCAAAAGTTTTCCGAATTTGCAAAAAGACCGAGAGATACCAAGACCTATGAGGGATGTGCAAAAATTCGAATTACTGAAATTACCTTTTTTCCTTACTTTTAAATAAATAAAAATAAATAAAAATGCCATCACTGTAGGACCGTCGCCGGCCGCCGCGGAGGGCCACCGACGCCGAACGCCGAGGGCTACCACCGGCCGGGCCCGCCGAGGCCACCGGCCACCGGGTGGGGGTTTTTTTTTTTGGGGGATAGGGGTGTTTTTAAAAAACAAAACAATACATTCCAAGTAGGGTTCTTTTATTATATACTCCCTCCTGGTCCTTATTATAAGCGCAACAACTAACTTTTTTCATAAACCAATAAAAGTAGTTAAAGTCAATAAAGTTGTCCTAGAATCTAAATAATTTCCAATATTACCCCTATTAATTGCCCTAAACTCTAATATCATATTAATTATTACTCTCACCAACTACCTTTATTAATTATGGGCAAACATGTAAAAAAATAATTAATACTCATTGGGAATCAGCAAGTGCCTTATAAAAAGGACCAAATAAACTTGTTAGTTGGTGCCTTATAATAAGGACCAGAGGGAGTATATACATTAAAAAAATATATATATTCTTCTTAACATTTTTCAATGGTATTTACAAAACCTGAAACGTGAATTACCAGTCCACAAATGAGAATTACAACGTTTTATTCAGGGTTCTTTTTTTACTCTCTTCATGCATGTTTTGTAAAACAAAACAAAAATGCATTATTACCAAATTACAAACGAATTACAATGTTTTATTCGGGTCCTTTTTTACTCTTTGATACATGTTTTGTAAAAAAAAAAAAAAAAAAAAAAGGCATTATTACTAAAAACAAACGTGAACTACCAAAAGAACACGGATTACCAAATCACAAATGAGAATTACAACGCTTTATTCAAGTTTCCTTTTTTACTCTTTGATGCATGTTTTGTAAAACAAAAAAAAAAAAGCATTATTACAAGTCCACAAACGTGAATTACCAGTCCACAAACGCGAATTACCAGTTCACAAACGAGAATTACAACGTTTTATTCAGGGTTCTTTTTTACTCTTTGATGCATGTTTTGTACAACAAAAACAAAAAGCATACCAGTCCACAAACACGAATTACTAGTCCACAAACGAGAATTACAACGTTTTATTCAAGGTTTCTTTTTTACTCTTTGATGTATGTTTTGTAAAAAAAAAAAAAAAAAAAAAAAGCATTATTACCAGGTCCACAAACGTGAATTACCCACAAACGCGAATTACCCACAAACGAGAATTACAACGCTTTTATTCAAGGTTCCTCTTTTGCTCTTTGATGCATGTTTTGTAAAACAAAACGTTGTAATTCTCGCTTTGTGGACCGGTAATTCTCGCTTTTGACCGGTAATTCGTGTTTGTGGACCGTAATTCGCGCGTGACTGGGTAATAATGCTTTTTTGTTTTTGTTTTACAAAACATGCATCAAAGAGTAAAAAAGGAACCCTGAATAAAACGTTGTAATTCTCATTTAGGACCCACGCATTTGTGGACCGGTAATAATGCATTTTTTTTTTGTTTTACAAAACATGCTTCAGAGAGTAAAAAAATTAAAGGAACCTAAATAAAACGTTGTAATTCTCGTTTGTGGACTGGTAATAATGCATTTTTTTTGTTTTACAAAACATGCATCAAAGAGTAAAAATGAACCCCGAATAAAACGCGTTGTAATTCTCGTTTGACCTAATTCGCGTTTGTGACTAAAACATTCGCATTTGTGACCTCGGGTAATAAGGCATTTTTTTGTTTGTTTTACAAAACATGCATCAAAGAGTAAAAAAGGAACCCCTGAATAAAATGTTGTAATTCTCGTTTGTGGATTGGTAATTTTGTGTGTGGACTTGTAATTCGCTTTCAAAGTGAGGGCATTTTTATTTTTTTTATTTATTTAAAAGTAAGGGCAAAAAGTTAATTTTACCCTAATTTGCATATCCCTCATAGGTCCTTGATATCTTTCAACTTTTTTGCAAATTCAAGACTTTAGGTTTTACGTATTCAAATGGTATTTTAATGGAATTTTTCCTATATTTTTTATATTTATTAATTTTTTTAAAAAATTTATCTCTATTGATAATCTTAATAATCAATGAAGGGAGAGAATAAAGTGATTAACGAAGATGGTGGTGTCTCGTGAAGGAACAAGGATGGGAGAAGCAGAATCAAAACAAGAAAAGGAAAGGATCACGTGGGTCGTGTTTTGGATGCATTCATGCATCAGAGGTCAAAAGTTTAGGAAATGAAGAGTGAAGAACAGGACATGTGGAGATTGAACATTGAAAGGACAAAAGGTTTTGATTAAGAAAGGAACAAAAAAAAAAAAAAAAGAAGAAGAAGAGAATCTTTCAACGCTTTAAATCTCATCGTTCTTTTGTAACCCTAATCATATCATGCGAATCTGATTCCCTCGTCCCTCCTTTCCTTTCCCTTTAACTTGGATCCCAATCTTAGCTTTGCTGCCTTCTTTGACTTTTTTTGTCCACTTTAAAAAATTCATTTCACTTTTCTTAAACCCAAAAATTCATCTCCAAATTCTAACTCTAGCTAATTCAAACTTAAACGAAGAATAAAAAAGTAATCAATTGGATGAAGTGGTGAGGAATTTAATACTCTCTCCTTCCTTTTTATTAGATAAAACTAGGTATTATTCGCCGTTTGTTGCGCATCATTTGATAATATTTTTAAGATTTGATTTTGGAGAATTATGTTTCATATATATTATAAGGAATATATTCTATCGCGCACAAGTTTGACAATTAAAAACATGATCTTTCAATGTTTAACCAGTGCAATAAAGCTAAAGGATGCATGTCAAAATATAATGTATAAAGTGTAGTAGAAACTAAAAAAAGACACTTTGTATTAGTTAATATGGTAGCGATTAACAAAAACTGCTATAAATACTAGATTTTATAGTGGTTTATACTAAAATCGTTATAAATTTGTGGTGGCAACAATCACACCAAAACGTGGACTTATTTGTAACGAACTTTGTAGTAGCAATAAAAAATAAACTTTGTAACATGAAGGTTTGGTACGATTGTGGTGGGACCTTTATAGCGGTTACAAGAAATAAACCACTACAATGTTGGCACTAGTTTGGTGTGTGATGACATGAAAATTGTGGAGGTTATATTTGTCGCAGTTCAAAGATAATAACCGCTACATATTTCAAAAAGACACGACATTTGTCACAGTTTGAAAAAACAAAGGCAGAAACCATAACAAGTTTTCATAATTTGAAGCGGTTATATCAAAACTGTTATAAAATTTCTACCTATATATACCCCTAGCCCTCAAATTATTTTCAAAAGATAATGCAACAGGCAACGGAAGAATGAGTTGCAAAATAGCTTCCTCTTTCTGATGAAAATAAGTTAGTGACTTTTTCATCTATAATTGACATCTATTTTGGAAATCCAATCATCTCGTGGCATGTTGCACTATCATCAGTAATGACGAAATCTTGTGATGGTTTTTCTTTGGAACCGCTATAGAAAGTAAATACACATACATTTGTAGCGATTATATCTCAATAACCGTCTACAAAATGCGAAGAAGACACAACATTTATCACGGTTTGAAAAAAAAAGGCAGAAATCGAAACAAACTTTCATCATTTATAGCAGTTATATCTATAAATGCTACAAACTCTCAACTTATATATACCCCTAGCGTCAAATCATTTTCAGAAAATAAAGCAACATGCAATGGAAGATTGGGTTGCAATATAACTTGTATCTCTTTGATGAAAATAAGTCAATGACTTTTTCATCAAAGATTGACATTTATTTTGTAATTCCAATTTTATGTGGCGTGTTACACTATCTTCAATAATGACAAAATCTTATAGCGATTTTCCTTCAAACTACAACAGAATGCCAAGGGGAAGACATTTAAAAAAAAAAAAAAAGAAAAGAAAAAGAAATCAAACCAGCAATAAATTTTAAAAAATAGTTAGTATGATGTAAGGTTTTAAAGCGTAACGCTGCACCAATAACTTTGGTCATTACACGTCAGAACAACAATAAACTTTTTATAATAATAAAAATAATTATGTAAAATATTCATTCATCAAAATTTAATTTATCATTTCAAATAATTTCAATGAAGTGCTTTAAAATATTTAATTGAATTATTAGTTTTAATGAACTATTGTTTTTACTAAAAAAAAAAAACATTATTAGTTTTAAAACTATTTTTTTAAAAAAACTAATTATTAATATGTATTATCATAATGGCATGAATTAGAATATGCTAAGGCGATAACGTTTATGTAATTGTTGTTATAAAAAAATTAATGATTTATAATACATTATCTCATAACATTATTTAAAAAACTGATGTAGGAATTAGAGTATTCTTAGCGATCACGTTGAAGTAATTATTAGTATTATAAAAATAATCAATGATTTATAATGCATTATCCAATAACATTATTTAAAAAGCTGAATGTCAAACAATTTTCAAGTAAGTAATACGATTTATAATAGAAATATATAGATAATTATAATAAATAAAAAAATGCATACAAGTGCAAAAATAATTCATCCATATTAAAAATATTCATACAAGTAAGATTTTGGCAAAAAATTAGGTCCAATGCAATAAATTTATAAAATATATAGAAAAAAAAAAATACTCATAGTTATAAGTAAAGAAATTAAGTATAAATAAGTCCCTCAAATAACCAAATCCCAAGAAATTTAAAACTTATAAATTAAAATTTATATTAAAGGTTGAATTAAATTTACAATTTAATGTTTACAACTTAAACTTTTATATTTACAATTTGAGTTGTGCTATTTACAAGTCAAATTTATAAATATTAAATTTCTTAAGATCTATAAGTATATTAAATAAAATCTGAGAGACTTATCCATTTTTAATTTTTTTTTTTTATTTGAAGCCTATAAATACTTTTTATGGATGTAGAATCAGCTTGACCGTTGAAACCCCAATTAGGCCTAATCCTTAATAAGCAGAATGAATAATACAAATCATTTTCTCATGATTTCTATACAGAAAAAGAGTATCTTATTAAAAAGAAAAGTAATTTAAAATGATGATAGACGGTAATATAATATATAAATTTTTAAAAAAGGTAGTTGATTCTATCACCACTTATTAAGTTATTATAAACTACTCATGCCAAAGAAAAGGTCCTCATCATTGTGTTCAATCCTTGATCGTGTGTGCGTAACACGTGGGGATAATTAAACACCTTGCCATACCCGTGGATGATACTCCCACTCCCACCTATCTCTTTTAAAAGATATAAAATAATTACATAAATGAAAAAAAAGTTAGTTAAATTTTATTAAAGGTATAATAAATATATAAAAATACAATTTATTTTCCTAAAAATATTCTTATTTATGGAGAGAGGGGATGTGTAAGATAATTGATGCAGTGAGACTAATCAATAATTAGTAAAAATAAAAAATAATACTAAAAATTACAAACACGCTATTAGTGTCTCTACTAAATAGGAAAATAAAATCATCCATTCCTAAAATAATTTCTCTTATATATAGATCCAAAGGTGGTACCCATTTTTCCAAATTACCTAAACACCCCAAACTTTTTTCATATTCCACATCTCAATCAAAATTTCAAACACACACATATATGTAATTTTACCAAACAATTGTTATATGATTTTTCAAAACAGAAAATTCTTTTCCAATTGGAGTGGGAAAGATATTAACAAAAGGCACATCTTTTTTTTTTTTTTAATCATAAAAATCATTCAAGTGGCATATTCCCCCTTTTATACCCCGGAAATAAAGCTCCTAAAGTAGCAATATTTTTGGCTAACCCCCTATAGTTTTGAGATTATAGTTTTTTTTTTTTATAAAAAGTATATTATATATTTAAAAGTTAGATTATATATCAAGTTGGGTAAATCATCATAATCATAAAATAATTTGATTTTTTTATTATTATAGTTTTGAGATTATATTTAAGCTAAAACAGATCAGATCAGAAATATCAATTTAAATTTTATTAAATTTTATTTTGGAAAAAAATTATTAAATTTTCCAGAAAGAACTATTTTACCTATATTATTATTATTATTATACCAAAAGTAATTTTTGGGAATAAATGAGCAAAGGTAATTTTAGTCTCCCTCATTGTCAATAATAAATTGATCATGGATCATATCAAACTGAATTTAGCCTTAACTCAAAGTCCTGGTGCGGATAATATCTCGGATAGTATAAGACACCTGAGGTTTGGTCTGATCTAGTATTAGCCTGAAATCAGGCTAGACTAGATTGAGCTTGGGTTAGACCAGATCGGTCCGGTGGATTACTAGGACCAAGACCTATATTCTTTTTTTTTTTTTTTTTGCCTTTTTTGAGAGGCCATATTTAAACCTAATGAGATCATAACAATAGCTTATAATAATATAAAACACATCATAAAACATTAAAATCAAATCATAAATCTATAATAATCTCTAATAACATCAAACAACGTTAAAAAAAAAAATAAAATAAAAAAAATATTCAAACCAGACCAAGAGGTCCAAAGCTAATCCCAAGAAGATCAGTTTAATTTGATATACTCAATATTATTTCAGGCCAATTTTTTTTACCAAACCGAGTTGGGTAGGACCAGGCTACCTGCTCCCCAGTCAATAAGGAAACTTCGTGGAAGGGGCGAAGGGTAGGGTTGTAATTTCGTAAGACGAGTGGCCACACGGTCCCGGCATTTCACGTCACCTATAAATTCACGTCTCGGTTCGTTGCCCTAACAGATACCGCTAATCTCATCGCAGAAGAAGGAAGAGGCTGTGCGGCGCAATTATTCTCTTCGTGGGGGTGTTTTGTTCTTCCTATTCCAGCGATTTCTAGGGTTTTCGATCTCTGGTATTGAATTCTTCCGTAGTCTTCCAGTAAATTATATTTCTTGTCCTTTTGTTGTTGTCTTTCTTGTTTCTGATATCAATCTATAGTTGTTTGGCCTGAAGGTTTCGATTTAATTTCCGAATCCCCGTAGTCTTCAATTTTTCATCTCTGATCAATTTGTTATTTTCTTCTTGATCTGTTTTTATTTCTTTTCTCCTTTTGTTTGTGTCTATCTTGTTTCTGATATCGATCTATAGTTGTTTGGCCTGAAGGTTTCGATTTGATTTCCGAATCCTGATATCCTACAATTCTTGCGGGGGCTGAAGGTTATTAAAGAGGCATCGATTAAGAATTCTCGAGTTTTATCAATTCAGGTACGTTATTTTGGTTGCTGCTCATTATGTATTCTTTTTTGTTCTTAATTTTTGTGTTACTGCATAGCATCTGTTCTGTGATTTTGCTGTTGTTTTAAACTGCGTTGTACTTGTTTTTAAGCATATGATCTTTTCTGTAAATACTTTGAGGGTTCGGTTTTCAATAATGATTCGGGTTTAAAATTTTTGATGTACATTTCCTTTTCATATGGTTCCGGTCGGACCTCTCTGCTTGTATGTGCATCTGTATTTATCGACTTATTTGTCTACTTTTGTCTAGTTGAACAATTCCGGCCCGTTCCTGGTTCCTTTGTTTCATTTTTAACTAAAAGTCCATGAATTTCTATGATGCATTCCTTTGCATCATTGTTGCACTATTTGTGTATTGATCATTTAAAGCAAGTCATATTTTAGCCAGTTCGATGATATTGATCTATGATTCTTCCAATTTTTCACGTCTCTCTTGTCTGTACCTTCTCCTTTTCCATCTATTTTCTGGATTTGCTCAAATGTCTGTAATCTGTTTGATGATGCAGAACTGCATGATCTAATGGAGTCCAAAGGTGGGAAAAAGAAGTCTAGTAGTAGTAAATCATTATTCTACGAAGCTCCCCTTGGCTACAGCATTGAAGACGTTCGACCCAACGGTGGAATCAAGAAGTTCAGATCTGCTGCTTACTCCAACGTAAGTTTTATATCACATATGCTATATGGGTTTTGGATTATTTGATTCATTGAGCAATGAAAAATGCTAATACATTTTCTTTCTATGATCTTTTGCAGTGCGCTCGCAAGCCATCCTGATATCTCCTAAGCTTTCATCCGTCTTTTTAGTTTTAGCTTTTTTTCCCATTTTTCTTAGGTTAATTTACTGCTCTACTTCAATCAGCGTCTTTCCGGAACCCCCTTTTTGCGATTGTGTTCTCTTCGCACCTGTGGTTTACTGGTTTAGTTTTACTGTGTCCGTAATCTGAGGCAAAATGACGGTGCCTGTGTCAGCAATTGGTTTTGAAGGTTATGAGAAGAGGCTGGAAATATCCTTCTTTCAGCCTGGAATCTTTCTTGACCCAGAAGGAAAGGGTCTTAGATCTCTCACAAAATCCCAGCTGGATGAGATTTTAGCACCAGCAGAGTGCACAATTGTTTCATCACTGTCAAACGAGGAGGTTGACTCCTATGTTCTCTCTGAGTCCAGCCTCTTTGTCTATCCATATAAGATCATCATCAAAACCTGTGGTACTACCAAGCTACTCCTTTCAATCCCACCCATACTGAAGATGGCCAAGCTCCTTAATCTCGCTGTTAGATCTGTGAGGTACACTCGCGGAAGCTTCATCTTTCCTGGAGCTCAGTCCTTTCCACACCGCCACTTTTCTGAGGAAATATCAGTCCTGGATAGCCACTTTGGGAAGCTTGGACTAAACAGCGTGGCTTATGTTATGGGTGGCGCAGACAGCGCAGAGAAGTGGCATGTGTACTCTGCTTGTGCTGACTCAATGAACGCATGTGACTCTGTTTACACCCTCGAGATGTGCATGACTGGCTTGGATAGAGACAAAGCCTCGGTTTTCTACAAAAATCCATCTAGCTTTGCATCCCACATGACCGTGAAATCTGGAATCAGAAACATCCTCCCAGATTCTCAAATATGTGACTTTGAGTTTGATCCATGTGGTTATTCAATGAACTCAGTCGAGAATGCTGCTGTTTCTACCATTCATGTTACTCCAGAAGATGGATTCAGCTATGCTAGCTTTGAGACAGTTGGGTATGATCTGAAAACCTTGAACCTGAAGCAACTGGTCTTGAGGGTGCTTACATGCTTTGAACCGATGGAGTTTTCAGTAGCTGTGCATGTGGACTTTGCGAGCAAGACATTTGAGGAGTTATGTATGCTGGATTTGAAGGGCTACAGTCGCAAAGAGGGGAGCCTTGAAGAGCTTGGAATGGGTGGTTCTGTTGTCTACCAAAAGTTTGTCAAGACCGCCGAATGTGGTCACCTAGATCAACTCTGAAATGCTGGAAAGACGACGAAGTTGAAGATGAGTAGTTTTCTTTAGTGCTTTGTGTTTTTTAGCCGTAAGAATAAAAGGCTTTGCCTGTTCTAGTGCTTTCTAATTATGTAGACCTGGCGTGATCTTTTATATTCTGTCGTGTTGCCAAAAATAAAGCTGGCGTGTGAGGCTAGCTAATGTCGTATTCTTAGTGGACCTGTTTTTCTTGGTTTTATTTCCCTCTCGTTTCGATAAAAGCAAAGCCTGCCTGTTAGGCTTTGCAGTGCAGTGTGGTATTTGTGATGTGGGACCTTTATTAGGGCCTTGTCAAATTCATGTTCTGATTATTAATTTTATGTCTTTTAAAGTGGAATTCCTTTTCTTCGAATAATTGAGTTGACTGACTCCGTCCTAGACGTTTCATCATTGTGAGAAATTGGGCAGATTATTTAGGCCGATCACTTGGGCCAGATTAGGGACGTCTTTTAATAAAGGAAAATATTTTGATTTTGTCAATGTATTGTATTTTGGTAGGATCACCTAACCTGCCATATAATCTTATAAATGGAGATTGCAGAAGAAGTAAAATTTTGAGAAATTTAATCTTTTTGTTATGTAGTTTTATTTGATTTTTTACGTCTAACTCCGGAGATGGAAGGTATATGAGAATCAATAGATTCAGAGGTTGAAACATGAGAGGTGTGGTGATTATAAATGAAATAAGATTGGTTAAAAAAGATTCAAAATTGCTGTAGCTAAATGATTAAGTTTTTAAAAATATTTTTTCAACTAAAAGAAAGATTGAAAAAAACTTCATACTCCCAGGTTTTAAATATAAGATTGAGTTGAGTGCAGTTGACTTGAGATGTTAATAAAGCTAATGAAATTATTTTAAAATATTTAAATTTATCATTTTTTCTAAACTATTTTTCTGATTTATAAACTGATATAAAATCTAAAGATAAATAAAATATGATTTTGATTAAGAACTTATTTAGTTTCTTTAATTTTATATATGATTTTGATTAAATAACTTATTTATTTTCCTTAATTTCTCTGAAAAAAGTTCATATTGTCTTATATCACTCTGATCGTATTTATAAATCTTTTTTAATTAAATCAACATACAAATGGAGAGGACTCCTCTAAATTCTTATTATAAAGATCAATTAACTTTTCAACTAATAAAAGTTTAAAGTCAATTTCTCATTGGGTCGGTGGCTTAAAAGTAGTTAAAGTTAATAAAGTTGTCTTAGGATCTAAGTAATTTTCAATATTACCCCTACTAATTGCCCTAAATTCAAATATCATATTAATTATTACTCTAACTAACTACCCTTATTGTGGGTAGATATGGAAAAAAATAATTAATGCTAATTGGAATCAGGAAGTGTCTTATAAAAAAGACTAAATAAACTTGTTAGTTGGTGTCTTATAATAAAAACCAGAGGGAGAAGTTAGCTCAATGATTATGGGGTAAATTTTCAACTTTGTCGATATCTTTCAATTATTTATTCTCTATCTATTTTCATTGGTACAATTAATAGGGGTAAAATTGTCATAATTTCATTTATTACTTGAAAGATGACTTATAAATAAGATCAAATTTTTTGGTCGAAAGAGACTTATAAATAAGATTAGAGTGGTATTTAAGATGGGATGGACTATATTTTATGTTTTGTTGAAAAGAAATTGGATTTTCTAATGTAATTATATCTTTTTAATTTGTCAGCCTAAAAAATAATCTAAATTTTATTTATAATATGTATAATTTATCCAGTTACCAAACTTACATGACTTATATTTTAATAGCAATTAATATTCATAAAGTATAAGTTTTTTACGCTCTTATATCTTTATTTTAATTAATTATGCTTATATTTTTAGACGAAATCAGTTGATTTTTTTTCCCCCCAATTAAGAAGGTTTTCATACAAATACATCATATTTCTTATAATTTCCTTTATTTAATAGTTCTTTCACGGATGACAAGTTCCAGTAATAGAGGAATACTTATTTATTGGGTTAGGTTTTTGCCACGTACAGTATTTAATTCTATTGATTGTATCTACCCACTACAACATCAAGGTGGCTGAAGTTTAGTGGTAAGAATTCCACGTTGTGGCCGTGGAGACCTGGGCTCGAATCCCAGCAGCCACATTCAAAGTTTCATTTTTTGAACACAGCAAAATGGATTCAGAACATTTTCTCGTCCTTGCTATATTTTACATTAATCCTAATGTCATAAAATGCTTCTCCTTCTGAAATTGCCCAACTAAACAACAGAACTCCCACGAGCCAAAGGAAATACTAATAATCTTTAATTAAGAAATTGTTTAATTAATAAATTGTGAGAGCATTCCAACAAAGAATAATGGGAAAATTGATTTAGATTTTCAAGTTAAAAGTGTGAGTGGTAAAAGATCAAATCACCTTTAATGGAAGCTCATTTTGCAAATCCTAGATGCTCATCTCCACACTTACACCAACAACCTTCTTCCCCCATTGCTGGCAGCTTTTTAACCCACCTTCTCACGCCCTTCTTTCACCCCATCTCATCATATATATGGCAACCTTCAAAATCCATGTCATCCCATCACTAGAATCTTGTCATTTTCTTTATTTTCGATTCCATCGCTGGGAACAAACTACCTTATTCTTCTAGATCTACCACCCATTGAGTCATTGAGCGTCATCAAAATCAAAGTCATTGACCTTACTTAATTTGACAAAGATGAAGAGAGTAAGATCCATCGCCGTTCATTGAAAACCCATCATTGTTGTTATCATTCGTGCTCATCATTGTCTATGAAGAGAAGAAGCTTGATAATAAAGAAGTGGAAACCCATTGCCATTCAACGAAAGACCCATTGCTCTTCTATGATTTTTAGAAAGTTGGATATTTGTTGCATTTGAGTCTTTGTGGATTCAATAGTGTAGAAGAGATTTTTTTTTTTTTTTTTTTTTTTTTTTTTGAGAGAAGGCTAGAAGCCCAAGTACAGAAAATAAATTACAAAGTAAGGGGAATAAATCCCAAACATTCCTTATCAACTAAGGCCCGTAAAGCCAAAGGATAATCACTAAGGATCTCAGATTTGGAAAGACCCCATTTAACTAAGACATCAGCCACTTGATTAAGCTCTTTAGGAACATAGCAAAAAGAAATAACCCAATTCCTAAATCACGAAGATCTTAATTTGCTTGAACAAGAAGGCTCTCGTAGGAGCACTAGGCGATCGACAAATTAATCGGATCAAGAGCATCGATTCCACAATGATTTTCTTTAAGCCCAAGTCCCAAGCTAACATCAACCCCTCATAAACCGCCCACTCCTCCGCCATGCTAGCACTGCAGACTCCTAGAAGCTTAGTAAAGTCAGCCAACCATAAGCCTCTATCATCTCTCAAAACCCCACCACAACCCTCCTTAGAAGAGCTCAATACCATGGCCCCATCCACATTTAACTTGATCCAGCCCTCGAAAGGAGGCTGCCACATTCGAGCAGGAGAAGAAACAAGGCTGTCATCCGAAGTAGCAAACTGAAAAGACTGAACATTTGCAAACTTTCTCCAGATTTGTAGAATAATGATTTCAGGTCCAGCAGGCTTCATAAAGCCTAGTTCAAATATAGATGAATTTCTCCAACCCCACAACTTTCAAATAGTTACCCCAAAAAAAAGATTCTAGAAGGGTCCCAAATCAGAGCAAAGATTACCATATAAGTTCAAAGCCATCTAGTCCCTAAGGTTAGCATAAAAAAATTGAGCAGAGTATCTTGGACCAATCAGCTTCAACCATAGGCGCTTGGCATAAAGGCAGTCCCTTAAGATATGTAAAATATCCTCTACATTACCATTACAATGACCACAAGAAGCAGGGGCAGCGGACCAGGAATTCCGCCATTCATTAGTAGGAAGTTTATTTAACAAAACCATCCATATTAACACTCGAATACGCTCTACTCCTTGCCACTTCCACACACATTTGAATAATTTACATTTAAGATGAGGGGGATTTTTTTCAATTAAAAAATAAGCACTTCTAATTGAAAAATTTCCATCTCTAGCCGCACCCTATATCATGGTATCATTACTCGCATCTGCCCACGGCGGTAAATGACAGATCAACCGCTGAATAATAGTTGGATTGACACACCCAGCAAGTCTATGAATATCCCAAAACCCATCGACAACCCAATCAGCAACCAAGGATGATTCTTCTACCTCAGAAGGTTGTCTAATAGTAAGGTCCTCAATCTTACCGTCGAAAAGCCAGGGATCCGAGAAAAAACTAACCGTAGCACCATTTCTATCTTGCCACTTCGTACCCAAATCAACAGGAGGCTTCTGGGAGGTAATGAACTTCCCCAATTTTGAGTCTCCCGCACGAAAAGTAAGGAGCGAATCATCATCCCACCTCATATACCTACCCCATAGCACCTCAACCCATAAGCCACTTGAGCCCATAATCAAGTTCCAAGCAAGTTTTGCTCCACAGGCTTTGTTAAAGGAAGAGAGACGCCTAAAACCAAGCCCCCCATACTCTTTTGGGAGAGTGATACGATCCCAACCCACTGGATGATAGTGAGTGTGTGATCCACCATGACCCCAGATAAAATTCCTCTGAATATTTTCCACCTCTAAACAGATACTCCTTGGAATCCTAGCGACTTGCATTGGATACAAGGGAATAGACCCCAAGACAGACTTAGCAAGAGTAATGCGTCCTGCAATAGATAATGAATTAGCTTTCCAAGTAGCAAGTTTGGCATGAACCCTTTCAACAATATAACCATAAGTCTCTCTAGTTTTCCTATTTCTGGTTAGAGGAAAACCAAGGTATCTACCTATTTCACATGAAATACTCATCCCAGTCAGGTCCTTAATGGAATTCCTTGATTGAATCGAGACCTTAGGCGAGAAGAACAAAGACGATTTAGCCTTATTAACTTTCACCCCTGAAGCATTAGAAAAGCTATCCAAACACTTCATCATGATCTCTGCCTGTGCCATGGAAGCCACCCCAAACAACAAAAGATTGTCCGCAAACATAAGATGTGAAATTTTAGGGCCAGATCTAGAAGTAGATATCGGCTGCCAGCTCCCACACTGTACCTCATCACAAATCAAATGTGAAAGCTTGTCCATACATAAGACAAAAAGTAAAGGAGAAATAGGATCCCCTTGGTGAAGACCTCTCCGCGGGAAGAAAAATTTAGATTGTGAACCATTCCAAATAACATTGTAAGAAACGGAAGATACACAAGACATAATGAGATTTATAAACTCCAAATCAAAGCCTACCTAAAGAAGGACCTGTTTCAGGAAGTCCCACCTCACCCTATCATAGGCCTTTTAAGGTCAATCTTCATTGCCATAAACCCTCTTTTCTTGCTTAAAATATGAAGGAGCTCCTGCCCAACTACAATGTTATCTTGTATATGACGCCCTTTAATAAAACTAGATTGGAATGGAGAAATAACCTCATTCATAACTCCTTTAAGCCTATGAGTAATAATTTTGGTAATACATTTGTAATGGACCAAACAGAGAGAAATAGGCCTAAAATGAGAGACCAATTTCGGGCTATCCCTTTTAGGAATCAAGGATATAAGGGTTTTATTAGCCTCCTCAGGAAGTGTAGACCCTTGAAAAATACCCCTTATGAAAGCACATAAAGATGGCCCAACCTTATTCCAATTTTTCTTGTAAAAAATCAGGGGGAAACCATCAAAACCCAGGGCTTTAAAATTACCCATAGAGAAGACAACATTTCTAACTTCGTCATCTAAGGGAATTCTAGTCAGGCCACATAGCACAGATTCATCCACAGTGGGGAACTTAGACCTAGTAATCAAACAAGGAGAAGTAACACTATCATCATCACAAAGTAATTTAAAATACCGACAATCAGAGTTCGCAACTCCACCTCATCATTGACCTAGGTGCCCTCTTCATTCTTAAGAGAAACGATTCTATTTCTTTGTCTCCTCATTTTGGTCTTTAGATGGTAATAGAGAGTATTCCGATCACCTTCCGTAACCCACTGAGTTCGAGATGTTTGGAACCATTTTATCTCTTTTAGTCGCATAAGTCTTTCCAACTCCTCCTGCAACTCCAATTCCAATTCGCACAAAAATTGAGAGTGTGGATAAGCGGTAGACCTCTGAAGACCATTCAATCTAGCCAGAACAAATTTCTTCTTTTTCTCCACAAGGCCAAATACTTCTCTATTCCAGGGACCAAAGCCTCCCTGAAATTGAGAAGAGAATTGTCAATATCAACTCCCATGTCCTATTTATCAGCTAACAACTCCTCGAATTGGACATGGGACATCCACATAATCTCAAACCGAAATGGTCGAACCCTCAGGCACAATTCATTACAAATCACCAAAAACCGGGGAGAGAGGATTATGGTCAAAGAAGCTTGTGCGAGGAAGAATCTGAACAAAACTATTTGCAAAACTTGACAAGAAGGACGAATTGACCAAAGCCCTGTCCAGTCTTTCAAAAAGACGAGCACAGTTTGCTAGCTTGGGACCTCGACACGTAAACCTTGGCCCATGAAAACCCAAATCCGAGAGCCCACAACACCGAATCTGCTCCCTAAATTTCCTCTATATGTGGAATTGGACACGAGCACCTTCGATCTCGGATCGATGACAAGGATGTCATTGAAATCACCGATAACAGCCCAAGGCAAAGAGATAGTAGAAGCAAGATTGGTTAAATCATACCAGAGCGATTCTTTCAAGGCCGGTGACGGAACAACATACACCGCTGTGAGAAGAAGAGATTGCCTCCCCACCAAATCACACCTCAGGTGAAAAATTGCCTGTTTAATACTAGCATCGAAACGTTAACATGATCGGACCTCCAAGCCGCCACCAGCCCACCTAACCGTTCTACGCTAGGGATGAATGATAGACCGTCAAAACCAAGAGTTTGAAGACAAAAAAATCTTGACTCCTGCTCACATTTGGTTTCCGTGAGAACCAGAAGATCAGGAACTGAATTCCCCCAAACCGAACGTAAGCTTCAAACTAGTCACCTGTCACAAGCTCCACGTGTATTCCAGAAAAAAATCTTTGCCATCCAGCAAAAGAAATACTCAAAAATCCTAAATGGGCTAAAAGCCCCCAAAACCAAAGGCCCAATTAGACTAAGATAATTGTGTTTCAGAACCACAAACCCATTCTCCTCATCCCATGGTCCATCTTTTCCCATTAAGGAATCACCATCAATCTCGGCCTAAAACTTCCCCTCCAGGCCCGCTAGCGTTCCTTTCTCACCAGGGTCCAGAGTAGATAGTACAAATTCAATTTCAGCTGGCATGTCATCAGACACCGGGCCCACCTCCATCTCAGTACAAATCTCCTTATGCTTCGAATCCTCCAGGTAATAATCTGTGCCTTTCTCCTCCTCGTACTTAGACCTCAGGATTTCTGCAGATTGTGGCTCACTATGTTCAGCATCTCGTGATCTTTTCTCCTTCCTTGCCTCCAAAACCTTAACACTGCTATCCTGTGACACTTTCATCACCTTCTTTTTTGCTGCTCCTTTTTTCTCTTTTTTCTCCTTTTTCTCCCTAGAGCCACTCACCACCGTCATACTTTGCGTAGTCGCTTTGCTCACTGTGCCCATTAGAGCGACAAGGAGGTTTGACTTTGTGGAAGCACCATCGTTATCCGCTCCATCGCCGGCAAGGACTTCAAAACGTGAGCCACCTTCTGACTGCTGGAGATCACTTTTAGGTTTGTCCTTTTCCGATCCCTTCTTCCTTCGTGGCTTCTGAACCACTTTCCATACATCAGCAGACTGCATTTTTGTAACCTCAGTTTCGACTACCCCCTTATCAGCAACCATAGCGACATCCTTCTCCGGTCCCACTACTACCACACTCTTATCCCCTGTTTTAGGTAGATTGGCCCCTGCTTTGCATTCCTCTTGCTTATGCCCATACACACCACAGTTAAGGCACAAAGAATGGAGGCCTTCATATTCTAGAAAGAACTCCTCTCCATCCAGTGAAAACCCAGACATCAGTTGCTTGGTTAGGTCCACAAGGGCACAAATTCTAGCATAGTGCCCTCTTAACTGACCTGAAGTGTTGAAATCGATTTTAATAATCTCACCAATCCTGTTACCTATCCAAGTTAAAGCTTCCCTCTCATAATACTCTAAAACAATGTTTGGCAAACGAACCCATACAGCAGCTTTGTCGATAGTGGCCCTTCTAGGATGAAACTGAGGCTCCCATGGCCTAACAGTAAGGTAATGATTAAAGATCATCCAAGGACCTCCAGTTAGAGCATTCAGGTAATCTTCTTTATTTGTGAACTTGACCACAAAAAAGCCATTACCTATGTTGATCAGACTAACCACACCCCTCTTAGCCCATAGGGATTGAAGGATAGCTAGTAACAACTTATAGCCAATATTTCTACCCAGAAGCTTTACTATGACTGCTCTATTCCACGCCTTATACAATCTCTTCTTCATCTTCTCAGAGAAAGAAAAGGTGGGGAAGTTATGAATGGGGTCTTCTTTACTGACACAGAGAGGAGCAGAATCTTCTTTATCCGAGCTTAGTGAATCACTATCAGACATAATATCATCATTCAACTCCTCATTGTTTCCAAGGCTCCCCTCATTCTTTGCATTATTATTAATACCTTGCAGCTTCTCTGCAAATCTCTGTCCAGAAGTCCAGCATTGGTCATCCTTTCCCCCAAGCACTGGCCATTCTTCAACAAATGGAGTAGCACCTCCATTTTTAATTTTCTTTGAGCTACGATGTAGAAGATCATCCTCCTCACGGGAAGGAGGGGCTTGCAAGGAAGGTTTACCAGAGAGAACTAAAGCCATTTTGTCTATATAGAAGGGATTTGATTGTTTAGCCTTTATGTGGAAGGGGATTGATCTTTTTTGCCTTTGATTTGTGGGTCCAACTCTACCAGTTTGAATTCACAATGTTGCAGATTGGAGATTGAAGAAGGTTTTTTTTTTTTTTTTTTTTTTTTAATTTCTTTAATAAGGCTATTTTTGCCATTTTTTAAAAGGGTAATTTGATCTTGTCCCCCTCAATTTAGTTACACTCAAGGACTTGAACGTTTCAGGTCCCATTCCCCAATTAATTTGTTAAATATGGATTTATCCCCAATTTTCCCCAGAATAATTAATTAAGAAACATTTTTTTCTTCTTCCCTTTTCTCTTTTATTTCCTTTTTTTTTTTCCATAAAATAAAAATACATAAAATTTGGGCCTTTCTTCATGTAGCCCTAAAACCCAATACTAGTTCACTCTTCAAAGATTAAAGCCCATAATTTGAAACTTGAGGGTCCAAACTCTAAGTACAAATATTACATTAATTAGAAGCAAAATTTTCATTCAAAACATATTGATAGATACTTTTCTCCTCTCCTTAATATTATATCCAATTGATTTTCTTGAAGAAATTAATGAAGCTAAATAAATTATTTAATTATAACATATATTGTATATGGGGAAAGTATTTCTCCAAATCGGAGATAGAGTTATCTCCAGTGACCTCAAAACTACGTCGTTTTGAATTAATGAAGGGCTTGTTAGTAATTTTAGGTGAATTAGTGAAAGATGTTTTCGGTAAAATGTATATGATTAAAAAATAAACAAAATTACAGAAACATCATTCATTAATCCAAAACGATGTAGTTTTGGGGTCACTGGAGATATTCTTTACCCATTGTTGTATATTATTATATTATATATCAATTTTATAAGTTAGATAAATTAGTTTGGAGAAAAATGATAAATACAAAATTTTAATGTAATTTATTCAGCTTTCATAATAGGGAAAATCCTAAATAAAAATGGTTGAATTACCCAAATTCTAATTTGGGTTATTAAACTTAACAAATTATTAATTAGGTTATGTGACACAATTATGGATTTATAATTGGGGCTAAATTGCTTCTATATCCCTTAGTTATTTAAAAAAAAAAAAAAAAATATTGGAGATAGAATAATATTATTTACGCCTTACATAAGAACCCTAACAATAAAA
This sequence comes from Acacia acuminata, assembly GCA_019022655.1. Lineage (NCBI taxonomy): Eukaryota > Viridiplantae > Streptophyta > Magnoliopsida > Fabales > Fabaceae > Acacia > Acacia acuminata. Next base: position 4,308,215 of record JAFJYI010000028.1, on the reverse strand, counting down.
AATTCATTGGACGGCTCGACCCTATCAGAAAATCGGCAAAAAATTCATTGGACAGCTCGACCCTATCAGAAAATCGGCAAAAAAGGTTACGATAAGTTGATTCTAATGTTAAATCTATGGTCCTTAATCTCTTTTAAATAATCAAATGATCCTATGAGATTGCTTCTCAGCGTCCAGTCTTGCGATTGAAAGTAACACCTTTGTACTGTGAGCTTCGAGACCTAGGCCCTCTTCTGCTTTTCCTAATTTGGGGTTGCTTTTGCTGCAACTCTTTCAATTCACCTTGCGTGTTAGCAACACCACTCTCAGCAAATGACAGATTCAACCATTGATTACTTCTCGAACATGATAATCCCAATCGAAAATCACAGTCTCTATGTTCCTTGTCGTCACTATTATTCACCGGGAAAAGTGGTTGTATCACAGTGTCGTTGATGCTCCACAGAGCTCACGAGAGATATTTTTTCTTTACTTTTTTCTTTGGATTATGGATAAGGGATATTATTGGAAAATAACTAACATTTAAATATTTTAAATTGGGTCATTGACCTAATTTAAGATTTATTGAGTTTACCAACCTTATATAGGATTTTCTTATTTCAACCGTCTTTTTATATGAAATTCTCTCTTCATAATATTTAAATAGTGTCAACCGAGACAACAGGAGGGGATTATATAACAAATATTCAAATTCAAACTTGTGTAAAACAACATACAGAACGTTTCATGAGAGGCTTCTTCATCTTCCCTCATAGCCGTCGTTCTCGTGTGCTAGTTGACTCATTGGAGAAGTCTAATCTACCATTTGCATGAATCTCAGGGTCTTCTGCTCCGACATCAGTCATCAGCTTCCATAGATTTGTATTGGTCAGGCTGCTCTGAACCGCCGCTGGCCATCCCCAGCCGAAATATACGGCGTAAAAGTTGGTCCTCGTGGAGCTTTTCGTTGCCAAAGAATTTCCAATATTGCGCCCCTCTCAAAAACCGATCTTTGGATATTTTACACAATCTTCAAACTCCCTTCTTGATCTTTTCTTCTGTGTATGATGAGACAACCATTAATATTACCAATTTACCATGAGGAAACCATTCCTCTGGGGATCACCATATTCATTATGTTTTAATGTTGGAATATACCTAGTCCAATCCATCCTTAGTGGATTAGGGCCAAACCCAGATTGAATTAGGGTCAAATTATAAATAATAGAAAAGTTTGGGTAGAAGATTGTGATATTTCCCAATTATTCTAATCTTTATCATTAAACCAATTCAATATGTTCTTTGACGAGGAAAGGGTACATAGGTTGAGGAAGAGGCACATGGAACCATACATATATATAAGTGTGTGATTGTATAAATTAAAGGGTAGGGTTATGTGACATAATAAGCTAAACCATATGTCTATCTCTTCTTCTTAAACTTTCTTTTATTCTTTTTATCTATGGTGTGTTTGATGTGCGTTCATAATCGAGTCCACAACTATGATCTTGTTAGTGTGGGAACTTAAAGGGTTGCATTCTAGGTACGCCCAATTTTCTTATGGAGATATTATTAATATCTTCCAACATCTTCTATGTTTCATTTTCATGTGTCATAACACAACAAAGGATCATCATCACTCTCTCACGTATCATTCAAAGTTTTCTCCACCACGAAAAATTCATGAGAACATTGAGAAGATGTTACGAACATTGGACTAGACTTCTTTTACTTAGTTACATTAATATTTTCAAGAAGATAACAAAAATACATGCATCATTATTTTGAGTGACTTGTTTTAGTTCGCTTCGGGGGTAGATTTAGGGGGCTAGGGTGGCCCCCCCCCTAAAATTATAGGAAATGACCCAAAATTTTAGGGAATCATATTTCAACCTCATAAAAGTTTCAATATTTTCACTTTAATTTTTAATATAGGTGTCATAAAAGGACTAAAGTGAAAATATTTAAATTTTTATGAGGCTCAAATATGATTCCTAGAACTTTGAGTCCTTGTCTGTAATTTTTGCCCCCTTAACATCATTTTCTGGCTCCGCCCTGGTTCGCTCCCTAGCTATTATTATCGTCCACAACGTATGGGGTGAGTGTGACTGAGAGATTGAAGTGGCTGTGAATTAAAAGAAAAAGGTGAGAAAGGAAGAGGGGAAGAACGTGTCTCTGACATAAAAGAGGTATATACGTGTGTGTGTCGTCACATGTGTCTCTCAAATCTAGAACTTAAATACTACTTCAATCCTTAATATAACATTTAATTTATAGTGTAAATTATACTACAAATAAAATCATTTGATTTTTAATATAAAACATATTTAGAGATTTTATCTTGATCCTAAATATAAGATATTTTTTCATGTTTGTCAATTTTTTCTGATTTATTTTATTGATGATCCCTTAATAATAATCAATGAAAAGAAGGAATGAGAAAATTAATGAAGATGAGTAGGTATTTTTAAAAATACATATTCTATTAACTAACTAAAATAATTTCCTTAATTTAGTCAAATTAAATAAATATATATTATATTAAAGAGGGATTAATATATGCGGAGGTAGTATGATTTAAAATATCTAATAACGTGTGATATCAGGTACATACTTGTACTCATCCACTAAGTCAACTTTGCCGATAAAATAGGATCTGATGCCCCCTAAAACAAGAAACCATATAAAGAACTTTAATTACAAAAAAAAGTGGAAAAGATGATAACATTGAGTCACACAAATATTAATATTATGCAATACAAGACATGAAAACAAAATTTCCTTCACAACGCACAAATAAACACAGCATGCATGCTTGGTCATGAACTGTAATGCGAATACGTAAAATAATATGCTGGACACACTCGAGTATATACAGAGACAAGAAATGATATGCAAACTGTTACATCAAGCTTTGCTTCTATCATAGTCGACCTCGTGCTAGTTTATTGGATAAACCTGCTGACAATGGCGGCAGCCGTGACGGTTGCTATGGCGACACTCCATGCATGGATTCACAATTATGGTAATCCACATATATATAAATATACACATATTATAGAGAATTAGAGTTACTACTTGACTGCGTAATAACTCCAACAATGTCCAAATCCTTTGCGGTGCTTGCGTTCTCAAGAATTCCTATAATAGTACCAAGCTATTTTAACATTCAGGTCCTTTGGGAAGGTTAAAAGGGTTGTCTTTATATATGAAATCAATAAAAACCCTTTTAGGACAAGACATTCACTTTTAGCTCTTATTTTATCAATTTCCGGATTAACCCCTTGACTGGCCATAAGTTTCAAGAACTTTGAAAATCGATATTAAATTGCACAAAAATCAAAATGATGTGTTTTCAACTCTCACCTGTTCCTTGAGCAGTCTATTTTCACAAAAAAAATAACTCGAATAGTCAGAACACTTCATATCATTCCCAGTTTTTAAATCTTCCTTGACTATGCAGTTGAAACTTCCAGTAATTATGCTTAACTTTAAAAATCAACAACTTCTTGCATAAAGCTTCAAAAATTGCAAACCACCTGTTAAAATTATAACTCTATGTGTTCTCTTTGTATTTGGAAAGTCTCAGGATTTTCTAACTTCATTTACTCATTTTCTAACTTCATTTACTCAGTCAAACGCTTTACACAAATTTACTGCCCATTTTTAACTTTCTAGAATCTTAGGTTAGCTTCTAAAAATCAGATCTCCTTATATAAAATTTCAAAAATTAAAAAATACCTATCAAATTAAATCTCTTCATGTCTTTACTTTAAATCTGAAAAGTTTCACAATTGTTGGAGTCCATTTACCGAGTCAAAACTCACATGCAAATTGACTGCCTCCAGAATTTCAAAATCTGGCAGTTTTTTTTATAACTTGGTTAATTTTGATCCCTTGGCTTCAAAAATTGTTTTCCACCACATTTTTACTCTATTTTTCGAAATAGACCCTTTAAACACTTCATATTTTCATTATGAACTAGAGAAACACACATGCATGTTGATTTTTCCCCTTAAATTATGACATGCAATGAAGTTTGAAGGTGGAATTGCAACTCACCTTGTCTTCTATGGTTTCTCTTCTTCCTTTCTTGGAGTTCCTAGCTGATCAGCCCCAAGACAATTGTTGGGAGGTTGCTGACCATGAGAGGAAGAGATGAAAGATGATTGATGGTTTGAAAGAGAGGGATTCACGGTGGAAGGAGGAGGAAGAAAGGAGGAGCTACGGTGAGAGAAGAAGAGAAGGAGGGAGGCCGGAAGTTTGAGAGGAGGAGGAGGAGCACGACTTGAGGGAAATGAGAAATATGAGATAGAGGAGGGGAGGACGCATGGGGTGTTGGAGAGAGGGAATTGGAGAATTGTACAAGTGTTGGGTAGAGGAGAAATGCCGTGGGTTTAGATGGACGGAGGAAGGAATCAGATTTTTGTAACAATGGTTGTGTGTGTGTCCTGGTTGCTTGTGGGCTATGTGTCTTTGTGTGTGTGGACGTGTAATAGATAGAAGGAGGGGAGTGAAATCTGGTTTGTGAGTGTGGCATGTGATGCATCTTTCTTCCTAGCCTTCCTTATTGGGCCAAATTCCTTGAGCCAATGGGAGGGTCCAATTTTGCTTCCGCTTTTTCCTTAATCTGGGCCGAAAGTTATGGACTAAATAAGAACCCAAATTTCTCAATCTTTCTTGATTTTGAGCTCAAAATCCCTAGTCCAATTAATTAATTTTTTATTTATCTTTTTTCTTTTCTTTAATTTAGGGCCGAAAGTCTTTTCTAAAGTCCAATTGGTTTTCTTCCTCCTTTATTTTGGACCAAAGTGCATAACTTGAACAAAAATCTAAATGCCCTTTTCATTCTCTTTGTAATTGGACCAAATTGTGGCTTTATTTAGGAAGCCCATTTAGGTGGCCGGCTGGTGGTGGTCGGCCGCCGGAAGTGGGGCCCACCGGCCAGGGTGGGGGGTATTTTAGGTTTTTTATTATTATTTAAAATTAAGGGTAAAAAGGTAATTTCACCCGTGTTAGTGTTACTTTTCCATTGACCAATCCAAGTTGATGGTCAACTAACTACCGTGGTATTTTTACTTTCAAAAACATAACCACGCGTGTGTATTTTTTTTTAGAAAAAGGTCGTGTTCTTTGCTCCTTGGGGCAAAGGTCATGTGTAAAATTCTTCCTTTACCCTTTAATTAAAAGGTAGATATATATATAAAAGATAATTAAATAGGTATAAAATATTAACAAATCAACCTTATTATACTATAAAATATACACCTATTTAATTATAAAATATATACTTATTATAAAGACAACGTGCAAAACATTGCATCAATCTCTACGTCTATCATAGTCGACCTCGTGCTGGTTTCTTGAATAATCCCGGTGGCAGCGACACCGCATGCATAAACTCAACCCTTCCCATGAGTTCTAATATTTCATACGACATGCAAAGCTCAATGTCAAGGCTCTCTTCTTCTTCTCCAGCATCAATTACAAGGTCCCAATCATACATATAAGCTGGGCCCCAACGAAGCCCCGAAGCCCGTCCCCAGCCAAAGTCAATGGAATAAAAGTTGGATCTTTGGCTACCACCAGCATGCATTTCCCTCCCAAATCTGTCGATAAGTAAACTCAATGTTGGATTTGGGATCAAAGCTTCAAAGTCGCTCTTGATCTTCTCTCCAGACGATGACGAGATCACCTTATTCATTTCCAAAGAAAACTTCCCATGTCCTTTATCTCCCACCAAGTCCCTAACTTTCATTCTCGATCACCACAGCATAGCAAATTGCATCGTGTTGCCCAAATAGGTGTCTGGAATTGGTGGGTTTGAGATTCAAGATCTGGCAGTTACGAGTACACTGCAACTGTCTTCTTCGGGATCAAGATGCAGATTTTTCACCGCACATATCCAAATATGGCTAATAACTGCCTGGAGAGAGGAGCTTTTATTGCTGAGAACACCATCTTCTACCTCTGAGTTAGCTTTTGCTTTGAGTTCAACAATTTTTTCTTGTGTAAAGTGGAAGATCCTCTACAAAAGCGGAGGTGGATGAAGAGAGTTAGCATATTCACCACCATAATTCTCCATTATCTCCCAATAACCTATTCGTCTAGGACGTTCAATGTTTGCTTGAGGAAACCATCGTTCAAATGAAGCAACCTTCGACTTTGATCCACTGCGGTTCAAACCATTTTGACTAATCTTAGCCCATGTATTCATGATATCCCAGGCCGACTTCACATCAGCAAGACAATGGTTAACAGAGAAAGCAATGAAGATGCAGTCCAAAAGCTCGGTAACTTGAACCGCATATAATGGGATATGTGTTCCTTCAAAGTTCTTGGATTTTCCGAGTGGGAAAAAGGACTCGACAATTCGAGGAACATAAGTGAGTTCAAGGATGTCAGCCATTGTAGTGTTCATGCGATGGCATGAACAAAACTTACTCCACCATTGTTGCAAGTGACAAAGACCGAAGAGGTGTCGTCATCGCCATGGGGAATAATGGCAAGACGGCCGGCAATGGGCATGAAGAAATCAAGGGCGAAAGAAAACGAATCGTTAAGATGTTGGCTTACCAATGACGAAGATATGTTGGGTTTGTGGAAAAGAAGCCCCTTTTGACCATACTCGAGAAGTAGTAAACTAAGATCCCATCGATTGAGTTCGATTACCTTAGGTGAATCACCATTACTAACAAGGCTTGGTGCCCGAATTGTTGTAGTGGAGATCACTGGATAGCTGCCATGATAGGGTTTTGATGGGTGCTTCAATTATCTGCAATTGCTAGTTCTAATATCCATTCATTTATACAAGTATATAGAAGATCCGACACCATATTTTCATTTCATATAATAAGTCAGTTAATGTTAATTATTCATCTAATATTCCGTACGTCTCGTCGGTCATCACATATTAATGGGAATATTTATATAAATATATCCCACATATTTTGATAAATAAATAAATTGACAACGCATTTCCCTTATTCCACATGGTGTGTGTAACACGGTATAATATCTTAGTTTATACTATGTGAGGTTAGTGGCCGGTGTGTTATGTGACATTCAAGTTGTGTATTCTTGGACTTATAAATAATACTACATTTAGTCCTTAATATAAGATATATTTACCTAATTTAAATAGATTAAAAAAGTTAGTTAAGTTAGTTATTATAACAAGTATTTTCTAAAATATCCTAGAAATTTTCCTTAATTTCCTTATTCCCCTCTCCTCCTTGAGAGAGCATCAATATGAGTAAATTAGGAAAAGATTGACAAATATAAAAATTACGTCTTATATTTAGGACCAAGATCAATTCTCTAAATATGTTATATTTTAAGGACTGAAGGGGAGTGTATTTTTTTTTTTAATACATTTTATGTTATGTATGGATTTGATCAACCCCGCACATTACAACAAACATTTAAAATATAAGCTGTATTATTTATGTTTTAATAAAAAAGACAACTTATATTAAGCATCAAAAGTTACTTAAAAAGCAATCCTCACTCAAGATAAAAGCAAGAGGACCCAGTACATAGTCAGTACAGCAAACATGAAAACAGAACTACATAACCGAAGATGAAACATAAGGAAGTAAAGAACAAAAGGCAAGGCAATATCAATGAAAGTAGCGTCTAGTAGAAAATTCCCTACGTTATGGGTCTGAATTTCTATTGGGAGAGGTGCCCCTATTTAATATTGAACAATGTCTTGAACAAAATTGCCTTTACTTCAAAGAAAAAAAAAGTACCTCCAAAAGAAGGATACTTATTGTAACACCTCCAATTTTCATGCAAATTAATTAATGGAATATATGATTTCTCACCAAGTATCGGTCAATGGTATATTATTTTTTCGACAAGATAAATTAATTATTGGAAAATAATAATAATAAATAATGAGGAATTATTTGGAAAGGTGACAATTAAATTTGGTTATGGATAATTTAAGATAAGTAATGTTAAAGGAGTTAAAAATACTTTTCCTCATTATTTCTATAATTTTTGTCAAATAAAAAGAGGGGAAAATGCTGATAAAAAATTAGCGGAGTTCGATATAAGTCTAATATCCCTTAGAAAAATGAATATTGGATAGGACTTATATAACACAAAATTTTTCCCCATATTTTTCTTGGTGTCGACGTGCGAGGGGAGGAAGTAGAAAATAGTTACCTAGCTCTAGGAGAGATTTGAAGGACCTCTCAAAACACAATTAATGGAAGTTGGACAAAGAAAAGAAAGATATCAAATCTTTCTTCACAAATTCCCAACGTGAGAAAATATACCAAAAGGGAATTTAAAAAATAATAATAAATAATAATATATGTGTGCATAGCCTCGACGGAAAAAAGAGAGAGAGAGAGAGGAATAGAATATAAAACAATGCAATATTGGTTAATGAAGGAAGGAAGTGGTTCCTATTTTTTCCCTTGGCATCTGGACGTGAAAGGGAGTAGTGAAATAAGATTGATTGGACATTCAACATTATTGAGAAGCAGAAGTGATCATGTGGAGCAAAGCTTGAGGAAGTAAAAAAAAGAAATCTTTCTCCAATATCCAGACGTATGAGAGGCCGAATTTAATACATAAATAAATAAAATATTAAAACTACTTTTCAATCCCCTAGGCCCCGTTTGAATCAAAGAAAAGGTGAGAATGGAAAGGAATGAAAAATATTTTGCCTCGATGCGTTTGGTTGGCACTGAAAAAGAAAATGGGTTGATACACAAATTTTTGTTTGGTTGAAAGAAATTAAGGTAGGAAAATGAGGAAAAATACCATTTTACCCTTAAGCTAAAATATTTTTTTTATACCACACAAAACCAACCACTCGAGCACAGTACAATATGCAAATGGGTGTCAAAGATATGTCGATAATCTGAGAGGTTTAGTTGACGATGATGAGAGAATGAGATGAGTTGAAAGACAATGGCGATATGACGAGTTTGATGAAGAAGGCAAAATTTAAAGAAGGCAATATGACGATTTTGATGAAGAAGGCAAAAGAAGATGACGAGAGGGAAGCCTCGACAACTTGCGAGAGGAAGCGGACTTGTGGGTGTGTGATTCGGGAAATGGGAATAGGGTTCGACGCGTTTTATAAATGAGAATTGAAGACGACCGACACGTTTTATGGGCATTCTGAAGAATGCCATGAGCATTCTCTCGGCATAATGCCCATGGCATTCTGGAGAATGTATGGGCAATCGAGAGAATGCCCATGACATTCTCGAGAATGTCGTGGGCATTCTCAAGAATGACTCTAATTTTTTTTTTAAAATAAGAATTTCCCGAGGTCTTCAATTCTCGAGTTCGGTGACAATACCCGAGAATGCGTAGTGTAAGAATATTGGAGAGTCAAGGTAAAAAACATGATTCCTCAAATTCTCGAGAATTCCATATGATTCTCGAGAATGCGAGACTTTGACTCACTTTCACTCTCGCCAATTCTCGAGAGTCCTAAGGTGATTCTCGAGAATTGCCTATCAAAATGAGTTCTAAGTGAACTCTGATCATCTCCAATTCTCGAGAATCTCTTGATGATTCTCGAGAATCCTTGATTTAGAGAGCTTGACAAGAGTTTTCTTCGACAATTCTCGAGAACTTCTTAAAGATTCTCGAGAATGATGATTTAATTGTGAACGGAAATACATGCGCCACTTAGAAAAATTAGCAAATCTCGATATTTCTCGAGAATTCATTATTAATTCTCGAGAATGCTTTAGAAATTACAAGAACAATGGTACATCAATTCTCGAGAATGCTAACATCATTCTTGAGAATTACCATACTATGTAAATCTGTTTTCTAGTTGCAGAACAGGGGAACCTGCAAAAAACAATCTAGGAACTCCGATGCTTAAGTTACTCTCTATTAATTCAAAACCTTATAATCTTTCACGTCTTGTTATCATCAAAATACTGGAGCTAACACAAATTACTTGCGGCCAATTACAATTACTCGTTACTTGAGTAACGTCGGAATTGAGGAACAAAAATATCATTCCCACGACTTCAACTGGTTTTTTCCCCATATTTTCATTATGACACTCGACTACGCATCATTTCACTCGAGTGTACAAGATATTATGCATAGTCTCTGTTTATCTCTGTTTTAAGATAATTGAATAGGGGATATGAGGGAGGAAACACAACTTAGGTACATAACTTTAGAACTTTATATATATTAAACGTAGTTCCATACAATATATTTGTCTGTCGTTTGTTGTCAATTGCACGCTTACAGTTGCCTTTGACAAAATTATAAATATACATGGGCACCAAAAAAAGCCCAGCCATGGAACTTCCCAAAAATTCAAAATAAGATTTGACAGACTTTCTCAAAAAATTCAAGTTAACCCACAGAAATCTATGTCCCTAGCAATGATCGAATCCATGCTTCCTTGTATGCGATGGGAATTTGCTCAAAGGAATTTAGCAGTTGTTGTGAAGAGACAATCTTAATATGGGCGGTGGTCAGCTCCTCAATAGTAAGACTAGGACTTCCAACAAATGTTGAAACAACTCAGCTTCCTTGACTTGCATCTTAGCATGGTGCGAAGCCCGAGATAAACGTGCTCCCAGATTGTCAAAAACTCTCTCTATTGTGCCATCAAGGGAGGACATGGTTTCCCTCAAAACATCCGCAACCGTATCATTCTTCCCCATTTTCCTCCTCTTCCTTGCGCTACCCGAGCACTCACTTTGCGCGCCTCCATTGGCATAATTACCAACAGTGGGACGTGGAACTGCTGGGGTGGCCTCCACATGTATTGGGGACTCAGGGATCACTTCTTCTTCTTCAAGAATTTCTTCTACCATGCCTTTTGGTGATTTACAGTAGTCACCGACCACCCTATCTTTGGACCAAACGAAACACATATCTTGGAAATGGGGTAGGCACTTGTTTCTGTACGTTCCAGCCCTCTTGTGTACCTAACAAACAAGTGAATGTGTAATTAGTAATAACTGTTTGGCAAGTAATGTATAGGAAATGGGAAATGGTCACAAACCTTGATGTACTCATCCCACACTTCCTTGTCCGCAACAACACATTGTCTATCCGGATCCCATCCAAATCCGGACGTGTTCGAGCCATACACCATATTGTATACCACTTGCAAGGCCAATTTCATTGTTTTGATGCGCGATATTATGTGAGGATTTCCTTTGATTTCTGAATTAGGTTGGTGCTCCAGCATCAATTCTTCCAATCGGTTGGCATACCCTGACTTGAACCTATTTCTGCCATAAACCTCTGTTCTGTCCTCAGTTGCATAAGGCACTCGACTAGTAGTTTGTCTTCGTCAGCTGTCTACATGTGAAACTTTTGTTTTTGTGAGTCTTCCATTCTACCACTACACAAATCAAAAGTAGTTATTCCATAACAAGTAATTAAATACATGAGTAACAATTTAACCCCTGCAACTCTAGCTATGAAAAAGAAACAAACACATTCACAATATCTGCTTATTTCAGTGTAAACAAACAAAGGTTTTACAACGGGATGTTTATCAATTAATACACCAATGCTAATCATTATCAGGATCTATTAGCCAAATAAGCATTGAAAATATCAGTAGCCAGGTTATCTCTAAAATTGTTCAATGCGAATAGAAAGTTTCCATCGTAGAAATTGGAGGAATTTCTTGACTTGGGTTTCGGGGTTCCAATGAGTCCAGTTGTTCATCTAATGGGTCACGCACAGTTGATCTTTGAATAAGGTTATAGAGAAGGCAACATGCCACAATATATCTATTCTGAATGTTTATCGGATAGGATGAAGGAGTTTGAAGGATTCCCCATCTTAACTTCAGAATACCAAAGCATCTTTCAATGATATTACGCTCACATGAATGTCGCATGTTAAAACATTCAGCTGGAGTCTGAGGTTGGTGGCCTGCTCTCCACTCATTAAGGTGGTAACGCTGGCCACGGTACGGTGTAAGGAATCCATCATTGTTAGTGTAACTAGCATCTACTAAATAGTACTTTCCTGCACATCAACAACAATCCATTTCTCAAAGCCAAACTTTATAAGAGACTCAATACAAATATTGATAGAACAAAAAACACACCACTGGAACTTTCAAACCATGTCTCCTCCTTATCGCGTCCCTCAGGACCCTTCCATCCGTAGCAGATCCTTCCCATCCAGGCAACACGAATATAAATTGTCCATCCGGTGAGCATACTCCAAGAACATTAGTAGCTATATCTCCTTTTCTGTTCCGATATCGACCCTTCTGGTGGGCTGCCACTTGTACTCGTATATGGGTACCATCCAAAGCCCCCAAACACCCCTGCCATTAACAATGTATATGAAGATGAAAATAATTTTTGCAATATAGATTGAAATAACAATAGTCTAGAGTATTTACCTTAAACAATTTCCAACGATCCTCCGTGCAATCGTCTCTAATAGGATCTGGTGTCTTCAATAGCTGATCTTGTAGTTTCGGGGTGGCATTCAAAACGAGCTTGAAATATCTCGCTATTGTTTCACCCGACCTTCCAAACTCAAATTGAACTACTCGGTTCTTCACATGATGGGCTAAAATGTGTAAGAACATGGCAACTTGCTCATCAACTAACATATGCCTCGTAGGTCGGAGCCCTCCGATTGTGTCCAGCATGTGGCATAGGGCATCAAATGTTGCACGGTTCATCCTAATCTGATTGAAGCAAGTGGTGTCGCTAGTATAAACCATTGCTCTGAGGTTCGCTCTCTTAGAGTGGATATCTAGCCTAAATGAGCTATAAGGGATTTCTCTCATACGCCTACTTGTGGCTACGACAAACATTGCCACAACCACTTTTCTTAGTGCTAAAACTATAGCTAAACATGCGGCCAACACCTCAACTAGACATTCATGGATTTCGCTATCCATGGGCTAACTGAAGACAAAAACCAAAGAGGCTGAAAGTAAAGAAAGAGAAGATAGACTGAGAAGAACCAATGAACCTCATTGTGCGAGATGCACAATTGTCGTCGTTGAAATTCTACTCTCCTCTACGTTCTCCACAAATCTCTATTTTCCGTGGCTCGTGTCCCCTTTTATAGAGGTAGTTATGTTCGGGGGCAAATTGGACTTTGGTACATTTGCGAGCAAGCGGAAAATGGCTTCCCACCATTTTTTGTGGGAACCCATTTTCATTTGAACATGGGAAAATGGAGCAGCGTGGGAAAATATTTTCCTAGGAAAATTTGAACCAAACAACCGCCGCCACTGGAAAATTTGAATTTTCCTTTTCCCTCCCTTGATTTTATTTGATCCAAATGGGGCTTTAAAACCGCTGGTTGGGATAGTGAGAAGTATATCATTGATTGAGGAAAGAAGTAATAATAATGGTGCACGTGAGACAAGGAAAACCTTAACACAAAATAATGAAATATTTCCTCATATTCTCCATGCTACTGGATGTGGGGAAGAGAAAGAAAAATGTGACAGTTCAATATTAATTAAAGAAGGAGAGAGATAGAGTATCAAGTGGGTTGAGGCATGGATCACTCTGACAATTTTTTTTAAATGCTTCCGATTGTACCTGACGGAAATAGAAGCCAAAAGGAAAAGAAAACACAATTTCTCCAAAATTTTGCTTGGCATCCGGACGGGAGTGTGAGAGGGAGTGGAATAAGAAACATTCTTTTTCTCTTTCTTCCCAAATTTCTTCGAACATCGGACGTGAGGAACAAAGAGAAATCGAGAAAATATTTTTCTTCTCAAACCTCCTCAGAAGCGCCGGCCAAGCAAGATTTGTGAAAATTAGAATATTTTTTTATTCCTCTAGAATGGTGAAGAGAAATCTAGACACATGATGGGTCTAGAAGCGACCTTGGGGATCTATTTAAGGATCTCACCTCCTTCATTTGAGGTTGCTAGAGGTCTGGAGAAGGAGAAAAGAAGGAGATCGAAAATCAATAAGAAGATAAATAGGGCTAAGCAAAACGTTCAAAGAGGTAAGTAAGGTTCTTAGATTCTCAAACCACTTTCTTCTGCCTTCGCTCATGTAAACTAAGACCTTAAGGAAAATCTTCCATGGTGGGTTAAAGGTGAGGCCGAAAAGGAGGAAGAAGAATTACTAAGGATCAAAGCCTCAAGTCGGTAGAAAACCAAGATCAAGTATATAATAGCCCTAACTACTTTATGATCTTATAGTTGCTAAGTTGGAAACATCTGTTCCTTGAGTATATAAACGTGGTTGGATCTGACTAATTGATATAATTGGTGAATAGAGAACCAAACCTGAAACTTACGGTCTAGGAAGAAATATTAGTATGGTATGATAAGAGTTGGTTAAAAATGGAAGATTGATTGCGTAATCTAGAGGAAGAATTTCGGCCAGCCTCCTAAACACCATGATTTGATTCGTTTTTGGTAATGTTAATGTCTCTGAAGTGTTTAAAATGATTAATTGTATAGGAGAAAGCTTGGATCATATTTTTAGAATCAAGAATAAAAGTTTCAGAAATGTTGAGAAAGGATTTGGAGTTTTGAAGAATTGAGAAAGGCTTGTTTTGAGTCATAAAATAAATGTCTTTAAGAACGAGTTATTTATATTTATTTTCTGATTATTTTAGGGTCACTTTGATTTTTGTGCACCTGGAGAAAAATTTTCAGACACTTATAGACAACTATTAGGTAGAAACCTTAATCCTCATGTGTTATGTGTTTCTTTGTATGTTTGTATATTCCATGATTGTGGACCCGTGTCTCTGAAAAGGGACATGCGTTTGTATGCATTCAACCATGGTGCTGTTTGGGCCCGACTACATGTCTTTCCTAGCACTATGGATCCGGGGCTTGCTTTATTGAGCAGTCTTGCGTTTGTTTCTAGGACATGTAGTCCTTCCGCAGTTAACACGGTATGCTTGGTATGTTGTATTTGTGTTACTACGCGTTTGTTACTGAATGCTATTATTTGGTGTTTTCTTGATTATGGTTACATACATACACTATTTATGCATTACATATGAGATTAACGGTTACTCTGGGATCCTTTTATGAATCCCAAATTTTTGTAGAGCCTCTAAAAGTTCTTTGAGGGCAAATTCTGGAGAAAAGGGTAAGACTGTTGGGCAGGAGTAGATGGAGTTGTTGGTGACGGTGGAAGACTATTTTGTTATTTATTTTGAAATTGGATAATTGTATATTATTTTGGCCTTATAGGCACTGGTGGATTAGTGTATATTTAACCCTTCAGGGATTATATTTTGTTACTTACTTTTAGTTATACAGTCTAAAATCCAACCGGGATTTTCTCTGCTGCGCTAACCTCTGATGCATGCTAACAAGTAGTAATTAGATGTTATTTGGTAAATATAAAAAGGGAATCCCTCTATCCGTCACCCAAAAGGACGAGGCCGGTAGAGGGTGTTACACTTACGCTTAAAAAAGGGAAAAAAATAATAATAGACGAAACAAGATAACATAGCCCAAAATAGGGGATTGCATACAGTGATCTAACTGCATACTAAAAGTTGCCCAAACCACGTCTCACCTTCCATTTTCTCCCAGTATACTCCATGCACCATGAGGCCAGAGAACAGTTGGCACACAACAGCTTCACTATAAAACACTGGCAAGGCCCAATGCTTCACGAAGTTAACACCTGTAATGGTGTTGAAGGAGGCTAGAGAATCGATAACTTCCTAACTATAGGAGTGCTGAACATGAGGCGCATAGAACAAGGGAATCAGGGGCTGACCAAGTTTGGAGTTATAGCATTGCATATGAGTGTGTCAAATGGAACAAAGTCTCACATTACTTGTGAGTTCAAAAAAAAAAAAAAGTATATATTACAACTTGTGAGTTTGGGCTAGTAAATAGGTCAAGAGGAAGAGTAGACTTGTATGCATGACAATGGGCCACCAAGAGACAAACGTAGTCGAAATCTGACAATTTTCCCCTTTAATGTTGTTAAATATGGACTAGGAACTTTTTATCAAAAATATTTTTGAGAAAATCTAAAATTTATTTTGTGATAATGCTTACAAGAAAATCACCTGTTTTAGGGTTTCAGTTTTTGAAATATGAACTTTGAGACCTTTATGCCTTTAAGTCACTAAAACAACCATTGGTCTCCATTAATGCTTTGTTAGTCCAACGTACCGATGACTTTCTTCCCCTTTTGAGCTTTTAGGTTTTCTCTTTGTCTCGTATTCTCTGTGACTATTGGTTGCTATTATATTATATTTTTTTGTTTACCCTGATCTTTTAGGAGTTTTATCCTGGGAAGTGCCACTTCTAATTAGTCGGTGTTTATGAAATAGCTCTTCGGACAGTGTCCTAAGAATTTTTTGCTACAACGAGTACACGTACTCATGAATGAAGAATCAACAGGAGAGACCTAAGGTACAAGGAAAGAAGGAAGAAAGAGACCCGCCGACCGTTGATGAATGATATGGATGATTAGGGGTGGAGTAAACGATCGTTATAAATGTTCAGCGTCGAATTTAAAATTTTTTTTTTTTTGAAAATTATAATACATTCACATATACACAAACAAGTATTATGCAAATATAATTTCCTGAAAACAACTTTTCCATCAAAGCACAATAATACAAACAACAACAATAACAATAACAACAACAGTAAAGCCTTATTCATTAGATGGGGTTGGTTACATGAATCACATTATGTCATTGTGATAAAAAAAAAAAAAAAAAGCAACAATATGGATAATGCAAATTTGTCAAATACTGTAGATGCTCATACCACTCTTAGCGAACAATACCAAGGAAGGACCTGCTAAACATTACATTAAAGCTCTTCTTCTATCATAGTCAAAGCCTGTGCTCAACTTATTGCACAGCTCGATGCGGCGACACCATTTGCATGAACTCAGGGTCCCTTCCCATTGCTTCCAGTATTTTATGGGAAGCACACATCTCAAATTCAAAGCTACCTTCTTCTGCTCCGCCATCAGCCGCCAGCTTCCATGACCGTGTATTGGCGGGGCCGAGACGAACCGCGGCGGGTCTTCCCCAGCTGAAATCGATATCATAAAAGTTTGTTCTTGGGGAGCTGCTGGTTGACATAAACTTCCCATTTGGGGCAGGTTGTGTGCGCATAATTGGATTTCGAATCCAAGCTTCGAAGTCCCTCTTGATCTTCTCTTCAGTGCATGATGAGATTGCCTTGTTCATCTCCCAAGCAAACTTCCCAAGCCCTCCATCTCCCACTAAGTCCCTTACCTGCATCACCACCGTAGTGAATTGCACAGTGATTCAAAAATAATCTTCTGGAATTGGTGGGTGAAAAACTCTCGATTTTGCAGTTATAAGGAATCTGTAAGTGACTTCCTCTTCCGGGTCGAAATCCTGATTTTTTATCACCGACCTCCAAACATGGCCAAGAACAGCTTGCAACGACAATATTTTGTTCCTGATGACACTATCCTCAACCTCTGAGTTTGCTTTTGCTTTGAGTTCAGCAATTTTTTCCCTTTTAAATCGAAAGATCCTTCTACATAACACAAGTGGTTGAACCAAATTGATAGAGGCCTTATTATGATTCTCCATCATTTCTTTGAATGGAATTCGTATAGGGCGTTCAATATTAATGCCATGAGGAAACCATCGCTCAAAGGTAGCGGGCTTTGAATCCAACCCCAAGTGATTCAAACCATTTCTGGAAATCTCTGCCCATGTATTCCAGAAATCCCAGCCTGGCTTCACATCAACAAGACAGTGATTTGTCGAGGAAGCGATGAAGATACCATCCACTAGCTCTGTGACTTGAATAGCCAATAATGGGACTCGAGTTCCTTCAAAGTTCTTGAAATTTCCCGCCGGGAAGAAGGAGTAGAGAATTTGGGGAACATAAGTTGGTTCAACAATGTCTGCAACGGTAGTTTTCTCTGCAATGGCATGAACAAAGCTTACTCCGGCATTGTTGCAAGTGATGAAGACGGAGGAGGTGTCGTCATCGTCGTTGGGGATGATGGCAAGGCGGCCGGCGAGGGGTGGGTAAAAGTCGAGGACCAAAGAAAGCGAGTCCTTAAGGTGCTGGATCAATGTCTCCGTGTGTTCAAACGATGGTGATGAAGTGGGTTTGTGATAAAGAAGCCCCTTTTGAGCATACTCAAGCATTAGATACTGAAGATCCCATGGATTTAGGTCGATTAATTGGGGAGAGTCGCCATTATCAACATGCCTTCGAGCATGAACTATAGTTGTGGAGATCACTCGGATGGCTTCCATGGGATGAACTGGCTAGTGTTTCTCTCTACAATTGCTTTAGTATCTTGCAGTTGCTTTAACAAATTAACCACCAGATGATATATATATATATATATATACACACACACAGATACCTTTTTTTTTGCTCGACATACAGATACCTAGATCATGGGAAATATCTCTGTGGTTTTATGGGCCTACAAAGTCATCAAACAATCAATGCTGATGAAAAGAGATATGGGTGATATAATGTGATATCGGAATGGTTACATGACATTTGTTAAAAAAAATAAAAACAATAAACCATACTGTGGGTCCCACCATTATCTGTTCCTGAAATTACTCCCTCCCCTGCTATTAATTCTCCCTCCTCCTCTGCTCCACCCCACCACGCCCCTCACCCCCGCTCTCTTACTCCATTTTATTTCTCCCTTCCGTAGCCACCAAAACTAAAATCAATCATATGAAAGTTTTAATCCACTGCAAATAGAAAATCATTATAAAAATAGCATAAGCTTCCTGCGTTAGTGTGTAGGTTTTTCATAGTTTCTGAAAATATAGTTACTTATTTTTGTAGAATCGAAGGGCCTGTTTGGGAACTCCCCAAATAGACTTATTATCCCATTAGATGGGATAATAAGTGCGTTGGATGATGGGCTTTTAAAAAAGTGTTTTTTTTGTTAAGCTCCAAATTAGAGCTTTTAAAAAAAAGGAGCATTTTGGCTATTTTTTTGTGACTTTTACTTTTTTTAAAAAAAAATCATCTAAACACATAAATTAATTAAAAATGCATTTTTTTCATTAAAAAGTACTTTTTAATCAAAAAAAGCCCATCCAAACCAGCCCTAAATCCATCAAAAAAATTAAGAGTGTTTGGGAACACATTTATTTTGATGCAAAAAGTACTTTTTTAATCAAAAAAAGCCCATCCAAACGAGCCCTAAATCCATCAAAAAAATTAAGAGTGTTTGGGAACACATTTATTTTGATGCACTTCAATGGGCAATGGGGGTTTTTTTTTTTTGAAGCTCCCATTTGTGGCTTCTCATCCCATTAACTAGCTTCCCATCAACTGCATATGTGGGCCCCTTTGTAAAATGACTGTCCTCTCTCCCAAGTCATGCTTTTCTCTCTCCTCTCCCATCTTCCATTTTTTTCATCTGTTATTTCTCCTCTCATATCCTCTTTCAATTTTTGAGCAAAAATCTCATCTTTCAATTCAAATGCAAAATGGATCCGTCCGTTCCAAACCCCCGCCCAATCGTGATTTTAGAGTCTGCTTCTCCCAGAACTATTTTCGAAGTCTCGCTTCAGCAATATTAAAAGTCCGCCTCTTTCAATTTTTGAGCAAAAATCTCCTCTTTCAATATTTAAAGTCTGCTTTCGCAAAATGGGAAGAGAAAGAGGGGTGAAGGGGTAAATGGTAAAAAAAAAAAAAAAAAGTCCCAACTATTTTCGTAATCAAATTAGAAATCAACTTGTAGAGACTAGATTTATTTAAACACTTCATTGTGTTATAATTTTTTTAATGGTTATTTTACTATTTTATTTAGTAAATTTATAATTATTTTTAATTTTTATCCCAAATTATCACATTTTATACAACATATGTGTGTGAATTTGATTTATGCTCTTTTTAGTCATTTTTCATCTCATCTATCTTTTCAAAAGCTATGTCAAACAAGTGTCCATTAGAAACAAAAGTCACTTCTACCACCGCTATCCCAAACACAAATCACATCAGAAAAAAGTCCATAAGAAAAAGTCTATTAAGAAAAGTCCATCGAAACAAAAGCCACTTCTTCCACAAACTATCCCAAACAGGCCGAAGGCATCAACTTCACACACCGGCACTGTGTGGCCGCCACCGGGGTCACATCCATGATCATTTTCGAGAAGAACCGTTGAGAGATCTGCAAAAAGAGTGAGTTTTCCATACAGAGACATCAATATGCCGAAACACACCAAGATTGATGTGCCAAATCGACAAGTGAAATGCAGAGCTTCAAGTCGAAGGAGTATGTATGCAACACCTTCGCCTGGATGCATTATTGCTAGCATCCCACCAACGATGATAATTGATCTCTTTACTGATATTGTCCCTACTACTTTGATGAATGAAAGGAAGGGAGAGATAATATTGCATACTCATATTTTCAGGCAATAATGTCGACATGAACTGCCACAATCAAATACTGCATTATATAGGATTGATGAAGTTGGCCCATGCTTTTTGGACATCAGCTGACGAATGAATGAATTGCATGCTCCACTATTTTCAGACGATAATGCATGCCGACATGATCTCCTACAATCTAATATCCTGTCAGCAACTTGTACTCAACAATGAGTGAATAGTCTAATATAATGAGGTGGGGTCCATGAGTAAGATAAATTTTAAAAACATTAAATTATATAGGATTAATGCTTGCAAAATTGCCTTTTACCCCACTAATGTTTGCAATCTAAGGTTGTGATAAAAATCAATTAGCATGCCAATCAAGATTGAACCAAGTGGCAAGTAGTTGGCTCATAATTAATAAGGTTATAAATGCAAATCACATTATAATATCTTCCTTTTTTCAAACCGAAAACTTAAAAATAAAATAAAAAATTCCCTTTAACAACTAGAGTTGGGAATTAGGGTCGACTTTTAAAGGGTCGGCCTAAAAGAGCCGGCACTTTTAGGTTCAAAGTAAGATAAAACATCTGTTTTTCAAGGCCCGGTTCGAGAGTATGCGGGCCCCGGTCGGCCCTATAGGGCAAAAAGCTATTTTTCTAAATTTTAATTATTTTTTTGCATTTTTTAAAGAAATATAATTAGTACATTACAACAATTAAAGTTCTAATTTTTCAAATAAGTGTTGTCAATATTAAGGCCGGGAGGCAAAGGTTTCAAGAATATCAACACTACAAATCATTTGAACCTCATTCAAACAATACGTCAGCGGAGTGGTGGAAAAACTTAGAACCTTCGACTTGGAGTCTATGAGGATTGAGCAACCTTCGACTCTTCGAGGTCGGACTTGTAGTCCGTCAAAAATGCTCAGAAGGTTGGAAGGGAAAGATTTGAGGGACAGTACGACGGTAGGTATTTGAAAAAGCTCGATAGGCGGGAAAGGAAGGGTTTGAGGATAGATCAGCAAGTATGAGGAATCTTTGGAAAGGCTCGAAAGGTCAGAGAACAGTTTGTCGACTGTTAACGCCTTGGTGCAATGGCAGACTTCACGACTTGAAGCTGTGAAGCATTGATGTCTGATGCCCTGAATTCGTGATGCGCTGATGTGTGATTGTGTGTGTGTGAGGCTGAGACAGCGAGATTGAGGCGAGAGGTATAATATCCTGAATTTTGGGCCTAGAAACTTAAGGATAAGACTATATTTTGCAGATGATTAAGCTCAGATTAGGAAATGCGCACAAGGGAAAGGCATGAAACATAGAGATTTTGAGGCACATGTTAGTACAAGAATTTAATGCATGGAATTAACATTTTAATTTATCCGTAAGGCTCTTAATTTTTGGCCAAGTAAACGAAGAATAAATGTAAGGGCTAAATGGAAATTTTAAAGACCATGAGTCAATGATAAAATTTGTCCATTGGAATGATATCATCAACTATCTTATTTCAAGCTCATTTTCAGTCAAAGAGAAGGAAACACATGCAAGATACAATACCTTATGAAAATTTTGTAGAAAGGGGATAACACTAAGTAACTTTTGGACATTTACCTATGTACAATGAAATGCAATATGAGGACCCCTTAAGCATGTGATTTTCAGCCAACTAGAAAAGAGGAGCTTAATGGTTAAAAATCATTTAATGAAAGGTAATCAATGATATTCCCATGTGAGCATAAAATATTGGCTTGGTGGCAAGGTGAGAAGGAAAGAATATTCAAAGATATTTATGTAATCGAGAATTTTGTGTATCAGTATGTTGAACTCTTTTGTTTTGCCCGGCCCACAATTGCATATGAGCTGCGTATGAATACTCGATAAAAGTCCACACACCAAGGGGGTGTTACATTTGGTGGTATCATGTTGTAGTGGAAACAATACGAAACTGGAAGAGGCTAGAAGTTGTTGTAGAAATACTCAGTTTGTTGGATCTTGCCAAATGTGTTTAAAATTTTTCTAAAACCGCTTGCCATTGATAAAAACATTTGAATTGAGAATTTAAAGAAATAATTGTATTGGTGGGATAAGACCATAAGAGGTTGAAATTCACACCACCCAATCCTAGAAAGAAATTTCACCTTATTGGCGTGTATTTCACCTTGTAGGGGCACGTTACTACTCGCGGCTCTATTGAGTGGATTGTTTATGGCCGGGCTGGTATGGTTGTAGCTGGGTTCAGATGAAGTTCCAGTGGTTCCCGGCAATGCACCGTGGTTCTTGGTAGTTAGGGCCGTTACTGGATGTGCCAGCGTGGACGTTAGGTCTCTTATTGGGGGGGCTCTCTCCTATATCGGCTGGAGGCATGGATGGGGATATTTCTTGGTGAGGCAGGACGAAGGGCTAGTGTGTGTTTCTCAATCGTTAAATTTTGTGAAATGAATTATCCCATTTGTGAATTGAGCCGATGGTAAATATTTTCCTGAAACCGAGCCGACAATGAATGTACTTTCTTGAAATTGAGTGGCATCGATTATACGCAAACAAATACTGACAACTCAGCATCTTTTAATATTCACAGGGTTCCTACTCTCAGGTATTGGAACATTAGTTCAACCTCATTCACATTTGACCTAGGCACTATTTCAGCTTAGATCATAGTCAAACCTATCCTCAATATTATTGAATTTAGTCTAATATCCTCATGATATCCCTAAGGATCACCATATTTCATACCTCAAAGTATTCAATCCTTAAATTAAGGAATTTCAAATTCCTATGATACTTCCCGGAGGTCACCTATCTCGAGTTTTCTCTCGCCTAAGCTCGCTAAACCTCAAAGTTCCAATAAGATTTGAGGATCTAAATCATATCCTATCTCAATATCGAAAACCCTAGAGTTAACAACGGAATCCAAATCATGTGCTACCCGCCTATCCTTAGAGCATCAACTCACGGAATTCCGAACTCTCTTCCTTAGGGTCCATATCACTACTGCTCTTTCTCCACATAACCAAGATTATATCAGTACACTATTCTGATACTACCCAAATCATGCTTTGATACCACAATTGTCACACCCTTCCATAAATACATCATACAATAGAGCATTATAGCGCAATGCAATGGTAAAACGATTTGGGCATAGTATACAAATAATATATTACAAATTTTGATTATAAATTTAAAACATAATTACATAATTTTTCTACAAATATCCTAGAGTAATTTGAAACCGGTTTGACACCTCCATTTTTCTGACATCAATCACTTTATCTTCGGAGCCTCATCCAAAACTCTATACAATTTAGAGGTAGTAACAAGAGCTAGAATCCCGAAAGATCCCAGAGTAACAGATTAATCTCATACACAATGTATAAACAATGTATGATAGGCAACCACAATAATGAAAATAAACAATATGGCATTCAATACATATGACATATGCACACAGCAAGTCCCGGATTCCCCACAGTCACATAATGCACACAGCGTTGACTGCAGAGCAAATAGCAAGTTCTAGATCCACACCGCTGGGAAAAATAACAACAATTGGGCCTTGAACGCAAATATGACTGAATGCAATGAACGTGTGTCCTAGACATGGATCACAATCATGGTAAAAACAGGCATACATAGATAGATAGAGTATGTGAGATTAGAGTTACTACTTGGTAGATTAGACTGACAACCAACTCCCAAATTCCTTAAAGGCCTGGAGCAATGACATTCCCTATAATTAATACAATTATAAATAATGTCCGTCACTTATGTGAATTCTCCATAATTCAAATAACACTAGAATTAATTATTATGTTGGCCCAACTTTTGGCTAAAAGTCTTTTATTAATGACAAGAAATCAAATTAATTAATCTTGATGTTTATAACCTCCATTTTCGGACTTACTTCAAATCTGTCCAAAATTCCCAGAAACTTTGAAAATTTATAATTAATTGTACAAAAATCCAATTAAGGTGGTTCCAAAGGCTATGTGACCCTTGATAAGTATAGTTTCATATAAAAATACCATAGGCAGTTGAATGAAACTAGATCTTGTGGAATCATATTGAATATTTGTCGATACATTCCGTACCTTGCTAAAAAACTGATCCTTATTTACCAACCACACATTGTCTAACCAAATCCAATTCTCTCCCAGTTACAAGCCTACAGGTTCAGTTTTGATTAAATAGCACCTTTGTCCAAATTCACTTTCCAGATTTAAGGGCCATTTTCAAAAATTCATATTTCCTTGTGTACACCTCTATAAATTATGAATTATCTATCAAATTAAAGTTTGAGATGTCTACTTTAAGACTGTAAAATTTCATAGCCATTAGACACCATTTATTTTTTTTTTCATAAATTTGCTACCAGGCAACAACCACCAAAGCGGTTTTAGAGTGTTTGACCAATCTTGTAATTTTATGTTTCAAATGGCTTCCTAACTTATTATTTGGCCCTTCAACATATTTTAAACCCTTTTTTAGACATTTGGGCAGAATCTCCCTTTGAGATTTATAACCTCCAAATCCAAAAAAACATGAGAGAATCAATTCAAGATCAACAATATCACAATTAAGTGCAAGAAGACTAGGGTTATTACTTACCAACTTATATTTGCACTTCTTACAATTCTCATTCTTTCTTGAAACTCTTAGGTTTTTCAGCCTACCCTTACAAATACCATACACAATGGCTTTTCAATGTATAACACTTACATAAGAATTGAAGAAGAGAAACAAACATTTAAATCACCATACTCACCTTGATCCTTGGCTTCTCTTTTCTCTCTTTCTTCTTTCCTTAGCCTTGGCCAAAACACACCTATAACATCCCCATTTTTCATGTGCCTCAATGTGAATTCATTTGCATATATGAATTTTTATGGAATCATGTATGATAAACATTTTATTTGCATGAAATAATTAAAATAGGATGAGGATGTAAAATTATTTGTTTATGTGTAATTAAATAATGAGTAAATACCCTATTTGGTCCTTAAAAAAACACGGACCCCATTTTGGTCCCTCAAACAACGAAAAACCCCTTTTTAGTCATTGAAAAGGACGAATTTCCAAAAAAAAAAAAAGGACCCCATTTTGGTTCCTCAAAAATTTCCAAAAACCTCTTTTTAGTCCATAAAAATGTCCTATTTTAGTCCCTGGGGATGAAAAAGGGGTCCGTGTTTTTTTCCAGGGACCAAATAGGGTATTTACTTTTAAATAATTATGGTTAGGGACAACCTCAAAGAAGGGATGACAATGGAAGTCAAAACATATTATATTTTCCCTTTTTACCCTTGGGCAAAATGCATAATGGAAGAAATAGAAAAAAGAGCATAAAATTCTAAAAATGCCCAAGAAGGTGTCATTGACTTAATCAAGGATTATGGGCTATTGGGCTAAGTAGAAAAGATAATTTTTGAAGCCCAAAAAGGTGGCCCAATTCAAAAATTTAAAGGATGGAGGGAGCCAAAAAAAATTGCTCTTGAAAAAAAATGTGTACTTATGTTAACAAGTCATCTACCTAGTATCTATAGGAAATTAATGGCTATTTTTGGGGAAAGTACCAAAGGACATTGGGATGGATATGGAAGTGACTAATAAACTTCTTTTTTCCCATTAATTTCAAAATTTGGCAAGAAAAAGAAGAAAGAAAAGAAATGCCACCAACTCATCTCAGGTACATCATTAAAGAGGCATGTAAGAAGCATTGGAAAATGAATAAGAGAAAAATCTCATTCACTCTCCCCCCCTCATTTTCGCTGGACAGGAGAAGAAAAAGAAGAGGAATGAAAAAAATATATATAAAAAATGATGAAGATATCCCCATAAATTAAGCAAACACAAGTAAATCTTGGTACTTAACCTATTTAGGGAAAATGATGGCTATTTGGGCAAGGACACAAAGCATTTATTAAGAGAAGTTGAACACTCAACTTGATCTAAATTTCCAAAGCTAATTCTTTCCCCAAAATGCCACTCATTTTCGTCCAAAAATGCAATGCAAGGGAAGAAGGAGGAAAAGTCCTCATGAATTGTATGGAAATAATTAAGAAAATAAGGGCATAGGATTCATATATCAAAACACAAGGAATGAGCATTTTAAAAAGGCAACTCCCCTCCATTTTGGGCTGCCATTTTCATATGACAAGAGAAGGAAGAGGAGAGAGCACAAGAGTTTCAATACAAAAGAGCCAAAGAAAGATCAAGTTGAAGAAGAAGGTTGAAGCTAAGGTAAGAGCTTTGACTATAGAACCCTAAATCACTTCCTCTACTTCTTCTCATGTGACTGAGATATATAAAGTTCATCTTTTGCTTGGTCTTTTGGGGTGTAGTTCGAAAGTTGAAGAAGGGAGACTCAAGGAGAAAGTGAATCAAAGGTGTTAGAAAGCTACCAAGTAAGCCACTTTTGAACCTTCTTATGTCTTCTTTTGGTTGTTTGAGTTGCAAATGGTTAATGACTTGGGCATATATGTATTTTGGGTTTGTATGGTTAATGAAAACAATGAACAAAGGTTTAAAGTTCAAGTTTATGGCCTAAAATGGTAGATCAAACCTAGTATGTGGATTCGGGCAAAAAAAAAAAAACCTAGTATGTGGAAGATATGAAGCTAGAAGGAAAGTTTGGTATTTTGTTGATTAATTAGAGAATTTCGTGCAGCTGAGTTTTCATGATGATATGAATGGATTTTGGTGTTTTTGATGGCTTTAAAGTGTTTAAAATGAGATTTTGTATGAGGTTCAACTTGGATAATTATTTTGGAAGCATAAATGGAAGTTTGAAAATTAATGGGGTGCTGTTTCCAGAATTTCCTGTGGTGTCATGTGGGTTTCTCATGATAATTGACCTAGTAAATGAATTTATAAAATTATGAAATTTTACAGAGAGAAATTAGACATCTCAAAGATTATATTGGTATATAATTTGTATTTTTATGGATTTTATGCTAAGAGAAATAAATGTTTGAATACTGACCCTAAAACCTGGAGATATTCTGGACCAGCAGTGGTGTTTTGGGCCATGGCTGAATTTTCGATTTGATTTGGCCCAAATGAGTATTTTGATTGCAAATAGACATATTAAGGGTCATTTGGGATTCAGAAGCAACCCAAAAGGATTTTTTAGATTTAATTATGAATTTTTGAAGTTGAGCCTTTAATTATGGAAATTTCAGAATAAGGACGAAAATTAAGAGAATATAGGCCCATATTAAATTCTTTAATAAGAAAAGGAATTTAGTAAAAATGGACCCATCAATTGGGCTTATTTTAAATTATCAAATAAAATATTTATTGAGGTGGAATTAATTTTATTTGTATTTTATTATTATTTTAGGTTTAATTATAATCTTTTGCGTCGGGGAATTATTTTTAGCTGTAGTCGACTGCCAGGTAGTAACCTTAATCTTCATATACTCTGTGTGACTTGTGTATGTATGTTTTTCCATGTATATTGCATACATTTAAGTATCATTCATTTTCCAAGCACTATGGAACCAAAACATGTTGTCTGCATAAACGGGCCTTGCTGTGTGTCGTGCTCGACAGTCTGTGCTGTGTGTTATTAGGACTGCTAGTTCTGGATTGGCTGTGTGCCTTGCTGTGTGCATGATACTGAATGAGATGTGGTTTGAATTTATATCGGGTTTGCTTACATGCTTTGTTATACATTTATATGAAATTAACGGTTACTTTGGGATTCAATTTTGAATCTCAGCCCCTTTAAGACGTCTAGCAGTTCATCGAGACTGGAGCAGGGAGATAGAGCTAAGGCTTTGGAGCCGGAGTAGTGTGGAGGTGAACGTTGGTGACTATTATTTTTGGATATTTATTTTGGTTACTGGATGATTGTAGTATTTTATTTTGGCCTATCAGGCACCATTATCCGGATGACTGTATATTATCCCTCCAGGGAAAATTTATCTTTCCTTATTTTTATTTTATTAGTATACCTTGTCCAAACCGGTGCGTGCTCCGCTGCGTTGGCGGAGCCACCTTATGGCCACTGGGGCCTTGGCCCTACCGGCAAGGCCCCACTGCCTTCTCTTATCTTATGTATTAATATATATGTATCGTATAATATTTGATTTTGGCCACTAATTTAGCCCCAGCTAATTTTTTATCTTTTCTATAATTATACTCTTTTTTTGGGATGTAAGAGGAAAATAAAATTTTTGTTTGAGATATCTATTGAAAATATTAGTATCATCTTATATCGATGTTGTTCATCTTCATTTAAGGACCAAATAGGTACTCAAAATCACTTCTTTTCACCTCACTCCTTTTATGAAAATTATTCTACGTATTTTTATCTTTCTACTGAGGGTAATATTGTGTTGATTAGTGAAAAGTTTGGGATTATGATTTCTGGAAAGTCTTGAGTTTTGACAATAGACGACTATATATATGTAGAAGATGATCAATGGCTAATTTTAATTGGTTTGGATTTATTATTTGGTTGTCTTATGATTTTATAATGAATTTCTCTTTAAAAAATAGATTATAATAGGTTATTTGCTTTCTTTGAAATTGAATCGATTTGTATGTTTTTTTAAAAAATATTTTTTGGGTTCATATTATATTTCTTTTATTTTCTCCAATTATTTTGTTTTGAGGTAAGTGGAGTGCATTTAAGTGTTAGTTTTGTGGATTGAGTAGTACTATAAGAATTAGTGTTTAGTAACACAAGATAGTAATTAACATTGACATCAATATATATTCACCAAATTTTTTGTAGATTGCAAAAAATGAGAAAAGATAAACAGAAAAGCATAAATGTCTTCTTTAAGAAGAAAATAACTTCAGAAAGTGATATTTCTAAGAAAATAATTTTTGAAAGTTATGCACCTTCTAATAAATCTCATTCTAAACGTCATAGAATTTTTATTTACTAGGTTATCTTTTGATTTTTAATTTTGGATTATTATTTATTTGTATTTTTGATGTTATGCGATTTTATTTAGTAAATAGTTCAATATGTTTATTTTTTGGCCGGCTAAAATAATTTCCTGTTCCGCCACCGTCACGCTTAAACTTTGATGTGTGACGTAAATTAACATGGGAAAAATAATTTAGAATTGAATAAAAGTAAAGGACCACACTACCCGCCACCCGAAAGGGCGAGACCGGTAGGTGTGTAACAACACCCCTCTTGGTCCCCCTAATTTTTTTTGCTGTACACGTATAATTTATTAAGACATAAACTTGTCCTTTTGTTCTCTTTGGTTGGTATAATTTGTGGCTGTAATGAGGCTTATGTGTCCTCACAAATAAAGCATATGTGTCCTCTTTTAAAATCTCCCATTTTCACTTTCAATGGGTGGTAAAATTTTGGTCTTCTTGTCTCCCTCTTTTGGTTCAAAATTTTTATGGCTTAAGGGAGGTTTAAGTCATCACTTTGACCTCACTTAACCATGCTTTGGTGTCCCCTTCAAGACCTCTAATTTCCCTATTAAAACATAAGGAAATATGGGGTTAATTTTGTATCAAAATTTATTTTAATTTCCCTTAATTCCATTAATTATGTCATCATTTATCAATTCCATTTGACTTCTTCCTCCCTCTCCTTGTTGGACAAATTATACACCATATATTGAATTCATTATTTACTTTGAAGACTTGTCACTTTCCTTGCCTTACACTTAGCACAATTCATGTTCATTTTCTTAAGAAAAATCAGATGACCTTCTTTTTGCCAAAACTATATATGCCCTCAATTGGTCATTGAAATATTAATCCCATAACAAATCTTTATATATTACATTATATCTCGAAAATTAAAAATTTCGGAAAAACCAAATATTCAACTAAATTCCACTATTTCATTATACTAAAACTTCAAGAAAAATTTCTTTCATGATATTGTCACACTTCTTGAACTGGGTCTAGTCGTCTGTCTTATACAAGATTTATCCTCAAGTCTGTAGGTCAAAAATTCAGATATTACATGTTTTGACGCACAACTAAGTATCAGCTGCATATGAATACTTTGGTGAAATTCCACACACCGAGGGGATGTTACAAGAGGCGTGAAGTGAATGACAGATATGAGTGAGACTGTGGGAGGGACAAAGTGAGTGAGTGTTGGGCAACAGGGTAGGCAAGAAGTTTCCTTCACGATCAAACTCAGTTAGCAGGGCAAATGGGCAACTGCCAATTGGACAAGGTAAAACAGATATTGACGGGCCTAACCACGCCAACCCTTTTAAGCCCCTTTTTAGGCCCGACTTCAATTGAAAGCTCCATTTGATAAGCCCAACTCTTAAAGGGCTAGGACTTAAATGGTTCGCCTAACAGTTCTCAAAGGATTTCCCAACTCTACTAACAACGTGGCTTGCTTTCCTCCATAGCATAAACTTCATATTAGGGAAAAATGTATATTCACACCACAAAATTTTAAAACCATGTTAAAAAAAAAGGAAAAAAATTAAATAAAAAGAGAATGAAATAAAATAAAATAAACTGACATTTGCTTTAATATTAGAAAACAATTGGCAAAATTTCCTATAATTGTGCTGCTAAAATTTTGGTTATTTTTATAATCATGCTTGGAAAATATTTTTATAACATGCGAGCAAAGTATTTATGATTTGTTTTATAATAAAATATATATGATTTATTAGTGTGACTTTACATATTTATTCATACCGATATTAGATCTGACATTTATCCTTATATCTTCATGTCTATTTTAATTTTTATTTAAAATAATTATATATTATAAAATATATTATTTTATTCATTACTAGTCTAACCTCAGGTTGACCTCAATCAACACTTAACCCATTGCCTCAACCGGTTTAGTGACTAGTTTAGTTTGTTTTTCTCCCTTGCTATATATATAGAATTAATGAAGTGGACTCATTCTTATTAGGGAAAATTACAATGAAGGAACTAGTGGAAAAGATATTTATGGAGAAGGACCATAAAAATTGTAATTATTTAGAAGGACCAAATATAAAGATATAAAATGAAGAGTACTAAAATGCCCCTAACAAATTTTTTTACAATCCCTCTTATATTTTCTTCCTGTTCTATTTTTAAAACTAATACAAAATTTTAAGTTTCATTAAATTTAAAAATAGTTTTCTCAATTTTCATTTTCACAAATATATATCTATTAAAAAATAATTATGTATTCTTCAACTTGCAAGAAATATAATTTTTTTAAAATCAAAAAAATTTTTAATTAAAATAAAATTATAAAATTTTAATAAAATTTAAGGTCTTTTATAATTTATCATATATATTAAATAAAGAAAGTTTGTATGATTTATTTTTGTTTTAGAAGCAATTTATGGGGGTTAAAAAATTCATGTAATGTTAATAAATTTTTTTTTAAAATCTAATTAACCTATTATATCCTAAAAAATATGAAATAAGTTTAGTTTTAATTTTTTTAAAAAGAACTTAATTGATATCATTGTTAATAATATAAATCAGGTAACTTGATGATATAAATTGGTGAAAAATAAAAATAAAGAAAAATATGAGTTTAACCATTGTTAATTAAATAATATGTTAAAAAAAGATATGATATATCATGATAGGAATTTTTAGTTTTAATTTTAGTTATCTTTTAATTATGAATGCAAGATATAATATATTAAAATTTATCATGAGGTTTGATTAGGGGCAATTTTTTTTTTTTTTAAAAAGATATGATATATTATGAGGTTTGACTAAGGGCAACTTAGTAATTTAAAATTTATGTTATTATATTCAGTTCTTATAAGTAATTACAATTTTTATAATTTTTTATAATAGATATTATTTTTTCTATGTCCTTTATTTTAATTTTCCCTTCTTATTAGACATCAGCTGACAAATTAATAAATTGCATGCTCCATTATTTTCAGGCAATAATCACCTTGTTTGGGAAGGCGTCCAAACAAAGTAAAAGCGCAATGAAAGGCCATAAAAGCCCAGTGGGGGAACTCAATTTATCATGGGAATCAGTTTCCCCTATCTATCTTGGGATATGTAGGGAGAACTTTTTTTATCTGGTATCGGCCAGATTTAATTTTTTTAAAACTGTCGATTTTTAAATGAAAAAATCATTTTTAAAAAATATGTTAGTTGGAAAATTATCTTCCTTTTAGATTTTTTCCCATTAAAATATTTTTTTTTGAAAAAATGGAAAGTACAAAAAATAAGATTTGTCTTTGTCCATATCTAACTGGATGATCCGGGATAGAGGAGCTCCCCCTATCTATCCTTTGGATAGGTAGGGAATCCCATCCCATTTATCATGTTTGGGTTTGCATCAAAGTTAAGTTGACTTATTGGGGAAAATAACCTTATACGAGCTAGAAGTCTAAAATAATTGCAACTTCTGGAGTTTCGACTGTCATGCAATAAATCCGAAATTAATTCACACAGCTCATTTGTCCACTTTCTGCCATACGAGCATCCTTCAGCTCCTCTTCTCATCTTCATTCTTCATTCTGGTAAGCATCGAATGGGAAATTAATTCCCACACCACCTCATACCACTCCGTCTTTCGGATAATCTGAAATAGATCCGCCGGTCCTACCCATTATGGTGGTCTCTGTTTTGCTTGGCGCTCTCGTCGTCCTTGCCTTCTCCTTAAGTTATTTTCACAAATGGAAATCCGACATTCGAACCATTTTCAACGCGGAGCCTCTTTCGGACCCCAAGAAGAACTCCAAGCCGGCTCAACAAGCCTCCAAGAAGTCCCAAGCCAAATCCCATTCCCACTCTTCTGATAAGGTCCGCGTTTACTGATTTGTTTCCCTGAAAGAACGAAGGGATTTGAAAGGAAATTAAAATTGGGTTTTTGATTATACTGACATAAGTTTTGCCTCTGAATTTAATTAACGTTTCTTCTTGGATCAAATGCATTGATAAATCGCCAAGGAGCACATATGCTTTAGTTTCTAGGACTGTTCTTAGACAGAGATATTCGTTATTTGGGCTTTTGTTTTTTGAAAGATTGAGTTCCTTATCTGCAGAGTTTTTGAGATTTAGTCCGGAATAGATTCGAGTGAAAATTTCTTACTGCTTTTTTGCTTAGTGTTGATTATCGGTCACTCATCAAATATTCCTATATTATCGTCAACTCAAATTTAATCATAGACCCACTTGTTGGGGGAAGATGATCCAATTAGCAATGCACTATTTAGTATCAACCTATTCATATACATTTATATACATTCTAATTTATATACAATTTTATCCCAAAAAAATATATTTAATTAAGGACTCCATTTTTTTTTTAAATAATAATTTGACTTTTTTGTCAAATTTAAATCTTTCCCTTCAATTGTCGCAATATATACAACTAATACACACACATAATATATATATATATATATATAGGGGAAATCATATGTCCTGTCACTGGACATAACATTGTGTCCAGTGAATAGCTTATGACGTCGTTTGTTCCAGTGAAGAAGCCCGTCAGACACTGTAGCGCACTCAACTTTGGTCCACTCGCGAAACTCACTCTCTTCCTCGCCTCTTTGTTCATTTTCAGTCACTCTCTCTTTCTCCTTCTCCTGCAGAATAGAGCGCATGTGTGGTTGATAGCCCAGCAACACTGCCCATCTGAATCTCTCAGGTCACCGGCGCTGGTTCGCGAGTTAAGCCATTGCCTTCAAGATGGCTATGGCGTCCGGTAGAATATCACCGAGGGGCGGTGGTGGAGGTCGTTGAAGCCCTCTGGTTGGCGATGTGCTTGGCAAAGGTGCTGGTTCAGTGAGTCTCGCAAAGGGCTGGGAACTATACACTTTCCTCTGGTCCAGTAGCTGTTATATTCTGGAAATTGAAGTGTTGCTTCAGCATTTTGTGTTTTCTGTCTTGGCTTGCTCCCCTCTCTCACGCTGTCAAACTTTCATTCTCTCTGTCTCAGACTTGGTTTCTGGTCTGGTCCAATAACCATGCAGGTGCCAACAAGGACAAGAATAAGAATAGCATTTTTCGTGGAAGCTTTTTCCTCTAACCATCTCTGTGTTTTTGCAGCAAATGACTTTTCATAAGCACAGCATTCAGGAAGCAACATGTAGTGACGACCAAGGTCCAGGTAACTTTTTGATAAATCTTATTGATACTCCCGAGCACGTAGACTTCAGTTACGAAGTTTTGAGGTCTCTGGCAGCTTGTCAGGGTGCTCTTTTGGTCCAGCTAAATCTTATTGCTCAGCGTCTTCATAGCTTCTTGTTTCTTCTATATCATTCTAGCAAGCCTCCAATAATGACTCCTTAATTATGCCTTCATAGCTTCATTCTTTCTTTCACTTTCTTTTCCAAAGCCGTCTTATTTGACTAGTTTTACATAGGAGGAGGCCATGAGAAGGAAGAGAGAGGTACAGGCTTGGACCTATGAGGAAGAAGATGATGAAGCTGTGAGGAAGAAGAGGAAAGAGAACACTGGAGTTTGAGACTGAGAGTAAGAATGTGAGACGAAAGAGAGTTGAGAACTAAAACTTGCAGAGAGCAAAATACATCACCAGGAGTGTCTAGACTCTAGAAAATTCATGGTCGTATGCATAATGGATCCAACATCTTACTGTGACCAACCTTACATGAACAAAATAAAAGATTAGAAAATTCATGGCCGTATGCATAATGGATCCACACGTTCATTGTATTCTTTAGTGATGTTGATATATTGCTCCCTCCAAAAAAGCAAAAGAAAAAAAGGAAACACAAAAAGAAATAAAGAAATAAAAAGACGAAACATCAGGAAGAGAATAAAACTACACGTTCATTGGATTCTTTAGTGATGCAGATTGTTTGGTAGATTGCATGCAGTGATTGGAAGGAAAGGAGGAAGGAGAAAGAAAGAGAAGGAGGAGAGTAGTTAGGAGTCCTCGGAACTAGAATCTTTTGTCACTAATGGAGGGAGGAGAAGAGTGATCTTTGGATGCTTATTTCACTAATGGAGGGCCATATGATGAAAACAACGTGGAAGACTAAGAAAAAAAAAAAAAGGAGATGTGGAAGTATCATCACCTTTATTCAAATAAAATAAAATAAATTAGGGAAAATGATATGAAGAAAGATAGGCTTCAACTTGCAGCCTTTGTTGACTTTTCAAAATATATTACAATTGCAATTGCACACATTATTTTATTATTATTTGCTTTACATTATAGCTACTACTTGGTTCTCATTTGTTCTAGTGGATTGCAGCAACCAGTGAATTTAATAGTGTCACGCGCTTTTCCAATCAATTCTCTGGTGGATTGCAGCAACCAAAGAAATCAAGCAGAGCAGACATATGGGTCCAAATCAGAGAAAGCTCAAACTAGAGAAATACAGGAATCAGAGAAAGCTCAAACGCAGATCAAGCTTGCATGTGGATCAACTTCCTTCTCCATCCCAGCGTTATGCTAAAATGTCGAAAACAGTGGAGCATGAACGCTGAGTTATCTCTCTTTCGCTGTTGTTGGTGTTCTTTTTTCTTTTTTTTATAATGAATTCAGAGAGTATGTGAGAGGTCCGACCTTCGGTTCCCTTCGCCGATGCTTCCTTTTGCTCTCTGCAAGTTTTAGTTCTCAACTCTCTTTCGTCTCACATTCTTACTCTCAGTCTCAAACTCCAGTGTTCTCTCTCTCTCTTTTCTTGACATTGGTGATGCTGTCTTCTTGTGCACCTTGTAACACCCCTACCCGCCTCGCCCTTCCGGGTGGCAGATAGAGGGATTCCCTTTTAATAATTATCATCTATCATTTAATTACTATTTAATTACATGCATCAGAGTTTTATCGCGGCAGAGCATTCTCGGTTGGATTTCGGACAATACGGTGTAATAAAAAGTAAGTAACAAAATAAAATCCCAAAGGGTTAAATATACAGTCATCCACCGGTGCCTACAAGGCCAAAAGAATATACAGTTATCCCAACACAAAAATAAAATCAAAAGTAAATCTTCCCCTACCACCAACTACTCCAGCTCCACATTTTTACCCTTCTCTCCAGCTACAGCCCTTAAAGTACTCCCTGAAGCTTTATAAAAATCTGGGATTCATAAATGGATCCCAGAGTAACCATTAATATCATATGTAATGCATAAACGGTGTATGTATGTAACCATAATTAGGAAAACACCAAACAAGTAGCATTCAAGTAACAAACGCGCATTAACAAAAATACAACATACCAAGTATACCGTGTTAAGCTGCGGAAGGACTACATGTCCTAGAAACAAACGCAAGACTCGCTTAATAAAGTAAGCCCCGGATCCACAGCGCTAGGAAAAACACAGTAGTCGGGCTCTGAACCTAGACCACACTGAATGCACACAAACGCATGTCCCTTTTCAGGAGACACGGGTCCACAATCATGGAAAAACAAACATACAAGGCAACACAAGACATATGAGGATTAAGGTTACTACCTGGTAGTGGACCAAAATTTATCAGTACATTTTCCCCCGGATACGCGAAAAATCAAAGTGACCCTAAAATAATTAAAATATAAGTATGAGTGACTCTTCTCTAAAAATATTCATTTGTTGACTTAAAATAAGTCTTCCTCAATCATACCAAAAATCTTTAAGTTCATATACTAGAATCTTGTTATGAGCACGTTGAAAACATTTAAAACACCCACAATGAATTAGTTTTGTTTTCACGTCCTCAAGGCTAACGAACAGCAAGCTCCCATTTTCCATTAATCATTTTCTTCTACAAATTTCTCTTATATCATGATAATCCTTCTACCTAAGCTTTAGATCTTCATATTGATTCTTCCTTCATTCATCAATTCCATACATATTCAGACCCATCTTTCATAAACGCATACCAAAATACTACAATTTTCATCTTAGCAAATCATGAATTTATGAAGTAGTTAAACTATGACTTACTTAATCACTTGAAACTTTTATCCTTCACGCCTCTTCTTTCCTCTGTAATTCCAGACTTATCCTTCAAGGAAGCAAGAAATAAGTTTCCCTCAAAATCTCTAACTCACGTAGAAGTAGCTAGTAGGAGGTGGAATAATTGTTCAGAATCCTTACCTTTCTCTTGGACTTCTGCGTGATGCTTCTAGTGTCTTCAACTAGCCTTTCCCCTTCTTTGATCACTCACTTCTCTTCTACTTCACCAGATGCCTCCAGCAATTCAAAGGAAAAAAAAAAGGTAAGTTCCTTAAATAGACTTCCATAGGTGGTTCTAGATTTTGCCTCACCATTCTAGAGGAAAAATAATATAAATTTTTTTTCTTGATTTCCACTAACCTTAGTTGGTCGATGCCTCTGATGAGGGTTGAAAGGAAAAAAATATTTCTTTGATCTCTCTTAGGTCCAACGTGAAGAAATTTGGGAAATATAAATGCCTAATATTCCACTCTTTCTCTCTCACATATCCGGATGCCTAGGGAAATATCCAATTTCAAGTATATATTTTTTTCTTTCATTTTGTTCAGGCACGTTGGGAGGGTAGAAAAAAAAATTGTGATTCAAATTGCCTTGCTTAAACCGACTTGCACAGCTCCTCTGAACTTTCATTGATTATACTTGTCAATTCCAAGGTCATATCTATTCTTCACCCTCTCACACATCCGGTGCCTTTTGTAATTATGGGAAATATTCATTTTATTCATTCCTTTTCTTTTTTTCTTTTTTAAAAAATTTATTATCCTTCTTCCTTTGGTTTGCATCAGGACGCTGGAAGACAATAAAAATTTCTCCACTGTCTTAATCACGTGCGCCTCCACTTTTCTTTCTTCATTAATTCCCAATTGTCTCATCATTGACTTCACTCCTCTTCTCAACCGATGCAAATAAAGGGAGTAGGATGGCGGACAGTGTAAACTCCTCAACCACAGACAAAGCTCTCGTCCTAGCAGATGCCGGACAGCGTAAACTCCCACCGGACCGGCCACCGGCCGAGGGGCAAGATGAACGAAAGAAGAAAAAGAAGCTAGAAGAAGTCCCTCAGGCCATTATGGATGAAGCAATGTCGGACAAAGAAACAGAGCAACCTACTGAGAAAAACAATAATTCAGAAACGAGTGAAATGAAAGACAGAACAGAGGGAAATACTCCAAAGTTCTCATCCTATCGGGCATCGTTACTGGGATTTAACGGTGTCGCTCACAATAATCTCATAACAGAGGATGATGATCTATTTGCTAACGATAATGAAATTTGCTGGAAAATTCCAGAGCCATCGGATGAGATGAAAAAACTTATGGAAACATACCCTGTAGCTCCTTGCACTGAGGAGGAGTATAATGAGTGGTGTGAACCATGGAATTATGCTCTGATCCTCACTGTGCTTGGCATGAAATTCAACCTATTCGTCTTAAAGGACCACTTGACAAGGTTATGGGGTTTTCAAGCTTTGAACTTATCGATTTGCCTAATAACTATTTTGTTGTTCGATTTCGGGATCGGGACCTATGGAGGGCTCACTACGGAAAGTGCTCTATGAAGGCCCGTGGGTAATCGAGCGATTGTGTGATTGTTCGGCGTTGGGCGCCTATTTCAACCCATACCGAATGCTTTGGGTAGAGTTGCAACCTGGGTTAGAATTCCCGATGTTCCTATGCATCTATATAATAAGCACCGCATCTCTAGATTAGGAGACGAAAATTGGGCGCACCTTGAAGGTGGATATGAACACGCTTCGGAATCTCGAATGCTTCCCCAAAAATACGAGAGGGAAATTCGTTCGAATTTGTGTCGAATTAAATTCTGACGAAAGCTTGTGCCCAAGGTCATCGCAGCTGGGTCCATTTTTAATGTTGAATATGAGGGACTCACCCTAATTTGCTTTGAATGTGGGAGATTTGGCCATAGAAGGGAGCAATGTCCGCATAGATGCTCTGGAATAGAACCTCACGTTGTCGCACATCAGCCACCGCAGCAACCGCCGAATCGCGTGTCGGTGAATACTCCGGCGACGGCCTCCGACGACTCCTATGGTCCTTGGATCTTGGTAAACGGACGCAGCGCCCACAACGGTCGATTTCGAAACGGGAAACTTGCCTCGGGCTCGGCATCGAAGACGGCGACGAAGGCCGAAGTGTACGGTGAGGGATCTCGCTATGCCGCCATTGAAGATCTGGAGAATCATGATGAGATCTTGCCTAACCACTCCCCTAAGATCGCCGTACATCGAGAAGGCCAAACTGATGTGAGAAATGACATTCGCTCTCTGGTGAAGCCGTCGATGCAAGGAAAGAGAAAGGAGACAGCTGGAAATTTTTTGGCCAGAGGAAGTCAATCTATTCCTAAACAAAAAACGCACTACAGGCCAAAATTGGGCCAAGCAGGGCCCAGCTCTTCGGTGGGGACTCAAAACGCGTCTGGGCTTCGAATTAATGAAGGGAAGCTGTCGGTTGGGGCTCAACTTACACCTGGGCCTGAGATAAATGAAGGTAATATGGGTAATAATATTGGGCTCACTCACAACGCTGGGCTTACCTCAAATGAAGGCCACAACAATGCGCTGGGCCAGTCTGATTGCTCCAAAGCGTTGGGCCAAGCCAATGAAGACAATTCTACCACATCTAGTGATCTGGTTCTCCATGTGGGCCATAAAAAACCATCCAACAAAAAAACTAGAGGGCAGCGAATCCACAATATCGTCCATGGAAGCTTGGATAAATTGGCCCCACAGAAAAATGAGACTAAGGAGCACCACCGTATTGTCCCACCTATAGAACAACAGCAAATAGTGCAATCCACACAACCGCCTGACCATTGGGACCCCAATGAGGATGTTGCCCCTGACTTCATGGAAGCAAATGGATCGTTTGTGGCAGAAACTCAACTTGAGCGTCAACAAGAGGAAGAGGCTCACCGCCCCAGGTAAGTATACCTATCCCTTTCTTGGTCATTTATTTTTAATGATTATAGCATCTTGGAACTGTAGGGGGGCCGGTAGCCGAACCTTCCCTTTAACCATTAAAGATATTCGTAATAAATATCACATGGATATTCTCTGTCTTGTGGAACCGCGCATCAGTGGTGCTAGAGCCGATAGAGTTTGTCGCAAGCTGGGTTTTACTAATTGGATTCGTGTGGAATCTAACGGCTTTTCTGGTGGGATGTGGATCCTGTGGAATAATGATCTCTTTGATATATCTTGCTTTACCTCCACTACCCAATTGCTTCATTGCCATGTCAGAGAGATTAGCAGTAATAACCTGAGTCTTGTGACTGTTATCTATGGAGAAACCACTATATCGGGAAGAGTGGCTTTATGGAACTCCTTGCGTTCGCTTGCTAATAATATTAATCTCCCCTGGATTATTTTGGGTGACTTTAATGCTTATCTGTCCCCTGATGACAAGCTTGGTGGGGCTGATCCCCATTGGGCCTCGATGCAACACTTCAGAGACTGTATTGATGATACTGGTCTTCTTGAGGCCAAAATTGAGGGAGACAAATTCACTTGGGAACGCCGTGGATTAAAAGAGCGCCTAGATTGGGTTTTCACAAACCTCATCTGGATTAATCATTTTCCCAACTTTGCTGTTAACCATGGGCTTAAATTTGATTCGGATCATAGAGTTGTCGTTGTCGCTACCAATCCAGCATCTCTCAGAATCAATCCACAAAAATCTTTCTCCTACCAGATTGCTTGGTCTTTAGAAGACGGCTTCAAGGATATCATTCATGATGCTTGGCGTGAGAAAGATTGGATCCAAGGGCTTCAGCACTTTTAGAGTTCCGCTCGGGAGTGGAATGATAATCGGGTTGGCAACTTCTCTAAGAAAAAGAGGGAGCTGATTCGTAGGTTGGAGGGTATTGACAGAAGCAGAAGGGCCAATCTTCAAACTGGGCTTTATAGGCTCGAAAAAGAATTATGGAACGAATATCATAGAGTTGCCACTCAGGAAGAGCTCTTCTGGTTTCAAAAATCTAGATGCCAATGGCTCCAAGGGGGTGACAGAAATACGAAGTTCTTCCATGCCTCCACCATGATTAAGAGAAAGAAGCAGAGAATTGCTGCGATTCAAAATGATTCAGGGGAGTGGATTGAGGATCAAGAAACTGCAAAAATGATGGCTCATGATTTCTTCAAGAATCTTTACTCGCGTGATGCCTCTGTGACGAATCCGAACGATTGGTGTTCCAATTTCCCCCGCATCAATGCGCAGGAGTTGGACAGGTTGACAAGGAAAGTTACGAGAATTGAGATAAAAAATGCTGCTTTCGCTATGGGTGCTTTCAAAGCACCGGGTCCTGATGGCCTCAATGCCCACTTTTTTCAAACTCATTGGTATGCCATTGGATCTAAGGTTTGCGATTTTATTGAAGAATGTTTTGATAACCCTTCTAGTATGGCCAGCATTAATAAATCCAGGGTTGTCCTCATTCCCAAGGTTGACAACCCCGCTACTCTAAGGGACTTCCGCCCCATATCCCTATGTAACGTCAGTTTCAAAATCATTACCAAGATCTTAGCAAATAGATTCAAAGGAGTCATGGACACCTTTATCAGTCAGGAGCAGTGCAGCTTCATTGCTGGCAGGTCTAGTTGCAACAATATCCTTATTGCCCAGGAGATCATTCATTCTATGAAATCGAAGGGTAGAAAGAAAGGATTTGTTGCCATTAAGATTGATATGGAGAAAGCATTTGACAGACTCGACTGGGGATTCATCAGGAACACTCTCACTTGCTTAAACTTGTCTGATAACATTGTTAATCTTATTATGGCTTGCATCTCTACAACGTCCATGTCGATCCTCTGGAATGGGGAAGAAAGCCCGTGCTTTACCCCTTCTAGAGGAGTTAGACAAGGGGATCCTCTCAGCCCATATATTTTCGTCCTTTGCATGGAACGTCTGGGACACCTTATCAAAGCTGAGTGTGAGGCCCGTCGGTGGAAACCTTTTTTCTTCAAGAGGCGGGGCCCCAATATTTCCCACCTCTTCTTTGCCGACGATCTCATTCTCTTTACGGAAGCCTCCCCTCGCCAAATGTCTGAGGTCCGTAAAGTGATGCAAAGCTTCTGTGAGGTCTCCGGCCACAGAATCAACCTGGGAAAATCCCGTATGTTCTGCTCTTCAAATGTGAACTTCAATAGGGCAATGGAGCTAAGCCAGTTACTCGGAATTGGGATCACGGCTGACCTGGGTAAATACTTAGGGGTTCCAATTATTCACAAGAGAGTCACTAAAGCAACCTATCACCCCATCGTCCAAAAAGCTAAGAAGAAGCTGTCAGCCTGGAAAAGTAAATTTCTTACAATTGCTGGTCGCTCTGTTTTGATCAAATCTGTCCTATCCTCTCT
Organism: Acacia acuminata; assembly: GCA_019022655.1. NCBI lineage: Eukaryota > Viridiplantae > Streptophyta > Magnoliopsida > Fabales > Fabaceae > Acacia > Acacia acuminata. Next base: position 4,265,707 of record JAFJYI010000028.1, on the reverse strand, counting down.
TCCTAGCTACTGTATGCAGTCAACTCTCCTTCCGATTTGTACTATAAAGGAGCTTGATAAGATTTCAAGGAACTTTCTTTGGTCTCAAGAGGAGGATATTAAAAAAATGCACCTTATTGCTTGGGACAAGTCACTCAAGCCAGGAAGCAGGGGGGCCTTGGCTTTAAAAATCTTCGACAACAAAACAAGGCTTTCATTATGAAACTCTGTTGGAACCTCCTGACGAAAAATCATGAGCTGTGGGTTCAATGTTTGTGGGCTAAATATAATTGTGGTAATCAACCTGTCCCCAAAGTTTCAAAGAAAAGAAACTCTTCCTCGGCTTGAAAGCGATTGTTGACGTGCGGGATAAATTCCTTGCCGGAGTCGGAAGAAAAGTTAATAATGGGGCTGCAACCATGTTCTGGCATGACCGATGGCTGCCTATTGATCGTCCCCTCATTGCCTTTGCTTCGAATCCCTCGCTTGTTAACGGGAATGAGACTGTCAGTGACCATGTCTTACCTAATGGGAATTGGGATATCGCTAGATGGCTGGGCGTATTACCTCGCTCAACCATAAATTTTATCCTTAGAATACGACCTCCATCTGGCAGTTCCCCGGATTGCTTCTCTTGGAGAATGGCAAGAGATGGATGCTTTTCTGTTAAATCGGCTTACAGCTATCTTTCTGAAGGGGGAGGAACAAGAGATAACTGCTTCTGGGCCATGTTGTGGAAATGGCAGATTCCTGAGAAAGTTAAATTCTTTATGTGGCAGGTTGGTCATGAGAGGCTTGTCACTAACTCTCTCAGAGCCAAAAGAGGCCTTACTAATGACAATCTCTGTCCTTTTCCCTGTAACAATGAAGAAAATGTCATCCACATAATCAGAGACTGTGTGAGAGCAAAAAACCTCTGGAGACAAATTTTAAAACCTAACTATTTCTCTCAGTTTTTTGCAGGTAATTTGCAGGCCTGGCTCAACTGGAATACAAACCACGCCCCTGGAAATGGAAGATTTCAGAACTACTCTTGGCCAAGAGTCTTTAGTCTCGGGTGTTGGATCCTTTGGACAACAAGATGTAAATTCCTGTTTGAAGGCGAAATCACAGAAATCAGGGAGATGCTTCACTACTGTAATTATCTTTTAATGGAAAACACAACTAATCAGGAACTAACCCATCAAATCTTCCAACTTTGCAGGTCCAATGAGGAGTCTTGGACTCCACCTCCGTTGGTGCGGTTCGTATTGATGTGGATGGGTCGGTGCGATATCAAGACATGCGGAGGAGTTATAAGGAACTCTCAAGGTCATTGGCTAATGGGGTTCCAAAAGTCTCTAGGATCGCAGACTATCATTGAAGCGGAGCTGCATGCTATTATGACTGGCCTAACAGTGGCCCATCGGATGGGATTCCAGAAGATTCTCCTATATTCTGACTCACTGGAGGCCATCAACATTCTCATGAGAGACTATGGCATAGATTATCCGTTCAGAGACATCATTGGAGAAATTAGAGACCTTCTTCTTCGGGATTGGGATGTTGATATTCATCATACTTCTAGAGACAACATTGCCTGTGCTGACTTTATGGCGAAGCAGGCCCATGGCGCTCCAGATGGCTCGGATATGGTTCTTATACCAACTGTTCCAAGGGGTTGCCTTGAAGAGTTTCTAAAAGACCAAGTGGTCTGTGAGTCCTAGTTTTTGTTTTTCCCGTTGTATCTTGGGCTTGACTTTCATAGTCTTGTCCCTTAAACTCTATCAAGCTTAGGCTTGCCGCTTCTTTTCAAAAAAAAAAAAAAAAAAAGGGAGTAGGAAATAATAGGTATTATTTTTATTATCCCCCTTTTTGCTCCACACGTCTTGACACATTGGAAGTAGCACTTCTTATTATTATTATTATTTCTTCAATCCATCATTTCAATTCTGCAGTTAGGAGCAGCAAGTATTATTAATATTATTTTATTATTTCCCGTTTCCCCACTTCTTCTTACATCCGGCTGCGAGGTGAATATAAGAGGGATTGAACTTTGTATGTATGTATGTGTATATATATATATATATATATTTTCCTTCTTCAATTGCTTTGCCTTTCACGTGCTCAACTCTCCTTTCATTGGAAATAGTGAATCAAGATCTAGATGGATCCCTATCTTTATCTCTATCCACGGAGATACCTATCTATATGGATAGAAATCGATCGTCACTATCCTCTATCCGGATAGATATGTCCCTATGAGCGACTACGCCGATCTTTATATGTTTTGGCCACGTCCGTTTCCGCTCCGAAGAGGAAGGTTTGGATCTTTCATTCCATTAATTTTGTGTTGTCTTATCTACCAAGTCCATAGGTCTTAGATGCTCTATCACCTACCCTTTTTCCTTCCTACTCGTCTGATGCTAAGAGAAATATGAAAAATGTTTTGTATTCCTTCCATCTCCAAATCACGTGCTCCACTACTTCTTTATTTAATTAATATATCCTCTCAAAAAAATAAATACCAATGACTACTGTTTCTAGATGAAAAATTCTTATATTCCATTAATTAATTAACATGAAAATTTGGGGATGTTACACACCTAGACCGAATTTCTGCTCGATTTCTCTCGTTCTTGCAAGATTTGGATTGTTCTGCATTTGTTGTTTATTACGCCATTGCGTGAAGATGGAGACGTCACGAGCACACAGGCGAAGAAGAAAGGGAGAGGGAGGGAGTGTCGCGAGCAATCCGGTGGACACTTTTTTTTTTTTTTTTTTTTTTTTTTTTTTTTTGCGCGATTACTAGACCAAACGGCGTCACTTCGACTTCACTGAAAAAAAACGTTAGATCCTGTGACTGGACAGATGATTTCTCCATATATATATTATGTAATATATGTGTGTGTATGCACGCTCAATATTTAATAAGATTTATGTAATTTACAATCATTTTCCATATTAATTAATTTTTTAAATAATAATCTAAATAATTTTGGAAAAAATAACTTTTTCCACTTTGTCAATCCAAACACAAGTTATATTTACAATATGACTTTTATCCTATCTTATATTTATAAAATTCAGATTGAAAATAAGTTACTTCTATTACTGCTAATCCAAATAAACCAATATCGACATGGTCAGCCAAAATATCTTGTCAGCAACGTGCACTTAATATTTAACAATGAGTGAATAATGTAATATAATGAAGTGGGCCCATGAGGAAGATAAAATTTAGGGAAAATGATAGTCAGGTCTTAAGGACCATAAAAAATTACAAAAAAGTCCCAACAGAAATTTACATATCAAAAAAAATCTCCAGAGCGTTTTTGATATTATTTCTATTAACAACGAAAGTGTTATATTTACAACAAAATTTAAAAATCTGGTCATTCACAACAGAAAAAAAAAAAACTATATTTACAATAGGAAGTGCTATATTCACAACAAAATTTAAATACTGGATTTTGTTTCAAACTCAAGTCCTTAAACGTACAGAGATCATTTACAATAGAAAAAGGCTAGATTTACAACAGGAAGTGTTGTATTCACAACAAAATTTTAAACCTGGTCATTCACAACAGAAGAAGCCATATTCACAACAGGAAATGCTATATTTACAACAAAATTTAAATACCTGGATTTTGTTTCAATGCAAATAATATCAAAAAGTCCCATAGGAATTTTTTGATATATGAATTTCTATTGGGACTTTTTTGAAATTTTTTATGATCCTTAGGATTTGACTTTGTCATTTTCCTTAAAATTTAATATATAGGATTAATGTTTGCAAAATTTCCCTTTACCGCCACGAATTTTGGCAATCTAAGTTGTGATAAAATTCAATTAGCGTGCCAACCAAGTTGGTCCAAGTTGTGATAAAAATTAACATTAAAGCAAAACATTTCATAATTGTCTTATTCAATGGCGTAACCAAGATCGACCAGCTGGGGCCTTGGTCGCAGCTAACTGTTGGTCGATTTCCTCGATGCAAGTGAACTAGTCGAACAAATAATAAAGTGTGAGTAGAGTATCGTACCACAAGGACTGAGATACCAAGAAGTGATGCTCGATTGCTATAGATAGTTGTGCAAACAGAAAATAAATATGATTGGTTTAAGAGGTTTTTATACTTATGCTAGTAAAAAGAAATAACAAAGTAATTTAGTTTTGAGAAGATATCAGTAAGAAGTTAGACTGAACTCAGAATCATCCTTAAGCGTTTCAATCCCCCAGTTGCTCTACCCATTGCTATAGCATCTATACTGCACAGCTTCCGCAATGCTACAGCATAGTCACTAACTACAATGCTATTTGGCTAACCCACCACTATAGTCTACCGAAGCTTCCACGTCCGATACATATGATCCTAACTATACTCCTTCCATATTCCTATGACAACTTCCTAGTTAGATCTGCTTTACATACAGGGTGTCATGGTTATGAGAGGTAGACTCATTCCTGAAGCCTACAATAATAGGTCAAGCCGTGCACGGCCCTAACAAACATTGTTTCTCAGAGGTCTAACATCGACTCCTTGCCAGTAAGCCGAGGCCACAAATCTAGCCCTTAGCTTCTGCTAATCGACTAGTAATTAATGCACTGATAAGCAAACCAAATCTGTTAAATTAAAAACTTGCAATTGGGTTCATTTAACACTTAAGAAATCATCCTCGTTTAATCTTAGGAAATCAATTCATGACTGACGAGGGAAACACAAAACAGATAGTAACAGAATGACCCATGATCTAAATACTAAAACAAAGGAGAAAACAGAAAGCTTGACAAAGTTCCGACGGCGTGGAAGAAGCCCTGTCACGTCACCACTTCACGTCTTCTTCTCATCGTCTTACTGAAAGGAAGGATGCTGGGTTATCTTGGAATTCTCGTGCGTGTGAAATCTCCCACTCGTCTTTTGAGTCTGCCGAATGTGGATTCTCGTTTTGACTCAGTGCGACTCTCCTCTAGGGTTGTCCTGCTGTTTCCTTTTATAATCAGCCTTTCTTGTGGCGTAAGTTCCAGCGAGCTGGGCTTTCTATTGCACCTCTCGATCTGAGTAGATTGATTTTGCTGATCCTGTGGGATTCTTCAAATCTTTTAGTTTCGATCCTCCGCATCTTCTATTCTGTTACGTCAGCAATCTACCTGTCATTATCACCCTTCTATTTTATTCCTGAAATCACCTAGATAAAAAGGTCAAAAAACATGCCGCATAGCATTGCGTCCTCTACTTTGCTATAGCTTTCATGATGCCTTTTATTGCACTTCGAGTTCTTTGTCGAATGCTATAGCATAGTATCGGCTTTGCTATACGTTCTTTCTTAAAAACCATGTAAATTGCTCCTTTCTTAGCACATGTTTAAGATGTAAATGGTTTCTATCCTTCAGTTCCCTATATCATAAGTATATGCCTTTTTACTTAGATTGTTAGCAGTTAATCTTATATTTACTATACAAATCAGTCATGAAATATAGGGAAAACATGACATAAATTGTGCTCATCACTCACCCCAAATTGACCTTCTAAAATTTATTAGTATATATACGTATTTATTATATGAAATATTTTGGCCAATAATTTGGCCCCCAACTATTCTATTATTGTCTCTATAAAGACAATGTTTAGTTCATTACTCATTGAATTTGTGAGAAGAAAGTGAAATTCTTGTTTGAGATAGCTACTAAAAATGTTAGTATCATCTTATATTCTTATATATTACTTTGATTTATGATTGTTGGTTATTATTTATTTGTATTTTTAATATTATGTGATACTTCCTTCGGTCCTAATTATTGGACAATATTTGAGAGTTAGTTTTGGTCCTAATTATAGGACAACATTCTAATTTTTGTCAATTTCTTCCTAAAATATCCCTATTGATACTTTCTCAATAATAATTAAACACAATAATAATTTAATGATGCACCTATGAAAGTGGAGCAAATCACTAAGAGAAGGGGTGAATTAGAGATTTTAAAAATTCTTTTCTAAGGCTCTATTTTTGAACACCAAAAACAGGTTTGGTCCAACCTCTTGACCTACGTCCAATCCCCAGACAATTTGGGATTTCACTATCTCAATTGATTACACACTCTATAACTCTAGAGTAATTATCTCACTAGAATTTACTTCCCCTTACAAGTTGTAATCAATATCCCAATCTCCAAGCCCCACGACTTGAGATTCTTACAATGAAATGATTTACAATAAATGAACTCTCTCTAAGAGTAGATAAATATAAACACTGAATTACAGTTGTATCAGAAGATACTTTTCTCAAGAAAACTCAAAGACTAGTTGGAAACTTGAATGATTTTTGTTTTCAACAGATTGGTTGTTGAGAAGAATTGAATGCAGCTCGATTTATACAAAGAGAGCATTAAATGACCGTTGTAATCTTCAATGTGACCGTTGCCTTCATTAAGCAAGGATTAGGTTAAACTTTGGTCTTCTTCTCTTTCTACTCTTTGGTTAATCCAGTGGCACAGATGTTTATGGCTGACTTCTTGACTTTTAATCCGTTGGAAGAGCAGCTACCGGATGTGGAAAGGAAACATTAATCCCTTTGCAACATGTGTAGAATGATTGTCCAAAAGGGTGCAAGTTTTCTGAACTTTGATTTAATGTGCTGACATCACTTTTTGGTTTTGCTCAAATCTTCATTTAAAGTTCTCTAAACCATATGAAACTCATTAGCAAACTGATTAAACATAGCTAGGAATAGTAATGAATGATGATAAGAAATATTAAGATCAAATGGGAAGATTTCACAAATTTGAGCAATTTGATTTTCAAACTCAGTGACACAAACTCAAGTTTGTTTATCCAAACTGGAGTTTGTAACTATGCTCGAAGACAAAAATGGAGTTTCCAACCGAAACTCGAGTTTTCTTCTTCCGAGAGAGCAACATCATGATTTTATCTTTGAAGCACATTTTGGAACATAAGCAAAACTCGAGTTGATTAATGACAAACTCGAGTTTTGGACTTTTATAGTGAAAACGTGTTTAAGTCCAAAAGCTCAAAAACTCGGAGTTTCAAAATACTGAATTGAACAAAGCTCTCGGCTTGGCCTAAACTCAAGTTTCCAAATATAAACTCGAGTTTTCATTTAAAGTTGAAAACCTTTGAAAAACTCTATCCCAAGTGAAAACTAGAGTTTTCTAAGCAAACTCGAAGTTTTCTCAAAATAGTTAAAACATGTAAGTTCTCTCCAAGCTTAAACTCGAGTTTTATCAAAACTTTGGAAAACTTAGAAAACTCTTGGCTAAGTGAAAACTGGAGTTTCCATATCAAAACTGAAGTTTTCTTAGGCTTAAAACATTGGAGGCTCTTCGTATGCCCAAAACTTGAGTTTACTCGCGCAAACCGGAGTTTTGTTTACTTTAGAAAATATTGGAGAGTCTCGTATGGTGCAAACTCGAGTTCGTACGTAATACCCTAAAATTCATATTCATTATAAACATTATATGTTGGTAAATAATACCTATTAGAGATAGGTGAATATGTGGTCTCAAACCTTGAAAGCTTACTAACTATTATTTTAAGAAATATTCCCTTGAAATTAAATAAGCCAAGGTTTAAACCTTCTAATGTGATACCCCAAAATTCATATTTCTTTTGGATATTATATTTTTGTAATATAATACATATTTAAAATAGGAAAGTACGTTGTCCCTAATTTTAGTAATTTATTTGTTTATTTCCTTGGAATTTAAAGAGGCAAAAATCTAATTTTATTTTAGAGACCATAAGTTGCCCTATGAATATTAAATTAATGCATAGAGCTTATTTGACCATAGAAAACCAAAAAGTTGTGAGAAAATAATTAAACCAATTAACGAAAATTGCCAACAATTAGTAGATAATTAAATCTACATTAATTAAATTAATTTCATAAAACTTTCATAATTAATTTAATAACATGTTTCAAAGGCATAATTTGGGATGTATAACCCTAATTAAGAACAGATGGCTAATAAAGGATCAAGATTAGCATAAAGATGATTACTAATAATCATAACCAATAAAGTGGCCAATCAAATAAATTTAATAACACCTAGAAGACCATTTTAGGATTTATGACCAAAGATTAAGCTAATTGAAGACTAAACTCAAGTGAAAATTCATAAGGCAACAAAGGCTTGTGTGTGGATGATTTTAGACCATGGAAAATAAAGCAAGAGTGTATGAGGGAAGGGGAGGCCACGTTTTTTAGTGTGTGTGTGTGTATGTATGTAGTGATTAAAGGGAAATAGCCTTGTTGGCTCAATGTGGAGCAAGTGTTCCATAGGTAAAAATCTCAAAGACAATTAAGGTGAAGTAAAATTTGCCTAATTAACCACTAATTCTCAAAATAAGTTCATAAATCAATTAATTACTCAATCAAGTATTATCAAAGATAATTAAGAGATTTTAATCCTAGATTAAATACAAGCATTAATCCAAGACAATAACACAAATTTGGCTTAGGATGAATTATCATTGTTACCTAACAAATACAATAAATTCTAAAATGATAAAGGGGTAATTAAATACTTCTAATTAAGCCATGATGTTCAAGAATCACAAGACTAATTAGGGATCTTGATTAAACTTCAAATTAAACCCTAAGAGCATTTTTGCTTAGTTGCTAACCAACTACCAAAGTCATCTAGTTACAAACATGCTTAGAATAACTAGGAAATTAAAGCACCAAGTTGGGAAATGCATGAAGGTGGAGAGGCCACCAATGCATGCTTGGAGAATGCATGAAGGTGGAAAGGCCACCAATGCACTCTTGGAGCCAAGAGTTGTTTATAATAAACAAAAACACACATGTGATAATAATATTCAATTTTGGAAGAGGATAAGGTACCTTTGGATAGGATATTCTCTTTGAATTGGAAGAAAGTGATGGAGGGAGAGAGGGCCACGTTTTTGGCCTTGGCTTGAAGAAGAATTCAGATTGTTTAAGGTAAACCCATGGCTCACATGCAAAATGAATTAGGTTAGAAATAATTACCAAGAGTGCCATGACCTTTTAGTATAAATAGGAGGGCTTAGGCTTCATTATTCCTCACACCTTCACAAGCAAGAGCAAGCATAGGATCTGAATATAGAGAGAAAAGAGGGAGAGTGAGGAGCTTCTTGAAGGAGTTGAAGCGTAGTAAGTAAGTTCTTGAGTTTTAGCTTTTGAATTCATAGATAGTTTATGCTTTAATCTTAAATATGCTAGAGTAATTTTGGTATCATTTTTTTATAGTTACAAATGTTGATATTTTGAAAATTAGATGAGCCATAGGGTATAGCAAAATTTTTGGGAGTTGAAAAGCAAAGTAGCGAAGCTCTGGCGAAAATTCGTCGGTTAGGAATTTCTGAAATCAGTAGCAAAAACGTCATACTTTTATGTTGAAGATGAGATGCTAAAACTCTGAAAATATTCATGGTTAAAGTATACATATAGGGCTTTTCAAATATACCAAGAACATATTATTTTGAATTTTGTGCAGAGAGATACAAATTCCCAAAGTTAGGCTACGTTTCTCTGTAAAATTCTGGGCAGAGGTTAAAGAATATTAAAATGGGAATGATTCACTAATTCTGGGTGAAAAAAATTATTTTTATTCGAAAATAAACATCCTATGGATTCCGGGGAATTTTACGGATCCTCGTTTCGATTTTTGTAGAATTAATTATGATTTATCAAAGTTAGGCGAAAAATCTACCAGAAATGCTGAAATAACGTTTTTACAAAATTTAAGGGATAAAATTGGGATAATAAATCCACCAGGGGTAAAAAGGTAAATAGTGGCTAAAATATCTCCTAGGATATTATTTACAAGGTAATAATGTGATAATACTATTATAGGATATCCGGGAAAAATCGGGAGACCGACCAGGCAAGCGTACCGCTATCCAAACGGACGAAGGTACGTTCGCGACGTATTGTAACACTAACTCTAATGTTTATTGTATGCTTGTATGTGATAGATAATTTCATAAAGCGATGGACAAGACTAGGTCTTGGGTCATGCACTATGACTAAGGTATGGGACTTAGATCACTAATTATACATTCAACTTACACGGGTTATAGTCTTGTTAATGCCGTGAGTTTTCCTAGCGCTGAGGACACGATAGGCTATCGTGGCACGGGTCGGGTGCAGACTAAGACAAACGACGTACTGTTATTGTGACATATCGCTTTTGTAGTGATTAATGCTGTAATGCCATGAATATCTGTCATATATTGTTTACATAAGCATGAGGTTAATCGTTACCTGAGGTCCAATGGGCATTGGACCTCAGCTCTTATAGGTTCAGGGTCCAGAGAATCAAGGACCGAAGACAAGAGCAAGCAGCATGCGCGAGTCCCGACCGAAGTTTGCCATTTGTAGATTTATACCGTTGTAATACTTAGTTAAATGTAATGTTCTTTATGAACGAACAGACACGCCACAGCTAATGGTTATCAGTTACTCTGTTGCTCCGATGCTCTACTTTGATGGAAAAAAAAATTCTGCTTTTTTGTAAAATGGGGTGTTACACTGTCTGAATGTGAAAATCTTAGAGTGCTTTCTGTATGTCATAAACTCGAGTTTGCCTACGCAACCGGAGTTTTCTTAGTTCATTAAAATTAAGCTACCCTCATCAAGTTCAAAACTCGAGTTTTGAACCAAAACTCGAGTTTGTCTTTGACATTAAGTTTTTCAACTTACCAAAGACAAACTTCAACTTATGTTTACATTTGTCGCTTATAATCAAAACACATAGAGAACTAACAACCTATATATTCTATAAAGTTAGTAATGCTTGCAAGTCAATAATGTCACGTACACCTTATTTCTACTATTTTTTAATAAAATAATTGAGTAATTTTTGTTATATTTTTCCCATATCACCCCGATACTTCCTTCATAATAATTAATTTAATAACATGCTTATATTCTATTAAGTGACATCTTGTTTTTTTTTTTTTTTTTACTCAAATTCTCTTAAAGTTAATATAGTTGAGACGGACGATATTTATTATTTTACTGGCATAACTAAATTTGAGATAAATCTATGTATATACTAATTACATTTGCATAGATCTCACAATCATGTATGGACATTTACTTTAACACGGCAAGTGACCCAAAATGAATGATAAGGAAAGTTTCAGAGTTCTCTCTAATTATTCTCGGTTCAGTTTGCATCACACGATACAAGTAAATTAGGAAAGGGTTAAGGGGAAAAAATATTTTCAGGAAAGGGTTAATTTAATTTATATAAGAGCATTTTAGGAAAATGAGTAAAATTAACAACTAATTTAACTCCTATCCCTAATCATTCTAAAATCAGTTAAATATGTCTTAGAATTAGGACCAAAGGTAATACTATTCAGTAAATAATTCAATATGTTTATTTTTTAGCCCGTGCTAAAAAAAACATTTCTGGTTTCGACATTGGTTTTATTAATCATGAAAGGGTCAGAGGGCTAAAATGCCCTAGAATTTTTCATGAATAGTGGGCACTTGACAGTTTTTTAGAGGATAATTTTGCCTCATGTTACACACCTACCGGCCTCGCCTTTTCAGGTGGCGGGTAGTGTGATCCTCTATTTTTATTCAATTTTAGATTACTCACCCAGGTTATTTTATGTCATGCATTAGAGTATTAGCAGCAGAATATGCATCGGTTTGGACAATAATATATTGGTAATAAAATAAATGCAGAAAGGTAAGTTTCCCTAGAGGAATTAAGTATACAGTCATCTCGAATCATAATGCCCAAAATAAATATATTATAATATAGTCATTCAGGAGATTCAAAATAAACAACCAAAAAGAGTCACCATTAGCCTCCACCATCAATACTCTAATCCAGCTTCGCAGTCTTACCTCTATCTCCTAGCTCAGTCTTAGAAGTACTGCCTAGGGACTTAAAATGGCATGGGATTCAAAGTTAAATCCCAGAATAATCATTAATCTCATATAGGATGTATATACAATCCATGTAATAAAACCACAAATAAAGACAAACCATATAGCATTAAGTATCATGCACACAACCAAATCCGAAATTAGCAGTACAACATATATAGACTGCAGGCACGACACATAATAAGGCCATATGATCCCAACACACTCCGATTCCACAACACTTGGAAATAAACAACAACCGAATGCATACAATATCCATGGTAAAACATAAAATACAACAGACATACAAAGTATATGAGGATGAAGGTTAATATCTGGCAGTCGACCACAAATATCAATAAATTTTCTGGCACACAAATAACAAAGATAGCCCTAGAATAACAAAATATAAATATGAATAAATCCTTCTCAATAAATATTTTGCTTGTTGATTTGGAACAAGGTTTTCTCAAACATCCATGTTCATTAAATTCTTTTTCTTACTAAGGGATTTATTATTGGTAAAATTCCTTCTCATTTTCGGCCATAACCCAAAGTTCCCGAAATAGACATCAATTTTCAAAAATTCATAACTAATTCTAAAAATTCTATTTGAGGAGGTTCAAAAACAAAATTGACCCTTATCATGTCTCTTTGTGACGGAAAAAAAAAAAAAAAAAAAAAAACCCTTTTGGACTAGTCATAGTCAAAAATTCAACCACGTACTAAAATATCAAAGACCTTGGTTAGATTTGTTTTCCAGTCTCCAAAAATTACAAATTACCTATCAAATTAAACTCGAGATACCTACTTTATTTTTGGAAAAATTCATAATTTTAGGAGTTCATTTACTATGCCAAAACCCTTGCACAAACCGTGTAACACCTCATTTTTCAAAAGCGGAATAATATATTTTTATCGAGTAGAGCATCGAGCAAATAAGTGAGTAAGCGATAAGTATTAAAAACGTTAACTATGGTGTATCTCGGCTAGTTATAGTAATGGTACATTTATCCGAGTATTTAATAACATAACAAAATACATCCCAAAAGTAGTCTTGGACGATTCCAAGTTTTTATTTTAACAACATATTCCTTCTAAATCATATCCTCATGTTCAAACAGCTGGCCGAAAATCATGTTTTACAAGCGACATTCCAAGTTTTTATTTTAACAACATATTCCTTCTAAATCATGCATGCTTGATCTATCTTTTTAGGCCATAAATCTTAACTTTATTCCTATATTTATTCTTTTCATTAGCCAAATATACCCCTTTCATAAAGAAACACTCAAGGAAATAACCATTTTCAAGTTCAACAACCTTGAAATCATAAGGAAGTTAGAGTTGAAGCTTACTTGTTCTTGGATCTTCAACTTCCCTGAACCTTTGTCCTCTTTGTGCTTCAAGTTCTCTTTGGCCTAGGCTTCTCCAAATAGGAAGACCAAGTTGTTTATTAAGGTCTTAACTAATTGAAGATGATAGAAGAGAGTAGGAAGAGAAGCTATAATCATTTACCTTAGTCTTGATCTTGAGCCTTCTCTTAGAGTGCTTGAGTTCCCAAGTTAGCTTTTTCCTCTCTTGCTCTCTCTCCCTCTTGTTTGAAATTCCAGCAGCTCCTAATGAGAGGGATGAGTTTTCAAAATGTCCCACCTACCCTACTTGTTCCCCAAGAAAAATTATGGCTTCTTCTAGAAGCCTCTTTACTCTTGAATGCACTTGATTCTTCCAGAGACTTTGCTTACTTCATAATTAATTTTCTTCTCTTCTTTTTCCCTATTTGGCCGAGATATAAGGGCTTATGGGAGAAGATTTTTGGCCTTCAAACTCTCTTAGTTTAAGTGTCTAAATATCCCTCCTTAATGGTTAAGTTATTGTCCTACTTGTCATAAATTTTCCCTAGCTCCTTCTAGATATTCTTGTTGCTTTTTCCCTTAAATAATTTATTTCTCCCTCTCTTTTATTCCTTGGTGACCGAAATATTAGGGGCATTTTGGGAAAATAATTGTGTCATCTAGAACTTTCTCTTGGCTCATGAATTTATGAAGTTGGTGATATCATGAGGATGATGTCATGTTACTTACATAAGCATGACTTCATTGGTTTTCAAATTCAAACTCAACTTCTTGATTAAGCCACTTTCCCAACTCTTAGCCCATTGGTTCTAAACCCCTGGCTTATACATATCGCCTTCTTGGACTTATTTTGGAATTTTACTCTTTTCCTTCTATTTCTTCTCTCTTGACTGAAATACGTAGGGTAAAAAGAGAAAATATGTGTTTTGACTTCTATTATCATCTACTCCCTTAGGTTGTCCATGACCAATTTAATTTAACCAAGCCTGAATCAACAATTCCTCATCCTTCTCTTACTTTAATTATTCAAGCTAGAAAATAAATATCATTAACTAATGACTTGATGAAAATTCATATATTCCATTGACATTACATTAATTCACTATAAATTACATGAAAAATGGGGATATCACACTTCAAAAGTTTCAAAACGTAGGATAATTTTGTCCCTCCGTTAGACACCCAAACAATCCATGTTTGTTGACGTACTTATGCTTAGGTGGTGTGTAGACATGGCACCTCAGTAAAAAAAAAAGATTGTGATCCTCCTGAATTTTGTGAACCCGAACTCGGCCTCTCCCCTCTCGTCTTTCGACTTTCCACCGGTACTCTACCTTTTATCTCTTGTTCTACCGCCACTCTCATTGGCTATGGAACCCACTCTGCCGTTGGGATTCGAAGAGCCGTCACCAGATCTCTGTGAAAATCAGAAGGAAATATTGTAGATGCAGAAGCATTCACAATGAAAATCGGAATTTTGTGAAAATTGTAAGGTCTTTGATTGTTAATATAGGAGATGATGATCTGAGGAGATTGGAGAATCTAAATCGGAACCCCTTAGCTTCTTGTGGAATCGATCCACCTACCGTTGACGATGAAAAACTCAAATCTAAGCATGGGGACGACGCTAAAATATATAAAGTCAATAAAGGATGAGGAAGAGTAAAGCTGCTGGTGTGCTATGAAGATGGAGGGAGACAAGAAGAGTGAGGTTCTAGTGATGGAGCTAGTCTTGGACGATGCTCACCATGAGCCACAAGAAAAAGTGATTTTTCTCTTTTTTTTTTTTTTTTTTTCTTTTTTTTTTTTTCCAAAACCCAATTTTTCCTTTGGCCCCTTGCTCTCGATTTTGGCTCATTGTTTTGAGTGAATTTCTTGTTGACTGGTCATTTATTTCTGGGTTTTAAGCAATCAAAATCATATTTTGAAACCTTCAATCAAGCCACAGAAATGAAAGTTTCTGTTGTGAATTGTGATGCGTTGAAGGTGTGTTTTGAAACCTTCAGTTTGCTTGCCCTGTTCTGAGTTGTGATGCGTCTATCCATTGGTTGGTGCTGCAGAAGATTAAAGTGTGTCGATTTTTGTCTTCAATTTCAATATTATGGTTCTTTGATTTGGGTGGTTTTCTGGTGAGGCTTTCTGGTTCTCGACCGCGAGATCTTTCGATTGTTTTTTGTGTAAGGATGACGAAGATGATGTGGCAAAATATCCTATACGGCAGAGCCAATTAGGAAGTGTTGCATATAAATTTTGTGTAATTTTAGTTTGTAATAAGGAATGAGAAAGTTAATTGCATTATAGTATTGTACTGAATATATACCAATGAATGAATATAGTGGTATTTTGATATTTTCCTTCTATAGGTGAATCATATACTAGCTCTAATCCTTAATATAAGATCCAGTTAACTTTGTTTGGAGGTATTAATAAAACTAAATAAATTACTTTAAAATATTTATATTTATCATTTTTATCCAAAATAATTTATTTAACTTAAGAACTCATCTATAATATAAAAGTGCATATATAATTTGTGAATGATTAAATAATTTATTTAACTTTTATAATCTCTCAAATAAAAGTCAAGTGGGTTTTATGGGTTTTAGATATGTGAGGAGTACATACTCAAATTACTCAAGTTCAATGCATCAAAGTTTAATACTTTAATCCTTACACTACAAGGAAGAAAAATGCAAAAGAGAGAAGGAAACCAAGAAAACAGGAACAAAGCGGCCGACAAGAAAAGGAATCGAGCCGAAGAGTAAAGGAATGGAAAGGGAGTTTAACCTAAAAGTAAGATGAGTAATGCGAATTCATAACTTAATATTTGCAAAAGTTTCTTAAGAATAAATTAAAAGTTAACTAATACTAGTAAAATTTAATGATGATAGCTCACCTCATGTTGAAATAATCTCCGTAAATGATATCCAATTTAGCTTAAAAGTTTTTCATAAAATAAAATAATATTCAGTAGCCACCTGTTAAAATATTAAATGGAATCGTTGAGCATGAATTTTGTGACGTTCCCTTAGATATAATCAGAGTTACTACACAATTGGGTGTATACAGGATCTGGTTTGGATGAATAAGTAACTGATAAATTAAACAAAATCTAAACTTGGCTTTGAATAAAATTAATCCCCACCGGGATATTTAACTACATTCATCCCGGGTCGCTACCTGAAGCTTTATTAAGGTCTGGGATTCAAAATTGAATCCCAAAGTAACAAGTTAATCTTTATGAAATGCATATGGAAAATATGATAATTAAATAATTAACCATAATTCAAGAAAAGCAATTTAACATGCGCATCAACAATAAACAGTATATCATACAGTTCATTTTAACGGTGAATACGTAGGATCGGACAAGTCTTAAATTCCACAATGCTAGGAAAATAAACGTAAAATCCTACGAGTCCCGAATTTCATAGTGCTAGGAAAAATAAACGCAAGACCTTGTGGGTTCTGAATTCCTCACCCAATGAAAAATAAATTCAGGACTTATTTAGTCCCAAGTTCCTTAGCACACCGAACAAACATAAATGCAGAACCTTACTGGTTTCGAATCTTCAACACATAGGAAGACATATGCTATTGGCCAAATAAAATAAACTCTGTATGTAAATAGCCTGTGTACAAGACACAACCCCACAATTATGGTAATTAAACATATATAACATATACAAACCACAGAAGATTAAAGTTACTACCTATCCATAAATTTGTCCAAATACTTCGAAATGCGTGCGCTCTCAGGAATCCCTATAACAGTACCGTCGTACTTTATTATTATTTATGATATTCGGGGAAGTTAAAAGGGTTGTCTTTATATATGAAATTACTTAAAAACCCTTTTTGCAAAAACTTATTATTTCGACCCTTAATTTACTCATTTAAAGTTAATCTCTTAACGGCTAGAAAATCTAGTAACTTCAATTATTTTTAATAAATAGCACAAAAATCATTTTAATGTGCTACCAAAACCCAAGTGTTCCTTGACAAGTCTATTTTCATAGAAAGATAAGTTCCAAAGTCGAACACGCTACATTAATCCCAACTTTTTTATTTTCATTTGTAGTGCAATTAAACTTCCAGAAAATATGACTTATCTTTAAAAATTCATATATGGAGTTATAGGTGTCCTATTGAGGTGATTCAAAAACCTATTAACTTTTTTTATTAAGTCTAGTTTTTGGGAAAATTGATTACAGCATTTAATCACTCTCCATTCATTCCCAGTTCCCAAAAACGTCCAAACTGTCCAGACTGGTTTCCAGAACCCAAGGTCATTTGTAACATTTATTTCTCCTTGACTAGAGATCAAAAAATGCAAAATACCATTATTTTAAAGGTATGCATGTCCTTTGTCTTCTAGAATTTTTTCACGATTTTAGGAAGTGTTTTACCTGATCAAAATACCTAAACAATCACACTGACTCCAGTGATCCACAACTGGTAGATTCATCATCTATATTGAGCTCGTGATGTTATGTTTAAACACTCCTTTGAAAAAGCATCAAAAATCATAATCCCACACCATTTTCTGTAAGGAACATAATGGTGGTTCAGATTTTCAAATTCCACTTATTTCTACGATTTTACCGTAGATTACCAAGTCTAGGTTTAATACCAGAATCTCCAGAATTTCAAGAAGTAGAAGTGCTTACCACCAAGCTTGTCTTTGGGCTGGTTCTCTCTTTCACCACTATATTCTTTGTCTAACTTTCATCTTAGACTCAAGGAAATCACATGCATGTCACTTTTGAATCTTTAATCATCACATGCAAGAAGAAGAAAGGTTAAATTGCAACTCACCTTGTTCGTCCTTGCTCCCTTGGCTGACCTTTGAGATGAGTAGGATGATGATCATGATGAAGATCACTGTGGAGTTGAGAAGAGGATAGGGGTCACAGTGGAAAAAGGAGGAGGTTACGGTGGAGATTGAGAAGAGAGGATGAAGATTGTTGAAGTGTTGGAGTAGAGGGAGGTGGACGGTTGGTGTAGAGGAAAGGAGAGAAAAACTTTTGTGTGAAGAGAGGGAGGGGCTGCTGAATTGAAATGAGGAAAGAAGAGTGAGTGTTTTATTTGTATGTGTGTGTGTTAACGTGTCCGTAGGCTTAGGGAGGAGGGAGAGTAAAAAATTGTATTGGTTAGGTGTCAAAGTGAATAGGAAACATGTGTGTGTTGGGTCTTCTTCCTTCAATTGGGCCGAATGTGTGTGTTGAATAATGAGGGAACGTGGGTTGAAATTATGGCCTAAAGAAGGGTTTACTTTGCTTTTTCTTTCATATCTTAATTTGGGTCGAAAATCATGTCCAAACAAGAGCCCAAATAATTATCTTTCCATTCTTTCTTGTAATTGGATCAAAATCTTTAGTCTAATTAAAAGTCCAATTACCATTTTCTATCTTCTCAATGAGCTTACACCCTTAATCCAATTAAAAGCCAACGTTTTTTTTCCCCTCCACTTAACAAATATTCAATAAATTAGCCGTATCACTATAGATTTTCAACCTTAGTATTTTATTGAATATTTCAAAATGTACAGGGTTTTTGGTAAAGCAAAACTCAGAATATTACAAATCTTCCATCATTTAACCAATTAGTTGCCATAAAATATAAATAAGCCTAATAAAAAATTATATATATATATATATATAGTCTAATTAATTTCAGTAAGCCACAATTTATCACTAAAAAAGGTTAACTGGAGAGAATATAAATATAAAAAAACATGATTTATCACGTGTCAATCCTCCTCCTTCCTGCTACTGGTTTGAAAATAAAGGGGTCTGAAATCTTTCTCGTCTTTCCAATGTCAAATTGTCAATTTCGAATGTCAGATATAGAAGGGAAAATAGATGTATTTGTTTCCACTTTTGAGAAACAAGGGCTGACTCAATTCATGTATTAAAAACTATGTTATATGATACATGAAAACAAATTTTCCTTGACAACAAAAAAATAAATATAGTATGCTGGGCTATGCATGCGAATATGTAAAATGTAGATGCTGGACATAGACTTGCGTACAAAGACAAGGTGCAAAATATTACTCCCTCCGCTCCAAATTATAAGACAAAATTTAAGAGTTGGTTTTGATCCTAATTATAAGAGAATATTCTAATTTTTGTCAATTTATTCCTAAAATACCCATATTTTATTCTCTCAAGTGTGTTTGGTTTTTTATGATTATATACATGTAGGTGTGTAGATTCTTTTAGTCAGTAACACTTTTAAATTGTTAGATTTTAATTTATTTATCGATCAACTATCGTTAATTTGCCAATATATATATAGGTGTGTCTACATACAAATATATATGCATGTATATTCAAACACACACATGTATAAACACACACACACACACACACACATATCTGTGTGTGTGTATTTGTGTATATATGTGTGTATGTATACATATTTGTATATTTGTGTGTGTGTGCGCCTGTCAATATATATGTGTGTTGATTTATATATGTGTGTGTGTACACACACACACACAGACACACATACATATGTTAATTTGCCAATATATATATATATATAGAACACACACACACAAACAAACATATATATGTGTATGTGTCTATGTGTGTGTGTTATATATAGTAAGACCATTATTTCAATTAAAAAAATGTATGAAAAAGAAAATTTTAGGTTGGAAAGATATGTGGTAGGAGTTGTTAATTGACTTTTATTTATGTCATTTTAAATTTATACAAGGGCATTTTAGGAAAATGAGTAAAATTAACTAATTTAACTTATCTCCTTAATATCTCCAAAATCGATTAAATATGTCTTATAATTAGGAGCAAGAGAGTACATCAATTTATGCTTCTATCATAGTCGACCTCGTGCTGGTTTCTTGAACAAGCCCAGCGGCGGCGGCGCCACTGCATGCATAAACTCAGGGTCCCTTCCGATGAGTTCTAATATTTCATACGACATGCAAAGCTCAATGTCAAGGCTCTCTTCTTCTGCTCCAACATCAACCACAAGGTCCCAATCATACATAAAGGCTGGGCCCCGGCGAACTCCCAAAGGCCTTCCCCAGCCGAAGTCAATGGCATGAAAGTTGGATCTATGGCTGCTGCCAATATGCATAACCTTCCCAAATTTGCCACTCTGTAAACGCACTGTTGGATTTGGGATCAGGGCTTCAAAATTGCTCTTGATCTTCTCTTCCGTGTACGATGAGATCACCTTGTTCATCTCCAAAGCAAACTTTCCATGTCCTTCATCTCCAACCAAGTCCCTAACTTTCATTGTCGCTTGAGCAAATTCCATAGTGTTGCCAAAATAATTGTCTGCAATTGGCGGGTTTGAAATTCTGGATCTGGCAGTCACAAGAAAACCTAAATCGACTTCTTCTTCGGGATCAAGATGCAGATTTTTTATCGCGCATCTCCAAACATGGCTGATAACTGCCTGAAGAGAGGAGATTTTATTGATGAGAGAACCATCCTCTACCTTTGAGTTAGCATTTCTTTTGAGTTCATCAATTTTTTCCCTTTTAAAGAGGAAGATCCTCTTAGAAATGGCAGGTGGGTTAAGAGAGTTAGCATATTCATCACCAAAATTCCCTATTATATCTCTGAAAGGTATACGTATAGGACGTTTAAAGCTTGTTTGAGGAAACCAACGTTCAAATGAAGCAACCTTCGATCCACTGTGGTTCAAACCTTTTTGACTAATCTTAGCCCATGCATTCATGAGATCCCAGACCGACTTCACATCAGCAAGACAATGGTTTACAGAAAGAGCGATGAAGATGCCGTCCACAAGCTCAGTAACTTGAACAGCATATAATGGGATATGTGTTCCTTCAAAGTTCTTGGATTTTCCAAGTGGGAAAAAGGACTCGACAATTTGAGGAACATAAGTGGGTTCAAGGATGTCAGCAATTGTAGTGTTCTCTGCGATGGCATGAACAAAGCTTACTCCGGCATTGTTGCAAATGACAAAGACGGAAGAGGTGTCGTCATCGCCATGGGGAATGATAGCAAGACGGCCAGCAAGGGGCATGAAGAAATCTAGGCTGCAAGATAACGAATCCTTAAGATGTTGGATCACTAACGATGATGATTTGTTTGGTTTGTTGAAAAGAAGCCCCTTTTGACCATACTCGAGAAGTAGAAAACGAAGATCCCATGGATTGAGCTCGATTAGCTCAGGGGAATCGCCATTATTAACATGGCTTGGTGCTGGGATTGTAGTAGTAGAGATCACTTGGATCGCTGCCATGATAGAGTTTTGATGGATGTTTTAATTTTCTACAATTACCAGTTCTAATATCCATTCATTTATATAAGTATATAGAAGATCCAACACCATATTCCTATTAGATATAACGAGTCAGTCAATGTTCATTATTCATCTAATCTTCCGTATGTCTCGTCGGTCATCACATTTTGATGGGGATATTTATATAAATATATCCCACATATTTGTTAAATGAATAATGTGACAGCTCATCTCCACATTGTGTATATATCACTGTGTAATATGTTAGTTTATCATACCAATTGTCAACTATTAACGTGTACGTGTATCATACCAATTGTCAACTATTAACGTGTACGTGACAATTAATATTTTTATAAATTTTATATTATATGTATAGATTTCATCCCGCACATTACAATAAAAATTTCAAATATAAGCTGTATTAGTTATGTTTTAAATATATAAAAAAATTATATTAAGCATCAAAAGTTACTTAAAAGGAATCCTCACTCAAGATATAAAGGAAGAGGGTCCATCACATAGTCAGGCCAACAGCAAACATGAAAACCAATCTACATAACCGACATATGAAACTTAAAGAAGTAAAGACTAAAGGTTGAGTCCCGAGGAAATGCTTACGTTGGGAGGGACAGCCACACCCCTAAACCAAATATTGGATAATATATATATATATATATATATATATATATAAGAATAAAAGACAACAAGATGCAAACAAGGGTAAAATATAGTAAAACGGGCTAATCCGTCATAATATGACAAAATAAGTTTGAATCCTTATTGAAAGAGGTGTTCACATCTTAGTGTCAGAAACTCCCAAACTATAGGAGTGTTGAACATGAGGCACACGAAACAAGGGAAGCAGAGGCTGACGAAGAACCAAAAAGAGCTATATTATTATTATTATTATTTTGTTAAAAACAAGGTAAAATTTTAAGAAAGATATTGGCTTATCATTTTGTTTTAGCTTTTTTAATTAAGATTTTTTTTTGGGGGTTAAAAACATGATAAAATTTGAATTTTTTCGGATGAGTCATTAGCCAACTAGGATTAAAATGATATGAGTTCTTATGTTTCAATTGGATAGGATTCAAATAACATGATACTCTTAGACTATGCAAGTATTTCTCTAACTTGAAATGATAATTTGCTAACCACAAGGGATATTAATTTCCACCTTACCATTTATCTCCACCTTATCATTTCTTTCGGCTGGAAGACAGAGGGAGAGGAGAGGAAGGATTATGTGGAAATTAATTTCCACCTTACCATTTATCTCCACCTTGTTTTGGTCAAGGTTACTATAGTATTTTAATTAGGAGCTGATCAAAGAAATATATTTTGAGAAGGGATAAATATCAATTTTACCACATAAGTTTTAGTTTTGGAGCACTCGGCAAGTTTTTCCGGTATCATTTTTATCCTCGAAAGTTTACAAATGTAGCAATCTTGCCGATCGGTTGGTCTTGACCCCGTTGGATTGGTCATTTTTGGTATCATTTTTGCCTCGAAGTTTACAAAAGTTTGCTCCTAAAAAAAAAAACTTTTGGGGCAAATTTGCTCTTAAAAAAAACTTACTCAGGCATATTTGTTCCTTTTTGTAAACTTTTGGGACAAAAATGATACCAAAAAAAACTTTCGGGTCTTTAAGTGCTCCAAAACCAAAACTTCCGTGACAAAAATAGTATTTAATCCTTTTGAGAAATATTCTTATGACAGGAAAATATATTATTTTTCTGATCTAACTATAAGAGCTGATTGGAGAGTTTGTTTTAATCCTAACTATATGACCTCAATCCACTTTGTTTTCTAAATGTATATTCTTTCCCCGTCCTAAATATAAGAGTTAGATAACTAGTTTGTAGAAATTAAGAAAATTAATTTAGTTAGTTACGTATAAAATATATGATTTTGTTTTTTTGTTTTTTTTTTATTTAAAAAAACATATCCACTTTGGTTATTTACATTGATACTATCCTTTGATGGAGAGAAGCTTTGAGACACAACAAAGTTATTACGGGTGCGTGAGAAAGATAAGAGCTTCTGGGGGTACGATTACGACAAAAAGATGAAAGGCCAGATTGAGTAGGTATGAAGTAAAGGGGTTACCAGTGGCGGTGATGTTGCCAATGATGGTGGCGGTCTGGGGGAGGAGATGCAATGACGGTGATGGTGCTGCAGAGAGGGAAACAAGCCAGGGTAGCTAGGGGCCAAGTGAGTTAAGGTTAAGATCAAGCGCCCGCTCTCTCTCTCTCTCTCTATATATATATATATATAATTTGTGACAGTAAACACTACCCTCATGTTTAGTTTTTTAAAAATAATTATCTTAGCCGTAGCATTTATTCCGCCAAACACAAACTCTAATAATTCCCATTACAATCCTGACATAAGATAGCCAGTAGTGGTTGATAGATCTCATGATGCCCTAAACCCCCCGCAAGACCCTTTTTCGCTAGAAAATCCGCCGCAGAGTTCCTCAATCGCGGGATGTAAGAAAGCTTCACACTCCAATTCATTTTGAGTAGCATTTTAACTTCGTTAATGATACTTGCATCCCTGGCTTGTTTTAGTACCACCTTGTGTTTTTCTTAGAGAAAAACTTTAGCGCTGCGATAGCATTTGATGATGTAGTAAGCTCTACAAAAAAGTTTGAAAAATTCAAAATATAAATTATAACTAAGAAGTAGCATGGCCTATTGATGGGATATGAAATAATGATTTATTAGGATTCTTGATATTTAAGTTATTTATCATTATCAGAGAATATTTGGTTTTATGTTGATTTGTGTAACACCCCAAATTCCTTACTATTTATTATGTCCAATGACATGTGTATTAGGAATATCAACAGAGTTGATGGTGTTAATAGGTCAGAGCAAAGTGGAATGGAGACATGCATTAAGGTTGGGACGATGAGTAACTAATAACATATGCTCAGACAGATACTGATGCCCAAACATATTCTGGTTACATCAAAATTCCCGTATGAATATTCATGTGATACAATCATATAGACTCAAATCCTGCTCTAACTAGACCTGAAGCCATGAATCAAACTCAATTATTCATATTAGTTGGTCGGGTCCGTATGAATCTAGTGGGAGTCTCCCCGTCTTTAATAGTGACTAATTATTGAAACTACTTTGACGCATCTTTCCTCAAACACGAATGGTATGAACTGACTTAATCAGATTCATTGCCACCAACTATGCCCTAATAAACCTCTTTAGACTCTCGTCTCGATTGGTGCCTTTTCACGGCTCCATCCTTATTGCCTTCCCCAGTCCAGATTCCTTTCTTGAACCTTTAGTCAAGTCTAAGATTCAATCGAATTGAATCTTAGATAACAGTTAATCTCATATATGCAAAGTATAAATAGTATATGATAGACAATCACAAAAATATACATTCAGCAAACACATCGGTACCCAACTATAATGACCTACAGAACATGTATCGTTACCAGCACTCACTAGTGCCTTATGACCTAGTCATGGCTTCCTCAACGCTAGGAAATTAAGCATGCAATATTATCATATATATACAATAATGCACAGCCAACTGAATGTAAACACACATAACCCCAAGATCTAGTCTTGTTCATGAGTCCAATATTCATGATTCTATCAGTCATATAAAAGTCATAAAAGACATATGAGAGTTAAAGTTATTGTACGCAAACGTACCTTCCTTCCGTGTAATTAGTAATACGCCTATCTTTTGGATTCGATCCCGACTTCTCGTGTATTCTATAACGTTATCATCGATTATTTCTTTTTCCATATTTTATATGATATTATAATTAATATCATTAAAAAAGGGTTACTTTCATCTCTTTTGACCTCTCAACCCTTGGTGGATTAATTATTCCATTTTTACCCTTACATTTCCTTAAATTCGAATTGCTGGATTTTCTGCCATATTTTTCAGCAAATTTGAAAAATCATAAATAAATGCATAAAAATCAAAATGATGTTCTTCCAAAGCCTATATGATCACAGACAAGTATAATTTCTTGGAAAAATAATCCCAAACACATGAAATGCTTAAATCATTCCCAGTTTTAGTTTCTTTAACCACTATCCCAGTTGCAAGTCCAGGAACATGGATTATCTTGAAAAATTCATATATTCTTGTATAAAACTCCAAAAATAACTTGTTTTATATAAAAAAATAAATCCCTTCCTATCCACTTTGATTCGGAAATTTTTTAGGATTTTAATGCATTATTTGGTCAGCCAAAATCCAAGCATAACAACCACTATTCAGATTGAACTTTTAGAAACATGGCTTAACTTCTAAAATATATAACTCCTTGTACAGCTCTAAACATTTCTTGTTTTATATAAAAAGATAGTCCTGGATTTCTACTTTTTTTCCCTTTGGAAAATTTCATGATTTTTAGAAATCATTTTCGACATAAAATTATGCTCACAAAAGATGACTAACTCTAGAAAAACGAAATATGAAAATTACTCAATTTTCACTATAATGATATTTGGTTCTTAAAAATTATTTCCCACCATGTTTTCACTCCATTTTCCATTTTAAACCTATTGGTGACCTTAAAAACATGAAAATAAATTTACTTTACAATTTCCTAAATTAAACTAAAATTCTACTTAAAACTCAAAAAGCTAGAGACCAAGAATCTTACCTTGAAGCTCTTACTCCTTCTTCTTCCTATGGATTTTTCCCTTCTCTCTAACTCAATCATTTTTTATTTGAGTTTTGGTTGAAGAATGAAGAGGGATATGATCCTTCTCTATTTATAGGCAAGTGGCAAGCTCATGTATAGACCCCACAAATGCCTAATTACCCTTTGATCCAATTCAAAATTCAAGACTCAATTAGGACCCTTGGATGACTTTGACACATGTCATCTTCCTATGGTCTCAATTGCTCTATTAGTCAAGAAAATTCTAGAAGCTTTTTGGCTCTTAATTAACATGTGCTCTTTGTGATGTCATCTTAATGATATAATCAAAGCCTTAAGTGTCCCTAAACACCAAGTGTCAATTTCCTATTGCTTCACTTCTCCCATTGGCTTATATAATTACATGTGGATTAAGGCTTAATTCTTGAATAAATTAAGGCCATTAGATTTTTTTTTACATGTGTCACAATCCTATGATTTTCTTGGCATTATACCAGCCCTCTCATGGCCCTAATATTTTCAAAAATAATGGCTTCCAATATATTTCCTTTATTGCCTTTTATTAAATTGAAATCATATGCCACTAATCTCAATTAGCACAAGCTAATTTGCCAATATTAATTGCTAAATTTATGTTAAATTGCTTAAGTGTCTTCAGCACCTTTCCATGGCTCTTTTGGTTATAAATTAGCTATTATTCTATGTGCTATTTATATCACATTTAATAGCCCCTAAGTGTAGTCTCATAATTAACCATTGGTTAATAAATTCCAAAATGGAATTTGGATGAAATTATAATCAACATATTATTATTCTTTAAAACACATATTCACCTTCATATTTTGTTGATTATTTATCCAAAATATAGTGTTTTATGATAAGAGAGAAATTAGGGTATTACAGTTTGGTTGTCATTTTTTAACATTAATTGCTATTTGTTCTTAATTTAGAATTCTATAATGTTCTATTATCAATTTACATTTATTATAATTGCATTTAGAATATTTCATCATTAATTCTTAGTGTTAGATTTGTTAGTATTTAGGTGTCCTAGAGACAATTTGTAAGGACAAATCGGCACCATTTCTACGTTATAGTACTTCATTATTAATAAATGAGCATATTTTATCTTTATCATATTTATGTTTCACCTTTATTTGAAGGTAATAATGTGTTTGAAGATAAAAGCCATAGGAATAGAACATGTATTAATCTTGAGGATCAATGATAAAGATCATGATCATGAGGACTTGAGAACACTGGATATCTATTGCCTAAAAACTTGTCTCTAGTTTTGAATCACCGAGAAAGAGCATCGATGATCTCCATAAAACTAGAATGACACAATCTTCTTGTATAGAGGTACAAGGTAGGGACCTCATGGAATACAGGCATGGTGATGTCTTAGCTAATGTCGTGGGTAGATCTATTAGTGAACAGATAGCACCGAACAGAATCGCCGACAGACTCTACAAAGATTCATTGTAGAGAGTATCGTTAGATATGTAAAGTCTATCATCGTTTGGTAGTGCCGATCATCCAAGACTTAAGGATGTCATCGAACACTATATCCTAGGTTTATACTTTGACCGTACAACTCTATATACCTGAATAAAGGGAGAATATTGTGCTCTTGGGTATAACTCAAATACATGACTATCGATGGACATACCGAGAGGACTCACAGGTGAAAGTGGAGCAAATCACCAAGAGGGGGTGAATTGGGGATTTAAAAAACTTCTTTTCAAAGTGCTTTGTTATTTGAACACTAGAATAGAGCAGAACAGAGTAAGGGAAGAAGTAAGTCACAACAAATTTATACCAGTTCGGTCTAACCTCTTGACCTACGTCCAGTCCCTAGACACTCTGGGATTTCACTAACTCAAATAATTACACACTCTGTAATTCTCAGAGTAATTCTCTCACTAGAACTTACTCCCCCTTACAAGTTGTAATCAAATAACCTAATCTCCAAGTCCCACGACTTGAGATTCTTACAATGAATTATTTCAATAAATGATACTCTCTTTAAGAGTGGATAATAATAATCACTGAAGTGCAAATGTATCAAAAGATACTTTACAATAGAAAACTGAATGAGTATTTGGAAACTTGAATGATTTTTCATTTTTTTGCAGATTGGTTGTTGAGAAGACTTGAATGCAACTCCTTATATACTAAGAGAGCATTAAATAACCATTGGATTCTTCATTGTAACCGTTGGAGACATTGGAGTAGCTGTTAGGAACATTTTGGTCTTCTTCTCTCTTTACCATTCAGTTAATCCAATTGCTTAAAAAATTAGGGTTAACTTCCCTCGAAGTTAATTCTTTGGAAGAGCAGCTACTGGATAGGGAAAGGAAACATTAATCCATTTGCAACGTGTGTGGAATGATTGTCCAAAAGAGTGCAACCTTTCTGGACATTGCAATAAATGTGCTGATATCACTTTTTGCTTTAAGCTATTTCTTCATTTATATTCTCTAAACTATCTGAAACTTACTAACAAACTCATTAAACATAGTTAGGAATAGTAATGAGTGATGATAAGAAGTATTAAGATCAAATATGAAGATTTCACAAATTCGAACAATTTGATTTTCAAACTCTGCAACACAAACTCGAGTTTGTTCATCCAAACTGGAGTTTCTAAATGAAACTCGAGTTTACTTTATCCAGAGAAACGTCGCGATTTCATCTTTTGAATCACATTTTTGAATATGTACAAAACTCAAGTTCATTAGTGACTAACTCGAGTTTTGGACTTTTATAAGGAAAAACATGTTTAAGTCCAAAAGCTCAAAAACCGAAGTTTTTAAGTGTAAACCGGAGTTTTCAAAATCACAAAATAAACCAAAGCTCTCGGCTTGATATAAACTCAAGTTTCCAAAAATACTTAGAAAACTTGAAGGCTCTCTTCACAAATGAAAACTAGAGTTTTCTATGCAAAACTGGAGTTTCCTTGATAAGGGAAACTAGAGAACTCTCACCAAGTGAAAACTAGAGTTTGCAAACCTAAACTTGGTTTTTCTTGGAATTTGAAAAGCATTGATAAATACTTGGCTTAGAGAAAACTGGATTTTGCATATCAAAACTGGAGTTTTCTTATGCTCAAAATATTGGAGGCTCTCTCGTGTGACTAAAACTTGAGTTTGCCTACAAAAACTGGAGTTTTGCTTATATTAGAAAATATTGATGAGTCTTTGTTTGGTGTGAACTTGAGTTTGTTAAATTAACCTCGAGTTTCCCTTAATGTGGAAAACTTAGAGTGCTTTTTGTATCTTATAAACTCAAGTTTGCCTACACAAACTAGAGTTTTCCTTAGTTCATAAAAATTGAGCTACTCTCTCGTCAAACACAAACTCGAGTTTTCAAACCGAAACTCAAGTTTGCCTTTGACAGTAAATTTTTCAACTTACCAAAGACAAACTTCATCTTGAGTTTACAATTACTGGTTACCATCAAAACACATAGAGAACTAACAACAGTGCCCTACAAGGAATTAGTCATTCACAAAATTGATAGAGCTTGGATAGCTTCTAATTAACTTCGGAGTCCATGGGCACAACAAGTGATCATGAAGAGTTATGATCTAGTATAGACTTAAAATAAGAATATTCCTAGTTCTATTAACTAGTTACATTTAGTCAATTAAGAGAGATAATACTCTATCTTTGCTCTCGACTAAATGTGAATGACAATGTGAGGGATGATGGCTACACGGTATCCAAATATGAAGGCAGATCATTTAATCAACTCAATTAGTTCTGGGGCCGCAGGGCATTGCTAGTGTCTTATGAGGTCATTAAATAAATTGGGGCCGTTAAAGGAGTTTTAATTGGTCCAAGTTTATTTATGTCAATGACTAATTGGGCCTAATTAGTCTCACAAAGGTTATTCCCGATTGCTTAAAAATTAGCAAACTTGTGCCAATAATTGTTATCGAGCTTTATCAAGAATAAATGTGTAATTGGGTTGGAGTAAGACTCCAAGCCAAATTAGGAGGAAAATGGCGTCATATATATGGTCCCCGGAAAATCAGTTTCTTCACAAAAGGGCCTAAATGTGTTTGAAGACCCAACGGTGTCTTTGGCCAAGTTGAATTTGGAATTCAAATTTTGAATTTAAGTTTGAAATTTAATTTTGAATTTTAATTCAAAGGTTAGGTTATAAAAGATAATTCTGAATTATCTAACACACACACACACACACACACACACACACACACACATATCCAATAATGATTGGATGAAGATAGAAGAAACAATAAATAAAGATTGAATTAAAAATGATTTTGAATTTTAGTTTAAGAGATGAATGTGATCCATCATCTTAAATTATTAATCAATTAAGATATAAATGTGATCCATCATCTTAAATGGTTGACTCAATCAATCAATCAAGATATGAATTTAATTCATTATAATTTAGATTTTCATATTCAAGCTTCAATTAGGCGTTTCTTGTAAGCATTTAAATTAGGGTTAGACTCTAATAAATTGCTGATTTTTGGGTACCCCTTTTTTTGCATGTTTTTCAAGAGAGAAAAATAAGACACCAATTTGATTAGTGTGTGCCACCAATTCAAGAAAAGGTAGTTCCAATCTTGCTCCTCCCATCTTCAACCTGATTCCAAGAAGCCACCATCTTCTTGAAAAGAGGAAAACCCCAAGGAACCGAAACCTCAACCTTGAAGCATCCAAGGAGTGGGAGGTTTCAAGAGAAGGAGTTCTCATTGCAATCGAGGGATAGCCGTGTGGATCAACGTTAGAGGACATCAACAACATTGAAGTCTTTGAGTGATTTAAGGTAATCCTAATCTCTAATAGTTGTTTTATCAAGTTATCCTAATCCCCAATAGTTGTTTTAATGAGTACTCCTAGAACTCATGAATATCATAAAGTGTTATGAATTTTTATTGAGTTCCGTAAAGAGTTACAGATTAATGATTAATAACTAATTAGTGCATTGAGTTAAGGTTAATAATTCATAAGGATTGTAAGGCGTTACGAGTTTCCGCAACGATTAAATAAAAATTTTATTTTTAACCTCATGAAACTTTGCATGAAAATCGTGTAATAGTGAAAATTAACCAACAAGGTTGAGGTCTATACATAGCACCTCAACTCATTTGTTTTGTATGCCTTATAATTAAATAATATGGAATATTGAGTTTCCCTCTCTTATATTGCTCTCCTCCCTCTATACGTCTAGCTTCTCTCCTTCCTTTCTTGTTGTCCTGCATCCTCTCTTCTCTCCTCTATTCTCTTTCTTTTCCTTCCCCTTCCCCATCCTGCATGAATTTTGGCATCAGAGCCCGATTCCCTCCATTGCTTTCATTGTCCAATTCTCATCAAAGAATATCGACCACAACCTTTTTCCCTTTTTAAGTTGTTTTTCTTACTACTATTCATAATATTTAGTTTTCTTTTTGGTCATTTCAGTTGAGAAAAAATGAGTAGGAACATAAGGTTGAAAAAAATCGGGAAAACAAATATAGAGAAAAAATGTTCAAAAAGAGAAGAGCTATGCTAGTCATTGGTTGCGTATGGGTTATGGAAGAAGCACTTTTGCAGACCATCGCTATGCATATGTCGATTCCCATAGGCATACTCATAGTTATGAAAGATATCAACATCATGAAGATGATAGATATGACAATAGAGATTGTCAACAATATGAGTATGCCAATCAACAAATATACCAGTATGTTGATCCTAATGAGTACATTACTCACCGATATAAGTATGCCAATTGTCATGAATATAGCATTGCTGAGAAATATAGCAAGGCTAACACTGAAGAACAACAACAGTGGGATGACATAATAACTAAAGTTAAATAGTTTTAAGATGTGTTACATAAGTGAATAGTCACTACAAGAAAAGACCTTTTGTAGTGGTTAAAAATGGTGTTTTTGTAGCATTTTTAACTACTACAGAAGACACTAGTAGCGGTTGTCCAAATCGCTACAAAACAACTTTGTAGCGGTTCTTAAAACCCACTACTATATGTAACTTAACCGCTACTAAAACTGTAGCAGTACTTTGTCATCACCACTACAAGATGAGGCTAAGATGATGTCGTGTGTGAAGATTTTGTAGCGGTTCAATTACCGCTAACATGAAATTAACCACTTTTCAATGGTTATATAACCACTACAAAATACATAAAGAACAATTTTAAAAATGACAAATTTTGTAGCGGTTTCTTTATAGCTACAAAATTAGATGAAATTTCAAAAATGCGCCAAATGTTTCAAATTAGTGTGTAGCAGTTATGTAACCACCACAAAATTTTATTGCCTTTTTAAAATTTTATCCAATTTTGTAGGGGTTGTAAAATTGCTACAAACTTATACTGAAATTTATATGTTAGAATCTGTAGCGGTTAGAAAACCGCTACAAATGAGTAACATTTTAAAAAAAAAAAAAAAAAAAAAAAAAAATTTGAACGAGCCGTTTTAGATTATTTTAGTAATTAACTAATAATTTAAATATAAATGATAAGTATTAATGTTAAAAATAATTGATATTAGTATATGATATTTGATTATATATGGTTATTATATAGGTGTATAAAAATGAGAATGTATAAATAATAAGAACTAATTATGTTTTATTTCAAATAATATTTGATTATGAAATTAATGTATATGAAAGTAGACAAAATGTTGAACAAGGTCCTTAAAATTGTGGTAAAAAAATTAGTATCACAAAGTTAGAGGAAGAAAAAAGATTTTTAAACAAATGTTCAAATCATATTTGATCCGTTTGATCATAACTTAACCTCTCCAAACACTTAACCTTTTCAGAAAAATGTTGACAGATGAGAGAAAACGAGAGAAAACATGTGTGGGAAGAGATGATGAAGTATATAAAATAAGGTGTGGTAGAGGTATTTATAACGATATCTCGCATAACACTTGTAGCGGTTAATTTGACGTTTTTTGTAGCAAGTTGTTGTTGTTGTGGTTGGTTGATATGACTATGTTTGTAGCGGTTGGTATACTTGTAGCGGTTGGGTTTACTTTGTAGAGGTTATAGAACTGCTACAAATGCTATTATAGTTTTTTTTAGTAAAAAAATTGAGGATTATAGATTAAATATATTATTGTAAGCATATTTTTTATATCAACCTTCGTCGCCATCCCTAGAAAACAAAGTGTAGATAAAATGTTACTTGTGAGTTTAATATCTTTGAACACAATTTAAACTTAAATTAAATATTATTTTCATAAACCGTATCTTAACAAACCCATCGAACTAAAGGTAAATTGTCATCACCATCTGGGAAGAAGTTTTCAAAACTTACGGGCTGGAATGGCTCACTCTTGTAGGCCACGTTTTCACCATCACCCATGTCATAAAGGTCCCGAGGCTTTAAGTGAATTGTTATACCTCTACCGATCTCGCCTTTTCAAGTGACGAGTAGTGTGAATCCTTTACTTTTAATTAATTATATACTACTCAGGTTAATTATCATCATGCCTCAGAGTAACTATGCAACAGAGCATGCAATCAGATTAGACGATAAAATACTAGTAAAATAAATAAATACCAAAAGGATAAATTCCCTTGAGGGTAATAACACAATCATACTGAATAAGAATACCCAAGCAACTATAAATATTATACAGTCATCCAGAGTACATTAAATAATAACAAAAGTCACCAACAACATCCCCATCAAATCTTCAATCATCCTCCACATCATTACCTCTTGCTTCCTGGTCAGTCCTAGATGAACTACTTGTATTCTTATAATGGCCCAAGATTCATAGTTGAATTCCAGAGTAACAGTTAATCTCATGTTCAAAGTATATGCCAAGTTTGTAAGTAACCACAAATAAACACAAACCATATAGCATCTAGTATCATGCACATAGTAAGGCACACAGCACAGATTGTAGGGCACAACACACAGCAAGGCCCTTAGGTATGGCACACAGCAAGACCCTTAATGAACACAACATATTCCAATTCCACAACGCTTGTAAATTCACAATAAATCAAATGCATACATATTCATGGGAAACAAACATAGAGAGATATATAAAGTATATGAGATTAGGGCTACCACCTGATAGTTGAATAAATATTAGTAAATTTTCCGATGCGCGAATATCAAAGATAATCCTAGAATAACACATACATAATGAATAAATAAATTTTCATCACTTATGAAAATTCTCCTCA
Organism: Acacia acuminata; assembly: GCA_019022655.1. Classification (NCBI taxonomy): domain Eukaryota; kingdom Viridiplantae; phylum Streptophyta; class Magnoliopsida; order Fabales; family Fabaceae; genus Acacia; species Acacia acuminata. The sequence goes on along the minus strand of JAFJYI010000028.1, from coordinate 4,231,392 downwards.
ATAATTATTTAACTACTTTATTTGTAACAAGGCTCTTTTAAATACCTAAACCATCTAAATTCCTTTTCTTAGTAAGGGACTTATCATTGATCAAATTTTCCTTTATTTTCGGACATGCACAGAAAATTCCAGAAACTTTACTTAACTTCAAAAATTGATAACTAATTATAGAAAACTCCAATTGAGGTGATTCAAAAAGTCATGTGACCCTTGACATGTCTATTTTGACTAAAAATACTTTATATTACCAAAAAAAAAATTTCATCTTTCCAGCTTATCTAAAATATCACCACCGGTCAGAAATACTTTCCAGATTCAAGGTCAATCTTCAAAAACTCATATCTTTTTTTATATAACTCCAACAATTATAAATGACCTATAAATTAAATATTGTCATGCCTACTTTATATTTGGAAAATTTCATAATTTTAGGAGTCCATTTACTAAATCAAGACTCATGCACAAGTCAACTGGTTTCTAGGGTTTCTTGCTAGGCGCTTTGCAATATTTTGATATCTTCCCTAATTTCTTCCAAAATCATGTTCTATGATCATATTTATACAAAATATCATTCTAAACACTTTGAAGTAATAAAAATGTCAAAAATCAAATCACAACACTGATGAGCAATATTTTTGCCATGTTTTCCCTGTAGTAAATAACAGAATTGAACAGTGAATATGAGCTTAATTGTGTTAAATCCAGGAAAAAAACATTAATTCATTATACAGGGAACTTAAAGATGCATTTCACACATATCCTAAACATGGGCTAAGAAAAGAACAAGTTGCAAGGCTTTATGAGAAAAATGTATAGCAAAGCTGATACTCTGCTATAGCATCAGGACAGCTTATCGAAGTGCAAGACAAGGCATCTCTGAAGCTATAGCAAAGTAAGGACACAATGCTATGCGGCATATGTTCTAATCTTTTGCCAAGATTATTTCAGGAAATATAGTGAAGGTCGAGAACAAAAGGTAGATTGCTGAAGTAATGGAATAGAAGATGCGGAGGACCAAAACTAAAAGATTTGAAGAATACCGCAGGATTAGCAGAATCAATCTACTAAGATTGGAAAGAGAGATATGACTGGATCTCAACAAATGAGGAAAGGCCCAGCTCGCAGGAACTTACGCTGCAAGAAAGCCTGATCATATAAGGAAAGAGTAGGCCAAACCTAAGGAGGTCGAGTCGTAGAGAGTCTAATTACATCCACGTATGGCCAGACTCGAAAGAAGAGAGAGAGTTCACAAGGCACGAAAGCTCCAAGTGAACCCAGCATCTTTCCTTGCAGTGAGATGGAAAGAAGAAGATGTGGAGTGGTGACATGACAGGGCTTCTTCCACGTCGTCGGAAACTTCGTCAACCGACTCGTGATTGATTCTAGACAAACCAAAATCTCTTTGTTTGTCTAGATAATCCCTCAAAATGGACGATCGTCCAGAATTTACTTGAACTTGTGGCATGTCACTTTACGATCGCACAGTAATTACTTCAACTCAATTCAAATTCAGTCCTTGGGATATCTCAATTAGGGCATTAAATCTAACACCCAATCCAAAAGTAAATCAAACATGAAATTACAAAACAGAAACAAGTTCAGTACCATTTAAGATCGAGTCCTCTGGATAGTGGAATCCTCAATCCATGGGCCAATTATCAAGCTCAACCAAGCATGACCGGGAAAAACAAAGAACGGCGAAGAATGCGAAGAACATTACGAGAGAAAATGAGAGCTTGTGATTTCAATCCAAAAATTGTGTAAAACGTAATGTGTTGTATTTTAATTACAAAATATACGATTACAAATAGAATAGGCTCTACAAGTTTGGGCCAAAACGAAATAAAAATAAACGGACTTTAATTACAAAATTCGGGCCTAAATAAAAATCCAAAAAAAGTCTCTAACTTCGGATCCAAATTCAACCATCTTCTTGTTTGAATTAAACTTCCAAGTCTTCATAACATTTGTAGCTCTCCGAATCATCTGAAATATGACACAGCAATGAGGCCAATCGAATATTTGGTTCAAGAGTTATGGTGAAAATAGTGAAGCACTGTAGATCAAGAATTTTATCAAAATGAATTAAATCTAATTAAAATCCCAAAGCCCAAATAAGCATAAAAGCCATTATTTATTAACTAAACAGTTCTAAATTATTAACTAATGGACACAAATAAGTGTATGAAATATTCAATTATCAACATGCAATGACGATCATGAAATGTAAGGAAATATATATGATAACATATATTTGTGTACAATCCTGACTAAAGGCTTCCCATATGATAACATATATTTGTTTTACCGATATGAAGGATTAATAATGCTATTGATGATGGCTCAGGTTCAAGATAATCGTCTACACGAGGAGGTCGATTGAAAGTTGTTTCAATGTTATAAAATTACTTTGAACAAACGTATAGGACCTTATCCCTTATATAACCTTATGTTATTGAATCTTCAAGCTACGCCTTATTCTCGTAGGTAAGATTTCAATTTCCCAAGAAACCTATAAAGTAAAGAAGAAAAAATGTCAATATATCAATGCTAAAATGTGCAACTAGCAAGTAATGCTAATTAATTTATTTTAAATGAGTATCTCTCAATAAAATACATCCATCGGTAGTGAACTAGGTCAGCAAGCTTTGTTTTATGAATAAGGTGTACTATCAAGTGAACCATCACTGTGAAAAATGACAGAGGAAAGATCATCCCCAAATGGCACATCATAAGAATGACACAGACAGCGGGTGAAGATGTGACCATCGTTCCTAATCGGCTGGTCCGTCATTTCATTCCAATCAACTACGATGAGTGGCCCTTGCAACAGATTCACACCGGAACGTCCATCTTCCTCCCGATAATGTTCCACTATGGATCTACACAATTATAAGCACATTTTTTATTAAATTTAAATAGACTTAATTAACCTATGGAATTTAAATTTAAATTTTGTCACAAAAAAATAATTAAATTTACCTTAAACATCCACCTCAAATTCGGTTGAGCATGAAGATGACGGTCGGGGTTTGATGGAGACCTTTTGTCATTAGCCTTGGGGTCCACAATCAACAATTAACCAAAGATTGTGTATAGGCAAACCTAGGATCGTTCTCTTCTCGAGGAGCCTTTTATTGAATCCTAAGTAATCTAAATGTCATGCAAATGCAATGAAAATAAGGGGGGATTGGGTTTTGGATTTTTAAATTAATAAACTAAAATAGAAATACAATTTAATGAAGCGATTAAAATCGATCAACCCAACATTCGGATTCCGAGACTTCCATCATTAAACAAAATATAAATAACCCATGTTTGGCTCGACGAACCGAGATCTCGCATTCGCCCAAAATCCCTTGACTAGACGATCGCCTAGAATATGTCCGAACAACGGCCCCACTTGTGCGATCGCACGACAAAAAACTTAAAACCTAGTTCGAACTCGGTCCTTGGGATAAACCAAACCGAATATTAAATCTAATATTCGGTCTATTTTCAGAAATCGGATCCGATAAGATGAAAATAGAAACGAGTTAAATCACCGATAAAGCACAAGTTCTCTGGATGAATCATGGAATCCTCACGTTGGGCTAACCACGGAAGCTTAGCCAAGCATGGCTAAGCAAAACACGAAGAAAAGATGAAGAAGAAAACCAAAAAGAAATCTTATTCAACGTAATTGAGAATATATTTTTAGCCATCTAATCTAACCTATAAATAGGAAACACTAGGGCTACAAGATTGGCCAAAAAATAGGAAACCTCTAAGAATAGGAAACCTCTAATGAATGGTCTTTTATTACAAAATTCGAGCAAAATAAAAATCCAGAAAAATGGGTCTGTCTTTAGCTCCAATTTCGTCCATCTTATTGTCCGAATCAGCCTTCTAAGTCTTCATAACAATTGTAGATCTCTGAATCATCTAAAAAGGAAAGAACAATCAGGCTAATCGGATATCTAGATCAAAAGTTATGGTGAAAATACTAAATCACTGTAAATCTGGAATTTAATCATAAAAAATGAATTAAATCCAATTGAAAGCTCAAAGCTCGATTAAATAATAAAATCCATTATTTATTAACTAAAAAATCCTAAATTTATTCACCAAGAGATACAAATAAGTGTAATAATATTCAATCATCGGGGTTTCCCTTGGTCTCACTTATCCTCCTGGTCCAAAATCGCTCCACCTCACCTAGAGGAAATTGGATATTGAAGGTGGAGCTAAATCACCAAGAGGGGGGGTGAATTGGGGATTTTGACACTTTTTCGTTTTGCTCTGTTTTTGTACAGCAAAACAGAGGTGAGCAGAAGAGGAAGAGAAGAATAGCTAGACACAAAGATTTATCTTGGTTCGGTCTAACTCCTTGACCTACGTCCGAAATCCCGACACTCGGGATTTCCACTATGTCAATTCGATTACACACTCGTACTCAAGAGAAATTCTCTCTCTAGAATTTACTCCCCTTACAAGTTGTAATCAATGAATCCAATCACCAAGTCCCTTGACTTGTGATTCTTTACAATAAATGATTTGCGATAAAACTCTCTCTAAGAGTGAGTGATGATAAACACCGAAGCTTATAATGTCAAAAGACAGATTACAAGTGAAAACTGAAAGGTAGTTGAGTAACTTGAATGCTTGTGCATTTTCAGATGTGCTAGTCATTTAAGAGACTTGAATGCAGTCCTATTTATACTCAGATATCATTAAATGACCGTTGCTATCCCAATAAATCCGTTGGAGAAGTTCAGCCAAGATTAGCAAATGGTTTAGGCATCTTCTCTCTCCAATCTTCACTTAACCCAGTGGCTAGATGATCGAGTTGACTCTGTGAATTTGTCCGTTGGAATAGCAGTTGCTTGTTGTAGAAATCATTCTTTAATGCTTTGCAACCGTGTGCGAGTGGATTAGGCAAAAGTATGCAAGTTTCTCGGTTTCGGCATTTAATGTTCGACATCACCTTTTGCTTTTGCTTTTAACCTTCAATAATCATTCTTTAAGCGATCGAAACTCACTAAACAGATGGTTAAACATAGCAGGGGAATAGTAGAGAATAATCCTGGAAGATATTATGATCAAAGACTAAGGATTCACAAATTCGTCGATTTGATTTTCAAACTTAGCGCTCAATACTCGAGTGTGTCACTTGTGCACTTAAGTCAATACTTGAGTATTCATTCGATACTTGAGTATTCTTCTTCCAGAGAGGAATCATCGAGTTTTGACTTTGGAACTTATCATTGAAGTAAGGTCAATACTCGAGTGTCCAAGTCAATACTCGAGTTTTGAACTTTTGGTATGAAAATAAGTTTAAGTTCAAAACCTCAATACTTGAGTATTGACTCCAATACTTGAGTGTTGAGATCATTGACAAAGAGCAAAGCTCTCGGTATGCCCAACACTCGAGTTTCCAACTCAATACTCGAGTATTCATTTATTTTGAAAACTTTGTGAAGTCTTTCCCAAGTCAATACTTGAGTTTTGAAATGAATACTTGAGTGTTCAAATTGTTGGCAAAGATGAAAGCTCTCTGTAACTCCAATACTCGAGTTTTCCAATCAATACTCGAGTGTGCATTTGATTTAGAAAAGCTTAGTGAAATCTTTGCCAAGCCAACACCTGAGTATTGAAGTGAATACTTGAGTATTCAGATATGTATAAAGCTTGTAGATTTTCTCACAAATCCAATACTCGAGTGTGCAAAAACAATACTCAAGTATTCTAGGTGCTTGAAAACTTTGATAAATTGATGACAATGCAATACTTGAGTTTTCAAATGAATACTTGAGTATTCATAAACACATGTCAAATATGAAAGCTTTGTGAAAGACCAATACTCGAGTGTGTAAAACCAAAACTCGAGTGTCCATAAGATGAACAACTTGATATCTCTCTCGTATGGCCAATACTTGAGTATTCAATGGAATACTCGAGTTTGACTCAGGGTTGAAAAACTTGGAGTGCTCTCTTTAAGTCCAATACTCGAGTGTTTTGTCCAACACTTGAGTATTGTTTTGTGTAATGATTTTAGAGCAACTCTCTGTCACGTCAATACTCGAGTTTCGAAACCGATACTCGAGTGTGGATTTGACAGTAAGTTTTCCAACTTGCCAAAGACCAATTTAAATGAATGTTTACAATTGTTAATTATCATCAAAACACATAGAGAACTAACAGATATCTATCTCAACATTCTCTGGTTGTGGGTCGCCTGCTATAAGATTGTCTCCTCTGAGAAGAGCTAATATATTTGGATCCCCACCTATGGTGGCACAGGGACATTTCTACCCGCATGCCCATCTCCACGGCCCCAATCACAACTCCCTCTACTACTACCCCCTTAACACTCTACCACGTACCACCTCTTTCCCTTTCCCTATATGTCTCATAGAATCCATAACTAATATTGCAGCTCAATGTCATAAGAGAACGTGAAAGAATGAAACTTGAGCGTGATAACTCAAATCATGCATGGTTTACTTTGTAGTGGTGACGTGGCTTTAAAGGCATGACTTTTGTAGCGGTTTTCCCTAAAAAGCCACTACAAAATGCAAGGACTCAAGACATATATAACAGTTTAGAAGAAACCGTTACAAAATATGAAACCCTACCTCGTCTAGCGTGACATTTTGTACTGGTTATATATAGCCGCTACAAATGTTTTAACTCTTTACATTTGGTAGCGGTTTTTGAGGAAAAATTGCTACAAAAACACATACATCTGTAGTGTTTAAATAAAACCGCTACAAGTTTTCGTCATTATTGAAGATAGTGCAACATTAGGTGAAATATTGGTCTGCAAAGTAGATGTCAATCTCCGATGAAAAAGCCACTCACTTATTTTCATCGGAGAGAGGCAGCTACGCTGCAACTAATGTTTCATTGCATGTTACAGAATCTTCATAAAATGATTTGAGGGTTGAGGGCTATATATAGCCTTAAAGTTTGTAACGGTTTTGAAGATACCCGCTACAAAAATGTTTACCCTTTGTAGCAATTTTTGCCTCAAACCACGATAAAATTACATTCTGTAGCGGGGTTTTTTTTTTTTTTTGAACTGTGACAAATGTTGGGACTCTTTAAATCTTGTGGCGGTTTTTATCCTCGAACCGCGATATATAGAATCACCACAACCTTCACGCCAAGCTAGCACCAATTTTGTAGCAGGTTATTTTTATAATCGCTACAAAATGTGATATAAACAAGCACGTGTTTTGGTGCAAGTGTTGCCACTGCAAATTCGTAGCGGTTTCAGTATAAACCGCTACAAAATCTGATATCTATAGCGGTTTTTGTTTACTACTACAAATTTACTTCTACAAATTGACAATTTGTTTGTAGTAAGTGGAATGGAAAGAAGCCTTATTGTTGGTTGATTTCCTTAATGGCAAGTGAACCAGTCAAATAAGTAATAAAGAATAAGTAGAGTATCATTCCACAGAGACTAAGATACCAATGGTGCTACTGATTTATGCAGATAGTTGTGTAAGAGATTAAAAGAAAAGTATGTTTGGTTTAGGATTTTTGTGGTTATAATTAATAAGGAATAAAACAAACAAATGACCGAAGTCATAAGAAGATATCAATTAAAAGATAGGCTGAGCTTTGGATTTCATCCTAAGCATATCAATCCCTTAGTTTGCCTCAACGCATTGCTATAGCAATTATACTTTTGCACAAACTTAAGTAATGCTACAAAGATAGTTGTCTTTCACAATGTTATTCAGTTAACCCACCACTATATTCTACAGAAGCTTCAGCGTCCTATATGTACAACCTTAACTATACTTCTCCTATATGCCTATGGCGATTTTCTAGTTCAGATTATCTTTCAAAATTAAAGTGTTATGGTTATGAGCAGTAGACTCATTCCTGAAGCATACAATGATAGATCAAGCCTTGCACTAGCCTACCTAGCAAACAATGCCTATCAAATGTCTAACCCGACTCCGTTCCAGTAAGTCGAGGCCATTGATCTAGCCCTTGGCTTCCACTAACCGACCAGAGATAAAAATACTGATAAACAAACTAAATTTATTAAATTAAAAACTAGCAAATTGGGTTCATTCTACACTCAAGAATCCATCCTCACTCGAGTTAAAGGAAATTAGTTCATGATTGATAAGGGAATCACAAAACAAATCATAACAGAATAGCCCATGACAAAAGATAAACTAAAAATCAACAAAAGTAAAATGAAAGTTCATCGGAGGTTTCGACAGCGTAGGAGAAGCCTGTCACTTGACAACTCCACATCTTCTCGTCTCTGTCTCATTGCAAGGAAGGATACTGGGTTCTTCTGGAGTCCTTGTGCTTCATAACTTCTCTCGCTCTTCTTTCGAGCCTAGCCAAATAGGAATTGTCTTTGACTCTCAACGACTCGAAGCCTTTTAGGGTTTGCCATCTTTTCCTTTTATAGCCAGGTTTACTTATGGCATAAGTTTAGTGAGCTGGGCCTTTCCAAATCTGTCAGGTCCAACTTTCCAATTTTGGTAGACTGATTTTGTTGATCCTGTGGGATTCTCTAAATCTTGATATTCAATCCTCTGCATCTTCTAATCCAATCTGTCATCAATGTAACCATGAACTAACGTCTGTCCATTGACCTGCACTTATTTCTTGAAAAATCCTCGAGGAAAAGTTAGAACATATGGTGCATAACATTGCTTCATTTACGCTGCTATAGCATATAGATTGCATTGTATTGCAGCTTGATATGGCGGACACGATGCTATAGCATTGTATTGGCATTGCTATGTTTGTTCATAATAAACCCTTAAACTTGCCTTCTTTTCATGCACATGTATAGGATAATTATGCATTTATCATGATTTTATAAGATGTATCCTTCATTCTCCTACATGCATGAATTATGACATATTTGCTCAGATAAAATGCTTTTAAGATCATATTCAATACAAAGTAGTCACACATTATAAGGAAAAACATGGCATAAATAGTACTCATCACTTATGCCAAACAAGGAATTAACAAAGGTCAAAACTCTTTCCTTAAACCCAAAAATTAAGGTTGTACCTTTGACAAAAACATTGTCCTTGTCTCATGTGGAGCCCTTGAAGTGATGCCACCAGCACCTATCCCACAATAGGCAACATTTGACACTCTTGTGATTCAAAGGAGTGAGGATTTTAATCTTGTTTTCATTCAGGATCAAGATTCTTTGAGTAAGGATAAGGTTGTCCAAGATACACAAGTGCAAGTGGAATTCAAATTGAGGTCAATGAGAATCAACTTCATCATGTTGTAGCTTCAATTCATGTGCATGCTATATTTCTCAATGCCACTCCATTGCTTAGAGGGCGACTCTATGAGTATATTGTCTCTTGAAAACGCTTCCCAGATGTTAACAATGATCAAGCTAGTCATTCCATCCAGGGGTCTTTCTTTCAGTACCTCACATGTTGGGAAGGATTTCCATATCAGAGTTCCACATTGAAGTATTATCAAGTTTCTCACACATGTGGTTTTATCTTTCGCTATCTCCCTTGTTGGAAAGGATTTCCATATCAAAGTGGCACATTGAATCCCACCCTTCCCTCCCATCTATGCCTTCATTTTCACTTGTAGGAGTCAAGTTCTTCAAGTGGAGAGAAATATGAGATATGAAATAATGATTTATTAGGATTTTTGATATTTAAGTTATTTAACATTATTGGGGAATATTTGATTTTTATGTTGACTTAGTTGTTCACTTTTAGCATTAATTATTTTTTGTACTTAAATTAGAATTCGAGAATATTTTGTTATTAATTCTCATTTATTATAATTGCATTCTAGAATATTTCGTCATTAATTCCTACTGTTAGGTTGGCCTATAAATAGCACATCAACTCGTTTGCTTTATATGCTTATGATTGAATAATATAGATTTTTGAGTTTCCACCTCCTATATTTCTCTCCTCCCTCTATTCGTCTGACTTCTCTCCTCTATTCGTCTGACTTCTCTCCCTCCGTTTTTGTTGTCCTCCCTCCTTTCTTCTCTTTTTCTATCCTCTATTCGTCTGACTTCTCTCCCTTTGTTTTTGTTGTCCTCCCTCCTCTTTTCTCTTTTTCTCTCCTCTATTCTCTCTTCTTCTCCCTCTCCCTTCCCCAACCTACATCATCACCTCTATTAAAGGCCACTACATGTAAAGTACTAAAACAATTATAGACCTTGTAACATGTGTAATCAATATGAATAATTTGATAATAGCCTAGTAGGCGCTATTGTAGACTTTGTAACATGTATAATCAATATGAATAATTTGATAGTAGCATAGTAGGTGGTAAGAACAATTAGAAATTGCAATAAAATTTAACAAAATTAATACACCCACCTTTTGCAGTAAGATGCCAAGGAAAAAAAAAATGCTCTTATCCCTTGCAATGATAGAATCCACCAAAGCCCTCGATTAAGAGTCAAAAGTCTCTTGCCTTATATCCCAATTGTGGCGGGAAACAATGTGGGGATTGATGAACCTGAACCCTTATTGAACCCGCCTTGGACTTATGTGTTGCTTGTACAAGTTCCTTAAATGCGAAAATAAACATATCAGCATATATACCATCAATATTCTAGGTGCTCTCTATTTAATTATGATTAAAGAAATACCTAATATAAAAGTTGACAAGTGTTTATGCTTGACATCTCACAGTTCAAGATTTCTGCACCTATTTATTTCATTGCTGACATATGTTGCAATCTAATAATAGATCTCGGCTGAAAGTCAATATTCAACATGGGATGCTATGAGGCGGGAATGCGGAAGCAGTTTCCCTACTCATATTTTGAATGAGTAGGAGGAGTTATTCTTATCTAAATTGTCTAAATGGAATTGAGATGGTCCATATTTAATTTTTAAATGAAAGAATCATTTTCAAAAAATATTTTAGTTGATAAATTATTTTTATTTTAGATTTTCTACCCATTGAAATAATTTTTATTTAAAAATCAGCAGTTAAAAAAAAAAAAAATTAGACTGTCTAAATCCCATCTAAACAGTTTTTTCCCCACCAACCACAAAAACATTTTAACTCGTTGTGGTGTATGAAGTTTCCAAATCTTGTCCCAAACAAAAGTGGGTCCTACGTGATGGGGGTTGCCTCACCACGCGGTTTATTGTAAGCAGAATGAACCGAGAACTCACCACTCCTGCTCCAATTCCATTTATGACTTTGCGCCTTCTCTTCACATTTATATTTATCTCTAACCACCTTTCCCCAGAACTCCTCCTTTTTATTTATCAAGTTCCTTCCCACTTTCATGAGGAAAGCATTATTCCATTCCTTTGCTAAATTGATAAGCTCATCATTAAATTTTCAGTCGTGCTAAACTATTCCTCTTGTCACTACTACAAAAATTGGATCTTATTACCCTAAAAAACGTCCTTATTAAAAAATAGGAAGTAAAAAATGAAGGCAATGGCATTCTTGTAAATATATGGAAGGAAAATGAGCCTTAGGCAACCTTGAATTGTATTCAGTCGCCCAAATTGAAATAATTTTTTTTTTTAGAATAAAATTTATTTGTTTGGCGCCGTAAGTGGGTTTGTTTTTTTTAATTTTTTTAACATTGGCGACCTAAAATCAATTCGGTCGCCAATTTTGGATTTTAGGCGACTGAATTGCATTCAGTCGCCCAAATTCGATTTTGGGCGACTTGCATTCGGTCGCCTAAAATGAAGATTTTTTTAGCTCCAAAAACTCTTGAAAATTGATATCATTTTTGAGACTTTAGAGTACTAAATACCAATTCAAGTCGCCTAAAATGAAATTTTTGGCACCATTTAGGCTTTGTTTGGCTCCAAAACTCTTGAAAATTGATATTGAGACTTTAGACTACCTAAATACCAATTCAAGTCGCCTAAAATGAAATTTTTAAGGCGTCATTTAGGATTTTTTTGGCTCCATAAAACTCTTGAAAATTGATATTGAGACTTTAGACTACCTAAATAACAATTCGGTCCCTAAAATGAAATTTTTGGCGCCATTTAGGATTTTTTTGACTCCAAAAACTCTTGAAAATTGATATTGAGACTTTAGACTACCTAAATACCAATTCAAATTTCGCCTAAAATGAAATTTTTGGAGTCATTTAGGATTTTTTGACTCCAAAAACTCTTGAAAATTGATATCATTTTTGAGACTTTAGACTACCTAAATACCAATTTAGGTCGCCTAAAATTTTTTTGAGACTTTAGACTACCTAAATACCAATTCAGTCGCCTAAAATGAAATTTTGTTAATTTCATTTATCCCTTATCTCCTCTGCACACCATTTAATTCCCCCACGTACGCCTTCCTCTTCTCATTTTCGATCTGCACATACGCCTTCCTCTTCTCTCCTCTACACCCCATCTTTTCTTTCGATCTACTCCTACTCCTTCAACACTCTTCGATCCGGTTTGGGCGGGGAGAGATGAGCAACGAGACGCGAGAATCTGCACTTCGGAACAAGAGTCATCATCGATTTCATCCAAAAACGCTACCGCTAGTAAGTGTTTTTTTTTTTAGATCGACTCTTGTTGATTTTTTAGATCCGAGAGGGCACCAATTTTTGCAGATATGGAAATCTCCTCGTGGCTCCAAGACGATACTATGAACACCAAATCTCATGCAGATTTGAAATTACTCTGTTTTTTGCATTATTGTTCCTTATTCCTTCCATTTTAGGGGATTAGAATGTGATTCGTTAGTTACTTGTTAGGTTTTTTTCTTGTTTTTTTCATTGTATCTTCCTTGTTGTCTTTGTTTTGATTACTCTCTTTGTGTTCTTTTCTTGTTATTCTTTGGTTTTGGAATTTCTTGCTTGTAACATAAAAAAGAAAATATTTACGGAATTTGATTTTTGATTTGTTCTTCCATGGCTAACCCCGTGGGGGTTTTTTCTTAAAAAAAAAAAGCGATAAGGCGACTGAATTTAAATTCGGTCGTCTTACATTAAACGACCAATTAAATTCGGTCGCCTAATATAAGACGACCTAAATTTAATTCGGTCGTCTTATGTAAGACAACCCGAATTTAATTCGGTCGCCAAAAGTTTTTTTTTTTTTTACTACGCCTCATGAGACGTCCCTAGAAAAATGGACGTTTATGGGTCAAATTTAGGGCGTTTTTGATGTTTTTGTAGTAGTGTGTATTAGTTATAAAGTACTTCCACCATGTTTCATACCGACTAAGAAAAATTAAACTTCATTAACTTTACCTTAAAATTCAGAAACTTTCAAATTTTACCCCTATTCATTCAAAAACAATAACTATATGCAAAATAATAAATGAACGTTAAAACTACACATATATTCATATAAAAATTTTAATAATGTGCTTTATAAATAGAACTAAAAAATACATCTTTTTCTTTGCCTTATAAATAGAAATAATTTTTTTTTCCTTTACTTTATAAATAAGATCATATGAGTAAGACTCATCGTCTTATTATACAAATGGACAGGTGGCGTAAAATTTAGGTTATGTCAAGCCCCATAATCTTATCCAAATAGACAGCTATCATTAAATATCGGATCAAGCTATGTAAGTCTCATTTTAGAGACTTTATCGCATGACGAACTGGAGCTATTTTTAATTGTATGAGGTCCACGATTACTCCCAACGTCATTCATTACAAGATTTAAATAACTGAATTGTATAGTAAAAAATTATTTAAATTAATTAAAAATAATAAATACATTGTAAATTGACCTTTTTTAAAATATTCCCATATTTACAAAATGGGTAGGTGAGAGTGTGAGGGAATATGAAATAGAATATATAGGGAGGAGTGGGAGAGAATATATTAATTATGAATAGGAAGTGTTCAAATGGCGCCAACTATGAGGGAGGAGGGAGAGGAGACCGGAATGATGTTGAAGAGAGAGAAGGTGAGGACGTAAAAAATGAGATGAGATGGCAGCAGGAGGGTCCCACAAAAGAAAAAAAAGTGGCTGCAGTTTGAGCCACATTTAAAATACTTTATGTATATTTTACACTCAAGAAATTATTATTGTGCCCTCTTGACTAAAACTTCATTGTCAAATTTGTATCTTAACTCTTAAGAATATATTGGGAAAAAGGACATATAATATTAAAGACACCCTAAAGTGAATCTTATAAAAGGGGATGGACCGGTATTTGCAACTTATTTGAATCGGTTGAAGTAAACACTGAAAAAAAAAAAAAAATTGTTAACAAGACAATAATACTTGTATATTATATCTTATGTTGTTACCAAAAAAAATTGAATGCAAAAATTATATTAAAATTAAAACCATCAAAATAGTTTAAAATCATGTTATTTTGTAAGGAAATGTGTTTGTATGTTTTACCATTTCAAAATAAAATAATCAGGAAAGAAAATTTTTTCAGTATAAAGATATGAAAATGGATAACTTTAAGAACACAATTGTTATTGTAATATCCTAAATTTTGGGCATAGGAATTTGAGGATAAGCCTATATCAAGCAAACAACTAAGCCAAATTCAGAAAATATGATATTAAAAATTAGAAATGTTATATGATATTTTTTTTAATAAAAAATTGGGCCTAAATAATTTTGCAACTATTATTTGGAATTTAGAGCTTATTAGATATTTAAGAGGAAATAACTAGAGAATAAATACTGGCCTATAATTTTGGAGTCAAAATTATATGGATTATAGAAGTTAATTTTTTTAAAAAAAAAAGGGGCCAAATGGAGAACTCCTATTGGCGGGTACCAGTCAAGAAGAGGAATTAATAGACTTCTTCAATAACCCTTCCAATCATCCAAGTAAGGCCAAAAGAGGAGTACATGGTAAGCTTCTTGTGTATGCTTAGGGATTTGCCAAGTGTTCAAAGGGAAAACCAAAACACATTTGGACGCATGATAAGACACATCCAAGAGGCCTAACTTCTTCCTTAATTTCATGTAAATGAGGAAGGAAATGAAGTCATGGATTTGACAAATTTTGTGGACTTTAGGAGGACACCAAAGCATGGTTGCCACATGTCTTGGTAGGTAAATTTTGTGGATTTTAGGAGGACACCTAAAGTCCACCAAAGCATAGTTGCCACATGTCTTGGAAGGTAAATTTTGTGGACTTTAAGAGGACACCAAAGCATGGTCAAATAAGATGAAGGCGATGACTTAAACCTCCCTCAAGCCATGAATAATTCGAAGCATGGGAAGAGGACAAGAAGACCAAAGATTTACCACATATACAAGGTAAATTGAGGAACAAAAATAGGGCCAAATTTCAGCCATGATAAAGGAGGAAGGAGAGAGTAAGAGACAAGTTACAATAAACCATATAAGGGCAACTTGGGACCTTAGGTAATTTTCCATCAATTATAAAGCACATTTTTACCCCTCTTGTCATGTAAGTTTCGGCCAAGACAACCAAGAGAGACACCAAGATGTAGACCTAGGCCGAATCATAGAAGGAAGAAGGGAAGAAGCAATAGGGAATCAAGGTGAGTTTGTGATTTAATTGTCAGCTTCTCTTCTTCAATCCTTATAAGCTTCACATACTTGAAAAGCCAATGTTATGGTATTTTCTTTAAGGAAGGCCGAAAGCTAGGAAAGAGCCAAGAAGGAGGAATATTTCTACAAGTGCAAAATCAAGCTAAGTGATTTGTATAGCCTCTTGCACTTGTTTGTGTTATTAATTTTGGATTAATCTTCTCATATTCCTTGTAGATTTGAAGGTTGCAACTTGAGAGGAGATTCTACTCAAAGACTTATAATATGGATTTAAAAGTGTATTAGACCTAAAAATGGAATTAGAAGGCCAAATAGAAGATAAAATCATAAGATTCGCCAAAAACTCTAAAATTGTTTAAGTTTTTCTTGCGTGGCAACAAACTTGTGGATAGTTTTTGAATAAGTAAATGATGTATGGCTCCGAGATTTTCCAAATTTAAAGAATACACATAGATATTTAATTTGATAGATAATTTGTAATTTTTGGAGTTGCATACAAAGAGATATGAACTTTTGAAAATGACCCTTAAATCTGGACAATGAATCTGGACAGTAATAAGGTTTAAGTGAAATGGACCAGTATGCGTGTAACTGATCATCTGGGGTATTTTTGTACCAAAATAGACTTATCAAGGGTCACATAGCCTTTGGGATCACCTCAATTGGATTTTTGTATAATTAATTATGAATTTTTAAAGGTTCTAGAAATTCTAGACAGTTGTGGAAGAAATCCGAAAATGGAGGTTATAAAGGTCAAGGATAATTAATTTGTGCTCTTGCAAGTTATAAAGGAATTTTAGCCATAATTGAGCCAAATTATAATTAACTCAAGTATTATGTGAATCATGGAAAATTTGCATAAGTGATTAATATTATTTATAATTCTAGGAAGTGTCGTCGTCGGGAGTTTTTAAAAGAATTTGGAGAGTAATTATCAGTTTAAAATTTGCCAGGTAGTAGCTTTAATCTCAGACACTCTGTATTTCTTTGTATGCCTATTCGTACCATGATTGTAAATCCCTGTCTAGGACACACGCTTATTGCAAACAATCATATTTGGGTTTGAGGCCCAATTACGGTTGTTATTTTTCCCATCGTTGTGGATCCGGATCTTGCTATTTCCTCTGCGTCAATGTTTTGTGCATTATGTGCATGTTCGGAATTTTTACTGGAGTGCTGCGGTCAATGCTGTGTGCATTATGTGACTGCGTGTTCTGAGACTTTCTATGCGCATTATGTGACTGTATGTGATATGTATTGAATGTCGTATTGTTTATTTTCACTATTATGCTTAACCGTTATACATTGTTTATACATTATGCATGAGATTAATTTGTTACTCTGGGATCTTTCGGGAAACCGGCCTGCGTACTTGGGTGAATTGTACATGCGGATGAGGCTCCAAGGATAAAGCGGATGCCAACAAATGGAGGTATCGAGACCAATTCCAAATTATTCTATGGGTATTTGTAGAAAATTTATGTAATTATATTTAAAATTTATAACCAAGATTTGTAATATATTACCATTATACTACATGCAAACCGTTTTGCCACTATGTTATGCTATAATGCTCGATGTGTGACGTATTATCGGAAGGGTGTGATAGTTATATACGAGAGCATGGATGGTAGTTGGCACTATATATATATATATATCTATATGCTCCATCCATGATTTGTTTTTTATAAGAACATTAAATTTGAATTGCCTTGATATTTTTATAAGATTCTACTTTGGGTTGTTTGGGCATTTAATATGTTTTTACATTTTGCCTCTAATTAATTCTATCTCAATTATTTCTCATCTTTTTCTCTTTCAAACTTTCTCATTCATTACAATTTCATCTATTTCTCTTACTTGCCCCCTTATAAATAAGAAAATACTTAAGAAAAATTTATTTCTTATATATTTATTACTTTTAACTAATTTTAAATGTTTTCCTAAATCATGTTATTCGGTTATTAAGCTCTTATAAAAGTATCGAGATGGGGTATATTCTAAATTAATTATTGTCATATGGTCGGTGGATATATACACTACTACAAAAAGGCGTTTCAATGTCCTTTTTTTGGCCCATTCTACATCCTTTTTGGGGGATGCCTATTTAGGGGACATAGAAAAAGAAAGACTTAATGTGTCCTAAAAAAGTTTAGGGTGCCCTAGTGCTTCACTAAGGCGTCCTAAATTTTTTAGGACACCGTAGTGCTTTTTTCAAAAACAAAACAACCCGACACCTCAAGTTGAGGGGTTGGCTGTGGAAGAATAAAGAAAAAAACGGTGAAGAATATATCAACAATCAACATACTTCTAGAAGAACTATCAAACACTACAAAAAAATTAAAAAATTCCTATTTTGCGTTGGAATTTTTTCCGTCAAAAAACAGGCATTTTCTAATGCAAAATGCGTTTGAGACGGATTTTTAGTCCGTCACAAAAACTCTCATTGCAATTGCGACGGGAAATGAAAATTTCGTCCTAAATTTGGGGCGGAAAAATATTTTTGTTGCAAATTTGCGACGAAAGCAAATTCCGTCACAAATCCCGGGATTTGCGATAAATTTGATTCCATTGCAAGTGTGGATTTTTGCGATGGAATCAAATTCTGTCACAAATATTGGGGTTTTTTTATATAAAAAGATAATTTTCAAAATTATTAAAACAATAAAAATGCCATAAAAATACTAAAAAAATGTGTATATCAAAAATATATAATAACAATTATAAAGAGTTTTACATAGACAAAACAAGATATAAATAATAATGTTACGAAAAATATGTCCTAAAAAGTAGTCTAAACAACATCATCACCATCATCATCATCACCACCAACATGGTCATCATTACCAAAAGCCGACCATGTACCCTTGTCTCTCATTAGGGATAGGAGTTGAAGCTGCATCTGCCTCATTATCTCCTATGTCTGATGCAGCTCATTTTCTTGTTAACTCATCTGCTGCCGTGTCTTGCTAAGCTCATTTGCTTTGTTTAACTCCGAGTGCTTTGTCTAGCTCGGCTCATTTTCTTCTTGACTCATCTGCGCTACTTGCTTTTGCACCAACGCCTTCATGTTTATCTCATCTGCAAAAACATTAGGAAGTATATTTATTTTTTGAATATCATTTAAATGGACTAGGGAATGAAAATGTAACAATCGTTATCAAATGTATTACATTTACCAGTAGAAACAACTCCAGTGCCGGATGAGGAGCGCTTCGTAGGCTTCAGTCGGCTGATAGAGGCACCCATCTTGAAGAGTCTACCTTTCTTGTTAAATCCGCCTACAACCTCAATGAATAGACTCTCGTTATCGGACTGAGAGGATGCGAGGTCGCTCTTACTCTGCGAGTCTCTTTCCTATGTCAGCTTCTGATAAGTTTCCTACAAGCACAAAAATACGTCACAAATAAGCCATGTGAAATGGAATAAATATATTGGTGTCTAAAACAAAGAATAAATGCAATAAATGTCTCAACTGCTACTTGTTGCGCCTTGGGGTTAATCCGTGTCTCCCACTACCTTCATTTGCGACGGATAATCAAATTTCCATCCCAAATTAAGGGGATTTGTGACAAAAATCAAATCCGTCGCAAATCCACTAAATCAATTTGCGACGGATTTTGTTTCCGCTGCAAATTTAATCATTTTATTTTAAAAATTAATAATTTAAAAAAAATTAATTTTTTTAAAAAAAAGCTATATACCATGAAAATATATAATAACAATAATAAAGAGTTTACATAGAGAAAATAAGATATAAATAATAATGGTGCAAAGAACATGTACTAAAAAGTAGCCTAAACAGCAGCATTGTGATAATCATCATAATCACCAGGAGCCGAGCCCCAGTACAAAAAAAAAAAAAAAGACTTTCGGCGGTGACAAAAGTCGCCACTAAAAATATAAAAGTCGCCGAAAGGTTTTCGGTGGCTACAAATTGTCACGCTGAAAGTAGATCGTTTGCCACCTATACAATTGTCGCTAATACTTTTGGCGGCGATATTTTTTTGTCGCAGCTGAAAGTATACAATCAACGGCGACAAAATGTCGCCACTAAAAGTACATCAAAAGTCCCCCAAGACGAGTGTAACCGCTGAAAGTGGAGAATAGAACGGCGCCAATTAACATGTATTGGTGGCGACAATTTATCCCCACGAAAACATGAATTAGCGGTGACAAAATTGTCACCATTGATTCTTATTTTGGTGGGACTAAGCGATCGTTGGCGATACATGTTTCGACGGCAACAAATGTCATCGCCGAAAGTTAGATTTTTTTTTTAAATCATCCCTATCAATTTCATTTTTGGACAAGCATATTATGAGTATTCTTTTGGTTCTACTTTCAATTCGGTGGCGAAATCTTAATGCTACTCCAAATTCAAATGAGACCTCTATATTTAATTCAACTTTTTTATTAAAGGTCGCAGATTAATTTTATTGATACTAACATTATTTTGCCCATAAAATTAAAATGCAAAAGGAAAATGAAGAGCATAATTTCACAACCATAACAAATTGGAAATTTCCAATTATATTTGGACTGTATCATATTAAGAGAAATTTTCCTATCCCCCGCAACAAGTTCACACTATAAAAATTACAATTTTTAACAGATGCAAATAACTACTTTTGCTTAAAACTAAATAAAATCAATCAAAATGAAAAACTGAACTGGAACCAACTTTTTCTATATGCAAGTCATGCACACAAACATACGAGAACAAGACAAAATTTCTAGTAATGCGGTCAAATTTCCAAAGCTGGATTTGTGATCCAATCCCAAATAATGTTTGCAATTCTACAAAAAGAAAAGAGCACAGTTCTCCTTCTTGAACCTGTAAAAATCCATACTTGTTGGATAAAGAAACTGCTCTGGGTGGTTTCATGCCAAATCCATGCTTCATTTTCTCCTTCTTGGACCTGCAATAAGACATGGCAACATCAAATATTGAAGATAACTTTTTTATGCTATTGATGCAAGATGAGAAAGATATAGACATCAAAGAATTAAAAAAAGAGAGATGACAAAAGAGAAGGAGAAATCTGAAATGTGGACACCCTTAACAATTCTTTGTTCTCAAGAAACCCAAAAGCGATTTAAACCATGTAGCAGCAATCCCATGTTCAATTGCAATGTCATTTTGACTACCTCTTGGTTAAAGCTAGAAATATGTCGCAACAAAAAATTCTTCCCCTGCAAAATATCGGTGTATATATTAGATCACATTAAAGAGACAAAGAAGGGGAAGGCATAGAGCTATTGAGAAATAAGTAACAACCTGAGACATTGAAATTTTTTAGGAAAAAGGCTATCAGACATGAAATCCATTACAATTCACCAGCAGAATTAAGAAAATCAAGCAGATGTTCATATTATAAACAAAATGTACCTCATTTTCAGCCCACACGTAGCCGAAAAGCTGACCAATATTCCTCTTTAAAGTCGAGCACCACGCAGGAAACCATGTCACTAATATTCAATGAACAGCCATAGGTTAAGTGTTCCCAGACAATTAGTGAAGAAAAGGCAGAACTTTTCATTACAAGAAACCCAAAGAATCCTAGAATCTAGGTGGATGTTTCACCTTTGCTCACTTCCCAAAAAGTATACTATGAAGTATTTGCGGGTTGTCATCGAGTTGCTCTTGGACAACTTGAAAGCCACTACTGACGGTTCACATAAATTACTTCATTAAGAAAAATTGCTACAAAAACTAAGTTCATGAAAAGCATACAATAGTACTAAAGAATAAAGATGATCCTATTAACTTATTTCTTCTAAGGATGAGAAGATCAAGGAACCCACGAAACTGAATTGAGAACATGTGCGGTAAAAGTAAAAAACACTTGGACCAAACAAAAAACAAAAACAAAAAAGAACAAGAGAGAGAATGGTGGAGAGGTAACTTCACATCTCATCAACCAATATAATCCTAAGTTGTAGGAGAAGTAATTTGCCTAGGTTTATTCGTATGTTCGGGATATCATATAAGAAACATTTACTATAAATGCCAATATGCCATATCTGATTCCAAAATAATTTAATATAATAGAATCCTACAAGATTGTCTTCTTGATTTGTTCCTACTTTGACACTTGGTAACTAATATAACAATGTAAATAATCAATAATCGTAAGTGAAATGATGAATTTTAAGATAGAACTGCTGTCATTTAGTTTATTGTCCATAGATATATCTAATTTTTGTATAGATGACAAATGCTTAGCTTACAAATGTTAAACCAAAAAAAAAAAAAAAAGCGTGCTTGGTTGGAAGAAGTTACTTGGTTTAGTTAGCCGACTAGCTTCCAAAGAATTTTTATAGGACTTGATCGAGTTTGAATTTTGACATAGACATATGAATCTTAATGCCCAAATTCAACTGTACTAATCCAATAACTTTTCCCTTGTCACATCAAATATTCTTACCAAGTAGATTGATTAGTGGTTTTAAAATGAATCAATCTCACATTTAAAATGTCACGAGAACTTTTGCATGTGAAAAAGAAAATTATGAGCAAAGCATTTTGATGCATGCCCACACTATTGCTATCAATGTTGGATGATTTCAAAAGCATTATGCGAACATCTTTGGAACAACCAAATCTCATTAATTACTGACAATCAGACAATATATATTTTTTTTTTTTTAAGAAAAAAAGAGGTCAGTGGTGGCAATTAAGAAAGCGAAACAATACAAACCTTGAAGGCATCGAACCCAAATTGGCAAAATCAAGGAACCCAGCCCTGAAAATGCCATTATCCACCATTGCAAAGTTCAGAGGAAGGACGAATATCTCGGCCCCATCTTTATCGACATTAGCCCCATTTGACATGGCCGAATTTGGCGAAGATCTCTCCATTTGAGTCCCCTACCTTCAATTTCTAGCCGCCAAAAAGCGTTAACAATGAAAAAGTAGGGAAAGAGAAAAATATTAAAGGAGGATTCAGTGAATTAGGAGGTTTGAAAGTTCCAATGGAAGCATCGAAAACAAGAGGAAGAGAGAGAGAGACGAGGGAGCAAAGACTAGATACATGAACTCGAATTGAAGCCGCGAAACTCGGAGATGAACAAATTGAAAATGAAGTTACGGGAGAACAAAAACCAGAGAATTAATTAAGGGTATGGCTTTCTCTGCAATAGACCAACCTTGACAACAAAACCAAACATTGCAGGGGAAAATGGAAGAGAAGGAGGAAGTAGTAACCTGATTGGGGCAAACGACGGTGAACCAAGGACCCACGACGCGATCTGTAAGACCCATGGCAATGAGACCCTCGACGTTGAAGACTTGAACAGTGAAGACCAAAGTGAGCGTCTACCCTCAGGCGAGTGGCAGATTTAAGTGTGGCATGTTGAGGAAGAGGATTCACAACTAAAATGACCCAAGACATTAAAGTAATTTTTGAACCATTGATAGGTGGGAAGATGAAAAAAGGCCCTCAAGAAGTGATGTTAAGAAGTGTTATAAATCATTTGGGTAATCATCTAGATGTTTATCAGAAGAATCAGGATTTTCGAAACGGTGATTTCCTGAAGTAGAGGTGTAAACTCGAGTTTGCATTTTATAGACTCGAGTTTCCTTTTGTTGTCGAAGGTTGGATTTCTCTGCTGAGCCAAACTTGAGTTTGTAACTTATAGACTCAAGTTTGATATCCTTTTAGCTTAGGAGATGGTTTTGATCGAGGGAAAATTCGAAATGAGAACTTGGAAAACCCGCAAACTCGAGTTTGCAACTTATAGGCTCGAGTTTAGGTGTTCTTCAGGACCTGGTTGCTCTCTGTCTGAGCTAAACTCGAGTTTGTTCACTTATACGCTCGAGTTTGGCTTTTTCAAAATGTTCATTTCTTCTTTGGAACTCTCGAGCTCGAGTTTGTGACTGATAAACTCAAGTTTGCAAGTTGTACTATGACTTGATTGCTTCTGACTTGGCCTGGCTCGAGTTTGCAACTTTGTCAACTTTCGAAGGCCATATCTCCCTGGTCTGAACTCCGTTTTGGTCTGTTCAAAGCTTGATGGAAATCCATTTGAGTCTACTTTGATATGGCACTGATTTCAACTCAATTGGATTTGTAGATTGTGAGTTATACTCAAGACATTGAAGCTTGGTTTGCTGTGTGGCGTGGATTTCTCTGTCAACTTCCACAATTCATAGATCCTTGATCTGAACTCTTTTAGGCTTGAATTGTATATCACAATAACTCATGGGAGTCTAGTTTCATACAAAAATGGTTTCACGTCAATCAAATTTGTGGTTTGGGAGATATCATTGAATTATCAGAGGTCGCCTAAAACAGAGTTGAGCTGAAGTGCTGATGACCGCTGTAAACTCGAGTTTGTACTTATAGGCTCGAGTTTGCCTAGTCCAGAGGCACCAAAAATGCTGAAGACACTTATTGAGTTGAGTTTGTAATGGCTGTCTCAAGTTTGAAGTCCTAAACTCATGTTTGGAGTCCTAAACTCGAGTTTGTTCATATTAGAGGGGCAAATTATTGTAGCAAGGTAGTAAACTCGAGTTTAATACTTGGAGACTCGAGTTTGCTCATCCAGAACCTTATTTTTGCTTGTTTTAACTTTGAATTGAGTCATTCCAACTTCCATATGATCTTGGAGGCTTCTAGCTTCAATATAAGAACTTGAATAATTATATCTTCATTCCATTCAGCAAGTTCTTCTTTCTTCCATCTCCCAACTTGATCATTCTTCATCATTTAACTTAGAATAACATCTTTCTTCCTTGACAACCTCTGCAAGTTCTTCTTTCTTTAATACCTTATCTTGATAAATCTCCATTATTAAACTTTGCATCTACATTAAATATAAGAATTAGTTAAAGTAAAAGATAAATGTAGTATGCAACTTTTTTGCTCTTAAGAATGACATCTATATAAGACATCATCAAAACTAATCATATCTAACAAGATGGAGGGAATCCGCAAAATTTTTGGAGGGCATGAATCAATGGAAGCTGCAAATTTTTGGAGGGCAAAATTGCAAATAAGACTTTTAGCAACGACACTAATCGCCGTTGAAACACCCTTTTCAATGTGACATATAAGAGTCACCGCTGAAACTATACCTTTTAGCGGCGACAAAAAAAGTTGCCGCTGAAAGTTATACCTTTGGTGGCGACAACGTAATGTCGCCACTGATTGTAATACTTTTAGTGGCGACTTTTAATGTCACCGATGAAAGTCAATACTTTCAACAAGAAACACCATTGTCGCCCGAAAGTCTAACTTTCAGCGAGACATTAAAAGTCGCCGCCAAATGTTTCCACTAAAACTCAGTTTTTTTGTACTGCCCGTACTCTTGCCTCTCATTAGGGACAAGAGTTAAAGCTGCATCTGCCTCAACTCTCTTGTGTTTGATGCAGCTTATTTGATTACTGACTCAACTGTTGCCATGTCTCACTAAGCTCATTTGTTGTTTGACTCCAGAGGTGCTTTGTCTGGCTCCGCTCAGCTGCTTGCTCCTGCAACAACGCCTTCATCTTTTTTATCTCATCTGCAAAAATATTAGGAAGTACATTTATTTTTTGTACATCATTTAAATGGACCAAGGAATGAAAATGTAACAATTAGTATCAAACGTATTGCGTTTACCTGTAGAAACACCTTCAGTGCCTGATAAGGAGCACTTCTTTTGCTTTAGTCGGCTGGCAGAGGCACCGTGCCCGAAGAGTTTGCCTTTGTTGTTAAATCCGCCTGTAGCCTGAATGAATGGAATCTCATTATCAGATTGAGAGGATGTGGGGTCGCCCTCACTCTGCGAGTCTCTCTCCCGCGTCAACTTCTGAAAGGTTTCCTACAAGCACAAAAATACATCACAAATAAGCTATGTGAAATGAAATAAATATGTTGGTGTCTGAAACAAAGAATAAATGCAATAAATGTCTCATCGCTATTTGCTACGCCTTGGGGTTAATCCAGAGCCTCTCACTCCTTTCAGACTACTGGGAATGGGTTCGCTCAAAGGCAGTCCAATCAACCGATTCTACACGAACTTCCCCAGACTCTGCCTGCAAACACAAATGATGACTTTAATTAATTAGCTCAATTAATGAAACAGCAAGAAGTAATTGAGTCGCATAGTGTTTCGGTAGGTGGTGAATTCAAAGCTTCTGGTATTTATAGATGATGACATTTATGATCGTTGAGAAGCTTGATGAAATATCCATCAAGACTCTTTAAAATGTCTGTTAGAGATGAAGCACGAGAGGTCTGTATAATCGCCGTCGCAATATTCTTTTATTCTTTTGTTCTGTTGGAAGCTCAACAAAGAGATTGAATTAATCTTGCCCAAAACGTCTTTCAGATGCTCAGAGGCATGTCTGTTGGTTGAGAGGCTCGAACAGGTAAGCGCATTAAATGCTTTGATACGTCAGATTGCTTTATTCAAAATCCAAAGTTAATCCGCATTCTAATTATCTGGAACTCATTAACAAACTGATTAAATGCAGTTAAGAACATTAATGATAGTTGATATGAAGAATCCAAACATACTTAGTGATTTTCAGATTGTAGAAAAAAAAATTAAAAAATAGAGACATACTTGGCTTGAGTCAAAATTATCATAGGCTCGAGTCTGTCCATCGTTAAATGTAAAGAGAAGATTTGAAAAAGGTATCTGACTCGAGGCAACTGAAACCATGAATCGAGTCTAGGCTTAGGCTCGAGTCAACAACAAATAAGACTCGAGTCAAGCTCAGAAGATCATTCAAAGATAATGAAGAATTTTAACTCAAGGCGAAATATGAGGCTCAAGTCAACCTCTAAACTCAAGGCGGGAAAATAGACTCAAGTCAATGTGAAGAGAAAACATTTGAAGCTCAATAAACAAGTCTTTGGCTCGAGGCATCAAGTGGAGGCTCGAATCAATCTTGTCTTTCAAACATAACGGTCAAGATTACGGCTAGAGTCAACACTTGATGGCTTGAGGCAAGAGAACCTTGATTTTGAAAAAACATTTTAAAATCGAAGACCATTGGCTCGAGTCTTAGAAAATCCTGGCTTGAGTCTATGCTCAAACTCGAGGCGGAGACTTCTCACGGTCTCGAGACAGAAAATCAATTTGACAATAGATGCATAGAGGATTGACTCAAGGCTGCAATATTGGCTCGAGCCAATCTGACAGCAAAAAAATATCCTAATAAAACGCATTTTTGACTGAGTTAAAATCATTTTGCTTAGATCTTTTGAACATACATTGTTTCCAAAGTTAATTACCATCAAAACATAAATAGAGAACTAACATCATAGTTGTCAAACTCAGATTCACTATCAGAGTAAATCTCTTGTGCCTCATCGTCTGATTCCTCATCGTCAATTTGGATAGGAATCAACTCTAACTCCACAGCAAAATTAAACAGATTTCTTGGTACATCTTCCTCGGCAATATTTACAGGCAGTACATGTTCCACATCAGCTTGGAACGGTTCAGTCATACCATCATTTGTTTCCGCTGCGATGACCTTTCATGGCGACTGGTCGTACACTGATCGATGTGGAAAAAGGAGAACTCACTATGCGTGTAAACGATGATCAGGTCACCTTCTAGTACTCAAACCAGCGAGATTCAAAGACCCAACTGAAAAGTACCTGACTTTTGTAGATGACTGCAAGAGCACTAAAGAAACAGGGGATCGTCCTGCACTACCATAGCATTAAATTGCTATAGCAAAGTCCGGCTGAAGACTTTAAAGCAAGCGCTATTGGGAGGCAGCCCAAAGTTATTGTTCTCCTAAAAATGATGTTTGTGAAGATTGTATTGATTTAGAGAAAAAGAATTTGCACCTTACAAAGGCACTTGAGAAATTCACTAGAGGTAGTGAAATGCTCAATGTCATTTTGAAACAACAAAGATTTACAAATGACAGATCAGGGATTGGTTACACACCTGGTTTTGATAAAAAGAAAGGCAAAAAGAAATTTGGACAAAAATCTTATTTGAACTATTTTAGAAAATCTGTCCATTCTTCAAATCCTTTTGCTCATTGCAATTATTGCAATCGTAAAGGTCATACTACTCCTCCTGTTTTCATAAAAAATGAAAGAAGGAGTAAACCTATAGGAAATTATCAATGGGTGCCTAAGGGATCTTACAAGGTTCCTAAGACACAGACTAACCCCAAAGGACCCAAGAAAAGATGGGTACCTAAGACTTGATCTGCTGTGTCTTGTAGGTCTGTCTAAGAGCATCAAAATCCAACAAGTGGTACATTGATAATGGATGCTCTAGACACATGACAGGGGACCAATCCAAATTTGCCTCACTCAAGCCCAAGGATGGTGGCAAGGTGACCTTTGGTGGAAATCAATCTGGAAAGATTGCTGGTATTGGTGAAATTGGCAACAATGAAGGACCATAAATGAAAGATGTCTACCTTGTGGAAGGACTTTGCCACAATCTCCTTAGTGTAAGCCAAAGCACTAACAAAGGTAACTTAGTTATCTTTGATTCTGAGGAGTGCTTGATTGTGAGTAAGGATATTCTCCCTTTGGAAAACTTAAAAACAAAAGCTTTATTTAGAGCCCCTAGAAAAGGAAATTGTTATACACTTAATCTCTCGAGAAATGATTCTGTTTCTGAAAAATGTTTTGTTAGTAATTTGGAGGATAGTTGGCTATGGCACAAGCGATTAGTTCATGTCAATATGATTCAACTTGATAGATTACTTAAAAAGGATTTGGTCATTGGTGTTCCTAAACTTCGTTTTAAAAATGACATGATTTGTGATGCTTGTCAAAAAGGGAAACAAACCAAATCATCTTTCAAATCTAAAAATGAGATTTCAACTAATAGACCTCTCCAACTACTTCATATGGATCTAGTTGGACCAACTAGAGTAAAAAGCCTTGGTGGCAATCTTTATACTTTGGTCATAGTTGATGATTTCTCTAGATTTGCTTGGACTATATTTCTATCATCTAAAGATGAAACATTTGATCAGTTTGTTATTTTTGCCAAGAAGGTCCAAAACGAGAAAAGTTTCTCAATTTCAGGTATTCGAACTGATCATGGTGGAGAATTCGAAAATCATGCATTTGCTGAGTTCTGTGACAACATGGGAATTGACCACAACTTCTCTACCCCACGGACTCCCCAACAGAATGGTGTTGTGGAGAGAAAGAATCGAGTTCTCACCGAGATGTCAAGAGCTATGCTAAATGAGAACAACACTTCTCAAGTGTTTTGGGTTGATGCAATGAGTACGGCTTGCTACATCTCTAATTAGGCATATCTCCGGAAGAAGTTGAACAAGACTTCCTATGAGCTATACAAGGGAAGAAAGCCAAATCTGGCTCATCTGCATGTGTTTGGATGTAAGTGTTTCATCCACAATAATGGTAAGGATAACTTGGGAAAGTTTGATCCCAAGGCAAATGAAGGTATATTTTTGGGATATTCGAATAGGAGTAAAGCTTATAGAGTCTTTAATACTCGTACTCGTATTGTTGAAGAGTCTATGCATGTTGTATTCTGTGAATCCAAAATTGATAAACCTTTGGATGATGATGAGGAAAATGTTTACAAAAATCAATTCCTTTTGAAAACTACTCATGCCTCTATTGAAAATCCTGAAGATGTTTTCGAAGTTGATCCTCAAAATAATTTAGAAAACCCTGATCAATCTCAGCCTAGAGCTTGGAAGTTCATTAGGAATCATCCTTTGGACCAAGTGATAGGTGATGTAAATCAGGAAGTGAAGACCTGAAATAGTACTCTAAATAAGGTAACTTTTTCTGCTTTTATTTCACATATTGAACCCTTTAAGGTTGATGAAGCCCTTTCAGACAATGATTGGGTGATAGCAATGCAAAAGGAGTTACATCAATTTAATAGAAATCAAGTTTGAGATTTGGTACCTAGGCCTAAGGACCATGCGGTCATTAGCACTAAATGGGTATTCAAGAACAAACGAGATGAATCAGCAATCATTATCCGAACAAGGCAAGATTGGTTGCTAAAAGCTACAATCAAGAAGAAGGAATTGATTATGAAGAAACTTATGCTCCAGTGGCAAGATTGGAAGCCATAAGAGTTCTTCTAGTCTTTGCTTGTGTCAAAGGATTCAAGCTCTATCAAATGGATGTGAAAAGTGCTTTTCTAAATGGTTTTATTCAGGAGGAAGTCTATGTAGAACAACCTCCAGGTTCTGAAAACGATCATCATCCAGATCATGTATATCGGCTCAAGAAAGCCCTTTATGGCCTTAAACAAGCTCCTAGAGCTTGGTATGAGTGATTAAGTAAATTCCTTCTTGATCAAGGTTTTATTAGAAGAAAAGCGGATACAAATCTCTTCATAAAGAGTAATAAGCTTAGTGAAATTTTAATTGTCCAAATATATGTTGATGATATTATATTTGGTGCTTCTAATGACGCTTTGTGTGAAGAGTTTGCTAAGAATATGCAGGGAGAGTTTGAGATGTCCATGATGGGAGAACTCAACTATTTCCTTGGTCTGCAAATCAAGCAAAAGAAGGATGAGATCTTCATATCTCAAACCAAGTATCTCATTGATCTGCTGAATAAGTTTAGGATGGATCAATGCAATGGAGCTGATACTCCAATGAGTTCAACCGCTTCATTGGATGCTGATGAAAATGGCAAGGATTTCAACATTACAAAATATAGAGGAATGATTGGATCATTGCTCTATCTTACTGCAAGTCACCCTGACATCCAATTCAGTGTGGGAATGTGTGCAAGGTTCCAGTCTGCTCCCAAGGAGTCTCATGCTGAGTATGTGAAGAGAATCTTCAGATACCTTGCTGACACAAAGACACTCAGATTGTGGTTTCCCAAAGGTCAACCTGAACATTTGGTGGCATATTCAGATTCAGATCATGCTGGATACAAGACGGATAGAAAGATCACAAATCGGCAATGTGAATTCCTTGGTGGTTCACTTGTGTCCTGGTTCAGTAAGAAGCAAACCAATATGTGGCTACCTCAAGTTGCTGTGCTCAAGTCCTATGGCTCAAGCAACAACTATCTGACTTGGGAATCAACCTGAAGGAGATCCCAATATTGTGTGACAACACTAGCACAATAAGCTTGGCAAAGAATCCAGTTTAACATACTCGGACCAACCACATTGATGTGAGACATCACTTCATAAGGGATCATGTTCAGAAGAAAGATGTCAAAGTCATGTTCATCCCAACACATCTTCAACTTGCTGGCATCTTCACCAAACCATTGGCTAAGGAGGAATTTAATTTCTTAAGAAGAGAATTGGGAATGGTAAATCCCAATGAGTTGTAAGTATTTCTTGCTCAATGTTAGTTATGGTTTTAATGATTGATAGTTACTAACTTAAGCATCGGAGTATCTAGTTGTGTTTTATTCGGGATGCTTGAAATTGTGAAGTTTGTTTGTCGAGGAGAGCAAACTCGAGTTTTGGGAACAAAACTCGAGTTTTTGTCAAGGACCATCGGGGTCGAGAGCAGCCTTGATTTTTGAAGAAGCTGAAAACTTGAGTTTGTAAGTTGGAAACTCGAGTTTCCATCGACAGAGAGTAATCAAGTTTTGAAGAATAGTGAAAAACTCGAGTTTGTAAGTAAGAAACTCGAGTTTTGGTCGTGGAGGTTCAAAGGCTCACCTTACACCTTTGAAGTCCAGGTTAGTAACCATTCATCAAAACTCGAGTTTTGTATGTAAAACTTGAGTTTTAGTCGTGTGTATTTATATGAGTTACTATTCAAGTTCTTCAAAACTCGCTTCAAAACTCAAGTTTTGCACTAGCGCTCCTCTATGCACTTTGCCCTAATCTTCCCAATCCCTTTGATTCCTCTCACTCTCGACCAAATTTCTTCTCCAAATCACTAGAGATGGCCTCCAATCTACCTCCCAAGACAACTCATGCTGATCCTAACCCTAACATCGACTCCAATCCGTGAGATTCTCCTGCTGAGCGACCAGTAAGGTTGAAAACGACTCCCAGACGCTATCACTATGGTATAGATCGATCGATCAAGGGCGTTGTTGAGAACATC
Source organism: Acacia acuminata (assembly GCA_019022655.1). Classification (NCBI taxonomy): domain Eukaryota; kingdom Viridiplantae; phylum Streptophyta; class Magnoliopsida; order Fabales; family Fabaceae; genus Acacia; species Acacia acuminata. The sequence continues at coordinate 4,199,922 of JAFJYI010000028.1, read as the reverse complement.
CCTGAGTCCTCACCAAAATCAAAGAGTGCACCTGCTGCTTCACCTAAATCAAAAGGGGTTTCATTCAAGGACCCCTCGGAGACTCGCTCGAAAATGCGTCATGAACAAGAACCAGTACCTGAAGGCAGAGGAAAGAAGAAGGCAACTGAAGCTCCTAAGCCTCCTAAAGCAAAGAGGTCGAAAGCTACCTTTACTCATGAGACCGGCAAGCTTCTACACAACCTGAGGAAGCTCCTTCGTTCATCTCCAACGCCATTGAGGAAATCTACAACCACAGCTCTCCTCTAGATGGATTCTCAACTACTGCCACCACTATGACGACTGAGGTTGCTGACAGATTCGAGGAGTATTTTCTGAACAAGGAGTTTTTCCCCTCAATATCTGTCAACTTGGGTAAATTGAAGGATGATTGTAGTGTGGATTTATCTCCCTGGTTGTCAAATTATAAATCTTTTATTTCCATTTCTGCTTCATACACTCCCAACATTGTTAAAATCTTCTATTTTAACATTGTGTTTGATAATGTTATGGATTCAGGAGGAAATTTAGTTGAGGAGAGAGTGACTACCACTGTAAAAAGGGTTACATTCACCCTTTCTACATATATCATCAACACCATCCTCAAAATTGCCAATCCACCTCCTGTTCCTACTATCAATCTCAACAACCGAGAAATTTTTCACCTACTTCGTCCCAATGAACCCTTTCCATAAAATCAATCTCACACCCTCTCTTTTAAACCTGTGTCAATGTCCCCTATCAAAAGAATTCTCTGGTACATATACTCCAGAAATTTTATCCAAAAGGGTGGCAACTTCACTCACTTTACACAGAAGGACTATCTAGGGTTTGCTGCCTTTGTGAAGAAAACTCCCTTCAATCTTGGTCACTGTATTTTCCAAGAAATGATCAAGTTTAAGTTCGCATCCTAAAGACCCTCTCATATCCCTTACCCATCATTGGTTTCAGTAATCCTGTTCTACCACAAGATATGGTATCTGGGTCCTCCAGATTCCATCAAGAAACCAGCTGTATTTGGGAAGAGCCAATTGAACTACATGAAGCTCAATTTGGAGGAAGAAGGCTCTGGTCAATCTCGGGCACCTTCAAGATCTCAGACAAAAGCTACTCAGTCAAGAGCTCAAGAGGCTCAATCTGCTCCTACCCAGTCTTCATTGCCATCTGATTTTGAGTCTCGAGTAAAAAACATTATGGATGCTACAATTGCTCAATTGTCAATTCGACTTGAGTTTGAGATTGGGAAGTTGGTAAATGAAGTGACAAGAGGAAATCATGAGATGGTGGATGCTCAGGATGCAATAAAGGAGCAAGTTGAAGCCATTTCTGATCAGAACAATGAGCTAAAGGAGAAGATTGCCAGTACACATAGTGAGTTATCTGATCAGCTACTGGACCTTGAGGCCAAGTTATCTACTCAATTGGTCTCCAATGTTAGCCTAAGTGACAAGGTTGACAAGATCATGAAGCATCTCGGCATTGGAACTTCTTCTGGTTTTGGGTCTGCTGGTGGTCCAAGTACCTCTCATCCTAAGCCTGACCTTGAATCCTCATCCTCACCTTCCTTCACCTTCACTAGCCCCCAGATTCCTACCTCCTCACCTGACCCATCTACTCCAATTTTCCCCTCACCAATTCCCTCATCCACTCCTACCACAGAGGTCCTCTCATTCTCATCTCCTATCACTCCCTCCGAGGTTCTTCACCATGATTCCCCTACTGCTACTCCACTCATAAATCCTCTCCATGAATCCTCTGTCTCAGCTCCTCCCCAATTTGAAGATGACAAAGGGGGAGAGAAAGTGGTTAGATAGAATTTGAGTTTAAAGAGCTTTTGTTGAGTTTTTAGTAGTGTCTGTAAAAGTTTAGCAGCTAGCAGCATCTTCTTGTTTTGTTCATCTAGATTCCTTGTAATATTCTGCACTTTATGAATGAAATTGTCTGTTTGCTTATCTCTGATTTGCCCATATGTTGTCTTTTATCAAATGTGCAAAAGCAATTTCAGATTAACAAAGAATTTCAAAATGCCACTTTTGTCAGATTTTTGAAATTCAAACTACTGAGATTTGAAAAATTCCATTTCAAAATGCAAATTCTCATTCTAAATTACAAACTCTCTCAAATTCTTAAAATTCTAGTTTACAAGTGTTGTCATCATCAAAAAGCGGGAGAATGTTAGTTCTCTATGTGTTTTGATGATAACCGACAATTGTAAACACAAGTTGTAGTTTGTCTTTGGTAAGTTGAAAAACTTACTGTCAAAGGCAAACTCGAGTTTTGGTTCCAAAACTCGAGTTTTGACTTTGAGAGAGAGTAGCTCAATTTCAATAAACAAAGCAAAACTCAAGTTCTCATAGGAAACTCAAGTTTTGGGCTTACATAGAGCATTCAGTTTTTTACCTTGAGACAAACTCGAGTTTTGACTAAGAAACTCGAGTTTTGCATTATACATAAACTTCTCATTGTTTTCTAATGAAGACAAAACTCGAGTCTTGATTTTGAAACTCGAGTTTTAGCCATACAGAGGGTCTCCAATATTTTGAACATGTGCAAACTCAGCTTTGACTTAAAACTCCAGGATTTCACTTTGCCATGAGTTTTCTAAGTTTTCTCAAAGATGTGAGAAAACTCGAGTTTTGATTTGGAAACTCGAGTTTTCCCTTGGAAGAGAGTTTTCAAGTTTTACTCAGTTTTGAAAACTCGAATCTTCATAGAAAACTCAAGTTTTGAGTTGGCATAGATTTCTCAAAATTGTCATACTTAAATGAAAACTCGAGTTTTGTTTTGGGAACTCGAGTTTTGGCCAACCCGAGAGCATTGCATTTTTTTAATGATTTGAAAACTCCAGTTTTGATGTTTAGGACTAAAATTCATGTTTCACATTAAAAGCCCAAAACTCGAGTTTTACTTTGGAAACTCGAGTTTTGAGTTTCATTCAAAAATGTGTTCCAAAGCTCAAATTGTGACTTTCCTCTCGGAAGGAGGAAACTCGAGTTTGGTTATGAAAACTCGAGTTTTGCTTAAGTCTTGGTTGAAAACTCGAGTTCGGAGAAAAACTCAAGTTTGCATCGCAAGTTCTGAAATTCAAATCGGCGAATTTGTAAAACCTTCTTGTTTGATCTTAATACTTCCTATTATCATTCTCTAATGTTTCTAGCTATGTTTAACCACTTTGTTAGTGAGTTTCAGATGATTTAAAGTATATTAAATGAAGGTTTAAGCAAAACCAAAAAGTGATGTCAGCACATTAAATGCAAAGTTCAGAAAACTTGCATTCTTTTGGACAATCATTCTGCACACGTTACCAAAGGATTAATGTCTGTTTTCCACATCCAAGTAGCTACTATTCCAACGGATTAATATTCAAGAAGTCAACTCGAACTTCGCAACAGATTAAGTGAAGAATAGAGAGAGAAGAAGACCAAAGCTTAATCTAATCCTTGACTAATGAAGGCAACGGTTATATTGAAGATTACAACGGTCATTTAATGCTTCTTGGTATAAATAGAGCTGCATTCAATTCTTCTCATAACCAATCTGAAGAAAACGAAATTCATTTAAAGTTTCCAACTACTTTCTAAGTTTTCTTGAGCAAAGTATCTTTTGATACATTCTGTACTTCAGTGTTCATATTTATCCACTCTAGAGAGAGTTCTTTTATTGTAAATCATTTATTGTAAGTATCTCAAGTATGGGGACTTGGAGATTGGGTTATTGATTGCAACTTGTAAAGGGGAGTAAGTTCTAGAGAGAGAATTACTCTTGAGTTACAGAGTGTGTAATCAATTGATATAGTAAAATCCTGAGTGTCTGGGACTTGGATGTAGGTCAAGAGATTGGACCGAACCGGTATAAATTTCGTGTGTCTTGTTCTTCTCCCTTATGCTCTATTCAGCTCTGTTTTAGTGTTCAAAAACATAGTAATTCGAAAAGATTTTGAAATCCCCAATTCACCCCCCTCTTGGTGATTAAGCTCCACTTTCATATTTATGTATTATTAACCAATTATAATTTCATCTTATTTGGCTTAATTATTTTTAAATATAATCAGCCCCTTTTGATTATCTTAATTTGTTTCTAATCATCTTGAAGAATTATGCAACTAATCTCAATTAGTGCAAGTTTAATTACCCATTGGTACATTTTGCTTATTTCCTTTAATTTGATTAAGGGTTCTCATATTACCTTTTTGCCTCTCTTGGTTATAAATTAGCCATTATTTAATGTCTTAATTATGTCACACTGTATTGTCCTAAATATGTAGTCTCAAATCCAACTATTTGTCTATTAATTTCCTAGTGAAACTTGGATAAAATTATAATCATTTGAGACACATATTCACCTTTATTTTTTGCTAATTATTCATCAAAATATAAGATTTAAGATGAATAGGAATTTTGAGGTATTACACTACATATCCCACAATGATCAAAACATAGTAAACACATTGTAGAAATTGCAACAAAGTTTCCTCTATAAGTTAGACTTCCTAAAGATCCTACAATGATTTGAAATGTCAAAATAACATTCAGAGCTCTGGTCCATCATTATACATGCATATACATATGTTCTAGACCAAAGAAAGACAAGAATCTTATCCATAGACTATGTGGAGCATCTAGCTGTAGTAATAATACAATAGTCTGGATGTGTGATTACATCAAAGAGCAACACTACAAGGAGCCAACAAACTTCAAATTATTGAGAAGGCTCTTCAATACTCAAGAAGGTACAAGATAGACAATGTTGTTTGAACCAAAACAAATTTTTCGAATAACGTCCCATTTATCAAATTTAATAAAATAAGAAGAAAATAATTTAAACATTTTTATCTTCTGATAAAAACAATGTGGCAATAAATCACAATTTCTATATTATATGATCATGAATAAAAGTAGAATTGTATATAGGATTGCCAATTAAATAACTCGAGATACGTAATAACTCATTTTGTTTGACAAAATCAATTTAAAATAATAAATCTTAACTCTCATATAATCGCAGGACTTCTATAGAACAAATGACAAGCATGGACACGTAGTCCACGAGAGTAACTCACCAAGCTTACGAAAACAAACATGGATGCAAAGTTCAAGAGGGTAAGTAACCAAACAAGCGTAGCACGATGCAACGAAATAAGCACAGTACAAGACCCACAAACAATAAGCATGAGAATGAATCCCACAAATATCAAGCGTGAGTACTATGCCCACGAAAATCAAGCGAGCTCGAGGTTAAACATGGTGCACCAAAAACTAACAAGATCGCTGTTAATAACCAAAGACGATACGTATTCATCCTCTCAAATCCTTTTTCAAGCATCAAGGACTCGCGTAAAAACATTCCAAAATACAAGACTATCTTAACATGAAAATTTATGAGAGAAAATCAAAAGTTTCTTTATCATTTTCATATATAATCATGAATTATACTAGGAAGTAATAGGAGAAACATAAATATCAATAAATAAAATCATCAATCTATAATCATTTCAATATAAATGAAAATTGAGATAATTCTAATAAACCTTCTTTGATAAAGTCACAATTAGAGAATGTGGTGGATAAATTAAATTAAAATATAAAAAGTAAAAATATCATTTATGAAATTTATAATGGGATACTATTCACTCACCTAATGTCTTCTAATTTCTATAACTTACTCCTTATAAGTTTTAACAAGATTTTCTTTCTTCACACACCCTATAAGAATATGTAGAAAGAATCATAATTAATAACCTATAAGTTATATAACTCCCTTCCAATATTAACTCAACAACAACCAACCATAATATTCCAAAGTTCCAAAACACCATTGTTTACATTTCAAGGTTTCTTCTAACACATAAGCATAGTTTTCACGTCAATCTTTCACTACCTTAAATAAATACTTCCTCAACCAATGTATTTATCATACTTGAATTCATTTTTGCCAACTCTTTTCTTAACATAAGCAGCTAAACTCATTTAATTTCCAGCATATAGCCTATAATTTTCTCCAGTCATAAAGAAGCAACTTCACTTCCGAATTGTGATATCCAAATCATACAAATTTATGCACACTATGATTTACTCCCAAATACCTTAGGCACATTGATTTTAATCAATAAGTCACTACCAACTTCTAATCCTCAATTCCATAAAGTTCCTTTATTAGACAATTCATCGAACACTTCATAGGCATTCTTTACTTCAACAACTAATTCCCTTCTCATAAACAAACATCCAACAAAAACTACCAATAATGATACATGTTTAAGTATACATAAAACCTCTTAAGTTAAATTTCTTGTGAATTCCAAACTTATATAACAACAACTATGTTCTTTTTATTCTTCTCATAACATATGCTTCAATCATCTAGCAATCTCTAACAATATTCCAATCGATTTCTTCTCTTAGACATTTTAACAAACATTTTAATTGCAACTAAAATCAAAAAATATTTCAAGTTCCCACTTTTAAATCTCTTGCCAAACAATCTCCAAACCCCAATATATTTATCTACTATGATTCCCAAACTCAAATCTTTAAGAATAATAGATTTAAGTTCCTAAAGATCAAATCTGGAATTGTCTTCTTCACAACATATTAACCAAAATCATTAATGAAAAATTACCGAAATCAAGCTTCAACCCTCCCTATAACACATCCAGCAATAACGAGGAAAAGAATCAAATGAAATTTACCCTTATACTCTCAACCATGCACAGAAAAGGGGAAAACTATTAGATTTAGAAATCAAAGAGGGAAGCCAATTTGAACAGAAGATGGAGATCGAAGGAGCAAATGGGGCTGGGGTTTGGAGCTTCAGATCAAGAAGCTTCTTTGCTGTTCCCTCTCTCACCAGATCATCCACGAACAGAACTAGACAAAAACAGAACAGAACAGAACAAGCAAAAACAGAAAGAAAAGAAAAGAAAAATAACAGTAGCAAGAATTTTGACTAGAAGAGAAGGACACTGGCGATGAACGGTGGCGACAAGTGACGGGAAGGATGAAGGAACAAGGTCGTTCGACAGGGTTGGGGTTTTGATTTCTGAAGTCACAAAACTTGTCTCTGCCAAACAAAAAAGTCGTGTGATGAAAAACCCAAATCTGATGTTCAGGCCTTTTTTTTTTTTAAACACATAAGGGTATTTTGATAAATTCCTTTGAGCAACAGGGTCGCTCGATGGGGCTATGGTTTTGGTTTCTGAAATCAAGAAACTTATCTCTACCAAACAAAGTCATGCTTTGAAAAACCAAAATCTGATGTTCAGACTCTTTTTTTTTTTTTTAACATACAAGGGTATTTTGGTAAATTCCCTTGAGCTGAGGCAAAAATAAAAATTACACCTTACCTTAGTGAGGTTTCAAACACATGACTCAAGAGACTTTGTTCATCCCCAGTACCATTAAGCTACAAGCTTCATCTTGACACTCAGCTACAATAAATAGTAAATATATAATTAGCTTATAATCATATAATTATTTTATTTTATTTATTTTATTTTCTTGAGCCATTACAGGGATTGATTGAGAAAGTAATTATTGAGAGTAATGAGGGTGCTTTTATTTTTTTTAATTCTTTTGAAGGGAGGAATAACCAAGAAGAAAAGGTTTGGGAAAGTGTTTTTGTGCTCATAAAGTTGAAGATTGAAGCATTGTTGGGAAATTGAAGAATAAAAAATGATGCAAAATGTAGTATAACAATGCGCATAATTAATTATCAAGATTGCTCGTTGATTTGTGTAAGCAAGTGTTGCATATTAATTTTGTCTAATTTAAGTTTGTAATAAGGAATGAGAAAGTTATTTGCATTATAGTATTGTACTGAATATATACCAATGAATTCTGAGCAAAAAAATATATTAGTGCTATTTTCCTTTTATGATGAGTCATATACTACATCCAATCCTTGATATAGGACCCAATTGGCTTTTTTTTTTTTTATTGAAATATTAAGGAAACTAAATAAATTACTTTAAAATATTTATATTTATTTTTTCTCCAAAATACTTTATTTGACTTATGAACTGATCTATAATATAACAATCCATAGTATGTGATATGACGAGTAATTATTTAATTTGCAAAATTTGTTCCAAAAGAAAAAGTCAAATGGGTTTTATATTAAGGACATAAGGAGTACATAGTCTAAATACTCAAGTTCAATGCATCAGAGTTCAGAACTACAACAGATTACACTTAATCCTTACACAAGGAAGAAAAATGCAAAAGAGCGAAGGAGACCAAGAAAACAGGAACAAGCGGCCGACAAGAAAAGAAATCCAGTAGAGGAATGGAAAGGGAGTTTAACCTAAAAGTAAGATGAGTCATGTGAATTCCACCTTATTTTGATAAGAAGTGAAAATTATTTCTAAAAAACTCCATAACTTAATATTTGCAAAAGTATCTTAAAATAAATTAAAAGTTAACTAAGACTAGTAAAATTTAATGATGATATTTCACTTCATGTTGAATAATCTCCCTAAATGATATCCTATTTAGCTTTGAAATTTTTCATAAAATAAAATAATATTCAATAGCTACCTGTTAAAATATTAAATGGAATCGTTGAGCATTAATTTTCCATCATTTAACCAATTAGTTTCCATAAAATACAAACAAGCCTAATAAAAAAGTACATATATAGTCTAATTAATTTCAATAAGCCACAATTTATCACTAAAAAAGTTAACTGGAGAGAAGATAAATATATATATATATAAAATGATTTATCACGTGTCAACCTTCCTCCTTCCTGCTACTGGTTTGAAAATAAATGGGTTTGAAATCTTCCTCCTTGTCTTTCCAATGTGAGATATAGAAGGGAAAATAAATGTATTTGTTTCCACTTTTGAGAAACAAGGGCTGTCTGAATTCATGTATCAAAAACTATACAGGATCCCCCTCCAAAACACATTCTTTGTGTACAGAAACAAGAAACCATAGAACTTTACAAAAATAATGAAAAACTTACATCTTTGAATTTTATTATATCAATATGTCTTTTTATTTCCAATCCATTACAGAAAGATGACAACATATTGAGTCACACACAAATTTTCCTTGATAACACAAAAATAAATGTAGTATGGTTGGCTATGCATGCGAATATGTAAAATGTAGATGCTTGACATAGACTTGCGTAAAAAGACAAGGTGCAAAATATTACATCAATTTCTGATTCTATCATAGTCGACCTCGTGCTGGTTTCTTGAATAAACCCGGTGGCGGCGGCGGTGACACCGCATGCATAAACTCAGGGTCCCTTCCCACGAGTTCTAATATTTCATACGACATGCAAAGCTCAATCTCAATGCTCTCTTCTTCTGCTCCAGCATCAACCAAAAGGTTCCAATCATACATAACGGCTGGGCCCCGGCGAATTCCCAAAGGCCTTCCCCAGCCGAAGTCAATGGCATAAAAGTTGGATCTATGGCTGCCACCAGCATACATAACCTTCCCAAATTTGCCACTCTGTAAACGCACTGTTGGATTTGGCATCAGGGCTTCAAAATTGCTCTTGATCTTCTCTTCCGTGTACGACGAGATCACCTTGTTCATCTCCAAAGCAAACTTTCCATGTCCTTCATCTCCAACCAAGTCCCTAACTTTCATTGTCGCAACAGCAAATTCCATAGTGTTGCCAAAATAGTTGTCTGCAATTGGCGGGTTTGAAATTCTGGATCTGGCAGTTACAGGGATATCGTAACCAACTTCTTCTTCGGGATCAAGATGCAGATTTTTGATCGCGCATCTCCAAACATGGCTCATAACTGCCTGAAGAGAGGATATTTTATTGATGAGAGCACCATCCTCTACCATTGAGTTAGCATTTGCTTTGAGTTCATCAATTTTTCCCCTTTTAAAGTGGAAGATCCTCTTCGAAATGGAAGGTGGGTTAAGAGACTTGGCATATTCATCACCAAAATTCTCCATTATATCTCTGAAAGGTATTCGTATAGGACGACGTTCAAAGCTTGTTTGAGGAAACCATCGTTCAAATGAAGCAACCTTCGATTTTGATCCACTGTGGTTCAAACCTTTTTGACTAATCTTAGCCCATGTATTCATGAGATCCCAGGCCGACTTCACATCAGCAAGACAATGGTTTACAGAAAAAGCGATGAAGATGCCGTCCACAAGCTCGGTAACTTGAACAGCATATAACGGGATATGTGTTCCTTCAAAGCTCTTGGATTTTCCGAGAGGGAAAAAGGACCCGACAATTTGAGGAACATAAGTGGGTTCAAGGATGTCAGCCATTGTAGTGTTCTCTGCGATGGCATGAACAAAGCTTACTCCGGCGTTGTTGCAAATGACAAAGACGGAAGAGGTGTCATCGCCATGGGGAATTATAGCAAGACGGCCAGCAAGGGGCATGAAGAAATCGAGGGTGCAAGATAACGAATCCTTAAGATGTTGGATCACTAACGATGATGATTTGTTTGGTTTGTTGAAAAGAAGCCCCTTTTGACCATACTCGAGAAGTAGAAAACGAAGATCCCATGGATTGAGCTCGATTAGCTCAGGGGAATCGCCATTATTAACATGGCTTGGTGCTGGGATTGTAGTAGTAGAGATCACTTGGATCGCTGCCATGGTAGGGTTTTGATGGGTGTTTTAATTTTCTACAATTGCTAGTTCTAATATCCATTCATTTATGTAAGTATTTAGAAGATCCAAGGCCATATTCCCATTTGATATAACAAGTCAGTCAATGTTAATTATTCATCTAATCTTCCGTATGTCTCGTCGGCCATCACATGTTAATGCGTATGGCTCCTCTCCACATTGTGTATATATCACGGTGTAATATGTTAGTTTATCATCCCAAATGTCAACTATTAACGTGTACGTGACAATGAATTTACATACAATATGAAGCTAGTGGCCGGTGTTTTATATGAAATTCAAGTTGTATTGTTGGACTTATAAATAATACTTTTTTATATAAATTTTATATTCTATGTATAGATTTGATCATCCCGCACTTTACAATAAAAATTTCAAATATAAGCTGTATTAGTTAATTTTTAAATAAAAAACAACTTATATTAAGCATCAAAAGTTACTTGAAAAGGAATCCTCACTCAAAATATAGAGCAAGAGGGCCCATCACATAGTTAGTTCAACAGAAAACATGAAAACCAAACTACATAACCGAACATATGAAACTTAAAAGAAGTAAAGAATAAAGGTTTTGAGTTTCAAAGGAGATACTTATATTAGGAGGAACAGCCACAACCCTAAACCAGATATCATATAATGATAATATATATATATATATATATATAAAAAAAGAAGAAGAAGAAGAAGAAAAGAACATAAGACAACAAGATGCAAACGAGGATCAAATCTAGTAAAAGGAGCTAGTCCCTTACAATATGACGAAACAAGTTTTTTGAATCCCTATTGAAAAAGGTTTTCACATAAGTAGTGTTCAAAACCCCCAAACTATAGAGTCTTGAGAACGTGAGGCACCGAGAACAAGGGAATCGGAAGCCGACCAAGAACCAAAAAGAGTTGTATTATTATTATTATTATTACTACTACTACTATTATTATTAGTATTATTAGTACTACTACTACTACTACTACTATTATTACTACTACTATTATTCACTACTACAAAACACTAAAAAGACGACCTAAAAAAGACTCAAAAGACGACTGATTTTATAGGACGTCGGGAGAGCGTAGTAGTTGGCGGACAATTAGGCGACTGAATACATATCGTCGCCTAATATTAGGCGACTTTGAATATATATCGGTCGTCTAATATTAGAACGACCTGATTTATATTCGGTCGTCTAAAATCCAAAGACACTACCTAAATAGGAAATCGAATCGCCTATTAGTTAGTCCAATTAAGTCATGCAAAAGACTACCTAAAAGACTACCTAAATTGTTATTAGGTAGTCTATTCTGTTCAAAAGACTACCTAAATGGATTTCAGGTAGTCTATTTAAAAACAAAGACTACCTAAATGGCAAATCAGGTCGCCTATTAGTTAGTCCAATAGGCAAAAGACTACCAAAAAGACTACCTAAATTGTTATTAGGTAGTCTATTCATTCAAAAGACTACCTAAATGGATTTCAGTGTCGCCTATTGCATCCAAAAGACTACCTAAATTGTTATTAGGTAGTCTATTCGGTTCAAAAGACTACCTAAATGGATTTCAATTCGCCTATTTCCTCCAAAAGACTACCTAAATTGGTTTTAGGTCGCCTATTTGATTCAAAATACGACATTATTTTATTTTCAAACAGACTACCTAAATTATGTTCAGGTAGTCTATTTGATTAAAAAGACTACCTTAATTGATTTTCGGTGTCGCCTAATGTGTGAAATAGACTACCTAAATGTTGTTCGGTCTTCTTATATTAGTTTTTTTTTTTAAAAAAGTAGTTCTCGCTCTTTGTTTGTCCAATATTCTCGCAAAACTGAATACTTCACAATTACAGACAAGGCAATTCATAACTCAATTATAGCAATTTCTGCCAAATTCATGTTTTTCTATAACACCAATTACAAACAAGGCAATAACTCAAAATGTACAAGTTTTTACCATAATACTTGACCAACCATAGCAAAATTCAAACAACTTTAATGGTACATACTTGTCCATGATTCACAACAAAACTACGGATACAATCAATCAAATTCAAGTCATTCACTCAACTACCCGGACTCGAAACTATCCATTTGAACAAGTTACTACAACAATTTAACTATACCACTTTGTAAAACAAAACCAATTTGTACAATATTAACAAGGGAAGGCCGGGAGCTAAGTCATACCACAAGTAGTCATACCCTAACAATAGATTAATTTGCAAATGAGCCATGTTCAAGAAGATATCTACTCATCATGTCTCGAGTCGAATCCAGGTCATCCTGTGAGTACGGATCCTCGATGCGAAATCTAAATTGGAAAACAAGGTATAATTAACAACCGAAGTACCACAACATAAAATATTATCATTTGAGGAACACGGAGCATTACGTGCGTTTTGAAAGCCGAGTTTTTCCGTTGGAAACGATTGTTTGCATCCAACTGATAACGTAGTATCCGCACTCGGTGTTCCCTGGTTGTTGATGGCACTATAAATCAAACACAAATTGTTAAAACGAAAGCTATTGTGGCACAGAAAAAGACTTGAATTGAAACTACTTACCTTGGGGTAAAACCACTTCGGTCCACCCTGGTCTCTATGTCCATCAAGCTCTCTATACTTTTTAAGAGCCCTATCATCATTAAAATGGAAATTAACAGACATGAAAACAATTCATTTAAAAGACGAATCGATGATTTAGACAAAAATATACTTACTCGGCAAACATGTTTTTGATATCCTCGGTTGGCTGCGCCATTTATGGAATCGAACCAATAACATGCATTCTTAGAGGGGCAAACTACACACGGGGTCCAATGAGCACTACAACATATACATATTCATATTAAATTAAGATAAGAAAACAATTAATTCTTAAAAATCTTATATAGACAAAAAAAATACGTACCCTTCATGTATTGGCGCTAGATAACAAGTCGATTGTAGGTCGACCATTGCTAACCCGAGATAAATGGCCCTCCTCGCTAACTTATTGACAAAGAAGCCGTGCTTCCGGGACATAAGAATCCGAATGAACCCAATAGGCCTCCCTTTTTGCACGTCGTCGTGGCGGATACTTATGATCAAAATAAAATGATAGATGTTGTTGAATATATTAAACAAAAAAATAGTAACTCGACATAATTAAAGGGTACAAAAAACTTACAAGATTGCAAGTTGAAGCCACCGTATATCTAAATCTTTCATATGCATAAACTCTGTCAAATCTTTGCCATCAATATTGATCGAATATGACTTGTGCCTTGCACCGACAACGCTGAAGGCATCACAAGCCTATAGAGATGACGTCCTTGTAGAGCCCTCGCAGCTGTGCTAAGTATGGAAATATGTCCGCAGCTTGTTCATGCTATGAAAACATAATAAATAGATTACAAGTGGGTCAGCAATGAAAAATCAAACGGGAACCTACTCATCTTCAATCAGTAAAGTATGGAAATACCATTGGAGGTGTCGTCCCCATCTCAATAAGATGATGCGGCCAAAGGATGAACGATGTGGTGGCGGCGAGATAGGGAACCTCCTCATCATCAATCGGGATGGCTGTCTTTTCTTCACCTTCTCGCACACTTGTTACGATCACCTACGTAGATCTTGTGGAATTTGCATATTGTGGTGTGTGGTTTGTTCCCGGTAAACAAGACCATCGGCAACAATACGCGGTGTGGGTCATCCAAATATAGAGTGCGGGGTTGTCCACCACAGCGGGAGTGTGAGAAGACTCGCCAATATGTACATCTAGAGAGTGATGAGAAGGTTCGCCAACGTACATCCGGAGCGTGAAAACTTTCTTTTCTTTGCTTGGGAAGGCCGGAGATTCCCGGTCTTTAGGCTGCGTATTTCCCTCTCTTGTATCATAACCCTCATTTCACCTCGTAGTTGTGTCATAACCTCATCTACGAGGGACGCTCGAATTTTGGCTACAAGGCGAGGGCTAGGGTTGTCATCGTCATGCGAACAAGTAGAACGGCGTCCAAAATATTTCGCGACGCTAACTCCCTCGGCTCCCCTCGAACAAAGATCAAGGTAATCCGGCTTCCCAATCGCCGTGGACAAAATGTCCATCCGTGTACCCGGAAAAAATGAACCTTGGCTGCTCTGCTGCTCAAGCGCATCCTGTATCATAGGATTTTTCATAAATAGTAACTAAACGCTAAAAATATGAAACAACAGAGGCTATTATTTAATACTTCTAATTTAACTACTTACAATCTTCTTGGCAACCTCGACCACATCTTCATTTACGAAATTGTCACCCTCTTCCTCGCGGCTATCCATTTTTTGTGGCGAGGAGGACGCTCGAGGCACGGATAACGGTGGAAGGATCGATTGCGCGGCTTCCTTCATTCTCGCAACTCTTCTTCCATCAACGTCCGTTCAAGCTTCTTATAGCCACCCCTAGACAAGCAATGCGGATACTTATTTCTCGCTTGCCTCTCTCTATTGGCCTGACTTTTTTTCTGTGACAAGAAAACAAATAAAACTGAGCCTTCAATGTCAAATAGATTCAACTAAAAGATAAGATATGAAAGAAATTTTACAAGAAATTCGGGATTACGGCGTGACGCCACAAACTCCCTCCGTCCTCGGACTAATGTAATCATAGTCCCCGACATGGGTCCTTGTCCCTCTTTGCCCCTCGAATATACTTTCTAGTGAGCTTGTTCTTAAAGTCTTTCCAACGTATACGAACCTCGCCCATCCAATGCTTGTACATGGCCTTATTGTTAGGCACATCATACGTTCTTTGCAAGGTAAAAGAGAAGATATGAAAGAAATCAAGTGATAAAACTAAAGATACAAATGCATAAGATATCGAAAGTGAGATACCAAAAGTTGTGCCCAGATCAACTCCTTCGTTTTAGGAGGAACCAACTTCCAATGAGAGAATACAATGCGAACTTTGCTTCGAGCCAGATAGCCTACGTAGCTAATGAAGTTGTCTTCCTCTGGACCAATTGGATTCATATTGGCATCGAACTCCACATGCGACCTCTTTTTTCTCGATCGTCACGACGTGCAATTAACGCACCCATATGTGTGCTACCTCTACCCTTTCTCCCCATCGGTACATCATTCCCACCATCACTCGATGACTCGTCAGAGCTAGACATATTCCTGATCATCAAAGACAAATCAATAATGTTAGATAGGGTTATTATTAAATAATAAACAAATAATAAACAAATGAATAAAATGAACTAACATGTTATACCCACACAACAATAACATAGCACTTTTTCATAAATTAAGATCTTACTTTATATGGTCTCCCATATTCCTTCGAGAATGATCCTTTCTTGGAGCATATTCCTCATCATCTACCAATTCTACTTCACGTGTTGTAGGTGGATTTGTTGTGAAAGGGAGTGTATCGTCCAGGTTCAAGGATTCTTCACCATATGTCATTTTTTTACTTTGAAGTACAATGGACATTTTCTTATTTCCGGGTCTAACATAAAACACTTGTTTCGCCCGGCTTGCTAGAATGAATGGCTCGTCTCTATGACCAAGTCTTTGAAGATCAACCGAGACAAATCCAAAATTAGGATCTATTACAACAAGATTATTGTTAACCCACTTACATTTAAATAAAGCAACTTTGAACTTAGTGTAGTTCATCTCCCATATTTCTTCAATAACTCCATAATAGGCCATTGATGCTAACACAGGGTTTTTGTCTTTAGAACTCGAAAAGTGCATGGATTCGGCTTCAACCATCACCCCACCGTTTTTTGCCTGAGAACTTCGTCATCTTGGTCTTTTGTGTAGAAAGAATATCCGTTTATATCATAACTTTGTCCAAGTGATGACACGATAAGAAGGCCCCCGGCTAACCACTCGATTGTATCCGACACTCCTGTCTCGTGCGATACCTTCTCCTCGAACCACTTTATAAACGTCTTTGTTTGCTCGTGAGCTATTTGCATGTCATTCTTCCTTGGATTCTTATTCTTCAAACTCTTTCTGTGTTCATCAATGTATGGTTGAACTTCTTCCATATTATTCAAGATGTAAAGGTGTGCTTGCAACACCTCTTCACGAGGCTTATTCTTCGGTTTGATTCCTCGAGTTCCCTCACTTATCCCCTTATCATGCCGAGATTGTAACGTCACCCCGATAGATAATCTTTGAGAACTCCATAGCCTCTTCCACTACATATCTCTCAACTATTGAGGCTTCCTGGTCGATAAGGATTTTTAGAATACCCTTTTAAGATCTTCATGTATCGCTCGAAAGGGTACATCCACCTTAGGTAAACTGGACCGCAAAGCCTTACCTCCCTTACCAAGTGCACTATCGGGTGCACCATTATATCGAAAAATGCGGGAGGAAAATGCATCTCGAGTTGGGACAAAATAATATAACCCTCATTTTCCAATTCATCCAACTTTTCAATATCAATGACTTTGTTACATATAGCATTAAAGAAAATACACAATTTTGTTATAGTGGTCCACACTTCATCTTTCATAATGCCCCTAATAGCTCTTGGTAATAGTTGTTGCATCAACACATGATAATCATGGGACTTCATTCCCACTAACTTCAAATCGTCCATTGAAACACACCTTCTCAAATTTGAAGAATATCCTTGTGGAACCTTAATGTCATATAGACACCCACACAAACTTTTTTCTCCGCTTTTGACGGTGTATGAGCTGCGGCTCCATGTATGCCCTCTTACCATCTTCCGTTACTCGTGGATGTAACCGTTCTCTTATTCCCATATCAACCAGGTCTAGTCTCGCACAAATTCCATCCTTAGTCTTCCCTGGTATGTGCAAAAGAGTACTGACAAGGCTATCACAAACATTTTTTTCCACATGCATCACATCAAGACGTGTCTCACATCAAGACTACGCCAATATGGAAGATCAAAGAAAATTGATCTCTTCTTCCATATATTCTTCTCACCCGCAATCCTTTTACGCACCCAATATGACATTGATATGCATCACCCGACTATAGACTTCCTCTCCGGTTAATGCCTTTGGAGCCGTTCCATGCTCCGGTAAGCCGTTAAAACGCTTTCTTAACTTACGATATGGGTGGAACCGATCAAGAAACCTCCTCAGACCAAAGAGATAGACCGTTTTCTTTCCATGCTTTAGTTGATGGAAGTTTGTGTCGCCTTCACATATTGGACATGCTTTATGCCCCTTCACACCTTTGTACCCGCACAAATTTCCGTATGCGGGAAAGTCGTTGATCGTGGTAAAAATCATTGCACGCAACTTGAAGAACTCCTTCTTATATGCATCAAACACATCTATGCCTTCCTCCCACAACTTCTTCAAATCCTCAACCAAAGGCGCCAAGTACACATCGATATTGTTACCGGGCTGTTTTGGTCCGAAATCATCATAGACGGATCACATACTTGCGTTTCATACATAGCCGGGAGGTAAGTTGTATATTACAAGGAGAACCGGCCATGCACTATGGGTGCTAAGAGTTCGATATGGATTGAAGCCATCTGTACAAAGCCCCAGTAGAAGGTTTCTTGGCTGTTGCCAAATTGAGGGAACATTTCGTCTATTTTCTTCCATTGCGAGAGTCGGCCGGTGCCGAAGATATTTTCCATCGGATATTCTCTCATCGAATGCCATCTCAACTTCTTCGTCGTCGCTTCACTAGTAAACGAGACGCTTAAATCGAGGAATTATGGGAAGATACCACAATGCCTTCAAAGGTTGCTTTTTTTTTGCGATCTCGAACCACCACCTTTCTTCACTTTGTATCGTGAAGTTTTACACTTCGGACAATTACTAAGGCCTTCATACTCATTTACGTACAATATGCGGTCATTAGGGCAACTGTGTATCTTTTCGTACTCCATACCCATCGTAGACAAGATTTTCTTGGCCTCATACATACGATTTGGAAGTACATTATTGTCCCGGCAACATATCACACAACAATTCAAGCAACGACGTGAAACCGCTATCGGTCCACCCACAAGTTGCCTTTAAGTTGACCAAATGTAAGGTCCCAGTCAACCGTGTATACTTAGTACACCCGGGAACAAAGGTGTCTCATCGCTCACTCCGCACGCTATCATATTCATGCGGTTGTGCAAAGGATTCGACCTCAACATCATGAATCATTCTCTCCATTCCATCATCATCTACCTCAACTTCATTTTCGTAGGATGCACTAGGAGTTACCTCCTCACCATGCCATATCCACGTTGTGTATCGAAGGTTTATTCCATCACAAATTAGGTGATCCCTTATATCAGCAATATCCCTTCGAACCCCATTTAAACAATTAACACATGGACAATAGTACATCCCATTTTTTGTAGCCACATTCCTTTTAGCAAATTCAATAAACTCTTCCACCCCTTTCTCATATTCTTCACTAGTTCTCAACGCATTCATCCAACTATGACCCATTTTATTACCACCTATGACATTTCCAACAACGATCAAGTTCATAACAATTTCAAAAAATTTCGGCAAAGCATTTCCCCTCAACAATAAGACATCCCAAAATTTCAACAACAAACCATTTCAACTTAATTCAACAAAACTTACTAACTAAGGCAATTTAGAAAATATCGCTATTAAATCCAATACTTTCATCAATACAAAAAACTAAAATATATCTAAGTCGTCTAAGTCATAAACTATAACTTATGGACATCTAAGCATCATTATTCATACTACAAAGATTACCTAGTTCAATGCACATCAACAAAAAAAACAATATTTAACTATAAAGATGAAGGGCGTGGCGGACTCAAGATTTTCAGCAGCATCATGAACAAAGACAATAACATTGTAAAAATAGCACTCACCTTTAAATATTCCACAAATAGGTTGACTTGGGACGGAAATTGGGAACCCAATACAAGAGTAGGTAATTCACAAACACTCTCATGTCGTGCTTTTACGCTTCGTTACATTAAAATTATAAAGTGAAAAGACATGAACCAAGAAAACTACCAATTTGCCACCCTAAGCATATCATTCAACCAATAAAGTTAAAAAGTGATGGAGTAAGGAAGAATATGTAATTTACCGTAAAGTATTTGAAAGCCGTAGGAAATTGGTTGAAATGCGGAGTTCAAGCCGTAGCGGAATTTCACCACAAGCTCAAATGTTTCGGCTTTGGGAATGTTTCGAGGAATGTGGAGATTTCATCTCTTAGGCTTTTCTTTTCAAGTAATATAGCTACTTTGGCTGATTTTTGAAGCTAAGACTTCCTGCGAGAATGACAAAATATCATCACATTAATAATGTCGAATTCCAAAAGAGAAAGACACACAATACATCGATCCGATCTAAAAACATATGCTAGATCCAGAAAAAACGTATAAAATATCTAATTTACTTGTAGACTAAATAAAGAACTTATTATCTTACTTGGACCTCATGGTTTGATAATGATATAGGGTTCGAGAACTCAAATCGAAAATTAAAAGGGGGAAAACACGGTGAAATTTCCGAATTATATACATTCATGGAAAATACAAAAGTAATGAGAATAGAGAATCATATATAGTTATTTAATTATCTTGATGGTATATTACTCTTTTCTTTGTTGGCCATCTTAATGCTTCAAAACTAGGGTTGTTCCTTGAGTTGATGAAATATGCGAAGTTCAAAACTGCCCCAAATAGCAATATAAATGATTCGAAAATAACAATTAATAATGAATAATTTTCATGGTCTCAATCCAAATTGTGAAACAAAACTCAAATTTATAAGGAATTTCAAACTCGTCGGCAACCGAAACCACCAATGAGCAAGTAAAAGGCGAATAAAGAGGACAAAATTCCGACGATTTCTGGAATAAATTGAGAGTCGAAAAAATAAGTGAAGCGTCCATCGGTGTGGAACAAAATCACAAAAATTCGCGGTAGAATTTGTTGACGTCTCGACGAGCAAGCAAGAAAGGAAACAGAGAATGCAAAACAATACGAGTAGGCAAAACTGAAAAGGGCGAGAGTACCCATCATTAACAAAGCTTTACAAAGCCTGTTCGCATCGGGGCCTCCTTGGAACGATGGTGGAGACTGGAGAGGTTGTACAGCGAGCGACTAGGCGGCAGCAAGCGAGCGAGACCGGCGGCGAGCGAGCGAAACCGGCGGCGAGTGAGTGAGACCAGCGGCGCCTGAGCAAGACTGACGGCAAGTAAGCGAGGGTTTTAGGACGAGAATGAGAGTGAAGGCGTGACAGAGAGGGAGGGATTTCTATCGGGTGAGAGGGTGAGGAGGAGTTAGGGCAAGAATGAGAGTGAAGGCGTGACGAGAGGGAGGGGGATTTCTATCGGGTGAGAGGAGGAGTATGAGCTTTCTATTGGGACTAATAGAGGAATATTAGGTGACCCGAAAGCCATTCGGTCGCCTAAAATGTAAAAGTGGCGACACAAAAGCCATTCAGTCGCCTAAAATCTAAAAGTGGCGACGATTTTTATTCGTCGCCAATATTAAAAAATTTAAAAAAAACCATACGGTACCAAAGAAATAAATTTTAGAGCAAAAGAAATTTCAATTTGAGCGATATTAGGCGACACGAAAGCCATTCGTGTCGCCTAAAATGTAAAAGTGGCGACTAAAGCCATTCGGGTCGCTAATATGCAAAAGTGGCGACTGATTTTTATTCGTCGCCAATATTAAAAAATTTAAAAAAAAAAAAAACCATACGGTACCAAAGAAATAAATTTTAGAGCAAAAAGAAATTTCAATTTGGGCGACTGAATTAAATTCGGTCGCTTTAAATTCAAAAATAGGCGACCTTAATTGAATTTAGGTCGCCTATCCCATGGCGCCAAACAAAAAAATCTCATGGCGCTAAATAAAAATTCTCATATGGCTATTAGGCGCCACGAAACAAATTTAGGACGACAAAAACCAATTTTATAAGTCCTAAACTATAATTCGGACGTTGAAGGCTCATTTTCCTTCAATATATTTACAAGATTGCCACTACCTTCATTTTTTACTTCCTATTTTTAAATAAGGACGTTTTTTAGGGTAGTGATATCCAATATTTGTAGTAGTGATTATTAGTATTATTATTATTACTACTACTATTATTATTACTATTAGTGTTATTACTATTATTATTATTAGTATTATTATTATTACTATTACTATTATTACTACTACTACTATTATTATTATTATTAGTATTATTATTATTACTATTACTATTATTACTACTACTACTACTATTATTATTATTAGTATTATTATTATTACTATTTGTTCTGGTGTAGAACACAGATGTCCAGCCAAGGGCTGGTGCTTTGATATTGGATCGTTGGACTCGGCACGAGTATCTATGGGGTAGATAGTCGGGGAGCGTGGGATCACCGTGTGCACGATATAGAGGGGTGGTGTGTGTGCACAACGATGTGTGTAAATAGAGTGAGTTAAAACCTGTGCACCTTAATGGTGGCCCTCTGTATTTATAGAGGCTGTGGTGGCGGATATCCCGGCTACTCCTGATATCTGGGGCGAGTATCTCGGGATTATATCACGTGGGTTGGATCTGGATCTTCCTATAATCTTGGTAGATGCGGATATATCGGATTAGTTACGCTATCGACTCCTTCCTCGGATTGCTCGGTACGTGTCGGTCCCGTATGCCCTTAATTGGGCCATCACTCAGACTTGGGCTTTGGGCCGGTCCGTAACAGTTGCCCCACAGCTCGGTAGGTCGGGTGTTCCGAGGTGTCGAGATGTAATTTTCCCCCAGTCGGCTTTGATGGCCGGACCCGGTTACCCGTATGAGAATCCGGAGTGAACACTCTATGGTCTGAGCAGCCTCTTTTCGGGCCCGCATGCTGGGGTGGTACGTTATCGGGGTCGAGGACTTATTGGCTGTCCATACTAGTTACTGACGGCTTTGGTCTACCTCAAGGTGAAGGACCTTTTACCTTCGCCATCATTGCCCCCTGACACCTGGCTATTCCGCATTGGTGAGAGCCTGCAACTACTACGTCATTCCACGCACCGATCTTCGTGCGCAATTAATGCTCCCCGTACACGCGATTCGCCATCTTCTGGATCAAGGTGAAAAGACGACTCTGACCCTGACGCTTCGGCAATCCACGAGTAAAAAGTATTCATACTTCCCTCCATTTCCTTCATTTTACCACTTCTTCAACTCGGTTTTTCCGCTCTCCTCCATTTTCTCCACTTTCTAATCGCGTTTCCAGAACTTCGTCTGCTCCGTTATCCTGCTCTACTTCAGGTATATTCTTAGCTTTTACTTCATCTGGTTATCCATTACTGGTTTTTATATGTTTTTCCGGTTAGTTCTCGCTGTCGCGATTTTCTAGGTAGATGTCCTAGGTAGCTTCTGATTTTGTTTCTAAGATCGATTTCGTTTCTAAGATCAAAACGCCCTTTTATCTACCTTGTATCCCCCACCATATCTTCGTCAATCCTTCCCCTTATTTCCCCTTCTTCACGTACCCTTTCGTTCCTTTCTAGGTTCCAGTTCTTTCGAAATGGCCAAGAGTAATCGCTTACCCTCGTCAAACACACCATTAACCCCGGAGAGAGGAGGAAATCTTGCGTACCGCTTTTTCCCGTGCCGCCCATTGGATTCTTGGTAAGGAACTTCCGAGGATGAAAGGTCGGCTATCGCGTTGAGAGGAGGATCGGTCGACAGAGTACATCCGGGTCCCGACCTACTGTTACTTGGGCGCCTCATCCGACAATGGCTCGCGTTAGGCACGGCACTGCTCCCAGCGTTAGGTTGGACCGGGCGGGTCCGAGTACCGGGGCTCGAGCCGAGGCTGACGCGTTACTAGCTCAACCGGTCAATTTCTATGATCCTCCTTCAGCTCGGAATACGGATGCTCATCCTCTGGGGTATCTCGGCCCATGCTGGGACTGTCTCGCCGAAAGCTCTTTCCTTATTGCCCAAGGCGAAGACTCCCGGGCTTCCTCCATCTTAGGTTCTTGCCGTCATTTGACGCCCCCTACTCCCTCTTCGTCTTCGTCCTTCGAATCCGCTTTTTACCGCATGCCAATATGCTTCGCCGGTATTTTCTTACTCTTTGCCGATCCTAGCATTTGTATTCTCGTTTTTAGGTAAATGGCCTCGGCCTCCTCTCCGTCCCGTGCCCATCTAAAGCGGCCCGAGTGGGACTCTTCTAGTCCTCCCGAGGCGCTATGTAAGCAGTATGACTGGGTATCTCACGAGGTTTTGAAGATGCGGTCACTGATGTCCGCGGCCGATATTGATCGACTTAAACTTCCCGAGATTGAAGGGTGCTATGTCAGTCCTCCGGACGATGGCGAGCCTATATTCTCTACTCGAGTGGTGGGACGCACCAATTTTTTCTTCTTCTATCGAGAGTGTCTAACTCGGGTTAAGGTTCACTTTCCCTTTACCGAGTTTCAAATTTCGGCCCTGATGGCTTTGCGCCTGGCGCCGTCTCAGCTCCATCCGAACGGATGGGCTTATTTGGTGGCCTTCGAGCGTCTCGTGCTCCTCTTTTCCTGTTCCCATTCCTTGTACTACCTCTTTGTTTCTTTACTATTTTTGCCCTTTTACTTCCCGGTCATCAAAGAGAGTGAGAAACTCAAGGGGTTGGTTTCCCTTCATGCTGACCCGGATAGGAAATTGATGACCGCATTTTTCAACTCCTTTAAGCATTTTAAAACGGCTTTCTTTAAAGTCGAAGTGATGCACTGACAAGAGTCTCCGGTTTTGAAAGGGGCCGAGGGAGAGGGTGTGGAATGGAAGTTTCCTCTTTCTTGGAATGACTCCCATTACAACGTGAATTCCTCGTCGTATCAACTCCAGACCGAGGATCTCCCGCCTGAAGACGCCCTCTCCATACCTCGGTTGACCGCATTTGTGAATAAATATGGGGTCTAAAGTGCCGCCTTTTTTATTACCGGGGTCGGGTCTAAGCTGAAACCCTCTAATTGCATGGTTCCATGTTTGCTACTGATCCTGTAACTTGCTTTATCTCTGAGTTGGTCTTTCGGTATGTATCTTACACCTTCTTTTTAACCCGTCCCCGCAGCTCAAGACATGGCAGAACTTCCAGTACATCGTGCGTGAATCCGACGATGCCTCGCAAAGAACAACTCAAACGCGCCGCCTCGGATGCCGCAGCGGAGAAAGCAAAAACTGTGCCGGGGTCATCGAGAACTAAGAAAACCAAAACCTCGAATACTTCAGGCTCTATTCATTCGACATCTACTCCGGTTGTGCCGCCTCCTGTGCAAGCTGTGTCCGAATCCCCTGCCCCCGCTGGGTCCTCCCCGGCATCAGCCGTGGTAAACTAGCAGGGCAAAGGGGCTGCTGCATCCACTTCCCGGTAGCCGTTGAATCTCGCGCCGAAATAGCCGCCGCTCCTCCGCTCCGGACCTCGGCCGGTCCCTCCATTAATCCTCTAATTCCCCGGGGGCTTGCGTGGGAAAGAAGGGTGACAGAAGAGCTCAGCGTCGCTTTCCATCCACCCGGCCGATTCATGAATGGCGTTCCTTTGTCCGCCGTGGACAACAATACAATCCAAGAGGGTCAAAGGTATCTCTGTAAGTCCCTCGGCCTTCACCAAGCGATGGTCCTCCTAAAAGAGAAGTACGTAGTGGCCGAGGTCAAGAACCGTCGTCTGAAGCTTGCCCAAGAAGAGGCCTCGGCCAAGGTCAAGCCCGCGGAGGACGAGGCTACTGCTGCCAGGGCTCTGGCCGGACAGGTGAAGGCCCTGGAAGAGGATTTGGTTGTGGCCAAAGCTTCCGCTAGGAAAGCGATCGAGGAGCTGCTGATCTCTAAGGACGCATTGGACCAAATGACCTCAGAATGCCACCGCCTTCAAAGGGCTCTGGGTGAAAGCCTGGATACGGTGAAGACTGTCCAACAGCGACACGACGATCTGGCCACCGAATTGGGCTCTACCAAAGAGGCTCTTGCTGCGGAGCGACAGGCCCATCTGGACTCCCTCGAATCGCTCCATGAGACAGCCGAGGAGAGCTTTAAAATGGCGTTGGCTCAGATCCAGGTTCTGAACCTGAAGACGCCCTTGAACCTTGACGGCTATCATTACCGAGCTTACGTGAAGGGCGGCGTGTTCTTTCCAGCTCCTCCTACTCCTGGGGTTGAATCCGTGTCTATTGACGAAGATGAGCTAGAGAGCGGGCTGATGAGGTGCGAGGGGACGATGACAGCCTACACACCGAAGCCGGGTCAGGAAATGTCGGGACTCCTCGGACCGAGGAGGTGGGGCCAGTAGATGATGGTGTTCCTCCGAGCTAGGGCGAGGAAGAGGTCTTCCCAAGGTGTTCCTCCAGCAGGTGGTCTCGGTCCGTCCGTCGCGTAAAATGTTCTTTCGTGTCTTCAATTCCCGGGCGCCCGGTGCCTAATTTTGACATTGTATTAAGTCTCACCGCGTACTCGTGCCGATTTCTTACTCGATTTTACAATTAAGTTTATATTTAATTGCGTTGTTATTTTATGAATCCCACGCGCAGCTAGGGACTTCATCGGTCGTAGTAGATCTAAATGCTTGACCATTACGCGTAGTTAACAATTCATCGACCGTAGTGGATACAGGTCTATATGCTCGACCAGAACTTAAGTTCTGGGAATGTCGGGCAGGGTTGTACATTTTAACCTCTTAGGGTGTTAACTAACCGCACTACCGCGGTCAAGCCTTTTTAGCCGAACTAGTAAATTGTAACCGAGATAAGGGCAAGTTGTCACATGTCCAAATTAAGTGTCGGAACGCGATGCTTGAACATTTTGACCTGATCGTGGTCGGCATGACAACTCTCGTTCTTACGTCGGGCGAGCGTTGACGCGTCATTTCACGATGGCCACGTATGGCGATTTCGCCGAGCTCTAACCTAAGCGCGTCTGAGTACAACGGCCGCTGTCATACATCTAGATGGTTTTTGTTTGGGACCGGGTTTAGGGACCTCGGTGTCATATTTGTGACCGGGCTTATGTGCCTCGGTGTAATGCTTAAGCGTTCTTTCGTGCACGTTAGCGAATCTCCGCCGAAGGATCCTTTATTAATACCAAAACAGCTCGAAAGAGCTAACAAATTGTTTTAGTGAAAACATAATAGGAAAATGAAAAGAATAAATTGGAGAAATAACACGGAAATGCTAAAATCAAGATTGGACCAAACTGCAGGCGATCCAGGATCTAAGGGTAATAGATCTTTAGCTTATCGGCGTTCCGGGTTCTCTTGACCGCTTCGTGCCAAGGTTTCGAGAATGTAGGCTCCGTCGTCCAATCTCTCGTTTGACCTCGAGGGCCTTCCCACTTGCGGCCAACTTGCCATCACGAGCATTTTTATTGCCGATGTCGGCACGTTGGAGTACTAGGTTACCTCGGTTGAAAGACCAGGGTCGGACCTTCCGATTACATTTCACCGCGAGAAGCTGCTTGGCGGCTAATTCCCGACAATGTGCCTTGACTCGGATTTCGTCTATCAATTCCAAGTCCGTCCTCAAGGCATCGTTATTGGACGCTTCCCCCTCCTGCCGAGATCTGAGTTTCCTCCATGATGGCTGTCCTATCTCGACTGTGATCATTGCTTCACATCCATAAGTTAGTCGAAACGGGGTCTCCTGGGTCGAAGTCTAAACACTTGTCCTGTAGCCCCACAACATGCTGTGAAGTTGCTCGACCCAGTGGGTCTCTACATCTAACATTCGCTTCTTCAGGCCGTCCAAAATGATCTTGTTGGCGGACTCGGCCAGGCCATTGGATTGGGGATGCTCGACCGAGGTGAAGCGCTGCTTAATGTCCAAGTGAGACATCAGGTTCTGGAATCGGTGGTCTGCGTCCCATTGTCTGTTACGACTTCAGCTGGTATCCCGAAGCTAGCGACGATGTTGTGACGAAAAAACCTCATCACCCGGGCCGATGTGATTGTCGACAAAGGCTCGGCTTCGATCCACTTAGTAAAATAGTCTACTGCGACAATGAGCCACCTGAGTTGTCCGGGCGCTGGTTTGAACGGTTCGAGACTATTCATTCCCCACTTGTAGAAGGGCCACGGGGCTGAGATGCCTTTCAACTCTGTTGGCGGGGGCCAAATGATCTTGGCATGCTTCTGACAACTGTCGCATCTCCTGACGGCTTCTCTGGCATCTTCTTCCGTGGTCGGCCAGTAGTAGCTGGCGCGAAGATCTTTCCTAGCGAGTGCTTTACCCCCATGTGATGGCCGTTGATTCCTTCATGTATTTCAGCCAGCACGTATTTGGCTTTTGTTTCGTCCAAACATCGGAGCATTGGAGAGTGTAGGCCCTTACGGTACAGTTGATCGTCGACCATGGTCTAGATAGCGGCCTCGCATATCAACTTCTTTGCCTCAGTCGGATTGGTTGGAATAATACCCCTTTCCATATAATCTTCAATCGGCTTCCTCCAATCTGTCACGGCCGAGATTGCCATGACATAACTCGGCTCGGACAAGTTCTGCTAGATCACTATTCTATGATTGTTGGCACCTTTCGTGCTTTCCAGTTTTGATAGGATATCCGCCCTAGCGTTTTCTTCTCTTGGGATATGTGCAACGACCACCTCCTGAAACTCGGCCATGATTTCCTTGGCTTTGTTGAGATACTTGGCCAAAAGGGGGCCTTTCGTCTGGTAGGTACCCTCAATCTGTGCGGCTACGAGTTGGGAGTCGGTGAAAACCTTGACCCGCTGAGCTCTATTCTCCTTGGCTTGTATCATCCGGCAATGAGAGCTTCGTACTCGGCTGGTTGTTTGAAGTCGGGAACTTCACTGGAGGGAGTGTTCCACCGCTACACCCTCCGGGCTCTCGACTATGATCCCCGCTCCGCTGCCCTTCGCGTTGGATGAGCCATCGACGTATACCTTCCATATATCGTTGGTTGCCCCCAACGGGTGAGCTCCATAACGAAGTCCGCCAGTGCTTGTGATTTGATTGCATGCGGGCTTCGAAAGCGATGTCAAACTCGGATAATTCAATTACACAGCTGGTCATTCTCTCTGTAAGGTATGGCTTGTGTAATAGCTGGCGGATTGGTTAACTAGTTCGGACGACTATATGATTTCCCTGGAAGTACGGTTGCAGTCTTCTTACGGTCGTCAGTATGGGAACGCCATCTTTTCCAGCTTCTGATACCGACGTTCTGAGCTTTGCAATGCCCTATTTACGAAGTAAATCGGTGCCTGCCAGGCCTCGGTGTCTCTTACCAAGGCGAAGCTTACGGCCTCTTCTCCCACGGACAAGTATAAAAGTAATGTCTTACCTGGCTCCGGCTTTTTTAGGACCAGGGGTGTGGCCAGGCATTGCTTGATCTTTTCGAACGCGGCTTCGCAGTTCGAGTTCCACCCTTCTTGGGTTTCCTTTTTTAACAGTTTGAAGAATGGCGATGCCTTCTCCGTCGACTTCGGCAAGAATCTAGTCGGGGCGCGAGTCGGCCCGTTAATTGTTGGACCTCTTTCTTTATCCTGGGGGCCTGCATATCTAGCACGGCCCTGCATTTGTCTAGATTCGCCTTGATTCCGCGGTGGGTCAACATGAATTTCCCGGCCGGAACCCCAAAAGTGCATTTGGCCGGGTTCAGCCTTATCCGATGCCTCCTCAATTTCTCAAATGTTTGCTCCAGGTCTCTGATATGGTCTTTCGGCTTCTTGGATTTGACAATCATGTCATCGATGTAGACTTCTATGTTCTATCCGATCTGGTCTCCAAAAATTGTGTTCATCATCTGCTGATAAGTGGCTCCGGCGTTTTTCAAACCGAAGGGCATAACGTTGTAGCAGTAATTAGCCTTATTATTCATGAAGGCTGTCTTCTCTTGGTCGTTGGGATGCATGGCTATTTGGTTGTAACCGGAGTAGGCGTCCATGAAGGACAACAGCTGGAAACCGGCTGAGTTGTCCACCAACTGATCGATATTGGGCATCGGATAGGAATCTTTTAAGCATGCTTTGTTTAAGTTGGTGTAGTCCGTGCACACCCTCTATTTACCATTTGGCTTTAACATAATGACGACGTTAGAGAGCCAAGTGGTGTATTGAATCTCTCGGATGAACCCGGCCTCCAACAGCTTGGCCACATGCTTCTCCAGTGCCTTCTGTCTGTCGGCCGCTATGTTCCTCTTCTTCTGTGCAACCGGCGCTGACCCCGGCCGAATGGCAAATCTATGGCAACAGAAACGTGGGTCAATCCCTGGTATCTCGAACGCCGTCCATGCGAATATATCCTGGTTCTGCTTCAAGAATTTCACCAACCGGGCTTTCAACTCGGCTTCCAAGTCTCTGCTGATTTTGGTGGTCTTTGATAGATCCCTTCCTAGGACCAAGTCGTCGAGTTCCCCTTTTGGCTCCGGGCGTGGGAACTCGGGCTTGTCCCTAAGGTCTAGCTCTACCATGTTCACTGGTCGCTGGGGCTTCCTATGCTTTACGGCATCGGCCGAACTTTCCCCTTTACTAAGCAGAGGTGGAGATGAAGGTCCTCCGTTCCCATCTCGGAAAGTCTGAAAATAGCACTGCCGAGATTCCTTCAAATCGCCGGATACTACTACTACCTGATTCTTTTTGTTGAGAATCTTAAGCTTCTGATGCTTAGTCGATACCAACATGTCCCATTTATGGATGGTCTGGCCGCGATGACATTGTAAGAGGAAGGGAAGTCGGCTACTATGAACCTTACCCGCTCTGATTTAAACGCCTCCTTTGTGCCAAGTGTCAGTCTTAGGTCGATATAACCTTTGGGTATTGAGCGTTCTCCGTTAAACCCTATGAGGGTCGTTTTGCACGGCTTCAGATCTTCCGCGTCTAAGTGCATCCTTTTATAAGCGTCCCAGGTAATGATATCGGTCGAGCTTCCTACATCCACAAAAATCCTTTTAACTAGGCAATTTACCAGGGTTCCAGTGATTACCAATCCGTCTTGATGTCTCGGTACCACATCATCCAACTCTTCCCTTGTGAATGTTAAGGGAGGTGGTGCAGGCTTCGCTAGATCGTCCTTGAATTTGGGGAGGTCTCTCACTGAAAGGACTTCTCTCATGTATTTTCTGCACTGGCTCGCAGTGTCTCCTCCACATCCAAAGCCGCCGCTGATTCCGTGACAGCGGAGATCAGGGTCGGGGAATTCATCCTCGGAGTTCGACTTCCGTCTCTTCTCCTCACCTCTTGGTTCCCTAGCCGGCTACGACTTCGCCATCGTGACTCCGTTTGCCACTTCTTCTTCCTTGAGTTTTGATCACGTGCTTGCGCAGCTTTTCCCTCTCTTACGAACCTTTCTATGGCATCCCGGAGTTCATAGCATTCATCCGTGGTGTGCCCCGGACCGTCATGGAAGGTACAAAACTTTGACCGATCCGCAAGGGCCGGCTTCGAGAGATTTTGGTTTCCCCGACCTTCTTCATCTCCGTCCGAGCCACCTCCTTCCATAATTGCGCTCGAGAGACGTTCGGGGGTGTAGTTCTCATATCTTGCTCTACTCGAGTTTTTCCCCTCTAGGTCGGTTATCCCGCCTACGCGTACGAGATTCCGTCTTGTGTTTTTCCGTTGGATCCTTATCGTATGGTGACGTATTCCTCCGTCTCTCAGGTTCGACAACGTTGGCAATCTCCATCTGTTCCACATCCAAATACTGCTTCACCCGAGTGTAGAAGGCGGTCAAGGTGCGGACTCGTCTCTTACATAAGTTTTTCGCCAGACGTGAGTTTGGGTCCAAACACCAACGAGACAAAGGCACGTGTACTTCTTCGGAGAGTGAGCGTACCGCATTGCCACATCTCTAAACTGATCCAGGTACTTTTGTAGTGTTTCACCCTTTCTCTCTTTTACCTTGCTCAATGTGAACCGAGACTTCGGCGCTTTTTGGCGAAGTGCAACTCGAACTTGCGTCCGAGGTCTTCAAAATTCCGCACGGAGTTGCTCAAGAGAACTCAACCACTTATGGGCCGGTCTTGTCAACAGTAGCCGCAAAGAGCCTTAGAATGACCGGGCCCTGGATAGACCGAACCCACATGAGCTTCTCAAATATCTCAAGGTGGTTGCGCGGGTCTTGGGTTCCGTCGTACTTTGGAAGGTCAGCTAAATCAAAATTCTTCGGATAAGGCGCGGCTGCCATCACCTTAGAGAATGGGGTTCCGCTAGCTCCCGTTAGGTACTTCATCCCGTATTCCTCGGTGAGCCATGTGGCCGGGTGATTTCGGGTACCTCGGTATTCATCCGAATATTGGTCCTCCTCGAGATCTCGCCTGTTCACCTCCTCGGATTCGTTCATCGAATCGAACCTCCTTATAGCCTCGCTTCCTCGTCTACGATCCGAGATAATCGTAATTTCTTCGCCGCAGATGCCTATTGGCGTTCTCGCCCGTGCTAGTCCCTTTCCCGGTCCCGCGATTCGACCTCGGCTCCGAACCGCCGACGAACCGCTACTCGACAATCACCTTTTCTTTTCCTTTTCGAGTGTCATCCCGACTCCATTCGAACTATGCTATGGACCTTTTTGAATCGATCATCAATCATTTGCTCGAGAATCCTGAAATCTTCTTGGCGCTGGAGGTGATCCCGCTTTTCCTTGTTCTCGAACCTCAGGAGCATGGAGTCCTGTGTTTTCTGCAGGATGCAGACATCGGGGGTCGGACTCGGGATCTCTTTTGTAACCGCCTCTCAGGATTTGCGGACTGTAGGAGGGGAAGTCATGGTGTCTAACGCACGACCCTCCAGAATGTTCTCTAGCGGGGTTTCCTTTGATGTCGCCTCAGGTACTCTTTCGGATATGGGTGGGGATGACGCTGTGTCAGAAACGTGACCCTCCGGGGTCTTGCTTCGCCGTTGTTGACTCTGAGAACGACGCCGACCGGCCCCGGCGGTGGTTGGCTAGGGGCCGAGGTTCCGACTCCTGCTTCTAGTAGTAGCCATCGGTGGTCACGGGGATCGAAGTTTAACATCCACACGGTCGGCGCCAATGTTCTAGTGTAGAACACAGATGTCCAGCCAAGGGCTGGTGCTTTGATATTGGATCATTGGACTTGGCCTGAGTATCTATGGGGTAGATAGTCAGGGGAGCGTGGGATCACTGTGCACAATATAGAGGGGTGGTATGTGTGCACAGTGTGACTGTATGTAAATAGGGTGAGTTAGACCTGTGCACCTTAATGGTGGACCTCTGTATTTATAGAGGCTGTAGTGGTGAATATCCCGGCTGCTCCTGATTAGAGCCGGGAAATCGGGCCGGCCCGTTTAGGCCCTGGCTCTGTAGGGCTCGAGCTTGAAAAATATGCCTAAAATTTGAAATTAGCCTTGCAGGGCCGGCCCTGTAGGGCCTCAGGCTTAATCGGGCTGGCCCCCCGTAGGGGCTCGGCCGGCTCATTAGGCCTATTATCGTAGCATTTTCATTTTTAAAAAAATAGTCAAAGAGTGAAGCACAACCTTCTGCTCAAAGTGAAGCCCAATCAAATATCTATGAAATTGATGATAGTGATGAAGAAGGTGACAATTGACAATGATAATGGTATGCTTTTATATTTTATGTGAGTTATTTAATGTTGCTTAGTTTAATGCTTCTTACGTTTTATGTGAGGCAATTGTGCACAATGGTTTGTTTTTTATTACGAATTAATGAATGTGTTTATTTGTTGGATGGTTTGTATTGTTTAAATATTAATATTGATAATATTTATTTGATAGATTAGAATTTTAATGGTTGCAATTTAGTGAATTTATTAATTATATTTCTTTGAAAAAAAAAAACCCGAGAAAAAATAGTTAAAATTTGGAATAGTAATTTCCAGGCCCCGTAGAGCCGGGCCG
The DNA here is from genome assembly GCA_019022655.1 of Acacia acuminata. Lineage (NCBI taxonomy): Eukaryota > Viridiplantae > Streptophyta > Magnoliopsida > Fabales > Fabaceae > Acacia > Acacia acuminata. The sequence continues at coordinate 4,166,536 of JAFJYI010000028.1, read as the reverse complement.
CCCCCGGCCCTGGTACTATCGGGTAGGGCTTTGAAAAACAGATGTTTTCCTTATCTCAAGCCCCGTAGGGCCCTGGCCTGAAGGCCGAGCCCTATAAGGGCGGCCGACCCGCTTCCCACTCTACTCCCTCGATATATGGGTGAGTATCTCGGGCTTATATCACGTGGGTTGGATCCGGATCTTCCTATAATCTTGGTAGATGCGGATATATCGGATTAGTTACGCTATCGACTCCTTCCGGATTGCTCGGTCGTGTCGGGCCAGTATGCCCTTAATTGGGCCATCACTCGGACTTGGGCTTTGGGGCCTATCCGTAACACTACTATTATTATTACTATTATTATTACTATTATTACTATTATTATTATTACTACTATTATTATTACTATTACTATTATTACTATTACTATTATTATTACTATTATTATTATTATTATTATTATTATTACTATTATTATTATTATTACTATTATTATTATTATGTTTAAAACAAGATAAAATTTTAATTATAAGACCAAGTTATGCACTACAAACTTGGTCCTATAATTAGGACCTGAGAGAGTATGTTGCATGCCGAAATATTGTTTTACTCCAAGATCTCAAATTAATTAATTTTCAATCTTCCATTCAAAAATATTTTTCCCGTAACACTAGTATCCTGAAAATTAATTAATTTGAGATAATGGGTGCAAAAAAAAATCAAAATGCAACATATAATTTAATCTAAATAAATAAAATATATATAAAATAAAATAAAAAATGTCGCACCCCCCAAATTAGAGGGATAAACGCCTAAGAAGCATGTAAGGAAAAAACAAGTAATGAGATTTCGTAAGAATAGAGGCTACTTGGGAGAGAGTTCTTAGAGCATTTTGGGCCTTTGGAAGAGATTCTTGGAGAGATTCAATGTTTTCTTCGGTTTTTCTGGTTTTCCTCCATTTTCTTCCCATTAAGCTTAGTTTTTGGTTTATATTGATTATGAGTTGCTAAAACTCTTAGTTAAGATTACTTTTATCCATTGTATATAGGGTAAAGGTGCAAAAATACACATGTACTTTATCCTCAGGAGCGTCCAACACCACGTGCTTTTTTTATGTCCAAAAATACACATGTGCTTTCAAAAAGAGTGCAAAACTACCAGCTCCATCAAAGTCTATAAACTGCCGTTACTTTTTCACTTGGGGCCCGCACATATTAAAATAATAAAAATGCCTAAATAATTTAATTGACTTTAATACCCTCACTTTCCCCAATCTCCGATCCATGGGTATCTCATCCCGCAACAATGCTTTCCCCAATCTCTCGAGTGCAAAATGCCTAAATCCTCATTCTCTCGATCTCGACACATTCTTCTCCGTCGATTCCTCTGTTGCCCGCCATCGCCACCGACCCTCCAAGCTACCGACGGCATCTTCCTTGACAATCGCAGAAACCCTAATGCCTTCTCATCGCTTATAAAATAGAAGCCGGGAGTATAGTCCGCCATCACATGATTTCCGGCTGTACGCGGCGTAGCAGGGTATGCAAGTTTTATTCTTTGAGGCTCATCTGAGTTCTTTTGTTCCATTGCTGTATTCTACTTTCCTCTGAGGTCGTTTTGTTTTCAAATTTGATTTTGAGGATTGATTAATGTGTTCTTCTCCATGATGATCAAAGAATGATGACGAGTCCGATCTTTTTCATAAAAATTGTGACGACAAATCGAGGCATTTGCCTTAGAGGAATTCACTCCTTCATCCGTTTTGAACTTCTCGATTAATATAGGTGATGATTTTTTTTTTTTTTTTTGAGTGAGGCTTTGTTGTCTTAGTTTTTTTCTTCCGTCCTCCGATATTCTTTTGTTTCTAGTTTTCGATTTCTTTAAAAATTGATTTTTAGGACTCGAATGATGTTCTTATAAAGGATTGAGTGATGTGGGTTTCTCAAATGATGATCAAATAATGATGACAAGTCCAATCTTTTCCATTCTTAAAAATTGTGACGACAGATCGTTCTTGTCATTCTTCAGGTTTTTTTTAGTTAAGGGGCATTTTGGTCTTTTCCCTTTGTCGAACGCCGCTTAATGCTATGTAACGGCTGTGGTAGTTTTGCACTCTTTTTGAAAGCACATGTGTATTTTTGGACCTAAAAAAAGCATGTGGTGTTGGACGCTCCTGGGGATAAAGTACATATGTATTTTTGCACCTTTACCCTTGTATATATGGATTGAAACTATTAGATTATCTTGCTTTTGCTAGTTATTGAGAATATATGTTGATTTTTATTTATGCTTAATGTTATCTTGTACTTGATCACCATATGATTAGATTAGTTCAATTGAATGATGTTTGAGAAAACTATTTTGGTTGTAGAACAAGAAACAATAAGTGCTTTACATGGTTGATGATTTTAGAACCTTTAATTAGCATATAGACTCATTCAACTAGCATAAGGTTTAATTGCATAGTTCCATAAATACAATAGGAAATAGGAAAGAAGTAATCCTAAGCCTTTAATCACTTGACGTTAGAATCAATTTTTCAATTGCCAGTGCTTTAATTTATTGTTTCTATCAAAATCCTTATTTGACTTAATCAATTCCAAATGAATTCATTCAACCTACTTAAGAATATAATTACAATAATTAGCTCACTTTTGCCATAGTCCTTGCAGAATAACACTCTTTTTATCACTATACTATTACTTACAACCCGTGCGACAAACTAAATGGCGAACAACCGTCAATATTATCTCTTGAGGAAACCATCTTTTGAACGTAGCGAGCTTCGACTCCAAACCCTTGTCCCTCATACCATTTAATATATTTCATCACTATACGTGTAATATACTATTTTATCACTATAGGGTCTTTTCTTTTAATCAAAATCACTGAGCTTCCTCTCTTTTTAGGGGAAATAATGGGTTGGGGCGTTAACTACACCCGAGAAGCACACAAAGAAAGTGAAGGATAAAAAATGTGCCCTTAAGCGCTTACATTGTCTTCAAATTAAGACAAATTTCTGAACTAAACAATATTTACATCAACTATATTTACACCAACCTTATAAACTCGGTGGTGAGCCAATAAGACTGCAAACTGCCAAGTACAAGAAACAATAAACAAAGAAAAATCAGCTCTTGACTTTGCTTGTCTCAAAAAGATCCGGGCTTCAATGCCAAGTGATGCTAGTTTTCATCGTCGGAGTCAAAAGATTGTCGTTTCCTCAAAGATTCTATAACATCCGGGCGCCGATCACTTATTGAACCGGACACAATCGTTCGAGACTTTACCTTAGGAACACCCAAAGAACTCAGTGGTGGTGTCCCAGTCCCCTTGTTCACTTCCCTGAGCACAGCACGAGCTGTTGCTGCAGCTGCTGCATCCGCCATTGCAGAAGCAACTTTTTTACTGTTCTCGTCCTTGTCTTTGAGCTTACCTTGTTCCTGAGTCTTGGCCAGAGTCTCAGAAGAAGCCTCAGGTGATCGATGTGCACTTGATTTTGGCTTGGTGGCAGCAACTGTGGCTTTGGCTTTTGCTGCTTCATATTTTTGCATGTCGTAGATAAGCTCTTTCTGTAGCTGCTTGTCAGCAACTAATATGTCATCAATTTCATTTTTGTAATCCTTGAGAAGTACTCGCAGGCACTCCATGAGTGACCCTATGAGGGGACTGTTCTTGCTTTCTAATATCCGTTTTAACTCTATAAAGATCGGGACTGTGTTCTGAATAAGACCCTTCTTCACAACCTGTGTTATGGCCTTCCCTCTTGATGCAGCTCCACTATCTGCCCCTGCTTCCTCTTCAATGTCTGCTGATTCAGACGTCGACAAGCGCGTCGATGAGATTCGTATCTCTTTGCAAGCGAGAATATGAAACGCATCCTGCTTTCCAAAATTAAATGTTGTAATTCTCAACACAACAAATAAGGGAACAGTTCCTTGCAAAATAAGACAATAATAATGGAATCCTTACTTTCAACTTTATCTATGGATGTACAGTAACAAATATATTCCTTCACTCCTAAACATGAACCTATTTATTTAATTCGAAAAAATTAAAAAAGCTAAATAGATTACTTAATTATAATACATGTGGCATGATGTCTCTGAAATAATTTTATGCTTTATTAGATTTCAGACAAATTAATTCGAAGAAAAATGATAAATATAAGAGATAAAATGAAAGAATATCTTGTATTTAAAAATAAAGTTCACCCCTAAACTAGGCCTTGTATTTAGGAACAAAGGAAGTAGTATTGTACCTGGAGAACAGATTGTGCAGTTACATCTTCTATATTGAGCATTCCATCAGAAGCTGCAGCAAGGATCTCTGCACATAACTTGGCAAAGGTTGCTAGAAGGTGCTCGGGAGCCATTTGTTTTAGCAAGGAAACATAAATGTGCATTCTTTTAGACCTTGAATTTTCATCGTTGCCCCTGGAAAAATAAAATAAAAATCGGACTGTTATATAAGCACAACTCAATTACTCAATAGTTGCCTTAGCACTTATTATTTCGAGACTACCTCACCTGATGAAAAAACGGCGGCCGTCTTTTCCTGAACCTTCCTTATGTCCATTATGGGCATGGCAATCGTTCAGAACAAAAATGGCCTCCACAAAACTGTTATATGCTAGGAGAGGAGCCTTAACTGTTGATACATACACAATAGTTAAATATAACCACAGAATTATATATTATTGTAAGCTCGATGAATTAATAATCAAGGCAAAACCTTCTCACCTTTCAAAATATTTCCGAAGAGAAAATCCGCCAGGTGTCTTATCTTTTCTGATTCGTCGACAAGCGATAAAAGAAACCGAAGGAATAGGACTCCTCTCCACTTCACATAGTCCCTCTGGATAAGATAAAAGTAAAGTAAATTTTAGCAAAAAAGTGTTCTCTTCTTTGAGCGTGTCTCAATTTCCTCTTTTTAGCCTGATATGACAATAAACCAGTCAACTACGAGGTTGAAATGAAGCAGTCATATGGAAGCAGGTGTCTCATGTAATCAGAACAAACCTGCAACAATCTTGCAAGTAAAACAAAAGTCTGCCTTCTGACGATTTCACAAGGGTCACGGAGACATCTTGTAATCTTTGGTATGTAGCTGAAAAAATCCATGAAGAAATAAGAATATAAAACTATTTGTTAGAAATTATTTATTCAGCTTGCAGGGAATGCACTATCCCCATCCCACAGTAAAATGTCACTTTCTCTGTTCTTATGGTCCCCTTATCTGTCAATTTGTAGCAACTTAAATTCCAATTAGAGCCGGCTTTAAGGTGATATCTCCTACAGGACTTACCAATCAACAAGAGCAGTGTATCGAACACAAAAATCTGCCATCATCACTACTAGGTTGTTGCGAAGGGCTGCAAATTCACTCTTTTCAAGCTCCTGCGAATACAGTTTGGAACACAAATATCAATTTGGAAACAAAGGGCCATATGTTTATCAGAACAGGAAACATTGGCAAGTCAGTTATTCAACCTGTACAAACAGAGGTATATAACTCTTAGCAAGCTTCCCGTCAGCGAGGCAGAGCTTCCCCATGGTTAGCCACCCTTGGATATATAAAGAAGGGGCTGTCTGCTTCAGAGAGGTTGTCGAGCCCAGCAACTTATTTGATTTAGCATCAGAGCTCCCTGAAGTGATAATTGTGTGTATCAATGGAACCACAGTGCTCATATCAGCAGATGGGCAAACTACCACCAAAGTGCCGATTGTGTATATTGCTGTAATTGCTTCTGGCAATGACCTGGACAATGCCACTGCTTTCTTGTCTCTTCGACTCCCAGATCTTGGTGGGGTGAAAAAGCTACCTTCTCTGCTTTTCTCTGAATGCTCTGAAATAAACTTCTCAATTATTTTTGAAGCTCTTAAGAGAACTTGGTGAACCCATTTCATGACCAGTCCTTCTGCCTCTTGGAGATTCGAGGCCTTTCGTTTGCACAACGTTGCAAGTGCCTTTACATGAGCATCAACCTATCAATCAATAGAAGCAGTTCATTTTAGTAAATTCTATAAGTTTATTCTGTATATTCCATGGTCATGTCCTTTTCACCTTTTTCCACATCCTTTTACTTTCCCATTTACGCTTATCTTAGCTGTTCTGATCTGTGTATGGGTGAATTCTTTTTGTTCCTTTATCATGTTTACCCATTAACATACTTCATGAAAATACCTAATTCTGTTTTGTTCATGAATGCAATACTTAAAGGACAAATACCGTTTGAAAAACCACATGAAAGTGTTTGTTTCAAGGCAACCTTCAATCTACCTTCTATGGAAGTGTAATTCAACACTGTGTTGTGCATGCTAAGCAGTGAAAAAAATACCATACCATCCAGTTTTGTTGTCATGGAGTGAAAAATGTAATGATTACCTCTGTTGAATGCATGTTAAATTCTTCAATCCGTTTGAGCAAGTTATGAGCCAAATCAGCCGCAGGTTCGGAAGGCAGCTCCAAAGAAACATTAGAGATTGTTTGTAAGAGGAAAACTCGGTCGCTAGCCCAAGCAACAGAATTTGGTTCTGAATTTTCTTCCCCTACAAATGCATCTCCTGGATCAAAGGTGCTCTTACACTCGCCTAAAATTGCATTTTTGTCAAGAAGCTGCCAATGATGATGAAGAAACTCCCAGTCAATTGCTTTTGAAAGGTACGCGGACACCTCTGATAAAAGAAACCAAGCACCAGGCGGGGCAATCCATTTCTCTATTGGTAAGGACTGGCTCAGCCAGATAGACTCTGATAGTTTGATTATACTTATAAGTGCGGCAACAAGTTTGTGCTTCAGCTGTTTCTTCTTACCCAGGTTTGTGCAAATTTTCTTCACCCAAGGGGCCACCTCTCTGTCACAAATCGCTCTAAGAAGATACAGAACACCCTCAGGAAAAAGATCCTCCATCTCAGTGTCTAAACTTTTTCCCTTCACGCTAGTGTTATGCATGGATCCACTATTTGAAGTAGCAGATGCAGCCTGAGATATCCGCTCCAAAACCAGCTCTAGAAACAAGTTCTGACATTCTTCTTGAATGCTAGATTCATTATCAGTTATTAGACGAGGGACTGAATGTAGCCATTCAGTTATTACAGTCTTATCTGAGAATGTTTTGAAAGCCTGCATTGTGAGAGTAAATTGCATCAAATTACTCGTCAATTATAATTAGAACAAATAAAAGGAGACGAAGAAGACCATTTTAAAGAGGAAAATAGGGAACCAGCCAAAGATAGTAAAATGGCAAAATAAATCCACCCAGCAGAAAGCAAATGTGCACCAGAGATTGTGGTGTAAGTTTTAAACAATATCTACTAATGCAAAAACGCAAAAAGAAAAAAAAGAAAAAGAAAAAGAGATTAAAACATTTTGCTAGATACTCATTTCAGCCCAAATATTGGTGACTAGCTCTCCTTTGGCAAATAAGTGTCGCAGACTTGCAGTTCAGTTCGTGGCTCAAATTATCATTCCAATTGATAAGCATTAGATAAGAGGATAAGAAGAACTACCTCTGAAAGAGCTCCAATTGCTGCTTTCCGTATGCTAATAAGTGGATCTGAACAAGCCATGCCCATTGTCTTGAGCACCACTTCATCAATGGCACCACCGAGAAGAGTAGTTAGCTTGGTAGCTAGAAGAAGAGCAGCCTTCCGGACAGCTGCTTTATCATCCATACACCTTCTCCTCAGAATATTATTAATCCCAGCATCAACATTTTGATCTCTAACAATGACAGATTCCATAAATTTTTTCAAAACTACCACGCACTTCACATCACTTGAAAGAAATCCCACCAGCTGTGCTAAGTTTGACAAAGCCCGAGCACGTATAGCAGCAATCACATCTGAACATCGCTTCACCAATGCCTCCAAGCAACACATTCCCCAGGGTTCTTCCATTTCATTTTCTGAATTCACACCCAATGGATCTTTCAATGATGTCACTAGATTCAAAATAAGATCTACTGCCAGAAGCCTAAGATTTGATTTTCCATGAGCCATTTGCACCACGAATTTCACAAAACCGATTTGATCCTCCAATGCCATGACTCCAACAATTTCCATAACGGACTCCACGGCCAAAGCTCGAGGTTCTGACTTATCCGGAGCCTTGTGGGTCAGATACCTTGGAAAATTAATCACGGCTTTTTTCACTCCATCAGACACCTTAGTTAAGCTCATAATTTGGGTCGTGACGAAGCCTAAAGCAAATGTTCTTGCTTGTGATTTGGGCATGAGAATCAGTGGTGATAATGACTTCAACACCTCCGCCGCTGTATTATCAGGGTCGCCATGTTCTGGCCTCAAAACTTCCCTCAGCACTCGCAAGCACGTGTTTGCCAATTGGTTATACTGACCCACATTTCTACATAATTCAAGAGCCAATACTGGAACATCGGCCATTGTTTGAATCAAAGACTTCAGACTATCAGGAAATCGATCCAAATGAATTAAATCCATCACAAGCACTAACTTTTCCAATACAGTAAGCAAAACCCTCGCATCAAACTTGCAGTCTTCGCCGTTATCATTATTGAGCGAGTTTCGTGCATTTTTCCTAGACGCCTTACCTCGCCCACCAAGCTTCCTTTTTCGATGAGCGGCACTTTGGGAATCCGTGGTCGGCTCATCAGGATTGGACTGGCCTCCTACCACATGCTTTAAAGACCGACGAATAGAACGAAGGAAAGAGAGAAAAGACATTGGAGTAAACAGAGTGAAAACAGGAGCATTCGGAGACAACAGCAAGGAGAGGTACACCTTGGAAGCTGCGAGAGAGACGTTGGCGGGGCCAGAGTCCATGGCGGTGGCAATTGGCTGGATGAGCAGTGACGGAGATAGGTTCTTGGATGAGAGCACATCGTAGAGGCGGTCCAAGGGTTCTGATTCATTGCCATTATGTGAATCGTCAAGAAGGGATTGGAGATCCAATAAACTTTGTAGGGAAAGTGGTGGTGGTTGTGGATCACTTCGAATGTCATGGTGACGGAGTTCCTCGAGCTCTGCGATTACGCGAGATATGGTTTCCTCCATCTTTACGAATACCTCATTCGAAGCCCCTTGAAGAGCCGAAGTCGGATCCCTCTAAAAGTTGAATTTTCGTTTTCCCGCCAAAAAGCCTGAAATACATAAAATTGGCATTATCATCATTAGTTGCATTTGCATGTTGGGGAAGAGAAATCCAATTGCATCTATGCTCAATCAAAATAATTTGATGGGGTAGTATAATTTTAACATTAACAATAGCTTTGAAGATTGCACTGGCATCATCCTTTTCCACAAGCTACAGCACATAAAACTCAAAATTTGGTCATGCAAAACAACGATTATAATTAGCCAGGACTAATCTAAGGATCAGATCACCTTAGAAGAAGTTAAAAGAAACACAGCGAAAAGCAAAAAAACTCAGAAAATACAAGCAACCTCGTGCAAATATAAAACACTAGTCACATGTAGAATCTCAAGGGAACAATTCACAGCACAGGCGAAAGAGAAAACAAAACTAATCACAAGATCAATAAATAAAAAGGTTTCTACATTTAGAGAGTACAGGGTTCTGATTCATTAACATAATGCAAGAAGAATACCTGTGAGGAGGTCCTGGTAAACCAACATCTCCCCTGAGTTACTCTCCGAGAGCTCCAAACAGTTGGAAGTAAAAGTAAGAGAAACTGAGAACCGAGGAGCGAGGAGGACTTAGCATTGAACTTAGAACATATTCTTAACCATTAACATCACGATAAGAAATCAGGATTAGGAATTAAGGCAATAACACTATGAGCTATTCAAAGTGACATATTGAACATTCCGCACAGCAACTTGACTGTCAAGATCATGAGGACAGTTTAATTTGTGAAACAACCAAACACTTTGATAAATAGAAGTCTGATGTAGAATACCGAAGATAAAGGTTCAAAGATGGAGGGGCTTAATCTGTGAAGGAAAGGGGGACATTTAAAGCATTTTAAAGAAAAAGATATTGGTACCTTACCTCTTTTCTCCAGATGATGATGCAGATCTGGGCGACGGTGGGCGACAGCGAACAGGACGGGGGGCGACGGTGTTGAGGACTTAGAAGAGCACGATGGGTGAAGAGAACCAAGGTGGGCAGCGGGTGAATGAAGAGGTCACTCTATCACGAGTAATCACCAGAGGTAAAAGGACGACAAGATGTGTGAAGGAAGAGAATGGCAGGCAGCGGTGCCGGTGAGGGTGGGGTTGACGGCTCAGGAGTCAGGAACAGAGATTCGGCGACTGGAACAAATTTGCGGCGGACGCTCCACCGGACAGAAATTTGAAAAAAGAAGCCGCCCAATTTTATCTTGTAAGGAAACGACACGTTTTATCGGATGGAGGATCAGGGGTAGAGCCGTCAATCAGGGCCGACCCATGATGGGCCTGGGCCCATCAGGACCTGGAGTAAGAAAAACACTTATTTTTCAGAGCCCAACCCGAGAACACCAGGGCCAAGGCCGGCCCGCAGGGCCTGGAAATTATTATTCCAAATTTTCATTATTTTTTCTCCGTGTTTTTCACACAAATATAATTAGTAAATTACAACAATTAAAGCTCTAAAGTACAACATAAATCATCTAATTTATCAAATAAATGTTGTCAACATTTATATCCAAAAAACACAATCATCCAACAAATAAGCATTCACGAATTCATAATCAAAAACAAATTATGTTTTAAAATAACTTACATAAAATATAAAAAGCATACCACTAATATACATAAATTATGGTTAGTGAGATGCGAGAGCTGAGAAGAGTTGCGATCAAGGAAGAGACGAGGAGTGGAAGGGACATGAACATAGTTTATAGTGTAAGGATCATAGAAGTAGTCAATAACAATATTAATATATTAGTTTAAAATTTTTAAGACTCTACATTGTTATAAGACATAAACATTATATTCCAACTCAGTTCAGGATTTTGTTAGGAAAATATATCAAAGAAATTTTTTTAAGACTCAACATTTAAAAAAAAATATATATATGACGGGCTAAACGGGCCGGCCGTAGTCCCATGGGCCGGCCCAAAAGCCCGTGGCCTGCGGGCCTCGACTTCATCTCTTTCTTATATTTTTGAGGCCCGGCCCGTAATGGGCCAGGGCTAGCCGGCCCGTTTTGACGGCTCTAATCAACGGAGAGATTCCGCTCTCCTATTATGTTTGCCATCGCAGAGATATTGCTCCCACAGAGGATAGGAAATCAAAAGGGTTTCTTATTTTCTTGACACAAAATTACGTTTATGTCCCTTACTATGTCCTAAATGCTCTTACTTTTTTTTTTTTTTTTTTTTTTTTTTTTTTTTTTTTTTTTGATATAAGGCGATAGAGGAGAGGGGATTGAACCCAGGACCGGAAGGAGGAAAATTAATCCCAATACCACTGCCCTACTAGTAGTGCTGGTCCGAAATGCTCTTACAATATCTCAGTTTTTTATTTTTAGGCCTAACTTTTTCGTGGGCTGAGCTATTGGGCCAAGGATTTTCAACATGTGTAACGTCTGTGCAGAAGGTTTCCAAGTTTTTTGGTTGGAATTAACAGGGGGGAAACCAAATTTTTTTTTTCCAAAAAAATGGAGTGAAGCATACGTATTTAAGTTTATAATCTTGTATATTTACCTTCCAATTCATGAATACGGTCCAAAGAGATGTGATGTTTGAATTTTGTGGGTCAAAAATAGAGTGACTTGGAGTAATTAAGGAAATTAACACAAAGCCGGGTTGGATAATAAAAGTTGTAAAAAGTGACAACATGTGATTGCCCCATACAACGAAGACAATAAGATGGATATGACATTTAGAGCTGTTAAAACGGGATGGAGTCCATTAAGCCCCATTTTTAACCCTCGCTCAAAATAATTCACACTCCTCTTGTGCAGGCCACCCTATTTTTTTAGAAAGTGAGGCTAAACAATTATGACATGTCAAAAATAATTTTTTCTTTCAAGATCTGATAATTTTATAATAAACATGAAAAAAAAATATATAATATTTTATTTTTGAATCAAACTTTGAAAATAATGATTAACTGAAGAAATAATTTTTATTTCATTTCTACCACATCATCCAAGTCATATTTAAAAATAATTTATTTAATTTTGAATAAAATAAATTATTAAGAGAAACAATGATATTAATAATTTAATTATAAAATTTTATTTTTAAAACAAACTTTGAAAACAAAAATCAATTAAATCATATGAACAGTAAAAAACCTTATGAGCAAAAAAACCTCAATAACAGTGTTTTTTGAACTGTAAATAGTGGGTATTAATTATTAATTATTGTAATTATAATTTGATTATAAGATTTTATTTTTGAAACAAACTTTGAACACACAAATCAATCAAATCGTATGAACAGTAGAAAAATCAAATAGAACGAACAGTGCGTGTGAATAGTGCTTGTGAACCATGATTAGTGGAATAGATTTTATAAGTATATATTATTAATTGTTGTAATTATAATATTTTATTTTTGAAAAAACTTTGAAAACACAAATAAATGAAATCTATGAACAGTATAAAAGCTTATGAACTGTAAAAAAACAAGCTTATGAACAAGTAAAAATCTTATAAACCGTGCTTATGATCCGTAAATGATGCAAAAGGTAAAATGAGAAAGAAAAAAAAACATTATTGGCATTAGAGTGCACTCAAACATATTCAACAGAGATTAATTAATTTCGAAACATTTCAAAAGGATTAAAAAAAAAAACTAAAATAACTTGACTTCAAGAGGAGAAAAAAGGCTTCTCTATGTTGAAATTCAAGCAATGCAAAATCCTTTGATAAACTCTTTTTTTTTTTTTAAGTCGAGACAAATTCTCTAATATGCCCAAAAACTATTGCTACTATATTTCATATATTAGACTATTACAAGGATTGAAAACTGCTCCTCTAACCCTTTATATCTTGACTAAACATGATATTTTCTAAAATGATTTTTGGTCCGCGAGCTAGCCTTAACCCTTAGGGTTATATAATTTTTTGACCCGTACGGGTTGTTTAACATGCAGGCTTTTTGGCCCGATGGACTTTTTGGCCCTAGCCCGCGTGGGTTAGGGCCTAACGGGCCGAGGTGGCCTGTTTTGACAGCTCTATTGACATTAGATGTAAAATAAGGAATCATAATTACATTAACATTTATAATTACACGTTCTCTAAGAAGCTAGAATTTCACCCTTCATAATTTTAGTTATCTCCACAATAATTTCGATTTAACGGGATAAATTGAATTTAAATTTAGATAATAAATCATGAATCATAATTATATTACTTAATATCATTGTGATCAAATAATCCTCAATCACAACACCTTAAAAAATGGGTCGGATTTACCCACCTTAAAAAAAAATGATGAAATGTGATTAATGTGTTTGCATATAAGGAAGGAAGTAAGTTGAATTTCAAATTAGATGTAAAATAAAATAAGGAACCATAATTATATTTATAATTACATTTACCTTTAGAAATTCCATAATGAATAACTTCGGTTTACTGTACCTTTAAAATTCCATAATTACTAATCCTGGTTTAATGTTCAACACTCCCAGTGATCCTTGTCACTTCTCGTGCAAGAAATTCCATAAATTATTTTTAAAAAAAATAATGAATATTAATACAGTAATGCAACTTCATAATCGAGGTCACCCGTATCTTGCTAAAAATTCTGTTATTCCAATAAATTTAAACTTATCAATTTATATTACTTATATCAATTTATATCAATCACCAATCATTTACTATAATAACATGTAATTAGAGATTTGACCACAATAAAAGCAATGATTGTATACATTGTTGTCAAACTCGCGAGTTGACTCTCCGAGTTTACCATTTTCACGCTTCTAGCTTACAAAAACGAGTCAAGTTAGTGGTAAACTCTTGCTAGTTGTAAACTTCGGTTAAACTCATGAGTTTATTCACCGAGTTTACCGTTTTTACGTTTCTAGCTTACAAAACCGTGTTAACTTACTCATAAACTCATGTTAACTTTTCTGATTTAATCATGCTCAATGACTTTATATAGAAATTTCTTTATTAAATATGATAAATGATTAATATTGATAGATTTAAAATTATTTGGATTTAAAATATATTTAAATCAAATTGTTATCATTTTTTATATTTTAATTATTTAATTATATACTAGTAATACCTATTTAATAATAAAAGTAAACTCTTACAAGTTTACGATACGAGTCTACATCACTATCACAAGTTTGCTTAAACTCGTGAGTTTGACAACCTTGATTGTATAGCTCAATGTGGGACAAATAATCATTGTATACATCATAGGAGTATTATCACTTAGTAGCACCAACGAAGGCAGTGGCAAACCAATCTTGCACGATAAAGGGCGGAAAATTAAAATATCCACTGGTACAAAAAAAGAGCATTTAAACCGGTTATAGAGGATCAAGTCTAAAAAGTATGAACGGGCGGCGGTTTTGTAAATTTAAAGAAGTTTTTAGACCGGTTCATTTAATATAAAGTCTAAAAGAGATTATTTAGACCGATTTTCCTAACAACCGGTCTAAAAAGATTAAAAAATGTCAAATAATTTTTAGACTGCGTATTTATAATAATCGATCTAAAAGATGAAACATTTTGACCTTATGTTTTATTATAAACGGACTAAAAGATGTGGATAAAAAATAATACATTTCTTACTTTTAAGACTGGTTTCTATAAATAGCCAATCTAAAAGGTGAACTTTTAAGATCGATTTTTATAAATAATCGGTCTAAAAATTAACCCTAAATTAAAACTCGCTCTTTGAATCTTCTCTTCGTTGCGCCAAAAATTAAATTTCCCTCTCTGAAATCTCTTCTTGTCGTTATTAACTCTGAGCTCTGTCACTTTTCTGAACTCATCTGTCACTCCTCGCTTCTCTTTCGCCGCTCGTTTCTTTGTCATTAACACCAATGCAAGTGTCTATTGTGTGGCCTCGTCGCTGCTTCGCATTGCTGTCTCGACAAGCTAGTTCCAGTAAGCTCACCTTATGTTTGCTTAGCTTACATACGATACACCAAGCTGTAGTAAAAAGTGTTTTGGTTTGATATCACTTTCTTATTTTTCTTCTTTTTTTCTGGTTTTTTGAAAGGGTTGAATTAGTAATCGATGAAATGTACTTCTACATTCCACTATTGGTAATGAATATTTAGTTTTCAAGAATATATCTGCACTTGAGACCTGCCCAATTGACCAACAGAGTGATTTTTAATGTTACTTTTCTTGTTTGTAAAATATATACACACACACTTATAATGTTATAACTTCATGGTACTGAACCTCAGTCAAGACAATCCAACATTATATATTGCATCCGCTTGTTAAAGGAATCTTTAGTTGTCAAGAATATTATTTTTGTAGTCAATGCTATAATGGGGCTCCTGGAGACAACATTGTTGTTGATACAACTACCCTTCTGAAGGTGAGGTTAATAAAGAAGAAAAATGATGAAGAAACTGAGGAATCAGTTCGTGTCATGTGTAAAATTTCTTGATTGATTAGCTAACTTATAATATGTTTTGTTGGTATTTATATGTTTGATATATGCTTTTTTTTCCCATTTAGTGGCTTCAGTGTGATAATGTATCTTATATGTTGGGATAATGTATGTTAAATCTTTCCATCTAGAGGAATTTGAACATAGATCACAGTTGGATAAAACATAAACGTATGAGTATTGAATACGATAATGGGGTGAAGCAATTTTTAGAATTTGCGAAAAGAAATACCAATCATGATAGTGAGATGTTTTGTTGCCCTTGTGTAGAGCGATTAAGTCCTGCATACACACACATATTTAATTTGTGAATGATTTTGTAAGAGTTTAAAAGTATGGGCATGGCATGGTGAAGAAATAGAAATGTCAAGTGTATCTCAATAGGGAAAAGTAGCCTTTAATGATAATAGTTGTTAATTAGATATCGATTTTGTTTTACTTGAATTGGAACATTGTTGGCATTGTATTCATTTACTTTGTATATTCCAATAATTCAATTTGTAACTCATATTGAGTTGTAAATTATCTTTTAGGTGCTATGTTGGATATGGGTTAGAGGAAGAAATAGAGTAGATATGTGAAAAAACACAAAAAAAAAAATGGACATGATGTTACAAATATCATGTCTAAAAAGAATTAATATGAGACTTTTAAGACTGGTTTTAAAAATATAAAGTCTAAATTCTATTTTTAAGACGTGTCTTCAAAACAATCAGTCTTAAAAGTCATACTTTTAATACTGGATATTGTACCCAACCGGTCTTTTTAGACTAGTTGCAACAATCATCTTAAAAGTCAGTAACCTAACATTATTGATGGAATTGTGTTAGTAATTTTGTTAATTAAAAAAAAAAACTTCATTGTTTTGATGACAAATTTTACAGATGGAAACATTCTATTGGTAATTTCCGACGACATTATGTCAACATGTCTGTCAGAATGTCGTTGGAGTTTCTCCACAAAAATTTCATCACAATTTTGTTAGAAATTCTTCACGAAATAAGCCTATCTGAAATTTATCACTGCTGACAAAACGTTGTCTGTCAATATTATCATTACAAAAAAATGACTATTTGTAGTGGTTAAAATAGTGTATTTGTAGTGGCTTTAATTGCTATAAATGATATTAGTAGAGGTTATAAAAACTGGTACAAAACACATCATTACAAACTATTTAATAGCAGTTATATTAACCCGCTACTACATATACCTTAACCGCTACTGCAGCTGTAACGGTTTTGCACTACTGCTATTATATGTGGTTGGGATGATGTCGTGTGTAAAGAATTTGTAGCGGTTAAGTAACCGCTACAATATGAAATTAACCATAATGGTAGCGGTTACGTAATTGCTACTAAATACATCACCAAATTCTTGAAACATTGCGGCAACAATTTGTAGCTCTTGACTGACCGCTACAAAATTGGATGAAATTTCCAAAAAGGCACCAAAATTTCAAATTATAATGTAGCGTTACGTAATCACTACAAAATATTCCCGTAATTTTTTGGGAAATTTTTTTTTCCATCTTTTTGAAAATTTTATCCAACTTTGTAGCGGTAATAGAACCGCTACAAATGAACAAATAAATTTTTATGTCAGAATTTGTAGTGGTTAAGGAACTTTGCTACAAATGAATAAATTTATTTTTTTAAAAAAATTAAAAGAGTCGTTTTAGATTTTTTTTTATTAATTAACTTATTATTGTAATATAAATGATTTATATTATTGGTAAAAATTATTGATATCAAAATATGATATTTGATTATATATGGTTATTATATAGGTGTATAAAAATGAGAATGCATAGATATAATAAGAACGAATTATCATTTCATTTAATTCTAAAAACAATGTATGTGAAGGTAGAAGGAATGTTGAAAAAGTTTGTAAAATTGTGAATTAAAAAAAATAGTATCACAAAGTTAGAAGAAAAAAGAAATATTTGTAAATAGATGATCATCATATTTGATCTGGTTGAACATCACTTATCCTCTTCAAACACTTAACTTCTTCAAAAATGTAGACAGATAAGAGAAATTGAGAGAAAACGTGTGTAGAAATGGAAGCTAAAGCATATAAGTGAGGTGCGGTGTGAGTATTTATATTGATATATGCATAACACTTTTAGCGGTTGATATAACCTTTTTTGTAATGGTTTTATTTAGTAGCTATTTAGGCGACTGCTTTTGTAGCGGTTTGTAAATTTGTAGCAGTTTATTTTACTTTGTAGCAGTTACAAAACCGCTACGAATGCAATTATGATTTTTTTTTAAAAAAAAAAAAAGGATTACAGATTAAATATGTTATTGCAAACATAAATTTTTATCTCAATCTTCATTGCCATCCCTACAAATAAAGTATTGAGAAAATGTTACTTATGAGTTTAATATGTTTGAACACAGGTCAAACTTAAATTAAATGTTATTATTTCATAAAGCATATCTTAAAAAATGTACCAAATTATAGGTAAATTGTCATCACTGTCTAGGAAGAAGTTTTCGAATCTGGCAGGCTAGAATGGCTTACTCTCATAGGCGATGTTATCACCATCACCCATGTCGTAAAGTTCCCAAGGCTTTAAATGAACCACCATATTCCAATCCTTATGCCTCTCATCGGTGACATAATAAACCTGATGTGCCTCTGAGGCAAAAATATATGGCTCATCATCTTTAGACGAAAAATGTGAATAGGCCAAGAGAAAGTCACTAATGTGATACCTAAATTGTCAGTCGTGAGTCCCTGAGAAGTTGTTGTATTTGCTCACAAACACTTGAACAGTGTCACAGTGAAACGACCTTGGTAATTTATTTTGACCACATCATGCAACTTTCCATAATATGGGACATCACTGAAAGTTTTGGGTTAGCAATCCTTGATCTCGTGAAACCATGCAAAACTTGAAACCATTGACATTGTATGCCATAAATCTTTGGGCATGGCAAGTGGGCGGAGTGCGAGAGCTCTGAATTCTAGTGAGTGCCGGTTGTGGTCATTTAAAATTATCCTCATAAACCAAACCCGGAATTCTCTGTCCTTTCTATCAATTTTGGAGGATGTTTGTGAATGGATCCTTAGTTGACGCTTCACATGACTCTTGAATTCCTTGCAATTAAACATGAGATAACGATCATGAAATGTAATTATCAAACGTAAGGAAATATATAGGATAACATATATCTATGTGCAATCCTTACTGAAAGAAGTTCAACTTTAGTGAAATTAATCAAGACATGTTTATGTGCTTGAAACTTCTCAGCTGCTATCAGTTTGAAGTTCTCATTCTGCCAACTAGTTTTATCAACACGAGGGATTAACAACTCTGTTGATGATAGCTCTAGCTCAAGACAATTGTCTCCACAAGGCGGTCAGTTGAAAGACGTCTCAATGTCATCAAAGTACCTTGAACAAAAATACAAGACCTCATCCCTTATATTGTTATTGAACCTTTAGGTCATGCCTTATTCCTCATGTAAGATTCCAATTTCCCAAGAAACCTATAAAGTAAAGAAGGAAAAATTTCAATATGTGAATGCTGAAATGTGCGATTAAGAAGTAATGCTAAAGTAATTAATTTTAAATGAGTACCTCTCAATAGGATACATCCAATCCATTAGTAGTAAATTGGGCCAACAAGCTTTGTTTTGTGAACAAGGTGTACTGTTAGGTGAATCATCACCATGAAAAAGGACGGAGGAAATATCATCTCCAAATGACACAGCATAAAAATGATTTTCTGTTACAACTGCTCGAGGTCCTCCACGATCAAAACCTTGGAAAACAACTTCGGAAAAAAGAACACAGCTCGACCAACATGATCAACACATCGAGGGGTAGCATATTTTTTATGGCTGGTGGAAGTAACTTTGCATAAGCACATGTGAGTTATGACTCTTCAGCCCAGTAACTTTTTGAGCCTACACGTCAACATATCGTAAAATGTTTCTTGAATACTTGCCACAAACCATCGCACCATAACAAGCCAAGATGGCACCAACTTTGTAGCAGTTTTATTTTTAATAACTGCTACAAAGTTTGTTACAAACAAGCCTGCATTTTGGCATCATTTCTGTCGCTACGAATTGGTTGCGATTTATGTGTAAACTGCTACAAAATTGAATATTTGTAGCAGTCACTGTGAACAGCTACGGATTAACTGCTACAAAAGGTCATTTTTTTTGTAGTGTATTGACTGATTTCCATTGGAAATTCTGCTAGTAATAATGCCAACGGAATTTCCAACGAAAATCAGTTGGTAATTTCCGATGGATTTTGTTTCGTCAATAATTCTGTGGGAAATGGATTGTTTTTTTTTTTTTTTTTTTTTTGTAGTGGTTCTTCACAAAGAATTGTTGAGTAACTTTTTTTAATATAAATAAAAGTGAGATTTTAAAAGATATCAAATATAAGAGGGCAGGATCTGAAAAATAAAATATTTAACAATACGTTATGGCTATTCACTAAAAACCGGTAAGTATTTTAACAATACATTACGGTTCTTTATTAGGAATTGTTTAGTTTTCTTTAATATAAATAAAGGAAGGAGTCTTAATGATGTCAAATATAAGGAGTATTCTGAAAAAAAAAAAAAAAAAAATTATTTGACAATGCGTTATGATTCTTCACTAAGATCCATTAAGTATTTTTTAATAAAATTGTATGATTTTGAAAAATATCAAATACAAGGAGGCGAGATTTAAAAAAAAAAAAAAAAAAATTTATTTGACATAACTCTTTAAACTCCTTCCTTCTCAAACGTTTTTTGAACTTCCCTAGTAGTTCTCATACTTTTTTTTCCATAATTTTTGTTTTGGTGCTGCAGGTCTTGTCCTCCACCACTAATGTCTTCACTCTATAACTCCTTTCTCGAGTAAGCTTTCTTATTTTTTTCTTTTAGTTGAAGTTTTTATTTTCATTGTATTTTTTATATATAACAAGAGCTCGCTAGCTAGTCGATGCTTAAAGTCGCCGATCAAGATTAAGATATCTAATATGAGGATAGCTGTTGATTTGAAGATTAAAAGTAGAGAGGACAAAACACAAAAGAAAGCAAAGAATATGGAAGAAATGATGGGATAAAATGCTGAACTTTTTATTGTTGAGCATCTCACATTCCTAAACTTTAGCAACTCAAACTGTAGGTTGAAATCAGATTTGTTAAATCAAGTTCTGAGATTTGCTCAATTTTTTATATTTGTCAATTTTTACCATATTCTGATTTTTAAATTTATATTCCGAGATTTGTTTGAGTTTTTATATTTGCTTATTTTTATTATATGTATTCTTATTTTTTTTTTAAATATTTATATGATACTTTTTGCAGTAAAAGGATATGTAAAGGACACTCTTGGAGCGTACTGATAAGTGTTCTATGTATGAACAATCTACAACAAAAACTGAATTTGTTTATTAATTGATTTCCTTTTAGGATTAAAAACATTATAAGATAATGTTTTGGGAAAATCTCATATAAAGGCTGTTTGAAATAGAGAAATTCTAAATTAGGTTGGTAAATTCAATAAATCCTAATTAAGTTATCGACCCAATTTAGAATTTCAAAATTTAGATCAAATAACGTTACTGCCATCTCATAGTCTCTTCTCCCATCTTAAAAAGGGTTTCAATACTTTTTAACTTATTTTTACAATAAGTGTATGTATATTATATATATAAATAAACATTAATATATAATAAAATAAAATATGATTAACTTAGATCAAAGAAATTTTAATCATAAAAGAAAATATGATTTATTATATTTATATAAATGTTAAAAACGTAAAAACATTTTTCTAAGTTAATCATATTTTATTTTATTATATATTAGAGTTTATATATATTTACACTTATTGTAAAAATAAGTTAAAAAGTATTAAAACCCTTTTAAAATGAGAGAAGAGACTATGAGAGGACAGTAACATCATTTAATTTAAATTTTGAAATTCTAAATTGGGTCGATAACTTAATTAGGGATTTATTGAATTTACCAACCTAATTTAGAATTTCCCTATTTCAAGCGACTTTATATGGGATTTCCCCTAATGTTTTCTTGTGAGAGTGTTTAAGCCACTAATTTCTTTTAAATTGTATGATGTTTATCTATAATTTATTAAATTTTGAATCCTATAACTTTAAGTTTTTTATTTAATATTATTATCTGATGAATTATATAATAAATATTGATAGTAAAAAAGAAATAAAAAAATCATAAAAATAATATATATAATAAAAAAATTAAAGACAATATATTATGATTATTAACAAAGAACTGTTATATATGCTCTTAATATATTATGATTATTAATACTGGTTTTCTTTTTAAATTGGGTACTTTCTTTACTTATAACACCAATCTTTCACAAAGGACAATGAAAAAGTTTTCTTGCTGTGGATCGAACAGAGCCCAAAGCCCAAATATAGAAATTAAAAAAATAAAAAATATTACTGTTCCGGCTGATGGATAGTGATTATTGAGAGGAGCCGAAGATAAGCCGGAACAACTGAACAAGCATCAAATTGCCGGAACAATACTTTTTTTAAAATACATTGATGTTATTTTTCAACGTTGTCTTAATTAATTTATAGAATTGAAAAAAATAGGTATGTTGGTCATTTATATTTTGCAGGGAGAGAATTTTTAATATTTTTTAAGAAAATAGTCATATTATTTAATTTATTATATTATAATGGGTTAAGTAGCAATTTTGTCTCAAAAGTACACACCTGCGGAGCAATTTTGCCCCGAAAGTTTTTCTTGGATCAATGTTGCCCCGAGAATCTTAAAACGTAACAATGTTGCCCCTTTATTAATAGCCCTAATGGTCAAACGTTAGTTGACCGCATTATACTTACGTGAATTGTCTGACATCTTTGTCACCTTTTTAAGGAGCAATTTTACCTCAGAAGTATTTGCCACAAATGAGATTTAAAGTGCTAAAATAAAGGGATTGAAAATAAGTTTTATATAGCCAATGATCTCGTAGTTTAGTGGTATAGGGTAAGTAGGAAGTCACAAACTCGATCTTTCTAATCTTAGATTGTTAGTGCCTAAATTTAGATAGTCAAACATATATATTAACTTGCCCTAGGTTGCCTTCGCGCCTCTGGAAAATTGCTGTTGGCATAGCACATGCCACAAGTAGAACACAACATGTACAGTACTACCATTCAATGCTAAATATAAGATTCTATTGACTTTTTTAAAGAGATTGAATAAACTAAATAAATTAGTTAATCATACTATATGTTGTGTATTATTATTGGATTACATATTAGTTTATAAGCCACACAAATTAGTTTAAAGAAAAAATGATAAATATAAATACTTTAAAGTAACTTATTTAGTTTCTTTTATTTTTTTCAAAAAAGTTAATCGAGTCTTATATTTAAGACTGGAGGGATAAATTATATGGCCAAGAACAAGATAAGACCTTTGTCTTCACACTCTCTTTCTTGATGCCTCAATGAACTAAACGAAGATAAAATTGACAAATCTAGGGGCATCAATCCCTCGGAAGATAAAAGAAAAAACCGAGAGAAGAAACAAACTTACCTAGCTCTATGTCACGCGGAGCACAAGACGGAACTTCCTGGGGTCACCCATCCTGAGATTTTCCTGCGCCGAGCACGCTTAACTTTGAGAAGCGCTAACTATCATACCAAAAGCTCGAGCGATAGCGATAGGCGCACCACATATTATTTATACCCTGAAACCTTCCCTCATCCCGCCCGATGTGGGACCCTGTCACGGTCAGACCGTGACAAGCTCCCTCACCCATCCTGGGGCATCACCCAGTAGGGGTCCCCCATTCCATCCACGGGGGAGGCGGCCCACCCCCTTCCACACGGGGGGGCCCACCACCACTGCCCATCACCGAGTGAGGGTCCACCTCCATTCCATCCACGGAGGGGCCACCACAGCGGGGCGAGGCGAGGTCGGCTCTGATACCACTGTCACGCGCGGAAGCACACCAGCACAGGAACTTCCCAGGGGGTCACCCATCCTGAGATTTTCCTGGGCTGAACACGCTTAACTTTGAAAAGCGCTAACTATCATGCCAAAAGCTCGAGCTGATAGTAGATGCGCACCACATATTATTTATGCCCCAGAAACCTTCCCTCATCCTGCCCGATGTGGGACCTGTCACGGTCAGACCGTGACATCTAGCTCTTGTATCAGGGTCGACCACGAGGGAGTATTACATTTAACTCCTAGGTTTAGAACCAAAGAAAATATATTTCATCCACACTTATCCTCTAAACTTAATTCAAGTGGCTAAAAATATTCGTCTCAGGCTCAAATCTGACGTTGGTATGTTTGTGTTCGTGAAGGTGTTAAAATTGCTTAAAATCAAAAAATGGCTAAAAATATTGGTGTCCTCTGTAACCACTAGTTTGTATCACGTACGCAGTAACAATTGTTATCTAGAAGTTTTTTTTGGCCCCAAAAGTGTCATCATTTTCGAAAACCACCGATAAAATGAAGCCTTTATTTATGGCCAAATTTACTCATCTTCTTTTTATACTGGTAGATTCAGATCTCTCCACAACCAACCCGAAAATCTAGTGAATACAACCCTAAACTTAAAACGAATTTATTGCTGGCACAAAGCAAACATGAAGCCAATGTGTATTGCTGGCACTACATGAAAACCCTAACAACAGGAGTGAGATTTTTGAAGATGTTAAAAACAGGAGTATTGTGTATATCATTTTGAACCGCTGCATACAAATGTCTCGATCGAGAGGGAGAGCAAGGTACAATGAAACAAGGGAGCAAGAGAACCGCAGGCCATTATTGAAAAATAAGATGGACGATAAAAAAAATTGAAAACAAGAACACACTCAAACATAAAAGTATTATGCAGATATGATATCATGAAAACAAAGTTTCCATCAAAACAGAGCAATACAAATACAAACATAGTAACAAAAACATATACCAGATCGATATTGCAATATA
Source organism: Acacia acuminata (assembly GCA_019022655.1). Taxonomy (NCBI): domain Eukaryota; kingdom Viridiplantae; phylum Streptophyta; class Magnoliopsida; order Fabales; family Fabaceae; genus Acacia; species Acacia acuminata. The sequence goes on along the minus strand of JAFJYI010000028.1, from coordinate 4,142,065 downwards.
TGTCAAATCTAGATGCTCATACCACTCTTTGCGAACAATACCAAGGAAGGACCTGCTAAACATTACATTAAAGCTCTTCTTCTATCTTAGTCCAAGCCTATGCTCAACTTATTGCAGAGCTCGATTGGTGGCGGCCACCGGCGGCGACACCATTTGCATGAACTCAGGGTCCCTTCCCATTGCTTCCAGTATTTTGTGGGAAGCACACATCTCAAATTCAAAGCTACCTTCTTCTGCTCCGCCATCAGCCGCCAGCTTCCATGACCGTGTATTGGCGGGGCCGAGACGAACCGCCACTGGTCTTCCCCAGCCAAAATCGATATCATAAAAGTTTGTTCTTGGGGAGCTGCTGGTTGACATAAACTTCCCATATGGGGCAGGTTGTGTGCGCATAATTGGATTTCGAATCCAAGCTTCAAAGTCCCTCTTGATCTTCTCTTCAGTGCATGATGAGATTGCCTTGTTCATCTCCCCAGCAAACTTCCCAATCCCTCCATCTCCCACTAAATCCCTTACCTTCATCACCACCGTAGTGAATTGCACAGTGATTCCAAAATAATCTTCTGGAATTGGTGGGTGAAAAACTCTGGATTTTGCAGTTATGAGGAGTCTGTAAGTGACTTCCTCTTCCGGGTCGAAATCCTGATTTTTGATCACAGACCTCCAAACATGGCCAAGAACAGCTTGCAACGACGATATTTTGTTCCTGATGACACTATCCTCAACCTCTGAGTTAGCTTTTGCTTTGAGTTCAGCAATTTTTTCCCTTTTAAATGGAAAGATCCTTCTACATAACACGGGTGGTTGAACCAAATTGATAGAGGCCTTATTATGATTCTCCATCATCTCTTTGAATGGAATTCGTATAGGGCGTTCAATATTAATGCCATGAGGAAACCATCGCTCAAAGGTAGCGGGCTTTGAATCAAACTCCAAGTGATTCAAACCATTTCTGGAAATCTCTGCCCATGTATTCCAGAAATCCCAGCCTGGCTTCACATCAGCAAGACAGTGGTTTGTCGAGGAAGCGATGAAGATACCATCCACTAGCTCTGTGACTTGAATAGCCAATAACGGGACCCGAGTTCCTTCAAAGTTCTTGAAATTTCCAGCTGGGAAGAAGGAGTAGAGAACTTGGGGAACATAAGTTGGTTCAACAATGTCTGCAACCGTAGTATTCTCTGCAATGGCATGAACAAAGCTTACGCCGGCATTGTTGCAAGTGATGAAGACGGAGGAGGTGTCGCCGTCATTGTCTTTGCTGACAATGGCAAGACGACCAGCGAGGGGCGGGTAGAAGTCGAGGGTTGAAGAAAGCGAGTCCTTCAGGCGCTGGATAACCGTCTCCGTTGAAGAGGTGGGTTTGTGATAAAGAAGTCCCTTTTGAGCATACTCAAGCATTAGATACTGAAGATCCCATGGATTCAGGTCTATCATTTGTGGTGAGTCGCCATTATTAAAGTTCCTTTGAGCCTTGAACAGTAGTGGTGGAGATCACTCGAAGGGCTTCCATGGGATGATGGAGAGGCTGCTGTTTCCCTCTTCAATAACTTTAGTGTATTACTATCGTTCGATATTGTTACCCAGATACTTATACATTGAAGTAAATATACATGTAGTTTTCCCCAGCCGAAAATGGCTGAGCATTAATTGAGTGCCCGGTTGAAAAGATAGCAAAACTTTTACGATATAAATTAATTAAATATGTTTTATTAGTATATGTAAGATCTTTTAGTGTTATTAGGAAAATAATTAGGTGAAGTTTCTTATATCCATTTTGTCAAGTTCTCCAACACAAGTGAATGTGTTTTATTTTTGAATAATTATTATTTAACCATAAATCTATATGAAAAAGTAGAATATATGGTCATGTGTGATTAGATAATTTGATGTAATAAATATAAAGATCTTAATGTAAGTACGGTCTATTTTTTATTATTAAAGGGGTAGATACTAGATACTAATAATATGAGGTTAATTACGGGATTCAACTTCACCACTTCCCACCCGACTTTAGGAAAGCTCTATTGTTACTAAGTTATTAATTGGCACATATGTAAGTTTTGTAATTTTATATTTTACTCCTGTTTAAGGTAATGGAAACTGGGCTGGTGACTCAACTGATTGAGGCAATGGTTAAGAGTTAATGGTTCGGAGAAAGTCATATAGGTCATAATTAAATCAGAGAGACAAAATTATTTATTTTTAAAATCATAATTTTAAGGTAGAATTATTAAAATGTCCCAATGATAGAATTTAATCACCTAAAAATTTGATAACAACTGAGAACGTATATAATGATAAGTTCTAGTGTATGAAATGATAATAAATTTAATTTACATGATATTAGTAGTTGTGGCTTAAAAACAAAGATGGGGAGGGATTATATCAATATATCTTGCACATATCAATATATCATGCATGTTTCTATATATATATATTGTATCTTTCAGAGCGGTCTACACATTTACCGCACTCAAAATAGCCTCGACAACACTAAAAACAAGCTCACTAATGACACCTACAAATGCACCTTCTAATGGCTGCGTCTAAAGGTATAAATGTTATTCACTAATAACTATCATATTAATAAATTGATGAAGCACACAATAAAGTGTAGGTGTGCATATATGGATGTGTGTGTGTATGATTGACTGACTGACAAATTTTTCTTCTCATTTCTTTATAGTGCCCAAAGCAAAACTGGATGACAACATTGGTTGTGGATACTACATGATGCAGTACACGAAAGACATAATCACATATGGTCCTAAGAATATTGATGCAAATATATGCTCAATTGGTTCACATATATATTTAGTTAGCTATATATTATAAGGGATAAGGGTCTTAAATACCATGAAAGTTTTCACTATGGAGTACTGGTAAAACGAAAGTTTTTTTGTCTCTTATTTGCCCTGAAAGTATTAAACTCGTAGCAAAAATGCCCTATCGTCACGGAATTGCCACGTGGACCATTAAATTGACACATTGCGTCTGATGGATGGCCACACAAGGATAGAAATTGGTAGCCAGGTTGACACATCAGCTCCTCCTCTCCCTTGTCAAATCGCACGCACGTTAAAAGCTGGTTAGGTCATTAAATGAAGTCGGGAAAAGAAAGAATCAACTCATGTTTCTTTTTCATAACACACATATCAAATTAACAGGCCAAAGAAAAATTAACCCAACTTCACAAGCAGAGAATGAATCTCAAAATTTCATCAACGCATAAAATTTTATTCAATAGAATCGCTTTTGAAATTATAAGTAGCTGCTTTCCAGATTAAAAGCAGAATAAGCAACCAAATATAATTAGAAAGGGCATCAAATAACCAAGTCCAAAGTTTACCCATTGACCAAAACCAATATGTTGAGTGAGTATATCTAGAAGGGTACATAAATGCCACTCTTGGAATAGCGAAAGGAAGAATCAATTGGAATATCACGCAGAACCTAATATCACTATAAATCCTTCAACCAACTAGCGGACAGAATTCAACAAAGAGGTCAATAACAGTTTTAGCATTTTGAGATAAAAGAAACCAGAGATAGACAGAGAGAGAAAGCAACCTGGAATGTACCAAAAACAAATAACTAACTGTTCATATGCTACACTAAGAAAGGAAGCAAAAAGAAGTGTAAAAACACAACATAACCCAATCCTCTGGCCAATTCTTTTAATAACCAGACAAGAGAAAAGAGAGGCATAGGCCACCATCATCTGCAGTTGACAAATCCAAGAACTTAACTTTAGTTGAGAAAACCACGCATCCAATACCAAATTGTAAGTAATACAATGCCCAAGCAAAAGCCTCTCTTGAGAACCGAGAAACCGTTAGTCCCAATAGATTGTAAGTAATCATCTTCATCAGTCATTTGTAAGATTTAATTGAATTATGATTACTGACTTAAGCTTCGAAGTATCTAGTAAATGTTTTGCAGGATGCTCTATTAGTGTGTCCAAAAATAGAGGTTAACAGAGACATAAGTTACTTGAGTAATATATTTGTGTTATGCCCAAGTAACATCGTGAAAAAGCCTCCAAGTTTCTAAAGAAAATCCATTTTACCTGAGTAATTCAATAATTACTTGCAAGTAATATCGAAGGAAAGCACTGAAGCTAAGCTTGTGCCAGAGTAACGTCGAGCATTTGTGCCAAAATTTATTTGTATTCAAATTACCCAAGTAGCCAAGCTCCTTACCCGAGTGATTGTCAATTTAAACGGCGCATATCGAGGTGCATTTTAAATGTCAAATCATTGTTTTTCTCGTACATTTTTTGTTCCCAGAAATTTCCTATGCATTATCTTCTTTTGATTTTAATTTGCGAAAGAAATGAAAAATCTTCATTTATCTTATCAAAAGCGCATTTACTGTGGGCATCTTGATCCTTTTTGGGTATTTACTCCACAAGTAACTTGGTTACTTTCAAGTCCTACTCAAGTAATGAGTATTTGTTCCGCAAGTAATTTGGTTACTTTCAGGCATTACTCGAGTAATGTACATTTGCCCTGCAAGTAATTTAGAAACAGCCACTCTTTTTCAAAGTTATTCAATATTACTTTCGGAGATTACTCGAGTAATATATACTGGCTTCACAAGTAATTTGGCTTTTCACTACAGAGACTCGCACTTCTTGATTATCTTTGGTTTTATTCAAGTAACATGAGATGTTACTCAAATAATTTCGAATCAGTCATTCTTTTTTAGGGAACCAACCGATATTACTTTTGTCCTTTATTCAAGTAATATTTTCTCGCTCCGCAAGTAATTTCGCAAACTCTGTAAGAGGAAAAATTTAAGGAGGAATCGTCCATAATAGATTGAAAGGATTTTGTTAACAGAAAGAGACACAGTTGATGGAACCGAAAAGAAGACGGAGATTAATAGTGCAATAAGGGATTAAATGAAGATATACTAAAGCCCATTAAAAAAAACAAGATGCAGCTCATTTTGTCTCGGAAATCTGACACAGTGATAATGGAAACCAAATAAAAATAAATAATGCTAATTCAATTACATGGTCAGACGCCAATTTCACATTAACTTTAAATGCATTTTCATTTAAGTGCCCTGACCCCGATTTTTAAGAACGGAATATAAACCACATATTTCAATTAAATGAAGATAAGGTTCAGAGATTTTAACGCAATTCACGATGAAGCAAAAAGATGCATACAATGAATAAGTAAAAGAAGCAGCTCGCCATTAAGGGTATGTTTAGTTGGGGGAGGGGAGGGGAGGGGAGGGAAGGGGAGAGAAAATAGAGAGAGAGAAAAGTTATTTGTGGTGGGGCCCACAAAATTTTTTTCCCCTTTTAATATTTTTCCTCCATTTTCCTCTTCCCTCCCTCCCCTCCCCCCCCCACCAAACATACCCTAACGCCATGTTATTAAAGATTAGAGTCATTAATCGTGGCCGGCCCGTGAAGGGCCAGGGCCTACAGGGCTGGCCCTCCGGGCCCGAGTAAGGAAAATGCCTTTTTTCAAAGCCCTGGCCCGAGAGCACTAAGGGGCTTGGCGCCCTCGTGGCCCGAAAGTTACTATTTCAAATTTTAATTATTTTTCCTCCGCTTTTTTTAAAGAAATATAATTAGTAAATTATAACACGAATCATCCAATAAATAACTACAATCACTAATTTATAATCAAAGGCAAACTATCTTCACAAATAACTCACATAAAACATAAAAAAGCATATTATGAATTTCTTCTCCCGCATCATGAACACATCCATAATCTTTATTTGCAACAAATAATAAACCAAATCATAAAATTAGAGTATAGTTATTATATATTTGTAATTAAATGGATAAATAACTTTATAACAAATACAAAATATATATAAATTAATAAATTTAACAAAGAAAAAAAAAAAAAAGCTACAAAGGAAAGGGCGCCCGCAGGCCAGCCCGGGCCCTCCGCTGGCCGGCCCGTCTAAGCTCGAGGCCTTTCGGTCGGCCGGCCCTCCAGACCAATTTCAAATATTTCGCCTATTTTTCAAGCCCGACCCTTAAAGGGCCAGACTTAAATGGGCCCGCCCGATGGGCTCGGCCCGCTTTGACGGCTCTATTAAAGAGGCAGCACATCTTGATAGATTCGCATAATATAATAATGCCCCTACCCTATTTGATGAGCAGCTACGTACGCTACAGGTTGTCTAATCCTTCTCTGCTTTGTACTATCCTTTATAATATAACAGTAGGATATATTTTAGGGAAAATTACACTCAGGTCCCAAGGAACAGAGATATTTACAATTAGGTCCCTTGAATTCATGAAATTACTCAGAAGTCCCTAGGGACTTCGTAATTATTTGTGGAAGTAAAATTACTTTTTTGCCCAAAGGAGAAATAGCCCCAGACCTCGTAATTAAAAAATCCAAGTTTTCAAAAGTTGTTGTTAAAATAAGAATTGTCTCTGTTGTAAATATAGAATTTTTTTTTGCAAATGGCCTTTGGACCTCGAATTGAAAAAATCCAGGTTTTCAAAAGTTGTTGTTAAAATAGGAATTGGTCAAGTTGTAAATATAGAATTTTTTGTTGCAAATGGCCTCTGACCTCGTAATTGAAAAAATCCAGGTTTTCAAAAGTTGTTGTTAAAATATGAATTCGTTGTTATAAATATAGAATTTCTTGTTGCAAATGGCCTATGGACCTTAGAATTGAAAAAATCCACGTTTTCAAAAGTTGTTGTTAAAATAAGAATTGGCTGTTGTAAATATAGAATTTCTTGTTGCAAATGGCCTCTGGACCTCAGAATTGAAAAAATCCAGGCTTTCAAAACTTGTTGTTAAAATAAGAATTTGTCAGTAAATATAGAATTTTTTGTTGTAAACCTAGATTTTTTCAATTATGAGGTCCAAAGGCGTTTTCTCCTTTGGGCAAAAAAGTAATTTTGCTTCCACAAATAATTACACAGAAGTCCCTAGGGACTTCTGAGTAATTTCATGAATTCAAGGGACCTAATTGTAAATATCTCTGTTCCTTGAGACCTGAGTGTAATTTTCCCTATATTTTATGATTTCTTAGAATAGATAAGCACTTCAGTCACACGCGTGACAATTGGTTGAAATCATAAATTACAAATGAAATATATAATACTTTTATGTTTGTTTCTGCAGAAGGTATCTGAGTCTGACCCCAAAAAAAAAAAAAAAAAAAAAAAAAAAAAAAAACTTTGACTTTTTAGTCATTGATGCACACAATGCATTGAGAAAGAGGCAAATCGTGATTACTCAGGTAACGCATGTGTTACCCGGGTTATTTTTTTTATTTTTAGAGCGACACACTCTTATAAGACATTGGAGACGAAATTACTCGGGTAATTTAAGGGTTACTTGGGTAATTTCAAATTTTTAAAAAATCATGCTGACCGAAGAAAATTACTCAGGTCATTCACGCTCTACTCAAGAATTTAATAACTGGATTTAGCAAAAACATGGAAAGCTGAAATTACTTGGGTAATTTTCTCGTTACTTGGGTAATCTAGGAGACCAAAAGATTTAAAGAAAAGAACCAACGCCCTTTTAAAAAAAAAAATAGAAAAAGAAAAGAAATTGCCTCGACATTACCTGAGTAATAACTTTATTGCTCAAGTAATTTTGAATTACTTAGGTAATATATCAATATTACTCAAGTAACCCACTTCGTTTTTCAAGTGAATGAATGATCAACGTGAAATAACTCTGATAGCCAGAAGACTTACATGGATAAATTTTTTAATAAAATCAGTTCACATTCGACGCATACCCAAAAGCACCAAAACCCGATATTACTTGGGTAACTTATCAAGTTACTCGGGTAATATTTAAATGAAATAACAGATCCAAAAGAAGACTTACGGAATTACTCGGATTTATTAGATCAAGAAGAATTAAAGGCTACAAGTTGCTAATATTACCTCTTCTCATCAATTGAGAACATTAGATTTGAAGATTTGGCTTTTGAAGAAACAGTTGAGTAATCTGATAGTAACCCCCTTCTTGCCGCAGTGAGAACAGGGTAATATATATATATATATATATATATATATATATATATATTACCCAAGTAATTCTATATATATATATATATATATATATTACTCAAGTAATTCTTACTCGACGATACTCGACATCAAATAGCTATGAATGAGGGAGCTTTTTACGAAACTTACTCAAGTAACATTTGATGCTACTCGAAAAATTTCTTCAAACTTAGGCTCTTTTTCATCATTACTCGCGGGTAATGCTTCTGTTACACAAGTAATATGATCTGAAACACTCAATAACTAAGTTATAACATGATATTACTTGGATAACTAAAACAACTGCTTGAGTGACATGATTTGAAATATACTAATCGAACCTCAGCTTGATGAGAAAATTGGCCTTTGAGGATTAACGGGATTCAAGCTCAACTTTTTTCTTCTTCTTCTTTTGCCATGATTGCTCAAATAATTTATTTGACATTTCTATTGCCAGAGCGATGATCTCACAATTACTCAAGTTGCTTGGACATTACTTGGGTAATTCAGGTAAGTGGTCTTCTGAAGATGAGATTTGCAAAATTACTTGCGAAAGCGGAAAATATTACTTGAGTAAAGGAAGAAAGTTTTGAAATTACTTGAGTAATATCTCATGTTACTTGAGTAATATCAAAGATAATTAAGAAGTAGAAGTCTCGTAGTGTAAAGACAAATTACTTGCGAAGCCAGTATATATTACTTGAGTAATCTCCAAAAGTAATATTGAATAACTTGGAAAAAGAGCGACTATTTCTAAATTACTTGCAGGGCAAATTATATCACTTGAGTAACGCCTGAAAGTAACCAAATTACTTGTGGAACAAATACTCATTATTTGAGTAACGCCTGGAAGTAACCAAGTTACTTGCGGAGTAAATACCCGAAAAGGATCAAGATGCCCACAATAAATGAGGCACAGTAAGATAAATGAAGATTTTTCATTTCTTTCGCAAATTAAAATCAAAAGAAGATAACGCATAGGGAAATTTCTCGGGGGAAAAAAATGTACAGAAAAACAATGCTTTGACATTTAAAATGCACCTGATATGCGCCGTTTAAATTGACAATCACTCGGGTAAGGAGCTTGGCTACTCGTGTAATTTGAATACAGAGAAATTCTAGCACAAACGCTCGACGTTACTCTGGCACAAGCTTAGCTTCAGCGCTTTCCTTCGATATTACTTGTGAGTAATTATTGAATTACTTGGGTAAAATGGATTTTCTTTAGAAACTTAGAGGCTTTTTCACGATGTTACTCGGGCAACACAAATATATTACTCAAGTAACTTATGTCTCTGTTAACCTCTGTTTTTGGACGCACTAATAGAGAATCCCTGTAAAACATTTACTAGTTACTCGAAGCTTAAGTCAGTAATCATAATTCAATTAAATTTTACAAATGACTGATGAAGATGATTACTTACAGTCTATTGGGACTAATAGTTTCTCAGTTCTCAAGGAGAGGCTTTTGCTTGGGCACTGTATATTTACTTACAATTTGGTATTGGATGCGTGGTTTTCTCAACTAAAGTTAAGTTCTTGGATTTGTCAACTGTAGATGATGGTGGCCTATGCCTCTCTTTTCTCTTGTCTGGTTATTGAAATTGGCCAGAGGATTGGGTTATGTTGTTTTTTTACACTTCTTTTTGCTTCCTTTCTTAGTGTAGCTTATGAATAGTTAGTTATTTGTTTTTGGTACATTCTAAGCTGCTTCTCTCTCTTTGTCTATCTGATTTCTTTTATCTCAAAATGCTAAAACTTTTATTGAGCTTTTTGCTGAATTCTGTCAGCTAGTTGGTTGAAGGATTTATAGTGATATTAGGTTCTGTGTGATATTCCAATTGATTCTTCCTTTCGCTATTCCAGGAGTGGCATTTATGTACCTTCCAGATATACTCACTCAACATATTGGTTTTGGTCAACGGGTAAACTTTAGACTTGGTTATTTGATGCCCTTTCTGATTATATTTGGTTGCATGTTCTGCTTTTAATCTGAAGGCGACTACTTATAATTTCAAACGATTCTTGAATAAAATTTTATGTAGTGATGAAATTTTGAGATTCATCCTCTACTTGCGGAGTTGGGTTAATTTTTCTTTGGCCTGGTAATTTGATATGTGCGTTATGAAAAAGAAACATGAGTTGATTCTTTCTTTTCCCGATTTCATCTAATGACCTAACCAGCTTTTAATGTACATGCGATTTGACAAGGGAGAGGAGGAGTTGATGTGTCAACCTGGCTGCCAATTTCTATCCTTGCGTGGCCATCCATCAGACGCAATGTGTCAATTTAATAGTCCACGTGGCAATTCCGTGATTTAGTAGGGCATTTTTGCTATGAGTTTAATAGTCCCAGGGCAAATAAGAGACAAAAAAAACTTCCGTCTTACCAGTGCTCCATAGTGAAAACTTCCATGACATTTAAGACCATTATCCCTTATTACAATATACAATTTCCATATATTGTTTCTTTTTGTGTACAGTACTTTAATGTCTCCAACACAAGGTTTAGCAACTCACAAATCAAGTGGCTAAAGAGTTGGCAACATCTATGCCACATTAGTGGGAGAGTAAATACATATAGAATGACTATAAATTTCTAGATACTAATGATTTGTTTATTTTAAAGTTTTGGTTTTCATAGTGTATACTTGTACACAAATGACTGTAAATATATTATGATTTATTGTATTGTTCTGTTTATGAATAAATATAAATATATATTGTAATTTGTTCTATACAAATGGATATGCTGTGGATATCGAAAGCAGACCCCCCAAAAAAAATAATAAAATAGTTAGCTTCAATTATTCATGGTTGTTATTTAACAATCATTATTTATGTCAACTATATATAGTGGATGTTTAAATAATTGTTATATACTTTTAACATATATAATGATTGTTAAACTAGAACCCTTATGTATGATGCAAGATTTTCATATATTATCACAGTTGTTTACATATACCCGTTAATTATTATCACAACAACGTGTATATCATGGCTTCACTAAGCCTCAATACATAATTATGTTATATTATATTAATTAAAATATGTCTGAAATAAATAATGATTTGAAATTATAATGTATATGCATTAAGCTTTTATAGCTCTTGTATATATAACAGTTCGAAATCGTGATTTATGATAGTTAATAATCATCATATATATTATGCAATTTCTGTAGTAGTGAAATTAAGAATTGAATGCATATTGTAGCTAGAAAATGAAAAAATAGTTTTGCCCACAAAGAAAAAGGAAAATTTGGTGATTGGTTGATGTTGGTTCAAAATTTCACTTTTTCCTCGGGGTTAATAAATAGAAGGGAAAATTGCTCTTAAATTCTAAGTAAGATAAAATATGACTCAAATGTCTTTTTAAATCTCCAATTTACAATGAAATCTCGTGAGACATTTAGGTGATAAATTCTAATTGTGAAAAGACCAAAATAACCTCATTGATTTTCACATGCACTTTCCCCAAGAAAAGAGAAGTTGAGTTATTAATAGCAAAGATTTTTAAGATTAAATGAATTAAAACTATTTTATTGATATATGTAATTTTATCTTACACTCTTGTTAGGAATGAAAGAAGTATATTACATATCCTTCGAAGTATCGGTACAAGCGGCAAAAAAGAGAGATGATTTAGTAGTCATAAATATACTAGAAGGCATTTAGAAATTAACCATTTTGTTTTCTTTTTTTCCTGAAATGTTAAGGATATTAGCTTTTATTACTAGTGACTCATGTCAATTTTATATAACAAATGTCAAATTATGTGTGATTTTCCCATTAAGCTGTTGACTTTAACCCTATTATCTGTTTTTTTTTTAAGGTTATGAAAGTTGTAAACTTTATCATGGTAAACAAAAATAATAACTATATACACGAGCAATTACTCGTATTATTCTGATGTTGAAACAGTAAAAGGATCAACACACATTTATACAGTACACACCAAGTTATAAACATATATAAATAGTGTGATTTACATCAAATCCTACACAAAACATAAATGTAACATCTAGTTGAAATTTGATACTCAAAATTTTAGTGGAAAGAATTACAGAGAGTAATCGGACCCTTTGCCAACTAACCCAAAAAAAAAAAAATTTCTTTTTCCATTACACAATAACCAAGATATAACATGTCTATTATATCCCAGAAACTATATCATCACATGATGACAACTACACCAATTTATCAACTTTTTTTTTTTAGGTAATAGTTTATCTCTGATTTTATATCAGTTTTCAATTTGGTCCTATCATTTTATCAAGTATATTTTCAGTCTTCTAACTCCAACATCGTCAGTAGTCCCAAATGATGACTAATATAATTAAATAAAATATATTAACATTTGAAAATATTTTGTCAATATTTAAAATCTTGATGTCATCATTTTTCCTAACAGTATCAGAGTTAGAGGAATGAGAGAGAGAAAAAAACACTTTATATATGTAAGGAACTAAAATGAAACATATATAAAGTGTTTTTCTACTTCATTCAATTACATGTCACTAAAAATCTTTGCTGTAAGATAGGTGGTGGGGGATGGAAGATAATTTCTGACAAGCGTGTAAATGAGAGAAATGCAGCATAAATGGGCAGAGTAAAAGAATATATAAGTGGCCCCTATATTTTGTGGAGATGGAAACATAAAAAGTGGATCAGATTGGGGCCAAGCACCATTATTACGGGAGACCAGACACTTGAATGCATTTCGTTTCCAGATAAGGAAAGATAATTTTAATGCTATTAACTCCTTATGTATCCATTCAGTCCTAGTTATAACTTACTCGCTCTTATCTTTATCATAAGGTACTAACTAAAAAGTATATTTGGTCTTTTTTATAAGGTACTTGCTTGTTTTTCAAAGAACATTAAATGTTTTTTTTCTAAGTATGCCCATAATTAATAAGGGTAGTGGGTGAAAGTAATAATTAATATGATATTATAGTTTAATGCAATTAGTAAGGTAATATTAAAAATTATTTAAAATTTAAGACAAATTTAATGACTTTAATTATTGTTATTGGTTTTAAGAATTGTCAGTTGGAGACCAGAGGGAGTACTTCCAACTTTTTTCATATAGATCACGAAGAAACATTTTAGATCCTATGCCTTAAAATTTAACAAATTTCTAACTTTACTTCTATTTCATATACAATATATCCTATAAAATCAAAGTCAACTTAATCATAAATGAAAGGTATAATTATACATTCATATAAAAAAAATATATAATGACATGATTTATAAATAAAATCAAGATAAACATTCTCTTGTAGTTTTACAAATAAGACCAGATGGGTAAGCTTCAAGTCATTTTTAACTACATAAAACGGTTAATTCATTAAATCTGTGAGCTAACAAAGAGACGGACCATGCAGTTCTTTGCAAATTGTCTTCTTCTCCATGATTTACATTGGTGTAATACAGAAGCAATTTTCCCAAGGAAATAGAAGTTGCGTTATTAATAGCAAACGTTTTTAAGATCAAATGAAGTATGGGCACAAGCGGCACAAAAGAAAGATGATTTAGTAGTCAAAAATATAGTAGAAGGCATTTAGAAATTAAACATTTTGTTTTCATTTTTCCTGAAATGTTAAGGATATTAGCTTTGGTTACTAGTGACCTATGTCAATTTTATATAACAAATGTCTTTAGAATTAATGTATTTTCCCATTAAACTGTTTACACAATCATCTGAATTTTTTTGAAGGTTATGAAAGTAGTCAAATTTATCATGGTAAACAAAAGTAGTGAACTTTATAAACGAGCAATTACTCATATTATTCTGATGTTGAAAAGATAAAAGGATCAACACACACATATATAGAATACACACCAAGTTATAAACATATAAATAGTGTGATTTCCAAACATAAATGTAACATCTAGTTAAAATCTGATACTGAAAATTTTGGTGGAAAGAATTACAGAGAGTAAAACAATTAACCAAAAAAAAAATCTATTTCCATGACACAATAACCAAGATATAACATGTTCATTATATCCCATTAACTATATCATAACATGATAACAACTACCAATTTATCAACTTTTTTGCCAGGTAACAGTTTTTCTCGAGTTTTATAAAAGGGTTCAATTTGGTCCTAAAATTTTATCAAGTATATTTTCAGTCTACTAACCCTAACATCGTCAGTAGTCCCAAATGATGATTTTTATTAATCATTATTATTTGAAAATATTTTGTCAATAATTAAAATTTTGATGTCATCATTTTTCCTAACAGTATGAGAGTTAGAGGAATGAGAAAAAAAAACACTTTATATATTTAAGGAAGTAAAATAAAACTTAGTATGAAATTAAAGGATTAAAAACGAATATTTTTTATTATTAATTTTTATCTAAAAATACTTAACAATTCACATTTATTTTTTTCCTCTTTGCATTTTATCACTTAGTGAAATATTTTATTTCTCTTATATGTATATCAGACAATCTTTACATGCTTATTTTCGTTGATCTGTTTCTCCTTCATTCAATTATATGACATCAAAAATCTTAATTTGCTCTAGGATAGGGGGTGGTGGAAGGAAATGTCAGACAAGTGTGTGTATGAGAGAGAGAGATAACGGTGGGCCCATATTTTTTATGGACATGGAGATAGGTGCCGAGTACCATAACTACGGGGGATCACCGGACCAGATAATTGAAGGAAGAGGATGTTTTGCCCGCCACCCTCTCTCTCTATCTCTTATAATTGTATCCTGACTTTATCAAATCTTAATCCAAAGACCTGAATGATTTTAAAAAAACGCATGCGATCTTAGAGATGATTTAACCTTCAACATACTAGAAGGCATTTAGAAATTTATTATTATTATTATTTGCTTTTTTCCTGAAATTTTAAGTAAATTACTAGACTCATGTCAATTTTTTATAACAAATGTCTTTACTCTTTAGAAATTAAGTGTGATTTTCTCATTAAGCTGTTGACTTTAACAGTATTATCTGAATTTCTTTTTGAAGGTTATGAAAGGAGTAAACTTTATCATGGTAAATAAAAGTAGTAAACTATATAAACGAGCAATTACTCATATTATTCTGATGTTGAAACCGTAAAAGGATCAAAGCACGCATTTATAGAATACAAACCAAGTTATAAACATAAATAAATAGTGTGATTTACATCAAATCCTACACAAAACATAAATGTAACATCGTGTTAAAATTTGAAACTCCAAATTTTGGTAGAAAAAAGACCCTTTGACAATTAATCCCATTGACTATATCATCACACGATAACAGCACCAATTTATCAATTTTTTGTAAGGTAATAGTTTATATCTAATTTTATATAGGGTTTATTGTTTGTCATGGCACTTGACATAATGTTATGTCAAGTCACCTCAAAATTACGCTGTTTTGGGAGTTAAAGGAATTAATGAAGGGTGTTTTGGTATTTTTATTTTTTGTATTTATTATGCGAATTTTGCTAAAAGACCCTTCATTAATTCCTATACCTCCAAAACTACGTCGTTTTGGGGGTTTAGGGAATTAATGAAGGGTGTTTTGGTATTTTTCTTTTTGCATTTATTGTACGAATTTTACCAAAAGACCCTTCATTTCTCATCACCCGAAAACTACGTCGTTTTGGGTGACTTGACATAACCTTATGTTAAGTGATATGACAAACTATAAACCCTTTTATATAAGGCCTCAACTTATGAATTTAGTCTCCTAACGCTAACATCGTTAGTAATCCCTAATGATGATTTGCATTAATCATTATATTTTTAGGATTAAATATAATATACCAGCATTTAAAAAATATTTTATCAATATTTAAATTTTGATGTCATCATTTTTCTTAACAGTATCAGAGTTAGACGAATGAGAAAAAACACTTTATATATTTAAGGAACTAAAATGAAACATATAAAATCAAAGGAGTAAAAATGCAATTTTTATTTTTATTATTAATTGTTATATAAAAATACGTGTCATATCACATTTATCTTTTTCCCTCTTTGCATTTCATCACTTAGTGAAATATTTTATTTTTCTTATATGTATACCAGACATTCTTTACATACTTATTTGGGTTTATCTGTTTCCCCTTCATTCAGTTATATGTCATTAAAAACCTCTGCTCTAGGATAGGTGGTGGTGGTGGTGGATAGAATTTCTGACAAGCGTGTCTGAGAGAGAGAGACAGCATAAATTGCCAGAGCGAAAGAAATATAGGCGGTCCCATATTTTTTATGGACATGGAGATATAAAAAGTGAATGAGATACAAGTTCCATATTTACGGGGGACCAGATAATTGAATGCATCTCGTTTCCATATAAGAAAAAGTAATTTTATTATGATATTGAATATATTTCCTCAAATGAGGAACTTCTGCACTGTCGAATATATGAGAGGTGCTTTTCAAAAACAATTTATGCTTCTTTTGTCTATGGGAAGCCAAATTATAGGAAGAGAGATATCTTAGGGCAATCAATTAATGCAATCTCTTCTCTTACAAAAGCAGTATGGGTCCTTTTAGAAGACTTTAATGCCTATCGGTTCCCACATAATAAGGCAAGTGGTGATGTACCTCATGATCAATCTATGGCTGATTTTAATGATTGCATTTGGGAGTCAAACCTTCTTGAATTTTCTAATCATACTACTAAATTCACTTGGGAGAGAGAGGGCCTTCAAGAGAGACCAGACTAGGTTTTTGGCAACTTGGCTTGGGAAATGTTATTTCCTCAAACTACTCTTTTTTCATGATTTGAAATACAAGTCTAATCATAAAGTGGTAATCCTGCCAAGTACTAGTGCTTCACAACATTGGTCCCCACCCAAGAGATTTAAATACCAAGCCACTTGGCTCTTAGAAGATAGTTTTCAGCAAGTGGTTCAACATGCATGGGGAAACAATAATTGGTGCCAAGGAGTCTCTCAGCTCAAGCACGCTGCTACTGCATGGAATGAAGATCATATTGGTAATATCCCAAAGAAGAAGAAAGAAATTATTAGGCGGTTGGAGGGTATTGAGAGAGAAAAATTCTCATTATCCTAATGGCCTTGCTTGTTTGGGGAAAAAAATTGTGGGAAGACTATAATAAATTGACTCTTCAGAAGAATTACTCTGTGGTTTCAAGAATCAAGGTGCAATTGGCTTAAATGGGGAGATAAAAACACAAATTTTTTCCATGCTTCAATAGTGGTTAGACGTAAAAAGCTTGAAATTATAGATTTCAAGGATGGAGAAGGGAATTGGGTTCATGATTCAATTCAATTGGGACAAATGGCGAGTCATTTTTTTCTAGGATTTATATATATTTGTGATCCAAATGTCACTCTAGACCCCAATTGGCCGAACAAGTTTCTTATTTTGTCACAAATTCAAAGTGATCTTCTTCATAGAGAAGTATATGATATGGAAATTAAAAATGCTGCTTTTTCTATGGGGCATTTAAAGCGCTAGGACCCGATGGATTCTTTGGCTCATTTTTTCCAGGACTCGAGAGGAAATAGTGGGCAAATCAATGTGCAAACTAGTTAAAGATGCTTTTCAGAATCCTTTGTCAATTGGGGAATACAATCAAACAAATATAGTGCTCATTCCTAAGATGGACTTGCCAACTTTGTTAAAGGATATGAGGCCTATATATTTATGTAATGTAAGCTTCAAGGTGATTACCAAACTGATAGCTAACAGATTCCAAGCAGTTATGAATTATCTGGTCAGTCTTGAACAACGCAGCTTCATTGCATCCAAATCAAGTTGTGATAATATTATCATAGCACAAGAAGCCATTCATAAAATGAGAACAAAAAAAGGTAAGAAAGGTTGGGTTGCCATAAAGGTAGATATGGAAAAAGCATTTGATCGGTTGGATTGGAATTTTATTGATAATACCCTTCATTGCATTGGAATTAGAGAAAATCTTAGGAAACTTATTATGTCTTGTGTACAATCAGCTACCATGAGATTACTCTCGATGGACATGCATGGCTTGAGTTTATGCCTACCAGAGGAGTTCGACAAGGTGATCCACTCAGCCCTTATCTCTTTGTTTTGTGTATGGAAAGGTTGGCTCATCTGATAAATGAAGAGTGTTAAAATCAAAGATGTAAACCATTAAAATTCATCAACAATGGGACTCCTATCTCCCATCTATTCTTTGCAGATGATTTATTGTTGTTTGCTGAAGCTTCACTTGACCAGGTGGAGAATATTAAAAGGGTCATGAGTCGATTTTGTGCTATATCAGGACATAAGATCAATCTCGATAAGTCCAAGGCCTTCTTCTCCAAGAATGTTCACTTTAATCATGCATTGCAATTGAGTCAGACCTTGGGTATAGGAATTATTGGGAATCTTGGCAAGTATCTTTGTGTACCCCTTATCCATTCAAGGATCACCAAAGACAGCTTTCAACATATCATCCAAAAGGTTCGCTCGCGGTTTTCATCTTGGAAAGGTAAGAACCAGGGGATAGCCCCATACAAAAGATATTGAGCAAAGTTGTAATTTCAGCATTACCCTCATACCAAATGCAATCTACTCTCCTCCCAAAGAGTGTATTGCATGAGATTGAAAAAGTGAGCAGGAATGTTTAATGGTGTTAAGATGAAAACGCAAGGAAAATGCATCTCATTGCTGGGCAAAATATCATAAAGAGCAAGAAGGTTGGAGGCCTGGGTATAAAAAACTTGGAGCTTCAAAACAAAGCGTTTATTATGAAGTTATGTCGGCGTATGATCACAAAACCGGACACGTTATGAGTCAAATGTTTGAGAGACCAATATGCCTGTGGGAATTCTTTAATTCCTCAAGTGCTGTGCTATAATGGTCTGATGTATGACATATTATTGGAAGGTATCACACAGCCAGTCCTAGTTATAAGTTACTCCCTCTAATCTTTATTATAAGGCACCAACTAACAAGTGTATTTGGTCTTTTTTATAATGTATTTATTTGTTTCCAAAGAGCATTAATTATTTTTCTCAAAGGATGCCCATAATTAATAAGGGTAGTGGGTGAAAGTAATAATTAATATGATATTAAAATTTAATGTAATTAGTAGGGTAATATTAAAAATTACTTAGACTTTAAGACAAATTTAATGACTTTAATTGTTGTTATTAGTTTTGAAAATTGTTAGTTGGAGACCAGAGGGAATACTTCCAACTTTTTTCATATAGATCACAAAGAAACATTTTAGACCCTATTAAATGTGCCTTAAAATTTAACAAATTTCTAACTTTACTCCTATTTTATATACAATATATCCTATAAAACCAAACTTAACATAATTATAAATGAAAGGTATAATTATACATTCATATAAAAAAAATGTAATGACTTGATTTATAAATAAAACATTCTCTTGTAGTTCTACAATTAAGACCAGATGAGTAAGCTTCAAGTCATCACTTTTAACTACATAAAACGGTTAATTCATTAAATCTGTGAGCTAACAAAGAGACGGACCATGTAGTTCTTTACGAATTGTCTTATTCTCCATGATTTACATTGGAGTAATACAGATGCAATTTTCCCAAGAAAATTGAAGTTGCGTTATTAATAGCAAACATTTTTAAGATCAAATGAATTAAAACTATTTTATTCATATATGTAATTTTATCTTACACTCTTGTTAGGAATCAAAGAAGTATGGGCACAAGCGGCACAAAAGAAAGATGATTTAGTAGTCAACAATATAATAGTAGAAGGCATTTAGAAATTAAACATTTTGTTTTCATTTTTCCTGAAATGTTAATTAAGGATATTAGCCTTGATTAGTAGTGAACCATGTCAATTTTATATAACAAATGTCTTTAGAATTAAGTGTGATTTTCCCATTAAACTGTTGACTTTAACACAATTATCTGAATTTAATTTTTTTGAAGGTTATGAAAGTAGTCAGCTTTATCATGGTAAACAAAAGTAGTAAACTTTAGGGTTAAGTAGCAATTTTGTTCCAGAAGTACATCCCCAGGAGCAATTTTGCCGTAGAATTTTTTATTTGGAGCAGCTAGTCCTATTGAGTAAGGGAAGGGGTCGGTAGGCTCTCTATCTCAATCCGAGGAACTGAACTAGAGCTCGGAAGACGCTCTCCTACTCCTATAAAGGCCGGCGGAAGGAATGCTCCGCTCATCTTTCTTACGGCTCGTTACCGCAGCGCTCGTTCACCCGGAATCTGGCATATCTTAACCAAACCTTTTGCATGGGCTCGCCGTGCACTTGTATGGTCCGGAATTCGAAGTGAAATTTGTGATTTGCCCGTTCCTAGTCGTCATGGGAAAAAAGGAAGAAATAAGAAAGAGATTATTCCCTGAGAGCTTGTCCATCGTAGAATGATAATGAGGAAGGATGAAAAGGCGGATTACTTATCCTCCGTCAAAGGATACTCGGGTATGGTTGGACTGATACACATACCGGCTTTACTTTACCAGGGTTGTTAACGGAGGGCAAAATTGAACCCAAAAAAACTTTCAAGATAAAATTACTCCTGAGAGTGTACTTCCAAGACAAAATTACTACTTAACCCTAAACTTTATAAACGAGCAATTACTCATATTATTCTGATGTTGAAAAGGTTAAAGGGTCAACACACGCATTTATAGAATACACACCAATTTATAAACAAATATAAATAGTGTGATTTACATCAAATCCTATACAAAACATAAACGTAACATCTAGTTAAAATCTGATACTGAAAATTTTGGTGGAAAGAATTACAGAGACTAAGACAATTAACCAAAAAAAAAAATCTATTTCCATGACACAATAACCAAGATATAACATGTTTATTATATCCCATTAACTATATCATAACATGATAACAACTACCCATTTATCAACTTTTTTGCTAGGTAACAGTTTTTCTCGAGTTTTATAAAAGGGTTCAATTTGGTCCTAAAATTTTATCAAGTATATTTTCAGGCTACTAACCCTAACATCGTCAGTAGTCCCAAATGATGATTTTTGCTAATCATTATTATTTCTTAGAATTAAATTTAATAGATCAACATTTGAAAATATTTTGTCAATATTTAAAATTTTGATGTCATCATTTTTCCTAACAGTATTAGAGTTAGAGGAATGAGGGAAAAAAAAAAACACTTTATATATTTAAGGAAGTAAAATGAAACTTAGTATGAAATTAAAGGATGAAAAACGAATTTTTATTATTATTAATTTTTATCTAAATATACTTGACATTTCACATTTATTTTTGGGAAAATTACACACATGTCCCAGGGAACGAAAAATTATAAAAAAGTCCCTTGAAATCACCAAATTACACAGAAGTTTCAAGGGGCTTTTTTGATATTATTTGTATTAACAACATGAAATGCCATATTTACAATAGAAACTCTCATATTTATAACAACATTTAAACACTTGACCATTTACAGCAGAAAAAACCATATTTATAAGAGGAAATGTCCATATTTACAACAACATTTAAACACTTGGAATTTGAACGTGAGAGGTCATTTACAATAGAAAAAAGCTAGATTTATAATAGAAAAAGTCAGTTTTTACAACGAAATTTAAAATCGGCCATTTACAATGAAAAAGTCATATCTATAACAGAAATGTCTATATTTACAACAATATTTAAACACCTGGATTTTGAAGGTAGATAAGTCATTTACAAATGAAAAAAGACTAGATTTACAACCTAAATCTTTGTATTTACAACAAAATTTAAAATCGGCCATTAATAACGAAAAAAACCATATTTACAACAGAAATGTCTATATTTACAACAACATTTAAAAACCTGGATTTTATTCCCATAAAATAATATCAAAAAAGTTTCTTGGGACTTCGTGTAATTTGGTGATTTTAAAGAACCTTTTTTATAATTATTTTTGTTCCTTGAGACTGCGCGTAATTTTTCCTTTATTTTTTCCCTTCTTTGCATTTCATCACTTAGTGAAATATTTATTTCTCTTATATGTATATCAGAAATCTTTACGTACTTATTTTCGCTGATCTGTTTCTCCTTCATTCTTTATATGACATCAAAAATCTTTGCTCTAGGATAGCTGGTGGTGGAAGAGAATGTCAGACAAGTGTGTATATGAGAGAGAGATGGCACAAATGGGCAGAGCCAAAGAAATATAGGTGGTCCCATATTTTTAATGGACATGAAGATATGTGCCAAGTACCATAACTACGGGGGACAAGATAATTGAATGCATTTCTTATCAAGATAAGGAAAACTAATTTTTATTTGTTTTTTACTACTTCCGATGATGTATTCATTCAGTCCTATTTATAACTTACTTTCAACTTTTTTCATACTCATCACAAAAAAAAAAATCATTTTAGACCCTATTAACTATTTTTTAAAGTTTAACAAATTTCTAACTATGCTCCTATTTCATAACAATATATCTCATAAAACCAAAGTTAATTTTATAGTAAATGAAGGGTATACATTAATATAAAAAATGTAATGATATGATTTATAAATACAGCCAAAAGTAGTCAACTTTATCATGGTAAACAAAAGTAGTAACTATATAAACAAGCAATTACTCAAATTATTCTAATGTTGAAAAGGTAAAAGGATCAACACACACATTTATAGAATACACACCAAGTTATAAACATGGCTTTAATGTTTCTATTTTTATGTAGAAATATATATATATATATATATATATATATCATACTGACATAAAAATGAGTGGGTCTTATTAATATTTTTCTCTCTTCTCTTTATAATGAGACCCAAACACTTTTATGTGATTTTTGCAGCAAAAGTAAAAATATTAAACCCAATAAACATATATAAATAGTGTGATTTACATCAAATACTACACAAAACATAAATGTAACATCTAGTTAAAATTTGATACACCAAATTTTGGTAGAAAGAATTACATAGAGTAATCGGACCCTTTGACAATTAATCCCATTGACTATATATATCATCACACGATAACAACACCAATTTATCAATTTTTTGCAAGGTAATAGTTTATACCTAATTTTTATCAATTTAGTCTCCCAACTCTAACATCGTTAGTAATCCCTAATGATGATTTGTATTAATCATTATATTTTTAGAATTAAATATAACATATCAGCATTTGAAAACATTTTATCAATATTTAAATTTTGATGTCATCATTTTTCCTAACAGTTTCAGAGTTAATTGAATGAGAAAAAACACTTTATATATTTAAGGAACTAAGATGAAACATATAAAATCAAAGGAGTAAAAATGAAATTTTTAAATAAAAATACGTGTCATTTTAATTTTTTTTTTTTTTACCTCTTTGCATTTCATCACTTAGTGAAATATTTTATTTTTCTTATATGTATATCTTTTTTTTTGGTTCAAAGTTTCTCATATGTATATCAGACCTTCTTTAAATACAGTAATACAAAAAGGGGATATTACTTTCCCAGAGGATGTCCTTATTGAAAAAAAGGAAGTAAAAAGTGAACGCAGGTGGCATTCTTATAATTATTTGGTTGAACTTTGAGACTAAGGCATCCTAAATCATATTTTGGGACGGCTAAAATTAAGTTAGGTGTCCCAAATACATTTAGGGATGCCTAAAATTAATTCTTTGGGAATTTTTGGATGTAGGGGAAATTTTTGGCATCCTAAAAAGATTTTGGGACGCTTAAAATTAATTATTTTGTGCTTTTAGGAAAAAAAATTTGGCCCCAGAGGATTTTTTTTTTTTTGCGTCCTAAAATGTTCTTGGAATGCCTAAACTTAGATTTTTGGCTTCCTAAATTGTGTGTATATATATATGTATATATTTTTTGGGTAAATGAGCAAAAATACATATGTGTTTTACTCCTGGGAGCGCCCAGCACCATGTGCTTTTTTTGGGAGCAAAAATACACACGTGATTACTTTGTAGGAGCAAAAATCACACACTTTCTTCAGATAGTGGATGTTGACCGTCAAGGAGGCTTTGTTGACCGTTAGTGCTAACGTGGATGATGAATTGGAGTGAGAAGAAGCCAAATGGGAGAGAAAAATGCTGATTAGGATACTGATGGTGCAAAGTTTAAAAAAAAAAAATTAGGGGAAAAAAACCCTAAAATCGGACTAGAAAGGTTGGGTAAATCGAACTTGGGGAAAAAAGAAACCTAAAATCGATCAACAACAAGGAAATCGACCCACAAAAGAAGAGCTAGGGCTTTCTTTGATATCTAGGAAATCTGAGAGTGATGATGAAGGAGGGTGATTTGCTCTATTTATTGCTTAAAACCTTAGACATCATCATTCTCGCTGTAAATCTCATTGTTTTTGTATTGAATATTTAAGATCAAGTTGCTCCCCTCTTACTATATTCAATCTGAGAGTAATCGTGAGGGAAATTAAACTGATGCTGTTAATGAGAGATGCTAAACATTTTTTTTTTTTTACCAGAATGAGAGATGCTAAATTGAACTGGCTTCTTTCATCATTTATTTTGATTGGGGTTTTGATGTTAGTTGCTGTCTTCCCTCCTTTTTTCCCCATGTTCGATTTTAGGTTTCCTTTTTTCCCCAAGTTCGGTGGAAGGGTGGTCGAAGATAATGAAGGAGGGTGATTCGATTTTAGGTTTTCTTTTTTCCCCAATTTCTTCCTCACCCAGCGTTTGAAGCCCGATATGTTCAATGCTTTTGTTTTTAAATTTTTATTTTATTTTTTTGCCCCAATTTTATTAACTTTGCACCTCAATCCTAGTCGCATTTTTTCTTTCCATTTGGCTTCTTCTCACTCCAATTCATCATCCACGTCGGCACTAACGGTCAACAAAGCCTACTTAACGGTCAACATCTACTATCTGAAGGAAGTGTGTGACTTTTGCTCTTATAAGGTAACCACATATGTATTTTTGCTCTATAAAAAAGCATATGGTGCTGAGCAAGGGCAAAGTACATGTATATTTTTGCTCCTTTACCCTATTTTTTTACCTTAAAATATCCTAACATTTCTTCGACTCCCTCTCACTTAGCAATTCCTTCACTTTCTCTCTTTCGCTCTCACTTGTTGTGACCCACACCAAAGCCGTGCTTGCTCGCTCGCCGTGACCCACGTCAAACCCGTTCTCCCACGCTCGCCGTGACCCACGCCACTTCATCATCTCCCTCAACTCCATCGCCTTCTCTTGTCCTTCTCGTTTTCACTTCACCGTCGCTCTCGTCCTTCCTCCACAATGGCCGCTCCTCCTCCTGTACTGCCAAGTCTCATTGTCGTTGCTCGCCGCCGCTCACCGCTTCGCTTTGCTTTGCCAGATCCAGACCCTTGCTGTTGAAGACTGTCTCGCCACCATGTCTTTCGATGCTCCCTCTATCTGTACTTCTTCATCTTAGAATTTTTGGATCCGTAAGTCTAATTGTTAGATTTGGAATTTTTGAATATGTAAGTCTGATTATTAGATTTGAAATTTTTGGATCTATTAGTCTGATTATTAGATGTGAATTTTTTGTTTCTGTTAGTCTATTTGTTACATCTAGTTATCACATTTTTGGATCTGGTTCTTCCTTCCTTTACATTAGTCATGCATGTAGCATTTTTGGATCTAGTTATCACATTTTTGGATCTGATTCTTCCTTGCTCAGATACGCGTTTGGTTTTTTTTTTTTTTTTTTTTTAAACATATACGATGTCTGGAATTAATTTTGGGACGCCGAAAACTCTCTATATGTTGTCCGAGATATTTTTTGGGGCGCCAAAACTCTCTTTTTTCCTACATCCCTCCTTAGGTGTCCTCATTAAAAGGGATGTAAATTAAGACTGAAAAACTGATGTTATAGCTGTTTTTTTTAGCAGTGATACTTATTTTCGTTGATCTGTTTCTTCTTCATTATATGTCATTAAAAATCTTTGCTCTAGGATAGGTGGTGGTGGATAGAATTTCTGACAAGTGGGTATGAGAGAGAGACAGCATAATTGCCAGAGCGAAAGAAATATAGGGGTGGTCCCATAATTGAATGCATTTCATTTCCCGATAAGGAAAACTAATTTTAATTTCTTTTTCATTAGGATCTCTTGTATTCAACCAGTGCTATTTATAACTTACTTCCAACTTTTTTTATACAAATCACAACCCTATTAACTGTGCCTTAAAATTTAACAAATTGTTAACTTTGCTTCTATTTTATATGCAATATATCCCATAAAACTAACATAATAATACTTGAAGGGTATGATTGTATATTCATATAAAAAATATAATGCTATGATTTATAACAGAATCTAAATAAACTCTCTCTTGTAATCCTACAAACAAGACCAGACGAGTAAGCTTCAAGTCATTTTTTAACTACATAAAACGGTTGATTCATTAAATCTGTGAGCTAACACAGAGACGGACGACGTAGTGATGAGAAGGCAATCTCGAACATGCATGTTGGTATGCTTTGATGGGTGTGCACGTTCGGGGTGTTAAATTGTCTAAATTCAAGAACAAAACAAAGGAGCGTGAAATAGAGCATCCACTACTACAAGTAACTCTATATATAATGGTTTTTCCTTGGGATATACGAGCGCAAATATTTATATATAATGTTTTTTAACCATTAAAAATTGGGCAATATATTTTACGGTTTTTCAAACATGACCGTTACGTATAGGGGATTATATTTCATTGCGGTAAGACTATGACTGTTAAATATAGTAATATATATTTATGGTTTTTCAAGGGGGAAAAACTGTGATATATTTGGAACAATACTTAACAATACTATGGTTCGTTCAAACATTACATTTAAGAGTTTCCCGATATTTTGTCAAAAAAAAAAAAAAAAAAAAAGCTACCCTATATTTAGAATAGGAGGGAGTGGGTGATGTGTTTGTGCATATATATATATATATATGTGTGTGTTTTTATTTATTTATTTATTAATTTTTGAAACAAGATGATATGTACAGATCAGATGAATAATTCATGGGAATGGCTTGCCTCCGCTGCTCTTTATATCCGCTGCCATCCTTTTCTCTGGAGCGTCGTCGTTTTGCGTGTAAAATAACTTCTGAAACTTGCCTCATGTCCGCCAGTCTGTCCGAGATGCACTTTTAATGTTTTCAAAGTTTATCTTCCTTCTAATGCTAAAAATATTATTTTAATGTTTTAATAGCCAATAGTAATAAATTTATATTTTGAATTTATGCTTAAATTTTTCAATTTAATGATAGGGTAAAACATTTCATATTTTTCTAATATTTTCAATTTTTATGCTTCTTTAATAAATTTACAAAGTTGTTTACTTATTCAAATAAAATTAGTTATAATACTCCTCAGTCCTTAATATAAGACATATTTGGAAAATATATAGGTGGTCCCATATTTTTTATGCACCAGATACAAGTTCCATATTTACAGGGGACAAGATAATTGAATGCATTTCATTTCCAGATAAGGAAAACTAATTTAATTTCTTTTTCACTAGGATCTCTTGTTATTATTTACTCCTTCTGATGTATTCAACCAGTTCTATTTATAGCTTACTTGCAACTGTTTTCATAAAAATCACAAAGAAACATTTGAATCCTATTAACTGTGACTTGAAATTTAACAAATTTTTAACTTTGCTCCTATTTTATATACAATATATCCCATAAAACTAACATAATAATACTTGAAGGGTATAATTGTACATTCATATAAAAATGTAATGCTATGATTTATAATAGAATCAAAATAAACATTCTCTTGTAATCCTACAAACAAGACCAGAGGAGTAAGCTTCAAGTCATTTTTAACTACATAAAACGGTTGATTCATTAAATCTGTGAGCTAACACAGAGACGGACCACGTAGCTAGTGAGAAGGCAATCTCGAACATGCATGTTGGTATGCTTTGATGGGTGTGCACGTTCGAGGTGTTAAATTGTCTAAATTCAAAAACAAAACAAAACAAAGGAGCGTGAAATAGAGCATCCACTACTACAAGTTTCTCTATATATAATGGTTTTTTTCTTGGGATATACGAGCGTTATATATTTATATATAACGTTTTTTAACCATTAGAAATTGGGCAATATATTTTACGGTCTTTCAAACACGACCGTTACGTATAGGGGATTATATTTCATTGCAGTAAGACTATGACTGTTAAATATAGCAATATATATTTAATGGTTTTTCAAGGTGGAAAAAAACTGTGATATATTTGGAACAATACTTAACAATACTATGGTTCGTTCAAACATTATAAGAGCTTCCGGATATTTTGTCCAAAAAAAAAAGAGAGAAAAAGAAAAAGCTACCCTATATTTTGAATAGGAGGGTGTGTGTGATGTGTTTGTGCGTGCGTGCGTGCGTGCGTTGGGGGGGGAGGTTGGGTTTCTCATCATCATTTTCTCATCATCCTTCATAATCTTTAAATCACATCCATTCAATCAATACAATACTACTTTCACTTTTCTCTCACTTTTCTAAATCAAGGGCCTAGATGAGGCCAATGAGAGAAAATGAGAAATAAAATAAGGAGAAGATCTCCTTCCGTGTGTGCGCGCATATGTGTTTTTATTTATTTATTTTTTTAACAAGATATGTACAGATCATGATGAATTATATGTGTGCTTTTTAAGTACAAGAGCGTCGTATATGAGAAAGTTAAAGAGGGGTAAGGTACCATTCACTGAATTGGACCATGATTAAGCCCAAAACGCACTACTTTTGGTCAAGAGGATAAGTTTAAGATGACATAGAACAAAGCTTATGTGATAAGTTGTCTTAGGCCAAGTGATAAGTAGATATTTTATAATTAAATAAGTATATATTCTGAGATATATTGGATTAAATTTAGTCATATTATACTTATTTAATTATCTTTTATATATTTATCTATCTTTTAATTAAATATCGGATAAAAGAATATTATAACAAAAAATCTATTGATATCCTATTTTATTTTGTAGGAGATATTATCTGATCTAAGAGAGGAGAAAATATAGGAAGGGCGCAACATTATTGGGCAAGAAATTCAAGTAAAAAGGATATAGTATATTATATTATTAGATTAAATAATATAATATGCAAAAAGATGGAACCGAGGGATGGATGATCAGATTTGAAGATTGGATATATCCAATCTTTAAGTAATTGGAATAATGATGTGGGACCCACAGAAACCTAAAGTTACATCTATTAAAAGGTGGAGTAACACGCACAGGAGATAGAGGAGTTCATCAGAGCAAGAACGACAATTCAAAGAATTAATCAAGAACGCACAAGAGAGAAGAAAAGGACGCATACACGGACAACCCAATTGAAGGATTGGGGACGTGCACAGAACGATCGGGAATTCAAGAAGTAGAGACATAAAGGCAACCCGCGAGGAGCAATTCTTTGAGAGTCTTGATTTCTCCTATCTTTCCTTTATTCTTTCTTTTATTTTCTCGATTATGAGTTTCATCTTCATGGATTTTATTAGTGCCATGTGTGGCTAATTTTCTTTTTCAACCTAGAGAACCTATGAACTTGTTTGGGTTCTAGGTATTATTTCCCACTATTAGTTTTGATTAATTTCAATCGGTTTATTTATTCCCCGCTTTTCTTGCTATTGTTTATTAATTGGCCACTAGTAAGCATGTTTAGGGGATTTAGGGTTAAACTTGGAAGAGGAAATCCTAAATAGACCTTGGGATTAAATAATGTGGAATTAGATTTAAATTTAATAAGGAATTAGGTTTTAATCTAATTTGCATCTAGGATAGGAATATACCTAGAAGCTCCGCATAATCAAATTAGGGTGAATTTGATCTAAAACGCATTTTAGTTAATTGTGTGAGGCATTACATAGTTAATTAAGATAGGTTTATAAATGGACCTAAGGCATTTATAGACATTAATACTCTAGGTTAGCTGAGTTAGTTAAGTCAAAATTAATTTAGTGGGGATTAATTCTAAGAAACCAACAAGGGATTAGCGACTCTAGGTTGTACTTCTCGAATTAGAATTCGCTCTTTTGCTATTATTAGTTTCTTATTTAATTCCTTTTTATTATTCAAAACAAACTGACTTACTCAACTTAAACGAAATAAAGGAATTTAATATCTACTCGCTAGTTAATTGAGTCCTCGTGGGAACGATATTTTTCCTACTTATCACTTTATTACTTGATACGGCCCGTATACTTATGGAGTCTATAGGCTTTAAATTTTGCCCTATCACCAAGGGAGTAATAAAACATTTTCCCCAATAAATACATACATGTGTGCTTGAGGTGTGCTCCACAGTCATCGTTGTATTCATATATGATTCCTTGTTTTGGGATTAGCTGTGTGCTATTCCACAATCAATGGTGTGTGTGCATTATATGATTGCGTGTATGCTGAATGCTGTATTATTTATTTTCATGATTATTGTTAACTATCATATACTATTTATATATTATATTTGAGATTAATGTTACCTTGAGATCTTTCAGGATTCCAGCCCTTGTTGCTACCTGTGATTTATACAGCATTATTGGACGTAGCTCTGAGGACAAAGCGGCAGATGTTAACAAAGGAAGGTGCCGACTGATTTTAGATTATTCGAGGGATATTTACAGAAAATTTATGTAATTGTGTTTAAAGGTTATAACTAAGATTTGTAATATATTATCAGTATACGACGCCTAAACCGTTTTGCACTGCTGTGCTATAATGCTCTGATGTATGACATATTATTGGAAGGTGTCACACAACCAGTCCTAGTTATAAGTTACTCTCTCTGATATTTATTATAAGACACCAACTAACAAATGTATTTAGCTTTTTTTATAAGGCATTTGTTTGTTTCAAAAAGCATTAATTATAAGGCACCAACTAACAAATGTATTTAGCCTTCTACTAATAATTAATATGATATTAAATTTTAATGCAATTAGTAGGGTAATATTAAAAATTACTTAAACTTTAAAAAATTTAATGACTTTAATTGTTGTTATTGGTTTTGAGAATTGTTAGTTGGAGACTAGAGGGAATACTTCCAACTTTTTTCATATTGATCACAAAGAAACATTTTAGACCCTATTAACTGTGCCTTAAAATTTAACAAATTTCTAACTTTACTCCTATTTCATATAATATATCCTATAAAACCAAACTTAACATAATTACAAATGAAAGGTATAATTGTACATTCATATAGAAAAAAATGTAATGACTTGATTTATAAATAAAATCAAGATAAACATTCTCTTGTAGTTCTACAATTAAGACCAGATGAGTAAGCTTCAAGTCATCACTTTTAACTACATAAAACGGTTAATTCATTAAATCTGTGAGCTAACAAAGAGACGGACCATGTAGTTCTTTACGAATTGTCTTATTCTCCATGATTTACATTGGAGTAATACAGATGCAATTTTCCCAAGAAAATAGAAGTTGCGTTATTAATAGCAAACATTTTTAAGATCAAATGAATTAAAACTATTTTATTGATATATGTAATTTTATCTTACACTCTTGTTAGGAATCAAAGAAGTATATTACATATCCTTCTAAAAATGGGCACAAGCGGCACAAAAGAAAGATGATTTAGTAGTCAACAATATAATAGTAGAAGGCATTTAGAAATTAAACATTTTGTTTTCATTTTTCCTGAAATGTTAATTAAGGATATTAGCCTTGATTAGTAGTGAACCATGTTAATTTTATATAACAAATGTCTTTAGAATTAAGTGTGATTTTCCCATTAAACTGTTGACTTTAACACAATTATCTGAATTTAATTTTTTTGAAGGTTATGAAAGTAGTCAACTTTATCATGGTAAACAAAAGTAGTAAACTTTATAAACGAGCAATTACTTTCAGATGTTGAAAAGGTAAAAGGATCAACACACACATTTATAGAATACACACCAAGTTATAAACATATATAAATAATGTGATTTAACATCAAATCCTACACAAAACATTATCTAGTTAAAATCTAATACTGAAAATTTTGGTGGAAAGAATTACAGAGAGTAAGACAACTAAAAAAAAAAATCTATTTCCATGACACAATAACCAAGATATAACATGTTTATTATTCCTCCTATCCAAATTATAAGACCAGTTGACTTTCTTAAAGAGATTAAGTAAGCTAGACTTTAGAGTATTTTTATTTTTATTTTTTTCTTCAAACTAATTAGTTTAACTAATAAACTAATGCATAATTTAAGGATTACAACATATGAAATAATTAAGTAACTTATTTAGCTTCCTTAATTTCTCCAAAGAAAATCAATTAGGTTTTATAATTAGGATCGGAGGTAGTATATCCCATTAACTATATCATAACATGAAAACAACTACCAATTTATCAACTTTTTTGCTAGGTAACAGTTTTTCTCGAGTTTTATAAAAGGGTTCAATTTGGTCCTAAAAATTTATCAAGTATATTTTCAGTCTACTAAACCTAACATCGTCAGTAGTCCCAAATGATGATTTTTTATTAATCATTAT
The DNA here is from genome assembly GCA_019022655.1 of Acacia acuminata. NCBI lineage: Eukaryota > Viridiplantae > Streptophyta > Magnoliopsida > Fabales > Fabaceae > Acacia > Acacia acuminata. Next base: position 4,109,659 of record JAFJYI010000028.1, on the reverse strand, counting down.
TATTTGTTAGAATTAAATATAATATTTCAACATTTGAAAATATTTTGTCAATATTTAAAATTTTGATGTCATCATATTTCCTAACAGTATGAGAGTCAGAGGAATGAGAAAAAACACTTTATATATTTAAGGAAGTAAAATAAAACTTAGTGTGAAATTAAAGGATTAAAAACGATTTTTATTATTATTAATTTTTATCTAAAAATACTTGACAATTTACATTTATTTTTTTCCCCTCTTTGCATTTTATCACTTAGTGAAATATTTTATTTCTCTTATATGTATATCAGACAATCTTTACATACTTATTTTCGTTGATCTGTTCCTCCTTCATTCAATTATATGACACCAAAAATCTTAATTTGCTCCAGGATAGGGGGTGGTGGAAGGAAATGTCAGACAAGTGTGTGTATGAGAGAGAGATAGCATAAATGGGCAGAGCCAAAGAAATATAGGTGGTCCCTTATTTTTTAGGGAAAATCCTTTTCAGGGCCCATATTACCAAAAAAATCTTAAAAATGCCACAAGATTCTGAAAATCCAAGAAAAGGCCTAAAGATTTTGTAAATCCCAGAAAAGGCCCCAAGATTCTGAAAATTCCAAAAAAGGCCCAACGTGAGTTGGTAACGGGGCTGATATAGTTGTTAGCGGGGTACTAATATAGTTGTTAATTGGGCTGATTTAGTTGTTAACAACTCATTTTTTAACAACTAAATCAGCTCTAGTTAACAACTATATCAGTACCTCTCTAACAACTATATTAGCCCAGTTAACAACTCCGTAAATTCTAGAGGGCCTTTTTTGGGATTTTCAGACTCTTGGGGCCTTTTTTGGGTTTTTTTTTTTTTTGTTTGGTAAAAAAAGGGCCCTGAAAAGGATTTTCCCTATTTTTTATGGACATGGACATAGGTGCCAAGTACCATAACTACGGGGGACCAGATAATTGAATGCATTTCGTTTCCAGATAAGGAAAACTAATTTTAATATGTTTTTTTTACTACTTCTGATGTATTCATTCAGTACTATTTATATGTTACTTTCAACTTTTTTTCATACAGATCACAAAGGAACATTTTAAACCATATTAACTGTGTTTTAAAGTTTTAACAAATTTCTAACTATACTTCTACTCTCTTTGGTCCTTATTAGAAGACATTAACTAACAATTCGTATAAATTAATAAAAACAGTTAAAGTCAATAAAGTTGTCTCATAAATTAAATACCTTCCAATATTATTAATACTAATTGCACTAAACTCTAATATTATATTAATCATTACTCTCAACCACTACCCTTATTAATTAAGGGCATATATGGAAAACAATAATTAATGCTCCTTGGAAACAAGCAAGTGCCTTATAAAAAGGACCAAATATACTTGATAGTTGGTGCCTTATAATAAGGACCAGAGGGAGTATTTCATAACAATATATCTCATAAAACCAAAGTTAATATAATATAGTAAATGAAGGGTATAATGTACATTAATATAAAAAATGTAATGATATGTGTTACGAACCTATACCAGACCCATTTATGCATGGCCCAATAAGGAGTATTCTACATCAGGATATGCCTATAATGATGGAAGATCCTAGCCAACCTAAAATCAAGGCTATGATTAGAGAAGATCTCAACCAGGGGACTTGATCTAGATCTGACAGCCAAGATATTTGGACTAACAAGACGCTCAGGGCCCATAACTCCTAACCTAAAGTACACTCTATAAATATATAAGAGGTAAACCCTAAGATACGAACTACTTAATCTCTACTATTTACTATACTACCGTCACTGTGCACACACATCACCTCTTTTTAGCGTAAGCCTTTATTGTGCACAGTGATCCAATGTTCTTCTACGTATCTGCCTCATAGATATCTAAACTGAACCATTTGATTTAATATCAATACACTAGCCTAACGGCTAAACATATATTGTTCTCATACAGAACAATATGATTTATAAATAGAACTAAAATAAACCTTCTCTCTTGTAGTTCTTTGCAAATTTTCTTATTGTCCCTAATTTACATTGGAGTAATACATATGCAGTTTTTCCCAAGAAAATAGAAGTTGCGTTATTAATAGCAAAAAATTTTAAGATTAAATGAATTAAAACTATTTTATTGATATAGGTAATTTTATCTTATACTCTTGTTGGGAATGAAAGAATGATAGGTACAAGCGGCAAAAAGGAGAGATGATTTAACCTTCAACATACTAGAAGGCATTTAGAAATTAATTATTATTATTATTTTCTTGCTTTTTTCCTGAAATTTTAAGTAAATTACTAGACTCATGTCAATTTTATATAACAAATGTTTTACTCTTTAGAAATTAAGTGTGATTTTCTCATTAAGCTGTTGACTTTAACAGTATTATCTGAATTTCTTTTTGAAGGTTATGAAAGTAGTAAACTTTATCATGGTAAATAAAAGTAGTAAACTATATAAACGAGCATTTACTCATATTATTCTGATGTTGAAATTGTAAAAGGATCAAGAGTAAATACCTTTTTTTATTGACAAAAAACTGATCCCCATTTTGGTCCTTTATAAAAAAAAAAAAAAAGGTCATTTTTAGTTCATAAAAAGGAAAAATAAGGGTGGATTGGTTGACATTTTGATCCCTCACAAATTTCCAAAAAGTCCTTTTTAGTCCCTTAAAAAGGACAAATAAGGGTTGATTTTTTTGTAAGAGATCAAAATGGGGTCCATGTTTTTTGTCAGGGACCAGAAAGGGTATTTACTCAATGATCAACTCACACATTTATAGAATACAAACCAAGTTATAAACATAAATAAATAGTGTGATTTACACCAAATCCTACACAAAACATAAATGTAACATCTTATTAAAATTTGAAACTCCAAATTTTGCTAGAAAAAAGACCCTTTGACCATTAATCCCATTGACTATATCATCACACGATAACAGCACCAATTTATCAATTTTTTGTAAGGTAATAGTTTATATCTAATTTTATATAAGGCTTCAATTTATGAATTTAGTCTCCTAACCCTAACATCGTTAGTAATCCCTAATGATGATTTGTATTAATCATTATATTTTTAGAATTAAATATAACATATCAGCATTTGAAAATATTTTATCAATATTTAAATTTTGATGTCATCATTTTTCCTAACAGTATCAGAGTTAGATGAATGAGAAAAAACACTTTATATTTAAGGAACTAAAATGAAACATATAAAATCAAAGGAGTACAAATGCAATTTTTATTTTTATTATTAATTGTTATATAAAAAATACGTATCATATCACATTTATTTTTTTCCCTCTTTGCATTTCATCACTTAGTGAAATATTTTATTTTTCTTATATGTATACCAAACATTCTCTACATACTTATTTTCGTTGATCTGTTTCCCCTTCATTTAGTTATATGTCATTAAAAACCTCTGTTCTCTGCTGAACTAGGAACCAAAAAAAAAAACCTCTGCTCTAGGATAGGTGGTGGTGGATAGAATTTCTGACAAGCGTGTCTGAGAGAGAGACAGCATAAATTGCCAGAGCGAAAGAAATATAGGCGGTCCCATATTTTTGGGTTCACATTAGGTGCTATTCTCTTATGTGCTTCTTAGGTGCTATTCTCTCTAATTAGGGGGATTAGGAATTTTATTTTATTTTTTAAATTTTTTTTATATATTTCATTTATTTAGATTAGATTATATGCTACATTTTGAAATTTTTTTTACACCCAATATCTCAAATTACTTAATTTCCAAGATATTGAAGCTACGGAGAAATATTTATGAATGCAAGACTGAAAATTAATTAATTTGAGATATTGGATACAAAAAAATTTCAAGATGCAACATATAATCTAATATAAATAAATAGAATATATAAAAAATTTTAAAAATAAAATAAAATTCCTAATCCCTCTAATTAGAGGGAATAGCACCTAAGAAGCACATAAGGGAATAGCACCTAATGTGAACTCCATATTTTTTATGGACATGGAGATATAAAAAGTGAATGAGATACAAGTTCCATATTTACGGGGGACCAGATAATTGAATGCATCTCGTTTCCAGATAAGAAAAACTAATTTTATTATGATATTGAATATATTTCGTCAAATAAGCAACTTCTGCACTGTCGAATATATGAGAGGTGCTTTTCAAAAACAATTTATGCTTCTTTTGTCTATGGGAAGCCAAAATATAGGAAGAGAGATATCTTAGGGCAATCAATTAATGCAATCTCTTCTCTTACAAAAGCAGTATGAGTCCTTTTAGGAGACTTTAATGCCTATCGGTTCCCACATAATAAGGCAGGTGGTGATGTACCTCATGATCAATCTATGGCTGATTTTAATGATTGCATTTGGGAGTCAGACCTTCTTGAATTTTTCAATCATACTACTAAATTCACTTGGGAGAGAGAGGGCCTTCAAGAGAGACCAGACTAGGTTTTTGGCAACTTGGCTTGGGAAATGTTATTTCCTCAAACTACTCTTTTTTCATGATTTGAAATACAAGTCTGATCATAAAGTGGTAATCCTGCCAAGTACTAGTGCTTCACAACATTGGTCCTCACCCAAGAGATTTAAATACCAAGCCACTTGGCTCTTAGAAGATAGTTTTCAGCAAGTGGTTCAACATGCATGGGAAATAATAATTGGTGCCAGGGAGCCTCTCAGCTCAAGCACGCTGCTACTGCATGGAATGAAGATCATATTGGTAATATCCCAAAGAAGAAGAAAGAAATTATTGGGCGGTTGGAGGGTATTGAGAGAGAAAAAATTCTCATTATCCTAATGTCCTTGCTTGCTTGGGGAAAAAAATTGTGGGAAGACTATAATAAATTGACTCTTCAGGAAGAATTATTGTGGTTTCAAGAATCAAGGTGCAATTGGCTTAAATGGGGAGAGAAAAACACAAATTTTTTCCATGCTTCAATAGTGGTTAGACGTAAAAAGCTTAAAATTATAGATCTCAAGGATGGAGAAGGGAATTGGGTTCATGATTCAATTCAATTGGGACAAATGGCGAGTCATTTTTTCCAGGATTTATATATACTTGTGATCCAAATGACACTCTAGACCCCAATTGGCCGAACAAGTTTCTTATTTTGTTACAAATTCAAAGTGATCTTCTTCATAGAGAAGTATCTAATATGAAAATTAAAAATGCTGCTTTTTCTATGGGGCATTTAAAGCGCTAGGACCTGATGGATTGCTGGCTCATTCTTTCCAGACTCAGAGGGAAATAGTGGGCAAATCAATGTGCAAACTAGTTAAAGATGCTTTTCAGAATCCTTTGTCAATTGGGGAATACAATCAACCAAATATAGTGCTCATTCCTAAGATGGACTTGCCAACTTTGTTAAAGGATATAAGGCCTATATATTTATGTAATGTAAGCTTCAAGGTGACTACCAAACTGATAGCTAACAAATTCCAAGCAGTTATGAATTATCTGGTCAGTCTTGAACAACGCAGCTTCATTGCATCCAGATCAAGTTGTGATAATATTATCATAGCACAAGAAGCCATTCATAAAATGAGAACAAAAAAAGGTAAGAAAGGTTAGGTTGCCATAAAGGTAGATATGGAAAAAGCATTTGATCGGTTGGATTGGAATTTTATTGCTAATACCCTTCATTGCATTGGAATTAGAGAAAATCTTAGGAAACTTATTATGTCTTGTGTACAATCAGCTACCATGAGATTACTCTGGATGGACATGCATGGCTTGAGTTTATGCCTACCAGAGGAGTTCGACAAGGTGATCCACTCAGCCCTTATCTCTTTGTTTTGTGTATGGAAAGGTTGGCTCATCTAATAAATGAAGAGTGTTAAAATCAAAGATGTAAACCATTAAAATTCATCAACAATGGGACTTCTATCTCCCATCTATTCTTTGCAGATGATTTATTGTTGTTTGTCAAGCTTCATTTGACTAGGTGGAGAATATTAAAAGGGTCATGAGTCGATTCTCGTGCTATATCAGGACATAAGATCAATCTCGATAAGTCCAAGGCCTTCTTCTCCAAGAATGTTCACTTTAATCATGCATTGCAATTGAGTCAGACCTTGGGTATAGGCATTATTGGGAATCTTGGCAAGTATCTTGGTGTACCCCTTATCCATTCAAGGATCACCAAAGACAGCTTTCGACATATCATCCAAAAGGTTCGCTCGCGGTTTTCATCTTGGAAAGGTAAGAACCAGGGGATAACCGTCCATACAGTATTGAGCAAAGTTGTAATTTTAGCATTACCCTCATACCAAATGCAATCTACTCTCCTCCCAAAGAGTGTATTGCATGAGATTGAAAAAGTGAGCAGAATTTTTTATGGTGTTAAGATGAAAATGCAAGGAAAATGCATCTCATTGCTTGACAAAACATCATAAAGAGCAAGAAGGTTGGAGGCCTGGGTATAAAAAACTTGGAGCTTCAAAACAAAGCGTTTATTATGAAGTTATGTTGGCGTATGATCACAAAACCGGACACATTATGAGTCAAATGTTTGAGAGACCAATATGCCTGTGGGAATTCTTTAATTCCTCAAGTGTTGTGCTATAATGCTCTGATGTATGACATATTATTGGAAGGTGTCACACAACCAGTCCTAGTTATAAGTTACTCCCTCTAATCTTTATTATAAGGCACCAACTAACAAGTGTATTTGATCTTTTTTATAAGGTATTTATTTTTTTTCAAAGAGCATTAATTATTTTTCTCAAAGGATGCCCATAATTAATAAGGGTAGTGGGTGAAAGTAATAATTAATATGATATTAAAATTTAATGCAATTAGTAGGGTAATATTAAAAATTACTTAGACTTTAAGACAAATTTAATGACTTTAATTGTTGTTATTAGTTTTGAGAATTGTTAGTTGGAGACCAGAGGGAATACTTCCAACTTTTTTCATATAGATCACAAAGAAACATTTTAAACCCAATTAATTGTGCCTTAAAATTTAACAAATTTATAACTTTTCTCCTATTTCTATACAATATATCCCATAAAATCAAAGTTAACATAATAGCAAATGAATGATATAATTGTACATTCATATAAAAAAATGTAATGATATGATTTATAAATAAAACCAAAGTAAACCTTTTCTTATAGTCCTACAAATAAGACCTGAGGAGTAAGCTTTAAGTCATTTGTAACTACATAAAATGGTTAATTCATTAAATATGTGAGCTAACACAGAGAAGGACCATGTAGTTCTTTACGAATTGTCTTATTCTCCATGATTTACATTGGAGTAATACAGATGCAATTTTCCCAAGAAAATAGAAGTTGCTTTATTAATAGCAAACATTTTTAAGATCAAATGAATTGAAACTATTTTATTGATATATGTAATTTTATCTTACACTCTTGTTAGGAATCAAAGAAGTATGGGCACAAGCGGCACAAAAGAAAGATGATTTAGTAGTCAACAATATAATAGTAGAAGGCATTTAGAAATTAAACATTTTGTTTTCATTTTTCCTGAAATGTTAATTAAGGATATTAGCTTTGATTAGTAGTGAACCATGTCAATTTTATATAACAAATGTCTTTATAATTAAGTGTGATTTTCCCATTAAACTGTTGACTTTAACACAATTATCTGAATTTATTTTTTTGAAGGTTATGAAAGTAGTCAACTTTATCATGGTAAACAAAAGTAGTAAACTTTATAAACGTGCAATTACTCATATTATTCTGATGTTGAAAAGGTTAAAGGGTCAACACACGCATTTATAGAATACACACCAATTTATAAACATATATAAATAGTGTGATTTACATCAAATCCTACACCAAACATAAATGTAACATCTAGTTAAAATCTGATACTGAAAAGTTTGGTGGAAAGAATTACAGAGAGTAAGACAAGTAAAAAAAAAATCTATTTCCATGACACAATAACCAAGATATAACATGTTTATTATATCCCATTAACTATATCATAACATGATAACAACTACCCATTTATCAACTTTTTTGCTAGGTAACAGTTTTTCTCGAGGTTTATAACAGGGTTCAATTTGGTCCTAAAATTTTATCAAGTATATTTTCAGTCTACTAACCCTAACATCGTCAGTAGTCCCAAATGATGATTTTTGTTAATCATTATTATTTCTTAGAATTAAATTTAATACATCAACATTTGAAAATATTTTGTCAATATTTAAAATTTTGATGTCATCATTTTTCCTAACAGTATCAGAGTTAGAGGAATGAGAAAAAACACTTAATATATTTAACGAAGTAAAATGAAACTTAGTATGAAATTAAAGGATTAAAAACGATTTTTTTTTTACTATTAATTTTTATCTAAATATATTTGACATTGCACATTTATTTTTGGGAAAATTACGCATGTCCCGAGGAACGAAAAATTATAAAAAAGTCCATTGAAATCACCAAATTACACGAGAAATCCCAAGGGGCTTTTTTGATATTATTTGTATTAATAACATGAAATGCCATATTTACAATAGAAACTCTCATATTTACAACAACATTTAAACACTTGACCATTTACAACAGAAAAAGCCATATTTATAAGAGGAAATGTCCATATTTACAACAACATTTAAACACTTGGATTTTGAACGTAGAGAGGTCATTTACAATAGAAAAAAGCTAAATTTACAACGAACGTCTTGTATTTACAACAAAATTTAAAATTTGGTCATTTACAACAGAAAAGTCCTATCTATAACAGGAAATGCCTATATTTACAATAATATTTAAACACCTGGATTTTGAAGATAGATAGGTCATTTACAACAGAAAAAGACTAGATTTACAACCGGAAATGCTGTATTTACAACAAAATTTAAAATCTGGCCATTTATAACAGAAAAAACTATATTTACAACAGGAAATGCCTATATTTATAACAACATTTAAAAACCTGGATTTTATTTCCATAAAATAATAACAAAAAAGTTTCTTGGGACTTCGTGTAATTTGGTGATTTTAAAAAATCTTTTTTGTAATTGTTTTTGTTCCTTGAAACTGCGCGTAATTTTCCCTTTATTTTTTCCCTTCTTTGCATTTCATCACTTAGTGAAATATTTATTTCTCTTATATGTATATCAGAAATCTTTACGTACTTATTTTCGCTTATCTGTTTCTCCTTCATTCATTTATATGGCATCAAAAATCTTTGCTCTAGGATAGGTGATCTGTTTCTCCTTCATTCATTTATATGACATCAAAAATCTTTGCTCTAGGATAGGTGGTGGTGGAAGAGAATGTCAGACAAGTGTGTATATGAGAGAGAAATGGCATAAATGGGCAGAGCCAAAGAGATATAGGTGGTGCCATATTTTTACTACTTCCGATGATGTATTCATTCAGTCCTATTTATAACTTACTTTCAACTTTTTTCATACTGATCACAAAAAAATCATTTTAAACCCTATTAACTGTTTTTTAAAGGTTAACAAATTTCTAACTATGCTCCTATTTCATAACAATATATCTCATAAAACCAAAGTTAATTTTATAGTAAATGAAGGGTATACATTAATATAAAAAATGTAATGATATGATTTATAAATAGAACCAAAAGGAGTCAACTTTATCATGGTAAACAAAAGTAGTAACTATATAAACAAGCAATTACTTAAATTATTCTAATGTTGAAAAGGTAAAAGGATCAACACACACATTTATATAATTTACACCAAGTTATAAATATGGGTTTAATGTTTCTACTTTTACTGTAGAAATATATATATATATTTTTTGTTATACTGACATAAAAGTGAGTAGGTCTTACTAATATTTTTTCTTTTTTCTCTTTATAATGAGACCCAATCACTTTTATGTGATTTTTGCAGCAAAAGTAAAAATATTAAACCCAATAAACATATATAAATGGTGTGATTTACATCAAATACTACACAAAACATAAATGTAACATCTAGTTAAAATTTGATACTCCAAATTTTGGTAGAAAGAATTACATAGAGTAATCGGACCCTTTGACAATTAATCCCATTGACTATATATATCATCACACGATAACAACACCAATTTATCAATTTTTTGTAAGGTAATAGTTTATACCTAATTTTTATCAATTTAGTCTCCCAACCCTAACATCGTTAGTAATCCCTAATGATGATTTGTATTAATCATTATATTTTTAGAATTAAATATAACATATCAGCATTTGAAAACATTTTATCAATATTTAAATTTGGATGTCATCATTTTTCCTAACAGTATCAGAGTTAATTTAATGAGAAAAAAACACTTTATATATTTAAGGAACTAAGATGAAACATATAAAATCAAAGGAGTAAAAATGAAATTTTTAAATAAAAGTACGTGTCATTTTAATTTTTTTTTTTTTTTTTTTTACCTCTTTGCATTTCATCACTTAGTGAAATATTTTATTTTTCTTATATGTATATCTTTTTTTTTGGTTCAAAGTTTCTCATATGTATTCTAGACCTTCTTTACATACACTACTATAAAAAGGGGATATTACTTTCCTAGAGGATGTCCTTATTGAAAAAAGGAAGTAAAAAGTGAACGCGGTGGCATTCTCGTAATTATTTGGTTGAACTTTGAGACTAAGGCATCCTAAATCATATTTTGGGACGCCTAAAATTAAGTTAGGTGTCCCAAATACATTTAGGGATGCCTAAAATTAATTTTTTGGGAATTTTTGGATGCGGGGGGAAATTTTTGGCATCCTAAAAAGATTTTGGGACGCTTAAAATTAATTATTTTGTGCTTTTAGGAAAAAAAATCTGGTCCCAGGGGATTTTTTTGTTTTTGTTTTTGGCGTCCTAAAATGTTCTTGGAATGCCTAAACTTAGATTTTTGGCATCCTAAATTGTGTTTAGGATGCCGAAAACACTAATTTTGGCGTCCTTAATAGCTTTTAGGACGCCAAATATATATATATATATATATATATTGGGTAAAGGAGTAAAAATACATATATGTTTTGCTCCTGGGAGCGCCTAACATCATGTGCTTTTTTTGGGAGCAAAAATACACACGTGGTTATTTTATAGGAGCAAAAATCACACACTTTCTTCAAATAGTGGATGTTGACCGTTAAGGAGGCTTTGTTGACCGTTAGTGCTTACGTGGATGATGAATTAGAGAGAGAAGAAGCCAAATGGGAGAGAAAAATGCTGATTAGGATACTGATGGTGCAAAGTAAAAAAAAAATTAGGGGAAAAAAAACCCTAAAATTGGACTAGAAAGGTTGGGTAAATCGAACTTGGGGAAAAAAAGAAAGCTAAAATCGATCAACAACAAGGAAATCGACCCACAAAAGAAGAGCTAGGGCTTTCTTTGATATCCAGAAATCTGAGAGTGATGATGAAGGAGGGTGATTCCCTCTATTTATTGCTTAAAACCTTAGACATCATCATTCTCGCTGCAAATCTCATTGTTTTTGTATTGAATATTTAAGATCAAGTTGCTCCCCTCTTACTATATTCAATCTGAGAGTAATCGTGAGGGAAATTAAACTGATGCTGTTAATGAGAGATGCTAAACAATTTTTTTTTTTTTTTACCGGAATGAGAGATGCTAAATTGAACTGGCTTCTTTCGTCATTTATTTTGATTGGGGTTTTGATGTTAGTTGCTGTCTTCCCTCCTTTTTTTCCCCAAGTTCGATTTTAGGTTTCCTTTTTTCCCCAAGTTCGGTGGAAGGGTGGTCGAGATGATGAAGGAGGGTGATTCGATTTTAGGTTTCCTTTTTTCCCCAATTTCTTCCTCACCGGCGTTTGAAGCCCGATATGTTCAATGCTTTTGTTTTTAAATTTTTATTTTATTTTTTTTTGCCCCAATTTTATTAACTTTGCACCTCAATCCTAGTCAGCATTTTTTCTTTCCATTTGGCTTCTTCTCACTCCAATTCATCATCCACGTCAGCACTAACGGTCAACAAAGCCTACTTAACGGTCAACATCCACTATCTGAAGGAAGTGTGTGACTTTTGCTCTTATAAGGTAACCACGTGTGTATTTTTGCTCCATAAAAAAGCATATGGTGCTAGCGCTCCCAAGGGCAAAGCACATGTATATTTTTGCTCATTTACCCTATTTTTTTTACCTTAAAATATCCTGACATTTCTTCGACTCCCTCTCACTTAGCCATTCCTTCACTTTCTCTCTTTCGCTCTCACTTGCCGTGACCCACACCAAAGCCGTGCTTGCTCGCTCGCCGTGACCCACGTCAAACCCATGCTCACACGCTCGCCGTGACCCACACCACTTCATCATCTCCCTCGACTTCTCTCGTCCTTCTCGTTTTCACTTCACCGTCGCTCTCGTCCTTCCTCCACAATGGCCGCTCCTCCTCCTGTACTGTCGAATCTCATTGTCGTTGCTCGCCGCCACTCACCGCTTCACTTTGCTTTGCTAGATCCAGACCCTCGCTTTTGAAGACTGTCTCGCCGCCATGTCTTTCGATGCTCCCTCTATCCGTACTTCTTCATCTTAGAATTTTTTGATCCGTAAGTCTAATTGTTAGATCTGAAATTTTTGAACATGTAAGTCTGATTATTAGATTTGAAATTTTTGGATCTATTAGTCTGATTATTAGATGTGAATTTTTTGTTTCTGTTAGTCTATTTGTTACATCTGGTTATCACATTTTTGGATCTGGTTCTTTCTTCCTTTATATGAGTCATGCATGTAGCATTTTTGGATCTAGTTATCATATTTTTGGATCTGATTCTTCCTTCCTCAGATACGAGTTTGGTGTTTTTTTTTTTTTTTTTTTTTTTTTTTTTTTTACAAAAAAAAACATATACGACGTCTGGAATTAATTTTGGGACGCCGAAAACTCTCTATATGTTGTCAAAAATATTTTTTGGGACGCCAAAACTCTCTTTTTTCGTACATCCCTCCTTAGGTGTCCTCATTAAACGGGATGTAAATTAAGACTGAAAAACTGATGTTATAGCTGTTTTTTTTAGCAGTGATACTTATTTTCGTTGATCTGTTTCTTCTTCATTCAGTTATATGTCATTAAAAATCTTTGCTCTAGGATAGGTGGTGGTGGATAGAATTTCTGACAAGTGGGTATGAGAGAGAGACAGCATAATTGCCAGAGCGAAAGAAATATAGGGGTGGTCCCATATTTTTTTATGCACCAGATACAAGTTCCATATTTACAGGGGACAAGATAATTGAATGCATTTCATTTCCCGATAAGGAAAACTAATTTTAATTTCTTTTTCATTAGGATCTCTTGTATTCAACCAGTCCTATTTATAACTTACTTCCAACTTTTTTCATACAAATAACAAAGAAACATTTGAACTCTATTAACTGTGCCTTAAAATTTAACAAATTGTTAACTTTGCTCCTATTTTATATACAATATATCCCATAAAACTAACATAATAATACTTGAACGGTATGATTGTACATTCATATAAAAAATATAATGCTATGATTTATAATAGAATCTAAATAAACTCTCTCTTGTAATCCTACAAACAAGACCAGACGAGTAAGCTTCAAGTCATTTTTAACTACATAAAACGGTTGATTCATTAAATCTGTGAGCTAACACAGAGACGGACGACGTAGTGATGAGAAGGCAATCTCGAACATGCATGTTGGTATGCTTTGATGGGTGTGCACGTTCGGGGTGTTAAATTGGCTAAATTCAAGAACAAAACAAAGGAGCGTGAAATAGAGCATCCACTACTACAAGTTTCTCATAATATAATGGTTTTTCCTTGGGATATACGAGCGCAAATATTTATATATAATGTTTTTTAACCATTAAAAATTGGGCAATATATTTTACGGTTTTTCAAACACGACCGTTACGTATAGGGGATTATATTTCATTGCGGTAAGACTATGACTGTTAAATATAGTAATATATATTTATGGTTTTTCAAGGGGAAAAAAACTGTGATATATTTGGAACAATACTTAACAATACTATGGTTCGTTCAAACATTACATTTAAGAGTTTCCCGATATTTTGTCAAAAAAAAAAAAAAAAAAAGCTACCCTATATTTAGAATAGGAGGGAGTGGGTGATGTGTTTGTGCATATATATATATATATATATATGTGTGTGTGTGTTTTTATTTATTTATTTATTTATTTTTGAAACAAGATGATATGTACAGATCAGATGAATTATATGTGTGCTTTGTAAGTACAAGAGCGTCGTATATGAGAAAGTTAAAGAGGGATAAGATAGCATTGACGGATCCGGATTGTTTCAGAAGCGCTTCTCTCAATATCTCTCAGTATCTTTGTATCTGAGCCGTTCAAAAGTTGATCTGAGAGTCCAGAATCTTTAATTTCGAAAATTGTATGCGATAAATATAAAAGTTTTAAAACTCTCTCTCTGACTGTTAGATTCATTTTTAAACAGTGCAGATTAAAAGATACTGAGAAAAAGATACTGAGATAATCCTCTTTCTAGCATTCACTGAATTGGGGAGATATGAGCGCATTTCAAGGATAATGAAAGATAATCCTTCTTTTCCTAGCATTCATTGAATTGGGGAGATATGAGCGCATTTCAAGGAAGAGTGTGGGGAATGAAAGATTCATTTATGTTTGTCTTCTTCATTTTCTATCCTTATCACTAAGTCTGACATGATAAATAAAGCAATTATCATATTGGGAAAATCCCCACTGGATCTAAGTTACCAAGATATTTTAAGAAATGGTCTAAAAAAGTCACATAAAAGATCTTATATTTTTTTTTTGGTATTATGTCAAAAAACAAAATTATAATATTGTACTAATATAGTTGTTAACATGTGCTGATATAGTTGTTAATATATATTAATTTAATTGTTAAAATATAGTTGTTAACATGTACTGATTTAGTTGTTAATATTGTACTGATATAGTTATTAACGTTTTCTGACATAATACCCCAAAAGGCTTTAAGATTTTTTTGAGATGTGATTTTTTTTATGCTTCTTTTTTTAGAATATCTTGATCACTTAAGCCTGAGAGTGATTTTCCCTGTCATATTTCACTGAGTCTGACATGTTGGTAGGCCCCTCTTATTCCTCTCTATCATTTGGCTCATACGTTATATGCCAGGTTCAGTGAAGCACAACAATTATTTTACACACACACACAAAATATGAAAATCATGACTTCACATGAAAAATATCAATTTGGTCCATCCTTTCTCGCGGGCCAACATTACTACAACAATAACTAGCCTTACCTATATTTAGAATTGGAGGAAGTGTATGTGTATCCTAAACCCTAAACAAAGCAGGAGACACAAAGATAATGATCCATCAATATAACATAAGACCAGATAAAAGGAGCAAAACACCAGCAAAGTCAGCAACAGTGAGGAAGGTCGATATACCCAATTCAGAGGGCAAGACACTTCCAATAAAGTTTTGACAATTCAACCGGCTACCAAATCTGTTTCTAGGAGAACACATATGTAAGAATAATTTCTAATCAAATTCCTTGAGACGAGAATACAATCAAACATAACTCATTCTTTAGTATGTGATATTTTAGCTAAATGGTATGCTAAGTTTGTATCTTCTCTAAAAGCGTGACAATTGTCAACTCGTTAATTTCTTTGCAAGGTAAACGATTAGAGTGCATTATTTAATATAGTGAGGTGGGTCCATGCATCAAATAAACTTCAAAAATTTGTGCTATATCACTTGTTAGTTGTTATATATATATATATATATATATATATATATATTTTGAGTTGTTATTATAATATTTTAAACCGACATATTGCAGTATTGTCTTTTTTTTTTTTTTTTTTTTTCTCAAAATATGATTCAATTTTTCAAAAGTTTATAATATCGAGCATCAAGAATACATTCATCAACACCGTAGACTATTCACTAGTCTATGCACCTGAGTTGACAAGTTAGGGAGGTAAGGTGACAACTCTTTGATTTGTCAAAATAATATGTCTACATAATTATTATGAAATTTTAATTAAAAAGGTTTGTATACTAATGTGATTGCACTTTGCTACATTATGTTAAGATACTAATGTGCAATGCTGTGTACTTAATGTCACTTCATGGGTGCATCCTCGTATTTGCATTTGAACTTAGGTAATCTAAAAAATTGAGTGGAAGTTGCCAGTGTTGTAACCAAAAGTATGCCCCATGCCATGTATGATTGTGTAACAAATTTTTCTCATTCTAAAAGCTCTTTCTTGAAGATAGCAGCATCAAGATTTCATGCTAATTATTTACTAAAAGAGCTATATTTCTTGTCCTGAAATTTGGATTTGGCCTAAAGTTGGCCTGAACGGTTTATGCTCAAGACAGAACTCCTTAGATGATGTAGGCATTAACCTGAGGTTCCAAGCTTTGAACTGAAGTTGTGATAATTTTTTCTTTATTTGGTGTTACTGCTTCTAGGTATCACAGATGATGATCTCCGTGAAACAGCATATGAAATTCTGTTGGCTTATGCTGGATCCAATTGGTATGCTATGCTATCATCATTTGTTTATTTTGAAAGGATCTCTTTTCCTTCTGAAAAATTTGTGAGATAGTTGTTTTCCACATATGTCATCGTATTTTTAACTCAATAATCAGGGGTCTAATTGTTCCATCATTGCCTAAGTTAATCAGATGATGTTTGTACATTTAAACTTCTGTATGTCTTATCTGTTACATTGATTTGTGTGAGGTTTTATTATGTGCATTTTCTTTTACTATTTATACAGACTGTTGGTGTATCAACCAGATTGCCTGCAGTTCAACACTTAATTGAGAGCTGTTAGAGACAAGTTCAAAGAACTTTCAAAGCTTTTCACATATTCTCCTTGGCTCTTTAGCGAAACCTTTGTCTGAGTGGGAGAGTTATCCAGCATATTACTACCAAGTAAAGAGCTCTTTACTTCCAAACTTTTGTATTATACTGCAGATTTTGATGTTTTCTTTTCTTTTATTATTTATATTCTTTTGTTTCTCTTTCATTCAATTATATGTCATTAAAAATCTTGGGAAAATTACAGCCAAGTCCCAAGGACCATAAAAGATTACAAAAAAGTTTCAACAGAAATTCACATATCAAAAAAGTCATAAATTTTGTTGTAAATATAACATTTCATGTTGTTAATATGAATTTTTTTTGTTGTAAATGATCAGGTTTAATTTTTTTTGTTGTAAATATAGCACTTCCTGTTGTAAATCTAGCATTTTTTTATTGTAAATGACCTCTGTATCTTGAGGACTTGAGTTTGAAACAAAATCCGGGTGTTTAAATTTTGTTGTAAATATAACACTTTTTGTTATGAATATAGTTTTTTTTTTTTTTTTGGTAAATGGCCAGACTTTTAAATTTTCTTGTGAATATGACACTTTCTGTTAATAAAAATAATATCAAAAAAGTCCCTAAGAATTTTAGTGTAATTTGATGATTTTAAAGGACCTAATTATATTTATTTGTCTTACTTAGGACCTGCACTTGATTTTCCCAAAAATCTTTGCTCTAGGATAGGTGGTCGTGAAAGACAATTTCTGACAAGCGTGGGATGAGAAAGATATAGCATAAATGGCCAGAGCCAAAGAAATCTAATTGGTCCCGTATTTTTTGTGGAGATGAAGACATAAAAAGTGAATGAAGTAGGGGTTAAGTATTTTTATTTTTTCAAAAAAAAATTAATGGGTGGAAAATCTTTAAAAAAAAAAAAAATCTATTAACTAACATATTTTAAAAAAATAATTTTTTATTTAAAAATCGACAGTTAAAAAATTAAATCTAGACCGTTCAAATCCCATCTAAAAGATCCAAATAAAAAGAGTTCCCCTACTCATCAAAAAATGAGCAGGAAACTATTTCCCCATAATTGCGGTGTCCCAGATAAGTGAACGTTTTTCCAGATAAGGAAAACTAATTTTAATTTTTTTTATTAGGATGTCTTGTTATTATTTACTCTTTCTAATGTATTCATTCGTTCTATTTATACTTCCAACTTTTTTTATACTCATCACAAAGAAACTTTAAACCCTATTAATTTTGTATTATAATTTAACAAATTTCTAACTTTGCTCCTATTTCACAGATCCCATAAAACCAAGGTTAACATATAATTGTATAAATGATTGGTATAATTGTACAGTCAACTTTATCATGGTAAACAAAAGTAGTAAACTTTATAAACGAACAATTACTCGTATTATTCTAATGTTGAAAAAGTAAAAGGATCAACACACACATTTATAGAATACACACGCACCAAGTTATAAACAAATATACATAGTGTGATTTACATCAAATCCTACAAAAAACATAAATGTAACATCTAGTTAAAATTTGATACTTCAAATTTTGGTGGAAAGAATTACAGAGATTAATCGGACCCTTTGACAATTAACCAAAAAAAAAAGTTTCTTTTTCTATTATTACACAATAACCAAGATATAACATGTCTATTATATCCCATTAACTATATCATCACATGATAACGACAACCAATTTTCAATTTTTTGTAAGATAATAGTTTATATCTAATTTTATATAAGGTTTCAATTTGTTCCTATAATTTTATCAATTATATTTTCAGTCTCCTAACCCTAACATATCGTCAGTAATCCCTAATGATGACTTGTATTAATCATTATTTTTTTAGAATTAAATATAATATATCAGCATCTGAAATATTTTGTAAATATTTAAAATTTTGATGTCATTATTTTTCCGAACACTATCACAGTTAGAGGAATGAGAAAAAAACACTTTACATATTTAAGGAACTAAAATGAAACATAGTATGAAATCAAAGGATTAAAAATGCAATTTTTCTTTTTATTATTAATTGTTATCTAAAAATACTTGACATTTCACTTTTTTTTTTTCTTCTTTGCATTTCATCACTTAGTGAAATATTTTATTTTTCTTATATGTATATCAGACAATCGATAAGTGTATATTTTATGATTAAATGGGTGCATATTTTATGAGAATTGATTGTAATTATTGATATTACATACCTATTTAATTATCTTTTATTGACTTTTCCATCATTGAATCAAACTTAGGATCAAAGAATAAATCGACATAAAATCTACTCATATCCTATTTTTAATGTGCATGAAATATTAGCGATTTGGAAAGAAGTATAAAAAGCAATTAAGAGGGCAATTAAGAGGATATGCAATCAGCCAAACTCGATGGTCCCATGCAAGAAAAATAGAAACAAAATCAATTGCGTGATCTGGTGGAGTAAATTACAAGATATGAGATATCTTTTTAATAAGAAAAGGAGAATCAGTGACCCAAGATCTAAATTATAAATAGGGAGGCAAAGACAAGAAAAGAGATGAGGAGAGAGACATAGAACGAGAAGGAACGAAGAAGCAGAGGAGTATAGGTGAGCATTCAAGTTCTCTTCATCATTTCCACGGAAGGACCGTGGAGGCGACGGAGAATCTTTTTTCCTCTCTTTCTCTTTATTCTTTGAACCTGGATTTTTTTATCTCTTTTATTAGTTTGAATAAAGCCATGTGTGGCTAGTTGGTTTTGCAACCTAGAGAACCTATGAACTTGTTTGGGTTTTAGAGATTATTCCCACTTGTTGGTTTTGCTTCATTTTATTTTAGTTTATTTAATCCTGTGTTCATTGTTATTGCTTATTGATTGATCACCATTGAGCATGTTTTGGGGATTTAGGGTTGGACTTGAAAGAGGGAATCTTAAATTGACCTTGGGAATAAATAATGTAGAATTAGGTTTAAATTTAACGTGAAGTTAGGTTTTAATCTAATTTGCGTCTAGGATAGACATATACCTAGAAGCAAATTAGAGTAAGTCCGATTTGAATTGCACCTTAATTAATTTGTGAGACATTGCATAATTATTTGAGGTAGGTGTATAAGTGGACCGACAGGCACTTATAAACATTAATACTCTAGATTAGGCGATTAAGTTAAGTCAAAGTTAATTTGGTGGGAATAAAATCTAAGAATCAAATAAGGGATTAGTGACTCTAGGTTGCTCGTTCATTAGTGTGTGGTTAGTTTGTTTTAATTTTAGTTTTAATTTCTTTTCTTTTAATTAAATTAAATTTGGTTTTCTCAACTTAAACGAAATTGTGAAATTAATGCTTAACAAAAGTTGTGATACTAAGTCCTCGTGGGAACGATACTTTTCTTATCACTTTATTACTTGATACGACCCCGTATACTTGCGGAGTTTATAGGCTTTAAAGTTTTGCCCTATCACAATCTTTACGTACTTATTTTCGTTGATATGTTTCTCCTTCATTCAATTATAGGGATAAGGTGCAATTTTACACATGTGCTTTTTCCCTGGAGCGCCTAGCGGACGATGAGCTTTTTTCGACCAAAAATACATATGTGGTTACGTTTTGGGAGCGATCAGCACCATGGCCATCCGGCCATCAATCCAACCGTTAACTTGGATGGAACACGACGTGGCGCGATGTGGACTGACACGGCGATGTGGAAAAAAAATTCAAAAATTAGGAAAAAATTCAAAAAATTTCAAATAGTTAAAAAAAATTCAAATAATTAGGAAAAAATTCAAATAATAAAAAAAAATTCAAATAATTAGGAAAAAAATTTCAAAAAATTAGGAAAAAATTCAATAAATTAGCAAAAAATTCAAAAAAAAAATAGAAAATAATTAGAAATAAATTCAAAAAATTAGGAAAAAATTAAAATAATTATAAAAAAATTAAATACCCCACTAGTGGGCCCCACCAACAGCTACCCTACCGTCGACCATCGCCGCGTGGCGGCGGTCAATTGTCTACGCGATCGATGGCGGTCAATTGCGAGGGCCGCCACTCAGCAGAGGCAATCGTTATTTTTAGAAAAAGGAAAAGAATGTATTTTTAGTCTTTTACGACATTAAATTTTCATATAAATATTTTTACTCTTCATTTATTTTATGTAGATAATTATTTTTTTGTAAAAAAGTATAATTAAATAGGTTTAAAGTTAAAAAATTGTTAAATTTTATGATAGAATTAATAAAGTTTAAAATTTTATGGTCGGTCCCCACCACCTAAGAACCGATCGGTGGCGCGACGTAGGGTCGCCGGTTATGGGGCCCACTAGCGGGGGTATTTTTTTTTTTTTATAATTAGTTTAATTTTTTCCTAATTTTTTGAATTTATTTCTAATTATTTTAATTATTTTCTATTTGTTTTGAATTTATTGCTAATTATTTTGATTATTTTCCTAATTTTTTGAATTTTTTATAATTTTTTGAATTTTTTTTCTAATTATTTTTATTTTTCCTACTTTTTTGAAATTTTTTCTTAATTTTTGATTATTTTTTGAATTTTTTCCTAATTATTTTTTTTTTTCTAATATTATTTGAATTGTTTTCTAATTATTTGAATTTTTTTAATTTTTTGAAATTTTTTCCAAATTATTTGAATTTTTTTTCTAATTATTTGAATTTTTTTCTAATTTTTCCTTTTTTTCCACGTCGTGTTAGTCCACATCGGCGCCACGTCGGCGTTCCGTCTAAGTTAACTAATCAATTGACGGTTGATCGACGGCCGTAGTCTTGGCGAAACTCCCAAAAATATAACCACATGTGTATTTTTGATCTAGGAAAAAGCTCATGGTACTAGACGCGTTCCTGGGAGAAAAACATATGTATAAAATTGCACCTTATCCCTTCAATTATATGTCATTAAAAATCTTTGCCCTAGGATAGGTGGAGGTGGATAGAACTTCTGACAAGCGTGGGGATATGAGAGAGATAGCATAAATGGCCAGAGCCAAAGAAATATAGGTGGCCGGTCCCGTACTCCCAGACACTTTATAGACATGGAGATATAAAAAGTGCATGAGATAGAGGCCAAGTACCATAATTAGGGGAGCATAATGGGAAAATAATGGGAAAAAAAAGAGCCTTTATAATCCTAAAAAAGGTTCTTGATAAATTCATTTTTAATGGAGAAATTTTTTTTTAAAAAGAGCCTTAACATTCAAAACGAACAATCCCAAAAAAGACTTGACCGTTAGGGTTTTTAACGGAGGGGCAACATTGCCCGTTTTGAAACTTTTTTTTTGGAGAATGTTGCCCCCGAGTTTCATAAATTCATTAAAATTTAATAATTAAATCTTCAAAGGGCAACATTGCTACGCAAATTTACAACAAAATCAATACTCAAATTTAATTAAATCAAATTTACAACAAAATCAATACTCGTTTACAATTAAATCAGTCACATTTACAACAATTTTTTTACCACTAAATCAGTCCCATTTATAACAATATCAGTCCCGGCTAACAACTATATCAGACTCATTTACAACTCACCAAGATTCTAAAAATCCCGCCCTTTTTGGGATTTTCAGAATCTTGGAGTCATTTTTGGGATTTTTTTCTCCAAAAAGGGCCCTTAAATGGATTTTCCCCAGATAATTGAATGCATTTCTTTTTCAGATAGGGAAAACTAATTTTATTTTGTTAATTATTAGGATGTCTTTTTATTATTTACTCCTTCAAGATATACTTCATTTGGTTCTTATTATAAGACACAAACTAACAAGTATATTTGATCTTTTTTATAAAGGACTTGCTTGTTCTTAAAGAACGTTAATTATTTTTTTTTTATATGTCCCTAATTAATAAGGATAGTGGGTGTGAGAGTAATAATTAATATGATATTAGAGTTTAGTTCAATTAATAGGGTTAATATTGAAAATTACTTAAATTTTAGGACAACTTTATTAACTTTAATGGATTTTTTGTTGATGTTTAACGGTTTTCAGCCGTAAAATATATAAGCATCAAATATTTATATATAATAGTTTTTAACCATTAAAAATTGTCACTATATTTTACGGTCTTTCAAACATGACCGTAATGTAGAGAGAATTATATTCAATAGCTGTAAGACTATAATTGTTAAATATAGCAATATATATTTAATGGTTATTCAAAAACAACAACCATATATTTGTTACAATATTTAATGGTTAAATGATGAAAGGTGAAGTATTTGTTGCCAAAAGAATGGATTTATTTGACTGTTATATGTAAAAAAGACCGTCATATATTTAAAATATATGATGACTATTAGCGAATAACCATTAAGTATGTGTTTTGAGCCAAAAAAAAAAAAAAAAGTATGTGTTATAGTTTTAGTTTGTTTTAAGAATTTTGGGGCTCGCTTTCGACAAGCCTTCTACAAAATTACCTACACAAACAATATATATACACCAAACACCAAAATAAAGGCTCTTATTTATACCCTTGCTTGTTCAAATTCAATTGTACCAACCTTAACTCATCCATTTTCAAAGTATTATTATTATTAACCCACTTGCACCTGAAAACTGAAACATGAAATTATATGTAATCCAATTCCCAAATGTGCTCAACCATGCCAAAGTATGACATCTTGGCATAGATAGGATTCTTAACTCTTGCTCTTGATACATGCATGGTGTTGGCATTAAACAATAACAGCTACCCCCTATTTTGCATTTTGGTTAGAGCATCTTGCTTTTAATATAGAAAGCGTATCCATTGGTGACATAGCTTGAGAAAGAAAGCACATGTCGGTTTTGGACCATATATGCGCCAAGAACATTACATTATCTAGAATTGAATTATGATCAACAATGTAGTTGTCATCTATGTGCTACTTCAACCATGTTGTGGATTATTTATTATGTTTCTTGACATACGAACTCTGTGCTATGTTGGGTTTTCCCTCCTAAGCTCATCCATATAAATACCTATATATTTGTCAATCTCTTTAGAGTTGTGAAGTACGTATAGGTGTGCTTGATTCTAGTGTTGTTTTGAGATAGTGATAACTTTCTTTCCCATCAACCCTTATCCATTTGTCCTTCCTTCATGTCGAGACACCGAAAGCCAATATCACAAGCATCTTTCAAGTAATTGGTATAGAATTCATCCACCTCTTTACAAATGTATTGTTCAACAATACAACTATTAGATATAATTAGTTTTAATTATGTCAAATATAGATGCCAAATATCGAGAGCAAAAATTTTAAATAATATATTTATTTCCTACATTGACTAACTACTGTATCTAATGTAGATTAGTCCAAGTTGAATTATGAAAAATGATCGAGAGAAGAGATTAAAGAAAAAAGAACTTGCCACATATAATGAAGATATAAACATTCAAGTTCTTAAATGTGATACCAGAAGTTTCTACGATCTAATGGAAGTTGAAATGTCTCAAATCAGAGTTAAAATAAGCAAAACCAAGCTTCATGATGAATACTAATTTGCTACATCAATTTACTCCTCAGCTACAATGATTTTTTTGTGCATTTTTCATCAAACTTGAGTTCAGAATTTGAAAACTCCAGTGTGCCACTGGAAACTTGAGTTTTAGCTCCTTTATTCACCTTTGTTTAGTGTTTTACTTGAGCGAGCTTCAATAATTCAATGATATCTCTCAAACCACACATTTGATTCAGGTGAAACTAGTTTCATATGAAACTAGACTCCCAATGAGTCATTTTGAAACCAAAATCAAGCCAAAGGAGTTCAAATGAAAGAGCTACAAATTTCAAAAGTTGCCACATGAAATCATGCCACACAGCAAACACAACTTTAGTAATTTGGGTATATCTCACAAACTACACATTCAAATGAGCTGAAACTAGGGGCATACGAAAATATACTCATAAATTTTTTAAAACATCAAGATTACGGAAAACAAAGATCAAATAAAAGAGATATAATTTTTTTGAAGTTCATAGTCAGATCAGGACAATGCAAAAACGCTGGTCTTGAACAACGATCGATGTCGATCGTAACACTTGGCACACAATAAATTTGGAGCTAATTCTCTTTGCATTGGAAAGAAGACTTAAGAGCTTTTAGGGGATAGGTGATTTGCCAAATTTGGAGCTATATCGAAGACTTTATGCTTACTGGAATTTAATCTTCGTGTTGCCAATGTTCTTGCATTTTGGAAGTCAATGGATTCTAGAAATTGATCTTCAATCGAGTAACCATGGTTGCCAGTAGAAGAAGTTTGCTCCAACATTCGAAGAACAACACTCTTATTCATTCTAGATCAAACAAAGGTAGCACTCGAGTTCTCTAAGCAAAACTCGAGTGCTAACACTACTAGAAAATGCACTATTTGCGATGGAATTTGCGAGGGAAAAAAATTCCGTCGCAAATTTGGGTAAATTTGCGAAAACTAAGTTTCCCTTGCAAAATGGTCAATTTTGCGAGGAAAAAACTTTCCCTCGCAAAATGGTGATTTTTGCAAGGGAACAATTTTTCCCTCACAAAAATCACCATTTTGCGAGGGAATTTGGCTTCCCTCGCAAATTGAAGAAAATTTGCGAGGAATATTTTTTTCCCTCGCAAAAAATGGCGGACACGGGTGAGGGAGTTAGGCAAATTTAACTAAACTTTGAGAGGGAAACGATATTTCCCTCGCAAATTTTCTTCAATTTGCGAGGGAATACTTTTTCCCTGCGAGGGAAATATTGTTTCCCTCGTAAATTTAACTAAATTTGCAAGGAAAATATCATTTCCCTCGCAAAATTTAGTTAAATTTGCCTAACTCCCTCACTCGCGTCCGCCATTTTTCCAAGATCCACAAATCGACATTAAGGTAGATGAAGCACAACAAGAAGAGAAAGTGGAAGAGCGATTGCGCTTACGTAAGAAGTATCAGATTAGGGATTTTGAGATGGACACTGTGGCCTTTCATGTGTGCCTCGCAGCCGTCTCTTTGGTTTGCCTCTCCCACAATTTTGATTGCCAGAGTGGTCAAATAGGTAGCTTTCACAAAGATTACGTCCAACAGATTTCGAGCCTATGTGCTTGCTCGTTATGTGGGTACTGCCATGTTACTTGCTGAAGATAGCTCGAGTAATGATTCGCCTTATATGTAGCATTTTGCTTTACCTTGTCTAATGTGTTAGAATTCATGGAGGAGCACATACGGTTGCGTTATCATCTCTCAAAAATAAACCACCAGTTCAGAATATGTCTTCTTCTGCAATTCTTGGGCTGGGGAATTAAAAGAACTAGATGAATTTTGCTTCTACAAGGAGCTGTTTTTATGCTGGTTTTGCTACTTAAAGGAACTTTGCAGAGGTAACTACAAAAGGTGAAATCCAAGGAAGGGCTAGCAGGTTTTTGAGGCGTTGAATTCTTGATTTCTTTAAGGCGCACACCAGAGCAGAAGTTCAACAGTTCAAAACAGTGTCGCGCAATACAAGGAAAGGTCCTTCTCAGCCTATCTTTAAAACAAATTCCTCACCACCAATCAAAGGTTCAGGTGGCATCCTTTCATTGATTCCTCATTGAAGTATTTTCTCATTCGGCAATACAAATAACCCTTTTGCAACCATCCACGATGTGCCATATATAGGAATTTTTCATACTCTGCTTTAACCTGATCGACTATGTACCCTCTTCACAAATCGAGCATCCAAGTTGGCTTTTAATGCTATACCCTAACAAATTACCATTTGCAGGAAAGTCATTGTTTGTGCCAAATAGAATGGCCTTCATATTGAATGTTTCTTTTCTGATGAGCATCATATACAACCGCCCCTTTGTCTCACAACTTCTTCAAGCCTTCAATAATTAGTGGCACAAGGTATACATCTATGTCATTCCTTGGTTGCCTTGGCCCTAAGATTATAATTGACAACATATGTACTTCTATTTCATCGAGAGTCATGGACGAAGGTTACATATAAACAATATTGTTAGACCTGGCTATTGAGCATTTGAATAAACACATTGATTTGAGAGTATATTCACTATATATTTCTCTTTATTATTTCATTACATGGTATCAAAGCTTGGTTAGTTCTTGGCCAATTTGAGTTTTTACGGTGGCCGCCGTCACTTGTACGATGACGATGGGGCCCGCCCCGACTCGGCGTGTGTGTTCGTGCCATTTTAGTTTACGTGACTGTGTTCGTGCCATTTTAGTTTCTGTCCATTTTTTGATTATCCTTTGGTGGTGCTCCTTCTTTTCCGTTTATGTCAATTTGTTGTCTTTTTGGTACTATTCCGTCTGTTGTTTCGTGAACAGTGAACCATGTCGTCACTGTTCACATGGGGAGAGAGAAAGCGTGTATCTCGTTGTTTGGTTGTTATGACCATTTTTTGGTCGTGCTTTATTCTCCGACGTCGAGCCTTCATTCCCAATATGTATAGGTCGGATCTTTGCTTCGAAGGTTGCGTTGTGAGACTAGGTTTCTACTATTTCAGCACGGTCGGCATTTTGTTTCATGCACGTTCATTTGTCTCTAGTGGCTGGGTTCTTCATTTGTTACGTTTTCCAGCACGTTCGTGAAGTGCTATTTTGTCTTGAATGCCGTGCTTGTGGTTGGGTAATTTCGTTGGCATCTGTTATGCTTTGCATCCTCTGGTGAGGAGTTTGGTGGTCCTTGTGTGACCCATTTGTTCTTTGCCTCTGATGAGGTGTTTCTTTGGTGTTTGTCTCTGTTGAGATGTTTGGAGTATTGTTTAGTCCGCTTGTGACACTGTCTGCTACCGGAAAATAAGTTCTGCCGCAAAATCAAGCCATTTTGCTATGGAACAATTTTTTTCCTCGCAAAAATTCTGTATTTGCGAGGGAAAAGTTGTTCCTCGCAAGTTTCGTCGCAAAATTTACATTTTCTAGTAGTGGTTGGCGTATGATTACAAAACTGGATGCGCTATGGGTCAAATGTTTGAGAGACCAATATGCCTGTGGGAATTCTTTAATTCCTCAAGTTTCCAAAAAACAATCTCAATCTCTAACTTAGAGAGCCATTGTTAATGTTTGGGATATTTTTCTTCTAGGCGTAGGTAAGAAAATCAATAATGGAAAGAATACCTACTTTTGGTGGAACATGTGGACTCCATTCTATGATCCTCTAATTGACTATGTCCAATAAAACCTAGAGAAGGTTCAACCAAGGGATAAAATTGCTGATTTTGTTCTCCCACATGGACGATGGAATGTGTCTAAATGGAGAGAATTCTTTTCTGAATGGATCGTGAATATATTAGTTATGCTTCCACCTCCTCAGGGTGTTATTGAGGATTGTGTTTTTTTGGAGAAATGCTTCTGATGGAAAATTCTCAGTCAAAGTTGCCTATAATTTCCTTTCTCACCAGGAAGAGTCATGTGGTGCACAGGTCTAAAAAAAAATCTGGTGTTGGTAGGTGCTTGAAAAAATAAAAAATTTCTTTTGGCAAGTTGCTTATGAGAGGCTAAGTACTAATTCATTGAGAGCTAAAAGAGGGTTATCAGAAACACCAAACTGCCCTTTGGGTTGTCCCTATGAGGAGAGTGTTATCCATATGTTGAGTGATTGTAAGTAAGCCAAAGAAGTATGGAAACAACTTATTACTCCTAACCAATATACTGTTTTGTTTAGCTGTGATTTGCAGGGTTGGCTTAATTGGAATTTCACACATAATCTGAGGAAGAGTAGATTGAATCGGTGACCATGGAACAAAATTTTCAGCAATGCTTTTTGGCTCATATTGAAGGCACGTTGCAGTCTTTGAGGATTCCGGTGCGACGATCAAATAAATTAATCACTAGATCTTGTTCCATTTGATGGAGGATATATCAACAGGAAGATTCTAGCATCGAATTTTTCCAACTAATAGATGGAATGAATGTCACTAGAGCCCACCAATGCCAGGAGCGGTTCGGATCGACGTAGATGCTTCAATTATAGCTAGGAATCACGCAGCATATGGTGGCCTCATTAGATATGATAAAGGACAGTGGATTGTGGGTTTAAAAAAGGCACTTGGCCTGACGATGGCCGAAGTCTTGGCTATCAAAACAGGCCTTGAAGTCTGTCAGTCATTGAACCTGAGAAATATACAAATGTTCTCGAACTCAATTGAAGCTATCAATATCTTGTTCAGGGATAATGGTGATGACCATCCATACAGGAACTTGATTGAAGAAACCAAACAGCTTCTATATGCTGATTGGTCGGTGGAGGTAAGGCATGCTCATAGGGAAATATTATTGTGTGTAGATAAGCTTGCTAGGGAGGTTTACTCTGATGATCCTCATGTACTTATTTTTTTCAGGAAGTGCAAGAGTATTGTTATTCAGAGTTTTGGACAGACATGTATTTTGCTAGGAGGGGTCATCCCCAAGTAGGTAGTATTATCTAACATGGTTATTTTAGAGTTGGTTTTGGCCCTAATTATAAGAGCAAGTTTTAACTTTTATCAATTTTTCCTATAATACCCCTATTTATACTTTCTCAATAATAATTAAAGACAATAATAATTTAATAATGCACCTATATATTCTATAAAGTAAGTAATGTTTGCAACTCATTAATGTCATATACACCTTAATTACCACTCCTTAAATTATTTCACTCCATATTAGATAATGTCTCGCACTTTAAGATAATTAAAAACTATAACTGAATAATTTTTTTTAAAAAAAAATAATTGGATGATTCACTATTTTTTGAAAAAATTTATGTGATTTGCCAATAATATCTATCCCCGTCTTTTCATGTTTCGGATCATATAAACAATTTCGGATTAATAATTATTGACTGTTATGTAAACAATCTCATAGACCCAATACTGCTATGGCTACTGATTCCACAAATTTTTCCTTGACGTCATTTTAAATTTGAAGTAAGGGTGTTTTTGGAAAATAATTACAATTAACTAATTTAACTCCTCTCCCGAATTTCTCCAAATTCGATAAATAGTTCCTATAATTAGGACCGGAGGGAGTATTATCTAACTTGGTTTAACTTCATGCTATGCTTGCCATATGTAAGTGCAAAAAAAAAAAAAAAAAAAAAAAAAAAAAAAAATCACTTAGATATTTTAAAAGATATCTTATAATAAAAAAAAAAAGGAGAAGAATAATCCAGATTCTCATAAGGTGATCCTGTCCAGTCACGGGTCTCAATCAATCATGGTCACATCACTAAAATTATAGTGATCGGAATATTTCCTTATCTGTGAAATGAATAAGCTACATACTCATTTGGGAATTTTTTAGGTTATGATCGTCCACACGATCTAATAATATCTTATCACGCCAACGAGTACTAAACGATTAGAGCGCCTCATTTAATATAATGAGGTGGGTCCATGAATCAGATAAACTTAAAAAATTTGAGCCATATCACTTGTTAGTTGTTATAATTTTAAACCGACATATGGCAGTAGTGTCTTTTGTATTAATCTCAAATAATGTTATTATTATTCAATTTTTCACTGTAAACTAGTTTCAATGCTCATAATATTGAACATCAAGAATACGCTTAAAAATTTAGAGTGTTAACGTTTTATTTGAATGGTGTAGATCTCTCACTGCAACAATAAGCATTGAAGTAGCCGTTCCATGGTGAATGATGTATATATCACAAATATACATATAATTATGGTATTACTCTCTCATGTCGTTAATATATAAAATATATTAGATTAAAAAAGTTAATTAATACGATATAAATTTTTTAAAACATTTTAATCATCTTATTTTTTTTTTTTTTTTTTGGGTTTACAAAGGCGGGGAATCATCAATCAAAGGTAATAAGGGCACATCCTAACCCTACCCAGTCCCTCCATATCCTCCCTAATCAGTCACTGCAAACTCTAATCATCTTCATTTATTTCTTCATTCAGTGCATCCTTGATTATTTTTCAGAGAGTAGTAGTAGGAGTAAATTAAAAAAAGATTGACATATATGAAAATTATGCATTATTTTTAGAACTAATATCAACTTCTCAAATACATTTTATATTAGGGACATAGGAGAGTAACTATTAACTAGTTTGCGCAAATGGGAAAAAACAAAAATTCTAAAAATAAGATATTCATTATATTTTTTATGATCACATAGTTACAAGATTTAAAAACCATATTTTATCCCATTAATGATATAATATACCATGTTACCAACTATGGAGGACAGAGTTGCCCGATCTCATAGTCGAGTCCGTGCGACTTGACTTGACGGTGATAACTCCGCCGGTGACCGAGGCAATTCTACCGCATGCATGAACTCAGGGTCTCTTGCCAAAGCCTCTAGTATTTCATTAGAAGCGCCCAACTCAATGTCGATGCTACCTTGTTCGGCTCCGGCATCAGCCATAAGCTTCCACTGCTTTGCATTTGCTTGGC
Organism: Acacia acuminata; assembly: GCA_019022655.1. Classification (NCBI taxonomy): domain Eukaryota; kingdom Viridiplantae; phylum Streptophyta; class Magnoliopsida; order Fabales; family Fabaceae; genus Acacia; species Acacia acuminata. Next base: position 4,078,563 of record JAFJYI010000028.1, on the reverse strand, counting down.
CACCGCGAACCGCCACAGGCCTCCCCCAGCCGAAGTCGAGGTTATAAAAGTTGGCCCTTGGGGAGCTGCTGGTTGTCATAAACTTCCCAATTGTGGCATGTTGTGTATGCATAGTTGGATTTCGTACCCAAGCTTCAAAGTCCCTCTTGATCTTCTCTTCCGTGTATGATGAGATTGCCTTGTTCATCTCTGAGGCAAACTTCCCTAGGCCTCCATGTCCCACTAAGTCCCTTACTTTCATCGTCACAGTGGTGAATTGCACGGTAATTCCAAAATAGTTGTCTGGAATTGGTGGATTTGAAACTCTGGAACTTGCAGATATGAGGAATCTGTAAGTGACTTCATCTTCCGGGTCAAGGTTCTGATTTCTTATCGAAGACCTCCAAACATGGGCTAAAACAGCTTGCAGGGAGGAGATTTTGTTGCTGGTGACACTATCTTGTATCTCGGAATTAGCTTTTGTTTTGAGTTGAGCAATTTTTCCTCTGTTAAAGTGGAAGATCCTCCTCGAAAATGGTGGTGATTGAGTCGTATTTGTTGACTCCTTGAGATGATGATTCTCTATTATTGCTCTGAATGGGATTGTTATTGGGCGCTCAATATTCCCAAGAGGAAACCATCGTTTAAATGAAGCGAGCTTTGAATTTGGGGCTATGTGATTTAGACCATTTCGAGAGATCTGAGCCCATGCGTTTAAGAAATTCCAGTAAGGCTTCACGTCAGCAATACAATGGTTCATGGAACAAGCCATGAAGATGCCATCCAAGAGCTCTGTGACTTGAACCACCATTAATGGAACCGAGTTCCTTCGAAGCTCTTGATATTACCTGGTGGAAAAAAAGAGGAGACAATTGGAGGAACATAAGTTGGTTCAAGGATGTCGGCAATTGTAGTGTTCTCTGTGATGGCATGAATAAAGCTTACTCCAGTGTTGTTACAGGTGATGAATACAGAGTACGCGTCATCACAGCCGCCGCGGGGGACGACAACAAGACGGCCGGCCAGCGGCCGGAAGAAGTCGAGGGCGGAAGAAAGCGAGTTCTTCAGGTGCTCGATCACTGTTTCTCTGTGTATTGAAGATGATGATGAGGAGGAGGGGTTTGTGAAATAGAAGCCCCTTTTGACCATACCCAAGCACTAGATATTGAAGATCCCATGGATTCAGATCGATTTGTTCAGGTGAATCACCATTTTTTTGGCAGCTTCGTGCTCTGATCGTAGTTATGGAGATGACTTTGACGGCCTCCATGAAATGGGGTGCTAGGTGTTTCTCTACGCTTGTTTTTGGTTATGGAGATGACTTTGATGGCCTCCAAGACAAATTGGTGGCTCTGGGCAAGCAGCAAATGAAGAGCGGAGAGGGTTTAGCTGGCACGCAATACAATTATTTTATCAAATCATTATCGAATGGTTTATAATATAATATAGTACAGAGTAAAATCTAGACGGATCCGATTTTCAGTATATTATATCTTAACCGAAAAGTTAATCATCTGGATGGATTAAAAACCGCATCGATAAAAACACCACATTTTAAATATAAAAATTTTAAAAGTCCCTTTCTAGATTTGGATTAACTTTTGACGCCCCATCAAAAGCTATGCGAGGATGAGGAGGAGGATATCTTTTAAAAATATTATTAGTTGCTAATTCATCATTTGGATAAGTGGAAAGTTTTTCATTTGATGGTTCAAAAGATGGTTCAAAAAATTTTTATTCTTTAATAAAAATTATTTTTTAAAACTGATTTTTTTAATTTAAAAATCAGACGTTTTAAAAAAAGATTAAATCTAGACATAGAGACTGGTTCCTACCGTACTCTAGCTACAAATTTCAGATTGCGTAGCAAATTTTTATCACATTAGGTCCCAAGTAATGTATTTTTTTAAAAAATTTAAATTTAAAATTTTCTATCTATCATTTTAGCAATGAAAGTATAAAGGTGCAAATTTAGCATGAACAACTTCATTTTGTGCAAATTTTATAATCTTTTAGGGTTAATTGAAATGAAATTATTTCCATAGGTCTAAGTGATATTTCCCATTAAAAATATTAAAATGATAAAGAGAGAAGATTGGTGAGCCACACAATACAAAAAATGACAGAAGTTTGTTCTCCTTAATAGCATTTATAAATTACTTAGCTTAGGTGTACTACAATTGTTATACCAAAAAATATTTAATTTTTTTAGGTGCTTATAACAAAAATGTTTACTACTAAATTTACACATTGGCATTTTGATCCTTGGCATTATAATATTTCAGCTATCTTAAAAGAATCACATGTATCTCTTATAAAAGGTATAACTTATAATAAAGGCAGAGCGCATAATTTTTTTTTGAAGAATCAATATTCTCGTAACGTGGTCCTCTCAATCACATTCCACATCATGGTTCCAAAATTTATTATATTTCCCTGAGCCCACACCAAAACTATATAATATAATTTTATAAACACCTGGGTTCTACTTTATAAATTTCGCCCCTCCTAATTTTAATTCCTGGTTCCGTCCCCTGGTACAGAGGTCATTTACAACAAAAAATGTCATATTTACAACAGGAAGTGCCATATTTACAACAAAATTTAAAATCTGACCATTTACAATAGAAAAAACCATATTTACAACAGGAAATGTCATATTTACAACAAAATTTAAAAACCTGGATTTTGTTTTCATACAAATAATATAAAAAAAAGTCTCTAGGGACTTCTGTGTAATTTGGTGATTTCAAGGGACTTAATTGTAATTATTTCTGGTCTTTGGGACCTATACGTAATTTTCCCAAAACTACATATAGTGATGGCAATAGGTGGGTGGGCCCATGCATCAAATAAACTTCAAAAATCAAGAAGCATATTTATCAAATATTTTGAGTTGTCAAGCAGCTTCCCTCTTAGAAAGTTCTTTCTTGGCCTCAATGATTTGAAATAAACAATACTGTATTAATTGTAGCCTCACTGTCAATCATTTTGTTTGACAAATACTAACACATGGTCGACAGCTCATAATCTAAAAACTGTAACTTCCTCCCTCTCATCTGCAAATGCAAATAATATAAGGGAAAATCTCATATAAAGACAGTTGAATTACAAAAATTCTAATTTAGGTTACTAAACTTAATAAATTATTAATTAGGTTATGTGACTCAATTAGGTATTTAGAATTTGGTCCAAATTACCTCTATATCCCTTTATTATTAAAAAAAAGTAAAATTAGAGACAAAATAATATTGTTCATACGGTACCTAAGAACCCTAACAATGAAAAATTCATGGAAGGCCTTAGAAAATCAGTATAGAAAGGTAAATAAGTTGGTTCTAATGTTAAATCTATATTTCCCAATCCATTTTAGTTGATATATGTATTGGAAGTAGTACAACATATTAGTACAATCGGAGCCAATTTTTCCCAAAACCATCAAACATTTTGCAAATTCAAACCCAAGTGAGATCAGAGCCAAATTTTCCGATCGTGTTCTTTCCATTCAAGTGCCGAAGCAGGTGAAAAAATTGGTAAGTGACCTTGTCGTCGAAGAAGAAGGTAGCCATCATCGGAGGGATTCATCGGTTGGTTGGGGAATAGTGAGGATGAATAACTGGGGAGCCATGAAAGCTGGTGCTAGTTATGACGTTGGTTGCTTTTATCTGCATAAATGGTGAACTTTCACTTGACAAGAAATTCATGGCTGACTATTCCTTTCCTCTCTTTTTTAGGTTATCGGTTAGGGATCCATATTTAAATATTCTAGATTAGGTTATTGACTCAATTTAAGATTTATTGAGTTTACCAGCCTTATATAGGATTTTCTTATTTTAACCGTCTTTATATGGGATTCTCCCATAATATAATTAAAGCCAGATCGAGGCTTGGAGGTTCAATATTGACTTGTGGTTCATAACGTATGGCGTAATTATCCAGACAGAGAGGAGAATTTAAATGTCTAGTTGTATTTGATAGTTAATGCTGATGGTATCCTTAATGTAAGAACCGATAATGTAATTTGGGAAGATTAAAAAAGTTAAATAAATTGTTTAATTATAACATATGTAACATGATCTTTCTAAAATAATTATATGAAATATTAGATCATATATTAGTTTATAATTAAGCAAATTTGTGTGGAGAAAAACGATAAATAGAAAAAAAAAATTGTCATACATTTAAAACAAAAATTTACACTCAAAATAGGTTTTATATTTACAATCAGATGACTGGGAGAAGTATTATTTACTAGTTTTGTGGGGACTTGTAGCCTCAGTTTTGTTAATTTTCATTCATCTGTGGTGCGCTGAAGAAAAGGTCCCAGTTTTTGCCACTCTGTTTAATCCGTTTTGGTTGCTGTACAGTTGTTTAGTAGTTCGTAGTCAGTAACCCTTTTCTGGTATGTTTGATGGACTACAAAATCATGGTGTCAGATGTCCTTTTTTCTCAAGCCGAATATATATATATATTTTTTTAATCTCACATGCTTATTTTACAAATCATAAAAGCTATTTTCTAAAAGTTAATCCAGACATGCTAATCTAGGTTGGTATAATATAGAATGGAATATAACCCTTTCTTCATTTTAACATGTCCAGAATAATTATTCATATGAGCATCATGAATATGCATCTGCCAGAATTAAAAAGCAATAGTAAAAAAAACAAAAAACTACCTAACCGGTTTTCCTTTTAAGAAAAGTGCTTAGAATAGAGAGTTAATCAGATTTGGACCATTTAGATCTAATTTGACAGTTTATATTTGTTTTTCTTTTAAGTTTTTATTGTTAAAAATTATTTTAATTGGTATATAAAATAAACATAATCTGTTAACTATTATTTTCTCAAAAAATAATTTTAAATTTAAAACATCATCATTTAAAAACAAAACAAAAAAACTTAAATTTGTACCGTCCAATAATCCACCATTTTACCAACTCGGAGGGCTAAAGTCTCAAATTCATAGAACAATGTATAGTATATGCATTCCCGTAGATAACGTGTACATCTTGTTTGATCAAGAAGCTTCGTGATTAATCAGATCTTGCGCTAGCACCAGCAGATCGAGCCCCACTTCCATGTTGACTAAAGAAGAATATCCAGATTTTTCTTATTTTAGATGTTGGATGGTCATGGGCCAGTTGTGATATTTCCTTCAATTCTGTTGGACTTTGGATTCAGGTCCGCCTTTAATGGATCGCATTATTTGCTTAGGAAATAAGTAGTCATGTCAAAGAATGGCACAATAAATGGTCAACTTCTTCGTCCCTTTGCCCTGATTGTAATTCGTTTTCAGAGTCGGTCTTGCATATTTTACGCGACTGTCATTGTGCTAAAACCTTGTGGCTGGAATTAGTTCATCCGAGGAATCAGGCATCGTTTTTTGCAGCTCATTTAAGAGACGGGTTTTACCTTAACTTGAGGAAGGAACTAGGTGGAAGTCAACGTTTCAGCTGGAGCTTGATTTTTGGTGTAACTGTATGGAAGCTATGGATGTGGCATAATCCGATGGTGTTTCAGGATGATTTTGTTAAGCCTCATTTTCCAGCTTCTGTTATTCTGAACTCTTGGAACCTCTATGTCCATAACAGCCTTAAAGCCTCCCAGGAACCTACATGGCAGGCCCCTCCCTCGAATTGGGCCAAATTAAATGTTGATGGAGCTGTAACCCAATCTGGAAATTAAGCTGGTTGTGGTGGTGTAATAAAGGATGAACATTGGTCATGGTTAGTTGGATTTGCTTCTCGGATTGGAATATGTGGACCTTTTAAGGCGGAAGAGTGGGCTTTCCTGAAAGGTCTATACAACTAGCGTGGAACAAAGGTTTCAAACGACTCATAGTGGAATCGGACTCAAAGAACCTGATTGATTCTTTGGTTAACTCTGAACAGGGTACCAGTCAGGATTTAGTCTTGCTCCAGATCCAGAAGTTTTTGGAAAGGAATTGGGAGGTGCAAATAGTTCACATTGCACGTTGCCAGAATTTAATTGCTGACAGGCTTGCTAAGGAGGCGTTATCTGCCTCAAGCCTTTTGATGTGTGTCCTTCTTTTCTTGGGACCTTAGTTACACAAGATTGTATGGGATCTCTATCCCCATTTTCTTTACCTTAATGAAAGGCTCTAGCCATTGTTTATACCAAAAAAAAAAAAAAAAAAAAAAAGAGAAAAAAAGAAACAAATCAACATTAATTACAGATTTGGTAATTGAGAAACAAGTTATTGTATATTAGGAAATTAATCAAGAATTAATTCAAGATTTTTATTTCTTGATTGTTACTTAGAACTCAAGCAAAAGTGCACATAACTTTTTAATTAGTGGTCTTTCTAGACCTCTATTAATAGGATGTGCCTTCCTTAGTTAACCTGAACTCTGCCATTGAGTTATATGGCAATCTGTTCTCTCCTACAATCTTTCTTGTTCTGATACTGTAATATCCAGATAATTATCTATCTGGAATATTATATTTTAGCAAATAATACCTATTTGGAAATAGATGAATATGTGGCTTTAAAACCTTGTAGAATACTTATTCTATTGTCTAGGGAAATTTCTAATGAAATTAGAGGGATTAAAGTGTCAAAATCCCTAAATGCAATTATAGGCCATGAAATGCTCAAAAATATTATGATAAATCCCAAGAGGCAATAAAATATTTATTGAAAATTAGAAAGTATGTTGTCTCTAATTTTAGGAATTTTTGGGATTATTTCCCTTGGAAAATAATGAGGCAAAATTAAATATAATTTTGGGGAGCATAAGTTGCCCCATGATTTTTAATATGATATGTGGGACATAAAATACCAATGTCAATGAAATAGTTGTGAGAAAATGATTAATCCTAATTAAGAAAATTATCAACAATTAGAAAGTGATTAGTTAAGTAATTAATATCTAATTGTTTAAGCCGAACAAGAGAATATTTAAGGTAGATTATGAAAAAATCCTTTAATTAAGTGTTTATGGCTAATATTAGCATAAAGTGTGCTTGCTAATCAATTAGAAAAGATTAAGAAAAATTGGTGAGATTAAGAACAATGAAAACCCTAAAAGATTGCTAATCATGGGATTAAGACTCTAATTAAGCTTCTAGCTAATTGAGATAAATTAAAAAAAAAATAAAGGGAAGAGAAAACCGAAATTTGAGTGTGAAAAGGGTTGTGGGTTTTTCAAAAATAATATCATGATATTTTGTTAATTAAATAATAGTATAATTAAGATGTTTGTGGAAGAACCAGGTTGGATAAATGAGAACGATAGAAATTAAATCCTATCTAGAAAACCATGAACGAAGTTTCTTAGGTCGACATATTACAAACAAGTGAATTTTTGTCCAAGTTGGTGTTAGCGGAAGTCATTTCCGTAAGCCCATGGGCGAATAAGGGATCGAGATGAAAAGATTGTTGGTTCTCGAAGAGATTTTGATGATTGCCAACAATTGTAAACAAAGAATGAGGATTTGCTCTCGGATGTTGGAAATCTCTCGAAGTGAGAGCAAACCTCGAGGTTTCGAGAAAACCTCGAGGTTTGGTCTTATGAGGAAGTATCAAGGTTGTGTATTCCAACTTAAGAAAACCTGGTTTCACAAATAAATGTGAAACCTCGAGGTTTATTGAGAAACCTCGAGGTTTTGATCTTCCGAGAGAAAACCCGGTTTCACACCAAGTTGTGAAACCTCGAGGTTTACTTCCAAACCTCGAGGTTATGCCTTGGCGCCAAACCAAGGATTTGAAAATCATTTGTGAAACCTCGAGTATTATCGAAACCTCCAGGGTTTCGACTTCCGAGAGCCAATGTTTTCCAAGTTGAAAACCTCGAGGTTTCCATAGAAACCTCCGGTTTGTGTTTTTGGGTCAAATCATTCAACCTTGCCATTTATCCAAAACCTCGAGTATTCCCTAAAACCTCGAGTATTGTGGCAACCCGAGAGCAATGAACTTACACTCATTTGAAAAACCTCGAGGTTCCTTGAGAAACCTCCGTTTGGCTTCATCGCATATTTGGCCGGGTTTCACACATAACGTGAAACCTCGAGGTTTCCGAAGACAAACCTCGAGGTTTGTGGTAAACCCAAGGAGCCTTCCTAATTGGAACATTATAAACCTCCGTGTTTAATCATAAACCTCCGGTTTGTGGTTTTTGATGTAAAATCATGTTCAAGCCTAAATGAGCAAACCTCGAGGTTTGAGAACAAACCTCCGTGTTTCGGGGTCGTTGTTTGAAATTTGAACTTAATGATTCTCGCTATACCTTCATGTTTGATCTCAATGCTTTCCATGATTATTCCTTATTGGTACTGGATATATTTAATCCTCTTTCTAGTGAGTTTCGAACGTGTCAAGTAAGTTTTACTCAAGGTTTAAAGTAAAAGCAAAAGTGATGTCGAACATTAAATGCTCAACCCGTAAACTTGCACCCTTCGGTTAATCCATCTCGCACACGGTTGCAAAGCATTAAAGAATGATTACTACATCAAGCAACATCCTCTCCAACGGATTAATTTGCGAGAGTCAACTCGACTATTCAACCACTTGGACTAAGTGAGTTTCGAAAGAGAAAGAAGACCTAAGTAGCTCACAACTTCTGTGGATCATCTCCAACGGTCTGATTATTAATGCAACGGTCTATTAATGATGTCTAGCTATAAATAGAGCTGCATTCAATTCTTCTCAACAACTACAACAACTGAAAACGCACAAGCATTCAAGTTTCTAAACTACCTTTCGGTTTTTCACTTGTATTCGTCTTTTGACATTATAAGCTTCGGTGTTTATTATCATCTACTCTTAGAGAGAGTCTTTATCTCAGTAAATCATTTATTGAAAGGAATCACAAGTCAAGGGGACTTGGTGATTTGGGAGTTCATTGATTACAACTTGTAAGGGGAGTGAGTTCTAGAGAGAGAACTACTCTTTGAGTACAGAGTGTGTAATCTTTGTGATAGTGAAAAACCCAGAGAGTCTGGGGACTGGATGTAGGTCAAGTTGTTAAGACCGAACCAGTATAAATTCTCTGTGTCCAAATATTCTTCTTTCTACTGTTCATCTCTCGTTTTTGTTATCTAAAACAGAAAGCGGATTTCGAAGATTTTAAAATACCCAATTCACCCCCTCTTGGGTATATAGCTCCACTTTCATTTGGTATCGAGCAAGGTCTTCTCTTAAGAGCTTAACAACTCGAGAAGGATCATTATGGAAGGTATCTTACCCGATGGAGCATCTATCAACAGACCACCTTTGGCTTCAATGGAGAACACTACTCCTTCGGAAGGCCAAATTCAAAGTGTTTGTTATGGCAACGAGTATGGTCTATGGAGAGTATTTGAAAGAGGAGATTATGAGCCATCAACCGTGGAAGATGGAGTCGAGTTCCCAAGCTAGAAGAGGAATATGATGAGAACGACGGAAGAAACGCACCCTCAACAAAGAAGGCGGTTCTACGCTCCAAAGTGCACTAAGTCAACAAGAATACTTTCGTATTTGCACCTTATCATCCGCTAAGGCCATGTGGGATGCTCGAGATAGCTCATGAAGGAACAGTGGAGTGAAGCAAAACGAGTCAATACTCTTATGACCGAATATGATCTTCTTCGAATGAAGCCTGGTGAATCTATTGGAGAATTTCGGCTTCGTTTCACTCATCTCATAAATCAACTCGCGGCTCTTGGAAAAGAGTATGACCAACCAGTCCAAGTAAGGAAGATCTTAAATATCCTTAACAAGGAATGGGAAGCAAAGGTCACAGCTATTGAAGAGGCTCGAGGAGAGTCAATGACGTCAGTAGCTGCTCTATTCGGAAGCCTCTCTGAGTATGAGGCTAAGCTCAAATTCAAGAAGGGACTTGATGAAGTTCATGGCAAGAACAAAGGAATTGCCCTCAAGGTCGCAAGAGAAGCTAAAGATTCAGATGAGGAAAATGAGAATGCGACGAAGATGAGGAAATAGGCATGATGGTTCGTAGATTTAAGAAATTCTACAAGAGGGACCAAGGCTTCAAGAAATTTCACAAAGCTAGCTCCGGCTATGAGGCAAAGAAGCCGGTCATCCGCTACGAATGTCAAAAGCCCGGCCATATCAAGTCGAATGCCCACAACTGAACAACAAAGACAAAGAAAAGAAGAAGTTCAAGAATACAAGAAGAAAGCTTATGTCTCCGGCATGCGGGGTGATAGCTCATCGATGAAGATGATGAGGATGAGGAAGAGAAAGCCAATATATGCCTAGTTCTTTGAAGAAGAAGAGCAACGTGCTAAACTCGAAGAGGTATATGATTGCAAACCTCCTTATGATGATCTGTTTGATGAATATATGACTTGTGCAATTCGAATTTGAAAAAACTTGCTGAAAAATATTTCAAACCGAAAATCGAAATCGGCTCTCGAATCTCAAGTTGAAATGTTGTCTTCTTGAGAAAATACTATTTGTAAAGATTGTCCCGATCTGAAGAAAAAGAATTCATATCTTACAAAGGCACTTGAGAAATTCACTAGAGGAAGTGAAATGCTCAATGTCATTTTGAAACAACAACGTTTTATAAATGATAGATCGGCATTGGTTACGGACAGATTTTGATAAGAAGAAAGGCAAGAAGAAGAGTGGTCAAAAAACATACATGAACTATTTCACAAAATCAGTTCACTCTTCAAACCCCTTTGCGCATTGTAATTACCGTAATAAGAAGGGTCATTCTACTTCATCTTGCTTTCATAGAAAAGAAAGAAAAATTAAGCCCGTGGGAAATTATCAATGGGATGCGAAAGGAACTTATGTTCCTAAGGTCAAAACTAACTCCAAAGGACCCAAGAAAAGATGGGTACCTAAGGCTTGATCCCTTGTGAATTGCAGGTTTGTCTTAGAGCATCAAGACCCAACAAGTGGTACATTGATAGTGGGTGCTCAAGACACATGACTCGGAGATGAATCCAAATTTCTTTCAATCAAACCAAAGGATGGTGGTAGAGTCACATTTGGAGGAGACCAATCAGGAAAAATTGCTTTGGAATTGGTGAGATAGGAAACAATGAAGGTCCTCTCATCAAAGATGTCTACCTAGTAGAAGGATTGTGTCACAACCTCCTAAGTGTGAGCCAGCACCGACAAAGGGTAACCTAGTTATCTTTGATTCAAATGAATGCTTGATTGTTAGAAAAGATTTAGTCCCCATTGATGATTTGAAAACTAAAGCCTTATTTAGAGCACCTAGAGATGGAAATTGTTATACTCTTAACCTCTCTAGCAATGCTTGATTCTGAAAATTGTTTTGTTAGTAACTTGAATAAGAGTTGGCTATGGCATAAGCGATTAGCTCATGTTAATATGTTTCAACTTGACAAGTTATTGAAAAAGGATTTGGTCATTGGTATTCCTAAATTGAATTTCAAAAATGACATAGTCTGTGATGCTTGTCAAAAAGGAAAACAAACCAAATCTTCTTTCAAAGCAAAAAATGAGATCTCAACTAGTAGACCTCTTCAATTACTTCATATGGATCTAGTTGGACCAGCTAGAGTAAAAAGTCTCTGGTGGAAATCTCTACACCTTGGTCATAGTTGATGATTACTCTAGATTTGCTTGGACAATATTTTTATCATCTAAAGATGAAACGTTTGATCAGTTTGTTACCTTTGCCAAAAAGGTCCGAACGAGAAAAGGCTTTGCAATTTCGGGTATAAGAACCGATCATGGTGGCGGAATTTGAAAACAACGCCTTCGGCGAGTTCTCGTGACAATGTGGGGATTGATCATAACTTCTCACTCCAAGGACTCCTCAACAAAACGGTGTTGTTGAAAGGAAGAATAGAGTCCTCACTGAGATGGCAAGGGCAATGTTAAATGAGAACAACACTTCTCAAGTGTTTTGGGCTGACGCAATGAGTACGGCTTGCTACATCTCCAACCGAGCCTATTTGAGGAAGAAGCTTCAACAAGACCCCATATGAACTCTACAAGGGAAGAAAGCCAAATCTCAGCCACCTACATGTCTTTGGATGCAAGTGCTATGTGCACAATAATGGTAAAGAGAATCTTGGTAAATTCGATTCCAAATCTGATATAGGTATCTTCATTGGTTATTCAAATAGAAGTAGAGCTTATAGAGTCTTCAATACTCGCACTCGTATTGTTGAAGAGTCAATACATGTTGTTTTCTGTGAATCCAAATCTGATAAAGCCTTGGACAATGAAGAAGAAAATGTTTTCAAAAATCAATTCTTTTCGAAAACTACTCCTGCTTCTATTGAAAATCCTCGAAAATGTTTTTGAGGCCGATCCCGGATCAACTTTGAAAATCCCGATCGACTCAACCTAGAGCTTGGAAATTTATTAGAAATCATCCTTTAGACCAAGTTATAGGTGATATTAATCGGGGAGTAAGAACCAAAATAGTACTTTGAATGAAGTAACCTTTTACTCGCATTCATATCTCATATAGAACCCTCTTAAGATTGATGAAGCCCTTTCGGATAATGATTGGGTGTTAGCAATGCAAGAGGAGTTACATCGCTTTGATAGAAATCAAGTTTGGGATTTGGTACCTAGGCCCAAAGACCATCCTGGTCATTGGCACCAAATGGGTATTCAAGAACAAACGTGATGAGTCTCGCAATCATTGTCCGCAACAAGGCAAGATTGGTTGCCAAAGGCTATAATCAAGAAGAAGGAATTGATTATGAAGAAACTTATGCTCCGGTGGCAAGATTGGAAGCCATAAGAGTACTTCTAGCCTTTGCATGTGTAAAAGGTTTTAAATTATATCAAATGGATGTGAAAAGTGCTTTTCTCGAATGGTTTTATACAAGAGGAAGTTTATGTAGAACAACCTCCTAGGTTTTGAAAATGAACATTGTCCGATCATGTGTATCGTCTCAAAAAGGCTCTATATGGTCTGAAACAAGCTCCTAGAGCTTGGTATGAGCGATTAAGCAAATTCCTTCTTGATCAAGGTTTTGCTAGAGGAAAAGCAGATACAACTCTCTTCATAAAGAGTAATAAGCTTAATGAAATTCTATTGGTTCAAATATATGTGGATGATATTATTTTTGGTGCTTCTAATGACGCTTTGTGTGAAGAGTTTTCAAAGACTATGCGGGAGAATTTGAGATGTCCATGATGGGAGAGCTCAACTATTTTCTTGGATTGCAAATCAAACAAAGAAAAGATGGGATATTTATCTCCCAAACCAAATATCTGAATGATTTGCTAAAGAAATTTGGAATGGACCAATGCAATGGTGCTGACACTCCCATGAGCTCAACCGCTTCATTGGATGCTTGATGAGAAGGGCAAAGATTTCAACATCACAAAGTATAGAGGAATGATTGGATCACTACTCTATCTCACAAAAGAAGTCGCCCGGACATCCAATTCGGTGTCGGGATGTGTGCAAGGTTCCAATCTGCTCCAAAAGAGTCCCATGCTTGAACATGTGAAGAGGATATTCGATATCTCTCGAGACACAAAGACTCTTGGACTATGGTTTCCCAAAGGTCAACCGAACACTTGGTGGCATACTCGGTTCGGATCATGCGGCTACAAGACGATAGAAAAAGCACAAGTGGCCAATGCGAATTCCTTGGCAACTCACTTGTCTCTTGGTTCAAAAGAAGCGTACGAGTGTAGCCGTATCATCAACGAAGCCGAGTATGTGGCGCATCAAGTTGTTGTGCTCAAGTCTTATGGCTCAAACAAAGAATCGTCGATCTAGGAATCAACCCGAAGGAGATCCCTATCTTATGTGACAACACAAGCACAATAAGCTTAGCCAAGAATCCAAACAAGAAGATACTCGGACTAAGCATATTGATGTCGACATCATTTCATAAGGGATCACGTTCGAAGAAAGATGTCAAAGTCATGTTCATCCCAACTCATCTTCAACTTGCGATATCTTCACCAAGCCTCTACCCAAGGAGTCATTCAATTTTATTAGAAGAGAATTGGGAATGGTAAATCCCAATGAGTTGTAAGTAATTCTAGCTTAAATTAATAATACATTGTAATCCTGATGATCAAAGGTCACTAACTTAAGCATCGGAGTGTCTAGATATGATTTATGCGGATTCGTGGTTTTGCTATCGAGAGCAAAACCTCGAGGTTTACCGTAAAACCTCGAGGTTTGGTGGAACATGTTCACTCATGGTTTTGCTGTCAAAGAGCAAAACCTCGAGGTTTTGCGAAAACCTCGAGGTTTGGTGATGCATGCCCAAAGTCGAAAAGTTTCGAGAATAGAAACCTCGAGTATGCGAGGAAACCTCGAGTATTTGATGAGACAAAGCTTATCATTCTGAAGGATAGCAAAACCTCGAGGTTTTGGAACAAACCTCGAGGTTTGCTATTGCCTATATATATGCTTCACTTGTTCATGTTCCTCAAACCTCGACCTAAACCTCTAGGTTTTGTTTTCCCTCTCGTCACCCACTCTCGATTCTCTCACTTTTTCGACTTAATCCTCTCTTCTAAACCCTCAAATGGCATCAAAATCCAAATCCCAAGCTACTTCGGTTCGATTCCGGTGTGGACAAAACGAAATCATGGTCTCCACCTCCACCTCCTCCACGGCAACCGCCTGAAACCAACACTTCGATCGTCCCGGGAAAAAGACTCGCTCTACTCGTCTTCGTTATGGCATTGACAAATCGATCAGAGGCGTTCAAGGAGAACTCCCTGATGAAGAGTCTCCATCAAAGAGCAGAAAGGAAACCAAGGGTTCTAAGAAAGGGGTCTCTTTCAGGGAACCTGACCAAGAGCCTACTAAAGGTCCTTCCAAGAAGAGGAAAGAGCCTGAAGGCAAAGGAAAAGGGAAAGCTTCGCCTCGGTTCGAACCCACTGGAAAGGACCCATCAAAGGCGGCAAGAAGTTCAAAATCCACCGGTCCAACTAAGGCAAGGACCAAGAGAGCCTCATTTGCCAGTCCCATCAATCATCCAAGGGTCGGTCATCCTCTATTCCTCAACAAGAAGAAGGAGAAGATGTGCCTCCCGTCATGGCCAATGCAAGATCTCGACATATACAAGCATATTTCTCCTCCGATGGCTTTGTCACCGACCCTCGCCACTCTTCCCAAACCCGACAATGAGAAATTCGAAGCGTACCTTCATCGCCTCTTTTGTCCCGTGGTAGTTATTGACTTGAAAACATATCGAAAGAGTGTCATTTTGATTTATCACCCCGGCTGAAACCTTATGAATCGTTCATTTCTATATCCCCCTTTTACCCCAAACTTGGTTCGATTGTTCTATTATAAGATGGAGTATAACAATGAACTGGGTGAATATGGAGAAGTGATTGAGGAAAGGGTCACTACCACTGTTAGAGATGTCTCCTTTACCACATCGTCACCGCCATTCTGAACAAAATTCTTAGAATTGACAATCCCCGCTGTTCTTCGACTTCTCTTACAAAGAACCGGAAGTCTTCGAGACACTTAGGCCTGGTGAACCTTTTCCTCCGATCGGCAACTCCGGCTCACATTCAAACCAAGCTCCATGACCGCTGTGAACCGTGTCCTATGGTATGTCTACTCAAGAAACTTCATCCCTAAGGGCGGCAATTGGACTCACTTCACTCGAATGACTACGGACCCTTTTTATCGCTTTTGTGAGGAAGGTTCCCTTCAATCTGGTGACCGGCTTCTCAAAGGGATGATCGAGTTTCGTTTTGCCAAGAGGCAATTATCCCATATCCCGTATCCTCATTGGTATCCGTCATCCTTTTCTACTACAAGATTTGGTATGTGGGTACCGCAGATACACTTGAGTATCCTCCTTCTTCGGGAAAACACGGATGAATCGATGAAGATCAAGTTTGAGGGGAAGGTTCTGCTCAATCTCGGGCTCCTTCACGATCACATCCGCCCTCACAAGCTCAAGAGGCCCGGTCCGCACCTCCACCTCCTCGCCATCACTATCATCCGAGCCGGCTTCTCGGATTAAGCAAATTGTGGATCTTTGCTCTTGCCTCAATGACTATGCGCATGGAGTTTGAGCTAGGCAAATTACGGGCCGAGATGACTCGTGGCCATACGGGTCTCATTGAAATTCGGGATGCCATCAAGGAACACCTTGAAGCGATTCTTTGGGCAATCACGAGAGGTTAGGGAAAAGGGCGAAGAAATTGAGCTCAAAATGTCCACTCGGCTCATCTCTCATTCAGTCCTCACGATAAGGTGGATCGGATCATGCATCATCTCCACATTGGCTCCTCCACTACTCCTGGCTCCAATCCTGATCCCAGTCCTTCTGGCCCCTCTCCTAGCTCACCCTCACCATCCTTCACCTTCACTTCCCATCCTATCCCTTCCTTCTCTCACACTCCCTCAACTCCCATTTTCTCCTCTCCCGTCTCGAGGCTACCACTCCCACCACTATCATCCTTCCTTCTCCATCTACCCCTACCACCGAGATATTACCTTCTCCATCCATTGCCACCCCGATACTCGTCATTCTTAATCCCTCTCCTCCCTCCACTCCCTTGGTCAACCCTCCTTTTGAAGATGACAAAGGGGAGAGACAAGCAAGGAGTTGTAGTAGAGTAGTTGTAGCGGGATGTCTTAGTTTGCGGGATGTCTTAGTAACTTTTTGAAGTTTAGGTTCGAGGTCTTTGAGACTCATGACATTTTCATTTTGTGCATTTTGTATTTTAAGTTGTATTACAGACATCTTGTATTAATCTTTAACTCGAAATGCAACTTATATGTTCAATGCTTCGCTCATAACTGATCGTTCTCTTGCTCTTACAATCTCGCACACAACTATGTTCTTGCAACCTCCGAATATTTCAAAGTTTTAATTACAACATGCAAATTTTCTTGGACTTTCAAAGATGTTTGCTTACAAGTGTTGTCATCATCAAAAAGGGGAGAATGTTGGTTCTCGAAGAGATTTTGATGATTGCCAACAATTGTAAACAAAGAATGAGGATTTGCTCTCGATGATGTTGGAAATCTCAGTGAGAGCAAAACCTCGAGGTTTCGAGAAAACCTCGAGGTTTGGTCTTATGAGGAAGTATCAAGGTTGTGTATTCCAACTTAAGAAAACCTCGGTTTCACAAATAAATGTGAAACCTCGAGGTTTATTGAGAAACCTCGAGGTTTTGATCTTCCGAGAAAACCCGGTTTCACACCAAGTTGTGAAACCTCGAGGTTTACTTCCAAACCTCGAGGTTATGCCTTGGCGCCAAACCAAGGATTTGAAAATCATTTGTGAAACCTCGAGTATTATCGAAACCTCCGTGTTTCGACTTCGAAGAGCCAATGTTTTCCAAGAAGTTGAAAACCTCGAGGTTTCCATAGAAACCTCCGGTTTGTGTTTTTGGGTCAAATCATTCAACCTTGCCATTTATCTAAAACCTCGAGTATTCCCTAAAACCTCGAGTATTGTGGCAACCCGAGAGCAATGAACTTACACTCATTTGAAAAACCTCGAGGTTCCTTGAGAAACCTCCGTGGTTTGGCTTCATCGCATATTTGCCGGGTTTCACACATAACGTGAAACCTCGAGGTTTCCGACAAACCTCGAGGTTTGTGGTAAACCCAAGGAGCCTTCCTAATTGGAACATTATAAACCTCCGGTTTAATCATAAACCTCCCGGTTTGTGGTTTTTGATGTAAAATCATGTTCAAGCCTAAATGAGCAAACCTCGAGGTTTGAGAACAAACCTCCCGGAGTTTTCGGTCGTTGTTTGAAATTTGAACTTAATGATTCTCGCTATACCTTCATGTTTGATCTCAATGCTTTCCATGATTATTCCTTATTGGTACTTGGATATATTTAATCCTCTTTCTAGTGAGTTTCGGGCAGTCAAGTAAGTTTTACTGAAGGTTTAAAGTAAAAGCAAAAGTGATGTCGAACATTAAATGCTCAACCCGAAACTTGCACCCTTCTCAGTTAATCCATCTGCACACGGTTGCAAAGCATTAAAGAATGATTACTACATCAAGCAACATCCTCTCCAACGGATTAATTTGCGAGAGTCAACTCGACTATTCAACCACTGGACTAAGTGAGTTTCGAGAAGAGAAGAAGACCTAAGTAGCTCACAACTTCGTGGATCATCTCCAACGGTCGATTATTAATGCAACGGTCTATTAATGATGTCTAGCTATAAATAGAGCTGCATTCAATTCTTCTCAACAACTACAACAACTGAAAACGCACAAGCATTCAAGTTTCTAAACTACCTTTCAGTTTTCACTTGTATTCTGTCTTTTGACATTATAAGCTTCAGTGTTTATTATCATCTACTCTTAGAGAGTCTTTATCTGTAAATCATTTATTGAAAGGAATCACAAGTCAAGGGGACTTGGTGATTTGGGAGTTCATTGATTACAACTTGTAAGGGGGAGTGAGTTCTAGAGAGAGAACTACTCTTTTGAGTACGAGTGTGTAATCTTTGTGATAGTGAAAAACCCAGAGTCCAGGGACCGGATGTAGGTCAAGTTGTTAAGACCGAACCGGTATAAATTCTTCGTGTCCAGCTATTCTTCTTTCTACTACTTCATCTCTGTTTTGTTATCTAAAACAGAAAGCATTTCAAGATTTTAAAATACCCAATTCACCCCCCCTCTTGGGTATATAGCTCCACTTTCAAAGATATTTTGTAAACAAAGGGCAGATAAGAAAAGTGAGAACCAATGGAAAATAAATAATAACTTGAAATCTTTGAACTAAGTAGAAAACAACTGGACATATTATGAATCAGTGGATTTTTGTCCCGAAATTAGAATTACCCGAAGTAATTTGGTAGTTCCTTCGGTAGTTATAGTAGAAATGCTAGATTAATCTTTAATCTTCCAAGTTAGTTTAGATATCATGTTTTAGGGATAAATATGATATTTATTTCAAAAGTATATTGGAGATGGAGATATGTCAAAATTTTGGAAGATTAGAGTTAAAGTAACGAGTTCTCGCGAAATTCCGCCAATTAGGAGAGTTAGGGGCAAAATGATAATTTGTACCTAAAATGCCTATTATGATGTTGGGCCTTGATAATATGATATTATCCTTATAGGATATGTGTAATCACGTACCGCTGTCAAAAAGTACCATTTTCCGTCAACGAAGGTACGTTCGCGTATTGTAACACTAACTCTGATGTTTATTGTATGCGTACATGTGCTATGTGTATGGTATGTTTATGTGAGGTAGTTGATAGCTTTGTGGTATGTTCAATGTACTATTATTATGCTTGCTGGGTGTTGGGATACGTTTGCTAGGTACGAAATGCTTGGTGCAAAATGCTTGGTGCAAAATGCTAGGTGCGAAACGATTGCTAGGTGCGAAACGTATGCTAAGTGTGACATATCTCGCTGTGGGCGTGTGTCTTTGTTGGGGATAAACTTGTTTGTATGCTCATATACTGTCTATGTTGTATATATAAACATGAGGTTAATACACCGAGGTTCAATGGGCATTGAACCTCGCTCTTAACATAGCGTCGTGGTCGAGGACCGAGGATCGAGGAGAAAGGCAAGCGGCACGCATAGGGACTCACCAAGACTTTCTTCTTTTGTTATTTACTTTTGAAAACACTCGGTATAACGTACATCATCGTAATCGCCGGACTTACGGCATTTTGAATATAAATATCGTTACTCAATCGCTCCGATGCTCTACTCGATGAAAAAAAAATATATCGCTTTTGAAAATGGGATGTTACGATACACTATTGTGCCATTCTTATTTAGGTTGTATTATTACACTAATAGGAAAAACGTAAATAGCGACGGAATTTAAAAATTTTGCGACGGATTTTAAGGCCGGTTTGCGATGGAAAACAAATCAGTCGCAAACCGGCTTCTAAGGATTTGCGACGGAATCCCCTAAGGGGATTTGCAACGGATTTGGATTCCGTCGCAAATCCCCAAAGATTTGCGACGGATTTGTTATCCGTCGCAAATCGAAGATTATATCTTCATTCCATGCTTGCGTCCGCTATTTACTTAGACTTCAAAGCGTTCTAGTTCTTCTCTGCTCGACTCCACCACGAGACCTCTACCGTCAGCCGTGAGTGTGTCCGCGCCGTTAGTCACGAGCATTGCGCCATTCTCCTCTGTTCATCGTTACTACGCCTCATCCTTCGCCTTTTTCTGTTTTCCCTTGTGCCCATCCATGCTTTTTTTTTCCTGATCCTCACCTTTTAAGGATTTGGTGTTTTGATCTTACAAAGTTTCAATGCTTATATAGATGTATAACCCCGTATGTGTTTTTACGTGGTAGAGATTTGGAATTAGAGGACCGATATGTTCATTTGGCTGCCTGGTTTTTTCATTTTCTTTATGACATTTGATTATATTTGATTCTCACTAATTATAGTACTAAAGTTTAATATATTTGGAAGGATCAAAATGGATATATTGAAGCCATCCCATTTAGTGTCACTTTATTTGCTAATATTTTGTTCTATTCAAGACTCAATTTTGTTCAATCTTTTTCGTAATAAATTTCATGCATAATAAAATGCTTCTTTGTTTACTCTTTCAAATTTTAAATTGCATTTAACCCCTTCAAATTCAATTTCAAACATTTTATGATTTGCTAGCTAGTTCTTGATTGATTCATGTGCGTTGTCCACATGATTTTTTTTTTTTTTGAAAAAAAATGTTAAAAAATAAATTTTTTTTTTTTTTGAAAAAACCAAAAATTTGCGGCAATTAGTTTCGTCGCAAATCCCCTAGGATTTTGCGACGGAATTCTTTTTCCGTTGCAAATTTCAAATTTTGCGACGGAATTTCCATTTCCGTTGCAATTGCGATGAGGGTTTTGTGACAGATAACTCGTTTTGTGACGGAAATTTTCCGTCGCAAGATAGGATTTTTTTTGGGTAGTGTTAGTCCGAAATTGTGTGAGGATTATCTAGTATGAGTTACGGAGCATTAGAACTTTGACCTGGATCCAAACAACTTATCCCCGCCATTAAGCTATCTCGGCAATCTCTTCTTTTCGCACCATCTTTCTTGTTTTAGTGCACTGTTGTGCCAATCTTATTTAGGTTGTATTATTAGTCTGATAATTGTGTGAGCATTATCTTGTATGAGTTATGAAGCACTAGAACCTTGACCTGGATCCGAAGGTAGACCCGTCCTAGTACACAAGTCTCTTCTAGACCCGTCCTAGTACACAAGTCTCTTCTACCTCCTTATTTTTCCTTCAAATTCAACATGCATGAAGGAGCAATTGAGGGAGTAGCGGAAGAGTTTCGAGCGTAACTACTAAGTTATGTATGAGACCACCATAACTCTCAAGCTACTTATAGGATCAAAACTTTTGGCGGCGACTTTGCTGAAAGTCTAAATGTCGCCGCTGAAAGGTTTTCAGCAGTGAGAATCTATTGTTGTTGATACGATTGTTGCTAATACTTTTGGCGGCAACATTTTGATGTTACTGCTAAAAGTAGACAATCAATGACGACATTTTGTTGTCGCTAAAAGTACATCAAAAAGCACGAGAAAGAGGGTTGCCACTGAAAGGGGGTATCAATGGTGACTTTTGTAGCCACTAAAACTTCTATTAGTGGCGACTTTTGTGTTGCCACCTAAACATGTATCGCTGGCAACTTTTTGTGTATGTTTCAGTGGTGACTCTGAAAGTTACAATTTTTTTTTTAAAAAATTAAATGGCAAAAATTCCAATAAGTTTGCAATTGTGTACCACCTAAATTATAGCAACCAACTCAATGTAATTTAACAAGATGCATACACTTGAGTTCAAACATGGACAGCATAATTTTTTTTTTTCCAACAAGTTCACAAGTGTTTGCAAGTGACAACATGAATTAATCATAATTAGCCAAATTCTGCTTCTCTACTTGATTCTCCTTGATAATATCCTCTATAATCTTGTCAATCTGTTTATGGATCTTCACTAACTTTGCTTCCACTCCTGTTATAAGACAAACAGCTTTCATTGATGAAAACAAATCAGCCAAACCAAACCCACTCTCAATCACTATCATGAACAATTCCAAAAACTTTTAGGATGGAAACATGAAAAACAAAAATTTGATTATCACTTGATTCATTCCGAGTAATGAATGAAAATCATAAGTCCCGGAATTCAAAATACTTTTCTGTTAGAAAACAATCTCACATCTTCAAGTGAGTCAGTATTCTGAACAAAGAGGAAAACTACCATATATTATTGTTGTAGTAGAACTCATTACTTCATAATCCCATTAATTCATATGTTGATATTGATGCATATATTTGGAATTGACATAGCTGCCATGCCGTTATTTTTCCGATCCTTTTATTCTCATATTCATAACTTTTCAAAAGTATAATCACACCTTACTGATAATGTTATTTTTTCAGCAAATGTTTTCTCAGCCTTGCAGAACATGGTATTCTTTTATGGAAGGGTAGTTAGACTTTAACGCAGCTTTAAACACCCAAAAACTTTAAGTTATTTAGAAACCTCACTATCTTAATATATGGAATTGGAAAGATAAGTATTTCTTTCCACATTCTAGTATGAAAAGAAACTAACCTTCTAATAAAACCCTTCATCCCATCCTTATTTCAAACAGAAAAAATTGTGCATGCTCCTATCTTTCCTCAATGTTTGCAGCCATTTCTTTATTTATTTTGTATAAAAAAACCACTCCCAGTAAATGGAAAATATATATAACCGTGATTAACCATAATGCAACATTAAGAAGAATGCGTTTTTTTTTTCAAACTTGGCAACAGTAACAATTTTTTAAATAAAGTAACAAGTAGAAACACATTTGGATAGATGAAACCTTGTTTGACTAAATTTAAGGCAGTTTAACTAAAGAATACAAGCACATCAACAAAAATGCCTGATGCATATGATAACTTTTTTTCGACAAACTGGAATAATGCAAATAACTTCAGGCTAATGTGGTCATTTCGTTAACTCACAGTATAAACTTAATTTGAAGTAAAAATTAAATTATATTCCAGATGAGTGATCTTGCGAGATCCAAGCGAACAATCTTTTGGGGACTTGACTTTCTTCATGAAATAAGTTGTTCCTTTCTCTGCAAAGCCTATAGTAAAATAAGAAGACAAATGAAACACAAAAAACTATGGGTTAAAAACTTAAAATTGCAAAATATTCCTAACTCAGGGCGTACAGAACTGCTTTAGATCAACATACTTGTTTTCGAGCATCTTGGAAATCTTTTGCAGGGTTGCTACTCCTTTCTTCAAAAGAAAACCAAAAAGAAGCACATGCATCAGATATTCTCTTTGACTTTCCTCCGAGGACTGATTAGAATATGCCGAGGAAATACCAAAGCTATGACCACAACACAAATTTCCGGTTGCACCGTCCTCGATTCTAGTCAATTTCAAGCCTCTTAAATTGATTGTTAATTGCTAAAAACACTACAGCTTTTGTACATATTAAATTCAAGTACAAAATATTACGAAGAACATGGAGAGAATAAAATGAAAACAAAATATCCAGCCACAGGTTTCTTAAAATATGAATAATCCCAGAGACCCAAACATCATCATACCAGCATCTATTTGAATATTCATTACATACTAGAATAACCATACATTTCAAAATATCATCATTATATAATATATATAAAAAATGTAGAGACATGCTATTTGCACAAAAAAAAAAAATAATAATCCAACTCATCTTGGGCTTTGGGCAAATGCTTTGGTCACACTCTAGTTATGGTAAATACCAAATACCAAGACAACAAAAATATAATTAATTGGTTGCCTCGTAGAGATTAGAACGATATTGTTTCATAGCACACCGGTCAAAGAATTCTAAAGTGGACATAAACAATTAAATAATTTAACTACAGAGGCAACAATATGTATATAATGGGTTAGATATCAGACATTTTTAATTGAGAATGCCTTTGATATTTTTGAGAGAGAATACATTAACAGGTATAAAAAAGTCATATTATATAATTGGAGTTTCACAATGCATATGTCAGTATGAGAATGATAATCCAAAGCTTGCACAACATACATGATTGTACATCATGAAATGGAATCTCCCAAATGAGTAGGTAATCTGTAGTTCTGCACTATTCAATCACCTCTTAAAACATTCTTGTCCAAGTTTCATACTCATTCTCATTTCAATAGATTTTAAATAATAGTTGTAATACCTTAATTTTCATAACTCTTATAAACATTGTATTTTTGGAAAATAATTACTAAAATACAAACATGAATATGTGTCTCAAAGGATTATAATCTACTGATTATATTCTTATCATTCTAGAATTAATTAACCAATGGTTAATTATGAGATTACATTTAAGGGCTATTTAATGAGATATAAATAGCACATAGATAGCTAATTTATAACCAAAAAAGATAAGAAAGGGTTATGAAGACACTTAGTTAAATTAGAATAAATTAGCAAATTCTAATTGACAATTAAGATTGCACTAAATAAAGATTAGTAGCATATGTCTTCAAGTTGATAAAAGACAGATGAAAATAAGTAAAGATTAAAGTGTATAAAGCTTGATTGATTAAGCACTAATTTCCATGGTTAGTTAACAAATACAATTAAGAGTTAATTAAACTTTGTTAATTAATCAACTATGAAAAGTCAACAATTGCAACTAAGATCAATGGTTGACATTGTTGCACATATAATTAAATCCAATGGTCCTAGTTAATCACCAAATTAAGTTAAATCCTCATGAAAATAAATGAGTCACTTTGGGCCAAAATTACACATGTCTAGTAAAGGATAAATACCTAATCATTAAGATCTAACTAGAGCAATTATCTTGGAGTAATAAAAAGCAATGGAAGCCTTTGAAAGAGGCTATTATTTTGGAAAGTTAGAGGGCTAATGGGAGACTTAGTTAAACTCCATAATTAACACTTAAATGCATTCTTGTTTAGTTAGCAATCAACTACCAACCTGCTTCTAGTTTCAAAGGACACTTAGAGCTAACTAATGTCATTGATGAATCCCCAAAAATCAGCCTGTAAAGTCTACAATTTCGGCCAAGCAGATGGGAAAAGAATGAGGTAAGATTTAGATAGGATTTTGCTATAACTATCCAAGATTGTCATCATGAAAGCACATGCAAAATGGAAGAGGATAATATTTGTGGAAGAGGATAAAATGAAAGAGGATAAGATTTGTGGAAGGGGATAAAATGGAAGAGGATAAGGAGAGAGGAAGGAGGGAACGATTTGGAGAGAGAGAGAGAGAGGGAGAGAAAGAAGAAAGCTTGGTGAAGAAGTTAAAGAGAAGGGTAATTTGGTAATTGCACACGTGGGGCCCACAAGTCTTGAACTATGCCTATAAATAGGAGGGCTTGCCTCTCATATTCTTCACACCAAATCAATTCCAATAAGCTGAGTATAGTGAAGTGAGAGTGAGTGTGGTGGAGCTAGAAGGAGTAGAGGAAAAGTTCAAGGATATCCGGGAAGTCTGGAGTTGTATTCAGAAGGTCGGGCGTTTTGGCAATTATGAAGTGAAAGGTACGTATGCGTACTGTAACTTTAACTCTGATGTGTCTTGTATGCTTATATATGATTGAATGATTCATGAAGTGATGGACAAGACTAGGTCTTGGGTCATGCACTGTGACTAAGTTTATGGGACTTAGGTCACCTGTTTATATACACTCACCTTTATGCGGGTTATAGTCTTGATAACGCCGTATGGTTGTTTTCCTAGCGCTGAGGACACGAGGAGCTGTCGTGGCACTGGTTAGTGCAAACATTGCAAACATTACATTTGCTGTGTGCTATGTATTGTTGTGCTGTTAACATTACATGTGTTGTGTGCTATGTATTATTGTAACCTTACATCTGTTGTGTGCTATGTATGGTTGATGTTGAAATGTAATGAATATCTGTCATATTACTTGAGCATGAGGTTAACTGTTACCTGAGATTCAATTCGATTGAATCTTAGCCTTGACTAAAAGTTCAGGAAAGGAACGTGGATCTGAGAAGGTGATGTGGACGGAGCCGAGAAGAGGCACCGACGGACGAAGTCGTGAAGATGCACTAGCCAAGACGAGAGTCGGAAGAAGTCTGGTAGGACTAATTCTGGCATGAATCCGATAGAGTTATTTCAAAACATTTGGTGCTTAAACTAAGAAAGGGTCGATGTATGTGGTTCAGTCATAAGTCACCGTAAAAGACGGGGAGACTTCTACTAGACTTTACCCGGCCTAGCCAAATGGGTTTGATTAACTTTATTGGGTTCCAAGCCACAAGTCTACTTAAGGCTTGGTTTAAGAATGTATAGTTACTATGTAAGAGTTGTAATTATACACATTCAAATTGTATCACATTAATATTCCTTGGGGATTTTTAATATATCAGCTTATACCTGGACATTTTATATCAGTTACTCATTGTCCAAACGTTAGTGCATGCTCTTCGTTTTGCATTACTCTGACATGTAGCACCTCAAACTCTGTCAATTTTCCTAAAAATATGTGTCAAGAGACACAATACGACGTATGGAATTTGGGGTGTTACAATAATAAGTTAGTATCATTCAACATTACTTGACATAACTAAATAATTCATCAGGGTAGTAAATTATAGTTGAACATCAAAGATATAAACATAGTAATTAGAAATATAGCGGGATAATATTATACTATATAATCCACTAAAAGTTTTGCAATTTAGAGAAGGGGAAATATAGAGTATAGACACATACCGCAAAGACATGTTCTGCCCCAGCTTTGGCACATAAGAGAGATAAAATTCCAGTCCCGGCACCCACATCAAGAATTACTTTATTCTTGAATAAAAACTTATTATGATAAATCACATTTTGATATGTCTTAGTTATCACAGTATCCTTCAACATTTCCTACATGTAAAGTGGGTTAGAGAATAGAGGAAGTAACCCCAATGCTAGGATACTAAGATTTTGGGAAATCAATCATGGCACAGTTAAGCAACCGGCCAAGCAAAGAACATGGGAAAATCTTTTGCCAAGAGAAAATAAGCAACAATAAGCACAGTGTAATGTTTAAATGCAAAATATGACCTTCAATTCCCTCGTATCATGCGAAAGAAAAAAAAAATTATAGGGTGATAAGTTAAAGCATTGTTCTGGTACAGCCGAAACATCCTCATTAATAATGAGTATAAGGGACAAAAATTGAAAGACGCACTCAGAATTGAGGGCGAGACCGTGAGAGGAAGAGGTCATGGCCAGCGTGAGAGGCCGAGCACAAGGATTGAGGGTGAGCGCGAGAGGCCAAGATCCCGATCTAGAGAGATGGAGAAATGACGAGACTCTGAGTTGGTCGAGATCGAGAGAGATGGCGAGAGGGTGAGGCGCCGGCCGTTGAGCTTCGGGCGGCGAGGAAGAAGACAAAGACCTAACCAGTTGAGCGAGTGTTTGAGTATTTATGTTGTTCTGCGTATTCTCTCGTGCTTATTGCTTATTGTCTCAGGAAAAGAGGGGAAAAATTAGAATTTTAAAAAATAATAAATAAGACTTTTAGCCGTGACACTAAGTCGCCACTGAAAGACACTTTCAGCAGTGAAATATAATACCTTTAGTGGCAACAACATAATGTCGTCATTGATTGTAACACTTTTAGTGGCGACTTTTATTGTCACCACTGAAAGTCAAAACTTTTAGCGGCAACGCTATTGTCGCCGCTGAAAGTCAGACTTTTAGTGGCAACATTAAAAGTCGCCGCCCAATGTTGCCACTGTAAGTCTGTTTTTTTGTAGTGATAACTCCCAACCCATGAGTTACACAAGCCAGCTAGCTAATTATAATGTCACTTTAGTCTCTATCCTCTAATATAAGCAGTGTGTTTGATTTACGTCCATAATCTTGTCCTTCATTGTTATCTAGTTTGACACTGTGTGAGTATTCGAGTTAGTATATCACACTTTATTAGGTATGTCACTACGTGAGACATTATCTGACAAATGAATAAATGGAAAATGATATAAAAAGAATTTTGAAATTGCAAAATCTCAAATCATATTTATTAACAACAATTGATAAATTAATGACGGGACTTTATTTCATAACTCATTTTATAGAAAACACTTGATTTGGGATATTTCAATTTCAAAGTTCTTTTTCTATCATTTTCCCATGAATCAATTGCATACTCATATTTTAAGGTAATAATATTGACATGATCGGCTACAATCTAATATTTTGTCATCCCAAGATATATTAAACAACTAGAGTGAATAATTTAATATACGGAAAGTCGCTATGAGGTCCCAAGATAAAGAAAATATGACTCCAAGGTCCATTGAAATCTCCAATTTGCTGGTAAGTCCTATCGGACATTTGAGTAATATAACCCAATTGTGAAAAGACCTAATTACCCTTTAGTGAAATTGAGAAAAGGCTGACAATCCAAACCCCCAATTCTTCTTCTCCCCCCTATAGCAATTCCTCTCTCTCTCTCCCCCCATAGCCTTAGGTCATTGCCCTATCAAGCTAAGCTTGTCGTAGTTGCATTTTGCTATCCTTCACCATCAAGGAAACATTCCACCTATCTCATCGATTGCCCTAGTTCAACTCCCCATTAAGCTCAGTTCGTCGCCGTTGTCGTATCAAATTTTGTTCTTCTGCAAATTGTGTTCTTCATTTACAAATTTTGGGAGCTTCAATCTAAAGAAAACCTTTTGATTTGATGAGAAGGATTGGGAATATAATGTAGGATTGGGCTAGGTGTTTGAGTATTTAGGATATCTTGTTTATATTTGTGAACTATTAAGTTGACTTAGTTAAATGCAAATAATTTGTTGTGGTTGTGGTTCCAATGTGTTTGGATAGGGTTTTAGGTTTGTGCTCCTTTTTTTTTTTTTTTTTTTTGGTTGAGTGTGCTCTACTTCTGCATCATAAGAGGGAAGGAATGAACATGGGGTGAAAGTTTTGTGGTTACAATGCCTGGTGTCGATAGTTATTATATGGTGATGGACTCATTAATGATAACTGTAGGTCATATGTTGTTTTAATCATTTTGGTTGTAGTCTCATTGTGTTTGGATAGGGTTTCAAATGTTTTCTATATTTTTGGATATATTGTTCTTTGTTTATAAAGTAAAAGTGAGAATGAATGAACATGGGTGAAAGTTTTATGGTTGGAATTGCTGGTGTATAAAATCAGAATGTTCTATTAATAGGGATAGCAATATTTATAACCAGGTTTAGTCATGAATATTAATGAATTGTATTTTGTAAATCAATTTATGATCAACTTAGTAACTCATTATATTTACATGATATCAATGGTAAATTAAGATTATCTAAAATTTTTGTATCTAATTGGTTATTAATGTAACCACGTTTGTAAACTTATGTTCTCATTGTAACATCCCAATTTTCGAAAGCATTTTCATGGTATCGTGATCAGAGTAGAGCATCGAAAGTAAATAGTATTGAAAAACTAACTGATAAGTAGCCACTGTAATGTATGTGTTAGCTGTTAACAGCGTTACAAAAAAATTTCCAAATGACATCATCAGCAAGTACAAAACAAAAGGGCTTCCTCCAGCCGGTTCCTATATCTGCTGTTTACCCCCGTCTTCGATCCTGTTCACTCCGGATCCTGAAGCTATGGTAAGAGCTGAGGTTCAACACCCATTGAACCTCAGGTAACGGTTAACCTCATGTTTATGTAACAGATATGTATGACAGTTTATTCATGATATCACAGCAATATCCACATGTAAATGATAATAACCGAACACAGCCACTGCATATGAACGTTATTATAGTCTGCACTATTCACCAGTGCCACGATGTACGGTCGTGTCCTCAGCGCTAAGAAAACTCAACGGCGTTATCAATACCATAACCTGTGTACAGCTGTATATGAATGCTCAATAACTTTTTAAAAACAGAAGCTCGCCTATGAATACAACCATCACATATAGGTATACGAAAAACATCGAGTTAGTGTTACGATGACGTCCCGTACCTTCGTCGGTGTTGTCGGGTACGTTGACGGTCGGACGGTGATCACGCGTATCCTATAATGGTAATATCGTATTTATTAATTTATAAATAATATCCTAAGAGATATTTTGGCCACTAATGACTATTTTGCCCTTGCAACATTTATTTTTCACTTTATTCCTTCAAAATTCGTAGAACAACGCTGGTGCAAATCTGGGCAGCATTGCGTCTAACTTTGAATAATCATAATTAATTCTAGAAAAATTGAAATGAGGATCCATAAAATTATTTGAAATCCTTAGGATGTCTATTTTCAATTAAAAATAATCACCTTTGCCCAGATTACACCAATCACTCCCAGGTTTTAAGTTTTGAACCTCTGCCCAGCATTTTTCCAGAAATTCGTAGCCTAACTTTGAGGATTTTTATCTCTTTGTACATAAATCATTTTGACATTTGATTTACATATTTAGAAATCCCTATATGTATATTTTAACCATGATTTTTCTCATAATTTTTTGACCATATTTTCAATATGAAATTCTGCGTTTTCATCACTTTGCCTCTAGAAATTCTGAAACTAATGAAATTTCGAACTTCGTTATTTTGATGATTTTCTTCCGAAATTTTGCTATATGACCTCCCTAATCATTTTTTCGAAATAAAGATAATTTTGACTATAAAAACATGTAAATAAAATTATCCTAGCATATTTAAGATCTAAGCTACTTCTATCTAAGAATTTAAGAACTAGAACTTAAAGCTAGAGCTAGAGAACTTACCAAGAACTTTGCTCCTCCTTCTTCAAGACTCCTCACTCTCACTTTCACTCTCTATATCAGATTTACTAAGCTTGCTTTGGTGTGAAATTTGTGAAGAGGTTGGTGCTCTATTTATAGGAAAAAGCTATGGCAAATCTTGTAATTCTCTAGCTTACACATCTTTCATTTTTGGCCATGGGTTTGAATCGATTTCTCCCTCCAGCTGAGCCAAAAACGTGGCCTACCTCCCCCCATTCTTCCTCCTTTGATTTTTCACCAAAGCCTCTTGCCTTGGTGTCAAATTGTCCCCATGTGTAAAGCTTTTGGCCCCAAGAGTGCTTTGGTGGCTCTTTCTCCTTCATGCACTCTCCAAGCATGCATTGGTGGCATCTCCATCTTCATGCATTTCCCAACTTGGTGTTCTAATTTCCTAGTTACTCTAAGTATACTTGTAACTAGATGACTTTGGTGATTGGTTAGCAATTAAGCAAAATACTCTTAGGGTTTAGTCTTTAATTAGCTTAATCTTTGGTTATTAATCCTAAAATGGTGTTTTAGGTGTTATTAAATTTATTTGATTGGTTGCTAATCATGATCATTAATAATCATCTTTATGCTAATCCTAACCCCTTATTGGTCCTTGACCTTTAATTATCCTAATACATCTTTAATTGGTGACTATTAACATTAATTGTAAAGAATTACCTAAATATTCCATTAGTGTAATTTTAATTGCTTTTTAATTGTTGGTAATTGCCCCTTAATTGTCCCAAGTGTTTTGATAATTCTTTATGGCTTTTTATAAATCAAATATGAACTAGGTATTAGAAAATTTAGTCTCTTAATAAATTATAATAATTGGTGTTTAAGGTCCTTTGATTAATTATGAAGGTTTGGACAATTCATTTAATTTTTAGAAGATCCTTATTGGTCATTAATTGTTATTGTTGTCTCCAATTTTATTTAAGGATTTTCATAGCACTCACTTGCTCTTTTTGATCTTACATAAACCCTAGTTTAATAGGGTATTTATTGTATTTTATGGTATTTTATGATGCCTATTAAATCATTGGGTATTCTAATCCTAAGGAAAAATTACCTAGAAAATAGAATAAACACATCTCAAAATTTGAGACCACATATTCACCTATTTTAAATAGGTTTTAACTATCAAAATATTGTATTCAAGATAAATGAGAATTTTGGGTATTACACTCATTGCAATTTGTCCATATTATGTAAACATTCATGAAGAAACATTAACTAGTCCATGGGCGTCCATTGACAAGTCTATGCGCCTCGTTGATAAGTCAAGGAGTTGAGGTGACAACTCTTGGCTTGTCAAAATAATATGTTTACATAATTATTATGAAATTTTAATTAAAAAGATTTATGTATTTAATGTGATTGCACTTTGGCCACATTATGTTAACATACATGAAGATATATTAACAAGTACAGGGGATAGTAGTGACAAGTCCAAGAGTGTTTGCTGTCAAGTTCATGGGCCTACCTTAACAAGTTCATGCACATCCATTGACAATTGCATTTACATATTAATACAAATTTTCATATGAATAGCATATTATATCTAACTTTCATTTATATCTTCAAATGCATCTACAAGGTAGTAACTCCATATTCACAGCCCATCCAAAAAAATCATATGGACTGCATCTCCCTTCAATTACTCCCTAACTTTAAGTGTGTCTAATGACATTTGTAAAAAGAAAAAAAAAAGGACGAGATGCATTTTCAAAAAAATACACAAGCTACTAACATTGATCAGCTTGGATTAGGATTTTGGCAAGTCTTGGCAGTATGACCAGCCTCATTGCAGCTACAACCACAATGATGAACTTGTTTGAATTCGTCATAATTTGTGCATTCCTTAATGTTTTTGTTCTCACCATACTCTCAATATATGTTATACCACATGCTCGATTAATTATAAATCGTCCCCTATATGAAGGAAACATAGTAGATTGTTCCTAGATGTACTAGCCATAACCACTGTCAACCTATACAATATAGTTATCATCAACAAGTTTACCACCTACATTAACAGCTATCACTACCTCTATGAAGAATACATTCTGACTTTGTACACCAATAGTTACAACCACAAAACTTTCACCCTATGTTCATTCTCACTTTTACTAGAGAAATTGAGAACAATATATCCAAAAACATAGAAACCCCATGAAAACACAATGAAACCACAACTAAAATGATTAAAACAACATATGACCTACAATTGTCATTAATAAGTTCATCACTTATATTAACAACTATTATTGCACCTATTAACAATAAATTTTTTCTTCGCACACCAGTTGTTGTAAGCACAAAACTTTTACCTCATGTTTATTGCTTCCCACTTCTGATGCAGAAACAAAGCACAATCAACCGAAAAATAGAACACAAACTCTAAAACCCTACCGAAGCACATTGGAACCACAACCACAATAAATGCTTTGTATTTAACTAGGTCAACCTTAATAGTTCACGAATATAAACAAGGATATCCTAATTCCTAAATGCTCAAACACCCATCCCCAATCCTACATTATATTCCCACATTCTCATGGCATCAAAAGGTTTTCTTTTTCCCAAAATTTGCAGAAGAAGAACACAATTTGTATAAGAACAAAATTTGCGGCAACCATGACGATGAGCTGAGCTTGACAAGGCAACCAACTAGGGCTATCGAGGAGAGGCGCATAATGTTTACTTAATGGCAACAGACAACGAAACACAATGGCGATGAGCTTAGCTTGATGGATTCACGACTCGGGGCTATTGAAGAGATAAAGAGAAAGAGGAACTTCTAAAAATTGGGGGTTTTGCATTGTCAGCCTTTTCTCAGTTTCGCCAAAGGGTAATCGGGTCTTTTCATAATTGGATTATATTACCCAAATGTCCCACGGGACTTACCCATAAATTGAAGATTTTAAGGGACAATGGAGTCGTTTTTTCTCTATGTTGAGACCTCAGTGCAATTTTACCTTTAATATAATGAGGTGGGCCCATAATTGAGTTATAATTGGACATTATCTAACAAATGAATAAATTGCATAAGTTTTTAAGGCAATAATGTGGACGTGATCGGCCACGATTATTTAACATCTTCTCATACTAGAGTGGATTAAATAGTTAAAGTGAATAATTTATCATAAGGGAATTATTCTGAGGTTTGAAGAGTCCACATATGTGCTTAGAATTATATGCTTCTACCTCTAATTATTTTTTTTAAAAAATATTTTCTTAATATATTGTATTAATTTATATTTAAATTATATCTTTGCTTTTCGGGATTTTTTTGCACCCGCATCTCAAATTAATTAATTTTCAGTTTTGCATTTGTTTGTAACACCAAGTATTATGAAAATTAATTAACTTTAGATACTTGGTGCAAAAAACATGCCGAAAAACAAGATATAATTTAAATATGAATAAATACAATATATAAAAAAAATTAAAAACGTCTAATAAACATATAATTCTAACCACATAATGTGACTCTGATTTATTATTGGTAATTAAGTCATTTTCTTGAAACCCTGTAATATTTCTCTCTTTAATATATAATGAGGTGGGCCCATGCATATGATAAACGTAAAAAACTGAGTTATATAGGATGAATGTTTGATTGTTTCCAAAATTAACTTTTATTCAAAGTTATTTTCATTTTCTTTTCACCATAAAAAATTATTTTTGTGTTTTACAAGAAAAAAACATATATAAAACAATGTTTTTATGGTCCTATTTATAAGTCCAATTTTTTTTTTTTTTTAAATGATCTTTATTATAAGTCCATTTTTAAAGTAAAAATGAGAGTTTAATATTTTATCCCTATTAATTGCAATAAATTTTTAGGTAGAGAAAGAAGAAAGAAGTGAAAAATACTTATTCATAAACGAAAGCAAAACTGAAAAAAAATTAATTTAGTCCATATTTATTGAGTTAATTAACTCTCCTTAGTGAGTAATAATTAAATCATTTGAACTTATAAATAACATCATAATGATATTACAAAATGACCCCAAATCAAATGAACCAAATTGGCACTCTAAATTAGAGCCTCAAAATTCCTAATGAGCAAAACCAAATGGATTAGAAAACATGATCAGTTACCTTCATCCCATAGAAGATACCCATTTTTCTTTCCAGAATGAGATAGAAGTCCCATCTCCAATCTCCCAAAGTACCTCATCCTTCATGTTAGTAAAAATGTTACATAAAGCGCTCCCGAAAGGTGGAGCGCTCCAATCTCCATAAAGCACTCCGGATAAAGGCTAAATTAATTTAATTAATATAGTCATAAAAAATGTATTTAAAAATATGATTAATTTTTAAAAAAGACAAAAAAAAAAATACCACTTGAATTTCAAAATTCTAAGTAAGTGATTTCCAATTAAAATGAGTTGTCAATTGCTATACTTTTGTAGCTAATCCCTATATTCTTATTGGCTATAATAACTAATTTGAGATTTTTAAGTTCAAGTGGTATTTTTTGTCTTTTGCTTTTAAATTTTTAATAAATATATGCCTAATTAAATTTGTTTACAAAATTTGGTAGACAAAAATTATTTAAAATTACAAATAATTTATATTATCTGAAAAATTTATATCATTTATAATATATATAAAAGACGTTTCTTTGAAAAATGCTTTTAGGCATTTAAAAGAAAACTAAAGAAATAAGTTCAGTTAATATGACAAAAAATTAAAATTATAAATTTTATAATATAATAAAAATCAATAAATTTAAATATATTGAAAAGTTTGAAAATATATGTATTAGAATTTGTTTTACATTTTATTAGGAAAATGTAAATATTTATTTTTTATGTTGAAAGAGTGGTATTTTGGTTAAAACAAAGGCTTGATGGTCAATTAACGATTGTATGGATGGAAATGGAATCTCAAATATATAAAAGAGGTTTTTATAAAATGCATTTAAATTTCAAGGGAGGCTTATATACATTTTCAAAATAAATGGGAGGTTTCTCTAGTTTGAGTAAAATAGAGGGGTTGTCAATGTATTTTACTCTAATAATAAAATTTATAAATTAAAGACAAAATGGCATTAAAAAAATCTTTAGGTTGGTGGGTATTACTGAAAAATACTTTAAAGTGTTGGATATACCTTAACGGACTTTTCAGGAGTTAACTATGAGTATGTAAAAATAGTTTAAGAGTAAAATTGTACTTAAAGAATTTTAGGGTGTTAAGTGCTCCACAAATAACATTATGATGTTGATGCAATCAATAATGAATATCAAGATAAGATGTTGGAATGCTACCTTATCTGTCCCTCATAGTTTAAGTGATGCATTATTATTTAATAATTTAGTCAGAATCTAAAGACACATTGAACGATTGGAAATAATTAAAGTTAACACTAACATTATTCCAATGAAAATAAAATAAAAAATAAATAAATAGTGAGTGGTTTGAGGAATATAAATGGAATGTCAATATAATGTAACCCCAGCAAATGGCAAAGCAAAATGCAACTGCCTGGTGTCCAAAGATGTGTGTGTAAATATGGATCTCGGTGGAGAATATATTCATTTTTTTCTTTGAAAAAAATTGTAGGACTGTGTGACTGAGGTGGAAGAACACAATTGGGATTCTAATATTTTGGCCTCTCATCATACTCTTAAGTCTCTAACCTCGTTAAAAAATTATGAATTACTCCATCCGGTTCTAATTATAAGAGCTATTTACCAAAATTTGGAGAGATTAAGGAGAGAAGTTAAATTAGTTAATTATAATTATAATTCAAAAATACCCCTCTGAAAATTAAAAATTACATAAGGCAAAAGTTGAATCATAGCCCACGGCCCATGGCCCACGCACAGTACTACTCTCACGATTTCTCTGAGCCCATGCACAATGGCTATATCTATTTGATGTTTGTGAAAAAAAAAAATTTTATGATTGCGTCTAGTGTACTCGATGTAGGAGGAGGATAATACTTAGTCAAGCTTTTCATGTCCATTATGTCAAATTCTCCTATTAGGTATACTCATATATCCTGCTTTTTAAATATTACTCCTATTATGTCAAGTGGAGTATTATTTAGTTATAAACATCAAATATATATGATGCAAAAGTTTAATCACTTTGGACGGATAGTTACAAAAAAAATATTTTTAAAGGAATATTAAAAATATTTTATTTAAAAATAAAAAATAAAGTAGAATCTCTCACGATATAATATAAGCGTGTTATTAAATTAATTATTATGGAAGAAGTATTAGTAGGGGTAATATAGGAAAAATATTATAAAACTTGCTCAAAATTATTTTATAAGAAAAAGTATAATTGAGGTGTATATAACATTAATGAGTTGCAAACATTATTTACTTTATAAAATATATAGATGTATTATTAAATTATTATTGTCTTTAATTATTGTTGAGAAAGTATAAATTGGGGCATTATAGGAAAAAATTGACAAAAGTTAAAACTTGCTCTTATAATTAGGAACAAAACCAACTCCAAAAAGTGTTCTTATAATTAGGACCGGAGGGAGTATATAGTTAAAAATACTATTAATTATGCAGTTTATATATATATATATATATATATAGACACACATGCATTAAATTTCAACGTCTAATTCTACCCAAAAAAAAAAAAAAAAAAAAAAATCAACGTCAAAATTAAGTCGTCTTCAAATTGTATTCTGCCTATATACTCTGATCATAAACATCATTGAAGAGGTTGATCTAAAGGCTGGATTTACAATCACATTGGAAATTACACTCCAAGCTTCACATGGCTGGATTCATATTCTCTACAACGAATTGCCTATATATAGAGAGAGAGACACGCATATATATATATATATATATACACACAAATATATACACACACATATATGCACACACACATATCCTCAGTCAGTGGCGGAGCCAGGATTTAATGTTTGTGGGTGCACAATTAGTGGTGGGGTTTGGGGGTCCGAGGGCAGCGCCCCCGATTTTTTTTTTTAAAAGAAAATTTTAAATGCATTAAAAAACAAAAAAATATAAACAAAAAAAGAAAAGAAAACTTCAACTTAAAATACAACCCACTCATCCGTAAAGTTTAGGACCGAGAAATGGGGTTCAATTGAAAAGTATTTCCGAGGAAATCAATTTAAACAGAACAATATACTCTAATCCCATGGCATATAGATACCCAGATGTTACACAATCAAATTCCAAAGCAACATGCAAGGAAAAATTATTATGATTTTTCATATGTGATATGCTATTAAAAAGTCAAATATAGTGTCTGTTAATTAAAGAAAAAAGAAATAGACCTTTTCAAGTTTTTTGAAATTAAAATTACACATTCAACATGGTGTTTGTTTGGATTAGCGGTAGGAATTGTTTTTCCAACATAATTTAAGGTATACGAGATAAATTTGTGAAAGAAATTTTATCTTGACTTAAACAAATGTGTTTTTCCAACGCCAACTCAAGTAAATGTATATTAAAAAAGAAACATCAAAGACTGCTCAAATAATGAGCTGCCTAATTGCCTATTTTCCTCATATTTAGTTTAACTTCTTCACTCATAGTCACAGTCTCACAGAGGCCTCATTAATTAATCTTATTATATATATCATCACATGCTTCACCAAAAGTAATTAGATATCTTGTGTTGGAGAATTAATTTTAATTATTCCCCTAATTAACTCATTCACGCTGGCACGGAGGCATACTTATTTATGGGTAATGAAATCGGAAATTATATCAGTTGGAACATTGTATTCAAGTTTAATAATCAGTCTGTGATCAAAT
Source organism: Acacia acuminata (assembly GCA_019022655.1). Taxonomy (NCBI): domain Eukaryota; kingdom Viridiplantae; phylum Streptophyta; class Magnoliopsida; order Fabales; family Fabaceae; genus Acacia; species Acacia acuminata. The sequence continues at coordinate 4,040,143 of JAFJYI010000028.1, read as the reverse complement.
AGTAAAACGTGGTTAAAAAGTTACCATGTTATTTTTCAAAAAAATATGTCCGACACCACGTTCGAACTGGCCACCTCATTGTGAAACATCAGCATGATAACCATCTACACCAGCCCTCAAGTTGTGATGATATTCCTTCACAATATATATATATATATATATATATATATATATATCAATCAGAATTTTGTGGGTGCACTTGCATCCACAAACACAAGTGTGGCTCCGCCACTGTCCTCAGTCCTAAACATAGAATAATTCTAACTAAGGGCAGGGGTGGAACTAGAAAATGACATGGGGCGAAAATTACATAAAAGAACCTAGTTTCAGAGAATCATATTTCGCCTATAAAAATTTAAATATTTTCATTTTAGTCCCTGTACAAGATCTTTAGGACTAAAGTGAAAATATTGAAATTTTATGAGGATGAAATATGATTTTTTAAATATTTGGGTCATTTTCTATAATTTTAGGGGCCCCCGGGACTAAGTGGTCATTTGGAAAAGGAAAAGCGCTTTTCTATAAGGCAAGATAAAACTCAACTTACATGCCTACTCTGAACTCCATAAAATCACTTCTAAAAATGTTAAATAAACAAGCACTAATTTAGACATATTAAAAAAAATTAGTTTGACCTTTGATTTTTTTTGAAAAACAAATTCAATTGTTTTAATTTTTCTTTTATTAGCTATATTAATGGTGTAATTCCTGAAATATATTATGTAACTATGGGATTGGCTACCGTCCTCAACTCTTACCGTTCTCTTCTCATCCTCTTCCCTCCATTACTCATCTCAACATTTGGATTGAAATTTAAATGGTTCCGATTTAATATTTTATAAAAAAAATATTAATAAAATATCAAATTATAAAAAAAATGATTTAATAAATTAAAAAACTGTTTCCAATGAAGTTTTGACAATCCACCCGGCTACCAAATCTGCTTCCATGAAAAAGCATATGCAAGAATTGTTCCTGATCAAATTCCTTGACACCATAATACACTCAAGGAGGAGATAATTCATTCTTTAGTATGTGACCTTATAGCTAAATGGTATGTTAAGTTAATATCTTCTCCAAAATCGTGACAAATGTCAACTCGTTAATTTCTTTGCAAAGCTAACATAATGTCATGAATAATATTTCTAAACCGGTGGTTAATTTCACAACCCTCCATAACTAAATTAATAACTTCTATGCAATCAGAAAAGAGAATGATCATCCCCAAACCTTTAGCTCAATATAAGTTTAGACCATGTAAGATCCCAAACAGTTCTGCAACAGTAGGAGGAACATCCATTAAAATATACATATATCGTCACGAATGACTCCGCCACAGTTGTTTCCTTCATGCTTCAACGCTGATCCATTCACCTATTGGTCTTCAAACTATTTTCTAAGAATTAAAAATAAATAAGAATAGTTTATATTATTAAAATAATAATAAAAATTGTTTCCCGAACTAATTTTTAAGACTACTCTTCAATCAGAATTAATGTATCTTAACTACTTTTAATTTTTTTTATAATCTCTATCTACAATACAATTAATAAGGGCATTCGTAGGGGGCCGCGGGAAAAAAAGAGATTTATTGTTACTGACTTTTTCTAAAGTGACTTACATTTAATATCGAAAAAATTAAAAAAAATAGATTTTAATTGGCAACCAACTGGTCTTAAGTATTGAAAAGGAGATGAATTCTTTGTCTTCTACACAAGATAAATTGATTGCTATTTTAAATTCTTTGAATGAATATAGGCAACGTAAAAGGAGCATAAATGATGGTTGTATTCCATATGTTGATTCTTCTCAATATGTTTGCATGTCTTGTGTTTATTGTGGAGGAAATCATTTATATGAATATTGTCCATATAGTACAACTAGTCATTTTGTGAGAGATGATTTCACTAGGAACCAAGCTTGTTTTGATAACTCATTTTGTCCTAATGAAGGTTTTGAGCAACATAATTTTAGGAATCCACATGTCTATTGTTCTTATAAAAATACCCCTCCTTGTTACTCTTATCTCGTATGTTGAAGAACACATGATTGAGTACAGGGAAAAATCTAATTTGGAAAGATTAGTTGAGGAGTGTGTGTAAGCATCAGAGAGATCTAGTAGAGAGCAAAGGGAGATTCTTGCTAGCATTGACTCAAGTGTTCAAAATATGAAGGTATATGCGAGTCAAATTTTTTCAACCCTTGAGACTATGGTGCAAGATAATTCCTTAAACCTGATGACCACTTCTTATGCTGATAATGATTATTGTGAGGAAGTTGAAGGTATGGAATTACATGAGACTATGGATAATGTAGAAAACGATTGTGGGTTTGAAATTGAGTTAGATGAGAATAGTGGATGTCTATAAGAGGTTCCGGCTGTGGAGCCTAAGGTTTGTGATGTTGGTGATCAAATTGATGTAGATGTCCCAATTGTTGTTGTTCATGACCCTCCTCTTGAAGTGTTGATTCTTACTGATGAGAGTTAAGTTGATTTTATTGGATGCTCTAAATTCTTGGAAGTGCTTATATTTATTTTTCAAAGATATGCATGTTGTGCCTCATTTGAATTTAATGATTGCTTGTAATCCAAGATTGTCTATGATTAAGGAAATACACGTAATTAGCTTGAATGATCAATTTTTATGTTTGAAACCTTGTTGCTTGAAAAGGAATGAAGACAAGGTAATTGAGGTGTTTGATACTTATGATTAGTGGTTTATTTTGAGAAGTCCGGGCTTGAAGACTATAAATTTAGTGCTTCTTGGGAGGCAACCCAAGGGTTTTGCTTGCATTTTTTGTTATTATTATTTCTTTCTTTCTTCAGTTTTATTCAGGTTTGAAGAAGATCACTCCTCTTGTTGCTGCAAGGTCTAGCTTTAGCACTCCATATAAGAGTTAGAGGTCTAAACCAGGGGAGTACTAATTCTTTTGCCTCTTTATATTTTTGCAACATTGAGGACAATGTTTGATTTAAGTGTGGGGGAGGGATATAATTTCTTTGGTTATGCTTGTCCTTATGCAATTGAAAAGATTTTTTTGTTATTTGAGATTTTGCATTGTTAAGGATTGACCTTAATTTTGAGCTTTCCCCATCTTAGAGAATATTATCAAGGCAAAAATTAAAATAGAAAAAAAGAGTTTTAACCAAGTCTCTAAGCCTTGAGTTTTTTTTTTTTTTTTTTTTTTTTTTTTTTTTTTTTTTTTTTGCAATCTTGAGATGGACTATGAGAATAGGGATTAGTTTGTAATGTGAACAACAGATTATTAGTTCATGGATATTTTGCTACATGATTTCCTTAGAAAATTAGATGATGACCTTTGCCAGCTAAGTAAAACTTTTGTCTAGGGAAATGACTAAAAAAAAAAAAAAAACAACAGACCTCATTTAGTAACCGGGGGCACTTCAACACAAATGTTGGTACTCGAGTCAAACGGTAAAGTCAAAAGAGGGTTATGAGTTGGGCTAAAAGCCTCTTGAGGTGCCTGTTGGAGTAACTGTGTAACCGGTGCTGCATCACCCATGTGTAGGATCGTGTCAAAAGGGGACCTACAATGGCTCAAGAGAAAGAAAAGAAAGGAAAAAAAAAAGGAAGAAGACAAAATAAGTTATTTCCTACATGAGGATCCTGAGTAAATTAAATGAAATGCTTGGTTTTGCGGGACATTTGAATTTTTCTAGAGGAGTTAAGTAGCATGATATCCCTCTTCTAATCTTATTGTTGCACTTATTGCTTGCCGATCTTTTGATCATAGGACGTTAAGATATTGTTACAACTCTATTGGCTTAGTGAGACATTAACTTAAATAAGATTAGATGATATGATCCAAGTGTGGTGGTTTTTTGCTCTGTTTAGGAATTTCATAGGTAATGTTCTTTTCGGATAATGAATTCTCTTTCTTTTGCTTGAGGACAAGCCAATGTTTAAGTTGGAGGAGTTTGATAAGTGTATATTTTATGATTAAATATGTGTATATTTTATGAGAATTAGTTAGAATTATTGATATTATATACCTATTTAGTTATCTTTTATTGACTTTTCTATCAATGAATCAAACTTAGGACCAAAGAATAAATTGACATAAAATCTACTCATATCCTATTTTTAATGTGTAGGAAATATTAGCTAATTTGGAAAGAAGTAGAAAAAGCAATTAAGAGGACAATTAAGAGGATATGCAATCAACCAAACTCGGTGGTCCCACGCAAGAAAAATAGAAACAAAATCAATTTCACGATCTGGTGGAGTTGATTACAAGATATAAGATATCTTTTTAATAAGAAAAGGAGAATCAAGTGACCCAAGACCTAAATTATAACACTAGTGCAAAAAAGGCTTTTAAGACCGGACAAAAAAGGCATCGTAGGACCGGATCCGTGACCGGTCTTATTCCAGCCGGTATTAAAAGTCTACATTTAAGACCGGACTACGACCGGTCTTAAAGAAAATATTTTAGACCGGACATTTAAAACATTGGGTCTTAAAAGTCGTACTAAAATAAACCTGAAATAATTTTTGTTCGGTCCTAAAACTCAACTTTTAAGACCGACTAATAATTAGGCCACTCTTAAAAGATAGAATTTTAAGACCGGACTAATTATACGCGGTCTTTAAAGATTGACTTTCAAGATGGATGATAAATAAATGCGGTCTTAAAAATTTTATTTTAGACCGCATGTATAAATTTACAGTCTTAAAAAGACCGAGGCTTTTTTAAGGCCGGCGCTTATAATGAAATGTGTTACACGACCTTTAAGACTGGACATATAAATACATCCGGTCTTAAAAACTCACCATTTAAGATCGGCACATTTATTTGCGGTGTAAATTTTCTTGAATTTTTCCCCTGCTTACGTTCTTCGATTGTATTACACACAATCCACCACCCATCCAAGACATAAAAGTCGATACTTTAAAAATTTGTAAGCTATGAACAATTATTTGAATAAATTGAATTGGAAAAAGAATACAAATATTATTCACCATGAGTTATTTGGCTTCTTAATTAATGTTTATACTATGACTACAACACCCAAATTAATTCATACAATAAGATAACTTACTTACAAATACAATAAGTTACAAATACAACACACATGCCCAAAATAATATTCACCATACCTTCATCTGATTCCCACCTGACAAAGTAACATCCTCTTTTATAACATGCCCCTTTGGATCGGATCACCACAAAAATAAAACAAGAACAAACTTCATAGTCAGTGACATTGTTTATGAACATAGAAGGAATATAATATAATTAAAACCTTAAAGTTTTCAAAGAAATCTGCATATGAATATTACCTTATGAATTGACTCTTTTATAAAGTGATATCTTCCCATATACCTTCTTGATGATCACTTCTTATGCGGATTCATTATCCGCTTCATCTTCTTCGTTTATGTTCGGTAGACCCCTTGAAAAAGGAGTACTCTCGGGAATACCATAATTCGAATTCATTTCCTCATCAATATCAATGACCCTCTTTCCTTGGAGAGCTACGAGACCACATCTTATTTTCTTGATCAGTGATATAGAACACTTGTTTTACCTGGTCTGCCATAATAAAAGGTTCATCTCTCAAACTTCTACATGGACATCGACTAATGTAAATCCTAGCCGATTGATCCGAACACCATTATTGACATTGACCAACTTGCATTTGAAAATGAAAAATCTAATTTTCACATAGTTCACCTCCCAAATCTCTTCAATAACCCCATAATATGGCATGACTGCCAATAGAGGGCTCTTGTCTTTCAAACTGGAGAAGTGCATAGATTCAGCCTCTGACATAACACCACTGTTCTGGATTGTGTCCTATCATCTAGGGACTTCATGTAAAATGTATAACCATTGATCACATACGAATTCCAACTTATGACATCGACCTCAGGACCACGTGCTAACCATTTGATTGTATCATAAACACATTCCTCTCCCTCGACCTTTTGTTTGAACCGGTTTGCAAAAGTTACATTATGCTCCCAATCAACCTTTGTTCGGTCATTCGATGATTTTCTTTCCTTACGACTTCTTTATGTTTAGCTATGCTTTGGCTTGAACTTCATCAACATTATTCAAGATGTATAAGCGGACTTGTGACAATTCATCGGGATCCACACTCTTTACGGAAGCCCCTCGTCTACCCCCTTCAGACATCTTTGACGTTTTGGAAGCCCAATATGTCTTACTTTGGCCAAATAATTTTGAAAAAATTCCATGGCTTCTTCGAAAACATATTTGAACAATCGATGCTCGGCCGGTATGCGTTCTTCACGTACCCTTTTAAGAATTTCATAGATCTTTCAATTGGGTACATCCACCGTAAATGGATAGGGCCGCACATCTTTATCTCCTCACTAGATGAACAATTAGATGAACCATGATGTCAAAAAATGTAGGAACAAAAAGCTTCTCAAGGTGGCACAAGATAAGATATCCTTCATTCTCCAATTCATCTAACTTTTCAATCTCGAAAACTTTACTACAAAGCGCATTGAAGAAGACACAAAGTCTAGTCAAAGCGACCCGAAGATCATATTCGGTGATGCCTCGAATAGCTATTGGGAGTAGTCTGTTGCATCAAGACATGACAATCATGAGACTTTTGGCCTACTAATTTTAAGTCCTTCATCGATACAAGCCTCTTCAAATTTGAAGAATAACCCGTGGGAACTTTTGTGCCATGTAAACACTCACAAAAACTTCGTTTCTCATCCTTAGACAAAGTATGAGAAGCCGAAGGACAATAAGTTCTCTTCACTCTGGCCTTGGATGTAACTCTTCGCGTATTCCCATTGCTATTAGATCCAATCTTGCCTTCACACCATCCTTGGAACTACCTTGTATGTTGAGAAGCGTGCCGACAATACTATCACACAAGTTTTTCTCCACATGCATGACATCAGTACTGTGTCTCACATCAAGATTGCGCTAATATGGAAGATCGAAGAATACAGATCTCTTTTTCCATATATTTGTTTCTTTTCTACTCTTTGCGGTCTTACCGAAGACAACATTGATATTTTTCACCTTTTCATAAACTTGCTCCCCAGTCAATGCCACCGTAGCATCTTCATACTCTTGGCCACCAAAAAAGGATTTCTTTAATCTACGATATGGGTGGCCCCGTCTAAGAAATCTCCTATGTCCAAGATAAACCGTCTTTCTTCCATGTTGAAGTTGATGGTAGCGTGTGCCTTCTTCATAATCCACCAGATCAGACAATTGATTTAGGTCTTGGGTCACGATTCTCCTTTTCATTATTTAGTTAAATTTGATATTAATTTTGGTTGCAAAATCCAATTCACTCACAAGTTCATAGGTCCTCTAGGTTGCAAAACCAACTAGCCACACATGGCTCTAATAAAATCCATAATAAAAGATAGGAATTCAGGTTCAAAGAATAAAAAGAGAGAGGAAAGAAAATTTCTTCGTAGCCTCCACGAGTCCTTCTTGGAGATGATGAAGAGAACCGAGTCCTTCCTGGAGATGGTTCTTCCTGGAGATGATGAAGAGAACCAAGTCCTTCCTTCGGAGATGATGAAGAGAACCGAAACACTCGGCCTACCCTCTTGCTTGTCTTTGCCTCCCTATTTATAATTTAGGTCTTGGGTCACTGATTCTCCTTTTCTTATTAAAAAGATATCTTATATCTTATAATCAACTCCACCGAGCATGACAATTGATTTTGTTTCTATTTTTCTTGCGTGTGACCACCGAGTTTGGTTGATTGCATATCTTCTTAATTGCCCTCTTAATTGTTGTTTCTACTTCTTTCCAAATCAGCTAATATTTCCTGCACATTAAAAATAGGATATGAGTAGATTTTATGTCGATTTATTTTTTGATCCTAAGTTTGATTCAATGATAGAAAAGTCAACAAAAGATAATTAAATAGGTATATAATATCAATAATTCCAACTAATTCTCATAAAATATACACCTATTTAATCATAAAATATACACTTATCAAATACCATAAAAATATTTTAAGAAATATTTTATATTATTTTATAATTTGTTTTCTAATTAATTAATATATATATATATATATATATATATTAGACTTTGATGTAACTATTCGCTTTTTGGTCCTCACTGTCTTTATTATTGCAATGAAATTTAGACAGTTTAATTTAAACTTGTTTTTGAAATTTATTATTACGTACTCTTTAATAAAATGATAGGATTCTGAAAATATTAAATATAAGGAGGCGAGATTCTAAAAAAAAAAAAAAAAATTTGTTTGAGACAACTCATTACACTTCTCACATTTTTTGAGCTTCCCTAGTAGGTCTTATACTACTTTTCCATTTTTGTCCATAAGTTTTGTTTTGGTGCTTTTCAAAAGTTTTTTTGTCTAGCTTGTTCTTCACCACTACTCTGGGTCTTCACTCTACAACTCCTTTCTCATGTAAGCATTCATTTTTTTTTCCAGTTAACAATTTTAGTTTCATTGTATTTTTTAATAAGAGCTCGCTAGCTAGTTGATGCTCAAAGTTGCCGATTAGGATACCTAATCTAATGATAGCAATTGGTTTAAAGATTAAAAGTAGGGAGAAAGAAACACAAGAGAAAGCAGAAAATACAGAAAAAAAAAAAAAACAATGAGATAAAATGCTAAACTTTTTATTGTTGAGCATCTTATATTCCTAAACTTTAGCAACCCAAACTTTAGATTGAAATTATGTTTGTTGAATCAGGTTCTGAGATTTGCTTAAGTTTTTATATTTGTTTATTTTTACTATATTATGATTTTTCACAGTTATATTTCAAGATTTTTTAAGTTTTTATATTTGCTTATTTTTATTATATGTATTTTGTGGTTTATATTGACATTATTATTTTGCAATTAAAGGATAGAAGGAAACTCTTTGAGCACACTCATAGGTGATCTTAGACAATCTACAACAAAGGCATGGGATGTGAAACTTTTTTTTAATTGATTTCTTTTTAGAATTCAAAACATGATAATATAATGTTTTATTATGAGAGTGTGTAAGCCATTAATTTATTTTAGATTGTATGATGTTTATCTATAATGTATTAAATTTTGAATCCTTTAAATATAAGTTTTTTATTTAATATTATTATCTCATGACTTATATAATAAATATTAATAGTAAAAATAGATAATAAAAAAATAAATTCAATAAACTATGATTATTAATAAATAAAAAAAAAAAAAAAAAACTCGTTATATATGTCCTTAATATATTTTGGTTATTAATAAAGGTTTTCTTTTTAAATTGGGTACTATCTTTACTCATAACACCAATCTTTCACAAAGCCTAATGTAAAATTCTTCTTGCGGTGGCTCGAACAAAGCCCAAAGCACAAATAAAGAAATCAAAAAATTACTGTTTCGGCTGATAGACAGTGATTACTAAGAGGAGCCGAAGATAAGCCGGAGCAGGCATCAAATTGCCGGAACAATTTTTTTTAAATACGTTGATGTTCTTTTTCAATGTAATCTTAATTAATTTATAGAATTGAAAAAATAGGTATGTTGGTATTTCACATGGAGAGAATTTTTAATATTTTTTTAAGAAAATAGTCATATCATTTAGTTTATTATACTATATTTGGTTTGGTAAAAAAATACGGTAAGTTTTAGTTTAATACTTTAATTTTATATTTCCAATTAAAATATAAAAATGTTGCATTTTATTTTATTTTATATTAAACAATATGAAAATATTATATATAACAAATTCATAATTCATTAGCCTTTAATTGTAAAGTCACCATTTAAATTTATTAAGTTAGCGTTTTCCACTGATGAGATTTATGGTGCTAAAATAAAGGGATCGAAATATGTTTTGTATAGCCAACAATGATCTAGTAGTTTAATTAAGTGCTATAAGAGCTTTGCGGTAAGTGGGAATTCACAAATTCAATCTTGCTTCTAATCTTAGATTGTTAGTGCCTATATTTAGATAACGAAACATATATATTAACTTGCACTAGGTAGCCTTCGCGCCTTGAAAATCGCTGTTTGGCATAGGCGCATAGCACATGCTATACCTTTAGTACTAAATAAAAGATTTAGATGACTTATCTGGAGGGATCAAAGAATCTAAATAAATTGCTTAATTATACTATATGTTGTGTTTTATTGGATTATACATTAGTTTATAAGTCATGCAAATTAATTTAAAGAAAAATAATAAATATAAATATTTTAAAGTAATTTATCTAACTTCCTTAATTTTTTCAAAAAAGTTAACCGGGTCTTATATTTAGGATCGGATAATAAATTATATGGCCAAGAATAAGATGAGACCTTTGTCTTCACGCACACCTTCTTTCTTGATAGCTCTATGAACTAAACGAAGATAAAATTGACAAATCCAGGCTCCGAGAGAAGAAGCAAACTTACCTAGCTCTTGTATTAGGGTAGACCCGAGGGAGTATTACATTTACAACTTAAGAAAATCCCTTAACTAATTACCTCCTAGGTTTAGGACCAAAGAAAATCTATTTCATCAACACTTATCCTCTAAACTTAATTCAAGTGGCCAAAAATATTGGTCTCAGGTTCAAATCTGACGTTGGTATATTTGTGTGCGTGAAGGTGTTTAAAATAAAAAAAATGGCTTAAAATATTGGTGTCCTTTGTAAGACTGTAACCACTTGTTGTATCACATACGCAGGAATAATTGTTATCTAGAATTTTTTTTTGCCCCAAAAGTGCCGTCATTTTTGAAAACCACCAATAAAATGAAGCCTATATTAATTAAAAACCACTTCTTGTATCACGTACGCAGGATGCTTAATTATATTAATTAAACAACATATAAAATTGACAAAGCCAAGCTTTAATCCCCGGGGAAAAAAAGAAGAGATAAGATACAAATTTACCAATCTACTTTTTTTACTTGATTCAGATCTCTCCACAACCAACCCGAAAATCTAATGAACACAACCCAAAACTTGAAACGAATTTATTGCTGGCACAAAGCAGACATGAAGCCAATGTGCATTGCTGGCACTACATGAAAACCCTAACCACAGGCATAAGATTTTTGAAGATGTTAAAACCAGGAGTATTGTATATATCATTTTGAACCGCTACATACAAATTCCGTGAAAAGGGCCACAGTTTGGTACGGGTCACTAAATTGTACTTAATGATTGAAATCGTTTCAAATCAACCTAGACCAACCAAAAAAAAAAAAAAAAAAAAAAACCATCATTAAATTAGTTTCTAACAACTAATATAATGGTCATTTATCAATATGTAAATGAGTGTGTGTGTGTATAATGTGAGCTACATTTCATAGATGTTTATATAAATCGCATCTAACAATAGCATCTAGCACTCAGATTAAGAATTTATTCCTTATATAAATCGCATCTAAAAATAGCACTCAGACTAAGAATTTATTGCTACATTGAAATCGTATTAATGGACGTATTAATCTTAATGGATGAAGAATCGAAAGAAGAGAACAAGGTACAAGGAAACAAGGGAGCAAGAGAACCGCAGGCCATTCTTGAGAAATGAGATGGACGAAAAAAAAAAAAATTGAAAACAATAATACACTCAAACATAAAAGTATTATGCAGATATAATATCTTGAAAACAAAGTTTCCATCAAAACACAGTAAAACAAACACAAACATAGTAACAAAAACATATACCATATCGATACTGCAATATATGTCAAATCTAGATGCTCATGCCACTCTTAGCGAACAATACCAAGGAAGGACCCACTAAACATTACATTAAAGCTCTTCTTCTATCATAGTCCAAGCCTATGCACAACTTATTGCATAGCTCGATTGGTGGCAGCCACCGGCGGCAACACCATTTGCGTGAACTCAGGTCCCTTCCCATTGCTTCCATTATTTTGTAGGAAGCACACAGTTCAAATTCAAAGCTACCTTCTTCTGCTCCGCCATCAGCCGCCAGCTTCCATGACCGTGTATTGGTGGGGCCGAGACGAACCGCCGCTGGTCTTCCCCAGCCGAAATCAATATCATAAAATTTTGTTCTTGGGGAGCTGCTGGTTGATATAAACTTCCCATATGGGTCGGGTTTTGTGCAAATAATTGGATTTCTAATCCAAGCTTCAAAGTCCCTCTTGATCTTCTCTTCAGTGCATGATGAGATTGCCTTATTCATCTCCCAAGCAAGCTTCCCAAGCCCTCCATCTCCCACTAAGTCCCTTATCTTCATCACCACCGCAGTGGATTCACTACAAAAAAACATCGCATTACTTACAAAAGTTTGCCACGGAATTCCGTGGATAATATTCTTTGTCACGGAAATTTCCCACGGAATTCTGTGACTAATAAAATTTGCCATGGAATACAATCCATTCTACAAAAAAAAAAACACCGCATTACTTACAAAAGTTTGCCACGGAATTCTGGGTAATATTCTTTGTCATAAAATTTGCCACGGATTTCTCATGGGAATACAATCCATTCCAGAAAAAACCACAACAAAGCCAATTACCGACGGAAATTTTTTCCATGGGAAAATTTCCCATGGATTTTTTTGTGGGCAATTATCCACGGAAATTCCGTGGTAAATTTCCCCACGGAAAATTCCATCGGAAAGATTTTCCACGGACATTTCCGTGGGTAATGTCCCACAGAAATTTGCCACGGAATTTTTGTGGTAAAATTAGCCACAGAATTTCTGTGGGAAATTGCCCGTGGAAGGGAAATTCCGTGGCTGATTTTACCATGGAAATTCCGTGGCAAATTGTCACAGAATCACTTCCCTCTTTTCACCCTTTGATTTTAACCATTTTTGTTAACAATTTTGCAGCGCTTAAATTAGAAATTAGCTTGTACATATATAGCTAGAGAAATCAACAAATTCCAAATAACTAATATATTAAATAAAGATAAATGCCACACAAGTTCAAAGTACTAAAAGACTTAAAAAGGGAAAATATATGTTCTTAGTCACAAGTATCATAAACAATGAAAATTGTTAACGTTCATTCTCAGCGTCTTCAGTTGCATTGGCAGAGGGAGCGCCTTGATTGGCAAGGTTAGATAAAGTGGGTAATTGAATCCTCATTCCTTGCAATGCTGACACAATTAAATTGGTTGCTTGTTTAAGTTGTGCATTCTCTTGTTTCAGGTGTTCATAATTTTCTGATATTTGTGTCATCTTCGTTTGCATTTCTTGAACGTTAAAATTCCCCGAAGAATTGATGGAAGGAGTTGAGGTAGAAGACACAACATGTTGAGTTTCAGATCCAAGCCCATAGATTTGGCCTTTCTTGTTCTTACCACCAAGTAACTTCTAACCATAAATTGAGTTCATCTTCATTAGATTGGACACTGCCTCCCTCAGAAGTGATTGATGCCTTTCATATCAAAAATTCATCCTACAAACAGTACATAAAATAAGTGCCAAAAAAAAAAAAACTGATTGAAAAACTGATAAAGAAGGATGAACCATTTCAGAAACAATAAAGAACTACATAACTAGAAACATATGAGACTACAGATCCATATAAATTATGATGATCTTATAGCAACCAGCCAACCATCAATCTAGTTTTCTATTTGGACTCTAAATGAAACTCAAGCAAGGCAACCAAAGATAATGAATAGATCAATGTAAACAAAGATTTTCAGTCATGATAAATTGGCACATAAAGATCAGTTTGTTTAATAGTTATTACTAAGAAGTACCAACTGGAATATTTTATATATCAAGATGTTAAGGAACAAAATTTTGGAAGAACAATAACTCAATGAATTGGGTTTCATCAAAGTTATTGAAAGAAAAATAGAGCCCGAAAGAAGAATTGAAGATATAAGTGTAAGTGTGTGCAAAATGCAAGTCACAGGCTCACAGGAAACTTAGGTATCTAGAGATGTCTCGTGAAACCCGTTATTTGGAAAACAAACATCAAAATTTGGGCAATTCATTAGTATGCATTTCACTGAACAAATTATTTATGGATTCCTCATCTTTAGAATTAAAAGCCACAAACTAGTTTTCCTTTGTTATTGTCTTCAAGAGCAAAAGGTTTATGTGCACTTTTACTAGTATCCTTCATTCATGCTCCAACAATGTAACCAAGAGCCTTAAGGTGCTTGTAAACATCAAACAGTTCAATAGCATCCAACCTTCCTGCCAGCGACCCCTGTACATGTCTAATAGAGATATGCAATTGTCCAAGAGATGCAATACTCCTAATTCCATCAAATACCCGCCAAACCAGACTTCACATAGCCAAGACAGATTCTGGAATATCTTATTTCCCCGAGAAACAAATGAGATCCATAACTGTTCAAAAAAAATTTTTCCTCTTAAAACAATGCTAAGACCGGACAGTACTTCGCATGCATGCCCATTGTTTCTAATTCAAATTTTAATTCAAAGAATGCTATGGCTTCAAGAATTATTCAGTTGTAACATAATACTATTCATAAACATTGATTACAAACCATTTTATCCACATGAAGTACATGCTATAGAAACCTTTGTTAAATATCATTTCCATCTTTTCAATAAAAATATCTTTACATAATAAGAACCAAAGTACCACAGAATCTCAAATGACCAAGAATATACAACATTCAAGAAATCCATGATTCCAACATATAAATTAGGACTAATAATAATAGTTCATTTGACATGAAATTTGATTATTGCTTCAACATTTGGTTAGAACATTTACAAAAACCAATATTAACCTTGCTAATGCAGGTGGATCCCATGATGATGCTACAGAATTTTTGACATTATCACGGAGTACCATATGAGATTTCTCTAATGCAGGAGTGTAAAGAGTAATAAATACCCCATCAAAAGCAAGGGTTTTCGTACAGGCTGCATCTTTCTGCCAACTTCCAGAGAACTCAAACATGGCATTAATTAGACTTTAGACACTTTATAATAGAGTTTGTGATATTTATAAGATTTTACTTCTCAACCCAACCCTTTCCATGTATATTTGCTGTCATACATAAAATACTTCAATTATTTTTTTTTTATTTTAAGTATCATTTAAATTATATGTATTAATTTGATTGTAAAATAATATATATTTATAATTGTAAACTTTTTATATTGTTTAATAAATGGTTCAAATATGGTTCAATGATGGTAAAATCATTGACCTATGAAATGCTCTTCATCTTTATTGAATGACCAATCCTATTTTCAAAGCAAGAAACCAATATAACTACAATATGGATGAACAACTAGAAGTTCAAATAAATGAAACATATGCTTACATGAGTTGCATATGCTTACATGAGTTGCGCATGGTGGTCCGCAAATTCTCCAATTTTCTCACTATAATGAGTCTTTTTGAATACTTCAAAGACTGAAGGCTCCCTTCCCAAATGTTCAGCCTGTAGGTATTTAAAGATGTATTATATGAAGCCTTGAATAAATAATGATTGAATAAATTGAGAATAAAATCTAACCATCCTCCTTTTATGCTCAGAATTAGGAATGCTCCCCCCCCTTTATGTTGAGTCCCACCCTTACTAGACTCTCGATTGGCCTTTCCTACCTCACAAATTCTCAAATATTCTAGTGATGTCCATACTCTCTCTAACTGATTCATCACTTCGTGAGGAATCCACTTTGGCCTAGCTTGCTTGTGAAACAAGTCATTTATCATTCTTTGCATTGTTCCTCTTAAGATTTCTTGGCATTTTGTATTCCAAATTCTCTTCACACCATCTTCATATTGGGGCAGCCATTTATATTTTCTTTGCATAATTGAGAAATAAAAAAGTTACAAAAATAAAAACATCATGAGGAAACAATTAAATATAATACAAATATAAGAGATTAGATATACCGCCCAGCGTTCAAACCATGTTTGCTTATAACTATCAGGAGTAACTTTCCAACTGTAACATGGATGGTCAAATTTTGATTGAATAAAAGGAAGGATTTGCCGA
This sequence comes from Acacia acuminata, assembly GCA_019022655.1. Lineage (NCBI taxonomy): Eukaryota > Viridiplantae > Streptophyta > Magnoliopsida > Fabales > Fabaceae > Acacia > Acacia acuminata. Next base: position 4,024,231 of record JAFJYI010000028.1, on the reverse strand, counting down.
ACAGTACAAACAGCTGGAGTGAATCTAGTAATAATTGTAAAAATACCATTTTAAATGTTAGAAATGCTTTATGATATACTAATCTTGCTAACGACTTACGTTGTTGACTCAAGATAAATCCATATTTGACCATCTACGGGATCATGACCCCTAGGTGATAATCCACCACTAGCGCCCTGTGGAGTAAGGGGGTGTGACAATTTTGTTCCGGGAGATGGAATTTCAGGAGGTGGGACTTGAGATGCTGAAGGGCTAGGTGATAATGAGGGTGAAGAGTCTATTCTATGATATGAGAATTGGGGGGATATTGTGGGTCTCACAACTGATCCATGCATTTGAGGTGGTAAAGAGGATCGGGTAGCTATATCATGCAATTTAGGTGATGGTACAAATGATAAAAATGGTCCAACTACCTTAGGAATAGGAATAGATGGACTAGAAGTAGTTGTCACATGAGGAATAGACAAGTTAGGATGTCGAGGAATCAAAGATTGTGGAGTACGAGGAATCAAAGATCTGTGGAGTACTGACGATTTAAAAAACCGCAATTATTATGCTTTGAACTTAATGCCACAATTCATTGTACTTTGAAGACATCTACATATTCATTGTGAGAGCTCGGGGAGCGAAGATAGTAATAAGGAATGAATAAATCATGACAAACGTGATCTATGATTAAAAAACTGAATCAATTAAAAGTTAATGCAATCAAAGTCATTCAAGAACTTAATAAGAAATGTATGGCAAAAAATGACATAACCTTAATACTTTATATATTTTATCGTGTCATCGATCCCCATCTTCGCCATCGCAATGTCTTGCCACATAAATAGTTTTTCCCTCATCATCTTAGATATCTTCTTCTCCATCGTCTTCTTCTTTTTCATCATCACCTTCTTCTTCAAATTCTTCTTCTTCTTCTTCTTCATCATCTTCTTCTTCAACTTCTTCTTCTTCTTGGTCTTCATCATCTTCATACTCCATTTTTTTAATCCGGCCGCGTTGTACACCCCATTTAACAGCGACATTCACCTTTTCGTCTCCATCTTCGCCATTTATTTGAATTCCTTTTTCTCCATCGTCTTCTTCTTTTTCATCATCACCTTCTTCTTCAACTTCTTCTTCTTCATCATCATCTTCTTCTTCTTCTTGTTCTTAGATCACCTTTTCGATTAGATACTATGAACTCTTAGTCGATCGTATAATAGGCATACGAGACCTAACTAAATGGATTGCTAGCAAGTGAGAATACCCGATGTTAAACTCGATTGAATCAGCTCTTCTAGAATATCCCATGTTTGTTAGATCAATGGGAGTAAAGTCCGCCTATCCATCAACATAAAGTCAAGACTCTATCTCCTGTCAACTACCCTTGGTTAGCGGTGAGGTAAAGAAAAATAAGTGGAATTCACTCATGGTTACAAGAGAAGGCTGTTCTTGTTCATGCCTCCGCTCTTCTCTTTTCTCGGTATTGGTCCTTGAGTAAGGGCATTAGGATTAGGCCTAAGCGCCGCTATTTTAGCTGTTGGTGCTTTTCATAGCGGTACATTTCTTTTTTGAAAAAAAGTTCTCTCCTTTTCAGCAAAAGATAAGTAGTAGACCTAACCTAGCTCATGAGCTCTCACTATCAAAGATTTTTTTCTTCCGCTTGGTGCAAATAAATTCGTGACATGGTAGCGCTATAGGGAATTGTCACGATCTTCATATAAGAAAGCCTCTTGATGCGAGGGAACCTAAATTTAGCAAAATAAGGTCTCCTCATCCCGACATGAGCCTAAGATATCTTAAGTGCTTTTGTTGGCCAAAGTAACAAAAAAGGTTTTCAAACAGAGTTGAGGATGTTTCATTTCAATAGCATACAAAACCTATTCCGGTGGATTGTAGTCCCTTATGTGGAATTTCACCAAGAGCTTTGTACATCTAACTTAATCCAATGGTAGATTCGGAATCGACTAGATTGGAGGGATCCGGAGCCACAAGGATCCTTCAACGAGTTTGAAACTCTTTTGATTCCAGGCGGTTGGCCCTTTTCTATGGAATTTTCTATAGAGTTTGATTCATAGAGCTAGATGTGGCTCCTGTAGGGGTTCGAACAAGCTAGAATAATATAGAACTCATTATATCAATCTAGCCTATAGCTAGGCGAATGTAGTTCCTACTCTAAGACAAGACGAAAACGGAAGAGCCTATCGGTTGAAGCTTCTCGTTTGCTTGTCTTCTCTATAGGTTTAGAGGAAGCAAGGATTCTAATGGATATCTTTTTTATGGCACTCCTGAAGCATCCCAAAATTGGATATTCTAATGAGTTTAATGCACCTACTTTGCTTGGGCTGTAAGCTAAGTCTTGGAATTGCCGGTATCTTCCCATAGGATATAGTGTACTCCATTGCCCTACTAGGCCCTCTCCTCCCTATGCTTCTTTGGGCTCCTGACTGAATGGAATAGCGCTAGCTAAAAGTTTGGAGGCTTGGCTTCCCGAAAGCATTGATTGAATAGCACAGGAGTAGGAGTAGCACAAGGGAGAGGATGGGTGCATTCTTTCGTCTTTTGTTGGCTGGATAGAATATCCTTTCATAATCGTATATAAAGTAGGTAGCCTGCCTTTCCTTTCACGCTAGTGCTCCTTCATTGACTGTGTAGGCTTGAGCTTTTACTTTGACTGTTTTACTTTCTTGCTTATTTAGTGCACCTTAATAGAATGCCAATGAGGTAGGATGCGTAAGACATTTAATTGTAAGTTGAAGAAGAGAAAGCCCTACTAGTGTATGAGAGAGAGGGATACATAAATGGCCAGAGTCAAAGAAATCCAAGTGAATGAGATGGGGCCCAGTACACAATTACGTTGATAAGATAATTGATCTTGAAAAGGAAAACTAATTTTAATTTGGTTTTTTATCGGGATGTCTTGTTATGATTACACTTCTCATGTTGCAAGAGAAGCGTATTCTCATGTCATAGATACAAAAAGGTATGGGTCCCACCATTTTTGTACTTGAGTTTTTTTTATTTATTTATAAAAAAGATGTGGATCCCACCATTTTATGTGTGTGTAGGAATCTTCTTCTTCTTATGCAACATGAGAAGTATAAACCCCTTTATTCTTTTATGTATATATTTTCAATTTGGGACATACAACAATCTTAATTTTTTTTAAGAGTTCCTATTTTTTCAAATGAATTTTGAGTAATAATCAACCCAACACTAGTGTAAAAAACATTTTAAGACCGCCTCATTTAAACCAAAGTATCGACACGCAGGTCTTAAAGGTATGACCGTGTCAATTTTGTAAATATAAAGAACTTCTTGAATCGGATCATTTTTTCATAGGTCTTAAATATATTATTCAGACCGGCATAAAAAACAATCGGTCTTGAAAATGTTATTAAAAAATTGAAATATCAATTACATTATTAGAGAAATCTCGTACAGTCCGACTTATATTTTCGTGGTCCAAAAAAAAGGAAAAATTTAAGTATAACTTTTAAGACGGATATATATAAAAGACGGTCTTAAAGGTTATACTTTTAAGACCGGAATAAATGGTGCCCGGTACTAAATATTGAAATTTTTTTTAAGACCGGACATTAAGAAAGAACGGTCTTAAATTGTAACCTTTAAGATCGTCGTTTACTTCATCCGGTCTTAAAACTAAGGCGCCAAATATACTCTTCTTCGCGCGAAACGTTACCTTACGACTTTAACGTTGTTCTCTTTGAACTCTGAAACCCCTGTCGTTGTTGCGAAACCCCTCTTCCCGTTGCATTACCTCTCTTCCTCGCCCACCACCACATCCTCTCGTTACTTCTCACTCTCTCTCGAGGCGTTCCTCTTTCGCACCACCACTCTCAACCTCTCTTCCTTTCTTGAAAATGAACGGAGAAAATAGTTCTTCTCCCGTTCGTTCAACGCCGTTCGGGTGTGATCGGCGTGAGTCGAACGAACCCTTCATCTCACAATGAGCCTCGTAACCGCCGTGCACGCCATGGTAGAAGTGGCACATGAATGAAAGACGTATCCGTAAGTCGGACCTCTGGGTCAAAGCTCGAGATTCAATTTGATGAAAAGTTGGCTCCTTTCGGTCCTAATAAAGGCAAATATAATAATTTTGTCGGCTATCTAGCACGCAGCAAAGCTAGCATCTTGACAGATGAGTGGAGAAATGTGGACCTTGCAATGTAAAGAAACCTATTTGGGACACTATCGGGCTTACATACACTTTGTCCCGATCGCTCGAAGTTGAAAGACAAGACATTGTCTTATTGTGCTGATCGGTGGAGGAAGTTTAAGACCTTTCTAGCTAACACATATATTTTTGTCGAGGTTAGGCCTGACCATAATCCTTGGGACAAGTACACATTTATTGATGAACAAACTTGCAACAATTTGTTCAGTCAAGGACCACTCCCGAGCTTTGGTGAGTTTATATTTTTTTGTTTGCTTTTTTGTTTGCTTATTAACTTGTGCGATATGTGAATGTTATTGTACGTGTTCACCTAATCTGTTAGTTAGATGGTTTGGTGTGTGAATAGAAGTATATATTTCCCTCCTTTGTCTTGCATAAGAGGAGCATGTCTTAGTTGTATGCAAATCTGATATGTAAACTGTGTAAAGGTAAAATACTAAGTAGGTAATTAGGGAAATAATAATGGCATAAGAGTCAAACCATTATTATAGTCTTAGCTAGTTCTTTTATAGTAGGTAGTGGTTAGATATTACTATTAATTAGTTAGTATGTTAACTGTGTAAAGGAGGAAATGAGTAGTCTTAAAAGGGGGAAACTTTATATACCCAATTGTTACTATCTAATGGGGACTACTGATCCCACTGGATGCCTTAAAAATGATCAAGTTTGTATTATTCTGTAAGCATAATTCTCTTTTGTTTCTTAACCTATCTATCTAGCAGTACAAAACATAGCTCCAATTTCTTCTACAATTCTACATCTTCCTTAAATAAAATGTTGAAACTTGATGAAGTGAATTTGACTAGTGTTTGAGGTTCATATCAAGAACAAGTTATCTAATTTCTGTTAGTGAGATGGATGGAATTTATAATTAATAGTTGTTTTCAATTCTAATTCACATAAAAGAAGGGAACAAGCACAGGAGATAGGGAAAAAGAATGATTGCCCGCATAGGGCTTCTCGCGGCGGATATGAAAAGACTGAAAAAGAATTGATGGCGGCCAAGCGGAAGAGATTGGAAGATGAAGCAGAATCCAATCCTTCTACGATACATGATCCGCCATCTCTAATACGTCGCGAGGAGATGTGGTTGTATATTCGGCGAAAGCCAAGCGGCGCCTACACGAGTGAACAGACTACCATGTCGAAGAATTTCAAGCACCACCGATGATAGTAGGTAAACGCACTATGTGGTACTTTTCGGTCTCATCCTAAATTACTAACTAATAAATTAACTAGAATTTAGTCAATTTCTAAGCTAGATTTGATTTTATCTTGCATGTATAAATTAGACATATATATAAAACAACTATCACATATTTTAATTTTAAACGGCTTGTATTTATCATGCATGCTAGTCGTGTGGTGATCGTGTTTACTATTATCATGCATACTAGTTGTAATAATTCTATGCATAATAGTAGTAGTAGTAATAATAATAATAATAATAACAATTCATATATTTTGTGGATGATCATGGTGCCTTTCGATTATTAATCTAAAACATCTCCATGTCTTGGATTATCAAATCTTCAAATCTCCTCTATTCTTTCATCATGGTTGAATGATCTCTTAGTAAATTCTTCTTGTATAGGTCCAAGATCTAAAATTTTACATTCTTATTCCTATGCAATTTTCTATACAATTTTCAAAGCCTCATCGTCCATTTTTAATTCGAGCGTCCGGAGGTAGCCACATCGTCTGCTTCAAAAAACCGCAGATGCTTGGATAAAAAATGGATAGTTAAGATTTGCAGATGATGAGGAATGGGGAGAGAGCCGATAGGGAGAGTATCTGCTTCTGATAATTGAATGCATTTCGTTTCCAGAGAAGGAAAACTAATATTGTTTCTTTAGGATGTCTTGTTATTATCTACTCGTTGTTCTATTTATAAATTGCTTTCCGTATTTGCCATATGGATTAAGAAACATAATAAACCTAGTTAACTCTATTTTAAAATTTAACAAATTTTTAATTTTACTCCTATTTAATAGACAATATAACATTTAGAACCACAATCAATATAATAATAAATAAATGGTATAATTGTATATTTAAGGGGGAATTACATATATGAGTCCTATGGAAGTAGGAAAAAAATTAAAATAATATGCAAGTCCCTTGAAATCTGATTGCATTAAAATCCAATGAAACTTGGGTTATTAATTTAAATTGAGAATATACTGCTTTGTCCTCATTACTTTGAGTATTGAATGACAAGTTAAAGTGCTACCAATTAAGCGATCAATGATAAGTCCTCAAATCCTTGATGAGACCCTGACTTATCCTTGATTGTTCAATGATTTGTCATTAGTTACTCAAATTAACAAAAACAATGTATTCTTTTCTTCAATACAATTTGATGATTTTAAGGGAATTGCGTATATTTTTTTCTTTTCATTAGGGTGTATGTAATTCTCCCAAATCCTAAATTATCATGCTGCGATGTTGGTATGCTTTGATGGGTGTGCGCCATGGTTATCGAATCGACTGCACCGCCGATTTCCGACGGAACCGTCGAACAGCTCGAACCGGCCAGTCCCAGCTCGGAATCGGGTTAAGCCCCGAACCGGCCGAACCGTAAAATCGTTTTGACCGGAGAACCTGGGTCGTAACCCGTCGGCCTAATGGGACTTGTATGTTTTTTTTTGTTCCCCCAACCGACAGAACACCTCGTTTGGGGTGATTATTTTTTATTATTATTATTTTAAAAAACTTAGGCTATCTATCAAATCAGAAAAGTGAAAAGTCCAAAAGTCCAAAACCCATTTTCAATTTGAGATTTCTGACTTTTTCGTCTCTGAATCAATTTTCCATTTTTCCCTCTACTCTACGCTGCTCCTTTCTCGGCGACAACAACCATTTGCTCTTCGGTTCAGGCGTTATCGTGGGTTAAAGCCTCAAAGGTTGGACCTTTTCGTTCTTCTTCACCTCTGTCGGCTTTTGTTGCTGTTCCAGAGGAGTTTTCCCGTCGCCGTTCGTCGCTTTTCTTCAGGTTCGTCGCCGTTCGTCGTGCATTCTTTGGGTCTTCAAGTTCAGTCCTTTTTGTTCTCCTCTTTCTCTCCGTTTGTGACGTTCGTGCAGTACACTTCTCACCGTTCGCGTGGTCTGTTCTCGCCATAGAAAGCTATGGGTTAAAGCCTAAAGGTTGGGACTGATAGTGATCACTGATCAGTGATCACACAGCAGTAAGTGATTGAAAGTTTTTTTTTTTCTGGTGTTTATTCATTGCTTTGATAGAAAAGGTGAAGCTTTGTATACATTGTGCCTTTTTTTTAAAATTCCATTGTGCCTTTTTTCGGTGGGGAAAAGGTTTGCGTAAAAGTTGAAGCTTTGACGTAAAAGTTGAGGCTTTGTATACATTGTGCAATAAGTATTAAGTATTAGTGTATTACATTGTGCCTTTTTTTAGTAAGATTATTCCCCTGCAGTTTGAATAATCTTGTATTAGTTTGCACAAGTAAATGCAATTACTCAAATGAATGTGGTGGCATTACGTATTACATTATGCCTTTTTTTTTCCAAGAAGATTATTCCCCCGCTTGAATAATCTTGTATTAGTTTGCACAAGGAAATGCAATTATACAAACGAATGTGGTGTCAGTAAGTATTACATTGTCCTGACTCTTGAGGTTGCAATATTTAAAATACAAAGTGTCATTGTCTCTGGCTTAATTGCTCACACACACACACATATATATTTAAATTATATTGTGCCATTTTCTCTTGCTTTTATGTATTTATTTGGTTGTGGCTTGCTATTTTTCTAGTTTTTGACATTTGGACGTTATTGTTTTGTTCTTCATTGTAGCTCTAATTAAGTGATTGTTAATCATACGGGTGCTTCTAGCTTGTGGCTTGGTATCTATCGTGGTGCTTTTGGCTTGGTGTCTTTGTGGAAAGGGTGTTTTTTTGTTATCTTTGTGGTTTGTTAATGGAGGCCGAAATCAACGAACTGATAATACTTCCACCCACAATCTTGAGTCTAGCCATCCTCCTAACAATAGTGAACCCCAACCGCAGGCATCAAGGAGTGCAAAAAAAGTAGATCCTGCTTGGGAATATGTTTCTTTAAAGAAAGAGGGTAAAGTAAATGTGTTTACTTGTCTTTTATGTGCTTCAACTTATAGGGGAGATGGGATAAATAGGTTGAAGCAACATTTGGTCAGTGTAAGTGGTCAAGTAAGTTCTTGTAAAAAGTCTCACATGATATACGAGCTAAAATGAAAGAATCTTTGATAGAAGGTTCAAAGAAAAAACCGTTGGTAATGAAAATGTAAATGAAGCTAGAGAAGTTGAAAATAGAGAAGTAGAGGAACCAATTACTTCAAGACAAAAAGTCTCAAATTATTTTGCACCTAGGACAACTCCTGGTGCCCAACCGAGCATTAAGAGTGCATGGGCAAGTCAAGAAGCACATTATAACGCAAAAATGGGTTTTGCTCATTGGGCTTATGTGAATTGTATTCCATTTAATGCAATGGCTTGTCCTTTATTCCAAAAAGCTATTGATGGTGCTACTGCAATTGGTCCTGGGTTTAAGGTCCCTAGCTTTCATGAGTACGGGTTAATTTGTTGAGAGATTGTAAAAAGGAGTGTCAACTATTGATTGATAGCCATCGAGCTAAATGGAAAGAAAATGGTTGCACACTCATGGCTGATGGTTGGACGGATATTAGACATCGAACTCTAATTAATTTCTTAGTCTATTCAGTACATGGTATGATATTTGTGAAATCGATTGATGCTTCGGATTTAGTTAAGGATGCCAACACTTTGTTTTCACCGTTGTTGAATGGGTTATTGAGTGGATAGGTCCTACAAATATAGTCCATGTGGTGACTGATAATGCTGCTAATTATGTGGCATGTGGAAGATTGATAACAAATAAATATAAAACAATTTATTGGTCACCTTGTGCAGCTCATTGTTTGAATCTTATTTTGAAGGACATTGCATCCATGCCTCATGTGTCAGACCTTGCAAAGAATGCATCTAAAATCACTATCTTTGCATATAATCTTTTGGTCTTCTTGTCATGGTTAAGGAAAAGATCGGGTTGGAAGGAAATTGTTCGTCCCGGTGCAACAAGATTTGCTACCACATTTATCACCCTTCATAGCATACATTCGCACAAACATGACTTGCAAGCTTTGGTTGTTGATCCGCATTTTGTGCACCACAAATTAGCGAGCACCGAAGCCGGGGAAAATTTTTAGTGAAATCATTCTAGATCATCGGTTCGATAGATTGCCTTGAAGTTGTGAGACTAGTGTCTCCGTTGATAAAATTGTTGAGGATTGTTGATTCGATGAGAAACCTTCAATGCCTTATGTCTATGAAGGCATGCGAGAGCTAAAAATGTAATGAAGGACATGTTTCGAGAGGAATAAAGAATTATACAAGCCCTACACGAATATTATTCAAAGTCGTTGGGATAAACATATGAAAAATGACCTTCATGCAGCGGCATATATGTTGAATCCCGCGTTCTTGTATAGTCCTGATTTTGTTAGAAAGCATAGACTAATGGATGCTGTGGTCAATTTGTTTGAGGCAAACTCACCTGACAATGCTGATCATTATATTACAATGATGCAACAAGTTGCTACCTACCGTGAACGGAAAGGATCTTTTGAGAAGGTTTCATGTGAAAAAACAGACCAAAAACTAGTCCCTCGTAAGTATATTAAATTTCATATTTTAAAGTAAATATTATGATTATTATTATTAATACATATTAAATGTCTTTTATTTTATTTTGCGATGAGTGGTGGCTATACTATGGGGGTTCAATACCGTAATTGCAACAAATTGCTATACATGTTCTTAGCCAAACTTCTTCTTCTTCTGGTTGTGAAAGAAATTGGAGCATATTTGAGCGTATCCACAATAAAAGAAGAAATAGATTGGAGCATCAGAGGCTTGATGATTTGGTTTTCACAAACTACAATCTGAGGTTAAAATTTAGGTAATCTTGAAAGTCATGACTTTTGAATAGTTGTTTTATAGCTTAATTAAATATAGTAATAGACATTTCATTAATATTGATCTTCTATCATGTTGGCACTATAGGAATCAATTGAAAAAGAAGAAAGAGAACTATGATCCCATTGATTATGAATCAGTTGATAAACTAGATTTTTGGGTGCTTGAAGAAGATCCAACTCCCGAATTCGATAATGTAGAATCGACAAATATTCAACTTGAACAAATAGCGAGAGATTTTGAAGGTTTCTAACTATCTCTTCTATTATTTAAAATTATATTTCTACACACAAGAATATAACTATGTTTTTTACATGACTATTAATATTTCTATTCATTTCATATATAGGTGATGATGATGTTGTTGGGGCTTCATCTTTAAATGATGATCATGTTGCTCCTACAATTCCACCTCCTAATGTCTCAACACCTAGAGAGTTGATTGATCTCAATGATGATTATCATGTTGATGATTATTAGTTTAGTGATTGAAGGAGAGAATATTTTGTTATGATGTAGGTGAGAATATTTTGTTATCATATACTTGGTTTTTGATATTTTGTTATGATGAATGTCCGTGATTCCATTACAAATTCAGGTATCATTGGGTGGTATATGATGCTTTGATATCAATTTGTAAAGAATATTTATTTATATTTGACAAGTATATAATTATTTGACTAGTGATTTAAAGTCTTGAAATAATATATAGTATTTGGAATTATGGAATATGTGATAAGAAATTAAATTATTTCTCATTTTTTTATGTCTTACCGGTTTGGTACCTGGTCCCCTGTTGACTCGATCTAACCCACGACCCTAACCGAGTCTGACAGGTTCACTGATCGGTCCAGGTTTAATTACCTTGGTGTGCGCGTTCGGGGTGTTAAATTTTCTAAATCCCAAAAAGAAAAAGGAATCCGAGACAGAGCATCGTTGAACGAAACATTGCCTTGTGAGGATGAAATGATGAATCCGGCCATTATATGGTTATTGGCCCAAAGCAAAACTACAAATGCTATGTTAAAAAACTTATTGGTCCCTGTGAATTATAGTTGTTTGGGCTAATTTAGGGGGCAAATTATGAAACTACAATTTTTTTTCTTAATTACTCTATTTACTCTCATCCTTAATTATTTTAAGATTACTCTTCAATCAGAATTAATGTATCTTAACTACTTTTTTTATTTTTTATTTTTATAATCTCTTTCTACAATAAAATTAATAAGGGCATTTGTAGGGGAAAAAGGAAAAATTCCAATGACTTGTTTGTGCAAATGGCGAAAAAAAAAAACAGAATCGTTTCATTAAAAATAAGAGATTCATTATATTTTTTACCATCACATAGTCAACAGATTTAAAAACCATATTTTATCCTATTACTGATGAAGTATTCAATGTTACCAACTATGGAGGACAAAGAGTTGCCCAATGTCATAGTCGAGTCCGTGCGACGTTACGTGACGGTGATAACTCCGCCGGCGACCAAGGCAATTGTACCGCATGCTTGAACTCAGGGTCTCTTGCCAAAGCCTCTAGTATTTCATAAGAAGCGCACAACTCAATGTCTAAGCTACCTTCTTCGGCTCCGGCTTCAGCCATCAGCGTCCACTGCTTTGCATTTGCTTGGCCACCGCGAACCGCCACAGGCCTCCCCCAGCCGAAGTCGAGGTTATAAAAGTTGACTCTTGGGGAGCTGCTGGTTGCCATAAACTTCCCAATTGTGGCATCTTGTGTCTGCATAGTTGGATTTCGTACCCAAGCTTCAAAATCCCTCTTGATCTTTTCTTCCGTGCATGATGAGATTGCCCTGTTCATCTCTGAGGCAAACTTCCCTAGGCCTCCATGTCCCACTAAGTCCCTTACTTTCATCGTCACATTGGTGAATTGCACGGTAATTCCAAAATAGTCGTATGGAATTGGTGGTTTTGAAACTCTGGAACTTGCAGATATGAGGAATCTGTAAGTGACTTCAACTTCCGGGTCAAGGTTCTGATTTCTTATCGAAGACCTCCACACATGGGCTAAAACAGCTTGCAGGGAGGAGATTTTGTTGCTGGTGACACTATCTTGTATCTCGGAATTAGCTTTTGTTTTGAGTTGAGCAATTTTTTCTCTGTTGAAGTGGAAGATCCTCCTCGAAAATGGTGGTGATGGAGTCGTATTTGTTGACTCCTTGAGATGATGATTCTCTATTATTGCTCTGAATGGGATTGTTATTGGGCGCTCAATATTCCCATGAGGAAACCATCGTTTAAACGAAGCGAGCTTTGCATTTGGGGCTATGTGGTTTAGACCATTTCGAGAGATCTTAGCCCATGCGTTTAAGAAATTCCAGTAAGGCTTCACCTCAGCAATACAATGGTTCATGAGACAAGCCATGAAGATGCCATCCAAGAGCTCTGTGACTTGAACCACCATTAATGGAACCCGAGCTCCTTCAAAGCACTTGATATTACCTGGTGGAAAAAAAGAGGAGACAATTGGAGGAACATAAGTTGGTTCAAGGATGTCGGCAATTGTAGTGTTCTTTGCGATGGCATGAACAAAGCTTACTCCGGCGTTGTTACAGGTGATGAACACAGAGTACACGTCATCACCACCGCCGCGGGGGACGACAACAAGACGGCCGGCCAGCGGAAGGAAGAAGTCGAGGGCGGAAGAAAGCGAGTCCTTCACGTGCTCGATCACTGTTTCTCTGTGTATTGAAGATGATGATGATGATGAGGAGGAGGGGGTTTGTGAAATAGAAGCCCCTTTTGACCATACCCAAGTAATAGATATTGAAGATCAAATGGATTCAGATCGATTTGTTCAGGTGAGTCACCATTTTTAAGGCCGCTTCGTGCTCTGATCGTAGTTATGGAGATGACTTTGACGGCCTCCATGAGATGGGGTGCCTGTTGTTTCTCTGTTGATGCTTGCTTTTAATTCACTGCCACTTATAGATTCGAGCAAAACCCCAAAGTCTCATGTATTAATCTATAAACTGTTCATTTGATGTCATGTGTCACGTATCCCTTAAGTCGTCGCATTTTTTATGTCAGAAAAAATAAATGAAGATAAAACAAGTTGGAAGTTGGTCCAGAAAATAAGAAGAGTTGAAATTGGTAGTGCGGCTCTCGGGAAGCACCAAATGAAGAGAGAGGATTGTTTAGCTTGCACGCAATACAATTATTTTATCTAATCATTATCGAATAATCTATACCGTACTCTAGCTACAAATTATAGACTGCGTAACAGTTTTTTTTTTTTAATCACATTACGTCCCAAGTAATGTATTTTTTTTAAAAAAAAATTTAACAATCTAAATTTAATATCTTCTATCATTTCAACAAATTTATTAATGAACTATTTCATTATATGCAAATTTCAGAATCTTTTGGGATTAACTGAAATGAAATTGTTTCTATGGGATCTAAATGATATTTCGCATTAAAAAAATGTTAAACTAATACATAGAAAAGATTATGGGATCCACAGCGTAAAAAAAACAGATATTAGATTTTCTTTACATTGATGCTATATCTAATATTATACCCAAAAATATTTAATTTTTATAAGTGTTTCTAGCGAAATTGTTCATTAATAACTTTATACCTTCGCTGTTTTGGTATGTGGCATTATAATATTTCCGCTCTCTTATAGGAATCACATGAACGCATAATTTTTTTTGAAGAATCAACATTCTAATAACGTGGTCTTCTCAATCACAATTCACATCATGATTCTAAAATTTATTATATTTTCCTGATCCCATCACCAAAACTATTTATAGTGACGTTCAGACATCATCTGAAAAATGAATAAACTACGTACTCATTTGCCACCATCTCACGAGCAACAACAAAAATTTGCCACCATCTAATATCTTATCATACCAATTGGAGTACTAAGAATAAACTTCAAAAATCAAGAAGCATATTTATCAAATATCAGTTGGTTGAATTGGTATTTGGCAAGCGTTCTCACCCACTTGAGAAGGAGAAAAATCTTTTCTGCTTTACTCGAAAATCAAAACCCTTAGTTAAATTTTTTTTAAAAAAAAATATATATAGGCCTGATCCCCAGGATTGCATATACAATAAATTGTTCAATGAAAAGTAAAAGATCTTTCTTTGCCTCAATGATTTGAAATTGTGTCGGTTGCACAATTTTGTAAACAATACTGTATTAATTGTAGCCTCACTGTTAATCATTTTGTTTGACGAATATTAACACATGGTCGACAGTTCATAATCTAAAAGCTGTAACTTCCTCCCTCTCATCTGCAAATGCAAACAACATAATTAAAGCCAGATCGAGGCTTGGAGGTTCAATATTGACTTGTGGTTCATAACATACGGCGTTATTACACAGACAGAGGGCAATCAGCTTGTAGTGTTTTATAGTTAATACCTTATGTTATCCTTAATGTAAGACATAATTATATAATTTAGAAAGATTAAAGAATTTAAATAAATTACTTAATTATAACATATGTAACGTGATCTCCTAAAATAATTCCATGAAATATTAGATTACATATCAGTTTATAATTAAACAAATTAGTGTGGAGGAAAATGATAAATATGAGAAATAAAATGGAAAAGAAAATATCTTACATTTAAAACCAAAATTTAAACCCAAACTAGCTAGGTCATACATTTATAATCACAGAACTGGGAGAAGTATTATTTACTAATTTCGTGGGGACTTGTGGCCTCGGCTTTGTAAATTTTCATTCATCTGTGGTGAGATGAAGAAAAAATCCCATTTTTTGCCGCTCTGTGTAATCCGTTTTAGTTGCTGTACAGTTGTTTAGGGATCCGTACGGATGAGCTCCCCAGCCATCGATCTATTGATCTGACGGCCCAGATTTTATTTATTTTTTATTTTTAATAAAAAATAATTTTAATGGGTAGAGAATCTAAAATAAAGTTAATCTCCCAACTAACATTTTTCCAAAAAATGATTTTTTCATATAGAAAAAAATAAAAACGAAATTTTTTTTAAAAAAATTTAAGCCGTCGATCTTAGATCTCGACGGATGGGAGCTCGTCCTTAGACGAGCGGGGAAAGTGGATCCGTTGTTTAGTACTTCATAGTCGATAACCCTTTGTTTCTTGCATGTTTGGTAAACCACAAAACGTGGTTTCGAAATCATTTTTTCGTAAGCTAAGAGAAAATTTATCTCACATATTTTTTTAAGTAAATCGTAAAAGTTACTCCCTCTAGTCCTTAAGAAAAGTGTTTAGAATAGAGAGTTAATCGAGATCTGGATCATCTAGATCTAATCGATAGTTTAGATTTTTTTTTAATTTTTTTTTTTATTTTTTAAAAATTATTTTAATTGACATATAAAATAAAAATAATTTCTTAACTATTACTTTCTCAGAAAATAAAATTTAATTTAAAAGATCATCATCTAAACCAAAAAAAAAAAAAAAAAAAACTTAAATTTGTGGGCATTTTTACCAAAATAATGTTTTTTTAAAAAAAATTTACCAACTGGAGCACTTTTGAAACTATTTATCAAAATAGGGTTGTTTTGGTACGATCCGTTATTTGGATCTGACGCCATCGGATATCGCGTCGACGACCGACGCGCTCTTTGGGTGTCGTGTCGCAGGCCCATTCTGACGAGCCACACTTAGTAGCGTCAACCATGTGGACGCCACTAAGTGTGGCATTTAATAATTAATGGACTAATGGATGCCACTTTAAAGTGGCGTCCATTTATTAAATAATAATAATAATAATAATGGATGCCACTTTTTTAAAGTGGCATCCATTTATATAAAAAAAAATTTATAATTATACTTAAAATTATAGATAATAATTCTAATTAATTATAAATAATAAAAAGAATAAATAATAATTTTAATCAATAATTAAAAGAATTAAAATATTTAAAATTTATTTTAAACCTGGTGAGAAGCCTCACTCTGTGAGATCTGGGTGATGGACATCTCCCAAAAATCTCTGTGAGGTTCGCCTCACCCTCAAGATTTACAATCTCCTGTGTCCCACGGGAATTTGTGATTAGTGTGATTGCCTTCTCTATTGATGTTTTCCCTCGAAGTTTGGCTTCACATTTCAATAGAGAAGGTGCAGCGATCATCCGAGAAAAACATCAATAGAGAGAAGGTGCGCAAATCACACCGATCACAAATTGTGTGGAACACGGAGATTGTAAGTCTTTGAGGGTGAGGCGAGCCTCACAGAGATTTTTGGGAAATGTCCATCACCCAGATCTCGCAGAGTGAGGCAAGTCTCACAGGTTTAAAATAAATTTTAAATATTTTAATTATTGATTAAAATTATTATTTATTATTTTTATTATTTATAATTAATTAGAATTATTATCTATAATTTTAAGTATAATTATAATTTTTTTATTTTTTTATTTTTTATAGATGGATGCCACTTTAAAGTGACATCCATTAATTATTAAATGCCACACTTAGTGGCGTCCACATGGTTGATGCCACTAAGTGTGGCTCGTGTCAGACTGTCTAACGCGACATCCAGTGGCGTCATACTGTTCAGCGTGACTGTGCCAAAACAACCCTATTTTGATAAATGGTTTTAAAAGTACTCCAGATTGGTAATTTTTTTTTTTTAAAAAAAACATTATTTTGGTAAAAATGCCTAAATTTGTGCCGTCCAATAATCCACCATTTTACCAACTCGGAGGGCTGAAGTCCCTAATTCATTGAACAATGTATGGTATATGCATTCCCGTCGATCACGAATACATCTTGTTTGATCAAGAAGCTTCGTGGTTAATCAGATTTTGTGCTAGCACTCGCAGATCGAGCCCCACTCCCATGTTGACTAAAGAAATATCCATGTTTTTCTTATTTTAGACGATGGATAGTCATGGGCTAGTTGTGATATTTCCTTCAATTCTGTTGGACTTGGGGTTCAGGTCCATCTTTGATGGATTGAATATTTGATTAGGAAATAAGTAGTTATATCAAATAAGAAATAAATAAACATTAATTATAGATTTGTTAATTGACAAATGTTATTTTATATTAGGAAATTAATCAATAATTAATTTCTTGACTATTACATAGAACTCTAAGCAAGAATGCACATAACTTCTTAATTAGTGGTTTCTCTAGACCTTTATATATAAATAGGATGTGTCTCCCTTAGTTAACCTTATCCCTTCCATTGAGTTACATGACAATCTCTTCTCTCCCACCATCTTTCTTGTTTTGATACACTGTTGTGCCATTCTTATTTAGCTTGTGTTATTAGTCTAAAATTGAGTGAGCATTATCTTGTATGAGTAATGGAGCATTATAACTTTGACCTGGATCCGAACACCTTATCATTGCCATTGAACTATCTGGCAATCTCTTCATTCCCATCATCTTTCTTGTTTTAGTGCACTGTTGTGCCAATCTTATTTAGGTTGTATTATTAGTCTGATAATTGTGTGAGCATTATCTTGTACAAGTTATGGAGCATTAGAACTTTGACTTAGATCCGAAGGTGCACCCGCCCTGGTACACAAGTCTCTTCTAACTCCTTATTTTTCCTTCAAATTCACACTACTATAGAAAAAGGGTTTTAACGTTTGTTTTTAAACCCTTTTTACGTCCCTTTTTAGGTGGATGTGTATGTGAGTGATGTAGTAAAGTCTAGTAATAACATCCCTTAAAAAAGTGACATCATAAGAGACTTACAACATCCCTTTTTTGTAATTTAGATATGCGCAAATCCACCTCCTGCTCTAGCTCATCAATGCCGGAAGTTGAGCTGCTAGCTCATCACTGACCTGACCTCTTGGTCCTTCACCTCCCAACTGAACCAACAAATAACCGCCAACCTCTACCATGGTTTAAGCCATTTGGCAAAACTCCACCCAACAGTCACTCTGCCGCCACCCCCACTGGGTTGACCATCTTTTTCAGATCTGCCCAAATAAGTCTTCAAATCTAGTTTACCTACAGGAGTCGAAGTCATACTAGTGAGGAGAATCGGAGCCGCAAGTATCAGTGAGGGAGTTGAAACGAAGAGGCGTGAGTGTTGGTTTACTTGAAGGAGTCATGAGAATCGAAGCCGCGAGTGTTTGTTTACCTAAAGGCACTGTGACAATCAGACCTGTGAGTGTTTGTCATACTAGACCAAGAGTAGTGATTTATTTGGCTTCTTCAGATATGCAAATACCTTGGACATCAGAGACAGAGGCAACCTCATAGAGAAGTTCTCGAGGTCACCTACAGGCTGATTTTATTCTATTTTATATTAAATAATATAAATATATTATATATGTCAAATGGCTAAAATTCATAATTCATTAACATTTAATTCTAAAGTCACCATTTAAATTTAAGTTAGCATTTTCCGTTGATAAGATTATAGTGCTAAAATAAAGGGATCGAAAACGGGGATAAGGGTCTTATTTGCCCGAAAATTTTGGCCGGGCGACCTTTGGGTGGATGGAAGTTTTTTTTGGACCAAAATTGCCATGGAAGTTAACAAAACGTAGCAATTTTACCCCTCCGTTAATTTTGATCGTTAAGTTTTACTGAGTGCATACATGGAATGTCACCTCATCAATCAAATAAGAGTTAAGTATCATTTTTGTCCCAGAAGTTTTCTCTAAGGAGTAATTTTGCCTCGGAATTTTACAAAACGTAGCAATTTTGCCCTTCTGTCCCTCAATATTAAATTTGACTATTAAATCGAGTCAAAGAACACATGCCATGCCTTGAAAAGGTCAAACTTGAAGTCAGAGAGGGAGATCCTTGAGACTTTAAACTCAAGGCGGTCGGAATTTTTGAAGCCGAACTGGTCAAATGGACTGAAAGGTCTGCCGAAAAACCCAGAGGAAACAACACATATGATCTAAGCAAATGAAACACAAAACGAGAAATGAATTGTCCCAAAAATTGGTTCAGTAAGACAAATTAGTAGTGATAGTGTTTACCTTTATATAGATTGATCTAGGCCACCCACCATGTCCCACAAGGTAAATTTATACTACTCTAAAAAATTCCAGTGATTTTAAATGATGCTTAATGAACCAATTTTTGAGACAATTCATTATTGATTTGTCCCAAAAATTGGTTTGATCCGACAAATCAATAGTGAAATGTCCTAAGATTTATCTTGTGGAATATGGTGGGTGGTCTAGATCAATCTATACAAAAGGTATATCACTATTGATTTGTCTCACCGAACTAATTTTTGGACAATTCATTTCTTATCTGCGTTTCATTTTCTTAGATTATAAGTGATGTTTCTTCTGGGTTTTGCGACAGACCTTTCAGTCCCTTTGACCAGTTCGGTTTCACAAATTCTAGCCGCCTTGAGCTCAACATCTCAAGGATCTCTCTCTCTCTAACTCCAAGTTCGACATTTTTAACGCATGCTGTGTGTTCTTTGACTGATTTAATAGTTAAATTTAATATTGAGGGACAAAAGGACAAAATTGCTACGTTTTGTAAACTTCCAAGGCAAAATTGCTCCTCAGCGAAAACTTCTAGGGCAAAAATGATACTTAACTCTTATTTGGTTGATGAGGTGGCATGCCACATATGTACTCAGTTAAACTTAACGGTCAAAATTAACGAAAAGGCAAAATTCTACGTTTTGTTAACTTCCGTGGCAATTTTGGTCCAAAAAAACTTCCGTCTACCCAGTGCTACTCAGCCAAAACTTTCGGAGCAAATAAGACCCTTATCCTATCGAAAATATGTTTTATATAGCCAACAATGATCTTGTAGTTTAGTTATAACATTCTTATAAAATTACCATTTAAATAACTATTGTATAGCTAAACATATTTAAGCCTGGTCAAAAAAAATTATTTCAATTTAACCATTATATAAATAGGCTCTGTTCATAATTATAAGTTTTAATTTGCAGTAGAATGATCGAAATATGAAACGTGTCAAAAAGGCCCTAAAGTTCGGCAATATGCATTAGATTATGCCCATGTAACAAAAAGAGACATACAAGATTGATAACTCAGATCAAGTCTCGGATGTCTTTCCCTTAGTACTACCACTAGAATTTTCTCCTGAAAAATGAACATTGACAGGATGAGTCACGAAGACTCAGTAACCACATATCCAATTTAACAAGTATACAGGGAATAATTATAAGATAGATATGTGGGCCAATTATCCATTCGTATATCAATAAGTCTGAGTAGTTTACCAAACTAATTAATAATTCAAAATTATTCAATATGCATGTAACTCCCTCAACATCCTTATGACCTCCTTATGACTGCTAACAGAGCCCAAAGGCTACAATATAATAGGTTTAATCTCTTTGACGAGATTGCACCAAGCTCACCAATGATGAGGTGTAGCTCGGCCAAAGGCTATAGAACTCATATTGGACCATGGGTTCCATTTCTTTCGAATATAGACAGGTGTCACTGTCTCAACGGCTGACCCTAATCTCGGCCATAGGATAAGAATGATACCAAGGGCCCTGAAAATGTCAAAGTGATCCACTATAAGCTCAGTGGCGGCTATACCACGTGGTATAAAATCAATATCCTACTATCACATCTCATCTCAATTCAGTACACCTCAATATGCGATTGCAATATTACAATTTCAACATCAACAATTTATATTTATATTCAATATTCAACGCCATGCATAAAATTTTATAATTACAACATAAACAATTTAATCATAACAATATAAGCAATTTATGCCCACTTAAAAAAACAGTTTACCCTCAAACAAATATCTCACACATATATATTTTCATAGGTAACATACTATAACGTATTCATATCATTTAAACATATGAGCATACTGTCACAGTCTTAGACAAAGTTCACCCAAAACCGTGTCAGCCTTAACTTGATCACTCCCTTGATCTTGGCTAAGTCATCCAAACCCTCACAAGTAGACAAAGAGCACAAAGACAAAGGGAACTTTTAGAGAGAGAAACTCTGGAATGAAAAGAACTTGTATTGCTTTCGAATCGTTACAAATGAGGGTGGCACCTCCTATTTATAGGCATCCACCTCCTCAATGAACGGCTATGATTCAATACATCCTACGGTGGATATTGGTTCTTCAGAACCTTCTCCCAAAATATCTAGATATGTACATTTGTACAAGAGTCTCTAGAATCCTCCACACAATTCTAGCTCTATGTACACATATATACAACAATGTAGAATTCTCTAGAAACCTCCTTAAGAGTGTCTTGAGCACAAAGTATCTTGCGTTCCCTGCAGTGCGTGACAATACGCTTATAATCACCCGAACAAGTATACAAGATAAATTGGAAAGTATCTTATACGGGCCTTCATATTTACAGATGAGGCCCTTCTGCACCTTTCGGAACACTTTGAATTGTTGAGGAAGAAGCTTCACCATTACCATGTCTCCCACTTGGTATTCAAAAGCGCGCTTCTTCCTATCTACAAACTTTTTCATCCACTTCGCCACCTTGACAAGAAAGGATCTCGTTACCTCGGCTTGTTCCTGCCACGATTTGGCCATGTAATAGGCTCCCGGACTCTTGCCCTTGTAGGTGATGGCAAGGGCATGAGGAGTGAGTGGTTGTTGTCCCATCACCACTTCAAAGGGACTCCTTCCTGTTCCCTCACTCTTTTTCAAGTTGTAAGAGAATTGAGCCACATCGAGTAGCTTGGCCCAATCCTTTTGGTTAGCACTCACAAAGTGCCGTAAGTAGCATTCCAACAAAGAATTCACCCTTTCTGTTTGTCCATCGGTTTGTGGGTGAAAACTTGTGGAGAAGTGTAGCTCAGTGCCCAGGAGCTTGAACAACTTCGTCCATAGTTTTCCTGTGAAACGGGGGTCTCTGTCACTGGTGATTTTCTTAGGTAGCCCCCAATATTTTACCACTCTTGAAGAAGAGTCTGGCCGCCTCTTCTGCAGTACAATCCATACAGGCAGCTATGAATGTTGCATACTTTGAAAATCGGTCTACCATCACCATGATAGAGCCGCACCCTTCCCATGGTTGCCCTAGTATGGGGAGAGGCTCCAACAGTCCTGCAGGTTGTTGGTTCACTATCTTGTCTTGTTGGCATACAAGGCAAGTCTTCACATAAAGTTCAACCTCGTCCCTCATCTGCGGCCAGTAGTAATGTAACATCCCATTTTCAAAAGCAGTATATATTTTTTTTCATCAGAGTAGAGCATCAGAGCGATTGAGTAACTGATATTTATATTCAAAATGCCGTAAGTCTGGCTGATTACAGTAGCGGTACATTATACCGAGTGTTTTCAAAGTAAATAACAAAAGAAAGTCTTCAGGCGAGTCCCTATGCGTGCCGCTTGCCTTTCTCCTCGATCCTCGGTCCCGCTGACCACGACGCTATGTTAAGAGCTGAGGTTCAATGCCCATTGAACCTCAGGTAACGGTTAACCTCATGCTCAAGTAATACAGTATATGGATGACAGATATTCATGACATTACAGCAGTAATCAATACATAAGCACATAGCAGATGCAAGATTAACATATCAACAGTACATAGCACACAGCACATGTAAAGTTACCCACGTTTGGACTAACCAGTGCCACGACGGCCCATCGTGTCCTCAGCGCTAGGAAAACTCAACGGCATTACCAAGACCGTAACCCGTATAAACAAAGCTGAATGTATAAACGGTGAACTAAGACGAGTCTTAGACACGGTGCATGACCCAAGACAAAGTCCTGTCCATGACTCTATGAAATAGTCTATCACATATAAGCATACAATAAGCATCAGAGTTAGTGTTACGGTACGCGAACGTACCTTTCACCGTGTAGTTAGCAATATGTCCGACTCTTTGATCTGACCCCGGACTTCCCGGATATCCTAACATATCACCATAGTACTTAGAATAATATCCTAAGGGATATTTTCACCTCTATTTACCTCTCTACCCTTGGTGGATTTGTTATTTACAATTTTGCCCTTACATTTATTTAAAAACGCAATACTGAATTTTCTGGGCAGATTTTGTATCAACTTTGGAAAATCATAATTAATTCTAGAAAAATCGAAACGAGGATCCGTAATATTCCCCGGAATCCTTAAGATGTCTATTTTCAATGAAAAATACTTTTATATACCCATAATTTATGAAACATTCCCAGTTTTCATCTTTCACAACGTTGCCCAGAATTTCGTCCAGAAAAATAGCCTAACTTCATCTGATTGTATTTCTTTGTATAGGAATTAAAACGCTACATATTATATATATTCGGAAAGCCCTACATGTCTAATTTATTTCTGGAAAGTTTCATGATTTATGGGCTTCATTTTCAACATAAAATATTATCATTTATTTTGCTGTTTGCCCAGAAATTTTACCGAAAATTTCGCGCCAATTTCGCTACTTTGATCTTCAACTTCCAAGAATTTTGCTTTATCATATTCTCTATAATATTTTCGAAATAAAGACATATTTAACCATAAAAACATGAAATCAAAACGACTTGGAAGATTTAAAGATCAAACATAAACTAACTATGAATTTAAAACTTAGAACTCAAGAACAAAAAGACTTACCCTTGAAGAACTTCCTCCTCCTTCTTGCTCCCCACTATGATTTTCTCTCTACTCTTGCTTCTCTAAAACTCACCTATTTGGTTGAGTTTGGTGTGAAGAATGAAGTGAACCCAAGCCTCCTATTTATAGGTGGAGATTTAGGACACAAATGGAATTTAATTTGCCCATCTCTCACCCTAGCCATTGGATGTAATCTACTTTACAAGAGTTGATCTCATCCCTTCATGTGATTAGAAAACCCTAACTTAACCAATAAGTTTAGAAAACTTAACCTCTAAGTTTTGCTTCATGAAGGCTTTGGGGATGACTCATTAGTGATTCTAGTTAGCTCCTAAATGTCCTTTTGTAACTAGATGCAAATTGATTTAGTTACTCTAGAAGCTTTAGCTTACTTTAATGAAATCTATTTTTGGTTACTTGATCAATCACCAACACTTTTAAATTCTATGTATGTATCTTGATTAGCAGTTGAACATCAAGATTTATGGTATAATTAGATTTCCCTGGTTGTGCTAAGCTTATTCTTCAACGTTTGCAAAAATAGCCTTTACTAGGCTTACTTTCGAGGTTAAATTATGTGGGTTCAAGATAAGTTCTTATATTTTCTCCAAGGTTCCTACTTCTTCACAACTATTTAGATTTGTATAAATTCTCACTTTATTTGTTGTTTTGAGTTTTTACTTTTGTACATCGATATTTACTTGGATTTCAAACCATTATCCAATTTACTCTAGGATTTCAAACTTTATCAAATTTGCTTTAATTAATTTTTCTCTCTCTTTCTTATACTAGACACACACACATGCACAACAACTCTCCCTCTCTCCTTCATAAATTTCCAATTAATGAACCCATGTGAACCCATGTGCATCCATTAATACTTGAATTTGCATGTGTGCTAACAAATCATGATATTTCCATACACACACCCACATACACGTATAAACACACATTCACCACCTCTCAATGTGTATGCAGACATGCTCTTTGTTCAGCCATTAAAGTTGTTGTTTTTTTAATTTGCCAAATGCTTTGATTTATTCAATAATTGTGTTTTGCTTTTGCTTTGGGCCCATGCGTCATTTATTAGTAAAACACCTTAATTGTTTAATCATAAATTTCCACAACTCATCCATTTATTCAGTGCCGACATCCCTTTCTAATTTAGCATTTATTGTGACTTTTATTAACTAAATAACTTGATTTAATTACCTAATTGGTGAGTTGCCATATTTGACTTTTCAACCCAATATTATTTTATGACAAATCTTCTTTGGCCTTTAGTTTTTCTTTAATAATCAGCCCTCATTTATTTCAAAAATGATGACTTTAATTTGCCTATAATTAAATTGAAGAATTATGTCACTAATCTCAATTAGTGCAAAGCTTATTTGCCTATTATTTGCTAATTGACACTTAATTTAATTAAGTGTTTTTATAATCTTTCCATGGCTAATTTGAACTTAAAATAGCCATTATTTTATGTGACTCTATGTCACATATGTTAACCAATTTAATATGGTTACATATTTCAAAATACCGGATTTTCGATAAATTGAAAATCGGGTTTTACAAGTAAGCTGCTTCTAATAGAGCAAGAGTGCGTCTTTGTCCCGAATGACCGGCCCACTTGGAGTCATGACACTCCTTAATGAGCTCTTTTCGTAGGTTCTCCTATTTTGGAACAAAGAGTCGTCTTCCAACAGCATAGAGAAGGCCATCCTCTAACTAAAACCTCTTGGTTTTCCCTTCCTTGGCCATCTCTACAAGTTGTCGTGCAACAGGATCATGGTTCATACCTTCAGCGATTTTTGTGATCAAGTCGCCCTTGGCTTGACTCATTGATGCCAACTCTGCTTTCCGGCTTAATGCATCCGCCACTACATTAGCCGTGCTGGGTTTGTACTCCATCACATAGTCAAACTCGACTAGAAAGTCTTGCCAACGGGCTTGCTTGGGTGTCAACTTCTTTTGAGTTTGGAAATAGCGAGTAGTCATATTATCGATCTTGATTACAAACCTGGATCCCAGCAAATAATGCCTCCAAGTACACAAGCAATGCACTACGACTGTCATCTCCTTCTCTTGGACTGTGTAATGTTGCTCGGCATCATTGAGCTTGCGACTCTCAAATGCTATTGGATGCTTCTCTTGCATTAGCACCCCTCCAATAGTAAAGTCAGAAGAATCCGTATGAACTTCAAAGGTCTTAGAGAAATCCGGGAGACCTAACACGGGTTCCTCCATTACGAATGCCTTCAGATCTTCAAAGGCATCATGGCATTCTTTAGTCTACTCCCAAGGCTTGTTTTTCTTCAACATGTCTGTCAAATGGTTTGCCCTAGCAGAGTAGCCCTTGATGAACCGCCTGTAGTAATTCACCAACCCAAGAAAAGATCGTAACTCGGATACTCGGGTAGGTGGCTCCTATTCCTCAATAGCACGAATCTTCTCCTTATTCATCATAAGGGTCCCCTGGAGAATGATGTGTCCAAGGAAGTGTACCTCCTCCTTAGCAAAAGAATATTTCTCCTTTTTAACATATAGCTCATTCTCGCGCAGAGTCTGGAACACGGCCGTAAGTGTTCTACATAAGCCTCCAAGGTGTCACTGTAAATTACTATGTCATCCAAGTAGACCACCACGAACTGATCAAGGAAAGGATGAAAGATCTCATTCATCAATGTGCAAAATGTTGCCGGTGCGTTGGTTAGTCCAAAAGGCATCACCAACCACTCAAAGGACCCGTACCTCGCCACACAAGTGGTCTTGGGCTCATCTCCTTCAGTGATGCAAATTTGATGGTACCCCGACCTCAAGTCTAACTTGGAGAAGTACTTTGATTTGCCCAGCCTGTCAAATAAGTCAACTATCAAAGGAATAGGATACTTGTTCTTAATAGTTACCTTATTAAGGGCCCGATAGTCAATGCAAAGTCATAGCGATCCATCGTGCTTGCGTTGGAACAAGATAGGTGCCCCATAAGGTGCTTTGGAAGGCCATAAATGCCCAGCATCAAGCAACTCCTTCACTGTCTCCTTAGCTCTTCCAACTCAGGTGGTGCTATGGGATAAGGAGCCATGGCGGGTGGATGTGCTCCCGGTTCCAATTCGATCTTATGATCCACCTCCCGTCTAGGTGGCAACCTCTTAGGAAGTTCTGGCGGCATTATGCCCTTGTTCTCTTTGAGGACGTTCTGAATGGTAGAGGAAGACTCATACTATCCTCTTTATTAGGACTTACCTCCTTTAAAGCCGCAAGGTAGGTGACTTCCCCTCTTTTGATTCCCTTTTCTACCTGCATGGCTGACAAGTGAGCAATCCAATCATCGCTTGTAGCAGGTACTGTCCAAGCGAGCCCCTTTTCCATGATACACACAGAGTCATAACATGGCATAAGGAAGGCTTTTTCTTTATGCAAAAAGTCCATCCCAAATACCACTTTAAAATCATCCATAGGGGCTACTGACAGATCCACAGTCCCTTTCCATGTACCAAGGCATAGCTCCACTCTACTTGCTACGCCATTAATGGGTTTGGCAGGGGCGTTCACAGTCTTCAACCATCCTCCTCGTGGTTGGGTAACCGAGAGGCCAACTCGCTTAGCCTCCTCTGGAGTAATTACATTATGGGTCGCCCCGGTATCCACCATCACCTTTACAGGCTTCCTATTCAGTTTTGCCTCCACGTACATAAGTCTGTTACTTCTTGGAGCTGGTTGTACTGGTTTAGCTTTTAGACCATTCAAGAGCCTGAGAGACCCTATTTGAGAGCTTGGCCCTTCCTCGTTGGGTACATCTTGCCCTTCAACAATGGCTGACAAGGTACCGAGCTTGGGACAATTGCTCATATGATGTGGCCCCTTGCACACGAAGCAGCTGATTGTATAGTTCTTATTCTTCTTCTTCTCCTCATATTAATTCTTATGGAAGGATTTGCTAGGTCCTCCCTTGGTGGTCCCCTTGCCTTTGTCTCCCCCACCTTTTCCTTGATTATGTTTGGAAGACTTAGGCTTGGAAGACTCACCTTTTTCTACCCTTTGATACTCGGTAAGGCTTTCAGCGATGGCAATGGCTTCATCCACATTCGTCACACCATGCCGTTGAAGCTCATGTTTAGCCTAGTTCTGAAGATCGTCTATGAAGTAGAACAATGTTTCTTCACTGGTCAGGTTGGGGATTTGCAATATGAGGGTAGTGAAATCCCTTACATAGTCAGCAATCGTGGTCTTGTGTCTGAGTTCCCTTAACTTCTTTCGAACCTCATAGACCACATTCTTAGGATAGAACTGCTTCTTCAACTCCTTGAATTCTTCCCATGTTGTAATGGTGCAAAGGCCTTTTTCCATATCTGCATGCTTCATACGCCACCATAACATAGCATTATAGTAAGGAATAAGGAAGCAGTGCCTACCTTGTCTGTGTCGTTGGCCAAGTTCATGCTCTCAGTATATCGCTCCATGTATGAAGTATGTGTAAGTGGAGAAATGAAATAGTGAAATTCTGACAAGAGTCAAAAATTTTACCCGAATTACTTGATTTCGTCAAAACCGAAAATTTTGGGACATATGTTGGCACAACATGAGATAAAAAGAATTAACATTTATTTGTTCCATTTTAGTTTATTAAATTTGAAATATTGGAGATTATGAGGAAAAAATTAAAGAGTAATTAGTAAAGGGGTGATTTTGGCTTGGAAATTGTAGAGGCAATATCGTGTGGCACAAAGAAGCTAATTGAGGAAGAGGAACCCTTATATGAAATTAAGGATTTATTTTCGATATTTATCCAATATTTGCAACTAAATTAGTAATGAACTAAGTTTAAAAAAAAAAAAAAGTCTTGTGGATGATTAAATGTGATCATATTGGAATAAACTCCCACAACACCTCACTTTACCAATTTATTAAATTAGCCGAGGTGCATAAATGTTTTACATGCTTGATGAAGATCACGCCACATCAGCCCCTTTTCTCATGAATTTTTGGTCAAATCATACAAAACACCCATATGATTATATGATTCCAAGAGGTCAAGCCAACTCATCACTTTTTTTGCCTAAACCGTCAAGTGGAATTTAATATCCAATATTCCATTCTCCCGAGCTTTAAAAGTTGGATTGCATTGTCGGCGCCTTAGTAGCGTAGTGGTATGGGAGCTTGGCTCCCCTCACCCATGTCCAGGGTTTGAACACTGCCCCCTCCCTCATTATGTGTATCAAAAAAGTTGGATTGCATTTGTTAAAGCCCAATCACATCCGTCAATTTCGAACAGCAAAACAAATGGGATTGAATTCAATGGTAGAAGGGTAAATAAGTGGAAGATTAAAGTCTTAATATTTTCCTCCTTGCTTCCACCGACTTTAAGTTTTTTTTATTAATTAGTTATCATCTTTTATATCATTCTCATTCGATCACATCAAGCAAGAGAGAGAAGAGCTTAAAATATCCTCCAAAAATGGCGTATGGAATAGAAAGAGGAAAGAGAAAATTAGATCAAGCCAAAACTCCTACCAAACCACTTCCAATCCAAAAACTCTCTTTACAAATATTGTTCTATACCTCGAGAGCTTCAATTCTACGGTTTCAGTTTTCTCATAGGAGGAGTTTCAAGTCAATGGGTCAACCGAGTTACTACCAAAATTTCAAACCAACTGCAGAATCGTGATAAGGTAAGAGTAAGCTTCATTTTACACCGATTGGTTTGAAGTTTGGATGAGTTCTTGAATATTTTGTAAAATCCTACATTTTGAGATAACTAAGGTTCTTGGAGTCTCATGGTGATTTACTCATGAATATGTGATTATATGATAAATTTGGAAGTATAAATGGAAGTTTGAAAATCATTAGGGTGTTGTTTCTGGAAATTTCCTGTGGAGTCAGTCACCTTCTTCATGATATTTGACCTAGTAAATGGACTTGAAAAATTATGAAATTTTACAAGAAGAAAGTACACATCGCAAAGATAAAATCCATAGGTAACACGTATTTTACTGAATTTTTTTCTGAGAGAAATAAATGTTTGAACATTGACCCTGAAAACTGGAGATTATTTTAAACAGCAGTGATGTTTCGGGTTCATGGTTGGATTTTAGACTTATTCTGGCCTAAATGAGTATTTTTGGTGGAACATAGACATATTAAGGGTCATTTGGGTTTTGGAACCAACTCAAAATGATTTTTCTAGATTTAAGTATAAATTTTTAAAGATCAGTCACTGTTTGTTAGAAATTCCTGGAAAATGACGAAAATTAAAGTAATATAAGCTCATATTAAATTCCTTAATGAGAAAAGGGATTTAGTGAATATGGGCACCTTAATTGGGCTTATTTTACATTATCAAAGGAATATTTGTTGAAAGGAATTTAATTATATTTACATTTTATTATTTTAGGGATAATTGTGATATTTTGCACCGGGAAGGTTATTTTTATCTGTAGTCGACTGCCAGGTAGTAACCTTAATTCTCATATACTCTGTGTGACTTGTGTATGTATGTTTTTTCCATGCAAATTACATACATTTAGTTATCATTTATTTCCAAGCGCTATGGAACCGGAACATGCTGTGTGCATAAACAGGCCTTGCTATGTGTCGTGCCGGCGATGCCTCTTGTGTGCTATTAGGACTTCTGGTTCCGGATTTGGCTGTGTGCCTTGATACTGAATGTTATGTGGTATTTATTTATTTATTTATGGTTTTTCTTACATGCATTATTTATACATTTTATATAAGATTAACGATTACTCTGGGATTCAAAATTGAATCCCAGCCCCTTTTAAGCCCTCTGGCAGTTCATTGAGACTGGAGCAGGGAGATAGAGGTAAGGCTCCGGAGCTGGAGTAGTGTGGAGGTGGACGTAGGTGACTGTTATTTCTGGGTATTTATTTTGATTACCGGATGACTGTATTATGTTATTTTGGTCGGTCAGGCACCATTATCCAGATGATTGTATATATTCTGATCCATCCAAGAAAAAAAAATTTATCTTTATGTATGTTTATCAGTATATTTTTGTCCAAACTGATGTGTGCTTTCTTTGCTATACTACGATGTGTGTCGTAAATTAACTGGGGAAAAATAAATTAAAATTAAATAAAAGTAAAGGACCACACTACCCGCCACCCGAAAGGGCGAGGCCGGTAGATGTGTAACATAGCGCTCAGACGAAGAATTTATTGCTACATTGAAATCGTATTAATCAATGTATTAACGGATGAAGAATCGAGAGGGGAGAACAAGGTACGAGGAAACAAGGGAGCAAGAGAACCGCAGGCCATTGTTGAGAAATGAGATGGACGATAAAAAAAAATTGAAAACAATAGTACACTCAAACATAAAAGTATTATGCAGATATAATATCACGAAAACAAAGTTTCCATCAAAACACAATAATACAAATACAAACGTAGTAACAAAAACATATACCATATGACCGATACTACAATATATGTCAAATATAGATGCTAATACCACTCTTTGCGAACAACACCGAGGAAGTACCTGCTAAACATGTAAACATCACACTAAAGCCCTTCTTCTATCATAATCCAAGCCTATGCTTGACTTATTGCACAGCTCGATTGGGGGCGGCCACCGGCGGAGACACCATTCGCATGAACTCAAGGTCCCTTCCCATTGCTTCTAGTATTTCGTAGGAAGCAGACATCTCAAACTCAAAGCTACCTTCTTCTGCTCCGCCATCAACCACCAGCATCCATGCCCGTTTATTTGCAGGGCCAAAATAACCCGCCGTTGGCCTTCCCCAGCCAAAGTCGATTCTGAAAAAGTTGGTTCTCTAGGAACTACTAGTTGACATAAACTTCCCAATTGTGCCACGTTGTGTATGCATAGTTGGACTTTGCACCCAACCTTCAAAGTCCCTCTTGATCTTCTCTTCTGTGCATGATGAGATTGCCTTGTTCATCTCCGAAGCAAACTTCCCAAGCCCTCGATCTCCCACTAAGTCCCTTACCTTCATCACGACCGTAATGAATTGCACAGTGATTCCAAAATAATCTTTTGGAATTGGTGGGTGAGAAACTCTGGATCTTGCTGATATGAGGAATCTATAAGTGACTTCCTCTTCCGGGTCAAGATTCTGATTTCTGATCGTAGACCCCCAAACATGGCCAATAACAGCTTGTAACAACGAGATTTTGTTCCTGATGACACTATCCTCAACCTCTGACCTAGCTTTTGCCTTAAGTTCAGCAATTTTTTCCCTTTTAAATCGAAAGATCCTTCTACATAACACAGGTGGTTGAACCGAATCGATGGAGGCCTTATTATGATTCTCTAGAATTTCTTTGAATGGAATTCGTATAGGGCGTTCAATATCAATGCCATGAGGAAACCATCGTTCGAAGGTAGAAAGCTTTCAAACCAACCCTAAGTGATTCAAACCGTTTATGAAAATCTCTCGCCCATGTATTCAAGAAATCCCAGCATCGGCTTCACTTCAAAGAAGACGGTGGTTTGTCGAGGAAGCGATGAAGATACCATCCACTAGCTCTGTGACTTGAATAGCCAATAACGGGACTCGAGTTCCTTCAAAGTTCTTGAAATTTCCAGCTGGGAAGAAGGAGTAGAGAATTACGGGAACATAAGTTGGTTCAACAATGTCTGCAACCGTAGTATTCTCTGCAATGGCATGAACAAAGCTTATTCCGACATTGTTGCAAGTGATGAACACGGAGGAGGTGTTGCTGTCATCATCGTTGCCGATGATGGCAAGACGACCGGTGAGTGGCTGGTAGAAGTTGAGGGTCGAAGAAAGCGAGTCCTTCAAGCGCTGGATCACCGTCTCCGATGAAGAGGTGGGTTTGTGATAAAGAAGTCCCTTTTGAGCATACTCAAGCATTAGATACTGAAGATCCCATGGATTCAGGTCTATCATTTGTGGTGAGTCGCCATTATTAAAGTTCCTTTGAGCGTGAAGAGTAGTGGTGGAGATCACTCGAAGGGCTTCCATAGGATGGTGGTGAGACTGTTATTTTCCTATACAATAACTTTAGTGTATTGATATCGTTCGATAATAGTGTTAACTAGATGTTATATGTAATATTCTAATTTTATTTTTAGAATTTAATTATAAAAAAAATAAAAATTGAATATATATATACACACATACACACCCCAAGTCAACATTGCCCATTTTATTTATATATATATATATATATACACACGCAGGCACACAAAGTGGGCAATGTTGACTAGTGGAGGGAGTGGTTTACCAGCTGCCAACCATCCCAACTAGTTCTTCTTTTCCTCCTCTTTAAAATGTAAATTAAGAGTGGAGAGTGGAGAGCGAGATCGAGATTGAGAAAAGAGAAAAAGAGGGGAAGAGTGAGAGTGAAGAACGGGAGCAAGATTGAGGAAAAGATAAAAAGAGGGAACAGGCCGGTTACTTGTTTTTTCGATGTAAATTATTTATCTTATATGATTATTTAGGTAACTAAACTAACTTCTTTTCAACAAACTTACTTCGTGAAAGTTATTCCACATGTTTTTGACTTTCTAATAAAGTTATTATTGTGCTTATTAGCGAAAAATTGGAAAAAAAAATTGAAAATATTTTGAGTTTTGACAATAGATTACTGTATATTTATATAGGATGATTATAGTTTATTTTAATCGGTTTAGATTTGTTAGTTGCTTGTTGTAGAAATTTAAAATTTATTTTCTATAAGGGTTAAATACCAATTTTGCCATGAAAGTATTGGTAAGGGGACACTCAACACCCGGAATTTTTTTGGTATCATTTTTTCCTCGGGAGTTTAAAAACTTGTAATCTTGCCGATCGGTTGATCTTGATCGATAGATCGTTGCTTTCTTTGTAAACTTCCAGGGAAAATTTGCTCCTAAAAAATTCCGGGGCAAATTTGCTCCTAAAAAAATTCTGGGGCAAATTCGCTCCTAAAAAAACTTCCGGGGCTTATTTGCTCCTTTTAATTTTGTAAACTTCCGGGGCAAAAATGATACCAAAAAAACTTTAGTGTGATGAGTGCCCCCTTACCAATACTTCTGTGGTAAAAATGGTATTTAACCCTTTCTATTTAAAAAGTTTAGGATTTATGTCATGTAGGATGTTCCTAACGATTAAATATGGATAAAAAATTTATTTAAGTTAATGTAGATATTATTGAAATTTTAATCGGTTTAGTTTTGAAATTTAAAAGACTAAAATGTCATTTACGAAATGTGAAAGTCTAAACTGTCATTTCTAATTTTTGTAGGATTAAACTATTATTTTTAAGATATAAATTAATTAAAAATGTTTTCTTGGTACATATAAGATCTTTTAGTGTAATTAAAAAAAAAAATACTTAGGTCGAGTTCCTTATATCTATTTTGTCAAGTTCTCCAAGCACATATGACTATGTATTCTAATTTTGAATAATTATCATTTAACAATAAATCCATATGAGAAAAGTAGGATATATGTTCATGTGTGATTAGATAACTTGATGTAAGGGATATAAAGACATTAATGTAAGTATGGTCCCCTTTTTATTATTAAGTGTGATGGAGTAAATGAAAGACATAATCAGGCATGGTCCTGAAAATATTGATACAAATAAGACATACTATATAGTTAATTCATTCATATATGCATTTTGTCAGCTATATATTACAATATCTAACTTCCATATATTGTTTCCTTTTGCGCACAGTGTTTTAATGCCTCCTCCATAATGTTAAGCAACTCACAAATAGAAGAAGTGGTGAAGAGTTGGCAACGTCTATGCCATGTTAGTGGGAGAGTAAATGCATATAGAATGACTGTAAATTTCTAGATACTGATGATTTATTTGTTTTAAAGTTTTGATTGTAATGGTGTATATATGTACATGAATGACTGTAAATATACTATGATTTGTTGTATTATTCTGTATATGAATGAATGTAAATATATATCATTTTTGTTTTGTTTTGTCCAAATATATATGCCGGGGGATATCAAAATTAGAAACCCCCCCCCCAATATATATATATTTTTAAAAAAAATAGCTTAGATAAATCATGGTGTTTTTCTAACAACTGTTATTTATGTCAACTATATATAGCGGTTGTTTAATCGTTATATATGTTTAACATATATAACGGTTTTTAAAGTGAAACTGTCATGTATGATGCAAGCATCACCATCTATAATGGTTGTTTATGTGTCCCCTTAATTATTATCCTAACAATGGGTACAAAATTCAACTACCTCTTCACAAATGTATCGTTCAACAATGCAACCCCCTGGCTGGCTCTCGTTTTTCACATACCCTTTCAGGTCCTTCATCTTGCACTTGACTGGGTACATCCATCTTATATAAATTGGGCCACACAGTTTTACCTTTCTAACCAAGTGAATAGTTAGGTGCACCCGCTACTACAAAATATGGATACTACTACCCTAATAGACGTCCATTTTTTAAAAAAGAAGTAAAAAGTGAAGGCAGTGGTATTGTCGTAATTATTTACTTGACTTTGAAACTTTAGACGTCCTAAATATTAATTTAGGACACCTAAATTTTTTTTTAGACGTCCTAAATCTATTTTAGGACGCCTAAAATTTAATATTTGGCACAATTTGGGGTATTTTTTGGCGCTAGGAAATTTTTTGACGTCCTAAATTAATTTTGGGATGTCAAAAGTAGATTTTTTGGAGTCCTAAAAGTATATCAGGACGCCAAAAATCAATTATTTCCCGCCTTTGGAGGATTTTTTTTGGGGGGAATTTTTGTGGAATTTAGGCTTCCTAAATATTTATTCAGGACGTCAAAATTGAAAATATGATGTCCTGAAATGATTTTCAGGATGCCAAAGTTCAAAAATTGCACAGGGAGTACTAAACCTACTTTGTTGCCGCCGCATTTCACATCCACACTCACACTTACCTGGGTCTCTTAGAATCGCCCTTTCAATTTCATTTCCCCTACTTTGTTGCCGCCGCATCTGCTCCGTCTCCTTCGTCTCCTTCATATCTTTTCAAATTTGCTGAACCAACCCTCCAGTTCAAATTCTCTCTCCCCTATAAATCTCACTTTCCCTTCCTTATTTTGCTCCATCCCCAAACCCTAATCTCCGATTCTCTCCAATTTCTAACTAAATAATTAATCCCCTTCGCTTCTCCTACCTCCGATTCTCACCAATTTTTCTAACGATGGAATCATTCAGACTCGTCGCCTTCCCAATTCTCAGTATTCTTCTCTTGGCGTTCTCTTATCTTGGCCAAGGTCAAGATCTCACTTCTTCTCCGGCACCTCCTCCTTCAAGCGATGGTTAGTATTTAGTTTTTACAATCTTCGATTCTTTTTTTTTCCTCATCGATTTATCTTTTTAAGTGTGAAATCTGGGTTTTTCTGATTCTATATTTGGGGGTTTTTTGTTGCAGGAGCTGCCATTGATAAAGAGATTGCCTATTTTCTGATGTTGGTTGCGCTCGCCATTACCTACTTATTCCATTGATTTTGGATTATTTCGATCCTCAAATTCTTTTTTTTTACTTTTTTTTTGTTTTTGCTTCTTCTATAATTATCGAGTACTGTTTAGTATTATGCTGCACCTGTTGTAAATTCTAAGCACAAACCCTATCAGTACATGTTGTGAATATTATATTCTCTTTAGTAATATAATATTCTAAAGCTTCTTGATATTTAACCGGATTGCTGGCAACATGTTCTATGCAATTGTTTTTTAGCAAATTAAAGTGAAAACAGTGCCATCCTCTTTTCTTGCAATGAACTCTTAGTTATCCAAGAAAATACAACGGACGTATTGTTTAGAGAGTTGAGGACAACATTTTCATAAATAGAGAATCAGAGGCAAAGCCTCTGATGTATCTCGCTGAAAGTAATTCCCTTTTTTAATCAATTTTGATATATAGAGCCATGGAGGGAAGTCTCTAATATATCTTGGCTCATTTTATTGTTATAAGTGTTACATTGAGTTAATGACCTGAAAGAGTGTAATTTGAAATAAACAAAGACGCCTTCTAGCATAGTAGAAATATGTTCATTAGCATTACTTGCTATTCTAAGTTGCTTCGATGTTACCAACGGGGGTTGGCACAAGTGGTAAGCGGCTTGTGTCGCTTGAGCAAGGTCTCGAGTTCGAGCCTTGTGAATGCAAAAAACCTCGCTTGGGAGACTCACCCACCATAGCCAGGTGCACGACCCGGCCGGATTCGGATTAGTCAAGGCGAAGCTCTGGATACCGGATGGGCAACCAAAAAAAAAGTTGCTTCGATGTTGAAATAGTAGAAATATATTCTAAAATAGATGTTGGATAATGTTTTAAATAATAATTTTATGGAAATTGAAAAGTTTATGATTGGTTGAGATATATGTTATAATAAATCATAAGTTTATTGATCCAAACAAATTGTTGGCATGACTTGTTTGATCATCTGAGTCACACACACACACACAATGCAAATAAGATTACATATTGACATTCATTGAAGAACTAGAAGATTCTTCATGTATAGCCAACATATTATTCAAGAACTGTTATGTGCTGTTTGTTCTCGAATAGAATTGTCTAAGAGAATATCATTGGTCATTATTGGTAATGGATCTCTAAAAATATATCAAATATTATTATATGGCCCCATTGAAATAGCATATAAACCATACAACTGTCTAATAAATTCAAAAGATGCATCTATAAGATGGTTACATGTGAAATTATTAGCTTGCAACTTGAAGTTTGCAATAATGTTTGCAACCTAAAGTTTTTAATAAAGCTTACAACCTGAAGTTTGCAATATTGTTTGAATAATTAAGCGTGCAATTTCCAAATTATACGATCTAGAAATAATGTATTCAATGCGTATGAGAACAAAATTTCTATATTGGTATATTTGATTTTATTGCAACACATTTATATAAGCCAACAAATTCTCCCTGTAAAATTGGCTTTTGGTCGGGAGCCAGATTAATTCCATCTCAAAAGGTTTGAATGTGCAATATTCCACCATAACGCACATAGATGGATAACTGTTGTGTAAAGACCTCCTTCTTTTTGTTTGTCTCTAAATGAAACAAAATGATGTTTTTAAAAGGAAACAAATAGATTTAGAAGAATAATACTGTATGATTAGTTAATTGTGATTTGACATTGTTTTCCTAATATGAGGGGGAGAAAATAAGCAGTTGGTAAAGTGATTAGCTGAAATGAATTATCATTTGCTCATTTTGATCCTAGTAAAAACAATGTGACTGGAAGTTCAAAAGATAATTTATTTGCAGAATTTAGTTAATCGAATGCCAGAAGCATTTACTGACCTAAAGAAAGTGACAGAGTCACATGTCCTAACTACTAATGCTCCTATTAGAATTGATGTCCCTGAAAGGCAACCTATTATAAATGAATTTAAAGTACGCCTGAAGCATGGTAGCCTATCATTTCCAAAGATAAAAATCCTCAAAAAAGAAAATGAGCTAAGAATATGGATGATCAAGTAGAGCATAATCAAGAAAAATTAGTAGGTCAAGAAGAGTCATTTCTGAAGAGTTATTATTGTTAGTTCTCTATGTGTTTTGATGATAACTGACAATTGTAAACACAAGTTGAAGTTTGTCCTTGGTAAGTTGAAAAACTTATCATCAAAGGCAAACTCAAGTTTTGGTTTCGAAACTCGAGTTTTGACTTGACAGTGACTTAATTTTAATGAACTAAGCAAAACTCCGTTTTCATGGGAAAACTCGAGTTTTGGCCTTATAGAGAGCACTCCAAGTTTTTCATCTTGAGACAAACTCGAGTTTGGACTGGGAAACTCGAGTTTGCATCATTCGTAGATTCTTCAATATTTTCTCGAAGAAGACAAAACTCTAGTTTCCATTTAGAAACTCGAGTTTTGGTCATACGAAGAGTCTCCAACATTTTGCACTTATGCAAACTCCAGTTTTGATATGAAAACTCCAGTTTTCAGCTTGCCATGAGTTTTCTAAGTTTTCCTAAGTTTTGAGAAAACTCAAGTTTCGATTTGGAAACTCGAGTTTACACTTGGCAAAGAGTTTTCAAGTTTTACCCAGTTTTTGGAAACTCTAGTTTTCATTGAAAACTCTAGTTTTGACTTGGCATAGATCTCTCAAGGTTTTCATACTTAAATGACAACTCGAGTTTGGCTTTGAAAACTCGAGTTTTGGCCAAGCCGAGAGCTTTACTCCTTTTTAATGTTTTGAAAACTCAAGCTTAGGATGAAAACTTAGTTTTGATGTTTTGGACTAAAACTCACATTTCATCTTAAAAGTCTAAAACTCAAGTTTGGAAATGAAAACTCCAATTTTGAGTTCCATTCAAAACTTTGGTCCAAAGCTCAAATCATGACATTCCTCTCTGGACAAAGGAAACTCGAGTTATGATTTGGAAACTCGAGTTTTGCTATTAGTGCATAGTGACAAACTTGAGTTCAGATGAACAAACTCAAGTTTGTGCCGCAGAGTTTGAAATTTAAATCTGACGAATTTATGAAACTTTCTTGTTTGATCTTAATACTTCATATCATCATCCATTAATATTCCTAGCTATGTTTAACCACTTTGTTAGTGAGTTTCAGATGATTTAGAAGATATTAAATGAAGGTTTGAACTAAAGCAAAAAAGTTATGTCAAGACATTAAATGCAATGTTTAGAAAACTTTCATCCTTTTGGACAATCATTCTACACACGTTGCAAAGGGATTAATGTTTTCTTTCCACATCCAGTAGCTGCTCTTCCAACAGATTAAAAGTGAAGAAGTCAAGCACAAACATATGTGCATCTGGATTAACCAAAGAATGGAGAGAGAAGAAGACCAAAGCTTAACCTAATCCTTGTCTAATGAAGGCAACGGTTATATTTAAGATTACAACGGTCATTTAATGCTCTCTTAATATAAATAGAGTTGCATTCAATTCTTCTCAACAACCAATCTGCTACAAACGAATTGCATTCAAGTTTACCAACTACTCTTTAGTTTTCACTTGTAAAGTATCTTTTGATACATTGATCTTCAGTGTTCATATTTATTCACTCTTAAGAGAGTTTCATTGATTGTAAAACATCTATTGTGAGTATCTCAAGTCTGGGACTTGGAGGTTGGGTTATTGATTGCAACTTGTAAGGGGGAGTAAGTTCTAGTGGGAGAATTACTCTTGAGTTACAGAGTGTGTAATCAATTAAGATAGTGAAAATCCCAGAGAGTCTGGGGACTGACGTAGGTCAAAGGTTGGACCGAACCAGTATAAATCCTTGTGTCTTGCTCTTCTTCCCTATACTCTGTTTAGCTCCGTTTTAGTGTTCGAAAATAGAGCACTTAGAAAGGAATTTTAAAATCTCCAATTCACCCCCTCTTGGTGATTAAACTCCACTTTCAATTATCTTTAGTAGAGATATCTCCATAAAAGAATGTTGTAGCCCTAGAAGAGACTCAGGTACCTGAAATATGTAAAAAATTATGAGATCTCAATAAATTATGTTATGAACGGAATCGATAGGATCGAAAGGAATTCAATGTTGACGTTATCTTTGTTTATAATATAGCATATGATGTAATGAATGACAATGATGATCATGATCCATAATCTATTAGCAAGTGCCAGAAGCACACGTCCCCGAATGACTTAATGTGCCAGAAGTATAAGTCCATGAAGGACTCAAGATGTCATAATCATCTAATTCAGGTTCTCGAGAATGATACTCAATTAAGTTAAATAAGTCTCTGTATGACTTGAAGCAATGAGGGTATATGTGGTATAATTACTTTAGCGAATATTATTTGAAAGAATGATACAAAAATGATTCAATATGCTCATACATTTTTATGAAAAGATTTAGAAATGAATTTGTTATAATTGACGTCCATGTTGATGATATCTACATTAGTGGAACTCCTAACAACCTTCAAAAGTTAATTAATTGTTTAAAGAACTACTTAGTCTAGAAGTATCATATTTTAGTGATATTGGAGCACTAATGTATCTTGATAATTAGCAATAAAATATAGTACTTCACCAACACAAAGATATTGGAATTGATGTTGTCAAAAGGGAGAGTAGATACACACTGTACTTTTTTTCCCTTATCTAGGTTTTATCTCACAGGGTTTTCTTAGAAAGGTTTTTAATGAGGTAGTATTAGAAAGTGTATCAATGGATAATTTACTCTTTTCTTTGTCTAGGTTTTTATCTCGAGAGTTTTTCTTTGTTAAAGTTTTTAATGAGGCACATTTATAATGGACATCCAAGGGAAGTGTTATGAATATATTAAATTATGTGGATGTCTATTGACTCTTAACTTTCCACATTCCGTCACAATTCATAAAAATCAATTGGATATATTATATTCTATTATAATATTATATAATATTATGTAGTGGACATTAAAATCACCCATTATGGGCATTATGGTCGCCCACTATGTTTACGGTGGGGAGTAGGTAGAAGTTACATAAAACTTCCCTACTCTCCAACTATTATAAATTCTCTCCTCCTCCCATACAAATGCACACCGAAGAGATTGTATTATGATCATACAAGAAATTAAATGAGAATTGTTATACACTTTCTCTCTCTTGCTTTTTAATCTTAGATTTCTTTTAGTTTTATGACAATAAGATATTTGTTTCAAATATGTTTT
Source organism: Acacia acuminata (assembly GCA_019022655.1). NCBI lineage: Eukaryota > Viridiplantae > Streptophyta > Magnoliopsida > Fabales > Fabaceae > Acacia > Acacia acuminata. The sequence goes on along the minus strand of JAFJYI010000028.1, from coordinate 3,982,941 downwards.
TAGTCATTTAAAACAAAACTAAATAAAAAATTTTAATTAATATGACAAAAATTAAAATTAGAAAATTTATAATATAAGAAAAATCATTAAATTTAAAAATATTGAAAAGTTTGAAAATATATGTTTTAGAATTGTTTTTGTTGTTTAAAAAAAAATCCAGGAAAATATAATTATTTATTTTTTTTGTTGAAAGAGAGTTATTTCAGTCAAAATAAAGGATTAACAATCAAATTTAATGGTCAATTAATGGTTCAAGGTAGATGGAAATGAAATTTCAAATATATAAGAAAGGTTTCGTAATATGCATTTAAATTTCAAGGAATGTATATATATATTTTCAAAATAGAGGGGAGGTTTCTATAACTTTGGTAAAATAGAGGGGTGATCAATATACTTTACTCTAATAATAAAAGTTATAAATTAAAGACAAAATTACGTCAAAAAATTACTTTAAGTTGGTGAGTATTATTGGAAATACTTTAACTGGCTTCTTGAGAGTTAAGCGTGTAAGAAAATAGTTTAAGGGTAAAATTGTACTAAAAAAATTTAGGTTGTTAAGTGCTCCACAAATAAAATTGGGATGTTGGATACAATCAATAAACAATATCAAGATATTGGATACTACCTTATCCCTGTCGTAGTTTAAGTGATGCACTATTATTTAATAATTTAGTAATAATCTAACCCATTGAACGATTGGAAATAATTGAAGTTATCACTAATATTATTCCAATGAAAAGTAAATAAAAATAAAGAGTGAGTGGTTTGAGGAATACGACTAGAATGTCAATATGATGTGACCCCCGACAAATGGCAAAGCAAAATGCCCCTTCCTAGTGTCCAAAGCTATATATATATATAGATATATATATATATATATATTGTGTGTGTGTGTGTAATATGGATCTCAATCGGGGGAGAATATATTCATTTTTTTAAGAAAATTGTTATATATATTTTGGCCTCTCATCATCACACTCTAGAGTCTAGCCTCGTTAAAAAAATTATGAATTATACACTTTTTTTTTTTTTTATATCAAAAAGTTTTGAAGGGGTTCGACATCAGTCCCCTACTAAGGTCAGGGCACGGCCCCGGGCTCTATGAGCACTTACTGGGGACTTACGAGATCGCCTACCAAAGGAGTCCCAGCGACGGCAGAGGGGATCGAACCCACGACCCAAGGGCCTAATCCTGGATCCCTTACCATCTATGCCAACTCTCATTGGCATGAATTATACACTTATATATATAGACCTACACGCATCAAATTTCAACGTCTAATTCTACCCAAAACAAAAAACAAAAAAAACAAATCAATGTCCGAATTAAGTCGTCTTCAAATTGTATTCTGCCTATATACTCTGATCATAAACATAATTGAAGAGGTTGACCTAAAGGTTGGATTCACAATCACATTGGAAATCACACTCCAAGCTTCACAAGGCTGGATTCATATTCTCTATAATGAATTGCTTCTAACTAAGTGCTCATTTGAGAAGGGAAAAATATTTTTTTATTAGTTGTGATAAAACTCATGACTTACTTTAAACTCCGCGAAATCACTTCTAAAAAAGTTAAATAAACAAGCACTAATTTATACATATTAAAAAAATTAGTTTGATCTTTGATCTTTTTTTAAAGAGGAGAAGTCATTTGTTTTAATTTTACTTTTATTAACTATATTAATTGTGTGATTCCCGAAATATTTTATGCAACTCCAGTCGAACGAGAGAAGAGTATTAGAGCTGAAAAAAAACCCACAGAAAATCAATATTATAACAAGGGAGCAGATGAGCTTGCTATCATTTCCTGCACTAAAACTTATCATTGCATGCTACTTACTTATTGTGAGACCTTTTAATGATTACATTCACTACTACAAAATACTTAAAAGACGACCTAAAAAAGACCCAATTCACGTCCTTATTCTTAGGGACGTTGGGGAGAGTGTAGTAGTAAATTTCCATATGAGGCGACCTGAAATGGTTTCAGGTCGTCTCATTGCTCATATGAGGCGACCTGAAATGGGTTCAGGTCGCCTCATATGAGGCGACCTGAAATGGTTTCAGGTCGTCTCATTGCTCATATGAGGCGACATGAAATGGTTTCAGTCGCCTCATTAACTCATATTAGGCGACTGAACCCATTTCGGTCGCCTATTATGATCCAAAGACGCCCGAATTGTTTTCGTGTCGCTTTAAAGTAAATTTTTTTTAAAAAAAAATGTGCTTGCTGTTTTGTTTGGCCAATTTGCTGCAAATGCTTCACAAAATAATTAAGCGCATATCGACTATAATATATTATGACCGTATGAATTATATGTATGTGCATTCCATCAAGAAGGTGAAATAACAATGAATACGGTGGTTCAATAAGAAAATTGTAAAAGTGACTTCAACAAAAGAATTGGCTACACACATACAAGATCATACAAGAGAATGACAATATATATGTTCTAATCGGTCAACAAAATCAATCAAATTCACAACTTAGCTTCCAACATAACCATGAGGATACAAGAATATCAACAACTCCAAAGAGAAAACTTCAACATGCGAGCCTAAGAAGGCAAGTTCGGGAAAGTCACCTAAGAAGGCGATCGAAACTTTCAAGAACTTCAACAACGAAAAGAAAGAATGTATGACCTAGATTTTGGTTACTAAAACTAGACCAAAACAACAAACAAAGCACCACTATGACAACAAATTTTTCTCACATTTGGAGGCAATTAATCTCCAAAATTTCACAACAAACTTTCACAATTTAATGCGGCAATTAGATAGCATCAACATTCCCTTCAATTGGCAAATAACACGATATGCGACAAGAGGCAAATATATATAGCAAAGCAATGACTTTTGAACACGAAGCTTAACAGAATTTCAAGGTTTCAAAGATACGAGAATTTAGCTCAACTCTAATGCTAAAGTGAATGAGAGCCACCTAGTAATAATCACGGTACCACACAAGCAAATCAAACACCTCCCAAGCAAGAAGCACACATAAAACTTTCAGAAAATCGAGTTATGATGGTATGATTCAACAAAATTCTCAAGTCTTGGTTATTGGAAAATCAAATGCGAACGTATAATGGCAAAATCAAACCTCGTATGACAAGATCTATTTCCAGAATTAAACAAGTGATCTAACCTCATATTCACAATTAAAGTGGCAAATTCAAGAGCAGCACCAATAATTTACGAAACCGATGTCGGCACGACTTAATAAGTTTCACAATGACAATCACCCTAACAAGTAATGACTTGCCTATATATTCACATTGAGCCATGTTCAAGAAGATATCTAGCCATCATGTCTCGAATCGAATAGATGTCATCCCGTGAGTACGGATCCTCAGTACGAAAAAACTGTAAATTGGAAAACAAGGTATAATTAACAACTGAAGTACCACAACAAAAAATATCATCATTTGAGGATCACGAAGCATTACGTACGTTTTGCAAGCCGGTAGTACGTCTGGCGGAAACGATAGATTGCATCTAATTGATAACGTAGTATCCGCACTCGGTGTTCCCTGGTTGGTGATGGCACTATAAATAAAAAACAAATTGTTAAACGAAAGCTACGTGTCTCGAAAAAAACTTGAATTGAAACTACTTACCTTCGGATAAAACCACTTCGATCCACCCCGCTCTCGTGCTCCGGCAATGCTGCCTATATGTCCTAACACCACTATCATTAAAATGGAAATTAACGAGACATGAAAACAATTCATTTAAAAAAAGAATCGATGATTTAGACAAAAATATTTACTTACTCGGCAAACATGGTTTTGATATCCTCGGTTGGCTCGCCACCTATGGAATCGAACCAATAACATGCGTTCTTGGCGGGACAAACAACGCACGGGTCCAATGAGCACTACAACATATACATATTAATATTAAACTAAGATAAAAAAGCATTTTTTCCTTAAAAATCTTATATAGACAAAAAAAAAAAAACGCACCCTTCATGTATTGGCGCTAGATAACAAGACGATTTTATGTCGCCCATTGTTAAACCAACATAAATGGCCCTCCTGGCTAAGATATTGCGAGCGAAGCCGTGGATCCAGGACATAAGAATCCATACGAATCCAATAGGTCTCCCTTTTTGCAGATGTCGTGGCAAACACTACGATCGAAATAAAATGATAAGTGTTGTTGAATATATTAAACAAAAAAAGAGTATTGACATAATTAAAGGGTAAAAAAAACTTACAAGATTGCAAGTTGAAGCCACTGTATATCTAAACAGTCCATATGCATAAACTCACAAATCTTTCCGTCAATTGATATCGGATATGTCTTATGTCACACCGACAATGCCCGAGGCATCTGCAAAGCCAATAGAGACGATGTCCCGGTAGAGCTCTCGCGGCGTTGATAAGTATGGAAATCTGCCCGCAGCTTGTTCATGCTATGAAAACATAATAAACAAATTATGAGTGGGTTAGCAATGAAAATCAATCTTAAACCCTACTCATCGTGAATCGATAATGTATTTCTTACCATTGGAGGTGTCGTCCCCACCTCAATAAGATGATGCGGCCAAAGGATGAACGATGTGGTGGCAGTGTCTAGTGTGGGAACCTCCTTATCAACAATCGGGATGGCTGTCTTTTCTTCCCCTTCTCGCACACTTGTCAGAGTCACCCTACGTTGGTCTTGTGGAATTTGCATATTGTGGTGTATGGTTTGTTACGGGTAAACAAGACCATCTGCAACAATACGCCCGGTGTGGGTCATCCAAATATAGGCGGCGGGGTTGTCCCCCCGTGGAGTGTGAGAAGGCTCGCCGGGCTCATCAATAAGTACATCCGGAGAGTGATGAGAAGGTTCGCCAATAGGTACATCTCGGAGCGTGAAAACTTTCCTTGCTTGCTTGGGAAGGCCGGGGATTCCTCGTTTGAAGGTTGCGTATTTACCTTCCCTTGTATCATCTCCCTCATTTCACCCCGTAGTTGTGCCATAACCTCATCTACGAGGGACGCTCGAATTTTGGCTACAAGGCGAGGACTAGGGTTGTCATCGTCATGCGAACAACTCGAACGCCGTCCAAAGTATTTCACGACACTAACTCCCCTCGGCTCCCCACGAACAAAGATCAAGGTAATCGGGCTTCCCAATCGCCGTGGACAAAATGTCCATCTCGTGTACCCGGCATAAATGAACCTTGGCTGCTTTGCTTTGCTCAAGCACATCCCGTATCATAGGATTTTTCATAAATATTAACTAATTAAACTCTAAAAATTTGAAACAACTGAAGCTATTTAATACTTCTAATTTAACTACTTACAATCTTTGAAGCAACCTCGACCACATCTTCATTTATGTATTTCTCGCCCTTCATCCTTGCGGCTATCCATTTTTTGTGGCGAGGAGGACGCTCGGGGCCTGGATAACGGTGGAAGGATCGGATTGAGCAGCTTCCTTCATTTTCTCGCAACTCTTCTTCCATCGGCCTCATTCAAGCTTCTTATAGCCACCCCTAGACATGCAATGCGGATACTTATTTCTCGCTTGCCTATCCCTATTGGCCTGACTTTTTTCCGTGACACGAAAACAAATAAAACTGAGCCTTCGATGTCAAATAGATTCAACTAAAAGATAAGATATGAAAGAAATTTTACAAGAAATTCGGGATTACGGCGTGACGCCACAAACTCCCTCCGGTCCTGCCGGACTAATGTAATCATAGTCCTGACATGGGTCCTTGTCCCTCTTTGCCCCTCGAATATACTTTCTAGTGAGCTTGTTCTTAAAGTCTTTCCAACGTATACGAACCTCGCCCATCCAATGCTTGTTCATGGCCTTATTGTTAGGCACATCATACGTTTCTTTGCAAGGTAAAAGAGAAGATATGAAAGAAATCAAGTGATAAAACTAAAGATACAAATGCATAAGATATCGAAAGTGAGATACCAAAAGTTGTGCCCAGATCAACTCCTTCGTTTTAGGAGGAACCAACTTCCAATGAGAGAATACAATGCGAACTTTGCTTCGAGCCAAATAGCTTACGTAGCTAATGAAATTGTCTTCCTCTGGACCAATTGGTTTCATATTGGCATCGAACTCCACATGCGGCCTCTTTTTCGACCGCCACGACGTGCAATTAACGCACCCATATGTGTGCTACCTCTACCCCTTCTCACCACCGGTACATCATTCCCACCATCACCCGATGACTCGTCGAGCTGGACATATTCCCGTTCATCAAAGACAAATGAATAATGTTAGATAGGGTTATTATTAAATAATAAACGAATGAATAAAATGAACTAACATGTTAAACCCGTACAAAAATAACATAGGACTTTCTCACAACTTAAGATCTTACTTTATATGGTTTCCCATATTCCTTCGAATGATCCTTCCTTGGAGCATATTCTTCATCATCTACCAATTCTACTTCACGTGTTGTCGGTGGATTTGTTGTGAAAGGGAGTGTATCGTCCGGGTTCAAGGATTCTTCACCATACGTCTGTTTTTTACTTTGAAGTACAATGGACATTTTGTTATTTGCGAGGTCTCGTAACATAAAACACTTGTTTCGCCCGGCTTGCTAGAATGAATGGTTCGTCTCTATGACCAAGTCTTTGAAGATCAACTGAGACAAATCCAAATTTAGGATCTATTACAACATTATTGTTAACCCACTTACATTTAAATAAAGCAACTTTGAACTTGGTGTAGCTCATCTCCCATATTTCTTCAATAACTCCATAATAGGCCATAGATGCTAACACCGGGTTTTTGTCTTTCGAACTCGAAAAGTGCATGGATTCAGCTTCAACCATCACCCCACCGTTTTGCACGAACTCCCGTCATCTTGGTCTTTTGTGTAGAAAGAATATCCGTTGATATCATAACTGTCCAAGTGATGACCTCGATAAGAAGGCCCCAGGCTAACCACTCGATTGTAGCCGACACACCGGTCTCGTGCAATACCTTCTCCTGGAACCACTTTATAAATGTCTTCTTTTGCTCATTCGCTATCTCGCATGTCATTCTTCCTTGGATTCATATTCTTCAAACTCTTTCGTGTTCATCAATGTATGGTTGAACTTCTTCCGTATTATTCAAGATGTACGGTGTGCTTGCAACACCTCGCACGAAGCATATTCTTCAGCTTGATTCCTCGAGTTCCCTCACTTATCCCCTTATCATGCTTTGAGATTGTAACGTCGCCCCCGATAGATAATCTTTACGAACTCCATAGCCTCTTCCACTACATATCTCTCAACGATTGAGGCTTCCGGTCGATAAGGATTTTTAGAATACCCTTTTAAGATCTTCATGTATCGCTCGAAAGGGTACATCCACCTTAGGTAAACTGGACCGCAAAGCCTTACCTCCCTTACCAAGTGCGCTATTAGGTGCACCATTATATCGAAAAATGCAGGAGGAAAATGCATCTCTAGTTGGGACAAAATAATATAACCCTCATTTTCCAATTCATCCAACTTTTCAATGTCAATGACTTTGTTACATATAGCATTAAAGAAAATACACAATTTTGTTATAGTGGTCCGCACTTCATCTTTCATAATGCCTCTAATAGCTACTTGGTAATAGTTGTTGCATCAACACATGATAATCATGAGACTTCATTCCCACTAACTTCAAATCGTCCATTGAAACACACCTTCTCAAATTTGAAGAATATCCTTGTGGAACCTTAATGTCATATAGACACCCACACAAACTTTTTTTCTCCGCTTTTGATAGTGTATGAGCTGCTGGCTCCATGTATGCCCTCTTACCATCTTCCGTTACTCGTGGATGTAACCGTTCTCTTATTCCCATATCAACCAGGTCTAGTCTCGCACTAATTCCATCCTTAGTCTTCCCCGGTATGTGCAAAAGAGTACCGACAAGGCTATCGCAAACATTTTTTTCCACATGCATCACATTAAGACGTGTCTCACATCAAGACTACGCCAATATGGAAGATCAAAGAAAATTGATCTCTTCTTCCATATATTCTTCTCACCCGCAATCCTTTTCTCGTTTACCCAATGTGACATTGATATGCATCACCCGACTATAGACTTCCTCTCCGGTTAATGCCTTTGGAGCCGTTCTATGCTCCGGTAAGCCGTTAAAACGCTTTCTTAACTTACGATATGGGTGGAACCGATCAAGAAACCTCCTATGACCGAGGTAGACCGTTTTTTTTCCATGCTTTAATTGTTGGAAGTTTGTGTCAGCTTCAAATATTGGACATGCTTTATGCCCCTTCACACTTTGTACCCGGACAAATTTCCGTATGCGGGAAAGTCGTTGATCGTGGTAAAAATCATTGCACGCAACTTGAAGGACTCCTTCTTATATGCATCAAACACATCTATGCCTTCCTCCCACAACTTCTTCAAATCCTCAACCAAAGGCGCCAAGTACACATCGATATTGTTACCGAGTGTTTTTGGTCCGAAATCATCATAGAAAGCATCACATACTTGCGTTTCATACATAGCCGGGAGGTAAGTTGTATATTACAAGGAGAACTGGCCATGCACTATGGGTACTGCTAAGAGTTTGATACGGATTGAAGCCATCTGTACAAAGCCCCACCGAAGGTTTCTTGGCTCAATGCCAAATTGCGGGAACATTTCGTCTATTTTCTTCCATTGGAGAGAGTCACCGGTGCCGTAGATATTTTCCATCGGATATTCTCTCATCGAATGCCATCTCAACTTCTTTGTTGTTGCTTCACTAGTAAACGTACGCTTAAACCGAGGAATTATGGGAAGATACCACAAGGCCTTCAAAGGTTGCCTTTTTTTTGTGATCTCCAGAACCACCACCTTTCTTCACTTTGTATCGTGAAGTTTTACACTTCGGACAATTACTAAGGCCTTCATACTCATTTCTGTACAATATGCAGTCATTAGGGTAACTGTGTATCTTTTTATACTCCATACCCATCGTAGATAAGATTTTCTTGGCCTCATACATACGATTTGGAAGTACATTATTATCTGGCAACATATCACACAACAATTCAAGCAACGACGTGAAACTGCTATCGGTCCACCCACATCTTGCCTTTAAGTTGACCAAATGTAAGGTCCCAGTCAACCGTTTATACTTAGTACACCCAGGGAACAAAGGTGTCTTTGCATCACTCCGCACGCTATCATATTCATGCGGTTGTGCAAAGGATTCGACCTCAACATCATGAATCATTCTCTCCATTCCATCATCATCTACCTCAACTTCATTTTCGTAGGATGCACTTGGGAGTTACCTCCTCACCATGCCATATCCACGTTGTGTATCGAAGGTTTATTCCATCACAAATTAGGTGGTCCCTTATATAAGCAATATCCCTTCGAACCCCATTTAAACAATTAACACATGGACAATAGTACATCCCATTTTTTGTAGCCACATTCCTTCTAGCAAATTCAATAAACTCTTCCACCCCATTCTCATATTCTTCACTAGTTCTCAAAGCATTCATCCAACTATGACCCATTTTCTTATCACCTAAGACATTTCCAACAACAAATCAAGTTCATAACAATTTCAATGACGACATGGTTTTTTCTCAATCTTGTAAAAAAAAAAAATTCGGAAAGATTTCCCCTCAACAAACAGACATCCCAAAATTTCAACAACAAACCATTTCAACTTAATTCAACAAAACTTACTAACTAAGGCAATTTAGAAAATATCAGCTATTAAATCCAATAATTTCATCAATACAAAAAACTAAAATATATCTAAGTTGTCTAAGTCATAAACTATAAATTATGGACATCTAAGCATCATTATCCATACTACAAAGATTACCTAGTTCAATGCACATCAACAACAAAACAATATTTAACTATAATTACCTCAACTTTAAATTCCTCTCCTTGAAATTTATTTGCTCTAGTCAACCTAAAGACAACAACAATAAAGACAACATTAGAATTATTCAAACTAACATTGAACTTAGGATATAACATATGAGAGGGAATAATTGTATGACAAAAGCAACATGATTAAAAATACCTACCCTAGGACCCCTCAAGCTCTTGTGGGTTGTTGTCGTGGCCAAGTCACAAACAAGTAGTCGGTATAAGATCAATATTTATCAACTAAATCCCCCAACACTGATTTGTTCCATTTCCTAGCAATAAAACAACCATTACAAAAGCATGAGAAGAAAGCATGGATATGGCATGGTGAGGAAGTAACAAGTCTACCAAATTAAAGTGGTGTGTTTTGAAACTAAAAGCAACATGAACACAAATAAAACTAAATACTATGTAGACTTACCCTAATTTTGCAAGACTCATAGACCCTTTTTATTTTTAAGAAAAATTGGTGTGTTTTGAAAAAGAGGGAAGATTTAATGTAATTGCAACAATACAAGAATGCACCATCAAAATCCTCTTTTTCTTTTTCTTCGCCGCTATAGCTTCTCGCCATATGTTTCCAGTCCAAAAAGAAAATGCTAAGTAAAACAAACAATTCATCAAAATGCTAAGTAAAACAAACAATTCATCAACAATGAACAAAGAATTCTCAACAATGAACAAACAATTCTCAACAACACACTTTGAATCCTCTCATTTTCTATCATGTCCCCCCGTCCCGTTCATTTCCCTTTTTCATCCTTCCCACACATATCAAAACCAAAAGAGAGAAAAAGCTTTGTTTCAGGAGGGAAACACACCTGAACAAAGAAGGCCTAATGAATTGGAGAAAATGTCTGGTGGCACGCACACAGAGACGCCGCAGGAGTGGCGACTATGGAGATGGAGTGGAGGTCGGCTGGAAGAACGAATCTGAGGTGGAGTGGAGTTGGAAGCACACAGCCGATTTGTGCAGCGCGATGGAGACGGAGGAGATGCCCGTGAAAAGGGAAATGGTGACTAGATTTGGGGAAGGAGGAGGAATGAGAGCTGGGGAGTATAAGAGACGACAGAGCAGTCTCGGAGGCGTGGCAAAGCGAGACGGAGGAGACGTGCCGAGGAGTATGAGAAACAGAGAAGCCGGAGGCGCGGCGCGGCGGAGACGGAGGAAACGTCGGAGAATAGGACTTGGGTTCGAAGGAGGCACTAGGTTTTTGCGATTTTGAGAGAGCTAAGGCAAATGACGAGGAAAGGTCGTGGCGTTTCGTTTTAGGGGAAATTTGGCGACACGAATCGATTCGATGTCGCCACATTTCCCATAATGGGCGACCCGAATTTATTTCGGTCGCCACATTTCCCCAATGGGCGACTTCGAATTTATTTCGGTCGCCACATTTCCCCAATGGGCGACTGATCCAATTCAGTCGCCACATTTCCCAATGAGCGACCCGAATTTATTTCAGTCGCCATTTTTTAAAAAAGTTCAAAAAAAGGAATTTTATTCCAAAAAACATTAAATCCCGTGGCGCTAAACGAAAAATTCTCATATTTCCCTCGGCGGGAAGATGTTAGTCGTCTAAATATTGTTAGGTCGACAAAAATATATTTTACAAGTCCTAAACTAAATTTCGGGACGTTCAAGGCTCAACTTCCTTACAAATTATTACAAGAATGCCACCGCCCGTATTTTTTACTTCCTAATTCTTAATAAGGACGTCTTTTAAGGTGGTAATATCCAATTTCTGTAGTAGTGATTCTTTTATTGGGACCTCGATGATTTTCTAAAGAAAAAACAAAAAAAAAAAAAAGCTAGTTAGCATTACACCAATAAAAGATTACAATATGTCGAGGTGAGTGTGTGATGTGTTTGTGTATAAGTCGAGGTGAAACTATTCTTATATACTTATTTTGAACTCGTAAAATTACTTCTAAAAAGTTAAAACAACCAAGCACTATTTTATACATATCAATAAAAAAAAGTCAGTTCAATCTTTAATATTTAAAAAAAAAAATCAATTTTTTTTTTAAAAAAAATTTTACTTTTATTAACGGTCTAATTCTCAAAACATATTATGCAACTCTTGTCGAGCAAGACAAGAGTACTAGGGGGAAAAATCATAAAAATTCACTATGAGGTTTCAATTAATATAATAAAAAATTTAATCACCAAAAAGTCTTAATAATAAATAAGCAGCATGAACATGTTATAATTTCCTACACTAAACTTGTGATACTCATTATGAGACTTTTTAATAATTACATTCTATTATTGGGGGCTTATAGTGATTTTTTTTTTCCCTTAAAAAAAGAACTAGTTAGCATTACAATACATGTTAGATCAAACATTACACTTAAAGGCTTCCCTATATTTTGTCCCAAAAGCTACCCTGTATTTAGAATTGGAGGGAGTGTGTAATGTGTTTGTGCATATATGTGTGTGTGTGTTTGAAACAAGATGATATGCACAGACCATGATGAATAATATGTGTGCTTTGTAAGTACAAGAGCGTCGTATATGAGAAAGTTAAAGAGGGGTAAGATATCATTCACTGACTTGGGGAGATATGAGTGCATTTCAGGGAACAATGTGGGGCATGAAAGAGAAATTCACTTTGGAAGCTTTATGTTTGTCTTCTTCATTTTCTCATACTTATCACTGAGTCTGACATGGTAAATAAAGCAATTATCGTATTTCATGGTAGGATTCTTCAGAACTGGTCATTGTTAGGCCCCTCTTATTCCTTTCATTTGGCTCATACGTTATATGCCAGGTTCAGTGAAGCACAACAATTATTTCACACGCGTGCGCACACACACCAACACGTGCGCGCATACAAAATAAGAAAATCATGACTTCACATAAAAAATATCAATTTGGTCTATCCTTTCTCAGGGGCCAACATTATAGCAACAATAACAATAAGCCTTGTCCTACTAGGCGATATTGGTTACTGAACTATATGACATTATTGTGGTCTATCAATAATCAAATCTTTATATAAATTGGTAACCAAAATACTTCGTTTAATAAAATCATTGAGTCTTCTTTTTAGCATTTCTAGATCATTTTTAGAAAAATTTATACTACTTGATCTATTCTGTCACTTACTCTATATTTGGATAGAGGGCATGGAATCACTACTACAGATTTGCTTATATTTAACGATTATTTTTACCTATATTTAACAGTTTATTTGAGTGCTAATTATATATTTATATTTAACGTTTGTTTAATTATCACCGTTATATATAGAGACATATATTTCATGGTTTTTAGTCAATGACTGTTAATATTCAACGGTTATTGATTGAAAACCGTGAAATATAATTCACAATACTTTACGGTTCAAATGATGAACGGCAAAATATTTGACATCAGCTTTGATAATCTGAAATGAGTTTATTTTGATGGTTGTAAATTTATTACCGTAAAATATTTTGATATATATTTCATGGTTGTTTGAAAAAAGGGTCATATATGTGAAAATATATAATGGTTATTCGCAAATAATCGTGATGTATTACTGACAAATTTTTTAAAAAAAAATTGGGGCGAATTTTTTATCAACCTCTGTGGTTATTACATCTATGCAAACACCTCTGAATATAGAAACCAAAATAGATCCATTATTCCAGTAACCAAAATGGCTACTATATAGCCAAAATAGAAACCAAAAGATAGCAAAAGCAAAACCATATATGAACTACCTAAATTAAGAAACGAACTAAGAACCTAACATACACTTAAACAAAAAAAATAGCTACTCTATAGCTAACTGATCCATTCTGCAACTACCACTGGTGATTAACAGTTATAGCCAACTCTTCTATGATTTCTTCAATTTGAATGCTCGAATATTGCTCACAATAACTATCTGCAAAGTACTGTAGCCAACAACAAATTAAATACATTAAAATATATATATGATTTGACATTTAATTGAACTTCATTAAACACACATTCATATGTATACACACACATGTACATACCTTTGTATTAATGGAGACAGGATTGTGGGTGTGTCCTTCATGACACTGTAGTCAGAAGTAGAGCTCTAATTTGGTTCCCGTGGACACTAGAAACTAACAAATGATAAAAGGAACACAAATAAACAACCCTGACAAGGAAATGAACACCAATGAAATATATATCAGTGGATTACCTTTACACTCTTCCACTTGTAAGCAATTTCACAGCTGCAGCCAAGTAACGGGGGCAATTGAGGCCTTCATTCGTAACATAATAGTAAACAACTATGATAACAAGATACGAAATTAAAGCACCAAATTTATGATAAACTATGACAAGACAAAAACAAATTAAAGTACCAAATTTAAATTAAGTGCACTTATTTATTGAATACCTTGATCATTTGTGGTCGATTGTTTGCATCCCACAAATTACCAAATCCTTTGCTTGAAAGGATTTAGCATAACCCCTAAGCACAATAAATATAATGAGAACAAAACTACTTAATTAAAAGACAATTTACCAAAGCGGACAATATCGAGAGAGAGATGCTGGGATGTTATAATTGGTATCAAAGTCAAGCTTAGGTCAATGTGGACCAATGTGTTAATGAGGATGCTGAGCTCAAAAATTACCGACGGAATTCTATCATTAATTTTATTTGCGACAAGTTAGCAAAAGAGTTACTAAAATTACATTAGATGGAATTCTATTGATATTGTCTTCTGCTACGGTTTTTTCAACGTGATGAAAGGGGATACGTTTTAGCTCTATCCTAACATGTTGAAAATCTAATAACCGAATTCCGTCCCTAATTCCGTCGGAAATATAAATTTCTGTCATAATACAAAGTTTTTTTGCAATGACACTAGTTAACAGATATTATTAACTATGTAGCATCATATCTTACCTCCATTTCATTCTAGACAGCCTTCCTTATTGACTCGGTTGTCTTCTTCTAGTTGTTCAAAATGATAGGCACATTGCTTTTTGCAGATACTTGAGGTAGCTAATGAACTTGTCAGATTTCATAACTTCAACTTTCTTGTTTCATCTCATATTAAGTTTCCTCCCCTCTCTCTTTGCTTTTTGGACCTCATTTATCTGAACAAGACCCTTTCTTAATGCTCTTTCCTCTTATGCCACAAGTCATGCTTCCTCATTCTATGCACGGGAGAGGGCAGTAGAGGGGGCAGAGGGCATGGCTCATGCGAGGAGTTAGGACCCTTAGTACAGATCTTGACATATTAAGCAAACTCACGATTACTTCACATAGGCTTAAGCTAAATTTACTTTAAACATCACAATATCATGAAAAATGATAGCCAACTAGGCAATTCCTCAAGTTGAAACTGGAACCTATATGCACAACTAGAGTACCCAAATTCCTCAAGTTGACAATGTAGCAGCAAAAACATAAAATTTGGCATGAAAGTTCATGACCATGTCATGAATGTAGTAGCTAGTCTCAATCTTTAAAGATATGGAATGGCTAATTGAAACCTATAGCATAATATAAATGTCAATTCAAGTAATCACCTTATTAAACTCAAAATGGAAATGGTTTTGTACATTCTACGCACCACCCATAACAGAGCAACAAGCATAGGTTCATGAGTTTTGAAGAACCCTAAACCTAGAACCTAGAAATTTCTCAACGTATAAATGAATGTCGCATCAAATTCGAATCACTAACTCTAGTTAAGGGTAGAAATTTCTCACCTTTATGCAAATGGGCGCAAAACTTTCAAAGCTTCGAAGAACCTAGAACCCAAAACAAGCCATGAATGCCTTCACATAGAGAGGAAATAACAGTGAGGATGCTGGAAAAGAGTGGTCGGATATGTTAACTAAGTGCGCGAAGTAATGAAGGATTTGAAATCGCAATAAAATAGGGTTGGAAATGACTTTGAAAGCCCTATATGTAACTATTAAAAGCGTCATATATATAAGTTTAAGGTGTTTCCATAAACAATCGTCATATGTTGAAACCATATATTTAACAATGTTTTACATACAACTATCAAGTAAACGAAACCATTTTTTCCAAAAAAAAAAAAAAAAAAAAAAAAAAAAAAAAAAAAAAAAAAAACCAAACTTACATATTGCGGTGACCTTATAAAATCATCAAATATTGATAGCATATATTTAACTATCTTTTAAATACAACCGTGAAGTAAATGATACCATTTTTCTTATAAGAAAACCAAACTTATATATCCTGATGCTTATATAAAACTGTCAAATATTGTCTCATATACTTAACAGTTTTTTTAAATAACTGTTATCTATTTCATTCTCTTAACTCCGCCTCTATGTATTTCAAGGTTTCATGAAAATAGTTAAGTATGGAGCATTACAAAGTGTTAATGTGTAGGAGTGAATATTAAGAAGGAAAAATTCCTAAAATAGCCACACACACAAAAAAATTCCCAGGTGGTATTTTTTTCTCCCCCAATTTTCTTTCCATATAAACATAGGCTCAAAGACTAACAATTATAGGGGTTTGGGTTCTCTCGAATTCTTTGTCTCATTTTTTTTCCCTCAAAATCCCATCTCCAACCTCAAATTAAGAAAATAGATGGTTTAGATTTCATATTCTATAAAACCACTATTTAAAATATAAATAAATAAATTTAAACTGTTAGAATATGATATACATCATACATAACTACAACACAAATAAAATTTTAAAAAATAAATTATAAAATACTATAATAATAGTTTTAGAAGATATTACATCTGAACAAATCATTTTTTGAGTTGAAAGTGGAGATGAGATTCTAAGAAAAAGAAGAGAACAAGGATTCTAAGAATATCTTCTTCACAGTTTATAGGGGTTTTATGGATCAAAGTGAGGGAGAGAATATCTTAAGGGCAACCTTTCAAGAGTATTGTGTCAAGTGATAGGGACAGGAAAAGACAGCATACCTATGCAAAAGTGACTAAATGATTTAGTTTTATTTAGAATTTTGTTGGAATTTCAATGATTTATTGAAGGGCTTAACTACTTATAATTATAACTAATCAATATATATTAAATGTTAGAGGAAACTACGTCACCCCTCTGTTTTGCCTTAATTAAATGGTCTTCCCCTCTATTTTAAAAATTCAAATAAAATTCAGACAAAACCATGTTGCTTATTCCAGTAGTTTTCCTACCCATTGTAAACTGATCATACTGTCTCGTATTAAAATACTTACTCAAACTAATAATGATTGTTGGACTCTACAATACCTTCTCAGAGATGTGTGTATATTACTCTGATACTTTGTATCTTATGTTTTATTAGTTTAAATGCATAGTTATACCAAAAAATGAAATATGAGACTTACTTTTAGATTATAACACAATAACTTATTACTGACTACTACAAAGTAAGGATTTAACGTAGACAATTAACATCCATTTTTTTAATAAAAAAAATGTCATAAAAAAAGACAAAGTGGCAATGTTGTAATTTTAATATGAGATACAACAATTGTTTTAATAAAAATAGTCGTTGTATCTCTAGCCTAGTCCACACACCATTTATTATTTATTTATTAGAGAAACAATGACTGTTTTACTAAAAACAATCACTAATAAAAATAGTTGTGGCTTAGTTGGTAGAGTGTTGGAGAGTTATCCTTAGATTGAGAGTTTGAACCCTCGTCACGCCAATTCATTGTTTTATTGTTTTGAGATACAACGACTATTTTATAAAAAACAGTCATTGAATCCTTTAACAAATCTATTGGTAGTATTATTGGTTAGAGTGTTTGTTTAATTATGCTAGGGTCGAGAGTGCAAAGCTCTCTCACGCCATTTATTATTTTTATTTTTATTTAGTTACCATGACTGGTTTTGGAAACCGTCGTGGTACTTGACTTTCAACCACCGGTTTTATGGAACCGGTTGTTGAAAGGTGACCCCTCTCACACCATTTACTTATTTTTATTTTGATTTACAATGACCGGTTTCGTAAACATGTTGTAAATCTAATTTCAACGATTGGTTTTATGAAACCAGTCATTGAAATGTGAATATTTTAACTTTTCCCTTCTTCACTTTGTACCCACGCCTCCTACTCTTCCTCCAATATTTGAACTCTGTCTGAGCCCTAAGCTTTTTTTATTTCTCTCCTCTAGTTGCATTCCCTCCTCCTCCTCCTCTATCACCCCCTCGCCTAAGCCTATTCTATTTCTCGAACTCTACGTCTTCCAGCTACAGTCCCCCTTCTGTTGCCCCCTCTCTTCAACGACTTTTATCGCAAAAGGTTCCCTCTTTGTCCTCTTTATGTTTGTTTATAGAATATACCTATGTCGCCCCCTCGCTTCAACGACTTTTATCGCAAAAAGATTCCCTCTTTGTCTTCTTTATGTTTGTTTATACAATATAGAGAGACTTACGAATATAATGTTTACAATATATATATATATATATATATATATATATACTGTTTTTAATAAAACAGTCGTTGTAAGTGAAACATACGAATATAGTGTTTAAAAAAACAAATACACAACTGTTTTAGATAAAACAAGTAGTTGTAAGTCTAATTTATAATAACTGTTTTCGTAAAACTATTGTTGTAAGTTTCACTTATAACAACTGTTTTAAGTAAAATAGTCGTTGTAAGTGAGACTTACAACGACAAGCTTTCTAAACAATCGTCTATTTTAAAATTTTTCAACGACACTCACATACTCTACCCCCTGAAAACAACCGTTTTATGGTCATAAAACCGGATGTTAAAAGTGTCTTTTATAGTAGTATATTTCTTCAAAAGTTTCAAACTAGGCATAGGTTCAACTTCTTGGTGTTTCTCATACGATAATCTCTCTTGGGGTCAACTGTTAGAGTTTTTTGACCCAAAAAAAAAAAAAAAAAAAAAAAAAAAAAAAAAAAAAAAAAAAAAACTGTTAGAGTTTGTTATATATCATACTAATATGAAATTTTTTTGAAGAGAATTTGTGCTAATAATAATGTGGTTTGTATAAACTAAAAGCTCCACTCAACTTGATACCAATTTAGTGGTGGTGTTAAAAAGTGTTGACTTATATTAGGATCTTGTGGGGAGAGAGGAGAGAGAGAGATAGAGAGCAACTTTTTCTTTTCAAAGTAAGATACTCTTTGTTACTCTATTGCAATAACTATATGTTCTATTGAACTTTGATTTGGAGACATGACAAGCTAAAGTGTTCTTTATCTCCTCTGGCCTACCTTGTTACGAGTGATTAAACAAACCAGCATGCAACTTTTTACAGTGCTTAACAGATTATTCTTCATCACTTGTCACTCTCTATTGATTATTAATATTCTTCTAAAATTTTAATGTAACAGAATAACCCCTTTATTTTCTACACCAATCCATGATTGAAGGAACTTTCTTTTTCATTTATCTTCAAAATGTCATACATGTGGCTCCACTTTCATATATTCTTTCCCTTCTTTTGTATGATTGGGTGGGGGCAAAATTTGAAATATGCAAAGTTAATTATAAAAAACCATACATAAGCATCTTATAACAGTTAAGCTTTTAATAAAGAAACTAATCAAAAATATGTACTTCTTATCTATTAATTACCACTTTGAGAATTTATTACATGAAGCATTTTTCTGGTGCAAAAACATGAAGAATGCTTGCGATTCCTCTTTCTGAGATGTGAACATGACAAGAACAAGAGCCAAGTACTGTTTCATTTTGACCTGACTTTATCAAATCAATCAAAACCTTCTTTCTCTCTTTACTTTTCCTCTTAATATACATCTTGAACTGACTTCTTTTGAAGCCTTATTCTTTGATCTCATAATCGTCAGTTTCTTCTGATCCATCAATAATGAAAAGAAGAGAAGATTTTTCTTTCTTCATTTCAGCTTTCTTCATCATCACCTTCTTCTTCTTCTTCTGCACATCAGTATATGGGTTGCTTTCTTCTAAAGGTGTCAACAATGAAGGTAATGAGAACTTCAATTTTCTCATATCTGATAATTAAATCATAAGCCATAAAACTAATGCCCGTGTGCTATATATATATATATATATATATATATATCCATGCAGTACAAGCTCTTATAGGAATTAAAAGTTCTTTAAAGGATCCCAACAATGCCCTTCATAACTGGGATATGAATGAAGTGGAACCTTGTAACTGGGCTTTCATATCTTGCACTGATGGTTCTGTGATTGCCCTGTAAGTCATACAAACAAAATTTGTAATTGACAACCTTGATTTCTTTAATTTCACTTAATTCCTTTTAATTCTTTCTTCTTATTAGGCAATCTCCAAGCCAGAACTTTTCGGGTTCTCTTTCCCCAAGCATTAGCAACTTAACCAATCTCATCACTCTGTGAGTAACCAATCCAGGATCTCTTCATGGGTTTGATCTTTTTATCATAACAAGATCTTTTTTGTTTGTTCCAAGTTATTATGTATTTAATTTAATTTTTTTTTTCTTTTGCAGGAGACTGCAAGGTAATAACATAACAGGACCAATTCCTTCTGAGATTGGGATGATGAAAAAGCTTCAAACTCTTGATCTTTCTCATAATTCCTTCACTGGTCAACTTCCAGAGAGTCTCTCCCACATGAAGAGTCTCAATTATCTGTAAGTTGAAGAAGAATGAATTATATTCTTAAGAAAATGTCCACTTGTAATTAATCTGCTCCTTGTTATAGAATCTGATCATTGGAATTTGAAATGTAAATCAGGACGCTGAACAATAATAGTCTTATGGGACCAATACCTTCCTCTTTGGCTCACATGACCCAGCTTGCTATTATGTAAGTATCTTCAAGCCTTCTCTACCATAATATTCTTTCTTTCTTCATCTTTCTTTTGGGAAGATCAGTGAAAAGTCTCTGTTTGGAAAGTTCATTGGCCAGAAGGATTTGAATTCAAGTATTGACACTTTCTGTGTAAGAAATCCTGCAATGCACTAGTGCTTTCTATAAATAAAAACATATCAGATCCTTTTGGCTAAAAAAAATTCCCATACAGGGATTTTTCACCGATTTTCCCTTTTTTTCTACTTCTTGTTCTCCTTCTTCAGTTTCATTTCTGATTATTATTTTTGTCCACTTCTGAACTTTTTACAGGGATATATCTTATAATAACTTGAGTGGACCTCTACCTACAATTAATGCAAAAACATTCAAGTAATCAACTTGCTTCTTTAGGCCTTCTATCTTTTTAATCAGATTTTTTTTCGCTTTCGACTTTTGTTTCCTGGGAAAATTACACTTGAAGATGTCGGAGTTAAAGATGACTCTAGGACAGAATATTATTCAAACAGGGGACAGAAAAGTACAAACGTCTTTAACTTGAGATTCTAAACTGTAATTATTTTCTCACTCACATTAAGTCAAGAATATAGTTTCGGTTCATTATTTAACAAATACTTTATATCTCTTGAAACAGTCTTGTAGGAAATCCCCTGATTTGTGCCAGTGGAACTGACCAACATTGCTTCAGAACAACACAACTTTCTACTAATTTTAATAACTCTCAAGGTAATCAAAGTTTCTGCATATATTGCAGTTCTTTCTTATGCCTTTGATTCCTCTTGATTTTCATCTTTGAATTTGTTCTTCTGTTATTTATCTGTCTTTGACTTTCAAAATTATAAACATATATATATATATATATTTTTTTCTGAATGGAAGAGTAAATTTTACAAGTTTACTTGAATTTATTGGAATTACACATCTATTTTTAAGAGAAGCATAATTTAAGAAAATAAAAGGAAAAAAAGTCTATGTACTTTCTGAAAAATCCAGTTGAAGACTGAATTCTGATAATTTATATTCTCTTAAGATAAATGTGTGTAAGCGTCGTAGATATAAGAGAATCCTTTATAATTTTAACAAAACAGAAGAAGTATTATTATAATTTTTGTTTTGCAATTTGTTCTTACAATTTTTGTTTGTTTGTTTATTCATATAAACACACACACACAAATTTCTCTGTTTAGCTAGATATCTTTCTTCTGACTATTTAAAAAAATTTGGAAAAAAAATATTTTACTTATTATTATAAAATTAAAACTAAAAATTTTTTTATTGTTTTTTTTTTTATACTCTAATACAGTTGCTTGAGAAATATATCCCCAGGTTCACAAGCCACCAGTAAACAAAAGAATCACAAACTTGTTTTGGCACTTGCTTTAACAGTAAGCTGCATCAGCTTACTAACTCTGGTGTTTGGCTTCCTCTGGTTAAGACAAAGATCAAGCAAACAAGTTTTCTCTGACATTAATGGTTAGTGATGAATCATAATTATTCTGCATTATTCATTATAACAAAAAAGAAAAAAACGCTTTAGTTCCACATCATAGCAAGTCATGTTCATGGATTTTTCTGATCACAGAACAAATGCAAGAAGATGTGGGCCTTGGAAACTTGAGGAAGTTCCACATAAGAGAACTCGAGGTTGCGACGAACAAGTTCAGCAGCAAGAACTTGGTTGGGAAAGGAGGATATGGGAATGTGTACAAAGGGTATCTATCAGATGGTGGGGTCATAGCTGTGAAAAGGCTTAGAGATGGAAGTGCCATTACAGGGGAAATTCAGTTTCAGACTGAAGTTGAGATGATCAGCCTCGCTGTACATCGAAACTTGCTTCGTCTCTATGGATACTGCATCACTCCTACAGAGAGACTCTTAGTTTATCCTTTCATGTCCAATGGTAGTGTGGCTTCTCGTCTCAAAGGTATTACCAACGTTCCTTTGGGAGGTGACTAATTTAGATTTGGGTATTGTCAAGTGTGTTAAATGGGAAGTAGATTTTCTTCAATCTATCCACAATGCTCAAACTCTGAAGCATTTTGAAGCAACATACTCACACACACTGGTTCTAATTCAAACAGAGAAGGTTTAGGAAAAAGAGATGTTAAATTATGGTAGGGAGAAGGGGAACAGAACAAAAATTTGAGGGGGAAATGAGAGAGAATTCAACAAAGGAGGGAGAGAGGCTTCAAAATATTCATTCATCCAAAATATATGTCTCCATATAAAAGAGACTACCTTGGGCTATATGTAGACGAGGTTTTCTTAACCAAAAAGTAAGCCTACTTGCAAAAATAAACTACTTGCTTAAGTAAACCTACTCCCAACCACTCTGGAGGTTTCCTTAAGGATGAAGCTTATAACTTGCTACTATAATATAATTAAAAAAAATAATAATAATAACAATAGTAAATTCATTTCTTTCAATCTTTCATATTAGGTTTCTTCAAAATATACATATTCTTATATTTCATCACATTTATTGAAGATATCAGATACTCATTCAACCCAACAACTATTGGTTATAATCGGACATTTTTCCTTGTACATATATAGCAACTTTCTATATCTACATATCTACATGTTATTCTTCTTGTTGGTGCAGTGAAGCCTACTCTAGAGTGGAGCACAAGGAAGAGGATAGCTTTGGGAGCAGCAAGAGGGTTAGTATACCTACATGAGCAATGTGATCCCAAGATTATTCATAGGGATGTGAAGGCTGCAAATATATTGCTTGATGAGTATTGTGAAGCTGTGGTTGGAGATTTTGGATTGGCTAAGCTGTTAGATCATAGGGACTCACATGTCACCACAGCTGTTCGAGGCACTGTTGGCCATATAGCACCAGAGTACCTCTCAACAGGCCAATCTTCTGATAAAACTGATGTCTTTGGCTTTGGCATTCTTCTCCTCGAACTCATCTCCGGCTGCACGGCTCTTGAATTTGGAAAAGCAGCTAACCAGAAAGGCGCCATGCTCAATTGGGTAATCAAAATATAATCAATCTCTTAATCATCTGTTTAGGGAGAATTGGGAAAAAGCCCCTTATTGAAAATTTTATTGTTGAGAATGACATGAATCAGAGTACCGATACTCTCTATATACAAAATTTATAGAGCACTGGTACTTTTTGTGTATCCAAATTTACCAGGTCCTTCTTACCAATAAAATTTTTCATTCGAGTCTTTTCTCCCAATTTGCCCTTCTTTTGATACAGCTATCTGATTAGGATAGATTTGAGCATGGTCGGTCGATCTCTTAATCATTTTGATTGGGTAAATAATGTACAGATGGTTATGACTTGTGAAAATGCTATATATGCAGGTGAAGAAAATGCATCAAGAGAAGAAACTCGACGTGTTGATTGACAAGGACCTTAGGAACAACTATGACAGAATCGAGCTCGAAGAATTGGTTCGAATAGCACTCTTGTGTACCCAGTACCTTCCAGCTCATAGACCCAAAATGTCTGAAGTGGTTAGAATGCTTGAAGCAGATGGCCTTGCAGAGAAATGGGAAGCTTCAAAGGGATCATCTGAATCAACAAGGAGCAGAGCAAATGAGCTATCTTCTTCAGAACGCTACTCCGATCTCACCGCCGACGATTGTACACTGTTTAATCAGGCCATGGAGCTTTCTGGTCCCAGGTGATTTGTGTGTGTATACATAAAGGTCAGAATAAAGCTGTAAAGGAGCACCATATGAGCTACTCAAGGTCAGCTATATAAGCATATTGCTTTAAAGATTCCAAATGAAACTTTAAGACACTGACATATAGATGGATGTTAAGTTTTATTGACAATTCCTCTGGAGCTAAGAGTGCTTTCTACTTGAAAGAATATTGTTTATGAAGGTTTGTGCTTGATTTTTATGTGTCTATCATCATCTTCATGGATAATTGCTCGCCTTGTACATAAAATTCTGAATTTCCTTTTTGTTTTAGACTTAAGAGTCAGGGTTTTGATTATGTCAAAGATAAATGTTAGTAATCAGATAAAAGAATATCCCTATATTAGTACACGCAAATGACTTATGGCAAGAAAAATTGAGGTTAATCCCTACAAATGTGTGCGTATATAATTGTATAAAAAGTAAAACTACATTGAAGCAAGCAAGGAAAAAAAAAAAAGACAAATCAAAATGATAAAACATAGAGCCATCATTTATACACTATAAAGTTATTATAGATTTTATATTTTATCCTATTGTTGAATAATAAAATAAAAATTTTACTTATGATATGTAAACGAAGTACTGCTTTTGTAGATCAAATTATCGGTATGTAACTACACCTCTTAATTAAAAGCTCCAATAAAGCAAATGATCTTAGCAAGAAGAGATGCGACGACATTTTAATTTATATGGACATGCTTGTCGATTTACGAGCTTAAGAACCTTATGTTTCTTCGGGATAAGAAGAGAATCCAAAAACTCAGGCATTTAATTCTAATAGGGTAGGCACGAGGAATGCATAGAATAAACTCATTTATAGGACCATGGTGCAGCAAAAGAACTTCAGAGATTAGATTAGCAATACATGTCCACCAGTAGATATGTTTTCAAAAAATGTTTCATTAAACTCAAGTTTGGGCAGGTTCACCATGATATAATCCATGACATTTCTTGGAAGTTCCACTACTACAAAAAACATCAAAAACGTCCTAAATTTGACCCATATAACGTCCTTTTTTCTAAGAACGTCTCGTGAGGCGTAGTAAAAAAAAAATACTTTTGGCGACCTGAATTTAATTCAGGTCGTCTTATATTAGGCGACCTAAATTGGTATTTAGATAGTCTAAAGTCTCAAAAATGATATAAATTTTCAAGAGTTTTTGGAGCCAAAAAAATCCTAAATGGCGCCAAAAATTTCATTTTAGGCAACCCGAATTGGTATTTAGGTAGTCTAAAGTCTCACAAATGATATCAATTTTCAAGAGTTTTTTAGAGCCAAAAAAATCCGCAAATAATTCATGTTAGGCGACCTGAATGCAATTCAGGTCGCCCAAAATCCGAGTTTAGGTGACCTGAATGCAATTCAGGTCGCCTAAAATCCAAAATTGGCGACCTAAATTGAATTCAGGTCGCCAATGTTAAAAAAATTAAAAAACAAACCCACTTACGGCGCCAAACAAATAAATTTTATTCTTAAAAAAAAATTATTCCAATTTGGACGACCCAATTCAATTCAGTCGCCTAAGGCTCATTTTCCTTCCATATATTTACAAGAATGCCACTTGTCTTCATTTTTTACTTCCTATTTTTTAATAAGGACGTTTTTTAGGGTAGTAATATCCAATTTTTGTAGTAGTGTTCACTGATCGAAAGGTCCTTAGGAGTGCCATGTCCATTCCTAACCAAACTAGAAATTCAAATCCAAAGTATATAGCATGATCAATAGTTTGCTTCTTGGAAATTTATTTATTTTGAAAAAAAAAATCCCGTTTAATTATCTCATTACACCCACCTAGATTTTATTATCCGATAATTGCTTGATTTTCCCTACGATTAGATATATTTCATTATCCCACCTTTAATTTAATATTATTGCATGATTTTATTTTTGTAGGATTAATTAGGTGGGTTTATGCCTAATTATTTAGAAAGGAAAGTAGGAAACAATTGAATTACCCGAATTTTAATCATTAATCCATTAAGTCGCACAATTGGTGATTTAATTTAAAAATTAGGTCAAATTCCCTCATACCCTTTGCCTAAAGTTTTGAATCTCCAACTTGAGAAATCCAATTCCGCCGTAGAAAATCTTGCGTCCAAAAATTTTGTTTGGCTTAAAAATAAAAATATTTTTAATATATAAGTTACATTGTTATAAATATATGTTACATTATCTTCTTAGAGTAAATTGTAAACCTCTTACCAATGGGATTGGCTCAAGTAGTAAGCGGCTTGTGTCGCTTAAGCAAGGTCTCGAGTTTGAGCCTTGTGAATGCGAAAAAAACCCATTGGGAGACTCACCCACCATAGCCCGTCTTGTGCGCGACCCGGTCGGATTCGAATTAGTCGGGCGAAGCTTTGGATACGGATGAGCAACAAAAAAAATAAAAATAAAAATAATATATATATATATATATATATATATATATATATATATTGTAAACCTCTTATCAAGTTGTGCTTTGGATTAACGGTAAAAAAATTTAATTTTAAATAATAATAATTTTCATTGCATGTGGTTAAAAGTATCATTGGTTAATCGTAATTTCTGTTTGAATTTTTTTTATAAGTGACTTTAAAATTATTAATTATGTTTGGATTTCATTTATTAAAAGCACTTTACTGAAAAAAGAGTATGTATTTAATTAAGTTGTTATATTTTATAATTATATTTCATGATTGACATGAATATTAAAATATTATCTTCATTTTATAAGTATTATAATAAATAATTTAAAATTTTATGTGAAGTACGAGTATAAATATTAAATAAAGTACATTTTATATTAAATAAGAAATCAATCTATTAGTAATTAAGAAATGTAGGTATGGAAAAAATGTTTGATCAAAATTATAAATAAAAAAATAATATTTAAATAAAAATCAAAGTGATAAATATGTAATTATTTTGTATAATTGCATAATCTGATATCAGATTATGTAATCAAGTTTCTTTCTTTCAAAAACAAAAAAACAAAAAACAAAGTAATGGCAATTCTCAAGAACGAATTGAAAGTAAATTACACAAGCTTAGATTATACCTTTTGAAATTCTACAAAAGTATTATTTGAAATTTCAAATATTTTTATTATATTACATTGTTTGAAGAATTTCAAACGCCAAAAAGGTTATCCCAATTTGCAAAATTCCAAAGCGATATTTCACATTAAAATGAAAATTTGAAATGTTGGTGATTTTACATTATTGCCCCAAAAATAACCCTAGCCACCCGCACTACCAACAAGTGGAGCCGGGAAAATGGGTCGGCCCATTTAGGAAGAGCCAAGCTCATAAAATAAAGCCTTCAAATGAAATCGGACCTAAAATTGCCAGCTCTGTAGGACCAAGGGTTTAAAAAGGTCGGCCCTGCTAGATCCATTAATTTTTTCAAAAAAAAAAAAAACACTTGTCCAGTTGGTAGTTGTCCACTTGCCTTCTTGACCGTCAAGGAAGCTACTTACTTGTCATGTTACCCAATGCTCACTCACTCAATCGGTCTCGGTTGCACTCATTTCGCCATTCACTGCATGCCTTTAGTCGAGATTTTATGATTTGTTTTATTATTCGTGATGTATTCATGATGTGGGAGAAAAAATTCTTGATATTTTTACCTATGAAGTAGATGCTACTACTCGAAGTGAAACACAATCAAATTTCTTTGAAATTGATGATAGTGGCGAAAAAGATGAAAATGATAGTCATCATACTCATATTGTTTAGTGATAAGCTTCTTATGCTTTGTGTGAGTTATCAGTGGACAATAGTTTACTTTTGATTATGAATTAGTAACTTGTTTGTTTTTTGCATAATACGTGTTGTTCAAACTTAATGTTAACAACATTTATTTGATAAATTAGTACTTTAATTGTAATAATTTACTAATTATATTTCTTTAAAAATAAAAACACAGAAAAAATAATTAAAATTTGGAAATATAGCTTTTAGCCATGTAGGGTCGCCTTGAAAAACATATATTTTTCTTACCCGAGACTAAAAGATCTATCCTTTTAGGCCCCGACCCTTCAAAGACCGACTCTAATTCCCCAACTTTACCGTCAAGCCCCTGAGCTCATGTATGTTATTTTGGATCAGGATTTAATCCCACCATCCCTCAACGTCCCAAAAAGATTTGGTAAACCATTGATCTACAAGACTTATAGAATAATGCAAACTAATATATAAAATAACTATCAAAGTAAAATGCATTGTTCTAAAATATTTAGCAATGTTTACAACACTTTCATCATGTTCCCCCATTTCATCAACGTCATTTATAACAATTTAGGAAAATTTCAATATAGATTCTTCTATTAAAAAAAGTTCTTAGGAGCCTCAATTATATATATCCCAAATGTGAACTTATCTTATTGATATAGATGGGTGTATCAATGACCATTCTATGACTTATCAAAACAGTTACATATATTTGTCAATGAAAGCTATTTTAGTTCATATAAATGGATTTGTCAATGGCCACTTTATGACTTATCGATATAGTCACACATACTTGTCAACATGAGCTAGTTTAGTTAACATGAATGGGCTTTTCAATGGTCACTATTTGTCTTGTCAATATAGTCACATATACTTGTTAACATAAATGGGCTTATAAATGGTCACTTTATGACTTTTCAATATAGTCACACATACACCAACGGGGGTTGGTACAAGTGGTAAGCGGTTTTTGTTGCTTAAGCAAGGTCTCGGATTCGAGCCTTGTGAATGCAAAAAATCCCCGCTGGGAGACTCACCCACCACAGCTAGGTGCGCGACCCGGGTCGGATCCGGATTAATCGGGGCGAAGCCCCGGTGAACCGGGTGGGCAACCTAAAAAATATAGTCACACATACTTATTAAGATAAGCTAGTTTAGTTAACATGGATGGGCTTTTCAATTAATGGTTATTCTATGTCTTGTCAATATAGTCACATACATTTGTTAACATAAATGGATTTATAAATGGTCACTTTATGACTTATCAATATAGTCACATATACTTGTTAAGGGGAGCTAGTTTAGTTAACATTGATGAGCTTGTCAATGGCCACTATATGATTTAACAATATAGTTACATACACTTATGAAAGTGAGCTACTTTATTTAACATATATGAGTTTGTCAATGATCACTCTATGACTTATCAATATTAGTCACATATACTTATCAATAAGGTAAGTTCGTATTTAAAATTTATGTCACTGATGTCTTAAAGACCTTTTTCATAAAGGAATCTACATTGAGACTTTTTTTTATTTTTGGTCCTTAAGATCTGAATGAGATTTTCCTCAACAATTTTTTTATCATTTCAAAACTTGGGAATTCAAGAAAGAGGGTCGTGTTTTATATCAAATTTAAGTCAATATGTAAACACCTCTGAAAACTTCCAATAAAGCAATGATGGTAGAGAGGGCATCTTTAAAAAGAAAGAATATATTTTCTTTATCCATTAAAGGTGGTTGGGAATGTTATATATGAAGCAAAGAAAGCCAAAGTAATTATGATTATCAATTTCTGTTGAACAAATCCTTCCTCAAGAAGATCCCAAAACCCCAATAGCCACAGTCATCAGTCATCATAACAATTATATTACACCACTGGAGGACTCTGTTTCAGCAGCAGAAGCCATGATTCTCTTGCAGCTTCCTTGGAGAAGATTATTCAGATTTGTCAAGTTGGTGTATCATCTGACGCTGGCTCCTCGCAATGCCTGATAACTATCCATAACCACAGAATAGCCACGTTAATCACTACCAAAAGAACATCTCTTATCTACTCTAAACTGTCATCAACCTTGGAGTGTCATGTGTTGAGGTTAAAAATCTTCCCAACATGTCACTTGTTCAAACCTGACATACTACACCTACCATACCAACTTATCTACGACTCTAAACAAAAAAGGGGTTAATATCCTTTTTAATCCTTATAGTTTGATCGAATTTTATTTTTGATTCCTATAGTTTCATAAAATTTGATCTAAGTAGAACGATTAGTCTCTATACTTTTAAAAATTTTGGTTTTGTTTCTTATATTTAAATTTAGAGAAAGTCCTTATAAAACTATAGGGATCAAAACCTACAATTTGAATATATAGAGATCAAAATCAAAACTTGATCAAATTAGAACGACCAAACAATGATATTAACCCATGAAAAATTGTAATTCAAACAAATCACTCCTAAGCATGTCAATTATAGAAAGTTGCACTGTTCATAAGTACAATATGCTTATTATTTAGACTCTGTATAATGCATGGGAGTTTGTCAAGTGTTATTGGAGAATTTCTCATAACTACTGAATCATGCAGGAACATTCACCGAAAGAAATACAATTACGTATAATTCCTCCGATGCCCAAAAGGACCTAATAGGAAACCAAGAAACCAAGAAGATGTAAGCAGGCGAAGGAACCAAAAACAACAAAGTCTTATCTTAATAGGTGAAGGCTCTATAGTCAAACGGAAAAGCTTACATAAACTAAATGAAATTGACTTTTGCTTTTGGTGAGGCTCGCCTCATTTGTAAAAGAATTCGTGAAACTTTCAAGAGTTGTATAGGATCTAGTGGTTCCTGTTGATGAATCTTGAATGTAAGAGTCTCTAAAGATGGAGAAACAGCAAGTAAGTATTCCACTAAGTTCAAGGCCGTCTCAAAGATGATATAAACTTCAATAGTCACGGTTCGAAGCTGAGGAAGGGAGTAGCCATGGCTGTCCAACCACCGATAACGGCACAAACTTGACTGCCGGTCTAAAATCTTGGCATAGAATTATTAATAAGATCAGTTATAATTCAAGCAATAAAAACAATAACAACGATGATCAAACAATATCTATTAGAAATAAAGGGTTAATATAATCTTTAATCCTTCCAATTGCCTTTATGTTATTTTTGATCCCTCAAGTTTCAAATTAAGGGCTTTGATCTCTTTCAAGGGGCAAAATGGTCCTGATTTTTATTTAATTATAAGGACCAATATTTAAAATGAAATGAAATTTTTAAGGAACAAAACCTATGGTTTAAAATTTTAGGAGTCAAAACCAAAATTAGGAAAAATTTGTAGGACAAAATATTGTATTAGCCTGAAAATAAACTACCAGGCAGGATTTTTTCTTGCATACCATGACTTCGAGTGCCTCCAAGTTAGGAAAACTTTTGAGAAAGCAACGAAGCAGATAAATCTCTGGTTGTGCAGAGAAAGAAATACCACTGAATTTTAGATGTGTTAACGAGTAGATCATCTTTGGAAGCTTGTTTGGAACGCTCCCCGCAGACAAATACTACAGAGTCAAACAGCAAGCTAAGAACAGGGTATATATACATATATGTATCTCTATACATGTTCAAATAAAAAGACACCAAATCGTTATTACTGACCGGACAAGTTTTCTATCTTTTTAGAGAGTTGGTAGAGAAAACAAATCAAATTGGATTGAAATACATTGACTAGAACTAGCTCAAAACTTGTAATATTTTCTCACCTGAATATAGCCGTTTTCCAGGTAAAGCTCCTTAATTTTAAGCAAGGATGAGAACATGTTAACCAAATTGGACTTTCTGCCCCGTTCAATGCTTTCCGCACATCTTATAAGTGAAATTTTCAGATGCGTTAGATTCTTCGATTCCTCAAAACAAACTGACTTGAAATCCCCAGAATCTTCCATGATCAAGATCTTTATATTGGGAGAGGTATTAAGATAATAAAAACCAGCACAATATGAAATGGCCAGATCCTCTAGCAATGGACAACCAGAGATAAGAACAATAAGTGTGAACGAGTCAATTCTAACGTAAGTCATGCGAAGTATCACAAGACTTTTAAAGCCAATAACAAAATCAGGGGGAGATCTCAGTGTAAAATTGGAGAGTTCCAAGCGGATCAAGTCTTTACATGAGAAAAGATGAGACGGCATTTCATATCGATCTCCTTGTCGATTTATGAGCTTAAGAACCTTCATGTTTGTTCTAGATAAGAAGAGAATCCACATACTCAGGCATTTAATTCTAATAGGATAGACATGAGGAATGAATAGAATAAACTCATGTATAGGACCCTGGTGCTGCAAAAGAACTTCGGAGATTACATTAGGAATTTCATGCTTTTTAAGACGTTCACCAAAAAATGTTCCATTAAACTCCAGTCTTGGCACACTAGTCCACATATATCTCCAGTTCCTTGATACAATACTGGTTTTAACCGCATCTTGGATGGGCAGTTTCTGCATGATAGAATCCATAACATTTCTGGGAAGGTCACTGAAAACGTCCTTAGGGGTGCCATGACCATTCCTAACCAAACTAGAAATTCAAATATGGCATGATCAATAAGTTGATTCAAAGTTATCTAAACAAGCATATAATATCTTCAACGTTTAAACAGCCAAAACAAAATCAAGAACTGCATGCTTTTAGTGGCAGTAAAGTAAAAACCAGTATAAGAATAAATAATATTATCTACACAATAAAAATGTCAAACTTATGAGTTTAAGCAATTTCTGATAAAGATTGGTACAAGTAAGAATTTCTATGAAGTTTGTATATTAAGCCACTGAGCATTTTTCAATTAAAAAAATTAGGACGATTTTAAGAATGAGTTAATATAATTTTGTAAATTAGAACTTTGTGTGTGAACTCAAAAGTTTAAACTGCTAACACAAATTTAACCACCTGTTAACATAATTTTGTAAATTAAAAACCTAAAAAACATAAACCCGACTCAATTCATAAGTTTGACAACACAAACAATAACTTGTGTTATAGGAAAAATAAAGGAGGAGAAAACAGAGCCGCAGAGAAAAACAATTATACATCATTTAACAACACAACGGAACCGAAATTATATCATTAACAGACGAACCGAAATAAGGTTAATATCAAAATAATATATCTATTGATGACAGAGTAAGAAAAGAAATAACCTTGATTTGACAGCTTGCATATCAGAATGGGCAATGTCTGGACTGCGATTTTCTGTGCTTGGCAGATATATAAAGAAACTGGGGGCTTCGGGGTGGGGGGGAAAAACTGAACGGTCACGTTGCGAATAGTCAGTATTCATAAGTATGTACTGGGAAACTAAAAGCCAAATTAATTGTGTCACTTGTTTTGACTCTTGAAGATAGTTCTAAAAAGTAATTCATAACTCAATAAGTATGTACTTTCTCTCTAAATTTCTCTCTTCTCATACTCAAATTCTTATCACAAAAAGCACGTAATTATCATAAATACAAATGAATGAGAATTGTTATGTTTTCTTTCATCTTTTCTTTTAATAATTTAATCTACCTTCTTTTTACAGTATCTTTATTTGATCTATTTAAGATAATCTAGACTGTTGCATGGAATTAAAAAAAAAAACTCTTTTACCAATTTATGTAACATTATCATGGCTAAAATTTGATATTGTTATTGCTTTTATATCTTCTTTTAATGTCTTTTACAAGTTCTTCTTTATTATTGATTTTGTTATTTTAATATGGGTAAAAGCCATACTGATTTCATATTTTGAAATTATATGGTGTGAAGCCATATTATTTTGATTTTCTATTCTGAATTATATGGTTGGAAGTGACATTCCTTTTATTCTTATTTTGAACTTATATGGCCGAAGCCATATAATTATTTATCTTTTATATTATCAACTAGCAAGTTTATTTGGTCCTTTTTATAAAGCATTTATTGTTCAATGAGCATTTTATTCTTTTCCATGTATGTCCCCTAATAAATAAGGATAGTGAGTAAGAGTAATAATTAATATGATATGATTTAATGTAATTAGTATAATATTGATTATTAAATTGGACTAACTTTATTTTTATTGATTTGTGAGAAAAAGTTGGTGTCTTATAATAAGTCAAAAACTTTTTAATTATCTTCTATGAATTAAATGACTTGAAACCATAAAATTTTAATTTTGTTATCTTATTCTATGAATTATTACTTATTTTTACGAATTCTTTTTATTATGGTAATTAGATTTGTTTGAGTTTATATCATTATACATTTTTATACTTCATATTTTAAAATTTTTTTTTTATTGTTTTAGTTTGAACCATGTTTTTATATTTTATGAATTATATATGTTTATATTAATCAATTGGATATCTATTGATATTTTAATTTCATTGAATGGTCAGTGGCCGGGGACAAAATGTATACTCATTAACTAATTAAGGGGAAAAAATTTTTTAAGGGCCAAATATATAATTGTTTGGGTAAGATGTATAAATTTTGTATAAAAAAAAATCTATTTTATATCAAATATTTAGGACACCTTTTTTTGTGGGAGAAGGGGGACATGGCCTCTTGGCCCTTGAGAAGCTCCGCCTCTACATACTTTATTTAAATTTATGGATGCTTAAATGGTTGGAAAAATTTGAAAGAAGACTATAAATATTTTAATTATTTTGTTATAATAATGCCCTTGTTTTTATATTTCTCTCAAATACTATTAGCTCCTAAACATTACAAATTATTACAATGTGATCTTTATCTATTTCGATAATGGTTCTCTTCATATTTATATATTTGGTGAAAGTTTTGAATATGCATTAAATGAAAGTTATATAAAATTGAAATAATATATCTTATTTCCTAAAGAACTTATATTTTACTAGGTTTAATTTGCAATGCAAAGTTACAAATACTTTTTACAACAATCAAAGAGAATATCGAACAAGCGAGAACACTTTCATTTATGTGGACGTAAAAATGAAAAAGAAAACACTTTCGATCAAGGTTTTCAACAAAGAAGGAAAAGGAATATCGAGGGCTTGTAAAAGATAACGAAAAACAATAATTAAAACTTCTATGCAAGCCAAGACAACGAAAAAGAATATTAAGAGTATAACGTCTTCTATTTAACTTAACATAATAACTAATTAAGGTTTGATCAACAACTAACTAATGCTCCATCATTTACCAAAATATACAAATTAAATCAAAGAATGCGAATGAGCCCTAATGTGGTAGTATACAATCATCCAATATAAACCAAAAAGACAGAAGCACTACTTTTGGCAGAAGTAACCTAAGCTTCCGAGGTCTTCCCTGATGGACCCGCATGGAAACTATCACTTGAAAAATGTTGTAACCATCAATCTAACTTATTACGAATACTAATATGTGCTGGTGAGGTGCCAAGTGGAACGATTTATATAACAAAGTATTAAAACTATAATTCTTCAATATCCACATCACAAATTTCATATTATGAATTATGTATCAAAATTTCCTAACACAACTTCCCAAGATGCCTCTCTTCAATCTAACCGAACCGCCTTATTTATGTCGACTAGACCCATGGGCTAAGTTACATCCATATTACTGGCTACTCAAAAGCTCACTGGTCATGTGATGAGGACTGGCCAAAATCCCCAAAGCACATGTCTCAGACCGTGGGTCTTTTCCCCTCATTGAATTGCAAGCCCTCATTGACCTAGTGGGCAGTCCCTCATTGAACAAGTGGGACAACAAAAAGCCAACTATCATGCACCAATGGAGGCTATACCTTGTTGTAAAATAAACTACTCCATTTATTCTTAATTAAACCATTATCATCATTATCACAATAAATAGCTCAATAGGAATTTTCTAAAATTTTCACATTCATATTAAAAAAAAAAATTCTTATATACATGTCATAATAGCTCAATTCCCAATTTCTTATACATATATAAATATATGTCAATATTTCACAATTCAAATCATAAGGTTCCACAAGAAAAAATCTATAATTATTTCACAACATACTCACAAACAACATATCAATACATATAATAAGTGAAAAGGTGTTACCTCTAACCGAAAGCTAACTATTATCACACTTGCTCCTAATCCAAAAGCTCAAACACACACCACAAATCAATCTACCACAACCACTTTACTAATCGGTAATAACTCTTCTAAAACTCTACATAATCAAAATTATAACTTATAATTTCATAAAATTAAAATATAAAAATTTTAATAATAATATATTTGGAATGCTTGTAGTGGGCACATTATTGCGGGTGAAAAATCGAAGAAAACCATTGTAACTATTAATTCTCTTTCTATTTATTACTAATTAATAATACCTTTTTTAATAAATAATAATATCATTTGTTATTATTTATTTATCTATTTTAGTAATTATTCCCTTTCCTAATAATAATAATTATTATTATTATTATCTATTTTATTATTATTATACAATTGGTTTTAAGATTCCTTAAATCTTTTCCTATTTGGCATCATTTAACGTAATGATATTAATAAAATCTTATTTAAGAAACTAGGAAGATCCATTTTGTTGAACCAGTTCATGCATACTTTTCTTTATGTGTGTGTGTATATTTATTAAGGTTAGGATTCATACACATGCTTTGTTTCTAGCACTTGAGGCTATCAGTAAATAATAAAACAAATTATTTGGAACCTCTGCTCCATATTGGCTTGACCATGCATGTGGCTTAAGACAAAAAGAAACACGTTGTGCAACAATGTATCATGACAGTAACCTCTTTTCATTTACTAAATGTAACTTTATATATATGTAGCAGTTCCTTCTCTCCCCACTTTATTTATTGTGTGTGTATATATATATGTTTTCCCATTGATTCATTCATATCATGGCTTTGGTTAAATCCTCCATTTATTATGGAACCATACACACACACACACAAGATTTCTCTTTTCTTCCAACGTGCACACACACGCTAATACACACACACACACATATAAAACAGATACAACTTAACAGCAAAGGTGTTCCCATATTTTTCCCACATGCAGTGATTCAAAACAGCAAGATCTCAAGGTGTTTGTTTCATATATTTATCGGTTGGCAATGCTTTTCATTATACCATATGACAGCAAACTAAATCAGCAAGTTCTTCTTCTCTTCTGCGTTAGGGAAAATGATGGAACTGATAGGAAAAGAAACAAGATGACTTACTTCAGGTCGCTAGTCTGCACGTTGTGATCTTGGCTGAACACAAACCCCCCTATTTTTTTTCGGTGCACTTGCAGAGGAGGAATGATTTCAGTTTGTAATTCTCTCTCTCTCTCTCTCTCTCTCGGACTCTCTCCCATTCTCGGCCTCACTCCCTTCCCCAGCTTTCACAACTGAAGCTCTCATTCTCCTACTCTCTCTCGGACTCAGCTGAAGTAAGGTGAATGAGGGCAATGAGAGAGTTGTGGTTTTATACTGAACTTATGATCCAGTCCGAAGAAGAATGGTCTTATGGTATATGGTGCTTGGCTCAAGGTATCTGGGAGAGCATGGTTCCTTCTGTTCTTGTGTGTGCATATTGCCTAAGGGATACGCTGATGTGGAAGATATGGAAGGTCCGATTCGCTGGTCTCTATTTAACGTGTTTTACTGATGATGATGATGTATCTCTTTATTGTTATTATTATTATTATTATTTGCTTCTTTGGTTGTGTATGCGTGAGGGATAAAAACTAAATATAAGAATGATAAAAATAAGTATGGGCCATATGGGACTGATAAATGGTAGTTAATAATGGGCTGATGTATTAGCTTTTCCGTGATGATCTTCATTGTTACATGTTGGGCTGTGAAATGAGTTGGGCTTTAGTTGTATAATAGGCTTGTGGGTTGCTTGTTTATTTAAATTGTAAATATTATATTAACTCTATAAATAACTCCTTAATTCCATATAAGGGTTTTTCTTTATCAATTAATTTTTCCTAGGCCATAAAATATCAATTCTATAATTTTTAGGCCCAAATTATTGCTTTCTTGAATTTATTTTTTTCCCAAAAATTTAAGAAAAAATATGCCTTAATTTCCAATAATTATTTTAGGCCATAATTTATCCCTTCCATATATTCCTTGAATTTATTCTTTTCTCGAAATAAATTAAGGAGAAATAAGCCTTAATTTCCAAATATTAATTTTAACATTTATGCAGGCTAAATTCCTAATAATTAATTCCACTATAATATTTCTATATCCTTGAAATATTATTTTGTAATCTTCCCAAATTTTCAAGGTCCAAAATAATTCTAATAATTACCTTAAGCTTTTCCTCATAATAAGCTTAACACCTTTGGACTCGCTAGCTAGAAGCCTTCTTATCTTAGTTTTATTTCCAATCTTCGGTCCAAAAATTTGGGATGTTACAAAGAGAATGTGAAAGCAAAACATCTATCGAGGGTTTGGGAAAAGCAATGATTTTTACCAAACGCGAGAGTGAAACGGATGATGACGGGGAGGGTAGGCCCAACATATCACCAATCTATCCTGACAGCAAAGAGAAAGAAATCACTGCAGCCGGAGGCAATGGAGAGAGTAAGAGCACGTACTGAGTCTAAAAGAGGCTAGAGATAAAGATTGAGGGCGAAAGTGAGTGTATATATTAGGGAAACTTTTTCTAGACCCGGTTCTCATTAATGACTAGTGTCTATCTAAAAATGATTTTAATTCATAATGACGTCGTCTTTCAAATCAATCATTTTGAAATGTAATTTCTAGAAAAGGGAAATAAAATTTTAGAAACAAGAACTTTCAACTTAAAGGTTGAAACTTTTTCATTAACAGGAGATAAATTGATAACACGAGATAGATGATCATTAACAAGAACTATCGAAAGAGCGACATAAAAGATAGAAATCTTTCATTAATCATCACCTAAAGATGACAATATACATGCATGAAACAAAAATTATTGTTTCAAAATATTATACTACTATACAATGATGATAGGCCACAAAATCGCACCTACATAAAAATATTATAGCAATGGGGGATCTTGAAACTCGGACCTTAAGAAGATCATCATCATTCTTGGAGACTTGTCGCGCCTAGTCCAAACGGCCGTCATTCTTGGAGGCGAAAGATGACCTCAGCGATTTCCTCCAAGGTCGAGGTGGAGGGGATTGTGAAGTGGAACCGTTAATGGCTGTCGTTGGAGGAGGAGGGCGAATGTTGCTGCTGCAGGATGAGGGGGAACACTGCCTCTTTGATCTTGCTATTAGTAAAAGTGTTTCCACTCAAACAAGAAAGAGAGAAGGAGAAAAAACTTTTGAAAAATTGAATTTAGGAACTAAAGGCGCCTTGGTATTTATAAGCGGGGCGATGGTGGAAAGTTTAGATGAGACCCGACGAGACATGATGATAGGTGTTGGAACTTAAAACGTCTAGACCGGTCGTCTTTTAAAACACAGTATAACTAATAGTTACAAGACCAGAAGCACATCTTGTCCGATCTACATAAATAGTGAATGTTAGAAAAATAAATGGCATTTATACCAGTCAAGAGTTAACTGATGGTTCAAATTAACATATTTAGACCTTATGCCACTACAACAGTCTGAATATAATCAAATTATATATTTAACATGTAGAATGTCCTAGATAATATAATTTACTAATAAATTATATATATTCTATTATAAAATTAACTTATCAAGACATAGACGAAACAACAACGGAACAAAGATGCAAGAAACGTGGTTAAGATCAAGATTAGAAATAAAAATATTTTTTCATTAATATATCATATATTTTTTATGCTGCCTTTGTACATTGATTTAAAAAATATTTTACATAATTAAAAAACCATAAATCCTCCTCATCATCATTGGAGGCGGAGGAGTAAGAAGAGGAAGGGAAAGGGGGGTCATTCGAAAGATTGTACTCGACGTTATTGGTATGTAGTACAAGGTTGAGCTAGTTGTTGATAGTGTGCAACATTGTGAAGAGTCTTCCGAGGTGTCGATAAGTGTATATTTTATGATTAAATAGGTGTATATTTTATGAGAATTAATTGGAATTATTGATATTATATACCTATTTAATTATCTTTTATTGACTTTTCCATCATTGAATCAAACTTAGGATCAAAGAATAAATTGACATGAAATCTACTCATATCCTATTTTTAATGTGCAGGAAATATTAGCTGATTTGGAAAGAAGTAGAAAAAGCAATTAAGAGGGCAATTAAGAGGATATGCAATCAATCAAACTCGGTGGTCCCACGCAAGAAAAATAGAAACAAAATCAATTGCGTGATCTGGTGGAGTAAATTACAAGATATGAGATATCTTTGTAATAAGAAAAGGAGAATCAGTGACCCAAGACCTAAATTATAAATAGGGAGGCAAAGACAAGTAAGAGAAGAAAGAAGAAGATCTAAGAGACGCAGAACAAGAAGGAACGAAGAAGCGAGGAGCGGAGGCGAGCGTTTTAATTCTCTTCATCATCTCCATTGAAGGACGGAAGGACTGTGGAGGCGACAACGAGATTTCCTTTCCTCTCTCTCTTTATTCTTTGAACCTAAATTGTTATCTTTTTGTTATGGATTTTGAATAAAGCCATGTGTGGCTAGTTTGTTTTGCAACCTAGAGGACCTATGAACTTGTGGGTGAATTGGATTTTGTTTTCATTATTTAGTTAAATTTGATATTAATTTTGGTTACTTAATCTTGTTTAGTTTTATCTATTTAGTGATTGGCCATCATTGAATATGATCTTGAGCATTAGGATTTACCTTAACGAAGGAGATTTTAATTAGGCTCTGAGATTAAGTAATGTGGGATTAGATTACGATTTAATTTGTAATTAGGATAGACATATACCTAATAGCCCCATATAATTGTTGAAGAGTGTGTCCAAGTTTTGTTGCCTCTTGAGTAACTATGTTAGACATAACAAGTCATACTCAAGAGAGGGTTGTAAGTGGACCGACAGGCACTTATAGCTATTTATACTCGAGATTAACAAAATTGATATTAAAGCTAATTAAATTAGTGGAAACAAAGTTCATGAAGCTAACAAAGGATTAGTGACTCTGGGTTGCTCATTTGATTATTGTGGTAGTTTTCTTATTTTTATTTTAGTTTTGATTTTCTTTTCCTTTATCTTAATTAAATTCAATTTGTTTTGCTCAACTTAAACGAAGTTGTGAGATTAATGCTTAACTAAAGTTGTGATACTAAGTCCTCATGGGAACGATACTTTTCTTATCACTTTATTACTTGATACGGCCCATGCACTTGCAGCGTTTATGGGCTATAAAGTTTTGCCCTATCGTGTCTCTCTACGTGATCCACCCTCTTACGGAGGTGTTGAAGAAGCTGTCTCACTGAAGGTGCAGGAAGAGGTTGTGGGGGCTGTAAAGCATGAGGAGGAAAAGAAGGACGTACAGAAGTAACCCTAACGTGTACTATATTGAGAGAGGAGAGAAAAGAAGCTAAATATAAATAAATGAAAGCAATGAGGATTTTAAATAGACAAGACGAAACATTTATTGAAGTGCCTCAAATTTTAAAAAGACTCATAGTTGGGAAATTTATCATAGAAGCTGAAGAAACTCTAAAACATTTAAGGACTAGGTGTAAAGAAACGACGGCATTTAAAAAGATATTTAAACCAGATGTATAAGAGTCCAATCTAAAAAGAATTTAAATTTTTAAATTTTCTTACTATTTTATACTTATCGACGTCGCAGTACATTACAATCGGTCTAAAAAATATTATTTAGACAGTGCTTAAGCGTGACTGGTGTTGAGTTGTATCAATATTTATAAAATACCAACTGTCGTACTTTTTAAACTATCCCGCCTGTAGAGATTTAGATATGCCAATCTCATAAGCATTTTTTCTAGTGGGGTCTTAATAAGTTATGTCACAACTGGAAAAATTCAACCAAGAAGATAAAGTTGTCAACGTTAGTTTTGAAAATGATATCACGTTATCAAATGAGAATCATATATAAAGATATGTCATAAGAAGTACACATAAAAATGATTGGTCAAAAGAAAAGTAGAAATGGAAAAATATGTAATGAAAATATGATTATATTGTGGCAATTGAGCGCCTAGAGTACAAACACTAGAAATATGATAGTATTATGGGAAATATGAGTATTTATCTATATGTGAAAATAAAGATTTTCACAAAATATAATGATGATTATGATGATGCATATGATTTTGTGGTGAATATAATAATTTTGAATATATTATTATTCTAGCAGTATATGAAAGAAAAATTATGTGTGTTAGATGTTGTTAGATATAGGGTATACATATAGCTCATTAAATAGTTTTGTTTACATAAGAATCCTTAAAAGATATGAAATCCTAGAAACATGTCCAAAGATGATTTTGCTTGCAAAATATATATTGAATTTGATATTCTAGTAGTACCTTATATTTTATGAGAATATCTAGATATCGTGTTAATATTGTATTCATTATTATTTTATTGGTAAAATTTAGTTCTTGTGGGGTACACAATGGATAATGAAAATAAGATTTGGTAATTTTCAGAATAATTTTCTTTTATTATTGTCAAACTGAATAAAGTAAAGGTAGAATAAATTGATATTTTAACATATATTCAAAAGATATGTTAGAGAGAACATTTAGTAATAATGCATCATTCATAGTTTAGTGGCTAAAAGGTGGATATACCCAAAAAGACATTGGAAGTGATATTGTTATTAAGGGGAGTAAAATCGATGTTGTCATCAAGGGAGTAATGACCATGTTGTACTTTTTTCCTTAACTAAGGTTTTGTCCCACAAAGGTTTTTCTGTAAAGTTTTTAATGAGATAACTTCAATATGTATTGTGTACTCTTTTCTTTTACTAAGTTTTTGTCCCACTTGCATTAGTTTTTCTAGTTAAAGTTTTTAATGAAACATATTCATAATGGATATCAAAATGAGAGTGTTATGAATATTAATTGTGTGGATATCCATTGACTCACACCCTAGTCAACATTCATAAATACTTGTTGGGAAACTAAAATCCACAATTAATGGTGACTCTTGATTTGACTCTTAAAGGCTTTATAAATAGAAGTATTGTACAAAGTATTGCAATCACCAGAAATATAAATGAATGAAAATTGCTACCCCTGCTTTCTCTCTTGTCTTGTTTTTCTTTCTTATCCCAAATTTCGTTTATTATTTCAACAAATTTAATGTTATTGCATGATATTAGCGGCAGATATTTTAAGTAATTTAATGTTATTGCATGATATTAGCAGATATATTTTACGTAGTTTTGCATGATTTTTTTTTTTTTTTTGGTTGGGTGTTGGGGGGGGGGTATGCCTATTGTTTTTAGAAAGAAAATTCCTATTTAGAGATAATTGAATTATCTAAATTCTAATTTGGGTCATTAAACTTAACAAATAATTAATTATATTATGTGGCACAATTGAGGATTTAAAACTTGGGTCAAATTACCCTATATTCCACATTAAATAATATGAGATGCTCAATGGGGTAGTATTTAAGTAGATTGGTTTTCTCAC
Source organism: Acacia acuminata (assembly GCA_019022655.1). Lineage (NCBI taxonomy): Eukaryota > Viridiplantae > Streptophyta > Magnoliopsida > Fabales > Fabaceae > Acacia > Acacia acuminata. Next base: position 3,939,399 of record JAFJYI010000028.1, on the reverse strand, counting down.
TTCAACAACTAGCTTTTAGGGTAGGGCTGTCAATCCCACTTAGATACCTATAGATAAGTATCAAAGCTAGATTATTGGCAATTCAAAGATGATTGTGGAGCCTTCTAACTAGCAGGGTCAAGTAGAGTGTGGTGGACCAGTAGCTGTCAAGATGTTCGCCAATTGACAAACCCTAATTGCCATGTCACTTAAAATGCTAACACAACTTAGATGCTATTTCAAGCATAAAGCTATACTCTCACTTCCCTAGAGCCTCGCAGTACAACCAAGACAGTGATGGGTTCTTTGCCCCCTACAAGGATGGAGCGATAGAAGCTTTAAGAAATTAAGAGAAGGATAAGTGTCACAAAAAGCATTTGTGTAAGCCTTGGATTCAAATATACTCAACTAAAAACCGAAGCAATGTATCGTAAGTGATTATAACCCCTTTTACCATAGATTAGTTTATACCGCTTCGACTTTTTTTATAAGAACTTGATTAAGTTGTCTGAATATTTAATAAGTCTTTTTCCTTATTTTCCCCCTCATTAATTTATGTATTGCGGTAATTAAAAAATTGGTAATATATTTACTCTATATTTCTCTCTTACTTACCCTATTATAAATAAAGCATATTTGGAAAAGCACATTTATTTCAAGCATACTTATTATTTTTAACTTCTTTTAACCGCATTCTTAAAATTTGTTTTTAAGGAAAAGTAAGGATAATAATGGCATAATAAATCCACGGGGTAGAAAGGTCTAAAGTGGTGAAAATACATCTTGGGATATCATTCCAAGCAATGCGGTATTTATTATAAAGGAAGTAATGCGGTAATACTATTATAAGATATCCGAGAAAAGTGGAGAATTGGTAACGAAGGAAATCGCACCGCTAGCTACGCAGATCAAGGTACGAACGCGTATTGTAACTTTAACTTTGATGTTTCTTGTATGTCTATATATGATTGTTTGATTCATGGAGTCATCGACAAGACGAGGTCTTGAGTCATGCACCATGGCTAAGACTCAGTCTTAGGTCATGTGTTTGTTTACATTCAGCTTGATGTGGATTATAGTCATGATAATGCCGGCACGAAGGACATGTGGATTTGTGACACTGGTTAGTGCAAATGCTATTAACATTGTTGTGTGTTATGTATTATTGTGCTGGTAACATTACATTTGATGTGTGCTATGTATTGTTGATGTTCAAATGTAATGAATATTTATCATATATATTGTTTATACTTAAGCATAAGGTTAACTGTTGCCTGAGATTCAATCTGATTGAAATCTCAGACTTAACCCTAGCCCGGGATCGAAGGATCGAGCTGGTATAAAGAGTAAGCAGCACGCTTGAAGACTCAGCCGAGTTTTTTTTTTTTGGACTATATTTATACTGCTAGATAATCAATATTTAAATACTCAGATAACTGTACCATTATTATACTCGACTGGATACACCGCAATTAGTTTAAATTTGTAGCCACGTTACTTATCAGTTACTCAACCGTTCAACCCAACTTATATGCTCTATCACTCCACTCTGAGGATATTCATATATATTGCATGTTATTATACATAATGGTAGTATTGAATTAGGGGTATTGCACTGCTTCTCTTCAAGCTCTTTTTTTTATACAATATGCAATCATTTGGGCATGAATGAATCTTTTTGTACCCCATTCCCAGTGGACAAAGTATTTTTTTAGCATAATTTATAGTATCGATACGGCAACACATTATCATCTGGAAGCATGTCCTTAAAAACCTCAAGCATTTCTGAAAAATTCTTGTCGCTCCATCCATGCCGTGCTTTTAAGCTTACCAATTTCAATACTGCGTTCAACAATTGATATTTTTTACACCCAGGGTACAGTGGCTTCTCTGGATCACTGCACATATTATCATATACATGTGATTGCTCAAAAGCCTCTTCTCATATATCAAGAATAATGTCCTCTATTCGATCATCCATATTCGTGATCGTGTCATTATCATCAAAGACCTCTTCCCCTATTGAGATGCACTTGGCATTTCTATTTCCTTACCATGCCATACCCATATTGTATAGCTCTTACAGAATCCTTCACAAATTAATGTGTATATATATTTGCAAAACTTAGTCGCCTTTCATTCAAACATTTTACACAAGGACAATAAAGCATCTCACTATTACCATCTGCATTTCTTTTAGAAAATTCTAAATTCCCTCACCCCATTATCATATTCAACACTCGTCTAGAAAGGATTTATCCAATTGTGATCCATATTCGAATTCCTATAGATGTAAAAATTTAACATACATTATCCTAACATATAAGATACATATTATCATATTGAATTCACTAAATAGAAAGATAAAGCTTATAAGAAAGTGATAACAAACCGAAATGAATTAAATATATGACAACCATAAATAAGGTTGAAGAATAACTCTTGGTCATAAATGCATCATAGTGAATACAACAAGCAACATAAATGCATCACGAGGAAAATACATACATCACAGTAAAGGTTTTGTTTACTTACGTGTAGCATAAAATTCAAAGACTTTTAAGATGAATAATTCCATGCACGTTGCTTCTGTTAGATTTTCTTGTCTAGAGGAATAATTCCACGAACATTGCTTTTGCGAGACAAGAAAAGTAACCCTAAAAAACACTTGGGTGTTCTTAAGTGCAAATATATTCTTGAAAACTAAATATTTATTACCAACAATGGAACCCACAAGCACATTTCATCGATTTAATTCAACCCTTGAGAAAAACCATAAACAAAAAGAAGAAAAATAAAAAAGTGATATCAAACAGAAACACCTCTTACTACAACTTAGTATATCGGCGTTGAGCTAAGCAAACATGAACTGATCAGCTGACCAGAACTAGCTTGTTGAGAGAGAAACGCGAAGCAGCGACGAGGAAACACAACAAACACTAGCAACAGAACAAGAGTCATCATGACAAGAAGAGAAGTTCGAAGAGGAAAATTTAATTTTTGGCGCAACGAAGACAGATTTCAAAGAGCGAGTTTTGATTAGTAAAAACATTTTTTAGATCGGATATTTCTAAACATAGGTCTTAAAATATACTCTCTCCGGTCCTAATTATAAGACAACATTTGAGAGTTAGTTTTGGTCCTTATTATAAGACAATATTCTAATTTTTGTCAACTTTTTCCTAAAATACCCCTATTTTATTCTCTCAAGCGTGTTTGGTTTTTTGTAATTACATATGTGTGTGTGTGTCTATATACAAATACATATACATATAAATACACACACACACACATATATATGTGAGTGAGTGTGTGTGTGTGTGTGTGTGTGTGTGTGTGTGTACATATATGTATATTTGTATGTGCGCGCCTATTAATATATATGTGTGTAGATATATATATATATATATATATTTGCATGTGTGTTCACATATATGTGTGTAGATATATGTATGTATATGTGTGTGTATCTATATCTATATCTATATGTATACATATATACTCTGTGTGTGTGCGCGCGCGCATATATAAACACATATATATATACATATATGTGTGTGTGTCTATATATATATATATATATATATTTGCGTGTGTGTGTTCACATATATGTGTGTAGATATATGTATGTATATGTGTGTGTATCTATATCTATATCTATATGTATACATATATACTTTGTGTGTGTGTATAGAAAGAAAAAGCGTGTGGAAAAAAAATTCTAAGTCAGAGAAGTATGTGGTAGGTGTTGTTAATTCACTTTTACTTATGTCATTTTAAATTTGTATAAGGACATTTTAGGAAAATGAGTAAAATTAACTAATTTAACTTCTCTCCTTAATCTCCCCAAAATCGGTTAAATATGTCCTATAATTAGGACCGGATGGAGTAACATTTTAGACCTTTTATAAGTAAAAATAACTCTTAAAAGTATGGATTTTTTTATTAAAAAAATGTAATACTTTTAAGACCAGATGTTTATAATATCCAGTCTTAAAATTAAGAATTTTTTTATTTAAAAAAGAAAGACTTTTAAGACTGGATGTTTACAAAATATAGTCTTAAGAGTAAGAATTTTTTTCTAATAAAAAAAATTAATACTTTTAAGACATGTGTTTTACAACATCCGGTTTTAAAAGTCTCGCCTTTAATTGTTTTCTTATAATGTTGTTGAGCAACGAAACAACATAATCAAGAACAAAGACAGAAAGAAAAAGACAACTAAAAATGAACAACAATAGAGGTTAACAAAGTCTCACCTTAAATTTTTTTTTTTTTTGTATATTGATAATGTTGCATGCTAAGCAACATAAACAACATAGGTTAAGAACAAATATAGAAAGAAAGAGACAATTGAAAATGAACAACAACAGAGGTCAACAAAGTCTTGCCTTAAATATTTTTTATATATTGATAATGTTGCTGAGCAAAAAGAACATAGTCAAGAACAAAGAAAGAAAGAAATTGAAAATTGAAAATGAACAACAACAGATCGAGGTAAAAACAGTGAAATTGTCTCGCTCTAATTGTCCCCCTTGGTGGATGTGTCACTCGAGTTAGTGGCCCCGTCAAAAATAAGATAGGCAAGAGCAGCATCATAGTCCAGTCGAAACTCAACAACTCAATGTATATGAGACGTGAGACGAGCATCATTGCCAAAAACAGAGTGTTGGCTAGTAGATGATCACAAGGGGTCTCTGCTAGGCACGCTGGGGCTAGGCAGCTGGCCTGTTGGCAGCTCACTTAGAGTGGGGCGAATAGCAGCATAATCCTCTGAACTAATGTTGCGTCCAACGACCTGGGACTCCGTCGATGGAATATCCTGAAAGTGCATTTTAGGCGCCCTAGATTATGAATTTGGGGGCATCGACTGGAGTAGCAAACTTACCCCTACGCGCAACTGTCTTGTACCTCGACTTTCTTTGTTCAAAGAAGACGATAAGGGGGTTGGGGCTGAGAGGATTAACAAGGAGGGAGGGAGGAGTTAAGGCATAAAGGTCCGAAAATGGAGTAAACATGAATGGGAGTAGGGTGCGTATCTGAGGATTGGGGAATAAAGGAGAAGACGAAGGTGAATGGTTCAATATTAGGTGCTATGTAGGTTAGAGCGTGTGGCAATTGCAGATCAGGTACTGGTTGTAGTAGAGGAGTAAAATGGGAAGAGGTTTGTGTTGCAAAATTTGGCTAGACTTTTAAAATCATATGTTTATAATATCCGGTCATAAAAATAAGATGTCAAGACATTTTAGACTAGTTGTATCCAATATCCGGTCATAAAACAAAGACATTGAAACATTTTAAACTGGTTGTATCCAGTATCCGATCATAAAAGTAACACGTCAAGACTTTTTATACCGGCTGTATACAATATCCAGGCTTAATGTCATAATAGAATTGTTTGACTTCCTTTGAGTAGAAATAACTTATCATAAAAAATAATCAGTTGATAATGAGTGCAAATAAGTATGTCAAAAAATATTTTCTTCAAAAATAGGAGATGAGGTTTTAACATATAGTGCAAATGTGAATATGAAGCTCCCCATTAATAAATGTATCACTTCAAAATTATTATGAGCAGTAGAGTTAAGAGTTCTCCTTGAATTGAATAGCAAATGGAAGCTTCGTAGAGGAATTGGGTGTGAGTATCAGGAGACTTTAAGAGGGACCCAAGCTTTTGTAAATTGCAAATGACCTCTTAGTCTATCCTCTTTTCTTGCACTCAATGCCAACTCATGAGGGATTCTTCCACAGTCCTATGGTCACTCAAGTGATACGACCCTTTCCATATAGCTTCAGCCATTACTTATAGTTCACACGAGTGGACCTTGCAAGTGAACCTTCCTCTGTTTGTCACTAGTTTTCACCGATAGAACAAGGCATGTTTGGATAGACATTATTTCCAATTCTTCTGGGAGTAGCTCATTTTCTTGGCTCATTTAGAAGATTTCAAGTGCCTTAGTTTGTATTTTATCTATTTTTGTAAATATTCTCTTTTTATTTGGGTAATTATAATAAAATTAAAGATCATATTCGATTTTAAATAATTGACTTATGGTATCCATTCTTATAAATGCGTGCTATAGCATGCCTAACACATTTTCCACACACAATCGGCTCTCTAACCATGTAAGATTTTCATTTTTCAGAAAGTTTTTCAGAATTATCCTATTTCAAGATTTTGGTAGAGGCACCATGATAGAAAGAATAGATCCTTAATAGTGAAAGAGAAGAAAAAAAAAATGAAGGGTTAGGTTTCTTGATACGTGAAGAGTGGAGAAGGTGGGTAATGAGACGAGAGTGGAGCAACGTGTTTAAAGCAGAGAGAATTTGATTTCTTGAGAAATGTAAATGATGATAAGATGGTGAGGGTGCAAGAGAGATTGTGAAAAGTCAAAAACTGATATTAATTTCTTGAGATATGTAAATGATGATCTGATGGTGAATGGGTGTAGAGAGAGGCTCAAAAGTAAAAAGTTGATATCAAATGACATAGTGACATGTAAGGCGGATTTGGCTTTCCTCTATTTCTACTTATTCTCTTTTTCCTTTATTTATTTATTTTTTTTTCATTGTGAATTAAGATCTCAACGATCCATATTTAACATATTATAAAAATATTATTATAATTTTACTTTAAAAATATAATATGTTAAGTCTGGACTGTTAATATTTTAATCCAATAATAAAAAAAGGAAAATGAGGGAAAAGGTGAGTAAGAGAAAAAAGATGAAAGCCAAATTCTGATGATAGCTTCCATTTCGGTCTTAAATATCGTGCAATTTTAAAATTTGTTGTTATTCCCAGTTCATAAATATATATTCAATTTAATATTTATCATTTTTAGTTATGTTTTTATTCTTTTTATTTTAACATTATTTTATTTTTAGTCTCCTTTCTTACTACACCTCATGCTTTTTATATTTATATCTTTATACTATTTCTAGTCCTAAATAATAATAAAAAAACTCAGTTGATTTTTTATGAGATATTAAAAAAAAACTAATTAAATTAATTTAAAGTATTTATATCTATTTTTTCTCTCAAACCAGTTTATTTGACTTATAAATTGATATATATTTTAATCAAACACAACATATAATATAATTACGTAACTTATCTAGTTTCATTAATCTCTTTGAAAAAGAAGTCAACTAAGTTTTATATTTAAGACTGGAAGTAGTATAACATTATTTTTAATTTAATCATTACATCACCGACTTGACTAGACGGCCCGACCGCTTTCAACCATTTGAACCATGACCCGCTAACCTTTCAACTTGACCCCTGGTCCACTTTTTAAAACGTTGCTATATACTTAGGAAAATTTTCCTATCGCAATGGTTTTTGCCCCAACTATACACAAAGTTTGTTCAAAAACTAAGGTAATATAACTTAAATTAAGTGTAACATATCTTTTTTAATAATGTGTAAAATAGAATACATTTGTGTATAACTGAAAATATGACATACACACCTAAAGAAGAGTTGTACCTTCTAAAAATATATTGCCAATAATCTAGGTTCGATCCTTAGTCACATTTGGGTAATGGATATTGCAAGATTTTTCATAAATTTTTCCTCTTATATATGGAGAATTAATATTAGTTTTTGTGTGTATACACAAGTATCTGGGAATTTCTGATCTCTTTGATACAGGAAAATCTGGAGAGATTGAGCAGCAACATGCACGCACACAACCATAAATTGACGTTAAAGAAAAGGACATAACAAGCCAATCCTGTACATAATTTCAACTTCAAACCAAAACAAAAGAAAATTAAAGGACAGATAGATCAACCACAACGAAAACCTCTCGGAACAGGAAAACAGAAGGGACCAGAACAAGAAGGGGAAAAGAAAAGCGCCACGACAGATTGACCTTATGCTTCATTAATTCTGTCATGGAAGTTTGCCGTGCAAGCCACGAAAGTAAGCTCTAGGGTTTGCTTCAAAAGCAGCTCTTGCTATGAACTCACCGGGTCGACCAGGTGCTTTCATAAGTTTTTGGCCATCACCAGAACCACCACCACCTCCGAATATGAATCCACAAGCACCACCAAGTCCACCATAATAGCCCATAGCAGCAGCAAGAAGAAGAGCCCCACCACCTTTCACAATTAAATCCCTATGATCATCACTTATTCCTTTCTCTCTTATCTTCTCTTCCGCCCAACTCTGACTCTTCTCAAACCCATTTTTAGCCATCTCGACCCAACTCCTACTCTTCTCAAACACATTATTATCAGAAGCAGCATACTTTTGGATGAACCAGAAGGCGCTTCCAAGTCCAGAACAGTAGCCAATAGCAGGAGCAAGAAGAAGAGTTCCACCACCTTTCACAACTAAATCCCTATGCTCATCACTTATTCCTTTCTCTCTTATCTTCTCTTCAGCCCAACTCTGACTCTTCTCAAACCCATTTTTAGCCATCTCGCAACAATAATAATCAGAAGCAGCATACTTTTGGATGAACCAGAAGGCGCTTCCAAGTCCACCATAGTAGCCAATAGCAGGAGAAAGAAGAAGAGCCCCACCACCTTTCACAACTAAATCCCTATGCTCATCACTTATTCCTTTCTCTCTTATCTTTTCTTCAGCCCAACTCTGACCCTTCTCAAACCCATTTTTAGCCATCTCAACCCAGTTTTTACAGCTCTCTGCAACCCAATTCATTTTGCTCTTCAGGCAACCCTCTTCTTGATCTGTCCAAGGAAAATTAATTTCAGGGCCCCAGTAAACAATTTCATCAATACGCAACACAAAAGTTAGGTGAAATACAATGTAATCTTACTGCGGATGTCAGTCAAAAAACTTTATAGGCACTTCAAAAATCAAAAGGTATGTAGAAAGAGAGTAAATTGGTCATCACCATGTGTCACTTTATTGCGCACCACATCCTGTCTTCTTTCATAATGCGTCAATGTGTTTCTTTTCTTTACTTGTGACAGACTCCCTTTTATTCCTCATTTTTTATAGAGAAAATTGGGGGAAATGACCAGTTCAACAACTTATTTGAAAAAAGGGCCTTCTGTTTTTCTTTTAAGGAAAAAATGATTTACGTAATTTAGCTTACATGATCTTATTAACAAAAGTAACAGCAAACAATATACCATACCAAATTATTCATTCTTAACAAATAAAAATCCAGACTGACTACATATTTTTGGAACTCTCAAACCATTTTTCACAGCTTTCAGCAACCCATAAATTCAATTTTCTGGTTGAGGCAACCAAGAATTTTTTTTTTTTTTTTTTTTTTTTTTTTAATGTTGCTGCAAACCAGATTCATTTTTCTCCTTCAAGCAACCGTTCTCTATATCTGTGCGTGGATGTCTGTCAACTTTATAGGCACTTTAAAGTTCAAAGGGAAATTCCCGGGAATCAAGGAAGTGCATTATTGTGTACAGTGGCTACTTAATTACTTTTAAATTGTTACTTTATTCTATTCTAATGGTGAACAAGAATAAAAGATTGTTGTGGACCGACTGTTAACAGTGTGCCATTTTTCATGTTTAGCGGTGAAAAATTAATTTCATATTTTATAAAATAAATATGTAAAAAGAGGCTCAAGAGAATTGATGACCAGGGATTAAATTTCCTAAGTTCACTTAAGTTGAGAAAATCAAAGGTAAGAGTGATTAACGAACAATCTAAAGATAAGAAAGGGAAAAAAATAGTATTTCAAAGATTTCAAATGAGGAAAACACCTTAGAGCGACTAATCACTTTTTCATGTTTTAGAGCATGTCATTACCCAAATAAATGCACTTAATATTAATTTGCTAATCTAAATTATTTGTAGCTATAAGTATCTCCGTATCACTTACATGACATCTCTATCTTAAACTAAAATTGTTATTCCTAACAAAACTATTCTAGGGGCAATAAATACTCAAGTTCACTCTAATATGATTGTATGAGTCCAATAAGTATATTCCTATCATATTGGCAAATTATAAGAAATTCTAATCCCAATTACTTAATCCTATGGTCCAATTAAGATCCATTTCCCAAGAGGAATCAAAATTTCCCAATTCATACTTAGTGGTGATCAAGCACTAAATAGATAATAATGAACAAAAATAATATTAAGCACAATTAAATAGTTCAAAGATGCTCTAATCCAGAAATCATTTCATAGCTACTCTAAGTTCAAGAAGTCTAGCCACACATGACTTTAATCAAATTCATCTGAGAAATAGCAAATTCAGAGGCAAAAATCATAATAGAAGTAAGAAGAAAACCAAACAGTGTGTGATCTGTCTTCTGCTTATTGCAGTCTTTCTTCAGCAAAATTTCATCCAACGAGAAGAACCCAATCGAGGCTAAGAAGTAGACGTTCTGTGAGAAACCACGAATGGTGTTGAATGATGTCTTCAATAATCAGGTCCAACTGTGGTTCCTCCTCTCACCGTTTTCAAGCTTCAAGAGAAAGAAAGAATAGAAGCTCGGCTCTCCCCCTCCATCAATCTGAGAAGACGATGATGATTCTCAATATGCGGCTGCCTCTCAAATTGAATGATGATTCACTCCTCCACTATCCACCGCCTCTCTTTTATTCATTCCCAATAGTGCTGCCTCCTTTTTCCTTTTTTATTTTGAATCAAGTCGTGAGTCGTGAGTCGTGACTACTCCCTATTATAGGCATTACGTCTTCTTTTTATTTCCAAAATGCCACCACCGTTGTTGTCAAAAGAAGGAAATAATATATTAATACTGGTAATAATATTAAGGGAAAATTCCATTTAAATACCAAATGAATTTGTAAAACCCCCAGAGGTGACGCGAATTTGCAAAAAGACTTAGAGGTGACAAGGACTTTTTAGGGTTTTGCAAATTCGCCCCAAATGACCATTTTGCCCTTAGTTCTAAATAATTAAAAAGAAAAAAGAAAATACCCACGGTGGGCCCCACCGCCGGCGGCCATCACCCCACCGCCGGCCACCACCGGCCACCACCCCGTGGCCGGCGACCGGCAACCAGTGGGAGGGATTTTTTGTTTGGCGGGTGGGGTGTTTTGTCAAAAATCAAAAATGTGTTTTGGAAATGTAAGGGGTGGGGTTCGACCCCCACCCCCCACAAAAACCAAGTAGCCCAACCAGGTTGGGCTACTTGGTTCTCTTATTATATATATACATTAACAAATATATATATTCTTCTTAACATTTTTTCAACGATAATTACCATTCCATAAGTGAAAATTACCATTCGTGAAGTGAGAATTACCATTTTCGGAAGTGAGAATTACCATTTTTTCTCCGGGGTTCACTTTATTTACTTGAAGCATGTTTTGTAAAAACCCAAAAAAAAAAAGTTCATTTTTTGAAATGGTAATTCTCACTTCGAAATGGTAATGCTCACTTCACGAATGGTAATTCTCACTTCGGGTTTTGTAAAAGTTCATTTTTTTTGGGTTTTTACAAAACATGCTTCAAGTAAACAAAGTGAACTCCGAGAAAAAATGGTAATTCTCACTTCCGAAATGGTAATTCTCACTTCACGAATGGTAATGCTCACTTCGGGTTTTGTAAAAGTTCATTTTTTTTTTTTTTTTTTTTTACAAAACATGCTTCAAGTAAATAAAGTGAACCCTGGAGAAAAAATGGTAATTCTCACTTGATTTTGTAAAAGTTCTTTTTTTTTTGGGTTTTTACAAAACATGCTTCAAGTAAATAAAGTGAACCTTGGAGAAAAAATGGTAATTCTCACTTCACGAATGGTAATTCTCACTTGAGGTTGTGTAAAAGTTCTTTTTTTTGGGTTTTTACAAAACATGCTTCAAGTAAATAAAGTGAACCCTGGAGAAAAAATGGTAATTCTCACTTCTCGAAATGGTAATTCTCACTTCACGAATGGTAATTCCCACTTCGGGTTTTGTAAAAGTTCATTTTTTTTGGGTTTTTACAAAACATGCTTCAAGTAAATACGGTGAACCCTGGAGAAAAAATGGTAATTCTCACTTCAAAATGGTAATTCTCACTTCACGAATGGTAATTCTCACTTCGGGTTTTGTAAAATTTCATTTTTTTTTTTGTTTTTACAAAACATGCTTCAAGTAAACAAAGTGAACCCTGGAGAAAAAATGGTAATTCTCACTTCTAAAATGGTAATTCTCACTTCACGAATGGTAATTTTCACTTGTGGAATGGTAATTATCGTTGAAAAAATGTTAAAAAGAATATATATATTTGTTAATGTATATATATAATAAGAGAACCAAGTAGCCCAACCGGGCTACTTTGTTTTGTGTGGGGGGTGGGGGGTTCGAACCCCACCCCCTACATTTCCAAAACACATTTTTGATTTTTGACAAAACACCCCACCCGCCAAAAAAAAAAAAAATCCCTCCCACCGGTGGCCGGTCGCCGGCCACGGGGTGGTGGCCGGCGGTGGCCGCCGGCGGTGGGGCCCACCGTGGGTATTTTCTTTTTTCTTTTTAATTATTTAGAACTAAGGGCAAAATGGTCATTTGGCGCGAATTTGCAAAACCCTTAAAAGTCCTTGTCACCTCTAAGTCTTTTTGCAAATTCGCGTCACCTCTGGGGGTTTTACAAATTCATTTGGTATTTAAATGGAATTTTCTCTAATATTAATAATAAAAGCTGATTTTTTTTCTCTTTTTTAAGAAAACTTCTAGTTATTATTTTTCTTTCCTAAACTTTAAAAAAAAAATTACATTAACTACTAGGGGATTTAAAGTCCCCAATTAATGTTGTCAAACTCAAGAGTTTAAGTAAACTCATGACGAAAGTTGTCAAACTCACGAGTTTAAGCAAACTCATACGACAAAATGATGACGTAAACTTGTATCATAAACTCGAATTGTAAATTTGTAAGAGTTTACTTTTATCATAAAATAGGTATTAACAATGTATAATTAAATAATTAAAATATAAAAAATAACAACAATTTGACTTAAATATATTTTAAATCCAAAATATTAAAATGAAATATATCAACATTTATAATTTATTATATTTAATAAATAAATTTCTATAAAATTCATATATGAAGCCATTAAAGATGACAAAATTGAAAAAATTAACACAATTTTGTAAGTTAGAAACGTAAAAATGGTAAATTCGATGTATAAACTCGTGAGTTTAACTAAGTTTACAAATGACACTAGTTTACTAGAGACTTGACTCGATTTAGTAAGGTAGAAACGTAAAAATGTAAACTCGGAGAGTCAACTCGCGAGTTTGACAACAATGCTCATGACAATGACATAAACTCGTAAGAATTTACTCTTATGATTAAATAAGTATTAACAGTGTATAATCAAATAATTTAAATATAAAAATGTCAATAATTTGATTTAAATATATTTTAAATCCAAATAATTGAAATTAAATATATCAACAAGCATAATTTATTATATTTAAATCTACAGGGAATATATTTTACAGCAAACACATATGTTGTTTCTTTGCAAAATTCTATAAAAATACCATTTGAAATTTCAAATGCTAAAAAGTTATCCCAATTTGCAAAATTCCAAAGCAATATTTCACACTAAAATGAAATTTTGAAAAGTTGGCGATTTTGCATTATTGCCCCTTAAACAAAAACAAAAACAAAATAAAGAAGAAGAAGGAAAAAAAAAAAAAACCCTACATTTCCTTACTATCGATAGGCCCCACGAGCTCCAATGCAGCAATTTTGTTTTTTTGGGCCAAGATTTAAGGCTTTTTTTCTAAAATGCCCCTAATTAAATAACTATTTACCAAAATGCCCATGTTTCCAAACTATTTCCCACTTTGCCCCTGTTTAATCGACTAAATCATGGTTTAGTCGACTAATTCATGGTTTAGTCGACTAAATCATGATTTAGTCGACTAAAACGCGAGGTTACCTTTTTTTTTTTACTTCCCCGAGATTTAGTCGACTAAGCATCGTAGCTTAGTCGACTAAATCTCGGACAGGGCATTTTTAACTTAAACCCGAGATTTAGTTCTCAAATTGAACCATTGTGATTGTAATCCCAATTGCCGATTTCCTCCCATATTCATTTGAGAACTAACCATTTTGTTAGATGCCACCGCCAAGCTCGCCAATACAAAAGCAAATTTCATCCATGGAGGAGGTGTGATTTCTTCTTTTGATTCAAGGAGAAAGAAAATATTGCGGCAACGAGTAGGGTTTCGATAAGGAAGGGCAAGCATTTGATTCAAATTGGGAGTTTAATATACAATAAATCTAACATTGTTGTTGAGGCATAATTGTGGAGGTTTCTTACGACTAGTGATATCACTAATATTGTTGGAATTAATATTTGGGAGCAAGCATATTTTGGAAATTAAAATACTCTGAATCATTACTTGTTGTCGATGGATTCCTAAAATCATTTTGAAAGATAAATCGCTATTAGCATTTTGGTTATGTTTTGTTTCTTTCTTTCTTTCTCATCGATGATTTTGAAGATCACGTCTACATGTGCACACCAGCTGCTCCTCCGCAAAGAAATATTATATTCGCCGGGGGTTTTTGGAATGTTATTTGCTTACCTAAATCTCGGGGGGATTTTTAAAAAAACCCATGTTACGATTTAGTCGACTAAGCAACAATGCTTTAGTCGACTATTAGGGTTCAATTATGACATGAATGGGGGTTTTAAAAAAGCCTTTCCCCGAGATTAAGTTGACTAAGCTACGTTCTTAGTCGACTAAATCTCGGGAAATTTTTTTTTTTTTAAAAAAAGGAGCCAGCGTTTTAGTCGACTAAATCATGATTTAGTCGACTAAAAGGGGCAAACAGGGGTAGAGTGGGAAATAGTTTGGAAACAGGGGGCATTTTGGTAAATAATTATTTAATTAGGGGCATTTTGGGAAAAAAGCCTAGGATTTAATCCCACCACCTGGTAGGACAGATTCAAAAATTAATGAAGAGTGGATACTAGGAGTAGGAGATTTGGGGATTAGGAGCAACGCCCCCAATTTTTTTTTTTTTTAAAGGAAGATTTTAAATGCATTAAAAAAGAAGAGAATATTAAAAAGAAAAGAAAAAAATATTAAAAAATATTCATGAAATCAAGTGAATATTGATGATGTAATAAGAGAGTAGTTATTTTACAAATCAATTTTTAGAAAAGTAAGGCTAAGTACTGCTAGAAATGCAACTATATAAATTACAATGAGAGATGAGCACTCAATAAATTCAAATACATATATTTTAATAATAAAAGTATATTACAATAAGAAGAATTACAATATCATCCTTTTAGACTTTATTTTTTGAAATTCTATCATAATTGCCTTATTATCAAGAACTATGTACTCAATAAGTTTAAGTACATATATATTTTAGTTGCCTTCTTATCAAGGATGAGAACTAATTAATTGCTCACATAAAAAATTAGACACTAATTAATTGTTCACATCATATTTCAACGGGGGCACTTACCGCCTTCTCATATATGTGAGTCCGCCCACTACCCCTCGCCCCAAAAGGATTTGGTAACCATTGAGTTACAAAACCTATTAAAATAATACAAACTAACATATAGCTAATAAAGTTTGGTCTAATTAGTAAAGGAATTGACTCAACTATAAAATTGTAAAGTCAAATTCCACTGATGTAAAAATATTATTGGGGGATGAAATTTGTAAGTAAAGCATTCTTTGAGCCTAGAGGTTGCTCTAACGTTGGTGAGTTCCAAAATCTAACTTACCTAAAATTTTTATATCAAAGATAAACAAACTAATGTATAAAATAACTGTCAAAGTAAAATTCATTGTTTTAAAATATTTACTACACTACTAGCCACATTTACAACACTTTCATTGCGTTTCACGGTATCGTCAACGTCATTTATAACAATTTTTTACCATTTCAAAACTTGGGAATGAAAGAAAGAGGGTCGTGTTTTATATCAAATTTAAATCAATATGTGAACACCTCTTTAAAGTTCCAATAAAGTAATGATGGTAGCGAAGACATCTTTAAAAAGAAAGAATATATTTTATTTATCCATTAAAGAAGGTTGAGAATGTTAGTAATTATGATTATCAATTTCTGTCGAACAAACCCTTCATCAAGAATATCCCCAAAACCCCAATAGCCACAGTCATCATAACACGCACACCACTGGTGGACTCTGATTCAGCAGCAGAAGCCATGGTTCATAAGTAATGAACAGAATGGTTATTCTTTGGACTCTGTATATTCAAACTAAGGATTGAGATTGTTGACAGAAAAAGCACACAATTGCTCCAAGCACTAAAAAGAGAGTAGTTTACAGCTTAACACAACTGATACTGCAATATTCAGTTGCATACACCTAATTACTTGGGCATGATTATTTTTTTTAAATATTATCATTCGATATCTGATTTAGAGTTTGCGGCTACCCCTTCCAATACAAATGTTTTCTCTGGAACTCGAGACCCATAGGGATCTAACGGGACTTACACCGCTAGACGAACTTTAGGCATGATTCATTGCACTTGGAGGAAACTCAAACACCGATCTTGAAGCAAGATCACCGACAAGATAAACTCAAATATGTTAGAAGTAACATGAATCTGTGAAAACCTTTAAAACAAACATACTAAAACTTCATAGCTATTCAAAGCGTCCCGAAAAACTTTGCTCCCTTCAATTGTAAATATGAGCTGGATAACTAATTCACACATATTGAGAAAATTAATTAATTATATGTAAAATAATTGTGTCGTTTTTTTCAAAATATCTCTCTGTCTCAATTATTTGCATCAGAAGCTGCCCATATTGATTGCGCATATCAATAGTGGTAGTTTAGGGAAAAAAATATTAAATGAAGGTGACAAAGGAGATTGAGGTATTACATTTACGACTAAAACAAACCTCCACAACTAGCTTCTACATTTAAGATTAGAGGTATATTATCAGGTCAAATAGCTAACAAGCATCTGACTAGTTTATCTTGAAATATTCTTTCGTGAAATTGCAGCTCTAAAAGAATCATATATAGCCTTAAAACCTGAAAATGAATATTCTGAAAGTAAACAAAGATTAGAATTTGTTAACTTTTGAATTGGTAATGAACACAATGACGTTAGACACTGTGCAAACGTCCGTCTGTTGCTACTGGATTGAGGGAAATCAGATGACATGTAAGACAACACGTGGCTTGGTGAGGCGTGAGTCAGCTACAATGTGGAAGGGAAGAGAATAAACGATTGAAAGCAATGAGCAGCTTAGGGTTCATTTGATTTGGGGGAAAAAAGAGAGTGAAAATCGTCGTCACTGCGAAACCCACCATCGTCGACGGAAAGGCGGTCTTGAATGGCGTGATCTCGCATCATCATCGACGGAAGATGCAAAGGAGGGTGGTGCTACTTCGACAACCGAGTCCTTATTTTTGGGGTGGGTGCTCAACTGGCAAGCCTTCAAAGTCATCATCATCCGAAGCTGAAGATTCGAAGGCGGTGGTAAAAGATTGATTTATGTGAAAATAGTAAAAGAAACTCAGAAAATCAAACAAACAAAAAATTCAATATTTACAATATAAGCCTAAAAATTTGTTGTGAATTGTTGAGATTATGGAGACAAGGTATGCAATACTCTCTCTATTCTACTTGAAATTGTCTCCCTAAAAATATGCTAATATGTTCTTTACATATCTACCGATAATCTACAACAAACGAGAAAGAGAAAAGATCCCGATATAAAATCAGATCCACATAGAAATCATAAATAAAATCCACGATCAATTTATCAATGGGATGGGGAAATCAGATCCAGATATTAAAAAGAAAATAAACCCATAAATATAACCCATCATCCCAAATACAACCAGAAACTTTTGCATCGGGTGTTGAAGAGGAGGAGAGAACATCAGTTGAGAAAGAATAAGGACCCAAATACCCACCATAGTTGGCGGAATCGAAGAAGGGCTCAACGGGATATGCTCATGACAGTGAGATCGAACTTGACACAATGCTTGATGGTGCCGGCCTTGGACGTCATGGAGGAAGGAGAGTTGGAATTGGACTTTAGATTTTGATTTAAGAATTAGACCCTCCATTACACCTTCTTCCAGTTAATGCCATGGATCCATCTTCGTTTGTACGGCTTATGATTGAATCGTTGGCTCTCAAGCTTCCTTCAACAACAAAACCCACACCCGGGTTAGGTGTTCACCCACCAACCACCCCCTGTTTCGTAGTGACGACAATTTCTCCTTCGACTCTCCTTTTTTCATATTATAGAATGAGCCCAAATTGCTTCTTCCAATCTCCAGAGTTAATTTCCTTCCGCGTTTTGTCTGACTCACATATACCCAAGCCACGTGTCTTATTCGATGTTAATTCATTTCCCTCAGACGGACGTTTGCACAATGTCTAACGTCATTGTGCTCATTTAACCAATTCAAAGTTAATTTGTATTTAAGGTCCATATAATAGTTTATTGTGTTGAGTGCTCATAGACCAATAGTTCATTGGTAAAATTGCACCTTAACTCTTTTTATTATAAGGCACCAACTAATAAGTATATTTGGTCCTTTTTATAAAACACTTGTTTGTTTCCAAATAGCATTAAATATATTTTTTTCCATGTATACGCATAATTAAAAAGGTAGTGAGTGAGAGTAATAATTAATAGAACTTAGTTATTACTCTCTTTTTTGAGCAAAAAAAGAAAGTAATAATTAATATGATATTAGAGTTTAGTTTAATTAATACGGATAATATTGAAAATTACTTAAATTTTAGGACAAATTTAATGACTTTAACTGTTTTTATTGACTCGTGAGAATTGTTAGTTGGTTCCTTAAATAAGGACCAGAGGGAGTATTTGCTAAATAGTATCAAATAACCTGAAAAATAAAAATAAATAATAACCGATAATTATAAATCAAAACAATATATAAGATGATACTAATCTTTTCGGTATCTCAAACAAGGATTGTACTTTCCTCTCACACACCCAATGAGTAATGAAAAAAACATTATCCTTACAGAGAAGATAAACAATTAGCTGGGGCCAAATTTGTGGTCAAATAAAATTTCATATAATAAATACATATTTACTCTAACAAATTTTATAAGATCAGCTTGGCCCCAGCTGGCCATCACTATGTTCCACCCCTACTTCTAACTAGCAGGTCAAGTAACCATACTGTAGCTGTCAAGATGTTGGCCAATTGATGGAAACTTGGTAATATAAAATACTAAGTCCCACATTAAGTTGTATATGTAATTCGTACTTTGCCTCTCAATACTAGAGAGGGAATCGGGGCCGGCTCGGCCCTACGGGCCTGGCCCTCTAGGGCCTTGGCCCTACAGGGCTTGAGATAAGGAAAACATCTATTTTTCAAAGCCCGGCCCGATAGTACCAGGGCCAGGGCCGGCCCTACAGGGCCTGAAAATTACTATTCCAAATTTTAACTATTTTTTTTTCTGGGTTTTTTTCAAAGAAATATAATTAGTAAATTGCAACCATTAAAATTCTAATGTATCAAATAAATATTATCAACATTAATATTTAAACAATACAAATCATCCAACAAATAAACACATTCATTAATTCGTAATAAAAAACAAATCATTGTCCACAATTGCCTCACATAAAACGTAAGAAGCATTAAACTAAGCAACATTAAATAACTCACATAAAATATAAAAGCAAACCATTATCATTGTCAATTGTCACCTTCGTCATCACTATCATCAATTTCATAGATATTTGATTGGGCTTCACTTTGAGCGTATTGTGCTTCACTCTTTGACTAATTTTTTTTTTAAAAATGAAAATGCTACGATAACGGGGCCTAACGGCTAGCCCGAAGGCCCTGCGGGGCCGCCCGATTAAGCCCGAGGCCCTACAGGGCCGGTCCTGCAGGGCCAATTTCAAATTTCAGGCATATTTTTTAAGCCCGAGCCCTACAAGGCCAAGGCCTAAACGGGCCGGCCCGATGGGCCCGGCCCGATTTCCCGGCTCTACTCAATACAATAAGAACTTAGAAATTGACAAACCCTAATTGCCATGTCACTTAAAATGCTAACACACCTCTGACAGTACAACCAAGATAGTGATGAGTTCTTTGCTCGATGGAGCAACAGAAGTTTTAAGAATTCAAGAGAAGGATAGGTGTTAGAAGAAGCATTTGTGTAAGCCTTGGATTCAAACATACTCAACTAAAAAACTGAACCAATGCATCGTAAGTGATTATTACCCCTTTTACCTCATATTATTTTATACTCCCTTTGATTCTTTTTATAAGAACTTTAGCAGAGTTATTTGAATATTTAATAAGTTTTTTTTTTCTCTATTTTCCTCTCTCATTAACTTATGTGTTGTATTAATTAAAAGATTGGTACTACTTATATTTACTCTATATTTCTCTCTTACTTTCCCTATTATAAATAAAGGCATATATTTAGAAAAGCACATTTATTTCAAATATACTTATTATTTTTAACTTCTTTTAACCGTATTCTTAAACTACATAATTCAATTGTAAAACTCTTATAAATAAAACTAGAGGGAGTATATTTTACAGCAAACACATATGTTATTTCTTTGCAAAATTCTATAAAAATACCATTTGAAATTTTAAATGCTAAAATGTTGTCCCAATTTGCAAATTCCAAAGCAATATTTCACACTAAAATGAAATTTTGAAAAGTTGGCGATTTTGCATTATTGCCCTTTAACCAAAGAAAGAAAGAAAGGGAAAAAAAAAACTACCCATCCTCACTATTGATAGGCCCCACGAGCTCCAATGCAGGAATTTTGTTTTTTTGGGCCAGGATTTAATCCCACCACCCCTGCAGATCAGAAAATTAATGAAGGATGGATACCAGTGGCGGGAGATTCAAAAATTCAGAGCAAATGCCCCGATTCTTTTTTTTTTTAGGAAAATTTTTAAATGCATTAGAAAAAAACAAGAGAATATAAACAAGAAAAGAATATAAAAAAAATAAAATATTCATGAAATCAAGTGAATACCGATAATGTAATCGAGTGGCGTTATTTTGCAAACCTGTCATTTAGAAATGCAGCTACATAAATTACAATGAAGAGTAGACACTCAATAAATTCAAGTATATTACAATAAAAATAATTATAATGTCATCCTTCCAGACCTTATTTTTTGGAATTACATCATAATTGCCTCATTATCAAGGACTAGGCACTCAATAAGTTTAAGTACATATGTATTGCCTTATTATCAAGGGTGAGCACTAATTAATTGCTCACATCATATTTTAGAGGGGGCACTTGCCCCTTTCTCATATACATGAGTCTGACCATGACTCCTTGCCCCAAAAAGATTTGGTAACCATTGAGTTACAAAACCTATTAAAATAATACAAACTAACATATAACTAATAAGGTTTGATCTAATTAGTAAAGGAATTGACTCAACTATAAAATTGTGAATTCAAATTCCACCGATGTAAATGTCTTATTGGTGAATGAAATTTGTAAGTAAAGCATTCTTTTTTGGGAAAATTACATATAGGTCCCAAGGAAGAGAGATATTTACATTTAGGTCCCTTGAAATTACGAAATTACTCGAAGTCCCAAGGGACTTCGAGTAATTATTTCAAATGTAAAATTACTTTGCTTGCCCATAGTGCATATTTCACACGTGCGATTAACAACACAAAATGCATAAATTAACCACAACTTCGAAAACATTCAATTTGTCATGTCTCACTTCCGAGGCGATTAACAACACAAAATGCATAAATTAACAACACAAAATGCATAAATTAACCACAACTTCTCAAAACCTTCAATCTGTCATGTCTCACTTCCGAGGCGATTAACAACACAAAATGCATAAATTAACAACACAAAATGCATAAATTAACCACAACTTCGAAAACCTTCAATGTCATGTCTCACTTCTTCAAGGCGATTAACAACACAAAATGCATAAATTAACAACACAAAATGCATAAATTAACCACAACTTCGAAAGTGAGACATGACAAATTGAAGGTTTTCGAAGTTGTGGTTAATTTATGCATTTTGTGTTGTTAATTTATGCATTTTGTGTTGTTAATCGCTTCAGGTGAAATATGTACTATGGGCGACAAAGTAATTTTATATTCTGAAATAATTACTCGAAGTCCCTTGGGACTTCCTCGAGTAATTTCGTAATTTTAAGGGACCTAAATGTAAATATCTCTCTTCCTTGGGACCTATATGTAATTTTCCCTTCTTTTTTTGCTATTGCACCCGGTTCACCAGAGCTTCGCCCTGACTAGTCCGGATCGAGGTTCTGTCGGGCGCATACGCGGGGACCTCTCCCAGGGAAGTTTTTTGCATCCACAAGGACTCGAACTCGAGACCCTTGCTTAAGCGGCCCAAGTCCCTTCCACTTGAGCCAACTCCCGCTGGTAAGTAAAGCATTCTTTGAACCTAGAGGTTGCTCTAACATTGGTGAGTTCCCACCTAAACTTTTTTATACCAAAGATAAACAAACTAATATATAAAATAACTATCAAAGTAAAATTCATTGATTTAAAATATTTACTACACTACTAGCCACATTTACAACACTTTCATAGCGTTTCACGGTATCGTCAAAAACAAAACTGGGGAATGAAAGAAAGAGGGTCGTGTTTTATATCAAATTTAAATCAATATGTAAACACCTCTTAAAAGTTCCAGTAAAGTAATGATGGTAGCGAAGACATCTTTAAAAAGAAAGAATATATTTTATTTATCCATTAAAGAAGGTTGAGAATGTTACGAAGCGGAGAAATTAATTATGATTATCAATTTCTGTCGAACAAACCCTTCATCAAGAAGATCCCCAAAACCCCAATAGCCACAGTCATCATAACACGCACACCACTGGTGGACTCTGATTCAGCAGCAGAAGCCATGGTTCTGTTGCAGTTTCCTTGGAGAAGATTATTCAGATTGTGCAGTTGGAGTATCATCTGACGCTGGCTCCTTGCAATACCTGATAACTATCCATAATCACACAGAATAGCCACGTTAATCAGTAAAAAGAACATCCCTTACCTGGTCTAAACAAAAAATATTGTAATCTAAAACAATCACTTGTAAGCATGTCACTTATAACACATCAAGTTCCTATGATGATCACAAGCTCAAAGGGAGAGCCAAATCCTAAAAGACTATCCTATAAGAAGAGAGAGCCCCTTGAAATTATAAACCCCACTCCACTTGTAAGATTTTTCAATGTGGGACCCATAACATTGATGTGGCCTTTAAGACCGTCCCCACCATGATATTTCACACCCTCCTACCGGTCAGAATCCTTTGTGAGTAGCCTAATGTCTCTCCGTGGGTAGGCCTTTCTATGAACATTAGTCTCTCAACGAAAGCACCAATGTGATTATTACAAGCACAAAGGGAAAGCACAATCCCAAAAGATTAGCCTATTAGGAGGGAGAGCCCCTTGAACTTATAAACCCCACTCAATTAGAGAGATTTCCCAATATGGGACGCAACAATTGCACTGTTCATAAGTAATGAACAGAATGGTTATTCTTTGTCTGTATATTCAAACCAAGGATTGAGATTGTTGACAGAAAAAGCACACAATTATTCCAAGCACTAAAAAGAGAGTAGTTTACAGCTTAACACAACTGATACTGCAATATTCAGTTGCATACACCTAATTACTTGGGCATGATTCATTTTTTTTAATATTATCATTCGATATCTAGTTTAGAGTTTGTGGCTACCCTTCCAACACAAATGTTTACTCTGGAACTCAAGACCCATAGGGATCTAGCGGGACTTACATTGCTAGACGAACTTTAGGCATGATTCATTGCACTTGGAGGAAACTCAAACACCGATCTTAAAGCAAGATCACCAACAAGATAAACTCAAATATGTTAGAAGTAACATGAATCTGTGAAAACCTTTAAAACAAACATACTAATACTTCATAGCTATTCAAAGCGTCCTAAAAAAATTTACTCCCTTCAATTGTAAATATGAGCTGGACAACTAATTCAAACATATTGAGAAAATTAATTAATTATATGTAAAATAATTGTGTTTTTTTTTTCAAAATATCTCTCGTCTCAATTATTTGCATCAGAAGCTACCCATATTGATTGTGCATATCAATAGTGGTAGTTTAGGAAAAATAATATTAAATGAAGGTGACAAAGGAGATTGAGGTATTACATTTACAACTAAAACAAACTCCACAACTAGCTTCTACATTTAAGATTAGAGGTATATTATCAGGTCAAATAGCTAACAAGCATCTGACTAGTTTCATCATAATAAAAATATTCTTTCATGAAATTGCAGCTCTCAAAGAATCATATATAGCCTTAAAACCTGAAGATGAATATTCCGAAAGTAAACAAAGATTAGAATTTGTTAACATACCTGTTCAATTAAACTTGACTCTTTGGATGACTGCAAAGAACATGAGGAATTTGGCATAATGGATCCAGTTAAGGAGCCATTGCCCAGACCAGTGAGCAAGTAAGAGTTAGGAGCAGAACCATTGCAGGCTTCAGCTTGGAGGGACATATTCTGCTGGCTGAGAGAATTTTTCTGGATGGCTAACTTTGAGTTCAGCTCCTCAATATGATTTGTAAAATCATCCATTCTATCATTAAGAGAGGAGATTTGTTCGGAAAGCTGAGTGATGGTTGCCTGCCAAGCATTATGGAAATGAAAATTAATTGAAAGCAGATAGATATAATTTCAGAGATATGATAATCAACGAAAAATGTCTACAGGAACCACAAAATCACTTTAAGTACCTGGTTTGATGGTGTTGTTGGCGAATCCAGATTTCTATCACTAAACCCACGATTCTTGGGAGCATATATTGCAAGTTTGGAAAGATTATTCTTGTCCCTTTGATTTGTATATGATTGTGACAAGCTATTGAAGACACATGTTAGTCCATGATATGTAAGAAATATTACAGAGTAATTATTAATCTTTTTTCTTGAATATAAGCACAACCAGATCAAAATCGAATGCAAAATAACTTGGTCAAATGTCACAACTAACAGATTACATAAGGTTGAAAAAGTCAGACCCAAAGTTTCTCAAGAATCGCGATAATTAAATGATCATGGAGATTTTCTGAACCAGTTTTGATGTTCCCAAGATGTGAAGGACTTGGAAATGTTTTCATTTCAGCGCTTCCATATGGATTAAGAGATTTTTCTTATTTTTTAAAATTTGAGGCGTGAGTTCAATAGAAGTCTTTGTCAATGAAAAATTCAGCCATTAGAAATCAAATAACAGATATAAAGAGAGGCTGTTCTGACTTTACCTTCTGACATGTTTATTTCTCATGGCGACCCTGTCCGCAGAGGCTCGAGAGAGTGCTTCTTTGGGGCTTGACACCAAATCCTCATCTAGGCTAAGCTTTGTCTTCAAATCATCTGGCAAGGCCTGTAGAAATAAATAGTTAGATAAAGTGCTGAAGTGTGAAAAGGTACTAATGAATCATGGGAAATTGTCGTACCATAACTTCATTTACAAGCTTTTCAAGTTGAATTTGCTCAATGTAGGTACGAGGAATGTAAGAGCCATCTAGACCCAGCTGCTCTGCTACATATTTTACAACCATGCGATCTCTTCCATGCACCTTTTTATTAAGTCATTAATTAGTTAGCAAGACACATAATAAATTACAAACCAAAATATTCCAAATTAAACAAACAAAAAAGAACAAGATGGTAAACTAAACCTTTCACTGGTTAGAATACAAGTGAACATGGAAAAATGATGTATTAACTACTTTCAAAAGAAAACAAATATTTCAACATAACGGGCTGTTTCTCTTCTAGCATTTGGAAAGAAAACAAAAAATTCCTGCATTAGCATCTATGATTAGGATGGGGAAAGAAAAAGGGAAGAAACAAATCACACAAAGTATGAAATTTCTTACAAAATTTTTTACATTTCTTGAGCTTTGGTTTATACCTTCAAACCTTTTCTCTGATAAGGATTTGTGTTTTTGAAAAATGTGACAAAGTTGCCAAGAACTATCAAACTTACATGTGTGCAATAATGTAAAAAAATATAATAACTCCTAAAATCACACACAACCTTTGATCATGCCAGTACAATGACCTAAACGAAACCCATGAATAACAGATTGTAAATATGTCTGAACATGTGAACTAAAGAACTTGAGTGATTAACACAGAAAAATCCAACCAACCATTTAACAGTAATAAGATACAAGTTTTAGGCATCTTTTAGCCAGTACCTGAACATAATGTCTCTTAAGTTGCTCAAGCCAATCAAGTTTCACGCAAATCCTATCATCGGAGTATGCATGGCTGTCTCTTTTAAGGATGGCGGCGATCGTGTACCCCAATGCCATCAGTCCACCCAGAAGGCGCACACTTACCTCAAAAGTAATTCTTGGTGATATGACAAAAGGATTATCTGTTACCCATTCCTGAGAAGTTAAGCATAAGCCGTCAATTAGTTTATACTATGTAAGAAGTACATTATCCAAGAATCAAGCAATATGTACTTATGTCAGAGGCATGAAGAGCCAAGAAAAATTGAACTGCTGAAGACATAAGAAACCTAAAATAGCATGTCAAAACTATGTCTGAGATATATCTTTTATCATCGTCAAACAAAAGGGAAAGAAAGGAAAAGTCATCACGCAAAAAAATTGAGCCTTTTAAATCCCACAATTTATGCGAGGGGAAAGTCAATCAGTTGTTCAACATCTCAAAAATAATTCTGTGCGCCCTCCTAACTTTAAGGGGGAAAAAGTACCAGCATCTTCAACATATTAATAGTTTTGAATTTGAACTTTAATTTAACAGTGAAACTAGCATTTTTACTTAAACCTAGCTGTATTGCTTGTAAGAAGGGAAGGAAAAAACAATAAGCTGTAGTCTGATGCCCCTAATTGGAGAGTAATGCAAGGACTTCTATATTGGAAGGGTAGAAAGCAGAAAGAATGATTTGGGGAGGATTGGAAAAAAAGGGGCAGGAAGGAAAATGGAATGAATTACCTAAATTTCACCCAAAAATTCTCTACAAGCATGAAGAGAAAGTTTCAGAAAGAAAAAAATAGGTATTACTTTCATATGCAAGAGGATGAAGCCCCTATCTAGCAAAAATACACACATATTCTAGACAACTTTTCATTCAAATAAGCCTATTAAATACACTAGCACATTTATCCTGTTATTCAGCTTCAAACAAGTGTCTACTATTATGGAATAATATTAAATTCCATAGTTAAATGTCCCAAATCCAAATTAATATCTACACATTTATGAAATAATATGTTCAGAGAGACATCACATATTTCATGTATCCATCAATCTTTCTTTCTGTTGAAACTTGAAAGATATATCATAGAAGCTCTAGACACATGGACCTGTTTAAACTGGTGAATTTTAATGCAGAACTGCACTTATGATTTTATTTCTGTTGGCTTAATTAACAAAGGGCACAGATTAGATGAGGCAAACCTCAAACATTAGACTGTATTTCCCATCCTTATTCCGCATCCGTAGGTATGATTGGCAAGTTTCTGGATCTTCCCCAGGAGGTAGAAGATATATATCATAAGTCTGCTCCATTGTTTCCTTATAATCTTCAGAGAGAACAGCTTTAATTTCATCAACAGTTACTTTCCTTGCTGACTAGAATAAATTATACAGTTGATCACTATTCCATCACTCAGTATCAGGCATAATGAACTGTTCTGGGCACAAACCTTTAATATATAGGTAGGACTTTGAAAACCATTAAATGGATTGAACTTGTTGACAATTTTGATATGTGCTGTCTGAAGATCTGGTTCAATAAAGGCCTTATACATTGGGTATACCTGCAAAAGATTGAAGTTTAGAATTTCTGGAAATGGGAGAGCGTAACAGTTCTAGTTAAAAGATGAATAGAACATAAAAGTGTGAACAACCGTCTCAGATATTTGATGAATAATTTCTTCAGGTTCTTGGCCAGCACGTTGGATGTCACGAATTACTCGTTTGACAAGGTCCAAGTGAACTCCACCTGTGACAGATACTCGAAGGTCCAGTAGAGGTCGCAACTTTTCACTCAATGCATAGATGCCCTCTATGATCACAATGCGGGAGCTGGGGACTTCAACTGTTCTGTTATCAAGGTACAATTGTGAGACAAACTGCATCAAGACCAAAAAGGACAAATGGAGATCCCATACACAAGTGGAGAACCCAAATATAATGAAACCAATTCAGTTCAATTTAGATACAAATTTTTAAGGTTCATGTATCTTCTGGATATCAGAATGTGGAACAGAAGTTAAAGGTCTACACAATGGCTTGTTTGGTAAACTTTAGTTTGAATTTTAAAAAAACAATTAAAAAAAACAAAATAAGCTTTTTAGACCCCAAAAAACCCAACAACGACTTTACACTCTTGTAAAAGGTGAAATTTTCAGTTTCCCACAAAATAACCTTCATGTTTGGAGGGAAAAATCCAAAAGATGCCCATGTGTTTCAACTTCAAGACAAGTGCTCAGAGTGTAAGCCAATGTGCAGAGTGCATAATACATATACAAAAGATGGCTGGAATTCAACCTGTATCCTGTGCGTGAACTGGACTTAAAATCATAGATTGGAACCTCAACTGATTTTCCTTCCTTCAAATCATGGACATTTTGGAGCAGTGTGTCATAGTCTGTTAAGCGTGGATCTGCAAATAGAGATGATAGAATTGACAGAAATACAATGAGATTATTATCTTAGCTTCAAACTGTCAGCTATCATTTACCTGTTATAGCAAGCAAAGCATGAATGTGATAATCAAGCAAGATAATTATAGAATAGCTAGATCTTTGTACTAGACATAAAATAATAGGTAGAAGAATGGACATCTGTGAGATTGAAATCTCATAAACCTTCACAACACTCAATTACCTGATAAAATTGAACATATGCTAGCCCATTAAGTAGAAGGATGGAGTAGAAGTTGAGAAGTTATTTCCAATACAGAAATGGGCTACAGGATGGAACAGATAAAAAGTATTGTGGCAGCTCAACAATACTTTAATGGACCTAGATGGGAGCTGACTCTAGAAAGAGAGGACTTGAAGGAGTAGACAAAAAAAGGCTCAGTAGACAAAAAAAGGCTCAGCAGGATTTTTAACATAAGCGACATAATTTGCATAGTAGCATTACAAACATAATCCCTTCACAGCTAGTCAGTTGTAGATATATCATATAAACATATTCTTTAACTTTTATAAAGAAAACCAATTTGTGATTGCAGAAAAAAGAACGAATAAACCATGTCCTTGCTGCTCTAAGAGACTAACTATATCTTGAATTCTATTATACTGCATCCAGACAGAACAGAAAATACACTTAGACATAATGCTAACAGCATCAAAAGATAAAACATCAAATGACAGCTTACCATCAAAGTTCCCATCAACAATTCGACTGGAATCATTGTAACTGTCCATTGAAATGACTGCAATGTCAGGCAAGAAGTTGAGTATTTTTTCTGTAAATATGGTCTTACCAGCCCCTGAAGGGCCAGCCAAACCTACCAATATTATTCCATCATTTTTCTGGGCTAACATTTGGCAAGCACGGATTACAATAAAGAAACCCTTATCAAAGGATAGAAGACCATGGATTGGGACAATCTGATAGCGATCAGAGTCTTTCCTTTCAACCAAACGAATTTGATCTTTCAAGAGACCTTGGCGCTTGTAATTTGAGTCTGTGCTGGAAGAATCTTGAGCCATTGAAAAGCCCAACTTCCTTCAAACCAATAATAAGGTCATGTTATAATAATTAAATGAACAAGTAACAAAAGAATACAACATGGTCTATAAAATATCTCATGTTTATGCAAAAGAAGAAATAGCTCTGTCTTTTTCACATCCAAATAATAACTCCTTAGTAACCCCAAAGAAAACCCCTCCACACATCCTTTGCATTCTTGGAAAATGAATGAATAACGTATGAGAAGCTGCGCCATTAATCAGTCATTAAGTGCTCGTTTGGGAAGAAAGAAAATGTTATTTTTTAACACTTTTCCGCCAGTCGAGACAAAACTCCTCTTATATATATTGAATGCCATAAAATCATTTTTTTTTTTTAAAAAAAAAAAAAACAGAGAGGAGAGAGAGAGAAAGGAACCGGCAGTAAGGCTTACCTCAAACTCCATACAAATCAAGAGCTCATAATATAAATTTTACAAAAAGTTCAAAAATTACCATTAGTGCAAAGATATTATGTGAATTAGCCAAGATGGTGCCAGAGGTAGCATACTTAGGTCCTTCTTTTTACCAAGGATACTTAACGTCCATAATCTAATTTCTTTTTTTGGTAAAATTAGAGCATCTAATTTATAAACAAGGTAGTCAAGTAATCAATCTTAGCAGTAATTACAGAAGAAGAAACTGTCCAAGTAAGGAATAGTTCAGGTCTGATACGTCTGACCTATATAAACTGGTGATTCTCCAAACAGAATATTGATATCGGAAGAAATTGTGCATGGATATTAGGAGTTAGGAACATTGCAAGCAATCATTAGTGACAAACATGTTCAGTAAGTTCAATACGCATTATTCAGTTAACAGTCATGTCATCCCAATACACAGTTACTGAAAGCCATGAAGTTTAATGCTAATATTCAGTTACCAATCATGTTAACCCACTATAGTCCCACCACCATTATCATAAATAAGCACAAATCGTCAGTAGTGTTTCAGAGAAGAAACCATAGAAAAATTCTTCAAACTCTTTGGGCACATAGCTTCAAGGCTATCACTATCTGATTGTCATAATCAAGAACATCCCAGAAGACATCATGTTCTTCGCGCAATCTCAACAGAAAAAAAATAAATAAATAAGGAACAACTACTTTAAGAGCAATGGAAGAATCATCGCAATGAAAATCGACGACGATAACCATGCTAAGACAAAAACAGACCGACAAAAAGATTTCAACCATGTTCAAGCGGCCAGTCTTAATCGCATCGCAATGGTGACCGAAAGCAAACGACGCGGCAAAAATCATCATCAGTAATCAGTAATGATATAAAGAAGAGGAAAGAAAAAGCAAAATCCAAGCATTACCCGAAAAAATTAACACCTAGAAGAAAATGCGAATCAGAATCGATCCAATGTGCACGTTTGTGATGATCACAAGTCACAATAATAATACTCACCGAGGCTTCCCCAATAGGTCTCTCAGTGATTCCAGCAATAACTGCCAAGAGGCGTCGCCATTATTGAAGGTCGGTTCTGCTATTTATCATTATTCTCTCCCTACTCCCATTTCAGCGAAAAGAAAATGTTTTGCAATTTTTCGGAGATTTTTTTTTTTTTTTTTCTGAGGAAGCGGGAATTCCTGAGAATCTGCAAACGGTGCAAAAGCAGAGCATAATATAAGGAGAGAAATAACTTGAAAATCGAGAATATATTGTTTTAGTATTTTTATTTTTGTGTTTATTATATAAATTTTACTAAAATACCCTTCCATTAAATCCTTCATTAATTCCCAAAATTTAAAATAGTTTTGTGGTGACTTGATAAAAAATTTATATCAAGTTATATGATAAATCATAAAATTATATATATATATATATATATATATATATATTCTATTTTAAATATAAGAGAGATTTGACTTTTTTTTATAAAAATTAAGAAACTAAATAAATTAATAATCATAATTAAATTATTTAGATGATTTTTATTTAATTTTTTTAGTTAAACTAATTAGTTTTGAATTAAAAAACTAAAAAAAATCTAAAATAATTTAATTAAACTCCTTAAACTTTCTTAAAAAAACAACTATATTTTATATTTAAGGACCGAGGTAGTATAAGAGAGATTTGACTTTTTTTGGAAAATTAAGAAACTAAATAAGGTATATAATCATATGGTGAAGGATTTCTCAAATCACGGAGATAAGTTATCTTTAGTGACAAAAAAAACTACGTCGTTTTGGATTAATAAAAGACATTTTCGTAATTTTGCACCCTTCATTAATTCATTTAAAATTACAAACATACCCTTCATTAATTTAAAACGACATAGTTTTGGAAGTTACTAGAGATAACTTATCTCCAAAATGACCTAGGAGAAATACTTTTCCCATAATCATATCATATATTATATATCATTAGATTATATATCATTTTATTTCTCAAATTAATTAGTTTTGAGAAAAGAAAATACTCTAAAATAATTTAATTTAATTCCTTAAACTTCCCCCCCCACACACACACACACACACACACACACACACACACACACACACACACACACACACACACACACACACACACACACACACACACACACACACACACACACACACACACACACACACACACACACACACACACACACACACACACACACACACACACACACACACACACACACACACACACACACACACACACACACACACACACAAAACATATTTTATATTGAGAAGTAGTATTAGAAACTTTGCCAGAAAATTGGTCTGAAGTCCGAAGGAAATTTAAACAAATTATATAATCTCCATAGCAATAAAATAAAAAAACTGAAGGGGTGACTTGACTTCAAAAAATACTTTTATAAAAGTTCTACGAGTATTACGCAAAACTTCCTCTCAATTAGTTGGAGCATTACAACATTAAATTAATTAATTAATGTTCTTAGTATTTTGACTAGCTAAATTTATACTTCTACTATTATAAAAAATGGTAAATAATACTTCATGTTGTGCTTAATATATAAGTCACTTGGCTAATTTGAGAAAATTTAGGAAGTTAAAAAAATAGGTGAAGCTAAAAAAAAATGCTATAAATGGGTGAAGCATTACACCATGAACTTTATTTATGTGAAAAAAAAAAAAAAAAAAAAAAAAAAAAAAAGAACTCATAAACTTATAAAAATGAGCAAAAATGCAATGTCTTTCCGTTACTTTTTGTTGAGTGGGCCCCTTGCTATTGTTTTTAAATAATTATTTAAAAGAGGCTTTTGGCTCTCAAAGCGTAAAACCTTGGACGCGGCTTTGGTCCTACGCTGGTTAACATACGTTGTAGTCCTTTGCACTAGATGGCGCCGTTTTGGGCCAAAAACTAAGTTGTTCCCTCTTTTTTTTTTTTTTTTTTTTTTTTTTGAAAAGGAAAAATATTTTAGGCATTGACTACTAGTAGTCAAACATATTAAAAACATTTCTTCAGTGACTGCCCTATGTCCTTGAGGGTGTTAGCTGATAAGGATTGCTTGGGATTTTTTCCCTCTTCTATGTAACTTTTCTGTATTGGTTTATGGCTTTTTAGCCTCTTTTAATATCAAAAAAAAAAACATATTAAAAACATACTTTATGATACAAACTGATATTGAAAAAAAAATATTTAATGATCTTGGTTGCTACTAAAAAGATATTTCAAGATACTCATGAGTCTTGAAAAATACTTCATGATCTTAAAAAAATATTTTAGATATTGAATGATACTAAAAATATATTTCAAGATATTTTTATCAATATTCTAAAATAATTTTTTCAAGATCATGAAGTCTTTTTAAAATACATGTTAGTATGCTCAATTATCTTTTTAGTACCTGGCCAATTAGGATCCTAAAATAAATTTTCAAGATCCTAAGATAATTTTTCATAATCATTAAGTATACCGATCAGTATCCTGAAGTATTTTTTTAATATCTTTTAAGTTTAATCGTGTCTGAAATATTTAAAAACAAAAAGAGGGAATAGGTCATTTTTGTGGAAAGGATGCAGCGGATGGTAACCAAAGCGACCTCCCAAAACCCCACCCTTTTTCCTTCTCCAATATGGAATCCACATTTCATGGTCATCTCCAAATCAAATGGGTTTTTTTTTTTTCAAAAATACTCCATACACTAAAAATTAATTAACTTAAGATATGGAGTTTAAAAAATATTTTAGATATTATATGCTACTGGAAAGATATTTCGGGATACTAGTGTCATAGGAAAAATATTTTTGAATGTAAGACTAAAAATTAATTAATTTGAGATATTGGACCTAAAACAATTTTTAGGTACAAAATACAATTTAATCCAAATATATAAAAAATTTAAAAAAAATGGTCACATCCCAAAATTAAAAGAATGAACACTACATGCTCATCTTTCTGGAAAAACATGGAATGTAAACCCCTCCAACCCACGTCCCCCAATTTCTCAACTCCAACTCCATTCTAGCATGCCCCGCAGCATGAGTGGAAGTCAATAATTGTTACCTCTCTCTATAGCTGTGATGTATATGGTAAACAATTTCTCTACCTTTTTCCTAACGAAACTTTAACACATACTCACTTTCCTTGTCTTAAAATTTAATCATGCACCATCTTCTCAGATCATCCAGCTTGGATTGGGTTATACTATAATCTGATCGAATGTATTTATTGTATGGTACTGAAGGTTAACTGTGCTGAATTCCAAGTCAATGTTGACCTGGATTTCCTGTTTTGCTTGTGCAATCGTATAACTAGAAGCGCGTGATATCGGGTGAATAGTATCATACAAAGTCCATTATTAGTGTGATTCATGAAATTCTACTCCGGCTCACTTTTGGTAATGGTGTTGGAGTTGAGTTTTGGAGAAAGAGGGAGAAGAAATTGGGGGCGACATGAGGGAGATTGGAGGGATGGGCCGATGGGGAGAGAGGGGGATAGAGTGCAGCTTTTTTTAAAAAAAAAACAAAAAAAATAATCATTAAAAACAAGGGTTAAGTTGTAAAAGAGAAAAATACAATCGCCCGTTAAAATGTCTTAACTATTGTTATATAAAATGTGAAAGTACTAAAATACCCCTCAACAAAAAAAAAAAAAAGAAATTAAAAAAAAAAAACCCTCCCCTCCCACTCATCCTCTTAGATGTGCGAATGTCCATGGATCATATCAGACCGAGTTTGGCCTCAATCTGAGGTCTAGTTCAGCACCAGCCCGAGCTTGGGTTGGACCAGAACGGTCCAGTGGATTGTCTAGACTAGTCCAGGCAACCCAAGACCTTTTTTTCCTGGATCGATTGGTGCCTCGGGGATTCACGTTTAGGAAAATGATTAGGGGTGAGCAAATCAAAACTGAACCGAATAATTCGGTTTTTCGGTTCGGTTCGGTTTTTGAAACTTATTTTGGTTTTCGGTTCAGTTTTTGCAATTTTATTAATAACCGAAAAAACTGAAATTTTTCATTAAATTAGAGGCAACTATTGACATATAGTAGATGCAATGCAGATATCTTTGTAAGTAATTTTTCATTATCTTTGTATTTTGTTAATACTTATTAGATTATTTCTTTTCTTTTTATTTGATTTATTCTTGTTTTAATTTGCGGTTGCTCTCAATATCTTTCTTCTTATGGATCATTTTATCTTTGGCTATGTGATGGATGAGTTGTCATAGTTGTTTAAGTTGATGATGTAGTTAGAAACTTAGAATTTGTGATATAGCCGGTTCTTGGCTTGCTACCATGTTTATTGTTTTGTATAATTTTGTACACTTTGTTCTCGCCATTGAATTTCTAGGACAAAATCGAGACAGAATTTTGTCACCGCCTGTTCTTTGCTCTGTGATGGATTTATTCCATGTTTTGATTTTAAAATATGCAACCTATTGTCATAGATACAAGTGAAAATTGATATATACCAGGTGTTCCATGTAAAGTATACTATAGCCAGGTTGCACTCAATAGTCAATATTGTAAATTGATTCAGCAAAAAAAAAAACAAAACAAAAACAAAACAAAAGTAGATTGGCCATTTTACATAACTAACTCAAATAAGAATGCCTAACTTAAGCCCAAAAACCAAATTAATTGCAAAACCGAACCAAAATATTTCGGTTTCGGTTTGGTTTTGAACATGTATGTAATTCGGTTTTAACCGAAAACCAAATGCTCACCCCTAAAAATGACTTTATGGGAGTGTGTGACCAATCAATAATCCTCATTATTGCTCACAGGAAAATGACTTTAACTCTATTATTCTCTCTCTTTTTTCTTTTTTTCCCTTCTTACCTGACTTACAAAGTTACCATTTTCTTATTCCCATTTTGACCTTTCCGTCCTTCCATCTTCTTCTTCTACTTCTGCTTCCTCCAATGGCATCCAAGCTCAAAACTCCTAAAAGTTTCCCGACACCAAGAAGGCTTCCAATTGCGGCTACAACGCTTTTGATGCGCGTTGTCCCATTGAGGATGTTGCTCTGGTAGTTCCAGAGACGCGTGAACGAGATAAGGGACCCAATTCCATGAGTACCGCCGGTGACGAGCTGTCATGCCCCGGAGACACCATCTTGTGTTGCCCTCCTCTGCCCTCGCGGTCATGCCTAATCCCAGATTTGATATACTCTCTTTCACTCCCATCTTTTTCATCTGGTGTTTCCCTACTCTGCCCCCGCCGCTATGCCTGATCCCATATCTGGTATACTCTTCATAAAGTGTTGCCCTCCTTTGATGTCTGATCTGGTCTACTCTTTATTTGGAATCACTAGTTAAGGTTGAGAGACGACAAGTGAGATTGAGAGCTGAGGTTGAGACTTGAGAAACAAAGAGTGATAGGTGAGAGCTGAGACCCTGAGCCTGAAAGAGTTGAAGTTGATTCCAAAGAGGCAAATATAAGACTTTGTGACTTAATTGTGCTGGCACACAAAGGTTGTAATTTAATAAATTTAAAAAAATTATGGCCGATTGAACTGCACCAAGTAGATGAGCCCTCGGCCCGAGGTCCAGTCTAGATGACTGCACTGGTTTGGTATGATATGCTTGAAACTGTCTCAGGCCAACTATTTCCATCGAGAGCAGGTCAGGTCGAATCGGGTCAATCTGCCTCGACTATCAGGTTTTTTGGACATCCCACTCTTGGGATATAAATCCTCCACATGTTCAACATAAACAATAACCTAAATGATCTTGGGCACAATCAATTAAAATAAGAAGGGATCACTTTTGGGGTCCTATTCCAAATTGAAAGGCTAAGGCCTATTCCAAATGAGCACAAGAAATCCAAACGTAAAGCAATAAGCATTACTCTAGAAGCTACTTTAACCAGTTTCACCCAGAAATATTGTCTACAAAATGAATGTTAAAAAGAAAGTTCCAAAATCGAAGAACAAGGGATGTTGGGTGGTTGCTTGTGACTTGTGAGTCGAAGACCTAGAGTAAGAAGAGATGGTGGCTAGCAAAACACAGATGAGGGTTGAGGGTGTAGAAAAGAGTGGTGACACAACTATGGCGTGATCGAGAGTCAAGCAGAGCATGTGTGAGTGATTATGACTCGATGTGGGTTAGCCACCACCAAATGAGATCAAGATGAAGACGAAGAAGAGGAGAGCATTGACCACCAAGTGAAGGAAGAAGAGAAACTGGCCACTAGAATAAGGAAGAAGAGAGAAAGTCGATAATGGCAACCATGAGTGAAAGTGATGAGACAGAGGCGAAGGATCATTTGGCAGATCTAGGAGGAGAACTTGCAGGATGAGTTCATTGATTCAAATCTGCAAGGTAGCGCGGAGAAACGCCACCACCTGTCAAGTCATCATCTGAAAAGAAAATGCGAGACATGATGGAAAAAAAAAAGAA
This sequence comes from Acacia acuminata, assembly GCA_019022655.1. NCBI lineage: Eukaryota > Viridiplantae > Streptophyta > Magnoliopsida > Fabales > Fabaceae > Acacia > Acacia acuminata. The sequence goes on along the minus strand of JAFJYI010000028.1, from coordinate 3,901,915 downwards.
AAAGAAGAGTCTATGACCTGAAAGAGAAGTCAAGGGTAATAAGGGGAAATTAGAAAAGCTAGACATTTTATTTTTTTAATAGTGTGGGTCCCACTTGAAAAGTAACGTCCGTTTAGGCATTGGTGATGGTATTTTTGCTTTGATTTTAAAAATTCATCGGTTTTTGCACCTTCGAGAAGCATATGATGCTGAGCGCATTTCGAGTAAAAATTCATGTATATTTTTGCATCCAAAACATAGTAAGGGGCCCACTCAATAAAAACATGAGATTTCTTATTAAGAATTTTACATTTTTTGAGCTTTACTTGTATACCTTCAAAAGACTGTTGAGCAATACGGGATCGTGCTATTTGCTGAAAGGGGGATATTGGTCTCTCTAAAGTAGAATTCCTCAAGATGATTTTTGAAAATGGCCAATACCAGCCTAGATCACATATTGCTGAGGAGCTACTCAATTTCGCAAATGAAAACTTAACAACAAAGAAGATTGAACAATTCTTGGGGATAATCATTTACATCGAGACTTTATTTTTCATTTGTATAATCACACGAGACAATTGTTCAAACCTCTGAAAAGAATCCACCTCATTAGGGAATAGACCAACTAAAGAAATCTAATTTCTCAAAAGAATTGCTCAACAGCCACCTCTACTTAAGATACCTGACTAAGGCAAAAGAATCTTGCAGACTAATACTAGTAATGATTTCTGAGGAGCTATCCTTATAGAAGAGATAGAAGGAAAGCGCTATCACTGTGCGCATGCTAATGGCCAATTCAAGAGGTTAGAGAAACATTATCATGCCACCATCCTTGCAGTAAAGAAGGACATTGAAAAGTTCAATTTCCACATTAGCCCTCACCATTTTATGGTACAAATGGACAATATATCTTTTCCAAAGATGTTAGACCCTAAGAAGAAAGTTGTACTCGATAGCCAACTACTCAGATGGAAAGATCTCGCTATAAATTTACAGTTCAACATATCAAGGGTCACCATAATACAGTTGCTGATTTTCTATCAAGTCCCCAAAAGAAAAAAGAATATCCAATCCATTAAGCCTTCTTCTAACCACCCACTTTATATCCTCACCATTTCAAAAATATCTTTACCCATGCCTCACTTCACTAAAGCCACTGTTTTCCCCTATGATTCAACCCTCATTCAATTCTTGATGTAGTTTTTACAGCCAAGAAGAACCTTTTCTATTGGCTCCACCTCTTTCTTGCCAATACTCAAAGTTAGCCATATCCTGGCCATTTTGACTTTGACACTCCTTACCTAATGATCCCTTTAATCTGGGGATTCATCCCTGAAGAATTCTTTTGGTATCTCTAGTCCCTCTCTACTCTCTATGCCTATACCATTGTCATTCCACCCATGTCTTTATGGAGAGGCAAACTGATCAATGTCCTCAATGAACATCATCTATGGAATATCCCAAAATCCAAACAAAATTTCACTTTACAGGTCTTATCGCGCAAGTGAAGACAATGTCCTATACTCAAAGAACAATGTCATACTCAAGAAGATTTCTGATAATTGGACAACTCTAGAAAAACAAATACTAATCCAAATAGGAAAATATTTGAGACAACTCAATGAATTCCCAGATAATGAGTATACCATTTTGGGTCCAATTCCTGGAGAAAGCTAGCCTATAGACCCAACACAAATCCCTCACCTCTCAATAAGACCTCCTTTGTATGAAGAGTTCTTAGTTCTTACTCCTTACTCCCTCATAGTCATATCCTATCTACCAAGGCACCATGACCAGTGAAGGTACTTATGTTCTACCTGGAGAATCCTTAGATCCATACCAGTTTAACACCTATCTCCAACAAAGTTGTTCTTGTCAAACCACTCAGCAATAGAGTATTGTTCACAAGAAGATCAATGAAAATGTACCTACTTCACTAATCCACCATATGATACCATATGATGAGTATTACCTTTAACCTGTCATCTGATGATAATCACGAGCCCATTTTCAAAGGTTAAAGTGAAGTCATAAAAAGATGTGCCTGCTCATTAATGCTTTTGAGTTGGAAGCCACTAAGTTATGCTTTTCGTACGCTCTGGAAGACACTAAGTTACACTTTTAGTTGTTACGTGTCAGAGTCAACTATGAGCTATATGTCAGTAAGTTCTACTTTTTGTGCATTATGAGTCTAAGGGTTTGCTTCATGTTTGTAAATTGTTTAAATGGACCATTTGTCTATGACATATAATAATTTGTTTGTTGTCCTATTGTGAGTCAAGGAGTCTATAAAAGGAAGAGCCTTACTTTGGAGAAGGCAGAGTGTAATGTATTAAATTCTCATAAGAATAGAAGTGTGTTATGAGTTCCTTCTAAGCTTCTTTCTCCTGAAAACCTAAGTTTATAATCTCTTAATTTTTTGTCCAGATTCAAGTATGCTTTGCACTTGCGTCTTCTAAGAGAGTCCTATGCATTAGAAAGAATATGACCAATGGTCCATGAGTGATGCTGAGAGATCACATACTTAGGTCAAACTCTCCTAAAGAGTAAATACTGATGTCCTAACGTGGCCCTACGAGATGAATGAATGAGGCCTTACCTAGACTAAGATCTTGAAGCATTCTGGTTTGAGATCACTAAGTTCATGTTATCTTAGTTTTATGGATCAATTTCCTACCTAGAGGGAATTTTCTTGGTCCAATGACTTTGTTAGTATCTGTAATGTCATCTTTGTGAGGATATTATTTAACACAATAAAGTTATTGGAATTCGAAAGAACTCTACCGCCCATGGTATCATGGATGCTTTTGAAAATCAGCCCCATATATGTTCATAAAATGCCCCATTTATGTTGTGGTAAAAGGTAAGAATCCTTCATCCCATTGAAAGACGGAATATCACCAAGAGGGGGTGAATTGGGGATATAAAATTTTCTCTGAAAATGCTTTGAAACTGACCAACGAAAACAGAGCGAAACAGAGAGGAATAGAAGAAAGGAGAACACAAGCGATTTATACTGGTTTGGTCTAAATCCTTGACCTACGTCCAGTTCCCCAGACTCTCCGAGATTTCACTAACTCAAATGATTACACACTCTGTAACTCTCGGAGTAATTCTCTCACTAGAACTTACTCCCCCTTACAAGTTGTAATCAAATGTCCCAATCCCAAAGTCCCAATACTTTGAGATTCTTACAAAGATTGATAATCAATGGAAAACTCTCAAAAAGAGCATATGAATAAACACTGAAGATTTAAATATCTGAAGATATTAACTGTGTAGGTAGAAACAGTAAATGCTTGAGTTGCTAATTGAATGCGCAGAGTTTTGGTAGTTGGCGGAATTGAATGTGGTGAACATTTATACCAATCATCCATTAATGCCATTTAGAAGCTTTGTAAACTAGCCGTTGAGTCTCTTCATAATTCCGTTAGGCACAGATGATTTTCGTTGAGCATATTCGACCGTTGCTTCATTAAATGCATTCGCCGTCAATTGTACTTGTGCAGAGGGTGACTCAGAATAATAGCTGGAATAAGTATGCCTCGAAGGTATGTTTTCGTCTGTCACGAGCTCTTGTTCTGATTGTTGGCTCTGTTTCTGAGACGCATTTAATGCAACTTGACACGTAGGATTGCTTTACGGCTAATCTTAATCTAAACACGGTTAATCAACTGAAACTCATTCAAAAAGGTGATTAGATATGACGGTAAGATTAAAAGGGATTAGTTAATAACCCAGACAATTTAAGACAACGATTAGCGATATTGTAAAAATGATAAAGATGCTAAGAAGATATACTCGAGAATTACCTATATCATTCTCAAGTATGCCTTAAGAAGAAGGCTTAACGGATGCTACCTCTCAAAAATACTCGAGAGCTGAGATTCTCTATACTCGAGAATACCAAGAACAGAGAGCATTTTAACATGTGGAATTAAACATACTCGAGAATCATCTTACCAATACTTGAGAATTCCACAACCCGAGAGCATTTTACCATATTAGTCTAAACATACTCGAGAATCAACTTACCTATTCTCGAGTACCATACTCGAGAATCAATTTCCTAATACTCAAGAATTGCTCTGATAGAAGAACAACAATGTCAGCGATCAAACCATATACTCGAGAATCCAGAACCCATACTCGAAAATCATATCAGAAGGATAGCAAATTTGTCAAAGCATACTCAAGAATACTTAACCCATTCTCGAGTACTGCTACCTGAAACACTTAAGCAGAAAGATTAGATCAACTATTCTCGAGTACCACTTCATAATACTCGAGAACTCATCAATGCATTTATTTAATCCTGATTTAAAACCTTAAAATCTTTTTAAGTCTTGTTATCATCAAAACACTGGGAGCTAACATTCTCCTCTTTTTTGATGATGACAACACTTAGATAAACAAAATGAAAGAAGATAGAGCAATATGAAGCAAGCATACTATAAATGCATAACAGTCAATTCATGTACAAATATGACCAAAAGTTTCAAAAGACCTAACTTTCCACAAAGAAAAACATAACTTGCTACAAAACATAAAACAAGAACAATAATCATCAAAAGGCTGCTTCTTCTCCCCCTTCGTCATCGGTCAAAGAGGTGGAGGAAACGGAGGGTCGAGCAGAGGGCTCGGAAAGGGCGAGATGAAGGTTGAGGGTCAAGGACGGAAGGAACAGGACCGGGACATCGAGGGCGAGGTAGGAGAAAACCGAAGGATCATAAAGCCCGAAACCCGAGTTTCCATAGTGGTCTCAACTCGAGACATCTGATTCTCAATTGCCAATTGTTGCTCAGCTAGAACTTGAACTTCCCCTTTTCATTTCCTTAATCTTTGTCTTCATTTCTTGTTGATGAGAGAAGAGAGCCTAAAACCTGACCTCCATAAACTTGGACAATTTCTCCATTTCAGAAGCCACGACCTTGATCATTTCAGCATTGACTTGTTGAAAGGAGTCATACGATCTGAGAGTAAGCCCATATGACCTACCAGCGGAGTCAGACCCTTCTTAAGAGAAGACTGTATCAGATGCTTAATTGAAGCTTGAGTAAAGGAAGGTGCAAAGGCAGAAGATGCCTTAGCCTAAGATGATTGCTCCTCATCAGGAGCCTTAGATGAAGAGGGCTTGGGAGGACCATCAATAACACATTTATCCTTTTGCTGCTAATGAAAGAAATCTTCATGTACAGTAGATGAGACTTGCCAAACTTCTTGGGAAAGACTGCCTTATGATTATCTAGAAGATACCATACATTGTTGAAACCAAGAATCTGAGAAACCAAATTAGGAAAGGGAATGGTATTCTTCTTAGATACGCCAGAGGTGGAGAGGAAATTTGACATCTCAGAAACAACCAACTTGCCTAAATTCCTTGGTTCTTTAGCAATAATATAGGTAAGTAATTGATAGTCGTTGTTCACAAAATGAGTGAAACTTTGTCCTTTATTGACTATTTGTCCTTTATTGACTATTTGTCCTTTATTGACTATGTTATGGCTGCAGAGATACCAAAGCACTTTATAAGTGTCAAACATCTGTGCAGGCTTAAACTTCAGAGGATTACAATCATACTTCTCATTAGGCAGAAGAATGTTAAAACATTCAGATTCAGAGAAGTTGGGAGGATCTTCAGGTACATCAGTAAAGACAAGAAAAGATTCAACAAATTCAATAAGAAAGCCTATGTCTCAGCTATTTGTGGAGATAGCTCATCTGATGAAGATGAAGCTGATAAGGAAGAAAAAGTCAACATCTGCCTCGTAGCTCAAGAAGAAGAATCTGAGAGTGAAAAGGTAAGTGATACTGAACCTAATTTTAATGAATTACTTACTGAGTATAACTCCCTTCACTCAGGATTTCGAAAATTAGCTAAGGAACTTTTTACTTCCAAAAGAAAGGTGAAAATTCTTGAAGAACAAGTTCAAACTGTCCCTACTTTCTCCAATTTCTCGAGTAATGCTAACTGAAACACTTAAGCGAGAAAAATTAGATGAACTATTCTCGAGTACCACTTCATAATACTCGAGAACTCATCAATGCATTTATTTAATCCTGATTTAAAACCTTAAAATCTTTTCAGTCTTGTTATCATCAAAACACTGGGAGCTAATACCAATCACATACAAGCAACACAAAATCTTACTTCTCTTGTCCTTTTTACAAAGAAGAGAAAGAAAGAATTTTAACCAATAGAGTTGGGTGTAATGGAAGGGCTAGTCTCTTAAAACATGACAAACCATGGTTCAAATCCCTATTGGAAAGGTACTCACATTTAGTGCCCAACAATGCTTAAATAGGAGCTTAGCAAAAGGGGAAAAAAAAAGAATGAATGCTTTTTTTGGTCATATTTATAAGGCATGTCATTGATTCTTTTTCCTTATAAATTTAGGGATTAACATATATGCTTTTGATGGAGATAATTTAGTCTGCGGCAAGCTAATACTGCATCATTTGTTCCTCTTTTTTATAAAACATACACACGCTGAGAGTCTGTTACAATTTAAAAAGGAAAACTGAAAGGGAGGGACAGTATTTAATGAGGGCCCCACCTTAAAATCAGTTTTATTGTCTCACGCAAAGAGCCACGGTTCTTGTTCTTGTGCTTTCCCAGGAAACCAAACCTTTCCAAATTTTTTATTCTCTTACTTTATTCCTCCATCCAAATCTTACCATTTTCTTTCTTGTTTTAATCCAACAAATACCACCTAATATGTTGGGATCCGTACACGCAGCGGAATAAAAAAAAACTTTTACGAATCCCATCCGAAGATCCATCAACAGCGTTTAGATCAAGGTTCGTTAAAAAAAACCATACCTATATGAAAGGTTGAGAGTTTCATTCAATCTGGTCTGGTGCGCATCTAGAATGTCGTGCGTCTCGACCATCGTATGTCTCGAACGTGGTGCCATCTCGTTTGATCAAACAGGAGCAAACTTTTCTACGAATCTCTTCCCTCTACCGGTATCCACACAAACAGCACTTGAACACGGGCGGTAGCGTGCTAACGCCTTCAAACCTTGCGTCTCTCTTTTTCTCTCTAGGTTTTTTTATTCTCTAATTCATTTGTCATCTTAATTCGACTAGATCAATATCTATTTAAAGAGTTTCTAAAACTCTAATGAGCCGAATTAAAATATTCAAAATTAATCTAATTAATCTTGAATTCGAATCGAATTAAAAAAATACATTAATTAAAATCATTCCCATAGATCTAATGAAATATATTTATTTAATTCGAATTATGAGCCTACATATTTAATTTATCTTTATAAATTAAATTTGAGATATGATATCTTCCTATTTAATTAAATCGAGATACTATACCTCAATTCAATTAAATCGAGATACTATATCTTTATTCCAAAATTAAATATGAGATACATTATCTCAATTTATTATAGTTATTTAATTTATCAAATAAATTAAATACCTATACATAATAATATTATTATCTATAAATAATATCAATAATATTTTTGAATTAATATATATATATATATATATATACCCATCCTAGAGTAAATATAGTATTCATTAAATTTTAGACATATCTAAGATTCAATTAATCTGGACACTATTGCTCGTGTTGGGCTATTCTTATGTGTGACCCTGCAAACCCACATGAGATTGGTAGCGGGCCAATACTATACCGGCCCACAAGTCGCAAGCAGCCTCTACCAAAACATTGCGACTGCCCAATTCATATGGGGATCGATGATACGATACTACCTATGATACAACCATATCACGTCCTTTTTGTCACGTGATAATTTGGTCATGGATGAGGCATGGATAATGTCAACTTCCTATTCTTGACCATTACTTTCTCGATTCTCGAGTAGTCTAATAATGGAAACTCTTTTCCTTCATAGTATAGCCATACATTTCTCAAACTCACTCATTGAGGGGCCCAGTATTATCTCTCTACAAATGTGAGGGACAAATTTCATCTTGACCATTCACATTCCTCTGCATGAAAACCACTGATCCTGATCCAAGCCTTTATCATCACCCGATCAAAGGTGACTTTTAACTAGGTCAAAGATCAGTGACTCATCATGTAGGAATCCATGATGATCTCAGGTCATAAGGCGTTGTGACGCGGTTATACATGAGATAAGCTTATGACTAAATCCATGCAGCTTTCTCATAGTGGGTCGGTCCAGCACCTTGTACTCTTACAAGTGCCCATGACTTTGATTCGTATTTTCATACCTCATCAAAGTCATACTGGTCTTATTTCATCTTTGTAAAAACCGGCTGAACCCAAGAGGGGGGTGAATTGGGTGAAGTATAAAAATTTAGGAACTTTGAAAATCTTTTCGTAACTTATCGAAATCAGTTTATAAAGCAATAATCGTCATTCAAATATATATATGCACATTCAAACATATATGCCGGAAATGTAAGAGATAAGGGAAGAGAATGTGCAAACCGATTTATACCGGTTCGGCCCAATCCTTGACCTACATCCAAATCCCCAAGCTTCACTTGGGATTTTCAATCCACTATCTTCTTTCAACTCGATTACACGTTACGTACAAGAGGTAATCCTCTCACTAGGATTCACTCCCCTTACAACCGTAATCAACACACCGCTTGATTACACACTCGTACTCAAGTAATCCTCTCACTAGGATTCACTCCCTTTACAAGTTGTATTCAACACAATGTGTCCCACTCAAGATCACCCAATCTTGAGTAACTCTCGATAGATAGAATGATTACAATAAATCTTCTCTCTCGAAGTGAATAAATGAACACCGAAGAATAATACAAATCATCTCACTCTCTAAGTCAGTCTAGACATGAAAAACAGAGTGTAAATGATGTAAAAATCAGAGTATCAAATATTGAAGATGTAAGCTTGTGTCTCTGCGTTTTTTGCTTGAATCTGTCTTCTATATATAGGTAGAGATCAATATATGACCGTTGAGAAGATTCAATGACTGTTGGATAAAGAAATATAGCCGTTAGAACTTTTGCACAGCTTTTGATGTTCTGAACCAAATCTGATATTTTGAAGGTTTGCTTCTAATCCTTCATTTTAATCATCTGAAACTCACTAAAAAAGTGGTTAAACATGTCTATGAACATTAGAGATTAATCATAGGAAGTATTAAGATCAAACAAGAAGGTATTGCAAATTCGTCGATTTGAAATTCTGAAGTCGCGAAGAAACCTGGAGGTTTTTCCGAAACCTGGAGGTTTTCAAACCGAGAAAATTCATTTGCTCGCTTGCCCAAACTTGGAGGTTTCTCTCAAAACCTGGAGGTTTCGTCAAAAGGGAAATTCTGAATTTTTGCGCCAAACAAAACCTGGAGGTTTTTTCACAAACCTGGAGGTTTTGAAAATCAGTGAAAAAATTTGCTCTCTGGATGCCAGAAACCTGGAGGTTTCTCCAAAACCTGGAGGTTTTCACTTAAATCTAAAAATTCTGAGATTTGAGCCAAAACAAACCTGGAGGTTTTCACCAAAACCTGGAGGTTTTGAAAACTTGGAAAATTCTTGGTCAATCTTAAACTCAAGTTTATATGTCCAAGCTCGAGGTAAGAATCCAAAGCAAGAAGAATCAGCTCCAAACTCATTGCATTATGTCCGTTATGATCGATGAATGAAGGCTGTTCTTGATCAGTGTTTTTGCAACGTCCTGAGCTGACTGTCAACTTTCGAGGGACATATCTCCTTGGTCTGAACTCCGTTTTAGTCCATTCAAGTCTTTATGGAAAGCTCTGTGAGTCTACTTTCATATGCCACCGATTTTAGCTCAATCGGATTTGTAGTTTGTGAGTTACACTCAAAATACCGAAGGTGGGTCTGGACTATGACGTTGATTCTTGTGGCAACTTGTAAAAATTATATCTCCTTGATCTGAACTCTTTTGGGCTTTAATTTTATATCCAAATGACGCATTGGGAGTCTAGTTTCATATGCCACTAATTTCACCTCAATCCGATTTCTGGTTTAAGAGATATCATCGAATTACCAGACGTCGCCCGTGCTGAATGTGAAACAGTGAAGCTGAAAAGCTGATGTTGGCTGAAACCTCGAGGTTTTGGCTGAAACCTCGAGGTTTTGGCTGAAACCTTGAGGTTTTGACTGAAACCTCGAGTTTTGCTAGTCCGAGACACCAGAGACGCTGAAGACACTCAAACCTCGAGGTTTTTACTCAAACCTCGAGGTTTCTCATCCTAAACCTCATATTTGCTTGATTTAACTCGAATTGACTCATTCCAACTTCCATATGATCTTGGAGCCTCCTAGCATCAATATAAGAACTTGAATAATGATATCTTCATTCCATTCAGCAAGTTCTTCCTTCTTCCATCTCCCAACTTGATCATTCTTCATCATTTAACTTGAGCTTATCATTCTCTCGTAGCTTCTTCCTTCTTCAATATCCATAAAGTGATGAAACTTCATTCCAACTTCTCTTATCATATAGACTTCCAAGATCACAAGAACTTGAATGCTGATATTCCTATTATATTGTGCAAGTTCTTTTGATAACATCTTTCTCTAGTCTCTTCTCTTCTTCTTGGTTATCCTCCAAAATCCATTGATAGCATCTTGCTTTCTTGACAACCTCTCGCAGATACTTCTTTCTTTCATCTCTTATCTCCTTCTTGATCATTCTCCTTAATTTAACTTGGACTAATCTACATTAAACATAGTAGTTAGTCAATGTAGGAGATAACTATATTACTCAATATATTACTCAACCTTTTTGCTTTTAAGAATTGCACTATATAAGACATCATCAAAACTAATCAAAACCAACATTCTCCCCTTTTTGATGATGGCAAATACTATAAGAAAAATATGTATAAATGAGAAAATATATTAGACCCAACATATTTTTCTTGCCATTCTCTCCCCCTTATTTGTCATTAGCAAAAAGTTGAAGTAAAGTAGAAATGCTTTGAGAGACAAATATGAAACCATATTAGAAAGAGTTAAAGAACTGATTTTTTTCTCCCGATTGAAAGTGTTTTCATTCTAAATAAGATGCAATTTGGAATGTTTTTATCAAAGCACATTTGAAAGAATTTGGAGAGGTTTTCAAGACAACTTTCACAATTAAAGCATATAGATACCAAACATGTGCAAAATTTTGACTGAATATAAAAAGATGGAGATTAGAAATGCTCATGTAGGTTTTGCAAATTGATGAATAATCGATGAGGTCCATCTGCTAGCCTTGAAATCTGTGAGGTGCTCTAAATAGCCTCTGAGATGTGAAATGAGACTAAAGTACTGGCTACTTGAGTTGTATCTCATCTGAATGAATATGATCAATACTCGGCTTCCATTCTTTGCTTTTTCTTCATAGATCATCCATGTAAAGCACATCTCAGCTTCAAAGATTGATCGCCAAGGATGTAACACAATCAATTCTCTTGTGATGAATTGAAAACTTTCTTTGCAAAAGAGATTTGTTAGTGCAACCAGATATCAAAGTATTCCTTTCCAAATGATATTTTCAAATAAAGATAATGAAAGGAAAATATGATATTAATTTATCATCAAAACTAATAAAACATGGTGAATGCAGATGAAAATGCTTAAAAAGGGTTTTTCTTCCAATGAAAGTGATGAGCTTTTATAGTATAATACACATATGAATGTGAAACTCCCCCTTAATGAATGCATGACTAAAAAGTGAAGCTCCTTTTAATGATACCAAATAATAATATGACACCAAATGTTATGAGGTCTGGAATTCCTTCAACTCCATGGACATAACATGGTATCTCAGAATTGAGAACTTTCAAGTTCACATGGATGGACTTGAAATTGGTATGAAGAAATCACTTATGCCTTTTATGATGATAAAAGAGTTTTAAAGCATAAGGATCATTTTAAATAAATGATTATGCTCAAAGCTAAGATTCATGAAATAAAATGAAATGAATACAACCAAGTTAGCCTAGCATGATTATGATATATGCATAATACAATACCTCAATCAAGTAATATCGTAATCACTTGAGTCATAAATCCTTTGCACATTGATATGATCAATATTGAGGATCTCTAGATGTGAATGAGCTTCAGGAGCATGATTCTCTATAACCATTTGCTCTTAATGCATCTTAGAAGCAGAAATCCCAATTGAGCTTTGAATAGGATCTCAAAATTAGTTTCTGCTCATAGCTTCTCATCAAGCGAGTATGCTCCTTATCATCTTGGTTTAAGCTTCTTGCTAGTGATGGGATGTCACTCAAGTGTGTTAGTTCTATATGTGTTTTGATGATAACTGACAATTGTAAACATGTATGGATGTTTTTGGATAAACTAAATGGAGATTTAAACTTGTTGATTTCAACCCAAAAACATTCTGTCAGCGCCAAACTCGAGCCTAGATTTGGCAAACTCGAGTTTGCTACTGACAGAGGCAAAACTCACAAGTTTACATTTTAAACTTGAGACTACGCTTTCTTAAACCTCGGTTTGTTTCATAAACCTCGGTTCGGTTCTTAAACCTCGGTTCGCACCTCCGAGAGAAAAGTTTCAAAGAGTTTACAAATATGTAAACTCGAGTTTGTGGAGACAAACTCGAGTTTGCCTCTCGGCGGAAGAATTTTTCAAATGAGATTTTCATAAACTTGAGATCGCTTCCATGAACCTCGGTTTGCTTCCATGAACCTCGTGTTTGCTTCCATGAACCTCGGGTTTGCTTCCATGAACCTCCGGTTTGCGTCGGGCCAAAAGTTTTCCAAAAGTTTTCTAAGGCGAGCAAACTCGAGCTCAAGTTTATGAACTCGAGTTCGTGCCTTACAGAGCAAAAATGATTTTTAACTTGAGAAAACCTCGGGTTTGCACCGAAACCTCCGGTTTGTGTTTTGAGAACTAAAACTGATTTTTGACATGAATAGTGTCAAACTCGAGTTCATCACTTATAGACTCGAGTTCATGTTTTATTCAAAATGTGTTTTGATTTGAAAACCCGATGGTTTGCTCGATAGAAGTCTAAACTCGAGCCTAAATATGCAAACCTCGGGTTTGGCCCCGAACAAATTTTACAAACCTCGGGTTCTCTACGCAAACCTCAGGTTTGGTCCAGACAGAAGCAAAACTTCATTTTAATGTTCAGTAAACTCGAGCCTAAATATACAAACCTCAGGTTTGGTCCATACAGAGGCAAAGATTCATATTCAATACTTGAGCAAACTCGAGTTTGGAAAAACAAACCTCGGTTTGTATCGCCGATTCGAAATTCAAATTCTACGAATCTCGTGAAACCTTCTTGTTTGATCGTAATACTTCCTATGATTAATCTCTAATGTTACTAGATATGTTTAACCACTTTATTGGTGAGTTTCAGATAAATTAGAGAATGTTTATTGAAGGTTTAAAGCAAAAACAAAAGTGACGTCGGCACTTTAAAAGCAAAACCCGAAAGTTGCACAACTTTGGCTAATCCACTCGCACACGTCTCGCAAAGCATTTAAGAATGTTTTCTACAACAAGCAACTGCATCTCCAACGGATTAATTCGCGAAGGTCAACACGATTACTTGGCCAGCTGGTTTAAGAGAATTTTGGAGAGAGAAAGTGCCTAAGCCACCTCCTAACACTAGGAGAACTTCTCCAACGGATCTATCTGAAAGGCAACGGTCATTTAATGATCTCTGAGTATAAATAGAGTTGCATTCAAGCCTTTCCAATTGACACACCTGCTGAAGACGAAAATCATTCTAGTCTCATATTTATTTCTTCAGTTTTTATCTGTGTAGTATCTTGTGATACATTGAACTTCAGTGATTATCATTATCTACTCTTAGAGAGAGTTTGTTTCCTTGTATATCATTCATTGTAACAATCTCGGTCGGGGGACTTGGAGATTGGAAAAATCGAGTACAACTTGTAAAGGGGAGTGTGTCCTAGGTTGAGGAGCATCCTTGGTTTACGAGTGTGTATCGATTGTAATCGAGTACAACTTGTAAGGGGGAGTTAGTCCTAGGGAGAGGATAACTCTTGAGTACGAGTGTGTATCGATTGTTTCCAATTACACTTGTAAGGGGGAGTGAGTCCTAGGGAGAGGATCATCCCGAGTACGAGTGTGTAATTGTAATTGAGTGATAGTGGAAAATCCCGAGTGTTTCGGGGACTCGGACGTAGGTCAAAGAGTTGGACCGAACCGCATAAATCCTTGTGTCCAGCTTCTTCTTCCCTCACTCTGTTTACCTCTGTTTTTATAACTTCAAAACAGAGCATTTTCTGAAAAGTTTTAAAATACCCAATTCACCCCCCCTCTTGGGTATATAGCTCCACTTACATTTGGTATCAGAGCAAGGTCTTCTCAAAAGAGCTTAACATCTCGAGAAGGATCAGTATGGAAGGTATCTTACTTGATGGAGCTTCTATCAACACCACTGTTTTCAACGGAGAGCATTACTCCTTCGGAAAGCAAAGTTCAAAGTCTTTGTGAATGCTACGAGTATGGGCATGGGAGAGTATTTGAAAGAGGAGATTATGAGCCATCAACCGCTGAAGATGGAGTTAGAGTTCCTAAGCTAGAAGAAGAATATGATGAGTATGACAAAAGAAATGTCACACTCAATAGCAAGGTTGTCCTACTGCTTCAAAGTGCTCTGAGTCAACAAGAATACTTTCGTATTTGCACTCTACCTTCTGCAAAACATATGTGGGATGCTCTTGAGATAGTTCATGAGGGAACAGCTGGAGTCAAGCAAAATCGGGTCAATACTCTTATGACCGAATATGATCTTATGCGCATGAAGCCTGATGAATCTATTGGCGAATTTCAGTTGAGGTTTACCCATATGATTAATCAACTTGCTGCCCTGGGAAAGGAGTATGATCAATCAGTTCAAGTAAGGAAAATTCTGAATATCCTTACTAAAGAATGGGAAGCCAAAGTCACAAAGAATCGAGGAAGCCCGTGGAGAATCAATGCAATCGTAGAGTCTTCTTTGGAAGCTTATCGAATATGAAGGCAAGCTCAAATTCAAGAAGGGCTTAGATAATATCAAAGATGATAGGAAGTTTGGTATTGTTTTGAATGCTTTGAAAGAGAAACCCAATGAGGAAGATGAAGATGATGAAGAGATGACTATGCTTGTACGAAAATTCAAGAAATTCTATAAGAGAGATCAAGGCTCTAGAGACAGATTTCGAGAGAAGAACTTCAAGCAACGAACAAGATCAAATCATTTGCTACGAGTGTGGAAAGCATGGTCATATCAAACTGAATGTCCTCAAAGAAAGCAAGAAAAGGAGAGGAAGGCAAGATTCAACCACCTCAAGAAGAAAGCTTATATACGGGAGATGATTCTTCGGATGAAGAAAGTGATGAGGAAGGAGTAGCAAATGTTTGCCTAGTTGCTTTGAAGAACAACCCGAAAATAACAATGAGGTAAATGTTTCGAACCTTCCTATGATGAATTATTTTCTGAATACAATGAACTATATTCTGAATATGAAAAACTTGTAAAAGAGTTCATTGCATCCAAGAAGAAAATTAAATTGTTGGAAGAACAAGTTCGAAATGTTTCTTCTTCTATTTTTTGTTTACGAAAATATTTCGAAAACATTCCCGAAAATGATTGCAAAAAGATTTGAAAAAGATTTGTGACAATTCTTTGTGTTCTAGTGAAAAGAAATTTATATCTTACAAAAACTCTTGAGAAATTCACTAGAGGTAGTGAAATGCTCAAAGTCATTTTAAAACAAAGAAAGGTTCACAAATGATAAATCGGGGTTGGTTATAAACCTGATTTTGATAAGAAGAAAGGGAAAAAGAAACATGGACAAAAATCTTATTTGAATTATTTTCGAAATCTGTTCATACTTCAAATCCCTTTGCACATTGTAACTATTGTAACCATAAAGGTCACAATACTTCATCATGCTTTCATAGGAAAGACGGGAGAGATAAACCCGTGGTAATTATCAATGGGTACCAAAGGGAACATATGTTTTCCCTAAGGTTCAATCTAACCCAGAAGGACCCAAGCATAAATGGGTACCAAAATGTCCATCTGTTGGTTTGTTTGTACAGGTTGATTCTAAGGGAAATGGACATAAAGGGGTTAAGAATCAAAGAATCCCTTATGCACCAAAAGGAGATCCTCTCAAGTATCAAATAGAAGATACTTGAAACCTGTACCTTTTGTGAGATCTTTGCGAGACACCTAAGAGACAATGGGTTTGCAAAGCCAATTCTCCAAGTACCTAAGGTAAAAGGTACACAATGGTAAAACCTCCTGTCTTTGCTATTAGTAACAATCTTTAAGGTTTTACGCATTGGATATTAGGAATGAACATTGAAAACGATTTTTGAAATTGAAAATCCATTTGACAGATTTATTTATATATTGTTTGCAATGTTCAATAGCTTAACTCTTTATGTATGCATAATGATTTGAAAAACATCTTTTATGCATAAAATCATGTTTAATCTGTTATGCCTAATTATCATAATCTGATTATAGTCTTGAAGCATGTAAATTGGTCTCTACAAGCTAACAATGATTGGATCCAAGCAAGATTGGATACCAAGAGAGAAAAAGATTGTATACAAGCATTGTAGGATCAAGGAAAGCTTTTCAAGAGAGCAAATATACGGTGAAATTATTCAACTCTTGAGAAAGTTTGAAGACACAATGGCGATGTTGATGGTGAATTTGCATCAATACATCTCGGCCAATTACGCTTCAACAAGGACAAGAGGAATTACGGTGATATCTAACCTTACCCTATATTGTGCTTATATGAAATTCATATTTGGGTATTGAATACTTGTCCAATAATGCATTCCATCAAGCAATCAATCATTTATGACTTTCAAAATGTTTTTCAGATTGCTAATGGATCACAAGTGAATTTGTGCATAATTTTCTAAGTTTAAGATTTACGAAATGAACAATTCAAAAACTTGTTTTGAGTTACAATTCATTCTGTGTTTGGAAAATGCATTCCAATGTTTTGAAAATATGCATGTTTTGATTGCACTCAAATGATATTTCAAAAAGTTGGAAATTGACCTTCATTATATTAGCAAGTGCCTTGATTTTCTGAGCATATTCTCAAAGATGAGCTTTCATATCATCAACATCTCAATTTCATAGAACATTATCATGATTTAAAAGAATATTTGAGATATTGAAAACTATTTGCATAGTTTATGAAAAACTCATATCAATGACATACTTTCCTACATGAATGTACTTACGAATTGTCATTGAAAAATGACTTTATTGGTATCACTTATTTGCTTATCTGTATGTTCAATGTTATGAATTAATTGGATAAGATTATTTGTGATACACCTCATGCTTGAATGTAATATGCTCATTTAGAAGCAATTCAGTTTTGTAAGAAGAAAATTTGGGAATCATAAATCCCAATGAGTTGTGAATTGCCTCCACTTAATGTTAGTTATGTGGTTGATGATTAACGAATACTAACTTACGCATTGGAGAATCTAGATGTGTTTTATGCGGGATGTTTATCATGATTAAAAATCTCGACATTCGATAAAGTTTGCTGTCAAGAGGAGCAAACTCGAGCCTACCCAATTTAAACTCGAGCTCGAGACAACCAGAGAGGAGATGAAAGTCTGAAGAAAGCCAAACTCGAGCCTATAAGTGAACAAACTCGAGTTCACAAGCGATCATCAAGCACTTCAGCTCCACTGTTTCACGTTCAGCTCGGGCGAGGTCTGGTATTTCGATGATATCTCACAAACCAGACGTCGGATTGAGGTGAAACTAATGTGTCATTTTGACATAAAATGGAAGTCCAAAGGAGGTCAGATGAATGAGATATGAATTGTGGAAGTTGACAGTTCAATTCACGCCACACAGCAGAGCAAGCATCGGTATTTTGTGTGTATCTCACAAAATACACATCCAATTGAGCTAAAACTGGTGGCATATGAAACTAGACGCATAGAGCTTTTCATCAAGCTTTAAATGAACCAAAACGGAGTCCAGACCGGGGAGATATGGCCTTCGGAAGTTGATGAAGTTGCAAACTTGAGCCTAAAACTTGTACCCTCGAGTTCACGGGATACGAGAGAGCAACCAAGTTCGAGAGGACTTCACGAACTCGAGCCTGTAAGTATTAAACTCGAGTTCACGAGTAAAATTCAAGAGTTCACACATACACTCTTGAAGTCCAGGTTAGTACAAGGTTGTCACGATCGAAATGTTTTTGAAAACTTTGATTGATTTTCTTCACTTCATTCTTCCCTCGAGTCTACCCCTAAATTCTCTCATCCTCCTTGACGAGATTCTGGGTAAATGACCTCCAAACGTTGTGCATCCACCAAAACTCCAGAATTCGACCAAGAACAAATCCAATCCAATCCTCAACTTAATGAGAATTAATCGGAAGAAGGATCGGATCGATCAAGAGCTCCTCCTCCTTCAAGGCCAAGCAAGATCAAAGACCGGCTACTCTCAAGGCCGGGAAGCTCGAAATGCTCTTCCTCTTTCTCATGTTTCTATACCTCATGATTTTGATGCAAGGATCAAGGAAATTGTTGACAAAGCAACTCTGAGTTAATTGATAAGGTAGAAGAAGAAGTTGGGAGATTAGTGACTGAGGTTACTAAAGGACATAGCAATGTGGTGGACATCCGGGAAGGATTCGAGTTGAGCAAGAAGCACTCAAAAATCAGATTGAAGATCACACAGCTAGCAATTCAACTCTTATGATCACCATGATGAACCTAAGTGATAAAATGGACAAACTTCTGTAAAATCAGTCCATAGCTGCTTCTGGTACTGGTTCTGGTGCATCTACTTCAGCTGGACCAAGCTCTGATATGCTTAACTCAGCTTCTGAACCAGCCATCATCTCTGATCAAGCTTCCTCCATTAAACCTGAGCCATCCATTCCTAACACTCAGATTAACCCTCCATCTCAGCAACAAGATCTTATTCCTACACTTTCATTTGGAGGAGAAGAGTGAAAAGGATCTTATCCTATCCCTACACCTTCAAATATCCCAATTGATCCACCCTTGTTTGCTGATGACAAAGGGGGAGAAGAATGAGAAGGATCAATCAATGCTTTCGAAATTATATTGCATATTTTCTTTCGAAACTCTAATGATATTCTGCAGTTTACTTAACATTCTGTTTCTACTTGATTAATATCTGATGAATGTTTAAGTTATGCAGTTTATTGCATTTTGATATCTGCTGAACTCTGATAACTCTGATATGAGCTCATCTGAATTCTCTGATTAATTTTTAATGTATCAATGAGTTATTTTGTTATCTAGCTATCATGACTGATATTAATTGATAAAATGAAGTTGTCATGAGATTTTTTGTTTGCTTAACTTTGATGAAATGAATTGTGTTTATTAAAATATCAAAGTTTGCAAAAGTTTTAACCAAACTTGCTTTCTCATTGTTCAAATGATCAAATTAAATTTTTGAAAGCAATTGATTGTTTACAAGTGTTGTCATCATCAAAAAGGGGGAGAATGTTAGTTCTATATGTGTTTTGATGATAACGACAATTGTAAACATGTATGGATGTTTTTGGATAAACTAAATGGAGATTTAAACTTGTTGATTTCAATCCAAAAACATTCGGCATCGGCGCCAAACTCGAGCCTAGATTTGGCAAACTCGAGTTTGCTGCGCGGAGGCAAAACTCACAAGTTTACATTTTAAACTTGAGACTACGGTTTCTTAAACCTCGGGTTTGTTTCATAAACCTCGGGTTCGGTTCTTAAACCTCGAGTTCGCACCTCCGAGAAAAGTTTCAAAGAGTTTACAAATATGTAAACTCGAGTTTGTGGAGACAAACTCGAGTTTGCCTCTGGCGGAAGAATTTTTCAAATGAGATTTTCATAAACTTGAGGCTCGCTTCCATGAACCTCGGGTTTGCTTCCATGAACCTCGGGTTTGCTTCCATGAACCTCCGGTTTGCGTCGAGGCCAAAAGTTTTCCAAAAGTTTTCTAAGGCGAGCAAACTCGAGCTCAAGTTTATGAACTCGAGTTCGTGCCTTACGAGAGAGCAAAATGATTTTTAACTTGAGAAAACCTCGGGTTTGCCTTTGGAAACCTCCGGTTTGTGTTTTGAGAACTAAAACGATTTTTGACATGAATAGTGTCAAACTCGAGTTCATCACTTATAGACTCGAGTTCATGTTTTATTCAAAATGTGTTTTGATTTGAAAACCCGATGGTTTGCTCGATAGAAGTCTAAACTCGAGCCTAAATATTCAAACCTCGGGTTTGGCCACGAACAAATTTTACAAACCTCGGGTTCTCTACGCAAACCTCGGGTTTGGTCCAGGCATTTAAGCAAAACTTCATTTTAATGTTCGATAAACTCGAGCCTAAATATACAAACCTCGGGTTTGGTCCATACGAGGGCAAAGATTCATATTCAATACTTGAGCAAACTCGAGTTTGGAAAAACAAACCTCGGGTTTGTATCGCGATCGAAATTCAAATTCTACGAATCTGAAACCTTCTTGTTTGATCGTAATACTTCCTATGATTAATCTCTAATGTTACTAGATATGTTTAACCACTTTATTGGTGAGTTTCAGATAAATTAGAGAATGTTTATTGAAGGTTTAAAGCAAAAACAAAAGTGACGTCAGCACTTTAAAAGCAAAACCCAAAAAGTTGCACAACTTTGGCTAATCCACACACACACGTACGCAAAGCATTTAAGAATGTTTTCTACAACAAGCAACTGCATCTCCAACGGATTAATTCGCAGAAGGTCAACACAGATTACTTGGCCAGCTGGTTTAAGAGAATTTTGGAGAGAGAAAGTGCCTAAGCCACCTCCTAACACTAGGAGAACTTCTCCAACGGATCTATCTGAAAGGCAACGGTCATTTAATGATCTCTGAGTATAAATAGAGTTGCATTCAAGCCTTTCCAATTGACACACCTTGTGAAGACGAAAATCATTCTAGTCTCATATTTATTTCTTCGGTTTTTATCTGTAGTATCTTGTGATACATTGAACTTCGATGATTATCATTATCTACTCTTAGAGAGAGTTTGTTTCCTTGTATATCATTCATTGTAACAATCTCAGGTCAGGGGACTTGGAGATTGGAAAAATCAGAGTACAACTTGTAAAGGGGAGTGTGTCCTAGGTTGAGGAGCATCCTTGGTTTACGAGTGTGTATCGATTGTAATCGTAGTACAACTTGTAAGGGGGAGTTAGTCCTAGGGAGAGGATAACTCTTGAGTACGAGTGTGTATCGATTGTTTCCAATTACAGCTTGTAAGGGGGAGTGAGTCCTAGGGAGAGGATCATCCCGAGTACGAGTGTGTAATTGTAATTGAGTGATAGTGGAAAATCCCGAGTGTTTCGGGAATTTGGACGTAGGTCAAAGAGTTGGACCGAACAGTATAAATCCTTGTGTCCAGCTTCTTCTTCCCTCACTCTTTTACCTCTGTTTTTATAACTTCAAAACAGAGCATTTTCTGAAAAGTTTTAAAATACCCAATTCACCCCCCCTCTTGGGTATATAGCTCCACTTACAAAGTGATGCCACAGAATTTGCAGATATAGCCACTGAAATGGTCTATTCTATTGGCTTATGTTCTTTGTATTCAACAACAGAACATTTTGGTCAACTCCTGCAAAAATAATGTTCTTTGGTACTCAATGATTCTTGAGTCCACACTAGATTAGACATAACAACTCTTATGCTCTTATAGAATTAAATCATATGATATTTGAAGCAAAGAGTATAACAATTAAGGATCGAAAATATAGTTTTACCCAATCAAATAAGTTCATGCCAATGAATCAAATAGGGTAACAACTAAATGACATCAAGAATAATATTTCTCAATGACGGTTTGTAAATACACTTTATGCAGAAAAGATGTCATTGATGAAATACATATAAGTTTGATCAAATAGCATTAAAAAAAATCTTATCCATAAAGATAAGCATTTATCAACTCATAGTTCATGAATCATATCAGATTTTTCAAGAACAATAATGAAATATGAAAATAGTTTCAAATCTCAAATGTTCTTTTAGAAATTGATCATGAAAAAAAAAATTCATGAATGAAAGATTCATTTTTAAAATGTGCTTGAAAACAATGATCACTTTAAAAAAGACATGGTGGAAGTCAACATGTTAAATAATAAATCGAAATGTATCTGAATGCTTCGAGTTTTAGAGAATATGTTGAACATTGAAGTTAACATGTTGAAGAATTTTAAAAAGCCAAAGTCATGAAAGTAAAGCATCATCAAGGCATGCTTAGCACAACATATATAAGCTTAATGACTTTGCTATTGACCAAGAGATAATCTTGCCTTAGAGAGTAGAGTCTTGAAAATATAAGAACATTCAAGGCAAGAGTATGAATATGCGAGAGATAGTTACTCGAATATAGATGAACACAAATGCTGATGTATTTGAGTAACACAAGGAATACTAGGATTCATGGACGATGAAGTACAAACTCATTAATCCAAATGATTAGAGTTCCATAATATTATCCTACTAAGTTATTCCATATAATGGTTAATGCACTAACATTTAATGCATTAATGAACATTCATAATGCTTGGAGTAACTTGACCAATAAGAATTTATCCTATAAACATGAGATTTTCACAAATTGAATTCTCTTATTGAGATAAACTTGAAACTCATATGTGATTAACTTGTTAGACATAAGGTCTAACTAGTTAGATAATGAAACTAAAGAGTTCAAGCAAAAACATTTAATTCCAAAATCAATGTGTGAATGATAGGGAAAACTCAATTGGACAAGTTTGAAGCATATCCAACATTCAATATACAATATTGACTTCCAATTTGAAACATTATTTGAATGCAATCAAAATATGGATATGTTTTCAAAGCATTTGTATGCACTTTCACAAAACAGTGTGAGTTGAAATCCAAACAAATTTTACACTTGTGCATTTCAAAAACATGAACTTAGAAAGTTATGCACAAATTCATTTATGGTCCATTTAGAAATCTGAAAACATTTTGAAAAATATAAATGATTGATTGCTAAAGGAGACAAGTATTCATTACTCGAAGTGAATTTTATATAATCATAATATGGGGCAAGGATTAGACATCACCGTAATTCCTCTTGTCCTCATAGAAGCTTGCTTGGTTGAGATGGATTGGTGTAGATAACTCTTTTTTTTTTTTAGTGTTCACCATCAACATTAAGCATAGATTGTTTAGCTTCCTCAAGAATTGAATTGTTTCTCTATGTTGCATTCTTGAGTGGCTTCCTTTGATCCTACAAAACCGTATAAATCTTTTTCTTTCTTGGTATCCAACCTTACTTGGATCCAATCATCGTTAGCTTGTAGGAACCAAAATTCACATGCTCTTATGAATATAATTAATTCAGAATAATTGAGCACAATGAATTAATCATGACTTTATGCATAAAAGAAATACTTTCTTTTCAAATCATCATGTATGCATAAAGAGCTAAACCTATTGAACATTGCAATCTCTTTCAAAAATAGATCGGGATGTGAGAACTCAGTTTTTAAAGAAAATAGTTTGCAATGCTCATTCCTAAGGCTACAAGATATAAAACCTCATAAATATTTCAGATGATAGAGGAGGAGGTTTTACCATGTATACCTTTGGGTTAGGTATTTGGAGGATTGACTTTGCTTACCCATTGCCTCTTCCTATCACATTGACTCTTCATATGTCTTTCAATGGGTGTCTGCAAAGCTCTCTCAAAGGATATAGACTTCAAGAGTCTTCTATTTGATAGTTGAGAGAATCTCCTTTTCTTGTTCTCCTCAAGATAGATGAATGGTACTCTATGGTAATTTGTTCTTGAGGTAGATGATACTTTTCTTGCTTGTATCCATCGCTTCCTTTGATGTTTAAACCTTGTAGTTCCGCAATGGGTGCCTTGAGAGTTCTCTTGCTTGATATAGATGCTATGATCTTCTTTATTGGAGCATGAGAAACTCTTGGCTTCTTCTTCCTCTTTTCTGTACCTTGATGTCCATTCTTTTTGGAATCAATCTGTACACACAAGGCACTAGATGGACATTTTGGTACCCACTTATATTTGGGTCCTTGACTATTAGCATTGGACCTTGACTGTCCTTTAGCAACCCAAATAAATTTATTTCTCATATTAGAATTTCTCCTAATATAGCATGCATGAGAAATATGTCCAGATTTTCCACAATAATTGCAAATAATAGAATTATGCTTATTATGAACAACTTTGCAAGAATTGTGTGGGTCTAGTGGATGCAATGTCAAGTGACTCATATTTGTGTATTCTTTCTTCCCACATGATTTTCCAGCATCATTTTCGAAAATATGTTTGTTTTTCAAAATAGAATCGAAAAGGTTGAAAAACACTTCTATGCAATTGTTTGAAAACATTTTTCTTTTCTACACAAGAAGAATTGGAATTGTTTACCTCATGTGTATCTTGAGCTCTAGCTAATGATTGACCACAATCTTCCATGAGCTTTTCTTGGGAATCTTCTTCCTCTTGTTCTTTTGTGTTGATTTGGATCATGGAAGTATTCAATGATTTCTCCTTCTTCATTCTCCACTTCCAATTGTTCATCGATTGTGGATACGCGACTTATAGTTTCGGATGGACATCAACACTTTCAACTTCCACACACTTGTTAGAAGCATATATAGAATCAAGAGTATCCCATATTTCTTTAGCACTAGAGCAAAACTTGATTTTCTCTAAATCATTTTTCGGTTAAAAACGATGAAGAATTTTCATTGCTCTAATATTCAATGAAAACATTTTCTTTTCTATTTAAATCCAATCCTTTCTTGGTTTGAAATCAAAAACGTTTGTAAAAACATTCCACATATGAAAATCGATCAGTTGCTTTGATAAAACTAGTCATTCTAGCTTTCCAAAACCAAAAATCAATATCTTTGAAAGATGGTGGAATGGTATAATCAAAACCTTCGAAAACAAGGAACACCCAAAATCAGCCATTGAAACTCTTGAGACGGTTAAGTCCTCTATACAAGAGCCTAGCTCTGATACCAAATGTAAAAACCGGCTGAACCCAAGAGGGGGGTGAATTGGGTGAAGTATAAAAATTTAGGAACTTTGAAAATCTTTTCGTAACTTACTGAAATCAGTTTATAAAGCAATAATCAGTCATTCAAATATATATATGCACATTCAAACATATATCTTTGGAAATGTAAGAGATAAGGGAAGAGAATGTGCAAAGCGATTTATCTTGGTTCGGCCCAATCCTTGACCTACATCCAGTCCCAAGCTTCACTTGGGATTTTCAATCCACTATCTTCTTTCAACTCGATTACACGTTACGTACAAGAGGTAATCCTCTCACTAGGATTCACTCCCCTTACAAAGCGTAATCAACACACCGCTTGATTACACACTCGTACTCGAAGTAATCCTCTCACTAGGATTCACTCCCCTTTACAAGTTGTATTCAACACAATGTGTCCCACTCAAGATCACCCAATCTTGAGTAACTCTCGAATAGATAGAATGATTACAATAAATCTTCTCTCTCGAAGTGAATAAATGAACAACGAAGAATAATACAAATCATCTCACTCTCTAAGCCGTCTAGACATGAAAAACGAGTGTAAATGATGTAAAAATCGGAGTATCGGCATATTGAAGATGTAAGCTTGTGTCTCTACGTTTTTTGCTTGAATCTGTCTTCTATATATAGGTAGAGATCAATATATGACCGTTGAGAAGATTCAATGACTGTTGGATAAAGAAATATAGCCGTTAGAACTTTTGCACACTTTTGATGTTCGAACCAAATCGATATTTTGAAGGTTTGCTTCTAATCCTTCATTTTAATCATCGAAACTCACTAAAAAAGTGGTTAAACATGTCTATGAACATTAGAGATTAATCATAGGAAGTATTAAGATCAAACAAGAAGGTATTGCAAATTCGTCGATTTGAAATTCTGAAGTCGAAGAAACACGGAGGTTTTTGGAAACCTGGAGGTTTTGAAACCGGAGAAAAGTCATTTGCTCTGTTTGCCCAAACCTGGAGGTTTCTCTCAAAACCTGGAGGTTTTGTCAAAAAGGGAAATTCTGAATTTTTGCGCCAAACGAAACACGGAGGTTTTTTCACAAACCTGGAGGTTTTTTCACAAACCTGGAGGTTTTGAAAATCAGTGAAAAACTTTGCTCTGGATGCCGAAACCTGGAGGTTTCTCCAAAACCTGGAGGTTTTCACTTAAATCTGAAAATTCTGAGATTTGAGCCAAAACGAAACACGGAGGTTTTCACCAAAACCTGGAGGTTTTGAAAACTTGGAAAATTCTTGGTCAATCTTAAACTCAAGTTTATATGTCCAAGCTCGAGGTAAGAATCCAAAGCAAGAAGAATCAGCTCCAAACTCATTGCATTATGTCCGTTATGATCTGATGAATGAAGGCTGTTCTTGATCAGCGTTTTTGCAACGTCCTGAGCTGACTGTCAACTTTTGAGGGACATATCTCCTTGGTCTGAACTCCGTTTTAGTCCATTCAAGTCTTTATGGAAATATCTGTGAGTCTACTTTCATATGCCACCGATTTTAGCTCAATCGGATTTTTAGTTTGTGAGTTACACTCAAAATACCGAAGGTGGGTCTGGACTATGACGTTGATTCTTGTGGCAACTTGTAAAAATTATATCTCCTTGATATAAACTCCTTTGGGCTTTAATTTTATATCCAAATGACGCATTGGGAGTCTAGTTTCATATGCCACTAATTTCACCTCAATCCGATTTCTGGTTTAAGAGATATCATCGAATTACCAGACGTCGCCCGTGCTGAATGTGAAACAGTGAAGCTGAAAAGCTGATGTTGGCTGAAACCTCGAGGTTTTGGTGAAACCTCGAGGTTTTGGCTGAAACCTTGAGGTTTTGATTGAAACCTCGAGTTTTGCTAGTCCAGAGACACCGAGAGACGCTGAAGACACTCAAACCTCGAGGTTTTTACTCAAACCTCGAGGTTTCTCATCCTAAACCTCATATTTGCTTGATTTAACTACGAATTGACTCATTCCAACTTCCATATGATCTTGGAGCCTCCTAGCATCAATATAAGAACTTGAATAATGATATCTTCATTCCATTCAGCAAGTTCTTCCTTCTTCCATCTCCCAACTTGATCATTCTTCATCATTTAACTTGAGCTTATCATTCTCTGTAGCTTCTTCCTTCTTCAATATCCATAAAGTGATGAAACTTCATTCCAACTTCTGCTTATCATATAGACTTCCGTATCACAAGAACTTGAATGCTGATATTCCTATTATATTGTGCAAGTTCTTTTGATAACATCTTTCTCTAGTCTCTTCTCTTCTTCTTGGTTATCCTCCAAAATCCATTGATAGCATCTTGCTTTCTTGACAACCTCTGAGATACTTCTTTCTTTCATCTCTTATCTCCTTCTTGATCATTCTCCTTAATTTAACTTGGACTAATCTACATTAAACATAGTAGTTAGTAAATGTAGGAGATAACTATATTACTCAATATATTACTCAACCTTTTTGCTTTTAAGAATTGCACTATATAAGACATCATCAAAACTAATCAAAACCAACAATCTTCGCTCCTGTATAGATGACTGACCAGGGACATTTAGCATAATCTATAAGATATATCGAAGGATGCAGTTATCACTGTAAACATGCGAATGAAATGATAACTAAATGGAGAACAATGACTTGCCCCAGGGCATAATTTCCAACATAATATAAATACCATATACATGTGACGCCTCTTCCACCCCTCCCCGTGGCGATTCTCTCTTCCTCTCTCACTCTCTCTCCTCCTTCCTTCTCCTCATGGTGACCCTTGGCGTCATCATTCTTCCGCCGCCTCTTCCACCCCTCCCTGCTGCGCCTGCAAGTTCCTCCAGGAAATGCATTGCTGGCTGCATCTTTACTCCCCACTTTAGCTCCGATCAGGGCTCCGCCCGCTTCACCGCTTAATTTAAGCACGCACTTTACATGAGTTTTGCTAAGCTCACTTGTCCGATCCTGTTTATGGCTGTGTTGCCACTATCATGTCTTTGCAAATTAAGCTGTGAAAGTGTTCCTTTAATCATCATAATTCAAAAGGAAATGATATTATTGTTTGGATGATTGATCATATTGGTTTATGCAAAAGGGGCCTGCTTAGGAGCTTGCATGAAGATGTGGTGTTCGATAACCCGAAGGCTTTAGTGTTAAAGTATAATGTGTATGTTTTATAAAATAGAAGAACAAACGACACGGTTTTGGCTTGCTACGAGAGTAAATTATCGCATCAAAAGCGGGTATGTCAATTCCATAAATTTATTAATTTACATCCTATTAAATGTTAGTGTATGTTATTAAAATAGAAGCAAAATATATATGTATATGTAATAGGGGCAGAGTTGGAAACTTGTTAAACTTTAAGACAAAATTATTGATTTTCAAGGTTTTTCTTAATTTTGGTAAAATATGTTGGAAGTGATTTATAAATTAGATAATAAGAGTATAATGGATGCAAAAGTTGGAATTATTATGTATTTATATTAGAAGTGTTTAGGTAGCCAATAACCTTAAATATAGCTTGATTATATGAAAGATTACTTGTAAGTGGGAGGTTGTAAGTTTAATCTTTTTTTTAAATAAAATAGTGTCAAACCTTATAAATAAATAAAATTACCTGGAAAGAAATTCCCTCTATACGATACGAGCGTAATACTATTTGTATTCAGTAACATCAAAGAGCATATATTTTTATTTAAGAAAAAAACAGACTTGTAAGAGAGCTTACTATTAATAAAAAAAGTTTTAAGGTGAAAAAATATCCATAAATTTGTACCCAATGTGCAAAAATATGTATTTTTGGGATATGAAAATACCCATAAACTTTAAAAATTGAAGCATGAATGACACAATCATTAAACCTATGTCATCCACATTATTTTGTTAAGGTACAAATGATCCATTCCGAAAATTTTAAATCGACTTTGAAAAAAAAAAAAAAAAGAAGAAGTAAATAACACATAGGCTTCTTGCACAAATTTGCACCTTAACAAAAATGATGTGAATAATATGTGGACTGTCAACTCGACATATTTGATCAATTAACACTTAGAGCAAAATTACCCATTGGAAAAAACTTCCAGGACAAAATTGCCTCTTAACCATATATGATTTTATCTTGCTTTGATTTTAAAAGTCCACGGGTATTTTTATACTAAAGAAAAGTTAATGAATATTTTTACACATTAAGCCTAAGTATATAGGTATTTATGCTACTTAATCCATGAAAAAAAAAATAACATCCTCCTCAATATCATAAAAATCATACCTCATCTCTACCTATAGTGGCCAGACCCTTTTTTTTTTTTTTTTTTTTTTTCCAATAGAAAACCCAATAAAAGGTACTCTTTTTGGTCCTAATTATAGGACAATATTTGATTTTTGATTTTTTGTCCTAATTATAGGACAATATTCTATTTTTTTATCAATTTTTTTTCCTAAAATACCCCTATTGATGCTTTCATTTGGGAGTTCAGATATGAATGAGGGATTGTATGAAATCAACAAGGTAATCAAAGTGCAAAATTTATATAAGCGTATTTTGAAAAAATGAGTAAAATTAACTAATTTAACTACTATCCTTATTCTCTTCAAAATCATTTAAGTATGTCTTATAATTAGGATCGAGTTAGTATAGAATTTCTAGCCATTTTCCTCAAATCTGATGCGAGAGAAAATGGCTTAAATATGTCTGAGTTGGATAATGGGTCCTTTTAAATGGAAATTGAAAGTCATGACGAACTAACATTCCAATGTGACATAAAGTTGGGGGTTGATGAGTTTGGATTAATAACATAGCAAATTAAGCACATCCTTGGCCCTTTATCATAAGATATTTTTTTAGAAATATAGTACAACAATTAGTAGAGTATTAACTATTTTTTTTTAAATATGCCCTTATTTTTCTTTTCTATTTAAACATGAGTAAAATATGATATTGGTTGATGTGGTAAGCACGGCTGCACTCGTAAAGAGGAGACACCAAGTTCATACTTGTTAGAAGAGACAAAAACTATTTTTCCCTAAGCACATAAGATTAATGACTTAATTAATAGGTTATCCTACATTCTTACTCCCTCTAATCTTTATTATAATGCATCAACTAGTAAGTGCATTTGGTCATTTTTATAAGACACTTACTTGTTCCTAAGGAGCATTAATTATCTTTTTTCCATATATGCCCATAATTAATAGATATAGTGGGTAAGAGTAATAATTAATACAATATTAGAATTTAGTACAATTAGTAAGGATAATATTGGAAATTACATAATTCTAGGACAATTTTATTGACTTTAAATGTTTTTTTAATTTGTGAAAATTGTTAGTTGGTATTTTATAAAGACTAAAAGGAATATAAAGGAATAAAAATAACCTCTCCCAAATTCCGATGTAGTAGTTTAGAAATTAGAGGTAAAGTAAAGGAAGGGATTGACAAAGGGAGCTGTGGTATGAAGCTTCCTTTGCCTGATTGGTTATGTCAAGTAGAAATTTCTGTGCACTTGACAAAAGCTCTTATACTTGAGATAATCACATTGCCCTGAGGCCTTATCACTTTGACCGGGTCTCCATATTATAAATAGGGTTAATTAATCGATTATACATATATATATATATAATTTCAACTAATTTTTAATTAGATTCCTATATTTTTTATCTGGTCCTTATACTTTCACTTAATTTTTTATCAAGTCCTTGTAGTTTTGCTTTTTTCTTTTTATCAAGCCCTTAAAGTTTCTCATGATTTTTAATTAGGTCCCAGTACTTTTTTATTTTGTAGGTTTTTTTATATTTTAATTTATTAATTTAATTAAAATTTAAATAAATGATTACTATTAAAATATAATTTAATAATAATAAATTTAAATTAATAATTCTATAATAAAAAAATATATTTAATTAGAAATTTTTAGTTAATTATTATATTTATATTATATATTTAGAATTTTTTATAATTATAAAAATTTTAGTAAAAAATAAATAATTTAAATATCTGCTTAATTAAAAATTTATGAAGAATACATAAATAATTCATAAAAAAGAATGTTAAAATAGAAATATCATGATAATTTGTTATTTATAGAATAATATTTAATAATATTATATTTATAGAAAAATATTATTAGAATTTATTGAATAAAGACTTGATAAAAAGGGGAAAAAAATCTTCAAGGACTTGATTAAGAATATGTGAAAGTATAAATACCTAATAAAAAGGAGAAAAAAAACCTAGAGGGACCTAATTAAAAATTGGTTAAAGCTATAAGAACATGTAGGTTAGTTATCCCGTATGAATAATCCCTCTATTTCAACTCCCTAATATATTTTTTATCTGATCAAGATATTTTTCCTTTCAAGGTTAAAAAGTGTAAATGGTTTTCATCTCTCTCAATAAATATATTTTTTAGAATTTGAAATAGGATGAAGTCGCTTACCACTTTAACCAACAACTAATTGATCAACTCTCACTTCAATTCTTTTTATAAGTTCTTT
This sequence comes from Acacia acuminata, assembly GCA_019022655.1. Taxonomy (NCBI): domain Eukaryota; kingdom Viridiplantae; phylum Streptophyta; class Magnoliopsida; order Fabales; family Fabaceae; genus Acacia; species Acacia acuminata. The sequence goes on along the minus strand of JAFJYI010000028.1, from coordinate 3,870,388 downwards.
TTGAACTAATCCTCACATGCTAATGAATGACATTTAAGTCTCTCAATATGACTTAAATTAATTTTTTAAAAAATTAAGTTTACCTTTATTAAAATTTTCTCTCTCTACTTTACAAATCATTTTCAACTCTTTCTTATTTTTCTCTCTTTCCATTTTCCAACTAGAATTAAACAATGGTAAAATATGAAAACAATAATTAATAGCCCTCTAAGTGGACTTACATTTAGGACAGAAATATATGTCTGCTAAAACAACTGGAGTGGTAATTAATAATGGTAATTTAAGAAAAAATATTTAAGACAAGGAAGATTGATATCTTATACTCATATGATCCTATCTATAATAAGCAAAGAGAAGGTTTTTTTTTTTTTTCCTATTTATAAGTTATATCATTAATTTTATCCTTTATATATTGCAGTGTAATTTTATAAGTTAAATATGTAATTTTATCCTTTATTTATTGCAGTGTAAACTTTGTGTTCTTATAGTAGAGTGTATTTTAAATAGAGCTAAAATTTAAAAAATATAAAATTTTAAGAGAGAATTAATAAGAATTAAGATTTTTCTTGGTTCAGATAAAATATATTAGAAGTAACTTATAATTAAAACAAATTTCTAACTTTCTCAACTAACTCATATGTAGCAGACTGTATAAAGATTACTCGTTTTCAATATACTTTGTGTCCCAATCACACTCAATCAAGCAGTTATATATTTCTGGTCTTTTGTGTTGAAGAAGAGGGTGCATTTTCATGGAAATTAAAAGCCATGACGAAGTCAGATTCCAAAGTGACATTAAGTTAGGTTTGAATTTGGGTGAAGAAATATCAAATGATAGTTGACATGGGAAGAATTGAACGAGCCTTTTAATTTTTTAAAAAAATCTATTTAACATTTTTAATTTAAAAATCTTTTTAAAATATAGCTTACTAACATATACTACCTCTAAGCCATATGTATGACAAAAAAATTACTAACTCCAAGCCTATTTATAAAAAACAAATGATAATTTAATAACTTTTACTTTTTTTTTTTTTTTTTTTACAGATAGGCCTAGAGGTAGTATTTTCTATGATTATCCCATTTAAGAAATTTATAAAGGACTTGTTTCTTCTTTTTTTTTTTTTTTTTACTTTTTTTTTTTTTTTTTTTTTCAAAATGTGCCTTAAAGGTTGTTTAATACATGAAAATGTTATTTGAAGAACCCCCGCGCGGGGGGGGGGGGGGGGGGAGCAAGGATAATATTTTTCCTGTATTTAGTAAATGACAACTGACAAAGCGATTTTTTTTTTTTTTAAAAAAAGGATAAACTATACATTTGTTCTTCTAAGTTTAGGATAAGATTTAGATTAAGAGATAGGATATTATCACTACCAATTTTATGTCACTACCAAGTCACTACCACTTTTTCACTGTTAGATCAGAATCTCATCTATCTTTATTATTTCTCTTTCCTATTAAGATTCTAATCTAACGGTGAAAAAGTGGTAGTGACATAAAATTGGTAGTGACAATATCCTACCTTAGATTAATCCCTTAAATTTAAAAAGTGGATTTTCAATATATTAATGTTAACTTAAACTAAATTTCAAAGGGCACTTGGACAGAGAAAATACAAAATCATAATAAAAGAAGTAGCTTTATTTTTCAATTAATTAGTATTCATTATTATCAATCCAATTTTTAGCATAATCAGATTAACAAGGATACAAATTCCTTTGAACTTGCTCTAATGGCCTATTTGGTTTGACGGGAGTGAGTATAAAGGAGGATATTGACCAAATTACCATTAATAAGAAGAATATTCTTTTTTGTTGAAAGTATATTTTTGGAATATTAAAAAGTTTCCATGGGTTATTTAGTAAAGATGAGACTCTCTCTTCTCTCCCTCCCTCTCCCTTCCCTCAAACCAAATAAGCCCTAAGGAAGCACATGAGAAGAAAGAAATCAGAAGAGGAAGAAATTACTGGTTGTTTGATTCTATTCACTATTTTTTTGTTCCTGCGTCTTTTCTCTAATTTTTGTAAAATAAAAAGTAATAAAACATTAAAAGATGTTTTGGCTTTTTATTTTTCAGAATTTTTTTTTAAAAATAAATAACTTTTTTTTAGCTAAGCATATGTATCCTTCTATTGGAAGCCATATCCCAATAGGATTTGAATCTTCATTAACCACGTTCTAAAAGACTAACCCTTTTCATTAGAATCAACCTCCATTTGTTAAAATAAATAAAGGGTGAAGGTGCAAATTTACCAAACAGCTATTACCCAAAGAGCGTCTGGGCCAAATAACTATTGAAGGGACCAAAATTGCCAATCAACAATTAAAAAGTGAAAAAAAAAAAAAAACCAAATAACTATTAAAAGTGGAAAAAAAAAAAAAAAAAAAACTATCACAATTAAGTTAAAATGTGAGACACCGGCGTAGGACGGTGGCGAAAACGCATTTGGAGAAAATAGCGGTTAAGCCTTCTTGTTGGAAAAGGAAAACACCAACGAGAGATGGGACCCATGGGAGCATGCATTGCGGCGGCGGCGGTTTGCTTGCTTGTGGCATCGGAGGGATGGAACCGGGGTGTAAGGTGTGTCCGGTCGAACGTTGTGGACTGCTTGGATGAGTTCAAGAGGGTAAGTGAAACACCCAGCAACAATAGAAGCTTTGGAAATGCCGACCTCACTGACACTATGACAGTCAATGGAAGACGAAGACACCAAGACAGTGACGGGGTAATAGTTTGTTAGCGAATCTGCTCCAAATTGTGTTTTTTTCCACTTTTTAATTATTGATTGGCAATTTTGGTCCCCTCAATAGTTATTTGGCCCAGACTCTTTGGGTAATAGTTGTTTGGCAAATCTGCACCTTGACCCATAAATAAATAACTAAACACACATTTTCAAAGAAGTTTTTCAGTTTTTTGTTGTTGATATAAAGTTTTTCAGTTTTTTGGTTTTGTTTTTCAGAACAAAAAACTCTCCTGTAAACAGGAAATCGAACAGGCCCTAAAAGTCCATAATATCAGGCCTGTAGCAAAGTCCAGTAGGCCGAGCAAACATCATTGTAGATGACCCAGAAAACCTTGACACCAACCCATGTCATTACGCTGAAAAAATGCCACCCATAAAGTCCACTTGGTCAACCAAACCATTTAAAATGTTAGTTAAAAATAAAAAATATAGATATATCAAAAAAAAATTTATAGAAGATATATATCTTTCTTTCTAATTATACTCCTATTAATAAAGAGAATACGAGTAAATGTGAGTAACATATATTCAATAGGTATAAAAACAAAAAGAATAGTTTAAAATTTTTGTTCTTTGTATTAAGAAGCGCTCCTAGGAGAGAGATTGTTCTTTATAAAAATGACCACCTAAAGGAAAAAATGACTTCAAGAGCCAAATACGTGGTGAGAAAGGTGTCAAGAAATATTATTCCCCTCAGAACCAAATTAAGCAATGAACAAAGCAGCAAATTTAGAAGTAATTACATCTTAAGCAAATCGTTGATTTCGTCGATTATAGCTTGTCTCTCTCAATCTCGGCGTGGCTTTGTATTTAGCTTCTTCCTCCATTTTGTGAACTGAAACTGATGGTACTTTCTCCAATTCTAAATATAAAACATAGTTGATTTTTTTTTTTTTTTTTTTGGTTGTTGGAGAAACTAAATAAGTTAGATAAGTTACTTAATCATATCATATATTGTATATTCTTAGATTATATATTAATTTATTAGTCAAACTAATTAGTTTGAAAGAAAAAATAAAAATATTATAAAATAATTTAATTAACTTTCTTAATCTTTCCCAAAAAAAGTCAACTTTATATTATATTTAAGATGGGAGGGAGCAGTATAATGGGATGTTGGTGGCACGAAGGGAGTAATATGCGTTTTGAGCTAGTTGATAGTATGAACTCTTGTGTTGGTTTTGAAATCACAAAATAAAATAAGGTATGAAGAAGATAGATTGTGCATGACATGATGAAGAACACAGATTGATGATGGATATATGGTACCGGTACGAGCAGTGCAAAATCTGCAGTTTTAGAATCTTTCTCCCACAAGAACATAACAGCCTACAACAAATTAGAGGATTATCCCTGTATTAGGTACTCCCTTCGGTCCTAATTATAAGATAATATTTGAGAGTTGATTTTGGTTCTAATTATAGGACAACATTCTAATTTTTGTCATTTTCTTCCTAAAATACCCCTATTTTATTCTCTCGAGTGTGTTTGATTTTTGGTGATTATATGTATCTGGTGTGTAAACTTTTCCAGTTATTGAAACTTTTAAATTGTTAGATTTTAATTTATTTATCGATCAACTGTCGTTAATTTATCAATATATATATGGACACACACATATATACATACATATATACACCGACACACACACACACATATATCTTTGTGTGTGTGTGTATCTTTGTGTATATATATGTGTATGTCTACATACAAATATACATATACACACACGTGTACACACACACACACATATCTTTGTGTGTGTGTGTGTGTCTGTCAATATATATATATATATATATATATATATGCGTGCGTGTATAAAAACACACACACACACACACACATATACATATGTGTGTATGTGTATGTGTGTGTGTATATATATTTGTGTGTGTGTGTGTTCATATATGTGTGTAGATATATGTATGTATGTGTGTGTGTGTATATATATTTGTGTGTGTGTGTGTTCATATATGTGTGTAGATATATGTATGTATGTGTGTGTGTGTGTATATATATTTGTGTGTGTGTGTGTTCATATATGTGTGTAGATATATGTATGTATGTGTGTGTGTGTTTATATGTATATGTCTATATATATCTATATGTATACATATATACACACATATATGTATATATATCAAAACCATTATTTCAATTATAAAGCGTGTGGAAAGGAAAATTTTATGTCGGAAAGCTATGTGGTAGGGGTTGTTGATTTACTTTTACTTATGTCATTTTAAATTTATATAAGGACATTTTAGGAAAATGAGTAAAATTAACTAATTTAACTCCTCTCCTTAATCTCCCTAAAATCGGTTAAATATGTCCTATAATTAAAACCGGAGGGAGTATTAATTAGACAGAACTAGACATTTAGTACTTTAAATTTATCCTATGTTTTTATAAAATGTCCTTTTAATTCCCTAATCTTAACGTCGTTAATAAAAAAAAAAAAAAACTAATATCAAAATTTTAGATGTTAAAACCTACTTAAAATTAGGATCATAAAATAATTTTAAGATATCAACATATTAATTTTAAATTTCAAAATAATAATGGTCATTTAAAATGATCAGTTGATATTAACAATGTTAGGATTAAATAACCAAGAAATGCTTCTTAAAATTGAAGTATCAGACTAAAACTTTGTATAAAATTAGAGGACGAAAAATATAATGTACTTTTTCCATTATTTTATTTTGCATTTACGAAACAAAATATATACATGAGAATGACTCTTTTTTTTTTTTTTTTTATAAAGACATGAGAATGACATTTAAATCTTAAAAGATTTTTTTTTTTTTTTAATTGATCAAATATTTCCTCCACAAAGCTTAGAGGACAAAGGGTTTTTGCCTATACCCATATTTCTAGGATTTAAACTTGTGTTCTTTTTTTATAGGGATGAGGCCCTTTACCACTTCAACTAACAATTTGTTGGTAAGTCCTAAAAGATTTAATTAATAACAATTAAGTTCTTGAAAAAAAAAATTCTGAAAAAATGAGTTACAAATATCAATTTAAACTATTACAACCATAAATATTAATGATGGCAAAAAGACCATAAATATCAATATTAAATGGAGACTTAGCTTTTGAATATAAGGAAAATAGTCATGTCAAGTTCTTTATATCCATTATATTTAGTACTCTTCTCACGAATGACCATGTGTGTTTTTTTTTTTTTTTTTTTTTTTTTTTTTTTTTTTTTTTTTTTTTTTTCAGGTAGGCTTATAATTAAATGATAACATTTTAAAGGGAAAATCCCATTAAAAGCCTTTTAAAATACTCAAATCTAAGTTAAATTTCTAAACTTAACAAATTTTAAATTGGGTGGATCATTTCAACTCAGAATTTTATAGTTGAATGATTTTGTCAATATATCCTTTTGCTCCCTCTCTAATTCTTACCACTAATTGCTTCTTCTTGTTTTTGTTTTTTATTCATTAAAAAAAGGAGCAAAGCCCTACAATGAAAAATTGGGTGAGGTCTTGTCGTTAGAGAAACAAGCCACCAACAAAAATTTGCCAAGTTTTTCTCTATAATTGTACGTTGTTTTCCTCAAAATTTTATGTTAATTTTGATGCTCTCTATGTTTCCTGCGATGGTGGAGATTTGATGTACAGTACCGTGTTTTTCTCATAGGACTTGCACCAATGTCGCCATTGCATCATTAGTTTCTTCATCTTTCAGACCCTCTCTGAGAATCGGGGTTGTGTTTTGTCAAAGCAGCAATTATTGATGAAAAATTAGAGAGGGAGCAAATTAAAAGGTATATCGGTAAAGGCACTCAATTATAAAATCCTGAATTGGGATGATTATCTAAACTGGTAAATTCACAGCTTATAGTCATAAACATGTAATTGAAGTGAGTTGTAATAAGCCGACTATCAGGGGAGAGATTTCAGCAAGTGTTGGTCCTCAACATGGGCAGCCATATCTACTAATTGACAGGCATGGCAACTGTCAACAACCTAGTTCTGATACCATTTAATTCAACAACCTAGCTCTAATATCAAATGTTAGATGTTAGGTATCTAATCATTTACCAGCTAGCTTTGATACAAATTAATTGGTATTCAGGTTAAATGAGGAACCTTTCCGTGAGCATTTCATTCTATCTTAGACTTAGTATCACATTCTAGGGAGTCTAATGCATATGATGTAAAGTTGCACCTGACTTCTAAAGCCAACAAAATCAAATAGATATCTTACTGTAAAATTGACAAGTTCCAAGCAAATCAAGTCCTTGCATGAGAAGTCGTCAGATGACATTTCATATGGATCTGTTGGATATGATTAATTTTGATGATGTCTTATATAAATGAGCAAAAATCTTGTATACTATATTTATCTCCTACATTGACTAACAACTATATATTTAATGTAGATTAGTTCAAGTTGAATTATAGAGATTAATCAAGAAGGAAATAAGAGGTTATAGAAATAAGAACTTGCAGAGAATGCCAAGGAAGCAAGAAGTTATGAAAATATTTTGGAAATAATCAAGAAGAAGAGGAGCTATTGAAGAAGGTAGAATTTGCAAAGAATGATGAGTCCAAAGAACAAAGAAAGAGTTGCATTATGGAGAATGATCAAGAAAAGAGAAGAAAGAAAGAAGAACTTGCTCAATGGAATGAGAAAATCATTATACAAGTTATAAGATTAACTCTAGAAGTCTCCACGATGATATGGAAGTTGGAATGATTCAAATCGAAGTTAAAATAAGCAAAATCAAGCTTTGAGATGAATTAACTTGAGCCAGGATGTCTAGACTCGAGTTAGAATGGTTTCTATTGTGTTTTGGGCACCCGGTACAGTTTGACTCGAGCCAAGAAACACACAGACTCAAGTTTGGGTCTTAACTCGAGTCAGCCATATTGTTCATTCGAGCCAATAGTGATTTTCAAGCCATTTTCGCACTCTAGAACGAGTTGACTTGAGTCAGGCTTCAGTTGACTCGAGTCAGGTATGTTTTTCAGCAACTCTGTTCTACTCTGTTTCACGTTCAGCTTGGGCGAGCTCCAGTAATTCGATGATATCTCCAAACCAAATATTGGATTAAGGTGAGACTAGTAGCATATGAAAATAGACTCCCAATGCGTCATTTTGACATAAAATTCAAGACCAAAGGAGTTCAAATGAGAGAGTTATGAATTTCACAAGTTGGTCAATTCACGCCACACATCAGACCAAGCTTCGGTATTTTGGGTGTATCTCACAATCTACAAATCCAATTGAGCTAAAACTGGTGCCATATGAAAGTAGACTCAAAATTAGTTCCATCAAGAGTTGAAACGGTCAAAACGGAGTTCAAACCAGGGCGTTATGGCCTTCCAAAGTTGACACTCGAAATTCTAGATTCATTTCAGCATAGGCTCGGTTGTCTGGATATAGCTCTCATTATACACAACCAATGAAGTGAAACCAATTCCATATGACTCTAGACTCAACAAGTGTTTCATAGAATTTGGAAGCAACCAATTTTGATGAGCGCCTCCTCAAGTCAAGTTCAAGTCAAAGAACAAAGAATTGAGGATTTTGCCTCGAGCCAGAAGTTCCACCTCCAGTCTAAGTGAAGGCAGAGAGTTAGAGATTTTGAGAGAGGTTTTTACCTCGAGCTAACAAGTGCACCTCGAGTCAGAAGGATCGTTTTTCAGAAATCCCAAAGTGTTTTGTTATACCTGACTCGAGCCAACATTTTGGTCGCCTCGAGTTTGGGGACAGACTCGAGCCAAGGTTTTTTGTGCCTCTAGTCAAATGCTTTTAAAGCTAATGGATCAATTGATAATTGACTCGAGCCAGGATTTTGGTTGCCTCAAGGTTGGGCACAGACTCGAGCCAAGTATTTTGCTACCTCGAGTCAGACAGTGTTGTGATTAGTCTTCTCAGTTTTGAACAATGGATTGACTCGAGCAATATCCAACTTGAGCCAAGTCAAGCCAGAGCAACTGATGAAGAACAAATCTGACGTGCAAACTCGAGTCAAGGTTTCTGTTACCTCGAGTCAGAGGCGTTTCAAGCGTATAGTTCAAACTCACCATGTCTAAAATCTTAGATTCTCATCAAGAACATCCATATGAATTCCAAAAGAACTTATACTACTTCTTAACATTATTTATATCATTTTTATAAGTTTCAGATGATTATATGGAGAAGTCGAGCACATAGCCTATCAGACAACAGAGCACAGTTCCACAACGTCTCTGAGAATTCATAAATGATTGTTATCAATTGATTTCTACTTGCTATACTTCTCAATGCTATTAATCATGTTTGTCAACAAGTTTCAGATGATCAAACAAAGGATTAACATCGGATTATCAAAAAGCAGATGATTACGTCAGAAGCTCCAATGACTATTTCTCCAACGGATTGAAACTTACAACGGTAATATTCTACATCGGACCAATGCCTCAACGGACTAATATCAGTTGTCTATAAGTAGAGACTCATTCAAGACGGAGAAAGATGATGATACGAGTTTACATCTTCAAAATGCCAATACTCTGATATTCATATCACTTACTCTCTGATTATCTCAATGATCATATAAACTTCTATAGAGAGTGAATTGATTTGATTGTACTTCAGTGTTTATTATCACTTCTGAGAAAGAAGATTCATTGTAATCATCTTATCATTTGAGAATTACTCAAGATTGGGTGATCTTGAGTGGGAAACAGACTATAATCTTACGGTGTGTAAGGGGGAGTATCTCAATGAGATATTCGGCTTCACAAGTGCCTGCGTGAACTTGTGGGATTGTAAAGGCTTCTCTTGTGCCTGGATTAAACAAGAGGATAGTAGATTGAAAATCTCAAGTGGAGCTTAGGGACTGGACGTAGGTCAAGGATTGGGCCAAACCAGTATAAATCATAGTTTGCATATTCTCTTCCCTAAACTCTTATATTTCCAGCATATATGTTTGAATGACTATCTATCACTTTATAAAGTATTACTGTCATATGAACTGCTTTCAATAAGTTACGAACAGATTTTCAAAGTTATCAAAAGTTTTATCAGACACTAAATTCACCTCCCTCTTGGGTGATAGCCAGGTTTAATAGGATCTACCTGTTAATGATTTACAAGCTTAAGAGCCTTAATGTTTCCTCTTGATAAGAACAAATCCACATCCTGCATCCAAGTCTATAATAGGGCAATCATGAAGAATATATAGAATAAACTCATGTATGTATAAGATTACTATACTGCAAAGAGCTCTAGGGATTGCAATAGGGAAATTCTTAAAGAACGTTGATAGGGGGAAAATTTATAGTTTATAACTCCGTAGGTGCACGAGCCATATCAAGTAATAAATAATGAGTAAAGTATCGTTCCCATGAGCACTTGATACCTAAACCTAGTCAAGCATTGATTTTACACTATTATTTAATTTGAGAAAACTACATTAAATTCAAATGAATAAAAAGAAAATTAAAATCAAATTAAAACAACTAACTACCATAATTATCAAACGAGCAACTTAGAGTCACTAATTTATAAACATTGTTTTCACTAATTTAATTATCATTAAAGTCAATTTTTTTTAAACTTGAGTATAAATAGTTATAAGTGTCTGTTGGTTTACTCACAATCTTCTATTAAGTATAAATTGTTATGTCTAACATAATTACTTAATAGGCAAGATAACTCAAACACATTCTTCAACAATTATATAAGACCATTAAGTATATATGACAAAATCGCACTCCAATCCTATATTAGTTAATCTCAAAGCTAATTAAAATTTCTTTGGTCAAGGAAAATCCCAATACTCAAATTCATATTTAATGATGGCCGGTCACTAAATAGATAAAGCTAAATAATAATTAAAAAAAAAATAGAACTAGAATGATCTCACCAAGACAACAAAAATTCATAATCTGAAATCTCAAGAAAAAGAGAAAAGGAAAAGGAATATGAGTATTGATTATCCACAACATCATCTTTAAGCTCCAGCTGCTACTTTATCCAAGCAACTACTATGATCTATTCAATTCTCTATAGTCCTCTCATCCTCCCGTGAAGAAGAGGAAGAAAATAAAACTCAAACTCCTTTCTTTTTCTTGTGATTGAAGAAGACAATGATGATGATTCTCAAATACCACCACCTCCTTCCTCCTCTTAAACAATCATGCCTTTCTTGTGCTTTAGGTTTCCCTTCTTTTTATTCCCAAAATAATTGCTTCTGAATTATTAAACTTTTTTTTTTTTATTTGAGAAAACTTCTAATTAGTATTTCTTTATTGCTTCTTTCCTAAGTTTAAAAACTTCTATTTTAATTTGACAACCCACAAATGATGCACCCAATTAATATATCATAAAATCTCCAGAAAATTTCTTTAATTTAACATTGATTGCTTTCCAAATATATCAAAATGTATATCAAATCTATCAAATGTAAGGCATCAAACTCAATCACGGTACATTACACTTATACTTCTATTTTCTTGATAGTACATTGGTCTTAATTACATTTTGGATAGCGAAGTTGTCATGATATACAAAGCCTAAAGTATCAAACATAATAAATGATATACAAACCTTGAAGTATATCGAAGACAATATATTTTCTGATCCTTAATTTAAAACTAATTAATTAATTTGGGTAGATTAAGGTTGTTAGTTAAATTAGTTAATATGATATGTTTTTTTTTTCTTTCTAAAATACACTAATCATGCATCTTTCTTAATTCCTTCCCTCCCTTTTCTCTACTTAATTGATTATTGTTGAGGGAATATCAATAAGGTTAATTTGGAAAAAAATTGATAAACATATGAAATTATAGTCTTATATTTAGGACGAATATCAACTCCCCAACTAAAAACTACCTTAAGAAGGACTAGAGGAATATTATTCATTGCCCTGGTTATTTTTTGTTCTCTTAGACGTGGAATACTCCGGAAAATTTTAGAAACAAACTATTGCTTTATCACAACAAAACAAAAACAAAACAAAACAAAAAAATTGAAGAAAAGAAAAAATCTGGTAAATTAATATAGTATTACACCTCATCAGAACAACTTGTATAAATATTTAAATTAAATTATGTAAAAAAGGAACAATTCTGAACTTTATCTTTCTGACTTTTTACCTGCTTCCATACAACGCAGAAATTAATAACTCAAATAACATTGTAATTTGTGTTTATTATTGAACAAACAAAAACAGCTTTGAATTTAACTTCTATGTGTTAACAAATCTGCAATTCGTCCTGACTTCTCCATCAACAAAGCTTTCTGGTTTCACAATATTCCCCAACTTCACCATGGAATCTGAGAATTGCTGGAAAAAAGCAAGCGGATCTAAAGCATACTTCTTCACAAGCTCTCTGGTTTGGATCCCGAACAAACTCGAATAAAGTTCTTGATCTGAGTTAAGCAGTCCTTGGCCTTTCAGAAGTAAGTGGTAATAAGAATTGTCAAAGAGGTCAGGGGTAAAATAATCCAATGATGTTACATTATTTTCTGATGATCCTCCCTTTGTTAATGGACACGTGGATCTCAGATCTCTCAGGTGACTCTCAGAGACGGCATCTTTCTCTGAAGTCACTTCGTAGTCGCCATAAATCCTCGATCGGAAACTCTCACACCTTGCCATGCCGATCGTATGAGCTCCTGTGTAGGTTTTGTGATCAGAAAGTGACATGAGGAATATATGAAGAAGTTAGATTTTGAAGAACACAAATTGGTGATGGATATATATATATATAGTACCTGAGAGAGCAACCATATCAGTGACTGATAGGCCTTGATAGAGAAACTTGGAAATGATGGCGAGAAGGGTGTCATCTGGTTTTGGAAGGTTGGTATTGGCAAGTGCAAAATTTGCAGTTTTAGAATCCTTCCTTCCCACTGGGACATCCCAGTAAGGTCCACCAACCTACAACAAATTAGAACAAGAAATATTCATTTTTCTAAGTATATCATTGGGAGAAAATTGATGGAAAATTTCTGTTTGAAAGTTTTATTGGATTGAAATACTTGAACTTGAGTACCAGTGATTTTTATATATGAAATTTTGCAAAGTAACAATACTTTCTTTCTGTGTATAAAATATAGGTTTTTGGCTAAAAATTTTTTCCAACAAAGACTTTTCACTGATTTTCCGTAAACTATTATATTTTGCATATATGAAACAAATTAAGTAAGATAATTCCCAATTAAGATGTTAAATTAATGATAATTAAGTTATAAAAAAATTATACAAAATAAGTTGCATATATCGATTTAAACAGTTGTAAACAGCTGGAATCTCAGTTGCAAATGTTTGAAATTAAAATTAGATGCCTTATGTTATAATCGAGATTCTTAAATTTAGAGTTGTTTGAATCAATATTTGCAACTTATATTTTCAGGAAAAAAAAAAAAATCATCAGGAACTTAATTAACTGTTATTATATCTCTATATATATACCAGAACAACGGCATCTCTAGCAGCAATAGTGAGAAGATCAGCGCAAGAGACAATTCCAGGGCATTCAGATTCCAACATGTTCTTTACTCTGTCAATTAGACTGAAGCCTTCGAGAGAGTTTATGTTCGCCGACGCTGTCTTTTCTCCTTTTAGTGTCACTGTATCGTCCAGCAAAACTGATCCATCGCATCCCTGATGATTCACATATTCCATCATACACACATACACATATTATTCTAATGCAAATTACATATAATAATTGCCTCCTTGCTCTTTCTCTCTCTCTCTCTCTCGCTACACACAAGGGCGGAACGCGTGGGCTAGGGGGGCCCCGCCCCACCTAAAAAAAGAATATATGAGAAATGGGGGACAACACTTGAACTGAAAAAATATCTGCCACTTTTAATAATTAATTTTTACCTGTAAGGAAATATAATGGACTATTTTTGCCACTATTCTAAGGAAATAAATATTTTGAATTTTTAACTATGTAAAAAAAAATTATTTTTACCTGCAAGTATTTTAATAAAAAACATATGGGTAATTTATTTGTAATTTTTTTTCAAAAAATCTTCTGATTAAAAACTGAAAAAATATGGGTGAATCCAAAGATATTGCAAGTTGTAAGCACAGACCAGCTCAAACAAATTAATGAGCAAAGAAGTTTAGAATCACCGTGTGTATACGTATAATACACACATACACATATATTATTCTAATGCAAATTATATATTATAATTGCCTCCTTGCTCTATCTCTCTTTCAAGCTCTATATATATATATAGTTTTATTTAAGATGTGTTAGTTGTAAAGAAAGCGTAAACAGTTGTCAACTATGTTGGATAACCTAGTACCTTAGAATATATAGCCACATAAAGAGAATATAGACCTAATCCCAGTACGAATTTTTTGAAAATTCTATAAGCATGCATGAATTTCAAAGAACCCGGACATATGTGACGAATAAACACCTCAATAATAAATAATATACATATACTAATACTGGCAAAAAAACAAAAACATATACTAATAAAAAAATATTTACACACACGTAAATAGTGTGTGTGTGTGTATCTCAGTTAAATATATCTGGCTACTAACATGAACTAATTCACTTGCTAAATGAGTAAAGATACCAAGCTATCTTTTATTTCGAAGTTTACATAAGATTTGAGCTCTCCAAAGTTTTACAAGTTGAAAATTTTCAATTATTGATGGATGCATCTCAAAATCTGTAACAAGTGATATTTTATTATTATTCACAAAGTCTGTGAATCTAGATCCGGAAGTTAATTAAGTCCTCTAAAATATGTAATGTTGAATGCAAAGCACTTTGCATTATTCAAAAAGTATATATTGAGTATATGTAACTATCAAAGAGTGATAAACTTAGAATATTTTACGTTAAACTTCACAAACCTTACAACATCCAGATCCCACTCTCAATTTTAAGCTCTCCATATATAGTACAAGTTGTGTGTGTAGATTAGTTAATGAAAATTAGTACTTAGGTCAAGTTTCTTTTATTCATTTTGTCACGTTCTCCAATCACATGTTTCCATGTATTATATTTTTTAATTATTATCATTTAACTATAAACTCATATAAAAGAAAATAGGATACATGATAGTGTGTAATTGGAAAACTTGATATAATGAATATATGGAACTTAATGCAAGTATTGTCTATTACTTAAATACGTAGTAAATAAAGAAATGATGGATCAGACCTGGACAAAACAGTCATGGAAGTGAAGACGAAGAACCAGGGCTGCATTACGAGGATCTGATTGAACATCACACTCTATTTCCTTGCGAATAACATCAAACACAGTTGGGCAAGACGAAGCATAGTAATCAAGTCTCAGTTCAGAAGCCTCACATCTATTAGTCAGAACAAGAACAAGAAGAACGAAGCCAACAGTAACAATAACATAGTTCAAACGAAAAGAATAAGGTCTCGTAGTCGCCATTGTTGTTGAAGACTAATAATGGAGGAGGTGGGCGAGAGATGAGATGGGTGGGACTGAGACTGAGAGGGCCTTATATAAGAAAAGTCCTACGAACAAGTAATGTGTTGTGATTGATGGTGATGAGTTTCTTTCTTTCTTTCTTTTTCCTTTTTTGGTTTTGTTTTGGTCAGAGATTGATGGCGGGTCTAAAGTATTTTGAAGGAACAGGGTTTTGTAAAGAGTCAAAAGAAGATACAACTAACATCTATTTAGTTGGTGGGAGTTCCTGTGGCCGAAGCCAAGTAAACATTCTCTAGATACTCGACTAACAGGTTAATATAAGTTTATTTTGGCTTAAAATTAAATAATATTCTAATATCTTAGTTTCATTCATTCATTTAATTATTTTGCTTGATGAAGATAATATACCACCTTCATCTTTGCAATGGGTTGACCCATCATTTTAATTTTCCCCGAGATAAATTAATATTAGTTATTTAAATTAATAATTATTTGCACTATAGACAATACATCTTGTGAAAATTTTTATATTTTTCTGTTACTATTGATGATTATTTAAGAGAATATTTGAAATACGTCATATTTATCGAGTTATATTGAAAGTTTCTAAATATAAACGACTAACTTATTTTTTGGGTGAAACGGTCTAATTTAAAATTGATAAATAAAATTTAGAGAGATGAAAACATGATTCTAATAGACCATTTTGCATAAACAAGTTGGGCGTAAACCGGCCAGCCACCAAACCAAAAACTAATTACAGCTAATCTTTTACTATGCATGCTTACTCTAGTTTCAATCTGAATTGTATGACATTAAAAGAAAGTGATCTTCCACCGTCTCTTTAGTTCTATCAACACAATTAGAAATTGTCACAGTCACTACTACTACTACAGATTTAGTCATTTATAATACTTAATACATAACGGTTATAGTTAATAAACGTTATGTATGACGAAATGGAGGTCACACAAGGATATATAATGGTTAATTTTGTGCACCATCATGTATTGCGAGACAAATTCATGACATCACACAAAATAATAGTTGTAGTTGATAACTGTCATTTATTTAGTGAATAAAGTGACGGTTCATTCTAAACAACCACTATGCAACATTTACAAATGATTCGACTTTCAACCTCTTATATTAATGAAAACAAAACAAAATGGTCTTCAAAAACAACAATTATGTAATTCTTTTCATGGGTCACAACTCTTTGTAAAATCCGTTATATCTTTATTTAAACTCACTTATTCCTTGTGATTTTTACTACATTTTTTATGGGCCTCTTCTTTCTCTCCATAATGTTAACATCTCAAGGAGCTCCTCCGCCACCACCACCACCTTCTCTTTCTCCTCCTTCGCCTCCTCCTAAAATGGAGGCTCAAATGCAGCTATTGGCAGGCTTTAACCCCCACACAAGGCGTTTGACGGCATACGTCAATAGGCTAAATAGGAAGTTGAACCTCATAATTCATCACAATGAGGTTGAATATGACTTACAGTCAGACTCTTCATCTCCTTCCTCTGATGATAAGAATGATGAGGAGGAGGAAGACGATAGTGGTGGTAATGATTGAACATACTATTGTATTTTTAAAATATTTTTTTTTTAAAAATAAATTATAAAAAAACAACTTCATACTTTATTGTTATTAATTGATCTTTGATCTTGAACTTACATCGCACGCTTCACTTCCAATCTATTTAAACTCTCTATTTTCATACATTTTCTTTACCCTCTTCCATGTTGTCCTCATCATCATGGTCAAGCAACACACTGATAAAATACTGGAGAATCGTCCTCCCCAACATCCGCCTCCTTCTCTTCCTCGTGCTGCTTCTCAACATGCACCTCCGCCTACTTCTCTTCCTTCTCCCACCTAACCTCCACACCCTCCTCGTGTTCCTCTTTCTCAACCTGTTCCTCCTTCTTATGCATTTCTTCCTTCTCATTCCTAACCTGCTCCTCCTCCTCCTCTGCCTGCTTCGCTTCCTCCTCCTTCCCAACCTTATCTCCCGCCTGCTTTCCATCCTCCTCCCACCAATCCTCCACACCCTCCTCGTGCTCCTCGACCTGCATGCTTCTCTTCTTTTGCCTCTGGCCTACAGCTGACATTACTACTACTTGAATTTCAATCATCCTTGTGTTCTTAAATGATTCAGATCGCTCCTATGAGAATGATGGGTAGGTTTAATGTATTTCCATTTTTTAGTTTGATATATAAATATCTATTAATGTAATGACTCAAACATATGTAAAAATAATAATAATAGTAATATACCTTACGGTTGTAATTAAAGAATTGTGAAAAATCAAAATAACCATTATAAAGGTAAAAGTATAATTAGCGGTTTTGCCAACTAACTGTTATGTAAGACCTTAAACATCGTAGATTTGTTAATAACATACTTCATGGTTACTTCATTATAACCGTTATAAAAACAAAACAATTAGTGATTCTTTTTAACTAATTGTTATGTAAGACCTTAAAATATATAATAGTATTTGTTTGTAAAACATCTAATCAGTTTGAAATTTGGAAACTTTTGCACTTGTCAAAAGCTCTAGATCTTTTAGATTTGAGAAAGGAATCCATTCAACCTCAAAGTTTTCTTTCTTCAACTTTAGGCCGGGTTGACATAAGGTTTGTGGTTTTTCTTTTTCTCATACATTTTCGTGAATTTATTCTGTGTGCGGATGATTATTAGGTTTTGATTGAGGTTTTCGCTTCTAAATAATTTATGCTACATGGGGTATTTGAATAAGCAGTGAATGTGTATCGATCGGCTAATGAGAGACTACTAGGATGGGGCAACATATTTCCTTGACTTTACATGTGAACATAATCCCCCAACGGTGTCATTCTTTTTCCCATGTGCAAAGTGTGGCAATGTACGGTGGTGTAATCAAGAAACATGTATATCTCATTTAGTGATTCATGGAATCAATCCTACTTATACATGTTGGATAAGGCATAGGGAGATAATCAATGGGGTGGTTGAACATACAAAAAGTTGTGTATCACCTGATTTCAACATAAGTGCATTTGAAGGGTGATGCAGTAAAGCTATTGTATGAGGCACACTGAGTTTACCTTATTGAGATTTGTGTTGATGTTGTACAACTTGAAGGTGAGAAATTGGTGGTATGATATCAACTTCACAGAATTGCTCGATACTTTGAATAAAATTCTACCAACCAAAAATGTGCTTACACGCATAACATATGCCACAAAGATGTTGCACTCCGTCAGCTTAAGCTACGAGAAGATAAATGCTTGCACCAACATTTATGTCTTGTTCAAGAATGAATATACATCGCTAACACATTTTCCCATGTGTGAGGAGTCATACTACCAATAGAACGAGAAGAGCTCAAATAAGGCATTATGATATTTCCTAATTATACCTAGATTTAAACGCCTTTATGACAATTTTGATGATGCAAAAAATTTGATGTGGCATGCAGATGAAAGGACAGATGACGACATGCTTCGACATCCTGTTGATTCTCTATAATGGAAGAAATTTGATATGAACTACCCCGAATTCGCTAATGGTTATTAGAATCTATGCTTGCATTAGCTATTGATGAGATGAACTCGTTTAGGATGCAAAGCAGTACCCACAACGCATGGCTTGTAATATTGTTTATATATAATCTTCCTCCATGTCTCTGCATGAAGCACAAGTACTCCATGTTTTCCATGCTAAACTCGAGGCCAGGAATGACATAGATGTCTACTTGGCTCCACTAATTGAAGACTTGAAGCTCTTGTAGGATGATACGGTCATGGTGTTTTCAACTTGAGAGCTATGCTCTTTGGTACTATCAATGACTTTCCTACATATGGTAATTTTTCATGATACAACATTAAAGGCCAACTTGGATGTCCAGTTTGAGAAGAGGATACATATTCAATTAAATTGAAGCATGGCATGAAGAATTCCTTAGTTAGACATCAAAGATGGTTGATTTGGCAGCATCCTTACCGCGTTTTAAAAATTATTTCAATGAGAAATAAGAAGAGAGTAGGGTATCTCAACCTTTGAGCAGTGAACAAGTATATAAAAAGATGAAAGATATAAAATGTCTATTTAGAAAACCTTTTGACAAGGATGTTGGGACAAGAGGGTAGAAGAAGAGGTCCATTTTCTTTGACTTGCCTTATTGGAGGACCCTGGATGTGAGACATTTTCTTAATGTTATGCACATTAAGAAAAAATGTGTGTGAAAGTATTGTTGGCACATTACTCCATATGCCAAGGAAGACAAAAAATGGCATAAATGCTAGGCTAAATATGGTTGAGATGAGAATTAGGGAAGAATTAGCACCAGAGGAGAGGGGAGCCTATACATCTGTTCAACTCGCGGCTCACACACTATCAAATGAAGAAAACACTAGTTTTTGTTAGTTTATTGCTTTAGTCATGGAGCCAGAAGGTTACTCTTCAAATATCAGAAGACTAATATCAGTGAAAGGCTTAAAACTAATGAGATTAAAATCTCATGACTGACATATCTTCATGTTGAACTTGATTCTGGTGGCTATACATGGTATCTTGCCTTATAAGGTGTAAGCTGCAATCACCAAGTTATGATTCTTCTTTAAGTCACTTTGCATGAGTAAAGTGATAGACCCTCAAAAATTGAAGAAGTTGTAAAACTGAATCATACACCACATTGTGTGATCTTGAGATATATTTTCCTCCAGCATTCTTTTACATCATGGTCCACTTGACAACTCACTTGGTTAGAGAGGTACAACTTTTTGGCTCAGCCTATTTAAGGTGTATGTACTTGGTCTAACATTTCATGAAGATAATGAAAGGGTTTGTGAAAAATCAAAGTTGTCTGAAGGGTTGCATTGTTGAACAATAAATCTATGAAGATGCCATTGAATTTTCTATGACATACTTAAAGCATGCAAGCAATATTGGGCTTCCCGTGTCTCAGCATAAGGGAAAAAGGACTGATATGTAAGGGATCATGGGCAAGAAATTTGTAACAATGTCAAACCAACAGTTGGAGCAAGCACACATATATGTGCAGCACAACTTCGTGGAGGTTGATGACTACGTATGTACCTTATGCATCAAATTTAGTGGGAAAATCCCTACAAAGGAGAAAGATGGTGTGCTCAATAATACAATAAACATTTTATAACATGATTTAAAGATCAAGTCCTTCACGAGTATAGAATTTATCCTAAATCAATTTCTAGAAAGTTGAAGTTCTTAGCATATGATCCAAGAAATCAAGTGATGTCTTATGCTAGCTACGCAATCAATGGATTTAGCTTATATGCCAAAGAGAGCAAGATGATCGAAGCAAAATGCAAAATAGTGGTGTAACTCTTGTAGCTAAAACCATGCATGTATTGAGTTCCAAAGATAAAAACCCTATCTATGTGAAGATGTCATACTTTAGGGCGATTGAAGACATCTGGGAGTTGGATTATATCGGATTCCGCGTTTCCATTTTCAGTTGCAAGTAGGTTGACAATAATCACGTCTTGAGAATTGATTACTTAGGCTTGATACAATTGAATTTGAACAAGGAAGGGTATAAAAAAGAGCCCTTCATTTTAACTTCTCAGGCTAAACAAGTGTTCTCCATCCTTGATCCTTCTAAATATGGATGGTATATTGTTTTGTTGACAAATAAATTGATTGATAAGGAGTTGGGTGATGGAGTTGAGGATGATCTAATCAATGGGAGGTTATTTGAACTATTAAACTTGGATGAAGAAAATGTTTTGTACATTAGGCACAATCATAAAGAAAACATTAGGGTTTTGAATAGGGAAAATTATTACTTCACAATAAGAGAAGAACTCAAGCTAAAAAATTTAACTCAGAAAATGCTCAGACTAGGAAAAGAAAAAGATATACTTAATTTATGTGTTTTGACTTTGTATTGTTGTTTTCTTGTTGCTGGGATTGGTTAATTTCTGTGTTTTTATGAATGACCTATTATATTGTTGCTTGTTTATGTGTTGTTCATGAAAGCGGGGGGAAATCAATAACAGTACCACCATATTTTTATTTTTATTTTGAAAAAATGTTACAGCTATTTAATGGTTATTCACTAGAAACCATAATATATGTTTACAAAATAACCAACGGTTTCTCTCAATAACCGTTATATATGTAACAATGGAATAATACATCACGGATATTATATTTGAACCATTTTAAAGTTAGACTTTCCCCTCTAGTTAAACGTCACTCCACTTCTCCATTTCATTCATTACCACACTCGTCTTAGGTCAAATGTAAACCCCAAATCCATCAACCTCAAAACCTCACTACTCTAATCATCTTTTTTGGTCATCGACCATAATTTTCAGTCAAACCACACTATCCACAAAACCTTCTTCATGCTTCTCAACGATAGTTGTGCGAGTTGTTGCGCATACCTTAACATGTGTTTTCATTCATTACAACACTTGTCTTAGGGTTTACTGTAACCAACAAACCTCGGAATTCCACTTCTCCGATTGTATTTTTTGTCATACGTCAGTTGTATTTAGTGGAGCCACACAATCCAAAGCATTTGTTATACTTTTGTTCACAACAGTTGCGTGAGTTGCTTCAGTTGCCCTTACTCGCGTTTTTGTTCTTCAGCCCCAATCAGGTCACAGTTCTTTGCATGGTCTGTTCTAATCATATGGAGGTATGACTTCCCTTCTCCATTCTAAATTCTCCATTATTATTCACTTCATGTTTTGTAGCTAGGTTTAGACCTAACTCATGCTCATGTTTTATAGGTACAGGCCACATGTATAACTTAATTACATGGGAGAACAAGATTCACAACTATCTCTACATGCCACATGTATAACCCATCAAGGGAGAACATGATTCACAACTTGCCTCTCCCTTAGAATCATGTTAGCCTAAAGAGCTAAAGGCCACCATCGATCCAAGTTAGCTATTCAAGTACCTACTGCAGAATGCTTGTAGGATGAGATGTGCTTGAATTTATTGCTTGGTCTGACCACCTTATTATCATGCTATCTATGACGAAAAAGGTATACTGTTATCTTATCATATATATGCATTAGATAGAGTTTCTACTTTTTCTTTGCTTGTTGGATTTTTCTGTATAATATAACAAAAGCTCACACATTGAATGTAATTTGAGATAAAGACATTCCCGGCTTTGTGGCTAGGCTCAATTTAACTCCCTACTATAAAATGATCAAGGGATATGTAGTTTCAAGCAAGAGTTGATAGAGAAGAAAAGATTAGATTTATAGAACACCATATGCAACCTAACAAGAAGGAGCAGATGGCGTACTATATATCTAACCCCTCTTTCTCTATCAACTCTTCATGAGGTTACATAACCCTTGAGCCCTTTACAGTAGAGAGTTTTATTGAGCCTAGAGACAAAGCCGAAAATATCTTGATCCATCCCAAATTGCACTTGATGTGCAAGTTTTTGTAATATAGAAATTTGTGTACAATTTCATTCTATATGCATTCATGGGGACATCGAAAGGATAATCCCCCTTTAAAAAAAGTGTCTCAACAATTCTTATATAAAAACCGTTATATATTTATGGACTATATATGATAGTTGTTTCATTAAACCAGTAGTATTTATATCAAATAAATAATGGTTACGATATAACAACCGTCATGTATGTTAAACTTTATATAATGGTTATTTTGAAAGCACTGTTATTTATGTTACAGAGTTTATAACAATTGCTTATTTGAGATTGTTATTTATTGTGCTAGTCTTATGGTATATATAATGATTGTTTATGTAAACCCATTTTATTATCATGACAAAATTGTGCACAACATGGCCTAACCACATCTCAATACATAACAGTTGTTATACTAGAATCATTATAATATATTCAGAATGAATCACGGTTTGGAGCCGTAATGTATCTTCGCCTAGCAAATATAGCGCTCACAATATGACGGTTTGGAATAGTGGTGTGTATATATATATATATATATATGACAGTTAATAACCGTCATATATCCTGATTTCTGGAGTAATTATATTATATTTCGGTTTAGAGTTTTTATTTGTTATCTTTTCTGTACATAACTCAGACTTTTGAGCAACGGTTCCATTTTTAAATGCACGATTAGCTTTAACTTTTAACCACTCCTATTAAACCTTGCATATACAAATACGAAATTTCATCTTCTTGCCCACAAGTTATATATATACGACTTTCTTCTTTCTTTTCAAAAAGCATCTAACTACCAAGAAGACGCAAGATATATATATGTATATAATGTCAATATGCACGTAGCCTTCTGGTTTCTTCTGATATATGAAGGGAATTATGTAGATATATTGATTGAGTCCTGTACGCATTCATGTTCGTGTAGATATATATTTGGAAGTAACTCATGATTATTTTGACTTTAATTCTCTCATTTAAATATATACAGATAATATGAAGAGCCAAACAAGAAAAAGATTTTAGCTCCATAACTGCGTTGATTTTGTTTCAATAATTACTTTTCTCTCCTAATTAGACAGTACTGGCGCGTATTTATTAATTGCTGCTACAAAGGTATCTCGTTTCAATTTTTAAAAATATTAACTAGTTCACGCAAAAATACTGGAATTATTTAAATTATAAATTTATTTCTTTTAAGATGATTGTTAATTAAAAAATAATTTTCCATTAAATGAAAAATTAAGAAATAAAATTATTTATCTGTTAGGTTATCTCTCTTTCTAAAAGTACTTCCCAAAAAAGAAAAAAGAAAGAAAGAAAGGAAAGAAGAAAGTCAAATTCACCACACAAGACAATGTCAATTTGCGCGATGTTTTTTGGTTTCCTGTATCCATCAAGCAAACGATAGAATTCTTACTGGTTTTAACTAATTCTAAGAAAAATAATAATAATAATGCGTGGAGTGATTGAGTTATGTTCGTTTAAAGGATAAATAAAGAGATATATTCAAAATAAATTATCATTTATCTTTGACCTTAATTAATTTTTCTTACATAAATATATACAGACAATTTTTGTGGACAACGTACGTCCAGATAGAGGGGGGTTTGAAGAGTCAAACAAGAAAAAGATTATCGCTTTATACTTTTTTGATTTTGTTTCATTGGTTACTTTTTCTTATCATTTCCAATACTAAATGTAAAAAAAATGAAGGATGCAATTGCTTCGAAGGATATATAACTTATTATAATAAGAAGTATTGTCACATGGAAGTAATTTGTTTGTTTTATTTAATTAGTTATTGGTGTGCACAGTACAAAAATTCAGAATTGATGGGATTCTTAGTTCTAAAAAGTAGCTCAATTTAGACCTGTTGTAACAAGAGTGTCACACGGAAAGTTGACCAGAATCCATTACTTTGAGTTACCCTACTATACACAACAAAGGTGGTGGATTAGCAACGGAATTTAACAACAAAATTCCATTACTAAACTGACTTAGCGGCAGAATTCCGTTGCTAATCAATTAGTGACAATATATTTTACGACAGAATCATCAAATTCCATCACTAATCTACTATTTTTTTTTTTAGTATCTGGATTCTTTATTGGGCATGTTTTCCAAATTGTTATAGTAGGGGGAGAAACGGAGAACCTAATCACACCCCCTATTAGATTTATGGGATAGGATATTGTCACTATCAATTTTGGCCACTTGAGCACAACTACGCACTCTGAAATAGCTGCTAAAAAGCAACCTCGCCTGCAGTCTTTACTTAGAGGGCATTACCTAAGCGTCAATCTAATACGAAAAGCAAGTTATGGCCCTTCCTCTTACTATTGATATCATTGATATCTGAGTGCAGGAGCCCATACTAGATTAGACTTCTAACTCTTGTTCAATCCCGTCCTTGAGATTCCTCTTGAATTGACTAATTCAAGCATTCTAAGCAGCAGGGGATAATCCTATTTATCTTGCTATTGTTAGAGGCCCTGCTTCGTCAAGTAAGGAAGCTCAAAGCAAGCTATTTATCAGCTACTTCGTTTGAAATGCCCATGTTTGCCCTATTCTTTCTAATGCAATACCGTCCGACTAAAAGGAAGAAGCATGCCTGGGCGGGAACTATTCCCATCTTCTCACCCACCAGAACAAGGATTGAGAGGTAGCAAATCAAAGATATGGCCTCAGCATGAGAAGCTTGAAAGTCAAGTCCGGCAGGAGTGTTCATCTGTTGATGTGTATGGCTTCGTTATGAATTATGGGTTCTGGGGGATTCGAAGCTCTAGGTTAATTCATTCTGAACTCTAAATTTCTTGTGTTCTGAGTTTGCTAGGAAATTGTTGTTATTATCATAGTATTTTTGTTGATATTAACTCATAGAATTGCTGAAATTGTTGGAAACTTGCTTTGTGAAATTGTTGGTTGTTGAAATTGCTGGGAATCAGTAGTTTGAAGCTCTGTTTTTTTGTTCTGGGTTCAAATTAGTTGTTTGGTACACTTAACCCCTGTCAAGTTTTAGCACTTTAACTAGATATTTTTTTGAATCTACATTGATATAAATTGAGTACTTTGGCTTTCACAAATTTGGCACTGCATTGTTGTTAGAGGTGATATATGATTCTGTCCCTGTTTCGTGCTTATATTGAAATTTCCCCTTTTGTATTGTTGTTTCTTGATTCATGGAAACATGCATGTTTTGAAATTAGAATGGATGTATATAGTTTTAGCAAAACTCATAAAAGGTTAGTGTTGAATTTAAAACTACAGAAGATTGTAATTTCAGCCAAGCTTTTGGGATTTTGCAAAATTTTAACTTTTCTTTTACCCAAGTTTTTTTTTTTTAATTACTAGCAAAGGATTGTAGTTATTTGAGTCATGTCATTGTTGTTATCCCTATTAAAAACATAAGTTTTGAGTCATATCATTGATTCCCATTTTGAAGGTGTTATAGGTTAATATGGCAGCTTCTGAAAGTGGTTCCAGTATTGAGGGTCATAACCCCGTTGCCCCCTCTCTGCCAATCCCCTAGTGCACTGAATGATAGACAAATGAAACAAGAGGAAAGAAGACTGAGGAAAGGTGTTGTTGTCATAAAGGAGGTTCATAAAGCAAAGAGAGAGGGGAGAAAACTGTTTCCGAGATTGAACTAAGAGAGGTCAAGTTTTAAAATCTCAAAAGTTCATTAGTTACATCTGGTATGCAGTAAAAAGTAAAGTGCATATCTATTGGTTGTTGAAGTACCATTCCTTTATAACTCACTAATAAAGTTTATAATATCTATTTTACTAACTTCTCAACTTATTTAGGTGAGGAGTATAATACTCTCCCTTGAAAACTATTTACTTAGCATAGATTAAGGTTGAGCAAGTCATAAACGAAACCAAACACCAAACCAAGCAGAACTCAATTAGTTATTTGGTTATGGTTAATTCAGTGTTCAGTTTTGGTTCATCTTTTAAAAAAGCTTATTTCTCTCAACAACAACAACAACAACAAAAAGTATTTGTGTTTGGCTATCGGTGTGGTTATGCAGAAATTAATGCAATTATAATTGAATAACCGAAAATTAAGGCTAAACGACGTCGTTTTATATATTACATTGTTTTTTGCACTTCAGATGTTCAGAGCTTTGTTTCTTGAGGGAAAAAAAACAAAGCTTATCAAAACTTCTTTAATGTAATGCCAGCCAAAACCC
The DNA here is from genome assembly GCA_019022655.1 of Acacia acuminata. Classification (NCBI taxonomy): domain Eukaryota; kingdom Viridiplantae; phylum Streptophyta; class Magnoliopsida; order Fabales; family Fabaceae; genus Acacia; species Acacia acuminata. The sequence goes on along the minus strand of JAFJYI010000028.1, from coordinate 3,843,603 downwards.
AACCCAACACCCTTCAGTATGCCCTAACCCTTATTGACTCCTCTTTTACTTTCACTTTCTACTTAAAGTGAAAACCTAGCCTCCTCACCATTTCTCCATCTTCTTCCTCTCCCAGCCTCACCATTTTTGCTGATATCAAGTCACCTTCTCACTTCACGAGTTCATCGTCTGCCACTGCCTTCACTCTTCACTTTGCATCATCGATTAACATCAATCTCAGCCTCGTCTCCTACTTGAGTGAGTGTTTTAACTTCATTTGTTTAACATCCCAAATTTTGGGTCTAGAAGTTTAGGAATAAGATGGAGATAAATAGACTATTAAGCCCATTTAATCAAAAGTCTTATGCATATCATGAGGAAAAGCTTAAGATAATTATTAAAAATTATTTTGGACCTTAATTTAGGAAAATTTATGGAATATTATTTTATGGATTTAGAAATAGTATGAAGATATTTAATTCCAAAACATTGGCCTAAATAATTTTAAAGCGAAGGAGCAATTTTACACACGAGTTTGCTTCGGGAGCCAAAAGTACACACGACGTTACATTTTGGGAGCGCTCAGCATCACGGCCGTTAGTTGACCGTCAACTTGGATGGAACGCTGACGTGGCGCTGACGTGGTCTGACACGCTGACATGGACGGCGACGTGGACGCTGACGTGTATAGTGTATAGAGATATCTTTTTTAAAATAAAAAAAAAACCATGATTTTGACTTTCATAATTGATTATGAATAAGAGAGTAACCGCAGTAGCTAAGCACGTTGAAGCTAATTCTTTCCGTGGATGTTCAACTGAAGCAAGTAGCATTGATTGCTTATTTGTGTCCCTACGGCGTTTTTTTAGTGTAGCGGAGGGCAGCAGAGCTTAAATGAATTGGACACAAGCCAAATCCAAATATGTCCCCTTACCATCATCTTCATATCTACAGAAAAAATAGAAAGTGATTCCAGTGACGAAGAGATGACGACGGAGGGCTCATTGCAGACAGAGGAAGACGATGAAGAAAAGACATGTGAAGAAGCAATTGCGACTGGTGATGGGGATAGGGTGAGATGGTGTTGATCAGGGTAAGGGCGATGTGTTTTGTGAGATTTAAAAATGGGAAATGATTTTTTATATTAAAAAATATTGAAAGAATTTGAAATTGAAATTTGAAATCTAGAGATTGAGTGAAGGAAAGACATGAGATCTGAGAGAATTGAAAAGTAAAGACTCATCAATGTGCTTTGAAAGTTGAAATAGATTAATGAACAATTAATAATTAATAAATATATTGTAAGCAGGATTAAACCAATGGAAGTGCAGTCAAAAACAAATAGCTGTCAAAAGTGACCTTTTTTATTTTTAAAAATGTGGTTCAAATGTTCATATATACTCCCTCTGGTCTTTATTATAAGGCACCAACTAGTAAGTTTATTTGGTCCTTTTTATAAGGCACTTGCTGATTCCCAATGAGCATTAATTATTTTTTTTCATGTCTGCCCATAATTAATAAGGGTAGTTGGTGAGAGTAATAATTAATATGATGTTAGAGTATAGGACAATTAGTAGGGGTATTATTGAAAATTACTTAGATCTTAGGATAACTTTATTGACTTTAACTACTTTTATTGGTTTGTGAGAAAAGTTAATTAGTGCCTTATAATAACGACCAAAAGAAGTACATGAGAAAATGTTAAAGAGGGACTTTTTTCAAACCGTTATTAATGTTAGGGTAAAGGTGCAAAAATACACATGTGTTTTAGCCTGAGAAGTGCCCAGCACCATGTGTTTTTTTAGGTGCAAAACTACACATGAATTTTCAAAAGTGGATTAAAAATACCATCACCCGTTAAATGGAGTTAACAGAGTTAGTTTTGCAGTGGGCCCCACATTATTAAAAGAAATAAAAATCCCTGACTTTGTTAATTTACTTTTCTGCCCTCCCTGTTCCCACATTCTCACTTTCTCCGTCTTCACTCCATCGCCATTCCCACGCTTCTTTCCTCTCTCTCTTGGCTTCCTTTCTCACCCATTCGCAAGAATCATCAATGGCTCCATCGCAATTTAGGTATTCTTTTTGGATAAAGAAACCATTCATACTAAGACGAGTCTCCAATTTTTGCCCTTTTCCTTTTGTTTGTATGCTTAGATTTGATTTTCTTTCTTTTGGGATGGTTTTTCTTGATCTCCAAACTGAGAACCTTCTTGTTTTTGTTTTCCTATTGCGGTGGTTTTTATTTGTGACTTAGGTTTTACAATTCCGTGGTTTTGTTAGATTTGATGGGGTCCAATGATATCCAGATCATCCCCCACCCCCCTCTTTTGGTAGTGATTTGTGTTTTTAATTACCTTTTGGTCTGCTCGATATCGAGGAAAACTTTACTATTTTCTTAGTTAGTCTGATATGCTCCTTGATTTTGTGTTCAGTTTAATCTGCACACATGGTTTTGAGATCCTTCAATGAATAAGTATTCACTGATCTGGTGGACTATTTTGATTGCATGGTCGATTAGTTCTGGATCTAATAGATTTTGCTCTCGTTCCTGCTGTTAGATTTGTCGATGCTATACTTGAATTTGTGTCTCAGATTTTGTTTATTTGGTTTTGTAATCTGGTGGTGAGGTTGATGGAGGGGAAAGAGAAGGAGGGCTCGGCGAAGGTGGAGTTAGAGCCGCTGGAGGAGGAGGCGAAGGTGGAGTCCAGCGGAGGAGCAGTATTGTTGGTCGCCGGAGCTAGCGGCGATGATGGTGCCAGAGTAAACCCAAGGGGCGGCGTCGAGCCACTGAACTGATAGGGAGGGGAGGGCAGAAAAGTAAATCAACAAAGTCAGGGATTTTTATTTCTTTTAATAATGTGGGGCCCACTGCAAAACTAACTCGTTAACTCCATTTAACGGTGATGGTATTTTTGATCTACTTTTGAAAATTCATGTGTAGTTTTGCACCTAAAAACACACGTGGTGCTGGGCGCTCCTCAGGCTAAAACACATGTGTATTTTTAGACCTTTACCCTTAATGTTAATTTGGAAAAAAGAAGGTAACGAGGTTGAAGGTGTGGGCAGCTAATTGTCTCATGAATCTGACTAGGCATGTCCAAAGACCGGGCCAGACCGGGTTAGAGGTCAACCCGAGGTCCGGCTCGATATGAGCTCGGCCGAAAAAATCGCCCGAGGTGCAGGTCCGGTTTGGTACCGGCCGACCTCGGGGGGACTGCACCGGACCACTGGATTGCCCGGACCACCTGCATCCCAAAGTGTTTTTTTTTTCTAGTTTTTTTTTTCAATTTTTTTTCCAGTTTTTTTCTTGCCTTCTTGGGATGCAATATTTTAGCTCGATTTCACTTGACTTCCCAAAGTAATAAAAAATAACATAGTGAAAAGTGATTCCTATAAATTAAAAAGCATATTAGGATGTTCAGACTCCAGTGAACCGTTTCAATGTAGTGGTGATTTACCAAAAAAAAAAAAAAAAAAGGACCTCGGTCGACCGGACCCGATCCCAGGGGGTCTAAGCCCCTGGACCGAAGTCTAGTCCGACCCGAGCCGGTTTAGTCCGGTCCGGTCCGGTCAAATTGTCTGGACCAATTTTTTCATTCTAGACCGGGCCGGCCGATCGGATTGGGACTGGACCAACTGGACCTCAGGTTTTTTAGACAACCCTAAATCTGACAGTGATTTTTTTTGTTTACAATCTGACAGTGATTTTAAAATAACGGCGTGGACGGTTTTTGACTTTTTTTTTTGCATTTAATGACACGTGGTAAATGGCTCTAATTGGATTATTACTTCGACCAACTACTGTAGACGCACATGCTTTAATAGCATATATTTGTTTATATTTTGTAAATATATAATTGTTTCTGTTTTTGGTAGAAATATTTTTTTTCTGTCGTACTCATAAGATTGAGTGGGTACTATTAATATTTTTTTTCTCTTCTCTTTACAATAGGACCTACTCACTTTTATGTAAGTGTAGCAGAAAAAAATTTCTTCAGCAAAAGTAGAAACATTACACCTATATACCACTCTAGTTCTATTTATAAGTCCATTTTAACCAAAAAGTTGGTTCTATTTATAAGTCTTCTTTCAATTAATAAATGAGATTGTGACAATTTTGTCCATATTAATTGTAATAAAGAAAATAGAGAGAGAGAAAGGAGTTGAAAGATACACATTCATAAATAAGGACAACGTTGAAAATTTAACTCATAATCATTGAGTTAACTACCTCTCTTTAGTATATGTGACTTAGTTAAAATGGATTTATAAATAGGATTAAAGTGGTAACTAATAAGGAGTGATAAACTTATAATATTTTATCTTAAACTTCACAAACTTTATCTTGAGGGGAAAAAAAAAACTTCACAAACTTTACAGCATCCAGATTCCACTCTCCACACACACACAACCCCACACAAAGTACAAGTTTAATGTGAAAATATATCGCTTTTTATAATAAGGTATCAACTGTCAACAATTTTTTGTTTTTATCATAAGACACCAACTGCTTTTAACTGACTAATTTATTAGGTTTTCCCATTATGCCCTCATTTATTAGGCCAATATTTTTTAATTGACTATTGCATTCTTAATCTATTCAGCATATTTCTCTCCTCCCATTAAATTTGTATATTTCTAATCCAATCAGCATGTTTCTCTCTCTCCCCCTATTAAGTTTGTACTTCTAATTCAATCAGCATGTTTCTCTCTCCTCCCCCAATAAAGTAGGGATAAAGGTGGAAATATTTACCACTCTGGTATTATTCATAAGTTCATTTGGACCAAAAATTTGATCATATTTATAAGTCCAGTTTTATGTAATGAATGAGATTGTGGCAATTTTACTCATATTAATTGTACTTATGAAGATAAAGAAAGAAAAAATAGTTGAAAATATCCAATCATAAATAAAGGTAAAGTTGAAAGTTTACCTCATAATCATTGAGTTAAATACATCTCTTTAATATGTGAGATTTGGTCGAAATGGACTTATAAATAGAACCAAAGTGGTATCAATTGAACATTAATTTAATGACTTAACTGTCCTTCCTTAGTATAAGAGAAATTATAGTTGGTGCTTTATAATAAAGACCAAAAAGAATAGTTAAATGCATCTAGCAAAAAAAACATTGTTATGATAATATGATTGATGGTGATGAGTTTTTTTTCCCCCTCTTTGCTTTGTTCTTTGGTCAGAGATTGATGACGTTTTTAAAGCGTGTTTTGAAGACATCGGGTTTTGTAAAGGGTCAAAAGAAGATACAACAAACACCGATTCAGTTGGTGGCCTGGGAGTTCCTGTACCCGAAGCTAAGTAAACATTCTCTAGAGACACCTCATTATTAAAAGGGTCCTCGTTACAACGTTTCTCTTTTACATGTTTCTTAAGTGTTTCTCTTCTTAAAAAATATATTAAAAAATATTGATAATTTTTTTTTTTAATATATTTAGGTTTAATTATATACTGCATCCTGAAATAATTTTTTTACACCCAAGATCTCAAATTAATTAACTTCCAATTTTTAATTCAGAAATATTTTTCTTATAACACCAAGTATCCCGTAAATTAATTAATTTGAGATACTAGGTGTAAAAAAAATATTTGAGGATGCAGTATATATTTTAATCTAAATATATTAAAAAAATTTAAAAAAATTATTAATATTTCTTTATGTGCTTCTTAGAAGGAGAAGCACCTAAGGAGCGCATAATAGAGAAACATGTAATGTGGATTCTTATTAAAAATCAAGTGAAATTATGACAGGCACCATCATTTTAATTTTCCCAAAGTGAAAATTAATTTAAATAATCATTTCTTTTAATAATTATAATATACATTTTTTTTCTTGAGTTGCTATATGGATATTATATCTTTTATGAGTTTTATATTTTTCTGTTACTACTGATGATCATTTAAGAGAATATTTGAAATGCTTCATATTTATGGAATTATAAAATAAACGACTAATTTATTTTTTTGGGTAAAAAATATAATTAATATATATATATATATAGAGGGAGAGAGAGAGAGAGAGAGAGAGTCTATTCGCACGTAGCCTTCTGGTTTCTTCTCTTCATGGATAAAACTTCATTAAGGAATTGATAAAATTCTTACTGGTTTTAACTAATTATAAGAACGGAAATTGTTGTAGAGATTGATTGAGTCCTGTACTCATTCATGTTCGTTTATGCATAAGACATGCACGCACACACATATTTGAAAGTAACTATAAATTATTTTGACTTTAATTCTGTCATTTGAATATACACAGATAATAAGAAGAGCCAAACAAGAAAAAGATTTTAGTTCCATATACATGTATTGATTTTGTTTCAATGATTACTTTTATTATCTTATTAATTAGAAGTACTGGCACGTATTAATTGCTGCTACAAAATTATCTCATTTCAAGTTAAAAATATTAACAATTTCACCCAAAAATACTGGAATTATTTAAGTTATAAATTTGTTGCTTTTAAGATGATGGTTAATTTAAAAAATACTTTTCCTTTCATTGAAAACGTAATAAATAAATAAAATAATATCTTTAAGGTCATCTCTCTTTCGAAAAGTCCTTCATAAAAGAAAGGCAAATTCACCGCTCAAGACAAAGTCAATTTGCGTTGCCTTTCGGTTTCCTGTATCCGTGAAGGAAAGTTCATCAAGAAATTGATAAAATTCTTACTGGTTTTAACTAATAAGAAAGAAAAATACGTGGGTTGATTAAGTCATGCTCGTGTATACATACATATATATATATATATATATATATAAGAGATATCAAATTTAATTCTCATTTATCTTTGACTTTAATTAATTTCTCTTAAATAAATATATATGCAGACAATTTTTTGGGCAACGTACATACAAAGAAGTGGCTTGAAAAGTCAAACAAGAAAAAGATTATAGCTTTATACTTTTATTGATTTTGTTTCATTGGTTACTTTTCTTATCGATCATGTGCAATATTTTGTTTCATTTGAAGAATATATAACTTATCAGATTAAGAAGTATTAGCACGTGGAAGTAATTTTTTTGTTTTATTAATTAGTTATTATTGGTGTGCACAGTTCAAGGGGGTGGGGGTATATCGTTAAAATTAATAAAAGACAAAGATATGCTCCCAATATTAGTAATGCCACATAAGTGTGAGGGCCTCACTTCTCTTTTTTGAAATCAAATGGAAATGACAAAAACGACCTTCACTTATCACCTTTTCTCTCTCTTTTTCTCCCTCTAATTTTCTCTCCCCCTTCCTCCTCCATGTGCGAAGCTGAAGATTTGGAAAGGAAGTGAAGCGCGATAAATTTCATAACTTCCCACACACTATCGTGCTCCCATCTTCCCACTTTATTTCTCCGATATTCTCACCAAAAAATTTCGCCGTGAGGAGAGTGTTTGTGAATGCTAAGGAAGTTTGCAGTGAGAGAGGAGAACGGATTGCATCGGAAGTTGTCATTGTCGCACTGAGGAAGAGGAGAGGCATTGACCTTTGCACACTACTACTGAAAATGGCTTTTGCTTCCCTAATTGGCATCCCATTCATAAAAAAGGAAGTAAAAAAAAAAAAAAAAAAAACGCGGTGGCATTTTTGTAATTATCGGGTGACTTTTGGAGTTTAATTTTTATACTAGAACGCCAAAAGTCCAGCCGTGGCGCCAAAAGCAAGTGATAAGTGCGCGAAAGTGGAAACTGAGCCAAAAAGAAACCATTTTTGGAGTCTAACTTCAACTATTAGACGCCCTAATTTTTTGTTTTTCACCAAAAAATACCCTTCCTCGTATTGTCTCCCGCGTGCCCGTCGATTTCTCAGTCTCTCATATTTCCTCTCAACCCTGTTCCGCCTTGTCTCTTCTCTCGCTCCACCGTTGCTCCGTCGTCCCCCTCGCCACCGTAGCTCCTCCGATCAACGTCCTCTCTCTCACCGTCCTCCTTGCCTCGCTCCTCTCTCACACCGTCGGAAAGGATTGTACCAGACAAAAAATGTGGAGCACAAAGGGTAGGTTCGCATTGAGATTTCATTTTTAATTTTCTTGGTTCGTTTCTCTTGGTATGGATTGTAGCTTTTTGGGTGCAAGATTAACTTCAATGCTCACATTTTAGAAACATTGAGAAAAACTGGTACGGCGTTTCGGGGAAGCTTTATGTAACCGCTAATGGTTGACCCGGTAAATTACTGACATTGATTCTATGATTACAAAAATTGAAAGTTTGGTTGAATGTCAGTTTATTTTCTTTTTTCTTCTCGGGGATGAGGGCATTGCAGGAGATGATGGGCGAAAGGGTAACATATTCGCTCAATATTCCTTTAAATGACTTTTGTAAAAAGATGTTCCAACCAAGTATTGTGGCCTACTCAGAGCTAAAGTAGAGTGCGCTGCCACTTGCTCATATGCAGAAGAGCAGGTGAACTTAAAGTGGAAAACACATAGTTGTGGTATCATTGAGTGTGTTATGCAGGTGAAGAAGAATTGTAGCAAATATTTCAATGATTCTTTCAAGATGTCTAAACCTATTATCCTTAATGCTTCTCCATATAGGATTTGGAAACATGGCCACGTACATATAGCCCTTTGGTTTTGAACTGTGAAACTCGTCTAATCTTATGATATAATTTATATTAAATGAAGGTGGCAAGAGTTCTTGACCACATGGTTTAGAGGCTCTGGTACTACGCAAGGAGAACATTCATCCCATAAGGTTAATCTCTTAGGAAAATTCTCAGAAATAGTTTTATTAATATCAAAGGTGTAACAGTCTTGTTTTGTAGCATGCATGGTTTCTTCCCGTGAACTACCTTGATCATCTATGTAGATTGGAGAGACTTTATTAAGGTCAATCTATAAAAAAGTGATTCATTAGCAATCGTGCATGATAATAGTTAACTAAGGCAAAATATACTTAAAAACGGTAAATGGGGGATGTGTTTGTTGAAAATAAGTTAGATGAAGGGTGTAGTCTTTTGCTGTCTGCTCATGGGGAAGATACTTCAGGTAATTAGTGGGAATAAGTAGCCCATGGCCATAATTGGTGTATGAACATGAAAAAAGACACAGATGATGAAAGATTATAGCCATGTTATTTATTGTATGCTATTGTTATGATGCACAGGTTGATTTGGTCACAGATACTGATAAAGTATGTGAAGATCTCATCTTTAATCTCCTCAAGAAGCTTTACCCCAATCATAAGGTTGTTTGTGCTCTTTAAATAACTTTTCCATTTCAAAATTAAGTTTGTGATAGATGGCCTATTTCCTTTCTTTTTCCTTATGATTTCCCTTATGATCACTTTACTGATTTGTTCTTACTACTAGTTCATTGGGGAAGAGACTACTGCTGCTTTAGGTGCTACAGAACCTACTGATGAACCGACATGGATAGTTGATCCTTTGGATGGAACTACTAACTTCGTGCATGGGTAAAGATTTGTTTATGTTTCAGTTGATGAATTAGCATTTCCATATTAATGATAAGTTTTACTATGGGCAGGTTTCCCTTTGTTTGTGTCTCCATTGGTTTAACCATTCAAAAAGTCCCTACAGTTGGTGTTGTTTACAACCCCATATTGAATGAGGTTAGAAGCCTTTTATTTGATCTTTTTGACAATGAGGTCCCTTAAATTCCTAGAATCTGATACATAGAGGAGGAATTGAATGTTGGACGCAATTCTGCATGTGACATTTCTATTGTTTTGTTCTTGGGCTGTTCATACACTATCCACATAATAAAAACGGCGCAACTACGAATATATTGGGGAAAAAGTAATCAAGTGATGAGTTGTTCTATATGATCATACTTTTCAGTGACCTTGATGTCCTTGATGTGAACAGAATGGCCCTCGAGGCCATGACCCATTCAAGCCAAGAGATTGATTTTAGTTCATAGCATGTTCTATATTATAGGTTACAATGAATTCTGGGTAAACAACTTCTCTATTCTCTGCTATTTTCAATTTAGACTTCAGAATGTAATTGTCAAGGAAAATCCAGATTTTGTCAACTGGAAAGGGGTAAACGACACAAATAGTTAACATGAATGAAGTCATTTTATGGTGGTTATGTTCATTTTATTTGGTCATGTTTCACTTATATTACAATAACTAAGCACTATAACACTAATTTATGGAAAGTGCCATACTCTAACAACTGAATGATTGTGCTTTAATTTCTCTATATTAATTTATTATCAGTACATTCTGGTTTTATTTATTAAAAGGATAAGGAAACCATACCAGGAGATCAGCCATACTTCATGATTTGAGATATGGTCTAGATGGGTGGTGATATTGATGGTGATAACAAAAACAACAGAAATAAAGACATGATTAGAATCAGTTAATTGAGGCAACAAAGTGCTGATGATTTGCATCTAATCTGGGGGCTCTAATTTCTGTTTGTGCTATAACAGAACTCCTAGGATAAAATATGATCTGAAGCCATAAGTTCGAGTGTTCAAATGGTAGTGATTAGTGTAACCATTCTCATGTGTAAAGTTAAATTGAGCTTATTAGTCTGTTCTAGGCTGTTTTTTTAATCTTGGTATTCTACTTCAGAGTTAAATATGTTGCTCTGCTTGTGGCTTCAACTTTTTCTTGAAACCTGATTTTGTTGTTAGTATTGTATTATATTATAGGTTACAATTATTATACTTGATGTAGTTACTAATTAGTATAGTTGACGTAAACTTTTGATTATTCTTTAGGCTATTTTGCTAGTTTTTCAGCCTATTTATAATTAAATGTCGATTATAATTACTATACTTGATTTATTATTAATGTGCATATTTTTGCAATTGATTTTAAATTTTCATTCAAGCATTCTATTCAAGCATATCAAAAGAGCCATAGAGTCATTAGTGAGAAAAAGAAGAGAAGAAAAATAGGAAGAAATAAAGGAAGAAGCACCTAGCTTCCAACAACACTCATAGGTAATTATGCTACCTTAAATCCATTTGTAGGCTTGGTTTTATTATTAGAAGCTTGTTATGGTTTCTAAATACCTCTTGGATATTTGCTGTCAAGAGGGAAAAGAGAATAGAACAAGGGTCCAAGAAGAGAAATTTTAAGAAACCAAGCTTGGGATTTAGGTAAGTGGTGGATTTCATTGTTGTTATTGTTTGATGACGTTGCTTGTGTTGTTTTTTATCTTTGTAATTTTTGGGAAGCTTAGAAAACAGAGGGAGATGCTTTCCAATTTCATAGAAAGTATGGAAGCATGATTTAATATCAAAACATTGATTAAAGGTGATTGAAGGTTGAAATAAAGTAGCTAATGAAATGAAACAATGAATAATCAATTTCTCCTTCCTTGTTAAAGTCCACTGTCAGAACAGGGCATGAAGAAGGATTGGAGTTTCATGACTTTGATTCTTCCAATGAGTTTAAAAGGAAAACTTGTTTAGGGTACAAGTGAGAAAACAAGTTTGGAAGCATTAGACATCAAAGTGAACATTTTGCCTCTTTATAAACTACATTTTAGTTTTGGCCTAGACGAAGGGCAAAGAAGTTGATTTTGCTTAATTTGAGCTTAAAAAGGAAATCTACATGAACATTATTGGGGAAGAAGCATGTTAGATTAATTTTTTAAGTCTATGAAATTGAAATTGTAAAGTTGACGTTTAATTGGCAAGTAAGAGTAGTTTTAAGATGTCAATGATTTCAAGGGTCCTAATGAACTAACAATGGATGTGTGATATTTAATTAGGGCCACTGGACAATGTGAAAGTTGAACTATAAGCTTGAACAATAAAGCTTCAAGTATGGAGGAATTCAAAGCAGGAGAAAGAAGTTAAAGTTTCAAGGTAGCAACTTTACCTTCTTGTATTTAAATTATGTCTATGTTTTGTTATGCTTCTTAGCTTGCCATGACTTCAATGACTATTTTATCTTGAACATGTTGAATGTTTTCTTGAATTTTTTCATGGCCATGATTGACAATTGCATGTTTTATATGCATGTTATTAATTACATGAAAGTTTTGGTAATGCTATTTGTTGATTTTTAATGGTAAAGCTTAACTTGCTTACTTGAATGCTAATTGTTTGCTATTGGGGTTCTTTGAATCTCACTCCCAATAACTTACCATGCTAGCTTACGAACCTCAAAATGTGTAGAATCAAAATGAACATTATAAATGTGTTTTCTGTAAATGAACATTATTGGGTCCTCCTTTTTCTATTGTCTCAATGAAGATGGAAGAAGGCTTGCTTGTGACCCGAGAACTCACAAGAACAAATCATCACTCACTCGCGCTGCCTTTGAACTATTTTTCTCTAGCTTGTAGATGCAAACATTTGGGCAATTTCTAAGTTCTTTCGTTTAACTCTTACTTTATCTCTTGAAATAGAGGGTAATGGAAAGTATTGGAAAATCAAAGGGTATGAGAAGTGTAAATGGAGCTATATACCCAAGAGGGGGTGAATTGGGTATTTTAAAAACTTTTCGAGAATATGCTCGTTTTGAGGTAATGAAACCAGAGATAAACAAAGGAGGAAGAGAAGGAAAGCTTGCACAAGAGAAATTATCCTGGTTCGGTCTTATCTTTGACCTACATCCAAATCCCAAGTCACACTTGGGATTTTCAATCCACTATACTCACAAACCGATTACAAACTCGTACTCAAGAGTAGTTCTCTCTCTAGAACTCACTCCCCCTTACAAGTTGTAATCAATACACCCAACCACTAAGTCCCCGACTTATGGTTATCTCAATCAATAAATGATTTACAGATAGAACTCTCTCTCAGAGCAGATAAAATGAACACTAAAGTGCAAGTATCAGATTGATACAATATAGATGAAAGCTGAACACAATAAATAACAATCAATGAATTTTCGCTCTCGCAGTTGTGTCAACTTGAGAAGGAGTTAATGCACTCTATTTATAGGTAGAGAACATTAAATGACCGTTGTATGATGAATCCAACCGTTGTAGGTGATTAGCATTAAGTCTGGTCATCTTCTCTCTCTAAACTCCAGCTAATCCAGATGCTGATATGGTCTGATGTGGAACTCTGAGGATTTGCCCGTTGGAGAAGAGTTTGCTTGATGAAGAAAGTGTTTTTGAACGTTGAGAGCTCGTGCTCAGATGGATTAACCAAAAGGATGTTAATTTATCAAGTGCAATAAATGCTCGACCACTTTTTGCTTTTTCCCTTGATCTTCATTAATTTTCATCTCGTGCTAACCGAAATCCACTAAATAAACTTGTTAAACATATCTCGGGATCATAAGTGAATGATTCATGAAAGCAATTGGAACAAACAAGAGTGATTCATGAATTCGTATAATTCAAAACTTAGTTTTTACGTTGCATACTGCGGTTTGTTCTTGTAAACTCGAGTATGGCACTTTGTTCACAAGTGACCAAACTGCAAGATCCAATTGGATACTCGAGTTTCCACTTTTCGAGGCAAGCCATCGTGTCTTGTATTTGAAAGACAAGACCTATACTCGAGTTTGCCTATGCAAACTAGTATTGGTTTAATTTGAAAAATCCATTTGCTCTCTCGGAAGTCCAATACTGAAGTTTGGAAACGCAACCGCATTTGACTATTCAATACTCGAGTTTGCCAATGCAAACGCAGATTTGACTATTCAATACTCGAGTTTGCCAATGCAACCGCAATATTGATTTAACTTGAAAAATCCTTTGCTCTCTCGGAAGTTCAATACTCGAGTTTGGTTTTGGAAACCGCAGCTTTTGACTTCGTTTAAAAAACTTGGTTTGCTTCTAGAAGTCCAATACTCGAGTTTGGTTTTGGAAACCGCAGTTTTGACTTCGTTTGAAAAACTTGGTTTGCTTCGGAAGTCCAATACTCGAGTTTGGTTTTGGAAACCGCGATTTTGATCATCCAATACTCGAGTTTGCAAATGCAAACTGCGCAAAGTATTGGCTAAGTTGGAAAAATCCTTTAATTCACAAGAAGTTCGATACTCGAGTTTACCCATGCAACCGCAAGTATTGACCATTCAATACTCGAGTTTGCCTATGCAAACCGGTAAGATCGACTTTGGCCGAAAACTTGGTTGCTTTCGTATGGCCTTTACTCGAGTTTGCCAAGCAAACCGCAGATATGGTCGTCTAATACTCGAGTTTGCAAATGCAAACTGCAGTTTGCAACTTTCGCATTGTTTTTAAAACAACTTTGCAAACTTCAAACCATGTTTTACATTTGTTGTTAATCATCAAAACATATTGAGAACTAACAAGAAGGACTCAATGACACAGCATTGCTTTCGTTGGTGGTATGAGTTTTATTTCTTTTTGGTTGGGAGCTCAAAGGGGAACATTAATACAGATAAGAAAATCTGCTTTGCAATAATATTAACTAAATTTTTTGACAGTAGACATAAGCGTCTATTAGCATTATGTGTGTCTTCTATGCTCGCTGGAACCTACATTCAACCAAGTATTTTTAATTTTTGTCAAATTTTCTTCTCGTAGTTAATCCCGCTTCGCGTGAGTCCTCACTCTTGAGAAAATTTAATCTCGTAAGTTCTACCTTCTTGGTCAAAGATTTGAAGCAAACTGTTGCACTCTCAAATCGAGTCGATTTGCTTTCATTTTATTCACACACACATATATTTTCCTCATATGAATACCTTCTAACTGAGTGAGAACAACACTTGTCTTATGGCTTCATGGTTTACCATTATGGATTTAAGTGTTTTTAATCTAGTCGTTGAAATTTTTCTATTGTCTTCCCTTTATTATTAGCCATCTGAACCACATGAACTTGATTAAAAAAGTGATGGCTTCATGGTTTACCATTACCATTGAAGTATATATTAGTACGAATAATTATAGTGTTCTCTTTGTTGATGAAAGTGCTGGATTTAATAGCTGATATTGTTGGAAATGTCAGGTGGTAATAAAATGGTTCATAGTTGGATGAATGCTTTGAGAACTAGTGAAGAATATGAGAATGAAGTGGAAGAGTTTATTGAATTTGCTAGGAGGAATGTGACTACAAAAAATGAGATGTATTTTTGTCCATGTGTAAATTGTTTAAATGAGAGACGACGAGATATTTCTGATATAAGGGATCACCTGCTTTATGATGGAATAAACCTTTGATACACAACGTGGATATGGCATGGTGAGAAAGTAAGAACTGCTGCATCCCACGAAAATGAAGTTGAAGTAGATGATGATGGAATGGAGAGAATGATTCATGATGTTGAGGTCGAATCTTTTGCGCAATCGCGTGAATATGATAACATGTGGAGTGATGAAGAGACACCTTTGTTCCCTGGGTGTACTAGGTATACATGGTTGACTGGGACCTTACGTTTGGTCAACTTATAAGCAACTTGTGGATGGACCGATAGTAGTTTCACAATGCTGCTTGATTTGTTGTGTGATATGTTTCCAGACGATAATGTACTTCCAAATCGTATGTATGAGGCAAAGAAAATCTTGTCTGCGATGGGTATGGAGTATAAAAAAGATACACTCTTGCCCTAATGATTGCATATTGTACAAAAAATGAGTATGAAGGCCTTAGTAAGTGTCCGAAGTGTAATACTTCACAATACAAAGTGAAAAAAGATGGTGGTTCTGGAGATGGGAAAAGAAAAAGGCAACCTTTAAAGGCTTTGTGGTATCTTCCAATAATACCGCAATTTAAGTGTTTGTTTACTAGTGCATCAATGGTGAAGAAGTTGAGATGGCATTCTGATAAGAGAATATCGGATAGAAAATATATGCGGCACCCGGTCGACTCTCCACAATAGAAGATAAAGATGAAATGTTCCCTCAATTTGGCACCGAGCCAAGAAACCTTCGACTCAGGCTTTGTACAAATGGCTTCAACTTGTATGGAACTCTTAGTAGCACCCTAGTGCATGGCCGATTCTCCATGTAGTATACAACTTACCTCCCTGGCTATGCATAAAATGCAAGTATGTGATGCTTTCTATGATGATTTCTAGACTAAAACAACCAGGAAACAAGTATGCGCCTCTGGTTGAGGATTTGAAGAAGTTGTGGGATGAAGGTGTAGATGTGTTTGATGCATACAAGAAGGAGTCCTTCAAGCTGCGTGCAATGATTTTTACCACGATAAACGACTTTCCCGCATACGGAAATTTGTCGACATAAAGGTGAAGGGGCATAAAGCATGTCCAATATGTGAAGAAAACACAAACTTCCATCAACTAAAGCACGGGAAAAAAGGGTCTACCTCGGTCACAAGAGGTTTCTTCATCGGTTCCACCCATACCGTAGGTTAAGAAAGCGTTTTAACGGCTTACCGGAGCATAGAACGGATCCAAAGGCATTAACCGAGAGAGGAAGTTTATAGTCGGGTGGAACATATCAATGTCATCTTGGGTAAGCAAAGAAAGGATTGCGGGTGAGAAGAACATATGGAAGAAGAGATCAATTTTCTTTGATCTTCCATATTGGCATAGTCTTGATGTAAGACACAGTCTTGATGTGATGCATGTGGAGAAAAACGTTTGTGATAGCCTTGTCAGTATGCTTTTGCACATACCAGGGAAGACTAAGGATGAAATTAGTGCGAGACTGGATCTGGTTGAAATGGGAATAAGAGAACGGTTACATCCACAAATAAAAGAAGATGGTAAGAAGGCATACATGGGGCCAGCAGCGCACACACTATCAAAAGCAGAGGAAAAAAGTTTGTGTTGGTGTTTATATGACATTAAGGTTCCACAAGGGTATTCTTCTAATGTGAGCAGGTGTGTGTCAATGAACAATTTGAAGTTAATGGGAATGAAGTCCCATGATTATCATATGTTGATGCAACAACTATTACCAGTAGCTATTAGAGGCATTATGAAAGATGAAGTGGGAACCACTATAACAAAATTGTGTATTTTTTTTTAATACTATCTGTAACAAAGTCATTGACATTGAAAAGTTGGATGAATTGGAAAATGATGGTTATATTATTTTGTCCCAACTAGAGATGCATTTTCCTCCCACATCTTTTGATATAATGGTGCATTTCATAGTGCATTTGGTAAGGGAGGTAAGGCTTTGCGGTCCAATTTACCTAAGGTGGATGTACACTTTCGAGCGATATATAAAGATCTTAAAAGGGTATTCTAAAATCTTTATCGACCGGAAGCCTCAATTGTTGAGAGATATGTAGTTGAGGAGGCTATGGACTTCTGCAAAGATTATCTATTAGGGGCCACGGTACAATCACAGCATGACGAGAGGATAAGCAAGGGAACTAGAGGACTCAAAATGAAGAATATGCCTCGTGAAAAGTTGTTGCAGGCACACTTATATATCTTGAATAATATGGAAGAAGTGCGACCATACATAGATGAACATAGGCAGAGTTTGAAGAATATGAATCCAAGGAAGAATGACATGCAGATAGCGAATGAGCAAAACAAGACATTCATAAAGTGGTTCGAGGAAAAGGTGTCGCACGAGACCATGTTGTCTGATACAATCGAGTGGTTAGCTTGGGGGCCTTCTCATTAGGTCATCACTTAGAGCGGTTATGAGATAAACGGGAATTCTTTCTACACCAAAGACCAAGATGATAGAAGTTCTATGCAAAATAGTGGGGTGATGGTTGAAGCTGAATCCATGCACTTTTCGAGTTCGCAAGACAAAAATCCCGTATTAGCATCAATGGTCTATTATGGCGTTATTGAAGAAATATGGGAGATGTCTTACAATAAGTTCAAAGTTGCTTTATTGAAATGTAAGTAGGTTAAAAATAATGCTGTTGTAGTAGATCCACAATTTAGATTTGTCTCAGTTGATCTTCATAGAGTTGGTCATAGAGATGAGACATTCATTCTAGCAAGCCAGGCGAAACAAGTGTTTTATATCACAGACCCTGCAAATAAAAAGATGTCCATTGTAATCCAAAGTAGAAAACAAAAGTATGGTGAAGAATCCTTAAACATTGACGATACACCACCTTTCACAACAAATCCACCTACAACAACTGAAGTAGAATTGGTAGATGATGAAGAATATGCTGTAAGAAATGATCATTGTGAAGGAATATGGGAAACCATATAAAGTAAGGCCTTAAGTTATGAAATAGTTCTGTGATTTTTGTTTTCATTTTACCTGTTTGTTTATTTTATTCATTTAATTACAACTTAATAACCTATCTTACATTTATTTGTCTCAACAGGAATATGGACAACTCTGATGGGTCACACAGCGATGAACCCGTTGTGAAAAGGGTTAGAGGCAGCACAAAGATGGGAGCTTTGGTTGCACGTCATGAACAACAACGGGAGAGGCTGCATGTGGACTTCGATGCTAATAAGAATCCAATTGGTGATGAGGAAGACAAATTCATTAGCTATATTGGATATTTAGCTCGAAGCAAAGTTCGCATTGTGTACTCCTGACCGAGATCGGTGCCACGTAAAACGAAGGACTTGATTTGGCAACAACTTTTGGTATATAACTTTCAATATATCTGCATTTGTATCTTTAGTCATATTGCTTGAAATGTAATTATCTTATTATTTACCTTGCAAAAGAAACGTACGATGTCCCAGACAATAAGGCGATGAAGAAACACTTGATGGGGGCGGTTCGTCTTCGCTGGAAAGATTTCAAAAACAAGCTCTCCCGAAAGTTTGTTTGCGGGGCAAGGAGGAACGAGGATCCATGTGATAAATATACATACATTTCTCCGGAGGACTCGGAGTTCGTTTGTGGCGTCACGGCAAGAGCCTCAATTTATTGTAAAATTTCTTTTAAATCTTATTTTATCTTTTATTTCAATATACTTGACATCATTGACTTAGTTTTCTTTGTTTTTGTTTCACAGAAGTAAGTGAAGCAAATAAAGTGAAGCAAGCATCAAATAAGTACCAAAGATTACATGTCTCGAGCTGGTTATAAAAAGCTTGAACGAAGGATGATGGCGTAAGAGTTGGAGAAAAGGAAGGAAGCCGCCAAATCGATCCTAGCATGATTGTTCAGCCCCGATCCACCTCCGAGTTACCAAAAATGGAAAGCTGCGAGGCTTAAGGGTGATAAATACATCAATCCATTGTTTCTGAGGTTGCTGCAAAGATCGTAAGTAGTTAAAAAAATTTCAAATTGTTTCATACTACTAGTTTTTAATTTTCATTAGATTAAAATTGTATGATACAGGATTCACTTCAAGAGCAGTGCAGCCGAGGTTCATTCACACCGAGTCACCAGATGGACATCCTATCAACAGCGATTGGGAAACCAGATAACCCTAGTTGTCTTCGAGGGGAGCCAAGAGGAGTTGGCGTCGGAAAATATTTTGGACGCAAATCACATTTTTTTTCAAATACCGAACCTAGTCTAGAGCTTATAGCCATACTTCGAGCAGAACTCCTTGGAGATATCATGAAACAGGTGCGTGGTAAAGTAGCAACTATGATATCGTCGAAGGAACGCACAACCCAGGATTCCCCGCCCATCCTAAGCACGAAAGACAATTATAACCCTCTGGAGGTACTACAATGCGAACCTTCTCTCCATCCACAAAGTGGCGAACCTTGCAAGCTATATGTGGATGTCCCACAACTTCGTCAAGTTGCTGATGCCCTTGTTCACTCACAATTCACCACCCACCATAATAAACAAATTCCAAAAAATCAACGTAGGATGACTGTGACGAGTGTTCGAGAGGGGGAAGGAGAAATAGCCATCCCGATCCCTGATGACGAGGTTCCTAAACTAGGCAAGGCGATATGATTGTTCATCCTTTGGCCGAAGAGACTTATTGACTGCAAGTCGGCACCTCCAATGGTAATTACTTGAATTTTAGACTATTGCTATCATTATTGTTGT
The DNA here is from genome assembly GCA_019022655.1 of Acacia acuminata. NCBI lineage: Eukaryota > Viridiplantae > Streptophyta > Magnoliopsida > Fabales > Fabaceae > Acacia > Acacia acuminata. The sequence goes on along the minus strand of JAFJYI010000028.1, from coordinate 3,823,828 downwards.
ACTTATGTGTTTGAGATAAAATCTTTTATGTATGACATCATTTTGCTGTGACTTTGGGATTTTTGTTGTCAAACCTGAAATTGCTTAAATTGTTGTATATTTACATAAACTTGAACTATACAGCTGATTGCTACATTTTCTTGTCAACCTACTCATAATCTGTATTTTATGTTTTACTAGGATGATGAACACCATGCGACACAATTTCCTTTCTTGGCACGATTGCAACAGGTGTACAATGACATTAAAGAAGTCAGCATGCAGATGCCTGGGGGAATTCTTGGCTTAACAGTGACATCATATCCTTTTACAATTAACAATACAGATGTCTGTCATTTTTATTCATTTAGAGGAGCTAGATGTATGTTGGCTTAAACTTGGAGTCCCGTAAGTAAATCTTTCGCCTTTCAATTAATCATGTGATTTTTTTTCGTTTTATATATTCAACAATTCATTTATCTTTTTAATTCCATCATAGTTTCTTCCACAACCTATGCATACAATTCGGAAGAAATGACTCATATGGATTTTTATGTCCATCGAACACATCAAGGAGCCATAGTACCTTGGAATTAAGGACATTTTATGTGGGTTCTATAATGGCAGAGTCGAAATTGCCTTGTTATATAGCACCGGTTCATGAAGGGTACGTATTTTAGTTTTGTCTATTTAAAATGTTTAAGAATAAATTGTCTTCTTATCTTAACTTCATCTTATTCTTTATGTGTTGTTTTAGTTATCATTATACTTTGTGTGTTGTTTGTCCACCCATTAACACCGTCTATTGGTTCGATTCTATGGGTGGGAGGCCGCACAAAGAAATAAAAACCATTTCAGCAAGTATGTAAAATTTTTGCACAATCATTGATATTCTTGAATTAAATGAATTGTTATAATGTCTGTCATTTTCATTTTAATGATAGTGCACTAAAGGCATATAGATTGATTTACTGGAATAAAGCGGGTCCAAGTAGAGAACCTAGGCGTGGGTTTATCGATAGTAAGTAGTTTGTTTCCATTCAAGTTATTTCACTGACAGTGGAATTCGATATGCCTATATTCATTAAAAAGGAATTCAAGTAACCGTTTGCTTTTTATTTATAGTGCCCTTGACAACCAGGGGGTTGGGAGTGCAGATACTACGTTATGCTCTACATGTACTCCATCATTCAGAGCAGACGTACTTCAGATTTTAAAGAGGTACTTTCTCCTTCATTCTCAAATGATAATATTTTTTGAAGTTATACTTTAGTTGTGTAATTAATTCATTCACTTGATTGATTTAACTTATACATTGTTTTCCAATTTACAGATTTTTGGTACTAAGGATGCCTACTCAAAGGAAGAAATTGATTTGGTTCGAAACCCGTTGGTGGACATCTTTTGCAACACATAGATGAATGAAGTTAGTCCTTATATTGCTTGATTAGTAGCAGGTAGCTAGACAACATTTTGACACTTTGTGGTGATTATTGTACATAGAAGTAGTACTAGTTACCACTTGAATTAGTTAGACCTAATTGGTTAAGATGATTTGAAGTTAGCCAAGTTTGTTGTTACTACTTTGCTACCTCTATGTCCAACTCATCATGAACTATGTATATTGGGATTTTGTTATATAAATGTGCATGTATTCTGTTTCGTATAAGGTTAGATGAGCTAACCTTTTAGCACATAGCTAGGTGTTGTTTTATTTTATCACATTCTGGTGATTATTTCCTGCTGATATGTAAGAATATTTTTTGTAAGAAATTGTGGGATAGTGAATATACGGCGCTTATTTTTTTTTTTTTTTTTTAAAGAACACTTAAGCAGTCTAATTATTTGAATTAGACTCCTTAAGTGACATCTGAATGGGTAATTGTCATGACTTAAATCATGACTTAAGGAGTCTAATTCTATTTATTAGACTCCTTAAGTCATGATTTAAGGAGTCTAATTACAAGACTTAGACTCCTTAAGTAAAATCTGGGAGGCAATTTTGCCATACTTAAGGCGTCGTATTCTAATAGTTAGACGCCTTAAGTTTGACTTTAAGGCGTCTAATTATGAAATAAGATGCCATAAGTTTTCCCTACGGCACCACCCAAATATGCGTCCCTCGTAAAAGGACGTTAAATGTACAAAAATAGGACATCGTATCCCCTTGTTTTGTAGTAGTGGCACATAGGTTTGTGTGTTTGCCCAGCATGGTAATTAAGCGGGTGGACTGAACCCAAGGGCGGAATCAAGGGGGGGCTAGGGGTGGCCCCCGCCCCCTAAAATTATAGAATTTTACCCAAAAGATTAGGGAATTATGTTTTAGCCTCATAAAAATTTTAATATTTTCACTTTAGTCCATATCAAAAAGTCTCATGGAGGGACTAAAATCAAACTATTGAAATATTTATGAGGCTAAAGCACAATTTTCTACAATTTTGGGTAAAATTTTGTAATTGTTGCCCCTAATTTCAAATGCTAACTCCACTAGATTCTATTTTATAATTTTTGCCTCCCTAATTTCAAATACCGGTTCCGCCCTGAACCCTTATAGTTGTAGACTTGTAGTTGCTATTCGGCAATTGAGTGGGGTAAGTTGTTGGATTTTTTTTTTTTTTTTTTTTTTTTTGCTGCTGGCTATGGTTGGGTGACTGAGCAGAGCGATTGATGAATCTAGTTTAGCAAAGGACAAGAATCAGGTAGGGATTGACTCTAATTGTCTATTGTGGTTTGAAATTAGTGTTGTATAAACACACTTACATGAGTGCAGTTATTGACGATAAATGTTTGGGAAATGACTAGAAAGGATTAGGTAATGACTATATGCAAGATAATTATTTTTAAGGGAAAATCCCATATAAAATTGTTTAAAATAGAGAAATTCTAAATCAAGTTGTTAAGCCCAACAAATCCCTAATTAAGTTATAGACTCAATTTTGGATTTTAAAATATAGATAAATTGACTTTATTATACTCTCATAATATTCTCTATCATCTTTCCTCTGGAAAGAATTTAATTGCTCTTTAACTTAATCTTTTTAATAAGTGTGCATATATATTAACATTAATATATAATAAAATAAAATATGATTCATTTAAATCAAAGGAGTTTTTGTGTTCAGGAAGAATGATTAAGAATGTTTTGAGTAAAACAAATGCTTAACACTGTTATCAATCAAATTTTTTTATTAAATATTTTGAATAAAATTTTAGTTTTGGAAGAACTCAAATTATTTTTTTGTCAATAAAAAAAAATAAATCTTCATTAATCACACAATTTTACTTATGTGATATATAGGTTTTTTTTTTTAACGTTAATAAATATCTTTTATTTTATAAAATCATTATTGAAAATATTTGAAATGCAGTTTTCTACATCAAATAAGTTATTTTTTATATTAACATTTTTTTTCCTCAATGAACAAAAAATCAAGTAAAAAATATTTTTTTTATTCTCAATGTTCAACTAGAAATTATTTAATTAATATTGAGGCTGATACTTTTTTTGAATTATTCCTGATCATTCTTCCACAAAACATAAAATTTATTTGATCTAAGTTAATCATATTTTATTTTATTATATATTAATATATATATACACACTTATTGATAAAAATATGTTAGAAAACATTGAAACCCTTTTAAGATGAGAGAGGAGACTATGAAATGACAACAACGTTATTTAATTTAAATTTTGAAATTCTAAATTGGGTCGATAACTTAATTAAGGATTTATTGAATTTATTAACCTTATTTAGAATTTTCCTATTTCAAGCAACTTTATATGGAATTTTCCTTATTTTTAAAGGAAGGTGTGGAATGAATGAGTAATATGTTACTCCCTTCGGTCCTAATTATAAGGGTTAAATATCAAATTTGCCACGGAAGTTTCCCAAATGGAGAGTCGCACCCTGGAAGTTTTTCGGGTACCAAATTTGCCATGGAAGTATTGAAAAGGTATCAAATTTACCCAAAACTCGACAAAAGTCCACGTAGATTGTTAAAATATGCCACCTCATCACACGTGGCATGCCACCTCATCAATCAAAAGTATCATTTTTGCCCCGAAGTTTTCATTAAGGAGCAATTTTGCCCCTAAGTTTTCATTAAGGAGCAATTTTGCCCCTAAGTTTACAAAAGTAGCAATTTTGCCCTTCTTTCTCCCAATATTAAATTTGACTACTAAATCGGTCAAAGACCACACATGTCATGCCTTGAAAAGGTCGAACTTGGAGTCGAGAAATGAGATCCTTGACATGTTGAGCTCAAGGCGCGACTTTGTGAAGTCGGGAACCGGTCACAAGGACTCGAAAGGTCTGTCCGCAAAACCCCGAGGAATCATCACTTATGATCTAAGCAAATGAAACGCAAAACGAGAAATAAATTGTTCCAAAAATTGGTTCAAGAAACAAATCAATAGTGATAATATTTACATTTGTATAGACGATCCTTGACATGTTGAGCTCAAGGCGCTGCAATTTGTGAAGCCGAACCGGTCATAGGGATTAAAAGGTCTCGTCGTAAAACCCACAGAAGCATCACTTACGTTTGTATAGACCGATCATTGGCTTAAATCATAAGTGGTGCTTCCCGTGACCAGCCTTCGCTTCACAAATTTTGGCCGCTTTGAGCTCAACATCTCAAGGATTTCAAGTTCGACCTTTTCAAGGCATGACATGTGTGGTCTTTGACTCGATTTAGAAGGGCAAAATTGATACATTTTGTAAACTTCCCGGGTAAAATTGCTCCTTAGTGAAAACTTCCAGGGCAAATTTGCTCTCAGTGAAAACTTCCAGAGCAAAAATGATATTTAACTCTTATTGGTTGATGAGGTGGCATGCCACGTGTCATGAGGTGGCATGCCATGTGGACAAGCATTAGTCAAACTTAACGGTCAAAATTAATGGATGGGCAAATTTGCTACCTTTTTCATACTTCCGGTAAATTTGGTACCTTTTTCATACTTCCGGCAAATTTGGTACCCGAAAACTTCCGGTCTTGGACGCCCCATTTGGGAAACTTCCGTGGCAAAAATGGCCTTTAACCCTAATTATAAAACATATTTACCAGATTTTGGAGAGATTCGATATGAGTTAAATTAGTTAATTATATTCATTTTTCTAAAATGCCCTTATTTAAAATTTACCTTGCAACAAAGTGCTATGGATAATTTGTGAAGAATTGGAGATATATTTGTAAATTGTTTTCTGTATATATTATTGGGCCAAGTAATTTAAGTTTAAGCCCAATTACTTGTTCATCTTAGTCCCAGTAAAGAGGCTTCAGCTCCAACAATCATTTTTCTAGTGCTGGATATTATGACCCTGGTGGTCTCTTTTATGTGTTTAATGTTAGTTTATAATGTAAGGGTATTTTAGGAAGAAATTGATAAAAATTAAAATTTTGTCCTATACTCTCAAATATTATCCTATAATTATGATCTAAGGAAGTACTAGATAAGATATTAAGATTAAGTAATGACGACATAACAACTTTTCAATAAAAAATAACAACTTCATCCTAGTAATTACCCAAAAATCAGCAAAGCAACGACAGTAACTAAATTTTAAACATTCAATTTCACCCAATATCAACATAAACACAAGATGCATATCAATTTTTCAGCAAATCATTTTTGAAGTCATTCTATAATATTTGAGAAATTTCTGAATCATTGAAAATGAAGAAGCACCCTCGAAATCGAAACCCAATCCCAGATCTCAAACTCACTTCATACTCTTGAAATGAATATGTGGATTAGATGAAGAAGTAGCCTTGAATGCTGACAAAAGACGCTTTGGATTACTCGGATTCCATAAAGATAATGAAGCAAGTTCTTGTGGAAGCACGTTTACCATGGAAGCTTAAAGGGAAGCCTGTTGGACGTTAAAATATATGGGTGCAATGGATTCTTCCTTTAGAAACCAGCCGCTCGCCGAGAAAGAGTGAGATCGTAGGTGGAGGCAATGGCAGACCTTTATGGAGACAATCCCCCTCCCAAAAGAATATATATATATATATATATATATATATATATATGTGTGTTCCAAATATTTAATGTAAATTGGATTTTTTTTTTTATACGTCCCCAAATAATTTTTTTTTTTTAATTAGTTAATAAGAATACATTTGGTCTCCCCAAATAATGTCAAGGTCTGCCACTGGGTGAAGGGATGGTGGAGAACAGTGGAGTGATAGTCATGGACAAGAGAGAGAGAGAGAGAAGAAGGCTAGGGAGATATCTGGATATGAACATACAAGAAAAAGTCAAGGAGTGAGGGGGTGATAAGTGATGAAGGTTATTTTTGTCAGTCCAATTTAATTTTAAAAAAGACAATTGAGGTACTCACACTTATGTAGCATTATCAATATTGGGAGCAGCTCTCTGTTCTTTACTAATTTTAAAGGTATTTTTATGGGATTTTCCTTTCAAAAAATTTACAATTTATGGGATTCTTAGTTCTAGAAAATAGCTCAATTTAGACATGTTGTAACAAGAGAATATGTAACACGAAAAGCTTACTAGAATCTATTACTTCGAGTCACTATACTAATGAAAGCAGTGGATTACCAAAAGAATTTTGTCGCTAGTCACTTAGTCCATTGTTTGTTAATCCAACGGACTAGATTCTTGATTAAGCGTGTTTTCCAAATTGTTACCGTAGAGGGACAAATAAAGAACATTTCCAACATACGACCAACCAGGACCACACCTTCTATTTAATTTATAGACTTAAGATCAAGATATTTACAACTTGACCCTTCAAAAAATTACAAATATCACTCAAGTCTCCTTTTTAAAAAAAAAAAAAAAAAAAAAATTGCCAACCATGTCTACACATTATTTCAGAACAATATAATAGCCTTAAAACACTGCAATGCTAAAAATATTCTCTCTAATCCTTAATATAAAATATATTTACCTAATTTAATAAAATTGATGTAGTTAAGTTATTTAATATGACATGTATTCTCTAAAATATCATAGTTATTTTTCTTAATTCTACAATTCACACTCATATCCTTGATTATTGTTGAGGGAGTATTAATATTAATAAATTAACGGAGAAATTGACAATTACGAAAATTATATCTTATATTTAGAATTAAGGTCAACTCCCAAAATATATATTATATTAAGGGAAAATTAAAATAAAGGACCTAGAAAAAATCATATTTATTATAAAGAACCATAAAAATTGTAATTACTTTGAAGGACCAAACATCATACTATGAATTTTAAATTACTAAATTACTCCTAAATAAACTTCTTCAATTATCTCTTATATTCTTAATTTAAAAATAACTGAAATCAAAATTAAAGCCGCCCATCATTATCATATCTTTTTTCACCAAGTTTCAAATTCATGCAATTAATGTGTTATTTAATTGACAACGATGAAAATCATATATTTTTAATGTTTTTAACCAATTTTCATATTCATTTAATCTATATATCATTTAATTATTTAGACATAGCAAATTATTTACATTTTTTAATTTTATTAACAAGAAGTTTTCTTCTAAATATCAAAATAAATCGGATAAACTTTTTTGGTATGACATATATAATAAATTATAAAAGACCTTGAGTTTTGTTAAAATTATATATTTTTTATTTTTAAAAATTATAATTTTAAAAAAAATTAAAGAATGTGTATTTTTTTTTTTTTGGAGAATTATAATAAAGGACCAAAGAAAAATAATATTTATTAAGAAGGACCATAAAAATGGTAATTATTTTGAAGGACAAAAAATTAAAACATTAATATAAAGAGACTAAATTGCCCTTGGTTCTACAATTTTTACATAAAGGTAAGAAATGAAAAAAACGTTTTGGAACAAGAATATATGGCAACCTTTTTTTGGAATGAAATATCTAATTAACCAAAAAAAAAAAATACGCAGGTCAATGTTTGCGAAACCTTTTTTTTTTTTTTTTTGGAACAATAATATATGGCAACCTTCCATTCCACATAAAGAAAGAAAAGTGACGGACAATGTGAATTGGCTTCGTGATTCAAAACAAAAGTTTGAAAAATATAGAATACTAAAGGGGCAAGGATTAATCGATTTTAATGATTATAATAAGAACCGAACTAAAAGAAAACGAGATAAAAAAAATTATCATGAAGAAGAACTTGAAGATCATAGAACGAGGGGAAGACGCCGGAGATCTTTATGGATGAAAGAACCTACGATTTCTTCTTCGCCTTCACAGAGAGATAAAAAGTTACCAATAGAGACTCTAACTTGCATATTCCAAATTCTGATTTGATATCTATTTATCATTTTCAATCAATTACTTCAGATTCTGATTTAATTAGATATAATATAGGAAATTTGACTAAGGGCAATTTAGTCTCTTTATATTAATGTTTTAACTTTTTTGGTCCTTCAAAATAATTACCATTTTTACGGTCCTTCTAAATAAATATTATTTTTCTTATGTCCTTTATTATAATTCTCCCTTTTTTTAATAGATATCTATACAAGTTTTCAAAAATGAAAATTGAGAAGACTACTTAATTCAAGAAAAATTTAGAATTTTGTCTTAGTTTTAAAAATAGAATGTAGGAGGAAATATAAAAGATTTCGTTATGAGCATTTTAGTTTTTATATTTTTTTATTTGGTCCTTCTAAATAATTTTAATTTTTATGGTCTTTATCAATAAATATTTCTTACTCTAGGTCCTTCATTTTAATTTTCCCTTATATTAATGACCAGAGTACTTTTATTTAGGCTTAACTAAATAGTTGCTACACATTTTTTATACTTATATATGTGGCCCATATATTGAATTTCATTCCAACATATATAAAGTAATTTAAAATACTTTTTTAAGTCATGAGAGCACTAAATATATAGCACCTAATTCATATGCTAATTCTTGTAAATCTATAGTATTTCGTTCGATTTGTTTGATGAGTGATACAACTATATTTCTTGGCTTACATCAAGTGAGAGTAACAAGAAATTTCTTTTATATATATATATATTTGATCCTTTGCCTAATTAGGCAAAGAGAATGAAATCCTCAAAGCAGTGGCGGAGCCATGTTAGTGGAGGTGTCTTCAAGTGCAAATAGAAGATTTTAAAATATGTATATTTTTTTAGTGGAAATCTGTTAGTATAAATTGTTCCATAGCTCGGTGGTAGAGCAATTGCCTAGGGTAAGTTTGGTTTGGGGGAAGGGGAGGGGAGTGGAGGGGAGAGAAAAAATGAGATGGAGGGAAAGATGTTGTGGGACCCACTAGACACAATTTTAGTCCAATTTTCTTCTCCCCCTATTTTTTTTTTGCTCCCCTCCCCTCCCCTCCCCTTCCCTTCCCTCAAACCAAACTTACCCTAAGGGTATGTTTGGTTTGGGGGGAGGGGAAGGGAGGGGAGGGAAGGGGGAGGAAAATGGAGGGAAAATATTAAAAGGAGAGAAAATTTTTGTGGGCCCCACTACAAATAACTTTTCTCTCTCTCCATTTTCCTCCCCCTTCCCTCCCCTCCCCCAAACCAAACATACCCTAAGGGTGAGTTTGGTTTGAGGGAAGGGGGAGGGGAGAGAAAAAAATGAGGGGAAGAGAAAATTGGATCAAAATTGTGTCTATTGGGTCCCACAAAATTTTCCCCCATCTCATTTTTTCTCTCCCCTCCCCTTCCCTCCCCCTCCCTTTCCCTCAAGCCAAACTTATCCTTGGGTATGTTTGGTTTGGGGGTAGGGAAGGGAAGGGGAGGGGAGGGGAGGGAAAATGGAGAGAGAGAAAAGTTATTTGTTGTGGGGCCCACAAAAGTTTTCTCTCCTTTTAATATTTTCCCTCCATTTTCCTCTCCCTTCCCTTCCCTCTCCTCCCCTTCCCCCAACCAAACATACCCTAAAGGTGAAGAGGTCGCCAGTTCGAACCCATGAATGGCTTTTTCATTTCTTTTTTTCTTTTTTTCCTTTTCCAAACTCCTTATGAGACACATGCAGGTTTTTTTTTTTTTTTTCCAAACTCCTTATAAGACAATGCAACTCCTTTCTTTTCTCTCTCCAACATTTCTTTTTTTTTTTTCCTCCAAGTTTTTCCTCCTTATGAAAGCTCTTTTTTCATTTCTTTTTTTTTTTTCTCCAAGTTTTTTCTCCTTACGAAAACTCATTTCTTTTTTCTTCAACATTTCTTTTTTCCTCCAAGTTTTTCCTCCTTATGAAAACTCATTTCTTTTGTCTCTCCAACATTTCTTTTTTTTCCCTCCAAGTTTTTCCTCCTTATGAAAACTCTTTTTTTTTTCCAACATTTATTTCTTTTTCTCCAAGTTTTTCCTCCTTATACTCCTTTGCTCCATCATTGATATTTGACTTTTTAATATCCTATCACATATGCCAACTGTATACCATGAGATTAGAGTATATTGTTCTATTTTAATTGATTTCCTCGGAAATACTTTTTAATTGAACCCCATTTCTGCTCCTAAACTTTACGAAGGAGTAGGTTGCTTTTTAAGTTGAAGCTTTCTTTTCTTTTATTGTTTATATTCTTTTATTTTTTAATGCATTTAAAATTTTCTTTAAAAAAAATTTCAAGAGCGTTGCCCCCGAACCCCCGAATTCCATCACTAATTGTACACCCACAAACTTAAAATATTGGCTCCGCCACTGCTCTAAAGTATGAGAACACCAAAGTTTATTTGTAAAATGAAGAAAGAAATAAACACAAACCAGTGAGTCTGATCTCTCACTTCTAACACATTTTTAGAAGACGAGATTTTAAACAGAAGAAAAGTTCAGAGATGTTGACCAAGGACAAGCCACATGTAGAAAGTGGACCAAAGTGTTAAAGCAGCCGGGGCTGCCACGTATGTTGCTAACAATATAACTGAGCATTCCTTCTCCCCAACTCCATTCAATTGAGCTATCGATGCTGCCACAAATATTCAATTAATAAATAATCAATCAATTAATCAGCATTCAATTTATTTATCGAAATTAAAAAAGGGAAGAAAAAGAATAATTGAAGATGGTAGAATATTCGAATATTGCAAAGGAGATTTGAAGATTAATGAGAAGATTTAGAAATATAAAAATTTTATTTTGCGTTTATTGTTATATATTTAAATTTCAGAATTTTGGCTTTTAATTTTAGGATTCTAAATTATTCTACTATTTAATTTCTAGGTCACAGCAGAAGCTATATATTAAATAACCCCAACAAATCTGATTTTGTGCGATCTTATAAGAACCATATTAAATTGAATATTGAGCTTCTTTCTCTCAGACTTTCTCTCTTCTCTGGAAGCAGGGCAGATCTAAAAAATTATTGAAGGGGGCACCAGCATCATTGGGAGGGGGAGTGCTGCCCCCGAATGTTTTTTTTTTTTTTTTTTTTTTTTTTTATAGGAAAGTTTTAAATGCATTAAAAAACAAAAGAATATAAACAATAAAAAAAATATCAAAAAAATATTTAAGAAATCAAGTGAATACTTATGATATAATAAGAGAGAAAATTATTTTACAAACCCGTCATTTAAAAAAGAAAGTCTAAGTGCGGTTAGAAATGCAACTACATAAATTACAATGAAGGGTTAGCACTTAATAAGTTCAAGTACATATATTTTAATAACAAAAGTATATTACAATAAAAATAATTAAAATGTCATCCTTCTGTGCCTTATTTTTCAGAATTCCATCATAATTGCCTTATTATTAATGCGATCAAATACATCTTTTTCAATATAAGGCACTAAACAATCATTCAATCATTCATCTCCATCCGATTACGAAGTGTAGTATTGATAAATTAAGGGTGAGCACTTAATTTAAGGATGGACAATCATTCAAACATGTATTACTTTTTTATTTTTATTTTTTTTTAAAAACTCATTCCCCAATTTAAAAAAAAAAAAAAAAAAAAAAAAAAAAAAAAAAAAAAAAAAAAAAAAAAAAAAAAAAAAAAAACTCATATAGGTGGATCCAAGGAGTCTCTCCCTCTTTCCCCATTCCCCTTCAATATATATATATATATATATATATCTCTCTCTCTCTCACACACACACACACATATATATCTCTTATACTTAATGTAAGACATATATGCTTACTTTGATTAGATCAAGGAAATTAGTTAATATAATATATTTTTCTAAAATACTCTAATAATCTTCCTTAATTCTCTACATCTCTCTCTTACTTGATTATTGTTAAGAGAGTATTAATCAATAAGGTTAGACTAAGAAAAGATTGATTATCGAAAAATAAGTCTTACGGACTCAATCGTCATGTTAGATCATACTCCCTCTAGTCCTTATTATAAAGCACCAACTAACAAGTTTATTTGGTCCTTTTTATAAGGCACTTGCTTGTTCTCAAGGAACATTAATTATCTTTTTCCATGTATACACATAATTAATAGGGATAGTGGGTGAGAGTAATAATTAATATAATATTAAAGTTTAATGCAATTAGTAGAGATAATATTGAAAGTTACTTAAATTGTAGGACAACTTTATTGACTTTAACTACTTTTATTGGTTTGTGAGAATTGTTAGTTGATGCCTTATGATAAGAACCAGGAGGAGTACATCAAAAACCAGGAGAGTATATGATAATTAAATGAGTGATGAATTGATGAAATTAATGAACTTACTCATGTTAATGGCGGGAGGAACAGAATGCTGAAGAAGCAAAACTAACTGATACAAAGGTTCATCTGACGGAATCATCCCAAAACGAACTCCACCTTTCACAATTGCTACGCCTATTATGGGCATCACCACGTAACGAATCACCCCTATTAACACTATGGCTGAACACTTCAAATCCGTCTTATTCCATAAACCTGCCTCAATCGAATATATATATGAAGTCATTGTCTGTTTATTTTGGATTTCACTAACAAAAGCTATGTATTCGCATTGATTACCCTTTAGAAGATTTGCTCCAGTTATCAAGGTTATAGTTGGAATGAAAGCAGCCCTGCAAGTAAATAATTAACAACGCAAAGGCCACATTATATATATGTAACTCCTACCTAAATCAGGTCCTTATATGTGTGTGTATTTTTTTATTAGTCCTCGATCTTTAATATAAGACCTATATTCACTTAATCTGATTAAATTAAAAAAGTTAGTTCAGTTAGTTATAATGTGATACAGCCTCCGATCTTTAATATAAAATATATTTAAGAAGTTGATCTTGGTACTAAATATAAGACATAGTTTTTAAATTTATCAATTTTTTCTAATTTTCCCCTATTGATACTCCATCAACAATAATCAAGGAAGAGGGAGAATGAAGGATTAAAGAAGATGACTATGGTGTTTTAAAAAATATATGTCATATTAACTAACTCAACTAACTTCCTTAATTTAATTAAATTAGATGAATATGTTTATATTAAGGACCGAATGAGTATGTATTTTCTAAAACATTCTAGTTATCTTTCTTAATTCCTCTCTCCACTGCTCTCTTGCTTAATTATTTTTTAATGAGCACCGGCGGAGGTAAAATATGAAAAGAATGACAAATCTAAAAAAATAAGTATTATACTTATGATCAAAATCAACTTTATAAATAAGTTTTCTTTCTCTTTTTCTTAATCTCTTTTTTCTTTTTTTTTTTCCTCCGTATAATCCGAAATTGTCAATTCTGTATTTTTATTTTTCCACATCCAATTTAGAAAAATGATTTTCATTGGCTCGAAAATCTCAAAAGAAAAGAAAGAGGATTTGTCAATTTTGTCCAAAAAAAGAGGAGAATGCATATAATGATAATCAAAGTAACAGTAATAAAGTGAGGGTTAAGGTGTTCAAAAAATTAAAAAGGTAAGGGTTAAGGGGCAGGTTTGTCCCGAAAGTTTTCACCGAGGGACAATATAGCCTCAGAAGATCTTCGAGGGGCAATTTTGTCTTAGAGGTATAAAAAACTGGGTAATATAATTTTTCATAGCCATTATCACAGTAATTTTAACCGTTAGTTGGACATATATGTTAAATTGATAATCCACATGTCATCTATGTTTTTTTGTTAAGGTGCAAATTTTTCTCGAAAATTTTAAATAATCTAACTTTGAAACAAATGTAGTAAAAGACACATGGACTTCTAGAGTAAATCTGCACCTTAATAAAAATGACATTGGTGTCATGTGGAGTTTTAGCTTAACATGTCTAGTCAACTAATGATCAAAACTAATAGGGATAACGGCCAAGGTAAAAGTGATTCATTTTTTACACTTTTGAAGCAAAATTGCCCCCAAAAAACTTCCTGGACAAAATAACCCTGGTGAAAAATTTAGGAACAAAATCACCCCTTAACCCTATATATAAAGTAATTACCCGAGCAAGGAAGCAATGCCATGAAGAATATGGAGAGGAGCACTTGGACCAACGAATACTTTCCGAAGGAATGGGGTTATGCCAATCGTTAACCCCACAATCTGCATATATATAAATTAACTCAACCAAACATGTTGATGGAATTTCTATATTTATTTATTTATTTATTTGTAAATTAAGCTAATATGGATCCAATTTAAAGTTGTAATAAGAGTGAAAGTTCTAAGCATTACATACCACGGCGATGTTCGATGGATTAAGAAGAGACTTGAGGTTGAGGTACTTCATTGCTATATCCTTTATGAGTAAGCCGATTTTTTCTACCGATTTTCTCACCTATATAATAAAACAAGAGAAAGAAAATTCAATTAAGAGTAAATATATTTTCATTTACATGATGTCTTAATTATATTAGAAGTCATAAGAAAGGACCTTATTTTTTGTGGAAGAGGTGATGGGATCTGAAGAAGAAGAAGGCAATGGAGGAGTGTTATTATTATTATTAGGATCATCGTCAGAATTGATGTTGCTGATCTTATTTTCTGGAAATATCCGAACGAAGCTGTATACGTACGTCCAGAAGTATATGCCTCCTATCTGAAATTAATAATATGTATATTTCAAATAATAAATTAACACTTTATAATACCTCCAGTCAGAGTTAAATAATTAATTTGTGAATATTAAAAACAAAATTAGTTAAGTTGGGTATCTATAATAAATGAGAGATGGTTTTCAAAAATGTCATGTGCATTGGAACTGCATCTAATTGATAGAAACCCCTTAAAATGTGCAATATTCAAAAAGGATATTTTGGAGACCAAAAAATTTAGGATTAATTTAATCTTTGGTCCCCAAAATTTTGTTCTAATTTTGATTTTGGTCTCTTATCATAATAATTAAGATTAAAATGCCTCTTTTGTGATTAAAGGTATTTGTATGAAATTAAGGTTGAAAAATAGGCAAAATGTCATATATTTTATGATTTACTTTAATTGATTAATTTTTTGAATATAAAGTATTACATTTTGGGCTTATTTTCTTTGCAGATCAATTTGGGAAAAGTTACAGAAAAGAACCTAAAATTTCTAGAAATTGATAGTTAATGAAGAAAGGACTCAAGACTTAGAGAATTACAAAAAATGGGCAATTTAAAAAAAATTATAGTTGTACCTACATAATTTTTCACGTTTTCTTTTTAGTTCCTCCGAAAAACTTTCAAACTTTTTATATTTGTTTGTATTTGAATTAGCTTTTACAAAATTATTTTTATGCTTGTAGAAGAGTTTTATCTTAACTTGCGAAAAAGACTTCAAACGATTTGATGTTACCAGACACTCACAGCTAAGAACGGAAGTTGCTTCTCTTCTTCGTATTTCTTTCATCAAGACAGGGGTCGGGCGAACTTGGGGAGGCAGGGAGACAGAAAAGTGTAACGAATGAAGACATGGGCCTGAATCGAGAAAGCCCAGCAACTACCTCATCAGACAATGAACAGCGACCCACAAGAAGAAGCAAGCAAGTGAAGAAAAAGACCTGGAAATTGAGAGACTTAGAGGACTAGAAGCTATAAGTAAGGACAAAAGTAGTTAGAGAGAGGTGTGGAATTAATTGTGGAAATATTCTCTCTCCCTGTGGTCCCTTCTTTCCCTTTCTGTTTCGTGATTCTGTTATGTCGTCATTTTCCCTGAGTATTACCATTTCTGTGTAATCGAGAGTGCGGTGAGCATTACTGTAAAGCTGACATATACTCTGCTATTTGAATCAATAGAAGTCCTATCTTCTAATTTTACTGTTCTATTAAAAAGCACATAACATCTTTGGTGCTTTCATTGAGAGAATGGCCGAAAACACGAGGCTAAAGGAACTCCAAACAGAGCAGAAGAAGACGACTGAGTTTGTTAAAGACGCGAAGAGCCGCTTCACCCGCTTGGAAGGCTTCATGGAGGCGGTGTTACGAAATTGGACAAACTGGACAAACCACCTGAAGGATCAAACTCTGGCGTGAAAACCGACTCCCAGCTGATCCCGTCGAATCCAACATTTTTGCCGATGAACAAATAGGTGAAATTGGACTTCCCTCGTTTTGATGGAACCAACGTATTACAGTGGATTTTTAAGGCCGAGCAATACTTCAAATACTTTAAAGTCCCGCAGGCGCAACGCTTGATGATTGCCTCTGTTCATTTGGATGGAGAAGTTCTTCCCTGGTTCCAGATGCTTAACCGAGCTCATCGAATCCCTTACTGGAATGTATTCGTCCAGGCCCTTGAGGAGCAATATGGGCCCTCTAAGTTCGATTGTGCTCGCTCTCGCTTGTTCAAACTGGTATAGTAGGGTAAGCTCGAAGAATACAATCATCAATTCTTGGCGTTATCAAACCGAACAGTGGAAATTCTAGAATCGGCTCTGCTCCACTGTTACATTGGCAGTTTGAAGCCGGATCTACGTCGAGATGAGAAACCAAGCTCCGTATTGCAAGCGATGACGTTAGCAAAATTGTTTGCAGAAGCCCTTGAATGGAACAAATCTGGGAAGTCGCCAGGACTTGGACATTTCAACAGAGTTAATACCACCAACAAAACATACTCTGTTCCTGCACTGGGTTCTAGTGTATCACCGATGATCAGTGGTAGGGGCAAGACTAACTTACCTCCTCTCTTACCCACCCTGACACGGTTACCATTAAAGAGGGTGACGCCGGCGAAAATGCTGATAGGGCGTGAGAAGGGGCTGTGCTACACGTGTGACGAGAAGTTTTCCCCTGGCTATCGCTGCCCCAAGAAGCAATTGATGAATATGGTAGAGGACGATGAACTTGAGGAACTAGTGGAATCTGAGTTGGAAGATGCTCAGATCGATGGCACGATGCATCATTTATCATTGCCAGCCTCGAAAGGGACGCACGGTGCGGCCACAATCAGATTCACAGGAAACATTATGGGAACCGAGGTGCAAGTCTTGCTCGATGGAGGTAGCTCAGATAATTTCATACATCCCCGTATAGTTCAACATCTGGGTTTGACCGTTGAGTACACAAAGGAGGTATGAATCTTGGGAGGAATTGGTCAGATTATGCGTACGAACCAACAGGTAAGCAATGTACCAGTCCAACTTTGTGGTTACACTTTATCGTTAACCCTGTTCGTACTCCCAATAGCTGCAGTAGATATGGTAATAGGGGCTGGATGGTTGGAAACATTAGGCCCTCATGTCGAGGATCACAGCACCTCCACGATCAAATTTCTTAAGGGCAGCCAATGGGTTACTCTCAAGGGTTTCCGAGGGAATGCAACCACACAAGCCCAGTATCATCACCTACTACGGCTTAATCACACTTCGGCCTGGGCTGAATTATACATCATGGAGCCAATGAACACTCCGACCGAACACACGGACCCTATGCCTGAGGATTTGAGGAACCTGATACAGTCGTTCTCTGCTGTTTTTGAGACACCACATGGGCTGCCGCCACCTCGGGGCCATGAACATGCAATCGAACTCCCGCCCAACATTGGCCCAGTGAAAGTTCGACCTTATAGGTATCCGGTGAGCCAGAAGACTAAGATCGAGCGTATCGTGGATGAATTATTAACTGAAGGACTTATTCGACCGAGCACAAGCCCATTCTCTGCTCCAGTGATCTTAGTTAAGAAGAAAGACGGAACGTGGCGATTCTGTTTGGATTTCAGAGCCCTGAACGCCCTTACAATCAAAGACGCGTTTCCAATGCCAATTGTAGACGAATTACTTGATGAACTGACGGGCTCTGTGTTCTATTCGAAATTGGACCTTCGATCGGGCTATCATCAAATCTTGATGAAGGCTTCAGACAGGGAGAAGACGACATTTAGGACGCATCAGGGTGCATATGAGTGGCTTGTGATGCCTTTTGGCCTTACAAATGCACCGGCCACCTTCCAGGCCCCCATGAACACCGTTTTCCGGCCATTCTTGCATCGCTTTGTTTTGATTTTCTTTGATGACATCTTAGTTTACAGTGAAACGTGGGAGGCACACTTGGAACATGTCAGAATAGTGCTACAAACATTGGCCGACCAGCATCTATTCGCAAAGTTCTCCAAATGCGCATTTGGACGTCGGTGAGTTGAGCATCTCGGCCATGTGCTGTCTGAGCACGACGTCGAGATGGATGAAACGAAGGTGGCGGCTATCACACAATGGCCCACTCCTCAAACCGTCATGCAACTACGCGGCTTCCTTGGGCTTAGTGCGTACTACCATCGGTTCATTAAGGGGTATGCCCAACTAGCAGGCCCAATTACCCATTTGTTAGTCAAAAATGGGTTTGAGTGGTCCGACGCAGCTCAACGTTCCTTTGACACTCTGAAGGCCGCGATCGTCAAGGCACCGGTGTTGGCTCTGCCCAACTTCTCAAAGCCTTTTGTATTGGAAACCGACGCATCCGGAGTTAGAGTCGGATCTGTCCTGAGTCAAGATGGCCATCCCATTGCATTTTTCTCAAAGAAGCTCACTCCCAGGACGCAGAAATAGTCCATGTATGTTCGAGAATTATTGGCCATTACGGAGCAAAGTTTTGCCACTATTTGTTTGGGCATTACTTCATAATCAGGACGGATCATGCGAGTCTTAAAAATCTGGGTACCCAAGTGCTTCAAACCCCGGAGCAAGAGGCGTATTTACCCAAACTCTTAGGGTATCGATTTAGTATCGAGTATAAGCCAGGGCGATTGAATCAAGCCGCTGACGCTTTATCTAGGATGTTCCACTTGGCCGTGTCTTCCATCCAATCCTCATTTATGGATGAGATATATGAGAAGGTCCAATCCTCTCCTTCGATTCAAGCCCTCAAGCTTAAAGTCTCACAGGAAACCGCAGTTAAAGGGGATACCAAGTGAAGCATTTAGATCTGTATTGGCACGACAGGTTAGTTCTTCCTCATGAGGATTCTGCACTTCTCCATAGTGTCTTAGCTGAGTTTCATTCCTCCAAAATCGGGGGCCACATCAGTTTCTTATAGACCCTTTATCGAATTGCTAAATTATTTTACTGGCCTCACATGAATGCGAATGTCCAACATTTTGTTCGGCAATGTGTTGTTTGTCAGCAAGCCAAAACCTCACAATTACACCCCTCTAGTTTATTAGAACCGTTGCCCATTCCTAATCAAATTCGGGAAGATATATCCATGGATTTTATCACCGGTCTTCCTCTTGTGCAAGGCCACTCTGTTATCTTTGTGATAGTTGATCGATTGTCTAAGTATGGACATTTTATTTCTCTGCCTACACATTATACCAGTCAAAAGGTCGCTGAGATTTTTGTGCAGCACATAGTCAAATTGCATGGTTTCCCTCGTACGATTATTTCAGACAGGGACAAAGTTTTTACTAGTACTTTCTGGAAGCATCTCATGAAACTTCAGGGGTCACAACTCTATTTTTTCCTTAGCTTACCACCCCCAATCTGATGGCCAAACTGAGGCATTAAATAAGTGTTTGGAACTCTACCTCAGGTGTTTCGTTTTTGAGCATCCTCGTCAGTGGTTAAGCTTTTTACCCTAGGCAGAATACTGGTATAATACCTCCTTCCAAACTACTATCGGTAGGTTCTGTTTAAGGTAGTTTATGGCCGCGATCCTCCTTCATTGTTACGACATTCGTTGCTGGAAGATACTCCGTATGATATTCATAAGCAGTTGTGTCAATGAGATGAGGTTTTGCAGACTCTAAAACACAACATTCAGAAAGCTCAGGTCCGTATGAAACACTATGCTGATTGGAAACGCTCTCAGGTCGAGTTCATCGTCGGTGATATGGTCTGGGTCAAACTTCAACACTCCGTTGAGCTTCGCAAATATCAGAAGTTAGCTATGCAATATTTTGGCCCTTTTCCTATTACAGAGCGCATCGGTTCTGTGCCTTATAAGCTGGCATTACCTGCTCATGCGAAGATTCATCCTGTTTTTCACGTCTCTTTACTCAAACCATTTGTGGGTTCCAAAGTTACAACTCCGGTGGTCCCCTTACCACTCCTTTCGGTTTTAGAAGGCCCCATTGCTACTCCCCTCAAAGTGTTGGACTCCCAAATGATCCAAGACGGTGCTCACTGGGTCCAGCTCAGTGGGATGGGACAGCTGATTCATCTTGGGAAAACGCTGAGAGCATCGTGGCCTTATATCCCACTCTAGACCTTGAGGACATGGTCTCTTTTGATGGGCGGGGTAATGTAACGAATGAAGACATGGGCCTGAATCGAGAAAGCCCAGTAGCTACCTAATCAGATAATGAACAACGGCCCACAAGAAGAAGCAAGCAAGTGAAGAAAAAGACCTGGAAATTGAGAGACTTAGAGGACTAGAAGCTATAAGTAAGGACAAAAGTAGTTAGAGAGAGGTGTGGAATTAATTGTGGAAATATTCTCTCTCCCCGTGGTCCCTTCTTTCCCTTTACGTTTCGTGATTACGTTATGTCGTCATTTTCCCGAGTATTACCATTTACGTAAATCGAGAGTGCATTGAGCATTCTTGTAAAGCCGACATATACTCTGCTATTTGAATCAATAGAAGTCCTATCTTCTAATTTTACTGTTCTATTAAAAAGCACATAACAAGAAGCTAAACCACATCGACACACCTTCATCATCTCCCTCCTTCACCACCGTCCTCACCCTTCACCAATACCCATCACCATACCTCGTCTCTCTCGTCCGGCAGTGCAGTAAAGCTCCGAACAGAGCTGCGAGTTCGTGTCAAATCTAAAGTGAGAGAAGAGAATATAAAGCTCCGGGCCACGATACAGAAGCTTGGAATCACAGAGGGAGCTTAGACCTTCAATTCACCACACCTCAACTCCACCACCGGTCAACACTTTCTTCACCTCCGCCGTCATTAAGCTCATCCCGTAAGTTGCGGTGAAGCACAGAGGCGAACCAAAGGAAGATGAAGCTCAGACCTTCTCTATTCTTCTTTTCTTCCTCCGATCAGCTTCAACGCCGGCTACCTCTTCTGTCCAAACAGATTGGCAGTGGCTTCTCTGTTGGCTCCACTTGCAACCACTGATCTTTTTCTTATTTCAGTGTTAATCTGTCAAGTTAAATTGATATTCTTCAATGTCTGAAAGTTTGAAAATGTTTGGTGAAATTGTGATGACAAGTTTTAGTGGCTAAATTCCTAGAGCAATGAGTTGATTCTTGAGTTTGGAGTTGCATTGGACAGTGTTCTACTATCTAATTTTATATATATATATATATAATCTTTTGTATTAGTTAAATTTTAGGTTTAGAGTTTAATTAGTATATTGGATTAGAGTTTTTAAATGGGGTTCCAAGCATTTCTTGAGAATATAGATATGTATTTGGTTTTAACTTTGTGCATTTGACACTTTAAATTTAATTAGTAGCAATTTCTTGTGCATTGACTTGGTTATGCTTGTGCATAGAGTTGCTATAACTATATTATGTTTGTAATTCAAGGGTCCCTGGTTACTTGTATCATATTTTTAATTTCATTAGCTAGAGTTTTAAACTGGGTTTTGGTTAGAGGAGTTAAGTGTTGCCCGGTGTTAAAGATTTAATTCACCTAACTTAAGCTACCTCAAATGGTCTTTTGGCACTTTTATCAAACTAGCACACTGGATAATGAGGTTTTTTATCATACTTTTGAAAGCCAACTTCCATTCCATTCCATTCTACTTTTATTCCAAAAATATAAAATATTACTTTTTAAAGCATTTTAGTTTAATTGCAATTTAATTGTTAGATAAAATCAACAAAAAAATTTATTGTTTTTATGTCCATCACCATATTTAGTTCCTAAGTAATTAATAAAATGCTCCTTAATAGATGATCCAGGATTTCACTCTATATTACAATAATTGCTTTAATTTTGAAGAATATCAAAACATAAAGCACAAGCTTCTTCATCTCTCAAGTTTCAAACGATACGATTTGCTCCCTCAAGTTTCCCATATAATGTAATAAAAATTTGAATCATTTTACCCTCTAAGGGACCAAAACTTAACCAAAATGAAGAGTAAACTTTAAGGACCAAAGATTATATTAACTCTAAAAATTACAAGTATAATTTTATAAAACAAAGTAAATTGAGTTGATATATTTATAACCAAAAAAAACCCCTTGTCTAACTCACGATTAGAGACTAGATGGAGTAATAAAATATATACAGTTCCACTCTTAAATTAATGACGAGAGAGGGTGGGGGGAGGGGAGAAATTAATGAAAGGGAGAGAAGGAGAGACCAGGGAGAGAGGGGGAGGGAGGGGAGAGAGAGAGAGAGAGAGGACATACAGCAAATGATAGAGAAGAATAGGCTAGGGCTTGATCTTTACAAACGTTACCAGCTCCAAATGGACTTCCCTTTTCCTCACATACTGATGTAACTAAAACCAGCATTAACGACCCTATGTTTCCTGTTGCATGTATCATATATTAAAAAGGTAATAATTAATATATAGTAATTAATTAATCAAATCTTATTGGATATGTACGTATACATATGTTTAAGTGTTTAATTAGTAATTAATGAAATAAGGGCAAACCTGCAACACAACAGCCAAAGACGAGTCGTCTCAAAGTATGAGGAACTTGAACTATTTTGAGAAGGATCCAACCCAGAATTGACCCAATAATGTATGATATGAGAATATTGAGGGGCATGAACCACCTACGTATATACATTAATTAATTGCATATAAATGATGATCAAATAATTACTTTCTTTTTTTAACCAAAGATGATCAAATAATCATAATAATCAATTTTAATTAAGATCATCAATAATGTTAATTAATTAATGGAAAATAAACTAATTACACTCACAACATGGCCATTGTTTTGCGTGTTAATGTTTGAGATAGGTTGCTTAGATAGAGTGCTGGATTGAAGACATAGAATGATACCTGCACGTTCAAATCCAATTTGTCACCCAAACTATATAATATTGTATTTATATTTATTATACTTCCATTCTTCAATATAAGATATATTTGAAGAATCAATCTTGTTCCTAAATATAAATCATAGTTTTCATATTTATCAATTTTTCATAATTTTCTATATTGGTTCTCCCTCTACAATAATTAAAGAGGAAATGGGGCAATTAAAGAAGATATATATTTTAGATATTTATATTAACAACATCTTAATTTAATCAAATTAATAATTATGTCTCATATATTAAAGATATAATATAAATGGAGCTTCTCAAGGGCCAAAGACCATATACCACCCCCAAAAAAAAAAAAATCCTAAATATTTAATATAAAATGGATTTTTTTATAGGGAATTTATAATTTAGCCCAAAATTTATACATTTTTCAAAAAAATTTATACATTTGGTATTTTTAATATTTTTTCTTAATTAGTTAATTAATATACAAAATTTGACACCCCCAATCTCATTTTTATAAAAAACACCACTTATAAATGGACCAAATTTTATTGTCAAAATGAACTTACAAATGAATCATATAATAATAAATGAATTATACTACTCATAATTAGGGGTATGGATGGTCTAGACCAGACCAGGTTAGTCATCAAGTTAATTAAGGTTTGGTCTAGAAAAGACATCAAGTTGAGCAAGACAACTCGTAGTCTGGTCTTAGTCCAGTTTCAACCTAAGATCAAGCTAGACCAAACTTTGTTCAATGGATTGCTTGAATTGGTCTGGGAAATTCAACCCCCAAAAAAAAACTTGTCCCCCAATGGGAAGCAAAATTTCAATTTAATAAACACAATCAAGATAATAAAAAATACTTATAATCATATAAAGCTCATCCCAAAATACTAAAACTTAATTATAAGTCCATTAGAATCTCCAATCAATATTCAACAACAATAAAATAAAAAATAAATAAAAAACCAACATCCAAAGTTGCAAAATATTTAAAAAAATCTCCTAGACTAGACCAGACCAAATCAAGTGGTTTGATCAGTTTGGTCTAGAACCCAGTTCGGCTCGACCAGCCAATCTGGTCTAGTTTAGTCCAATTTCATTATAGGGCTTAGGAAGGACGGGACCCGATCTCCGGCTAGGATTAGACTACTGAATTTTTTAACACCCCTACTCAATACTCATGCCCATAATCTATGAATAATATAAAGCTATATGAAAGTAAATTTTTGTTTGATTTTTCATGGATTACAGGAAATGCATAATGAATTGCATTATTCTTAACTTATGTACGACGAAGGGTATAATCAAAACCGAACAAATCGAATTTTGTGAAGAAACACTTACCTTATTGATGGGCTTAGTAGCTTCATGTCCGAGGATATTAAAACGTTGGAGTGCTAATACTGCGCCCATTGCTGCAAGCAACATAAACTTGAGATTTGACATCAAAGACACAAAGAATAAATCCCCAACATTAATTTTCATATTGCCCAGAATTAATTGCAGCTTTTGATTATTGTCTCTGATGAATTTAATCTACACAGCATCAAAACGGTTATTAGGTTAACATTACAGAATATTTCCTGCAAATCTTTAAGTAATTAAATAAACTCGTTTTATAAATATAAAGATGTTTAGCGAAAGTGAGGCCATTGTTATATATAAATTATATGTTTATTTGTAGGAAAATGACTTTTGACCCTTCCGATAACGCCCTTTGAAATGAATTTATGGGTTGAGATACAATTTTAATCTGACATAACCTTTTACAATTTAAATTTTATATATAATAAATTACCTTTTTTTTAAATTTTTTTTTGCGCCAGAATAAATTACCTAAATAAATACGGAGAATATGGATTAATTCCCGAATATCCCTGATGAGTCATGTATAAATTAATTAATGGGTGTATGGAAAAATTTAAAGAAATCAATTATATAAGTTAAAAAAATATTTTAATCATATTTTCATTAATAATTTTATTTAATAAAAATATATTGACATACATAAAATTTTAAGAAATAAAGACTCTATAATAAATCCTTGAATAGTTAAAGACTTTTCCTTGGTGTACCTGACATATAATAAATAGATTTAAATATACTTTAAATTTATTTTTAAAATTTTAACTTAATTTTTTGAATTAATATTGTGTAAAATAATTTATAATAATTGAGTATTCATAATTTGAAATAATAATGACAACATCACTTTAAATTCCGATCAAGATATTTTTTAATAGGAAAATACATTTTCAATATGACTTCAATTTTAGTATTTTTTCTGATCAATAAGTGAATCGAAAGTTGAAGCCGTGAAAGGGTGAATTTAGATGCAAAGATGTTTGCCCACTAAACCTTCTTCGAGAGCTTGAATGAGAAAATATTATCAGCAAAATTTTCTTTTCATCTCTTTTATTTTAAAATTAAATGAGAAAACCCAAATATATATATTCATAAATTCGTTGAGAGATTCGCTTTAATCCTATTTGTCTTTCAAATTTATAAAATGTTTTCTAAACTATTCCTATCATTTTTTTTTTTCCAAAATTGGTTCAGTGTGTCTGAAGTACAGATAATAAATTTGGTTTTATTTTATTTTGGGTTAAAGTGCATCCAGCATACTAAAGTATTGTTTTCAGTGTATCTAGTGTTGTAAAATATTTTTTCTATGCATCCAATCCCTAAAATATTTTGTAGTACATCGAAGCGTCGTGAAATATTTTTCAGGTACGTCCATCATTATAAAATACTTTTTGTTGCAATTTTACATTTAACAATTTAGGTGATTTACGGTGCTGGATATTACACCTGGAAAAAATATATACTTTAGGTTTTAGATGTACAAAAGAATAATTTAATATGATACATGCACCTAAAATAAATATTTCAGAGTGTTAAGTGTACCATAAAATATTTTAAGATACTGAATACAACTGAAAAAAGGAAAAAATCCTTTAGGGCACTCCATACATCTTGACCCATTATTTAATATGAAAAGGTCCATGCCTTTCAATGTGTGGCCACATTCTCTATTTAGTTGGCCAAAAGCTAAATTCTCCATTCACATTATTCCCAATTTATTCCCAAGTCTTTTTCACTAGTTGTTGTCATCAAACGTTTTGACTATTGGTAAAAAATAATCACACCTCATCACCAAATTTAATCACCATATAATCTCATTCACACATGTGTCCCTGCAATTGGATTATGGATAGACTATAACCTTTTCTCCTCACAAATCATTCGGTTATTGTTTAGACTTTTTTGCCAAACTAACACAAAGCACCTCTTTAAGTATTTCTAAGTCAGATTGCAAGTTCAACCCTTTGTAGATTTAATAAATGCACAAGTTCCTTCCAAAAGAATGGTAAAGAAGAAGGAAAAATCTCTTTAAGTCTTGAGGGTCTAAAAACATGTCAAAAAAGTTGGATTTGGCTAGCGTCCTTTACATTTATCATCCACTGTAGTCTGCTACTCAATACTGTGGCGTTTTTGGTGCAAAATATGGCAGCTAATGCTTTTTTTTTCAAAAAAAAAAAATTATGGTTCTAACGGGTACTAATAAGATAATTCAGGATACTGATCGGTACTAAAAAATATTTCAAGGTATCGACTGATCATAAAAAAACACTTGTGGATACTGACGAGTATTGAAAAAATACTTCATCATCAAAAAAATTATTTTAGGGTCTTGAAAAAATATTTCAAGGTACTCATATGATACTAAAAGTATACTTTAGATACTTGACTAGTATAAAAAAATGATACTTTAGGATAATCGACTAGTACAAAAAAAAATACTTCATGATTTTAAAAAAAATATTTTAGGATCTTAAAAAAATATTTCAAGGCACTCACTGGTACTAAAAGTTTACTGTATGAATTGGAAAAATACTTTATGATCTTGAAAAAATATTTCGGCAGATCGATTGATACTAAATATATACTAAAGGATCTTTTTTTCAATATCCTCAAATATCTTTTTAGTACTAGTCGGACTTAAAATATTTTTTCAAGATCCTAAAATAATTTTCAAACTCATGAAGTATTTTTTTAATATCATCCAAGATCTTAAAGTATTCTTTTAGTACCATATGAGTACTTTTAAACATTTTTTCAATAACCTAAAATAACTTTTTTAGATGATGAAGTATTTTTTCAATACCAAATTAGTATCCACAAGTTATTTTTTTTTTTTTAGTATTAGTTAGTACCGAAATATTTTTTCAAGATCCTAAAATTATTTTTGAAGATCATGAAATATTTTTTAGTATCGATCAAGATCCCAAGTATTTTATTAGTAGCCGTTAGAACCACGAAATAATATATATCAGCTGCCATGATTTGCACAAAAAACGGCACAGGATTGAGCAGCAGACCGCAACGGATGATAAATGTATAGGACGCTAGCCGGATCCAAAAAAGTCTCGAGAAAAATTCTAATATCAAAAAGACCCCATTAACAACTCTTTTAATAAGACATTAACAACTCTATCTTATAGGTTTTAACAACCTTTTGGGACCTTTTAACATCAAAATTTTCTCTAAGATTTTTTTGACATTTTCTTAGTCGCTTGAGACCTTAAAGGGATTTTCCCTAAAATTACAACAACAAAAACATTTAGTATTTTGATGGTTTGATTAATCCACCCTAACTGGAAGATGCTCTCTGAAGAGTCCAAGATTCTTTTTTTTTTTTTTTTTTTTTTTTTTTTTTTAACTACTTACCCAGTTTTTATAGTTTGCATGAGCTTTGAATTAGGTCCCTACATTTTTTTCCCTTTTTTATCAACTCCTTTAAGTTTATTCCGTCAATGCAACTAGTCCCTGTGGTTAAAACTGATTGCCCGTGTTAAAAAATAAGCCTCTTTCTTCCCAAATTACCCCAGCGATTACAGGCTGGTCAGAGCTTGACCCTATTTCATCTTCATCCCCTTCCCTGGACTCTCTGCAACCCGCTAATTCACTATGCAGCTCGTGGATTTATCTAACTGAAGGAGAATCGTATTATTGCCAACGACTAATTATATTAATCAAATTTCCTAATAAATTACAAATGCCACCCACGTCGATTGAGGATGAAAAGATGAAATAGGGTCAAGATTTCATTGTAGGGGCAATTTGGGAAGACAGTGGCTTATTTCTTAACACCGTTAATCAGTTTTAACCACAGGGACTCACTGAGTTGACGGAATAGACGTAAAGGACTTGATAAAAAGGAGGAAAAAAATTAGGGGGCTGATTGAAAACTCATGCAAACTATAAGGACTGGGGAATTAGTTCTCTCTCCTCTCTCTATTTTCTTTTATTAATCCACAAGGCTCAAGCTAAATGACACATGTCACGTCCCTTTTAATCCACAGGTAAAACACAGAACCATGGTTAATCTTGTAGAAAATACTCCCTCTGGTCCTTCATAAAAGACATTATTTAGAGAGTCGATGTTAATCTTAAATATAAGACATCTTTTTCATATTTATTAACTTTTTTTCTAATTTAACCCTAGAGATATTCCCTCAACAATAGTGATGAAGGATGAGAGATGAAGGAATTAAATAAGATCTAATTGCAGGGGCAAAATGAGAAGACATATTATCTAACTTAACTAACCCTTAATCTAATCAAATTAAGTAAATATATTTTATATTAAAGACCATAGAGGGAAATAGTTATGTTTGATGGCTTCTTACACCATGTAAATCTCACAGAGGAATTGGATGCACTCAGATGTTCTTTTCTCTAGTCCCATACGACAATCTCACAAATATAGTTGCATATCATCAAGTCAGAGAAAGGTGATGAGAAAATAAAGTGATCAGGTCAAATGGGGAAATCTCACAGAAATGGCTGCATATTACCAAAAGTTTTTTTTTTTTTTTTTTTTTTTTGGGGGGGGTGTTTTGGTTTTAAATGTTGCCTATCAGATCACAAAAAACTAGTTGCATTTAATAAAGTCATGGGATAGTGTAGTGTAATTCATGTAAGAATTAAAAAATTGCAAAAATTGAAAAATCCCTCATTCAAAATTTTATTGCCGAGCAGGACCAAGGGAAAGATAAAAAAATACCACTTCAATTTTAAAATCTCAAATTAATGATTTTCTACAAAAATAAATTGTCAATTGTTGTATTCTTGTAGTCAATAACTATACTTTCATAGATAACAACATTATTTGAGATTTTGAAATTAAAATGGTATTTTTCCTTTCCCCTTTTTTACACAGAAAGTTTATTTTTTTATTTTTGCCCATATAAAGAAAGGTTACTCTATGAAATTTGTACACAAATATTACTTAGGCTTAAGTCCTCCTTAGCAATAAAATTTTCATTATAGTCACAAACACAATCCTCACATTCACACCCTGATCAAGGGGTTGGCCAACAAGAAACTCTAACAAATTTGTGAAAATGGTGCAAATATCATTCAGTATTAATCATTGACCAACAAGCTCTTGCCATAGTGGTTTTAACTTATAATCAGAGTACAAAAAAACAATATAAAAAAAAAATTTAACAAAACAAAAAAAAAAAAAAAAAAAAAAAAGTTATTGCTGTTGTACACTATTTTCTGTTTTCCTCATCATTTTGACAGATAACAAACAGTAAATAGGGTATATGCTGTTTGGCATAAATTCCAGTGTCCCAAACTGAAAGTGAGAGCACAAGAGATAATAGCGCACACATGCTGAGCAAGATATGGAACATAGATTCATCATTCTTTTAGTTTCCTTTTGATCTTTAACTGTTGGAATGAATAAATCGTGGAAATAATTTTACGTCCCGAATCTAATTCCACTATCTTGTGGAGAACTTCATATATATTATCCTCCTACTCCTATACTAAACAACACTAACATAGATGTCTTGCCTTGTGTTCGTATTACTTGCACATATATTTGTTTGTCTGCTTAATCTTCATGTTCATCTTCGCCTTCAGAATCTGCAAAAACATAAAAGGTGAAGGGGAGCAGTTTGGATCAGATAAACAGGTAAAGATATCTCATATCAAGATACAGACAAAAGACCACAATTAATATGGATTAAAACATTTCCTGAGATCAAGGTACTTCAGGTATCTTGACCGAATCCAGAATGAAAACATATGATATGCACGATCAAGTACTTAATATAAGATCCACTTTAATAAAAAAAAAATTAAATTACAAAGTGGATCTTATATATTAACAGATCAAATAAAATACTGAATGAACAAGTTTTTGCCTTGCTTCAACTCACCAGATCGAACGTCTTCACTAAGTTTTCCTCTATCTTGGATTTGTCTAACAAGCATCCGGTACATCAACACCCACCAATAAATGTGCATAACGAGCAAGCAGATCAAAAGGCTATTGAAAACATAATAACATATGGGACCATCCACCGCATGCTTTACCTTATCCAATGTCAGTAGAATTTCATAGCTGCCAGAAAACAAGCAATACTTAAACTTTCAGCTTCCTCGGATGAAATTTTATGTTGTTTTTATAATCATAGTAAAATTTAGGCACAAAATCATCCTGGATATCTAATATATGACGATTCTGCTCAGACTTGACAGTTGTAAAATTCTTTTACACAAATTCTGAGTCAGCCCAATGTATAAACAACTTTCACATTTATCATCAGCTCAGTGGTGCACATGTGAGGCTAAAGGTAATATTGCTAAACTATAACTGCTTTGCAAAAGGATTAGACAGTGAAACGATGCTGTTCATCAATGCATAATGTTCATCAAAAAGCTTCTCCATTTTAAGGATTCATTTCTGAAAAGCACAAAGATACAGTTTGAAAAAATTATTGTTATCCATAGAAATTAATATGGGAACTTGGCAATCTTGTAGAGCTGTATGGAAGTTGAGTTAATACAGTTCCATAGTGTCAAGAATGTATGAGAAAACATTATATTATCTGCGTGACTATTTTTAATACAAATGACTGAAACTCAAGAGCATTGGCTTTTCAGATAACTTCATTGACAAATCCTTATATAACAACCTGAAGTTACTTCCGTTTCAATAGAAGCATGTCATCCTATACAAGTAAATAGCAGAACAATGGAAAGTTATAAACCAGAAAAATTGTAACTTAGGAACTCAAATAATACAAACCTTGTACTCCTAATTACCCAAAATGGGAAGTAAATGAGGCGCAATAGGACCCAAGATAGAACAAAAAGAAGAAATGAAATGCTAGCAATTGTTTCAGCACCACGGTACTTAGACATTTTCCCTATTTCCAGAAACACGTCACTAGCATCATGAAGAGCTAAAACAACTGATCCCACACGAAAAAACCTGAAAAATTAAACATAGAAGACATAATGAAATAAAAAATTATTAGAAAATAGAAGCAAGAGACAAATGAAGTTGTTGAAAAATTTAACTCTTTTGACAAGAAGCCTATGACAAAGTAAATTAGAACACACTAGACAATTACAAATTAAGTATGATCCAAATCATAATGCTTAGCAGAGATGCTTTATAACAAGACAAATAAAAATCAATCAAATCATACCTCAACAAGTAGGACAATAAAATGAGAATGACAGAAGCCACATGATGGCTCATGGACACCCCAAAATCAGAACGCCTTGTTTCCCAGAATATTAAAGCAAATATGGAATATGTATAAAACCCAGCGGCATACATGTAGAGTCCTTTTAATTTAAACCTGAAAAGTTTCAAAGTTATTGTTGTCAAACATTTGAAGTTTGCATAAAATCATAATAGAAAGTGGAAATGAGTACAAAAGTAGATGAAACACTGGAACTGAATATCAACATTCATTTGGCTTTATAACAAATCTTACTTAATCATTTGATCTGGCCAGACTTGATTCCCTGGCCCCACCCAATAATATTTTGTGCTAGTAAACCAAGGCTCATCATAAGTTACAGATAATGCAAGAATCTCCGCTGATAGAAAATATACAAATTTCCATGCTGATTCTTTGAATTTCCTAATCTTTTTCCTTCTTTCAGCTGTCTGAAAATCCAGTATCTCATGCCCCTTTCCATACAATAATCGTCTGGCCACTTTCTGTTAATGAAGCTAAATTCAGATTGGCAAATTATAAGCAAAAAAGCTTGAAGGAGTAAATAAAGTCTAGAGAGTGACAGTGTAATGACAAACAGATGTATTTGGCAACATGTTACCATAGCCATCATGCCTTAAAAGCAAAATAGGAAGTTAACATTATCAACTCATGTTGCAGGCTCAATCAATTGTAGAGGGGCAAATAGAGTAAAAATGCTGATCAAAGCCTATATGGAGAATAATTATGGTATTTGTGGGGCTGAGGTCCACTAGAGTTTATAATCCTCAATCACATGTCATATTGTACTAGGTGAACCTTGCCCAAGGCACAGCTGCAAGCAAGAAAAACACACAAAAATTTCACCAGAATATAGAGTTGGCTCCCAATATAGAAGTTTTACAGCTTAGAATAATTGCTGGGAAATAACTACACTGCCAACAACATTGGTCATACATAAGAAATGTCAGAATGAGCATCAAGATTTTCCTTCTCTCAGTTAAACTGAAAACAAGATGCTTTAAATATGGTTAGAAGAATATGCTTGCGGGAAACTTTAACTATTACAAACCAACAAAATAGTGGATAGGCATATAGCCTGGACTGCGCAAAGATTCAAAAGCAATGTTAGCTTCGGAGTCATACATAAGAAAACCCACTAGAAAGACACATTCTAAAATCTTTTATTTTTAGCTTTCATGTGACAGTAGGGGACAGAAGACTTAGCAACATTAGAGAACAAATCAGCTTGCCAAGTAATTCCATTTTGGAATTTCAAAGCTGGTGTGTTTGCATTCCATTGGATACACAGAGGTCAACAAATTTGCTAGTACAAAAAACAAGCCCCACCAGCACAAAGGGGGAAACGAATATTTTCTCTTAACTCATTTTCTATCAAATACACAGGAAAGGAACTGAGATAACGAATCGCTGAACAAATGTGCCTCAGTCTTTACATTCAATTGACACTCAATACCAACCCACTAATAGTTTAACACAAATCACTAACTGCAAACTCACTGACCAGCAAAAATGGAAACAATTCGTTTCTTAATCAGCTCGCTACCGATCAAATACACAGGAAAGGAAACGCAGCGAAATAATGAAAAAAAGAATGATTCGTTAAGTACCTCGAAAACATATCTATCGAGACAATAGCGAACGGAGGGGAAGAAAACTGCAAACAAGGGGATAGCGACGAAATCATGGAATGAGGGGTCCGATTCTTGCTGCCAGTCGAGAGAGTTAAGCTTTTGAATCAAAGACATGGCATAATCTGGCGGGGGGTTCAGGGATTTTCCTGGGAAACAAGCAAGAAATTGGAATCCAAAATATTGGGAAACATGCAGAGAAAATTCCAAGAAGACGGCAATGCTTTTGTTGATTTGGAATATACTTGAATGGAAATCGGACTATTACTCGGTTTCTTTACATCCTCATGCGTTCATTTCGTTGAACCTTCCCCTTCTTCGTCTAACAGTCCACTTCGTGCTGCCAAAATTTGCCTTTTCATATGAAAATTCAACCCAGATACGAGGAAATGTCAAACGCTTATATATTTTCGTAAATATGAGATATCGTTTATAAATATGAGATATAATTTATAGTGTAAATATATTTTTATAAATATATTTAGGACAGTAGATAGTAATAAGTACTCCCACCAATCATATAAGATATAACATAGAGTTGATTTTTTTAGGGATATTAAGAAAATTAAATAAATCACTTGATTATATCATATGTCATATATTCTTAAATTTTATATTAGTTTATAAGTTATGCGAAATAATTTAGAGAAAAAATGAAAAAAACATAAATATTTTAAAGTAATTTAATTAATTTCTTTAATATCTCTAAAAAATTAATTCTATCTTATATTTAGAATCGAAAGAGTAAATCTTTTATGAGAAAGTCGGAGGGAAATGTTTATTGCAATTCTGTAGCTCAAGTAAAATTAGGAATACATTATACATATGAGCAAAAGGATTGCAAATTTAATTATTGATATTCCGTGATGAACTTAACATAAGACATATTTAGGGTTACTCTTGATACTAGATATAAATATATAGTTCTCATTTTTTTTATATTTTTCTAATTTAATCCTATAGATACTCTCTCAACAATAATAATAATAATAATAATAATAATAATAAAGAGGGAATTAAATAATTAAGGAAGATAACTAAGTATTTTAGAAAATACATATCATATTAATTACCTCAACCAATTTCATTAATTTAATTAAGTTAGATAAATATATCTTATATTAACAATATTATCTTTTAATACATGTGTGTATTTATTAATTTAAGTCACTTTGATGTGATTAATAACAAATTAAGTCACTTTTTTTAACACAAATTAAGTCACTTTCAATCAATTCATTTAACTAATGTTTCCATTTCCATAAATGAAATGTATGGTTTGCAAAATAGAACTGCTGAACTGGCCTAAGATAACATTTGTGTTTATTGAATCAATTTAGAGATAAGCCCAACTTCTTGAGCATTATGTAAATGGTAAAATGGGGGTAATTAATAGGCAAGTATTTATATTTTTAACTTGGTTTTTATTCAGGTCCCAATCATTTCTTATTTTTATTAGGTCTATATAGAGTTTCACATGTTTTTAATTATGTCCAATTATGTCCATGTAATTTTTATCTTTTTATCAGGTTCTTATGGTTTCATATTTTTCTAATATGGTTTCAATAGTTTTTTTTTTTTTATCAGGTTTTTATTCAGGTCCCAATCATTTCTTATTTTTATTCAGAGGGATCCTCTCTCAGCCTATCTCTTTTTACTATGTGCAAATGTCTTATCCAGCATGATTCATCAAGCTAAAAATCATAATTGGTAGAAGGGTATTAATGTTTCTTGCAATGTAATGCCTTTGACACATCTCATGTATGCTAATGATACCCTTCTTTTCTGTGAAGCTGGTTGTCATATAATCAGGGCGTTACTAAGGTGATATTCACTCATCTTTAGTCAACAAATTAGTTATCAAAAATCAAGTTTTGTGTGTAGTCCATCAATTTCTTATCAGTTGAACAGAAATTATCAAGCTAGGGGACTTGTGTTGATTAAAAACTCTATCTTCCCTGCCTGTCTAACCTTTCTCATGTATCAAGGACGGACCTTGGAAGAGACAATGGGGGGCCATCCCCCCCCCCCCAAAAAAAAATTCAGACTGAATGAGGGAGAAGAAGATAATCCACTCTCTCTCCAGCTCTCCTTACTCCTCTACTCTAGTTCAGTCATCGTCAAAGGTTGAATAAGAGGGTGAAGATGAGAGCTCTACTCCTCTAGTCCAGTCCTGGCCTTCTCTCGTTGAGCTACTGATGGCCACAAGCTACTATGCTTGACAAATTCCCTTCTGAATTTAAGCCTACCGTTTGGTGGCCCAAAACGATAGCCGATAAGACCAATGACTTCCAAAAGCAAGTCGCTAGATCCCACAAGAAATCGAATAATGGATGGCGTCCTGAACTAGAAAAGGAAATGATGCAGATTATTGAAGTGATGAAGAGCAAAGGCTTGGAGGACTATGACAGACTAGGAAACTTGGCTCTCAAGGTCAACAAAAGTACAAAACCTTAGCCATATCAGGTCCCTTTCTCACTGGGATTGCAGCTTTAGTTTCTGTATTAGCCAACCATGGTTCATCATGGCCGGGCATTGTGGTGGCCGTGGCAGGGTCGTTGGCAGCTTCCATGAATGCGTTGGAGCATGGAGGCTAAGTGGGGATGGTGTTTGAAATGTATAGAAACTGTGGAGGTTTCTTCAAGTTGCTGCAAGAGACTGATGAATGCGTTGGAGCATGATGTTTTTTGGACTGATTTCTTTCCCTCGTGTTTATTATTTCTGGGTTATCTTGACTTTTTTTATTATTTGCGTTGGGTCATCTGGACTTGTTTCTGCAAGAGACCGATGAATGCGTTGGAGCATGGTGATTTCTTCAAGCCGTCAAAGAGACCGATGAATACATTGCCGCAAGATTCCCCGTTTTCTCGCCGTGAGCAATGGTGGCCGCCTCTTTGAAGGCCGTGAATGAATAGTAACCCCCCCTCCCCCCCAAAAAAAAAAAAAAAAAAAAAAAAAAAAAAAAAAAAAGATTTGTGTCAAGATCCGTCCCTCGTCATGTATGATGTTTCCCCACCAACTATGCCATAATATAACAATGAAAAATGGCAAAAAAATTTAGGGGTGGTTTGATAATTCAAACAAAACTCATTTTCTCCGATGACAAGAATTATGTTTACCCAACTCTAGTGGAGGGCCACAAATCGTTCATCCGAAGACCTTCAATTCATCGTTATTGGCTAAGCATTTGTGGCGAGCTATCTCTGCCAAATCTTCCTTGCTTTCTGTCAAATAATGTTGAAGAAGTATTTTCCTCCTAACGAGAACTTTTTGTTTAGACCTAAATATAATAGCTCAACTCTTTGGAGTTATATTATAAAATCTGGATTTGTAATTCTTGATCATCTTACCTGACCAGTATGGGATAGCTCCTCGATGCCTCTAAATAGTCGGTTTTAGTGGCCTGTGCAACAATCTGGTCTAACTTATTCTTCATTAAAGGTGTAAAACCTTATACTGTGCTCCAAGGGTAGTTGGAATCTTCAAGTAATCTCCTCTATTTACCCCCGACAGATGGTTTAGCAATTTGCACGTTATCTGATTCTTTATTTAGAGGCCCTAATGTGATCAGATGGTCCGGTAATAACTCTGGCGTCTACACAGTCCATGATGGATATTGCCTGCTTCAATCTCAACTGGATCATCCTATCTCCAATTGATCCACGCCACGCCTACAGATACTGAAGTCTGTGCTTTGATTTGCAAATCTTTATTGCCTCCTATAACTCATCTGCTTTTATGGAATATTATTAGATGTATTCTGCCAACAACCCATTTGTAACACAGCAAAAAATCTGATTGCTTCTGATATATGTTTTTTGTTAATAGTAATACTGAGTCTCCAGAGCCCCTG
Source organism: Acacia acuminata (assembly GCA_019022655.1). NCBI lineage: Eukaryota > Viridiplantae > Streptophyta > Magnoliopsida > Fabales > Fabaceae > Acacia > Acacia acuminata. Next base: position 3,786,609 of record JAFJYI010000028.1, on the reverse strand, counting down.
TTCTTGTACTGTCATTTTTCTAGAGCATGTTGGTTTGGGCTTTCTTTTGGTTTTAGAATTGATACCTAACCTGATACTACCTCCGGTCCTAATTATAGAAACACTTTCATAGTGTAATTTGCACTACAAAAGTATTCTTATAATTAGGACCTAGGGGAATATATGTTTTGAGACATTTAATACTTACGGGGTTGATAAACCACAAAGATCCTAGTAACGTTATAACATACTTACCTTTTCAATTACTAGAATCTTTGTGGTTTGTGTAACATCATCTCTAATTAACCCTAAGCTTAACGCAATTTTCAAAAAATTTCCTCAAAGATGACCTCGATAGGAAAGAATGAACTCAAATCCATATGCATCTAAAGGAGTTTCTAAAATCCATTTGACAATCAATTCCTTGAAATGAGTTCATCAAATCCACAATCCAAATCTACTAAATAAATATCCCAAGTTCTCAGCCGTCTATTAAAAGAATGAAATTATATATTCTAAGTAAATTCACATACGGCATGATGTAATTGGCAAAATTCCCTAAATATGGCAATAAAAATGAAATAAGAAGTAACCGCTAGCTACTCGTCAGTCTAGCCATATCATCATATGACTTCTTAGTTGCTCCTACCCACAAGCCTACCCACAAGCGCTCACCTTAGAAATATGAGAAGTAATGAGATAAGATCATTGTCTTAGTAACACAATCACTACCATAGGCGGACCTAGGTTAACCACAAGGGGCAAGTACCCCCCTAAATTTCATATTTTCTTAAAAAAAAAAAAAATAAAAATATATATATTTAAATGATTGTCCACCCTTAAATTAAATGCCTACCCTTAATATATCAAGACTCCACCTCATAATCGATGTGGGATGAATGATTGAATGATTGTGTAGTGCCTTATATTGAAAAAGATGTATTTAATAGCATTGATAATAAGACAATTATGATGGAATTCCAAAAAATAAGGCCTAAAATGATGACATTATAATTATTTTTATTGTAATATAATTTTGTTATTAAAATATATGTACTTGAACTTATTGAGTGACCACACTTCATTGTAATTTATGTAACTTGTATTTCTAACGCACTTAATCTTGCTTTTCTAAATTACGGGTTTGTAAAATAATTGCATCTCTTGTTACATCATCGGTGTTCACTTGATTTCATGAATTTTTTTTTTTTATATTCTTTTCTTTTCTTGTTTATATTCTTTTATTTTTTTTTAATTCATTTAAAACTTTCCTTAAAAAAAATTTCTCGGCGCACTTCGGTGATTTTCTCGTCCACCCCGATCACTACCCACCTTATCTATTGGCACCACCAAATAAGGTGGGGTGCCAGGTGGGACTAACACACAAACAATTAGTTCTCAATTCAATATGTTTTGATGATAAGAAAAACACTTATAAAGAATATAGACTTGATAATTCAAGTCACTCAACTATATGTTAAATGGTAGTTGAGTGAATACAATTCGTTGCAATTAAATCTTGAATAAGAAAGTATTTTTATAAGTGTTTGTCCAAGGCACACTTGAGTTTTGGATTAAGAACTCGAGTCAATGCCTTAAAAATCACGACAAATTGCTTTTAGTACTAACAACTCAAGTTTGTTGTTTAACACTCGAGTGAAAAGCTTTCGGTGACAATACAAACAAAGGTAACAACTCGAGTCACTTACACACAACTCGAGTTGACATGGTAAAGCTCAAACACCTATCTTTTACTTAAGCTTCTGGCACACTTGAAGTTTCATAATGAAGGTGGAATATCACCTAGAGGAGGGTGAATAGGTAATTATAAAATTCTTTCGCTAATTGCTCAAAAACACTTAAACAGAGAAAGAGAGAAGAATAATGAACATAAGAAGATCATACTGGTTCGGTCCAACTCTTGACCTACGTCCAGTCCCCAAAAACTCTCTGGGATTTCCACTATCTTTCAAACACAAATACAATTACACACTTTGTATTCGAGGTAATCCTCTCACTCTAGGATTCACTCCCCCTTATAAGTTGTAATCGTACACCCACACTTAAGGTTCCACAACCTTAAGATTTAACAAAAAACAAATAATCAAATAATTTTAAACTCATCACCGAGTAGATAAATGATAAACATTAAAGAACAGAGAAATATCCGAAGATATTTAGTGAAACTAATAAAACAAGAGATTGCAATAAGTTCGTATTGAATGCACAAATGTTTGAGTTGGCGAATTCAATGCTTCTGGTATTTATAGTTGTTGCAATTAATGACCGTTGGTGAAGCTTGAAGATTAACCGTTGTGACTCTTAAATATAGCCGTTAGACAGATGAAGCTTGGTTAATACTTTTGTCGTTAATGATCTAGGTGGATTTGTACCGTTACCACATTTTTTTTTCATTCCTTTGCCCGTTGTAAAATAGCATTTATTGTGAGATAGAAATAGCAGCAACATCTTTCGAATGTTCAGAAGAATGGTTGTTGAGATTATGTCTCGATATGGTAACTGCATTTAATGCGTTCTGACACACAAACTGCTTTTCAACAATTTGTTGTTAATCTGAGATTTAATCTTCTGAAATTCATTTAGCAAACTGATTAAAAGCATTTAGGAATAGTAATGAGTAAAGATCTGAAGAAATAAAATCAGAATCAGTTGATTTAGATTTCCGGAGACGGTGATTTGAAAAACAAAGGAATATGACTCTAGTTAAAAAAGGAACATGCCTAGAGGCATATTGACTGGAGGCATTTTAATTGACTTGAGGTAAGAATAAATCGGTTGAAAATCATGTTGAAAATATTTTGCCTTGAGTTAAAATATGATGCCTAGAGTCACGGTGCCTAGAGGCAAGTATGACTTGCCTAGAGGCAAAAACGATTTTTGCGTTAAAGAGTCTTTGAAGGATTGCCTTGAGCCATCATGACATGCCTTGGGAAGATTCCCCTGAGTCATCTTGGTATGCCTTGAGTCATGGTGACTTAAGGCATTTATAGAATGACTTGAGGCACACAAATCGCACAGAGACCAAAATCATTTGAGCAATAAAGTGTGTAATCGATTACAACTTGTAAGAGAAGTGAATCCTAATGAGATGATTACTTTGAGAAATAGAGTGTGTAATCATGTGAAAGTGATAGTGGAAATCCCAGAGAGTCTGGGGTTTGTACATAGGCCAAGAGATTGGATCAAACCAGTACAAATCTTTTGTGTCCATTATTCTTCTATCCTCACCTTGTTATTTTGATTATCGGGTTTTTAGTTATAAAGTTTTTTAAATCACCCAATTCCCCCTCTTAGATGATATTCCGCTTTCACAAACATGTCAAGTAAGCAAGAGGGCAAGCAAATATACTAATCAAGAGCATGATCATATCATTCATATTCTCATAGAAAAATTTACTCATAACACAACATACGGTTTCACAAAATGTCATTATGTATGATTACTTTTTATCTTTTATTTACCCTAACCATCCTTATATCCTTTTTATTTCCTCCAACTAAACCCATAGGCTAACTACATTCCATATTACTGGTTACTTTCATGAGCTCTCTGCAAGTGTGATGTAGACCGGCCAAAGTACGACTAAGCACATAAGGGACTATAGGTTTCTCCAGAAGGGTTATTGCATTTAGAAATACAGGTTGGGCCCCGGAATACTATCCAGAAGCCCTTGGAGTGTTGTATTATGGATTATTGTCTTGTAAAAGAGATGCCAGCTAGTGTGCATCAAACTAGCGGCATGCCAAGTGGTATTTAGTTTTTATCAATCATAACCTATTCACTAACTCCGCCATTTATATCACATTATTTGAAAGGGGTTTTCATATTCACATGCTCATGCATTTCAGTTCATAACATAAAATCACCATGTTCCAACATAGGCATATATTCTTTATTCAATTAATCAACAATATATGAACAATAAAAAATCTTAATGCATCACATAAATAACACATATATTCGTCAAGTCCTTAATCAGAAACAATTCGCATCAGTAGTTCAATTGACCATATAAGGCCACTCGTGAGGCAAGAATGACAAAGATAGCAAAAACAATTTAGTTTATGCATCCATACATGTAGTTGTCTCTAAGCTAACCAGTCTTATGATTCACACAAAGGTACCACAAGGCATTATTGGTCATAGAATAGCAAGGTTCATACAAGTTCTAGGTTTGTAGAGTTTTTTGAAAAATCCCCACGAGCAACACCGATAAATAAGATAGATTGGACCACATTACCTGTATTCTTTAAGTTCCAACGAAGAAGAATCCTTATCCCAAAGCTCAGAGTAACGAGAAACTTAATTAATACAAAGTCTTTTAGCAATAACATATGTTTAAAAAAAAAATGTTTGTTATGACTTTTTTTTAATTGGGCTTTTTGAAAAAAAAAAAAAAAAACAGTTCAAGCCATAAACCAAAATTTCTTGCTTTTGGCTTTTCCACTGTGGAGAGATAAAGTAGCTTATGAAAGAAAAATATTGGGTCTCACTTTTTTGAATTGAAATACTATTATAGTCCTTATTATAAATCCTTATCGATGAATTTTTTTGTCCGAAATATAAATTCACTTAAAAGTTAATAGTCATGGTTTAGGTCCATGAGAAATTTAATTGGTGAGACTTACTTGATAATTTTTTGTATAAAAATCATAACAATACTTTGATTTAGATCATTCTCACCAATTCAATTTTCATGGGACTTTTCCCCAATTTTCCTAAAAAATTTAAGTAGTTTAGTATTGTAAAATTTTTCAAAATAATACATTACTGATTTTTACTTTTATAAAATTTATGTATTTTTCAGTCTTTTACCTTTAAATTTGCTTTTCCATTAATTATCCAAAAAAATTTCTCTATTTTTCACAACACACACACACACATAATATATATCCATTATCTAATAAGATTTATGTCCTTTTCAGGCTAAACTTGCTTTTCAAAATATAATCCAAACAAGTTTCAGTTTCAAAAATTTCAAATATGCTTCTCTGTTAATTCAAACATAAATCACATTACATAATGTGACTTTTATCCAATCTTAAGTTTGCATAAGTTATATTACAAATAAGCCACTTTTCTCAATGTTATTCCAAACACACATTCAAAGCTACTTTTTCCCACTGCTCTTCCAAACATACATCCAACTGTTGAAATTGACGGATTGGATGTCTTGGATTGGTTGACCAAATTTCAGCTCGATCCAACAATTAACAAAAAGAAAAATCAGATTTTACTGAAGCTTCCCCTATTGTATGCAAAAATAGAAAAGTTGCACATTGAATCTATCTCTTTACTCCTATATATAGGCTCTAAAGCTCTTTTCCTTATTTAGTTGATGTGGGACTTCTTAGTCTCTTTTATTTTATTATTTATTTACTTATACACACAAAATTGAAATTAAAATTAAATACTCTCATTTGACCTCTACTAAAAAATTCAATAATCAGAAACACTTAATTATATCTTTATTAGATTTCATTTAATGTTTTAATTGATTTTAGATTATATTCTTATTAGACTTCATTTAATGTTTTAATTGATTTTAGATCTATCTCCTTATTTAAATCATTATTCACTGTTAAATGTTTCCTTCATTATTCTACTATTTCCTCAACTATGTTGACCTTCACAATTTCCCACTTCCATTATCCAATCAATTATTCTACTATTTGGATTGATTGAAATGCAATGTAATTTCCTTAAAAATGGTTGGTCTATAATATTTTTTTTTTAACTTTTTAAAACATTTTAGTTTATGCTTGGATGGAAAAATAAGAAAAATGGTAAATTAAAGGAAATAAGAAAAAAAATATGTAAATTAATTACATTCCTTTTCTTGGTATTATTTTTGTTTAAAGTGTAAATTTACTTTAAAAGTATTTCACTAATCTCAATAGCCTAAATATTTATATATTTTTTAGTGATTAACCTTAGGATTTTGATTGGAAAGATGAGAGATTTGAGTGCAGATGTGAAATTTAAAAAACTGTGATATTTTATTGATATTTGTTATTTTCATTATTCCTCAATTGTCAACATATAATATTACGATTATTATATTCCTCATCGTATATTGGAAAGATGAGAGGAAAGTTAAAGTAATGTTGTCGCTTTCAATTTAAAATTATGAAGGATGATGAGAAAATAATAATGAAACAAAGAGACCCATATACATCTCATTCTTTGTAGGTGATGCGGCGGTGCCAGTTGGATAAACGAAGGGTAAAGATAGAATTGCAAGTGCGACATTATTCCTCTTAAGGTCTTATTTAGAAGCCTAAGTGCTGAATTATTATATCATATAATCAAACACTGTTTACGAAACTATCAACAGAGCAACTTAAATATAGGCAAAAACAAAAAACAAAAAAACAAATGAACTCAAACAAGGTCAAAGGGTCAAAAAAAAAATACAAAAGCAAACCGACATGACAAAAACCATGGTTCTTCTTAATCTGCTTGTCTTGTTCTGGCCATTAAGGAAGAAAAACAAACACATGGCATCCTAACATGTTGTGTTGGATGTACTATGTAAAATAATAACATCCAACATGTGTGGAGCTGGATGCCTTGTTCTTATCTTTTTCTTTCATACACGGATGTCTTGTTCTTATCGTGGCGCATTCATAGTCAGCAAAGGACGAGAGAATTCGTCAATGTTTTCATGCCACGTGCCCCCAATTCTTTTGAATGCAGGTTTTTCTCTATTCAATAAAATTTTCAAAGAAAGACTTTTCACATGTTTTCTCAATTTTTTTGCACCTTTATTTTTCATTATTTCTTTTTCTTAACATGATATTATGTTTTTCTAAATTCCTTACAAAAATTATAAACTTAGAAGTATATATACAGTGGCGGAGCCACCTTATGGCCAGCTGGGGCCCTGGTCCCAACTAACATTCTCTTATCTTATGTATTTACATGTATGTATTATATAATATTTTATTTTGGCCATAATTTGGCCCCATTTTTCTTATCTTTTCTATAATCATACTCTTTTTTTGGGATATGAGAGGAAAGTAAAATTTTTGTTTGAAATACCTCTTAAAATATTAGTATCATCTTATATCTCGGTGTTGTTCATCTTCATTTTAAGGACTAAATAGCTATAGGTACTTAAAATCACTTCTTTTCAAATCATTTTTGTTAAGATGTAAATTTGTTTTATAATTTTTAAATATAACTTTATGAAAAAAAGAAGAAGTAAATAACACATGGACTTTCGACGCGCATTTGCACTTTAAAAAAAATGACGTGGATGACATTAACCGTCAACTCAATTTATTTGGTCAACTAATGATGAAAATTAACTAGTTTAACAATAAGGGAAAATTTACTCAATTTTCCACACTTTTGATGCAAAGTTGCCCCAAAAAAAACTTTGAGACAAAAATACCCCTTAATCCTAAAAAGAAAGATAGGGAGCTTGCACAATAATTTTGTTTGAACAAAAGGGAAATGGCCTAGAGTGAGAAGGAAATATTAGGCCATGACCCTACACACATGGGAATCCCAGACTCCAGAGGAAGGCTTTTTGAGTGGAAATTGGCCATTAAATTAGGGCCTACGAAGAATGGAAGTAGTAGATGATGGACCGCATGTGAAGAAAGATCCAAACTTGAAGCTCTGCATTTATATGTTCATGTGGTCTATTTATTTCTCTTCCCAGTAGGTATCTCTTTTTCCTTTTGTCCTGTTTCCTCATTTTTCGTGACTTTCTAGAAATGTGAAAGCCCAACCTCCCTCTCTAGTTTGAACTCTAGACTTGCCATAGGCTCTGTCTCTTCCACTTTGCTTCAAGCTTCTTTCTCTGAAATTCAAACTAGTATATTCTTGGTGGTATAGAATTTTGAAGAATGTTAGAAGCTACCCTAATCGAAGGATTTTAAAGGGAATATATATAAATAAAAAAATATATATATAACATTGTTAATAAAAGATGTGGATATTGAAATTTTATAGTTAAGATGTGAATATTGCAAAAAAAAAAAAAAACATTATTTCATAGATAGGATTAAAAGATTCAAAAAGATACTTCTAAAAGTATAGGGACCAAATTGAAATTTGTATAAAGTTAGAGGGCCAAATGTATGCTTTTTCCTATAAGAAAACAAAAGTTAAATACAGAACACAGTTATGACAAGAATTTATTTTGCTCAAAGCAAAGATCTGAAGTCCCAAAATGGAATATAATCTTTAATTTTAAAATCTCAAATCAGTTTTGTTGACTTGTTGCTATAAGAGTATAATTATGAACTATACGAGAATAATAATTTTAATAACTCATTTTAATAAGAAATTATTAATTTGAAATTTTGAAATTGAAATGACATTTTCTTATCTTTTTTCCAAAATAATACTCCATCTGGCCTATATATAAAAAATATGTGTTTTGGAGTGCTAGTTTAAAATTTTAACTAACTTTTAAAAAAAATTTCTCACTAATAACTTGTTGTACCAATACATTAATTATTTCGCACACATCTTTTTTCTGTTGATTTTCTCTATGTCACTTTCCCTCTCCCCATATGTAGATATTTTTAAAAACTAAAATATAATTTTACATATTTATTATTGTCAACCAATTTTTTTTATATGGGAAAAACACTTCTCATGTTGTAGGAGAAGTGTATTCTCATGTTACACACACATGAAATTGTGGGACCCACACACACATATATATATATAATTAGCATTATATATATGTGGGTCCCACCATTTCATATGTGTGTAGGAATTTTCTTCTTCTCATGCAACATGAGAAGTTTAAACCTTTTTTTATTTACATAATTTGATTATCTGTATATTATATATTTAGGGTTACATAAGAAGAAGAAGATTCCTACACACATAAATTCTACATATATATATATATATATGTGTGTGTGTGTATGACATCAATACACATCAAAATAAAATATTTTTCCCTATTATATATGGGTTCGGACTATACTTCTCCTTTGTTCACCATCATGAATCCCTTATTGCAAACCTCACGGCTGCCGGCAAAATGGCACGTGTGATATTTGGAGAGATCAGTACTTATTGTTGTCTTCGGTTTTTTATATTATCATTTGGTATTTTCTTCAGAGTTTTTCGCTGGCTGATTGCTTCTCCCAATGCAAATGACTCTTTTAAGATTCAAATTTGACATTTGAGACCCAAAAAATTTGGTAGGCCTTACAATGCTAAACCTATTCTATATTAGTGTTGTTGTTGTTGTTGTTGTTTTTCATTATACCAAAAAATAAAGGGAAAATCTACCTTAGGGCCTAAATTATTAAAAAATTATCAAAAAATGTCCAAGAAAAAGTCACATATCAAAAAAGGTCGCGGGGCTTTTTCGATATTATTTCATAAAATGTTAGTTGTTAACCGGTACTGATTTAGTTATTAGGATATTGTTGTTAATGGCTACTGATTTAATTGTTAATGTTCTAATAATATTGTTATTAACGTTTATGAAATAATACCAAAAAAAGTCATTTGGCCTTTTTTGATATTTGACTTTTTGTTAAGATTTTTTTACAATTTTTTTGCTAATTTAGGCTCGAGAAGATTTTCCCAAAAATAAAATATGTAATGCTCATTATATCTTCTTATTGTTGTTGTTGTTATTATTATTATTCAATTTATTATTATATTAATAAGAAAAAAAGGGTATACCTTTACATTCACAAAAAAAATAAAATATGTAATGCTCATTATATCTTCTTATTGTTGTTGTTGTTATTATTATTATTCAATTTATTATTATATTAATAAGAAAAAAAGGGTATACCTTTACATTCACAAATTTATTTATTTTTAATACTGCATCATGAAGATCTCGAAAATTTTCCTGGTTTAAAGGGACAAAAGGGCAAAAAAAGACAGAGAAAATGACAAAGGGACTCCGACCCATGAAATTGGTAGAAGAATAGGGAACACAGTATTATTAGGTGAGAATGAGACACACAACGCACATGAAAATCTGATTTGATTGGCAGCGCGGAAGCGAAGGCCATAACTGTCCAATCCTCCTCCCGAGGATCTGTTTGGTAGCGCAGAAATGAGGGGTAGTGGAGGAAAAATTTTAACAAGTTTGATTTTCTTTTGAAAAAAAAAATTGAGATTTAAAACTTTATTAAAATTTTTTAACTCTACTAATTCATTGGGAAAATTCCTGAAAAAAACTTTAAAAATACTAAAGAACAAAAATGTATTCTAAATATTTATAATATCAGAGATGTGGGGGCTTGATTTATCATTTTCCAAATTAATGGAAATGATAGAAATGTCTTTCTGAGTTTAAAAAATATTGCTCTCATTTTTTATAAAGGTTTAACAAACTCAAATAAGTTTTAACAAGTTTTAATAGGATTTTCATAAATTCAATTAAAAATTACTACTTACTACAATGACAATGTCTTAATTTCCGCTTCTCATAAGGATTTAGGTTTTAACAAGTTTTGATAAAATTTTCACAAATTCTAATTCAAAATTCCTCACTTGCTACAATTGCAAGGTATCGATTCCTACTTCGATAAGGATTTCACAAGTTCAGATTAGGTTCTAACAAGTTTTGATAAGATTTTATAAGAAATAGAAATCAATGTCTTGCTATTGTAGCAATTGAAAATTTTTGAATTAGAATTTGTGAAAACGTTATCTCAACTTGTGAAACCCTTATTAGAAGAAGGAATCAATACCTCTTCATTTTAGCAATTGATAATTTTTGAATTAGAATTTCGAGAATGTTATCTGAACTTGTTAAACCCTTATCAAAGTAGGAATCAATACCTTGTCATTATACCAAGTAGTGATTTTTGAATTAAATTTTGTAAAACTCTTATCAGAATTTTGTTTTGCCAACTTATTAGAACTTATTAAAGCCTTATATGAACTTGTGATACCCTTATGAATATGAGAGCATATTTTTTAAACTTAAAGGGCATTTCTATTATTTTCTTATGGATTCAAATAATAGGCCCAACTAAGGTGTGGCCCAACAAGAGGCAACCAATATTGCATGATGTGATGGCACAACATTTGGGCTTGGAGGCACAAGAGGCCCACGGTCAAACCCTAACCCTAAGGTACCCTCTATAAATAGATGGTAAACCCTAAGGTACACGATCTCTAAGCTCTCTCTCATCTACGATTACTCCGCTCTACACCGTGCACACACCCCACCCCTTTGGTTGTGTACGGTGATCTTCTATTCTCAAAGGTATCTCATCTATAGACACCTAAGAGGGAGCTATTCGATCCAACATAAACATACTAGCCCACCTAGGGCTAGACATCTGTGTTCTTATGACAGAACATTGGCGCCGTCCGTGGGGACGTTAAATTTCGATTCCTGTGACCAACGTGTTTCAAAATCTTGCGTTGTGTATCAAAATTTGGCGTTCCAAAAGCAACACCTCGGAACTGTCCTAGCAATGGATATGAGGATGACTCTAAAGGATGATGGTTTTGCTAAAACTACCGAAGATGAGGTCACCGACGAGTATTCAATCTGGCATCTTGCGATTGGGTCCTAATCTCCGTTTGCTGATCGTGCAGGGCCACATCAGCCCTTTTTATGCAACCGGTCAAACTTCTCCAATGGAAGGGTTTAACCGAGACCTATGGTGGACACGAGACTCGGATCACGCGTGCACAGCCCGATCCTTAGAACTCGATTTCGGCAAGGGTTTGCTTTGGGTTTTCGGATCGAGATAATACCGAATGCATGTCGCAATAGGGTCGGGCTGATCTCGAACCTGGACGTGTCGGAGTCGTGTGACGCGTTGAGGAAAAACTCCTCGGCGCCGTTTCATGTAATGCTGAAGAGGATGCAGTCACCGGCGATTTAGGGGATACCTGACGCTCAGTTTTGGACTACCTCTACTTATGGCTTCCACCTCAATTGTCCGATGCTTTCTTCACCAATGAATTGTCGAGCATCGGAGCCGAGGTGATTCAAATGGGTTTCATCAGTCTTTGGATAGATCGTGTTCACGTGGTGATTATTGGTAATTTATCAACGTTTGTGACGTTGCTCAAACGATTGTCATGGATGGAAATAGCGATCATAAGAAGCAGCAATTTAAAAGGGCCCGATCCATTCATTCAGACAAAATTGCTTGGAAACTTTCCTTCAAGCGTCAGTAATTCACCGTGCATTTTGAAACCAATTTGGTTGATGAAGAATAGCAAGTGATACCCGTGAAGTCTCGCATTCTTGTTCGGTGCTCTCACCATCGACTTCGACTCGTTACACAAAGAAATTTTACAAATTATTTCCTTGGCTGTTATGATTTGGATTTCCTTCTCCCGAATAGAGGAAGAGATGATTGGCTGCAAAACTGAAGTCCAATGCTGTAGAAGACACTACTGTCTCTGGACTCAAAACCTCTCGTAAGGAAGCATGGCAAAGAAACTTTTGAAGCTTTGCAGGATCTTTATGACCTTGTAGAGCAATTTTCTGCTATGTCCTATGGTGATCTGATTCTTGGCCGGCAGGTTCTTAATCCCACCTTTTACCTTTTTCCCCTTCACCCATAATCTTTGCTTTTGCTGTTTCTTTTTCCTTCTAGGTGAAAGCAAATAAAATCATGATATGGTGGGGACCACCCATGAATCATTTTCGTCCACGTATTGCCTGCGTACGAATTGAATTCAAATTCCTAAAGCTATTTATTATTTATATGCCTTTGGATTGCTTGATATTTAAACCTGCACAAAAGAGCTTATGTATCAGCAAGTTTTAAAGTAGTTTAACCACATCTGCAACGTCCGCAAATTGTGTATGAATTCCTTCTTAGATTCATATCCTCGTTAAAGACTGATGCAAAATAGGCAAATCTCTTTTGTCATTTGGAGTCTTTAATTGACTCTTGTTACCCTTCTGGAAAATCTTATTTGTCATCGTTCTCCAGTCCAAGTGGTCAAGATTATCTATGGGAAGTACTAGTTCATTCTCAAGAAGAGAAGCAGTATAAATTAGAATATATTGTGTTGTGAACAATTACCCATTGCATTTTTTGGAAAACATTATTGATGACAATAGCAGCAGCGAAGATCAAGAAGAAAATGATTTTAGCTACATGTATCAATAATTAATGATGCATATAGAAATGATGCAATAAGAAGAAGTGGACCAAGTGTCACATGAATTTCACTTCACACCAAGAGTCATGGTGTTCTGCTGAAAGTTACCTGAAGGAATTTGCAGCAAAGCCTAGTTCTCCATGGTTTTTCGCTGAAAATTGCCTGAAGGAAAAACAAATACTCGGGAGGCTCTGGACTTGATGTTCGCTGGGGAGATATCTAATACTATGAGGGAGGTGCTCACATGTGTTTTGATGCCTACTTCTTCATCCATTTAATCCCAAGCCCAAAACATATGAATGGGCACCTATTTTTCCTGCAAGGCCCAAAGGAGGAAATGCTCTAAGATGAATTTGACAATATTGTTGGCAGCCCTCTACGTATATGCCACGGTTTTGTTTTGAATGAAAGCAATTCAAAGAAGATGCAAGCACTTACTAGTGTGTTTCAACTCTTGACCTTGCAAAAAGTGTTCTTGAAATTGCAGAATCTTGATATCATTTTCAATTATCCTCTCAAACTTGAAATCTACCACGGTGATCAAGATGACCTTGATTTGGAAATATTTTTTGGGGAATTACCCACATATTCTTCATTGAAATTATTTGGTCAAGAGGCAAATTCCTTGGTTAATTCATTGTATTAATATGAATTCTCACGAGATTAAAGTCATATACTAGGCTTACATCTGTTGTCTATGCTTGGCTCCGTAAAGTCTCATCTATGAATAGACCTTTTCTTGGTCATCTTATTTATCTGCAAAAGCCAGCCAACCATGAAGTGGCGTAGCTTTTATCATTATTCCATCTTCCAATTGAAATAAATTCTGGAAATAAGGAGCTGGTAAGCTTTCTTGTTAGATTGCATGATTTACTACTTCTATCCTTGCTAAAGGACCTCCTTGTGAATTGTTGAAGGCGGACCCCGGCTACGCCGAATCTGGTTAAAGCCCGGGCTCCGTTTGAATTTTTGAAGACGGACTCCGGCTACGCCGAATCTGGTTAAAGCCCGGGCTCCGTGTGAATTCTTGAAGGCGGACCCGGTTACACCGAATCTAGTTAAAATCCCGACTCCGTGTGAATTTTTGAAGACGGACCCCGGCTACGCCGAATCTGGTTAAAGCCCGGGCTCCGTGTGAATTTTTGAAGGCGGACCCCGGCTACGCCGAATCTGGTTAAAGCCCGGGCTCCGTGTGAATTGTTGAAGACGGACCGGCTTGCCGAATCTGGTTAAAGCCCGGTTCCGTGTGAATTGTTGAAGGCGGACACCGGCTACGTCGAATTAAAGCCCGAGCTCCGTGTGAATTGTTGAAGGTGGACCCCGGCTACGCCGAATCTGGTTAAAGCCCGGGCTCCGTGTGAAATTTTGAAGTCGGACCCGGTTAACTAAATCTAGTTAACGTTCGGGATCCGCATAGATTCTTGAATGGACCCGGTTACGACAATTCCCAAAATCCGGAATCCTTGTAAAGTACAATTGACTCCGCGCGCTCCTTAAAAGGACCCCGGATAAAGAATTCCTCAATGGAAATTCATCTTTTTACTATCGATAGTCAAAGAGATACACCGAGGTCATTACACCCGGTAATAACCATGAAGCCGAGGTCCTTAAACCCGGCATTACACCGAGGTCATACACCCGGTGGTGAAACACACCGAGGTCATTACACCCGGTAATAAACATGACGCCGAGGTCCCTACACCCGGCATGAAGTCGAGGTCTCTAAACCCGGCATGACACCGTGGTCCCCAAACCCGGTCACAAACAAAACCATCTAGATGTATGACACCGTAGTTGTACTCCGACGTGCATTGGTAAGAGCTCGCGAAAATGCCATACGTGGCCTTCGCGAAATTGACGCGTCAACGCTCGCCCGATTTAAGAAAGCGGTGGCATTCCGACCACTGATCAAGTCAAAATGTCGATTGGAGGTAATAGACACCTCGGTCGACATGTGACGGCCTTGCCCTTAATTCGGTTCAACTTCTCAGACTATTCAAGTTGGAACGAGGTAGCGCGGTTAAGTTACACCTGACGAGGTTGAAACATACAACCCTGCCCCAAACTCCCAGAACTAAGTTCTCGTCGAGTATAAAAGACCTGTACCTACTACGGTCGATGAATTTCTAACTACGGTTAGAGTTCAAAAATGGTATGGCAATTAATTGGTTGTATAATCAGAGATTGTCATAACTTACAACCGGCATAGACGCCGGGAACATTGGGAACATTCAAAGTCAAAACGGCATAGACGGGAGTATTTAAAGTCAAACCGGCACGACGCAAAACTCAAAGTCAAGCAGGCACGAACGCCTTAAGCGAAGCAAAACTAAAGCCTCGACCCTCAACTCGGAGGAGCGGCACCTCGCTAGAGGAATGAAGATTAACCTCGGACATGAGATCCGGGTTAAATAGTCAAGGCACCCGCGACCCGCAGCCCTTGACTGCAGCCGGGGGGCAACTATTATACAGTTGTTAATGACAACGGTGTGAGAAGAACTAACGGAAGCCCTCAATAGGGGATCTTTGAATTTTTTATTTTAATGCAGGTTCACCAAGGCCGAGGCAAGCAAAAACAAAGAACCAAGGAAAGGCGAATAGATCCCGCCTGGGAGAAAACTTATCGCCTAAACAGGCACATCGATAGCAGAATACGAATCCGAACTCGTCAAAGACTCGGACAAAAGCAAATCAAGATGGAACAATCCGGATACAGAATCCGGTCAAACAAAAAGCGCCTCGGCGGCCTAGTGACCTCTAAGCCCAAAAGGCGGGGCCGACGCGGTGACACGACGGATGAATTAAATGCACACGGAAACCGTAGGTGACTAGGTGTGGTGGTTGAAACCCCGCACGAGTACGAGCCGCCGGTGTCGGTGGGCAACGATGGCGAACGCATAAGGGTCCCGACCTCGAAGTCGAGCGAACTCCTTGATATTACCTCGGATCCTTGAGACATTACCTCGGATCTTTGAGCAAATGACATCGGTAACCGGGGTCAATATGACACAACCCGGCAATGCGCGGTAGATACGCAAGAGGGTAAGATTCACAGCAATCTAGCCCGGATAACCTGAAGAACGATCCCAACTTCGAAATCAGGCAAACCGCCTCGACATTATCTCGGATCCTAGAGACATTACCTCGGATCTTTGAGAAGACAACTTCAATATCCAAGATCAACAACTGGACTCAAATGCAGGCGAACCATCACGACGCTACTTAGGATCTTTGAGACAAGACCTCAGATCTTCGAGGAAAGCCGCCTTGATAGCCGGATCAACGTAACTCAACTCAGCAATGTAAGGCCCACGACAGCATAGCTCGGCTAGTAAAACCAACTGGGGGCAAAATACATCCGCGGCTCGAAGCCCGAACTGGCCGAGGGGGGCAACCGTTATGGATTCAAATAATAGGCCCAACTAAGGTGTGGCCCAACGGGAGGCAACCAATATTGCACGAGATGTGATGGCACAACATTTGGGCTTGGAGGCACAAGAGGCCCAACAGTCAAACCCTAACCCTAAGGTACCCTCTATAAATAGATGGTAAACCCTAAGGTACACGATCTCTAAGCTCTCTCTCATCTACGATTCGCCTACACCGTGCACACACCCCACCCCCTTTGGTTGTGTACGTGATCTTCTATTCTCAAAGGTATCTCATCCATAGACACCTAAGAGGGAGCTATTCGATCCAACATAAACATACTAGCCCACCTAGGGCTAGACATCTGTGTTCTTTTGACAGAACATTTTCATTTAATTTTGAAAATAATAACCTCTATGACATTATAAATAGTCCGAACACCTTTTTGTTCTTTAGTATTTTTAAAAATCTTTTTCAGAGATTTTCCCTTATTCATTTCTATTAAACTGAAATCATTAAATTTTCATCTCATTCCCCCTCTATTTCCCCCGCATCAGGGGCGGATCTTATAAGGGTCTAAGGGGGGCCATGGCCTCTCCCCCAAGAAATTCATAAATGAATACAAGAGAGAGAGGACACTGGTGGTAGTGATGGATCTTTGATGAGATGGCCTCCCAAAAAAAAAAAATAATCATGTAAATGTGGGATCTTTTAGTTTAAGAATTTGAGAATTGGTCAACCAATTATGTTAAAAATCCATCAGCATCACTCATATTTTTTTTTTTCTTTTTTTTCGGTCAAAGCATCACTCATATCATTTTCACACCCTTTGGCGTAAAACATGCAAGTTGGATTCAACAATTAAATGTATTAATCATACTCCTTCTTTTTTGGTCAAAATTAATCATACTCCTTTGCCCCCCAATTTTTTAAAAACAGTTTCCCCCCTTTTTTTCATTTTCTCTTACAGTCGGCTCATAGCTTCTATTATTCTCCTAACCTCCCTTCCCTTCATAACTCAATAATGAGAACAAGAGCAAGGAACGCGTCTGCTAATCTCCCAATCTCCCTTGATAACTCATTTGTGATTTTTCGGCTCTTGCTACAGATAAATTCTCTCATCTTATTTCTTTGCTTTGATTCAATTCTATATTTACTTTGTCTGGTCTTGATTTTTTTCTAATATAAGAAATTTCCTAATCTATAAATCTCGAAGAAATCGTTGAGTTTAATAAATTATTTTCTTGTTTCTTTCTTTATTTCCTTCTCTCTTTTTCATTCTTTGGTTTTGTTTGTTGTCGATGAGAAATGATAATAATAGATATCCTTATTCTCTTCACAACTCAAATTGGATTTTCACTCCCCTGTATTTGCCGGTCTATACCGAATACTATGATCTTAGGATATATATTTGGCCCCCCCAAATATTTATCCCAAGATCCGCCACTACCCCGCACCAAACAAAACTTGTAAAGTTTCCCTTGCAATAATTCTCCATGGAGTTTACCTAATTTTCTAAATTTTTTTTAAAATAGTTATTTTTATATAATTTATATTTTAAAAAATAGATTTTAAAATTTGAATGTACAAAACCCATCTCTCACTTTCTCTTCATAATTAAACCTTACATCTCTGGAAATCTTTTACTTGTTTCTCTTTTGATTTGTTCACCCTTTTTTTTTTATAAGTATTTGTTCACTTGAACCCAAAAAAAATGTAGACATAAATATTGATGGATGGTTTGATTAAAATCCACACTTGTTGACCTACTAACAGCTTGAATTCTGATATATAGTGTCACCAAGAGTTAGGTGTACTCATTAATTCCCTTATTATGGCTGGCAGAAAAAAGGAATCTATCTTCAACACATCTATGCCTAATGAATTAGTGATAATGGATTGAGCCTAACAAAAAATACTTGAAATGAAAGTACAATCATTCAATAGTCATTATTACAAGGTCATGAATAACACTATCCAATAGATATTTTCACAATATCTTAAGTGAAGAATCTAATCAGCCATTCAGATTTCTCTTCTTCCCTAGAGGTTCTGAATGCTAAAATGTATTTAGAAAATCTACCTTTCAATAATTAGACTTAACAATACTCAAATATGATTCAGTCATGGTCTTATGAAAAGAAATATTGTAGAAGTTATTGAGAGTGTGATATTTTGGTTTGGTTTTGCCGATTTGTTAATAATGAAGAGGAAGCAATCATCGAGAAAAAACAGATGTAGCCGAAAAGTTTGTCACATAAAAACATAAAATAGGATGAAAAGGGACCAATTCTAAAGACAAAGCTAAATTATCCAAAACTTAACTTGAAATTATACAAAAATATAGAATATGATAGATAATATTTTGAAGTTCTCAAAAGATAGTATTTAGGGAAAAAGACACAAAAAGAACTTTAAACATAGTAAATGACAAAAAGATATTTTAAATATTCGTAGTCACATTGTTATTACCTGATTTGACCTTTTTAAAATTAAAAGTAGAGTAAATATCTTTTTTGGTCCCTGCAAAAAACACTACCTATTTTAGTCCCTTACAAAAAAATTGACCTTTATTTTTCCTTTTTAAGGGACTAAAAAGGACCTTTTTGGAAATTTGTAAAGGATCAAAATATCAACCAATCGACCATTATTTGTCCTTTTTATGGACTAAAAATGATTTTTTTAAGTGACCAAAATGGGGATCGCGTTTTTTGTCGGGGGGACCGAAAAAGGGTATTTACTCTTAAAAGTAAATGACATAAATTCCTATATATATATTTTAGAGTAAATACCCTTTTGGGTCCCCCTGAAAAAACTCGGACCCCATTTTCGTCCCCAAGGACTAAAATGAGATATTTTTATGGACTAAAAAGGAGTTTTTGGAAATTTTCGAGGACCAAAATGTTCACCAATCAACCCTTATTCGTCATTTTCAAGGACTAAAAAAGGGTTTTCATTGTTTTGAGAGACGAAAATATGGTCCATGTTTTTTTTTTTAAGGACCCAAAAAGGTATTTACTTTATATTTTAAAAAAATATCACCCCATTATTCTCTAACGGCCCCACGGACGTTCCCATGGCATTCACCATATCATTGGCCCCAATGTTCCAAGCCATGTAAAACCCAAACAACAATTTAGTCTTCAAAGCCAATCCCTAACCTTGGGATTTCATGAAGGTGGGAGACGCAAGAGTAGAAAATAATTGTTCTTCCCTCAGCAAAAAGAAGAAAAAGAATTAAGGAGAAACCTTGAAGAACAAAGAGGCTTTCAAACAGAATAAACTGAAGATTGATTGAAGATTCTTAATGTAAAACACTAAAAAGAAAGCGAAAGGGGATGTTATAAGAAAAGAAAAATAGAGAAATAGAATCGTTCGAAGTAAATTCAATAAATTCGGATAAGGTTTTTACAAATTTGCAAAAGAATTTCACATCTTCCGTAAAGAATTTCATAAGTTGCAAATTTGAATTCATAAGATCTGATAAGGATTTCACAAGTTCGAATAAGGTTTTCATAAGTTTTTAAAATAATTTCACAACTTCCTTAAATAATTTCACAAGTTGCAAAGTTTTATTTAGATATCGATAAGAGTTTCGCAAGTTCGATAAAAATTTCTAAGATTTTCACAAAATTCTTTAAAGATTTTACAAGTTACAAATTTTGATTCGTAAAATCTGATAAAGGTTTCACAATTTCTTAAAAGAATTTGACACCAACATTTTTCAATTCATCACCATGAAAAGACCAACAACACTTTTCGGCGAAGCTTCCAAGACATCAACCACCACCACAAAACATCAACCACCACCAGCAACAAGAGAATAAATTAAGAATAAAAAATAACAAAGCCAACAACAAAAGTTCAACTTGAGAATACAAAATCACACAAGGAATAACACAGATTTGAGAATTAAAGAAATCGATTTGAAATCGCCACTAACGTTGTCAAGCTTACAAATATAAGAAATCAACAGATGAAGGTTGAAGAAAAGGTTCATTGCCATAATCAATCGAAGCATGTTCTCACTTGTTTCTGACACTCTTTTCCCTTACTCTTCAGCGACAAGGCCATGTCATTTCAGTGTTGCACACCTCTTTTAGCCACGGCATCAACAGAATGGAGAAGCCTAAAGACACATTGGCGATGGCGGCCAAACATGGTTCTTTGACAACATTCTCTGCTTGGGTTCCAAATCTGGGCTCATGCTCTTGAACGACAAAGTCAGATCACCCAACCCTATCCACTTTTAGATGCAACATGGATGGCTGAAATCACCATCGACGTCATCAAGGACGGATCTTCTTGTATACATGCCCCCCCCCCCCCCCCCCAAAAAAAAAATTTCTAAAAGTTTAATGAAAATTAATTTGTTTTATACATTTAGCCTAAAAATTCATACATTTGTCCCAAAAAATTATACATTTGGCCCCCAAATATTTTTTATTTTTAACTAGTTAATGAATATACATTTGACCCCCAAATAATTTTATCAAGCACCTACTAGATATGAGAATATGAGGAGGATGAGGCGGTTGAAGAAAAAGTTGCATTGCTGCCATCACTGTAGGTTGAAGAAGATCAGAGAAATGAACGATGACATAGAGAGAAGGAAAGAGAAAGCCAAATCTGGAAACGAGAAAAAGAGAAATGGTTAAATACCTAATTTACTTTGAAAGTTTTGCTAAGGGGGCGCTCAGCACTCGGAAGTTTTTTTGGTATCAAATTTGCCCCGGAAGTATTAAAAATGTATCAAACTTTACCCAAAAATGAAGGAAGTCTACGTAGATCGTTAAATGCCACCTCATCACACGTGGTATGCCACCTCATCACACGTGGCATGCCACCTCATCAATCAAAAATATCATTTTTGCCCTGAAAGTTTTCATTAAGGAGCGATTTTGCCCCAGAAATTTACAAAAATAGCAATTTTGCCCTTCTTTCTCCCAATATTAAATTTGACTATTAAATCAGTCAAGACCACACATATCATGCCTTGAAAAGGTCGAACTTGGAGTCAAAGGAAGGAGATCCTTAACATGTTAAGCTCAATGCGACCCTGAAGTTGTGAAGCCGAACCGGTCACCGGGACTAAAAGGTCATCGCAAAACCCAGAAGAAGCATCACGTATGATCTAAGCAAATGAAACGCGAAATGAGAAATGAATTGTTCCAAAAATTCATTCAGTAAAACAAATCAATAATGATAATATTTACACTTGTATAGACTGATCATTTGCTTAGATCATAAGTGATGCTTCCTGTGACGGGTTCGGCTTTACAAATTTCTCGGTCGCTTTGGGCTCAACATGTCAAGGATCTCTTTCTCTCGACTCCAAGTTCGACCTTTTCAACGCATGACATGTGTGGTCTTTGACTGATTTAATAGTCAAATTTAATATTGGGAGAAAGAAGGGCAAAATTGCTACTTTTGTAAACTCCCGGGGCAAAATTGCTCCTCAATGAAAACTTTCAGGGCAAAAATGATACTTAACTCTTATTGGGTTGATGAGGTGGCATGCCACGTGTACACTTAATTAAACTTAACGGTTAAAATTAACGGAGGGACAAATTTGCTACCTTTTTCATACTTCCAGGGCAAATTTGGTACCTTTTTCATACTTCCGGGGCAAATTTGGTACCAAAAAAACTTCCGGGTGCTGAGCGCCCCCTTAACAAAACTTCCAGGGCAAATTAGACATTTAACCCAAAGAGAAACAAAAAGATTCATAAGTGAAGGGTATTTTTGTCATTTTCATTTAATTTCAAAATAGATAAATCAGGCTTTTACACCCCTCTTGTCTTATGAATATTGATATCACCTTTCCGTCTTTCAGTATTTTTAAATTTCTTTTTGGTATTTTCCCAAGTATTTATTTGTTTAAAGATCAAAATCAAAATCCTATTGAAATGTATAGGACAAGTTGGAAGAAAGATTTTGAAAAATTACACAGGTGAAACAACCCAATGAAACAAGTGAAGATTTTTACAATTCAAAATACATAAATTTTTTGTGTCAGAATTTTTATTATAAAAAAAAAAATTACTTAATTACTGTCATTTATTTTGTTATGTCATTTTTTTGTTATGCATCATCAACCTTTCATATATGCCTTTTTCTCAATTCAATGTTAAATTTGAATGACATGACTCCTTTTCTTGAATATACTTCTAACATAACTTTCACGAAAACTCCGAGGGTGCCGACCAAAAAGGAAATTACAATCATAATCACATGAAACCATACTTAGCATAAGGTCTGACAGATGTCCGTACGACTACACGACATTGCTCAACTTTAATAACTTTAGGGAGACATTACACCTAATTTAATACTTTTTTTTAGTGACATTAAACCTAAAATAGCTATAAAAAATAACATAAAAATAATATGAAAATTGAAAAATCCTAAATCAAGTTTGTTGCCTAAAGAATTGACAACTCATGTTATAAGAAATACCTAATTTGAGATTTTACAATTTTCATGTTCCTTTTTTGTCTTTTTCCCAAAAAACTTTCATGAAAACTTTTAGGGCCAAATTAGACATAAACCCAAAAATTATTTTTGCCATAAGTTCTGAACGTTCTCAGATTTCGGATGAATAATAACCAACAGATAACTGAAAATTGCATAAATATTTATGTACATTTTAAATTTTTTTTTCATTTAAAATATTTAAGGAAAAAAAAGCGGAAAAAAACCTTTGAAATCTAAAATCAGATTTATTAAAACTTGATAAACAATTCACAAATCACTTTTTATAAAAATACATAATTTAATATTCTTTTTTTATTTTTTTGCCCCAATAATTTATCAACAAGTAAATTTTGAAGGGGAAAGAGAAGACAGTGTCATATGGGAAATACAGGAGGAGGGGGGGAAGGACTTTGAAGGAGCAGCAAAATGGCAATCACATCTAATACACTCAGAGCAAAACGACAAATGACCCCAGTTGGCTTCCCTGTTTCATGACCAGCAAAAAACTGTCCTTGTTTTCGATGACATGACTGAGATTTTTTTTTTTTTTTTAATGACATGACTGAGATTTGAAGCTGTACAAAATGACAAAATATGCTACTACTCACACATCCTCTTACATTTTGTTTTCTTTCATTCTTGAGCATTTTAATTTTGATCATTTTATCTTCTTTTGCGGAAATGTACTATATATAGATGCTCCATTGACTATTAACTATTAGCAACTAAAACTTGTTTTTGCAGAGAACTAACATTTCAATAAAGCAAAGGCTTAAACAAGTCTCAAGCAACATATATTAAACTACGCCAATATACTGTGACAAAAACTTTTATTCCATTCAACAGAGATTACACAAAGCCAATATACTTCTATCAACAACCTACTCTTTAAACACACCATTGATACAAAGGTTGCGTTGATAACCTACTTAACATAGATTTCACCATGCATCAATAACCCATTCTTTAGATATACAATTGACAGGCAAGGCTGTCTTGACAACAAAAACAGAAACAGAAAAACATGCACTTCAGAACTTCAAAAGTATCATAACAATAACTCATGAAAATTTTTGCTTAAGGGTACTTGATCTAGTGGTGGATTACCTACCCCACAAAAAGAGCCAACCTAGTTCGAACTCCACCTTGTTGAAAAAACAATTTTGAAAGGCATTTTGGTTGCAAAGCCTTTGTGCTGATTGGTTGTATGCTGGAGTACCTGGTAACATGATTTAGAAAAAGCATTGGATCCTAGGGGCCAAAGGGTAATAAAAAAATAACCCCTGAAAATTTTTAATGACCCTCCAACATTGTAACTAACAATAATTCAAGTTGGTAAGGATAATACAGAACAACTGTTGCTAATTATAGTCTTTCAATCTTTCCATGATTGCCGGAATATGAAGGGAGCAAAAATATTCTTGACTCGTGTGAACCTAAACAGCAGATCTTTCCTAAAGTAAGGTAGACAGATTTATTTTACCCTACGTAATATCAGATAAAGGGGACAATTTTGCTTTATTTATAACAAAGAAATATCCTGTCTTCTAGTGATAAGCAATGACAGCAAGTCATGGTGCTAGGATTGCCAGGTTACCCAGACGTACACTGGCGACTCAATAATGAAGATTAAACGTGCACTACTGTTGTGATAGGCCTCTTGTCTTGTCCTAAAACTACAATTTACCCGGAAGGAAATCTTCTCCTCATCTTGTTTTTCATTGGCCTCATATGGTCTCTTGATTGGGAAAGTGAGAGAAAAGTTCAAGTAGTATTGTATTGATTGGATAGATGTGATTTAGAGATTATGATGGATGATGAAAAAACCAACCCCAATTTACCCAGCTTTCTAACAAAGAATATAATATAATTCTTTAAAAATAATATTTTGAGAATAAAATCAATATATTAATATATCAATATATAGTAGAATCTACATCAAGTCATTAGTGGGACTTGCTCCTAAACATTCGTTTGGTTCGAGGGGAATGAGGGAAAAATTTCAATGAATTTGGTTTTTAATTATTTTTTTTTCCTTTTAACCCCTTACGTCTTGTTATTAAAATTTTATAATCACGTTTGTCCATCCCCCTCCAAAAAAAAAAAAAAAAAAAAAAAAAAAAAAAAAAAAAAAAAAAATCCCAATAAACAATATGTCCTGAAATTCGATGTGTCCATATTTTAAATAAATAAACTAAAAGTTGGATTAGGAATAAGGGAGGAAGAGGATAAAAATTAGTTCAGGTGGCAGTAGAGAGAGAGAGAGAGAGATCAGAGACCCATGTTTTGATGAAAGCATAAAATTTCTTACTTGCTGGGTCTTATTGTCCCTGGAGCTTGTCCATGGAGCCTTCCCAAGCTTCTGGGGAATTTAGTGGAGATGATGAGTCTGGATGGACTGCTTATATTGGTTCTCACATTCACACAAAAACAAGCTACAGTGATGACGAAGATGTGAAAAGCGTAGAGGACGATGGTAATAATGGCCATAACGATGATGATGATGATGAGAGTGATGATTCAATGGCTTCTGATGCATCTTCTGGTCCAAGTCACCTGAAATATCTAGGCATGAACAGTGAAGGAAGTCGTGGCTCTGATAAGTTCACAAAGCATAAAGATAATGATCATAAAAGCCTATTCTCAGGCAAGAAGACTAGCAAGCAAGCAAGCAAGAGAAGATATGGAAGGAATGCTGAAGTAAAAGAAGAGGAGGAGGAAGGCGACGACGAGTCGCTGGTTGAGGTTGGTAGTGCTGCTAGTAGTCATGTTTGAAAGGCAAGAAGAATGTTCTTTTCTCTTTGAAACTGGTTAAATTAACACTGTCTTGTCACATAATTTAGCCCCAAAAAATAATTATAAGCTAGCCTTTTTTTAATTAGAAAAAGCCTATTTATTTATCTGTTCTGGCTTATTGCTAAGCTCTAGAAGGGCATGGCATGCAAGGAATTTAACCCCATCCATAATATTTTCCATACCGGTCCATGTCAACTGAACTTTTCAATTCCTATAATTGTTTATGTATTAACTGTTCTATAACTCTTATTCTTCAAAAGGATAAAACCAAAGAGTCATGACTTAGCATCGACCTTTGGATTTCAAATGAAAGCTCAGTTACAGTATAAATCCATAGGCTCAAAGCATCGACTCAGACCTCTTAAAGCAGATGAACCTGGGAGAAAATGAATGTGTCTTTTATCACATGTGATTCTTTTATTCCAGATATGCTTGAGCTTTCTTTCTTTTTTGATACTGAAATTCTGTTCTGATGATAATAATACTAGTTTGAAGGCATAACATTGAGGTATAAACTGGACTTGCATTAGACAAGTGCAGAAGAGTAGTTCTTGGAATCATATGAGATTATGAGTCCACATTACATGCTTATAGCTTAGGTGCTTCTTATGTGCTGATACCTCTAATAGAGGTATGAGCATATTTTTTTTTAAAATTTTTTAATATATTGTATTTATTCAGATTTAAATTATATCTTTTTTTAAACATGTTTTTTGTACCCACCCGTATCTCAAATTAATTAGTTTTGAGTTCTTCATTCAGAAATATTTGTCTTTAACACCAGTATTATGGAAACTAATTAATTTAAAGTACTGGGTGCAAAAAATATATCAGAAAGCAGTATATAATTTAAATCAATAAATACGATATATAAAAAAAAAAAAAATTAAAAAAAAATGCTCATACCTCTAATAGAGATATAAACACATAAGAAACACCTAAACTATAAGCATGTAATGTGGACTCAAATCATATTAAGCTGGAATGAAAGGAAACAAACAAAGGTACATGGTTAGATTTGCAGTAATTGCCTGGTCTAGACAACCAACAACCAATAATTGGGTCTAGAATAGCTTTTAAATGTGTACTTTGTGTTCCTATCAGTTTAAAAAACCCAAATAACTCCTATTTTAATTGTGCTGAAGCACAAAAACCAGATCCCTCGCTGACTAGACGGTAAGATCAAGAATTTTAGTGAACTATTTTTTAACCTAGACAAAGAAAAGGAATCTACAGCCCAGGTGCAACTACCGGAAGGCAACAAAAGTTTTGCAAGCAACTGAAATAAATACATAATAGTGAGCAAGACTTCATTTTTTTTTTTTTTTTTTTTGGTCAAAAGCAAGACTTCATTTTGTCTTTCATATATGAGATATTTTTGTTTGGTCACTTAAAGAATCAAATTATTTATTAGGTTGGTCTTCCAAACAGACATCCTAGCATGTGAAAATTTTATTGAATAACTTCATAATCACAAGGATCAGAGAACGGCAAATAAGGTTGTCTTTTTCTTTCCCCCTTATCATATTCCTTTTCAAGAGACAACTGCGGGGAATTAGCTTATTATCAACTAAAGCCTGACATCATCGGTACCAAAATCTATCACTAAAGCAAGCCACCTTTGAGAATTTGGAGAGAGAAATTCAGAAAGTCATTGCAGAGAATTCTCCAAAGACGACAAACTCTGAGGTCAGTCAGTTCTTTATAATGTTCGACTAAAAACTGCTTTAGGGACCAGATTGAAGACATTAATGTGGATAATTCTCTTTTTATGTTATGCGTTTTGAAACAACTGCCCATAGGTAGAAAAGAGAACTGCATATATGGACAATTGAAGTTATGAGTTATGAGTTATGACTAATCAGAGAGCATGTGTCATAAACATGAACCTGCAGAGAGCAGCAAAAGCATTTACTGATCTATGGCAAATAAGGCTCAGTGAGTTTAATGTGACCTGTCATGAGTCATTTTCAATCCTTACAGGCAGGCAAATGCAAAATGCTAAGCAATCTGTGTTGCACTTTTCTAATTCACACAAGGAGGAGGGAAAAGAAAAATCACAATGGCGAAGGGCATGGAGAGGGAAGGCAAAACTTGCCCCAAAAGCGAAAAACCACATTTGATGTGGTTGTAACGGAAATAAATTCAAGTGAACAGAACCAGCAAGAGTTTTAGTATTAATCTTTTGGTTCTAATGAGTCCTCACTAACCTCTCAATGACTCAATTTGTTCCATGTAATTCTTTAAATTTATATTGTCACTGTTTAGACAGAAACCCAAAAATCATCAATGAGTTTTTATTTTTTCTTAAAAAAATATGCCTGTCCTTCCCTCGAGAATAGAACCAAATTTTTGACCGGGTCTGAAGGATGAAAAAGGACTGGAAAGAAAAAGTATTGTATTACTAAAGCAAGAAGGTTAATAAGGAGGTTTAAAGTTACATTAACACTTCTTTATTTTTTCCCCAAATCCTAACTACTAAGTACTAAATTAGAGAAAAGACAAGCTGAAAGAACGATCACCATCAAATAGAAGTTCAAAATGTCATGATTGGTCAAAAAAGTAAAACAATCATAAAGTTTGGCAAAAGGTTATGACAAAGAGTAAGCATGAAACTCTTACAGATGAGCCCCAAAATACTCGAGAGCTGGCACCAAGTTAGCCACAAATATTTCGCTCCTTAAGTGTACGAGAAAATACTAGATGGTATCCCAAAAACAAAGAAAATTGTAAACACTGGAAGAAAATAGTACCTCTCCCTTGCAAACTCTGGATCAATAATCTTAAAATGAAATGTCAGTTTCCAGTCGCGCTTCCTTCACAGTCCGAAAAGGTCCCATAATGCAACTTTTCTGCACTCAATTCCTGAAAATTAATACAATTATGGTTTATATTTTGACAGTCAAATTTTGTGACCGTTTGTCAGCAGTTTTCAAATATATGAACTGTAAAGCTTTCACGTGCCACAATTTTACAGAAAACATTATATCTACGGAAACTGGACTCATTTGCAGCTTCAAGTCTCAGTCTTTGTCAATGCTTTCAGGGAGCCCCAACAGACAGCTCAGCAGCAGCTTCTCTGATTGTCCATTTAACTACCTAAAACCTTGTCCATTATCATTCGTTTTTAATTTAAAATACATTAGTGCTTATTTTGGTACAGCAAAACGTTATTGTAGTTCACCAATAGCTAAACTTTTCTTCTCATTCATTACATCAGGAGCTTAAATTAAAAATGTTATTGGAATAGGGTTAGATTAGGGATGCCAGAGCAGCTCACCTAATATGGGGGGTTCTTTATTATTGCTCAAGAAAAGTACAACACAATTTGCAACTACTAGCAATTAGCCATTAGATTAAAAAGAACTGAGTCAGAAAAGTTGAACAGTATGTTCCCACAATGTGCAACAAGTGAGATATTCAATCACACAACTTAACGATTAAATTAAGATTCAATCCCAGATAAAGCTAAACCGTACTTAATGTCAATATCATTATGGGACAGATTTTAATATCTTCAACAGAAATATTTTTCCATTAAAGTTTTGAACATACAAATAAAAACTTGTTCTAAAGGAAAATCCAAAAGTAAATAAACGAGTGGGCCCACCGAATTCCCGCCAATCAGAGTACACGTACACAACGGTATTATCCTCAGAGATACTCCTTCACAGCCACAAATTGCACAACAACACTTCACTAGCTTCTTCGAATTCACGGCTTTACTTTATTCCTCATCCAATACCACGGAACAAGGATCAGAGTACCCACGCTTCAATAATGAACTTGCGCGCCATATTCTCCACCCCTCTCCCTTCCTCACTCCGCATCAAACCCTCAATTCACCCTCCCCGCAGAAGCCTCACCGTCTCAGCTCAACTCCCGACCATAGCCGCCACGAAGTTATCGGTCTCCGACGAAACTCTAGAATCCCGCGGCTTCATCCTCCGCCGCGACACTGACGACCTGAACCTTGACCAGCTCAACGCCATCTTCGTAGCAGTAGGGTTCCCCAAACGTGACCCGAAAAAGATCCGGATCGCGCTGGATAACACGGAGACGGTGCTTTGGGTGGAGTACAAGAAGACGAAGAAGCCGGTGGCATTTGCGAGAGCGACCGGAGATGGCGTGTTCAACGCGATCATATGGGACGTTGTAGTGGATCCGTCGTTCCAAGGGATCGGATTGGGGAAGGCGGTGATGGAGAGGCTGATCGAGGAATTGTTAGAAAAGGGGATTAGTAACATCGCGCTTTATTCGGAGCCCCGAGTTCTCGGGTTCTACCGGCCGTTGGGCTTCATGGCGGATCCGGATGGGATCCGAGGAATGGTGTATTCTAGGAAACAGAAAAAGAAAAAATAGCAATCACATTCTTTCACCAATTTTTTTTTTTTTTTTTGTTCCTAATGAATTTCTTCCCTCCTAAATTAACTTGTAAGTTAATACTTTTACGTAAAGACATAAATTATGAAACAAAATAAAAATTGTTGATTTGTTTATTCCTTGTAAATTGTAACTTTAGTGCAAATTAAGTAGATATTGAGATTTCAGAATTTCCCAAGTTGCTTCTATATTTGAATCCCCACTCATGATGCAGCTATTAAAATAAAAAAAAAAACTACCCTCACGTATTTATTTATTTTAATTGAATACACATGCTTACTTGTTTGGGACGATATTTGAAAATAGGGTTAATGTGTAAATTTATTCTAGAAATTTTCGTTTATGAGTAATGTTACTTGGAAGTTTTCTTATGTTCAATATTATCCTAAAGTATTAAAATTGAGCATCGTCGCCATCTTCTATTAAAAAGGTAACGATTAGTGTTAGTTTTTAATGATATAGGGCAATATTATAACATTTTAAACCTTTTTGGAGTGACATTGAACTTTAAAAAAAAAAACTTTTAAGGTGGCTCATCAGCAAAAACTTTTGAAACAAATTTGCTAATAACCCTTTAAAAATAAGTTTCGGCTTTACAAAATAAAACTACCTTCACATATTTATTTGGTAAAAGTTAAAATTAATTCTCCACCGCCAATCAAAACTTGCCCCTATACTCTTTATATATATATATATATATATATATACAAATATTAATGCATCAAAATTAGTGTTAGAATAAAATGCCATGAAGTGTACAACAATGACAATGGGAAAAAAACAAAAACAAAAAACAAAGAATTAGGCTTATATTTAGTTTTGAATTGCATGATTATCCTCTGGGGGAAAAAGAGAGAAAAAATTGGGCTTTGTATAGATATGCAGTGAAAGAATCTACATGGAATGAATTTTAGAGGGATGAGAATGAGAATAGAAATGAAAATAGGAATAGAAATTAGAATATATTCGCTGTATTTCTTTTCTTTTCATAATTTGTATTCGCCATAGTTCTAATGCAACTGTAAATTCTAGCTCAATATATTTGTATTCATAAGAACTGTTGGATCAGAAACATGTTTAGTTCATATAGAGGAACACTAGTTTCTCAGCTGTCCCAAAAACGAATCTCTGTTTAGTTTGATACATTTTGAAGGTATTACCATTTGAGATGAATGTATATCAATATCATTAACTAATATAAAATTTATAAGAAGTTGCATTATTCATGAACAGCACAGCTCATTTCTCAGCTTCTGTACAAGTAATGTGAGAGAATCATCTAATTTGTTAATACATCTGATCTTGATTATAAGAGTTAGACATGATGTTTACTTTAACCTTAAATATCATACCTCAATCTATTTTGTTCCTAAATTTATGAATTTTTAACCAAAATATCTATAATTATTGCACATAGAGATGGAGTTTTCATCAAGGGACAGTTAAACCTACATGATTAGAAACTAATATTTTAGGAAAATTAACGTACATTCATAAAAAATACTTGACTCAACTAATTTAAAAGAATGATCTTTACAAGAGTGGGAGAGAAATAAAATCTAACCAAAGAACTTTTATTGACTAAATACTGAACAGAGGCTACATTCCTATTTCCTACTTAATGAAGCAATATTGCATCCTCAACTTTTTCGAATACTCTGATTCTTGCAACAACATGGCTCCATTTTGATGAAAGAATCTCCATAAGCCACGAATTCCTGCAACCAAATTGAGCAAGTTGATCAAGCACATCTGATCCAAATATAAGAGTTAACATCTGAAACTTGATCGTTTTAAAGAGGCCACCAAGAGAAACTGTGGAATAGTACAGCAATATCAAAGCCAGATGAAGTAATGAAAACAAGCACAGATTTAAAGCAGAATAAAATATTGTGCAAATACTTGATGCTTTCCACAATTTTACAGTTTTTGGTTCATGTGTCAGCTTATGTTTGAATTTAAAACCTCTCATTATAGAATTCAGTGAAGACGGCCTCACCACCGTAAGGAGGAAAACGCAAATTCAAATCCTAGGAAGTGCACTAGTTGGGAGAGGTGAAAACCTTTTACCCTTTAAATCTCGAAAGGGAAAACCCTTTATATTACCAAAAAAGAATTCAGTGAAGACGATGTTTCCCCGTGTAATTAGTCTGCATTTAGGAGGAAATGTGTGTATCATGAAAAAACTCCTCAAGGGTTTATGTATGCTATTTAAGGTAGAAATTCTCAAAAAAGATCTATAAAGATAGCAACTGTCTTGTACTTGCACAAACTCGATCTAAAACTTATCTTCCAATAAAACAAATATCCAGAAACAGAAAAGCAAAAATAGTATGAATTCTAGGGTTAGGA
Source organism: Acacia acuminata (assembly GCA_019022655.1). NCBI lineage: Eukaryota > Viridiplantae > Streptophyta > Magnoliopsida > Fabales > Fabaceae > Acacia > Acacia acuminata. The sequence goes on along the minus strand of JAFJYI010000028.1, from coordinate 3,754,148 downwards.
GTATATGTTATAGTCATTAGTCAGGGTCCCTACGACCTTGGAACAGGGTATGAGTCCTTGAAGCTATCGAAAATTAAAAGGCACAATGTAACTGTAAGAAGTCCAGACTCCAAAGCATTTGCATTTAATGAAGGAAACAAATGCAAAGCTTCAACTTAGATCAGGCTCTGAAGGTTATTCATCTGATACAGTTCAGAAAACCAGACGATAATAAATGAATGCCTATGAGCCCATGAATGGACCAAACATGTGTGAGAAAGTGAATGCATATCTTAATTGTGTAGACAATATTAAGCTCTGCAACTTCAGTGATCCTTTATTGGCTTAAAGTGGAAGAATATGGCAATACCAAGGAGGTGGCTAACACTCTTTAAAGTGTTATATGTTTCACGTGACTTCTAAGTGAAAATTTAAGAGTTGGCTTCACTTTTAAAAATATAGTTGCTTTCCAAGACATATTTCAGAAGTGCATTTTTTCCATGATGCAAATGGATTATCTCTCTCCCATTCATTTTGTGACTCAAACACCAGATGTCATCCTTCTAAACATCAGATGGAATGTCAGAATCCTTGTCCTTCCCTCCCCAAATCTAGTCACTTTTTTCTTTGAGAAGACAGACTCTAACCCCATCCCTGAATTTTCAACTAGAGGGAAAATTGATTCTTTCTGAACATAGCTGATGGTTCAGAAATGTTTAACACAAATTTCAAAAACCACAGCAATCCTTGCAGTGATGAAGACTTCTGTTATAGCAAACATGTGAATCGTGAAAGACGCTTATACATTAAGAATTTGCTAAGGAGTGAGATCGATCATATGCTGAGCTTAGGCAAAATCAACTCTAGTTACCTATTTCTCAGCTTCTCATGATCATATGTATTCCTTAAAAAGTACACCACAGGAGGATGTTACATTTATGAAACTGCTTTATGATATTACTATTATTTAAAGTTGGGCATCAATGTAATGGCAGCATAGGGTGAATAGCACTGGCAGTAGAGGAGCTTGTAGCATGGTAGACATATTCTAGAATTTCTATCTTGAATAATCACACAAACAAACAAAATTTGGTCAAAAAAGTTGGATTAACCATACTCTTTGCGAAAACTTTTTACACAAAATAAGATTTCAATTGTAAGTCATGTCAGACCAAAAAAATTCATAATAAAAATATTTAGTCATGAAGGTCTCTGCTATGTTCACATTAATCAAATATGATTATTAACTCAACAGTAGTGCACTTTGGCATTTGAGAATAACACGCAGAAGTAAATATAGGCAACAAACTCAGTGGACCCCAAATTCATGAAGATTACTAAGCTTTTCAGATTAACCATATATATTTAGTTAAGCTGCAGTGCACTTTGCCTAAGCATATGATAATTACAACATGACTAGCCGAGGGTAATAAGTTCACTGGACCCAAGAGAAGCCATGAAGATTATATACATAACAGATTAAACATATTTGAATTAATGGCTTAACAGTTCTACACTTTGCCAGAGAATATGAGAAGTCCAAACAGAAGTATGGCAATAAATTCACTGGACACTACTTAAGTTATGATGATCACTTTAGTCTTCAGATTAATAATATACTATAATTAGCTCATTGCAAGTGCACTTCGCCTAAGCATATGAGAAATCCACACAGAAGTATGTTCTCAAATGTACGAGTGCACCTTTCCTAAGCATATCAGAAGTCCAAAGAGGCGATCAATTCATGAGTAACAAATGCACAGGACCCTAAATAAATCGTCCAAGCCTATCAATGAAAAGATTATAAGAATACTCCAACTGGCAATATCAAAGTTACAGCTCTAATCTAAACAATATCAAAATTCACGAAGGGATTATATTGAGGGTATGTTAGTACATACCAATAGTGGAAGGATTTTTCAGGATACGTCCTTGGAATTGAGGAAGAATGCAGCAAAGCATAGAATTGAAGCAATGAAACCAAAAATTCCCAAACCAATCAACAGGGAAACCCCAGCCACCATGAGATCCAACATGCCCTGCACGCTCAATCCCATCATCGCCGTTATCATCATGATTATCCTCTTCTTATTCTTGAGCTCGAATAATTCAGTGAGTCAAACAAGAAATTTTAACGACAGAGAATGTTGAGGATGAGACGTGGTGGATTTTGCTGTGCCTGCAACACAGAATGATGCGATAGAAGAATCTAAACAGAAAGAGGCAAAAAGCGGTGAATGTCAGAACCGCTAAATAGATGGAAGCAGATCCGATATCTTTTTCTCGTCTTCCTTTTCCCTCGTGAGCCGGAGCGTTATCAGGGAGTGGAGAAAAAATCGTATTGTAAAATTGAACGGATATAATTTAAAAATATAAAAAAAATAATGAAAAAAATCCCATAAATGGATAAAGGAATGAAATTCGATTTTGAAGTGTAGGGAAAAAGACAGGTTACTGGGAAGCGAGAATCATCCTGAAGTCCGAACTTCGAAGCACGAAGGTGACACCGTTACTACACCGGGACTACCCTTCGAATTAGAGCCGGGAAATTGGGCCGAGCCCGTCGGCCCGGCCCATTTAAGCTCTGCGCTTGTAGGCTTTCGAGAACTAAAAAATCAGCCGAAATTTTGAATTTGGCGCGTAGGCCGCCCGTTAGGCCGTTTCTTTAGCATCTTTTTTTTTTTTTTTTTTTTTTTTTTTAAATTAATTACTTGGCCTTTATTTATGTATTTTATATGTTATAGAGTTATTTATCCATCTAAGACAACTACATAAATACATAATAACTATACTCCGAAGGTGACAATTGACAAAAATAGTTGTATACTTCTTATATTTTATGTGAGTCATCTTATCTTGTTTAGTTTAATACTTCTTATGTTTTATGTGAGTCAATTGTAGACAATAGTTTGTTTTTTTGTTAATTATGAATTAATGAATGTGTTTTTTTGTTGGATGATTTGTATTGTTTAGATATTTATGTTGATAATATTTATTTGATAGATTAGAATTTTAATGGTTGCAATTTACTAATTATATTTCTTTGGAAAAAACTGGAAGAAAAATAGTTAAAATTTGGAATAGTAATTTTTAGGCCCTATAAGTGGGCCTTAACTTTGGCCGTACTATCGGGCCGGGCTTTGAAAAACAGACATTTTCGTTCTTCCAGGCCCTAGAGGGCCGGCCTTGTAGGGTCCAGGGCCAGGAGGGCCGAACCCTGTAGGGTCGGGCGCCCACGATTCCCAACTCTACTTCGAATTGGAGAAGGGAGTTTAAAAATAGGGAAAATTTAAGATAAAAACGGTTGAATTTTTTAAATTTTAATTTAGATCATTAAACTTAATAAATTATATATCAGATTATGTGTCATAATTATAGATTTAAAAATTGGATCAAATTACTTATATATCGTTATTAATTATTAAAAACAGCAAAATTGAAAAATATAATCTTGTTATTTGCTCTATCAATAAATCCCCTAGGAAACGTGATTGAACTAGAAAATATTTCTAGCTTGGGCCAAAAAAAAAAAAAAAAAAAAACATATTAAGCTATTTATTAAATAATATCATATAACATTGAAAATACAAATAACTAATGACAACTATAAATCAAAACAAGATATAAAATACTAACATTTTTAGTAAGTATTTCAAACAAGAATTTTATTTTGGGAAAATGACAGTCAGTCCCAATGACCATAAAAAATTATAAAAAAGTCCCAACAAAATTCACATACCGAAAAGGTCCCTAGGAACTTTTTATATATATTATTTCTATTAACAATAAGAAGTGTTATATTTACAATAAAATTTAAAACCCTAGTTCTCGGCCCCACCAATCTTCTTTTATATGTGGAAAGATAAGATTCCACCAAAATTGGTGGGAAACAAGTTCCTACGTGAACCAACAGAAAGTGTTATATTTATAAGAAAATTTAAAAAAACCTGGTTCCCAGCCCCACCAATCTTCCTCTATATGTGGAAAGATAAGATTCCACCAAAATTGGCGGGAAATAAGTTCCTACGTAAACCACATTCTTTGACATATTTACCCCTCATAAATTTTTGGAAAAATGACAGTTATGTCCCAAGGACCATAAAAAATTACAAAAAAGTCCAACGAAATTCACATATAAAAAAACTCCATATTTCTATCAACAACAAAATACTATATTTATAACAAAATTTAAAAATCGGAAATTCACAATAGAAAAAGAAATAACTACATTCACAATAGGAAGTGTTATATTTATAACAAAATTTAAACACCTATATTTTATTTGAAACTTAAGTCCCTAAGCGTGCAAAGGTCATTTACAACAGAAAAATGCTAAATTCACAATAAGAAGTGATATATTTATAACAAAATTTTAAACCTAGACATTCACAACAGAAAAAGCCATATTCACAATAGGAAGTGTTATATTTAAAACAAAATTTAAAAACCTGGATTTTGTTTCAATACAAATAATATCAAAAAAGTCGTAAATTTCTATTGGGACTTTTTTGTAATTTTTTAGGTCCTTGGGACTTGGCTATCATTTTCCCTTTTATTTTTCTCTCATAGCCCAATGAGTAATAAACCAAACATTGTCCTTCTAGAGAAGATAAGAGATTAGATAGGGCCAAATTATTGGTCAAAATAAAATATTATATAATAAATACGTATATATATTAACAAATTTTAAAAGGTTAGTTGGGGCAGCTAGGGCTGAGGACCCAGCTAGCCATCAAATGGTTTCATCACTGCTTAGAAAGTACTACACAATGGAACACCGTGTGTTGGGAGAGGGGTGTCTCCATTGAATCCAATTAAGCATTGGTCACTCCTCCGTTATTAGTCCTTAGTTTAAATGGAGTTGTTTGCTCATGTGTTGCTACCGATTGTTTTCTTCCTTCACGCATCACTCCATCTTCATATCTCTTCATTCACCTATTGTTCATAGTGGTCCTCTTCACTCCTTGTGCTCTATCTTCATCACCCTTAATTTGATCCCTCAAGGTCTTTGCCATGAGAAGCCATTTTCTCTAGTGATGGAAATCGATGTGAATCTCACATAAGATAATGGAGATAAAGAGAGAAGTAATGAAAGGGAGAGTGGGAAAGGCAAATATCATAAAGCAGACATGTTAATTATAAATAAGGAGGAAAGAAAGGGTCCAATAATGATGATTCTAGAGAGTAGGCAGAATTCAAGGGAGGAAGAAGCTTCTTTATGTACCATAATTAGGGATTTAAAATTTGGGTCAAATAACCTCCATATCCCTTAGTTAACACATAACTTGATATATAAATTGTTAAATTTAGCGACCTAAATTAGAATTTAGGTAATTCAACATTCTTTATATGAAATTTTTCCTTAAAAATAATACCCTAAAAAATTAAATGTATTAATATAATATTGAGAAAATAGTAAAAAAAAAATACCACTTGAACTTTAAAATTCTATTGATAACAACAATAATAGGATTAACAAGAACAGTAAAACAATTGACAACTCATTTTGTTGGGAAATCACCTATTTGAATTTTTGAAATTCAAGTAGTATTTTCTTAGGATTTTCCCTATAATATTTGGCTAGGCAAAAAGATATGGGAAAAAGTCATTTAAATACCACTTCTAATTAACAAAGTGCCTCACAAGACGATACAAATCATACCATATGAAATATGGAAAGGAAAGAAACATTCCTTGAAATATTTGAAAGTGTAGGGGTGCTTGGCAAAGGTTGTGATTCCTAAACCTAAAAGGTTGAGAATCGGACCAAAGGTAGTAGACTGTGCGTTTATTGGCTATATACTTAATAGTAGTGCATATCATTTTTTGGTTTATAAGTCCGATGTATCAAATATCCATGTGAATACAGTAATTGAGTCAAGGAACGCTACATTCTTTGAGAAAGTATTTTCGTATAATAAGGGTAATGATGATAACAACACTTTGATATCTCATGATACTATGACTAATGATGATCTTGTAGAGGAGGAATCTAGACATAGTACAAGGGAAAGGACCACAACATCCTTGGGCTTGATTTTCTGACTTTCCTGTTGGAAAATGAGCCTCAAACATATGGAGAGGCTGTGAGTTTTCTTGAAGCACCATTCTAGTAAGAGTCTATCAATATTAAAGTTGAATCTATTCTGTCAAACCACACATGGGAATTGGTTGACCTTTCTCCTATCAATAAGCCTCTAGGAACTAAGTGGTCTTCAAAAGGAAGATGAAAGCATATAGCACTATTGATAAGTATAAAGCTAAGATGGTAATAAAAGACTACAGACAATGTGAAGACCTAGACTACTTTGATACCTATTCACCTCTTACAGGGATTACATCCATTCGAATGTTAATCGCGTTTGCAGTATTGAATTGGTTGGAATTACATCAAATGGATATAAAAGACGACCTTCTTGAATGGTGAACTAGAGGAAGAGATTTATCTAGAACAATCTAAGGGATTTGTTATCTTAGGACAAGAATGGAAAGTTTGTTCCTTTATAAAGTCCCTTTATGGACTAAAGCAAGTCCCGAAAAAATCACATGCGAAGTTTGATGAAGTTATGTTATCAAATCACTTTAGTATCAATGAATATGACAAATGTGTCTATATTCAAAATATTGAAAATGGTTTTGCCATAGTATGTCTTTATGTAGATGACATATTGATAACGAGAAGTAATAATTAAATAATTAAAGCTACTAAGCGGTTGCTTACCAGTAAGTTCGACATAAAAGATATGGGTCTAACATATGTTATTTTGGGAATTAAAATCCATTTAAAATTTGATGGGTTGACTTTATCAGTAACACACTATATTGCTGAAATTCTTGAGAAATTCAAGAGTTTTAACATAGTTCCTGTGACGAACCCTATAGATTCTAGTCTTCAACAGTTGATAAATACTGGCGAAGTTGAAAAAAAAAGAGTATGCTCGAGTGCTAGGCAATCTTATGTATGTTATGAATTGCACTAGACCTAATTTTGCCTATGCAGTAAGCATGTTGAGTCACTTTACAAGAGTTTCATTGGAAAGTTATGATAAGAGTTTTGGGTTACTTGAAACATACTCAAAACTTTGCTTTGTATTATGAGAAGTACCCTGCAGTGCTAGAAGGGTATTGTAATGCAAATTGGATCACCATTTTTAATGATACAAGATCCACAAGTGGATATGTGTTCACTCTTGGTAGGGTGCTATGTCTTGGAAGTCATCCAATCAAACTTGTATTGCAACATTAATTATGGAAGCAGAATTTATTGCTTTAGATAAAGTTGGTGAGGAAGCCGAGTGGCTTCATAATTTTCTTGAGGACATTCCTAGTTAGCCAAGCCGGTACCGGCAGTATGTAACACTGTGTAATCAGTAGCTATTGGTAGGGCCAAGAATGTCATGTACAACGGAAAGTCTAGACATGTATGTCGTAGACATGATACCGTTAGACAACTACTCTCGAATGGAATTATCTCAATTGATTATGTGAAATCAAAAGAGAACATAGCGAATCTATTGACTAAAGGGATTCCTAGAAAGTTGGTTAGAAATTTGTCGAAAGGAATGGGTTTAAGGTTGATCAATTGTTGATTATTGTTGTAGCTCTACCTAAAAGAGTAGAGATCCTACAAACTAAGTTCAAAGAGACAACTAAGTGATGATCGACTGCAAACACTTTAGATTTTTAAACTCATACTCATTCCTATGACAAGATAGTGCATATATATAAGGGTAAGCATTTGAGATTTTAATGGTTTCTTAGTCTGATGTGTTCAAATGATGTATGTTGACTTACATAACAAGGAATCATTTATGTAAGCGTGAAGTAGGGGCCGCTTCTATGAAAATTTAAATGGCTGATTCTCTAAAACACTTGCAGAACTAGGCAGGTGTTCAAAGCCAAAATGGACACAACATGAGAACCAACGATGCTAGTGAAGCAACTGTGTGACTCCTATTGTCTTGGTATACACTAAAAGGTCGACAGTTCAAGACAATGCGTCCACCGATTGACCAAGTATATCCTATAGGTTTTTACTAGAGAAGGTTCAAAGTTAACCTCAACATATCTCGATGCAGTTGCTTCTCATAGAAGAATCGCACTTTTCATACATGTTTATTTGCATTTAGTCATGATACACTAACTTCTTATCTATGTGAGGCATTGTTGGAATTTTGGGTCTAAATCTCATGGGTTATGAATAAGAAGTAGGTTGGAGAATAGGAAAAAGGAAGAAGAAATGAGTGTGTGGATAGAAGTTCCACATTAGACAAATGAAGAGAAGTAAAAGGGCATATAAGCCTTAACTTCAACCTTCTAAATTGGGCCCTTGGGCAAACCCACTTTTGTGGAGGGGTGAGGATGTAGGTTGCTCTTGGTCCACCATACACACACGCCACGCGCTGCCAACGTCGATCCGGCTCAGCTCAGTTCGGTTAGTCAGTCAAGTGCGCCGCCGCCCGGCTTGATTCGCACGTGTGTGAAATTAAAAACAACTTTTTATTAAATAATTTTTAATATTATCCAAATAGTCCTTGAACTTTTATTAATTCCTTTTTCCCCCTCCGTCATTCTACCAACCAGCGGCTATAAGCGTATTGTAATTTTGTATCGAAACATTGTGACCGATCCATTCTGGCCATTTGCTCTATTTTGGTATGTCTGTTCGTACGATGCACCAGTTCACCCACAAGAGTTAAGTCCATCTGATCAATTTTCGTCATCTATAAATAGCACATGCTAGTGATAGAAAATCCTATCAATCTCAAACACTCCTCTCATATACTGCATATTGCATTTTGCAATCATATTCTGTGTGATTCTGAAAGCAGACTCGTTGTATTCGTTTAGGCTTCTGATTGATAGTGTCATCATTCTAAAGATGCAATCCGTTCTATTCTGGAAGACAATTGTTCGTGAACTTTGGGCATCCATATAGAGGGAACAAATTGTCTTAAGGAGACAATATACGCTGGGCTCGATTTCATTAAAGTTCACAATCATTTTTCAACAGTCTTGTGAGTTTTTTCTGGTTTTACATAGTATACAGAATTGTTGTATATTTACAAATTATGTCATCTTAGTTATACAGATTCTTGTCTTTGTTCAATTTCTACTTGTTTAGTATTTTCTACAGCACTGCGGTGAGGGCATAGTCGGTAATATGAGCTCAAACCATAGCCCATGGGTTTTAGCAGGGTTAGAGTTGGAATTTCCCAACCCGAAAACGTATGGGCCACACAAGCCCAACCCGCGTGGCCGTGGGTTAGGTCACACATTTTTTTTAAATGATAATCTTACAAAATCCATAATTCCCACCCTCCTACTTGATATCTTTCAATCCCAAAGAGAAAAAATCTCAGCATGCTTCCTCCTTATTTAAACTAAATTAATATATTTTGATTGCTTGATGATGCTTTGATGTTTTTTGACAGTAAATTTTAGCAAATTTGATAACTTTATCTCTTGAATTATGAATTACATTTTTGAATTTTTATAAATGAAATGATTGATGCTAGGAAGACAAATTTCATGACTCATACATATATGTCTCAAACTTTCAAATGACTTAAGAAAATATATAAACAAAATATTTTTTTAAAACACGGGCCCATGGGCTAGCCCGCCAACCCGCAACTGCGGTTTAGGGTTGACATTTGCTAGCCTATGCGGCCAACGAGTCGATGCAGGCTGGCCCGCATTCCCGACTCAAGGTAAGGCGCATGCATTGGAGTATTTAGGTTTAGGATTTTATCCTTTTGTTTTTAAAGGGAGGGGCTAACAAAATTTTGGCAAGCTTAAATGGGTCATCCCTTAGCCCTCAAGTCAAGCCCATGACCATACTAGGTTGGCCTTTTTAAGCTCGGCTCCTTTGGCCTTTTTAGGCTCATGTCCTTCTAGAGGCTCTAAATTATAAGTCCAACCCTCGGCTTAAATGAACCAATTTCTCGTTTAGGACTAGTGAGTAACTTGAAAAAGAAGAAAAAGAATAACTTGAATTTTCTCGAGTCTTTGCAATCTTATGAACGCAGACTCTTTTTTTTCCGTAAAAGATCAAATTATATTTATTTAAAATAAGGATACATGAGTTATAAAAGGAAAAAAGAAACAAGACAAATACAGTGAACAAGAAAAAAAAAATTGAAATGAATGTTGGGCAATTTTGAAAGTAGTCTTTAAAGAAGGGGTTATAGTTCCCCGCACAACATAATGAACTAATATTCGAATCCTATTAGAAGAAGTATCCATATTTAGTTCTCAATATTAATTTCTTCCAATAGGAGAATACTTGTTCCGAGTGAAAAAAGAACTGATAAATCCTATAGATAACATTTGCAAAAGGGCCCAAGGAGAATAGATGGAGGGATGAATTGTTTTTTGATGAAACAAATTTTGAGCAAGGACTCACTTGAAGAGAGCAAAGCACGAACCACGAGATCCAGACCACGTGAAGCACAAAGACATTTAAGGAAGAAGAAGAGTTTGATTGTGAATTTTGCTTCCATAGAAAATCACTAAATTGGTGATCCTTGTAAGATTATCACAAGATGACCGATAACATAACTCCAATATCTTTGTTTATATATATATATATATATATATATATAAATACAAATTCTTAACCAACTGGGGTTATGGGTCTAGTAAAAGGAGCGAATCCCTATAATATGGTGAACTAAGATTCAAACCCTCACTACGAGAAATGCCCATATTCCAATGATATCTCGACCATGATTGCCTTTAAAAGAATGATACTTGTGCGTAGGGGGAAGGAAAAAGAAAAAGCAACCCAACCTCTTGGGCTTATTTTCTAGATGATAAAGAGGGGAAGTAAGAAGCCGAGAGGTATTGATAAGGGTTTAAAGGCCATGGATAAGATAGAGCACCAAGGATCTCTTAGATGATTACATGAAGAGGTTTAACTGAGATATCTTTTAATGGCTATGTCTCTCTAGTGCCCCACACTCTGTTGATGAGGATAATAATACCCTTCAAAACATACAATTGGTCATCTAATGTATAAGTGTGACAAGGTCTCTCTCAAGTAATGCTGGAATTTTTAGAAATTAGAAATTGTAAGCTTGATAGTAAAATATCCAAGCCAGATAGATCGAATATAAGGTCAAGTGATGAACAAGTAAGTCAAAGATTCTTTGGCGGCCAAATCGGCATATAGTTGAGGCCGGTGTCGATGTGGTGTTTCTTGAGAACCTCACGGGATGAAATGGCCTAATGAAGAACTTTTCGTATAAATAACAAATTTGAGAGGTAGAAATATTGATCACGGAAATTTCCAAAAATAATTTGTAGGAAGTGGGTTCAAGCATAATCGGTCGGTATTTATCTCTGACAAAATAAATGCTATGAATTAAAGAGCAGTTCTAGCTCAAGGATCCCAATAAGAAGAGGTTTGCATTGTAAGATCTGCCATACAACGGATGAGGTTTATGCTGTTTAGACCAGCAGTAAAAACTGTTTTTTTTAAAGGTGATTTATGGTATACGAATAAATATGTGAGATAAATTTTCTTTCGACCTGCGTGAACTTGTTTTAGCGAAGCAAATCTTTGTTGTATGGGCCACCACCGAATTGAGTTTTCTCACCGTCCTTTTCTCATTATCCCTCATAATTTCTAAATCACATTCATCCAATCAACATAGTACTATTTTCATTTTCCTTACATTTTCCCAAATCAATGGCCAAGATGTGGCCAATGAGAGACAATGAGAAGAAGGATAAGGAGAGTATCTCCTTTCCCACCATAGAGAGTAGTTAATAGGAATAGCGCTCCCATTTCTAACTCTCCAAGTAAGATGCACGACAATATTACAAATTTCTTTCCAATATTACCTCTTTATTGGTCAATATCCGTTGAGTAATGGATTCGGTTTGCCTTACCGATGAGCTCCCGGTAGTCCGGATCTAGATCGGGATCGGCTCGAATCTTTTTTTATTTTTTATTTATTTTCCTTTTTATTTTTTAGGCTCGGCTCCTTTGGCCTTTTTAGGCTCATCTCCTTCTAGAGGCTCTAAATTATAAGCTTGACCCTCGGCTTAAATGAACCAATTTCTCGTTTAGGACCAGTGAGTAACTTGAAAAAGAATAACCTGAACAATAAATTTTCTTAAGTCTTTGCAATCTTATGAACAGACTTTTTTTATCCGTAAAAGATCAAATTATATTTACTTAAAATAAGGATACATGAGTTATAGAAGGGAAAAAAGAAACAAGACAAATACAATGAACAGGAAAAAAATTGAAATGAATCTTTGGTCAATTTTGAAGGTAGTATTTAAAGAAGGGGTTATAGTCCCGCACAATATGATGAACTAATATTCGAATCCCTATTAGAAGAGGTATCCATGTTTAGTTCTCAATATTAATTTCGGAGAATACTTGTTCCGAGTAAAAAAAGAACTGATAAATCCTATAGATAATATTTGCAAAAGGGCCCAAGGAGAAGAGATGGAGGGATAAATTGTTTGTTGATGAAACAAATTTTGAGCAAGGACTCACTTGAAGAGAGCATAACTTGAACCACAGATCCAGCCACGTGAAGCACAAAGACATTTAAGGAAGAAGAAGAGTTTGATTGTGAATTTTGCTTACATAGAAAATCACTAAATTGGTGATCCTTGTAAGATTATCACAAGATGACTGATAACATAACTCCAATATCTTTGTTTATAAAAAAAACACAATACAAATTCTTAACCAACTGGGGTTGTGGGTCTAGTAAAAGGAGCTAATCCCTCATAATATGGTGAACAAAGATTCAAACCCTTACTACAAGAAATGCCCATATTTAGTATCCCTCATAATATGGTGAACAAAGTTTAAAATCCTATTGATAATAACAATAATAGGATTAACAAGAACAGTAAAGCAATTGACAACTCATTTTGTTGGGAAATCACTTATTTAAGATTTTGAAATTCAAGTAGTATTTTCTTAGGATTTTCCCTATAATATTTGGCTGGGCGAAAAGATATGGGAAAAAGGCATTTAAATACCACTTCTAATTAACAAAGTGCCTCACAAAACGATACAAAGTATACCATATGAAATATGGAAAGGAAAGAAACCTTCCTTGAAATATTTGAAAGTGTGGGGGGTGCTTGGCAAAGGTTGTGATTCCTAAACTTAAAAGGTTGAGAATTGGACCTAAGGTAGTAGACTGTGCGTTTATTGGTTATATACTTAATAGTAGTGCATATCATTTTTTGGTTTATAAGTTTGACATATCAAATATCCATGTGAATACAGTAATTGAGTCAAGGAACGCCACGTTCTTTGAGAAAGTATTTTTGTATAATAAGGGTAATGATGATAACAACATTGTGATATCTCATGATACTATGGCTAATGATGATCTTGTAGAGGAGGAATCTAAACGTAGTATAAGGAAAAGGACCACAACATCCTTGGGCTTGATTTTTTGACTTTTCTGTTGGAAAATGAGCCTCAAATGGATGTAAAAAAGACGACCTTCTTGAATGTTGAATTAGAGGAAGAGATTGATCTAGAACAACCTGAAGGATTTGTTATCTCAGGACAAGAATGGAAAGTTTTTTGCTTGATAAAGTCCCTTTATGGACTAAAGCAAGTCCCGAAAAAATCACTTGTGAAATTCGATGAATGTGACAAGTGTGTCTATATTCAAAATATTGAAAATGGTTTTGTCATAGTATGTCTTTATGTAGACGACATGTTGATAACGGGAAGTAATAATCAAGTTAAAGCTACTAAGCGGTTGCTTACTAGTAAGTTCGACATAAAAGATATGGGTCTAACAAATATTATTTTGGGAATTAAAATCTATAGAAAATTTGATGGTTTGGCTTTATCACTAGCACACCGTATTGTTGAAATTCTTGAGAAATTCAAGAGTTTGAACATAGCTCTGTGATGAACCCTATAGATTCTAGTCTTCAACAGTTGATAAATACTAGTGAAGTTGAAAAACAAAAGGAGTATGCTCGAGTGCTAGGCAATCTTATGTATGTTATGAATTGCACTAGACCTAATTTTGCCTATGCAGTAAGCATGTTGAGTCACTTTACAAGTAATCTAAACGAGCTTCATTGGAAAGCTATGATAAGAGTTTTGGGTTACTTGAAACATACTCAAAACTTTGCTTTATATTATGAGAAGTACCCTGCAGTGCTAGAAAGGCATTGTAATGCAAATTGGATCACCAACTTTAACGATATAAGATCCATAAGTGGATATGTGTTCACCCTTGGTGGGGTGCTGTGTCTTGGAAGTCATCCAATCAAACTTGCATTGCAAGATTAATTATGAAAGCAGAATTTATTGCTTTAGATAAAGTTGGTGAGGAAGCCAAGTGGCTTCATAATTTTCTTGAGGACATTCCAAGTTAGCCAAGTCGGTACCGGCAGTATGTATATACTGTGTAATCAAGCAGCTATTGGTAGGGTCATGAATATCTTGTACAACGGCAAGTCTAGACTTGTATGTCATAGACATGACAATGTTAGACAACTACTCTTGAATGGAAACATCTCAATTGATTATGTGAAATCAAATGAGAACATAGCGGACCCATTGACTAAAAGAATTCCTAGAAAGTTGGTTAGAAATTTGTCGAAAGGAATGAGTTTAAGGCCGATCAATTGTTGATTATTGCTGTAGCCCTACCTAAAAGAGTAGAGATCCTAAAAACTAGGTTCAAAGAGAACTAAGTGATGATTGACTACAAACACTGCGGAGTTTTAAACTCATACTCATTCCTATGACAAGATAGTGCATATATATAAGGGTAAGCATTTGGGCTTTTAATAGTTTTTTAGTCTAATGTGTTCAAATGATGTATGTTGACTTACATAACAAGGAATCATTTATGTGAGTGTGAAGTGGGGGCCGCTTCTATGAGAATTTAAAACGGCTGATTCTCTAGAACACTTGCAGAACCAAGCAGGTGTTCAGGGTCAAAATGGACACAACATGAGAACCAACGATGCTAGAGGAGAAATTGTGTGACTCCTGTTGTCTTGGTATACACTAAAAGGTCAACGGTTCAAGACAATGCGTCCACCAATTGACCAGTATATCCTATAGGTTTTTACTAGAGAAGATTCAAAGTTAACCCTTACAAATCTTAATGCAGTTGGAAGAATCGCACTTTGCATACATGTTTGCATTTGGTCATAATGGACTAACTTCTTATCTATGTGAGGCATTGTTGGAATTTTGGGTCTAAATCTCATGGGTTATGAATAAGAAGTAGGTTGGAGAACAAGAGGAAAAAGGAAGAAGAAATGAGTGTGTGGATAGAAATTCCACATTAGACAAATGAAGAGAAGTAAAAGGGCATATAAGTATTAACTTTCAAACTTCTAAATTGGGCCATTGGGCCAACCTACTTTTGTGGAGGGGTGAAGATAAAGGTCTTGGCCTACACAGAGAGACTTTCGAAGGAGGTTGGTTCATGCGGTCCAATAGCATGTAGATCCGAGGCTACCAAACGACAAGTGAGGGCGGTCATCTCTTTCGGGTGCTAGGTTGACTCCCATTTCTTTCTTTTTTTTGATGATATGATGGGCTCGTTCTTCCTAACATAGACCCAGTAGGAATGAATGTCAAGATGAGGACCTCGGGTATCCAATCCCTCTGGTTACATTGAAAACAGAAGATGAGCTTTTTCCGCTAACTACGGTGGTTCAGAAGATGCCACATCTTCCTCAAGACCCACAGCTTATTCAACAGCCTACGCCCCGTGATTTGTTGCTTCCAAGGTTTTCTATTGGTCTTATTTCTACCTGGGTTTCAAGCCATTGTCTCAGTCGGTGGCCTAAGATAAGCCAACTTACAAGATCGGATTAGCAAATCATGAAACTTGCATACACACGCGCGCGCCACCACCTCCGTCCAGGCTCATTCGATTCGGTCGGTCGGTCAAGTCTTATTTGTCGCCGGCTTAGTTCGCACGTGTGTGAAATTAAAAATAATTTTTTAATATTGTCCAAATAGTCCTTGAACTTTTATTAATTCCTTTTTCCCCTCCATCATTCTACCAACCAGCGGCTATAAGCGGATCGTAATTTTGTATCGAAACATTGTGACTGATCCGTTCTGGCCATTCGCTCTATTTTGGTATGTCTATTTCTACGATGCACCAGTTCACCCACAAGAGTCAAGTCCATCTGTCAATTTCCGTCATCTATAAATAGCACATGCTAGTGCTAGAAAATCCTATCAATCTCAAACACCCCTCTCATATACTGTATACTGCATTCTGCAATCATATTCTATGTGATTCCGAAAGCAAACTCATTGTATTCGTTTTGGCTTCTGATTGATAGTGTCATCATTCTAAAGACACAATCCGTTTTATCTTGAAGGCAATTGTTCTTGAACCTTGGGCATTCATATACAGGGAACAAATTGTTTTAAGGAGACAACATACGCTGGGCTCGATTTCATCAAAGTTCGCAATCATTTTTCGACAGTCTTGTGAGTTTTTTTATGGTTTTACATAGTATACAGGATTGTTGTATGTTTACAGATTATGTCATCATAGTTATACAGATTCTTGTCTTTGTTCAATTTCTACTTAGTATTTTCTATAGCACTATGGTGAGGGCAGAGTCAGTAATATGGGCTCAAACCACAGCCCACGGGTTTTAGTAGGGTTAGAGCTGGGGATTTCCCAGCCCGAAAATGTGTGGGCCGCACAATCCCAACCCACGTGGCCGCGGGTTAGGTCGCACATTTTTTTTAAAAATGATAATCTTACAAAATCCATAATTCCCACCCTCCTACTTGATGTCTTCCAATCCCAAAGAGAAAAAATCTCAGCATGCTTCCTCCTTATTTAAACCAAATTATTATATTTTGATTGCTTGAAGATGATTTGATGTTTTTTTGTAAGTAAATTTTAGCAAATTTGATAACTTTATCTCTTGAATTATGAATTACATTTTTGAATTTTTACAAATGAAATGATTGATGCTAGGAAGACAAATTTCATGACTCATACATATATGTCTCAGACTTTCGAATGTCTTAAGAAAATATAAAAACAAATATATCTTTTAAAACACAGGCCCCTGGGCTAGCCCGCCAACCCGTATTGTAGTATTTAGGGTTTAGGATTTTATCCTTTTGTTTTTAAAGGGAGGGACTAACAAAATTTTGGCGGGCTTAAATGGGTCATCCCTCGGCCCTCAAGTCAAGCCGTGACTAGGGGTGAGCAAATAACCCGCACCCCGCCTAACCGCGCCCCATGAATTTTTCCCCAGATTAAACCCGCCTAGATTGGACCCGGCACTGGTACAGGCTACCCCGTACCCATATAATTTAAACAGGCGGGTCACGGGTTGAGGCACGGGGCACCCATCCCGCCGTACTGTTTATATGTATTTTATTTTTTTCATTTAGCTCGAGAGATTCGGAGGGGCGAGGTCTTGAGTTGGCTTGGACTCTTGGTCCTTCGACATTGCGAAGCGAAGCGCGAGACGCAACGAGGCACGATCGCATGGAGCACTCAACCTCAAACGGTCTCAAACCAATTTCCTCTCAAACCCTCGCACAATCGCACCGAGATCCGTCGTCCATCACACCGAGACGAGGCCTGAGCACGCGGAAAAGCGCGGTCGGCTCAAACCCTCGAGCCGTCATCCGTCGCACGCAACCGATCTCTCAATTTGTTTTGCTCAAGCCGTCGTCCATCTCGGTTTATTCTTGTCTCTCGCCACCATCTCGAAGTCTCCCTCTCACTCTCACCGTCGACGTCTCCTCTTGATCTTGCTTCCCTCCTGTCTCCTAAAGTTTTTGAAGTCTCCCTCTCACTCACTCTCACCATCTCGCAGGCTCAATTTCCTCTCAAACCGTCAAAGCCTCAGCCAGTAAGTTTTTGAAATATGTTTTGGGCCAAAAGCATTCACGATAAAAACACTATTCAGGGCCAAAAAAAACTTTTTTTTTTTTTTTTTAATTTAAAAAAGCCCAGATTTCATAAACGGGTTCCCTGGACCCGTTTATTAATACCCGTACCGTACAATTTAAACGGGCGGGCCACGGGTTACCCCCGGGGCAGCCTTACCTGCCCGTTGCTCACCCCTACTTGTAACACCCGTCTTAGATATACCCTTTAATTGCGTACACGGAAGCGTTCTTTAAAAATAATACGTGATGTTACTATTCACGTATACATACTATTCACTATTCACGTATACGGTACTATTCATGTATACGGTTTACAATTAAAAAGTAGTTATACGATGATGGTAAAATCTTCTTCCATCTTGTCCTACTCGTCCATGTTCACCTTCTTCGTTCTTGAGTTTTTACCGAAGGCTGCAAATTAGTTAATTTCAAAAATAATCTGGGATTCAAATGAATCCCAGTAGTAACGTCAATCATCGCTCACATAAAATGCATACACAAAACATGCAAGTCAACCATCATTTATACATACAATTCATTCAACACATTCGACATTCAAAACATTCATACATTATATATATAAATACAATGGTAAATACATGCATATAAAGGCACACATAGTATGTGAGAGAAGCGTTACTACCTTGTGATCTTTTCAATTCCTGATCTGGTTCTCAATCCTTTGGTCATCTCGGATAAATACTGTATCCTATATTTTCATATTCATGGACGATAAATTATTACTTATCCAAAACCTCTATTTTTCTTATTTCCGAATAAACTCTGTAAACTGGCAGAATTTTCAATTAACTTTGAAAATTCATATTTAATTGTACGAAACTCCAAATAACATGCTTCCAAAAATCACGTGTTCCTTTTTAAGTCTATTTTCAGGGAAAAATACATTCAATAGTCAAATATTCGTACGCTGTTCCCAGAATTTTCGTTCATCTTAACTGTTCCAGAAAAACGTTCAGATTTAACGGTTAACTTGAAAAATCCATATCTGGAGTTCTAGGTGTCCAAATCAGGTGGTCCAAAAACCCATGAACTCCTCGTTAAGTCTAGTTTCTAGGAAAATTGGTTCCAGAATTTAACCATATTCCAATCATTCCCAGATTTCAAAAATGTAAACACTGTTCAGAAGACATTTCAGAAAACGTTCCAGATTTCATACTTAAATTTAAAAATTCATATTTCCCTGAATACAAATCCAAATGAGGCTTGTGACATATCAAATTAAAGCTTGATAAGTCTACTTTCATTCTGGAAATTTTCATAGAAAAACTAAAACTTTTACTGTTTCAAAAGTGAATCCGAACATCACTGTTCATTTTTGGAAACTGACGTTTTCCAGTTTTCAACTTCTAACTTTGAAAATTCATAATTAATTCTATAGAACTCCGATTGAGGTGTTTCAAATTTCTATTCGAAGTTCTATAAATATAGTTTAAGGAAAAATACTCATCAAACCAATAAATAACTGTATAATTCCCAGAAATTCGAAAAAGAACGTTGCTTGATTCTAAAAACAGGATTTTTCCAGATTTTCTGACTAAATTTAGAAAAATCATAACTGGAGTTTTAGAAGTCAGATTACTACGTTCTAGTACTCATTGAAAAGCTTAGAAAACGTACTTTTAACTTACCAAATTTCATGGTCAAAGGAAGTCATTTTTCTGATCAAAACCTCGAATGAATCTGACTAACTCCGTAGAATCTCCAGAAATCAGCTTACACATGTGAATTTCTAACACTCTTCTTCTTTTCTTCGATGGTCTCATTTTCTTGGCTCTCACTCTCTTCTTTGTTTTTCACTCACAACTCTCTCTCTTAACTTTGCTTGTTTCGGCCAAATAAGGTGTGAGTATTCTTGTGCACCCCGTGAAGCCAAATGAAACAAATGATGACTTGCTTTCATTAGACAAAGGAGGGAACATGTGTGGCCATGCGTGGTGTCAATACATGAGAGAGTTTTGCATGTGAAATGGGAGAGTGAGTGTCCGTGAATCAACAAAGAGTGTGAGAGAAAAATATAAAATAATGGTGAGTGGTATATGAGTGGGTATTCTTTGGATGATAGTGGAAAAGCCTTGTCCTTAATTGAGAAAAATGGGAGAAAGTTTTGGATGCATATGTGAGGCATTCCATCACCTTTTTATCATTGAGATAGTGTGTTTGCATATGAGAAAATAGGTGTTGTCCGGATGGAGAAATGAGGATTGAATGTGATTAACTTTTGTCCTCTTGTGTGTGTTTGGAATAAAATGAGAGACATGGTGGTCCATCCATTATAGTGGATTAAATAGTTAAGAAGGAAAGTTGAAGATAGTTGGAATATGAGAGTAAATGTTTCGGATGGAAAAATGAAGAATGGACATAAGTGTTAGAAATAATCCTTTAGACCATATCACGATTACTCTTTCTCATTTAGCTTCTAAAAGCCATGAAATATTGACTCTAAAATTTCTAAACCAATATTTATTCTCATACTAATTTTCCTTAAATTATTCTTCTCCCAAAAATTCCAAGGAAAATAGTCCTTAAATTCCAACAATTACATCTACAATCTTTTCAGGCCCAATTTTCATAATAAATTCCTGTAAAATATTTCTATAACATTAAAATATCTTTTCATAATTTTCCCAAATTCAAAGTCCATGATAACTATAATAATTATCTTAAGTTTTTCCTTATAATAAGGCTTAAGACTTTGACTTCTTTCGGCTTAGAAGCCTATTTATTTCGATCTTATTTCTAAATTCCTTGTCCCAAAATTTGGGATATTACATTTCTCCCCCCGTTAAATAAATTTCGTCCTCGAAATTTGAACATCCATACCTTTTGAAAATCATCTAGACATACAGTCTTTTTTTTTCTAAAGCTATTCATACAACATTATCATTCATCCTATACCCAGGTACAGTACTCAAATACAGGATCTACTGATCCATCCTCACATCACTTGGTTAAACAAGCTTCACTGCCTAACTTAATATGCTTCTCAGCTTATCATTTATTGGCCTTTCGGCTCATTCCATCACCACAGCACTGGGTATACTAGCCTTATTGCTTAGGGAAATCACCCTCAGACTATAGCCATCTAAATTACACCCTAGTAAAATCCGTATATTCTATAAACCTCAAGATATACTCTAAACACATTAGTTTAAAGTCATCATCATGCCAATCAGCATTCCATACTGTACTAAGTATCATAGGTCTTATGGCCTAAAGATACAACCTCATGCACACTTGCAAACCAGGTTTTACAGCCTCGAGCCTTTACCCATCTAACACATGTCTGAGCTTCCTTAATCTAAGCTCACAAACTACTTTCCTCTTGCTCAGCACTATAGCTGGCTATTTCTATCTGACCTACTTGGTTCAGATTTCTAGACCATTCTAACAGTTTCTGTTCCAGTATCATTATAATTACGAAATGCACTGCTTTCCATTTCAACACATCAGCGATGTCATTTACATCTTTTCTTTTAAATATATCTATGTTGTCTCAATTTCAAATTTTCACACATTGAAAATTTTTGTGGTTGCAGTATATTTTATAATTCACACTATACCAAAAAGTAATAGTGCTATCACATTTCCAAACTTAATCGCTGCCAGTAAAAATTCATAAAAACGAATTCACTGCCGGATTGGTTTTAGAAAACATTTACTACCGGCACACATTTATGAGCGGGATAACTTATTTCAAAAAGTTTTTACAATCGAGAGCATACGACACCACTTCAACCTTTCGGTACAGTGACATACCCCAATCCTTACATAAAATTACCACTAAAATGGCAACGCACTTGTTGGCCAATGTGGGAGAGTTTCCATCCCTTAATAAGAGACCCAGTGTCCGCACTGGCACAAATAACGGGCTACCCACCGGAATCCCTACTGGGAAAAAGAAATCAGAGTTATTACTCTGAACGCCTGCGTGAGTGCCAACCATACAAGGCAAAATACGCGCCCTTTTGAGGCGAAATGTCTTGGATTTGGTGTATTCACTACTGGTGCGAGTCTCAAAACATATCCCCTCAAAAATTTTATAACTAGCCAACGATTTAAAAATATTTTAAACACAACTGGCAAGACCCAGCAAACCAACAGTTTCTGGCCTCTTCCAGTTCCGTACTGCCTCTACCACAACAAAGTTGAAAACTCAATTTCAAATTCTGGGTTCAAACAAAACCCCTTTTATGAGACAACATGTTTCGCAAACTGACCATTCAAATTGGTCTCAAATTCTCGTTGAAAAACACTTCATTCGAAAACTCTATTTTGCAAATTCACAAATTCGAAAATTCAATTCAAAATTCACAAAAAACTTAACCGGGAACCAAACAACATCTTAGTGCATTGGAAAATTCAATATTTCAATTTTCAAACATAACCGGACAGAAACTTTTCGGACATTCTCGGCATGAGACATTATTCTCCGAATGTCATCTTGTATAACACTTCCTATTAACCGGCTCTAGCTATCATTCAATTCCATCGAGGAACTAATCAAACATACACTCTAAGAGAATATTCTATAATCAAGATCTTTCCCCTAGGCTAGAACAATAGCTAACATCCTCGAAATACCTCATATCATACAGTTCCATGTTTTAACACCTGAATTTATTCAAATCAATCTGTACTATTCCCTAGTACCACAATTCGTTTGGGTAAATTCAAATGCCTATAGAATCACTCACTATCAAGTTAGATTCTTAGGTCTCGATTTGGTTAATGGCAACTCTCTGGATGCCCGAACAACTCTTAGGTTTATCAACCTAATCCTGAAATCTCAATCATAAATAATAAACATGCTAAAGTCATCATGATTTATAGCTCATATTATTCAAGTACTATCCTCAAATAAATAATCCCAAACAACATTCCTCGAATTCATAATTCAACTCACAAAATTTCAATATTAGCTAGGCTGAGAAATCATATTTTCTCAACAATACCATTATACATGCTAGGATCATGATTCACAATTCCTAAGTAACATTCAATGTTATCTTAAGGTTCCAATTCAACCTCATCCATGAAACGTTCAAGTAACATTAATCCTCAATTATACCCAAAACAACACATCACCAATCAACATTTACAAGGTTCCTACTCTCAAGTATTGTAACTTAATACATCCTCAATTATACTTTTGATGTAAGCACTATTTCAGCTTAGATCAGATTCAAGCCTTTCTATATTCATTCTATCATTCTCATGGCATCACTCAAGAAAACCATATTTCATATCCCAAGGTATTCAAACTTTAAATCAAGAGATTTCAAATTCCTATTCACCCACCTGGGGTTACTCTCACTTGTTTACTCTTAACCACAGAGTTCCATTAGAATCCAGGTCACAGGCTAACTTGGCATCAAATTCTATGGAGCTTTTTTTTTTTTTCACCGGGTATACTTCTCAAATGCTCATTTCATTCTCTAAGTATAGTTCTACCTCTTCCCTTGTACTAGCATACCAACTAGTGATCGGAGAAAATTCTATTTCCTGGGTTTGTCTATCACTCTATTTTCATAATCCTAGTACCAATCAGGATTATCCAAGTATCAACATAGATACTATTCACATCATAATTCAAGGGATTTCAAATCTTATAACACCATTCAAGGTTTACTCTTCCTAAGATTCCTCTCGCCTAAACACACATAACCTCAAAGTTTCAATAAAATAGGGGAATCTAAATCATATTCCGACTCAACATCAAGAGCCCTAGAGTTAACATCTGAATTCCTATTCCGAGCTATTTCATTTTGTTTATGTAATTCAATATCCGTATACTCTTCCAAAAGTGCCAGAACCTTTGCTCTGATACCATTACTGTAACACCCGTCTTAGATATACCCTTTAATTGCGTACACGGAAGCGTTCTTTAAAAATAATACGTGATGTTACTATTCACGTATACATACTATTCACTATTCACGTATACGGTACTATTCATGTATACGGTTTACAATTAAAAAGTAGTTATACGATGATGGTAAAATCTTCTTCCATCTTGTCCTACTCGTCCATGTTCACCTTCTTCGTTCTTGAGTTTTTACCCGAGCAAATTAGTTAATTTCAAAAATAATCTGGGATTCAAATGAATCCCGTAACGTCAATCATCGCTCACATAAAATGCATACACAAAACATGCAAGTCAACCATCATTTATACATACAATTCATTCAACACATTCGACATTCAAAACATTCATACATTATATATATAAATACAATGGTAAATACATGCATATAAAGGCACACATAGTATGTATGAGAAGCGTTACTACCTTGTGATCTTTTCAATTCCTGATCTGGTTCTCAATCCTTTGGTCATCTCGGATAAATACTGTATCCTATATTTTCATATTCATGGACGATAAATTATTACTTATCCAAAACCTCTATTTTTCTTATTTCCGAATAAACTCTGTAAACTGGCAGAATTTTCAATTAACTTTGAAAATTCATATTTAATTGTACGAAACTCCAAATAACATGCTTCCAAAAATCACGTGTTCCTTTTTAAGTCTATTTTCAGGGAAAAATACATTCAATAGTCAAATATTCGTACGCTGTTCCCAGAATTTTCGTTCATCTTAACTGTTCCAGAAAAACGTTCAGATTTAACGGTTAACTTGAAAAATCCATATCTGGAGTTCTAGGTGTCCAAATCAGGTGGTCCAAAAACCCATGAACTCCTCGTTAAGTCTAGTTTCTAGGAAAATTGGTTCCAGAATTTAACCATATTCCAATCATTCCCAGATTTCAAAAATGTAAACACTGTTCAGAAGACATTTCAGAAAACGTTCCAGATTTCATACTTAAATTTAAAAATTCATATTTCCCTGAATACAAATCCAAATGAGGCTTGTGACATATCAAATTAAAGCTTGATAAGTCTACTTTCATTCTGGAAATTTTCATAGAAAAACTAAAACTTTTACTGTTTCAAAAGTGAATCCGAACATCACTGTTCATTTCTGGAAACTGACGTTTTCCAGTTTTCAACTTCTAACTTTGAAAATTCATAATTAATTCTATAGAACTCCGATTGAGGTGTTTCAAATTTCTATTCGAAGTTCTATAAATATAGTTTAAGGGAAAAATACTCATCAAACCAATAAATAACTGTATAATTCCCAGAAATTCGAAAAAGAACGTTGCTTGATTCTAAAAACAGGATTTTTCCAGATTTTCTGACTAAATTTAGAAAAATCATAACTGGAGTTTTAGAAGTCAGATTACTACGTTCTAGTACTCATTGAAAAGCTTAGAAAACGTACTTTTAACTTACCAAATTTCATGGTCAAAGGAAGTCATTTTTCTGATCAAAACCTCGAATGAATCTGACTAACTCCGTAGAATCTCCAGAAATCAGCTTACACATGTGAATTTCTAACACTCTTCTTCTTTTCTTCGATGGTCTCATTTTCTTGGCTCTCACTCTCTTCTTTTGTTTTTCACTCACAACTCTCTCTCTTAACTTTGCTTGTTTCGGCCAAATAAGGTGTGAGTATTCTTGTGCACCCCGTGAAGCCAAATGAAACAAATGATGACTTGCTTTCATTAGACAAAGGAGGGAACATGTGTGGCCATGCGTGGTGTCAATACATGAGAGAGTTTTGCATGTGAAATGGGAGAGTGAGTGTCCGTGAATCAACAAAGAGTGTGAGAGAAAAATATAAAATAATGGTGAGTGGTATATGAGTGGGTATTCTTTGGATGATAGTGGAAAAGCCTTGTCCTTAATTGAGAAAAATGGGAGAAAGTTTTGGATGCATATGTGAGGCATTCCATCACCTTTTTATCATTGAGATAGTGTGTTTGCATATGAGAAAATAGGTGTTGTCCGGATGGAGAAATGAGGATTGAATGTGATTAACTTTTGTCCTCTTGTGTGTGTTTGGAATAAAATGAGAGACATGGTGGTCCATCCATTATAGTGGATTAAATAGTTAAGAAGGAAAGTTGAAGATAGTTGGAATATGAGAGTAAATGTTTCGGATGGAAAAATGAAGAATGGACATAAGTGTTAGAAATAATCCTTTAGACCATATCACGATTACTCTTTCTCATTTAGCTTCTAAAAGCCATGAAATATTGACTCTAAAATTTCTAAACCAATATTTATTCTCATACTAATTTTCCTTAAATTATTCTTCTCCCAAAAATTCCAAGGAAAATAGTCCTTAAATTCCAACAATTACATCTACAATCTTTTCAGGCCCAATTTTCATAATAAATTCCTGTAAAATATTTCTATAACATTAAAATATCTTTTCATAATTTTCCCAAATTCAAAGTCCATGATAACTATTATAATTATCTTAAGTTTTTCCTTATAATAAGTTTTTTAAGACTTTGACTTCTTTCAGAACTTAAAGCCTATTTATTTATTTCGATCTTATTTCTAAATTCCTTGTCCCAAAATTTGGGATATTACACTACTCGTGACCATGTTGGGTTGGCCTTTTTAGGCTCAGCTCCTTTGGCCTTTTTAGGCTCATCTCCTTCTAGAGGCTCTAAATTATAAGCTTGACCCTCGGCTTAAATGAACCAATTTCTCGTTTAGGACCAGTGAGTAACTTGAAAAAGAAGATAAAGAATAACGTGAACAATAAATTTTCTTGAGTCTTTGCAATCTTATGAACAGACTTTTTTTTCCGTAAAAGATCAAATTATATTTACTTAAAATAAGGATACATGAGTTATAGAAGGGAAAAAAAGAAACAAGACAAATACAATGAACAAGGAAAAAATTGAAATGAATGCTGGTCAATTTTGAATGTAGTCTTTAAAGAAGGGGTTATAGTCCTGCACAATATGCTGAACTAATATTCGAATCCCTATTAGAAGAGGTATCCATGTTTAGTTCTCAATATTAATTTCGGAGAATACTTGTTCCGAGTAAAAAAAGAACTGATAAATCCTATAGATAACATTTGCAAAAGGGCCCAAGGAGAAGAGATGGAGGAATGAATTGTTTTTTGATGAAACAAATTTTGAGCAAGGACTCACTTGAAGAGAGCAAAGCCTGAACCACAGATCCAGCCACGTGAAGCACAAAGACATTTAAGGAAGAAGAAGAGTTTGATTGTGAATTTTGCTTCCATAGAAAATCACTAAATTGGTGATCCTTGTAAGATTATCACAAGATGACTAATAACATAACTCCAATATCTTTGTTTATAAAAAAAAAAATACAAATTCTTAACCAACTGGGGTTATGGGTCTAGTAAAATGAGCTAATCCCTCACAATATAGTGAACTAAGGTTCAAACCCTCACTACTAGAAATGCCCATATTTAGTATCCAATGATATCTTGAACATGATTGCCTCTAAAAGAATGATACTTGTGCGTAAGGGGAAGAAAAAAAAGCAACCCAACCTCTTGGGCTTATTTTCTGGACGATAAAGAGGGGAAGTAAGAAGCCGAGAGGTATTGATAAGGGGTTTAACTGAGATTTTTTTAATGGCTATGTCTCTCTTGTGCCCCACTTTCTTGATGAGGATAATAATACCCTTCAAAACATGCAATTGGTCATCTAATGTATGAGTGTGACAAGGTCTCTCTCAACTAATGCTCGAATTTTTACAAATTAGAAATCGTAAGCTTGATAGTAAAATATCCAAGCCAGATAGATCGAATATAAGGTCAAGTGATGAACAAGTAAGTCAAATATTCTTTGGCAGCCAAATCAGCATATAGTTGAGGCCAGGTGTCGATGTGGTGTTTCTTGAGAACGTCACAGGATGAAATGGCCTAATGAAGAATTTTTCGTATAAATAACAAATTTGAGAGGTAGAAATATTGATCACGGAAATTTCCAAAAATGATTTGTAGGAAGTGGGTTCAAGCATAATCGATCGGTATTTATCTCGACAAAATAAATGCTATGAATTAGAGAGGAGTTCTAGCTCAAGTATCCCAATAAGAAGAGGTTTGCATTGTAAGATCTTCCATAAAATGGATGAGGTTTATGCTGTTTAGACTAGCAGTGAAAACTACTTTTTTAACGTGATTTATGGTATACAGAATAAATTGTGAGATAAGTTTTCTTTCAACTTGCGTAAACTTGTCTTAGCAGAAGCAAATCTTTGTTATATGGGCCACCATAGAGGGTAGTTAAGAGGAATAGAGCTCCCATTTCTAACTCTCCAAGTAAGATGCCTGACAATATTACAAATTTCTTTCCAATATTACCTCTTTATTGGTCAATATCCGTTGAGTAATTACGCGCGAGAAATTGTAGGTAATAGTGATAGATAAGAGCAAAATAGGAAAAATAAGTCAATTTTTTATTTGATTTAATAATAATTAAATCTTCTTTAAATACATGAGAAATATTAAGAATGTCCTATGTTATACTAATCATATGTTTATTAATGTATGACTTGTTTGGAGAGTTAATCTTGGTCCTAAATATAAGACATGTTTCCTATATATTTTTCAGTATTTTCCTAATTATGTCGATGATTCCCAACAATAATCAAATAAGAGAAAGGTTAAGAGAAAAAAGAAAGATGATTAAGGTTTTTTTTTTTTTTTTTTTTTTTTTTTTATAGAAAAACACGTCCATATTAACTAATTTAACTTACTTCTTTAATTTAATCCAATTAGATAAATAAGTCTTACATTAAGGACTACAAAAGTAATAGAGCAGAAAAATACTATTAAAATAACAAAAAAAAAAAATTCAAAATGCCAGTTTATTACTTCCTTCATCCCTATATATAAGATCCCTTTTCTTGAATGAGCTTGTACTTTTTTATAAGGTCGCATGGGATTTTGTTTGAATAATAATGCGCTTTTACCCATTTTATCCTTATTCTCTTTCTTCCGTTTTTTTTTTTTTTTTAAGCTCTTTCTCTCTTATTCATTCATAAATAGAGGCCAGCATCTTTGAAAGAGCAATTATATTTTTGGGGCATCTTTCTATATATTTATGACTTTTAACTAATTTTAACTGTTTTTTAGTATTTTACGATTGGGTTAAAGGGATCTTATATATCACTCTGATCTTATTTATAAATCCAAATTAACTAATTTTTACATACCAAGGAGGGTTAGTTAACTCATTAATTATGAGCTGAATTTTCAATTTTACCTTTATTAATTATTGGTTCCAAGGGTCAATAGTAATAAATTCTTTTTGTTTATTGTAATTAATAAGGGTAAATTTCTTTAAAAAACACATTTATTACTATTAAACTAGATTTATAATAAGGACCAAAATATCTTGTCAAAATAAGACCAGAGTGGTATAAGGGGGCAGGGAGTGATTTACTAAGGAATGAGATAAGCCACTACTTCTACAACTTGTATAGCCCTATGTATAAATCACTTTTAACTAAGATTATTAAATACGGACCGATGAATGAACCAATAAAGGTACTAGGTCAAAGGTCGATCGAGTCAAATCGAGTTAATTCGGGGCTAAATCGGTGAGGAAGTAAAGATTTCGGGGTTATTTATTTGAAATTCTGAATAAATAAAAAACGAATTAATTTATTTTAAAAATTTTAAAAAAGTTGGACTGGTTAGACCGGCAGGTGCGGTCGTGTTCTAATAACAATGTTGCTAACAATTCTCTAACTTTACTCCTATTCAATATGCAATAACTCCATTGACGCAAACTCTACTAAATACCTGGTTAAATTTATATAAAAGTTTAGTGAGATGATTTATAAATGAGACAAAAAAAAAAAAAAAAAAAAAAAAAAAATCATCTCTTTACCATTGAAATAGTAGCTGAGGAGCGTACTACATTATTGAGAAATGAAATTTCAACCGACAGTCAATGAGCCTCGATAACATAATCGATGCAATAAACACACAGACGCGCCATATGTTTTATTTAATAATTAAAGAAGCGTGCTGTTTCATCTTAGCTTTATCTTAAACGCCACTTTTACCCAAATATTTCATGCTCGCATGCATCATACACACCATTTCTCCTTTTTTTTTTTTTTTTTTTTTTTTTTTTTCCAAAATGGTGGCAAAGTATGCAACTACTCCGGGGTATGGAGCAACATGGGTACTACCCCTCCCGATGAGTGTCTTCTCCAAGTTTCGAACCCATACCCTTTGGGTAAAGATCTGCACAGGCAATGACGGATCTTGAGATAAATGTTTGGAGGGCCAAATATATAATAATTAAGAAAAAAAAACTGGGAGGGCCAAACGTATAAATTTTTAGAACAAATGTAAAAATTTTTGGGCTAAATTTATAAATTTTATATAAAAAAATCCATTTTATATTAAATATTTAGAACATTTTTCTTTCTTGGGGGCTATGGCCCCTAGCCCTTGAGAAGATCCACAACTGCGCCTGGGGCCAAGCATCCTTCCACCAGGCCAACCCCTCATTGGTTACAATTTCTCCCTTTATTAAAATAATAACGCACCTTCTGAAAAACTCATTTAATTAATTTAATCACCATTTTTCAATTTTACTCATGGAGTATTTGTTAGTGATATACATTGAATATCAAAAAAGGTGACAAACAAAAACATACGTGTATTATTAATGAGATGACAACATGTCTAAAAGCTGGAGTCGACTTTCTAGACCAGGTGTGGTTTTGTGACAGCGCCAAAGTCTAAAAATTGTGATTTTCTAGACCTGATTTTTAGAACTAATTTAGAAAATACTATTTTCATCATATTTATAGGGGATTTGACTCTCATCCTCTTCCCTTCCCATCCATTTCCCATCCTCTTCTCAATCTTAAACGTTGGATTGAAATCTGAATGGTTCGGGTTTAATCTTTTATAAAAAATATTAATAAAATATTAAATTATTAAAAAATAATATTTTATAAAAGATTAAATTTAAACCGCTCGATTTCAATCCAACCAAGTTAAAATTGAGAAGAGATGACGAAGTGAATAGGAAGGAAAAAGGATGGGAGCCACTCCCATTTATAAGACACTTCTAACCTTTTTACACAAAACTAATAAAAAATTTTAGACTTGATTAGCATTGTCATAAAATTCAACAACTTTTCAAATTTTTTTATTTATTTAATATACATTATACTATATAAAATAATAATAAATAAAGGATAAATTTATACAATAACATGAAAGATTTCTCTCTCTCTACCCTATAAACAAATTTTTTTTTTGCTCTCTTTACATTTTAAATAAGACCAGATGAGTAGTTTTCCAGACCAAGTGAACAGCTATCAAAGAAACTACCCTGTCAGTTTTAGATAAGATCTAAGAGCCATTTTTAACTCAAAGGAGTGTCTAAACCCTTGTCTAAATCAGTTTTAGATAAGATCTAAGAGCCATTTTTAAATGGTCTAAACTACCCTTTTTTAAATCAAGATCGAAAGATGAATATCCTTCTAAATGGCTTAATATAATTTTGTTTAAGATATTATCGGCCATTTAAATATCGACATCATTTTCAAGAGGTTCAAATATTAGTTCATCATTTTTTGAGTGATTTATCCCTTCCCCTATAATCAACCCCCTTAGATGTCCATTTTTATAGTAGTGTGACTGTGGGAGGAGTGTAAATAGGCAGGGAAATATGGAACTTAGGCAAGTTATAGCCCACCACCAAGACGCCCATAACACCAACAGGTGTCCACCACATGCATGTGAGGATGTTGGGACTTGGGAGTACTATTTTAAAATCTGCCACTAGTACAGCTAGTTTCTCATTATCACATGCACACAAAAACTGAACAATTAAAAAAATAACCTCACAAGAACAAAAGAACGAACTTCTCAACAATGTCTCCCTAATTAAACATTGTTGTTTCCTAGAAAAGCCAGAAAGCATAGATCTTTATACATTATCATAATAGAGGACATTGAATATGTTTTGACTTTCTGGTCGCATTCATTTCAAAGCCCCATTATTGTAATCTTCATATTAACTCTTCATTCCAGAGAAAAAAGCTTCAATCCCCACAACCCTACTTCTCTCATATCATTCCAAAACCTACCCTCTTATTCTTCCTCTTCCTTTACTTTCAATTTCTATATACTGAAAACTATATGTGTATGCCTACTTAAGAGCTAACAAAAATGGCTAGGTCTGTGGTGCTTATCTTCATCATCTTTCTTATTGTACTCTGTGTTGCAGAAGGCAGAGTTATTAGTCCAGATTCTGATCCTCACAGATCAGTTCATAGTCCTCCTCATCTTGCAGCTTCATCACCTGTAAGTGCGTTATATGGTTATATACTTTTTTTTTTTAAGTCTTAATTTGTGTTTGTGCCACTTTGGAGTTTGGAGCTTGAACTAATGCGCAGTACCTGTTTGTGTTTTTGTCTGTGACTTTGTATGTAGGAACAGTCAAGGCATAACGATTTTGATGATCAGTTATGTAAAGGACTTGGCAGGGAAGAGTGTTTGGTTAGAAAAACTCTGGCTGCTCATACGGATTATATATATACACAAGATACTAATGGACCGTGAACTTGAACTGTACTGCTGTTACTTGCTTCTTCTTCTTCCTTTTTTTTTTTTTTTTTACTTCGTTTATATTCTTAACTAGCATACTGTAAAGGGTAACCAGTCTTGAATATAATAATATGAACAATCTGTATATATGGGTCATATTCTGTGCCTGCAATTAAATCTGCTTCTATTTATTTATACTAGACTGACAAATTCACTGGGTCTGCTGTTAAGCTTGAAATTGATGCTCTGGCTATCTAATAGCTGTCTGATGGCTACAAAAAGCTATCCTTCACAAAACAGAGGTTGAAAGCCATTGATTGTTGATGGCATAAGGCATAAATGTGAAAGGGTTTTTGGTGTAGGAGTTGTGGTTATTTGGATGGCCAAGGATGACATTGCTCCTATTTAACACTTTTGAGGTAATATTAATGCAATAAAAACTTCCAAATACCCACAATTTTCAAGTGAAAACTTCTGGAACAAAATTGGATCTTAACCCAATATAAAACATTGGCATTTCACTGAAGATTATTGCATAGATAGATTCAATTTACAGAAAAAGAAAGGCAGATCAAACCACAGGATGATGAGTTTCACATGTTTATTACGTATTCATTTGTGATTGGTTGACTCAAACTATATCTTTTATATTGATTTTATGTCATTGGGCCAGACAAGTTGTATGGTAATCTGAAAGTTGTAGACATGATCAGAAGTAATCAGAAGTCCTAATCTGAGTAAGACTATGAAACGAAGAAAAGGAAAAGAGAAGTGAGAAAGAAACTATGATGATTTGCTTATCTGGTTTTGACTAATTTGAAATCCAAAACATTTGCTGGTTGAAAATTTTCCAACGAGTCATTAAGTAAAGGTGGATTTGGGTCATCTGCACGTTGATTAAAAGAACTGGATAATTATGCATAAGCATGAGACTGATGAATTATGTGATAGAGACAATCAGGCTAAGTATGTTGTATGGCTGAGATAAAACATTAAGTAAAGATGGTTGGACTTTTATCTTCTTTGACAAATGTGTGTTTATTATCTTCTTTGACAAAATGTGTTGGGTTCAATTGTGTGTCGAATTTTCAAGAACCAATTTTGAAGTTTGTGTTCGTTCTTTGTGATCTTCTATCTGATTAACTTTATTCATTTCCACATTGAAAAGTGATATGCCAAGGATACTTATTTGTCTTCAAAGATAATACTCCATATGGTCCTAAATATGGGAAATAGTAGGGGTTTTACTTTGATAAGTTGGTACTAAATATAAGACTTTAATACACTTTCTCACCCAAATTTTTACTTACCCTGTTCTCATATATAAAAGCATTTCAATCAAATTGTGAGATTTTAAAAGACATTTAAGAGTAGTTAAATGAAATAAATATGTAGGAAATTTAATTTCTCCAAAAATACCCCTATATATCAATAGGGGGGGGGAGAGTAATAATAAAAAAAAAAAAAAGGATGAAAGAAAATGTATGTAGTATAATAATTAGTTGAGGGAATAATGGGAAAATTAAAGTGCATTTATTATTGAGATAAACTCAAAGGGATATTACATTTAAGGATAAGCTCATTCAAAAAAAGGCTCTTATATATAGGTATGAAGGGAATAATATTTTAAGAAAACCAACACCGATTTTTTTTTTTTTTTTTTTAATAAATAACTAACTTAATTAATTTTCTTAATATTTATAAATTAGTTATCTAACTCATATATTTGGAGGTAGTACACACTTTATATGTCACTTTCTTTCTAAATGCATACTGTATAGCACTAGAGAATACCATAAGCACACGCTAAGGTGACCTAATCCCTTCACCTCTTTATGCTCGTAACAGAGGAAAGGAGTGAAGCAATGGAAAAACATGTTTTGAAAGAGAACCTTTGGACGGAAGAAGTGAAAACACCTAATCCTAAAATGAAAAATTTAAAAAAAGGAGGAAAAAAACAGTGAAGTGCATGCATGTCACTTTCAAGAGTGACTCATGTATGAGTCCTCTAAAGTTAAAATGACATGTGATCGATTACATTTTTATAGCAGAAAAGTTAATTTTGGATTCCTCTTTGTCCGTCTAAGAAATAGCAGTTGAAACAAGGCAGAAAATCCAAGGAAGGTTCATCAGAAAATCTCTGGTTAAAATAGACATGAACGGAGGGGACAATTTCAAAAACAAATTTAAGAGTAGCTAGAGTTGAGATAGTTTTTGCTGCTTCATTTCATTTCACATGACTTTTTACTGAAGATTGTTCTTATATAGATATTCTCTATAGATCTATATATAATTTAAATCTAAAGTAAGTCATACAATACAAAAGCCATGAATAATATATGATTTATTTTAGTTCTATGCAAAACATGAGACCCACATTCTAGTTTACAAAAAGATAGGTAAACCAAAACACTGAAAGTTCATTGGTTTAGTTAAATCATATCTTTCTAAAATGAAGAGAGTGAACCTCGGGATAATGGAAAAGTTGCTATCATGCGATCTTAAGGTCACAAGTACAAATCCTGGAAACAATATTTCCATTCATGAGGATGAGGCTGCTTACATTCATTCTTCCTGAGAAATCCCTCTATGGAGGTGGTTGTCTATTAAGCCGCCTCTTTTTTTTGTATCTTTCTAGATTGAGTGTCCCGAGAATTTTCTCCCTCTGTGGAGGTGGTTGTATGACCTTGAGAAAGTCATAATCATTCATTGAAGTTTTGTGTAATGATCTAAGAATGGTATACAAGAACAGTTAGTGAAAACATAAGAACAAAAGGAAAAAAGGGAAGTGGGAAAGAAACTTCTCTTTTTCTTATCTGATTTTGACTAATGTGGTTCGTAATACTGGAGAATAATTTGACAGAGACCTTCAAGCTAAGTATGTTCTAGTGGTTAGGACAACACCAATGGATAGACTATGAGGTATTATCCTCTTTGTCAAATGTGTATGCATCAAGAATCTGAATGTCTAATTAAATAGATTTTGTGCACAAGGTGAAGATTTGGTAATCAAATCGTTAGATTATTTTACAAAATGCAACTTTCAGATTTGTAAATATATTATTTAGACTTGATGTAGAGGTGTAGTGTGAGAAAAATGTATTATACATTCAAAATCTGTATGTCTTATCTTCTTTGATTTCTGGGTTGAACTGTGTGTTGAATTTTTCATATTTCTCTAGACATGATCTAGAATCAGAGTAAAAAAAAAAAAAAAAAAAAAAAAAAAAAAAAAAAAAAAAAAAAAAAAATCAAATTTGCTGTGCGATTCCAGCATCTTCAATGTGATCAACATTTATCTGTTTAATACTTGTTGTATATACTGATTTTCATTCTTGTCACTTTCTTACCTAAAGCGCATTGTGCAGTAGCAGATCCCCTGTGATTCTTCCTTTAGATCAATATATAATTATTCATAATTTGATCTAGACAACTTAAATATGAATTTTCTTTTTCTTTTCTTTTTATTTTGAAGGAAGCCAAAGCATGGTTGAATACAAGCTTAACTCCGATTAAAAACAACATGAGTTTATTTTTGTTTGGAAGAAGTCTTAAGGCGGCTTTCATCCTCTGTTTTGCATCTTTCAAAAAAAAAAAAAAAAAAAAAAGAACACATATAATCGAGATAAAAAGATTTAAAAATAAAATCTAAGCATGGCATGGTCATAGCTTTACATAACCTTCTGAAGGCTATCCACCATACCAATATAAACCCCAATATGAAGACTTCTTCACTTCTTTTTCTTTGTGAAAGATAAAAGGAAAAATGCATTAAAAAAATAAGTTTTTGTTAGAGATCCCCGGGAGTTAAGAAGTGAGAAATAAAAATGCATTCATCTCTATCAGGAGTGACTCATTCATGAATCCTCAAAAGTTCAAATGAAATGTGATCATTGTGGTCATATTTTATATCACTTGAGCTTCATTCAATTGTTTTGCTGAAATAGCAGAAAAGTAAACTCTGGGTTCCACTCGATTCAACTATTCAAATTACATATTAGCACAATGCAAGAATATCCAAAGAAAATTCATCAGCAAGCTCTGGTTAAAACAGACATAAGAACAGGGGAAAACAATGTCACAGACCTTGTTTAGGAGATTTTGATGTCATGCACAGTTCTTCCAATAACACCATTTGATAAGAGTAATTTGAGTTTGAACAGTTTTTGTTGCTTTCTTACATTTCATTTGCCGCAGAAAACTGTAACTCCGAAAAAGAATTGATGAGGTTTCAAGTTGTCGCTATAGTTTAGTTTTAGTTTCGTTTAAGTCCCTTGTCCTATGAGCACCACTTTCAATTCAATTTGGTCACAATTTTCTGTATTTCCACAGTACATATTCACTATCTATTGGAAATGATTGACTTTATTTTGCAGATAACCCTTGGTGAATTCATTAAGCCTATGCAGAAACAGATCCACTTGCAGTTCAGCTTCTTTGACCTTTTAGAAGTTCAGACTGTAATATCAATATAAGCTCAAATTCTTAAAAATCTTGCATTATTTTTTATGTTTAGATCAAACTCTCCACATTTTTCATACTTGGGTTGACATAGAGAGAAACTACGAGGAAAAAGAATTAATAATTTATTTGTGGTACATTGGCATGTCAAAACTTTAGTTTAAAGTTGGAGTATTCTCTTAAGATATTCATTGATTTTTCAACTACAAGAAGCTTTATCCTATTAATTGGGGTTGGCTAGATAGACTGCACTACGCCATTATGCTTTATTAACAATAAAATCTTTGGTTAAACTGTTTAAAAAAGGTTCCTACTCAATAACTTCAATGAACTTGTCCTTCATTCTTCCTCTACCCCTTTTAAAAGAACTCTTCATACTGCTTGATTTATTCTTTTATTAATGCATCTATGGCCTTCTTTATTGGTGTTTGAATTACCGCAAAAGATTTTTTTTTTTTTGCTATTTTCTTTTTAATATATGTCCCTCCAACCCCTTTCTCGTATATGTGCATCATGAATTTTATGTTATATGATCACACAACCATTTCAACATCTTTATCACAAATACTCACTTTATACACTGATGTTCCAAAAAAAAAAAAATGTAATCTTCCAATTGATGGAAACACGATGCATCAACAGAAACTTCCTGGAAGGTGATGCCTTATGGGGTTTTGACCTTTTTGTCAAAAGTTAGGCAGGCATTGTAATCCAATTTGATAAATTTCTCTCAATTTAAAGATATCATGTTTTTGCCAGCAATACAATCATGATGCTTGTCACTCACCTTCCTTTCCTCCCCTACATGATCAACCCTTATCTGTCTCTTGTCTGATCCATGTTTTTGCTGCCATATTTCAACACAACCAAATCCTTTCTGCTGATCGATACCTCCCCTCCATGTTTCTGAAATACTCTTTTTGTTTATAAGAAACAACCGTCACACATACCCTATTCCTTTTTATAAGAAATATTCAGAGAATGTCTTATTTTTTACTTATTATTTTCTCATTTTTCCTATATTTAATTTCCCTATTTAATATCAATATAATAAATTTTCATTGCCCCCCAAACGCCTATTACTTTTGCCATATTTATTTTCTTATTCTCACTTTTCTACTATCCTTTTTATTATAATAGTTCATTTATTCTCTCTTTGATTCCCTATGTCATCATAAATAAGAGTATTTTAGTCTAGAAGGATTACAATTTTGATACATTATTGTTTTTAATCAACATTTTGAATCACAAGATTTGGTTAAGTGTTCCTTATTAAAAGGAACAGAGGGAGCACTAGACAATTTTAATTGGGAAGAAAAACTTGCTGCTTTTGATAATTAAGGTAAGATTATGTTTCAAAACATGTTTGAAATATGTTTTTTTATCCCCCTTAGATAAAGCTAATTTCACATTGTTTTGGACCAAAATCAACAAGTTTCCATATACGCATTAAAATGATATCGTTTCTTTGCATTAACAAAATGGGTTAACATCATTGTTGGTCATTAAAATTTGATAAAATTATAGTTTTGGTCCATATGGTTTCAAATATTTGGTTTTGGTTTCTATAATTTTATAAGAAGTTAATTTAAGAATATAAATTAAAACCAAAATTTGTTAAGAGTATTGAAACTAATCGTTAAACTCAGATAAAGGCAAGAAAATATGCAGAATAAAGAAAAACTATGCAGAATAGAAGAAATAAAAATGAGAAAGAGGATTATGAGAGAATCTAAACTTAGTGCATAAGGATACTCGATATTTTATTATTTTTTATTTGAGTTACTTTCTACATTTAACACTTCAAAATATTTATAGATTATATTCTTGCTAAATTAATAACTTGTACAATGAGATACTAACAAATAATAACCAAGGTTATTAAATTTGGATCAGATTGATCGGTTTGGCCCCAAAACCGTGAATCGGTTTGGTCTAGGCATTAACCTAGTCTGTTTTTTTTAATAAAAAAATCATTCTTTTTTTTTTTTTCAATTTTTCTTATAATTTCATTTTAATAACCCTAAAATTTTCATTTCTCACCGGTTTGGCCTCGGGTTAACTAAATTAACTTTGGTCTAACCTAATCGACCTTTACCTAATACCCCAACCGATTCACTGATCGATCTGATTTTAATAACTTGATAACAACGCCACCATTTTTCCTTATTAACTCTTGTATTTCCTATGGGCTATGGCTTGTTTTCCCATTCCACTTGCATTCCTCATTTCTCACTGTTGTAAAATAATGACACAACAAGACAAATCTGAAATTATTTAAATATAAACTTCAAATGGGAGTAGATTGTCTTCGAATCATTTTCCACGTAATCGCTCATAAGCTCATCACAACCGTTGGGAAGAG
Source organism: Acacia acuminata (assembly GCA_019022655.1). Taxonomy (NCBI): domain Eukaryota; kingdom Viridiplantae; phylum Streptophyta; class Magnoliopsida; order Fabales; family Fabaceae; genus Acacia; species Acacia acuminata. The sequence continues at coordinate 3,714,983 of JAFJYI010000028.1, read as the reverse complement.
AGAGATAGGAGATGCTCAAATAAAAATCACTCACTCTTTTTTATTTTTTCTTGAAATAATTTTGCCATCTTAAGTATTTTTTCAAAAACACTTAGTCTCCAAGATCCTAATTTTTTTTAAAATCAAAATATAAAAATAAAATATTTTTCCAAGATCCTAAATTTTTTTCAAGATCTTGAGTATTTTTTTAGTAACAAATTTTAAAGTATTTTTCCAAGATCTTAAATTTTTTCCAAGACCATGAGTCAGTCCCCTAAAGTATCTTTTTAGTACCAATCAAGATCTTGAAGTATTTTTTTAGTACCGCTTAATATCCTAAAATTATTTTTTTAAGATCATAAAATAAATTTTCAAGATAAAAAATAAATTTAAAAAGATATCTTAAAGATATCTTTTTAAATATTTCATTGATTATCTTAAAATTATTTTAGGATTTTAAAAAATAATTCTAGGGTATTGACTAGTAGTAAAAAAAACTTCAAGATACTAATTGGTACTAAAAAATACTTCGAGTCTTGACTCATGATCTTGAAAAAAATTTAGGATCTTGGAAAAATACCTCCAATACTGATCAAGTTATTGAAAAAATACTTCAAGATGGAGAATACTAGAATACTATATTATTTATTTATTTATTTATCTTTGAAAAAACAAGAGGAAACAATTTTTTTGCAAAAAAAAATGCTTCATTGAGATCTTAAAAATCCCTCTATTTCTCTCCCCCAATGGTTGTGATGAGCTTCTCTGAGGAAAATAAAACTATTTAAGATGACAAATATCTATTTCCAAAACAAACAAAAAACTTGTGAACAATAAAGATATTTTTTTTTTATGTTGTAGTGTTCCATTTCCATACTGTGATTTCATCATTGCCAAAAGTTGGAGCACTGTAAAAATGATACATCAAAGACGCACACTAACGTAAATCCTATGCGGCGATATGCTTACACAATAACACATTATTATTCTCCGTACTATTTTTTATGTACTTTAATATAAAATCTATTTAACTAATGGCTTGTGCTCCTCATACATTACATGGGGTGCTTGTATCAATTCAATTTAATTATATCATTTTCCTGAAATTAAATAATTGTCTTTCATACTTTAAACATACTATATCAACTAAAATAGAAACACCTTCCATTCATGACATTTCATACATGAATAGAGGAAGAAATTTCATTGACATTAGAGTAGAAATATCCCTCGCAATGAATCTATTCAAAGGTGAGGATGATACACTTCCATCAGATGCTTGATTTCTGCACTTGGGCAAACAATTGAATACAAATAAATAATTCCCCCTTCATATAGGAGCTGAAAGTATTAACATGCTAAAAAAATAAATTTTTCAATAGATGGGATTACTCCATTTATAAAAAAGAATCAAACAACTAACTTTTGTCTGTAAACCCCAAAAAAATCATTAACAAAAAATTATAAGTTGGAAGAATTTTTCCATCTGCAAATATATATTTTACTTGTCTCTCTATCTCAACCACATACTCTTCCTCCCTCCCTCCGGATCTCTTCTCAGAAAGTCTGTTTGAATGGTTCTGCAAACAAATAAGTAAAAAGATTCAGAGACTTGAAAGATGGGGTTCTAACAAAATCATAGCAGAAAAGCAAAGTCTGTTAAGAAATTGCTTGGTCTACTCTTGAACTAAATCGTAACTGGAAAAGGAAATAAATCCCAACTCAAATTAAACCAGCAAAAGAGAGGGGGGAAAAAAAAAAAGAAGGGAATCAGGTTTCAAAAAACAAAATCAATACCTGAAAAGTAGAAGGCATGAGTGAGCCACATCTGAAATCCAAAGCCCTTTCTTCATAAGAAGATGAAAGAGTAAGGTTATGGAAACATGGAACAACAGAGCAGGCGAATGAAAAATGGAATGTTGGAAACAGAAAATGAATTTGGGTTTGAGAATGCTCCTTATATTAATGAAAAGGATGAAGATTTGAATTTTAAATTTGAATCAATGAAAGACGATGAAGATTTGAATGCAAGCTCAGCATGTCAGATAAAAGTGAAGGAACCAGCTTGATTAGGAGGGGTGGGTCTGTTTCATCCTGCCATTAATTTTTTGTATTTTTTAATCGATTGTCCAGAGTCCAGATTGAAATGGCGCATTCGAAGGAGGAGCAAATATTATATGTGAAGATTTATACCCGCTTGTGAACAGTAATTAATTCTATAAGTTAAAGAAACTAGTTAAATTAGTTATCTGTTAAAAAATATGTTAATTTCCTTAAAATACCGTTTTAAATAATTTACATTAAAACTATCTCGAGACTCCTTTTTAACATGTGCAATAAATGAGAATAATTTATAAAAAATGATAAATAAGGGAATGATATTATATTTATGATGAAGCTATTTTATAGGGAACATATCATTAAGTGGTAAACATAACCAAAATTTGATGGTATCGTTGAGAAACCCAGAAAAAAAAAAAAAAAAAAAAAAACAACAAGGATAAAAACAGAACCCATAGAGCTGATATTGGAACCCTGTTTTTAAAACTCATTCAGCTCATAGAGAGTTAAGAAACAGAGCATCATACATACGACACAAACAAAAAAAATACGGAACTTTGATGTCTGTTTTTGTCTGTGTCGTGTTCATGTTAATAAGGTTTATACAGATCTCAGAAGTCATTAAAATCCGTGAGGGCGTTGGCAAAAGGAGAGCCAATCTGCAAATCTGCGACCATTTTGCGAAGATCAGAGGCTTCTTCTATGAGCTTAGCATTCTCCTGAACAACCCTATCATGGGACTCTGAAACATGGTTAAGCCTATGAATAAGGTTGTTATTCTCTGTTCTGAGCCTAACAACCTGCGACCACAACTCGTCCATGTGTCTCTGCTTCCTCATCCTTGACCTTCGAGCTGACTCTCTGTTCGATATCATTCGTCTCTGTCTCCTCTCGTCGATCATGATTGTCTGCTTCTGATCTTCAGCTTCATCAGAGGTTGAAGAAGAAAGACCACCATTATTATTATAAAGGTCACTGTGAAGAAGAAGAAGATGATGAGGATGGATTGTCCCAAGGTGGTCGTTGGTTATGTCGAGGTTTGTGAAAAAGTTTGTGTCGGGAAGAAAGGTGTTGATGTTTTGTGGGACTAAAAGGAATGGGTTGTTCCCTCTGATATCATCTCTAGGACTCATGGCTGCAGATTTACAGGAAGATTGTGATTGTTGAAGACGAAGAGTGATTTGTGTTTCTGGATATGATTTGATCTATGAGATGCCTCACGAAATAATGGGATGTGATGTTGCGAGGATGGAATTTATAGGAGGTTAATGGCTAAAAGGTGGAAATGTTCACGAGAGTTTAGATGCTTGTTGGAAAATCAGTATTTGCTATTCTCTCTTCTTTTTCATATAAGACATATTTATTTTATTTAATTTGATTAAAATAGTTAATTACATTAATTAATATAATATGTGTATTTTCCAAAATATCTTAGCTTATCTTTTTAATTCTCTAATTCCTTCTCCTCCTTGATTATTATTGAAGCAGTGTCAATAAGGGTAGATTAAATAAAAATTAAAAAAAATTTGAAAATTATATTGTATATTTAGAACTAAAATTAATTCTTTAAATATATCTTAAATTAAGAACCAGATGAAGTAATATACTATTGTCCTTGCTAATATATTATATCCTTTTGCCTAATAAAATTTTGGGAAAAGATAGAAGAAAATTACTTAAACTTTAAAATCATATTGTTAATAACAATAATATGATTAATAAGAACATTAAAACAATTGACAACTCGTTTTATTAGGAAATCACCTATTTGAGATTTTAAAGTTCAAATGGTATTTTCTTGAGATTTTTCCTAAAATTTTAAAATAGGGATTTGTGTTATTTTCCCCCATTAGATAAAACTATATAGCCTTGGGTACCATACGATCAAATCCAAGTAGAGTGTGGAAAAAATAAAATTCAAGTAATGTAGTTATCGTTTCAATGTAAATATTTTTCCCACAAGAAAATTTTCCCCATCCATAATTTTAATAAGTTATTATGTAAATTTGTTTCAAAAGTTTTTACTGAAGAACAATATTGTCTCAAAATTGTTTGGGGTTCAAGGTTGCACTGGAAGTGTTGAGAAAGAGCAATATTACCCTTATCGTTAAAAATGCCAACGGTTGATGTCAACTTTCTAAGAGTCAATGTTATTTTTTTTAATAGTTTGAAGTAATATTGCTATGTTTTAAAATTTTTAGAGTGACATTGAACACTCAAATAACCTTTCAGGACAATATTTGAAGAAGGGAAATATATGATCCCGACTGAGAAGGAGTGTGGAACAAAGGGAGTAAAGCTCGCTGACTTGAGGATGCTTGAGCGCATGAGCCGCTGAATGAGTATGGGCACTGTGATCTATCCGAGAAGGATCAAGTGGATGTGATTTTGCACTGTCATCTCTTACTCTCTACATCCTCTCTCTCTCTCTCTTTTTTTTTTTTAAAAATGAAGGCAACAAAGCCAAAGTACAATAGACAAAAATTAAAGGGAGAATCACTGTAGAGGCCCATTTAACCACAATTAGCCCAATAAGGGCCCCAAGAATCTGATTTTCCCAGAACAGGCTCTAGGGCCCTGATTGGGATTGAATGAATAAAAGAAAAGACCAAAAAACACCCCTGATTTAAAAAGCAAAAAGGAATAAGTCGAAAATAAAAAGTGAACAGATACATTATTCAGTTTTGGCACCCACACGAAAAAGAAGAAACCATCGTACAAGGAAAACGTGAGGGAGAGAATAGGGGTTTTTTCGAACCTATATTTTGCTCAACTCAGCGAGGGAGAGAACATCTATATTACCAATCATCCACTTCGTTATAGGCTGAACTCATCTACCCATGAATTTGCTGTTGCTGAACCTTTTTTTCAGTTGAAGGTTGGGTGGCTGAAAGATTGGACCTTGGCCAAATTTATGTTATAATCAGATAGGAAAAAGGTAAGAAATACTAAGATTTTGCTCAAGATATCATTATCACCATTCTAGTTGGTCTTTAATCATTTTTGGGTTGAGTGGAAAAAATGTTGCTCTTTTTTTGGCATGAAAACGAGAGAGAAAGATGTGTTTTTAAGTGGGAATAGGTGCATGGGATGAAGCTACACTTGGTTGAAAAACGCTGAAATGAGATAGTTGTAAAAATGACTGATATAGTTGTAAATATGACTGATATAGTTGTTAATATGACTAATATGGTTGTTAATACGAGGTGAATGTTAAAACGCTGTAGGTTGCTCTATTTTGAGGCATGGAAACAGAGGGAGGTCTGTTTGTTAGGAGGAATGACCGAATGTGAAAACAAAAAATGATATTGTTGTAAATGTGATCATTAGAGTTGTTAATGTGACCAAGTTAAAGTTATTAATACTCACTTTATGTTGCAGATCATAATTAAAGATGGCCAATACTTCGGGGAAGAACATATTTGCAACAACAAACATTTACAGATGGCATTTACAACAGCAAAAACCACATTTACAACAGAAAAAGCAACATTTACAACAAACTTTAAAAATTTGGATTTTTCGTTCAAACTCAAGTCCTAAGCTTACAGATGGCATTTACAACAGAAAAAATCACATTTACAAGATAAAAAGCCACAATTACAACAAACTTTAAAAACCTGGATTTTCGCTCAAACTCAAGTCCTAAGCTTAAAGAAGGAATTTACAACAAAAAGCCACATTTACAACATCAAAGTTCGAACGGGTAAGTTAAGTTCGAACGAGTAAATCAGAATCAAACGTTGGGTACAGCTTGTGTCTTTGAATATTTTTTAGGGAGAATGATGCATAAATACCAAATAAAATTTAAAAAACCACAAAAAAGGAAAACAACCTGTACAAACGTTAGGTATTATAACTTACCCGCTTCGAACTTAACTTACCCGTTCAAACTTAACTTACCCGTTCGAACTTTGATGTTGTAAATGTGGCCTTTTACTTTTCTTGTAAATGCCTTCGTAAACTTATGACTTGAGTTTGAACGAAAATCCAAATTTTTAAAGTTTGTTGTAAATGTTGCTTTGTGCATTTATAAATATGGCTTTTGCTGTTGCAAATTCTCTCTTTAAGCTTAGGACTTGAGTTTGAACGAAAATCCAAATTTTTAAAGTTTGTTGTAAATGTTGCTTTTTCTATTGTAAATGTGGCTTTTGCTGTTACAAATTCCCTCTTTAAGCTTAGGATTTGAGTTTGAGCGAAAATCTAGGTTTTTAATATTTGTCGTAAATGTGGCTTTTTACCTTGTAAATGTGGCTTTTCCGTTGTAAATGCCCTCTCGTAAGCTTAGGACTTGAGTTTGAACGAAAATCCAAATTTTTAAAGTTTGTTGTAAATGTTGCTTTTTCTATTGTAAATGTGGCTTTTGCTGTTACAAATTCCCTCTTTAAGCTTAGGACTTGAGTTTGAACGAAAATCTAGGTTTTTAATGTTTGTTGTAAATGTGGCTTTTTACCTTGTACATGTGGCTTTTTCTGTTGTAAATGCCCTCTCGTAAGCTTAGGACTTGAGTTTGAACGAAAATCTAAATTTTTAAAGTTTGTTGTAAATGTTGCTTTTTTTGTTGTAAATGTGGCTTTTGCTATTGCAAATTCCCTCTTTAAGCTTAGGACTTGAGTTTGAGAGAAAAATCCAGGTTTTTAAAGTTTGTTGTAAATGTGGCTTTTTATCTTGTAAATGCCGTCTGTAAGCTTAGGACTTGAGTTTGCACGAAAATCCAAATTTTCAAAGTTTGTTGTAAATGTTGCTTTGTCTATTGTAAATATGATTTTTGTTGTTGCAAATTCTCTCCTTAAGCTACCTCCCTTCCTAAGCGTCGTCTCACGAGATCGAACCGAAGAAGCAAGGACAACCTTTCCTCCGTTGCAACACACGAGATCGAGCGAAAACAAAAACCCAAAATTAGACAAACTTACAGATTGGAATCTTCCTCCTTCGGCAAGAGCAGATCGACAAAGAACATGGAATTGATAGATTCACCAAACTCGATCAAAAACGCCAAACAACCGAAGCGATCTAGTGGAGAGATCCAAACAGAAAGAAACAAACACTGAGTAGCAACAGATTTAATCAAAACGAGAGAGAGAGAGAGAGAGTTTTGAAATCAGAACCCCCTTCTTTTTTCAGCTTTAGTTAGGGGCTTTCTTGTCTTTTCATTTAACATTCACATGTCAAAAAGGGCCCTAGGGCCTGTTCTGGGAAAATCAGATTCTTGGGGCCCTTATTGGGCTAATTGTGGTTAAATGGGCCTCTACAATGATTCTCCCAAAATTAAAACGTAAGGGAAATTAATCCTAAACATTTTGATCTATCCAAGCCCTTAAAAACATAGGGCAATCACTCAAAATGCTAGAGTCAGACAAACCCAACTTTGCAAGAGCATTTGCAACCCTATTACATTCATGTGGGATGTAACAAAGAGAGATTAGCCAATTCCTATCCATCATTTCTCTTATCTGAACAACCAACAGACTATCAGTATGGAAATTCATGTTTAACAGGTTAACAACAAGATCATTAGCATCAGATTCCAAAACTATCTTCCTGAAACCCAAATCCCAGGCAAGTTTCAGTCCCCCCCAAAATGGCCCATTCTTTAGCAACGTTAGCATTGCATATTCCAATTTCCTTTGAAAACCAGTGAGCCATTCACCTTGATAGCCTCTCAAGACTCCCCCACATCCTGCCAAAGAAGATCTTAAGCTCACCGCCCCATCAACATTTAATTTAACCCAATCCACAGAGGGTCGTTCCCAGCACCAAGACCCATCATTCGCTAGGCCAATACCATGATCATCCAATTCCAACTCCGGAGATATAGCAAATTTCCTCCAGATATGAAGAATAATTGCCACAGGAATTGTGGGTTTCACAAAATTTGCTTAAAAAATAAACAAGTTTCTCCAATTCCACAATTTCCAAATGGCAACACCAAACAAAATATGCCTACTAGACCCCACACCACTGCCTAGTTTGGCTTTAAGGTTCATAGCTATCCAATCTCTAAGTTTTGCCGAAAAGAAAGAGGATACAAACCTTGGAGATAAAAGGGACATCCACATCTGATTAGCAAAAGGACAGTCCCGTAAGATATGTAGAGTATCCTCCACAGTCCACACCATTTTTGCAAAAGTCCGCAAAGCTGAAGACCGAGCCCAACCTCTTCTTCACTCATTGGTAGGTAGCTTGTTTAGGGAAGTCATGTACATAAAAACCTTGATTCTTTCCACTCCTTTCGACTTCCAGATCTCCTTGTGCAAGTTAAATCTAAGGTGATGGGATTAGATTCAAGTAAAAAATAGGTTCTACGTCTCCTGTTGGCCGAAGAGTGTGAGGAATGAGAAATGAAATTGGTTTTGGGCCAAATGGAAGATAATGAGTTGGGTACCCTTTTGCACATGGAAAATGAAAATGAGGACTTAAGATGCTGGCAGAAAATATGTGTGTAAGTGGCGTGAAGATTAGAGAATTGGTGTGGTGAGTGTTGTGGGTCCCAAACCATTTTAATCCTATTTGATTATCTACAACACTCTTATTTGTAATTAGGTCATTTACTTATTTAATTGCAAATCTTGGATAAGTGTTAAAAATAAATCCTTAGTTTTTCAAATAATTAATGTTACAATTATTCAGACCAAATTTTCACAATTAAATACCATACAACATTTCTAACTTCAAATCCCAGAATTTGGGATGTTACAAAAATGATTATAATTTAGTTTAAAACTAACACACATTCATTCATAATTTGTAAAACACCAGTTTTTTTTAGGTTTTTTCGGAGCGAGGAAAAGAATATAGCAACTCATGCAATCTTGAAGAAATCTAAATACTTGCCTAATTATTATTATTATTTTTTGGCTTGTAAACTCAGGATATATGACCTCTCGTAATAATCTTACTCCTGAGCAGCGTCTTGCTCTCCTATTCAGAAACCAATTTCCTTATTTCATTTCTAACTACAAAGTTGTTTTTGCAAAACCGTAACCTCATGAAATCAATTTCTCATCTCCTAAAATCAATTCCATGCCTTTCTATACCTAGCTTAATTAGATATGTTGTCTTTGTTTGCTGTAAAATAAAAATAGAATTAATTGAAACTTATGTACTGTACACCATCTCATTCTTACTCTCTCATGGCTAGACTTTTATTTGCTTATAATGATGCTCTGTTTTTCAGTTTCATTTTCTGTATAAATGGTTTATCTGACTTATGTCATCCACATAGATTTCAACTTACTCCTTTATATCTTGTCATAACAATGTTCCTGAAAAGTCCTCACCAAAATCAAACAACTCAAATTTATAATGATTCATTACTCATTAAACAAAAGCTATTGAAATAGAGAACGTACAACATAATCTTGAAATGAAAAGCATACACAACATCATCTTCGGACTCTGTGATGAATAATTGAATATGTCATATGATATACTGCTAAGCATGCTATAACTAGTTATGTCTGTTTTTTTGCGTCCACACCACACACACAAAGCCGTAAAACCATAACCAGCATGAAAGAAACATCCAAAATAAATAAATATGATGGATCCTAGGCGAGAAAAAAATTCCATGATAAATATGTCATGATCCTTTTATATTGACAGTAGGTTCAAAGAAATGAAAGAAGATATTTTTAATTTTAAACATAATAAGTACATGAGATTTCACATTCACAAAGTACGCAAACTCATGCCTTCATAGCAATACATGCATGTATTTTATTGAATAATTTGTGATTAATATATTTTATTATTTCTAAATCGCAGCTTTGGGATAGTCATCCTACTTCTGCACAACACTCTGTTGGCCTCTATGTCAATGAGCCGAGCAACCCTATTTGAGAGAAGCAAAAGCAAGCATGTTGACAATAGATGGACAAATTTAATTTGTAATTACTTGAAAAGGTAGCTTAGCATTTAAATAAAATTGCATTATTTTCCAAATTCCATATTGAAACATTATTAAGATGAAACGCTACCACAGAGCTGCACAAAAACAAGAGATCAAAAGTCGAGAGGATCCAAAAGCTTCATAACTTAGGAAATATAGTTTGACCTCATTGTCATCTCAACTTAAAGCAAACAAAATTGGAACTTTATAAAACAGAGAATTCAACATTTATCAATTATAGGAATAACCTAAAGTCATATATATAGACTTTGGATTCATATACGTTAAGAGGATGTTACAAGTACAAAAGTCACAGCACATCAACAACAAAATCATGGTAATATACAGCTAGAATATAACCTTAATAAACACACATAATAGCATCCTTTGTTTTGATATGCTAGTGTACATTGTAATGAAATAAAACCATATATATTCTTCAACAATAAAGTAATAGCTATGGTAATTGAGAAGCATAGAAGAAGAATGAAACTCAGTTGTAGTAATTGACAGCATAACATGTTATCCATGTGAATATAATCATAACTTTGGAGAAAAGAACATGAAATTCCAACCAACTACATTCCTCTGCTGCTTTCTGTTCTTATCTTCTTAAATTTGTTTAAACAGAACAGATTTATGGAGAGATGACACTGAAATTGAGTTTTATGTTCAAGGTCCCATACCTATTCTGACACATTTTCTAACCGTATGTCTGTACCATATTTACCTCATTTCACCATGGTAAATTTTGGGATTTACCATAAAACATATTTTATGAAAATTAGTCATAGAAGGCAAGCTATTGGGGTGGTTACATATTTGAAAGCAGAAAACGACCAAGACCAAAAGTGTAGGTTAATACGTACGTACACAAATATTCTAAAAATCCAGACATAATTGCTTCAACTAGTGCAATATTAGATTAATTGCTTCTTGCATATAACACATAAATCATTATGTCGATTAACAAATTACACAGATACCAACAACGACAATTCTAGATGAATCCTGAACTAAACAACTCACACTTTAATTATGTACATTGCACAGACACCATAACTATAGTTTTAAATGGTGTATATATTACTATGACCGAGATTTGTATGAATCTCACTGTTCTAAAAAATAAATGAATGTGCAAAGCTCAGGCAAAATAACGGAAATGTGAAGCATGCAAGTGATCATGACATGTATTTAGAATCTAGAATAGATGAAACAGATAGCTTTTCTATAATAACAAATTGTTATAAATTTGAGTTGTTTTTTGAGGATATTCTTACAATAAGATATAAAGGTGTAAGCTTAAATTTGTGGGGATGACATAAGTCATCTTACACATTTGTTCAAAAAAGGAAACTAAAAGCAGAGCATTATTAGGTCTTCTTTGTTTCGACCTATTGTCAATGGCCATCATAAGGAGTAACAAATAAAATTTAATATTTTTAATTATGTTTTTCGTAAAGCATGATAATTTTTAGACTTTGCAAATAAAAGTTTAGCTATAACGGGGCAAAAATGGAAGGGCGAAACCGATTATGTATGGTATATCAGTTACATTTCATTTTATTTTAAGGCTACAACAAACAAAGACAACATATCTAAGTAATTAAATTGGTGTAGAAAGGCATGGAATTAAATCCAGAAGATGATAATTGATTTCATGAGGTCATGTTTTTACAAAACACAACCTTAATTTGGAGTTAGAAATAAAGAGTAAGAAATAGTTTAATTTCGTAGAGTGATAAAACTTTAATATATGCATATATTTTTGAACCAAACTGCTATCAAAACACTTAATAAACTAATGAAAGATTAAAAAATTAAAGAGAAATGTAACAACATTCTTTTTGTAATTAATGATAAGAATACCTACTACACATTGTCATGTCATTACTTATTTATGGTGTCATCATAGAACGCTATCTCCTTTCCTTTGGCTTTTCTAGTCTCTTCAAAGCTTTTTGGAACTCGTTCAACATTGGTGGATGTTACATCTTCTTGTTGCTGAAGTTCTGCAATCCAAACACCGATTAAGATTTTAATTTGTTTAAAATCTTATATACACTTTCATGAAATCCACATGTCTCTTAGTACCTTGGTAATTGGCTGACTCATCATAAAAGGGTGTTTCTCAACTAGGACGTAAGGATAGCCACTCATCATCTTCAAACTTTTTGGAACTTGTACCTATTAGTCACATAGTTTTTGTTTTGAAGTTTAGATAGAGATTTGCATATTGTTGAGGATAAATTGGTGGATAATTATTGTTTTATGAACATAAAAAAAGGTGTTTCACAACTAGGACGTTAGGATAGCCACTCATCATCTTCAATGCTATTACCTGTTAGTCACATAGTTTTTGTTTCAATTTAGATAGAGATTTGCATATTGTTGAGGATAAATTGGTGGATAATTACAATTTTATGAACATACCTTGGTTTTTGAAGGTCTCACAAGTGTGCTCCGTGGATGGCAACATTGGCGGTAATATTCAAATCAAAGTCCAACAAGGATGCTTATGAACAAAGGAAACAAGAGAGCCACTTTACTCCTTAATATTGTTTACAATTACATATATCAAGAGATAAAGCCACTTTAAACAAGCCAATGTTATCATATTCTTGAATGATAATAAATTATTAAATCAGATTTAATAATGAAAATGAGGAGATCAATAAAGCAAATAAAAGTTAATCATCATCGAAATTTGAATGCGAACTGAAATATATCTAGAAATGATTTGCCTAAACATATATATTTTGTTTGTGAAGTTTATCATCATCGAGGCTGAAATGCAGATTGAAATATTTCTAGAAATGATTCTAATGGTAATTATTTGCCTAAACACACACACATATATATCTATTTGTCTTTGTCTCTATTTATCTAGTGTTTGTGTGTGTGTGCGCTCCCTATCTCTATGTGTGTGTGTGTGTGTGTGAAGTTTATCATCATCAGTCTAAAATGCAAACTGGAATATTTCTAGAAATGATTATAACGGTAATTATTTGTCTAAACATATATGTGTGTGTGTGTGTGTAAAGTTTATCATCATCAAGCTGAAATGCAAACTAAAATATTTCTAAAAATGATTCTAATAGTAATTATTTGCCTAAACATATATGTGTGTGTGTGTCTATATATTTGTTTGTCATCATTTGCTAATTGAAATATTTCTACAAATGTTTGTCTAACGTGTCTATGGCTCTATGTGTGTCAAAACATATATATCTCTTTCTCTGTGTGTGTGTGTGTGTGTGTGTGTGTGTCTCTTTGTCTGTGTGGGTGTGTGTGTGCGTGTCTGTCTTTGTGTGTGTGGGTGCGATCGCTCATGCGTGTGTCTCTGTGTTTGTGTCTACCTTTGTGTTTGTGTCTGTCTCTTGTGTGTATGTATGTGTGTGTGTGCGTGTGTCTGTCTATCGCACATGAGCGTGCGTCTCTGTGTCTGTGTCTATCTCTGTGTGTGTGCGTGCGCGTGTGTGTTTTTTGTTGGGGGTAAATTGGTGGATTATATTCAAATCAATGGTGCTCCTGAACAAGGGTACCAAGAGAGCCACTTTACTCATTATTAATATTATTTACAATTACATATATCAATTTAATATAGCTTTGAAATGTGTGTGTGTTTTTTTGTTGGGGAAATTATTGGTGGTTATATTCAAATCAAGGATGCTCCTAAACAACAGGTATCAAGAGAGCCATTTTCCTCATTATTAATATTATTTACAATTATATATATATATATATATATATCAATTTAATAGAGCTTTGAAATTGACCTGTTTGGCAAGTACTTAATGTGATTATTATTATATCACACTATCACTTAATTACCACTCTTTTGCTTATTACAAGTTTGGTTCGTTAAAAAAAAAAACAAGTTCCTAAATATGTCATTAAATCATTTTCCAATTTTAACCTATTGAAAATTTAGGGGGGAGAGAGTGTAAAACATCTCCTTTTTTTCAATACTCATTATTAAATAAGGGAAAAGTTTGAAAACTAAATCAATTTAACATATATATTAAAGGTCTTAATTTTTATTTCTTATTATGTGAGATTTGATCAAATTAGACATATAATAAGGACTAGAGTGGTATCTTGGTGTTATTATATTTACCCTGAAAGTGAAACTAGGCCATCTCTCTTGAGCTATTTCAGTTTCTTTTATTATTCTGATAAAAGGAATACTTTATTTGTTGTAGAGTGTTTTTTCACTAATACCTTACATCGATTGTCTCCACTAATGTGTAGATAATGGAGACAGGAACTCAAATAGATATTGATCATCATCATCATCTGAAATCTGTTATGTACATAAATATATTACGAAAGGTTGTGGACCTAACAACAAAATAATCAATATGTAATTTGGAGAAAAATTCAATTTCAATTTGAAGAACTCAAACTAGTAGTGATAGAGGAAGAGCGCATAGGCTTACCTTGGTTACCCCAAGTGGAATCCAATGTTTGATGATAAGGATTTATAAAACTGATATCTTCCATCTTATAAAGTTGTTTGATTACATACATCCCGCTCTCTTCTATAACCATGCCTTCATCACTGATTATTAAACAAACTTGTGCATGATACCACTGATGTTCTAGACGAAGTCGTTTTCTCTTAAAATGACGTGTATCATCCCATTTTAGAATGTACAAAACTAAATGATCATTATTCAAATACATTGCCTTAGGTGATAAAGGCGGAATTCTTTGATAAAATGCTGGTTCCTCATTCATGTCCACCCACACAAGAAAGGAAAAATCGAGTACCCCCACAAGAAAGGGACAATAGAGTAATTTAGCTTCCAATTTACCTTCCGCTTTTTTAAGAAGATGACAGAGGCATAGAGTTGGGAAGGAGTTACGAAACCAAAAGGAAATAGAAGCTCCTTTGCTTGTGTGATCAAACCACTTCGGTATGCTTCTACTCGGCACACAAAAAAACCAATGTTCTTCTTCCCCTGGCTTATCAGGAGCCCCATGTAATTCCTGTGGATCAAAACAAGTGTTGAGCAAAATACATTAACTCAATACATATATTTTGTGAATATAATAAGGACTAACGATCAAAGAGAGAAATGGATTACCTCACTCAATATTATGCTTTTGGACTCTAAACTCAATGACAAGCGGTTTCTTGCTTCTAAACGTCTTATGCATGGTGGAATCCCTTCAACTTCTCTCGATGATAGCACTCATTTAACACCCGTGTCTCCAAAAATGACATTCTTTCATCCATGCCGGCAAAATTGCGAAATCATTACCCTGTAAGTTCAAATACTCCAAGTTCATAAATCGACTAAGATTAGTTCTAAGGATATCATCTGATATTTTACAATTTGGGAGAACAAACACAACTTTGTTGGGACATTTCTTGGACCAAATTGACATTTCTTTGGCTTCCTTTGAATTGCATGATATCACCTCCCTATAACTATAACTATAAGCAATATCTATTTGTCGTATTTCTGGCAATAGAAAAATGCTATTCGGGATCTTAATGATTTGAACATTCTTAACAATCCTTAACTCCCTAAGCTCAGAAAGATTGCAAATCGACCAAGGCAATTTTTCTATTCCTGTGTTCTCTAAAGATAGCTTGCTTATTTTCCCTTTTTCAAGTATTTCTGGAAAGTACTTCAGACTTACGCAGCCAGTAAGAATGAGTTGTCTAAGACAGGGTAACTTGATGGCACGGGGGAAGGTCTTCAGCTGGATACAAGATTGTACATTCAAGACCTCAAGTTTTGGTAAATAGCCAATTGAATCATGAATTCCAATCAAATTCTTGCAAAACGTAAGGTCTAATTCCTTCAAATTTCTGAGATTCGACAGATCAGGTATCTCTTTAACATTTTCACAAAATGTGAGACTCAAAATGCCCAAATTGTCCGAAGTCTGCAATAAGCAAATCATCTATACAATTTAATTAAAAGAAAGAATGAAATTATTAAGTACAAGATAGCTAACTAGAAATGCTTATAAGATTGGGATCTTACCTTAATTATTGTTTCCAATGAACTTGAACAACTAAACGCAATGTCGAGCACAACAAGTTCCTTTGGACTAAAATTAGGAGGCAAACATGAAGAAGGACACCATTCCCACTTCAGCACTTTTAAGCTCTCAGGAAGATATTTGGGATCATTTGAAAAGTTCACATTCACTAAAATGAGAATTTTTAACTCTTTCATACTCTTGAAGGCTTCTCCATCCCAATTTATTTTTATCCATTCCCACTGATTGTCTTGCACTATCATCCTAACTTTATTTGTGCCCTTTCAAGTGAACAACAAATGAAAGTCATGTTGAAAATATTAGAAATTTGAAGCATATGCAATAATAGTAAGGAAAAAAAATTCCACAAATTTGAAATGGTAACATACTGCGATATAAAAATCTCGCAACCCAGTAAATGGACCTAAAATATCATCAACTCAGCCTCAATATATATACATGTAAACCTCTTAAGAATCAAACCTTGACTTTAGACACTAAGTTAATGGCTTTGGTTATTAAAAATATCTTAAATTATCTAGAAAGGGTTTAATCATTAATTGTGGCTAATCGGAATAATGATTTGATTGTAGTACTTTAGGAATCTATTAACAGCAATATGAGTTGACTGAATCAAGATAAATTGGTTGGGAAGCGGATTCTCTTAGAATCCCTCCCCTTAGTATCCGTGTATCCTGACCGTCTAATATTTAATCCAAAGGTCCAGAGAGAGCCACATCATCTATTTTTTAAAATTTTATTTCTACCTTATGAGGTAATTTTTACCTCACGGGGTAATTTAAAAAAGATGATGTGGCTCTCTCTGGACCCTTAAATTAAATATTGGACGGTCGGGATCTACGAATCTTGATATCTTGAGAGAATCCTATCCAAATTGGTTGTCTACTTCTCAACTCAATTTTACTCTTTTGACCATCTATGTTTACACAAACACACACTCTCAAACTTGTTTCCTTACTTATACATAAAGTTTATTCATTTACTAAATATTTAGGAGGTTCTTTGATGAGAATTCAACAATAGCATAAATATAAATGTATTGTTTATTAGTTATTTATAAATGATCTTAATTATTCTATATTATTATATAATGATTTCAAACATTCATTTATTTTGTATAAAATTTGAAGTGACTGTATTTTTTAGGATTATATCTAGAAAAATCAAATTAAATCAAATTGAAAATATAAACTATCATCATTTATCACGTATTTGAAAATTGAATTTTATATGTTTTTCTAAAAAAATTGAATTCTTTATGAATATTAATTTACTGATTATATATTTATTTTTGAGTGATGTGAAATCTTTAGAGATTTTTATATAACTTTATATGATTTCTTAAAAGGAAATTCTTGTATAATACAAGACTCTTTATTTTTTAAAAATATGATAAAAATAAAAGTTTAACACTTAAAATAATACATACATGTGTACACACACACATATATATATATATATTGTTGATACATCACACATATATGTATGTATGTATATATATACATACATATGTAGACATACGTATATGTGTGTGTATTTGAATGGGAAAAAAATTTCACCCTAGATCTATAAAATCAGTTCTAAAAATCCAACAGTTCATGCACCATTCAAAATAAGTTCTAAAAGTTTCACCTTAAAAATCATGAAAAACTAATTCAACCCATTCATTCATTAAATAAATTCCATGCATTGAATTTATGAGTGAGACAAAAGGACTTAACAACTATGCATAAAAAATGAGTTAATAACTTCATATAACAAGGAAAATAAACATAAATCACATAGATAAGGATATGCCAACAAAGATATTGTGAAAATAACAATAAAATTACAACGCAAAAAAGTCAAAGATAAATAAATCACCCCAACTAGTATTACTTACTGTATTGCGTTCCAAAACATTAACAATATCTCGATGGAACCATAATCTCGCTCCGTTCTCCTGGATTGTTTGGTGATTCTTCATTCACAATTTTTCTCCCCATATCTCTTATCAAATCATGCATCTGAATATGATTGGATGACTTTTCAATCTTTATAAGGCATTTATGATCCAACACTCTAAAAATATAACTTAAATTATTAAAGTCATAAACTGCTTCAACCATATATTTGACATATTCCAATTCTTTTCCTTCAAAGAAACAAGCAATATCAAGGAATATTTCTTTTTCAACTTCTTCTAGGTCCTTATAACTCAGCCTCAATACTTGTTCAATGTCTATATGGAGACTTTTTTCATATACGTCAAGCGCAGATTCCCATTCATTTACAATCATTCCATACAATTTAGAGCCTATTACATTGAGGGCAAGAGGAAGCCCTTGTGCATAAGTTCTTGCACGATTCAAAACATCATTGTAACGTGGGTCTACTTGGTGATTTCTAAAAGCATTCCAGCTTAACAATTCAAGAGATTCTTCAGGACTGAAAACCTCCATGTTGTATATACATTCAACCCCATGCCTCTCAAGTAAATGTCTGTTCCTTGTGGTTATAATGATCCTACTCCCACCACCAAACCAAATGCAATCACCAGCTAATTTTTTCAATTGCTCATCTTTGTCAATATTATCGAGAATCAAAAGAATTTTCTTTTCTTTCTTTGAATCTATTTTTCATTACTTGAACTCCATCATTAACATCTTGTATTTTCATGTCCATTCCTAAAATATTTGAAGTTATTGTCTCTTGAACTTTTTCTAGGCCATGTTTCTTTGATCTTTTATTGACGTCATGGAGAAAGCACAAACTTTCAAAATTATCGGCAATTGAATTATATAAAGCACGTGCTGTTGTTGTTTTACCCAGTCCCCCCATTCCACAAATTCCTACCATGATGACCTTGTCATTTGACTCAATTTGTAATAGAGAAACTATTTCTTTCACCCGAGACTCTAGCCCAACAGGATATTCAGAAACATCTAAAAGATCCCTTTTAATTTTGCTAGAGATTTCTTTCACGATCCTTTCAATAAATAGATATTCATAACCATTTTTCCCGAAAGGTTGCAAAAAAATATATCAATTCAAACATTTATCCTGGCAAAGAAATTTAAGTTTATTTACTTATAAACTAATTTGACGCTAGGAAAGGAGGAAAACCAGAGTAAAAAAATAAGATGAAAGTTGTTAATTGCCCAGGAATAAATTGATATTCATCACCTTGCTTGAAAAGTTGCAAAATATATATATATATATATATATATTCTAATTAAATTCACCGTAGTAGGGAAATTTAAATTTATTTACTAGAAAAACCAGAGTTGAAAAAAAAACACAAGATGAAAGTTTCGAATTACCGTAGATCAAGATGGTAACCAGAAATAGTAGACACTTCTTGCAATGTAAACTTCCAACTGTTTACCTCATCCTCATCAGCCCTTAGGTTGTTTCTATGCTCAGATAATGCTTGTTCATAGCAACCTTTTTGACGTCGCACTTCTGTAGGCTCCACATCATAAAATATGGGCAATACCAACCGACCCTTTCCATTAATGCACTCATGAATTTTAACAAGTTCCTTGAGACAAAATGTGGAATAAGCATAGTTCTTTGAAAATACGGTAATGGCCATTCTAGAATTTTCAATTGCTTTGAGAAGTTTTGGTGTAATTTTATCCCCTCTTCTTAGTTCCACATCATCAAGGAAGGTGCAAACTCCCGCATTCTTTAAAGCATTATACAAATTTCCTATAAAACCATAACGAGTATCTTCACCGCGAAAATTGATAAAGACATCGTAAGTCCATTGGTAATTGAAAGAGGAAGAGGATGCTGCTAACCCGGTCATGATGGCTTCTTACTGGTAAAGATTAAGGAAATAATTTTAATTAACTTACAAAAATTGTGAAGAATGATGATGATGTTGATATATATATATATATATATATATATATATGGGTTTATCATTTATCATGTGACTTGACATAAGGTTTTGTCAAGTCACTCTAAAACTACATCGTTTTAGGTGTTAAGAGAATTAATAAAGGGTGTGTAGGTAAAATTTGTATAATAAATACCCAAAAAAAAAAAAACAAAAACACCCTTTATTAATTCTCCTAACTTCTAAAATGACGTAGTTTTGGGGTTAGGGGAATTAATAAATTCCCAAAATGACGTAATTTTGGGGTGACTTGACAAAACCTTATGTCAAGTCACATGACAAACGTTAAACCCTACATATACATACATATATATAGGTATACCTAGATATATATATATATATATACATATGTGTATGTGTATATGGAAATGATCATGAAGAAATGGATGAATTGAGTCTGACACTTTTTTTGGATTTTATTATTAAGTATTTGAGTAAGTGACCAATCCGAATCAAGCTTGTGATCAAGATGCCTCTCCCTACAGGTTTTTTTTGAATAAGATGAGATTTAAACTTAGTTCACCTAATTTATAGTCTATCTGATCCACTACTAGACCAAGCAATTTAGGGTATCAGATTATTACTAACCACAAAACTGAAATTGTTGATGACGAAGTAGTTGTGGGGCACACACAATAAAGCAATGGGGACTAACAAAAAGAAAGAACAAGGCTTCAATTCATCAATTGCCTTTCTTAAACAGACTATTTTAAAATATACTACCTCTTGAATATTAAGAATATATTAAAAAACTTCTTTTTTTATTATCATCCATATCACTATTATTTTTAAATTGTGATCTCAATGTAAATTAAAATTTAAACCTGTTTTAGTTTAGCATTTATTACCTAGTGCATGGAAATAACCTATTATTTTATTTAGATTTCAAAAATAAAAAATAAAGGATTTATTTTTTTTATTATGCAATTTTTTATATGATCAATAAAACGATGTTACAAATTGTATAGTTCATGAACTTAAAAACAGAAGGAAAAAAAAAAAAAGCCATAGGACAATTATGTATAGAATTGAAAAGGTCAGTAGGAAGAGAATAAACCACAGGAACAGTAGTGCATGCAAATTATCTACATAAGGACATGATATTTTATTTTGGATTAATACTATATTTGGTCCCTTAAATTTTAAACCATTGGTTTTAGTCTCTCTAGAGGCAAAAATAGTCCAAGTTTTTATTGAGTTATAGGGATTAATATTTTAAACGAGCACAAATTTAAAAGAACAAAACCTATAGTCTAAAACTTAAATAACTAAAATAATCAAAATGAAGGTAAACTTGAAAAACCAATGATTATATTAACCTTTTATTTTATTGAGCAAAAGTATACCAGATTACCTTTCCTGATTGAGGAGAAATTTTCATATTTGATGGTCCACCTCAGGCCAGTACGCAAACACATGATAAATTATTAAAAATAATTCATAATACATAGGGTTGACGAAGAAATAAATTATAAAATATAATATAATGAGAAACATCATGTTGAACTTTCTAAAATATGTACATGGTACCAAAAAATATAATGTTGGACTTTTTAAAAAACATAGGCTACCTTTGGCACATTGGACTAAATTTTAAGTGACTGAGAATGAGATTAAAATTGGGTTGTGATCGAGTTTGAGATTAGAAGAAAGTTTTTAAACCTTGTTTAGTATGTCATCAAAATTGGAAAAATAAAAAAGCCACGAAGTAAAACTCAACTAACTAAACAAAAGAAAAATTGGATACAGTTTTATTGAAAATTTTAACAGTGTTGAAAATTTTAGGGAAAATTCCTTTGAAAGTCATTTGAAATACCCAAATTCTTATTTAGATTACTAAACTTATCAAATCATTAAGCAGAAGCAGGTGAGAGAAGGCAGAAGGAGGAGCTTTGATGATCCACAGCACCAAGCCCCCTCCTCCTGCGTATTTGGTGAGAACCATACATATTCTTTTTAAAGCAGTTCCTAATCTGCAGAATTTCTTTGGTGTTTATGGAGCCTGTGTGCGATGTTCTGATGCAAATTTGCAAACTTGAAGGCAAGAACAAGTGAGGTCCGATGAAGCATGTCGATTATGTAAATTGAGGTAAAGTCATAAAATTTCAACATCCTTATTTGAGACAGATGACTTGATTATCCATTTAATAAGCTTCGCAACCTAAATAAGAATTTGGGTATTTCAGACGATTTTTAAAGGAATTTTCCCAAAATTTGATTTGTGAGAATGATTTAAATCAGCGTTTTTACAAAAATTTATCAACTCCTACCCACTAACAAAATTTCTTTTCCTATATCCTAATTGAGAGAAAACACCCGATTATTCCCTTCTTCTTCCCAAGCTCAAACAAATCATGGAGAACACAAATGGAATATTCATACTGAAACAGGCCATAAAATATTCAGATCAAGCAAATATGAAAATTACAGGTTCAAGATCACCAGATCTGGACCAAGAGGGACAACGTTCTTTGACGATCTACTGAAGACGGAGGAGACACCGCCTTAAGTGGCTTCGCACGGCAGAGAGATGATGGAGACAATGAGTACTTGAGAGAGAGAGCGAAGTGATAGGTAAGGACTCAGGCAGAGACTGAAGCAATGTGTAGACTCATAAAAATGGGTCTCCTATATATATATTATAAACAGATGACTTTTGCCCTCTTTCTTTTGCATTTTCTTGAGAAATTATATATACCGTAGCTTCGGAGAATTTTCGAGGAACGAGTTTCCTGCTCGTTAAAAGGCGCGTCCTCCTTTTGCGATGCGTGTTTTGCAAAGGTGGTCCCGTAGGTGAGCTATTTATAGGGATTTTTAAAAAATTAAAAATTAAAAAAGACATCAGTCTAAAATCTAAATTGTCAAGCTTTTTTGAAGATTAGTGTAAATTAGTATTATAGCAGTCCATGGGATCAACATATCCAGTGACGGATCCAGAAAAGTAATCAATGGGGCACCAGTGGTGGAGGGTTCAGGGGCAGCGCCCTTGAATTTATTTTCTTAAAACAAAGTTTTAAATGCATTAAAAAAATAAAAGAATATAAACAAGAAAAGAAAAGAATATAAAATATATATATCTATATATATATATATTATTCATGAAATCAAATGAATATTAATGATGTAATAAGAAAGACAATTATTATACAAACCTATCATTTAGAAAAGTAAGGCTAAGTAGGTTAAAAATGCGATTCATAAATTACAATGAAAGTTGACACTCAATAAGTTAAGTATATATATTTTAATAACAAAAGTATATTACAATCAAAATAATTACAATGACATCCTTCTAATATTTATTTTTTGGAATTCTATCATAATTGTCTTATTATTAATGCTATCAAATACATATTTTTCAATATAAAACATTAAACAATCATTTAACCATTTATCCTTCATCCAATTATAAAGTACATTCTTGATGTATTAAAGGTGAATACTTAGTTTAAGGGAAGACAATCATTTAAATATATATTAATTTAAAAAAAAAATCCCCATGCCCCCTTCTCTTATACGTGGGTCTGCCCATGAATGTATCTCTCTAATGTTTATTTCAATTCAATGTGAACGTGAGACCTTACCCCCCTCGTCTTATACTGGGTTCGCCTATAAATATATCTCTCTAATGTTTATTTCCAATGTGAACGTGAGACCGGTATTTCAATTATTACCATAGTACATTTACTTTATTAAAGTCCCATGAATAAATAAAGCAATTGAAGAAAAATGAGGTTAGTATGGCATTAATTAATAATTAATTGGATGTTACAGATTTCAATAATCTTTAGGGTATCATTCATACACTTAAACACCCCCCAGGAGGATGTGGGGTGGGGGTTGGTTATAAAATTAGTTTTGAATTATGGATGTATTACTATTAAGACAATAATGCAAAAAACGAGTAATTTCAGATCGCAAGAGATTTGGTGTTCATAGTATCGTTTTGGAGCCACGAGGAGATTTCCGTGATCGCAAAAATTGGTGCCCTCTCGGATCTAAAAATCAACAAGAGTTAGATCTAAAAAACACTTACTAGCGATAGCGTTTTGGATGAAATCGATGGTGACTCTTGTTCGAAGAGATTCGGCGTCTCGTTGCTCGGTCTCCTCGCCCGACGGATCGAAGAGTGTTGAAGGAGTAGGAATAGATCGAAAGAGAAGATGGGGTGTAGAGGAGAGAAGAGGAAGGCATATGTGCGAGATCGAAAATGAGAAGGGGAGGGCGTACGTGGGGGAATTAAATGGTATGCGAGAGGGAGAGAAGTGATAAATGAAATTAAAAAAATTCATTTTAGGCGACCTGAATTGGTATTCGTGTAGTTAAAGGAAATTTTAGCGACGAAATTGATATTTAGGTAGTCTAAAGTATTTTTGGATTTACGGATTACTTAAACATATTTTGCTTTCTAAGTTATGTAACTTTCTTGGTTTTAAAAACATTAACACATCGCTACTAATGAATCAATTTTCTACATATTAAAATAGAAACATCAAGAATGGAAAACAACAATATCCTCCAATAAATTTACACTCCTAAATTTACAAAATTTCTCTTTTTACACAATATTTCTTATTGTGTTCTTGTTCCCACAACCATTATCATCTACAAGAATCTTTAGATCATCCATGTTTTTAACCATGAATAATGCAAATTACTTGGAGATTATTATGTCCAAAATCAAATTTCAATTTTGCCCTCAAATAATCTCATACCCGCTTAAAAAGTACAACATGCATAAAAATCCGGGCGCAGCTTTGGTCCTTGACAATGACCATCCGTTGCACCCCTTACAAGGCAAAAATGTTGGCTTTTTTTTTTTTAAAAAAACGATTTTACGTTTTATGATTTTTCATTCTCCTTTCGTTTTTAGGTAAAATCTACGCTTTGACTAGAAGTCAAAACTTATCAATTTTGGCTTCTATAGGTGCAGCGGATGGTCCTTGTCAAGGACCAAAGCTGCACCCTAAAAATCCAAACAGCTCTGAGCCAACGGACACTGTATACACATAAGATCTAAAAGGCTCGGAGATTTGTGCTGGAGTTGTACTTGCTCATATTTCTTGAAATAATATTGCCCTTTGTACTAGATTTTCTTATTTATGGTTGAATATTCTTAATATTCATATACTCCTTGATCTAAAGACTATATGGAGTATTTAGTATGAGCATGATTATATAATTAGGTCTTATATAATTACATAATATACATTTGCCATTATTTATTTCAAAAAGTAGACATATCATCTGAGATGCAGGATTATTTTTTTTCTTCATTACCAAGTGGGATGTTTGATTTTGAGCAACAAAAAAAATTGTGGCATGTTGAATTTGATATCACTGTTACGCGTGTCAATTAGTACAACTTTTTTTTTTTTTTTTTGCTCAGAAGCTTCTACTTTATTCATTAGGCACTTTTATTATGAGGCATAAGCATTGATTGTCATAATAAAATAATCACCTCCGGTGATTATAATAAAAAAAGAATATAAAACATGTGGAGCCCACGGCCAAAATTTTCAGACTCCCTCTTTGTTTAACTTTTTTAATAAAATAATGATATACGGTCAAAATTATTTTGTACATCAGACTAAAGCTGCCTCTCACCAACGCCTTAATAAATAAGATGGCATGAGGAGTTTGGTTCCTCTCCCCCGCCTCAGGGTTCGAACCGTACTCCCCTCCCCCCTACTATATGTATTAAAAAAAAAACTGCCTCTCATCTTAAACGCAACTCCTTCATATGCTTTTGAGTATATATTTGCTTCCTCTCATAAATTTTCAAATTAATAATTGTGGAATCAATCCATGTAAATAGTACTTACGGAGTAAATAGTGATTACCCAATAATAATTATTACGTAATTAGTAATTACTATACAAGTAGTAATAATAATAAAACATATAAAAGATGTATGACCCATGGACAAATTTTTTCAAACGTTTACACCTTTTTCATTTTAATATTATATATATTAATCCATAACACATGGGCCCAATAATTATTCCATCCCCTCAACCTACGTGCGCGTTTTCTTCATCAGGAAAAATTGTTCACACTTTCTCTTCAATCATTAATATGGATTCTATTAATTTAAATTCATTTATTATTTCTTTATCATTTAAAAACGTACCTGTGTATCGTCCATATGCCTAATGTGACATGAAAAAGTAGAGAAAAAACATGTGGTCCCGTGCGAGAAGTTAAGTCATGATTTAGATATTGTTGTTTTGGC
Organism: Acacia acuminata; assembly: GCA_019022655.1. Lineage (NCBI taxonomy): Eukaryota > Viridiplantae > Streptophyta > Magnoliopsida > Fabales > Fabaceae > Acacia > Acacia acuminata. Next base: position 3,688,904 of record JAFJYI010000028.1, on the reverse strand, counting down.
TAATAGTAATAGCGTTTTTTCTCTAGTGACCACATCCACATTTGTTTTCTCTACAATAAAGAAAGAAAATCCCCCGTGCAATAACTTAAAAACATAAAAGCTCATTCAAACCTTCTACTCAGTTTTGGGCTAAAAAACCTTCCACTCAGTAAATGAAAATAGCAAAAATAAATAAATAAATGAAAACAGCAAAGATATGCAGAAATATAGGATGACTTGGACTCAAATTTTTGTTGAAATAATTTAAATATTAATAATTATCAAAATCTTTATCATAGCAAATTAAATGTGTTTGAATTGTTGCAGAATTGAGTGAGTAATGAAGCTAAAGCTATAAATATTGTTATATAAGGCAAACTTTTGATGTTAAAGAGGGCTATTTTGAAGTAAGAAAGCGTATAATATAAATATTGTTATAAAACTAAAGAAAATATAAGATAAAATCTTGAGAATGGAGTCCTTTGGGGAAACGACGACATCACATGCTTAATATATTTATATCAAATATTAATCATTATTAAGTCATTACTTAAATAAAAAAAATTTATAAATAGAAAAAGTATTTTGGAATGATTTCATGCCTATAGATATTCCACCTACTCATTTTGGATATTTTTTTAAAAAATTATCAAATCTTATATCAATTTATTTACCCGTTAAAAATAATAATAATCATGAAAATTGAGGTGGCAGAGCAACCGGTATAATTATAATTATACTCTAAAGTGCGTAAGAATGACATTTAACATTGTAATTTAATACTGGACAAAAAAAAAATTATAATTTAATAATTCCAGCAATTATGTTATCGAAAAGGACCCATTTCCTCTCTACCTGTTTTCTCCTTATGGCGCACAGGACCATGGTAGTAAAAACGTAGATTTTACCCGAAAACTAGGAGAATAAAAAATCGTAAAACGTAAAATCGTAACGTAGTAAAATTGTTAAAAAATCGTAAAATCTTAAAAGCATTTGAAAAATTAGTAAAATCGTTTTAATGAAAAAAAAATTATAAAAATATAAAATCGCAGTGATAAATCGAGTTTTTAACTACCACGTATGCACAGGACAACAATTCAACGTTTGAATTTAATAGGATTTTTGGTCCCACACATTTAATAGATTTTTGCTCAGAACACACATTTAATAGATTGAAGGAAATATTTGCTGTTTCGTTTTTGCATAATTAAATCATTGACATAAAGTGAAATTTTTTTGATAGGGAATGTAGCAAAAAACAAAATTTTGGGTAGGGAAACCATTGATTAATTGATTTAAATCATTGACACGTTTTTGCTTTTTGAAATCATTGACATAAAGCTACAAATGTTGTTAATAAGTAACCTGATTACTTAAGAAATCGGATGAATAGCGAAACGAGTTAAAGTGCTAATAAATATAATATATATGGTTTGAAGCTCTTCAATAAAATATAAGAAGACTAATTATATAGCTTCCCCCATATGACCTGAAAATAAGTGTTAGGTTAGCAACATAAAAGTAAATATTTTATTCGTAACATAAAAGTAAATGTTATGTTAGCAAAGTAACAATATTAAAATCTGAAATTAAATGTAAATAATTAAAAGAAAAGATTAAATATAGAATTCGAGTCAAATTAACAATAATAAAATGATAAATAAATTAAATAATAAATAAAACCTAATCCGTCGCGTATAGTTTCCTTACTAACATTTTCATATATGATATGTGATTCATTCTTCATTTCATTTTAACAATAAAATAATATAAAACATGAGGACCCCATATTCAAAAATTACTTACTACATCAGTGATTCTTTTTTTTTTTTTTTTTTTTTTAAATATTCCTTAATACAAAAAAAAAAATATAAAGCACGTTGGGCCCATGGGAGGTTTTTTTTTTTTTTTTTTTTTAAATTTTTTCAAACACCACCCGTGATTTCTTATTCATTTTTTAATATAATATATATACACACACGTAATATATATAATATATTAATATGTAAATAATAACAATCTCCAATCTCAATAATGGAACCGATGTATCAAAACAATTGGTGAAAGAATTTCTTTAATTTCATATAGTAGCTAAGATTATCTCATATAGATAGAATAAACATATAATAAAATTATTAAAGAGAGGATAAGAAAATAACTTAGACCTCTCGTGTTGATAACATGAAAATAAAGAATATATAAAAATAAAATAAAGTCACAAATGATTTTATAATAGCTGATTAATTAAGAAATCGATTGAATAGTAAATTTGCTTAAAGTTCCAATTAAAATAATATATAAAATGAAAAATTTTAAATTATATACCTTCCTGCTTATCTTGGTCCTTTGTGTTTTAAAGTATGAATTTTAAAATTCAAAGTGCAAGTTTAAATTAACAGTTATTGAGTAGGTGGTACAGAGTATAATATAATTGACTGGGTGAATCATTAGGTTAATATAATTGTTTGACTGTTAAGCAATATTTAGTGTTAGTAGGTGACACAGAAGCCCCGCATTATTGACTTGGTATAAGATATATGCATTAGGCAGCTTGGCCAACAATTTTTTTTTTTTTTTTAAATTAACAATTTTTTTAAATCAGATTTTTTTTTTTTTAATAAATAGTAATTACTATACGTAATAATAAAATAATATAAACACGTGGGACCCTTGGCCAAATTTTTCTCCACCTTCAGCTGCCCTTCTGGTGGAGTTTGAAAAATATGTCCGGGGAAAATTACATAATTTGACCCAAAAATAAATAACATTTTAGTACCACGTAAAATTATAGAATAATACCCTGAAATGTTAAAACTCCACATTGGTCCCATTTTCCGAAAAACAGCGCCTCCTATACTATTGAAAATGATTTTGAGGCTGATTTACATATAATACACATCTTATTAGATAATTTATATCTATATTTGAGCTTTAACAAATATATCATGGCATACAATAGGTACAAAACCAATGACCTTTGCCACCATAACAATAACATAAATTTTTATCATGTTTATTTTACCTACTAATTTCTCTTTTGTTATTCTTATCAATAATCTTTCTTCACTTCCAGTGAGAATTTGAACCACCATAAATATAACCATGTCCATATGTAAACAAATTTACACACATGTCCACAACCACATTGTTGGAGGAAATTCATCACCCTTAAAACAAAACTCATTGTTTTGTTTGATCAAATAAAGACAAGAAATTAATTTAAAATATTTATTGACTCTTTCACAATATTGCTACTACCTCAGCAAATTGAATATACCCATTTATAATAAATTTTTAGAAGAATTTGGACAATAAAGGTATGGGTCCCATCTCATATATTATATAATAATAACTTTCAATCTTGTCATGAACCACGTACGGATGGATGAAAATGAGTAATAAATATATACTTATTTGTAAATATAAGTGTTAGAAATAATCCTTTATATCATATAAGATTTTTTTCCCTCAATTAGCTCCTTTATACTATAAAATATTGACTCTAAAATTTTGAAGCCCATAATTTTTGTCCAACTATTTTTTGTTTGAATTTATTCTTGTCCCAAAAATTCTAAGGAAAATGGGCCATAAAATCTAATAATGACTTCAACAATGATGAAAGTTAAAATTCTCATAATAAATTTCCATTAAATATTTCTATATCATTAAAATATCATTTCATAATTTTTTTCTTAAATTTCAAAGTCCAGCTAATTATACTAATTATATTAAGTTTTTCCTTATAATAAGTTTAAGATTTTGCATTTTTAATCGCTTAGAAGCCTATTTATTTCAATCTTATTTCTAAAAACCTAAGGGTCTCAAATATTAGGATGTTACACCAACAATTAGTTTAAGAAATTTTCAACAATCCCACGTGAAGGCGTCTGTAGAAATTTAAAAAATTGTGTGTGTATCCCATACCTTTTTAGAAGAGAGAGAAAATATATAAATGAAAGAAAATATTATAAAATAATGACAACAACTACTTAAGTTAAGAAATTAAGCCGGACGAATTATTGTTTGTTTTTTTTTTTTTCAACAACCGATAAGACATACCATACCCAGAAAAAAAATCCAGATTAGAAACGATTATTTTACCATCATTTCCAAATTTGAGAATTCCATTTTCTCCTTCCATATTAGTAAATAATTATTTATATTGATTACATGAACAATAAGCTGAGTTTTGAACTTTCGAACTATTAAGCCATGATATTTCTCTTCTTAATCAATCCTTGTCCTCAATAATTGTAGGGAAGAAAAATGTTATAGCATGTCTTAAAAAATTAATGACTTTTTATAAAAAGATATCTGTAAAAAATATTTTAATTGTTAAATTGTATTTAGTCCAAACATAAAAAAACATTTTTCAATTACGTAGGACCCAACTTCTATTAATCCAAATGATGCCAATTGCCAACTCTTCTTCATTCAGTCCGTGAAGCCATGTGATGCAAAAGAAGCAAATATAAAAATAATATTAGAATCATGGGAGAGTTGATGCCAATGGCCTCTATTAATTTTATTCCCTGAACATATCTGAAAGGATCTTCATCCTTGTATTTCCTTCTGGAGAATAGGGTCCTTGTTTTGACTTTGGGTGTCCAAAGCTTTGAAAAGGCACTAACCCCTCTTATTATTAATTATTTATTTATTCAAACGGTTTAAAATAAGGATTAAACAATTAAATTCTAGAAATTAGAGCCAGAAGATAAATTTTTTTTGGTCAAATATTGAGAAGATAATTCAAATTGCAAATTTTGCTAAATTCGACATACTAGAATACAAAGGAACAGGAAAAGGCTCAATAATGGTGCACAGATTCCGTGACTTCATGTGTGGAAGTAAAGCATATGAAGTTTGATATGGTTTTTCAAATCAGTGACGTCATCTCTCTCCCTCTCTCATCATATAGCGTCCTGGCCTCACATTCATGTGCTTCATCCATGTTCTTCCTTTTCTTCACTCTTCACCGGAAACACGTTCTTGTTCATCTTGTCTCCTTGTGCAACGAAACAGATGAGTGAACGGTACTGGGCCGATGAAGCTCAATCAGCACCGTTATGGAGTTTTTCCCATCGCAGTGCGTGTGGTGAAAAAAAATGAAACCTAACTTGTAATTCTCTCTCTTCCTCTTATAATCTGAAGATGAATGATGGATAGACGAGTCCACTGCAATATATAGTCAAACTGCACTTGCAATTCTCTCTCTTCGTCTTATAATCTGAAGCTGGAGGATATTGGAGGTGGACGATGGGAAGAAGATAGAGAAAGGACTGGTTGTATAATATGAAGACGAAATGTAAGGTGACTGGCATGGTTGAGCAATGGTGATTATATATTGGAATATAGAAATTTGAAAATTGAAAAAAATGAGGGACAGAAGAGAAGGGAAATTCAAATCTGAAAGATGAGAAACAACATTGTCAACACATCTTCATCTCTACACGAAGGAATATCTCCACACTGCAGAATGCGGATTAACTGTTGGGTTCTTGAGATGCCTGAGAAGGAAGAATTTGGAAATTTGAAATTTGAATCTGAAGCCAAGGGACAATATGAAATAAGGAACCTTGGGAAGCGTGAGGTATGTGTAGTTTTTTCAACGCAAGCCCGTGTAATTTCCAATTTTTGGCAAAAGGTCAGTGATATCATTTCACTATAACACCTACACGATGAGAGAGAAAGACTGTCCTGTGAAGCCGAGTCGTGATTATGATATTGGAATAAAACAATGACGGCTTAGGAATAGTAACATGTAAGGAGAGCGATGATAAGCAGTGGACAGTGACGGCTTGAAGGGATGCGTTATTATAGATATATTGATGATGATGATTGATATATTGATGATAGCAAGAATCTCACTCTTCTCAAAAATAAATGAGTAAAGTTAAGGCAAAATAGCATAAATGTGAAGCATGCCAGTCATTTTAGCATTTATTCAGAATGTAGAATAGATGGAACGTATACAGATATATTGGAGGTGTTCTGTTTTGATAGGTTTTTTTTATAACAATGAATTGTTATAAATTTGAGTTGTTTGACTTTGATGATGACTGTTTGGGAATAGGGAAAATTCCCCTTAGAACCTAAATTAGCAAAATATTGTCAAATAAGACTTAAAGAAAAATTAGATGTCAAGTATTATTTCAGAAGTACTGATATAGTTGTTAACGTGTATCGATTTAGCTGTTAACGAGTACTGATTTAGTTATTAGGATATAGTTGTTAACATTTGCTGATTTAGTCATTAATTTTATACTGATATAGTTGTTAATATTTATGAAATAATATCAGAAAAGTCCCGAGGCCCTTTTTTAACATATAACTTTTCTTAAGGCCTTTTTTGACATTTTTTAGTTTTGGCCTGCCTTGGGGTGGATCTTCCCTTTGGAAATATTCGTATGACAAGATATAAAGGAGTTTGTTCAAAGAGGAGAATATTTATATCTATAAAAAAATGAGTGAAAAGTGTAAGGCCCTTTTAATATTTTATATTTACTAGAAGGACTAGTATTTTTCTATATATAAAATATATCAGATCATTCCGATCAATAAAATCTTCATATAGGAATTTTTATTGATTTAAAAGGGAAAAAAAAAACGAAGCTTGTGATTGCAGTGCAAGCAATAAAAAACGAAGCTTGTGATTGCAGTGCAAGCAATCTATCTATTTTATATTCACAATTGTACCATTCATTCCTTTTAATATAACTTTATGGTATATGATACGATGAGATGTATCTTAATGAGTTTTTAATAAAATAATACGAATCATAGGTAAGGGTGAGCAAATCAAAACCGAACCGACTAATTCGGTATTCGGTTTTTCGATTTCGGTTCGGTTTCGGTCCGGTTTTTTTTTTTTTTTTTTTTTTTTTTTTTTAAAAAATAGTTAAAACCAAATAACCGAAGTTATCAACGATTTTATTTTTTTCTCCAAAATAAAAAAGTTTCAGCCTTGTTTCATTTTTTTTTTTTTTTTTTTTACATGAAGCCTTGTTTATTTTTTTCACAAACATATATTACAGACTTAACAAGCCCATTTCATTTCATTCGGTCCAAGTCCAACTTCTTACTCTCAAATCTAACCTAATTCCTCCGTCCTTCCTCCTTCCTCCAATCGGCCAGTCCTCCTAGTCCTCTCCTCTCGGCAACGTCACCAGCAATATGAAATCCATCTTCTTCTTCCCTCCCTCCATGCTCCATTTGCTTCTGCTAGCTGCTCACTATGATCCGTAAGGGGGCTGAAAGTCGCGTTTGTGGTTGGTGGATATAGAGATCGAAGAATCTGGCCGATCTAATATGGGTGAAGATCGAGATCGAAGAAGCAACCAAATCGAAGTTGTGGAATGGACAAAAGCGCTCATAGATCGCAGAGGGGAGGGAGACTAGGTCGTCGGAGATCGTGTGTGAGGGAGACGATTTGGGATTTTTTTCCCCATAAAATTTGGGATGGGATTCAGATCTGACCGTGTGAGAGAGACGATTTGGGATTTTTTTTTTCCATCAAATTTGGGATGGGATTCAGATAATCAGATTTGACCATGCGAGGGAGACGATTTTGGAATTTTTTTCTCATCAAATTTGGGAAAGGATTCAGATTTGACCTTTTTAAAAAAATTTTAAATCATTAATCCAAATTTCAAACTCTTGTATCACATTCCTTCACATTTCCAACTCAAATAACTGAACTACACCAAAAACAGAACCGAAATTAGTCGGTTGTTCGGTTTCGGTTATTTCAGTGCTTCGGTTTCGGTTCTGTCCTTAAAATACCTTCAATTCGGTTTTTCAGTTTTTACCAAAAAACCGAACCGAACATCGAATGCTCACCCCTAACATAAGCTAGCAAACAATTATATATTAATTTATTTTATTGGTTAAATAGAGTAGAAGTCTTGTAGAAGTTGAAAATTTTTAAATGGAGGGATAATAGATGAATAAATATGCTCGTAATTTTATTTTAAAAAAGTAATTACTTGAATGGAAGTAATTATTGCTTGTTAAGGAGTCTTTTCTTATGTGGAAAAATTTGTTTATAGATTGAGAGGATATATGTATGACAAGAGAGGGATGAAGAAAGAACTACCACAAATTTGAGATTATGTTAGTATTTTCCGTGAAATGACTATATGTCTGTCTAAATTTCACATTATGTCTAAATTTCAGTAAGTCTATCATGTAGTGATTAATGATGAAGAAATGTTTTTTTTAAAAAAAAATTATTTTATTTGGCTAAGGGTATAGTTCTTTTTTAGACTTAGAGTGTCAACCGTCAAAGTTTTTATCTCTTTCAATAACACTTTCTAATAAGTAAACTTGTATTCTCTTCGTTATAGTTATCATATTAACCAACAATTTGTTGTTAGTTTAAACTTCTATTTGTTATTAAAACCTGATTGGTCACTGAACCTGTCGGAAGACTAGGTTAAGGGTCAATGGATCAGACCGGAGTCGGGTCAAACCAGATTATATAATATTTATTTACAAAATCATATATTCATATGTTGCTTGCTGTGTAGATTTAATGAGATTGGCCCCACAAGGTTTTTGAAAAAAGTTGAAGAGACGTGGAGTTGTCTCCTTTTTGTCCTTCTCTCGACTTCAATTTAATGACCCTGCTCTGCTCCTTCACATCATTTTACTTTTAGAACCCTCATTTTAATGAAGCGTGTAAAGGATGCCTTCATCATCATCACCTAGCCAAACCCATGCTCATGCTCCGTAGAACGAACCCAAGAATTTTACGGCCCCTGGGGTGTGAAAATAAAAAATGCTACATTAATTGGTAGCATTTTCTTTTATAATAAGGGAAAATTCTATTTAAATACCAGCTGAATTTGCAAAACCCCCAAAAGTCCTCCGAATTTGTAAAAAGACTCAGAGGTGATAAGGACTTTTGTGGGTTATGCAATTTCGTGGGAAATGACCCTAATGCCCTTCCTCTCTTCCTCTTCCCCCTTCCTCTCTCTCTGAACCAGAACCACTCACCGCCGCACGTTCGTTCACCACCGTCTACCTCTGCCGTCGACGCCAACGCCACACCCTCCACCTTGACGCCGCACCCGCCAAAGACCGTGAAAAAGAAAACAAAAAAAGCGAAACACGAAACACACACCCGAGAAAACTAGAAACATTAATTTTTTTGATCGGTCGATCCGGAAGAAATTGGAAGAAGAAGAAGACGTTTTGAAGGAAGGAAGGAAGAAGAAATGGAAGGAAGGAAGGAAGCAAGAAGAAGAAGGAAGAAGAGAAAAGGAAAAAAATAAAGAGTGTGCACTCCTTTCATAACATAATTATCTATCTCGAATATTATATTTTAGCAAATGTGTGTTATAACACACTACTATTTTGGGAATTTTTGGTATTATTTCCCTTGAAAAATAATGAGGCAAAATTAAATATGATTTTGGGGAGCATAAGTTGCCCCATGAGTGAACACTTAAGAAAATTATCAACAATTAGAAAGTGTGTAATTAATGCCTAATTGTTTAAGCCTCTAACAAGAGAATATTTAAGGTAGATTATAGAAAATCCTTTAGATAAGTGTTTATGGCTAATATTAGCATAAAGTGTGCTTGCTAATCAATTAGAAAAGATTAAGAAAAATTGGTGAGATTAAGAATATGAAAACCCTAAATCCTAAAAAAGATTGCTAATCATGGGATTAAGGCTCTAATTAAGCTTCTAGCTAATTTAGATAAATTAAAAAAAAAATAATAAAGGGAAGAGAAAACCAAAATTTAAAACACTCGAGTGTGATTTTTTTTTTCTGGCCCCTAGTCTTAAGCTTTGTAGTTCCTTCCGCTATAGTTGCTACTATTTATTTCAAAAATATATTGGAGATGGAGATATGTCAAAAATTTGGAAGATTAGAGTTAAAGTAACCTTTTGCATGAAATGGTAAATGGCGTTTGTGAAATGGTAAATGGCGTTCGTGGAATGGTTAAACTGTCATTTTTTTTTGTTATCCATAAAGAGTAAAAAATGGCACCTGGAAAACAATGGTAATTGGCGTTTGTGGAATGGTAAGTGATGTTTGTGGAATGGTAAATGGCATTTTTGTCATAACATACATGAAAGAAAAAAATGGCACCCTAGGAAAACAATGGTAATTGGCGTTTCTGGAATGGTAAATGACGTTTGTGGAATGATAAATGGCGTTTGTGGAATGGTAAATGGCGTTTGTGTTATAACATACATGAAAGAGAACCCCCGTAAAACAATGGTAATTTACCATTGCACAAATGCCATTTACCATTCCACAAACGCCAATTACCATTGTTTTCCCAGGTGCCATTTTTTACTCTTTCATGTATGTTATGACACAAACGCCATTTACCATTCCACAAACGCCATTTACCATTCCAGAAACGCCAATTACCATTGTTTTCCCAGGGTGCCATTTTTTTTCTTTCATGTATGTTATGACACAAACGCCATTTACCATTCCACAAACGTCATTTACCATTCCACAAACGCTAATTACCATTGTTTTCCAGGTGTCATTTTTTACTCTTTATGGATAACAAAAAAAAATGACAGTTTAACCATTCCACAAATACCATTTACCATTTCACAAACACCATTTACCATTTCATGCAAGGCGAGTAAAAAAAAAAAAAAAATCACACTCAAGTGTTTTAAAACACACTCGAAGTGTTCACTGGAGTGTGTTATAACACACTCCAGTGAAAGGAGTGCACTCTTAGACCTTTTTTTTTTTGTTTTCTCTTCTTCCTTCTTCTTCCTGGTTCCTTCCTTCCTTCATTCATTTCTTCTTCTTCTTCCAATTTCTTCCGCATCGACCGATCAAAAAAAAAATACTGTTTCTAGTTTTCTCACGTGCGTGTTTCGTGTTTCAGTTTTTTGTTTTCTTTTTCACCGGTGCCGATGGGTGCGGCGTCCAAGGTGGAGGGTGCGGTGTTGGCGTTGACGGCGGAGGTAGACGGTGGCGAACAAACGTGCGGCGGCGAGTGGTTCTGGTTCAGAGAGAGGAAGGGGGAAGAGGAAGAGAGAAAGGAAGGGCATTAGGGTCATTTCCCACAAAATTGCAAAACCCACAAAAGTCCTTATCACCTCTAAGTCTTTTTACAAATTCGGAGGACTTCTGGGGGTTTTGTAAATTCAGCTGGTATTTAAATGGAATTTTCCATCTATAAAAAGTATAAATTATTTAAAATATTATTAATAACAAAAAAAAATCTATTTAAATTAACTATTAGTCATAATCTATGTTCTCATAGTCATCTTTTAATAAAATTTAAAACTTGTCTAAAATACTAACCCTAAAATCTTCTTTAATTAGTATAAAGTAATATCCTAAAAAAGATAAAATCCTGCATGATAAATTTTATGAAAGATATTTAATAAAAAATGTAATTTAAAGTAGCTTATTGATTCTCAAAAATTTATCATTTATCATTTATTGTAAGATGTTAAAAAAAGAGCCGACGAGCCACCAAGAAGAGGAAGAGACGAAGGTGATTTCCGTAAAGCGCAAAAGAAGTGGGCTTAGGGATATATTCAAGGTGTGGGCCCCACCTCTTTTAATTTTTTTTTCCTACTATGTATGAAAACAAACGTACACATGCGTTATTATGACTAATGTACATCTCAGTTAACATATATTAAACTAAGCCACTAGTATTTATTACTATTGATTACTCTATACAAACGTAAAGATTATTACTATTGATTTGTTTTACTAAACCAATTTTTGGAACAATTCATTTCTCATTTTGCGTTTCATTTTCTTAGATTATAAGTGATGCTTCCTCTGGGTTTTGCGACAGACCTTTCAGTCTTTTTGACCAGTTCGGCTTCACAAATTATGGCCGCCTTGAGCTGAACATCTCAAGGATCTCATTCTCTGACTCCAAGTTTGACCTTTTCAAGGCATGAAATGTGTGGTCTTTGACTGATTTAATAGTCAAATTTAATATTGGGGGATAGAAGGGCAAAATTGCTACGTTTTGTAAACTTCCTGGGCAAAATTGCTCCCCAGTGAAAACTTCTAGGACAAAATTGCTCCTTAGCGAAAACTTCCAGGGCAAAAATGATACTTAACTCTTTTGATTGATGAGGTGGCATGCCACATGTGCACTGGCATGCCACATGTGCACTCGCTTAAACTTAACAAATCAAAATTAATGGAGGGGCAAAATTGCTACGTTTTGTAAACTTCCATGGCTTTTTTGGTCCAAAAAAAAATTTCGCCTTACCAGTGCTCCTGAGCGAAAACTTCCATGGCATTTAGGACCCTTATCCCTTTATTTTTTTTAAAAAATTAGGGTGGGTTGTCCGTCCCTGATGCTCTGTAAGCCAAGGAGAAAAGGACAGAACACTCCACCTCTCAATCACTTTCGGCCAGCTGCACTCCCTGATGTTCTCTTTAATGCATGCTTGCACATGCTCAATTCATCTCTCTATGATTTTAGCAGCTTAGTCACGCATGCCCTCCCTCATTTCATATTTTCGTTTTGGGCTAAGCATAGAATAAGAAAGAGATAGAGTCCGAGACAGAAGAGAGGATGGATAAAAGAGGATGAAAGAGAAAATCAGAGAGCCGATGCATCCTCGGGTCAACCTCTGGTGCTCCCTCAGGCTTCACCACTATAATGGACTGAAGACTACGCTGGCGGTTGAAGTAATCTTGGATGGAACGAGGGACCATGAGGTGCTCAATCCCGTGGATCACTCCGTCGGGTCGGGAGACAACATCAGGGTGAATAATCTTGGTGAGATCCACTGTCCATTCCCCGGTCCCATTATTGGCAAGGTGAATTCTGTGTAATGCGAGTCTAGAAGAGCCGAGGAAGAAGAAGCCACCGACCAAGGAGAAGAGATAATGTTTTTAATTAGGTTGGAGTTTTTCAGTCCCCTTTCACCCTCCACGTCTTCATTTTATTTTTTATTTTAAGTCATTTTATTCCACAAATGTAAACCACTAATGGTGTTAATTCATAAAGTAACAGTCTTGTGCTAACTTTAGCTTTTAAAAAAATTGTTGGCATTTAAGGTCTAGATAATAGTTTATTGTGTTGAGTGCTCTTGGGCCAATAGTTTGTTAGTAAAATTGCTCCTTAACCCTATTTTCATTTTGGGCTAAGCATAGAATAAGAAAGAGATAGAGTCCGAGACAAAAGAGAGGATGGAGAAAAGAGGATGAAAGAGAAAATAAGAGAGAGACGAAAGCAAGAGAGTGTTTGGAGAAGGAAGAAGAGTATCCAAACCTTTATGCAACTAGTTTCTCGGTTGTTGGTGAGTCTTCTAGCTAATCCCTCTCCTATCCTCATTCTAGTGGTTGGGTGATGTTCTTGAGGCTCTGAAGGTGCTAGAGGTGCTGTATTGTTGGTGAGAAGTTTCAGTTACCATATAAACACTGTCATTCTGGAAGGCCTGTGAGGTCAGTCGGAATGACATCTTCTTACTATGAAATTTGGTAAGAAGAAAGTACACTTTCTAATCTTTAAAATGAGTAATATTAATCGACTACTCTTTTCTAAATTTAGACATTAAAACTGAAAAATCATGTTTTGATATTCAAGTAGTGTTCACTTTTTGAAATTCGGGAATGATACTATAACAAATTCGTTTAGTTTAGTGATTATTTTTTCTTCAAAATCGATTTACAGAAAAAATAATAGAAATTTGAATCACACCAATCGGAGCTTTATAAAATTAATTATGATTTTTTAGGGTTTGACAGGAAACCGTAAAAAAAAAAAAAAAAAAAAAAAATGGTTTCCAGATTTGGGTTTCATTTTGTAAAATGGTTTTGACTAAGTAAATGATATCTAAAAAAATTATAAAACTTTTCAGATTTCAAGTACACATGATACGTTTCAAAATAATATATAATATAAAGCAAATGAATTAATGTAACAGAAGTTATGAATTTTTGAAATTAAGTATAGAATCTGGAACTTTTTTAGAATAGTAAGGATTTATTGATTAATCTAGAACAGTATACGTTTCTTTGGTAGTAGAATACATTTTCCCCTAAAAATACACTTAATGAGAGACATGTGGAATTTTGAACCACTTAATTTGGATATCTATAGAAAAAGATATGAATTTTCAAAATTATTAAAAATTCTGCCAAATTATAAGTATTGTGCGAAAATAAGAAAATAATGGCACTTGAGATAATTTGGGACAAGTATGAGTCCAAAGATATGGAACATGTCCTAATGGCTAATGTTGTCGAAGAGGATACTAATTTATCATGACTCTAATAGTGTAATGATATGCTTAGGGTCATGAGTTGACAAAGAAGAGAACGGTCCCAACAACTTTATTGTATTTGAAGAAAGGTAAAGAGGAGGACACAGACTGAAGGTAGTAATTTATATGCATGTATTAACCATTCTATATATATTGAATGTATTGAATGTGTTGTATGTATAAATGGTGGTTGACTACCATATACTATATGCATTTTATGTAAGTGATTAACATTACTACTGAGATTCATTTGAATCTCAGGATTTTTGAAATAGCTAAACTTGCAGCTCGGGTCAGAGGCTCAAGAACGAAGAAGGTGATCACGATGACAGATTTTTTTTTTTTTTTTTATTACTTCTTTCAGATACTATTGAATTATATAAATTATTTGTACGTAATAGTTATTTTCAGCTACAGTATATAGTATAAATGAATAGTACTATCGTATAGCTACAATGATACAGTATACGTGAACAGTAAATAGCTACAGTATGCATGAATAGTAATATCACAGGTTTAAAGAACGCTTCCATATACGTAAATAAAAGAGGCGAAGTCCAGGTGTTACATTGCCTATAAAGAAACACGCAACAAGACTAATTAAAATTGGGAAAAAAAGAACGCACATATAGGATTGAGATAAGGAAGCTTTATAAATTTTTATTTTATTTGAAGTAAACATTACATTAATGAAACTTTTATCTATATAGAAAAATCTTCTAATAAATTGAAAATGTATTTAGCAAGAGAGGGCCCAGTGCGCAAGTTTCTCTTCTGGTGAAGTGTATGAAAATATAGTGTCACTTATAATAAGCGTTATGAAAATTAAGGAGTCTATGTGAATTTCCTATTTCCTTCTTAGAAAATACTTTGTAACACAAATATAACCACCCACATCAATATTGTCTTTTTCTGGGTTTAATAATGAAGGCTTTAAGGAGATTATCAAAAAATCTACCAACTCGGTAAGCTTTTTTCCACAGCATAAAAATTGATAAATTATTTTAATAAATATATATATAACTAAAACTGTGTTTATAAATGTTTGTGGCAAAAACATGACTATGAATATTAAATTATTTGTAATATAACAAACTTATATCATTTATATTATGTGATAAAAAAACATATGTTTGAAATAGATTTTTATCCACCAATAAATATGATGAAAAATTAAAATTATAAACTTTTACGTACCAAAAAAATTATGAAATTTTATAATACAATCAAAATTAATAAATTTTATAATATAGTAGAAATTTTGAAAAAAACAATATTAGAATTATTTCTTGGTTGTATAACACATTTTAATTCAAATGGAGATTTATATGAGCTTTGAAAATAGAGGGAAGGTCTGTGTGATTAAGATAAAAAATAAGGGTAGTCAAAGTATTTCACTCTAGATTATAGTGTAGAGTTATAGAGATTATCTGAGATCCCAATTGAGAATCTCAAAAGTGTTTATTTACGTAAATTAAGACAAAACTGTTCTCACATATTTACCTTATACACCACAAATCATGTTTGAAAAGCTGTTTTTAAAGGCTCCAATCTCATTTTGAACAAGCACTAGATGACATCTGCTAGTATATCCTTCATGATAAGGTTCATTTGGGCCTCCCTAACACAACAACTGCTGAAAAATAATTACTTCTTACAAAATAATTAGAGTGTATATTTGCTTTTGTTTCTTTCAACTATATTTCTTCTCCCTTCCAGAATGTGTGTGTGTAATTTAACATTGTCATATATATATATATATATATATATATATAGCCTTACTTGAATTTATTAAATTTCTTGAATTGTATCATACATTTTCAAATAAGATTATTTGAGTTCAAAGTAAGCCTTCAAAATAAAAATGATATTAATATGCGGAATCATCTTTACTTTTCTTCTGTGGAAATGTTTGCCTATAAATAGAGCTGATAGACAAAGAAATCAGAAAGTGACACTAAGGCTATTGATATTTTTGTGGCTCTAGTATCATGTTGAGTGGGTCAATCAAATAAAGTTGAATATTATGTCACATTCATTCAAAAATTGAACAATTTATTTCTTTTGAGTAAGACTTACTTCATATTTTATCAAATTTCGTTGAATTTTGTCACACACTAACACATATCTTAAAGTTGGTCTTTCACGTCGGTTAATAGGCAAAGCGACCTTGGGAAAAATGTGGTGGTATTTTTGTAATATTTTCAAATTTTCTACAAATTCTAACGTTGATTGTTTTAAAAACCAGCGCAGTAAATTAAAGAGATTTTGCTTGGGGAGAATCTCATTAAAACGACTAGATTTATTTAAAAAGGTTTGATTGTTGCCGAAGCTCTAGTGACCGGTCACTACCTGTTAGCTGGCCAGAGCGACCACCACCTGCCAACCATTAAAGGCTCATACCACCTAAAATTAATGTGTTATTGATAGGAGGATTCTACTTGTTCATGAAGAGTTGCACACTTGTTCTTTCTACTCTCCATGTATAAGTGTGGGAATCCTCCAAAGAACAATACATTAATTTTCGGTGGTTGGAGTCAGACCATTTGAAGCTCCAATGCCTACCAGTAAGCTGCGACCACCTTAAATTAATATGTTATTCATTTGAGAATTTCACTTATTCATGAAGAGTCAGAACTTGTCCATGAAGATCGAATCTAATCGGGAGCTCCAACCATCGAAATTAATGTGTTATTTATTAGAGAGTTTCCACTTATTCATGAATAGTTGTACACTTGTTTATGATTATATTCTTCATGTATAAATCTAATAAGTGGAATCCTCATATGAACAATACATTAATTTCCTACGGTGGAGCTTCAGCTTAGCGGCGGCGGCCGGTGACATTACAACTCCATGCTATTAGAACTTTGCTCAAGGCTATTAGAACTCCATGTCTTATTTTTATAGTACCAGATGTTCACTGAGTTATTGATTATCAAACCCCGTTTTATATTTTTACTTCCCTATGTGTGTGTTTATATATATGGAAAAATGTCATTTAAATACCAGATGAAATTACAAAACCCCAAAACATCTATTAAAAAAATTAAAAGGACACAAAGGTGATGAAGAGGAATCTAAGATTTTGAAACTTAAGTGTTTTTACTAAAATACCCCTCATCTCTCTCCTCTTCGTCTCTTCCTCTTCCCCGGCCACTCTTTTTCTCTCTCCTCTCCCTCTCTTAATTTTCACTCTCACCTACGCCTTTCTTTCCTCACTGGCGATAGCTTCCACCTTCACCATCGCTGTCGAGTTTCGCCATAACCACCAAAAACGCCACGACTATGGTTTTGGAGACCTAAGCTTGGAGCTACGACTGTGAGTTTGTTTCTGGTATGATTTTATGAAATTTTAATCGTTTGGGATGGGGTGGTTGTTGGGGTGTTGGGTGTTGGAAGGGAAAGGAAGGAGAGATGAAGAAGAAGGTGAATAGTAAAATGAGCTCGGGAGGCCGAAAAATCCAAAGTAATGAACAAGAAATGAGTTTCATGAAGAAGAAGTTGAACAATAAATGTGGACTTTTAACAAAATTCATAATGGAATTAACAAGTTCGAATGAGAATAACAAATGTTTTTGTCGGGGTAACACATGTCACTACGAAACCAAACTCTTAGCACAATTAACAAATATTGTAATAAGAATAACAAATTCTTTAATGGTATTAATAAGTTCAATAATAGGAATAACAAAGGCATGAGATGCGTACAACCTGACGAATACACTTGTTATTCTCATTACGGAACTTGTTAATACTATTGAAGAGCTTGTTATTTCCATTACGAAATTTGTTAATTGTCCTCGGATTTTGGTTTCAGTAGAGTGACATATGTACACCCTAATCAATACACTTATTGTTCACATTCTTCTTCCTCAAATTCATTTACTGTTCATTATTGGATTTTTCAGTCTTACTGAGCTCGTTTTATTATTCATCTTCTTCATCTCTCCCTCCTTCCCTTTCCAACAATGGAGTCCAACCCCAACAACCACCACATCCAAATGATTAAAATTTTGGAAAATCAAATCAGAAACAAACCTACAGTCGCGGCTCCAAACTTGGGACTCCAAACTCACAGTCATAGCTCCAAGCTTGGGTCTCGAAACTCACAGTCGCAGTGTTTTTGGTGGTTATGGCGGAACTTGCCAGCAATGGTGAAGGTGGAAGCTGTCAGCGGCGAGGAAAGAAAGGCGTAGGTGAGAGTGAAAATGAAGAGAGGGAGAGGAGAGAGAAAGAGAGTGGCTAGGAAGAGGAAGAGATGAATAGGAGAGAGATAAGGCATATTTTAGTAAAAACATTTAAATCTTAAAATCTCAAATTCCTTCTCATCACCTCATGTCCTTTTAATTTTTTAATAGACGTTTTAGGGCTTTAGAATTTTATCTCGGTATTTAAATGACATTTTTCGTGTGTGTGTGTGTGTGTGTAGGGGGGGGGTTACGGATAGCCATGCCTTTGTGCTTTCTACCCCAAAAGATCAGTTTTTTTTTTCTTTTAAAAAAAAAGAATTATCTTCTAACTTGATCTACAACTTTAGCTCATCTCCAAAAATGTTCCTCTCGGGGTAAAACGTTTAGGATCATGGCATGTTTATCTTGGAAAGTTTTACGGCTATCGCCATATTGGGACTGATGGATGAGTTAGTACCTCCAGACCCACGAATACCTTTGATTCAAACACATTGCAAGACTGCATACTCCTCTGGTTAGATTTCTCTCAGCATCATTTTTTCATCATTCCTCATAATCTCTAAACCATATATGTCCAATCAGTCTAAAATATCACAATACTTTTCTCTTCTTTTCCCAATCAACGGCGAGATGGACTCATGAGAGATAATGAGAAACAAAGATAATGAGAGGATCTCCTTCCATACTCCTCTTATCCTATTTATAAGACACTTTCACAATATTTCATACATCCCAAGAAAAATCTTAAATTTCATTAACTCTTCTATAAAATTCAATAACTTTTTAACTTTATCCCTACTTAATATATATTATACCCTATGGGAATAAAATTAATAGAATAATAAATGAACGACAAAATTGTACATTAATCTAAAAAATTTCTATTTCTACCATATAAATAGGATAAAAAAAAATTCTCACTCTATTTCTATGGGAATAAAATTAAAATAATAAATGAGCACGGTGCTTTCCCTGAAGACTATTTAGGAATGGAGTATTGTAAAATCTCAAATTTTGAGATTTTAGAAATTGGAATGAAGAAGGAGCCGAGCGAATATTTGGAGAATTAGATTGGGATGTGGAAGTGCAACACATTGGACGCTTTGGTCCAAAAAGTAGCTTATCGGTCTCCTATATTCTCCCATGCAGATCCATATAACTTAGTTTTTCTGTTTTGGTTGCTATTGTGTATCAAAAAAAGGACTATAGAGGAGTATTGTAAAATCTCAAATTTTGAGATTTAGAAATTGGAAATAATATTTGGGAATTAGATTGTGTCTTTGGTCCAAATACTCCTATGTATGCAGATCCATTCAACAGCAAAACAAGCCCATGTCTCATTCTTATTCTCATCTCACGGCCCATGAATTAAAACCCAACCCATTATCTAATACATTCATTTAGCCTATCATCAAAGCAAAAACACATATCCACCATCATATATTTCGGCCAAAACACGTTAAGTAGAAACAGGAAAGAATATCAGCAAAAGTAGATCACGCCATGCTCTCCTCGTTAGCATATCTTCTCGGTTAGCGACTGAACACACAAGAACAGTGAAAACAGTAACCCCATTCTTCTTCTATAAGCAAATCCAGACCTTCCATACCCCATCGAGCTCAACGCCTGTATTATATATATATATCCATGCTCTTTGGTTCCTGATTACTCATATTATCTCAACTAAAACTGAAAACTGAGGACGAGAAAGAGAGAGTGAGAGTGAGAGTGAAACCGTGAATTTACTTGCTCAATCTTCCTTTGCAAATCAACACCGAAAACAGGGGTGTTGTGTGGCGGTGGAAAACTAGCGTGCAAAACCAGCAACCGGAGGTAAGCTATTGAGTCTCTTCCTTCTAGTTCCATCATTTCCCAACGCAATTTTTGAGTAGTAAACCGTAGGAATAGACCCAAGAAGTTTCTGCTAAATAGAACCGAAGAATAGGGACTATTTTTTTAGCTTGCGTTGCATCTGTTAGCTTGTCTTCACTACACACACACACTCCATATATATATATATATATATATATATATGTATGTATGTTGCTGCATGTGAAAGGGTATATTGTATGTGCTTCTATGTTATATATATATATATATGGTTTATTATATATCCGCATGTAAACGTTTGTCCAGAAAAAACGTAAAATGAAAAATCGTAAAATCGTAACGTAGTAAAATCGTAAAAACTTAAAAGCGTTTGGAAAATTAGTAAAATCGTTTTAATGAAAAAAATCGTAAAAATGTAAAATCGCAGTGATAAATCGAGTTTTTAACTACCATGGTCCAGTTAAGTGATACTACGTCGTTTGTGTAAAGCCCGTCCCAAATGCGCCTTTATTTATCAGAGTTATAACACACAGGCATCAAAATGATTTGGACGACTTAATTGTGGAATAAAACTTTCATAAAATAACTTAGTTTGAAGATACGAAGATAAATTTTTCGCGATTTGAATCCATCCCATAGTGGGATGTTAATACAGTAATCCAAAATAGACAGATGATAAACATTAAAATACAGGCTAACTACTCATATTTTTTCCAAAAGTTCCATCTGCTGTAACCCTTACAGCTGCATCTTGCCTCTTGATCCCGAACCACTACCTGTCTCTTTCATGCGGTGCGGAGTTCAAATGAATGAACCCCGGGGTAAGTCAATCTCATATGCGGGTATGAAATGTAAATGACAAGATAGCACATCTATAAGCATAGAATAATTCACGAAAACAAGTCGCACCGTAACCGATTAGCTTAACGGCCAAGGACCGCACCCTTTGGAACACGCAACTCCATTTTAGGACACGCAGACCCTATGAGACACACAGCCTCAATCCATAGCTAGGATACACACAAGCAAATTATCTAGCAACCATGATCAGTCATACATGCATTACATACATACAAGCTAATAAGATAACAGTTACCCACCTCGAGCTTGAATCCTTAAATTTCTGTCCGGTAGGTGTTGGGATCGGTCAGGGCGTCTATGAAATCCTATAAACGTTTATCATTGCCATTAGTCACTTAATCACGTCGCAACGTAATTAGCTACACGAACTAATTTTTAGAGGATTAAAAATGAATTAACCCCCAAAACTCCCTCACGAATAATACCTTCTTTTTTTTTTAATTATCATTAATTAATGATAACACTATTTTATTAATTAATAAATCCCTATATTATTTATTATTATTTATCTATCTATTTATTATTTTTCTACAATTGTTTTAAACTCTCAAAGGCTATCCAAACATTTTAGATTAGGAGCTTACAAATACCAACCATCATGCAAATTTTGCTTTAATGCATTTTATTTAGTGTTTCTCATGGTTCTTCCTAAATCATCTATACACACACAAAATACTTGACAGTAAAAACCTTCGTGTTATTATTTATTTATTTATTTATTATTATTATTATTTCTTTTTTTTAATTACTTGTTTATTTGTTTTCATCTTCCAATTATCCATATACACTTTCAGAGAAATCAACTTTTTTCCTTCTCTCATTATTTGTGCAGTGACGTACGTGTGAATATATATATATATATATATATATTTATATATAATCATTTATTTACTTTATTATAATTATTACTACTTCTATCACAATATAGCACACACACCTGAGCTAATACAGTGCACACACATACATCTAACTACGTGTTACTCACATGCACTCACACATGCACTCACGTGATACTCACACACACCTGGTTCATCATATGCTACAACCTAGTTGTAGATATATATATCTATATATACACGCCCCTAAATAGATCAGTAAGGTTCTCCTAGTTTATCTCTAACAGCAACGTTTTATATGGTGTGTGTATCTATATATGGTAGAAAAGTAAGTTAATTATTAACAATAGAACACTATACGTGAGTACCTTACAGCTAAGTTTTTAATAGAGAAGCCTATCAAAACATATACTTCTTCTCTATTAATTATTACTTTAAAAATCTATTACGTGAAGCATTTTCTTATCCTGATGCAAAAACATGAAGAATGCATGTGGTTACTCTTTTCTAAGATGTGAACATGACAAGCCCAGGAGCTAAATACTATTTCATTTTTTGAGCTGTCATTACTTCCTAGCATCAGTGATAATACATATATATAATAGGTAGCATATCATACTTTTCATATAGGAGGCTTCCTTCTCTGAGTAGCAACGAAAAACACATATATGATCCATCAGCTTGGTTTCAGTTTTTTATTTGCAGCAAAACCAAAGTTCATTCCTACAACTACTACTTAGGGAGTTGCATTGGAAAAAGAAGGAAGAGAAGTTTAGTATTACCTCTGTTTTTGCTGGTGAAAGCAGAGTATACACACACACAGTTCCAATGCTCACTCACTCTCCTTCGTCTCACTCACACACAAACAGCTCGGTTTCACTCTTCCTCGCGCTTCCATGTTCTCGGACACAGCCTCCTCTGTTTGCTGGTTTCAAAACAGAGAATACAGTCTTCTTTCTCTCATTCTCTCCCTCTCGGTTTCACTCTACACTTCTGTTTATTTATTTTTTTTCTCTCGAACACACCGTTCTGGCCAAACGGTTGCGATGAGGGAGTTTATAGCCGCTGATACGTTGATGGGTGTTGGGCTCGATGGGATCTCTGCTACGCCGAAAGTGAGGTTCAAACGTTGTGGAGACATGGTCATTTGCGTGAACGGCGTTTTGTTTATTTTCTTTCCCTTTTTGCTGTGTTTCTTGCCTTGGCCGCGTGAATTCAAGAAAGCCGCAAGTCAAATGGATATAGAAGGGGATATTTGGGCTGATAGGTTAAACTCTTTCTTTTTCCCATGTTGTTGCGTTATCGTGTTGCAGTAGGTAAGGTGCGTGATCAGATTTTGCTAACTAGGTTTCTGTATTTCAATCGTATCCTAGCCGAATGGGTTCTTATGGTTGAGGTTAGTAGGATGGATTAGTTTGGGTTGAGAGTTGAGAATACGAATACATATGCATATACTGCTGATTTGCTTCCGCTGTCACGTGCTTCCTTAATGAATTGAAGTGTGTGTGTGTGTGTGTGTGTGTGTTTTTTTTTTTTCCTTTAAACATCATCTGATGCATTTCGTGTAACCTAAAGGGTGTAAATGAAATTGGTCTTTGGGCCAAATGGGTTCGATGGATTGAGGTGATATGGGTTTAGTGTTTTTATTGTTGGGTTGTGGTTAAGTATGCAGCTATTGAAGGGGTATTTGGTATATGTATTAGAAGTTTAGAACTAATGGGTTGAGTTGGTTTCGGTGGGCCGAGGTTAATTGTATGGCTATTGGTATATATACATCTTGCTCTTTCCAATTAATGGTCACACGTGCAGTTTTTCTTTTGCCAATGTTCCATAATTTTAAATTCACATATTGTAAGGAAATAAATTCCTAACTGAATTTATTCTTTTCCTAAATTTTGTTTTTTTAGAGAAAGTAAGCCCTATATTTTCAGTAATTAATATTATAATTACTCAGGCCAAATTCTAATAATAATTTTCCACACAACATCTCTAATTTAAAATCCCAAAAATTTGGGATATTACAGTTTGTCGTGAGGAAAAGGAGGGAGTTTAATATATGCGATATCATTTTATATATATATAGCCAATCGAATTGTGGTACAACACATTCAAATAACAAAAAAGTCAAGCCTTCTATGCTCTCCCGAAATTCACGTTCGGCGATCGGTTTATACATATACAGCCTTTGTGGTCTCCCTTTTTTTTAAAACAATCATGTTCAGTTTGCTTTCAAGTCACTGCATTGATCTCTAACTACCTCAAACTCTGATTCTAATCATATAGCCATAGTCTCCTTTTCATCTTTCACAAGCCTTATCCTATTTAGATCTTCAAGTTTCTTCTCCACTTCCTTCTTCAGTAAAGCAATTGTACTCACCAGCTCATTTCTTTCAACACTTCCTTTCTGCAACAAAGTTTCAGATTCCTCAACGAGGGGAGGAGAGAGAGACGGAGCTGTTCATGCTCTGTTTAAAGACCGAAGAACAGAGTGAGGCCGAGAGGAAGAAGAGGGTGAGAACGTGAGGGAGGGAGCTAAGAACGAGAATCATAGTTCTAATTTGTCATCCTCATACTGATTCAAAACGAAGCAGAGAGCGAGAAGCACCGTGAGATAAAGCCAATGCCAATCTGAGTTTGAAGCCTTTGGGATCTAGTTTCAGTACAACATGCATACTCTGTGTTTCAATCTCGAAACAGGGAAAGCTTGGCACACAATACACTTGCCTCTGTAGCATTTCTTCCAAAACTTGTTTCTGTGCACGCAGTTCACTTGCCTCTACATATGCTCTCATGGTAGCCTTCTCATTTGCATCAAATGTAGTGGCCATTTGCATTGAGAGCCTTTTGAATTCCTCTTGGAGCCTCCTAACAGCATTAGCATTCTTCAATTTGTTCTTTCAAAGATTAGCAAGCGTTCTTGGTGTTTCTTCTTAATTTCATTCTGCATATGATGGTACTATTCATGCTATGTATTTTTAAATTCCAAACTATCTTCTTTCATTCTTGTCATAAGCGTAGTTCAAGAAGAAGGAAAGAAATGAGAACCAAGTAGTAGCTACAAGATGTAAAGCAAATAATAATAAAATAATGTGTGCAATTGCAATTGTAATATAATTTGAAAAGTCAACAAAGGCTGCAAGTTGAAGAAGGAAATGAAGGATATAGAAGCAACATGAAGCTACGGAATATGACGGCTATGCAGAAAGAGGCAACATGAAGAAAAGAGTAAATGGAAGGAAGATCAGGTTAACTAATATACTTGGGGGATCCAAACGAATGATTATAAATGTCATGGAGTTTCCATGTTAGGCCTGCATACTTGAGAAGTTTATTTTCATTTTTTTATGAATGGCCTTTGCACGTCTCTTTGTTCTTCTTGGTTTTGACATTGAGTAACTATTTTTCTCACATGCACAACCCCCTTGTATTTGGACTGAACCAGATTTTTACATTTCTGAGAGGGAACGTCTATGGAGCTCTGCATTTGTGCTATTATTTTTCCCCTTTTATGTCTTGAGATTCTTTTTTACTTGTTCCAGATGTGCCTCGTGACCATCAATCATCTGCTGGCCACCAAGAAAGTCAATCAATTCTTCCCCACGCACTGTGCCAGTCTTTCAGCCATATCCAGTCAAACAGTCTGAAGACGTCACAGAAGGAGAAGAAGAGAGAGAGAGAGAGAGAGGGCAAAACGAACAGAGAGTGGAAGAAGAGAGAGTGAGTGAGCGTCGGGCGAAAGCTTTTAGTGCACGCTACAATACGTGTGATGACACTTAGGAGCTTCGGACCAAACGACGTAGTATGACTAGTCACCGGATAAATCCTTATATCCAAAGTGACGGTAGGAATCATAAGCCCTATATGTATATATATATATATATATCTCTAAGAAACCCAAACCTGTTGTTTCTTTTAAAAAACAAAGTTTTGAATTGCATAGGAGAAATATATATACTATGCAACCAAAAGAAAGGAAACATGTTTCATGTAAATGATATTTTCAAATTTGAAAACTTTTTTTTATAAGAAAATTTTAGGAAAGGGGTTAGGTTCACCCATGATCCAAAGACAGGGTGAAATCTCTCTTCTTCCTAGGTGATATCGATGTTGGGTAGGGCGAGCCATCTATTACCCTCAGGCCTTAACCTAAGCACCTAGGAGGTAGGATGCCTCCCCCAACGCCTTGACCAACTTTAGGATCGAACCCCTCCCTTTGGTGAAAGTGTCCCGCCCCTTTGCCAAATTTGAACACATATATACACAACACTGTACTGTACAGGGAAGTAATAAGAAAAGTAGTCTTATATATATATATAAATGCAGGTCACTGTACATGAAACTAAAACCTTACTATATATATACTTGCTATCATGTATATGTATAAATATATATATGTCATTGCATATGGGAAAAAGCCTACTCGTGTGTGTGTGTAATGCTACACATTAACCTTAGAAAAACAAAACAAAAGGGAAGTTGATATATATAGGTATATATAAGTTTTGTTATATATTTATTAAAGACACCCTGCTTTATGCATGGCTTTAAATTGCTCTATATATATACACACCAAAACAAACGCAAATTCCTTCTGATGGCTTTAAATTCCTCTCTACTTCAGTTGATATATATATATATATATATATATAGCTATACATGAACCTTAGGGAAAAAAAGGAAGCTCTTCTTGTTGTGTTATGTACATGTATATATATACTTGCATTAGGGAAAATATAAGAAACTTGCTATTAAGTATATGAATATAAGGATATGATATTGTCACTACCAATTTTAGTCACTACCACTTTTTCACCTTTAGATCAGAATCTCAATAAGATAGACAAATGATAAAAGTAGATAAGATTATGATCTAACGGTGAAAAAGTGGTAGTATCCAAAATTGGTAGTGACAATATCTTTTCTCATGAATATAGGTAGAAAGCAAAAGAAATGGAAAAGTATTCAGTATTCACGTCAATTTTATGAACTCGCATTTTATCTTCGACAATAACTGGAAACAAGTTAAAAATCGCTTAATATTAAGTTTCCATATTTCCAAAAAGTGTTCTCTTCTTTCTCCCAAAAACAAAAAAGTGAAAGGCAAGTGCCCTAAGAACTTTAAAAAGTAATTTGAATCTTACATAAAGTGGGTAAAAGTTTAAAAGGTTATCATATATACATTATTTATATAAGTAATAGTTTAACACTTGTTAGTATTTATTAAACTCAAGATTTCTATTTCTATAAACGTATATGATGAAACATATTTTACGTGATATTGGTATTTATTAAACTTCGATTTAAAGTATTGATGACATACTTAATATAGGAATAGTCTTTAGGAGTTTAAAATAAGTGTAGAGGAATAATAATAATAACGTAAATAAATAATAATAATAAATAATATTATTATTGAAAAAGGGGAATAAATAATAAAGGGAATTATTAAGAAATAGAAAATGGTATTATTCATTAATAATAAATAGAAAGGAGAATTAATAGTTATGATAGTCTTACTTTAGGACGTTGAAGGAGTTCGAGTTTCTAACACTAGAGGTTTAGTTATACTGACGAAGTTGAGATTGGTAACTTAATATCCTATTCCTTGTGTTTTTATATATTCCTTGTATGTTCATGTATTGTGGATTGTCGGCGGATTTGTGTGCCCGAGTCTATGCATTTTATTCATCTAGCTATGGATTATTGTTTTTAAATGATAATGCTACATGCTTATTTTCCTAGCGCTGAAAATTCGAGTTTGGGACACGTAGCACTTGTGAGTGCTTTTGCCGTTAATGATACATGTCCTATGTGCTATGTAGCCGGTAGTGGTGTGTTTGCTGAATGCTTTATGTTATTATGCAATATGTGAAATATCTGTCATGTATGATTTACACTCTGAATGTTAGATTAATCATTACCCTGAGATTTAACTAATAATTGAATCTCGCTATGCCTAAAGATTCGGAAGATGTTCTAGATCGGGAGTAAAGCGATACAACCGGAGTATACGACGAAGTCCTCGAGGGAGGGGATTTATTTAAGTTGATCATATATTATTTTGGATTTGTATATTTGTTAACTATTCGATTGACAATTCGAGATAATTGTATAACTAAAATCCTCCAACGGGATTAACTCTGACTATTTCTGGATTTTAAATTGTATCGCGCTTATATTCCTCCGGGAATTTAAATTAACCAACATATGTCTGGGTATATGTTATCAGTCACTTATTCATCCAAATGCTATGCATGCTCTCTGTTGTGACTTACTCTGATTTGTTAATGCATTTACTATGATAAATACACATGAATTAGTTTAATAAGAGATTAAGGACATAAATGGGCATCATAATGGACATAGGAAATAGGGACGTTACAAGTATTTCGCTTAGTTTTGACTACTTTTCCAAAAGGGGGAAAATACTTTCAAGTGTAAAAAGATATCACAATATTACAGTTTGATGAAATACACTTGTCTATTATTATCTTGGTGAGTCTGTTACATTTTTTTGTCGCTTTAGATAGAGCTTTGCATCTTGTTAGGGGTAATTGCGTTGATTCTTACTATTTTATGCACATAATTTAGTATTCAAATCAAGGTCCATCAAGATATATAGTCATGTTCTATCAGTTTTCATGGGAGGAAATAAAGGTTGAGGTATGTCAGATGGTAATGGATTTTTTTCAGAGCAATTCAGACTTAATTAGATGATATTAATAAAACCAGCATAGTATTGATCCCAAAGATTGAAAAACCAGAAATAGTTATTCATTTTCAGCACATAGGTTTATGTAATGCAGCCTATAAAATCATAGCTAAAATTTTGGCTTTGAGATTAAGGAGGTTGATGAATAGAATTATTTCCCAAATCAAAGGGCCTTCATGGCTGGTAGAATGATTCAAGATAATATCATTGTAACTCACGAAGCCTTCCATTATTTGAAGAATAAAAAGAAGGCGAAAATATGGGAGGTAGCTCTGAAAATTGATATGAACAAGACATATGATAGGGTGAAATGAGATTTTTGGAGGGAGTGATGAGAAAAATGGGTTTTTGTGATTTATGAGTAAAATGGATCACAAATTGCGTTTCTTTTGTGGATTTTGACTTGCAACTTTCAAAGGAAGAGTGTTGCTAATTTTAAGCCACAATGAGGGGTAAGACAAGGTGATCCAACTTCACATTACCTTTTTATATTGATGATTGAAGTATTATCACTAATGGTCAAGTTTCATATTAGTAGAAAGGAGCTAAGAGGTATTAAATTGTCAAACAGTTGCCCAGTTATTTCTCACTTTTTTTTTACGGATGACACCTTGTTCTTAGTAAGGGCTGATCCACTGATTGCTTGATATTGAAAAAAATATTTCAGGTGTATTGTAAAGCATCTGGACGAGAGTTGAATTTTGATAAATCTTGTCTCTGTTGTTCTCAACTAATACACCGAAGGAAGTGAGATATGAGATTTCTGCAGCTTTGGAAATCAAGCAAGTGGATCAGCCAGGAAAGTATTTGGGACTACCAATTTTATGGGGAAGGTCAAAAGTGGCTGCTCTTGCCTTTATAAGGGATAAGGTGGGTTTGAAGCTTCAAGGTCGAAGCAAAAATTTTACCTTTGCGGGGAAGGAAGTGTTAATTAAAGCAGATGCAAATTCAACTCTAGTGTACCCAATGACATGTTTTCTTTTTCCTAAGAAGAAGTCATGTATGGTGATTGACAATAATGGTGGCCAATTTCTCAGTGGGGAGATGCGAGGGAAATGAAGCATACACTCGGGAAGCTAGTTCAAAAGCGGGAGGAATGGGGTTCGAGATTTGCTATGTTTTAATAGAGCTTTACTACTAAAACCGCTTGGAGGCCGATTCGAGAACCGGCAAGATCTATGGTGTAAAATCGTAAAAGGAATTTACTTTCCTAAATTTATAGAGAAAAGCATGAAGGAGAAGTACTCGAAATTTATGACTTAAAGTTTGCAAATGTATAGCAAATTTCGGGTGAAAATTTAAATTAACGGGAGGAGAAATGTAACATCTCTAATTTTGGAATTTTAAAGTTTGTATAATATATGAGAATTTAAATGTGGAAATTGGCCAAATGATTAAATTAATTTTCCTTGTAATATATTAAAAAAAGAAAAGAAAAAAGAAAACTGCACATGTGACAGTTAATTGGAATCAACAAGATGTATATATACCAAAACCCCTCCAATGGCTATATACTTAACCTCGGTCCACCGAAACCAAACCAACCCATTACTCCATTAGCCCATACTCATTTTAAATAACTCATCATTCGGTCTCACTCTCGCGAGATCACACCATCAAAAGCAATATGCGTTCACGGCCCATATATTCTTTTTGTGCGAGCCATTTGAAACAATAAAGCAAAGAAATACTCCCTCATCTTTTCCTTATTTCTTCGATCAAAACATGCAAGATCAGAAAAGAAATCACAGCGCCGTAAACACAAGAAATAGACTGCACCAGCTACTATTCACACGCAAGACCAACCTCCACCTCAAGATCCTCAATGGTTGCCTCTCGGTCTGTCATTTGTTTTCCTCGGATAGAGCCTCGGCTCATTATATATTCAGGCTCTCTGTTCATCATTGTATTGCTTCAACCAGCCGAGAGAGAGACTGAGGAAGAGTAAAACTGAGGAAGTCGAGAGAGAGATAAAGCCAAGAGTATTCAAGCACCAGTTGCTCTGCTCAGCGTCTCACAAAACAGAGGTAGGTTTAAGTTTCTTTTCCTTCTTGTTCCAATGCAAGTCGCTGAATAGTAGTTAGGAATGAGCTTTGGGGTTTGTTGCTAAATGAATATTAAAAACAGAGGTGGTTGTTGCAAATATATGTCTGTCTTTAGGAGTTTAAGCAGAGGAAGTGTAATAATAAAACTTTAGCTTGACCAGTATCAGTGGCGGAACCAGAAATTTTTTTTAGTCTGGGCCAAAAAATAAACATATTGAACTACTCTCTTTAATTCTTATTATAAGGTATCAACTAACAAGTATATTTGGTTCTTTTTATAAAACACTTGCTTGTTTCAAAATAGCATTAAATATTTTTTTCATGTGTACCCATAATTAAAAAGGTAGTGAGTGAGAGTAATAATTAATATGTAATAATTAATAAAAATTAATTATTACTCTTTTTTTCGAGGAAAAAAAGGAGTAATAATTAATATGATATTAGAGTTTAGTGTAATTAATAGGGATAATATTGAAAATTACTTAAATTTTAGGACAAATTTAATTACTTTAACCGTTTTTATTGACTTATGAGAATTGTTAGTTGGTTCCTTAAATAAAAACCAAAGGGAGTATTTACTAAATAGTATCAAATAATCTGGAAAATACAAACAAATAATAATAGATAATTATAAATTAAAACAATATATAAAATAATACTAATCTTTTCGGTATCTCAAACAAGAATTTTACTTTCATCTCATAGCCTAATGAGTAATGAAACAAACATTATCCTTGCACGAAGATAAAAATTAGCCGGGCGCCAAATATGTGGCCAAATAAAATATCATATAATAAATACATACATATTTCAACAAATTTTATAAGATTAGTCCCAAATGGCCATAAAGGCGTTCCGCCACCGATCAAGATGTGTTAATTATATTTATACTATAAATTTATTTAGCTGCCCAAGATATGAGTACTAAAATGACGAGAGATCTCCGATGGCCGGTCTTATACTTCAGTTGTCGTTTATAAGTGACTTTTCTTGTATAATTAAGATTTAAGAGCTCAGTAAATAAACGGAAATCAAAGACGCTATAAGCCGTGACTATCTAGATGATATTTATATATGTAACTCTAGACGTGTATGAAGTCATTTAAATTTTTATTTGGACAACCATACAAACATTTAGGTACAACACTAGAGTCCGAAAGCTAGCTATATATATGTCGTCGCTAACAAGTTATATATATATATATATATATTATTTTTTTTTTAATGGGTATTATTGATCTCACAGATTATATATATTAATGCATTCATGAGACATTCGTTTGTGCTAATTAAAAATGGTGAATAAGATTAGCTCATTGGAATTTTAATATTATAATAATATTCCATTAATTCTATTAAGTGGCCCACATTAATTTCTGTTTTGTAACCGTCCATTAATTTAGTAACGGCCCAATCAATACGCAATAATTGCTAATTGATACACATGAATGCCTTTATCTCTGTGATGGCCAGAGGGTAATTCAAACGTGTAAACTTTTGGTCCCCTGAACTTGCTCTGACATTGAGACAAGCACACCATCTGCAGATTCGAGAGAAAGGATCGAAGGACCGAAACTCAAAGTTCGTCCCTGCTTGCTTCTGGAAACAAATCAATGGCGAGAGGTATTTGTGATCTCTATTTCATTTTTCCGCATTGATCTAAATGTTAATCTGTGTTTAACATGTTTAGATCGCTTAGTTTTCTGACATTTGGTATCAGAGCCATTTCATATGCCTCTGCCTTGATTTTTCACCGATGAAATTTTATTTTTATCGGTTGTGTCTTCAAATATTATGATAATATATTTAATGGGTTTTACCTGAAAACTTTGTTTCTAATATGTTCATAATATTTTGTTCGTGGATGGTTTTCGAGAGCTTTGTTTCAACCGGGTTCAAAACTTGAGTTATATCTCTATGGATTTCTTAATCACTTTTAATCAACGTTACGAAATCTTTTTTTTTTTTTTTTTTTTCAGAGATTTCATTTGGATTCTCGTATGATGGTTGAATCATTCATGAATTATGCTTTTGATATCAATTTCATTATATTTAGTTTTGCTTTTGATCGATTTTAATTTCTCCATTGTTTTCGATCTGGGTATCGTTTTGCTAATGCTCTCTCTGAGTTTCATTGTTGCGATTGGAGCCTTCGATTTTTATTCGATTATATGTGTCTCGAATTTGTGAAGGTTTGCTTTGCTTTTGCAATTGATTTTCATCGGTTTTCATGAAATCTGAATTTTTCTGGACAACTTTTTAGATTGTTTAATTTAATATCTTTCGGTTGTTATTTGCATCGAAGATAAATGAAACGTTGCATTTTGAGTTGAGAATAATAAAAAAAAAACTCAGAAATGGTCCAGACAGATTTCGAATAGGGGACCTGAGCGTTTTTTATTTTGGTAGTTAGCCCTCTGCCAGTTGTGCTATGCGCTCATATCTGATTAAATATGATCTGTTAATAAATATATTATTTATTATCCAGTTTAGAAATTTTACAAAATGATAAAATTGAGATTCAAACATGAGACCAAATGACATGTGGGCACCTTAAGGGCCGTTCGGTCACCACCGTGCTACGCGCCCCTTGTGTTTTATTTTTTGAACATTTATTTATTTAAATGTTTGTTTTTTTCCAAATAAAATAAAAGTATTTTAAAGTGCGAGGTGGGATTCGAACCCACATCCTTCGATCCAAAGCCTTGATTGGGCCCTTCGACCATTAGGCCAAGCCGACATTTCTTTTTATTTGTAGATACCGAATTTACATATAAATTGTGACTTCGATTTAAATATAAATCTGATTTTATTTTTAATTGGCATTTCATGTTATTATGAATTACTTATTTTGTTATGCATGTATTAATTATTATTTAATTATACATGCAATATTTAGTTGAATATCATGAAAAACATGAATATCCAATTTTATTTTAATATTGCTTATAGTTTGTTGCGATATTAAATATTAATGTTAAGTGATCTATATGTTTTAATTAATTAGAGAGTAGCCACAACATCTTTAATTAGCTGAAATTGTATATTGAGTTGTATAATCACATAGTGACATTAATTGTAATAGATCATATGTAATATAATAAAATTTTATCCCACAGAATATTTTATTATATGTTTTTGTATGATTAATTAGGATAAAATATCAAATTATATTCTCAACTTACCCACAGTATTAAGAATAAGGAAATAATTTGATAGTTTTATCATACGATTATGTATAAATCTAATTGAATTAGAACTTTAGCCCACAGCAAGTTGTATGTCGGTAGATTTATGAATTTTAGCATGATTTACATTGGTAAAACATGATTTGGTTTATTAGTCTCAATTCTTAATTTTTTAAGCATGTATTTCTTAATTATGCAAAGAAACAACCTGCGAATTTCTCTGATATGAAAAACGATATTCCCGAACTGAGGGGTGATAACTATAAGGTATGGAGAGAAAGAGTTCTTCTCCAATTGGGGTGGATGGACATTGATTATGCTATAAGGAAAGACGAACCACCTTCCATTACCGCAACCAAAGACTCCGATCGGTTGATCTTTATGAAAAGTGGGAGCGATCTAATCGTCTCTCGCAATGTTCATAAAGACCGATATCTCTCGCTGGTATTCGTGGTTCTGTCGAACACATGACAAAATTAGGCCACTTCAAGGCGATCGATGATCAATTTCGGACTTCGGTAAGGCACTTGCCAAAGACCCTAATTATGAAGTTTTCATCCCTAAGATTTACTACAGTGAAAGGTGTGCGTGAGCACATCATGCAAATGAGGGACATTGCAGCTCAACTAAAGCAACTTGAGGTTGACATGTCTGACTCCTTTCTCGTACACTACATTCTAAACACCCTTCCACAGCCATATGGACCTTTCAAGATATCCTACAACACACATAAGGATAAATGGTCAATTAATGAACTTTTGACCATGTGTGTTCAGGAAGAGGGAAGGTTGAAAATGGAAATGGGAGAGAGTTCCTACATGACATCCGAGAAAAAGGGTCAGACTCAAGCCAAAAAGAAGGGGAAAGAAAAAACACCACCCCAAGGTGGAATTAAGAAGGAATCCAAGTGTTTCTTCTGTAAAAAGAAGGGACACATGAAGAAGGACTGCTCTAAATTCCAGCAATGGCTTGAGAAGAAAGGTATGTCAGTCTCACTTGTCTGCATTATGAATCTAATATGGTTGATGACATTAATGGCACTTGGTGGGTTGACTCTGTTCTACAATCCATGTTTTGAATACCTTGCGGGGGTATGCAAAACCTAAGGAAGCCATTGGGAAGTGAACAATTCATCTACTCGGGTGGAAGGATTCGTTCGCATGTGGACGCTAGGGGGACTTGCGCTTTAGTTCTAAGTAGTGGCTATGTTTTAAATTTGGAAAAGACTTTTTATGTTCCAAGTTTCACTAGGAACTTAATTTCTGTTTCAAGACTTGTACGTTTGGATTATTCCTTTATGTTTTATGAGACATCTTTGGATCTGTTTTATAAATCAAATAAAGTTGGGAATGGTACATTGTCTAACGGTCTTTTTCTTATTTACTTACAACATGATACTACTTATGATGCCATGCATTTTTCTGTTGGTTCAAAACGTAGTGTTATGAATGAGGATTCCTCTATGTTGTGGCACCGAAGATTGAGACATATCTCCATTCAGAGAATTGAAAGATTGGTGAAGGAAGGGGTATTTAGTACTCTGGACTTTACTGATTTTGAGACTTGTGTAGACTGCATAAAGGGAAAGTAGACTAACAAGTCAAAGAAAGGTGCTAAGAGGAGTACTGAATTGTTAGAAATCATACATACAGACATTTGTAGTCCAGAAATACTTCATCTCCTTTATTGATGATTACTCACGATACATGTATCTCTACATGCTTCATAACAAGCACGAAGCATTGGATGCCTTTAAGGTATTCAAATCTGAGGTAGAGAAACAATGTGGTAAACAAATCAAGATCGTGAGATCAGATAGAGGTGGTGAATATTATGGTAGATACACTGAAGATGGACAAGCACCTGGTCCATTTGCGAAGTTTCTTCAAGAACATGAGATTATTGCCCAATACACCATGCCTGGTTCTCCAGACCAGAATGACGTAGCATAAAGAAGAAACCAAACGTTATTGGACATGGTGAGAAGTATGCTTAGTAGCTCTAAGCTACCTAAGTCCTTGTGGATTGATGCACTTAAGACGGCAGTGTACATATTAAACCGGGTTCCAACCAAGGCTGTCTCCAAGACGCCATTTGAGTCATTCAAGGGTTGGAAACCGAGTTTGCGACATGTACGCGTTTGGGGATGCCCGTCTGAAGTCAGAATTTATAACCCACAAGAAAAGAAACTAGACCCAAGGACCATAGCGGATATTTTGTTGGATATGCCGAAAGGTCTAAGGGGTACAGTTTTTTACTTGTTCATCTCATATCACTAGGTTTGTGGAATCAAGGAATGCCAAATTTCTTGAGAATGACTTGATTAGTGGGAGCGATCGATTCAGAAACCTAGTCTCTGAAGAAGATCATTTAGATAGCCAACCTTCTACTTCAGGTCTTAGATTGGTTGTCAACCATGCTCCTTTAGTTCAACAGAGTGTTGGACAACCAATCATACAAGATCTACAACCGGCTGATATTGATCCAGTAGATCAAGTTGTTGATGAGGAACAACCAGAAATTGTTGAACAACCAGTTGAACAACAAGTTCCTCAAGAAGATGTTGAAACAACATTGAGGGGTTCTACTAGACCAAGAAGATCAGCTATACCTAGTGAATACATTGTGTATCTGCAAGAATCTGACTATAATGTAGGAGCTAAAAATGATCCTGGAACGTTTTCACAAGCCATGAACTGTAGAGATTCAATATCATGGTATGATGCTATGAAAGATGAGATGAATTCTATGGCATCCAATAGAGTCTAGGATCTTGTTGAGTTGCCTGATGGTGCGAAGGCCATTGGATGTAAATGGGTCTTCAAAACAAAGAGAGATTCATTAGGCAACTTGACAGACATAAAGCAAGACTCGTAGCCAAAGGATTCACTCAAAGAGAAGGAATCGACTACAAGGAGACATTTTCTCCTGTATCTAAGAAAGATTCTCTTCGCATCATTCTAGCATTAGTTGCTCATTTTGACTTGGAGTTGCAACAAATGGATGTGAAAACGGCCTTTCTCAATGGAGAACTAGAGGAAGCGGTTTACATGAAACAACCTGAAGGATTTTCCTCTAGTGATGGTGAGCACTTGGTGTGCAAGCTTAGGAAATTCATATATGGATTGAAACAAGCTTCTCGACAATGATATTTAAAGTTTCATGACGTTATCTCTTCATTTGGTTTTATAGAGAATGTTATGGATGAATGTATATATCAGAAGGTCAGTGGGAGTAAGATTTTTTTCCTTATTCTATATGTGGATGACATTTTGCTTGCAACCAATGACAATGACTTATTGTATGAAGTGAAACAATTCCTCTCTAAAAGCTTTGATGTGAAGGATATGGGAGATGCATCTTATGTCATTAGCATTAAGATACAAAGAGACAGATGTAGAGGTGTTCTAGGTTTGTCTCACGAGACCTATATCAACAAAGTTTTAGAAAGATTTCGGATGAGGCATTGTGTACAAAGCGTAGCTCCCATTGTGAAAGGTGACAGGTTCAATTTGAACCAGTGCCCAAAGAATGATTTTGAGAGGGAACAAATGAAAAACATCCCTTATGCTTAAGCTGTAGGAAGCCTTATGTATGCTCAGGTTTGCACCAGACCTGATATTGCATTTGCTGTTGGAATGTTAGGGAGATATCAGAGTAATCCAGGTATGGTCCACTGGAAAGCTGTGAAGAAGGTGTTGAGATACCTTCAAGGGACTAAGGATTATGTGCTTAAATACAAACGGACTAACAATCTAGAAGTGACTAGTTATTTTGATTCAGACTATGCTGGCTGCATTGACTCAAGGAAATCCACTTCTGGATACATTTTTATGCTAGCCAGTGGAGCTGTGTCATGGAGTAGCAAGAAGCAGTCTTTGATTGCTACTTCTACGATGGAAGCTGAGTTCGTGTCATGTTTTAAAGCTACCTCACATGGTGTATGGATGAAGGGGTTCATTCGTGGGCTTAGAATCATGGCTTCAATTGCTAGGCCAATGAAGATATATTGTGACAATTCGAACATTGTGTTTATGGCTAAGAACAACAAAAGTGGTAGTCGAAGCAAACACATCGACATTAAGTATCTAGCCATAAGAGAACGTGTTAAGCATCAAATAGTGGTTGTGGAACACATTAGCACTGAGTTGATGATTGCAGATCCTTTAACTAAAGGCATGCCACCGATGAGGTTTATGGATCATGTGGAAAGAATGGGAATTAGTGCCCTTCTTTGAATTTCATTTTGAATGATTTTCTTTCGTTGTAAAACGTTGTTATTTTATGGAACCCCATTTGTGATGTTTTTCTCATTTCAGTTTGTGTACACATTTATTTGTTTAATTTGAGGAACATCATTGAGTTTGGACCAAGAATAAACATAGGGTTTATTCATTAAGTTACTTGGGCTTGGGAAACATGATGCACTGTGATACATGGAAGATATTACTCGCTTTAAGAGGACCTATCGCTATGATCCATGCATTTTGTTTCTCAGAGGTATATACTCGAAGTATGTGGACCAAGTGGGAGAATGTTGGAATTTTAATATTATAATTAATATTCCATTAATTCTATTAAGTGGCCCACATTAATTCCTGTTTTGTAACCGTCCATTAATTTAGTAACGGCCCAATCAATACACAATAATTGCTAATTGATACACATGAATGCCTTTATCTCTGTGATGGCCAGAGGGTAATTCGAACGTGTAAACTTTTGGTCCCCTGAACCTGCTCTAACATTGAGACAAGCATACCATCTGCAGATTCGTAGAGAAGGATCGAAGGATCGAAACTCGGAGTTCGTCCCCGCTTGCTTCGAAACAAATCAATGGCGGGAGGTATTTGTGATCTCTATTTCATTTTTCCGCATTGATCTAAATGTTAATCTGTGTTTAACATGTTTAGATCGCTTTGTTTTCTGACATTAGCGTCAAAGTAAAATAACAAGAGGGTGTCAGGTATTACGTATATGTTCATCAATATGAATTTTGCTAGAACCCTTTGGGAGGATCAAAAGCCAAGCATGCGCTATGAGACTTTTTGTGTGCTGTCATGTTGTGACTGATATATATATAGAAGGGAAGTTGCTGTCATAAGTTGCTTATAATGTTATATATATGTACATCAGTTGCCACCTGATTGAATAGGAATAGATATATGTTTCCATAGTTCCCTTCTATTTTCTTTTACTCCTAGATAGAAACTTACGTAGAAAAGCTAGACATTTATATATATGGTTTGTGACCAAATGTCAAAGTCAAACCCTTTTGAATCCTTATATATACAAACATACGCAAATCAATGTACAGGGAGTTGATTGGGAAAAAATAAAATAAAAGGGGGCATATATATATATATATATATATATGCATGTCACAAATAAATGAAACTAAAATTTGTTGATATATATATATATATATATAGGTGCTTTAGAAAAACCATGAGAAACATTAAATATAATGCATTAAAGCGAAATTTATATGGTATTGGTATTTATAAAGCTCCTAATTTAACGAGTTGGGATAGCCTCCGAGATTTTAAAATAATTGTAGAAAAAAAAGAATAAATAAATAATAATAATATTATTATTATTAGGAAAGGGAATAAATAATAAAGGAATTATTAATTAATAATAAAGAGAAAAGGGGATTATTAATGAATAAAAAAAAAGGGTATTATTATTAAGGGAATTTTTAGGGGTTAATCCATTGTTAATCCCTTAAAAATTATAATTTGTGTAGTTAGTTACTTTGCGACGCAAGAAGTGACTAATGACAATGATAAACATTTATAGGCATACCTTGACACCTCTTCAGATCCAAACACCTTCAGACAAATTGAGGATTCAAGCTTGAGGTGGGTAACTATTATCTTATTAGTCTCGTATGTATGTATTCATGTATGACTGATCATGTTTGCTAGATGATTTACAAGAATATTTCCTAGTGATGGATTTTAGGGTCAAGGTCCTTGGCCGATAACTCATGGTTTCGATGTGACTTGTTTACTGTAATTTATTCTATGCTTATCATGTGTTCTATTGTCACTTATATTTCATACCTGAATATGAGATTAACTTTTTCCCTAGGGTTCATTCATTTGAACTCCAAATTGCATGAAAGATACAGGTAGTGGATCGGGATCAAGAGGGAAGATGCAGCTGTAAGGGTTATAGCAGAAGGGACTTTTGTGATAGTATAAGTAGTTGGACTGTACTAATCCGTTTATCGTTTGCCTATTTTTAGATTATTGTATTAAGATTCCCCTATGAGATAGATATCGCTCGCGAAAAATCTATCCTCATATTTTTAAGCTAAGTTATTTTATGAAAGTTATTTTGCAATAAGTTGTCCAAATTATTTCGATACCTGTGCACTATAACTTTTATAAATAAAGACGCATTTAGGACAGACGTTACACCGAGCACTGAACCAGTCGAGGTACTGGGTCAAGGGATAGTGGGTCAGGTCGTAGTCAAACCAGAGTAACCCGAGCCAAACCAGTGATGAATTAAAGATTTAAGGGTTATTAATATGAGATAATGAAAAAAAAATTAAAAAAAGAATGATTTTTTAAAGTGACTTGAGTTGATGGCCGGTTTCTGATTCGGGTTTAATAACCTTACTTTTAACTTATTATAACTTAGTCCTCAATAGTTAAGTTGTTAAAACACAATCACGGGAACTCATCCTTAATTGTGGCAAAAAAGAGAAGTGATTTGGCTGAAATAGGATCTTAAAAAGCTCAAAGTTAGATTTTCATTTGAGAGTAGGCAGAGAAGGAAGACTACAAAGACGCTGAGGTACTGCGAAGAGGGCTATGGAGTCCATAGAAAAGTCCAAGTCTGCCATTCCCATAAGAAAAGAAACGATCTATCTGTTTAACAACACACATAGTACTTGCAATACTTATTAATAAATAATATTTTAATATAATATGAATAGACTTAGCTAAGGGATTCTACTATATAGTGTTAAAGGAATTATCAATTATTTAGTGTTAACCTTTTTTAAATAGGACTCTAATAAGGAAACGATTGAAAGCTAAAACAAGAATGTTTTAGCCAAATATTATGAAACACCGACATATTGTTAATGATTTCTTTTATTTAACTTGTTTGATTACCTTGAACACATTGTTGCACCCATATGCTTGTTTAAAAGACAGGTTTATAAGTACAAAAGGGATTCTAAAATCCGTACATAATGCCTAGGAATCGAAACCTGTCCAATATAAGAGAGGTGGTTTGATGAGCCTAGATGGCAAGAACATACATGGCATTAAGTCGGGAAAAAGAAAGAGGCATAAAGGTTATAAGTTCATAATTATTATGTTTGAAAAAATATTAGAGCTAAGTTGGCTAAAACCCATGAAAAATTGTTTTATATATATATATATATATATATTCTATTTTAGGTGGCACCATGTTATTTTTACTCTGATTAAAAAAACCTGATCTCATATATAGAACAAGCATACTTACAAAACTCCTATAGAGTTAAATTCCTATTGAGATGAACAACAATGAAGGCTAGAGGCTGGACGGAACTTAAAAGAGACAAGGGGCCATGGCCCCCCCCCCCCCCAAAAAAAAATTGAAGCTTTGAATTTTCTTCCCCATGTTTCCTTGATGATCCAGAACCAAGAACTAAGCTCAAGCGTATGTGCTTTTCTATTTCCTGATGGTTTACTTCAGTTTCTTACTATTACTTTCCTGACTAATTAAATGCTTGTTCTTTTTAATTATTGCAGATTTAGTGGTGGAGTAGACTCTGCTTCTGTTGCCAGCTCTGATATTCTCACTTCTTTATTGAATTTTATCTCCGATCTGTATGCAGAAGCCCAATATTCAAACCATAATCTGCTCTGGAAAATAGTTAGCAACGAATTAGTCCTTAAGAGTCGGCCTCCTTCAAACCAAAATCTCTCTAGCTCCTCTCACTCCTCTACTCAGGTTCAGTTACGTCCTTCTCTTCCTCCCGTATCCAGCTCTCACCAACAAAGGTTGAAAAAGAGGGTGAAGATGAGCGCTCTACTCCTCTGGTAAAAAGAATCAGCGGCAAAAAGAAAAAAGAAAAAGTTATCCAAAAACAAAAAAAATCCGTGCCTACCCTCGTCATCGATTATCGTTTCTCGCAGTATTCTTTGCTCCAAAAATTGTTGGGCAATGAGTTCGTGTTCGTCTCCTCAAGATAAGGGAGCTATCGCCGAGCCCTTCCTCTAGAGCTGAGATCATGTGGTTACTGTCTGTGGCACGATGTTGATAATTTTGCTGCTTTTTTGGAGCAAGGTTTTTAATAAACAAGAACTAGTACCCCCCCCAAAAAAAATATTTGGGCCAAGGTCCGCCCCTAGAGGGTAAACATATCCAAGTCTTTTGCATAAAAGATCACTTATGTAAATTTTGCACTTCACAACATCCTAATTACAAAGCATGCTTCATTATCTGTCCGTCAGGCTTCAATTCATGAAGCATTGCTAAATTTTAGCAACTAAATATCTTGGTTTGGCTTGCGGCTCTATTCGGAGTAATGGCCACCCATTAGTTGTAGAATCTTACCCCACAAATTTTCTCGAGGAATCTATCGAAGCTCCACAAAGAAAACTTGAGCTACAGGCAGCCACATACCAATAATCTGATTCAATCTCCTCTCTCAACTGTTCCAGCTGCCATCCTGAATAACCGACGAAGAATCTGAAATCCTGCGGCTTTAGTATTCCCTTCTTCACTAGCACTACTGCTTTTTGATTAAATTGAAGTGGTGACACGCCACTCAGGTGTGTCATCCCATATTTAAAAAAAAAAAAAGATTAATATTTTTATAATAATATATAATAAATAATAAAAAACTTGAATAATTTAAAGCTCCACTTCATTTAATTTAGAATCAAAAGAAAGAAAGTATGGGGCTTAAATAACTTACTAAGAACGCCCTTTAAAAGATTATGCGGTGTAATTTGGTTATAACAACAGATCCCAAAATTTTGGTGTATAACAAATATATCCCAAAGTTTGACTAACGCCACTCAATATTTAATTTAATTTTTTCAAATGCCAACTGACGTCACTGACTTTGACTGTATTAGATTGGAAAATGGTTTTGAAACTGTTCCAATCTAGTACTTTTTTATTTTTGTTCTTATTTTGGTGCATTTCCCTGAAAAGCAAAGTCTGTTAAGATATTGCTTAGTCTACTCTTGAACTAAATCAAGACTGGAAAAGGAAATAGATCCCAACTCAAATTAAACCAGCAAAAGAGAGAGAGAAAAAATGAAAGAAGGGAATCAGGTTTCAAAAAACAAAATCAATACCAGAAAAGTAAATGGCATGAGTGAGCCACATCCGAAATCCAAAGCCCTTTCTTCATAAGAAGATGAAGAGTAAGGTTATGGAAACATGGAACAACAGAGCAGATGGATGAAAAATGGAATGTTGGAAACAGAAAATGAATTTGGGTTTGAGAATGCTCCTTATATTAATGAAAGAGGATGAAGATTTGAATTTTAAATTTGAATCAATGAAAGAGGATAAAGATTTGAATGCAAGCTCAGCATGTCAGATAAAAGTGAAGGAACCAGCTTGATTAGGAGGGGTTGGTCTAATTTTTTGTTATTTTTAATCGATTGTCCAGACTGGAATGGCGCATACGAAGGAGGAGCAAATATTATATTAAATGGTGTCTTGAGCCGTCATGAAGCCGATGGAGGAGATGGCTTCGGTAACAGTAGATTAATTCCATAAGTTAAAGAAATTAGTTAAATTATTTATCTGTTAAAAAAATATGTTAATTTCCTGAAAATACCTTTTTAAATAATTTACATTAAAGCTATCTCGAGACTCCTTTTAACATGTGCAATTAATAAGAAGAAT
Source organism: Acacia acuminata (assembly GCA_019022655.1). NCBI lineage: Eukaryota > Viridiplantae > Streptophyta > Magnoliopsida > Fabales > Fabaceae > Acacia > Acacia acuminata. The sequence continues at coordinate 3,645,149 of JAFJYI010000028.1, read as the reverse complement.
TTATAAAAGAATGATAAATAAGAGAACAGATTGTGATATTATATTTATGATGAAGCTATTTTATTAGGGAACATATCATTAAGTGGTAAACATAACCAAAATTTGATCGTTGAGAAACCCAGAAAAAAAAAAAAAAAAAAAGAGAGAGGATAAAAACAGATCACATAGAGCTGTTATTGGAACCCTGTTTTTAAAACTCATTCAGCTCATAGAGAGTTAAGAAACAGAGCATCATACATACGACACAAACAAAAAAATACGACACTTTGATGTATGTTTATGTCTGTGTGGTGTTCATGTTAATAATGTTCATACAAATCTCAGAAGTCATTAAAATCCGTGAGGGCGTTGGCAAAAGGAGAGCCAATCTGCAAATCAGCGACCATTTTTCGAAGATCAGAGGCTTCTTCTATGAGCTTAGCATTCTCCTGAACAACCCTATCATGGGACTCTGAAACATCGTTAAGCATATGAATAAGGTTGTTATTCTCTGTTCTGAGCCTAACAACCTGCGACCACAACTCGTCCATGTGTCTCTGCTTCCTCATCCTTTACCTTCTAGCTGACTCTCTGTTCGATATCATTCGTCTCTGTCTCCTCTCGTCGATCATGATTGTCTGCTTCTGATCTTCAGCTTCATCAGAGGTTGAAGAAGAAAGAACACCATTATTATTATGAAGGTCACTGTACAGAAGAAGATGATGAGGATGGATTGTCCCAAGGTGGTCGTTGGTTATGTCGAGGTTTGTGAAAAGGTTTGTGTCGGGAAGAAAGGTGTTGGTGTTTTGTGGGATTAAGAGGAATGGGTTGTTCCCTCTGATATCATCTCTAGGACTCATTGCTGCAGATTTACAGGAAGATTGTGATCGTTGAAGACAAAGAGTGATTTGTGTTTATGGATATGATTTGATCTACAAGATGCCTCACGAGATAATGGGATATGATGTTGAGAGGAGGGGGTGGGATTTATAGGAGGTAAATGGCTGAAAGGTGGAAATGTTCACCAGAGTTTAGATGCCTGTTGGAAAATCAGTATTTGCTATTCTCTCTTCTTTTTAATATAAGACATTTATTTAGGGTTTTTGGTCAAAATAATGTTTTTTTCAAAAATATTTAGGGATTTACTGCTGTTCAGAAGGTATTTAGGGATGTAATGCAGTCAATGGCGTGGTTTGACCAACGTCATTGACTGCGCCAGTCATTGCACGCCACGTGGAGATGGCGTCTGAGGGGGGACGCCAGCTCAGCTGCTGGCGTCCACGTGCGCACGCCATGAGTGGCGTGCGTTGACCCACGCCATTGATGGCGTGGGTTCGTGCACGCCGATCAAGGAATCCCGACACGCCTCGGGATTCCCGACCGGATTCCCGAAGACCCGACACCCCCCCCCCCCAATCCACACGCAAACCCCCTCACCTCACCCCACCCCACAAATGGCCCCCCTCCCCCAAAAGTCCCCATGATGCCACGCAACCCCCCTCCCCAAATTATCACCTACACGCCCCCCACCCCCAAAACACACACACACACTTCACCCCATCTCCATTCCCATCCCCATCCCCCTTCTCACGAGCAGCACACACACACACTTCACCTCTCATCTTCATCCCCAAGCACCCCAACCCCCAAAACACACACACAGATCGCCCCCAAGCAACCCCTTCCCTCTATTTTCTGCATTCTTTTTCAATCATCTCATTTTCTTCATTCAAAAAACTCCCTCCGTCCTCCATTTTCTTCATTCTTTTCCACTCTCCATTCGTTCTCCTTCCCTGGAGCCGAGAAAACGTTGACAGAGATCGAGAAAGGAGGCTCAAATTCACTCTCTCACTCCCGACTTCAATTTTGCACCGGTATTCTTTAATTTTTTTTTTTGTTATGTTTAATGTTTAGTAATTTTTTTTGTTATGTTTAATGTTTAGTAATTTGATTTAACTTGTTCTTTAATTTTTTTTGTTATGTTTAATGTTTAGTAATTTTTTTTGTTATGTTTTTTGTTTAGTAATTTGATTTAACTTGTTCTTTAATTTTTTTTGTTATGTTTAATGTTTAGTAATTTTTTTTCTTATGTTTATTGTTTAGTAATTTGATTTAACTTGTTCTTTAATTTTTTTGTTATGTTTAATGTTTAGTAATTTTTTTCTTATGTTTATTGTTTAGTAATTTTTTTTGTTATGTTTATTGTTTAGTAATTTGATTTAACTTGTTCTATAATTTTTTTTGTTATGTTTAATGTTTAGTAATTTTTTTGTTATGTTTATTGTTTAGTAATTTGATTTAACTTGTTCTTTAATTTTTTTTGTTATGTTTAATGTTTAGTAATTTTTTTTCTTATGTTTATTGTTTAGTAATTTGATTTAACTTGTTCTTTAATTTTTTTTGTTATGTTTAATGTTTAGTAATTTTTTTCTTATGTTTATTGTTTAGTAATTTTTTTTGTTATGTTTAATGTTTAGTAATTTTTTTTGTTATGTTTATTGTTTAGTAATTTGATTTAACTTGTAATGATATACATTTATTTATTATTTATTTATTTTGACTGTATATTATAAACCTTAAGATAGATGACTAATTATTTAATTTTTTGCAAAGTATAATTGTTGGCGAAAATATATTGTATGTAATTGTTAGCGAGAAATAATAATTACCCAAATAATTAATTTAGTAATTAATAATTGTTGACTTAATAATGTGTTTGTGTTATGGTAAATTTTCTATTAGCCAAATGGATGACCAACAACCCCGCAATATTGAGCCCGGCCCCAAAGAGTGGGGAGTTCTTAAAGAGGAGGTCCAAAGAATCACATCGATCACAAGTTGTTTGGAACACGAGACCGCAATTGTTTGAGGGTAAGGCGAGCCTCACACGGGTCTTTGGGAGATATCGAGGACCCAAACCTCATCCCTCGTAGAGTTGCGCAAAGACCTTATGCGTGCAGGTTTCTTGGCACGTGTCTCGCATGAAGAGACTCCCGGTATGTTTTAAAATTCTCTATGTAATTAATTATACGCATTTAGTTGTTTGTACATGATACAGATAATATAGAACCCTTACATATTTGTTATCTACTTCTATGTCGGTGCGGATTGACAAACAAATTTCGCTTTGGTTGAGAGGTGGAGGCTCGAGACGCACACCTTCCATATGCTTTGGTTGGTGAGATGACAATCACTCTACGGGATGTAGAGGGCATTTTAGGTTTGTCCACCGAGGGTCAAGTAGTTTCCGGTCGGACGCACGCCAACCGGATGCGGCTTATTCAACAAGATACATGGGTCGGTCTCCACTCCCAACTCATTTGATTGGCGGAAACATCGAGGTTGAGCCGGTTTGAAACTTATTGGGCCCACTGGGAGGAGCACTCAGCTACTGTTGAGGGCCAGCTTTTCTACACACGTGCTTACCTCATGCGCCTATTCGGTGGATTTTTGTTGTGTGACAAGTCCGGCGCAGAGGTCCCTTGCCGATATATTCAATTACTGGGGGGTGACCTTGCAGAGACTGCTACATACAGTTGGGGGTCTGCTGTACTCGCTATACTGTTTCACGAGCTATGTCAAGTCACGTCGGCTTCAGCTAAAGACATTGGGGGTTGTTTGTTGTTATTGCAAATATGGGCATGGTCCAGATTTCCTGCCATAGCACCTCCCGTTCCACCGCCCATTGACGCAGGTGATCATTACGGACGCAGGTATGGAAGAAGTTTGATGTCATGAATATTTTGAACTGGTTCGAGTTTACTAATGTTATGGAGTTACATATTGCAGGTTCAATAAAGTCAACGTGCGGTTATTGCGACGTGATCTAAACAGATATCGGATAGATCTTGACCAGATGGGTCGAGACGATGTATGTATGATAAATTTGATATTAGAGAAAAAAAAAAGTAAACTAATTCGCATTTGTTTACATGTATAGGTGACGTGGGAGCCATATAGGGATGCCGAGTATGAGTTTTTCAGTGCAGATGTTCACATGCAAGACATCTGGAGGGCGGTCACACCCTTACTTTCTTTCCACATTGTCGAGAAGCACCAGCCCGATCGGTGCATGCGGCAATTTGGCATGCAGTAACACATCCCCAGCCCAGTACCACAGCTTGAGGGTGCCCACGATCTGACCTTACGTGGAAAGATGATGGAGGATTGGGAGATGAAACTGGATCAGTTTATTCAATTGTGGAACACGCGAGATGAGCGTATCGAGACTACAGATCCATCGGATGGGCCGGTTTCCCCGAACTCTGAGTACATGACTTGGTTTTTCACACACACTAGACGGTATATGATGAGGCAGGTTGCCAAGATTGGGCATGTGGTACGTATTGATCTTGCTACCGTTTTTTCTCCTATATCTTCCATCTTATTATCCATGACATAGTTTAAGTATTGTTGTTTATTTTACTGAATAAATGCAGATTGATGGTGTTGAGTGGATTTGGTGGATGAATTCACCACAATTTAGACCCCAATACAGCCACAGGGAGGTACAGAAGGTCTGTGACCAGTTACTTGGAGCACTTAGAGAATTTGGCCGAGTAGCGGAGCCTGGGCCTAGCGCACCGAGTGGACTATTAGTAAGTGTACCAGATCCCGCTTTGGAGGTCCCGCCCCATGCTAAGGAGGGCCGTGGATTGGGCCGACGACGACCGTGGCACGAAATGGAGCCATATCAGATACCCCCGCTTGGTCCACGAGGCGGAGGTGTATATAGACCTCTTGTATGGCCAGATATGAACTATACTCGTGTTCCGTGGTACCCGGAGGAGATGCCGCAATGGAGCAGCCCGAGATACATGCACCGAGACCTACTTACCCACAGCCAGAGACGATGAATGCTTCGGAGACACAGGTTCCGTACTCATATCAGTGGTCTTCTCAGAATTCCCAGACTGGCTTTCCTATGTTCAACCCTTATAAGCCTGGACAGGGTTTTTGGGCATATCAGCCTCCATATGGCGTTCCTGGCTTCAATACTTTTCAGTCGGCACAGGGTGGTTTTACTGCCTTCCGTTCCTCCCATCTTGGACAGGGTTGTACTAAGGCCGGATCTAGTAGTAACCCATACCAGGCCGGACACCACACGGGCGACGACGGAGGTGACCATTCTGATGACTTTATACGGGCAGCTGCTGAAGATTTCAATTTTAACCGCAATCCTGACGGCATTCGTAGGAACCCTAATCGGGATGCGCGTTTGAGACCGTGGCCTGAATATACTCCTCCCTGAGTGTGTTCCATGTTATGTATTATGTCGTACTTGCTGGGATTACTGTATTATGTCGTATTTGCTGGGATTACTATATTATGTCGTATTTGCCGGGACATACTATATTTGATTGTATGTGTTTAAAATTACTAAATTATCCTTAGTCAATCCTCCTACATTGTCATCAATATGTTTTTAAATTTTAACAAGTCCAATATTCATATAATCACTAAATAATTTAATTAAGGAACATATCATCAAGTTTTCATATTTATATTAGCATGTATCTTTGTTGATATCAATTAAGCCATATTTATGAAGATAAAAACTCAACTCATTTCATGTTTTTTTAATAGATATCTATGCAATTCGTGAAAAAATAAAATTTGAGAAAGCTTTTATTTAATTTAGTAAAATAAATATTTTCCCTTGAAAAAATCTAATTAAAAATGAAGTACACAACGAAGCACATAAGTATAAAACCAATCAAATGAAATTATGAGAACATGGAGGTTAATTAGATGTGCGCGTCATAGGACATGAACGCATATTATGTCCGAACTGTTTACATATCGTACATCTAATTCGACTTGAGCTAGGTTGGACCTCCTCCTCATCCATTTCATTGCGAATGCGTGTAGATTTAGGGCGGCCCTTACCACGTAATTTCGATTCGTCAGGGATGATCTTTGGTTCGGACGAGGACGGTATTCCTTGTTCGCTACCAATCGGCTGAAATTGTGAAGAGTAAACATTCATAATATTGTAGATTGAGAATACTTTGGATCCACGTCGTGCGGCATTATGGGATACCGCCGAACATGCAGCTATTACATGACTACATGGGAATTTGAATGCCTGAAACTTGCCACACTGGCATTTCCCTTGGGTCAAGTTCACCGAGTATGTATCGTCCTGCTCGTCAACCTCAAACGTGGTACGAGCAACATCAAACTCCCGAACACGCATCGATGTAGCACGCTCTCCATTCTTTGCCATAGCTTGTCCAATAACACTCGTAAAATACTTTCTGGACATTGCATCTTTTTGTGCTGTGCTACCCCTTTTCACCCAATAACTAACAAGCCGGCTGTAGGTGCATTTCACCAAGGATGTTATGGGCATGTTCCTCGCTCCCCTAAAAACCTTATTGATTGATTCCGCCAAATTGGTTGTCATATAACCGTATCTTCATCCATCCTCATCATAACTCCTACACCATTTCTCTTTTGGAATTCTTTCAATCCATGTAACCACTTCACGACTGTGACTGCAGAATTCGGCATACAATGCATCGAAGTGTATTTTGTTCGGAACATATCCTGTGAAAAAACCAAAAAATACACAGCATTATAAGTTTGTAGTAATGAAAAACATGAACATTAGTGCACATCTAATTGGAGTATATTACCTAATCTCATTAACTTTTTCTTCAACTCCTTGTCCTTGAAGCGGGTATTAAAATTGCTCGCAACGTGACGAATGCAAAATACATGGTACGCATTAGGAGGCTGCCAACCAATTGCCTCATCGGATCTGCGATATTATGCTCTTGTGACGATCGAAATAAGACATAGACCAACCTTACTTGTAACATACAATCGTATGGAAGCCAAAAAATACTCCCATGCTTCCTTAGTTTCACCTTCAACAATTGCAAATGCAATAGGAAGGATCTCATTATTTCCATCTTGGGCGGTGGCAATCAATAATGTCGCCTTATACTTTCCGTATAAATGCGTACCGTCCACTGTATGACCGGTTTGCACCATTGGAAGGCCTCACGACATTGCACGAATGTCCAAAATGTACGTTGAAAAACCCGAACCCCATTAACAACCCGTGATCAACAATGTACGGTCCATGTTGAATATGGTAAACAGATCCCGGAGAAAATTTCAACATGTGATCGAACCATCTTGGCAAGAACGCATATGACTCCTTCCAATCACCGTAAATCTTAGCAATTGCCTTTTGTTTTGCCTTCCATGCCTTCCAATAAGAAACATGATAACCAAACATTCCGTCACCCTTTCTTGTATCATGACCACAAAATACCGAAGGTGTTTCTTTGACCATGTCTCGCAAAACCAATCGCAAAAATTACACATTAGGAATGTTATTTATGTTCACTAACACACACAAATATATTCACAAATTATCAAAGGATATTGTGTATCATACCTATTATGGCCTCGGAAATAATTTCAGAATCAAGTTGTTTATGATCTTGGGAAAGAACCTGGCTCACACAACTACAATTTCCAACCCATTTAGTTATCACCCAAGTGTTGCTACTCTTCGGTTTAATTTCTCTTACTCTCCAATTGCAACCTTGTACATCATTCTTACATTTCATTACGTACTTGGTCGTAGTACTCTCAACCACTTGAGCTTCATGATGTTCCTTCATGCAATAATGTTTTATTGCGGCTTGGGCATCATTCTTGGACCCAAACTCTTGTTTCAAATATAGTCCATCTCCTCTTGCCCACGGACCCCGACCCAAGCCTTCCACATCCAGTATATCCTCATGCAAGTAATCTTCATGAACAGCCTCATAATGCGGAATGTTATTCCAAAACGGTGTAACATCTGTATATTCACACATAATACGCTTATGCGAAAACATGCAAACTAATAAAAAATTAATTTAAATATTAATAAAACTCCGTAACTAACTTAATTGTAACATACCAGTCTATTGTGACATGGGATTATGATGATATTCGATGTCTGTATCACTATCATTCTGATCATGTTCATTAAACAATAATGTTTCCTCATCTTCTTCCTCTTCCTCCTCCTCATTGTCGGTTCTTCATCTAGCATATAGTCAAATCCTTCTCCATGCACAACGGTTGATTGTGTTGGTTGAGGTGTGTGCGGTCGAGCACGAGTCGGTATTTGTACACCCTCCTCTAACGTCTCAATATCCACATACAACTCAGCAAATTCGGACGCAGAGTTTTCCTTGAATGTTTGAAAAAAAACATCCACATCCTCATCATCGGATATCTCAAAACCCGCATAGTGGTTTCCATAAGGCACTCTACCCGTCACGAAGATATTACCCGATTTTGTTGCGGCTTCAACTTTCGACGGATCTTTTCATATAAATCTTCAACGGACATGTCTCGACTAACAAACATTGCTTTATTTTCACCTTCAAAGCTCAATCCGTTTGCAACAATATTTTTAGAACCATTATAATATATAAATGAACGAATTTGGTTCATTTTTTACAAAAATAGAAAGGAAGAAATAGAATAAGGGATATGGACGACGGAGGGAATTTTACGAGATGAGTGAAGGAGTGAATGATAAGAGGGAGAAGGAAGGACTCACGAATGAGGAAGTTTTGCAGCGTATGATGAGAGAATGAAGGAGTTAAATAGGAGGGAGTCACGGGAAATAGTATTTTTCTTACACATAATTTGCAAACTCTAATAGTGTAGTCAATAGTTGTATCATATATGCATGTACGGTACTAAAATATTGTCGATAAAGTAGAACATATTTGTGTTGTTATTCACGTGTTGGGGAGGGTCACGGGTTGGGGAGGGGTGGGTAGTGTTGCTTTGAAAAGGTGGGGGGTCACGGGTTTTGGATAGCCGACGCCTTGATGGCGTCGGCGTGGCCACGCCACGGTTGTGGCGTCGATCAAGACACGCCACAACCGGCGTGGACTTTTGTACGCCGCCCGGTGTGGCGTTCCCACGTGGACGCCATCTCCACGTGGCGTGCAATGATCGGCGCATCAATGGCGTTGGTCAAAGCACGCCATTGACGCATTACTTCACTAAATACCTTCGACCCCGGAAGAATCCCTAAATATTTTTAAAAAAACATTATTTTTGTAAAAAAACCCCATTTATTTAATTTAATTTGACTAAAGAAGTTAATTACATTAATTAATATAATATGTGTATTTTCTAAAATATCTTAGCTGTCTTTCTTAATTCTCTCATTCCTTCTCCTCCTTGATTATTATTGAAGCAACATCAATAAGGGTAGATTAAGTAAAGATTAAAAATTTGAAAATTATATTGTATATTTAGGACTAAAATTAATTCTTCAAATAGATCTTAAATTAAAAACTCAAGGAAGTAATATATTATTATCCTTTTGCCTAATAAATTTTTGGGAAAATGACGAAAAATATTACTTAAACTTTAAAATCTTATTAATAATAACAGTAATGTGATTAACAAGAACATTAAAGCAATTGACAACTTATTTTGTTGGGAAACCACCTATTTAAGATTTTAAAATTCAAGTGGTATTTTCTTGAGATTTTCCTTAAAAATTTAAAATAGGATTTGTGTTATTTTTCTTTCTATAGCATTGGGTACCATACGATCAAATCCAAGTAGAGTGTGGAAAAAATAAAATTCAAGTAATGTAGTAATTGTTTCAATGTAAATATTTTTCCCACCAGGAAATTTTCCCCATCCATAATTTTAATAAGTTATGATATAAATTTGTCTAAAAAGTTTTTACTGAAGAGCAATATTGCCTCAAAATTGTTTGGGGTTTAAGGTTATCCTAGAAATGTTGAAAAAGAGTAATGTTAGCCTTATCGTTAAAAATGCCAGCGGTTGATATCAACTTTTTAAGAGTCAATGTTATTTTTTTAATGGTTTGAAATGATATTGCTATGTTTTAAAACTTTTAGAGTGATATTGAATACCCCAAAAACCTTTCAGCACAATATTCGAAGAAGGGAAATATATGGTCCTGAGAAGTAGTGTGGAACAAGTAAAGCTCGCTGACGTGAGGATGCTTGAGCGCATGAGCCGCTGAACGAGTATGGGCACTGTGATTTGTCCGAGAAGGATAGAGTGGATGTGATTTTGCACTATCATCTCTATATATATATATATATATATATATAATGAAGGCAACAAAGCCAAAGTACAATAGCCCAAAATTAAAACATAGGGAAATTAATCCCAAATCTACCCAAACCCTTAAAAACATAGGGCAATCACCCAAAATGTTAGAGTCAGTTAAACCCAACTTTGCAAGAGCATCACCGACCCTATTACATTCACATGGGATGTAACGAAGACTCGAAGAGAGATTAGCCAATCCCTATCCATCATTTCTCTTATCTAAACAATCAACAGACTACTAGTATGGAAATTCATGTTTAACAAGTTAACAACAAGATCATTAGCATCAGATTCCAAAACTATCTTCCTGGAACCCAAATCTCAGGCAAGTTTCAGTCCCCCCAAAATGGCCCAGTCTTTAGCAAAGTTAGCATTGCATATTCCAATTTCCTTTGAAAAACCAGCCAGCCATTCACCTTGATAGCCTCTCAAGACTCCCCCACATCCCGCCAAAGAAGATCTTAAGCTCACTGCCCCATCAACATTTAATTTAACCCGATCCATAGGGGGTCATTCCCAGCACCAAGACCCATCATTTGCTAGGTCAATACCATGATCATCCAATTCCAACTCCGGAGATATAGCAAATTTCCTCAAAATATGAAGAATAATTGCCACAAGAATTGGGGGTTTCACAAACTTTGCTTAAAAAATAAGCAGGTTCCTCCAATTACACAATTTCCAAATGGCAACACCAAACAAAATATGCCAACCAGACCCCAGACTACTGCCTAGTTTGGCTTTAAGGTTCATAGCTATCCAATCTCTAAGTTTTGCAGAAAAGAAAGAGGATACAAACCTTGGAGATAAAAGGGACATCCACATCTGATTAGCAAAAGGACAGTCCCGTAAGATATGTAGAGTATCCTCCACACCATTTTTGCAAAAGTCGCACAAAGCTGAAGACCGAGCCCAACCTCTTCTTCACTCATTGGTAGGTAGCTTGTTTAGGGAAGTCATCTACATAAAAACCTTGATTCTTTCCACCCCTTTCGACTTCCAGATCTCCTTGTGCAAGTTAAATCTAAGGTGATAGGGAGATTAGATTCAAGTAAAAAATAGGCTCTACGTCTCCTGTTGGCCGAAGAGTGTGAGGAATGAGAAATGAAATTGGTTTTGGGCCAAATGGAAGATAATGAGTTGGGTACCCTTTTGCACATGGAAAATGAAAATGCGGACTTAAGATGCTGGCAGAAAATATGTGTGTAAGTGGCGTGAAGATTAGAGAATTGATGTGGTGAGTGTTGTGGGTCCCAAACCATTTTAATCCTATTTGATTATCTACAACACTCTTAGTTGTAATTAGATCATTTACTTATTTAATTGCAAATATTAGATAAGTGTTAAAAATAAATCCTTAGTTTTTCAAATAATTAATATTACAATTATTCAGACCAAATTTTCACAATTAATTCCCATACAACATTTCTAACTTCAAATCTCTAACTTCAAATCTCAGGATTTGGGATGTTACAAAAATGATGATAATTTAGTTTAAAACTAACACATTCATTCATAATTTGTAAAACACCAGTTTTTTAGCAACTCATGCAATCTTGAAGAAATCTAAATACTTGCCTAATTATTATTATTTTTTGGCTTGTAAACTCAGGATATATGACCTCTCGTAATAATCTCACTCCTGAGCAGCATCTTGCTCTCCAATTCAGAAACCAATTTCCTTATTTCATTTCTAACTACAAAGTTGTGTTTTGCAAAACCGTAACCTCATGAAATCAATTTCTCATCTCCTAAAATCAATTCCATGCCTTTCTATACCTAGCTTAATTAGATATGTTGTCTTTGTTTGCTATAAAATAAAAAAAGAATTAATTGAAACTTATGTACTGTACACAATGGATTTCACCATCTCATTCTTACTCTGTCATGGCTAGACTTTTATTTGCTTATAATGATGCTCTGTTTTTCAGTTTCATTTTCTGTATAAATGGTTTATCTGACTTATGTCATCCACACAGATTTCAACTTACTCCTTTATATCTTGTCATAACAATGTTCCTGAAAAGTCCTCACCAAAATCAAACAACTCAAATTTATAATAATTCATTACTCATTAAACAAAAGCTATTAAAATAGAGAACGTACAACATAATCTTGAAATGAAAAGCATACACAACATCATCTTCGGACTCCATTAATTATTAACAACACCAAAATATCAAAACAAGGAGAAAAAACACTTCGGTTATTTTCTCTTTCCCTTTTCGTGATATTTGCCTTGTCATTTATTTTGGAGAATAGTGAGGTTCATACGAAGCTCAACAGCAAATTAAACAGACATAATTAATTATACCTTTCTTAGCAGTATATCATATGACATATTCAATTGTTCATCACACAGTCAATTATTCATTAATTCAAATGTGAACTTAGTGTCAACACTTCGCACTTAGTAGGTTTCTTTGTGTCCACACCACACACACAGCCGTAAAACTATAACCAGCATGAAAGAAACATCCAAAATAAAAAAATATGATGGATCTCAGGAGAGAAAGAAATTCCATGATAAATATGTCATGATCCTTTTATATTGACAGTAGGTTCAAAGAAATGAAAGAAGATATTTTTAATTTTAAACATAGTAAGTACATGATATTTCACATTCACAAAGTACGCAAACTCATGCCTTCATAGCAATACATGCATGTATTTTATTGAATAATTTGTGATTAATATATTTTATTATTTCTAAATCGTAGCTATGGGATAGTCATCCTACTTCTGCACGACACTCTGTTGGCCTCTATGTCATTGAGCCGAGCAACTCTATTTGAGAGAAGCAAAAGCAAGCATGTTGACAATAGATGGACAAATTTAATTTGTAATTACTTGAAAAGGTAGCTTAGCATTTAAATAAAATTGCATTATTCTCCAAATTCCATATTGAAAATTATTAACATGAAACGCCACTACAGAGCTGCACGAAAACAAGAGATCAAAAAGTCAAGAGGATCTGAAAGCTTCATAAATTAGGAAATATAGTTTGACCTCATTGTCATCTCAACTTAAAGCAAACAGAATTGGAACTTTATAAAACAGAGCATTCAACATTTATCAATTATAGGAATAAACTAAAGTCATAGATATAGACTTTGGATTCATATACATTAAGAGGATGTTACAAGTACACAAGTCACAGCACATCAACAACAAAATCATGGTAATATACAGCTAGAATATAACCTTAATAAACACACATAATAGCATGCTCTGTTTTGATATGCTAGTGTACACTGTAATGAAATAAAACCATATAGATTCTTCAAACAATAAAGTAATAGCTATGGTAATTGAGAAGTATAGAAGAAGAATGAAACTCAGTTGTAGTAATTGACAGCATAACATGTTATCCATGTGAATACAATCATAACTTTGGAGAAAAGAAAATGAAATTCCAACCAACTACGTTCCTCTGCTGCTTTCTGTTCTTATCTTCTTAAGTTTGTTTAAACAGAACAGATTTATGGAGAGATGACACTGAAATTGAGTTTTATGTTCAAGGTCCCATACCTATTCTGACACACTTTCTAACCGTATGTCTGTACTAAATTTACCTCATTTCACCATGGTAAATTTTGGGATTTACCATAAAACATATTTTATGAAAATTAGTCATACAAGGCAAGCTATTGGGGTGGTTACATATTTGAAAGCAGAAAACGACCAAGACCTAAAGTGTAGGTTAATACGTACGGACACAAGTGTTCTAAAAATCCAGACATAATTGCTTCAACTAATGCAAAGGTTAATTGCTTCTTGTATATAACACATAAATCATTATGTTGATTAACAAATTACACAGATACCAACAATGACAAGTTTAGATGAATCCTAAACTAAACAACTCGCACTTTAACTATGTACATTGCATAGACACCATAACTATAGTTTTAAATGGTGTATATATTACTATGACCGAGATTTGTATGAATCTCATTGTTCTAACAAATAAATGAATGTGCAAAGCTCAGGCAAAATAACGGAAATGTGAAGCATGCAAGTCATCATGACATGTATTTAGAATCTAGAATAGATGAAACAGATAGCTTTTCTATAATAATAAATTGTTATAAATTTGAGTTGTTTTTTTAGGACATTCTTACGACAAGATATAAAGGTGTAAGCTTAAATTTGGGGGGATGACATAAGTCATCTTACACCATTTGTTCAAAAAAGGAAACTAAAAAGCAGAGCATTATTATGTCTTCTTTGTTTCGACCTATTGTCAATGGCCATCATAAGGAGTAACAAATAAAATTTAATATTTTTAATTATGTTTCTCGTAAAGCATGATAATTTTTAGACTTTGCAAATACAAGTCTAGCTATAACGGGGCAAAAATGGAAGGGTGAAACCGATTATGTATGGTATATCAGTTACATTTCATTTTATTTTAAGGCTACAACAAACAAAGACAACATATCTAAGTAATTAAATTGGTGTAGAAAGGCATGGAATTAAATCCAGAAGATGATAATTGATTTCATGAGGTCATGTTTTTACAAAACACAACCTTAATTTGGAGTTAGAAACAAAGAGTAAGAAATAGTTTAATTTCGTAGAGTGAGAAAACTTTAATATATGCATATATTTTTGAACCAAACTGCTATCAAAACACTTAATGAACTAATGAAAGATTAAAAAATTAAAGAGAAATGCAACAACATTCTTTTTGTAATTAATGATAAGAATACCTACTACACATTGTCATGTCATTACTTATTTAGGTGTCATCATAGAACGCTATCTCCTTTCCTTTGGCTTTTCTAGTCTCTTCAAAGCTTTTTGGAACTCGTTCAACATTGGTGGATGTTACATCTTGTTGCTGAAGTTCTGCAATCCAAACACCGATTAAGATTTTAATTTGTTTAAAATCTTATATACACTTTCATGAAATCCACATGTCTCTTAGTACCTTGGTGATTGGCTGACTCATCATAAAAGGGTGTTTCACAAGTAGGATGTAAGGATAGCCACTCGTCATCTTCAACGCTATTACCTATTAGTCACATAGTTTTTGTTTCAGTTTAGATAGAGATTTGCATATTGTTGAGGATAAATTGGTGGATAATTATTGTTTTATGAACATAAAAGGGTGTTTCACAACTAGGACGTAAGGATAGCCACTCATCATCTTCAACGCTATTACCTGTTAGTCACATAGTTTTTGTTTCAGTTTAGATAGAGATTTGCATATTGTTGAGGATAAATTGGTGGATAATTACTGTTTTATGAACATACCTTGGTTTTTGAAGGTCTCACAAGTGTGCTCTGTGGATGGCAACATTGGCAGTACATTCAAATCAAAGTCCAACAAGGATGCTTCTGAACAAAGGAACCAAGAGAGCCACTTTACTCCTTAATATTGTTTACAATTACATATATCAAGAGATAAAGCCACTTTAAACAAGCCAATGTTATCATATTCTTGAATGATAATAAGTTATTAAATCAGATTTAATAATGAAAATGAGGAGATCAATAAAGCAAATAAAAGTTAACCATCATCAGGCTGAATTGCGAACTGAAATATATCTAGAAATGATTCGCCCAAACATATATATATCCTGTCTGTGTGAAGTTTATCATCATCAGGCTGAAATGCGAATTGAAATATTTCTAGAAATGATTCTAATGGTAATTATTTGCCTAAACACACACACACATCTATTTGTCTCGTCTCTATTTATCTGAGTGTTTGTGTGTGTGTGCGCCTGTCTGTCTCTGTGTGTGTGTGTGAAGTTTATCATCATCAGGCTAAAATGCAAACTGGAATATTTCTAGAAATGATTATAACAGTAATTATTTGCCTAAACATATGTGTGTGTGTGTGTGTGTGTGTGTAAAGTTTATCATCATCAAGCTGAAATGCAAACTAAAATATTTCTAAAAATGATTCTAACAGTAATTATTTGCCTAAACATATATGTGTGTGTGTGTCTATATATTTGTTTGTCTCTGTCTCTATTTGTCTGTGTGTGTCTGTGTCTATGTCTATGTCTGTCTCTGTTTGTCTGTGTGTGTCTGTGTCTATGGCTCTATGTGTGTGTGTCTGTCTGTCTGTGTAGGTGTGTGTGTGTGCGTGTCTGTCTTTGTGTGTGTGGGTGCGATCGCGCATGCGTGTGTCTCTGTGTCTGTGTCTACCTCTTTGTTTGTGTCTGTCTCTCTTGTGTGTGTGTGTGTCTGTCTGTCTCTGTGTGTGTGGGTACGCACATGAGCGTGTGTCTCTGTGTTTGTGTCTATCTCTGTGTGTGCGCGTGCGCGTGTGTGTTTTTTCTTGGGGGTAAATTGGTGGATTATATTCAAATCAATGGGGCTCCTGAACAAGGGTACCAAGAGAGCCATTTTACTCGTTATTAATATTATTTACAATTACATATATCTATTTAATATAGCTTTGAAATGTGCCGTGTGTGTGTTTTGTTGGGGGTAAATTATTGGTGGTTATATTCAAATCAAGGATGCTCCTGAACAACAGTATCAAGAGAGCCACTTTACTCATTATTAATATTATTTACAATTATATATATATATATATATATATATCAATTTAATAGAGCTTTGAAATTGACCTGTTTGGCAAGTACTTAATGTGATTATTATTATATCACATTATCACTTAATTACCACTCTTCTACTTATTACAAGTTTGGTTCGTAAAATTAAAAAAAAAAAAAAAAAAAAGTTCCTAAATATGTCATTAAATCATTTTCCAATTTTAACCTATTGAAAATTTAGGGGAGAGAGTGTAAAACATCTCCTTTTTTCAATACCCATTATTAAATAAGGGAAAAGTTTGAAAACTAAATCAATTTAATATATATATTAAAGGTCTTAATTTTTATTTCTTATTATGTGAGATTTTATCAAATTAGACATATAATAAGGACTAGAATGGTATCTTGGTGTTATTATATTTACCGTGAAAGTGAAGATAGGCCAACTCTCTTGAGCTATTTCAGTTTCTTTTATTATTCTAATAAAAGGAATACTTTATTTTTTGTAGTGTGTATTTTCACTAATACTTTACATCAATTGTCTCCACTAATGTGTAGATAATGGAGAGATCAACTCAAATAGATATTGATCATCATCTGAAATCTGTGTTATGTACATAAATATATTACGAAAGGTTGTGGAGCTAACAACAAACCATAATCAATATGTAATTTGGAGAAAAATGCAATTTCAATTTGAAAAACTCAAACTAGTAGTGATAGAGGAAGAGCGCATAGGCTTACCTTGGTTACCCCAAGTGGAATCCAATGTTTGATGATAAGGATTTGTAAAACTGATATCTTTCATCTTATAAAGTTGTTTGATTACATACATCCCACTCTCTTCTATAACCGTGCCTTCATCACTGATTATTAAACAAACCTGTGCATGATACCACTGATGTTCTAGACGAAGTCGTTTTCTCTTAAAATGACGTATATCATCCCATTTTAGAATGCACACAACTAAATGATCCTCATCCAAATTAACTGACTCAGGTGATAAAGTCGGAAATCCTTGATCAAATGCTGGTTCCTCATTGATGTCCACCCACACAAGAAAGTCACAATAGCGTGATTCAGCTTCCGTTTTTTTAAGAAGATGACAGAGGCATAGAGTTGGGAAGGAGTTACGAAACCAAAAGGAAATAGAAGCTCCTTTGCTTGTGTGATCAAACCACTTTGGTATGCTTCTACTCGGCACACAAAAAAACCACTGTTCTTCCTCCCCTGAATTATCAGGAGCCCCATGTAACTCCTGTGTATCAAAACAAGTGTTGAGCAAAATACATTAACTCAATACATATATTTTGTGAATATAATAAGGACTAACGATCAAAGAGAGAAATGGATTACCTCACTCAATATTATGCTTTTGGACTCTAAACTCAATGACAAGCAGTTTCTTGCTTCTAAACATCTTATGCGTGGTGGAATCCCTTCAACTTCTCTTAGATGATAGCACTCATTTAACACTAGTGTCTCCAAAAAATTACATTCTTTCATCCATGCCGGCAAAATTGTGAAATCATTACCCTGTAAGTTCAAATGCTTCACGTTCATAAATCGACTAAGATCAGTTCTAAGGATACCATCTGATATTTTACAATATGGGAGAAAAAACGCAACTCTGTTGGGACATTTCTTGGACCAAATTGACATTTCTTTGGCTTCCTTTGAATTGCATGATATCACCTCCCCAGAACCACGATACACTTCGATCTCTTGTATTTCCGGCAATAGAAAAATGCTATTCGGGATCTCAATGACTTGATCATTCTTAGCAATCCATAACTCCTTAAGCTCAGAAAGATTGCAAATCGACCAAGGCAATTTTTCTATTCCTGTGTCCACTAAAGTTAGCTCTGTTATTTTCCCTTTTTCAAGTATTTCCGGAAAGTACTTCAGACTTGAGCAGTCAGTAAGAATGAGTTGTCTAAGAGAGGGTAACTTGATGGCACGTGGGAAGGTCTCCAGCTGGGAACAAGCTTCTACATTCAAGACCTCAAGTTTTGGTAAATAGCCAATTGAATGATGAATTTCAATCAAATTCTCGCAATACCAAAGGATTAATTCCTTCAAATTTCTGAGATTCGACAGATCAGGTATCTCTTTAACATCTTCACAAAATGTGAGATTCAAAATGCCCAAATTGTCCGAAATCTGCAATAACCAAATCATCTATACAGTTTAATTAAAAGAAAGAATGAAATTATTAAGTACAAGATAGCTAACTAGAAATGCTTATAAGATTGGGATCTTACCTTAATTATTGTTTCCAACGAACTTGAACAACTAAACGTAATGTTGAGCACAACAAGTTCCTTTGGACTAAAATTAGGAGGCAAACATGAAGAAGGATACTGATTCCACTTCAATACTTTTAAGCTCTCAGGAAGATACTTGGGATCCTTTGAAAATTCCACATGCACTAAAATGAGAATTTTTAACTCTTTCATACTCTTGAAGGCTTCTTCGTCAGAGTTTACTTTTATCCATTGCCGCCAATTGTCTTGCACTATCATCCTAACTTTATTCGTGCCCTTTCAAGTGAACAACAAATGAAAGTCATGTTGAAAATATTAGAAATTTGAAGCATATGCAATAATAGGACAAAAAAAAAAACATTTTTCCACAAATTTGAAATAGTGACATACTTCCATATAAAAATACCACAACCCAGTAAATGGACCTAAAATATCTTCAAATCGGCCCCAATATATATGCATGTAAACCTCTTAAGAACCAAACCTTGACTTCGCATTAATCGAGTTAATGGCTTTGGTTATTCAAAATATCTTAAATTATCTAAAAAGGGTTTAATCATTAATTGCGCTAATCGAATAATGATTTGATTGTCTACTTCTCGAGAATCTATTAAGAGCAATAAATTGGTTGTCTAAGTTGACCGAATCAAGATAAATTGGTTGTCTACTTCTCAACTCGATTTTACTCTTTTGACCATCTTTGTTTACACAAACACACTCTCAAACTTGTTTCCTTACTTATACATAAAGTTTATTCATTTACTAAATATTTAGATTCTATGTTATTATATAATGAATTCAAACATTCATTTATTTGTATAAAATTTGAAGTGAATGTATTGTTTAGGATTATATCTAGAAAAATCAAATTGAAAATATAAACTATCATCATCACGTATTTGAAAATTGAATTTTAGATGTTTTCCTAAAAAAATTGATAAAATCTTTCGTATATAATACAAAACTCTTTATTTTAAAAAAATATGATAAAAATAAAAGTTTAACACTTAAAATAATACATCCATGTGTGTACACACACATATATATATATAAATATATTTTTGATACATCACATGTGTGTGTGTGTAAAAATTTCACCCTAAATCTATAAAATCAGTTCTAAAAATCCAACAGTTCATGCACCATTAAAAATCAGTTCTAAGAATTTCACCTTATGAAAAACTAATTCAACCCATTCATTCATTAAATAAATTCCATGCATTGAATTTATGAGTGAGACAAAAGGACTTAACAACTATGCATAAAAAACGAGTTAATAACTTCATATAACAAGGAAAATAAACATAAATCACATAGATAAGGATATGCCAACTAAGATATTGTGAACATAACAATAAAATTACAACGCAAAAAAGTAAAAGATAAATAAATCACCCCAACTAGTATTACTTACTGTATTGTGTTCCAAAACATTAACAATATCTCGATGGAACCATAATCTGCTCCGTTCTCCTGGATTGTTTGGTGATTCTTCGTTCACAATTTTTCTCCCCATATCTCGTATCAAATCATGCATTTGAATATGTTTCGATGACTTTTCAATCTTTATAAGGCATTTATGATCCAACACTCTAAAAATATAACTTAAATTATTAAAGTCATAAACTGCTTCAACCATATATTTGACATATTCCAATTCTTTTCCTTCGAAGAAACAAGCAATATCAAGGAATATTTCTTTTTCAACTTCTTCTAGGTCCTTATAACTCAGCCTCAATACTTGTTCAATGTCTATATGGAGGCTTTTTTCATATACCTCAAGCGCAGATTCCCATTCATTTACAGTCATTCCATACAATTTAGAGCCTATTACATTGAGGGCAAGAGGAAGGCCTTGTGCATAAGTTCTTGCACGATTCAAAACATCATTGTAACATGGGTTTACTTGGCGATTTCTAAAAGCATTCCAGCTTAACAATTCAAGAGATTCTTCAGGACTGAAAACCTCCATGTCGTATATACGTTCAACCCCATGCCTCTGAAGTAAATGTCTGTTCCTTGTGGTTATAATGATCCTACTCCCACCACTAAACCAAATGCAATCACCAGCTAATTTTTTCAATTGCTCATGATTGTCAATATTATCAAGAATCAAAAGAATTTTCTTTTCTTTGAATCTCTTTTTTATTACTTGAACTCCGTCATTAACATCTTGTATTTTCATGTCCACTCCTAAAATATTTGAAAGTATTGTCTATTGAATTTTTTCTAGGCCAAGTTTCTCTGATTTTTTATTGACATCATGGAGAAAGCACAAACCTTCAAAATTATCAGCAACTGTATTATACAAAGCACGTGCTGTTGTTGTTTTACCCAATCCCCCCATTCCACAAATTCCTACCATGATGACTTTGTCATTTGACTCAATTTGTAATAGAGAGGTTATTTCTTTCACTCGAGACTCTAGCCCAACAGATATTCAAACATCTAAAGGATCCCTTTTAATTTTGCTAGAGATTTCTTTCACGATCCTTTCAATAAATTGATATTCATAACCATTTTTCCTAAAAGGTTGCAAAAAAATATATCAATTCAAACATTTATCCTGGCAAAGAAATTTAAGTTTATTTACATATAAACTAATTTGAAGCGAGGAAAGGAGGAAAACCAAAGTAAAAAATAAGATGAAAGCTGTGTGAATTACCCGGGGAATAAATTGATACTCATCACCTTGGTGCAATATGTATGTATTACCCGGGGAATAAATTGATATTCATCACCTTGGTGCTGTGTGTGTGTGTGTTCAAATTCACCGTAGTAAGGAAATTTAAATTTATTCACTAGAAAAACCAGAGTTGGAAAAAAAAAAAAAAAAAAAAAACACAAAGATGAAAGTTTCGGATTACCGTAGATCAAGATGGTAACCAGAAATAGTAGACACTTTTTGCAATGTAAGCTTCCAACTGTTTATCTCGTCCTCATCAGCCTTTAGGTTGTTTCTATGCTCAGATAATGCTTGTTCATAGCAACCTTCTTGACATCGCAATTCTCTAGGCTCCACATCATAAAAAATGGGCAATATCAACCGACCCTTTCCATTAATGCACTGATGAATTTTAACAAGTTCCTTGAGGCAAAATGTGGAATAAGCATAGTTCTTTGAAAATACGGTAATGGCCATTCTAGAATTTTCAATTGCTTTGAGAAGTTCTGGTGTAATTTCATCCCCTCTTCTTAGTTCCACATCATCAAGGAAGGTGTGAACTCCCGCATTCTTTAAAGCATTATACAGATTTCCTATAAAACCATAACGAGTATCTTCACCGCGAAAATTGATAAAGACATCGTAAGTCCATTGGTAATTGAAAGAGGAAGAGGATGTTGCTAACCCGGTCATGATGGCTTCCTACTGGTAAAGATTAAGGAAATAATTTTAATTAACTCAGCAAAAATTGTGGAGAATGACGATGATGATATTTATATATATATATATATAAAAATACATACATACATATATATGTATATGTATATATATACATGTGTGTGTGTATATGCATGCATACATACATACATATATAGAAATGATCATGAAGAAATGAATGAATTGATTTTTTTTAATAACTTTTTGAGCCACCCAATGTGTCTGACGCTTTTCTAAGATTTTATTATTAAGTATTTGAGTAATTGACCAATCCGAATCAAGGCTTGTGATCAAGATGTCTCTCCCTAACGGTCTTTTTTGAATAAGATGGCATTCAAACTTAGTTCCCCTAATTTATAGTCTACCTGATCCACTACTAGACCAAGCAATTTTGGGTATCATATTATTACTTACCACAAAACTGAAATTGTTGATGACGAAGTAGTTGTGGGGCACACACAATAAAGCAATGGGGACTAACAAAAAGAAAGAACGAGACTTCAATTGCCTTTCTTAAACAGATTATTTTAAAATATACTACCTCTTGCATATTAAGAATATATTAAAAAACTTCTTTTTTTATTATCATCCATATCACTATTATTTTTAAATTGTGATCTCAATGTAAATTAAAATTTAAACCTGTTTTATTTTAGCATTTATTACCATGTGCATACAAATAACCTATTATTTTAATTAGATTTAAAAAATAAAGGATTTATTTTTCTTAATATGCAATTTATTATATGATCAATAAAAACGATGTTACAAATTGTATAGTACATGAACTTAAAAAACAGCAGGGAAAAAAAAGTCATAGGACAATTATGTATATAATTGAAAAGATGACTAAACCACAGGAACAGTAGTGCATGCAAATTATCTACATAAGGCGATGATATTTTATTTTGGATTAATACTATATTTGGTCCCTTAAATTTTAAACCATTGATTTTAGTCTCTCTAGAGGCAAATGGTCCAAGTTTTTATTGAGTTATAGGGACTAATATTTTAAACGAACACAAATTTTAAGGGACCAAAACCTATAGTTTAAAACTTAAATGACTAAAATCAAAATGAAGATAAACTTGAGGGACCAATGATTATATTAACCCTTTATTTTATTGAGCAAAAGCATACCAGATTCCCTTTCCTGATTGAGGAGAAATTTTCATAGTTGATGGTCCACTTTAGGCCAGTATGCAAACACATGATAAATTATTAAAAATAATTCATAATACATAGGGTTGACGAAGAAATAAATTATAAAATAGAATATATTGAGAAACATAATGTTGAACTTTCTAAAATATGTACATGGTACCAAAAAATATAATGTTGGACTTTTTAAAAAACATAGGCCACATTTGGCACATTGGACTAAATTTTAAGTGACTGAGATAATGAGATTAAAATTGGGTTGTGATTGAGTTTGAGATTAGAAGTAAGTTTTTAAACCTTGTTTAGTATGTCGTCAAAATTGGAAAAATAAAAAAGCCACGAAGTAAAACTCAACTAAACAAAAGGAAAATTGGATAAAGTTTTATTGAAAATTGTATCAGTGTTGGAAATTTTAGGGAAAATTCGTTTTAAAAGTCATTTGAAATACCCAAATTCTTATTTAGATTACTAAACTTATCAAATCATTAAGCAGAAGCAGGTGAGAGAAGGTAGAAGGAGGAGCTTTGAGGTCCGATGAAGCATGTCGATTATGTAAATTGAGGTAAAGTCATAAAATTTCAACATCCTTATTTGAGACAGATGACTTGATTATCCACTTAATAAGCTTCGCAACCTAAATAAGAATTTGGGTATTTCAGACGATTTTTAAAGGAATTTTCCCAAAATTTGATTTGTGAGAATGATTTAAATCAGCGTTTTTACAAAAATTTATCAACTCCTACCCACTAACAAAATTTCTTTTCCTAAATCCTAATTGAGAGAAAACACCCGATTATTCCCTTCTTCTTCCCAAGCTCAAACAAATCATGGGGAACACAAATGGAATATTCATACTGAAACATGCCATAAAATATTCAGATCAAGCAAATATGAAAATTACAGGTTCAAGCTCACCAGATCTGGACCAAGAGGGACAACGTTCTTTGACGATCTACTGAAGACGGAGATGATGGAGGGAGACGCCACCTTAAGTGGCTTCGCACGGCAGAGAGATGATGGAGACAATGACTACTTGAGAGAGAGGGGAGTGATTGGTAAGGACTCAGATACTTTAATAACCCTCATGTATTTTCAGCTTCTACTTTATAGCTATTTGTCCTTCTATTCTATGTACTATTGTTTTGACTTTGGGTGTCCAAAGCTTTGAAAAGGCACTAACCCCTCTTATTATTAATTATTTATTTATTCAGACGGTTTAAAATAAGGATTAAACAATTAAATTCTAGAAATTAGAGCGAGAAGATTTACCTTTCGTTGTGTTGTTGCGACTTGTGACTATGGTTCTTAGGCTAGGCCATGCGTTTAATATAAACAAATTAAAACCTAATCCGTTGAATATAGTGGCCATGCTAGAAGAAATTGCAAGCGTTGAGGCAATGGTTGCATATTTTGAGAAAAATGAGGATGGCTCCCACTTCATTGAATATAGTGGATGTGTGTGTGTGGGGTACAACCTATTGAGAAGATAATTCAAATTGCAAATTTTGCTAAATTCGACATACTAGAATACAAAGGAACAGGAAAAAGGCTCAATAATGGTGCACAGAGACTTCATGTGTGGAAGTCAAGCATATGAAGTTTGATATGCTTTTTCAAATCTGTGACGTCATCTCTCTCCCTCTCTCGATCATATAAGCGTCCTGGCCTCACATTCATGTGCTTCATCCATGTTCTTCCTTTTCTTCACTCTTCACCGGAAACACGTTCTTGTTCATCTTGTCTCCTTGTGCAACGAAACAGATGAGTGAACGGTACTGGGCCGATGAAGGTCAATCAGCACCGTTATGGAGTTTTTCCCATCGCAGTGCGTGTGGTGAAAAAAATGAAACCTAACTTGTAATTCTCTCTCTTCCTCTTATAATCTGAAGATGAATGATGGATAGACGAGTCCACTGCAATATATAGTCAAACTGCACTTGTAATTCTCTCTCTTCGTCTTATAATCTGAAGCTGGAGGATACTGGAGGTGGACGATGGGAAGAAGATAGATAAAGGACTGGTTGTATAATATGAAGACGAAATGTAAGTTGACTGGCATGGTTGAGCAATGGTGATTATATATTGGAATATAGAAATTTGAAATTTGAAAAAACTGAGGGACAGAAGAGGAGGGAAATTCAAATCTGAAAGATGAGAAACAACATTGTCAACACATCTTCATCTCTACACGAAGGAATATCTCCACACTGCAGAATGCGGATTAACTGTTGGGTTCTTGAGATGCCTGAGAAGGAAGAATTTGGAAATTTGAAATTTGAATCTGAAGCCAAGGGACAATATGAAATAAGGAACCTTGGGAAGCGTGGGGTATGTGTAGTTTTTTCAACGCAAGCCCGTGTAATTTCCAATTTTTGGCAAAAGGTCAGTGATATCATTTCACTATAACACCTACACGATGAGAGAGAAAGACTGTCCTGTGAAGCCGAGTCGTGATTATGATATTGGAATAAAACAATGACGGCTTAGGAATAGTAACATGTAAGGAGAGCGATGATAAGCCGTGGACAGTGACGGCTTGAAGGGATGCGTTATTATAGATATATTGATGATGATGATGATGATGATTGATATATTGATGATAGCAAGAATCTCACTCTTCTAAAAAATAAATGTGTAAAGTTAAGGCAAAATAGCATAAATGTGAAGCATGCCAGTCATTTTAGCATGTATTCAGAATGTAGAATAGATGGAACGTATACAGATATATTGGAGGTGTTCTGTTTTGATAGGTTTTTTTTTTTTTTTTTTTTTATAATAATGAATTGTTATAAATTTGAGTTGTTTGACTTTGATGATGACTGTTTGGGAATAGGGAAAATTCCCCTTAGAACCTAAATTAGCAAAATATTGTCAAATAAGACCTAAAGAAAAATTAGATGTCAAGTATTATTTCAGAAAACGTTGTACTGATATAGTTGTTAACGTGTACCGATTTAGCTGTTAACGAGTACTGATTTAGTTATTAGGATATTGTTGTTAATATTTGCTGATTTAGTCATTAATTTTATACTGATATAGTTGTTAATATTTATGAAATAATATCAGAAAGGTCCTGAGGCCTTTTTTAACATGTAACTTTTCTTAAGGCTTTTTTTGACATTTTTTTAGTTTTGGGGGCCTTGGGGTGGATCTTCCCTTGAAAATATTCGTATGACAAGATATAAAGGAGTTTGTTCAAAGAGGAGGATATTTATATCTATAAAAAAATGAGTGAAAAGTGTAAGGCCCTTTTAATATTTTATATTTACTAGAAGGACTAGTATTTTTCTATATATAAAATATATCAGATCATTCCGATCAATAAAATCTTCATATAGGAATTTTTATTGATTTAAAAGGGAAAAAAACGAAGCTTGTGATTGCAGTGCAAGCAATAAAAAACGAAGCTTGTGATTGTAGTGCAAGCAATCTATCTATTTTATATTCACAACTGTACCATTCATTCCTTTTAATATAACTTTATGGTATATGATACGATTAGATGTATCTTAATGAGTTTTTAATAAAATAATACGAATCATAGGTAAGGGTGAGCAAATCAAAACCGAACCGACTAATTCGGTATTCGGTTTTTCGATTTTGGTTCGGTTTCGGTCCTTTTTTTTTAAAAAAAAAATCAGTTAAAACCAAATAACCGAAGTTATCAACGATTTTATTTTTTTCTCCTAAATAAAAAAGTTTCAGCCTTGTTTCATTTTATTTTATTTTTTTACATGAAGCCTTGTTTATTTTTTTCACAAACATATATTACAGACTTAACAAGCCCATTTCATTTCATTCGGTCCAAGTCCAACTTCTTACTCTCAAATCTAACCTAATTCCTCCGTCCTTCCTCCTTCCTCTAGTCGGCCAGTCCTCCTAGTCCTCTCCTCTCGGCAACGTCACCAGCAATATGAAATCCATCGTCTTCTTCCCTCCCTCCATGCTCCATTTGCTTCTACTAGCTGCTCACTATGATTCTTATGGGGCTGAAAATCGTGTTTGTGGTTGGTGGATATAGAGATAAAAGAATCTGGCTGATCTAATATGGGTGAAGATCGAGATCGAAGAAGCAACCAAATCGAAGTTGTGGAATGGACAAAAGCGCTCATAGATCGCGAGAGGGGAGGGAGACTAGGTCATCGGAGATCGCGTGTGAGGGAGACGATTTGGGATTTTTTTTCCCCATCAAATTTGGGATGGGATTCAGATCTCACCGTGTGAGAGAGACGATTTGGGATTTTTTTTCCATCAAATTTGGGATGGGATTCAGATAATTAGATTTGACCATGCGAGGGAGACGATTTTGGAATTTTTTTTCTCATCAAATTTGGGAAGGGATTCAGATTTGACCTTTTTTAAAAAAAATTTAAATCATTAATCCAGCTCAGAACTCTTGTATCACATTCCTTCACATTTCCAACTCAAATAACTGAACTACATCAAAAACAGAACCGAAATTAGTCGGTTGTTCGGTTTTCGGTTATTTCAAAGGTGCTTTGGTTTCGATTTGGTCCTTAAAATACCTTCAATTCGGTTTTTCGGTTTTTACCGAAAAACCGAACCGAACATCGAATGCTCACCCCTAACATAGGCTAGCAAACAATTATATATTAATTTATTTTATTGGTTAAATAGAGTAGAAGTCTTGTAGAAGTTGAAAATTTTTAAATGGAGGGATAATAGATGAATAAATATGCTCGTAATTTTATTTTAAAAAAGTAATTACTTGAATGGAAGTAATTATTGCTTGTTAAGGAGTCTTTTCTTATGTGGAAAAATTTGTTTATAGATTGAGAGGATATATGTATGACAAGAGAGGGATGAAGAAAGAACTACCACAAATTTGAGATTATGTTAGTATTTTCCGTGAAATGACTATATGTTTGTCTAAATTTCATATTATGTCTAAATTTCAGTAAGTCTATCATGTAGTGATTAATGATGAAGAAGTGTTTTTTTAAAAAAAAATTATTTTATTTGGCTAAGGGTATAGTTCTTTTTTAGACTTAGAGTGTCAACCGTCAAAGTTTTTATCTCTTTCAATAACATTTTCTAATAAGTAAACTTGTATTCTCTTCGTTATAGTTATCATATTAACCAACGATTTGTTGTTAGTTTAAACTTCTATTTGTTATTAAAACCTGATTGGTTCTTGAACCTGTCGGAAGACTAGGTTAAGGGTCAATGGATCGACCGAGTCGGGTCAAACCAGATTATATAATATTTATTTACAAAATCATATATTCATATGTTGCTTGCTGTGTAGATTTAATGAGATTGGCCCCACAAGGTTTTTGAAAAAAAGTTGAAGAGACGTGGAGTTGTCTCCTTTCGTCCTTCTCTGACTCCAATTTAATGACCCTGCTCTGCTCCTTCACATCATTTTACTTTTAGAACCCTCATTTTAATGAAGCGTCTAAAGGATGCCTTCATTATCATCACCTAGCCAAACCCATGCTCATGCTCCGTAGAACGAACCCAAGAATTTTACGACCCCTGGGGTGTGAAAATAAAAAATGCTACATTAATTGGTAGCATTTTCTTTTATAATAAGGGAAAATTCTATTTAAATACCAGCTGAATTTGCAAAACCCCCAGAAGTCCTCCGAATTTGTAAAAAGACTCAGAGGTGATAAGGACTTTTGTGGGTTATGCAATTTCATGGGAAATGACCCTAATGCCCTTCCTCTCTTCCTCTTCCCCCTTCCTCTCTCTTTGAACCAGAACCACTCACCGCCGCACGTTCGTTCGCCACCGTCTACCTCTGCCATCGACGACAATGCCGCACCCGCCGGCACTGGTGAAAAAGAAAACAAAAAATTGAAACACGAAACACACACCCGAGAAAACTAGAAATAGTATTTTTTTTTTTTGATCGGTCGATCCGGAAGAAATTGGAAGAAGAAGAAGAAGTTTTGAAGGAAGGAAGGAAGAAGAAATGGAAGGAAGGAAGCAAGAAGAAGAAGGAAGAAGAGAAAAGGAAAAAAAAAAGTCTGAGAGTGCACTCCTTTCACTGGAGTGTGTTATAACACACTCTAGTGAACACTTCGAGTGTGTTTTAAAACACTCGAGTGTGATTTTCTTTTTTACTCGCCTTGCATGAAATGGTAAATGGCGTTTGTGAAATGGTAAATGGCATTCGTGGAATGGTTAAACTGTCATTTTTTTAAAAAAATGGCACCTGGAAAACAATGGTAATTGGTGTTTGTGGAATGGTAAGTGATGTTTGTGGAATGGTAAATGGCATTTGTGTCATAACATACATGAAAGAAAAAAATGGCACCCTGGGAAAACAATGGTAATTGGCATTTCTGGAATGGTAAATGACGTTTGTGGAATGGTAAATGGCGTTTGTGGAGTGGTAAATGACGTTTGTGTTATAACATACATGAAAGAGCACCCGTAAAACAATGGTAATTTACCATTGCACAAATGCCATTTACCATTCCACAAACGCCATTTACCATTCTAGAAACGCCAATTACCATTGTTTTCCCAGGTGCCATTTTTTACTCTTTCATGTATGTTATGACACAAACGCCATTTACCATTCCACAAACGCTATTTACCATTCCAGAAACGCCAATTACCATTGTTTTCCCAGGGTGCCATTTTTTTCTTTCATGTATGTTATGACACAAACACCATTTACCATTCCACAAACGTCATTTACCATTCCAGAAACGCCAATTACCATTGTTTTCCAGGTGCCATTTTTTACTCTTTATGGATAACAAAAAAAAATGACAGTTTAACCATTCCAAAAATGCCATTTACCATTTCACAAACACCATTTACCATTTCATGCAAGGTGAGTAAAAAAAAAAAAAAAATCACACTCGAGTGTTTTAAAACACACTCGAAGTGTTCACTGGAGCGTGTTATAACACACTCCAGTGAAAGGAGTGCATTCTCAGACTTTTTTTTTTCTTTTCTCTTCTTCCTGGTTCCTTCCTTCCTTCCTTCATTTCTTCTTCTTCTTCCAATTTCTTCCGGATCGACCGATCAAAAAAAAAAATACTGTTTCTAGTTTTCTCACGTGCGTGTTTCTTGTTTCAGTTTTTGTTTTCTTTTTCACCGGTCGACGGGTGAGGCGTCCAAGGTGGAGGGTGCGTGTTGGCGTCGACGGCGGAGGTAGACGGTGGCGAACGAACGTGCGGGCGCGAGTGGTTCTCCGGGGTTCGAGAGAGGAAGGGGGAAGAGGAAGAGAGGAAGGAAGGGCATTAGGGTCATTTCCCACAAAATTGCAAAACCCACAAAAGTCCTTATCACCTCTCGAGTCTTTTACAAATTCGGAGGACTTCGGGAGTTTTGCAAATTCAGCCGGTATTTAAATGGAATTTTCCATCTATAAAAAGTATAAATTATTTAAAATATTATTAATAACAAAAATAAATCTATTTAAATTAACTATTAGTCATCATCTATGTTCTCATAGTCATCTTTTAATAAAATTTAAAACTTGTCTAAAATACTAACCCTAAAATCTTCTTTAATTAGTATAAAGTAATATCCTAAAAAAGATAAAATCCTGCATAATAAATTTTATGAAAAAAATTTAATAAAAAATGTAATTTAAAGTAGCTTATTGATTCTCAAAAATTTATCATTTATCATTTATTGTAAGATGTTAAAAAAAGAGCCGGAGCCACCAATAAGAGGAAGAGATGAAGGCGATTTCCGTAAAGCGCAAAAGAAGTGGGCTTAGGGATATATTCAAGGTGTGGGCCCCACCTCTTTCAATTTTTTTTCCTACTATGTATGAAAACAAACGTACGCATGCGATATTATGACTAATGTGCATCTCAGTTAACATATATTAAACTAAGCCACTAGTATTTATTACTATTGATTACTATTGATCAGTCTATACAAATGTAAATATTATTACTATTGATTTGTTTTACTAAACCAATTTTTGGAACAATTTATTTCTCGTTTTGCGTTTCATTTTCTTAGATTATAAGTGATGCTTCCTCTGGGTTTTGCGATAGACCTTTCGCTTCTTTTAACCGCCTCGGCTTCACAAATTATGGCCACCTTGGTGAACATCTCAAGGATCTCCTTCTCTGACTCCAAGTTCGACCTTTTTAAGGCATGAAATGTGTGGTCTTTGACTGATTTAATAGTCAAATTTAATATTGGGGGATAGAAGGGCAAAATTGCTACGTTTTGTAAACTTCCGGGGCAAAATTGCTCCTTAGTGAAAACTTCTAGGGCAAAATTGCTCCTTAGCGAAAACTTCCGGGGCAAAAATGATACTTAACTCTTTTGATTGATGAGGTGGCATGCCACATATGCACTCGCTTAAACTTAACAGTCAAAATTAACGGAGGGACAAAATTGCTACGTTTTGTAAACTTCCGTGGCTTTTTTGGTCCAAAAAAAAAATTTCGTCTTACCAGTGCTCCTGAGCGAAAACTTCCATGGCATTTAGGACCCTTATCCCTTTATTTTTTTAAAAAAATTAGGGGGGGCTGTCCGTCCCTGATGCTCTGTAAGCCAAGGAGAAAAGGACAGAACACTCCACCTCTCAATCACTTTCAGCCAGCTGCTGTTCTCTTTAATGTATGCTTGCACATGCTCAATTCATCTCTCTATGATTTCAGCAGCTTAGTCACGCATGCCCTCCCTCATTTCATATTTTCGTTTTGGGCTAAGCATAGAATAAGAAAGAGATAGAGTCCGAGACAGAAGAGAGGATGGAGAAAAGAGGATGAAAGAGAAAATAAGAGAGAGCCGATGCATCCTCGGGTCAACCTCCGGTGCTCCCTCAGGCTTCACCACTATAATGGACTGAAGACTACGCTGGCGGTTGAAGTCATCTTGGATGGAACGAGGGACCGGGAGGTGCTCAATCCCGTGGATCACTCCGTCGGCCGGGAGACAACATCGTGGTGAATAATCTTGGTGAGATCCACCGTCCATTCCCCTGGTCCCATTATTGGCAAGGTGAATTCTGTGAAATGCGAGTCTAGAAGAGCCGAGGAAGAAGAAGCCACCGACCAAGGAGAAGAGATAATGTTTTTAATTAGGTTGGAGTTTTTCAGTCCCCTTTCACCCTCCATGTCTGCATTTTATTTTTTATTTTAAGTCATTTTATTCCACAAATGCAAACCACTAACGGTGTTAATTCATAAAGTAACAGTCTTATGCTAACTTTAGCTTTTAAAAAACTTGTTGGCATTTAAGGTCTAGATAATAGTTTATTGTGTTGAGTGCTCTTGGGCCAATAGTTTGTTAGTAAAATTGCTCCTTAACCCTATTTTCATTTTGGGCTAAGCATAGAATAAGAAAGAGATAGAGTCCGAGACAAAAGAGAGGATGGAGAAAAGAGGATGAAAGAGAAAATAAGAGAGAGATGAAAGCAAGAGAGTGTTTGGAGAAGGAAGAAGAGTATCTGAAACCTTTATGCAAATGGTTTCTGGTTGTTGGTGAGTCTTCTAGCTAATCCCTCTCCTATCCTCATTCCAAAGTGGTTGGGTGATGTTCTTGAGGCCCGAAGGTGCTAGAGTCTTTGTATTGTTGGTGAGAAGTTTCGGTTACCATATAAACACCGTCATTCCGGAAAGCTTTGTGAGGTCGGTCGGAATGACATCTTCTTACTATGAAATTTGGTAAGAAGAAAGTACACTTTCTAATCTTTAAAATGAGTAATATTAATCAGACTACTCTTTTTCTAAATTTAGACATTAAAACTGAAAAATCCTGTTTTGATATTCAAGTAGTGTTCACTTTTTGAAATTCTGGGAATGATACGGTAACAAATTCGTTTAGTTTAGTGATTATTTTTTCTTCAAAATCAATTTACAGAAAAAATAATAGAAATTTGAATCACACCAATCGGAGCTTTATAAAATTAATTATGATTTTTTAGGGTTTGACAGGGAAACCGTAAAAAAAAAAAAATACTGGTTTCCCGCATTTGGGTTTCATTTTGTAAAATGGTTTTGACTAAGTAAATGATATCTAAAAAAATTATGAAACTTTTCAGATTTCAAGTACACATGATACGTTTCAAAATAATATATAATATGAAGCAAATGAATTAACGTAACAGAAGTTATGAATTTTTGAAATTAAGTATAGAATCTGGAACTTTTTTAGAATAGTAAGGATTTATTGATTAATCTAGAACAGTATACGTTTCTTTGGTAGTAGAATACATTTTCCCCTAAAAATACACTTAATGAGAGACATGTGGAATTTTGAACCACTTAATTTGGATATCTATAGAAAAAGATATGAATTTTCAAAATTATTAAAAATTCTGCCAAATTATAAGTATTGTGCGAAAATAAGAAAATAATGGCACTTGAGATAATTTGGGACAAGTATGAGTCCAAAGATATGGAACATGTCCTAATGGCTAATGTTGTCGAAGAGGATACTAATTTATCATGACTCTAATAGTGTAATGATATGCTTAGGGTCATGAGTTGACAAAGAAGAGAACGGTCCCAACAACTTTATTGTATTTGAAGAAAGGTAAAGAGGAGGACACAGATCAAGGTAGTAATTTATATGCATGTATTAACCATTCTATATATATTGAATGTATTGAATGTGTTGTATGTATAAATGGTGGTTGACTACCATATACTATATGCATTTTATGTAAGTGATTAACATTACTATTGAGATTCATTTAAATCTCGGGATTTTTGAAATAGCTAAACTTGCGGCTCGGGTCGAGGCTCAAGAACGAAGAAGGTGATCACGAGACAGATTTTTTTTTTTTTTTTTACTTCCGTCAGATACTATTGAATTATATAAATTATTTGTACGTAATAGTTATTTTGAGCTACAGTATATCGTATAAATGAATAGTACTATCGTATAGCTACAATGATACAGTATATGTGAACAGTAAATAGCTACAGTATGCATGAATAGTAATATCACAGGTTTAAAGAACGCTTCCATATACATAAATAAAAGAGGCGAAGTCCAGGTGTTACATTGCCTATAAAGAAACACGCAACAAGACTAATTAAAATTGGGAAAAAAGAACGCACATATAGGATTGAGATAAGGAAGCTTTATAAATTTTTATTTTGTTTGAAGTAAACATTACGTTAATGAAACTTTTATCTATATAGAAAAATCTTCTAATAAATTGAAAATGTATTTAGCAAGAGAGGGCCCAGTGCGCAAGTTTCTCTTCTGGTGAAGTCTATGAAAATATAGTGTCACTTATAATAAGCGTTATGAAAATTAAGGAGTCTATGTGAATTTCGTATTTCCTTCTTAGAAAATACTTTGTAACACAAATATAACCACCCACATCAATATTGTCTTTGGGTTTAATAATGAAGGCTTTAAGGAGATTATCAAGGTAAGTCATTTCTGGTTTTGCTCTTTTGTGGAAATTTTGCATAAAAGCTTGCAAGGTATAGTTGGCAAGGAAATGATATTAATTGCGCGATAGACCACCTTGGAGTGTATATTTGCTTTTGTTTCTTTCAACTATATTTCTTCTCCCTTCCAGAATGTGTGTGTGTAATTTAACATTGTCATATATATATATATATATATATATATAGCCTTACTTGAATTTATTAAATTTCTTGAATTGTATCATACATTTTCAAATAAGATTATTTGAGTTCAAAGTAAGCCTTCAAAATAAAAATGATATTAATATGCGGAATCATCTTTCTTCTGTGGAAATGTTTGCCTATAAATAGAGCTGATAGACAAAGAAATCAGAAAGTGACACTAAGGCTATTGATATTTTTGTGGCTCTAGTATCATGTTGAGTGGGTCAATCAAATAAAGTTGAATATTATGTCACATTCATTCAAAAATTGAACAATTTATTTCTTTTGAGTAAGACTTACTTCATATTTTATCAAATTTCGTTGAATTTTGTCACACACAAACACATATCTTAAAGTTGGTCTTTCACGTCGGTTAATAGGCAAAGCGACCTTGGGAAAAATGTGGTGGTATTTTTGTAATATTTTCAAATTTTCTACAAATTCTAACGTTGATTGTTTTAAAAACCAGCGCAGTAAATTAAAGAGATTTTGCTTGGGAGAATCTCATTAAAACGACTAGATTTATTTAAAAAGGTTTGATTGTTGCGAAGCTCTAGTGACCGGTCACTACCTATTAGCCGCCGGCGACCACCACCGCCAACCATTAAAGGCTCCTACCACCTAAAATTAATGTGTTATTGATAGGAGGATTCTACTTGTTCATGAAGAGTTGCATACTTGTTCTTTCTACTCTCCATGTATAAGTGAACAATATAATATATTAATTTTCGGTGGTTGGAGTTGTAGCCAGCCATTGAAGCTCCAATGCCTACCAGCCGAAGCTGCGACCACCTTAAATTAATATGTTATTCATTTGAGAATTTCACTTATTCATGAAGAGCTGTGAACTTGTCCATGAAGATCGAATCTAACTGGCTGGAGCTCCAACCATCAGAAATTAATGTGTTATTTATTAGAGAGTTTCCACTTATTCATGAAGAGTTGTACACTTGTTTATGATTATATTCTTCATGTATAAATCTAATAAGTGGAATCCTCATATGAACAACACATTAATTTCCTACGGTGGAGCTTCAGCTTAGCGGCGGCCGGTGACATTACAACTCCATGCTATTAGAACTTTGCTCAAGGCTATTATAACTCCATGCCTTATTTTTATAGTACCAGATGTTCACTGAGTTATTGATTATCAAACCCCGTTTTATATTTTTACTTCCCTATGTGTGTGTGTGTATATATGGAAAAATGTCATTTGAATACCAGATGAAATTACAAAACCCCAAAACATCTATTAAAAAATTAAAAGGACACAAAGGTGATGAAGAGGAATCTAAGATTTTGAAACTTAAGTGTTTTTACTAAAATACCCCTCATCTCTCTCCTCTTCGTCTCTTCCTCTTCCCGGCCACTCTTTTTCTCTCTCCTCTCCTCTCTTAATTTTCACTCACCTACGCCTTTCTTTCCTCACCGGCGATAGCTTCCACCTTCATCATCGCCTGCGAGTTCCGCCATAACCACCAAAAATGCCGCGACTATGGTTTTGGAGACCTAAGCTTGGAGCTAAGACTGTGAGTTTGTTTCTGGTATGATTTTATGAAATTTTAATCGTTTGGGATGGGTGGTTGTTGGGGTGTTGGAAGGGAAAGGAAGGAGAGATGAAGAAGAAGGTGAACGAGTAAAATGAGCTCGGGAGGCTGAAAAATCCAGTAATGAACAAAATGAGTTTCATGAAGAGGAAGTTGAACAATAAATGTGGACTTTTAACAAAATTCATAATGGGATTAACAAGTTCATAATGAAAATAACAAATGTTTTCGTCGGGTGTAACACGTCACTACGAAACCAAACTCTTAGCACAATTAACAAATATTGTAATAAGAATAACAAATTCTTTAATGGTATTAATAAGTTCAATAATAGGAATAACAAAGGCATGAGATGCGTACAACCTGACGAATACACTTGTTATTCTCATTATGGAACTTGTTAATACTATTGAAGAGCTTGTTATTTCCATTACGAAATTTGTTAATTGTCCTCAGATTTTGGTTTTAGGTAGAGGACATATATGTACACCCTAATCAATACACTTGTTATTCTTATTACTGAACTTGCTAATCTCATTACGGATTTTGTTAAAAGTCCACATTTATTGTTCACATTCTTCTTCCTCAAATTCATTTACTTGTTCATTATTGGATTTTTTCAGTCTTATTGAGCTCGTTTTATTATTCACTTTCTTCATCTCTCCCTCCTTCCCTTTCCAACAATGGAGTCCAACCCCAACAACCACCACATCCAAATGATTAAAATTTTAGAAAATCAAATCGAAACAAACCTACAAATAAGGCTCCAAACTTGGGACTCCAAACTCACAAATCATAGCTCCAAGCTTGGGTCTCGAAACTCACAGTTGCGTGTTTTTGGTGGTTATGGCGGAACTTGCCAATGGTGAAGGTGGAAGGCACACGGGGAGGAAAGAAAGGCGTAGGTGAGAGTGAAAATGAAGAGAGGGAGAGGAGAGAGAAAGAGAGTGGCTAGGAAGAGGAAGAGATGAATAGGAGAGAGATAAGGCATATTTTAGTAAAAACATTTAAATCTTAAAATCTCAAATTCCTCCTCATCACCTCTATGTCCTTTTAATTTTTTAATAGACGTTTTAGGGCTTTAGAATTTCATCTCGGTATTTAAATGACATTTTTCGTGTGTGTGTGTGTGGGGGGGGGGGGGGGGTTACGGATAGCCATGCCTTTGTCTGTTCTACCCCAAAAGATCAGTTTTTTTTTTTTTTTTTAAAAAGAATTATCTTCTAACTTGATCTACACTTTAGCTCATCTCCAAAAATGTTCCTTTGGGGTAAAACGTTTAGGATCATGGCATGTTTATCTTGGAAAGTTTTCGGCTATCACCATATTGGGACCGATGGATGAGTTAGTACCTCCGGACCCACGAATACCTTTGATTCAAACACATTGCAAGACTGCATACTCCTCGAGTTAGATTTCTCTCAAAGATCATTTTTTCATCATTCCTCATAATCTCTAAATCATATATGTCCAATCGTCTAAAATGTCACAATACTTTTCTCTTCTTTTCCCAATCAACGGCCCGATGGACTCGCGAGAGATAATGAGAAACAAAGATAATGAGAAGATCTCCTTCCATACTCCTTTTATCCTATTTATAAGACACTTTCACAATATTTCATACATCCCAAGAAAAATCTTAAATTTCATTAACACTTCTATAAAATTCAATAACTTTTCAACTTTATCCCTACTTAATATACATTATACCCTATGGGAATAAAATTGATACAATAATAAATGAACGAAAAATTGTACATTTATCTAAAAAATTTCTATTTCTACCATATAAATAGGATAAAAAAAAATTCTCACTCGCACACCGTAAATAGGACTATAGAGGAGTATTGTAACATCTCAAATTTTGAGATTTAGAAATTGGAAATAATATTTGGGAGTTAGATTGTGAAAATTGGCCAAATATATTAAAATTAATTATTTGGAAAATTAGGATTTTTTTCCCTTATAATATTTAATAATAAAATTTTGGGATGGGCCCCACCACACAACACTCCCTAATTTCACACAAAGCACACAAACTCCCCCAACATCCATTGTGTCTTTGGTCCAAATACTCCTATGTATGCAGATCCATTCAACAAAAACAAGCCCACGTCTCATTCTTATTCTCATCTCACGGCCCATGAATTAAAACCCAACCCATTATCTAATACATTCATTTAGCCTATCATCACAAAGAAAAACACATATCCACCATCATATCTTTCGGCCAAAACACGTTAAGTAGAAACAGGAAAGAATATCGCAAAAGTAGATCACGCCATGCTCTCCTCGTTATCATATCTTCTCGGTTAGCGGCGAACACACAAGAACAAGTGAAAACAAGTAACCCCATGCTTCTTCTATAAGCAAATCCAGACCTTCCATACCCCATCGAGCTCAACGCCTGTATTATTTATATATATATCCATGCTCTTTGGTTCCCGATTACTCATATTATCTCAA
The DNA here is from genome assembly GCA_019022655.1 of Acacia acuminata. Lineage (NCBI taxonomy): Eukaryota > Viridiplantae > Streptophyta > Magnoliopsida > Fabales > Fabaceae > Acacia > Acacia acuminata. The sequence continues at coordinate 3,606,155 of JAFJYI010000028.1, read as the reverse complement.
CTAAAACCGAAAACCGAGGACGAAAGAGAGTGAGAGTGAGAGTGAAACCGTGAATTTACTTGCTCAATCTTCCTTTGCAAATCAACACCGAAAACAGGGGGTGTTGTGTGGCGGTGGAAAACTAGCTTGCAAAACCAGCAACCGGAGGTAAGCTATTGAGTTTCTTCCTTCTAGTTCCGTCATTTCCCAACGCAATTTTTGAGTAGTAAACCGTAGGAATAGACCTAAGAAGTTTCGCTAAATAGAACCAGAAGAATAGGGACTATTTTTTTTAGCTTGCGTTGCATCGTGAGCTTGTCTTCACTACACACACACACTCCATATATATATATATATGTATATGTATGTATGTTGCTGCATGTGAAAGGGTATAGGAAGCTTGTAAAGAAGGAAACCGAAACAGCTGCTTCTACAAATATATATATATATATATATGGGTTTATTATATATCCTGTGACGGGATGTAAACGTTTGTCCGGTTTATGATAGTGAAAATGTAGATTTTACTTAAAAACGGAAGGAGAATGAAAAATCGTAAAACGTAAAATCGTAACGTAGTAAAATCGTAAAAACTTAAAAAAGCGTTTGGAAAATTAGTAAAATCGTTTTAATGAAAAAAAAATCGTAAAAACGTAAAATCGCAGTGATAAATCGAGTTTTTAACTACCATGGTCCAGTTAAGTGATACTACGTCGTTTTTCGTGAGGAAAAGGAGGGAGTTTAATATATGCGATATCATTTTATATATATACAGCCAATCGAATTGTGGTACAACACATTCAGCGAACAAAAAAGTCAAGCCTTCTATGCTCTCCCAGAAATTCACGTTCGCCGATCGGTTTATACATATACAGCCTTTGTGGTCTCTCTTTTTTTTAAAACAATCATGTTCAGTTTGCTTTCAAGTCACCGCATTGATCTCTAACTACCTCAAACTCGATTCTAATCATATAGCCATAGTCTCCTTTTCATCTTTCACAAGCCTTATCCTATTTAGATCTTCAAGTTTCTTCTCCACTTCCTTCTTCGAAAAGCAATTGTACTCACCACTCATTTCTTTCAACACTTCCTTTACGCAACAAAGTTTGATTCCTCAACGAGGGGAGGAGAGAGAGACGGAGATGTTCATGCTTTCTTTTAAAGACCGAAGAACAGCAGTGAGGCCGAGAGGAAGAAGAGGGGTGAGAACGTGAGGAGGGAGCTAAGAACGAGAATCATAGTTCTAATTTGTCATCCTCATACGATTCAAAACGAAGCGGAGCGAGAAGCACCGTGAGATAAAGCCATTGCCAATCTGAGTTTGAAGCCTTTGGGATCTAGTTTCAGTACAGCATGCATACTCTGTGTTTCAATCTCGAAACAGGGAAAGCTTGGCACACAATACACTTGCCTCTGTAGCATTTCTTCCAAAACTTGTTTCTGTGCATGCAGTTCACTTGCCTCTGCATATGCTCTCATGGTAGCCTTCTCATTTGCATCAAATGTAGTGGCCATTTGCATTGAGAGCCTTTTGAATTCCTCTTGGAGTTCCTCTTGGAGCCTCCTAACAGCATTAGCATTTTTCAATTTGTTCTTTCAGCATTAGCAAGCGTTCTTGGTGTTTCTTCTTAATTTCATTCTGCATATGATGGTACTATTCATGCTATGTATTTTTAAATTCCAAACTATCTTCTTTCATTCTTATCATAAGCGTAGTTCAAGAAGAAGGAAAGAAATGAGAACCAAGTAGTAGCTACAAGATGTAAAGCAAATAATAATAAAATAATGTGTGCAATTGCAATTGTAATATAATTTGAAAAGTCAACAAAGGCTGCAAGTTGAAGAAGGAAATGAAGGATATAGAAGCAACATGAAGCTAGGAATATGACGGCTATGCGAAAGAGGCAACATGAAGAAAAGAGTAAATGGAAGGAAGACCAGGTTAACTAATATACTTGGGGGATCCAAACGAATGATTATAAATGTCATGGAGTTTCCATGTTAGGCCCGCATACTTGAGAAGTTTATTTTCATTTTTTTATGAATGGCCTTTGCACGTCTCTTTATTCTTTGGTTTTGACATTGAGTAACTATTTTTCTCACATGCACAACCCCTTTGTATTGGGACCGAACCAGATTTTTACATTTACGAGAGGAACGTCTATGGAGCTCGCATTTGTGCTATTATTTTTCCCCTTTTATGTCTTGAGATTCTTTTTTTTTACTTGTTCCGGATGTGCCTCGTGACCGTCAATCATCTCGGGCCACCAAGAAAGTCAATCAATTCTTCCCCATGCACCGTGTGCCGCCTTTCAGCCATATCCAGTCAAACAATCTGAAGACGTCACAGAAGGAGAAGGAGAGAGAGAGAGAGAGGGAAAAACGAATAGAGAGTGGAAGAAGAGAGAGAGTGAGTGAGCGTCGGGCGAAAGCTTTTAGTGCACGCTACAATACGTGTGATGACACTTAGGATCTTCGGACCAAACGACGTAGTATGACTAGTCACTTTGGATAAATCCTTATATCCAAAGACGGTAGGAATCATAAGCCCTATATATATATATATATATATATATCTAAGAAACCCAAACCTGTTGTTTCTTTTAAAAACCAAAGTTTTGAATTGCATAGGAGAAATATATATACTATGCAACCAAAAGAAAGGAAACATGTTTCATGTAAATGATATTTTCAAATTTGAAAACTTTTTTTTATAAGAAAATTTTAGAAAAGGGGTTAGGTTCACCCATGATCCAAAGACAAAGGTGAAATCTCCCTTCTTCCTAGGTGATATCGATGTTAGGCGGGGCGAGCCATCTATTACCCTCAGGCCTTAACCTAAGCACCTAGGAGGTAGGATGCCTCCCCCAACGCCTTGACCAACTTTAGGATCGAACCCCCCCTTTAGTGAAAGTGTCCTGCCCCTTTGCCAAATTTGAAAACTTACTTACATATATATATATATATATATATACACATATATACACAACACTATCTTGTACAAGGAAGTAATAAGAAAAGTAGTCTTATATATATATAAATGCAGGTCACTGTACATGAAACTAAAACCTTACTGATATATATACTTGCTATCATGTATATGTATAAATATATATATATGTCATTGCATATGGGAAAAAGCCTACTACGTGTGTGTGTGTGTGTAATGCTACACATTAACCTTAGAAAAACAAAAAACAAAAGGGAAGTTGATATATATAGGTATATATAATTTTTGTTATATATTTATTAAAGACACCCGCTTTATGCATGGCTTTAAATTGCTCTATATATATACACACACACCAAAACAAACGCAAATTCCTTCGATGGCTTTAAATTCCTCTCTACTTCGGTTCATATATATATATATATATATATATATAGCTACACATGAACCTTAGGGAAAAAAAAGGAAGCTCTTCTTGTTGTGTTATGTACATGTATATATATACTTGCATTAGGGAAAATATAAGAAACTTGCTATCAAGTATATGAATATAAGGATATGATATTGTCACTACCAATTTTAGTCACTACCACTTTTTCACCGTTAGATCGAATCTCAATAGGATAGACAAATGATAAAAGTAGATAAGATTATGATCTAACGGTGAAAAAGTGGTAGTATCCAAAATTGGTAGTGACAATATCTTTTCTCATGAATATAGGTAGAAAGCAAAAGAAATGGAAAAGTATTCGTATTCACGTCAATTTTATGAACCCGCATTTTATCTTCGACAATAACTGGAAACAAGTTAAAAATCGCTTAATATTAAGTTTCCATATTTCCAAAAAGTGTTCTCTTCTTTCTCCCAAAAACAAAAAAGTGAAAGGCAAGCGCCCTAAGAACTTTAAAAATTAATTTGAATCTTACATAAAGTGGGTAAAAGTTTAAAAGGTTATCATATATACATTATATATATAAGTAATAGTTTAACACTTGTTAGTATTTATTAAACTCAAGATTTCTATTTCTATAAGCGTATATGATGAAACATATTTTACGTGATATTGGTATTTATTAAACTTCTGATTTAAAGTGTTGATGACATACTTAATATAGGAATAGCCTTTAGGAGTTTAAAATAAGTGTAGAGTAATAATAATAATAACGTAAATAAATAATAATAATAAATATTATTATTATTGAAAAAAGGGAATAAATAATAAAGGGAATTATTAAGAAATAGAAAATGGTATTATTGATTAATAATAAATAGAAAGGAGAATTAATAGTTATGATAGTCTTACTTTAGGACGTTGAAGGAGTTCGAGTTTCTAACACTAGAGGTTTAGTTATCTTGTGAAGTTGAGATTGGTAACTTAATATCCTATTCCTTGTGTTTTTATATATTCCTTGTATGTTCATGTATTGTGGATTGTCGGCCGGATTTGTGTGCCCGAGTCTATGCATTTTATTCATCTAGCTATGGATTATTGTTTTTAAATGATAATGCTACATGCTTATTTTCCTAGCGCTGAAAATTCGAGTTTGGGACACGTAGCACTTGTGAGTGCTTTTGCCGTTAATGATACATGTCTGTGTGCTATGTAGCCGATAGTGGTGTGTTTGCTGAATGCTTTATGTTATCATGCAATATGTGAAATATCTGTCATGTATGATTTACACTCTGAATGTTAGATTAATCATTACCCTGAGATTTAACTAATAATTGAATCTCAGTTATGCCTAAAGATTTAGGAAGATGTTCTGGATCAGGGAGTAAAGCGATACAACTGGAGTATACGACGAAGTCCTCGAGGGAGGGGATTTATTTAAGTTGACCATATATTATTTTGGATTTGTATATTTGTTAACTATTCGATTGACAATTCGAGATAATTGTATAACTAAAATCCTCCGGGAATTTAAATTAACCAACATATGTCTGGGTATATGTTATCAGTCACTTATTCATCCAAATGCTATGCATGCTCTTTGTTGTGACTTACTCTGATTTGTTAATGCATTTACTATGATAAATACACATGAATTAGTTTAATAAGAGATTAATGACATAAATGGGCATCATAATGGACATAGGAAATAGGGTCGTTACAAGTATTTCGCTTAGTTTTGACTACTTTTCCAAAAGGGGGAAAATACTTTCAAGTGTAAAAAGATATCACAATATTACAATTTGATGAAATACACTTGTCTATTATTATCTTGGTGAGCTGTTACATTTTTTTGTCGCTTTAGATAGAGCTTTGCATCTTGTTAGGGGTAATTGCGTTGATTCTTACTATTTTATGCACATAATTTAGTATTCAAATCAAGTTCCATCAAGATATATAGTCATGTTCTATCAGTCTTCATGGGAGGAAATAAAGGTTGACGTATGTAACACCCCAAGTTTTCTAACAATTATAATAACATAAAATTTCGATAATTTTCATAAATGATTACTTTGGAACTCAAAATAACCAAATTTGGGAGTGTTACCGCGCACTTGTACTAGGGATAAGTGCAAGGCTACTTTATTACAATAACATAAATCCACACTTAAATAAAAATATTTTCTTCGAAGTATAAAATAAAAAGAAACTAGCTAGAAAACTGAACGTTCTTCCTCACTTCTCACCGCTAGCCCCAACAGCCCCAACTTGAAACCTGTTTCATTTGAAAATCTGCTCCCTCGAAGGATCGTTGCAGCCCAGAACACAAACATCAGCAAAAGCTGGTAATCCTAATAAAAACAAGGTTGACATAACTCAAATTTATTAATCAGATCAAATATATAATCACATAGTAATTGAATCAAATATTAATTTCAATATTCATCATATCAATATATTCACATCGAATCAAATATTACTCATTATCTTTTTAAGTTTATCCGGACCGGAAGCCCCGCGCCTATTTAGTTTAGTGGGAAGAGAACCATGGTAGATCCGGTAAACCCGCTAATCTACCCCGTGACCCGGAGACCACCGCCCGGTCCACAATCAATCAAATTGGCCATAAAACATATCTTCCTAATGTGCACACCTCTTCCCAAAGTTGCTACTAGTGTCCCGGAAACCCCGCCAAACACCACTTTGGAAAGAATGATACTATCTTTTCACATCGGTGGCATAAAACCCAAAAGTTGTGTTCATCTCTTGGGAGGTACCGTCCCAAGCTATCCTCCCACCATTAATTCATTGCAATCACACACAATCGGAAAACAAATCAATCTTGTCACAATTATCTTATTTAAAAATTCCTTCATTACATATATCGTTGTTCAAGGGCATCATATCTTTCCAAACTCTTCAAGAGTATAATAATTTGAATATTCGATATCGATCCAACTCATATTCATTATTATAATTCAAATATCTATCTGAGTAAAGTCTAAATTCAACTATCATTTCAATCATCACAAGTTATACGGTATCAAGATCATATATTCCTCAATTATTCAATAAGACTCATATCATACACTTATAGCACATAATCAATTTTCCACAATTTTATCAATAGTAAAATTTATACTATAATCTGTTATATAACAACATCAAAGTAATAATTAATACGATTATTTTCTAGGAATTAAAACCCAATAAAGTTTCCAAATAATTTAATTAATTTATAAATAATCCTATTATTTAATCAAATATAGGATAAAATATATTTTACATATAATCTATTCATATCCTATTTTATTATGAGGAGATATTATATGAAGAAAGAATAAATAAAAGAAATATCAGTTAATGTAGCATCGGGCACAACTAGCATAATATAGCATATTATATTATCATATATAACAACCTTATCAAAATTTATATAAAATTAGTCTAAGACTCATGGAAATTAGGATTACGTATAGTATATTTCACATACAAAATAGATTTCTCAAATTTACGGAATCAAACTGAGTATATATATATATATATACTGCTATTTGTCAATTATGGAAACCTAGGCAAAACCATTTAAAAGAGAACATGTATATATTTTAGCATAGGTACAGATTGGACAAATTAAAAAGGATATATATATACACACACATGCATGCGTACATACATACATACATACATACAAAAGCTGAAGCACTCAAGGCAAAAGATGTACAGGTACCATATATTAATGAAGGATATATATAAGTTTCAATCACGAAAACCGAGGCACCCAAAGTGTACATGTATATTCAATGATAAAGGATTTTGCAAAAAGCTAAACGCAAATCAAGAAGAAGAAATATATGTATACAAGGAGGTGAGGCGTTTTGCTTTCATAAAGTAATTCACGCTAACCGAAAAGGAAAACATATATATACATATACAAATGCAGCGACACATTTAAGGGTTTTTCACAAAGATCGAGATCGACATGCAACAATTAACTCCTATTGTTCTGGGGATTAGGATTACCTGGTCTCCGTTTTGCTAGCCTCTTAGAAGAATAGAGAAAGAATAGAGGAAATAGTAGAAGAGAATAGGAGTGTTCAGGGTGAGGCTAGACCTCTATTTATAACTTAAAATTAGGGTTAGCTATGGGTTGGGCTCTTTACTATTGCCAACTCATTAACGGGGTATATTATATTCAATCAATCAATTAATGTCATTAATAGGAGATATATATATATATATATATATACATAGATTAAATCCAATCAATCAATCATTATGTGAATTTAATGTCATTAATAGGGTATATTAATTTCAATCAATCAATTAATGGTGTGAATAAGCGGAAATTCCTAAACCAATTAAGACTAGGAATATTTGACCCACCAAGGCTATATAAAATAAAATAAATGGGTTATTACTATTAATAAAAACCTGGGGTATTACAAGGTATGTCGATGGTAATGGATTTTTTTTTCAGAGCAATTCAGACTTAATTAGATGATATTAATAAAACCAAAGATAGTATTGATTCCAAAGATTGAAAAACTAGAAATAGTTATTCATTTTCAGCACATAGGTTTATGTAATGCACCTATAAAATCATAGCTAAAATTTTGGCTTTGAGATTAAGGAGGTTGATGAATAGAATTATTTCCCAAATCAAAGGGCCTTCATGGCTGGTAGAATGATTCAAGATAATATCATTGTAACTCATGAAGCCTTCCATTATTTGAAGAATAAAAACAAGGCGAAAATATGGGAGGTAGCTCGAAAATTGATATGAACAAGGCATATGATAGGGTGAAATGAGATTTTTTGGAGGGAGTGATGAGAAAAATGGGTTTTTGTGATTTATGAGTAAACTGGATCACAAATTGCGTTTCTTTTGTGGATTTTGACTTGCAACTTTCAAAGGAAGAGTGTTGCTAATTTTAAGCCACAATGAGGGGTAAGACAAGGTGATCCAACTTCACATTACCTTTTTATATTGATGATTGAAGTATTATCACTAATGGTCCAGTTTCACATTAGTAGAAAGGAGCTAAGAGGTATTAAATTGTCAAATAGTTGCCCAGTTATTTCTCACTTTTTTTTACGGATGACGCCTTGTTCTTTGTGAGGGCTGATCCATTGATTGCTTGATATTGAAAAAAATATTTCAGGTGTATTGTAAAGCATCTAGACGAGAGTTGAATTTTGATAAATCTTGTCTGTTGTTCTCAACTAATACACCGAAGGAAGTGAGATATGAGATTTCTGCAGCTTTGGAAATCAAGCAAGTGGATCAGCCAGGAAAGTATTTGGGACTACCAATTTTATGGGAAAGGTCAAAAGCGGCTGCTCTTGCCTTTATAAGGGATAAGGTGGGTTTGAAGCTTCAAGGCTGGAAGCAAAAAATTTTACCTTTGCAGGGAAGGAAGTGTTAATTAAAGCAGATGCAAATTCAACTCCAGTGTACCCAATGACATGTTTTCTTTTTCCTAAGAAGAAGTCATGTATGGTGATTGACAAAATGGTGGCCAATTTCTGGTGGGGAGATGCAGAAGGGAAATGAAGCATACACTGGGAAGCTAGTTCAAAAGCAGGAGGAATGGGGTTCAGAGATTTGCTATGTTTTAATAGAGCTTTACTACTAAAACTGCTTGGAGGCTGATTCAGAACCGGCAAGATCTATGGTGTAAAATCGTAAAAGGAATTTACTTTCCTAAATTTATAGAGAAAAGCATGAAGGAGAAGTACTCAGAATTTATGACTTAGAGCTTGCAAATGTATAGCAAATTTCAGGGTCAAAATTTAAATTAACGGGAGGAGAAATGTAACATCCCTAATTTTGGGATTTTAAAGTTTGAATAATATATGAGAATTTAAATGTGGAAATTGGCCAAATGATTAAATTAATTTTCCTTGTAATATATTAAAAAAAGAAAAGAAAAAGAAAAATGCACATGTGACGAGTTAATTGGAATCAACAAGATGTATATATACCAAAACCCCTCCAATGGCTATATACTTAACCTCGGTCCACCGAAACCAAACCAACCCATTACTCCATTAGCCCATACTCATTTGAAATAACTCATCATTCAGTCTCACTCTCGGCCAGATCACACCATCAAAAGCAATATGCGTTCATGGCCCATATATTCTTTTTGTGCGAGCCATTTGAAACAATAAAGCAAAGAAATACTCCCTCATCTTTTCCTTATTTCTTCGGTCAAAACACACAAGATCAGAAAAGAAATCACAGCACCGTAAACACAAGAAATAGACTGTACCAGCTACTATTCACACGCAAGACCAGCCTCCACCTCGAGACCCTCAATGGTTGCCTCTCGGTTTGTCATTTGTTTTCCTCGGATAGAGCCTCAGCTCATTATATAGAGGTTCTCTGTTCATCATTGTATTGCTTCAACCAGCCGAGAGAGACGAGGAAGAGTAAACCGAGGAAGTCGAGAGAGATAAAGCCAAGAGTATTCAAGCACCGGTTACTCGCTCGGCGTCTCACAAAACAGAGGTAGGTTTAAGTTTCTTTTCCTTCTTGTTCCAATGCAAGTCGCTGAGTAGTAGTTAGGAATGAGCTTTGGAGTTTGTTGTTAAATGAATATTAAAAACAGAGGTGGTTGTTGCAAATATATGTCTGTCTTTAGGAGTTTAAGCAGAGGAAGTGTAATAATAAAACTTTAGCCTGATCAGTATCAGTGGCGGAACCAGAAATTTTTTTTAGCCTGGGCAAAAAAATAAACATATTGAACTACTCTCTTTAATTCTTATTATAAGGTATCAACTAACAAGTATATTTGGTTCTTTTTATAAAACACTTGCTTGTTTCAAAATAGCATTAAATATTTTTTTTCATGTGTACCCATAATTAAAAAGGTAGTGAGTGAGAGTAATAATTAATAAAAATTAATTATTACTCTTTTTTCGGAGGAAAAAAAAGGAGTAATAATTAATATGATATTAGAGTTTAGTGTAATTAATAGGGATAATATTGAAAATTACTTAAATTTTAGGACAAATTTAATTACTTTAACATTTTTATTGACTTATGAGAATTGTGAGTTGGTTCCTTAAATAAAAACCAAAGGGAGTATTTACTAAATAGTATCAAATAATCTGGAAAATACAAACAAATAATAACAGATAATTATAAATTAAAACAATATATAAAATAATACTAATCTTTTCGGTATCTCAAACAAGAATTTTACTTTCCTCTCATAGCCTAATGAGTAATGAAACAAACATTATCCTTACACAGAAGATAAAAATTAGCCGGGCGCCAAATATGTGGCCAAATAAAATATCATATAATAAATACATACATATTTCAACAAATTTTATAAGATTAGTCCCGGTGGCCATAAAGGCGTTCCGCCACTGATCGTATGTGTTAATTATATTTATACTATAAATTTATTTAGCTGCCCGGTATATGAGTGCTAAAATGACGAGAGATCTCCGATGGCCTAGGTCTTATACTTCGGTTGTCGTTTATACGTTACTTTTCTTGTATAATTAAGATTTAAGAGCTCGATGTAAATAAACGGAAATCAAAGACGCTATAAGCCGTGACTATCTAGATGATATTTATATATGTAACTCTAGACGTGTATGAAGGCATTTAAATTTTTGTTTGGACAACCATACAAACATTTAGGTACAACACTAGAGTTCGAAAGCTAGCTATATATATGTCGTCGCTAACAAGTTTATATATATATATATATATATATCTTTCTTTCTTTTTTTAATGGGTATTATTGATCTCACAGATTATATATATTAATGCATTCATGAGACATTCGTTTGTGCTAATTAAAAATGGTGAATAAGATTAGCTGTTGGAATTTTAATATTATAATAAGATTCCATTAATTCTATTAAGTGGCCCACATTAATTCCTATTTTGTAACCGTCCATTAATTTAGTAACGGCCCAATTAATACGCAATAATTGCTAATTGATACACATGAATGCCTTTATCTCTGTGATGGCTAGAGGGTAATTCGAACGTGTAAACTTTTGCTCCCCTGAACCTGCTCGACATTGAGACAAGCACACCATCTGCAGATTCGGAGAGAAGGATCGGAAGGATCAAAACTCGGAGTTCGTCCACGCTTGCTTCGAAACAAATCAATGGCGGAAGGTATTTGTGATCTCTATTTCATTTTTTCCCGCATTGATCTAAATGTTAATCTGTGTTTAACATGTTTAGATCGCTTAGTTTTCGACATTTGGTATCGAGCCATTTCATATGCCTGTGCTTTGATTTTTCACCGATGAAATTTTATTTTTATCGGTTGTGTCTTCAAAAATTATGATAATATATTTAATGGGTTTTACCGAAAACTTTGTTTCTAATATGTTCATAATATTTTGTTCATGGTATTTAAGTTTTCGAGAGCTTTGTTTCAACCGGGTTCAAAACTTGAGTTATATCTCTATGGATTTCTTAATCACTTTTAATCAACGTTACGAAATCTTTTTTTTTTCCAGAAATTTCATTTGGATTCGTGTTTGATGTTTGAATCATTCATGAATTATGCTTTTGATATCAATTTCATTATATTTAGTTTTGCTTTTGATCGGTTTTAATTTCTCCATTGTTTTCGATCTGGGTATCGTTTTGCTAATGCTCTCTCTGAGTTTCATTGTTGCGACTGGAGCCTTCGATTTTTATTCGATTATATGTGTCTCGAATTTGTGAAGGTTTGCTTTGCTTTGCTTTTGCAATTGATTTTCATCGGTTTTCATGAAATCTGAATTTTTTCTGAAAATTTTTCAGATTGTTTTATTTAATCTCTTTTGGTTGTTATTTGCATCGAAGATAAATGAAACGTTGCGTTTTGAGTTGAGAATAATTAAAAAAAAAACTCGAAAACGGTCTAGACAGATTTCGTATAGGGGACCTGAGCGTTTTTTATTTTGGTAGTTAGCCCTCTGCCAGTTGTACTATGCGCTCATATCTGATTAAATATGATCTGTTAATAAATATATTATTTATTATCCAGTTTAGAAATTTTACAAAATGGTAAAATTGAGATTCGAACATGAGATCACTGGACATGTGGGCACCTTAAGGGCCAACGTTCGGCCAATATGTGCTGACGCCCCTTGTGTTTTATTTTTTGAACATTTATTTATTTAAATGTTTGTTTTTTTCCAGCGAAAATAAAAGTATTTTAAAGTGCAGTAGGTGGGATTCGAACCCACATCCTTCTGATCCAAAGCCTTAATTGGGCCCTTAAGACCATTAGGCCAAGCTGACATTTCTGTTTTTTTTTTCCAGGAAAATAGGCAAGCCGTAGCTTGAAAGCGAGAGTTAAGGGCCAGACTATGAAAGACTAGCCCAATAATACATCACCGAAAAAGCAAAACTAGACACGACCCATTAATTGGCCTTCCCGAACCATGTCCAGACATCCCGAAGGGACTGTCGGAAGTAGTACCACATCTCGTAATAGCAACGTGACCACATTGTGCCCTTCCTTGGCCAGAAAATCGGCGCAAGCGATGTTGTCTCTTGGAGTATAGTGAAGAGTCACGTCCCAGTCCTGGAAGAGAAAATCCCTGGTCTCACTGATGATGTCTCTCATCGGATGTTCCGAATGGCAGCAATCTCTCATAAGCATATTGATAGCGACCACATTTTTGTTTTATTTGTAGATATTGAATTTACATATAAATTGTGACTTGATTTAAATATAAATCTCATTTTATTTTTAATTGGCATTTCATGTTATTATGAATTACATATTTTGTTATGCATGTATTAATTATTATTTAATTATACATGCAATATTTAGTTGAATATCATGAAAAACATGAATATCCAATTTTATTTTAATATTGCTTATAGTTTGTTGCGATATTAAATATTAATGTTAAGTGATCTATATGTTTTAATTAATTAGAGAGTAGCCACAACATCTTTAATTAGTTGAAATTGTATATTGAGTTGTATAATCACATAGTGACATTAATTGTAATAGATCATATGTAATATAATAAAATTTTATCCCACAGGAATATTTTATTATATGTTTTTGTATGATTAATTAGGATAAAATATCAAATTATATTCTCAACTTACCCACAGGTATTAAGAATAAGGAAATAATTTGATAGTTTTATCATATAGTTATGTATAAATCTAATTGAATTAGAACTTTAGCCCACAGGCAAGTTGTATGTCGTTAGATTTATGAATTTTAGCATGATTTACATTGGTAAAACATGATTTAGTTTATTAGTCTCAATTCTTAATTTTTTAAGCATGTATTTCTTAATTATGCAGTAAAACAACCTACGAATTTCTCTGATATGAAAAACGATATTCCCGAACTGAGGGGTGATAACTATAAGGTATGGAGAGAAAGAGTTCTTCTCCAATTGGGGTGGATGGACATTGATTATGATATAAGGAAAGATGAACCACCTTCCATTACGCAACCAAGACTCCGATCATGTTGATCTTTATGAAAAGTAGGAGTGATCTAATCGTCTCTCGAATGTTCATAAAGACTGATATCTCTGCTGGTATTCGTGGTTCTGTCGAATAGCATGACAAAATTAGGCCACTTCTGAAGGCGATCGATGATCAATTTCAGACTTCAGGTAAGGCACTTGCCAGCACCCTAATTATGGAGTTTTCATCCCTAAGATTTACTACAGTGAAAGGTGTGTGTGAGCACATCATGCAAATGGGGGACATTGCAGCTCAACTAAAGCAACTTGAGGTTGACATGTCTGACTCCTTTCTCGTACACCACATTCTGAACACCCTTCCACAACCATATGGACCTTTCAAGATATCCTACAACACACATAAGGATAAATGGTCAATTAATAAACTTTTGACCATGTGTATTCAGGAAGAGGGAAGGTTGAAAATGGAAATGAGAGAGAGTTCCTACATGACAACCGAGAAAAAGGGTCAGACTCAAGCCAAAAAGAAGGGGAAAGAAAAAACACCACCCCAAGGTGGAATTAAGAAGGAATCCAAGTGTTTCTTCAGTAAAAAGAAGGGACACATGAAGAAGGACTGCTCTAAATTCCAAAGAATGGCTTGATGAGAAAGGTATGTCGATCTCACTTGTCATTATTAATCTAATATGGTTGATGACATTAATGGCACTTGGTGGGTTGACTTGGTTCTACAATCCATGTTTCGAATACCTTGCAGGGTATGCAAAACCTAAGGAAGCCATTGGGAAGTGAACAATTCATCTACTCGGGTGGAAGGATTCGTTCGCATGTGGAGGCTGTAGGGACTTGTAGTTTAGTTCTAGGTAGTGGCTATGTTTTAAATTTGGAAAAGACTTTTTATGTTCCAAGTTTCACTAGGAACTTAATTTCTGTTTCAAGACTTGTACGTTTGGATTATTCCTTTATGTTTTATGAGACATCTTTGGATCTGTTTTATAAATCAAATAAAATTGGGAATGGTACATTGTCTAACGGTCTTTTTCTTATTTACTTACAACATGATACTACTTATGATGCCATGCATTTTTCTGTTGGTTCGAAACGTAGTGTTATGAATGAGGATTCCTCTATGTTGTGGCACCGAAGATTGGGACATATCTCCATTCAAAGAATTGAAAGATTGGTGAAGGAAGGGGTACTTAGTACTCTGGACTTTACTGATTTTTAGACTTGTGTAGACTGCATAAAGGGAAAGCAGACTAACAAGTCAAAGAAAGGTGCTAAGAGGAGTACTGAATTGTTAGAAATCATACATACAGACATTTGTAGTCCTGAAATGGACGCGTATGGTCAGAAATACTTCATCTCCTTTATTGATGATTACTCACGATACATGTATCTCTACATGCTTCATAACAAGCACGAAGCATTGGATGCCTTTAAGGTATTCAAATCGAGGTAGAGAAACAATGTGGTAAACAAATCAAGATCGTGAGATCGATAGAGGTGGTGAATATTATGGTATATACACTGAAGATGGACAAGCACCTGGTCCATTTGCGAAGTTTCTTCAAGAACATGGGATTATTGCCCAATACACCATGCATGGTTCTCCAGACCAGAATGGCGTAGCAGAAAGAAGAAACCGAACGTTATTGGACATGGTGAGAAGTATGCTTAGTAGCTCTCAGCTACCTAAGTCCTTGTGGATTGATGCACTTAAGACGGCAGTGTATATATTAAACCGGGTTCCAACCAAGGCTGTCTCCAAGACGCCATTTGAGTCATTCAAGGGTTGGAAACCGAGTTTGCGACATGTACGCATTTGGGGATGCCCGTCTGAAGTCAGAATTTATAACCCACAAGAAAAGAAACTAGACCCAAGGACCATTAGCAGATATTTCGTTGGATATGCCGAAAGGTCTAAGGGGTACAGGTTTTTTGTCCATCTCATATCACTAGGTTTATGGAATCAAGGAATGCCAAATTTCTTGAGAATGACTTGATTAGTGGGAGCGATCGATTTAGAAACCTAGTCTCTGAAGAAGATCATTTAGATAGCCAACCTTCTACTTCAGGTCTTACATTGGTTGTCAACCATGCTCCTTCAGTTCAACAGAGTGTTGTACAACCGGTCATACAAGATCTACAATCGGGCGATATTGATCCAAAGAGATCAAGTTGTTGATGAGGAACAACCGAGAAATTGTTGAACAACCGGTTGAACAACAAGTTCCTCAAGAAGATGTTGAAACAACATTGAGGAGATCTACTAGACCAAGAATGATAACTAAAATCAAAATGAAGGTAAGCTTGAGAAACCAATGATTATATTAACCTTTTATTTTATTGAGCAAAAGCATACCAGATTACCTTTCCGATTGAGGAGAAATTTTCATATTTGATGGTCCACTTTTGACGCCGCATATGCAAACACATGATAAATTATTAAAACTAATTCATAATACAAAGGGTTTACGAAGAAATAAATTATAAAATATAATATAATGAGAAACATAATGTTGAACTTTCTAAAATATGTACATGGTGCCAAAAAATATAATGTTGGACTTTTTTAAAAACATAGGCCACATTTGGCACATTGGACTAAATTTTAAGTGACTGAGAATGAGATTAAAATTGGGTTGTGATTGAGTTTGAGATTAGAAGTAAGTTTTTAAACCTTGTTTAGTATTTCGTCAAAATTGGAAAAATAAAAAAGCCACGAAGTAAAACTCAACTAACTAAACTTGTTAAATCATTAAGCGAAGCGTTGTGAGATGTCTTAAAATTTCGTCAATTTATTTAAAGACCACTCGAAAGAGAGACGGCGAGAAGGAGGAGCTTTGATGATCCACAGCACCAAGCCCCTCCTCCTCCGTATTTGGTGAGAACCATACATATTCTTTTGAAAGCAGTTCCTAATCTGCAGAATTTCTTTGGTGTTTATGGAGCCTGTGTGCGATGTTCGATGCAAATTTGCAAACTTGAAGGCAAGAACAAGTGAGGTCCGATAAAGCATGTCGATTATATAAATTTCATCGCTTAATTAGAGAATTGGTTCGGGATTTGGCGTTTGAGAAAAGCACCTCCTCCTTCATGCCTTCCTATTCTTTCCAAAGAGATGGGTATTGAGGTAAAGTCATAAAATTTCAACATCTTTATTTGAGACACATGACTTGATTATCCATTTAATAAGCTTCGCAACCTAAATAAGAATTTGGGTATTTCAGACGATTTTTAAAGGAATTTTCCCAAAATTTGATTTGTGAGAATGATTTAAATCAGCGGTCTTTACAAAACTTTATCAACTCCTACCCACTAACAAAATTTCTTTTCCTAAATCCTAATTGAGAGAGAAGACCCTATTATTCCCTTCTTCTTCCCAAGCTCAAACAAATCATGGAGAACACAAATGGGATATTCATATAGAAACACGCCATAAAATATTCAGATCAAGCAAATATGAAAATTACGGGTTCAAGCTCACCAGATCTGGACCAAGGAGGGAGAACGTTCTTTGACGATCTACGAAGACGGAGATGATGGAGGAGACGCCGCCTTAAGTGGCTTCGCACGGCGAGAGAGATGATGGAGACAATGACTACTTGAGAGAAAGGAGAGTGATAGGTAAGGACTCGAGCGAGATTGAAGCAATGTGTGGACTCATAAAAATGAGTCTCCTATATATATATATATATATATATATATTATAAACAAATGACTTTTGCCTTCTTTCTTTTGCATTTTCTTGTGAAATTACATATACCGTAGCTTCGGAGAATTTTCCAGAACGAGTTTCCTGCTCGTTAAAAAGGGCGCGCTCCTCCTTTTGCGATGAGCGTTTTGCAAAGGTGGTCCCATAGCCAGTGTCGGTGGCCGGTTCCTCGTTTTTAAGTCATGTGTTTGTGATACGTGTTCGATACTTTAATAAGCGTGATGTATTTTCAGCTTTTACTTTATAGCCGTCTTCCTATGTACCATGGTCGGTATCTTTTATTTTGGTTCACTACTTTTTTTTCGATAAGATTTAAACCGTCTAAACTTTTTTTTTTTAATAATTTTTTTAATATCATTTAGTATCTTAAAGTATTCTTTTAATACTAGTTATTATCCTAAAATATTTTTTAAAGATCCTAAAATAATTTTTTAAGATTATGAAGAATTTTTCAATACCAATCACTATTATGGTGTATCTTTTTAGTAAGAATCTGCACTTGAAATATATTTTTAGGATTTTTAAAAAATCTTTCAGGTATATATAGGATTTATCTCAAGTGTAATTCTTTTTGGGTCATGTGTAGCCTATCTTTAATGAGTTAATTTAGTCCTGATCAATTAATTGTAAGTGAGCTATTTATAGGGATTTTTTTTTTTAAAAAAAGACATCGGTCTAAATTTCAAGTTTTTTGAAGAAATCAGTGTAAATTAGTATTATAGTAGTCCATGGGATCAATGTATCCAATGGCAGATCCAAAGTAATCAATGGGGCATCGGTGGTGGGAGGTTTGGGGGCAACACCCTTGATTTTTTTTTTTAAAAAAAATTTTTGATGCATTAAAAAAAATAAAAGAATATAAATAAGAAAAGAAAATAATATCAAAAAATTATTCATGAAATCAAGTGAATACTGATGATGTAATAAGAGAGGCAATTATTTTACAAACCTGTCATTTAGAAAAGCAAGGCTAAGTGCGGTTAGAAATGCAGCTACATAAATTACAATGAAGGGTGGACACTCAATAAGTTCAAGTACATATATTTTAATAAAAAAGTATATTATAATAAAAATAATTACAATATCATCCTTCGAGACCTTATTTTTTGAAATCCCATCATAATTGTCTTGTTATCAATGTTATCAAATACATCTTTTTTAATATAAGGTACTAAACAATCATTCAACCATTCATCCCCATCCAATTACGAAGTACAGTCTTGATGTATTAAGTGTGGGTACTTAATTTAAGGGTGGACAATCATTCAAACATGTATTAATTTTTTTTTTAAAAAAAAAAAAAAATTCCCCATACCCCTTTCTCTTACAGTCTGCCTATGAATGTATCTCTCTAATGTTTATTTCAATTCAACGTGAACGTGCGACCTTACCTGCCTTCTCTTATATGTGGGTCCGTCCATGAATGTATCTCTCATATGTTTATTTCAATTCGATGTAAACGTGAGACCAATATTTCAATTTCAATTTCAATTATTACATAGTACATTACTTTATTAAAGTCCCATGAATAAATAAAGCAATCGAAGAAAAATGAGGTTTGCTAAAATGTTTTATCATTCCGCAATGAAGTTGAGTATTTGGCTAAATTAAAAACACAAAAAAAAACTTTAATAATAAAGAATATTCCTTTTCGTATGGGATCAATTAATTGGATGCTACAGATTTCAATAATCTTTACGGTATCATTCATACTCTTCCCCTTTGATGCTTATTTAAACAAAGGGGGATGGGGGGTGGGGGTTGGTTATAAAATTAGTTTTGAATTATGGATGTATTACTATTAAGATTAGCAAGAATCTCACTCTTCTAAAAATAAATGTGTAAAGTTAAGGCAAAATAGCATAAATGTGAAGCACGCCAGTCATTTTAGCATGTATTCAGAATGTAGAATAGATGGAACGTATACAGATATATTGGAGGTGTTCTGTTTTGATAGGTTTTTTATAATAATGAATTGTTATAAATTTGAGTTGTTTGACTTTGATGATGGCTGTTTGGGAATAGGGAAAATCCCCCTTATGACCCAAATTAGTAAAATATTGTCAAAAAAGGCCTAAAGAAAAATCAAATGTCAAGTATTATTTCAGAAAACATTGTACTGATATAGTTGTTAATGTGTACCGATTTAGCTGTTAACGAGTACTGATTTAGTTATTAGGATATTGTTGTTAACGTTTACTGATTTAGTCGTTAATTTTATACTAATATAGTTGTTAATATTTATGAAATAATATCAGAAAGGCCCTGGGACTTTTTTAACATGTAACTTTTTTTAAGGCCTTTTTTAATAATTTTTTAGTTATTTGGGCCTTGGTGGATCTTCCCTTGAAAATATTCGTATGACAAGATATAAAGGGTTTGTTCAAATAGGAGGATATTTATGTCTATAAAAAAAATGAGTGAAAAGTGCAAGGCCCTTATTTAATATTTTATATTTACTAGAAGGACTAGTATTTTTCTATATATAAAATATATCAGATCATTCCGATGAATAAAATCTTCATATAGGAATTTTTATTGATTTAAAAGGGAAAAACGAAGCTTGTGATTGAAGTGCAAGCAATCTATCTATTTTATATTCACAATTGTACCATTCATTCCTTTTAATATAACTTTATGGTATATGATACGATTAGATGTATCTTAATGAGTTTTATATAGCATTTTTTTTAAAAATAACACAAACCATAGGTAGGGGTGAGCAAATTAAAACCGAACCGACTAATTTAGTGTTCAGTTTTTCGGTTTTAGTTTGGTGTTTTATTTGTCTTTTTTCGGTTGTTCGGTTTCGCTGCGATTTTTTTTTTTTTAAAAAAAATCGGTTAAAACCGAATAACCGAAGTTATCAACAATTTTATTTTTTGCTCCTAAATAAAAAAGTTTCAGCCTTGTTTTTTTTTTTTTTTTTTTTTTTGACATGAAGCCTTGTGTTTTTTTTTTTTTTTTTTTTTTTTTTTTTTTTTTTTTCAAACAAATATTATAGACTTAACAAGCCCATTTCATTTCATTCGGTCCAAGTCCAACTTCTTACTCTCAAATCTAACCTAATTCCTCCATCCTTCCTCCAGTCGGCCAGTCCTCCTAGTCCTCTCCTCTCGGCAACGTCACCAGCAATATGAAATCCATTGTCTTCTTCCCTCCCTCCATGCTCCATTTGCTTCGCTAGCTGCTCAATATGATCCGTAGAGGGGCTGAAAGTCACGTTTGCGGTTGGTGGATATAGAGATCGAAGAATTTGGCCGATCTGATATGGGTGAAGATCGAGATCGAAGAAGCAACCAAATCGAAGTTGTGGAACGGACAAAAGCGCTCATAGATCGAAGAGTTAAAAGACGCCGGAGATCGCAGAAGGGAGGGAGACCAGGTCATCAGAGATCGCGTGCGAGGGAGACGATTAGGGACTTTTTTTCCCCATCAAATTTGGGATGGGATTCAGATCTGACCTTTTTTAAAAAATTTAAATCATTAATCCAGCTCATAACTCTTGTATCACATACCTTCACATTTTCAATCCAACTAACGAACTACACCAAAAACCGAACCGAAATTAGTCGGTTGTTCAGTTTCGGTTATTTCAGTGCTTCGGTTTCAATTCGGTCCATAAAATACCTTCAATTCAATTTTTCGGTTTTTACCGAAAAACCGAACCGAACACCGAATGCTCACCCCTAACATAGGCTAGCAAACAATTAAACATTATTTTATTTTATTGGTTAAATAGAGTAGAAGTCTTGTAAAAGTTGAAAATTTTTAAATGGAGGGATAATAGATGAATAAATATGCTCGTAATTTTATTTTAAAAAATTAATTACTTGAAGTGAAGTAATTATTGCTTGTTAAGGAATCTTTTCTTATGTGGAAAAATTTGTTTATAGATTGAGAGGATATATGTATGACAAGAGAGGGATGAAGAAAGAACTACCACAAAGTTTGAGATTATGTTAGTATTTTCCGTGAAATGACTATATGTCTGTCTAAATTTCAATAAGTCTATCATGTAGTGTGATTAATGATGCAGAAATGTTTTTTTTTTTTTTTTTTTTTTTTTTTTTAAATTTGGTTAAGGGTATAATCCTCTTTTAGACTTAGAGCGTCAACCGTCAAAGTTTTTATCTCTTTCAATAACACTTCCTAATAAGCAAACTTATATTCTTTTCGTTATGGTTATTATATGAACCGATAATTTATTGGTAGTTTAAACTTCATCTCTCAATCACCTCAAAAATAACAACCTATATATAATTTTTTTCAACTAAAATATTTTAAAAATAAAAATAACAAGCTTTAAATGAATTGTACATATTCAAATATCATCAGGATTTGTTTACATATACATAAACCTCTCATTTTTAGATCATTTATTTATTGTCATGTCGAGAGATATAACCAAGGTTATTAAAATCGAACCAGTCACTTTGAATCGGTCGGAGGACTAAGTCAAGGGTCGAGATCGATGGATCTAATCGAAATCAAATTGCGTCAAACCGGATTATATAATATTTATTTACAAAATCATATATTCATACGTTGCTTGTAGTGTAGATTTAATGAGATTGGCCCCACAAAGTTTTTGAAAAAGTTGAAGAGACGTGGAGTTGTCTCCTTTCGTTCTTCTCTGACTCCAATTTAATTGCTGTGATAAGTAGATATTTTATAATTAAATAAGTATAGATTTTGAAATATATTGGATTAAATTTATTGATATTATACTTATTTAATTATATTTTATATAATTATCTATCTTTTAATTAAATATAGAATAAAAGAATATTATAACGAGAAAATCTATTGATATCCTATTTTATTTTGTAGAAGATATTATGTGATCTAAAAGAGGAGAAAATATAAGAAAAGCAACAAGCATCATTCTTGGGCAACAAATTAAATCGAAAAAGATATAATATAATATATTATTATATTATATTAAATTGACTAAAGATTAGAAAAGAAAGGACGTGGCCTGTGCATACAAGATAAGCAGATGGTTTTTATGATCCATGATATATATCATATCTAACTCATCATATCCAAACAAAAATTCAAAACGTGGATCCAAGCCAAGTATTATTTAATAGAGAGACACACATCGGAGGCGGGAGAGTGGGAGAGGCGAGAAGAAGAACCAACGCGAGCAAGGGAGGCGTTTCGGTTATCTTCATCATCTCTATGGAAGGACGAGAGAATTGTGGAGGCGACGGATAAGCTTTCTTTCCCTCTCTTTACTATTTGAATCTGAATTCCTTTTCTTTTGTTATGGATTTTAATCTAGCCATGTGTGGCTAGTTTTTCTTTGCAACCTAGAGTAGCTATGAACTTATTTGTGGATTAGATTTTGTTTTCATTGTTTAATTAAAATTAAAATTAATTTTGGTTATTTAATATTGTTTAGATGTATCTATTTAGTGATTGGCCATTATTGAATATGAATTAGAGAATTAGGATTTACCTTGACGAAGGGAATTTTAATTAAGCTCTCAGATTAAGTAATATGAGATTAGATTACGATTTAATTTGCGGTTAGGATAGACATATATCAATGGCCCCATATAATTGTTGAAGAATTCCTATGGAGGGAGTATGAGATGTTGTTTAAAATCACTTAATGTGTGATTAGGATTAAATTAATGCAACTTGCTTCCTCTTGATATGAATGCGATAACACGCTGCTCAATTAATCCAATTCAATTATACTATCTAACAATACCACATAGAAAGCACACTATCATTGAATCAATAAGGAAAATACAGATAGATAAATCCAACAAGCTACAAAAATTCAATCCAATCACATGAGTTCAATCCATATCCAAACCGGTAAACTATGTGTTAATAATATAAACCAACATTCCTAAAAATAGGAAATCCAAATAAAATTAGAGAAAATAGATTGAAAAAAGTCCACCTAATTAACGCTATGGAACCTCAGCCACTTAATCCATCACCAGAAGGCAAGGAAATTAGCTACTCATGAATCTGATTTGATATGTAGCCACAACCCTTCCAAACGCCATTCAACCCTTGAAAATGAATGAGATGGTAGAATCTGGTGAGAAAATAAGAGGGTTGGCTGTCGGTCAGAGGCGTTGGTAGCTGAGACTGATGGTGGTGTGAGAAAGAAGAGTCAAGATCGCCGGAATCACAGAATCTGGTTGGAAAATGGAAAGATAAGGATGAATGGTGCTCTGGTTCCTGTTTTGACGGTGGTGGTCTTGATTCCGTCAACAGTGAAGGCGAGACTGACGACGATGGTGGAGAGAGAGAGAGTGGAAGGTCGTTGTGCTCTCTTCTGTTTTCAACTCACATCTGCTCTATTACACGTTCCTTCTTCACGTTGTCGGCAACAATGGAGTCAAGGGCAGAGGTCGCCGGCGACGGAGGTAGACTAAGGCCTAGAGGTCGTCAGTTGCCGCGGCGCTCTTCGCTCCCCCCATCGCGTCTCTTGCTCGCTCATTTTAATATCCAGCTCTCGGGTCTCCTCTCTGTTCCCGGGTCTGTCTCAGGTTGCAGGAGAAGGTTCCTGGTCAAAACGCAAGTTTTGACCTGGGACCTAACTGGAAACCATAAAAGTTCTCTAGGAGGGATTAAAATGTAAATTTTCAAACATGTTTGGGGTTGAACTATTATTTTCAAAAAAATTGGGTACTTTTATGTAATTGTTTCTAGTTCCTTTTCTTCTTTGATTTGCAATTTCCAGGAATTCTGTGGCACTTTTCTGTAATTCTCGCCTTCCTCAAAAATATTAATTCTGACCCAAAATCTCTATTTTCTTCTTAAACACCTATAAAGCAAAATTAAGCACAAGGTAGTATTAAAAATCCAAAGAATCAATTGCATGAACAAATTGACAAATTATAACCATTTTCCCCCAATTACACTTAATTCAATACAAATGTCCCCAACTCAAATTAGTACTTAATAATGCAATAATGTCCTAGAAAATACATCAAGAATCTCAATTTAATTATGGAAAACCATATAAAAATATGGTTGGATCAAAGAAGAAGGTGAACAAGAAAATGAGCTTAGGAAGCTGAAAAATCCAGTAATGAACAATGAATGAGTTTGATGAAGAAGAAGGTGAACGATAAATTGGACTTTTAACAAAATTTGTAAAGGGATTAACAAGTTTAGTAATGGGAATAACAAGTGTATTCATCGGGGGGAAACACATGTCACTACTTTGAAACCAAACTCTAAGCACAATTAACAAATATTGTAATGAAAATAAAAAATTCTTTAATGGTATTAATAAGTTCAGTAATGTGAATAGCAATGTCGTTCGTCAGAGTGACATGTGTACAACCTGACAAATACACTTGTTATTCTCATTATGAAACTTGTTAATACTATTGAAGAACTTGTTATTCCCATTACGAAATTTGTTAATTGTCCTCAGATTTTGGTTTCAGTAGAGTGACATGTGTACAACCTGACGAATACACTTGTTATTCCCATTCCTGAATTTGTTAATCTCATTATGAATTTTGTTAAAAGTCCACATTTACTGCTCACATTTTTCTTCCTCAAACTTATTTACTGTTCATTATTAGATTTTTCAGCCTCTTAAGCTTGTTTTGCTATTCACCTTCTTCTTCATCTCTCCTTCCTTCCCCTTCTAACAATGGAGTCCAACCCCAACAACTACCACATCCAAACAATTAGAATTTTCAGAAAATCAAACCAAAAACAAACCTATAGTCGCGGCTCCAAGCTTGGGACTCCAAACTCATAGTCACAGCTCTAAGCTTGGGTCTCCAAACTCATAATCACGATGTTTTTGGTGGTTATGGCGGAACTCGCTGGCGACAGTGAAGGTGGAAGCTATCGTCGGCGAGGAAAGAAGGGCGTAGGTGAGAGTGAAAATGAAGATAGGGATAGGAGAGAGAAAAAGAGTGGCCGGGAAGAGGAAGAGATGAAGAGGAAAGAGATGAAGGGTATTTTAGTAAAAACACTTAAATTTCAAAATCTCGATTCATCCTCATCACCTTTGTGTCCTTTTAATTTTTTAACGGGTTAAGTAGCAATTTTGCCCCGAATTATACCCCCAAAAGCAATTTTGCCCTCTCGTTAACAACCCTAACGGTCAACCCACTACTAGAAAATACTAAAATTGCGAGGGAATTATTTCCGTCGCAAATTTTCTGAAATTTGTGATGGAATTTAAAATCCGTCGGGAAAAAAAAAATTACGATGGAATTTAAAATCCGTCGCAAAAAAAAAAAAAAAAAAAAAAAAATTACGACAGTTTTTAAATTCTATCGCAAAATGGATTCTCAAGTTTGCGAATTAGACTTGGATTGGCGCCGATTTGCGACGAAAATTGAATTCCGTCGCAAATCCTCAAATCATTCCATCGTAAATCCTCGAGGGGATAAAAGTTTGGTCTTAAGCCCGATTTCGAGCTCTCCTCCCCCATTTTTCCAGTGTTTTCTCCCTTTCCACCATGCTTTCTCTCACTCGCATCCGTCGGCCGGTATTCGGACCGTCGTGCAGCCTCCTTTCGGCCTCCTCTCCCGTTGGTTCCGTCCTCCTCCTCCTTTTTCCGTCCTCATCTCGTCTCACCGCCAGAGTCGACCTCCTCTCCTCTTCATTAGCATCATCTGGTGAGTCTCTATACCTTCTACACACACACATGAATAGTGTATTCCATTAAATTACTCCCAAAAATCTAATTAATCTAGTTTTTGAATTTGGAACTGTCAATTTGGCCAAGTTTTTTCTAAGCATGAATAAGGTTAGCGTTCTTGTTTCCGTCAATTTTTATTTTTTATTTTTTTAATATTTAGAGAGAAAAATATTATAGTTATCATGTGATAATATGGGCATGCATATAATAATCTCTTAGAAACTTGATGGTCTTGGTGATTTTATTTGGATATTTTCGATTAGATCTTCGATATTTATTTAATTATAAAAATATTTTATTATTTATTGTTCTTTTAAAATTTTATAATATACTTTTGAAAGATATTTTTTAAAAAAATATTTAAAAAATCTGATTTTTTAGATTCAAATTATTTTTCTAAAAAAAAAAAAAACTTAAAGAAACTCCTAATTGTTTAAAAGTATTTTTTTTTGAAATATATAATACTTTAATAAAGAATTAAAAATTGTGTTTTAAATTTATATATAACATAAAAGTAATTATTTTTATAAACTTCAATATAAAAGCTCTAACAAATTTAATGCCCCACATAATTGCATATTATAAATACTCCATCTATATTCCACAATCTAATTTTTTTTTTTTTTTTAACTTTAATGAATGAGTTGAAGCTATAGACTAAGAGGAGAATATATTAGATAAGATTTGGATATTAAAAGTATATTAAAAAATTTTAAAGTATTATTATTACTCCCCTACTACTATTTTTTTTAAAAAAATTATTTTTTAAAAAATCAAAATTTGCGATAGAATCCAATTCCGTCGCAAATCCTCCGGGCTTTGCGACGGAATCGGATTACGCTCGCAAATCCTTTGGGATTTACGATGGATTTGGATTCCGTCGTAAATCTAGGATTTGCAAATGAAATAATTTTTCGTTGCAAATTTCACGATTTATGACGGAAATTTGAGTTTTTGTTGCAATTGCGACGAAGGTTTTTGCGACGGACGAAATCCGTCACAAACGAATTTTGTGACGGAAAATCCTTTTTTTTATGAGATAGATTTTTTACGTCGCGAAATTGATTTTTTTTAGTGATCGTTGACCGTTAGGGTTGTTAAGGGAGGGAAAAAATTGCTCCAAAAAATACTTCCGGGGCAAAATTACTACTTAACCCAAAAAAAGTTAAAACTGCTATTTATGATATCATATATTTTTAATTCTTATTTATATAATATTTAGGGGTGAAAACGGGCCAGGGCCGGCCGGGCTTCACCCTTAATAGGCCAGCCTATTCGGCAACAAAGTGGCTTTGAGCCTTAGAGGCCATTTTTTTAGCCCGAGCCTGGCTCGTGCCCCGTTAAGGAGGCCTATATTTTTAAAAATTTTATAATTAGGCTAACCTAGGTTGTGGCATCACTACAAAACAGGTCTACTTTAAACGAAAGGCTAAAAATAGGCCTACTTTAAACATGCCAAATTACATAAATCGGTGAAGGCGAGAGATAAAAAAAGGGTTACATTTTCATTAACGAGTTATTATTGCAAAATTAATTATTAAATATAAAAAAGGGTTGAGTAGCATTTTTGCCCGGAAGTATACGGCCGGGAGCAATTTTGCCATGGAAGTTTTTTCGGACCAATGTTGCCCCCGGAAGTTTTTTTTGGGAGCAATTTTGCTCGAAGTTTTTGTTTGGAGCAATTTTTTCCCTGCTCGTTAACAACCCTACGGTTGACCGTTAGGGTTGTTAACAGAGGGGCAAAATTGCTTCAAAAAAAAAAAAAAAAACTTCCGGGGCAAAGTCGTTTCCAAAAAAACTTCTAGGACAAAATTGCTTCGCGGTGTACTTGCGGGGCAAAATTGCTACTTAACCCTTTTTTAACAAACGTTTTGGGGTTTTAGAATTTCATCTAGTATTTAAATGACATTTTTCCTATGTGTGTGTGTGTGTGTGGGGTTACGGATAGCCATGCCTTTGTCTGGTTACGCCCCAAAAGATCAATTTCTTTTTTTTTTTTTTAAGAAAAAATAATCTTCTAACTTGATCTACAACTTTAGCTCATCTCCAAAAATGTTCCTCCGGTGTAAAACGGTTAGGATCATGGCATATTTATCTTGGAAAGTTTTTTGGCTATCAGCCATATTGGGACTGATGGATGAGTTAATACCTCCAAATCCACATACACCTTTTATTCAAACACACTGCAGATTGCATGCTCCTTAGGTTAGATTTCTCTCATCATCTTTTCTTATCATTCTTCATAATTTTTTAAATCGTATATGTCCAATCAGTCTGAAATGTCACAATACTTTTCTCTTCTTTTCCAAATTAATGACTCAGATGGACTCATGAGGGATAATGAGAGGATCTCCTTTTATACTCCTCTTATCCTATTTATAAGACACTTTCACAATATAATGTTTCATACATTCCAAGAAAAATCTTAAATTTTATTAACTCTTCCATAAAATTTAATAACTTTTCAACTTTATCCCTACTTAAAATATGTTATACGCTATGAGTACTTCGCTTAGTTTTGACTACTTTTCCAAAAGGGGGAAAATACATTCAAGTGTAAAAAGACATCACAATATTACAATTTGATGAAATACACTTGTCTAATATCATCTTGGTGACTGTTACATATTTTTGTCTCTTTAGATAGAGCTTTGCATCTTGTTAGGGGTAATTGCATTGATTCTTACTATTTTATGCACATAATTTAGCATTCAAATCAAGGTCAATCAAGATTTTCAGTCATGTTCTATCAGTCTTTATGGGAGGAAATAAAGGTCGAGGTATGTCAGATGGCCATGGATTTTTTTCAGAGCAATTCAGACTCAGATGATATTAATAAAACCAGCATAGTATTGATCCCAAAGATTGACAAACCAGAAATGGTTAGTCATTTTCGGCACATAGGTTTATGTAATACAGCCTATAAAATCATAGCTAAAATTTTGGCTTTGAGATTAAGGAGGTTGATGAATAGAATTATTTCCCAAATCAAAGGGCCATCATGGCTGGTAGAATGATTCAAGATAATATCTTTGTAACTCACAAAGCCTTCCATTATTTGAAGAATAAAAAGAAGGGGAAAAAAATGGGAGGTAGCTTTGAAAATTGATATGAACAAGGCATATGATAGGGTGGAATGAGATTTTTTGAAGGGAGTGATGAGAAATATGGGTTTTGTGGTTTATGGGTAAATTGGATCATAAATTGTGTTTCTTCCGTGGATTTTGACTTGCAAGTTTCAAGGAAGAGTGTTGCTAATTTTAAGCCACAAGGAGGGGTAAGACGGATCCGGATTCTCTCAAAAGCGCTTCCCTCAGCATCTTTTCACCTTTAAAAATTAATCTAAGGGTCTAGAATCATTAATGTCAAAAAACCGCATGTGGTAAATATAAAAAATTTAAGTCTCTCTCTCCGAACGTCGATTCATTTTTGGATGGCCCAGATTAAAAGATAGATGAGGAGGAAGGATTCGAGATAATGCTAAAGAGGTGATCCAACTTCACCTTACCTTTTTATATTGATGATTGAAGTATTATCACTAATTAATGGTCCAGTTTCATGTTAATAGAAAGGAGCCAAGAGGTATTAAATTGTCAAACAAATAGTCAATTTCTCACCTTTTTTTTTTTTGGATGATGCCTTGTTTTTTGTGAGGGCTGATCCACTAATTGCTTGATATTGAAAAAGATATTTCAGGTGTATTGTAAAGCGTCTGGACAGGAGGTGAATTTTGATAAATCTTGTCTGTTTTTCTCAACTAATACATCGAAGGAAGTGAGAGATGAGATTTCTGCAGCTTTGGAAATCAAGCAAGTGGATCAGCCACGAAAGTATTTGGGACTACCAATTTTATGGGGAAGGTAAAAATCGGCTGCTCTTGCCTTTATAAGGGATAAGGTGGGTTTGAAGCTTCAAGGCTGGAAGCGAAAACTTTTGACCTTTGCAGGGAAGGAAGTGTTAATTAAAGCAGATGCAAATTGAACTCCAATGTACCTAATGACATGTTTTCTTTTTCCTAAGAAGTCGTGTATGAAGATTGACAGATTGGTGACCAATTTCTGGTGGGGAGATGCAGAGAGGAAGGAAGCATACACTGGCAAGCTAGTTCAAAAGCAGGAGGAATGGGGTTTAGAGATTTGCTATGTTTTAATAGAGCTTTACTAGTTAAAACTGCTTGGAAGCTGATTCAGAACCAGCAAGATCTATGGTGTAAAGTCTTAAAAGGAATTTACTTTCCTAAAGATGATTTAATGAAAGCTAAGGAGGGGGGAAGACCTTCTTGGGGTTGGATCAGTCTGCTGGAAGGTAGGGAACTATTAAGCCAAAAGCTTTGTTGGCAAGTGGGGAATGGCAAGTTGATTAATGTATGGGAGGAGAAGTGAATTCCAGATCTTGGTAATAGGAAATTGGAGGGTAGGAATGTTGATGAACAGACGAAAAATATGAATGGCGAATATTGTGTTTAGTCTGGTTATTATGCAGCTAAGGAAAACAGAATAATTCAACCTAAGAAGGACCCTAACATATCCTATCAAGTGCCAAAGGAGATCTGGAATGATGTTTGGAAATTGGCAGTCCCACTCCCACCCAAAGTACAACAGTTTGTATGGAGAGCTCTTGGTGGGGCAATTGCTATAAAAGAAGTTCTACATAAGAGGCATTGCTCAAAAGACTCAACATGCTTGATATGTGGATCTGCAAGCGAAACAATAGAACATATGCTATTTTTTTGTCCCTGGACTAAGAGATGTTGCTTTAACTGTAATTTGGGAATACAGATAGATAGAATGCAAATCTCAAGAGTTGATAAATGGCTTCTGGAAATGTTGGTGGAAAATAAGGAGCTTGATAATTTTCAGAAGGCTGTCTCGGCTTCTTTGTGCCGGTGGATTTGGAAAGCACGATGTAACTACGTTTTTAAGGGAGAAGAAGTGAATTCTAGGAGGTAACCATGGGCGAAACCACCGAGAGGTACTATAAAAATTGATGTGGATGTGGGCATACCATGCAGATAGTGGGGATGCTGAAATTGGGATTGTCTGTAGAGATTCAAAGGTGGTTTAGGTAGGAAAGTGCTTGCAAATCCTCTTTTCCACCTTCCATCACTATTCCTTAGCAAATCACCACAACCCGCCAGACCCGGATTGCCTTTAGTAGCCCCATTTACATTAAGTGTATGTTTGGATGGGCTTTTAAAAAAGTGTGTTTTTTTTTTTTTTAAAGTGGTTTCTTTTTAAGCTCCAAATTGGAGCTTTTTAAAAAAGGAGCATCTTGGCTTTTTTTTTTGTGACTTTTATTTTTGTAAAAAAAAAAATCATATAAACACATAAATTAATTAAAAATGTATTTTTTTTGCATTAAAAAAGTGTTTTTTTTTTTTTTCAATCAAAAAAGCCCATCCAAACGGGCCCTAAGTCCATCCTCCAGCCAATATAGCTTTATGTTCTTCCAGTTTCACATCCACTCATCTTCCTCTGCACTAGTAAAATCTCCTTCACATATTTAGTAATCACCTGAATCGACATTTCTAGCAATCGAAAGTCCACTTCAAACAAGCACCTATTCCTCTATTGCCACAAATACCAACATGCAGTGGCGGAAGTATTCAATGGCCGGGGCCTTGGCCTTAGCGGCTCCACTGATCTTATAAAATTTATTAGAGTATATATATATTTACTATATGATATTTTATTTGGCCACAAATTTGGCCCTAGCTAATCTTTTATCTTCTCTATAAGGATAATATTTGTTTCATTACTCATTGGGCTGTGAGAGGAAAGTAAAATTCTTGTTTGAGATACCGAAAAGATTAGTATCATTTTATATATTGTTTTGATTTATAATTATCGGTTATTATTTGTTTGTATTTTCTATGTTATTTGATACTATTTAGTAAATATTCCCTCTGGTCTTTATTTAAGGAGCCAACTAACAATTCTCACAAGTCAATAAAAACAGTTAAAATCATTAAATTTGTCCTAAAATTTAAGTAATTTTCAATATTATCCTTATTAATTACACTAAACTCTAACATCATATTAATTATTACTCTCTTTTTTTGCTAAAAAAGATAGAGTAATAATTATTAATTATTACTCTCGATCCACGCCTTTTTAATTATGGGTATACATGGAAAAAAATATTTAATGCTATTTGAAAACAAGCAAGTGTTTTATAAAAAGGACTACATATACTTGTTAGTTGGTGCCTTATAATAAGAATTACAGGGAGTAATTCAATATGTTTATTTTTTGACCTGGACTAAATTTTTTTCCTGGTATGTTGGCAACATGCTACCCCGAAAACAGTTGCCCACATTCTGTTTATACTCCTTAAAATAGCCATTTGGTTTGTCATAGCCTGAACAAGAGTAAGCCTTCCTGCTAATGACAGCTTCTGTTTCTTCCATCCACATCGCTTCTTTTGTATTTTATCAATCAGGAAATGATACTTTACACGTATTAGAGGCAGGTCTGACCTCACGTACCTGTAAAGTATTAAAAGTAATAAATATATAAGAGAAACAAATTATTTTAATATACAAATATTTATGAATATGATGAGTGAGTGAGAGAATGAGTAGAAAAATAGATGAGAAAGAAGGGAAAATCCTTCTAAGGGACCTTTTTGGCAAAAAGAACCCAAAAAAGGACCTAAGAATCTGACTATCCCGAAAGGTCCCTTAGTCCTTTTTGGGTTTGTCGGAATTTTGGTGAGTTGTAAATGAGACGATATAGTTGTTAACTAGGACTGATATTGTTATAAATGAGACTGATTTAGTTGTAAAAAAATTGTTGTAAATGAGACTGATTTAGTTGTAAACAAGTAAAAAAATTGTTGTAAGTGAGACTGATTTAGTTGTAAATTTTTAATGAATTTATCCCGAGAAAAGGACCAAGGGGCCTTTCTCGGGATTGTCGATTCTTAGGTCCCTTTTTGGGTTTTTTTTTTTTTTGGTCAAAAAGGTCCCTTAGAAGGATTTTCCCGAGAAAGAATGAGTGCAAAAAATAGATGAGAGACACAAGCAATCAATAAGGGGTAAAAATGAAAAAAAAAAACATTAAATTATTAGCAAAGTCAAATTATTGCTTATATAAAATAGATATTTAGTACTTCCTTATAAATAAGGTTCTAAGTATATATGACAAAGTTTATAGTGTAATTTATGCTATAAATTTTGTCTTATATTTAGGATCATATGCAGTATCTTAAATCCAACTCAATTACAATAGTTTAACTAATCACAGATCAATGCCTAAGGGGCTATTTGGTATGAGGAATTTGGAGGGTAAGGGAGAGGAGATAAAATTTTTGTGAGGTGAATTTTAAAAATTGGAGAGTGGGGTTGTAAAATGTTAATTAAGGGAAAATATAAAATAAAAAGAGTGGAAAAAAAAATTATTAAAACCTTGTAACCCAACTTCTCCATTTTCTTAAAATCTCACTCATAAAAATTTTGCTCCCCCTCCCATTCAATTCCCTTCAAACCCTCCATACCAAACATACTCTAAAGTGTGAGTCCATAATTTTATCTTGTGCTTATTTGTTAGTCTCTCACGTAGTAATTATAATTTACTTCTAATTAATTCACATATACAGATAAAAATAGTTAAGAAATTAAAAATTTAATTGATTGACAATATTATCCTTATTAACTATATTAAACTCTAATATCATATGAATTAAAGAAAGTTAAATATTTAGTTCATCTCATTTAACTCTATCGCAACTCAATCTCTCAAATATAACTTGTTGTGACTTCGTCTTTATACTTTTGACCAATGTTATTAAACTTGGACCAAGCACTGAACTGGTTGAGGTACTGGGCCAAGAGACAGTGGGTCAGGTCATAGTCAAACCAGAGTAATCCAGGGCCAAACCGATGAAGAATTAAAGATTTAAGGGTTATTAATATGAGATAATGAATTTTTTTTTTAAAAAAAAAATTGATGTTTTTTAAAGTGACCCGAGCTGATGGCCGGTTTCCAATCCGGGTTTAATAACCCTACTTTTGACTTATTATGACTTAGTCCTCAGTAGTTAAGTTGTTAAAACACAGTCACTAGGAACTCATCCTTAATTGTGGCAAAAAAGAGAAGTGATTTGGCTGAAATGGGATCTTAAAAGGCTCAAAGTCAGATTTTCATTTGAAAGTGGGTGGAGAAGGAAGACAACCGAGACACCGAGGTGCTGAAGAGGGCTACGAAGTCCGTCGAAAAGTCCAAGTCTCCCATTCCCCATAAGAAAAGAAACGTCTATCGTTTAACAACACACATAATACTTTAATACTTATTAATAAATAATATTTTAATTTAATATGAATAGACTTAATTAAGGGATTCTCCTATTTAGTGTTCCTGGAATTATCAATTATTTAGTGTTAACCTTTTTTAAATAGGACTCTAATAAGGAAACGATTAAAAGTTAAAACAAGAATGTTTTAGCCAAATATTATGAAACACCGACATATTGTTAATGATTTCTTTTATTTAACTTGTTTCATTACCTTGAACAGATTGTTGCACCCATATGTTTGTTAAAAAGACAGGTTTACAAGTACAAAGGGATTCTAAAATCCAGACATAATGCCTAGGAATCGAAACTGTCCAATATAAGAGAGGTGGTTTGATGAGCTTAGATGGCGAGAACATACATGGCATTAAGTCGGGAAAAAGAAACAGACATAAAGGTGATAAGTTCATAATTATTAAGTTTGAAAAAATATTAGAGCTAAGTTGGCTGAAAACCATGAAAAATTGTTTTATATATATATATATATATATTCTTTTGAGTGGCACCATGTTATTTTTACTCTGATTAAAAATACCTGATCTCATATATAGAACAAGCATACTTACAAAACTCCTATAGAGTTAAATTCCTACTGAGATGAATAACAGTGAAGGCTAGAGGGTAAACATATCCAAGTTTTTTGCATAAAAGATCACTTGTGTAGATTTTGCACTTCACAACATCCTGATTACAAAGCATGCTTCATTATCTGTCAAGAGGCTTCAATTCATGAAGCACGGCTAAATTTTAGCAACTAAATATCTTGCTTTGGCTTGTGGCTCAATTCGGAGTAATGGCCGCCCATTAGTTGCAGAATCTCACCCCACAAATTTTCGAGGAATCGTGGAAGCTCCACAAAGCAAACTTGAGCTACAAGCACCACATACCAATAATCTGATTCACTCTCCTCTCTCAACCGATCCAGTTTGCCATCCCGAATAGCCGACGAAGAATCGAAATCCCACGGCCCGTATTCCTTCTTCACCAAAGACCGCGCTTTGCTTCAACCAAACTGTTTCGAGCTCCAAAGCATAGGCCGGGGATCACCTCTTCGAATCCCTAGCTTCAACTTCTCCCCTGTTCTTAGCAAAAACATGCTTGCCTCAAGAGGTCCCCCCCAAAATGCATGGGATAGTCAGAGAAAGCGGTTACTAGATCAAGATTAGTAGGATTTATGTTCTTAATCCTTTTGTGAAGCGGGCGATTGACGATAACTCCAAAAGGCCCTTCTTGTGGGTGCCTAGTTCCGGATCGAGAAGCAAAAACGCTTCTTTCAAATGTGCGAATACCATCAAGCTTTTCTATGGCAACAAGTACACGGCCGGTCTCGATATCTTGGAATAGGGTGATCCCACTTTGCGCCAAGTGGTTTGGAACTGTGCAATGTCTCACCTTGATCGTGAGTATCGGATTCTGGCACTTCTTTCTGTAAATCAAGCAAGTGGTTTAAGATATAATGGAGAACAATCAAAGGTAGCACTTTTTCGTTACAGCTTACCTTTGCACTAATTATAAATTGTCTATTCTTTATAAAGAGAGATTAGAAATTCAACAAGTCAGCAAGGTGAGTGTATAATATAGAAAATTCTAGCTTTTGAGAAGTTTAATAAGAGGACAGGCAAAATCAAGTTGTAACCTCAACCAATTCATTGCGCGTTATGGCAAATCCATAAAAAAGACATCATCTCGCAACTATGATGCTATGGCATGGCATGGTCATACCTTTACATGACCTTCTGAATGCTATCCACCATAGCAATATAAACCCCAATATGAAGACTTTTTCACTTCTTTTTCTTTGTTAAAGATAAAAGAAAAGATGCATTAAAAAATATATGTTTTTTAATCATAAGGGAACAAAATAAAAATAAAAATGCATTCATCTCTCTATCAGGAGTGACTCATTCATGAGTGATACAACCTGATCATTGTGTTTATATTTTATATTACTTGAGCTTCATTCAATTGTTTTGCTGAAAATAACAGAAAAGTAAACTTTGGGTTCCACTTGATTCAACTAAGTAAATTACATATGAGCACAATGCAAGAATATCCAAAGAAGATTCATCAGCAAGCTTTGGTTAAAACAGACATATGAACAGGGGAAAACAATTTCACAAACTTTTTTATGAGATTTTGATGTCATGTACAGTTCTTCCAATAACACCATTTTATAAGATTAATTTGAGTATGTACAGTTTTTGTTGCTTTCGTACATTTCATTTGCCTCAGAAAACTGTGTAATTCACCCCATAGAAAAAGAATTGATGAGGTTTCAAGTTGTCACTATAGTTTAGCATTAGCTTTCTTTAAGTTCCTTGTCCTATGAGCCCCAATTTCAATTCAATTTGATCACAAAATTTTCTGTATTTCCACAGTACATATTCACTATCTATTGGAAATTATTGACTTTTGCAGATAACCCTAGGTGAATTCATTGAGCCTATGAAGAAACAGATTTACTTGGAGTTCAGCTTCTTTGACTTTTGGAAGTTCAGACTGTAAATCAATATAAACTCAAATTCTTAAAAATCTTGCATTATTTTATGCTTAGATCAAACTCTCCAAATTTTTCATGCTTGGGTTGACATAGAGAGAAACTAAGAGGGAAAATATTAATAATTTATTTGTGGTACATTGGCATGTCAAACCCTTAGTTTAAAGTTGGAGTATTCTCATAAGATATCCATTGATCTTTCAACTACAACAAGCCTTATCCTATTAAGTGCGGTCGGCTAGATGGATTGCATGACGTCATTATACTTTATCAACAATAAAATCTTTGGATAAATTGTTTAAAAAAGGTTCTTGCTCTATAACTTCAGTGAGTGTGTTCTTCATTCTTCCTCTACCCCTTTTAAGAGAACTCTCTATACTGCTTGATTTACTCTTTTATTGATGCATCTGATAGCCTTCTTTATATGTATTTGAATTACCGCAATTTTTTTTTTTTTTTTTTTACCATTTTCTTTCCAATATATGTTGCACCAACTCTTTCTCATATGTGTGCATCACAAATTTTATCTTATATGACGACACAACAATCTCAATATCTTTATCCTAGTTACTCGCACTTTATACATTGATCTTCCAAAAAAAAAAAAGTATTCTTCCAATTCATGGAAACATGATGCCTCAACAGAAACTTCCTGGAAGGTGATGCCTTATGGGGTTTTGACCTTTTTGTCAAAAGTTAGGCAGGCATTGTAATCCAATTTGATAAATTTCTCTCAATTTAAAGATATCATGTTTTTGTCAGCAATACAATCATGAATTCATGATGCTTCGCACACACCTTCCTTTCCTCCCCCACATGATCAACCTTTATCTGTCTCTTGTCTGATCCATGTTTCTGAAATACTCCCTCCCTCCATTCCTATTTATTAAAAACATTCAGAAATACCTACCCTCCATGTTTCTGAAATACTTCCTCCCTCCGTTCCTATTCATAAGAAGTAACTGTCACACACACCTCGTTCTTTTTATAAAAAACATTTAGAAAATGCCTTATTTTTTACTTGTTAGTTTCTCATCTTGCCTTTATTTAATTTTCCTATTTAATGACAATATAATAAATTTTCATTGTCCCCTAAAGGTCTATTACTTTTACCATATTTATTTTCTTATCCTCACTTTTCTACAATCCTTTTTATTATAGGAGTTCATTTATTCTCTCTTATTCCCTATGCCCTCATAAATAAGAGTATTTTAGTCTAAAAGGGTTGTAATTCTGATATATTTATTTTTTTAATCAACATTTTGAATCACGAGATTTGGTTAAGTGTTCCTTATCAAAAGGAACAGAGGGGGGTACTAGACAATTTTAATTGGGAAGAAAAAATTGCTGTTTTTGATAGCTATTACGGTAAGATTATGTTTCAAAACATGTTTGAAATAGGTTTTTTCCCCCAACTTCTTTGATAAAGCTACTTTCACGTTGTTTTGGACCAAGACAAACAAGTTTCCATACACACACTAAAATGATATCATTTCTTTGCATTAAAAAAATGGGTTAGCATCATTGTTGGTCATTACAATTTAACGAAATTATGATTTTGGTCCATGTGGTTTCAAATATTTAGTTTTGGTTTCTATAATTTTATAAGAAGTTAATCTAAGAATATAGACTAAAACCAAAATTCATTAAAAGTATTGAAACTAGTCGTCAAACTCAGATAAAGGAAAGAAAATATGCAGAATAGAAGAAATAATTTAGTGCAAATGGATACATATTTTATTATTATTTATTTGAGTTACTTTCCGAATTTAACACTAATTTTTTTTTAAATATTATATTACCACTAAATTAACAACTTGTACAATGAGGCACTAACAAGTAACAAGCCGGGTTATTAAACTCGACCGACAAATGGTTTGGCTCAAAGACCGACGAACCGGTCCGGTTTGGACAATAACCTAGTCTTTTTTAAAAAAATTGATTTTTTTATATATAATTTCGTATTAATAATTCTAAAATCTTTACTTTCTCACCGGTTTGGCTCCGGATTAGCTTCGGATTGACTTAGATCTAATCCATTGATCCAATA
This sequence comes from Acacia acuminata, assembly GCA_019022655.1. Lineage (NCBI taxonomy): Eukaryota > Viridiplantae > Streptophyta > Magnoliopsida > Fabales > Fabaceae > Acacia > Acacia acuminata. Next base: position 3,567,196 of record JAFJYI010000028.1, on the reverse strand, counting down.
CCCCGACTAGTTTAGTGGCCAGTTGGTTCTAATAACTTGCTAACAACGCCCCCATTTTTCCTTTTTGACTCTTGAATTTCCTATAGGCTATGGCTTGTTTTTCCATTCCACTTGCATTCCTCATTTCTCACTTGTAAAATAATGACGCAACAAGACAGATCTGAAATTATTTAAATATAACTTCAAATATCATATCACCTTCTATGTAGTGTCAAACAATTATCTACCTCAACTTATTAGTTGTTACTTCCTATAAGCATATAATATTCCTTTTTTATGTTGTAGTGTTCTGTTTCCATTCTGTGATTTCATCACTGCCAAAAGTTGGACTGTTGGAGCACTGTGAAAATGATACATCAAAGACACACACTAACGTAAATCATATGCGCCGAGATGCTTATACAATAATACATTATTATTTTCGGTACAACTTCCATAATTTAAGATAAGATCTATTTAACTAAAACTCCCTCCGACCCTAATTATAAGACCAAATTGAATTTTCTGGAAAAATTAAAGAAGCTAATTAAATTACTTTAAAGTACTTTTTTCCTCAAAACTAATTATTTTGCCTAATAAACAAAGATATAATCTAAGGATACACAACATATGATATGATTAAGTAACTTATTTATCTTTCTTAATCTCTCCAAAAAAAGTCAACTCGATTTTATAATTAGGACAGAAGGTAGTAGCTTGTGCTCCCCCTACATTACACGGGTGCTTGTACTTAAAGAAGCTTAATTATATCATTTTCCTGAAATTAAATAATCATTATCTTTCATACTATAAACATACTATATCAACTAAAATAGAAACACCTTCCATTCATGACATTTCATACATCACTAGAGGAAGAAATTTCATTGACATTAGAGAAGAAATCTCCCTCGCAATGAATCTATTCAAAGGTGAGGATGATATACTTCTATTAGTGCAAGAAGGTTGCAGCTCTTCATCGGATGCTTGATTTCTGCACGGGCAAACAATCGAATGCAAAGAAATAATTTCCCCTTCATATAGGAGCTGAAAGTATTAACATGCTAAATCATGAATGAGGAAAAAGATATATTCTTCAATAGATGAGAATACCCCATTTATAAAAAACAATCAAACAACCAATTTTTGTCAATAAACCCCAAAAAATCATTAACAAATGAGTTGGAAGAAGAATTTTTCACCTGCAAATATATTTTTTCCTTGTCTCTCCATCTCAATCACATACTCTTTCTTCCTCGCTCCGGATCTCTTCTCAGAAAGTCTGTTTGAATGGTTCTGCAAACAAATAAGTGAAAAGATTCAGAGACTTGAAAGATGGGGTTCTAACAAAATCATAGTAGAAAAGCAAGAAACTTGACACCTTGAAAAGCAAAGTCTGTTAAGAAATTGCTTGGTCTACTCTTGAACTAAATCGTAACTGGAAAAGGAAATAGATCCTAACTCAAACTAAACCAGCAAAAGAGAGAAAAAATGAACGAAGGGAATCAGGTTTCAAAAAACAAAATCAATACCAGAAAAGTAGAAGGCATGAGTGAGCCACATATGAAATCCAAGGCCCTTTCTTCATTAGAAGATGAAGAGTAAGGTTATGGAAGCAGGGAACAACAGAGCAGACGAATGAAAAATGGAATGTTGGAAAGTGGAAATGAATTTGGGTTTGAGAATGCTCCTTATATTCTGGCTGTTCTGATATAGAACACAGATGTCCAGCCGAGAGCTGGTATGTTGATCTTGGATGGATAGGCTGGCCTGGATATCTATGGAGGAGATAACCAGGAGAGCATAGGATCACTTGTACACGACAAAGGGTGGTGTGTGTGCACAAATGGGACCGTATGTAAATAGTCTAGGTTAGAATGTGTGCACCTTGTTACTTACGCCCTCTGTATTTATAGAGGTGTCTCGGTGCGATATCCGGGCACGTCATTAATGGCGGGCCATTAATGGGGAGGATATCGGATGATACGCCTTTAATGGGATGTGTCATTAATGGGGAGGATATCCGGATGTGCCATTAATGGGACGTGTCATTAATGGGCGTGTATCTCGACGGTAGCCGTTATGATAGGGGTGGATTACGCTTAGCTGGGATTTCCCCGGATCTCCCGCTATGATTAGCGGATTATGCCTCCCCGGCTCCGCTTGGGCCATGCTATGGACTTGGGGGCTTTTGGGCCGGTCCATGATTGCCCCCGGCTCGGGCATTGCGGAGCTTCTAGGCGGCGAGGTGTATGATTCCCCGCCCGGTTTGTGGCCGGGGCTGTTCTTCACCAACCCGCTTCCGGGTGCCGCGGCTTATCCCTATTATGATAGTCTATGTGGTGCCCTGGGTCATGCCCGGCCGGGCGTCCGGGCGGCCTCAGTTTTACATGGTTAGTCCCCGCCGTGGGTAAGTCGTTTGGTCTTCTCTCCGTAGGCGCCATCATTCTTTACTTTACACCGGGCTTGTCCCGATTGGAAAGGGTCTACAGCCCGTCGTGCCCTACGAGTGCCGATTTGGTGCACATTTAATGCTCCTACGTCATTCGTGCATTTCCCATCGTGTTCAGTGTTCAAAGACCGAACGCCCCCTACGTTCCTCTCCTTCTTCTTATATGAAGTATTTGCTTCGTGTTTGCGCATTTCATTATTTCCCGCTTACAACTTTGCTATGAACTTGCTCCGAGTTTCTTCCGTCAAAACTCCATTGTTCTCCATTTCATTTGTTCAAGTCTCCTTCTTCTTACTCACGCAGGTATTTTCCGTCCTTCTCTTTACTTTTTTACGGCGTATTTTGTACCGTTTAGATATCCTCTGGTCTCTTATCTACTTTTCCCATTCCTCTTTCTCTCTGGTTTTCTGAGTATCCCTTTAAGATCAGTTTCTAGGTTTTGTTGCTTTTGACCCATACGCTCCTCTCTTTCGACGTAAAGCCTGTAGTTCTTAGGTTCTAGTTCCTTTTCTGATTGATAGAAATAGGCATTTCCCTAGACTCAGATCAACGCTCACCCCTGAGGAAGAGGAGTTTCTTCGTACTCGTTACCCAAGAGCTTCTTATTGGGTTCTTGGAACTGAGCTTCCAGAAGCAGAGAGGTCAGCCCCTTTACTTCGAGATGGGAATGGTTCTTCCGGACGAATCAGGCCCAAGCCCGTACCTGCTAGAGTTCTGTCGCCTTCTTCGGTCCGAGTTCCTGCATACAACGTTCCTACCTTATCACCTTTACAGGCTGGGGTTGGTTCCTTTGCGGCTCCCGGTCTCTGCCTTGTTCGCCCAACCGCTCAACTTTTATGGGGGTCCACCTGTGAGCTTGGACCCTTATCCTCGATGATTATCTCGGCCTGCTTTGACCGGCTTGGCCGAGGGTTCATTCCACATTGTGCGGCGAAGACTTGAGCTTACTCGGTTCTTGGTTCTTGCCGCATCGGCGTCCCTCGGCCCCTCTTCCGGCGTGCCCTTTCGTCCGAGTCCGCCATCTTTTTGCCTTCTAACATTCTTTTACCGTGGTATTTCCAACTCTGCTAATTTCATTTTATGTTGCATATAGGTTAATGGCTCCGAAATCTCGCCTTCAAAGAAAAGGCCGAGGCCGAGGCATCGGACTCTTCTAGTCCACCCGAGGCCTTGTGTCGTAGGTATCCCTGGGTGTCCCATAAGGTCTTGAAGACCAGGTCCATTATGTCGGATACAGACATTGCCCGGTTGGATCTACCCGCCATGCAGGGGTGCGTCCTACGCCGCCCGGAGGCCGACGAGCCTGTTTGTGCTAAACGGGAAGTAGTCGGTCCCAATTTCTTTTATTTTTACCGGGATTATCTTACTCGGGTCGTGTACCGCTTCCCTTTCACCCATTTCCAAATGCTTGCCCTGATGCACCTGAGACTTGCTCCGTCTCAACTTCATCCGAACGGGTGGGCTTATCTTGTAGTGTTTGAGCAACTGTGTTGCTCCTACCCGGTTCCAATTCCCTGCTCGACTAATCTTTTCTTCTACTACTTCGGCCCCTTTACCCCTGGCTCTCCCAAGGAAGGTGACAAGTTAAAAGGGCTGGTGTCTATCCGTGTTAATCCCGAGCGGAAACTCATGAAGCCCTTCTCCAATTCATTTAAGCGGTTTAAGAACGCGTTTTTCAAGGTTGTCGCCGTGCCTGGTAAGCCGACTTGGTTTTTGAAGGGGGCCGAGGCCGCGACGTAGAGTGGCGTTTCCTTTATATTGGATGGAGAGTCACCATAAAGCCACCCCCTCATCCTTCCGTTTCGCAAGATGATTTCCTACCCGAGATGGCCCCTCATGTCCCAAGGTTGGACGCCTACGTGGAGAAGTATGGCATCCAGTGCGGCCTTTTTCATATCCGGAGGGATCTAGGCCAATCCCCTCTACTTGTAGGAGTCCCTTATTTGCCATGTTCCTTATTCTTTTGGTCATGTTTTGTATATTGTTGGCGTACTTTGTGTTTATTCCTGATTTCCCTTTACCTGTCCTTTTCATTCAAGACATGAAGGCCCTTCCCGATTACTTGAAGAAAGTGAATCCGCCGCGACATCTCCGAGTGGTCGGTCTCGAAAACAGGCCGTCCCCGTCAAGATCAAGTGTGCCGTGCTAATGCCCCCGTTATGACGAAGAAGGCCAAGGTTTCAGACGTCAAAAAGTCGGCTCCATCCGTACCCTCCATTTTCTGATACTTCTAAAGGGAAACAGGTTGCCGTCTTGGCGGGTGAAACCGTATCTACGGTGGTCGCGACCACTCCTTCGGCCTCGGTTCTTCGGTGCCTTTGCCAACTCCGCCTCCTCCCCTCCTTTAACCGGGCCCTCACGTCCTTCTTCGATTTTTCCTCGCTGTTTCATATGGGGCAAGGAGGTGACCGATGAGCTGGACGTCGCGTTCCTCCCCCCGGGAATTTATGGAGAACCGAGCCTTGTCCCCGCCTAGCGCTGAAGAGGTGCTTGCAGCGGAACGGTACTTGTGTAAATCTATTGGTTTGCTTGCAAGCTTACGTTATGTGAGGGAGAAGTACACTTTGGCGGATACGCGAGAATAGACGGCCGAAAGTTTCTCGGGGAGAGGTTGCGGCCCGGCGAAAGGATCGGAGGAGGCAGCGTCCACAAAAAAGGCTTTGGCCGATGCTGAGGCCAAATTGCACCTTATGGAGGAGGAGTGGGATGCCGCCCGGCTTGAACGGGATGCTTCTAAGGCCGCGTTCGTGAAGATGGAAAAAGATCTGTAACAGGCGCGAGAAGGGGCGGAGAAGTCAGCCTCCGAGTGTGTCCGGGCCCAGAAGGCGCTGGGCGAGAGTATGGAAGCGGTGAGAACCCTTCAGAAACAACGTGATATGCTGTCTTCTAAGGTTACAACAGCCGAGGAGGCCCTCGCCGTAGCGCAGCAGGCGCGCTAGGGAGTCCGACGAACTCTTAAAGCGAAACATACCGCCGATTGCTTTGACAATGCCTGGAGCGAGATCCGGTTCACGAATCCGACGACGAAGCTGAACTCCGGACGGCTATGACTTTCACGCCTTTGTTGAGGACAGAGTCTTAGTTCCGTATCAACCTGCTTCCGCCAATCCGTCCCGATCCGAAGAAGAGGGAGGAGATTCGGGTGCGGAGAGCGAGGCATCCAAAGGCTCTCATGAGGCCGGCCCGTCTAGTTAAGTTTGGCTTCAGTCTTTAGTGGGCATCTGTGCCCCTTTCTTTTGAAGGTTTCCGGCATTTCTGCCGTTGTGTAACTATTTGTGAATATTTTTTTATGACTTATGGATGAATTATCGCTTCACCCTTCTGCCATTTTATAAATTCCATAGTTGAAATCTATTGACTGTATCAGATACGAGTCGTTTACTCGACCAACACTAAGGTGTGGGAGTGTGGGACAGGGTTGTACGTTTTAACCTCTGGGGGTGTTAACTTAAACGCACTGCCTCGTTCCGGCTTGACTAGTCGGAAAAGTTGATAGGAACCGAATTAAGGGCGAGGCCGTCACATGTCGACCGAGGTGTCTATTACCTCAAGTCTAACATTTTGACTTGATCAAGGTCGGAATGCAAGCCTGCTTTCTTAAATCGGGCGAGCGTTGACGCGTCAATTTCGCGAAGGCCACATATGGCATTTTCACCGAGCTCTTACCAATGCACGTCGGAGTACAACGGCCGGTGTCATACATCTAGATGTTTTTATGTTTTTGACCAGGTGTAAGTACCTCGGAGTCGGGTTTTTGCTGGGCTTAATGGCCTCGGCTTCATGCTTAAGTAAATAATTGTGCACATTGACGCCTTTCCTTGAGGGATTCCTTCATTAAATAATGCAGCTCTAAAGAGCGTACAAATGGTCAAAAATTATTCAAATGCAAAGCAAAGAACAGTTGGAAAGCAATTGGAAAAAACATAAGAGAAAGTAAGAAATGACCGAGCGGTAGCCTTGGTATCTCATGGGCCGAGCCTTGGCCTAGCTGTAATAGATCTTTAGCTTATCGGCATTCCATGTCCTTCTAACCGGCTTCCTTGCCAAGGTTTCAAGAACATATGCCCCAAAGATCGAGCTTTTCTTTAACACGATATGGACCTTCCCAATTTGCTTTGCGTTTTAGTCTCGGGAATTCTTGTTACCTATGTCGGCCCACCGAAGTACCAAGTTACCTCGGTTGAAGGATCGTGGTCGAACCTTACGATTATATTTTGCCGCGAGTAACTGCTTTGCGGCAAGTTCCCGGCAATAAGCTGTGACTCGGATCTCGTCTATTAGGTCCAGGTTTGTCTTTAAGGCGTCATCATTTGACGCCGGTCCTTCCTGTCCGGCTCTGATCTTCCTCCATGACGGCTGCCCGATTTCCACCGGGATCATTGCTTCACATCCATATGTCAGCCGGAATGGGGTTTCTGGGTCGAGGACCGCACACTCGTCTGTAGCCCCATAGAACACCGTGGAGTTGTTCGGTCCAGCTAGAGTCGGCCTTTAACATGCGTTTCTTCAACCCGTCAAGAATGATCTTATTTGCCGACTCGGCACAGCCCATTAGGCTACGGATGTTCGACGGAGGAGAAGTGTTGTTGGATGTCCAAGTTGGACATTAAGGCCTGGAATCTATGGTCCATGAACTGGTTCCATTGTCGTGACGACTTCATGCAGTATCCCGAATCGAGCAAAGATATTATGACGAACGAACCTCATAATCCTGGACGACGTGATCGTAGTTAATGCCTCCGTTTCAATCCATTTGGTGAAGTAGTCTATGGCGATAATGAGCCATTTGAGCTGTCCATGTGCCAGTTTGAATGGTCCCAGAATATCCATTCCCTATTTATAGAAGGGCCAGGGGGCCGGCATCCATTTTAACTCCGTCGGCGGTGGCCATAAGATCCCGACGTGTTTCTGGCAACTGTCACACCGCTTGGCGGCTTCTATGGCGTCATGCTTCATGGTGGGCCAATAATAGCCGGCGCGTAATGCCTTCCTTGCCGAGCCTTGCCCCCTATGTGTTGGCCGTTGCATCCCTCATGTATTTCCGGTCAAGACATACCTTGCTTCGGACTCACCGAGGCATTGCATCATCGGGCGGTGTACTCCTTTCTGTACAAACATCATCTACCACAAACAGATGGCGGCTTCTCTTATCAGCTTCTTTGCTTCCGTGGAATCTGTTGGGATGATCCCCCTTTCCAGGTAATCTTCAATTGGTTTTCTCCAGTCCGAGCGGACGAGATAGTCATGATGCATGTGGGCTCAGTCAAATTCTGTTGGATGACCGTTCTATGACTCCCCGGACCTTTGGTACTTGTGAGTTTGGAGAGAATGTCGACCCGCATTCTCTTCTCTCGGATATGAGAGACAATTACCTCTTCGAATTCCGTCATTACCTCTTTTGCTCGTTTAAGTACTTGGCCAACAAGGGGCCTTTTGCTTGATAGCTGCCATCGATCTGTGCGGCAACGAGTTGTGAGTCGGTGAACACCTTAACCCGCCTTGCTCCCCTTTCTTTTGCTTGAGACAATCCGGCTAAGAGGGCCTTGTATTCGGCTTGATTATTGGAGGTTGGGAACTCCAACTGGAGGGAATGCTCAGTAGCGACTCCCTCGGGGCTTTCAACAATGACTCCTGCTCCACTGCCTTTTGGATTGGAAGAGCTGTCAACAAATACCCTCCAAAATTCCTCATTAGCCATAACCGGAGTCAATTCCCTGATGAAGTCCGCCAATGCCTGTGATTTGATCGCCTGCCGGGCCTCAAAAGTGATGTCGAATTCGGACAGTTCAATCGCCCAGCTTGTCATTCGCCCTGTCAAATCTGGTTTGTGCAAAATCTGCCGGATTGGCTGACTGGTTCGGACTACAATCCGATGTCCCTGGAAGTATGGGCGAAGCCGCCTTGCCGTTGTTAGTAAGGCGAACGCCATTTTTTCCAGCTTCTGATATCTGAGCTCAGCGTTTTGTAACGCCTTGCTCACAAAGTAGATGGGCGTCTGTCCGGCCTCGGTTTCTCTTACCAAGGTGGCGCTTACCACTTCATCTCCCACCTAGAGGTACAAGAACAAGGTCTCCCCTTGCTCCGGCCGTTAGTACCGGAGGGGTTGCCAAACATCTCTTAATTTCTTCAAAGGCCGTCTCTCAATCCGTATTCCATCCTCCCCGGGTTTCTTTCTTCAATAATTTAAAGAAAGGTAAAGCCTTCTCGGCGGACCTCGGTAAGAATCTTGTCGGGGCGCCAAGCGACATTAATTGCTGCACTTCCTTCTTGGAGTTGGGGACTTGCATGTCTAGCATGGCCTTGCATTTGTCCGGGTTGGCCTCAATCCTCGATTGGTCAGCATAAAACCCGGAATTTCCCGCGGTACTCGAATGCACATTTGGCCGGGTTCAACCTGATTCGGTATCGTCTTAATTTGTCAAACGTCTGCTCTAGGTCTCGGATATGCTCCTCTGGTTGTTTTGACTTCACGATCATGTCGTCTATATAGACCTCCACATTACGTCCGATTTGATCCTCAAAGACACGATTCATCATTCGTTGGTATGTAGCTCCGGCATTCTTCAATCCGAATGGCATGACGTTGTAGCAATAGTTAGCCTTGTCGTCATGAAGGCGGTTTTTCTTGATCCTCGGGATGCATGGCAATCTGATTGTAGGCGGAGTAGGCATCCATAAAGGAAAGCAACGGTACCCGTGAGTTATCCACTAGCCGATCAATCCGGGCATAGGATAGGAGTCTTTTGGACATGCTTTATTCAGATTGGTGTAGTCAATGCACACCCTCCATTTACCAGTTGGTTTTAAGACCATGACCACGTTCGAGAGCCAAGTCGTGTATTGTACTTCTCTGATGAATCCGGCGGTAAGGAGCTCTTCAATGTGACTCTCCAGGCCTTTCTGCCTGTCGTATGAGATATTCCTCCTCTTCTAGGCCACTGGGTTTGACCCCGGCCATATGGCGAGCTTGTGACAATAGAAGTGTGGGTCGATCCCTGGTATTTCGGCTAACGTCCAGGCGAAGACGTCCTGGTTTTGTCTTAAGAATTTGATCAGTCTCACTTTTATATCTGCGTCCATGTCCCTGCTGACTTTAGTTGTCTTGGAGGGATCCGTCCCAAGGATTAATTCCTCCAACTCCCCTTCCGGCTCTGGGCGTGGGTTTTCTGGTTCACGGAGGTCCAGCTCTACCATGTTAGCGATTCCGGGCCGCCCCTCATTTCGACATCGGTCATCACCTCGTTGGTTCGAGCCGCGGCGGGGATGACGGTCCTTCCTCCTCAACACGGAGAGTCTCGAAGTAACATTGCCGTGACGCTTTCGGTGTCCCACACTTCAACCACCTGATTCTTATCATTGATCATTTTCAATTTACGGTGCTTAGTGGACGCCGGATGTCCCAATTGTGTATAGTGGGTCGGCCCATATAATGTTGTAAGGAGAGCGGAAGTTGGCCACTACGAACCTTACCCGTTCTGACTTGAAGGCTTCCTTGGTTCCCAAAGTTAATCTGAGGTCGATATATCCTTTTGGGAAGGAACGCTCTCCATTAAACCCGATTAGGGTAGATTTGCACGGCTTTAAGTCTTCAACATCGAGGTGCATCCTCTGGTATGCATCCCAGCTTATGATGTCGGCCAAACTTCCCGCGTCAACGAATATCCGTTTGACACGGCAGTTCATGACGATCCCAGTGATGATCAATCCGTCTTGGTGGCCGGGAATAACCTCCTTGAGCTCCTCGTCCGTGAAGACCAACGGGGGTGGTTTCGGTTTCGATGAGGTGCCCTTAAACTTTGGTACATCTTTTACCATCAACACCTCCCGCAGGTATTTCTTGCGCTGGCTTATAGTATCTCCACCTCCTCCGAAGCCGCCACTAATCCCATTGCACTAGAGATCAGCATCTGGGTAACCCTCGGGAGGGCCGGTTTTCCGTTTCTTCTCAGGTTCCGGAGCGTCCGTGGCCGGACTCCTACTTCGGCGGCTACTATTCTCACCTCGCTAGTTTTCCCTTGAGTTTTGATGACGTATTGGCGCAGCTTTCCCTTCTCTTACAAACTTTTCAATAGCATCCCGAGTTCATAACATTCGTCGGTGGTATGACCGAGACGCCGTGGAAAGTGCGAGAACTTTCCCGGTCCGTATTGGACCGGTTTACGAGAGGCCTTGGCTTGGTCACCCTTTTCATCTCGGTGCGGGCTACCTCCTTCCACGCTTGCGAACGTGGGACATTCAGGGGTGTAGTTGCCGTATTTCGGCTTATTGTCCTGTTCTCTCTTGTCGGGTCGGCTCTCTGCGCGTCGCGGGTTCCGCCTTGTGCTTGTCCGTCAGATCCCTTCTTTGGGGCGATGAATTCCTCTCCTTCTCAGGCTCATCAGCATTGGCAATTTCCATTTGCTCGACGTTTAGGTACTTCTTTGCTTCGATATAGAATTCCGTCAATGAATATACTCGATTCTTGCACAGATGTCTGGCCAGGCGTGTCGTTGGGTCCAGACCATTGATGAGGCAATGTACATGGACCTCTTCGGATAATGATCGTACCTGTATTGCCGTATCTCTGAACCGACCCAGATACTTCTGCAACATTTCGCCCTTCTTTTGCTTTACTTTACTCAACATGAATTGAGCTTTTGGTTGTTTCTTGCTGGTGGCAAAGTGCAATTCAAACTTACGCCCGAGGTCTTCAAAGTTCCGAATGGAATTATTGGGTAATGAACTCAACCATTTGTGGGCCGGCCGGTTAACGTGGCCGAGAAGAGTCTTAAGATGACCGAGACCTCTATTGACCTTACCCACATCAACTTTTCAAATATCTCCAGTGATGATGTGGATCCCGGGTCCCATCATACTTGGGGAGATCGGCTAGGTCAAAATTCTTCGGGTAGGGAGCCGTGGCCGTTGCTCGAGAGAATGGGGTCCCACTGCGCCCCAAGTATTTCATCCTATCTTTAACCGCGGGATCCTCGTGTCCGAGGCGTAGTGATCGCCTCGCATAGCTCGTCGAGTCCCGATCACGGTCTCGGTTTTCCTGGTCTTTATTGCCACCATGGAAGTCTTCTCGGACCAGTCTTCCGCATCCTGGATCCGCAAAGGTCCCTCCTTGTTCCTCTTGGGGGTCGGTTGGCGTGCTCGCTCCTTTCTGGGGTCCCCCTCATTCCTGTCACGGGGGCGCCGATTCGATTCTGGGCTGGTACGCGGACTACTGCTATCCAGGCGTCAACCTCCTTCCCCTTACGAGGGCTTCTCTGGGTTCCGCGTTGAAAGAGGTTTTCAAGTTTTTCCTCTATGATCAATTCCAAAGCATGAAAATCCTCTTGCCTTTGGAGGTGGTCTAGCTTTTCCTTGTTATCAAACCTCTGAATCATCAACTCTTGGGTTCTCCTTAGGATGCGGACGTCGATGTCTAGTACCTAAGCGTCGGGAACCGGGGCTGTCTGGGCCTGGACTCTTGGCGGCCCCTCGTGCAAAGATTCGTCGATGGAAGGAGAGGTGCTCTCCGTGTCCGTAACATGTCCCTCTGGAGTCTTTCCTCGGGGAGGTTGATCATGAGCCTGCGGTCGACTCGGTCCGGCCTGAGGTTGATTTGGAGGTAAATGCTTTCCTCGTTCGGCCGGTCCGATCGCGGCTTTGCTGTGGCTTCGGTGTTAGCCATTAGTGGTCACGGGGATAGAAATTTAAGGTTCCCACGGTCGGTGCCAATGTTCGATATAGAACACGGATGTCTAGCCGAGAGCCGGTATGTTGATCTTGGATGGATAGGTGGCTGGATATCTATGGAGGAGATAACCGGGAGAGCGTAGGATCACCGTACACGACAAAGGGGTGGTGTGTGTGCACGGTGACTATATGTAAATAGTCTAGGTTAGAATGTGTGCACCTTGTTACCTCGCCTCTCGTATTTATAGAGGTGTCAGGTGCGATATCCGGGGCACGTCATTAATGGCGGGCCATTAATGGGGCGGATATCGGATGATACGCCTTTAATGGGACGTGTCATTAATGGGGTGGATATCCGGGATGTGCCATTAATGGGACGTGTCATTAATGGGGCGTGTATCTCGGCAGGCCGTTATGATAGGGGTGGATTCTGCCTAGTCGGGATTTCCGGATCTCCTGCTATGATTAGCGGATTACGCCTCCTGGCTCCGCTTGGGCCATGCTATGGACTTGGGGGCTTTTGGGCCGGTCCGTAACACTGCCCTACAAAAGTCATTTTGAGAATTTGAATCAATGAAAGAGGATGAAGATTTGAATGCAAACTCAGCATGTCAGATAAAAGTGAAGGAACCAGCTTGATTAGGAGGGGTGGGTCTGTTTCATCCTGCCATTAATTCTTTGTCATTTTTAATCGATTGTCCAGACTGGGACGGCGCATACGAAGGAGGAGCAAATACTATATGTGAAAAGATTTATACCGGCTCGTGAACAGTAAATTGTGTCTGGAGCCGTAATGAAGACGACAGAGGAGACGGCGTTGGTATCAGTAAATTAATTGTATAGATTAAAGAAATGAGTTAAATTAGCAATGTTTGTTGAAAAAATGTGTTAATTTTTCTAAAATACCTTCTTAAATAATTTACATTAAAACTATCTCTAGAAACAAACTCTTTTAACATGTGCAATTAATGAGAATAATTTATATAAAAAAAAATCATAACCAGATTGTGATATTATATTTATGATGAAGCTAATAAAATTTATTAGGGACATATCATTAAGTGGTAAACATAACCAAATTTGATGGTATCGTTGAGAAACCCAGAGATAAGAAAACAGGATAAAAACAAACACGGGAGCCAAGTATTGGAACCCGTTTTAAAAACTCATTCAAATCATAAAGAGTTACGAAACGAGCATCATACATACGACACAAACAAAAAAATACGAAACTCTCATGTATGTTTTTGTTTGTGTGGTGTTCATGTTAATAATTTTTATACAAATCTCAGAAGTCATTAAAATCTGTGAGGGCGTTGGCAAAAGGAGAGCCAATCTGCAAATCAGCGACCATTTTGCGAAGATCAGAGGCTTCATCTATGAGCTTAGCATTCTCCTCAACAACCCTATCATGGGACTCTAAAACATGGTTAAGCCTATGAATAAGGTTGTTATTCTCTGTTCGAGCCTAACAACCTGCGACCACAACTCGTCCATGTGTCTCGCTTCCTCATCCTTGACCTTCGAGCCGACTCTGCGGTCGATATCATTCGTCTCTGTCTCCTCTCGTCGATCATGATTGATCGCCGATCTTCGGCTTCATCGAGAGGTTGAAGAAGAAAGAACACCATTATTATTATTAAGGTCACTTTGTGAAGAAGAAGAAGAAGAAGAGGATGGATTGTCCCAAGGTGGTCGTTGGTTATATTGAGGTTTGTGAAAAAGTTTGTGTCGGGAAGAAAGGTGTTGATGTTTTATGGGATTAAGAGGAATGGGTTGTTCTCTCTGATATCATCTCTAGGACTCATGGCTGCAGATTTACGGGAAGATGGTGATTGTTGAAGACAAAAAGGGATTTGTGTTTGGGGATATGATTTGATCTATGAGATGCCGCACGAAAATTATAGGAGGAGGGTGGGATTTATAGGAGGTTAATGGCTAAATGGTGTAAATGTTCACTGGAGTTTAGATGCTCGTTGGAAAATCGGTATTTGCTATTCCCTCTCATTTTTAATATAAGGCATATTTATTTAATTTAATTAGACTAAAGACGTTAGTTAAATTAGTTAATATAATATGTGTATTTTCTAAAATATCTTAGTTATCTTTTTTAATTCCCTCATTTCTTCTCCTCCTTAATTATTATTTAAGCAGCATCAATAGAGGTAAATTAAGTAAAGAATAAAAAATTTGAAAATTATATCGTATATTTAAGACTAAAATTAATTCTTCAAATATATCTTAAATTAAGAACTGAAAGAAGTAATATATTATTTTCCTTGCTAATATATTATATCCTTTTGCCTAATAAAATTTTGGGAAAATGACAGAAAAATATTACTTAAATTTTAAAATCATATTGATAATAACAATAATGTGATTAACAAGAGCATTAAAGCAATTGACAATTCATTTTGTTGGGAAACCACCTATTTGAGATTTTAAAGTTCAAGTGGTATTTTCTAGATATTTTCCCTAAAATTTTAAAATAGGGATTTGTGTTATTTTTCTTTCCCATTAAATAAAATTATCTAGCATTGGGTACCATACAATCAAATCCAAGTAGACTCGTGGAAAAAATAAAATTCAAGTAATGTAGTAATTGTTTCAATGTAAATTTTTTTTTTCACGAAAAATTTTCCCCATCCATAAGTTTGTTTCAAAAGTTTTTACTAAAGAGCAATATTGTTTCAAAATTGTTTGGGGTTTAAGGTTACCTTGGAAGTGTTGAAAAAGAGCAATGTTGATGTCAACTTTCTAAGAGTCAATGTTATGTTTTTAATGGTTTGAAGTAATATTGCCACATTTTAAAATTTTTAGAGTGATATTAAACACTAAAAAAAAAACCTTTCAGGATGATATTCAAAGAAGGGAAATATATGGTCCTGACTGAGGAGTTTGGAACAGAGGGAGTATGGCTCACTGATGTGAGGATGCTTGAGCACATGAGCCGCTGAATAAGTATGGTCAAACACTCTTGATCTATCCAAGCCCTTAAAAACATAGGGCAATCACCCAAAATGCTAGAGTCGGACAAACAACTTTGTAAGAGCATCAACGTACATTCACATGGGATGTAACGAAGAGAGATTAGCCAATTCCTATCCATCATTTCTCTTATCTAAACAACCAACAGACTAACAGTATGGAAATTCATGTTTAACAGGTTAACAAGATCGTTAGATTCATATTCCAAAACTATCTTCCTGAAACTCAAATCCCAAGCAAGTTTCAGTCCCTCCAAAATGGCCCATTCTTTAGCAATGTTAGCATTGCATATTCCAATTTCCTTTGAAAAACTTGCAAGCCATTCACCTTGACAGCCTCTCAAGACTGCCCCACATCTCGCCAAAGAAGATCTTAAGCTCACCGCCCCATCAACATTTAATTTAACCCAATCCACAGGGGCCGTTCCCGGCACCAAGACCAATCATTCGCTAGGCCAATACCATGATCATCCAATTCCAACTCTGGAGATATAGCAAATTTCCTCCAGATATAAAGAATAATTCCCGCAAGAATTGTGGGTTTCACAAAATTTGATTAAAAAATAAACAGTTCCTCCACTTCCACAATTTCCAAATGGCAACACCAAACAAAATATGCCAACTAGACCCCACACCACTGCCTAGTTTGGCTTTAAGGTTCATAGCTATCCAATCTCTAAGTTTTGCTGAAAAGAAAGAGGATACAAACCTTGGAGATAAAAGGGACATCCACATCCGATTAGCAAAAGGACAGTCCGTAAGATATGTAGAGTATCCTCCACACCATTTTTGCAAAAGTCGCACAAAGTCAAGACCGAGCCCAACCTCTTCTTCACTCATTGGTAGGTAGCTTGTTTAGGGAAGTCATCTACATAAAAACCTTGATTCTTTCCACTCCTTTTGACTTCCAGATCTCCTTGTGCAAGTTAAATCTAAGGTGATGGGGATTAGATTCAAGTAAAAAATAGGCTCTACGTCTCCCGTTGGCCGAAGAGTGTGAGGAATAAGAAATGAAATTGGTTTTGGGCCAAATGGAAGATAATGAGTTGGGTACCCTTCTGCACATGGAAAATAAAAATGAGGACTTGAGATGCTGGCAAAAAATATGTGTGTAAGTGGCGTGAAGATTAGAGAATTGATGTGGTGAGTGTTGTGGGTCCCAAACCATTTTAATCCTATTTGATTATCTACAACACTCTTATTTGTAATTAGGTCATTTACTTATTTAATTGCAAATATTGGATAAGTGTTAAAAATAAATCCTTAGTTTTTCAAATAATTAATATCACAATTATTCAGATCAAATTTTCACAATTAATTCCCATACAACATATGTAACTTCAAATCCCGGATTTGGGATGTTACAAAAATGATGATAATTTAGTTTACCCGCTTACCCCCTTCAAACCCACCATTAACCTCTGAGGAAGAGGAAGCCTTACGTGCCCATTTCCCCCGTGCCTCCTATTGGATTCTTGGTACTGAACTCTCAGAGGAGGAATGGTCGGCTACCGTGCTAAGGGGAGGGTCTGGTCG
This sequence comes from Acacia acuminata, assembly GCA_019022655.1. Lineage (NCBI taxonomy): Eukaryota > Viridiplantae > Streptophyta > Magnoliopsida > Fabales > Fabaceae > Acacia > Acacia acuminata. The sequence goes on along the minus strand of JAFJYI010000028.1, from coordinate 3,550,579 downwards.
ACGGGATACATCCGGGATTCGATCTGCTGTTGTTAGGACGCCTAATCCGACGATGGTTCGCGCTTTTGCTGCTCTAAGCATTCAGTTGAACCGTGCTGGACCGAGTGCTGGGGCTCGTGCCGAGGCCGATGCGCTCTCCGCTCTACCCCTTAATTTCTATGATTCTCCCTCGGTTCAGGATTCGGATGCCCATCCTCTGGGATACCTCGGCCCCTATCGGGACTGTCTCGCCGAAAGCTCCTTCCTCATCGCCCAGGGTGAAGATTCCCAGGCTTCCTTAGTCTTAGGTTCTTGCCGTCATTTGGCTCCTTCTAATCCTCCTTCCGCCAGTGTTTGTCCCCCCGAGTCCACTTGTTTTGCCGCATGACAATATACTTCAGTCAGGTATTTTTTCTCTTGCTGATCCTAGCATTTTTCTTTTTATTTTGCTTATAGGTAAATGGCTTCATAATCCTCTCCACACAGCATTCAATACGACGCCGGGGAGTCGAACTCTTCTAGTCCTCCCGAGGCACTATGTAGACAGTATAAATAGGTATCTCATGAGGTCCTGAAGATACGATCGCTGATGTCTGAGGCCGATATTGCTCGTCTTAAACTTTCCAACATGGAAGGGTGTACTGTTAGTCCCCGGATGAGGGCGAGCCTATATGCTCTACTCGGGTAGTGGGGCGCACCAATTTCTTCTTCTTCTACCAAGACTGTCTGACCTGGGTTAAAGTTCGTTTTCCTTTTACCGAGTTTCAAATTTCGGCACTGATGGCTTTGCGCCTGGCGCCTTCTCAGCTCCATCCCAACGGATGGGCCTATTTAGTGGCCTTCGAGCGTCTGTGCTCTTGTTTTCCTATTCCCATACCTTGCACCACATCTTTGTTTTTTTTCACTATTTTTGCCCTTTTACTTCTCGGACATCCAAAGAGGACAAGAAATTGAAGGGGTTGGTTTCCCTTCGTGTGGACCCGGATAGGAAATTGATGAGTGCGTTCTCGGACTCCTTTAAGCATGTTAAGACGGCTTTCTTTAAAGTCGTCGCTAAACCCGGACAAGAGCCCTGGTTTTTGAAAGGGGCCGAGGAGAGGATGTGAAGTGGGAGTTTCCCCTTTCGGAACGACACTCACTACAACTTGAACCCTTCCTCGTATCAGATCCAAACGTCGGATCTTACGCCTGAAGAGGCCACTTCTGTACCTCGGTTGGCTGCGTATGTGGAGAAATACGGGGTCCAAAGTGCAGCCTTTTTTATTAACGGGGTCGGGTCTAAGCGGCGCCCTGCGATTGTGTATGGTTCCATGCTTGCTAATCATTCTGCTTTTTGCTTTACTCTTGGTCTAGTCTTTCGGCACGTATCTTACAACTTCTTTTTAATCTGTTTTGCAGCTCAAGACAAGGCGGAACTTCCCAGCTATTTGTCCCGCGTGAATCCAACGGTGCCTACGGCAACTCGGAAACGCGCTGCCTTAGGTGCAGAGGCTAAGAAGGCAAAAACGGCTCCTGGGCCATCAAGAGCCAGGAAAACCAAGGCCTCAGATACACCGAGCTCTACTCGTTCCGCTCTCACTCCAGTTGTGTCGCCACCTGTGCCAACTGTGCCAGGCACCACTGCCCCCGCTGGGTCCCTTACGGAGCCATACTAAGGCCCAATGCCAAGAGGGCCCAATTAGGGACATATCCAAGATAGCAGTAATATAGGAACATCCTGTGTTATAATAGATCCGAACTATCAGCATCGTGGGAACATCCGGACTATAGTTGCGGGATGTGCGCCCCCACATACTCGCCATGGAGATCATGCCCAACCACGATCTCCTCCACGGTGACCTCTATAAATACAGAGACCAATTAACCAGGTGCACAGGTTCTAACTCAGACTATTTACATTCAGCCACACTGTGAACACACACCACCCCCTCTATATCGTGCACAGTGATCCTAACCTCTTCTGGATATCTCCCTCATAGATATCTAGAGTGAGTCCATTGATCCAAGATCAAAGTACTAGCACTTGGCTGGACATCTGTGTTCTACACCAGAACATTGGCGCCGACCGTGGGGATCGCTAAATTACGATTCCCGTGACTACCGATGGCTAACACAAGAAGCAACAGTCGGAGTATCCATCCTAATCAACCACAGGCTGAGGCAAGCAAGCATGATCAAGGTACATCGCGTCGAGGAGGAACTCCCGAGGGCCACGTTTCAGATACGGCCTCCTCTCCTCCTGAAGCCAACAAAACACAAGACGTGACGGCCACAGAGACCCTGGCTTCAAACCCAGATGTCCTCATTCTGCAAAAAACTCAGGATTCGATGCTTAAAAGGTTCGAGACCAAGGAAAAGCGGGATGAGCTTTAGCACCAAGAGGACTTTAGAGTGATCCAGCAGATGATGGATGACCAGCTTAAAAGATTCCAAGACTAGGCGCAGAAAGGAGGCCGAGAAGGATCGTGTGGAAAAAAGAAAGTGACGCAGGGTAGTAGCGGCCGTCTCACGGCACGAATCGGTGTCCAAACCGAAAGATCGGGGCCGGACCACAAAAGGAACGAGGCAAGCTCGCCCGTCGGCCTTGGCATTGAAGAAAGTGCGCCTAGGAAGAATTGCGGAAGACGATGGGCGAGCTTGCCTCGTTCCTTTGTGGTCCGGCCCGGTCTTTCGGTTTGGACACCGATTCTCGTGCTTTGTGAGACGGCCGCTACTACCCTGCGTCACTTTCTTTTTTCCACGCAATCCTTCTCGGCCTCCTTTCTTGCTCAGCAGTCTTGGAATCTTTTGAGCTGGTCATCCATCATCTGCTGAATCACTCTAAAGTCCTCTTGGCGCTGAAGCTCGTCCCGCTTTTCCTTGGTCTCAAACCTTCTGAGCATCGACTCCTGAGTTTTCTGCAGAATGAGGACATTTGGGTTTGAAGCCGGGGTCTCTATGGCCATCACGTCTTGTGTTTTGTTGGCTTCAGGAGGAGAGGAGGCCGTATCTGAAACGTGGCCCTCAGGAGTTCCTCCTCGATGCGATGTACCTTGATCATGCCGCTTGCTTGCCTCAACCTCGTGGTTGATTAGGGGCCGGATACTCCGACTCGCCGCTTCTTGTGTTAGCCATCGGTAGTCACGGGAATCGTAATTTAGCGATCCCCACGGCCGGGCGCCAATGTTCTCGTGTAGAACACGTATGTCCAGCCAAGTGCTGGACTTTGATCTTGGATCAATGGACTCACTCTAGATATCTATGAGGGAGATATCCGGAGGGAGGTTAGGATCGCCGCGCACGATATGGGGGTGTGTGTGCACAAAGGTGGCCGAATGTAAATAGTCCGAGTTAGAACCCCGTGCACCCGGTTAATTGGTCTCTCGTATTTATAGAGGTCACCGTGGAGGAGATCGTGGTTGGGCATGATCTCCGTGGCGAGTATGTGGGGGCGCACATCCCGCAACTATAGTCCGGATGTTCCCACGATGCTGATAGTTCGGATCTATTATAACACAGGATGTTCCTATATTACTGCTATCTTGGATATGTCCCTAATTTTAGTATGGGTCCGTAACACCTTAGTTTTTCAAATAATTAATATCACAATTATTCAGACCAAATTTTCACAATTAATTCCCATACAACTTTTCTAACTTCAAATCCCAGGATTTGGGATGTTACAAAAATGATGATAATTTAGTTTAAAACTCACACACATTCATTCATAATTTGTAAAACACCAGTTTTTTTTAGCTTTTTTCGGAGGGAGGAAAAGAATATAGCAACTCATGCAATCTTGAAGAAATCTAAATACTTGCCTAATTATTATTATTTTTTGGCTTGTAAAGTCGGGATATATGACCTCTCGTAATAATCTTACTCCCGACGTCTTGCTCTCCTATTCAAAACCAATTTCCTTATTTCATTTCTAACTACAAGGTTGTGTTTTGCAAAACCGTAACCTCATGAAATCAATTTCTCATCTCCTAAAATCAATTCCTTGCCTTTCTATACCTAGCTTAATTAGATATATTGTCTTTGTTTGCTGTAAAATAAAAATAGAATTAATTGAAACTTATGTACTGTACACAATGGATTTCACCATCTCATTCTTACTCTGTCATGGCTAGACTTTTATTTGCTTATAATGATGCTTTGTTTTTCGGTTTCATTTTCTGTATAAATGGTTTATCGACTTATGTCATCCACACAGATTTCAACTTACTCATTGTTATGGAGTCAAAATATGGCACAGATGTGAAGGCAAGATACTTGGGCTTGGAGGCACATGAGGCCCAACAGCCCAAACCCTAACCCTAAGGTACCCTTTATAAATAGATGGTAAACCCTAAGGTACACCTCTCCTAGACTCTCCCTCTTTACAATTCTGCCTACACTGTGCACACACCCCACCCTGTTTGGTTGTGTACAGTGATCTTCTATTCTCAAAGGTATCTCATCCATGGATACTTAAGAGGGAGCTATTTGATCCAAGATAGACTTACTAGCCCACCTAGGGCTAGACACTTATGTTCTTACGACAGAACATTGGCGCCGACCGTGGGGAATCGGTAAATTTTTCATTTCCGCGACCAAGGAAGGTCAATAATTTCAATTCTTAACTCCAGACGAACAATCGTTGATCTGTTAGAGAAACCTTTTTGCGAAGAAGGCGTGATGCAGACAGAAATTTCCACGGGCTTACACCTGAAGGAAAACCCTAATTCTTGTTGTGAGAAGCCCATTCTGCGATGAACACCCGTAGGATTGAAGGAATATCATCGAGCTTTAACGTAGGGGTGGTATAGACACTTGTCTCCAGAGTAGCGTGGGATCTGAATTGGTTCTGTAATTAATATTTTACTTCGCACAACCAGGACTAGATAATCCCTCAACTTGCGAGTGGAGATCTACTTTTCTTCAACTGTATCCTGGTTGGAAGCAAGGGCCTCGGCAGATGCACTACACCTAGAAGACACATTATTGCTATAGTTAGTTTCAGACCTGCAAATTCAAGAACAGCCTGATCCTGATTCATTCCAACATTGCGCATCACAAATTTGAGGGCACCACAGTAAGCATTTGGCTTTGGACCACCGGAGCAATACGGTGACGATAGCATTTAATCATTTCCCAAAATCTGAGATTGTTGGGGTGCCGAAATGTGTATGTCGGGAAAGGGTGAGTGCCGAGGAATACATTTGATATTGTCCTGGGATCTCGAGATGTTGACTTCGGATTTGTTTGGAATGCCGAGACTGTTGGGTGGCCGAGATGTGTATGTCGGAGAAGGGTGCTAAGATTGTTGGAATGCTTTGAGAGACTCGGGACGATAATTATCTAAATCCATCCGAGTTTTATGTGCAAACCATGGTTACTTTGTTACATCTATTCGAGTTGCCGAGTTGCCAGATGCTTCACTGTTATTAATGCCGGGATTCTTCAAATACATTTGCCGGGTTTGATTTAAGGCCGGATATTTGAATCAAGATGTCGAGGTGCACATTTGATAGTCTTGAGGTGCTAAGATATAGACTTCGGAGTTTCCGAGATGCACATTTGATGTTATCCTGTGAGCCGAGAAAGAAAGGCACCGCGAGGGTGAAGAATTTCAATTCCCAACTGCCAATGAACAATCTTGTGGAAAACAAATATTTATTCAAAGAAGCCCAGCGAGGTTGAATATTGCTGTGACGGTGCTCCGCTACTAGAGACAACCCCTCCAAGGAATCCCGCGCTGGTTTTGCAGGGTTTTTCTAGGGTTTTTCCAGATTGTTTAGGTTGCACAAGTTTTACTTACAGTGGAAGAGAATGGCATCAAAATGAGTGTCGCAAAGAAAGGTGAAAGCCCAGTGGTTCTGTTCTCCACGAGTGGCCACCACTCATGCCCAGAAACCCCTGAGTCAAGCCACTTGATTACTACATCTGTAGATTCCAGGCGAGGATCTTGTCCGCTGCTAGCCATGGTAAATTTGGAATTGCAAAGGAATCTCGGCTCCATACAAAAGGATGGCGTTATTATCAACTCCATCCGAGTTGCAAGTGGAAGACTACGGATATTATTAATTCCCTTCGAGTTGCAAGTGTCAAGCCGTTCGAGATATAAAGCCAGGATGCTTTACTATGCAAGTCAAAGATTTAAGCACAGTGCCGAGATACAATGCCCAGATGCTTCGCAATGCCGGATATTTGAATTAAGGCCGTAATGCATAGTACGTGCTTGTGTGGTAAGCCGAGATCGATCATTGTCCATGAGGCCGACTTCATCGTGATAGCCGAGATTGAAATGAAGGGTAGGAGTTTGGCGGCGAATGAAGACGAGGCTTGTTCATAAATTATGTAAAGCACGAGCATGTGTGGTGAACCGAGATTGCAATCCATTTATGCTCTGACCGGCTTGACGAGATTGCAATTTCGGAATACACTTGGGCCGAGATTTCCTAGTCTCCAATGCCGAGATGCCTTACAATGTACGTCAAATAACTGAAGCCGGCATCCGAGATCACTCAGCCCGGCATAGCAATGAAGCCGAGATGCCGAGATGCCGAGATGCTAGGGTGCTGAGATGTGGATCCCGTAAGAAAGGTGGATCAATCCTGAATCGTGAGTTTCCAGGGCAGTTGATCTCTGGAATGTAGACCTCCAGTACCTATCCTCATCTCCGATCGTCGCCTAGTCCTGATTCTAAAGAGAACTGCGGTGTGAGGAGAACGGAAGCATTTTTTGCTATTCTCATTAGGGTAATGGCCGTCTCATTTACGTGGATATTCGGTCAAACAAAACCCAACAAGTGTCATGGATGTGGCCATTTTTTGCTACAATGGTTGCATGTTAGAGAATTTTTCCCTTCTGGCTTTCCCCTGCTTTGCGATGTTTCGCCATAGCGGAACCGTTAATTGCAGAGTTGGAATCGGCTTGATAATCACGGCTGAGTATGCTTTCGTCGTTTTATCGATGAATAACCTGTTCAAGTCACTTACAATTGCTACCCCAACATCAAATACTCTGGCCGTGTGACATTTATCAACATTATCACAATAGTTACAAATGCCTGATTGCGCTTCATATCTTTCTTTGGTTTTATGATCCATGACTAATTTTTACCCCTTAAATGGTGCTAATCCAAAAGTGCTGGTTTGACACTAGATAGCTATGTATGCAATTAACCATCGATCAGAAGAAGGACTTTTGTATTCAGGTGGAGTTCACTTACGGAAAGGGCCAAAGAGAACTAAATGTGTCCTCAACGACACTAAACTTGCAGATCACATGGATCCACCCAAAGTCAAATTAGTAGGCAGTTTGCTCCAGGAAGAAATTAATTGCTACTGCAGATCTTGTAATGCTAAATCTTCGTCTATCAATGATAAATTGATGTCTTCGTCTATCAATGATAAATTGCTGCAGCAAGTATCCGTTCATCAGCTCTGTTATGGACCTCGGAAATGGGCCAGACCAAGTCAAGCCCAATAGAAGGCCAACTACCCCACGGTTATCCCCACTACCTTAGTAGTGCAGGAAGTGGGGGCACAGCGCATGACATCATGGGAACGTGCTACCTAGAGAGTCGAACCAACCCGGCTTGATTATAAATAGGGGCACACCCCGGTGAACGGTACACACGTATTCTCCCTTATTCTTTAGATATCGTCCCACTGTGCACACACCCCATACCTCTGTTGTGTACAGTGATCATCTTGTCCACTGTTATCTGTGCCATAGATAACATTGGATAAGCCAACCAGATCCTATATTGAAGTTAACCAGCCTCCAGGGCTGAGACATTTGTGTTCCATATCGGAACATTGGCGCCGTCTGTGGGGACCGAGTAAACTTCGAATCCCATACCATAAAGCCACGAACCTATCATAGCAAATGGCGAATACAAGAGGACGTGGTACAACAACTCGGCAAAATCAAGTGCCGGAAGAACAACCAGAACAACACGAAGGACAAACATCACAACAGGGGGGCCCGATGAACCGGGACAAAGAACAGGTGTTGGTAGAAACCGAAGCGGAGACATCGGACACGGCGAAATCTCCACCCTCTGAAGATGTCGCTATCCGGCGAACCAAAACCCTTGAAGTGGTCGACCCCGATATTCAGCTATTACGAACCACCCTTGGTTCCGTATTGGATAGAATAGACGAGATGGAAACACGAAATCGGTTACAAAGGGAGGAGGACGTACGGACTATGAGAGAAGAGATGTTCCGCCGCGAAGAAGAATTCAGGAAATTAGTCGGACATCACGCGGGACAAAACAAGGATCATGACGGCGGCACGCGGGAAAAAGCCATGTGGACCCGAGCCAAAATGGCATCCCAACATCTCGGAATATTGGGACGTCACAGACAGATCATGAAGAAGACACTCCCGAGATGAGGAATGATACACGGGAAGCCAGAAGCAAGAAAAAACAAGATCGGATAGTGGCTAATCACGAAAACACGACAACACTCGAAAGGAACGATCGTCGGTCGGAACGTCGAAAAAAGATAAAGAGAATCTCCAACAAAGAAAACCTCTCTAAAAAGACGTGGCGTCGCCGTCATCGGATGCAAGCTTAGATGAGGAGGAGAAAGTTGCGTCTCCATTCACGGCCAAAATAATGGCCGCGCCTTATCCAAGAGGCCTAGACACCAAAGATTTCCCGAAATACGATGGAACCCAGGACCCACAAGTGCACGTGGGCAATTTCAAAATGGAGATCATGGTCAAAGGATATTCGGGGCCCGTGGTACCTCGGTTGTTTGCGGGAACGCTACGTGGACCAGCCCAAATCTGGTTCAACACCTTGCCAGAAAACTCAATCCCGGACTTGAAGGATTTGGAGAATAAATTCCTGCTCAACTTCGCCACGAGTAGAAAGCAACCCAAAACCGAGTTTCAATTGGATCAGGTGAAGCAATCACCCGGGGAAACGGTGCAAAAGTATTTGGATCGCTTTAAGGACACGGCAATACAAGTGCCGGGGTTAAAGGAAGACGTACATTTGCATTGCATCATAGGCGGCTGGACAAATCCTCACGTTTGAAGAAGTCGGTCGTAAAGCGACGTCCCAAAACGCTGGCAGAATTCCGAGATCGATCAAAGACGTACATAGAGCTGGAACAGATGGATATTATGAGCCATGCACCACGGGACAAGCGGAGGAGTCCATCTCCCCGAATGAAGGAATGATACAACCCTAACAGACAAGAATCCCGAGGACGAAGGGATGCTAAACCTCGAAGAGCAGAAGGAAGATATGACCGATACGCTCCACTAAAAGTATCTCGGGCCCAGTGCGGAAGGAAGTCTCCCGACCGAGATGAAAAAGTAGAACGACCACGCCCGTACGAAATGAGCATACCCCGGACAAGTCCCGATATTGTGAATTTCATGACCAACACGGACATACAACGGATGTCCGTTGGGATTTGAGGGACGCCATCGAGAAATTCATCCGAGAGGGAAAGCTCCGTAAATATCGATCCAAACGCAAGGGCGGCGGGGCAAGCGGAGGAGAATGAAGTAAAAGTCCGCTGGCCAAAAAGAGAAGACGAGAATAGAAAAAAGGAAGAGAAGCACATGATGAGTATCCCGAGTCAAAATATGACCGCAATGGGATTGTTGGAGGTTTCGGTGGAGGAGGAGATTCCGCCAATCAAAGAAAAAATACTTGAAAGAGGTTCTATCCGTAGTTGACCGTCCGAGATTTAAAAGGAGTATGCAAAACCAAATTTGCCAATGCTCGGGTTCACCGAAGAAGACTTGGAGGATGTCATGCCGGGACACCACGACGGGCTCGTCATAACCGAATCGTCAAAGATTGCCGAGTTAAGAAGATTTTTATAGATAATGGAAGCGCGGTGGACATAATCCTCTGGGATGCGTTTAAACGCATGCGGTTCGATTCAGAAGACCTCAAACCATGTAGGACCACCCTAACAGGCTTTAATGGAGAAGACACCCGTCCAAAGCGATACATCGACCTCAAATTGACGTTGGGGACGAAAGAGGCGTTCAAGTCGAAATAGTTCGTTTCGTTGTGGCCGACTTCCGTCTCCCTACAATATTATCCTCGGACGACCGACTATCTATGATTGGAACATGCTGGTATCGTCTAATCACTAGAGGTTGAGATTTTATGACAGAGAGAATCAGGTCGTTACCGTTAAAGGAGATCAAAGAGACTCTCGGCAATGTTACTTTGAAGCGGTGAAGGAAAGCAAAGCTCCAAAGACGGAACCTGCCAAGGAAGGTGAAAGGAAGGTGAATAATAAGTCTGTTTACATGGTAGAGTTAGACTTGAGGGAAGAGGACAAAATGCAAAGGTCCGAACCTAATGAAGAAACGAGAAGAGTTCATCCCGGGAGATGAACCGAGCGGACCACCAAAGTCGAAAAGACATTGGATTCCGAGATACGAGCAAAATTGGAGTTGTTCCTGCGAGCAAACAAAGGCGTATTTGCATGGACGCCATCTGAAATTCCAGGAATTGACCCCGAGTTTTGTTGTCACAAATTGGCCATCCACCATGGGTCAAACCCGTAGCTCGAGAAAAAGAGGAAACGGGGGTGCGGATCGAGGAAAAGCCTTGGAAGCGCATGTCCGGGAGTTACTCACAAATGGATTTATTAGGGAAGTGCAATACACGACGTGGTTGTCTAACGTGGTCATGGTCAAAAAGCCGAACGGCAAATGGCGCGTATGTACGGACTACAAAGATTTAAACAAGGTATGTCCCAAGGATGCATTTCCCATGCCCAACATTGACCAATTGGTTGACCAATCAGCCGGCTTTCAACTTTTGTCATTCATGGATGCATACTCGGGATACAATCGGATCGCCATGCATCCCGATGATCAAGAGAAAACGGCATTTATCACGGACAATGCGAATCGCTTGCTATAATGTGATGCCTTTTGGCCTCAAGAATGCGGGGGCGACTTATCAGAGAATGATGACAAAAGTCTTTTCGGATCAGCTGGGAAGAAACGTGGAAGTCTACATTGATGATATGATAGTTAAATCTAAAGACCAGAATGACCATGTTCATGATCTACAACAAACTTTCGAAAAATTGAGGAAGCATCGAATTCGGTTGAATCCGACAAAATGTGCTTTCGGAGTTCCGTCAGGAAAATTCTTGGGTTTTCTCTTGACTAACCGAGGCATTGAAGCTAACCCAGAAAAGTGCAGGGCCGTGATGGAAATGAGACCCCCAGAAAACAAGAAAGAATTACAACGGTTGACGGGCGATTGGCGGCCTTGACAAGGTTCTTGCCCAAGTCGGCGAAAAAATCCCTCCCATTCTTTAAGCTCTTGAAGAAGGAAGCTCGGGAAGGATGGAACTCGGAGTGTGAAGAAGCGTTTGACGAATAAAGCAATGCTTAGCATCTCCGCCCGATATTATCCCTACCGGAAGTCGGGGAGAAATTGTTGTTGTATTTATCGGTTGGGGAAAAAGCGGTAAGCGGTTTTAGTTTGAGATACTGAAGACGAGCAGAAACCAGTATACTTCGTAAGTCGGGCTCTGCAAAGTTCCGAGTTGAGGTATCAGAAACTGGAGAAAATGGCCTTTGCACTATTAACGACGGCAAGACGACTTCGCCATTATTTCCTTGGCCATTCGATCGTGGTAAGAACGAATCAACCCATCCGATAAGTTTTACATAAACCAGACTTGGCTGGCAGGATGATAGCTTGGGCAATTGAATTGTCCGAGTTTGATATCACTTATGAGGCCCGACAGGCAATCAAGTCACAAGCTTTGGCTGATTTCTTAGTGGAGCTAACCTCGGTTCAGAATGGGAAGACGAGAGCCGAACCATGGAAAGTGTTCGTGGACGGATCGTCTAACATAAAGGGAGGTGGTGCGGAGTTATTGTGGAAAGCCCCGAAGGCGTGGCGATGGAATTATCTCTCCGACTTGATTTCCCAACATCGAACAATCGGGCGGAATATGAGGCCCTCATTGCCGGGTTCGCGAGGCTAAAGAAAACGGAGCTCGGCAAGTGCACGTATCCACGGACTCTCGGTGGTCGCTTCCCAAATCCAAGGGACGTATCAAGTGAGGGGACCCCTGTTAGCTAAATACTTGACAAAGGTGAAAGACATTATGACATATTTTGACGAGGTGACAGTGGCGCACATTCCTCGGGCAGAAAATACGAGGGCCGACATTCTCTCGAAGCTCGCTAGCACGAAGTGCCCAGGAAATCTCCGCACAATTGTCCAGCAGAACCTACCGGAACCAAGTTGCGTGATGCTAATTTCAGATTCGGGGGATTGGAGAAAACCAATTGCGATTATCCGGAAAGGGGATAACCCCGAGGATGCGGCGAATCAAGAACTCTAGTCGAACGGCCGCTTATGTGATGCTGAACGATCAGTTGTATCGTAAAGGCGTGCATTCTCCCATGGCTAAATGTCTCAACGAAGATCAGGCTCAATACGTTTTGGCGGAAATCCACGAAGGCATAAATGGACAACACATGGGGGCGAAAGCTTTGGCCCGTAAAGCAGTTCGGGCGGGATATTATTGGCCTACAATAGCGCAAGATGCTAAATATCATGTTCAGAGATGCGGTAGTTGCCAGAAGCACGGCAAGATATTGTGGGTTCCACCATCTGAGTTGACGCAGATCACGGCTCCGTGGCCATTCTACAAATGGGGCATGGACTTGTTGGGACCGTTTAAACCAGCTCCGGCCAATTGAAGTGGCTGATCGTCGCGATCGATTACTTTACTAAGTGGATCGAAGCCGAACCTCGCGACCATCACCTCGGCAAGAGTACAGAAATTCCTACAAAGGAATATTATATCGCGATTTGGGATCCCAGCAGAAATAGTCACGGACAATGGAACACAATTCATGGACAGAGGCTTCCAGCAAATGATGTCCGCCCTTAATGTGAAGCATCATTTCGCTTCTGTGGAACATCCACAATCCAACGGACAAGCTAAGGCAGCAAACAAAGTCATCGTCGACGGGCTTAAAAAGCGAATGACGAGGAACGGAAAGTTGGGTGGAACATCTCTATGCGATCTTGTGGGGTTGTCGGACCACGGTTCAAACATCCACGGGAGAGACGCCGTTCAGGCCGACATACGGCCGTGAGGCCATGATTCCAAAGAGAAATCGGTGAACCCTCATGGAGACAAGCGACAACTTCGCGGCAAGGACGGGAAAATGACGAGGCTATCGCGGTCGAGCTAGATCGATTGACGAAGTTAGAACCACGGCTCACTTGCGAGATTTAGCCACAAAACAACTCGTCACGGCTCGGTTCAATAAGAAAATTAATCCCCGTTCCTTCAACAAGGATGACTTGGTGCTGCAAGGGCCGATATAGGCAAATGTAAATGCCCGAGATGGGAAGCTCGCTGCAAACTGGGAAGGTCCTTACCGCATCCGACATGAAATCGGAAACGGTGCTTATGTGTTAGAATCAATGAAAGGGGAAGCAATCAAAAGGACTTGGAATGCCGACAAACTCAAGGCTTACTATAGCTGATTATCGAAGTCGACGCAGTCGTTTGTTTTCAATGCTTTGTTTTCAGTGAATTTAAGTATTTTCCTCTATTAACTTTACTTTCAGGCTTACTTCATCGTGAATATGTATCAAATTCCTACGGGAATCGAATCTTTGATGTAAAGCCGCACATTGAATGAATCAAAAGTACGGGCATTAGTACCCGTATTCCGCGATTTGATCAAAGGAAGTCGGGCATAACATGTATGGACCAGAGTTCATAAATCATGTAAAAGAAACTATCTCGCGATTTGATCAAAGGAAGTCGGGCATAACATGTATGGACCAGAGTTCATAAATCATGTAAAAGAAACTATCTCGCGATTTGATCAAAGGAAGTCGGGCATAACATGTATGGACCAAAGTCCATGAATCATGTAAAAGAAAAACCGCCGAATAAATATCCTAGCACGCACATTTGCAGGACCGCGGCAACAAAAGCCAAATGATAGGATTGATGAAACTCGGATTACTTAATTCGTGTTTATCATGTTATCCACGTTGGCCAAAAGTAAACATGTGCGAACCGGCAATGCCAATTTTCGTAAATCATGTAGCGGCATGGCCGCCAAGTTCGATGTATACACCATTTAAATGCCGAATATATCAAAACTAGGCATACCGAAAAGGAGGTTTCCTTGACCTTGATCACGTCGAAACCTTCAATGTGAAAGACGCTAAATAGAAAATAAGCGCATACGATTAAAGCGGTCAAATCAAACGTTTACAAATTGAAGCCCTACACGGGCGAAGCAGTATTTACATAACCTACAGACAAAGCTGTAAGTTGCAAAATGGCAAATTGCCGACTATTCTTGAACAGACGGAGATTGGCCGCCAGCTTCTTCTTCCTAAACCGTCTCGGCAATACTGGCATCATCAACCACGGGCGGAGCCGGAATAAATATTTTGTCTTCAACGTACGCGTTCATGTGCACTCCTTCTAAATTCAAATCAATCGAGGGATTCAGGAAGCCAACTTGTTCCAAGGCATTCTCAAAGGCCTCCTTAACGCCTGCCTTTAACTTGGAAATATTAACCTCGGCGACATCAAGGGCGCCTCGGTACGAACTTAGATTGGCCTGAGCGGCAGTGAGGGCTTGCTTATAAGACTTGAGTTCCGTCGCCTGTTCGTCAATCAAGTTTTTATATCTGGCAATGGACTCCATGTCACTCTCGTGGACCTGCGCCCTTCGAGTAAGCTCGAGACTCGGACAAGTGCAGCGTGTCACGAACTTTAACCAGCTCGTCAGAAAGGCTTTCCTTCTCGGCTCTCGCCACTTGCAGGTCCTCTTGTGCTTGAGTTAATGCCTCGTCGGCCTTCTTCTTCTCGTCCTCAAAGAAATCCAGATCTTTCTCAATTCTGTCCGACCTTCTCTTTGAGGTGTGCCACAAGTTGACATAGGCCGGCATTCTTCAAGTTGGCATGCTCAATCTCCTTCAACTCTTTCGTCTCCGCTTCCGACAATGTCTGCCCGTCATACCAATGGTCAGGCGGACGAATGCCCTTACGGAGGGAGTTGGGTATTTTATGTCCCCAAAAATAGGAACGAGGGAGCTGAATGGTTGGACAGACATCAGGGGCTAAAGTTTCAGGCTCTTGATTCCCGGATCTTGAGCCGGAGAAGTCGGGGTAGGAATATCCTTGCTTGTCGATGGATTGTCGTTCTTCTTCTTCTTCGGAGCTTTGGTTTTCTTGGCGGTAGCCGGTGCATCGAGCTCTCGCGAAGCTTTCCGCTTTGAACCCGGAGTTGTTGGACGAGCGGCGGAATCATCACATCCGGATACTCGGGTCTTTTACCCATTGAGGTACTGAAAAGCACAATCAAAAAAGTCAAAGTCGACCAAACACGCACAAAAGAATAAAAATGGGGGAGGGGAGCCCTATGAACACCTACGGGATGTAATGTACTCGGCCGAATCCACCAAATTGTCTTTCTGGACTAAGGCAATAAGGGCGCTGATGGTTTCCTTCTCGGCAGCGGATAATTGCGATTTAGTTGGCAAAAAATCTTTTGCGTCAAACTTATGATGCTCTTCAGACCATATAAAGGGAAGCGTTCCTCAAGCTCCCCGGATGTCCGGTTCAAGAAACCACGGTGTATCCCCTAAGGCTTCGCGATAACTTTGAAGTAAGATGTTTTGAAGCCTTTCCAGGAATCTTTAAAAGGCCTAAGAAACTTGCGACCATGAGACGCCCGAAGTGAGGTCCAACAAAACCATTTCTTTTCCCCGTCCGTAGTAGTCTTAATATCTAAGGGAGTGAAGAAGCTACAAAACACGGAGACGGAACACTCGAGCTTATGAGTCAGGCAATACTTTTCAAAGGCAACGGCCACGGCCCAACCATTGGGGTGTAATTGAGAAGGTGCAAGGTGGAAATGGGTGAGAAGGCTCATTTGGAAGTCGGAAAAGGGGAATTCAACCCCGAGATAGGTGATCAAATCCTTGTAAAAATAAAAAAAGTGGCGGGACTCATCGTTGGATCGACCCGAAGCCACGGACTCGCTGGCGGAGGCAAGCACACATCATACCCCTCTCCACTTCGGACAATCCGCGAAAGCACTTTCCCGGACATCTTATTCTTACGGTCAAGTACTATGTTGCTCACAAGATAGTCTTTGATGGAAGGCATTCGTGAAGGTCCTCCTAAGGGGCGGACTCTCCGATCTCGGATTGAGTGGTTTGGTGTGAAGACATTTAAACCTAAAATAAAAACAAAGGCCAAAATCGAACTACGAAGTATACCCGATAAGACAGAATTTCGGACGAGCTTGAACAAGCAAGGGCCCAAGCGACGAGGTATTCGTCGGTTTATTGCAGCGGCATTTATCCAATAGAGACTCGGCTTCTCTGTCATGGCCATGACGGGCAAGCTCGATCGCTTTGTGGCAACAGTCCTCACAAGGACCAGAAGGGCCCATGTTCGAAGCCGGGGGAATAACCTCGGGAGAAGCCGACAATGGGTGAAGGAGAATTAGGGAGTTCGGCATCGGGTGAAGAAGGAACTCGTACGCTTGTCCTACTCCCACTTCCCCGAGATCGGAGTAAATTTTCCATCCTCTCTTCTTCCGTGGGAAGAATGGACCATAGCCAAAGTTTAGTTCGACCAGGCACGCGTTCAAGAATCTCTCTATCTTCTTCTGGAATAGGATTACCATACATATCTACTAGTGGGGGTTTTGGATCCATCTTGGGAACAAGTTATATAGCATGTTAAAACATGAACGAATATATGCATATCAAACCCGGATAGCCCGGACGCCCAAATTTGCCCGATTGTGAAGAACTCAACAAATTAAAATCACTCAAATGCAGAATGGCAGACCATAAAGCATCGAATAATTCAAAGCCAGAAGGAGTGAATGAGCAAAAATAAATGGTGTCGAAGCAACTCGGACAAAGCGAGTTCAAAATGGCGTTCGACATTTTTTCGTTTGGAGAGGAATTCACAATCATCACAAATGCGTTCAACACCTCAACACCCAGGCCAAAGAGCAAAATACGAATTATAACATGCTTGTGTTTCAAGAACAATTGAGAAAACAATACCTGGAAGCAAGAGAACGAGAGAGCAAGAAGCAGATTCTGAAAAAGGGAAGTCCTGGTACGATTCTTCAAAGTTGAGAAGACGAAGAAGAGTGATGATGAAGGGTGTTAGGAGCACTTATAAGAGTTCTAGAGATATGACGTTTAGAAGCCGAGACGTTACATCGTTTACGAACGGGTAAAAGAAAAACCCTAGAAAGCTATGATGACGATATGACGTAGGACATTAATGGGCGCGTTAACCAAAGGCGGCGCTTGAAGGCACGTGTCATTATAATCGGAAACGACGGTTATACGATGCGACGCGAGCAAACGAAAAGACACTTAGCTGGGCGAACGGTCACGTTTGCTGGTATGTCGGCATCATTGCTCAAAACCTCGAGCCGAATAAAAAGTCGTACAACGGCCGAGATAAGTTGATTACTTCGAATGAAGATCCTAAAACGACGAGACCAAGGCGGCTTGTGGAAACGTACGAGGTCGGGATCTAATACATAAGATTGGCGGCAACGCCTGTGCAAATCTCTACTCAGTGCAAATATAGGATGCGGTTACGGCCAATTGAAATTAGAACCCAAAATGGTTCTAAGAGAAATAAGGGCCTGGAAAATCGGGGCCAGCACCGGAGTAAAACTCGGCAATTCGTAAGCCCGAGTAGCCGACTTTGGGGGCAACTGTTATGGACCTCGGAAATGGGCCAGACCAAGTCAAGCCCAATAGAAGGCCAACTACCCCACGGTTATCCCCACTACCTTAGTAGTGCGGAAGTGGGGGCACGACGCATGACATCATGGGAACGTGCTACCTAGAGAGTCGGACCAACCCGGCTTGATTATAAATAGGGGCACACCCCGTGAACGGTACACACGTATTCTCCTTTACTCTTTAGATATCGTCCCACCGTGCACACACCCCACACCTCTCGTTGTGTACAAAGGTGATCATCTTGTCCACCGTTATCCGTGCCATAGATAACATTGGATAAGCCAACCAAATCCTATATTGAAGTTAACCAGCCTCCAGGGCTAAGACGTTTGTGTTCCATATCGGAACAAGCTCTATGTTCTCCCAGCGCCTTATGCTGGTTATGTAATATCACAAGAAGACATTGCATTCTAAGATTTTTTAATGCAAGAAATTAATGCAGTTTGTTGCATGGATTTAAGCAAGCACGCAAGACTTTGGGAAATCTGAACGGTGATTAATTTTTAGTAAATTTGCTTTCTTCTTGTGAGCAATTGGGAGCTATTTGGGGAAGTTGATTTTTAACCAAACTGAGGGCATAGAGGGGCTCCGTTGGGAAGATCAACAAAAAACAAAAAACAAAAAAAAAATCAGAGAATATGTAGAGTGCACTTCACAACAAAAGTCAAATATTAAAGATATGGAGCATGGTACTGAAATCTCACAAACTTCTCGCGCCACATGCGAGCATTGTGCTAAAAAGATAATCAAAGGAGATCTTGAAGTGGACCAACATTGCTGGCAAAGACCTGAATCCAAGAGGTTTTTCTCTCTTCAATTGCTTTGTTTTGCTATTGCAATTTGTGTAGTAATTATGATGATACAAAAACGATGATTCATATGCTTTGTGAGAATTCTTGTAATTGCATAATGGGGGCTTGGCTGCATAGAAATGCTAGGGCGTGAAAGTTATTAATATAACTTTAACATGGTTCTTCTTTTAAGAGGTAGCAAAATATTAACCTCTGACTTCTGTGATGAGTTCGAAGTGATGGGGAAAAGCAAAGATTTCATGCAATGTGATTTGACGAAAACTTTAGTCACTTCATGCTCAAATCACAATTTACCTCAAATTAAAAATGCAATATAGTGCAAATAACTCGGATCATTCTCTTATCAATGAGCTAATTTATTTTGAATTCTCTAGATTAAACTAAGTGCTAAAAACATGGTTAGAAAAGGGGTTTTGAAATTGATTTTCTCTAAACTAAAATTCATAAAAATATAAAGAAACTATATAAAGAAACTAATTCTATTCTTTTTGATATTTTTGGAAAATAGTGAAGAATACTTTGGATTAAAAGGGATTAATGATGGATGCTCTTTGTAATGAAGAAGATAGTTATCATTGCTTAAAAAAATATATGGGAGTTACACTTTCATTAAGTCTAAAGAACAACCTCAAGATAACACTTGAGTCCAATAATTTCAATTAATAGAAGCTCCTTCAAACATAGCAAACTACTACCTTTTGAAATATTGTTAAAATTCACTTAATGTGTAATTAAAATTGAGATGATGTAAATTGTTCCTCTCAATTAGAATGTTCTAATGAACCATTCAAAAGCTAAAATCGACTATGATTACCACTCACAAACATGGCAGCAAGCTTAATTTCATCAAGCATCTAAGGAAATATGGAAATATGAACATCAAGATACATCATCCAATTAAAACTACAATCATCAATCCACATGAACACATAACAGCAATCCAAGTCTCACAACTACATAATGATAATCCTAAACTAGGAAATCAAATACATAATCTAAGCAAAAGATTGAATTAAATAACTCCCCTGTTGAAGCACAAATGCTCAAGCCACTTATCTCCATCACCAAAAGCAAGGGTTTAGCTACAAGTAGCTATTAAACAGTCCAGGACAATCTGTAAAAAATATGAACCAGCCATAGGAACACACTCGCCGGGAAATACAGAGCCTTCGCCGGAATATGGAATTATGTCGCTGGAAATGAAGAAGTTGATGGTTCTGAGGAGAATGATGATGAGGTGAAGGTGTTGATGAAGTTAAGGAAGGAAGATGATGAAGGGGAGGATGACGTTGAGGGATGGTCACCCGCAATCACAGGGAAAAGGGATAGTTGACGGTGGTGTTGAGGGTGAAAGGAGAGGAAGATGATGACGGAGATGGAGGACGACTGGTCTGGGTGTGTGCGTCTTCGATGGTTCAGTGATTGAGGTGGAGTAGTGGTCACCGGTAGAGGGTGTGTGCGTCAAACTCCCAGGCATGATGATGATCGATGGTCTCTCCTTAAAATCCAGGACTGGAGGTGTGTTGGTGAAGCCACGCAAGAAGAAGAATGATCAAAATCCCCAGAGTGAAGGACCGGTGTTGTCATGTTGGTTAATTTTGCCTATTACATGACTTTCATGCAAAGTTTCATGAGGTTGAAAACAAAAATTTGTTTAATCGATGCGGAAACTCGTAACACTTTACAGTCCTAATGAATTATTAACCTTAACTCATTACGCTAATCAGTTAATAATTATTAATCTGTAACTCTTTACGGTACTCATGAGAATTCATAACAATTTATAATACTCATAAGTTTTAGGATTACTCGTTAAAACAACTATTGGGGTTTAGGATAATTTGATGAAACGATTATTGGAGATTAAAATACCTTAGATCACTCAAAGACTTCAAGGTTGTTGATGTCCTCTAACGTTGATCCACACAGCTATCCCCCAATTGCAATGAGAACTCCTTCTCTTGAAACCTCCCACTCCTTGGATGCTTGCTAGGCGAAGACAAGGTTAAGTTGTGGTTTCCTTGGGTTTTTATCTTTTCAAGAAGATGATGGTTTCTTAGGATCAGGTTAAAGATAGCGGAGCAAGATCATTGGAACCTTGCCTTTCTATGGATGGTGCCTTTTTCTCTCTAAACCTTTGGTAAAGACCAAAATTTAGAGAGCATAAGGATCTTGTTTTTCTCTCAAAAACGTGCGGAAAAAGGCACACCAAAAATCAGCACTTTATAAGAGTCTAACCCTAATTTAAGTGCTCACAAGAAAGGCCCAATCCAAGCTTGAATTAGACAATCCAAATTGTAATACCCGATTTTCAATTTACCGAAAATTCGGTATTTTGGAATATGTTACCATACTAAATTGGTTAACATATGTGACTTAGAGTCACATAGAATAATGGCTATTTTAAGATTAAAAGAGCCACGAAAAAGCTATACAAACACTTAATTAAATTAAGTGCCAATTACCAAATGATAAGCAAATAAGCTTTGCACTAATTGAGATTAGTGGCATAATTCAAACTTAATTGTGGACAAATTAAAGTCATCATTATTAAAATAAAAGGGGGCTGATTATATCTTTAAAAAAAAAAAGAATTAAGCCAAAGAAGATGAAATAATACTTTATTAATGCTTAAATATAGTTGATTAAATAAGCAACCAATTGTAGATTGGCATTTGACATTAAAGGATACTTAAGCACTTAATTAAGTCATTAAATGACATCATAATTTGGCCCCAAGAATCAGCAAAAAACGTTGAGCATAAGGGAAAGAAGGGAAAAGATTAATAAAGCATAAAGAAGAGTTGAAAAGTCAAATATTTGGGCTAACCAATGAAAAGCCATGAGGTAATTGTTATATTGTTTATTCAAAAACACATTAAATAGCTAAATGAGAACATTGAATGCTGATGGATGCATGTGTGCGTGGGCCAACCATGGAGGTGTTTGGGATGAAAGTTATTATTAAATAATCAAAGCTTTTGGAAATTAATAAATTAAACATAAATGGCTATTGAAGAGAGGATGTCGGCACTCATTAAATGGGTGATTTTTGTTTGGAATTTTGCCACCTAAAAGGCACATCTAATGACTATTAAAACAAAAGGCTGTCGTCACACACACACAAGAGAAGGTGTGGGTTAAAATATAATAAATGAGATATCTTGCTAATGAATAAATGCATGTTAAATGGCTAACTAAAGAGAGATGTCGACCATGATGTGTAGGGAAGAGAATTTGCTAATTGAATCAAGATAAAGTAATTAAAGCAAGCACATGCAAGCATTTAATTAGGGGACAAATTGGAAGATGATAGGATAATGCATTAATTGAAATGGAAGAGGATAAAGAGAGAGAAAAATTAAATTAAAGCAAATTTGATAATGGTTTAAAATCCAAAGAAATATCTGATGTACACAAAAGAAAAACTCAAAACAACAAATAAAGTGAGAATTTATACAAATTTAAATAGTTGTGAAGAAGTAAGAACCTTGGAGAAAATATAAGGACTTATCTTGAACTAACATAATTTAACCTCGAAAGTAAGCCTAGTAAAGGTTATTTTTGCAAACGTTGAAGAATAAGCTTAGTACAACCAGGGGAATCTCATTAGACCATAAATCTGGATATCCAACTACTAATCAAAAATCATACTCATAATTTAAAAGTGTTGGTGATTGATCAAGCAACCAAAAATAGATTTCATTAAAGTAAACTAAAGCTTTGAGAGTAACTAAATCAATTTGCATCTAGTTACAAAAGGACATTTAGGAGCTAACTAGAATCACTAATGAGTCATCCCCAAAGTCTTCATGAAGCAAAACTTAGAGGTTAAGCTTTCTAAACTTATTGGTTAAGTTAGGGTTTTCTAATCACATGAAGGGATGAGATCAACTCTTGTAAAGTAGATTGCATCCAATGGCTAGGGTGAGAGATGGGCAAATTAAATTCCATTTGTGTCCTAAATCTCCACCTATAAATAGGAGGCTTGGGTTCACTTCATTCTTCACACTAAACTCAACCAAATAGGTGAGTTTTAGAGAAGCAAGAGTAGAGAGAAAATCATAGTGGGGAGCAAGAAGGAGGAGGAAGTTCTTCAAGGGTAAGTCTTTTTGTTCTTGAGTTCTAAGTTTTAAATTCATAGTTAGTTTATATTTGATCTTTAAATCTTCCAAGTAGTTTTTATTTCATGTTTTTATGGTTAAATATGTCTTTATTTCGAAAATATTATAGAGAATATGATAAAGCGAAATTTTCGGTAAAATTTCTGGGCAAACAGCAAAAGAAATGATAATATTTTATGTTGAAAATGAAGCCCATAAATCATGAAACTTTCCAGAAATAAATTAGACATGTAGGGCTTTCCGAATATATATAATATGTAGCGTTTTGATTCCTATACAAAGAAATACAGTCAGATGAAGTTAGGCTATTTTTCTGGACGAAATTCTGGGCAACGTTGTGAAAGATGAAAACTGGGAATGTTTCATAAATTATGGGTATATAAAAGTATTTTTTATTGAAAATAGACATCTTAAGGATTCTGGGTAATTTTACGGATCCTCATTTCGATTTTTCTAGAATTAATTATGATTTTCCAAAGTTGATACAAAATCTGCCCAGAAAATTCAGTATTGCGTTTTTAAAAAATGTAAGGGCAAAATTGTAAATAACAAATCCACCAAGGGTAGAGAGGTAAATAGAGGTGAAAATATCCCTTAGGATATTATTCTAAGTACTATGGTGATATGTTAGGATATCCGGGAAGTCCGGGGTCAGATCAAAGAGTCGGACATATTGCTAACTACACGGTGAAAGGTACGTTCGCGTACTGTAACACTAACTCTGATGCTTATTGTATGCTTATATATGATAGACTATTTCATAGAGTCATGGACAGGACTTTGTCTTGGGTCATGCACCGTGTCTAAGACTCGTCTTAGTTCACTGTTTATACATTCAGCTTTATTTATACGGGTTACAGTCTTGGTAATGTCGTTGAGTTTTTTCCTAGCACCGAGGACACGAGGAGGAGTCGTGGCACCGGTTAGTGCAAACATGGTTGATTTGTGCATGTGCTGTGTGCTATGTCTTGTTGTTGTGATTGACATTACATCTGCTGTGTGCTTATGTATTGTTGTAACCTTACATTCAGCTTTATTTATACGGGTTACTGTGCATGTGCTTATGTATTGTTGTAACCTCACACTAAACTCAAAATTCTTGATTGATTGTTTGAATCAATCATTTAAGATGATGGATTACATTTATTTCTTTTCTTCTTCAAAAAACGTCCATAAAAAGGGCACTTAAAAAATCAGCACTTTATAAGAGTCTAACCCTAATTTAAGTGCTTATAAGAAAGGCTCAATCAAACTTGATTTGGAAAATCCAAATCATAATGAATTAAATTCATATCTTGATTGAATAATAATTTAAGATGATGAATCACATTCATCTCTTAAACTAAAATTCAAAATCATTTCAATCAATCCTCATTTATTATTTCTCCTATCTTCATCCAATCATCATTGGATCTTAATATATATATATATATATATATATATATATTAGATAATTCAGAATTATCTTTTATAACCTAACCTCTTGAATTTAAATTCAAATTTAAAATTCAAACTTAAATTCAAAATTCGAATTCCAAATTCAACTTGGCCTAAGACCCCATTGGGTCTTCCAACACATTTGGGCCCTTTTGTGGAGAAACTGATTTCCCACTCGGGACACCATATATGACGCCATTTTCTCCTCATTAGGCTTGGAGTCCTACTCCAACCCAATTACACCTTTACTCTTGATAACGCCCAATAACAATTATCGGCCCAAGTTTGCTAAATTTAAACAATCGGGAATAACCTTTTGTGTGTGACCCATTAGGCCCAATTAGTCACTGACATAAATAAACTTGAACCAATTAAAAACCCTTTTAATAGGCCCAATTTATCTAATGACCTCATAAGACACTAGCAATGCTCTGCGGCCCCAGAACTAATTGAGTTGATCAAGTTATCTACCTTTCATATTTGGATACCATGTAGGTATCATCCCTCACATCGTCATTTACATTTAGTCGAGAGCAAAGATAGAGTATCATCTCTCTTAAATGACTAAATGTAGCTATTTCACAGAACTATGAATCTTCTTATATTAACTCTGTAACGGATCATGACTCTTCATGATCATTTGCTGTTCGCACAGACTCTCGAGTTAATTAGAAGCTATCAAAGCTCTACCGGTCTTGTGAATACTAATCCCTTGTAGGGGACTGTGAGTCCTCTCAGCATGTCCATCTATACTCATGCATTCGAGTTACACCCAAGAGTACACTGTTCTCCCCATTTTCAGGTGGATAGAGTTGTACGGTCAAAGTATAACCCTAGGACATAGTGTTCGATGACATCCTTAAGTCTAGGACGATCTGTACTACCAAACGATGAGAGACTTTACATATCCAATGATACTCTCTACAATGAATCTTTGTGGAGTCTCTCGGTGGGTCAGTTCGGTACTATCTGTTCTCTAACAGATCTACCCACGACATCAGATAAGGCATCTCCATGCTTGCATTCCATGAGGTCCATACCTTGTAACTCTATACAAGTAGACAATGTCGTACTAGTCTTATTGAGATCACCAATGCCCTTTCTTGGTGATTCAAGACTAGGAACAAGTTTTTAGGCAATAGATATCCGGTGTTCTCGAGTCCTCATGATCATGATCTCTATCATTGATCCTCAAGAATAACACATGTTCTATTCCTAGGGCTTTTATCTTCAAACACATATTTACCTTAAAATAAAGGCGAGACATAAATATGATAAAGATAAAATATGCTCATTTATTAATAATGAAATACTATAACGTAGAAATGGTGCTGATTTGTCCTTACTGTTGTCTCTAGGACACCTAATTACTGACAGGTCAATCAATGGGAGTGGCGATAATGGAAGATCTGATGTGTTGAGGGTGGAAGAAGAACGATGAAGGTCCAGCTGAGGCGTTGGTGTGTGTGGTCGACGATGATGGAGGACGTGATGATCTTCCCAGATGAAGGTGGTGGTCGAAGGAATCCAGGTTGCAAGATGAAGGATGATGGATTTTCCCCTTCTTTGCGCCGGTTCGCCATTAATTCCCCTCGGCTCTCGGGTTTTTTCTTGGTTCAATCAGTCGTGTCCTTCAATGTGTCGGGCTCCTCACGTTTTTTTGTCTCAGCTGATAACCTAATCCATTGAATTCAAAATGCTGTGTTTAAATGACAGGGGCCTAAGAACACATTTTAAAACTTCTGGAGAGGGACTAAACTGAAAAATTTAAAACTTGAACTTAAATTTCCATTTTCAAATTTAGTCCAATTTCTTCAAGCACCTACAATTTAAACTAATTAATCTAACATTAAATATTCTCATAAAAATCAATAATTAAGAATAATTTCATTTTTTTGACAATTTTGCCATTTTTAGCCCTAATTTAATGTATTTATGTTTAATCTTAATTTATCACAAAAAAGGCATTTTAAGCTCAATAACTACGAAAAAATACATTAAAAATCCCAATTTAATCATGTAAAAATATGGCTCAATCACAATGATCTCATTTGCATCAATTTCAAGAAGAACAAGCCAAATTACCAATTGATGGAGGCAAGAGGAGAGTGTATGCTGATGCAATGAGTAAAAATATGGTTGATGTTTTGCATGAAGGGCATCAAAGTAGCAGTGATCTTGTTGATAATCCTGAAAAGGATGTTCTATTGTATGAAGGGGATAGAGATTCTGAGCCATACGAGGGCATTGAATTTTATTCTCATGAAGCAGAAAATTCATTTTATCAAGAGTATGCCAAATCTATGGGGTTCACCACTTCATTTCAAGCAGCAGGCGTTCAAAGAAAAATAAAGAAGTTATCGATGCCAAATTCTTTAGTGCTCTAGACATGGATTTACTCCTGAGTCACATAATGGGAGCAGTCGAAGGCAATAGGGAAGCTGATGGTGGATAGGATATCCCAATGAACTCAATTATGTAATTTAATTAAATGCTTGTTATCTTCAAGATGTAAGCATGGATTTGATATAGGCAAAGGCATGCATATCTACAAGTATGGCACGGATGTTGCTATTCATATTTGAAGAGGGGGATTTAATTGCATTAGGATTAATGGAGGATCTCCCACTGCAATCTTTTCCATCTGAAATGCCATTGGCTAAATCTAGAGAGGCTGCTGGAAATAGAACTAGCTACAAAGTTAATATCTTGTCCCTAGTCATCGTAATGCCTGGAGAGAAATTGCTAAAGAAGAGGATGAATTTAGCATCATTTTTCGTGTTATATCAATCCTGGCTTGTGGAAAAATTAAGTGGATTTTTGCAAGCTACAAACCCACATTTTCTGCAAAAGCTTGCAATGAGTGGATGGCATATCCATTAATTTTGTCTTGCTGTGCTATACTCACTGCTAAGGAAAACTCTATTTCTGGTACGACATTGAAGGTCAAATACTTTGATATTAAATTGTGAAATTGCCATATAACTCTATGTCACTTTACAAGATTACCATATTACTATGTTCTTTGCATTGTGGCTGGGAGTGGAAACTAAAATAATTGTTCATTAATTTATTTTATGAATTGACATGACCTCAACGTCTCCTTTCTGCCATAGTATATTAAATATTGTGGCTTTTGATATGAAAGATGGCATGACTAGCTTGATGCTCTAATGAATTCTGTAGTCAATTTGGATTGTATAAGTGAGGGTTCCAAATTATTTTTTGAGGAAGTTTGGGGAGGAGCCTTCTACAATTGCCACCCTCAATGTTCCTTATGCCAATTCACAAAACTGATGAATGGAATCCAATTCCAAAAGGAAAAAAGGCAGAGCGGTTAAGCAAACTGAATCTAGTTAAATTACCGGGATCTATATTAAGTTTTGAAGGTGGACCCATTTTAAACTGAATTTAGTTTAAAATACGGGATCCGTGTAAATCTTTGAAGGCGGACCCAATTAAACTGAATCTAGTTAAAATTCGGGATCTGTATGCGACGGTAATGCCGCCAAGTCTATAAACATGTAGGAATCCGAGGTACATAAACCCGTTTCCGAAAATCATGTTCAAGTTAAACATGTAGGAATCGAGGTACATGAACCCGTTTCGAAAATCATGTTCAAGTTAGACATGTAGGAATCCGAGGTACATAAACTCGTTTCCGAAAATCATGTCGAAGGAAAACATGTATGAATTCATGGTAAAGAAACCAGTTTTGAAAATCATGTCAAAGCTAAACATGTATGAATTCTTGGTAAAAAAATCAGTTTTCAAAAATCATGCAAAGCTAAACATGCATGAATCCGAGGTACACAAACCCGTTTTTGTGAATCATGTCAAGTTTGTATATATGCATGAATCCGAGGTACACAAACCCGTTTTCATGAATCATGTTGCTACGACAATGCCGCCAAGTCTATTTTAAACGGAACCCGGTTAAATTGATTACAGTTAAAATATGAGTTCCGTGTGGATTCCGTCCTTATGAAAGGGATGAAGGCGGACCCAATTTAAACTGAATCTAGTTTAAATCCATGATCCGTGTTAAGTTTTGAAGGCGGACCTGATTAACTAAATCTAGTTATAATCCGGATCCGTGTCAAGTTAAGAAGGCAGACCCGATTTAATCCAAATCTAGTTTAAGTCAGAGATCCGTGTAAAATTTTGAAGGAAGGCTCGATTTAAACTGAATCTAGTTAAAATCTGGGCCCCTGTAAATTTTTTAAGGCGGATTATAGTCAAAATCCGAGCTTTTGTGTAAAGTTAAAATCTGAGTTTTGTGTGGAGAGCCAAGTTAACTATCAATGCATCCTGGCAGCTCAGAGACCTGAACCACCGTGCTGGGGGGCAATGAGTTGTTAGTGGAAATGCATATTATCAATAACCGAGGTTAATAAAAACCAAACAGAAAATCAAGCTCGAACAAGTATTCGAAATGAGCAAGTAGAACGATTTGCGTAAACAAGAAGTATTTTTCATTGATTATGATTTGCTTACATATTATTAAATGCAGGAATATAACCGGGTAATTATCTCGTTAAAATTGCTACAAAAGCAAGCAAGGGACCTTATCTCGTCTCAAACAACCCGAATAAGCTGTATATACCTCGGCCAAATCCGTGTTTCACAATCAAACAACTAATGCATCCCTAAGCGGCTCGAGACCCGAACTACCGAAAGTGGGGGGGCAAATCAATGGACTCAAAATATGGCACAGATATGAAGGCAAGACACTTGGGTTTGGAGGCATATGAGGCCTAACAGTCCAAACCCTAACCCTAAGGTACCCTCTATAAATAGATGGTAAACCCTAAGGTACACCTCTCCTAGACTCTCCCTCTTTACAATTCTGCCTACACTGTGCACACACCTCACCCCGTTTGGTTGTGTACAGTGATCTTCTATTCTCAGAGGTATCTCATCCATAGATACCTAAGAATGAGCTATTTGATCCAAGATAAACTTACTAACCCACTTAAGGCTAGACACTTATGTTCTTATAACAGAACACTCCTTTATATCTTGTCATAACAATGTTCCTTAAAAGTCCTCACCAAAATCAAACTACTCAAATTTATAATAATTCATTACTCATTAAACAAAAGCTATTAAAATAGAGAACGTACAACATAATCTTGAAATGAAAAGCATACACAACATCATCTTCGGACTCCATTAATAATTAACAACACCAAAATACCAAAACAGGGGGGAAACACTTCGGTTATTTTCTCTTTCCCTTTTCCAGAAATTTTCCCTGTCATATATTTTTGAGAATATTGAGTTTCATACGAATTTCAGCAGCGGAAAAAAAAAAAAAATACAGACATAACTAGTTATAGCATGCTTAGCAGTATATCATATGACATATTCAATTAACTTAGTATCAACACTTCGCACTTAGTAGGCTTCTTTGCGTCCACACCCCACACAGAGCCGTAAAACTATAACCAGCATGAAAGAAACATCCAAAATAAATAAATATGATGGATCTCAGGAGAAAAAAAAAATTCATGATAAATATGTCATGATCCTTTTATATTGACAGTAGGTTCAAAGCAATGAAAGAAGATATTTTTAATTTTAAACATAATAAGTACATGAGATTTCACATTCACAAAGTACGCAAACTCATGCCTTCATAGCAATACATGCATGTATTTTATTGAATAATTTGTGATTAGTATATTTTATTATTTCTAAATCGCAGCTTTGGGATAGTCATCCTACTTCTGCACGACACTCTATTGGCCTCTATGCCAATGAACCGAGCAACTCTATTTGAGAGAAGCAAAAGCAAACATGTTGACAATAGATGGACAAATTTAATTTGTAATTACTTGAAAAGGTAGCTTAGCATTTAAATAAAATTGCATTATTCTCCAAATTCCATATCGAAACGTTATTAACATGGAACGCCACCATAGAGCTGCACAAAAACAAGAGATCAGAAAGTCCAGAGGATCCAAAAGCTTCATAACTTAGGAAATATAGTTGACCTCATTGTCATCTCAACTTACAGCAAACAGAATTGAAACTTTATAAAACAGAGCATTCAACATTTATCAATTATAGGAATAACCTAAAGTCATATATGTAGACTTTGGATTCATATACGTTAAGAGGATGTTAGAAGTACACAAGTCACAGCACATCAACAACAAAATCATGGTAATATACAGTTAGAATATAACCTGAATAAACACACATAATAGCATGCTCTGTTTTGATTCGCTAGTGTACACTATAATGAAATAAAACCATATATATTCTTCAAACAATAAAGTAATAGCTATGGTAATTGAGAAGCATAGAAGAAGAATGAAACTCAGTTGTAGTAATTGACAGCATGACATGTTATCCATGTGAATACAATCATAATTTTGGAGAAAAGGACATGAAATTCCAATCAACTACGTCCCTCTGCTGCTTTCTATTCTTATCTTCTTAAGTTTGTTTAAAGAGAACAGATTTATGGAGAGATGACACTGAAATTGAGTTTTATGTTCAAGGTCCCATACCTATTCTGACACGTTTCTGACCGTATGTCTGTACCATATTTACCTCACTTCACTATGGTAAATTTTTGGATTTACCATAAAACATATTTTATGAAAATTAGTCATACAAGGCAAGCTATTGGGGTGGTTACATATTTGAAAGCAAAAAACGACTAAGACCTAAAGTGTAGGTTAATACGTACGTACACAAGCATTCTAAAAATTCAGACATAATTGCTTCAACTAATGCAAAGGTTAATTGCTTCTTGTATATAGCACATAAATCATTATGTTGATTAACAAATTACACAGATGCCAACAATGACAAGTCTAGATGAATCCTGAACTAAACAACTCGCACTTTAATTATGTACATTGCACAGACACCGTAACTATAGTTTTAAATGGTGTATATATTACTATGACCGAGATTTGTATGAATCTCACTGTTCTAAAAAATAAATGAATGTGCAAAGCTCAGGCAAAATAACAGAAATAATAAATTGTTATAAATTTGAGTTGTTTTTTGAGGACATTCTTACGATAAGATATAAAGGTGTAAGCTTAAATTTGAGGGGATGACATAAGTCATCTTACACCATTTGTTCAAAAAAGGAAACTAAAAAGCAGAGCATTATTATGCCTTCTTTGTTTCGACCTATTTTCAATGGCCATCATAAGGAGTAACAAATAAAATTTAATATTTTTAATTATGTTTTTCGTAAAGCATGATAATTTTCAGACTTAGCAAATAAAAGTCTAGCTATAACGGGGCAAAAATGGAAGGGTGAAACCGATTATGTATGGTACATCAGTTACATTTCATTCTATTTTAAGGCTACAACAAACAAAGACAACATACTAAGTAATTAAATTGGTGTAGAAAGGCATGGAATGAAATCCAGAAGATGATAATTTGATTTCACGAGGTCATGGTTTTACAAAACACAACCTTAATTTGGAGTTAGAAATAAAGAGGGAGAAAGAGTTTAATTTCGTAGAGTGAGAAAACTTTAATATACACATATATTTTTGAACCAAACTGCTATCAAAACACTTGATAAACTAATGAAAGATTAAAAAATAAAGAGAAATGTAACAACATTCTTTTGGTAATTAATGATAAGAATACCTACTACTCATTGCCATGTCATTACTTATTTATGGTATTATCATAGAACGCTATCTCCTTTCCTTTGGCTTTTCTAGTCTCTTCAAAGCTTTTTGGAACTCCTTCAACATTGGTGGATGTTACATTTTTTTGTCGCTGAAGTTCTGCAATCCAAACACCGATTAAGATTTTAATTTGTCTAAAATCTTGCATACACTTTCATGAAATCCACGTCTCTTACCTTGGTTATTGGCTGACTCATCATAAAAGGGTGTTTCTTGACAAGGATGCAAGGATAGCCACTCGTCATCTTCAATACTTTTTGGAACTTGTTCAACATTGCTGAATTTTAAATATTTTTGTTGTTGAAGTTCTGCAATCCAAAGACCAATTAAATTTTAATTTGTTTAAAATCTTATATACACTTTCATGAAATCCACATGTCTCTTGGTACCTTGGTGATTGGCTGACTCATCATAAAAGGGTGTTTCACAACTGGGACGTAAGGATAGCCACTCGTCATCTTCAACGCTATTACCTATTAGTCACATAGTTTTTGTTTCAGTTTAGATAGAGATTTGAATATTTTGTGGATTACAGTTTTATGAACATACCTTGGTTTTTGAAGATCTCACAAGTGTGCTCTGTGGATGGCAACATTGGCGTACATTCAAATCAAAGTCCAACAAGGATGCTTCGAACAAAGGAACCAAGAGAGCCACTTTATTGCTTAATATTGTTTACAATTACATATATCAAGAGATAGAGCCACTTTTAACAAGCCAATGTTATCATATTCTTGAATGATAATAAGTTATTAAATCAAATTTAATAATGAGAATGAGATCAATAAAGCAAATAAAAGTTAATCATCATCAGGCTGAATTGCGAACTGAAATATTTCTAGAAATGATTCGCCTAAACATATATATATCCTGTCTGTGTGAAGTTTATCATGATCAAGCTGAAATGCGAATTGAAATATTTCTAGAAATGATATTAATGGTAATTATTTGCCTAAACACACACACACACACATCTATTTGCCTCGTCTCTATTTATCTGTGTGTGCCTGTGTGTGTGTGTGTGTGTGTGAAGTTTATCATCATCCGGCTAAAATACAGACTGAAATATTTCTAGAAATGGTTATACCGGTAATTATTTGCCTAAACATATGTGTGTGTGTGTAAAGTTTATCATCATCAAGCTGAAATGCAAACTAAAATATTTCTAGAAATGATTCTAACAATAATTATTTGCCTAAACGTATATATATGTATATATATATGTACGTATGTATGTTTGTTTGTCTGTGTCTATGTCTGTCTCTGTCTCTATGTGTGTGTGTGTGTGTGTTTGTCTATCTTTGTGTGTGTGTGTGTCTTTGTCTCTGTGTGTGTAGGTGTGTGTGTTTGTCTGTCTGTGTCTGTGTGTGAGGGTGCGATCGCGAGTGTGTGTGTGTGTCTGTGTCTATCACTGTCTATCTCTGTGTGTGTGTCTGTCTCTCTCGTGTGTGTGTGTGTGTGTGTGTGTGTGTGTGTCTCTGTGTGTGGGGGTGCACGCGCGAGCGTGTGTCTCTGTATCTATGTCTGTGTCTATCTCTATGTGTGTGCGTACGCGCGTGTGTTTTTTGTTGTGGGTAAATTGGTGGATTATATTCAAATCAATGATGCTCCTGGACAAGGGTACCAAAAGAGCCACTTTACTCATTATTAATATTATTTACAATTACATATATCAATTTAATATAGCTTTGAAATGTACGCGTGTGTGTTTTGTTGGGGGTAAATTATTGGTGGATTATATTCAAATCAAGGATGCTCCTAAAGAAGGGTATCAAGAGAGCCACTTTACTCGTTATTAATATTATTTACAATTACATATATATACCAATTTAATATAGCTTTGAAATTGACCTGTCTGGTTCGTTTTAAAAAAAAAAAAAAAACGTTCCTAAATATGTCATTAAATTATTTTCCAATTCCCTATTGAAAATTTAGGGGGGAGAGAGTGTAAAACATCTTTTTTCAATACTCATTATTAAATAAGGGTAAATTTTGAAAACTAAATCAATTTAACATATATATTAAAGGTCTTAATTTTTGTTTCTTATTATGTGAGATTTAATCAAATTGGACATATAATAAGGACTATGAGTGGTATCTTGGTGGTATTATATTTACCGTGAAAGTGAAGATAGGCCAACTCTCTTGAGCTATTTCAGTTTCTTTTATTACTATGATAAGAGGAATACTTTATTTTTTGTAGAGCATCATTTTTTCACTAATACTTTACATCAATTGTCTCCACTAATGTGTACATAATGGAGACACGAACTCAAATAGATATTGATCATTATCATCATCTGAAATCTGTGTTATGTACATAAATATGTTACAAAAGGTTGTGGACCAAAAAACAAACTATAATCAATATGTAATTTGGAGAAAAATGGAATTTCAATTTGAAAAACTCAAACTAGT
Source organism: Acacia acuminata (assembly GCA_019022655.1). Classification (NCBI taxonomy): domain Eukaryota; kingdom Viridiplantae; phylum Streptophyta; class Magnoliopsida; order Fabales; family Fabaceae; genus Acacia; species Acacia acuminata. The sequence goes on along the minus strand of JAFJYI010000028.1, from coordinate 3,516,369 downwards.
AGTGATAGAGGAAGAGCGCACAGGCTTACCTTGGTTATGCCAAGTGAAATCCAATGTTTGATGATAAGGATTTGTAAAACTGATATCTTCCATCTCACGAAGTTGTTTGATTACATACATCCCGCTCTCTTCTATAACCATGTCTTCATCACTGCTTAAACAAACTTGTGCATGATACCACTGATGTTCTGGACGAAGTCGTTTTCTCTTAAAATGACGCGTATCATCCCGTTTTAGAATGCTCACAACTAAATGATCATCATCCAAATTAACTGACCCAGATGATAAAAAGGTAAATTCTTGATAAAATGCTGGTTCCTCATTGATGTCCACCCGCACAAGAAAGTCACAATAGTCGATTCGGCTTAAAACTTGTTTAAGAAGATGACAGAGGCATAGAGTTGGGAAGGAGTTACGAAACCAAAAGGAAATAGAAGCTCCATTGCTTGTGTGATCAAACCATTTCGGTATGCTTCTACTCGGCACGCAAAAAAACCACTGTTCTTCTTCCCCTGAATTATCAGGAGCCCCATGTAATTCCTGTGGATCAAAACAAGTGTTGAGTAAAATACATTAACTCAATACATATATTTTGTGAATATAATAAGGACTAACGATCACAGAGAGAAATGGATTACCTCACTTAATATTATGCTTTTGGACTCTAAACTCAATGACAAGCGGTTTCTTGCTTCTAAACGTCTTATGCGTGGTGGAATCCCTTGAACTTCTCTCGGATGGCAGCACTCATTTAACACTAGTGCCTCCAAAAAACGACATTCTTTCATCCATGCCTAAAATTGTGAAATCATTACCCCGTAACTCCAAATACTTCACGTTCATAAATCGACTAAGATTAGTTCTAAGGATATCATCTGATATTTTACAACATGGGAGAACAAACACAACTTTGTTGGGACATTTCTTGGACCAAATTGACATTTCTTTGGCTTCCTTTGAATTGCATGATATCACCTCCCCACAACCACAATCCACCGTGATCTCTTGTATTTCCGGCAATAGAAAAATGCTATTCGGGATCTTAATTGACATTTCTTGATCATTGTCAGCAATCCATAACTCCCTAAGCTCAGAAAGATTGCAAATCGACCAAGGCAATTTTTCTATTCCTGTGTTCTCTAAAGATAGCTTGCTTATTTTCCCTTTTTCAAGTATTTCCGGAAAGTACTTCAGACTTGAGCAAAAGAAGAATGAGTTGTCTAAGAGAGGGTAACTTGATGGCACGTGGGAAGGTCTCCACTTGAAAACAACCTTCTACATTCAAGACCTCAAGTTTTGGTAAATAGCCAATTGAATCATGAATTCCAATCAAATTGTGGCAATACTCAAGGATTAATTCCTTCATATTTTTGAGATTCGACGATCGGTATCTCTTTAACATTTTCACAACATCGAGATTCAAAATGCCCAAATTGTCCGAAGCCCGCAATAACCAAATCATATAAACAGTTTAATTAAAAAAAAGAATAAAATTATTAAGTACAAGATAGCTAACTAAAAATGCTTATACAATTGGGATCTTACCTTAATTATTGTTTCCCACGAACTCAAACAACTAAACTCAATGCCGAGCACAACAAGCTCCTTTGGACTAAAATTAGAGGCAAACATGAAGAATGATACTCGTTCCCACTTCAGCACTTTTAAGCTCTCAGGAAGATATTTGAGATCCTTTGAAAATTCAACATTCACTAAAATGAGAACTTTTAACTCTTTCATACTCTTGAAGGCTTCTCCGTTGCAGTTTACTTTTATCCATTCTCGCCAATTGTCTTGCACTATCATCCTAACTTTATTTGTGCCCTTTCAAGTGAACAACAAATGAAAGTCATGTTGAAAATATTAGAAATTTGAAGCATATGCAATAATATGAAGAGAGAAAAAATTCCACAAATTTGAAATAGTGACATACTTCGATATAAAAATCCCACAACCCAGTAAATGGACCTAAAATATGTTCAACTCAGCCTCAACATATATGCATGTAAACCTCTTAAGAATCAAATCTTGACTTCAAACACTGAGTTAATGGCTTTGGTTATTAAAAATATCTTAAATTATCTAAAAAAGGTTTAATCGAATAATGATTTGATTGTCGTACTTCAGAATCTATTAAGAGCAATCTAAGTTGACTGAATCAAGATAAATTGGTTGTCTACTTCTCAACTCGATTTTACTCTTTTGACCATCTATGTTTACACAAACACACACTCTCAAACTTGTTTCCTTACTTATACATAAAGTTTATTCATTTACTAAATATTTAGGAGTTCTTCGATGAGAATTCAACAATAGCATAAATATAAATGTATTGTTTATTAGTTATTTGTAAATAATCTTAATTATTCTATGTTATTATATAATGAATTCAAACTATTATTTATTTTGTATAAAATTTGAAGTGACTGTATTTTTAGGATTATATCTAGAAAAATCAAATTAAATCTAATTGAAAATATAAACTATAATCGTTTATCACGTATTTGAAAATTGAATTTTATATGTTTTTCTAAAAAAATTGAATTTTTTCTGAATATTAATTTACTGATTATATATTTATTTTTGAGTGATGTGAAATCTTTCAAAGATTTTTATATAACTTTCTATGATTTTTTAAAAGGAAAATTCTTGTATAATACAAAACTCTTTATTTTTAAAAATATGATAAAAATAAAAGTTTAACACTTAAAATAATATATACATGTACAAAAATATATATATATATATATATTATTTTTTATACACCACACATATATGTATTTATGTATACATATATATACATACATATATGTGTGTGTATTTGAATGGGAACAAATTTCACCCTAAATCTATAAAGTCAGTTCTAAAAATCCAACAGCTCATGCACCATTAAAAGTCAGTTCTAAGAATTTCACCTTACGAAAAACTAATTCAACCCATTCATTCATTAAATAAATTCCATGCATTGATTTTATGAGTGAGACAAAGGACTTAACAACTATGCATAAAAAACGAGTTAATAACTTCACATAACAAGGAAAATAAACATAAATCACATAGATAAGGATATGCCAACTAAAATATTCTGAAAATAACAATAAAATTATAACACAAAAAACTAAAAGATAAATAAATTACCCCAACTACTATTACTTACTATATTGTGCTCCAAAACATTAACAATATCTCGATGGAACCATAATCTGCTCCGTTCTCCTGGATTGTTTGGTGATTCTTCATTCACAATTTTTCTCCCCATATCTCGTATCAAATCATGCATTTGAATATGATTGGACGACTTTTCAATCTTTATAAGGCATTTATCAACCAACACTCTAATAAAATAACTTAAATTATTAAAGTCATAAACTGCTTCAACCATATATTTGACATATTCCAATTCTTTTCCTTCGAAGAAACAAGCAATATCAAGGAATATTTCTTTTTCAACTTCTTCTAGGTCCTTATAACTGAGCCTCAATACTTGTTCAATGTCTATATGGAGACTTTTTTTATATACGTCAAGCGCAGATTCCCATTCATTTACAGTCTTTCCATACAATTTAGAGCCTATTACATTGAGGGCAAGTGGAAGGCCTTGTGCATAAGTTCTTGCACGATTCAAAATATCATTGTAACGTGGGTCTACTTGGCGATTTCTAAAAGCATTCCAAATTTAACAACTCAAGAGATTCTTCAGATTCAAAACCTCCATGTTGTATATACATTCAACCCCATTCCTCTCAAGTAAATGTCTATTCCTTGTGGTTATAATGATCCTACTCCCACCACTAAACCAAATGCAATCACCAGCTAATTTTTTCAATTGCTCATCATTGTCAATATTATCGAGAATCAAAAGAATTTTCTTTTCTTTGAATCTATTTTTCATTACTTGAACTCCATCATTAACATCTTGTATTTTCATGTCCACTCCTAAAATATTTGAAATTATTGTCTCTTGAACTTTTTCTAGGCCATGTTTCTCTGATCTTTTATTGACATCATGGAGAAAGCACAAACTTTCAAAATTATCCGCAATTGAATTGTACAAAGCACGTCTTTGTTGTTTTACCTAATCCCCCCATTCCACAAATTCCTACCATGATGACCTTGTCATTTAACTCAATTTGTAATAGAGAGGTTATTTCTTTCACTCGAGACTCTAGCCCAACAGGATATGCAGAAACATCTAAAGGAGCCCTATTAATTTTGCTAGAGATTTCTTTCATGATCCTTTTAATAAATTGATATTCATAACCATTTGTCCCGAAAGGTTGCAAAAAAATATATCAATTCAAATTACATTTATCCTGGCAAAGAAATTTAAGTTTATTTACTTATAAACTAATTTGAAGCTAGGAAAGGAGGAAAACCAGAGTGAAAAAAACAAGATGAAGGTTGTGAATTACCTGGAATAAATTGATATTCATCACCTTGCTTGAACATATATATATCAATTCTAATTAAATTCACCGTAGTAAGGAAATTTAAATTTATTTACTAGAAAAACCAGAGTTGTAAAAAAAAAAAAAACACACACACACACACACACAAAAGATGAAAGTTTCGAATTACCGTAGATTAAGATGGTAACCAGAAATAGTAGACACTTCTTGCAATGTAAACTTCCAACTGTTTATCTCGTCCTCATCAGCCCTTAGGTTGTTTCTATGCTCAGATAATGCTTGTTCATAGCAACCTTTTTGACGTCGCACTTCCGTAGGCTCCACGTCATAAAAAATGGGCAATACCAACCGACCCTTTCCATTAATGCGCTCATGAATTTTCACAAGTTCCTTGAGACAAAATGTGGAGGAAGCATAGTTCTTCGAGAATACGGTAATGGCCATTCTAGAATTTTCAATTGCTTTGAGAAGTTTAGGTGTAATTTTATCCCCTCTTCTTAGTTCCACATCATCAAGGAAGGTGCTAACTCCCGCATTCTCTAAAGCATTATATAGATTTCCTGTAAAACCATGACGAGTATCTTCACCGCGAAAATTGATAAAGACATCATACGTCCATTGGTAATTGAAAGAAGAAGAGGATGGTGCTAACCCCATGATGGCATGATGGCTTCCCATGTTAATTTAACTTACAAAAATTGTAAAGATTAAGGAAATAATGTTAATTTAACTCACAAAAATTGTGGAGTGTGATGATATATATGGAAATGATCATGAAGAAATGAATGAATTGAATTTTTTTTATAACTTTTTGGGCCACCCATCTGACGCTTTTTTTGGATTTTATTATTAGGTATTTGAGTAACTGACTAATCTGAATTAAGGTTTGTGATCAAGATGTCTCTCCCTAAAGGTCTTTTTAAATAAGATGGGATTCAAACTTAGGTCACCTAATTTATAGTCTATCTGATCCACTATTAAACCAAACAATTTTGGGTATCAGATTATTACTTACCACAAAACTGAAATTGTTGATGACGAAGTAGTTGTGGGGCACACACAATAAAGCAATGGGAACCAACAAAAGGAAGAACGAGGCTTCAATTGCCTTTCTTAAACAGATTATTTTAAAATATACTACCTCTTGCATATTAAGAATATATAAAAAGCTTCTTTTTTTATTATCATCCATATCACTATTATTTTTAAATTGTGATCTCAATGTAAATTACAATTTAAACCTGTTTTAGTTTAGAATTTATTACCTTGTGCATATAAAGAACCTATTGTTTTATTGATTTAAAAATAAAAAAAACAGGATTTATTTTTTTTAGTATGCAATATTTATATGATCAATAAAAACGATGTTACAAATTGTTTAGTACATGAACTTAAAAAAGAGGGAAAAAACAAAGTCTTAGGACAATTATATACAGAATTGAAAAGATCCGTAGGAAGAGAATAAACCACACGAACAGTAGTGCATGCAAAGTACCTACATAAGGCGATGATATTTTATTTCAGATTAATACTATATTTGTTCCCTCAAACTTTAAACCATTGTTTTTAGTCTCTTTAGAGGCAAAATGGTGCAAGTTTTTATTGAGTCATAGGGACTAATATTTTAAACAAACACAGATTTGAGGGACCAAAACCTATAGTCTAAAACTTAAATGACTAATCAAAATAAGGGTAAACTTAAGAATGATTATATTAACCCTTTATTTTATTGAGCAAAAGCATACCAGATTAAGGAGGAGAAATTTTCAGAGTTGATGGTCCACCTTAGGCCAGTATGCAAACACGTGATAAATTATTAAAAATAATTCATAATACATAGGGTTTAGGAAGAAATAAATTATAAAATAAAATATATTGAGAAACATAATGTTGAACTTTCTAAAATATGTAAATGGTACCAAAAAAATATAATGTTGGACTTTTTAAAAAACATAGGCCACATTTGGCACATTGGACTAAATTTTAAGTGACTGAGAATGAGATTAAAATTGGGTAGTGATTGAGTTTTAGATTAGAAGTAAGTTTTTAAACCTTGTTTAGTATGTCGTCAAAATTGGAAAAATAAAAAAGCCACAAAGTAAAACTCAACTAAACAAACGAAAAATTGGATAAAGTTTTATTGAAAATTTTATCAGTGTTAAAAATTTTAGGGAAAATTCCTTTAAAAGTCATTTGAAATACCAAATTCTTATTTAGATTACTAAACTTGCCAAATCATTAAATTTGGATATTAAAATTTCGTCAGTTTATCTCAAGACCACTCAGAAAGAGAGAAGGCAGAAGGAGTAGCTTTGATGATCCACAGCACCAAGCCCCCTCCTCCTCCGTATTTGGTGAAAACCATACATATTCTTTTTAAAGCAGTTCCTAATCTGCAGAATTTCTTTGGTGTTTATGGAGCCTGTGTGCGATGTTCTGATGCAAATTTGCAAACTTGAAGGCAAGAACAAGTGAGGTCCGATGAAGCATGTCGATTATATAAATTGAGGTAAAGTCATAAAATTTCAACATCCTTATTTGAGACATATGACTTGATTATCCATTTAATAAGCTTCGCAACCTAAATAAGAATTTGGGTATTTCAGACGATTTTTAAAAGGAATTTTCCCAAAATTTGATTTGTGAGAATGATTTAAATCAGCGTCTTTACAAAAATTTATCAACTCCTACCCACTAACAGAATTTCTTTTCCTAAATCCTAATTGAGAGAAGAGACCCTATTATTCCCTTCTTCTTCCCAAGCTCAAACAAATCATGGAGAACACAAATGGGATATTCATACAGAAACACGCCATAAAATATTCAGATCAAGAAAATATGAAAATTACAGGTTCAAGCTCACCAGATCTGGACCAAGGAGGGAGAACGTTCTTTGACGATCTACTGAAGACGGAGATGATGGAGGGAGACGCCGCCTTAAGTGGCTTCGCACGGCAGAGAGATGATGGAGACAATGACTACTTGAGAGAGAGGGGAGTGATAGGTAAGGACTCAGGCAGAGATTGAAGCAATGTGTGGACTCATAAAAATGAGTCTCCTATATATATATATATATATATATATTATAAACAAATGACTTTTGCCTTCTTTCTTTTGCATTTTCTTGTGAAATTACATATACCGTAGCTTCGGAGAATTTTCCAGGAACGAGTTTCCTGCTCGTTAAAAGGGCGCGCTCCTCCTTTTGGGATGAGCGTTTTGCAAAGGGTGGTCCCATAACCAGTGTTGGTGGCCAGTTCACAGTTTTTACTTTATAGTTTTCTGTCCTTCTATGTATTATTATTGGTATCTTTTATTTTGGTTCATTACTTTTTAGATAAAATTTGGACCGTCTAAACTTTTTTTAAATATCATTTATATATTATTTAGTATCTTTTTAGTATTAGTCATTATCTTAAAATATTTTTTAAAGACCTCAAAATAATTTTTTAAAATCATAAAGAATTTTTTAGTATCAATCAATACAAAGTGTATCTTTTAATAAGAATCAACACCTGAAATATATTTTTAGGATTTTAAAAAAATACTTAAGGTATATATAGGATTTATCTCAAGCTGTAATTCTTTTTGGGTCATGTGTAGCTATCTTTAATGAGTTAATTTAGTCCTGATCAATTAATTGTAAGTGAGCAATTTATAGGGATTTTTTTAATTATTTTTTTAAGAAAAGACATCAGTCTAAATTGTCAAGTTTTTTTGAAGAAATCAGTGTAAATTAGTATTATAGTAGTCCATGGGATCAATGTATCCAATGACGGGTCCAGAAAAGTAATCAATGAGGCACTGATGGTGGGGAGTTCGATGGCTTTTTTTTTTTTTTTTTTTTTTTTTTTTTTTTTTTTTTTTTTTTTTTTTTTTTTGAAAGAAAGTTTTAGATGCATTAAAAAATAAAAAAATATAAATAAGAAAAATAAAAATATAAAAAAATATTCATGAAATCAAGTGAATACTTGTGATGTAATAAGAGAAATAATTATTTTACAAACCCGTCATTTAGAAAAGCAAGGCCAAGTCTTTGTTAAAATGCAAATACATAAATTACAATGAAGGATGGACACTCAATAAGTTCAAGTACATATATTTTAATAACAAAAGTATATTACAATAAAAATAATTACAATGTCATCCTTCTAGGGCTTATTTTTTATAATTCCATCATAATTGTTATATTATCAATGTTATCAAATACATCTTTTTCAATATAACATATAAACAATCATTCAACCATTCGTCACTATCCATTACAAAGTACAATCTTGATATATTAAGGGTGTGTACTTAATTAAAGGGTGGACAATCATTCAAACATGTATTAATATATATATATATATATATCCCCATGCCCCGTTCTCTCTATACTCTCTTATACGTAGTCCGCTTATGAATGTGTCTCTCTAATGTTTATTTCAATTCAATGTGAACGTGAGACCTTACCCCCTTCTCTTATACGTTATCTCTCTAATGTTTATTTCAATTCAATCAATGTGAACATGAGACCACTATTTCAATTTCAATTATTACCATAGTACATTACTTTATTAAAGTCCCATGAATAAATTAAGCAATTGAAGAAAAATGAGGTTTGGTAAAATGTTTTATCATTCCGCAATGAAGTTGAATATTTGACCAAATTTAAAACACAAAAAAAAAAAAAAAAAAAAAAATTAATAAAATAAACAATATTCCTTTTGGTATGGGATTAATTAATTGGATGCTACAGATTTCAATAATCTCTACGGTATCATTCATACTCTTCCCCTTTGATGCTTATTTAAACAAAGGGGGATGGGGGGTGGGGGTGGTTATAAAATTAGTTTTGAATTATGGATGTATTACTATTAAGATTAGCAAGAATCTCACTCTTCTCAAAAATAAATGTGTAAAGTTAAGGCAAAATAGCATAAATGTGAAGCATGCCAGTCATTTTAGCATGTATTCAGATAATTGGAGGTGTTCTGTTTTGATAGGTTTTTTATGATAATGAATTGAAGCAATCTATCTATTTTATATTCACAAATGTATTCATTCCTTTTAATATAACTTTATCGTATATGATACGATTAGATGTATCTTAATGAGTTTTATATAGCATTTTTTAAAAAAATAATAATAATATGAACCATAGGCTAGCAAACAATTAGATATTAGTTTATTTTATTGGTTAAGTAGAGTAGAAGTCTTGCAAAAAGTTGAAAATTTTTAAATGGGGGATAATAGATGAATAAATAGGCTCGTAATTTTATTTACAAAAGTTAATTACTTGAATTGAAGGAATTATTGCTTGTTAAGGAATCTTTTCTTATGTGGAAAAATTTGTTTATAGATTGAGAGGACATACGTATGATAAGAGAGGGATGAAGAAACTACCACAAAGTTTGAGATTATGTTAGTATTTTCCGTGAAATGACTATATGTCTGTCTACATTTCAATAAGTCTATCATGTAGTGATTAACGATGAAGAAATGTTTTTTTTTTTTTTTTTTTTCAAATTTTATTTGGTTAAGGGTATAGTTCTTTTTTAGACTTAGAACGTCAACCGTCAAAGTTTTTATCTCTTTCAATAACACTTTTTAATAAGTAAACTTGTATTCTCTTCGTTATAATTATTATATCAACCAACAATTTATTGTTAGTTTAAGCTTCATCTCTCAATCACCTCACAAAAATAACAACCTATATATAATTTTTTCAACTAAAATATTTTAAAATAAAAATAACAAGCTTTAAATGAATTGTACATATTCAAATATCATCAGGATTTGTTTCCATATATATAAACCTCTCATTTTTAGATGATTTATTTATTGTCATGTCGAGATATAACCAAGATTATTAAAATCAGATTGGTCATTGAACAGATCGGAGGACTAGATCAAGGGTCAATAGATCAGATCGAAGTTGAACCCGGGTCAAACCGGATTATATAATATTTATTTACAAAATCATATATTCATATGTTGCTTGCTGTGTAGATTTAATGAGATTGGCCCCACAAAATCATATAATATTTATTTATTTACTCGGGGTTTGCAAAATAAAAAATGCTACATTAATTGGTAATATTTTTCTCTAAAATAATCACCTATAAAGAGTACAAATTATTAAAAATATTATTAATAACAAAAGTAAACTTATTTAAATTAACTATTAGTCATCATCTATATTCTCATAATTATCTTTTAACAAAACTCAAAATTTGTCTAAAATACTAACCCTAAAATATTCTCTAATTAGTATAAAAGTAGTATCATTAGAAAGATAAAATCATGTATAATAAATTTCATAAAAAAATTTAATAAAAAAAAATGATTTTAAGTAACTTATTAATTCCAAAATTTATCGTAAACTGTTAAAAAAAGAGCCGACGAGCCACCATCAAGAGGAAGAGACAAGGCAATTTCCGTAAAGCGCAGAACAAGTGGGCTTAGGGATATATTCAAGGTATGGGCCCCACCTCTTTTAATTTTTTTCCTACTATGTATGAAAATAAACGTACGCATGCGATATTATGACTAATGTCCATCTTTTTTTTGCTCAGATTTAATGTACATCTTAGTCAACATATATTAAACCAAGCCACTGGTATTTATTTTTTAAAAAAAATTTGGGGGGACCCCTAGCCCCCCTATGTCTGTCCCTGATTTGCTCTGTAAGCTAAGGAGAAAAGGACAGAACACTCCACCTCTCAATCACTTTCGGCCAGCTGCTGTTCTCTTTAATGCATGCTTGCACATGCTCAACTCATCTCTCTATTATTTCAGCAGCTTAGTCACGCATGCCCTCCCTCATTTCATATTTTCATTTTGGCTAAGCATAGAATAAGAAAGAGATAGAGTCCGAGACAGAAGAGAGGATGGAGAAAAGAGGATGAAAGAGAAAATAAGAGAGAGACGAAAGCAAGAGAGTGTTTGGAGAAGGAAGAAGAGTATCCGAAACCTTTATGCAAACTGGTTTCTTGTTGTTGGTGAGTCTTCTAGCTAATCTCCCTCCTATCCTCATTCCAGTGGTTGGGTGATGTTCTTGAGGCTCCGAAGGTGCTAGAGGTGCTGTATTGTTGGTGAGAAGTTTCACTCACCATATAAACACTGTCATTCTGGAAAGCCTGTGAGGTCACTCGGGTTCAAGTGATGATTTTACCAAGCAAATGACATCTTCTTACTATGAAATTTGGTAAGAAGAAAGTACACTTTCTAATCTTTAAAATGAGTAATATTAATCAGACTACTCTTTCTAAATTTAGACATAAAAACTGAAAAATCCTATTTCGATATTCAAGTAGTGTTCACTTTTTGAAATTCTAAGAATGATACAGTAACAAATTGGTTTAGTGATTATTTTTTCTTTAAAATCGATTTACAGAGAAAATAATAGAATTTTGAATCACCTCAATCGAGTTCTATAAAATTAATTATGATTTTTTAAAGTTTGACGGGTAAATTGTTAAAAAAAAAAAAAAAAAAAAATACTGGTTTCCAGATTTGGGTTTCATTTTGTAAAATGGTTTTGACTAACTAAATGATGTTAAAAAATTATGAAACTTTTTAGATTTCAAGTACACATGATAAAAATGATATATAATATGAAGCAAATGGATTAGCATAACAGAAGTTATGAATTTTTGAAATTAAGTATTGAATCTGGAACGTTTTCTAGAATAGTAAGGGTTTATTGATTAATCTAGAACAGTATACCTTTCTTTGGTAGTTGAATACATTTTCCCCTAAAAACACACTTAATGAGAAACATGTGGAATTTTGAACCACTTAATTTGGATATCTATAGAAAAAGATATGAATTTTCAAAATTATTGAAAATTCTGCCAAATTATAAGTATTTTGCGAAAATAAGAAAATAATGGCACTGAGATAATTTGGGACAAGTATGAGTCCAAAGATATGAAACATGTCCTAATGGCTAATGTTGTCGAAGAGGATATTAATTTATCATGACTCTAATGTTGACAGAGAAGAGAATGATCCCAACAACTTTATTGTATTTGAAGAAAGGTAAAGAGGAGGACACAGAAGAGAACAGTCCCAACAACTTTATTGTATTTGAAGAAAGGTAAAGAGGAGGACACAGACTGAAGGTAGTAATTTTTCTTTCACATACTATGTGTGCCTTTATATACATGTATTAACCATTATGTATATACTGAATGTATTGAATGTGTTGTATGTATAAATGGTGGTTGACTACCATATACTATATACATTTTATGTAAGTGATTGACGTTACTACTGAAATTCATTTGAATCCCAGGATTTTTGAAATAGCTAAACTTGTAGCTTGGGTCAGAGGCTTAAGAACGAAGAAGGTGATCATAGATGAGTAGATCAAGACGGAAAAAGATTTTACTCTCGTCGCATACTATTGAATTATATAAAGGGTGAAGGTGCATTTTTGCCAACATACTATTAAGGTAGGAGCAGCCAGTACAATTATTAATTTTAGGTACCTTAAATGCATAAAAACAATTAGAAGGGGCTAAAATTCACAATCCCGTTAGTTAATTTAGTCCTTCCTTGCGTGATAATATCATACATGTGTTTCGTGACGTACTGGCCACATAAGTTGGACTCCTTTGGTTGCCGACGGGTCTAAAAATCTTGAAACAGGAACCCAGAAACTTCAAACATATATATATATATATCGAATCGAAATCGAAGAAATCGTAAGGCACCAAATCGAGAAATCGAAGAAATCGAAATCGAAAAGAAAATCAAAATCTTGGAACAAGAACCCGAAACTTCAAAAATATATATATATATACATCGAATCGAAATTGGAAGAAATCGGAAGGCACTAGATCGAGAAATCAAAGAAATCGAAATCGAAAAAAAAAAAAAAAAATTAGAATCTTGAAACAAGAACCCAGAAACTTCAAACATATATATATATATATATATATATATATATCGAATCGAGATCAGAAGAAATCGGAAGGCACCAGAACCAGAGAAATCAAAGAAATCGAAATCGAAAAAAAAAAAAAATCAGAATCTTAAACTAGAGAAATTGGATAAATCAAAATTGAAGTAGAAGTAGATGACGTAAGATCCGAAGTCGAAAAAGTTGAGTGCTTGGATCTGAAGTTGGTGGCCTAACAAGGCTTGACGGAGAGGGTTGTAGCATCTTAGAAGGAGCTCGGTGTTGATTCTAGAGGTCAAGGGCTTGACGGAAGCAAGTCGATTCCATGTATTGTATTTAATTTCTTCTTCAAGCACGGTACAAGTCAATTCCAGAGGTCAAGGGTAACTCAGGAAATTAAAAAAAGTTAAGCATTTTTTTTTTTTCTTAAAATGGCATGGGGCCACCTAAAAGTAACGGCAGTTAAAGCATTGTAACTGCATGTGTATTTTTGCTCTAATTTTGAAAGTTCATATGTATTTTTGCTCCCAAAAAAAGCATATGGTGTTGGGTGCTTCCGAGAATAAAGCACATGTATATTTTTGCTCCTTTACCCTAGACATAAATATCCTCCTATTTGAACAAACTCCTTTATATCTTGTCATAAGAATATTTCCAAGGGAAGATCCACCTCAAGGCCCAAATAAAAATTGTCAAAAAAGGCCCTAAAAAAAGTTACATGTTAAAAAAGGCCATGGGGCATTTTCTAATATTATTTCATAAACATTAACAACTATATCGGTATAAAATTAACGAATCAATAGACGTTAACAACAATATCCTAATAACTAAATCAATATTCGTTAACAACTAAATCGACATGTTAACAACTATATCGCTGCACGTTAGTCAATACCCAAAATTCTCATTTATCTTGAATACAATATTTTGATAGTTAAAACCTATTTAAAATAGGTGAATATGTGGTCTCAAATTTTGAGATGTGTTTATTCTATTTTCTAGGTAATTTTTCCTTATGATGAGAATAACCAATGATTTAATAAATTTTTGTTAGGCATCATAAAATACCATAAAATATAATAAATACCCTAAGGGTCATGTAAGATAAATATATATATAAAAAAAGAATAAGAGAGTGTTATGAAAATACCTAAATAAATTTAGAGAAATCAATGGCAATTAATTACCAACTAAACATTCAATAAATTAAATAAATTGTGCAAGTCTTCATAATTAATTAAAGGACCATAAACACCAATTTTCATAATTTGTTAAAAGACTAAATTTTCTAATACCCTATAATTAATATTTAGTTCATATTTATTTCATACAAGGCCATAAAGAATTATCAAAACACTTGAACAATTAAGGGGCAATTGCTAATAATTAATGAGCAATTAAAATTACACTAATGGAATATTTAGGTAATTCTTTAACAATTAATATTAATAGCCATTAATTAGAGGTGTATTAGGCTAATTAAAAGTCAAGAACCAATAAGGGATTAAGATTGGCACTAATGAATTGTTAACAATCATAAATCACTCCATGAACCAATAATGCAACAATCAAAAGATAATTAAGCTTATGATTAAGATGTTAATCAAATATTAATCAAGAGTTGAAAAGTCAACAATTTCAACTATGATCAAAAGGCTCTAATTAGTTATGATAAAGCTTAATCCTTGTGACCTAAGCTTAACCAATGAGAGAGATTAATTAAAGCAAATTTGATAATGGTTTGAAATCCAAGAAATATCTCATGTACAAAAGAAAAAAACTCAAAACAACAAATAAAGTGAGAATTTATACAAATTTAAAAAGTTGTGAAGAAGTAGGAACCCCTTTGAGAAAATATAAGGACTTATCTTGAACCCATATAATTTAACCTCGAAAGTAAGCCTAGTAAAGGCTATTTTTACAAACGTTGAAGGATAAGCTTAGTACAACCAGGGAATCTCATTAGACCATAAACTGATATCTAACTACTAATCAAAAAGCATACTTTAATTTAAAAGTATTGGTAATTGATCAAGCAACCAAAAATAGATTTCATTAAAGTAAATTAATTCTCAAAAAGAAAAACTTAGAGATTAAGTTAGGGTCTTCTAATCACATGGATGGATGAGATTAAAACTTCTTTACTAAGTTTAGATCCAAGGATTAAGAGTGAATAAGAGATGTTAGATAGTTAACTCTAAGGTTTGCTATAAATAGGAGGTAGGACCTTCATCTTTTCTCACCAATTCACAAAGCATAGAAGCTGAAACATAGAAGGAGAGTGAGAGTAAGGAGCATCTTGAAGGAGTAGCAAGATTCTTGGTAAGTTCTCGCTCTAGCTTTAAGTTTTTTAAGTTTTAGTTCTTATATTTTTAGATAGAAGTAGTATAGATCTTAAATATGGTAGGATAATTTTATTTACATGTTTTTATGGTCAAAATTGGCTTTATTTCAAAAAAATGATGAGGGAGGTCATATAGCAAAATTTCTCGAAGAAAATCATCAAAATAACGAAGTTCCGCGAAATTTCACCTCCGTTTAATTTCTCGGAGGCAAAGGATTTAAAACGCTTAATTTCATATTGAAAATATGGTCACAAAATTCTGAGAAAATTCACGGTTAAAATAGACATATAGGGGCTTTTTAAATATGCCAAGAACATGTTAAAATGAGTTTTGTACAGTGAGATAAAAATTCTCAAAATTAGGCTACAAATTTCCGGAAAATTCCGGCGAGGTTCAAAACTTAAAACCTAGGAGTGATTCGTGTAATCTAGGAAAAGGTGATTATTTTTACTTGAAAATAGACATCCTAAGGATTCCAAGGAATTTACGGATCCTCGTTTCGATTTTTCTAGAATTAATTATGATTTTTCAAAGTTAGACAAAATGCTTTGCCCATTTGTACCAAATTTGTTCTACGAATTTTGGGGGAATAAAATGAAAAATAAATGCCCCAAGGGCAAAATAGTCATTAGTGGCCAAAATATCTCTTAGGATATTATTTTCGAATTAACAAATGCGAAATTACCATTATAGGATATATGTGATCACAATCCGACCGACGTACGTACCGCAATCACCGACGAAGGTACGTACGCATACTGTAACACTAACTCTGATGTTTAGTGTATGCCTATATGTGATGGTTGTATTCATAGACTGAGATTCTGTTTTTAAAAGAAAAGTTATTGAGCATACATTTACAGCTGTACACGGGTTATGGTATTGATAACACCGTTGAGTTTTCCTAGCGCTGAGGACACGACCGTACATCGTGGCACTGGTGAATAGTGCAGACTATAATAACGTTCATATGCAGTGCTGTGTTCGGTTATTATCTTTTATATGTGAATATTGCTGTGATATCATGAATAAACTGTCATACATACTTGTTACATAAACATGAGGTTAACCGTTACCTGAGGTTCAAATGGGCATTGAACCTTAGCTCTTACCATAGCTTCAGGATCCGGAGTGAACAGGATCGAAGACAGGGGTAAGCAGCAGATATAGGATCCGGCTGGAGGAAGCCATTTTCTTTTGTACTTACTGATGATGTCATTTGGAAATTTTTTTGTAACGCTTTTAACAGCTAACATATACATTACAGTGGTTACTTATCAGTTACTTTTTCAATACTATTTACTTCCGATGCTCTACTCTGATCACGATACCATGTGAACGCTTTCGAAAATTGGGATGTTACATTAGCAATTATATCAGTATAATGTTTTCTGAAATAATACTTGACATTTGATTTTTTTAGGCCTTTTTTGACAATATTTTGCTAATTTAGGTCTTGAGAGGGATTTTTCCTACTCCCAAACAGCCATCATCAAAGTCAAACAACTCAAATTTATAATAATTCATTATTATAAAAAAAAACCTATCAAAACAGAACAACTCAATTATGGATGTTCCATCTATTCTATATTCTGAATACATGCTAAAATGACTGGCATGCTTCACATTTATGCTATTTTGCCTTAACTTTACACATTTATTTTTGAGAAGAGTGAGATTCTTGCTAATCTTAATAGTAATACATCCATAATTCAAAACTAATTTTATAACCAAGCCCCAACCCACATCCCCCGGGGTTTTAAGAGTATGAATGATACCGTAAAGGAATATTCTTTATTATTAATGCCATACTAAAAGGAATATTCTTTATTATTAAAGTTTTTTTTTTTGTGTTTTTAATTTGGCCAAATATTCAACTTCATTGCGGAATGATAAAACATTTTAGCAAACCTCATTTTTCTTCAATTGCTTTATTTATTCATGGGACTTTAATAAAGTAATAAACTATGGTAATAATTGAAATTGAAATACTGGTCTCATGTTCACATTGAAAATAAACATTAGAGAGATACATTTATAGGCGGACCCACGTATAAGAGGAGGAGAGTAAGGTCTCACGTTCACATTGAATTGAAATAAACAATAGAGATACATTCATGGGTGGACCCACCTATAAGAGAAGGGGCATGAGGATTTTTTGTTTTTAAAGAAATTAATACATATTTGAATGATTGTCCTCCCTTAAATTAAATATTCACTTTTAATGCATTAAGACTGTTCTTTATAATCGGATGGGGGATGAATGGTTGAATGATTGTTTAGTGCCTTATATTGAAAAATATGTATTTGATAGCATTGTAATTATTTTTATTGTAATATACTTTTGTTATTAAAATATATGTACTTGAATTCATTGAGTGTCCACCCTTCATTATAATTTATGTAATCGCATTTCTAACCGTATTTAACCGTGCTTTTCTAAATGATAAGTTTATAAAATAATTTTCATTTTTATTATAGCATCGATATTCACTTGATTTCATGAATTTTTTTTATATTCTTTTTTCTTATTTATATTCTTCTATTTTTTAATGCATTTAAAACTTTCTTTAAAAATAAAATTTACGGGCGCTGCCCTTGAAACCCCCACCATTGGTGCCCCATTGGTTACTTTTTTGGATCCACCACTAGATACATTGATCCCATGGACTGCTATAATACTAATTTACACTGATTTCTTCAAAAAACTTGACAATTTAGACTGATGCCTTTTTCTAAAAAATAAAAACAAAAACAAAAACCCTATAAATAGCTCACTTACAATTAGGGCCTGTTTGGGATAGCTTTAGTAGAAGTGGCTTTTGTTTCTGATGGACTTTTCTTGATGGACTTATTTTCTTATAGACTTTTTTTTTTATGTGATTTGTGTTTGGGATAGCAGTGGCAAAAGTGGCTTTTGTTTGTGATGGGAACTTGTTTGACATAGCTTTCAAAAAGATAGATGAGATGGAAAATGACTGAAAAGGACATGAATCAATTCATACACACACACATATGTGTTGTATAAAATGTGATAATTTAGGATAAAAAATTAAAAATAAATATAAATTTGCTAAATAAAATAGTAAAATTCTATTAAATAAATTACAACACAATGAAGTGCTTAAATAAACCTAGTCTCTACAAGTTCATTTCAAAATTTCATATTTGTAATACGAACAAAGGCAAATCAAAATTTCATTTCAAAATTTTCATGTGAAACAAGGGCGATAGAATTGGAAAATTTATAATACTTTGGAGAATAGAGGAGAAACATATCATCCAAAATTTAGCTTGAAAAGACGAAGGCATCATATCATCGAGGAGAGAGGCATGAATTTGGGGAAGGTGGGAAGGTCATTTACAAATGGGGCCCACATGTAAAATTGATGGAGAAGAAGTTGATGGGATAATAAGTTCCATGATATGCTTAAAAAAAAAAAAAAAAAAAAAACCCATCAAAGCATGAAGGCCATCAAATAAAAAGTGTTCCCAAACACTCATAATTTTTTTGATGGACTTATTATCCCATCTAATGGGATAATAAGTCCATTAGGTGAGTTTCCAAACAGGCCCTTAGTTGATCTAGACTAAATTAACTCATTAAAGATAGGCTACACATGACCCAAGAAGAATTATAGCTTGAGATAAATCTAATACATACATGAAATATTTTTTAAAAATCCTAAAAATATATTTCAAGTGCTGATTCTTTACTAAAAAGATACATCATAGTATTAATTAGTACTCGAAAATTCTTCATAATCTTAAAAAATTATTTTGAAATCTTAAAAATTATTTTAGGATAATAACCGATACTAAAAAGATACTAAATGATATTAAAAAAATTTATATATAAAAAAAAGTTTAAACCACCTAAATCTTATCTAAAAAGTAGTGAAGGAAAATAAAAGACACCGTACATAAAAGACAGACACTTTCTATGTAAAAGCTGAAAATACATCACGGATTGCGACATCACATGGGACCACCCTTTGCAAAACACTCATCGCAAAAGGAGGAGGGATTGCGCTTTTTAACGAGCTGAAACTTCGTTCTGGAAAATTCTCCGAAGCTACGTTATATGTAATTTCACAAGAAAATGCAGAAGAAAGAAGGCAAAAGTCATTTGTTTATATAATATATATATATATATAGGAGACCCATTTCTATGAGTCTACACATTGCTTCAATCTCTGCCCTAGTCTTTACTTATCACTCCCCTCTCTCTCTCAAGTAGTCATTGTCTCCATCATCTCTCTGCCGTGCGACGCCACTTAAGGCGGCGTCTTCCTCCATCATCTCCGTCTTCAGTAGATCGCCAAAGAACGTTCTCCCTCCTTGATCCAGATCCGGTGAGCTTGAACCCGTAATTTTCATATTTGCTTGATCTCAATATTTTATGGCGTGTTTCGGTATGAATATTCCATTTGTGTTCTCCATGATTTGTTTGAGCTTGGGAAGAAGAAGGGAATAATAGGGTGTTTTCTCTCAATTAGGATTTAGGAAAAGAAATTTTGTTAGTGGGTAGGAGTTGATAAATTTTTGTAAAGACGCTGATTTAAATCATTCTCACAAATCAAATTTTGGGAAAATTCCTTTAAAAATCGTCTGAAATACCCATCTCTTTGGAAAGAATAGGGAAGGCAGGAAGGAGGAGGTTCTTTTCTCAAACGCCGAATCCCGAACCAATTCTCTAAATAAGCGATGAAATTTATATAATAGACATGCTTTATCGGACCTCACTTGTTCTTGCCTTCAAGTTTGCAAATTTGCATCAGAACATCGCACACAGGCTCCATAAACACCAAAGAAATTCTACAGATTAGGAACTGCTTTCAAAAGAATATGTATGTTAGAAATATAGGCGATCTTATCATGCTGAACAATTAAATAGCATAAGATCAATGCGGAAAATTGAAGTAGAGATCACAAATACCTCCCGCCATTGACTTGTGTCCGAGGAAGCAAGGACGAGCTTCGAGTCTCCAAACGAACGAATCCAAGCCGCCAAGCGTGAACGAACTCCGAGTCTTTGTCCTTCGATCCTTCTCTCCGAATCGGCGATGGTGTGCTTTCCTCAAGGTCGAGCAGGTTCGGGGGACCGCATGCAATTACACCGTGCGTCTCCTCCGGCCATCACAGCTAAAA
This sequence comes from Acacia acuminata, assembly GCA_019022655.1. Classification (NCBI taxonomy): domain Eukaryota; kingdom Viridiplantae; phylum Streptophyta; class Magnoliopsida; order Fabales; family Fabaceae; genus Acacia; species Acacia acuminata. The sequence goes on along the minus strand of JAFJYI010000028.1, from coordinate 3,495,571 downwards.
AAGGAAACGCATTCAATACGCAAAGTGCGTATTAATTGGGCCGTTACATAGATTAATGGCACATTCAATACGCACTTATTGCGTATTAATTGGGCCAGTTATAGCATTAATGGCGCATTCAATACGCACTTATTGCGTATTAATTGAGCCGTTACGATATTAATGGACGGTTACAAAACCAAGAATAATGTGGGTCATAATAGAAATAACGGAATATTAATTGCTGAATTAAATATTCCAACATTCTCCCACTTGGCCCACATACTTCAGTATATACCTTTGAAAAACAAAATGCATGGATCATAGCGATAGGTCCTCTTAAAGTGAGTAGTATCTTCCATGTATCATAGTGCATCGTGTTTCCCAAGCCCAAGTAACTTAATGAATAAACCCTACGTTTATTCTTGGTCCAAACTCAATGATGTTCCTCAAATTAAACAAATAAATGTGTACACAAACTGAAATGAGAAAAACATCACAAATGGGGTTCCATAAAATAACAACGTTCTTACAACGAAAGAAAATCATTCAAAACGAAATTCAAAGAAAGGCACTAATTCCCATTCTTTCCACATGATCCATAAACTTCATCGAGGCATGCCTTTAGTTAAAGGATCAGCAATCATCAATTCAGTGCTGATGTGTTCGATGACCACTGTTTCATTCTTAACACGTTCTCTTATGGCTAGATACTTGATGTCGATATGTTTGCTTCGACTACCACTTTTGTTGTTCTTAGCCATAAAGACAAAGCAGGGTAATTGTCACAATATATCTTTAATGGCCTAGAAATTGAATCCATGATTCTAAGCCCAAAAATGAAACCCTTCATCCATACACCATTCGAGGTAGCCTCAAAACATGACACGAACTCAGACTTCCATCGTAGAAGTAGCAATCAAAGACTGCTTCTGCTACTCCATGACACAAACTCTCCACCGGCTAGCATAAAAATATATCCAAGTGGATTTCCTTGAGTCAATGCAGCCCAAGATAGTCTCGAGTCGGAATAACCGATCACTTCTAGATTGTCGATCCGTTTGTACTTAAGCACGTAATCCTTAGTCCCTTGAAGGTATCTCAACACCTTCTTCACAAACTTTCCAAATGGTCCATACCTGGATTACTCGATATCTCCCTAACATTCCAACAAAGAATGCAATGTCGTCCGGTGCACTGAGCATACATAAGGCTTCCTACAAACAAGCATAAGGGATGTTTTTCATTTGTTCCCTCTCAAAATCATTCTTTGGACACCGATTCAGATTGAACCTGTCACCTTTCACAATGGGAGCTGCGCTTTGTGAACAATGCCTCATCCGAAATCTTTCTAAAACTTTGTTGATATAGGTCTCTTGAGACAAACCTAGAACACCTCTACGTCTGTCTCTTTGTATCTTAATGCCAATGACATAAGATGCATCTCCCATATCCTTCATATCAAAGCTTTTAGAGAGGAATTGTTTTACTTCATACAATAAGCCATTGTCATTGATTGCAAGCAAAATATCATCCACATATAGAATTAGAAAACAAATCTTACTCCCACGACCTTCGGTATATACATTCATCCATAACGTTCTCCACAAAACCAAAAGAAGAGATAACGTCATGAAATTTTAAATACCATTGTCGGGAAGCTTGTTTCAATCCATATATGGATTTTCCGAGCTTGCATACCAAATGCTCACCATCACTAGAGGAAAATCCTTCAGGTTGTTTCATGTAAACCTCTTCCTCTAGTTCTCCATTGAGAAAAGCCGTTTTCACATCCATTTGTTGCAACTCCAAATCAAAATGTGCAACTAATGCTAGAATGATGCGAAGAGAATCTTTCTTAGATACGAGAAAATGTCTCCTTGTAATCGATTCCTTCTCTCTCGAGTGAATCCTTTGGGTACGAGTCTTGCTTTATGTCCGTCAAGGTTGCCTAATGAATCTCTTTTTGTTTTGAAGACCCATTTACATCCAATGGCCTTCGCACCATCGTGCAACTTAACAAGATCCCAGACTTTATTGGATGCCATAGAATTCATCTCATCCTTCATAGCATCATACCATGATACTCGAATCTCTACAGTTCATTGCTTGTGAAAACGTTGCGGGATCATTTTCAGCTCCTATATTATAGTCAGATTCTTGCAAATACACAATGTATTCACTAGGTATAGCTGGTCTTCTTGGTCTAGTAGATCTCCTCAATGTTGTTTCATTATCTTCTTGAGGAACTTGTTGTTCAACTGGTTGTTCAACAATTTCTTGTTGTTCCTCATCAACAACTTGATCTACCGGATCAATATCGCCGGTTGTGGATGTTGTATGACCGGTTGTACAACACTCGGTTGAGTCAAGGAGCATTGTCAACAACCAATCTAAGTCCCGAAGTAGAAGGTTGGCAATCTAAATGATCTTCTTCGAAACTAGGTTTCTGAATTGATCGCTCCCACTAATCAAGTCATTCTCAAGAAATTTAGCATTCCTTGATTCCACAAACCTAGTGGTATGAGATGGACAGGTAAAACCTGTACCCCTTAGACCTCTCGGCATATCCAATGAAATATCCACTAATGGTCCTTGGGTCCAGCTTCTTTTCTTGTGGGTTATAGATTCTGACTTCATACGGGCATCCCCAAACGCGTACATGTCGCAAACTCGGTTTCCAACCCTTGAATAACTCAAATGGTGTCTTTGAGACAAATGCGGGAACCCGCTTTAATATGTACACAGCCGTCTTAAGTGCATCAACCCACAAGGACTTAAGTAGCTTAGAGCTACTAAGCATACTTCTCACCATGTCCAATAATGTTCGGTTTCTTCTTTCTACTACGCCATTCTGGTCTGGAGAACCAGGCATGGTGTATTGGGCAACAATCCCATGTTCTTGAAGAAACTTCGCAAATGGACCAGGTGCTTGTCCATCTTCGCTTATCTACCATAATATTCACCACCTCTATCTGATCTCACGATCTTAATTTGTTTACCACATTGTTTCTCTACCTCGATTTGAATACCTTAAAGGCATCCAATGCTTCGTGCTTGTTATGAAGCATGTAGAGATACATATATCGTGAGTAATCATCAATAAAGGAGATGAAGTATTTCTCGACCATACGCGTCCATTTCGGACTACAAATGTCCGTATGTATGATTTCTAACAATTCAAGACTCCTCTTAGCACCTTTCTTTGACTTGTTAGTCTGCTTTCCCTTTATACAGTCTACACAAGTCTCAAAATCAGTAAAGTCCAGAGTACTAAGTACCCCTTCCTTCACCAATCTTTCAATTCTCTGAATGGAGATATGTCCCAATCTTCGGTGCCACAACGTAGAGGAATTCTCATTCATAACACTACGTTTCGAACCAACAGAAACATGCATGGCATCATAAGTAGTATCATGTTGTAAGTAAATAAGAAAAAGATCGTTAGACAATGTACCATTCCCAACTTTATTTGATTTATAAAACAGATCCAAAGATGTCTCATAAAACACAAAGGAATAATCCAAAAGTACAAGTCTTGAAACAAATTAAGTTCCTAGTGAAACTTGGAACATAAAATGTCTTTTCCAAATTTAAAACATAGCCACTACTTAGAACTAAACTGCAAATCTCTACAGCCTCCACATGCGAACGAATCCTTCCACCCGAGTAGATGAATTGTTCACTTCCCAATGGCTTCCTTAGGTTTTGCGTACCCTTTCTTCTCAAGCCACTGCTGGAATTTAGAGCGAGTCCTTCTTCATGTGTCCCTTCTTTTACGTAAGAAACACTTGGATTCCTTCTTAATTCCACCTTGGGGTGGTGTTTTTCCTTTCCCCTTCTTCTTGGCTTGAGTGTGACCCTTTTTCTCAGTTGTCATATGACCCTTTTTCTCAGTTGTCATAAATGAACTCTCCCCCATCTCCATTTTCAGCCTTCCCTCCTCCTGAACACACATGGTCAAAAGTTCATTGATTGACCATTTATCCTTATGTGTGTTATAGGATATCTTGAAGGGCCCATATGGTCATGGAAGAGTGTTCGAATGTAGTGGACAAGGAAAGAGTCGACATGTCAACCTCAAGTTGCTTTAGTTGAGCCGCAATGTCCCTCATTTGCATGATGTGCTCACGCACACCTTTCACCGTAGTAAGTCTTAGGGATGAAAACTTCATAATTAGGGTGCCGGCAAGTGCCTTACCCGAAGTCCGAAATTGATCATCGATCGCCTTGTGGCCTAATTTTGTCATACTTTCGACAAACCACGAATCCCAAGAGATATGAGTCTTTATGAACATTACGAGAGACGATTAGAACGCCCCACTTTTCATAAAGATCAACCCGATCTGGAGCGCTAGTTGTCAGAATGGAAGGTGGTTCGCCTTTCCTTATAGCATAATCAATGTCCATCCACCCTAATTGAGAAGAACTCTTTCTCTCCATACCTTATAGTTATCACCCTCGGTTCGGGAATATCGTTTTTCATATCGAGAAATTCGCAGTTGTTTTACTACATAATTAAGAAATACATGCTTAAAAAATCGAAATTGAGACTAATAAACTAAATCATGTTTTACCAATGTAAATCATGTTGAAATTCATAAATCTACCGACATACAACTTGCCTCACGTGGGCTAAAGTTCTAATTCAATTAGATTTATACTCAACTCAGTATGATAAAACTACCAAATTATTTCCCTATTCTTAATTCCTGGGTAAGTTAAGAATATAATTTGATATTCTATCCTAATTAATCATACAAAACATACAATAAAATATTCCTGTGGGATAAAATTTTATTATATTACATATGATCTATTACAACTAATGTCACTATGTGATCATACATTTCAATATATAATCTCAACTAATTAAAGATGCTTGGGCTACTCTTTAATTAATTTTTTTTTATAGCAAAACTCTTTAATTAATTAAAACATATAGATCACTCAACATTAAATTTAATATCGCAACAAACTATAAGCAATATTAAACTAAAATTGGAAATTAATGTACTTTTATAATTCAACCATGTATATAAAACTAATATATATACAATATAAAAGTACCAGGCTAGCTGAATGGTCTAAAACTTCAAATTAAGACCGAAGCCCAATGGGATGTGATTCCAAAACCCATTTCGGACATTCAAAGGTTTTTCATAACATATAACAAATCATTTAAATTCATTAATAGTTTATTTATAAACAAATCTGAGAGCCTAGCTCACCGGCACAGGCCGGCCTACCGGGCATCCTGCACTTTACCGGTTCTGAGTTCGAAACGCCTCTGGACCATTTTTTTAAATTTCAGAAAACTTTGCTTATCAATGAAAAATGTTGATATATGTTAAATGACAAACTACAAACACATGGAGCACACGGCGCACTGGCAAAATGTCTTTAGGCCTTTAGGGTGTATACCACGCTTCCACTAGTCTCAGGTTCGAAACTCCACTTTAAACCTTATGTAAAATTTTGAAACCGAATAATAAATCAGATATATATCTTAACAGTTCAAAATATTACTACTATGAGTGCGTGGCATAGCTGGCAAAGTGCCAGCCTCCAAGCACTCAATCACGCCTGGGTCCTGCGTTCAAAACTGTCAAGATCGATTCTCGCACTCCTTTTTTTTTTAAATCAAAACGTCAAAACGACGTCGTTTCAAGCTTCTTCCTTACCCGTTTGAACCCTACCCGACCCGTCAACCCGAAAGCGACCCGGAAGAGTCGCCGCGACCCGCGATTTTCAGCGTGACGTTTTCCGATGATCGGAGAGCTCGGAAACAAAGATTTTCGACAAAGAAAAAAAAATATATAAAAATGATCCAAATGCAATATACTTTATACAATAATTAAAATCAATACAAATCTCAACTGAAACAAAGCAAATCAACTGATCGAAAAATTCTGAATTTTCGACAGCAGAAATCATGGATGATACAGAAACAAGATATGACAATTGCAACATATATTAATATCAAGCATCATCCAGATTACGGGTTTGCTTTACAGATTAATATGATCCTCTAGAATTTCAAAAATTAGGATCTCCAGTTCTCAGAACGAAAAATTGAAACAATTGCATATCAAAAATCGGTCAACATATTTATCGATTCCAGAGAATAAATATCAGAAAAAAAAAATATTTCCAGAAAAATCCAGATTGAAAACATCTCTTCTTTCTCATGAAAACCGATTCATCGAAAATCAAGGCAGAGGTATATGAACAGCTCTGATACCAAATGTTAGAAATATAGGCGATCTTATCATGCTGAACAACTAAATAGCATAAGATCAATGCGGAAAATTGAAGTAGAGATCACAAATACCTTCCGCCATTGACTTGTGTCCGTATAAAGGGGACGAGCTTCGAGTCTCCAAACAGAACGAATCCAAGCCACAGAACGAACTCCGAGTCTTTGTCCTTCGATCCTTCTCTCTGAATCGGCATGGTGTGCTTTCCTCAAGGTCGAGAAACGAGGTTCGGGGGACCGGGACAGGACCAATTACATCGTGCGTCTCCCCTCGGCCATCACAGCTAAAAAAGGAAACGCATTCAATACGCAATAAGTGCGTATTAATTGGGCCGTTACAGTATTAATGGCGCATTCAATACGCACTTATTGCGTATTAATTGGGCCGTTACAGTATTAATGGCGCATTCAATACGCACTTATTGCGTATTAATTGAGCCGTTGATTAATGGACGGTTACAAAACCAAAGAATAATGTGGGTCATAAATAGAAATAACGGAATATTAATTCTTGAATTAAATATTCCAACATGGTTCTCACCAAATACGGAGGAGGAGGGGGCTTGGCTGTGGATCATCAAAGCTCCTCCTTCCCGCTTCTCTCTCTCTGAGTGGTCTTGAGATAAATTGACGAAATTTTTAATATCCAAATTTATGACATCTCACTTTTAAAAGGAATTTTTCCTAAAATTTTTAACACTGATAAAATTTTCAAAACTTTATCCAATTTTTCTTTTGTTTAGTTGAGTTTTACTTCGTGGCTTTTTTATTTTTTTTAATTTTGACGACATACTAAACCAGGTTTAAAAACTTACTTCTAATCTCAAACTCAATCACAACCCAATTTTAATCTCATTCTCAGTCACTTAGAATTTAGTCCAATGTGCCAAATGTGGCCTTTTTTTAAAATTTCCAACATTATATTTTTTTGGCACCATGTACATATTTTAGAAAGTTCAACATTATGTTTCTCATTATATTATATTTTATAATTTATTTCTTCGTAAACCCTATGTATTATTAATTATTTTTAATAATTTATCATGTGTTTGCATACTGGCCCAAGGTGGACCATCAAATATGAAAATTTCTCCTCAATCAGAAAAGGTAATCTGGTATGCTTTTGCTCAATAAAATAAAGGGTTAATATAATTATTGGTCCCTCAAATTTATGTTCATTTTGATTTTAGTCATTTAAGTTTTAAATTATAGGTTTTGGTTCCTTAAATTTGTACTCAGTTTAAAATATTAGTCCCTATAACTCAATAAAAAACTTGAACCATTTTGTCTCTAGAGAAACTAAGACCAATGGTTTAAAATTTAAGGGACCAAATATAGTATTAATCCAAAATAAAATATCAACGCCTTATGTAGATAATTTGCATGCACTATTGTTCCTGCGGTTTATTCTCTTCCCACTCATCTTTTCAATTCTATACATAATTGTCCTATGACTTTTTTTTCCCTTCTGCTTTTTAAGTTCATGTACGTAACATCGTTTTTATTGATCATATAAAAAATTGCATATTAAGAAAAATAAATCCTTTATTTTTAAATCTAAATAAAATAATAGGTTATTTATATGCACAAGGTAATAAATGCTAAAATAAAACAGGTTTAAATTTTAATTTACATTGAGATCACAATTTAAAAATAATAGTGATATGGATGATAATAATAAAAGAAGTTTTTAAATATATTCTTAATATGCAAGAGGTAGTATATTTTAAAATAATCTGTTTCAGAAAGGCAATTGAAGTCTCGTTCTTTCTTTTTGTTAGTGCCCATTGCTTTATTGTGTGTGCCCCACAACTACTTCGTCATCAACAATTTCAGTTTTGTGGTAAGTAATAATATGATACCCAAAATTGCTTGGTCTAGGGAGAGACATCTTGATCACAAGCCTTGATTCGGATTGGTCAATTACTCAAATACTTAATTATAAAATCAAAAAAAGCGTCAGACACATTGGGTGGCTCAAAAAATTATTAAAAAAAATCAATTAATTCATTTCTTCATGATCATCAAAATTATTGATTATTGATTTTCACACATATGTATATATATACATATACATATATATATATATATATATATATATATATGTATGTATTATATATATATATATATATATATATATATATATATATATCATCATCATCATTCTCCACAATTTTTGTGAGTTAATTAAAATTATTTCCTTAATCTTTACTAGTAGGAAGCCATCATGACCGGGTTAGCAACATCTTCTTCCTCTTTCAATTACCGATGGACTTACGATGTCTTTATTGATGTCTTTATCAATTTTTGCGGCGAAGAGGGGGCTTGTTGCTGTGGATCATCAAAGCTCCTCCTTTTGCCTTTTCTCTCTCTGAGTGGTCTTGAGATAAACTGACGAAATTTTTAATATCCAAATTTAAGACATCTCACCTTCTTAATGATTTTGATAAGTTTAGTAACCTAAATATAAGAATTTGGGTATTCTAAATCACTTTTAAAAGGAATTTTTCCTAAAATTTTTGACACTGATAAAATTTTCAATAAAACCTTATCCAATTTTTCTTTTGTTTAGTTGAGTTTTACGTCGTGACTTTTTTATTTGAGAAAATTTCATATAAAGTTCTTGAAATAGGAAAATTCTAAATTAGGTTGGTAAATTCAATAAATCCCTAATTAAGTTATCGACTCAATTTAGAATTTCAAAATTTAGATTGCTTTCTCATATTCCCCTCTTTCATCTTAAAAGATTTCAATACTTTTTAACTTATTTTTAAAATAAATGTAAATATATATAAACATTAATATACAATAAAATAGAATAAAATAGAATAAAATATGCTTAATGATAACCTAAATAAGAATTAAGAATTTGGGAATTTCAAATGAAAGGAATTTTCCCTAAAATTTTTAACACTGATAAAATTTTCAATAAAAACCTGGATCACTTTGCCTTTTAGAGAGACTAAAACCAATGATTTAAAACTCAAGGGACCAAATAAATATAGTATTAATCCAAAATAAAATATCATCGCCTTATGTAGATAATTTGCATGCACTACTGTTCCTGTGGTTTATTCTCTTCCTACTCATCTTTTCAATTCTATACATAATTGTCCTATGACTTTTTTTTCCTTCTGTTTTTTAAAGTTCATGTACTATACAATTTGTAACATCGTTTTTATTGATCATATAAAAAATTGCATATTAAGAAAAATAAATCCTTTATTTTTTATTTTTGAAATCTAAATAAAATAATAGGTTATTTATATGCACAAGGTAATAAATGCTAAACTAAAACAGGTTTAAATTTTAATTTACATTGACATCACAATTTAAAAATTATAGTGATATGGATGATAATAAAAAAAAGTTTTTAAATATATTCTTAATATGCAAGAGGTAGTATATTTTAAAATAATCTGTTTAAGAAAGGCAATTGAAGCCTCGTTCTTTCTTTTCTGTTAGTTCCCATTGCTTTATTGTGTGTGCCCCACAACTACTTCGTCATCAACAATTTCAGTTTTGTGGCAAGTAATAGTCTGATACCCAAAATTGCTTGGTCTAGTGGTGGATCAGATAGACTATAAATTAGGTGAACTAAGTTTAAATCCCATCTTATTCAAAAGGACCTTTAGGGAGAGGCATCTTGATCACAAACCTCGATTCGGATTAGTCAATTACTCAAATACTTAAATAGTAAAATCCAAAAAAAAAAAAAAAACATCAGACATTGGGTGGCCCAAAAAGTTATTAAAAAAAATCAATTCATTCATTTCTTCATGATCATTTCCATATACATACATACGTATAAATGGAAAAACACTTCTCATGTTGTAGGAGAAGTATTTTCTCATGTCACACACACATAAAATGGTGAGACTCAAATATATATAATTAGCATTATATATATAGGTGGGTTCCACTATTTCATGTGTGTGTAGGAATCTTTTTCTTTTCATGCCACATGAGAAGTTTAAACCCCCATATATATATATATACACATGTATATATATATCTTCATCATTCTCCACAATTTTTGTAAGTTAAATTAACATTATTTCCTTAATCTTTATTAGGTTGCCATCATGACCAAGTTAGCACCATCCTCTTCTTCTTTCAATTACCAATGGACTTACGATGTCTTTATCAATTTTCGCGGCGAAGATACTCGTCATGGTTTTACAGGAAATCTGTATAATGCTTTAAAGAAAGCGGGAGTTCGCACCTTCCTTGATGATGTGGAACTAGGAAGAGGGGATAAAATTACACTAGAACTTCTCAAAGCAATTGAAAATTCTAGAATGGCCATTACCGTATTTTCGAAAAACTATGCTTATTCCACATTTTGTCTCAAGGAACTTGTTAAAATTCATGAGTGCATTAAGGGAAAGGGTCGGTTGGTATTGCCCATTTTTTATGATGTGGAGCCTAAAGAAGTGCGACATCAAACAGGTTGCTATGAACAAGCATTATTTGAGCATAGAAAAAACCTAAGGGCTGATGAGGACGAGATAAACACTTGGAAGTTTACATTGCAAGAAGTGTCTAATCTTTCTGGCTACCATCTTAATCTACGGTAATTCAAAACTTTCATCTTGTCTTTTCTTTTCAACTCTGGTTTTTCTAGTAAATAAATTTAAATTTCCATACTACGGTGAATTTAATTAGAATTGACACACACACACATATATATTGCAACTTTTCAAGCAAGGTGATGAATATCAATTTATTCTAGGGTAATTCACAACTTTCATCTTGTTTTTTTACTCTGGTTTTCCTCCTTTCCTAGCTTCAAATTAGTTTATAAGTAAATAAACTTCAATTTCTTTGCCCAGGATAAATGTAATTTGAATTGATATATTTTTTTGCAACCTTTCAGGGAAAATGGTTATGAATATCAATTTATTGAAAGGATCATGAAAGAAATCTCTAGCAAAATTAAAAGGGATCCTTTAGATGTTTCTGAATATCCTGTTGGGCTAGAGTCTCGAGTGAAAGAAATAACCTCTCTATTACAAATTGAGTCAAATGACAGGGTCATCATGGTAGGAATTTGTGGAATGGGGGGACTAGGTAAAACAACAACAGCATGTGCTTTGTATAATTCAATTGCTGATAATTTTGAAGGTTTGTGCTTTCTCCATGATGTCAATAAAAAATCAGAGAAACTTGGCCTAGAAAAAATTCAAGAGACAATACTTTCAAATATCTTAGGAGTGCGCATGAAAATACAAAATGTTAATGACGGAGTTCAAGTAATAAAAAAGAGATTCAAAGAAAAGAAAATTCTTTTGATTCTCGATAATATTGACAATCATGAGCAATTGAAAAAATTAGCTGGTGATTGCATTTGGTTTAGTGGTGGGAGTAGGATCATTGTAACCACAAGGAACAGACATTTACTTCAAAGGCATGGGGTTGAACGTATATATGACATGGAGGTTTTCAATCCTAAAGAATCTCTTGAATTGTTCAGCTGGAATGCTTTTAGAAATCGCCAAGTAGACCCATGTTACAATGATGTTTTGAATCGTGCAAGAACTTATGCACAAGGCCTTCCTCTTGCCCTCAGTGTAATAGGCTCTAAATTGTATGGAATGACTGTAAATGAATGGGAATCTGCACTTGACGTATATGAAAAAAGCCTCCATAGAGACATTGAACAAGTATTGAGGCTGAGTTATAAGGACCTAGAAGAAGTTGAAAAAGAAATATTCCTTGATATTGCTTGTTTCTTCGAAGGAAAAGAATTGGAATATGTCAAATATATGGTTGAAGCAGTTTATGACTTTAATAATTTAAGTTATTTTTTTAGAACGTTGGTTGATAAATGCCTTATAAAGATTGAAAAGTCATCGAATCATATTCAAATGCATGATTTGATATGAGATATGGGGAGAAAAATTGTGAATGAAGAATCACCAAACAATCCAGGAGAACGGAGTAGATTATGGTTCCATCGAGATATTGTTAATGTTTTGGAACACAATACAGTAAGTAATACTAGTTGGGGTGATTTCTTTTTCTTTTTCTTTTTTGTGTTATAATTTTATTGTTATTTTCACAATATCTTAGTTGGCATATCCTTATATATGTGATTTATGCTTATTTTCCTTGTTATATGATGTTATTAACTCGTTTTTTATGCATAGTTGTTAAGTCCTTTTGTCTCACTCATAAAATCAATGCATGGAATTTATTTAATGAATGAATGGGTTGAATTAGTTTTTCATAAGGTGAAATTCTTAGAACTGATTTTTAATGGTGCATGAACTGTTGGATTTTTAGAACTGATTTTATAGATTTAGGGTGAAATTTTTTCCCACACACACGTGATGTATCAAAAAATAAATAAATAAAATATATATATGTTTTAAGTGTTAAGCTTTTATTTTTATCATATTTTTTAAAAATAAAGAGTTTTGTATTATACAAGAATTTACTTTTAAAAAATCATATAAAGTTATATAAAAATCTTTGAAAGATTTCACATCACTCAAAAATAAATATATAATCAGTAAATTAATATTCAGAAAAAAAATTCAATTTTGTTAGAACAACATATAAAATTCAATTTTCAAATACGTGATAAACGATGATAGTTTATATTTTCTATTTGATTTAATTTGATTTTTCTAGATATAATCCTAAAATATACAGTCACTTCAAATTTTATACAAAATAAATGAATGTTTGAATTCATTATATAATAACATAGAATAATTAAGATTATTTATAAATAACTAATAAACAAGACATTTATATTTATGCTATTGTTGAATTCTCATCGAAGAACCTCCTAAATATTTAGTAAATGAATAAACTTTATGTATAAGTAAGGAAACAAGTTTGAGAGTGCGTGTTTGTGTAACCATAGATGGTCAAAAGAGTAAAATCGAGTTGAGAAGTAGACAACCAATTTATCTTGATCACCAACTCGATTGCTCTTAATAGATTCCTGAAGTACTACAATCAAATCATTATTCTGATTGGCCGCAATTAATGATTAAACCCTTTTTAGATAATTTAAGATATTTTTAATAACCAAAGCCATTAACTCAGTGTCTGAAGTCAAGGTTTGATTCTTAAGAGGTTTACATGCATATATGTTGAGGCTGAGTTGAAGATATTTTAGGTCCATTTATTGGGTTGTGGGATTTTTATATCGAAGTATGTCACTATTTCAAATTTGTGGATTTTTTTTCTTCGTATTATTGCATATGCTTCAAATTTCTAATCTTTTCAACATGATTTTCATTTGTTGTTCACTTGAAAGGGCACAAATAAAGTTAGGATGATAGTGCAAGACAATTGGTGGGAATGCATAAGAGTAAACTGGGAGAGGAGAACCCTTCAAGAGTATGAAAGAGTTAAAAGTTCTCATTTTAGTGAATGTGAAATTTTTAAAGGATTTCAAATATCTTCCTAAGAGCTTAAAAGTGCTGAAGTGGGAATCATATCCTTCTTCACGTTTGCCTCCTAATTTTAGTCCAAAGGAGCCTGTTGTGCTTGACATTGAGGATAGTTGTTTGAGTTCGTTGGAAACAAAAATTAAGGTAAGATCCCAATTGTATAAGCATTTCTAGTTAGCTATCTTGTACTTAATTGTTTCATTCTTTTTTTTTTTTTAATTAAACTGTGTAGATGATTTGGTTATTGCAGACTTTGGACAATTTGGGCATTTTGAATCTCGCATGGTGTGATAATGTTGAAGAGATACCTGATCTGTCGAATCTCAAAAATTTGAAGGTATTAAACCTTGAGGATTGCAACAATTTGATTGGAATTCATGATTCAATTGGCTATTTACCAAAACTTGAGATCTTGAATGTAGAAGGTTGTTTCAAGTCAAGACCTTCCCACGTGCCATCAAGTTACCCTCTCTTAGACAACTCATTCTTACTTACTGCATAAGTCTGAAGTACTTTCCGGAAATACTTGAAAAAGGGAAAATAAGAGAACTATCTTTAAAGAACACAGGAATAGAAAAATTGCCTTGGTCGATTTGCAATCTTTCTGAGCTTAGGGAGTTACGGATTGACGGTAATACGGAAGTCATTAAGATCCCGAATAGCATTTTTCTATTGCCGGAAATACGAGAGATCACAGTGCATAATAGTTATGGGGAGGTGATATCATGCAATTCAAAGGAAGCCAAAGAAATGTCAATTTGGTCCAAGAAATGTCCCAACAGAGTTGTGTTTGTTCTCCCATATTGTAAAATATCAGATGATATCCTTAGAATTGATCTTAGTCGATTTATGAACTTGGAGTATTTGGAGTTACAGGGTAATAATGATTTCACGATTTTGCCGGCATGGATGAAAGAATGTCAGTTTTTGGAGACACTAGTGTTAAATGAGTGCCGTCATCTGAGAGAAGTTGAAGGGATTCCACCACGCATAAGACGTTTAGAAGCAAGAAACGCTTGTCATTGAGTTTAGAGTCCAAAAGCATAATATTGAGTGAGGTAATCCATTTCTCTCTTTGATCGTTAGTCCTTATTATATTCACAAAATATATGTATTGAGTTAATGTATTTTGCTCAACACTTGTTTTGATCCACAGGAATTACATGGGGCTCTTGATAAGTCAGGGGAAGAAGAACTGTGGTTTTTTTTTGTGCCGAGTAGAAGCATACCGAAGTGGTTTGATCACACAAGCAAAGGAGCTTCTATTTCCTTTTGGTTTCGTAACTCCTTCCCAACTCTATGCCTCTGTCATCTTCTTAAACAAGCGAAAGCTGAATCCTTCGATTTTTCCTTTCTTTCGCGGGTATTCGATCTTTCCTTTCATGTGCGGGTGGACATCAATGAGGAACTAGCATTTGGTCAAAGTATTCTGCCTTTATCACCTGAGTCAAGAAATTTGGATGATGATCATTTAGTTGTGTACATTCTAAAATGGGATGATAGGTGTCATTTTAAGAGAAAACAACTTCGTCTAGAACATCAGTGGTATCATGCACAAGTTTGTTTAATCAATGATGAAGACAAGGTTATGGAAGAGAGCGGGATGTATGTAATCAAACAACTTTATAAGATGGAAGATATCGAGTTTTATAAATCCTTATCATCAAACATTGAATTCCACTTGGGGTAACCAAGGTAAGCCTATGCGCTCTTCTTCTATCACTACTAATTTAAGTTTTTCAAATTGAAATTGCATTTTTCTCCAAATTACATATTGATTATAGTTTGTTGTTAGGTCCACAATCTTTCGTAATATATTTATGTACATAACACAGATTTCAGATTTCAGATGATGATCAATATCTATTTGAGTTGATCTCTCCATTATCTACACATTAGTGGAGACAATTGATGTAAAGTATTAATGAAAAAACACACTACAAAAAATAAAGTATTCCTTTTATCATAATAATAAAAGAAACTGAAATAGCTCAAGAGAGTTGACCTATATTCACTTTCGGGGTAAATATAATAACACCAAGATGCCACTCTAACCCTTATTATATATCCAATTTGATCAAGTCTCACATAATAAGAAATAAAAATTAAGACCTTTAATATATATGTTAAATTGATTTAGTTTTCAAAATTTGCCCTTATTTAATAATGAAAATTGAAAAAAGGAGATGTTTTACACTCTCTCCCCCTAAATTTTCAATAGGGTTAAAATTGGAAAACAATTTAATAAGATATTTACGAACATTTTTTTTTTAAAACGAACCAGACTTGTAATAAGCATAAGAGTGGTAATTAAGTGATAGTGTGATATAATAATAATCACATTAATTACTTGCCAAACAGGTCAATTTCAAAGCTCTATTAAATTGATATATGTAATTGTAAATAATATTAATAATGAGTAAAGTGGCTCTCTTGATACCCTTGTTCTGGAACATCCTTGATTTGAATATAATCCACCAATAATTTACCCCCAACAAAACACACACACTCACTTTTCAAAGCTATAATGAATTGATATATGTAATTGTAAATAATATTAATAATGAGTAAAGAGGCTCTTTTGGTACCCTTGTTTAGGAGCATCCTTGATTTGAATATAATCCACCAATTTACCCCCAACAAAAAACTCACATATAGATAGAGACAAACATAGACATAGAGACACACACTCGCACGCACATATATACACGAGACAGACAGTACACACATATAGACAGACAAACACACACACACACACAAAGATAGATGAGATAAACACACACACACACACACACACACACATAGAGACAGAGACAGACACACACAGACAGACAGAGAGACAAAGACAGACAAATATATCTATATATATATATATATATGTATGTATGTATATGTTTAGGCAAATAATTTCCGTTAGAATCATTTCTAGAAATATTTCAATCTGATGATGATAAACTTTACACACACACAGATATATATGTTTAGGCAAATAATTACTGTTAGAATCATTTCTAGAAATATTCTAGTCCGCATTTTAGCCTAATGATGATAAACTTCACACACACAGAGATAGAGACAGACAAACACACACACAAAGACAGACAGACACATACACACACAGAGACAGAGACAGGGAGACAAAGACATACACACATACAAAAACACTGATAGGTAGATAGATATAGAGACAGAAACAAACATATATATATATGTGTGTGTGTGTGTGTGTGTGTGTTTAGGAAAATAATTATCGTTAGAATAATTTCTAGAAATATTTCAGTCCGCATTTCAACTTCGATGATGATAAACTTCACAAGGACAAAAATATATATGTTTAGGCTAATCATTTCTAGAAATAGTTCAGTCCACATTTCATCGATGATGATTAACTTTTATTTGCTTTATTGATCTCCTCATTTTCATTATTAAATCTGATTTAATAATTTATTATCATTCAAGAATATGATAACATTGCCTTGTTAAAAGGGGCTCTATCTCTTGATATATGTAATTGTAAATAATATTAAGGAGTAAAGTGGCTCTCTTGTTTCCTTTGTTCAGAAGCATCCTTATTGAACTTTGATTTGAATTATACTTCACTGCCAATGTTGCCATCGACAGAGCACACTTGTGAGACCTTCGAAAACCAAGGTATGTTCATAAAATTGTAATTATCCACCAATCTACCCCCAACAATATGCAAATCTCTATCTATATTGAAACAAAAACTATGTGACTAACATGTAATAGCATTGAAGATGACGAGTGGCTATCCTTACCTCCTAGTTGGGAAATACCCTTTTATGATGAGTCAGCCAATCACCAAGTTACCAAGAGACATGTGGATTTCATGAAAGTGTATATAAGATTTTAAAAAAATTAAAATCTTAATTGGTCTTTGGATTGCAGAACTTCAACAACAAAAATATGTAAAATTCACCAATGGTGAACAAGTCCCAAAAAGTATTGAAGATGACGAGTGGGCACACTTACATCGTTGTTGGGAAACACTCTTTTATGATGAGTCAGCCAATAATCAAGGTAATAAGAGACGTGGATTTCATGAAAGTGTATATAAGATTTTAAACAAATTAAAATATTATTCGGTGTTTGGATTGCGTAAACTTCAGCAACAAAAAGATGTAACATCCACCAATGTTGAACGAGTTCCAAAAAGCTTTGAAGAGACTAGAAAAGCCAAAGGAAAGGAGATAACATTCTATGATGACGCCATAAATAAGTAATGACATGGCAATGTGTAGTAGGTATTCTTATCATTAATTACAAAAAGAATGTTGTTACATTTCTCTTTAATTTTTTAATATTTCATTAGTTAATTATGTGTTTTGATAGCAGTTTGGTTCAAAAATATATATGTGTATGTTAAAGTTTTCTCACTCTTTATTTCTAACTCCAAATTAAGGTTGTGTTTTGTAAAACCATGACCTCATGAAATCAAATTATCATCTCCTGGAATCGATTCCATGCCTTTCTACACCAGTTTAATTACTTAGATATGTTGTCTTTGTTTGTTGTGGCCTTAAAATAAAATGAAATGTAACTGATGTACCATACATAATCGGTTCACCATTCCATTTTAGCCCTGTTATAGCTATATATTAATTTGCAAAGTCTGAAAATTATCATGCTTTACGGAAAATATAATTAAAAATAGTAAATTTTATTTGTTACTCCTTATGATGGCAATTGAAAATAGGTCGGAACAAAGAAGACATAATGATGCTCTACTTTTTAGTTTCCTTTTTTGTACAAATGGTGTAAGCTGACTTATGTAATCCCCACAGATTTAAGCTTACACCTTCATATCTTGTCGTAAGAATGTCCTCAAACAACTCCTCAAATTTATAAAAATTTGTTATTATAGAAAAGCTATATGTTTCATCTATTCTAGATTCTAAATACATGTCATGATGACTTGCATGCTTCACGTTTCCGTTATTTTGCCTGAGCTTTGCACATTCATTTATTTTTTAGAAGAGTGAGATTCATATGAATCTCAGTCATAGTAATATAAACTCCATTTAAAACTATAGTTATGGTGTCTATGTAATCTACATAATTAAGGTGTGAGTTCTTTAGTTCAGGATTCATTTAGACTTGTCATTGTTGGCGTATCTCTGTAATTTGTTAATCAACATAATGATTTATTTGTTATATACTAGAAGCAATTAACCTTTGCATTAGTTGAAGCCATTAATCTAATATTGGACAGTTTCCATTGCTGGGCATAATGTCTAGATTTTTAGAATACTTGTGTTCGTACGTATTAACCTGCGCTTTAGGTCTTGATCGTTCTCTGCTTTCAAATATGTAACCACCCCAATAGCTTGACTTGTATCAGTTTTATGACTAATTTTCACAAAATATGTTTTATGGTAAATTCCAGTATTTACCATGGTGAAATGAGGTAAATATGGTACAGACATGCAATCAGAAACGTGTCAGAATGAGTAGGGGACCTTGAACATAAAACTCAATTTAAGTATAATCTCTCCATAAATCTGTTCTGTTTAAACAAACTTGAGAAGATAAGAAGAGAAAGCAGCAGAGGAACGTAGTTGGTTGGAATTTCATGTTCTTTTCTCCAAAGTTATGATTGTATTCACATGGATAAGATGTTATTGTTGTTCCTAGTGTACTGTGTAGGTAGAAATTGAATATAAAGTAAACAAAATAGCAAAACAAGAATATGTATTATTGAAAAAGGACATACAGAGAGCATACAACAAGTCTGTATAATATAGAAAAGCTTTAAACAAACTCACAAGACTGCCGATATGGTAATGGAAAAATGCAGAAATCCGAGCCCAACTTTCATTGTGTCCTTAAGACAATTTTGCTCCCTCAATACGGATGCCGAAGGTTTTCTGAACAATTGCCTCCCAAGATGGAGCGGATTATTCGTCTCCAGAAAGATGGCTACGTGCGTAATGCAAGCCCAAGTGAATCCAATGAGTCTGCTTTCGGAACGCACAGAATGTATATGCAATATGCAGAGAGAGTGTGTATGTAAAAAAGTCGAGGGTATGATTTTGTGACTAGAGCGCCTTATTTATAGACTACGAAAAAACACGATCGAGATGGACTTGTCTATTCTTTAACCGGTGCGTCGTGCAAACGGACGCACCCGAACGAAACGAACGAGGCGACTCGCGTCTCTTGCCGTGAACTGTGCGTCGTACGAACGGACGCGGCGAACGAAGCGAAACGATCCAAACGGATTGCAAAACGCGAGTCGCCTTTGGTTGGAAAACTCGGAGAGGCACAACGAATTATTTAAATGTTCGAAAATTCAAAAAGTAATTTAATAAAAAATTATTTTTTAATCCAAAAATTAATTTAATAAAAAATTAATTTTTTATTTCACACACGGACGGACCCGCCAGAGTGGGCGGCGTGCGACAAATGACCGAATTGGCGGACGACCCAAAGGCTCAATTAGTAGGATTCAAGTTGGGGCTCATATACCTTCTAACTTCTCTCCAATTAAGTAATGTGGAACTCTTATCCACACACACATTCCTTCTTACTTTTTCCTCTTCTTTTCCATCCTTCTTCTTATTCATAACCCATGAGATTTTATCCTAAAATTCCAACAGTTATGCTGTCAATTGCTGCAACTGAGTTTCACTCTTCATCTATGCTTCTCAATTACCATAGCTATTACTTTATTGTTTGAAGAATATATATGGTTTTATTTCATTACAGCGTACAATAGCGGATCAAAACAGAGTATGCTATTATGTGTGTTTATTAAGGTTATATTCTAGCTGTATATTACCATGATTTTGTTGTTGATGTGCTGTGGCTTGTGTACTTGTAACATCTCCTCTTAATGTATATGAATCCAAAGACTATATATATGACTTTAGGTTATTCCTATAATTGATGAATGTTGAATGCTCTATTTTATAAAGTTCCAATTCTGTTTGCTTTAAGTTGAGATGACAATGAGGTCAAACTATATTTCCTACGTTATGAAGCTTTCAGATCATCTCGACTTTTTGATCTCTTGTTTTCGTGCAGCTCTGTAGTGGTGTTTCATGTTAATAATGTTTCAATATGGAATTTGGAGAATAATGTTTTACAAGCAACGGTTTTCCACATAAAATCCTTGGTAACATAATAGCGTGCTCTGTTCCGCAAGTTTAAATTGTAATTTTGAAATAAAATCACAACCTTCAAATAATAGCCATGGCATTCAATTTTCGCATTTTTAAAAAGTTATTTCATTTTTAAAAAAAATATTCATTAGACCAAATAATTTGAAAGTCTTCCAAGAAATGAATAATTCCACAATTTCAAATTTATTCAATGCTCTTTATTGATAATTTTTTCTACCTTGCGCCACTACTTAAACAAGCATTGTAAGTATCCTTTTGGTGGAATGAACATATAATAAAGTACTTTAATTAAAATGAATGACAAAAAAACTTCCTTTTCAATTGTCAACATGCTTGCTTTTGCTTCTCTCAAATCAAGTTGCTCGGCTCATTGACATAAAGGTCAACAGAGTGTCGTGCGAGAAGTAGGATGACTATCCCAAAGCTACGATTTAGAAATAATAAAATATATTAATCACAAATTATTCAAGAAAATACATACATGTATTGATATGAAGGCATAGTTTGCGTACTTTGTGAATGTGAAATCTCATTTACTTATTATGTTTAAAAATATCTTCTTTCATTTCTTTGAACCTACTGTCAATATAAAAGGATCATGACATATTTATCATGGATTTTTCCCCCTCCTGAGATCCATCATAGTTATTTATTTTGGATGCTTCTTTCATGCTGATTATAGTTTTACGGCTGTGTGTGTGGTGTGGACACAAAGAAACCTACGAAGTGCGAAGTGTTGACACTAAGTTCACATGTGAATTAATGAATAATTGACTGTGTGATGAATAATTGAATATGTCATATGATATACTGCTAAGCATGCTATAATTATTGCTGTTAAGCTTCGTATGAACCTCGCTCTTCTCCAAAATAAAATGACAAGGAAAATTTAGGAAGAGGGAAAGAGAGAATAACCGAAGTGTTTTTTCCCCTTGTTTTGATATTTTGGTGTTGTTAATAGTTGATCTCGCCTGTTTGGGGGCACTCAAACACTAGGTTTTGTCATAAATCTATCAAACACCCCTTTTCCAGAAGCTATTCTACATCAAATCTAGGTTTGTAAAAGTTTGCTAAACACCTATATCCAAAAGCTATTCTCTAAAAGTTATTTTCTAAAAATCATTTTTACCTTGTAAATCCTAAAAACTATTCTTCAAAAGTCATTTTTACCTCGTAAATCGTGAAAATCATTTTTTCAGTACTAGTCAGTACCTTAAAATATTTCATGATCTTAAAAATTTATTTTAGGATATTAAAAAAATATTTAGAGTAACAACTGATCTTGAAAAAAACATTTCAAGGTACTAAAAAGATATTTAATTCTAACTTTTATTGAAAAGATACTTCTCATGGTCTTAAAATTTTATTTTAGGATATTGAAAAAATATTTCGGGGTAACAACGATCTTGAAAAGATATTTTAGAATCTTGTGGTACTAAAAAGATACTTAATCTTGACTAGTCTTGAAAAGATACTTCTCATGGTCTTAAAAATTTATTTTAGGATATTGACAAAATATTCCAGTGTAACAACTGATCTTGAAAAGATATTTCAAAAATCTTGACAATATTGTAAAATAAATTTTATGATACTAATGGGTACTAAAAAGATATTGAAAAAATATTTCCGATCTTGAAAAAGAAATTAGGATACTGAAAAAAAAATTCAGGGTAATGACTAATCTTGAAAAAATATTTCAGGGGTATAGAAAGGTACTAAAAAATATCTTAAGAATCTTGACTATCTTTGAAAAAAATACGATTATGGCGGAGGAGAGAGAAAAAGCTGAAAAAAGATTTTCACAAAACCTAGGTTTTGGCCTCAAAACCTAAGTTTTGATGAAGAATAACTTTTGAAAAAAAAAAATAGGGGCGTTTGATAAGGTTATGACAAAACCTAAGTTTTGATGCTTGGAAAAAATATGGGTGTTTGGAAAAAAATTTCAAAACCTAGGTTTGATGCAAAATAGCTTCCGGACAATTTTGGGGTGTTTGGCAAACTTTTGTCAAAACCTCGGTTTTGAAATTTTTTTCCAAACACCCATATTTTTTAAATATCTTTATAGTACCCGTCCAAATTTTGTAGTGTAAATTGACGAAGAATAACTTTTGTAGTGTATGTATATATTAGCTTCGATTCAAATTATAAGAACACTTTTATAGTGTAAATTGCACTACAAAAGTGTTCTAATAATTAAGACTGGAGGAAATATATATCGAACGAATCCAACAACTCACCCTTTTTTTTTTTAATAATAAAAAGTTTAGGTGAGTTCAGCACCGGTCCCCCACCAAGGCCAGGGCACGGCCCCAGGGCTCTTTGAGTACTTATAGGGGTACTTACGAGATTGCCTACCAAAGGAGCCCTCACAACAGTAGAGGGAATCGAACTCTCATCCTTTTGGGATTGAGCCCGTTCCTTACCATCTGCGCCAATTCTCATCGGCACAATTCACCCTTCTTTTTTTTGATAAAAAAAATGTTTAGGTGGATTCGGCACCGGTTCCCCACCAAGGCGAGGCACGGCCCGGGGCTCTTTGAGCACTTACAGAGGTACTTACGAGATTGCTTACCAAATGAGCCCTCACAACAGCAGAGGGAATCGAACTCTCTTCCTTTTAGGACTTAAGCCCATTCCTTACCATCTACGCCAACTCTCATCGGGCACAACTCAACCTTCTCGTGCAACATCAATTGATTAAAACAGCACTTCTTCGGCCCACGTACTCAATAGAGCACCCAACTCATTATCTTCCATTTGGCCCAAAACCAATTTCATTTCTCATTCCTCACACTCTTCGGCCAATAGGAGACGTATGGCCTATTTTTTACATGAATCTAATCCCCATCATCTTGGATTTAACTTGGACAAGGAGGTCTGGAAGTGGAAAGGAGTGGAAAGAATTAAGGTTTTTATGTAGATGACTGCTCTAAACAAGCTACCTACCAATGAGTAAAGAAGTGGTTGGGCTCGGCCTTCAGCTTTGTGCGACTTTTGCAAAAACGGTGTGGATGTCTTACGAGACTGTCCTTTTGCTAATCAGATGTGGATGTCCCTAGTGGCGGAACCAGGAAAAAAATTTAGTCTGGACCAAAAAAATAAATATATTGAACTTTTCTCTTTAATTCTTATTATAAGATCCAACTAACAAGTATATTTGGTTTTTTTATAAAACACTTGTTTGTTTCCAAATAGCATTAAATATTTTTTTTTATATATACACATAATTAAAAAGGTAGTGGGTGAGAATATTTATTAATTATTACTCTTTTTCCAAGGAAAAAAAGGAGTAATAATTAATATGATATTAGAGTTTAGTGTAATTAATATGGATAATATTGAAAATTACTCAAATTTTAGGACAAATTTAATTACTTTAATTGTTTTTATTAACTTGTGAGAATTGTTAGTTGGTTCCTTAGATAAAGACGAGAAAGAGTATTTACTAAGTAGTATCAAATAACCTAGAAAATACAAACAAATAATAACAGATAATTATAAATTAAAACAATATATAAGATGATACTAACCTTTTCGGTATCTCAAACAAGAACTTTACTTTCCTCTCTGACCTAATGAGTAATGAAACAAACATTATCCTTACGAGAGAAGATAAAAAATTAGGCGGGGCCAAATTTATGGCCAAATAAAATATCATTTTATAAATACATATATATTTTAACAAATTTTATAAGATCGATCGGGTTAGTTGGGCTTTGACCATAAAGGCGTTCTGCCATTGACCGAGAGGTACTATAAAAATTAATGTGGATGGGTCATACCATGCAGATAGTGGGGATGTTGAAGTTGGGATTGCCTGTAGAGATTTAAAGGTGGTTTTAGGTAGGAAAGTGGTTGCAAATCCTCTTATCCACCTTCCATCACTATTCCTTAGCAAATCACCACAACCCGCCAGACCCGGATTGCCTTTAGTAGCCCCATCTACATTAAGTCCGTCCTCCAGCCAATATAGCTTTCTGTTCTTCCAATTTCACATCCACTCATCTTCCTCTGCACTAGTAAAATCTCCTTCACATATTTAGTAATGATCTGAACCGACATTTCTGGCAATCGAAAGTCCACTTCAAACAAGCACCTGTTCCTCTATTGCCACAAATACCAACATGCTACCCCGAAAACAGTTACCCACATTCTGTTTATACTCCTTAAAATAGCCATTTGGTTTGTCACAGCCTGAACAAGAGTAAGCCTTCCTGCTAATGACAGCTTCTGTTTCTTCCATCCACATAGCTTCTTTTGTATTTTATCAATCAGGAAATGATACTTTACACGTATTAGAGGCAGGTCTGACCTCACGTACCTGTAAAGTATTAAAAGTAATAAATATATAAGAGAAACAAATTATTTTAATATACAAATATTTATGAATATGATGAGTGAGTGAGAGAATGAGTAGAAAAGTAGATGAGAAATTATGAGTGCAAAAAATAGATGAGAGACACAAGCAATCAATAAGGGGTAAAAATGGAAAAAAAAATTAAATTATTAGCAAAGTCAAATTATTGCTTATATAAAAGTAGATATTTAGTACTCCCTCTAATCCTAAATATATATAACAAAGTTTATAGTGCAATTTGTACTATAAACTTTTCTTATATTTAGGATCGGACGTAGTATCTTAAATCCAACTCAATTAGAATAGTTTAACTAGTTATAGATCAATGCCTAAGGGGCTATTAGGTACGAGGAATTTGGAGGGTAGGGGAGAGGAGATAAAATTTTTGTGGGGTGAATTTAAAAAATTGGAGAGTGGGGTTGTAAAATGTTAATTAAGAGAAAATATAAAATAAAAGAGTGAAAAAAAAATTATTAAAACCTTTTAACCCAACTTCTCCATTTTCTTAAAATCTCACTCAGAAAATTTTTGCTTCCCCTCCCATTCCCTTCAAACCCTCCATACCAAACATACTCTAAAGTGTGATTCCATAATTTTATCTTGTGCTTATTTGTTAGTCTCTCACGTAGTAATTATAATTTACTTCTAATTAATTCACATATACAGATAAAAATAGTTAAGAAATAAAAATTTAAGTGATTTACAATATTATCCTTATTAACTATATTAAACTCTAATATCATATGAATTAAAGAAAGTTAAATATTTAGTTCATCTCATTTAACTCAATCGCAACTCAATCTCTCAAATATAACTTGTTATGACTTCATCTTTATCCTTTTAACCAACGTTATTAAATTTGGACCAAGCATTGAACCGGTTGAGGTACTAGGCCAAGAGACAGTGGGTTACGTCTCGTTAAAACTAGAGTAACCTAGGGCCAAATCGATGAAGAATTAAAGATTTAAGGGTTATTAATATGAGATAATGAAAAAAAAAAATAAAAAAAAAAAAAATTGATGTTTTTTAAAGTGACCCGAGCTCATGGCTAGGTTTCCAATCCAAGTTTAATAACCCTGCTTTTAACTTATTATGACTGAGTCCTCAGTAGTTAAGTTGTTAAAACACAATCACTAGGAACTCTTCCTTAATTGTGGCAAAAAAGAGAAGTGATTTGGCTGAAATGGGATCTTAAAAAGTTCAAAGTCAGATTTTCATTTGAAAGTGGGTGGAGAAGCAAGACAACTAAGATGCTAAGGTATTGCAAAGAGGGTTATGGAGTCCGTGGAAAAGTCCAAGTCTCCTTTTCTCCAGAAGAAAAGAAACGGTCTATCTGTTTAACAACACACATAATACTGCAATACTTATTAATAAATAATATTTTAATTTAATATGAATAGACTTAGCTAAGGGATTCTCCTATTTAGTGTTCCTGGAATTATCAATTATTTAGTGTTAACCTTTTTTAAATAGGACTTTAATAAGGAAACGATTAAAAGTTAAAACGAATGTTTTAGCCAAATATTATGAAACACCGACATCTTGTTAATGATTTCTTTTATTTAATTTGTTTAATTACCTTGAACAGATTGTTGCACCCATATGTTTGTTAAAAAGACAGGTTTATAAGTATAAAGGAATCCTAAAATCCAGACATAATGCCTAGGAATCGAAACTATCCAATATAAGGGAGGTGGTTTGATGAGCTTAGATGGCGAGAACATACATGACATTAAGTCGGGAATAAGAAATAGACACAAAGGTGATAAGTTCATAATTATCAAGTTTGAAAAAATATTAGAGCTAAGTTGGCTAAAAACCATGAAAAATTGTTACATGAAAAATTGTTATATATATATATATATATATATATATACATATATTCTTTTGGGTGGCACCATGTTATTTTTACTCTGACTAAAAAAACCCGATCTCATATATAGAACAAGCATACTTACAAACCTCCTACAGAGTTAAATTCCTATTGAGATGAATAACAGTGAAGGCTAGAGGGTAAACATATCCAAGTCTTTTGCATAAAAGATCACTTGTGTACATTTTGCACTTCACAACATCCTGTTTACAAAGCATGCTTCATTATCTGTCAAGAGGCTTCAGTTCATGAAGCATTGCTAAATTTTAGCAACTAAATATCATGCTTTGGCTTGCCGCTCAATTCGGAGTAATGGCCGCCCATTAGTTGCAGAATCTCACCCCACAAATTTTCTGAGGAATCTGTGGAAGCTCCACAAAGCAAACTTGAGCTACAAGCAGCCACATACCAATAATCTGATTCAATCTCCTCTCTCAACTGATCCAGCTGCCATCCTGAATAGCCGACGAAGAATCAGAAATCCTACGGCTTCAGTATTCCCTTCTTCACCAGCACTGCTGCTTCAACCAAACTGTTTCGAGGTCCAAAGCATAGGCCGGGGATCACCTCTTCGAATCCTGGTAGCTTCAACTTCTCCCCTGTTCTTAGCAAAAACATGCTTGCCTCAAGAGGTCCCCCAAAATGCAAGAGACAGTCAGAGAAAGTGGTTGCTAGATCAAGATTAGTAGGATTTATGTTCTTAATCCTTTTGTGAAGCGGGCGATTGATGCTAACTCCAAAAGGCCCTTCTTGTGGGTGCCTAGTTCCAGATCTGAGAAGCAGCACAACACTTACTTTGAAATGTGCGAATACCATCAAGCTTTTCTATGGCAACAAGTACACAGCCAGTCCCAGGTATTGGAATAGGGTGAGCCCACTTTGCGCCAAGTGGTTTGGAACTGTACAATGTCCCCCCTTGATTGTGAGTATCAGATTCTGCCACTTCTTTCTGTAATTCAAGTAACTGATTTAAGATATAATGGAGTACAATCAAAGGTAGCACTTTTTCATTACTGCTTACCTTTGCACTAATTATAAATTGTCTATTCTTCAACAAGTTAGAAATTCAACAAGTCAGTGAGTGTATAATATAGAAAATTCTAGCTTTTGAGAAGTTTAATAAGAGGACAGGCAAAATCAAGTTGTAACCTCAACCAATTCATTGTCCCCAAAGTGAAGGTATTATGGCAAATCAATAAAAAAGACATCATCTCGCAACTATGATGCTATGGCATGGTCATACCTTTAAACGACCTTCTGAATGCTATCCACCATAGCAATATAAACCCCAATATCAAGACTTTTTCACTTCTTTTTCTTTGTTAAAGATAAAAGAAAAGATGCATTAAAAAAATATGTTTTTGTTAGAAATCCCCCAGGAGTTAAGAAGTGATACAACCTAATCATAAAGGAACAAAATAAAAATAAAAATGCATTCATCTCTCTATCAGGAGTGACTCATTCATGAGTGATACAACCTGATCATTGTGTTTATATTTTATATATTACTTGAGCTTCATTCAATTGTTTTGCTGAAAATAACAGAAAAGTAAACTTTGGGTTCCACTTGATTCAACTAAGTAAATTACATATGAGCACAATGCAAGAATATCCAAAGAAGATTCATCAGCAAAAAACAGACATATGAACAGGGGAAAACAATTTCACAAACTTTTTTATGAGATTTTGATGTCATGTACAGTTCTTCCAATAACACCATTTGATAAGAGTAATTTGAGTTTGTACAGTTTTTGTTGCTTTCTTACATTTCATTTGCCTCAGAAAACTGTAACTCACCCCGTAGAAAAAGAATTGATGAGGTTTCAAGTTGTCACTATAGTTTAGTTTTGTTTAAGTTCCTTGTCCTATGAGCCCCAATTTCAATTCAATTTGGTCACAAAATTTTCTGTATTTCCACAGTACATATTCACTATCTATTGGAAATGGTTGACTTTATTTTGCAGATAACCCTTGGTGAATTCATTGAGCCTATGCAGAAACAGATTTACTTGCAGTTCAGCTTCGAGACCTTTTGGAAGTTCAGACTGTAATATCAATATAAGCTCAAATTCTTAAGAATCTTGCATTATTTTATGCTTGGATCAAACTCTCCAAATTTTTCATACTTGGGTTAACATAGAGAGAAACTAGGAGGAAAAAGAATTAATAATTTATTTGTGGTACATTGGCATGTCAAACCTTCAGTTTAAAGTTGGAGTATTCTCATAAGATATTTATTGATCTTTCAGCTACAACAAGCCTTATTCTATTAAGTGGGGTCGGCTAGATGGATTGCACGACATTATTACTTTATGAACACTAAAATTTTTCGATGAATTGTTAAAAAAAGGTCTCTACTCAATAACTTCAGTGAGCTTGTTCTTCATTCTTTCTCTAACCCTTTTAAGAGAACTTTCCATACTGCTTAATTTACTCTCTTATTGATGCATCCAATATCCTTCTTTGTACATATTTGAATTACCACAAACAAATATTTTTACCATTTTCTTTTCAATATATGTCGCTCCAACTCTTCCTCATATATGTGTATCATGAATATTATCTTATGTGACTATACAACCATCTCAACATCTTTATCCCAGTTACTACACTTTATACACTAGATCTTCCAAAAAAATAATAATAATAAAGTACTCTTCCAATTCATGGAAACATGATGCATCAACAGAAACTTACTTGAAGGTGATGCCTTATGGGGTGTTGACCTTTTTATCAAAAGTTAGGCAGGCATTGTAATCCAATTTGATAATTTTCTCTCAATTTAAAGAAATCATGTTTTTGTCAGCAATACAATAATGATGCTTCGCACACACCTTCCTTTCCTCCCCCACATGATCAACCCTTATCTGTCTCTTGTCTGATCCATGTTTTGCAACCAAATCATTTCTGCAGATACCTGCCCTCCATGTTTCTGAAATACTCCCTCCCTCCGTTCCTATTTATAAGAAACAACTGTCACACATACCCCATTCCTTTTTATAAAAAACATTTAGAAAATGCCTTATTTTTTACTTGTTACTTTCTCATTTTGCCTTTATTTAATTTTCCTATTTAATATCAATATAATAAATTTTCATTATCCCCCAAAGGCCTATTACTTTTATCATATTTATTTTCTTATCCTCACTTTTATACAATCCTTTTTATTATTATAGTTCATTTATTCTCTCTCTTATTCCCTATGCCCTCATAAATAAAGTATTTTAGTCTAAAGGGGTTATAATTTTGATATATTTATTTAATCAACACTTTGAATCACGAGATTTGGTTAAGTGTTCCTTATCAAAAGGAACAGAGGGAGTACTGGACAATTTTAATTGGGAAGAAAAACTTGCTGCTTTTGATAGCTATTAAGGTAAGATTATGTTTCAAAACATGTTTGAAATAGGTGTTTTAGCCCCAACTTCTTTGATAAAAGCTACTTTCACATTGTTTTGGACCAAGACAAACAAGTTTCTATAAACACTAAAATGATACCGTTTCTTTGCATTAAAAAAATGGGTTAACATCATTGTTGGTCATTACAATTTAACGAAATTATGGTTTTGGTTCATGTGGTTTCAAATATTTAGTTTTGGTTTCTATAATTTTATAAGAAGTTAATCTAAGAATACAGACTAAGACCAAAATTCATTAAAAGTATTGAAACTAGTCGTCAAACTCAGATAAAGGAAAGAAAATATGCGGAATAGAAGAAATAACTTAGTGCAAATGGATACATATTTTATTATTATTTATTTGAGTTACTTTCCAATTTAACACTAAAATATTTTTTATTATATTATATTATCACTAAATTAACAACTTGTAAAATGAGGCACTACCAAGTAACAAGCCGGGTTATTAAACTCAGATCGGATCGACTAGTTTGGCTCGGAAATCGACGAACCGGTCCGGTTTGGGCAATAACCCTTTCTTTTTTTTTAATTGATTTTTTTTTATATAATTTCATATTAATAATCCTAAAATCTTTACTTTCTCATCGATTTGATTCGGATTAGCTCCAAATTGACTTAGATCTAACCCATTGACCCTTGACCCAATACCCCCAACCAGGTTTAGTGATCGGTTTGGTTCTAATAACCTGGTAACAAAGCCACCAATTTTCCTTTTTGACTCTTGAATTTCCTATAGGCTATGGCTTGTTTTTCCATTCCACTTGCATTCCTC
Organism: Acacia acuminata; assembly: GCA_019022655.1. Taxonomy (NCBI): domain Eukaryota; kingdom Viridiplantae; phylum Streptophyta; class Magnoliopsida; order Fabales; family Fabaceae; genus Acacia; species Acacia acuminata. The sequence continues at coordinate 3,464,355 of JAFJYI010000028.1, read as the reverse complement.
ATTTCTCACTTGTAAAATAATGACGCAACAAGACAGATCTGAAATTATTTAAATATAACTTCAAATATCATATCACCTTCTATGTAGTGTCAAACAATTATCTTCCTCAACTTGTTAGTTGTTACTTCCTATAAGCATATAATATTCCTTTTTTATGTTGTAGTGTTCTGTTTCCATTCTGTAATTTCATCACTACCAAAAGTTGGAGCACTGTGAAAATGATACATCAAAGACACACACTAACGTAAATCATTGATGCTTACACAATAATACATTATTATTTTCACTACTTCCATACTTTAATATAAGATCTATTTAACTAAAACTCCCTCCGTAATTATAAGACTACTTTTGTTAAAGAAGCTTTAAATACTTTAAAGTATTTTTTTTCCTCAAAACTAATTATTTTGACTAATAAACAAATATATAATTTAAGGATACTATGATATGATTAAGTAACTTATTTATCTTTCTTAATCTCTCTAAAAAAGTTAACATTATAATTAGGATAGGAGGTAGTAGCACATTACACACAGGTGCTTGTACTTAAAGAACAGTTCAATGCTTAATTAGATCATTTTCTTGAAATTAAATCATTGTCTTTCATACTTTAAACATACCATATCAACTAAAATAGAAACACCTTCCATTCATGACATTTCATACATGAATAGAGGAAGTGACATTAGAGAAGAAATCTCCCTCGCAATGAATCTATTCAAAGGTGAGGATGATATACTTCTATTAGTGCAAGAAGGCTGCAGCTCTTCATCGGATGCTTGATTTCTGCACGGGCAAACAATCGAATACAAAGAAATAATTTCCCCTTCATATAGGAGCTGAAAGTATTAACATGCTAAATCATGAATGAGGAAAAAGATATATTCTTCAATAGTTGAGAATACTCCATTTGTAAAAAACAATCAAACAACCAATTTTTGTCTGTAAACCCCAAAAAGTCATTAACAAATAAGTTGGAAGAAGAATTTTTCACCTGCAAATATATATTTTTCTTGTCTCTCCATCCCAATCACATACTCTTTCTTCCTCGCTCTGGATCTCTTCTCAGAAAGTCTCTGTTTGAATTGTTCTGCAAACAAATACGTAAAAAGATTCAGACACTTAAAAGATGGGGTCAATCATCGCAGAAAAGCAAGAAACTTGACACCTTGAAAAGTAAAGTCTGTTAAGAAATGGTTGGTCTACTCTTGAACTAAATCGTAACTGGAAAAGGAAATAAATCTCAACTCAAATTAAACCAGCAAAAGAGAGGGGGAAAAACAAATGAAGGAAGGGAATCGGGTTTCAAAAACAAAAAAAACAAAAAAATCAATACCGGAAAAGTAGAAGGCATGAGTGAGCCACATCTGAAATCCAAAGCCGTTTCTTTATAAGAAGATGAAGAGTAAGGTTATGGAGGCAGGGAAAAACAGAGCAGACGAACGAAAAATGGAATGGTGGAAAGAGAAAATGAATTTGGATTTGAGAGTGCTCCTTATATTCTGCCCTACAAAAGTCATTTGAGAATTTGAATTTTAAATTTGAATCAATGAAGGAGGATGAAGATTTGAATGCAAGCTCAGCATGTCAGATAAAAGTGAAGGAACCAGCTTGATTAGGAGGGGTTGGTCAATTTCATCCTGCCATTAATTTTTTGTGCTTGTTTAATCGATTGTCCGGACTGGAATATGGCGCATACGAAGGAGGATCAAATATTATATGTGAAAAATTGTATACCAGCTTGTGAACAGTGAATTGTGTCTTGAACCGTAATGAAACCGATGGAGGTGACGGCTTTGGTGAACACTAGATTAATTAGATAGATTAAAGAAATTAGTTATTTATTAAAAAAATGTGTTAATTTTCCTGAAATTCTTTCTTAAATAATTTACATTAAAACTATCTTTGGATATAAACTCCTTTAACATCTGCAATTAATAAGAATAATTTATTTAAAAAATGATAAATAAAAGAACGGATTATATTTGTGACGAAACTATTTTATTAGGGAACAAATCATTAAGTGGTAAACATAACCAAAATTTGATGGTATCGTTGAGAAACCCAGAAAAAAAAAGGGGATAAAAACAGAACACATAGAGCTGTTATTGGAACCCTGTTTTTAAAACTCATTCAGCTCACAGAGTCAAGAAACAGAGCATCATACATTCGACACAAACAAAAAAATATGGAACTTTGATCTATGTTTTTTTCTGTGTGGTGTTCATGTTAATAATGTTTATACAAATCTCGGAAGTCATTAAAATCCGTGAGGGCGTTGGCAAAAGGAGAGCCAATCTGCAAATCAGCGACCATTTTGCGAAGATCAGAGGCTTCTTCTATGAGCTTAGCATTCTCCTGAACAACCCTACCACGGGGACTCTGAAACATGGTTAAGCCTATGAATAAGGTTGTTATTCTCTGTTCTGAGCCTAACAACCTGCGACCACAACTTTTCCATGTGTCTCTGCTTCCACATCCTTGACCTTCGAGCTGACTCTCTGTTCGATATCATTCGTCTCTGTCTTCTCTCGTCGATCATGATTGTCTGCTTCTGATCTTCAGCTTCATCAGAGGTTGAAGAAGAAAGAACACCAGTATTATTGTGAAGGTCACAGTGAAGAAGAAGAAGAAGATGAGGATGGATTGTCCCAAGGTGGTCGTTGGTTATGTCGAGGTTTGTGAACAGGTTTGTGTCGGGAAGAAAGGCGTTGATGTTTTGTGGGATTAAGAGGAATGGGTTGTTCCCTCTGATATCATCTCTAGGACTCATGGCTGCAGATTTACAGGAAGATGGTGATTGTTGAAGACAAAAAGGGATTTGTGTTTGTGGATATGATTTGATCTATGAGATGCCTCACGAAATAATGGGATATGATGTTGGGAGGAGGGGGTGGGATTTATGGGAGGTTAATGGCTAAAAGGTGGAAATGTTCACGAGAGTTTAGATGCGTGTTGGAAAATCAATATTTGCTATTGTCTCTCACTTTTAATATAAGACATATTTATTTTAATTAATTAGATTAAAGAAGTTTGTTAAATTAGTTAATATAATTTGTGTATTTTCTAAAATATCTTAGTTGTCTTTTTAATTCTCTCATTCCTTATCCTTCTTGATTATTATTGAAGCGTTATCAATAGGAATAGATTAAGCAAAGATTAAAAAATTTGAAAATTATATCGTATATTTAAGACTAAAATTAATTCTTCAAATATATCTTAAATTAAGAACCGGAGGAAGTAATATATCATTATCCTTGCTAATGTATTATATCCTTTTGCTTAATAAAATTTTGGGAAAATGACAGAAAAAATATTACTTAAACTTTAAAATCCTATTGATAATAACATTAATGTGATTAACAAGAACATTAAATCAATTGACAACTCGTTTTATTGGGAAACCACCTATTTGAGATTTTAAAATTCAAGTGGTATTTTCTTGAGATTTTCCCTAAAATTTTAGAATAGGGATTTGTGTTATTTTTCTTTCCCATTAAATAAAACTATATAGCATTGGGTACTATACGATCAAATCTTAGTGTGGAAAAAATAAAATTCAAGAAATGTAGTAATTGTTTCAATGTAAATATTTTTCCCACCAGAAAATTTTCCCCATCCATAATTTTAATAAGTTATGATGTAAATTTGTCTAAAAAGTTTTTACTGAAGAGCAATATTACCTCAAAATTGTTTGGGGTTCAAGGTTACCCTGGAAGTGTTGAAAAAGAGCAATGTTACCCTTATGGTTAAAAATGCCTACGGTTGATGTCAACTTTCTAAGAGTCAATGTTATGTTTTTAATGGTTTGAAGTAATATTGCTACGTTTTAAAACTTTTAGAGTGATATTAAACACCCAAAAAATCTTTCAAGACAATATTCGAAGAAGGGAAATATATGGTCCTGACTAAGAAGGAGTGTGGAACAGAGGGAGTATGGCTCGCTGACGTGAGGATGCTTGAGGTCATGAGCCGTTGAATGAGTATGGGCACTGTGATCTGTCCAAGAAGGATTGAGATGTGATTTTCCGCTGTCATCTTTTGCTCTCTATGTCTCTTGTTTTTTTTTTTTTTTTTTTGTGTGGATGTAAATGAAGGCAACAAAGCCAAAATACAATAGGCAAAAATTAAAATATAGGATAAATTAATCCTAAACACTCTTGATGTACCCAAGCCCTTAAAAACTAGGGCAATCACCCAAAATGCTATAGTCAGACAAACCCAACTTTGCAAGAGTATCAATGACCCTATTATATAACGAAGAGAGATTAGCCAATCCCTATCCATCATTTCTCTTATCTGAACAACTAACAGACTACCGGTATGGAAATTCATGTTTAACAGGTTAGCAACAAGATCATTAGCATCGGATTCCAAAACTATCTTCCTGAAACCCAAGTCCCAAGCAATTTTCAGTCCCCCCAAAATGGCCCATTCTCTAGCAATGTTAGCATTGTATATTCCAATTTCCTTCGAAAACCAACAAGCCATTGACCTAGACAGCCTCTCAAGACTCCCCCACATCCTGCAAAGAAGATCTTAAGCTCACCGCCCCATCAACATTTAATTTAACCCAATCCACAGGGGGCCGTTCCCAGCACCAAGACCCATCATTCGCTAGGCCAATACCATGATCATCCAATTCCAACTCTGGAGATATAGCAAATTTCCTCCAAATATGAAGAATATTTGCCGCAGGAATTGTGGGTTTCACAAAATTTTCTTAAAAAATAAACAGGTGTCTCCAATTCCACAATTTCCAAATGGCAACACCAAACAAAATATGCCAACTAGACCCACACCACTGCCTAGTTTGGCTTTAAGGTTCATAGCTATCAATCTCTAAGTTTTGCATAAAAGAAAGAGGATACAAACCTTGGAGATAAAAGGGACATCCACATTTGATTAGCAAAAGGATAGTCTCGTAAGATATGTAGAGTATCCTCCACACCATTTTTGCACAAGTCGCACAAAGCTGAAGACCGAGCCCAACTGCTTCTTCACTCATTGGTAGATAGCTTGTTTAGAGCAGTCATCTACATAAAAACCTCGATTCTTTCCATTCCTTTCCACTTCCAGATCTCCTTGTGCAAGTTAAATCTAAGGTGATGGGGATTAGATTCAAGTAAAAAATAGGCTCTATGTCTCCTTTTTTATATATTAAAGATGGCAAAACGCTTACAATTCAAAGAAAGAGATTACATAAAGGAGGAATTGAATCCTAAGCACTCTTGGTCAACCCATGCTCTTAGATGATTAGGACATACATCAACAATCGACGAATTAGAGATGCTACACTTGGTTAAAGTATCAACGACTCTATTAAACTCACGAGGAACCTCTACATCTCCTATTGGCCAAAGAGTGTGAGGAATGAGAAATGAAATTGGTTTTGGGCCAAATGGAAGATAATGAGTTGGGTGTTCTATTGAGTATATGGGCCAAAGAACTACGTGAGTGCAGAGAGTATGGGCTGTTTTGATCAATTGATGGCGCTGGGGGAGGCATCCTAGGGGTCTATGAAGCCGTAGAATGCTGGGCAGGTAACAGAGCTCCAGTATTCTTGGTGGATTGGGCTCCAAGCGCCCTGCCCTTGGACTGTGAGTAAGCCCAACCCCTTTCCTAAAATTTTTATATCAAAAAAAAAAAATTGATGTTGCATGAGAAGGGTGAGTTGTCTTGAGGGCCTCCAAATGGCTTGGGATTTGGGAACAAAAAAATGTCATAGTTGAATCTGATGCCCAGGAAGTCATTGATTTGATATTAGATGATGCTTGTAATACAGGGAGCAATATTGTCATGCAAACCAGGTTGATGATAGCTATGGATTGGGAGGTTGTCCTTCGATTTATTCTGAGGGCTTGTAATAGAGTTGCTGATGCCCTTGCCAAGATGGGTATTTCTAATTCTGTTTTTCATAGTGTTTGTCCTATGTACTTAAGGTCATGGGTCACACAGAGTGTTTGGGATTTAATTCCCCTATGTGTAATTCTTCGCTTCTATAATTTAGGCTTCTAGCCTTCATATTTAGCCAAAAAAAAAGAAGGGTGAGTTGTTTAGCGGAAAAAAGGGTGAGTTGTTGGATTGGTTCTTCATATATATACAGTGGCGGAGCCAGGAATTTATTTTTGTGAGTGCACAATTCGTGAGGGGATTGGGGGTCCCCTGAATTTTTTTTTTTTTTTTAAGGAAAGTTTAAAATGCCTTAAAAATCAAATAAATATAGATAAGAAAAGAAAAGAAAACTCCTTTCAGTGGGTTCTAAGAAAATCAAATGTGCATAAAATAGGATCAAAGATCTACCATCAAATCGGCAATAAACTATGAATTTTCTAAATCCTAACAAATTTCATCCGATGTCAAGGGCACAAACTATCCATCACACTTTTGTAAGACAAAAATTGGAGAATTTTACATAAAACCAAAGTTTCAACCACCAAACTCATTACAATTTTAAATAAAGCTAACAATGAAATTGGACTACTCAATGATTTCTGAATTAAAGAAACTATCCTTGCCGGTTTAACCAAATCAAAAAAATCTTTCTGCTATTTATAGTGGTGGTTATAAAAAATATATCTTTCTCGTCTTTGTTTTGAAATCACGATAAAACTACTTGCTATATGTGTTTTTCATAAGGAGTAAAAACTTGGGAAAATAATAAGAAATGAAAAAGGGGTGTTTTTTTTTGTTTAGAGATGAGGGAGTATAAATACCAGGCTCGAACTCACAACCCCCAAGAATCAATGAAGAATGATCCAGTCCCCGTAAGATCTGCGAGGGAGAGTGGTGAAGGAAAAAAAGGGGTGTTTTTCATGAGTAAAACTTGGGAAAAGAATGAGAAATGAAAAGGGCCCAACCAGGTTTGAACCAATGACTTCATGGTCTATAATCAAATGCTCTACCACTAAGCTATAGGTCTATTGATACTAACATGTTACAGCTAAATTATATATATATATATATATATTTCAAAATTTTGTGTCTACACTTGCACCCATAGACACACGTGTAGCTCCACCACTGTATATATTTATAAGCACATGACTTGCACATGGAAAATGAAAATGAGTACTTAAGATGCTGGCAGAACTTTTATTTCCAATTAGGTCTTTTACTCATTTAATTGTAAATATTAGATAAGTGTTAAAAATAAATCCTTAATTTTCAAAATAATAAATATTACAATTATTCGTAGACCAAATTTTCACAATTAATTCTCATACAACATTTCTAACTTCAAATCCCAGAATTTGAGATATTGCAAAAATGATGATAAATTAGTTTAAAACTAACACACATTCATTCATAATTTGTAAAACACCAATTTTTTTAGCTTTTTTCGGAGCAAGGAAAAGAATATAGCAACTCATTCAATCTTGAAGAAATCTAAACACTTGCGTTCCTCCCACCCCCCCCCCCCCCCCCGGGGCAGCGGCGGTAAACTCAGGATATATGACCCAATTTTTTAAGAAATTATATTTCGACCTTATAAAACTTTCAGTTTTTTCACTTTAGTCCTTAGGTTTGATAAAGGGACTAACATGAAAATATTAAAATTATTATAGGGCTGAAATATAATTTCATGAACACCAGGATTCTATTTTATAAATTTCACCCCTCCTAATTTCAATTCCTGGTTCCATCCCTGGTTGTACGTGCTCTATTTTAATAGCTTTTGTTTAATGAGTAATAAATTATTATAAATTTGAGGTGTTTGATTTTGGTGAGGATTGTTCTTGAACATTGTTATGACAAGATGCAAAGGAGTAAGTTGAAATCTATGTGAATGACGTAAATCAACTTAAACAATTTGTACAGAAAATGAAACTAAAAAACAGAGGAGGGCAGACATATGCTCCAATGTGGCTCCGCCACACCACACACATAGCCCTAAAACTATAACCAGCAAAATAGGACTAAAAATTACTATAGGATAGTAAGTGCTACTGAATAAATATTTTAAGATATTAAATAATACACCAAAATTTAACTTAAAATAATAAGTGCTATTAGAAAAATACTTCATAGTGATGAAACTTAACACATTTTTATATGAATACTAACTTTTGATTTATCATATTGTTTTAATGTGCCATATCTTCTTTTTTACCATCGTAACGCTGAGTTTGTCTCTCAATAAACTATACATCATTGGAGACAATTGATGCAGAATATTAGTGACAAAGGACCCTACAACAGATAAAGTATTCCTTTTTTCTAATTACCCTTTCATCTTATGTAGAAGAATAATAAAACAAAATGTGATAGCACAGGTTTTAAAGAGAATTGTGCACCAAGATAAGTGACACTAACAATCACATTAATCAAAAACCAAAACAGGTTTCAAAGTTCTATTTAATTGATATATGTAATTACAAACAATATTAATAATGAGTATATATAAGTGTGCATTTCATGAAGGTGTATATATATAAGATTTTTTTAAAAAAATATTAATTGGTGTTTGGATTGCAGAATTTAAGCTGGGAGAAAATGTAACTTCCACCAATGTTAAACAAGTTCCAGAAGGCTTTGAAGACACTAAAAAAGCTAAAGGAAAGAAGATAGTAATCTACAATGACACCATAAATGGGTAATGACATAGAAATTTGTAGTAGGTATTCTTATCATTAATTTTAAAACGAATATTGTTGTAGGAGTATTTCTCTTTAATTTATGAATCCTTCGTCTGTAAATCTATGAGTTTAAATTCAGTATGGGTGAAAAATATATCTGTGTATATGGAACTATTTCTCACTCTACCATTTCTAAATATTAATTGAATATTGTCACATAAACCCTACTTAGCTTACACTGTTATATAACTATAAATAAATGTGTTAGCATTTGTAAGAGCATAAAAGATAAGGAAAAATGATGATAAATTAGTTTAAAACTAGCCCACATTCATTCATAATTTGTGAAACACCAGTTATTTAGTTTTTTTTTTTTCCAGAGCAAAGAAAAAAATATAGCAACTCATTCAATCTTGAAGAAATCTAAATACTTGCGTTGTTATTAGTATTGTTATTTATTATTATTATTATTTTGGCTTGTAAACTCAGGAAATATGGCCTCTACTATTAATTTTACTGCTGATCAGCGTCTTGCTCTTCTACTTAGAAACCAATTTCCTTAGTTCATTTCTGACTCCAAAGTTGTATTCTGCAAAACCATAACCTCATGAAATCAATTTTGTCATCTCCTGAAATCAATTTCATGCCTTTCTATCCCCAGTTTAATTAGATATGTTTTGTCTTTGTTTGCTGTAAAATAAAAATAGAATTAATTGTAACTTATGTACACAATCGATTTCACCATCTCATTCTTACTCTGTTATGGCTAGACTTTCATTTGCCTATAATGATGCTCTGTTTTTCAGTTTCATTTTCTGTATAAATGGTTTAAGCTGACTTATGTGATCCACACATATTCCAACTTACTCCTTTATATCTTGTCATAACAATGTTCCTGAAAAGTCCTCACCAAAATCAAACTACTCAAATTTATAATAATTCATTACTCATTAAACAAAAGCTATTAAAATAGAGCACGCACAACATAATCTTGAAGTGAAAAGCATACACAACACCATCTTTGGACTCCATCAACTATTAACAACACCAAAATATCAAAACAAGGGGAAAAACACTTCGGTTATTTTCTCTTTCCCTTTTCCTGATATTTGCCTTGTCATTTATTTTGGAGAATAGTGAGGTTCATACGAAGCTCAACAGCAAATAAAACAGACATAACTAATTATGGCATGTGACTTGGCAAAATGGAAAGAATGAATGTTGTGTCTTCTATTCATATATAAACATGACATATATATACAAGATAAGAGAGCCTCAATAGTAATGACTCATATTGACTATTAATAAAGATTATCCCTAATCCCTACAAATCTGGGATTCCTATAAATCAAAATAATGACTATTAATGAAGATTATCCATAATCCCTACAAATCAGGGATTCCAATAAATCAAAATACAATTTCCTATGTAATCCCTGTCATAGCATGCTTAGTAGTATATCATATGACATATTCAATTATTCATCACAGAGTCAATTATTCATATGACATTGTCAATTATTCATTAATTCACATGTGAACTTAGTGTCAACACTTCGCACTTAGTAGGTTTCTTTGTGTCCACGCCACACACACAGCCGTAAAACTATAAACAGCATGAAAGAAACATCCAAGATAAATAAATACGATGGATGTCAGGAGGCAAAAAAAAAAAATTCCATGATAAATATGTCATGATCCTTTTATATTGACAGTAGGTTCAAAGAAATGAAAGAAGATATTTTTAAACATAATAAGTACATGAGGTTTCACATTTACAAAGTACACAAACTCATGCCTTCATAGCAATACATGCACGTATTTTATTGAATAATTTGTGATTAATATAATTTATTATTTCTAAATCGCAGCTTTGGGATAGTTATCCTACTTCTGCACGATACTCTGTTGGCCTCTTTGTCAATGAGCCGAGCAACTTTATTTGAGAGAAGCAAAAGCAAGCATGGTGACAATAAACGGACAAATTTAATTTGTAATTACTTGAAAAGGCAGTTTTTTTGTCATTCATTTTAATTAAAGTACTTTATTATGTTCATTCCACCAAAAGGATACTTTCAAATTTTCAATGTTTGTTTAAGTAGTGGCGCTAGCTAGAAAAAATTATCAATAAAAAGCATTGAATAAATTTGAAATTGTGGAATTATTCATTTCTTGGAAGACTTTCAAATTATCTGGTCTAATGAATATTATTTAAAAATGAAATAAATTTTTAAAAATGCAAAAAAAATTGAATGCCATGGCTATTATTTGAAGTTTGTGATTTTATTTCAAAATTACAATTTAAATTTGTGGAACAGAGCATGCTATTTTGTTACCAACTATTTTATGTGGAAAACTGTTGCTTGTGGAATAGCCGTAATAATATCACTCTTCCAAAATCACTAATTAACCTTGCTATGTCGAGCTCCAAAGAAAGGCAAACAAGAAGGAACTCAAGTTTAAGTCTGTGGTTGATGATGTGATGCTGTGACTTTTGTCATATAATGATGAAACCAATGGTGGCGGATCTTGGGATGAATGTTTGGGGGGCCAAAGATATAATCATTAACTAATTGACAAAAAAAAAAAACATTAGGAGAGGCCAAATGTATAAATTTTTGATATAAATGTATAAATTTTTGGGCCAAATGTATAAATTTCGTATTAAAAAAATTCATTTTATATTAAATATTTAGGACTTTTTTTTGGGGGGCCATGGCCCCCTTTGACCTCTGAGCTCCGCCACCGGATGAAACATATTGAATTACATGCTATTATGTTGTTTGCTCGTTTTACAAGCGAGATATATGTAAAGTTCAAGTTTACATGCTTTTAGTACAGAGTTGATGATTGAAAAATAATTAGGCTTTAGTAGTCTAATATTTCTTTAAATTAGTTCTCAAACAAAGAATACGAGTTCACACGTTGGAATAATTAAGTTAATGACATGTCAAATGTACATGCGTGGCGGGACCACACTAGTACCGGTGTGGGTAGGTGCAAACATTAAAATTTTGATATAATATATATATATATATATATTTTGTTATAAGTGTATACAAATATACAATAGTCGACTAGAGGTCCCCGGTTCGAACCTTGCTCTCCTCCTCTTTTCCTTTTTTTTTTTTTTTTTTTCAACTTTCATTGTTCTCTTATTTTCATCGATCTCTCCTCGCTCGCTGCACCGTCACCCACTCGCCCTCAACCCTCGTTCCAGATCCACAGCTTCCCCTGCTCTGTTGTCTACTGGCAACCAGTATGTATATCTCTCCCTCTCTCATCAATGTGATTACTAATTTGAATTATACTATCCACGATTCGTGATGCTCCATCTTTGGAGCTCAACTCCCTGTAGGAAACACAATATTTGATCTCAAGGATTTGGGCATTTGATCACCTTTTTATCTCGATTGATCCCTACGATTCAGGCTCTTAGATAGGTTACCCATGTTTTATTCCAAACTTTGGTCGTTTTATGTGATTTTATTGCCGTTTATGTTTTTGTGACTCTTAATTTAGTTGTTTATTTAACTTGCAGTCATAGATTTAGCATCAAAGGTCGTGTTTATCCCGCTATTCTGCCTGTGGAGGACAAGAAAATTACTGGAAGGGTCTGTAACATCCCTGACTTTATACAACCCGCAATACTTATGCATCTTTGTATTTACAAGGCATCATTTAACACCTGGAGCCCTCAACCTAGTCATCTATCTCCGTCCTGTTCAGTAGTTTTTCATCATTTTTTTTTTTTTTGGTTTTGAATGGAAACCTACTTTATTCTTACATTGCTGACCATATATATAAATTTTAAGCTCAGTTGTATGGAAGTAACGTGTTAATCCGAGTTAGGTCAAAATCTTATCTTGCAAGAAATAAATATGTCCTGACTGATTGCAAGGTTTTATCTCTATAGCTTATGAGCAAATCTGATCTCGTACCTGTGTAAAATTTTTGAAGGTGTAAGAAAATACATACATCCTAAGTTATTGTTTGTCCTTTTCCTTCTTATGTATGGCGTGCTTATGAACTTATGTGATACATTCCCTGTTTCATTAGTTTCTCTTTACTCATTGATAATTGTTCAAACAAGATGAGGTGTGGTCATCTTGAGTAAATCATTCCTTTTCCTTACTTTCTGTTCAGGTCCTGCAGGGTATCTCAGATTTGGAATTATTTATTTTGGACAAGTTTGAGGATGTTGAATATGATAGAAGAGATGTTGATGTTTATTTGATGGTAAGTTTGACAAATTGTTTAAGTTGATTTATGTCATTCACAGAGATTTCAACTTACTCCTTTACATCTTGTCATAACAATGTTCAAGAACAATCCTCACCAAAATCAAACAACTCAAATTTATAATAATTCATTACTCATTAAACAAAATCTATTAAAATAGAGCACGCACAACTAGGGACGAAACTTGGAATTGAAATTAGGAGGGGTGAAATTTATAGAATAGAATCCAAGTGTTTATGAAATCATATTTCAGCCCTATAATAATTTTAATATTTTCATGTTAGTCCCTTTATCAAACTTCCAATAAGGATTAAAGTGAAAAAACTGAAAGTTTTAAAAATTTGGGTCATACACAACATCATCTTCGGACTCCATTAATTATTAACTCCACCAAAATACCAAAACAAGGGGAAAACACTTCGGTTATTTTCTCTTTCCCCTTTCCAGAAATTTGCCCTGTCATATATTTTTGAGAATATTGAGGTTCATTTGAATCTCAGCAGCAAAAAAAAAAAAAAAAAAAAAAAAAAAAAAAAAAAAAAAAAAAAGTCATAACTAATTAGAGCATGCTTATTAGTATATCATATGACATATTCAATTCTTCATCACACAGTATATTATTCATATGACATTGTCAATTATTCATTAATTCACATGTGAACTTAGTGTCAACACTTCGCACTTAGTAGGTTTTTCTGTGTCCACACCACACACATAACCGTAAAACTGTAACCAGCAAAATAGGATTAAAAATTACTATAGGATAGTAAGTGCTACTGAATAAATATTTAAGATATTGAATAATACACTAAAATTTAATTTAAAATAATAAGTGCTGTTAGAAAAATACTTCATAGTGATGAAACTTGACACATTTTTATATGAATACTAACTTTTGATTTATCATATTGTTTTAATGTGCCATATCTTCTTTTTTACCATTGTAACGCTGAGTTTGTCTCTCAATAAACTATACATCATTGGAGACAATTGATGCAGAATATTAGTGACAAAGGACCCTACAACAGATAAAGTATTCCTTTATTCTAATTACCCTTTCATCTTATGTAGAAGAATAATAAAAGAAAATGTGATAGCACGGGTTTTAAAGAGAATTGTACACCAAGATAAGTGATACTAACAATCACATTAATCAAAAACCAAAACAGGTTTCAAAGTTCTATTTAATTGATATATGTAATTGCAAACAATACTAATAATGAGTATATATATAAGTGTGCATTTCATGAAGGTGTATATATATAAGATTTTTTAAAAAATATATTAATTGGTGTTTGGATTGCAGAATTTAAGCTGGGAGAAAATGTAACTTCCACCAATGTTAAACAAGTTCCAGAAGGCTTTGAAGATACTAGAAAAGCTAAAGGAAAGAAGATAGTAATCTACAATGACACCATAAATGGGTAATGACATAGAAATTTGTAGTAGGTATTCTTATCATTAATTTTAAAAAGAATATTGTTGTATTTCTCTTTAATTTATGAATCTTTCATCTGTAAACTATGAGTTTAAATATCAGTTTGGGTGAAAAATATATCTGTGTATATGGAACTATTTCTCACTCTACCATTTCTAAATATTAATTGAATATTGTCACATACACCCTACTTAGCTTACAATGTTATATAACTATAAATAAATGTGTTAGCATTTGTAAGAGCATAAAAGATAAGGAAAAATGATGATAAATTAGTTTAAAACTAGCACACATTCATTCATAATTTGTGAAACACCAGTTATTTAGTTTTTTTTTCCAGAGCAAGGAAAAAAATATAGCAACTCATTCAATCTTGAAGAAATCTAAATACTTGCGTTGTTATTATTATTGTTATTTTTTTTTTTGGCTTGTAAACTCAGGAAATATGGCCTCTACTATTAATTTTACTCCTGATCAGCGTCTTGCTCTGCTACTTAGAAACCAATTTCCTTAGTTCATTTCTGACTCCAAAGTTGTATTTTGCAAAACCATAACCTCATGAAATCAATTTTGTCATCTCCTGAAATCAATTCCATGCCTTTCTATCCCCAGTTTAATTAGATATGTTTTGTCTTTGTTTGCTGTAAAATAAAAATAGAATTAATTGTAACTTACGTACACAATCGATTTCACCATCTCATTCTTACTCTGTTATGGCTAGACTTTTATCAGCTCTGTTTTTCAGTTTCATTTTCTGTATAAATGGTTTAAGTTGACTTATGTAATCCACACAGATTTCAATTTACTCCTTTATATCTTGTCATAACAATGTTCCTGAAAAGTCCTCACCAAAATCAAACAACTCAAATTTATAATAATTCATTACTTATTAAACAAAAGCTATTAAAACAGAGCACGTACACCGTAATCTTGAAGTGAAAAGCATACACAACATCATCTTTGGACTCCATCAACTATAAACAACACCAAAATATCAAAACAAGGGGAAAAAACACTTCGGTTATTCTCTCTTTCCCTTTTCCTGAAATTTTCCTTGTCATTTATTTTGGAGAATAGTGAGGTTCATACGAAGCTCAACAGCAAATAAAACAGACATAACTAATTATACCATGCTTATATTAGCAGTATATCATATGACATATTCAATTATTCATCGCATAGTCAATTATTCATTAATTCACATGTGAACTTAGTATCAACACTTCGCACTTAGTAGGTTTCTTTGTGTCCACACCACACACACAGCCGTAAAACTATAACCAGCATGAAAGAAACATCCAAAATAAATAAATATGATGGATCTCAGGAGAAAAAAAAAAAATTCTTGCCATGATCCTTTTATATTGACAGTAGGTTCAAAAAAATGAAAGAAGATATTTTTAATTTTAAACATAATAAGTACATGGGATTTCACATTCACAAGGTATGCAAACTTATTCTGACAGGTTTCTGATACTTATTCTGACAGGTTTCTGATTGCATGTCTGTACCATATTTATCTCATCTCACCATGGTAAATACTGGGATTTACCATAAAACATATTTTGTGAAAATTAGTCATACAATTGATACAAGCAAACTATTGGGGTGGTTACATATTTGAAAGCAGAGAACGATCAAGACCTAAAGCGCAGGTTAATATGTACGCACACAAGTATTCTAAAAATCTAGACATTATGCCTAGCAATGGAAACTGTCCAATATTAGATTAATTGCTTCAACTAATGCAAAGGTTAATTGCTTCTTGTATATAACAAATAAATCATTATGTTGATTAACAAATTATAGAGATACGCCAACAATGACAAGTCTAGATGAATCATGAACTAAACAACTCACACCTTAATTATGTACATTACACAGACACCATAACTATAGTTTTAAATGGTGTCTATATTACTATGACTGAGATTCATATGAATCTCACTCTTCTAAAAAAATAAATGAATGTGCAAAGCTCAGGCAAAATAACGGAGACGTGAAGCATGCAAGTCATCATTACATGTATTTAGAATCTAGAATAGATGAAACATATAGCTTTTCTATAATAATAAATTGTTATAAATCTGAGGAGTTGTTTGAGGACATTCTTACGGCAAGATATGAAGGTGTAAGCTTAAATCTGTGGGGATTACATAAGTCAGCTTACACCATTTGTACAAAAAAGGAAACTAAAAAGTAGAGCATTATTATGTCTTCTTTGTTCCGACCTATTTTCAATGGCCATCATAAGGAGTAACAAATAAAATTTAATATTTTTAATTATATTTTCCGTAAAGCATGATAATTTTCAGACTTTGCAAATTAAAGTATAGCTATAACAGGGAAAAAATGGAATGGTGAACCGATTATGTATGGTACATCAGTTACATTTCATTTTATTTTAAGGCTACAACATATCTAAGTAATTAAACTGGTGTAGAAAGGCATGGAATCGATTCCAGGAGATGATAATTTGATTTCATGAGGTCATGGTTTTACAAAACACAACCTTAATTTGGAGTTAGAAATAAAGAGTGAGAAAACTTTAATATACACATATATATTTTTGAACCAAACTGCTATCAAAACACATAATTAACTAATGAAATATTAAAAAAATTAAGAGAAATGTAACAACATTCTTTTTGTAAATTAATGATAAGAATACCTACTACACATTGCCATGTCATTACTTATTTATGGTGTCATCATAGAATGCTATCTCCTTTCCTTTGGCTTTTCTAGTCTTTTCAAAGCTTTTTGGAACTCGTTCAATATTGGTGAATGTTACATATTTTTGTTGTTGAAGTTCTGCAATCCAAAGACCAATTAAGATTTTAATTTGTTTAAAATCTTATATACACTTTCATGAAATCCACATGTCTCTTAGTACCTTGGTGAATGGCGACTCATCATAAAAGGGTGTTTCCCAACTAGGAGGTAAGGATAGCCACTCGTCATCTTCAATGCTATTACACTGTTACTCACATAGTTTTTGTTGCAATTTAGATAGAGATTTGCATATTGTTGGGGGTAGATTGGTGGATAATTACAATTTTATGAACATACCTTGGTTTCTGAAGGTCTCACAAGTGTGCTCCGTCGATGGCAACATTGGCGGTGAAGTATAATTTAAATCAAAGTCCAACAAGGATGCTTCTGAACAAAGGAAACAAGAGAGCCACTTTACTCCTTAATATTATTTACAATTACATATATCAAGAGATAGAGCCACTTTTAACAAGGCAATGTTATCATATTCTTGAATGATAATATATTATTAAATCAGATTTAATAATGAAAATGAGGAGATCAATAAAGCAAATAAAAGTCAATCATCATCAGACTAAAATGTGGACTGAACTATTTCTAGAAATGATTCGCCTAAACATATATATATTTTTGTCCATGTGAAGTTTATCATCATCAGGCTGAAATGTGGATTGAAATATTTCTAGAAATGATTCTAACGGTAATTGTTTGCCTACACACACACACACACACACATATCTGTTTGTCTCTGTCTCTATATCTCTCTACCTATCAGTGTGTGTGTGTGTGTGTTATCTCTCTACCTATCTATGTGTGTGTGTGTGTGTGCGGATTGAAATATTTCTAGAAATGATTCTAACGGTAATTGTTTGCCTACACACACACACACACACATATCTGTTTGTCTCTGTCTCTATATCTCTCTACCTATCAGTGTGTGTGTGTGTGTTATCTCTCTACCTATCTCTGTGTGTGTGTTATCTCTCTACCTATCTGTGTGTGTGTGTGTGTTTGTCTCTCTGTCTGTCTGTCTCTATCTCAGACTGAAATATTTCTAGAAAACATTCTAACAAAAATTATTTTCCTAAACATATATATATATATATATATATATATATATTTGTCTGTCTTTGTCTCTCTCTCTGTCCGTCTGTCTCTATCTCTATGTGTGTGTGTGTCTGTCTGTCTATGTTTGTGTGTTCTCTGTGTGTGTGTGTGTGTTTGTCTATCTTTGTGTGTGTGTTTGTCTCTGTTTGTATGTGTGTTTGTCTGTCTGTCTCTGTGTGTATATGCGCTTGCGAGTGTGTGTCTCTATGTCTATGTTTGTCTCTATCTATCTGTGTGTGGGTGCGCGTGCGCGCACGTGTGTTTTTTGTTGGGGGTAAATTGGTGGATTATATTCAAATCAAGGATGCTCCTAAGCAAGGGTACCAAAAGAGTCACTTTACTCATTATTAATATTATTTACAATTTACAATTATATATATCAATTTAATAGAGCTTTGAAATGGGTGTGTGTGCGTGTTTTGTTGGGGGTAAATTGGTGGATTATATTCAAATCAAGGATGCTCCTGAAGGGTATCAAGAGAGCCACTTTACTCATTATTAATATTATTTACAACTACATATATCAATTTAATATAGCTTTGAAATTAACCTATTTGTCAAGTAATTAATGTGATTATTATTATATCACACTATCACTTAATTACCACTCTTCTCCTTATTATAAGTCTGGTTTGTAAATAAATAAAAAATAAATTATTCCTAAATATAGGTCATTAAATTGTTTTCCAATTTTAACCTATTGATTTTTTTTTTTTTTTTTTTTTTTTTTTGGGGGGGGGGCAAGAGAGTGTATAACATCCCCTTTTTTTCAATACTCATTATTTAAATAAGGGTAAATTTTGAAAACTTGAATCAATTTAACATATATATTAAAGATCTTAATTTTTGTTTCTTATTATGTGAGATTTGATCAAATTGGACATATAATAAGGACTAGAGTGGTATCTTGGTGTTATTATATTTACCTTGAAAGTGAAGATAGGTCAACTCTCTTGAGCTATTTCAGTTTCTTTTATTATTATGATAAAATAAATACTTCATTTTTTTTAGAGTTTTTTTTTTTCACTAATACTTTACATCAATTGTCTCCGCTAATGTGTAGATAATAGAGATGAACTCAAATAGATATTGATCATTATCATCATCTAAAAGCTGTGTTATGTACATAAATATATTACGAAAGGTTGTGGACCTAAAAACAAACTATAATCAATATGTAATTTGGAGAAAAATTCAATTTCAATTTGAAAAACTCAAACTAGTAGTGATAGAGGAAGAGCGCATAGGCTTACCTTGGTTACCCCAAGTGGAATTCAATGTTTGATGATAAGGATTTATAAAACTGATATCTTTCATCTTATAAAGTAGTTTGATTACATACATCCCGCTCTCTTCTACCATGCCTTCATCACTGCTTAAACAAACTTGTGCATGATACCACTGATGTTCTGGACGAAGTCGTTTTCTCTTAAAATGACGCGTATCATCCCATTTTAGAATGTACACAACTAAATGATTATCAACCATAACTAGTCCCTCAGGTGATAAAGGCGAAATCTTTGATCAAATGCTGGTTCCTCATTGATGTCCACCCGCACATGAAAGGAAAAATCGAGTACCCGCGAAAGAAAGGAAAAATCGATGGATTCAGCTTTCGCTTGTTTAAGAAGATGACAGAGGCATAGAGTTGGGAAGGAGTTACGAAACCAAAAGGAAATAGAAGGTCCTTTGCTTGTGTGATCAAACCATTTCGGTATACTTCTACTCGTCACACAAAAAAACCACTGTTCTTCTTCCCTTGAATTATCAGGAGCCCCATGTAACTCCTGTGGATCAAAACAAGTGTTGAGCAAAATACATTAACTCAATACATATATTTTGTGAATATAATAAGGACTAACGATCAAAGAGAGAAATGGATTACCTCACTCAATATTATGCTTTTGGACTCTAAACTCAATGACAAGCGTTTCTTGCTTCTAAACGTCTTATGCGTGGTGGAATCCCTTCAACTTCTCTCGATGATAGCACTCATTTAACACTAGTGTCTCCAAAAACTGACATTCTTTCATCCATGCCGGCAAAATCGTGAAATCATTACCCTGTAACTCCAAATACTCCAAGTTCATAAATCGACTAAGATCAATTCTAAGAATATCATCTGATATTTTACAATATGGGAGAACAAACACAACTCTGTTGGGACATTTCTTGGACCAAATTGACATTTCTTTGGCTTCCTTTGAATTGCATGATATCACCTCCCCATAACCACTATCCACTGTGATCTCTTGTATTTCCGGCAATAGAAAAATGCTATTCGGGATCTTAATTGACATTTTTGGATAATCCTTAGCAATCCATAACTTCCTAAGCTCAGAAAGATTGCAAATCGACCAAGGCAATTTTTCTATTCCTGTGTTCTCTAAAGATAGCTCTGTTATTTTCCCTTTTTCAAGTATTTCCGGAAAGTACTTCAGACTTGAGCAGTCAGTAAGAATGAGTTGTCTAAGAGAGGGTAACTTGATGGCACGTGGGAAGGTCTCCAGCTGGAAACAACCTTCTACATTCAAGACCTCAAGTTTTGGTAAATAGCCAATTGAATCATGAATTCCAATCAAATTCCTGCATTCATCAAGGATTAATTCCTTCAAATTTCTGAGATTCGACAGATCAGGTATCTCTTTGACATTTTCACAATATGTGAGATCCAAAATGCCCAAATTGTCCGAAGTCTGCAATAACCAAATCATCTAAACAGTTTAATTTTTAAAAAAAGAATGAAATTATTAAGTACAAGATAGCTAACTAGAAATGCTTATAAGATTGGGATCCTACCTTAATTATTGTTTCCAACGAACTCAAACAACTAAACTTAATGTCGAGCACAACAAGCTCTTTTAGACTAAAATTAGGAGGCAAACATGAAGAAGGACACGATTCCCACTTCAACACTTTTAAGCTCTCAGGAAGATATTTGGGATCCTTTGAAAATTTCACATTCTCTAAAATGAGAATTTCTAACTCTTTCATACTCTTGAAGGCTTCTTCGTCGCGGTTTACTTCTATCCATCCCCACCGATTGTCTAGCACTATCATCCTAACTTTATTTGTGCCCTTTCAAGTGAACAACAAATGAAAGTCATGTTGAAAATATTGGAAATTTGAAGCATATGAGATAATACGAAGAAAAAAATCCACAAATTTGAAATAGTGACATACTTTGATATAAAAATCCCACAACCCAATAAATGGACCTAAAATATCTTCACTTTAAATGGATTAAACCTCTTAAGAATCAAATCTTGACTTGATTAATCGAGTTAATGGCTTTGGTTATTAAAAATATCTTAAATTATCTAAAAAGGGTTTAATCATTAATTGCGGCCAATCGAATAATGATTTGATTGTAGTACTTCAGGAATCTATTAAGAGCAATCTGAGTTGACTGAATCAAGATAAATTGGTTGTCTACTTCTCAACTCGATTTTACTCTTTTGACCATCTATGTTTACACAAACACACTCTCAAACTTGTTTCCTTACTTATACATAAAGTTTATTCATTTACTAAATATTTAGGAGGTTCTTTGATGAGAATTCAACAATAGCATAAATATAAATGTCTTGTTTATTAGTTATTTATAAATAATCTTAATTATTCTATGTTATTATATAATGAATTCAAAAATTCATTTATTTTGTATAAAATTTGAAGTGATTTGTATATTTTAGGATTATATCTAGAAAAATCAAATTAAATCTAATAGAAAATATAAACTATCATCGTTTATCACGTATTTGAAAATTGAATTTAATATGTTTTTCTAACAAAATAGAATTTTTTTTCTGAATATTAATTTACCGATTATATATTTATTTTTGAGTGATGTGAAATCTTTCAGAGATTTTTATAGAACTTTATATGATTTTTTAAAAGGAAATTCTTGTATAATACAAAACTCTTTATTTTTTTAAAATATGACAAAAATAAAAGTTTAACACTTAAAATAATACATACATGTGTACACACACACATATATATATACATCACACATGTGTGTGTGTGAAAAAATTTCACCCTAAATCTATAAAATCAGTTCTAAACATCCAACAGTTCATGCACCACTAAAAATAAGTTCTAAGAATTTCACCTTCAAAAACTAATTCAACCCATTCATTCATTAAATAAATTCCATGCATTGAATTTATGAGTGAGACAAAAGGACTTATGCATAAAAAACAAGTTAATAACTTCATATAACAAAGAAAATAAACATAAATCACATAGATAAGGATATGCCAACCAAGATATTGTGAAAAGAACAATAAAATTACAAGGCAAAAAAAGTCAAAGATAAATAAATGACCCCAACTACTATTACTTACTCTATTACGTTCCAAAACATTAACAATATCTCGATTGAACCCTAATCTGCTCCGATCTCCTGGATTGTTTGGTGATTCTTCATTCACAATTTTTCTCCCCATATCTCGTATCAAATCATGCATTTGAATACGATTGGATGACTTTTCAATCTTTATAAGGCATTTATCAACCAACACTCCAATAAAATAACTTAAATTATTAAAGTCATAAACCGCTTCAACCATATATTTGACATATTCCAATTCTTTTCCTTCAAGAAACAAGCAATATCAAGGAATATTTCTTTTTCAACTTCTCCTAGGTCTTTATAACTCAAATTTCTCAATACTTGTTCAATGACTATATGGAGACTTTTTTCATATACGTCAAGTGCAGATTCCCATTCATTTACAGTCTTTCCATACAATTTAGATCCTATTACATTGAGGGCAAGTGGAAGGCCTTATGCATAAGTTCTTGCACGATTCAAAACATCATTGTAGCATGGGTCTACTTGGCGATTTCTAAAAGCATTCCAGCTTAACAACTCAAGAGATTCTTTAGGATTGAAAACCTCCATGTTGTATATACATTCAACCCCATGCCTCTCAAGTAAATGTCTATTCCTTGTGGTTATAATGATCCTACTCCCACCACCAAACCAAATGCAATCACCAATAATTTTTTCAATTGCTCATCTTTGTCAATATTATCGTCAATATTATCGAGAATCAAAAGAATTTTCTTTTCTTTGAATCTATTTTTCATTACTTGAACTCCATCATTAACATCTTTTATTTTCATGTCCATTCCTAAAATATTTGAAATTATTGTCTCTTGAACTTTTTCTAAGCCATGTTTCTCTCGATCTTTTATTGACGTCATGGAGAAAGCACAAACTTCCAAAATTATCAAGAATTGAATTATATAAAGCACGTGTCTTGTTGTTGTTTTGCCCAGTCCCCCCATTCCACAAATTCCTACCATGATGACCTTGTCATTTGTCTCAATTTGTAATAGAGAAACTATTTCTTTCACTCGAGACTCTAGCCCAACAGGATATTCAGAAACATCTAAAAGAACCCTATTAATTTTGCTAGAGATTTCTTTCACGATCCTTTCAATAAATTCATATTCATAACCATTTTTCCTGAAAGGTTGCAAAAAAATGTATCAATTCAAACATTTATCCTGGCAAAGAAATTTAAGTTTATTTACTTATAAACTAATTTGAAGCTAGGAAAGGAGGAAAACCAGAGTAAAAATAAGATGAAAGTTGTGAATTACCTGGGGAATAAATTGATATTCATCACCTTGCTTGAAAAGTTGCAATATTGCAATATGTATGTATTACCCGGGGAATAAATTGATATTCATCACCTTGGTGCAATATGTGTGTGTGTGTGCCGTAGTAAGGAGTATGTATGTATGTATGTATGTATGTATGTATGTATGTTTAAATTCACCGTAGTAAGGAAATTTAAATTTATTTACTAGAAAAACCAGAGTTGGAAAAAAAAAACACACACACACACACACAAAAGATGAAAGTTTCGGATTACCGTAGATCAAGATGGTAACCAGCAATAGTAGACACTTTTTGCAATGTAAGCTTCCAACTGTTTATCTCGTCCTCATCAGCCCTTAGGTTGTTTCTATGCTCAGATAATGCTTGTTCATAGCAACCTTCTTGACATCGCAATTCTCTAGGCTCCACATCATAAAAAATGGGCAATATCAACCGACCCTTTCCATTAATGCACTGATGAATTTTAACAAGTTCCTTGAGGCAAAATGTGGAATAAGCATAGTTCTTTGAAAATACGGTAATGGCCATTCTAGAATTTTCAATTGCTTTGAGAAGTTCGGTGTAATTTCATCCCCTCTTCTTAGTTCCACATCATCAAGGAAGGTGTGAACTCCCGCATTCTTTAAAGCATTATCTGATTTCCTATAAAACCATAACGAGTATCTTCACCGCAAAAATTGATAAAGACATCGTAAGTCCATTGGTAATTGAAAGAGGAAGAGGATGTTGCTGACCCGGTCATGATGGCTTCCTACTGGTAAAGATTAAGGAAATAATTTTAATTAACTCGCAAAAATTGTGGAGAATGACAATGATGATGATGATATATATATATATATATATAAATACATACATACATATATATGTATATGTATATATATACATATGTGTGTGTGTATGCATGCATACATACATATATAGAAATGATCATGAAGAAATGAATGAATTGATTTTTTTTAATAACTTTTTGAGCCACCCAATGTGTCTGACGCTTTTTTAAGATTTTATTATTAAGTATTTGAGTAATTGACCAATCCGAATCAAGGCTTGTGATCAAGATGTCTCTCCCTAAAGGCCTTTTTTGAATAAGATGGCATTCAAACTTAGTTCTCCTAATTTATAGTCTACCTGATCCACTACTACTAGACCAAGCAATTTTGGGTATCATATTATTACTTACCACAAAACTGAAATTGTTGATGACGAAGTAGTTGTGGGGCACACACAATAAAGCAATGGGGACTAACAAAAAGAAAGAACGAGACTTCAATTGCCTTTCTTAAACAGATTATTTTAAAATATACTACCTCTTGCATATTAAGAATATATTAAAAAACTTCTTTTTTATTATCATCCATATCACTATTATTTTTAAATTGTGATCTCAATGTAAATTAAAATTTCAACCTGTTTTATTTTAGCATTTATTACCATGTGCATACAAATAACCTATTATTTTAATTAGATTTAAAAAATAAAGGATTTATTTTTCTTAATATGCAATTTATTATATGATCAATAAAAACGATGTTACAAATTGTATAGTACATGAACTTAAAAAACAGAAGGGAAAAAAAGTCATAGGACAATTATGTATATAATTGAAAAGATGACTAAACCACAGGAACAGTAGTGCATGCAAATTATCTGCATAAGGCGATGATATTTTATTTTGGATTAATCCTATATTTGGTCCCTTAAATTTTAAACCATTGGTTTTAGTCTCTCTAGAGGCAAATGGTCCAAGTTTTTATTGAGTTATAGGGACTAATATTTTAAACGAACACAAATTTTAAGGGACCAAAACCTATAGTTTAAAACTTAAATGACTAAAATCAAAATGAAGATAAACTTGAGGGACCAATGATTATATTAACCCTTTATTTTATTGAGCAAAAGCATACCAGATTCCCTTTCCTGATTGAGGAGAAATTTTCATAGTTGATGGTCCACTTTAGGCCAGTATGCAAACACATGATAAATTATTAAAAATAATTCATAATACATAGGTTTTACGAATAAATAAATTATAAAATATAATATAATGAGAAACATAATGTTGAACTTTCTAAAATATGTACATGGTGCCAAAAAAATATAATGTTGGACTTTTTAAAAAACATAGGCCACTTTTGGCACATTGGACTAAATTTTAAGTGACTGAGAATGAGATTAAAATTGGGTTGTGATTGAGTTTGAGATTAGAAGTAAGTTTTTAAACCTTGTTTAGTATGTCGTCAAAATTGGAAAAATAAAAAAGCCACGAAGTAAAACTCAACTAACCAAACAAAAGAAAAATTGGATAAAGTTTTATTGAAAATTTTAGGGAAAATTCTTTTAAAAGTCATTTGAAATACCCAAATTCTTATTTAGATTACTAAACTTGTCAAATCATTAAGCAGAAGGCAGGTGAGATGTCTTAAATTTGGATATTAAAATTTCGTCAGTTTATCTCAAGACCACTCAGAAAGAGAGAAGGCAAAAGGAGGAGCTTTGATGATCCTCCGTATTCGGTGAGAACCATACCTATTCTTTTGAAAAGCAGTTCCTAATCTGCAGAATTTCTTTGGTGTTTATGGAGCTGTGTGCGATGTTCTGATGCAAATTGGCAAACTTGAAGGCAAGAACAAGTGAGGTCCGATGAATCGACATAAATTTCATCGCTTAGTTAGAGAATTGGATTTTGATTCGGGATTTGGCGTTTGAGAAAAGCACCTCCTCCTTCCAAAGAGATGGGTATTGAGGTAAAGTCATAAAATTTCAACATCTTTATTTGAGACAGAAGATTTTTAAAGGAATTTTCCCAAAATTTGATTTGTGAGAATGATTTAAATCAGCGTCTTTACAAAAATTTATCAACTCCTACCCACTAACAAAATTTCTTTTCCTAAATCCTAATTGAGAGAAAACACCCTATTATTCCCTTCTTCTTCCCAAGCTCAAACAAATCATGGAGAACACAAATGGAATATTCATACTGAAACACGCCATAAAATATTCAGATCAAGCAAATATGAAAATTACAGGTTCAAGCTCACCAGATCTGGACCAAGGAGGGAGAACGTTCTTTGACGATCTACTGAAGACGGAGATGATGGAGGGAGACGCCGCCTTAAGTGGCTTCGCACGGCAGAGAGATGATGGAGACAATGACTACTTCAGAGAGAATGACTACTTCAGAGAGAGAGGGGAGTGATAGGTAAGGACTCACGCAGAGATTGAAGCAATGTGTAAACTCATAAAATTGGGTCTCCTCCAGCTACTATCCTCTTCTCCTCCCATCCTCTTCCTTATCTGGCTATGGATGAAAATCTAGACAGCTCTGTAAATTATTAAAGAAAATTTGAGCCGTTCGATTTTTATCCGACTACCCGAATAAAAAAGAGGATGGAAGAGGATGGGAGTAGAAGATGATACTAGCGGGACCCCTCCTATATCTATATTATAAACAAATGACTTACAGTAAGAACATGATATGGTGTATCTTTTTAGTAAGAATCAGAAATATATTTTTAGGATTTTTTAAAAATATTTTATGTATATGTAGGATTTATTTCAAGCTGTAATTCTTCTTGGGTCATGTATAGCCTATCTTTAATGAGTTAATTTAGTCCTGATCAATGGTAAGTGTCCAAGTGAGCTATTTATAGGGATTTTTTATTTTTTATTTTTTTAAAAAAAGACATCAGTCAAATTGTCAAGTTTTTTTGAAGAAATCAGTGTAAATTAGTATTATAGTAGTCCATGGGATAAATGTATCTAGTGGCGGATTTAGAAAAATAATCAATGGGGTACTAGTGGTGGGGGATTTGAGGGCAAGCGCAATCAATTTTTTTTTATTTAAAGAAAGTTTTAAATGCATTAAAAAATAAAAGAATATAAACAAAAAAGAAAATATTATCAAAAAAAAAAAAAATGAAATCAAGTGAATACTAATGATGTACTAAGAGAGACAATTATTTTACAAACATCTCATTTAGAAAAGCAAGTCTAAGTCTTGTTAGAAATGCAAATTTGATAAATTACAATGAAAGGTGACACTCAATAAGTTCAAGTACATATATTTTAATAACAAAAGTATATTACAATAAAAATAATTACAATGTCATCCTTTTAGGCCTTATTTTTTAGAATTTCATCATAATTGTCTTATTATCAATGTTATTAAATATATCGTTTTCAATATAAGGCACTAAACAATTATTCAATCATTCATCCTCCATCCGATTACGAAGTACAAAGAGATTGATATATTAAGGGTGGGTATTTAATTTAAGGGTGGACAATCATTCAAACATTTATTAATTTTTTTTTCTTAAAAAAAAATCCCCATGCCCCCTTCTCTTATATGTGGGTCCGCCTATGAATGTATCTCTTTAATGTTTATTTCAATTCAATGTGAACGTGAGACCTTACCCCCTTCTCTTATACGTGGGTCCGCCTATGAATGTATCTCTCTAATGTTTATTTCAATTCAATGTGAATGTCAGACCTTACTCCTGATCGCGTCTTGCACTTCTAATTGAAGGTTTTGAAGTTTTGGTTAATTTATGTTTTGTGTTGTTAATCGCTTCATTAGCGAAATATGCACTATGGGCAAGAAAGTAATTTTACATTCTGAAATAATTACTCGAAGTCCCTTGGGACTTCTGAGTAATTTCGTAATTTCAAGGGACCTAAATGTAAATATCTTTCTTCCTTGGGACCTATATGTAATTCTCCCTTAATTGTAACTTATTTACCGTACAAAATCGATTTCACCATCTCATTCTTACTCTGTTATGGCTAGACTTTTTTCAGCTCTGTTTTTCAGTTTCATTTTCTGTATAAATAGTTTAAGCTGACTTATATCATCCACACAGATTTCAACTTACTCCTTTATATCTTGTCATAACAATGTTCCTGCAAAGTTCTCACCAGAATCAAACAACTCAAATTACTCATTAAACAGAAGCTATTAAAACAGAGCACGTACAACGCAATCTTGAAGTGAAAAGCATACACAACATCATCTTTGGCCTCCATCAACTATTAACAACACCAAAATATCAAAACAAGGGGGAAAAAACACTTCGGTTAGTTTCTCTTTCCCTTTTCCTGATATTTGCCTTGTCATTTATTTTGGAGAATAGTGAGGTTCATACGAAGCTCAACAGCAAATAAAACAGACATAACTAATTATACCATGCTTAGCAGTATATCATATGACATATTCAATTGTTCATCACACAGTCAATTATCCATTAATTCAATTGTGAACGTAGTGTCAACACTTCGCACTTAGTAGGTTTCTTTGTGTCCACGCCACACACACACAGCCGTAAAACTATAACCAGCATGAAAGAAACATCCAAAATAAATAAATATGATGGATCTCAGTAGAAAAAAAAAAAATCCATGATAAATATGTCATGATCCTTTTATATTGACAGTAGGTTCAAAGAAATGAAAGAAGATATTTTTAAACATAACAAGTATATGAGATTTCACATTGACAAAGTACGCAAACTCATGCCTTCATAGCAATACATGCATGTATTTTATTAAATAATTTGTGATTAATATATTTTATTTTTTCTAAATCGCAGCTTTAGGATAGTCATCCTACTTCTGCACGACACTTTGTTGGCCTCTATGTCAATGAGCTGAGCAACTCTATTTGAGAGAAGCAAAGGCAAGCATGTTGACAATAGATGGACAAATTTAATTTGTGATTACTTGAAAAGACAGTTTTTTCGTCATTCATTTTAATTAAAGTACTTTATTATGTTGTTCATTCCACCAGAAGGATACTTTCAATGCTTGTTTAAGTAGTAGCGCTAGCTAGAAAAAATTATCGATAAAGAGCATTGAATAAATTTGAAATTGTGGAATTATTCATTTCTTGGAAGACTTTCAAATTATTTGGTCTAATGAATATTATTTAAAAATGAAATAACTTTTTAAAAATCCAAAAAATTTGAATGACATGGCTATTATTTGAAGGTTGTGATTTTATTTCAAAATTACAACTTAAACTTGCGGAACAGAGCATGCTATTATGTTACCAAAGATTTTATGTGGAAAACTGTTGCTTGTGGAATAGCCATAATAATATCACTCTTTCAAAATCACTAATTAACCTTGCTAGGTCGGAACTCCAGCAAAGGCAAACAGTAAGGAACTCAAAAAGTCTGTGGTTGATGATGTGATGCTGTGACTTTTGTCATATAATGATGAAACATATTGAATTACATGCTATTATGTTGTTTGCTCTGTTTTACAAGCAGATTTATGTAAAGTTCAAGTCTGCATGCTTTAAGTACAGAGTTGACGATAGATGAATAATTAGGCTCTAGTAGTCTAATATTTCTTTAAATCAGTTCTCGAACAAAGAATACGAGTTCATACGTTGGGATAATTAAGTTAATGACATGTCAAATGTATATGCAGTGGTGGGGCCACACTGGTGCCAGTGTAGATAAGTGCAGATACTAAAATTTTGATATATATATATATATATATATATATGGGGTTATCGTTTGTTATGTCGACATGCCTTATGTCAAATCACCCCAAAACTACGTCATTTTCGGGCTAGAGGAATTAATGAACTCTCAAAACGACGTAGTTTGGGGTTAGGGGAATTAATGAAGGATTTTTTGGTAAAATTCATATAATAAATACAAAAACACCCTTCATTAATTCCTAACTCCCAAAACGACGTAGTTTTGGGGTGAATTGACATAATCTTATATCAGTGATACGACAAACGTTAAACCCTATATATATATATATATATATATATGAAGGAGTTCTACATCAACTTGATTAAGTGCTCTAGTTGGTTATAAGTGTATACAATAGTCGGCTAGAGGTCCCGGTTCGAACCTTGCTCTCCTCCTCTCTTCCTTTTTTTTTCGCTTTCATTGTTCTCTTATTTTCATCGATCTCTCCTCGGTCGCTGCACCCCCTCGTTCCAGATCCACAGCTTCCTCGTTCGCTGCACCGTCGCCCTCAACCCTCGTTCCAGATCCACAGCTTCCCTTGCTCTGTTGTCTACTGGCAACCAGTATGTATATCTCTCCCTCTTTCATCAATTTGATTACTAATCTGAATTATACGATCGGCCACCTAGTTTGCAATCGACATAAATAGCGTAGAATTCCTATATCAAGGAATTTCAAATTTCTTGAAATACTGGTTTCCCATTCACTATCCACGATTCGTGATGCTCCATCTTTGGAGCTCAACTCCCTGTAGGAAACACAATATTTGATCTCAAGGATTTGGGCATTTGATCACCTTTTTATCTCGATTGATCCCTACGATTCAGGCTCTTAGATAGGTTACCCATGTTTTATTCCAAACTTTGGTCGTTTTATGTGATTTTATTGCCGTTTATGTTTTTGTGACTCTTAATTTAGTTGTTTATTTAACTTGCAGTCATAGATTTAGCATCAAAGGTCGTGTTTATCCCGCTATTCTGCCTGTGGAGGACAAGAAAATTACTGGAAGGGTCTGTAACATCCCTGACTTTATACAACCCGCAATACTTATGCATCTTTGTATTTACAAGGCATCATTTAACACCTGGAGCCCTCAACCTAGTCATCTATCTCCGTCCTGTTCAGTAGTTTTTCATCATTTTTTTTTTTTTTGGTTTTGAATGGAAACCTACTTTATTCTTACATTGCTGACCATATATATAAATTTTAAGCTCAGTTGTATGGAAGTAACGTGTTAATCCGAGTTAGGTCAAAATCTTATCTTGCAAGAAATAAATATGTCCTGACTGATTGCAAGGTTTTATCTCTATAGCTTATGAGCAAATCTGATCTCGTACCTGTGTAAAATTTTTGAAGGTGTAAGAAAATACATACATCCTAAGTTATTGTTTGTCCTTTTCCTTCTTATGTATGGCGTGCTTATGAACTTATGTGATACATTCCCTGTTTCATTAGTTTCTCTTTACTCATTGATAATTGTTCAAACAAGATGAGGTGTGGTCATCTTGAGTAAATCATTCCTTTTCCTTACTTTCTGTTCAGGTCCTGCAGGGTATCTCAGATTTGGAATTATTTATTTTGGACAAGTTTGAGGATGTTGAATATGAAAGAAGAGATGTTGATGTTTATTTGATGGTAAGTTTGACAATCTATCTAAAACAATTTTCTTTGTCTTTCTCGGCATCATCACATACTTGCATTTCGAGTTGCATTAATTGACCTTAAGAACAAATGAAGAAAAAGACCAAAGCACAGATTGAATGGGATATAGACCCACAAAGTGGGTAATCAAGTTTGATTCATTTTTAATTGATGAGTGAGGACGGTGTGGATATTCATTTATCCCAAATTCAATATATAAATATTTTAAATCTGTGTTTTTGGGAAAATACTAATAAAAAATACAATAATTGCAGGATAATTCTGAAAAGCTTAAAGCTCATGCTTACATTTGGAGCAACAGAAGTGACCCAAACTTGTATGGAGATTGGGATTTTGAGGTGAGCAACCGAGCTTTATTTTTTACATTCTTCAAAGTTATATAGTTGATCCAAGTCTCTAACTCTGAAGTTTTAGAACATAATTGAGCAGCTACACAATCAGGTAAAAAATATAGGTCAGATGTCTTTCAAACCTTACATAATATGCTTAGTGACTAGCAAGATATGAAGTTTCAAAGTATTCATGAAATGTTTGTCATTTCAATACCTGCGTTGTTTTCTTGTGAACTGGGACAGTGTTTTTAAATTGTTGAGCCAAAAAAAAAAAAAAAAAAAAAAAAAAAAAGGACAGTGTTTTTAAATAAATGTTTCGCATTCCTTTTTAATCTTTCCTCATCTTTTCCTCTAGTTTTGGGCAGGAAAGATTTTGAAATCTGTTAAACATTGTCACAATTTTTTATGCACGAAAACAAGAGATCAGAAAGTCGAGAGGATCCAAAAGCTTCATAACTTAGGAAATATAGTTTGACCTCATTGTTATCTCAACTTAAAGCAAACAGAATTGGAACTTTATAAAACAGAGCATTCAAAAGCATATATATAGCCTTTGGATTCATATACATTGAGAGGATGTTACAAGTACCCAAGTCACAGCACATCAACAACAAAATCATGGTAATATACAGCTAGAATATAACCTGAATAAACACACATAATAGCATGCTCTGTTTTGATTCGCTAGTGTACACTGTAATGAAATAAAACCATACATATTCTTCAAACAATAAAGTAATAGCTATGGTAATTGAGAAGCATAGATGAAGAATGAAACTCATTTGCAGTAATCGACAGCATAACATGTTATCCATGTGAATACAATCATAACTTTGGAGAAAAGAACATGAAATTCCAACCAACTATGTCCCTATGCTGCTTTTTGTTCTTATCTTCTTTTGTTTAAACAGAACAGATTTATGGAGAGATGACACTGAAATTGAGTTTTATGTTCAAGGTCCGATACCTATTCTGACATGACCGTATGTTTGTACCATATTTACCTCATTTTACCATGGTAAATTTTGGGATTTACCATAAAACATATTTTGTGAAAATTAGTCATACAATTCAAGCCATTGGGGTGGTTACATATTTGAAAGAAGAAAAGACTAAGACCTAAAGCGTAGGTTAATACTTACGTACACAAGTATTCTAAAAATCCAGACAAATGCCCAGCAATGGAAACTGTCCAATATTAGATTAATTGCTTCAACTAATGCAAAGGTTATTTGCTTCTTGTATATAACACATAAATCATTAAGTCCATTAACAAATTACAGAGATACGCCAACAATGACAAATCTAGATGAATCCTGAACTAAACAACTCGCACTTTAGTTATGTACATTGCACAGACACCATAACTATAGTTTTAAATGGTGTCTATATTACTATGACTGAGACTCGTATGAATCTCACTGTTCTCAAAAATAAATGAATGTGCGAAGCTCAGGCAAAATAACAGAAATGTGAAGCATGCAAGTCATCATGACATGTATTTAGAATCTAGAATAGATGAAACAGATAGCTTTTCTATAATAATAAATTGTTATAAATTTGAGTTGTTGTTTGAGGACATTCTTACGACAAGATATAAAGGTGTAAGCTTATATCTGTGGGGATGACATAAGTCAGCTTACACCATTTGTACAAAAAAGAAACTAAAAAGCAGAGCATTATTATGTCTTATTTATTCCGACCTATTTTCAATGGCCATCATAAGGAGTAACAAATAAAATTTAATATTTTTAATTATGTTTTTCGTAAAGCATGATAATTTTCAGACTTTGCAAATAAAAGTCTAGCTATAACGGGACAAAAATGGAATGGTGAAACCGATTATGTACATTTCATTTTATTTCAAGGTTACAACAAACAAAGACAACATATCTAAGTAATTAAATTGGTGTAGAATGGCATGGAATCGAATCCAGGAGATGATAATTTGATTTCATGAGGTCATGGTTTTACAAAACACAACCTTAATTTGGAGTTAGAAATAAAGAGTGAGAAAACTTTAATATACACATATATATTTTTGAACCAAACTCCTATCAAAACACATAATAAACTAATGAAAGATTAAAAAATTAAAGAGAAATGTAACAACATTCTTTTGGTAATTAATGATAAGAATACCTACTACACATTGAGATGTCATTACTTATTTATGGTGTCATCATAGAATGCTATCTCCTTTCCTTTGGCTTTTCTAGTCTCTTCAAAGCTTTTTGGAACTTGTTCAACATTGGTGGATGTTACATCTTTTTGTCGCTGAAGTTCTGGAATAAAGCAAATAATGAAAATGATAATAAATTATTAAATCAGATTTAATTATGAAAATGAGGAGATCAATAAAGCAAATAAAAGTTAATAATCATCGAGGCTGAAATGCGACTGAAATATTTCTAGAAATGATTCACCTACACCTATATATATATATATATATCTGTCTGTGTGAAGTTTATCATCATCAGGCTGAAATGTGGATTGAAATATTTTTAGAAATGATTCTAACGGTAATTATTTGTCTAAACACACACACACACATATATATCTATATATCTCTGTCTATCTGTGTGTTTGTTTGTGTGTGTGTGTGTGTGTGTGAAGTTTATTGTCATTAGGCTAAAATGCGGGCTGAAATATTTCTAGAAATGATTCTAACGGTAATTATTTGCCTAAACATATATTTCTGCGTGTGTGTGTAAAGTTTATCATTATCAGGCAAAAATGCGGACTAAAATATTTCTAGGAATGATTCTAACAGTAATTATTTGCGTAAACATATATATATATATATATATATTTCCTGTCTGTCTCTATGTGTGTGTCTGTGTGTGTGTGTGTGTGTGTGTGTGTCTGTCTGTCTATGTGTGTGTGGGTGCGATCGTACACGCGTGTGTGTCTCTATCTCTGTCTTTGTCTAACTGTGTGTGTGTGTCTCGGTATGTGTGGGTGCGCACGCACGCACGCGCGTGTCTCTATCTCTGTGTCTATCTCTGTGTATGTGCACACGTGTGTGTGCTTTTTGCTGGGGCTAAATTATATTCAAATCAAGGATGCTCCTGAACAAAGGTATCAAGAGAACCCTTTTACTCATTATTAATATTATCTACAATTACATATATAAATTTAATAGAGCTTTGAAATTGACCTATTTGGCAAGTAATTAATGTGATTATTATTATATCACTTAATTACCACTCTTTGCTTATTACAAGTCTGGTTCGGGAAAAAAAAGTTCCTAAATATGTCATTAAATTATTTTCCAATTTTAACCCTATTGAAAATTTAGGGGGGAGAGAGTGAAAAACATCTCCTTTTTTTCAATACTCATTATTAAATAAGGGCAAATTTTGGAAACTAAATCAATTTAACATATATATTAAAGGTCTTAATTTTTATTTCTCATTATGTGAGACTTGATCAAATTGGATATATAATAAGGACTTAATTTTAAAGGTCTTAATTTTTATTTCTCATTATGTGAGACTTGATCAAATTGGCATCTTGGTGTTATTATATTTACCCCTGAAAGTGAAAATAGGCCAACTCTCTTGAGCTATTTCAGTTTCTTTTATTATTCTGATAAAAGGAATACTTTATTTTTTGTAGTGTTTTTTCACTAATACTTTACATCAATTGTCTCCACTAATGTGTAGATAATGGATAGAAGAACTCAATTAGATATTGATCACTATCATCATCTGAAGTGTTATGTACATAAATATATTACGAAAAGTTGTGGACTTGACAACCAACTATAATCAATATGTAATTTGGAGAAAAATGCAATTTCAATTTGAAAAACTCAATTTAGTAGTGATAGAGGAAGAGCGCATAAGCTTACCTTGGTTACTCCAAGTGGAATCCAATGTTTGATGATAACGATTTGTAAAATTGATATCTTCCATCTTACAAAGTTGTTTGATTACATACATCCCGCTCTCTTCTATAACCATGGCTTTATCATCGATTATTAAACAAACCTGTGCATGATACCATGGATGTTCTAGACGAAGTCGTTTTCTCTTAAAATGACGCGTATCATCCCATTTTAGAATGCACACAACTAAATGATCATCATCCAAATCACATGACTCAAGTGAGAAAGTCGTAAATTCTTGATCAAATGCTGCTTCTTCATTGATGTACACCCGCACAAGAATGTCACAACAGAGTAATTTAGCTTTTTTAAGAAGATGACAGAGGCATAGAGTTGGGAAGGAGTTACGAAACCAAAAGGAAATAGAAGCTCCTTTGCTTGTGTGATCAAACCACTTCGGTATGCTTCTACTTGGCACACAAAAAAACCACTGTTCTTCTTCCCCTGAATTATCAGGAGCCCCATGTAAATGTAATTCCTGTGGATCAAAACAAGTGTTGAGCAAAATACGTCGAGCAAAATACGTTAACTCAATACATATATTTTGTGAATATAATAAGGACTAACGATCAAAGAGAGAAATGGATTACCTCACTCAATATTATGCTTTTGGACTCTAAACTCAATGACAAGCAGTTTCTTGCTTCTAAACGTCTTATGCGTGGTGGAATCCCTTCAACTTCTCTCAGATGACGGCACTCATTTAACACTAGTGTCTCCAAAAAATGACATTCTTTCATCCATGCCGGCAAAATTGTGAAATCATTACCCTGTAACTCCAAATACTTCACGTTCATAAATCGACTAAGATCAATTCTAAGGATATCATCTGATATTTTACAATATGGGAGAAAAAACGCAACTCTGTTGGGACATTTCTTGGACCAAATTGACATTTCTTTGGCTTCCTTTGAATTGCATGATATCACCTCCCCATAACCACTAGCCACCGCGATCTCTTGTATTTCCTAAGAAT
The DNA here is from genome assembly GCA_019022655.1 of Acacia acuminata. NCBI lineage: Eukaryota > Viridiplantae > Streptophyta > Magnoliopsida > Fabales > Fabaceae > Acacia > Acacia acuminata. The sequence goes on along the minus strand of JAFJYI010000028.1, from coordinate 3,427,226 downwards.
AGAAAAATGCTATTCGGGATCTTAATTGACATTTTTGGATAAGCCTTAGCAATCCATAACTTCCTAAGCTCAGAAAGATTGCAAATCGACCAAGGCAATTTTTCTATTCCTGTGTTCTCTAAAAATAGCTCTGTTATTTTCCCTTTTTCAAGTATTTCCGGAAAGTACTTCAGACTTGAGCAGTTAGTAAGAACGAGTTGTCTAAGAGAGGGTAACTTGATGGCACGTGGGAAGGTCTCCACCGTGAAAACAACCTTGTACATTCAAGACCTCAAGTTTCGGTAAATAGCCAATTGAATCATGAATTTCAATCAAATTCTCGCAATACCAAAGGATTAATTCCTTCAAATTTTTGAGATTCGACGATCGGTATCTCTTTAATTTCATAAACCGAGAGATCCAAAATGCCCAAATTGTCCGAAATCGCAATAACCAAATCATCTAAACAGTTTAATTTTTTTTTTTTAAAAAAATGAAATTATTAAGTACAAGATAGCTAACTAGAAATGCTTATAAGATTGGGATCTTACCTTAATTATTGTTTCCAACGAACTCAAACAACTAAACTTAATGTCGAGCACAACAAGCTCTTTTGGACTAAAATTAGGAGGCAAACATGAAGGCGGATATGATTCCCACTTCAGCACTTTTAAGCTCTCAGGAAGATATTTGAAATCCTTTAAAAATTTCACATTCACTAAAATGAGAATTTTTAACTCTTTCATACTCTTGAAGGCTTCTCCGTCACAGTTTACTTTTATGCGGTCCACCTATTATCTTGCACTATCATCCTAACTTTATTTGTGCCCTTTCAAGTGAACAACAAATGAAAATCATGTTGAAAAGATTAGAAATTTGAAGCATATGCAATAATACGAAGAAAAAAAAAATCCACAAATTTGAAATAGTGACATACTTCGATATAAAAATCCCACAACCCAATAAATGGACCTAAAATATCTTCAACTTAGCCTCAACATATATGCATGTAAACCTCTTAAGAATCAAACCTTGACTTCGAATCGAGTTAATGGCTTTGGTTATTAAAAATATATTAAATTATCTAAAAAAGGTTTAATCATTAATTGCGGCCAATCGAATAATGATTTGATTGTAGTACTTCAGTAATCTATTAAGAGCAATCTGAGTTGACTGATCAAGATAAATTGGTTGTCTACTTCTCAACTCGATTTTACTCTTTTGACCATCTATGGTTACACAAACACGCACTCTCAAACTTGTTTCCTTACTTATACATAAAGTTTATTCATTTACTAAATATTTAGGAGGTTGTTCGATGAGAATTCAACAATAGCATAAATATAAATGTCTTGTTTATTAGTTATTTATAAATAATCTTAATTATTCTATGTTATTATATAATGAATTCAAACATTCATTTATTTTGTATAAAATTTGAAGTGACTGTATATTTTAGGATTATATCTAGAAAAATCAAATTAAATCAAATAGAAAATATAAACTAACATCGTTTATCACGTATTTGAAAATTGAATTTTATATGTTGTTCTAACAAAATTGAATTTTTTTCGAATATTAATTTACCGATTATATATTTATTTTTGAGTGATGTGAAATCTTTCAAATATTTTTTTATAACTTTATATGATTTTTTAAAAGGAAATTCTTGTATAATACAAAACTCTTTATTTTTAAAAAATATGATAAAAATAAAAGCTTAACACTTAAAACATATATATATATATATATATTATTTATTTTTTGATACATCACGTGTGTGTGTAAAAATTTCACCCTAAATCTATAAAATCAGTTCTAAACATCCAACAGTTCATGCACCATTAAAAATAAGTTCTAAGAATTTCACCTTATGAAAAACTAATTCAACCCATTCATTCATTAAATAAATTCCATGCATTGAATTTATGAGTGAGACAAAAGGACTTAACAACTATGCATAAAAAACGAGTTAATAACTTCATATAACAAAGAAAATAAACATAAATCACATAGATAAGGATATGCCAACTAAGATTTTGTGAACAGAACAATAACATTACAAGGCAAAAAAAAGTCAAAGATAAATAAATCACCCCAACTACTATTACTTACTGTATTGCGTTCCAAAACATTAACAATATCTCGATGAAACCATAATCTGCTCCGTTCTCCTGGATTGTTTGGTGATTCTTCATTCACAATTTTTCTCCCCATATCTCGTATCAAATCATGCATTTGAATATGATTGGACGACTTTTCAATCTTTATAAGGTATTTATCAACCAACACTCCAATAAAATAACTTAAATTATTAAAGTCATAAACTGCTTCAACCATATATTTGACATATTCCAATTCTTTTCCTTCGAAGAAACAAGCAATATCAAGGAATATTTCTTTTTCAACTTCTCCTAGGTCCTTATAACTCAGCCTCAATACTTGTTCAATGTCTATATGGAGACTTTTTTCATATACGTCAAGCGCAGATTCCCATTCATTTACAGTCTTTCCATACAATTTAGAGCCTATTACATTGAGGGCAAGTGGAAGGCCTTGTGCATAAGTTCTTGCACGATTCAAAACATCATTGTAGCATGGGTCTACTTGACGATTTCTAAAAGCATTCCAGCTTAACAACTCAAGAGATTCTTTAGGATTGAAAACCTCCATGTTGTATATACATTCAACCCCATGCCTCTCAAGTAAATGTCTATTCCTTGTGGTTATAATGATCCTACTCCCACCACCAAACCAAATGCAATCACCAGCTAATTTTTTCAATTGCTCATCTTTGTCAATATTATCGTCAATATTATCGAGAATCAAAAGAATTTTCTTTTCTTTGAATCTATTTTTCATTACTTGAACTCCATCATAAACATCTTGTATTTTCATGTCCATTCCTAAAATATTTGAAATTATTGTCTCTTGAACTTTTTCTAAGCCATGTTTCTCTGATCTTTTATTGACGTCATGGAGAAAGCACAAACTTCCAAAATTATCAGCAATTGAATTATATAAAGCACGTGCTGTTGTTGTTTTGCCCAGTCCCCCCATTCCACAAATTCCTACCATGATGACCTTGTCATTTGACTCAATTTGTAATAGAGAAACTATTTCTTTCACTCGAGACTCTAGCCCAACAGGACATTCAGAAACATCTAAAAGAACCCTATTAATTTTGCTAGAGATTTCTTTCACGATCCTTTCAATAAATTCATATTCATAACCATTTTTCCCGAAAGGTTGCAAAAAAATGTATCAATTCAAACATTTATCCTGGCAAAGAAATTTAAGTTTATTTACTTATAAACTAATTTGAAGCTAGGAAAGGAGGAAAACCAGAGTAAAAATAAGATGAAAGTTGTGAATTACCTGGGGAATAAATTGATATTCATCACCTTGCTTGAAAAGTTGCAATATTGCAATATGTATGTATTACCCGGGAATAAATTGATATTCATCACCTTGGTGCAATATGTGTGTGTGTGTGCCGTAGTAAGGAGTATGTATGTATGTATGTATGTATGTATGTATGTTTAAATTCACCGTAGTAAGGAAATTTAAATTTATTTACTAGAAAAACCAGAGTTGGAAAAAAAAACACACACACACACACACAAAAGATGAAAGTTTCGGATTACCGTAGATCAAGACGGTAACAATAGTAGACACTTTTTGCAATGTAAGCTTCCAACCGTTTATCTCGTCCTCATCAGCCCTTAGGTTGTTTCTATGCTCGATAATGCTTGTTCATAGCAACCTTCTTGACATCGCAATTCTCTAGGCTCCACATCATAAAAAATGGGCAATATCAACCGACCCTTTCCATTAATGCACCGATGAATTTTAACAAGTTCCTTGAGGCAAAATGTGGAATAAGCATAGTTCTTTGAAAATACGGTAATGGCCATTCTAGAATTTTCAATTGCTTTGAGAAGTTCGGTGTAATTTCATCCCCTCTTCTTAGTTCCACATCATCAAGGAAGGTGTGAACTCCCGCATTCTTTAAAGCATTATACTGATTTCCTATAAAACCATAACGAGTATCTTCGCCGCGAAAATTGATAAAGACATCGTAAGTCCATTGGTAATTGAAAGAGGAAGAGGATGTTGCTGACCCGGTCATGATGGCTTCCTACTGGTAAAGATTAAGGAAATAATTTTAATTAACTCGCAAAAATTGTGGAGAATGACGATAATGATGATATATATATATATAAATACATACATACATATATATATGTATGTATATATATACATATGTGTGTGTGTATGCATGCATACATACATATATAGAAATGATCATGAAGAAATGAATGAATTGATTTTTTTTAATAACTTTTTGAGCCACCCAATGTGTCTGACACTTTTTTAAGATTTTATTATTAAGTATTTGAGTAATTGACCAATCCGAATCAAGGCTTGTGATCAAGATGTCTCTCTGTAAAGGTCTTTTTTGAATAAGATGGCATTCAAACTTAGTTCCCCTAATTTATAGTCTACCTGATCCACTACTAGTCCAAGCAATTTTGGGTATCATATTATTACTTACCACAAAACTGAAATTGTTGATGACGAAGTAGTTGTGGGGCACACACAATAAAGCAATGGGGACTAACAAAAAGAAAGAACAAGACTTCAATTGCCTTTCTTAAACAGATTATTTTAAAATATACTACCTCTTGCATATTAAGAATATATTAAAAAACTTCTTTTTTTATTATCATCCATATCACTATTATTTTTAAATTGTGATCTCAATGTAAATTAAAATTTCAACCTGTTTTATTTTAGCATTTATTACCATGTGCATACAAATAACCTATTATTTTAATTAGATTTAAAAAAATAAAGGATTTATTTTTCTTAATATGCAATTTTTTATATGATCAATAAAAACGATGTTACAAATTGTATAGTACATGAACTTAAAAAACAGAAGGGAAAAAAAGTCATAGGACAATTATGTATATAATTGAAAAGATGACTAAACCACAGGAACAGTAGTGCATGCAAATTATCTACATAAGGCGATGATATTTTATTTTTGATTAATACTATATTTGGTCCCTTAAATTTTAAACCATTGGTTTTAGTGTCTCTAGAGGCAAAATGGTCCAAGTTTTTATTGAGTTATAGGGACTAATATTTTGAACGAACACAAATTTAAGGGACCAAAACCTATAGTTTAAAACTCAAATGACTAAAATCAAAATGAAGATAAACTTCGAGGGACCAATGATTATATTAACCCTTTATTTTATTGAGCAAAAGCATACCAGATTACCTTTCCTGATTGAGGAGAAATTTTCATAGTTGATGGTCCACTTTAGGCTAGTATGCAAACACATGATAAATTATTAAAAATAATTCATAATACATAGGGTTTACGAATAAATAAATTATAAAATATAATATAATGAGAAACATAATGTTGAACTTTCTAAAATATGTACATGGTGCCAAAAAAATATAATGTTGGACTTTTTAAAAAACATAGGCCACTTTTGGCACATTGGACTAAATTTTAAGTGACTGAGAATGAGATTAAAATTGGGTTGTGATTGAGTTTGAGATTAGAAGAAAGTTTTTAAACCTTGTTTAGTATGTCGTCAAAATTGGAAAAATAAAAAAGCCACGAAGTAAAACTCAACTAACTAAACAAAAGAAAAATTGGATGCAGTTTTATTGAAAATTTTAACAGTGTTGAAAAGTTTAGGGAAAATTCCTTTAAAAGTCATTTGAAATACCCAAATTCTTATTTAGATTACTAAACTTGTCAAATCATTAAGCAGAAGCAGGTGAGAGAAGGCAGAAGGAGGAGCTTTGATGATCCACAGCACCAAGCCCCCTCCTCCTGCGTATTTGGTGAGAACCATACATATTCTTTTTAAAGCAGTTCCTAATCTGCAGAATTTCTTTGGTGTTTATGGAGCCTGTGTGCGATGTTCTGATGCAAATTTGCAAACTTGAAGGCAAGAACAAGTGAGGTCCGATGAAGCATGTCGATTATGTAAATTGAGGTAAAGTCATAAAATTTCAACATCCTTATTTGAGACAGATGACTTGATTATCCACTTAATAAGCTTCGCAACCTAAATAAGAATTTGGGTATTTCAGACGATTTTTAAAGGAATTTTCCCAAAATTTGATTTGTGAGAATGATTTAAATCAGCGTTTTTACAAAAATTTATCAACTCCTACCCACTAACAAAATTTCTTTTCCTAAATCCTAATTGAGAGAAAACACCCGATTATTCCCTTCTTCCCAAGCTCAAACAAATCATGGGGAACACAAATGGAATATTCATACAGAAACATGCCATAAAATATTCAGATCAAGCAAATATGAAAATTACAGGTTCAAGCTCACCAGATCTGGACCAAGAGGGAGAACGTTCTTTGACGATCTACTGAAGACGGAGGAGACACCGCCTTAAGTGGCTTCGCACGGCAGAGAGATGATGGAGACAATGACTACTTGAGAGAGAGAGGGAAGTGATAGGTAAGGCCTCAGGCAGAGATTGAAGCAATGTGTAGACTCATAAAAATGGGTCTCCTATATATATATTATAAACAGATGACTTTTGCCCTCTTTCTTTTGCATTTTCTTGAGAAATTACATATACCGTAGCTTCGGAGAATTTTCCAGGAACGAGTTTCCTGCTCGTTAAAAGGCGCGTCCTCCTTTTGCGATGCGCGTTTTGCAAAGGTGGTCCCGTAGGAACTGTTGGCAGCCCGTTCCCAGTTTTTAAGTCATGTTTTTATGTGTATAATAAGTGTCAGATACTTTAATAACCCTCATGTATTTTCAGCTTCTACTTTATAGCTATTTGTCCTTATATTCTATGTACTATTTGTTATGTATATGGATGTCCATTCTCCCCATGGCCCAATGCATCCAGAGTATTAATGGGGTATGGAGGCTACGCACATGTTCACCGCCCAAGCCTACAATTGGAACTTGCAAAAGCAATTACATGATGATAGTTGCAGAGAATGTCCAGTGAGTTAATATATATATATTAATTAGAGAGATGTGTGCTTCTATATCTATAAATAGCATCGCACTTCATTTCTATGAGATGGGTTTTTTTGTACATGAGGGTTGAATCTTACTGAATGAACAATTGATCTCAAAGTTCCTCTCTAAATTTCTGTCCCGTTTACATCATTATTCTTTTAGTTTTCTAATACGTTATCAGCACGAAGCTCTAGTCAAGGTATAATTTTCTTATTATTATGATGATATTATAGGTTCATTTTATCTATCTGGGATGATCTTAACCACTATATGGAATTAAAGAAATACTTTTATCAAAGACTTTAAATATCAAATGCCATGGTTAAGATCGGAGATTATTATTATTCTTTTGTTATTTGAATTTATATTGCCTATGGAATTTCTATTTATTTCATGCATGATTATATTCTCTTTCTATTGATGAACTAAGTCTTGGTGTGGATTACCCCCATTTTTATTTCTTTTATTGGTGTGGATTACCCCCATTTTTATTTCTTTTACTGGTGTGGATTACCCTCATATTTATTACTGGTGCGGACTACCCCTATTTTTATTTCTTTTATTGGTGTGGATTACCCCCATTTTTATTGGTGTGGATTACCCCCATTTTTATTTCTTTTACTGGTGTGGATTACCCCCATTCTTATTTTGTTACTGGTGCGGATTACCCCCATTCTTATTTATTTTACCGGTGTGGATTACCCCCGGACTCAATTGATTTCTTTACAAAGTTTTTATTTTTATTTTTATTTTTATTGCTAACATTGTTATTTTGAATAGCCAGAAGCTATATATTTTTGATTTCTTATTTTGAAACTATATGACCAGAAGTCATGATTTCTGATATATGGCCAGAAGCCATATAAATTTCTAAAGAGCTAAATGGCCAGAAGCCACAAAATTTTAGTTTTTATTATTATATCTTACTTGTTGTCATATGAATTTCATGTTATTAATTTTTGTTTATTTCTTTTAATTAGCCTGAACCATGACAAACACAACGATCACAAGCCTTGCCAAACTTGAATTTGTGGCCTTTGATATTTCCGGAAAGAATTACTTATCTTGGGTGCTGGATGCTGAAATTCATCTAAATGCTCTTGGTCTAGAAAACACAATAAAAGTAGGAAACCAAGCATCTAATCAGGAAAAAGCCAGATCCATGATTTTCTTATGCCACCATTTACATGAAAATTTGAAAATAGAATATTTGACGGTGAAAGACCCACTAGTTCTCTGGAACAACCTAAAAGAAAGGTATGATCACCAGAAGATGGTCATGCTCCCAAAAGCTCGTCATGACGGATTCAACTGCGTTTACAAGATTTTAAATCTGTGAGCAAATATAACTCACCATGTTTAGAATTACTTCTCGCTTGAAATTATGTGGAGATAAAATTACGATGAAGACATGTTAGAAAAAACATTCTCCACATTTCATGCCACCAATTTGCTCCCGCAAAGAATAATACCGTGAAAAAGGATTCAAGAAATATTCTGAATTAATTTCTTGTCTCCTCGTGGCCGAGCAAAATAATGAGCTTTTATTAATGAACCATGAATCTCGTCCAACAGGCTCGGCTCCATTCCCGTAAGTGAATGCAAGAACCAATGAAAATTTTAGAGGCCAAGGACGGGGACGTAAAAATGGCTACAACCGAGGAGGTCGTGGTCGTGGTTCAAATCGCGGTGGATTTAATTCCCGCCCTAAGGGAGGAAGGATTGACAAGAACCCCAGAAGGGAAACCAGTGGGAGTAATAAGCATACTGAAAATGCATGTTATCGTTGCGGTGGCAAGGGTCATTGGTCTCGTACTTGTCGTACGCCAAGACATTTGGTTGATCTTTACCAAGAATCACTGAAAATAAACGGTAAAGGGCCAAGGACTGAAGCAAATCATGTTGATATGGCTGAAAACTCTGAGCAAAAGGACATAGATATTAACTATTTAGAAGCTTCTGATTTCTTAGCATAAGTTATCTTTGTTTGTCCGTATCACTTTGTTTTGACTATGTTTTAGTATAATCAGATTTAGTTCTATTATATGTTTTTCTTTTAACTATGCTTTTATTTACTTTCATGAAGAATGAATTTCCGCAAAGATCAATCCCGAAGATTTATGTCTCGTTGATAGCGCAACAACCCACACCATACTAAGAAATGATAAATATTTCTCTTCCTTAGTAATGCAAGAAGCTACTATTCAGACTATATCTGGTAGTATAAATTTGATTGAAGGCTCTGGAAGAGCTAATATTTTGTTACCTGAAGGAACAAAATTATGCATTGATAATGCATTTTATTCTACCAGATCTAAAAGAAATTTGTTGAGTTTCAAAGATATTCGCAGAAATGGATATCATATAGAGACAACAATTTATAATGATCAGGAATGTCTTGCTATTATGAATATTGTTTCTGGTAAAAAATGCATATTAGAATGTTTACCTGTTTTTTCTTCTGGATTGTATTATACATTTATAAGCACAATTGAAACACATGTTATAGCAAACCAGAAGTTTACCAATACAAACCAGAAGTTTGTCAATGAAAACCAGAAGTTTACCAATACAAACCAGAAGTTTGTCAATGAAAACCAGAAGTTTAACGTTTGGCATGACCGGTTAGGCCATCCCGGATCAACTATGATGCGACGAATAATTGAGAATTCATGTGGACATACCCTGAAGTGTAAACAAATCCAACAGTCCCATGATTTCTCATGTGCTGCTTGTTCCAAGGGAAAGTTAATTATTCGGCCCTCACCAAGCAAAGTAGAAAGTGAGTCTCTCACATTTCTAGAACGGATACAGGGAGACATTTGTGGGCCAATACATCCACCATGCGGACCATTTAGGTATTTTATGGTTTTAATTGATGCATCAACTAAATGGTCGCATGTTTGCTTATTATCTTCCCGCAACCTGGCGTTTGCGAGATTACTTGCTCAATTGATTAGATTAAGAGCACATTACTCTGATTATCCTATCAAGAAGATACGTCTTGATAATGCTGGTGAATTTACTTCTCATGCTTTTAATGAATATTGTATGTCCCTTGGAATTGATGTTGAACATCCTGTAGCTCATGTTCACACACAAAATGGTCTTGCGAAATCATTGATTAAAGGATTGCAACTTATTGCAAGACCTTTACTTATGAGATCTAATCTCCCGGTTTACCGCTTGGGGCCATGCCATTTTGCATGCAAAAATTGTTAATTCGCATTAGGCCAACAAGTTATCGAGGGTTTCTCCCTTACAAATGGTTTTTGGTCAAGAACCTAATATTTCCCATATACGGATTTTTGGTTGTGCGTATATATGTGCCAAGAGCACAACCACAACACACTAAAATGGGTCCTCAAAGGAGAATGGGAATATATGTTGGGTATGAATCTCCTTCAATCATAAAATATTTAGAACCATCTACAGGAGATTTATTTACTGCAAGATTTGCCGATTGTCATTTTGATGAATCAGTTTTCCCAACATTAGGGGAGAAAATAAGCAATTGGGTAAAGATATTAGCCGGAATGAATTATCATTGGCTCATTTTGATCCTCGAACAAAACAATGTGAACTAGAAGTTCAAAAGATAATTCATTTGCAGAATTTAGCTAATCAAATGCCAGAAGCATTTACGGACCCAAAGAAAGTGACAAAGTCACACATACCAAATTTGCTAATGCTCCTATTCGAATTAATGTCCCTGAAGGACAACCTAGTTTGAGTGAATCTAAAATGCGCCTGAAGCGTGGTGACCCATCGGTTCCAAAGATAAAAATCCTCGAAAGAGAAAAGGAGCTAAAAATATAGATGGTCAAGTTGAGGATAATAATGAAAAGTTACAAGCTCTAGAAGAGCCATCTCCTGAAGAGATATTATCTCCAGTAGAGATATCTCCAGAAGAGAATGTTGTAGTCCCGAAGAAGAGACCCAGTACCGAAATATGTGAAAATAATGAGATCTCAATAAATTATGTTATGAATGGTATCCGATGGGACCGAAAGGAAGTCAACGTTGACGACATCTTTGCTTATCATATAGCATATGATGTAATGAATGATGATGAGGATCATGAGCCAAAATCCATTAACGAATGCCAACAACGAAAGGATTGGCCCCTATGGAAAGATGCTATAAATGCAGAATTAAAATCACTGGCAAAACGAAAAGTATTTGGGCCTGTAGTCCCTACACCTGAAGATGTAAAGCCAGTTGGATACAAATGGGTCTTTGTAAGAAAAAGGAATGAAAAGGGTGAAATTACAAGATATAAGGCACGTCTTGTAGCCCAAGGCTTTACACAAAGACCAAGCATTGATTTTGAAGAAACGTATTCACCAAGAGTAGTAGATGCAACTACTTTTCGCTATTTGATTAGCTTAGCAAGAAATGAAGGACTTGATTTGCATTTAATGGATGTTGTGACAGCCTATTTATATGGCCCACTTGATAATAACATTTATATGAAAGTCCCGAAGGACTCAAGGTGCCTAAGCATCAAATCCAAGTTCTAAAAAACAATACTCGATTAAATTAAATAAGTCTCTCGTATGGCTTGAAGCAATCGGGCGTATGTGGTATAATTGTCTCAAAGAATATTTGTTGAAAGAAGGGTACAAAAATGACCCAATATGCCCATGCATTTTCATGAAAAGATTTAGAAATGAATTTGCTATAATTGCGTATATGTTGATGATATCAACATAATTGGAACTCTTGAAGAGCTCCAAAAGGCAATTAATTGTTTAAAGAAAGAATTTGAGATGAAAGATTTGGGCGAACAAAATTTTGTCTAGGACTACAGATCAAGTATCTGAAGAATGAGATATTTTTATGTCAAGAAACTTATACAAAGAAGGTCCTAGAAAGATTTTATATGGATAAGTCACATCCATTTTGTACCCCAATGATTGTAAGATCCTTGCATGTTGATAAAGATCCATTCCGACCTCGATAATCAACGAAGAAGGTGAAGAAGAACTACTTGGTCCAGAAGTACCATATCTTAGTGCCATTGGAGCACTAATGTATCTTGCAAATCACACACGTCCCGATATATCATTTGCAGTGAATTTATTAGCAAGATATAGTTCTACACCAACACGGAGGCATTGGGATGGAGTAAAACGCGTTTTTCGTTATCTCAGAGGCACTATGGACATGGGGCTATACTACTCAAATACATCCAAACATGAATTGATTGGTTATGCAGATGCTGGGTTTATGTCTGATCCACACGATGGTAAATCACAAACTGGTTATCTGTTTACATGTGGAGGTGCAGCCATTTCATGGCGATCGATGAAGCAGACTATATCAGCCACATCATCTAATCATGCAGAAATTCTTGCAATGCATGAAACAAGTCGGGAATGTATATGGTTGAGGTCGTAATACATCACATCGAACAACTTGTCATTTATCTTCGGAAAGATGGACCCAACAGGTTCTATATGAAGATAATGCTTTGCGTGTATAGCTCAACTTAAAGAAGGTTATATCAAGGGTGATAGAACAAAGCATATTTTACCAAAATTTTTCTTCACTCGTGATCTTCAAAAGGATGGTGAGATAGATATCCAAAAATCGGTTCAAGTGAAAATCTGCGATTTGTTCACTAAGTCACTTCCTGAGGCAATATTTGAAAAGCTTGTCCATGGTATTGGCCTCCGAAGACTCAGAGATCTCAACTGACGTTGTTAAGAGGGGAGTCGATACACGCTGTACTCTTTTTTCCTTATCTAGGTTTTATCCCATTGGGTTTTCCTAGAAAGGTTTTTAATGAGGCAAAGACTGGAAAGTCTATCAATGAATGATGTACTCTTTTCTTTAGCTAGGTTTTTATCCCACTCGGGTTTTTTCCTAGTTAAAGTTTTTAATGAGGCACATTCATAATGGACATCCAAGGGGAGTGTTATGTATATGGATGTCCATTCTCCCCATGGCCCAATGCATCCGTAGTATTAATGGGGTATGGAGGCTACGCACATGTTCACCGCCCAAGCCTACAATTGGAACTTGCAAAAGCAATTACATGATGATAGTTGCGAGAGAATGTCCAGTGAGTTAATATATATTAATTAGAGAGGTGTGTGCTTCTATATCTATAAATAGCATCGCACTTCATTTCCATGAGATGGGTTTTTTGTACATGAAGACTGAACCTTACTGAATGAACAATTGATCTCAAAGTTCCTCTCTAAATTTAAATCTCGTTTACATCATTATTCTTTTAGTTTTCTAATACTATTGTCGTTCTCTTTTATTTTTAGTTCACTATTTTTCAGATAAAATTTGGATGAGCTAAACCTTTTTTATATATAATTCTTTTTTAATATCATTTAGTATCTTAAAGTATTTTTTTAGTACTAATTATTATTCTAAAATATTTTTTAAAGATCCCAAAATAATGTTTCAAGATTATAAAGAATTTTTCAAGACCAATCAAGACTATAATATATCTTTTTAGTCAAGAATCAACACCTGAAATATATTTTTAAGATTTTAACAAAATATTTGAGGTATGTATTGGATTTATCTCAAGCTGTAATTCTTCTTGGGTCATGTGTAGCCTATCTTTAATGAGTTAATTGAGTTAATTTAGTTCCGATCAACTAATTGTAAGTGAGCTATTTATAGGGATTTTAAAAAAAAAAAAAAAATTAAAAAAGACATCAGTCTAAAATCTAAATTGTCAAGCTTTTTTGAAGATTAGTGTAAATTAGTATTATAGCAGTCCATAGGATCAATATATCCAAGACGGATCCAGAAAAGTAATCAATGGGGCACCGGTGGTGGAGGATTCAAAGGGGCGCCCCTTGAATTTATTTTCTTAAAACAAAGTTTTAAATGCATTAAAAAAATAAAAGAGTATAAATAAGAAAAGAAAAGAATATAAAATATCTATATATATATATTCATGAAATCAAGTAAATATTGATGATGTAATAAGAAAGACAATTATTATACAAACCTATCATTTAGAAAAGTAAGACTAAGTAGGTTAAAAATGCAGTTACATAAATTATAATGAAGGGTGGACACTCAATAAGTTCAAGTACATATATTTTAATAACAAAAGTATATTACAATCAAAATAATTACAATGACATCCTTCTAATCTTTATTTTTTTGAAACTTTATCATAATTGTCTTATTATTAATGCTATCAAATACATATTTTTTAATATAAAGCATTAAACAATCATTTAACCATTTATCCTTCATCCAATTATAAAGTACATTCTTGATGTATTAAGGGTGAGTACTTTAGTTTAAGGGAAGACAGTCATTCAAATATATATTAATTTAAAAAAAAAAATCCCCATGCCCCCTTCTCTTATACGTAGGTCTGCCCATGAATGTATCTCTCTAATGTTTATTTCAATTCAATGTGAACGTGAGACCTTACTCCCCTCCTCTTATACTGGGTTCGCCTATAAATATATCTCTCTAATGTTTATTTCCAATGTATATGTGAGACCGGTATTTCAATTTCAATTATTACCCTAGTACATTTACTTTATTAAAGTCCCATGAATAAATAAAGCAATTGAAGAAAAATGAGGTTTGCCAAAACGTTTTATCATTCCGCAATGAAGTTGAATATTTGGCCAAATTAAAAACACCCAAAAAAAAAAAAAAACTTTAATAATAAAGAATACTCCTTTAGTATGGCATTAATTAATAATTAATTGGATGTTACAGATTTCAATAATCTTTAGGGTATCATTCATACACTTAAACACCCCCCAGGAGGATGTGGGGTGGGGGTTGGTTATAAAATTAGTTTTGAATTATGGATATATTACTATTAAGACGAGCCTGTACTCTCTCGTGCGTTGCACGAGATGATAGTATTTTACGGATTATTAAACATATTTTGCTTTCTAAGTTATGTAACTTTCTTGGCTTTAAGAAACATTAACACATCGCTACTAATGAATGCCTACATATTAAAATAGAAACATCAAGAATGGAAAACAACAATATCCTCCAATAAATTTACACTTCTAAATTTCTCTTTTTACACAATATTTCTTATTGTGTTCTTGTTCCCACAACCATTATCATCTACAAGAATCTTTAGATCATCCATGTTTTTAACCATGAATAATGCAAATTACTTGGAGATTATTATGTCCAAAATCAAATTTCAATTTTGCCCTCAAATAATCTCATACCCGCTTAAAGAGTACAACATGCATAAAAATCCGGGCGCAGCTTTGGTCCTTGACAATGACCATCCGCTGCACCCCTTACAAGGCAAAAATGTTGGCTTTTTTTTTTTTTTAAAAAAAAGTTTTGACTAGAAGTCAAAACTCATCAGTTTTGGCTTCTATAGGTGCAGCGGATGGTCCTTGTCAAGGACCAAAGCCGCACTCTAAAAATCCAAACAAATCGAGCCGACGGACACACTGTTACACATAAGATCTAAAAGGCTCCGAGATTTGTGCTGGAGTTGTACTTGCTCATATTTCTTGAAATAATATTGCCCTTTGTACTAGATTTTCTTATTTATGGTTGAATATTCTTAATATTCATATACTCCTTGATCTAAAGACTATATGGAGTATTTAGTATGAGCATGATTATATAATTAGGTCTTATATAATTACATAATATACATTTGCCATTATTTATTTCAAAAAGTAGACATATCATCTGAGATGCAGGATTATTTTTTTTCTTCATCACCAAGTGGGATGTTTGATTTTGAGCAACAAAAAAAAAAAAATGTGGCATGTTGAATTTGATATCACTGTTACGAGTGTCAATTAGTACAACTTTTTTTTTTTTTTGGCTCAGAAGCTTCTACTTTATTCATTAGGCACTTTTATTATGAGGCATAAGCATTGATTGTCATAATAAAATAATCACCTCCGGTGATTATAATAAAAAAAGAATATAAAACATGTGGAGCCCACGGCCAAAATTTTCAGACTCCCTCTTTGTTTAACTTTTTTAATAAAATAATGATATACAGTCAAAATTATTTTGTACATCAGACTAAAGTTGCCTCTCAGCCAACGCCTTAATAGCGTAGTAGCATGGGAGTTTGGTTCCTCTCTCCCATGTCTAGGGTTCGAACCATACCCCCTCCCCCTACTATGTGTATTAAAAAAAAAAAAAAAAAACTGCCTCTCATCTTAAAGGCAACTCCTTTATATGCTTTTGAGTATAGATTTGCTTCCTCTCATAAATTTTCAAATTAATAATTGTGGAATCAATCCATGTAAATAGTACTTACGGAGTAAATAGTAATTACCCAATAATAATTATTACGTAATTAGTAATTACTATACAAGTAGTAATCCATAACTTTTTTTCAAACTTTTACACCTTTTTCATTTTAATATTATATATATTAATCCATAACACATGGGCCCAATAATTATTCCATCCCCTCAACCTACGTGCGCGTTTTCTTCATCGGATGACTTGGACTTAGGACTCAAAATATAGGATGACTTGGACTCAAAATTTTGTTGAAATAATTTAAATATTAATAATTGTCAAAATCTTTATCATAGCAAATTAAATGTATTTGAATTGTTGCAGAATTGAGTGAGTAATGAAGCTAAAGCTATAAATATTGTTATATAAAGCAAACTTTTGATGTTAAAGAGGGCTATTTTGAAGTAAGAAAGCGTATAATATAAATATTGTTATAAAACTAAAGAAAATATAAGATAAAATCTTGAGAATGGAGTCCTTTGGGGGAACGACGACATCACATGCTTAATATATTTATATCAAATATTAATCATTATTAAGTCATTACTTAAATAAAAAAAATTTATAAATAGAAAAAGTATTTTGGAATGATTTCATTAAAAATAATAATAATCATGAAAATTGAGGTGGCAGAGCAACCGGTATAATTATACTCTAAAGTGCGTAAGAATGACATTTAACATTGTAATTTAATACTGGACAAAAAAAAAAAAAAAAAAAAAAAAAAAAAAAATTCTAATTTAATAATTCCAGCAATTATGTTATCGAAAAGGACCCGTTTCCTCTCTACTTGTTTTCTTCTTATGGCGCATGGGACCATGGTAGTAAAACGTAGATTTTACCCGAAAACGGAAGGAGAATAAAAAATCGTAAAAACGTAAAATCGTAATGTAGTAAAATCGTTAAAAAATCGTAAAATCTTAAAAGCGTTTGAAAAATTAGTAAAATCGTTTTAATAAAAAAAAAAAAAAATTGTAAAAATGTAAAATCGCAGTGATAAATCGAGTTTTTAACTACCATGCAGGACAACAATTCAACGTTTGAATTTAATAGGATTTTTGGTCCCACACATTTAATAGATTTTTGCTCAGAACACACATTTAATAGATTGAAGGAAATATTTGCTGTTTCGTTTTTGCATAATTAAATCATTGACATAAAGTGAAATTTTTTTGATAGGGAATGTAGCAAAAAACAAAATTTTGGGTAGGGAAACCATTGATTTAAATCATTGACACGTTTTTGCTTTTTGAAATCATTGACATAAAGCTACAAATGTTGTTAATAAGTAACCTGATTACTTAAGAAATCGGATGAATAGCGAAACGACTTAAAGTGCTAATAAATATAATATATATGGTTTGAAGCTCTTCAATAAAATATAAGAAGACTAATTATATAGCTTCCCCCATATGACCTGAAAATAAGTGTTAGGTTAGGAACATAAAAGTAAATATTTTATTCGTAACATAAAAGTAAATGTTATGTTAGCAAAGTAACAATATTAAAATCTCAAATTAAATGTAAATAATTAAAAGAAAAGATTAAATATAGAATTCGAGTCAAATTAACAATAATAAAATGATAAATAAATTAAATAATAAGTAAAACCTAATCCTTCGCGTATAGTTTCCTTACTAACATTTTCATATATGATATGTGATTCATTCTTCATTTCATTTTAACAATAAAATAATATAAAACATGAGGACCCCATATTCAAAAATTACTTACTACATCAGTGATTCTTTTTTTTTTTTTTTTTAAATATTCCTTAATACAAAATATATATATATATATATATATATATATATATATATATATATATATATATATATATATATATAAAAGCACGTTGGGCCCATGGGAGGTTTTTTTTAAAATTTTTTTCAAACACCACCCGTGATTTCTTATTCATTTTTTAATATAATATATATACACACACGTAATATATATAATATATTAATATGTAAATAATAACAATCTCCAATCTCAATAATGGAACCGATGTATCAAAACAATTGGTGAAAGAATTTCTTTAATTTCATATAGTAGCTAAGATTATCTCATATAGATAGAATAAACATATAATAAAATTATTAAAGAGAGGATAAGAAAATAACTTAGACCTCTCGTGTTGATAACATGAAAATAAAGAATATATAAAAATAAAATAAAGTCACAAATGATTTTATAATAGCTGATTACTTAAGAAATCGGTTGAATAGTCAATTTGCTTGAGGTGCCAATAAAAATAATATATAAGATGAAAAATTATATAGCTTCCGGCTTATCTTGGTCCTTTGTGTTTTAAAGTATGAATTTTAAAATTCAAACTGCAAGTTTAAATTAACAGTTATTGAGTAGGTGGTACAGAGTATAATATAATTGACTGGGTGAATCATTAGGTTAATATAATTGTTTGACTGTTAAGCAATATTTAGTGTTAGTAGGTGACACAGAAGCCCCGCATTATTGACTTGGTATAAGATATATGCATTAGGCAGCTTGGCCAACAAATTTTTTTTTTTTTTTTAAATTAACAATTTTTTAAAATCAGATTTTTTTTTATATAAATAGTAATTACTATACGTAATAATAAAATAATATAAACACGTGGGACCCTTGGCCAAATTTTTCTCCACCTTCAGCTGCCCTTCTGGTGGAGTTTGAAAAATATGTCCGGGAAAATTACATAATTTGACCCAAAAATAAATAACATTTTAGTACCACGTAAAATTATAGAATAATACCCTGCAATGTTAAAGCTCCACATTGGTCCCATTTTCTGAAAAACAGCGCCTCATATACTATTGAAAATGATTTTGAGGCTGATTTACATATAATACACATCTTATTAGATAGTTTATATCTATATTTGAGCTTTAACAAATATATCATGGCATAAAATAGGTACAAAACCAATGACCTTTGCCACCATAACAATAACATAAATTTTTATCATGTTTATTTTACCTACTAATTTCCCTTTTGTGATTCTTATCAATAATATTTCTTCACTTCCAGTGAGAATTTGAACCACCATAAATATAACCATGTCCATATGTAAACAAATTTACACACATGTCCACAACCACATTGTTGGAGGAAATTCATCACCCTTAAAACAAAACTCATTGTTTTGTTTGATCAAATAAAGACAAGAAATTAATTTAAAATATTTCTTGACTCTTTCACGATATTGCTACTACCTCAGCAAATTGAATATACCCATTTATAATAAACTTTTAGAAGAATTTAGACAATAAAGGTATGGGTCCCATCTCATATATTATATAATAATAACTTTCAATCTTGTCATGAACCACGTACGGATGGATGAAAATGAGTAATAAATATATACTTATTTGTAAATATAAGTGTTAGAAATAATCCTTTATATCATATAAGATTTTTTTCCCTCAATTAGCTCCTTTATACTATAAAATATTGACTCTAAAATTTTGAAGCCCATAATTTTTGTCCAACTATTTTTTGTTTGAATTTATTCTTGTCCCAAAAATTCTAAGGAAAATGGGCCATAAAATCTAATAATGACTTCAACAATGATGAAAGTTAAAATTCTCATAATAAATTTCCATTAAATATTTCTATATCATTAAAATATCATTTCATAATTTTTTTCTTAAATTTCAAAGTCCAGCCAATTATACTAATTATATTAAGTTTTTCCTCATAATAAGCTTAGATTTTGCTTTTTTAATCGCTTAGAAGCCTATTTATTTCAATCTTATTTCTAAAAACCTAAGGGTCTCAAATATTAGGATGTTACACCAACAATTAGTTTAAGAAATTTTCAACAATCCCACGTGAAGGCGTCTGTAGAAATTTAAAAAATTGTGTGTGCATCCCATACCTTTTTAGAAGAGAGAGAAAATATATAAATGAAAGAAAATATTATAAAATAATGACAACAACTACTTAAGTTAAGAAATTAAGCCGGACGAATTATTGTTTGTTTTTGTTTTTGTTTTCAACAACCGATAAGACATACCATACCCAGAAAAAAAAAATCCAGATTAGAAACGATTATTTTACCATCATTTCCAAATTTGAGAATTCCATTTTCTCCTTCCATATTAGTAAATAATTATTTATATTGATTACATGAACAATAAGCTGAGTTTTGAACTTTCGAACTATTAAGCCATGATATTTCTCTTCTTAATCAATCCTTGTCCTCAATAATTGTAGGGAAGAAAAATGTTATAGCATGTGTTAAAAAATTAATGACTTTTTATAAAAAGATATCTGTAAAAAATATTTTAATTGTTAAATTGTATTTAGTCCAAACATAAAAAAACATTTTTCAATTACGTAGGACCCAACTTTTATTAATCCAAATGATGCCAATTGCCAACTCTTCTTCATTCAGTCCGTGAAGCCATGTGATGCAAAAGAAGCAAATATAAAAATAATATTAGAATCATGGGAGAGTTGATGCCAATGGCCTCTATTAATTTTATTCCCTGAACATATCTGATGAAAGGATCTTCATCCTTGTATTTCCTTCTGGAGAATAGGGTCCTTGTTTTGACTTTGGGTGTCCAAAGCTTTGAAAAGGCACTAACCCCTCTTATTATTAATTATTTATTTATTCAAACGGTTTAAAATAAGGATTAAACAATTAAATTCTAGAAATTAGAGCCAGAAGATTTACCTTTCGCTGTGTTGTTGCGACTTGTGACTATGGTTCTTAGGCTAGGCCATGCATTTAATATAAACAAATTAAAACCTAATCCGTTGAATATAGTGGCCATGCTAGAAGAAATTGCAAGCGTTGAGGCAATGGTTGCATATTTTGAGAAAAATGAGGATGGCTCCGACTTCATTGAATATAGTGGATGTGTGTGTGTGGGGTACAACCTATTGAGAAGATAATTTTTTTTGGTCAAATATTGAGAAGATAATTCAAATTGCAAATTTTGCTAAATTCGACATACTAGAATACAAAGGAACAGGAAAAAGGCTCAATAATGGTGCACGGAATCAGTTTTCTTATCTATCTTTGGGATAGGTAGGGGAGCTTTTTTCCATCCTGGACCGTCCCGATGAGATTTGGACGGTCCGATTTAATTTTTTTTTTTTTTTTTATTTTCTAAAAAATAATTATTTTAATAGGTAGAGAATCTAAAATAAAGATAATTTTTCAACTAACATATTTAAAAAAAAATGCTTTTTCCATTTAAAAAACGATTGAAAAAAAAATTAAATCTGGGATCAGATCAAATGAATGATCCAGGATTTAGAGGAGCTCTCCCTACCTATCCTAAGATAGGTATGGAAACTGGTTCTCCAAGACAGAGACTTCATGTGTGGAAGTGGGAGAGATTGCCTCATTTTTCTCTCCCTCCTTTTTCTCTCACGATTTAAATACGCCCAAATCTTGATCCAACGGTTAAAAAAAAAAAAATTTGGAGTTTTGTCTTTTCAAAAAAGACAAACGTAAAATTTTTAAATCTGGACCGTTGATCAAGATTTGGACGGTCCAAAATGGGATCATGAGAGAAAAGGAGGGAGAGAGAAAATGAGGCAATCCGGACCCGTGTGGAAGTCAAGAATATGAAGTTTGATATGCTTTTTCAAATCTGTGACGTCATCTCTCTCCCTCTCTCATATAAGCGTCCTGGCCTCACATTCATGTGCTTCATCCATGTTCTTCCTTTTCTTCACTCTTCACCGGAAACACGTTCTTGTTCATCTTGTCTCCTTGTGCAACGAAACAGATGAGTGAACGGTACTGGGCCGATGAAGCTCAATCAGCACCGTTATGGAGTTTTTCCCATCGCAGTGCGTGTGGTGAAAAAATGAAACCTAACTTGTAATTCTCTCTCTTCCTCTTATAATCTGAAGATGAATGATGGATAGACGAGTCCACTGCAATATATAGTCAAACTGCACTTGTAATTCTATCTCTTCGTCTTATAATCTGAAGCTGGAGGATATTAGAGGTGGACGATGGGAAGAAGATAGAGAAAGGACTGGTTGTATAATATGAAGACGAAATGTAAGGTGACTGGCATGGTTGAGCAATGGTGATTACATATTGGAATATAGAAATTTGGGAAGCGTGAGGTATGTGTAGTTTCCAATTTTTGGCAAAAGGTCAGTGATATCATTTCACTATAACACCTACACGATGAGAGTGGAAAACTGTCCTGTGAAGCCGAGTCGTGATTATGATATTGGAATAAAACAACGACGGCTTAGGAATAGTGACATGTAAGGAGAGCGATGATAAGCCGTGGACAGTGACGGCTTGAAGGGATGCGTTATTATATATATATTGATGATGGTGATGATTGATATATTGATGATAGCAAGAATCTCACCCTTCTAAAAAAAAAAAAAAAAAAAAAAAATACATTAGCCTCTCCTCTATTTATTCTAAATTACATAAACCTCCCTTCTATTTTCAAAATCTATATAAACCTCCCTCAAAATTAAAATATATGTTACATAAATTTCCCTTTTAGTTTTGATATTCAACTTCCATCCATCTAACCGTTAGTTGACGTTAAATCACAACATTGACTTATTATTTTGGCAAAAAATGCCCCTCCTTAAAATAAATATTACTACTTATTATGTAATCTTTGGCAAGGAAATAATAATTTTATTACATATTTTATTCAAAATTTTAAAGCAAATTAGTATATATTTGTCATACTTTTAAAATTATCATATTATAAATTTAATTAATTTTATCATTATAAATTTTAATTTTTTTGATAAATTTTAATTTTTAATCTCTTTTATTTAGCAAACTTATCAAATAATTTTTAAATATGCATGATGATGTTTTGCAATAATACATACATACATATATTCAATTAAGTTATATAATTATAAAATGATATTATTATGAGATTCTCATATTAATTATCTTATAATTTAAAATTTTTAGAATATTTTATTAAACATATATTCTTAAAAATAATTACTCAAATTTTGAACAAGTTACAACATAAATAGATTACTAAAACTTATTCTACATTAAATTTATTAAAAAATATTAAATGGATCATTAATGAACATTAATATTAAAAGATAAATTAGGGAATTGGTATAATAAGGGGTAAATTAGTAAACAACATTTATTCTAATATGGGTTTTAATTTAAAAATATGCTTAAAGAATGTTTTTAGAATATTCTTTAACGGTGTTAATGATTTGGACTAAACTGTATGTTTTCAAAATAGAAGGGAGGTCCGTGTAATTAAGGTAAAGCAAGGGTGGTTAGAGTATTTTACTCAAAAATAAATGTGTAAAGTTAAGGCAAAATAGCATAAATGTGAAGCATGCCAGTCATTTTAGCATGTATTCAGAATGTAGAATAGATGGAACGTATACAGGTATATTGGAGGTGTTCTGTTTTGATAGGTTTTTTTTTATAATAATGAATTGTTATAAATTTGAGTTGTGTGACTTTGATGATGACTGTTTGGGAATAGGGAAAATTCCCCTTGGAACCTAATTAGCAAAATATTGTCAAATAAGACTTAAAGAAAAATTAGATGTCAAGTATTATTTCGTAAAACGTTGACTGATATAGTTGTTAACGTGTATTGATTTAATTGCTAATTAAAGTCGATTTAGTTATTAGGATATTGTTGTTAACATTTGCTGATTTAGTCATTAATTTTATACTTGATATAGTTGTTAATATTTATGAAATAATATCGAGAAGGTCCCGAGGCCTTTTTTAACATGTAACTTTTCTTAAGGCCTTTTTTGACATTTTTTTAGTTTTGGGGGCCTTGGGGTGGATCTTCCCTTAGAAATATTCGTATGACAAGATATAAAGGAGTTTGTTCAAAGAGGAGGATATTTATATCTATAAAAAAATGAGTGAAAAGTGTAAGGCCCTTTTAATATTTTATATTTACTAGAAGGACTAGTATTTTTCTATATATAAAATATATCAGATCATTCCGATCAATAAAATCTTCATATAGGAATTTTTATTGATTTAAAAGGGAAAAAAAACGAAGCTTGTGATTGCAGGTGCAAGCAATAAAAAACGAAGCTTGTGATTGCAGTGTAAGCAATCTATCTATTTTATATTCACAATTGTACCATTCATTCCTTTTAATATAACTTTATGGTATATGATACGATTAGATGTATCTTAATGAGTTTTTAATAAAATAATACGAATCATAGGTAAGGATGAGCAAATCAAAACCGAACCTACTAATTCGGTATTCGGTTTTTCAATTTCGGTTCGGTTTCGGTCGGTTTTTTTTTTTTTTTTAAAAAAAAATCAGTTAAAACCAAATAACCGCAAAGTTATCAACGATTTTATTTTTTTCTCCTAAATAAAAAGTTTCAGCCTTGTTTCATTTTATTTTTTTTTGACATGAAGCTTGTTTATTTTTTTCACAAACATATATTACAGACTTAACAAGCCCATTTCATTTCATTCGGTCCAAGTCCAACTTCTTACTCTCAAATCTAACCTAATTCCTCCGTCTTTCCTCCTTCCTCCGTCGGCCGGTCCTCCTAGTCCTCTCCTCTCGGCAACGTCACCAGCAATATGAAATCCATCTTCTTCTTCCCTCCCTCCATGCTCCATTTGCTTCGCTCGCTTAGCCGCCACTATGATCCGTAAGGGGCCGAAAGTCGCGTTTGTGGTTGGTGGATATAGAGATCGAAGAATC
Source organism: Acacia acuminata (assembly GCA_019022655.1). NCBI lineage: Eukaryota > Viridiplantae > Streptophyta > Magnoliopsida > Fabales > Fabaceae > Acacia > Acacia acuminata. The sequence continues at coordinate 3,402,287 of JAFJYI010000028.1, read as the reverse complement.
TGGCCGATCTAATATGGGTGAAGATCGAGATCGAAGAAGCAACCAAATCGAAGTTGTGGAATGGACAAAAGCGCTCATAGATCGCAGAGGGGAGGGAGACTAGGTCGTCGGAGATCGCGTGTGAGGGAGACGACTTGGGATTTTTTTCCCCATCAAATTTGGGATGGGATTCGATCCGACCGTGTGAGAGACGATTTGGGATTTTTTTTTCCATCAAATTTGGGATGGGATTTAGATAATCAGATTTGACCATGCGAGGGAGACGATTTTGGAATTTTTTTCTCATCAAATTTGGGAAGGGATTCAGATTTGACCTTTTTTAAAAAAATTTAAATCATTAATCCAAATTTCGAACTCTTGTATCACATTCCTTCACATTTCCAACCCAACTAACTGAACTACACCAAAAACAGAACCGAAATTAGTCGGTTGTTCGGTTTTGGTTATTTCAGTGCTTCGGTTTTGGTTCGGTCCTTAAAATACCTTCAATTCGGTTTTTACCGAAAAACCGAACCGAACATCGAATGCTCACCCCTAACATAGGCTAGCAAACAATTATATATTAATTTATTTTATTGGTTAAATAGAGTAGAAGTCTTGTAAAAGTTGAAAATTTTTAAATGGAGGGATAATAGATGAATAAATATGCTCGTAACTTTATTTTAAAAAAGTAATTACTTGAATGGAAGTAATTATTGCTTGTTAAGGAGTCTTTTCTTATGTGGAAAAATTTGTTTATAGATTGAGAGGATATATGTATGACAAGAGAGGGATGGAGAAAGAACTACCACAAATTTGAGATTATGTTAGTATTTTCCGTGAAATGACTATATGTCTGTCTAAATTTCACATTATGTCTAAATTTCAGTAAGTCTATCATGTAGTGATTAATGATGAAGAAATGTTTTTTTTTAATTATTTTATTTGGCTAAGGGTATAGTTCTTTTTTAGACTTAGAGTGTCAACCGTCAAAGTTTTTATCTCTTTCAATAACACTTTCTAATAAGTAAACTTGTATTCTCTTCGTTATAGTTATCATATTAACCAACAATTTGTTGTTAGTTTAAACTTCTATTTGTTATTAAAACTCGATTGGTCACCGAACTTGTCAAGACTAGGTTAAGGGTCAATGGATCGACCGAGAAATCGGGTCAAACTAGATTATATAATATTTATTTACAAAATCATATATTCATATGTTGCTTGCTGTGTTGATTTAATGAGATTGGCCCCACAAGGTTTTTGAAAAAGTTGAAGAGACGTGGAGTTGTCTCCTTTCGTCCTTCTCTCGACTCCAATTTAATGACCCCCGCTCTCCTCCTTCACATCATTTTACTTTTAGAACCCTCATTTTAATGAAGCGTGTAAAGGATGCCTTCATCATCATCACCTAGCCAAACCCATGCTCATGCTTCGTAGAATGAACCCAAGAATTTTACGGCCCCCGGGGTGTGAGAATAAAAAATGCTACATTAATTGGTAGCATTTTCTTTTATAATAAGGGAAAATTCTATTTAAATACCAGCTGAATTTGCAAAACCCCCCGAAGTCCTCCGAATTTGTAAAAAGACTCGAGAGGTGATAAGGACTTTTGTGGGTTATGCAATTTCGTGGGAAATGACCCTAATGCCCTTCCTCTCTTCCTCTTCCCCCTTCCTCTCTCTCTGAACTAGAACCACTCACCGTCGCATGTTCGTTCGCCACCGTCTACCTCTGTCGTCGACGCCAACACCGCACCCTCCACCTTGGACGCCGCACCCACCGGCACCGGTGAAAAAGAAAACAAAAAACTGAAACACGAAACACACACCCGAGAAAACTAGAAACATGTAATTTTTTTTTGATCGGTCGATCCGGAAGAAATTGGAAGAAGAAGAAGACTTTTTGAAGGAAGGAAGGAAGAAGAAATGGAAGGAAGGAAGCAAGCAAGAAGAAGAAGGAAGAAGAGAAAAGGAAAAAAAAAGTTTGAGAGTGCACTCCTTTCACTGGAGTGTGTTATAACACACTCTAGTGAACACTTCAGGTATGTTTTAAAACACTTGAGTGTGATTTTTTTTTTTTTACTCGCCTTGCATGAAATGGTAAATGACGTTTGTGGAATGGTAAATGGCGTTTGTGGAATGGTAAATGGCGTTTGTGTTATAACATACATGAAAGAGCACCACGTAAAACAATGGTAATTTACCATTGCACAAATGCCATTTACTATTCCACAAACGCCATTTACCATTCCAGAAACGCCAATTACCATTGTTTTCCCAGGTGCCATTTTTTACTCTTTCATGTATGTTATGACACAAACGCCATTTACCATTCCACAAACGCCATTTACCATTCTACAAACGTCATTTACCATTTCGAAACGCCAATTACCATTGTTTTTCGGGTGCCATTTTTTACTCTTTATGGATAACAAAAAAATGACAGTTTAACCATTCCACAAATGTCATTTACCATTTCACAAACACCATTTACCATTTCATGCAAGGCGAGTAAAAAAAAAAAATTCACACTCGAGTGTTTTAAAACACACTGAAGTGTTCACTGGAGTGTGTTATAACACACTCCAGAGTGAAAGGAGTGCCCTCTCGTACTTTTTTTTTTTCTTTTCTCTTCTTCCTTCTTCTTCCTGGTTCCTTCCTTCCTTCATTCACTTCTTCTTCTTCTTCCAATTTCTTCCGGATCGACCGATCAAAAAAAAAAAAAAAAAAAAAAAAATACTGTTTCTAGTTTTCTCACGTGCGTGTTTCGTGTTTCAGTTTTTTGTTTTCTTTTTCACCGGTGCCGACGGGTGTGGCGTCCAAGGTGGAGGGTGCGGTGTTGGCGTCGACGCGGAGGTAGACGGTGGCGAACGAACGTGTGCGGCGGCGAGTGGTTCTGTTCGAGAGAGAAGGGGGAAGAGGAAGAGAGGAAGGAAGGGCATTAGGGTCATTTCCCACAAAATTGCAAACCCACAAAAGTCCTTATCACCTCTGAGTCTTTTTACAAATTCGGAGGACTTACCGGGGTTTGCAAATTCATTTGTATTTAAATGGAATTTTCCATCTATAAAAAGTATAAATTATTTAAAATATTATTAATAACAAAAATAAATCTATTTAAATTAACTATTAGTCATCATCTATGTTCTCATAGTCATCTTTTAATAAAATTTAAAACTTGTCTAAAATACTAACCCTAAAATCTTCTTTAATTAGTATAAAGTAATATCCTAAAAAAGATAAAATCTCGCATAATAAATTTTATGAAAAAATTTAATAAAAAATGTAATTTAAAGTAGCTTATTGATTCTAAAAAATTTATCATTTATCATTTATTGTAAGCTGTTAAAAAAAGAGCCGATGAGCCACCAGTAAGAGGAAGAGACGATGGCGATTTCCGTAAAGCGCAAAAGAAGTGGGCTTAGGGATATATTCAAGGTGTGGGCCCCACCTCTTTCAATTTTTTTCCTACTATGTATGAAAACAAACGTACGCATGCGATATTTCACTCCATCGGGTCGGGAGACAACATCGGGTGAATAATCTTGGTGAGATCTCATCGTCCATTCCCCGGTCCCATTATTGGCAAGGTGAATTCTCGTGTAATGCGAGTCCGGAAGAGCCGAGGAAGAAGAAGCCACCGACCAAGGAGAAGAGATAATGTTTTTAATTAGGTTGGAGTTTTTCAGTCCCTTTCACCCCGCACGTCTGCATTTTATTTTTTATTTTAAGTCATTTTATTCCACAAATGCAAACCACTAACGGTGTTAATTCATAAAGTAACAGTCTTGTGCTAACTTTAGCTTTTAAAAAAATTGTTGGCATTTAAGGTCTAGATAATAGTTTATTGTGTTGAGTGCTCTTGGGCCAATAGTTTGTTAGTAAAATTGCTCCTTAACCCTATTTTCATTTTGGGCTAAGCATAGAATAAGAAAGAGATAGAGTCCGAGACAAAAGAGAGGATGGAGAAAAGAGGATGAAAGAGAAAATAAGAGAGAGACGAAAGCAAGAGAGTGTTTGGAGAAGGAAGAAGAGTATCCGAAACCTTTATGCAACTTGTTTCTGGTTGTTGGTGAGTCTTCTAGCTAATCCCTCTCCTATCCTCATTCCAAAGTGGTTGGGTGATGTTCTTGAGGCTCCGAAGGTGCTAGAGTCTTGTATTGTTGGTGAGAAGTTTCGAGTTACCATATAAACACCGTCATTCCGGGAAAGCTTGTGAGGTCACGGAATGACATCTTCTTACTATGAAATTTGTTAAGAAGAAAGTACACTTTCTAATCTTTAAAATGAGTAATATTAATCAGACTACTCTTTTCTAAATTTAGACATTAAAACTGAAAAATCCTGTTTTGATATTCAAGTAGTGTTCACTTTTTGAAATTCTGGGAATGATACGGTAACAAATTCGTTTAGTTTAGTGATTATTTTTTCTTCAAAATCGATTTACAGAAAAAATAATAGAAATTTGAATCACACCAATCGGAGCGTTATAAAATTAATTATGATTTTTTAGGGTTTGACAGGGAAACTGTAAAAAAAAAAAAAAATACTGGTTTCCAGATTTGGGTTTCATTTTGTAAAATGGTTTTGACTAAGTAAATGATATCTAAAAAAATTATGAAACTTTTCAGATTTCAAGTACACATGATACGTTTCAAAATAATATATAATATGAAGCAAATGAATTAACGTAATGAAGTTATGAATTTTTGAAATTAAGTATAGAATGCGGAACTTTTTTAGAATAGTAAGGATTTATTGATTAATCTAGAACAGTATACGTTTCTTTGGTAGTAGAATACATTTTCCCCTAAAAATACACTTAATGAGAGACATGTGGAATTTTGAACCACTTAATTTGGATATCTATAGAAAAAGATATGAATTTTCAAAATTATTAAAAATTCTGCCAAATTATAAGTATTGTGCGAAAATAAGAAAATAATGGCACTTGAGATAATTTGGGACGAGTATGAGTCCAAAGATATGGAACATGTCCTAATGGCTAATGTTGTCGGAGAGGATACTAATTTATCATGACTCTAATAGTGTAATGATATGCTTAGGGTCATGAGTTGACAAAGAAGAGAACGGTCCCAACAACTTTATTGTATTTGAAGAAAGGTAAAGAGGAGGACATAGACTGAAGGTAGTAATTTATATGCATGTATTAATCATTCTATATATATTGAATGTATTGAATGTGTTGAATGTATAAATGATGGCTAACTACCATATACTCTGCATTTTATGTAAGTGATTAACGTTACTATTGAGATTCATTTGAATCCCAGGATTTTTGAAATAGCTAAACTTGCAGCTTGGGTCAGAGGCTCAAGAACAAAGAAGGTGATCACAGATAGATTTTTTTTTTTTTTTTTTTTTACTTCCGTCAGATACTATTGAATTATATAAATTATTTGTACGTAATAGTTATTTTCAGCTACAGTATATCATATAAATGAATATTGTCTTTGGGTTTAATAATGAAGGCTTTAAGGAGATTATCAAGGTAAGTCATTTCTGGTTTTGCTCTTTTGTGGAAATTTTGCATAAAAGCTTGCGAGGTATAGTTGGCAAGGAAATGATATTTAATTGCGCAATAGACCACCTTACTAACATTATAAATACCAACTCGAAACAAAATTGCCATGGGTTTTTCCACAGTACAATTTTTTTTTCCGAGTAATTCAGTCAACGTATACATAAAAAACTTGATTAAAAATTGATAAATTCTTTTAATAAATATATACTTAACTAAATGTGTTTATAAATGTTTGTGGCAAAAACATGACTATGAATTTTAAATTATTTGTAATATAACAAACTTATATCATTTATACTATGTGATAAAAAACATGTGTTTGAAATAGATTTTTATCCACCAATAAATATGATGAAAAATTAAAATTATAAACTTTTACGTACCAAAAAAATTATGAAATTTTATAATACAATCAAAATTAATAAATTTTATAATATAGTAGAAATTTTGAAAAAAAAACAATATTAGAATTATTTCTTGGTTGTATAACATATTTTAATTCAAATGGAGGTTTATATGAGTTTTGAAAATAGAGAGAAGATTTGTGTGATTAAGATAAAAAAATAAGGGCAGTCAGAGTATTTCACTCTAATATTATAGTGTAGAGTTATAGAGATTTTTTGAGATTCCGATTGAAAACCTCAAAAGTGCTTATTTACGTAAATTAAGACAAAATTGTTCTCACATATTTACCTTATACACCACAAATCATGTTTAAAAATGTTGTTTTTAAAGGCTCCAATCGTCATTTTGAACAAGCACTAGATGACATCTGCTAGTATATCCTTCATGATAAGGTTCATTTGGGCCTCCCTAACACAACAACTGCTGAAAAATAATTACTTCTTACAAAATAATTAGAGTGTATATTTGCTTTTGTTTCTTTCAACTATATTTCTTCTCCCTTCTAGAATGTGTGTGTGTAATTTAACATTGTCATATATATATATATATATATATATAGCCTTACTTGAATTTATTAAATTTCTTGAATTGTATCATACATTTTCAAATAAGATTATTTGAGTTCAAAGTAAGCCTTCAAAATAAAAATGATATTAATATGCGGAATCATCTTTTACTTTTCTTCTGTGGAAATGTTTACCTATAAATAGAGCTGATAGACAAAGAAATCAGAAAGTGACACTAAGGCTATTGATATTTTTGTGGCTCTAGTATCATGTTGAGTGGGTCAATCAAATAAAGTTGAATATTATGTCACATTCATTCAAAAATTGAACAATTTATTTCTTTTGAGTAAGACTTACTTCATATTTTATCAAATTTCGTTGAATTTTGTCACACACAAACACATATCTTAAAGTTGGTCTTTCACGTCGGTTAATAGGCAAAGCGACCTTGGGAAAAATGTGGTGGTATTTTTGTAATATTTTCAAATTTTCTACAAATTCTAACGTTGATTGTTTTAAAAACCAACGCAGTAAATTAAAGAGATTTTGCTTGGGGAGAATCTCATTAAAACGACTAGATTTATTTAAAAAGGTTTGATTGTTGCCGAAGCTCTGGTGGTCACTACTGTTAAGCTGGCGCGGCGACCACCACCGCCAACCATTAAAGGCTCCTACCACCTAAAATTAATGTGTTATTGATAGGAGGATTCTACTTGTTCATGAAGAGTTGCACACTTGTTCTTTCTACTCTCCATGTATAAGTGTGGGAAGCCTCCAGTGAACAATACATTAATTTTCGGTGGTTGGAGTTGTAGCCAGCCATTGAAGCTCCAATGCCTACCAGCCGAAGCTGCGACCACCTTAAATTAATATGTTATTCATTTGAGAATTTCACTTATTCATGAAGAGCTGTGAACTTGTCCATGAAGATCGAATCTAACTGGCTGGAGCTCCAACCATCAGAAATTAATGTGTTATTTATTAGAGAGTTTCCACTTATTCATGAAGAGTTGTACACTTGTTTATGATTATATTCTTCACGTATAAATCTAATAAGTGGAATCCTCATATGAACAATACATTAATTTCCTACGGTGGAGCTTCAGCTTAGCGGCGGCCGGTGACATTACAACTCCATGCTATTAGAACTTTGCTCAAGGCTATTAGAACTCCATGTCTTATTTTTATAGTACCAGATGTTCACTGAGTTATTGATTATCAAACCCCGTTTTATATTCTTACTTCCCTATGTGTGTGTGTGTATATATGGAAAAATGTCATTTAAATACCAGATGAAATTACAAAACCCCAAAACATCTATTAAAAAATTAAAAGGACACAAAGGTGATGAAGAGGAATCTAAGATTTTGAAACTTAAGTGTTTTTACTAAAATACCCCTCATCTCTCTCCTCTTCATCTCTTCCTCTTCCTGGCCACTCTTTTTCTCTCTCCTCTCCCTCTCTTAATTTTCACTCTCACCTACGCCTTTCTTTCCTCACTGGCGATAGCTTCCACCTTCACCATCGTTGTCGAGTTCCGCCATAACCACCAAAAACGCCACGACTATGGTTTTGGAGACCTAAGCTTGGAGCTAAGACTGTGAGTTTGTTTCTGGTATGATTTTATGAAATTTTAATCGTTTGGGATGGGTGGTTGTTGGGGTGTTGGAAGGGAAAGGAAGGAGAGATGAAGAAGAAGGTGAACAGTAAAATGAGCTCAGGAGGCTGAAAAATCCAGTAATGAACAGTAAATGAGTTTCATGAAGAAGAAGTTGAACAATAAATGTGGACTTTTAATAAAATTCATAATGGGATTAACAAGTTCAGTAATGAGAATAACAAATGTTTTCGTCAGGGGTAACACATGTCACTACTGAAACCAAACTCTTAGCACAATTAACAAATATTGTAATAAGAATAACAAATTCTTTAATGGTATTAATAAGTTCAATAATAGGAATAACAAAGGCATGAGATGCGTACAACCTGACGAATACACTTGTTATTCTCATTACGGAACTTGTTAATACTATTGAAGAGCTTGTTATTTCCATTACGAAATTTGTTAATTGTCCTCGGATTTTGGTTTTCAGCGAGTGACATATGTACACCCTAATCAATACACTTGTTATTCTTATTACTGAACTTGTTAATCTCATTACGGATTTTGTTAAAAGTCCACATTTAGTGTTCACATTCTTCTTCCTCAAATTCATTTACTGTTCATTATTGGATTTTTCAGTCTTACTGAGCTCGTTTTATTATTCACCTTCTTCATCTCTCCCTCCTTCCCTTTCCAACAATGGAGTCCAACCCCAACAAACACCACATCCAAATGATTAAAATTTTGGAAAATCAAATCAGAAACAAACCTACAGTCACGGCACTCCAAACTCACAGTCATAGCTCCAAGCTTGGGTCTCGAAACTCACAGTCGCAGTGTTTTTGGTGGTTATGGCGGAACTTGCCAATGGTGAAGGTGGAAGTCAGGCCAGCGAGGAAAGAAAGGCGTAGGTGAGAGTGAAAATGAAGAGAGGGAGAGGAGAGAGAAAGAGAGTGGCTAGGAAGAGGAAGAGATGAATAGGAGAGAGATAAGGTATATTTTAGTAAAAACATTTAAATCTTAAAATCTCAAATTCCTCCTCATCACCTCTATGTCCTTTTAATTTTTTAATAGACGTTTTAGGGCTTTAGAATTTCATCTGGTATTTAAATGACATATTTCGTGTGTGTGTGTGGGGGGGGGGGGGGTTACGGATAGCCATGCCTTTGTCCGTTCTACCCCAAAAGATCAGTTTTTTTTTTTTTTAAAAAAGAATTATCTTCTAACTTGATCTATAGCTTTAGCTCATCTCCAAAAATGTTCCTCTGGGGTAAAACGTTTAGGATCATAGCATGTTTATCTTGGAAAGTTTTCTGGCTATCAGCCATATTGGGACTGATGGATGAGTTAGTACCTCCAGACCCACGAATACCTTTGATTCAGACACATTGCAAGACTGCATACTCCTCAGGTTAGATTTCTCTCAGCATCATTTTTTCATCATTCCTCATAATCTCTAAATCATATATGTCCAATTAGTCTAAAATGTCACAATACTTTTCTCTTCTTTTCCCAATCAACGGCCCAGATGGACTCATGAGAGATAATGAGAAACAAAGATAATGAGAGGATCTCCTTCCATACTCCTCTTATCCTATTTATAAGACACTTTCACAATATTTCATACATCCCAAGAAAAATCTTAAATTTCATTAACTCTTCTATAAAATTCAATAACTTTTCAACTTTATCCCTACTTAATATACATTATACCCTATGGGAATAAAATTATTACAATAATAAATGAACGACAAAATTGTACATTTATCTAAAAAATTTCTATTTCTACCATATAAATAGGATAAAAAAAAATTCTCACTCTGCACTGTAAATAGGACTATAGAGGAGTATTTTAACATCTCAAATTTTGAGATTTAGAAATTGGAAATAATATTTGGGAATTAGATTGTGAAAATTGGCCAAATATATTAAAATTAAGGGAAAATTCCATTTAAATACCAAATGAATTTGTAAAACCCCCAGAGGTGACGCGAATTTGAAAAAAGACTTAGAGGTGACAAGGACCTTTGGGGGTTTTGCAAATTCGCGCCAAATGACTATTTTGCCCTTAGGGTTAAATAATTAAAAAAAAAAAAGAAAATACCCCCCCGCGGTGGGCCCCACCGCCACCGCCCACGGTGGCCACCGGCGATCGGCGGCCACCGTCCACCACCGCCGGTCGCCGGCGGTGGTCGCCGGCCACCGGTAGCCGGCGACCCCGATGGTCGCTGTGACCGTGATGGTGGACGATGATGGCCGCCGGCCGCGGCGACCATGGCGGCCGGTGGCCGAGGCCCGATCGGGGTCGGCCACCGTGGGCGGTGGCGGTGGGGCCCACCGCGGGGGGGTTATTATTATTATTATTTTTTAATTATTTAACCCTAAGGGCAAAATAGTCATTTGGCGTGAATTTGCAAAACCCCCAAAGGTCCTTGTCACCTCTAAGTCTTTTTGCAAATTCGCGTCACCTCTGGGGGTTTTACAAATTCATTTGGTATTTAAATGGAATTTTCCCTAAAATTAATTATTTGGAAAATTATGATTTTTTTCCCTTATAATATTTAATAATAAAATTTTGGGATGGGCCCCACCACACAACACTCCGTAATTTCACACCGCACATAAACTCCCCCAGCATCCATTGTGTCTTTGGTCCAAATACTCCTATGTATGCAGATCCATTCAACAAAAACAAGCCCATGTCTCATTCTTATTCTCATCTCACGGCCCATGAATTAAAACCCAACCCATTATCTAATACATTCATTTAGCCTATCATCAAAGCAAAAACACATATCCACCATCATATCTTTCGGCCAAAACACGTTAAGTAGAAACGGGAAAGAATATCAGCAAAAGTAGATCACGCCATGCTCTCCTCGTTAGCATATCTTCTCGGTTAGCGGCGAACACACAAGAAGAGTGAAAACGGTAACCCCATGCTTCTTCTATAAGCAAATCCAGACCTTCCATACCCCATCGAGCTCAACGCCCGTATTATATATATATATATATATCCATGCTCTTTGGTTCCGATTACTCATATTATCTCAACTAAAACTGAAAACGAGGACGAGAAAGAGAGTGAGAGTGAGAGTGAAACCGTGAATTTACTTGCTCAATCTTCCTTTGCAAACCAACACCGAAAACAAGGGTGTTGTGTGGCGGTGGAAAACTAGCGTGCAAAACCAGCAACCGGAGGTAAGCTATTGAGTCTCTTCCTTCTAGTTCCGTCATTTCCCAACGCAATTTTTGAGTAGTAAACCGTAGGAATAGACCCAAGAAGTTTTACGCTAAATAGAACCGAGAAGAATAGGGACTATTTTTTTAGCTTGCGTTGCATCTCGTGAGCTTGTCTTCACTACACACACACTCCATATATATATATATATATATGTATATGTATGTATGTTGCTGCATGTGAAAGGGTATAGGACGCTTGTAAAGAAGGAAACCGAAACAACTGCTTCTACAAATATATATATATGGGTTTATTATATATCCTGTGACAGGATGTAAACGTTTGTCCAGTTTATGATAGTGAAAACGTAGATTTTACTTAAAAACGGAAGGAGAATGAAAAATCGTAAAACGTAAAATCGTAACGTAGTAAAATCGTAAAAACTTAAAAGCGTTTGGAAAATTAGTAAAATCGTTTTAATGAAAAAAAATCGTAAAAATGTAAAATCGCAGTGATAAATCGAGTTTTTAACTACTATGGTCCAGTTAAGTGATACTACATCGTTTGTCGTGAGGAAAAGGAGGGAGTTTAATATATGCGATATCATTTTATATATATACAGCCAATCGAATTGTGGTACAACACATTCAGCGAACAAAAAAGTCAAGCCTTCTATGCTCTCCCAGAAATTCACATTCGCCGATCGGTTTATACATATACAGCCTTTGTGGTCTCCCTTTCTTTTAAAACAATCATGTTCAGTTTGCTTTCAAGTCACCGCATTGATCTCTAACTACCTCAAACTCGATTCTAATCATATAGCCATAGTCTCCTTTTCATCTTTCACAAGCCTTATCCTATTTAGATCTTCAAGTTTCTTCTCCACTTCCTTCTTCGATAAAGCAATTGTACTCACCACTCATTTCTTTCAACACTTCCTTTACGCAACAAAGTTTCCGATTCCTCAACGAGGGGAGGAGAGAGACGGAGCTGTTCATGCTGTTTAAAGACCGAAGAACAGTGAGGCCGAGAGGAAGAAGAGGGTGAGAACGTGAGGAGGGAGCTAAGAACGAGAATCATAGTTCTAATTTGTCATCCTCATACGATTCAAAACGAAGCAGAGAGCGAGAAGCATCGTGAGATAAAGCCAATGCCAATCTGAGTTTGAAGCCTTTGGGATCTAGTTTCAGTACAGCATGCATACTCTGTGTTTCAATCTCGAAACAGGGAAAGCTTGGCACACAATACACTTGCCTCTGTAGCATTTCTTCCTGCGCACGCAGCTTCACTTGCCTCTGCATATGCTCTCATGGTAGCCTTCTCATTTGCATCAAATGTAGTGGCCATTTGCATTGAGAGCCTTTTGAATTCCTCTTGGAGCCTCCTAACAGCATTAGCATTTTTCAATTTGTTCTTTCAGCATTAGCAAGCGTTCTTGGTGTTTCTTCTTAATTTCATTCTGCATATGATGGTACTATTCATGCTATGTATTTTTAAATTCCAAACTATCTTCTTTCATTCTTGTCATAAGCGTAGTTCAAGAAGAAGGAAAGAAATGAGAACCAAGTAGTAGCTACAAGATGTAAAGCAAATAATAATAAAATAATGTGTGCAAATTGCAATTGTAATATAATTTGAAAAGTCAACAAAGGCTGCAAGTTGAAGAAGGAAATGAAGGATATAGAAGCAGCATGAAGCTACGGAATATGACGGCTATGCAGAAAGAGGCAACATGAAGAAAAGAGTAAATGGAAGGAAGACCAGGTTAACTAATATACTTGGGGGATCCAAACGAATGATTATAAATGTCATGGAGTTTCCATGTTAGGCCTGCATACTTGAGAAGTTCATTTTCATTTTTTTATGAATGGCCTTTGCACGTACTGTTGCTGCTGGTTTTGACATTGAGTAACTATTTTTCTCACATGCACAGCCCCCTTGTATTGGGACTGAACCAGATTTTTACATTTTTGAGAGGGAACGTCTATGGAGCTCCACATTTGTGCTATTATTTTTCCCCTTTTATGTCTTGAGATTCATTTTTACTTGTTCCAGATGTGCCTCGTGACCGTCAATCATCTGCTGGCCACCAAGAAAGTCAATCAATTCTTCCCCACGCACTATGCCAGTCTTTCAGCTTTATCCAGTCAAACAGTCTGAAGACGTCACAGAAGGAGAAGGGGAGAGAGAGAGAGAGGGGGCAAAACGAACAGAGAGTGGAAGAAGAGAGAGTGAGTGAGTGTCGGGCGAAAGCTTTTAGTGCACGCTACAATACGTGTGATGACACTTAGGAGCTTCGGACCAAACGACGTAGTATGACTAGTCACTGGATAAATCCTTATATCCAATGACAGTAGGAATCATAAGCCCTATATATATATATATATATATCTAAGAAACCCAAACCTGTTGTTTCTTTTAAAAACCAAAGTTTTGAATTGCATAGGAGAAATATATATACTATGCAACCAAAAGAAAGGAAACATGTTTCACGTAAATGATCTTTTCAAATTTGAAAACTTTTTTTTTATAAGAAAATTTTAGGAAAGGGGTTAGGTTCACCCATGATCCAAAGACAGGGTGAAATCTCCATTCTTCCTAGGTGATATCGATGTTGGGCGGGGCGAGCCATCTATTACCCTCAGGCCTTAACCTAAGCACCTAGGAGGTAGGATGCCTCCCCCAACGCCTTGACCAACTTTAGGATCGAACCCCTCCCTTTGGTGAAAGTGTCCCGCCCCTTTGCCAAATTTGAAAACTTACTTACATATATATATATATACACATATATACACAACACTGTACTGTACAGGGAAGTAATAAGAAAAGTAGTCTTATATATATATATATATATATATATAAATGTAGGTCACTTGTACATGAAACTAAAACCTTACGATATATATACTTGCTATCATGTATATGTATAAATATATATATGTCATTGCATATGGGAAAAAGCCTACTTTGTGTGTGTGTGTAATGCTACACATTAACCTTAGAAAAACAAAACAAAAGGGAAGTTGATATATATAGGTATATATAAGTTTTGTTATATATTTATTAAAGACACCCTGCTTTATGCATGGCTTTAAATTGCTCTATATATATACACACCAAAACAAACGCAAATTCCTTCTGATGGCTTTAAATTCCTCTCTACTTCAGTTGATATATATATATATATATATATAGCTACACATGAACCTTAGGGAAAAAAAGGAAGCTCTTCTTGTTGTGTTATGTACATGTATATATATACTTGCATTAGGGAAAATATAAGAAAATTGCTATCAAGTATATGAATATAAGGATATGATATTGTCACTACCAATTTTAGTCACTATCACTTTTTCACCGTTAGATCGAATCTCAATAGGATAGACAAATGATAAAAAGTAGATAAGATTATGATCTAACGGTGAAAAGTGGTAGTATCCAAAATTGGTAGTGACAATATCTTTTCTCATGAATATAGGTAGAAAGCAAAAGAAATGGAAAAGTATTCAGTATTCACGTCAATTTTATGAACCTGCATTTTATCTTCGACAATAACTGGGAAACAAGTTAAAAATCAGTTAATATTAAGTTTCCATATTTCCAAAAAGTGTTCTCTTCTTTCTCCCAAAAACAAAAAAGTGAAAGGCAAGTGCCCTAAGAACTTTAAAAAGTAATTTGAATCTTACATAAAGTGGGTAAAAGTTTAAAAGGTTATCATATATACATTATATATATAAGTAATAGTTTAACACTTGTTAGTATTTATTAAACTCAAGATTTCTATTTCTATAAACGTATATGATGAAACATATTTTACGTGATATTGGTATTTATTAAACTTCGATTTAAAGTGTTGATGACATACTTAATATAGGAATAGCCTTTAGGAGTTTAAAATAAGTGTAGAGTAATAATAATAATAACGTAAATAAATAATAATAATAAATAATATTATTATTGAAAAAAGGGGAATAAATAATAAAGGGAATTATTAAGAAATAGAAAATGGTATTATTCATTAATAATAAATAGAAAGGAGAATTAATAGTTATGATAGTCTTACTTTAGGACGTTCAAGGAGTTCGAGTTTCTAACACTAGAGGTTTAGTTATACTGACGAAGTTGAGATTGGTAACTTAATATCCTATTCCTTGTGTTTTTATATATTCCTTGTATGTTCATGTATTGTGGATTGTCGGCCGGATTTGTGTGCCCGAGTCTATGCATTTTATTCATCTAGCTATGGATTATTGTTTTTAAATGATAATGCTACATGCTTATTTTCCTGGCGCTGAAAATTCGAGTTTGGGACACTTAGCACTTGTGAGTGCTTTTGCTGTTAATGATACATGTCCTGTGTGCTATGTAGCCGGTAGTGATGTGTTTGCTGAATGCTTTATGTTATTATGCAATATATGAAATATCTGTCATGTATGATTTACACTCTGAATGTTAGATTAATCATTACCCTGAGATTTAACTAATAATTGAATCTCAGTTATGCCTAAAGATTCAGGAAGATGTTCTGGATCGGGGAGTAAAGCGATACAACTGGAGTATACGACGAAGTCCTCGAGGGAGGGGATTTATTTAAGTTGATCATATATTATTTTGGATTTGTATATTTGTTAACTATTCGATTGACAATTCGAGATAATTGTATAACTAAAATCCTCAAACGGGATTAACTCTGACTATTTCTCGATTTTAAATTGTATCGCGCTTATATTCCTCCGGGAATTTAAATTAACCAACATATGTCTGGGTATATGTTATCAGTCACTTATTCATCCAAATGCTATGCATGCTCTCTGTTGTGACTTACTCTGATTTGTTAATGCATTTACTATGATAAATACACATGAATTAGTTTAATAAGAGATTAAGGACATAAATGGGCATCATAATGGACATAGGAAATAGGGACGTTACAAGTATTTCGCTTAGTTTTGACTACTTTTCCAAAAGGGGGAAAATACTTTCAAGTGTAAAAAGATATCACAATATTACAGTTTGATGAAATACACTTGTCTATTATTATTTTTGTGAGTCAAGTTACATTTTTTTGTCGCTTTAGATAGAGCTTTGCATCTTGTTAGGGGTAATTGCGTTGATTCTTACTATTTCATGCACATAATTTAGTATTCAAATCAAGGTCCATCAAGATATATAGTCATGGTCTATCAGTCTTCATGGGAGGAAATAAAGGTTGAGGTATGTCAGATGGTAATGGATTTTTTTCAGAGCAATTCGGACTTAATTAGATTATATTAATAAAACCAGCATAGTATTGATCCCAAAGATTGAAAAACCGTAAATAGTTATTCATTTTCAGCACATAGGTTTATGTAATGCAGCCTATAAAATCATAGCTAAAATTTTGGCTTTGAGATTAAGGAGGTTGATGAATAGAATTATTTCCCAAATCAAAGGGCCTTCATGGTCGGTAGAATGATTCAAGATAATATCATTGTAACTCACGAAGCCTTCCATTATTTGAGGAATAAAAAGAAGGGGAAAATATGGGAGGTAGCTCTGAAAATTGATATGAACAAGGCATATGATAGGGTGAAATGAGATTTTTTGGAGGGAGTGATGAGAAAAATGGGTTTTTGTGATTTATGAGTAAACTGGATCACAAATTGCGTTTCTTACGTGGATTTTGACTTGCAACTTTCAAAAGAAGAGTGTTGCTAATTTTAAGCCACAAGGAGGGGTAAGACAAGGTGATCCAACTTCACCTTACCTTTTTATATTGATGATTGAAGTATTATCACTAATGGTCCAGTTTCATATTAGTAGAAAGGAGCTAAGAGGTATTAAATTGTCAAACAGTTGCCCAGTTATTTCTCACTTTTTTTTACGGATGATGCCTTGTTCTTTGTGAGGGCTGATCCACTGATTGCTTGATATTGAAAAAAATATTTCAGGTGTATTGTAAAGCATCTGGACGAGAGTTGAATTTTGATAAATATTGTCTGTTGTTCTCAACTAATACACCGAAGGAAGTGAGATATGAGATTTCTGCAGCTTTGGAAATCAAGCAAGTGGATCACCAGAAAGTATTTGGGACTACCAATTTTATGGGGAAGGTCAAAAGCGGCTACTCTTGCCTTTATAAGGGATAAGGTGGGTTTGAAGCTTCAAGGCTGGAAGCAAAAACTTTTACCTTTGCAGGGAAGGAAGTGTTAATTAGAGCAGATGCAAATTCAACTCCAGTGTACCCAATGACATGTTTTCTTTTTCCTAAGAAGAAGTCATGTATGGTGATTGACAGAATGGTGGCCAATTTACGGTGGGGAGATGCGAGAAGGGAAATGAAGCATACACTAGGAAGATAGTTCAAAAGCGGGAGGAATGGGGTTCGAGAGATTTGCTATGTTTTAATAGAGCTTTACTACTAAAACTGCTTGGAGGCTGATTCAGAACCGACAAGATCTATGGTGTAAAATCATAAAAGGAATTTACTTTCCTAAATTTATAGAGAAAAGCATGAAGGAGAAGTACTCGAATTTATGACTTAGAGTTTGCAAATGTATAGCAAATTTCGGGGTCAAAATTTAAATTAACGGGAGGAGAAATGTAACATCCCTAATTTTGGAATTTTAAAGTTTAAATAATATATGAGAATTTAAATGTGGAAATTGGCCAAATGATTAAATTAATTTTCCTTGTAATATATTTAAAAAAAGAAAAGAAAAAAGAAAACTGCACATGTGACAGTTAATTGGAATCAACAAGATGTATATATACCAAAACCCCTCCAATGGCTATATACTTAACCTCGGTCCACCGAAACCAAACCAACCCATTATTCCATTAGCCCATACTCAATTTAAATAACTCATCATTCAGTCTCACTCTCGGCCAGATCACACCATCAAAAGCAATATGCGTTCACGGCCCATATATTCTTTTTGTGCAGAGCCATTTGAAACAATAAAGCAAAGAAATACTCCCTCATCTTTTCCTTATTTCTTCGGTCAAAACACGCAAGATTAGAAAAGAAATCACAGCGCCGTAGACACAAGAAATAGACCGCACCAAACTACTATTCACCCGCAAGACTAGCCTCCACCTCGAGACCCTCAATGGTTGCCTCTCGATGCATCATTTGTTTTCCTCGAGATAGAGCCTCACTCATTATATATTCAGCTCTGTTCATCATTGTATTGCTTCAACTAGCCGAGAGAGAGACTAAGGAAGAGTAAAACCGAGGAAGTCGAGAGAGATAAAGCCAAGAGTATTCAAGCACCGGTTGCTCGCTCGGCGTCTCACAAAACGAGGGTAGGTTTAAGTTTCTTTTCCTTCTTGTTCCAATGCAAGTCGCTGAGTAGTAGTTAGGAATGAGCTTTGGGGTTTGTTGCTAAATGAATATTAAAAACAGAGGTGGTTGTTGCAAATATATGTCTGTCTTTAGGAGTTTAAGTAGAGGAAGTGTAATAATAAAACTTTAGCCTGATCAGAATCGATGGCGGAACCAGAAACTTTTTTTAGCCCGAGCCAAAAAATAAACATATTGAACTACTCTATTTAATTCTTATTATAAGGTATCAACTAACAAGTATATTTAGTTCTTTTTATAAAACACTTGCTTGTTTCAAAATAGCATTAAATATTTTTTTTTTCATGTGTACCCATAATTAAAAAGGTAGTGAGTGAGAGTAATAATTAATAAAATTAATTATTACTCTTTTTTTGAGGGAAAAAAGGAGTAATAATTAATATGATATTAGAGTTTAGTGTAATTAATAGGGATAATATTGAAAATTACTTAAATTTTAGGACAAATTTAATTACTTTAACTGTTTTTATTGACTTATGAGAATTGTTAGTTGGTTCCTTAAATAAAAACCAAAGGAAGTATTTACTAAATAGTATCAAATAATCTGGAAAATACAAACAAATAATAACAGATAATTATAAATTAAAACAATATATAAAATAATACTAATCTTTTCGGTATCTCAAACAAGAATTTTACTTTCCTCTCATAGCTTAATGAGTAATGAAACAAACATTATCCTTACATAGAAGATAAAAATTAGTTGGCGCCAAATATGTGGCCAAATAAAATATCATATAATAAATACATACATATTTCAACAAATTTTATAAGATTAGTCCCAGCTGGCCATAAAGGCGTTCCGCCACTAATCAGTATGTGTTAATTATATTTATACTATAAATTTATTTAGCTGCCCAGTATATGAGTACTAAAATGACAAGAGATCTCCGATGGCCGGTCTTATACTTCAGTTGTCGTTTATACGTGACTTTTCTTGTATAATTAAGATTTAAGAGCTCAGTAAATAAATGGAAATCAAAGACGCTATAAGCCGTGACTATCTAGATGATATTTATATATGTAACTCTAGACGTGTATGAAGGCATTTAAATTTTCATTTGGACAACCATACAAACATTTACGTACAACACTAGAGTCCGAAAGCTAGCTATATATATGTCGTCGCTAACAAGTTTATATATATATATATATATATCTTTCTTTTTTTTAATGGGTATTATTGATCTCACAGATTATATATATTAATGCATTCATGAGACATTCGTTTGTGCTAATTAAAAATGGTGAATAAGATTAGCTGTTGGAATTTTAATATTATAATAATATTCCATTAATTCTATTAAGTGGCCTACATTAATTCCCGTTTTGTAATCGTCCATTAATTTCGTAACGGCCCAATCAATACGCAATAATTGCTAATTGATACACATGAATGCCTTTATCTCTGATGATGGCCAGGGTAATTCGAACGTGTAAACTTTTGGTCCCTTGAACTGCTCGACATTGAGACAAGCACACCATCTCAGATTCGGAGCGAAGGATCGGAAGGATTTGAAACTCGAGTTCGTCCCGCTTGCTTCGGAAACAAATCAATGATGGGAGGTATTTGTGATCTCTATTTCATTTTTCCACATTGATCTAAATGTTAATCTGTGTTTAACATGTTTAGATCGCTTAGTTTTCGACATTTGGTATCGAGCCATTTCATATGCCTCTGCCTTGATTTTTCACCGATGAAATTTTATTTTTATCAGTTGTGTCTTCAAAAATTATGATAATATATTTAATGGGTTTTACCTGAAAACTTTGTTTCTAATATGTTCATAATATTTTGTTCATGGATGGTTTTCGAGAGCTTTGTTTCAACCGGGTTCAAAACTTGAGTTATATCTCTATGGATTTCTTAATCACTTTTAATCAACGTTACGAAATCTTTTTTTTTTTTTTTTCCAGAGATTTCATTTGGATTCTATGTATGATGGTTGAATCATTCATGAATTATGCTTTTGATATCAATTTCATTATATTTAGTTTTGCTTTTGATCGATTTTAATTTCTCCATTGTTTTCGATCTGGGTATTGTTTTGCTAATGCTCTCTCGAGTTTCATTGTTGCGACTAGAGCCTTCGATTTTTATTCGATTATATGTGTCTCGAATTTATGAAGGTTTGCTTTGCTTTTGCAATTGATTTTCATCGGTTTTCATGAAATCTGAATTTTTAAAATTTTTTTCAGATTGTTTGATTTAATCTCTTTTGGTTGTTATTTGCATCGAAGATAAATGAAACGTTGCGTTTTGAGTTGAGAATTAAAAAAAAAAAAAAAAAACTCGAAACGGTCCCGCATGATTTCGAATAGGGGACCCGAGCGTTTTTTATTTTGGTAGTTAGCCCTGCTGCCGGTTGTGCTATGCGCTCATATCGATTAAATATGATATGTTAATAAATATATTATTTATTATCCAGTTTAGAAATTTTACAAAATGGTAAAATTGAGATTCGAACATGAGACCAGCTGGACATGTGGGCACCTTAAGGGCCGGCGTTGGCCATTGTGCTACGCACCCCTTGTGTTTTATTTTTTGAACATTTATTTATTTAAATGTTTTTTTTTTTCCAAATAAAATAAAAGTATTTTAAAGTGCGTAGGTGGGATTCGAACCTACATCCTTCGATCCAAAGCCTTGATTGGGCCCTTCGGACCATTAGGCCAAGGACATTTGTTTTATTTGTAGATCTTGAATTTACATATAAATTGTGACTTGATTTAAATATAAATCTGATTTTATTTTTAATTGGCATTTCATGTTATTATGAATTACATATTTTGTTATGCATGTATTAATTATTATTTAATTATACATGCAATATTTAGTTGAATATCATGAAAAACATGAATATCCAATTTTATTCTAATATTGCTTATAGTTTGTTGCGATATTAAATATTAATGTTAAGTGATCTATATGTTTTAATTAATTAGAGAGTAGCCACATCTTTAATTAGTTGAAATTGTATATTGAGTTGTAGAATCACATAGTGACATTAATTCTAATAGATCATATGTAATATAATAAAATTTTATCCCACAGAATATTTTATTATATGTTTTTGTATGATTAATTAGGATAAAATATCAAATTATATTCTCAACTTACCCATAGGTATTAAGAATTTGTTAGGAAATATATGTTTTAGGAAATATTATTTTAGGATCTTTGTTAGGAAATATATTTTTATTATATTTTAGGAAGTATATTATATTAGGAAGTATATTATATTAGGAAAGATATTATAGAGACAATCAGGATTATAGTAATTAGGGAATCAATCTACATAATGAGTCATTATGTCTCATTAACTCTCTTATTCCCTCTCTTGTGTATAAATATCCTATACTATGTACATGAATAGACAAGCAATTCAGATTATATTTCCCCTTTCTCTCTCTAATTCTACATGGTACCAGAGCTTTAGGTTCCAATTTTTTTCCGCTGCTATTCTTGCCTCTGTTTAACGACAGAAAGAGAGGAGGAGTTCTTGCTTCTGTTCACCGAGAGAGAGAGAGGAGGAGGGAGTGTTTGAAAATCGGTTCCAGCCCGTTTCAGCTAGCACGCGCCGCCCCACTGCACTCAGGAGGTCCCGATCGGCGGAACCCAGTCAGCAGCTCGCCGGTCCGACTGCGCGTGGCCGTCCACGCGCCTCCAGGTGTTCCGCCGTCCGTTGCACGCGCCGGCGCGTGACGCCGTTTTCCGGCGAGTTTTCCGACGCCGTTTGTCTTTCTGGGATCGACTCTCTGCCCCCGTCGTAACCCAGGTGGTTTCGTGCCCATCCATTGTCCTCTCATCCTCTGCTCAGTTATATGTAAGACTGGTTCTTTCTCGGTTCGTTTTCTGCGTGGTTCTGTTTGCACGCCATCTTCTGCTGTTTCTTGGTTAGAGGCTTCCTCTTGTGGTCTCTTGTTCTTGGTGGAGTGGCCCTTGTGTGGCCTCTTGTCCCTGTTTGGTAGTTTGAGTGGTTGCTATTCTCTGTTTTCTGTTGGATTTTCGACGTTGGGTTTACTTCTTGTTGCTATTCTGCAAGTATTCATTTTTGGGTTGTAATCTTCATCCTTTTATTTGGTGAAGCATTTATTTGGCTTTGCTGTGTTGTTGGTTTGTTGTTTGGTGAGGTCTTCTGCTCACAGTTGGGACTATCGTTCTTTCTCTTGTTGTGAAATTCAACTTATTGGTGAAGATCAATGGCTGCATCTATGTCTAGTTCTTCTGTTGCTCTTGCTACAGGTAATATTGCTTCTAGTTTTGCTACTTCTTCCTCGAAGTGGATCATCGACTCCGGTGCTACTGATCATATGACAGGTAACCACCATTTGTTTTTCCTCGTATGCGCCTTATGCCAATCCCTCCAAGTATAACAATTGCCAACGGTTCTTATTCTCGTGTTATTGGCTCTGGCACTGTTGAACCTACTCCGTCTATTCCCTTATCCCATGTCCTTAATGTCCCTGACCTCACATTTAATCTTTTGTCTCCTAGCAAGCTCACTCGACAATCAAATTGTTTCATTACTTTATTTCCTGACCATTGTTTGATTCAGGATCTTACGACGAAGCAAGTTATTGGTAGGGGCTATGAATCTGTGGTCATTACTTCCTTGAGGATCGGGTACCACGTTCGGTTGCTTGCTCGTGGTTCATCTCTTTTTGATATTCATTGTCGTTTGGGTCATGTGTCCTTGTCTTCTTTAAAGAGGATGTATCCTCAATTCCATAATTTGTCTTCTTTAGAGTGTGAGTCATGTCAGTTTGCTAAACATCATCGTGTTCACTTGGCACCTCGAGTTCATAAACGAGCTGCGTCTCCCTTTGATTTAGTCCATTCTGACGTTTGGGGTCCATGTCCTGTCGAGTCTAAACCTGGTTTTAGGTACTTTGTTACTTTTGTTGATGACTTCTCTCGTACCACCTGGCTTTATTTAATGAAAACTCGTTCTGAGTTGTTTTCTCACTTTTGCAATTTCTGTGCTGAAATCAAAACTCAGTTTGGTGTGTCTGTCAAAACCTTACGGAGTGACAATGCTAAAGAATACTTTTCTACCCAATTTCAAACCTATATGCTCCAGAATGGCATGCTTCATCAGTCCTCCTGTCCAGATACACCGGCTCAAAATGGTGTTGCAGAACGTAAGAACCGACACTTATTAGAAGTCGCTCGGGCTCTCATGTTTCAAATGAATGTTCCTAAACTTTTCTGGGCTGACGCCGTATCTACTGCGTGCTTCCTTATTAATCGTATGTCCCCTCTTGTCCTCAATGGTACCACTCCATACACTACCTTGTTTCCTTCCAAACCCCTGTTTCCTGTTGACCCTAAAATCTTTGGTTGTGTCTGCTTTGTTCGCGATGTTCGGCCCACTGTTACCAAACTTGATCCCAAGTCTCTTAGGTGTGTCTTCCTTGGGTACTCTAGGGTTCAGAAGGGTTATCGGTGCTATTCTCCCACTCTCCGGCGTTATCTTGTGTCTACTGATGTCACATTCCATGAGTCGACTTCGTTCTTTCCTGTCTCTACTCCACCCCCATCTCCTGTCTCTACCGATGACACATCCGACAGTCTTGATGATCTCTTGGTCTATACTGTTCAGTTACCACCAGTGCAAGCATCTGACTTGGCCCCTGCTAAGCCACCTATTTATAATGTTTATCGGAAACGCCCTAGGGCGAATAATGTAGTTGATCAAGTCCATGACCCACCAATGACTGCTTCGCTGTCTGATCCGGCATTAGTTCCTTCCACATTAGTTCCTTCCACTCCTGCTTCTGACCTAGCACCAATGCCTGATGTTCCTGCTACACTTGATGCTACACTTGATACTTCTGCTTCTGCTTCTGAACCCGACCCAGTGTCTGATGCTTCTGATGACTTGCCTATTGCCTTACGCAAAGGTAAACGTACATGCACTTATCCTATTTCTTCCTTTGTCTCCTATAACCATTTGTCTCCTCCATCTTGTTCCTTCATAGCATCTCTAGACTCTCTCAAAGTTCCTACTTCTCTCCAACAAGCCTTAACCCATCCCGGTTGGCGTGCTGCGATGGAAGACGAAATGGTGGCTCTTGATAAGGCAAGTACCTGGAATCTCGTTGATTTGCCTCCTGGCAAGAAGGCTATCGGGTGTAAGTGGGTGTTCACGATCAAAACAAAAGCGATGGCACCTTGGAACGTTTGAAAGCTCGATTGGTTGCCAAGGGTTATGCTCAGACCTATGGTGTTGACTATTCGGAAACCTTCTCTCTGTGGCAAAATTGTCCTCTGTTCGCCTCTTCATTTCTATGGCAGCCAATTATGGTTGGGATCTTCATCAGTTGGATGTTAAAAATGCGTTCTTGAATGGTGACCTTCTTGAGGAAGTATACATGGAGCAACCACCTGGTTTTGTTGCTCAGGGGGAGCGTGGGAAGATATGCCATCTTCAGAAGTCTTTATATGGCTTGAAGCGAGCCCTCGTGCTTGGTTTGACAGTTTAGCTCGTGGTTAAGAAATTTGGTCCGAGTCGAGTAAGTGCGACCATTCTCGTGTTTTATCGGCACACGAGATCTTTGGGATGATTTTGTTGGTGGTATATGTTGATGATATTGTTGTTACGGGTAGCAATGCTTTGGGAATCTCATCACTTAAGGCCTTCCTCAATTCTCATTTCCAAACAAAGGATTTGGGTCCTTTGAAGTACTTTCTTGGGATAGAAGTTATGAGAAGTAAGAAAGGCATCCTTTTGACACGAGAGGAAGTATGTTCTTGATCTGTTAAAAGAAACTGGGAAACTTCGGAGCAGCACCGAGTAGCGTTCCCATGATTCCTAATCCCTTCTTGGACATGGATGACCGCATACCGTTTGATGAGCTACCCGAGGATGTACGAAAGAAAGTTGATCCGAAAAGATCAAGCCATTTGCCTATCCCGAGAGATATCGTAGGCTAGTTGGGAAATTGAACTATCTTACGGTAACCCGCCCCGATGTGACCTTTCCCGTTAGTGTGCTTAGTCGGTTCATGACCGCACCAACCGTTGCTCGGTGGGAAGCTTTGGAACATGTCTTATATTATTTGAAGGGCTCACCGGTCGTGGTATTCTCTATACGAATCATGGCCACAACAAGATTGAGTGTTTACGTGATGCGAGATCATGCGGGTCACAGCTACCGGAAGATCCACCACGGGATATTGTGTGTTTGTTGGTGGAAATTTAGTATCGTGGAAGAGTAAGAAGCAAGATGTGGTTTCAAAGTCGAGTGCAGAAGCTGAGTATAGAGCCATGTCTCAATCTACACAAGAGATTGTGTGGCTTCACCAGCTAATGAAGGAGGTTGGTCTTGCCACGTCGTTACCCGCGAAGTTGTGGTGTGATAATAAAGCTGCTCTACACATAGCCTCCAACTCCGTGTTTCATGAACGTACGAAACACATTGAGATTGATTGTCACTTTGTACGCGATAAGATCAAGGAGAACTTTGTGTCCACGGGCATGTGCGATCTAGTGACCAATTGGGTGACCTTCTAACGAAAGCTTTAAGTGGGATTCGGGTTGAATATCTTTGTAACAAGTTGGGCTTGATTAATATCTATGCTCCAACTTGAGGGGGAGTGTTAGGAAATATATGTTTTAGGAAATATATATTTTAGGAAGTATATTATATTAGGAAGTATATTATATTAGGAAAGATATTATAGAGACAATCGGGATTATAGTAATTAGGGAATCAATCTACATAATGAGTCATTATGTCTCATTAACTCTCTTATTCCCTCTCTTGTGTATAAATATCCCTATACTATGTACATGAATAGACAAGCAATTCAGATTATATTTCCCCTTTCTCTCTCTAATTCTACAATCTTTACTTCTCAAGGCGATCGATGATCAATTTCGGACTTCGAGGTAAGGCACTTGCCAAAGACCCTAATTATGGAGTTTTCATCCCTAAGATTTACTACGGTGAAAGGTGTACGTGAGCACATCATGCAAATGAGGGACATTGCAGCTCAACTAAAGCAACTTGAGGTTGACATGTCTGACTCCTTTCCCGTACACTACATTTTGAACACCCTTCCACAGCCATATGGACCTTTCAAGATATCCTACAACACACATAAGGATAAATGGTCAATTAATGAACTTTTGACCATGTGTGTTCGGGGAAGAGGAAGGTTGAAAATGGAAATGGGAGAGAGTTCCTACATGACAACCGAGAAAAAGGGTCGAATCAAGCCAAAAAGAAGGGGAAAGAAAAAACACCACCCCAAGGTGGAATTAAGAAGGAATCCAAGTGTTTCTTCGTAAAAAGAAGGGACACATGAAGAAGGACTCGCTCTAAATTCCAGCAATGGCTTGAGAAGAAAGGTATGTTAGTCTCACTTGTGCTTTATGAATCTAATATGGTTGATGACATTAATGGCACTTGGTGGGTTGACTCGGTTCTACAATCCATGTTTCGAATACCTTGCGGGGTATGCAAAACCTAAGGAAGCCATTGGGAAGTGAACAATTCATCTACTCGGGTGGAAGGATTCGTTCGCATGTGGAGGCTGTAGGGACTTGCAGTTTAGTTCTAAGTAGTGGCTATGTTTTAAATTTGGAAAAGACTTTTTATGTTCCAAGTTTCACTAGGAACTTAATTTCTGTTTCAAGACTTGTACGTTTGGATTATTCCTTTATGTTTTATGAGACATCTTTGGATCTGTTTTATAAATCAAATAAAGTTGGGAATGGTACATTGTCTAACGGTCTTTTTCTTATTTACTTACAACATGATACTACTTATGATGCCATGCATTTTTCTGTTGGTTTGAAACGTAGTGTTATGAATGAGGATTCCTCTATGTTGTGGCACCGAAGATTGGGACATATCTCCATTCAGAGAATTGAAAGATTGGTGAAGGAAGGGGTACTTAGTACTGGACTTTATCTTGATTTTGAGACTTGTGTAGACCGCATAAAGGGAAAGCGGACTAACAAGTCAAAGAAAGGTGCTAAGAGAGTACTTGAATTGTTAGAAATCATACATACAGACATTTGTAGTCCTGAAATGGACGCGTATGGTCAGAAATACTTCATCTCATTTATTGATGATTACTCACGATACATGTATCTCTACATGCTTCATAACAAGCACGAAGCATTGGATGCCTTTAAGGTATTCAAATCTGAGGTAGAGAAAAAATGTGGTAAACAAATCAAGATCGTGAGATTAGATAGAGGTGGTGAATATTATGGTAGATACACCGAAGATGGACAAGCACCTGGTCCATTTGCGAAGTTTCTTCAAGAACATGGGATTATTGCCCAATACACCATGCCTGGTTCTTCAGACCAGAATGGCGTAGCAGAAAGAAGAAACTGAACGTTATTGGACATGGTGAGAAGTATGCTTAGTAGCTCTAAGCTACCTAAGTCCTTGTGGATTGATGCACTTAAGACGCGAGTGTACATATTAAACTGGGTTCCAACCAAGGCTGTCTCCAAGACGCCATTTGAGTCATTCAAGGGTTGGAAACCGAGTTTGCGACATGTACACATTTGGTGATGCCCGTCTGAAGTCAGAATTTATAACCCACAAGAAAAGAAACTAGACCCAAGGAACATTAGTGGAGATTTCGTTGGATATGCTGAAAGGTCTAAGGGGTACAGGTTTTACTGTCCATATCATATCACTAGGTTTGTGGAATCAAGGAATGCCAAATTTCTTGAGAATGACTTGATTAGTGGGAGCGATCGATTCAGAAACCTAGTCTCTGAAGAAGATCATTTAGATAGCCAACCTTCTACTTCAGGTCTTCGATTGGTTGTCAACCGTGCTCCTTCAGTTCAACGAGTGTTGTACAACCGGTCATACAAGATCTACAAGACCGGCCGATATTGATCCAAGAGATCAAGTTGTTGATGAGGAACAACCGAGAAATTGTTGAACAACCGGTTGAACAACAAGTTCCTCAAGAAGATGTTGAAACAACATTGAGGAGATCTACTAGACCAAGAAGATCAGCGATACCTAGTGAATACGTTGTGTATCTGCAAGAATCTGACTATAATGTAGGAGCTGAAAATGATCCTGGAACGTTTTCGCAAGCCATGAACTGTAGAGATTCAGTATCATAGTATGATGCTATGAAGGATGAGATGAATTCTATGGCATCCAAAAGAGTTTAGGGTCTTGTTGAGTTGCCTGATGGTGCGAAGGCCATTGGATGTAAATGGGTCTTCAAAACAAAGAATCATTAGGCAACCTTGACAGACATAAAACAAGACTCGTAGCCAAAGGATTCACTCAAAGAGAAGGAATCGACTACAAGGAGACATTTTCTCCTGTATCTAAGAAAAATTCTCTTCGCATCATTCTAGCATTAGTTGCACATTTTGACTTGGAGTTGCAACAAATGGATGTGAAAACGGCCTTTCTCAATGGAGAACTAGAGGAATCGGTTTACATGAAACAACCTGAAGGATTTTCCTCTAGTGATGGTGAGCACTTGGTGTGCAAGCTTAGGAAATCCATATATGGATTGAAACAAGCTTCTCGATAATGGTATTTAAAGTTTCATGATGTTATCTCTTTATTTGGTTTTGTAGAGAATGTTATGGATGAATGTATATATCAGAAGGTTAGTGGGAGTAAGATTTGTTTCCTTATTCTATATGTGGATGACATTTTGCTTGCAACCAATGACAATGGCTTATTGTATGAAGTGAAACAATTCCTCTCTAAAAGCTTTGATATGAAGGATATGGGAGATGCATCTTATGTCATTGGCATTAAGATACAAAGAGACAGACGTAGAGGTGTTCTAGGTTTGTCTCAAGAGACCTATATCAACAAAGTTTTGGAAAGATTTCAGATGAGGCATTGTGCACAAAGCGTAGCTCCCATTATGAAAGGTGACAGGTTCAATTTGAACCAGTGCCCAAAGAATGATTTTGAGAGGGAACAAATGAAAAACATCCCTTATGCTTAAGCTGTAGGAAGCCTTATGTATGCTCTGTCTGCACCAGACCTGATATTGCATTTGCTGTTGGAATGTTAGGGAGATATCAGAGTAATCCAGGTATGGTCCACTGGAAAGCTGTGAAGAAGGTGTTGAGATACCTTCAAGGGACTAAGGATTACGTGCTTAAGTACAAACGGACTAACAATCTAGAAGTGACTGGTTATTCTGATTTAGACTATGCTGGCTGCATTGACTCAAGGAAATCTACTTCTGGATACATTTTTATGCTAGCCAGTGGAGCTGTGTCATGGAGTAGCAAGAAGCAGTCTTTGATTGCTACTTCTATGATGGAAGCTGAGTTCGTGTCATGTTTTGAGGCTACCTCACATGGTGTATGGATGAAGGGGTTCATTCGTGGGCTTAGAATCATGGATTCAATTGCTAGGCCAATGAAGATATATTGTGACAATTCGGCTCCTGTGTTTATGTCTAAGAACAACAAAAGTGGTAGTCGAAGCAAACACATCGACATTAAGTATCTAGCCATAAGAGAACGTGTTAAGCATCAAATAGTGGTTGTGGAACACATTAGCACGAGTTGATGATTGCAGATCCTTTAACTAAAGGCATGCAACCGATGAGGTTTATGGATCATGTGGAAAGAATGGGAATTAGTGCCCTTCTTTGACTTTCATTTTGAATGATTTTCTTTCATTGTAAGAACATTGTTATTTTATGGAACCCCATTTGTGATGTTTTTCTCATTTCAGTTTGTGTACACATTTATTTGTTTAATTTGAGGAACATCATTAAGTTTGGACCAAGAATAAACATAGGGTTTATTCATTAAGTTACTTGGGCTTGGGAAACATGATGCCTTTGTGATACATGGAAGATATTACTCGCTTTAAGAGGAACAATCGCTATGATCCATGCATTTTGTTTCTCAGAGGTATATACTTGAAGTATGTGGACCAAGTGGGAGAATGTTGGAATTTTAATATTATAATTAATATTCCATTAATTCTATTAAGTGGCCCACATTAATTCTGTTTTGTAACCGTCCATTAATTTAGTAACGGCCCAATCAATGCGCAATAATTGCTAATTGATACACATGAATGCCTTTATCTCTGTGATGGCCAGAGGGTAATTCGAACGTGTAAACTTTTGGTCCCCTGAACCTGCTCTAACATTGAGACAAGCATACCATCTGCAGATTTAGAGAGAAGGATTAGAAGGACTGAAACTCGAAGTTCGTCCTTGCTTGCTTCTGGAAACAAATCAATGGCGGGAGGTATTTGTGATATCTATTTCATTTTTCTGCATTGATCTAAATGTTAATCTGTGTTTAACATGTTAGATCGCTTTGTTTTCTGACATTAGCATCAAAGAAAAATAACAAGAGGGTGTCAGGTATTACGTATATGTTCATCAATATGAATTTTGCTAGAACCCTTTGGGAGGATCAAAAGCCAAGCATGAGCTATGAGACTTTTTGTGTGCTGTCATGTTGTGACTGATATATATATATATATATATATATATATATATATATATATATAAGGAAGTTGCTTTGTCATAAGTTGCTTATAATGTTATATATATGTACATCGAGTTGCCACCGATTGAATAGGAATAGATATATGTTTCCATAGTTCCCTTCTATTTTCTTTTACTCCCGAGATAGAAACTTACGTAGAAAAGCTAGACATTTATATATATGGTTTCAAAGTCAAACCCTTTTGAATCCTTATATATACAAACATACGCAAATCAATGTACGGGGAGTTGATTGGGAAAAAATAAAATAAAAGGGGGCATATATATATATATATATATATATATATGCATGTCACAAGACATGAAACTAAAATTTGTTGATATATATATATATATATATAGGTGCTTTAGAAAAACCATGAGAAACATTAAATATAATGCATTAAAGCGAAATTTATATGGTATTGGTATTTATAAAGCTCCTAATTTAAAGAGTTGGGATAGCCTCGAGATTTTAAAATAATTGTAGAAAAAAATAATAATAGAATAAATAAATATTATTATTATTATTATATTATTAGGAAAGGGAATAAATAATAAAGGAATTATTAATTAATAATAAAGAGAAAAGGGGATTATTAATGAATAAATAAATAAAAAGGGTATTATTATTAAGGGAATTTTTAGGGGTTAATCCATTGTTAATCCCTTAAAAATTATAATTTGCGATTAGTTACTTTGCGATGCAAGAAGTGACTAATGACAATGATAAACGTTTATAGGCATACCTTGACACCTCTTCAGATCCAAACACCTTCAGACAAATTGAGGATTCAAGCTTGAGGTGGGTAACTATTATCTTATTAGTCTGTATGTTTGTATTCATGTATGACTGATCATGTTTGCTAGATGATTTACATGAATATTTCCTAGCGATGGATTTTAGGGCTGCGGTCCTTGGCTGATAACTGCGGTTTCGATGTGACTTGTTTACTGTAATTTATTCTATGCTTATCATGTGTTCTATTGTCACTTATATTCCATACCTGCATATGAGATTAACTTTTTCCCTGGGGTTCATTCATTTGAACTACAAATTGCATGAAAAATACAGGTAGTGGATCGGGATCAAGAGGGAAGATGCAGCTGTAAGGGTTATAGCAGAAGGGACTTTTGTGATAGTATAAGTAGTTGGACTATACTAATCCGTTTATCGTTTGTCTATTTTTAGATTATTGTATTAAGATTCCCCTATGAGATAGATATCGCTCGCGAAAAATCTATCCTCATATTTTTAAGCTAAGTTATTTTATGAAAGTTATTTCGCAATAAGTTGTCCAAATTATTTCGATGCCTGTGCACTATAACTTTTATAAATAAAGACGCATTTAGGACAGACGTTACACCGAGCACCTTTGAACCGATCGAGGTGCGGGTCAAGGGATAGTGGGTCAGTCGTAGTCAAACCGAGTAACCCGAGCCAAACCAGTGATGAATTAAAGATTTAAGGGTTATTAATATGAGATAATGAAAAAAAATTTAAAAAAAGAATGATTTTTTTAAAGTGACTTGAGTTGATGGCCGGTTTCTGATTCGGGTTTGATAACCTTACTTTTAACTTATTATGACTTAGTCCTCAATAGTTAAGTTGTTAAAACACAGTCACTAGGAACTCATCCTTAATTGTGGCAAAAAAGAGAAGTGATTTGGCTGAAATGAGATCTTAAAAAGCTCAAAGTCGATTTTCATTTGAGAGTAGGCGAGAAGGAAGACTACAAAGACGCCGAGGTATCAAGAGGGCTATGGAGTCCATAGAAAAGTCCAAGTCTCCCATTCCCATAAGAAAAGAAACGATCTATCTGTTTGACAACACACATAGTACTTGCAATACTTATTAATAAATAATATTTTAATATAATATGAATAGACTTAGCTAAGGGATTCTACTATTTAGTGTTAAAGGAATTATCAATTATTTAGTGTTAACCTTTTTTAAATAGGACTCTAATAAGGAAACGATTGAAAGCTAAAACAAGAATGTTTTAGCCAAATATTATGAAACACCGACATATTGTTAATGATTTCTTTTATTTAACTTGTTTGATTACCTTGAACACATTGTTGCACCCATATGCTTGTTAAAAAGACAGGTTTATAAGTACAAAAGGGATTCTAAAATCCAGACATAATGCCTAGGAATCGAAACTGTCCAATATAAGAGAGGTGGTTTGATGAGCTTAGATGGCAAGAACATACATGGCATTAAGTCGGGAAAATAACATGAACAAGCATACTTACAAAACTCCTATAGAGTTAAATTCCTATTGAGATGAAAAACAATGAAGGCTAGAGGCTGGACGGAACTTAAAAGAGACAAGGGACCATGGCGCCCCCCCCCCAAAAAAAAAATTTGAAGCTTTGAATTTTCTTCCCCATGTTTCCTTGATGATCCGAACCAAGAACTAAGCTCAAGCATATGTGCTTTTCTATTTCCGATGGTTTACTTGACTTCTTACTATTAATTTCTTGACTAATTAAATGCTTGTTCTTTTTAATTATTGCAAATTTAGTGGTGGAGTAGACTCGCTTCATTGCCAACTCGATATTCTCACTTCTTTATTGAATCTTATCTCCGATTTGTACGCAGAAGCCCAATATTCAAACCATAATCTGCTCTGGAAAATAGTTAGCAACGAATCAGTCCGTAAGAGTCGGCCTCCTTCAAACCAAAATCTCTCTAGCTCCTTTCACTCCTCTACTCGGGTTCGATTCGTCCTTCTCCTCCTCCCTTATCCAGCTCTCACCAACAAAGGTTGAAAAAGAGGGTGAAGATGAGCGCTCTACTCCTCTGGTAAAAAGAATCAGCGGCAAAAAGAAAAAATAAAATGTTATCCAAAAACAAAAAAATCCCCGCCTACCCTCGTCGTCGATTATCGTTTCTCGCAAAGATTCTTTGCTCCAAAAATTGTTGGGCAATGAGTTCGTGTTTGTCTCCTCAAGATAAGGGAGCTATCGCCGAGCCCTTCCTCTAGAGCTGAGATCATGTGGTTACTGTCTGCGGCACGATGTTGATAATTTTGCTGCTTTTTTGGAGCAAGGTTTTTAATAAACAGTAACTAGTGGCCCCCCAAATATTTGGGCCAAGGTCCGCCCCCTAGAGGGTAAACATATCCAAGTCTTTTGCATAAAAGATCACTTATGTAAATTTTGCACTTCACAACATCCTGATTACAAAGCATGCTTCATTATCTGTCTAGAGGCTTCAATTCATGAAGCATTGCTAAATTTTAGCAACTAAATATCTTGGTTTGGCTTGCGGCTCTATTCGGAGTAATGGCCACCCATTAGTTGCAGAATCTTACCCCACAAATTTTCTGAGGAATCTATCGAAGCTCCACAAAGAAAACTTGAGCTACAGGCAGCCACATACCAATAATCTGATTCAATCTCCTCTCTCAACTGTTCCACCGCCATCCCGAATAACCGACGAAGAATCGAAATCCCGCAGCTTTAGTATTCCCTTCTTCACTAGCACTACTTGCTTCAACCAAACTGTTTCGAGCTCCAAAGCATAGGCCGGGATCACCTCTTCGAATCCCGGTAGCTTCAACTTCTCCCCCGCTCTTACCAAAAACATGCTTGCCTTAAGAGGTCCCCCAAAATGCAAGGGACAGTTAGAGAAAGTGGTTTCTAGATCAAGATTAGTAGGATTTATGTTCTTAATCCTTTTGTGAAGCGGGCGATTGATGATAACTCCAAAAGGCCCTTCTTGGGGTGCCTATTTCCAGATCCGAGAAGCAAGACAACACTTACTTTCAAATGTGCGAATACCATCAACCTTTTACGTGGTAACAAGTACACAAATGCCTCTCGTGTGCTTGGAATAGGGTGAGCCCACTTTGCACCAAGTGGTTTGGAATTGTACAATGTCCCACCTTGATTGTGAGGTTACAAGTGGTTTGCGCCAAGTGGTTTGGAATAGGGTGCCTAGTTCCACCATAGCAATATAAACCCCAATGTGAAGACTTTTTCATTTCTTTTTCTTTGTTAAAGATAAAAGAAAAGATGCCTTAAAAAAATATGTTTTTGTTAGAAATCCCCCAGGAGTTAAGAAGTGAAACAACCTAATCATAAGGGAACAAAATAAAAAATAAAAAAAATGCATTCATCTCTCCACAGTCCCTATTTGCAAATAAAACAGACATAACTAATTATAGCATGCTTAGCGATATCATATGACATATATTATTCATCACACAGTCAATTATTCGTTAATTCACATGTGAACTTAGTGTCAACACTTCGCACTTAATAGGTTTCTTTGTGTCCACACCACACACACAAAGTAAAACTATAACCAGATGAAATAAACATCCAAGATAAATAAATATGATGGATCTCGGGAGAAAAATAAAAAATTCCATGATAAATATGTCATGATCCTTTTATATTGACAGTAGGTTCAAAGAAATGAAAGAAGATATTTTTAAACATAATAAGTACATGAGATTTCACATTCACAAAGTTCGCAAACTCATGCCTTCATAGCAATACATTTTATTGAATAATTTGTGATTAATATATTTTATTATTTCTAAATCGCGACTTTAGGATAGTCATCCTACTTCGCACGACACTCTGTTGGCCTCTATGTCAATGAGCTGAGCAACTCTATTTGAGAGAAGCAAAGGCAAGCATGTTGACAATAGATGGACAAATTTAATTTGTGATTACTTGAAAAGGCAGTTTTTTTGTCATTCATTTTAATTAAAGCACTTTATTAATTATGTTCATTCCTCCAAAAGTAGTGACGCTAGCTAGAAAAATTTATCGATAGAGAGCATTGAATAAATTTGAAATTGTGGAATTATTCATTTCTTGGAAGACTTTCAAATTATTTGGTCTAATGAATATTATTTAAAGATGAAATAACTTTTTAAAAATGCAAAAACAATTGAATGCCATGGCTATTATTTGAAGGTTGTGATTTTATTTCAAAATTACAATTTAAACTTGCGGAATAGAGCATCCTATTATGTTACTAAGGATTTTATGTGGAAAACTGTTGCTTGTGGAATAGCCATAATAATATCACTCTTCCAAAATCACTAATTAACCTTGCTAGGTCGGAGCTCCAGCAAAGGCAAATAGTAAGAAACTCAAGTTTAAGTCTGGTGGATGATGTGATCTTGTGACTTTTGTCATATAATGATGAAACATACTTGAATTACATGCTATTATGTTGTTTGCTATGTTTTAAAAGCGAGATATATGTAAAGTTCAAGCCTGCATGCTTTAAGTACGAGTTGACGATAGATGAATAATTAGGCTCTAGTAGTCTAATATTTCTTTAAATCAGTTCTCGATCAAAAATACGAGTTCACACGTTGGGATAATTAAGTTAATGATATGTCAAATGTACATCCAGTACGTAGCGGGGCCACACTGGTGCCGGTGTGGGTAAGTGTGGACACTACAATTTTGATAATATATATATATATATATGTATATACATATTTTGAAGGAATCCTACATCAACTTGCTTAAGTGGTCTAGTTGGTTACAAGTGTATACAATAGTCGACTAGAGGTCCCTGATTCAAACCTTGCTCTCCTCCCCTCGCTCGCTGCACCGTCGCCCTCAACCCTCATTCCAGATTCACGGTTTCCCTGCTCTCATGTCATCTGCTGGCAACCAGCATGTATATCTCTCCCTCTCTCATCAATTTGATTACTAATTTGAATTATACGATGGGCCACCTAGTTTGCAATTGACATAAATAGCGTAGAATTCCTATATCAAGGAATTTCAAATTTCTTGAAATACTCGTTTCCCATTCACTATCCACGATTCGTGATGCTCCATCTTTGGAGCTCAACTCCCTGTAGGAAACACAATGTTTGATCTCAAGGATTTGGGCATTTGATCACCTTTTTATGTCGATTGATCCCTAAGATTCAGGCTCTTAGATAGGATACCCATGTTTTATTCCAAACTTTGGTCGTTTTATGTGATTTTATTGCCGTTTATGTTTTTGTGACTCTTAATTTAGTTGTTTATTTAACTTGCAGTCATAGATTTAGCATCAAAGGTCGTGTTTATACAACCCGCAATACTTATGCATCTTTGTATTTACAAGGCATCATTTAACACCTGGAGCCCTCAACGTAGTCATCTATCTCCGTCCTGTGCAGTAGTTTTTCATCTTTTTTTTCCTTTTCTTTTTTTTGGTTCTGAATGGAAACCTATTTTATTCTTACATTGCTGACCATATCTATAAATTTTAAGCTCAGTTGTATGGAAGTAACGTGTTAATCCGAGTTAGGTCAAAATCTTATCTTGCAAGAAATAAATATGTCCTGACTGATTGCAAGGTTTTATCTCTATAGCTTATGAGCAAATCTGATCTCGTACCTGTGTAAAATTTTTGAAGGTGTAAGAAAATACATACATCCCAAGTTATTGTTTGTCCTTTTCCTTCTTATGTATGGCGTGTTTATGAACTTATGTGATACATTCCCTGTTTCATTAGTTTCTCTTTACTCATTGATAATTGTTCAAACAAGATGTGGTGTGGTCATCTTGAGTAAATCATACCTCTTCCTTACTTTCTGTTCAGGTCCTGCAGGGTATCTCAGGTTTCGAATTATTTATTTTGGACGAGTTTGAGGATGCTGAATATGAAAGAAGAGATGTTGATGTTTATTTGAAGGTAAGTTTGACAATCTATCTAAAACAATTTTCTTTGTCTTCCTCGGCATCATCACATACTTGCATTTCGAGTTGCATTAATTGACCTAAGAACAAATGAAGAAAAAGACCAAAGCACAGATTGAATGGGATATAGACCCAAAAAGTGGGTAATCAAGTTTGAGTCATTTTTAATTGATGAGTGAGGACGGTGTGGATATTCATTTATCCCAAATTCAATATATAAATATTTTAAATCTGTGCTTTTGGGAAAATACTAATAAAAAATACAATAATTGCAGGATAATTCTGAAAAGCTTAAAGCTCATGCTTACATTTGGAGCAACAGAAGTGACCCAAACTTGTATGGAGATTGGGATTTTGAGGTGAGCAACCAAGCTTTATTTTTCACATTCTTCAAAGTTATATAGTTGATCCAAGTCTCTAACTCTGAAGTTTTAGAATACAATTGAGCAGCTACACAATCAGGTAAAAAATATAGGTCAGATGTCTTTCAAACCTTACATAATATGCTTAGTGACTAGCAAGATATGAAGTTTCAAAGTATTCATGAAATGTTTGTCATTTCAATACCTGTGTTGTTTTCTTGTGAACTGGGACAGTGTTTTTAAATTGTTGAGCCAAAAAAAAAGGACTGTTTTTAAATAAATGTTTCACATTCCTTTTTAATCTTTCCTCATCTTTTCCTCTAGTTTTGGGCAGGACAGATTTTGAAATCTGTTAAACATTGTCACAATTAACAAGAGATCAGAAAGTCGAGAGGATCCGAAAGCTTCATAACTTAGGAAATATAGTTTGACCTCATTGTTATCTCAACTTAAAGCAAACAGAATTGGAACTTTATAACACAGAGCATTCAACATTTATCATTTATAGGAATAACCAAAAGCATATATATAGCCTTTGATTCATATATATTAAAAGGATGTTACAAGTACACAAGTCACAGCACATCAACAACAAAATGATGGTAATATATAGCTAGAATATAACCTGAATAAACACACATAATAGCATGCTCTGTTTTGATTCGCTAGTGTACACTGTAATGAAATAAAACCATATATATTCTTCAAACAATAAAGTAATAGCTATGGTAATTGAGAAGCATAGAAGAAGAATGAAACTCAGTTGTCGTAATTGACAGCATAACATGTTATCCATGTGAATACAATCATAACTTTGGAGAAAAGAACATGAAATTCCAACCAACTACGTTCCTCTGCTGCTTTCTGTTCTTATCTTCTTAAGTTTGTTTAAACAGAACAGATTTATGGAGAGATGACACTGAAATTGAGTTTTATGTTCAAGGTCCCATACCTACTCTGACACATTTTCTAACCGTATGTCTGTACCATATTTACCTCATTTCACCATGGTAAATTCTGGGATTTACCATAAAACATATTTTATGAAAATTAGTCATACAAGGCAAGCTATTAGGGTGGTTACATATTTGAAAGCAGAAAACGACTAAGACCTAAAGTGTAGGTTAATACGTACGTACACAAGTATCTAAAAATCCAGACATAATTGCTTCAACTAATGCAAAGGTTAATTGCTTCTTGTATATAACACATAAATCATTATGTTGATTAACAAATTACACAGATACCAACAATGACAAGTCTAGATGAATCCTGAACTAAACAACTCGCACTTTAATTATGTACATTGCACAGACACCGTAACTATAGTTTTAAATGGTGTATGTATTACTATGACCGAGATTTGTATGAATCTCATTGTTCTAACAAATAAATGAATGTGCAAAGCTCAGGCAAAATAACGGAAATGTGAAGCATGCAAGTCATCATGACATGTATTTAGAATCTAGAATAGATGAAACAGATAGCTTTTCTATAATAATAAATTGTTATAAATTTGAGTTGTTGTTTGAGGACATTCTTATGACAAGATATGAAGGTGTAAGCTTAAATCTATGGGGATTACATAGGTCAGCTTACACCATTTGTACAAAAAAAAAGGAAACTAAAAAGTATAGCATTATTATGTCTTCTTTGTTCCAACCTATTTTCAATGGCCACCATAAGGAGTAACAAATAAAATTTAATATTTTTAATTATATTTTCCACAAAGCATGATAATTTTCAGACTTTGCAAATTAAAGTATAGCTATAACAGGGCAAAAATTGAATGGTGAACCGATTATGTATGGTACATCAGTTACATTTCATTTTATTTTAAGGCTACAACAAACAAAGACAACATATCTAAGTAATTAAACTGGTGTAGAAAGGCATGGAATCGATTCCAGGAGATGATAATTTGATTTCATGAGGTCATGGTTTTACAAAACACAACCTTAATTTGGAGTTAGAAATAAAGAGCGAGAAAACTTTAATATACACATATATATTTTTGAACCAAACTGCTATCAAAACACATAATTATGTAATGAAATATTAAAAAATAAAAGAGAAATGTAACAACATTCTTTTTGTAATTAATGATAAGAATACCTACTACACATTGCCATGTCATTACTTATTTATGGTGTCATCATAGAATGCTATCTCCTTTCCTTTAGTCTCTTCAAAGTTTTTTGGAACTCGTTCAACATTGGTGGATGTTACATCTTTTTGTTGCTGAAGTTTTGCAATCCAAACACTGGTTAAGATTTTAATTTGTTTAAAATCTTATATACACTTTCATGAAATCCACGTCTCTTATTACCTTGGTTATTGGCTGACTCATCATAAAAGGGTGTTTCCCAACTAGGATGTAAGGATGGCCACTCGTCATCTTCAATACTTTTTGGAACTTGTTCAATAGTGGTGAATGTTAAATATTTTTGTTGTTGAAGTTCTGCAATCCAAAGACCAATTAAGATTTTAATTTGTTTAAAATCTTATATACACTTTCATGAAATCCACATGTCTCTTAGTACCTTGGTGATTTGTTGACTCATCATAAAAGGGTGTTTCCCAACTAGGAGGTAAGGATAGCCACTTGTCATCTTCAATGCTATTACCTGTTAGTCACATAGTTTTTGTTTCAATTTAGATAGATATTTGCATATTATTGGGGGTAAATTGGTGGATAATTACAATTTTATGAACATACCTTGGTTTCTGAAGGTCTCACAAGTGTGCTTCGTCGATGGCAACATTGGCAGTGAAGTATAATTCAAATCAAAGTCCAACAAGGATGCTTCTGAACAAAGGAAACAAGAGAGCCACTTTACTCCTTAATATTATTTACAATTACATATATCAAGAGATAGAGCCACTTTTAACAAGGCAATGTTATCATATTCTTGAATGATATTAAATTATTAAATCAGATTTAATAATGAAAATGAGGAGATCAATAAAGCAAATAAAAGTTAATCATCATCAAACTGAAATGTGGACTGGACTATTTCTAGAAATGATTCGCCTAAACACATATATTTTTGTCCTTGTGAAGTTTATCATCATTAGGCTGAAATGTGGATTCAAATATTTCTAGAAATGATTCTAACGGTAATTATTTGCCTAAACACACACACACACACATATCTATTTGTCTATGTCTCTATATCTCTCTACCTATCAGTGTGTTTATGTGTGTGTGTCTGTCTGTCTGTCTCTTTGCGTGTGTGTGTGTGTCTGTCTTCTCTGTGTGTGTGTGTGTGTGTGTGTGTGTGTGTGTGTGTGTGTGTGTGTGTGTGTGTGTGAAGTTTATCATCATCGAGGCTAAAATGCGGACTGAAATATTTCTAGAAATGATTCTAATAGTAATTATTTGCCTAAACATATATATCTGTGTGTGTGTAAAGTTTATCATCATCAGACTGAAATATTTCTAGAAATGATTCTAACGAAAATTATTTGCCTAAACATATATATATATATATATATATATGTCTACTGTCTGTCTTTGTCTCGTGTGTGTGTGTGTCTGTCTATCGCTGTTTGTGTGTTCTTTGTGTGTGTGTCTGTCTATCTTTGTGTGTGTGTTTGTCTCTGTTTGTATGTGTGTCTGTCTTCTTTGTGTGTATATGCACTCGCAAGTGTGTGTCTCTCTATGTCTATGTTTGTTCTATCGCACTCGCGCGTAGGTGTGTTTTATTTTTGGGGTAAATTGGTGGATTATATTCAAATCAAGGATGCTCCCAAACAAGGGTACCAAGAGAGCCACTTTACTCATTATTAATATTATTTACAATTTATAATTACATATATCAATTTAATAGAGCTTTGAAATGTGTGTGTGTGTGTGTGTGTTTTGTTGGGGGTAAATTAGTGGATTATATTCAAATCAAGGATGCTCTTGAAGGGTATCAAGAGAGCCACTTTACTCATTATTAATATTATTTACAATTACATATATCAATTTAATATAACTTTGAAATTAACACATCTGTCAAGTAATTAATGTGATTATTGTTATATCACACTGTCACTTAATTACCACTCTTCTCCTTATTATAAGTCTGGTTTGTATTAATATATACATATATATATATATATATATATATTCCTAAACATAAGTCATTAAATTGTTTTCGAATTTTAAATAACATCTCCTTTTTTTCAATACTCATTATTAGATAAGGGCAAATTTTGAAAACTGAATCAATTTAACAAATATATTAAAGGTCTTAATTTTTACTTGTTATTATATGATATTTGATCAAACTGGACATATAATAAGGACTAGAGTGGCATCTTGGTGTTATTATGTTTACCCTGAAAGTGAAGCTAGGCCAACTCTCTTGAGCTATTTCAATTTCTTTTATTATTATGATACTTTATGTAGAGCATTTTTTCACTAATACTTTACATCAATTGTCTCCACTAATGTGTAGATAATGGAGAGACCAACTCAAATAGATATTGATCATCATCATCATCTGAAATCTGTGTTATATACATAAATATATTATGAAAGGTTGTGGACCTAACAACAAACTATAATCAATATGTAATTTGGAGAAAAATGCAATTTCAATTTGAAAAACTCAAACTAGTAGTGATAGAGGAAGAGCACATAGGCTTACCTTAGTTACCCCAAGTGGAATCCAATGTTTGATGATAAGGATTTGTAAAACTTATATCTTTCATCTCACAAAGTTGTTTGATTACATACATCCCACTCTCTTCTATAACTATGCCTTTATCACCGATTATTAAACAAACCTGTGCATGATACCACCGATGTTCTAGACGAAGTTGTTTTCTCTTAAAATGATGACTATCATCCCATTCTAGAATGTACACAACTAAATGATCATCATCCAGATTTATTGACCCAAGTGGTAAAGTCGGAAATCTTTGATCAAATGCTGGTTCCTCATTGATGTCCACCCGCACTAGAAAGTCCCAATAGAATGATTCAACTTCCGCTTTTTAAGAAGATGACAGAGGCATAGAGTTGGGAAGGAGTTACGAAACCAAAAGGAAAGAGAAGCTCCTTTACTTGTGTGATCAAACCACTTCGGTATGCTTCTACTCGGCACATAAAAAAAGCACCGTTCTTTTTCCCCATGTAAATGTAATTCCTGTGGATCAAAACAAGTGTTGAGCAAAATACATCAACTCAATACATATATTTTGTGAATATAATAAGGACTAACGATCAAAGAGAGAAATGGATTACCTCACTCAATATCATGCTTTTGGACTCTAAACTCAATGACAAGCAGTTTCTTGCTTCTAAACGTCTTATGCGTGGTGGAATCCCTTCAACTTCTCTCAGATGATGGCACTCATTTAACACTAGTGTCTCCAAAAATGACATTCTTTCATCCATGCCGGCAAAATTGTGAAATCATTTTCCTGCAAGTCCAAATACGCCATGTTCATAAATCGACTAAGATCAATTCTAAGGATATCATCTGATATTTTACAATATGGGAGAACAAACACAACTCTGTTGGGACATTTCTTGGACCAAATTGACATTTCTTTGGCTTCCTTTGAATTGCATGATATCACCTCCCCATAACCACTATCCACTGTGATCTCTTGTATTTCCGGCAATAGAAAAATGCTATTCGGGATCTTAATTGACATTTCTTGATAATTCTCAGCAATCCATAACTTCCTAAGCTCAGAAAGATTGCAAATCGACCAAGGCAATTTTTCTATTCCTGTGTTCTCTAAAGACAGCTCTCTTATTTCCCCTTTTTCAAGTATTTCCGGAAAGTACTTCAGACTTAAGCAGTCAGTAAGAATGAGTTGTCTAAGAGAGGGTAACTTGATGGCATGTGGGAAGGTCTCCAGCTGGAAACAAGCTTCTAGATTCAAGACCTCAAGTTTTGGTAAATAGCCAATTGAATCATGAATTCCAATCAAATTCGGCAAGACCAAAGGATTAATTCCTTCAAATTTCGAGATTCGACAGATCAGGTATCTCTCTAACATTTTCACAACGTGTGAGATTCAAAATGCCCAATTTGTCTGAAGTCTGCAATGCCCAAATCATCTAAACAGCTTAATTAAAAGAATGAAATTATTAAGTACAAGATAGCTAACTAGAAATGCTTATAAGATTGGGATCTTACCTTAATTATTGTTTCCAACGAACTCAAACAACTATCCTTAATGTCGAGCACAACAAGTTCCTTTGGACTAAAATTAGGAGGCAAACATAAAAGAGGACACCATTCCCACTTCAGCACTTTTAAACTCTCAGGAAGATAATTGAGATCCTTTGAAAATTTCACATTCACTAAAATGAGAATTTTTAACTCTTTCATACTCTTGAAGGCTTCTCCGTCACAGTTTACTTTTATCCATTCCCGCCAATTGTCTTGCACTATCATCCTAACTTTATTCGTGC
Organism: Acacia acuminata; assembly: GCA_019022655.1. Taxonomy (NCBI): domain Eukaryota; kingdom Viridiplantae; phylum Streptophyta; class Magnoliopsida; order Fabales; family Fabaceae; genus Acacia; species Acacia acuminata. The sequence goes on along the minus strand of JAFJYI010000028.1, from coordinate 3,357,774 downwards.
CCTTTCAAGTGAACAACAAATGAAAGTCATGTTGAAAATATTAGAAATTTGAAGCATATGCAATAATAGGAAGGAAAAAAAAACATTTTTCCACAAATTTGAAATAGTGACATACTTCCATATAAAAATCCCACAACCCTGTAAATGGACCTAAAATATCTTCAAATCAGCCCCAATATATATATGCATGTAAACCTCTTAAGAACCAAACCTTGACTTCAGGCACTGAGTTAATGGCTTTGGTTATTCAAAATATCTTAAATTATCTAAAAGGGTTTAATCATTAATTGCAGCTAATCAGAATAATGATTTGATTGTCTACTTCTCAAGAATCTATTAAGAGCAATCTAAGTTGACTGAATCAAGATAAATTGGTTGTCTGCTTCTCAACTTGATTTTACTCTTTTGACCGTCTTTGTTTACACAAACACACTCTCAAACTTGTTTCCTTACTTATACATTAAGTTTATTCATTTACTAAATATTTAGGAGGTTCTTCAATAAGAATTCAACAATAGCATAAATATAAATGTATTGTTTATTAGTTATTTATAAATAATCTTAATTATTCTATGTTATTATATAATGAATTCAAACATTCATTTATTTTGTATAAAATTTGAAGTGACTGTATTTTTTAGGATTATATCTAGATAAATCAAATTAAATCTAATTGAAAATATAAACGATCATCGTTTATCACGTATTTGAAAATTGAATTTTATATGTTTTTCTGAAAAAAAAATTGAATTTTTTCTGAATATTAATTTACGATTATATATTTATTTTTGAGTGATGTGAAATCTTTCGAGAGATTTTTATATAACTTTATATGATTTCCTAAAAGGAAATTCTTGTATAATACAAAACTCTTTATTTTTTAAAAATATGATAAAAATAAAAGTTTAACACTTAAAATAATACATACATGTGTGTGTGTGTACACACACACACACACATATATATATATATATTTTGATACATCACACATATATGTATGTATGTATATATATACATACATATGTAGACATACGTATATGTGTGTGTGTATTTGAATGAAAAAAAAATTTCACCCTAAAATCAATTCTAAAAATCCAACAGTTCATGCACCATTAAAAATAAGTTCTAAGAGTTTCACGTCATGAAAAACTAATTCAACCCATTCATTCATTAAATAAATTCGATGCATTAAATTTATGAGTGAGACAAAAGGACTTAACAACTATGCATAAACAATGAGTTAATAACTTCATATAACAAGGAAAATAAACATAAATCACATAGATAAGGATATGCCAACTAAGATATTGTGAAAATAACAATAAAATTACAACGCAAAAAAGTCAAAGATAAATAAATCACCGCAACTAGTGTTACTTACTGTATTGCGTTCTAAAACATTAACAATATCTCGATGGAACCATAATCTGCTCCGTTCTCCTAGATTGTTTGGTGATTCTTCATTCACGATTTTTCTCCCCATATCTCGTATCAAATCATGCATTTGAATATGATTGGACGACTTTTCAATCTTTATAAGGCATTTATCAACCAACACTCCAATAAAATAACTTAAATTATTAAATTCATAAACTGCTTCAACCATATATTTGACATATTCCAATTCTTTTCCTTCGAAGAAACAAGCAATATCAAGGAATATTTCTTTTTCAACTTCTTCTAGGTCCTTATAACTCACCCTCAATACTTGTTCAATGTCTTTATGGAGAATTTTTCCATATACGTCAAGCGCAGATTCCCATTCATTTACAGTCTTTCCGTACAATTTAGAGCCTATTACATTGAGGGCAAGTGGAAGGCCTTGTGCATAAGTTCTTGCACGATTCAAAACATCCTTGTAACATGGGTCTACTTGGCGATTTCTAAAAGCATTCCAACTTAACAATTCAAGAGATTCTTTCGGATTGAAAACCTCCATGTCATATATACTTTCAACCCCATGCCTCTCAAGTAAATGTCTGTTCCTTGTGGTTATAATGATCCTACTCCCACCACTAAACCAACTGCAATTACCAGCTAATTTTTTCAATTGCTCATGATTGTCAATATTATCGAGAATCAAAAGAATTTTCTTTTCTTTAAATCTCTTTTTTATTACTTGAACTCCATCATTAACATCTTGTATTTTCATGCCCACTCCTAAGATATTTGAAAGTACTGTCTCTTGAATTTTTTCTAGGCCAAGTTTCTCTGATTTTTCATTGACATCATGGAGAAAGCACAAACCTTCAAAATTATCAGCAATTGAATTATATAGAGCACATGCTATTGTTGTTTTACCCAGTCCCCCCATTCCACAAATTCCTACCATGATGACCTTGTCATTTGGCTCAATCTGTAGTAGAGAGGTTATTTCTTTCACTCGAGACTCTAGCCCAACAGGATATTCAGAAACATCTAAAGGAGCCCTATTAATTTTACTAGATATTTCTTTTACGATCCTTTCAATAAATTGATATTCATAACCATTTTTCCTGAAAGGTTGCAAAAAAATATATCAATTCAAATTACATTTATCCTGGCAAAGAAATTTAAGTTTATTTACTTATAAACTAATTTGAAGCTAGGAAATGAGGAAAACTAGAGTAAAAAACAAGATGAAAGTTGTGAATTACACGGGAATAAATTGATATTCATCACCTTGCCTGAAAAGTTGCAATATATATATATATATATATATATAAATTCTAATTAAATTCACCATAGTAAGGAAATTTAAATTTATTTACCAGAAAAACCATAGTTGAAAAAAAAAAAACAAGATGAAAGTTTCGAATTACCGTGGATTACGATGGTAACCAGAAATATTAGACACTTCTTGCAATGCAAGCTTCCAACTATTTATTGTGTCCTCATCAGCCCTTAGGTTTTTTATATGCTCGAGATAATGCTTGTCCATAGCAACCTTTTTGATGTCGCACTTCTGTAGGCTCCAAATCATAAAAAATGGGCAATACCAACCGACCCTTTCCATTAATGCACTCATGAATTTTCACAAGTTCCTTGAGACAAAATGTGGAAGAAGCATAGTTCTTCGAAAATACGGTAATGGCCATTCTAGAATTTTCAATTGCTTTGAGAAGTTCTGGTGTAATTTTATCCCCTCTTCTTAGTTCCTCATCATCAAGGAAGGTGCGAACTCCTGCATTCTTTAAAGCATTATACAAATTTCCTATAAAACCATGACGAGTATCTTCGCCGCGAAAATTGATAAAGACATCGTAAGTCCATCGGTAATTGAAAGAAGAAGAGGATGGTGCTAACCCAGTCATGATGGCTTCCCACTGGTAAAGATTAAGGAAATAATGTTAATTTAACTTAAAAAATTGTGGAGTATGATGATGTGTATGGAAATGATCATGAAGAAATGAATGAATTGATTTTTTTTAATAACTTTTTGGGCCACCCGATGTCTGATGCTTTTTTTGGATTTTATTATTAAGTATATGAGTAACTGACTAATCCAAATCGAGGTTTGTGATTAAGATGCCTCTTCCTAAAGGTCTTTTTGAATAAGATGTGATTCGAACTTAGTTCGCCTAATTTATAGTCTATCTGATCCATTACTAGACCAAGCAATTTTGGATATCAGATTATTACTTACCAAAAAACTGAAATTGACGATGACGAATTAGTTGTGGGGCACACACAATAAAGGGATGGGAACTAACAAAAAGAAAGAACGAGGCTTCAATTGCCTTTCTTAAACAGATTATTTTAAAATATACTACCTCTTGCATATTGAGAATATATAAAAAACTTCTTTTTTGATTATCATCCATATCACTATTATTTTTAAATTGTGATCTCAATGTAAATTAAAATTTAAACCTGTTTTAGTTTAGAATTTATTACCTTGTGCATATAAATAACCTATTATTTTATTTAGATTTCAAAAATAAAAAATAAAGGATTTGTTTTTTTTAGTATGCAATTTTTTACATGATCAATAAAAACGATTACAAATTGTATAGTACATGAACTTAAAAAAGAGAAAAAAAAAAAAAAAAAAAAAGAAGTCATAGGACAATTATATATAGAATTGAAAAGATGAGTAGGAAGAGAATAAACCACATGAACAGTAGTGCATGCAAAGTATCTACATAAGGCGATGATATTTTATTTTGGATTAATACTATATTTGGTCACTCAAGCTTTAAATTATCAGTTTTAGTCTCTCTAGAGGAAAAATAATGTAAGTTTTTATTGAGTTATAGGGACTAATATTTTAAACGAGCACAAATTTAAGGAACCAAAACCTATAATTTAAAACTTAAATGACTAAAATCAAAATGAAGATGGAGCTGAGGGACCAATGATTATATTAACCCTTTATTTTATTGAGCAAAAGCATGCCAGATTACCTTTCCTGATTGAGGAGAAATTTTCATATTTGATGGTCCTCCTTAGGCCAGTATGCAAACACATGATAAATTATAATACATAGGGTTTACGAAGAAATAAATTATAAAATATAATATAATGAGAAACATAATGTTGAACTTTCTAAAATATGTACATGGTGACAAAAAATATAATGTTGGACTTTTTAAAAAACATAGGCCACATTTGGCACATTGGACTAAATTTTAAGTGACTGAGAATGAGATTAAAATTGGGTTGTGATTGAGTTTGAGATTAGAAGTAAGTTTTTAAACCTTGTTTCGTAATCAAAATTGGAAAAATAAAAAAGCCACGAAGTAAAACTCAACTAACCAAACAAAAGAAAAATTGGATAAAGTTTTATTGAAAATTTTAGGGAAAATTCTTTAAAAAGTCATTTGAAATATCCAAATTCTTATTTAGATTACTAAACTTGTCAAATCATTAAGGTGAGATGTCTTCAATTTGGATATTAAAATTTCGTCTATCTCAAGACCACTCCGAAAGAGAGAAGGCAGAAGGAGGAGCTTTGATGATCCACAGCACCAAGCCGCCTCCTCCTCCGTATTTGGTGAGAACCATACATATTCTTTTTAAAGCAGTTCCTAATCTGCAGAATTTCTTTGGTGTTTATGGAGCCTGTGTGCGATGTTCTGATGCAAATTTGCAAACTTGAAGGCAAGAACAAGTGAGATCCGATAAAGCATGTCGATTATATAAATTGAATCGCTTAGTTAGAGGATTGGTTCGGGATTTGGCGTTTGAGAAAAGCACCTCCTCCTTCCTGCCTTCCCTATTCTTTCAACATCTTTATTTGAGACAGACGAGTTTTAAAGGAATTTTCCCAAAATTTGATTTGTGGGAATGATTTTAATCAGCGTCTTTACAAAAATTTATCAACTCCTACCCACTAACAGAATTTCTTTTCCTAAATCCTAATTGAGAGAAAAGACCCTATTATTCCCTTCTTCTTCCGAAGCTCAAACAAATCATGGAGAACACAAAAGGAATATTCATACTGAAACACGCCATAAAATATTCAGATCAAGCACATATGAAAATTACAGGTTCAAGCTCACCAGATCTGGACCAAGGAGGGAGAACGTTCTTTGACGATCTACTGAAGACGGAGGGAGACGCCGCCTTAAGTGGCTTCGCATGGCAGAGAGATGATGGAGACAATGACTACTTGTGTGTGTGGGGGGGGGGAGTGATGGGTAAGGACTACTTGTGTGTGTGGGGGGGGGGGGGGAGTGATGGGTAAGGACTCACGCATAGATTTTTTTTTTTTTTTTTTGGTCAAGAGCTATTTATATTACTACTGCAAACCTGGTACAATACATAAAAACAAATTGAAGAATCGAGAATATAAACAAAGGCAAATTAAATACAACAAAAAAGCTAAATATAAGAACGACGATCACTGTACATTAAAAAAAATTAAGAGGAGAAGTAGAAGTATGGACAAAATCAGCCTCCTCGATATCTAAGGTTAGAAGTAAAGTGAAAGAAAGTGTTGGTTGTAAAACCCACCCAAATGGGTACACCTTCTTATAAGCATTAGCTGCAATTAAAGCAGCTGTACAGACACCCCGACTTGGGGTAAAGATCAAAGAAAACCCAACCTCAGAAGGAAGAAAACCCATGATATCCTGAAGAATACTTCTGCTCCTCCGTTCAAGTAAATATGGTGACCTCGACCACACACCGAACAACACCTCTTGAAATCTTCCCCCGAGAACGCAGATCCAAGCCACCAGGAGATAGTCGAATCCAATAACGTTCAAACAACTATCCAACCAAGAGGACTTATACTCAGATCTCATAGATCTGTCTATTTCCTGAGAAAACAAGAACACCACCACAAAACCCAAGACCACAAAAAAAAAAAAAAAAAAAAAAAAAAACAAAAGACAAATAGCTCTCAACGCCGTAGAATAGATCGAAGAAGAAGAGGAAAAAAACTCGCCATAAGGACGAGAGAAGTCCACAACCCTCAGAAATCAGAGGGAGAAGGCCACAAATCAAAGATCTGGGAACTGATCTACCACTTTGACGCAGTTGCGGCATAGAATGATACTCGCCGGCGGCTTGTGATGGTGCCACAAGCCGCCGGTGAGAAAGAGATGAAGGAGGGTTGTGAGGCAGAGAAGAGAGAATTCAAATTTTAGGGTTTTTGACTCAAGCAGAGATTGAAGCAATGTGTAGACTCATAAAAATGGGTCTCATATATATATATATATATATATATATATTAGGGTTAAAGAGCGATTTGATTAACAAACTATTGGTTTAGGAGCGTCGAGCATAACTAACTTTGAAGTATACCAAAAATACCAATAAACTTTTAAAAATGTATACTCAACACAATAAACTTTTAAACTCATTTCATTTCTTTTAGGATATAATAGATTTTTTAAATTTTATTCACATTAAATGAATTAATTAAATCACATAAATTTCTTCTAAGAATAAAATAAATCATATAATTTTTTTGTTTAACATATATAATAAATTATAAAATACTTTGAATTTTATTTAAATCATATAATTATGTTTTTAATGAAAAGTTTTGTTTATTTTAGCAAATGAGTAATTTTTGTCCATAGATAATTATACAAGTAATTTTGAATAATGACAATTGAAAAAAATTATTTAATTTAGTGAAATTTAGAATTTTTGGTGATGGGTCCCCCTATGAATGTATCTCTCTAATGTTTATTTCAATTCAATGTGAACGTGAGCCCTTACCCCCTTCTCTTATACATGGTCCGCCTTTGAATGTATCTCTCTAATGTTTATTTCAATTCAATGTGAACGTGAGACCTTACCCCCCCCCCCCCCCCCCCCCCAAAAAAAAAAATTATACGTGGGTCCGCCCATGAATGTATCTCTCCAATATTTATTTCAATTCAATGTGAAAGTGAGACCAGCATTTCAATTTCAGTTATTACCACAGTACATTACTTTATTAAAGTCCAAAGAATAAATAAAGCAATTGAAGAAAAATGAGGTTTGCTAAAATGTTTTATCATTCCGCAATGAAGTTGAGTATTTGGCCAAATTAAAAACTAAACAAAAAACTTTAATAATAAAGAATATTCCTTTTGGTATGGGATTAATTAATTGGATGTTACAGATTTCAATAATCTTTACGGTATCATTCATACTCCTCCCCTTTGATGCTTATTTAAAACCCCCGCGAGGGGATGGGGGTGGGGGTTGGTTATAAAATTAGTTTTGAATTATGGATGTATTACTATTAAGATTAGCAAAAATCTCACTCTTCTCAAAAATAAATGTGTAAAGTTAAGGCAAAATAGCATAAATGTGAAGCATGCCAGTCATTTTAGTATGTATTCAGAATATAGAATAGGTGGAACTTATACAGATATATTGGAGGTGTTCTGTTTTGATAGGTTTTTTATAATAATGAATTATTATAAATTTGAGTTGTTTGACTTTGATGATAGCCGTTTGGGAATAGGGAAAATCCCCCTTATGAGCCAAATTAGTAAAATATTGTCAAAAAAGGCCTAAAGAAAAAATAGATGTCCAGTATTGTTTCAGAAAACGTTGTACTAATATAGTTGCTAACGTGTACTGATATAATTGTTAATGTGTACCGATTTAGTTGTTAACGAGTACTAATTTAGTTATTAAGATATTGTTGTTAACGTCTACTGATTTAGTCGTTAATTTTATACTGATATAGATGTTAATGTTTATGAAATAATATCAAAAAAGGCCCTAAGGCCTTTTTAACATGTAACTTTTTTTTTAGGGCATTTTTTGACAATTTTTTAGTTATTTGAGCCTTAAGGTGGATCTTCTCTTGGAAATATTCTTATGACAAGATATAAAGGAGTTTGTTCAAATAGGAGGATATTTATGTCTATAAAAAAATGAGTGAAAAGTGTAAGGCCCTCATTTAATATTTTATAGTTACTAGAAGGACTAGTATTTTTCTATATATAAAATATATCAGATTATTCCGATCAATAAAATCTTCATATAGGAATTTTTATTGATTCAAGAGGGGAAAAAACGAAGCTCTTGTGATTGAAGTGCAAGCAATCTATCCCAAAAAAGGTCGTAAATGCCGATGAAAATTTTGTAAATAGCGTTAGAAGATTTGTAAATACCGTTGAAAGATTTCTAATAATCCTTTTTTTTTTTTTTTTTTTTTTTCCTCAGAGGGAAGAAATGGAAACTTAAAAAAAAACGTCGTAAATACCGATGAAAATTTTGTAAATAGCGTTGGAAAATTTATAAATATAGTTGAAAGATTTGTAATAATGTATTATTTTTTTGTTTTTTCCTTAGAGGAAAGAAAGGAAAGGAACCGGCTTAGGTCCTTTGCGGACTTTCGTCCACTGCGTCTTATACGTCGACGTATAAGCCACCACACACACAATGGTCCTTTTTTCTTTAAAAAGAAAAAATAAAAATAAAAATTCAGGCGAAAAAAGACCATTGTGTGTGTGGCGGCTTATACGTCGATGTATAAGCGCAGGCGGACGAAAGTCCGCAAAGGACCTAAGTCGCTCCGAAAGGAAAACCTAAAAAAAAAAAATTGTAAATACGATGAAAATTTTGTAAATAGAGTTTGAAGATTTGTAAATATGCCGTTGAAAGTTTTCTAACTACCGTTGAAAAAATGTTAAGAAGAATATATATATATATATATATATATATTTGTTAATGTATAGTTATTGAAATTGTGGGGGATGGAGGGTTCAACCACACCTCCTACACTTTCAATGAATATATTTTTCTTAACAAAAAAAAACCCCACCCCCTCGCCGGTGGGCAGGTGCGCGTAATGCAAGCTACCGTTGGCCCTCCGACGAGGGTTTTTATTTTTTTTTTTTTTTAATTTCTTTAAAACTAAGGGCCAAAGGGTAATTTCACCCGAATTTACAAATTCCTCATAGGTCCTTGTCACTTCACAGTCTTTTTACAAATTCGGTGGGCTTCTAGGAGTTTGACAAATTCATATGGTATTTATTTATTTTTTTCTCTTATTTTTTATTTATTTATTATTGCTTGTTAAGGAATCTTTTCTTATGTGGAAAAATTTGTTTGTAGATTGAGAGGATATATGTATGACAAGATAGGGATGAAGAAAGAACTACCACAAAGTTTGAGATTTATGCTAGTATTTTCCGTGAAATGACTATATCTCTATCTAAATTTCATATGTTATGTCTAAATTTCAATAAGTCTATCATGTAGTGTGATTAATGATGTAGAAATGTTTTTTTTTTCTTTAAATTTGGTCAAGGATATAATCGTTTTTTAGACTTAGAGCGTCAACCATCAAAATTTTTATCTCTTTCAATAACACTTCCTGATAAGTAAACTTGTATTCTCCTAATTTGTTGGTAGTTTAAATTCATCTCTCAATCACCTCAGAAAAGTAACAACCTATATATAATTTTTTCAACTAAAATATTTTAAAAATAATAATAACAAACTTTAAATGAATTGTACATATTCAAATATCATCAGGAATTTTTTTTTTTTTTTTTTTTTTTTTTTTTTTTTTTTTTTACATATATATAAACCTCTCACTTGTAGATGATTTATTTATTGTCAAGTTAGATATAACAATTATAACTAATAAGCACATTTAGATGTTAGGAAATTTTATATATTAGAGAAATTATATGAGAACTTCCTCCTCTACTTATTATATGATTGACTAATTCATCAAGGCAATAAGAATCATCGAATTGTCTTCTTCATCCGTCTCTCTTTCTTGCCCAGTGCATTTTCAATTCATTGAGCAAATATTTCCACATAATAAAAGTACAAGATTCCATATCGTACGGTTTACTTCAAATAAGATAATTTCTTTTATCGCTATTATTATAACTCGTCTTTTTTGAATCCCCTAAAGTCTTCACCTTTTGCAAGTCTTCTTTTTAAGTCTTCTTCTGTGGAAAAGTTTGCCCATAAATTAAGAGCTAATGGACAAAGAAATTAGAAAGTGACACTGAGGCTATCGATATTTTTGTGGCTCTTGTACCATATTGAATGGTTCAATCAAATAAAGTTGAATATTATGTTACATTCATTCAAAAATTGAACAATTTATTTCTTTCATGAAATACTTACTTCATATTTTTATCGAATTTCATTGAATTGTATATTACATATATATATTCAAAAAAAAAATTATTTAGGCTCAAGGACCACCTTTAAAAAATAATCTTTTTACTTGCCTTGTGTGGAAAATTTTGTCTGTAACATCCTAAATTTTGAGATTAGAAAATTTTATATGGTATTAAGGATTTATTTCCAATATTTATCTAATGTTTGCAATTAAATTGAAACAAAACTCTTCTCACATATTTACCTCGTCAAATAACTTTTTTTTTTTAAAGGACTCAATCATCATTTCAAACAAGCACCAGATGACATTTGCTAGTATATCCATCATGGTAAGGTTCATTTGGGCCTCCCTAACACAACAACAGCTGAAAAATAATTACTTCTCACAAAATAATTAGAGTGTATATTTGCTTTTGTTTCTTTCAACTGTATTTCTTCTCCCTTCCAGAATGTGTGTGTGTGTAATTTAACTATATATAGCCTTACTTGAATTTATTAAATTTATTGAATAGTATCATACATTTCAAATAAAATTATTTGAGTTTAAAGTGAGCTTTCAAAATAAAAATTATATTAATATGCGGAATCATCTTTTACTTTTCTTTGTGGAAATGTTTGCCTATAAATTGAGAGCTGATAGACAAAGAAATCAGAAAGTGACACTGAGGGTATTGATATTTTTGTGGCTCTAGTATCATGTTCAATGGGTCAATCAAATAAAGTTGAATATTGTGTCACATTCATTCAAAAATTGAACAATTTATTTCTTTTGTGTAAGACTTACTTCATATTTAATTTTATCAAATTTCGTTGAATTTTTTCATATATATATATATATATATATATATCTTAAAGTCGGTCTTTAACGTCGGTTTATGGGCCTATTTGGGGATACCATCGATGGACTTATTATCCCATCGATGGGATAATAAGTCCATTAAGAGGGAAAGTTCAATTATTGAGTGTTTGAGTTGGCTTCTTTTTTAATGGACTTCAGGTTTGATAGGGATATTTTTCTCGCCACACCATAGAGCTTCTAATCCCATCACCTTCTTCTCCATCAATTTTTTATGTGGGCCCCATCGGTAAAAGGAAAAAAAGACATTTCTCTCCTCTCTCAATGAATGCTTCTCTTCTGGCTGTTGCTTTTGCCTGTACCATTTTAGTTTAAAATCATTTAATTTACACTCTAATTCTTTTAGAGGCCATGTTATACTCATCTAGAAGTTTTGTTGAATGACGGTTAATAAAATAATGAAAAGAATAATGGAGAACAAGTTTGTTGGTTTCATAATGTGATTCATTCGGGTAAAACCAGGTGGTTCATTAATTTAATTTTTATAACTAAAGCTACATGAGTCTAACACGTACGTTGCTCAACTAAATGGAACCATTTACGTAAGTTTGAACTTGGTTTAAAATATTTGATTTAAGGGACTGATCATTTCATTATTGTTAAGTGGCTCTGTGTTTTCTTCTAGACCAGTACTTAATATGTGTGTGGGTGATGAAGATAATAATGACGATCCAGTTGATGAAGCATCCTCATCAATATCTTCAACACAAATGAATTGCTTTCGTGATCAAATTAGAAACCAACTTGTAGGGATAGGTTTATTTATGTTTAATAATTGTGTTGTAAAATTTTTAATGGTAATGTTACTATTTTATTTGGAAAATTTATTTTTTAATGGTAATGTTACTATTTTATTTGGTAAATTTTTATTTATTTTTAATTTTTATCTTAAATTATCACATTTTGTACAACATATATATTATATATGTATGAATTTGTTTCATACCCCTTTTTTGTCATTTTTCATCTCATCTATCTTTTTAAAAGCTATGCTAAACAAGCGCCCATTAGAAACAAAAGCCACTTCTGTTACCGCTATCCCAAACACAAATCACATTAGAAAAGTCCATCAGAAAATAAGTCCATTAAGAAAAGTCCATCAGAAACAAAAGTCACTTCTGTTAAAGCTATCCCAAACGGGCCAAGCGACCTTGGGAAAAATGTGATGGTATTTTTGTAATATTTTCAAAGTTTATACAAATTCTAACGCGTTGTAAATTAAAGAGATTTTTGTTGTTGTTGTTGTTGTAAATTAACACGTTGAGTATGGAGGCCCAAGCTTGGAGCCGCGACTTGTGAGTTTGTTTGGTTTAATGTTTTGAAATTTTAATCGTTTGGTATATGGTAGTTGTTGGGGTTGGACTCCATTGTTGGAAGAGGAAGGAAGGAGAGATGAAGAAGAAGGTGAACATTAAAACGAGCTCAGGAGGCTGAAAAATCTAGTAATGAACAGTGAATGAGTTTGATAAAGAAGAATGTGAACAGTAAATGTGGACTTTTAATTTGTAATGAGATTAATAAGTTTAGTAATGAGAATAACAAGTGTATTCATCAGGGGGAACACATGTCACTACTGAAACCAAACTCTAAGCACAATTAACAAATATTGTAATGAGAATAACAAATTCTTTAATGGTATTATAAGTTTAGTAATGGGAATAACAAAGGTATTCGTCAGAGTGACATGAGTACAACCTGACGAATACACTTGTTATTCTCATTATGGAACTTGTTAATACTTTTGAAGAACTTGTTATTCCCATTACGAAATTTGTTAATTGTCCTCCGATTTTGGTTTCGGGAGAGTGACGTGTGTACAACCCGACGAATACGTTTGTTATTCTCATTACTTAACTTGTTAATCTCATTACGAATTTTGTTAAAAGTCCACATTTACTGTTGACATTCTTCTTCCTCAAACTCATTTACTGTTCATTATTGCATTTTTCAACCTCCTGAGCTCGTTTTATTATTCACCTTCTTCATCTCTCCTTCCTTCCCCTTCCAACAATGAAGTCCAGCCCCAACAACTACCACATCCAAACGATTAAAATTGCAGAAAATCAAATCAGAAACAAACCTATAGTCACGGCTCCAAGCTTGGGACTCCAAACTCACAATCACAACTCCAAACTTGGGTCTCCAAACTCACAGTCGTGGCATTTTTTGTGGTTATGGCGGAACTCGCCGGCGACGATGAAGGTAGAAACTGTCATCGGCGAGGGAAAAAAGGCGTAGGTGAGAGTGAAAATGAAGAAAGGGAGAGGAAAGAGAGAGAGTGGCCAGGAAGAGGAAGAGATGAAAAGGAGAGAGATGAGGAGTATTTTAGTAAAAGCACTTAAATTTCAAATTCTAAAATTTCTCCTCATCACCTTTGTGTCCTTTTAATTTTTTAACAGACGTTTTGTAATTTTAGAATTTCATCTAGTATTTAAATGACATTTTTCCTATATACGTGTGTGTGTGTGGTTACACATAGCCATGCCTTTGTCTATTCTGCCCTAAAAGATCATTTTTTTTTTTTTTAGTAAAAATAATCTTCTAACTTGATCTACAGCTTTATGGCATATTTATCTTGGAAAGTTTTTTTTGGCTATTAGCCATATTGGGACTGATGGATGAGTTAATACCTCCAAACCCACATATACCTGTGATTCAAACACATTGCAAGACTGCATACTCCTAGGGTTAGGTTTTTCTCATAATCCTTTTCTCATAATTTCTCATAATCTCTAAATCATATATGTTCAATCAGTCTAAAATGTCACAATACTTTTCTTTTCTTTTCCCAATCAACGGCCCAGATGGACACATGAGGGATAATGAGAAACAAAGATAATAAGAGGATCTCCTTCCATACTCCTCTTATCCTATTTATAAGACACTTTCACAATATTTCATACATACCAAGAAAAATCTTAAATTTCATTAACTCTTCTATAAAATTCAATAACTTTTCAACTTTATCCCTACTTAATATACATTATACCCTATGAGAACAAAATTAATGAACGATAAAATTGTACATTTATCTAAAAAAATTCTATTTCTACCCTATAAATAGGATAAAAAAATTTCTCATTCTGCACTATAAATAGGACTATAGAGGAGTATTTTGCTTGGTTTTGACTACTTTTCCAAAAGCGGGAAAATACTTTCAAGTGTAAAAAGATATCACAATATTACAGTTTGATGAAATACACTTGTCTATTATTATCTTGGTGACCTGTTACATTTGTTCGTCTCTTTAGATCGGATAGAGGTTTGCATCTTGTTAGGTGTAATTGCGTTGATTCTTACTATTTTATGCACATAATTTAGTATTCAAATCAAGGTCCATCAAGAGATTTTCATCAGTCATGTTCTATCAGTCTTCATGGGAGGAAATAAAGGTTGAGGTATGTCAGATGGTAATGGATTTTTTTCAGAGCAATTCAGACTTAGATGGTATTAATAAAACCAGCATAGTATTGATCTCAAAGATTGAAAAACCAGAATGGTTATTCATTTTCGGCACATAGGTTTATGTAATGCAGCCTATAGAATCATAGCTAAAATTTTGGCTTAGAGATTAAGGAGGTTGATGAATAGAATTATTTCCCAAATCAAAGGGCCTTCATGGCTGGTAGAATGATTCAAGATAATATCATTGTAACTCACGAAGCCTTCCATTATTTGAAGAATAAAAAGAAGGGGAAAAAATGGGAGGTCGCTCGAAAATTGATATGAACAAGGCATATGATAAGGTGAAATGAGATTTTTTGGAGGGAGTTATAAGAAAAATGGGTTTTTGTGATTTATGGGTAAACTGGATCATAAATTGTGTTTCTTCTATGGATTTTGACTTGCAAGTTTCAAGGAAGAGTGTTGCTAATTTTAAGCCACAAGGAGGGGTAAGACAAGGTGATCCAACTTCACCTTACCTTTTTATATGGGATAAGGATCTTAAATGCCATGAAAGTTTTTACTCAGGAGCACTGGTAAGACGGAAGTTTTTTTTGGACCAAAAATGCCACATAAGTTTTTGCTACGGAGCAATTTTGCTCCGGAAGTTTTCACTAAGGAGAAATTTTTCCCCGGAAGTTTTCACTAAGGAGCAATTTTGCCCTTCCATTACCAAATATTAAATTTGACTATTAAATCAGTTAAGACCACACAAGTTATGCCTTGAAAAGGTCAAACTTGGAGCCAGAGAAGGAGATCCTTGAGATGTTGAGCTCAAGGCGGACAGAATTTGTGAAGCCGAACTGGTCAAAGGGAATGAAAGGTCGACTATCACAAAACCCAAAGGAAGCATCACTTATGATCTAAGTAAATGATCGATCTATACAAACGTAAATATTATCACTATTAATTTATTTTATCGAACCAATTTTTGGAACAATTCGTTTCTCGTTTTGCATTTTGTAATAGACCTTTCAAATCCCTTTGACCGATTCGGCTTCACAAATTTTGGCCGCCTTAATTTCAACATCGAAGGATCTCCTTCTCGACTCCAAGTTCGACCTTTTCAAGGCATGACATGTGTGGTCTTTGATTGATTTAATAGTGAAATTTAATATTTTGGGACGAAAGGAAAAATTGCTATGTTTTGTAAACTTCCGAGGCAAAATTGCTCCTCACAAAAACTTTCTGGGAAAAATTTCTCCTCAGCGAAAACTTTCGTAGCAAAAATGATACTTCCGGGGCAAAATTGCTACGTCTTGTGAACTTCCGTGGCATTTTTGGTCCAAAAAAAAACTTCTGTCTTACCAGTGCTCCTGAACGAAAACTTCCATGACATTTAAGACCCTTATCTCTTTTTATATTGATGATTGAAGTATTATCACTAATGGTCCAGTTTCATGTTAATAGAAAGGAGCTAAGAGGTATTGCATTGTCAAATAGTTGCCCAGTTATTTCTCACTATTTTTTTGTGGATGACGCCTTGTTCTTTGTGAGGGCTGATCCACTAATTGCTTGATATTGAAAAAGATATTTCAGGTGTATTGTAAAGTATTTGGACAAAAGGTGAATTTTGACAAATCTTGTATGTTTTTCTCAACCAATACACCGAAGGAAGTGAGAGATGAGATTTCTGCAGCTTTGGAAATCAATCAAGTGGATCAGCCAGGAAAGTATTTGGGACTACCAATTTTATGGGGAAGGTCATAAGCGGCTGCTCTTGCCTTTATAATGGATAAGGTGGGTTTGAAGCTTCAGGGGTAGAAGCAAAAAATTTTGACCTTTCTACGGAAGAAGTGTTAATTAAAGCAGATGCAAATTGTACTCCAGTCTACCTAATGACATGTTTTCTTTTTCCTTAGAAGTCATGTATGGAGATTGATAGATTGGTGGCCAATTTCTGGTGGGGAGATGCATAGGGGAAAGGAAGCATACACTAGTAAGCTAGTTCAAAAGCAGGAGGAATAGGGTTCGAGATTTGCTATGTTTTAATAGAGCTTTACTAGTTAAAAGCGCTTGGAAGCGATTCGAACCAAGAAGATGTATGGTGTAAAGTCTTAAAAGGAATTTACTTTGCTAAAGATGATTTAAGGAAAGCTAAGAAGGGGAAAGACCTTCTTGGGGTTGGATTAGTCTGCTGGAAGGTAGGGAACTATTAAGCCAAAAGCTTTGTTGGCAAGTGGGGAATGGCAGGTAGATTATGTATGGGAGGAGAAGTGAATTCCAGATCTTGGTAATAGGAAATTGGAGGGTAGGAATGTTGAACAGATGAAAAATATGAATGGCGAATATTGTGTTTAGTCTGATTCTTAGGCAGCTAAGGAAAATAGAATAATTCAACCTAAGAAGGACCCTAACATATCCCATCAAGTGCCAAAGGAGATATGGAATGATGTTTGGAAATTGGCAGTCGCACTCAAAGTACAACATTTTGTATAGAGAGCTCTTGGTGGGGCAATTGCTATTAAAGAAGTTCTACGTAAGTGTGACACCCTGTCCTAAATGTACCTTTATTTATCAGAGTTATAACGCAGGCATTGAAATAATTTGAACGACTTAATTACGGAATAAAACTTTCTTAAAATAACTTAGTTAAAAACATGATGATAAATTTTTCGCGATTCGAATCTATCCCATAGTGGGATATTAATACATTGATCCAAAATAGACAAATGATAAACGATTAAATATAGTCTATCTACTCATATTTTTCCAAAAATTCCTTCTGCTGTAACCCTTACAGCTGCCTCTTTCCTCTTGATCACAATCCATTACTTGTCTCTCTCATGCAATCTGGAGTTCAAACAAATGAACCTTAGGGGTAACAGTTAATCTCCTATGCAGGTATGAAGTATAAATGACAAAATGGTACAATTTAGCATAGAATAATTTACAGTAAACAAGTCTCACTGTAATTGCACTTATCGGCCAATGATCGCAGCCCTTTAGGACACACAGCTCTCTTTTAGGACATGCAACCCCAATCCATAGCTAGGATACACATATGCAAATTATCTAGCAAACATAGTTAGTCATACATGAATACATACATATAAGCTAATAAGATAACAGTTACCCACCTCAAACTTGAATCCTTAATTCATCCGAATGTGTTGGGATTAGTAGAGGTGACAAAGTATACATATAAATGTTTATCATTGTCACTAGTCACTTCTTGCATTGCAAAGTAACTAACTACGCGTATTATTTTAAAGGATTAAATGCAGTTATTAACCCCTAAAATTGCTTTCCTAATAATAATAACAATAATATTGATTTATTTTATTACTATTACTATTATTATTATTATTATTATTATTATTATTATTATTTCTCTACAATTATTTTCAACTCTTAGAGGCTATCCTAACACTTTAAATTAAGAGTTTTTAAATACCAATCATCATATGAATTATGCTTTAATGCATTACATATAATGTTTCTCAAAATTCAACTTGACTCTTTATATAGGATTTTTCGAGAATTTTCTGATTAAACTTTGAAAATTCGTAATTAATTCTACAAAAATTTAAATGAGGTGCTTCCAAAAGTTACGTGTTCCTTAGCATGTCTACTTTTATAGAAAAATAATAAAAATAACCATAACATATTATATCATTCCCAGATTTCAAAAAGTGATCATTGTCTAGATAACTTTCCAAAATTGTGACTCAAATTCCAAAAATTATATCTTGAGCTACAGACCTTTGTTTAAGGTGATCCAATGCTTGTTTTAAATATTATCATGTGTACTATTAACACACAAAAGTTCATGGAAAAAATCGAAGGTTTCCCATTCCAAAATGGGACCCAAAACTGATCACTATTTCTGAACACGAATTTCGTCCAGATTTTCGGTTAAACTTCAGAAAATCATATCTCCTTCAATACTTATTAGAATTCAAAAAATCACCTATTAAATTAAACCTCTATGTGTCTACTATTAATCTGGAAATTTCATGTCAAAACTCGATCATTTATCATTTCAAGATTGAACCCAAAAAAGACTGTTCACTTCGTTTTCCAGTTTTCAGTGTCTGAATTTGAAAAATCATAACTCCTAATCGGCATGTCCGTTTTGGATGTTCTTTTGTTTGTTTAAAACATTATTGAGTCTAATAGTTACTGTAAAAAGTTCAAGGAAAAAATCAAAGGTTTGCTATTCAAAATCAAGCCTGAAACCGATATACTCTCTGGAAGTGCAGAAACGTTCCAAGTTTTTTGGCTGAACTTTGAAAAATTATTTCTCTCATTCTACACGTATATTTTGGCTGGATTTTGACTCGTTTTAAAGGTTAAGATGTCTACTATCTTCCATAAAAATTTTGTGCAAAAACTCAAACGTTTTCCATGGAAATAGAAGCATGCAAGATTCTCTATTTTTCTAGTCTGAAAACAGAGTCTGTTTATATTCTCTATGTTTTTCCTTCTAACCAGACAGCTAGTAGTAGACTAAAACCATGAAAATAAGAAGGAAAGGGCTTAAGGAACTCACCTAGGTTGATTCCTCAAGCTTGCACGACCATCTCCTTCGTTTCTCCATCTCTCATGCGTTCTTTGTCTCTCTATCTCTGTTTCTAGCTGTTTCTTTCCCTTGCTTGTCCAATGGTTTTTAATAGAGGGAGTAGGGTGTTGGGCTACAGAAACATGGAGCTCTTTTGCGTGTGGTCAGATGGGGTGTGCCGCTTGAGAGATATGGTGCTAATGTATTTTCCTGATGTGTTTCGTGTCTGCCAAATGAGGTATAATGAGGATTTGTTTTATATTATTCTTTTCTTTGTCTGATGCTTGTTGGGGTGCTGGAGGAGTGAATTTAGTGAATACCAATGGGCTGGATTATTTTTCTGTTGCGGTGATGGATTAATGAATTTGAAGGGAATATATGGGTTGGAGGTGAAAATGCATTTGTTTGGACTTGTCCATGGGAATCCTTGCGGAACTGATATGAGTATAATGCTTATGGGCCAAAAGAGTCTTATTGGGTATATGGACTTTAAGTGGTTGGGCTTCTTTAAAAATTACCCTATTTGATCTTTTTCAAGACTCATATTTGCAAGTATTAGATAATCATATAAAATTTAACCCTTAATTCCATTTAAGGATTTTCTTTCTCAATTAAATTTCTTTTGGCTTTAAAATATTATTTCTAAAATATTTAGGGAAAATTCCAAATAAATACCATTTGAATTTGCAAAACCCCCAGAAGTCTGTCGAATTTGTAAAAAGACTGAGAGGTACAAAAGAACTATGAGGGATATGCAAATTTGGGTCAAATTACCTTTTTACCCTTAGCATTAAATAAATAAAAAAATAAAATAAAATACCCCTACCCCCTCCAACTGCGGGCCGCCACCACCACCGCCGGCCACCACCGTTGGCCACCATGCCGGCGGCGGCGGTGGTGGCCGGCGGTTGGAGGGGGTGGGGGTATTTTATTTTATTTATTTAACACTAAGGGTAAAAAGGTAATTTGACCCGAATTTGCATATCCCTTATAAGCAGGGACGGAACTTCCCTTTGACAAGGCCCCCCAAAAAAAAAATTTATTTAAAAATTTTTAGTGGAACTTTTTCTTTTTTAGTGTAAAATACAACTTTGGCCCCCCAAAGTAATGAATATAACTTTGGCCCCCAACTTCTTCTTCTTCTCCTTTTTTTTTTTTTAAACATTTTCCCCTCTTTTTATATTTTAGGTTTATAATTCAATCTTTGTTCCATGTGGGGTTTTGTATGATTTATGTTAATCTTGTCATTCTTTTCTATGTTTCATTCTAATTACCTAAAATTTTTAGCTTATCAGTGAAATTTACTTTTGTGGTGTATCTCGTACTATGCTTTTACCCATTCTACACTACACTTGTAGATGAAGTTAATTAACTTGATTTCATGAATATTTTTTTTCATTCTTTTCATTTTTTATGAATTTAAAACTGTCCTTAAAAAAAAAATTTGGGGGCGCTCCCAACCCCCGAATCCCCAATTCTCCCACCACTATTTGGCCCCCCAAACTTTTTCCTCAAGTTCCGCCACCGCTTTCATAAGTCCTTTGCACCTCTCAGTCTTTTTACAAATTCAGCAGACTTCTGGGGGTTTTACAAATTTAAATGGTATTTATTTGGAATTTTTCCAAATATTTATGCCAAAAATTATTCTTTAATTATTTGTCCTCAATTTATGGGAAAATATGCCTTAAATTTTAAATATTAATTTTAACATTTATCTAGGCTAAATTTCCCATAATTAATTTCATCATAATATTTCCATATCCTTGAAATAATATTTCATAATCTTTCCAAATTTTCAAGGTCCAAAATAATTTTAATAATTATCTTAAGCTTTTCCTCATAATAAGCTTAAGAATTTTGGACTCTATTAGCTAGAAGCCTTCTTATCTCAATTTTATTTCCAACCTTTTGGTCCAAAAATTTGAGATGTTACAATAAGAGGCATTGCTCAAAAGACTCAACATGCGTGATATGTGGATCTGTAAGCGAGATAATAGAACATATGCTATTTTTCTGTCCCCGAACTAAGGGTATGTTTGGTTGGGGGAGGGGGAGGAGGGAAGGGGGAGGAAAATGGAGGGAAAATATTAAAAGGGGAGAAAACTTTTGTAGCCCCACCACAAATAACTTTTCTCTCTCTCCATTTTCCCTCCCCCCCCTCGCCCTTCCTCCCCCCAAACCAAACATACCCTAAGAGATGTTGGTTTGACTGTAATTTGGGAATACAGATAGATAGAATGCGAATCTCAAGAGTTGATAAATGGCTTGTGGAAATGTTGGTGGAAAATAAGGAGCTTGATCATTTTCAGAAGGCTGTCTCGGCTTCTTTGTGCCGGTGGATTTGGAAAGCACGATGTAACTATGTTTTTAAGGGAGAAGAGTGAATTCTAGGAGGGAACCATGGGCTAAACCACCGAGAAGTACTATAAAAATTAATAGTGGGAATGCTGAAATTGGGATTGTCTGTAGAGATTCAAAGGTGGTTTTAGGTAGGAAAGTGGTTGCAAATCCTCTTATCCGATCCACCTTCCATCACTATTCCTTAGCAAATCACCACAACCGGCCAGACCCGGATTGCCTTTTGCAGCCCCATCAACATGAAGTCCATCCTCCAGCCAATATAGGTTTCTGTTCTTCCAGCTTCACATCCTCTCATCTTCCTTTGCACTAGTAAAATCTCCTTCACATATTTAGTAATCACCTGAATCGACATTTCTGGCAATCGAAAGTCCACTTCAAACACGCACCTGTTCCTCTATTGCCACAAATACCAACATGCTACCCCGAAAACAGTTGCCCACACTCTGTTTATACTCTTTAAAATAGCCATTTGGTTTGTCACAGCCTGAACAAGAGTAAGCCTTCCTGCTAATGACAGCTTCTGTTTCTTCCATCCACATGGCTTCTTTTGCATTTTATCAATCAGGAAATGATACTTTACACGTATTAGAGGCAGGTCTGACCTTAGTACGTGTAAAGTATCAAAAATAATAAATATATAAGAGAAACAAATTATTTTAATATACAAGTCTTTATGAATATGATGAGTGAGTGAGAGAATGAGTAGAAAAATAGATGAAAGACACAAGCAATCAATAAGGGGTAAAAATTGGGGGGAAAAAGTACATTAAATTATTGGCAAAGCCAAATTGTTGCTTATATACAATACCAGTCATATGAGAGAAAATGTTGCTTATAAATAAGATTGAGTAGTAATTTACTCTGTGTATAGTGTGTAAAATATATATATTTAGTCCTTCCCTCCAGATTGCACTATAAACTTTGTCTTATATTTAGAATCGGAGGTAGTACCTTAAATCCAACTCAATTACAATAGCTTAACTAGTTACAAATCAAGGGGCTATTTGGCACGAGGAATTTGGAGGGTAGGGGAGTGGAGATAAAATTTTTTTGAAGTGAATTTAACAAATTGGAGAAGCGGGGTTGTAAAATGTTAATTAAGAGAAAATATAAAATAAAAGAGTGGGAGAAAAATTATTAAAACCTTTTAACCCAACTTCTCCATTTTCTTAAAATCTCATTCACAAAAATTTTGCTTCCCCTCCCAGTCCCTTCAAACCTCCCCATACCAAACATACTCTAAAGTGTGATTCCATAATTTTATCTTGTGCTTATTTGTTAGTCTCTCATGTAGTAATTATAATTTACTTCTAATTAATTCACATATGTAAGAACATTAATTTTTTCATAAAATTTAAGTGATTTACAATATCATCCTTATTACCTATATTAAACTCTAATATCATATGAATTAAAGAAAGTTAAAATATTTAGTTCATCTCATTTAACTCAATCGCAACTCAATCTCTCAAATATAACTTGTTATGACTTCATCTTTATACTTTTAACCAATGTTATTAAATATGTACCGAATACTGAACCGGTCGAGGTATCGGGTCAAGGGACAAAAGAGGTTAGGTCACGATCCAAACCAGAGTAACCCGGAGCCAAACCAAGAAGGAATTAAATATTTCAGGGTTATTAATATGTGATAATGAAAAAAATTTAAAAAAATTGAGTTTTTTTTAAAAGTGACCAGAGTTGATGGCCGGTTTCCGATCCGTATTTAATAACCCTACTTTTAACTTATTATGACTTAATCCTCGGTAGTTAAGTTGTTAAAACAGGGTCACTAGGAACTCATCCTTAAATGTGGTAAAAAAGAGAAGTGATTTATTTGGGTAAAATGGGATCTTAAAAAGCTCAAAGTCAGATTTTCATTTGAAAGTGGGAGGAGAAGGAAGACTCCCGAGACGCGAGGTACTGAAAGAGGGCTATGGAGACCGTGGAAAAGTCCAAGTCTCCCATTCCCCATAAGAAAAGAAACGGTCTATCTATTTAACAACACACATAATACTTTAATACTTATTAATAAGTAATATTTTAATTTAATATGAATAGACTTAGCTAAGGGATTCTCCTATTTAGTGTTCAAGGAATTATCAATTATTTAGTGTTAACCTTTTTTAATGGGACTCTAATAAGGAAACGATTAAAAGTTAAAACAATAATTTTTAGCCAAATATTAGGAAACACCGACATATTGTTCATGATTTCTTTTATTTAATTTGTTTGATTACCTTGAACAGATTGTTGCACCCATATGTTTGTTGAAAAGACTGGTTTATAAGTACAAAGGGATTCTAAAATCCAGACATAATGCCTAGGAATCGAAACTGTCCAATATAAGAGAGGTGGTTTGATGAGCTTTAGATGGCAAGAACATACATGGCATTAAGTCGGAAAAAGAAACACACATAAAGGTGATAAGTTCATAATTATTAAGTTTGAAAAAATATTAGAGCTAAGTTGGCTAAAAACCATGAAAAATTGTTATATATATATATATATATATATATATTCTTTTGGGTGGCGCCATGTTATTTTTACGCTGACTTAAAAAACCTGATCTCATATATAGAACAAGCATACTTACAAAACTCCTATAGAGTTAAATTCCTATTGAGATGAATAACAGTGAAGGCTAGACGGTAAACATATCCAAGTCTTTTGCATAAAAGATCACTTATGTACATTTTGCACTTCACAACATCCTGATTACAAAGCATGCTTCATTATCTGTCAAGAGGCTTCAATTCATCAAGCATTGCTAAATTTTAGCAACTAAATATCTTGCTTTGGCTTGCGGCTCAATTCGGAGTAATGGCCGCCCATTAGTTGCAGAATCTCACCCCACAAATTTTCTCGAGGAATCAGGAAGCTCCAAAAAGTAAACTTGAGCTACAAGCGACCACATGCCAATAATCGACTCTATCTCCTCTCTCAACCGATCCAAATTGCCATCCTAAATAGTCGACGAAGAATCTGAAATCCTACGGCTTCGGTATTCCCTTCTTCACCGAATGCTTTGCTTCAACCAAACTATTTCAAGCTCCAAAGCATAGGTCGAGAGGGATCACCTCTTCGAATCCCCGTAGCTTCAACTTCTCCCATGTTCTTAGCAAAAACATGCTTGCCTCAAGAGGTCCCCCAAAATGCAAGGGACAGTCAGAGAAAGTGGTTGCTAGATCAAGATTAGTAGGATTTATGTTCTTAATCCTTTTGTGAAGCAGGCGATTGATGATAACTCAAGGCCTTTCTTTTGGGTGCCTAGTTCCAGAACTGAGAAGTAGCACAACACTTCTTTCAAATGTGCGAATACCATCAAGCTTTTTTCTGGCAACAAGTACACAGCCAGTCTCAGATATTGGAATAGGGTGATCCCACTTTGCGCGAAGTGGTTTGGAACTATGCAATGTCCCACCTTGATTGTGAGTATCAGATTCTGCCACTTCTTTCTGTAAATCAAGTAAGTGATTTAAGATATAATGGAGAACAATTAAAGGTAGCACTTTTTCGTTACCACTTACCTTTGCACTAATTATAAATTGTCTATTCTTCATAAAGAGAGATTAGAAATTCAACAAGTCAGCAAGGTGAGTGTATAATATAGAAAATTCTAGCTTTTGAGAAGTTTAATAAGAGGACAGGCAAAATCAAGTTGTAACCTCAACCAATTCATTGCCCCCAAATTGAAGGCATTATGGCAAATCAATAAAAAAGACATCATCTCGCAACTATGATGCTATGGCATGGCATGGTCATACCTTTACATGACCTTCTGAATGCTATCCACCATAGCAATATAAACCCCAATATGAAGACTTTTTCACTTCTTTTTCTTTGTTAAAGATAAAAGAAAATATGCATTAAAAAAATATGTTTTTGTTAGAAATCCCCCAGGAGTTCAAGTGATACAACCTAATCACAAGGGAACAAAATAAAAATAAAAATGCATTCATCTCTCTATCGAGTGACTCATTCATGAGTGATACAATCGATCATTGTGTTTATGTTTTATATTACTTGAGCTTCATTCAATTGTTTTGCTGAAAATAACAAAGTAAACTTTGGGTTCCACTTGATTCAACTAAGTAAATTACATATGAGCACAATGCAAGAATATCCAAAGAAGATTCATCAGCAAGCTCCGTTAAAATGTATGAACAGGGGAAAACAATTTCAAAAACTTTTTTAAGAGATTTTGATGTCATGTACAGTTCTTCCAATAACACCATTTGATAAGAGTAATTTGAGTTTGTACAGTTTTTGTTGCTTTCTTACATTTCATTTGCCTCAGAAAACTGTAATTCACCCCATAGAAAAAGAATTGATGAGGTTCAAAGTTGTCACTACAGTTTAGCATTAGCTTTCTTTAAGTTCCTTGTCCTATGAGCCCCAATTTCAATTCAATTTGGTCACAAAATTTTCTGTATTTCCACAAGACATATTCACTATCTATTGGAAATTATTGACTTTTGCAGATAACCCTTGGTGAATTCATTGAGCCTATGAAGAAACAGTTTACTTGGAGTTCAGCTTCTTTGACTTTTGGAAGTTCAGATCGTAAATCAATATAAACTCAAATTCTTAAAAATCTTGCATTATTTTATGCTTAGATCAAACTCTCCAAAATTTTCATACTTGGGTTGACATAGAGAGAAACTAAGAGGGAAAAAATTAATAATTTATTTGTGGTACATTGGCATGTCAAACCCTTAGTTTAAAGTTGGAGTATTCTCATAAGATATCCATTGATCTTTCAACTATAATAAGCCTTATCCTATTAAGTGAGGTCGGCTCGATGGATTGCATGACGTCATTATACTTTTTTTTTTTTTTTGGTTGCCCACCCGGTTTACCGGGGCTTCGCCCTGACTAATCCGGATCCGACCCGGGTCGCGCACCTAGCTGTGGTGGGTGAGTCTCCCAGCGAGGATTTTTTGCATTCACAAGGCTCGAACTCGAGACTTTACTTAAGCGACACAAGCCGCATACCACTTGTACCAACCCCCGTTGGTTGACGTCATTATACTTTATCAACAATAAAATCTTTGGATAAATTGTTTAAAAAAGGTTCTTGCTCAATAACTTCAGTGAGCTTGTTCTTCATTCTTCCTCTACCCCTTTTAAGAGAACTCTTAATACTGTTTGATTTACTCTATTATTAATGCATCTAATGGCCTTCTTTATAGCTATTTGAATTACCGCAAACGATTTTTTTACCATTTTCTTTTTAATATATGTCGCTCCAACCCCTTTTTCATATATGTGCATCATGAATTTTATCTTATGTTATCACACAACCATCTCAACATCTTTATCACATATGCTCGCACTTTATATACACTGATGTTCCAAAAAAAAAGAAAATGTACTCTTCCAATTGATGGAAACACGATGCATCAACAGAAACTTCCTGGAAGGTGAGGCCTTATGGGGTTTTGACCTTTTTGTCAAAAGTTAGGCAAGTATTGTAATCCAATTTGATAAATTTCTCTCAATTTAAAGATATCATGTTTTTGTCAGCAATACAATCATGATGCTTGTCACTCACCTTCCTTTCCTCCCCTACATGATCAACCCTTATCCGTCTCTTTGTCCGATCCATGTTTTTGCCGCCATATTTCAACACAACCAAATCCTTTCTGCCGATACCTCCGCTTCGGTGTAGAACACGATGTCCCGACCAGGGGCCGGTAGATTGATCTTGGATGTATCGGCGGACTGGGTATCTATGAAGGAGATAACCAGGAGAGCGTGGGATCACCGTACACGACAAAGGGGTGTTGTGTGTGCACAAGGTGAGACCGTAGGTAAATAGTCTAGGTTTAGAGTGTGTGCACCTTGTTACCTCCTGCTCTTCCGTATTTATAGGGGCGTCTGGTGCGATATCCGGGGCACGTCATTAATGGTGTGCCATTAATGGGGCGGATATTGGATGATACCCCATTAATGGGACGTGCCATTAATGGGGCGGATACCCGAGATATGCCATTAATGGGGACGTGCCATCAATGGGGCGGGTATCTCGGGGAGCCGATATGATAGAGGCGGATCCGGCCGAGATCCTCGGATCTCCTGCCATGATTAGAAGATCATGCCTTCTGGCTCTGCTTGGGCCTCGCCCTGGGCTTGGAGGCTTTTGGGCCGGTCCGTAACAGTTGCCCCCCGCTCGGTTGTTCATGCCGTTGGACGGCCGAGGTGTACGATTCTCCCGGTCCGGTGTGTGACCGGGCTCGTGGCTTCACCTGCCCGGCTTCTCATGCCACGGCTTACCTCTGTAACGTCGTTCTGGATGGTGCCCGGGGTCAGGCCTGACCGGGGCTTACTGGGCGGCCTCGGATTATATGGTAAGTCCCCTGTTTGCGGGTAAATCGTTTGGTCTTCTTTCCGTAGGCGCCATCATTGCGTCTTTACACCTGGCGTGCCTTGATTGGAAAGGGTCTGCAGCCGTCGCGCCGCTCGGAGTGCCGATTCGTGTGCACATTTAATGCGCCTACGTCATTCCGTGCGGTTCCTATCGTGTCAACGTTCAAAGACCGAACGCCCCGCGTTCCTCTTCTTCTTTTTATATGAAGTGTTCACTTCGCGTTTGTCATTATTTCCGCGTGCAATTTGGTAGTGACCTTGCTCCGAGTCTTTTCTGCGAGAACTTCATCGTCCCCCCTTTCGCTTGTTCAAGTTATCCTCTTCACATTTACACAGGTATTTCTTGTCCTTGTCTTTGCTCGTTTAGGCATATTTCATACCGTTTGGATATCCTCGGTTCCTCATTTGCTTTTCCCACTCTTCGGGTCTTCTCGAGTTTTTCCCTTTAAGATCGGTTTAGGGTTTGCCTTGTACGCTCTTCCCTTTTGACGTAAGACCTGTAGCTCTTAGGTTCTAGTTCCTCTTCTGATGGATAGACGTAGGCCTTTCCTTAGAACCAGACCGGTGTTTAACCCTGAGGAAGAGGAGTTTCTCCGTCGTCGTTACCCGAGAGCCTCTTACTGGGTTCTTGGAACTGAGCTCCCGGAAACTGAAAGGCTAGCGCCCCTACTTCGAGGTGGGAATGGTTCTTCTCGGCGGATTGGACCTCAGCCCATACCAGCTAGAGCTCTGTCACCTTCTTTGATTCGAACTTCTTTCCGATCAACTTTTCGGGCCGGAGTTGGTTCTTCTGCTGATTCCCGGGCTTTTGCCTCGATGGCCCAACCGCCTCATTTTTGTGAGGGTCCATCCCCTGGGAGCTTGGACCCTTATCCTAATGATTATCTCGGTCCCTGCTGGGACTGCTTGGCTGAGAGCTCATTCCACATTGCGCGTGGTGAGGACTCTAGAGCTACCTCGGTCCTTGGATCTTGCCGGCACCGGCGCCCTTCGAGCCCCACTTCCGCGAGCCGTTTCGTCCCCGTCCGCCATCTGTTTTGTCTTCTAACCTTGTTTTACCGGTATTTCCAACTCGCTAATTTCCTTTTATGTTGCGTATAGGTTAATGGCTCGAAATCTTTGTCTTCAAAGAAAAAGGCCGAGGCCGAGACATCGGATTCGTCTAGTCCACCCGAGGCCCCGTGTCGTAGGTATCCCCGGGTGTCCCATGAGGTCTTGAAGACCCGGTCCGATGTCGGACGAGGATATTGCCCGAATGGACCTACCCGTCATGGAGGGGTGCGTTCTACGCCGCCGAGGCCGATGAGCCTGTTTGTGCTTGAGCGGGAAGTAGGCAGTCAAATTACTTTTATTTTTACCGGATTATCTTACCCGGGTTGGCGTCCGCTTTCCTTTTACCCATTTTCAAATGCTTGCCCCGATGCACCGAGACGGCCCCGTCTCAACTTCATCCGAACGGGTGGGCTTACCTTGTAGCGTTCGAGCAATTGTGTCGCTCTTACCCGGTTCCAATCCCCCGCCGACCAACCTTTTCTTTTATTATTTTGGCCCTTTTACCCCGCCCTCCGAAGGAAGGTGACAAGTTGAAAGGGCTGGTGTCTCTCCGCGTTAATCCTGACCGGAAGCTTATGAAGCCCTTCTCCGAGTCTTTTAAGCGGTTTAAGAGTGCGTTTTTCAAGGTTGTCGCCGTGCTCCGGTAAGCCGGCTTGGTTTTTAAAGGGGGTCGAGGCCGCCGACGTAGTATGGCGCTTCCCTTTATATTGGGTGGAGAATCATCATAAGGCCAGCCCTCGTCCTTCCCGGATCTCGCAAGATGACCTCCTACCCGAGATGGCCCCTCATGTCCCCCGTGGTTGGATGCTTTCGTGGAGCATTATGGCATTCTAAGCGTGGCCTTTTTCATATCCGGGGAGGGATCTAGGCCAATTCCCTCGACTTGTAGGAGTCCTTTTTTGACATGTTTCTTTATGTTACGTATATTGCGGCCGTACTTTTGTGCTCATTGCTGATTTCCTTTACCTGTTCTTTTCACTCAAGACATGAAGGCCCTTCCCGGTTATTTGAAAAAAAAAAGTAAATCCGCCGCCGCATCTTCGAGTAGTCGGTCTCGGAAACGGGCCGCCGCTCAAGACTTCCGCGCCGAGGCCGATGCCCCGTTGTGGCTAAGAAGGCCGGGTCTCCGGGCCGAGGAATCGACTCCATCTGCGCCCTCCGCATCCCCTCAGCGGGGTTCCGGAAATTTCCAAGGGGAAGCGGGTTGTCGTCTCGAAGGGTGAAGCCGCTGCCGGCTCGGGGCCGCTACCGTTCCTTCTGCCTCGGCTCTTCCAGCGTCTTCGACCGCTCCGCCTCCTCCTCCTCCTTCAACTGTGCCCTTACGTCCTTCTTCCGTGCTTCCTCGGAGTTTCGTATTTGAAAAGGGGGTGACCAAGGAGCTGGATGTAGCGTTCCTCCCCCCGGAATTCATGGATAACCGAGCCCCGTCCCCTCCTAGTGCGAGGAAGTACAAGCCGCGAACGGTACTTGTGTAAATCCATAGGTTTCCTGCAGCCTATATGATTGTGAGGGAAAAGTACATTCGCGGATACGAGAACCGACGAAAGGCGGCTAGGGGCCGAGGTTGAGGCCAACCAAAAGGCACCGGCCGAGGCGGCATCCGTAAAAAAGGCTTTAGCCGATACGAGGCCAAGTTGCGCCTTATGGAGGAGGAGCGGGATCTTTGCCGCCTGGGAACGGATGCTGCCAAGGAGGCGTTCGTTAAGGTGGAGTCAGATCTGCAACAGGCGCGAGAAGGGGCGGAGAAGTCAGCCTCTGAGTGTGTCCGGGCCCAGAAAGCGCTGAGCGAAAGTATGGATGTGGTGAAAACCCTGCAGAAACAGCGTGATTCGTTGTTTGATAAGGTTAAAGCCGTCGAGGAGGCTCTGGCCGTATCGCAGCGGGAGCGCTTAGAGTCCGACGAACTTCTAAAGCAGATCGCGCGATTGCTTCGAGAATGCACTGGAGCGGATCCGACTTTTGAATCCGAAGACGGAGCTTAACTTGGACGGCTACGACTTCCGTGCCTTTGTGGAAGACGGAACGTTAGTTTCGTATCAACCTCCTTCCGCCACTGCGTCCCGGGTCAAGAAGGGGGAGAGTCGGATGCGGAGAGTGAGGCGACCAAGAGTGCTCCCGAGGCCGGTCCTTCTAGTTAAGCTTTAATCTTTAGTGTTAGTGGGCGTCTGTGCCTTTGTACTTTATTGACTCCCGGCTTTTGTGCCGTAACTTTGTATGACTTATGGGGGAATTTATTTATCCACCCTTCTGCCAGTTTCTTAAATTCCATTGTTTGAAATTTATTGACTGCATTATATACAAGTCGTGTACTCGACCAACACCGCGTGTGGGAGAGTGGGACAGGTTGTATGTCGTACCCTCCGGGGTGTTAACTTAACCGCACCGCCTCATCCGGGCTTAAATAGCCTAAAAGATGGTAGGAACCGTTTTAAGGGTGAGGTGTCACATGTCGACCGAGGTGTCTAGTACCTCGGATCGGACATTTTGACTTGATCGGGTCGATGGATGGCGGCCGCCTTCTTAAATCGGGCGAGCGTTGACGCGTCAATTTCGCGAAGGCCACGTATGGCGTTTTCGCCGAGCTCTTACCTATGCGCGTCGGAGTACAACGGCCGGTGTCATACATCTAGATGTTTTTTCGTTTCTGACCGGGTATAGGTACCTCGAGTCGGTTTTTGCCGGCTTGGTGGCCTCGGCTTCAAGCTTAAGCAAATAATCGTGCACGTTGGCGCCTCCTCTTTGAGGTATTCCTTCATTAAATAAAGCAGCTCTAAAGAGCGTACAAATGGTCATAAATTATTCAAATGCAAAGCAAGGGAAAGTTGGAAAGCAATTGCAAAAAACATGAAAGAAAGTAAGAAATGACCGAGCCGTAGTCTTGGGCTAGCTGTAGTAGATTTTCAACTTATCGGCGTTCCATGTCCCTTTAACCGGCTTTCTTGCCAAAGTTTCGAGAACATATGCCCTCGCGTCTAGCTTTTCTTTAACACGATACGGTCCCTCCCGGTTCTTTGCTGCCGCTTTTCCATCTCGGGAGTTCTTATTACCTATATCGGCCCTCCGAAGTACCAAGTTACCCCGTTGAAGGATCGTGGCCGAACCTTGCGATTATATTTGGCCGCGAGTAAATGCTTGGCGGTAAGTTCCCGAATGAGCCGTGACTCGGATCTCATCTATCGTCCAGATCTGTCCTTAAGGCGTCGTCATTTGATGCCGGTCCTCCTGTCCGGCTTCGATCTTCCTCCACGATGGCTGCCCGATTTCCACCGGAATCATTGCTTCGCATCCATATGTCACCCTAAGGGAGTTTCTGGGTAGAGGTCCGGACACTCGTCCCGTATCCCCATAGAACACGTGGAGTTGTTCGGTCCAACTAGAGTCGGCCTTTAACATGCGTTTCTTCAATCCGTCGAGAATGATCTTATTGGCGGACTCGGCCTGGCCATTAGACTGCGGATGTTCGACGGAGGAGAAGTGTTGTTTGATGTCGAGGTTGGACATTAAGGCCTGGAATCTTTGGTCCGTGAACTGGGTTCCATTGTCAGTGACGACTTCAGTATCCCGAACCGAGCGAAGATATTGTGATGAACGAATTTCATAATTCCGGACGACGTGATTGTAGTCAATGCTTCCGCTTCAATCCATTTGGTGAAGTAGTCAACAGCGACAATGAGCCATTTGAGCCGTCCGGTGCCGGTTTAAATGGTCCAAGAATATCCATTCCCCACTTATAGAAGGGCCGGGAGCCGATCCCTTTAACTTCCCGGCGGCGGCGGCCATAAGATCCCGCCGTGTTTCGGCAACCGTGTCACACCGCTTGGCGGCCTCCATGGCGTCATGCATCATGGTGGGCCAATAATAGCCGGCGCAAGAATGCCTTCCCCGGCCAAAGCCTTGCCGCCCATGTGTTGGCCGTTGCATCCCTCATGTATTTCGGCCGAGACATACCGGATTCGGACTCGCCGAGGCATCGCATCATTGGGCGGTAGTCCTTTCCGGTATAGCCGGTCATCGACCATAGTGTAGATGGCGGCTTCTCTTATCAGCTTTTTTGCTTCGGTAGAGTCGTGGGAATGATCCCTCTTTCCGGGTAATCTTCAATCGGTTTTCTCCACCCGATCCGGACGAGATAGTCATAATGCACGTGGGCTCGGCCAAATTCTCGTTGGATGACTTGTTCTTTGACTCCCCGGACCTTTGGTGCTTGCGAGTTTGGAGAGGATGTCGGCCGGGCATTCTCTTCTCTCGGATGTGAGAGACAACGACTTCTTCGAATTCCGTCATTACCTCTTTTGCTTTATTCAAGTACTTGGCCAACAAGGGGCCTTTCGCTTGATAGCCGCCTTCAACTGGGCGGCGACGAGTTGTGAGTCGGTGAACACCTTAATCCGCCTGGCTCCGCTTTCTTTTGCTTGAGCCAATCCTGCCAAGAGGGCCTCGTATTCGGCTTGATTGTTAGAGGTCGGGAATTCCAATTGGAGAGAATGTTCAGTAGCGATTCCCTCGGGGCTTTCGACAATGACTCCTGCTCCGCTGCCTTTTGGGTTGGAAGATCCGTCAACAAATACCCTTCGAATTCGTTGTCGATCCATAACCGGAGTCAATTCCCCGATGAAGTCCGCCAATGCCTCGTGATTTGATCGCTGCGTGCCTCAAAGGTGATGTCGAATTCAGATAATTCAATCGCCCGGCTCGTCATACGTCCGCCAAATCCGGTTTGTGCAAAATCTGCCGGATCGGGCCGATTCGTCCGACCACAATCCGATGTCCCCGGAAGTATGGGCGAAGTCGCCTTGCCGTTGTCGAGAATGCGAATGCCATTTTCTCCAGCTTTTGATATCTCGAGCTCGGCGTTTGTAACGCCTTGCTCACAAAGTATATGGGTGTCCTCCCGACCTCGGTTTCTCTTACCAAGGCGGCACTTACCGCTTCATCCCCTACCGAGAGGTATAGGAACAAGGTCTCCCCCGCTCCGGCTTCGTTAGTACCGGCGGGTTGCCAAGCATTTCTTGATTTCTTCAAAGGCCGTCTCGCAGTCCGTATTCCATCCTCCCCGGGTTTCTTTCTTCAATAATTTAAAGAAAGGTAGAGCTTTCTCGACCTCGGTAGGAATTTTGTCGGGGCCGCCAAGTGACTGTCGGTTGCGGCACTTCCTTCTTGGAGTTGGGGGCCCGCATATCTAACACGGCCTTGCATTTGTCCGGATTGGCCTCAATCCCTCGGTTGGTCAACATAAAACCCAAAACTTGCCACGGGCACCCCGAACGCACATTTGGCCGGTTCAACCCGATGCGGTATTTTCTTAATTTGTCAAACGTCTGCTCTAGATCCCGATATGCTGCTCCGGATGTTTTGACTTCACTATCATGTCGTCTATATATACCTCCACATTACGACCGATTTGATCGTCAAAGACTCGATTCATCATGCGTTGGTATGTAGCTCCGGCATTCTTCAATCCAAATGGCATGACGTTGTAGCAATAGTTCGCCTTATCGGTCATGAAGGCGGTTCTCTCTTGATCGTCGGGGTGCATAGCGATCTGATTGTATCCGGAGTAGGCATCCATAAAAGAAAGCAGTTGGTATCCGGCCGAGTTATCCACTAGATGGTCAATGCTGGGCATGGGAAAGGAGTCTTTCGGGCATGCTTTATTCAGATTGGTGTAGTCGGTGCACACCCTCCATTTACCGGTTGGTTTTAACACCATGACCACGTTAGAGAGCCAGGTCGTGTATTGTATTTCTCTTATGAACCCGGCAGCAAGGAGCTCTTCAATGTGACTCTCAAGGGCTTTCTGCCTGTCGTCTGAGATATTCCTCCTCTTCTGTGCCACTGGTTTCGACCCCGGCCATATGGCTAACTTGTGACAGCAAAAGTGTGGGTCGATCCGGGTATTTCGGCTGACGTCCAAGCGAAGACGTCCTGGTTTTGCCTTAAAAATTTGATCAGCCTTGCTTTGATCTCTGCGTCCATCTCCTCGCGATTTTAGTTGTCTTGGAGGGATCCGTCTCGAGGATTAATTCCTCCAACTCTCCTTCCGGCTCGGGCGTGGGTTTTCGGTTCACGGAGGTCCAGTTCTACCATGTTGACCGATTGCCGGGGGTCGCCCCTCTTTTCTCGTCATTAGTCATTACCTCGTTGGTTTGGAGCCGTGGCGGGGATGACGTCTTTTCCTCCTCTACACGGAGGGCTTCGGTAACATTGCCGCGACGCTTTACGGTCACTAGGACACTTCAACCATCTGATTCGATCATTGATCATTTTCAATTTCGGTGCTTGGTGGATGCCAAAGATATCCCAACCGTGTATAGTGGGTCGGCCCGGTATAATGTTATAAGGGGAGCGGAAATCGCCACTACAAACCTTACCCGTCCCGATTTGAAGGCTTCCTTAGTTCCCAAGGTCGGTCCCGAGGTCCACATATCCTTTTGGGAAGGAACGCTCTCCATTGAACCCGATGAGGGTAGATTTGCATGGCTTTAGGTCTTCGACATCGAGGTGCATTCTCCGGTATGCATCCCGCTTATTATGTCGGCGAACTACCCGCGTCGACAAATATCCGTTTGACCGCAGCGGTTACGACGATCCCGGTGATGACCAATCCGTCTTGGTGGCCGGGAATAACCTCCTTGAGCTCCTCGTCGGTGAAGACCAAGGGTGGTTTCGGGTTTGACGACGTGCCCTTGAACCTCGGCACCTCTTTTACCGTTAACACCTCTCGCAGGTATTTCTTGCGCTGACTTATTGTATCTCCACCTCCTCCGGCCGCCACCGATCCCGGTCATTGGAGATCGGCGTCCCCGGTAGCCCTGGAGGGCCGGTTCTCCGCTTCTTTTCGAGTCCGAAGCGTTCGTGGGCTGGACTCCTCGCTTCGGCGGCTACCATTCCGCTTGCCGATTTCCTTGAGTTTTTATGACGTATTGGCGTACTTTCCCTTCTCTTACAAATTTTTCAATAGCATCCCCGAGTTCGTAGCATTCGTCGGTGGTGTGTCCGGACGATCGTGGAAGCGCAAAACTTCCCCCGGTCTGTATTGGACCGGTTTCTGAGAGGCTTTGGCTTGGTCACCTTCCTCATCTCGGTCTGCGCGACCTCCTTCCACAGCTGGGATCGCGGGACATTCAAGGGGGTATAGTTTCCGTACTTCCCCTTATTGTCCGTTCGCTCTGGTCTGGGCCGGCTCTCTCTGCCACGTCTGCGAGGTTCCGCCTTTTGTTTGTCGGTCGAGGTCTCTTCTTTCGGTGATGAATTCCTTGCCTTCTCGGGCTCATCTCGCATTGGCGATTTCCATTTGCTCGACGTCTAGATATTTCTTCGTTCGGTATAGAATTCCGTCAAGGAATATACTCGATTCTTACATAGATGTCGAGCCAGCGCGTCATCGGGTCCATCCGTTGACGAGGCAGTGCACATGGACCTCTTCGGATAAGGATCGTACCTGTATTGCCGTATCTCTGAACCGATCCAGATACTTTTGCAATGTTTCGCCCTTCTTTTGCTTCACTTTACTCAGCGTGAATTGAGATTTCGATTGTTTCTTGCTGGTGGCAAAGTGTAATTCAAACTTACGACCAAGGTCTTCAAAATTCCGAATGGAATTATTGGGTAGCGAACTCAACCATTTGTGGGCCGGCCCGATTAGCGTGGCCGAGAAGAGTCTTAGTATCACCGGACCTTCTATTGATCTTACCCACATTAACTTTTCAAATAACTCGAGGTGATGACGTGGATCCCGGGTCCCATCATATTGGGGGAGGTCGGCTAGGTCAAAATTCTTCGGGTAAGGAGCCGTGGCGTAGCTCGTGAGAATGGAGTCCCACCCGCGCCGGCCAAGTATTTCATCTTATACTGCCGCGGCGATCCTCGTGTCCGAGGCGTCGTGATCGCCTCGTGTAGTTCGTCCGAGTTTTGTTCACGATCTCGGTTCTCCGGTTCCCTATCGTCATCATGGTGGTCTCGCTTCGCCTCCGGCCTTCCCTATCCCGGATCCGCAAAGGTGCCTCTTTGTGCCTTTTGGGGGTTGGTTGGCGATCTCGCTCCCTCCTGCCGTCCCCCTCTTTCCTGCCACGGGGATGTTGATTCGTTTCTGGGCTGGTACGCGGACTATTGCTATCCAGGCGTACAACCTCCTTCCTCTTACGTGGGCTTTTCGGGATTCCGCGTTGAAAAAGGTTTTCAAGCTTTTCCTCTATCATTAGTTCCAGAGCATGAAAATCCTCCTGCCTTTGGAGGTGATCGAACTTTTCCTTGTTTTCGAATCTCTGAATCATCGCCTCTTGGGTTCTCCTTAGTATGCGGACGTCGGTGTCTAGTACCTGAGCGTCCGAATCGGGTCCGTTTGGGGCTGGTCTTTTGGGGATTCTTCATGCGAGAGATTTGTCGAGGGAAGGCGAGGTGGTTTCGAGTCGATAACGTATCCTTCCCGAGTTTTTCCTCGGGATGGTCGATCATGGGTCCGTGTGGCCGATCCGGCGAGGTCGAGGTCGACTCGGGCCGGCTCGAGGTTGATTTGGGGGTACCATGCTTTCCTCGTTTGGCCGGTCCAATTGCTGGTTTTGCGTGTGGCTTCTGGTGTGAGCCATTGATGGTCACGGGGATAGAAATTTATGGTCCCCACGGTCGGCGCCAATGTTCTGGTGTAGAACACAGATGTCCAGCCAGGGGCTGGTAGATTGATCTTGGATGTATCGGCAGACCTGGGTATCTATGAAGGAGATAACTAGGAGAGCGTGGGATCACCGTACACGACAAAGGGTGCTGTGTGTGCACAGTGAGACCGTAGGTAAATAGTCTAGGTTTAGAGTGTGTGCACCTTGTTACCCGCCCTCTCGTATTTATAGGGGCGTCGGTGCGATATCCGGGCACGTCATTAATGGTGTGCCATTAATGGGGCGGATATTGGATGATACCCCATTAATGGGACGTGCCATTAATGGGGCGGATACCGAGATATGCCATTAATGGGGACGTGCCATCAATGGGGCGGGTATCTCGGGAGCCGATATGATAGGCGGATCCTACCGAGATCCTCGGATCTCCCGCCATGATTAGAAGATCATGCCTTCTGGCTCTGCTTGGGCCTCGCCCTGGGCTTGGAGGCTTTTGGGCCGGTCCGTAACACCTCCCTTCCATGTTTCTGAAATACTCCATCCGTTTATAAGAAACAACCATCACACATACCCTATTCCTTTTTATAAGAAACATTCTGAGAATGTCTAATTTTTTACTTGTTACTTTCTCATTTTGCCTATATTTAATTTCCCTATTTAATATCAATATAATAAATTTTTATTGCCCCCCAAAGGCCTATTACTTTTACCATATTTATTTCTTATTTTCATTTTTCTACAATCCTTTTTATTATAATAGTTCATTTATTCTCTCTCTGATTCCCTATGTCATCTAAAAGTATTTTAGTCTAAAAGGGTTACAATTTTGATACATTTATTGTTTTTAATCAACATTTTGAATCACGAGATTTGGTTAAGTGTTCCTTATTAAAAGGAACAGAGGAGCACTATACAATTTTAATTGGGAAGAAAAACTTGCTGCTTTTGATAATTAAGGTACGATTATGTTTGAAAACATGTTTGAAATAGGTTTTTTGATCCCCCTTAGATAAAGCTACTTTCACATTGTTTTGGACCAAAATCAACAAGTTTCCATATACGCACTAAAATGAGATCATTTCTTTGCATTAACAAAATGAGTTAACGTCATTGTTGGTCATTACGCTTTGATAAGATTATAATTTTGGTCCATGTGATTTCAAATATTTGGTTTTAGTTTCTATAATTTTATAAGAAGTTAATTTAAAAATATAAATTAAAACCAAAATTCGTTAAGAGTATTTAAACTAGTCGTTAAACTCAGATAAAATGCAAGAAAAATATGCAGAATAGAAGAAATAACTTAGTGCATACGGATACTCGATACTTTATTATTATTTATTTGATTTACTTTCCGCATTTAACACTTCAAAATATTTAAAGATGATATTCTTGCTAAATTAATACTTGTACAATGAGGTACTAATAAGTAACAATCAGGGTTATTAAACTTGGATCAGATTGACCGGTTTGGCCCCAAAACCAGTGAATCGGTCTGGTTTGGGCATTAACCCGATCTTTTTTTTTTAATAAAAAATCATTTTTTTTCAATTTTTTTATAATTTCATATTAATAACCCTAAAATCTTTACTTTTTTACTGGTTTAGCCTTGGGTTAGCTTCAAATTGACTTTGGCCTAACCCACTAATCTTTAACCCAAGATCCCAACCGATTCACCGATCGATCCAATTTTAATAACTTGTAACAACGCCACCATTTTTCCTTATTGACTCTTGAATTTCCTATGGGCTATGGCTTGTTTTCCCATTCCACTTGCATTCCTCATTTCTCACTGTTGTAAAATAATGACACAACAAGACAAATATGAAATTATTTAACTATAACTTCAAATGGGAGTAGATTGTCTTAGAATCATTTTCCACGTAATCTCTCATAAGCTCATCACAACCGTTGGGAAGAGAGAGACAGGGGATGCTCAAATAAAAATCACTGTTCACTTTTTCTTTTTTTTTTGGAAATAGTATTTGCCATCTTAAGTATTTTTTCCAGCAATAGTTAGTAATCTAAAGTATTTTTTCAAAATCTTTTTAAGATCATGAAGTATTTTTTTTAATAACAATCCGATACCCTAAAGTATTTTTCGAAGATGCTAAATTTTTTTCCAAGATCATGAAGTATTTTTTCGGTAATAGTCGGTCTCAAGTATTTTTTCCAAAATCCTAAATTTTTTTCCAAGATCATGAGTCAAGAATCGAAGTATCTTTTTAGTACTAATCAATATCTTGAAGTATTTTTTTAGTACCGATCAATACCCTAGAATATTTTTCTAAGATCATAAAATAATTTTTCAAGATCATTAAATATTTTTTTGTGCCGCTTAATATCTTAAAGTATCTTTTTAAATTTCACATTGCACTAGTGCAAAAAAGGCTTTAAGACCGCCTCATTTAGAGCGGACAACGGACACCCTTGTCTTAAAGGAATGACCGGTGGCGATTAGTAAATATAAAGAACTTCTTGCACCGGACCAATTTTTCACCGCTCTTAAAATCATTATTGAGACCGACTAAAATACCACCGGTCTTAAAAATTGAACTGAAATTTCAATTACTTTCTAAATATATCTCATATAGCCGTACTTATATTTTCTCGGTAAAACATAATAAGGAAAAATTTAAATATAAAAAGTCTAAAGTTTTAAGACCGAACTTACCAACAAGACGGTCTTAAAAGTTTTCTTTCAAGACCGGACATATGATACTTGCGGTACGAAAAAGTTCATTAATATTAAGACCGGCGTTTTAAAAGGAACGGTCTTAAAGGTTAAACTTTTAAGATCGGACGTTTAATATGACCGAGATTAATGTAAATATTAAGACCGTCTCTTTTTCATCCGGTCTTAAAAATCCAAGCAAGTTATACATTTCTTCGCGCGAAAGCTTTTGTTACTCTGGAGAACCTCATTCGCGTTCAAACCCTTCCCGTTGCATTACCTCTCTTCCTCGCCCACGTACCATCAGCCCCCGTTACTCTCTCATTTGCTCGGGCATTCCTCTCTTCCCGTCTCGAAAATGGACGGTGAAAACGAATCTATTCGTGTTCCGCAACGCCGAGTTCCTCGGTGTGACCGGTGTGAGTGAGAACGAACCCTCTTCATCTCACAATGAGGCTCGTAATCGCCCGCACGCCGTGGTAGAACAGGCACACGAATGATGGAAGTGACCCTAAAATCGGACTTCGGGTCAATGCTCGAGATTCGCTTTGATGCAAGGTTGGAACCCGTCGGTCCTAATAAAAGCAAATATAATAGTTTTGTCGGCGGGCATCTAGCACG
This sequence comes from Acacia acuminata, assembly GCA_019022655.1. Classification (NCBI taxonomy): domain Eukaryota; kingdom Viridiplantae; phylum Streptophyta; class Magnoliopsida; order Fabales; family Fabaceae; genus Acacia; species Acacia acuminata. The sequence continues at coordinate 3,316,753 of JAFJYI010000028.1, read as the reverse complement.
CAGGGGTTAGCATCTTGATAGATGAGTGGAAAAGTGTGGACTATAAGAATGTAAAGGATCCTATTTGGGAGACTATCCGGGTTACATACACTCGTCCCGATCAAGTCGAAGTTGAAAGACAAGACATTGTCTTATTGTGCTGATCGGTGGAGGAAGTTTAAGACCTTTCTCGCTAACACGTATATTTTCTCCGATGTTCCGTTCCGCCAAACATCCTTGGGAAGTTTACACATTTATTGATGAACGAATTTGGCGACAATTTGTTCTTCTCGGACCACTCCCGAAGCTCGTGAGTATATATTTAGTTTTGTTTTCCCTTTTGTTTGCTTATTAACTTTGTGCGGATATGTGAATGTTATTGTGTTCATCTAATCCTGTTAGTTATATAATAGTTCGGTGTGTGAATAGAAGTATACATTTCCTGCCTTTGTCTATGCAAGTCGATATGTCAACCCCTAAAAGGTAAATTACGATGAGAAGGTATTAATTGTGTAATGGTTTGTCTTGCAAAGGAGGAAATGAATAGTCTTAAAAGGGGGAAACTTTATATACCCAATTGTTACTATCTAATGGGATCGCTGATCCCACATCGGATGCCTTAAAAAGGATCAAGTTTGTATTATTCGTAAGCCTTTGTCTATGCAAGTCGATATGTCAACCCCGAAAAAGGTAAATTAATCGATGAGAAGGTATTAATTGTGTAATGGTTTGTCTTATGCAAAGGAGGAAATGATCGAATAGTCTTAAAAGGGGGAAACTTTATATACCCAATTGTTACTATCTAATGGGACTTTCGATCCCACTCGGATGCCTTAAAAAGGATCAAGTTTGTATTATTCGTAAGCATAATTCTCTTTTGTTTCTTAACCTATCTATCTAGCTAGCACTACAAAACATAGCTCCAATTTCTTCTACAATTCTACATCTTCCTTAAATAAAATGTTGAAACTTGATGAAGTGAAGAATTTGACTCTTGTTTGATTGACGTTCATATGAAGCGAAGTTCTCTAATTTCGTTAGTGACATGCATGGCTGGAATTCATAATTAATAGATGTTTTCTATCCCGATTCACGAAAAAGAAGGGAACAAGCACAGGAGAGAGGTAGAAAGAATGATTGCCCTCATAGGCTTCTCATGGGGATATCAAAAGGCCGAAAAGATTTGATGGCTGCCAAGCGGAAGAGATTGGATGATGAAGCGAGACAAATTAAATGGTTAGGGTTGAAGACAACCGAGGTTACGCGGCGTTTCGCTCAAGCTAGGTCCTTCTTTATCATCGTTTTTACCTTTCCATGTGTAGAGAGAGCGATTATCGTTGTCCCTTTTATTTTGTCTTTTGTCTTTTTGTCGGAAAAGAAGGAAGATAATGAAAAGGACACTTTGTTTCTCACATGGGGAGGTAAAACCGACGTCAACGAAGGTCCAACCTTGAGAAGAATAGTCACTTTGTTTGTTCTTGTCCGAATAAGGTAAAAGCTCCTTTTTTTTGTATGTTCTTAACGTATTCTCATGAATTTCTTGTTGGATTTACACGAGGACATTGTTTTGTTTGTTTCCTTTTTGTCGGAAAAAGAAAGACGATAATGAAAAGGACAAGAGGCAATCGGATATGGAAACCAAAGTGACAAAAATGGCGGTGTTTTTAGGGACCGTCGATTTACTAACTAAAGTCTTCGTTCTTTTATTTTAGGTTTTTTAGTCTCGCCATTATCCGTCCTTCATAGTTGCCTTGTTTATTGCTTTCCGAGTTCGAGATAATGGGCTAAACTCGCACGAGAACAAAATTAAAAATATTTTATATACTAATTTTTTTACGCCGCCCTATAGGGGCAGCGATCACAAAAAAAAAAAAAAAAAAAAAAAAAAAAAGCAACAAAAAAAAAAAAAAAAACTAATCCCTCTCGTAGTCGGAAAGGGAGGGGCGTCGAGTCGTCGGAGTTGTCGGAGTTGTCGGAGTCGTCTTCGACGGGATCGTAGTTCACGTCATTGGCGTGGAGTACCATGTTCAGCTTGTTGTTCATGGTATGAGCAAGCTGAACCAATTGGCCCAAACGTCGATCGATTTGATCGACGCGGGCCACTGCTGGATCGCACCAACCGCTTCACGGATTTGGAGGAGGCGGTGGCGGAGTGGGCCGAGGTTGAAGAGGAGGAGGAAAACGGAGGACTGGGGGAGCAGCCATTAGAGTGGGGCCGAGGTTGAAGAGGAGGAGGATGAAACGGAGGACCTGGGGGAGAAGAATGTGAAGAAAGTACAAGAACAACGGGTTTAAATAGAGAACCCGTCCCGAACAATGTGAAACGCCGGAAGCTTTAACGAGGAGACGCATTGTTCATCAGAATACGAGGAGACGCCTAGTTGGGAAGTTTATCTCGGGAAGCCGAAGAGACTCTGTATCATTCATTTGAACAGTGTGTAATTACTGGGTAAATGATAAAAGGTCGGTCTTAAATGTAAGACTTTTAGGACCGGGACTTACTATAAACGATCGGTCTTAAAAAATTAAAAAATAGAATTTTATACCGCACACCTATGAGTACCGGGTTAATGATAAAAGGTCGGTCTTAAAATAAAATGAATTGCAAAAATATTAAATAATGGAATTTTATACCGCGTACCTATAACTCCTTATTAATTCCTCACTACCTCGTAACTCCAAACTACGTACGTGGCTATCTCGAGAACAGCTCTCTGCCTATTAATTAACTCCTCATACCTCTCGCCTAACCGCTCAAACCATGGTTAGATACAAGAGAACCGCTCGTAGGGTGCTCTTAGTCGTGATGCTCGTGCCTTCCGTCGATCGTTATACGGTGCGCCTCCTCCATCGAGAGTCCGTCCCTATTGTGACAAGAAGAGTCTCGGGTCGTTGGACCCATTGTTATTTCTTCGGATGATGAAGAGATTGCGACACCCCTCCATCCTCGCTCCCCCTCGCCAACCGGTTGGCCCCAAAGATGCCTCCCGCCGACCCCTCTCCTCTTTCCTCTAGTGATGCATTGTGGCCGATGCAACGAAGACAGAACTTGCCGATCTCCGTGGGAAATTAATGCCGTTCACGCCGAAATCGCCAAGGCTTTGGAGGATAATAAGCTTTAGGAGATGTTTAGTCGATTCTTGTTTTTGATAATTTTCTGCTTGTTTTTGTTTTGTATTTTTTCTTGTGTACGTGCATATGCAAGTAATATATGTAATTAAAGAAACTCTAGTTTTCCTTTAATTTTTATTCATTCGATTCTTTGCGCTCGCCAAATCCTTTTTCGAAATCAAAAAATAATTTTAGGACCGGAGTATTATAAAACGGCGGTCTTAAAAGGTTGTATATATAGAACCGTGTTCTTTTAATGAACCGGTTTAATTGTCTCAATTTAGGTCCGGAGGATTATAAAAGTCCGGTCTTAATAAAATCCCAAATATAAAACATGTCTCGCTACCGTCGCGCGGAATATTAAATTTCCCTCTCGAACTTCTCTTGTCGCGCCTAAAGTGTAACTCGGGTTACGTCGCCACTTCGTCGGGGTTCGCGTTGTACCTCTCGACAATCACTTTCCTCGTTCCTTAGCTAAACGTCTATAGACCAAGCCGTAAGAGGTGTTTCGGTTATATAACTTTATGATTTTCCCGCTCATCGTTCGGGTTTTTCCCCGGGTTGAGCGAAATCGATCAAATGTTCTTGTGGGTTTCTATGTTGTTAATGGATATTGTATTTTGAAGATTATAATTGCATTTTAGACCTACCCAACTGACCAATAAATGTTTTTAGGGTACTCTTTCTGTCTGCAACATCAACGTTCGTGGCGGGAGAAGAAAGACTAAGCAAACGCATTTGAATTTATATGATACAACGGTGAGTCCACAAGACCTTCACGCGATGCATTTAATTTCCTCGTCATGCATTTATTTTGGTTCTTGGATTCTCTGCGATACATTTATGACCAAAATTTATTCTTCGTTCTGCATTTAATGAGCAAGTTTATCCGAAAAAAAAGGAAAAAAAAGACATAACCGACATTTGAGCATATATATGTATGTTAAATCTTTCCGTCTATATATATAGGAATTCTACTATGGATCACGATTGGATAAATGCTAAACGGACAAGTGTTGAATATCGAATGGGGTGAGGGACTTTATAAAATTTGCTAAACAAAATGGCCATGCTTGAGGGTGGGAAGTTTTATTGCCCTTGTGTAAAATGTTTGAATGAGAGGCGACTAAGTCCTGAAGTTATACACACACATTTAATTTGTGAAGGAATTTGTAAGACTTATACGGATGGGTATGGCATGGTGAAAAAATACCAAGTGGGTCTCAACATAGGGAAGTGGCCTTTGATGATAATGACACGGATATGGATGATCACATAGAGGACATTATCCGTGATGTAGGAGAAGAGGCTTTTCATCAATCACATGCATATGGTAATATGTGCAATGATGCGAGACCCCTCTATACCGTGGGTGTAAAAAATACCAATTGTTGAATGCTTTGTATTGAAATTGGTAAGCTTGAAGGCACGTCATGGATGGAGCGACAAGAGTTTTTCGAAATGCTTGAGGCTTTTAAGGACATGCTTCCGGATGATAATGTGTTGCCGCATCGATACTATGATGCTAAGAAAATACTTTGTCCACCGGGGATGGAGTACAAAAAGATCCATGCATGCCCGAATGATTGCGTGTTGTATAGAAAAGAGTTTGAAGAGGAGCGAGTTGTCCGAAATGTGAAACCCCAAGGTACAAGTCAAATAAGGGGCCGGCAAAAGTGTTGTGGTATCTTCCAATCATACCAAGGTTCAAGCGGTTGTTTGCGAATGAAAATGATGCAAAAAATTTGAGGTGGCATGCGAGATGAGAGGATTTCGATGGAAAGCTTCGACATCCGGCCGATTCTTCTCAATGGAAGAAAATCGATCAATTATTTCCGAACTTCGGCGAAGAACCTAGGAACCTTAGGCTTGCCCTTAGCACGGATGGCATGAATCCATATGGAAGCCTTAGCGCATACATAGTTCATGGCCCGTACTATCGATTATTTACAACTTATCTCCAATGTTATGCATGAAACGAAAGTACATCATGCTTGTCTATGTTGATTTCGGGACCGAAACAACCGGGAAATGACATTGATGTTTACCTTCACCCTTGATCGAAGACTTGAAGGAGTTGTGGGCGAAAGGTGTTGATGTTTTTGACTCTTTCAAGAAGGAGGTGTTTAAAATGCGAGCCATGATATTTTGTACTATAAACGACTTCCCAAAGATATGGGAACTTGTCGGGGTATAGTGTAAAAGGCCATAAAGCATGTCCGGTTTGTGAAGAAGACACACGCTACCATCAACTTCAACATGGAAGAAAGACGGTTTACCTTGGACATAGGAGATTTCTTAGACGGGGCCACCCATATCGTCGATTGAAGAAAGCCTTTTTTGGTGGCCAAGAGTATGAAGATGCTCCGGTGGCATTGGTAGGGAGCAAGTTTATGAAAAGGTGAAAAATATCAATGTCGTATTCGGTAAGACTGCAAAGTGTACAAAAGAAACAAATATATGGAAAAAGAGATCTGTATTCTTCGATCTTCCATATTGGCGCAATCTTGATGTGAGACACGAAGTATTGATGTCATGCATGTGGAGAAAAACGTATGTGATAGTATTGTCGGCACGCTTCTCAACATACAAGGTAGTTCCAAGGATGGTGTGAAGGCAAGATTGATCGATAGCAATGGGAATACGCGAAGAGTTACATCCAAGGCCGGATGGGAAGAGAACTTATTGTCCCCCTGGCTTCTCATACTTTGTCTAAGGATGAGAAACGAAGTTTTGTGAGTGTTTACATGGCACAAAAGTTCCCACGGGGTATTCTTCAAATTTTAAGAGGCTTGTATCGATGAAGGACTTGAAATTAGTAGGCCAAAAGTCTCATGATTGTCATGTCTTGATGCAACAAAATACTCCCAATAGCTATTCGAGGCATCGCCGAATATGATCTTCGGGTCGTTTTGACTAGACTTTGTGTCTTCTTCAATGCGCTTTGTCGTAAAGTTTTCGAGATTGAAAAGTTGGATGAATTGGAGAATGAAGGATATCTTATCTTGTGCCACCTTGAGAAGCTTTTTGTTCCTACATTTTTTGACATCATGGTTCATCTAATTGTTCATCTAGTGAGGGAGATAAAGATGTGCGGCCCTATCCATTTACGGTGGATGTACCCAATTGAAAGATCTATGAAATTCCTAAAAGGGTACGTGAAGAACGCATACCGCGGAAGCATCGATTGTTGAAATATGTTTACGAAGAAGCCATGGAATTTTGTCAAGATTATTTGGCCAAAGTAAGACATATTGGGCTTCCAAAACGTCGGATCTTTGATGGGGGTAGACGAGGGGCTTCCGTAAAGAGTGTGGATCCCGATGAATTGTCACTAGTCCACTTGTACATCTTGAATAACGTCGATGAAGTTCAAGCCATAGCTGCACATAAAGCAAATTGTAAGGAAAGAAAATCATCGAATGAGTGAACAAAGGTTGATTAGGGAGCATAACGAGAACTTTTGCAAAGCGGTTCAAACAAAAGGTCGAGGGAGAGGAATGTGTTTCGATACAATCAAATGGTTAGCGAGATGGTCCCGAGGTTGATGTCATAAGTTGGAATTCGTATGTGATCAATGGTTATACATTTTACACGAAGTCCCTAGATGATACGAGCACAAATCCCGAAACGGTGGTGTTATGTTAGAGGCTGAATCTATGCACTTCTCCGTTCAAAAGACAAGAGCCCTTTATTGGCGGTCATGCCATATTATGGGGTTATTGAAGAGATTTGGGAGGTGGACTATGTGAAAATTAGATTTCTCATTTTCAAATGCAAGTGGGTCAATGTCAATAATGGTGTTCGGATCGATCGGCTAGGATTTACATTAGTCGATGTCAATGGTAGAAGTTTTGGAGATGAACCTTTTATTATGGCGGACCCGGGCAAAACAAGTGTTCTATATCACCGATCAAGAAAATAAAATGTGGTCTCGTAGCTCTCCAAGGAAAGAGGGTCATTGATATTGATGAGGAAATGAATTCAAATTATGGTATTCTGAGAGTACTCCTTTTTCAAGGGGTCTACCGGACATGAACGAAGAAGATGAAGCGGATAATGAACCCATAAGAAGTGATCATCAAGAAGGGATATGGGAAGATATCACTTTATAAAAGAGTCAATTCATAAGGTAATATTCATATGCAGATTTCTTTGAAGACTTTAATTAAGGCTTTAACTATATATATTATATTCCTTCTATCTATGTTCATAGTTAATGTCACCGACTATGAATTTTGTTCTTGTTTTATTTTTGTGGCGGATCCGATCCAAATGGGCATGTTATATAAGAGGATATGTTACGTTGTTGGGTGGGGAATCGATGAAGGCATGGTGAATATTATTTTGGGCGCATGTATGTTGTACTTGTAACTTATTGTATTTGTAAGTAAGTTATCTTATTGTATGAATTAATTTAGGTGTTGTAGTCATAGTAATCATTAATTAAGGGGCCAAATAGCTCATGGTGAATAATATTTGTATTCTTTTTCCAATTCAATTTATTCAAATAATTGTTCATAGTTTGTAGCTTAAAATATCGACTTTTATGTCTTGGATTGGGTGGTGGATTTATGTATATATATATATATATATATAATCGGGAAGAAGAACGAGGGAAAAATTCGGGAAAATTTAGACCTAGGAAATAATAAGCCGGTTTTAAATGTTCACTTGTTAAGACCGGATGTAATTATATGACCGGTCTTAAAGGTCGAGACACTTTTGAGTTTTGATATTAAACCCGGTCTTAAAAGTTGGTCTTTTAAGACCGGTATATTTAGAAGTCCGGTCTTAAATAAAAATCTTTAAGACCGGATGTATTTATCATCCACTCTTGAAAGTCAGTCTTTTAAGACCGTATGTGTCTTGTCCGGTCTTATAATTACGATCTTTTAAGAGCGGCCTATTGTTTGACCGGTCTTAAAAGTCGAGCTTTAGGACCGAACAAAAATTATTTCGGCTTCATTTAGTACAACTTTTTAAGACCTAAGTTTTTAAATGTCCTGGTCTTAAAAGAGTTTCTTTAAGACCGGTTCGAGTCCGGTCTTAAATGGTAGACTTTTAATACCGGTTTGGAACAAGACCGGTCGCATATCCGGTCTTACGACCCCCCTTTTGTCCGGTCTTAAAAGCCTTTTTTCCACTAGTGTCACAACATCATATTTAAGAAAGTCATAACGGAGGCATTTAGTGTCATTGGGCTGCATAGTCCTAACAAATTCTGTGTCTTATGTATTCTTTATAACTACATATGTGTGTGTAGATAGGTACATATATGCATGCATGCATACATATATATTAAGATTAATGTTAGTAGTCACATATAAATATTTTTTTTTTTTTTTTTTTTTTACGTTCAATATTACTTTGAAAGTTTTCAAATAGTAGCGATGTCACTCGGACCATTATCTAGGTTAATTTTGATGGTTGATTGACTAAATATGTTAAATCGGCTGGTCCATGTGTCATTCATATCATTTATGATTTAGATTAAGTTGCAAATTTTTTCCTTGAAGTTTCATTCAGAAGCACATGGTATCCACATGTTTTCAAATTGTAGCAATTTCACTTAGCTGTTATTTAACTTTTAGTTGACCAAATATATTAATTTGACAAGATCACATGTCATCTACTTCATTTTTTCCATGTCATAGATATAACTAAGGAAAAAAAAAATGCATCTTGCATGAAGGATTGCAAAAAGAAAAAGAAAATCAAAGATATTGAAGCATCTTATGAGGTGAAGAGAAAATCAAATAGGTTGCCGCCTACGCCTACATCAACGTCTTGGGGCATGAAGGCATAGGGTTTTTAATGGTCTTATTCTCAACAATATGTCTATGATTTAGTAATTGAATCTTTTTCTTCATTACTATAGTGAATGTGAGCTCCTCCTCCATCTCTTCCATCTATGATTTAGTCAATTAATAATCAAACTTAACATGTATAATGACTAGGGTAATATTGTTACAATTTTAAAACTTTTGGAATACATTACTCCTTAACTAAAGCTTTCTACACAAATTTACATATTAACAAAAATGATATGGATAAAATGTGAACTTCTCTGCTCAACATATTTCGTCTACTAACAGTTAAACTTAATATAAATAATAATTAAGGTGAAATTGCTATAAGTTGAAAATTTTTAGGATGATATTGAACCTAAAAAATAAAAAAGAACTTTTGAGACAATATTACTCTTACATGACAACTTATGAAGCAAAATTCGGTATATATATCAGGATCATGAACATAAAAAGGATATTCCATATATATTAGCATGACGAACATAACATAGGAATCTTCTTTTCTTTGATCTTCTTTCGAATTCATGGCCACTACATCTAAGTGGATATATTTTATTCTTTATTTACCTATACATAGGATACCTTGTACATTAATTCAACCTTATCCTCTCATTAACTTTTTTCTATAGTGGGTAACCACCTAACGTCATTTTGCTATACTTCACCAATTAATTAAGTACTTAACCATTCCTCAAAACCAGGAAAATAATCAACAAAATCTTGGATTTAAATTTTAATTTATCTGATTTTGAAACGTGTGTAGTTTTTAATATTTCAGGTTAAAATATATCATATGTAAAATAAAAATAATACTTTTTAATTAATAACATAAAGGAATACTAATTATAAGTAACAGATTAATATTATATGAAATATAAAGTTAAATTATTAAAATTATGTTTAAATTCTTTAAATTTAATCACTATATCTTTGAATAAGACAAATTTACATTATTCTTTTCAATATCGAACATATGCAACGTACCTATTTTTTTTGGGGGGGGGGGGGGGGGGGGGGGGGGGGGGGGGATAGAACTTACAAATTTACATTAAGAGAGATGTTTAGTGTCATTGCGTTACAATCCCCCACCAACTTATACTGTTATATTATATGGTTAGTCTCAACTCCCAAGCGTCTTATAGTTAATTATATGTACATTATGACCCCTGAAATTTAAAAGTATTTTAAATATATATATATATATATATATTTTATATTTTATAAAAAAAAATTTTAGGAAAGGCGTTGGACTCACCCACGGTTCAAGGCAGGACGGTTGGAGCTCAGTCCATAGGGAATACTGGCCAGAGAGTACACATGCCTCCACCTCTACCATCGTTACCACTGCTTCCTAGATCCCTATATTTTCATTCCAATACGATTGTGTACTCAAAGTTGAGATTAAATGTTTAGACTTCAGTTATCATTAAAAACATATGGTCATTTGTATGACTTTTTTCTTACAACTAATGTAATTTACACGTGTCCAAACGTGTGTTGTGCGTGCGAAAGACGTCTCCCATGATTTTTCAACACCATCCTAGATCTAACCAATCTTTGTGATTTATCTTTTTCTAATTAAATCTAATTAATTTGGGTGGAACCAGACATTATATATTATTGTGTTAAAGAGAACAAAATTATTTCTATACCTAATTCTTTTATATATTATTTACCTCTTACAAAACTTCAAATTGTTTGTTCCACTTAATTATTTACTCATTTGATCCTTAATATAAGATATATTTATTTAATTTGATTAGATTAAGTAAGTTTTTTAAGTTAGTTAATGTGATATTTAATTTCTAAAATACCCTAGTCACATTTCTTAATTCACTTATTCTCTTTTCCTCTATGATTATTGTTGAAAAAGTATCTATAGGGGTAAATTATGAAAAAATTGACCAATATAAAAATTTTGTCTTATATTTAGGATTAAGATCAACTTTCCAAATATGTCTTATGTTAAGGACCAGAGGAAGTGTTTTTTTTTTTTTTTTTTAATTCAACTAGCCATCATCACACTCCTATATAAATCCTACCCAGGCTTAAATTATCACATCACCAAGTTAAATCCCATTATACAATCACTGATCTTCTTCAAGAATAATATTTCTTGGCATCTTATTCTTGTAAGTTTGCAGAGATCAAAACATGCTGATCCCATATGAATCAAGAGAAATCTACACCCTAGTCCCCCAAGAACTTGTCCAGAATCTTAACATAAATAATCTCTTAGCTGGTGAAACTCTTGCTTATCATCATCAACATCAAGAAGAACTTAACGTTGTTGCTTCTTCGCCAACCTCGGATGAAGCCGACGAGAAGAAGCAGAGAAGAATGATGTCCAACAGAGAGTCAGCTCGAAGGTCGAGGATGAAGAAAAAGAGGCACATGGAGGAGCTGATGTGGCTGGTGATGAGACTCAGAAAAGAGAAACACGACCTTATTCAGAGACTGAAACATGTGATAGAGTCGCATGATACGGTTCTTGAGGAGAATGCTAAGCTAAAGGAAGAAGCTTCCCATCTTCGCCAAATGCTTGAGACCTCTGTTGCAATCGCCTTCATTGATTTTGATGAGCCTCACTGCAACTTTTGTTGATCCCAACGTCCTTGGCTCGTCTTCGGCTTTTTGCAGTTTAATTTACAGCAGAATTTCCGAAGAAGAGGAAGAAATAAACTACAAAATGGCTTTGTGGACATGATTTGTCTTCAAGTTTTTTTTTTTTTTTTTTTCTTTTTCAAATTTAATATCCTATCTAAGTATCTATGTAAACACATTAGTAAGTTATTTTTTGTCTAAGCACACGAATCCTCTTGTTAGAGGCAATTCTATTCTGAGGTATAATTTTGCACTAAATATGGGCACTCTCCCGCGGGGATTTAAACCTTAGTTTGCCATGTTATGAGGGGCTAATCACTTCCACCAGGCAAGCCACGTTGGTAAATTCATAGTAATTAAGTTCTTCAATTCATTTCAAAATCCAACCTTGTAAAGCTGGACCAGATTTTGTAAGCCCTGGTACGCAGCATCTTCATTAGTGCTGTTTTAGGTACTCTGATTCTAGTTTGTATAGATTAAAAAAGTTAGCCAAGTTAATCATATATTCAGATAATAAATTGTGTGTTTATTTCTTAAAATACATCTTTAATCATTTAGATCGAAAATTACCCTAATGAAAACATTCTTAATAAATGACACTGACAGTGATAATGTGACAAAATGGTTTATAATGATAATTAATAAAGACGCACTTACATATGTTTTTCCCCCTTAAAAAAAGTTTCATAGGATCAAAATATGTCATATCAGTTATATATTTTATTATCATTATATAAGTGATTATTTTTTGAGGCGGTAAGGGTGGGATATAAATATTATCAAATGTTTAAATCTCCTGACATAATTTTTTTTTTAAAAAGAATTATTTTCTATTTTTATATAGTCAAAATATAAAAACATTATTACTTATAAAATCGTTAATTTTTTTATTTGATTTTGTGTAATGACTCCTAAATCTCTATTTTATTTTAAAAAAAGTCTAAAAATGAAATATAAATGGAGAGGAAGATAAACAAGTTGTTTTCTATATGCCAGAGTCAATATAAATCTATATTAAAATAAAGTGCAAAGTTGCAATTTTAACAACAAACTTTTCTGACAATGACATTAGTTTTTTTGGGTGCGAAAATGTACATAAACTTTACAAAATGAGTCTTTTCTTTTTTTTTTTTTTTTTTTTTTTTTTGTTGCATTGGGACCTAATGGTCCAGGCAGGGATCGAAGCTCTGAAGAGAAAGCCAGCTCAAAGGCTGGTACCCATGCCATCTGCGCTACTAGGCGCTCAGCCAAAATGAGATAATTTTAACAAATCTGTTAAGTGGCTGCAGACGGCTTTAACTCAGTCAATGCAACACAAACATATAGTTTTATATGTAGTCACCTTTTTTGTTTACCTGATACATGTAGTCACCACACCTAAACTCCTATAAAGCCGGTAGATGTATTCTTAATTAGTTTACTCTAATAAAAAAAAAACAATAATTATTGACCAAATAATTATTAGTGTGTGTGTGTTCAACGGAAATTATTTATATATAGATAGCTACTAGTCAGTGACTAGTTTGATCTAATAATCAGTTTCTTTCTCAATATTAATTAAGTTTAGTTATATAGCGTTATTAAATCCGCCAAAGCAAGTTGGAAGGAAGACTTTGTAGTGAGAAAAATAAAATAAAATACCACTTAGTGTTAATCTCGTGCATTTGAGTGAAGTCCAAAATGAGCTGCTGCATTTAATTATTGCTTGTAAGCAATCAAAATATGAGAAAAGTTATCAATATATAATAGATTTAATTAGCAGACCTGAGCACGTAGCCAACTAGCTACTTGAGATTAGTTTAAGGAATTAATCCTTACACACACACACACACACACACAATTACCTATTTTTTTTTAAAAAAAAAATTATTTACCAAACACAATTAAAAAAAAATACTTTTTCTCATACAATTTTTTTTCTTTCTTCATCAAATCTCCATATCCCGAAAAAATAGTCGACTTCAATTTGTCAACAATTTATAATGAGGATATATATATATAGTCTCAAAATCTGAGGGTCAATTTATTAAATCAGTGTGTGAACAGTTCATATTTTAATAATCTTTTCTGATATGTCTCTCGTCCTAACTTTCTTTTTTAAATTATTAATGTTCTAAAGTCTAATTTCTAATTGGGAAAGCATGCAGCGTGAAGGGCATAAGTGGAGACTCCAAAATCATCGAAGTTGACATGCTTACGCCACTTATTCTTTCTGTGCAAAGAAAATAATTATGACAATCTCGATTACCAATAAACATGATGGATTGCCAATTGGAATCTCCATCCTTCTTCTTCTTCTTTTAATAATTTTTAAATGATTATTCTAACATCAAAATTTGTTGAGAAAATTGGTGAAAAGTCCATTTTGAAAATTTTAATAGTCAAAATGACCTGATATATTTTTTCTGTCTTAAAATTTAGTCCCTATAGTTTTATAAAGATTGCATGATTAACAATATTAAATTTAATGATGTAATAGTAACACTGTTAAATTTACTTATGTGAATTGTTAATCGAGCAATAGTAGGGGAAAAAAAAGTTGCGTGTGTTTTTCCATGCTTTGTTGTTTTTCTTATTGGCTTTTGTAACTGCTCTAGCAATCTGATGCCCCAACCCTTTTCCCTTTATTTTTCATTCAGCTTTGCTTGATCGACAGTTGACTTGAAACTCCTCCTCTTTTTTTCCCATCCTCTTCTCTCCTCTTCTTTTTTCTAGCTATTAGATCAATATTTGTGGATGGTTCAGATTTAATCTCTTACAAAATCATTATTAAAATGTTAAATTAAAAAATAAAAATCATCAATTAAATATAGGTTGCTAGATTTTGATATGAATAATTCAATGGTTTAATAACAAAATTGAAAATAATATTTTTTAGAAAGCTAAATCTGAGCTATTCAGATGTTGATCGAGTTGTTAGAAATAGAAGAGGCGGGAAAAGAATGGGAAGAGAAGAGAAGGAGTTCACATAAACAAATTTAACAATGTTACGGCCACATCATCAATTTAACACCGTTGTTTTAACCCTAGCTCTAAGTCCTTATAAAAATATTGGGACTAATGTTTCAGATGGACAAAACTTGAGGGAAAAGAGTTGAAATTATAGGGACTAAATTGTTGGATTTTAGGATCTAAATCTCATAGGTTATGAATAAGAAGTCTCACTGGTACACCACCGCCGATTGCGTCGGTTCGCCAACGAGTGTCCATCTAATCAATTTCCATCATCTATAAATAGGATATGCTAGTAACAGAAAAACATATATAGAAAAAACTAGATCTAAAATTAATCTCAAACATTCTTCTTTGCATATTACATTCTGTAGACATAGTCGGTGCGATTCTGAAAGCAGACTCATTGGATTCGCTTGGGCTTTAGATTGAGAGAGTCATCTTTCTGAAGATGAATAATCCGCTTATCCTAGGGAGACAATTGCTCATCATCCTTGGTCATCCATATAGAGGGGGCAAAATTGTCTTAAGATGAACCCTATAGACTCTAGTCTTTGTCTGTCGAGAAATACTGGCGAAGTTGAAAAACAAAAGAAGTATGCTCGAGTGTTAGGCAGTCTTATATATGTTATGAACTACACTAGACCTGATATTGCCTACGCAGTAAGCATGTTGAGTCACTTTACAAGTATTCCAAACGAGCTTCATTGGATTGCTATGATAAGAGTTTTGGGTTACTTAAAGCAAACTCAAAACTTTGCTTTTCATCATGAGAAGTACCTTGCATTGCTAGAATGGTATTGTGATGCAAATTGGATCACCAGCTTTAACGACAAAAGATCCACAAGTGGTTATGTATTCACCCTTAGTGGGGGTATTGTGTCTTGGAAGTCATCCAAGCAGATTTGCATTGCAAGATCAACTATAAAAGCAGAATTTATTGCTTCAGATAAAGCTGGTGAGGAAGCCGAGTGGCTTCATAAATTTATTGAAGACATTCCTAATTGGCCAAAACCGGTATCGGCAGTGTGTATACACTATGATACTAATAGTCAACCAGCTATTAGTAGGGCCAAGAATGTCATATACAACGACAAGTCTAGACATATACGTCATGGACATGATACCGTTAGACAACTACTCTCGAATGGAATCATCTCAATTGATTAGGTGAAATCAAAAGAGAATATAGCGGATTCATTGACTAAAGGGATTCCTAAAGAGTTAGTTAAAAATTTGTCCAAAGAAATGGGTTTAAGGCCAATCTATTGTTGATTATTGCGGTAACTCTACCTAGAAGAGTGGAGATCCCACGAACTAGGTTCAAAGAGAGAACTAAGTGATGATCGACTGTTAACACTGTGGAGTTTTAAACTCATACTCATTCCTAGACAAGACAGTGCATATATATAAGGGTAAGCTTCTAAGTTTTTAATGGTTTCTTAATCTCATGTGTTTAGATGATGTATGATGACTTACATCACAAGGAATCACCTATGTGAGTGAGAAGTGCGGGCCGCTTCCATGAGAATTTAAAACGGCCAATTCTCTAGAACAGTCAGAGAACCAAGCGGTGTCCAGGGCCAAAATGGACACAGCATGAGAACCAACGATTCTAGAGGAGCAACTGTGTGACTCCTATTGTCTTGGCATACACTAAAAGGTCGACAGTTCAAGACAACGCGTCCACTGATTGACCAGTATATCCGATAGGTTTTTAGTAGAGAAGGTTCAAAGGTAACCCCTACCTTTCTCGATGCGATTCTTTGCTCGTAGAGGAATCGCATTTTGCATACATGATCATTTGCATTTGGTCATGATGGACTAACTTCTTATCCATGTGGGGGATTGTTGGATTTTAGGATCTAAATCCCATAGCTAATGAATAAGAAGTCCCACTGGTTCACCACCGCCGATTGCGTCGGTTCGCCATAGTCGCGTCGGTTCGCCAACGGGTGTCCATCTGATCAATTTTCGTCATCTATAAATAGGATGTGCTAGTAACAGAAAAGCATATATAGAAAAAACTAGATCTAAAATTAATTTCAAACATTCCTCTTTGCATATTACATTCTATAGACATAGTCGGTGCGATTAAAGCGTACGTTGGATTCGCTTGTGCTTCGATTGAGAGAGCCATCTTTAAAGACGAATAATCCGCTCTATCCCGAAAGGCAATTGGTCATCATCCTTGGGCATCCATATAGAGGGAGCAAAATTGTCTTAAGGACACAACGAAAGTTGAGCCCGGATTTCTTCATAGTTCATTACCATATTCGACAGTCTTGTGAGTTTTTACTGATTTTCTTCTTAGTACAGTACTATCGCATGTTTACAGATTATGCATATTAATTACATAGATTCTTATCTTAATGATATTTCTATCTTAAAAGTATTTTCACAAACATAAATCTAAAACACGATGAAATTATAAGGACAAACAGTAATATTAATCCATAAAAATAATTTTTGTATGAGCTAATATTACATATGAATAGATTGCATTAATATGGTCCATAGCCAGTGATGTGTTTCGAAATCACTCGTTAGTTATCACTAATTCATATTGGTTCCACATTTTAAAGTATAGTCGCGTCTTGATCGCTTGATTAACTGATTATTATGAAGACGTTATTTTAATTACCGTGATACGTGTCATTGAGTTGGCCACCCCATTATTACTTCACAAAGGTCATATATGAGTTTTTTCAATCCAATGGCGCTAAACAGCTTCTTTATTCAACGTAACAATTTTAATATTATAATATATAAAAACTTGTGGTTCTCGGTTTTTTAAGGTTAAATTAATGTATCAGAGGAGAAAAAAAAAATTATGATGAGCGTGCATGTCTCACATCTATTCGATAAAGCTAGTTGAGTAGGTTTATGTTTGGCACTTTATTAAGGTTTGGTACTATAATTTATAATGTAACATTAACCTACTTAATCACACTTGTCGGTTATCCGACAATAAAGCAATGGAAGGTCGAAGTTTTGGGTCTAATTAATTAATTAGTTATTAAAACTTCAAAAAAAAAATATTTTATTTTAATCATTAAAAAACTTTTTTTTTTTATTTACCTAGAATGGATGAATCATGCATGCTTCGTATATAAAGAAACATATATTCAAAACTTGCGTGAATCATGACTGTCATATTCTAATGTTTATGTGGTGTTAGTCCAATTTATAAGTTATTTTTAACATGTTTTGCCAAAAAAAAAAAAAAAAACAATCTTAAATCTTATTAACTTTGTTTGATACATATACATACTTTCTAAGAAAACACTAACAATGCATACAATAATAAATAAAGGGTGAAATAGTTTGTGCATGCTAAAAATTTACTAATGCTACTTATAAATATGACAAAAGAAGACATTATCTCTACCTTAAAAATAGGGCCAAAGGTGTAATCATTTAACTTAAAAATGTTTCCATTTTCTTGTTTTTGAAACCAAAAAATGAGAATAGTTTTCGAGATCATTTAAATTTAATACGCTAACGTACTTAACTGAGTTCTTTTTGTTTTTTAAAAAAGAAAATATATCAAAGAGACCCTAAAAATCTAGGGACGTACGCGGCCAGCGGAATACGACCTTAATAATAAGCATAGTAAAATATTATTTGCGTGTAGAGTTATTCCACCGGGCACCGTGCGACATAACCTATATATAGACTTTGATCATTATTATAATTAAAGCAAGAGGTGACTAATTAACAATTGCAATTAAATATTGTGAATATTAAATTCATAAAATGTGGGGATTTGTCAAAGGAAACATTTTATTTGGGTAGGTAGGACGTCTCTATGAACATGTAGAGCTTATCATGTTTGAGCCAATGACATCAAACATTGGTGAGCTCAGCTGTTTAAGAAAACAAAATCAAGAAATTAAATTAATTAATCACAGAAAGAAGAGCCACGGAAGTTAGGGGTTGCCATATGCACGGTGAGGAATGTAGTGGAGACAAATTATTAGGTATCAAATGTCATAAATGTCTCACTTAGGCTTTTTTAGACGCAAGTTTAAATCTTCAATACGTCGTAGGTACCATTCTGGTTCTAAAATCATTAGGTATCAAATGTCATAAATGTCTCACTTAGACTTTTTTAGATGCGAGGTTGTAAATTTAAATTCTCTATATGTCTGTAGGTACCATTTTAATTCTATTTATAAGTCTATTTTGATTAAAAAAGTCAATCTTATTTATAAGTCATCTTTTAGGTAATAAATGAGATTGTGACAATTGTGCCCATATTAATTAATTGTACCAATAATGAAAATAGAGAGAGAAATAAAGAGTTGAAAGATATACATTTATAAATAAAGAAAAAATTAAAAATTTACTTTATAATCATTGACTTAACTACTTCTTCTTAGTATGTGTGATTTAGTTAAATGAACTTATAAATGGGACCAAAGTGGAATATAATAGATGCATGAGTTATGGCAAAAAAACTGCTATTAAGTATTAAATAGATTAAAATATTATATGCTTAAAATTGTGAGATTGTTATATTTATATATATATATATATATATATATATATATATATATCAATCACTTACACTAAATTTTATACTATCATAAAAAGAATTTTACCTTGAAAGCAATGGTTACTGAGTTGAGCAGAAAGGATAATCTATGTAATTGAAAGAATCTCTCTCAATATACTCCCTTTGCTCCCCCATTATAAGGGACCACTAACTATTTGCTGAAACTAAGTGGATGTGGTTAAATCGTTAACGTTGTTTGAAAATAGAATAAATTTTCGGTTTTACTCATATTTAAATAACAAAAAGGTTGATATCCAAAAAAAATAACAAAAAGGTTTACATATGTATTATATTCTCTCTCATATTATATTCTATCATAATTAATGACTTTAATAAGGATTCTCCATTTCTTCTAAAACATTTATTGTAAAAAGGGTTAGAGGGAATATTTTCGTTTTATAACACTTAACCTTAACCCATACTCCTTTCAATCTAAAATATAAGTCACTTTCAATTCACCTCATTAAAATTAAGGAAGAGTAATTAATTCAATAAATTTTCTTTGAATTGAAAAATAAATAACTTTACCCCATTAAATATGATGGGCCACATTTAAGCTTTAATTGTAATGAAAATATGAACAAATAAAATTCAATTACTCTCCAAATGATTCATATTAATTATGGACCAAAGAATTCTCCTACATGGATATATTTTGGATCAGATGGTTTTGAAAACCATTGAAAATAAGTTTTTGTTTTAACTTTTAAGATAAACTACTCTCACATTTCGTAACCACACGACCGACAACAAGGTTATGGGCCAAACTAATCAAATATTATTATTTTTCAAAAAGTATTATAACTCAATCCAATTGGCTGCATATAGTGCATATTTGGTATACGGAAGCAGGCTTATGAGGTCAGAAGGAATGATTAGAGTGGGAATCATTATTTAATTGACGTTTGAATTGATGGATTGTGCAATTGAATGGGAGGGTTGTGCTCTATGATCTCATCCCACCAAATATTATAACCTCTTAATTTGTTACCAATTATATATTACTATAACTTTCTCTTTTGTTTATAATGATTTTGGCCAATACCAATTATCTTAACTTTTTCGATCATTCTATTTACTTCAATTTAATTACTTCTCCTTTGGTCTTATTTATAAGTTAGAAGTAAAAGTTTTTTCATTTTATTTATAAATCATGTATTAAATTTTCAATATAAATGTACTGTTTTCCTTTCATTTATTGTTGGGTATATTATTATTTTCTAGAAAAGTGTATTTATTAAATAAGGATATATTTGAAAAGTTATCAAATTTTAATGCCATAATTAATAAGTTTAGAATTTTTTTTTTTTTTGGTTTCGATGAGATATGTTGGAAGTACTAAATAAGACCGAGGAGTATTAGATTATTTCTAGAGGAATCTCCTTTATCCTAAACTACTAATTTTTGTATAAATAATACTATATTATTTAAGTTATTTGACTTATACTAAACTATTTTTTCTATTTTATAACCTAACTAGTATGATTCATATATGGAGTATGAAAAATGTGTTACAATACTGATGCATAATTTATAAATTAAATAGTACTCGCACAACTTGTTAAAACTTTATATTATATATATGTAGTTTTGATGAGCATATACTGTGTTTAATTTTTCGAAATTCTTGTGTAATATAATATTAGTGCACGCGTACTAGGCTACTTATGTTCAATATATTTTATGTTATAAATCATTCTGTGATATATATATAATTCAATTTTTGAAGTGCGACAATAAAAAAAATTTGATTTATATATTTTAACTTAAAGAAAGTTACTTGCCCTATCCATTAAGTGGGATTCTTCTGGATTTAACAATAAACAACTTGGGTTGGGAGGATATGCTCATAATCGAAGCCCCCTTAATTCAATTCTATAAATATTCTATAAATGTTCTTACCACTACGGCAGATATCTTCCAAATTACAATTATATAAATCACATAGCTTGATGGACATAATAAAAAAGCACATATTTTACCCCAAAAAAATATTCCTACACATCAATTGATTGACTTTTGATGTATAATATATAAATGTTCTTCAATAGCACTTCACCATTATATCCTTTTTATTTCTTAAAAAATTTATATGGTATCTTGAGTTTCACCCTTATCTATTAAGTTTTATGTAGTGGAGATCCCCCAAGCTCACATCATGTTATAATAACAAAACTAAAGGGAGCCTTATAAACGAGATACGTCATTTACTGTACTATATATATATGAGACAAAATGGCATTTGTAACTTTAATTATTTTTTAAGATTTAGAAGGACAAGCCATTAGCAAAATAGCAATTGCACTAAGCAACTTTCAGGGACAATTGAAAATAGTAACAAAAAACCTCCACGCTTGAGTAATTGGTATTTGGTAGTGAACAAGATAGAGATGACAAGCTAGGTATATGTCATAGGCACCTAGAAAGAAAAGGAAAAGGAATCATCATAGAAAAGGGTGAGAAAATTGTTTTACACATTTATTTATTTGTGTTTTATACCATAAACTTGTTTCATATAACAAAAGGCTAGCTATGATTCAGTTCTCATTTATATATAGATATATAATTAACAAAGAAATGGGGAAAAACATATTGAAAGAAGTATGATCCTTAATTACTTATCAACAAAATGGGTTCAAAATACAATCATTATTCAATCTAGTTAATAGAATACAGAGGATTTAAAAAAAGATAGATATATAAATGTTCTATATATCCAAAAAATTTAGTTGTTGCCAATGTAAAGAGTTTTCAATTGTAAATTACTCCCTTCCATACTTTTATAAGGAACAACTACCAAAATCACATGGTTTAAAAAAGTTAGCTGAAAGTAATAAGCACGTAAAATATATATTTGTCTTTTCAATTATACTCTTGCTTATATAAAAAGTATATAAGAGATCATAAGTGAAAATTTATTGCAAAGATAATAAGTGGCGTATATTTAAAGACCATCCTATGAGAGAAATTCTTCCTTATAAAAAAATCGGAGGGACCATCACAAAATGAATGTGACTTAAACTGTTAAATTTCTTATTTGTACATGAGATTTTTCGCATTATCTGCAATTTTTTGAATCGGTGTCTATAATTCATTAGGAAAATAACACAAAAAGAACTTTACAAATAGTAAAACAAAATGACGTTTCTAATATTCATATTATCATAGAAGTGTTAAGCCTTTGATTTGTCTTTTTTGAAATTAAAATAAAATGACACAAGTTCTCTCAAAGATTTTTTTTTTTTTTTTTAAAAAAGTAACCCCTACTCCACCCTCGTCGGCCATTGATAACAAAGTAAAAGATTTGCTAAGAAAATCACAACATTTTATTAGGTTTTAACAACTTTTATTTAGGAAGTAACAAATCTATACTATGAAATTTTTCATAATTTTTATTAAGGAATTCACAACATTTCATTAGGTTTTAACTATTTTTGTTTACCAAATAATAAATATAAACTAACTATCAGGTTTTTTACAAGTTTTGTTAATGAATTCATGACATTTAATTATGTTTTAACAATAGTTGTTTACCAAATAACAAATTTTCACTATCAGTTTTTTCACAAATTTTATTAAGGAATTCACGACATTTCATTAGGTTTTGACAATTTTCATTTACCAAGTAACAAATCTAAATGAAAATTATCAAAACCTAATGAAATATCGTGAATTCCTTAAGAAAACTTGTAAAAAAACATGATAGTGTAGATTTGTTATTTGAAAAACGAAAGTTGTTGAAACCTAATAAAATGTCGTGAATTTCTTAATAAATGTTGTTACTTTGCCAATAATTATTCATGCAAAGCTCTGGCTTCAGCAACAAGTCGGTTGGCCACTAAAGCTCTGGCTCCGGCATTGGTATATCCTGTTACTGTTTTAAAAAAAATATGTGAGGGCATTTATGTCATTTTCTTTTGACTTCAAAAGAGACAAATCAGGTCTAACACTTATATGGTATTATAAATATTCAAAACACCTTTTTCTCTTTTTAAAGTTTTTCCTATTTTTTCCCTAATTCATTTTTCATCTGAGTTTATCATCTGGACACAAGAGGTGTGTAAAATGTTCAATAGAATGGATCCCCCCCCCCCCCCCCCAAAAAAAAAAAAAAAAAAAAAAAAAAAAAAAAAAGCATGGATATATCCTCTTTTATTAAAAGTGATCATGTTCGAAACACTGTCTCGCGATAAATATGGGCATTCATCTCAACGGATACTCGAGCCCTAGTTTGTCATGTTGTGAACAACTAACTATTTCTATTAAATCTAACTAGTGAATCTAATGGGATGTATTTAGACTTTATATAATATGTTCATGTTTAGGTTGAGATATAAGCTACATTTTCAACATAATTTAAGATATGCGAAATAAGTATCTAAAAAGGTTTTATCTAAACATACTTTCCATCATCCTAATTCAAGCCGGCCCTGGATTTGTAGCACCCTATTCATCTCCTAGTACAAAAAGATTTTTGTGGTCTGTTATAAGTTATGGTTGTTGTTGTGCCACATCATTTATTGTACATTTTAAAAATGGCATTGTTTCATTTCCACTAATATTTTATTCAAAACTTATGTAGAGCCACGAATCCATTCCCAATGAAACTTACCCATTTGCGCCCTAACTCTCATCTTGCTCATCTCTCCCACCAAATTATTTTGGTATACTTAAGAAGATAACCTCAACTTTTCATATATCCAAGTATCTGTGGTTACGTACGTCGCTTTTTAGAATTAATCTAAGGGGCAAAAGAATTATTCAAAAGCTTATCATCTCCTAATTCTAATTGGAGTATTGTCGCTTGTTAGGGCTAAATATGAAAGTAACTCTTATATCTTATCATATAGGATTTTGACCTTTTTTTTCCTTCTCCTATAGCGTCCCTTCCCCATTCTTAATATAAAAGTTAGATAACTAATTAATTTATAAAGAGTAAAGAAATTAGTTATAAATTATCTAAAAAAATTGTGTATGTGTTGTTTTTTCTAAAATACTTTTTAAATAATTTATAATACAACTACCTAGTTGTAACAATTCCACTAAAAATAATTTGAAAAAATTACAAATTTTACAGACAAAATAAATCGAGATATTATATTTAGGATTAAAAAAAAAAAAAAAAAAAAAAAAAACTATGTGACTAATTCATAGATATAATTATATGCTCTCCGGATCCTCTGTCTTTCTTAAAGCTGCAAGGGCGATTTACTTGCTATTCACAAAATGAACAAGAAAGAAGAGAGTCGTTTTCAAAATCAGTGTGTGTATAATTGGGCTGTGAAGATATAAAATTATAAATAATAGAAAGGGACAAATATTTAGGTACAAGATGTTAACAACTTGAACAAAATGATTATATGCTTAAATGGTCCCTCTAATTAATTATCCATGATATATTCCATGTAGTATTTAAGTTAGTGGCGCATGACTCATCAGAATTGCAAAATAAAGTATGAAACATAATAAACAAAATTATATATACAACTTTATAATTGTCATAGATTCCCTTTTAAACTGAACTTCCTTACGTCATCAGTTACGAGGCATTATGTTTTTTATTCTATTGGTCTCAATAGAGTTTTCATTTACTCAGAATTGCCTTCTGAATTTGGATAGGGTTTTCTCTATCTCATAATCATCTGCTTCTATTTGCTTCTTCTCTGCAATTATTATATCCTTTCTTTAATTTAATTTCAACTCCACTTTTCTCACCATCCATATATGGTCTTTACAGCACTATTCATGTAGAAAATTTGGGATACTTAAAATGCACGTCAAGCATTAACTAAATGTGTGTGGTTTTTTTTAATAAAAAAAAATTGAAGTCTAATTATATATTAGAGATATTAAGATTTGAGAGATAATTAAAGGTAATTTTAGAAGGCTTAGATAATTTTGAGTGATATATACACTTTTTTTTTTACGAATTGAAGAGATATATATACTAATTAGATCAATATTTACTTGCTTGTATTGTTTGCATATATTTCTATAATTAATTAGAATAGAGTATATTCAAGGGAAAATACTTTTAAAGTCCCAAGGGATTAGAAAATGTTAGAAAAGTCCCACCAAAAATTCTGATGTAAAAAAGGTCCTAAAGAATTGTCAAAACCTAGAGATAAAGTTGTCAATCACCTATTGAAGGAGTTGTTAATGAGACTTTTTTTATAGAGTGAAGGTGCAGATTTGCCAACCAACTATTACCCGAGGAGCGCCTGACACAAATAACTATTGAGGCGACCAAAATGGCCAATCAACAATTAAAAAGTGAAAAAAAAAAAACACCAAATAACTAATAAAAGTGAAAAAAACACCAAATAATTAAGTTAAAATATGAGGCACTGGCATGGGACGATGGCGGAAACGCTAGAGAAAAAAGCGGTTAAGCCTTCTTGTTGGAAAAAGAAAACACCAACAGAGATGGGAGCAGGCATTGTGGCGGCGGCGGTTCTTCTCGAGGCATACGGCATCGGAGTGATGGAACCAGGGTGCAAGGTGCGTGCGGTCGGTCGTAGATCTCGAGCGAACGCTATGGACTACTTTGGATGAGTTCAAGAGGGTGAGTGGAACACCCATGGTGAAGGAGGAGCAACAATAGAAGCTTTGGAAATGCCGTCGCCGAGGCATCGGTGACGATGTGGTCATCAATGGAAGACGAGACACCAAGACGGTGATACATTTGGTAATAGTTCGTTGGCGAATCTGCTCCAAATTGTGTTTTTTTTTTCACTTTTAAATTGTTGATTGGCTATTTTGGTCCCCTTAATAGTTATTTGTACCAGGCGCTCCTCGGGTAATAGTTAGTTGGCAAATTTGCACCTTGACCCTTTTTTATATCAGAATTTCCTGTAGGACTTTTTGACATTTTTTTGTCCCTTGGGACCCTTCAAGGGATTTTCCCTATAATCAAACCATGAATAAAAAGTAAAAGGGTTAAAGGAATATTTTGCCCTAAAAGTTGTGACAGTTGTCATAAATAAGCAATTTTGCCTCAAAAGTGTCGAATCTAGAGCAATTTTGTCCTACCGTTAACCCAGTTAAGTTTGATCATTAGTTGATCAAATATGTTGAGCTAACATTCTACGTGTCATCGATGCCATTTTTGTTTTAGGTTTATGTGCAAATTAATTCAAGAAGTTTTCACTTAAAAGCAACGTTGCCTTAAAAGTTTTTAAATCATAGCAAATTCACCCTCACTGTTATTTATGTTAAGTTTACCCTTTATTTGACCAAATATGCTTGTTTAGCAAGTTAACGTTTCATTTTTTTTAAAGTTAGATTTAAAAATAAGAAATGCATTACATCCAAAGGATTAGAGACAATCAAAAAGCTAAAAATATCTTGTGCGGTAAAAATAAAATCAAAGAGATACTTGCCTAACTTGGTATCATTGGGGCAAGATAGCAGAGAGTTTTCTATGGCCTTATTTTCAGCAATTTTCCTTGGTGTATTAAGCATCTAGTTTGTGAATCTTTTTCTTTATTACTCTTTAGTGAATATGAGCTCCTCTTTTATATATATATTCCTTGTTTTTCAATGTTGTTCAAGCCACTAACTCCACATATTTTATCAACTCATGGTCAAACTTGACCTAGATAAATGTTAGGGAGACATTGCTATAATTTGAAAACTTTTGGGGTATACCATTACTTTTAAGTAAAAACTTTCAAGGTAAATTTGTACTTTAACAAAAATGATATGGACGATATATAAATGGTATATGGACTACCAATTCAATATATTTGTTCAATTAACTGTTAAACTTAGTTGGTATAACGAGTCAAGGCAAGTGGGTCTAGATTTAACATTTTTGAGACAAAATTGCCATTTGAAAAACTTTCATGACAAAATCACCCCTCCGTGACAATATTTGGGACAAAATAAACCTTTAAGCGAAAGTAAAATCATGTAATTCATTTACTCATAAACCTAAAAATGGTTAATGAGTAGAAGAAACTTGATTCATAAAATGAGTAATTAAAATAGGGTTTAAAAAAATTGTTTTAGAAGTTTTTTCTCAGAAGTAACATTGTCCTAAAAGGTTTTTGGGGTGTTCAATATCACTCTAAATGTTTTAAAACTTAGTAATATTATCCCAAACCGTTAAAAAACTAACATTAACTCTTAAAAAGTTGACATTAACCGTTGCATTTTTAACAATAAGGATAACATTGCTCCTTTTTCAACACTTCAAGGGTAAACATTGAATCTAAAAAAATTTGAAGAGAAATTTACACCTTAACTTGTTAAAATTGTGGATGGGGAAAATTTTTTTGGTCCGAAAAAGAATTTACATTGAAACAATTACTACGTTACTTGAATTTTAGTTTTTCCTCACACTACTTCGATTTGATTGTATGGTACCCAACGCTATATAGTTTTATTTAATGGGAAAGAAAAATAAGACAAATCCCTATTTTAAAATTTTAGGAAAAATTTCAAGAACATTTAAACTTCAAAATCTCAAATAAGTGATTTTTGAATAAAACGAGTTATTAATTACTTTACCTTGTTCTTGTTAATCTTATTGTTATTGTTATCAATAGGATTTTGAAGTTTAAGTAGTATTTTTCTATCATTTTTTCAAAATTTTATTAGGCAAAAGGATATAATATATTAGCAATGATAATAATATATTACTCCTCCTGTTCTTAATTTAAAATATATTTGAAAAATTAATTTTAGTCCTAAACGTATGATATAATTTTTAAATTTTTCAATCTTTATATAATTTACCCCTATTGATCTTCTTCAATAATAATCAAAGAAGAAAAAAAAATAAGAGAATTATGGAAGACGACTATAATATTTTAGAAAATAGACATATCATATTAACTAATTTTTTAATCTTATTAAATTAAATAAATATGTGTTGTATTAAGTAGGCGAAAGTATAGAAAATACTGATTTTTCAAAAGCATCTAAACTCTCGTGAACATTTCCCCCTTTTAGCCATTAACCTCCTATAAATCCCACCCCCTCCTCGCAACATCATATCCCATTATTTCGTGAGGCATCTCATAGATCGAATCATATCCACAAACACAAATCCCTTTTGTCTTCAACAATCACCATCTTCCTGTAAATCTGCAGCCATGAGTCCTAGAGATGATATCAGAGGGAACAACCCATTCCTCTTAATCCCACAAAACATCGATACCTTTCTTCCCAACACAAACCTTTTCACAAACCTCGACATAACCAACGACTACCTTGGGACAATCCATCCTCATCATCTTCTTCTTCTTCACAGCGACCTTCACAATAATAATGGTGTTCTTTCTTCTTCAACCTCTGATGAAGCTGAAGATCAGAAGCAGACAATCATGATCGACGAGAGGAGACAGAGACGAATGATATCGAACAGAGAGTCAGCTCGAAGGTCAAGGATGAGGAAGCAGAGACATATGGACGAGTTGTGGTCGCAGGTTGTTAGGCTCAGAACAGAGAATAACAACCTTATTCATAGGCTTAACCATGTTTCAGAGTCCCATGATAGGGTTGTTCAGGAGAATGCTAAGCTCATAGAAGAAGCCTCTGATCTTCGCAAAATGGTCGCTGATTTGCAGATTGGCTCTCCTTTTGCCAACGCCCTCACGGATTTTAATGACTTCTGATATCTGTATAAACATTATTAACATGAACACCACACAGACAAAAACATACATCAAAGTTCCGTATCTTTTGTTTGTGTCGTATGTATGATGCTCTGTTTCTTAACTCTCTGTGAGCTGAATGAGTTTTAAAAACAGGGTTCCAATAACAGCTCTATGTGTTCTGTTTTTATCCTCTCTCCTGTTTTTTTTTTTTTTTTTTTTTTTTTTTTCTGGGTTTCTCAACGATACCATCAAATTTTGGTTATGTTTACCACTTAATGATATGTTCCCTAATAAAATAGCTTCATCATAAATATAATATCATTCCCTTATTTATCATTCTTTTATAAATTATTCTCATTAATTGCACATGTTAAAATGAGTCTCGAGATAGCTTTAATGTAAATTATTTAAAAAGGTATTTTAAGGAAATTAACATATTTTTTTAACAGATAACTAATTTAACTAATTTTTTTAACTTATTTAATCTACTGTTACCGAAGCCATCTCCTCCATCGGCTTCATGACGGCTCAAGACACAATTTACTGTTCACAAGCCGGTATAAATCTTCACATATAATATTTGCTCCTCCTTCGTATGTGCCATTCCAGTCTGGACAATCGATTAAAAATAACAAAAAATTAAAGGCAGGATGAAACAGACCAACCCCTCCTAATCAAGCCGGTCCTTCACTTTTATCTGACATGCTGAGCTTGCATTCAAATCTTCATCCTCTTTCATTGATTCAAATTTAAAATTCAAATCTTCATCCTCTTTCATTAATATAAGGAGCATTCTCAAACCCAAATTCATTTTCTATTTCCAACATTCCATTTTTCATTCGTCTACTCTGTTGTTCCATGTTTCCATAACCTTACTCTTCATCTTCTTATGAAGAAAGGGCTTTGGATTTCAGATGTGGCTCACTCATGCCTTCTACTTTTCTAGTATTGATTTTGTTTTATGAAACCTGATTCCCTTCTTTCATTTTTTCTCTCTCTTTTGCTGGTTTAATTTAAGTTGGGATTTATTTCCTTTTCCAGTCTCAATTTAGTTCAAGAGTAGACTAAGCAATTTCTTAACAGACTTTGCTTTTCTGCGATGATTTTGTTAGAACCCCATCTTTCAAGTCTGAATCTTTTTACTTATTCGTTTGCAGAACCATTCAAATAGACTTTTTGAGAAGAGATCCGGAGAGAGGAAGAAAGAGTATGTGGCTGAGATGGAGAGACAAGCAAAATATACATTTGCAGGTGAAAAATTCTTCTTCCAACTTATTTGTTAATGATTTTTGGGGGTTTACAGACAAAAATTGGTTGTTTGATTCTTTTTTATAAATGGAGTAATCTCATCTATTGAAGAATATATCTTATTCCTCATTCATGATTTAGCATGTGAATAAAGGGGGAATTATTTCTTTGTAATCAATTGTTTGCCCAAGTGCAGAAATCAAGCATCTGATGAGGAGCTGCAACCTTCTTGCACTAATAGTATATCTTCCCCAACTTTGAAAAGATTCATCGCGAGGCATATTTCTACTCTAATGTCAATGAAATTTCTTCCTCTATTCATGTATGAAATGTCATGAATGGAAGGTGTTTCTATTTTAGTTGATATAGTATGTTTATAGTATGAAAGACAATGATTTAACTTCAGGAAAATGATATAATTAAGCATTGAACTGTTCTTTAAGTACAAGCACCCCGTGTAATGCACGAGGAGCACAAGCTATTAGTTAAATAGATCTTATATTAAAGTACAAAAAAAGTACTACGGAAAATAATAATGTATTATTGTGTAAGCGTCTCGCCGCATATGATTTACGTTAGTGTGTTCTTTGACGAATCATTTTCACAGGGCTCCAACTTTTGGCAATGATGAAATCACAGAATGGACATGGAACACTACAACATAAAAAAGGAATATTAGATCTTTATGGAAGTAAGAACTAACAAGTTGAGGTAGATAATTGTTTGACTTTACATAGAAGGTGCTATGATATTTCAAGATGGGAGCAAATTGTCTTAGTATTATTTTTCTCAGAAGCTCATCACAACCGTTGGGGGAGAGAGATAGAGGGATGCTCAAATCTCAATGAAGCATTTTTCCCCCTTTGCTGCAAAAACACCATTGTTTCCTCTCTCTTTTTTTAAAAGAAAAAAATAATAATAATATAATATTCTACTATTCTCCATCTTGAGTATTTTTTCAGTAACAATCAACATTTGGAGTATTTTTCCAAGATCCTAATTTTTTTTCAAAGATCATAAGTTAATACCACGAAGTATCTTTTTAGTACCAATCAGTATCTTGAAGTATATTTTTTTTTAGTACTAGTCGGTACCACTAGAATTATTTTTTCAAGATTCTAAAATAATTTTAAGATAAAGCAACACTAGTGGAAAAAAGGCTTTTAAGACCGGACAAAAGGGGGTCGTAAGACCGGATATGCGACCGGTCTTGTTCCAAATGGTATTAAAAGTCTACCATTTAAGACCGGACTCGAACCGTCTTAAAGAAACCCTTTTAAGACCGGACATTTAAAAACTTAGGTCTTAAAAAGTTGTGCTAAATGAAGCCGAAATAATTTTTGTTCGGTCCTAAAGCTCGACTTTTAAGACCGGTCAAATAATAGGCCGCTCTTAAAAGATCGTAATTATAAGACCGGACAAGACACATACGGTCTTAAAAGACCGACTTTCAAGAGTGGATGATAAATACATCCGGTCTTAAAGATTTTTATTTAAGACCGGACTTCTAAATATACCGGTCTTAAAAGACCAACTTTTAAGACCGGGTTTAATATCAAAACTCAAAAGTGTCGACCTTTAAGACCGGTCATATAATTACATCCGGTCTTAACAAGTGAACATTTAAAACCGGCTTATTATTTCCGGTCTAAATTTTCCCGAATTTTTCCTATTTGTTCTTCCGATTATATATATATATATATATATATATATATACATAAATCCACCACCCAATCCACACATAAAAGTCGATATTTTAAGCTACAAACTATGAACAATTATTTGAATAAATTGAATTGGAAAAAGAATACAAATATTATTCACCATGAGCTATTTGGCCCCTTAATTAATGATTACTATGACTACAACACCTAAATTAATTCATACAATAAGATAACTTACTTACAAATACAATAAGTTACAAGTACAACATACATGCGCCCAAAATAATATTCACCATGCCTTCATCTGATTCCCCCACCCAACAACGTAACATCCTCTTATATAACATGCCCATTTGGATCGGATCCTGCCACAAAAATAAAACAAGAACAAAATTCATAGTCAGTGACATTAACTATGAACATAGATAGAAGGAATATAATATATATAGTTAAAGCCTTAATTAAAGTCTTCAAAGAAATCGCATATGAATATTACCTTATGAATTGACTCTTTTATAAAGTGATATCTTCCCATATCCCTTCTTGATGATCACTTCTTATGCGGGTTCATTATCCGCTTCATCTTCTTCGTTCATGTCCTAGACCCCTTGAAAAAGGAGTACTCTCGGAATACCATAATTTGAATTCATTTCCTCATCAATATCAATGACCCTCTTTCCTTGGAGAGCTACAGACCACATTTTATTTTCTTGATCGGTGATATAGAACACTTGTTTTGCACAGTCGGTCTGCCATAATAAAAGGTTCATCTCCAAAACTTCTACCATTGACATCGACTAATGTAAATCCTAGCCGATCGATCCGAACACCATTATTGACATTAACCCACTTGCATTTGAAAATGGGAAATCTAATTTTCACATAGTCCACCTCCCAAATCTCTTCAATAACCCCATAATATGGCATGATTGCCAATAAAGGGCTCTTGTCTTTCGAACTGGAGAAGTGCATAGATTCAGCCTCTAACATAACACCACTGTTCTGGACTGTGCTCGTATCATCTAGGGACTTCGTGTAAAATGTATAACCATTGATCACATACGAATTCCAACTTATGACATCAACCTCGGGACCACCTGCTAACCATTTGATTGTATCGAAACACATTCCTCTCCCTCGACCTTTTGTTTGAACCAGTTTGCAAAAGTTCTCGTTATGCTCCCTAATCAACCTTTGTTCATCATTCGATGATTTTCTTTCCTTACCTGCTTTATGTGCGCTATGCTTGGCTTGAACTTCATCGACGTTATTCAAGATGTACAAGTGGACTAGTGACAATTCATCGGGATCCACACTCTTTACGGAAGCCCCTCGTCTACCCCCATCAAAGATGCCGACGTTTTGGAAGCCCAATATGTCTTACTTTGGCCAAATAATCTTGACAAAATTCCATGGCTTCTTCGAAACATATTTCGAACAATCGATGCTTCCGTCGGTATGCGTTCTTCACGTACCCTTTTAGGAATTTCATACATCTTTCAATTGGGTACATCCACCGTAAATGGATAGGGCCGCACATCTTTATCTCCTCACTAGATGAACAATTAGATGAACCATGATGTCAAAAAATGTAGGAACAAAAAGCTTCTCAAGGTGGCACAAGATAAGATATCCTTCATTCTCCAATTCATCCAACTTTTCAATCTCGAAAACTTTACGACAAAGCGCATTGAAGAAGACACAAAGTCTAGTCAAAACGACCCGAAGATCATATTCGGCGATGCCTCGAATAGCTATTGGGAGTAGTCACATCAAGACATGACAATCATGAGACTTTTGGCCTACTAATTTCAAGTCCTTCATCGATACAAGCCTCTTAAAATTTGAAGAATACCCCGTGGGAACTTTTGTGCCATGTAAACACTCACAAAACTTCGTTTCTCATCCTTAGACAAAGTATGAGAAGCCGGGGGACAATAAGTTCTCTTCCCATCGGCCTTGGATGTAACTCTTCGCGTATTCCCATTGCTATCGATCCAATCTTGCCTTCACACCATCCTTGGAACTACCTTGTATGTTGAGAAGCGTGCCGACAATACTATCACATACGTTTTTCTCCACATGCATGACATCAATACGTGTCTCACATCAAGATTGCGCCAATATGGAAGATCGAAGAATACAGATCTCTTTTTCCATATATTTGTTTCTTTTGTACACTTTGCGGTCTTTACCGAATACGACATTGATATTTTTCACCTTTTCATAAACTTGCTCCCCCAATGCCACCGGAGCATCTTCATACTCTTGGCCACCAAAAAGGCTTTCTTCAATCGACGATATGGGTGGCCCCGTCTAAGAAATCTCCTATGTCCAAGGTAAACCGTCTTTCTTCCATGTTGAAGTTGATGGTAGCGTGTGCCTTCTTCACAAACCGGACATGCTTTATGGCCTTTTACACTATACCCGACAAGTTCCCATATCTTTGGGAAGTCGTTTATAGTACAAAATATCATGGCTCGCATTTTAAACACCTCCTTCTTGAAAGAGTCAAAAACATCAACACCTTACCGCCCACAACTCCTTCAAGTCTTCGATCAAGGGCTGAAGGTAAACATCAATGTCATTTCCTGGTTGTTTCGGTCCCGAAATCAACATAGACAAGATGATGTACTTTCGTTTCATGCATAACATTGGAGATAAGTTGTAAATAATCGTAGTACAGGCCATGAACTATGTATCTTTGCTAAGGCTTCCATATGGATTCATGCCATCCGTGCTAAGGGCAAGCCTAAGGTTCCTAGGTTCTTCGCCGAAGTTCGGAAATAATTGATCGATTTTCTTCCATTGAGAAGAATCGGCGGATGTCGAAGCTTTCCATCGAAATCCTCTCATCTCGCATGCCACCTCAAATTTTTTGCATCATTTTCATTCGCAAACAACCGCTTGAACCTTGGTATGATTGGAAGATACCACAACACTTTTGCCGGCCCCTTATTTGACTTGTACCTTGGGGTTTCACATTTCGGACAACTCTGCTCCTCTTCAAACTCTTTTCTATACAACACGCAATCATTCGGGCATGCATGGATCTTTTTGTACTCCATCCCGGTGGACAAAGTATTTTCTTAGCATCATAGTATCGATGCGGCAACACATTATCATCCGGAAGCATGTCCTTAAAAGCCTCAAGCATTTCTGAAAAACTCTTGTCGCTCCATCCATGACGTGCCTTCAAGCTTACCAATTTCAATACGCATTCAACAATTGGTATTTTTTACACCCACGGTATAGAGGGGTCTCGCATCACCGCACATATTACCATATGCATGTGATTGATGAAAAGCCTCTTCTCCTACATCACGGATAATGTCCTCTATGTGATCATCCATATCCGTGTCATTATCATCAAAGGCCACTTCCCTATGTTGAGACCCACTTGGTATTTTTTCACCATGCCATACCCATACCGTATAAGTCTTACAAATTCCTTCACAAATTAAATGTGTGTGTATAACTTCGGGACTTAGTCGTCTCTCATTCAAACATTTTACACAAGGGCAATAAAACTTCCCACCCTCGATGGCCATTTTGTTTAGCAAATTTTATAAAGTCCCTCACCCCATTCGATATTCAACACTTGTCCGTTTAGCATTTATCCAACTGTGATCCATAGTAGAATTCCTATATATATAGACGGAAAGATTTAACATACATATATATGCTCAAATGTCGGTTATGTCTTTTTTTTTTCCTTTTTTTTCGGATAAACTTGCTCATTAAATGCGAACGAAGAATAACTTTTGGTCATAAATGTATCGCAGAGAATCCAAGAACCAAAATAAATGCATGACGAGGAAATTAAATGCATCGCGTGAAGGTCTTGTGGACTCACCGTTGTATCATATAAATTCAAATGCGTTTGCTTAGTCTTTCTTCTCCCGCCACGAACGTTGATGTTGCGTACGAAAGAGTACCCTAAAAACATTTATTGGTCAGTTGGGTAGGTCTAAAATGCAATTATAATCTTCAAAATACAATATCCATTAACAACACGAAACCCACAAGAACATTTGATCGATTTCGCTCAACCCAGAAAAACCCGGAACGATGAGCGGGAAAATCATAAAGTTATATAACCGAAACACCTCTTACAGCTTGGTCTATAGACGTTTAGCTAAGGAACCGAGAAAGTGATTGTCGAGAGGTACAACGCGAACCCGGCGACGAAGTGGCGGCGAGAACCCGAGTTACACTTTAGGCGCGACAAGAGAAGTTCGAGAGGGAAATTTAATATTCCGCGACGAGCGAGACATGTTTTATATTTGGGATTTTATTAAGACCGGACTTTTATAATCCTCCGGACCTAAATTGAGACAATTAAACCGGTTCATTAAAAGAACACGGTTCTATATATACAACCTTTTAAGACCACCGTTTTATAATACTCCTGGTCCTAAAATTATTTTTTGATTTCTCGAAAAAGGATTTGGCGAGCGCAAAGAATCGAATGAATAAAAATTAAAGGAAAACTAGAGTTTCTTTAATTACATATATTACTTGCATATGCACGTACACAAGAAAAAATACAAAACAAAAACAAGCGAGAAAATTATCAAAAACAAGAATCGACTAAACATCTCCTAAAGCTTATTATCCTCCAAAGCCTTGGCGATTTCGGCGTGAACAGCATTAATTTCCCGCGGAGATCGGCAAGTTCCCGTCTTCGTTGCATCGCCCACAATGCATCACTAGAGGAAAGAGGAGAGGGTCGGCGGGAGGCATGTTTGGGGCCAACGGTTGGCGAGGGGGAGCAGGATGGAGGGGTGTCGCAATCTCTTCATCATCCGAAGAAATAACAATGGGTCCAACGACCCGAGACTCTTCACACAATAGGACGGACTCTCGATGGAGGAGGCGCACCGTATAACGATCGACGGAAGGCACGAGCATCACGACTAAGAGCACCCCTACGAGCGGTTCTCTTGTATCTAACCATGGTTTGAGCAACAAGGGGCGAGAGGTATGAGGAGTTAATTAATAGAGGCGTGAGTGTTCTCGGATAGCCACGTACGTAGTTTGGAGTTACGAGGTAGTGAGGAATTAATAAGGAGTTATAGGTACGCGGTATAAAATTCCATTATTTAATATTTTTGCAATTCATTTTATTTTAAGACCGACCTTTTATCATTAACCCGGTACTCATAGGTGTGCGGTATAAAATTCTATTTTTTAATTTTTTAAGACCGATCGTTTATAGTAAGTCCGGTCCTAAAAGTCTTACATTTAAGACCGACCTTTTATCATTTACCCGGTACTTACACACTTGTTCAAATGAATGATGCGAGTCTCTTCGGCTTCCGAGATAAACTTCCCAACTAGGCGTCTCCTCGTATTCGATGAACAATGCGTCTCCTCGTTAAAGCTTCCGGCGTTTCACATTGTTCGGACGGGTTCTCTATTTAAACCCGTTGTTACTTGTACTTTCTTCACATTCTTCTCCCCCGGTCCTCCGTTTCATCCTCCTCCTCTTCAACCTCAGCCCCCACTCTAATGGCTGCTCCCCCAGTCCTCCGTTTCCTCCTCCTCCTCTTCAACCTCGGCCCACTCCGCCACCGCCTCCTCCAAATCCGACCGTGAAGCGGTTGGTGCGATCGGGCCGCGTCGATCAAATCGATCGACGTTTGGGCCAATTGGTTCAGCTTGCTCATACCATGAACAACAAGCCGAACATGGTACTCCACGCCAATGACGTGAACTACGATCCCGCTGAAGACGACTCCGACAACTCCGACAACTCCGACGACTCCGACGCCCCCTCCCTTTCCGACTACGAGAGGGATTAGTTTTTTTTTTGTTGCTTTTTTATTTTGCTTTTTTTTTTTTTTTTTTTTTTTTTTTTTGTGATCGCTGCCCCTATAGGGCAGCGTAAAAAAATTAGTATATAAAATATTTTTAATTTTTGTTCTCGTGCGAGTTTTAGCCCATTATCTCGAACCCGGAAAGCAATAAACAAGGCAACTATGAAGGACGGATAATGGCGGACTAAAAAACCTAAAATAAAAGAACGAAGACTTTAGTTAGTAAATCGACGGTCCTAAAAACACCGCCATTTTTGTCGGCTTTGGTTTCCATATCCGATTGCCTCTTGTCTTTTTCATTATCGTCTTTCTTTTTCCGACAAAAAGGAAACAAACAAAACAATGTCCTCGTGTAAATCCAACAACAAAATTCGCAGAATACGCTTAAGAACATACAAAAAAAAGGAGCTTTTACCTTATTCGGACAAGAACAAACAAAGTGACTATTCTTCTCAAGGTTGGACCTTCGTTGACGTCGGTTTTACCTCCCCATGTGAGAAACAAAGTGTCCTTTTCATTATCTTCCTTCTTTTTCCGACAAAAAGACAAAAGACAAAATAAAAGGGACAACGATAATCTTTTGCCTCTACACATGGAAAGGTAAAAACGATGATAAAGAAGGACCTAGCTTGAGCAGAACGCCAGAACCTCGGTTGTCTTCAACCCTAACCATTTAATTTGTCTGCTTCATCATCCAATCTCTTCCGCTTGGCAGCCATCAAATCTTTTTCGGCCTTTTGATATCCGCCGCGAGAAGCCCTATGAGGGCAATCATTCTTTCTACCTCTCTCCTGTGCTTGTTCCCTTCTTTTCGTGAATCGGGATAGAAAACATCTATTAATTATGAATTCCAGCCATGCATGTCACTAACGAAATTAGAGAACTTCGCTTCATATGAACGTCAATCAAACAAAAGTAGTCAAATTCTTCACTTCATCAAGTTTCAACATTTTATTTAAGGAAGATGTAGAATTGTAGAAGAAATTGGAGCTATGTTTTGTAGTGCTAGCTAGATAGATAGGTTAAGAAACAAAAGAGAATTATGCTTACGAATAATACAAACTTGATCCTTTTTAAGGCATCCAGTGGGATCGGCATCCCCATTAGATAGTAACAATTGGGTATATAAAGTTTCCCCTTTTAAGACTATTCGATCATTTCCTCCTTTGCATAAGACAAACCATTACACAATTAATACCTTCTCATCAAGAATTTACCTTTTCGGGGTTGACATATCGACTTGCATAGACAAAGGCTTACGAATAATACAAACTTGATCCTTTTTAAGGCATCCAAAGTGGGATCGGCCAGAAATCCCATTAGATAGTAACAATTGGGTATATAAAGTTTCCCCCTTTTAAGACTATTCATTTCCTCCTTTGCAAGACAAACCATTACACAATTAATACCTTCTCATCGGTAATTTACCTTTTCGGGGTTGACATATCGACTTGCATAGACAAAGGCGGAAATGTATACTTCTATTCACACACCGAACTATTATATAACTAACGGGATTAGATGAACACAATAACATTCACATATCCGCACGGTTAATAAGCAAACAAAAGGGAAAACAAAACTAAATATATACTCACCGAGCTTCGGAGTGGTCCGCAAGAACAAATTGTCGCCAAATTCGTTCATCAATAAATGTGTAAACTTCCCAAGGATGTTTGGCGGGCGGAACATCGGAGAAAATATACGTGTTAGCGAGAAAGGTCTTAAACTTCCTCCACCGATCAGCACAATAAGACAATGTCTTGTCTTTCAACTTCGACATCGATCGGGACAAAGTGTATGTAACCCGGATAGTCTCCCAAATAGGATCCTTTACATTCTTATAGTCCACACTTTTCCACTCATCTATCAAGATGCTAACCTTGCTTTGCGTGCTAGACAGCCGACAAAACTATTATATTTGCTTTTATTAGGACCGACGGGTTCCAACCTTGCATCAAACTCGAATCTCGAGCTTTGACCCGAAGTCCGACTTAGGGTCACTTCCATCATTCGTGTGCCTTTTCTACCACGGCGTGCGGGCGATTACGAGCCTCATTGTGAGATGAAGAGGGTTCGTTCTCACTCACACCCGTCACACCGAGAACCGGCGTTGCCGGAACACGAATAGATTCGTTTTCACCGTCCATTTTCGAGACGGGAAGAGAGGAATGCCCGAGCAAATGAGAGAGTAACGAGGGGCTGATGGTACGTGGGCGAGGAAGAGAGGTAATGCAACGGGAAGGGTTTCGGAACGCGAACGAGAGGTTCTCCACGAGTAACAAAAGCTTTCGCGCGAAGAAATGTATAACTTGCTTGGATTTTTAAGACCGGATGAAAAAGAGACGGTCTTAATATTTACATTAATCTCGGTCATATTAAACGTCCGATCTTAAAAGTTTAACCTTTAAGACCGTTCCTTTTAAAACGCCGGTCTTAATATTAATGAACTTTTC
Organism: Acacia acuminata; assembly: GCA_019022655.1. Taxonomy (NCBI): domain Eukaryota; kingdom Viridiplantae; phylum Streptophyta; class Magnoliopsida; order Fabales; family Fabaceae; genus Acacia; species Acacia acuminata. The sequence goes on along the minus strand of JAFJYI010000028.1, from coordinate 3,276,938 downwards.
GTACCGCAAGTATCATATGTCCGGTCTTGAAAGAAAACTTTTAAGACCGTCTTGTTGGTAAGTTCGGTCTTACAACTTTGGACTTTTTATATTTAAATTTTTCCTTATTATGTTTTACCGCAGAAAATATAAGTACGGCTATATGAGATATATTTAGAAAGTAATTGAAATTTCAGTTCAATTTTTAAGACCGTGGTATTTTAGTCGGTCTCAATAATGATTTTAAGAGCGGTGAAAAATTGGTCCGGTGCAAGAAGTTCTTTATATTTACGGAACTGCACGGTCATTCCTTTAAGACCGGGTGTCCGTTGTCCGCTCTAAATGAGGCGGTCTTAAAGCCTTTTTTTGCACTAGTGTGAGTACAATTCTCTATATATTAATTAGATATGTTAGATGCATGAGTTATGGCAAAAATGTTTGGCGTGCTTGGGAAGGTGTGATAATAATTAATTTACTATTCAATCTTTATATATTAGTTTATCTATGCTATTGAATTAATTTTCATCTTAAATCAAATGGCATAATTTATTAAAATTCATTCTCATCTCAATATGTTGATATGCGTAAAAAAGTTGATACAATGATTTTTTTAATTTCTAATTAATATAAAAATATATTTTAAAATTTAAAATTATAACATTTATATGGAAAAATAGAAAATAAAATTTTAATTTTTTTTTAATATTAATTTGTCGTCCGTGTTTGGAACGAGTGAAGGGTTTATTTTTCCTCATGGGATTAATACAATGTCACAAAAATTATGAGGAAAAAATAATAAAGAAATATTTATTTTAAATTAATTTTCTCTCCGTGTTTGGAACGAGTGAGAAGTTTATTTTATTTTCTATGAACATTAATAGAATATCACAAAAATTATGAAGATAAAATAGTTCAGAAATTCAGCTTCCCTTCAAATAAATGGGCGTACGGAAGAGGAGGATTGTGTTAGAATTAGGCCCAAAATACATTGTGTTGTGTACTGGATTGTTTAGTTGGGCCGGGTGTAGCCCAATGATTAGAGTGCTTAGATCTGTTAGGTTTAGAGTTGATCTGGGCAATATAAATATGTGGGACCACTCTATGATCCACTTTTGGACAATATTGTTGATATGGAATAAAGTATGTTTTTCTCTCAATTATTTCTATATTCCTCTAGCTAACAGTTTGGGCCCCACCCCTCCTTTTTCTTCTCCTCCAATTAAGAGGGAGTATTACTTTTTCTAAAGATAACTTATTTGTAATTTGTGAGGCGTTGTATGTAAATTTACCCATATGCCACTAACATTCACATTTCTAAAGATGACTAGATGAGTTTGACAGAGATCGTGGTGACATTATTATGATTTCCATACTTTAAAGGGAAACGTTGTTCGGACTTGAATATTAGGGTGATCAGTGTTCTTAATTTTTTTTTTCTTTTTTTTGCCAGCAATACAAAATATTCGAAGGACAAAAATGCCCTCCAATTGTCTGGGTGTCAGAGAGAGTTTATTATCAAATAGTGGCTAGTTTTCCATTTGGTACATTGATCGAACCATATGAACTAATAATTCACAACTGATACCACTTCATTAAATTTTTAATTATCCTTCTTTGACTTAAAATGCTGCTACATCTAAATATTTTAAGTCGGATTTACTGGGATTAAAAATTTGGACACACCAGTACACCACTAAAAGGAAATCAGCTTATGTATTAAATGAAATTCTTCAGCAAGTTGGGCCCAATTAAGCCTCTCACACCCCTTAAATGGCTAGGCTTTGTTTTTGGGCCAAAATTAAAGAAAGCCCATGTAAAGAACTGGTACGTGGTTAAGAGAAATTCTTATATGAACCCCATTTATCACGTGATTTATAGCCTAACCAATTAAAATATAGTATCTCATAAGCTGATTTGGTAACTCCTAAATATTAGCTGGCACATTAATAAAGTTACAAGATTTCATAAGATATACTTTTTCATTTCCCGCACTCTTAAGATTAATATTAGTTGTGAAATCTTTTAATTTTATTAATATGTCAGCTAATATTTAGGAGGTGTCAACTCAGTTCATGAGGTGGTTTATTTTAATTGGTTAGATCACAAATGACGTGGCAAACCAGGTTCATACAATAATTTCTCCAAGCTTAAATTACCTACATTTAAGGTCTGGGAAGCACTTATAAAGCTAATTTTTATAGTAAACAATTGTTAGCCTAGTTGGTAAGAAGTTGGCTTATGGCCCCCAAAAGGTTGTGAGTTCAAATTTTGCTAATATCTAAATATATCTGTAAGTGCTCTTTGAGTCTGGAGGTTGGCTTTGGTGAGTCCCAGGCATAAGCTTTGTTGTTACTTTGTGTAGCTATTGAATATACTCTCCAATCGCTTTTTAGAATAATAAGTGATCTTTATTAAAACCCACCAAGTATGATATTAATTAATTTTTTTTTAAAAAAAAATTCTCTTTATTTATAGTTGGGAAAATTATTATAAAGTCCAAAGTGAGGTATATAATTACTAAAATGTCATACAACAACTGAGCAACAAGAACTTATTATCATTTCCTGTACTAAAATTTATCATTGCATGATGCTCGCCTTTTCTGAGATTTTTGTGTGATTATATTCATTTCTTGAACATCAATGATTCTTTCTTTAAACTTTGATGCAATTTTCTTATACTCTTCTCTTCAAAATAAAATTAATGACTTTTTGAATGAGCAATTTTTTTTTTTTTCATTTTCAAACAAATTTAATGAATTAACCATATTTTCTTAATTCTAGCAAGGTGATTAGATGTAACTTATAATAGGGAGAGGATGGAGTAAGTAATACTCCCTCCCAACCTACTTATAAGATCCAAATTTTAAACCGAACTATATTTCTTTTTATAAGATAATTACACTTTGAGTTTATATGAACATAAATTACACTTTGACCCTTTTGCCCTTAATTAATTTTATATATTTCTCTCCCCTTGCCTCTATGCCCTCACATCATCTTCTACCCCATACATTTTTCCATCAATTTTCTTATTAATACTCTCTCTCATTTACCCACTTATAAATAAGAGTATATTTGGAAAAAATATATATTTTCTACTTATTTATTACGTTTAACTAATTTTAACAATTCTTTTACAACTATACAATTCCGTTATTTAGATCTTATGATAAGCAATGAAGGAAGTAATTCAGTACTCACCATGTAATGCAAGAGATATTCCTTGATAATTAGATTTAGAACGAATTAATTTGAGCTTTGTTTGAATATACGCGTATTATATATTTGCTATATATAGTAGTATTTTGCTTGATTCTATAGGTGCTTGACATTTATTTTAATTAATCTTGAAGTTATTGGAAATTGGATCAGTTGTTAAACATATCGAGACAATGATTCATAGGTCCCGAACTTGTTCATGATTAAAATAATATAATTTAACTGAAATATACAGAAAAAATCGATATATAAGAGTAATATATAAATGTGAAAAGGCATTAATACGTGAGTAAATAACACATACATATAAACCATAACTATTGTTTTAAGACACAACGAGCTAGTCATTTCAAACCCAACAAGGGGGGCAAAAAATTATAAAATTCAACCCAATAGACTCGTCTAAAACTGTTCCCTGAGAGATTAGCGCTCTTGAAGAACCCTACGGTATTGAACTCTGAAAGTGGTTAATTCACAACTTCACTGTCTGATGAACCTGGCGGTTCTCCCATATGAGTCACTTCAACTGACACCTCCATCTTCTTCATCCTCTTCTCTCATAGGAAGTTGAGGAAGAAAGAAGAACGTTATTAGGTTCATGATAATGATGGTGATGATGAGTTGTTGCATAGGGCCCAACGTGGCCATTAGGCGAAAACGGGAAGCATCTTCCCTGAGCTTAGCATTCTCCTCAAGAACCCTAACATGGGATTCTATCAAAAGTTCCAGTCTCTGAACAAGTTCGTCGTTCTGTTTTTCCATCGATCTCAGGTTTTCCATGAGTCTGCTTTTCCTCATCCTTGACCTTCGAGCTGAGTCTCTGTTGGATATCATTCGCCTCCGCTTCCTCTCGTCTAAGTTCTGGATGATTTCACCGTTGGATTCTGCAATTTCTTCATTCGGGTCCATGTCGTTCTGCAAAGTTGCGATGATGATGATGGTTGAAAGAAGGTTGCTTTGTGTGACCCAGTGAGAATGAAAGCTGGATTTGATTTATAGTGCCCCGGACCAACCATTTTCTTCATCACTAAGGTTTCTAGTGCGCATCTTCGGTGTCATTTAAAGTAATCATATATTATATTAAAGGATACGATAACAACAGACTAATAATGAATTATTAATCATTCAATTTTTCAAAATTCACACTTTTAGGAAAAGAAATATAATGCAATTACTATATATCCAAGTTCGCAAATAATACAGAATTAGGATATCGGAGTCTTCTTGTTTTTTTTTTTTTTTTTTTTTGCCAATTATTTTTGCTTTTTAGTTTATTTTCTTAAGTTTATAAAGTATATTTTTAACCTCTTATTTGTAAATCATTTAATGAAAATTAATGACAAGAAAAATTTGAATAGTGGCTCTAGAATTAAATACTAAAAAAGCATGCATAAATTTTAATCCTTTAATATAATCAGTGTTATATTTTACGATTAAAATAATTGTATTCAATTATTAAAATTTAAATATACTTTGTTTGCATTTAATTGCATTAGTCATCATTTAAATTTGTTAAGTCGGCATTTTTTATTAAATGGGACATTAAGAGTATGAAGATTAAAAGGCATACACTCTATAAACTCAAAAGACTAAACTAAAATATGATATAAATTTAAAGGAATGAACAGTATATTTTAGCCTTAAATATCCATATAATATCAACAGTTAATAGTGTCTCTGTGTGTGTATAAGAAGCTAATTCTTGTTTAAAATATTTTAATTTCTTTTCACAACTAAAACTTTGAAGGAAAAAAGTGCACTTTACCAATATAGATTAGGTCCAATGGAATGAGTTAGTCGCTCATAACATGATGAAACAATGTTTTAATCACTGTCAAACAAGATTCTCATATTTAGTGTCGATAGAAGCATCAAATATGATTGCTCCAAGTTGAAGGATATTTGTATGTCGCTATAAAAAATGTGCACTTTTCAATTTTTTTTTTTTTTTTGAATTTATAGCTGGGAAAATTATTATAAAGTCCAAAGGAAGGTGTATAATTAATAAAATGTCATACAATAAGTGAGCAACAAGAACTTATTATCATTTTCTGTAATAGAATTTATCATTGCATGATGCTTGTCTTTGCTGAGATTTTTGTGTGACTATATTCATTCCTTGAACATTAATGATTCTTCCTTTAAACTTCGATGCAATTTTCTTACACTCCTCTCTTCAAAATAAAATTTCATTATTTTTTGAATGAGCAAATTTGTCTGTGTGTGTGTTTTTTTTTTCCCAATTTTCAAACAAATTTAATGGATTAACCACATTTCTTAATTCTAGCAAGGTGATTAGATGTAACTTATAATAGGGAGAGAAGGGAGTAAGTAATACTCCCTCCCAACCTACTTATAAGATCCAAATTTTAAATCGAACTATATTTCTTTTTATAAGATACTTACACTTTGAGTTTATATGAACATAAATTACATTTTGACCCTTTTGCCCTTAATTAATTTTATATATTGCTCTCCCCGTGCCTCTATTCCCTCACATCATCTTCTACCCCATACATTTTTCATCAATTTTCATATTAATACTCTCTCTCATTTACCCACTTATAAATAAGAGTATATTTGGAAAAAATATATATTTTCTACTTATTTATTACTTTTGACTAATTTTAACAAATATTTTACAACTATACAATTCCGTTATTTAGATCTTATAATAAGCAATGAAGGGAGTAATTCAGTACTCACCATGTAATGCAAGAGATATTCCTTGATAATTAGATTTAGAACGAATTAATTTGAGCTTTGTTTGAATATACGCGTATTATATATTTGCTATATATAGTAGTATTTTGCTTGATTCTACAGGTGCTTGACATTTATTTTAATTAATCTTGAAGTTATTGGAAATTGGATCAGTTGTTAAACATATCGAGACAATGATTCATAGGTCCCGAACTTGTTCATGATTAAAATAATATAATTTAACTGAAATATACAGAAAAAATCGATATATAAGAGTAATATATAAATGTGAAAAGGCATTAATACGTGAGTAAATAACACATACATATAAACCATAACTATTGTTTTAAGACACAACGAGCTAGTCATTTCAAACCCAACAAGGGGGGCAAAAAATTATAAAATTCAACCCAATAGACTCGTCTAAAACTGTTCCCTGAGAGATTAGCGCTCTTGAAGAACCCTACGGTATTGAACTCTGAAAGTGGTTAATTCACAACTTCACTGTCTGATGAACCTGGCGGTTCTCCCATATGAGTCACTTCAACTGACACCTCCATCTTCTTCATCCTCTTCTCTCATAGGAAGTTGAGGAAGAAAGAAGAACGTTATTAGGTTCATGATAATGATGGTGATGATGAGTTGTTGCATAGGGCCCAACGTGGCCATTAGGCGAAAACGGGAAGCATCTTCCCTGAGCTTAGCATTCTCCTCAAGAACCCTAACATGGGATTCTATCAAAAGTTCCAGTCTCTGAACAAGTTCGTCGTTCTGTTTTTCCATCGATCTCAGGTTTTCCATGAGTCTGCTTTTCCTCATCCTTGACCTTCGAGCTGAGTCTCTGTTGGATATCATTCGCCTCCGCTTCCTCTCGTCTAAGTTCTGGATGATTTCACCGTTGGATTCTGCAATTTCTTCATTCGGGTCCATGTCGTTCTGCAAAGTTGCGATGATGATGATGGTTGAAAGAAGGTTGCTTTGTGTGACCCAGTGAGAATGAAAGCTGGATTTGATTTATAGTGCCCCGGACCAACCATTTTCTTCATCACTAAGGTTTCTAGTGCGCATCTTCGGTGTCATTTAAAGTAATCATATATTATATTAAAGGATACGATAACAACAGACTAATAATGAATTATTAATCATTCAATTTTTCAAAATTCACACTTTTAGGAAAAGAAATATAATGCAATTACTATATATCCAAGTTCGCAAATAATACAGAATTAGGATATCGGAGTCTTCTTGTTTTTTTTTTTTTTTTTTTTTTTGGCCAATTATTTTTGCTTTTTAGTTTATTTTCTTAAGTTTATAAAGTATATTTTTAACCTCTTATTTCTAAATCATTTAATGAAAATTAATGACAAGACAAATTTGAATAGTGACTCTAGAATTAAATACTAAAAAAGCATGCATAAATTTTAATCCTTTAATATAATCATTGTTATATTTTACGATTAAAATAATTGTATTCAATTATTAAAATTTAAATATACTTTGTTTGCATTTAATTGCATTAGTCATCATTTAAATTTGTTAAGTCGGCATTTTTTATTAAATGGGACATTAAGAGTATGAAGATTAAAAGGCATACACTCTATAAACTCAAAAGACTAAACTAAAATATGATATAAATTTAAAGGAATGAACAGTATATTTTAGCCTTAAATATCCATATAATATCAACAGTTAATAGTGTCTCTGTGTGTGTATAAGAAGCTAATTCTTGTTTAAAATATTTTAATTTCTTTTCACAACTAAAACTTCAAAGGAAAAAAGTTCACTTTACCAATAGAGATTAGGTCCAATGGAATGAGTTAGTCGCTCATGACATGATGAAACAATGTTTGAATCGCTTGTCAAACAAGATTCTCATATTTAGTGTCTGATAGAGCATCAAATATGATTGCCTCAAGTTGAAGGATATTTGTATGTCCCTATAAAAAATGTGCACTTTTCATTTTTTTTTTTTTTGTATTTATACGAGAGTTTATTTAGCCTTCTAATTTAATTTTATTCTACTTTTGCATCATAACTAATAACTCTGAATACTATTCAATTGGTCATTTTCTTTTATAGATTTTGACTAGCTTTCCATTGAAGAATATATATATATATATATATATATATATATATATATATATATATATTTTATTCATAAAGAACGCTTTTAGGAAAAATGACAGAAAAATACCATTTAAAGTATAAAAACCCCAAAATATCTATTTAATGAGCAAAAAGGATGAATATGTGATTTAATTTGGTAGGAACATAAGACTTTAAAGTTTGAGTGTTGACAACTTGAATACATATAATGATAACTTAAGAATATTAATTAGAAACTCACTAGTGCAAAAAAAGGCTTTAAGACCGCCTCATTTGGAGCGGACAATGGACACCCTGGTCTTAAAGGAATGACCGTGGCAGTTCCGTAAATATAAAGAACTTCTTGCACCGGATCAATTTTTCACCGCTCTTAAAATCATTATTGAGATCGACTAAAATACCACCGATCTTAAAAATTGAACTGAAATTTCAATTACTTTCTAAATATATCTCATATAGCCGTACTTATATTTTCTCACGGTAAAACATAATAAGGAAAAATTTAAATATAAAAAGTCTAAAGTTTTAAGACCGAACTTATCAACAAGACGGTCTTAAAAGTTTTCTTTCAAGACCGGACATATGATACTTGCGGTTTGAAAAAGTTCATTAATATTAAGACCGGCGTTTTAAAAGGAACGGTCTTAAAGGTTAAACTTTTTAGATCGGATGTTTAATATGACCGGATTAATGTAAATATTAAGACCGTCTCTTTTTATCCGGTCTTAAAAATCCAAGCAAGATATACATTTCTTCGTGCGAAAGCTTTTGTTACTCGTGGAGAACCTCTTTCACGTTCCGAAACCCTTCCCGTTGCATTACCTCTTTCCTCGCCCACGTACCATCAGCCCCTGTTACTCTCTCATTTGCTCGAGCATTCCTCTCTTCCCGTCTCGAAAATGGACGGTGAAAACGAATCTATTCGTGTTCCGCAACGCCGCCCTGGTGTGACGGGTGTGAGTGAGAACGAACCCTCTTCATCTCACAATGAGGCTCGTAATCGCCACGCACGCCGTGGTAGAAGAGGCACACGAATGATGGATGTGACCCTAAGTCGGACTTCCGGTCAAAGCTCGAGATTTAGTTTAATGTAAGGTTGGAACCCGTCGGTCCTAATAAAAGCAAATATAATAGTTTTGTCGGTTTACTCTAGCACGCACGCAAGAAGGTTAGCATCTTGACGGATGAGTGGAAAAGTGTGGACTATAAGAATGTAAAGGATCCTATTTGGGAGACTATCCGGGTTACATACACCGTCCCCGATCGGCCGAAGTTGAAAGACAAGACATTGTCTTATTGTGCTGATCGGTGGAGGAAGTTTAAGACCTTTCTCGCTAACACGTATATTTTCTCCGATGTTCCGCCCGCCAAACATCCTTGGGAAGTTTACACATTTATTGATGAACGAATTTGGCGACAATTTGTTCTTCTCGCGGACCACTCCGAAGCTCTGGTGAGTTTATATTTAGTTTTGTTTTCCCTTTTGTTTGCTTATTAACATGTGCGGATATGTGAATGTTATTGTGTTCATCTAATCCTGTTAGTTATATAATAGTTCGGTGTGTGAATAGAAGTATACATTTCCTGCCTTTGTCTATGCAAGTCTGATATGTCAACCCTGAAAAGGTAAATTACTGATGAGAAGGTATTAATGTTGTAATGGTTTGTCTTGCAAAGGAGGAAATGAATAGTCTTAAAAGGGGGAAACTTTATATACCCAATTGTTACTATCTAATGGGACCGCCGATCCCACCGGATGCCTTAAAAAGGATCAAGTTTGTATTATTCTGTAAGCATAATTCTCTTTTGTTTCTTAACCTATCTATCTAGCTAGCACTACAAAACATAGCTCCAATTTCTTCTACAATTCTACATCTTCCTTAAATAAAATGTTGAAACTTGATGAAGTGAAGAATTTGACTACCGTTTGATTGACGTTCATATGAAGCGAAGTTCTCTAATTTCTCGTTAGTGACATGCATGGCTGGAATTCATAATTAATAGATGTTTTCAATCCTGATTCACAGAAAAGAAGGGAACAAGCACAGGAGACAGGTAGAAAGAATGATTGCCCTCATAGGGCTTCTCGCGGGATATCAAAAGGCCGAAAAAGATTTGATGGCGCCAAGCGGAAGAGATTGGATGATGAAGCGTAATCCAATCCTTCTGTGATACATGCTCCTCCATCTCCAATACGTCGCGAGGAGTTGTGGTTGCATATTCGGCAAAAGCCAAGCGGCGCCTACACGAGTGAACAAACTCGTCTAGTTGCTGAAAGAATTGTAAGTATCGTTATTGTTATTTTTTAGTTACTAAATATGTTTCATTACTAAGCTTCTCGTTATCGTATCTTACAGAAGATCTTAAAAGAAAGAAGCGAGGGATCTTTTGTGTCGGACGGGAGGAATGATGTTCGACCGCTTGCGGCCGAAAACCGGATCACCCGGGGCGTGTAAGGGGGATTGGAGGACGGGTAGGCATAAAGCAAGTCTTTGGTACATCCAAACGCCATAGACAAAGTATGGTTACCCTAGGAGGAGATGGACCAGGCCTGTCCGCTAATAAAGCTTCAATGACCGCAATGTTTCAATCCGAGATGAGCCGGATGAAGGAGGAACCGAGTCGGTGAGGCTGCTTTTGAGCAATCGTCCGAGAGACCAGTGTTCCCTTCACACATTCACCTGCAACTGTGCAGCAAAGCACTAGAGGGAGCTGCATTGTTGGAGAGTCAGAGCAACCTTGTGACCTTTATGTGGAGGATCCCGATCATCATGATGGACGATTATTGGTTGCAAAAGGGACTGTTCACAACTTGGGATCAACCGTACACCACCAACAAATGCCCGATGATGAAGTCGAGTGTCGCTTAAAAGGTGATCATTGATGCACAGCTCCTCTCCAAACCGATGAGTCGAAGCTTGTGAGTGATGTCAAGGGAACCTTCATCCCTTGGCCGGTGAAGCTTGTACATGTCTCTACCGCTCCCCGAAGCTTCAATCCCTCTTCCTCCGCCCATCCCCTCGTCGGGCTCCATCCCCTCCTCAAGCTCTATCCCCTATCGCTAAGTTGGTCGTTTGCTGGGAAAAAATATCCGATCTAATGAAAAGTGGATATTTTAAGGATAAATCGTGGCCTTTCGATGAAGTAGTAGGTGTCCCTCATCCTATGCCCGTTCAAGTTGACACCGTTGATGTTGAGTCCCCGCCGCTTCCTCGACAGAGCTTACATCGATGCGCTTGTTAGAATTTTTATGAAGTAAGTATCTTCTATCTATGAGTACATCATTTAAATGCATCGTTTAGACATACATACATATATACTAATTCCCCGATCGATGTCATTATGGTAGGTTCTTGCATCATGAATTGGTTCAAAGGTGCGGGATCAACGATTTTGGATTCTTGTGCCCCGTCTATTCAAGTCAAACATCCATGCAGAGAGACAGGAGTACATATCAAAGAGGTTGTGCTCAGTGATCAGAAAGTTGTACTTTTTGCCATTCTTCCACAGGTACATATCAAAAATCTTGTCCGCAATTCACTTAATTCTGCTACAGATATATATCACTGAGTATAGTTTACTTGATGTGAATTTTCAGCCGCCACCGGTTGGTCGTCATGTGCATGGACGAGCATAAAGTTATCTTCTTATGCTCCACTCACACTGAGCCATTGCCTACGTTGGTGCAGACCATCAACGAGTAAGCATGTCATTTTGATTCTCTTGTCTGACATCTCTGCTGTGAATTTTAAGTGAATCATTGATAAATTTGTGATTTTGATGATAGTGCCATGAGGACCTTCCAAAGACTAGAAAAGAAAAGGCGTGCTACTCGGACAAAGACCCCATATGGTACAAACCAGAGGTTGGTACAATATTTAATTTGTAGCACACTGCCTTGTGAACTTGGTCATTGAGCTATATATATGCTCTTATATATATTTCTTGTTCATTTTAGACCCGTCGGCAACCACGAGAGTCCAACTTATGTGGCCGACATCATGAAACACATGTATGATATTACAAGGCGAGGGATACTAAATTAACTGCAAAGGTAAATGTATTTGATGTTACATATTATGCAAGTTAATTCAGTTTCGCTTATCTTTTACAAATGAAATATGCACGCAAGTTAATTCATTCTTGTCTTTGATGTTACGATGTTTCAATGCAAAACTCCCTTTCACCCGATGATGAACCGGAGCACATACGCAATGTGTTTTGTGAATATCTGTATGGTCCGATCTTAGAGTTAGAAAAATGACAATAATTAATGTCCTAAATTCATTTGTAAGTATAATCAGTAGCAACAATAATCGATCTTCTCGTAAATTTGTTTATTTTTTTGAACAATTCATTTGTAAATATACATAGGCAATGTAAAATTCAATAAATAAATTTAGTTAATTTTTCGAACAATTTTCTTGTGTCCATTTTGGGTTTCGAATGTATTATTGGATGGTGGATATAGCTATTTAATTTAGTGTTTGAAATCGAGACTTTTAGGACCGTTCATTAACAAGATGTCCTAGTCTTAAAGGTCCGCAAAAATTTTCGGTGTAAAAAGTATGAGACTTTTAGGACCGTATATTTCTTTAGTGTCCGCTCCTAAAAGCTTAAAAACCACATGAACTTTTAGGTCCTGACGTATTATAAAAGGTCGGTCTTAAAAGTCCGCCGCTAACTTTTAGGACCGTAGTTTTATATATAATCGGTCTTAAAAGTCTTTTGGTTAAAAGTATGTTTAACTTTTAGGACCGTATGTTGTTATTTGTGCGATCTTAAAAGTCATTCACCTATAAATACCCCTTTTCAGACAAATTAAATGGTTAGGGTTGAAGACAACCGAGGTTCTCAAGCGTTCGCTCAAGCTAGGTCCTTCTTTATCATCATTTTTACCTTTCCATGTGTAGAGGCAGCATTATCGGTGTCCCTTTTATTTTGTCTTTTGTCTTTTTGTCGGAAAAAGAAGGAAGATAATGAAAAGGACACTTTGTTTCTCACATGGGGAGGTAAAACCGACGTCAACGAAGGTCCAACCTTGAGAAGAATAGTCACTTTGTTTGTTCTTGTCCGAATAAGGTAAAAGCTCTTTTTTTTTTTATGTTCTTAACCGTATTCTCGAATTTCTGTTGTTGGATTTACACGAGGACAATGTTTTGTTTGTTTCCTTTTTGTCGGAAAAAGAAAGACGATAATGAAAAGGACAAGAGGCAATCGGATATGGAAACCAAAGCCGACAAAAATGGCAAGTGTTTTTAGGACCGTCGATTTACTAACTAAAGTCTTCGTTCTTTTATTTTAGGTTTTTTAGTCTCGCCATTATCCGTCCTTCATAGTTGCCTTGTTTATTGCTTTCCCGGTTCGATAAAGTACTAAACTCGCACGAGAACAAAATTTAAAAATATTTTATTTACTAATTTTTTTACGCTGCCCTATAGGCAGCGATCACACAAAAAAAAAATATATAAAAAAAAAAAAAAAAAAAAAAAAAAAAACTAATCCCTCTCGTAGTCCGAAAGGGAGTGGGCGTCGGAGTCGTCGGAGTTGTCGGAGTCGTCTTCGGGGATCGTAGTTCACGTCATTGGCACTGAGTACCATGTTCGGCTTGTTGTTCATGGTATGAGCAAGCTGAACCAATTGGCCCAAACGTCGATCGATTTGATCGACGCGGCCACCGATGATCGCACCAACCGCTTCACGCCGGATTTGGAGGAGGCGGTGGCGGAGGGGGCTGAGGTTGAAGAGGAGGAGGAGGAAACGGAGGACTGGGGGAGCAGCCATTACAGTGGGGGCCGAGGTTGAAGATGAGGAGGATGAAACGGAGGACCCGGGGGAGAAGAATGTGAAGAAAGTACAAGAACAACGGGTTTAAATAGAGAACCCATCCCGAACAATGTGAAATGCCGAAAGCTTTAACGAGGAGACGCATTGTTCATCGTAATACAAGGAGACGCCTAGTTGGGAAGTTTATCTCGAGCCGAAGAGACTCTGCATGATTCATTTGAACAGTGTGAAAGTACCGGGTAAATAATAAAAGGCCGGTCTTAAAGGTAATACTTTTAGGACCGGACTTATTATAAAAGACCGGTCTTAAAAAATTAAATAACAGAATTTTATACCGCATACCTATAAGTACCGGGTTAATGATAAAAGGAAGGTCTTAAAATAAAATGAATTGGAAAAATATTAAATAATGGAATTTTATACCGCGTACCTATAACTCCTTATTAATTCCTCACTACCTCGTAACTCCAAACTACGTACGTGGCTATCTCGAGAACAGTTCTTCCGCTCTATTAATTAACTCCTCATCCTCTCTCGCCCCAACCGCTCAAACCATGGTTAGATTCAAGAGAACCGCTCGTAGGGTGCTCTTAGTCGTGATGCTCGTGCCTTCCGTCGATCGTTATACGGTGCGCCTCTTCCATCGAGAGTCCGTCCTATTGTGACAGAAGAGTCTCGGGTCGTTGGACCCATTGTTATTTCTTCGGATGATGAAGAGGTTCCCGCTCCCCTCTCCAACCTCTTGGCCCCACCGCGACTACTACGACCCCTCTCCTCTTTCCTCTAATGAAGCATTGTGGCTGATTCGAGTAATACGAAACTTGCTGATCTCCGGCGGAAATTAATGCTTTACATTCACGCCGAAATCGCCAAGGCTTTGGAGGATAATAAGCTTTAGGAGATGTTTAGTCGATTCTTGTTTTTGATAATTTTCTCGCTTGTTTTTGTTTTGTATTTTTTCTTGTGTACGTGCATATGCAAGTAATATATGTAATTAAAGAAACTCCAGTTTTCCTTTAATTTTTATTCATTCAGTTGCTGCGCTCGCCAAATCTTTTATTAGAAATCACAAAAAGAATTTTAGGACCGGAGTATTATAAAACGGCGGTCTTAAAAAGTTGTATATATAACCGTCTCCTTTTAATGAACCGGTTTAATTGTCTCAATTTAGGTCCGGAGGATTATAAACCTCCGGTCTTAATAAAATCCCAAATATAAAACATGTCTCGCTCTCGTCGCGGAATATTAAATTTCCCTCTCGAACTTCTCTTGTCGCGCCTAAAGTGTTACTCGGTTATTCGCCACTTCGTCGCCGGTTCGCGTTGCTCTCTCGACAATCACTTTCGCTTCCTTAGCTATACGTCTATAGACCAAGCTGTAAGAGGTGTTTCGGTTATATAAGTTTATGATTTTCCTGCTCATCGTTCGGGTTTTCCCCGGGTTGAGCGAAATCGATCAAATGTTCTTGTGGGTTTCTGTGTTGTTAATGGATATTGTATTTTGAAGATTATAATTGCATTTTAGACCTACCCAACTGACCAATAAATGTTTTTAGGGTACTCTTTCTGTCTGCAACATCAACGTTCGTGGCGGGAGAAGAAAGACTAAGCAAACGCATTTGAATTTATATGATACGGTGAGTCCACAAGACCTTCACGCGATGAATTTAATTTCCTCGTCATGCATTTATTTTGGTTCTTGGATTCTCTCGCGATACATTTATGACCAAAAGTGATTCTTCGTTCTGCATTTAATGAGCAAGTTTATCCGGAAAAAAAGGAAAAAAAAGACTTAACCGACATTTGAGCATATATATGTATGTTAAATCTTTCCGTCTATATATATAGGAATTCTACTATGGATCACAGTTGGATAAATGCTAAACGGACGAGTGTTGAATATCGAAATGGGGTGAGAGACTTTATAAAATTTGCTAAACAAAATGCCCATGCCGAGGGTGGGAAGTTTTATTGCCCTTGTGTAAAATGTTTGAATGAGAGGCGACTAAGTCCTGAAGTTATACACACATTTAATTTGTGAAGGAATTTGTAAGACTTATACAATGGGTATGGCATGGTGAAAAAATACCAAGTGGGTCTCAACATAGGGAAGTGGCCTTTGATGATAATGACACGGATATGGATGATCACATAGAGGACATTATCCGTGATGTAGGAGAAGAGGCTTTTCATCAATCACATGCATATGGTAATATGTGCGGTGATGCGAGACCCTCTATACCGTGGGTGTAAAAAATACCAATTGTTGAATGCTGTATTGAAATTGGTAAGCTTGAAGGCACGTCATGGATGGAGCGACAAGAGTTTTTCAGAAATGCTTGAGGCTTTTAAGGACATGCTTCCGGATGATAATGTGTTGCCGCATCGATACTATGATGCTAAGAAAATACTTTGTCCACTTGGGGATGGAGTACAAAAAGATCCATGCATGCCCGAATGATTGCGTGTTGTATAGAAAAGAGTTTGAAGAGGAGCGAGTTGTCCGAAATGTGAAACCCCAAGGTACAAGTCAAATAAGGGGCCTGCAAAAGTGTTGTGGTATCTTCCAATCATACCAAGGTTCAAGCGGTTGTTTGCGAATGAAAATGATGCAAAAAATTTGAGGTGGCATGCAGATGAGAGGATTTTTGATGGAAAGCTTCGACATCCGGCCGATTCTTCTCAATGGAAGAAAATCGATCAATTATTTCTGAACTTCGGCGAAGAACCTAGGAACCTTAGGCTTGCCCTTAGCACGGATGGCATGAATCCATATGGAAGCCTTAGCAGCATACATAGTTCATGGCCTGTACTACTGATTATTTACAACTTATCTCCAATGTTATGCATGAAACGAAAGTACATCATGTCTTTCTATGTTGATTTCGGGACCGAAACAACCAGGAAATGACATTGATGTTTACCTTCACCCTTGATCGAAGACTTGAAGGAGTTGTGGGCGAGAAGGTGTTGATGTTTTTGACTCTTTCAAGAAGGAGGTGTTTAAAATGCGAGCCATGATATTTTGTACTATAAACGACTTCCCAAAGATATGGGAACTTGTCGTGGTATAGTGTAAAAGGCCATAAAGCATGTCCGGTTTGTGAAGAAGGCACACGCTACCATCAACTTCAACATGGAAGAAAGACGGTTTATCTTGGACATAGGAGATTTCTTAGACGGGGCCACCCATATCGTCGATTGAAGAAAGCCTTTTTTGGTGGCCAAGAGTATGAAGATGCTCCGCCGCATTGACTCGGGAGCAAGTTTATGAAAAGGTGAAAAATATCAACGTCGTATTCTGTAAGACGCAAAGTGTAGAAAAGAAACAAATATATGGAAAAAGAGATCTGTATTCTTCGATCTTCCATATTGGCGCAATCTTGATGTGAGACACAAGATTGATGTCATGCATGTGGAGAAAAATGTATGTGATAGTATTGTCGCACGCTTCTCAACATACAAGGTAGTTCCAAGGATGGTGTGAAGGCAAGATTGGATCTCGATAGCAATGAGAATACGCAAAGAGTTACATCCAAGGCCGAGATGGGAAGAGAACTTATTGTCCCCCTAGCTTCTCATACTTTGTCTAAGGATGAGAAACGAAGTTTTGTGAGTGTTTACATGGCACAAAAAGTTCCCACGGGGTATTCTTCAAATTTGAAGAGGCTTGTATCGATGAAGGACTTGAAATTAGTAGGCCAAAAGTCTCATGATTGTCATGTCTTGATGCAACAGCTACTCCCAATAGCTATTCGAGGCATCGCCGAATATGATCTTCGGTCGTTTTGACTAGACTTTGTGTCTTCTTCAATGCGCTTTGTGGTAAAGTTTTCGAGATTGAAAAGTTGGATGAATTGGAGAATGAAGGATATCTTATCTTGTGCCACCTTGAGAAGCTTTTTGTTCCTACATTTTTTGACATCATGGTTCATCTAATTGTTCATCTAGTGAGGAGATAAAGATGTGCGGCCCTATCCATTTACGGTGGATGTACCCAATTGAAAGATGTATGAAATTCCTAAAAGGGTACGTGAAGAACGCATACCGCGAAAGCATCGATTGTTCGAAATATGTTTCGAAGAAGCCATGGAATTTTGTCAAGATTATTTGGCCAAAGTAAGACATATTGGGCTTCCAAAACGTCAAGATGTCATGGGGGTAGACGAGGGCTTCCGTAAAGAGTGTGGATCCTGATGAATTGTCACAAGTCCACTTATACATCTTGAATAATGTCAATGAAGTTCAAGCCAGCATAGCTGCACATAAAGCAACTGTAAGGAAAGAAAATCATCGAATGACTGAACAAAGGTTGATTAGGGAGCATAACAAACTTTTGCAAACTGGTTCAAACAAAAGGTCGAGGGAGAGGAATGTGTTTCTGATACAATCAAATGGTTAGCAGGTGGTCCTGAGGTTGATGTCATAAGTTGGAATTCGTATGTGATCAATGGTTATACATTTTACACGAAGTCCCTAGATGATACGAGCACAATCCGAACAAGGTGGTGTTATGTTAGAGGCTGAATCTATGCACTTCTCCATTCGAAAGACAAGAGCTCTTTATTGGCGTCATGCCATATTATGGGGTTATTGAAGAGATTTGGGAGGTGGACTATGTGAAAATTAGATTTTCCATTTTCAAATGCAAGTGGTTAATGTCAATAATGGTGTTCGGATCGATCGGCTAGGATTTACATTAGTCGATGTCAATGGTAGAAGTTTTGGAGATGAACCTTTTATTATGGCGCACCCGTGCAAAACAAGTGTTCTATATCACCGATCAAGAAAATAAAATGTGGTCTCGTAGCTCTCCAAGGAAAGAGGGTCATTGATATTGATGAGGAAATGAATTCAAATTATGGTATTCCCCGAGAGTACTCCTTTTCAAGGGGTCTACCTTACATGAACGAAGAAGATGAAGCGGATAATGAACCCGATAAGAAGTGATCATCAAGAAGGGATATGGGAAGATATCACTTTATAAAAGAGTCAATTCATAAGGTAATATTCATATGCAGATTTCTTTGAAGACTTTAAGGCTTTAACTATATATATTATATTCCTTCTATCTATGTTCATAGTTAATGTCACTGATGACTATGAATTTTGTTCTTGTTTTATTTTTGTGGCGGATCCGATCCAAAGGGGCATGTTATATAAGAGGATGTTACGTTGTTGGGTGGGGGAATCGATGAAGGCATGGTGAATATTATTTTGGGCGCATGTATGTTGTACTTGTAACTTATTGTATTTGTAAGAAAGTTATCTTATTGTATGAATTAATTTAGGTGTTGTAGTCATAGTAATCATTAATTAAGAGGCCAAATAGCTCATGGTGAATAATATTTGTATTCTTTTTCCAATTCAATTTATTCAAATAATTGTTCATAGCTTGTAGCTTAAAGTATCGAATTTTATGTCTTTGGATTGGGTGGTGGATTTGTGTATATATATAATGAGGAAGAACAAAGGGGAAAAATTCGGGAAAATTTAGACCGGAAATAATAAGACGGTCTTAAATGTTCACTTGTTAAGACCGGATGTAATTATATGACCGGTCTTAAAGATCGTCATATTTTAACATGGTCTTTTAAGACCGGTTTATTTAGACGTCCGGTCTTAAATTAAAATATTTAAGACCGGATGTTTTTATCATCCACTCTTGAAAGTCAGTCCTTTAAGATCGTGTGTAATTATTCGTGGGTCTTAGAAGCCGCTATTTTTCGACCGTATGTGTCTTGTCCGGTCTTATAATTACGATCTTTTAAGAGCGACCTATTTTCTCGGCGGTCTTAAAAGTTGAGCATTAGGATCGAACAAAAAATATTTCGGCTTCATTTAGTTCAACTTTTTAAGACCCAAGTTTTTAAATGTCCTAGGTCTTAAAAGAGTTTCTTTAAGACCGGTTCGAGTCCGGTCTTAAATGGTAGACTTTTAATACACCGAACAAGACCGGTCACATATCCGGTCTTACGACCCCCTTTTATCCGGTCTTAAAAGTCTTTTTTCCACTAGTGACTTGTGTATCCAAGAGTGACAACTAAATGTGTAGACTAAATAAAGAATATCGATTGTTACCCTTTTGGCAGTTATGTAGGACTCTGAAAAATGAAAACTGGAGTGACAAGTTTCAGTCGTCTTAAATGTTAAACAGAATTTGATATGTGACATGATTGGAAAGAATTTAATAAGCCCAATATGTGAGAAAAAAAAAAAAAAAAAAAAAAAAAACACGCAAGAGTGGTAACAATAATTCAAATAAAAAAAATAATACTTGAATGCATACTCATATGACTTAAAAAGCCCTCACTTTTTTTTTTTTTTTTTTGTAAGGAGAAGAATACAAATTTGAATCCTGAAAGCACACTTACTGAAAAAAGATGATAACACTTTACTTTCTAAGCCTAAAGAGAAAAACCCTGATCTGATTAAAAAAAGAATTCAAAGAGGAATTATTAATCTTGAAGTTACGGTTAAAATAATAAAGGTAAAAGGGGCAAGAATGTTTATTGTTATTGATTCATGTATATATAATGAATTTTAGGAAGAAAATTCCTATTTAGGAGGGGAGAGTTGTAACATCCCAATCCCAATTCTTATTTAGGGAATTTAACAAGGATTATATGAAATCATGAAATGTATCTTATAATTGTTTGAGTAAGAGAATTTAGTCAAAATGGAATTTATTTTTCTAAAGAGAAACTTAGTAAATTTATATAGGATTAAATAAAAGCATAAAAAGTATGTCTCCAAATTAACATATTATAATTATGAAGTAATATGAAAATTTATTTGAGCAATAAATATAATATTGATTTGGGTGACCCACTGAGAATGAAAGCTGGATTTGATTACCTACCGTGTTCTTCATCACTAAGGTTTCTAGTGCGCATCTTCGGGTTTCATATTTTGTTTTGTTTTGTTTTGTTTTTTTTTTTTTTTTTGGGGGGGGGGGGGACCAGAAATTTAAAGTAATCATATTTTATATTGAAGGATTACTAAAACAACAGACTAATGATGAATTATTAATCATTCGATTTTTCAAAAATTCATACTTTTAGGAAAAGAAATATAATGCAATTACTATATATCCAAATTCGCAGATAATACAGAATTAGGATATCGGAGTATTCTTGTTTTTTCTTTTTGGCCAATTATTTTTGCGTTTTAGATTATTTTCTTAAGTTTATAAAGTATATTTTTAATCTCTTATTTGTAAATCATTTAATGAAAATTAATGACTTGACAAATTTAAATAGTGGCTCTAGCTTTAAATACTAAAAAGCATGCATAAATTTTTTTTTTTTTTTTTTTTTTTTTTTTTTTTGGGGGGGAGGGGGGGTTGCTGCAGGACTTTTCCGGTAGGTGGCTTGGAGGTTTTGCGTTTGTCTTGGAAGGTGCTCGGCGATGCTAGCGAGTTATGGGGAGTTTTAAAAGGGTTAGAGATGGCTTGGGAGGCGGGTTGGAGGTATGTAGTTGTTGAAAGTGACTATCAATTAGTCATTGCATTACTTTCCAAACAAGGTAATGCAGCTCGTGAGTCCCATTTGGTGTCTCGGATACGAGCAGTCACTCGCAGGCAGTGGGTTATACGTTACAGCCATGTTCTAAGGGAGGGCAATCAATGTGTGGATTGGTTGGCCAATTTTGCTTTGACGAAAGTGGCGTCTCCTGATGGAACCCATTTCTTTAATCCCCCTGCTGGTCTCTATGGTTTCCTAGTTGGCGATCGGCATGAGTACAACATGATAGGAGATGTCTGAGACATTAACTCCTTAGTTTCTTTCGTTTCTTTTATTCTTCAGTTGATTATCTTTCCTTGTATTAAAAAAAAAAAAAAACTTAAATATACTTTGTTTGCATTTAATTGCATTAGTTATCATTTAAATTTGCTTAGTCGGCATTTTTTATTAAATGGGACATTAAGAGTATGAAGATTCAAAGGCATTCACTCTGTAAACTTAAAAGACTAAACGAAAATTTGATAAAAATTTAGAGGAATGAACATTATATTTTAGCCTTAAATATCTATATGATATGCACAATTAATGGTGTGTGTATATAAGATGCTAATTCTTGTTTAAAATATTTTAATTTCTTTTCTCAACTAAAACTTCAATGGAAAAAAGTGAACTTTACCAACATAGATTAGGTCCAGTAGAATTGGGTAGTTCCTCATAACATGACGAAACAATATTTGAATCGTTTCAAACAAGGTACTCATATTTAGTCCACTTTAAAAATTTGATTGCCTCAAGTAAAAGGATATTTGTATATCCCTATTAAAAATTTGCACTTTTCGTTTCTTGTTTTGTTTGAATTAATACAAGAGTTTATTTAGCCTTCTAATTTAATTTTACTCTAATTTTGTATCGCAACTAATAACTCTGAATACTATTCAATTGGTCATTAACTTTTATAGATTTTGACTAGCTTTCCATTGAAGAATGAATATATATATATATATATATATATATATATATCTGTAAAGAATTTTTTTAGGGAAAATGACAGAAAAATATCATTTCAATTAGAAAAATCCCCAAAATGTTTATTAAATTAGCAAAAAGGATGAATATGTGATTTATTAGGAATATGAGATTTTGTAGTTTGAGTGTTGACAATTTGAGCACAGATAATGATAACTTAAGAATAGTAATTTGTAACTCGGATATCCAAAGTGACAACTAAATGTATAGACTAAATAAAGATACACATGTGGTTTTTCCAAAACCCAACACCAAATGTTTTTTTTTTTTTTTTTTTTGGGTACAAAAGTGACCATGTGGTTTCAAAAGTAGAGCAAAAATACCCATTGACCATTAGTTTGATTTGTTTTTTGTTTTTTTAAGGCTAGAATAGATAATGACTTAGCTAAATTTCATCTCAATTGGTAGTAAATAACTAGAGAAAATTACAGAAAATGACATATATATTTTAGAAATTACGATTCAGCCCTTTTGTCTCCAATTCCCCTTACGTGATACACTAAAATTTGTATTTCTCCTAAATATCATATTTTGGCAAGTAATACCTATTAAAAATAGGAAAGTATGTTGTCTCTAAATTGTGTGATTTATGTATGTAAACCCTTGGGCAATTTTTCCTTGAATTTTAATAAACCAAAGTTTAATTTTCTAAATTCGTTAGCGATCATAAAATACCATAAAATTATCATATTAAAGCATAGTCAAAATATAATAAAAAAGGAGCAATAAAATGTTATGGAAATACCTAAACCAAATAAAGGAAATTAACAACAATTAGTGGGCAATTAAATTAGGGTGGTTGTGTAAATTGTATAATTAATTTAATGTCAACTAAAGAGCATCAATTAGGGAAATTCTAACTTGATTAAAAATATACAATAATAAGTAGGATTTTTCTACACAAATGAAGAGCCAAGATTTAATTTCATAAAGCTAAATCCAAAGGTCTAAATTAATTACATAATTAGAGGCTAAATCCAAGTAGTAATTCAAGGACCAATAAGAGTTAAAGGCAAAGATTGTAAGAGTCAATGAAAACACAAAACAAGAATGAATGAAGGGGAGGAGGCCACGGATTGCTTGGCTTGGGAAAGAAGAAAAAAAAGTTTGAAAAATCTAGATATTATGTTGAATCAAACACTTCGGTAATTAAAGTCAAGATTGGAAGAGGATAAGGTACTTGAGCACATGGGGTTTTTATTAAAAAATTGATGAAGGAGAGAGGGGAGTTGGGGGACAGTTTTGTGAGTTGTGTGTGTGGGTGTAGGATAGATAATTAAGTTTAATTCAATCTTAATTTGAAATCCACCTGTAACACCCGCCTTAAATACTCCAATTAAGTGCGTACTCGAGTATACGGTACTATTCACGTATATAGTACTATTCACATAGACGGTACTATTCATGTATACGGTACCACATCAGAGTATTCACAACAGGAAGCATACATTAGCTTATGGACGATGAGTTACTGATATAATATGTCCAAACATATAGCGGATTATTTTAACTCCCGAAGGAATATTCACGTAATACAAACTAATATCGTTAATAAACAGGGTTTATCCCTTACTAGGATGTTTAATAGTACAGTCATCCCAAACCAAACTTATATTTAAAACCCACTTAGTTAAATACCCAACTCTGGGGTCTTCTTCGTCTACTGTAGCCGTATCGCCTTACTTCCTGATCTAGAACACCTTCCTGAATCTTTAGGTATTTCTGGGATTTAGTGATTAGATAAATCTCAGGGTAACGGTTAATCTCATATTCAAAGTGTAAAATTATACATGGCAGATATTTCATATATTGCAGAAATTTATAAACATTTAACAAGAAAACGCACCGCAATTAGTATACATAGCACAAAGCAAATGTAACATCACGGCGAAAGCACATATGAGTACTAGGTAAACAGGCATGCAGCATTATTATATAAAAACAATAATCCACAGCCAGTTAAATTAAACGCATGACTCGGACATACAAACCCGGCCACGAATCCACATAAACATGAACATATAAGGCATATATAAAAAACACAAGGAATCGGAGATTAAGTTACCAACCTCAACTTCGCAAATACTTATAAAATTCCCAGCGAAGAAACTCGGTCTTCCTTCAATATCCTAAAGTAAGATCATTATAAGTATTAATTTCCTTTTGTTTCATAAGGTATTACATTAAATACCATTTCTTCCTTACTTTAGCATAATACTTATAATTAACAGAATTTCCGCTAACTTTGAAAATTCATAATTAATTGCACAAAACTCCAAATGATGTGCTTCCAAAACCTAAATGTCCCTTGATGAGTCTATTTTCACCGAAAAATATTCCCTTCAACCATAAAAATCCATATCATTCCAAGTTTAAATAAATGACTTCACTGACCAGTTTGCACGTCCAGAATTTTAGGTCAGTTTGTAAAATCCATAATTCCTTGTACAAAGCTTTAACAATTACATATTATTTATCAAAAGAAAGCTCTGGATGTCTACTTCAAATCTGGAAAGTTTCATAATTTTTAGACATCATTTACTCAGTCAAAAACTATTCACAAGTCGACTGCCTTCCAAAAGATTAAAACCGGCAGCTATGGCAACTTGTATAATTTATTCCCTTTAATTCTAAAAATCATTTCCAATCTTATTCCCACTCTATTTTTCGTGTTAAACACCTTGGTAACCTTAAAATCATCAAAATCCTTTTGGTTCAACCACTTCTTAATCATACTATAATATTACATAGAAAATGTAAAATAACATCTTCAGACCAACTTCTCAAAATAACATAAGACAAGTTAAATCCTTACTTACTTGTCTTGAACCTTTGGTCTTTGCCAACCTCTACTTGCTTTTGCCTCCTAAAACTTCTGAACTTCTCTCCCAAAATGATGTAAACAAGCGTCTCACACTTAAAAACTCCCACACTCTCTCTTTCTATTTTTTTCTTAGCTGTCCGAAATGAATAAAAGAGAAACGTACGTTTAAGTTTATTTAACATGAGAGGAGTGAATGCTTCGTCCAAGAATGAGCAATTAATTCAACGCACCACAGTAAGTACCCGTGGGTGCATAAGACTCATTCGTGAATGATTGAATGAGAAAGTGAAAAATAATTTCAATTGCCCATATGTGTGTGTCGGCCTTGTCCATTCACCAAAGAAATATAATTGGGAGCTAGTGTGAAAGGAAGGAAAATGAGTGTACGTGGGATATATAATTGAGGTAAAAGAAATGAAAGTGAATGATTAAAGTAAGTGGGGTTGTATTGAAGAGTAAGTTGTCCGTGAATGAAATGTGAAAGGATGATTAATTGCAGTGGGAAACACTTGAGCCTTTATCAAGTTGACAATAAAAACGCATAGGATGCTAATATATTACTAAACAATTAGGAATGAAGAGTCACGGATGGAAGCATGAATGGAAATAGGAAGAATGATTAATTGAAAGGTTGATTGAAATGGAGAAATTGAAGGCATGTGGGGTTTGAATGTCTCTTTATTTTAACTAAATGAAAAGAGAGTGAAGTATTAAATATATTGAGCTTGTGCTTCACGGATGATGTCCAACAATTCCTCTTCTTTTTCTTTTTCAAACCATGTGATAAGACTTTGTGGCATTTGTGTGTGAACATAGAAATGCTTTGTAGTTAAATAATTAATTAAGATGGAAAGTTGAAGATAATTGGGAGAGTGACGATAGTAGGAGATTATGAAGATAAGGAATTTTTATAATGATATTTAAATACTCCATATACTTCATCCATATATTATTAGAATGGGAAACGGGACATTACACCACCAATGAGAAGAAATCAAAGAAAATCAAGCCTAAATCCTTGTTTAATTGAAACAACCAATGAGAAACATTTTCTTCACAAATTGAGTCTTCAAAGAAGACCAATTCCTATGAGCCATTGATTAGAAATGATCATCTAAAGGTTAGGATTAAGGATGAGGGGTTGGAAATTACCATTGATGCCATAGCATTTTCCTATAAATAGGGACCTTGTGTTTCATTATTCTTCACATCAAAACAAGCAAAGAAATCTGATTGTGAGAGTAGAGAGTGAGTAAGGAGGAGCTTGGAGAAGGAGTTAGAGCATTTGCAAGTAAGTTCTTTAAGTTTTAGTTCTTAAATTCATAGATAGAAGTTTTGATCTTAAATATGCTAGAGTAATTTTATTATCATGTTTTTATAGTTAAAAATATTGGTATTTAGAAAATTAGATAGACAATATTGTATAGCAAAATTTTTGGAAGTTGAAAAGCAAAGTAGCGAAGCTCGCGAAAATTTTTCTGGTTAGGCGATTTAAGTCGATGGCAAAAACGCCATAATTTTATGTTGAAGATGAAGTTAATTAATTCTGAAATTTTTCATGGTTAAATTAGACATATAGAGCTTTCCAAATATACCTAGGGTGTGTCATTTTGAATTTTGTACAAAGAGATAAAAAATCCTTGAAGAAAAGCTACGTTTTCTGGGTAAAATTCTGGGCAGGGTATGAAGACGTGAAAACTGGGAATTGTTCTTAAGTTCTGGGTAAAATTTAGTATTTTTCCTTAAAAAAATAGACATCCTAAGGATTCTGGGAAATTTTATGGATCCTCGATTCTATTTTGGGTCAAGGTGTAGATTTGCCAAACAACTATTACCCAAGGAGCGTCTGGGCCAAATAACTATTGAGGGGACCAAAATTGCCAATCAACAATTAAAAAGTGGAAAAAAAACACAATTTGGAGCAGATTCGCCAACGAACTATTACCCCGTCACGTCTTGGTGTCTCCGTCTTCCATTGACTTGTCATAGTGTCGCTGACGTCGGCATTTCCAAAGCTTCTATTGTTCTTTGGGTGTTCCACTTACCCTCTTGAACTCATCCGATAGTCTACAACGTTCGACCGGCACACACCTTACACTCGGGTCCATCCCTCCGATGCCACAAGCGAACCGTCGCCGCCGCAATGCATGCTCCCATGGGTCCCATCTCTCGTTGGTGTTTTCCTTTTCCAACAAGAAGGCTTAACCGCTCTTTTCTCCAAATTTACTGCCACCGTCCTACGCCAATGTCTCACATTTTAACTTAATTGTGATAGTTGTTTTTTTTTTCTAATAGTTATTTGGGTTTTTTTTCACTTTTTAATTGTTGATTGGCAATTTTGGTCTCTTTAATAGTTATTTGGCCCAGACGCTCTTTGAGTAATAATTGTTTGGCAAATTTGCACCTTCACCCTTCTATTTTTGTAGAATTAATTATGAATTTTCAAATTTAGCGGAAATTTTGCCCGAAATGCTGAAAGTAGCGTTTTTGTGAAATAAAGAGGATATAATTGGAATAACAAATCCACCCGGGGTAAAAAGGTCAGTAATGACTAAAGTATCTCTTAGGATAGTATTTGTAAGAGAATAATGCGGAAATATTGTGATAGGACATCCGAGAGAATCCGGGAACATATCGAGTCGATAGACGTACCGAAATCCGAACGGACTAAGGTACGGACGCGTACTATAACACTAACTCTGATGCTTATTGTATGCTTATATATGTGATAGATGATAACTTTACATGTGATGTGTACTGTTAACATAGACAACTTTACATGTGATGTGTACTGTTGACATAGATAACTTTACATGTGATGTGTACTGTTAACATAGATAACTTTACATGCGATGTGTACTGTTAATCTTACATCTACTGTGTGCTTGTGTGTTGATTAATGTTGTAATGAATATCTATCATACATATATTATTTTACATAAGCATGAGGTTAACCGTTACCTGAGGTTTGATGGGCATTGGACCTTAGCTCTTAACATAGCTTCAGGGTCTGGAGGACCAAGGGCCGACGACAAGGGTAAGCAGCCCGCATAAAGACCCGGTCGGAGTTGTTCTTGTTTTTGGACTGTATATCACTTTTAATTATCAGGATGAATGTACCACTACTATAACCAAACCAGGGTTAATATTTTGTAAACATACTCATCAGTACTCACTCTTTCGAATTGCTCCGATGTGCCACTCTGATTAAATTATATTATTTCGCTTTTGAAAATGGGGTGTTACACCTTCTCTCTCCCAATCTCAATCTTACCCATCAGGCCGCCCATCTCTATCTCCTCGCCGCCATTGCTGCCTTTCTGTAATTTTCAAGACTATTTTGGCCCTTTTCTGTAATTTTCTCTAGTTCTCCACTGCCAACTGGGATGAAATTTAATTGACTCATCATCCATCTTAGCCTTAAAAATTCAAAAAAGTCAAACTAATGGTCAATGGATATTTTTGCTCCACTTTTATAACCATATAGTTATTTTTGCACCCAAAAAAAATATTTAATATTGGGTGCACTTTTGAAAAAACTACATGTATATTTTTATACCTTAAGGCTAAAGAATATCGATTGTTACCATTTGGCAGTTATGTAGGACGACACTGAAAAATGAAAACTGGAGTGGCAAGTTTCAATCGTCTTAAATGTTAAGCAGAAAGCATGAATTTAATAAGCCGATTATGTGGTGAACACGCAAGAGTTGTTACAATAATTTGAAAAAAAAAAAAAAAAAAAAAACTTGAATCCATACTCATATGGCTTAAAAAGGCCTCACCTTCGTAAGGAAAGAGAATATGAGTTCGAATCTTGGAAGTGTCCTTATTGGAAAATGGTGATAACCCTTTATCTGTAAGCTTGGGGGAAAATCCCTTGATCTAATAAAGAAAGGATTCAAAGAGGAATTATCAATCTGGAAGTTACGGTTAAAATAATAAAAGTTAAAGGGGCAAGAAGGTTTATTGTTGTTGATTCATGTATATATAATGAATTTCAGGGGCAAAATTCCTAGGAGGGAATCCCCATTATTCTTGAGGGAATTTAACAATGTATCTTACAATTGTTTGAGTAATAGAATTTAGGAAAAATTATAATAAAGGACCTAGGAAAAATAATATTTATTAAGAAGGACCACAAAAATGGTAATTATTTTGAAGGACCAAAAATTAAAATATTAAAATAAAAAGACTGAATTGCCCTTATGAGATAATTGAGAGGTGATGCGAAGTGAAAAGTGTAGAGATGGTTGTATGACAATTGCCAATACGTGAAAAAACTTCCGGATGAAATCTGCATGAGGCTCATTAATTAACCCAATTTCCATTCATTATCCTTTCATATGTAAGCTTAAAACCTTTTATTGGGGCTTTTGCAACAGTAGAATCCCTGACATGCCCACTATCTTGCTCATGAATCAATGGTGAACCACATCTTTTATTCATAGCTTTTTCCACCTCTGTAACACCACAACCATAAGCTACCCCAACAATAGAACATTTTATGAACTCCATTGAGTTGCAGGTCGAAGTAGCAGTCTTATCAGAAAGTATTGTATCAACTTGGCCAAGTTCTTCATTCAAATTTGAAGTACGGGGATGGGCTGGTTTGTTTGCTTCCTCATACTACATGTAAATATCTCGGTTGATGAAGACGCTCTGAAGGACTTTAACAATATATTTCTATTGACCCATACAAGGAGATTGGAATAAAGAAGCCATATAACATTAAGGCTGTCAAACAATGAATGTAACACCCCAATTTTCTAGAGTGTGTTTGAAATATTTTAATCAGAGCAGAATATTGGAACAATTTTAAAGAGTGAGTATCTGATAAACATTCACTGTTGGTGTATCTGGTTACTTATACAGCGGTACAATTATCCGAATATTTAAGAATACGATAATTCATATCCAAAAAAGAAATTCTCCGGCCGGATCCTCACTGGTGCTGCTTACCCTTGCCCTCGGTCTTGATTCTTTCAGATCCTGAGGCTATAGTAGGAGTTGAGGTCCAATGCCCATCAGACCTCAGATTACGGTTAACCTCATGCTTATGTAAAACAATATGTGTATGACAGATATTCATTACAACATTAATCAACACATAAGTACACAGTAGATGTAAGATTAATATATCAACAGTACACATCGAATGTAAAGTTATCTATGTTAACAGTATACATCACATGTAAAGTTATCTATGTCAACAGTACACATCACATGTAAAGTTGTCTATCTTAACAATACACATCACATGTAAAGTTGTCTATCTTAACAGTACACATCACATGTAAAGTTATCATCTATCACATATATAAGCATACAATAAGCATCAGAATTAAGGTTACAGTACGCATCCGTACCTTAGTCGGTGATCACGGTACGTACATCGGTCGGTATGCGCTCACGGATTGCCTATAATAGTAATATCGCATTACTAATCCATAAATAATATCCTAAGATATATTTTAACTACTAATGACCTTTTTACCCCTGGTAGATTTATTTCTCTATTTATTTCTTAATTTTCGTAGAAAAATGCTGATTTCAGCATTTCGGGAAGATTTTCACTTACCTTTGAAAAATCATAATTAATTCTATGAAAATCTAAATGGGGATCCATAAAATTCCTCGGAATTCTTAGGATGTCTATTCTTAAGTAAAAATACTCATTTTTGCCCAGATTTGTTGAGTCGTTCCCAGTTTTAAAGTTTTGAGCCTCTGCCTAGAATTTTCCAGATATTCATAGCCCAACTTTGAGAATTTTTATCTCACTTTATAGAGCTCAAAGTAATACATTCTAGGTATATTTGGAAAGACCTATATGTCTACTTTAATCATGAATTTTCCCAGAATTTTGTAACTTCATTTTCTTCATAAAATACTTGTGGTTTAACACTGACTCCAGAAATCGCTAACCGACAAAATTTCGCCAGAACTTCGCTACTTTGATCTTTAACTCCCAAAAAATTTGATCCAACACTTGCTTCATCATTTTTTCAAAATAAAGCCAATTTTTACCATAAAAACATGAAAATAAAATTACTCTACCATATTTAAGATTAAAGCAACTTCTATCTATGAATTTAAGAACTGGAACTTGAAGAACTTACTTACCAATGTTTTAACTCCTTCAAGAAGCTCCTCACTCTCACTTTCTACTCTCTATATCAGATTTTCTATGCTTGTTTTGGTGTGAAAATTGATGAAGGCCAATGCCCCTATTTATAGTAATTTGTCATGGCATTTTGGTAGTTCTCTTAAACCTATCCTTCTTGAATTTGGACCCTTAGATCTAGGTTAATTTGAAGCATAAATCCTCACCATTCCATCTCACAAAAACATTCTCCCTCTCTCACTCCCCTACGCTCTTCCATTTTCCATTAATTCTCCTTCCCTTAAGTACACAATCCTCTCTCCAATTTGTCCCCTTCATCAATGTTGAATTAGCATGTGTTATATATTAAATAATAAACAAATCCCTACCCCTTCCACAAGCTATATGATTCGTCCCTCTCCCCCTCATTTCTCCAAGTTTGTGCTTCAATTCCTAGTTACCTTAAGTGTGTTTGTAACTAGAAGAAAAATGGCAGTTGGTTACAAACTAAGCAAAGATGCATTTTAGGGGTTTATTTGAGGTTTATTTAAGTTGCCTCATTAGCCTCTCAAGTTTGAACTTCAAGGCTCAATTAGAAGTCTCTAATTACTCCTTTATCATTTTAGAGTTAATTGTGTAAGTTGGGTAAAAGTTATGATGATACTTGATCCCAAGCTTAATATATGTTCTTGATCAAGATCAATTCTTGATTCTAATTTATGATTAAAATCTCTCATTGATCTAATTAATTTGCAAAGGATTTAATTCACTTGTGTCTTGAATTTTCCTATTGGTTACTCTTATATTTCTTGAATTAAATCAATTCCTCACTCCTCTACTAGACACACAACACTCACAACACACACACACGCACGCACGCACGCATGCACGCACGCACGCACGCACGCACACACACACACGCGCACACACACACGCACACACAACTCTCCCTCTCTCCTTCATCAATGTTTTAGCCAAAGTACCATATCCTCTTCCAAAACCATTAAGAAACTTAATGGCAAGTACTCTTATCCTCTTCCACACTTTATGACTTGCATGTGCTTTTTTCACCATGTGTTGATTTTAATATATTATCACAATTCCCCCCCCCCCCTTTTCCCAAGTCTCAAAACCGTGGCCCTCATCCTAAATTAGCTCTTGGAATTGTGTTTCATTATGTCTAATAGATGATGCTTAAAGCTTCCTCATTGGTCAATCCAATTCCTCATGGACTAAGCTTAATTATGTGATTAATTAAGGCCCTTGGATTTATTTGTGTTTGTTAGATTTAATTCTCTCCATTTATTCATGGTGAAAGCCTCATATTGGTTCATTTACTTTTATGAGGATTTAGATCATTTATCTGATTTATCATTGGCTAAACAAATTAAGAGGATTGAACCTATTTATCAAAGTATGATTGGTTACCATATTAATTATGATCAATAGTAACCCCTTTTATCCTAATCTTGATACTTAATTAGCTCTTGGTTCTTGATTAAGGTAATACATCCTTAATTATAATTCTTTAATTTACTTATTAACTAATCTCAAAAATTAATGTATTTATTTTAACTATTGCAAATTTAATTGTCCACTAGTTGTTGATAATTTCCTTTAATTGATTTAGGTATTTTTATAACATTTTATGGCCCTTTTTGATTAAATATAAACTATGTTTTAATATGATCATTATAGGGTATTTTATGATCCCTAAATGAAACTAGAGATTTTGGGTCTTTGGTTTATTTAATTCTAAGAGAAATTGCCTTAGAAAATAAATTAAATACACTACAAAATTTGAGACCACATATTCACCTATTTTAAATAGGTATTTATTTGTCAAAATATGACACTTATAATAAGTGAGAATTTTAGGGTATTACAATGAAAAATTGCAACAGTTGGCATTTGGATCTTGCATTTAATAGTAGCTTCAAAATCATAAAAGTAGAGACGATTTCAGTGCAATAGAGACACTAACTTTAGCAGATTCTAATTTGGTTTTTGTATGATTATCCATCAATCATTCAAATTTTGATTTAATTAGAGAGAATATAGAAAATCGACTAAGTGTAATTTAGTCTTTCTATTATTATGTTTTAATTTTTGGCCCTTCAAAATAATTATCATTTTTATGGTCATTCTTAATAAATATTATTTTTCTTAGGTTCTTTATTACAATTTTCCCTAGAATTTAGTCAAAATGAAATTGATTTTTCTAAAGAGAAAATTGGTAAATTTATATAGGATTAAATAAAATAATTTAAAGTATGTTTCCAAATTGACATACTATAATTATTGTGTAATATGAAAATTTATTTGAGAAATAAATATATTATTATTATTAAAAAAGAAATAAAAGAAAAGCAAAATAATTTGTCAAAAAAAGTAAAAGAAAAACATATGTTTTCATTTAATGGTGGGGACACGTCACTGTCCCCACCATCAAATGAATGGAGGGGAGGGGTTTTATGTAATAATACCCTAGACCCTCCCCCAATTTATAACAAATCCGCTGATGCGTGTTCCCTTTGGTTCGTGTTCTCTGGGTCAGAGCGAGAGTGGAGAGTGAGAGCGAGATCGACAGAGGAAGCTAAGAGAGCAAGAGGAGTTTGTTTGGGTGTGTTAAAGGAAGTTATTTATCCTCCTCTGATCTCTCGTCATTTTCTCTTGTCTCAGATTATTGATGATGAAAAATCTAGTGTTTGTCAAAGTTCAAAGTTTTAGGTGTTTCAATTTATTATTTAGCTTTTAATGGCACTAATGGTGTTAGAATAAGAATGAGTATGGTTTAATTTTATCTTAATGGTTGATTTAAGGAAATTACTGGGTAAGGTTTGATTGAGAAATTATGTTTTATGATAATGGTGCTCTTAAATTCAAATTTATTGATGAAGCTTATATTGATGATTGTATGGATTGATTTTGAGGTTTATGATGAAGGGTGACTATTGTGAATTAAGAGTTGAAAATTGAGTGTTTTTTAATGAATTGAGGTGATTGTAAGTAAATGATTATTCTATTGAGTGAGAAAGAATTAATGGAAGAAAGAAATAAGATTGCGTTGATAATTTGAAGAATGATTTATTTTAATTTGTGGGTATCTTTCATATATAAGGACTAAAGTGAACTAAATTTGGGGATTTTAGGATGATTGGAGGGAAATATGATGCTAATGATTTCAATGAGGTAAATAAAGTTATTGGATAGTAAAAATGTGATTTAGAATGAGGAAGTGAGTTATGGTAGTTAATTGAGAATTTTTGAATAAGTTAAAGTTAGGGAAGGAAGTGAGTTTTTTCCTTGAATTATATATTTTTTATAAAACCAAGATCTTATTGATATACAATTGTGTTTATTATGTAGAGTGAAACTTAATTTCATTTGCTAGACTTCAATGCTCTTGAGTTTGTTTCTTGTGTCAAATTGAAGTAATCACTTTGGAATTTATCTTGTATATTTGTTGAGTTTGATTATAAGTGTATGTTGGGATTTTCAATTGCTATAAATATAATTTATAGTATTTTACATATGAAAAATATGCGTACACACAAAAATTTATGTTTGAGTAAACCTTTTAGTTAAGTGGGTTTAAATTGTTTATGTTGATATTCTAATTTTGATTATGCATAACATTGAATGTTGAATATATGAAAAGAAATTATTGATGTTAAAGTTTGTGATATTAAGATGTTGAATTACGTATTATGATGTCAAATTGAAGGTGACTAGAGTGTTTTAGAAAATATATGTCATATTAACCAACTTAACAAACTTCTTTAATCTAATTAAATTAGGTAAAT
This sequence comes from Acacia acuminata, assembly GCA_019022655.1. Lineage (NCBI taxonomy): Eukaryota > Viridiplantae > Streptophyta > Magnoliopsida > Fabales > Fabaceae > Acacia > Acacia acuminata. Next base: position 3,241,918 of record JAFJYI010000028.1, on the reverse strand, counting down.
AAGTCTTCTATTAAAGATCAAAGGATTAAATAATTAAGTGGAACAAACAATTTGAAGTTTGGTAAGAGGTAAATACTATATTAAAGAATTAGGTATAGAAAGAATTTTGTTCTCTTTAACACAATATAAAATGTCTGGTTCCACCCAAATTAATTAGATTTAATTAGAAAAAGATAAATGGCAAAGATTGGCTAGATCTATGATGGTGTTGAAAAATCATGGGAGACGTCTTTCACACGCACAACACACGTATGGACACGTGTAAATGACATTAGTTGTAAAACAAAAAATTCATAAAAATGACCATATGTGTTAAATGATAACGGGAAGTTTATTAACACATTTAATCTCAACTTTGATTACACAATCGTTGTGGAATAAAATATTTGAAAATAGAGTAAATACCATTTTTGGTCTCTCGACAAAAAACGCGATCCTCATTTTGGTCCCTTATAAAAAAAGTCTTTTTTAGTCCATAAAAAAGGCGAATAAGAGTTTGACTTGGTTGACATTTTGATCCCTCACAAATTTCCAAAAAGTCCTTTTTTAGTTCATAAAAATGACGAATAAGGGTCGATTTTTTTTTTTTTAAGGGACCAAAATAAGGTCCGTATTTTTTGTCAGGGACCAAAAAATGTATTTACTCTTAAAAATATTTTTAAATCTCCAGCGTCATATGTAGCATATAATTAACTATAAGACGCTTGGGAGTTGAGACTAACAATATAATATAACAGTATAAGTTGGTGGGGATTGTAACGCAATGACACTTAAACATCTTTCTTAAGTTCTTTCTTTTTTTAGTCACGAGTTTGTGAGCTTTACCCACCATAGGTACGTTGCATATGTGAGATAGGGAAAAAAGAAAGAAAGTAAATTTGTCTTATTCAAAGATACAGTGATTAGATTTAAAGAATTTAAACATAATTTTAATAATTTAACTTTATATTTCATATAATATTGTTATTTATAATTAGTATTCCTTTATGTTATTCATTACAAAACATTATTTTTATTTTACAGATATATTTTAACCTGAAATATTAAAAACTACAAACGTTTGAAAATCAGATAAATTAAAATTTAAATCTAAGATTCTGTTGATTATTTTTCTGGTTCTTGAGTGAATGGTTAATTAATTAATTGGTGAAGTATAGCAAAATGACGTTAGGTGGTTACCCACTATAGAAAAAAGTTAATGAGAGGATAAGGTTGAATTAATGTACAAGGTATCCTATATGTATAGGTAAATAAAGAATAAAATATATCCACTTAGATGTAGTGGCCATGAATTCGAAAGAAGATCAAAGAAAAGTTGTCATGTTCGTATCCTAATATATTGAATTTTGCTCTAAAAGTTGTCATGTAAGAACAATACTTCTCAAGAAGATTTATTTTTATTTTGAGATTTAATATCACCCCAAAAGTTTTTAAATCATAATAATTTCATCTTAACTATTTATGTTAAGTTTAACCGTTGACTAAATATGTTGAGCAGACAAGTTTACATATCATCTATGTCATTTTTGTTAATATATGTTATTCCAAAAGCTTTTTGATTCAATATTGCTTTACAAGTTTCAAAATTGTAGCATTATTACCCTATTCGTTATACATTTATTAATTGACCAAATATATTGAAATGGAAGAGTGAACAATAGAGAAGAAGAAAAAGCCATTGATGAAGGAGGAGCTTACGTTCACCAGAGTAATAAAGAAAAAGATTCTATTACTAATTGCAAGACATACTGAAGGATACTGTTGAGAATAAGGCCATTAAAAGCCCTGTAGCTTGGGGACATTGAGGTAGATGACAACCTATTTGATTTTCTCTTCACCATGTAAGATGCTTCAATCTCTTTGATTTTTTGCAATCATTCATGCAGGATGCATTTTTTTATGATTTTTTTCCTTATTTATATCTATGATATGGAAAAATGAAGCAGAGGACATGTGATTTTATCAAATTAGCATATTTAGTCAACTAAAGATCAAATTATGGTTAGATGAAATTGCTACAGTTTAGAAACATGTGGATACCAAGTGCTCATCCGTGAAAACTTTTAGAAAAACTTTGCAACTTAATCCAAATCATAAATGATGTGAATGACATATAGATCAGTCAATTCAATATATTTAGTCAATTAACTGTCAAAATTAACCTAGATAATGGTGAGAGTGACATTACTATGATTTGAAAATTTTTGAAGTGACATTGAATGCAAAAAAAAAAAAAAAAAAAAAAACTCCTTTTCTATGTGACCACTTTCAAAGTAAAATTGAACCTTAATTCTATTATAAACATGTAGTTATAAAGAATACATAAGACAACAAGAATTTGTTAGGACTATGTAGCTCAATGAGACTAAACACCTCGCTTATGACTTTTTTAAACATGATGTTCCTCTATAAATTAATTAGATATGTTGAATGCATGAGTTATGGCAAAAATACTTCCCTAAAGTTAGGGTGTGTTTGGTTCAGGGGAAAGGGAGGTGGGGTGATAATTAATTTACCATTAAATCTTTATATATGAGTTTATATTTATTTTATCTATGTTATATGAATTAATTTACATCTCAAATCAAATGGCATAATTTATTAAAATTCATTCTCATCTCAACGTGTTAAAATGTGTAGAAAGGTGATAACATGATTTTTTTTTAATTTCTAATTAATAAAAAAATTTAAAATTTAAAATTAGAACATTTATTGGGAAAAAAGTTCAATAAAATTTTATTCTAATTTTATATTTAATTAATTTTCCCTCCGTGTTTGGAATGAGTGAAGGGTTTATTTTTTCTCATGGGATTATTAATACAATGTCACAAAAATTATGAGGAAAAAATAATAAATAAATTTTTATTTTAAATTAATTTTCTCTCCGTGTTTGGAATGAGTGAGAAGTTTATTTTTATTTTCTATGAACATTAATAGAATATCACAAAAATTCTGAAGATAAAATACTTCAGAAATATAGCTTCCCTCCAAATAAATGGGAGTGGGGAAGAGGAGGTTTGTGTTAGAATTAGGCCCAAAATATATTGTGTTGAGTCCTGGATTGTTTAGTTGGGCCATTTGTAGCCCAATGTTTAGAGTGCGCTTAGGTCTATTAGGTTTAGAGTAGGTCTTAGGAATATAAATATGTGGGACCACTCTATGATCCATTTTTGTACAATATTATTGATATGGAATAAAGTATGTTTTTCTCTCAATTATTTCTATATTCCTCTAGCTAACAGTTTGGGCCCTTCCCCCACCCTTTTATTCTCCTCCAATTAAACATACCCATGTGCTGAAATTTGTTGTGCATTTTCTTACTCGCCGCAAATTTATGATTATTATTAGGTTAAATAGCAAATCCCATCTGGAAGTATATGTCTCGAGGCAATGTTACGTTGAAAGTTTTTTCTGTCTTAATATCGCTTAAAAAAATCTAAAAATATAGCAATGTTGCTATTTTTCATTAAAAAAAGGTAATGGTTAATATCAATTTTTCACCGTCAATGTTAGTTTTTTAATAGAAAAAAGATAACATTGTTATGTTTTTAGATTTTCGGGCGACATTGAGACTAAAAGAACTTCTAGGTTAACATTACTTCTTGAGCGTATACTTTCGGGTGAATTTTCTACTTACCCCATTATTATTTTTCGAATGATTATAATTACTTTTATGTTCACAGCAAGCTAGCAAGAGCTGTAAGCACGTAACTGAAATAATAATAAAATTTTAAACATCGAATTATATATAAATGAATTTTTAAGATATAAATTTAAAGTTAAAATATCCATTTAGTCTTTAAATTTACATCATGTTTCATTTTAGTCCCTTAATTTTAGTATTATTAGTTTCATATAATAGAAAAACCTGACTCAACAAATTTAAATAGTAACTCTATTTCTAAAGTTTGACAAAGCAAATTTATAATCATTTCAAAATTTCAAAATTTAAATTAAAATCAATCTAATAATTTTTTATATATTTAATATAATCATTTTTATATTAATTATAGAGGGAATATTGGGGATATACCCATATATGGAAATATATACGAGGAATGGGCCTTTTTTTTTTTAACAATTCTGGCTATATTCATTACTAGGAGCGAGGCTATTACAATCAAACGAAAACATACAAACAGTAAGCTATAGAAGCAGGAAATTTACGACAATGAAATGGCAAGAAAATCATAAACAAGTACATAGGAATGGGACTTGATATGATGAAAAGTTGTAATATACTTCCATCTAAATAAGGGTAATAGATAATATCCAAAAAAAAAAAAAAAAAAAAAAAAAAAAGTGTGATAGAAGAAAGACCAAAATACCCTTAAAAGTTTAATAGATGAGAAAGCGGGAAGGTAATTGTATTTGAGCTTCAGTAATATATTCCCTGTAATATGAAATTAGCTTTTGTCGTATGTAAGAAGAACCTATATGCAATAACCTTCTGTCATATACGATTCATTAATGGTTAAGTATTAATTTTATCCCTAAAATGCACGCTTAAGAGCAATGTTGCCCTATAAATTTTTTTGGAAGTAATGTTGCCCCAAAAGTATAAAAACATAGCAATGTTGCCTTTTTGTTAATAGTCTTAATGGTCAAACTTTAGTTGATTGCATTATGCTAATGTGGATTGTCTACGTGGCATCTTTCTCACTTTTTTTTGGGTTAAGTAGCAATTTTGCCCCAGAAGTACGCACCCAAGAACAATTTTTCCCTAGAATTTTTTTTTCGGGTCTCAATGTTGCCTTGATCCATTGGATGGATTGTCCATCTAATCGTTTCGTCAACTATAAAAGGTCGTTCTAGTGAAGAAAATTTTAACTTAATTTTTGTCACTTCGCTACTATACATATACTATTCTTCATTCTACCATATTCCATATATTGTATGATAACTCTGCATTTGGTTGTGTTCGTATGGGCTCCTAATCGATAGTGCCATCTTTTTGGAGACACAATCTGTTATATCCTGAGAGACAATTGTTCGTTGTTACACCCCTACCGGCCTCGCCCTCTTAGGTGGCGGGCTAGAGGGATTCCTTCATTTAATTACCATTTCTTCGTTATTAGGCTCAATTAACATGTATCAGAGTGAGCGCAATTGAGCATTTAACCTGTTTGGACTATCTACTGTACTGGTAAAAGTAAAATAAATAGGAAATAAAAGACCCTGAAGCAGTTAATCCAAAATAAATACCAAAATAATACATACCGTCATCTCAAATATATGTACAAACATGATAGGGCATTCCCTATTCTTCAATATGTACCGATAAGCACTTATTTTATTTTTTTCGAAAAGGGGTCTTCACATCAGGCACGTCTCCCTGTGACTACAAAAGAGTCTAGGGTCTGATAGTGGCCCCCAGAGTAACTGTCAATACTCAAATATTAAATGTGTAAGGAGTATGTAAGTTACCATGCTTGACAAAAATATAAGAGCATGCCAAGCACATACCATATATGCATTCAGATCATACCACAGTAAAACATACATCACAATCTATAGAACTCGTACAGCTGCTTTACCAAGGCAAGCCTTGGTCTCATTGGACTCTCAACCCGTAAAGCCGCCCTCACTAGGCCAGCTCCGAACTGAAACTCAACCCGTACAACCGCCAATTAAGGCCGGCCTCGGACTGAACGTCCTCAGCGCTAGGAATCATATAACTCTGTATGCATATTTGGCACAAACATATACAAAGAAAAAACACATGGCAAACACTAACATACAACAAAACACATAAAGATATCTGAGTAAGGCGGTTACTACCTGGTAGGGTATGTACCGTCTTAATATTTTATCATACCTGATCACTTTTCCAAAAATTCCCTTGAACTAAATAATACCAAAATACCTTATTTTTAGTATTTCCAAAAATACCCTTGCATTTTTAATTAAATCCGAGCCCTTTTCATATTTTCTAGAAAATTCAGTGAATTTGGCCCAACTTCAAGGATTTTTAATAAATTCCAAAAAAATAATATTTGTATGAAATCAGTGAGGTTTGAACCATTAGCGTGTCTATTTTCCAGTAAAAAGATTTCCAGAGTCCAAAAGATTCCATATCTTAGCGTGGAGCTCAATCTTTAGCCTCTGATCAGAAACATCCTGGTGCTTCCAGAGTCGTATTCAAAAATTATTTTCTTTCAGTTGGTAAATCAAAAATATATTGAATTACATATCAAAATGATGCCCCAGATGTGTAATTTTCACCTGTAAAATTTCATCTCAAAACAACGTCTTTTACGATTTTAAAAACATATTTGAAGCTTCCTGTCCAGAATCCCAGAATACTAGCAGCAAGCTTCTTCTTTGAGTTTTCGGGGTTTTCGAGTTCAGAAACTTAAATCATAGCTTAACCCCACACAAAATCACGTTTTAGACTCAGTGGAACCCTCAAAAACACCAAAATCAAATCACAACACCAAGCCCTAACCACTTGCACGAAAATCCCGACTTTGAACTTCAAAGAGTTGAGTTTTCGGTGTTTACCTGAAATCGGAGATCCGGCTTGGTGTTTTTGATGATTGGCTCTTGTTTTTGGCTATGGAACTTGGCTGAACTCCTCTTTCTCCCTTGAAAAATTTTGTGCTTCATGGTGTAGGAGAGAGAGAGCATGTGTTTTAATAATGGTAGAAGTACAGATCAGTCCAGAATAACTGGAGTAAAATCCTGTCCAGTAATTAATGCAATTCATTTGGCTTTTTGAATTTTTCTCCAAGAAATTCCAGAGAATTCCAGGGAGCTCTAGGGTTCATACATGTGGTGAAATTCCCCTTAAATATCTGGATATTTCTTTTCTTTTGGGGCAAATTACCCGTTTTGGCCCGAAACTTTCAAAAATTACAATTGTGGCCCAGAACTTTTTAATAATTACCAACTTTTCCTGACATGTTTTGTCTGCCCAAGGGACACATGTGGTGCCATTTTGGGCCCAGATGTCAACCCTAATCAATTTTTGCTCATTTATTCCCATTTTGCCCTTTTTCTCTGAATATGGGACCCGCGGTTGAACTTTTGCACTGATTTCTCTTTTCTCTTTCTTCAACCACATTTTTTGATAATTATGCGTGCTAGGTGGAGCCTCTTGGGGCCCACAAATCTGATCCCTTGCATTCAATTCCCTTTTTCCACTTTATCTGTCCAATTTTTGCTCTACTGGTCCATATCGGGCCCCGCTGGTTATAAAGGTGCTTCTTTTGCACTTTTCTTTAACTTTTCTAGATATTCTCCCCTGATTGGATATACATATATGGCACCTTTTTAATTTCTAATATGACCCCACATTTGTTTCATTCAGTCCAAAAGAAGCCCCTAACTGGTCCCTATCGATCCTTTTTCTACCGATTAATCACTGTGGGACCCATATTTTGAGTTTGGCTCTGAACATGACTTAAATCACCTGACTTTCTCTTCCCACTTTCCTCAAACATGCAGAGGATCTTTATCTGTCCAAGAAATGTCATACTTCCTGAACCGGGTTTAGTAGTCTGCCTAATTTAGGCTTATTCTCAATTTTCAGGGTCCAAAGTTCAGGATATTACATTCGTGATCCTTTAACATATGTATAAAGGAAACAAATTGTTTAAAAGAGACAATATCTGTTAGGCTCGAGATTCCATCAATTTCATCATAATTATTTTTTGCAATCCCATGAGTTCTACTGTTTACTCTTTGAGTGAGCATCAATGGAGTGTTCTACTGTTTACTATTCAGGAACTTGAATTTTGATCTATGTTATTCTCTGATTTTGTTTTCTTTATGGTTGTTAAATCAAGATTTATGGACTGTAAGTAGTTTAGGAGTATAATGCTACATTTTCTTCTAATATTTGAACTGTTAGAATAAACCAGATTCTTTATGTTATCAAGTATTGAGTATATTTATACAATGAGAAGCAACAATACTTGCTGTTTTGGTCTCAAGTGAATATGTACTTGCATTAATAATCTGTGCCACACCCGGAGGCATTATTGGTTTAACATTGGAGCATCAATTTCCATTTAGATTATTGTCTTATACTGTCTTACCGTTATGGCGTTCCAATTGCTTCAAGATTATTGTCTTCTACTGTGCAATAATGCCTCATTATTCATGATTTTCGTGTATTTAACTTTTGAAGTGGGGAATATTGTAGGGATGATGATAGGACCTTTTAGGCAAAAAGGTCCAAAGCTTTAGAAAACTAATGAAATTAAACTGAATTAAACAAACTGATCTTTCTTGTTTTCATTAAGCAAATTACGCTCATAAATAGGAGGAATACAACTGACGCCACTCACATCAATCTAGGACTCCACTAAGACTCTACTAGCACCATGTAATAACTCATGGTTGGAAACTAGGACCACTAGTAGATAACATTAATTGAATAAAATAAATGATAAAAAAAATCTGCAAAATAAATAACAAATAAATAACAAACTGCTACAAAATAGGAAAAGAATAACAAGCTGCAAATTAGAAGGAGGTTTCCCACTTTCTCTAGTTGCAACCACGTTCTCCAATATTACTCGGAGGCATGAAGTGGTCGTATCATTTTCCCTCCCGCTGGGAAAACGAACCTTTTCCTCAAGGTTTGAGATATCTTCATCGTTGATGGGCGTTAAAACGGGTAATGGTCTAGGTGACTTGTGTTAGATATGATTAGTTTTGATGATGTCTTATATAGATGCCGTTATTAAAAGCAAAAAGATTGAGTAATAAGTTATCTCCTAAATGGACTAACTACTGTATTTAATGTAGATTAATCCAAGCTGAATTATAGAGATTGATCAAGAAAGTAGATTGAAGAAAGAAGTTCTTGCACGCAATATAATGAGAATATCAGAATGTCAAGGAAGCAAGAAGTTATCAAATGATTTTTGGAATAGTCAAGAGGAAGAGGAAATATTGAAGAAGGTAGGACTTGCAGAGAATGATGAGTCCAAATTGAATGACGAGGAACGATCAACAAGAAGATCAATAAAGAAGTATTGAATTAGAGAAAGAAGATGTGAAGTCAAATGATAAAGAATGATCAAGAGAAGAGAAGAAAGAAAGAATTGAATTGTGGAAAATGATCAAGAGAAGAGAAGAAAGAAAGAATTGAATTGTGGAAAATGATCAAGAGAAGAAGAAAGAAATGAAGAACTTGCTGAATGGAATGAAGATATCATTATTCAAGTTCTAGAAGTCTCCACGATCAAATGGAAGTTGGAATGACTCAATTTAGAGTTAAAGTCAACAAAAATCAGCTTCAGGATGAGAAAACTCAAGTTCACAACTCAAAACTTGAGTTTCCTACTTCACTACAATGATTTGCTCCTCTGGTACAACAAAACTCGAGTTTAGGACTCAAAACTCGAGTTTGTAGTGACTTAAGCACTGTGGCATCTCTCGAACTAGGAAAACTCGAGTTTACAAGTGAAAAATCAAGTTTTAAAGTCAAAACTCGAGTTTACACGGTCTTCAAGAACTCGTTTCACGTTCAACTTGGGCAAGGTCTGGTAATTCGACGATATCTCCCAAACCAGAGATCAGATTGAGGTGAAATCAGTGGCATATGAAACTAAACTCCCAATACGTCATATCAATGAGCTATAAATTTTTGAAATTGACAGTGAAATCCACGCCACATAGCAAACCAAGCTTCAATGGTTTGAGTGTATCTCAAAAACTACAAATCCGATTGAGCTGAAATTGGTGGAGTATGAAAATAGACTCAAAAGGCTTTCCATCAAGAGTTGAACAGACCAAAACGGAGTTCAGACCAAGGAGATATGACCTTTGAAAGTTGACAGTTAGTTCAAAAAGGCTCAACAAAGTCAAAACTTGAGTTTGTAAGTACAAAACTCGAGTTTTCGGGTTACAGAGAGCAGCGAACTTCAGAGTATCTTCCAAACTCAAGTTTGTGAAACCAAAACTCGAGTTTTGATCAGACAGAGAGCAATATGGAGTAATGCAACCTCAAAACTTGAGTTTTCATCTTAGCTTCAGAAAATCACCGTTTCGAAAATCCTGATTCTTCTGATAAACATCTAGATGATTACCCAAATGATTTATAACACTTCTTAACATTATTTATATCATATGTGTACATGTTTCAGATGATCAAAGGCTGTTAAACTGAAGATCAAAGGGAAAGTAAATGCTGATGTCATAGCTAGTTCAAAAAACGAAGTTCTAACGGTTAGTTCCATCTGAGTCTAACGGATATATCTCTTTATCTAACAGTCATTAAATCTTCAAACGGTCATATATTGATCTCTACCTATAAAAGAGGACAGATTCAAGCAGAAAAACGCAGAGACACGAGCTTACATCTTCAACATGCTAATACTCTGATCTTCACATCATTTACTCTCTATTTTTCATGTTTAGATAGCTTATCATAGAGAGTGAAGTGATTTATATTGTTCTTCAGTGTTTATTCATTCACTTCTGAGAGAGAAGATTTATTGTAATCATCCTATCCTTCTATCTGAGAGTTACTCAAGACTGTGTAATCTTAAGTGGAAAACCCATCATATTGATTATAGCTTGTAAGGGGAGTAAGTTCTAGTAGAGAATTAATTCGAGTACAGAGTGTGTAATCAAGTGGGTGTATTGATTACAGTTTGTAAGGGGGAATGAATCCTAGTGAGAGGATTACTCCAAGTACGAACATGTAATCAAGTTGAAAGAAGATAGTGGATTGAAAATCTCAAGTGGAGCTTGAGGACCGGACGTAGGTCAAGGATTGGACCGAACCAGATAAATCTCGGTTGCATATTTTCTTCCCTTATCTTTTATGTTTCCAGCATATATGTTTGAATGACTATCTATTGCTTTATAACTCTTTACTGTCATACAAACTGGTTTTACTAAGTTGCAAAAAGATTTTCAAAGTTCCTAAATTTTTATACTTCACCCAATTCACCCCCTCTTGGGTTCAGCCGGTTCTTACAACTCGGGGGGTCGGATTGGTGGTTTGGATTTTCTGGAGATAGGTCAAGATCGGGAGTGGTGATAGTGATGTCGCTCAAAAGGAGGAGGGTGGCTGGGGTTTTGCATCTGTGAGTACGGGTAAAGGGCTCGTCGCAATTGAAGCAAAGTCCCAATTCTCGTTGTCTTTGCATCTCATCAGCTGTAGGGTTGCGGTTACTGGTTGGGGACTGGTTATGCGAGGTGGGAGATGTACGGGAAGGTGGGGCTGGTAATAAAAGTGGCTGGTGGAGTGCGGTGGCGAGGGAAGGGCGAGCCGAGGTGGTGGGGGGTACAGCTGCGAGGGAAGGAGGTGTGTCGGCCAATTTTTCTTCCTGGAGCTTAGCCAGTCCTTGAGCCTTAATAATCGTTGTGGGGTGGAGGGCTTGAACTTCTCGGCGTATGTGAGGTTGGAGACTGGAGATGAAGTTGTGCAAGAGGAAGGTGTCAGAAGGTCGGTGGTACGGTTGGCTAAGGCCTCATATTCGGTCACATAGGCTGATATAGTTGAGGTTTGGGTGAGCTTGGCAAGGGCGCCCATATGGCTGGTGTATGGTGAGTCCCCGAATCGATTTTCCAGGCTTTGTGTAAATGCATCCCAAGTATGAAATGTGGTATTGTGAAAAGTCCATTGGTACTATAACATCCTAGATTTAACTTAACATAATAACTAATTAAAAGTTGATCAATAGCTAAGTAATGCTTCAACACTTGCCAAAATACACAAAATTTAAATTAGAGTGTGCAGAATGAGCCCTAACGTGGCAATATACAACCATCAAACATACATCAAAAAGACAGAAGCACTACTTTTGGCAGAAGTAGCCTAAGCTTCCGAGGTCTTCCCTGACGAACCTAGACGGGAACTATCACTTGAAAAATGTGGTAACCATCAATCCAACTTATTACGAATACTAATATGTGCTAGTGAGGTGCCAAGTGGAATAATTTATATAACAAAATATTAAAAATATAATTCACCAATATACACGTCACAAAATTTCATATCATAAATGCTTGATCAGAAATTATATATCAAGTTTTCATTAACACAATTCCCAAGATGCCTCCCATCAATCCAACCGAACCGCCTTATTTCCTCCGACTAGACCCATGGGCTAAGTCACATCCATGTTAATGGTTACTCACAAGCTCACTGATCATGTGATGAGGACTGGCCAAAATCCCCAGAGCACATGTCCCAGACCATGGGTCTTTTCCCCACATTGAATAAGTAGGGTGTCGTAAGCCCTCTTTGAACTAGTAGGTCAGTCGCTCATTGAACAGGTGGGACAATGAAAGTCCATCAATGGAGGCCTCACCACGTGGTGGAATAAACTACTCAATTTCTTCCCAATTCAACCCTTTCGATAATTATCATAATAAATATCATAATATCAAAATTCTCAATTCTTATAAATAAATAAATATATAAATATGTATATATTCACAATTCAAATCATAAGGTTCCACAAGGCAATTTCTATTAAGATATTCATAATCATAAAATACTCACAAACATCATACTAGTACACATAACAAGTGAAAAGTGTTTACCTCTCGCCGAAGCTAACAACTATCACACTGCTCCTAATCCAAGGGCTCAAACATACGTCAAAAATCAATCTACCACAACCAATTTACTAATCATTAATAGTTCTTCTAAAACTCTATGTAAAATTATAACTTATAATTTCATTAAAAAAAATATACAAACAAGATTATAATGCTTGAAGTGGGCAAACTATGACGGTACTAAAAAAAATTAGGGAGACCATTATAAATATTAATTCTCCTTTCGATTTACTATTAATTAATAACCCCCTTTTTATTATTTATTAGTAATTTTCTAATTTATTTATTCCATTTTTTTACTAATAATAATAATAATAATAATTATTATTATTATTATTTATTCCTATTTTTAATAATAATAAAAAAAATTATTTATTTATTTTATTATTATTGTTGTTCTTTTTTTATTTAATTCATTATTATTATTATTATTATTTATTATTATTATTTATCTACAATTATTTTAAACTCTCAAAGGCTATCCTAACACTTTAAATTAGGAGTTATAATACTAATCATCATTTAAATTATGCTCTTTAGATATGGTTAGAATTATATATACTCTTTTGGATATTCAAAAAAAATATAGTATCTTATTATTTCAAATGAAGCATCAATGAAAGTTTTATAAGAACATGCACTTATGAGTTCTTCAATATTGTTTAATGGTAACTTCTCGAAACTGGCGACCACGCCATACATATTTCATTTATGAAATTCCTTTTCAACTAATAAAATAGCATGAAAATGTTAAAAGTGGTCCCCTTGGTGAACATGTGTGTGCAACGTCCAACTTTCACTGCATATGTTGGCATCATTCTTGCCCCACACTAGTATAAATATCATGTACTTCTATTACTATTAATGGGTAAACTAGATATATTTCTCTCCATTTATCATACGTGTGTGTATATATATATAGTGTGTGTGTTTATATGTCAACAAATTTTCTGCTCTCTCTTTTTTTTATGTGTACAACGTGAACATACATATAAGACAAAAGCTTTCTTTTATTTTCTATCATTTCCAAGTCCACATATATTCTTATATACTATCAGCAAGCTTTCTCTTGACAGCTAAGTCTATTTTTTTCCTCCTAATGCAACAACACCTATATTTAAACACATGACAGCAATTTAATGCAGCAACGTCTTCCTATTAATTCACCAAGTACAGCGACACTTATAAATACACACCTCATGCAGCGTTTTCTATATGTGTTTCTTGCATATATATATATATATATATATATTTAGACAGTAAAAGCTTTCCTCTCCTCCTATCCCCAAAGACAATATATATATATATATATATATACACTCTATTCACATGGCAGTAACAGTTTCAGTTTTCCCTCCTTGTGTAGTAACCTAAACACTCACTTATGTGTGTGTGTCTCACAGCTAGAGTATATATATATTTGCAGTGATATGGCATTCCCACTTCCCCATTTCAGTTTCATAGGACAGCAACATATATCAGTAGAAGAACCCGTGACTTACCTAAGCTCTAAGCTTCTTTGTTGTGATTTCCATCAACGCCTTTCACCCCTGTTTTTCGGTGTAAACGCAGAGGAGGAGGATCACAAGTATAGCCATAGTTGAATCTCTTTCCCTCACGGTTCTTGCTCTCTCTCAGAGTCTCCCTCTTGGCTGGTTGAAACAATACCATGATACACAGAACAACGAGCCTGAATATATAACGAGCCGAGGGTTTGCCCGAGGAAAAACAAACGATGGACCGAGAGTTTATAATGAGAGAGAGGGGTTCTGGGCTCAAGAAGCATGGTGTTTCTGACTCTGCTGTGCCAAACCGTGAAAGTAGCCGAATTGAATCTCCTTTTCTGCGTTTTCGTTAGACGCACTGTGATTTCTTGCGTGTCTCCAACTGATATGGCTGTCTCTTTCTTTCTTTCTTTCTTTTTTTTTTTTTTTTTTTTATTTCCTCACGTTGCAGCTGGGTACTAGGTCTATTGGAGATTGAATATTAATCAAACATTGAAAGTTCTATTGGGCTGGAAGGAGATATCAACGTGGTTGGCTTGATATGGGCTTAAGGTAGTAGTATTATGAGATATCTAATATGTTTTTTTTTTAATAAAAAATTATTCTAGGCCATAAAATATTAATTTCATAATTCTTTGGCCTAAAATTATTACGTACAAGTATTCCTTGAATTTATTCTTTTATTATAAATTTCTCAAGGAAAATAAGCCTTTATTTCAAATAATTAACTTCATAATTATTCAAGCCAAATTTCACAATTTAATTTCCCATACAATATTCCAAATTTTCAAATCCCGGAATTTGGGATGTTACAGGTACCAAGCCAGAGTTGGCCATCCATATGGAAGGACGCTATCTGCAGGCGTTGAGGAGGTGGGGTTTGGAGGAAGCTAAAAAATTGTGTGACTTTGAAAATCCAACCTCGAGGATCATGACCATCAAAGCTTGGGAAGTCAAGCTTGAAGGGGTGAGGTTGGGGTGGTGGCATCAATGGGTTGTTGGGTGGTGGTGGTAGCGGTGGTGGTGGGCGAGGGGCTTGATTAACTCGCTCAGCCAGTGCATTGATATTTGTGGAGAGAGTCTAGAGTTGATCAGTGATGAGGGTGGTTTGGTCGGATAGGTAGTCCATGCGAGTGTTGGCCTGAGTTGATACCTCTTGCAGTCGTGTCTCCAACCGATCATTTGTCTCGGCTAAGAGTTCTTCCAACTTCTTGAAACAAGTGCCTTCGGCCATGGGTGGAGGCGGAGTTTTTCCTCTCAACGAGAGCACAAAAATGATAGGACCTTTTAGGCAAAAAGGGCCAAAGCTTTAGAAAACTAATGAAATTAAACTGAATTAAACAAACTGATCTTTCTTGTTTTCATTAAGCAAATTACACTCTATAAATAGAAGGAATACAACTGATGCCACTGACATCAATCTAGGACTCCACTAAGACTCTACTAGCACCACGTAATAACTCATGGCTGGAAACTAGGACCACTAGCAGACAACATTAATTGAATAAAATAAATGATAATAACAATCTGCAAAATAAATAACAAACTGCTACAAAATAGGAAAAGAATAACAAGCTGCAAATTAGGAGGAAGTTTCCCACTTTCTCTAGCTGCAACCACGTTCTCCAATATTACTCGGAGGCATGAAGTGGTCGTATCAGATGATGAATTTGATATTGATCTTGAATACATAATGGTCATTGAAGCAATCTGGCTTTCCGTCCAGGCGTGAACTTATGTTTGGCATGTTGTTGTAATGAATTGTATTTTCAAAGAGAATTTCTCTGCAAAATATGTGATTAGCACAATGGAGTTTAACTGCATCTCTCATCTCCTATGGTTTAGTCTCTGTGAAATGTGTCTTGTAACTCATTGAATTGAACATTTGGCATCAGGTATTGCAAGTCTTGAGAGGGATTGAATGAAGTTATTATTGAAGCTACTATGTTATTTAGTTCCGCACTCATCTCCAATTAAAAGGATGAACTCATGCCACTTGGATTCAATTATTTTTTTTAAACTCAGTTTTCATGATGTTTCTGAAATGGTTACTTTTTCTCTTCATTGACAGCATATGGTCCTTCAAGGTGTTCAATAAATAATGGAGGCTGCTGGTCTGATACTAGAAATGGAATAACTCACTCAGCTTGCTTAGTTCAGTACTGCAATATCTTAGTCTTCAGTTTTTGTTTTGCCTTGAGAAATTCTAAGTTGTGTGTATAGTGCTAGCTGACTTTATAATAAGTCAATGAAAACAAGATAAAGTGGGCATTTCAGATTGTGGGTTTATTGGTTCATTAAATTTTTGGTAAATTTCTATTAACAAAAAGGTAGTATACCTAAGAACTTCTCATTTTTCCATCTCCTTGAAATGGTTCATGGCTGGCTTAATTCCTCTTTCTATATGCAGGAATACGGAATATATAGAAGGTTGTCAGTGCCCGATGGACTTTCATGGTGAGGGTAAAAATTGTGAAGGTAATCTCGAATTCTATTGTAGCAAACCAAGATGGGCTTTCATGTCTTCTTTAAACAATACATAGTTAACTTTAGCATTCTGATTATTTTTTTTTTTTTTATTTTTTATTTTTTATTTTTTATGCAGATATTGATGGATGCAAAGAACGAAGTGCATGTCAATGTGACGGCTGCAGCAGCAAAAACACATGGGGTGATTATGATTGCAAGTGCAAGGGAGATCTTGTGTATATAAAAGAACGAGACGTTTGTATTGGAAAGATACTGACTGAACTCGAACAATAAATTTCAAAACTTGTTCATTTCATTGTTCCTGGGAATTCCAACTTGTATTAAACCAATTTCAAATTCTCTTTGGGATGGAGAGAAAGGCTAGGGGATGCATTCATACTTACTCTGCTTCTGTCTCAGCAAAATGTGGGACAGTTCAAATCTGTAACAAGCAGAACTAATACTTCTAATAATTTTTTATCACAGAGGTTTTTGGGCTGCACATGGAAGAGCTGCATGTAAAGCAAGAAGAACAAGCAAGAAGAAATTTCAAATCGTGATAAAGACATCAAACTTTTAGAAGCTGTAATCCAAACACTTGGAGGAAAAGAATCCCATTATGCATCTGAGTAAAATCCATCATTATTAAGGGTGGGATTCATGTACCTTTTTTTTTTCAAAAAAATTATTTTTTGGTGTATATTGAATAAGATTGGTACTCATAATGTAATAATTATAGAACCTCCTTAGAAGTCTTCCTTTTCCTATATTTTTCTTTTGTTAGATTTCATGGGTAATTACCCACGGAATTATGTCTGAAAATTCCATAAGTAATTTTCCCACGGAATCCGTTGCCAATTTACCACGCATACTTCTGTCTGCTGCTTTCCATCCCTAATTTATGACTGAATCTTTCCATAAAAAATTCCATTGGTAATTAGTGACGGACTAAAATTCAGTAAGAAAATGTCTTTACCTGGTTTTTTCTACTACAGACTTTGGTCCGTCGGAAATTTATTATCTACTGAATTCCAGTGGCAATTTCCGTCCAAATGAAATTACCACAGAATTCCGTTGGTAATTTTTGTCAGTGATAGCTTGTTTTCTGTAGTGCTGTTTCTCCAGTGATAATCGTTGTCTCCAACGCTCACCCCTCTTTCTCGTTCTCTCTTTCTCTGATTCAGGTTTGCAGGACGGAGGAAATGAAGAAAATGGAAGGAAAAGCATGCACCTTTTCTTCTGTTTTTTTATTTTATTTTTATTTTTTTATAGTTTATTTTTTCCCTTTTAATTTAATTTAATTATAGATTTATCTCATAGCACTGGTTTCTTTTCAATTGCACAATTCACTTTATCAAATTTTGATGGTCTTTTTTTCTTATTGAAGATCTTATCTAATATTTTATTAAGATTAAATATTTCAAACATATTATTTATATTTATTATAAAATGCATTGTATAAGCATATCTTTAAGTAGTTAAAGAGTTTTGCGGATTTTAATTTGTTTACATTATTGAGTCGTCACGTACATTTCAATAAATTAAATGATAATTTTAATATTATCTAACAATGGTTGATGACATATAATTATATATTCACAAACAATGGAGATTCTGTAACCTCACCGGCAAAGACGTATCTTGATCCATAAAAGATCACATGAAGAAAAAAAAAAAAAACTCCATTGCTTCATACAATCAAGTCAATTATGAAAGAATGCAACGTTTTACCCATTCAGCAGGATATGGTCCCTTCCTTTTCCTCTCGTGAGAGATCAGGTACAGGAAGTTCTGCATTCTCTAATTCATTTTTGAGCCAATTGCGATAGATTGCATCATAGGAGTAATACACGCTCTAGTTAAATGCATAATATACATATACATGTTAGGCAGCTGTCCACCTGGAATAATGTGATTAAACTAAAACAACCAAACTAAGAGTAATTCAATCATACCCAGTCTTGGAACTCTCTCAGATCCTCAGAAACATTATAATACTCATCAAGTGTTTCTGAATGCTGTTTCCAGGGTTCAGCAAGAAAACTAAGTACTGTATGGGCACCTATGGGCATTGCCGGAACTCTCCACATAGAAATCAGAGCAAACTCCCTGAAGAGTATATTGCTACAAGGAAAACGAAATTATAGGATAGACAATTAAAACTCAGAAGTGATAAAGGAATAATCTGCAATAGCATAAATGCAAAGCCATAATACTGTGGGCTGTGTGCACCAACAGTTCACAAGAGGACTGGTAGGATCAGGTTGTAAGAACCTAGGAACTACAACTATCATGTTCAAGAAAGACAGACAGAAGAATATGACTGAACATTATTAATACTGATAAGTAGTGAGAGACATTTATACAATAGGCCTCAATTTCATCACTAGCACACTGTTCAAAAGAAAATACTGGAAGATAGGGAAGCAATGCAATGTACCACCTACCTATGTATACCAATGCTCGGAGAAGAAGCTTTTCACTCCTTTAACATTAGTGATTGTAGATGCTGGTGTAAATAATTATCACTAAATTATCACTAGCACACACGCTTATGACCAGTTGCAATTTATTTGTGGCTACAACCTCTGCAAAGATTATATATTTAAAGATGGTGGAGATGAGGTGAAGGTGACAACGATGACAATGCTAGACGAGAAGGAAGGAGACGATGGTGGAGATGACTGGAGGTGATGAGTTAAGAGTGGAAACCGACGGTGAGAGAGGATGAAGCAGATGACGGTGGTCGGAAGTCACTGGTGGTTGGGATTTCTGGCGAACGGTGGAGAGAGGGAAAAACTAACGGTGATGATGGAAGAAGATTGATGAAGACGGTGGGAAAAAATTTTGAACACACATGCATAATAGCGTCTGAATATATTCTCGGGACGCATTTAGAATCGGTACATTCCAATGTTATCGGGTGCCCCAAAGGGACGAGCCTAGCTGTGCACTTCTCCTATATAATAGTTAGAAGTAGTCGAAGTTTGTCCGATGTGGGACTTGTACTAAAAACCAGATGCTAATTAAAAAGTGTTCACACGCCAACTGGGTGGTAAGCTGCAGGATCTGGATCAACTGGCACGGTATATTATGCATCCGGGGTGGTATCCGCTCGAACTACTGATGGAATTAGGTCAATCGGTGAACCTCAAACCGGCTTCCAAGGATTGAGATAGGCAGCAGAATTGAATCAGAAAGCAAGACAAAATAGGCTCTTATTGCTTTAGAAATAACTTTCCGAGGATTCTTTCATTAGCTAACTTTTTTCTCATCTCTCATCATCCAATTCAAACCATTGATTTGATTTAATGAGGTTGTTGGTGTAGACAATTTTATCATATCTATGGTCCAGATTTAATACCGATGAGAGACAATGAGAGGATCCAACCCCTGCTATTAATATTAGTTGTGGACTTCGATGCCTTAAGCTTTAATTCTTTAATTTCACGTGTACTAAATAAATTTTTCTATCATGCTAAAATAAAATTACGTAATTTCTACTTTTCCTTCGGTAGTAAATTCTACAGTATGCTGTGGATTCTATTTAGTTTTTTTTTTTTATATATTTATATATCTCTCTATTTATACATTTTTTTTATAAGTTATTTTGTTATATTATTTTAAGTAATTAAATTTTTATCAACATGATTTCCACAAAATAATTTTCATCAATTTAATTTTTTATTTTTAAAACAAATAAAGAGTTAGATAAATAATATCAGTCGACAGTCATATCTATTTTTATGTCTAATTTTTTTTTTCCATACTCCTTATTTTATAAACTTTTGACCACTATTATTATTTAATTTAATTAATATATATCATGATCATTTTTTTTTGCCCAAATATATCTTGATCATTTAAACAAATAAAAATTACGAAAATACATAAAAATTAATATATAGTGATTAGAAGTAAAAATAAAACTAAGAAAATCATATTAATGTAGTCTTTAATTTGATCTGTACGTTATTGCTATTTTACCTTTATGATATATATATTATAAATAAATAATTTTTTCTTGCAGGTTTATTGTTACCTCTAACATTTTTTATTCTTTGAATTTTTAAAGCTTTATCTCTTGTTATTTTTCTTTCATTATTTTAAATATATATAAGGATGTCAAAATTTCTTGCATAAACAATTCAATTAAAATTTATACTAAAAAGTATGCCCACAATTATATTTGAAATTGTATTACGAAAACATCTATAGCAATACATTTTGAAGTCTTTGAACTCATTCTTGAGAACAGACGCATCAAAGAACACACAATGGATGCATAACGGATAAGATGTTTCTTCATTAATCAATTGATTACTAATCTTTTTCAGTAACATCCACCCCAAAAATATTTCAGACATGTACACTTTCTTCAAATTTTCCATATTTCCGCTAAGAATCTCAATTATAAGAAACAAGATATTGATATATAGAGAAATAAAGTTATAAAACAGTAAAACTCTTTTAATTAAGAAGGGAGAGAAGGATGAGAGGGCATTAAATTTATTTTAACCACATTTTGAAATCTCAAATTGGATAAATGACTCAATTAAGGATTTATTGAATTTACTAACCTTTTTTAAAATTTCCCTATTTTACATAGCTTTATATGAGATTTTGCTTATATGTTAAATCATTCAATTATGAAATCCTGAATTGGGTTGCTTGACCTAACTTAGAACTTGTTAAATTTTGAAGCCTTATTCAGGATTAGAGTATCTCCAAAAGCTTTTACTGGGATTTTCCCCTATATTTTCTAGCTATCACCCTTTGAAAAGTTTATTTATACTCTTTCAAACTCTGTTTTTCCTAAGGGTGTGTTTGATGTACATTATGTTTTTATAACATATAAATAAAAAAATATAACTAAATATATTGTGGTTGCTATCATTCCTTCCCTCATCTTTCCTCTTAAACCAAATAATAGCTCATTAAAAACCCCTTACTTTCTCTTCCCAATAATCAAACCAAACAAAGTAACCCCTACTCCTCCCCTTCCATTCCCTATCTTCAAACCAAATAAACCCTAAATAGAGTGATTGATCAACGGGATGATGCATGCCGTTAAAATCATGATAATTGACAATCTTATCTTAATATTGGCACTTGAAAAAAATGTGTTGATTTATTTCGTAAAAATATTGTTTTCATGAAAAGACATAATTACCCTTAGTGAACTTATGTTGTATGTCATTTCATTTTTTTTAAATTAAAGACATTTAGGTAATTTTGCAAAATATGTTAATCCCAAACCGGTCCCTGTGGACTTCACAGTAATTAGACCAATTCAGAATCTAAATTATGGATTCACATATTTCCCAAAAAAAAAAAAAAAAAAGTCTGTCATTCTATCCTTGTTATTCTAATTTATACCTTATATATCCAATTGTACAATTTTCTTATAATATTTTGACTGACATATTTAATAACTGCGCATTATATATATAGAAGGTTTGTTTGGGGACACATAGATCGATTAATCTCTGATCTGTCTTTTCACCTCAAGCTCTTTCTCTACTTTTGTTGCTTTCCGATAGAGTAGTTCAGTGACCGAGGGAAGGCTAGGAAGAGTTGATGCTATCCTAGTGGCATTGAATCCTAGGTCTTGTAATGGAGTACAAGGGACTAGTAACTGCTTAAAGGGCTTTTGGCAGACCGGACCTCAGGTAGGGTTTCGGAATTGAGAAGCTTTCTGAGCCAACGGATCCTTTATCAGTTAAAGGATCTTCTGATAAAGGATCTTCTTACCTTTATGGCTTTTCTTTACTCCCTAACTTCCGGGAGAAGAGGAGCGGGAGAAGAGAATCTGTTATGGTCTTAAAATGAAAGATAATCATAAGGTAAAACTTCTATTGCATATCAGAATCAGAATCTGAATCTGGGACCATTAACATGGTTAAAGCTAAGCAGTTTGAACTAGTATAACCAAGGCAGAAAAGGGACTAACACTGGGTTGAATTAGTCCTTCACTGAGCAATTCTTCCACTATTCACTCGATTTCATTTTTCTGACTGACAGGGTATCTATATGGTCTCACTTTTACTGGTGGGGTGGTGGGGTGTTTGGGAATAGCTCAATGGCATGTTCATGATCACTGGACGGTAGTAAACCCTGTGGTGTGTCAAAGACTGAAGTGAATGATTGCAGCAGTTGCAGCAAATCATTAGGAACTAGTGCAGCATCCATTGAAGGTAATACCGGATGGTTCATAGATTCCATATAGAACATCTCCGCCCACCCCTCTGTCTGATGTAAACGTAACAAATGATGGTACTGTGCTTGCATCATGGAATTGCCTCGAAAACCTTTAAGCGTGACCCATTGACCATCCTTAAGGAATTTGATCATATGTGGACCCAAGGTTTCTAACCATCTAGCCCCTATAACCATGTCTACTGCAGCCATAGGCAATACCAACATAGTCAAGAATAAAGTGTATCCACAGATTTAGACGGGAACATTACTTGTTGGTTTGTCTTCATGATCTGTCCCACGCCGCCCAGAATGCAAACCTCGCGTGTGTATTCGATAGCCAAACCCAGATGTTGAACAATGCGAGGATGTAAAAAATTGTCTGAACTTCCTCCATCCAAAAGGATCTGCACCTCAGTACCCAAAATAGTGCCAGTAAACCGAATCGTGGCTGCACCAGGGGTTCCCTTTGAAGCAGATAACGACAAATGATGCATTGTCCTGTCTATCTAATTCACCTCTGTTTCGGGTTCCATGTCTTCGTCTGGTTCATCATCCTCCACCATCATCATTAGCTGTCTCTTTGCGCAACGATGGTTAGGCGAGAATTTTTCGTCGCACGTGTAACATAACCCTTTCTCGCGTCTTATCTGAATCTCAGCTGGAGTCATTTGTTTCAGGGGAAACCGCGTCGGCGTTGGTAATAACGGGGGGTAGGTTCGTTTTGCCACCACCGCTGACCATGGGAGTCGCTCCACTAGAGCTCGGTGTTGAGTACGAGTATCCCTTGTTTGTCACATTAGACCCACTGAAGTTGCTAAACCCGTGTGTTTTTGGAGTTTTGCTCCATTCTAGAGCCTCTGCAAATAATTTTGCTAGCGTTATTGCTTGCAATACCGTCTTAGGTTTCTGGACCAACACATCTCGTTGTAAATTAGGTTTTAATCCCCCCACATGACAGTCAAGTAAGGCCATCTCAGAGATCTCTGTGGTTCGGTTAGCTAAGGCTATGAACTGTGTGTTATACTCTTCGAGCTTCCCTTGCTGCACCAACTTGAAGAGCTGAGATCGTGCACAGTCAAATTTTGAGGGACCATATTGATCCTCTACTGCTTGAACTAACACATTCCAGTGAGGAATCCTGTTAGCTTTCTCCAACATTTGGAACCAAGGCACCACGTCTCCATCAAGATGAATAGAGGCAATAACCAGTCACTGGGTGTCTGAAACCTTGAAGTACTTAAAATATTGCTTGGCCTTAAAAATCCACTGTAAAGCATTTGTTCCATCGAAATGGGGAAAGTCGAGTTTCACTTGTTGGTTCATCGAAGGGAAATATGTCCCCTAATAGAAACCAGAATGAATAAAGGCGAAAAGATGGAGAACGAAATAGTTCTGGATCGTTGTCTTGACTGATGATATGCCTCGATTATATATAGGCAGATTACACATAAGAAAGAGAGCACCGCTTCTAGTGTACACGTGTATTGTTCTGTCTAACTTCTTAACTAGTCAAAACAGAAAGGCCAACCGATCTAAAACACTATTGCCGCTCATAGCAATTACAATAAACCGGTGCATTACAATAGCTAAATTACAGCGTGTTCTATTATATTCTAATATTCTTCATGCGACTTGTTTTTGCTGATTGCTGAAGACATTTAAACGATCACGAAAAGGGAGAAACATGGTTTTTCCCAATGGTTTGGTGAGAACGTCTGCCACTTGGTCATGTGAGGGTACATAGCCAATTCGAGCCGATTTGCTTTGCAACCTTTTCACGAAGAAAGTGCAAATCAATCTCCACATGTTTTGTTTTGGAGTGAAGAACAGGATTAGATGCAAGTGCAATGGCGCCTGAATTATCACACCAGACAACTGGAATTTCTACTATTGGAACATGCATTTCTTGTAGAAGTTTCATAACCCAAACAACATCAGACGAACAATCTGCAAGACTGCGATATTCAGCCTCTGTAGCAGACCGAGATACAACAGGCTGACACTTGGACACCCAAGTAACAGGGTTAGTGCCAAGATAAGTACAATAGCCACTTATAGACCGACGATCCTCTTTGTTTGTTGCCCAGTCAGAATCAGCAAATCCTTGGACATGAAACCGAGGCAGAGGACGTATAAGAAGTCCATAATGAATGGTGCCTACAAGATAGCGAATAATTCTCTTAATACCAGCCCAGTGAGGGTCTCAAGGATCTTGCAGAAATCTACTTAGATGATTTACAGAAAAAGAAATCTCAGGTCTGGTGTAGCACAGATACTGCAACTTGCCAAGAACACTTCTGTACAATTTTGTTTTGGAGAACTGAGCACCTTCTGTGGAAGATAGCTGGATATTAGTAGCCATGGGCGTAGGACATGGCTTGGCATTAAGAAAACTAACATCTTTAAGTAAGGCCTGAATGTACTTTCGTTGGGAGAGCAAAAGACCATGCTTGGTGTGATAGAACTCTATGCCCAGAAAATATGAAAGTGGACCAAGATCTTTTAGGGAGAAAAGATCACCCATTGCTGTAATTACTCGTTGAACTTCAACATCATTGGAACCCGTGATGACAATATCATCTACGTAGAGAACCAAATAAACTACATCCTGCTGAGTTTTCTTGATGAATAAACATGAATCAGATTTAGAACTAACAAAACCCAAAGACTTGAGGGCAGAATGTAACTTTTGAAACCAAGCTCGAGGAGCTTGTTTGAGTCCATATATAGACTTTCGTAGCTTGCAAACTAGAGGTCTGCCATCTGAGGAAGAGCCGAGAGAAAAACCGGGTGGAGCAGTCATATAGACTTCTTCTAAGAGATCTCCATTAAGGAAAGCATTATTAAAGTCTAGTTGCCTTAAATTCCAGCCAAAGGTGACAGCCACAGTTAATAAAATACGAATGGTAGCTGATTTTACAACAGGGCTGAAAGTATCTATATAATCAATACCAGCAGCTTGAGAGAAACCTTTAGCTACTAACCTTTGTAAGTGGAGCTATATACCCAAGAGGGGGGGTGAATTGGGTATTTTAAAACATTTCAGAAAATGCTCTGTTTTGAAGCTATAAAAACGAGGTAAATAGAGTGAGGGAAGAAGAAGCTGGACACAAGGATTTATACTTGGTTCGGTCCAACTCTTTGACCTACGTCCGTCCCGAAACACTGCGGGATTTTCCACTATCACTCAATTACAATTACACACTCGTACTTAGGATGATCCTCTCCTAGGACTCACTCCCCTTACAAGTTGTAATTGTAAACAATCGAATACACACTCTGTACTCAAGAGTTATCCTCTCCCTAGGACTAACTCCCCCTTACAAGTTGTACTCTGATTACAATCAGATACCCACTCTGTAAACAAAGAATGCTCCTCAACCTAGGACACACTCCCCTTTACAAGTTGTACTCTGATTTTCCCAATCTCCAAGTCACCTGACTTGAGATTGTTACAATGAATGATATACAAGGAAACAAACTCTCTCTAAGAGTAGATAATGATACTCACTGAAGCTCAATGTATCACAAGATACTACACAGATAAAACTGAAGAAATAAATATGAGACTTGAATGATTTTCGTCTTCAGCAGGTGTAGTTGTTGGAAAGGCTTGAATGCAACTCTATTTATAGGTAGAGAACATTAAATGACCGTTGCTTGATGAATCCAACCGTTGTAGGTGATTAGCTTAAGGTCTGGTCATCTTCTCTCTCTAAACTCCAACTAATCCAGGTGCTAATATGATCGATGTGGAACTCGAGGATTTGCCCGTTGGAGAAGAGTTTACTTGATGAAGAAAGCATTCTTGACCGTTGAGAATGCGTGCTCGAGTGGATTAGCTGAAAGTAGGTTGATTTGCGAGAGGTGCATTAAGTGCACCGAACACTTTTTTGCTTTTTGCCTTGATCTTCATTAATCTTCATCTCGTGCTAACGAAATTCACTTAATAAACTTGTTAAATTTATCTGGGAACATAAGTGAATGATTTATGAAAGCAATAGGATCAAACAAGAGTGATTTGCAAATTCGTGTAATTCAAAAATCAGTTTTTACCGTTGTAAACTGCAGTATGTTCATGCTTACCGCGATGTGCACCGTACACAAGTGTCCATACTTTGCAAAGATCAATTGGATACTCGAGTTTGCACCTTTCAGAGGCAAACCATCGTGTCTTGTGTTTGAAAGACAAAACCTATACTCGAGTTTGCACTCCTTTACTACAGTTTTGGCTTAACTTGAAAAATCCTTTTACTCTCTGTAAGTCCAATACTCGAGTTTGGCTACGCAAACTGCAGTATTGGCTTAGTTTGAAAAATCCTTTTGCTCTCTGGAAGTTCAATACTCGAGTTTGGCTACACAAACTGCAGTATAGCATACTTTCACTTACATACTCCAGTAAAGGTGGAAGTATACTAACCTGGACTTCAAAAATGTAGTGTGAATTTTTGAACCCACGATGACCATACTCGAGTTTAGCTCTTCCTTACTCGAGTTTAGCATACTTTCACTTACATACTCCAAAGTAAAGGTGGAAGTATTGACTTAGCTTGAAAATCTTGGTTGCTTTCGGAAGTCCAATACTTGAGTATGGATCTTGCTTACTTTGGAGTATAGCATACTTTCACTTACATACTCCAAAAGAAAAGGTGGAAGTATTGACTTAGCTTGAAAATCTTGGTTGCTTTTAAGTCCAATACTGCGGTATACAAACCTATACTGCAGTATTGACTTAACTAGAAAGACTTGGTTGCTTTCTGGAAGTCCAATACTGCGGTATGCAAACCTATACTGCAGTATTGACTTAACTTGAAAGACTTGGTTGCTTTCTGGATGTCCAATACTGCGGTATGCAAACCTATACTGCAGTATTGACTTATCTTGAAATTATCTGTCAACTTTCGAGGGCCATATCTCCCTGGTCTGAACTTCGTTTTGGTCTGTTCAACTCTTGATGGAAAGCTCTTTGAGTCTATTTTCATATGCCACCTATTTTAGCTCAATACAACTTTTATATTGTGAGTTACACTCAAAATACCGAAGGTGGGTCTGGACTGTGATGATGATTCTTGTGGAAACTTGTAAAAATCATAACTCCTTGATCTTGACACCTTTGGACTTTATTTATATATCAAAATGACGCTTTAGATGTCTAGTTTCAAATGCCACTAGTTTCACGTCAATCTGATTCCTGGTTTGAGAGATATCATCGAATTACCAGACCTCGCCCGTGCTGAAACGTGAAACAGAGTTGCTGAAGAGCTGATCACGCTGCAAACTCGAGTTTACACTTGCATACTCGAGTTTTCCTTGTCCAGAGACACCAGAAGTGCTGAAGACGCTACAAACTCGAGTTTTGTGTTCCAAACTCGAGTTTTCTCATCCTGAAGTTGATTTTTGCTTACTTTAACTTCAAATTGACCCATTCCAACTTCCGTATGACCTTGGAGACTTCTAGCATCAATCTTAGAACTTGAATAATGATATCTTCACTTCATTCAACAAGTTCTTCTTTCTTTCTTTCTTGATCAATCTCTATAATTCATCTTGGATTAATCTACATTAAATACAGTAATTAGTCAATGTAGGAGATAATTATATTACTCAATCTTTTTGCTTTTAATAATGACATCTATATAAGACATCATCAAAACTAATCATAACTAACAACCTTGACTTTCGCTTAGCTAAAGAGCCATCAGCATTGGTTTTGGTTTTCCAAATCCATTTGCATCCAATAGGTTGACGATGTGGAGGCAAAGGTACAACATCCCAAGTGTGAAACTTAAGGAGTGCATTGTATTCATCAAGTGTGGTCTGTTTCCAATCAGGGTCAGCAAGTGCTTCATCAATTGTAGTGGGAGGTAGTGAAGTAGTAGGAGACACAGTAAATATCTTAGGCTTGAAGACACCAGCCTTGCTTCTAGTGGTCATAGGGTGAACATTATGAGGTGAGCCAGATGAATTTGAGGAGGATGAACAGGAGGTGGTGGATGGATTGCTTTGGTTATTTGAGGAAGTAGATATAGGAGCATGTGAAGAAGGAGGTGAATGAGTTGAGTTTGTAGGTGAGTTGGATGGTGATACAGGTGGTAAAACAGATGGTGGTGTAGGTGGATGGGATCTAGAAAAGGAAGGTTGAAGTGATGAAGACACTATAGAAGAATTCTGTGTCTGATTTGCTGCTGTGTTAGTAACAGAATATTGAGTACCACTGTGATGAAAATGTGCCTCATCAAAAATCACATGTCGAGATATGTACACTCTTCCTGTAGTCATGTCTACACACTTGTAGCCTTGATGTTGAGAGCTGTAACCTAAAAATACACAAGCAGCAGAGCGAAAGTCTAGCTTATGAGCATTGTAGGACCTTGTGTGAGGATAACAAATACAGCCAAAGACCCTCAAAATAGAATAATCTGGTTTCACACCATGAAGCTTCTCATAGGGAGTCATATTCATAGGCAAAGCTTTTGATGGCAACCTCTTTAATAGAAAAACAGCAGTGGTAAAGGCATCTTTCCAATAAAATTTAGTCAACGAAACATGAGCTAAAAGTGTTAAAGCTGTCTCAACTATAGACTGATGACGTCTTTCGACCAAGCCATTCTGTTCTGAGGTATGAGGACACGAAAGACGTTGCTCTATACCACATCGACCGATAGGATTTAAAGGCTAAGAATTCACCTCCATTATCCGATTGTACTTGTTGGATTTTTGTTTGATATTTATTTTCAACAAGTTCCTTGAATTCTTTGAACTTAGACAGAGCATTAGACTTCTTGTGCAGAAAATAAATCCATGTAAATCGACTATAGGCATCAACAAGAGCCAAATAGAAAACTGAGCCATATGATTGAACAGGGGCTAGACCCCAGATATCCATGAAAATTAGTTGCAAAGGCCTCTGATATACAGTAGACGACGAATGAAAAGGAAGTTTGTGACTCTTCCCAAACTGACATGCTGAACAAACATGCTTATTTGCTATAGTAGAAAAGGAAATTGAATTACAAGTAAGGACATTTTTAACAGTTTCAGCAGATGGATGGCCTAGACGTTGATGCCAAAGCTCTAAAGATGAAGTAGTAGAAGCAGCGTAAACTTGTGTTGAGTTGGAAACGACTGAAGAGTAGGTTGGACCATTAATTGAAGAGTGAAAACCAGTAAAATTCCCAGAAATAGCAGAAACACCAGAGACAGTATTCTTTGCAAATACAGAAGCAGCAGTATTTGCAGACACAGGAGCAGTCGATGTCACTCTTGCAAGTAGAGGATACATGCCTTTCTTTTCAACTCCAGACATCAAGTGTCGGCCAGTCGTGAGGTCCTTGATGACACACTTATGTGGAAAAAATTCAACAGATACGTTATTGTCACGAGTAAGTTGAGCTATAGACAGTAA
The DNA here is from genome assembly GCA_019022655.1 of Acacia acuminata. Taxonomy (NCBI): domain Eukaryota; kingdom Viridiplantae; phylum Streptophyta; class Magnoliopsida; order Fabales; family Fabaceae; genus Acacia; species Acacia acuminata. Next base: position 3,211,807 of record JAFJYI010000028.1, on the reverse strand, counting down.
ATTTTTTCTCATTTTTGGCACATGAAGAACTTTGCTCAATTTAAACTGTGAAGTAGAGTTAGTAAGAAATGTCTTACCAATAGATTGAACATGAGACAACTCACCAGTACCAACCTGAACCGTGCCTGTGCCATTAAGGACATAATGAGGTTCAAAACAAGAAGCATCATGTGTAATGTGTGCTGTTGCACCAGAGTCAGGATACCAAGCTGAATCATTAATAGCATCAGGTGTGACAAGGAAGGCTTGAGCCACAAGAGAAGTGATAGGCTCAGATTGAGGTTCAGATTTAGGAACCAAAGGCATGTGTGTTATAGAATTAGCCATAGTAGGTCCAGAAGCAGGTGTTTTCGATGAGGCATCAGACATAGATGAATCAGCAGAAAGAGAATAATATTCAAAAGGAGAATAGAATTCCGGAACACCATAACCAGCAGCATAATGAGCTTGATGAGCCTCAGACGGTTGACCATATGAAGTAGGATATTCATACCTGTAGTAGCACCTATCAGCCAGATGACCAGATTTATGACAGATCTGGCAAAGTAACCTCCAATTATGAAAACGTCCTCTGCCACGTCCATTACCACGGCCTCCACCTCGAGGAAAATTAGGAGGACGGAATCCTCTGTTTCCATGATCGGTACTAGGTCCTTGTGTATTACGGATGATATTAAAGGAATCTTCATCGCTTGATCACCGAGAATACAACGCATCTACGAGTGTCCGAAAGAGACTTTGCCACGAAGTTGTTGGAGTAGCAAAATTAATTGGATGAGTTGTATTATTGGACGAAATACCTTATGTCCGGACTCGAGTCTAGGAGCATCGTAGATACGGTTTCAAGACCAAACCGAGGGTCTTGAGGCATTGATCACCGCAATCACCTGGTTCATACTGCGGTGAGTCCATTCGGATATGAGAAACGTGTGTGGATTCGTCAACCTTTTCTCCGAGCATAGCCAGATGATCACAGATTGATTTTAGCGTCGCGAGATAGTCTCTCATAGGAAGCTCTCCTTTTCTTTGATTTGCAAGTTGGTTGCGATAGGACAGTATTTTTGCATCAGACTTGTTAGAAAAGAGTTGATTGAGTTTTGTCTAGATCTGAGCCGCAGAAGTCAGTCCTACCAGATCTGGTAGTATGTTTGATGATACGAGGCTAGGAGCCAAGATCGGTGGCGGAACGTTGTTATGGCCTTCTTTGGGGCCTTGGCCCCACTAGCTCCGACGATTTTATAAATTTTTTAAAATATATATGTATTTATTATACGATATTTTATTTGGCCACAAATTTGGCCCCAGCTAATTTTTTATCTTCTCTATAAAGATAATGTTTGTTTCATTACTCATTAGGCTGTGAGATGAAAGTAAAATTCTTGTTTGAGATACCGAAAAGATTAGTATCATCTTATATATTGTTTTGATTTATAATTATCTCATTATTATTTGTTTATATTTTCCAAGTTTTTGATACTATTTAGTAAATTCTCCCTATGGTCCTTATTTAAAGAACCAACTAACAATTCTTACAAGTCAATAAAAACAGGTTAAAGTCATTAAACTTGTCCAATTTTCAATATTATCCCTATTAATTACACTAAACTCTAATATCATATTAATTATTACTCTCTTTTTCTCGAAAAAAAGAGTAATAATTAATTTTTATTAATTATTACTCTCACTCACTACTTTTTTAATTATAGGGATACATGGAAAAAAATATTTAATGCTATTCGGAAACAAGCAAGTGTTTTATAAAAAGAACCAAATATACTTATTAGTTGGTGCCTTATAATAAGAATTAAAGAGAATAGTTCAATATGTTTATTTTTTGGCCCGGGCTAAAATTTTTTCCTGGTTCCGCCACTGGCCAAGATGCTAAGGCCGAACCCAGAGAATCAATCTCATCGAACTCAGGATTGGAGATTTCACGGCCATCATCTCCACGAATTTTTTCTGGTGGAAACGTCACGGAACCATCGAGCAGTGAGTGTACTTTGTGTTGCTTGACCATAAAGTATACTTGTTGTTTCCAGAGTAGGAAATTTGTGTCATCTAGTTTGATTGTGATCTTTTTATTGAAGAAGCCACGATTCAGCGAAATTGCTTGAACTGGTGCTACGACGGAGTTGCTGGATCCAGACATTGTAGACTTTTGAGCTACAGTAATCAATCCAAGCAGGAGATCACCGTGCTGCAGCGTCACTAATAACTCTAGTTACCGGGATCGGAGCCGACGGAGGTCGTCACAGCTCTGATACCATAATAGAAACCAGAATGAATAAAGGCGAAAAGATGGAGAACGAAATAGTTCTGGATCGTTGTCTTGACTGATGATATGCCTCTGATTATATAGGCAGATTACACATAAGAAAGAGAGCACCGCTTCTAGTGTACACGTGTATTGTTCTGGTCTAACTTCCTAACTAGTCAAAACAGAAAGGCCAACTGATCTAAAACAGTATTGCCAGCTCATAGCAATTACAATAAACCGGTACAGTACAATAGCTAAATTACAGCGTGTTCTAGTATATTCTAATATCCCCTATTGCATGCCAAATGTTACCGATGGTGAATCTGTCTTCGTGCCTGAGCTAGCATCCTCTGTCTTCTTGTCAAGTTGGTCTAACTTGAGTAAAACAGCTTCCATGAAACTCTCTAATCGAACAAATCGAGTTTCAGCCCCTTCCATGAAATGATTCATCTGTAGCTGCTTTGCTTCCATGAAATCACTCGCTCGCTTTTGCTTGGCTTGTCGTTCCTTGAGACGTGTGTTTTCGGCTATTTGAAAACTCTCAACGAAAGCACCAAAAAATGTAATGATCTCTCAATGAAATAGGAAAATTACAGAAGATAGAACTTCTATTATATCAGATTAGCTATTTATTAGTGTATCAGCTTACAATGATAAATCTGTCGTATCTCTTACATTGAATAACTGTAGGCACAGAAAACTAAGAAATAACAGAATGAGAAATCCAGGGGGAAGAAGGGGACCATAGGAGGAGAGAAATTTTCCACAATCATTTCACACCTTCTATAACAACTTTTATTCTACTTATAGATTCTATTCTTCCAAATCCCGTAGCTCCCAGGTCCTTCTCTTCATATGTGTACTCTTTCTGATGGGCTCTGGTCCATTGTTTGCCAATACAAATGTTGGGCTATCTACTAATACCGAAAAATGAAATCGAGCGAATAGTGGAAGAATTGCTCAATGAAGACTGATTCAACCCAGTGTTAGTCCCTTTTCTGCCCCGGTTATACTCGTCAAAAAGAAAGATGGGACATGGCGATTTTGCGTTGACTATAGAGCTTTGAATGCAATCACTGTTAAGGACACTTTTCCGATGCCAACCGTCGACGAGCTACTTGATGAATTATTTGGCTCAGTTTTTTACTCGAAGTTAGACTTACGTTCAGGATACCACCAGATTTTGATGAAAGCTTCTGATAGAGACAAGACGGCGTTCAGAACACATCATGGCCTTTATGAATGGCTTGTTATGCCATTTGGATTAACCAACGCTCCAGCCACATTCCAAGCTCTGATGAACAGCATTTTCAGGTTGTTTCTTCGAAAGTTTGTCCTGATTTTCTTCGATGACATTCTAATTTACAGTGCAACTTGGGATTCGCATTTGGAGCATGTCAGAGTCGTGTTAACGACCTTGGCTGATCATCAGCTCTTTGCAAAAATGTCGAAATGCTCGTTCGGTCAAAGGCGGATCGAATACCTGGGGCATATCGTCTCAGCGACTGCTGTGGAGATGGATGACTCAAAGGTAATAGCTATTAAACAATGGCCCATTACTACTTCAGTCACACAACTGAAAGGCTTCCTTGGGCTCAGTGGTTACTACCCCCGGTTCTTTAGAAATTATGCCCAAATTGCAGGCCCACTCACACAATTATTGGCCAAAAACTATTTTGTGTGGACAGAGTAATCTCGAGAGGCTTTTGACAAGCTTAAGGAGGCAATTATCAACGCACATGTACTAGCTCTGCCAAACTTCACAAAACCCTTTATCTTGGAGACTGATGCATCTGGAGTACGCATCGGCACCGTGCTAAGTCAAGAGGGTCAGCCCATCGCGTTCTTTTCCAAGAAATTGTCGCCGAGAATGCAGAATCAATCAGTTTATGTTCGAGAATTGACGGCGATTACGGAATCTGTCTCCAAGTTTCGCTACTACTTGTTCGGCCATTATTTAATAATTCGAACTGACCATGCCAGTCTCAAGCACTTGGGGAATCAAGTCATCTAGACGCCGGAGCAAGAAGCTTGTCTACCAAAATTATTGGGTTATCGCTTTACAATTGAATACAAACCTGGCAAACACAATCAGGAAGCCGATGCTTTGTCCAGAGTTTTTAGTATGGCGATCTCTTCAATCCAATCATCTTTTATGGATCAAAATATGCGGCCGTCCGCTCATCTGCTTCAATTCAACACCTTAAACAATAGCTTTCAGCAGGCGAGTCTCTGAGAAGTGAATATCAACTACGCCATCAGGATGTATATTGGCGTCACAGGTTGGTAATCCCTCATAAGGATTCGACACTCATTAATCGTATCCTCGATGAATTTCATTCCTCTAAGATAGGAGGACACACTGGATTTTTTAGAACTTTCTATAGAGTTGCTCATCTCTTTTATTGGCCGAGTATGCGTACTGATATAAGAAAGTATGTCCAACAGTGTGTAGTTTGTCAACAAGCTAAAATTTCACAGTTCAGTTCGGCTGGTTTATTAGAACCTCTACCCATTCCCGCTCAAATTTGAGAAGATATTTCAATGGACTTTATTATTGGCCTCCCTCCTGTCAAAGGTAATTCGGTTATCCTGGTGGTAATTGATAGGCTCTCCAAATATGGGCATTTCATCCCATTAGCTGCTAATTTTACAAGTCCACATGTTGCTGAGGTATTTGTCCAGCATGTAATAAAATTACATGGCATTCCACGTACCATAGTCACTGACCGTGATAAGGCTTTTACTAGTAGTTTTTGGCGGCATTTGATGAAGCTCCAAGGGTCCCAACTGTGTTATACCTCAGCTTACCATCCTCAATCTGATGGCCAAACAGAGTCTCTTAATAAGTGTCTTGAATTGTATTTACGTTGTTTTGTTTATGATCATCCAAGACAATAACTGATGTATTTACCATGGGCCGAGTATTGGTACAAGTGTACAACACTGCTTTTCAAACTTCGATTGGTATGGTCCCTTTTAAGGTCGTTTATGGCAGGGATGCTCCCCCTGTGTTATAGCATTCTTCACTGGTTGATACTCCTTTTGACGTCCATACACAACTATGTCAGAGGAATGAGGTTCTACAAACTCTGAAAGCCAATCTTCAGAAGGCCTAACTACGTATGAAGTATTATGCAGACAAGAAACGGACTCATGTGGAATTCCAGGAAGGCGATTTTGTTTGGGTGAAACTTCAGCCTTATAAACAGCACTCTGTGGAACTTCGCAGGTTTCAGAAATTGGCATTGAAGTATTTTGGCCCTTTTCAAATTTTAAAACGCATTGGCAGTGTTGCATATGAATTGGCATTGCCTGTGAATACCAGAATTCATCATGTGTTCCATGTCTCACTGTTGAAACGGTTTTATGGTCCTGAGGCACCAGCACTTGTGGTACCATTGCCCTTAATTTCGGTTCCAGAAGGTCCTATACTAACTCCAGTCCAAGTTTTGAATTCTAGGATGATTTAGAATGATACCACCTGGGTCAACCAATTCTTGGTTCAATGGGAAGGTACATCAGATACTTCTTGGGAAAATGCTGCGACTCTGGCTGATTTATATCCAACTTTAGACCTTGAGGACAAGGTCTTGTTTGATGGGAGGGGTAATGTGATGAATAGGAATGAGCAAGGCCCAGCATCTGTATTAGCAGATAGCCCAACATCTGTATTGGCAGACAATGGACCAGAGCCCATCAGAAAGAGTACACGTATGAAGAGAAGGACCTGGAAGCTACGGGATTTGGAAGAATAGAATCTATAAGTAGAATACAAGTTGTTATAGAAGGTGTGAAATGATTGTGGAAAATTTCTCTCCTCCTGTGGTCCCCTTCTTCCCCTTGGATTTCTCTTCTGTTATTTCTTAGTTTTCTGTGCCTACAGTTATTCAGTGTAAGAGATACGACAGATTTATCATTGTAACCTGATACACTAATAGCTAATCTGATATAATAGAAGTTCTATCTTCTATAATTTTCCTATTTCATTGAGAGAGAGAGAGAGAGAGAGAGAGAGAGGGAGAGGGAGAGGGAGAGGGAGAGGGAGAGAGAAGATTTCCCAATACAATTCCACACCTTTCTAGTCTTTCCTTTGTTTATTTATATCTTTACTTTTACCTACCCTAAGCCCAAAGTCATCAGCCCAACAATACTCTCTTCATAATCCAAGTCCACCTTAATATGAGGCTGGTTCATTACATTACTCTCTCCTAGGAAATTGACCTTGTCCTCAAGGTCAAAATTTGGAAAATTAGCAATGAAGCAGTCAAAGTATTTTATGTAGGCCAAAACTAGAATGCAAGCCAGCTTTGACGAAGCATATATGATCCCAAGATACCATCCTTGCACTGGAGTCTAGATAGAGCCATGTAGGAGGATCCAAACTCATCAATAGCTACTCTGTTGGGCCACAAATCAAGTATTATTGTGACTAGCATGGCAACACCCAATGCATCAACAGCTACTCTGGGCAAGTCCCATTTATTTCAAATTTTTCATCAATCCTCATAAACATTGGGAAACTTACGATGAAGTAGATGGCATAAAACAAAGATCCAACTTTATACATAGAACCACAATCCACAAATTGATAGTAAGGGAAATTGGAAATAGCTAATGTCTCCAGGTATACTATAAAATATGATATATTTTGAGTCACTTGATTTACACTCAAGTAGTTTTCAAGCTCCCATTCTCCTAATTCAGGACCAAAACCACTATGTTTAATGCCTCCCCATGGGGCTTGAGTGAAGCATGACTGAGAGCAATTAACCCAATAATTCCTACCTGAGAAGCCTTAGTTAAGCGTTCACATCTTTCTAGATTATTTATCACAGTAGCAACTAAGCCATATTGGGTGTCATTTACTAGTTCAATAGCTTCTTCCTCAGTACTAAATGTTTTTACACAGAGAACAGGTCCAAAAACTTCTTCTCTCCAAATTTGCATAGAGGTAGTTACATCAGTAATGACAGTTGGTTCAGTAAAGAAACCCTTGTTTAAATGCCTCTGGTGAGATCCACCCGTCAGAATTGTTGCCCCTCACTCTTAGCAGTTAAGATGAACTTCAATATTTTCTCATATTGTCCCTTGCTAACAACTGGACCTAGCCTGCAACCTTCTTCCAAGGGATCTGATATCTTGATGTTTTTAACCCATTTCACAAGCCTATCCAAAAATTGTTCAGCTATGCTTTCATGTATAATAAGACAAGTGGTGGCAGTGCAAATCTGGCCATTTGTCCAGAAATAGCCAAACATGGTCCATTCAACAGCTTTATCAAGGTCAACATCCTCAAAAACAACAATCGGGCTTTTACCACCAAGCTCTAGTGAAACAGGCTTGATCAATTGAGCTGTAGTAGACATAATCTTGCTCCCAGTCATAGAGCTTCCAGTAAAGGCAATCTTATCCACATGAGGATGCGATGCCAAAGGAGCACGAACTTTAGGGCCTAATCCAGTTAGAATATTTAGGATTCCTGGAGGCAGGCCCACATCTCTACACATGACGGACCCAAGATTTTAGGTTTGTGGGTGCACAATTAGTGGTGGGGTTCAGGGGCTGCGCCCCCGAAATTTTTTTTAAAGGAAAGTTTTAAACGCATTAAAAAAAAAAAGAATATAAACAATAAAAGAAAAGAAAACTTAACATAGAAAAATAATAATCAAGAATCAAAAAGGGTCAAAGTGCGAAGGTAACAAAGCAACTCAAGCTATGATTTCAAACTCCAAAACAATTTAAATAAATCTAATCAATGAAGCTAATGCGAGCAATGAAATTTAAAGAAAGCTAATCAATGAAAGCTTTGTTACCTTCAGCTTTTTGTCAAGACTACCAGTTCTTTTGAAAAGTTGGTCAAAGTGTGGCTTGCAATAAATAACTCCCTCAAAAGAATTGTAGTTGCTAAGCTGCAAAATACATTGATCAGTTGGTAAAGTTCCAAACAATGAAGAATTTCGGGAGATTAAACAACAAATAGAACTAAATAATACTCCCAATGAGGAGTATCTCTTTGGACCAAGAAGGTAAGTTAAACATATAAATGGATTTCTTCCAGTCCTTTTCTGTTGTCATCTTGCTACACTTCCTTTCTTTTTCTATTCTCTTAAACTTCATATTTTTCCCTCATTAAAAACAGTCATGTAAGCCAAGTATGATTCTCAATGAATGTGACAAACCATTTGGCCTTTCTATTTGTTTTTATCTTAGATGGTCTCCAAACATCACTATGAATTACTCAACTTTATCAAATAAATAATGAAAACATCACTATGAATTACTCAACTTTATCAAACAAATAATGCTTTGGTATATATATGAAAACTGCTGTAAGTTTTATGCATTTTACGTTCTAACTATTATATGCTTGCTTAGAAGCAAGAAAACACAATTATATCTTACCCCTCAAAGAACTCACGTGAAAAAAACATCTTAACGACAATATAGGAACATACCACGATGAAAGTAAGAAACAGAACAAATAAGAGCTGTGCATATTAGTTCATACCGTGATCAACATGAGCAATAACGAGACATATTATGAATGTTATACTTAAAGTCCATAATGCGACGAAGCCCTTCAATGTGAACTTCACTTGAACATAACAATACAATTTTCATTTTCGAGAGATGAACAACTAATGAAACTTCAAAAGCTCATAATTACTGAAGCAATATTCTTTAACTTACCATCTTGACTTGTCTTTAATTCCCGCAACAAAAAATGTACAAAGCTGCAAAAAAGTTTTTTTTAAAAAAATTGAGAATCACGATTCATAAATAGAGTCAAAGATGCGGAATGAAAACACCAGGATACAAGATACAAAAGTGAAACACCAACCAAATATTGGATCTAAAATATATGCTACAAGAATGTGTATATGTAATCGAGATCTATTTCTTAGAAATAGTTAGCATAAATAAGGATTACAATTATCCATGAACGAAAATCAGCATACGCTAGAAAAACCATCAATATCCAATAAAAGTCAATAATTGAATCAAAATGTTAGCTCTAAGATTACAAGATGGCGAAATCAAGCTCAAAAGAACTCTTTCCACCGCAAAAATCTATTTGACAAAAAAGAGATAGAGAAAAATATTCATACAATCCCGGAATTAATGATGTGAAGTATATGAAACTCTTATAGTGAAACCGAAGAATTTAACTGAAGAAAACAGATACGTGAGCGAGTACAAAGAATGGGACACAAGAACTTCGAAGCACCAGTAATTCAACAAGGGAAAATCAAGAGAAAATCGAATCATAATGCAATAAAATTTAGAGTTGAGAAAGGTTTATTCCACGAGTCTTACCGGAAGGAACAGGTGAAAGAGATGAAATGGGAGAATCAGAGAGGGAAGGAATTGATCGAGGAGACGAGAGAGGACGAGGGAGCAGCCTGAGCGACGGCGGACGAGGGATGAGCCTGAGCGACGGCGGACGAGGGACGAGGCAGAGAGCGTCGGGACGGAGAGGGCAAACGATGGAACTTTTGGGGGAAATGTCGGGATTAGGTATTTAGGGAGAGACAGAGAGAAGGCGATGGACATGGGGAAAAAAAGAGGGAAAAGGGAAGCTCAGCGCTCGAACCGTAGACCTGAGGGTAAAAGAATAGAGTCTTTACCATCTGTTTCACCTATGCATACTCCTATAAATTTCTTGCAAATTATATATATTTTGTGTCTGCACCTGCCCACAGTGGCACTAGTGTGGGTCCGTCCCTGTCTCTACATATCTGACCCAGCTCCAAACACATCGCAAATTCCAATTCAAATGGCTTCAAAATTGCAGTACAACCAGCAACCAAAGCAGGAGCAACTTCCCACACAGCCATTAATAGAGGATAGTTCCATGGAGTAATCAATGCCACTACTCCAATGGGCTCCCTAAGAACATGACTCTTGAAGTTTTGCATGGGAAGGGATATGGGAGCCTTTTGCTTTGCATCCAATCTGTCAGCCATGTCAGCATAGTACTCAAAGCAAGCAGCAACATCATCCATGTCCCACAATGCTTCATCCAGTGGTTTTCCGCAATCAATTGCTTCAAGTTTTGATAGTTCAGACTTCCTTTCCATTACCTTAGCAATGATAGCTCGCAAATACCGAACACGAATAGAACCAGAAGTTGTTACCCAGTGTTTACCCTTGTTATTGACCAGAGCCCTTCAAGCAGCAGCCACTACAAGGTCCAGATCCTCCACAGTAGTAGCTAGAATTTCTCCCTTGACTATGTGGCTACTTGGTAAAGAGAAGTGACTAAGAGACGCGAGGACCAGTATCAAAGATGAAGATAAAATGTAGGCTACCCGAAAATTTCAGTAGATCATATGTACTTAGAGACAAATTAACCGAGTTAGGCATTCTATAACAAATGGTAGGGGTCATGATTAAAGATGAACTCAAGTTTGTGGCCCCAGAACTACCCTCAATATGATAATCCAATGGAGCTAACTCAGTAGGAATTTGAGAGTTCATACCAGATAAAATTTGAGTAGTAGGAGGCTCACCAATTGAAGTTGCCATCCTCTTCACAGTTGGATGTTGAGTCGAGATTGTGATCTTCGAAGATGGGGGCTCATCACTTAGTCCTGATAAAACCACAATTAATTTCGCCAACTTCATAGCTTGCAAAACAGAACCAGGTGTTTGTATCAAAAAATCCTGACGCAAGTCCGGCTTCAACAAAACAACCAGATTTTTGTATCAAAACATCCCGATGTAAGTCTGATTTCAGCAAAACAGAACCAGGTTTCTGTACCAAAACATCTCGACACAAGTCTTGTTTCAAATCTCCCAATCGTTGCACATCTAGACCCTCAAAGCGAGGAGGAAAATATGGACTCTGTTGAATCTGTGGTGAATCGATCTTCACGCCTGAGCTTGAGCTCTCAGTTCGTTTTTCAAGGTTTACCAGCTTTAACCATACAACATCCATCAGATTTTACAGTTTAGTAAAGTGGCGATTAGCATCATCAATGAACTCGCTAAACTTCTTTTGCCCGACTTGTAATTCTTGTAGTATAGTGTTCACAACCTTTTCTCTCAATCAAAGCACCAATGTTATGGTCTTAAAATGAAAGATAATCAGAAGGTAAAACTTCTATTGCATATTAGAATCAGAATCGCATTCAGCTATGGAAAATACTGAAACAATTCGTACATGTGTATACTTCATAAACTAAGAAATAATATAATGCACAGAAATGAGTAAGTGGGAGAGAAAGAAAAGATTCCAGAGAGAGAGAGAGAGAGAGAGAAAATTTCCCAATACAATCCCACACCTTTTTAGTCTTTCCTTTGTTTATTTATATCTTTACTTTTACCTACTCTAAGCCTAAAGTCATCAGCCCAATAATACTCTCTTCATAATCCAAGTCCACCCTAATATGAGGCTGGTTCATTATAGAATCAGCATGTCGTTTAAACATTAACATTATTATTAATATCATAATATTGGGATGATAAATGTGGTCAAATATATATATTGACATTTACAAACGCACTTTCCGTTGAGGCAAATTTTGGAGCAAGATGAGGAAGGACAGAACAGATCAGTGCATTGATATTCATCAAGGCATAAGTTTTGTTGTTGTTGAAAAGATCGAGCTTGTCGTTAGTACATCGACAACGATGGTCAATGCAATCTACTCTTCCAGGACCACACTTATCAACATCTTTACAATCCTCGACTGTTTTGCACATAAGACCCGGTCTTGACCTGATACCACTGCACATGCACACGAACACACATATGGATATTATTTTGGGAAAATCCATCTTAGGGCACATATTAGCAAAAAAAATGTCAAAAAAGGCCTAAAAAAAGTCACATGTCGAAAAAGGCCCCATGACCTTTTCTAGTATTATTTCATAAAACGTTAGTTGTTAATACCTACTGATTTAGTTATTAATAGGTACTGATTTAGTTGTTAATGGGACTGATTTAGTTGTTAGGATATTGTTGTTAATGCTACTGATTTAGTTGTTAATGGGTATTAATTTAGTTGCTAATGAGACTGATTTAGTTGTTAACGGTTATGAAATAATACCAGAAAATGCCCTGGAGCCTTTTTTGACATGTGACTTTTTCTTGGACCTTTTTTGACATTTTCTTGCTAACATGGGCCCCGAGATGGATTTTCCCTATTATTTTCACTTTCTGTACAAATTAATTATGATCATAATAATTGACACAAAGAAATAAAGGAAAGGTGACAAAAGGTTAGTCCAACTGATGATGGGATTTGACCCACAACTTATGAGGTTATGAGTTCAAATCTTAGGCAAACTGTAAACTGTTTTTGAGCTAGGAGATATGAAATGGTCTTAATGAGTTTTCAAGACTCAACTTTTCCAAGTTTTTCACTTGTCAAACTAAGAAAAGGTAAAACTTAATTTACAAGTCCCTATAATGTTACATGATTTTTAATCAGGTTCCTTTAGTTTTTTTCTTTTTATTAGGTCCCTGCAATTTCAGGTGACTAAGAAAAAGAAAAAGAAATACAAAGACTTAATTAAAAATTAGGTTAAAGTATAATGATCTGATAAAAGAGAGGTAGGGACATAAAAAATAAGAGGAAATTATAGGGATTTGCATATTAATTTTATCCAACAAATAGAAAGAAACGCAGGAATATAAATGAAGAAGACCACAATGAAGAGAATGACGTACATGTTGCCGCTAGAGTCAACATGAGAACAACTGAAACCAGTTTAAAGAAATTGTGTTTTTTAGATGTCTGATCAGATGGCAAGAGAGTTCTTCTATATATAGGAAATGTTGAGTATTAGGCCAAACTCACAAATTTAAAGAAACTCTTGACTATGACATATAAACTGGTATTGTAAACACCTAAGAATTTACTTTTATCAATAAGTAGTTACTAATAGTGTATAATTACATAACTAAAATATAAAAAATGACAACAAATTTATATAAATATATTTCAAATTCAAAGACTTGAAATCAAATCCATCTACGCTCATAATTAATCATACTCAACAAAATAGTTTTTTCATATATTAAATCATTGAGCATGATCAAAATGAAAATCTTAGCACGAATTTATGAGTGAGTTAACACAATTTTGTAAACTAGAAACGTAAAAATGGTAAACTCGGTGTGTGAGCTCATGAGTTTAATCGAGTTTACAATTAGTACGAGTTTATGAACGTATCGACATAGTTTTGTAAGATAAAAATGTAAAAACTATAAACTCAAATAGTCGTTGTTGTCAAACTTGCAATTTGATTCTCAGAGTTTACTGGTTTTATGTTCCCAACTTACAAAATCGTGTCAGTTAAATTCACGAATTTACATGCTGAGTTTACCGTTCTTTTGTTTTTACCTTATAATATTGTGTCAACTCTTATATATTAGTAAACTTAAAATTTGACCGAGTTTACGGTTTTACGTTCCTAACTTACAAAATCGTGTCGCTTAAAGTCGTATTAGTTTGTTCATTTTGATGATGTTCAATGGTTTTATATATAAACTTCATAGAAATTTCTTTTTTGGTTATGATAAATTATAAATGATAGATGGATTTAATTTCAATTATTCATATTTAAAATATATTTAAATCAAATTTTTGTCACTTTTATATTTTTATTATTTTATTATATACTTTTAACACCTATTTATTATAAAAGTAAACTCTTATGAGTTTATGAATCAAATGCACATTTTTATCGTGAGTTTACTAAAATTCGTGAGTTTGACAAATGACAACTTCGCGGATAGTTTACTTGCAGGTTTGAAAACAATGAGTAGTGAATGAGTGGATTGTGGTTAGTTTAGAAAGACATAAATCTCACTTTCCTAAAACAATTTCCATGAAGAATCCATTGAATTCAAAATCAGATTGCATATAATATATGACTTAAAATTATTGTTGTCAAATTTGCGAGTTGACCCTCTAAACGTTTACCGTTTTTACATTTCTACCTTATAAAATCATGATGAGTCACTTTTAAACCCGTGCTAGCTATAAACTCGGTCAAATTCACGAGTTCACATATCAAGTTTATTGTTTTTACTTTTTTAGCTTACAAAATCATGTTAACTCGCTCTTAAACTCGCACTAACTTTTTTGATTTGATCATATTCAATGGCTTTATATATGAATTTTATAAAACTTCTTTACTTGAGTATTATAAATTATGAATATTGATGGATTTAATTTGAATTATTTGAATTGAGAATATATTTAAATGACTAAAGTATACTTTTAGTCCTTTAAGTTTTACAAAACTAACGGTGTTAGAATTATAAATTACTAACTTTCAGTTTGCATTTTTCATTTGCAAAACTAACGGTGTTAGAATTATAGGACTAAAAGTATACTTTATAAAGTTAAGGGGACCAAAAGTATACCTCATGTAAACTTAAAGGACTAAAAGTATACTTTAGCCTATTTAAATCAAATTATTGTTTTTTTTCTATTTTAATTATTTAATTATACACTATTAATAATTATTTATTGAAAAAGTTAAACTCTTATAGTTTTACGATTAGAGTCTATGATAGGGTTTTAAATAACTATTATGAATTTTCTTAAACTTGTGAGTTTGACAACCTTACACGTAATGTGTAGACTTTTTCTTTCAGACTTACCAGAGATCTTTTATATTGTGTTTTTGTTTTTGTTTTACTTTTTTGACCATGTATTGTGTGTTTCTTGTGTCTAGAGTTATGTGCTTTAATTAGTATATATAGCCAAATTTAATAACCAAATCTGAAATTAGGATATCTTTGTGGACTTATAATATTATATAATAAGCTAATTTTTGTTTTGAAACATTGTAATTGCACTTTTGTAATAGGAGAAGTTGTGATTGCAGTTTATCACACAAATTGTTTTTTTTTTTTTTTTTTGGGAGATGTCTGAGCCAAAATATCCAATTTTTAATTGCTGAGGGAAGGCTTTAGATGGGACGAGAATTAATACAGGAGAGAAATGAGGGAAAAAAAAATCGCATGGAATTACTATATAGTCAAATTTCCCAAATTAATATAATATATGTATATGTATATGTGTGTGTATATATATATCAATTAATGGTATATACGAAGCCAAATAATTCTTCCTTAAAACATTGTAATTCATTAATTTTCTCAAAAAAAAAAAAAAATTCAAATGAAATTCTAGAGATTCTGAGGTCAACAGTGCCTGAGTGATCTTTAATAAAACCAAAATGAGGGAAAATATAATGTCAAAACCTATGGTTTAAAACTAAATTGATCAAAGCCAAAATGAGGGTACATATAAAGGTAAAACATTATATTAACCCAAAAATAAATGTTATGAAAAAATTGTAGCTTATTTTATATATTTCCATAAAGAAACTTAGCTTATTATTTTTATTAACGAAAGGTTTAGGTAAATTAATTAAATTTGAAAAGAAACTGCCTGAAGGAAAAAAATTTCAAAGTGCATTTGAAATTGATTAATATTTTTTTCATGTCTTTTAATGGTAGTTTTGTTTTCAACAATATATATTTGGGAGAATCCCATATAAAGACGGTTGAAATAGGAAAATTTTATATAAGGATAGTAAACTCAACAAATCCTAAATTGGGTCAAGACCTAATCTAAGATATTTAAATGTTGTCTATTTTTCAATAATACCCTTAGGTATGAATTTCTTATACTATTTTTAGTGATTTTACCTCCCTTAAAATCTTCGGAGACCGCACTACTCTATCTTCCGGTTCAACCCTCTTACCTCTGCATCAAACCCTTATCCCTTCCAATGTCCCGGTAACGATCAAACCCCTTTTTGCGATCAAAACTATTGAAATCATGGTTTGATTGCTTCCAAACCAGGCGGAGCCTTCTCGATCCTCATCCATCGTTCAATCCCAAACCAACTGGACCCAATATGAAAATCGAAACGATAAGAGCCCCAAGATTCGATTACGCAATCCTTCCAAAGCGAAGGATCTGTGAATGAATCGATTTCCCAAAAAGGGAAGAAAGAAGAGATATTGGAGGGAAATTAGGGTTTCTAAAATTGTTGAACAGTTTTGAGAAATTTAGGAAGAAGGTGAAGCAGACCGAAGCCCACCACGGAAGGATGATTGGAAATGTAATACCCTAAAAATTCCTATTTATCAGAAATATTATAATATTTCTGATAAATAACACATAAAATAAAGGAGAATATGTTGTCTCTAAATTTGGTAGATTATTAGTTAGATTTTAGGCAATTTTTGCTTGGAATTAAATAAACTAAAGACTAAATCTAAAGACCACATTTAAGGATCATAAGATACAAATAATTATCATATTAAACTATGGTTCTTGAATAATCAAAAGGAGCAATAAAATGTTATGGAAAATACTTAAACAAATTAAGGGAAATTAATACATATTAATGAGCAATTAAGTATTCACTAATTAAAAAAATAATTGTATAAATTTTCATAATTAATTAAGTAACAAATTAAAAGGCATCAATTAGGATATTTTGGCTTAAATAAAAATCAAAGACCAATAAGGATTGTATATTAGTATAAAATGAATTACTAAGTATCATGATTAACTTAGGAGCCAATCACCCAATAGCAACTATACCTAATAAACATCTAAACCACCATATTAGGTATGCTAATTAGGATTAAAATAGGAGGCCAAGATTAAATCTAATAAACTGAAACCTAATGGCTCTAGTTAATTATATAATTGATCTAAATCCATGAGAAATTAGGAGAACCAATAGGAAGCTTGAATGATCATTTAAGAGACTCAGAATTGACACAAAATTGAAGCCAAAATGACGAAGGAAGGGCACGGTTGGCTTGAGCAAGAAGAAGAGGGACAATTGTTTAATATAAATAAACACACACATGGTGTAATTTAAGTCAACAAATGGGAAGAGGATCATGTACTTAGGGTAGAGTATTAAATGGAAATTAATTAAAGCAAATGGAAGAGGATAAGGAGAGAGAGAGGGAGGGGTGTGTGTGTGTGTGTGTGTTGTGTGTGTGTGTAGGAGATATTATTTGACTCAATGAACCAATGGGGAAAAAACAACAAATAATTAAGATAAATCCTAGGTAATTAAAGGTGACCAATGAGAGTCCCTTGTGCTTAATTTGTGCCTTCATGGAAACACCAAACAACATAGGCCATTGATTATGGAAAATGATCCAAAGGTTGTAATCCTTGAACTTTTCCTATAAATAGAGACCTTAGGCTCTTCAATTCTTCACACCAAAATCAATAGCAACTTCTGAATATAGAGATTAGTCAGTGAGTGTGGAGAAGCTTGAAGGAGTCGAAGCAAAAGCAAAGTAAGTTCTTAAGTTTTAGTTTTAAATTCATAGATAAATAGTGTTTTGATCTTGAATCTTCCAAAGATTTTTATTTTCATGTTTCTATGATTAAAAATGGTTTTATTTGGAAAATTAGATGAAAAATATGGTCTAGCAAAATTCTTGAAGGTTGAAGATCAAAGTAGCGAAATTCTGCTAAAATTTACGGTTGGAAGTTTTTCGGAGTCAGTCAGAAAAAGGCTATGATTTTATGTAGAAGATGGAGTTATAAAATTCTGAAATTTTTCATGGTCAAATTAGACATATAGAGGTTTTCAAAAATACCTAGAACATATCATTTTGAATTTTTTGGGAAGGGATAAAAATTCTTGAATAAAGGCTACGTTTTTCTGGAAATATTCTGGGCAGAGGTTGGAAACATGAAAACTGGGAATGATTCACAAATTCTGGGTAACAAAAAGTATTTTTCATCAATAATATACATCCTAAGGATTCCGGAGAATTTTACAGATCCTCGTTTTCGATTTGTTTGGAATTAATTATAATTTTTCGAAGTTATCATAAGATCTGGCCAGAAATGATGAATCAGTGTTTTTTGATAAATAAAGGGATATAATTGGAATAACAAATCCACAGGGGTAAAAAGGTCATTAGTGGTTAAAATTTTTCTTGGGATATTATTTACGAGGTAATAATGCGAAAATACCGTTATAGGATATCCGAGAAAGTCGGGGACGTACCAGTGCATTGCACATACCGATATCCGAACGGACTAAGGTATGGACGTGTACCGTAACACTAACTCTGATGCTTATTGTATGCTTATATGTGATAGATGATTTCATAAGGTCATGGACAAGACTTGGTCTTGGATCATGCACCGCGGCTAAAACTCTGTCTTAGATCACTACTTATACATTCAGCTTTATACAGGTTATAGTCTTGGATAACACCGTAGGATTGTTTTCCTAGCGCTGAGGACACGACGAGCTATCGTGGCACCGGTTTGTGCAAACGTGGATGACTTTTCATGTGATGTGTGCTATGTACTGTTTGTAAGAACCGGCTGAACCCAAGAGGGGGGTGAATTGGGTGAAGAATAAAAACTTAGGAACTTTAAGAATCTTTTTGCAACTCAGTAAAACCAGTTTGTATGACAGTAAAGAGTTTTAAAGCAATAGACAGTCATTCAAACATATATGCTAGAAATATAAGAGATAAGGGAAGAGAATATGCAACCGAGATTTATCCTGGTTCGGTCCTATCCTTGACCTACGTCCAGTCCTCAAGCTTCACTTGAGATTTTCAATCCACTATCCTCTTGTTTAATTCGGGCACAAGAGAAGCCTTTACAATCCCACAAGTTCACCCAGGCACTTGTGAAGCCAAATCTCTCACCGAGATACTCCCCATTACACAATGCAAGGTTACAATCTGTTTCCCTCTCAAGATCACCCAATCTCGAGTAACTCTCAAATAAACAGATAGAATGTTTATAATGAATCTTCTCTCTCGAAGTGAATAAGATAAACACCGAAGTGCAATACAAATTATCTCACTCTCTATGATAAACTATGTAAACATTGAAAAACAGAGTGTGAGTAGTAAGAAAATCTGAGTATAAGCATTTTGAAGATGTAGGCTCGTGTCTCTCGTTTTTCTGCTTGAATCTGTCCTCTTTTATTGGTAGAAATCAATTTATGACCGTTGTAATCTTCAATATAACCGTTGCCTTTATTACACAAGCACTAGTGCAAAAAAGGCTTTTAAGACCGGACAAAAGAGGCATCGTAGGACCGGACCCGCGACCGGTCTTGTTCCAGCCGATATTAAAAGTCTACATTTAAGACCGGACTACGACCGGTCTTAAAGAAAATATTTTAGACCGAACATTTAAAACATTGGGTCTTAAAAGTCATACTAAAATAAACCGAAATACTTTTTTTCGGTCCTAAAACTCAACTTTTAAGACCGGGTGATAATTAGGCCGCTCTTAAAAGATAGAATTTTAAGACCGGACAAAAATAAATACGGTCTTAAACTTAACGGCTTCTAAGACCTGACTAATTATACGCGGTCTTAAAAGATTGATTTTCAAGACTGGATGATAAATAAATGCGGTCTTAAAAATTTTATTTTAGACCGCATGTATAAATTTACCGGTCTTAAAAAGACCGACTTTTAAGACCGGCGCTTTCGACCTTTAAGACCGGGACATATAAATACATTCGGTCTTAAAAACTCACCATTTAGACCGGCGCATTTATTTACGGTGTAAATTTTCCTGAATTTTTCCCCTGCTTCTGTTCTTCCCGATTGTATTATACACACAAATCCACCACCCAATCCAAAGACATAAAAGTCGATACTTTAAGTCAAGCTATGAACAATTATTTGAATAAATGGAATTGGAAAAAGAATACAAATATTATTCACCATGAGTTATTTGGCCTCTTAATTAATGATTATACTATGACTACAACACCCAAATTAATTCATACAATAAGATAACTTACTTACAAATACAATAAGTTACAAATACAAGACACATGCCCAAAATAATATTCACCATGCCTTCATCTCGATTCCCACCCGACAAAGTAACATCCTCTTTTATAACATGCCCCTTTGATCGGATCCCGCCAAAAAATAAAACAAGAACAAACTTCATAGTCGTGACATTGTTTATGAACATAGAAGGAATATAATATAGTTAAAACCTTAAAGTTTTCAAAGAAATCTGCATATGAATATTACCTTATGAATTGACTCTTTTATAAAATGATATCTTCACATATCCCTTCTTGATGATCACTTCTTATGCCAGGTTCATTATCCACTTCATCTTCTTCGTTTATGTCCCAGACCCCTTGAAAAAGGAGTACTCTCGGAATACCATAATTCGAATTCATTTCCTCATCAATATCAATGACCCTTTTTCCTTGGAGAGCTACATACCGCATTTTATTTTCTTGATCTAAGTGATATAGAACACTTGTTTTGCCTGGTCTGCCATAATAAAAGGTTCATCTCCAAAACTTCTACCATGGACATCGACTAATGTAAATCCTAGCCGATCGATCCGAACACCATTATTGACATTGACCCACTTGCATTTAAAAATGGGAAATCTAATTTTCACATAGTCCACCTCCCAAATCTCTTCAATAACCCCATAAAATGGCATGACTACGAATAAAGGGCTCTTGTCTTTCGAACTGGAGAAGTGCATAGATTCAGCCTCTAACATAACACCACTGTTCTGGACTGTGCTCCTATCATCTAGGGACTTCGTGTAAAATGTATAACTATTGATCACATATGAATTCCAACTTATGACATCGACCTCAAGACCACGTGCTAACCATTTGATTGTATCGAAACACATTCCTCTCCCTTGACCTTTTGTTTGAACCAGTTTGCAAAAGTTCTCGTTATGCTCCCTAATCAACCTTTGTTCGATCATTCGATGATTTTCTTTCCTTACAACTTCTTTATGTTCAACTATGCTTTGGCTTGAACTTCATCAACATTATTCAAGATGTATAAGTGGACTTGTGACAATTCATCAGATCCACACTCTTTATGGAAGCCCCTCGTCTACCCCCTTCAAAGATGCCGACGTTTTGGAAGCCCAATATGTCTTACTTTGGCCAAATAATTTTGACAAAATTCCATGGCTTCTCCGAAACATATTTCGAACAATCGAGCTTCCTGGCCGCATGCGTTCTTCACGTACCCTTTTAGGAATTTCATAGATCTTTCAATTGGGTACATCCACCGTAAATGGATAGGGCCGCACATCTTTATCTCCCTCACTAGATGAACAATTAGATGAACCATGATGTCAAAAAATGTAGGAACAAAAAACTTCTCAAGGTGGCACAAGATAAGATATCCTTCATTCTCCAATTCATCCAACTTTTCAATCTCAAAAACTTTACTACAAAGCGCATTGAAGAAGACACAAAGTCTAGTCAAAACGACCCGAAGATCATATTCGGCGATGCCTCGAATAGCTATTGGGAGTAGCTGTTGCATCAAGACATGACAATCATGAGACTTTTGGCCTACTAATTTCAAGTCCTTCATCGATACAAGCCTCTTCAAATTTGAAGAATACCCTATGGGAACTTTTGTGCCATGTAAACACTCACAAAACTTCGTTTCTCATCCTTAGACAAAGTATGAGAAGCCGGGGACAATAAGTTCTCTTCCCATCTGGCCTTGGATGTAACTCTTTGCGTATTCCCATTGCTATCGATCCAATCTTGCCTTCACACCATCCTTGGAACTACCTTGTATGTTGAGAAGCGTGCCGACAATACTATCACATACGTTTTTCTCCACATGCATGACATTAATACTCGTGTCTCACATCAAGATTGCACCAATATGGAAGATCGAAGAATACAGATCTCTTTTTCCATATATTTGTTTCTTTTCTACTCTTTGCGCCTTACCGAAGACGACATTGATATTTTTCACCTTTTCATAAACTTGCTCCCCGTCAATGCCACCGGAGCATCTTCATACTCTTGGCCCCCAAAAAAGGCTTCCTTTAATCGACGATATGGGTGGCCCCGTCTAAGAAATCTCCTATGTCCAAGATAAACCGTCTTTCTTCCATGTTGAAGTTGATGGTAGCGTGTGCCTTCTTCACAAACCGGACATGCTTTATGGCCTTTTACACTATACCCTAATAAGTTCCCATATGTTGGGAAGTCATTTATAGTACAAAATATCATGGCTCACATTTTAAACACCTCCTTCTAGAAAGAGTCAAAAACATCGACACCTTCTGCCCACAAATCCTTCAAGTCTTCGATCAAGGGCTGAAGGTAAACATCAATGTCATTTCCGGGTTGTTTCGGTCTCGAAATCAACATAGACAGCGTCATGTACTTTCGTTTCATGCATAACATTGGAGATAAGTTGTAAATAATCAGTAGTACAGGACATGAACTATGTATGCTGCTAAGGCTTCCATATGGATTCATGCCATCCGTGCTAAGGGCAAGCCTAAGGTTCCTAGGTTCTTCGCCAAAGTTCAGAAATAATTGATCGATTTTCTTCCATTGAGAAGAATCGGCCGGATGTCGAAGCTTTCCATCGAAATCCTCTTATCTCGCATGCCACCTCAAATTTTTTGCATCATTTTCATTCGCAAACAACCGCTTGAACCTTGGTATGATTGGAAGATACCACAACACTTTTGCAGGCCCCTTATTTGACTTGTACCTTGGGGTTTCACATTTCGGACAATTCGCTTCTCTTCAAACTCTTTTCTATACAATACGCAATCATTCGGCATGCATGGATCTTTTTGTACTCCATCCCCAAAGTGGACAAAGTATTTTCTTAGCATCATAGTATCGATGCGGCAACACATTATCATCCTAAGCATGTCCTTAAAAGGCTCAAGCATTTCAGAAAAACTCTTGTCGCTCCATCCATGACGTGCCTTCAAGCTTACCAATTTCAATACAAATACTGCAACAATTGGTATTTTTGACACCCACGGTATAGAGGGTCTCTCGCATCATTTCACATATTACCATATGCATGTGATTGATGAAAAGTCTCTTCTCCTACATCACAGATAATGTTCTCTATGTGATCATCCATATGCGTGTCATTATCATCAAAGGCCACTTCCCCATGTTGAGACTCACTTGGTATTTTTTCACCATGCCATACCCATACTGTATAAGTCTTACAAAATCCTTCACAAATTAAATGTGTGTGTATAACTTCAACACTTAGTCGCCTCTCATTCAGACATTTTACACAAGGGCAATAAAACTTCCCACTATCATCATGAGCATTTTGTTTAGCAAATTCAATAAAGTCCCTCACCCCATTCGATATTCAACACTCGTCCCGTAGAGCATTTATCCAACTCGTGGTCCATAGTAGTATTCCTATAGACGGAAAAATTTAACATATACATAATCCGAAAAAGGCGAGACTTGCATATAAAATAAGCCAACTCCAAATGCATATTTATGCTCAATGTCGGTTATGCATGTCTTTTTTTTTTTGGTTTTACTGGAGAAACTTGCCCATTAAATGCATAACGAAGAATCACTTTTGGTCATAAATGTATCACAAGAATCCAAGAAGCAAAATAAATACATGACGAGGAAATTAAATGCATCGCATGAAGGTCTTGTGGACTCACCTGTACCATATAAATTCAAATGCGTTTGCTGAGTCGTTCTTTTCCCGCCACGAACGTTGATGTTGCAGACAGCAAGAGTAACCTAAAAACATTTCTTGGTCAATTGGGTAGGTCTAAAGTGCAAATATAATCTTCAAAATACAATATTCATTAACAACAAAGAAACCCACAATAACATTTCATCGATTTCGTTCAACCCATGAAAACCCCGAGAACCATTAGAAGGAAAATCATAAAGTTATATAACCAAAACACCTCGTACAGCTTGGTCTATAGACGTTTAGCTAAGGAACCGAGAGTTAATCTCGAGAGAGGAACGCGAAGCGGCCGACGACGCAACACACACTGGAGACGGGCCTGTAATCACTTTCGACGTGACAAGAGAAGTTCGAGAGGGAAATTTAATTTTCCCCGCGACATAGACATGTCTTTATATTTTATATTTTAATAAGACTGGTTAATTATACAAAAGTATACGATCCTAAAGATATAATTCTATTAATAAATTTTTAAGACCGGAGGTTAACAATACTACGGTCCTAAATTTTAGTATTGAGTTAATTTTAAGGCCGGAGATTTATAAAGCGTCCGGTCCTAAAAGTCAAACATTTATTAACTAATTTTCAAGACCAGCGGTTAAGAATACTCCTGGTCCTAACTTTCGCATATTCATTTAATTTTAAGACCAATGGCTATAAGAACTACGGTCCTAAAAGTATTTCGTTTATTAATTAACCAAAAAAAAGAGGTTTGCATTTGGCAAGCTCGCCAAGAAACCCGAGTTAATAAAATAAATTAAAGGAAAACTGGAGAATATGAATATTAGAAAGACACAAGCTTAGTTTTATTGCTTCCATACATAACTGGAGAATATGCATATACACAAGAAAATTAAGAGAGAAAAACAAGCAGAAAATTATCAAAAACAAAAATCTGACTAAACATCCTAAAGCTTATTATCCTCCAAAGCCTTGGTGATTTCGGCGTGAACAGATTAATTTCCCACCGAGATCGCAGCAAGTTTATCTTTACTCTCATCGACACAATGCTTCATTAGAGGAAAGAGGAGAGGGGTCGTAGTAGTCGCGGTGGGGCCAAGAGGTTAGGGAGGGGGAGCGGGAAACTCTTCATCATCCGAAGAAATAACAATGGGTCCAACGACCCGAGACTCTTCTCGCAAAAATAGGATGGACTCTCGATGGAGGAGGCGCACCGTATAACGATCGACGAAGGCACGAGCATCACGAGTAAGAGCACCCCTACGAGCGGTTCTCTTGTATCTAACCATGGTTTGAGTAGTTGGGGCAGAGAGGTATGAGGAGTTAATTAATAAAGGCAGAGAGCTGTTCTCAGATAGCCACATACGTAGTTTGGAGTTACGAGGTAGTGATGAGGAATTAATAAGGAGTTAAGGACAGAGAGGTATGAGGAGTTAATAAAGGTAGAGAAACTTTTAAGAGCGGGATTTATAGGTACGCGATAAAATTCTATCGTTTAATTTTTATTTTAAGACCGACCTTTTATAATATGTCCTAGGTCCTAAAAGTCTATTTATTTTTAAAATCAATTCTATTACTTTTAAGACCGACCTTTTATAATATGTCCGGTCCTAAAAGTATATTTATTTTTAAAATATTCAATTCTATTACTTTTAAGACCGACTTTTCATCATTTACCCTAGGTACTAAAATTCATTCTTTTCAAATTCGATGGCAAAGTCGTATCCTTACACTCTTCAAATGAATGATTCGTAGTCACTTCGCCTTCCGCATAAACTTCCCAACTAGGCGTCTCCTCGTATTCGATGAACTATGCGTCTCCTCATTAAAGTTTCGGCGTTTCACATTGTTCAAGATGGGTTCTCTATTTAAACCCATTGTTACTTGTGCTTTCTTCACATTCTTCTCCATCACTTCTACACGGCTCCTCCACCGCCTAGCCTCCACTGTAATGGCTGTTCCCCCAGGTCCTCCGTTTCCTCCTCCTCTTCTTCAACCTCAGCCCCCTCCGCCATTCCCTCCTCCAATTCCGACTGTGAAGTAGTTGGTGCAGTCGTTGGTGGCTTGCGTCGATCACATTGATCGACGCTTGGGCCAATTGGTTCAGCTTGTTCATACCGTGAACAACAAGTCAACATGGTACCTCACGCCAATGACGTGAAGTACGATAAGGCTGAAGACGACTCCGACTCCGACTCCCCCTCCCTCTCCGTCTACGAAGAGGATTAGTTGTTTTTTTTTTCAGTTGTATTTTTTTGTTGCTTTTTTTTGTAGGCAGCGATAAAAATTAATATATAAAATATTATGCACTCTTTTTGTTCTCGTGCGAGTTTAGTACTTTAATTCGTTAGTTTATCCATTATCTAAACCTGGAAAGCAATAAACAAGGCAACTATGAAAGATGGATAATGGCGAGACTCAAAAACTAAGATGAATAATTCGAACGAAGACTTTTAGGACCGCACACTTAGTAAATCGAGGGTCCTAAAAACACCGCCTTTTTTTGTCGGCTTTGGTTTCCATATTCGATCGCCTTGTCCTTTTCATTATCGTCTTTCTTTTTCCGACAAAAGGAAAACAAACAAAACATTGTCCTCGTGTAAATCAACAATAGAAATTCACGTAATACAATTAAGAACATACAAAAACAAAAAACATCTTTTACCTTATTTGAATAAAAACAAACACAAAGTGACAATTCTTCTCAAGGTTGGACCGTCGTTGTTGCGGTTTTACCTCCCCGATTTGAAACAAAGTACCTTTTCAATACCTTCCTTCTTTTTCGACAAAAAGAAAAGAGACAAAGAAAAGGGAAACCGATAATGCTTGCTCAAGATCAAGAGAGGTAACATCGACTACAATGAAGGACCCACTTGAGCGGAACGCGTAACCTCGGTTGTCTCGAACCATAATGATCTTGTCAAAAAGCGAGTGAACATTTCTATTTAAATGAAGACTATTAAGACCGGACATTTAACAATTACATGGTCCTAAAGGTTAACCAACTTCTAAAATTAAAATAAGAGGACTTTTAGGAGTGGACAGTAAAATAATATACGGTCTCATAATATTTTTAGGACCGGATGTGCACAATATACGGTCCTAAAAGTCTCATATTTTTTTAAACGAACACTTTTAGGACCGGATGTTTATTATGTGGACTTTTAAGATCGCACTTTTAATTAATATACGATCCTAAAAATGTCATATTTTTTAAAACGAACACTTTTAGGAACGGATGTTTATTATGCGGACTTTTAAGACCGGACTTTTAATTAATATACGATCCTAAACTCGAGATCTTTCTCAAATTTCAAGTACTAAATAGCTTTATCCACCATCCAATACATTCAGAAACCCAAAATGGATACAAGAAAATTGTTCGAAAAATTAAACAAATTTATTTATTGAATTTTACATTGCCTATGTATATTTACAAATGAATATTGTTCGGAAAAATAAAAAAATTTATAGAATATTATTGTTGTACAAGATATATTTACAAATGAATTTAGGGCATTAATTATTGTCCTGACTTTAAGATCGAGTCATACAGATATTCACAAAACAAATTGCGTATGTGCTCCAGTTCATCATCGAAAAGGGATCGGGCGATCAAACATCTCAGTAACATCAAAGACGAAACGAATTAACTTGCGTGCATATTTCATATGTAACATTAAGCCACACACTGAATTAACTTGCGTGCATAATATGTAACATCAAATACATTAACCTTTACAGTTAATTTAGTCCTTCCTCCCGTGATAATATCATGCATGTGTTTCATGACGTATTGGCCACATAAGTTGGACCCCGATGGTTGCCGACGGGTCTAAAAAGAATAAGAAATATATATAAGAGCATATATAGCTTAATGACCAACTTCACAAGGCAGTGTGCCAGTGTACAAATATTGTATCAACCTCTGGTGTGTCCCAGATTGGGTCTTTGGCCCGATGCCTTTTCTTTACCTCGGTTTGGAAGGTCTTCATGGCACTATCATCAAAATCACAAATTTATCAATAATGTTCACTGAAAATTCACAATGAGAGATTTTAGACAAGAGAATCAAAATGACATGCTTACTCGTTGATGGTCTGCGTCAACGAAGGCAATGGCTCTCTGTGAGTGGAGCATAAGAAGATAACTTTATGCTCCTCCATGCACATGAGGACCAACTGCCAGTGGCGGCTGAAAATTCACAGCAGTAAAGTATACTCAGTGATATATGCAGTAGAATTAAGTGAATTGCAGACAAGATTTGTGATATGTACCTGTGGAAGAATGACAACAAGTACACCTTTCTTCTCACTTCACACACCCTCTTTGATATGTACAACTGTCTCTCCTGCATGGATGTTTGACTTGAATAGACAGGGCACAAGAATCCAAAATCGTTGCTCCTGCCCTTTTGAACCAATTCTTGATGCAATAACCTACAATAATGACATCGATTAGGGAATTAGTATATATGTATGTGTGTCTAAACGATGCATTTAAATTATGTACTTATAGACAGAAGATACTTCATAAAAATTTGAACAATTGCATCGAAGCTCCGTCGAGGAAGCAAAGGGACTCAACATCAACGGTGTCAACTTGAACGGAAGAGGACGAGGACGCCTAATACTTCATTGACAGGCCACGATTTATCTTTAAAATATCCAATCTTCACCAGATCGGATATTTTTTCGTACCCGATCAACATAGCATAGGGGATAGAGCTTGAGGAGGGGATGGAGCTTGACGAGGGGGTGGAACTTGAGGAGGAGGGGGTGGAGGTGGAACTTGAGGAGGAGGGGATGAAACTTGAGGAGGAGGGGGTGGAACTTGAGGAGGAGGGGATGAAGCTTCAGGAGGAGTAGAGACATGTACAAGCTTCACCGACCAAGAGATGAAGGTTCCCTTGACATCACTCACAAGCTTGGATCATCGGTTGGGAGAGGGAGAGGTGCATCAATGATCACCTTTTCAACGACACTCGACTTCATCATTAGCCAATTGTTGGTGGTGTACAGTTGATCCCAATAAGTTGTGGACAGTCCCTTTTGAAACTAATCATGCAGGACTATCACAATCCTCCATATATAGGTCACAATGTTGCTCTGACTGTCCAACAATGCAGCTCCCTCTAGTGCTATTTTGCACAGGTGCAGGTGAATGTGTGAAGGGAACACTGGTCTCTGGACGATTGCTCAAAAGCAGCTTCATCTGATTCAATTCCTCCCTCATCTGGCTCATCTTGGATTGATACCTTGCTTTTTTAGCCGCTGCATCCTCACTTAATTTGGCCACCGTCTGTTCCATCTCCTCCCGGGTAACCATACTTTGTCTATGGCGTTTGGATTTACCAAAGTATTCCTTCAGCCTACCCGTCCTCCAATCCCCCTTACACGCCCACCATGATCCGGTTTTCCGGCCGCACCCGCCGAACATCACTCCTCCCGTCCGACACAAAAGATCCCTCTCGCTTCTTTCTTTTTAAGATCTTCCCGTAAGATACGGATAACGAGAAGCTTAGTAATGAAACATGTTTAGTAACTAAAAATAACAATAACGATACTTACAATTCTTTCAGCAACTACACGAGTTTGTTCACTCGTGTAGGCGTCGCTTGGCTTTTTCCGAATGTGCAACCACAAGTCCTCACGACGTATTGGAGATGGTGGATCATGTACCGCAGAAGGATTGGATTCTGCTTCATCATCCAATCTCTTTCGCTTGGTCGCCATCAATTATTCTTCAGCCTTTTCATATCCGCCACGAGAAGCCCTATGCGGGCAATCATTCTTTCTCCCTATCTCCTGTGCTTGTTCCCTTCTTTCCTGTGAATCAGCATTGAAAACAACTATTAATTATGAATTCCAGCCATCTCACTAACAGAAATTAGAGAACTTCTGCTTGATATGAACCTCAAACACTAGTCAAACTCAATTCATCAAGTGTCAACATTTTATGTAAGGAAGATGTAGAATTGTAGAAGAAATTGGAGCTATGTCTTGTACTTGCTAGATAGATAGGTTAAGAAACAAAAGAGAATTATGCTTACGAGAATAATACAAACTTGATCCTTTTTAAGGCATCCAGTGGGATTAGCAAATCCTCATTAGATAGTAACGGACTAATAACAGACAATAATGTCTAACCACTACCTACTATAAATGTAACTAAGACTATAATAATGTCTTGACTCTTATGCCATTATTATTTCCCTAATTACCTTCTTAGTATTTTACCTTTTAAGGGTTTACATATCAGACTTGCATAGACAAAGGTAGGAAATGTATACTTCTATTTGCACACCAAACAATTTAACTAACAGGATTAGATGAACACAATAACATTCAGATATCAGCACAGGTTAATAAGCAAACAAAAGGGCAAAAAAACTAAATATAAACTCACCGTGAGCTTCGGGAGTGGTCCGCGCTAAACAAATTGTTGCCAAGTTTGTTCATCAATAAATGTGTACTTGTCCCAAGGATTTTGGTCAGGCTGAACCTCGGTAAAAATATATTTGTTAGCGAAAGAGGTCTTAAACTTCCTCCACCGATCAGCACAATAAGACAATGTCTTGTCTTTCAACTTCTCAGAGTCAGGGACATTATATGAAAGCCGGATAGTGTCCCAAATAGGTTGCTTTACTTTTGCCGAAGTCCACATTTTTTCACTCATCAGTCAAGATGCTAACCTTCTTTCGTGCAAGACAAATGACAAAACTAGTATATTTGTTTTTATTAGGACCGAAAGGTTGCAACTTTTCATCAAACTGAATCTCCGGCTTTGACCCGAAGTCCGGCTTAGGGTTACATCCATCATTCTTGTGCCTCTTCTACCACGGCGTCTTTGGGCGGTTCTGAGCACATTGTCGATGAAGAGGGTTCGTTCTGACTCATACCAGTAACTGGCGTTCCTGGAACACGAATAGAATCGTTTTCACCGTTCATTTTCGAGACAGGAAGAGAGGAATGCCTGAGCAAATGAGAGGGTAATAGAGGCTAATGGTACGTGGGCGAGGAAGAGAGGGAATGCAACAGGAAGAGTGGTTTCACAATAAGAAGAGGGGTTTCAGAGTTCAAAGGGACAACGTAAGTCGTAAGGTAACGTTTCGCGTGGGCGAGGAAGAGAGGTAATGCACAAGGAAGAGTGGTTTCACAACAAGAAGAGGGTTTCAGAGTTCAAAGGGACAACGTAAGTCGTAAGGAACGTTTCGCGTGAAGAAGAATATATTTGGCGCTTTATTTTTAAGACCGGATGAACTAAAAAGACGTTCTTAAATGTTAAGTTTTAAGACCGTCGTTTATTAAACTCCGAACTTAAAAGTAATAAACTATTTAGTACCGGTCACAATTTATGTCCAGTCTAAAAAGTATAATATTTAAGACCGTCTGTTATATATATCCGGTCTTAAACGTTTATTTAATTTTTTCCTCATTATTTTGGACCGCAAAAAATATAAGTCAGCCCCTGTTGAGATTTCTCTATAAAGAAATTTGAACTTTCAGTTGTTTTCAATAACATTTTTAAGACCGTTTGTTTTGTTAAGCGGTCTAAATAATATATTTAAGACTCATTGATAAAGGATGCGGTCCAAGAAGTTCTTTATATTTACAAAACTGCCACCGGTCATACTATTAAGACCGATGTGTCATTACTCCGGTCTAAATGAAGCGGTCTTAAAGCCCTTTTTTCCACTAGCTTGTAGGAACCAAAATTCACATGCTCTTATGAATATAGTTAATTCAGAATAATTGAGCACAATGAATTAATCATGACTTTATGCATAAAAGAAATACTTTCTTTTCAAATCATCATGTATGCATAAAGAGTTAAACCTATTGAACATTGCAATCTCTTTCAAAAATAGATCAGGATGTGAGAACCCAGTTTTTAAAGAAAATAGTTGCAATGCTCATTCCTAAGGCTACAAGATATGAAACCTCAAGGAAAATTTCAGATGGTAGCATAGGAGGTTTTACCATTGTATACCTTAGCCTTAGGTACTAGGAGGATTGACTTTGCTTACCCATTGCCTCTTCCTATCACATTGACTCTTCATATGTCTTTCAATGGGTGTCTGCAAAGCTCTCTCAAAGGATAAAGACTTCAAGAGTCTTCTATTTGATAGTTGAGAGAATCTCCTTTTCTTGTTCTCCTCAAGATAGTTGAACGGTACTCTATGGTAGTTTGTTCTTGAGGTGGAACATACTCCTCTTGCTTGTATCCATTGCTTCTTTTGATTTGAGGATGAGGTTCTAGAAATGTCTTCTTTATGAGTTCTCCTAACTGATGTGAATCTTCTTTTAGGTTCATGAGAAACTCTTGGCTTCTTGCTCATCTTCTTTGTACCCTTATGTCCAATCTTTCTGGAATCATCCTGAACATATAGAGTACTAGATGGACATTTTGGTGCCCACTTATACTTGGGTCCTTGATAGTTAGTATTGGACCTTGCTTGTCCTTTAGGAACCCATACAAATTTATTTCTCATATTAGAATTTCTCCTAATATAGCATGTATGAGAAATATGCCCAGATTTTCCACAATAATTGCAAATAATAGAATGATGCTTATTATGAACATTTTTGCAAATATTGTGTTGGTGATGAGAGTAAGACTTCAAATAATCTTTATTTGAATATTCATTCTTCCCACATGATTTTCCAGCATCATTTTCAAAAATATGTTTGATTTTCAAAATAGAATCGAGTAAATGGTTCAAAAACACTTCTATGTGATTGTTAAAAAACATTTTCCTTATTTATACAAGAAGAATTGGAATTGTTTACCTTATGTGCATCTAGAGCTCCAGATAGTGATTGATCACAATTGTCCATGAGCTCTTCCCCGGGAATCCTCTTCCTCTTGATCTTTTGTGTTGGATTTGGATTATGGAAGTATTCAATGATTTCTCCTTCTTCAATCTCCAGTTGTTCGTCGTAGATGTGCGGTTTATAATTTCGATGAACTATCAACACTACCAAGTTCAACACAATTGTTAGAAGCATATATAAAATCAAGAGTATCCCAGATTTCTTTAGCACTAGAGCAAAACTTGATTTTCTCAAAATCATTTTCGGTTAAAAGCATCATGAAGAATTTTCATTGCTCTAATGTTCATAGAAAACATTTTCTTTTCTTTTTCTATCCAATCCTTTCTTGGTTTAAAATCAAAAATATTTATAAAAACATTCCACATATGAAAATCAGTTGCTTTGATAAAACTAGTCATTCTAGCTTTCCAAAACCAAAAATCAATATCTTTGAAAAACAAGTGGAATGGTATAATCCAAAACCTTCGAAACGAGGAACACCCAAAATCAGCCATTGAAACTCTTGAGACGGTTAAGTCCTTTAAACAAGAGCCTAGCTCTGATACCAAATGTAAGAACCAGCTGAACCAAGAGGGGGTGAATTGGGTGAAGAATAAAAACTTAGGAACTTTAAGAATCTTTTTGCAACTCAGTAAAACCAGTTTGTATGACAAGAAAGAGTTCTAAAGCAATAGACATCATTCAAACATATATACTTGGAAATATAAGAGATAAGGGAAGAGAATATGCAAACGAGATTTATCCCGGTTCGGTCCTATCCTTGACCTACGTCCAATCCTCAAGCTCCACTTGAGATTTTCAATCCACTATCCACTTGAGTATTATTAAATACTCGGATAAATGTACCATTCTTATAACTAGCTAGATACACCATAATTAACATTTCTTTATACTTATCAGTTACTCACTTATTTGCTCGATGCTCTACTTAGATAAAAATACATTATTCCGCTTTTGAAAAATGGGGTGTTACAAGAAAGATTTGTTGCTTATGAATTTATCTTTTGCTTTGTTTATATATTTCCCAGAAGCTTGTCCGTGTCCGTGCTTATTGTGCATGAACTTCTATTCCCAAACAATCATGGTTCGTTGTGCGTATATGAAATCTCTTAAACATAAATGAAAATTATGAAAATAAAATTGATAAGTTCATCTTGCTCGCTTGTATATCCTTTGTTAATTATTTGATTCCACCATTGCGTATATGTCATTTATCAAACCAAAAAATAAAAATTAATTTACAATTCCCTATAATTTTACCTTATCCTGTGCTTTTTTTATCAAGTCCTTAAAGTTTTACATTTTTTATAAGGTCCCTGTAGCTTCAGGTGACTAATAAAAGAAAAAGAATTACAAGGACCTAATAAAAAATTAGGTAAAAGTATAATGATGTGATAAAAAAGAAAAAACTCTATAGGGATATAATTAAAAAGGGTTATAGTGCTAAAATAACCTTAAACTTTTATCAAAAGTGTAATAGTAACTACAAACTATTTTTTGGGGCAAAAATAACCATAAACTTTTAAAATTGGGGAAAATTGTTAAACCCAACTAATTTCGATTTATTACAATGGGGAAAATTATGCTCCATTACATAGAATATTTACTGTCTCTTTTTCCTCTTTTAATTTCCATAAATATTTTTGTAAAATACGTATAATAGTAAGATTCATTTATGTATCTTGGTGCCTTAAGGAACCGATATGTACATAAATGACGCTCTTAGGTAATTCCATTATTTTCTACAAGTACATAATGAACATACATTTTGTGCATCAATAAATGGAATCGAATCATGAGATTCATGTATCTCGGTGCCTTGGTGGTAACCAAATGTACAAAAATGGCGCTTCTACCTTTTCTTACTTCCACAAGTTTATATATAATAACATATACAATCTGCTTATGTATACCAACTCATTTTAGTGTTCCAAATCTCACCATATCTCTCACTTTTCTCTTGTTCTCCGTATTGCCATGGATCCTGAACGCTCCAATGAAGGCAATTCAACAAACGACAATACCGTTGGCTCTGCCTCTCATGTCAAACCATCACCATCTTTAGGTGATTACTCCCTCAGTTCCTTCTTATAAGAGAAAATTTATGAATATGACATGTTCCCCTTTTATTAGAGATACTCAGACGTTGTCTCAAATTTTTTTGTTCATGTCTCATTTTATCCTCGTTTAATTACTCGTATTATCCATATATTGTCTTTAATTCCCACTTGTTCTTTCTCTATCATATATTCTCTTTTCCACATAAATGAGGGTACTTTGGCCAAAATTTACATTTTTAACATTTTATTGTCTCAAACTAATTTTAATCAACTTTTATTAACACAACATAATTCAGTTAATCGTATCCTATGAAAAAGAATGGATGGAGTAATTTCATCATCATATAGATATTAGTGTCACTTGCATCATCATTGGAGCTTGTAGAATACATTTTAGTTGAATTTGTTACAATTAGACATTAGTATTTTGCATTTTATTCTAGGTCTGTTTCATTTTATCGTTAGCACTTAAAATTTGAACATTGGAAAACCTACGTCAACCTTAAACTTGTTTTTATCTAATATATGCATAATCCTGCACTAAAGTGGTTGCAGAAAACCCTAAAGCCTCTGACATGACTGTTGTTCCCAAGAAGTACGAAGAAGAAGCTTTTGTTGAAGACGAATCCCAAGAGTTCAAAGATCTCATTGCTACCTTACCCAAGAAATCGGATAAGTTTGAAACCGAGCTTCTATGTCAATACCAAGGTTTCTGGTTTCCCAAGAGAATAATGGAAGGAATCCTCAGATTTCAGAATCAGTTCCAAGCCGGTGACTCCGATATCGTCCTCGTCACCTCACCAAAATCCGGCACCACATGGATTAAAGCCCTGATTTTCACCATCATCAACCGCAACACAAACAATCCAACAAGCCCAATCCTCACTACCAACCCTCATGTTCTCGTTCCCTTCTTGGAAGTCCTCCTACTACATGAAAACAAGTCGAGCCTGAGCTCATTTTTGTTGTCTCCGCTGCCGAGGATTTTGGCGACTCATATCCCATATGTTTTGTTGTCAGAGTCAATGAAGCAGTCACAGTGTAAGATAGTGTACTTGTGTAGAAACCCTAAGGACATATTTGTATCACTTTGGCATTTCATGTGTAATGTAGTACCACAACACCTTTTAGGGTTCCATTCACTCGAGGATTTCTTTGAGGAGTTTTGCCGGGGAGTAACCATTTTTGGGCCAATTTGGGACCACATGCTGGGGTACTATAAGGAGAGCTTAGAGCAGCCATGGAAGTTATTATTTTTGAGATTTGAGGAGTTGAAGAATGATCCAATAAGGACTTTGAAGAAGCTAGCTGATTTTATAGGGTATGGCTTTTCACCAGAGGAAGAAAACGGTGGCGTTGTTGAAAAAATATTGAAGCTATGTAGTTTTGAGAATTTGAGCAGTCTTGAAGTGAATAGAACCGAAAGTGGCTGGTTTGGAATAGAGAATAAGGTTTACTTTCGACGCGGAGAAGTGGGAGATTGGAAGAATTTACTCACTGTTGACATGGTCAAACGATTTAATATTATCATTCAGGAGAAGCTGGAGAAACATGGCTTGAAGTTTTAAAATTGGGAGTGTATGAAATAAAACAAGTCAGCAAGGTATAATTCGTGTCCATCATATTTATCTTGGGTTTCTCTTTTAATTTGATGTAACTAATTGATTTTTCTTCTAATGTAGGGTTATATGCTAAACTTGGGAGCTGTATGACGAAATAAGTCTATCTTTATGGAGAAACGTGGGATGTGGATACCATGAGATGGATGATCTTTTCTTTTTTTAATGAATGATTATGTATTAATGCCCTTTTTGTTATACAAGTCTTTTATGAAGATATGCATTTTCGAACTTGCTAATGGATCAAAGATCGATGTTGTTATTTGACAAATCATCCGGATCTAATATCAAATCAAAACAATACATATACCCCTCTTATCCTTAATGATGTATGACCTAATTGGAGGTTTATATTGAGAGAGAAAACTTGGTAGGAACCACAATACAAAAAGTAATGGAAGTTAAGTCTCTCCAACAGCATTGCTATGTCTACTCCCAAATAAATTGTTTGTGTCTACTTTTACACCAAAAAAAATAGATAGTTCTTATATGGGTGCTCATATCATAGCAAAATTGTTCATTACTAAATTTGCACCTTCACATTAAATAATGTATTTTTGTAAAGTAAAAGTTAATATGCGTCATTGAAGAATTTAAATAACGGAGAAAGACATATAAGGACTACTAAAGTGGAGAATCTCAAAATGATCTTTTTAAAATGCTCAATTTCACTCTAAAGTTCTAAGGCAATATTATGAAATTAAATTTTTATAAAAAGACCTAATTACTTTCAGTAAAATTAGGCCCAGTTTGGTATGGGGAAAATTTGAGGAAGGAAAGGAAAGGAATGGAAGTGAAAGGAATGGAAGGCAAGATTGAGAAAGAACTTAAAAAGTGGGCTGTTTGGCAGACAAGGGAATGGAATTTAAGTTGATGGAAAATGAGATGTTTGGTAGGAAGAAGAACTTGTGTTTAAGTTGGAAGGGGATGGAAAATTCCCATAATGGCCCTGTAATAAAAAATGGAGAAAATGATTTGACTAATTGAATTTTTTGTTTTTTTTTTTTTTTTTGAATACACGGACCCCAAACCAGAAAGCGCATTGGTTGAGAAGCAAAAGAAGAGGGGACATGGAAGGAATTAGGGGGAGAATAGGAAATTGTGGTAACTGTTTAATTTGGGACTGGATGATTGTGGGGCAAGACAAGTATGGAGGCTGGCAAGCTTGGTTAAAGGGAGACAAAATGAATTATTGAATAAGAGCAGGAGGAGCAAAACGACAAGATACAGACGACAAGCCCATTACAAAGTGAATCATATGCCAGTAGAGAAGAAGAAATGAACACTATAGATGTAGCATATTTGGTGGCGAAATGAATAATAACAGGGGAAAATGAAAGGAAATGATGAACCGAGGTAAATAGTCAAATTGCAAAAAAACATTGAAGTTTACGTTGGAATCACACAGCCCAGTTCGAACGTAAGTGAAGAAGTAAACCAGTACAGCAAGAGTTAACCAAGTCTGAAAACAACAATATAATGGAAAATACAAAAACTACCCTCAGTGATTTAGAAAAACCAAAAAACAGAAACAGAAGCGTACAGGAACAAACAACATTTTTAATGCACAACCACAGCACAATGTACATGAACAAACAACATTTTTCATTGTCTATTCCCGCTGCCTATGTTACTACTACATCTCCAAACTCACCATCATTGAACCCATAAAAATACCCATTAATACCCATTGCCACTTACCTCGATTACAGCTTTCAGTTTTGCCTGCATTCAACTTCTCCTTCGCCTCCAACCTTCTTCACTGCATCCTTCGTCAAGCTCCTCAGTCACTCACTCTCTCTTCGCTCGCTTGTTGTTTAAAACAGATCCAGATTTTTTAAAGGGCATTTTTGTCCCATTATTCACTCTCCGGGATCATTTGAGCTCTCCTGCCACTTTCGGATGGAATGAAGGTTCCCACGTTTAAGGAACTTTGGCCAAAGCAAAAACTCATCTTCTAGGAAGGTATGCACGCCAAACACGCCAAATTGTAGAGAAACTTGTCAAGTTCCCTTTGCCTAGCCTCAGTTCTGTGTAACAAAAAAAAAGGCCTTAGCTGTCGTCGTTGCCTTGATCAGCTATAGTTGTTGCGTGTTAAATTGTAATTATCAGTTTTTTTTTTTCAAATTAAGAACATCAAATGGTGAGCTACCATATTTGGTCATTAAATATATATGTTAACATTTACAAAAGCACTTTGCATTGAGGCAAATTTTGGAGCAAAGTGGGGAAGGACAGAACAGATCCATGCATTGGGAATCTTGAAGACAGAAGTGTTGTTGTTGAACAATGTGGTTTGGATATTGTATATGCAGCTTTTCCCTACATCGACAACGATGGTCTTCGCAAACTACTCTTCCGGTGCCACAGTTAACATTGTTTCAGTCTTGAACACTATTGCACATAAGACCTGGACTTGATCCTGATACCACTGCACCCGCCCACAAACATGGATATTTTATTTTTGTAATACCCTAAAATTCCTATTTAGCTTAACCACTATATTTTGATAGACAATGCCTATTAAAAATAGGTGAATATGTGGTCTCAAAATTTAGTAGCTTGTTCAATTTAATTTAGAGAATTTTCTCTTAGAATTAAATAACCAAAGACCCAAATTTAAGAATCTTCATTTAGAGATCATAAAATACACTAAAATTATCATATTACAACATAGTTCATATTTAATCATGAAGAGCCATAAAATGTTATAAAAATACCTAAATCAATTAAAGGAAAATTACCAACAATTAAAGGGCAGTTAAATTTACAATAATTAATTTAATTGTATTAATTTGTGAAATTAATTAAAAGGCATATTAAAAGTCATCAATTAGGGATATATTAATTTAATGAAAGATCAAGAACCAATAAGGGTTCAATATTAGCATAAAGTGAATTATTAATTATCATAATTAATTTAAGAACCTATCATACTTTGACAATTACACCTAATAACTGTAAAACCCTAAAAATCCTTATTTGTAGTGAATGCTATATTTTGATAAATAATGCATGTTAAATAAAGGAGAGTATGTTGCCTCTAAATGTTGTAGATTATTAATTAGATTTTAGGTAATTTTTCCTTGGAATTAAATGAACCAAAGATTAAGTTTAAGACCAAAATTAAGGATCATAAAATACAAAATGATAAACCATGGTTTTTAAATAACCAAAAGGAGCAAGAAAATATTATGGAAATACTTAAACAAATTAAGAGTAATTAATAAAGATAAATGAACAATTAAGTTTTCACTAATTAAATGATTGTGTAAATCTTCATAATTAATCAAAAGGCTAATTAATGAAGAATTAATCTTGTCTAATAAAGCACTTGATTAAAATGTTAATTAAACTTTAATCAAGCTTTAAAAAGTCAACAAATGCAATTAAGGGATAATTAATCCTATAAGTAAAGCTTAATCCTCTTGTAAATTGATTAGCCAATGATAAATCAAGAAAATGATCTTAATCGTCATGAAATTAAATGGACCAATAGGAGACTTGAACCATAGATTAATGGTGAGGATTAAACTTGAACAAACACAAATGGAATCCAATGGTCCTAATTAATTCTATAATTAACCTTAATCCTTGTGTAATTGAATTAGCCAATGGAAAATCAAAGAAATAAGCTTAATCCTTGAGAAAAAAAAATAGACCAATGGGAGAGGAAAGAAGTGTTAGATTGCACATGGGAGAGAGAAAGAGAGAGAGAAAAAGGATGAGAGAGAGAGAGCAATTAAAATATAATATTTTCTAGAGCACATGTTGAATTAAAATTAAGGAAATAAAAATAAAGGCTTAATCCTATGTAATTAGAATCAACCAATGAGAGCATTTTTTTCCTAAATTGAGCCTTCAAAAAAACACAAACTAACCTAAGCCATTGATTGTGAAAGATGAATCAACCAATGTATAATATGTGTCATTTTGAGTTTTGTGCAAGGAGATAAAAAATTCTGGAAATAAGGCTATGTTTTCTGGGAAAAATCTGGGCAGAGGTTGGAAAACATTAAACTGGGAATGATCTCCATGTTTCCAGAGAACACCATTATTTTTTCTCAAAAATAGATAAGCTAAGGTTTCCAAGGAATTTTACGGAACCTCATTTCAATTTTTGTGGAATTAATTATGATTTTTCAAAGTTAAACAGAAA
The DNA here is from genome assembly GCA_019022655.1 of Acacia acuminata. Lineage (NCBI taxonomy): Eukaryota > Viridiplantae > Streptophyta > Magnoliopsida > Fabales > Fabaceae > Acacia > Acacia acuminata. The sequence goes on along the minus strand of JAFJYI010000028.1, from coordinate 3,171,403 downwards.
ATTCTTCCTAGAAATATTACAGCAGCGTTTTTGAGAAAATAAAGGGATATAATTGGAATAACAAATCCACTAAGGGTAAAAAGGTCAATAGTGGCTGAAATGTCCCCTAATATATTATTTACGAGGTAATAATGCTATATGTAATACCCTAAAGAATCCCTATTTCTAGTTAAAGTTATATTTTGATAAATAGTACACGTTTAATAAAGGAGAGTATGTTGTCTCTAAATTTTTTTAAAAATTTGTTAGTTATATTTTAGGCAAATTTTATATTGAAATAAATTAACACATGATTAATTATGAGACTAAGATTAGAAAAAAAAAATGAACATTATTTTATAATCAAGAGAGGTAGGAAATACTATGAAAACATTTAATCAAATTAAAGGAAATTAGAAAAAATTGATGAGTAATTAAAATTACACTAATTGAAGATCAATTTCATGAATTACTTAAATTAACCAATTAACCAATGAGAGATGTAATTAAATGACAATTAAGCTTGATGGAAGAGGTTAATAAAACATTATATTAGAGTTGAAAAAGTCAAAGAAAATGTCTGCACATGCTTTTGTTTTAATTAGGTGTTTTAACTATTGGCTATTTTGCTCTTAAAAAAAAAACAACAAAAACAGAAAAACAAAACACACACACACGAAGGCATGTCGGCATGATTAAAGCTTATGGAAATTTTGCATTGAATTCATAATGCTTTTTGGGCTATCTAAAAGCATATTAAATGATTTAAAAAGGGGAGTATGTCGGCATGCTCATGTGCAATGGATAGGGTTTTTTGGAAATGAAATAATCAATTCATTTGTATTAATTAAAAGCAACCATTAATGGCTGAGTGTGGGAGATGTCGGCACAAATCTAATGGAGTGGATTTAGTTTCAAAAAGTGGTTTTTTTCATCCAATGGATAGGGTGAGTCTTGGCCAAATTAAATTGCCAACTAGGTCCTCAATTTTTCCTATAAATAGACCCCCACCTCTTCATATTTTTCACACCAAAAACCAAGAGGCATCTGATCCTAGAGAGCAAAGTGAGAGTGAGTGGCTTAGGGAAAGAAGGAGCAAGGTTCTTGGTAAGTTCTCTAGCTCTAGCTTTAAGTCCTTTAAGTTCTAGTTCTTAAATTTTTAGATAGAAGTAGTGTAGATCTTAAATATGCTAGGATAATTTTATTTACATGTTTTTATTGGCTTTATTTCAAAAAAAAATGATGAGGGAGGTCATATAGCAAAATTTCTGGAAGAAAATCATCAAAGTAACGAAGTTACCTGCGAAATTTCATCGGTTTCGAATTTCTGAAGGCAGTGATGAAAACGCCAGAATTTCATATTGGTAATATGGTCAAAAAATTATGATAAAATTCATGGTTAAAATAGACATATAGGGATTTTAAAATATGTCAAGAACATGTTAAAATGAGTTCTGTACAGCGAGATAAAAATCCTCAAAGTTAGGCTACGAATTTACGGAGAAATTCTGGGCAGATGTTCAAAACTTAAAACCTGGGAATGATTCGTGAGTTCTGGAAAAATTGATTATTTTTACTTAAAAATAGATATCCTAAGGAGTCCGGAGAATTTTACGGATCCTCATTTCGAGTTTTCTAGAATTAATTATGATTTTTCAAAGTTGGACAAAAATCTGCCAAATTTGTACCAGCGTTGTTCTACGAATTTTGAAGGACTAAAGTGAAAAATAAATGTACCAAGGGTCAAAAGGGTCATTAGTGACTAGGATATCTCCTAGAATATTATTTTTAAATTAATAAATGCGATATTACCGTTATAGGATAAACGTGATCACCGCCCAACCAACGACGTACCGATATCGCCGACAAAGGTACGGACGCGTACTGTAACACTAACTCTGATGTTTATTGTATACCCATATGTGTGATAGTTGTATTCCTAGACTGAAACTCTGTTTTTAAAAGTGTTGAGCATACATATACAACTATACTATACACGGGTTATGGATCTGATAATACCGTCGAGTTTTCTTAGCACTGAGGACACGGATGTACACCGTGGCACTGGTGGATAGTGCAGACTATAATAACGTTCACATGCAGTGGCTGTGTTCGGTTATTATCTTTCATATGTGAATATTGCTGTGATATCATGAATAAACTGTCATACATACTTGTTACATGAACATGAGGTTAACCGTTACCTGAGGTTCAATGGGCATTGAACCTCAGCTCTTACCATAGCTTCGGGATCCGAAGTAAACGGGATCAAAGACAAGGGTAAGCAGCAGATGTAGGAACCGGCTGGAGAAAGTCCTATTGACATGTACTTTACGATATCGACATTTGAAAAGAAAAAATTGTAACGCTGTTAAAGGCACATACATTACAGTGGATATTTATCAGTTACTTTTCAATACTATTTACTTCCGATGCTCAACTCTGATCAAGATACCGTGAAAACACTTTCGAAAATTGGGATGTTACATTTTGGTATCAGAGCTAGTTAACTTTAACCATGATCAGGGGTTCTCACAGTCTGATCTGTGGCGAAGGATTGGCTCTTACCCTGACATGGCTAGGCGTTCTCCAAATGAGGGACCTGGTTGCACTGGGGGGCGCGTGGACGTACACTGAGCTGTGAGGCGGTGCGTAAAACTAGTGACTGAGGTATCTTACGTTGTCACGGCGTATGGGCGCCATGGAGACATTTTGGTATCAGAGCAGACATCCTAGCACGAATTTAACTATGCTACTCCAAATAGTCTGGTGTCTAGAAAGGGTTTTGTGGTTGTCAATCAGTCACTGTTAACCTCGACGAGGCTTCCAAAAATACACCGGCCTGGCCAGATTGTTTGAGTAACGGAGTTTTTCAACTAAGAGCATTTTACTTGGCAAGAACCTGGCTCGGTTATAGTAAACCATTGGTGTCGAAGGCGGGGCTAGTCTATGTGGGTCGATCATTCGATCGCCGTAAAGTCGGTGAGACTCCCATGATAGACACGTTCCTGGCCAATCGGTTTGATTAACTAAGTTGGGCTCTAAGCCATTATCTTAAAGCATCTTTTGAAAACAAGTTCTGATAGAACCCTGGTGTTGTTGTGGTGATAAACAGACGAGTTTTCCTACGTAGATTATTATGGGAGAAGGAGACGTGTAGCACGTCGGTTAGTAGTCTCTGGAAACGTAAAAGTAAGACCGAACCCGGAACCAACAAATCCACCCCCTATGCTTATGCTCGAACCAAAACCATATTTCCCCGCTCCAACATACCATTTAGACCATGAGTATATGCCAACTACCCCGATGATGAACCATAGCCAGAATACCACCCTGAACCTGTAGCTGATCCAGAACCCGAGTACCATTTCAAACCAGAGTACTTTGACGAATCCTACAACCCTAGACTAGTGTATCATTTCGAACTAGTACATTAATCTGAAACCAGTGTACCACCTTGAGCCGGTAGATCACCCAAGCCCTGAAAAACCCCTTGTACCCATTCGTAACCATAAACCCTCAGGAGTATACCATCCTAAGCTAGTGTACAATCCTGAACCTGCACTTCAACCTGATCAGTTACACCCCACTCTAGAACTTAACCTTGAGCTAATACATCTTTCTGCTCCTGAATATGATATTGCTTCGATAATTGATCCCGAACCCGAATACCCCCCGGGATATCCTTACGATCCGGATATCCTTACGAAACCATATATGATCAATGACCTTTTCATTCAGTATCCCTGAACATAGTGGACCCAGAACCAATGGCTAGTATACCCTCTGAGTAGACCCTTTGAGCCAGAAAAGACCTATAGGATCAAATCATTCGTCCGTCGATGATAACCGTGCGTATTTCCAGCTGATAAGCTACCAAGATGATTCCGAAAGTGAATCTTTTTATAAACCCAAATACCCTGCGACATGTCTTGAGTACACACAAAGAGCTGATAAGCGCTCTATGAACGAACTTTCTAAAGGCAGAACATTTTAGGCAACATGTAAACGAGTAGCCATTAGTACGACAATACGGAAATGTTAAATATGACTGCAGGTGTTAAAGCTAGTTAGCTGTTATGGCAGGTATATTACCTTATGTGGAGTATATGTTTGTTTAGAAAATTACAGTATTCCTTAATGTGTGTCATTCTTAATAGAAAGATAAGATGACAAATTTGCAAGGAACTGGAGTTCCTAAAGGCCGAGGTAGAAGTAGAGGTAGAGATAGAGTTAGACAACTACGAGTGATAAGGCCACGAAACTCAGGCCAGGTGATAACACTGAACAAGGGAGAGGTCGAAAAATCCCCAGGGGAGGTCCAAGGGACTATCTCTCAATAGGAATCTACTCTAGGCATTATATGATTCGGGTGCTAATCACTCGTCTATTTCATATTTAGGTATAAGACGTTTAGGGGCGCATACCTATAGATTATCTTATAGTAACTACACCACTAGGTGTGGAATCTTTTGCTTTTAGAACATGTATGAATCGAATTACGTATATGAAGAGACGTGAAGATATTATAGACCTTATCTGATTATCCTTTCATGACATTGATGTCATTCTTGATTGTGATTAACTAACGGCGAGCCATGCAAATGATCGATGGTAGTAATGAGAAGATATTGTTCTCACAATTACAAAGCAGAGGTAGGTGTAGAGGTAGAAATATACAACCACAAATAAAACCAATTCCAGTACCTAGAGCAATGTTTTTCATTGGGGTCTTGATTATCGTTATGAACCCGGGCATAATCATAATCAAGGCATCATTGAGGGCCATATAGGTGGTCCATCTTGCTCTACCCCCTAGGCAATTTGACTCCGTAGACAGTACGGGATATCTTAAACAGTAAGGAACATGTTAGCTAGTATTGAAAGACTCTTTATGGAGTATGTACTCAAGGAAGAAAAATTATTAGTGGACTAATGCCTAAGTATACATTAGGAGACAAGTCTACAAAACAGTTAGTTCTTTTAAACCTGTCAGAATCCATACTGTGGTTTAGAATAAAAACTTGAAAATAATTCCTTTAAGAAGCACACAAGAGGGGAAGTGAGGATTATATGGTGTATTGATCTTTGATATTCCTCGTATAATTGATCAAGTCTAGAAAGGTTTCAGAAATAACTCAGCAAATCCTGAAAATACCTTTCTTTATGTTGTTGTGAATATATACATTTTATAGAATTCTGACATTATTATGTAACAATGAAATTTATGATAAATTAAGAAATACCTTGGATAAACTCTCTTCTATCATTTAGACCATTTGTTTGTCATAAGTATAAGTAATACATTTCATTTCTCAATTTTCACTTAAGGTACGAAAAAGTTTCTAGATTATAGCATGTTTGACTAAGATTTCTTGTTGAAACCGTCATTAGTGGAAAAGAGTTTCCTTTGTTTTGTTTCTTAGATTTTAAAGGTGATCATATGCTTACGGTTAAACATGTTTTATTGCGTGTGCTTCGAGGTTATTGTGGAAACTTTAAATTTGTGTGAATTATTGCCTCTAGTGTTATTCAAATCTCTATACACTTATGTTTGAATACTAAACTTCTGTTTTGAAAACTCTAGTACAAATATAATTGATAGGCAATATTTTTGTCCAGTTATCTTTTACTTAAAATCTAAACCAAGTATTGCACTTGAATTTTCCAAATTAAAGTAGTATGAAACTATGCTTTTGAAAGTGATTCTCCTTGTTAAAATGCACATTGTTGCGTGTTTCATTAAATCTTGAGTATGTAATTACTTTAATTCCAACCAACTAGTTGTAAGAACTCAAATTATGACACTTGCATAGGGTTTTGGCAAGAACTAGTCGTATGTTGGAAATAGTACCTAATTCTTCCAGGCGATGTTATTGGTAGTTGGAAATCTAAGTGTTTTGTTAACCTATCCTAGAAAAGAATTCGTATTTTTAAACAATGTTATGACTTATACATTCTTGTGATATTACTTGCTTCATTAAATTGTATTTCAGAAATTTTACTTCATTATACCAGAAAATGTTTAGCGAATTAAATTAATGAAAGTGGCTTAGAGTATACCGTATTAAGTTCCATTTTAAGTATGTGCATTACCACTCTGCAAATTTTGTTATCACACTTTGTGAAATTTGGACCAATAGATATTATAGGTATCATTTTCCTCAAATTTCCTGACCATTCATTGATTTTGATCTCTCTTGTTGTAAACTTGATTACTAGTCATTGATGTGTTAAAACAGGATTAGCTTCAAATGATGCATGTTAGCGTTGAAGGAAACCTGATAGATAAACTGATTTTGACTATTAAAACAACACTCAAGTGAATGATGTGGCATGCATTACATTAAAACCCTGTCTTGAAATACACTGTACGTTTGATCCATTGAAATTAAGATTTCTTATCATTTTATCATAATGACATAACCATGCATTATACATCCTTGTTCCATTTTGAAATTTTGATAAACGCCTATTTGACTCGGCAAATTTGAATTTATCTGTAGTAAGAACAGAAACCATAAGGATTAGATTCCTGGATTTTAGAGACATAAAGCCCTAAATATAAAATTTTGAGTGTACACTCTAGTAAATCTGGATAAATTAAGAGTTAGTATTGTTGTTGTTGATACTCCTAAAACCCTACTTTAGTACACCACCATACTAATATGTTGTGTTGAATTCCTGTCCAAACCATTAGATGTCAGATATATATATATATAAAACATAAATTGGAATGTATAGGTTACTGTAGTAACTGAAGTTGAATTTCTGTCTTCTTGTTATTTGCATCTATTGATAAGTATTGGAAATGAAATTTGTAGTAGCATGTGGAATTCATGGAAACTAAATGGAACTAAAAAGGTTGTTCTGGATTTCGTTGAAACTATTTTTCTAAGTTACTTTGTATGTTGACTTCTCCTCACTCCCGATGAAAATATGGAATATAAAATCCTCATTTTATGTTAGGAATTGGGCGTAGTAATTACCTTAGCAAAGAAAAAAATTTGCCGTTGTAATCAATAATTCTTGTATAGAAACTAGTATCAAGCTTCTAATATAGTCTAAGAGTTAGACTTGGGAGAGGTTTAGATAAAATAGACGAGCAGATGCTCGAAATCTAGGTGTATGAATGTACACGGGACAGTGTCCCTAAGCCTTAAGACAATAGTACTTATCATTGTGTGAAACACAAATTGTTATAGTGACCTTAGACTAGTATGTCTACAAGTACGTCTTGAGTCTGGCAAAACATTTACTGTACCAGGTAATAGTTGAAATGCCTAAAGCCTGAGGATAATCTCCTAGGTATTAAGGCTAAAATCCCTAGTGCTGTGATAATGGATTGAACCGTAAGGCCAATATGTGTTAAGCCGAGAGGCTGAATAGGTCGCAAATGAGGCCTGCGTAACCAAGCACAAATGGGATGGGCGAGTAGGTCTTATGTTTGAATACTATACCTAGGTACAAAATGAATGAGATTATTATTTGAATATTAGAATGCGTGCTAAGTAAGGGAATAGACTAGATGTCTAGAGTTTTCTGAGTTTATACGATCAAACGTCAAGGGCAAACATATCAGACACCGTTATCTGAGCAAAAATTGCTTGGACCAGATCTGATTGACCAGACCTCCAAATAAATCACGGTGAGCACAAGACAACCCCTAGCAGCATAAAGCAGACAGAGGAGCTACGCTGACAAGAGAGGAAGACCTCTAAAGTTCGAAGTCGACGATCATGTATTATCCCCAGTAACCAGTGTCGGTAGAACGCTAGAGAGGCAAAATTAGGACCTCGATACGTAAGACCATTCGGAGTTTTAACTAAACATGAACCACTCGATATGCCTTACCCCGAACTTGATTAATCTCTATAACGTATTTCGTATTCCTCGACACCAACCGGACCATGATCGTGTCATCAAAATATGAGGTATCTTTTATTGCCACGCACCACGAGACATTTAGGTAAGCGGGATGTCGAAGTACGACATGACAATACCTTCGTGGTCAAGCGAGCGAATTCTCGATCATCGAGAGAAACGGCTTAAACAAAAAAGTGATCCGATAGAGTGAATGTCCAGAGTGCATGGTCCGAAGTCTAATTAGTATAGAGTAAGTTTCAAGGAATTATAGTTCAAGGTCTAGTTGGTATAGAGCAAATTTCGAGGGCGAAATTTTGTTCAACGGGGGGAGAAATGTAATACCCTAAAGAATCCCTATTTCTAGTGAAAGTTATATTTTGATAAATAGTACACGTTTAATAAAGGAGAGTATGTTGTTTCTAAATTTTTTTAAAAATTTGTTAGTTATATTTTAGGCAAATTTTATATTGAAATAAATTAACACATGATTAATTATGAGACTAAGATTAGAAAAAAAAAATGAACATTATTTTATAATCAAGAGAGGTAGGAAATACTATGAAAACATTTAATCAAATTAAAGGAAATTAGAAAAAACTGATGAGTAATTAAAATTACACTAATTGAAGATCAATTTCATGAATTACTTAAATTAACCAATTAACCAATGAGAGATGTAATTAAATGACAATTAAGCTTGATGGAAGAGGTTAATAAAACATTATATTAGAGTTGAAAAAGTCAAAGAAAATGTCTGCATTTGCTTTTGTTTTAATTAGGTGATTTAACTATTGGCTATTTTGCTCTGTAAAAAAAAACAAAAACAAAAACAGAAAACAAAACACACACACACACGAAGGCATGTCGGCATGATTAAAGCTTATGGAAATTTTGCATTGAATTCATAATGCTTTTTGGGCTATCTAAAAGCATATTAAATGATTTAAAAAGGGGAGTATGTCGGCATGCTCATGTGCAATGGATAGGGTTTTTTTTTTTTAAATGAAATAATCAATTCATTTGTATTAATTAAAAGCAACCATTAATGGCTGAGTGTGGGAGATGTCGGCACAAATCTAATGGAGTGGATTTAGTTTCAAAAAGTGGTTTTTTTTTTTCATCCAATGGAAGGGTGAGTCTTGGCCAAATTAAATTGCCAACTAGGTCCTCAATTTTTCCTATAAATAGATCTCCAACCTCTTCATATTTTTCACACCAAAAACCAAGAGGCATCTGATCCTAGAGAGCAAAGTGAGAGTGAGTGGCTTAGGGAAAGAAGGAGCAAGGTTCTTGGTAAGTTCTCTAGCTCTAGCTTTAAGTTCTTTAAGTTCTAGTTCTTAAATTTTTAGATAGAAGTAGTGTAGATCTTAAATATGCTAGGATAATTTTATTTACATGTTTTTATGGTCAAAATTGGCTTTATTTCAAAAAATTGATGAGGGAGGTCATATAGCAAAATTTCTGGAAGAAAATCATCAAAGTAACGAAGTTACGCGAAATTTCATCGGTTTGGGAATTTCTGAAGGCAGTGATGAAAACGCCAGAATTTCATATTGGTAATATGGTCACAAAATTATGATAAAATTCATGGATAAAATAGACATATAGGGATTTTTAAATATGTCAAGAACATGTTAAAATGAGTTCTGTACAGCGAGATAAAAATCCTCAAAGTTAGGCTACGAATTTATGGAGAAATTCTGGGCAGAGGTTCAAAACTTAAAACCTGGGAATGATTCATGAGTTCTGGGCAAAATTGATTATTTTTACTTGAAAATAGACATCCTAAGGAGTCCGGAGAATTTTACGGATCCTCATTTCGATTTTTCTAGAATTAATTATGATTTTTCAAAGTTGGACAAAAATCTGCCAAATTTGTACCAGCGTTGTTCTACGAATTTTGAAGGACTAAAGTGAAAAATAAATGTACCAAGGGTCAAAAGGGTCATTAGTGACTAGGATATCTCCTAGAATATTATTTGTAAATTAATAAATGCGATATTACCGTTATAGGATAAACGTGATCACCGCCCAACCAACGACGTACCGATATCACCGACAAAGGTACGGACGCGTACTGTAACACTAACTCTGATGTTTATTGTATACCCATATGTGTGATAGTTGTATTCCTAGACTGAAACTCTATTTTTAAAAGTGTTGAGCATACATATACAGCTATACTATACACGGGTTATGGATCTGATAATACCGTCGAGTTTTCTTAGCGCTGAGGACACGGATGTACACCGTGGCACTGGTGGATAGTGCAGACTATAATAACGTTGACATGCAGTGGCTTTGTTTGGTTATTATCTTTCATATGTGAATATTGCTGTGATATCATGAATAAACTGTCATACATACTTGTTACATGAACATGAGGTTAACAGCTACCCGAGGTTCAATGGGCATTGAACCTCGGCTCTTACCATAACTTTAGGATCCGGAGTAAACGGGATCAAAGACAAGGGTAAGCAAAGCGAGATGTAGGAACCGACTGGAGAAAGTCCTATTGACATGTACTTTACGATATCGACATTTGAAAAGAAAAAATTGTAACACTGTTAAAGGCACATACATTACAGTGGATATTTATCAGTTACTTTTCAATACTATTTACTTCCGATGCTCAACTCTGATAAAGATACCATGAAAACACTTTCGAAAATTGGGATGTTACACTATAATACTATTATAGGATATCCGAAAAAAATCGGGAGACGTACCTACCAGGCAAGCGTACCGCCATCCAAACGGACTAAGGTACGGACGCGTACTGTAACACTAACTCTGATGCTTATTGTATGCTTATATGTGATAGATACTTTCATGAGGTCATGGACAGGACTCTGTCTTGGACATGCACCGTGACTAAGACTCTGTCTTAGATCACTACATATACATTCAGCTTATCACGGATTATGGTCTTGATAATTCTGTTAAGTTTTCCTAGCGCTGAGGACACGATAGGCCATCGTGACACGGGTTAGTGTAGACTATGATATGGGTTGTTACTGGGATTGATCATTTGTGCTTATGTATTGAATATTGCTGTAATGTCATGAATATCTGTCATACATATATTGTCATATTTAAGCATGAGGTTAACCATTACCTGAGGTCCGATGGGCATTGGACCTCAACTCTTATCATAGCTTCAGGGTTCGGAGAACTGAGGACCGAAGACAAGAGTAAGCAGCACACGTGAGACCCGACGGAAGATTTCTTTTTTAGATTCATACCGTTATAATGACAAACTCGAATAAATGTATTGTTCTTTATGAACAAACAGATATGCCACATTAATGGTTATCGTTACTCTCTTGCTCCGATGCTCCACTCGATTAAATTATATTATTCTGCTTTTGAAAAATGTGGTGTTACAATTTTCACTTGCTGTACAAATTAATTATGATCATAATAATTGGGAAAAAAAAAATTAAAGGAATAGGTAACAAAGTTAGTCCAACGGGTGATTAGGATTTGATCCATAACTTATGAGGTTCTTATGAGTTCAAATCTTGGGCAATCTGCAAACTATTTTGGAGCTAGGATATATGACCTAGTCTTAATGAGCTTTTAAGACTCAACTCTTCCAAGTTTTTCATTTATCAAACCAAAAAAATAAAAATTAATTTACAAGTTGATCCCTATAATTTTACCTGATCGTGTAATTTTTTTATTTTATTTTATTAAGTCCTTAAAGTTTCACTTTCTTTTATTAGGTCCCTGTAATTTCAGGTGACTAATAAAAGAAAAAGAAATACGAGGACCTAATGAAAAATTAGGTAAAAGTATAATGATTTGATAATAAAAGAAAAAACTCTATAGGGATATAATTAAAAAGGGGTTAAGGTACTAAAATAACATTAAACTTTTATGAAAAGGGCAACAGTAACTATAAACTATTTCTTTTAAAGAAAAAGTAATCATAAATTTTCAAAATTTGGGCAAATCGTTAAACCTAACTAACTTCAGAAAACTTTAAAGGCCAAAAGATTAATTTTCCCATTGTAATAGATAAAATTTAGTGAAGTTTAATAGTTTTGCCCCAATTTTAAAAGTTTATGGTTACTTTTGCTTTGAAAAATAGTTTATGGTTATTGTTAAACTTTTGATAAAAGTTAAAAGGTTATTTTAACACCATAGCCCTAATTAAAAATGAGATGGAAATATTAGGGATTTGCAGATTAATTTTCTCAAAAAGAAAGAACGAAAGGCATGCAGGAATAAAAATAAAGAAGACAGTGAAGAGCAGAATACATACATGCTGCCGCTAGAGTGAACATGAGAACAACTGAAAGCAGTTTAAAGAAGCCCTTCTCCATTGCGACTTCGTTAAAGATATTGTTTTACTTTTTCTTGTCTGATCAGATGGCAAGAGTATGTAGGAAATGGTGAGCATTCGGTGTATGGACTGTGTTTTTATCAGAAAGATATAAATCTTACTTTCCTAAACAATATTTATGAAAAACCCGATGAATTCAAATCTGACGACAGATAATATTGTGTGCTTCTTGTGTCTAGATCAGTTATGTGCTTTAATTTACTTAGTATTCAGCCAAATTTAGTAAACCAAATCTGAAATTAGGGTATCTTTGTGGACTTTTTATGGTATACAATAAGCTAATTTTTGTTTTGAAACATTGTAATTGCCACTTTTGAAATAGGAAAAATTATTATTACAGTTTATCATATAAATTGTTGTTTCTGGGAGATGTCAGAACCAAATTATCCAATTTTCAATTGCTGAGGGAAGGCTTTAGAGAAGAGAATTATTACAAGAGAGATTTTTTTTTTTTTTTTGGGGGGGGGGATCTCATGCAATTACTGTATAGTGAAATTTCCAAAATTAATATGAAATTATGTCAATATAAATATGTGCACAATTAATGGTATATAAGAAGCTAATTAATTCTTTTTAAAACATCGTAATTAATTACTTTTCTCAAACAAAAATTCAAATGAAAAAAATGTGCAGTTTTCCTTTTCTGATTTTGGATAAGAGTAATTTATTTAGTCTCATAATATAATTTTGTTCATTGTCAAAAAAATTTCACCAAGTTTACAAGTTGCTCTCTAAATTTACTATTTTTATGTATCTAGCTTATAAAATCATATTGAGTCACTTTTAAACTTGTGTTAATTGTAAATTTAGTTAAACTCGCAAGTTCCCACATCAAGTCTATCATTTTTACGTTTCTAACTTAAGAATCGTGTTAACTCACTCTTAAACTCATGTTAACTTTTCAAATTTGACTATGCTTGTTGGCTTTATGTATGAATTTTATAGAAATTTATTTGTTAAGTATGAAAAATTATAATTGTTGATGGATTAATTAATTTAAATTATTTGGATTTAAAATATATTTAAATCAAATTATTTTCCTTTTATATATTTTCATTGTATAATTTTAAACTATTCATACATATTTATTGATATAAGTAAATTCTTACAAGTTTATAATTCAAGTTCATGATATGAGTTTACGTTATGAGTTATTGAAGATCTAAAAACATAAAACATATGACAAAATTATGGATTTTTTTAATATAATTTCATAAATAAATTTAGGGTTTGGTGTTTACTACGCTTTTTTTTAAATAAAAAAATAAAAAAAAAATCGACACACTCACATAAAAGTGAGTGGGTCCTATTGTAAAGAAGAGAAAGAATATATTAGTGTAACCCACTCTATTACACCCCTACCGGCCTCACCCTTTCAGGTGGTGGGTAGTGTGATACCTCTTAATTCTTATATTATATTACTAAACAACATGCATCAAAGTAAATTATGCAGCACAACATACACTCAGTTTGGGCGTAGTGTAATAGTAAGATATTACAAATCTTAGTTACAAATTTTAAACATAAATACAAAAAGTATCTACAAATCTTCCTTGAATGATTTGAAACCAGTCCGGCACCTTCATGTGTTAACATCCACCACTTTATCCTAGGAACTACTTCCAACAAGCTGTAAATACACAAGTAGCAACACAGACTGGAATCTCAAAGGATCCCAGAATAAACGTTAATATGATACACAAAGTATATTCAAAGTATGTAAGAAAACCATAAATACAAACCACAACATTCAGTAAATCACACACAGAGGGGAACGAAGCCTAATCCGGAACAAGCGGTCTCTATAGCACATAGCACAGACTGCAGGACACAACAAGGCCCTAGTCACACATAGTGGTTCCGGTACCAAAGCGCTTGGCAAATAACAACACCGAATGCATACACAATCATGGTAAAACATACATACAGACACATACAAAGCATAAGAGGATTAAGGTTACTACCTGGTAAATTCTTAGATTGATAATCAACTCCCAAAATTCCTTAAAGCTTCGAATAATGATACTTCTTGTCTTTGATCTGAGCTTTTCCTTGAAATCTTTCCTCTTTGAACTCCCTTGTATTTTCAGTCAAGACTTTAAAACACCACGAAAGAATCATTCATCAAGGTCTTAGGAATGTCTATGAAGATTGTAGGGAGTAGAGCAAGAATCCAAGTTCTACTTACCTTGATTTTGTGATCGGTATAGAGATCCGACAGCATCTCTACCATGTAAACGGCACCAAACACCTCATATCAAGAATCCGAAACTGTAGAAACATTGCTTTCTCCAAGAGGAACAACATTGGAGAAGGCCCCGGGAGCTAAAAACACCAAATCAGAGGTGAAATCGGCCCCTTTCTTCTCTCTCTCTCTCTCTCTCTCTCTCTTTTCACTCCTTCTCTCCTCTTTTTTCCATGTTTTGGCCAAGAATGGCCTAAAGACAAATGAAGGAGAAGGGGTATATATAGAACACGGGTGCGATCCAGAATGCGCCACATGTCTGGTCCATAATGCGCCGCGTGTATAGTCTAGAATGTGCCACGTGTAGCGCCACGTGTCCTCTTTCCATTGGGCCATATAAAAGTAGCTTTATGTCTTGTCATGATTACAGGACACGTGTTATGATCTTGTGCTGATGACTCAAAAGCTATGTCATAATGAGGGAACACGTGTCACATTTCCATTTGACCAACAAAAAGTAGCTCTTGACTTGTCATGATGGAGGACATGTGTCATGTTTCTATTGGACCAACACAAAAGTATGTCATAATAAGATGACATGTGTCATGTTTCTATTGCGCCAACACAAAAATAGCTTTATACTTTGTTATAATGACAAGACACGTGTCATGCTCTTATTAGACCAACACAAAAGCATGTTATCATGTGTCATCATGACTTACTTTATTAAAGTTACTTTATCAGTGTTTACTCGGGATCCTGCTCGGGTTTTACTCAAACGCAAGGCATACCCGATTGTCCTGAAAATGTCGTATTCTTACTTATACCGGCATATTTTCACTCAACTAATTTTCCTATACCTTAGGATATAGTTAGGTGTCATCTTTTCCAATCAAATTTATACTGTATAGATCTTCTGTGCCCCTTTTTCACTGGCACTTTAATTTCCCGGCTTATACATACTAAGTCCACTAACCTGTATAGCCGAGTTACTTAGCCCCCGAGAGACTTCCTATCCCTTGACATTCTTAGACTATGCTCGAACTGGGCTTAGTCACCTGCCTTTTATTGACTTATTCCCAAGTTTCTAGGCCTAAAATTCAGGATATTGCACACTCACTTTTATGTGAGTACAATGGAAAAATATTTCTACAGCAAAAGCAGAAACATTAAACCCATAAACTTATTAGATTTTAGAGTAAAATACATCAATTTCCTTATATTTACTCTAAATTATAGAAACTTCCCTTCTGTTTTAATTAGAAATCTATAACGGGTCTATTTTAAAATTAAAATATATATTTTATAAACCTCCATTCTAATTTCGAGATTCAACTTTCATCCACTCAATCGTTAGTTAACCATTAAATTAAAGTTTTAACCCGTCATTCTAATTAAAATGCCTCTCCTTAACACAAATATTACTTAAATAAGTATTTAATCACATATCTTTTTCAAATCAGAAAAATAATTTTAATATATTTTTGAACTTCTTGTCATACTATTAAATTGATTACCATATTACAAAGTTAATCAATTTTATAATTATAAATTTTATTTTTCAATGAATTTACATGTTTAATCTTGTTTATTTATTAAGACTTATTTTTCAATGAATTTACACAATGCTATAATTTTAAAATCCTTATATTAATACATTGTAATCCAAATTTTTAAATATATTTTTTAAACATGTTTCTAATAAAAGTTACTCAAATTGTTGATCAAGTTGTTAACATTTTTCAAATAAAATACTTAATTTTTTAAAATTTAGTAAAAATATTAAACAGATTATTAATACAGATAATGTTAGATATAAATTGGGATTCAGTATAACGAGGGGTAAATTAATGAGCAAGATTTATTCTAATATGATTTTCAATTAAAAATATGCTTCAAGAATCTTTTTAGAATATTTTTTAATGATGTTAATGGGTAGGACTAAAATATACATTTTTAAAATAGAGATGAGGTGTATAATTAAGGCAAAACAGAAAGTAGTTAGAGTATTTTACTCTAGATTTTATTAACTAAAAGTTTAGGTAAATTAATTATTTTTTAATAGAAATTCCTTGAATAAGAAGGTTTTCAAATTGCACTTTAAAAATAAATAAATATTCGGTTATCAAGGGCATCCACCTTAAATAGGAGCTTGAGAGGATGTGAAATCAAACCCCGCTCTGTTAAGTCACTGATGAAAACTGACACATTACATTAATGAGGTTAATGTATCAACTTACGTGACATCCTACATAGCATATGTATGAGTTTATAATTTTATAATTTCACATAAGGTTTCAAATTTCATTTTACCATTTAAAAAACCAAACCCTTGTCCCTTTTACATCAGCTTGTGGCAGGCTAACATGACTTGCAATTCTTAATGAACAAACATCGACCTCCACGCCACCACCAACCACGCACGTGTTGGGATCAATTGCCGTGCCACGATGAACCACAATCCCACCGTCCCTACATAAGAAAATACAGCATTTTCCATAAAATTATAGATGTGAACAAAAACCAGAAATCATAATGAATCACTTCTCTAAATCAGACAATTAGAAATTAGAATCGTGAACCAAACGCCTGTGGGATGTTATTGTGATTGTATTGATGGGTGATTTATTGGATTCTTAATACAGGCATATGTTGAGGGTGTTTTTCTATCGAAAGGATTTAAGTCAATTTGATTGGGACTTACTCATGGTCACATATCTTTCACTTATCTTTGTATTAATTGATGTGGGACTTATATTTTAATACGATTGACTGAAATCAAAATAAAAAAAAAAATTTAAAAAAAAAACTACACACAGATAAGAATTTGAAGAATCTAATGTTCTTGCTATAACGATTTTGCAGATGCCAATCATGCTAGTACAATGGTATTGGAGGTATGTTCACGATGATAGCAGAGGAGGCAGCATTGGTTTGGATTCAACGATGGTGTTGAAGGCTCAATTCATGGGTTTGATAGATAGCACAAATTCGAATGAATGAAGCATGCTGAGATGTATCCAATCTAGAAACATGATCCTGAATAATCAAGTTCTGGGGATACTATTCATGGTTTGTTTGTTTTTAAATGATATTTTAAGCTTTATGTATAAACTAGAGAATTATCATAAAATTATTAACTTATACTGATATTATGTAAGATGTCACGTCATCTTCATTAATCTAGCGTGACAATTTCTATGAGCAATGGCAAAATTTACTACGGAGGATTTAATGTCAAAAATTAAAATGTCAATGAGATTAAATTTAAACTTGGAAATATTAGGAATTATATGAAACTCACCCAAACTTCCTGAAAGTTTTGTAGATTTTAGCCTAAAATTAATATTGATCTCATAAATTTTCCATTTTTTATTCTAAAATATATGTTTGGTTCTCTAAATTTACATCAAGTTTCAATTTAGTCCCTTAAATTGAAAAAATGTTTTTAATCCCCTTAATATTAACACCACTACTCTCACTAACAAAAAAAATGCCGACTTAACGAATTTAAATGGGAACTCAGTAATTAAATCATAACATATTAATATTTAATTTAAAATTTGTAAATTGAAAACTATTTAAAATAAAACCTGATGAACATCATTTGATAAAAACTTTCAACATCAACCACCCATCTTTCAAAATATATTATAAGACACACAGAGTCACACATATAAGTATAAATATAAGTATATATTTTTATATTATATATAAATGAAGGTTATACATACATACGTACGTACGTACGTATTTATTTATGAGTTAAATCAATGGAGTAGGCTTGATTTCCATAACGGTGGGGGTAAATGCATCACGAGATCACCTACTTCACCCTTAATACATGCTTCATGTACCCTCTAGTTCGTATAAAAAAATGTCCTACAAGACACAGGATCGGAAGAATTGCAACCTATATTGACTAGATTATTCTCTGTATCAAAGTCCATAAATCATGTACTTTATAAAGTACAAATTTATTCAGAGGCATTGAGAATTTAAATAAAATGACTTAATTTCTTTGAGGTGCTCAGTGACTATTCTAAAATTAAGTTTCTTTTGAAGTGACCTAATTAATTAAGCATATGGGTACAGTGATGTTCATGACGATAGTGTTATTGTTGTTGAACAATGGGATTGGGAAGAGTATGCAGCTTTTGGCCGTTAACACACACATGTTTACTATTTTCAATTTGTATAAAAATTAATTACATTGTAGTACTTTAAACAAAGAAATTAAGGAATGGCCTATAAAAGTTAGTCTATTCGATAATGATTTGATCTACAACCCACAAGGTCAACTTAAGTTCAAATTCTAGGTGATCTATAAGTATGTTTGCATTTTATTTTTATTTTTTTAGTTAGAAAGAATGCTCCAGCCTTGGTTACTTCCTGAGACTAGGGGTGGAAAGCAGCCAGCCCCCCTTAACAAAGCCGACCTATTATGTAGGGAAGCGGCCCGAGCTCGGCTATGTGATAAAGCCCGCTTGGCTGTGGCTGTTAAGAAGCCTATATTTTTTAAAATCTTGTAATCGGAGGCTAACGAGGCGAAAATGCAGCCCACAGACCTTAAACGTAAAACAAGCCGAAAACAAGCCACAGACCTTAAACGTAAAACAGGCCGAAAACAGGCCAACTGTAAACAGGACGAAAACTTGATGAAACAGGCCGAAAACAGGCCTTAGCTGACATAGGCCTTACATAAATTATTCCTAATGATCTAAAATACATCATAAAAAATGAAATCAAATACAACAGGCTTGTTAGTACTGAGGGAGGGGAGGACATAACTAATATTCTATATAAAAAAAATTAAAAAAAAAAAAATCTGAACAAAGCCGTCTGTCGGGCCTAGCAGCTTTGTTAGGAGGCCTGGGCCTGGCCTGTTAAGGAAAACAGGCCTGAAATTAGGCCTTGGCCTGGCCTGTTAGCCTGACAGGCCAGGCCTGATCAGGCTTTTAGCAGGCCAGGCCACAGGCCCCTGGCCTTTTTCCACCCCTACCTGAGACCCAAACTCACCCAATCTTTTGCTTATAAAAAAGAGGAATTATAAAAGGAAGGGTAGGAATATAAATGAAGAAAAATATACTGAAGAGAGCAGAATCCATACATGCTACTGCTAGGGTGAACATGAGAACAACTGGAAGCAGTCTAAAGAAGCCCTTCTTCATTGCGAGACTTAGTGAGAGCGATTGTTTTGTTTTTTGAGATGTCTGGTCTGAACAGATGGCAGGAATCAAGAGAGTTCTTAAATACTGAGCGTTAGGTGTAAATCTCACTTTCCTAAAAAATTTTAATGAACCCAATAAATTCGTAATACAATTGCACATACATGAATGCCTCATAATAAGTAGACTTTTTTGAGATTATGTAGCATCCTTAATATAGTTTGTTTCATGTATCTAGAGATTATGGGCTTTTTTTTCAATTTGCCCCTTTTTAAATAACTATTTAAGCATATGCCCTGTTTGGAAACTATTTAAGCATCTACTTGTTTAGTCGACTAATGCCCTCATTTAGTCGACTAAAACGCGAACTCAATTTTTTTGAAAAATCCCGCGATTTAGTCGACTAAACCATGTGATTTAGTCGACTAAATCGCGGGACATATTTTTTTTAAAAAATCCCCGCGATTTAGTCGACTAAATCATATGGTTTAGTCGACTAAATCACGGATTTTTCAAAAAAATTGAGCTCCCACGTTTTCAATGGGCCGACAACCTTTTCACATTAAATTTGTTGAAAAGAAATTTGTTTTTTAATTATTGTTATTTTAAAGTTTGAATTATTGTTTCCGAGTTTTTAGGAGTTTCAAATATGTAGCAGCTTTTTTGTTATGATTGTTAAGATGCATCCGAACAAGGGGAAGTTGGACGTACGGAAAAACAAAATGTTATTTTATTATAATAATATATTATTATATTACTTTATATTTTATACATAAGTGGAAGTGATTAACAAAATATATGAGATATAGTTATAGTTCATGTTGCGTTTTTTTATAGTGAAACATCTTCTATTTTTCCTCTCATCGAGGGACTACACTTTTTTTTTTTTTTTATACATATTCTATTTATTTAGATTATATCATATATATATTATATTTACACAAATCAATATATATTTTCCAAGTTAATATCATCAAAAACCAAAATCTTAAGTTAAATAGTTGATAAAATTACTCATTTTCATCCGGCATGGTTTAATTAAATATATGAGGTGGGACCCGAAGCTTAAATTTTTCAATGGGTGACAATCTTTTCACATTAAATTTGTTGAAAAGAAATTCGTTTTTAATTATTGTTATTTTAAAATTTGAATTATTGTTTCCAGTTTTTAGGAGTTTCAAATAAGTAGCGGTTTTGTTAGGATTGTTTCCTACTTTCTTGCTAAAAGTTGTTTCCTACTTTATTGCTTTAAGTTGTTAATTTTCATAAAAATCACATCACCTACTTCTCTGAATTCAAAGTTTTAATCAGATATATCTAACGTTATATATATATATATATGTGTAGCAGCAATAATATAGCCGATTCGTTTGACAATATAAGCTTATTATTCGCGTACCCATGGTAGTGAAAACGTAGATTTTACACAAAACGGACGGAGAATGAAAAATCGTAAAACGTAAGATCGTAACGTAGTAAAATCGTAAAAAAATCATAAAAACGTAAAAGCGTTTGGAAAATTAGTAAAATCGTTTTAATGAAAAAAAAATTGTAAAAACGTAAAATCGTAGTGATAAATCGAGTTTTTAACTACCCCGCGTACCTTGAATTGCACTTTTTATTTCTTTGTAATTATATTAAAGGAATTAATAAAAATGTGAGGCATGCAAAAAAAATAAAATAAAATAAAATAAAAACTTAGTCGACGAACAAAATATTTAGCTTTAAACCGACAAAATATTACTTAAATTTCCTCCATAATTAGTAACCCGATGTACTTGCTTAATGGGGGTTCTTTTTTTTTTTATTGCATTTTTGTGTTGTCAACAACACATATTAATAACGAATCATTTGTTTCTTAACAAACTAAATTTTTTCAGTGTCTATGTATATATATCCTACATTATAGGCGATAAAGTAGGAAACAACTTTTAGCAAGAAAGTAGGAAACAATCCTAACAAAACTGCTACTTATTTGAAACTCCTAAAAAACTAGAAACAATAATTCAAACTTTAAAATAACAATAATTAAAAAACAAATTTCTTTTCAACAAATTTAATGTAAAAAGGTTGTCGGCCATTGAAAACGTGGGGGCTCAATTTTTTTAAAAATCCCGCGATTTAGTCGACTAAACCATGTGATTTAGTCTACTAAATCACGGGGATTTAAAAAAAAAAAAAATATGTCCCCCGCGATTTAGTCGACTAAATCACATGATTTAGTCGACTAAATCGCGGGATTTTTTAAAAAAATTGAGTCCCGCGTTTTAGTCGACTAAATGAGGGCATTAGTCGACTAAACAGGGGCAGATGCTTAAATAGTTTCCAAATAGGGGCATATGCTTAAATAGTTATTTAAAAAGGGGCAAATTGAAAAAAAAGCCAGAGATTATGTGCTTTACTTAGTATTGAGCCAAATTTAACAACCAAATCTGAAATTATTAGGATATCTTTGTCGACATTTTACGGTATCTACGTTAATTTTTTACCAACAGGTGTTGTACAAAGATCTTTGACTACCTAAAAACAATCACATAGTGCTAAACAAGTGAAAACAAATATGATTAAGAAAATACTAATGAGACGCTGGGCCTTGTAAAAGTATTATTATTTTTGGTGTATAAAATGCAATATCTTAAATTTTGGGTCTAGAGACTTGAGGATAAACCCGTATCAAGCAGAGGCGACTAGACTTAGCTCGAAAGTGTGACAATATTATGAAATGAATTTTCTTTCTATTTTAGTGGAATGGAATAGTGGAATTTACCCAAACATTTAGTTCTCCGAAATTTTGAATTTCGGATATAATGTACAAATATTTATCATGAATAAAATGACCAATTGAGGTCATAATTTTGGACAAAAGAAGATTATTTGAATTTTTCCTTAATAAATATAATCAAGGAAAATGAAATGGCAATTAAGGCTATTATTTGTCGATTTAGGAAATTATTTGTTGATTTTGGTTAACAAGTGCATTTTTAAGGATTTTATATCTACATTGGGATTATTTAAAGATGTGATATGGATATCCTAAGAATACCATTATTTTCGAAATAATGGTAAAGGAAAAGCGGTAAAATGAATTTATTAAATTTTGAGTTAATAAATAAGAGAGCATGTGTGTAACACCCCAATTTTCTAAAGCATTTTCAAAATGTTTTAAACATGATGGTTTAATCAGAGTAGAGCATCGGATTAGTTTAAAACAAACAAGTCACTGATAAGCATTCATAGCTGGTGTATTTAGTTGCTATTACAGTCATCCGAATAGTCATAAGTATGTTTATACACAAAAATCAAAAAGGACATTCTCCGTCTGGGACCTCATGCGGGCAGCTTACCCTTGTCCACGGTCCTGCCTCCTCCTGAACCTGAGGCTATGGTAAGAGCTGAGGTTCAATTTCCATTGAATCTTAGGTAACGGTTAACCTTATGCTTATGTAACAGTTATGTATGACAGATATTCATGACAAAACAACAATGTTCACATATGAAAAATAATAACAAAGCACAGTCACTGCATATGAATGTTATTATAGCCGCACTATTCACCGCCACCACGGTGTACATCCGTGTCCTCAGCGCTAGGAAAACTCAACGGCGTTATCAAGACCATAACCCGTGTACATCTGTATGAGACTTTAAAACAATGTCGGAGTCTATGAATACATCTATCACATATATGTTCACCATAAGCATCAGAGTTAGTATTACAGTACGCGTCAGTACCTTTGTCGTGATGTCGGTACGTTGACTTCGGACTGTGATCGCGTTTGACCTATAATGGTAATGTCATATTTATTAATTCACAATGACTTTCTAGGAGATATCCTAGTCACTAATGACCTTTTTACCCTTGGTAGGATTATCTCTCAACTTATCACTTTTAATTCTTTAAAAACGCTGATCCAGAACTCTGGACAGATTTTTATCTAACTTTGAAAAATCATAATTAATTCTAGAAAAATCGAAACAAGGATCCGTAAAATTCCTTGGAATCCTTAGGATGTCTATTTTTGAGAAACAATATTGGTTTTCATCCAGAATCCTTGATTCATTCCCAGTTTAATGATCTTCAACCACTGTCCAGAATTTTTCAAGAAAAACATAGCTTAACTTTGAGAATTTTTATCTCACTGTACAGAAATCATTTTAACATGTTCTTGACATATTTTAAAATACCTATATGTCTAATTTATCCATGAATTTTTCTAGAATTTCATGACTATATTTTCAATATGAAGTTTTGGCATATTCATCACCGATTCTAGAATTTTCAAAACCGATGAAATTTCACCGAACTTCGTTACTTTGATGATTTTCTTCCAAAAATTTTGCTATATAACCTCTCTCATCATTTTTTCGAAAATAAGCCAATTTTGACCGTAAAAACATGTAAATAAAATTTATTCTAGAATATTTAAGATGTACACTACTGCTATCTAAGAATTTAAAAGCTAAAGACTAGAAACTAAAAACTAAAGACTAGAAACTAAAAACTAAAGACAAGCTTACCTCTTGAAGCTCTTGAACTCCTTCCTCCTTCTTAGAAATCACCACTTGGTGGTTGATTTGGTGTGAAGAATGAGGAGAGGCAAGGCCTCTATTTATAGCAAAAGCTCATGAATTCTATCCCTTGGATCAATTTTTCTTATCAATGGCTAATATCACCTTGTGCTTCTAGGATGATACAATTTGTGAGCAAATGATTCCTATTGGTTAGAAACAATTATATTGGATTTAGCTAATTATCTTAATTTCCAAAATTAAATCCCACATGTGCTCTATTAAAAATAATATTTTAATCACACTCTCTCTCCCTCTCTCTTTCTCTCTCTCTCTCTCTCTCTCTCTCTCTCTCTTTTCCCTCAAAAAGTCGACACTCCCTCCTCCTCTCTCCTATCTTCTTGCATTTTCTTTGCTTGTGGTCCCATGTGCAAGTGTTTTTATCCTATTTTTAGTATTATTCTAATTTCTCCTATTTATCCTCTTCCACTTTTACATTTATGAGCCCATGTGCTATATTTAATTATGCCTTTATTTAATTTTGTTAAATAATATATTATCCTCTCATCTTGAACCCTATCCATTAAATTGGATTTTGTGTTGATTACATTAAGCATGAGCTCTTGTGATGTCATCCTTGTGATGTCACTTTGATGACATCATAAAGGCTTAAGTGTCATTAGCAAAGCTTAATTAACTCCTAATTGTATTTATTAGCTAACCATGGAGACTTAGTGTTTAATTCACACAAGCTTTATGCACCATAATTCATCATGAAAGTTTACACCATTATTAAGTGGGGACTTAATTGCTTATCAATCCTTAAAAATTTCTTAAGTATTTTCATCACATTATCTTGCTCTTTTTGATTATTCAAGAACCATAATTTAATATAATAATTATTTGTATTTTAGAATCCTTAAATGTAGCCTAAAGATTTGCCTTCGGTGTTATAAATTCCCAAGAGAAATTTGCCTAAAATATAGCTAACAAATTTACACAATTTAGAGACAACATACTCTCCTTTGTTAAACATGTGGTATTTGTCAAAATAT
Organism: Acacia acuminata; assembly: GCA_019022655.1. Lineage (NCBI taxonomy): Eukaryota > Viridiplantae > Streptophyta > Magnoliopsida > Fabales > Fabaceae > Acacia > Acacia acuminata. The sequence continues at coordinate 3,146,290 of JAFJYI010000028.1, read as the reverse complement.
GGCTTTCTTTATAAGTAGAGATTTTAGGGTTTTACAATGTGATTGGAGGAGATTGAAGACAATTTTGGACTCTCTTTCTTATGGTTGATTTTGTCTAGCAAGAGACATAGAGGAATGGAGAATCAATATTATGTGTACATGTGTAAGCTAGAGAATAAGAGATGAAGCTTTTTGTATGGCTAGGGATATTCCAAGTAGACCAAGACATATTGACACATGAAATGAAAGATTGTATAGAGGACACATGCTTCATCTATGAGTACACATAATGCTCTATTATGGCCATACATGCTTCCAACCAAGGGAAAGAGAAGGAAAGGAAAGGAATAAGACACCAAAACATGGTTGCCACATTGCTTGGTAGGTAAATTTTGTGGACTTTAGGAGGACACCAAAGCATGGTCAAATAAGATGAAAATGGTGACTTGAACTTCCGACCAAACTGTAAGACCCCACCGTTCGAGCCCGAAGCAGAGTGGCATCTCCACCTATTATGTAAAGATGTAATATTTAATGAAAACTGAAACCACTGGCTAGTTTTGGTTCTTGCAAAGAAAGCCCTTCTTTAAAAAGAAATTTCAAAATAATTAATAAATTCGGTTGGACTTTTCTGAACCATTTAAAACTTTTGAAAACATTTTTATCAGTGGTTCAAACTTGTCATTAAAAATTGCATCATACTTAAAACCTTATCAAGATTCATCGAGTTTCTCCTTATTTCTCCAACTAATCTAGTACTCTACTAAATCGTTTACCATAATTTGGGATTGTCACATACATGCCCGTCCCCGCAAAGAACAGTTAGCAGCATATATAAATACTTTATCTACTTCTACGTGATTATAAGTATCTAAATAAATATATACATCCCAAAGTAGCCACATACGGCTATCCCAAAATAATATATAAGTCATAAGGAAGGTGAAACTGAATGTTTCATCTACAATTCTTCACCACCTTCTTCTCAAAATCAGGCAATTACTATGCCCTTGCCTCTTCCTCCTTGCTTACTAGCCTGTCCATTTCCTGGATTTATGGAAATGAATAATTCGAAGCATGGGAAGAGGGCAAGAAGACTAAATATTTACCACATATACAAGGGAAATAAGTTGATCTTAAAAAGGGTCACATGTGCATATAATTAAGATAAAAATTTGTTTTATGTAATAGGATTAAAATGCAACTAAAGAACCATAGAATGCCACATCATGTGGTAGGTAAAAGATGTGAAGTGAAAGTGGCCAACAAGGCAAAGTAAAGGAGGCAAAACTTGATGATGTCACCCATCCTTCGACCATGAATTTTGGCACACATAAGAGGGGAAATGTAGAGCATAAACTTACCACACATGTAAGGTAAAATTAAGAGCTAAGCAAGGCCAAGAATTCAGTCAACACAACAAGAGAAGAAGGGAGAGTATTAGACAAAGCCAAAAAGGGACCCTTAAGGAAGGGTAAAATAGAAAATTAACAAGAGGATTAGTTGGGTTGAGAAGAGCATAGAAACTTAAGGAAAGAAGGAAGAAAAGTCCAAGGAACCTAAGGTAAGGCATGTTGGATTGAGTTTCTACTTCTCTTCTTCATAGTTTAACTTCAATAATTATGAGTTTTCATAAGGGAAACTAATGTTCATGATGTTTTCTAAAGGAAGGACGAAAGGTTGGGAGGAAAGGAAGAAAGGCAAAGGACTTCACAAGTGCAAGTAAGTGTGTACATGACTTTATGCACTTGTATACATTGTTATTTTGAATCAATCTACTCTTATTTTGTAGATTTGAAGACTATGATTTGAAGATGAGGATGCCATACAAAGACTTGATAAATATATTTAAGAATAAATTAGGCCTCATTATGGAGTAAAAAGGCCAAATCTCACATAAAATCATAAGGATTCTAAAGATGAAACAAGTCCTACTTCCTTGGCAATTTTGGTCGACCCTAAGAACAAAGGAGCAGTTGGATTTTGAAAATTGTGGCTTTTCCAAAGTGTTTATAATAGAAAATTGTGTAGGATTAAGGTTAAGCCATAATTTATGAAAGGCTAAGTGTAACATCCCAAATTCCATACTACATACTGTGTCCGATGACACGTAGTTTTAAGAAAATCAACAAAGTTTGAGGTGCTACAAGTCAGAGTAATGCGGAATGGAGAGTATGCATTAACGTTTGGGCGATGAGTAACTGATATAAAATGCCCAGGGATAAGCTGGTATATTAAAAATTTCCTAAAGGAATATTTATGTGATACAATAGTACGAACTTGTATAATTACAATTCTTACATGGTAACTATATAATTTAAACCAAGCCTTAGCTAGACTTGTGGCCTAGAATCCAACTTAGTTATTCAAACATATCGGCTAGGTCGGTGTCTAGTGGAAGTCTCCTCGTCTTTCACTGCGACTTATTGACTGAACCACATAGACTAACCCTTCCTTAGTTTAAGCACCAATTGGTTTGAGATAACTTTGTCAGATTCATGCCAGAAACTATGCTCTAATAAACCTCTTCCGGCATTCACTCTAATCGGCGCCTCTTCACGTGCTCCGTCCATCGGTGCCTTTTTACGGCTCCGTGCACGTCGTCTTCTTAGATCCTGGTTCCTTTCCTGAACCTTTGTCAAATCTGATATTCAATACCCATTGAATCTCAGGTAACAATTAACCTTATGCTCAAGTATAGCAGTATATATGACAGATATTCATTACATTTTAGCATCAACCATACATAGCACACAGCAGATGTAAGGTTACAACAATACATAGCACACAGCAAATATAATGTTAACAATACAACAATACATAGCACACAGCAAATATAATGTTAACAACACAACAATACATAGCACACAGCACATATAATGTTATCCACGTTTGCACTAACCATTGCCACGACAGCTCCTCGTGTCCTCAAGTTAGGAAAACAACACTACGGTGTTATCAAGACTATAACCCGCACAAAGCTGAATGTATATAAACAGGTGACCTAAGCCCCATAAACTTAGTCACAGTGCATCACCCAAGATCTAGTCTTGTCCATCACTTTATGAATCATTCAATCATATATATATGCATACAAGACACATCTAAGTTAAAGTTATAGTATGCGTATGTACCTTTCACCTTGTAATTACCAAAACGCCCAACTTTTGATCCGAGCTTGAACTTCCTGGATATCCTATAATGTCACCGTCGGATTATTTCCTTTTCCATGATATTATAATTAATATCACATTATCTAGAATAATATCAAAAAATGATATTTTCACCTATTTTGACATTTCTACCCTTGGTGGATTTATTATTCCACTTTTACCCTTACATTTTATTAAAAACGTAATTTCAGCATTTCTGCCCAGACTTTTCATTAACTTTGCAAAATCATAATTAATTCTACAAAAATCAAAATGAAGTTCTGTAAAATTCCTCATGACCCTTGACATGTCTTGTTTCAAGGAAAAATATTCCCAGAAGCTAGAACATCAAGAATCATTCCCAATTTAATATTTTATCAACGTTGTCCAGTTTTAATCCCAGAAAAATGGCTCAGCTTCAAAAATATATTACTTCTTGTGTAGAACTCAAAATGCTTCATATTTTATATATTTGGAAATATCTACATGTCTACTTTAACCATGAAAAATTTCATGATTTAATGACTTCATTTGAAACAAAATAATTGCTTCAACATAGCTGACTCCAGAAATCTTCAAACCGAAAATTTATCGATGTTTGCTACTTTTATTTCAGCTTCCAAAAATTATGTTCCACCACATTCTCCATAAAATTTTTGTTTTAAACCCATTTTCAATCTCAAAAACATCAAAATCACCTTTAAAGATTCAAGATTATATCCTAAATTTACAATGAATCTAAAGACCGAAGCTAAAGAACTTACCTTGAACTTTCTTCTACTCCTCCTGGCTCCACCACACTCACTCTCACTTCACTATACTCAGCTTATTGGAATTGATTTGGTGTGAAGAATATGAGAGGCAAGCCCTCCTATTTATAGACATAATTCATGACTTGTGGGCCCCACATGTGCAATTACCAAACTATCCTTCTCTTCAACTTCTTCAACAAGTTTTCTTCTTTCTCTTTCTTCCCTTCTCCAAACCGTACTCCCCCCTCTCTCCTTATCCTCTTCGATAAATCTTATCCTCTTCCACATATCCTAACTTCTTCCACAAATCTTATCCTCTTCCACAAATCCTATCCTCTTCCACAAATTTTATCCCAATCCTTTTTCCCATGTGCTGAATGATTTTAAGGACTTTAGGGGCTGATTTTTATGGATCCATTGATGACACTAGTTAGCTCTAAGTGTCCTTTGAAACTAGATGCAAGTAGGTAATTGATTGCTAACTAAACAAGAATACATTTAGGTGTTAATTATCATGAAATACTTGGCTTATATTCCTCCCCCTTGGCTGCACGTTTTTTTTTAACTCTTGGGGCAGATTTTATAAGCTTTAATTAACTCTCTAATCAAGTGTTTATATGCCCACTAATTACATTTTCATTGCATCATTGGTTTGTTAGCTAACCATGGCAATTAAGGCTTATTTAGACAAGTATTATTCCATTCTCTTTGGCTTAATTATTTTCAAATATAATCAGCCCTCATTTGATGCTCTTAATTTGCCTCTAATCATCTTGAAGAATTATGCAACTAATCTCAATTAGTGCAAGATTATCTTGTTAAGGATAATTGTTAATAGATAACAATTAAATTATTTCCCTATTCCCTTTTCTTGTTTTATGAGCATATAAAATAGTTATTATTCCATGTGATTTTATGTCACATTTTATAGCTCCTAATATGTGGTCTCATTAATCAACCATTGGTTAATTAATTCCAAATTCAAATTTGAACATAAATATAATCAATAGCTTATATTCCTTTGAGACACATATTCACCTTTGTATTTTGCTAATTATTTTCCAAAATACAATGTTTACATGAATTATGAAAATTAGAGTATTACACTAGGGATTTAATTAAGAAAGCTACAAAACTATCTAGTACAAATCCTATCAGAGTAGCAAGCTTGAGATGCGTTTTTGGTAAAGCAAATGAGGTCACATAATTATGAAATTGTCAATAATTGAATTCGACGTCATAAGCTTTAATTTGATAGGTAATTTGTAATTTTTGGACTTATGTATAAAGAGTTATGAATTTTTGAAGTTGACGCTTAATTCAGGAATCGAAATCTAGATAGCAAGGGTATCTTGGTAAAGTAGGAAAAGCACGAAATTTTTTAGTTAACAAGACTTTTAACTCGTGCGATGCACGGATATGTTAAATACTTAAATGGTTTTAACTTAACACACATGATAACATGTAAAGATCAAACAATTTCGCTCCATCATAATCCGTGGTGGAGCTTCAAGAAATATTTGGGGGTGCCAAATGTATACTCATTAACTAATTTTTCTAAAAAAAATATTTGGAGGGCCAAATGTATAAATTTTTAAGCTAAATGTATTAAAAAAATCCAATTTACATCAAATATTTGAAACCAATTTTTTGTAGGGGAGGGATTGTATCCATTAAGCTCCGTCCCTAATCATAATATCATATCATTTACATTGTTCAATGGCAACACAAAACATACATTGAAACTACTACTGTAGTGAAATGTTTTGAAAACCTTCTTGGTAAACCACATTTGTTGTAGTCTTACTACATTTGTTGAAGTCATCCAAGATAAGTCATTTCAAGCCATTGAAACTCTTCACCTTAGAAAGTGCAACATATAGTTGGTCATGTGAGAAGACTGTGGTCGTAGGTAGAGACTAACATTAGTCATGGATTGTCCTTGACTTTTTTAATCGTCATTGCAAATAAAATGATAATAGGGAGTTGTCGTCTTGTCAAAGTGAAAGGAAGTTTACATTCGATAGGTTCATATCCATTTTATGAATCAAAATATCTTCACCAACACTTGTGTCGTTCAATGCCTTAGCCTTAATGACATTTTTTTCCAAGTTGTATAATTTGTAGCCTTGTACCGTTGCACAACCTTACTGCTTGATCAATATTCCTTATTAACATAATTGGTACACTAACTTTCAATACCAATTTATGATGAGGTATCCTGAGCATTTGATTGCATTTAGATATTCTGTGTCATACAAATCATCAAAGCTTCCATTAGTATTTTATGTACGACCTATAGAGTCAGAACTAAAGTACTCAACTACATCATCAGGCAACGAAGAACAAATGTACTCATTCAATGTATCCACTTTTTCTGTTCTAGGTGTAAGAAATGACCTATTAGTTAGGTAATCTTCGTCAAATATAGGTTCTTTAAAATTTGGGTAAGTAGCTTCAACAATACATCTAATTGGGTTACAATCATCATGAAAAAACAAATCTGAGGGTATTGTGATGTCAACAAAACCATCATGTGGCAATCCACTGGCCCCGTCTCCCACATTTAGCAACCATTTTGAAAATGATTTAATATTTTCTTGTTCAACTTGATTAACTGAAGACGTCAACCTCATATTCTTGGCCAATTGCAGTAATCTACAATCATTCCAAAGAGGAGAAGCGTTAATAGTTGCATCTACAACCCCAGCTCGTCCACCTTTTGGGATAACTGGCAGGATTTTCCTGAAATCAGCCCTATTACGACACATTTACCTCCAAATATGCAATCACACTTCATCAAATCCCTTAATGTTCAGTCTAAGGCCTCGACACAATGTCTCTTAACCATTGGCGCTTCATCCCAAATAATTAGGTTAGCAGCTTGAATTAAGTTTGCAATTGCTTTGACCGAGAGTAATAGAACATATGGAGTCTTCATTAAGGTCGATAGGAATACAAAATCTTGAATGCGTAGTCCTTCCCGATGGTAATAGAGTACCGCTATTCCACTTTGGAAGCTACATTAAGTATGATTCCACCATTTGCTCGTACAGAAGCTGTCAATGAATTCCATATAAACATTTTACCTATTCCTCTAGAACCATGCACAAAGAAAAAACCTCCTCTTTTTGAAGAAACTGCACCAATTATTTCATCATACAATTTCTTCTCGTTCCTCATTCATTAATCGTTGTAATCTATTAGAGTTCTCTATCTTTTTTTCTTTGTTGTGGTTAAGATCTTGTAGAATGAGTTGGGTTGAAGTGTCAATGATTAAGTCTTTATCATGTTTAGGCATCGATGGATAGTTGTAGAGGGTTTGACCATTCTGTAGCAAAAACTGTTGAATGTTAGCTAGCCCTGTAGCTTCTTTACTGACATTTGTAATCTGCAAATCTAAATTACAAACATAGTGAATGAAACTGTTATTAACAAAACAATATTTATGTAGAGATATGTAATAGAAAGATAACACACTATATAGAAACAAAAAAACAAAAAAGGTTTTTACGTAACTTGAGTTCTAAAATTATACTATTTACCAATTATCACTCATCCTCTCTCTCTCTCTCTCTCTCTCTCTCTCTCTCTCTCTCTCTCTCTCTCGTGATTGATTGATGATTAATTTCAATTTTCAAATATTAATCAAATAAAAAATCTGATTGGAAGCAAATATATTGAAATAAAAGGTATTTCTAAGTTTTACCCAAAAAAGGAATTTTTTAATTTATTATTAATAATTACTTTATTTAATTTTCAGAACACATCCAATATAAGCCGTGATGAGTCTTTACTTCCCAAGAATCTCTCACTTCTCATGCCTATCCTTCTCCATATTTCATTTCAAATTCAAATTTTATATTAATCTCACTTCCTATATTTTGTATTTCGATCATTATTTTAAATCCTTCCAATTTTGTAGTCCTCCCAAAATTATCTTGAGAATCAAAAATATAGGATACAAATAATAAATACGAAACAAAAAAGTTTACGTTAACCTAATATGAAAAAAAGTAAATATTTAATTCATAATTCATGACGAGAGGGTCTTTGTTGTTTTTAGGCTCCATTACCTTTTATTTCAAACTCTTTGTTTGTAGCGTTGGCTTTCTCCATGGTTATTGGAATTATTGGCATTGGCGGATTTTTTAAAAAATAGGAAATGTTTCATTAATTTTTCTTACATCTAAAAAGCAAGATAAGTTTTTTCCTCAAATTTATTCCCAAAAAATCATAGCCAACATTAAAGATAAATCTTATTGCCTGTCATGTTCATCTAGAGCTTCGTTCATAGGAGTGTACAACAAATATGTGAGTCTAAACATTAACAAAAATCAATAAGATCACTCAAGCAAACGTAAAAACCTTCATGGTATTCAAAACCTCATCATCTACCCTTCCCTCTCTCTCACCTTCAAACCCAGAATCCCCCAAAAATCACCTTTCCATTGGTATCTTTGGATTAAAATAACCAAATTGTTCGAACGTTTAAAAATTTAAAACGTAAATATTGGAATGTTGTTACACGGTTTCTGACGGTGTATAAGCACTTGGTTTTGATACTCATTTATATACCGTATTGAATATTTTAAAGGGATAAATACCAATTTTGCCATGGAAGTTTTGGTTTTGGAGCACCCAGAAGTTTTTTGGGTATCATTTTTCCCCCGAAAGTTTACAAATGCAGCAATCTTGCCCATCGGTTGATCTTAACCGTTGGATTGAGATTTTTGGTATCACTTTTCCGCGGAAGTTTACAAAAAATTTGCTCCTAAAAACAACTTCCGGGGCAAATTTGATACTAAGAAAAACTTTCGGGGCAAAAATGATACCAAAAAAACTTACGAGTGCTGAATGCCCCCTAGCCAATACTTCCATGGCAAAAATGGTATTTAACCCTATTTAATATTGCATGACACTTTTATTTCACGTTCCATTTGTATGAAAAGGGTAGCTCATGCAAACATTAATACATATTATATGGAGACGTTAAGAGATCATGAAAAGGTAACTTGGTAGTACTGCATATATTGAAATCAAAACATCCTCATAAAATTGACATCAAGATATAGTTTTCAAGGTTACATTCGGTATTGCATAACAGAAGATGATGGACAAAGTAGAATACTAAAACTTAGTAAATAATAGACTTAAGTAGTTCAAATTCATTGAGAGAAAACATAAGCGACGAACACATAAATATATAGGTTGACTCAAACATCAGTAAATAATAGACTTAAGTAGTTCAAATTCATTGAGAGAAAACATAAGCGACGAACACATAAATATATAGGTTGACTCAAACATCAATTACTCCTTCCACCTCTTGATCTTCCTTTGTAGGAAGGTGATAAATCTTTGCTCAGAAATCATCAACAGGAAGATGGTTGTAGTTAAAAATGGCCTCAGACATGTCACAGTGGTTTATGAAGATGGTATTTCCACCTGCAAGATAAGAAATAAGTTAACATCCAAAAACTGTAATCATGACGAGGCAGAATTGATAGATTGATCAACATTAACCTCGAAGGCACTCCATCTTAACCTAGAGCTGCGCAACATAAATCAATAGAGGACGTGTGTATCTTTCTGAAACAACGCACAACTATCTATAGTGAAATGGATTACCGCTGGATGAAGAGAGAAACTTGAGAAACCCCAACCATCATATTGTAGCCCTAATGGGAAAGGGTTCAGGATGTGGGTATATGTGAAATAATTAAATGCTGCATCGTGAATTGTTTTTCGTTAGCCAACGGGAGTCAACATTGTTTTTCATTACCCTAACCATCATATTGGCTGATGTTTTAGGTGATTTTATGTTGGAATATTTAAATTTGAAATCGAAAAAACGGAGGGAGGGAAGACGTGTGAACTGAGAGGTTGTTGGAAAGAAAAGATTGATTACGTGGCACTGAGAATCGATTAATAATTTAAAGCCACAAGGTTTAGTGGTATATATTAGATTAGATGCACCGGACCTTAAGCTACTGTGTCGTTCCTCTTGATTTGCTGGAGGAAGAGGTTTGATGGTAGTGGTGGGTGTCTTTGGTGGAACCCAGCCATATTAAATAGTTAGAAGTTGGAGGGAAAATATGTCACCATAGAAGTATAATGTTAAGATAATGAACATGGCTCCACTGTAGCACGTTATAATGTGCATTGGATGGCCTTACTATTTCAACTTCCCTTGGTACTAGGCAAACCAATTTCAGCTTTGCAGATTTGTCAAGGTTGAGTTGCACGTTCTGACGAACACTCTAGAATCCCACTGGGCCATTTTACGGTTTGAATTAATTAAATCCAATCTTCTTTTTAGACACACTAGGCCACCATTGGCTCGGACCAATAGGAAGAAACATGTAGGTCATTTTGCTTCTATTTGTTACAGATATGTAAGATAACTCATCCCTTTCATGAACTCTAATGAACCGTAGCAAAGGGGAATACAACTAACATCTTTGTGGTAACAGTCCAATAGAAAACCAAACGCCTAGTAATAATAATTACTGATTGTGGGAATGAAATACTCTGATTGAGTCATAGCAAGTTTAGTATATCCACGCTCAATATGAATTTTCCAATGTAAATGATGCATAGAACATATACCCAAAACCCACTTTACACAGCTTCTTTAATAAGAATAAGAAATAAAAGAATAAGCTATGAAATTTTTTTGCAGACATGAAAATTTTTTTATATATGTTAAAGTTGATGCTCCTATGTCTGTGTAAATGAAAAAGGGTGTATCATTTATATATGTTTTTTTTTTTCCAAATTGATCTTAACGTTTCACAGCTTCTCTAATATGCATAGAACATGTACTCATAGCTTACAATTTAATTAGCATGACTTCTTTTTTTTTTTTTTTTTTTTTTTTTTTAATTCAGTCAATTTTTTAATCCACTCAATTCACTTAATATCATTGGAAAATATATACGTCACCATCAATGCTAGCCCAGAAAGCAAGAGTTCCTTTGAAAGAACATTGAAATGGATTCCCACTTCACAAAAAAACTTTGAGTTAATAAATTGACTGTTAGTGCAGGGAAGACGTAGCATTGAGCTGATGTTAGGACCCGTGCGATGTTAGGACCAACCTCGACCAAAAACATCCTGAAAACGAACGTAAATCTAGGAACCCACACACCACAAGACCTCCTAAGCATATCTCGGCATCTCACAACTACTTGAATCATGTAACATTGAACCAAAAATAGTAGCACTAGGTTAGAATTTAAATTCATATGCAATTTTAAATAATAATAATAATAAAATAAAAAAAAAAAATAAAAAATCAGAAGACTATGTTTGATTTGACTTCAAAGCTTTGCATCTGATAAAACAACATTGAAGGTCATCAAGTAGTGTCTCCTAAAATGAAGGATGTCCCCAAAAATAGCATTCACCTTCATATAGATGACCCATTGTGACTGTCATCTACTTCTGTGAAGGAAGACACATCCCATGGCGTCATAGTTTGGAGATTTCTGGAGTGTTTTTGCTTTTTTGTTGTTAAGCAAGATAAGTGGGAACTTCATTCACTCACATTATATAGAAGATGAAGACTCAATTTAAGGTTTCCTTCCGGATTCGGAAAAAAAGGCTAGAACGTCAATGACCAATAGAAATTGCCTGCTCCGATTTCCTATGTCTAAAACTGTTATCTATCAAATGGTTGTAAAGAAACTACATGGGAAAAGAGTGAAGACGTGGGAAAACTCCTTAAGCAATAAATTGTGAAATAGACTAAAACACTTCAGCCAATGAGGGCCTTTATTTCCACATAAACCGTTGAAAAAGAACCAGTGATGCATGGGAAATAGACTAAAAAAGTGGGAACTGTAAGTTTATTAAATGGTGCTCTGTGGAAATAGACTAAAACAGCTATATTTGATGATAGTTCACTATGAAGGAACACCAAGCTGATAATAAATAGTTCACTGTGAAAGGTCTAACCATTAACCAATCAAATAAATGCTTACGCTGACCTTCATCTTCGGCATATTGGTATAAGTAACCAAACACGTTGGACCATGTAATTATGATGCCATTTATTGACCAATTGCAGTGATATACATGGACCAATAGTTAATCAGCTACAACGTTTAGTAGTTTATATTGATGATGATGGTGATGTGTTTATTTGAAAATAGACATATCAAGGGTCATGTAGACTTTGTAAGCACTTAATTTTGATATGTGGATAATTAATTATGAATTTCTCAAGATTAGTGATAAATTCTGGAAATTCTAGGAAAAAACTAAAAGTGAAAATGACAAAGGCAAAAATGAAAATTTTGGCATTTTTGGAAATTAAGAAAGGACTTTTAGCCAAAGGAGGGCTAAATGGTAATTAATTCAAGTGTTATTTAAACTTTGGAGAGTTAACATAAGTAATGAATATTATTTAATATTTTAGGAAGTGACACCATCAAAGGATTTTAGGACACAAGAGTAAATTGTCGAATTAAAAATCAACTAGGTAGTAACTCTAATCTCACGTACTTTGTATATCTGTGTATGCTTGTTTGTACCATGATTGTGATCCGTGTCTGGAACACGCATTTATTGCATTCAGTCGTATTCTAAGTTGGAGGCCCAGTTGTTGTTTTCCTAGCGATGTGGATCCAGGACTTGTAGGGTCCTACGTTTCACAGTCTACATGATTTGTGATTATGTGTTACATTATGTGACTACGCATGACATGTACTAAATGCCGGTTTGTTATTTTCATGATTGTGGTTGACTATTATACACTGTTTATATATTGTACTTGAGATTAACTATGTTACTCTGGGATCCTTGGGGATTCCAGTCCCTGTCGCTACCTATGAGTTGTACAGTATATTGGATGTAGCTCCGAGGGCAAAGCGGCGGATGTCAGCAAATGGAGGTACCGGATCGGTTCAAGACTATTTTGATGATATTTGTAGAAAATTTATGTGATTATGTTTTAAATTTATTATCAAGATTTGTAATATATTATCAGTATACTACGCCTAAACCGTTTTGCCACTGTGCTACACTATAATGCTCTGATATATGACATATTATTGGATGAGTGTGACAATATAAAATGTATCTTTATAGAAACAATAAATTGAAATTCAAAAGAATTTCAGTCGATATTTGACGTCTTCCAGCGGACAATAAAATACCTCATTTTGCTTTATTTTCAAAATCTGAAAGATCATTTATTATTCATTGGATTTCAGGTCTTAAGAAAATAATTTGTAATGGTAATCCTAATCAGTGTAGCGGCCCGCATAGCCTTAAGACAAAATTTACCTTTGTAGAAACACTACCTAAAATTCTAAAGAATTACAATCAATCAGTTATTTAGTCCGGGCTGCTAACCAAACACCTCCTTATCCTTTATTTTCAAAATTTCAAAAATCTTTCTATTAGAATTTTGGTTTGAACAAAATAAATGTTATATCCCTCCTAATCAGTGTTGTGACTTGTCACCTTGTGTGCATTAAATTGGGCCTGCTAAAATTATTATTTTCTTGGTAAAACAAATGTACCTTTATAGAAACACTACTTTGAAATTCAAAAGAAATTCAAGGGATGGGAAGATCACATGTGTACTAAAATCTAGTTTTAGAAATCCTTAGACCCTAATTATGTCTCCTTCACGGTCACTAGCTGTATAGTTTATATCAAACACTACGTCCTTCAACACCTTTTATGAGAAACTGAAAAACTATTGTTGATATAATCTAAAACCATTTGGCTACACACATGATTTTAAGAATAATTATCTGGGCAAAAAAAAAATGATTTTAAGTGTGGTTAATGATTATTAACATGACTTAATTAACATATAGTGACAAGTACACTTTCCATTGAGTCATTTGTTGGAGTAAAATGGAGAAGGCCACAAGAGGGTTTTAGGGCTGTCATCTATGATAACAAAGTATTGCAGTTGAAGAAGCAGCTTATTATTATATATTGGGAAGAAGATGACAATAACAAGCACTGTCTATGCAACTTCCATGTCCTTTCCCAGCACTGCATACATATATAGACATGCGAACACACAGACATCAAACAAATTATATTAATTCATTTTTATATAAAACCATAATATAAATAAGTAAACCAAAAGAAGTAAAATATAAAACGTGATGAGATCATTGCAAGATATTGATAGTATTACAACAACAAATAGACTTTTTTTGTTGATATCATTAACCCCAAATTGATTGGTGATAGAGAACTTATACTATCTTCCCTCTCGGTGTGTCGATGAGTGATCATTGTAGCGACGAAGATGAGTACCATTAACAATATGAGTGGAAAAAAAGGTGGGTAGATATGAAAAAGCAATTTTGGCCTTTGTTACGGATTCAAATATTAGGCCCATTCAAAGTGTGGCCCAATAAGACAATAAGAGGCAAGCAAACCCTAACCCTAAGTTACCCTCTATAAATAGATAGTAAACCCTAAAGGTACACAGATTCTACTCTCTCTCTTTTACTATGCGGCTGATCATTGTGCACTCTCCCACTGAACACAACCGGTCCCCCTTGGCGAAGAGCCTTCATATTAGTGTACAGTGATCCTCCATTCTCATTGGTATCTCATCTATGGATACCTGGGAGAGAGCTATTTGATCCTACATCAATATACTAATCCTTTGAGACTATACAATTATGTTCTCAGAACCGAACATTGGCGCCGTCCGTGGGGACTCAGTAAATTTTTTATTCCCGCGACCTAAGAAGGTCAATAATTTCAATTCCCAGCTGCCAGACAAACAAACGTTCATCTGCTAGAGAAACCTTTTACGAAGAAGGCGTTATGCAGGCAAAAACTTTCAGAGACTCGTACCTGAAGGAAAATCCACACCTTGGCGCTAGAAGAACTTGCCATTAAAATCTCGCTTTACGGACTCCATTCAGGATTGTATCAAAGATTTGCGTCTGTATATTTCTCCTCTTACAGGTTTCGGTGTCAGATTGGGCGTTAACCGTCGTGTACTCACATAGCCGGTTGAAATCTTCAATATTGCTTTCTGCATTCTCGTCATGAAGCAATTTAAACTAATGCCCAGAAGAATCTTTTGCTGCAAGTCAATTTTGTTAAGGTGGAAGGCGTGTTTTTCTGGTTCCCAGAATCAACATTGGTCGAAATCCGGGATAAATAATTTGAAATCCTCAGCTTGTTCAATTTCTGTCCTCGGGTTGTTTTTATCTCGGGTTGAAGTGGCATGCATCATATATCTCGGGTTGTGCCTTTGGTTCAAGCAAGCATTTCTCAGGTTGCTTTTATCTCGGCACTCCCAAGACTCACCCCATTCTTAACTAAACTTCCAAGCAAAGATGAAAGCTACTTAATAAAGCCGAGGTGATGAGGTGTCGAGATGATATTTGGCTGAGATGGTTAAATGCCCTGTGCATGTGCATGTCCGAGTTTAAATGCCGAGGTGCCAAGATGATTGATTTCAAGGTGTATGGCCGAGATGTACAATCAATATGGTCCTGAGAGGCCGAGATTCAGAGAATGTAGAGCAATGTGAGAGCCGAGATAGTAATTTGAAGTCATCCTGGCAGCTTTGACGAAGTGTGAACGTCGAAGAAGGATGAGGTGTACCAAGATGATGATGTCCGAAATACGTGTCGATTCAATGTAGATAGTCAGGAAAAATGGAAAACTGCACTGCATAATGCTGTCAGGGTTGATGCCGAGATGTGGAAGAAGAATCCAGACATGCTTTACCAATACCAAGGAAACCGAAGTAGAAGCCCGCCCACTGAAAAGAAGAGGCGAGAGCAACAAAAAAAGGCGGGACGAGGCATGGACGACAAGTTCCCTGATTCAAAATACGACTGCAATGGGATAGTCGGAGGTTTTAGCGGAGGAGGAGATTTCATGAGTCAGCGAAAGAAATACTTGAAGGAGGTCCTCTCTGTAAGTGATCGCCCAAGGTTCAAAAGAGAACCCCTAAAAAAGAGCTTACCAATGCTCGAGTTCACGGAAGAAGAATTAGACGATGTGGTACCGGGGCACTATGACGGGCTAGTCATCACCGGAACTGTAGAAAGTTGCCGAGTCAAGAAAATCTTTATGGACAATGGAAGCGCGGTGGACATAATTCTTTGGGATGCGTTCAAACGCATGAGATTTGATTCAGAGGATTTGAAACCATGCAGAACCACATTAACGGGTTTTAACGGAGAGGATACTCGCCCGAAGGGGTTCATTGACCTTAAACTAACCTTGGGGACTAAAGAAGCATTTAAGTCGGAAATGGTTCAGTTCGTCGTGGCCGACTTCCCTTCACCGTATAACATTATCCTGGGACGGCCGACCATTCATAATTGGAACATGCTGGTGTCTTCTAACCACTAGAAGTTGAAATTCATCAGCAAGAAGAACCAAGTTATTACTATCAAGGGTGATCAAAAACATTCTCGGCAATGTTATTTTGAAGCAATCAAGGAAAGTAAGACCTCGGGATTGGAGCACTCAAAGGAGTACAAGGGGAAGACAGATAACAAATCCGTCCATGTTGTGGAACTAGACTTTAGGGAAGAAAACAAAATGCAAAGGGCGGAACCTAACGAAGAAGTGGAAGACTTCGTCTTAGGAGTTGAGCTAGAACAGACTACAAAAGTCAGAAAGAGGCTGGATCCCGAGATTCAAGCAAAATTAGAAAGGTTTTTACTGGAAAACCGAGACGTGTTTGCATGGAAACGTCTGAAATCCTGGGGATAGATCCCGAGTTTTGTTGCCACAAGCTGGCGATCCATCCCAATTCAGCACCAGTGGCACAAAAGAGGAGAAAGCAAGGTTCGGACCGAGGTAAGGCCCTGGAAGCGCATGTTAAGGAATTGATCAAGGCCGGATTCATCAGGGAAGTGCAGTATACAACGTGGCTTTCCAATGTGGTCATGGTTAAAAAGCCAAATGGAAAATGGCGCGTTTGTACGGATTACAAAGATTTAAACAAGGTATGTCTGAAGGATGCATCCCCATGCTCAACATAGACCAATTGGTTGATAAATCTTCCGGTTTTCAACTCTTGTCGTTTATGGATGCATACTCGGGATACAATCAGATTTCCATGCACCCCGATGATCAGGAGAAGAATGCTGAAGTACTCCGCAGTCTGTCATTGCAATGGCATTTATCCAAGAGCAACTCGGCCTCTCTATCGTGACCAAGGCTGACGAGTTCAATGGCTTTATAACAACATTCCTCGCAGGGACCAAAATCTTCGATCATCGGAGTCGGGGTAACAACCTCGGGAACTGGGTGAAAAGCTGGAAAAGCAGGTAAAGGAGCGGCAGGTGGCCTAGAGATGGGTGAAGTGGGAGCTCGGATATTCACCCTACTTCCACTTCCCCGAGACAGGCTAAGTAAAGCTTCCATCTTTTCTTCTTCAGTAGGGAGGATGGACCAAAGCCAGAGCTTGGTTCGGCCAGGGACGTGTTCAAGTATTTCTCTATCTTCTTCTGGGATGGGCCTACCATACATATCTACTAGCACAGGGGGTTTTGGATCCATCTTGGGGAACAATCGATAAAAGCATGTTAAAAGTGCACATGACTTTATGCATGTAAAACCCAGGCTACCCAGAATGCGGAAAACTCAATGCAGATAGAAAACCAAGGTTATACAAATGCAGGATAACCAACCAGAAAATGGTGAGAAATAAAAGGAGAGAAATAGAGTAAATGCTAAAAGGAAAACCCCGTGTGTTACAAAAACTCGGGTGTTACAACAACTCAGACAGACAACGTTCACATTGGTTTTCAACATTCTCTTGTTCAGAGAGGAATTCACGTGGGTCATCACAGTTGTTCAACACCCAATCCAACACAGAAGAAAAATGTAGAAAGAGAATTACCAAAATGTAAAAGGCGATACAAGGTGGGAATAACAACATACATATCAATCGAGTTGAAGCCAGGAAGAAGAAAATAAGAATAACACAGAGGTTTGAGATGTACCTGGGAGCGAGAGAGAGTAAGGAAACTTAAGCATTGAAGAGGAAGAGAGCTCTGTCAAGCTCTTTTTCGCAGAAGAGAGAAGACTGGGTAAAGTGACAATGAGGAGTACGAGGGAGTATTTGTAGACGTGCTAGAGGTATAACGTCTGGAAACCCAGTCATCTCGTCATTTACGAGGAGATCAGAAGAGAACCCTAAAAAACAATCATGGCGGGAATGATATGACGTGGGGCATTAAATGGGCGCGGTAACCGAAGACGGTTCTTGAGGGCGCGTGGCTTTAAATTCGGAGATGGTGATTATACGCTGCGACGTGGGTAAGCGAAGAGGCACCCTGCTAGGCGAACAGTCGTACTTGCGGACATGTCGGCACTTTTATCTGGATGCCCCGGAGAAGATATAAAAATGCATGACGGCCATCGAGATGAACTTGACCGGGATAAACTTGGATGGGCATCCCAACGGAATGATACCAGGACATTACGAGAACAAAAATTTGTTAGCAAATCAGTCGGCATTAAGGTTCGCGCAAGTCGTCGTTTAGCCCAAAGATGATGCGAGACTTGACCGCAGCCAACTGTGGTTGACATCCAAAAGAGGCCAGGGAAAATACAGGCCTGGAAAGTCAGGGTCTTATGCCAGAATAAACTCGGCAGTTCGGAAACCCGAGTAGCCGACTTTGGGGGTAACTGTTATGGACCTCGGAAATGGGCCCGAAATGGGCGAGGCCCATGTAAAGACCCGCTATCCCACGACCATAGTGCAGGAGTAGGGGCATAGAACTTGTAATGACGGGAACATGTTATCATGGAAATCGGACCAATATAGCTTCACTATAAAGGAGGGGATCTTCTCGTGAACGGTAGACACAAACATTCTCCCTTAGCGCTTACATATTGTCCCACCGTGCACACACCCCACCTCTCTCGGCGGAATTCGTCTTCGTGTAGCACGTGATCTTCTTGTTCGGTGTTATCTCCTCAATAGATAACATTGGATAAGCTTCTATTAGATCCTATATTGATTATCTACCAGTCCTACGTGGCTGGCACTTGTGTTTCACTTCGAAACAGTTCCCATAGCCACTGATCCTCTTTTCTGAACAGCATAATTAGATATAGAATGGTTAACCATATGTGGCTTCCTTCTATTTATTTATTTTCCTTATGCTTTATAATCCACCATTTAATTATGCTCCAGCGAAAACTGGGATACGTTGTTTCAAGGAAAAAGCAATTCGGAAACAATTCTTCTTTGGAAATAAGCATTGGCTTGGCATATGTAATCATGAATTCAAGAGTCCCAAATATTCAGCTTTGTTTCTCTTCCACGGCCAAGGATATTCTCGCAAAAGTTTATTGTACAAAGGCATTTTGGGATGAAGCAATTCAACTAGCTGATGGAGATTGTATGGACTGGCCCACTTTATGTCAGAATATAATGGCGTTATTAAAATCTTTCAAGACAATTCAAGTTGATCTCTGCATTGGGTTGCTTTATATCCCACCCCTGAATTTTGTGACAAGTTTATCACTGACTGTCATGGATTGCTCCTCAAAATTAATATTCAAAGATGCAGCTATCTCCTCATCACATATTACCACCTTTAAATACTGAAGATTCTTGACTGAGTCAGGCATGTGCAGGATGAGATGATAACAAGGCCTAGCTTCTGGAGCTTTTTTATGGAATCTGATATTTGTTTCAAATCAGAGTAGAAAGAAGCCAATGCTTTGATGGGAAAAATCAAACTCAAGTGCAATTACAAGTGCGGGTTCTTTTGATGAATCCTTCAATCATGAATATTCGAGCATTTTTTCTTTTTAGTTTGCAGAGAAGAATGAGCATTTTGATCATAGCTCAAAAGAAGAATTTCAAAAATTCAAGAATGCTCAAAGAAAAGTTCCAGCTTGTCTTAGTGCTGCAAAAATGCACATAGTTACACCAACAACAATAATGGGTGTGCATGGCGTGAATTGAGTGGCCTTCACCAAAGTTGCCTGTGATCTTGTTATTTGCAAGCAAGAAAGAAAAAGAAGGCGGACCCGGTTACAACGTATCTGGTTAAAATTCGGGATTCGTGTACATAACGGTTAAAATGTGTTTCCTTGGGACATGGTAACACCAAGACAATGGCTAAAATGTATTCCGCCGGGATACGGTAATGCCCACCTATCGGTTGACACTTGTTTCCTCAGAACACGGCCAAGATTATGGCTAAAACATACTCCTTCGGGATGCAGTAACACCCACATATGGTTAAAGCGTACTCCCTTCGGGACGCGGTAACGCCAGAGAGGCCCTTGTGGCCATGATGCATCAAAGCTTGGTGTAAGGAAGCAAGCCGTCACAACGACCATGATCAAGTCGGAGCCCTTTTGTGCTATGTTTACAGTTTGGTTGAGACGTTGAACATAAACAAAGTGACGAATGGCTCTTACTCCGTGATGATTTCTGGTAAATCACTCAAAGTGTATATGTGCCCATGGGTGGTCCCAGACCCGCATGCTGCACAGCGAAGTCTTTGACTTTGGCCAAGTCATTTAAACAAATTTGTTCCTCGAAAGAATTTGTTCCTCAAATAAAGAAGCGAGTATAATGCAAAAGTCTAACTCGGAAGAATATTCAGAGTAAAAAGGCATGAGGGGATTAAGCAACCTCACAACAAAAGGCACAATGAATTCCTCTCTAGTGCTAGAAATTCCTCGATATCAAAAAGTAAGTTTGTATACATTGATGCTTGAAATTTTTTCATGATATTGTTACAGAAAGGCATCCGGGTTGATAACCCAAGAAAGAAATGCAAAATCAGGGCCGTAGTACCCCAGGGGAAAGTCAAAAACAAGAAGCATAGCAGATCGACAAAATTCATGTTTGTCACGACTAAATGATTTTATGATAATTCTTGAAGGCGGACCCGGTTAACTGAATCTGGTTAAAATTCGGGATCCGTGGTAATTTTCGAAGACGGACTCCTACACCGAAATCAACGGTAAAAATCCCAACTACGTGTGAAGTTTTGTGAATTTTTGAAGGTGGACCCAGTTACACCGAATCTGGTTTAAAATCCCAGCTCCGTGTGAAGTTTTAAAGGCGGATCTAGTTACACCGAATCTGGTTAGACTTCGGGCTCCGTGTGAAGTTTTGTGAAGTTTTAAAGGCGGATCCTAAGTTACAATCAATCTGGTTAAACTCCGGATCTGTGGTAATTTTTGAAGGCGGACCCGTTACACCAAATCTGGTTAAAATCCAGGATCCGTGTGAATTCTTGTAGGAAACAAAAATAGGAGGCGGATTAAACTGAATCTGGTTAAAATCTTGGCTCCGTGTAAGTTTTGCGAGAATCTCCACGTGGAGCTCCTGGTCAATAATTAATGAATCCCGGCAGGTCCCGAGATCTAAACTACGGCCGGGGGCAATAGAGTGGACAACGAATTATTAGTGGAAAAGTATGATTATCAATGACCGGGATTAATGCAAACCAGAAGTCAAGAAATCAATCTCGGATGAGTATTCGAGTTCGATAAGAACGAAGCAAGTTGAATTATTTGTGAGGAAAGTAAGTATTTTCCTCTGATGTTGATTTGCTTACATTATATTAAATGCAGGAATATAAACCAGATAGTTATCCCGGGAAAAATTGCTACGCAAGCAAAGGATTTTATTTCTTCTCAAGTCGCCCGGATAAGCTGAATATATCTCGGCCAAGTCCACGTTTCGCATCAAACAATCAATACATCCCTGCAGCTCAAAGACCTAAACTACCGGGCTGGGGGGCAACTATTACGGATTCAAATATTAGGCCCATTCAAGGTGTGGCCCAACAAGACAATAAGAGGCAAGCAAACCCTAACCCTAAGGTACCCTCTATAAATAGATGATAAACCCTAAAGGTACACAGATTCTACTCTCTCTCTTTTACTATGTGGCTGATCACTGTGCACTCTCCCTCTAAACACAACCACCATCCCCCTTGGCGAAGAGCCTTCATATTAGTGTACAGTGATCCTCCATTCTCACTGGTATCTCATCTATGAATATCTGGGAGAGAGCTATTTGATCCTACATCAATATACTAGTCCTTTGAGACTATACACTTATGTTCTCATAACCGAACAGCCTTTAAAATCATGGTTTTCAGAAAAAGATGCTAAAAAGTTGAAAATTTTTGAAACGGTACTTTGTCATTGAAAACAATGGTTTTGGGGATCGAAACATAAGCTTTTTTTTTTTTTTCCTCGCATTTTGTCATTGAAAACCATGGTGTGGAATTTTCCCTATTAATTTTCCCCTACAAAGAGCAATAACTATTGTGAAACTTTGACATGAAATTTTCATTTTTCAAAAATATAGTAAATCTTATATTATATTTTATACATACATACATGTATGTATGTATAAAATTATCAATTATTATTTAAATATATAAATAATAAATTGGTCTTACATATGCATAAATATTATTTATTACTTCAAACATAAATATAAATTAAAATTTGTCCTTCATGTAATTACCACATTAACTTATATCCTTTTCATTAGTTTACAAATGAAAAAATGATTTTGATTACACCATCCGAACGTTCTCATTTTATCAAAAATCACTTTTTTCTCTTTATAATGAATTTTATCACTTTTTTTTTTGGAAGTTTTTCTTATTGTTATAATATAGATTAGTTGATAGTATTAATATCATTTTTTTTTAAAAAAAATGAACAAAGAGTACTAAATAAAAGATTTCTTACATCCTATACTGTGACAATGAAAATGAGTACCACTGAGACTACTTTGAAGGAGCCTTCCACCATTTTGATCAGTTTATTAAAGAAATTGTGTGTGTGTGTGTGTGTGTGTTTTTTTTTTTTTTTCCCCTGGAGACCTCTTGCGCCAAAATACCCGATTTAGAATTGTTGAGGGAAGCCTGTAGATGGTAAAGAGAATTATTACAGCAGAGAACAAGGAAGAAAATATCATGCAAATACTAAATAGCGAGATTAATTAGGACATCTATTTTTATGCATAATTATTGGTAAATAGCAAGCTAATATTCTTGTTTAAAACATTGCAATAATTTACTTTTTCAAAAAAACCCTTCAAGGGAAAAGAAAGCGAAGAGCAGGATCCATACATGCTACTGCTAGAGTGAACATGATGAGAACCACTGAAAACAGTTTAAAGAAGCCCTTCTTCATTGTGACTTGTTATTGTGAGAGCGATTGTATATAGGAAATACTGAGTGTTAGGTGTGAGTATATATATTTTTAGAAAGATGCAAATCTCACTTTCCCAAAATATTTCCATGAATCCAATAAATATAAAATTCAATTACTCATACATGCATGATTCATATTTGTAGGCTTTTTAGAGATTATGTAACATCTTTAATATTGTGTGTTTCATGTATCAATAGTTATATGTGCTTTACTTAGTATATATATAGCCAATTTAAAAAACCAAATCTGAAATTATTAGGATACCTATGTGGACATTTCATGTGTATATAAGAAGCTAATTTTTATTTTGGAACATTTTTATTTGCCACTTTTTGATATATCTAATATGATCTGATCAGATCCAATTGGGTATAGTTTTTCAAACGATTTTTTCTTCTTTTTTCACGGGATTTGAACTTGAGAGGCCATCCTTAAGCGGTTAAAGCTATTCCACTAGGAACAATTCCTATTGATACATTGTACTTTCAACTTTTGTAATAAAAAATATTAAGGAAAAACAAGCACTTTTTCTATATCTTTAAACGTTTACTTTTGTCTTTTAATTTAATGTTATAATATTTTGATCTCATAACACTTATTTCTTTTCAATTGCACAATTTCACTTTATCAAAATTTGATTGACTTTTTTTATTGAAGATGTTGTTGGATGTTTTTGTTAAAATTAAATATTTCAAATATATTATATATATTTAGACTAAAGTATACGCTTGGTCTTCTAAATTTAAATCAAGTTTTAGTTTAATCCTTTAAATCTGTAAAGGATAATTTTAATGCTTTAATTTTGACATCGTTAATAATCTTGGAATTGATATTTCTTACTTCACAATATCACGATACACCACACAAACATCCGAGAACCCTCTTTACGCCTGCCAATGGCAAATTTTAAATGAGGAACCCTCATATCTGAGTCCTCTAATAATTATTTTTTTCATTTTCTTTCAAAATCCCATCTCCACTGTCATATTTAAAAAAATAGATGATTCAGATTTTATATTTTATAAAATTGTTATTTATTTTAATCTAAAGGTGGAAATGTGATTCTAAAAAATTATTATGAGAAAATGATTCAATAAAAGAATCTTCAACTCCCAAGCGATTACGAAATGCGGTCTTAATGTAGCCTAAAACTAGTATTTTGCTTCTATTTTTATTGTTAATTTGTTATATTAATTTTTTCCTTTATTATGTTTTTTTCTAAAATCTTTATTATATTTTTTATTCACTGATAGTATGCAAAATTCTATTTGGATTGATTTTGCTTATCACTCTTGATAACCATGCACCTAAAACTGCACTGCCAAAATCTAATCTAAATTGTCCAGATTTTATTTTTTTTTTAAAAAAAATTATTTTAATGTGTGGATTATCTACAATAAAGATAATACTTATTAACACTTAGTTATTCTCTTTTTTACAGCAAATCACTGTTATTTTTTTTATTAAAAAAAAAAAGTGATTTTTTTTATTTAAAAAAAATTATCAATTGAAATTGTTAAATTGTTTATTTAGTGCAACTGAAACTCCTTGTAAAACAGGGTTATATCGTATGATTAAATAAAAATTACTATCATTTTCAGTTCCCATCGTTTTAACTATTTAACAAAAATAGTCACTAAGTTTTTTAAAAAAATTAATTTACTCCTTATAATTAATTATATTTTCAAAATGTAGCTGCAAATGGTTAAAACCATTTTTTTTTTTTTTTTTTTTTTTGGGGGGGGGGGGGGGGGGGGGGGGGGTCCTTAGCTTCATTTAGTCAATATTTAGGGATCAAGTTTAAGCCAAGTGAAAATTATAGTGACCATGTTACGTGCATAAAGTAAAATTTAGGAATTGAGTTGCAATCGAATTAAAAGTAAGAATAAAGAGACCAAATAATTAATTTTCCAATATTATTATTAACTAACACCAGAACAAAGGGTTAACAATTATTGTCAAAACATCATCGGCAACATAAAATTTTTAAGTAATTAGGTAGTTTTAGGCTTATTAATATTGATTAACAATGACAAATGCACTCTCCATTAAGGCAAATTTTGGAGCAAGATGAGGAAGAACATAAGATTTGACTGCACTGTTGTGTTTGAAGACAGTGTTGTTGTGGTTGTTGTGGAGGAGAATTTGGGTCGCCACATATACATTCACCGCCTACACAATAACCAGGTCCCCCACACATTGACCTACATGCTTTGTCATCGCATCCATCCACTCTTGACCCTGATAGCACTGCATATGAATCACATAACATTACTTTCATATATATATATATATATAAAATAAGAAAAAAAAAAAAAGAGAGACAAATAAAAAATAAAAAAAAAAAAAAAAGTAAAATATAGAAGTGCATATTTGATCCTTTAAGTCTACCAAGTTTTCTCAGTTGGCTCTTTTAAGTTTATGAAGTATCTTTTCATTTCTTTAATCCTAATATCGTTAGTCTTGTATGATTTTTTTAAGAATAGTATTATTTTGAGAATAAAGCTTAATAAGCCAACATTTAAAATTTTAATATCAACATTAATTTTTAACGGTATTAGAATAAACTGACCGAATAGGCACTTTATAAAATTAAACGAGAAAAGTGTAAAGTTAAATAACTAAATGTGCAGTGTTAATTAAAGAAAAAGATAGCGATGAAGAGTGGAATAATTCATACATGCTATTGCTACGGTGAACATGAGAACTGCTGAGACCAATTTAAGGAAGCCCTTCTCCATTATTGTGATGTGTGATGAGAGGATATTGAGTTCAGATGGTATGACAGTTCTTATAGGAAGTGTTGAGTGCTCACATTTCTCAAAAACATCGGTAGGGAAAATGTTGACTCTCCTTCATCATTATGAATCTAATTAATATAATTAATGCAATTAATGTATATACATGACTCCTAATTTAATTGATTTTATACATTTATGTGAGACTTTTAGTATTGTATGTTTCATGCATCTAGAGTAATGTGGTTCATCTGGAAGTGTGTGATTATTTATGTAATAAATGTTATTAATCTATGTACTGTAATTATTTCTTTTTGGTAGTGGCTCGAGAGTTATTCATACATGAATTTTCTTGCCACCATTTAATACATGAATTATATATATACTCTCTCTAATCTTTATTGTGAAGTCCCACATCAATTGGGAAGGCGAACGAAGCATCTTTATAAGAGTGTGGAGACCTTTCCTTTGTAGACACGTTTTGATGAGTTAGGCCCAGCCAAAAACAAAACCGTGAGGCTTGTATGCGTCAAAGCGGACAATATCCACAAGTGGGCGCCGGGATGTTACATTTATTATAAGGCACCAACTAGTAATTGTTTTTTTATCTTTTTTATAAGGCACTTGCTTGTTTCCAAAACGCATTAATTATTTTTTCCCAGTATACCCATAATTAATAAGGGTAGTGGGTGGGAGTAATAATTAATATCACTCTGATCCTATTTTGACCAAATCTTATATACCAATAAGAGGCAGTTAACTCAATGATTATGAGATAAATTTTCAACTTTACCCTAATTTATGATTAAGTGTTTTTCAACTGTTTTTTTCTCTCTCTATCTTCATAAGTACAATTAATATGGCCAAAATTGTCACAATCTCATTTATTACATGAAACTAAACTTATAAATATGCCCAAATTTTTTAGTCAAAATAGATTTATAAATAAGACCAAAGTGGTATAATATTAGAGTTAATGCAATTAGTAGGGGTAATATTGAAAGTTATTTAAATTGTAGAACAACTTTATTGATTTTAATTATTTTTATTGGTTTCTAAGAATTGTTAGTTGATACCTTATAATAAGAACAAGAAAGAGAGTGTGTGTGTGTGTGGGCACGCGATAATATTCAAAAATCATAATAAAGAAGGATATTTCTTATCCTAAGAAAGTATTGCATATTTATAAAATATATATAAATATGAATCTAATGAATTTAATTAATCCAATTAATGTATATACATGACTCCTAATTTAATTGATTTTATACATTTATGTGAGACTTTTAGTATTGTGTGTTTCATGTAGGGTTAAATACCTAATTTGCCACGGAGTTTTGCTAAGGGAGCACCCGACACCGGAAGTATTTTGGGTATCATTTTTGCCTCGGAAGTTTACAAAATGGAGCAAATATGCCCCGGAAGTTTTTTTTTAGGAGCAAATTTGCCTAAACTTCTGGGGCAAAAATGATACACAATCCAACAGTCACGATCAACTGATGGGTAAAATTGCTATGTTTGTAAACTTTCGGGGCAAAAATGATACTCAAAATACTTCCGGGTGCTGGGCGCTCTCTTAGCAAAACTTCCATGGTAAATTAGGCCTTTAACCCTTTCATGTATCTAGAGTACTGTGGTTCATCTGGAAGTGTGTGATTATTTATGTAATAAATGTATTTAATCTTTGGGAAAAACACTTCTTGTAGGAGAAGTGTATTCTCATTTCACACACACATGAAATGGTGGGACCTACATATATATAATTAGAATTATATATATATGTGGGTCCCACCATTTCATGTGTGTGTAGGAATCTTCTTCTTCTCATGCAACATGAGAAGTTTAAACCCCTTAATCTATGTACTGTAATTATCAGTTTTTGGTAGTGGCTGGAGAGTTATTCATACATGAATTTTCTTGGCACCATTTAATACATGAATTATATTTATATTTCCTCCGGTATAAGGTACCAATTAATAATTGTATTTAGTCCTTTTTATAAGGCACTTACTTGTTTCCAAAGCACATTAATTATTTTTTCGTATATGCTCATAATTAATAAAGGTAGTGAGTGAGGATAATATTAATATAATAATAGAGTTTAATGTAATTAGTAGTGATAATATTTAAAGTTACTTAAATTGTATGACAACTATATTAATTTTAACTTCTTTTAATGATTTATAAGAATTGTTAATTGATGCCCCATAATAAGAACAAGAGAGAGTATATGTATGTATGAGCACTCGCTGTGACATTATAATGTACAATTTCGAAAGTCAATGAAACTTATTGGATTTGGTACATGTGAATATTCTTATATTTAATGAAATTACTTGATTCATTGAGCAGGAGAAGATTTCAGAGCGAATGATTCATGAAATTAATCATAAGGATTTTTTTAAATATTAAAAATATCATGAATATCCATAAAACTTGATAATATTCATAAATCATAATAGAAGGATATTTCTTATCCTAAGAAAGTATTGCATATTTATAAAATATGATACCAGCAGGTGTTGGCATAGTGAGAGGGGCTTTATCGCTTAAATACAAGATCCTGAGTTTGAATCAGTATGTGTGCAAACTGCAAAATATACCTCTGAGGGAGTTACCCTTAACTAGACCTGATAATATAATATTCGAATTTAACCTAATCAAATAGTTATATAAGAATTATATATAATGAAATAATTCTTAAGAAGAGTGTTTTTTCAAAAGATTACTTTAATGTATAATACCTCTCAAATCTTGTTTTTTTGTTGTTGATACTTCTTTTACTTGCTTTAGTGCAAAATATAGGAACTAGTAGAAAAGTTTGTTGTTATTCTTTTCTTAATTTTTTTATTTTTTATTTAGAGTTTGTTTTTGTTCTAAATATAAAATAGGCTAAAGTATACATTTGATCCTTTATATTTGCCTCTAATATTATTTTAATCCTTTAAATTTGTAAAGTAAGCGTTTGGCCCCTTAACGTTAACAATCGTTAATCGACTTAACGGAAAATACTAACTCAACAATTTTAAGCGATGATTGTGTAATTAAATGCTAATCAAATATGCTTATATGTTAGTATTTTAATAAATTAATATTTTAAATCCTATTAATTGAAAAATATTTAATCTTCTTTGAAAATATATATATATATATATATATATATATATAATATTCACAACCGTGAAAAACCGTAAAACGGTCCATAAAGATTAAATATTTTTCAATTAATAGGATTTAAAATATTAATTTATTAAAATACTAACATATAAGTATATTTGGTCGAAGATTCAATTACACATCATCGCTTAAAATTGTTGGAGCAAGATAAATCGACTCACTTGGTAACATTAAGGGACTTAACATGCACTTTACAAACTTAAATAACTAAAATGATATCGTAGGCAAATATAAAGGACCAAACGCATACCTTAGTCGATAAAATATTAATTTCATTTGTCTTTCAAATTTATTATTTTTTTATTGACAATTTTTTTTTTTTTTAAATAAAAAAAGTTGTAAATTGAGTATCGACTCTTGGCACTTATAACGTAAAGAATACTTAAAATATATTTATAGATTATCTATATCCTCATTATCCTCAAAAACTGTAGGTGTTTAAAGAAAATGGATTAAAATTGAAAATTACATATTGGTCCACAACTCAAAAACTGATGCGTTTTGCTGATGAAAATTAGGTCATTTTATATCAGTTTTAGCGTGAAGAACAAAGAACAGAGCACCGCGAACCAACTAGATCTTCACCTTCATTCTCCAAGCTTCGCCTTTCTTCTTCCTACCTAGCGGCATAATTCACCTTCATGGCCGCCGCAAGTTTCCATCATCACCACCCACTCACCTGGCTGTCACTTTCGAACTGAACAGAGGAGGCACAGGTGTGAACGGGAAACAAGGGAATCGGAGGCTTCTTCACCATCAACAATCTCCTTTCACCACCACCATCGCCAGATAACCAATTCTCTCCACCATTGCCGTTGGTTCCTTCCTTCATCTTCACCATCAAGCTGTTACCAAATGGTACTTCTCTGGGATGCAACATCTAAGTGATAAGTTGTCACTCCAGTGATACTCATGGTGGAGCTTTGAAACAGCATCTCAGAAAAATTTTGACACCTATTCTAAGTGTAATAGAATCTAGCTACAATACTTTATGTTGTTTCTGTATAAGTTTCAGCCTTTTAGGTACTTAACCTTATAGATTAAACTCAAAATCACTTGTGTCAAAAGCATTAAATGCAGGGATGAAACCTGTCCAATCCACATACTCTCTTTCACCAACAGCTATATGATCTCTCAAATGGACACATTCAAATACTTCAATAGTCATTAATTCCTTCCAAGCTATAAATACATATAAATACAGAAGTATTCAAGACAAGCCAACAACCTACAACTAAGTTCACTATTGCTTTAAGTTCGTATGCTCTGTTCTTTTGATATTCATGTACTTCAGTTAGTGTTTATCACATATACTCTGAGAGAGAAAATATAAAGTCATTTATTACTCTTACCGTAAGTTATTCAAGGTAGTGGGATCTTGAGGATTACAAAGTGTTTATCCCATCCAAGAACCATGACATCCACTTATTTTTAATTGACAATGTGAATTACCCGATATAACAACTAGCAAACAAGAATTCCAGAGCGCCTTCTTAGCCAGTGATTCAGAGCAACTGAACATGAGCTAAGCATACAATAACTAATGGAGTTGTCATTTATCGTTTCGTTGGGAAGGGTTAAGTTTCGAAATGTTGCAGCGACTTGTGATGAGAAGTGTGGGAGAAAGCTGGTGTTTTTTTTTTTTTTTCCCCAAGGGCACTGATGGGAATATCACAAAGTTCATGGGGGCAAACTGGTCAAGATATTTGGCTCCCCTCCAAAAAACACATGCCACCCACCCACACACACAGAGGTCTGAGCTTAAGAGAGTAACATGAATACTCGGAGATTGTGGTAGAGATGCCGATTATAGGAATCTCAATTAACAACACACACAGAGTCTGAGCTCAAGAGAGCAACATGAATCAGAGATTGTGATAGAGATGGCAATTGTAGGTAATCTCAATTAACACACATGCATGCACTTGCCTAACCTATTTAAGTAAGTAGATCTTAGGCCTTAAGTTTAGCCTCGTGAGCAAAGAGAGCTGACTTTAACAGACCCCAATCGGGATAGACTCCTAATAAGACCTAGCCTATTTCCACCACTTCTACAACCTCTTCCATATTGGATGATAATTAATTTTCTTGAGAGTTTGTTTAATGAAATTATAGGCCGCCTTCATTAAGCAGATTGACCATCAATAGCATTTCTCCAGCAATAATAGCCTTCATTAATTTTCCTGTTAATTATTCTGATACAAAGAGTTTTTCTACACAATTTCTTAGGAAAGAACTCTTGTACAATTTAGCTACGACATCCCATTCACCATTGGAAAAGAAAAAGAAAATGTTTGACTAAAAACATAAATGCCAAGCATTCCAAGTCAATATATCAAACCAGAGTAGTCAAGCATTCCTTGGAAGAATTGCTGCCAAACTTACACAATACTTTGCCGTGTAAGTGAAGTCGAAGTCTTTTTTTAATATATATAAAAAGACAAAATGATATTAAAATATGACTATGTCTTTTAAAGTTCCAAAGCAAAGAGAAAATACATAATTATCAAAATACTTAAGAGGAATACTTATATGAAATAACTTGAATCAGAGATAGGTGAAATCATATACTGAGAGCTAGCATTCGTATTTCTTGCCATGTGATGGACAATTGAAGTTGAGGCTTGTGGAAATATTGATGAAACATTTTCCAACACACACGATTGACAAAGCATGACAAATTTTGCTCTCGAGAAGATTAGAGATGGAAATCCATAATATTAACACTTTCAAAAGAAACTAAATAGAAATGGAGGACTTGGGTTATATGTTAATATTTTCTTAAAGAAATTTAGTACTTGTTTGGAATAGCAATTGAAGCCTTCAAAAACAGTTTTTCAATCCTAATTTATAATATACGATCTAAGTATGTCAAATAAGTTTTATCTCAATTTACATAATATTTTTGAGACCTCAAAAATGATCCCAAACAACCTTTTAGTAAGTGGCCCTCCATGCAAGCTCGTGTATCTCTGGCAAAAGTGAGTCATGCATATTTTAAATTTGTGTAAAAAGATGCTCTATATATCTTGAATATAGGATTATACTTGAGGTGATAAGGGCATTGGTTGGGAATTTTATCTGAAGGACTATGTTTTGTGAATTATAACTCTGAGTAAGAGATCAAGCCATTAATTTCCTTCTCTGTAGATTGAGAGCTGTCAAATTTCCCTTGTTGAAGGGCAAAGTTTCTTTTCTTCCAAATCACATTTCACATAATTTATGATTTTGCAGATGAAGAGTTCACATGTTTTTAAGCCAACCTTTTAAGGCTTGAAAATCAAATACAAAGATTGTAATGTGAAAAATCCCAAACCACAAAGCTCTTGAATAAGGACAGTTAAAGAAAATGTGTTGCAATGATTCTTCCTCACTGCAGCCAAACAAACAGGGAAGCTTCTTTCTCCTCATCCCTCAGATTCCTCACTGCAGCCAAACAAACAGGAACAGTTGTAAGTGACATTCTTGTTTTGAACTTGAGGGAAGTCATTAAAGTTGCAACCATATGTGTGTGTGTATTACATATTGCATACATCTATTTTTTTTTTAGTGATTAAGAAATGAGAGAGTAGAGCAAAGCCCACAAAAAGAGTAGGCTTATGTGATGAATGTAACGGCATTAATTTTTTGCTTACGTGAAGTTAATAAAACTAGTTTGGAATATTTTTTAGAATCAATGTGTCTTACTCATTAAAAATACATATAGAGGCTAAAATTAAAACTAGTTAGTATAACAACATGTAGTGAGTTTAGTCCGTTTATTATTAAAATACTTTTTAATACAAACTAGGTGTCTTATTGGCAATATCCAAATCTGATTACATAAGTATTATGACGTCATATAGTGAAACATAAAGATAGATATGAGTTTACATAATAACTCACTCTAATACAAGTAGTGGAGTTCACACCATAAATCTACTCTGGTTTTTTTTTTGTTGTTGTTGTTGTTGTTGTTGTTTTGCGTGACTAAAATATAAGAGAACAGAGGAGAGCCCATGAGAAAACGAGAAAAGCAGAGGAGATGGAGACCACGGAGAAGATGACACAGTAGCTCTCAAATTTGCCGGAGGAATTAGGCGGCGCGTGAATAGCCCGAGTGGCGGTCATAAAAGCAGCGAGAACAAAAAGCACAAAGGCATGAAAAGTATGAGGACGGCCCGTGAAAACGATGGTCGGAACAGGGTCTTCTCCGATGTACTCATAAGGAAGCTGAAGAAGTCCGAGCATCACCGTGAGGCAAAGACCTATTACACATTCCACAACAGTGATACGAGGAATTTTACCTAATGGAGTGACGTAAATGACGCGTTCATCATGAATGATCATTTTGACACATTAAAATCTCTCACGAGCTTGTTGATGCTGTCGCTATCGCTGGGCGCTTGGGATTTGTATGCTTGGAGATTGGAGTAAGCGCTGGTGTGGGTGTGTGTGTATATATATATATATATATATATATGAAGAGATAGCTGTAGAACTGCTCAAGGGAAGTTCATGGTAAGAACAACGATCCTTCTGAGAAAGTATACTGGAGGTGTGATTAATCAACTAGAGGAAACTTCGCGGAAACCACCTAAAAGGTAAGACACTGTTTTTTTCGCCGACGATGAAAGTGACATTAGCGTGTAAAATTAAAAAAATGAAGGAAACATCGGGACCCAGCGTCCTAATGTTCCACCCTGCTGTCCTTTTCAAAATTTTAAATTATTTTGCTCTTTTTTCCACACACACACACATATATATATATATATATATATATATATAAAAGATGCAGCCAGCTGTTTTCGAATATAATGTTATAACTGTTGGTATTAATAATTATGGGGTTAACATTTTTTACGTGGCATGAGAGGAGATATATACATATAAAATGGTGGGGCCTACATCTTTTTTATTTAAAAAAACTCAAATAGAAATGGTGGGACTCACATCTTTTTTGTATCATGATATGATAATACACTTCTCCTATAACACGTAGAAGTATATTTTTCATAATTATATTAAGATAACATTAATAATTAAATTATTAAATATTAATAATAATACTCTAACAATTAAATCAATACACATTAATAACTATATCAATATATATTAACAACTATATCACCACAATATTTTTTAAAATAATATCAGAAAAACGTCTTAAAACCTTTTCTAACATTGACTTTTCTTTGAATCTGAGCGTGAGGGATTTTCCTTTATAGTTTACACTGTACGTGTCAGCCTTAGTATCTTTTTTCATGTACTTCGCTCCCGAATATTTCAAAATCAAATGCTTATCTCTGTGTGTCCTTCCACAGCTATTCATCACCGTATATAAAGTAGACTAGAGCAGTAGAGCATATAACCGGAGCATCCACGTCCATGTTCTCCATCCATCAGAATCCTCTTTGGATTTTTTAATTTTGTAATATTTTTTATTTATTTAGATTAAATTATATACTGTATATCTGAAATATTTTTTACATCCAAGATCTCAAATTAATTAATTTACAGGATACTTGGTGTGAAAAATATTTATGAATGCAAGACTAAAATTTAGTTAATTTGAGATACTAAGTACACAATATTTCGGGATCGGCGATATAATTTAATCTAAATAAATAAAATATATAAAAATTAAAAAATTCCATAAATATTTTTTAATATGCTCCTTAGAAGGAGAAGACTTATAAGAAGAAGCGAAAAAGACAAGCATGGAATGAGGATTACATTAGACCTAGCTATCACCCAAGAGGAATTGAGTGTCGATAAAACTTTAGCAACTTTGAAAATCATTTCGAAACTTATTGAAAGCAATTTGTATGACAATAATAATTTATAAAGCAATAGTCGGTCATTCAAACATATATGTTGGAAATATAAGAGATAATGGAAGAAAATAAGCAAATTATGATTTATATTGGTTCACCAAATCGTTGACCCACATCCAGTCTCCAAGCTCCACTTGAAATTTTCAATTCACTATCTTCTTTCAACTTGATTATACGCTCTGTACTCAAGTAATCTTCTCACTAGGATCCACTCCTCCTTACAAGCTGTAATCAATACACCCACTTGATTGCACACTCAGTCTAGAAATAATCCTCTCACTAGGATTCACTCCTCTTACAAGTTTGTAATCAATTAATCTTGAGTAACTCTTAGATAGAATGTTTACAGATAAATCTTCTCTCTCAAAAGTGAATGAATAAACACTGAAATACAATTTAAATCATTTCACTCTCTATGGTAAACTATGTAAGCATTAAGAATAGAGTACATAGATATCGAGTATTGGCATTTTGAAGATAGAAGCTCGTCTCTCTATGTTTGCCACTTCTTCCGTCGCTCTTTCTCTATTTATAGATAATTAGTATTGATGTTGTTGGAAGCATTCGTCCATTGCATTTTGATCGTTGTGAATAGTAGCTGCTACATATTTGAATATCAGTTCGTTGGAGAAATAGCCGTTGTGAGCTAATTTGAATATCGGTCCGTTGAGAAATATTACCGCTGGGATATTCAAGTCGTAGCATTTGAAGTCGATGAACGCATTGAGCATTGAAGAACATTACAGTGAGCATTCAACTTCATTTCTTCAAGTTCCTCGTTGCATTCTGTCTTCTTTGCCATTTGTGAATGTCTGTAGTAAACATCATCAAACTCTTCAACATAAAAAATGCTTCGGTTAAATCACTTGTTGAATCATTCGTTAGTGATCTGTAACTCACTCAAAAAGATTATTAATAATATCGTAAGCAAGATTGAGTAGAGTTTAACAAAATGAATGGGTAATCAAAATATTCGATTATTGTAACAACGAAGATATTCAGGTGCCGAAGAACTGTACTCGTGTAGCCTGCTTGAGTACTCGAGTAAGGATTCAAAAATCCTTTATAGAGAGCCCATCGTTCTATCATACTCAAGTATGATTCTTTGAGTACTCGAGTACACCTTTAAAAAATTCCTTCACAGATGCCTAACGTTAACACTATACTCGAGTATAACATTTTTCTTACTCGAGTAAACTATCTCATGTGCTCGAGTATCGTCCAGGTTCTTCATTAGATTCACTGTGAGAACGATCATACTCGAGTATAACACTTATCTGCTCGAGTATGATAGACTTCTGATATGTAGACATTTGCTTCTGGATCGATGTTACTCGAGTATGACTAGTTGTTTACTCGAGGTACATATCAGTTTGATTCCTTAGTGTTGGCTCTGTCTCGATGTTACTCGAGTATTGTTGGTTTGTTACTCGAGTAACACATGAATGACTATACTCATTGCAGTGGCTCCTTCGACATTACTTGAGTAGGTATCATTCTCTACTTGAGTATCATAATCGAGTAATCTCATTCTTGCTCAAGTAACTGTCTTCGAGTGTCAGGCTGTCGGCTAGCATGATCTTGTGCAAATATCAAACTCCATTGACTTTCAAAATGCAATAGCATTGGCAGTACAAGAGTCAATTTCCAGTGAGCGTAACGTCTTCGATATAGATCTAAATTTGGCAAATCACTATGATCAGAAAGCTCTTTAAGTATTCTTTCCAACGCAAAAAGAATCAGCTCCAAACTCGTTGTATTTTGTTCGTTATCATAAGATGAATGAAGGTTGTTCTTGATCAGCTTTTTTGCAACATTGTGAACTGACCGTCAATTTCAAAACATCATATCTCCTTCAATTGATCTTCTTTTTTCATGATATTTATGTTTTGGGAAAGGTATGTGAGTCTAGTTTCATATGCCACCAATTTTAGCTCATTCAGATATGTAGTTTGTGAAATACACCCAAATTACCAAAGCTAGGTTTGCTGTGTGACGTTCATTGATGTGGAAACTTGTAAAATTCATAGCTCTCTTATCTGAACTCCTTTGGGCTTGAATTTATGTCAAAATGACACATTGGGAGTCCAGTTTCATACAAAATTGCTTTCACCTCAATCAGACTTCTGGTTGGAGAGATATTATCGAATTACCAGAGTTCGCTCAAGTGCAACGTGAAACTAAGTAGCTGAAAAACAATGTTACTTGAGTATCATATTTTCTTTACTCGAGTATGGTACTCGAGTATGGCATTTTTGCATTCGAGTATGACCCTAAATTATGTGAGAATAAGAGTTGGAACTGTAACATATCACTGTAGTAAACTACTATACATCGGGAAGCTTGATCTTGCTTATTTTAACTCCGAATTGAGTCATTTCAACGTTCATTTGATCATAGAGACTTGAATATTGATATTCTCATATTTTGACAAGTTCTTCCTTCATCAATCTCCTCTCTTGATCATTATCTATAATTTAACTTGGACTAACCTACATTAAACAAAGTATTTAGTCAATATATATGATATAAACTTTTTACTCTAGATAATGACATCTATATAAGACATCATTAAAACTAATCATATCCAACATTATTCGATTGGTTTATGTAATTTCTGAAATATAGATGTAGGATGTGAGAGAGAGAGAGAGTGAAAGAGAAAGAGATGATGAGAGAACTAGAATTGGGAATGAAATGAAAGAAGGAGGAGTGATGGAATTATTATATAAATCCGAAGTAAGAGACTCAGGTGTGAAGAGACTGTCTTTAAATATTTAAAGGCACGATAATATAAGGTCAAAATATTTGAATATTTTTAACTTTCAATTATTATTTTTGAAAAAATAGTCATTCAAAATTAAAAATATTCTTTTTTAAAAAAATCAGAATATTTTAACAACTGTTAAAAACCGTCGTTGAAAAGTTTAACTTTCAACAACTGTTTAAAAGTTAAACCAACATTTTAAAAATGTTGTTGCCTCTTTTTGTAACTTCTGTTTTCTGAAAAAGAATGTTAACTAGGGTCATTAGATTTTTTTTTTTTTTTTTTTTTAAAGTAGTGAAAGCTCATTTCTTGCATATTTATTCCTTTTAATTAATTTATTAAATCATTTAATTCATTTAAAATGATCTTATAAAAGAGAATGGATTTAGTATTTCGCAATAACATTTAGCACTTTAATCTTATATATGGTGCATCTAATACTTTGATGTTATATTTTCCTAATGCATCCTGCACGCCTATTGATATTGTCTGAGTACATCCAACACCAAAATTTTATTTTATGGTTCAGTGTGCCAAAATAGATTATAAATATATTTAATATAAGATCCACTATTAAACTAGGAAGCAGGATGTAACTAAGAAATAATGTTATGGAACGAAAGTGATATGATTTCGGCGAGGAAATAAAATGTACTAATGCTGCTAAGTGCTACCATCCAGTCATCCACGTCCTTCTTGCAGGTCCAAAAAAAAAAAAAAGGGTCATCCTGTTCCCTCCTAGACTTAAAACACATGCTAGGAGAAATGATTGTAAAAATATATTGAAAATATTTGTTTTTAAAAAAATATATTATTAGGTTAATAAAATGTTTAGCATTCACAGTTTGTCTTTATTTTAGTTTTAACCCTATAATTTCAAATCTTAGATTTAGGTCATGCAAATTTCTTTCGGTATTAGTTCTAAAATGTTAGTCCTTGCAGTTTCATGTAGTTTAATAATTGTTCAATTCATTTTTATGAGATACAATTGTTTGAATTTATAACATCCCGAATTTTGGGATCAATGTAAATGAGAATTGGGTTAAAGGTCTAATTTGTCACGCAAGTTTTGCTAAGGGAACACCCAACACCCTGGAAGTTTTTAGGATACCAAATTTGCCTCGGAAGTATGAAAAAGGTAGCAAATTTGCCCCTCCGTTAATTTTGACAGTTACGTTTAACTGAGTACACACGTGACATGTCACCTCATCACACGTGGCATGCCACCTCATCAATCAAAAGTATCATTTTTGCCCCGGAAGTTTTCATTGACGAGCAATTTTGCCTTGGAAGTTTACAAAAGTAGCAATTTTGCCCTTCTTTCTCCCAATATTAAATTTGACTATTAAATCAGTCAAAGACCACACATGTCATGCCTTAAAAAGGTCGAACTTGGAGTCAGAGAAGGAGATCATTGACATGTTGAGCTCAAAGCTGACGAGAATTTGTGAAGCCGAACTGGTCACAAGGACTGAAAGGTCATCACAAAACCCGGAGGAAGCATCACTTATGATCTAAGCAAATGAAACGCAAAACAAGAAATGAATTGTTCCAAAAATTGGTTCAAGAAAACAAATCAATAGTGATAATATTTACGTTTGTATAGACGATCATTTGCTTAGATCATAAGTGATGCTTCCCGTGACCGGTTCGGCTTCACAAATTCGGCCTCCTTGAGCTCAACATCTTAAGGATCTCATTCTCGACTCCAAGTTCGACCTTTCAAGGCATGACATGTGTGGTCTTTTGATCGATTTAATAGTCAAATTTAATATTGGGAGAAAGAAGGGAAAAATTGCTACTTTTGTAAACTTCCGGGGCAAAATTGCTCCTCAATGAAAACTTCCAGGGCAAAAATGATACTTAACTCTTATTGGGTTGATGAGGTGACATGCCACGTTAAACTTAACGGTCAAAATTAACGGAGGAGCAAATTTGGTACATTTTTCATACTTACGGGGCAAATTTAGTACCAAAAAAACTTCCGGATGCTGGGCACTCCCTTAGCAAAACTTCCGTGGCAAATTAGACCTTTAACCTATAAGAATAAAATGAGATTATTTTGGAGTGGACACTGACCCTCCCTTTTATTGGATTTGGCTTGCATCCGTTGCAAGCCAATAACCGTTGTGTCCAGTGCAATTAAGTTGCATCGTTTTGACGTATAAATTGTGTAGTTTTGGCCTTTTTTTTTTTTTAATAAATATTTTAGACTACCGATGCGTATTAAAAAAGATACTTCAAAATATTACTTGGTATTAAAAAACTACTTCATGATCTTGAAAAATATTTTAGGACCTTAAAAAAGTCTTAAAGTGTATTTTTTAGTACTAGTCAATATCCTGGAATATTTTTAGGATACTTACTGGTACTAAAGAAAAATACTATCTTGAAAAATTATTTTACGATCTTAGAAAAATATTTCGGATACTTGACTTGTATTAAAATTATACTTCAAGATTCGAGTGGTATTACCAAAATATTTTATGATATTTTGGGATCTTAAAAAAATATTTCAGATATTAACGATACTAAAAATATACTTTAAGATATTTTTTTAATTACCAATCAATAACCTAAAATATTTATTTATTTTTTTTAAAAAGGCCAAAGCTATGTGGTTTTTGTGTCAAAATGACGTAGCGGATATTGGCTTACAGCGATGCAAGCCATATCCCCTTTTATCTTTTTTTTTTTTTTTTTTTTTGGGTCGAACAAATCCCCCTTTATCAATATAAATATGACAGCACAATCCCCTCAAACTCACGCCACCTCGCCACTTTCGTCTCAATTTTCACTTTTCAGACACATGCACACACGCGCATACTCCCTTTTTCTCCATTCATTCGCATATCCTCCCTCATTTATCAAATTAAACACTTCAGCCAGCACACCATACGCCTTTATTTTCCCATTCTCATCCATTCGGCCATTCACACAGAAAAGAGAGGGCGAGAGCGTGAGAGTCCGAGATCGAGAAGGAAAGTCGGAGAGGAAGGAGAAGGATCGATCACCGCATGCAATTGTATATTTGACTAAGG
The DNA here is from genome assembly GCA_019022655.1 of Acacia acuminata. Classification (NCBI taxonomy): domain Eukaryota; kingdom Viridiplantae; phylum Streptophyta; class Magnoliopsida; order Fabales; family Fabaceae; genus Acacia; species Acacia acuminata. The sequence continues at coordinate 3,105,689 of JAFJYI010000028.1, read as the reverse complement.
TGAGTCTCCCAAATCTTCTCCCATCTTCAATTTCGTTTGATTGGAGTTCTTTAGGATTGGGAGGAGCGACTATAATTTGGTATTGTGAGGGAGAAACCAGCAATCATGAAAGAAAGATATGGATAGGCGAAGATTGAAGTTTAAACAATGATCTTTGAGGTTATTTGAGGTTTGATGGGTTATTTGGTTTTGTATTTATGATTGCCAAACCTAGGCTCCCTGTTTTCGTCAATGTGGTGTATGATTCTCCAGTTAAGAAATAAGAAGGAATATAAATAGTTAGAAGTGTATTATATTAGTGTTACTTAGTCTATTAAATGGTTGCAAGCTTATTGGGTTGCAAGGTCGGAACCTTTATTATCTCTTTGGCCCAGAGGGATTTTAATATGCTATTATATGGATTTTGTTGCTTAAGGCTAAACAAGGATCTTAGATGATCAAAATATGATTAAAGTTACAAAGAGGATGGCTTAAATGTTTGAATCATGAGCTGATATATGTGTTTGTGCGTGGTAGGTTGTTTATTTTTGTTTAAAAAAAGAAAACAAAAATGAAGAAGCTTTAAGGGAGAATGCTGCTGCTGATTATATCTGAAATTGATTTAAGATATAGATATGTGTGTATTAGAAGCTGCAAATTTATGTTAGTATGTGTGATATAGGTGCTGGTCTAAAGTTTCAAACTAAGATTTCGTATGATGTTTGTTGATGCTGTTTGCTTTTGGTGAGCTGCTGTCAAGAGGCATTATTTAATATCTTTATGGCTGACAGACATGAATATGAGTGGCTGAGTGGTTTGAATTTGTTATTGAATCTGCAACTTTCTCCAGACTTCATTATAATGTCACGCTAGACATAAAGAAGAGACATGAGGGAGCCAAATGTTTGTGAATATAATACATATGAACACACATATTTATGCGTGACTGAGAATTGAGTTTGGGAGCTTATAATACCCACTGTGTTGATGACTATTTATCTGTTAAAAGTATATTCATGTGAATTGGCAAGTTTTAAGAAAAACGGATTTGAGCTGATTCAGTTTTGGGTGCTGAAATCTGTAAATATATTTTCTCGATTTTATAACAATCTAACTATAATTAAGACTAAGGATGATTCTAGATCTTAAGCAGGTGCTTGGATTATTATAGCCTTGGTTATTTCTTAGTGTCTAATTTCTCCACTTAATTGCATTTAAAGTTATATTTGCTAGTCTATGATTCTTATTTATCTAAAAGCGTCTTTCGATCCACTAAAAGACATTCCAATTATGTTAATCCCTACTTTATCAGGAGATTAGTACTTAATTGGATTAATTTAAATACAAGCCTAATGAGATTATGTAGGGCCGGTACTTGTATATCTATCCTACAAGCAAATTAAATCTGGAAACCTAATGCTACACAATTCGATTGAAGGTCTAGTATAAATTTCTTACGTTTAGGCTCCTTTAGAGCACCAAAATAATCTCAATCAGATGTCTCTTGTTTCAGGATAATCAAGAACACAATTAAATCAACAAATATAATAATAAAGCAATTAAAAGAATAAATCATCATCCACTAATCCATAATCAAACAAAGGTCTATCTACATAAACTGAACATTGTCATGACTAAAATAATAGCTAACCCAAAACAAAATAAAAAGACAAAAGAAAGAAGAGAAGAGAAAAAAGAAACAAAAACTCAATGCTGAATTTTCATGCGTCTTGTAGATCTTCTGCATCTCTAAACTTTAGTCTCCCTCCATCAAGATGTACAACTTCTTTTACAAATTTTATGTTTTTATATTTGATTTGATCATGATCGATGTTGATTTAAACAATATCCAATATGGCCATTGAGGCACTATATATACCATACAAACTATCTCAAGGCAATGCATTTACTTTCTAGGAGTTATCCGTTTATGTGTAACCAATTATTGTATATGGTCCAAACCATTTAATTTGATAAATTGATCTTACATTAAGGATAAGTGGCTGTATACAAATTGCAAGGCATGCTTTCAATTTCTAGGGGAAAAGACCCCTTTCTGCTGGTTGTCGCCAGGAAGAAAGCTACTCTTGTAGTTCAAAATATAGGATCTAATTGAGGAGTTGGCGTTGTTTCTAAATATAAGACTTATTTCATATGTTTATCAATGTTTTTCCAAATTAACTATATTGATATTGCCTTAACAATAACCAAGTTGGGACTGCTGAGTTTGTATGGCCCATTACTACATTTAGGATTCTATGCTATATGTAAATCTCAAGCCTTCAGAAAAGGGTTTAACAGAATTAGTACATTTGCCCCTACGATTGAATATTCACTCATTTACATATAAGTAAATTGACTAAATTTGGGTGAGATTATTTATATAAATATATTATATAACAGTATATCATCTTTCACTATAATGTTTGCCATTGTGTTATATTCTTAATATATTTTACATATAAGTAATTTCACTTAAATGTGAAATATATTAAGAATATCGAAAAGCCTTGCTTTCAACTCTCCCACCATAGTCGGGTGTGTGATGCGGCTCGGATCTGAATTAGGCGGGGTGATGGGCAAAAAAGATATATATATATATATATATATATATATATATATATATAGTGGCCTTGCAGGATAATTTCCAATGGGCAATGGCACACATTCTACAAATGAGTGGAGATACACATTAATTTAACATTTTGTTTTGAACATGATCTCTATTAATGACAATATCAAATTTGCCTGTAGGTTGGCCCAAGTCATCAGTCCTGGCATTCTCAATACTGGGTTCTGGTACGTTGCTTAACTTGTTCTGATGAGACTAGGAACAGAAGCAAAGCATATAGGAAAGCAAAATACATGCATATTTCACGACTCAGATTCCATTTTGGTTTCTATTTCTCGATTACTAAGTCACCAGATAGGTGGTTAGATTGTGTGCCATAATCTCTTTTTAGTATATCTTTTTTAAAATAATTTTGACGTCCAATTGGTAATTGATATTGGAAGAATCCCTTTTAAATTGATTGCCAACAAAAATTAAATTATAGTCCATTAACCTTAAGCCTCTAATTAACAAAATTCCATGTACTCTTTCTGTTCCTAAATATACACAACTACAGAAAATGGAAACGCTATAGGTTATATTTGTAGCGATGGATCCATAAGCGCTACAACTTGTATTTTATTTTTTGAAAAAATAATACTTTTTGTAGCACGTGCTGACACAAGAGCTGCAGCAAGTTAAAAAAGAGAAAATTAGGAAGAGGGACCAAGTAAAAATATTATTTATTGTGTAAGGCCTTAAAAAATGTAATTATTTAGAAAAACCAAATTTGAAAATATAAATTTTAAATACTGAATTATCCTTAGTCAAACTTCTAACATTCTCTCATTTAATCTCTCACATTCCATTTTAAAACTGATTTAAATTTTATTTTCCCCTAAAATTAAAACAGTCAAAATCATCAATGACATGAACCTTTTTTTAACTTTTATTTTCCATCAACATAATCATATGGTAAATATATTAATATTATATGAAATTTCTTATTTTTAAAATTCACATAAATTTATTTTTTAATAAAAGCAAATTTTTCAAACTCACTAGTTTTAATTATGTTAAAAAAAGTATTATGTTGATGATGGTAAAAAAATAGAAGTTAAGAAAATCCTGTCATGATGATTTGACGATTTTAATTTTGGTAGAAAATGAAAATTAAATTAGTTTAAAAATAGAATGAGAGAAAAATTGAATAAGAGAATATAAGAAGTTTGATCAGGGGTAATTTAGTATTTTGTTTTGAAATTTGATCCTTTTAAATAATTACATTTTTTTAAGATTATTTACAATAAATATTACTCCCCCCCCCCCCCCCCCCCCCCCCCCCAAAAAAAAAAAAAAAAAAAAAAAATTCTGACTTGCTATAGGGCTTTTTTTTCTTAAAACACACACACACACATTTTCAGATTATCGTAACTACTACATTTTTTCATGTATACCCTATATTAACAATTAATTCTATCTTAATTTAATCTTCAACATAGATAAATGACAATATCTTTTCATATTTCAAAATAAAATTAATATAAAATATATATTGAGAAAATTAAAATATATGCCACTAATAAAATTAAATTTGTAAATTTAAAAAAATTAAAAAACTTACAATGTATTGGGAGCCTATAGATCTAAAACTTCAAAGAGAGTTCAAACTTCAACACACCACCTAAAAAAAATAGTTCAAAGAGGGGAAAAGAAAAAAGAACAAATAAAAAAAAGTATGAACTACTACATATTTTCATATATGGCCTATATTAACAATTAATCAATTCTCTCTCATTAATTTTCAGCATATAGAACTGGCAATATTTTTTTCATATTTCAAAATAAAATTAAAATATATGCTGCTAGTAAATTAAATTTGTAACCTTCAAAAATTAAGAAACTTACCATATGTATTGGGAGCTTAGAGATCTAAAACTTCAAAGAGAGCTCAAACTTCAAACACCACCTGAAAAAAAATTAAAAATAAATAAATAAATAAAAACAGTACGAAGAGGGGAAAAAAGTATACTCTAGTTAACTTATGTATCTATTCTACCTTCATTTCACTATGGGAGACCCCGGTGTGTGTTTTTGCAGGTACCTGTAAAAACTTGTGGGTAAACCCAATTTATTATTTACTCTTTGAAACCAAAGTGTAATAAGGGAGCATAATAGATTTTACCGACAAGAATATCATAAAGGGAAAATGGTTAATACTTCCGAACAGTATAATTTGTAACCACTTGATTTTTTTTTTTTTTTGATTTAAGATTTTTAGGAAAGAGGTTGGGCTCACCCACAGTTTAAGGGCAGGGCACTTGGAGCCTAGTCCACGGGAGATACGGCCGTGAGTACACATGCCTCCACCTCTACCAGTGTTACCACTGGTTCCTAGACCTATAGGATGCCTCCCCCAGCGCCTTGACCAACGCAGGGATCGAGCCCCCTCCCTTAAGGTGAGGAAGACCGACCCTCAAGTCAGTTGAACCCAAAGACGAGGGGTAACGACTTGATTTAATTGTAGGGGCAAATGTCCTAATTCTGTTATAACAGAATGACAAACACAATGGCCTGGATTATAGGGGCAAATAGGGTGGTTTGACCCACGATGCCATATATTGTACTCCCTACTTAATTTTTTTGAAAAGATTAAGGAAGCTAATTAAATTAGCTTGAAATATTTTTATTTTTTTCTTCAAACTTAATAATTTGACTAATAAAATAATGGGGCTTAAACTTTTTTTTTTTTTTGTCAAAAGGGGTTTAAACTTCTCATGTTGCATGAGAAGAAGAAGATTCCTACACACTTATCAAATGGTGGGACTCACACATATATATATAAGGGAAAAACACTTCTCATGTTGTAGGAGAAGTGTATTCTCATGTCACACACACATGAAATGGTGGGACCCACACACACACACACATATATATATATATAATTATATATATATGTGGGTCCCATCATTTCATATGTGTGTAGAAATCTTTTTCTTCTCATGCAACATGAGAAGTTTAAACCCCTATATATAATGCTAATTATATATATGTGGGTCCCATCATTTTATGTGTGTGTGATGAGAATACACTTCTTCTACAACATGAGAAGTGTTTTTCCCTAAAATAATACATAATCTAAGAAAACATAACATATAAAATGATTAAGTAACTTATTCGCTCCGAAAAAAGTCAACTAGGTCTTATAATTAGAACCGGAGGTAGTAATTTGTATATTTAGATAATATTGTGTTATATAATTCCATTATAATGGGGTATATTCAAGTAGTACCCTACTTATACGGGCTACCCCTAAGGGAAAACTTTATTTAGCAACTATTTTGTCATTGTGATATAATTTTTACTAAATATTATGGGGTATAATTAGGTTATATCCAATAATATTCAATTATCATCTTTCAAGTATAAAGTTAGTATTGACTCTGTTATAACAGTATAATTTGTAACTACTTGATTTAATCGTAGGGGCACTTCATTAACAGTTATACATGGGAATTATTTGTATAAGTATATTATATAACAGTATATCATCTTTCACTTATTTATTATATTTTAATTACTTATTTATAACTACAATAGTAACAATAGTTACCAAATTGTATTTTACCTAAATCTTCTATTAATGAGAAAAAAACAAGATAAAAAAGATGAATAATATATTTCACTCTCTTTGGGCACCTCTAACCATCCATTGCCTCTTTTCTCTCCTCATTTTCTTTTATCGTTGTCTCCCAATTTTTTCTGTCTTGCTTCAACCATTGCTGTTATGTTTATAGCCTCAGTATGGTTTTCCTCATAAATGTATTTTTTTTTTCGTTTTTTATTATTTTTTGTTGCTGTAAAACTTCTTAACTTGACTCAATCATCATCAATGAGAGATTTTTTTTTTTAATTTTTTTCCCACAACCAATTTCCTAATTTAAACCTATCAAAATAAATAAGAGATTTTTTTTTTTTTTTTTTTTTCATTTTTCATTTACTTTTCTATATTTTCCCTACACGCAATTTCCTAATTTAAACCTATCAGCATGAATGGGATATATTTTTTGTATTGTTTTATTCCTTTTTTTTCCCCTCCTCCACAATGACTCCATATAGATTTCCTAATCCGAATATCAATCAACATCAATGAGATGAATTATTTTGAAATTTGTTGCCATTTACTACAAACCTCAATTGCAAGACAATCATTGTTAATGATGATCATTTTTCAAATTTCAATTATAATCCAATCGTCATCAATGTCATTTGCATATTAACTTATATGTGAAAGGATAAAGGATGTTTTTTTTTTTTTTCTCCTTTCGAAGCTGCCTCCTTGAGTAGTTTCGCCGCTTGCATTGCAATTCTCGCATGACGGGCGGATATTTTTTTCAGTTTTTATTATTTTTTGAGTGGGGCCGGGATAAAATAGGGTGTTCACAATAACTAATTCTTTTTCCATGCTCCACCTGAAGTTCATCAAAATTTTGAGGTGCAGAACAGTAAGATTATAGCTAAACTAAAAGTTGTGAATAATCTGAAAGAGTAATAATCTAGTTATTGTTTCTACCAACAACAAAAAAATTTAGTTATTGCTAAACAAAAGTTGTCAATAACTTGTAGACAAAAGTTATTGCTATATATTTGTTATTTTGATTGCAAATCATTGGTGGCTCAATGGTCATCTATTGTTTTGACATCCAAGTTAGGATGGGATCAAATCTCATCTTAATCATTTTGTCAAAATAAAATCCCCCCATCGGTAGCTAGATCGCTAGCCGCCGATGAGGGGCTATGGTGGCCGGTTGCCGATTAGGGATTGCTAGCAAGGGATCAAGACTTTTTCTTTTAATATGGGCACGTGTATCTTTTTTCTTGTATTTCACATTCCTTTTTCGAGTGATCAAATCTCAATGGGATTATGCAATTTCATTGCACCATTATGTCCGTTGTATTTCCTAAGTTCTTTTTTTCCTCCATTTTCCAATTATAATTTTTCTACCACTTGTTTCTCGGACATATATGGGCTTTGATTAAATCATTTTTTCAACTTTATTACATATATTGATGGCCTTATGAAATCCAAAAAGAATATAAATTTATTCTCTTCAATTCAATTTAATAATTACTAATGAAAAGGTGACAATATAATAAAACCTAGAATGGGGAATGATTTTTAATGGATCCCCCGCCCATAGGGGGAAAAAGAGCTGTGAAACATAATCTTGAACAACAATTAGTAAGCGTATGCTCCATACTTCTCGTAATAACCGCCACCTCCTACTTTCTAACTTTTTTTATTATGTAGACAAGCCGTTGTTGGTTTATATATTCTCTATAATTTCATATGTAATTTACATGATTCCATTATTTACTATTTGATGAGATTTCTCATTGATTTGTAAAGGATGGATTTCGATAAAAAGTAATAGACAATGAATGTTAAAATGAACAATTCAAAACAATATATGCGCACATGAATACAAATAATGCTGAACATAGATATTTTATATATACATAATACATGTACTATAGGTAATAAATTATACTCGTAATTGCGATGGGAAGTAGGTTCAAATACACAATTTTATTATATATAATTCGGAGAATAGAACGCAGCCATATAGCCATGCATATATAACAATGGGGCTAACGTAAAACAGAGAAGGCCAAACACTTGAAGACAAATTGTAGAGAAATCCAATGCTCTCACATTTTTATAATACCAAAACAAACATAAATATGATAGTCTCTAATTGTGATACCAAAACATACATAAGATCTTGTGATGCTCACTTATTTTCGTAGGTCAGGCTGATGGCTTGGCGTTTTCTCCACACACGATATGTAAATAGGTGGATTTTAGAAGTGTGGCTTGTGATAAAGTCTAATTGGAGGAATTGGAGTATGAAGTGGATCAATAAAAAGTGTAGGTGTTAACTTCTTCTCAGCCTGTGAATTTTCAAAATGGATAATCATTCTGCTTGGGCATGCTTGGGCATGGTTCAGACCGAGCATGGTTCTTCCTCTCTCGAGTACCATTCTGCTTGGGCATGCTTCAGACCGAGGCATCGTGCTTGGGCAACACTGAGACAGAGAGTAAAATAGGTTTAGATACATGGTTGCTCGGGCAACCTCTTTCTTCTGCTCGAGCATAGTGCTCGGGCAAGCCTTTGATTCTACTCGAGCAAGACTCTTCAACCGGCTGTTTCTTTGTTCGATTGATGTTGCTCGAGCAAGCCTTCCTTTATGCTCGGGCATGCTTTCTCAACCTCCTTGAGTAGGACCGTGTTTAGCCTTGCAATATAGCAAGCACAAAACGATGATGCTCGAGCATACTGATTTTCTTGCTCGAGCAAGACTCCAAGGCGTTACAGAATTTTTACACGATAATGCTCGGGCACTCCAATTGCTCTACTCAATTGTGAAATTATGCTTGGCACTATGTTTTCTGCTTGAATGGCCATCTCTGAGAGTCAGACTACTAGCTACCATTATCTTGTGCAAGACTAGGTCTTGGGTGATGCACCGTGACTAAGTTTATGGGGCTTAGGTCACAGGTGTTTATACATTCAGCTTTATACGGGTTACAGTCTTGGTAATGCCATTGAGTTTTCCTAGCGCGAGGACACGAGGAGCTCATCGTGGCACTTGTTAGTGTAAACGTGGGTGACCGTGCATGTCTTTGTGTGCTATGTACTCGTTGATATGTTAATCTTGCATCTGCTATGTGCTTATGTATTGATTTCTGCTGTAATGTCATGAATATCTGTCATACATATACTGTATTACTTAAGCATGAGGTTAACCGTTACCTGAGGTTCAATGGGCATTGGACCTCAGCCCTTACTATAGCTTCAGGGTCTGGAGGACTAAGGGCCGACGACAAGGGTAAGCAGCACGCGTGAAGACCCGACTGGAGATTTTTATTTTGATGTATTTCATTATATTATTAAATACTCATATAAATGTACCGTTATTATAACCAGCCAGATACACCATGGTTAATATTTTGTCAACTACATATCAGTTACTCACTCTTTTGAATTGCTCCGATGCGCCACTCTGATAAAAATACATTATTCCACTTTTGAAAAATGGGGTGTTAAAGTCACCGTTTTTTCTGGGACGGATTGTATTCCATGGGAATTTCATCACAAATTTCATTAGCCACAGACTTCCGTGGAAAATTTCCGGGGCAAATGAAATTACCCACGGAATTCCGTGGGTAATGCGATGTTTTTTTGTAGTGTTGACATCCAAGTCAGTATGAGATCAAAGCTCATATTAATCAATTTTGCCAAAATAAAATCCTCCAGTTGGTAGCTAGCTCACTAGTCGCTGATGAGGGGTTGTGATGGTCGGTTGCCGGTTGGGGATTGCTAGCAAGGGATCAAGACTTTTTCTTTTAATATGGGGGCATGTGTATCTTTTTGCTTGTATTTCACATTCCTTTTTCTAGTGATCAAATCTCAATGGGATTGTGCAATTTCATTGCACAATTATGTCCTTTGTATTTTCTAAGTGTTTTTTTTTCTCCTCCCATTTTCCAATTATAATTTTTCTACCACTTGTTTCTCGAACATATAAGGGCTTTGATTAAATGATTTTTTCAACTTTATTACATCTATTGATGTTCTTATGAAATCCAAAAAGAATATAAATTTATTCTATTCAATTCAATTTAATAATTACTAATGAAAAGGTGACAATATAATAAAACCTAGAATGGGGAATGATTTGTAATGAATCTCCCGCCCAAAGAGGGGAAAAAAGAAGAAAAAAGCTGTGCAACATAGTCTTGAACCACAATTAGTAATTAAGCTTATGCTCCAAACTTCTCCTAGTAACCGCCACCTCCTACTTTCTAACTTTTTTTATTATGTAGACAAGCCATTGTTGGTTTATATATTCTCTATAATTTCATATGTAATTTAGATGATTCCATTATTTACTATTCGATGAGATTTCTCATTGATTTATAAAGGATGGATTTCCACACAACAAAAAAAAAAAAAAAAAAAAAAAAAAAAAAAAAAAAAAAAAAAAAAAAAAAAAATTTATAGACAATGAATGTTAGAATGAACAATTCAAAATAATATATGCGCATATGAATACAAATAATGATTAACATAGATATTTTACATATACATGTACTATAGCTAATAAATTATACTCGTAATTGCGATGGGAAGTAGGTTCAAACACACAATTTTATTATATATCTTCAATGCTATATATAATTCGGAGAATAGAATGCAGCCATCTAGCCATGCATATATAACAACGGGGCCATCGTAAAACAGAGAAGGCCAAACACTTGAAGACAAATTGTAGAGAAATCCAATGCTCTCACATTTTTATAATACCAAACCAAACATAAATATGATAGTCTCTAATTGTGATAACAAAACATACATAAGATCCTGTGATGCTCACTTATTTTCGTAGGTCAGGCTGATGGCTTGGCGTTTTCTCCACACACGACATGTAAATAGGTGGATTTTAGAAGTGTGGCTTGTGAGAAAGTATAATTGGAGGAATTGGAGTATGAATTGGTTCAATAACTAGTGTAGGTGTTGACTTTCTCTCAGCCTGTGAATTTTCAAAAGATGAGTCACGTACTGGAGGACAAGCAGTAATAAGTGTAGGTGTTGACATTTTCTCAGCCTGTGAATTTTCAAAAGATGAGTCGACTACGACTGGAGGACAAACCCATTTATTTGGTGTAGGTGTTGACATTTTCTCAGCCTGTGAATTTTCAAATGGAGGTTTATAAGCCTGATGATCATATGCAAAGCTTGGAGTGATGAGAAGCATCACTCCAAAAAAAGAACACTAGCAAGTGTTTAGACGACATTGTTGAACTGTTGTTGTGTTAATGATATGCTAATAACAGAGATCTGATACAATTTATAGTGCAACTAGGGAGGGCTATTGATGTGTTCATCTTGTAATCCATTATATTTTATTATAAAATATATTTAATAAATAAATTACGATAAAAAAATAAAGTCCAGGTTGGCTGGTGTACTCAGCCGCTATTTTTGTGTATATTGCTGCACGGATGTATGTGAAAAGGCGGAAATCCCTCTTGTGTTTTCTTCAGTTTTTTCGGTAACTCTTAATTTTTCTTAATTTGGTTGAACTATTTGCTAGACATAATCATTGATGTGTATGTGTATTTTATACTAGCATCTAACTTATTTTAGTCAAGAATGCATTTTTAGTGACCAAAAACTTTAATGACGATTGACATCGGGAACTGGCTGGGATTGTTTGTGCCAAAGATAGTCATATGGTGGGATTATCCCACCATCCTTAGATCCCAAAGACTTTAATGACTATCAAAACCACAAAATCATTTTGTTGAAATTATACAAAATAATATATTAAATAACTATCAAAATAAAAGGCCACCAGTTTCAGTACTAGAGGCAAAACTTCCTACGCTTAAAGCACGTTTCACCATTTAAAATAGAGATCGAGAACATGTTTTTACCAATTCATTATATTAAAAGATCAAAGGAAAAAGGGCATGTTTTAGGGAATTTTCTACTCTTGAAATGAGTTTCATCATTTCACATAGTGATTTACACATATGTTTCATACGTAAAAAAGTGTTGTAAATCGCGAATCTGAAATAGTAAAACTCGCTTCAAATATAGTAAATTCAACTTCTAGTGTAGTTAATTCCCTAAAACATGCCCTTTCACTTTGATCTTTCTAAGTGTGGGATTTGTTATAAAAACAAAAAAACAAAAGCATTTTAAATTGCTAATTTGAAATGTTGAAATTCACTTGAAGTGTAGTAAATTCTCTGAAACGTGCCCTTTTTCTTTTATCTGATCTAAGTGTGAAGTTATTAAAAATATAGAGTGTTGTAAGTAAATTGCTAATGAGAAATGGTAAAATTATCTTTAAATGTAGTAAATTTGTCCTCTGGTATAATAAATTCCTTGAAACATAACCTTATTTTTTATTACAATGAAACATAACGTTTTACTTGGATCTTTCTAAGCGTGGAATGTGTAAAAAGGTGTAGATCGCTAATGTGAAATGGTGAAAGTCGTTTTATGTGTAGTAAATTATTTTAATCGTAGCCTTTTATTTTAATAGTTATTTTATAAGGAAAATGATAGAAAAACACAGCTTGAACTTCAAAATTTTGTTAACAACAACAGTAATAGGATTAACAAAAAAAGAAAAGCAATTGACAACTCGTTTTATTAGAAAATCACATGTTTGAGATTTTAAAATTTAAGTGGTATATTCTTAGGATTTTCCATATTTTATATATTATTTTGCATTACTTAGACAAATGGTTTAGTTTCTCAGTGGCTATAAAAGCTTCGATGGCTTTTGGCCATGAGTCACCAGCGATTGTGGTAGGGCTTTTTTTTAATTAAAAAAAAAGTGAGAGGTAAAATTATAAAAACACTAACATTTTTAAATATTTTTGGTACTGTAGATTGATTTGGAATTTTCAAATTGTGATATTTTCTTGGCCTTTGTATATTTAAAGGAATTTCAGAGAAGTTTTCTCATCATTATATATCTAACTTATTTTAGTGAAGAAATGCATTTCTTAACTCTTCAAGCGAATATAAGTATATATGTGTGTTAGAGATATTGTTTTCGGCTGAGACTTTGTTAGACGAAAATGACTCCATTGGTCCCAAAAAGTACGAATAGCAAGATTCTTTTTAATATATTATTTAAAAAATACATTATTTCAAAGAGATCAAAGAATTAATAATTTATAAATACAGTACTCATAATAATGTCTAAAATAATACTTGCCCTTTGCTTTCAACATATTTATAAATTCACTTCTGAAACATAACTTTTATATACAAAGAAAAACTAGCACTAAAAGTTAGAAATTGAGATAAAACTTTTTCAGGTTAGTTAATTCTGTAGAGACAAAATTTTGAAATTATTTATATACTTGCCCTTTGCTTTCAACAGATTATGATTTCTTGTGCGGATCAAAAGAGATTATGATTTCTTGTGTAATCCTGTGGCGGATTAAAATCGCTGTTTACCAATTTTATAGTATATACATATGTGTCCTTCTGAAATAAAAAAGGAACACAAAATTTTCTTATTTAATTCACTCATATTATTAAAGGGGATTATTTATATTTGAAGCTCATCAACCATATGAGTACAGCTAGAGTTGGATATATCCCTTCGTTGAATCTCTCTTCAGCTACAAGCAAATGTTCTCTTTGGTAATGAAAAACAGACAATATAATATAATATAGAGGTTTAAATTTTTCATGTTGCATGATAAGAAGAAGATTCCTACACACACATGAAATGGTGGGATCCACATCTTTTTTAAATATATATATATATATATATATATAAACTCAAGCACGGAAATGGATGTGTTTATGATATGAGGATACACTTCTCCTACAATATGAGAAGTATATTTCCCTATAATATAATAGGGACAAGATATTGTCACGACCAATTTTATGTCAGTACTAAGTTACTACCATTTTTTCACCGTTAGTGGTAGTGACTTGGTAGTGACATAAAATTGGTAGTAACAACATCTTATTCCAATATGATATAACCTTTCTTTTGGCCAAATAAATTAATATGCCCAGATCTATATTAGAATTAACAATGACTTTCAATGAATCGCCTACTTAATTTTGAAAATAGACTTTCAATACCTAGTTAATTCGTGGTCCATTCACTATTACAAAAAACATTTTTAACGTTCGTTTTTAAGATCCTTAGATGATTGTTTTCAAGGGTTGTGTAAAAAAGTATCGTTGAACGTTTAATATTTACGACAATTGTTTTTAAAAAACCAGTCGTTGAAATTCAACAATTGTTATTTAAATAACAGTCGTTTTATATTCACAACATGTACACATGCTATGCAGTCCATAGAACCATCTAAAACACAATATAAGGTGCAATTTGGACAAGCTAAAGCCTCGTAAGAAAAAGAATGATTAAAAATGGATGATAAGCAGCAACATTCAAGATTCGACACAAGAAATAGAACGTTTCATGTCCATCAAAGCACAAAAATAATAAGAAAAATAAAACCTCTCAAGTCTTAACTGAATGAAGTAGAAGACAAATAAAAGAACTGTGCACCCCAAAATCCAACACATATTACCATAGGCCAACTTAATAAAATTAGGAGGAAAAAATTGAACATTAGCCTCTAAAAAAACATTCATTTTATAGACAAAAGAAAGCATAAGGAAATAGAGTAGAAAAACACTACAATGGAATTTTCCATTTAGAATTTCAACAAAAGAAAGCACCAGAAAATAAAGCTCTGGTATCCTCATCATCGCCTACGGTGGGTTTCCTCCTCTTCACGGTGCTCGGGATTGTTGCTCGACATATTGTTTAGTGAGGGGAGAGAGAGAAGCAAATCTGCAACCTAGATCTGCAACCGGCGGTGAATGACGATCTAGAGGCTATGGAGCATTCTCGTAGTTCATGGCAGAGGACGAGTCAAAGTCACTCATGTCTTGGTAGCAAATCTCCTTGGTGGTAAGGGTGGGGCCGTTGGGTGCGGTGACAGAGATGGGTAGGTCTGAAGACTCTTGTATGCATTTAGGATGAATTTGAGGAAGGCTTTCTGCATACTGTTAGGTTTTAAAGAGAAAACTTTATATTTTTATGGACGAGAGGGAACAATGAAACGTCAAAGGCACGAGATTGAAGTTGAAATATCTGAAAAAATTTGAGTTTCAATGACTCGGTTTTGAAAAAACGTCGTTGTAAGTTAAAATAAAAAGGCGTGAGGGAGGCTTGACTATTTTTTTTAACACATATAATTTACTTGTTTGTTTACAAACAAATTGTTTATTTTACTTCTCTTAACTATCGAAATTCTATGCTATATACTAATAAATAGCTATCAATATGAGATAAAATCACAATGGTCATATAATTTTTAAGGCTTTTATTCTAACGATAAGTAGCACTTATTTTTTTTTATGTATTGATATATTTTTTATAGATATATTGATTGAAATCACAATGATCATGTAATCTTTAGATTTACATATTAAAATCACAATGATCATGTATTAAATTATTAAATTTATTGATTGATTTCAATGCGTGATATATATATATATATAAATAGATATTATTTATTTTTTTTTATTTTTGTTAGGAACTAGCTAAATGAAAATACGGTTAGATTTCTTCACTTAACTATCGAAATTATAGGCTCCATACTAGGAAATAGCTATATATATATATATATACGAGATATATTGTTTAATTTATCAAATTTAATTATGAACTAACTAAATGAAAATACGGTTAGATTTCGTCTCTTACCTATCAAAATTCTAGGCTATATACTAGGGAAATAAATAAAAAATGACTGTTTTTATAAAACTAGTTGTCGTGTTAAATGTTTGACTTTTAACGTCTGTTTTTAAAGAAACGAACGTTAAAGATAAGCAAAAAATTACAACAGTGCCACCGCCTACTTTTTAACGTTCATTTTGTGTGAAACAGTCGTTGAATATTCTCGTCAAAATTTCAAAAATGCTACCGCCTCATTTTCTATGTCTGTTTTCATTTAATTGATCGTTAGATGAGAATCGTTGTAATACCCCGATTATTATTAATAGTAATGATATTATTATTAATAGTAATAACCTTTATATATATATATATATATAGCCAATTACTCCTAGTCCTAATTACCTTAGGAATTTTCAACTTATGCACTAAGAAAGAGGTTTTGATAAGTCCACTACTTGTCAACCAAGTCACATTAAATTCACATTATGATTGATTGATTAAATTTAATATAGCCTATTAATGACATTAAATTCACATTATGATTGATTGATTGAATTTAATATACCCTATCAATGAGTTGGCAATAGTAGAAGAGCCCAAAGCTGAACCCTAATTTTATGTTATAAATAGAGGTCTAGCCTAACCCTGAATACTCCTATTCTCTTCTACTATTTCCTCTATTCTTTCTTTATTTTTTCTAAGAGGCTAACAAAACGGAGACCAGGTAATCCTAATCCCCAGAATAATAGGAGTTAATTGTGGAGTTAATTGTTGCCCCTTAAATGTGTCGCTGCATTTGTATATGTATATATATTTGTTCCTTTTCGGTTAGCGTGAATTACTTTATGAAAGCAAAACTCCTCACCTCCTTGTATACATATATTTCTCCTTCTTAATTTGCGTTTAACTTTTTACAAAACCCTTTATCATTGAATATACATGTACACCTTGGGTATTGAAACTTATATATATCCTTCATTAATATATAATACCTGTACATCTGCTTCAGCTTTTTGTATGTATGTATATATGCATGTGTGTGTATGTATATATATGTATATATATATCCTTTTTAATTTGTCCAATCTGCACCTATGTTAAAATATATACATGTTCTCTTTTAAATGGTTTAGCCTAGGTTTCCATAATTGACAAATACCAATACATATATATATATATTCAGTTTGATTCCGTAAATTTGAGAAATTCATTTTGTATGTGATCGTTATATATGAAATATATTATATGTAATCCTAATTCCCACGAGTCTTGGGTTAGTTTTATATAAGTTTTGATAGGGTTGTTATATATGATAATATAATATGCTATATTATGTTAGTTGTGCCTGTTGCTACATTAATTGATATTTCTTTTATTTATTCTTTCTTCATATAATATCTCCTCACAATAAAATAGGATATGAATAGATTATATGGAAAATATCTTTTATCCCATATTTGATTAAATAATAGGATTAATTATATAATTATATATGAGTATTATTGGAAACTTTATTGGGTTTTAATTCAATCGTATGAATTATTACTTTGATGGTGTTAGATAATAGATTATAGTATAAATTTTACTATTGATAAAATTGTGGAAAATTGATTATGTGCGATAAGTGTACGATATGAGTCTTATTGAATAATTGAGGAATATGTGATCTTGATAGCGTATAACTTATGATAGTTGAATTTGGACTTTACTCAGATAGATATTTGAATTATAATAATGATTATGAGTTGGATCTGATATCGAATATTTGAATTATTATACTCTTGAAGAGTTTGGAAAGTTATGATGCCCTTGAACAACAATGAAGGAATTTTTAAATAAGACAATTGTGACAAGATTGATTTTGTTTGCTGATTGTGTGTGATTGTAATGAATTAATGGTGGGAGGATAGCTTGGGACGGTACCTCCCAAGAGATGAACACAACTTTTGGGCTTTATGCCACCGATGTGAAAAGATAGTATCCGTTCTTCTCAAAGTGGTGTTTGGCAGGGTTTCCCGACACTAGTAGCAACTTTGGGAAGAGGTGTGCACATTAGGAAGATATGTTTTATGGCCAATTTGATTGATTGTGGATCGGCGGTCTCTCCGGTCACGGGGTAGATTGGCGGTTTCCTGGATCTACCTGGTTCTCTTCCCACTAAACTAAATAGACCGCGGGGCTTCCTGTCCTGCGGATAAATTTAATTTAAAAAGATAATGAGTAGTATTTGATTCGATATGATATGCTGAATATTGAAGTTGATATTTGATTCGATAACTATGCGATTATATATTTGATTTGATTAATATACTTGAACTATATCATCCTTGTTTTATTAGGATTACCAAACTTTTGCCGATGTTTGTGTTCATGGGTCGCGACGATCCTTCGGGAGCAGATTTTCGTGAAACAGGTTTCAAAGTTGGGGCTCATTGGGGCTAACAATGAGAAGTGAGGAAGAACAATGAGCAATTCTAGCTAGTTTCTTTTATGGTTTGAATAAAACATTTTTTACTTAAGTTTGGATTTACCTTATTGTAATAAGGTAACCTGGCACTTGTCCCAAGATACAAGTGCGGCGGTAACACTTCCCAAATTTGGTTATTTTGAATTTCAATAAATTTTTTATAAACATTATTGCAATTTTATGTTATTATAATTGTTGGAAAATTTGGGGTGTTACAATCGTTAAATCTACTTTTTGTAGTAGTGATTGATGTCACAAAATAGCGTTACGCTTTGAAAATTAATTTTAAAATCATAACTTGGGCAACATAATTAGGATTAGAATTATTCAAGAGTTCATGCAAAAACATATGCAAATATATGAGAAATGTCTTTGACAACGAAAATGATCCTGCGATACTATTGTGTCTGTCAACAACCAAATTATTGGATAAATTATTTATCAAGAGGTCCTACTCAATAACTTTGTCAACTGTTCTCTTTGGTTTTCATATGCCCCTTTTCATAGGATTTTGTTAGTTCTCTATGTGTTTTGATGATAATTGACAATTGTAAACATGTATGGATGTTTTTGGATAAGCCAAGTGTTTATTAAAACTTGTCGTTTTCAACCAAAAACATTCTGTCAGCGCCAAACTCGACCCTAGACTTGGCAAACTCGAGTTTGCCACTAACAGAAGGAAAACTCGCCTGTTTGCACTTTAAACTCGAGACTGGACTTCAAAGTTAAACTTGAGAGTTTTTGAGTAAACTCGAGGTTATTTATGGTAAGCTCGAGTTTGCGAGAGGCCGAGAGCATTTTGATTTCAAAGCATTTTTAAACTCGAGACCTCTACTCTTAAACCTCAGGTTTGCACCTACAATGAAAATCTTCAAAGAGTTTACAAATATGTAAATTCGAGTCTATTGGAAGAAAACTCGAGTTTGCCTCGGCGGGAAGAATTTTTGAAATGAAATACTTCACAAACTCAAGACAACCATTTTTGTGTAGAGTTTATCACCTGTTGAAAAATCCTCAAGAGTTTTCCAAAAGTTCTCTAAGTTGAGAAAACTCAAGTTTAAGTTTCTAAACTCGAGTTTGTGCCTTATAGAGAGCAAAATGATTTTAACTTGAGAAAACTCTAGAGTTTGCACTAAAAACCTCCGGTTTGCACTTTGAGAACTAAAACTGATTTTTGACATGAATAGTGACAAACTCGAGGCTACTCACTAATAGACTCGAGTTTACGTTTGCTCAAAATGTATTCCAAAGCTCAAAAGCGCGACTTTCCCGTCTGGATGGAGGAAACTTAGGTTCGATATGAAACCTCGAGTTTTGACCAACCCGAGAGCATTGCAGTTTTTAGAATGTTAAAAACCTCCGGTTTTGGAAGAAAACCTCCAGTTTAGATGTTTTGGACTTAAATCGTTTTTACATGTCAAAGTCCAAAACTTGAGTTTTGATAAACCAAACTCGAATTTACATCGCTGATTCTGAAATTCAAATTTGACGATTTTGTAAAACCTTCTTGTTTGATCCTAATACTTCCTATCATTATTCTCTAATGTTCCTAGATATGTTTAACCACTTTGTTAGTGAGTTTCAGATGAATTAGAGAATGTTTATTGAAGGTTTAAAGTAAAAGCAAAAAGTGATGTTAGCACATTAAATGCAAAACCCAGAAAGTTGCATACTTTTGGGTAATCCATCTGCACACACTTTGCAAAGGATTAAAGCAATGTTTTCCACATCCAGCAGCTGCTACTCCAACGGATTAATTTGCAGGAAGTCAACTTTGAACTTTTGCACAGCTGGATTAAGTGAAGATTAGAGAGAGAAGAAGACCAAAGTTTAACCAGAACCTTGTCTAATGAAGGCAACGATTATAATGAAGATTACAACGGTCATTTAATGCTCTCTTAGTATAAATAGAGCAGCATTCAAGTCTTCTCAACTAACTCATTAGCTGAAAACGAATTGCATTCAAGTCACACACTTATTCTTTCAGTTTTCACCTATATTGTATCTTTTGATACACAAAACTTCAGTGTTTATCTTTATCTACTCTTAGAGAGAGTTTTCATCTGCAAATCATTTATTGTAAAGAATCACAACTCAGGGGACTTGGTGATTGGGTTCATTGATTAAACTTGTAAGGGGGAGTAAGTTCTAGTGAGAGAATTGCTCTTGAGTGCAGAGGGTGTAATCAATTGTGATAGTGGTAATCCCAGAGAGTTTGGGGACTGGATGTAGGTCAAGAGGTTGGACCGAACCAGTATAAATTCTAAATTCTTGTGTCTTGCTGCTCTTCTCTACTCTCAGTTCATCTCTATTTTTAGTTGCTCAAACAGAGGATTTCGAAAAGTTTTTAAGAATCCCCAATTCACCCCCTCTTGGTGATTTAGCTCTACCTTCAGATTTCATATTGCTTAATCTGCTTTCCTCATCAGCACATCTAATGGCCTTCTTTCTATATGTCCAAACAACCTTGTTTTTTCTTGTATGAGCAGATATTCATCTCAGAATCCTTATGTCAACTACCCTACTTTCTAGTTTTTACCCATGTTGTCCTTTTAAAGCCTAACAATCAGTACCATATAGTATTGTTGGTCGTATAGGAGCGCACATGGCTAAGGCTTTTTCAAAGAATGATTATTATTTCCAAGGCCCAAATCAAATCAAGGTCATTAGCTATGTATTATGTAATGATTCCATGTGAACCCTAAAAGGGCTCTCTCTTACTGAGATATTTTCTAACATGATGGGTAAGATGAGCTCATGACCTTTTAGGGTCATAGACCCTTAGACTAGGGTTGGCTATATAATACATAGACCGTCCTTATGATGTATTTTTATGTGGAGTGATGCTAGATACATGCTCAGGTAAAGGAACAATTAGCCACTTCATCCTAGAGGTTTCATTGATTATGCATGGATGATAATGAAGATTATCATCAAAACACACGCATGCACGCTCACACACACCCTCGAGTGTCCTATTTTAGGAATAACCCTAGGTTGGGGCATCTTCCCTAAGAAAGAAAGGTACTAATTAATTGGATAGATGAATAATTTTCATTAATATATATGTGCAATGATTTCAAGGTAAAAATATTATTTATTGTGAACGACCTTAAAAATTGTAATTATTTAGAAAAACAAAATTTCAAACTATAAATTTAAACCCTCAGTCAAACTTCTCACATTCTCTCATTTAATCTCTCTTACATTCTATTTTAAAACCAATTTAAATTTTATTTTTCGTTAAAATTAGAACTGTCAAAATCATCAATGACATGAATCTTTTTTAACTTTTATCTCCATGAACATAATCATATGATAAATATATTAATATTATATGAAATTTTTTATTTTTACAATTCTAATAAATTTATTTTTTAATGAAAGTAAAATTTTCAAACTCACTAATTTTAATTATGTTTTAAAAAATTATGTTGATGTTAGTAAAAAAATAAAAGTTAAGAAAATCTTGTCATGATGATTTTGACGATTTTAATTTTGATAGAAAATAAAAATTAAATTATTTTTAAAATAGAATGAGAGAAAAATTGAATAAGAAAATATAGGAAGTTTGATGAGGGGTAATTTCGTATTTTTAAATTTATTTTTTGAAATTTGGTTCTTCTAAATAATTATATTTTTTAAGGTCCTTCGGAATAAATATATTTTCTTGGTCCTTCTCCCTAATTTTCCCTAAAAAAATAAAATAAAATTAGACATGCTATAGCGCTTTCATTAGCAAGAGCTATAGCAAGTATTTTTTTTAAAACAAAATAAATAAATAAAATACACACACTTTTTCAGATTATCATAATTACTACATTTTTTCATGTATAACCTATATTAACAATTAATTCTATCTTAATTAATCTTCAGCATAGATAAATGACAATATTTTTTTTTTTTCATATTTCAAAATAAAATTAATATAAAATCTATATTGAGAAAATTAAAATATATGCTACTAATAAAATTAAATCTGTAAGTTTAAAAAATATTTTAAAAAACTTACAATGTATTGAGAGCCTATAGATCTAAGACTTTAAAGAGAGCTCAAACTTCAACACACCACCAAAATCAAGAGGTTACTATTTAGAAACAGTATAATTTTTAACCACTTGATTTAATCGAAGAAGAAGAAGAAACTTCAACACACCACCTAAATCAAGTGGTTACTATTTAGGAACAGTGTAATTTCACCTAAATCAAGTGGTTACTATTTAGGAACAGTATAATTTGTAACCACTTGATTTAATCGGAGGAGGAGGAGTGGTTACTGTTTAGGAACAGTATAATTTGTAACTAGAGGAATAGTATCACTATTACAAAATATGAATATTACTACCCTAAAAGACGTCCCTTTTTTAAAAAAAGAAGTAAAAAGTAAAAGCGATGGCATTGTCGTAATTATTTACTTGATTTTGAGACTTTAGATAACCTAAATATTAATTTAGGACGCCTAAAATATTTTTTGACGTCCTAAATATATTTTAGGTCGCCTAAAATGAAATATTTGGCGTCATTTAAGATCTTTTTGGCGTAGGAAAATTCTTGAAAATTGAGACTTTAGATAACCCAAATATTAATTTAGGTCGCCTATGACTTTAGACAACCCAAATATTAATTTAGGTCGCCAAAAATGAAATATTTGGAGCCATTTAGGATTTTTTTGGCGCAGGAAAATTCTTGAAAATTGATAGCAATTTTGAGACTTTAGACAACCCAAATATTAATTTAGGTCGTCTAAATTTTTTTGAGACTTTAGACAACCCAAATATTAATTTAGGTCGCCCGAAATGAAATATTTGGCGCCATTTAGGATCTTTTTGGCACAGGAAAATTCTTGAAAATTGAGACTTTATACAACCCAAATATTAATTTAGGTCGCCTATGTTTTTAGACAACCCTAGGTCGCCTAAAATGAAATATTTGCCGCCATTTAGGATTTTTTTGGCGTAGGAAAATTCTTGAAAATTGATAGCAATTTTGAGATTTTAGATAACCCAAATATTAATTTAGGTCACTTAATTTTTTTTTGAGACTTTAGACAACCCAAACATTAATTTAGGTCGCCTAAAATGAAAATTTTTAATTTCATTTATCCCTTCTCTCCTCTGCACACCATTTAATTCCCCACATACGCCTTCCTCTTCTCATGAGAGTTGTGCAGAGAGACAGAGATGAAGAATGAGACTTGAGTTGAGTAAGGAAATGAAACTTGAGTTGCGTGTTCATGCCAAACTCACACAACTCCCTCCCACCTTTTTATTTAATAATAATCTTCCTCCTACTCTTTCATTTCACTCCCCCGATTCGCATTTCCTTACTCGTCATTCTTCATCTCTCTCTCTCTTTGCACAACTCTTTGCTTTCTTCGTCTATGGACTGAGTTGTGCGAGTTGTGTTAGCTGAAGCTTGGCCATGGAGAACAATCATCAACCCTTCTGGCAATTCAGCGATCAGCTTCGTCTTCAGTCTTCAAATCTGGCGAATCTGTCACTCAATGATTCAATAAGGGTATTTATTCCAAGCCTTCTTATTTTGTGTAGATCTGATATTGTAATTTCTGCATTTTGTGTGTGAATCTTAGATGTAAGTGTAGAAATTATCCTTGTTCCAGATCTGTTGTTGTGATTTGTCAGTGTAGAAATTTTTTTACTTTCATTTTTGTGATTTGTTGTTCCAGATCTACTCCAAATCTTTTTTTCATTCATTGTTGTGATTTGTTGTTCTCACCGTGCCTTCACTACGAGATCTACTCGTCTCCATCTCCTTGTTTTTCTTTCCAGTTTTGTGAGGTCCTTTGCGGTTTTTGGCCATCGGGTTTTGGGGGTTTTTTTTTAAGGAAAAAAAGCAGTTAGGCGACCTGAATTTAAATTTAGGTGGCCTTACATAAGGCGACCTGAATCAAATTCAGGTCGCCAAAAGTAATTTTTTTTTACTACCCCTCACGCGACATCCCTAGAAAAAAGGACGTTAAATGGGTCAACTTTAGGATTTTTTGACATTTTTTGTAGTAGTGTATAATTTGTAACCACTTGATTTAATCGTAGAAGAAGAAGAAGAAGAAGAAGTGGTTGGTTACTTTTTAGGAACAGTATAATTTGTAACTAGAGGAGGAGGAGGAGGAGGAGAAGAAGTGGTTACGAGGAGTGGTTACTATTTAGGAATAGTATAATTTGTAACCACTTGATTTAATTGTAGAAGAAGTGGTTGGTTGCTATTTAGGAACAATATAATTTGTAACTATAGGAGAAGGAGGAGTGGTTACTGTAACATCCCAAAATTTAGAATTGGGAAATTAAAAATATTGTATGGGAATTTATTATGGAAAATTTGGCCTGAATAATTATGAGATTAATTATTGGAAATTAAGGTATATTTTCCTTGAATTTTTGGGAAAATAATTATTGAAGGGCCTAGAATAATTTCTAGAGTTTATTTGAAAATCCAGTCTTTGAAATTAAGAAGGGGTAAAGTGGTAATTTTACTATCCCAACCCCAAATGAAGTGGAACAAAGTCAAAGCCCAATTTGATTAGTCAAGGGTATGTGTAATCAGAATTTTGAGAAAAGAATTGTTGTAGTCCTATGGTACAATATCAGAATGAAAAAGAGAATAAAGAAAATTAGTAGAATAATTTTGGAGTTGGCCCCACAATACACACTTTGCTCCAACTCCTCCAATATGCATATTCTCATGCAGACCAACGTACTCCCTTAATTCTTCAAAAGTCACGGGCCCCCTTTCATGCTCAACTATTCAGTTAAATATATTAAACTCTTTGGGCCTAAGATAACCTATTCAGCGTCCATGTTCCCTTATTATGCATTCTTTCATATACCCCACGCAGCACAAACTTCCTCCAACCCGTTACTCTCCTCGGGCCAACATGAAAATACAGATGAAGAGCTGGCAGCAAAGGCACAGCTGTTCAATGAATTTTAAGACAGATAAACACGCTCGTATCGCCCCATGCTCCACTACGTCTCATGCTTTCAGCAACTTCCATGCTCCACTACTCTTGTGTTTTGTTCATGACTGCTCCACTTTGTTTCGACAAGCAAGGCAGACATATTCTCCTTGCATTCAGCACGACAGAATCCACACTCCACTGTCTCTGAACCCAGGAACTTGTGCGCCATTATACTCCTCACCTCAGCAACGCACTCCCTAATTGTTGTGTTTCATATTCTGCCTCAACACAGAACTGAAAGAAAGAGAGAATGAGAGTGCAGGAGTTTGACACCGAGGGGAAGACGAGAAGGGGAGTGAGCGGCGAGATGGAGTTGGAGTGAAAAGAGCCCTAAAGTAAGAAAGAAAGATGAGACGATAGTGTGAGAGATTGAGCATGAGCTGGGTACTTGAAAGATCAAGAGAGTTGTAGGAAGGCATCCCTTCGGCCTTAACAAAAGACACAGAACAGAAGGGAGAACATGGAGGAGAGGGCGACAACGTGAAGCCGAAACCGAGAGGCAAGAAGTTGGAAGAAGGGAGTATGAACGTGCTGGAAGCTTGAGTGTCAAACAAGGTGAGTTTTGAATCTCTTTCCATCTTGCTTCCATGGGTTCTGTACGTTGGTTTTCAACGTTGAAGCTCTTGCATGTTGAAACTCCGTTTTTATGGAGTTGAAACAGAGTGGCGTATGCTACAGTAAAATCGTAAATGAATAGTGCATGTTTCACTGTAGCAGTTAAAGCTAAGATAGAGCATGGAAGCAGAGCCAGAAAATACAGAACAGGCGAGAAAAGAAGCACCAAAGCACACATGCAAGCTAGGATCTAACTAAGGTAAACCTCCTAGCTCTTCCTCTACATAATAGTTCACCATTTGAGGGCTATTTTAAGAGTGATGGGTGACTGGAATTTGGTTCTTGATGAAGGAATAGTAACGTGGTGTTACTTCTGCATGTTGCCATGTTTTGGGAGCTGAAGCAGAGATTGTCTCAGCATGTTTCTCACGCATGAAAGGTATAGATAGGAACACTAACCATTAAAGAATGAAAGAGGAAGTTTAAATGATGTATATGCATGTGTTAGAATGAGTCATATGCATGAAATCATAAACTGACGTGAATTTGGAAATTGAGTTTGCAGCAGAAACAGTAAACTTTGGGTTAAGTAAAATCAGGGAAAACTAACTCCTTTGACCCTGAAAATTTGTGAAGATTTAGTACACATCATGATCTTTAATATGAGCTAAATAACACCGAAATCCGATGTGTACAAAGAGAATTATGAATTTCCAAAGTAAGAAGATAAAAACTGAAAAACTGTCAGCTTTCAGTAATGAACAGTATTTTTCGTGATCAATTTTGAAATAGTAAATGATCTATTTTCTCTGTGGAATTTTTCAGAAATAAACTAGACATAGCAAGGTTTAATTTGATAGGTCATAAGCCTTAATCAGAGTAGTATCCTGAGAGATACGAATTTTTTGAAAATGACCTATTAAACTGGAACCTTTTTCTGGACAGCGAAGAAAGAATGAAAATCTGGCAATGGTACAGCAAGAAATAAGTCTAGTGATTATTTTTACATGAAACTAGACTTAATAAGTGAAAAATATAAATTTGAACCACCCCGATCGGAGTTCTGTAGAATTATTGATGATTTTTCGAAGTTTGGCCAAAATGCTGGCAGCTTTTGCTACCATTCGAAATTAAGAAAGAAAAGGCCACAAGTAATAAGAATAAACTCCAAGGGTGTAAGAATGCCTATGAGGCAAAGATAAGCCATTAGGTATTTGTTATGACAACATGTTTAGGGCCATGAGAAGTCAAGAAGAAGAAGAAAGAAAGCGAATGAAAGATACTTAGCTTCAAGCAACTCCGTGGTTGAAAGAGAAGGTACAAGCGGAGGACATAGGCTAAGGTAGTGAACTTACCCTACTTGCGTGTATTGATTTATCTGCTTGTGTGTTAATATGCATGATTGCTTTACTTGCTTGTTTAACATATTTGAATGATTGAAGCTCTGTTTCTATTTATGCTATGGCTATGAGTATACTTTATGAAGCATTGAAGCATGCAGAAATGTCATTATGTTAACATGAGCCTATGTAAGGCAAGCATATCATGCACTAGCATTTATCTTGTATGCATTGTTCGGTAATGTTTGCTACTGAGATTCCCCAGAATCTCACCCCCCACAACCAACCATTAGGCAGGTGAGCACGATAGAGAAATGTTGCACCAAACTGCAGAATGGAGTGTCACTTGAAGACGACACACTGAAGGGAGTGCTTGAAGTTGCCGTAGAAAGAATGAACAAAGCAGAGAGCAAAGACACCCTGAAAGCTATGATGACGGCCTTAAAGAATGTTGACGCTTTCGTACAAATAATATAGGGCTGGGTGTCTAATTCTGAGTATGTGTTTAAGAACGCTTCCGCATATGCCAAGTTAGAAGATCCAGATGGGTTGTTAGAATCACACTACCCGCCACCCATAAAGGGTGAGGCCGGTAGGGGTGTCACAGTTACTATTTAGGAACAGTATAATTTGTAATTATTTAGAAACAGTATAATTTGTAACCACTTGATTTAAGAAGAAGAAGTGGTTACTATTTAGGAACAGTATAATTTGTAACCGCTTGATTTAATCGTAGAAGAAGAAGAAGAAGAAGTGGTTACTATTTAGAAACATTATAATTTGTAACCACTTGATTTAATCGTAGAAGAAGAATAAGAAGTGGTTACTATTTATGAACAGTATAATTTATAACCACTTGATTTAATCGTAGAAGAAATGGTTGTTGGATATGATTAATTTTTATGATGTCTTATATAGATGCCATTATTAAGAGCAAAAAGCTTGTATACTATATTTATCTCCTACATTGACTAACTACTATATATTTAATATATATTTAATGTAGATTAGTCCAAGTTGAATTATAGAGAATAATCAAGAAGAAGAGGAGATATTGAAGAAGGTAGAAAATGACGGAGAATGATCAAGAGAAGAAAGAAAGAGTTGAATTATAGAGAATGATCAAGAGAAGAGAGGAAAGACATAAGAACTTGCTAAATGGAATGAGAATATGATTATTCAAGTTCTTAGATTGATTCTAGAAGTCTCCATGATCAAATGGAAGTTGAAATGGCTCAATTCGGAGTTAAAAGAAGCTACAATTGCATTCTTGAAGTTATGCTCGAGCACAACAATGTCATGCTCGAGCAAGGTACATTCCCAGCTCCTTTCGGGCATAAAATCCGCTCATGCTCGAGCATCAAAAATGCTTGCTCGAGCGGAAAATCTGGTGCTCGAGCAAGGTCATTCTTCAGCTACTGTTTAGTTCTGTTTCTAGCGACATCTCGGTAATTCGATGATATATCCCAAACCAAAGATCGGATTGAAGTGAAACCAATTTTGTTTGAAACTATACTCCCAATGCGTTATATTTGTATAAAATTCAAGTCCAAAGCAGTTAAAATCAAGGAGCTATGATTTTTTGAAGTTGCAACAAAAATCAACGTCACGATCCGACCCGACTTCGGTATTTTGAGCATATCTCACAAACGACAAATCAAAATGAGCTGAAACCAGTTCCATTTGAAACTAGACTCAAATACCTTTCAAAAACGTCAAGAACACAAAAAAAGATCAATTGAGGGAGATATGATGTTTTGAAGTTGACGGTCAGTCTAGGATGCTGCAAAAAACGCTGATCAAGAACAACCTCCATTCATCTGATGATAATGGACAAAGTACAATGAGTTGGGAGCTGATTCTTCTTGCATTGAAAATAAAAATTGAAGAGCTTTATGAGCATGGGTGGTTTTCCAAATTTGAAGCTATATCGAAGACGTTACGCTCACGGGAAATTGACTATTGTGCTGTCAATACTCTTGTTTCTTGAAAGTAAATGGAATTTGATATTTGGACAAGATCATAGTAGCCAGGACACTTGAAGGCAGCCTACTCAAGCAAGGAATTTGGGATGCCCGAGCAACATCGAGCTCATAACAAAGAAAAACAACATTGACAGTCTTGCTCGAGCAGAGCATGTGGAATGCTCGAGCAACATCGGGGTAAAAGGAAAAGGCAAGATGTGCTTTTGGAGAGTCTTGCCCGACCAAGGTATAATAGCATGCTCGAGCATCGTCGTGGTAATGGCTTTTGGAAAGTGTTGCTCGAGCAGAGCATTTATCATGCTTGAGCATCATTGGACTAATCAAAGAAATATGCAAGATAAGGAATCTTGCTCGAGTAGAGTATAAGGGCCTGCTCGAGTACCATGCTTGAGCAAAGGAAAGAGTATGCTCGAGCATCACCAGCCTCCTTTGTATTCTTTTGTCCCTGCATGACCTGTGCTCGAGTAGATGGAATACCTTACTCGAGCAACAGCGAAACAAATCTCTTCTAAAAAAGGTGTAAGGAGAAGCTTGCCTAAGCATGCCTCTGATCACTGCCCGAGCATCAACGATAGTGATTGATCTTTAAAATGCTTGCCGAGCAAGCTTTGGTTCCTTGCTCGAGCACTGACGATATAAATGATATTTCAGAAGTGTCTAGAGTTGCTTGCCCAAGCATGCCTTTGTGAGTTGCCCGAGCATTGACGATAATGAATGACTTTTAGAAGAAGCTTGCCCGAGCAAGCTTGGTTTCATGCTCGAGCACTGGGTGATCTCGTTCTTTGAAAATACACTTTCTCGTAGCATGCCCGAGCACACTATTTATTCATGCTCGAGCATGATCATCCCTGATTTCAAAACTCTGTCTTCGTAAATCTTAAAATCATCGTATGTGATTTCATTTCCATTTATCATTACTCATTACTAATGCTAATTGCTTTTAATCAGTTTGCTAATGAGTTTTAGATGATTTTATCATGGATTAACAACAAATTGACATAAAGCGATTTGTGTGTCAGAAGCATTAAATGCTACGTTAGAAAATAGAGGATGTAATACCCAAAAATTTCTACTTAGCTTGACCACTATATTTTGATAGTAAATACCTATTGAAAATAGGTGAATATGTGGTCTCAAAATTTTGTAGCTTATTTATTTTAATTTAGGAATTTTCTCTTAGAATTAAATAAACCAAAGACCCAAAATTTCTAATCTTCATTTAGGGATCATAAAATACCCTAAAATTATCATATTACAACATTGTTCATACTTAATCATAAGGGGCCATAAAAGGTTATAAAAATACCTAAATCAATTAAAGGAAATTACAAACAATTAATGGACAATTAAATCTACATTAATTAAAATAATTGTATAAATTTCCACAATTAATCTAGTGGCATCTAAAACACTACCCTTAGGGATGGTAATTAAGATATAATCATCATCTCTAAAACTACTAGAAAGAGGCGAAATATACATAAGGAAAGGAAGGGAAATTGTGTAATTAATGAAAGCACATGCAAGAGAGAGAATGTATCATACAATAATCAAGATATTTTAAGAGCCAAAAGAAGAGGTAGTGCACGGCTAGCTTATGGAGCAAGAAGGAGAATATGTTATTTTAATCTAAATATAATAGGATATTAGCATATGGGAGCATTAATTAAGGGGGACAAATTGGAAAGATAATTAATAAAATCACATGGGTCTTTTAATGAATATGGAAGAGGATAATATAAAATTTGTGATAAAATAATTATTTACCACATGACTTCATTTATGCATGGAAGAATATATGATAAATGATCTAAATCCCTAGTTAAAATAATTGAATCAATGAGAGATTTAAATCATAGATTAGTGGTAAGGGTTAATCTTGAGCAAACCTATATATCAAGTTTGGGATAAATATCACCTTGATTTTACCCAACTTATACATTTAATTTTAAGATGATAAAGGGCAATTAGAGATATCTAATGGATGCCATAATTTTTGGAAAAAAGAAGAAGTAAGGGCTAGTTATACTTGGAAATAATTAAGCTAATGAGGGTGAAATAATATTTGTCTAATTAAACACTAATTTTCGTGATTAGTTAATTAATCAATTAGCTAATATCAAAGGCAATTAAGGGAGAAGATTTAATTTAAACAAACACAATGAAATCCAATGGTTGTAATTAAACCAATAATTAAGCTTAATCATTGAATAATTGAATTGGTCAATGATAAATCAAGAAAATAGTCTTAATCCTCATGAAAATTAATTAGACCAATGGGAGATTAGCAAATAAAAGGCCAAGATTAAATTCTATAAAGCTAAATCCAATGGCCTAAAATTCTAAACATTTTCATGGTTAAAGTAGACATATAGGGATTTCCAAATATACCTAGATTGTGTCAATTGAAGTTTTGTGCAAGGAGATAAAAATTGTAGAAAATAGGCTACGAAATTCTGGAATTTTTCTGGGCAAGATATGAACATGTGAAAACTAGGAATTGTTCTTAAGTTCTGGGAAAACCTTAGTATTTTTTCTCAAAAATAGACATCCTAAGGAGTTTGGGGAATCTTACTGATCCTCGTTTCGATTTTTCTAGAATTAGCTATGATTTTTCAAATTAGACGAAAAATCTGCCCAAAATGCTATATTAGCGTTTTTTCTGAAAAATAAGGAAAATAAGTTGAAAAATAATTCCACCAAGAGTAAAATGGTCATTAGTGACTAAGATATTTACTAGGATATTATTTGTGAATTAATAAATGCAATATTACCATTATAGGATATATGTGATCACCTTCCGACCGACGAACGTACCAATATCACCAACAAAGGTACGGACGAGATCGTAACACTAACTCGATACTTATTGTATACTTATATGTGATAGATGTATTCATAGACTAAGACTCTGTCTTAAAGTTTTTCATATACATTCAGCTATACACGGGTTATGGTTCTGATAATACCGTTGAGTTTTCCTAGCGTTGAGGACACGACCGTACATCGTGGCACTGGTGAATAGTGCAGACTATAATAACATACATATGCAGTGGCTGTGTTTTGTTATTATCTTTCATATGTGATCACTGCTGTAATGTTATGAATATCTGTCATACATAAACTGTTACATAAGCATGAGGTTAATCGTTACTTGAGGTTCAATGGACATTGAACCTTAGCTCTTACCATAGCTTCAGGGTCCGGGGAACCAAGGACCGAAGACATGAGTAAGTGGAGTAAACAGCACGCGTAAAGACCCGACTGAAGATCCTATTTTTAGACTTGTACCGTTATAACATTACTAGGATAAATGTACTGTACATTATGAACAGATGGATACGCCACAGCTAATGATATATCAGTTACTCACTCTTTTACTTGCTCCGATGCTCTACTCTGATGAAAAAAAAAATTATTCCGCTTTTGAAAAATGAGATGTTACAGAGGAAAGCTTCTAAGTCTAACGGATAGTTTGAACATTCTCATGAAAAGCTCGAATCTTTACAACGGCTATTATTACAACACTCAAGACGGAGCATTAACGAAGTCAATGTTAAACATTTTATGATTAAAGTTGGATTAGAGCTCAACGGGTAAAAAGCAACAAAAGCTTCAACGGCTACTTCCAACTGATCTCCAACAGTCAAATGCTCGCAACGGTTGAAACACAATAACCTATAAATTGTGAAGTCTTCAAACTGGAAGAAGTGACGATTGATGAATGAATCGACAAAGCCAACAAAATGATTTTACTACTTCACCGTCGATAGTTCATACACTCTGTTTCTTAATGTTTATATAATTTATTAAAGAGTGAGATTATTAGTAGTGCACTTCAGTGTTCATCTTATCACTTCTGAGAGAGAAGATTAGCCGTAATCATTCATTACAAAGATTGTATCCTTACAGTGGGTAAGGGGGAGTATCTCGGTAAGAGATTTGTAAAGGCTGTACAAGTGCCCGGCTAAACTTGTGGGATTGTAATGGTTCTCAAGCACCCGATTAAAGCTTGAGGGAGATAGTGGATTGAAATCTCAGGAGGTGCTTGGGGACTGGATATAGGTCATCGTGAATTTGGCCGAACCAATATAAATCGAGTTTGCATATTCTCTTCCCTAATCTCTTATTCTTCCGCATATATGTTTGAATGACTGACTATCGCTTTATAAATTATTACTGTCATACAAACTGCTTTCAATAAGTTTCGAAAAGATTTTCAAAGTTCTTAAAGTTTTATCGGACACCCAATTCACCCCCTCTTGGATGATAGCCAGGTCTAACAATTGTTAATATTTAGGAACAATATAATTTGTAACCACTTGATTTAATCGTAGAAGAAATGGTTAAGAAGAAGAATAAGAAGTGGTTACTATTTTGGAACAGTATAATTTGTAACCGCTTGATTTAATCGTAGAAGAAAAAGAAGAAGAAGTGGTTAGTATTTAGGAATAGTATAATAGAAGTGGTTACTATTTAGGAATAGTATAATTCGCAACCACTTGATTTGATCGGAGAAGAAATGGTTAAAAAGAGGTTACTATTTAGGAATAGTATGATAGAAGAGAAGTGGTTACTATTTAGGAATAGTATAATTCGTAAATCGTAATACCCAAAATTTCTTGTTGGTCTTAAATACAATATTTTGATAAATCGAGTCTATTTAATAGGTGAATATGTGGTCTCAAATTTTGAGACATGTTTATTTTATTTTCTAGGCAATTTTCCCCTAGAATTAGAATAGCCAATAATTTAAGGAATTTTATTAGGCATCATAAAATACCACAAATGAAATAAACGCTATATTTAAATTATGATTCATATGGAGATGAAAATACTTAGACAAATTTAGAGAAAACAATATCCATTAAATTAACAACTAAACCTTCACTAAATTAAGTAAATTGTCCAAGGTTTCATAATAAATAGCTCATGTCTAATTTATAAAAGACCATAAAAAATTACCAAAACACTTGAAACAATTAAGGGCAATTTTTAATAATTAATGAGCAATTAAAACTACCCTAATGGAATATTTAGGTAATTATTCAGCAATTTATATTAAAATAGCCATTGATTAAAGGTGTATTAGCCTAATCAAATGTCAAGAGCTAATAAGGGAGTAAGATTTAGCATTAAATGAATTGTTAGCAATCATGAAACACTTCTTGAACCAATAATATAACAATCAAGAGATGATTAAGCTTATAATTAAGTTGTTAATCAAGAATTAATCAAGAGTTGAAAAAGTCAACAATTGCAACAAGATCTAAAGGTCAAGAATTAATTCCATAAAGCTTATCTAAGGGCCCTAATTAATTCTTATAAAGCCTAATCCATGTAACTAGGCAAACAACCAATTAGATAACCCCCACATGCAATGAATTAGAGCATAAAAATGCAACTAAAACTGAACAAAGGGGAGGGGGTCTGTTTTGGCACTTGGGAGAGAGAGAAAGAGTTGCTAAAAATCAAATTGGCCACTTGCATAGAGAGGATAAGGTGGTGAGAGGAAAAATCAAGGAGAAAGTCAAGCCATTAGCCAATGGAGTGATTACACATAAGATGATTAAGATAATCAATGGGATTAATTCAAGATTTAATCAAAGGGAGATCTATACAAAATAAATTGTATCTTGAAATCCACTAACCATCAATCAAAGATAAGAAGTGATTATTAACAAGCAAAATTCAAGCTTCAATTTGACTATAACCAAAGCTATTTTCTCAACTTTTAAGAATTTGCCAATTGAGAAAAATGAGAGATTGAGGTCTCTAATTAAAGCCAAAAATCTCAAGAGTTCAAAACCAAAAAGAAAATTTGAATCAAACTTCATTAAGGTCCCCAAATGAATTTTTATCTAGTTATTCTATCTAGTGGAATGGAAGAGGTAGGAAATTCTAACTTAAAAAGGAAGTCAAGAAGTTGTCACAATTTAAACTTCATTTGGAATCCACCAATGAAAGCTAGCAAGACAATTACACAAATGCCATAGCCTTTTGCTATAAATAGGGGGCTTTGCTCTTCATATTTTCTCACCAATTCACAAAGCTTACAAGCTGAAACATAGAGAGAAAGTGAGAGTGAGAGCCTTGAAGAAAGAAGGAGCAAAGTTCTTGGTAAGTTTTCTAGTTCTAGCTTTAAGTTCTTTAAGTTTTAGTTCTTAAATTCTTAGAAGTAGCTTAAATATGCTAGGATGATTTTATATAGATTTTTTTATAGTTAAAATTGCCTTTATCTCAAAAAATTGATGAAGAAGAGGTTATGGAAAAATTTATGGGAGAGATCATGAAAGTAACGAAGTTCGCGAAATTTCATCGGTTTCGAAATTCTGAAGTCAGCCATGAAAACGCCAGGATTTCATGTTGAAACGATGATCCCAAAATTCTGAGAAAATTCATGGTTAAAGTAGACATATAGGGATTTTTAAATATGTCAAGAACATGTCAAAATGATTTTTTTACAGAGATTTAAAATTCCTCAAAGTTAGGCTACGAAATTCTGGAAAAATTCTGGGCAGAGGTTCAACACTTTAAACCTGGGAATGATCCGTGTGATCTGGGTAGAAGTGGTTATTTTTAAATGAAACTAGACATCCTAAGGATTCCAAGGAATTTTACGGATCCTCGTTTCAATTTTTGTAGAATTAATTGTGATTTTTCAAAGTTAGACAAAATGCTGCCCAGATTTATACCAGCGTTGTTGTACGAATTTTGAGGGAATAAAGTGAAAGATAAAAGTTGTAAGGGCAAAATGGTCATTAGGGGCCAAAATATCTCTTAGGATATTACTTACAAATTAATAAATACGGTATTACCATTATAGGATCAACGCGATCACAGTTCTGACGTCAAACGTACCGACAACGCCGACGAAGGTACGTTCGCGTACTGTAACACTAACTCTGATGCTTATTGTATGCTTATATGTGATAGATTAATTCAAAAAGACATGGACGAGACTCTGTCTCGGGTCATGCACCGTGACTAAGTTATGGGGCTTAGTTCACATGTTTATACATTCAGCTATACACGGGTTATGGTTTTGATAATGCCGTTGAGTTTTCCTAGCGCTGAGGACACGATAGGCCATCGTGGCACTGGTGAATAGTGCAGACTGTAATAACATTCATATGCAGGTGTATATGGTGTGTTATTACTTGGTATACGTGGATTTTACTGTGGTATCATGAATATCTGTCATACATAATTGTACTTGAACATGAGGTTAACCGTTACCTGAGGTTCAATGGGTATTGAACCTCGCTTTACCATAGCTCCGGGATCCGGAGTAAACGGGACCGGAGACAAGGGCAAGCAGCAGATCTAGGAGCCACTGGAGATAGACCTTTTGTTTGTACTTATGATATTTGAAATTTTTGTACCCGCCATTAAGGCGATCACATACATTACAAAGGTGGATTTATCGCTACTTTTTAAATACTATTTACTTCCGATGCTTTACTCTGATCATGATACCGTGGAAACGCTTTCAAAAATTGGGATGTTACATTTTGGTATCAGAGCAGACATCCTGGCACGAATTTAACTATGCTACTCCAAACGGTCTGGTGTCTAGAAAGGTTTATTGTGGATCGCCAATCGTCACCCTCGCACGGTGAGGCCCCATGATATACACCGGCCGGCGCATTGTTTGAGTAACGTAGTTAGGTTCGAGTTTTCAACCAAAATCATTTTATCTCGGTATGAACCCGACTCAGTTATAACAAACCATTGGTGCCGAAGGCAAGGCTAGTCTATGTGGGTCATCAATCGATCCACCGTAAAAGTCGGTGAGGCTCCCATGATAGACACTTACCCGGCTAATCGGTTTGATTAACTAAGTTAGGCTCTAAGCCATTATCTTAGAGCATCTTTTGAAAACAAGTACTGATAAAACCCTGGTGTTGTTGTAGTGATAAACAAACGAGTTTCCCTACGTAGACTATTATGGGAGAAGGAGACGTGTAGCACGTCGGACAGTAGTCTCTGTAAACGTAAAAGTAAGACGAACCCGTAACCAACAAATCCACCCCCTATGCCTATGCTCGAACCCGAACCATATTTCCCCACTCCAAAATACCATTTAGACCACGAGTATATGCCAACTACCTCGATGACGAACCCGAGCGAATACCACCACGAACAAAGATCTTTGCCCCAATAAATGAGCCCGAACCTGAAGATGATCCAGAACCCGAGTACCATTTCAAACCAGAGTACTTTGACGAATCCTACAACCCTAGACCAGTGTATCATTTCAAACTAGTATATTAATATGAACCAGTGTACCACCTTGAGCCAGTAGATCACCTAAGCCCTGAAAAACCCCTTGTACCCATTCATAACCATAAACCCTCAGAAATATACCATCCTAAGCTAATCCTGAACCTGTACTTCAACCTGATTAGCTATACCCCACTCTAAAACTTAACCTTGAGCTAATACATCTTTCTGCTCCTGAATATGATATTTGCTTCGATAATCGATCTCGAACCTGAATACTTCCGATCTAGAATATCTTTACAAAACCATATATGACCAAGGACCTTTCCATTCAGTATCCCTGAACATAGTGTATTCAGAACGAATAGCTAGTATACCCTCTGAGTAGACCCTCTGAGCCAGAAAAGACCTATAGGATCAAATCATTCATCCATCGATAATAACCGTGCGTATTTCAAATGTTGTTAAGCTACCAAGATGATTCCGAAAGTGAATCTTTTTATAAACCCAAATACCCCGCGATGTGTCTTGAGTACACACAAAGAGCCGATAAGCGCTCTACGAACGAACTTCCTAAAGGCGAACATTTTAGGCAACATGTTACGACAATACCGAAATGTTAAATATGATTACGGTATTAAAGTCGGTTTAGTGTTATGGCGTATATTACCTTATGTGGAGTATGTATTTGTTTAGAAAATTAAGTTATTCCTTAATATGTGTCATTCTTAATAGAAAGATAAGATGACAAATTTGCAAGGAACTAGAGTTCCTAGAGGCCGAAGTAGAGATAGAGATAGAGTTAGACAACCACGAATAAAACCAATTCCAGTACCTAGAGCAATACTTTTTCATTGGGGTCTTGATCATCGTTATGAACCCGGACATAATCATAATCAAGGCATCATTGAGGGCCGTATAGGTGGTCCATTTTGCTCTACCCCTCTAGGTCAGTTTGTCTTCATAGATAGTGTGAGATACCTTAATGGTAAGGGACAAATTAGCTAGTATCGAAATACTCTTTATGGAGTATGTACTCAAGGAAGAAAAATCAAATAGTAAGTTGGTACCTAAGTACATGTTAGGAGACATGTCTAGAAAACAAAAGAGTTCCGTTAACCTGTTGGCATCCATATTGGTGTTATAATAAAAACTTGAAAGTACATAAGAGGAGAAGTGAGGTTTATGTGGTATATGATATTGAGTTCCGCTTTTCCTTGTATGCATGATTTTGTTTTTTAAATGTTTTAGATATATCTTGCCAAAACTCAAAAACCCCTTTCTTTATGTTGTTGTGAAGAGATATGTCTTATTGAATAGAATTCAAGCATCATCATGAAGTTTAGGATAAATCAAGCAATGCTTTGTATGAACTCTCTCTTATCATTTGGACCATTTGCATGATTAGAATTTAGTGTTCTCTAGGTTGACATTGAAAACCTTGTGTGATCATATGCTTCTTGATAAACACGTTTTGTACGATATGAGATTGCATTGGATATTTGCGCTTTAAGGTTGTTGTTAAAACTTGAAACTTGTATGATTTAATATATTAAGTATGTTACACATATGTTTAAATGCTTACTTTATTTCTGAAAATTTCCAACCAAATATAACTCATAGACAGCATGTTGACCAATTGTTTGTTCACTCAGGAATCTAACTTGAGCATTTCACTTAAATTTTCCAAACTAAGCTAGTTTGAAACTATGTTTTTGAAAGTGATTCTTCTTTAAATTTTTTAAATATTGTTAAGTACACACCGTTACGTATTTCATTAAAGTTTATGCATGCAATTATTGTAGTCCAACCAATAGCAGTAAGAACTCTAAATGGTGACGCTTGCATAGGGTGTTAGTCATATGTTGGAAGTAACACTTAAATAGTTAGTTGAAAGTCTAGGTGTTTTGTGTTAACCTACTCTAAAAAGAGTTTGCATGTCTAATGATGCTATGACTTGAACATCCTTGTGATATTACTTGCTTCATTTAATTATATTGGAAAATCGAGTTCGTAAATTTTACTTCATTATACAAGAAAATCTTTAACGAATTAAATTTATGAAAGTGGCTTGGAGTATACTATATTAAGTTCCATTTTATATGTGCATTATCATTCTTTGAATTTCTACTATCACACTTGTATGAAATTTGGACAAATGGATGTGGTTGATATCATTTTTCTCAAAACACCTGATCGACTATTGTTTTTGGTAATCTCGTTGTTGTAAACTTGATTGTTAGTCGTTGGTATGTTAAACAAGATAAGTTTCAAATGGTGTATGTTGAATTAGATGAAACCCGAGGGATAAACTGGTTTTGATTATTGAAATGACACTTGGTGAAATTTTGTGGCATGCTTTGCATAGGAACCTTGTTTTGAAATACATCGTACTTTTAATCCATTTAAATTAAGATTTCTTATCACTGTATCATAATGAGATAACCATGCATTATATATCCTTGTTTCATTTTGAAATTTTGATGAACGTCTTCAAGTTAACATACATGAACTATTTGGCTCGACAAATTTGAATTTATCTTTGGTGCTTGGTAAAAACAGAAACCGTAAGGATGAGATTCCTGGATTTTTAAGGCATAAAGCTCTAAATATGAAATTTTGAGTGTACACTCTAGTAAATCTGGATTAATTAAGAGTTAGTATTGTTGTTGTTGATACTCCTAAAACCCTACTTTAGTACACCACCGTCTTGATATGTTGTGTTGAATTCTGTCCAAACCAATTAGATTTCGATATATAAAACATAAATTGGAATGTGTAGGTTACAGTAGTAATTGAAGTTGAATTTTTTTTGTCTTCTTGTTATTTGCATCTATTGATAAGTACTGGACATGAAATTTGTAGTAGCATGTGGAATTCATGGAAACTAAATGGAACTTAAAAAGTTGTTCAGGATTTCATTGAAACTATTTTTCGGTTACTTTGTATGTTGACTTCTCCTCACTCCTGATAAAAATATGGAATATAAAATCCTCATATTATGTTAGGAATTTAGCATAATAATTACCTTAGCAAAGAAAAGATTTGCCGTTATAGTCAACAATTCGTGGATAGAAACTAGTGTCAAGCTTCTAATATAGTCTAAGAGTTAGACTTGGGAGAGGTTTAAATAAAATAGACGAGCAGATGCTTGAAATCTAGGTATACGAATGTACACAGGGCAGTGTCCCTAGGCCTTAAGATAGTAGTACTTATCACTGTATAAAATGTGAATTGTTATAGTGACCTTAGACTAGTATGTCTACAAGTACGTCCCGAGTGTATTAAAATATTTACTATACCGTAGTAGTAGGGCTAAGGTCCCTAGTATTGTGATAATGAATTGAGCCTAAGGCCAATATGTGTTAAGTCGAGAGGCTGAATGGGTCGGGCGGTAAGGCCCGCGTAACCAAGCACGATGAGGAAGGACGAGAAGGTCCTATGCTTGAATACCGTACTTAAGTACGAAATGAATAAAATTATTATTTGAATATTAGAGTGCATGCTAAGTAAGCATGCATAGTAAGGAAATAGACTAGATGTCTACGGTTTTCGAGTTTATACGATGGAACGTCAAGGGCGAACGTGTCGATCCACCGTGATCCGAGCGGTAATCGCTTGGACCGCATCCATTGACTAGACCTCCGAACAAATCGTTTTATTCAAAAGACAACTTCTAGCAAAGACAATGCGGACGGAAGAGCTACGACGACAAAAGGGAGAAGGCTTCGGGGAGAAAATTTAGTCCACGTTACGTAAGACCATTCGAAAATTTTAGTTAAACGTGAACCGATCACTTACCGATAACGTTACCCCGAACCCGATTAATCTCCATAACACTTCCCGTGTTTCTCAATTATACCAATCGACCGCAATCGTGACAAAGAGTATGAGGTGTTTTAAGTGGCCACCGTATGTAGGCGCCACGGAAACATTTTTGTTGTGTCAAAGTACGACATGACAAATACCTTCGTAATTAAGTCAAGTGAATTCTCGATCACCGAGAGAAGCAAATCGATGTGAAAACATTCTAATAGGGTACATTTCTAGAATATATGGTTCAAAGTCTAGTTAGTATAGGGCAAATTTCGAGGGCGAAATTTTATTCAACGGGGGGAGAAATGTAATACCCAAAATTTCTTGTTGGTCTTAAATACAATATTTTGATAAATAGAGTCTATTTAATAGGTGAATATGTGGTCTCAAATTTTGAGACATGTTTATTTTATTTTCTAGGCAATTTTTCCCCTAGAATTAGAATAGCCAATAATTTAAGGAATTTTATTAGGCATCATAAAATACCACAAATGAAATAAACGCTATATTTAAATTATGATTCATATGGAGATGAAAATACTTAGACAAATTTAGAGAAAACAATATCCATTAAATTAACAACTAAACCTTCACTAAATTAAGTAAATTGTCCAAGGTTTCATAATAAATAGCTCATGTCTAATTTATAAAAGA
This sequence comes from Acacia acuminata, assembly GCA_019022655.1. NCBI lineage: Eukaryota > Viridiplantae > Streptophyta > Magnoliopsida > Fabales > Fabaceae > Acacia > Acacia acuminata. Next base: position 3,063,826 of record JAFJYI010000028.1, on the reverse strand, counting down.
CCATAAAAAATTACCAAAACACTTGAAACAATTAAGGGCAATTTTTAATAATTAATGAGCAATTAAAACTACCCTAATGGAATATTTAGGTAATTATTCAGCAATTTATATTAAAATAGCCATTGATTAAAGGTGTATTAGCCTAATCAAATGTCAAGAGCTAATAAGGGAGTAAGATTTAGCATTAAATGAATTGTTAGCAATCATGAAACACTTCTTGAACCAATAATATAACAATCAAGAGATGATTAAGCTTATAATTAAGTTGTTAATCAAGAATTAATCAAGAGTTGAAAAAGTCAACAATTGCAACAAGATCTAAAGGTCAAGAATTAATTCCATAAAGCTTATCTAAGGGCCCTAATTAATTCTTATAAAGCCTAATCCATGTAACTAGGCAAACAACCAATTAGATAACCCCCACATGCAATGAATTAGAGCATAAAAATGCAACTAAAACTGAACAAAGGGGAGGGGGTCTGTTTTGGCACTTGGGAGAGAGAGAAAGAGTTGCTAAAAATCAAATTGGCCACTTGCATAGAGAGGATAAGGTGGTGAGAGGAAAAATCAAGGAGAAAGTCAAGCCATTAGCCAATGGAGTGATTACACATAAGATGATTAAGATAATCAATGGGATTAATTCAAGATTTAATCAAAGGGAGATCTATACAACATAAATTGTATCTTGAAATCCACTAACCATCAATCAAAGATAAGAAGTGATTATTAACAAGCAAAATTCAAGCTTCAATTTGACTATAACCAAAGCTATTTTCTCAACTTTTAAGAATTTGCCAATTGAGAAAAATGAGAGATTGAGGTCTCTAATTAAAGCCAAAAATCTCAAGAGTTCAAAACCAAAAAGAAAATTTGAATCAAACTTCATTAAGGTCCCCAAATGAATTTTTATCTAGTTATTCTATCTAGTGGAATGGAAGAGGTAGGAAATTCTAACTTAAAAAGGAAGTCAAGAAGTTGTCACAATTTAAACTTCATTTGGAATCCACCAATGAAAGCTAGCAAGACAATTACACAAATGCCATAGCCTTTTGCTATAAATAGGGGCTTTGCTCTTCATATTTTCTCACCAATTCACAAAGCTTACAAGCTGAAACATAGAGAGAAAGTGAGAGTGAGAGCCTTGAAGAAAGAAGGAGCAAAGTTCTTGGTAAGTTTTCTAGTTCTAGCTTTAAGTTCTTTAAGTTTTAGTTCTTAAATTCTTAGAAGTAGCTTAAATATGCTAGGATGATTTTATATAGATTTTTTTATAGTTAAAATTGCCTTTATCTCAAAAAATTGATGAAGAAGAGGTTATGGAAAAATTTATGGGAGAGATCATGAAAGTAACGAAGTTCGGCGAAATTTCATCGGTTTCGGAAATTCTGAAGTCAGCCATGAAAACGCCAGGATTTCATGTTGAAACGATGATCCAAAAATTCTGAGAAAATTCATGGTTAAAGTAGACATATAGGGATTTTTAAATATGTCAAGAACATGTCAAAATGATTTTTTTACAGAGATTTAAAATTCCTCAAAGTTAGGCTACGAAATTCTGGAAAAATTCTGGGCAGAGGTTCAACACTTTAAACCTGGGAATGATCCGTGTGATCTGGGTAGAAGTGGTTATTTTTAAATGAAACTAGACATCCTAAGGATTCCAAGGAATTTTACGGATCCTCGTTTCAATTTTTGTAGAATTAATTGTGATTTTTCAAAGTTAGACAAAATGCTGCCCAGATTTATACCAGCGTTGTTGTACGAATTTTGAGGGAATAAAGTGAAAGATAAAAGTTGTAAGGGCAAAATGGTCATTAGGGGCCAAAATATCTCTTAGGATATTAGTTACAAATTAATAAATACGGTATTACCATTATAGGATCAACGCGATCACGTTCGACGTCAAACGTACCGACAACGCCGACGAAGGTACGTTCGCGTACTTTGTAACACTAACTCTGATGCTTATTGTATGCTTATATGTGATAGATTAATTCAAAAAGACATGGACGAGACTCTGTCTCGGGTCATGCACCGTGACTAAGTTATGGGGCTTAGTTCACATGTTTATACATTCAGCTATACACGGGTTATGGTTTTGATAATGCCGTTGAGTTTTCCTAGCGCTGAGGACACGATAGGCCATCGTGGCACTGGTGAATAGTGCAGACTGTAATAACATTCATATGCAGGTGTATATGGTGTGTTATTACTTGGTATACGTGGATTTTACTTTGTGGTATCATGAATATCTGTCATACATAATTGTACTTGAACATGATGTTAACCGTTACCTGAGGTTCAATGGGTATTGAACCTCAGCTCTTACCATAGCTCCAGGATCCGGAGTAAATAGGACCGGAGACAAGGGTAAGCAGCAGATCTAGGAGCCGGCTGGAGATAGACCTTTTGTTTGTACTTATGATATTTGAAATTTTTGTACCCGCCATTAAGGCTGATCACATACATTACAAAGGGATTTATCGCTTACTTTTTAAATACTATTTACTTCCGATGCTTTACTCTGATCATGATACCGTGGAAACGCTTTCAAAAATTGGGATGTTACAGTAACCACTTGATTTAATCGTAGAAGAAATGGTTAAGAAGAGGTTACTATTTAGGAATAGTATAACAGAAGTGGTTACTATTTAGGAAAAGAAGAAGAAGAATTCGTAACCACTTGATTTAATCGTAGAAGAAATGGTTAATAAGAAGAAGAATTTGTAACCACTTGTAACCACTTGATTCAATCGTAGAAGAAATGGTTAATGAGAATTCGTAACCACTTGATTCAATCGTAGAAGAAATGGTTAATGAGAAGAATTCGTAACCACTTGATTTAATCGTAGAAGAAATGGTTAACATTTAGAAACAGTATAATTTGTAACCACTTGATTTAATCATAGAAGAAACTGTTAATATTTAGGAACAGTATAATTTGTAACCACTTGAGGAGGAGGAGGAGGAGGAGGAGAAGGAGGAGGATGTTAATATTTAGGAACAGTATAATTTGTAACCCCGAGGAATATTTAGGAACAGTATAATTTGTAACCACTTGATTTAATCGTAGGGGCAAATGTACTAATTTTGTTATAACAGTATGTTATAATTGAATGGCAAACACAATGGCTTGGATTAATAGGGTGGTCTGACCGACAATGCCATATATTTTAATTTTTCTATTTAGATAATATTGTGTTGTGAAACAGTATAATTTGTAACCACTTGATTTAATCATAGAAGAAATGGGTAATATTTAGGAACAGTATAATTTGTAACCACTTGATTTAATCGTAGGGGCAAATGTACTAATTTTGTTATAACAGTATGTTATAATTGAATGGCAAACACAATGGCTTGGATTAATAGGGTGGTCTGACCGACAATGCCATATATTTTAATTTTTCTATTTAGATAATATTGTGTTATGAAACAGTATAATTTGTAACCACTTGATTTAATCATAGAAGAAATGGGTAATATTTAGGAACAGTATAATTTGTAACCACTTGATTTAATCGTAGGGGCAAATGTACTAATTTTGTTATAACAGTATGTTATAATTGAATGGCAAACACAATGGCTTGGATTAATAGGGTGGTCTGACCGACAATGCTATATATTTTAATTTTTCTATTTAGATAATATTGTGTTATATAATTCCATTATAATGAAGTATATTCAATTATTACCCTAATTATACGGGTATAGTATAATTTGTAACCACTTGATTTAATCGTAGAAGAAATGGTTAATATTTAGGAACAGTATAATTTGTAACCACTTGATTTAATCGTAGAAGAAATGGTTAATATTTAGGAACAGTATAATTTGTAACCACTTGATTTAATCGTAGGGGCAAATGTACTAATTTTGTTATAATAGTATGTTATAACTTATAACTGAATGGCAAACACAATGGCCTGGATTAATAGTGTGGTCTGACCGACAATGCCATATATTTTAATTTGTCTATTTAGATAATATTGTGTTATATAATTCCATTATAATGAAGTATATTCAATTATTACCCTAATTATACGGGTCACCCCTAAGGGATAACTTTATTTAGAAACTATTTTGCCATTGTGATATAATTTTTACTAAATATTATGGGGTATAATTAGGTTATATCCCATAATATTCAATTATTATCTTCCACTTATAAAGTTAATTAGTACTAATTCTGTTATAAGAGTATAATTTGTAACCACTTGATTTAATCGTAGGGGCACTTTATTAACAGCTATATATGGGAATTATTTATATAAATATATTATATAACAGCATATCATCTTTCACTTATTTATTATATTTTAATTACTTATTTATAACTACAATAGTAACAATGGTCACCAAATTATATTTTACCTAAATCTTTTGTTAAGTAGGAAAAAAAACAAGATAAAAAAGGTGAATAATGTATTTCATTCTCTTTAGACACCTCTAACCATTCATTGCCTCTTTTCTCTCCTCATTTTCTTTTATCTTTGCTCTCCTAATTTTTTTTTTTCTGTCTTGCTTCCACCATTGCTATCCTACTTACAACCTCAGTATGGTTTTCCTCATAAATGTATTTTTTTTTCATTTTTTATTATTTTATTTGTTTATAAAACTTTCTAATTTGAACCAATCGCCATCAATGAGAAATTTTTTTATTTTTGTTTTTTAAAATTTTTTGTTTGTTTTTCCCACAAGCAATTTCCTAATTTAAACCTATCAACATAAAGGATTTTTTTAATTTTCGTTTTTCATTTATTTTTCTATATTTTCCCTACAAGCAATTTCCTAATTTAAACCGATCAACATAAATGAGATATATTTTTTGTATTGTTTAATTTCTTTTTTTTTTTCCTCCACCACAATGACTCCATACTAGATTTCCTTATCCGAATATCAATCAACATCAATAATATGAATTATTTTGAAATTTCTTTCCATTTACTATAAACCTCAATTGCAACACAATCACCATTAATAATGATTATTTTTCAAATTTTAATTATAATCCAACCGTCATCAATGCCATTTGCTTATTAATTTATATTTGTAAGCATCAAGGAGGATTTTTTTTTCTTTTCTTACTTTTTTTTTTTGAGTGGGGCCCCAAAAATTTTAGAGTGTTCACAATAACTAATTCTTTTTCCATGCTCCACCACAGGTTCATCGAATTTTTGAGGTGCAGAATAGAAAGATTAAATAGCTAAACTAAAAGTTGTGAATAATCTGATGGAGTGATATATATATGGGAAAAACACTTCTCATAAATGGTGGGACCCACATATATATACACATTGAGTGTATATATATGTGAGTCCCACCATTTGTAAACATAAACTATAACATGAGAAGTATAAACCCCTATATATATATATATATATTTGTTATTTTGGTTGAAAATCATTGGTGGCTCAATGGTCATCGATTATTTTGACATCCAAGTGAGGATGAGATCAAATCCCATCTTAATCACTTTGTCAAAATAAAATCCTCCCATAGGATAGCTAGCTCGCTAGCCACCAATGAAGGGCTATGGTGGCTAGTTGCCGGTTAGGGATTGCTAGCAAGGGGTCAGGACTTCTTTTTTTTTTTTTTTTTTTTAAAACATGGGGGCATGTGTATCCTTTTGCTTGTATTTCACATCCCTTTCTTGAGTAATCAAATCTCAATGGGATTATGCAATTTTATTGCACCATTATGTCCTTTGTATTTTCTAGGTTCTTTTTAATTCCTTCCATTTTCCAATTATAATTTTTCTATCACTTGTTTCTTGGACATATATGGGCTTTGATTAAATCATTTTTTCAACTTTATTACATATATTGATGTCCTTATGAAATCCAAAAAGAATATAAATTTATTATCTTCAATTCAATTTAATAATTACTAATGAAAAGGTGATAATATAATAAAACCTAGAATGGAGAATGATTTGTAATGAATCTCCCGCCCAAAGGGAAAAAAAAAAAGGGCTGTGTAACATAATCTTGAACCACAATTATTAATTAAGCTTATGCTCCAAACTTCTCGTAATAACCGCCACCTCCTACTTTCTAAATTTTCTTATTATGTAGACCAGCCGTTGTTGGTATATATATTCTCTGTAATTTCATATGTAATTTAGATGATTCCATTATTTTACTATTTAATGAGATTTCTCATTGATTTATAAAGGATGGATTTCGATAAGAAATTATAGACAATGAATGTTAGAATGGACAATTCAAAACAATATATGAGCACATGAATACAAATAATGCTGAACATAGATATTTTATATATACATGTATATAGCTAATAAATTATACTCGTAATTGCCATGGGACGTAGGTTCAAACACACAATTTTATTATATATCGTCAAGGCTATATATAATTCGGGGAATATGGAATGCAGCCATATAGCCATGCATATATAACAACAGGGCCAACGTAAAACTGAGAAGGCCAAACACTTGAAAACAAATTGTAGAGAAACCCAATACTCTCACATTTTTATAATACCAAAACAAACATAAATATGATAGCCTCTAATTGTGATACCAAAAGATACATAAGATCTTGTGATGCTCACTTATTTTCGTAGGTCAGGCTGATGGCTTGGCCTTATCTCCACACACAACCTAATCTACAGTTATTTTGTGTAGGTATTGACTTTTTCTCAGCCTGTGAATTTTCAAAAGATGAACAACCTACTATAGAATCTTCACAAATGACACATTCATCACAAATGGCACAACAGTGAAGTTGTGTACGTATCGACATTTTCTCAGCCTGCGAATCTTCAGATGGAGGTTTATAAGCCTGATAATCATATGCAAAGCTTGGAGTGATGAGAAGCATCACTCCAAAAAAGAACACTAGCAAGTGTTTAGACGACATTGTTGAACTGTACTTGTGTTAATGATATGCTAATAACAGAGATCTGATACAATTTATAGTGCAACTAGGGAGGGCAATTGATGCGTTCATCTTGTAATCCATTATATTTTATTATAAAATATATTTAATAAATAAATTACGATAAAAAAATAAAGTGCAGGTTCGCTGGTGTACTCAGCCGTTATTTTTGTGTATATCGCTGCACGGATGTATCTGAAAAGGTGGAAATCCCTCTTGTGTTTTCTTCAGTTTTTTTGTCTCTTAATTTGGTTGTACTATTTGCTAGACATAACCATTGATGTAGATAAATATATATATATATATATATATATAGGGTTTATTGTTTGTCATGTCACTTGATATAAAGTTTTGTCAAATCACCCCAAAAATACGTCGTTTTGGGAGTTAGGGAAATTAATGAAGGGAATTTTGATAAAATTTATATAATAAATATATATAAAAAAATAGCAAAACACCCTTCATTAATTCTCCTAACACTCAAAAACGACGTCGTTTTGAGGTTAAGGGAATTAATGAAGAGTCTTTTGGTAAAATTTATATAATAAATACAAAAACAAAAATACCTAAACATTCTTCATTAACTCTTCTAACTCCCAAAATGGTATAGTTTTGGGTTGACTTGATAAGATCTTATGTTAAGTAACGTGACAAATGATAAACCCATATATATATGTATATATGTATTTATACACACAAATATATATGTAACATATATATATACATTCATACACACACACATATATATATATGTGTGTGTGTGTGTGTGTGTGTGTGTATACAAATAGGGGAAATGATGTGTGCAGTGACTGTAGGTAAAATTTTTGCAGTGAGGCTGATACTGCACTGTTTGGGAAATTAAAAGCTGGTTAATACTAGCCCTCCTCCATAGGAAGGGACCCCCTCACACTCCCAGCAACCACATGGAGATTATTGATTCCACAACATCCCAATAATTGTCTTGCATGCATGAAAAAAATAAAATAAAATAAAATAAATATTCAAGTTCTTGTTATTTCATATCATTTTTAATTAAGTCCTTTCAGTTTTTTCGAATCTCATAATTCTCTCAATTATAGATATTGATCTTTATACTCATAATTTTTTAATACGTAAAAAAAGAATGTTAGTAGTTGATGGCACAATTCTCATCCAGAATGCATGTAGATTAGTTTTGTCGTATGAGTCTAAATAAAACTAAAATCAATCATATTACATATTATATATAGATATAATAAGACATTTATGAGTACATTATAGCTATTGCGCATTTTTTTTTTCAGCGACATAGCAGACAAAACGGTACAGTATCAGCCTCACTGCAAAAACTCTTACCTACAGTCACTGCACACATCATTTCTCTATACAAATATATGTGTGTGTGTATATATATATATATATATATTGGGGTTTAAACTTCTCATGTTGCATGAGAAAAAGAAGATTCCTATACACACATGAAATAGTGAGACCCACACACACACATATATATATATATATTGCTAATTATACATATATGTGGGTCCCACCATTCTATGTGTGTATAACATTAGAAAACATTTCTCTTACAACATGAGATGTGTTTTTCCCATATATATTATACTAGTATCTAACTTATTTCAGTCAAGAAATGCATTTTAAGTGACCAAAAACTTTAATGACCATTAACATCGGGAGCTGGCTGGGATTGTTTGTGCCAAAGATAGTCATATGGCGGGATTATCCCACCATCCCTTAGATCCCAAAGCCTTTAATGACTATCAAAACCACAAAATCATTTTGTTGAAATTATGCAAAATAATATATTAAATAACTATCAAAATAAAAGGCCCGCGTTTCAGATAATTTATTGCACTAGAGGCAAAACTTACTACGCTTAAAGCACGTTTCACCATTTAAAATAGAGGTCTAGAACATGTTTTTACCAATTCATTATATTAAAAGATCAAAGGAAAAAGGGCATGTTTTAGGGAATTTTCTACATTGTTCTCATCATTTCACATAGTGATTTACACATATGTTTCATACGTAAAAAGGTGTTGTAAATCTCTAATCTGAAATAGTAAAACTCGCTTCAAGTGTAGTTACTTCCCTGAAACATGCCCTTTCACTCTGATCTTTCTAAGTGAGGAATTTGTGTTAAAAAAAAAAAAAACAAAGAAACAAACAAAAGCATTTTAAATTGCTGATTTAAAATGTTGAAATTGACTTGAAGTGTAGTGTAATACCCAAAATTCTCATTTATCTTGAATACAATATTTTGATAGTTAAACCTTATTTAAAATAGGTGAGTTTGTGGTCTCAAATTTTGAGATGTGTTTATTCTATTTTCTAGGTAATTTTTCCTTAGGATTAGGATACCCAATGATTTAACAAGCAGCATAAAATACCATAAAATACAAATAAATATCATATTGAGCTATGGTTCATGTAGAATTTAAAAGAGCAAGAAAGTATTATAAAAATACCTAAATAAATTTAGTGAGATCAATGATAATTAAATCAACTAAGTCTTCATGAAAGTAAATAAATTTCACAAGGCTTCATAATTAATCAAGGGACCTTAAACACCAATTATTATAATTTATTAAGAGACTAAATTTTCTAATACCTTATAATTAATATTTAGCTCATATTTAAATCATAAAGGACCGTGAAGAATTATCAAAACACTTGAAACAATTAAGGGGCAATTACCAACAATTAAAGAGCAATTAAAATTTCACTAATGGAATATTTAGGTAATTCTTTACAATTAATGTTAAATAGTCACCAATTAAAGATGTATTAGGATAATTAAAGGTCAAGGACCAATAAGGGGTTAGGATTAGCATAAGGATGATTACTAATGATCATGATTAAATTAGTAACCAATCAAATAAATTTAATAACACCTAAAACACCATTTTAGGATTTATGACCAAAGATTAAGCTAATTAAAGATTAAACCCTAAGAGCATTTTGCTTAATTGCTAACCAATCACCAAAGTCATCTAGTTACAAATATACTTAGAGTAACTAGGAAATTAGAACTCCAAGTTGGGAAATGCATGAAGGTGGAGAGGCCACCAATGCAAGCTTGGAGAGTGCATGAAGGAGAAAGAGCCACCAAAGCACTCTTGGGGCCAAAAGCTTTACACATGGGGACAATTTTGACACCAAGGCAAGAGGCTTTGGTGAAAAATCAAAGGAGGAAGAATGGGGGGAGGTAGGCCACGTTTTTGGCTCAGCTGGAGGGAGAATTCAGACTTAAAGCCATGGCCAAAAATGAGAGATGTGTAAGTTAGAGAATTACAAGATTGCCATAGCCTTTTGCTATAAATAGGGGGCTTGAGTCTTCATATTCTCCACACCAAAGCAAGCAAAGAAATCTGAAATAGAGAGTTGAGAGTAAGAGTAAGGAGCTTCTTGAAGGGGTAGCAAAGTTCTTGGTAAGTTCTCTAGCTCTAGCTTTAAGTTCTTTAAGTTCTAGTTCTTAAATTCTTAGTTAGAGGTAGCTTAGATCCTAAATATGGTAGGATAATTTTAGTTAGGTGTTTTCATAGTTAAAATTGCCTTTATCTCGAAAAATTGATGAAGTAGAGGTTATGGCAAAATTTCCGGAAGAAATTCATCAAAGTAACGAAGTTACGCGAAATTTCATCGGTTTCGGAAATTCTGAAGTCAGCCATGAAAACGCCAGGATTTCATATTGAAATCATGATCACAAAATTCTGAGAAAATTCATGGTTAAAATAGATATATAGGGCTTTTTAAAAATGTCAAGAACATGTCAAAATGAGTTTTGTACAGAGAGTTAAAATTCCTCAAAGTTAGGCTACGAAATTCTGGAAAAATTCTGGGCAGAGGTTCAAAACTTAAAACCTGGGAGTGATTCGTGAAATCTGGGCAAAGGTGACTATCTTTACTTGAAAATAGACATCCTAAGGATTCCAAGGAATTTTACGGATCCTCGTTTCGATTTTTGTAGAATTAATTATGATTTTTCAAAGTTAGACAAAATGCTGCCCAGATTTATACCAGCGTTGTTGTACGAATTTTGAGGGAATAAAGTGAAAAATAAAAGTTGTAAGGGCAAAATGGTCATTAGGGGCCAAAATATCTCTTAGGATATTACTTACAAATTAATAAATACGGTATTACCATTATAGGATCAACGCGATCACAGTTCGGACGTCAAACGTACCGACAAACGCCGACGAAGGTACGGACGCGTCTTTGTAACACTAACTCTGATGTTCATTGTATACCTATATGTGATGAGATGTGTTTTTTTTTTAACTGAGATTCTGTTTTCAAAAGTTATTGACTGTGCACATACAGCTTTATACGGGTTATAGTCATGATAACGCCGTTAAGTTTTCCTAGCGAGGACACGGCCGTACATCGTGGCACCGGTGAATAGTGCGGATTGTAATAACATTCATATGCAGGTGTATATGGTGTGTTGTTACTTGGTATATGTGAATTTTACTTGACATCATGAATATCTGTCATACATAATTGTACTTGAACATGAGGTTAACCGTTACACGAGGTTCAATGTACTTTGAACCTCGGCTCTTACCATAGCTTCGGGTTCGGAGTGAACGGGAGCGGAGACAAGGGTAAGCGACGAGGCTTAGGACGGACTTGGTCGGGCCCCCTTTTGAAATGTATTTTGAATTTAGAACCATTTGAACTATTGTACCGCTGTTAGTAGCAAAACATACGATTGATGTTATCGAGATACATATCTTTTGAAATACTATTTTTACTTAGGTGCTCTACTCGATCATGATACCGTTTTTTAAAAAAAAAAAAAAAAAAAAAAAAAAAAAAAAAAAAAATCGCTTCCGAAATTGGGATGTGACATTTTTGGTATCGGAAGCGGACATCCCGGCACGAATTTAACTATGCTATTCTAAACGATCGGTGTCTAGAAAGAAGTATTGTGGTTGGCAATCGGTCCGTGAACTCGGCGAGCCTTCCATAATTACGACCGCTGGCGGTTGTTTGAGTAACGGAGTTAAGTTCGGGGTTTTTCAACCAAAAGCATTTTATCGGTATGAACCCGACTCGGTTATAACAAACCATTGGTGCCGAAGGCAAGGCTAGTCTATGTGGATCAGCCAATCGGTCACCCTAGCACGGTGAGGCTCCCATGATAGACACTTACCTGGCCAATCGGTTGATTAGCTAAGTGAGGCTCTAAGCCATTATCTCAAGGAAAATTTTGAAAACAAGTACTGATAAATCCTGATATTGTTGTAGTGATGGACAACGAACCCTACGTAGATTACTACGGGATGCGGAGCGCGTAGCGCATAGGGGACAACTGCTCCCGGAAACCTTAGAGTCAAACTGAATCCTGAACCAAGTAATTCACCTCCAATGTTTATACCCGAGACAAATTTTCCAGAACATCATCTAGACCCCGATTATATGCCAAACTATCCTGATGATGAACCAGAACCGGAATACCACCCAGCACCTGAATACCCTGACAATCTATATGACCCCATATACGCGGAACCCATAAATATAGTATATCCTCTTGTACCTGCAAATCCTGACAGTCCACACCACTCCTCAATAGGAGACAACTTTGATTTCCCTGATATCCAAACTCTTGAAAACAATTCTGATGCCAACTCCGATGACTTAGACTATGTCCTAAATGACAACACCATTTTGACCCAAGCATTAGGATTAGACTACGCTCATCTTGAGCAAATTGCGATACCAAACAAGAAAAATACCTGATTTACCTAAGGCGAGTGAAAGACTACTACCGGATGAATTCCTCTTTTTATAACCCTCGAGACCCGGAGATTGGGTTAGATCCACTCTCCACCATTTTCCCCGCACTCGTTTTTTTTGGATAGCTAAAACCAATGAGATGTTAGACGAGGGCAACCTAGAGGATGTATGCTCATGTCTCTTTTACCTCAAACGCCTCGTATCTTTGGAACATGTAGTTTAACGAGGGCAATCCCGTACCCGATCCAAGAATGCGGTGGAAGGAGTAGTAATAGTTAGTAGTACTAAATGTAATGTGTGTGATCACTCCTCTAAATACCTGGAGGAGATATGAAATACTTGTTAGATAAAAGGGTTATGATGTATGACTTGTGGTTGAATTATGAGACTTATGTAAAATATTTGTGATCCATATATATATGTTGTGTACATGTGTGTGCAATGTTTGAATCTGTGTTTTCTAAATGTTTTCATCTACTAACCTCCGAAATTAGAATATGGCAACTTTAAGAGGTGCCGGTGCTCCCGAGAGGCGAGGCCGAGGCCGAGGCGAGGGAGAGGTAGAATTAGAGAGCCTCGAATAGTACCGATACACGAGCTCGATCAACATGAACCACCACCACCACCACCTCCGAACGAATTACAAGAAATGAGAAGAATCATGCAAGAGCAACGAGTACTCATTGATACTCTCCTCGCTAACCAACAAGGGGGAGGGAACAACAGACAGAATGAGGAACGGCGGGATGAGGAAGAACAACGGGGTAACGAGGAAGAAGGAGATGACACCGAGCAAGAAGACGAACAAAGTAATGCGTCCGAGAGATCGATCGATCTCGATCACCTCCCCGACGGGAGAGAGCGATGGTAAGACCGCCTCAACTGTTAGAGAGGTTAGGGACACTCGGTATTGGGTGACCCAGTTACGTAAGCACAAACCACCATCTTTTCGAGGTAAGTTCGATTCCGCCGAAGATTGGGCGATGCGTCTGGACAAGATCTTCGAGGTCTTGGAATGTCCGGAAGACCGAAAAGCTCAACTAGCAATTTACAAGCTAGAGGGAGATGCTTGACCGATGGTGGAGAAATACTGCGGTGACCTTACAAGCCCGCTCTTGTCATTACGTGGGAGAGCTTCCAAGCGAAATTCAACGAACAATACTTCCCGCTTTCCGTACAGATGACCAAGGAGTCCGAGTTCCTTCACATCCAACAAGGCCAAGAGGAGTCTTTCGATGACTACTTCGCACGTTTCACAAATCTATCCCGATACTCATCGCACCGAGACGTGATGATAACGAAAGTAGTATGGCGAACATACTAATCTATGGCCTGAAATACGATATAAAAGAGAGGCGGGTGTCTCACCGGTTCTCGAGACTTAATCCAAGCGGTAGAGGCTTGCCGACGAATCGGCGTAATCTGAAAGAGCTGCGAAGGACCCGGACCCTTTTATGGCAACGGCCCAAATCGTAGCGGCTTCAAATGTAACAACTCGTCGCGAGAAGAGGAAGGCACCACAGGGAAACAACCAAGGATGGAACAAGAAGCCGTTTCGTAGTGGCGTGAACTTCCCAAGGATGCAAACGCGCGCCCCAAGCGTGTCCCAAATGCAAGAGGTACCATCGGGGGACCAACTGCGAGGAAAATCGTATGCTACAAGTGCCGGAGGCCGGGCACATTAGCGTGAACTGCCCTCAAAAAGCCTTAGAGGCGAGGCCGCAAAACCCGTGTCGGGTTTTTGCCCCGACGAACGAAGAGGCCGAGAAAATCTCTGAAATGATCCAAGGTACTATCTCTCTCAATGGGAATCTACTTCAGGCATTGTATGACTCGGGTGCTAGTCACTCGTTTATTTCTTATGACTGTGCAAAACGGTTAGGGATGCATGCCTATAGATTACCTTACGATTTGATAGTAGCTACGCCACTTGGCGCGCAAAATCTTTAACTTCGATGCATGTCTAAATTGCGTTGCGGGAGTAAATGGGCGAAATTCCAACATAGACCTTATCCGACTACCGCTTCATGGCATCGACGTCATTCTCGGTCTTGAGCTAACTAACCGCAAACAACGCGATCCTCGATTGTGGTAATAAACGAGATCTTTGTTCTCACCTCCGCATGGTAAGAACAAGGTTGATGCCGGCTGAACCTTCTTTCTACTACGGAAGCCGAAAGATGCATGAAGCGGGGATGCCAAGCTTATATGGTGTTCTTCTCGGTCAAGGCGGAGATGCGGAACCCTCACTCGAAGACATTCCGTTGTGAACGAATTTCTGACGTATTTCCCGACGATCTTACCGAGTTACCCCCGAAAGAGAGGTTGAGTTCGCCATTGACGATGCGGGCACCGATCAATATCAAAAGCACCATATCGTATGGCACCGAACGAGATGCAAGAACTGAAAAAGCAGCTTGAAGAGCTACTAGGGAAGGGTTCATCCGACCCGGCGTGTCACCGTGGGGAGCCCCGAGTGTTGTTCGTAAAGAAGAAAGACGGAAGCTTGCGACTTTGTATCGACTACCGCGAGTTGAACAAAGTAAGCTGTCAAAAACAAATATCCACTTCCTCGGATCGATGACCTACTCGATCAACTATCTGTTCTTGTGTATTCTCCAAAATCGATTTACGCTCGGGCTACCACCGGTTGCGAGTAAAAGCCGGTGATGTTCCTAAAACAGCCTTTAGAACCGTGCGGGCATTACGAATTCCTTGTGATGCCCTTCGGATTGACAAATGCACCTGCTTTGTATTCATGGATTACATGAATCGAATCTTTCGTCAACACCTTGACAAATTTGTAGTCGTATTCATCGACGATATCCTAATCTATTCTAAAAGCAAAGAGGAGCACAAAGAACATCTGCGACTCGTATTAGGCATACTACGTGATAAACGACTTTTCGCGAAGCTGAGTAAGTGCGAATTTTGGCTACCAGAAGTGAAATTTCTGGGCCATGTCATATCACGCGACGGCGTTGCTGTTGATCCCAGCAAGGTGGAAGCAGTTCTGGACTGGAAGAGGCCGGAATCAGTGACAGAGATACGTAGCTTTCTAGGCCTAGCGGGATACTACCGCAGATTCATACAAAATTTCTCGCGTCTTGCCTTACCATTGACAAAACTTACGAGGAAGAACCAACCATTCGTTTGGGACGAGGATTGTGAAACGAGTTTTCAAAGACGAGGAAAGGCTAACTACGCACCGGTGTTGATCATCCCGAGAACCGAGCGAGACTTACATAGTCTATAGTGACGCCCGGTGGGCATGGGTTGGGATGTGTCCGATGCAACGAGGCGAGTAGTAGCTTATGCCTCTCGTCGATTGAAGACTCACGAAGCAAACTATCCCACGCATGATTTAGAGTTAGCGGCTATCGTATTTGCGTTGAAGATATGGAGGCACTATCTTTACGGTGCAACCGTAGAATTGTCTTGCGACCACAAAGCAGCCTGAAATATCTTTTTGATCGGCGAGAACTCAACATGAGGCGTCGGCTGGATGGAACTGCGAAAGATTATGATCTGGAGATCAAGTATCATCCGAGGTAAAGCGAACGTCGTTGCGGATGCCCTCGGTAGAAAGACGATGCACACGGCGTACATGATGATCCAAGAACGGAGGCTACTTGAAGATTTCCGAGACTGAACTGTCAAATCATATTTGCATGAACTATAATGCGCCCGATGACGCCTATCTTGCAAACCTTCTTGTTAGTCAAGGAGAGTACGATTTGAGAGATAAAGTCGAGGAGGCTCAGAAACACGATGAATGGGCGATTGCAGCACGAGAAACGCTCTCCCAGGGCGAGACTCAAGACCTTGACCTATCACCTAGTGGTTTGGTTAGGTACAAGAAGCGGATCTACGTGCGGAAGATGAAGGTTTGCGACGAGAAAATACTAGATGAGGCCCATAAGAGTAGATACACTCTACATCCGGAATGGTCAAGATGTACGAGAACTTAAAATCGAGTTTTGGTGGCCCCGGTTGAAGAAGGATGTAACCGAGTATGTGGCCGGATGCTTAACTTGTCAAATGGTTAAGATCGAACATCAACGACCCCTGGTCTTCTTCAAGGACTAGAAATTCCGGAATGGAAATGGGAGAACATTACCATGGATCTAGTAGTAGGGTTACCTAAGATTAGGAATCACGATGTGATCTGGGTAATTGTTGACCGATTGACTAAGTCGGCACATTTTCTTCCCATCAGTATTAACTACTCGCCGGAACGATTAGCAGAGATTTACATCAAAGAGATCGTGAGACTTCATGGCGTACCTAAGAGCATTGTCTCGGCCGGGACCCGCGATTCACATCCCGATTCTGGAGGCATTGCACAAAGAGATGGGGACAAAGCTAAGACCTAGTACGGCTTATCACCCTCGGACCGATGGCCAATCGAAAGGACAATACAAACGCTAGAAGATATGCTTAGAGCGTGTGTATTGGACTTCAAGGGACATTGGGACCAACATTTGCCCCTAGGCGAGTTTGCTTACAACAACGGCTACCATTCGAGCATACGAGATGGCTCCGTTTGAAGCATTGTACGGGCGAAAGTGTCGATCGCCTATATCTTTGGACGGAATTGTCGAGCGAGAATTCATTGGGACAAATATAGTTGATAGGACCTCCGAACAAATCGCTCGATCAAGCGAGAGACTCTTAACGCACGAGTAGACGGAAGAGCTACGCCGATAAAAGGAGGAGGCCGTTAGAATTCGAAGTCGGAGACCATGTGTTTACGAAAGTATCTCCGATGCTTAGGTGTCGGTAGAACCCTTAAAAGGCTAAAACTAAGTCCTCGTTACATAGGGCCATTTGAAATCTTGGCAAAACGTGGGCCGATCGCGTACCAATTAGCCTTACCCCCGAACTTGAGTAAACTCCATGACGTTTTCCATGTTTCTCAATTGAAGAAATACCAACCTGATCACGAACATATCATCCAGTATGAGAATGTCGAGTTACGGCATGATAACACTTTTGAGGTCGAGCCGGAGCAAATTCTCGAAAGCCGAGAGAAGTGGCTTCGACGAAGTATTCCAATCGTGAAGGTGGCCTGGAGAGGTTTATCTCGGAAGGGGCAACATGGGAAACGAAAGAGGAGATGAAAGAGAAATATCCGAGTTTATGGCACGATACTTAGCTAGTATAGAATAAATTTCGGGGACGAAATTTTATTTAACGGGGAGAAATGTAATACCCAAAATTCTCATTTATCTTGAATACAATATTTTGATAGTTAAACCTTATTTAAAATAGGTGAGTTTGTGGTCTCAAATTTTGAGATGTGTTTATTCTATTTTCTAGGTAATTTTTCCTTAGGATTAGGATACCCAATGATTTAACAAGCGACATAAAATACCATAAAATACAAATAAATATCATATTGAGCTATGGTTCATGTAGAATTTAAAAGAGCAAGAAAGTATTATAAAAATACCTAAATAAATTTAGTGAGATCAATGATAATTAAATCAACTAAGTCTTCATGAAAGTAAATAAATTTCACAAGGCTTCATAATTAATCAAGGGACCTTAAACACCAATTATTATAATTTATTAAGAGACTAAATTTTCTAATACCTTATAATTAATATTTAGCTCATATTTAAATCATAAAGGACCGTGAAGAATTATCAAAACACTTGAAACAATTAAGGGGCAATTACCAACAATTAAAGAGCAATTAAAATTTCACTAATGGAATATTTAGGTAATTCTTTACAATTAATGTTAAATAGTCACCAATTAAAGATGTATTAGGATAATTAAAGGTCAAGGACCAATAAGGGTTAGGATTAGCATAAGGATGATTACTAATGATCATGATTAAATTAGTAACCAATCAAATAAATTTAATAACACCTAAAACACCATTTTAGGATTTATGGCCAAAGATTTAAGCTAATTAAAGATTAAACCCTAAGAGCATTTTGCTTAATTGCTAACCAATCACCAAAGTCATCTAGTTACAAATATACTTAGAGTAACTAGGAAATTAGAACTCCAAGTTGGGAAATGCATGAAGGTGGAGAGGCCACCAATGCAAGCTTGGAGAGTGCATGAAGGAGAAAGAGCCACCAAAGCACTCTTGGGGCCAAAAGCTTTACACATGGGGACAATTTTGACACCAAGGCAAGAGGCTTTGGTGAAAAATCAAAGGAGGAAGAATGGGGGGAGGTAGGCCACGTTTTTGGCTCAGCTGGAGGGAGAATTCAGACTTAAAGCCATGGCCAAAAATGAGAGATGTGTAAGTTAGAGAATTACAAGATTGCCATAGCCTTTTGCTATAAATAGGGGGCTTGAGTCTTCATATTCTCCACACCAAAGCAAGCAAAGAAATCTGAAATAGAGAGTTGAGAGTAAGAGTAAGGAGCTTCTTGAAGGGGTAGCAAAGTTCTTGGTAAGTTCTCTAGCTCTAGCTTTAAGTTCTTTAAGTTCTAGTTCTTAAATTCTTAGTTAGAGGTAGCTTAGATCCTAAATATGGTAGGATAATTTTAGTTAGGTGTTTTCATAGTTAAAATTGCCTTTATCTCGAAAAATTGATGCAGTAGAGGTTATGGCAAAATTTCCGGAAGAAATTCATCAAAGTAACGAAGTTATGGCGAAATTTCATCGGTTTCGGAAATTCTGAAGTCAGCCATGAAAACGCCAGGATTTCATATTGAAATCATGATCACAAAATTCTGAGAAAATTCATGGTTAAAATAGATATATAGGGCTTTTTAAAAATGTCAAGAACATGTCAAAATGAGTTTTGTACAGAGAGTTAAAATTCCTCAAAGTTAGGCTACGAAATTCTGGAAAAATTCTGGGCAGAGGTTCAAAACTTAAAACCTGGGAGTGATTCGTGAAATCTGGGCAAAGGTGACTATCTTTACTTGAAAATAGACATCCTAAGGATTCCAAGGAATTTTACGGATCCTCGTTTCGATTTTTGTAGAATTAATTATGATTTTTCAAAGTTAGACAAAATGCTGCCCAGATTTATACCAGCGTTGTTGTACGAATTTTGAGGGAATAAAGTGAAAAATAAAAGTTGTAAGGGCAAAATGGTCATTAGGGGCCAAAATATCTCTTAGGATATTACTTACAAATTAATAAATACGGTATTACCAATAGGATCACGCGATCACGGTTCGGGCGTCAAACGTGCCGACAAACGCCGACGAAGGTACGGACGCGTACTGTAACACTAACTCTGATGTTCATTGTATACCTATATGTGATGAGATGTGTTTTTTTTTAACTGAGATTCTGTTTTCAAAAGTTATTGACTGTGCACATACAGCTTTATACGGGTTATAGTCATGATAACGCCGTTAAGTTTTCCTAGCGGCGAGGACACGACCGTACATCGTGGCACCGGTGAATAGTGCGGACTGTAATAACATTCATATGCGGTGTATATGGTGTGTTGTTACTTGGTATATGTGAATTTTACTGTGACATCATGAATATCTGTCATACATAATTGTACTTGAACATGAGGTTAACCGTTACGAGGTCCAATGTACTTTGAACCTCGGCTCTTACCATAGCTTCGGTTCGGAGTGAACGGGAGCGGAGACAAGGGTAAGCGAAACGCGAGGCTTAGGGCCGGATTTGGTCGGGCCCCCTTTTGAAATGTATTTTGAATTTAGAACCATTTGAACTATTGTACCGTTAGTAGCAAAACATACGATTGATGTTATCGATACATATCTTTTGAAATACTATTTTTACTTAGGTGCTCTACTCGATCATGATACCGTTTTTTAAAAAAAAAAAAAAAAAAAAAAAAAAAAAAAAAAAATCGCTTCCGAAATTGGGATGTGACATGTAGTAAATTCTCTGAAACGTCCCATTTACTTTTATCTTTCTAAGTGTGAAGTTATTAAAAAAATAGAGTGTTGTAAGTAAATTGCTAATGTGAAATGGTAAAATTATCTTTAAATGTAGTAAATTTGTCCTCTGGTATAATAAATCCGATCCCTTGAAACATAACCTTTTACTTGGATCTTTCTAAGCGTGGAATTTGTTCAAAGGTGTTGATCGTTAATGTGAAATGGTGAAACTCGTTTTATGTGTAGTAAATTCTTTTAATCATAGCCTTTTATTTTAGTAGTTATTTTATAGGGAAAATAACAGAAAAAGTACCACTTAAACTTTGAAATTCTGTTGACAAAAATAGCAATAGGATTAACAAGAACACTAAAGCAATTGACAACTCGTTTTGTTAGCAATAGGTACTTTTTTTTTTCAAATTTTATATATTATTTTGCATTATTTACACAAATGGTTTAGTTCCTCAATGGCTTTTAAAGCTTCGATGGTTTATGGCTATTTGCGATGGTGGTAGGGCTTCTTCCTTTTCTTTTTTTTTTTTTTTTTTAAAAATAAAGTGAAAGGTAAAATTGTAAAAACACTAACATTTTTAAATATTTTTGTTACTGTGGATTGATTTGGAATTTTCAAATTGTGATATTTTCTTGGGCTTTGTATATTTTAAAGGAATTATAGAGAAGTTTTCTCATCATTATATATCTAACTTATTTTAGTGAAGAAATGCGTTTCTTACTCTTCATGCAAATATAAGTATATGTATGCGTTAGACATATTGTCTTCGGCTGAGACTTTGTTAGATGAAAATGACTCGATTGGTCCCAAAAAGTACGAAAAGCAAGATTCGTTTTAATATATTATTTAAAAAAATACATTCTTTCAAAGAGATCAAAGAAGAATTTATAAATATAATACTCATAATATCTAAAAATAATACTTGCCCTTTGCTTTCAACATATTTATAAATTCACTTCTGAAACATAACTTTTATATTCAAAGAAAAACTTTTTCAGGTTAGTTAATTCTGTAGAGACAAAATTTTGAAATTATTTCTTGAACTGACTCAAAATATGATTTCTTGTGCAGGTCAAAAGAGATTATGATTTCTTGTGTAATCCTGTGGCGGATTAAAGTCACTGTCTACCAATTTTATAGTATATACATATGTGTCCTTCTGAAATAAAAAAAAAAAGGAACACAAAATTTTCTTGTTTAATTCACTCATATTATTAAAGGGGATTATTTAAATTTGAAGCTCCATCAACCATATGAATACAGCTAGATTTGGATATATCCCTTCGTTGAATCTCTCTTAAGCTACAAGCAAATGTTATCTTTGGTAATGAAAAAGAGACAATATAATATAATATAAATTTTTTTTTGGCCAAATAAATTAAATATGCCCAGACCTATATTAGAATTAACACAGACTTTCAATATAATGAATCGCCTACTTAATTTCGAAAATTGACTTTCAATACCTAGTTAATTTGTCGCCCATTGGTGTCACCAAATAGCGTTACAGTATCTAAAATTAATTTTAAAATCAGGGCAACACAATCATGATTAGAATCATTCAAGAGTTCATACAAAAACAGATGCAAATATATGACAAATGTCTTTAACAACGAAAATATTCCTACGATACTATTGTGTCTGTCAACAACCAAATTATTGGATAAATTATTTATCAAGAGGTCCTGCTCAATAACTTCGTCAACTGTTCTCTTCAGTTTTCATAGGATTTCATATTGCTTAATATACTTTCCTCATCGGCACATCTAATAGCCTTCTTTCTATGTGTCCAAACAATCTTGTTTTTTCTTGTATGAGTAAATATCCATCTCAGAATCCTTATCTCAACTACCCTACTTTCTACCTATGTTGTCCTTTTAAAGCCCAACAATCACTACTATATAGTATTGTTAGTCGTATAGCAGCGAACATGGCTAAGGGTTTTTTAAAAAATGATTATCATTTCCAAGGCCCAAATCAAATGAAGGTGATTAGCTTTGTATTATGTAATGATTCCATGCGAACCCTAAAAGGGTTATCTCTTATCGAGATATTTTCTAACATGATGGGTAAGATGTAATACCCAGATAATTATCTATCTGGAATATTATATTTTAGCAAATAATACCTATTTGGAAATATGTGAATATGTGGTTTTAAAACCTTATAGGATACTTATTCTATTGTCTAGGGAAATTTCTAATGAAATTAGAGGGATTTAAGTGTCAAAATCCCTAAATGCAATTATGGGCCATGAAATGCCCGAAAATATTATGATAAATCCCAAGAGGCAATAAAATATTTATTGAAAATTAGAAAGTATGTTGTCTCTAATTTTAGGAATTTTTGGGATTATTTCCCTTGAAAAATAATGAGGCAAAATTAAATATAATTTTGGGGAGCATAAGTTGCCCCATGATTTTTAATATGATATGTGGGACATAAAATACCAATGTCAATGAAATAGTTGTGAGAAAATGATTAATCCTAATTAAGAAAATT
Source organism: Acacia acuminata (assembly GCA_019022655.1). Classification (NCBI taxonomy): domain Eukaryota; kingdom Viridiplantae; phylum Streptophyta; class Magnoliopsida; order Fabales; family Fabaceae; genus Acacia; species Acacia acuminata. Next base: position 3,040,829 of record JAFJYI010000028.1, on the reverse strand, counting down.
ATCAACAATTAGAAAGTGATTAGTTAAGTAATTAATGACTAATTGTTTAAGCCTGAATAAGAGAATATTTAAGGTAGATTATGGAAAATCCTTTAATAAAGTGTTTATGGCTAATATTAGCATAAAGTGTGCTTGCTAATCAATTAGAAAAGATTAAGAAAAATTGGTGAGATTAAGAACATGAAAACCCTAAATCCTAAAAGATTGCTAATCATGGGATTAAGGCTCTAATTAAGCTTCTAGCTAATTTAGATAAATTAAAAATAATAATAAAGGGAAGAGAAAGCCGAAATTTGAGTGTGAAAAGGGTTGTGGGTTTTTCAAAAATAATATCATGATATTTTGTTAATTAAATAATAATATAATTAAGATATTTGTGGAAGAACCAGTTGGATAAATGAGAACCGATAAAATTAAATCCTACCTAGAAAACCGTGAACTAAGTTTCTTAGGTCGGACATATTACAAACAGGTGAATTTTTGTCCAGAAGTTGTTGTTAGCGGAAGTCATTTTCGTAACCGGCAGGGCGAATAAGGGATCAGATGAAAAGATATTTTGTAAACAAAGGGCAGATGGTAGGAATAAGAACCAATGGAAAATAAATCATAACTCAAAATCCTTGAACTAAGTAGTAAACAACTGGACATATTATGAATCAGTGAATTTTTGTCCCGAAGTTGATGTTACCCGAAGTAATTTCCGTGAATCGGCGGTTATCCGAAAATGTTCCAACTTCTATTTGATCATAGAGACTCCTAAAATCAATCTTGGAACTTGTATAATGATATTCTCATGATATTTAATAAGTTCTTCTTTCTTCAATATCCATTATTGATCATTCTTCATTGTATTAAACTTTGTATCTACATTAAATATAAGAATTAGTCAAAGTATAAGATAAATGTAGTATGCAAACTTTTTGCTCTGGATAATGGCATCAATATAAGACATCATCAAAACTAATCATAACTAACATTCTCCCCTTTTTTGATGATGGCAAATACCTTAAGAAAAATATGCATGAATATGAAAATATATTTAATGCACATATTTTTCTTCCCATTTCTCTCCCCCTTATTTGTCATTAGCAAAAAGTTGAAGTATGAAAGATAAACTAATGAAGAGGCATGTATGAAAATAAGTTCAAAATTATTATCTCTCCTTAATTATATGTGAAGAAAGCAATTTTCTCTACCCCGTTGTGAAAGTATTTGATATGATGCAAGTAGAGATGAGTTTTCATGAAAATATGTTTGTAAACAATTTGGAGAGGTTTTCAAGAAGTCTTTCACATTTAAAGCATATAATACCAAACACATGCAAAATATTCACAAAATACAAAGAGATAAAGGTCAAAAATGCTCATTATATTTGGCATATTGAAGAATGATCTGTGAAATCCATTTGCTTGCTGTATGAAATATGGTTTAGTTGTCGTGGCCTAAGATGAAGCAGTGACAGACTTTCTTCCTGTATGGAGCATAGCTCAGCTTCATCAAAGCATATTTCCTCAATTTAAATGTTTCTCCTTGAGGTGCATTAAGGAAAGTTTTTGTACAGAACGAATTCTCCTGCCATAATTGTAAAACTTTCTTTGCAAGAGAGATTTGTCAGTGCAACCAAATATCAAAGTATCCTTTTTGATATGATATTTTCAAATAATGATAATGAAAGGAAAATATAAGATATCTTCAAATATGAAATTAACTCATCATCAAAACTAATAAGACATAGTAGATGCAGATGAGTATACTTAAAAGAATTTTCTTCAAACAAAGGAGATGAGCTTGTAAGATATAGAACACATGTGAATGTGAAGCTCCCCCTTAATGAATGCATGACTGAAAAAAGTATGAAATTCCCTAAAATGATACCACATAATTGTAAAACTTATGCTTTTTATGATGATAAAAAAATGTTTAAAAACATAATAATCATTATGAAAATGAATGTGGTCAGACTAAATTTCATGAAATAGGATTGAATGAATAAAATCAATTTAGCCTAGCATAATTATGATATACACTACGTGTATATTGTTTCATAATACAATACCTCCCTCAAGTAATATCGTAATTACTTGAGTCATAATCCTTTATTATCCATTGATGCATCACTGGCTAGCCACTATCTGATGATGTGATCAATACTAAGGATCTCCCAGATTTGATGCATTAGGATGAGTTTTTGTGTGATGCGACCATTTTCCACGAGATTGTAGTCATCACTTAGAGTTTGCTTGATTTATCTCACAAATCTCTTGAATGATTTGCTATTACTTTCATAGTCACACGAGTTACTTTGCAAGTGATCCCTTCTCTATTTATCTCTGTTTTTCGGCATGAGTACGGGGGATCCTGCAAAACAAAAATACATACACTTTGGCACCCAAAGTTTCTTGGGTCCACACAGGATTAGACATAGCAACTCTTATGCTCTTATATAACTAAATCATATGATATTTGAGCAAAGAATAGAGCAATCAAGGATCAAAAGCATAATTTTACCCAATCAACTAACTTCAAGCCAATGAATCACAGAGGGTAACAATTAAATGATGTCAAGCAAGTTATTTCTCAATGACAATTTGGAAATACACTTTAAGTAGAAAAGTATGTCATTGATATGAATCTCAGTAATCAATGGATGAGATTAAAATTTCAAAAATCATAATGAAGCATGCAAATTGTTTCAAATCTTGAATGTTCTTTCAAACCGTAATAATGCATTATGAAATCAAAATTTTCATGAATGAAAGATTCATTTTTTAAATATGTTTAAAATCAATGCTCACTCTAAACATGGTGGAAGTCAATATATTAGAATAAATCAGAATGCTTCAGATGGAGAACATGTCGAATATTGAAGTTAACATGTAGAAGAATTTTCACAAAAGCAAAGATCATAAGGGTAAAGCATTAGCAAGACATGCTTAGCACAATAGAGATACGTATGCATAATGACTTTGCTATGACGAAGATAAAATCTTGCCTCTTAGGATTGAATTTAGAAATATATGAATGGTCAAGGCAAGAATTTGTATATATGGCTATAGTTACTCAGAAACGGATGAAGACAAAAGTTGATGTATTTGAGTAACATAATGACTACTAGGATTGATGGATGATGAGGCACAAACTCATCAGTCCAAATGACAAGAGTTCTAGAATATCATCCTAGTAAGTTATTCCACTAATGGTTAATGCATTAACATTCAATGTACTAATGAACATTCATAAAGTTCGGAATAACTCAGCCAACTAAAAATTTGTCCAATAATCATAAGATTTTCACAAATTGAATTCTTTTCTGGAGATAAGCTTGAAACTCATATATGATCAACTTGTTAGACATGAGGGCCAACTAGTTAGAGAATGAAACAAAAGAGTTCAAGCAACACATTGAATTCCAAAGATCAATATGTGAAATGACAGGGAAAATTCTACTAGAAAGATTTGAAGCATATCCGACATTCAATATACAAAGATTTAACTTCCAATTTTTAAAAATCATTTGAATGCAATCAAAATATTTTTATGCATTTTCATAAAGCAGAGTGAATTGAAATTTGAAACAAAATTTAGAGTTGTGCACTTTTAAAACATAAATTCAGAAAGTTATGTACAAATTCGTTTACGGTCCATTTAGCAATCTGAAAGCATTTTGAAAAACATAAATGATTGATTGCTAATGGAATGCAATGATGGACAAGTATTCATTACCCACATATATAATTCATTTAAATGCAAAATAGGGTAAGAATTAGATATCACCATAATTCCTCTTGTCCTTATAGTATCTTGCTTGGTTGAGATGGATTGATGTAGATAACTCCTTTTCCGACATTCACCATCAACATCAACCATTGCTTCTTTGGCTTCATCAAGAGTCGAATTGTTTCTCTATATAGTTGCATTCTTGAGAAGCTTTTTCTTTCTTCCTACAGAGACATATAAATTTTTTTTCTCCCATGGTATCCAACCGTGCTTGGATCCATTAATTGTTAAGCTTGTAGGAATCATAACAGAATTCATATGGTCTTACGAGAATAATCGAATCAGAACAATTGAGCATAATGAATTAAACATGACTTTATGCATAACAGAGATACTTTCTTTTCAAACTATCATGTATGTATAAAGAATTAAATCCTTGAACATTGCAGTCTCTTTGGAAAAAAAATAAATCAGGACGTGAAAACCCAATTTTAAAGAAGTTTGTAATGCTCATTCCTAAGGTCACAAAATATAAAACCTTAATGAATATTTCAGATGATAGCAAGGGAGGTTTTACCATTGTATACATTTGCCTTAGGTACTTAGAGGATTGACTTTGCTTACCCACTGATTCTTCATATATTTTCTTACGGGTGTCGGCAAAGCTTTCTCAAAAGATGTAGACTTCAAGAGTATTCTGTTTGATTTCTTAGAGATTCTTCTATTCTTGTTCTCCTCAAGATAGTTGAACGATACTCTATGGTAGTTTGTTCTTGAGGTGGAACATACTCTTCTTGCTTGTATCCATTGCTTCTTTTGATGTTTAGACCTTGTAGTTCTAGCAATGGTTTCTCCACGAGTTCTCCTAACTGATGTGAATCTTCTTTTTGGTTTATGGGAAACTCGTGGACTCTTCTTCTTCTCTGTACCTTTATGTCCATTCTTTTTGGAATCAACCTGCACACACAAGGCACTAGATGGACATTTTGGTACCCACTTATACTTGGGTCCTTGATCGTTAGTATTGGACCTTGCTTGACCTTTCGGAACCCAAACAAATTTATTCCTCATATTAGAATTTCTTCTAATATAGCATGAGTGAGAAATATGACCATATTTACCACAATAATTGCAAACTATATGATGATGTGAATTATGAGATTTTATGCAAGTATTGAGTCGGTCGTCAGAGTGAAAATTCAAATAAATCTCATTTGAATATTCTTTCTTCCCAATAAACTTTCCAGCATCATGATTGAAAACAATTTTGCTTTCCAAACTAGAATCAATGATTAGTTGAAAAACAATTTTATGCAAACTTTCCAAATCATTTTTCTTAAAAGCACAAGAAGAATTGGAATTGTTTACCATAACAGAATCTTGAGCTCCAGATAGTGATTCATCATAATCGTGCATCATCATCTCTTCTCGGGAATCCTCATTCTCTTGTTCTTTCATGTTGACTGGATCATAGAAGTGTTCTCTGATTTCACCTTCTTCATTTTCCACTTCCAATTGTTCATCAATTGTGAATACACAGCTTATAGTCTCAAATGAACTATCAACACTTTCAACTTCAACATGTTTGTTAGAAGCATATATAAAATCAAGGGTATCCCAGATTTCTTTAGCACTAGAACAAAACTTGATTTTCTCAAAATCATTTTCGATTAAAGCACAACGAAGGATTTTCATAGCTCTAATCTTCAACGAAAAATTTTTCTTTTCCTTTTCTCGTCCAATCCTTTCTTGGTTTAAAATCGAAGACATTTATAAAAACATTCCACATATCAAAATCAAAACATTTTATAAACGATGTCATTCTAGCTTTGAAAAACCAAAAGTCAATATCTTTAAAAAAATGGTGGGATAGTATAATCGAAACCTTCCAAGAACAAGCAACACCCAAAAATAGCCATTTATAACTCTTGAGACTGTTAAGTCCTTTAAACAAGAGCCCCATTCTGATACCAAATGAAGAGCCGGCTGAACCCAAGAGGGGGTGAATTGGGTGAAGATTAAAACTTGAAACTTTGAAAATCTTTTTGCGTCTTTCAAATCAATAGTTAGATATTCGAATAATCATATACTGGAAATATAAGAGATAAGGGAAGAGAATATGCAAACTGTGATTTATACCGGTTCAGCCCAATCCTTGACCTACGTCCAGTCCCCAAGCTCCACTTGAGATTTTCAACCCACTGTTTCCTTGTTTAACCGGGCACAAGAGAGAAGCCTTTACAACCTCAAAAGTTTAGTCGGGCACTTGTGCAGCCCTTACAATCTCTTACTGAGATACTTCACCTTACACACTGTAAGGATACAATTACACACTCGTAAATGAAGGATGGTCCTCTCACTCAAGTTGTTGTAATTGATACACCCTCTCTTAAGGTTCCTCAACCTTAAGATTCAACTGGTAATGAAATAAATGTTTATGAACTCCTCATGAGTAGATAAAATATTAAACACTGAAGTACATGATCAATCATTACACTCTCTAATTGAAACTATATAATATTGAGAAACAGAGTGTATATGAGATATTGAACCATCGACAGTGAGGTAGTAAAATCATTTCAATGGGTTTGTCGAGTCCTTCATCTATCGTCAAATCTTTCGGTTTGAAGACTTTGCAATTTATAGGTATTTGTGTTTCCACCGTTGCGAGCATTCGACCGTTAGAGATCAGTTGGAAGCAACTTCAATGTGGCTGTTGAGTCTTCTTCAAAAATGTCCGTTGAAGCGTTCGTATTAATCGCTCTCAATGGTTCTTGGTCTTAGCAACATTCTTCATTCCTTCTGTTTTGACCGTTGAGAGATAGCATTTAATGCGTAGTTGGAATAGCAATGGTAGCCTTACTTTGTTCAGATATCGGTTTTTGAGATTATCACCGGTTTAGGTAGTTTGCATTTAATGCTTTTGACACACAACTTGCTTTATTCAAATCTGTTGATTAATCCATGTTTAAACAATCTGAAACTCATGACCAAACATGTTAATAGCATTTGGTAATTGGAATGAATAATAATATGAAGTAATAACGTGATATAGCATGATTCATGATTTCCGGGGTTGGAGATTTGAAGAACAAAGATGGCTTTGCTCGAGTAAGATCATATGTGTGCTCGAGCATCAATTTGAGAAGAAGTAATTTCAAAGTGCAATGGACACAGTGCTCGAGCAAGGAACCAAAGCTTGCTCGGGCAAGCTTTTTAAAGACCAATTAATATCATTGATGCTCGGGCAATGATCAAAGGTATGGTTGGGCAAGCTTCTGCTGTTGAACTGAAAAACTGGTTTCTATCGTTGATGTTCGAGCAAGGATTTTTGTCTACTCAAGCATGATGCTAGAGCATGAATAAATTCATGCTTGGGCAGACTTGTTCAGAAGCTATGAAATCAGAGAAAGAATAGTGTTGCTCGAGCAAGCATACTTTGTTGCTCATGCAAGGTGCGAGCGAGGCGAGAAGTTCAGTTTAATCGATTTTGCTCGAGCATGGTTCTTCCTCTGCTCGAGTACCATTCTGCTTGGGCATGCTTCAGACCGAGGCATCGTGCTCGGGCAACATTGAGACAAAGAGTAAAATAGGTTTAGATACATGGTTGCTCGGGCAACCTCTTTCTTCTGCTAGAGCATGGTGCTCGGGCAAGCCTTTGATTCTACTCGAGCAAGACTCTTCAACCGGCTGTTTCTTTGTTCAGATTGATGTTGCTCGAGGAAGCCTTCCTTTATGCTCGGGCATGCTTTCTCAACCTCCTTGAGTAGGACTGTGTTTAGCCTTGCAATATAGCAGCACAAAACGATGATGCTCGAGCATACTGATTTTCTTGCTCGAGCAAGACACCAAGGCGTTACAGAATTTTTACACGATAATGCTCGGGCACTCCAATTGCTCTACTCAATTCTGAAATTATGCTTGGCACTATGTTTTCTCGCTTGAATGGCCATCTCGAGAGAGTCGACTACTAGCTACCATTATCTTGTGCAAGACTAGGTCTTGGGTGATGCACCGTGACTAAGTTTATGGGGCTTAGGTCACAGGTGTTTATACATTCAGCTTTATACGGGTTACAGTCTTGGTAATGCCATTGAGTTTTCCTAGCGCTGAGGACACGAGGAGCTGTCGTGGCACTTGTTAGTGTAAACGTGGGTGACTGTGCATGTGCTGTGTGCTATGTACTGTTGATATGTTAATCTTGCATCTGCTATGTGCTTATGTATTGATTTCTGCTGTAATGTCATGAATATCTGTCATACATATACTGTATTACTTAAGCATGAGGTTAACCGTTACCTGAGGTCCAATGGGCATTGGACCTCAGCCCTTACTATAGCTTCAGGGTCTGGAGGACTAAGGGCCGATGACAAGGGTAAGCAGCATGCGTGAAGACCCGACTGGAGATTTTTATTTTGGGATGTATTTCGTTATATTATTAAATACTCGTATAAATGTACCGTTATTATAACCAGCCAGATACACCATGGTTAATATTTTGTCAAATACATATCAGTTGCTCGCTCTTTTGAATTGCTCCGATGCGCGACTCTGATAAAAATACATTATTCCACTTTTGAAAAATGGGGTGTTACAGTCACTGTTTTTTCTGGGACGAATTGTATTCCATGGGAATTTCATCGCAAATTTCATTAGCCACGGACTTCCGTGGAAAATTTCCGTGGCAAATGAAATTACCCACGGAATTCCGTGGGTAATGCGATGTTTTTTTTGTAGTAATTGACATCCAAGTCACTATGAGATCAAAGCTCATATTAATCAATTTTGCCAAAATAAAATCCTCCGAGTTGGTAGCTAGCTCACTAGTTCACGATGAGGGGTTGTGGTGGTCGGTTGCCGGTTAGGGATTGCTAGCAAGGGATCAAGACTTTTTCTTTTAATATGGGGGCATGTGTATCTTTTTGCTTGTATTTCACATTCCTTTTTCTAGTGATCAAATCTCAATGGGATTGTGCAATTTCATTGCACAATTATGTCCTTTGTATTTTCTAAGTGTTTTTTTTTTCCTTCCATTTTCCAATTATAATTTTTCTACCACTTGTTTCTCGAACATATAATGGCTTTGATTAAATGATTTTTTCAAATTTATTACATATATTGATGTTCTTATGAATTCCAAAAAGAATATAAATTTATTCTCTTCAATTCAATTTAATAATTACTAATGAAAAGGTGACAATATAATAAAACCTAGAATGGGGAATGATTTGTAATGAATCTCCCGCCCAAAGAGGGGAAAAAAGAAGAAAAAAGCTGTGCAACATAGTCTTGAACCACAATTAGTAATGCTCCAAACTTCTCCTAGTAACCGCCACCTCCTACTTTCTAACTTTTTTATTATGTAGACAAGCCATTGTTGGTTTATATATTCTCTATAATTTCATATGTAATTTAGATGATTCCATTATTTACTATTCGATGAGATTTCTCATTGATTTATAAAGGATGGATTTCCACACAGACACAAAAAAAAAAACAAAAAAAATAGACAATGAATGTTAGAATGAACAATTCAAAATAATATATGCGCGTATGAATACAAATAATGATTAACATAGATATTTTACATATACATGTACTATAGCTAATAAATTATACTCGTAATTGCGATGGGAAGTAGGTTCAAACACACAATTTTATTATATATCTTCAATGCTATATATAATTCGGAGAATAGAATGCAGCCATATAGCCATGCATATATAACAACGGGGCCATCGTAAAACAGAGAAGGCCAAACACTTGAAGACAAATTGTAGAGAAATCCAATACTCTCACATTTTTATAATACCAAAACAAACATAAATATGATAGTCTCTAATTGTGATAACAAAACATACATAAGATTTTGTGCTGCTCACTTATTTTCATAGGCCAGGCTGATGGCTTGGCATTTTCTCCACACACGACATGTAAATAGGTGGATTTTAAAAGTGTGGCTTGTGAGAAAGTATAATTGGAGGAATTGGAGTATGAATTGGTTCAATAACTAGTGTAGGTGTTGACTTTTTCTCAGCCTGTGAATTTTCAAAAGATGAGTCAACTCTTGGATGACAATCAACAAGATGTGTAGGTGTTGACATTTTCTCAGCCTGTGAATTTTCAAAAGATGAGTCAACTACTGGATGACAATCAGCAAGATGTGTAGGTGTTGACATTTTCTCAGCCTGTGAATTTTCAAATGGAGGTTTATAAGCCTGATAATCATATGCAAAGCTTGGAGTGATGAGAAGCATCACTCCAAAAAAGAACACTAGCAAGTGTTTAGACGACATTGTTGAACTGTTGTTGTGTTAATGATATGCTAATAACAGAGATCTGATACAATTTATAGTGCAACTAGGGAGGGCTATTGATGTGTTCATCTTGTAATCCATTATATTTTATTATAAAATAAATTTAATAAAAAAATTACGATAAAAAAATAAAGTGCAGGTTGGCTGGTGTACTCGGCCGCATTTTTTGTGTATATTGCTGCACGGATGTATGTGAAAAGGTGGAAATCCCCCTTGTGTTTTCTTCAATTTTTTGGTAACTCTTAATTTTTCTTAATTTGGTTGAACTATTTGCTAGACATAATCATTGATGTGTATGTGTATTTTATACTAGCATCTAACTTATTTTAGTCAAGAATGCATTTTTAGTGACCAAAAACTTTAATGACGATTGACATCGGGAACTGGCTGGGATTGTTTGTGCCAAAGATAGTCATATGGTGGGATTATCCCACCATCCTTAGATCCCAAAGACTTTAATGACTATCAAAACCACAAAATCATTTTGTTGAAATTATGCAAAATAATATATCAAATAACTATCAAAATAAAAGGCCACCCGTTTCAGCACTAGAGGCAAAACTTCCAACGCTTAAAGCACGTTTCACCATTTAAAATAGAGATCGAGAACATGTTTTTACCAATTCATTATATTAAAAGATCAAAGGAAAAAGGGCATGTTTTAGGGAATTTTCTACACTTGAAATGAGTTTCATCATTTCACATAGTGATTTACACATATGTTTCATACATAAAAAAGTGTTGTATATCGTGAATCTGAAATAGTAAAACTCGCTTCAAATATAGTAAATTCAAATTCTAGTGTAGTTAATTCCCTAAAACATGCCCTTTCACTTTGATCTTTTTAAGTGTGGAATTTGTAAAAAAAAAAAAAAAAAAAAAAAAGCATTTTAAATTGCTAATTTGAAATGTTGAAATTCACTTGAAGTGTAGTAAATTCTCTGAAACGTGCCCTTTTACTTTTATCTGATCTAAGTGTGAAGTTATTAAAAATATAGAGTGTTGTAAGTAAATTGCTAATGTGAAATGGTAAAATTATCTTTAAATGTACTAAATTTGTCCTCTGGTATAATAAATTCCTTGAAACATAACCGTTTTTTTTTTTTTTTTTTTTTTTTTTAACAATGAAACATAACCTTTTACTTGGATCTTTCTAAGCGTGGAATCTGTAAAAAGGTGTAGATCGCTAATGTGAAATGGTGAAAGTCGTTTTATGTGTAGTAAATTATTCTAATCATAGCCTTTTATTTTAGTAGTTATTTTATAAGGAAAATGATAAAAAAATACCATTTGAACTTCGAAATTTTGTTAACAACAATAGTAATAGAATTAACAAGAAAAGTAAAGCAATTTACAACTCGTTTTGTTGGGAAATCACATGTTTGGGATTTTAAAATTTAAGTGGTATCTTCTTAGGATTTTCCATATTTTATATATTATTTTGCATTATTTACACAAATGGTTTAGTTTCTCAGTGGCTTTTAAAGCTTCGATGGCTTTTGGCTATGGCTTTTGGCTATTGGTCGCCAGCGATTGTGGTAGGGCTTTTTCTTAATAAAAAAAATGAGAGGTAAAATTATAAAAACACTAACATTATATTTTTAGATATTTTTGGTACTGTAGATTGATTTGGAATTTTCAAATTCTGATATTTTCTTGGCCTTTGTATATTTTAAAGGAATTTTAGGGAAGTTTTCACATCATCATATATCTAACTTATTTTAGTGAAGAAATGCATTTCTTAACTCTTCATGCAAATATAAGTATCTATGTGTGTGTTAGACATATTGTTTTCGGCTGAGACTTTGTTACATGAAAATGACTCTATTGGTCCCAAAAAGTACGAATAGCAAGATTCTTTTTAATATATCATTTAATAAATACATTCTTTCAAAGAGATCAAAGAAGAATTTATAAATATAGTACTCATAATATCTAAAATAATACTTGCCCTTTGCTTTCAACATATTTATAAATTCACTTCTGAAACATAACTTTTATATACAAAGAAAAACTAGCACTAAAAGTTAGAAACTGAGATAAAAAAAAATTCAGGTTAGTTAATTCTGTAGAGACAAAATTTTGAAATTATTTATATACTTGCCCTTTGCTTTCAACAGATTATGATTTCTTGTGCAGGTCAAAAGAGATTATGATTTCTTATGTAATCCTGTGGCGGATTAAAATCACTGTCTACCAATTTTATAGTATATATATACATATGTGTCCTTCTGAATTAAAAAAGGAACACAAAATTTTCTTATTTAATTCACTCATATTATTAAAGGGGATTATTTATATTTGAAGCTCCATCAACCATATGAGTACAGCTAGATTTGGATATATCCCTTCGTTGAATCTCTCTTCAGCTACAAGAAAATGTTATCTTTTGTAATGAAGAAGAGACAATATAATATAATATAATATATTATAATAAAACCTTTTTTTTTTTTGCCAAACAAATTAATATGCCCAGAACTATATTAGAATTAAAAATGACTTTCAATGAATCGCCTATTTAATTTCGAAAATTGACTTTCAATACCTAGTTAATTCGTCGTCCATTTGGTGTCACCAAATAGCGTTACAGTATATAAAATTAATTTTAAAATCATAACTTAGGCAACACAATTACGATTAGAATTATTCAAGAGTTCATACAAAAACATATGCAAATGTATGAGAAATGTCTTTAACAACAAAAATGATCCTACGATACTATTGTGTCTATCAACGACTAAATTATTGTAAAAACTTGTGGCTAACCAAAGTGTAATAAGGGAGATGAATAATATAGTTTACCTACAAGAATACCATAAATCGAAAATGGTTAATATTTAGGAACAGTATAATTTGTAACCACTTGATTTAATCGTAGGGGCAAATGTACTAATTCTGTTATAACAGTATGGCAAACACAATGACCTGAATTAATAGGGTGGTCTGACCGGCAATACCATATATTTTAATTTGTATATTTAGATAATATTGTGTTATGTAATTCCATTATAATGAGGCATATTCAATTATTACCCTAATTATACAGGCCACCCCTAATCGACAACTTTATTTAGAAACTATTTTGCCATTGTGATATAATCTTTTTTACTAAATATTAGGGGTATAAATGTATAATTAGGTTATATCCCATAACGTTCAATTATTATCTTCCACTTATAAAGTTAATTAGTACTAATTCTGTTATAACAGTATAATTTGTAACTACTTGATTTAATCGTAGGGGCACTTTATTAACAGCTATATATGGGAATTATATATATAAATATATTATATAACAGTATATCATCTTTCACTTATTTATTATATTTTAATTACTTATTTATAACTGCAACAGTAACAATGGTTACCAAATTATATTTTACCTAAATCTTCTGTTAATGAGAAAAAACAAGACAAAAAAGATGAATAATATATTTTGTTCTCTTTAGGCACCTCTAACCATTTATTGCCTCTTTTCTCTCCTCATTTTCTTTTATCTTTGCTCTCCTAATTTTTTTCTGTCTTGCTTCCACCATTGCTATCATATTTACAGCTTCAGTATGGTTTTCCTCATAAATGTATTTATTATTATTATTATTATTATTATTATTATTATTATTATTATTATTATTATTATTTGTTTATAAAACTTCCTAACCTGAACCAATCACCATCAATGAGAGATTTTTTTTCATTTTTGTTTTTAAAATTTTTTGTTTATTTTTCCCACAAGCAATTTCCTAATTTAAAACTATCAACATAAAGGATTTTTTTAAAAAAAAAAAAAAAAAAAAATCGTTTTTCATTTATTTTTCTATATTTTCCATACAAGCAATTTCCTAATTTAAACCCATCAACATAAATGAGATATATTTTTTGTATTGTTTAATTTCTATTTTTTTCCTTCTCCACAATGACTCCATACTAGATTTCCTAATCCGAATATCAGTCAACATCAATTATATGAATCATCAATTATAAAACACTAAACCTTTAAGCCACTCCGTTATTGGTTCACTTGGCATGCCAACTATGCGCTTTTATAACATAATTATTGGTCCACTAAACCTCAATCAATTAATAATCAATTATCATCAATAAGAAATTCGTCATCAATTATCATCGGATTATTGTGATTGTCATTATTAAAATGAAATTTTAATAAGTTAAAAATTTAATGATGAATTATTTTGATTTTTCATTGGTTCGACGCATTATATATCAATGATGTGTTCATGTAAATTAAAGTGTTTATAGGTTATATATAGGATGGTGTTCCTTAGTTATAATAATATACTATTTCATATTTAATAATTATTACATGAGAGCAAAATATTTTCAAAATTATAAGATCGCTACTTACGAGTAGAGGGTGAAAATTATATTGACAAGTGATATGTGACGTCATACTGCAGAACTATTTTCTCAACCCAATCGCTCTTTTGATATTTTAAAAAAAAATTGAGAAAATTAGAATGAAGGACCTAGAGAAAAAAATATTTATAGAGAAGGGCCATAAAAATTAAATTATTTAGAAGGACGAAATATAAAAATATAAAATTTAAAGTACTAAATTGCCCCAAAAAAAATCTTCTTCATTCCCTCCTACATTCTCTTACACATTATATTTTTAAAACTAATACAAAATTCTAAGTTTCATTAAATTAAACAATATTTTTTTCAATTTTCATTTTTTACAACTTGAATATATATATCTAAAAAAAATTACACATTCTTCAATTTGTAGAAATTATAATTTTTTTAAATCAACAAAAAATTTAATTAAAAATGGAATTATATAATTTAAATAAAATTCAAGGTCTTTCCTAATTTATCGTATATGTTAAATCAAGAAAGTTTGTGTGATTTATTTTTGTTTTAGAAGTAATTTATGAGGGTTAAAAACTTCATGTAGTTTTAATAAAATTAAATAATCTAATTAACCTGTTATATCTAGAAAAATATGAAATAATTTTATTTTTTATTTTTATAAAAAATAGTTTAGTACAATGTTGATAATATAAATCGAGAAACTTAATGATATAAATTCGTGAAAAATAAAAATTAAGAAAATATGAGTCTAACTGTTAATTAAATAATGTACTAAAAAAAGGAAGATATAATCATATCATGATGAGAAATTTTAGTTTTAATTTTAGTTATTTTTTTAATTATTAACACAAGAGATAATACACGAGGTTTGATTAGGGGTAATTTAGTAATTTAAATTTATATCATGATGTTCGGTCCTTCTAAGTAATTATAATTTTTATGGTCCTTTATGAGAAATATTATTTTCTCTTGGTCCTTTATTTTAATTTCCCCATAAATATTTTACCAATATACTCTTTTTTCAACACATCGTCACCTCATAATCTAATTATAATGGAGAATAGCTTTTCATAATAAAAATCATCAATCCACATGTGATCATCGGCGCGTGGGTCTACTACTTTTGTAACCGGCCACAAACCAATATATTTGTTTAGATTTTCATCAATCGAATGCCAATATTTATTTTAAATATATCATTTGTAAACAATTAAGTAAGTTGAAAGGAATGATTTGTAGATGTCAATGGCTTTTTGCAAGCTTTTGGACATTTGCAGGATCAAAGAAGGGAGTTTGATATAATCAAGAGATTAAATTTTAGTATTGCTAATCAAAGGTAAAATACCACCTCATTATTCTGTTTTCGTTTAATGTACAGATTTCTAATTTTATTTATGACATATGTTTTTCCTATAATTATTTAAGTGAAAACACTATAAATGTTGCTCTTTGGGGTGATTGTGCTGAAGAAACTTTTGGAAAGAAGCATGAGGATATGGAACCTCCAATTATAGTGCTTGTACGTTTTGCCAGACTAAATAGAAACACAGGTTTTGCTCAAATTATGATATTATCTACCACATAAGTATAGTCTCATTTTTTAAATCTCTTTGTTAGTTTTATAGCATATTTTACTCTTACCAGATTATGGACATCTGAGTAATGCATTTAATGCTACTTTGGTCACTCTAAATCCAAATATTCCTGAGGCAAATTTGATGAAGGAAAGGTCGGATAACAAGATAACACTATATTAAAAGAATTTCAAATACTATTGTCTTTCCTATTGAAAAAAAAATATTTATACTTTGAATAAACGTCCTAATGTACGAGTTAGTCAAGACTCTCTTGGCACACAGTTGTTTAGTCAAGTATCAAGTGCAGATTATCCTACATACTCAGCTGAATCAATGTTAAGCTTCAGAACAAGGATTCCACTGTGTGACATTACTAAGTTAGATCAAGTAATTATTATATTTTTTGTTTCGGGTTATTATTTTTGTAATGTTATTTAGAATTAATAAATCAACGATGACTATATTGCTAATAATTATTGGTTACGTAAGCAAATATTTTTTCACTTCTTCATTGATCGAGTGTGATATCGTGACAAAAGTGACAATTCCAAAATGTGAAACATTGTATGGTTGGTTCTATGATGCATGTCTGTGTTATAAGAAGCCTGAGTATCAATCGAACAGCTCTCTAAAATGCACAAAGTGTGATAAAGACGTTCTTATGACTGTTCCTAAGTAAGGCATTTATATTCAGTATAATTTGTTCAGAGAACAAAGTTTATTCAAACTAATAAACATTGCAAACTTTTCAATTTGACTTGACAGATATAAGGTGCACTACAAAGTGTACGATGACACTGGCAAATGTTCGATCTTTTTTTTATCGTCATGCAACCGAGTTATTGGGTAAATCTGCATCAAAGATGAAAGAGGATATGCAAGAGGTTGTGAAAAAGTTACGCACATGTAATCATCAAAGTACTTTACATTCATTTGATATTGTAAACACATTAATGTATTTATTTGTTTAAATGAAGGAGGGAAGAAATTCTACTATTCCCAAGGAACTCGATGAAATTGCTAGGAAGCTTGTCATTGTCAAACTTAAGATTAAAAGCCACAACATAAAGCATAGGACCGAAGAGCATTGGGGTCACACAATTCTCGTGCGACAATAATTTGATCAAACAGGTTTAAGTATTCCAATCAAGAGGTAAGTGTTCATGACATGTACGGAACAACAATTATTCGTACTATTGAATTATATGTCAGATTAAATTACAACTAAATTTTGTTTGTATTTGTAGGAACAAACAACAACCATAATAGAGGTATAAGTTTTTATACATAGTCTATTTTTTGATATGTTCTCGGTGTTGTTCATAACATATTATTTTCTATGCCCGTAGGAATCAATCGCCTCCACAGGTAATATTTGCACAATATCACAATAAAATGTCATCGAAGATGGTGATAATACTGTGTCACAACTGACAACACCACCTGAGGCTTACACAAAACAGAAGACGCTTGGCAACGATACTCCAATTGTATATGAGGACCTTGGGCTTGCAGACATTTGCACACCAAAAATGAGCTCAACTAAACCCTTGAAAAACATCAAGAAGGAGAAATAATTCTTATCATGTTTAGCATCCTATTTTAGCATGAATCTATGGATATCATGGTTTTTTCAAATTCCTGAATTAGTATTATGTTTCTCTTGGATGTTTAGTATTATGTTAGCATCCTATTGTGCATTTATTTCTCCTTGTAGTTTTGTGGAGGCGTAGTTACTTACATGCAAAATGAATGGATAACTTTTGTTTCATGGGATATATGAAATTTGGATATTTAAATTCCTCACCGCTTTCTTGTGAGCCATGTCTTCCGAACTCGTTTCACTACAAAACGGTCAAATAATCATATCATTAAATTAGTCCATGTGTTATTACATTAAAAATAATTCAGTTAATACCTGTTAAAGTAATTTTCTTTTTCTAAAAAACAAATATAAATTATTTCCTAGACAATTTCCCTTCACTCCGAAATTTTGATCCTCTCGATAATAATTATGGACTAAAATTACATATTTCATTTTCAAGTTATTTGAATTTATTAGGATATTATTCCTAGTTAATTCATAATTTTTATTATTGTGGTTTAGATAATTTCCCAATACTCGAGAAAGTTTGACGAGTTTACTAATAATTGTGGGCTACGCTTACGCATTTCATTTTCAAGCCATTCGAATTAATTAGGATATTGTTTCCATTTCAAGATAAGGTAATAAAATAAATTTAATTGAAAATATACATTAAATCATAATTGAATCAAAAATCATAACCAAGTAATAGGCATTTCCCAAAAATAACCAAAAACTCTATTTTCCATTGTTGTTGGAATCTCTAATCTATTTTTGAAGAATTAATGTTGGGATTTGGTTAACCGTTAATACATATTAATTTAATATTCAAGGAAAAAAACATGTTCTCGAATTTTACATAGACTCCGATTTTGAATATAGGTAATAAATATTAATTCAACCGTCTTTATATGGAATTTTCTCTTATAAATAAGACCAAAGTGGTATATTATAAATATTAATATCCTTAAAGAGCTGCAAAGAATTGAGTTTTGACATACTAAAGTATGAATGTATGACTCGTTTAATTTGCAAAATTATGGAATCACTCATTATTATATTACCAATCAAATTAAAAGGCTGATTCGTAAGTATTTTTGTTTTAATTGCGGTAAAGGCGAAAATTAGTAATAACAACTTAAGAAGTTGAGTTCATATCATTTTTTTCACCTTCGTTGACTTTTGTGGTTTGATCACATTATGATTACGGAGAAAATTTGGAAAGAGAAACTAAAAAAGGAAGGAAAATTTGATCGAATAATTGTCTTTCAAAGGAAGAAAATAAGAATTTTGTCAACTACATTAACCACGACAATTAATTCCATTTACTTTCGTGATTCAATTTTAACAAAAACTGAAATTCATAAATACGATGTTTTTTACATGGCGATCCATGCCAACAGTTGAAACACATAATGGGATCAAACCGTCCGGATACCATTGAACCACATCTAGCCGTTAGTTCCTTTCAAGATGTTTTAGTTTTCGTGTTTCATTTTGAATGTTACAAACCATCTGTCATGAAAGAATAGGTTGGTCATATGAACTATTATTGACTTACATAAATTACTTATATAGCCTGATCTATAAATCAAAGACGTGAAGCATCTGTGACCTCTCATTATTCTCAAAAAAGGGAATCAACTATGTGTAACAAGCGCTCTGCCATGTCAAAAAATAGCCAGATTGAAGGAGGAGGTCAATCACTTCATATTGATGTTAATATACTGTAGAGCTTATATTTGTTTAGATTTTCATCAATTGAATGCCAATATTTATTCAGTTTCGAACAAACCGGTTCTGTAGATAAACGAATATGTTCAGAAGGTTGTTCAGAAAATCATTGTTGTAATTTTGTTGGTGTTTCGGAAATTCAGTTAACCAAATCGACGATGAATTGTCCTGGACTCAGAATCGAGAATGAGTTACCAACTACCAAATCTTCTCTTTTGAATCCATTGTCAAGTAACCATATCCAATCTGTTTTGAGGGATATTACTAACCCTAGTAGCTCAAATTGCATGCAACGCGATGACAGTTGTTTAACGTACAGCAGCAACCTTAATGTTACTTATACAGTTCGATCTGAATCACAATCTGTGAATCAAAAGAAGTGAGGAAAAACACATCTGCCACAAGTTCGTGAATTAGCTACTGATTTATGCAAAAGTCTAGACATTCGATTACATGAAAGTAAGTATCGGTTAAAAAAGTAAATACATTCTCTCTTTTTTATTGTCGATTTCATCATATTTAAATAAAACTTCTTGAAAACATTTTCTACCAAATTCCAGAGCTACTAATGATCAACATTGTTGAACCGGCTATCACCCAAGAGGGGGGTGAATTGGGTGTCTGATAAAACTTTAGAAATTTTGAAAATCTTTTCGCAACTTCTAAATCAACAGTTAGGTATTCAAACAAGCATATACTGGAAATATAAAAGATAAGGGAAGAGAATATGCAAACTGTGATTTATCCTGATTCAGTCCAATCCTTGACCTATGTCCAAATTCCCCAAGCTTCACTTGAGATTTTCAATCCACTATCTCCTTGTTTAACCGGGCACAAGAGAAAGCCTTTACAACCTCACAAGTTTAGTCGAGCACTTGTGCAGCCTTTACAATCTCTTACTGAGATACTCCCCCTTACACACTGTAAGGATACAATTACACACTCTATAAATGAAAGATGGTCCTCTCACTCTTAGACTCCGCTCCCCCTTACAAGTTGTAATTGATACACCCTCTCTTAAGGTTCCTCAACCTTAAGATTTAATATCTGAATGAAATAAATAAGAGTTTGATAACTCCTCACGAGTGGATAACATATGAACACTGAAGTACAAAATCGATCATCACACTCTTTGCTAAAAACTATATGAACATTGTGAAACAGAGAGTATGAAAGTTAGTCGTTGGATTCATAATGTTTGCATTTTGTTATTGCAAGCTCTTGTTTCTAACCCCTTCTATCTTGAAGGCTTCTCCTTTTATAGTTGATGCCGAGTATTCGATCGTTTGAGCAATTCTTCACATTTAGCATATGACCGTTGGAGGAAATAAATATAGCCGTTGGAGCTTCTGACATCATCATCTGGTTTTTGATAATCTAATGTTAATCCTTCACATAATCATCTGAAACTCATTAGCAAACTGATTAAAAGCAATTAGCAATGTTAATGAGTTGTAATATGAAGGAATGAATTGATATAGAATGGTTTAAGATTTACGAAGTTGGAGATTTCAAGAACAGAGGTGACTTTGCTCAAGCATGATCAAGTTGTGTGCTCGGGCAAGCTTCTCCTGGTGTGTTTTAAGAAAATGGTTTCTATCACTGATGCTTGAGCAAGGATTTTTGTCTGCTCGAGCATGGTGCTCGAGCATGAATAAATTCACGCTCGGGCAGACTTGCTCAGAAGCTATGAAAACAGAGAAAGAATAGTGTTGCTCGAGCAAGCATACTTTGTTGCTCGGGCAAGGTGCAGGCAGAGGCGAGAAGATCAGTTTAATTGATGTTGCTTGAGCATGGTTCTTCCTCCACTTGAGTACCACTCTGCTTGGGCATGCTTCAGACCAAGGCATCGTGCTCGGGCAATGCCGAGACAAAGAGTGAAATTGGTTTAGATATATGGTTGCTCGAGCAACCTCTTTCTTCTGCTCGAGCAAGTCTTCGTCTCTACTCGGGAAAGAGTCTTCAATTTTGCAAATTTGTTGCTTGTCACGCTGATGCTCGAGCAAGCCATTTCCTCTGCTCGAGCATAGGTCATCCAGAGGCTAAGAATGTGAAGAGAATTGGTGTTGCTCGAGCACACTTTTACTTCTGCTCGAGTATGGTGCTCGAGCATGCCTTTTACGTTGCTCGGGCATGACTCTTCAACATTACAAATTCCATGTTTAGCTTGATGATGCTCGGGGCCTCCAGAACGTTTGCTCGGGCATGACTCGTCCATTTCCACTTCTTTGCTTTGAGTCTGATGATGCTCAAGCATATCAACTTCTCTACTCAAGTAATCTCCCTTCGAATGTCAAACTCCTGGCTGCCATGTATTATGTTCTTGTGCAAAAATCAGATTTTCAAGAAGTAAACTCATTGACACAAAGAAGCAATTTCCAAATGAGCATATAACATCTTTGGTAAAAATCCAAATTTAGCAAATCATCCCATTTCAGAAATCTCTTCAAATATTCTTTCCATTTCAATAAGAATCAGCTCCAAGCTAGTTGTAGTTCGTCGATTAACATCAGATGAATGGAGGTTGTTCTTGATCAGCGTTTTTGCAACATTCTGAATTGACCGTCAACTTCAAAACATCATATCTCATTCAATTGATCTTTTTTCATGTTCTTGATGTTTTTGGAAAGGTATTTGAGTCTAGTTTCAAATGGCACCAGTTTTACCTCAATTGGATTTGTAGATTGTGAGATACACACAAATTACCGAAGCTTGGTCTAGACTGTGATGGTGATTTTTGTGCCAACTTGTAAAAATCATAGCTCCCTAATCTGGACTTCTTTGGACATGAATTTTATATCAAAATGACTCATTGGATGTCTAGTTTCATATGCCACTAGTTTCACGTCAATCCAATTCCTGGTTTGGGAGATATCATCGATTTACCGGAGGTCACCAGAAACAAAGCTGAACAGAGTAGCTGATAAACATTTTTGCTCGAGCATGCCTTTGCTTCTTGCTCGAGCAAGGCACTGTTTGAGCGAAAATAAGTGCTGGAATTGATGTTGCTCGAGCATGAAATTATTTGTGCTTGAACAAGGCAATCGTTTGAGCACAAATAAGAGCTAGAAACATTGCTCGAGCATGGAATTAGTTGTGCTCGAGCAAGGTAATCGTTCTTGTGAGAGAAAAATGCTGAAATTGTATTATGGCCCCAAAACAAACTAGTATTCATCCGAAGCTTGAACTTGCTTGTTTTAACTCGAATTGACCGATTCCAACTTCCATATCATCGTGGAGACTTCTAGAATCAATTTAAGAACTTGAATAATCATATTCTCATTCCATTTAGCAAGTTCTTCTTTCTTTACTTTCTTCTCTTGATCATTTTCCATAATTTTCTACCTTCTTCAATATCTCCTCTTCTTCTTGATTATTCTCAAAATACTTTGATAACTTCTTGCTTCATTGACATCTTTCCGCAAGTTCTTCTTTTCATAATCTCTTCTCATTCTTGATTAATCTCTATAATTCAACTTGGACTAATCTACATTAAATATATAATAGTTAGTCAATGTAGGAGATAAATATAGTATACAAGCTTTTTGCTCTTAATAATGGCATCTATATAAGACATCATCAAAACTAATCATATCCAACAAATATGATACCTCTACCCCTTATGGAGTGGTCGACAACAATCTGACGTGTATGTTTCATTCCAATTACTTAGACGATGGAGATGCTAGTCTTGAATGTCAATTCTGTGGTTCACAGATGTGGTTTGTAGAGAGACTGAAAGGTCTCAAGAAAACTTTAGTTGCGCAGTTTGGCATTTGCTGTTGTAAAGGAAAGATTATCGTTCCTTTGTTAAAAAGGCCTCTTGAAGAGCTTGAACAACTCTTTTTCAACAAAGATTCATCACATTCAAAAAACTTCTTAAGAAATATTCTTTTGTACAACAACATGTTTTCATTCACCTCTATGGGTGGCAGAATTGACCATTCAATCAACTCTAAGGGAGGAGGCCCTTATTCATTTGTCCTTTCAGGTCAAAACCACCATTTGATTGGTAGTTTATTACCTCCTTAAGGAAATCCTCCAGTTTACGCCCAACTATATATTTACGACACTAAAAATGAAGTATCAAATCGAATTTCGACCGTGAGGTTAGTGTTATTTAAATATATTTACCCGTTGTACATATTTCTTTAATAAATACGACACCAGATTTAATATTTTGTACATTCTGATTTTTCCCAGTAGTCATCTTGGTGGCGGACATTTGGATCAAAGTATTGTTGAAATGTTAAAAGAATGCCTGGATAGACACAACTGTGTGGTCAAACACTATAGGAACGCTGTGGAAATCATTAAGCAGAATGTCATATCTGATGTTAGTATAAGGCTAATCAGAAGTAGCAACGTAACTGGCCAATCTAAGAAATATAATATGCCCACAACTTCGAGCTTACATTAATTGTAGGTGACTTTGATAATTCATATACAAAAAGGGACATCATTGTCAAACAACAAAGTGGAAGTTTACAAAGAATCGATGAGCTACATATGGCATATCTCCCATTGCGATCCGTTGCTTTTCCCATATGGAGACAACTTATGACTCGTCGATGAACATGCTCAAGAGTCACTATCAACCACAAAAAAGAAGAAGAAGCTAACACCAAGGGAGTACATGGCATTCTGTTTAATGAGGAAGAAGTCTGAAAGGTCAGTCATATTGCATGGAAAAAAATTACTATAGTAGTTCATTGTAGACGGATATTCAATGGTTGAAAGCGATAGGCTTGATTACATTAGAAAGCATCAAAAGGATTTAAGGGTTGATCTTTACAGTGGACTAACAGATGCAGTTACCAAAGGAGAGACGGACCCTTCATCGACAGGACGACGAGTTATTTTACTGTCTTCTTTCACTAGTGGCGCACGATACATGATTCAAAACTATCAAGATGCTATGGCCATTTGTGCTTGGGCTGGTTATCCGATATATATTCGACCTTCACATGCAACCCAATATAGCCCGAGATTACTCGTCATTGTGAGAAAGACGGTTTAAAACCCTCTGACAAACCAGAAATATTGAGTAGGGTATTCCACATGAAGCTTGACAAATTAATGAGGATTTTGAAGGATGAGGAGATACTTCGACTCCATCAAAGCGGTATCCTTTTACTATTATTTGAACAAGAGTAAATAATCATTGTAAAGTAATTCAATATTTTTTTGTCATTGATAATCAACTTTCGGATTTATATAATTTACAGAATTTGCATATCGATCATTAAATGTTTGTTGTATTTTTCTAAAAAAATTACTTTAAATTATCCAGATCTAACATTTTAATAGTCAATATAGTTCCAAAATGTATACACTGTTGAGTTTCAAAAGAGAGGGCTTCCACATGCACATATCATACTATGGTTGTTTGAGGCGGACAAATTAACATCTCCGTTTGATGTTGACCAATTAATATCAGCAGAGATACCAGATAAACTTGTAGATCCCGAATTGTATGAATTAGTTGGGAGCTACATGGTTCATGGTCCATGTGGTCGATCATCAAGAAATGCGCCTTGCATGAAAGATGGTAAATGTTCAAAGTATTTCCCAAAAAGATATAATGCACATACAATTTTGGATGAAAAAGGTTACCCAACATATCGTAGGAGAAATGACGGTCATACGATTTCAAGAAAGGGAGTTAAGCTTGATAATAGATTTGTCGTCCCTTATAATGCTAGGTTGCTGAAACTATTTTGTGGTCATTTGAACATTAATAAGACAAATCAATCAGTGCCATCAAGTACCTATTCAAATACATTAGTAAAGGGAAATGATCGTGTCATTGCTAGTATATATAACAACAATGATAGTCTAGGCTCTCAACAATCTTTTGATGAAGTTTCTCACTACCTCAATTGTAGGTATGTATCTTCATGTGAGGCGTCGTGGCGAATATTTGGTTTCGAAATACACCATAGACATCCACCTGTGGAGAGACTCGCCATCTCCTCAACAACAATCAATTTACTACACTCAAGGTGAAACAATGTCCTCCCTTGTGAACAACCCCTGGATCAAGGAGTCAATGTTCCTTGCTTGGTTTGAAAAAAACAAGGATGACCCTTTCACAAGAACACTGACTTATTCTCAATTCCCCCAACCACTTCACGTTTGTTAGGGAAAAAGGTTTTGGAAAATTCGTGAGTGTGGCTTTTCAGTTGGAAGGATTGGTCATTGTACCCCAGCTCAAGGAGAACTATATTATCTTCGTTTGTTGCTTACAAAGGTTCGTAGCGCAAAGACTTACACCGATATAAGAACTGTGAATACTGTAGTTTATCCAACATTCAGGGAAGCATGTTATGTGCTTGGATTGTTAGATGATGACAAAGAATACATTGATGCAATTAAAGAGGCATCATCATGGGCATCGCAATTATCTACGCGCTTTTTCACAAGCATGTTGTTAAGCCATTATTTATCTCAACCCGCTATTGTTTGGGAACATACGAAAGGATTTTTATGTAAAGATTTGTTACATATTAGTCATGGTGACAATCGTTTTCCAAGTATTTGATTATTTATAATTTGTACTTGTACTTTATTATTTTTGTTGTGGATTATAACATTTCAAGATAAATATATCTATTGATAGTTAAGTAATTCAAATATGGCTGCAAATGCATGTTCAACAATTCATAATAGAATTCAAAATATTCATGTATCAACACATTCACGTATTATTATATATGTCTATTATTTGTTTATATCACATGTTTATAAATACCTTTTATTGTTTGACTAAGATTTGCAGATATCATCCGCCGATAAAGAAGCTGCAAGCTTATCTATTATTGAAAAACTCTTGCTACGCAATGGCAGGAGTCTAAACGACTATCCATCACTTCCTACACCTGATACAGATAACATCTTTGATATTTCAAACCAGTTAATTCTTCAAGACCTAAACTACAACAAGCTAAAGGAAAGAGAAGAATCGAAAGGTTGCAACGATTGATGACTTGCTAAGCAAAAGCGTGTTTGATGAGATAATGGGTGATGTTTCTTCAAAGAAAGGTGGGTTCTTCTTTCGCATGGATTTGGCGGAACTGAAAAACATTTATATGGAATGCATTGACAGCTTCAGTAAGATCAAATGGGAGAATCATACTAAATGTAGCATCAAGTGGAATAGCTGCAACTCTACTACCATCCGATAGGACCGCACATTCTAGGTTTTATATACCTATTGACGCCAATGAAGACTCCATTTGTTCTATTTATCATCAATCGCCAATGGCAAATTTACTAAAAGCTACTGACATCATTATTTGGGATGAAGCGCCCATAGTGAAAAAACATTTTGTCGAGGCCGTTGATAGAACGTTGAGGACTTATTGAAGAGCAATTCCATATTTGGAGGAAAATGTGTCGTTATGGGTGGTGATTTTAGGCATATCCTTCCGGTCATACCGAAAAGTGGGCGAGCAGAGATTGTAGATGCAACAATCAACGCTTCTTATCTATGGAATGATTGCAAATTACTGCGATTAACAAGGAACATGAGGCTGAAGTCTTCCAACGATCCAATTGAGCAACAAAAAATAAAATCATTTTCAGAATGGGTTGTTACTTGTAGGAGATTGAGACATTGGATTACCACACGATGGTATTGCGGATGTCGTTATTCCGAAGATTTTTTGCTTCACGATGATTATAATCCAATTAACGTATCGTTAAATCTACCTATCCAGATTTAATAGAGCGCTATTTGACAAAGATTACTTGCATAGTAGGTCAATCCTAACACCAACAACAGAGTGTCGATACATTGAATGACTACATTTGCTCTTTGTTGCCGGAGATGCGGTGCGACTTGAGTTCAGATTCTATAAATCGTGTCGACAATGCAAATTAAAGCTTTGCGGATTTATATGACATAGAATACGTGAATGCAATTAAATGCTCTGGCTTTCCTCATCATAAATTGGTTTTGAAAATTGGTGTACCTGTTATGTTAATAAGGAACATTGACCAAGCTGCAGGATTGTGCAATGGTACAAGACTTCAAATTACACAACTTGGGAAGAATGTCATTAAAGCTAAGGCATTGAATGGAACAAGCGCGAGTGAAGAGATTTTGATACACATAATGGATATGAATCCTTCTGAAACTACACTGCCATTCAAAATGACAAGAAGACAATTTCCAATCATAATTTCATTTGCAATGACGATAAACAAAAGCCAAGGTCAATCAATGTCAAATGCAGGCCTTTACCTACCAAGCCCAATTTTCTCACATGGGCAATTATATGTTGCCATGTCTAGAGTTAAGAATTTCAGTGGTTTAAAAATCCTTATACTAAACGAGTTTGGTAAATGCAGTAATACCACAATAAATGTTGTTTATAGAGAAGTTTTCCAAAACCTTTTGTTTCATTGATAGCAATAGGGTAGGTTTTAATGAGTACTATATTATAATCTTTGTAAAAGTGTATTGATTTAATAGAACGGTTAATTTGTTACATATTAGTCCATCTTATTCATTTCAAGTCTTTTTGGTACAAACATATCCGTGCATCGCACGGGTCAAAAGTCTTGTTATTTTGAAATTTCTTCCTATTTACTATAAACCTCAATTGCAACACAATCACCATCAATGATGATCATTTTTCAAATTTTAATTATAATCCAACCGTCATCAATGCCATTTTCTTATTAATTTATATTTGTAAGCATCAAGGAGGATTCCCCCCCCCCCCCCCCCTTTCTTACGTTTTTTTTTTTTTTTTTTTTTGAGTAGGACCCCAAAAATAGGGTGTTCACAATAACTATTTCTTTTTCCATGCTCCACCAGAAGTTCATCAAATTTTTGAAGTGCAGAACAGAAAGATTAAATAGCTAAACTAAAAGTTGTGAATAATCTGAAAGAGTTACATAGTTAATTGCTAAACAAAAGTTATACATATATACATGTGTGTGTGTTGTTATTTTGATTGTAAATCATTGGTGGCTCAATGGTCATCTATTATTTTGACATCCAAGTCGGGATGAGATCAAATCCCATCTTAATCACTTTTTCAAAATAAAATCCTCTCGTAGGGTAGTTAGCTCGCTAGCCGCCGATGAGGGGCTATGGTTGCCGGTTAGGGATTGCTAGCAAGGGGTCAGGACTCTTTTTTTTTTTTTTTTTTAATAATAATATGGGGGCATGTGTATCCTTTTGCTTGTATTTCACATTCGTTTTTCGAGTGATCAAATCTCAATGGGATTACGCAATTTCATTGCACCATTATGTCCTTTGTATTTTCTAAGTTCTTTTTTTTCCTTCCATTTTCCAATTATAATTTTTCTGCCACTTGTTTCTCGGACATATATGGGCTTTGATTAAATCATTTTTTCAACTTTATTATATATATTGATGTCCTTATGAAATCCAAAAAGAATATAAATTTATTCTCTTCAATTCAATTTAATAATTACTAATGAAAATGTGACAATATAATACAACCTAGAATGGGGAATGATTTTTAATGAATCTCCCGCCCAAAGGCACACACACACACACACACACAATCTTTGCAATTAAGCGTATGCTCCAAACTTCTCGTAATAACCGCCACCTGCTACTTTCAAACTTTTTTTATTATGTAGACAAGCCGTTGTTGGTATATATATTCTCTATAATTTCATATGTAATTTAGATGATTCCATTATTTACTATTTGATGAGATTTCTCATTGATTTACAGAGGATGGATTTCGATATAAAAAAAAAAAAAAAAATTTATAGACAATGAATGTAAGAATGAACAATTCAAAACAACATATGCGCACATGAATGCAAATAATGCTGAACATAGATATTTTATATATACATGTACTATAGCTAATAAATTGTACTCGTAATTGCGATGGGAAGTAGGTCCAAACACACAATTTTATTATATAACCATGCATATATAACAACGGGGCCAACGTAAAACAGAGAAGGCCAAACACTTGAAGACAAATTGTAGAGAAATACAATACTCTCACACTTTTATAATACCAAAACAAACATAAATATGATAGTCTCTAATTGTGATACCAAAACATACATAAGATCTTGTGATGCTCACTTATTTTCGTAGATCAGGCTGATGGCTTGGCGTTTTCTCCACACACGATATGTAAATAGGTGGATTTTAGAAGTGTGGCTTGTGATAAAGTCTAATTGGAGGAATTGGAGTATGAAGTGGATCAATAAAAAGTGTAGGTGTTAACTTCTTCTCAGCCTGTGAATTTTCAAAATGGATAATCACAACTTAATATACAGTCATTTTGTGTAGGTATTGACTTTTTCTCAGCCAGTGAATTTCCAAAAGTTGGACAACCTACTATAGAATCTGCACAAATGATACAATCATCACAATAGAGACAACAGTTACCTTCTGTAAGTGTTGACATTTTCTCAGCCTGCGAATTTTCAGATGGAGGTTTATAAGCCTGATAATCATATGCAAAGCTTGGAGTGATGAGAAGCATCACTCCAAAAAGAACACTAGCAAGTGTTTAGACGACATTGTTGAACTGTACTTGTGTAAATGATATGCTAATAACAGAGATCTGATACAATTTATAGTGCAACTAGGGAGGGCAATTGATGTGTTCATCTTGTAATCCATTATATTTTATTATAAAATATATGTAATAAATAAATTACGATAAAAAAAAATAATAAAGTCCAGGTTGGCTGGTGTACTCAGCCGCTATTTTTGTGTATATTGCTGCACGGATGTATGTGAAAAGGTGGAAATCCCTCGTGTTTTCTTCAGTTTTTTTTTTTCTCTTAATTTGGTTGTACTATTTATATATATATTTTTAAAATATTTGGTTGTACTATTTGCTAGACATAACCATTGTTGTGGATATATATATATATGGTTTATCGTTTGTCATATCACTTGACATAAAGTTTTGTCAAGTTACCTCAAAACTACGTTGTTTTGAGAGTTAGGGAAATTAATGAAGGGTAGCAAAACACCCTTCATTAATTCCCCTAACATTCAAAACAACATCGCTTTGAGGTTAAGGGAATTAATGAAGGGTCTTTTAGTAAAATTTATATAATAAATACAAAAACAAAAATACCTAAACATTCTTCATTAACTCCTCTAACTCCCAAAACGGTATAGTTTTGGGTTGACTTGACAAAACCTTATGTTAAGTAATATGATAAACCCATATATATATATATATGTGTGTGTGTGTGTGTGTGTGTGTGTGTGTGTGTGTCTGTATTTATACACACAAATATATATGTAACATATATATATACACACACACATATGATATGTATATATACAAATATATGTGTATATATATTATACTAGTATCTAACTGATTTCAGTGAAGAAATGCATATTTAGTGACCAAAAACTTTAATGACCATTAACATCGGGAGCTGGATGGGATTGTTTGTGGCAAAGATAGTCATATGGTGGGATTATCCCACCATCCCTTAGATCCCAAAGCCTTTAATGACTATCAAAACCACAAAATCATTTTGTTGAAATTATGCAAAATAATATATTAAATAACTATCAAAATAAAAGGCAACCCGTTTCAGATAATTTATTGCACTAGAGGCAAAACTTACTACGCTTAAAGCACGTTTCACCATTTAAAATAGAGATCTAGAACATGTTTTTACCAATTCATTATATTAAAAGATCAAAGCAAAAAGGGCATGTTTTAGGGAATTTTCTACACTTGTTTTCACCATTTCACATAGTGATTTACACATATGTTTCATACGTAAAAAAGTGTTGTAAATCTCTAATCTGAAATAGTGAAACTCGCTTCAAGTGTAGTTACTTCCCTGAAACATGCCCTTTCACTCTGATCTTTATAAGTGAGGAATTTGTAAAAAACAAAAAACAAAAAAAACAAAAAAACAAAAACAAAGAAACAAACAAAAGCATTTTAAATTGCTAATTTAAAATGTTGAAATTGACTTGAAGTGTAGTAAATTCTCTGAAACGTCCCATTTACTTTTATCTTTCTAAGTGTGAAGTTATTAAAAAAATAGAGTGTTGTAAGTAAAGTGAAATGGTAAAATTATCTTTAAATGTAGTAAATTTGTCCTCTGGTATGATAAATCCCTTGAAATGTAACCTTTTACTTGGATCTTTCTAAGCGTGGAATTTGTAAAAAGGTGTTGATCGTTAATGTGAAATGGTGAAACTCGTTTTATGTGTAGTAAATTCTTTTAATCATAGTCTTTTATTTTAGTAGTTATTTTATTGGGAAAATAATAGAAAAAATACCACTTAAACTTTGAAATTCTGTTGACAATAATAGTAATAGGATTAATAAGAATAGTAAAGCAATTGACAACTTGTTATGTTAGCAATAGGTACTTTTTTTTTTTCAAATCTTATATATTATTTTGCATTATTTACACAAGTGGTTTAGTTCCTCAATGGCTTTTAAAGCTTCGATCGCTTATGGCTATTTGCGATGGTGGTAGGGCTTCTTCTTTTTTTAATAAAAAAAGTGAAAGGTAAAATTGTAAAAACACTAACATTTTTAAATATTTTTGGTACTGTTGATTGATTTGGAATTTTCAAATTGTGATATTTTCTTGGGCTTTGTATATTTTAAAGGAATTCTATAGAATTTTTCTCATCATTATATATCTAACTTATTTTAGTGAAGAAATGCATTTCTTACTCTTCATGCAAATATAAGTATATGTGTGTGTTAGACGTATTGTTTTCGGCTCAGACTTTGTTAGATGAAAATGACTCGATTGGTCCCAAAGAGTACGAACAGCAAGATTCCTTTTAATATATTATTTAAAAAATACATTCTTTCAAGGAGATCAAAGAATTTAAAAATATAATACTCATAATATCTAAAATACTATTTTCCCTTTGCTTTCAACATATTTATAAATTCATTTCTGAAACATAACTTTTATATACAAAGAAAAAATAGCGCTAAAAGTTAGAAATTGAGATAAAACTTTTTCAGGTTAGTTAATTCTGTAGAGACAAAATTTTGAAATTATTTGTTGAAGTGACTCAGATTATGATTTCTTGTGCAGGTAAAAAGAGATTATGATTTCTTGTGTAATCCGGTGGCGGATTAAAATCACTGTCTACCAATTTTATAGTAGGCCTGTTTGGAGTAGCTTATTTTTCAGCTTTAGTGTGTAAAAAATGTCAGCTTGCTTTTAAGCCATCGAATAGTGAGAAAAAGCCTTGTTTGGATTGTCCATTGCCTTGACTTAACTTTAAGTCAAAAAAAGCTCAAAAATCCAGTTAAGGAAAAAGCTCTAGAATCCAGCTTTTTCCATAACGCTCTTAGTTTTTTGACGTGGGCCCTACCACTTCTACCACCATCAATCCAAACACAAATCGTTATCTATAACCTGACTTTTTTCCTACCGAGCTTTTTTTAAAGTCAGATAGCTTTTAAGCCACCGCTCCTACCGCCAACCCAAACAGACCCGGTATATACATATGTGTCCTTCTGAAATAAAAAAGGAACACAAAATTTATTTGAAGCTCCATCAACCATATGAATACAGCTGGATTTGGATATATCCCATCGTTGAATCTCTCTTCAGCTATAAGCAAGTGTTATCTTTGGTAATGAAAAAGAGACAATATAATATAATATAGGGTTTACCGTTTGTCATATCACTTGACATAAGGTTATGTCAAATCACCCCAAAACTACGTCGTTTTGAGGTTAGAGGAATTAATGAACTCTCAAAACGAATATTTAAAATCGCATTACAGTATCTAAAATTAACTTTCAATACCTAGTTAATTCGTGGTCTATTGGTGTCACCTAATAGTGTTACAGTATCTAAAATTAATTTTAAAATCATAACTTGGGCAACACAATTATAATTAGAAATATTCAAGAGTTCATACAAAAACATATGCAAATATATGACAAATGTCTTTAACAATGAAAATGATCCTACGATACTATTGTGTCTATCAACAACCAAATTATTGGATAAATTATTTATCAAGAGGTCCTGCTCTATCATTTCGTCAACTATTCTCTTCGGTTTTCATATGCACCTTTTCATAGGATTTCACATTGCTTAATCTACTTTCCTCATCGGCACATCTAATGACCTTCTTTCTATGTGTCCAAACAATCTTGTTTTTTCTTGTATAAGCAGATATCCATCTTAAAATCCTTATCTCAACTACCCTCTTTTCTAGTTTCTACCCATGTTGTCCTTTTAAAACCCAACAATCACTACCATATAGTATTGTTGGTCGTATAGGAGCGCACATGGCTAAGGGTTTTTAAAGAAAATGATTATTATTTCCAAGGCCCAAATCAAATGAAGGTGATTAGCTATGTTATTATGTAATGATTCCATGTGAGCCTTAAAAGAGCTATCTCTTATTGAGATATTTTCTAACATGATGGG
Organism: Acacia acuminata; assembly: GCA_019022655.1. NCBI lineage: Eukaryota > Viridiplantae > Streptophyta > Magnoliopsida > Fabales > Fabaceae > Acacia > Acacia acuminata. Next base: position 3,007,149 of record JAFJYI010000028.1, on the reverse strand, counting down.
TAAGATGAGCTCATGATCTTTAGGGTCATAGACCCTTAGACTAGGGTTGTCTATATAATGCATACACCGTCCTTGTGATGTATTTTTATGTGGAGTGACGCTAGATACATGCTCAGGTAAAGCAGCAATTAGCCACCTGATTCTAGAGGTTTTATCAAAGGTAGATCCAAAAATTTATGGAATATAAATTTTTTTTTAAAGCAAAGCTTTGAATGCATTAAAAAATAAAAGAATATAAAGGGAAAAGCAAAATTAAATCCTATTAGAAATAATAAGGCTGGACACCATATATTTTAATAACAAAAGTATATTACAATAAAAATAATTACAATGTCATATTTTTTTTCCCCTAAAATGAGCAATCACGGCAGAAAATCACAAGAAAAAAACAAATACCAAGACCCAATGTTTGCTCAACCTAATTTTTCTTAGAAACCCAAATCTCAGAAACCCCCAAATCACATAAACACACAAAGTGGACTGTGATTATAACTAATGACGGCAAGTGGCAGAGGAAGTAAGAGACTAGTTAATTAAATAGAGAGGAAGGAATATATATATATATATATATATATTGAAAGATGGAAATTTAAGGGTGGGCACGTGCCCCCAACTTAACATGTGGATCCGCCTCTGGGTTTTATTGATTATGTATGGATGACAATGAATATTATCATCAATAATATATGCACACACACATATGCCCTCGACTGTCCTATTTTAGGAATAACCCTAGGTTGGGGCATCTACCCTAAGAAAGGAAGGTACTAATTAATTGGATAGGTGAATAATTTTCACTCATATATATGTGCAATGATTTCAAGGCAAATAAGAATCAACCATGGAATCAGCTGTATAACTTTAATTATTGTTAGTACGAATCGACCATTTTACATCTTTCTCCATTGGTATTTAAGGTAAAAATTTAGGATTCTACCTCATGGTTATTATCATTATGCCATATAACTCCCAAATTTAATGATTTCTAGTATTTACACTGCAAGAAAAATCAAGTTTAGCTACGGAAAAATTCCGTAGCAAAACAGGCTTTTTCCGTAGCAAAACGAATTTGCTACGGAATTTTTCCGTAGCAAAAAACGGCGTAGCAATTGCGACGGAAAAGAAAATCCGTCGCAATTTGCGACGGAAATTCATATCCGTCGCAATTTGCTACGGATATTTTTTTTTCGTAGCAAATTTGCTACGGAATATTTTCCGTAGCAAATTCGAAATTTTTGCTACGGAATGTTTTCCGTAGCAAATTCGAAATTTTGCTATGGATTTTTTTTTCGTAGCAAATTTGCTACAGAATTTTTTTCCGTAGCAAATTCCCAAATTTGCGAAAATTTGCTACGGAAAAATTCCGTAGCAAAACTAATAAATTAAAAAAAAAATATTTTTTTAAAATTTTTTAAAATTTTTTTCAGAAAAGTGAGTACAAAAAGTAGTGTACCATGGATATAATAACAATTACAAAGAGTTTACATAGAGAAAACAAAATATATATAATAATGTTGCAAATAGCAAATAGTAAAAAGTATCCTAAATGCGGCGTTGTGATCATCATCATCACCAATGGTCATCATCACCGGAGCCGACCCCGAACCCTTGTCTTTCATTAGGGACTTGAGTTGAAGCCGCATCAGTATCATCATCTCCGCTTGCTTTGAGTCATCTCTGCTTTGATCATCTCTCGTTCGAATCGCAGCGGCCATTTGCTGCATCATCTCCGCTTGTTGGGTCATCTGTCGCATCATCTCTCATTCCCGAATCATCGTTTGCCTCATTATCTCCTCGTTCTGAAGTCGGCCTCATCATCTCCTCGTTCTCGAGTCATCTTGTGTTGCTTGCTCCCCGCACCAAAGCCTTCATCTTCTTCAAAATCATCTGCAAAAACATTATGAAGTACATTTATTAGTTGAACTTCATTTGAATGGACAAAGAGAATGGAAATTATCAATATTAAATGTAGTACATTTACCCGAAGAAACACCTTCAATGTCGCATAAGGAGCGCTTTGTTTGCTTCATCGGTGACAAGAGGCACCGTATCCAAAGACTCTCCCTTTCTTATTAAATCCGCCGTAGCCTCAAAGAACGGACTCTCGTTATCGGATCGAGAGGATGTGGGGTCTCTCTCCGTGACAACTTCCGAAAGGTTTCCTACAAGTACAAAAATACATAACAAATAAGACATGTAAAATGAAATAAATATGGTGGTGCATAAAATAAGTAATAAAGGCAATAAATGTCTAACCGCTACTTGCTGCGCCTTTGGGTTAATCCACTGCCTCTCACTCCCTTCAGACTACCGGGAATGGGTGCGCTCAAAGGTAACCCACTCAATCGATCCTACGAACTTCCCCAGACTCTAACTGCAAACGCAAATGATGACATTAATTAATCACTTCAAAGTACAAAATATTGGATACCTAAATAGAAAATAACGTGTACTTACAACTTTTCGTCGATGCTCACTAATTGGAATGGAGCCGCCAACATATGACGGTCCTTCCATTTTAGCCCTATTTTCTTTATTTTTCGCACTTGTGTTATGAAACTTCGCATCGGTGGCCCAACTCTCAAATAATTCGTCTATACGATCTGTGTGGAATCCAATCTTTCTTGCCTCTTTTACTGTCTCAATGAATAAAGCTTTTGAGACAACCAGCGACTGCCCCGTGGTTATAAGCTTTTTTCAGATCTTCACGATGTTCGTGCAACGACATATGCTTATCCGAAAATCAATAACGAACAATTAGTGCTCCAAATTTTAAAAGTACTTAATTAATAACCATAAAACAAATAACTTACCAAGAACTCATTGAACCAAGCATTTCGATTGTCCTTAGGAATCTCTTTCCACTTGGTCCAAGGATGATTGTAATTACGAATAATTGGGCCGAGATGAAATCCCCCACCGGATTATGAGGCACAATGCGAAGACGAGGACATCATGCAAATATTAGCATACAAATCAATTAGAGAAGAAATTTGTAACATTATTGGTAACTTGGCATGACTTACTCATCGTCGGGACAGATCCAAAGCTTCCCTGTCGAAGGATCATTTGTGCCCATATTGGTGTATCGGAGGAACTACATTCTTCTCCGACGTGGGCTATGAGGCGACCCAGTGTGCTAAGGAAGGAATGTGAAATATTGAAGATATTTGTACATAGATGATTTCGAAACTAAAAATACGTAAATCAATCGAAATGGTAAAGTAAACCCGTTGTCTCCCTTGCTTTTGTGGATCGGTGTGGGTAGACGTGACGACGACATATGAAGCGTCGACGGTGAAGATGCAATATAACCCGACGGTGAAGATGACATATCAAATGGCACCTCTGGGGAAGTGCTGACCCCTCTACCTCCAGAGGGAGCAGATGGCGTCGCCCTACCCCCTCTTATAGGAAGGGGTCGGGCTCGACCACGACCACGTCCACTACTTGAACGTCCTCTTGGATGCTCCATTTCTGAACACTTATAGACATAATGTCAAAAAATATAAATAAAAAAAAAAAAAGATATTTGGTTAATATTATAGTAGCGAAGTAACAATGTATGTAGTATAACAGATCGTCAGAAACAAAGAACTAACACAAATCAACCGGACGATTCATGTTCATCGACATATGCTTGCACGGCTTCCTCTGAAGTCTCATAGTCATCGAACTCAGATTCACTATCAGAGTACATCACTTCTGCCTCATCGTCTGATTCCTGATCGTCAATTTGTATAGGAATCAATTCTAAATCCAAAGTATAATCAAAGAGATTCCTTGGTACTTCGTCGTCGAAGATGTTTATGGGCAATACATGTTCCACATCGGCTTGGAACGGTTCCTTCATGCCGTCATTTGCTTCCGACTCTTTCGACTTAGGTATAATATTCTCGTGCTTTGGTTTTGATAACTCCCACCCACCCTTGGCGATGTGGGGTATGATGTATAGTAAACTTATTCTCGCCTGTTGAGCAAGGATGAATGGGTCATAACTAACCGTATATCTCCTTGTCCAAAGGATCTCAATATTTCCATGTTTGTCCACTTTTGTCCCACGGGACTGTTATCAAACCACTCACATTTAAAAAGGGTCACCACCTTGTCCCACGGGTAACTCAGCTGAATTATGTCAACTAACTTCCCGTAGTAGTTAGTCTCCACCCCGCCAACTTGGTCACCTCGACAACATACACCGTAATTGCAACATAGTGTACCACGTCCGCGTCAACGCTTGAAAATCGATACCCATTGATTATATATTTGTTGCATCGGGTAACACTAATTGCAGCTCCATAAGATAAACTCCACGCAACTTTATTGGGATCTGGTCGATTTTTCACGAAATATTGACGAAACCATTTTGGAAACTCAGAGTTCGTGTATTGATCAACTTGTGACACCGACATTGAAGGATTGTCCGATCGGACCCAATTAGAGTAGAAACTGTAACAAAGAACTGAAGTTAATACTTTAATACTTACCGTAATAGTAAAAAAAATCTTACTTTAAGTGCATTGGCCTCTTCACGGTTGTTTAGAATGTACCACTCTGCTACTTGCTTATCTCTTCCGTCAAGAGTTGACCTCCAATGTTTTCCCACGACTCGCCCTGGATAATTAAATATTGATATTTGATCACTCGTATCACCGGCAGCATCGTTGCGAGGTACCCCCTCCATCTTGTCATCATTTCGGGGGATAATAGTATGACGCAAATTTTGCGGCCTCTTCAACTAGATATGCTTCAACGATAGATCCTTCAACGTACCTTGGATTTTTGATCTTGTGTTTAAGTGTGCGTAAAAACCTACAATGGAATATCGAGGGTATTTATAAATTAAAGCACCATGTAGGTCAATTAATAACAAATAAAAGAAATATATGTATTACCTCTCAAACGGATACATCCACCTATATTGTTGTGGCCCTCCTGCCCTTACTTCGTAGGCCAAGTGAACAGGCAAGTGTTCCATTGAGTCAAACATGCTAGGAGGAAACACCATCTCTAACTTGCATAGCATTATGGGCATGCTCGTCTCCAGTGTCGTAACTTTTCAACATTAAGCTCGGAAACACGAGATTTCTCTAAAGAACATGGAAAATTCAGTCGAAATAGACCATATATGAATCGGTAGTGCTTTGAAGACCCACGGCAACAATCTCGGAAAAAACATGACAATCATGACTCTTCATCCCGAATAACTTCCCCTCGTGCATGTTGACACATCTTTTCAAGTTTGACGCATAACCGTCCGGGAGTTTCGGATCTTTAACCCATTGCAACAATTCTAAATTCTGCTCTTTGTTGAATGTGTAAGGCGCTCTAGGTTTGGAAATCGTCCGTGCCATTCTCGGCAAATGCAAAGCAGGCCTTTTGCAAATCGCTTCTATGTCTAGTCTCGCATTGACGTGTCCTTCGTCTTGCCCTTGGTGTCCATCACGTTAATGCAGAATATTGCAAAACACATTCCTCTCGATATGCATGACATCGAGGTTGTGTCTTAACAATTGATCTTTCCAATATGGTAGTTCCCGAGAAGATGCTTGCGTTTGTTCCAATGATGATCAATGCCATATCCCTCGAGGTTCGGAAGCAGCCCCTCTTCGACACTTTGAATGTACTTGACCCTCCCATATTTCTTGGCCACTTAAACGACGAGGTTGATCTGCTTGTTCGACAACATTTCGCGTAAAGTCTTTTCTATTTCTCCCGAACGGATGATCGGGGGTAGGAATCACCGGTGCTGTCAAACCAACGAGACTTTGTGACGTGTGTTGCAAGCTAAAACCCATGTTCTGCTCAAGACATACCGGGCATGCCGGCTTTCCGGACGTTTGCCGGCCCACTCAACATACCATATGCGGGGAAGTCATTTATCGTCCACATTAAGGCGGCACGCATTGTGAAATTCGGCTCAATGATATATCATACGTCAAAACCCCTTCACTCCACAACATCTTCAACTCGTCTATCAAAGGCCCGAGGTACACATCTATCTTCTTTTTGGGTTGGATGGCCCGGGGATTAACGCGTTAAGGAACAAAAACTCTCTTCTCATACACATAGAAGGTGGGAGGTTGTACGATGTCACAATGACGGGCCAACAGGAATAATTCTTGCCCATATTGTCAAAAGGAGCGAACCCATCCGAACATAGACCAAGACGGACATTACGGGGATCCATAGCAAAGGAAGGATTCACCTCGTCAAATTTACGCCATGCTTCGGCCTCAGATGGATGCGTCACAAAGTTTTCATCCCTGTGATGCTCCCGATGCCATCTCATGTGAGTAGCTGTTTGTTCTGATGCATACAATCTCTCGAAGTCTCGGTAACCGGAGGAAAGTACCACATCTTGCTTAATGCTTGACGGGTCATTTTCCTTCCTTTCCCCACAACTTTATATCTATCATGTCCACGAGAATTTACAACTGGTCATTTCAAGATCATCCTTGTAATACAACATACATCCTCTAGGGCAGCAATGTATTTTTTCACATCCAAGCCCAAGCTCTTTCACCTTTTTTTTTGCTTGGTAAAAATCTTTCGGCAAATTATTATTTTTGGGAACAACCTTGCTTATGATCTGCATCATTTCGTTGTAGTTCCTCTCACTCATATGGTGATCAGTCTTCAAGCTTAGTGTTGCTAGGGTAGCCGATAGCGATGAATATTCACTATTTTCAAAGTGTTCGCAACCTTCCCATAACGGACGTTGCGCTTCTTGGAGCATTTTATAGAACCTATCGGCTTCCTGATGAGGATCCTCTCCCATGTATGATGGTTGACTATGTGTATTGGTCTCCTCTCCCATGTATGACGGTTCATCATGAGTAACGGATCGAAATATCGGCCGATCGACGGTCCCGCGTCGTCCATAACCAACTGCTCATATTGATTAAGGTTGTCTCGATGACTCATCCCCCGTAATAACCACTCGGTGTCGGTGTACGTCGGACTTCGTCATGACATTCCCAACACTCATAATCTTTCATGAAGCCCTTTTTACACAAATGGATTTTAACCTCGTCAAAATCTTGAAATCTTAAACACCTACATTTGACACACGGACACCGATCTCCCTACTTGAATTAGGTGAATGTGCCAAAGCAAATTCGATGAACTCTTTCAAACCCGCCAAGAATGCTAGAGTTAGTTGTCTTCTCTCAGTTAGACGATTGTACATCCAACTTCTATCATGGTTGCCTTCCATATTTCCTAGCTAGTTCAGGTACTAACTTAATTAACATCTCAACATGCAACAAATATATAAAAGTGGTCAATTCAACGGAATAAGTATTTAGTATAAAATTTATCAATTTACAAATTATTTTAATAAATAAACCATTGATTTGAAATTTTAAAGTGCAATTGGTATTTTTTTCCATGTATACTTTTTTAGAAATATTTATAAGATATTTTTAAAAAGAATATTTAACCCGAATAAATTTTTTTCCAATTTTCGTTTTTACGACTTCTAATGTTTATTGCAATTTTTTGCTCCTTTTTTCATTTAAGCGTGAGTTTATGTTGCAAACTTAAAATTCCAAACAAAAATTAATAAATTAATAAATTTTTAATATTGGAAATACTAAAAATGCCTTGAAAGTACAAACTTTCTATAAAAATATATTTAAAAAAAAAAGTATACTTTCACCTAACATAAAAAGTACTAGATAAATTAATATCCTATACATTTGAGAATATTTTATTTTAAAGGGAACAAAAAAAAAACAAATAACATGTACACAAAGTAAACTAATTAAAATAAAATATTATTACCAACATAGGGTTGGTTTAGCGGTATAAGGCTTTGATTACTTTTGTAATTTATTTTCGTCCCAAAAAACAATGCAAGATTAAAAAAATCAAAATTATTAAAACTCAATAATTAAAAAAATCATGAAATCTTCTACACATTATAACTATAATCCAAATTAATAAACACATTGAGTATAGAGATCTTTATGTAATTAATAGATTCAGCCAAAGAAGATACTAAAACCAAAAAAAAGATCTAAACTCATATAATTGATAATCTTCTGCCAACATACATATTTCCACTATGTAACAAAGCAAATCTAACATAGATATCATATAACTATAAGCAAAAAATATACTTCAAGCTAACCTGTAAAATTATAAGTGTTAGGATTTGTTTGATAATTCCCTTATGAAGATCTTAGTACTAAGTCAGCGGTACCTACAATAATTTTTTATCTCGGTAATACAATTATTTAGAAGTGTTAAAAAAAAAAACCTGCGGAGGAGCTGAAGGGGGAGGAGCTGGGGGCGCGAGCGAGGTGGGGAGGAGCCGAGGGCGCCGGAGGGGGGAGCGGAAAGCGAGGAGCCGAAGGTCGCGCCGGAGGGGGAGCCGAGCGGGCGCGGAGCCGAAGGTCGAGGCTGAAGGGGGAGAAGCCGGGGCACGGCTGGGTCGCGAGCCGAGGGGGAGGAGCCGAGGGCGCCGGAGGGGGAGCCGAGGGCGGCGGCGGGGGTGGGGAGCGAGGGGCGGGTGGGTGGGAAGAGGGAAGAAAAAGGCGTCGGGGAAGGGGAGGAGGGAAGACGAGGTCATTAATGACCTCGTCTCTTTACGACGACTCCTGGTCCGTCGCAAAAAGAAGATTTGCGATGGACCATGAGTCCGTCGCAAAATACTTTTTGCGACGGACCATGAGTCCGTCGCAAAAAACAAAAGGGCGGCCTTTTATGCCGCCCTTTTTGACGGAATGGGACGTTTGCGACGGACTTTTTGCCGTCGCAAACTCCTTTTGCGTCGGACAACAAGTCCGTCGCAAAAAGCCAAAAAAAGGGCGGCCATTTTGGCCGCTTTTTTGTGACGGATCCTGGATCCGTCGCAATAACTTAGTGTATGGGCGGCCATTTTGGCCGCCCATTTGCGCGACAGTAATGAAATCCGTCGCAAAGTTTGCGACGGATATCAAATCCGTCGCAAACTATCCGTCGCAAAGTTTTTTACTTTGCGACGGAAAATTAATTCAGTCACAAAGTTCCATGAATTTGCTACGGAATTTATTCCGTAGCAAATTCCGTCGCTATCTATACATTTTCTAGTAGTGTTATTCATATAACCTTCAATTATACAATTAAGTTGTTTAATTCTCTTCTTTATGTTTAAGTGTACAATTTATTTATAATTTTAAGTATATGGTGTATGTGAATATTATTCATACACCAATGGAGTTTAAGAATTAATTATGAATTTTCAAAGATTGCCAAAGATTAAGGATGTTATTGTAAAAATAGTAATCTTGGAAAGTAAGTTTAAGTCTCAAGTTATTTACTAATTCTAGAACATAAAATGCATTCAAGTAGTTCAAAGATTGTTTCATTTGCTCTATTATACTCATAAGTTAAGGTGTGATATCATATATATGTGTCTATATATATATATATATATAATTTTAAAAGGAAAATACTTAGGTCAAGTTCTTTAAAGGGAAAATGACATAAAAATACCACTTAAACTTCAAAATCCTATTGATAATAACAGTAACAGAATTAACAAAAATATTAAAGTAATTGACAAATTATCGATAAATTATTGGATTGTATTAAAGTAACTTGAATGTTGTTATTTTGTATTCTTGTTCAATATTGTCGGAGATTATTATCGGTTTATGATTGGATTTAAGATATTTGCATGTTTAATTGTTGTCCTACAGGTGGTTTATTGATTTAATTATTGCCCCGCAAAAAAAAAAAAAAAAAAAAAAAAAAAAAAAAAAAAGCTGGTCTGCCGACCTCGGTCTAGGCGGTCCACTGGACCGTTGGTCCAACCCGAGCTCGGGCTAGTCTTGGACCGAGACTAGACTAGATCTCAGGCTAGATTGTCCAACTTGAAGTCCCTCCTAGACCAAACCTCAGGTTGACCCCTAACCCAATCTGGTCTGGTCCATGGACATCCCTAGTCCTGATGCAGCAGGGCAAAGTGGTGGCTTACGCCTCTCGACAATTTAAGCCTTATGAATTGAATGGCCTACACATAATTTGGAGCTAGCAACTATTGTGTTTGCTTTACAGCTATGGCGACATTATTTATATGGCACTACCATTGAATTGTATTGCGACCACAAAAGTCTCAAGTAAGTATTCGATTAGAAAGAACTCAATATGACACAATAGCGGTGGATGGAGTTGCTAAAAGACTACAACTTGGAGATTAAATATCATTCAGGAAAGGCTAATGTTGTTGCTAATGCTCTGAGCATAAAAGTGATGCTAACAAAAGAATGAGGCCTTTGGAATTTGAAATTGGAGATTACGTATTTTTGAAGGTATCTCTAGTAGCAGGAGTTGGTAGAGCACTTAAAGGAAGGAAGTTAAGCCCCTAATATATGGCCCATGGCAGCTCCAACCATGGAAATTTTTCCCAAAAGCGGAAGGGACAATCCTCCAAGTACCGTGGTGGCAACAAGAGATCCTTTCAATCAAGGCAGCGCATGCTATCAAAGACCACCAGAGTCCCGAGCTTGTACCAGATGCGAGAAGTCTCATCTAGGAACAAGTTGCAACGGACAACTTGTATGTTTTAACTGCCACAAGCCGGGTCACTTCAGCAGTAACTGTGCCACTAATGGGCATGTTTGGGTTAACTTTTTTTTAGCATTGGTGGGCAAATATTTCAGTGGCTTTTAGAAAAAAAAAACCCAACTTGTCTTGTTTGGAATACCCAGTGGCTTATTTAAAAATCCCCCAACGCACTGGACTTATTTGATGCTCCAATTTGGAGCTTAATCTCCAATACGTTAGCTGACAAACTTGCCAAAAAGGGCCTTACGTGGTCTGCGTTTTTGGATGCGTGTCCGGAGGACAATCCAAATTCCCTTTTGTACTCTGTTTAATTTTGTCTTAGCTTTCGTCTGTAATCAAAAAAAAAACTTTATCCATTTTCACCCAAAAAAAAAAAACCTTTATCCATTAATTAATTTTTTTAATAATCATTTAAATTTTTTCCAAATTAAAATCTTTATTATCCTAATATTAATTCTATCTTATATTTAGGTTCAGTGAGAGTATTTAATAAAATTCATATCTTTTTTAGTCATTTTTTAGGGTTTAGGGTTTAAGGTTTAGTCATTTTTTATCTCAACTGACTTTTGAAATAATAATCCAAACACTCCTCAGTTTAGAAAAAAACCACTTCTGTAAAAGCCAAATGGACAATCAAAACACAAATCATTATCTATAACCCGACTTTTTTCCCACCGAACTTTTTTTAAGTCAACTGGCTTTTAAGCCACCATTTCCTACCGCCAACCCAAACAGGCCCAATATCCCTAAGGGGATTAACCCTGATAATTATAATTACTTTTATCAGTACTCATTCATCCAAACCGATATGCATACTTTGTCACGCTGTTATTATTCTGATGGCTAACAATAGATATAAGGGGCGTTACATTTTATATACATTTCATCAAGTTCTCCAATCTCACATGTGACCATGTGCTTCATGTTTAAATTATTATCATTTGCCAATAAATTCATATGAAAAAAGTAGGATACATGGTCATATATGATTGGAGAACTTGATGTAATTGATTTAAGTAATTTGATATAATTAAGTATGATCCAATTCAAAATATAATTACACACACATAAGTATGATTATAATTATTTTGTTCATTTTATAATTTAATATTTTAAATGTTATTTATGATTATGTTACTACAAAACACAGCCAATTAGCAATGGAATTCCATTGCTAACTAATTAGTGGCAGTCTATTCTAATCCACTATATTTTAATGTGTGTGTATTAATAAACATTTAACAAAATTTTAAAAAAAAACTTAAATAAAATAAAAATAAAGTTATCCATATAAAAAAAAATCCTCATTTCTCTTCCTAAAATAAACAAAGTAACACTATTATCTTCCCCCTCCCCTCTAATTGGTCTAAACAAAGTCATATTAAAATTCATCTTCATCTTCAACTCCCCTCCTCTGTGTTCAACGAAAGAAACCCAAAACATTGAGGTCAGGTTCCATGCATATTAGGAATTGAGATAGGTTGATCAAACATGAAAAAACATCCATTAAAGGCTCAAAGACCAAGTTATATATTTTCTCTTGTACTTATTATAAATCATCTTAACCACCTCTTCGAAACCAAGGAAATATGGTTAAACTATTAACTTTGTTTGAAAATTGAAAAAATTCCAAATTTAATCCTATTTGATAGTATGAATTACATTCAAGAAGTGAAGGAAATTGCAATTAATGAAATTTAAAATAAGTAATATTACAAAAAAATGTAATTTATATCTTACTTTGTGACTTATAATCAGAACTATCTATATATTTCTTTTTAAAAGCGCCTTATAGCTAGTGAAAACGAGAGGGAATATATTAGTATAATTACCTTAGCTATGTCAAACCAATTGTCACTTAGCTTTTCAATTCGATTCATGATCAAATTTTCCTCAAATCACTTTACCAAATAAATTCTCTTAAAATCAAGATGCATCACACCTTCACTAAGCTTGCAAAACTAACATGAAAATCAATTGTCATTTTGTCTTCAGCTAGTAGCTAGGTCATCAAAAGCCAACCTTTCATGAATTTTATTCGTTATTTAACTTCTTTGAGCCTTTAATTGTTTTTTCTGTTTAATTGTGCAAGAGAACCAACTTATAGCTCCTAGCTTGACAAGACTAACTCTGACACCACCAAACAGGAATAAGGCTAAAAACTATTTTACTCTAGTCCTTAATTTAAGGCCAAATTAACTAATTTTGGTAGATTAAGAATGTTAGGTAAGGTAGTTAATATGATACATTTTTTTGTAAAACATCATAATCGTCCTCTTTAATTACCTCACTCTCTACTTGATTATTGTTGAGGCAATACCAATATAGTTAATTTGAGAAAAGATTGATTAACATATGAAATATGTCTTATATTTAGAAAGAACGTCAACTCCTCAATTATATAATATATTTAGGACTAGAGGAGTAGCTTTCTTCATGCCAACAATAAGCAGAAAAGGTTTTTTTTTCTTTCTTTTCCCAAGAAATCGAAAGCATGCCTTGCAATTTGGAACTTATTTACCAAATTATATTATTTAACAGAATAGAAAATTATATTTTTATAAAAAAAATTATTTATTATTTACCTACAATGGTTAATATTCACTTTGATTTAAACAATGGTTAAGAAGGGAGTAAATTACAACTTATGTTAAAACACAATTTGGTTGGTTCTTGGAGTTTTGATGATAACAAGACTTAATTGATTAAAGCATTTTGTTGAAAAGAAATTGTGTTTTTGAATCAATAAATATTAATTATGTTAAGATTATAATTACTCGAGTAAATTGTTTTAATTACTCAAGTAATCCACATCTAATGAAGTTGTTGAGTGTTGACAAAATGCAAAAATGTTCGGGCAATCAATAGAAAAATTACTCGAGTAATTCTTGGTATTACTCCAAGTAATGTCAACTTCAAAAGTAAGTTCAGAGGTTGTCAAATATAGTTACTTGAGCAAGTTTAATTAATTACTCAAGTAATGTCACTAATGGAACAATCTTTCTTAACTGACACAAAATTACTCAAATAACAAATATTATTACTCAAGTAATATTTAGATATTACTCAAGTAACAAATATGTTAGTTCTCTATGTGTTTTGATGATAAGCGACAATTGTAAACACAAATTGAAGTTTGTCTTTGGTAAGTTAAAAAACTTATCTGTCAAAGGCAAACTCGAGTTTTGGTTTGGAAACTCGAGTTTTGTCTTTGACAGAGAGAGTAGCTCATTTTTAATGAACAAAGCAAAACTCCAGTTTTCTTGGGAAAACTTGAGTTTTGGACTTACGAGCACTCGAGTTTTTCATCACAAGATAAACTCGAGTTTTGACTTGTAAACTTGAGTTTTGTATTACACGAGACTTCTCACTATTTTCGATGAAGACAAAACTCCGAGTTTTCATTTGGAAACTCGAGTTTTGGCCATACTGAGAGTCTTTAGCATTTTGAACATATGCAAACCCAGTCTTGATCTAAAACTCCAGGATTTCACTTTGCCATGAATTTTCTAAGTTTTCTCAAAGCTTTGTGAGAAAACTCGAGTTTTGGTTTGGAAACTCGAGTTTTCACTTGGCGAGAGCTCTCATGTTTTACTCGGTTTTGAAAACTCCAGTTTTTCACAGAAAATTCCAGTTTTGACTTGGCTTAGATTTCTCAATGTTTTCATACTTAAATGAAAACTCGAGTTTTGTTACGAAACTCGAGTTTTGGCCAAGCCGAGAGCTTTAAGCTTTTTCAATGTTTTGAAAACTCCAATTTTGGATGAAAACTTCAGTTTTGATGTTTTGGACTAAAACACATACTTCTCATTAAAAGTCCAAAACTCGAGTTTGGTTTTGGAAACTCGAGTTTTGAGTTTCATTCAAAAATGTATTCCAAAGCTCAAATCGTGACTTTCCTCTGGATGGAGGAAACTCGAGTTTGGTTATGGAGACTCGAGTTTTGCCTTAAGTGCACGAGTTGAAAACTCTTGTTCGGAAGAACAAACTCGAGTTTGTGTCGCAGTCGAAATTCAAATCGACGAATTTGTGAAACCTTCTTGTTTGATCTTAATACTTCCTATTATCATTCTCTAATATTCCTAGCTATGTTTAACCACTTTGTTAGTGAGTTTCAGATGATTTAGAGGATGTTTATTGAAGGTTTAAAGCAAAAGTAAAAAGTGACGTCAGCACATTAAATGCAAAACCCAGAAAGCTTGCATACTTTTGGGTAATCCTTTTGCACACGTTAACAAAGAATTAATGTTTGATTTCCACATCCAATAGCTGCTATTCCAACGGATTAATATTCAAGAAGTCAACCCTAGACTTCTGTGCAACTGGATTAAGTGAAGAGTAGAGAGAGAAGAAGACCAAAGCTTAACCAAATTCTTGTCTAATGAAGGCAACAGTTATATTGAAGATTGCAACAATCATTTAATGCTCTCTTGGTATAAATAGAGCTGCATTCAATTCTTCTCAACTAACACGTTTTGGTCGATTTCCTTGATGGCAAGTGAACCAGTCGAACAAGTAATAAAGTGTAAGTATAGAGTATCGTCCCACAGAGACTGAGATACCAAGAAGTGACGCTCGATTGCTATGATAGTTGCGTAAACAGAAAGTAAATATAATTGGTTTGAGAGGTTTATGTAGTTATGCTAATAACAGAAATAAACAGAATGATTTAATTTTGAGAAGATATCGGTAAGTTAGGCTGAACTCGGAATCATCCTTGAGCGTTTCAATCCCCCAGTTACTCTACCCATTGCTATAGCATCTATACTGCACAACTTCCGCAATGCTACAGCATAGCCACTAACTACAATGCTATCTGGTTAACCCACTACTATAATCTACCGAAGCTTCCGCGTCCGATACATATGATACTAACTATACTCCTTCCATATTCCTATGGCAACTTTCTAGTTAGATCTGCTTTACACATAGGATGTCAAGGTTATGAGAGGTAGACCCATTCCTGAAGCCTATAATAATAGGTCAAGCTGTGCACGGGCTGCCTAACAAACACTGTTTCTCAGAGGTCTAACTTTGACTCCTTGTCAGTAAGCCGAGGCCACAAATCTAGCCCTTAGCTTCCGCTAATCGACTAGTAATTAATGCACTGATAAGCAAACCAAATCTATTAAATTAAGAACTTGTAACTGAGTTCATTTTACACTTAAGAAATCATCCTCATTCAGTCTTAAGAAATCAGTTCATGACTGACGAGGGAAACACAAAACAGATAGTAACATAATGACCCATGATCTAAATACTAAAATAAAAGAGAAAACAGAAAGCTTGATGAAGTTCCGACGGTGTGGACGAAGCCCTGTCACGTCACCACTCCATGTCTTCTTCTCTCCGTCGTACTGCAAGGAAGGATGCTAGGTTGTCCTGGAAATCTCATGCGTTGTGAAATCTCTCACTCTTCTTTTGAGTCTGCTGAATGTGGAATCTCGTTCTAGGCTCTGTGCGACTCTCCTAGGGTTAGCTCTGTTGTTTCCTTATATAATCAGGCTTTCTTGCGACGTAAGTTACAGCGAGTTGGGCCTTTCCTAATCCGTCGAGATCTATCGTATCTCTCAATCTAAGTATATTGATTACTGTTGATCTTGTGGGATTATTCAAATCTTTTAGTTTCGATCCTCCGTATCTTCTATTCCGTTATGTCAGCAATCTACCTGTCATTATCACCCTTCTCTTTTATTCCTGAAATCACCTAGATAAAAAGGTCAGAAAACATGCCGCATAGCATTGCGTCCTCTACTTTGCTATAGCTTTCGTGATGCCTTACATTGCACTTCGAGTTGCTATCAGAATGCTATAGCATCGTATCAGCTTTACTATACGTTCTTTCTTAAAAACCATGTAAATTGCTCCTTTCTTAGCACATGTTTAGGATGTAGATGGTTTCTGTCCTTCAGTTCTCTATATCATGAATATAAGCCTTTTTGCTTAGATTGTCTGCAGTTAAGCTCGTATTTACCATTCAATTCAGTCATAAAATATAGGGAAAAAATGGCATGATTTGTGCTCATCACACATCTGCTGAAAACAAATTGCATTCAAGTCTTACACTTATACTTTCAGTTTTCACTTGTAAAGTATCTTCTGATACATTAAGCTTCAGTGTTTATCATTATCCACTCTTAGAAAGAGTTTTCTTGTTTGTAAATCATTTATTGTAAAGAATCACAAGTCAGGGGACTTGGTGATTGGGTTCATTGATTGCAACTTGTAAGGGGGAGTAAGTTCTAGTGAGAGAATTACTCTTGAGTACAGAGTGTGTAATCAATTGAGATAGTGAAAATCCTAGAGAGTCTGGGGACTGGACATAGGTCAAGAGGTTGGACCGAACCAGTATAAATCCCTGTGTCCTGCTCTTCTTCTCTACTCTCTGTTCATATCTGTCTTTATCATTCAAAATAGAGCATTTCGAAAAAGATTTTAAAATCCCCAATTCACCCCCTCTTGGGGATTTAGCGACCTTCAAAATATTGTTACTCAAGTAATTTTTGGTTCAAGACATTATTATCGCGAGAAGCCTTTAGAAATTACTTAAGTAACACAAAACGTTACTCAAGTAATTTTTAGATATTACTTAAGTAACATAAGATGCTACTCAAATAATTTTGATACAGTCGCTTATTTTCAAAGAACTATTTGTTATTACTTTCGAACCTTATTCAAGTAACATATATATGCTTTGTAAGTAATTTCGCTACAGAGTTTATTATTTTAAATGCTTGGGATATTACTCAAGTAACAAATGTTGTTACTCAAGTAATATCTTTCTAGTGGGATTTTATTTTGAAAATATGCAATATTACTCAAGTAATTTAGAATGCTACTCGAGTAAGTATCTTCAAAATTCCAAAACACTTCGCTAAATCGGTAAACTCAATTCTAATCTTTATGGGTCATTACATATTTATTCTTAATCTCACTCAAACTCATTTTTATCATTTCTAATCATCTTTTTGAGTGACTTTTAGTTGTTTAACAAATGCTTAAGTTGTGATTAGCCGAAAAGCATCCGACATGTCAATAGCATTTAATGCTCGCCGTAAACAAAGTCTACAAATGAAACAAATGCTCTAAGCACATGAATACATTCCTTCGAGGTGTACTTATTCCAGCAATTATTCTGAGTCAACTTCTGCACAAGTATGGTGACGGCAAGTGAATTAATGAAGCAACGTTCGACTGCGCCTAACGGAAACCATCTGTGCCTAACGAAAGTTTAAACAAGTCTAACGGCTACTTCCAACAGACATTCAACGATCGTATTCTAAACGGGAAGAATTGCTTAACGGTCGAATGCTCTCCATTAACTATAAAAGGCGAGGATTCAAGATGGACGATGATGAGAGCTTGCACTGTCGAAATGCTGACATTGTGAATCCAACATTTATCTCATACGCTCTCTATTCTCAATGCTTACATAGCTCATCATAGAGAGTGAAATGATTTGTATTGTACTTCAGTGTTTATTCATTCACTTTTGAAAGAGAGAATATTCATTATAATTACTTATTTGTTTATCTGAGAGTTACTCAAGACTGGGTGATCTTGAGTGGGAAACCCATTGTATTGATTACATCTTGTAAGGGGAGTGAATCCTATTGAAAGGATTATTTCGAGTGCAAAGTGTGTAATCAAGTAGGTGTATTGATTACAACTTTTAGGAGGGAGTGAATCATAGTGGGAAGATTATTTCAAGTACAGAGCGTATAATCAAGTTGTATAGGTTTATCTTGTGCCTAGATTAAACAAGAGGATAGTGGATTGAAAATCTCAAGCGGATGGATTGGACGTACCTAGGTCAAGGATTGGGTCGAACCAGGATAAATCATAGTTTACATATTTTCTTCTCTAAACTCTTATATTTCCAAAGCATACATGTTTGAATGATTGACTATCACTTTCACTACTACAAATATTGGATATCACTACCCTAAAAAACGTCCTTATTTTAAAATAGGAAGTAAAAAATGAAGGTAGTGGCAATCTTGTAATTATATCGAAGGAAAATGAGCCTTCAGCTTCCTGAATTGTTGTTTAGGACTTATAAAATTTTATTTTGTCGTCCAAAAACCATTTTAGGACGCCTAATAGCCATTGAGAATTTTTTGTTGTTTGGCGCCATGGGTTTTTTTTTGTTTGGCGCCATGGCATTTTCGTTGGTTTTTCAAATTTAGGTGACCCGAATATAATTGAAGTCGCCTGTTTTTCAATTTAAGCGACCTGAAAGAGATGAAGGTTGTCTATTTATCAATTTAGGCGACCTGAATTTAATTCAGGTCGCCCAAATTGGTTTTTTTTTTTAACAGTGGGGACAGATTTTAGGTGACCTGACAAAATTTCAGGTCGCCCAAATTGGGATAAATTTTGGCGCCATGAAACTTTTTTGTTACGAAAATTAATTTCTTTGGCGCTATGTTTTTTTTTTAATTTTCTTTATTATAGACGACTGAAATAGATAAAGGTTGTCTATTTGTCAATTTAGGCGACCTGAATTTAATTCAAGTCGCCCAATTTCCATAAATTTATTTTTTTGTTCTAAAACTAACTCACCGTGTGGCTTTTTTTTTTTTAACTATGGGCAACTTTGATTATAATCGGGTCGCTACTCTTCGAATAGGGACGACCTGAAATAGAATCAAGTCGCTAGTTTTCGAAAAGTGGCGACTGAAATAGATTCGTCGCCTAGTTTCTGAAAAGTGGCGACTGAAATAGATTCGAGTCGCCTATTTTCTGAAAAAAGTGGCGACTGAACTTCTTTCAGTCGCCCATTATCAAATATGGGCGACTTGAACTTCTTTCAGGTCGCCCATTATCAAATATGGGCGACCTGAATCTATTTCAGGTCGCCCATATTCATTAAAAAGCCCATTAGGATCCCCAAATGACCCACCCGCGCGATAGAAACCCTATCCCTCTCGCGCTCCTTCCCCTTCGTCATTTCCCTCTCGCGGCCGGCACACTCATCTCCGCCTCCTTCCCTTCATCATTTCCCTCTCGCGGCACGTCTCCTTCCCCTTCATCATTTCCCTCTTGCGGCACACTCATCTCCGCCTCCTTCCCCTTCATCATTTCCCTCTCGCGGCGCACTCGACCTTGGATTCTTTCTTCCAGTCGACCTCCACTCCATCTCCATAGTCGCCTTCTCCGGTGGTTTCGCACGTTCGTTGGGTTTCTCCGGGTACTCATCTATTTCATCTTCAATAACCATTGATTTTTTAGTATTCTATTACAATATTCATATTGTATGGAGAACTTTATAATGGCTGAACCTTGAATGAAGATGGTGGCTTAGTATAGATTGTCTATTACATCTGCATTTGTTTTTTGATGGCATAAAACCTTCCACTGTGTTGCGTGTTCCGTTACGTGTTTCTATAGTATATCTGAATCTGTTCTTTCCCAGGCATGTGTATGTGTATGAGTATGTTCTTAGATACATGCATATGTTATTAAGATATGAGTTGTTTCCAAGACATTTGCATTCTCTCGGTTTTGTTTCCATATGGTTTTTCATGAAGTATGCTATTACGGAAAAATATAGAGAGCGATTATAAAAGATGATTTAAGTTCTTAATTTGAAGAAATGTTGTTCATAGTTATAGAAGCATGACTGCATTTGCTATATATAACGGTTTATGGATATGTTAATATTTTTTCTGAACTCTGCTTTACCTTATGTGGCTTCAAATGATTCCACCTAGTTGTGTTTTGATTTCGATTTTATATATTTGAATGCGGAAATCGATTTGAGTTTGGGTCAGTTGAAAACTAAGATCATTTGCCCATGAAAACAATAATCGTGAATAGAGAACTAGGATGCACGGACACGCCAAATTTTGGAAAAGGAACGTGTCGGACTCGCGTATTGCATGGACACGCTAAATGGACTGAAATTCCCGTATTAAGCTTTCAATGATTTTTTTTTTTTTTTTTTTTTTTTTTTTTTGGTCAAGAAGCAATCAATGATTCAAATGAGAGTTTTGTAATTTTATGAAAAGCTGAAAAAATTTGTTTTAATACATAGGCGAAGAGTCATTTTCGATCGCAATTTTATGAAAATGGATCAAGACTTAGTTTACATACATAGCAATCTCCAGGTCTTATCAAGAAACAATGCGAAATATAATGAAGGAGAAAGTCATTATTGGGACATTAGTGGAGATGCGGTTGATACCTTTAATGATATTAGAGCTTTACATGTTGTTGCCCTTTCCTTAGATGAGCCAGAGTTAGAGGCAAATATTATTAGTGGAGATATAGTTTAATTATGCAAATGATTTTTCTTTTATTATATTTTGTTAATGTGAAATACACTCTTTATATTAAAAATGCCGTGTCAGTGTCGGTGCAACATAGTCTACCACATATGTTTGTTATTAGACACGTTTGTTGCAATTAATTAGACTTAATCAATCTAATGATTGCATAGTATCAGGCTTTACGTTTATACCATTATGTATCTAAATTTTTAAGCTTACTCTAAATTACTTATTGGAATCAATTCTGTTGAATTGAATTTAGTTATTCATGCCATCAATGATTGACGGGACTTGCTATTAATCAAGTTGGAATTGGAACAGACCGGTGTTAGGGGATTAGTTGATAAATATTGATCTTATAGTGACTACTTGTTAGTGACTTGGCCACGACAACAACCCACAAGAGCTTGAGGAGTCCTAGGGTAGGTATTTTTGATCATGTTTCTTTTGTCATACAATTATTCCCTCTCATTTGTTAGTTTGAATAATTCTAATGTTGTCTTTATTGTTGTTGTCTTTAGGTTGAATAGAGCAAATAAATTTTAAGGAGAGGAATTTAAAGTTGAGGTAATTATAGTTAAATATTGTTTTTTTTGTTGATGTGCATTGAACTAGGTAAACTTTGTAGTATTAATAATGATGCTTAGATGCCCATAAGTTATAGTTTATGTCTTAGACAACTTAAGTCAGTTGCTTTCATTTTATGCACACACACATATATTGTTCTTATATGATACCTTCTTCTTGAGAGAGAACAAGGCTTTTCTCCTTATATAGTAAGTTTTGTTGAATTAAGCTGAAATTGGTTGTTATTAAAATTTTGGGATGTCTTACTTTTAAGGGGAAATGCTGCCGAAATTTTCTTAAAAGAAACCATGTCGTTCTTGAAATTGTTATGAACTTGACTGTTGTTGGAAATGTCGTAGGTGGTATTAAAATGGGTCATAGTTGGATGAATGCGTTGAGAAGTAGTGAAGAATATGAAAATGGGGTGGAAGAGTTTATTGAATTTGCTAGAAGGAATGTGGCTACAAAAAATGGGATGTACTATTATCCATGTGTTAATTGTTTAAATGGGGTTCGACGGGATATTGCTTGATATAAGGGAC
The DNA here is from genome assembly GCA_019022655.1 of Acacia acuminata. NCBI lineage: Eukaryota > Viridiplantae > Streptophyta > Magnoliopsida > Fabales > Fabaceae > Acacia > Acacia acuminata. Next base: position 2,985,209 of record JAFJYI010000028.1, on the reverse strand, counting down.
CACCTAATTTGTGATGGAATCAACCTTCGATACACAACGTGGATATGGCATGGTGAGGAGGTAACTCCCAGTGCATCCTATGAAAATGATGTTGAGGTAGATGATGATGGAATGGAGAGAATGATTCATGATGTTGAGGTCGAATCCTTTGCACAACCGCATGAATATGATAGCGTGCGGAGTGATGCGAGACACCTTTGTTCCCTGGTGTACTAAGTATACACGGTTGATTTGGGACCTTACATTTGGTCAACTTAAAGGCAACATGTGGGTGGATGATAACGGTTTCACGTCGTTGCTTGAATTGTTGTGTGATATGTTGCCGGATAATAATGTACTTCCAAATCGTATGTATGAGGCCAAGAAAATCTTATCTACGATGGGTATGGAGTATAAAAAGATACACGTTGCCCTAATGACTGCATATTGTACGAAATGAGTATGAAGGCCTTAGTAATTGTCCGAAGTGTAAAACTTCACGATACAAATTGAAGAAAGTTGGTGGTTACGGAGATCACACAAAAAAAAAGGCAACCTTTGAAGGCCTTGTGGTATCTTCCCATAATTCCTCGGTTTAAGCGTCATTTACTAGTGAAGCAACAAAAGAAGTTGAGATGGCATTCGATGAGAGAATATCCGATGGAAAATATCTACGGCACCCGGTGACTCTCTCCAATGGAAGAAAATAGACGAAATGTTCCCGCAATTTGGCATTGAGCCAAGAAACCTTCTGCGGGGGCTTTGTACGATGGCTTCAATCCGTATCGAACTCTTAGCGTACCCATAGTGCATGGCCGGTTCTCCTTGTAGTATACAACTTACCTCCCGGCTATGTATGAAACGCAAGTATGTGATGCTTTCTATGATGATTTACGGACCAAAACAGCCTGGTAACAATATCGATGTGTACTTGGCGCCTTTGGTTGAGGATTTGAAGAAGTTGTGGGAGGAAGGCATAGATGTGTTTGATGCATATAAGAAGGAGTCCTTCAAGTTGCGTGCAATGATTTTTACCACGATTAACGACTTTCCTGCATACGGAAATTTGTTTGGGTACGGTGTGAAGAGGCATAAAGCATGTCCAATATGTGAAGCTGACACAAACTTCCAGCAATTAAAGCATGGAAAAAAAAAAGGTCTACCTCGGTCACAGGAGGTTTCTTGATCAGTTCCACCCATATCGTAAGTTAAGAAAGCGTTTTAACGCCTTACGGAGCATAGAACGGCTCCAAAGGCATTAACCGAGAGGAAGTCTATAGTCGGGTGATGCATATCAATGTCATATTGGGTAAGCAATGAAGGATTGTGGGTGAGAAGAATATATGGAAGAAGAGATCAATTTTCTTTCATCTTCCATATTGGCGTAGTCTTGATGTGATGCATGTGGAAAAAAATGTTTGCGATAGCCTTGTCGATTACTCTTTTGCACATACCGGGGAAGACTAAGGATGGAATTAGTGCGAGACTAGACGTGGTTGATATGGGAATAAGAGAACGGTTACATCCACGAGTAACGGAAGATGGTAAGAGGGCATACATGGAGCCGGCAGCTCATACACTATCAAAAGCGGAGAAAAAAGTTTGTGTGGGTGTCTATATGACATTAAGGTTCCACAAGGATATTCTTCAAATTTGAGAAGGTGTGTTTCAATGGACAATTTGAAGTTAGTGGGAATGAAGTCTCATGATTATCATGTGTTGATGCAACAACTATTACCAGTAGCTATTAGGGGTATGAAAGATGAAGTGCGGACCACTATAACAAAATTGTGTATTTTCTTTAATGCTATATGTAACAAAGTCATTGACATTGAAAAGTTGGATGAATTGGAAAATGAGGGTTATATTATTTTGTCCCAACTAGAGATGCATTTTCCTCCGCATTTTTCGATATAATGGTGCACCCGATAGCGCACTTGGTAAGGGAGGTAAGGCTCTGCGGTCCGATTTACCTAAGGTGGATGTACACTTTCGAGCGATACATAAAGATCTTAAAAGGGTATTCTAAAAATCCTTATCGACCGGAAGCCTCAATCGTTGAGAGATATGTAGTGGAAGAGGCTATGGAGTTATGTAAAGATTATCTATCAGGGTCGACGTTACAATCTCAGCATGATAAGGGGATAAGTGAGGGAACTCGATGAATCAAACTGAAGAATATGCTTCGTGCCGAGGGTGTTGCAAGCACACCGTACATCTTGAATAATACGGAAGAAGTTCAACCATACATTGATGAACACGAAAGAGTTTGAAGAATATGAATCCAAGGAAGAATGACATGCGAGATAGCTAATGAGCAAAAGAAGACATTTATAAAGTGGTTCCGGGAGAAGGTATTGCACGAGACCGGTGTGTCGGCTACAATCGAGTGGTTAGCCTGGGGCCTTCTTATCGAGTCATCACTTGGACAGGTTATGATATCAATGGATATTCTTTCTACACAAAAGACCAAGATGATAGAAGTTCTGTGCAAAATAGTGGGGTGATGGTTGAAGCTAAATCCATGCACTTTTCGAGTTCGAAAGACAAAAACCCGGTGTTAGCATCTATGGCCTATTATGGAGTTATTGAAGAAATATGGGAGATGAGCTACACCAAGTTCAAAGTTGCTTTATTTAAATGTAAGTGGGTTAACAATAATGCTTTGTTGTAATAGATCCTAAATTTGGATTTGTCTCGATTGATCTTCAAAGACTTGGTCATAGAGACGAGCCATTCATTCTAGCAAGCCGAGGCGAAACAAGTGTTTTATGTTACGAGACCACGCAAATAACAAAATGTCCATTGTACTTCAAAGTAAAAAACAGACGTATGGTGAAGAATCCTTGAACCTGGACGATACACTCCCTTTCACAACAAATCCACCTACAACACGTGAAGTAGAATTGGTAGATGATGAAGAATATGCTCCAAGGAAGGATCATTCGAAGGAATATGGGAAACCATATAAAGTAAGATCTTAAGTTATGAAAAAGTCCTATGTTATTTTTGTACAGGTTTAACATGTTAGTTCATTTTATTCATTTGTTTATTATTTAATAATAACCCTATCTAACATTATTCATTTGTCTTTGATGAACAGGAATATGTCTAGCTCTGACGAGTCATCGGGTGATGGTGGGAATGATGTACCGGTGGTGAGAAGGGGTAGAGGTAGCACACATATGGGTGCGTTAATTGCACGTCGTGGCGGTCGAAAAAGAGGCTGCATGTGGAGTTCGATGCCAATATGAATCCAATTGGTCCAGAGGAAGACAATTTCATTAGCTACGTAGGCTATCGGCTCGAAGCAAAGTTCGCATTGTATTCTCTCATTGGAAGTTGGTTCCTCCTAAAACGAAGGAGTTGATCTGGGCACAACTTTTGGTATCTCACTTTCGATATCTTATGCATTTGTATCTTTAGTTTTATCACTTGATTTCTTTCATATCTTCTCTTTTACCTTGCGAAAGAAACGTATCATGTGCCTAACAATAAGGCCATGAACAAGCATTGGATGGGCGAGGTTCGTATACGTTGGAAAGACTTTAAGAACAAGCTCACTAGAAAGTATATTCGAGGGGCAAAGAGGGACAAGGACCCATGTCGGACTATGATTACATTTCTCCGCAGGACTGGAGGGAGTTTGTGGCGTCACGCGAATCCCGAATTTCTTGTAAAATTTCTTTCATATCTTATCTTTTAGTTGAATCTTTTTGACATCAAAGGCTCAGTTTTATTTGTTTTCGTGTCACGAAAAAACAAGTCGGGCCAATAGAGAGAGGCAAGCGAGAAATAAGTATCCACATTGCATGTCTAGGGGTGGCTATAAGAAGCTTGAACGGAGGCTGATGGAAGAAGAGTTGCGAGAAAATGAAGGAAGCCGCTCAATCCGATCCTTCCACCGTTATCCAGCCCTCGAGCGTCCTCCTCGCCACAAAAAATGGATAGCTGCGAGGATGAAGGGCGAGAAATACATAAATGAAGATGTGGCCGAGGTTGCTTCAAAGATTGTAAGTAGTTAAATTAGAAGTATTAAATAGCCTCGCTTGTTTCATATTTTTAGAGTTTAATTAGTTACTATTTATGAAAAATCCTATGATACGGGATGTGCTTGAGCGCAAAGCAACCAAGGTTCATTCACGCCGGGTACACGGATGGACATTTTGTCCACGGCGATTGGGAAGCCCGATTACCTTGATCTTTGTTCGTGGGGAGCCGGGGAGTTAGTGTCACGAAATAATTTGGACGGCGTTCGAGTTGTTCGCATGACCATGACAACCCTAGTCCTCAGCTTGTAGCCAAAATTCGAGCGTCCCTCGTAGATGAGGTTATGGCACAACTACGGGGTGAAATGAGGGAGATGATACAAGGGAAGGTAAATACGCAACCTTCAAACCGGGAATCCCGGCCTTCCCAAGCGAAGAAGGAAAGTTTTCACGCTCCGGATGTACCTATTGGCGAACCTTCTCATCACTTTCCGGATGTACTTATTGACGAGCTGGCGAGCCTTCTCACACTCCACGGGGGGACAACCCTACACTCTATATTTGGATGACCCACACCGGCGTATTGTTGCGATGGTCTTGTTTACCCAACAAACCACACACCACAATATGCAAATTCCACAAGACCAACGTAGGGTGACTCGACAAGTGTGCGAGAGGGGAAGAAAAGACAGCCATCCCAATTGTTGATGAGGAGGTTCCCACGCTAGACGCTACCACCACATCGTTCATCCTTTGGCCGCATCATCTTATTGAGGTGGGGACGACACCTCCAATGGTAGGAAATACATTACGGTTGACGATGAGTAGGGTTTAGGATTGATTTTCATTGCTAACCCACTCATAATCTATTTATTATGTTTTCATAGCATGAACAAGTCATGACGGAATTTCCATACTTATCACAAACGAGAGCTCTACCAAGACATCGTCTCTATAGGCTTGCGAGATGCCTCCGGCATTGTCGGTGCGAGACAAGACATATCCGATATCAATTGACAAGAAAGATTTGACGAGTTTATGCATATGGACTGTTTAGATATACAAAGGGCTTCAACTTGCAATCTTGTAAGTTTTTTTTTTTACCCTTTAATTATGTCAATACTCTTTTTTTGTTTAATATATTCAACAACACTTATCATTTTATTTCGATCGTAGTGTACGCCACGACATATGCAAAAAGGAGACCTATTGGATTCGTATGGATTCTTATATCCTGGATCCACGGCTTCGGCTCGCAATATCTAGCCAGGAGGGCCATTTATGTTGGTTTAACAATGGGCGACATAAATTCGTCTTGTTATCTAGCGCCAATACATGAAAGGTGCGTATTTTTTTTGTCTATATAAGATTTTTAAGGAAAAAATGCGTTTTTATCTTAGTTTAATATTAATATGTATATGTTGTAGTGGTCATTGGACCTGTGCGTTGTTTGTCCCGCCAAGAACGCATGTTATTGGTTCGATTCCATAGGTGGCAGGCCAACCAAGGATATCAAAAACATATTTGCCGAGTAAGTAAATTTTTGTCTAAATCATCGATTCTTTTTTTAAATGAATTGTTTTCATGTCTCGTTAATTTCCATTTTAATGATAGTGGTCTTAGGACATATAGACAGATTCTTTGGAGCACGAGAGCGGGTGGACCGAAGTGGTTTTATCCGAAGGTAAGTAGTTTCAATTCAAGTTTTTTCTCGAGACATAGTAGCTTTCGCTTTTAACAATTTGTTTTTGATTTATAGTGCCATCACCAACCAGGGAACACCGAGTGCGGATACTACGTTATCAATTGGATGCAATCTATCGTTTCCACCGACGTACTACCGGCTTGCAAAACGTACGTAATGCTCCGTGATCCTCAAATGATGATATTTTTTGTTGTGGTACTTCGGTTGTTAATTATACCTTGTTTTCCAATTTACGGTTTTTTCGCATGAGGATCCGTACTCACGGGATGACATCGATTCGATTCGAGACATGATGGCTAGATATCTTCTTGAACATGGCTCAATGTGAATATATAGGCAAGTCATTACTTGTTAGGGTGATTGTCATTGTGAAACTTATTAAGTTGTCTTGACATCGGTTTTTTGTAAATTATTGGTGCTTTGCTCTTGAATTTGCCACTTTAATTGCTTGTGAATATGAGGTTAGATCACTTGTTTAATTCTCGAAATAGATCACTGTCATATGAGGTTTGATTTTGCCATTATACCTTACTTGCATTTGATTTTCCAATAACCAAGACTTGAGAATTTTGTTGAATCATACCATCATAACTGATTTGCTTTGAAAGTTTTATGTGTGCTTCTTGCTTGGGAGGTGTTTGATTTGCTTGTGTGGTACCGTGATTATTACTAGGTGGCTCTCATTCACTTTAGCATTAGAGTTGAGCTAAATTCTGTATCTTTGAAACCTTGAAATTCTGTTAAGCTTTGTGTTCAAAAGTCATTGCTTTGCTATATATATTTGCCTCTTGTCGCATATCGGTGTTATTGCCAATTAAAGGGAATGTTGATGCTATCTAATTGCTTTGCATTAAATTGTGAAAGTTGTTGTGAAATTTTGGAGATTAATTGCCTCCAAATGTGAGAAAAATTTGTTGTCATAGTGGTGCTTTGTTTGTTGTTTTGGTCTAGTTTTAGTAACCTAAATCTAGGTCATACCTTCTTTCTTTTCGTTGTTGAATTTGCTTAAAGTTTCTAACTCGCTACACTTTAATTCATTATCGTGTGACTTTCCCGAACTTGTCTTCTTAGGCTCTGCAGTTGAAGTTTTCTCTTTGGAGTTGTTGATATTCTTGCATCCTCATGGTTATGTTGGAAGCTAAGTTGTGAATTTGATTGATTTTGTTGAACTGATTAGAACATCTATATTGTCATTCTCTTGTATGATCTTGTATGTGTAGCCAATTCTTTTGTTGAAGTCACTTTTACAATTTACTTATTGAACCTTGCTGTATTCATTGTTATTTCACCTTCTTTTGATGGAATGCACATACAAATTCATACAGTCATTTAATATTATCTATTATATGCGCTTAATTATTTTGTGAAGTATTTGCAGCAAATTGGCCAAACAAAACAGCAAGCACATTTTTAAAAAAAAAAAACTTTAAGGCGACCTGAAAATCAATTCAGGGCGTCTTTGGATCATAAGAGACGACCGGAATAGATAATCAGGTCGCCTAAAATGGCATATGAGGCGACCTGAAAATAGCTCAGGTCGCCTCATATGGGGCGACCTGAACTCTCTTCAGGTCGCCTCATATGAGGCGACCTGAACTATTTTCAGGTCGCCTCATATACACCAAACGACTTCGCTCTCCCCGACGTCCCGTAGAATAAGGACGTTAATTGGGTCTTTTTTAGGTCGTCTTTTAGGTATTTTGTAGTAGTGTTTATAAAGTATTATTGTCATACGAACTTGCTTTGTAAGTTGCGAAAAGATTTTCAAAATTATCCAAAGTTTTATCGTACACCCAATTCACCCCCTCTTGGGTAATAACCTGGTCTAACAAATTTATTATTTACTCTTTATAAAAAATGGGTAAACCCTAAACCTAATAAATTTTCGACCATGCAATAAATTACAAGTTATGTTACTTAATAACTAACAACAATATAACAAATAACAAGTATCATACCTAAAACATTTTCACTTATATTTATGGGTTATCAGATATCTCGAATACATTATCATTCTCTTTTGGCATTATATAGACATGTCCACTCGTCAATATTTTCAAAAAGGTTTTCAATTTCACCATCATTGATCATTTAAATCTATTAGTGTTCTCTAATTAAAGTTCACTGTATATTTCATCTCACACATGTTACAATCAATACTCATCTCACACATGTTGCAATCAATACCAAGCCATAATGATATCATCAACCTCAAATATGTGTTTTCCCCTCTTTTATGCATTTCACCATCACAATACCAACATTATATTGAATTTAAATATTTTGTGATGCATTTAACATCCTAAATTATCTTTTTAGGTGCGTTCATTTCTTCCTTTGGCACCTTGAAAGGTTAGTTTCCACTAACGGAAACTAGAGCTAATTAAGGTGCCCGCACCCACAAAATATTGGCCCATTTTGAGCCCATAAAAAAGGGCCCATAATGGGCAGACCATAGGTACACTTTTTGTACTACTTGTAACCACTCGTTTAGGAGTATTAAGTATTGTTGTCAAACTCGCAAGTTGACTCCCCGAGTCTACCGTTTTTACGTTTTCACTTTATAAAAACGGGTCGAGTTAGTAATAAACTCAGTTAAACTCACGAGTTTATACACCGAGTTTACCGTTTTTACGTTTCTAATTTACAAAATTATGTTAACTTACTCTTAAACCCATGTTAACTTTTAATATTTGATTATGCTTAACGGCTTTATATAGAAATTTTGTAGAAATGTCTTTATTATATATGATAAATGATGAATGTTGATAGATTTAATTTCAATTATTTGGATTTAAAATATATTTAAATCAAATTATTGTCATTTTTATATTTTAATTATTTAATTATACACTAATAATACATATTTAATAATAAAAATAAACTATTATGAATTTACGTCACTTGTCACAAATTTACTCAAACTCATGAGTTTAACAACCTTGGATTAAGAACCTTTTTCATTATTAACTATGTTCACTTTTACCTGCCACTCATTCCTGATTCCCTAATGTGCCTATAGGATTTAACAACCTTTTTATTATTTTTACTTTTTTATTCCTTCTAACTTATTTTATTCCATCCTGATTGGGTGGTTTAATATTTTTTCTTAAGATATTCTCTTTCTTTTTTTTTTATTCCTTCTAACTTATTTTATTCCACGCCTAATTGGGGGATTTAATATTTTTTCTTAAGATATTCTCTCTTTTTTTCCCTACGAAGCCATGAATGTTTATCATTCACTCTTACCTCTTTCGCTTCATAATATAAGACATTTTAACTAATTCATAGAAAATAAAAAGTGATAGTTAACTCGTTAAATATGTCATAATTTAAAGAAAAAAAAAATATTTCACTTTTACTCTTAATATAAAATGTGTTTGAAAATTTAATAAAGGTTAAAGTATACTTTTAGTCCTTTAAGTTTACATGAGGTATATTTTTTTGTCCCTAACTTTATAAAGTATACTTTCAATCCTAAAATTCTCGACACCATTAATTTTACTAACGGAAAATACAAACTCAAATGATAAAGGTGTAAACTTAAGTGAGGATTGTATAATTAAATGCTATTAATCTTAAATTTAAAATATGAATAAATTGAAAATTTTATATAATTTATATAATTAAATGTTATTGGTCACACTTAAGTTATTTGCACCAACGGCGTTTTCCGTTAGCAACATTAATAGTGTTAGAATTTTAGGACCAAAAAGTATACTTTATAAAAGTTAAGGACCAAAAAATATGTCTTATGTAAAACTTAAGGACTAAAAATATACTTTAACCTTTAATAAATTGGCAACATTAGAAACAATATTAATTATATGGACAAAACTGGAAAATGAGCATTAAATTACAAGTGACTAACATTTTTGACCAAACTATTCTTCTAAAAAAACCCCATATTGTGGACTGGACGAAGTGTATTCATAGGTTAGGGGATAAAGAAAGGTTAGGGAAGGGAGATTGAGGATGATCTGACATGTTCGCAAATCCGAAATCTTAGAAGGAAAACCTGGGATCTTCGTTTCCAATTTATATGCAGAGAAGGGAATTATATTATATGGACAAAACTGGAAAATGAGCATTAAATCTTATATGCTTCCCTTTTCTCAATGTCTTCCCATTTCTGCTTTCTTCCCCAGGTCTCACGTCTCCTCATCCTTCAAAAATCAAAACACACCTACTACCATCTCTTCATTTCTTTTTCAGGGAGTTCAGGCTTCATCATATCATCTTCATCCTTTTATTGTTGGGTTGTTTTACATTTATGAATTTTCTTTTTATAGAAAAAAGTGTTAAGAACTACCACTCTGGTCCTATTTATATGTCCATTTTGACCAAAAAAATTTGATTCTATTTATAAGTTCAATTTCATATAATAAATGAGATTGTGACAATTTTACCCTTATTAATTATACCTATAAAGATAATACCCAATCATAAATGAGGGTAAAATTGAAAATTTACTCCTATAATCATTGAGTTAACTATCTCTTATTGGTATGTGAGCTTTGGTCAAAATGGATTTATAAATAAGACCAAAATAGTAAATGTGTTCCTTTTAACTAGTTTTAACCTGTCCTTTTACATCGTAGCTCATTGGGCTAAATAGGTTGATGCAAGTGTAAGAATTAAATCATAACATTGTGGGCTATGGTTTAAAGTATAGGCTATCCAACAGGGTAAGGTAGAACCATCCCTCATAATCTCTAAATCACATCCATCAAATCAATACAATACTATTTTCACTTTTCTCTTACTTTCCCAAATCAAGAGCCTAGATGAGGCCAATAAGAGAAAATGATAAACAAGATAAGGAGAAGATCTCCTTCCCCATCCAACCTACCCATTGCTCAGTCTTAATAGAAACAGTCACATATTCGAACCCTTGAATGCCAAAAAATAAGCTGCTTTTATTCATGGCTCATCGTTACTACAGTTTGCGAGAGTTTTCATAATATGTAATATAGACAAATAGATAACAGTATGATCCAAGTAGATAAATATTCTTATCTTGGCATTATTAAAAAGCTTGCATGTTGCGTCTTGTACAGAGTCGCAGGAAAGTACCAATACTCCAATTCTAGTCTTCTGGACCATAGAATTTTCACAAGCAAAGACTTTTTACTGATTTCTCCCAAATTTTAAGATCCTAATCCAAAATAGTTGAATGCAGCTTGAAAGACACAAGCTAAAACTGAACTGCATAATTCTGCATGTCCAGCCGTGGTTCAGCTTTACCAGTCATCTGAAACAGACACATAAAGCATAAAAAGGAACCATGGACGATGTACATTTTTGTTGCACCATGCTCGTATAATCTAACAGATTAAAGCTTGTTAGATTATGAAATTTGGTGCTTTCACATATAATTAGCCTCCCCTATATGAGATATACAAGGAATCCAAGTACCGAACATGAAAAGCCCAATAGCCCTCACTTGATGATAGACTTACATAGAAGATCCTACATGGTTACATCCACCCATTTATCAATGAGGGAAAAAATTGCTAAAGTTGCTTATCTCTAAAAGCATATATAAACAAAATTTGAACAAATTTTGGAGAATGGCTATAGAACATTAAGGAAAATTTGAAAACTTAAGAGGTCCTTTTATCCCTGCCAATGCCATTCCCTTTTCATTAGTGAATCAAATAGTATAGAACAGAGAAGTATTCCTTTCGTTTGGGAAAAATGTCATAAAGGAAATCTAGGCTAACTCCGGTTCTCAATATAAAAGCTAGTTATGGTTCAATTTGGTCCATACTATAACATCTTAATTCATTTTATAGTTCCATAAGCTGTGTGAAAATACATCTCTTACTAGTTACAACAACAAATCGCAGCAGCAAAGCAATCAGAGAACTTTGAAGGCATATGAATGAAGTATTCCACAGGACATTTTCAGACATTAAAATCCTCATCATTTTGCTTAGCTTTATGCTGCAACAAAATCTTAAGATTGAAAACCTCACAAGTTAATAAGGGAATTTTTTTTTTTTTATAAAATAAAAAAAAAAATAAAAAACACACACACACACATGTTCCTCTATGAGATCTTTCTTGTCCTTACAGAATACTGAATACTCTGTTGCAAAAGAAACAATAAGAACCAAGAAGCCCAGAAGCTCCATGCCGGTGTTTATTCAACTAATAAATTCATCACATTAAGCAGTCACCACAAAGAAGAACAAGATCTCAAACAGGCAATACACTTATTTAAAACTTACAGAACAAAGAAGGAACCAAGCATAATAAATCACCTAGTTAGATTCTACATCAAACCATTTAAAGAACTTTGAAGATAAGAAAGAAGGAAAGCAGAAACAGTTTCTGCATAAAGCATGAAACGATTCTAAAACAGTAACAAAAAAACATGTTTGAAGGCCTTGACCAAGAAAACGATTGCACATGATATTCACAAGTTTTCATGGAAAGACAAAAATTTGAGGTTACTTTTGCATCTTAAAAGCTTGAGGATGCAAAGGGTTTCCTCGGAAAAATTTATGGAGAAAATTCTCTTCACCTCTCAAGTCTTAACACAATATTGCCGCCGCTCCTTATCAGGGTTCAGGAGACACATTGCGCAAGAGATCCGAATCGGAGGATCCTTTTAATAAGAGTATAAGTTGTTTGGGCCTAAATTCAGTCTTTTATGGGCCCATTTAAAGAAGATACAATTTCATTAAAAAATATAAGTTTGGACCCACCTTCTAAAGTCTAGCACTCTAGTGTGAACTAAGGATGAAAGTGGCCAGCAAATGTTGACTGGGACCATATCTTGTTGTCACGGATAACAAATAGTGAACAATTGTAGTCTCTCCTCCCTTTGCCTTTTGCTTACGTTCTTCTTGAGCATTCCTTGACGTTGAAGGTTTGACACTATGTACACATGCAAGCCGCGGAATCATTTTCAGTGCTTATCCTTATCATGAGCACCATGTAGTTATTTTTGTGATGAGAGATCTTCATGGTCTTTCAACAGTTTGGTTATTGGTAATACACTACTATAAAAAAAACGTTTTTAAGGTCTTAAATTTAACCCAATTTACCTGTTTTTTTAGGAATGTTTTTTAAGGGGGCGTCAAAAAGTGTATAATGTTGGTGTCCCAAAAATAATATGGGACGCCTTATTTAAGGGGTCCCAAAACTTATCTAAGACGCCAAAAAGTCGTAATAATTTCCCTTGTGCCAAAAAAATTCCCAAAATGCGCGAAATAATTGAATTCAGGCATACCAAAAAAAATTTGGGACGCTAAAAATCCATTTTAAGCATCTTAAAGATTTATTTGGGACGCCTAAGGCTCAACATCCAAGCAAATAATTATGAGAATGCCACCGCGTTCACTTTTTACTTCCCATTTTTTAATAAAGGACATCATTTATGGTAGTAATATCCCCTTTTTGTAGTAGATACACCTTGACTTGTCATTGGTAGCTGACATTTGCCAGTGGCTAGCGAAAGGGAGATAATATTATTTTTTTAATATACACACACACACACATATAAGGTTTATTGTTTGTCATGTCACTTGACATAAGGTTATGTCAAGTTACCTCAAAACTACATCGTTTTGGGGTTAGAGGAATTAATGAAGGATGTTTTGGTTTTTTTTTTTTTTTTGTTGTATTTATCATATAAATTTTACCAAAATCCTTCATTAATTTCTAACCCCAAAACTACGCCATTTTAAGAGTTAGGAGAATTAATGAAGGGTGTTTTGGTGTTTTTTATTTTTTGTATTTATTATATAAATTTGACTAAAACACCCTTCATTAATTCCCCTAACTCTCAAAATGCATAGTTTTGAGGTGATTTGACAAAACGTATATCAAGTGACATGACAAACAATAAACTCTTATATATATATAAGGATATTTATATTATTTCCTTTTAATTTTAAATAGAACAAATCGTACCTACCACTTATCTGGTATTATGAATGATAAAACACTTTTGTTGTCTTTTACTAGCATTTTTAAAGTTCTTTTTGTAGGATTTCCCTTAAAAGAAGCCATTTTTTCTTACCTCAATTAAAAGAAGCCATTAGAACTATGTAGATTGTAGTACTCTAGCTCCATTGGATCTAATAATAAGGTACTCCAAGTGATGTTTAATATAAGACTCACTTGACTTGTTTATAGAGATTAAAAAATCTAAATAAATTATGTAATTATAACATATGTTGTATATTATTAGATTATATATCGATTTATAAGTCAAGACAAATCAATTTGGAAAAAAACAATAAATACAAATAATTTAGAGTAAGTTATTTAATTTCCTTACTTTCTTTAAATAAAAAAAAAAATAAAAAACCTCAACCGAGTCTTATGTATATTAATTTTTTTTTTAATACAAAAGAGAGACCTCGCTAATACCTAAAGAAACATTACAACCATTCCAAACCTTAGAAATCGACCACCGTAAGTTATCCGAGGGAAGGTAGATTTCCTGATATCCCTGAACGCCTTCCAGTCTTGTCTTAGCTAAGTAGTCTGCAACATGGTTGCACAAACGAGGCACATAAGTAAGCTTCGTCATCCAATCCCTTCCCAGCTCGGCTCTCACTTCCGTAAGAAGGTCAATGTCCCTATGGTTTTGCCCAAGTTCATGAAGAATCAAATCCCGACACTCCGTGGAGTCAGTCTCAATCCAGAATTTCCTACACCCCATGGCCCATGCCATTCGAAGACCAAGGAGACACCCCCAAATTTCTGCGGATAGCGCATCTCATTTGTCAATGTGATATGTGAAGCCTTTAAGAAACTTGCCTGAAGAGTCGCATACCAGTCCCCCACAAGCACTCTTAGTAGTAGCCATTAAATGCACTCCATCGACATTAACCTTCACCCAATCTTCCTTGGGTGGTTGCCATGACTCTCGGCTAGGGGCTAGGAGTGCCCCCTGAATCTTCGTCCCTGCTAGACGATCTTTTGTACGTGTCATGCAGCTTACCATCGCTGTTGTACTTGCAATAATACTATCATTTGGGGTCCACTTCTTCTCGAAAACAAGTAAGTTCATGAGTCTCCAGAGCCACCAACACAGGATCATAAACGTAGAAGCCCACCACCTGCTATCTTCAGATTTGCCCCCTATGTTTTCCCACACCCAATCTGAAAGGCTTTGATTACAGAACCAGCTTCATCTGGACGAAGGTACCACTTTCTTCCAGATAGATTTCGAATGTGAAAAATTGTGTAACACATGAATAGTGTCTTCACATGTGTGTCCACAAAGCGCACAACTCGAATCCATAGACAAACCTCTTCGCTTACGATTAGCATTAGTAAGCAAGCACTAACGAGCTACTAGCCATAACAGAGTCTTACACCGTTGGGGTGCTTTAACTTTCCATAATCCACCCTAGTCATGTCCCTGATCCTGATCGTCACCTGATAACACACTATATGCAGATTTCACTATAAAATTACCATGGCTTTCCCACTTCCACTTCACTGAGTTAGTTTCCCGATCAGTAACGATTCCTCCAGACATCAACTGCCATGTCTTCTTAATTCTTGACCACACATTCAAACCACGGCGACTCTTATTTATGCGAGGGAGCAGATCCTCCCCATATTTATATTTATCCCTAATCACCTTAACCCAAAGGGCATCCCTATGTGTGACAAGCCGCCATCCCAATTTCATGAGGAGGGCTTGGTTGTGAACTTTTGCATGACGCAGTCCCAAACCTCCCCGCATCTTTTCCTTGCACATATCATCCCAAGCTACTAAATGGGTTTTCCAATTCTCCATTGTACCACCCCATAAGAAGGTTCGATTCCGCTTATCCAAATCCTCACATACATTACTTGGGAAGATGGGAAGTTTGCATAGTATAGGCTGGAATTGCAGAAGAGACTGCAGAGATGAGTGTCACCCTTCTTTCTAGAGAAAAGGAATTAGCCTTCCATCAAGCCAACCTATCTTTAACTTTATCAACAACCTCCTGGAATGATTCCTTCACAACCCTGTTATGATGGAGTTGCACTCCTAGGTACTTCCCAAGATCCGGTGTTTGGGTAAACCCAAGGATACTGCTAAGCTCTGATCTCCGAATATGATTAATATTCTTGGAGAAAAAGACCCGAGTCTTTAAGGAATTAACCTTTAGTCTTGAGGAGTCACAAAAAAGAGGCCACCATTCTCATACCAACTCCGCTTATTGCACCAAAGCTTCTGTAAACAAGATAATATCATCTGCAAAAAACAGGTGGGATACTGGTGGGTCTGTCCTTGTGAGCCTGATAGGTTTCCATACATCACTTTCCATCCTTTCTTGAATCATATGTTCGAGTTTCTCTATACATATCACAAATAAGTAGGGCGAAAGGGAGTTACCTTGTCTAACACCCCGAGAAGACTTAAAGCACTCTACCTTACTCCCATTCCATAGAAGCTGCAGATTCACAGTACTAACACACTGCTCTACCAACTAGATAAGATTCAAAGGAAGTTTCAACTCCTGCAGACAATTGATAAGAAACCTCCAATTAACCTGTTCATAAGCCTTTTCTAGATCAATCTTAATTGCCATGAACCCTTTCTTCCTTCCCATCGTACGCATAGAATGAATCACCTCTTGAGCCACAATAATGTTGTCAGAGCTGAGCCGTCCTGGAACAAAGCTGCATTGGTTTGGAGAAATAACATGTGCCATGAAGCATTTCATTTTATTAGCCACAACCTTTGTAATCAACTTATAAATCACATTACAAAGGCTAATCGGTCTAAGGTCCCTGAAAGACTCCCGGTGCTCCTTCTTGGGAATTAAGACAATAAGAGTACCATTCACCTCACGAACTCGCTCAGGATGGTGAAATGCTTGTTGAACAAAATGAACCACCGATTCCCGAACAGTATCCCATTGATGCTGGAAGAACAAAGGATTAAACCCATCTGGCCCTGGCAATTTAAGAGCACCCATGCTAAATAGGGCACCCTTAATCTCTACATCATCCACTTCCCTACTGCACACCCGTTCATGCACCTCCATAAGCTTTGGAAAGGAAATATCACAAACAAGGTTAGCCCGTATAATGTCTTCTTCTTTGAACAAACTGGAGAAGTACTCAGTAGCATGATGCTTAATCAATAATTCGTCAAAGCACTAGTTCCCATTACTCACACAAATAGCATCGATTCCGTTCTTCTTCCACCTATTGTTTGTATGCATGTGAAACCACCTTGAGTTCCTATCACCCTCCATCGACCAGTTCACTCTAGCTTTTTGTGCCCATAAAAGAGCCTCTTGAATCAAAACTTCATCTAACTTGTTCCATAATTTTTGTTGTAGCTCTTCTAAGTACAGAAGGCTCCCTTTCCTGGCCATCTCTTTGTTCACTCTGTTCAACCTACGGAGGAATAGGTTTTTCTACTTTTGGATATTCCCAAAGACTTTCCTATTCCACTGACTACAAGCATGAGCAAAACACTCAATGTTCGTGTCCCATCCTCTATTTGGTCTCCACTCCTCTCGAACCAGGTCACTAAACTTATCATGAAGGACCCATGCAGCAATAAAATGAAAGGGCCGCTGAACTTGCTCGTGGGAAGAAGGCCCCTCCAATCGCAACAGTACTGGTCGATGATCAAATTTATAATGTGTTAGATGGAGGATTTTAGCATTAATAAACATGGTGCACCAAGCTTCATTAGCTAGAAAACAATCCAAACGAGCTTCCATGCCTCCTCTCTTTCAAGTAAAGTATGGCCCCCAAACCCCCGGATCTCCGGGTTCATATCATCAATCCATTTGACAAACTCATTGTTTGTTGAAGTCTTTGATAATGCACTAGACCGCCATTCCTTTGCAAGAATTATAGAATTGAAGCCAACCCCTATGCACCAAGGTCTCGACACAGAATCCCTAATCTGAAAGAGCTTAGTCCACAGTGTACGTTGGTATACACGGTTCGGCTTGGATAAACCATAGTGAGGAACCATTTCCCCTACTTTGAAGTTTCAATTTGCAAATGCATATATTGTTTATGGTGTTCCACGACCTCTAATTTCATGGATACCTCCTCCCATAAGCACCAAATACCCCCACTATAGCCTTCCACAGTAGTAAAAGAATACTTACTAAACCCCAACTGACGAATTCTTCAATCAGTCTTTATAGCATCTGACCGTGTTTCAAAAATGGCAAGAAAATCCAACTTATAATATTTTTTGAGTTCACGTACTAGGCTTGGAAAAGACTTCGAGCTTGTACCTCTCGAATTCCATACCATGTAATTCATTAAGACAATGTGAGAGTTGTGTGAGCCAAACCACTGCCCTTAGGATCATTAGCCTCTGTTTTAAAACCACTATCTGGCTCATGTGCTCCTACTCCCATCTCCTCATCCACCATAACTGCAGCAAGAGGATCTCCAGAAGAATTAACTGTTTGTAACACTTCCGTTGTTGCATCATCCTTCATGTCCTCAACTAGCAAAAAAGAATATTGATTAGCAATCTCCACAAAATGAGCTCCCTTGTCTACCGCCTCCTTAAGCTTAAATTTGGGCCTATCATTAAACCTGTTTTCCTTACCAAAAAACTTAGGCTTTTGTTCCTTTTTTCTTTTAGAACCTACCATAACCCATTCTGATTTGGGCTTCTCACTAGGCCCAAGGTTGTAATTTGACCTTTTCAAATCCCCTTCAATTATTAAATGCTGTTAATTCCCCTTCAAAGATACACCACGTGCTTCCCCAACCACATCCCTTTATCCTCGCGTCATCACCCCGTGCATATCCTGCGCCATCCCCTTCTTCGCGCCGATCCACCATTCACACCCCTATCTCCTCCAAGCCGTTATGACCTGGATGGAAATCTCACCGCAGCAGCATCTGGGGTCCCAAGAAACCGCACCATCCAGACGCTACTTGATGGACCCCGTCAAAAAGATATGACGCCGGCATCTCAAGGCACTCACCGGTTGCTCCTCCCTTCTTACCGTCGACCTCCGTTTTTTGTCGTCCACTGAGCCTGCTCAGTTTTTTTGGTCACCTTTTTCTTACTTTCCTCCACACTGTGTCACTCGTCCTTGCTTAAACCTAACTCCCTAACTGTCTACGAAACCTCCCCTGACCCGTGTGCCCCAACCACTGCCGTGCTCTGTTCAGTGCCGCCTTTATCACTGTCAACCAGGGTTTGTTTCGTTTGGTCGTCGTTCTCGTTAACACTAGCTGCTATATTTGGAGCTTCATCGTACTTAATCCTGTCAAGGAATATCATCCATTCATGTCCATACTTGCCACACCCAAAGCACACAAGGTGCAGCCCTTCATAAATCAATTGTCTTTCCTCACCAAAAACCTCAACAAAGGAGTCTGGAGATCAATCTCGACATTATCCATGCAAATCCACCTTTCTCATAAATAGACGTAGACCGATCGATTTTCACTATTTTTCCTATCATGTTCCCTATTAACCCCAGCGATTCCACTGTACAGAACTCCATTGGCAAGTCTGGTATCCTGACCCAAACTGTAGTTTTCCTTTGGCGATCGGCCCTCCACAGGTTAAAGTTTGGGCGCCAGTGTTGAACCAACAGGTAATGATCATCAATCATCCATGGACCCTCAGAGAACACATAATCCTTATCTTCCTTGTTCGAGAACGATACTATGTAGTAACCATTATTCAATGGAACCACCTTTAATGGTTGTTGATGCTTCCACATTTGCCTCACCTGGTCAAAGGCACATGTTTTGGGACTGATAGCCCGAAGACCTTGATGATAAGAGAGTTCATCCAAGGCCTGCACCAAGAAGTATACTGCTCTTCCGTCATAGACAAAACTGGGTATTGACTTGGTGGTGCGTTACACACGTCTTCATCTCTACGAGACTCCTTTTCCATGTCTACATTCTCCATCTCATCCTTCTTCTTTGCCAAAAAAAAAAAAAAAAAAAAAAAAAAAAAAAAAAAACGTAGCCACTAACAATGTCATCCTCCTCATCGTGACTCACTAGAAATCCCAGTCCCCCTAGGGAAAGGAGCTTCTCCCTAAAAGAGATAGAAACAGGCTGCCGCTCAACTTTCTTAGCCACCGAAATCGGTGTCATCTTCCTTTCCCGTTCCCCTCCACTCCTAGTGGTAAAAGACAATCCCCCTTTTAGAGTCTCACTCCAAGAACGGCGTAGACTGCCGCCACCATCCTCACGTTCTCTCCCATCGACGTCTCCTTGACTTGACCGTCACCATCGCCTTGCACCGAACGCTCACCCTCACTCACACTCACGCTCGCCATCATTCCAAGCATATTATGTATATTAATTTTCATGATGACTGGAAATACAAAAATATGCCCAAATGCAATCTCCATACAACTTCCTGGTAGAAAAAGATCATCTCGGATGTGCAAAAACCGGATAATAACGTCCACTTCATTATTGGAAACAACATCATCAACCAAAATCAACATAAACCGGTCAACAACCGTGAATTGTTATGTACCAAATACATGGATGTGATCAAGTTCACATCTCCAATATCCACACCTAAAAGAGAACATCTACCCAAGAGAATACAGCAGGGACATTATCACTGTCACTATATAGTATGGCCAGTGAATGACAAATTGCTACAGAACCAAACTCAATTGACAAAAAAATCATTTGTAAAGCGGAGAGAGACCAAAAATTTAGTAAGGGCAAGTGTAGAAAATTTTGAAAATTTAATGCATTCCTTCGTACACAAAGAATAGGATATAAGTGACTTACATTTTAGACACAAAATATAGTACATTGAAGGAGAAACTCGATCAGATTCATAAATTTAGAGCTTGTCCTCATATTCTAAAAGTGGAGTCATCTGCTCCTTCAAACCCTTCCTCTTGCGAATGTGTGCAATAAGCTGTGCAGCTTGTGTTCCAGGCTCAAGTGGATCCGATGACATCACATCCCAGTGATCAAATATCAACTGTGGGAAAGCCTACCCTGATGTTGCAGCCCTCAATGTGCTTGAGAACCCAAAAGACTCAATGATAGGGAGGTATGCTTTAATGTTACAAAATGGAGTGCCAGGCCTCTGCATTCGACACTATAGATTGGAGCTTGGATTTCCACCAGGTAAACAGGTTCAAGAAGCCTCAGCTTAGCAGTCAATTGTGAAGCATAAAAGACTCTTCTTGCAGTTGGAATGATCTGACCGGCTCCTCTGTAAATAGCATCGACGTGAAGAGCAACATCACAAACATCAAAACAAATGCCCCCATGTTCTCTTTAGCCATTGCACCTTCTCTTGATGCCCACTGGAATCCAGCAACAACAGAATCCTTGATTTTGTTCAGGTATTGTACTCCCTTACACATATTTACTACCATGTTAGGTCCCATGGTCTCAGGTCCAAAACACCGAATTTTCTTGGCAAGATCCTTGTGCCAACCAAAATCTTCGAATAATATTTTAGAACGAACCTTAGGGTCATCTCTAGGTCCAATCTTGCCTTCATCAATTGCCTTTGAAAGCCCTTCCCCTATGGGCCTTGCCTTCATATACAAGGGTTTTACAAATTTAGCAATAAACTTTTTTTTTTATGGGTTAAGGTGCAGATTTCCCAACGAACTATTACCCAAGGAGCGTCTGGCACAAAAAACAATTGAATGGACCAAATTGGCCAACAAACTATTAAAAAGTGAAAAAACACACAATTTTGAGCAGATTTGCCAATGAACTATTATCTCGTCACTATCTTGGTGTCTCCCTCTTCCATTTACTGTCACAATGTCGGTGACATCGGCATCTCCAAAGCTTCCATTATTGCTTTGGGTGTTCCACTCACCCTCTTGAACTCATCCAAATAGTCCACGACTTTCGGCCAAGCATGCACCTTGCACCCCGGTTCCGTCCCTCCGATGCCACAAGCAGCAAGAACCGCCGCCCATTGCCCACGCTTTGCTCGCATGGGTCCCATCTCTATTGGTGTTTGCCTTATCCAACAAGAAGGCTTAACCGCTCTTTTCTCCCGCGTCTTCGCCACCGTCCTACGACAGTGCCTCATATTTTAACGTAGTAGTGATAGTTGTTTTTTTTAATAGTTATTTGGTTTTTTTTCACTTTTTAATAGTTCGTTGGCTAATTTGGTCCATTCAATTGTTTTGTATGCCAAACGCTCCTCGGGTAATAGTTCGTTGGCAAATCTGCGCACCTTAACCCTTTTTTTATTGGCACCTAACACAATTAATTATTTTGGGTATAAAAGTAGACCTAATCAAATTTTTTGGTAGTATAACACTGTTAACCCTAGTAACACAATTAAGTCCCACCAGTCTTCTCACTCTTTATTATTTTAATATACTTTTAGAAATATTTGTCTTTCTTAATGGGAAAATATCATTTAGACCCCATCAAAGCAATTTTATTTTAGTTAACCTCTAAAAGATTCTGAAATTTTACTACATTGTCTTGGATTAGAATGAAATTAAGTTTTTTTTTCAGTGAAAAGACAATAATGTCCTTACTTTATTTTTTATTTTTTATAAGAACATCCACAAGACAAATAAGTGTATTCAAAAGACAAATAATTGGATTTAAAAGAATCCATGGAGTTTGTTTGTTTGTTTTTTTTTTTTTTTAAATCATCACCATATATATTTCTTAAAATAGGTAGAAGAAGTGTGATTGGATTAACTTAAGAGACCAACAAATAAAGACAAATTTTTAGTATCTTAATTTTTTTTTAAAATGATATGTTTGGATTAGTTTTGAGAAAGAAGTGATTTTAGATAATAGACTCTGAGCATAACATTTGTGAAAAAAAAAAAAAAAAATGATGTTGATAAAATAATAGCGTTTGAATAATTGTTCTCAAAATCACTTTTTTCGTATTCAAATTACTAAAAAATGATTTTAGATAATATATTCTTAGCATAACATTTATGAAAAAAGTTATGTTGATAAAATGATAGCTTTTGAATAATTGTTATCTAAATCACTTTTTCCATGTTCAAATTACTAAAAAGAACATTAACTAATGTGATAATTGCTAAATTATAAGATTCCATTTCAAAAAAAAAAATTTTAACATCAAATTTCATAATAAATATCAAAATTTAAATAAATTTGTCTACAAAATTAAAATCATACTATTGTTCAGGATGAAAAAGTGCTTTTATCATTTTTTCAGCTATTTGAGTACTCTTTTACCAAACCCGATTTTGAAAACAATAAGGGAGTAAATTCTCTCCCTATCTTACTTTTTCCTCATCTCTCATTAGCCAATTTACACCATTGACTACCAAAAAAAAAAAAAAAAAAAAAAAACTTAGATTACCAACGGAATTAGGGACGGAAAAAATTCCGTCGAAAATTACCCACGAATTCCGTTGGTAATCGCAATTACCACGGAATTCCGTGGGTAATTAAAATTACTAACAGAAAACTTCCGTCGGTAAAAATGCCATGGGTAATTTCAGTTTTAATTACTCATAGCATTTTTACCAACGGAAATTTTTCATTGGTAATTTTAATTACCCGCGGAATTCCATGGGTAATTTTTACCCACGGAATTCGTAGTAATTTCCACGGAATTTTTTCCGTCCCTAATTCCGTCGATAATCTGAGATTTTTTTCGTAGTGATTGATTTTATTTAATCTTGACTGTCCATTTTATATTGTTAAAACTCATTCTCCCTCCTCCCGAAATACTTCTGACTCCTGCAAAAATAACCTCTGCTTGGCGTTTGCAATTTGGCGGGAAAGATAAAGGTGGCAAAGGAAAAATTCAAACAACCTTATTCCAGTAAAAAGATTACATCTTTCGGAGAGGCCCTCCTATCTCCACCATTGCATCAATACACGATCGATCCAAAAAACTTAATCTTTCAGTTTTGTCGGACGAATGGACATAATTTGAAAACTTAGAAGCAATATTCGAATGAACTAATGCGGCTGGCTTGCAAACCGATGATGGTGCTTAACAAAAACAAACAAATCGGCAAAAAAATGCATGATCGTGGCATAGTTTTATATATTATTATAAGCATAGCTTTAATTCCCCCCCCCCCCCCCAAAAAAAAAAAAAAAAAAAAACCTTTTTGTTTTTATCACACAATTCTTTCCACCCACAATATCCCATATATATTAATATATGGCATAGCTTTATATAACATGAGCCCTGTGGAGCGTTAAAATTTAAGAGTAAACAATCAGGAATAGAATCAATATATATAGAGTTGTATTAAAAAAAAGGTCACAATATACATAGAAATATAGTTTTTTGTTTTGATGATTTTTCTTTAAGTGTACTTTGTTAATTCATATTTTTCACTTAATTTTATGTTTTGTGTGTTGCATGACATATTTTGCAGGTTTCAATCAATGGAAGTTTGATTTAACTCCTAGATTGTAAAAAGAATTTGATAATCTAGAGAAAGCATAGAGGTTCTAGAATGAATATGCTAGTAAAGTAGGTTTTAGTGCAATGAAAAATGGGGTGACAAAGAGTAAGAAAGATAAGGAGACGATTGTTTTCTATAGATATGTGTGTTCAAAAGATGGCAAACGAAGACTGGATAAAAGATACACACCCGCCATCAACCATCATCCTGAGACTAAGACTGAATGTAAAGCGAGAATGACAATTAATTTAATGGAAGGTAAATTCAAGATCACCAGCTTTATAGAAAAGCATAACCACCTATTGTATCTCCAATAAACAGTATATATCATGAGGTCTCAACAAAAAATATGTGATGCACAAGCAGATGAGATTGATTTGGCTAGGGATGTTGGACTAAAATAGAAGGCAACTTTTTGATCTTGTGAGTAAGCAAGCAGGTGGACAAGCTAATCTTGGCTTCAACCAAGTTGATATGAAAAATTATTTGAAAGCTAAACGAAGAAGAAGCATGAAGAATGACGGAGTTTGATGGCTATTGAATTGTGATGAGGAACAAATTATTGAGAGCCCTTCATTTTATCATTCATACCAACTTGATAAGAAAAATCAAATTACAAACATTTTTTGGGCCAATGCTCGTATGCTTGTAGATTATGCTTATTTTGGGAATATAATTTTACTAGACATCACATGTTGTACAAACAGTAATCATAAGCCTCTTGCCATATTCTCGGACTTAATCATCATAGAGGAATTGTAATTTTTGGTGTATCTTTGTTGTATGATGAAACCATAGAATTATTCAAGTGGTTGTTAGAAACTTTTTTGAAAGCAAACAAATAAAAGAGACTTGCAACAATTTTTACTGATCAAGATCAAGCAATGGTAAGAGCATTGCGTGAGTTTTTGCCAAAAGTGAAGCATGCATTATGCACATGATATATTGAGCAAAATGGAATAAAACATTTAGGGAATAAGATGAAGGGTGGTTCACATTTTTTGCGTGATTTCAACAAGTGGATATTTACTATTGAAGACAAATCACAATTTGAGGTAGCATAGGTCTCTAATATCATCATTTAATTTGAAGGATAACTCATGGTTGAAGTCCATCTATATGAAATCAACAAGAAATGGGTATGGTGTTATATAAAGTACTCTATTACTCTTGGTCTGCGCGTAGAACACAAATAAGTGAAAGTGTTAATGCAGGTATAACAAAAAAAAAAAAAAGAAGTCATAAACGAACACAGTCAACAATAATGAAACATACATGCGAGCAATCCCACATAAGCAATTTGGCGATGGCCGTGAGATATCACAAAAAATTTAACTATGGGTTAAATTGTTTATCCATTCTTGTATTTGTCAAAATAGCAAGATAGGGAAGCACATATGGACTGTTAAAACCCTAAAGTAACGTATGAAGATATCACCTCAAGTCCCACATGATGGGATTAATGAGCTACATTTACCATTTTGTCCCTTTCTTTAATAACTAATATAATTATTATACTTTAAAGAAAATTATTTATGTAAATTTAAATTTATGTCTGGAGACTACGGGTGTGCATAGTTGGAGGGGGGTGGCCGGGTTGGCGTTGGCGGTGGTGGTGGTGGCCGACCGCGGCGATGGTGGTTGGCGGCGTGGTCGTGGTGGTGGTGGCGGCCGATCACCACCCCGGCCGCCGGCGATGGTGGTGGTGGCGGTGATGATGGTGGTTGGCCGACGGTGGCGGTGGCGATGGTGGCGGTGGCGGCGGCGACGGCGGTGGTGGCGGGGTGGCGGTGGTGGCGGCGATGGGGTGGTGGTGGGGGCGGGGGTGGTGCCGATGGCGGGGGTGGTAGGGTGGTGTGGTGGTGGTGAATGAGGGTAAAGAAGTAATTAACTTATTTGCCCTCTTAAAACCCCCATATTGGGGAACTCTATTTTTTAGAAGGAGGAGGGTTTTGGAGGATTTGTAAAATCCCCTGATTCCCTCCCCTCCTATTTTTAAAACTCGTAAACAAGGGAAGAGATTACCAAAACCCTCCCTTTCCTTTCCTTTCCCTCCAAAATAGAACTCGCGAACATAGCCTAAAGTAACGTATGAAGATATCACCTCAAGTCCCACATAATGGGAAGACGATGACAAAGATGAAGGTCTGGAGACTACGGGTGTGCATAGTTGGAGGGGAGGAGAGAGAAAAAAATAAGGGGAAGAAAAAATTGTATCAAAATTTAGTGTAATGGGACCCACAAAGTTTTCCTCTCCATTAAATTTTTTCTCTCCCCTCCCCTCCCCTTTCCTCCAACCATGCACACCCTACGTCTTCGTCGGTGGAATCTGCCACATGGATGAGAAGCTCTGGATCTTTGTGTCTGTTGACCATTTCGATTGACGATTGATCATTGCCCATCACTAGCAGTCCCTAAGTGACACCGTTTGACAATTTAGAAGTGGAAATGCTTGGATTTTGATTATTCGGCCATGTTTTCTCTAGTCATTTGGGATAACGGAGATAGAAGTGATTTTTGTTTCTAACAAATTTTTTTATGGAATTTTTTTTTTTCTGATGACTTTTTCTAATGTGATTTGTTATTTATATTTGGGATAGTGGTGGTTTTAAGGTTTGAAACAAGGATATGTGACTTTACAAAAAAAGTGACTTCAAGGTCTAAAGCTATACTAAACAATCAATAATCTAGCTTCTATTTTTGTTGGGTCTGATGGATTTATTTGAGTTTTTAAAGTTATCCCAAACAGGCTGACGACTAGATTGATCATGAATTGGCTTCAACGGTCGGGGTAGGTCGAATTTTATGTGTATTTTTTTTTTTGCCGAGTTAAAAGCTGGATGACATGGTTTTATCTGAGCAGTTAGATCAAATAGACGACTAAGATTGAGAGCTTGAGAGATAAGTAGAAAATAGCTTTGGAGTGAAACGTGCCTTTCCCCTCCAAATGAGTTTAAAGTTAATTTTTTGGTTTCATTTTCTTCATTAGTGTGTTCAAAGGGAATTAGTGGAAGCAGCGTCTTGACGGTTTCGGTTTCTCTCCTTAACATTATTTCTCCTCATCCTCCTTATCTCTTATAATCACTATCCTAAAATATATTTTTAATATCAGTATCCTAAAATATTTTTTAAAAATCCTAAAATAATTTCTTAAGATCATGAAGTATTTTTTAGTACCAGTCAATATATTAAAGTATTTTTTTAGTACAAATCGATTATCTTTGAAGTATTTTTTTTAATACTGGATCGATGAGAAAAAATATTTTTTCAAGATCCTAAATTTTAGGATCTTGAAAAATATTTTAGAATCCTGACGGATATTAAAAAGTATTTCAGGAGGGACAGTTAAGATTAATTCAAATCAATGATCTAGATTGGTTGAAGAGAAAAATCAAAGGTTAAGATTGGATGAGGAGAAGATTAAGATCAATGATCTAGAAGAAAAATCAAAGGTTAAGATTGGATAAGGAGGGATGAGGAAAATATAGGACAAGGATCCAATTCCCAAGAGGGACTGGACTCGGGAGCACGCCGTCTCTGCCTCTGTTGTCTTCTCTAACTGGCCGTGACATAGATTAGAACGAAGAACAGGGAAGCCGAGGGAGGAGAAGAACGCCGGCTCTCTCGCTCGGTCTTCTTCTTCTTATTCAGGCCAGTGATAATCTTCATCCTCGAATCTGAACGGAGGGAGAGACGACGCAGAACAGAGGAACGAAGCTTGAGAAAGGAACTGTTACTTTCCACAAAGGGGATGACGACGCAGCTAAAGGAGAGGAACAGAGGACCATTTTCGCTGGCTACTGCTCTTATCTTTCGCCCGTAAGTTACCACTAATACACAGATGATTGATCAACTGGTCTTCTTCATGGCGGTGTTGCTAAGTAGAATATCAGAAGCGTCCACCGTCACTTTGAAGTTAATAAAAATGATTTATTTTTGGATTGGAGCTGTTTTGTTTTATCGCGCTTAAATAGTTAATATCAGACTTCATTTCGCAACAGAATTGTTCAAAAGAAACATGTCATCATCTTCTTCTAACTACTACTGCACATTGCTCAAACATTGTTGCGAAGTCCGGAACCACATCAAGGCAAAGAAGCTCCATTGCCACATAATAAAAACATTGAGAATCCCAGAAACCTTTCTGTTAAACAATCTCATAAGTACCTATGGTAAACTTGGCAACATCGTCTATGCGCAGCGAGTGTTTGATCAAATGCCTGAGCCAAATCTCTTTTCTTGGAATTCTGTCCTTTCTACTTATTCCAAAGCAGGTAAAATTTCTGATATGCAAGCTGTTTTCAATAGAATGCCAAGCCGTGATGTTGTCTCTTGGAATTCGCTTATCTCTGGGTATGCTAGCATTTCCATTGTTAACTCGGTGAAGGCTTATAATTTAATGTTAAGGGAAGGGTCCAACAATTTAACTCGGATTACGTTCTCTACCATGCTTATACTTGCATCGAGTCATGGGTGTGTCAATCTGGGGCGGCAGATTCATGGACATATTGTGAAGTTTGGTTTTCAGTCCTATGTTTTTGTTGGAAGTCCTTTGGTGGATATGTACTCAAAAACAGGCTTCATTTCTGATGCAAGGAAGGCTTTTGAGGAGATTGCTGAGAAGAATGTGGTTATGTTTAATACTATGCTAACAGGGCTGCTAAGATTTGGTATGATTGGAGATTCAAGGCAATTCTTTTATGAGATGCAGGAAAAAGATTCTATTTCTTGGACGACAATGATCACAGGCTTCACCCAAAATGGTTTGAATAAAGAAGCAATTGATTTATTCAGAGAGATGAGATTGGAAGCTTTAGAGATGGATCAGTACACATTTGGAAGCGTATTAACTGCTTGTGGAGGTCTTCTCGCCTTGCATGAAGGCAAGCAAGTTCATGCTTATATAATTAGGACTGACTATAAGGATAATATATTTGTAGGTAGTGCTCTTGTTGACATGTATTGCAAGTGTAAGAGCATAAGATCAGCAGAAACAGTGTTTAAGAGGATGACCTTTAAGAATGTTGTATCCTGGACTGCAATGTTGGTGGGTTATGGACAAAATGGTTACAGCGAAGAAGCTGTTAAAGTCTTCTGTGATATGCAAAAAGATGGAGTCAAGCCAGACGATTTCACTCTTGGAAGTGTAATTAGTTCCTGTGCCAACCTCGTAAGCATGGAAGAGGGTGCCCAATTCCATGGCAGAGCTCTGGTTACTGGTCTACTTTCCTTTATTACTGTTTCCAACGCTCTTGTTACATTATATGGCAAGTGTGGAAGCATTGAGGACTCCCATAGGCTTTTTAATGAAATGAGTGTCAGGGATGAAGTTTCATGGACTGCCCTGGTTTCAGGATATGCCAAGTTTGGTAAAGCCAATGAAACAATCAGGTTATTTGAAAGCATGTTAGCCTATGGCTTGAAACCTGATGGGGTTACTTTTATTGGGGTTCTTTCTTCTTGCAGTAGAGCCGGATTAGTAGAGAAAGGTAAACAAATATTCCAATCAATGATTGAAGAATACAGGATTGCACCAATTCTTGATCATTATAGCTGCATGATTGACCTCTACAGTCGAGCTGGGAAGTTAGAGGAAGCTCAGAACTTTATAAACCAGATGCCTTTCTGTCCTGATGCAATTGGTTGGGCAACCTTATTGAGCTCTTGCAGATTCTATGGGAACATGGAAATTGGCAAATGGGCGGCTGAATCACTTCTGGAGTTGGAGCCACATAATACTGCTAGCTTCATCTTGCTTTCAAGCATCTATGCTGCAAAAGGAAAATGGGAAGAAGTTGCCAGACTGAGAAAAGGAATGAGGGACAAGGGACTGAGAAAGGAACAAGGATGTAGCTGGATCAAATATAAGAACAGTGTGCACATTTTCTCTGCTGATGACCGGTCAAATCCATTTTCAGATCAGATATATTCTGAGCTTGAGAAACTGAACTACAAAATGCTGAAAGAGGGATATGTGCCTGATATGAACTCTGTTCTTCACGATGTTGAGGATTCAGAGAAAACTAAGATGCTTAATCACCATAGTGAAAGGCTTGCAATTGCCTTTGGGTTGATATTTATTCCTCCTAATCTTCCCATACGTGTAGTTAAAAATCTGAGGGTTTGTGGGGATTGCCACAATGCCACCAAGTATATATCTAAGATTACCCAACGGGAAATTCTTGTAAGAGATGCTGCTCGGTTCCACTTGTTTAAAGATGGAACCTGTTCATGTGGAGATTTCTGGTGACAGGCCTGATCCCTACACCTATTTAACCCAACATTTAGAGCACTTTATTTTGAAAAGTGATGAAAACTGCAGAGTCATTATGAATTGGCATATGAGATCACCTTTCAATAGATGAATGAAATTGCCGTTTTAGACCACCAAAGTACAGCTTGGGTCCCAGAAGACGGGACGTTCTTCATCTCCGGCGTCGCCGTCTTCGATGACGATGAAGAGGAAGAAGTGGGGTTGAGTAGTGACCAATAAGAGAAGGAAGGGATAAAAATGCTGATGTGGCTGAGTAGGATTATTATGTGCCACAAAAGGGTGCCACCTGGGAGTTATAGTTAAACAAAATGATCAGACTTAACCTTTGTTAACTCTAGGGCAGCATTGCTACGTTTTAAGACTATCAAGGCAACATTGAGACCAAAAAAACTTTCAGGACAACATTGCTCCTTTGTGAATACTTCCAAGGTGGATTTACACCTTAACCTCATAGTTATTCTTCATCTTATTTACGTTGTGGTAAGTCCTATTCTACTTCTTTCATCTCATCTAATTTTCACTCATGTTTGGGAGCTCAGCATGCAAGCACTTGTGTGGTTAAACTGGGACTTGATAATTGTCCTGTTTCTTGATCAAACCAGA
The DNA here is from genome assembly GCA_019022655.1 of Acacia acuminata. NCBI lineage: Eukaryota > Viridiplantae > Streptophyta > Magnoliopsida > Fabales > Fabaceae > Acacia > Acacia acuminata. The sequence continues at coordinate 2,954,309 of JAFJYI010000028.1, read as the reverse complement.
AGAAAACTTGAAATAATATATCTTTAACTGCAAATAAAGCCAACAGTGGTAAGAAAAAAGATAAATAGAACAGTAAATACCTTGTTTTCTGAAGCTGTAGAGTTTACACGTTTTTCTGGAAATATTATTTAGTTGTCACCATACTTGGCATGGACTATGATATAAAATACTCAGGTGCTTGTTATGGTTGATAACGTAGGGGACTAGGGGGTAATAATACTTGTTTAGGTGTGCTAACAGTAACAATAAGGTGGGCAAAGATGCTCAGGTATTATAAGGCTGACAAGGTTTCTCTGGTGGTCTGATTAGCTCATGAAGTATCCCTTACTGTTTTGTTTGACATCAATTTCTTCAAAGGGCGGCCCAGTGCACAAGGCTCCTATCAGGTGGGGTCTTGGGAGGGATAGATGTATGTAGCCTTACCTTCATTATCCGATACGGGTCACATGACAGTAACCTCACCATTGCTCCAAGGCTCACCCTTTCTTCTGACATCTATTTCTTCAATCACCATAATATAGAAAGTTCAAAATTTTAATTTCTCCTATTTCTCTGTGTAGTTGGCAGTCTTTTAATTTATAGGCTGTAACCCTTTCAGCTTTTTCTTTTTCTTAACAAAAAAAAAAAAAAAAAAAAAAAAAAAAAGGAATGCAACTTTTCTATTTAATTTTGATCCCAAATGATTCATGTGATTTTTTGAATTTTTTTTTTTTTTTTTTTTTTTTTTTTTTTTTTTTTTTTTTTTTTTTTTTTTTAAATTATGTTTTCTTAAAGCTTTCCTTAGTTGGAGACAGACTAAGTCATTGTTACTGAAATTTTATCATGCTGGAACGTTATGATTGTGCAATTTTTCCTAATTTATGATTCTTTTGTATGTTATCCATGTACGTAAGTAAATACTTCCTTTCCAGCTTAGGGCATATAGCTAATTGAAATATTAGGGTCCTTGGCTGGGAACAGGGTAGATCCATGCCCATTGGGCCATGGCCTTCTAGGGTGCACCTTAGTAAGAACAAAAAGAATACAGGAGAGAAAGGAGAGGGGATATCAGGAAAGGTTTAATCTGGACTTATTAGGATTCTAAACTCTCAAATGCTGGAGAATTCTTTTACTTTTCTTGTTTCTCATTGTTCTTCATGTTTTGCTACTCTACTCTAGGTTTCTATTCTCATTTGGATGGAATTGTTTCACTGGGTAATAGAAATAGTTTTTGTTTTTTGTTTTTTGGGTGATTGGCAATAGGAAAATATCGTGAAACAGAATCAAAGAATACAACCAAGGAGTTATGTGAAAGCAGCAATTAAAACTAGCGACAACAGAATACAGAGGGGATCTTAAAGAAATCACTTATATCTGAGGATCAAGCTATACTTGTTCAATATATATAACATAGGCTACTATTCTTTTGTATATCAAAACAAAGTTGAATTTGCTTCTGTTGAAGATGAAGTACAAGAAGTGAATGCACGTGCAACATATTGTAAATTTTGTAATGTAATCCTTTCAAGGTTGCACGGATTCCCTTTGACGTTGTTGTTGTTTCTGCATCAGGTTCAGAAGATTTAGTGAAAGAGAGTCTTAGAAGAGGAGCAACAATGACATGGTACAAGAAAAACCAATAACTAACTACCTGCAACTGAGTACAAATCTCAACGACTTCAGCTGTAGGTGCCCAATCACCAAAGTTCCTCTCTATAAACTGGTAAGCAATGCCTGTTTTTCCACTTCCTACTATAAAGAGTCCACCCTTTATCTCACCTTCTCCTTTGAAGTTCTGGTCGATTCCTCTGTCCTTTGCACGCTTGTAATTGGCCAGCGCTCGGGGATTCAGTAAAAATCCTGATATGAACTTGTCCTTGAGCAGTTTTCCCCCACCAAGAGCTTTAAAGAAATCCCTACCTCGATCAAAAAGTACTACACCACCCCAGTATCGGGGCCAGAAATCCTTTACCTGCTCCATAACAATAACAAGTCAAGCAATGAAGATTTATTCCAGTAACAACTGTTTGAAGTCTGGTAATACCTCTGACTCTATTTGCTCATGAAGAACTGCATATAGTTTAACCCCAAGTGCGTCAAATATGGGTTTTTTTGAAAAGAGCTGGTGTGCCTCAGCTCTGCACATGATGCACCTGTTTCCAAGTTCAAGGAGCATGCTTAGCAACAGAGTTCACTTTCATGTCAGTATACAGAAACCTACGATACCAAGTGCTAGAAGCCTATTCCATTTGAATGGACCAAACCAAACCAATCTAATCTAATCCAACCAAAATTGATCTCTTAAATGGAATACTTTGCATGGAAGTTTTGTCGAATCAATTGGTTTGATTTAATTATTATTTCTCCAGTCCTCTTTTTATTGTTGTCATCATCATCGTCATTGTAGCTTTTAAATTATGATATATGCATTGCCCATCAAAAAGTAAATATACAAATCCTAAAATGTAAACCATATCTAATCATAAAATTCAATGACAAGTAAAAAATTGATTAGTATATAAAATATGGCTTGTACATCTTTGCAATATGCTAAGCACTTAAGACAATAAATCTAACTCGTGTAACATTCTTATTTGTTTTAACAGGTATTTTGACAAAACAACACTTAATAACAATAAAACATACCCCAAGAACTAGTTATTTTCATGCTTTTTTGAATCATAAAATTGTGCGATTTTACCTTTTTACTTCCATCTCATGAATTCAAGACTGTTTTTGATGTAGTAATCTATTCATATTGTTGACTTTGTAAAATTTTTGAATGGTGAAACATGCGATTTTGACAACGGTGACATATTACAGTAATTGAATTTTAATATACCAAGAGTAGATCATTCATGTTTTAGTCTACTGCTATAGTTGTCAAATTTACCCTGGTCGTCGGAGACAGAGGATGACAGCTGGTTTATCTCGCCACAGTTCTGAAGCCTTCATCGGAGGTGTTTTTGCTTTCACTAATGGTTCCATTCCAATCTTATACTCTGGAGTTAGTCTCTGCACTGATATATTTTCAATAGCTGCATAAGGAGCTACTTGGTCAGTGACAACAGGAGCTTGCACACAGCCACATGCTCTAGGCTCAGCTGGGCCTGCAGCCACAATCCCTTTAAAGATGTGCCCATCTTTAATCTTTAGTTCAGCCATTGATTGCTCAAGTGATTTATCAGGTGTATTACTCCTTAGATAAGATCTTTTCATGCCACTTGAGCTGTAAGATGCATGACTCTTGGTAAGACTGCATGACTCTTGGTAAGACTTCCATCTCTGTAAAGCATGCTGGCTCTTTTCCTGATGGGAATTGCACGCAGTTGAGAAGAATCATCACATCTAGTTCTATCCACGAAACGGGCAATATGGCCTCGTTTCATGTCGAACTGGGATGAAAGATCCATGGAGCTTAAGTTAAGGAGTTCAGGAAGACCTTTCCCGGATGCCTCCATCTTCTCTGCATATTGCATCAATCCGCGATCATGCAGGTATGACCTCAATCCAAGTGCATCCTAAGGTGTGAGAGGGAAAAAAGGAGAAAAACTTAGGACACAAGTTGAAGTGACTGCTATGTATATGATATTTAATTAGTTTAACAGATCATTCAGATGTTATAAATATCTTGATTTGTAGTGGATGAAAGCTGATAAATGAGAAATCTTTATTGTGAAAGCAATAGTACTTCAATGATAAAATCTTTGTTGGCTATGGGTTTCTAAGGAGGATAATGATGATGAAATTTGATATGGGAAACTGACCTTTTGCTGTGATGTCATTTGTATTGCATTCATATCCTCTGCGTTCATCATCTTCATTGTTGGCACATCATCCCAACCTTCTTCCATTAACCTTGGAAGCAACGCCTTCAAAATTCCATTTCCTATGAAATCCTCCAGTGAAAAAGAGGCCATTCTTTTCTTGCACTTATTGGTTGATTTGTGATATCCTTCTCATGAATGTGTGTAAAAGGGAAAGATTCCTTAATGTTAGCTTATGCTATCATATATATATTTATAGGTCCTTCTCAAGTCCAACAGCTATGCATTTGACCTGGCTTTAGGTTGCGGATATGATTATATGATCTGCTCTTGTGGAAATAGATAATAAATTCCATGTAAGAAATGGCTAACCAATTCACCCAGCTTAGTATTTTCTTCATCTTTTATTTTTTGGTCCCTATCAAGGTTTTCAATATACAATTGGCATGGGGAGGAATTTTTTTATTCTTTTTTGCATATCTCCAAGTTAATCATGTTCTATTAGCATGCTTTGGATATTTTCACTGGTATCATGCACTATTAGCAGGCAATTAGTCCAATTTGTAGGAATGTAGGCCAACAATGAGAAGAATCACCTCTGAGTAATTATTTTGGTTGTATACTCAAGATTTAAATATGAGACCACTAGTTAAATTAGAACGATCAGCGAATTGTAAAATTTGGTTTTTTTTTCCTAAAAGACATGTAATAATGTAGCGTTGAGTAAAACAAAGATCTTGTTTATCAACGAAACGAAAGAATCTAGTGACTAGAAGGAAAAAAACAAATTTTGAAACAAAGATCTTGTTTATCAATGAAATGAAAGAATCTAGTGACTAGAAGAAAAAAACAAACTTTGAGAAAAAACAATGGATTGTTTCAAAACATTTGGCAGTTTGAACTAGTGGAGGTCCGGCTATGGAAATACCACTTGCCTTTTTGTTTAATGGTTGGGGAAAATTGATTTTTTTTTCCTTTATTTTTAAATTCTTTTGGTGGAATTAGTCATAATTTTTCTTTTGCCAGCCAATCACTTGCCTTTTTGTTTAATAATTGGGAGAAAATTGATTTTCCCCCCCCCCCCCCCTTTATTTTAAAATTAATTTGGTGGAATCAGTCACAACACAAGTTTTCTTTTGCCGGCCAAAAACTGCTGCTAGGTAGAGATTCTTGTCACTTGCCTATACCACAGTGACTTTTTGGTCAAACTATACCACTACTCGGTAAAAAGATATGATTGTCTATGAGATTTACAAGTTGACGTTACATTCATTTATTTATTCTTTTCTCTACTTTTTTCTGAACGATATGCGTCCACATTTGTGATCCTTCACTGATTTTTCCTTTGAGAAAAATTTATATTTAGTTTTATATAATTCATTGTAGGCGTGTCAGTGACAGGTTCCTTTAAATTAATTAGTATTGATTCTAGAGTTATGTTTCGAGTTAGTAATATTCTTTTCTATAATCTATTTAAAAATTTGATTTTTTTAAAGCGTAATTAAGAAAATCCAAATAAATTACTTAAAAATATTAAACTTTGTGGTGGTGGTGTTTGTTGTTGTTTATATTTGTCTTTTTTATACCAAACTAATTTTTTTGACTTTTAAACTTATATATAACCTAATAATATATAATATATATAACCGATTAACTAATTTATTTAGATTAATATCTTAAAAAAATTAATTGGTTTTTATATTAAAGACCAGATGACGGAGGTAGTATCGTTTAATAAAAGTGTCATCCCTTTCATTTTCATCTTCTCATTTCTCAATTTTCATCACTCAATGGATTAATTAAACCTAATGTCACGAGTCACGATGACTAGGCATATTGAATATGAAGACTTGGCCAAAAAAAAAAAAACTAAAACATAACTAATAAATATTCCATTGCACCCTTCGGGTTTCCAAATTGCCTTTTTCTTCTTGTTTTTGTTTCCATTGTTTTCCAGTTATGTTCCTCGTATATATTCTGTATTTATTTCAACATATATAAATATATATTAAAAGGATATATCTCTAATATTGGCTATAACTTAATAATCTGTGTTATTGCTTGGATTGGGGTCTCTTGAATTCCCCAAATAATGATAATATGAATTTTAAATGAAATAGAACACGTAAAGGAACAAAAGAAAAGAACTTTTTTTTTTTTTTTTTTTTTTTTTTTTTTTTTTGCTAATTACGTCGTTGGTTGGAAGTACCACCTTTTGTCTTGGCATATATAAATATAAATCACAATTATTTACTGCATCTATTTATTATGTCGTTGGTTGGAAGTACCACCTTTTGTCGTACTATCAGATTATGTTGAAGCTATTAATGTTTTGACTAGAGACATTATAGTTGATGTCAGGTTGTGGTTATCAAAAAATTGGCAAGCTGTATTTAGTCATATTCTTAGAAAACAAAATAGTTTAATAGATCACTTGACTAAGCTGGCTCATAATATCGTAGAAAACTTTTATCTCCTTAATCACCTGCCACCTTCATTCCAGAAGGTGTTAATTGGTAAAGGATAGTAGTTTGTAGTTAGTTTATTGGGTTAAGGTGTAAAAATACACATGTGCTTTTGTTAGAGGAGCGCACAGTAGTAAGTGCTTTTTTTATGTGCAGAAATGACTATGTGGTTACAAAATAGGAGCAAAAGTCAAGTCACCGTTAAGGGGGTGGATGTTGACTGTTAAGTTGGAAGGTTTGACTTAAATATATGACGTGGACGCTGATTAGGAGTGTGTGGCAGACAAGTGGAATCCTAATGGTTGAGTAATTGATGAGTTGGAAAAAGAATGATTTATTTATCAGGAAAATATAATTTATTTATCTAAATTCATTAATCCCCCAAAATCTAACACATAACTTAAGCGACTTATCTATCTAAATTGATTAACCCCCACTTCCGATTTGCAGACACAGAAAAATGAATCTCAGAGCACTTGCAGAGCCAAGAGAGCTAGAAACTCTTCCAACAAGCACCTATCCAGCCATCCTACCACGGAGTCCGAATGCGAAGTTGGGGCAAATGGGTCTCTGAAATTCGAGAGCCTTGTAAGAAATCACGAATCTGGCTTGGCACTTTCGCCACTCTAGAAATGGCGGCTCGAGCCCACGACGTCGCCGCCCTCAGCATCAAGGGTGAGTTCACTATCCTCAACTTCCCCCACTTTTCATTTCTTCTTCCTAGACCCGTATCACTTGACCCACGTGACATCCAAGCCGCCGTAGCTGGAGCAGCCGCCATGGTGAAAATTCGACCCTGCTCAACCTTCGTCTTCGCCACCACCGGAAGAAGCAGAGTCTTCGGAGTTGAGTGAGATAGTGGAATTGCCCAACATTGAAGAGAGCTTCAATTCTGCGGAGTCGTCATCCACGAGCCGAGACTTTGTGTGGGTAGAGTCCATGGATTGTTGGTTGTATGATCCTCCATTAAAGGGGTTATAGAAAGAAGGCTTCTTTGACTAGTTTTATGGAGAAGAAGAAGGCTTTGAGATTTCAATTTGGGATTGATGGCGGATTTTGACGACCCTGCTTTGCTCTGGTCTGATAATAAGAATTATAAATTGAACAATTATCGAATGCTAAATGGTAAATTTAAGTGAGTAAAGTGAAAATCCAGAAAGCTTCACTTGTTTCATCTATGGAGGGTGGTGAACCCTAGTTTTTCCCCCTTCACTTATTCTACTTCTTCGCTTCATGAACCCTAATTTTTTCCTCCAGATCTTTGTTTCCCCAATTTGCCCGATGAGTCCATTTGCCCGATATCTAGTTATGTGTTTGATTTTGGGGATTAATGAATTTAGATAAATAAAAGATAAATAAATTATATTTTTTCAGATATATAATCATTCTTTTTCCAACTCATCAATTATTCAACCATTAGGATTCCACTTGTCTGCCACACACTCCTAGTCAGCGTCCACGTCATATATTTAAGTCAAACCTTCCAACTTAACAGTCAACATCCATCCCCTTAACGGTGATTGTGACTTTTACTCTTATTTTATAACCACATAGTCACTTTTGCACCTAAAAAAAAAAACTTGCTACTGGGTGCTCTTCTGACAAAAGCATGTGTGTATTTTTGCACCTTAACCCTAGTTTATTTATTTTTGTAGATGCTCTTTTGAGTTATTAATGAATTCTAGTTCACATTATAAAAAAAAAAAAAAAAAAAAAAAAAAAAAAAAAAAAAAAAAACTCATGATGGATTTTGGTTTTTCTCCACACCTTTTCTTAATCTTGAGGGCTTGTAATGATGGCCTTGGTTTCTCCCAGCTTTTTTAACACTGTTTGTGGTTTTGCCCTTTTAAAAGTTTGTACTCTTTCATATTCATTAAATGTTGAAGTTTGTGATCCTTCATATTCATTTATTAAAAAGGCATAAAAGAGCCCATATATAGGGTTATGTGCTTTCATGTTTCATTGTAAATGTTGATGTTTGTGATCTTTCACATTGTTTTTAAAATGTTGTTGGTTTGTAAACTAATAAATAATGGTGGTGTGATTTTTATTTGTTCTCACATGGAAGCAAACTTTCCATCCATCATTAACTTTAGCTCTAAAATTATTCTAGGGATAAGGTGCAGATTGGCTAATAAAGTATTATGCCTGGAGCATTAGGCACATAAATGTTTTAAAGAGAGCAAAAATACCAATGAATAATTTAAAATGTTCGTAGATGGGGCGATCTCAAGGGTTACAAACCGCGCTGGATGTGGGGGGGTACTAAGAGATCACGAGGGAAACCATGTAGCTAGCTTTACGCATAACCTTGGTAGCTGTGAGGTGTTTGAAGTAGAGGGATAGGCCATTTTAAAGGTCTGAATTTGGCATGGGATCTAGGTTGCATAAGAGTGGTTCTGGAATCGGATGCGAAAGAATTAATCGATTTATTGATTGATGATAGATTTGATGCTAGAGAGAGTCTTATTCTGTGGCAAATTAGGGAGTTTATGAGGAAGGACTGAAATGTGAGGATACTATGCATTCCAAGAGAGGAACAAGGTAGCAGATGCTCTTGCTAAAAAATGTCGACATCGAGTTTCTTAGATATATGTCCAGAATTTCTACAGACTTTATGTTCACGCGAGTTTCTAGGATTTAAGTTCCCATTGCAATTTTCATTTAGCTTAATGTTATATTTCTTATGTATCATTTAAAAAAAAAAGGATTGATGATTTTGTAATGTAGAGAAGACTGTTGGAACTCAACGTCAGAGAGATCAAGGATAAAGTTTATCACTTTCAACATTTTGGGGTACTTCATAACAATAACAATGGCAAATATAAAGTAACCACCTTACACTTTTGGAAGCTCAATTCCTCAATTCAATGTCTCAAGAGTTATATTTCTCAATTACTAAAGAAGTATTGTTGTGAACTTGTGATAGGATTTCTTCAAGGTTTCGGCAACTAGGAAAACCAAAAAATAGACTTTGGCACTTGTAAAAGACTGAACTTCCCACTTGCTAATCAAGAGTAATACTTCTCCTACGTCATGTTTATGTGCTATTGGATTTCCAAAACCAAGCATTTGTTGAGGACTTAATTTTCATATCAATTATCCTGAATCTTTAAAAGCATTTCCCTCCCCATATTTCCACTAAATTTCGTGGTCACTCTGTGTTTGGTTTAAGGGGAGGGTATGGCAAGGAAGGTAGGGGAGGTTTTTATCAAATTGTCATTAATGAGATAAAAAAGGGTTTTTTCTATTGATAGTATATAGTTATGGAATATTGAAAAAATTTCATGGGCAATTTGGTCAAAACAAAGTAAAAAAATTTCTCCCCTCCCTCCCCTCAAACCAAATACACTCTCACTAATCCATTCCAAATTCACGATAGTACTACCTATGTACTTTCTGCAAATACTTTCAAAATTAACTTCACTAAATTTTGTGTGGCTTGCAAAACTTTGGAATAGATATGAACAGCCACACGTAGGGAATAATGTACGTAACATCAAAGAAAATAATAAAATTTAAAGACAACATTCAATAGTCATTGGGCTGGTTGGATTGGTGATGGAAACAAATGGCTTAAAAATTTATCGACTTTTATAAAAGTCCAGTAGGAAAAAGTCAGGTTGTAGACACGTGATTTGTGTTTGGATTGATGATGACAGAAGTTTTCAAACTAAAGAGTGTTTAAAAAGTTAGTTGAGATGAAAAATGACATGAATATTATTGAATACTATATATACATATTAATTGTATATATTGCGATAATTAAAGATAAAAATTTAAATTTAAATTTGAAAAAAAGTTAAATAATTATTAAAAAAATTAATAAACAATAAAATCTTTAATTAAATATATGTAATGGATAAAATTGTATATAAATTAAAATGCTTACAAATATTTTTTTATAGGTTGTTATTAAATAATTTATAAATACTATAGGGTTATTATATAAATGTTTTCTTTAAATAATATCATATTGTGCATTTTAGCAAGTGCTATGGGATCTGATTATATAAATGTTTTATTTAAATAAGGGGTTTACACTTCTCATGTTGCATAAGAAGAAGAAGATTTCTCCACATGTATGAAATGGTGGGACCCACATCTTTTAAAAAAAATAAAAAATAAAAAAATCAAGTACGGAAATTGAAATAACTATGATATGAGGATACATTTCTCTTACAATATGAGAAATGTATTTCCCTTTGAATAATATCATATGCTAAATTGAATTTTGAAAAAGAGGACGTTGAACTCTGCAAAAGGGTAAGAAAGGGATTTATTGAAATGTTTTTTTTTTTTTTTTTTTTTTTTTTTTTTTTTTTTTTTTTTTTTTTTGGTGTGCTTACACAAGGTATCCCTACATACAAATAACAGTATGAGACTAATCCTTCGTCTCTGACCGTCGTAGCACAAAGCGGTAGAAGGTTGGCTACGGGATGCTTTTCATTCACAAGAGTTGAGGATCAAACCCCCAACCACTTGCTTAAGGGACGAGATCTTTGACCATCACACCCATCCGTCGTGGTTTGATTTATAGAAATGTTGTACAGAAGGTTATGGAGATAGGACAACTCGCTGAGCTTTATGCCCATAACGCTCCAAAAAGCTCCGAAAGCAAGCTTCTGGTTTATCGGGCTTTTTAAAAATAAGTCCAGCAACAGAAACGCTAATCCAAATGGTTACAATTGGTGGACGTTTTTTTCACTGAACTTCTCCAACGCTGTCAGTGTTTTAGGCCGGCCCAACGCTCTCTGATAAGCCAATCCAAACATGCCCATTAACTAACGATGTCTTGCGGCGCCTTAGTAAGCAAATGGTATGAGAGCTTTTCCTTCCCCTACGTCCCGGAGTTGAACTACTGCCTCCTACTTATGTGTATCAAAAAAAAAAAAAAAAACTAATGACGTCTTTGGAATGCAAAGTGATTATTCATTTTCTTAAAAACTAAAATATATATGACGCAAATTGATCTTACAAATAACCTACAAAAAATTGTTAAAAAACGTAAAAAACTACATTCGAAAAAACAAGCAACTTGAATATTAATTATGAAATATTAAACGTGATTATCACCTGACCCTACACCTTTCATATGCCTTCGTCAATATTGCCGTTTTGAGAACTTACTCCACAATTTATTATCACTTAATTAATATTAATTAATTAATTTAAGTAATATGTCATGACAGGAGAAACAATATTAGCAAACCTGATAAGCAATTTACATTCCTAAAAATACAATTGACTACCATTCCAATTGTTAAATTCCTAAGAAATAGTGAGTTAGATTTGTCGTTTCAATATTTTTATTTTGATAACCACAATTCCAATTCTCAAATTTATAGTAAATCTATTACATATCATACAATTCACTTGTACCCACCTATGGTTTCATAACAAAATTGTCTTCATATAATTTCGTTTTTATGTACAAGGGGTCATACTATTCACTTGCATAATTGTTCTATATGAGAACTAGATTGAAGAACATTCAACAGGTGAATCGTAATGCTGATAAACTTTGTTTTTATTCTTTAAGTGAACATATTCTACTTTTTATTATTTTACTTTTGAAACAAGTATCGATGAACATAGTATTATAAACAAATGTGAATGATTATTAGCATATTCTTTGAATTAAGATCATTTTTTATTTGTCTCTAATTAGTAAATTTATACTTCAAATATGTCATAAATAAGGGTTAAGGAGTAATTTGGCCAACGAACTATTACCCCGAACGCCCAAACATAGATAACTTTTAAGTAGACTAACAATACCAAAAGAATTTTAAAAAGTGTAGTCAGCACAAAAAATAAGTAAAACTTTTTTGTGTTGGGCACTCATGGAGTTAAACTTTTTTGTCTTGATTGCACATTTTCAATTTTTTTTTTTTTTTTTTTGCCTCCTTAAAAATTATTTGTGCTAGACGCTCCTGAAATAATAGTTCGTTGGCTAAATTACTCCTTAACCCCATAAACAAATACCATCTCATGCATCGCACAGGAAGAATATCAACCCTTTGAGGTGACTATTCAATTTTACTACACTATGATATCCAACAATTGAAAATTACCCCATATTTGACCTCACATTATTTTTGTAGGAAGGAAAACCTCACTCTTTCCCTAGTGAGCTAAGTAAATACATCGGCAAAATTTACGATTTACGAGGTAAGTACGTGAGATAAGTTTTGTCTCGATTTATAGGAAAGGGTTTCTGAAACCACGATTTTAAAAGTTACTAAATACTCACATATTTAGTTATAAAGTTGAAGATAAAAGATTATAACATTGAACATCTATTTAGTAGCATGAAATTAACCCCATTTACAGTTGATTCTCTTCTGTTTGCTCAAGTCCCATATTCAAATGAGCATGTTATGGTTCATCTATTATGATTAGACCCATATCTTTACGTTCCAATTTTTGATCCACTCAACATTTAACTCTGTGCTCCTTCACATTCTATTACATGTTTATGTTTTTTTTTCCAAAAAAAAAAAAAAATCTTTCATATGGCATTGGAAATATTGAACTCATACCTAAACTTATAACCTTCCACTTTTCCATTGTGAAAAAGAAAACAGTCCATATTTAAGTTTGTTATACATCCAATCCTAAACATAAGACATAGTTTGTACTTGCATATTTAAGTTTGTTATACATCCAATCCTAAATATAAGACATAGTTTGTACTGCATATTTAAGTTTGTTATTACATCCAGTCCTAAATATATGACATAATTTATAGTACAAATTTGCACTAAACTGTGTTCTATATTTAGGACTGGAGGAAGTACATTTTATATTTCGGTGTAAATGTTGTAGTTTCAAGTCTTTCATATTCCTTTATAAATGTCAGCACTCACAGTAAACTTATTCAATCCATAATTATGACTTACTTATTAAAAATTATTCATTCGATTCAAAATATAAGCTTCAAATTATTGGAGTGTTCATAAACAATTTTTCAATCATGATTTACGGAATACATGGTAAGTATTTGAGATGAGTGTTATCTCGACTTATATACACAAACACTTATAAGTCTTTCAATCACTCAACCAAACAAGCTAACGTAGTCGTGAAATAACATACACTTAAAACACATTACTCCACATCCGTAATCTCGACAAATTATCACTCCATCGACCCGTACAACAGACAGGGAAGGTTCCCCAAGTATATTAATAAAATTAGTTGAAGTTAATTTTTCTCATTAAAAATGTTCCAAAATAAATTTTTGAGGAAAATTTCAATCCACCCCCATTATAGCAAATTATTATCCAATAGCCCCAAATATTTTTGAAACTTTACTGCACCCCATTGTAGCAACTAATTATCCAATAGCCTCCATTACATTTTTTTTGGGGGGTTAAAAATAGGATATTGCATTCAACAAGAAAAAAAATCAAGCTAATGCCCCCTTTAGCAACAATGCAACATTATAATCAAAACCCATCTTCTAGATTTGCATACCAGCGCATGGGCTAAAAATACAAAAAGAGAAAGAATGAAAGTCTAAAAAAAAATCTAAAAAAAAAAAAAAAAAAAAAATACAAAAGTAATCTCATCGCCTATAATATATCAATTATGGAAATGGAGAAAATGGTATTGGAAGCTCTTCCCTACGACCGTGGACCCGACTCGGAACGAATCCAGATTAGTAGGAACCAAAGATCCCAATAAATCGGGTGGGCAACCAAAAAAAGTCATCACATGATGGCCAATTAGCTAAATCTTAGGAAGGTATGAGAGAGATGAGCAAAGAATGGGGGAAATCAACTAGAGATGCTAAGAAAAATGAAAGGAAGATAGTCCATTTCTGAATGAAAATCTCACTTGTTTTCTCTTCACATTTCTGAGACAACAAAGAGGATGAGCATTTTTTGCAACTCAAATTTCTTGTTTGAAGGGGAAAAAAAAAACCTAAAAAGATTTAGAATAGAAAGAGCTTTAAATGCTATAAATTAGTGTTTGCATTAATCCTTAGCATCATCAATTTACAACTTTCATAAATGCAATCCTCTTAATTCACTTGTTTGTGCAGACTTGGACACCTGCATTTATGAGAGTTGTAAATTCCTTTATATTTCTTGTAATTGACTTTATTTTAGTTGCAAAATTCTTTATTTCACTTGTTCATGTAGATCTAGATACTTGCATTTGTTTTACTTCATATAAAGCATTGAATGGCTTGGTGGTCACCTGCCTTTAGGTGTGCCAAGGGGCTGTTGAACGCCCGAGGTGGCCGACCACCGAGATAGGGGTGGAGCTCGGTGACGATTGACCTTTTTCTTTTTTTAAAAAAAACCCTCCCAACAAGATATTTTTCATACACATTTTCCTAAAATATTTTCTCATGTGTGCCTGCATCCTAAGGTATTTTGTAATTCATCTAGCATCTTGAAGTATTTTGTGGTCTATCTAATATCTTGAAATATTTTTTTCAGTCTTTGGAGTATTTTGTGACGTAATTTTGACTTTAAATTATCAATTTTTTCAGAAGAAATTTTTCAATAAAGTATTTTTTAGGAGCAATTTTAAGTTTTAACCTTGCGATTAAATTTCAGAAAGTCATTTAAGTAAAGGTGCAATCAGCAACTTAAAATATATTTTTTCAATAGCAACTTTAGGGAGCTGGACGCGCCTGAAAAATACTAGGGTGTTGGATAAACCATAAAAATACTCTAAGTGCTAACCACATGAAAAATACTATAGGGTGTTAAATGAACCATGAAATAGTTTAGGATACAGGACACACCTGGGAACATATTTCATGGTGCTGGACACACCTTGTCCCTTGTTTTTATTCCCCAATTTTACACCTTGACAATCCAAATCTAAGTTCAATTTATGCTCAATAATAGTTGTCCTGAATTTCAACAAAAATGGAGCAACAAGCCTGTCCAACGAACACAAGGCATGTTTTAATTTGGAGGGAGATAAATGAGACTCAGAATGTAAAATTGATACATTTGTATGAAGTAACTACGTATTACTCCCACTAGTCCGTCCATTTTATAAAGAACATTATTTCTCATAAGGATTGTAACATCCCAATTTTCGAAAGCAGTATATATTTTTTTTCATCAGAGTAGAGCATCAGAGCGATTGAGTAACGATATTTATATTCAAAATGCCGTAAGTCCGGGCGATTACGATAAGCGGTACGTTACACCGAGTGTTTTCAAAAGTAAATAACAAAAGAAGAAAGTCTTCACTGAGTCCCTATGCGTGCCGCTTGCCCTTATCCCCGGTCCTGATCCCTCCGGATCCTGAGGCTATGGCAGGAGCTGAGGTTCAATGCCCATTGAACCTCAGGTAATGGTTAACCTTATGCTTAAATATGACAGTATATGTATGACGAGATATTCATGGCGTTTACAAAGAACAATCAATACATAAGCACCATACGAGATGTATTCCAACAGTACATAAGCACACAAAAAATGTATCTCAACAGCACATAAGCACACAGCAAATGTATCCCAATAGTACATAACCACGTATGTAAGATAATAACAGCATATGTAACATAACCACGTATGCTACAGCAATAGTTAGAACATAACCTCGTATGTGACATAACCACGTATGTAAGTCTTAGTCGATGAACACAACAATCATATATAATCATACAATAAGCATCGAGCTAGTGTTACGATGCGCGAACGTACCTTCGTTGACGGAAAACGGTACTTTTTGACGGTATGACGCGTACAACAGGCGGTACATGATTACGATATCCTATAAGGATAATATCATATTATCAAGGCCCAACATCATAATAGGCATTTTAGGTACAAATTACCATTTTGCCCCTAACTCTCCTAATTGGCGGAATTTCGCGGAACTTCGTTACTTTAACTCTAATCTTCCAAAATTTTGACATATCTCCATCTCCAATATATTTTTGAAATAAATATCATATTTATCCCTAAAACATGATATTTAAACTAACTTGGAAGATTAAAGATTAATCTAGCATTTCTACTATAACTACCGGAAGGAACTACCAAAGCTTAAGACTAGGGACCAGAAGAACTTACCCGGAACTTGCTATTTTCTCCGGACTCCTTCTTCTCTCTAAAACCTCTCTCTAAGTGGCTCTAGGAATTGTGAAGAAGGAAGTGAAAGGGAAGGCCTATTTATAGGCAAAAAATATGACACTATTCATACTTTTTCAGATCGGATTTCGGCCGTCGGATCTTGACTTTACACATGGCTTCATCTCCACCATCCAATCCATCTCCTTACCTCATTCTTCAAGACCATGATGTCATCAAGATGATGTCACTCCCTTACTTTATGCATTTACCCGATAAAATCCTCGATCGATGTTCTAATCGCGTAATCTTAGAAAATCTCAAAAATCCGAACACAAATTTGAAGTTCTATTCTTCCTCTTTTGAAATATCTGAGTTAACTAAATTTTTGATCCCATTAAGGGTATTCCGTTGTCCGTTGAACATTTTCGAACGACGTTTTGTCGATTCTGAAATTACTTCGGGTACTTCTAATTTCGGGACAAAAATCCACCGATTCATAATATGTCCAGTTGTGTTCTACTTAGTTCAAGGATTTCAAGTTATGATTTATTTTCCATTGGTTCTCACTTTTCTTATCTGCCCTTTGTTTACAAAATATCTTTTCATCGACCCCTTATTCGCCCATTGCCGTTCGGAAATGACTTCCGCTAACACCAACTTCTGGACAAAAATTCACTTGTTTGTAATATGTCCGACCTAAGAAACTTAGTTCATGGTTTTCTAGATAGGATTTAATTTCTATCGGTTCTCATTTATCCAACCTGGTTCTTCCACAAATATCTTAATTATATATTTAATTAACAAAATATCATGATATTATTTTTGAAAAACCCACAACCCTTTTCACACTCAAATTTCGGTTTTCTCTTCCCTTTATTATTATTATTATTATTATTATTTCTTTAATTTATCTAAATTAGCTAGAAGCTTAATTAGAGCCTTAATCCCATGATTAGCAATCCTTTAGGATTTAGGGTTTTCATGTTCTTAATCTCACCAATTTTTCTTAATCTTTTCTAATTGATTAGCAAGCACACTTTATGCTAATATTAGCCATAAACACTTAATTAAAGGATTTTCCATAATCTACCTTAAATATTCTTTTGTTCAAGCTTAAACAATTAGCCCTTAATTACTTAACTAATCACTTTCTAATTGTTGATAATTTTCTTAATTAGGATTAATCATTTTCTCACAAGTATTTCATTGACATTGGTATTTTATGTCCCACATATCATATTAAAAATCATGGGGCAACTTATGCTCCCCAAAATTATATTTAATTTTGCCTCATTATTTTTCAAGGGAAATAATCCCAAAAATTCCTAAAATTAGAGACAACATACTTTCTAATTTTCAATAAATATTTTATTGCCTCTTGGGATTTATCATAATATTTTCAGGGCATTTCATGGCCCATAATTGCATTTAGGGATTTTGACACTTTAATCCCTCTAATTTCATTAGAAATTTCCTTAGACAATAAAATAAGTATCCTACAAGGTTTTAAAACCACATATTCACCTACTTCCAAATAGGAATTATTTGCTAAAATATAATATTCTAGATAGATAATTATCCGGGTATTACAAGGATGGTCCTTAACATAAAGAACAAATCCATTTTGTCTAAAAATTTAAACTTGTTTTCCATTTTTGCGCCCATTCAATATAAGCCTCTCGTTATTTCTCTGTAATAAATTTTCACTTATTATCTGTAGTGTACTCCTTTCATAAATAAAGGTATAATTGAAAACAAAAGTATATATTTTATACTTTTATTGCTTTTAACTAATGTTTTGAATTGTATGGCTTTGACAGTTGTTTCTTATAAAAAGGACTGAAGTAGAAAAGAACAATAAGTTACCTATCTCAATCTTTGCGTGCTTGGAAAGTTGGAATTTAGTGGGCGTAATATGATCACGGGGAAGGTTAAGAAGAGCTTGGCGGTTTCTAAAATGGCCAAATCTGGGGATTATAGTAAATACGTCACCGGTTCACAATCACAACCACAGTCTTTAATGATTCCGTTCATACAAGAGGCAAGCTAGTTATGACTAAACCACATTGGTTCCAAATACTCTGTGAGTCCTATCTATAAGTCATTTCCAACATGTTTCAGGCACACACTTAAACTTTACTTACTCAAACTTAAAACTCAACAATTTTTGAACTTTACCCATATTAACCTATAAATAGGACTAAAACATTTCTCTCATAATATCCACTATCCCACATAAGAATAAATTTAAAATTGTATATTCATATAAAATATTTATCTTTTTGTCCTATAAATAGGACCCAAAAAATTTCTTCTCTCTTTGTCCTTTAAATAGGACCAAAGGAGTATGACTTTAATTTATCTTATGTATTGATGATTTTGTGCTTTATAAATCCAAGCAACTGCTCTAGCTCCATCCCCACTAAGGGAAGAAGAAAAAGAACTCTTGGTCCGTCCTTTCCAAGCGACTCTAATTGGCTTCTCTTCTCACACACTGGAATCATGTCAAAAATGAATATCAATTATCTGATCATCTCCTTTCTGTTAACTTTGCTTCTGCCCCTCATATCAGGATTGAATTCCAATCACTTGAAGTGCAGCTCGAAAAACATTCCAGCTATGTATGTTTTTGGTGATTCTCTATTTGAAAATGGGAACAGCTGCCGTCTTGGTCTTCCTTCAAATGAAGTATATTTTCTTCCTTATGGTATAGATTTTGGTGGAAA
Source organism: Acacia acuminata (assembly GCA_019022655.1). Classification (NCBI taxonomy): domain Eukaryota; kingdom Viridiplantae; phylum Streptophyta; class Magnoliopsida; order Fabales; family Fabaceae; genus Acacia; species Acacia acuminata. Next base: position 2,935,317 of record JAFJYI010000028.1, on the reverse strand, counting down.
ACCCACCGGCCGATGCACAAATGGCAAAACAATGGCTGATTACCTTGGTAAGACATCCCTTTAACTTCACTATTTTCCAAAGTCTCAATATTCTATGATCCAACCATTCAAAGGGCAGCCTAGTGCACAAGGTTCCTATTAGGTGGGGTTTGAGGAAGGACGGATGCATGCAGTCTTACCCCCACAATCAGATAGGTTGTTTCCAGGATATAAACCCAAGTTCACTAAGTCACATGGCAGCAATTGTACCGCCACACCAAGGCTCACCCTCTCTATGATCCAGCTACTATTCTGATGCAAAATTTTGCATTTGCCTATAAGTTAATCTATGTTTCATATGTCATGCAGCTATACTTCTTGGGCTACCCTTCCCCCGTCCCTACCTGGGTCTTTCAAAGCATCAAAGAAGCAAAATCACTACGGGGATTACTTATGCATCTGCTGGTTCTGGAATCCTACAAGAAACTAACAATGTAAAAGTTTTACTAATGACTATTTTCACTAATTCATCACCTCCACTACTCTCTGATCGTTTTAGTTCTTGCTTTTAGCATACTATTTTATATTCTTTATTTGCAGGAGACAAGTTTGACTTTACCCACCCAACTATAGCTCTTTAAGAGAACTGTTCAAAATGACTTACCAAAGATGTTCAAGGAGCACGTAGTACTGGAAAGGCATCTGTCCGAATCTTTGTTTGTTATCAATGCAGGGGTCAATGACTACGGCCATACTATGAACAAAATCTTGCCCTCTAATCGCTCATTCGCTCTGTTGCTGTTAAAAGAATTTTCCAAACACCTGCAGGTGATATTTGTTATTCTTGAAGTTAATAATATTGAATTTTTGGAGTGAAATAAAACTTTTCCACCATTTCTCTTCCTTTTGGCCGTAGCACTTTTGCATGTGCAGAACTTGAAAATCAGATGCTAATGATGGAAAAAAGACATGTTTACAACTTTTGCCTAGATCAATGGTATCGGCTCCTAAAAAGTTTCATAACACAAATTACAGATGATTTTCTCTTTACTAGATTATGATAATCCTCATTATTGTTAGCATGTGCCTCTGGCCAGTCGATATATCCATGGTTCAACACCAATATCTCAATCAGTAAGCCTACATGAACATAAAAGGAAAACTTGTTAGTTTTTTTTTTTTTTTTTTTTTTTTTTTTTTTTTTTTTTTTTTTTTTTTTTTTTTAAATAATAATAATTGCAGGAACTGTACATATTAGGAGCAAGAAAGTTTTTAGTGAACAACGTTCCTCCAGCAGGGTGCTTTCCATCAATTGCTGTCCACATGACGCCAAAAGGAAATTGCAATGAAACAATGAATAAGAAGATCAATTTTTACAATAAGAGGCTCCTGGGAGTGCTATACCAGTTGCAGTCTCAGCTTCCTGGCTTTATCTTTGTACATGCAGATCTTAATGGGTTCCTTGTAGAGATGAGGACAACTGCACACAAATATGGTACATAAAAATCCAAATCCATCAGGCAGTAAATCATAAGATTGTGCTATCATGAGTGATCAATGATTCGAGGAATAACTGTTTACTTTTGCAGGGATATTTGATACATGGAAGCCTTGCTGCCATAATATCATTGATGGTGATCCCAGGTGCCGTCGCGACATCATTCCCTGCGCAGACAGAAACACTTACCTTTACTTTGATGATCACCCAAGTCAGATCACAAATGACATATATGTAAAACGCTGCTTCAAAGAGGCAACAATTTGCAGGCCTTCGGATCTCAAACACTTAGTGTATGCCTAGCACTCGGTGTCATTGAGGCAATATTTTGATCAGTTGAATTCTGCAGAGATACTGAGAATCTTGTAAATTAAGAGTAACATGCTATGAGGTATACTAGGTTAAGAAGATGGCTATTTATAATGCACCTAAGGTATAAGAGTCTTTGTATGGTTATAGTATTGGAACAAGTAAAGTCTAAGAGATAATCTAATAATCAATGAATTGAGCCTTTCATTAATATTGTCTGTGAGGTGGCTCTCCCTTTTCTCCGGGATTTCATCTCTCGTTCTCTAAGAAAATTCTAAAAAATGAACCCCTATTCAAGATATAAATTTTAGAGAAATGATAAAACTAGAATGTTCTGCATTACCATCAAAATATGGAGCAATGCAATGTTACACACGAGACTCCCAAATTACACATTTTGTGTGACCCTGACATTGCATTAAGAGGGAAAGATGAATATTACAAGTTAAGGAAATAGATTAGCCAAACCTAATGCCATTAGATTGACACCTGAAATTATGCATATCAAAATCTAGGCCATGAGATAACATTTTCCTTTATTTTTCAATTCTTTTGGTGGAATCAGTCACAAATTTTCTTTTGCCAGCCAATCACTTGCCTTTTTGTTTAATAATTGGGAGAAAATTGATTTTTTGCCCTTTATTTTAAAATTAATTTGGTGGAATCAGTCACAACACAAGTTTTCTTTTGCCGGCCAAAAACTGCTGCTTGGTAGAGATTGTCACTTGCCTATACCACTGTGACTCGGTAAAAAAATATGATTGTCTATGAGATTTACAAGTTGATGTTACATTCATTTATTTATTCTTTTCTCTACTTTTTCTGAATGATATGCGTCCACATTTGTGATCCTTCACTGATTTTTCCTTTGAGAAAAAATTATATTCAGTTTTATATAATTCATTGTAGGCGTGTCAGTGACAGGTTCCTTTAAATTAATTAGTATTGATTCTAGAGTTATGTTTCGTGTTAGTAATATCCTTTTGAACGCAATATTCTACTTTCCTTAATATAAGACTCAATTGATATTTTTTTTTTTTTTTTTTTGAGAGATTAAGTAAGTTAAATAAATTACTTAAAAATGTTCATATTTGTATTTTTTTTATAATCTATTTAAAGATTTGATTTTTGATAAAGCACAATGGCGTCGTGCGATCCATATAACCGATCTCACCTAATATGATTAAGCTTTGTGGTGGTGGTGGTTGTATTTTATATTAAAGACCAGACGACGGAGGTAGCATCGTTTAATAAAAGTGTCATCACTTTCATTTTCATCACTCAATAGATTACTTAAATCTAATGTCACGAGTCACGATGACTAGGCATATTGAATATGAAGACTTGACAAAAAACAAAACAAAAACATTACTAATAAATATTCGATTGCACCCTTCGGGTTTCCAAATTGCCTTTTTCTTCTTGTTTTTATTTCCATTGTTTTCCAGTTATGTTCCTCTTATATATTCTGTATTTATTTCAATATATATAAATATATATTGAAGGGCTATATCTCTAATATTGGCTATAACTTAATAATCTGTCTTGTTGCTTGGATTGGGGTCTTTTGAATTTCCCAAATAATGATAATATGAATTTTAAATGAAATAGAAGACGTAAAAGAACAAAAGAAAAGAACTTTTTGTTGTTGTTGTTGTTGCTAATTACGTCGTTGGTTGGAAGTACCACCTTTAGTCTTGCATATAAATATAAATCACAATTATTTACTGCGTCTATTTAATATATGTCTTGAAAATTTGTAGTGACGGATTTTGGTTTTTTACACTTTTTGTAAATCTTGAAAACTTGTAGTGAGGGATTTCGGTTTTCTTCACACCTTTGGTTAATCTGGAGGACTTGTAATGATGGCTTTTGTTTCTCCGGACCTGGCTTCTCTCCGCTGCCATACCGCCATACCGGTCTGCTCCCCTCCTTTTGTGAAAACGGTGCGGTTCTGGCGTAAAACTGGTGCCCTTTTTTTTTCTAAATAAATATTTTAGGCCACTAATTGATACTAAAAATATATTGATTGGTACGAAAACACACTTTATGATCTTGAAAAATTACTTTAGGATCTTAAAAAAGTATTTCAGGGTATTGAAAGGATACTTGAATACTTGACCGGTACTTAAAAATTACTTAATGATCTTGAAAATTATTTTAATATTTTGAAAAAATATTTTAGCTACTGATTGTTACTAAAAATATACTTCAAGATATTTTTTTCAAGATCCTAAAATAAGTTTTCAAAATCATGAAGTATTTTTTAAGTACCAACCAATATTTTAAAGTCTCCTTGTTGTACTAGTCGATGTCTTAAAATATTTTTTCAATATCTTAAAATAATTTTTCATGATTATTAAGTATTTTTAAGTACCAGTCAGTATCTTTTTAGTACCACTATGTGCTCTAAAATATTTTTTCACAAAAATGAGCACCGATTTTACACCAAAACGGCGACATTTTGAGAAAAGGAGGGGAGCGAACTGGAATGGCAGCGGAGAGAAGCTAGGTCCGGTTTCTTCCGGCTTTTTTAATGCTGTTCGTGGTTATGTCATTTTAAAAATTTGTACTCTTTCAATGTTGAAGTTTGTGATCTTTCATATTAATTTATCAAAAGGCAGAAAAATAGCCCATATATAGGGTTATGTCCTTTCATGTTTCATTGTAAATGTTGATGTTTGTGATCTTTCACATTGTTTTATAAATAATGGTATTGTGATTTTTATTTGTGATTCTGAAACAACGATTTTAGAAATTACTAAATACTCACATATTTAGTTATAAAGTTGAAGATAAAAGATTATAACATTAAACATCTATTTAGTAGCATGAAATTAACTCCATTTACAGTTGATTCTCTTCTGTTAGCTCAAGTCCCATATTCAAACGAGCATGTTATGGTTCATCTATTGACCCACTCAACATTTAACCCTGCGCTCCTTCACATTCTATTACATGTTTTTCTTTTTCTTTTTTTAGACATCTTTCATATGGCATTGGAAATATTGAACTCATAGCTAAGCTTATAACCTCGCACTTTCCAATGTAAAAGAGAAAACAGTCCATATTTAAGTTTGCTACTACATCCAGTCCTAAATATAGGACACAGTTTGTATTATGTCCTATATTTAGGACCGGAGGAAGTACCTTTTATATTTCAGTCTAAATGTTGTAGTTTCAACTCTTTCATATTCCTTTATAAATGTCAGCACTCACCGTAAACTTATTCAATCCATAATTATGACTTATGAAAAATTATTCCATCGATTCAAAATATAAGCTTCAAATTATTGAAGTGTTCATAAACAACTTTTCAATAATGATTTACGGAATACAATGTCAGTATATGAGAGGAATGATATCTCAACTTATGTGCATAAACACTTATAAGCCTCTCAATCGCTCAACCAAACAAGCTAACGTAGTCCGTGAAATAACATATACTTAAAACACATTACTCCACATTCCTAATCTCGACAAATTATCACTCCATCGACCCGTACAACAGACAGGAATAAAATTAGTTAAAGTTAATTTTTCTCATTAAAAATGTTCCAAAATAAATTTTTTAGGGAAAATTTCAATCCACTCCAATTCTAGCAAATTATTATCCAATAGCCCCAAATATTTTTGAAACTTTGCCACACCCCATTGCAGCAACTAATTATCTAATAGCCTCCATTACATTTTTTTTTTTTTTTTTTTTAACAAATAGGGTATTGCATTCAACAAGGAAAAAAAAAAAAAGCTAATGCCCCCTTTAGCAACAATGCAACATTATAATCAAAACCCATCTTCTAAAATTGCATCCCAGCGCATGGGCTAAAAATACAGAAAAGAGAAAGAATGAAAGTCTAAAAAAGAAATCTTCAAAAAAAAAAAAAAAAAAAAAAAAAAAAAAGTAATTTCATCGCCTATAATATATCAATCATGAGAATGGAGAAAATGGTATTTGAAGCTCTTCCCCGCAACCGTGGACCCGACTCAAGACAAATCCAGATTAGTAGGAACCAAAGGTCCCAATAAATCGGGTGGGCAACCAAAAAAAAGTCATCACATGATGGCCAATTAGCTAAATCTTAGGAAGGTATGAGAGAGATGAGCAAAGAATGGGGGGAAATCAACTAGAGATACTAAGAAAAATGAAAGGAAGATAGTCCATTTCTGAATGAAAATCTCACTTGTTTTCTCTTCACATTTCTCAGACAACAAAGAGGATGAGCATTTTTTGCAACTCAAATTTCTTGTTTGAAGGGAAAAAAAAAAACTAAAAAGATTTAGAATAGAAAGAGCTTTAAATGCTATAAATTAGTGTTTGCATTAATCCTTAGCATCATCAATTTACAACTTTCATAAATGCAATCCTCTTATTTCACTTGTTTGTGCAGACTCGGACACCTGCATTTATGAGAGTTGTAAATTCCTTTATATTTCTTGTAATTGACTTTATTTTAGTTGCAAAATTCTTTATTTCACTTGTTCATGTAGATCTAGATACTTGCATTTGTTTTACTTCATATAAAGCATTGAATGGCTTGGTGGTCACCTGCCTTTAGGTGTGCCAAGGGGCTGCTGAACGCTAGAGGCCGACCACCAGATAGGGGTGGAGCTCTGGTGACGATTGACCTTTTTAAAGCTTTTTCTTTTTTTAAAAAAAGCCCTCCCAACAAGATATTTTTCATACACATTTTCCTAAAATATTTTCTCATGTGTGCCCGCATCCTAAGGTATTTTGTAATTCATCTAGCATCTTGAAGTATTTTGTGGTCTATCTAATATCTTGAAATATTTTTTCAGGTGCTGGAGTATTTTGTGACGTAATTTTGACTTTAAAGTATCAATTTTTTCAGAAGAAATTTTTCAATAAAGTATTTTTTAGGAGCAATTTTAAGTTTTAACCTTGCGATTAAATTTCAGAAAGTCATTTAAGTAAAGGTGCAATCAGCAACTTAAAATATATTTTTTCAATAGCAACTTTAGGGAGCTGGACACACCTGAAAAATACTAAGGTGCTGGATAAACCATAAAAATACTCTAAGTACTAACCACATGAAAAATACTATAGGGTGTTAAATGAACCATGAAATAGTTTAGGATATAGGACACACCTGGGAACATATTTCATGGTGCTGGACACACCTTGTCCCTTGTTTTTATTCCCCAATTTTACACCTTGACAATCCAAATCTAAGTTCAATTTATGCTCAATAATAGTTGTCCTGAATTTCGACAAAAATGGAGCAACAAGCCTAGTCCAACGAACACAAGGCATGTTTTAATTTGGAGGGAGATAAATGAGACTCGGAATGTAAAATTGATACATTTGTATGAAGTAACTACGTATTACTCCCACTAGTCCGTCCATTTTATAAAGAACATTATTTCTCATAAGGATGGTCCTTAACATAAAGAACAAATCCATTTTGTCTAAAAATTTAAACTTGTTTTCCATTTTTGCACCCATTAAATATAAGCCTCTCATTATTTCTCTGTAATAAATTTTCACTTATTATCTATAGTATACTCCTTTCATAAATAAAGGTATAATTGAAAACAAAAGTATATATTTTATACTTTTATTACTTTTAACTAATATTTTGAATTGTATGGTTTTGATAGTTGTTCCTTATAAAAAGGACTGGAGTAGAAAAGAACAATAAGTTACCTATCTCAATCTTTGCGTGTTTGGAAAGTTGGAATTTAGTGGGCGTAATATGATCACAGGGAAGGTTAAGAGGAGCTTGGTGGTTTCTAAAATGGCCAAATCTGGGGATTATAGTAAATACGTCACCGGTTCACAATCACAACCACAGTCTTTAATGATTCCGTTCATACAAGAGGCAAGCTAGTTATGACTAAACCACATTGGTTTCAAATCCTCTGTTAGTCCTATCTATAAGTCATTTCCAACATGTTTCAGGCACACAAAGAAAAATCTTAAACTTTATTTACTCAAACTTAAAACTCAACAATTTTTGAACTTTACCCATATTAACCTATAAATAGGACTAAAACATTTCTCTCATAATATCCACTATCCCACATAAGAATAAATTTAAAATTGTATATTCATATAAAATATTTATCTTTTTGTCCTATAAATAGGACCCAAAAAAATTTCTTCTCTCTTTGTCCTTTAAATAGGACCAAAGGAGTAGGATTTTAATTGATCTTATGTATTGATGATTTTGTGCTTTATAAACCCAAGCAACTGCTCTAGCTCCCTCCCCACTAAGGGAAGAAGAAAAAGAACTCTTGGTCCGTCCTTTCCAAGCGACTCCAATTGGCTTCTCTTCTCACACACTGGAATCATCTCAAAAATGAATATCAATTATCTGATCATCTCCTTTCTGTTAACTTTGCTTCTGCCCCTCATATCAGGATTGAATTCCAATCACTTGAAGTGCAGCTCGAAAAACATTCCAGCTATGTATGTTTTTGGTGATTCTCTATTTGAAAATGGGAACAGCTGCCATCTTGGTCTTCCTTCAAATGAAGAATGTTTTCTTCCTTATGGTATGGATTTTGGTGGAAAACCCACCGGCCGATGCACAAATGGCAAAACAATGGCTGATTACCTTGGTAAGACATCCCTCTAACTTCACTATTTTCCAAAGTCTCAATATTCTATGATCCAACCATTCAAAAAGGACAGACCAGTACACATTGTTCCTACTAAGTAGGGTTTGGGGAAGAACAGATGTACGCAGCCTTACCCCCACAATCAGATAAGTTGTTTCCAGGATATAAACCCAAGTCCACTAAATCACATGATAGCGATCTTACCGCTATGCCAAGACTCACCTTCTCTATGATCCAGCTATTTTGATGCAAAATTTTGCATTTGCCTATAAGTTAATCTATGTTTCATATGTCACGCAGCTATACTTCTTAGGCTACCCTTCCCCCGTCCCTACCTAGGTCTTTCAAAGCATCAAAGAAGCAAAATCACTACGGGGATTACTTATGCATCTGCTGGTTCTGGAATCCTACAAGAAACTAACAATGTAAAAGTTTTACTAATGACTCTTTTCACTAATTCATCACCTCCACTACCCTGTGATCGTTTTAGTTCTTGCTTTTAGCATACTATTTTATATTCTTTATTTAGCAGGAGACAAGTTTGACATTACCCACCCAACTAAAGCTCTTTAAGAGAACGGTTCAAAATGACTTACCAAAGATGTTCAAGGAGCACGTAGTACTGGAAAGGCATCTGTCCGAATCCTTGGTTGTTATCAATGCAGGAGTAAATGACTACGGCCATACTATGAACAAAATCTTGCCCTCCAATCGCTCATTTGCTCTGTTGCTGTTAAAAGAATTTTCCAGACACCTGCAGGTGATATTTGTTATTCTTCAAGTTAATAATATTGAATTTTTGGAGTGAAATAACACTTTTCCACCATTTCTCTTCCTTTTGGCCTTGGCACTTTTGTTAATGAACGAGTATGCTTTGCATGTGCAGAACTTGAAATCAGATGCTAATGATGGGGAAAAAAAAACGTTTACAATTTTTGTCTAGATCAATGGTAACGGCTCCTAAAAAGTTTCATAACACAAATTACAGATGATTTTCTCTTTACTAGATTATGATAATCCTCATTATTGTTAGCATGTGCCTCTGCCCAGTCAATATATCCATGGTTCAACACCAATATCTCAATTAGTCAGCTTACATGAACATAAAAGGAAAACTTGTTAGTTTTTTTTTTTTTTTTTTTTTTTTTTTTTTAAATAATAATAATTGCAGGAACTGTACATATTAGGAGCAAGAAAGTTTTTAGTGAACAACATTCCTCCAGCAGGGTGCTTTCCATCAATTGCTGCCCACATGACTCCAAAAGCAAATTGCAATGAAACGATGAATAAGAAGATCAATTTTTACAATAAGAGGCTCCTGGGAGTGCTATACCAGTTGCAGTCTCAGCTTCCTGGCTTTATCTTTGTACATGCAGATCTTAATGGGTTCCTGGTAGAGATGAGGACAACTGCACACAAATATGGTACATAGAAAGCCAAATGCATCAGGCAGTAACTCATAAGATTATCCTTTCATAACTGATCAATGATTCGAGGAATAACTGCTTGCCTTTGCAGGTATATTGGATACATGGAAGCCTTGCTGCCATAATATCATCGATGGTGATCTCAGGTGCCGTCACGACATCATTCCCTGCACAGATAGAAACACTCACCTTTACTTTGATGATCACCCAAGTCAGATCACAAATGACATATATGTAAAACGCTGCTTCAAAGAGGCAACAATTTGCAGGCCTTTGGGTCTCAAACACTTAGTGTATACCTAGCACTCAGTGTCATTGAGGCAATATTTTGATCAGTTGAATTCTGCAGAGATACTGAGAATCTTGTAAATTAAGAGTAACATGCTATGAGGTATATATATGCTAAGAAGATAGCTATTTATAATGCACCTAAGGTATAAGAGTCTTTGTATGTTTATAGTATTGGAACAAGTAAAGTCTAAGAGTTAATCTAATAATCAGTGAATTGAGCCTTTCATTAATATTGTCTGTGACCCTTTTCTCTGGGATTTCATCTCTCGTTCTCTAAGAAAATTCTCAAAAATGGACCCCTATTCAAGATATAAATTTTAGAGAAATGATAAAACTAGAATGTTCTGTATTACCATCAAAATATGGAGCAATGCAATGTTACACATGAGACTTCCAAAATTACACATTTTGTGCGACCCTGACATTACATTAAGAGGCAAAGATGAATATTACAAGTAAAGGAAATAGATAAGCTAGACTCAATGCTATTAGATTGACGCCTTAAATTATGCATATCATAAGACTTTTCAAAATCTAGGCCATGAGATAAAATTTTCCAAGAACGGGGTGATCCCTGTGACATGAGCATTTAGCTGTAATATAATCAGTGTGTAAACCAGAAAAATTTAATTTCATAAGATCAAAAAAAAAAATGCCAATAAAGATATATATTTTCCAATCAATTATCTATTAGACCTCCAACACTTGATCAAGCAGTTAGGTATGGCACCTGAACATGAATTTTAACTTAACTCTCTCATCAAGTTGCAGTAACAAGGGTAAAACTGTGACTATAATATGCAGAACAGCTTATAAATTATATTTTATTTTTGAAAATGGAAGTTCCCATTGAAACTAAATGAATTTATGGATATTAGGATATATCAGGAAATTATAAACAAAAGCCATATTACCTTGTATGGTAATACAGATTATGGAGGAAAGAAGACGAAAATATCTAACCTATATTTCACATACTAATTTCTCCAAAAAGGAAAAGAAAATAATAATATGTGGTGATGAAATCCTAAATTACACAATTGCCTACCAACATAGAGTTGGTCTAGTAGTGTAAGGCCCCGTTAGATCCCTCTAGGTCTTCAGTTCGAGTTTTAGAGGAGACACTTGTGTTGCAAACCCTAAACTACGAACCCCGAACCGGATACTGATGATAAATTTTTTTTTTAAAAAAAAAAAAAAAAAAACAATTGTTTGAAGAAAAATACCCATAAAAAGATCATAACATCAACATTTTGGGAGAGAATTGAAACTGAAATTTCCTGCCTGGAAAACAAAATAGTAAAATTTCTAATGGGAAACTATATCAGGTCAAGCAAATCACCTCTAATTAATTAAGCCAATTTCCTGAGTATAAATTGAACAAGATGAGGCTTGTCCTTCAGAGCCAATTAAATTCCAGACACAGAAATTCATACTCCAATATGTGTGGTATTTACAAGTATATTAGTATTAAATATTAATCATGTTAAAAGTGAAAATTTCCTCACCAGTGGGAAATCTGATTAAACTTCGCCAAGTTTGCCAATTCAGCAGGGGCTAAAGGCATAGATGGACTTCATACGTTTTTACAAGTAGATCCAATTAGAGGCAGTCATCCATTTCATTGACTATCCAGAAAGTAAACCAGTTTTAATCATCGCAGCAAGTAATTCTGAAGCTGAACCATGATCACCACTTTCAGAAAATGCTTTTAGCATTGTCTTGCAAAGTTTTTCATCGGGAGAAATACCATTAGATAACATCATCGAAAAGAAATACTTTGCTTCAGCAATAACACGTCTTTTGCACAATCTATTGATTACAGCACTGTAATCACTGATTGAAATTTGAAATTTCTTATCAATCATTTTATGGAAGAACAGAACAGCCCTGTAGACATTGCCTTTTGCACAATGTGCTTTTATCATTACAGTGTAAGCAATTTTGGACACACAGAAATTCTGTTCTTCAAGAGCAATTAGCAGTCTATCAGCATATTCCAGGCCACCATTAATGCAAAGGCCATTGATCAGAACATTATATGTTGCAGGAGTAGGCTCCAGCTTCAGCCTTAACATCTCATTGAACAATTGGAAGGCTTTTTCCATGTTGTGAGCCTTACAAAAACACTGGATTATGGTATTATATGTAATTTGATCTGGATGTAAACCCTTAAAGTGCATATCATTAAGCACTTGGAGGGAATCATTCAGCCTCCAATGTCTGCAAAGACATTTGATAATTACAGTATAAGTAATGTGAGTTGGAGTTACATTACTTGCTTCCATCTCCTGTAGTAATTTAATCATGGCTTGAATATATCCAGCTTCACCCAGTGCATTCATAAGAATGGTATAAGTTACAGCATTGGGCAATAGGCCATAACACGTAATGCGTTGAAACAATTTTCTAGCCTCTCCCAAGTTTTTTTCCTTGCAGAATCCATAAATCATAGAGTTCAAAGTAACAATAGTAGGAGCGATTCCTTTCTCAATAACTCTTTTATACAACTGTGAAGCTTCCTCAATATTTCCAATCTTTACATATCTGTCAATCATAATATTATAAAAAACTACATTATGTGGTTCATTGCTCGTTAGGTCTTCAAAATACTTTCTTGCCTCAGTTGTCATTCCATTTTCACACATAGCTACCAGAAAAGAACTGTGAATGAAGGAATTTGGGAAGAATTTGTCAGAACAGATCTCCCTATAAAACTTTAAAGCACTCTGGACTTCTCCTAGCTTGCATAGCCCATGAATCAGGATAGAGTAAGTTATGAGATCTGGTTTCAAGCCAGTAGTTTCCATGTCATAGAACAATCTTAGTGCTTCCTCGACATGTCCATATTTGCATAAACTACTGAGCAATACACTGTATGGAATGAGACTTAACTGAAATCCAAGAGAAACCATCTCCTCTAGCAACTTCAAACCTTCATCAATATTGCCCATCTGACAATGCCCACAAATTAGTATTGTATATGTAACAACATTAGGATTTAACCCAGCCAACAACATATCCTGAATGAGCTGCCCAACCCCATCCATTAAGCCAAGTAAGAGAAACCCTTTCACCAGAATGTTGTAGGTTACTGTATCAGGCTTTAACCCCTGACTTTTCATGTGGTCTATTAAATCTAGAGCTTCCTCTATGGAACCAGCTATACACAAACCATGAATTAAAATATTATAACTATATGCATCAGGATACAGACCTTGCTTAAGCATCATACAGAACAAAGACTTTGCTACATCTACAAAACCTGATTTACAAAATCTTGACATAATTGTATTGAAGGAAACAACAGAAGGGCTAAGTCCATTTACCTTAGAATTCCTCAAAACTAGAATGGCATCTTGTAGCCTAGCCTGCTCACATAGTCTATCTATGAGGATAGAGCTAGAATACTCATTTTCAGAATCCCCATTGTCCCTCATTTTACTGTAGATATCCCAAAACATGTCAGTATGCCTTAAATTATGTAACAAGCTATTATAGGTTGGTGTAGAAGCTGGAAAATTCAAGTCTTTCATATAGGCCAGAACAAGCAAGGCATCATTAACCATCTCATATCTTGAATAAGCAAAAGCCAGTGCATCCCATACCACACTATTTGAGTCCCAACCCGCGAAATTGCTCACAAGCAGCTCACAAAGTAAGGGAGCAGAACCAAACCTATCAGATATCATATAAAAGATTTTTAAAAAAATCCACAATCCAAAAACTAAAAAAAGTTAATTAAATGCATATGCATAATAATGAAAGAAGAAAATATCTATAACATTTTTTAAGCAGATAATATATTACATTGATCTTTTTTTTTTTTTTTTTTTTTTTTTTTTTTTTTTTTTTTTTTTTTTTTTTTTTTTTGGCCCAATATATTACATTGATCTTAAAACTGAAGTTATTGGATTTATATAGTTGATACAGATTTCAGTTTAAAAACTGATTTAAGGAAAGCAACAAGCTGCATAGAGTTTCTTGACCCTACAAGAAAAGACCATTCTGAAGACTTCAACAACAAACTTTTTCTCTTTAAGCAATAAGGATTTGAATCAGTTTCAGTCTATGATTTAACCACGTCTCCCTTTAATGTTGCTGGTTGATTGTCTTCCTTGAGTCTTTAAACACAGGATTCTTTTGCAAGACAATGAGTGCAAAGCAGAGTGAGTAGAGAATGCTCATGCAGTGAGTAGTTTTTTGTCGAGCGATGTACAAGTCAGTGAGGAAATAATGTTAGGATTTCGGGTGTAGTTGAGGTGCATGATTTAAGTGTGCCATTAAACTGTTTATACTTTCAAGTTGTTTTATTGGAAACTGTTGGTCCATCTGTTGTCTTTGATCATGAATGTAGGCAAAAGGATCAACCACATTGTATCATTGACTTAAATTAACCAACGATATTTCCAGAAAATCTGCATAACTATATAGCGCCAAAGTACTTGGGATGAAATTTGGGTATTGGTTCTGTGTGTCAATTTTCATTTGGTTGAGGAGGAGTAAACCAAGGTGCAAAGTAGCCTATGCTTGAGGACAGACGTTTGCAGATAGATAACATTGTTAGAAAGTTAGTTCCCCGTAGTGAACCACTAGTTTCTCAGCTACCTATTTGAGCTTGGATAAATACCATTAAACTGCAACTATTAGACCAGCGATTAGATTTGGAACAAACTTTGCATTCTCTCACTCTCTAAGCTCTCTCCCTCCACCCTCATATATTCTTGTATAGCTCTTCCATACCCGAGTAAGCTTAAGGTTTCCACTAAAATTTTTCATCTCAACCTGCATCTAAGTTTATATGATTTCCAAAGTAGACCATGAAAGTCGTACCTTCCTGTTCAACCATTTGCTTTATGACCAACTGCAGGTCCGCAAACCACCTTTTGCTCGCTAAAACATGAGCAACAACAAATTGGGAATCCCTGGAGTGCCGAAACCCGTAGTCATTCCTCAAGGCATAAAAGAAGAATAACGCATCGTCTGAATTCTCTCTCCTCAGAGAATCGATAATTTGATCCACCTGCGGCTGATTCAACTTCCAAAATACGGAACGGAAATATTCACCGGCAAGGAAATTTCCCAATCCAAAATTCCTCAGACCTGTGAGAATCTCACGAACTGGATCAACCGCTCTAGTATCAACAGAGGAGGCAGTAACAGGCTCATTTTCAACCTTCGCAGCAGAAACTGAGGGTTTGGTGAAAATGAAGATTGAGAGCGGACAAAGGCATGCAGATTTTCGAGGAAAATGGTGAGGTTTCCATTTGTGAACGCGACTGAGCATGGAAGGGAAGCTAGGGTTCAGGGGTGGGACCCTCCAATTTTTCAAGAAAATGAAGAGAAAAAGAAAAGGGGACCATTAGGTTGAGGTTTGGGAGCCGAAGTTCGCTCCTTTTCTCTGCCTAAGCAGGGTTTAATGGTGGGGGTGACGGTTGTGTGAGGAAGAAGAAGGGTTTCTGAGCCGTTGGTTTTCGCGGCAATTTTCGCCGCGGATGGCACATAAATTACCCGACAACAGTGCTTTATACATACAATACGAATGAAATAAATATTCACATAATTTAATTAAATTAAGAAAATTAGTTAAGTTGATTAATATGATATATAATTTAATTTCCTCATTTTTCTTTCTCTTTAATTATTGTTGAGAGAACAACAATAAGAGTAAATTAGGAAAAGAATGACAAATATAAAAATTATGTCTTAAAGGGTTGAGTCTCTAAGTAGTACAGGAATAAGAGATGAAGAAGAAGGTAGTGCATTATGTCTTCAAGGTGTGGGCAACACTTTCTTTTAGACTTAATTTGCCCCTATCTATATGTAAGATATAAGGAAGACTCTTGAATATAGATTGCACCCCCAATACTCAAGCAAGATAACAATGAGTTTTACAAAATGATAATTTGACTTTATCACTGTGTACATTCAAGGACAAAAGTAATGAATATGGTCTTTTTGTTGTTTGTGATTTCTAAAGTTGTGCATGTTTCCTATATCACAAATGAAGTGATGGTGCTGAGTATTTATAAATCATGAATTGATGCCTTAAAGTGGTGCCCCTTAAATCAACACATTTTCAATAAAAGTCATAATAAATTCATGAATCCTTATGAACTACTATAACTTCAATAACTAATGGCTATTTAAAATAATTCTTTTATGAAGGATTACGCATTTACAGTATATAGGGTTTTCTTGAAAACCAACACAATTTTCAACTAAGGAGTCGTTACTATATCTTTTCATAAGTGTATTTAGAAACTAAAAGGACATGGCCTCGGTAACCTTTAGTGTTATAACTTTCTACACAACCCTTCATATAAATTCCTTAATTTATAAGGACATGACTTTCCAACAAACATATATCTTCATTTTAAAATATTCTAACAATTCCTACCATTTTAAAATGATCAAAAAACTCTTATTACTTTGGAAATCTCATGTCATCAGTAAAGATATATTGAGGATTTGAAACTTTACCTAAGTAAGACATGGTCCCATCCGAAATAATATAGTAAACTAAACTTTGAACCAATTATCTCATATGAACAAATGTGCATAAATTACACATAGGATCTCATGTCATTGTATGCCACTTTGAATGAATGACACATTTATTCTTGGCGTTATGTCCATATCTATTCTATGAGAACTTTTTAGAATCAACCCCTTGGATTCTTAGAAATGGTCTCACTTCATTCTCATATAAATAGACTTCATCAAGAGCATCACCAAAATAAATGCTTCACAAAATATATGCTTACAGGTCAATTAACAGCTAAATTAGGCTCAACCTACCCCCTTCTAGTAGATGTATTAAAAGTCAAGTACTTGCAATCACTCTGATAGTGTACTTTCACCATTGAATTCAATTATATAATTGTCAAGTGTGAGTTGGGTTTCCACTATTGGTGATCAATTTTTATAGAGCTTCAGTCTCATCCCTTTGATGTTTTTAACACTGAATCCCATATTAGACCTTTCATCAAAGGATCTGCAAGATTCAATTCGGATCTTATATATAACTAATGGAAAGTACTCCATTCAAAATAAGATCTTTCCTATAACTATGTCTTAGATCAACATGTCACGATTTTTCATTATAAACATAGCTATAAGCCCTTGTAATAGTAAACTAGCTATCACAGGTTGAATATTAGTTATAGCTTCATACATGAGTCAAACAATGAAGAACCATAACAACAATCAAAATTATAAGCATGCAGTCAAGAACAATTCATGACTCATTTTCTATTATTAAAATTATCATTGCCAAACATATAAATAGAATTTATAATTTTATCCTTCCCTATTTTCTCGAGGTTTTATGAAATTGTCCTTCCTCTATCACATGTACCTTCTCATCAAAATAGATGGCGGATCTTGAGATAAATGTTTGGAGGGGCCAAATGTATAGTAATTAAGAAAAAAATTTGGAGGGGCCAAACGTATAAATTTTTAGAACAAATGTATAAATTTTTGGGCAAAATGTATAAATTTTATATAAAAAAAAATCTATTTTATATTAAATATTTAGAACTTTTTTTTTTAAATTATCTTGGGGCCATGGCCCCCTTTGGCCCTTGAGAAGATCCGCCACGCTTCTCATGATACTTTCTTATGAGCATTGGTGTCTTTTGGATCATGGATCCTTTGCCATACTCCTCTTCTAAGAAAATATAATCCCCAAATTGCTCAAGAGATAATTCTTATGTTTAAAGACATTTCTAAGTATTTCCCATGAAGGAGGAAGTTTTATATATGATTGATAAGCATGCGTGTTATTTGTTTGAAATTATTCAATCCATGCATTAATTCTATAACACATTTTTCATCAATCATTCAAATTAAAATCAAACCCAACATGATAATTATCAACTCTTCTAATTGACCAAAAAATTTTTCATGATAATTTCAATTTGTAAATTAAAAATTTATCATGCTTCTTATCACTTTCTAATCATTGATTAAACATATCCCATATTTTTCACAATCCAAGAAACCAGATTATTCTAGGCAAAATACTTGTATCAAACTGATGGATAAACCTCACGAATCTAAAGACCATTTTAAATAAAGAGAAGTAAATAGATACTTATCTTTTTTTCTTTTTTTCTTTTTTTTCACTGACCAAATAAATTCAAGATGACCAGGATCAAACCATCCATTTTTTCTCTCTTCTATTTCGTGGAAGATCCTTTAAGTGACAACATGTGTTGATCATTCAAGCATCCCAAGAATTGCACTTCGTTGTAGAAATTCTGTGTGTTTGATGAAAATCCTTTACTTCTTTTACCAGATAAACGCTGCCATCTACAAATTTAGCCATGTATGCTAAAACTTTAATCACTAGAGATAACTCAAAGTGAGATCGGTGAACCAAGAAGGCGATGACATAGTTTGCAGATAAATGATCCAAATCTTTGTTCCAACCTTGCAAAGTCCTTTTTTCCTATTCCTCCTTTAAAGACACCATTTGTATTTACCAAGTTAAGTCTAAAGATTGTTGGAGGGGTTGGATTTTGAGAAGTACAAGAATAAGAGATGAAGAAGAAGGTAGTGTACAATGTCTTTGAGGCATGCGCAACATTTTTCTTTAGGCTTAATTCCCCCACCTATACCTATCTTATAGGGTGCAATTGAATTGAAAGATGAAATATTTTCTGTAGGATACAACGAAAACCCTTAAATATAGATTGCATTCCCAATATTTAAGCAAGACAACCATGACTTTTACAAAACGATAAATTAACTTTATCTTTGTGTGCATTCAAGGGAAAAGACAATGAGTTTGAGCTCTTATTACCAAAAAAAAAAAAAAGATTACCCACGGAATTACCGACAGAAAAAATTCCGTTAGAAATTACCCACGAAATTACGTGGGTAATTCCATCGTAATTAAAACTACCGATGGAAAATTTCCATTGCAAAAAATGCCGTGGGAAAAATCAATTTTATTCGCCATGACTTTTTTTGCGACGGAAATTTTTTGTCGATAATTTTAATTATCCACGGAATTCCGTCGGTAATTTCGATTACGTACGTAATTCCGTGGGTAATTTTTACCCACGGAATTCCATGGGTAATTTCTGACGGAATTTTTTCCGTTGGTAATTTCGTGGGTAATCCGTGTTTTTTTTTTTTTTCTGGTAGTAATTGTTGTGTGATTTATGATGTTGTATATGTTTTGTATGTCATAAATGAAGTGATAATGCAGGGTATTTATAAGTCATAAAATGATGTCTTGAAGCAGTATCTCTTGAAGCAACTCCTCTTCAATAAAAGTCATAACCACATGTTAAATTTTTAAACCCTTATGAACCAATCAATAACCAATGGTTATTAATAAGTTTCACCAGAGCACTGACAATCTAATATGTTTTTCTTTTGAATTTCTTAAGCAAAAGTTGTTAATATGGATACATAAGTTATTAATAGCGATATTGACAACTTTTTTTGAGAAATTCTATATATGTATATATATATAGATATTAGGCCACCATTTACAACTTTGGTATTACTATTAACAATTTTAGTATCTATATTGACAACTTTTATTTGAGAAATTCGAAAACAAACATTAGATCCTTGGAGCTCCAGTCACGAGTCACTAGCGAGAGCTCTAGCAGCCACTCACTAGAAAGGACACCAAAACTCCATTAATGAGATGCTGTTGGAGTCTTTGACTGCTAGGAGCTTTAGGGTTTTTTTTTTAAAATTTAGATAATAATAATATTTTAAAATAATAATAATAAGTATGGGTACTTAAGTAATTTCACATATTTGTCAACATTTCGAAATTCTAAATCAATTAATTTAAAATATTAACATTCACCACCCCTTATTTATCTTTTACATATTTTGACAATATTTTTGAGCCATTTTCCTAAATTAAATCTGATATTTAAATGTGCAGCCTACTTTTTTTAATGTGATTTATTGACAAATTTGATGAGTTAAGGTCTTTCCTTTAATTTAACCCCTGTAAAGTAGGCTAAACATCTCTTACCGTTTATACACAGGAGATTAGGAGGAAGTGTATACTAATATATTTTGGAATTTTCATGCATAAATTTTATCCTTTAAAAATTTTTTTGAACAGTATCACAATAATTCTTTAGTTTTTTTTTTTTTCTTGAATTAGTCAATTGCTGTACAAAATTACATTGATTCTTGAGTTACCTTTGTTTAACGATCAAATATGTGTAATACATGTCTCTTTTTATTAACACTTTAATTCTAATTGTGTCTATTTTTATTGACACTTTAATTCTAATTGTGACTTGTGAGGATGAAGACCCAAGAGACATCATCTTTACCGGCAAAGTCATAGCTTAAGGCTTTGCATCTTAAAAGCAGAATGAATATCGACATTTTAAATAAATTATTTAATAAAATTAATTATAATATGTTAAAATTTGAGATAAAAAATTATTATATAAAAAAAATAGTTGCCATGGATATCATTGTGATATATTTATATAATATATTATTATTTCATTAAATGTTTATCCTTCCAAGGATAGCTTGGAGTGCTAAGGGTTTTTATCTCTTTCAACAAGTGCGTTTCTCAGGATTTTTACTTTTGTTTTTCTTTTTATGGGGTGAGACTGCTTACCATCATTTTAAATTTTAATAATATTTGTTAAAAATATTGCCTTGAAAATAATATCTAAAAATATTTCAAATTACTACCAATTGGGATGTCCATTGATCGGGCTAGACCAAGTTAGAGGTCAACTCGAGGTCTGACCCAATAGAACCTCGAAAGGGAAAAAGTCGCCTCGAGATCCGTCCGATCTACCGGCTTGAGGTCGGGATGGACCAACTCAAGGTCTACGGACTACCAAAAAAAAAAAAATCCAGTTCTTTTTGCCTATTTTTCTGCTTTTTGTCTTGGAGGCAATATTTTAGCTTTGGTTTTATTTGACTTCCAAAAGTAATAAAAAGTGAGTGAGTGAAAAGTGATTCCTATAAGTTAAAAAGCACATTAGGATGTCCAAACTCCAGTGAGTGGCTAAGTGTAGTGGTGATTTACAAATAAAAAATAAAATCGGGTTAGACCGGACTAGTTCAAGGGGTCTAAGCCCCAAGACCGGAGTTCAGTCCAACTCGAAAGCGATCCTGGTCAAGTGAAATTGTCTTAGACCTTTTTTTTTTTTTTTTTTTTTTTTTTTTTGCTCGGACCAGGTCGGGTCAAATCGGACCAACTAGATCGCCATGTTTTTTGGACAACCCTACTACTAATGCTTGCATCGACTGATTGTGAGTTGTTAATTCCAACTTAATCAGTGGTCTCATGTTTCAACCCTGGGTATGCAATCACGGAGTGAGGATCCAGGGCATACATTCCCACCAAACTAGTTGATTACTAGTATTTAGTGCTCCCAATGGATTAATCCAAAAAATATTTTAAATTAGAATTAAAATAAAATATTCTTTCAAGAATTTATATTAAAGAGTTAAAAAAGTGAAATAAGTTAAAATTACAAAATTGTTGGAATCTTAATATAAAGAAATTAAAAAAGATTGACCATTCATTCATTTGCTTTCCCCAATTTTTTTTTTTTTTTTTTTTTTTTTTTTGGTGGCAATTCATTTGCTTTCCTTTCTTTACAATTAAACAAATATAAACAAAAAATATATATAAATCACGTAACTGTGCTCCTCCAAAATGTTGAATTCAACTTTGATAAATAATTTAAAATAAATGAAAGAGAAACACAAACTCAAAAGAGGGTATCAAAATATCAATATATAGATGAACATGACATTGAAATGCCAACAAAAAAAAGCCTTCATGCTAAAATAATATTTAGGATAACAATATCAAAAACATAAATATTGAGCTAAACGAATATTTAATTAAACCAACCTACCCATTTCTTTATGTGCTGAGGTCAATCAAGTTTCGACATAATATTATTCTTTCCCTTTAAAAAAACAGAAATTATTGGACAAAGTTTATCCCTTTGTCTCGCATATATTTATCATTAAATCTCCCTAATTATACATTATCATGATTAAATTTTATATAATCCTAAGAAAATATTCAATCAAAAACATACTTGAGACATTTAGAACTTGACTTTTGAAGTGCTCTTAAAAACAATTAATCAGATTCAGCTTATTCTAAAACCACCCTTTATTCTTTGATATATTCAGAAGGAAGGAACACTTTCAACTGCATCACTTTAGAAGGAACAACCATTAATAAAGACACTAAGATCAAATCAAAGTTCTCATCATTTCAAGTGAAAAAAAAAGAAAGAACAGAATTTCAAGTTATTGGTTTAATTAAAAACCCTAAAAAATTTTAAAGGATGGGATATCTTTGTCTGTGCAGGCCACAGGTATGCCTCACACTTGAGGTTTAAGAGTAAGAGTTAAGAATCACTATAGGACCCATCTCGCACCTTGCTTTGAGACAAACCCCACAACTATAACAACCATCATTAAAATCTTTTAATCTTTCATAAGTACATTACTTATAAATTAGTGCACTAGCCTTTTAATATCTAAAAATGAGATTGTTTGACTTATAAATAATGGGGAACCCTATCCTGATCTGATTATTATTATTATTAATGTGAGTAATATATAGAAAACAAGTGAAGCAATTCATTGGGTTTGGTGAGAGGTTTTTTTGTTTTGTTTTTTTTTTCCTTTTCTCAATATATAGTTTGTTTGATTTTATGAAGTTTTAGAGGGTCAATCACAGAAGTATTATTTTCAACAATGTGAGCCTCTCCATGCTGAAGAATAATTCATGAATATTGCTTGAAAAGCAAGAAGTATATAAGAATCCAATATATTATGAAACTCACATTCTACCAACCAGCTTGAGAATTTCCCATCTCTTTTTATAAACCAAACTTGTATGAATCTTAATTCACTTTTAAGTCCTCCATTTATAGCACTAGCTCTTCTTCTGCTTCTTGTCATTCTTTTTCTTCTTCTTCTTCTTCAGTATGTATAAAGCAAATGTGAGAAAGAATGGTCTTGAGAGGAGCAAAAGTGTCAAAGAGGCACAGAAACCAAGCCAGAGCTTTTTCCCCAAATACCTCAAGAAAGTGTACCCAATTGGGCTACAGAAAAGCACTTCATCTCTATCCTTATCTTCATTGTCTCTGTCTCTCTCACAGAACTCAAATGACTCTTCACACACAGCAGATTCTCTCACACCATTGGACCAGAAGATTTCATTGGCTCTTCGTTTGATTTCACCCCGCGAGAAAAAAGAGCCTCCTCCTTCTGCAACTAAAACTTCGCAGCAGCAGCAGCAGCAACAACAAGTCAACTGAACAATCCTACTGAGCCTGGGGAATTAAGAAGGTGCAATTGGATCACAAAGAACAGTGGTATGTTTCAGTTTTCCCAGTTCCAATGTATATTTTGTTAATCACTTAGGAATGTTTTGATGTCCTCTTCTTCAGCTAGCATTAGCTGCTAAGCTGTTCTTACGTGAGATTCTGAACTTCAACTGAAATGCCAAAGTCAAATTTGGCTTATACTTCCTGGTCCACAATATAAAAACTAGTTGAGTAATTTGGATAGATTAAAAAAAATTAGTTATGTTAGTTATTTGTAACAAATATAAGTTGGTTTTCCTGAAGTACCATCTTTCATCATAACTACTTTTAAATAAACATTCCTGGATGTGACAATCAATAGGGATGCTTTGGGAATTTGGGAGACAAAATAGATTGAGGTCTTATATTTAGAACCAAATCCAACACCCAAGTAGATCTTATTTAAAAAACTAGAGGTAGTAGATTATAAGATTATATATGCAAAAGCTTTTAATTGATACTTCTTATGATAATAATTATTAAATAATTAACTACTTTACATAAAATTTTAGTAACATCATCAATTATTACAGCTTCACCTACTTGAGTTGTACTCTCGTAGCAGTGAATCTGTTTTTGCTTTTTAGTTAATTGCTGTCAGATATTGTGAGTATGCAAATGACAGAAGTCTTGTGCAGCAGATAAGGCATACATAGAATTTCATGATGAGTGCTGGGGCGTTCCAGCTTATGATGACAAGTAAGTAGATCTCAGTATTAGAATTTAATGAATTAGATACCTTAACATTATATACCTTTAATCATTTCTTTAATTAGTCAATGTGGGACCCTTATATCAATATAATCATTGTGCTATGATCTCTCTTAATCGGTTAAATCATGAAACAGCAAATTGTTTGAGCTGCTTGCAATGTCGGGCTTGTTGATGGACTATAACTGGACAGAGATTCTGAAAAGGAAGGAAATTCTTAGGTACTTACATTTTTTGTCTTTTGAAACCAAATCATACTCTTAGTTCATACTGGCAAGCTGATATAGTATTTTATATGCCTCATACAGAGAAGTTTTTGCTGGATTTGATCCTCACACAGTTGCAAAAATGGAGGAGAAAGACATAATGGAGATAGAATCAAACAAAGCTCTTTCACTAGCAGAAAGCAGAGTAAGATGCATAGTGGACAATGCCAAATGCATAGTGAAGGCAAGTATTCAAAGTAATATACTGCTAATCTTCTAAATTGTCACTAGATGGAGAAGACCTTCCATCAATTTTTCTACCCTCACTTCAACTCAAAATACACCTTTCCTCCTATTTATAATGTTTTACCTATTGGTCTTTAGTGCAAGACTCTTTACAAAATTTCAAAGAGTAATATTGGAAAGTTGTTAAGATTTTGAGAAAATTAATCTTTTGGCCTCTATAGTATTATTAACTCGGTTGTTACTCAATCCTTAAATTTTGACTCCATGTGACTCAGTCCCTATGGTTGACTCAATCGAGACTCTACTATTGAACTTTAACTCACTGCAACTCAATCTCTATAGCTTTTATAATTTAAAACCTTAGTCCCTGACTTCATGAAATATATAAATTTATTTTCTAAAATATAGGAAGTAATATTTTAAATGGTTAAACTATAGGGGGCTAAGTTCCATTGGATCAAAGTTCAAGAACTAAGTTACAACTAAACTAAAACTACGATCACTAAATCCCATCGAATCAAAGTATAAAAATTGAATTACAATTAAATTGAAATTATAAAGACAAAAAGATTAATTTTCCCCACAATTTCTTATATTTAACTAACTTAAACTAATTTTCTTAATCTTAGGAAAGTAGTTAATGTGGTATATATAAAAAGCAACAAAGGGAGTAAAAGTGATAACAACAGTGTACCAAACAGATCTAAGTAAAGTGTTGAATAACATGAACTTGTTCGTAGCTGATGAATTTTAAAATCTAATATGAATGAATTTTGATGTTTTCTGATCAGATTGTGAGGGAATGTGGGTCATTCAGTAACTACATATGGGGGCATGTAAACCACAAACCAGCCATTAACAAATACAAATACCCAAGGAATGTTCCTCTGAGATCACCAAAAGCAGAAGCCATAAGCAAGGACTTGGTTAAGAGAGGGTTAAGGCTTGTGGGCCCAGTCATTGTTCACTCTTTCATGCAAGCTGCTGGTTTGACCATTGACCACCTTGTGGATTGCTATAGGCACAGCGAGTGTGTAAGCCTAGCTGAAAGACCTTGGAGGCATATCTAACACACAAATTACTTATAAACAACACTTTGATTTATAGAGTTGGTAGATAAAATTACCAACTTGAATCTTCTACAACTAATGTACAGTGCACTAAGAACTAAGATACAATGATTGATGAGATTTGATATGGCTATCTGACCGGGTCAGGTTCAAGCATCATCAAGCCCGAATGGAATGTAGCTATCCCAGAGGTATTTTCTACATTCACATGGACTCAAATTCAAGTCCTCGTGCTTAAGGGTTCAAAGTCTCTTTCACTAAGATCAACGCCTGTTGGTTCAGATCCTAGTGTTTTAACTCGATATTTTTTATAGAGTGATTCTATCTAAACTCTTTTTATGTGATTCAGTTACATATATTTCAGTTGGATTTGATGAGGGAAAATTTTGAACTTTTTTATATTGTGGTTGAGAAGGTAAATATATGTATAATTACGGCTAACTACCTTTTTTTTTTTGTTGGAAGATTTTTGGGTGATGCTTCTTTATTGTTCATTTATCCAATGTATAATGATAAAGTTCATTATTTTCCAAAATAAATAAAGTGTATTGCTCCCTATTTGGGTGATTATTTAAAGTCTTAGTGCTGGCAGGTGTAACACTATAGATGCTTGTTGCTAAAGCAAGTTCATTGAACCAATAAGAATGTAAAATAAAAGTCGAAAGTATTATTCTGTGATATGCTAGGTGCTGTTAGATGAAGTTTGCATATCATTATCACCTTTTGTCTTTCTCTTTTTCCAATTCCAAACCAAGATTTTTGTTTTCCTTTTTTTCGGTGTTTGAATTGCTGAGTACTAAATAGTTTTAAGTTCAAATTTCGGGTAAAAATAAAAAGGAAAATTACTATTCAATCCTACGTGAACAATCTAATGATTAAAAAACATTAATGCCTAACAGATTTGGTAGATGGCTGGATGCCTGGATCCTTTAGATATGATGTCTTAGGTTCGACTCAGATTATGTACATAGAAAAAGCTTTGTTAAGAGAGACAAAATTAACCTACTTTAGTTATCTCTATAGCTTAGAGAACTAATCTGTGACTATATGCTGCTTGAATTCTACCCCCCCCCCCCAAAAAAAAAAAAAAAAAAAAAAATCTAATCATTAAAAAGTTCATTAATTTGTCAATATGTCATGACATATTACCATTTCCTGTAATGAATTTTGTTTTTGTCATTATGCAAACTTATTGTAGGACTTTTAATTATTAATTATTTATAAGGAGCTTTACAATATATATATATATATATATATAGAAGCCATGGTGGCTATAAATTTATATATATCACAGTTATTGGATTTATAGAGTAATTTGATGTCATTTATAATGATGTAATGATGTCATGTCATCTAACTCCAAATTTAAAATCATTGTCATTTCTTGTAGCTTGTAAATAACATGGTGTGATTTCAAAAACACATCATAACAAAATTAAAAAGAATTTTTCTGAAATAAATAAATAAATCTAAAGATTCACAACTATGCTCTATTGGGTTCTATGTTCCACATAACAAAGGATTTGTTAAGAGTTAGATTGAGATTTTAAAAAAATTATTTTTTTTATAAAAAAAAAAAACTTATCCACAATTATAAGTAAAAAAAAAAAAAAAAAAAAGAGTTAAGGTGCAGATTAACTAATTAAGTGTTACACCAAGAGCACTTGACATAAAAATAGTTTAAGTGACCATAATTATAAAAAAACAATTAAAAAGTGGAAAATATCACAATGTTGTTAGAATTAAAGTAACAGGCTGTTACTTCCCCCCATTCTTTTTTCTAAATGGTCATTACTTTAAATCTAACGACATTGTGATATTTTTTTACTTTTTTTTTTTTTTTTTTTTTTTGTAGTTATGGTTCATTTAAAACATTTTTGTACCAAGTGCTTCGATTGTAACACTTGATTGGCTACTGAACCCAAAAAAAAAATACTACTAGTTTTTGCATTTATTATTCTTTTCAATAATGATGACTTTAGTCACAACCACAACCCAACCACCAGAATAATGGCTTTGATGCCTAGGATTCCTCTCTGTTTATTGATGAACAAGTGGTTTTAGATAACTTTATTTTCTTTATTTCAAAATAAAATATTAGAGAAATAAAATAGGGAAAATTCCATTAAAATACCATTTGAACTTGTAAAACCCCGGAAGCACGTTGAATTTGTAAAAAGACTGAAATGTACCAAGGACCAATGAGGGATATGCAAATTCGAGTGAAATTACCCTTTTGCCCTTAGTTTTAAATAAATCAAAGAAAATAAAAAACCCCCTCACCGGAGGAGCCACCGTCGGCCCCCGGGAGGGCCGACGACAGCCGGGCGCCGGCTACGGATGGCGAGGGGTTGGGTTTTTTTTTTTTTTTTTTTTTGGAGTGGGGTTTTTTTGTTGGAAAAAAGAACCCCCACCCCTTACACATGTATAGGACCAAGTGGTCCACCAATTGGGCCACTTGATTCCTTTGATATATATATACATTAACAAATATATATATATTCTTCTTACCATTTTTTCAATGGTATTTACAAAACCTGAAGCACGAATTACCAGTCCACAAACGCGAATTACCAGTCCACAAACGAGAATTACAACGTTTTATTCAGGGTTCCTTTTTTACTCTTTGATGCATGTTTTGTAAAACAAAAAAAAATGCATTATTACAAAACCCGAAGTGCGACCGATTACCGGTGCAAAAACGCGAATTATCGATTGCACAAACGAAAATTACAACGTTTTTGTTCGGTGTTCTTTTTTCACTCTTTGATTCATGTTTTGTAAAACAAACAAAAAATGCATTATTACAAAACCTGAAGCGCGAATTACTAGTCCACAAACGAGAATTACAACGTTTTCTTCAGGGTTCCTTTTTTTACTCTTTGATGCATGTAAGTGAATTTGTAAAAAAATGCACTTTTACAATTCCACAAACGAGAATTACCATTCCGCAAACGGCATTTACAACGTTTTCTACATGCATCAAAGAGTAAAAAAGGAACCCTGAAGAAAACGTTGTAATTCTTGTTTGTGGACTGATAATTCGCGTTTGTGGATTGGTAATTCACGCCGGGTTTTGTAATAATGCATTTTTTTTGTTTTGTTTTACAAAACATGCATCAAAGAGTAAAAAAAAACCCCGAAGAAAAACATTGTAATTCTCGTTTGTGGACTAGTAATTCACATTTGTGGACTAGTAATTCGCGTTTGTGGATTGGTAATTCACGCTTCAGGTTTTGTAATAATGCATTTTTGTTTGTTTTACAAAACATGCATCAAAGAGTAAAAAAGAAACCTTGAATAAAACGTTGTAATTCTCGTTTGTGGACTGGTAACTCGCGCTTCAAGTTTTGTAAATATCATTGAAAAATGTTAAGAAGAATATATATATTTATTAATGTATATATATATATATATATCAAAGGAACCAAGTGGCCCAACTGTTGGGCCACTTGGTCCCATGGATGTGTAAGGGGTAGGGGGTTCGAACCCCACCCCTACACTTCAATGAATAATTTTTTTCAGAGAAAAAAAAACCCACTCTAAAAAAAAAAACCCCAACCCCTCGCCGGTGGCCTGTGGCAGGCGGTGGCCCTCCGGTGAGGGGATTTTTTTTTTTAAACTAAGGTAAAAAGGGTAATTTCATCCGAATTTGCATATCCCTCATAGGTCCTTGGTACCTCTCGGTCTTTTTACAAATTCGACGAGCTCGAAGGTTTTACAAATTCAAATGGTATTTTAATAGAATTTTTCCAATAAAATAATCACCCACCAACCCATGTGGTCTTTTTGAGGAATTGAACTTTTATATCTGGGCTTGGCGTGATGACTATGGTGAAAATGTTCATATCCAATATAATTTAAACTGTCTCAAACCATAAACCCAAAGATGAAACATAATTTAATTGTGCAATCTGCAAGAACATTTTACAGGGAAACATATCGATTTGGATTAAGTAGCAAGAAAAAAAATGTCCATTTGGATTATAAGTTGTCCTGTTTTTCACAAATTTAGAATAAGTTACATTTTTACCTTAAAAAAAAAAAAAAAAAAAAAAACAGAATAAGTTACATGGTCAGCCTGAATTTGTAGGAGTAATTTTGTGGGCTTAAATGTCAAATCTCAAATTCATCTTACAACAAAATAATTTTAGGTTTGTTTGATTTTAGTGGGTATTATAAATAATGTATAAAAACAAAACAAAATCATTTGAAAAAATTAATACAAATAGGCTGGGCATTCCCAATGCAGAATGGTAGTTAGTGGCGGCTAGCGATGGTTGATCACAATTGGCGGTGGTTGACAGCACACGGTGGTGGTGGCAGTTGATGATAAATATAAAACATTTTGTTCAAACCTTTTTTATTCTTAAGAAAAAAAAAATTAAAAACAATAATTAATTGAGTCATTCGCTCACCAATTGAAATAGAGTTGATGTTGTTTGGGATAGTTGTAACATTCTAAATTTTTATGAACCTAATTATATCATCTTCTTTGTAACATCTTAAATTTTGGGATTTGAAATGTAAATATTATATGGGAAATTGAATTGTGAAATTTTCCCTAAAACAATTATGAAATTAATTATTAAAATTTAAGGTATACTTTCCCATAAATTAAGGACAAATAATTAGGAAATAATTTTTGGCATAAATATTTTAGAGGTAATATTTTTATGCCAAAATAAATTTAATTGAGAAACAAAAATCTTTAAATGGAATTAAATATTAAATTTTAATAATTATTTAATAATTGCAATTATATAAGTAATGGGCTTAATTACAATAAGAGTCTTTAAAAAGAATTAAGTTGGTTAATTTTAGTGATTCTACAATACAAATATATATATTCCTGATTAGCCCATATAACACAAGCCCAATTTAATTCCCCATTTTCGGCCCAACAACCAAACCTAGCCCACTACCCTTTAGTTTTACGTGTTGAGAGTGTAGCCCACTACCCTTTAGTTGATCAGCTTACTCCTCCAGCACTCTTACGTAAGCGTTAAAAAAAAATGAAAAATGAAAAAAGAAAAAGAAAAAGAAAAAGAAAAAGAAAGAAAGCACAGTCATATCAGATCTCCACACGACGCTGCAGCATGAGATCAGTAAAAGAGAAAATCAGATCACGCAAACCAGCGATTTCCACAGGTTGGGCACAACAGTGACAGCAAAGCCATCCCTCCACCTTGCTTCTCCAGACACACACCCCTCGGACCAGCGTCTTTTGCACCGTTGGACTGAACCCTTAATTCTTTTATTTAATCCTCATTCACTTTGCCTTAACTGAGAAGGAGAAAAAAAGAGAGGAAACATTGGGACTGTGTGTGTGTGTGTTCTGTTTTGAAACATAGTGAAGCTGAGAGAAAGAGAGCAGGAGAGAGTTGAGGAAGGGGAGAGAGAGCGTTACAAACTGAAACCATTCTTCCTCTGCACTGTGGGTCAGAAATAGGGGAGTAAAACAGCGACTCATTTCTCATCATTCCAGCTTGGTTAGCAAAGGTAAATAATGGGACTTCTTCTTCCTTTTATTTCCGTCATTGCCCATTGGAAAATCATGAATATTAAGCTGTAGAAAATAAAAGAGTTTAGTTGCTGTCAGTTTTCTTGCTGAGCGTGTAAGTGGTTGCATTTGGAAGGAAAGAAGGAAAGACTTGATTAATGTACATGTGTGTGCGCGTTGCTGTTAAGAAGAGAAGGAGACTATATTTATATAGATTGTCATGAGCACATCGTTGTACAAGGAATGAATAAAGAGGGGGTCATATAAATAAATAAATAAATATATATATATATATATATATATATATATATATATATGCAAGTCGTGTATGTTGAATGAAGGAGAAAAAGAACTTGCTTTGAAAGAGTATAAGAAAGTTGCTGTCAAGCAGTATTTCCGGACAAAGTTAAGGATTCAAGCTTGAGGTGGGTAACTGTTATCTTATTAGCTTGTATGTATATATTTCATGTATGACTGATCATGGTTGCTAGATAATTTTGCATGTGTGTATCCTAGCTATGGATTGAGGCTGCATGTCCTAAAGGGTTGCAGTCCTTGGCTGATAACTGCGGTTACGGTGCGACTTGTTGACGGTGAATTATTCTATGCTTATACATGTGTTATACTGTCATTTACATTTTATATTTGCATATAAGATTAACTGGTACCCCTGGGGTTCATTCATTTGAACTCCAGACCGCATGAAAGAGACATGTAGTGGTTCGGGATTAAGAGGCAAGATGCAGCTGTAAGGATTACAGCAGAAGGAACTTTTTGGAAAATATTAGTAGACGGACTGTATTAATTTGTTTATCATTTGTCTATTTTTGGATTAATGTATTAATATCCTACTATGGGATAGATATCACTCGTGATAGGACAGATTCGAATCGTGAAAATTGATCCTCATATTTTCAAACTAAGTCATTTTATAAAAGTTTTATTCCGCAATTAAGTGTCGTCTAAATTATTTCGATGCCTGTGCGCTTAAACTCTGATAAATATAGGCGTATTAAGTCAGGGCATCACAGTCTTACACTAAACTATAGTCAGAACAATTATAGAATGTGTAAGACATATCCAAAACTAAATCCTAAACTCTTTCTATAGAAGGAAAATGACATTGGGAAGCTTCACTAAACCATGGAAGAGCTATGGATGGTGGAATATTGAGATTTGTAATAATGCTTGGTGGATTATGGTTTTTGAGATATACTAATCTTATCATCATGATCTTATCTTTAAATTATTGATTTAAAATTGCATCATAATTAAGGTTTAGATTAGAAGTTATTTTCCTTATTATTGGGATATATGTATCTCATATTCTTTTTATTTTAATAAACATTTTTCAAGTGATATCTCGAGCTATATGCAAGGAAGACACTTGTGCAATGACCTCCCACTACATTCTTCTCTTTATGAACTTGGTACTTTCAAGATTATTGTAGCTAAACCAAGTGGATGATTTCTAATTGTTGGATAATACCATTTGTGATATGAGGATAATAAATAAATAACCCCTTTTGGAATAATATTGTTTTATTTTTAAAGAAAAAAAAAAAGTTAAAAAAACTATAATCAAACAGTCACTACTCTGCCAAAAAGGGTTACTACTTCCCTAAGTTTAAATTTAGGATGCTCTAAGTGGGAGTTACGACGTCCTAAGTTTAAATTTAGGACGCCATAACTCCCACTTTTAACCTCCTTATTTTTATGGGGACGCCGTAAGTACAATGTCTCGAGATAAACGTCCCTTAGGAAAAGGACGTTAATTGGGTCAAATTTAGGTCGTTAAAGACGTTTTTTTTTTTTTTTTTTTTTTGATGTGTAGTAGTGAGCCCATAACATTTCCCAACTTTCTTAGGCGTACTACAAATAAGACCTCGGGTCTAAACCAAATGCCACATCATACCACCTCTGTTTCGAAGCTCTTGTGTTGTGCCTGCCATCGTGCTTCTTCCAAATCGAAAAGCAGCTCATCACCCAATCTGACTTCCCCCTTCGATGGTCGAAGAATCCAAGGCAAGCCTGAAGCAAAACCTCACATCCCCTGCATGAAATAGATGCCTGCAAGGAAGAAACAGAAAGCACGCCTTCCCATATTTACAGCTTTTACAAACCATCATCGTCTTTCTCTTGCTTTGTTCAACTTTAACTTCTCCTTCTTCTTCGTTACAGCACGACCTTGCATCTTCTTCTACTACACCATTGTTGAAACCAGATGAAGCTCCCTCTGTCACCATTCTATCTCTCCCCTATCGGTCCGAAGTGTTTAACATGTGGGGACTTTGCTAACAAAATGAGCACTCAATATCCTTTGTTGTGAAATATGGTGCATTTTGGAGTACACACAAAATCAATCCCCCACGTGCTTCTTGATATGATTTTACCACATATACTACAAATAATCAAGTTTAAAAACTCTCTTTTTCTATATCTCACCTTTTTCACAAATATCTGATATTTGATATCACTAATTTATTCAAACATTATCAAACCTAAATAGAGAACGAATATCCTAAAGTGCATTTTCTTGGGCTTAAGTACAATGGTTATGGATTAAAATCATATAAGAGAGGACTAGCTAAACCAAGTGGATGATTTCTAATGGTTGGATGCATGCTACTATGTAACCTCCCACTAAATCCCCTTTATGCACTTGGTACTCCCTAGATTATTGGCAGTTTATTGTTTCTAAACCAAGTGGATGATTTATAATGGTTAGATTGTCATATCCCATATTTTGAGCCTTGAAACTTAGAATTAGTATGAAATAAATAGGCTACCAAACCCATTTGAGCACAAGCCTATAACAACCCTAAAAAGATAGAACGCTTATAACGCTATTGGTAACATTCGGCCTTTCCGAATAAAGGATAAATACATTATTAAAGGTTAGCCAAGGACCAAATAAAATAGTATATTCTCTATGTATTTACTATTCCAGGTTGTGGCAAAAGCATAATTTTTATTATGGTTACGTAATGACAATTAACGATATTATTCCTGAAATTTCACGAAAAATATCAAGAGGCCTCAAATAATTGCAAAAATAGGGAAAGATCATTTTAAGCTTAATGTGAATATAATTTATAGAAATGTTTATATGCCAAAGAAACGGGGCTCTAGGCTTAAATTAATTTTTATTGGGCTTAGAAAAAGTATTATTCTTCCTAATTGATGCAAAATTATCGAGCCGAATTGGAGCTCATAAGAGCATTATAAAAATTTGCATATGAAAGGAAGGAATTTTGGGAAGAATTATGACGATTTTATTGGTTATAAATTATTTAGTGACTGACTTTCACGCGCGCGCGCGCACACATATATATATATATATATATATATATATATATTTTTGATACATCACTCCTTCCTAATGTGGATACAGATAGATTTCTTGTTTTACTTGAACAAAATATATAAGGTAGAATCATACGAATTTAGGAACTAGTTTTTCATTTATTTTTTTAAATCCTTACAAACAATATGTGTGTAATGTATTTATAAAGCCTTTTATTCATGAAGCATTATACAAACAATATATTTTAAGTCAAATAAAGAATCGCTTTTGAAAGCTTTAACTATCAGGGAAGAAACTGTTTTCATTTTTTTTTTCCTTTATTGGTGGGACTCACTTCACAAATCTTGTTTTCCTCCATTCATGTCTTCTTCTTAACTTAAATTAAAATGTGATATATATCCACATTTTCCAAGCTGAGAGCAATAAACATAGATGCTGGAAGCCCCCTCCTCCTGGGGTATTTCGACTAGATGTAGCTGCTTCGGTTAGTTATCTTAACCATGCAGCTCGTGGTGGGTTAATTAGTGATGAAAGAGGGAAATGGGTCATAGCATTCCAAGAGTCTCGATTCATACCCTATCCGGTTGCTGAAATATTTGCAATCAAACTAGGACCTGAAGTTTGTAGATCATTTGGGTTGAACGAGATTAGAGTCTTTCTTGATTCATCTAGAAGCAATTAATACGCTGCTAGAGATAGTGGGGAAAATCACCCCTCTAGATAGATCATAGAAGATACCCAGCAGCTAATTTATTCAGTCTGGACTGTGGAAATTGATCATGCAGACAGAAAAATATTGGTGTGTGCTGCTATACTTGCACGAGAGGTTCATGCAGAAAGCTCACAATTTGTTTTGTTACAGGATGTTCCTACGTATTGTAGGGCACAAATACTAAGTGATACATGTCGTGCTGAGGAGGAAGCTTATCTGCCTCCATAGTTTTGTTGCAGTTTTTGTTTCCTAATTCAAGCTTTCATCTTGCCTTCTGTATTAACAAAAAAGTGATTATATCTAACTGACTGCACCCACAAATAATCACACTAGGTTCATAGGAAAAGAACCCTCCAAATGACCTGTACCTTAAAATTCTATGCCTTGTTTGGAAGCAGAAACATTCTCAGAGATCAGTACAAGTTCTTTTCTTTTCAGGGTTAACAGAGTATGCAAGCCAATAACGCATTAATATCCCCTTCATTCGGATCAAAGAGTTTACTATCAGTTTGCCTTGGGGATGTTAATTAAGGAGACAACCAGACAAGGCTCAGTGTCACGCCTGTTTTGACTTATTTATAGCTTGGATTCAAAAAACAATAAAAAGCCTCACATCCCCATTAGGGGACCCTCACTGGCAACCTTGAAGAGCAACTCACAGTACAATCACTACTACATATTCGGTATAGCTAACGCTTAATAAATAACGGTTACATCAAATAAACGTCATGTATGTCGAGGCGGAGGTCGCACAAGAATATACAACACTTCAAAATAACGGTTAATTATGAGTACCATCACGTATTGGGAGGTGGAATTTACAAAAACACAAAAAAAGGGTTGTATATGATCACTTTTGGTCTGACCTTTCATCTCCTTCCTCAGACATTGATGATGTGCCGAGAGAGGGGGAAGGCAAGAAGAGGAGGACAATAGTAATGGTAATTATTGAAAACCACTATTTTTTTTTAATATTAAAAAAAAAAAAAAATCACTAGGGCAAAGTAGCCCAAAAATATTTTTTAAATTAAAAAACAAAATTGTTACTTCATGGTTATTAGTAAACAACCGTTACTATTTCAAGGAACATTGATGGTTTTTAGTAAGTAAATGTTACTTAAGTTAACCGTTGCAATTTTTAAGGACATGTTTAGCTCTATAGCTTAACCCTTTACATTCCAAAGGATACGTTTTGTTGGATAACCCAAAACCCTTTCCATTACACTTCTATCTACTTAACAAGAAATAATATTTAATATAATAGGAAAGGACACGCTCGACGGTAAGATAATCTATGAAATCCTTTCTATTTAAATGTCCGAAAAATCCGAATTTGATGATGCAACAGATCCTTCATCCTCATAATTTTTAATTTTTTATTCGTAGTCTCTCTTTTTTTTT
The DNA here is from genome assembly GCA_019022655.1 of Acacia acuminata. Classification (NCBI taxonomy): domain Eukaryota; kingdom Viridiplantae; phylum Streptophyta; class Magnoliopsida; order Fabales; family Fabaceae; genus Acacia; species Acacia acuminata. Next base: position 2,898,717 of record JAFJYI010000028.1, on the reverse strand, counting down.
TAATTACTTTTTTGTTTGTAATATGGGGTTGAATAATCAACTTCAAAAATTATTAGAAAAAGAGTAAATAATGGTTATTATGTAAAACCCATCACTTGTTAGAATGCCATGTCTAATAATACCTAACAGTTATTAAGAAAAAACCGTCATCATTTACAAAACCTAACGATTATGATGTAAAATCACGAACTTTCATTTACATATTCATTATGGTTGTAAATTAAGAACCGTAACAAAAGGCCACATTTCATAATGGTTCTAAACTAATAACCATGAGCAAGTTTCGTCAAATCTTTTAAAACACCCACTATCACACACCTCTTCAACATTCCCAAGTTATTACACTTTACATACTTGTCTTTGGCTGAATGTTACCCACCATCCTCGGAACCCCACAACTCTAGCTGACTTTTCTAGTCGTCGACAGTTGCTTTCAGGCGAACTACATCCTCCACCGCTTTTTTTGAACTTTGGTTCAATAGCGCGCAAATTGCTTTGATTCCTCGAACTTTTTTTGTTTCAGAGCCCTGGCTAGGTCGTATTCCTTCAAGTGCTTTGTTCTCTTTATTTTTAAGTATGATTTTTGTCTTGCATTTCACATTCTCTATTATGCATTATGCATTCTCCTTATTTTTCACTTCATTTTGCCCAGCTAGGTTGTGACCTTAGTCGCGCATCATGTTTTTCTGAAAACCATTGCTTTGTTTCTTGTGATTGATTGAATGAGTTTTGTTTTCTGGTTAAAATGGCCATTCTTACTTCCTCCAGCACTGATAATGCCCCTAGTATTGGTATTCTCCTGGTACTGATGTTACCCAAGAACAAGCGTTTAAAGAAGTGTGTGATATTGCAAGGAGGGGCTACTTCTCCTTGACTTTTGTGAACGAGGCAAATTCTTTAGGGAAAAAATTTGACGTGACATGTACCAATGACGGTTAAGCTACGCCACACTTCGTCAGATACATAGACTTAACAACAAAAAACAACATTCCTATCACAGTAAGTGGTGTTGGGTACACAAAAAGTAGTCAAACGTTATTTGGCACAATATTAAGGTGAGGTATATATACCTGCTAATTACTTGCTATGTACTTATAAAAAACGTTAACTTGGATTGTTTTCTTTACAGTATGCATATAATATACACAAAACTTCCAAAAAGCTGTCCTCAATAAGGCTGGGCAAACTTCCAAAAAAACTGTCCTAAATAAGGCTAGGCAATCACTATCCACATTTTCTCATGTATTGACGAACGTGTGTTTACAGAATCCTGACGAGGCAGATGAGACAGAAGTGCCTCAGGATCTTCAGTCCACCATCAAATCGGATGAGAGGAAAGAATTTGTCATCTCACATTGCGATATGTCATTCCAAGTAATTGTTATTCGCAATTCATAAGATTTGCATATATCTGTTTAATACTAACTGAAGTGTTGTGTGTTTTCGTAGGAATTTAGTTGGGTGAATAAGCAGCAGATGGAGAATAATAACTATCTCAACAAGGCAAGGGCGAACAAGGTATGCTCACATTGCTTGAAAGTTGTTCGCTAAGAGTAAGGATGGTAGTAAACCTTCTCATCATTAACTTTGGTCGGTGGCTATTGGTCGATTTCCTTAATGGCAAGTGAACCAGTCGAACAAGTAATAAAGAGTAAGTAGGGTATCATCCCACAGAGACTGAGATACCGAATGCTGACACCGAACTACAGAATTAGTTGTGTATGAAAATAAAATAAAGTTTGATTGGTTTGGGAGTTTTTATAGTTATCCTAATAAACTAGAAAGTAAACAAATGATCGTAGTCGTAAGAAGATATCAGTAAAAAGATAGGTTAAGCTCAGAATTCTTCATAAGCATATCAATCCCCCAGTTGCCGATATGCACTACTATAGCATTTATGCTGTACAGCTCTTGCAATGCTACAGCATAAACCCCTTTTGCAATGTTATTTAGTAAACCCACCACTCTAATCTACCGAAGCTCTCGCGGCCAATACGTACAATCCTAACTTACTTCTCCCATATGTCTAAGACAATTTTCTAGTTAGATTATCATTACAAATCAAGGTGTTTTGATTATGAATGATAGACCCATTCCTGAAGCCTACAATAATAGGTCAAGCCTTGCACCAGACTGCCTAGCAATAACTGTTTCTCAGATGTCTAACCCCGACTCCCGCTCAGTAAGCCGACGCCACTGATCTAGCCCTTAGCTCTCACTAATTGACAAGAAATTAAATTACTGATAAGCAAACTGAATGTATTGAATTAAGAACTAGCAACTGGGTTCATTCCAAACTTAGGAAATCATCCTCGCTCAGCCACAGGAGGTTTAGTTCATGACTGACGACGGAATCACTAAACAGATCACAACAGAATAGCCCATGACTAAAAGATTAACTAAAATTAAATAAAGAAAAACAGAAAGCTTGATAGAGATTCCGAGGGCGTGGAAGAAGCCCTGTCACGTCACAACTCCACATCTTCTTGTCTCCGTCTCACTGCAAGGGAGGATGCTGGGTTCTTTTGGAGTTTTTGTGCCTTGTAACTTCTCTCACTCTTCTTTCGAGTTTGACTGTATGGTACTGGTCTTTGACTCTCGATGACTTCGACACCCTTTAGGGTTGGCTCTTGTTTCCTTTTATAATCAGGTTTACTTGTGGTGTACGTCCAGCGGTCCAATCATGATCTCTCTTTCTAATCTCGGTAGATTGGTTTTACTAATCCTGCGGGATAATTCAAATCTTAGTTTTGATTCTCCACATCTTCTATTCTGATATGTTAGCAATCTAACCATTATTCTCGTCCACTTAACGACCTGTACTATATTTCCTGAAACAACCTTGACAAAAGATTAGAACAAATGCTACATAGCATTGCCTTACTTACTCTACTATAGCATCAGGGATGCATTGTATTGCACTTCGATAAAGCTGTCCTGATGCTAAGCATTGTATCGGCTATGCTATGCGCCTTTCTCATAAAACTTCAAAACTCGTTCTGTTCTCAGCACATGTTTAGGATGCCTGTGAATTTATCCTTAAGTTCCCTATATAATGAATTAAAGCCTTTTTGCTCAGATTTAATGCAGTTAAGCTCATATTTATCACACAATACAGTCATATAATATAGGGAAAACATGACATAAATAGCACTAATCAGTGGCGATGTAATACCTCAAAATTCATATTCATAATAAATATTTTATTAGCATAAAATAAAGGTGAATATGTGTCTCAAATTATTGAAGTTTGTTGATTTTAATTTTAGGAAAATTTCCCTTGGAATTAAATAAACAAAAGGAAAAATATAAGACTAAGGTTAGGGATCATAAGATGTGATATAATTAGCACATAAAATGATGATTATTTTATAACCAAAAGAGGCAAGAGATGCTAAGAAGTCACCTAATCAAATTAAGGGAAATTAGCAAAAGTTAAAGAGTAAATTAGCTTGAATTAATTAATGTTAATTGTATAAATTCCCCTAATTAATTAACGTTAAAAGTATCAATAAAAGGCTGATTATTTTCAAAAATTAAGGGCTAAAGATAAAGGAATAAAGCTTGAGTAATAAAGCACTAATAACTATAGTTAGCTAACAAACAAAATATACAATAGCAAATGTAATCAAGGGACAAGAAAAATCTTCTTTAAGGTCATAATTAAGCTTGATAAATCAGCCCAAAAGGTGAACAATTTCAGCTGGCCTTGTTGGAGCAATGAGAGCCAAGTATCTTAAGATAATATCTCAAATAATTAAGCCTAAAACTTCATGTAATTGGATTAACCAATAAAAATGTAATTAAAAGGCATTTAACCACTTCATTAGGAAGCTAATTAAAGTTTAAATAAACTCGCCCCTAAAGTCAACAAAAAGGGGTGCATAGCACCTGGAAGGATTTTGATGGGATTTATCATTGAATAAACAAGATATTTGGCTATTAAAAAACACATTAAATGACTAAAGAAAGGGAGGCATGTCGGTAGCCCTAAGGGAAGGAGAAGATGAGATTTCAAAAAGTGGTTTTGTATCCTATGGTTGAAAGGAAGGATGGAGTTTCGATAACCTTAAGCGTTACCATTTTAACTTTGAAGGTTTCCCTATAAATAGGCCATCAACCTCTCCTCAATTCTTCACACCAACACAAAGAAAAAAAAAAAAAACACCTATGATCCTTAGATTGAGAGAGTGAGACGTGGGATTTTGAAAGAGGAGGAAGAGAAGGAGCAAGGTTCTTCAAGGGTGAGTTCTCTAGTTCTAGCTTTAGATTTTTGTAAAAATTTTAGTTTAATCTAGGAAATTTTAAATTAAACTCCTATACTTGTTTTTAGGCCTCCATTGTATTGAAAAAAATGCTTGAATGAGGTAAAAACATGTTGGGAAATAATTTTTGGAATCAAAAAACTCGAATAGTGGAAGTTGGGAAAAATCTCATATTTCAATTGGGAAATAATTTTACAAGGTTAAAGTAGACATGTAGGGCTTTCCATTGATATAAAACGTGTAAAGTTTTGAATTTTGTACAAGGAGAAACAAATTTTTTGAAGTTAAGCCATTTTTCTGGAAATAAAACTAGAACAATGATGAAAGAAATGAAAACTGGGAATGATCTGGGTATTTTGAGTTTGAGATGTTACTTTTCCAAGAAAATAGACTTGTGAAAGGTCATTTTGGCTTTGGAAGAACATTGATTCGAGTTTTGTACAATTAATTATGATTTTTCAAAGTTATCGAAAAATCTGGGTAAAAATGTTGAATTTCATTTTTAAGGAAATGTAAGGGTATAGTTGGAATAACAAATCCACCAAGGCTAAAAAGGTCAATAGTGGCTAAGATATCTCTTAGGATATTATTTGTAAAGGAAATATTATGGTGATAACATTATAGGATATTCGAGAAATCAGTGATCGATACTGGAAGGAGAACGTATTGCCAGCTATGCAGACTAAGGTACGGACGTGTACTGTAACTCTAACTCTTGTATGTCTTGTATGCTTATATGTGATAGAATGATTCATAGATTCATGAATAGAACTAGGTCTTGGGTCATGCACTGTGGCTAAGACTAGGTCTTAGGTCACATATTTATATACATTCAGCTTTGTGCGGGTTATAGTCATGATAATGTCATATGTATGTTTTCCTAGCGCTGAGGACATGTGGATTCATGGCACAGGGTGAGTGCAAACGTTATGAACCTTACATTTGCTGTGTTTGGGTGCTATGTATGGTTGATGCTGATATGTAATGAATATCTGTTATATATATTGTTTATGAACATGAGGTTAACTGTTACCTGAGATTCAATCGGTATTGAATCTTAGAATTGCTAACTTCAAAATTTGGAGGATCAGGAGCCAGTGTAAAGGGTAAGCAGCATGCATAAGGACTCAGCCGAAGTTTTGATATTTTGGGCTGTATTGATACTGTTAGATACTTTATATCTATATTTTTGGATAACTGTATTGATATTCCCTCGACCAGATACACCACAAACGGTTTAAGTGATAGCCACGTATCAATTACTCATCCTCTCAACCCAACTTATACGCTCAATCGCTCCACTCTGATGATATTCTTATATACTGCTTATTAATGTATATAATGGGTAGTATTGAATTAGGGGTGTTATAGGCGAGATAAAATAAAGATGGTTCTTATGACAATCCTCGTGTGAAGGAGGTCATCGATAAAGTGGTAAGTATTAATATCACCCTCGTTCATGGAAGTAATGTCTTCAATTAAATATCAATATTGACATTATTGCTAAATGCAAAATAAGTCGTCCCAAGAAGTTACAACATAAGGATACCTTTCTGCAGATGAGGACGTAATGGCCCTAACTTTGGGGTCTGATCATCTTGGTTTTCTTAGAGGTGCTGATTTTGGTATATCAAGACAAAATATTATGGTCACTGGCAACCTCAAAGAAATAATAGGGACAAAAAATATGAAAAGCTCCAGAAACAGTGTGATGAAATGTAGAAACAAATATTCTTTCTTACACAAAAGCTGATGAAACAACATTGTACACAGTAGTAAGGGGGAAATCACTAAAAAAATGACTATTTGTAGCGGTTAAAATGGCATATTTGTAGTAGTTTTAACTGCTACAGATGACATTCGTAGTGGTTAAAAGAACCGCTATAAAACACACTGTTGCAAGCCATTTTGTAGCTATATTTTTGGATAACTGTATTGATATTCCCTCGACCAGATACACCACAAACGGTTTAAGTGATAGCCACGTATCAATTACTCATCCTCTCAACCCAACTTATACGCTCAATCGATCCACTCTGATGATATTCTTATATATTGCTTATTAATGTATATAATGGGTAGTATTGAATTAGGGGTGTTATAGGCGAGATAAAATAAAGATGGTTCTTATGACAATCCTCAGGTGAAGGAGGTCATCGATAAAGTGGTAAGTATTAATATCAGTCCCTCGTTCATGGAAGTAAAGTCTTCAATTAAATATCAATATTAACACTATTGTTAAATGCACAACAAGTCGTCCCAGAAAGCTACAACATAAGGCTACCTTTATGCGGATGAGGACGTATTGTCCCTAACATTGGGGCCTGATCATCTCGATCTTCTTAGAGGTGCTGATTTTGGATTGATTCAGACAAAATATTATGGTCACTATCAACCTCAAATAAATAATAGGGACGAAAAATATAAAAAGCTCTAGAAGCAGTGTGATGAAATGTAGAAACAAATATTCTTTCTTACACAAAAGCTGATGAAACAACATTGTACACAGTAGTAAGGGGGAAATCACTAAAAAAAAATGACTATTTGTAGCGGTTAAAATGGCGTATTTGTAGTAGTTTTAACTGCTACAGATGACATTCGTAGCGATTAAAAGAACCGCTATAAAACACACATTGTGCAAGCCATTTTGTAGCGTTAAAATAACCCGCTACTACATCTACCTTAACCGCTACTACAACTGTAGTGGTTTCATACTACCGCTACTATATGAGGCTAAGATGACATCGTGTGTGAAGAATTTGTAGCGGTTAGTAAACCGCTACGATTAGAACTTAACAAACTTTGTCGCGGTTACGTAACTACTACTACATATCACCAAATTTGTGAACAACGGCAAAAACAATTAGTAGTGGTTATGCTAACGCTACAAAATTTGACGAAATCTCAAAAGAGGTGCCAAATGTTTCAAATTATGTAGCGGTTATATAACTGGTACAACATATTCCCGCCATTTTTTTTGAAAAAATTTTTCCCGCCTTCATACAAATTTTTCTCAAATTTGTAGCGGTTTACATAGCGGTTGCGAACCGCTACAAACTTATGGATAAATTATTATCTTAGATTTTGTAGCAATTGTGCAACCGCTACAAAGGAATAATTTTTTTAAAAAATAAAAATTTGTCTTAGATTATTTTATCAATTAACTAATAGTTGTAATATAAATAATTTATATTTTTAGTAAAAATAATTAATATTAAAATGTGATACTCCCTCCAGTCCTAATTATAAGACATAATTACCAGAATTTAGAGAGATTAAGGAGAGAAGTTAAATTAGTTAATTATCTTTATTTCCTAAAATGCCCTTAGTTTACACGTGTATGTGGATGCCGCAAAGTGGCTCCTTTCGTCGCAAAGACCCCACCACCTTACCAACCCAAGTTTAACTGCTGGCTCTAAATAACGCGTGTCATCCCCATATTATTGTTTTCCTCATTGTTTATTACATTAATATTGATAGAAGAAGAAGTTGCCGATTATAACAAAATACCCGACTCATTAACATGGAGTGATTTTAAATTAATAATGAATAGTACTTTGGTCTATATATAACTTACATGGCGAAAAGAAAAGTTGTTTATATCCTATAATTTTACCATTTATTTATTATTATACAGACTTTATTCTTATAAAATGTAATATATATTAAATAGGAGTAAAATTTGAATGTTCTTAAATATTAAGGTAGAATCAATCAATTTTAATTTTGTATGACCAAGAAGATACTACTTGTTTGTTTGCATCATAATTTATATTCATCACATTCCTTAATGTTTAAATTATTATTGAGAAAGTATCAATAAGGGTAGTTTATGGAGAAATTGACAAAAATTAGAATGTTGTCCTATAATTAGGAGCAGAGGGAGTATTTGACTATATATGGTTATTATATATATATGTGTGTAAAAAAATGAGACTATCTAGGTATAATAACAAGTAATTGTGATTTAATTTAAATAATATTTAATTCTTAAAATACTTGTATGTGAAAGTGGAAGGAAAGTTGAAAAAATGGTCGTAAAATTGTGAATTACAAAAATTAACATCACAAAGTTAGAAGTAAAAGTAAAAAGAAATATTTTGATGATCTTCATATTTGATCTGGTTGAGCAACACTTACCCTCTTCAAACACTTAACCTCCTTGAGAAAATGTAGGATGAGAGAAACCAAGAGAAAACATGTAGAGAACGAAACCGATGCATATAAAATGAAGTGTGGTCGGGTATTTATTGATGTATGCATAACACTTGTAGCGATTAAGATTATGTTTGTTGTAGCGTTATGGTGATAGTGTTTGTAGCAGTTTTTTTATATTTTTTAGCGTTTATGGAACTGCTACAAAGGCTTTTGATTTTTTTTTTTTTTTTAAAATAGAAGATTACAGATTAAATTGTAAGCATAATTTTTTATCTCAATCTTCGTCGCCATTCCTACAAAAAAAGTATGAAGAAAATGTTAGTTGTGAGTTGAATATATTTGAACACAAATTAAACTTTAGTTACATGTTATTATTTTATAAAATGTATTTTAAAAAAGTATCGAACTATAGATAAATTGTTATTGCTATCTAGGAAGAAGTTTTCAAAACCGGCTGGCGAGCAGTTCACTCTCATAGGCGAGGTTATCACTATCGCCCATGTCGTAAAGGTCCCGAGGCTTCAAGTGAACCACATATTCCAATCCCTGTGCCTCTCATAGGCAACATAATAAACATGATGTGCCTCTGAGGCAGGAATATATGACTCATCATCTTCAAACTGACTAGTGTGAATAGGCCGGGAGAAAGTTACTGATGTGATGCCATGTCGTCAGTCGTGAGTCCCTAGGATGTTGTCGTATTCGCTCACAAACACTTGAACAACGTCATGATGAAACGGCCCTGGTAATTTATTTTGACCACATCAAGCAGCTTTCCATAATACGAGATGTTACTGAACTGCATGTTCTTGTCATTGCTGCTCGCATAACTCCTCGTCCCAAACGTGTCATAAACACCCGAGTTTTAGGTTAGCAATCCATGATCTCGTGAAAGAGTGAAGAGTGAAGAAGATGCTTATCTTTCGCCATTGCTGGAGAAGTTAGCAATCCCTTTCCTTTCAATGTGCATAACATCCAAACTGTCTCAAAGCAAATTATGTTTCCAATATGGAAGAGTGAAGAAGATGCTTATCTTTCGCCATTGCTGGGGCGCAGAACCAGAAGCCCTGACAGTGTTTACCCCAGCCATTGCTAGATCGTCTCTTTTTCCATACTCAAATTCAACATCCTAAAGCTACTATATGATTTTTGCAATGGATAAATTCTGAGAAGGTTCTCTTTTTTCCTGTTGCCCCATGGAACGATTGCGTTGCAATATAAACTTGTGCGTACCATCGAGAAACCTTCGATAACCCATGAAGCACCACTTATGACTATGAGGAAGGCGCACTGAGTCAGAGTCAAAATTGCAAGCTAGACACGCAAGATCGATATTCACATTCCACTCAGATAATGCTCTTAGGCCAGGAAAGTCACTTATCGTCCACATTAATGCTGCACGCAAATTGAATAGTGTCTTCTCATGCGCATCATACATCTCGACGCTTATATTCCACAACTCCACCAATTCCGTAATAAGCAATTGGAGATACACATCGATGTCATTTCCCGGTGCCTTTTTTCCTAAAATGATCATAGACATAATGAATGAGCTTTGTTTCACACACATCCAGGGAGCAAGTTGTAGAGTATTAAGACAACTGGCCATGTACTATAACTTGTGCTAAGATTCCTGAAAGGATTAGAACCATCGGTTGCCAAAGCAAGACAAACATTTCTAGGGTCCGCTGCGAAATCTGGAAAGTCTGAGTCAAACACTTTCCACGCTTCAGCACCTGTGGATGTATGAGTTTACCATCTTCGTTCTTATCAGCTTCATGCCACCTCATATGCTCAACTATCTTGGACGACATAAACAATCTTTGTAAGTGAGGTTTTAAAGGAAAATACCTAAGAATCTTTACTAGTTTCTTCTTCTGCTTCTTCCCTTTCCAAACTATCCTAAACCTCGAAGTGTGACACTTCTTACAAGTCTCACTGCAAGCACCCTCTCCCCAATAAAGCATACAGTCGTTGGGACATGCATTGATTTTTTCGTAGTTAGAGCCAAATCTATTAACACTAAAAAAAAGACCATTTGTAGCAGTTAAAATGGAATATTTGTAGTGGTTTGAGGTGCTACTAATGACATTTGTAGCGTTTTTACAAAAACTGCTACAAAATACACCATGACAAACAAATTTGTAGCGGTTAACAAAAACTTCTACTATATATACCTTGACCGCTACTATATCTGTAGCGGTTTCAAATGACCGCCACTATATGAGGCTGCACTGACGTCTTGTTTGAGACATTAATTGCGGTTAGAAAACCGCTACAAATTGTATTTGATCAGACTTGTAGCAGTTACATAACCGCTACTACTTATATGAAAAAGTTGCGCCAAACTTTCAAAATATTTTGTAGCGATAACTTGACCGCGACAACATATTCCGCCATTTTCTGCGAAATTTTTTTGCCGCCACCATTTTAAATTCTTTTGAAACCGCTACAAATAAATCCCACCATCTTTTGGGGAAAAAAGTTTTGCCGCTTTTTTCAGTATTTTATAACTGCTACAAAATATTCCCTTCATTTTTTTGGAAAGTAATTTTGGCTCGATTTTCATATTTTTGTTCGTATTTGTAGTGGTTAATTAACCACTACAAATGAATAAATTGATTTTTTTTAATTATTAGAGTAATTAAGTAAACATTGCATTTCTAATAATTTATGTTTTTGGTGAAAATAAACGATAATAAAATATGATATTTATAAGGTTATTATATAGGTGTAAAACAATGAGAATATGTAGGTATAATAAGAATTATTTATGAGTTAATTAAAATAATATTAATTCTAAAAAAAAGTGTGTGAAAGTAGATCGAATAATGTATGTGAAAGTAGAAAGAAAGTTGAAAAATATACGTAATAATGCAACTGCAAAACAACAAAAGTTAGTATCAGCAAGGTAGAAGAAAAAAAAATCGTTAATCATTAGATTTAATCCGGTTGAACAAAGACTTACCCGCTTCAAACACTTAACCTCTTTGAGGAAATGGAGAGAAAACGTGTTTAGAAAATAAAACTGAAGCATATTAAATGTGGTTTGGTGGGGTATTTATGTTGATATATGCTCATCACTTTGTAGCGTTGAGTTGACACTTTTTGTAGCGGTTTTACCTAGTAGCAGTTAAGGATGAATTTTTTGTAGCGATTACAGAGTTGTAGCGGTCTTTTCTGGTTTTGTAGCGGTTTACAAACCGCTACAAATACTATTATGGTTTTTTTTAAAGAAAAAAATAGAAGATTACGATTACATCGTAAGTATACTTTTTTTCCCAATCTTCATCGCCATCCCTACAAAAAAAGTATGGAGAAAATGTTATGTGTGTGTTGAATATGTTTGAACACAAACAAAACTTTAGTTAAATGTTATTATTTCCAAAAGGTTATATTAAAAAACGTACCGAACTATAGGTAAATTGTCATCGCCATCTGGAAAGAAGTTTTCGAAACTGGTGGGCTGGAACAGCCCACTCTCGTAGGCGATTTTATCACTATCGCCCATGTCGTAAAGGTCCCGATGCTTTAAGTGAACCACCACATTCCAATCCATGTACCTCTCATCGGCGACATAATAAACCTGATGGACCTCTGAGGCAAGAATATATGGCTCATCATCTTCAGACTGACCAGTGTGAATAGGCTAGGAGAAATTCACTGATGTGATGCCTAAGTCATTAGTCATGAGTCCCGGGACATTGTTGTATTCGCCCACAAACACTTGAACAGCGTCATGGTGAAACGGCCTTGGTAATTTATCTTGACCACATCAAGTAGCTTTTCATAATACGGGACGTCACTAGACTGCATGTTCCCATCACTACTGCTCGCATTACTCCTTGTCCCAAACGTGCCACATACACCCGAGTTTTGGGTCAGCAATCCCTAATATCATGAAACAGTGCAAAACTTGAAACCCTTGACATTGTATGCCGTAAATCTTTGAGCGTGGTCAAGCGGGCTGAGTGTGAGAGCTTTGAATTCTGGTCAATGTGAGTTGTGATCATTCATTATTCTCCTCCTAAACCAACCCAGGAATTCTCTATGGACCTTTCTATCAATTTTGGATGATGTCTGTGTACGGATCCACAGTTGATGCTTGACATGACTCCTGAATTCCCTGCAATTAAACATGTGAAGACGACCATGAAATGTGAGTATAAAATGTAAGGAAATATATAGGATAACATATATCTGTGTGCAATCCTTACTGAAGATACGGTTCAACTTTAGTGCAATTAATCAAAACATGTCTATGTGCTTGAAACTTCTCAAGTGCCATCAGATTGAAGTTCTCAGTTCCGCCAACTGGTTTACCAACACGAGGGTTAACAACTCTATTCTTGATGGCTCGCTCTCCTCGGAAAATCATCTACACAGGCGGTTGGTTGAATGACGTCTCAATGTCATCAAAGTACTTGGAACAAAAATACAAGACCTCATCCCCAATATAAACTTCTGCTATTGAACCTTTAGGCCACACCTTATTCCTTATGTAAGACTTCAGTTTCCCAAGAAATCTATAAAGTAATGAAGGAAAAATGTCAATACATTAATGCTGAAATGTGTGACTAGGAAGTAATAATAAAGTAATTAATTTTAAATGAGTACCTCTCAATAGGATACGTCCATCGGTAGTGAACTGGGCCAGAAAGCGTAAGAATGAGTTTCTATTGCAGCTGGTCGAGCTTCTCCACGATTAAAACTTTGGAACACAACTTCCGGAAGAAAGAACACAGCTCGACCAAAACAATCAACACATCGAAAGGTAGCGTATTTTTGATGGCCAGCGGAAGTAACTGTTGCATAAGTACATGTCGGTCGTGACTCTTAAGCCCAGCAACCTTTCGAACCTGCACGTTAATACATCGTGAAATATTGCTTGAATACCCATCCGGAACTTTTACAGCCTTCAATGTCGCGAGGAAGATTTCCTTATTCGGTTTTGCCAAGGTGAATTTTCCCGGTTGAAATCTGTCATGCTCATTCGGCCACGCGTAAATCTTTCCTCACTTGAAGATGATCTTTTGACTTGCCTGGTTTATTTAGAATCGTGTACAACACATTGTTGCACATATTCTTTTCAATGTGCATGACATCCAGACTGTGTTGGAGCAAATTATCTATCCAATACGGAAGAGAGAAGAAGACGCTTATCTTCTGCCATTGCTGGGGCACAAAACCAGAAGCCCTGGAGTCTTTGTCCCGGCCTTTCTTTGGATCGTCTTTTTTCCCATACTCAAATTCAACATCCTGAAGCTAGTCTATGATTTCTGTATCGGATAAATTCCGGGGAGGTCCTCTTTTTTCCTGTTGCCAATTGAAATGATTGTGTTGCAACCTAAACCTGCGTACCATCGAGAAACCTTTGATGACCTATGAAGCACAACTTACAACTGTGGGGAAGGCGTACTGAGTCAGAGTCAAAATTGCAAGCTGGACACACAAGGTCGGTATGCACATTCCACCCGGATAATGTTCCTAGGCCAGGAAAGTCACTTATAGTCCACATCAAGGCCGCAGGCAAGTTGAACAGTGTCTTCTCGTGCGCGTCATACGTCTCGACGCCTATATTCCACAATTCCACCAACTCTGCGATAAGCGGTTAGAGATATACATCGAAGTCATTTCCCGGTGCCTTTTTTCCTAAAATGATCATTGACATAATGAAGGAGCCTTGTTTCATACACATCCAAGGAGGCAAGTTGTAGGGTATCAACACAACTGGCCATATGCTATAGCTTGTGCTAAGATTCCCAAACGAATTAAAACCTGTTAGATATGATTAGTTTTGATAATGTCTAATATAGATGTCATTATTAAGAGCAAAAATTTTACATAATATATTTATCTCCTACATTGACTAACTATTATGTTTAATGTAGATTAGACCAAGTTGAATCATGCAGAATAATCAAGAGGAGATAAGGTATTAAAGAAAGAAGAACTTGCAGAGTCAAGGAAGCAAGATGTTATCAATGGATTTTGATGATAACCAAGAAGAAGAGAAGAGACTAAAGAAAGAAAAACTTGCACTATATGTTCTTATATGTGATATTTGAAAGTCTCTATGATCAAATAGAAGATGAAATGAAACTTCATTATATTTGAGCTACAGTGGAGTATACATGAATAGTGCTGATACGGAAAGTCGACACATTAAATTTAGGAACAAGTTCAGCATAGACTCGGCTTTCTGGATATTGAAGAAGGTAGAACTTGCAGAGAATGATGAGTCCAAGTTAAATGATGAAGAATGATCAAGTTGGGAGATGGAAAAAGGAAGAACTTGCTGAATGGAATAAAGATATCATTATTCAAGTTCTAAGATTGATTCTAGAAAGTCTCCATGATCAAATGAAAGTTGGAATGGCTCAATTCAGAGTTAAAACAAGCAAAAAATGAGGTTCTGGATGATAAAACTCGAGTTTACTACCTTGTTTATGATAATTTGCCTCTCGATATGAGGAAACTCGAGTTTAGGACTCCAAGCTCGAGTATAGGACTCAAAACTCGAGTCAGCCATCATAAACTCGAGCCAATAAGTGTCTTCAGCATCTCTGGTGTCTCTAGACTAGGAAAACTCAAGTTTCTAAGTACAAACGTGAGTTTACGATCTTGATCGGACCTCTTTCTACTGTTTCATGTTTCACCGGAGCAAGGTCTAGTAATTCGACGATATCTCCTAAACCAAAAATCGGATTGAGGTGAAATCACTTGCATGAAACTATAATCCTAATGCATCATTTGGATATAACTTCAAGCCCAAAGGAGTTCCGATCAAGGATCTATGAATTATTGAAATTGACTATGAAATCAACGCCACACAGCAACCAAGCTTCAAATTTTAAGTGTATCTCACAAACTACAAATCCGATTGAGCTGAAATCGATGACATATGAAAGTAGACTCAAAGGGATTTCCATCAAGATTTGAACAGACCAAAAAAAAGTTCATACCAAGGAGATATGGACTTTGAAATTTGATAGTCAGCTCAAGAAGGCTTAACAAAGTCAAAACTTGAGCCAGGCCAAGTCAGAGAGCAACCAAGGGCATATCAACTTGCAAACTCGAGTTTATTAGTGACAAACTCGAGTTTACGGGTTACAAAGAGCAACCAGGTCCAGAAGATCATCCAAACTCAAGTCTATTAGTGGGAAACTCGAGTTTAGACAAGACAGAGAGCAACTAAGCTATTCAAGACAAAACCAAAGAGTCTACAAGTTGCAAACTCGAGTTTGCGAGATTTCTAAGTGTTTAGTTTGAATTTTCTTTCGATCAAAACCACCTTCTAAGCTGAAAGGATATCAAACTCGAGTTTGGCTCAGGCAGAGAGAAATCCAACTTTCAACAACAAAAGGAAACTCGAGTTTATTCATGAAAACTCGAGTTTACATCTCTGCTTTAGAAAATCACCATGTCGAAAGTCTCGTTTCTCATCAAGAACATCCGGATGAATACCCGATGACTTATAATACTTCTTAACATTATTTATATCATTGGTGTACATGTTTCGATGATCAAAGGTTGTTAAACGAAGATCAAGGGTAAAGTAAAGGCGATGTCATAGCTAGTTCGAAAACGAAGTTCTAACGGCTAGTTCCATCGAGTCTAACGGCTATATTTCTTTATCCAACAGTCATTGAATCTTCTCAACGGTCATAAATTGCAACTACCTATAAAAGAAGACAGAAGGAGCAAGACACAAGCCTACATCTTCAAAATGCTCATACTTTGATCTTCATATTATTTACTCTATGTTTTCAATGCATACATAGTTTATCATAGAGAGTGAAATAATTTGTATTGTACTTCAGTGTTTATTCATTCACTTCTGAGAGAGAAGATTATTGTAAACATCCTACCATACAATCTGAGAGTTACTCAAGATTGGGTGATCTTGAGTGGCAAACTCATTGTATTGATTACTGCTTGTAAGGGGAGTGAATCCTAGTGAGAGGATTACTTCGAGTACAGAGTGTGTAATCAAGTGAGTGTATTGATTACAGTTTGTAAGGGGGAGTGAATCCTAGTGAGAGGATTACTTCAAATACAGAACGTGTAATCAAGTTAAAAGAAGACAGTGGATTGAAAATCTCAAGTGGAGCTTGGGGACTGGACGTAGGTCAAGGATTGGGCCGAACCAATATAAATCTCAGTTTGCATATTCTCTTCCCTAAACTTTTATATTTCCAGCATATATGTTTGAATGACTGACTATCATTTTATCAAGTATTGTTGTCATACAAACTTCTTTCAGTAAGTTGCGAAAAGTTTTTCAAAGTTACTAAAGTTTTATCAAACACCCAATTCACCCCCTCTTGGGTGATAGCCAGGTCTTTCAAAACCGTTGGTCGCCAAAGCAAGATGAACATTTCTAAGGTCCACCGTGAAATCAGGAAAGTCTGAGTCAAATGCTTTCCATGCTTCAGCATCTCGTGAATGTCTGAGTCTATAATATTCGTTCTTGTCAGCTTCATGCCACCTTATATGCTCAGCTGTCTTAAACGACAAAAACAATCTTTGTAGGCGAGGTTTTAAAGGAAAGTACTTGAGAATCTTTGCGGGTTGTTTCTTCTGCTTTTTTCCCTTCGAACTATCCCGAACCTTGAAGTATGACACTTCTTACAAGTCCCCCTCCGAACGTCCTCTCCCCAATAAAGCATACAATCATTGAGACAGACATCAATTTTTTCGTAGTTCAACCCTAATTTGTTAATTATCTTCTTGGCCTCATAGAAGGTTGTGGGAATGTCCGTGTTAGGGAAAGCATCTCGTAGTAATTCCAGCAACATCGACATTGCTGTATCAGTGATCGCACACAAGCACTTGATATGGTACAATTTGATCAGAAAAGATAATTTTGAGTGTTTCTAACAACCTTGATACAAAGGACAATCACTCTCATCCATGAGGCTAAAAAATTCTTGAGCTGCATCATTCCTGAAGAAAACAGGTTCTGCACCCTGAATTTCTGCCATAAAGTTGTCGTCTTGAAAACCAAAAGCATCACAAACAACTTCATGAATCATATCATTTTTGATCTACTAGATTTGCTACTTGTGAGCTTCAAGGAAAATGATCCCCATATCTCATACCACGTTTCTCACCATGAACTTGCCAGAAATATATATGCTTCCGGGAAAGGCTTCAGAAGAAGATGTTCCATAGCACCTTCTCGTGTTTACCACTTCTTAAACTTGCATCTACAACACGGACACACGATCTTGCCATTAATACTGGCATGAGAGAAGGCGAAATCTAAGAAAGTTTTCAATCCCGCTAAATGTACGGGAGAATTGTGCGGTAACTTGATCCATATTCAGTAAACCAAGCTAGGATAGAATATAAATGAAGAGAGAATGTTTAATTACTTTCACAACAAGCTTTGAGATCTTTAAATGCAATATGGAATAATTTGTAGCGGTTTCTCAAGGGCTATAAATATAAAATACAATTAGTAGTGGGCAAAAAACCGCGACGACAACCGGTACAAATTTAAATTTAAAACTGAATAAAATTCCGCCAGAGCTTTGTCCCAGCTAGCAAACTGTGATGATAACCGCTACAAAATGTTAGCCATTTGAAATTTGTAGTGGTTTGTCATATGAAACGTGACAAAGTTTTGACGCTCCTTTATTCGTGTAAAATTCAAATTTGTGGTGGTTTGCATCCATATAACCGCTACAAATGTTTAACCGTTGATCATTACTTTAAACGGCCACGGGTTTGTAGCGGTCGATTTATACTAACCGCTACAAATTTTAAGTTTAACTATTTAAAATTTTAGAAAATATTTTTTATTTACTAATTATTAACTCCATTAATTATTTTACAATATCTATTTTATTTAACTATAATAAATTTATTTCACTAAATACATTTTTCAATAACTATTGTTATATATTATAGGTAACATTAATAACCTAATATAAATGAAATATAAGTATTGAAATAGTACTCCGATATCAAGAACCTATTAAAATAAAAGATAACAAATAATTTAAAGAAATAAAATTGTCAACAAACCAAATAACATAAAAGGAGAACAAACATTTTAGGTACAAAAATGTGTGTGAAAATAAAAGCTAAATATCGGGAGCCCGATGATCGGGTCCCGTCTCGAAGGGCTGTCTTAGGGGTACGTGTGCAAGACCAGAGGTAACAACACCCTCCTCATTATCAGTAGCAGGACGCGGATAGGAATCCTCATAGATGGACGAAGGGGGAGCCGGGGGGAGTCCTCGTAGATGAACAAAGAAGGAGGCGGGGGAGATGGAAACCACCTGTGAGGTAATAAATCTGTCAAGGCACCGTAACATCCCGCTACGCCTCGATTAGCGTACCAACGCTAGCATTTTTCCTACATGCGCCTATTCCTGGTAGCATGCTCGGCCGCCTGCTCGGCAACCAGCGCAACAACCTTCTCGACAATCATCACCTCAACTGCCTTCGGTGGTGGCCTTCTCAAGTCGGAGGTTCTAGCCTCAGAGCCGGAGGCCTTGCCGTATACCATGCTAGGCCTGGCGCCTAGCCCTATACCCTTAACATGGACAGGATGCTCGACTGGGCCCACAGCAGCTTTCAATGGGGCCTTAGGATCTACAGACCCATGTGACTCCGGAGGTTGCGACGCTCACAAATCTGCCTGGTCTACTCAATCTGGGCCTGATGCACAGATTTCATAAAACATTAATCAAGCAATTTAATTCAATTTAAATATATTACATTAACTGTATAAATAATTTTTTTGTAACTTACTATTATCTCCTCTGCAGCCTCAGAGGTCGGTGTCCCATCACGGTGTCTTTGGGTGCATGTGAACAGCTCCCCATAGTCCGTCTAACGGTTCTCCTGCCGAGCCTTCGCTTGCTGAAGGAATTTAAAGAATATAAAGTTTGTTATTTGAAAAATAAAACAATCAATCATTTAAACCTAAAATTAATTTAACTTTCAATATACCAACTCACTATAGGTCATAGCAAATGTCTTGGATCCTGCCGTGTGATGGACCCTCTGTTGTGCCCTGCTTCTGGTGTTCCTCTGCCACAGAGCCGGTAAGGAGGAGCAAACAAATTGTAAAGTGAAATTAATTATTATTTTGATAGCTTGTAAACTATATTTAAAGTTTAAACTATATTTAAACTATAAAGTAATTTAAACTATATCGATAGGGAAAAACCTTATATCCTTTAGACTCCTCAAGTGTATGGGCCGTATCAAGTAATAGAGTGATCAGAAAAGTATCATTCCCATGAGGACTCAGTCTAACTAGCGATTAGATATTAAATCTCCTTGTTTCGTTTAAGTTGAGCGAGTCAGAATTGTTTTCAAAAAGAAAAGGAATAAGAACTAATAGTAGCAAAAGACTTTTCACAAAAAGCAAATTCCAATATCAAAAAGTACAACCTAGAGTCACTAATCCCTTGTTTGTTTTTCTAGATTTTATCCCCACTAAATTAATTTTGACTTAACTTAATCAGCTAATCTAGAGTATTAATGTCTATAAATGTCTTCCGGTCCATTTATCTACATATCTTAATCAATTATGTGATGCCTCACACAACTAAATAAGATGCTTTTAAATCGGGCTCACTCTAATTTGATTATGCAGAGCTTCTAGGTATATTCCTATCCTAGACGCAAATTAGATTAAAACCTAACTTCACGTTAAATTTAAACCTAATTCCACATTATTTAATCCCAATGTCAATTTAGGATTCCCTCTTCCAAGTTCAACCTTAAATCCCCAAAACATGCTCAATGGTGGCCACTCACTAAGCAATAGCAATAAACACGGGATTAAATAAACCGAAATAAATTAAGCAAAACTAATAGTGGGAATAATCTCTAGAACCCAAACAAGTTCATAGGTTCTCTAGATTGAAAAGAAAAATTAGCCACACATGGCTATAACAAAATCCATAACAAACGTAAGAAATTCGGGTTCCAAAATAAAGAGAAGAAGAAGAAGAAAGAATAGATCCCGAACAACTCTGCTTCTTGAATTGATATCACGCTTTGCTTCTTCTTTTCGTCTACAAGATCTCACGCTCCAATTTTTCATTGTGCCGTGCGTCTCGCTCTTTTTTTTTCTTTTTTTATTGTGCGTCTTGCTCCCTTTTTATAAATATTAGGTTAGTTGCTTGGGCCCACTTGTCCATTCAATTCCCCATCTTTCTTCTTAATTCCAAGATCAATCCAATATATCATATGATTTTCTCCAAGATTACTCCTATACGTGGTCTGCTTCCTTCTTTTTCATGTGTGGTCCCCACGTATCAATTTAATGGAATCAATCTTCTTCAATTGCCAAAAACATGTGTGGCTGTGGAAGCAAAAGAAAAGAATCAATCATAATAATGATAATAAAACTGATTTTATTTTTAAACTTCTCATTACTATTATTTCCTAAACTTAAACTTTTATTTTAAATTGAAATCCCCTAGATGATGCATCTAGATTGATATCCCTTAAAATCATAATAAAATCTCTTTAATTTAGCGTTGATGACTTCCTAAATATATCAAAATATATCACAAATCAATTAAAAATAGGAAGTCATCAATATCTAAACTATAAATTAACTAATATTTAAACTATATTTCAAGTACATTTAAACTATAAATTAATTTAAACCAAATGTAAACTATAAATTAATTTAAACTATACTTATATTTTTAAACTACATTTAAACAAAATTAATTTAAAGAAAATTTAAACTATAAATTAACTCATGTTTAAACAAAATTTAAACTATGATTAATTAAAAAACGTACTTGTCCCTCCGTACTCCTCCTATATTAGACAAAACCAGCCCAGTCATTTGGGTCCACGCCATCTAGGATGCTCTCGATCAACTACTGTTGGAGGAATCGTCCCATCTCCGATACATTGCGTGTAGAGACGACCCCTCCGCTCTTCCACCCTTCCCCTATTTTTAGCGGTACGTACCTCTTCGTGTGGCCTCGCACTTTAAACTTTTTATGTATCGTAATTTAATTAGTAATTAATTAATTAATAGTTAATTAAGAAATAAATAAACCACAAAGTATAACTATTAATGTGTAAAATTCAATTAAAGAACATAACTTACTCCGCACAATGTCGGAAATGCTTTGTCCTCGTTCCCCTTCGGAACACGCTTCCAATCGATGAAGTCAATCGGGAACCATGCCCAATTCCCTCTAAATTTTGACAGGAATCGATTCAATAGGTGACCACCATTGCCAATTAGCTGGTCCGTGTCCTCGTTCCAGGGGACTACGACGCGACACCTGTCCAACTAAGTGGCCCCACAACATCTAGCGCCCTCCTGCTGGTGTTCCCATGTGTATCTACACAATTATAAAAACATATTTGTATTGCATTTAAATAAAATTTAATTAAACGTAAGGAATTTAATTTTAATTTTTGTCAAAAAACTAATTACATTTACCTTTGACCTCTGCCACAAATCCGGTAGAACGCGAAGACGACGGTCAAGGGTTCCCTTGGTCCCACTCGTTCTCCTCGCCAACAAACTGCTGTGCCTCAGCTATGGGAATGTCAATCTGGATCTACTCATTTTTCGTCGAGGTCGCTCAACGACAGGCTTGCGCCTCCTTCTCCCACTACGGTCTCTGGGTCTGGGATTGGCTCATCGGCGAAGAGCTCATCAAACTTGCTCCCCGCCTAAGGGGGCAAAGGGATATTTAGAGCCCCACGCCCTCTTATACAGCCCTCTCTACTACTACTGCCCCTTAGAGGCACTCTCTCCCGTGCAACAGCTATACCTTTTCCCTTATCCTTAGAAACCATAATGTATAGGCTTTTATCGCTACAAGTTGAAAAGTTAAAAGGTGAAAAATCAAACCCTAGTGCGTGTGATTCAAAATGAGAGGAGACTGTTTAAAAACCGCTTCATTTTGTAGCGGTTATCAATGATAAACACTACAAAGTTCAGAATATTGTTGCGGTTATGAATAAACTGCTTCATCAATTGTGACAAATCTGCCTCGTTCGTCATGATATTTTGTAACGGTTATTTAACCACTACAAATTGATTGACCTTTTAGATTCTGTAGAGGTTATTATGACCAACCGCTACAAAATGATTAGCTTTTGAGATTCGTAGCGTGCCAACCGCTACAAATTTAATTTTTTGGCAAAAAAATTCCAAACAAATTAGTTTATTAGTCAAACTAATTAGTTTGGTGAAAAAAATTAAAATAAAAAACTCTCAAGTAATTTAATTAGCTTCTTTAATTTCTCCAAAAAAGTTGGAATAATAAGTTTACATGCCCATGAAGATTCGGATTCAGCATAGCCGCGATCTCCCACGAAAAACTCGCTAACTCATTTTGATCGAGAGATGTTTTCATGAGAGAAAGGTGTCTATATTGGAACCCAATCTTCAGTCGCATGTTGGATGATCTTCAGAAGAGTAGAAGTCTTCACATTAAAGAAATCATTAAATCTGGATTGTCACTGAAGGAACTGTCATGGCTTCAAGGATGAGAGAGGCAAATATCTGCAGCTCTCATCTCCCGAGATAAGAGATCAAAGCTACAGATATCTGCATGTCTTCGACTACCAAGCTGAGATAGTTCATTCAATGACAAGCCGAGATTTAGTAATTTCTTAATATTTATAATTGATGTACTAACGAGTCATTTATATATAGCCTAAATATTTGTAGTGGTCAACGTAAAAACCGCAACAAAATTATAGGATTTGACGCGGTAAAAGTGTTGCTTTACTTTAACTGTGACAAACCTGTGTCGTTTTGCTTTTTTGTAGCGGTTCTTTTGATGTAACCGCTATAAATTCACCACGACAAAGTTCGCGCCATTATGTGCCGATGGTGGCACCAAATTTGTAGCGGTTGTTTCCACAAAACCGCTACAAAATACACGCCATTACACGCCAAGCTGGCGCCACATTTGTAGCAGTTTACTTTACAGTAACCACTACAAATATCGTTGCAAACAAGCCTGCGCTTTGGTACCAATGCTTCTGCCATGAATTTGTTGTAGTGTTTGGTGAAACCACTACAAATCCGTGATTTTGTAGCGGTTATTTATGACTGCTACAGGGTAACCGCAACAAATCATGTTTTTTTAGTGTAATTACCTTCTTGGCCTCGTAGAATGTTGTGGGCATGCCGGCGTCAGGGAAAGCATCTCATAGTAATTCCAGCAACATTGACATTGTCTTATCAGTGATCCCACACTAGCATTGATATGGTACAATTTGATCAAGAAAGATAATTTGGAGTATTTCCGACAACCTTGATACAAAGGACGATCACTCTCATCCATAAGGCTAAAAAATTCCCAAGCTACATCATTCTTGAAGAAAACAAGTTCTTCACCCTAAACTTCCTTTGTGAAGTTGTCGTCTTGAAAAAACAAAAGCATCGTGAACAACTTCTTTAACTGGATCATCTTGCTCTAATTGATTTCCTACTTGTGAGCTTCGAGGAAGATGATCCACATATCTCATACCATGTTTCTGACCATGAACTCCCCAGAGTGTATATTCTTCTGGGAAAGGCTTCAGAAGTAGATGTTCATAGCAACTTCTCGTGTATGCCACTTCTTAAACTTGCATCAACAACACGGACACACGATCTTACCATTAATGCTAGCGTAAGAGAAAGCAAAATCTAAGAAAAAGTTCAATCCCACCAAATATGCGTGAGAATTGCACAACAACTTGATCCATGACTTATCCATATGTAGTAAACAAAGCTAGAATAGAATATAGATGAAGAGAGAATGTTTAATTATCTTCACAGCATCTAATCCTTAAATGCAACATTACATAATTTGTAGTGGTTGAAAAATCACTACACTAATCGCTACAAATATACATTAAGCTTTATAGCAGTTGAAAACCACTACGTAAAATCTATACAAATTTCGAATTCAAACTGAATAAAATCCCGCCAAAGATTTACAACCGCTACTAAATTTCGGCCGTTGCATATTTGTAGTAGTTACATACCATAACTGCCATAAATATTTGTCAATCTTTTATCGCTTTGAAATTCAAATTTGTAGCGGTTGGTGTCCATAAAACCACTACAAAAAGTTAACAATATATTTTCATTTTACTCTCTAAATTTTATTCTATTATTATATGTATAATAAATAGCAAGAGCATTTTTCACTATGATAAATTTATTTCACTAAACATATTTTTATTCACCAAATATTTATTCCATTATTTATTTAAAAATATCTATTGTATTTAAATATAATGAATTCATGTCACTAAATATATTTTTCAATTAACAATTACTATATATTATAAGTAACATTAATAAAATAATATAAATTAATTGAAATATTAAAATAGTACTCCATTATCAAAAACCAACAAAAATAAAATATAACAAATATTTTAAAGAAATAAAATTTTCAGAAAATCAAATAACAAAAAGATAACTATTTTAAGTACAAAAAAGTGTCTACAAATATAAATAAAAACTAACTATCGAGCCTACCGATCGGGTCCTATCTCGAGGGGCTATCTCGGGGGTAGGATCAACGTGTGCATGGGCGAAATAACAACTCCCTCGTTATCAACAGCAGGAGGCGGAAGGGGAGGCGGGGAGGTAGAAACCGCCCGGGCGGAAACATCTCTGTCAAGGCACCGGCAACAAGATCCCGCTTACCTCGATGAGCGTACCAACTATTAGCCTAGTCCTACATGCGGCTAGCAATCTCCTTAGTCCTCGCATCAACCTCGCTTTCGGAAATCATCGCCCGAACCCCCTTTCGCCGACCTTCTCGAGCCGGAGGTTTCGGCCTCGAGGCGAGGTCTTGCCATAAACCAAGTTAGGCCTGGCATCTAGCCCCATACCCCTAACACGGCCATGATGCTCGACCGGGCCGACGACAACTTTCAATAAGGCCTTAGGATCCACAAACCCCGTGACTCCGGGGGCTATGACGCTTCGCATCTCGCCTAGGTGCTCAATCCGCCCCCGGCGCACACATTTCATAAAACATTAATCAAACAATTTAATTCAACTTAAAGATATTAAATTAACTATATAAATAATTTGTTTGGAACTTACTATCATCTCCTCTCGCCGCCTCGGAGGTCGTCGTCCCATCATGTATGTGAACAGCTCTCCATAGTTCGTCGACAATTCTCCTTACAAGCCTTCATTTTTTTGCTGAAAGAATTAAAAGAATATAAACTTTTTTATTTCAAAAATAAAACAATCAATAAATTAAACCTAAAATTAATTTAACTTCGAACACACCACTCATTGTAAATGTCTTGGATCCTAGCGTGTGATGGATCCTCTCTACCTGTTGCCGACTTCTGGTGTTCCTCTAGACAGAGCCTACAAGGAGGAGTAAACAAAATGTTAAGTGAAATTGATTGTTATTTTGATATCTTGTAAACTATATTCAAACTATAAATTAATTTAAATGATAAATTAATTTAAACTATATTTATAATTTAAACTATTTTTAAACAATAAATTAAGTTAAACTATATTTAAACTAGAAATTAATTTAAACCAAAATTAAACTATAAATTAATTTAAACTATATTTACACTATAAATTAATTTAAAGAATATTGAAAAAATAAATTAATTTAAACAAGTATTTATAATTTAAATATATTTAAACAAAATTTAAACTATAAATTCACTAATATTTTAAAAAAAATTTAAACTATAAATTAAGTTAAACTATATTTAAACTATAAATTCGTTTTAGATTACATTTAAACAAAATTAAAACTATAAATTACTTTAAACTATTTTTAAATTATATTTATAATTTAAACTATATTTAAACTAAAATTATAACAAAACCATACTTGTCCCATTGGACTCCTCCCGGCCAGGACAAAATCCGCCCGATTATTTAGGTTGACGCCATTTGGGACACTCCCGATCAGCTGCTGCAGAGGAATCGTCCCATCTTTATTCCTCTTGGTGTAGAGACGACCCCTCTGATTCTTCCAGTCGTCCCCTATCTTCAGCAGTGTGTACCTTTTCATGTTGCCTCGCACTTTAAACTTATGTTGTCTCATAATTTAATAATTAATTAGTTCATTATTAAATAAATAAATCATAAATTATAACTATTTACATGTAAAATATAATTAAACAACATAACTTACCCGCACAACATCCTCAAACGCTTTGTCCTTGTTCCACTTAGGAACATGCTTCCAACTCTGGAAGTTGAGGGGGAACCACGCCAGATTCTCGCTCAATAAATTGCTCCCCTCACTAGTGGGCATGTTAACCTCAATCTCTAACTCCTTATTTTCATCATCATCAAGGTCACTGATGGACAGATGTACGCCTCGTGCTCCCCTACAGTCTCTAGGGTCTCTGCGATAGGATTGGCTCATCGGCAAAGAGTTGATCTAACTCAATCCCCACCTGAGGTGGCAGAGGGATATTTCAACCCCCACGCCTCCTAGTATAGCCCCCTCTACTACTATTTCCCCTGACAGACACTCTACCTCATACAACATCTTTCTCTTTCCCTCTGTCTCCCTTAGAAACCATAACTACTACATTTTACAACTAAATGTAAGAGGTAAAAGTTAAAAAGGCGATAAATCAAACATTGCATGGTTTGAAATGAGTGGAGACACTGTTTAAAAAACATGGAATTTTGTAGCAGTTCTATATAAAACTGCTACAGATGTCAGTCAAATCGTAGCGGTTAAATAGAAATCGCTACAAATAGCAAAACCTTACTCGTTCATCGTGACATTTTTTAGTGGTTATATAACCACTACAAAATGCTTGACTTTTGACATTCTATAAAGGTTATGGAGACATAATCACTACAAGATGACAAACATATATCATTTTGTAGCGGTTTCAGGTAAAACCTCTACAAACATTATTCATTTACTCAAAATAATCCAAAATGCCACATGAAGATTTGGAATCAGTATAGATGCCGATCTCCCATGAAAAACTCACTGACTCATTTTGATCAGAGATATTTTCATGAGAGAAAGTCAGCTATATTGCAACCCAATCTTCTATTGCATGCTGGACTATTTTGAGAAAAACATTTTAAGGCTGTGGATATTGTAATCTAACTAGCTACAAATCCTTCAAAGAAATAATTAAATATGGATTGTTCCTAATGAACTATCTCAGCTTTACTAATGAGAGTGAAACTAGATGTGATGCTTCAATTACCAAGCTGAGATAGTTCATTCAATGACAATGTAGATCTAATTATTTTTAAATATTTATAACGAATGTAGGATGACCTACATATATATAGCTTGAATATTTGTAGTGCCTTTTATAATAACTGCTACAACTAGATAAGATTTGTTGCGGTTAACACATCTCGAACCACGACAAAATATTGTGTCATTTCACATTCTGTAGCGGTTATGTTCATATAACTGCGACAACGTTTGCGCTACTACGCGCCAAGCTGGTGTCAACTTTGTAGCGTTTATGTGATATAACCGTTGCAAAGGTCCCACCACAAACCTTTGCGCCATTATGCGCCAAGCTGGCACCATCTTTCTAGCGGTTGTGTTTATAGTAACCGCTACAAAGTTCGTCGCAAACAAGTCCGAGCTTTGGCGCCATTGCTGCCGTAGCGAATTTGTTGTGATTTATGCTTAAACTGCTACAAAACCAGGTATTTGTAGCGATTATTTTTTATCGCTACAGAAAACCCGCTACAAATGGTGGTTTTTTTGTAGTGAATAGTAGCCCAAGTACTAAAGGGAGCTAGCACATTTCCAAGCCATGATCTGCCTAAAGGCTTGGTGGATGTTGACTGTTTTGTCGATAGCTCTAAACACTATACAATTGCAACGGGCCGCATGTTCAACCACCTAGAAGATAACTTGCTTTATAATGAGCCTTTCCCTCTTGAGCATGTAAAGGTACAAATCAACATAAACATTGACCCCAATTATCCGCTCTCTATGCCACCAAAGACACAGATATAATAGGAGGGGCTATTAGCAGCTTCGTTGCATGGCCTCGCCATCTGCTTAGAGTATACAAGTTGACTAAGAAGTCTATCGCTTAAAAGAAGCTTCCCACCATGTCCAAGCCCCCCACTTAGTCCAACAATCAAACCAGGAAGAAGTCTTTCTCACAGAATAAGCTCGTTGGTCAATCTGTTTGGAAGTCCCTCTAAGAGTTCGCTGACAAGTTTTTTGCTTCAGACCTATTTCCAATGATCAAATTGGAGAGAGGTATTCGACCTATCAGACCAAGAGGAAGCTGTAAGCAAAGAGCTTGTTTTTGAGGTCTTAAACAAGAAGATGACAAGTACAAGCTATGTCAATTTCTTTATGAGGTATTTCTTCAATTGTGATTAAATAGTTGGCTACTTAGAATTTTGATTACATTTTGATATGTTGGTTTTAGCATTTCAAGCACCTGTATCATACTTATATCCTCCCTTGCGGCCTTTAGAACAAGATTAAGTTCATCCGTCTTAACAATCTCAATAACTAGAGCGATGGCATGAAGGAAAATGTCAAGCAATATCACACAAGGTTTCTAGGGAATGAATTCATTAGGAGGGTGTCAGACAAAAGTGACACTTGTTTGTGTCTTACATTCAGGGGTGGGAACATCATTAACTCTACTTAAATTAGTTTTTATTTATTTTGTAATTGTCCTGATGGTGTGATATATTATTGTACTTAAGAACCATTGGATGCTCATAGTGATAAATTCAATGTGCTAGAAGATTTGGTACTATGACTCTATAAGCAGGGTTCCAGACATAAGACCATATATACAGGAGAAATTCAACCAGTACATAAGTTATTCATTCATCATCTCTTATAATCAGTTCATCTTGCATGTTTATATATAGGGATAAGGGTCTTCAATGCCATGGAAGTTTTCGCTCAGGAGCACTGGTAAGACGGAAGTTTTTTTTTGGACCAAAAATGCCACGAAAGTTCAGAAAACAATTTTGTCCCTCCGTTAATTTTGACCGTTAAGTTTAACTGAGTACACACGTGGCATGCCACCTCATCAATCAAAAGTATCATTTTTGCTCCGGAAGTTTTCACTGAGGAGTAATTTTGCCCCCAGAAGTTTTCACTAAGGAGCAATTTTGCCCCGAAAGTTTACAAAACGTAGCAATTTTGCCTTTCTGTCCCCAATATTAAATTTGACTATTAAATCAGTCAAAGACCACACATTTCATGCCTTGAAAAGGTCCAACTTGGAGTCAGAAAAGGAGATCTTTGAGATGTTGAGCTTAAGGCGGCCAGAATTTGTGAAGCCGAACTGCTTAAAGGGACTGAAAAGTCTGTCGCAAAACCCAAAGGAAGCATCATTTATGATCTAAGCAAATGAAACGCAAAACGAGAAATGAGTTGTTCCAAAAATTGGTTCAGTAAAACAAATCAATAGTGATAATATTTACATTTGTATAGACTGATCATTTGCTTAGATCATAAGTGATGCTTCCTTCCGCTTTTTGCGACAAACCTTTCATCCATTTGACCACCCGGCTTCACAAATTCCGCCGCCTTGAGCTCAACACCTCAAGGATCTCCTTCTTTGACTCCAAGTTCGACCTTTTCAAGGCATGACATGTGTGATCTTTGACTGATTTAATAGTCAAATTTAATATTGGGGGACAGAAGGGCAAAATTGCTACATTTTGTAAACTTTTGGGGCAAAATTGCTCCTTAGTGAAAACTTCTAGGGCAAAAATTATACTTAACTCTTATTTGATTGATGAGTGCACTACAAAAAAAAGGTCATTAGTTGCGGTTAAAATGGCATATTTGTAGCAGTCTTTGGCGTTACTAAGGCCATTTGTCGTGGTTAGAGAAACTACTACAAAATCTACCGTGGCAAATGTATTTGTCGCGGTTTAAAAAACCCGCTACTCCATAAACATTGACCACTATTGTATCTGTAGTGGTTTCAATGACCGCTACTATATGAGACTACTCTGACTCCTTGTTTCAACGTTAGTCGCGGTCACAAAACCACTACAAATTTGAATTTCAGCAGATTTGTAGTGGTTCCATAACCGCTACTAATTATATCAAAAAGCAGCGCCAAACGTTTGAAAATATTTTGTAGCGGGCGGATAACCGCTACAAATTTCCCGCCAAATTTTGGGAAAACATTTTGCCGCCAACAGTTTGAATTCTTTAGAATATTACCGCTACAAATAAATCCCGCCATATTTTTGGGGAAAAAAAATTGCCGCCATTTTTTCATTATTTTATATTTGAAGCAGTTAACAGCTGCTACAAAATACTCCCGTCATTTTTCGAAAATAGCTTTGGCGTGTTTTGTATCTTTGTTCGTATTTGTAGCGGTTGTTTAACCGCTACAAATGCATGAAATTGAAAAAAAATAATTATTATAGTGATTAAGTAAATATTGGATTATTAATAATTTATATTTTTAGTGAAAATAAATTATATTCAAATATGATATTTGATTATATAAGTTTATTATCTAGGTTAAAACAATGATAATATATAAGTATAATAACAACTAATTATGAGTTAATAAAAATAAAATTAATTCTTAAAAAAATGTGTGTGAAAGTGGATCCAATAATGTATGTGAAAGTAGAAAGAAAGTTGAAAAATAGACGTAATACAACTATAAAATAACAAAAGTTAGTATCGAAGGGTAGAAGAAAAAATAAATATTTTGATAATCATTAGATTTGATCCAGTTGAACGGCACATACCCCCTTAAAACACTTAACCTCTTTGAGAAAACATAAAAATATGAGAGAAGACGGAGAGAAAACGTGCTTTGAAAAGGAAACTGAAGCATACTAAATGAGGTTTGGTGGGGGTATTTATTTTGATATCTACGCATACGTTTGTAGCAGTTGAGTGTTCGCTTTTGTAGCGGTTATAATTAGTAGCGGTTACTGATGCATATTTGTAGCGGTTCTTTAATTTTTGTAGGGACCACTACAAATTTTTTTTTTTTTTGAAAAAAAATAATAAGAAGATTACATCGTAGGCATAATTTTTTCTCTCAATCTTCGTCACCATCCCTACAAAGAAAGATTGTATAAAATGTTACTTGTGAGTTGAATATGTTTGAACACAAATAAAACTTTAGTTAAATGTTGTTATTCCATAAAGCGTATATTAAAAAACGTACTGAACTATAGGTAATTTGTCATCGCCATCTGGGAAGAAGTTTTCGAAACTGGCGGGCTGGAACGGCTCACTCTCGTAGGCGATGTTATCACCATCGCCCATGTCGTAAAGGTCCTGAGGCTTTAGGTGAACCACCATATTCCAAACCCTGTGCCTCTCATCGGGGACATAATAAACTTGATGCGCCTCTGGGGCAAGAATATACGACTCGTCATCTTCAGACTGACCAGTGTGAATAGGCCGGAGAAATTCACTGATGTGATGCCTAAGTCGTCAGTCGTGAGTCCCCGGGATGTTTTCATATTCTCCCACAAACACTTGAACAACGTCACAAAGAAAAGGCCTTGGTAAGTTATCTTGACCACATCAAGTAGCTTTTCATAATAGGGATGTCACCGAACTGCATGTTCCTATCACTGGTGCTCGCATAACTCCTCGTCCCAAACGTGCCATATACACCTGAGTTTTCGGTCAGCAATCCATGATCTGGTGAAACGATGCAAAACTTGAAATCATTGACATTGTATGCCGTAAATCTTTGGGCGTGATCAAGGGGGCCGTGTGCAAGAGCTCTGAATTCTGGTGAGTGCGGGTTGTGGTCATTCATTATTCTCCTCCTAAACCAACCCGGGAATTCTCTGTGGACCTTTCTATCAATTTCGGATGGTGTCTGTGTACGGATCCTCAGCTGACGCTTGACATGACTCCTGAATTCCCTAGAATTAAACATGAGAAGACGACCAATAAATGTGAGTATAACATGTAAGGAAATATATAGAATAACATCTATCTGCGTGCAATCCTTACAGAAGGTATGGTTCAACTTTAGTGAAATTAATCAAAACATGTATATGTGCTTGAAACTTCTCAAGTGCTCCGCATCAGCTATAGGAATGTCGACATGGATCTGCTCATTTTCGTCGATGTCGCTCAACGACAGGCTTGCACCTCCTTCTCCC
Organism: Acacia acuminata; assembly: GCA_019022655.1. Classification (NCBI taxonomy): domain Eukaryota; kingdom Viridiplantae; phylum Streptophyta; class Magnoliopsida; order Fabales; family Fabaceae; genus Acacia; species Acacia acuminata. The sequence continues at coordinate 2,866,200 of JAFJYI010000028.1, read as the reverse complement.
CCTACGGTCTCTATGCCTGGGATTGGCTCATCGGTGAAGAGTTCATCAAACTTGTTTCACTCCTGACTGGGCTGAGGGATAGACAGAGCCCCAGCCCTCTCGTACGGCCTCGGCTTCTACTACCACCGCCCCTTATAGGCCTACTCTCCCTGTTCAACAGCTTTCCCTTTTCCCTTATCCACCATAATGTTCAAAGGTACAAGTTGAAAGGTTAAAAGGTGAAAAATCAACACCTTGCGCGCGTTATTGTGAAAATGATGCATGCCGTTAAAAAACTGCTACATTTTGTAGCGGTTTTCCTAGTTAACCGCTACAAAGCTAATAATTTTGTTGCGGTTTCAAATTAACCGCTACAAGAACCGCGACAAATATGCCTCGTTATTCGTGAAATTTTGTAGGGTTACGTAACCACTACAAAATGACAGACCTTCGCCATGTTTGTAGCGGTTTTAGGGTAGAACCGCTACAAATTGTTTGTCCTTTGAGATTTTGTAGCGATTATTCTTGAAAACCGCTACTAATTTAAATTTTTTCCAAAAAAAATTCCAAACTAATTAGTTTGGAAATTTTGGAAAAAAAATTAAATTAGTGCCTAAATAATTAGAATAAAAAACTCTCAATTAATTTAATTTTTTTAAATTTCCCCAAATTAGTCGAGAATAATAAATTAGGAATAATAAGTTTATCAAGAAAGTCCAACATGTTCGTGAAGATTCGGATTCGATAGCCCGTAGAGAAAGTCGGCTATATTGGACCTAATCTTCGATTGCATGTTTGACAATATTCAAAAGAGTAGAAGTCTTCAAGTCAAAGAAATAATTAAATATGGATTGTCACCGAAGGAACATCCTCACCGCAACGATCGAAGGGAGGCAAATATCCGTAGCACTCATCTCCCGAGTTCAAGGCTGCAGATATTTGCATCTCTTTGACTACCAAGCCGAGAATGTTCATTTAGTGACAATGCAGATTTAGTAATTTTTTGAATATTTATAATTGATGTACGGACTGAGGTGCTATATATAACGTAAATATTTGTAGCGGTTTAGGTAAAAACCACGACAAAATGATAGAATTTGACACGGTTATGACGTCGCTTTACTTTGACCATGACAAAACTGTGTCGTTTCTCTTTTTTGTAGCAGTTTTTTTCATATACCCGCTACAAATTAACCGAGACAATGTTCGCGCCATTGCTAGCACCAAATTTGTAGCGGTTATTCTCAATAAACAGCAACAAAGTTTGCACCATTACGCGCCAAGCTGGTGCCAAATTTGTAGCGGTTTAGTTAGGATAACCGCTACAAATATTGCAGCAAAGATGCCCACCTTTTGGCGCCAATGCTTTCGCTACTAATTTGTTGCGGTTTCATCAAAAACCGCTACAATTTGATGATTTTGTAGCGGGTTTATTTGACCGCTACAGATTAACCGAGACAAATGATGGTTATTTTTGGTAGTGATGGCATGCCACGTGTGCACCCGTTAAACTTAACGGTCAAAATTAACGGATGGGAAAATTTGCTACGTTTTATGAACTTTCGTGGCATTTTTTGTCCAAAAAAACTTTCGTCTTACCAGTGCTTCTAAGTGAAAACTTCCATGGCATTTAAGACCCTTATCCCTTATATATATATAGAGAGAGAGAGAGAGAGAGACACGCGCACACACACACACATGCGTATCTATGTATGCACATATGTACATATTTATGTATATACCTATATATGTATATACATATACATAGATACATATGTGTGTGTGTGTGTGTGTGTGTGTGTACATATATATGTATATACATAAATGACTGTAACTATACTCTAATTTGTTGTATTTTTTTGTATATGAATTAATGTTAATATATATTGTGATTCGTTCGTACAAATATATATGCAGAGGGATTTCGAAAACAAAAACACCCCTATTTGTTTAAGGAAAAAAATAGCTTGTGATGATGTTTAAGTAAATCCGTTAGCATTACTATCAATTTATAACGGTTGTTTTGAAAGAACCATTTATATATTATACATATACATGGTTGTTAAAGAGGAACCGTTGTATATTATGCGAGCATTCACTACTATAAAAAGTAAATTTAACGACATTAATTAATGTCCACTTTTAGAAAACAAAAATTAAAAAAGAGACTATGGAATTTTTGAAATTATGGCTTAACTTTCAACTACTGTTTCTAGATAAACATTCGTTGAAAGTCAAACTTTCAACGACTTTTTTTTTAAAATAGTCGTTGAAAGTAGTAATAAAAAAATAAAAAATAAAATCTACAATGACAGTTTTGAGAAAATAGTTGTTGTAGGGGTGGTGGTTTTTTTTAAAGGAGCTTCAATGATTGTTTTTTCAAAAACACTTAAAAGTTGGATGATTTTTGTGTATGGATCCTAAACTGATGCTTGACATGACTCCTGAATTCCTTGCAATTAAACATACGAAGACGACCAAGAAATGTGAGTATAACATGTAAGGAAATATATAAGATAACATATATCTGTGTGCAATCCTTATAGAAGGTACGGTTCAAATTTTATGCAATAATCAAAACATGTCTATGTGCTTGAAACTTTTCAAGTGCTCCGCATCGGCTATAGGAATGTCGATATGGATCTGCTCATTTTCGGCGATGTCGCTCAACGACAGGCTTGCACCTCCTTCTCCCCCTACGGTCTCTATGCCTGGGATTGGCTCATCGGCAAAGAGTTCATCAAACTCGTTCCGCTCCTGACTGGGAAGAGGGATAGATAGAGCCCCATGCCCTCTTGTACGGCCCCGTCCTCTCTACTACCACTGCCCCTTATAAGCCTGCTCTCCCATTCAACAGCTTTCCTTTTTCCCTTATCCACCATGATGTTCAAAGGTACAAGTTGAAAGGTTAAAATGTGAAAAATCAAAACCTTGCGCGTGTTATTGTGAAAATGACGTGTGCCGTTAAAAAACCGCTACATTTTGTAGCGGCTTTCCTAGTTAACCGCTACAAAGTTAATAATTTTGTTGCGATTTCAAATTAACCGCTACAAGAACCGGGACAAATATGCCTCATTCTTCATGAAATTTTGTAGCGGTTATGTAACCGCTAAAAAATGACAGACCTTTGCCATGTTGTAGCGGTTTTAGGGTAGAACCGCTACAAATTGTTTGTCCTTTGAGATTATGTAGCGGTTATTCTTGAAAACCGCTACTAATTTAAATTTTTTCCAAAAAATTCCAAACTAATTAGTTTGGAAACTTTTTTGGGAAAAATTTAAATTAGTGCCAAAATAATTAGGAAAAAAAACTCTAAATTAATTTAATTATTTTCTTTAATTTCCCCAAATTAGTCGAGAATAATAAATTAGGAATAATAAGTTTACGAAAAAAGTCCAACACAAATTCGGTATAGCCACCAATCTCCGGAAAAACCCACCGACTCATTTTGATCGAGATATTTTCTAGAGAGAAAGGTGGCTATATTGGACCCAATCTTCGGTCACATGTTTGACAATATTCGAAGAGTAGAAGTCTTCAAGTCAAAGATATAATTAAATCTGAAGGGAGGCAAATATCTCGGCACTCATCTCCCGAGATCGGGTCGCAGATATTTGCATCTCTTCGACTACCAAACCGAGAATGTTCATTTAGTGACAATGCAAATTTAGTAATTTTTTGAATATTTATAATTGATCTACGGACCGAGTGCTATATATAGCGTAAATATCTGTAGCGGATAAGGTAAAAACCGCGACAAAATGATAGAATTTGACACGGTTATGACGTTACTTTACTTTGACCACAACAAAACTGTGTCGTTTCTCTTTTTTGTAGCGGTTTTTTACATATACCCGCTACAAATTAATCGAGAAAATGTTCGCGCCATTGCTAGCGCCAAATTTGTAGTTCTCAATAAACCGCAACAAAGTTCGCGCCACAAACATTCGCACCATTACGCGCCAAGCTGGTGCCAAATTTGTAGCGGTTTAGTTAGGATAACCGCTACAAATATCGCAGCAAAGATGCCCACCTTTTGGCGCCAATGCTTCCGCTACTAATTTGTTGCGGTTTCATCAAAAACTGCTACAATTTGACGATTTTGTAGTGAGTTTATTTGACCGTTACAGATTAACCGAGACAAATGATAGTTTTTGTAGTGGTGGCATGCCACGTGTACACCCAGTTAAACTTAACGGTCAAAATTAACTAAGGGGCAAAATTGCTATGTTTTGTGAACTTCCGTGGCATTTTTGGTCCAAGAAAAACTTCCGTCTTACCAGTGCCTTGAGCGAAAACTTCCATGGCATTTAAGACCCTTATCCCTTATATATATAGAGAGAGAGAGAGAGAGACACGCGCGCGCACACACACACATGCGTATCTATGTATGCACATATGTACATATTTATGTATATACCTATATAGGTACATACATACATACATACATACATACATACATACATATATGTGTGTGTGTGTACATATATATGTATATACATAAATGACTAACTATACTCTAATTTGTTGTATTGTTCTGTATATAGATGAATGTTAATATATATTGTGATTCGTTCTGTACAAATATATATGCAGGGGGATATCAAAAGCAAAAACACCCCTACTTGTTTAAGGAAAAAAATAGCTTGTAATGATGTTTAAGTAAATCCGTTAGCATTACTATCAATTTATAACGGTTGTTTTGAAAGAACCATTTATATGTTATACGTATATAACAGTTGTTAAAGAGGAACAGTTGTATATTATGTGAGCATTCACTACTATAAAAAGTAAATTTAACGACATTAATTAATATCCGTTTTTAGAAAACAAAAGTTAAAAAAGAGACTATGAAATTTTTGAAATTATGGCTTAACTTTCAACAACTATTTTTAGATAAACATTGATTGAAAGTCAAACTTTGAACAACTGTTTTTTAAAAAAATAGTCATTGAAAGTAGTAATAAAAAAATAAAAACCTACAATGACAGGTTTTGAGAAAACAGTTGTTATAGGGGTGGTGGTTTTTTTTAAAGTAGTTTCAATGATTGTTTTTTCAAAAACACTTAAAAGTCAAAAATATTTAAATTTTTTGATTTCCTATTCTCACGCCTCCAACATTTTATTTAAATATTTAAAAACAGTTTGTGGTCGCCATTTGTGGTATCAAATTTTTTTTTTTTTTTTTTTTTTTAATATAAGTACTTTGCCTTTCCCATATCATTTGGAGACAACAAATTAAAGGCAGCAGCGGAAGAATTAGCCACAAATTAAAATTCTGTGGGATCGAAGAAAGACTCCACGGGGACACGCTGGTGATTATAGCATTAGCACTGATCTACTTTCTTACGATTCCACAGCTCTTGTATCGCTTTATAGCGCTCATTTACTTTCTCCTGTCAAATTACAGAACCAAAATACCTAAAGTTACTCTCAGATCAAATCACGTGCTTATCTGTAATAGTAATGTTCTGCATTAATTACATCCATAGCAGCTTTTGATTAAGAATTAAGACTATATATAATATAATACCCCCAGAAGCTAGTTCATACCTTGTTGCTTTTATGAACGCCCAGAAGCTGATTTTTATATGCCACTCCTTCACTCTGCTGCTCAATCTGGTCTACCACATGCAGCATTGTCGTAGTATTGGTTCAACGTACTTGGAGGTCTAGAAGAAGAGGACATGAGTTCCCATACAAGAAATACCACCACACTACCAACTTCTATAGCCACCGTCGGGACTCTCTCTTATTTAAAACTATGAATTACATCTTAAGAAAAAGAATTGTATCCAACTTTAAATAAACGCAATCTTAAAAAATGGTAATAGATATATGACTTTGTACCTTATAATAAAGATTCCTTCTATCTCTTATTATAAGATCAAAATTTTGAATTAGTTTACCCAATTTTATAAGATATACTTTAAGTTTGTCTGAAAATTAAATACATCTTTACTCATTTTACCCCTCTCTCATTATTTTTCCTCACGTTCTCTCTCATTTTGTTTTCATTCTCATCTATCCACTTATAAATAAAGACATATTTAGGGAAATAATAAATTTCCTACATATTTATTTACTTTTAACAATTTTTTACAGTTTTCTTAAAACAAATGCTTCAGTTTTTTGAATCTTTTAAAAAAGGATGCAGCGAGTATAATAGATGGACCGAAGGTGGCACCTCAACTAGTAGTATCTTCAAATTGATAATAGAATATTCAAATTATTAAGAATTTATATAAGTTATTTTATGATAATGACATACGATGCCAGATCTGTTAGATTTTGAGATTTAAAAATTAAAACAACTTGATCTGAATAGTTTTAACATTGTGTCAAAATCTATGTTTATTAACTAAACACTTCTAAAGTTGATATATATATACCCAGCAAACTAACCATGGTCAAAATATATATATTATCATAGGGAGACAATCTAATAAGAAAATTACACGCAGGCCCACAAAATGCTAATATTGAATATTATCTTTGACGGATCTCTTTATGTTTATCCAGCTTTCTAGCCAACTTGAATATAAAATTTGTTGAAAATGACATTTCTATACATTAATTGAGATCAAAACCAAGTGCTATGAGCTTGCCGTTTCATCGATCTTCGAGTTCTTGATGCATATAATTGACTCTTTACCCATCCTATACCATCAAATTCACAGCACCTAATTAAGTACTATTTCAGCTAATGAAATTGATGGCTCCCATGCCATGAATTTTGACTGTTGAACTGAAAAAATAGCAATAAATTTCATCTCATGTTTGTTTGATTTCTTTCTCAAAATAAATATCAACCAAAATAATAATTTGTAAATTACTTTAGGATTTAGGGGTAAAATTTATCCAGAAATTTTTGTTTAGAGGCATTGTTGCTTCAAATTAAAAGGTTTATGGGGTTTAATATCGCTGCAGAGTTTCAAAAGGTACCAATGTTGTTCAACCCCATTTAAAAAATAATGCTGACCATTAAAAATTGACATTGGCCGTTAATGCCAAGAGACAATGTTACTACATTTTAAAACTGTCAGATTTCGAAACAACTTTGAACTCAAAAATTGTCATGTGCATTTATTTTACTAAAAGATTCTGATTCTAAGAAGTCTTGGCGTGCAAGCTCAACAAAATTAGACTGTTCAAAACCTTTGATCTACTCCCTCTGGTCCTTATTATAAAGTACCAACTACCAAGTTTTTTTTAGTTTTTTTTATAAGGTACTTACTTGTTCCCAATAAGCATTAATTTTTTTTCCATGTCTACCCATAATTAATAAGGGTTGTGGGTGAGAGTAATAATTAATATAATATTAGAGTTTAGTGCAATTAATAGGGGTAATATTGGAAATTACTTAGATTATAGGATAACTTTATTAACCTTAACTACTTTTATTGATTTGTGAGAAAAGTTAGTTGGTGCCTTATAATAAAGACCATAGGGAGTATTTCCAACCACAAAACATACCACTCTGGTCCTATTTATAAGTCCCATTTTGACCAAATCACACATACCAAGGAAAGGTAGTTAGCTCAATGATTATGAGGTGAATTTTCAACTTTACCCTCATTTATGATTGGGTACCTTCAACTTTTTCTTCTCTCTCTATTTTCATTGGTACAATTAATATGGGCAAAATTATTACAATCTCATTTATTTGGTCAAAGGGGACTTATAAATAGGGACCAAAAAATTTTGGTCAAAAGGACTTATAAATAGGACCAGGTAGATTAAACAACTTAAAAGGGTTCATGATGTGAACTCGGCCACCTAGCAAAATGAGCATTCAATATGTCCTTCGTTGGGAGACATGGCACAATTACGCACAGACCCATAAAATTAATCACCCACGTGTTCCTTGGCATGATTTTACCACCTGTACGTAGCACAAATAATCATCATCAAGATTTAAAACTCTTTTAATATAGGTAACGTTTTCCCAAATATTTGATATTTATTAATATCACTACTTTATTCAAACATTAACAAACCTAAATATAGAGGATGAATATTGCATGTGTATTTTTTTTGGTTAAGTTCTATTTTTGCCCAGAAAATTGTTACATAGAAGCAACAATGTTGTCCCGAAAGATTTTTTTAAAAGTGATGTTGTCTCGAAGTGTTAAAAACATAGTAATATCATCCCCACTTATTAGAAAAGTTCATTTTTACCGTTGGTTTGATTTATAGGGCACACTTAACGCAGCCAACTCATCCTTCATCACCACATCATCATCCAGATCACATCTTTTGTTCTTCTCTTGTTTTTTTCCCCTTGTCGTCATCATCATATCAAGTCCGTCTTCTTCTTCTTACGTTCTTTGCCTTTCCTCTCCCAACCTCAGTTTCTCTTCAATTCAAACTCTCAAAATGGCTTTTTCCTAAATAGACTCTTGTTTGAAATTGCGTTTGAAAAGTCAATTAAACTAAAATAAAATAACTGAAAATAACATGAATTTTATTGAATACTACAAAAGAAAAAAAAACACACACAAACACACACACATACATATATCTATATGTATATATTTATATATACATATAGATATGTATGTAAGTATGTATGTATGTAGATGTATTAGTTGTACATATTGTGATAATGAAGATACAAATTTAAATTTGATAAAAAAAAAAAGTATAATTATTGTTAGTTGTATAATTAATTTGAATATAATTTTCTCATTAATCTTAATATAAATGGCCACTGATACGTTGTATTTCTACAATATATTGCCACTATGTTATGACTAATTTGAATTGTGTTTCGTGCGTAAAATTAATTGATGTAAATATGACAAAATTCATGCAAATATAGAAATACATGTTAGATAAGTGGAATTGTTGCATTTTGGTTGTTATCTCACAATTAAGTAGAATTGAAACTTAGAATATGATATATTCCTAAGTTGACATAATAATGTTGTTGCGATGTCGTAGCATCGTATAAATGATTGTATGAAATATCATATTATGTTATGCACTGATCTTTTCTTGAGAAAATACAAAAGATAAGTTGCAGGATCTTGGGCTAGATGTTGAGTGGGCTTTAAAGATAAAGACAGACGAAAGATGGTCGCGCTAACTTGAAGAAGACAAGAGTCAAATATTACAGGAAATCAAGAAAGATGTTAGAACAAAATCCTGCTAATAATATCATAATCAATCAAGACAGAATCATCCAGTTGGGCCTGACAAAAGAGAAAAGCCCAGCTCATCAATAGACAAGCTGGATGTGCGTCATAAGGACCTCAACAATAAAAGGAAAAAAGATGGTCAACCCTAGAAGGCACGCATGAAACGTGAAAACGCGAACATGTCGAAGAAGCTTGAGATAGTGAGCGCAGAGACGTTATGTGACAGATGGCTGATAATACGAAGAAGACGCAAAGGCGTTATGTGACAGACGCTACCCTGTGCCGTTGACCCCCTTTTGAAGAATCTGAAAGTGGAGCTAATCACCAAGAGGGGGTGAATTGGGGATTTTAAAATTCTTTTCCAATTACTCTGTTTTTGAACACTAAAACAAAGCTAAGCAGAGTATGAGAAAGGAAAGCAAGATATAAGGAATTTATACTGGTTCAGTCTAACCTCCAGTCCCCAGACACTATGGGATTTCACTATCTCAATTGATTATACACTTTGTAACTCTAGAGTAATTCTCTCACTAGAACTTACTCTTACTCCCCCTTACAAGTTGCAATCAATATCCCAATCTCCAAGTCCCACAACTTGAGATTCTTACAATGAAAGGATTTAAATAAATGAACTCTCTCTAAGAGTAGATAAGAATAATTACTGAAGTAAATAATGTATCAAAAGATACTTTACACAAGAAAACACAAAGAGTAATTGGAAACTTGAATGGTTTTCGTTTTCAGCAGATTAGTTGTTGAGAAGAATTGAATGCAGCTCTATTTATACAAAAAGAGAGCATTAAATGACCGTTGTAATCTTCAATATAACTGTTGTCTTCATTAAGCAAGGATTAGGTTGAGCTTTGGTCTTCTTCTCTCTCTACTCTTTGGTTAATCCAGTTGCACAGAAGTTTATGGTTGACTTCTTGACTTTTAATCCGTTGGAAGAGCAAACTGATGGATGTGGAAAGGAAACATTAATCCCTTTGCAACGTGTGTAGAATGATTGTCCAAAAGGATGCAAGTTTTCGAACTTTGCATTTAATGTCCGACATCACTTTTTGCTTTTGTCTAAATCTTCATTTAATATTCTCTAAACCATTTGAAAATCATTAGCAAATTGATTAAATATAGCTAGGAATAGTAATGAGTGATGATAAAAAGTATTAAGATCAAATGAAAAGATTTCACAAATTCGAGCAATTTGATTTTCAAAACCAGCGACACAAACTCGAGTTTGTTTATCCAAGCTGGAGTTTGTAATTATGCTCGAAGACAAACTCGAGTTTCCAAATCCTAACTTGAGTTTGCTTCTTCTAGAGAAGAATGTCGTGTTTTGAGTTTAAAAGAACATTTTGAACATAGAGCAAAACTTGAGTTGATTAATGACAAACTCGAGTTTTGAACTTTTATAGTGAAAACATGTTTAAGTCCAAAAGCTCAAAACCGGTGTTTCCAAATGTAAACTTGAGTTTTTCAAAATACTTGAAACGAGCAAAGCTCTCTATTCGCATAAACTCGAGTTTCCAAGAGTTAACTCGAGTTTTCTTTTAAAATTGAAAACCTTTAAAAAATCTATGCCAAGTGAAAACTGGAGTTTTCTCAAAGTGAGTAAAACATGAAAGCTCTCTGTTAAGTGTAAACTCGAGTTTACAAATACAAACTTGAGTTCTCTCAAAACTTTGGAAAACATATAAAACACTTGGTCAAGTGCAAACTGGAGTTTTCATATCAAACCTGGAGTTTTCTTAGGCTCAAAACATTAGAGGCTCTTTCAGTACGCCCAAAACTCGAGTTTACTCTCGCAAACGGAGTTTTGTTTACTTTAGAAAATATTGAAGAATCTGTTTTGTGCAAACTCGAGTTTGTAAAACTAAACTCGAGTTTGTCTCAATGTGAAAAACTTAGTGCTTTCTGTATGTCATAAACTCGAGTTTGCCTACGCAAACTGGAGTTTTCTCAATTCATTAAAATTGAGCTACTCTCTGTCAAGTTCAAACTCGAGTTTTCTAACCAAAACTCGAGTTTTCTAACTAAAACTCGAGTTTGCCTTTAACGATAAGTTTTTCAACTTACCAAAGACAAACTTCAACTTATGTTTACAATTGTCAGTTATCATCAAAACATAAAAAGAACTAACAGAATCGCTTCTCAAGCAAACTCATCTATAGTTCCCATCCCATACTCTTTTCAAACCAATAAGGCATGCCTAAAGTTCAGCAGTTAAAGGATCTCCATTCAGTGTATTAAGCATGAAGCTTTCAATCAGATTTGCTTGATGATCTTTGGTAGTACCTCCACATCTCGTTGTGCCATTCTTGTGTGAATATGCTCCATCAACATTGATAGTCACCCTCCCATCCATCCCCATTTTGGTGTGGCTCTTGCTTGTCTCCAATACCAAGAATTTTGACTTGCTTCAGTTGCATCTTGGCTACACTAAAGGAAGACAATATGGCTTTGGCCTTTGCAAGAAGTCCAAGAACACTAGAATGATTGTTCTCAAAAAACATTCTTATTACGTCTTTTCTAAATAAGCCAACAGATAACAACAAAAAACTCTTTCCAAGGTCCATCACACTACCCAACTTTGCCATTGAGATTCATACAATACCAAGTTCAGAAATCACTATTGAAAAATTTCTCACGGAAGCCAGGCTGAACAACTTAAAGCTATAATGACTTAACCTCATCAAAATCTCGAAAAATATGTAAGGAGTCTACAATATCATAATTACAAAAAATGCAGGAAGCTGTCTCACCAATGGCACGATTCATTCTTGCTTCATCGGTTAGTAGTTTATTGTGCATAATTAACCAAAGAAGAGACTTGCATGCATCTCTGAGGCATATTCAACTTCTAAGTTTTCTTCCACATAGGACCTCCCCTCAAGTCTTCTCCTTTCAAAAGATTGAATGCTGATCTCATGGAAAAATTAGCATGCTTTTCAAGTTTCCATCTGGCTACTTCATCTCCCTTTTTACCTATCACACATTCAATTCCCTGTAAAACGTAATCTCAAGTTGCTTTAATTCCTGTCAACAGACGTGAATCAGGGCGCGATCTATCAATAGAAGGAATCAGGCCATGGCCACATTTATATTTATTTCTTATGACTTTAGCTCACAAAGCATCTTGGTTGTTGATCAAACCCCACCCACGCTTCATCATAAAGGCTTTATTTCGAAATCTAGCGTGATGAACACCTAATCCACCTCATTTTTTCTCCTTGCAAAGCTCATTATATACTACAAGATGAATCTTATTATTCTTATTACTTGCCCCCAAAGAAAACCCTAGCCTTCTTTTCAAGTTCATCACAAGATCACAAGTCTGCATAGGGTAAAGAGAAATAGCTTAAACCACATAAGTAATTAGAGTGTGTCTTCCCGCAAGAGGGATAGAATCAATCTTGATGCTTGACCACTGCGTTCTTCCTACCTATGATATAGTATTATTATATTTAGTGACTACATATATATATATATATATATATATGACACATCACGCCTTCCTAATGTGGATATAGATATATTTCTTGTTTTACTTGAACAAAAATTTTCGTTACAAAATTTAAGGTATAATCATAAGATGTTAAGAACTAGTTTTTCATTTATTTTTGAAATCCTTACCGTGTTAAGTAGCAAATTTGCACTAGAAGTTTTATTTGAGGAGCAATATTACCATGTTACTCTAGAAGTTTTTTTTGTCTCAATGTTGTCCTCAAAAGTTTCAAAACCTAGCAATATTGCCCATTTCTTAAAATATTAAAGGTCAACGTCAATTTTTTTTAATGATTAACGTTAATTTTTTAACAGAATATAGCAACATTGCTATGTTTTGAAACTTCTAAAGCAACATTGAGACAAAAAAAACTTCTAAAAAAGTATTACTCTTGAGCCTATACTTCCTACCCATTATGTATTTATAAAGCCTTTTTAATCATGAAGCGTGATGTAAACTAATTGTTGCTAATAACAAGTCAATAAAGAATTGCTTTTGAAAACTTTAACTATCAAGGGAAGAAACTGTTTTTTTCTTCTTCTTCTTTTTTCCTTTATTGGTGGGACTCACTTTAATCGGGAGGGGGTGCTTTTGCCCCATCCCATGCTGCCCCAAAATTTTCTCCCGCTTTCCAAATTTTGTTTTCTTGTTTATTTGAATAATTAGAGTCCACATAAAATAGGTGATATTTTATATCTTATGAGTGAAAAATAGCGTCTACAATGTTTGAAATATTTAATACTTTTGATGAAAAATAAACTCTATAGATTTTTACGTAAAATCTTTAGAAAATTAAAATAGCACTATTGTTTGTCCATCAATTATTAAAATAACACTCATTTTATATTTTATGTCGAATATAATAGTTCAAAGAAACAAGAAAAAAAAAAAAATTTGGAAAGTGCGAGAAAATTTGGGGTAGCAGGCACCCCCTCCCCAATAATCAGACTAGGTTCATTGGAAAAGAACCCTCTGAATGAACTTTACCTTAAAATTATATGCCATGTTTGGAAGCAGAAACATTCTCAGATGTCAGTACACGTTCTTTTCTTTTCAGGGTTAACAGAGCTTGTAAGCCAATAATGCATTATTGTCCTGTTCATTAGGGTCAAAGAGTTCACTATCAGTTTGCCTTGGCCCTTGGGGATGTTAATTAAGGGGACAACCAAACAAGGCTGAGTGACACACCTCCTTAAAACCTCATATAATGTTGCATGAAATAAGAAACTTTTAAATCAGGTTGTTAAATTCAATAAATCTCTAATTAAACTATCGATCAAATTTAGGATTTCAAAATGTCAGTAAAATAACTTTAATACAATCCTCTTAAAAGGGTTTTATTGCCCATCAAATTATTTTTCTTAATAAGTGTATAAATCAACATTCATATATAATAAAATAAAATATGAATTGCTTATTATATCAAAGAATTTTATATTTGTAGAAGGATCATCAGGAATAACTCAAGAAAGTTAAAACAAACAGCATAACTGCCAATATCAATTAAATAATTAAGTTTTAGTTAAATATTGATAATAGAATATTTTATCTTTTTCTTGAATTTTTTTTTCCTATAAGAAAAAAATTAGACTACGTTTTAATCACCCAAAAGTCAGACTTGTCTGGTATATCAAACTATATATATCAATGATTTTCATTAACGACATATAAAAAGAGCTCTATTAACGTAAAAAAAACCTATATATCACACAAGTTTGTGTGATTAATAATGTAGTTTGATTTTCTTTTTCTTTTTTTAAAACAAATTCAAATCTAATTCTTTTATAAATGAAATTTTTATTCACACTATTCAATTAAAAATCATTCAATTGATATTGGGGGTTATTCTTTTCTTTTTATTTTTGGCTTGAATTAGTTTTTATCCTTACAAAACACCTAAACTCCTTTGATTTAAGGAATCATAATTTATTTTATTATATCTTAATGTTAATAGATATACACACACTTATTGAAAAAGTAAGCTATAAAGTAATAAATTCTTTTAAGAGAAAAAAGAAGATTAAGAGAGGGCAATAAAATTATTTTACCATATTGTAGAGTCTCAAATCATGTCAATAACTTAATTAAAAATTTGTTGAATTTAATAACTAATTTAGAATTTTTCTATTTTAGACACCTTTATATAATATTTTCCCTTTGTCTTATTTATATTTAGAACTAGGGGTTTAAACTTCTCATGTTGCATGAGAAGAAGAAGATTCCTATACACACATGAAATGGTAGGACCCACATCTTTTTTAAAAAAAAAAAAAATTAAGCATGAAAATCGAAGTATCTATAACATGAAAATACACTTCTCCTACATCATGAGAAGTGTATTTCCCTTAGAACTAAGATCAACTTTCTAAATATGTCTTATATTAATATCTAGAAATAAAATTTTTTATCCCTGATGTGGCCTTTCCACTAGAGAAAGATGACACAAACTAGCGGACAGACCCCCCACATAAGGCTAGAATTCACTACATTTATTTAAGTGGGGTGTAGTTTGTCAATTAAGGCTCAGGCTCTTAAATCACCTTACTTTTCAATTTCCCATAACATACATTTCTCATCCCGGTTTGAAACCACATCCGTTAAGTAGGATCAAGGAGAAGTAGTTAAGTTACTATTTAAAAAAAAAAAAAAAAAAAAAAAATTTTTTTCTTATTTTATTTAAAACTATGAATTACATCTGAAGGAAAAAAATTGTATCCAACTTTAAATAAACGCAATCTTAAAAAATGGTAATAGATATATGACTTTGTACCTTATACTCATTCCGGTCCTAATTATAAGACCTAGTTGGCTTTTTTGGAGAAAGTAAGGAAGCTAATTAAATTACTTTAGAGTATTTGTATTTTTTTTCCTTCAAAATAATTAGTTTGACTAATAAACTAATATATAATCTAAAGATACGCAACAAATGAAAAGAGTAAGTAACCTATTTAACTTCTTTAATCTTTCTACAAAAATCAACTATGTCTTATAATTAAACCGGAGGTAGTAATAAAGATTCCTTCTATCTCTTATTATAAGATCAAAATTTTGAATTAGTTTATCCACTTTTATAAGATATACTTTAAGTTTGTCTGAAAATTAAATACATTTTTACTTATTTTACCCCTCTCTCATTATTTTTTTCCTCACATGTTTTCTCTCATTTTGTTTTCATTGTCATCTATCCACTTATAAATAAAGACATATATACGGAAATGATACATTTCCTACATATTTATTTACTTTTAACTAATTTTTACAGTTTTCTTAAAGCAAATATCTCAGTTATTTGAATCTTTTAACGAAGGATGCAGCGAGTATAATAGATGGACCCAAGGTGGCACCTCAACTAGTAGTATCTATCTTCAAATTGATTCATAGAATATTCAAATTATTAATAATTTATAAGTTATTTTATGATAATGACATACGATGCCAGATCTGTTAGATTCTAAGATTTAAAAATTAAAACAACTTGATCTGATTAGTTTTAACATTGTGTGAAAATCTAAGTTTATTAACTTAACACTTCTAAAGTTGATATATATACCCAGCATGCTAACCATGGTCAAGATATAAATATTATCATAGGGAGACAATCTAATACGTAAGAAAATTATACGCAGGCCCACAAAATGCTAATATTATTGAACATTATCTTTGACGAATCTCTTTATGTTTATCCAGCTTGCTAGCCAACTTGAATATAAAATTTGTTAAAAATGACATCTCTATACATTAGTTGAGATCAAAACCAAGTGCTACGAACTTGCCGTTTCATCGATCTTGAAGTTCTTAATGAATATTGACTCTTTACCCATCTTATATCATCAAATTCACAGCACCTAATTAACTATTTCACCTAATGAAATTGATGGCTCCCATGTCATGATTTTTGACTGTTGAACTGAAAAAATAGCAATAAATTTCATCTCATGTTTGTTTGATTTCTATCTCAAAATAAATATCAACCAAAATAATAATGTGTAAATAACTTTAAGATTAAGGAGTAAATTTTATCCAGAAATTTTTGTTTAGAGGCATTGTTGTTTCAAAAGGTTTTTGGGGTTTAATATCGTTGCAGAGTTTTAAAAGGTACCAATGTTGTCCGATTCCATTAAAAAAATAATGGTGACCGTCAAAAATTGACATTGGCTATTAATGACAAGAGACAATGTTGCTAGGTTTTGAAGCAACTTTAATTTGAACTCAAAAATTGTCATGGCATTTATTTTACTGAAGGATTCTGATTCTAAGAAGTCTTGGCGTGCCAAGTTCAACAAAATTAGACTGTTCAAAACCTTGACCTATTTCCAACCCCAAAACATAGATTAAGATAAACTTAAAAGTGTTCATGTGAACTTTGCCACCTAGCAAAATGAGCATTCAATATGTCCTTCGTTGGGAGACATGGCACATTTACGCAAAGACCCATAAAATTAATCACCCACATGTTCCGTGGCATGATTTTACCACCTGTAGCACAAATAATCATCAACAAGTTTTAAAACTCTTTTAATACAGGTAACGTTTTCCCAAATATTTGATATTTAATATTACTACTTTATTCAAACATTAACAAACCTAAATATAGAGAAGAAATATTGCATGTTGCTTCTCTTTTCTTTTTTTGTTAAGGTCTATTTTTGCCCTAAAAATTGTCATATAGAAGCAAACAGGGGCAAATCCAAAAAATTAGTTAACTGTGGGCACCAATGATGGGAGGGATTCGGGAGTTCCCCAAAAAAAAAAAAAAAAAAAAAATTTTCAAGGAAAGTTTTAAATGCATTAAAACACAAAAGAATACAAACAAGAAAAGAAAAGAATATTCATAAAATCAAGTGAATACTAATGATGCAATAAGAGAGGTAATTATTTTACAAACCTGTCATTTAGAAAATCAAGGCTAAGTGCTATTAGAAATACAGCTGCATAAATTACAATGAAGGGTGTGCATTCAATAAGTTTAAGTACATATATTTTAATAACAAAAGTATATTACAATAAAAATAATTACAATGTCATCCTTCTAAGCCTTATTTTTTAGAATTCTATCATAGTTGCCTATTATCAAGGACTAGGGATTCAATAAGTTCAAGTACATATATATTTTAATTGCCTTATTATTAAAGGTGGGCACTAATTAATTGCTCACATCAAGGACTAGGCACTAATTTCATACTTCATGTAAGTCGAGAGAGGAATCACGTTACAGATGCTTTAGCTAAGAATGGATTGTCTTCATCCACTTTCTTTAGCAAGTGTCCTAGATTTGCTCGAGAGTTGTATGCGAATGATTTATTGGGATTAGTTTCCCCTCTATAATTTTCTTTTCTTTATGTTAATTTCTTTTGTATCAAAAAAAAAAAAAAAAAAAAAAAAAATTGCTCATATGAAAATTCAAGGGGGGCAAGTGTAAGTGGGTCCAGGAAGCCAAAATGTTGTCCAGAAAGAATTTTAAAAAGTGATATTGTCTCGGAAGTGTTAAAAACATAGCAATATCATTCCCATTTATTAGAAAAGTTAATTTTTACCGTTAGTTTGATTTATAGGGCACACTTATCACAGCCAACTCATCCTTCATCACCACATCACCTCTTTAGTTCTTCTCTCACTTTTTGCCTCATCGTTGTCGTCATATCAAGTCCGTCTTCTTCTTCTTCACGTTCTTTGCCTTTCCTCTTCCAACCTTAATTTCTCTTCAGTTCAAACCCTCGAAGTGGCTTTTTTTCTAAATGGACTCTTATTTGAAATTACATTTGAAAAGTCAGTTAAAATAGAAAATGACATGAATCTTATTGAATATTACATACACACACATATGTGTGTATGTGTGTGTATATATATGTATGTATGTATGTATATGTACATGTAGATATATATGTGTGTGTGTGTGTCCATATGTATATATGTACACACACACATACATACATATGTATATATGTACACACACACACACACATATGTATGTATGTACGTATTTGTTGTATGTATTATTATTAGTTGTATAATTAATTTGAATATAATTTTCTCATTAATCTTAATATAACATGGCCACTGATAAATTGTATTTCTGCTATATATTGCCACTGTGTTATGACTAATTTGAACCGTGTTTCTATGTTTAAAATTCGTTGATGTGATAAAATATGACAGAATTCATGCAAATATAGAAATACAGGTTATATAAGTGGAATTGTTGCATTTTGGTTGTTACCTCACATTTAAGTAGAATTAAGACTTAGAATATGATATATTCCTAAGCTGACATAATAATGTTGTTGTGATGCTGTAGCATCGTACAAATGATTATATGAAATATTATATTATGTTATGACTGATCTTTTCTTCAGAAAATATAAAAGATAAGTTGCAGGATCTTAGGCCAGACGTTGAGTGGGCTTTGAAGATAAAGACAGACGAAATATGGCCGCGCAGACTTGAAGAAGACAGGAGTCAAAGATTACGGGAAATCAAGAAAGATATTAGAACAGAATCCCGCTAATAATAACATAATAATCCAGTCAGATCTGACAGAAAAGAAAAGCCCAGGTCATCAAAAGACAAACTGGACGTGCGGCATAAGGACCTCAACAATAAAAGGATAAAAGACGGTCTACCCCAAGCAGGCATGCATGAAACGTGAAAACACGGATAGGCCGAAGAAGCTCTAGATAGTGAGCGCAGAGACGTTATGTGATAGACAGCTGATAATATGAAGAAGACACAGAGACATTATGTGACAGACGTTACCCTGTGCCGTCGACCCCTTTTTGAAGGGTCGCTTCTCAAGCAAACTCATATATAGTTCCCATCCCATACTCTTTTAAAACCAATAAGGCACGCCCAAAGTTCAGCAGTTAAAGGATCTCTTCAGTATATTAAACATGAAGCTTTCAATCAGATTTGCTTGATGATCTTTGATAGTACCTCCACATCTCGTTGTGCCATTCTTCTGTGAATATGCTCTATCAACATTGATAGTCACCCACCCATCCATCCCCATTTTGGTGTGGCTCTTGCTTGCCTCCAACACTACGAATTTTGACTTTCTTCAGCTGCCTCTTGGCTACACTAAAGGAAGACAATATGGCTTTGGCCTTTGCAAGAAGTCCAAGAACACTAGAATGATTGTTCTCAAAAACATTCTTATTACGTCTTTTCCAAATAAGCCAACAGATAACAACAAAAAACTCTTTCCAAGGTCCATCACCCTGCCCAACTTTACCATTGAGATTCATACAACACCAAGTTTAGAAATCACTGTTGAAAATTTTCTCACGTAAGCCATAATGACTTAACCTCATCACAATCTCGATGAATATGTAAGGAGTCTAGTCTACAATATTATAATTACAAAAAATGCAGGAAGCTGTCTCACTAATGCCACGATTCATTCTTGCTTCATCGGTTAGTAGTTTATTGTGCATAATTAACCAAAGAAAAGACTTCCATGCATCTCTGACCATATTCAACTTCTAAATTTTCTTCCATATAGGACCTTCCCTCTCGAGTTTTCTCCTTTCAAAAGATTGAATGCTGATCTAATGGAAAAATTACCATGCTTTTCAAGTTTCCATCTGGCTACTTCATCTCCCTTTTTACCAATCACACATTCAATTCCCTGTAAAACGTAATCTCAAGTTGCTTTAATTCCTTTCAACAGACGTGAATCAGGGCGCGATCTATCAATAGAAGGAATCAGGCCATTGCCACATTTATATTTATTTCTTATGACTTTAGCTCACAAAGCATCTTGGTTGTTGATCAAACCCCACCCACGCTTCATCATAAAGGATTTATTTCGAAATCTAGCGTGATGAACACCTAATCCACCTCATTTTTTCTCCTTGGTGCAAACCTCATTATATACTACAAGATGAATCTTATTATTCTTATTACTTGCCCCCAAAGAAAACCCTAGCCTTCTTTTCAAGTTCATCACAAGATCACAAGTCTGCATCGGGTAAAGAGAAATAGTTTAAACCACATAAGTAATTAGAGTGTGTCTTCCCGCAAGAGGGATAGAATCAATCTTGATGCTTGACCACTGCGTTCTTCCTACCTATGATATAGTATTATTATATTTAGTGACTACATATATATATATATATATATATGACACATCACGCCTTCCTAATGTGGATATAGATATACTACAAAAAAAATTTTGACTTTTGGCGGCGACAAAAGTCACCTCAGAAAGTCCAAAAGTTGCCGCTGAAAATGTTTCAGCGACGACAAAAAGACACCGCCAAGTCGTTCTTTGGCAAATGACATTTTAATGTCACCGCCAAAAGTTGACAATCAATGGCGACAAAAAGTCGCCGCTGAAAGTCACAATTTTTTTAAAAAAAAAATCTTTCGCAAAAGTCACTGAAAGTCACAATTTTTTTAAAAAAAAATCTTTCAATTACGACAAAAGTCGCCGCTGAAAGTCACAATTTTTTTTTAAAAAAAATAAATGGCAATTTGTTTATATACTCTTGCAGTTAATGCTGTAACCCCTCCCACGGTCATAATAAATGGCAAAAATTCCATATCAGTCGCATCAGCATATGAACTTATTATCCCTAGTTTTGATTTCACCTGCCAAAAGAAATCATAACAGTTCTGCTTCAAAGTTGAATATAAAACAAAAACATGGCTAAAGCTTGAAGTAAAACAGATGCATTTGATTCAAATATGTACAGAAAAATATGTAAGGTCCTTGAACAAAGTAGAACTTTATTTCGCATACACATACCGGTCCATTTTGTTGAGTAGTATAGAATTTATCCTTTTCTTTTGGTCTGCAGTAGAGGTCGTGAACAAGGAGCAGTTGAGTTTACTAATTTCAAAAGATATTTTATTTTTGAGTTCAACACATTCACCTTCATGAGGCAGGAAGAAGTGCAAATAATTACCATTATGATTCTTCAATGTTCTCTACGTAATTCTTTCATTGCATGTTCTGCTATGCCTTTAATATATATATATTTATTTCTTGTTTTACTTGAACAAAATTTACGTTACAAAATTTAAGGTATAATCATATGATGTTAAGAACTAGTTTTTCATTTATTTTTGAAATCCTTACCGTGTTAAGTAGCAAATTTGTCTCTAAAAGTTTTCATTTGAGAAGCAATATTACCATGTTACCCTAGAAGTTTTTTTTTCTCAATGTTGCCCCCAAAAGTTTCAAAACCTAGCAATATTGCCCATTTCTGTTAAAAAATTAAGGATCAACATCAATTTTTTTAATGATTAACGTTAATTTTTTAACGTAATATAGCAACATTGCTATGTTTTGAAACTTCTAAAGAATATTGAGACAAGAAAAAACTTCTAAAAAAGTATTACTCTTGAGCCTATATTTGCTACTTAACCCATTATGTATTTATAAAGCCTTTTTAATCATGAAGCGTGATGTAAACTAATTGTTGCTAAACAAGTCAATAAAGAATTGCTTTTGAAAACTTTAACTATCAAGGGAAGAAACTGTTTTTTTTTTCTTCTTTTTTTTTCCTTTATTGGTGGGACTCACTTTAATCGGGAGGGGGTGCTTTTGCCCAATCCCATGCTGCCCCCAGATTTTCTCCCACTTTCCAAATTTTGTTTTCTTGTTTATTTGAATAATTAGATTCCACATAAAATAGGTGATATTTTATATCTTATGAGTGAAAAATAGCGTCTACAATGTTTGAAATATTTAATACTTTTGATGAAAAATAAACTCTATAGATTTTTACGTAAAATCTTTAGAAAATTAAAACTAGCACTATTGTTTGTCCATAAATTATTAAAATAACACTCATTTTATATTTTATGTCGAATATAATAGTTCAAAGAAACAAGGGAAAAAAAAAAAAAAAAAACATTTGGAAAGTGCGAGAAAATTTGGGGTAGCAGGCACCCCCTCCCCAATAATCAGACTAGGTTCATTGGAAAAGAACCCTCTGAATGAACTTTACCTTAAAATTATATGCCATGTTTGGAAGCAGAAACATTCTCAGATGTCAGTACAAATTCTTTTCTTTTCAGGGTTAACAGAGCTTGTAAGGCAATAATGCATTATTGTCCTGTTCATTAGGATCAAAGAGTTCACTATCAGTTTGCCTTGGCCCTTGGGGATGTTAATTAAGGGGACAACCAAACAAGGCTAAGTGTCACACCTCCTTAAAACCTCATATAATGTTGCATGAAATAAGAAACTTTTAAATCAGGTTGTTAAATTCAATAAATCTCTAATTAAGCTATCGATCAAATTTAGGATTTCAAAATGTCAGTAAAATAACTTTAATACAATCCTCTTAAAAGGGTTTTATTGCCCATCAATTTATTTTTCTTAATAAGTGTATAAATCAACATTCATATATAATAAAATAAAATATGAATTGCTTATTATATCAAAGAATTTTATATTTGTAGAAGGATCATCAGGAATAACTCAAGAAAGTTAAAACAAACAGCATAACTGCCAATATCAATTAAATAATTAAGTTTTAGTTAAATATTGATAATAGAAGATTTTATCTTTTTGTTGAATTTTTTTCCTATAAGAAAAAAATTAAACTACGTTTTAATCACCTATATATCAATAATTTTCATTAACGACATATAAAAAGAGCTCTATTAACGTAAACAAAAAAAAAAAAAACAAAAAAACCTATATATCACACAAGTTTGTGTGATTAATAATGTAGTTTGATTTTATTTTTTAAAAAAACAAATTCAAATCTAATTCTTTTATAAATGAAATTTTTATTCACACTATTCAATTAAAAATCATTCAATTGATATTGGGGGTTATTCTTTTCTTTTTATTTTTGGCTTGAATTAGTTTTTATCCTTCCAAAACACCTAAACTCCTTTGATTTAAGGAATCATAATTTATTTTATTATATCTTAATGTTAATAGATATACACACACTTATTGAAAAAGTAATTAAGCTATAAAGTAATAAATTCTTTTAAGAGAAAAAAGAAGATTAGGAGAGGGCAATAAAATTATTTTACCATATTTTAGAGTCTCAAATCGTGTCAATAACTTAATTAAAAATTTATTAATTTAATAACTGATTTAGAATTTTTCAAATATTTTTTCCCTTTGTCTTATTTATGTCTTGCATTCAAAAAATCATAAAAAGCCTCACTTCCACGTTAGGGGACCATCACTGGAATCTTCAAAAGCAAGTCACAGTACAACAATTAATCTGTCACCATACCGACAGACACATTAGCCCTTCAATTCATCCAAACTCACTTTTCTTTTTTAAAATTGTGTTAATATTATATTTTATCCCTCAAATTTGTTTTCATTTTGATTTTAATCACTTAAATTTTAAATTATAGATTTTAGTCCCTTAAGGAGTAAAATAACCTATGTTTTTATCGAATTTTAGAATTAATATTTTAAACATAATAAAATTTAAGAGACCAAAACCTATAGTTTAAAACGATCAAAACTAAAATAAAAATAAACTCAAATGACCAAAAATTATATTAACCTTTTTAAAGATTTTATCCCTGACCTAGCTAACCTTTCCTCTAATTTCCTATGTTAAGACTAGAATCCACAACCTTCCATTTAAGTTGGGTGCAATTTGTCAATTGAGTTAGGGGCTCTTAAATCACCTTACTTTTCAATTTCCCATAACAGACATTTCTCATCCCCATTTTAAACCATCGCGGTTAAGGAAAAAGAAAAAGTGGTTATGAATTTTTAGGAAATAAAAATAAAAAATTTCAAATATATCCTTATTTAAAACTATGAATTACATCTGTGAAAAAGAAAAAAATGTATCCAACTTTAAACAAGTGCAATATTAAAAATATATAATTAATAAGTTTCACTTTAGGTTTATCTAAAGTGGTACATAAGTAAAAAATACACACGTGCTTTTACCTTCTAGCGTCAAAGACCATACGCTTTTTTTTGAAGAAAAATACACACGTAGTTATCATTTTGGAGCAAAAGTCACACTCACCGTTAATTGCACAAACGTCTGTTATGTCTGTCTCAGTTGCACCGTTTTTTGCTCTGTTTTATGAAGTCAAAAACAGAGGCGAACTCGGTTTGTTTCTGAAGTCGTGAAACCTTGGCCATTCGGTTTGTTTCTGATGTCGTGAAACCAACTTCATGTGTACCTATCATCTTTGTTATGTTTACCAAAGTGAAGTTTGCGAATTTTGCGTGGAGTGGAGTTTGTAGTAAAATGCCTTACATGTCCCTTTGGGGTTGGATATATGATAATGGGACCGGGGGTAGGTGGACGAGCATGACTTGGACCAAGAAAACGGGTATTTTAGTCATTTGCATTCATTACAACTCACTTTCGCTGCATGTAGTCATTTGGCTTCTCTGTCCTAATACCCGCCTGACTTTTTAGTTCCTCACTTTTCGTATAAACGGGTATTTTATACGACCACATGCTTACAAGAGAGCATTCATACTATTCTAAATCTTTTATTATACTCAAATACCGTGACCCCTTCCCTGCATCGTGCACTTGGGTACGTATGGATGAGAAGGGTAAAATTAGTTAAAAAGACATCCTTCTTACTTGATATGTAATTGAGAAATTTGCTAGAAAATATGCGCTCCATATTTTTTTGCTTGAGAGTATTTATGTACGAGTGAGGACATATATTTATTAGTTGGATACAATGAATCTTCAACTATGTACAGGTGTCTTTCAAATGTACATAATATCCACAGATGTCTTCTATTTTCTACAAAATAAACAAGCTCAGCTCTGTTTTTGGCTTCATAAAACAGAGCAAAAGAAACTAAGCTCATGCTTGGTGAGTCCGAGGTATTTACTATATATTGTCTTTTTCAAGAAACTAAGCTCATGCTTGGTGCTTTGGACTTCAGGAATTCCTTGTTCAAAAAGTACAATCACTCCATGAGTACAAGGCTCTTGCGGACAATTTCATATGTTCATAATTCCTGGGACCTCTTTCTCTTCTTCCCAATATACCCCAGGAGAGTGAGATTCGTTCTCAATCTCAAAATGTCAAGGTGCTACTTTGGTCCAATGTGTAACGGCTAGTTTTGGGGTTGAGAAACCAAGCAGGGAGGCTTCTGTTCAAGATGAGTGATAGCAACATGCAGTACGTGACGTCCACTTCCTTCCTGTTACTCCAAGTCGGATTCGCCTCTGTTTTTGGCTTCATAAAACAGAGCAAAAAACGGTGCAACTGAGACAGACATAACAGACGTTTGTACAATTAACGTTGAGTGTGACTTTTGCTCCAAAATGGTAACCACAGGTGTATTTTTGCTCCCAAAAAAAGTATATGGTGCTGGACGCTCCCGAGGGTAAAGTATATGTGTATTTTTGCCTCTTTACCCTTATCTAAAATATTTAGGGTTAAATAGCAAATTTGTCCTGAAAGTTTTTATTGAAGATACCGTCCCTAAAGTATCAAAACATAGCCATGTTCCCCATTTTAGTTAAAAAGTTCATGGTCAACGTTAATATTTTTTACGGTCAACATTAGTTTTTTAACAGAATTGGGTAACATTGCTACATTTTAAAACTTTTAGGCGGCATCGAAACAAAAAAAACTTTCGCAACATTCGCTCCCGTCTATATTTCCGAGACGGATTTACTACTTAACCCAAATATTTAATACATTTTTACTCATTTTACCTTTCTCTTATTATCTTTCTCACTCTCTCATTTTGTTCTCACTCTCATCTATCCACTTATAAATAAGGGTATATTTAATGAGGGAAAATACATTTCTTACGTATTTATTTACTTTTGACTAATTTTAACAATTTTCTTACACCAAACAATTCGATTATTTGAATCTTGGTAAACTGTAGGGAGTACAATAGAAAGACCAACTTCAACTAGTAATATCTTAAAATTGATTCATATAATATTCAAATATAAGTTATTTTATGATAAAAACGCACTATGCCAGATCTGTTAGATTTTAAGATTTAAAAACTTAAACAACTTGATCTGAATAGTTTTAACATTGTGTCAAAATCTAAGTTTAACTTAACACTTTTAATTAAAGTTGATAAAATATAGTACAAGCCAGCATGCTAACCATGGTCAAAATATAATCATCACAAGGAGACAATCTAATAAGAAAAATACACGCAGACCCACAAAAAGATCATACTGAACAATATCATATCTTTGATGAAGAATCTCTTTATGTTTATCCTGCTTTCTAGCTTACTTGAATATAAAAATTGTTGAAAATGACATTTTTATACTTTAATTGAGATCAAAACTAAGTGCTATAAGCTTGCAGGTTTATCTTCAAGCTCTTCATCAATTGACTCTCTACCCATCTCTTACCATCAAAGTCACAGCACAATTAATTATTTCACCTAATGAAATTGATGGCTCCCATGTCATTAATTTTGACTTTTGAACTGACAAAATGGAAATAAATTTAATCTCAAGTTTGATTTCTTTCTCAAAATAAATAATCCTTTTGATCTTTAATATAAGACATATTTTCCTAATTTGATTAAATCAAGGAAGTTAGTTAATATGACATGTATTTTCTAAAACACTATAATCACCTTTCTTAATTCCTTCATTCTCTCTCGCTCTTAGCTAAGGGAGCATCATTGTTAAATTGAGGGAGCATCATTAAAATTAGTTAAATTAAAATTGAAAAAAACACGCGACAAATATTATGATAAATTATTTCTAAGATGCTAAAAGCTTTTATTCAATTAGGATGTTTTAAAAGGTTATATTTTATTTTTTTGGGGGGAGGGGTTAACCAAAATATTATGTATAAATTCTTTTAGGATTAAGATGCAAACTAAAAGCTTTTATTCAATCAGGATGTTTTAAAAGGTTATTTTTTTTATTCAACAATGTTACTCAACTTTGTTAGTAAAATATATATATTAATAGTTAAAAAATTTGCATTAATAGTTAATGACAAGGGATAATATTGCTCTAAATTAATACTTCTGGAAAAAGCTCAAGCTCGAACCCACAAAAAACAAAACTTAAAAGTTACATTAAAGTTGCATTACTAATGAAAACTTCCAATGTTTGCACATCAACCCATTATTTTATAATGTTGAAGAAGACAGTGCAGAGTGAAGAAAACAAAAATAAAAGGACGGGACAAGAAGCAAAATCCAGGATGTTTGTTGATTGCCCCAACCCCACCACCACCGCCTAAAGAAGGCTTTATTCTAGAAAAACAATATTTATGGACATTTTTCATGAGATAAGATAAAACAAAAGTGACTATGATGCTTCATTCTTTTGAATTTCCAGACAAAGTCATCTCCAGTGTCATCATTTAACCTAATTTTCACCTGCCAGCCCCACGGGTTTTGACCTTGCTCATCATGAAGAAAAGAAATACTCACCCTTATTTTGTTTTTGTCCCAATAGTTTCAAATTATAGACTTTAATCCCCCAATAGATAAAATAGTCTAGGTTTTTAGGAAAGAAACTAAAGAGACCAAAACATATAACTTAAAACTGAGAAGACCAAAAGCAAAACAAGGACAATCTGTAAAAACCAACTCCACAACTAAATATTAAACGAGTTGTTTTAAACAACACCAGACATTTTAGCCACAATGATACGATACTTAACGAGACCCCCAGAGAACACCACTGAAAGAAGGTAGACTGATCATCAAAATCAAAATCAAAACAGGCGGGAATAAAGGCTTCTTTATATACATGAGTTTCATTTCAGTTAGGCTAAAAGTTATTTATCAAACATGTCCTAAGAAACTCGGAAAACAAAAAAAGAACTTGATATCATATAAAAATACAACCTTCAAGGCTTGCTACTAAGCATACGCCAAGAATATCTACAAACACTACTTCGTTCTCTATCCTCCACTGTAAGCACTCACTCATTCCAAGCTTCCAACCCATACCCTATCCTAACAAGTCCTTCATCCTGGATATACCTACAAAGCCTTTATTCTTCATTCTATAGGCTTCTCTCTATCATATCATTACAATATTGATCTCAACTTCAAAACTGGCAAGAAGTACCAAAAATCTGTATCAGCCTTTGACCTGAAGTTACTGATTTCCTTTCAGCAAATGCCGGATTCAGAAGCTCCTCGAACTTTTCAGAAACACCTTCCATTCATCTTCAGTCATATCAGCCAGCTTCACAAAGCTTATGCTTGCAGGAAGCTGCTCATTGGCACTCATATGTCCATATGTTGATGAATTGCCAAAATAGCCAATGTCAACTTTCCCGCCTGAAGATTTCTGGTGTTTCTGATCTTTCTCGTCTAACTGGCTATTTCTAAGTGACGTTGAAATTTTAGAAATGGTTGGGTTTCCTTCTTGAGGTGGAAGGGTGACAAGCCCCACATCTTCTCCATCACTTTCCTCCTCTTCCTCCTCTATAGTCTCCTCTAGTTTTGATAGTGGATTGTGGCCATGCCCATTAACAAGTCCAGGCTGGAAACATGTCCTGCTTGAAAGATCATCAACTGAGATCTTTGGAGAGAAACCAGACCCAGCTTCATCACAGTCCAAATCAAACTGGATTTCCTCACGGCTTGCAACGAAACAGTGCTTTACCCCTAGATGTCCAGTCAACTGCTGCACCTCAACGCATTTCGGGGAGAACTCTCCCAGCTCAGTCCTCCTTGGAGACGGCTCCTTTTCTCAGCTAACATCTTCATTGCCTCCAAACATATAACCTCAAGTTCACTGGGCTCCTCCTCCCCACCATGGAATTCCCTAGTCATCATCTCACCAATTTCAGCAAGACAAAGACCAAAAGCAGCAGCTGCCTTGAGGAAAATGGTGCATAGTTCCAAGACCCTCAAACAAGCTTCTCGAATCATGGGCAATTCCGTTCGTAGCATCTCACAATCTCGACCAGGATTAAGATCCGCAATGTATTTAAGCTCATCTGCAGAGAATGGAATTGAAGCCTGAGGCCAATGAATCCACTCAAAATAAGGGTCCTCCAAAGTTTCAGGCAAACAAAGCCCATGATCAATGGGAATTAGCTCCACCTGATCAAATTTTCCAAGTTTCCTAACTAACAAATTTCCAGCATGCCTATCCGTGTTAAGAATCCTTATGTCTAATATCCCTATACGATGCACAGCTGCAACTGGGAAGCTAGATGTCCCATGATCACTGGCATCAAAATCATGAGGTATGAACTGCTGAAAAGATGCAATTTTGCTAATCAGCCTCTTCCTCTGGAAATTACTCCCCTTGACCCCATCATTAACATTGAAGATTGAATGAGTAATCTTCACCAAGGCAGTTGGGGGAACATTAGCAAAATGTCCAGAGTCAAGAAGATAAGCTGCAACTTCCCTGAATCCTGTCTCACCAACTCTAACTGACCGCTTCAAACCTGGTTGTCCAAGAGCTTTACCAACAAAGCCCTTGGGATTGTTTGGAGCCAAAGGCTCCTCATCCGTTGGTTTAACAATTGCAACACTGTCACCTCTGCTGTTCCTGAAATAGTACGCACCTCCAAGCCCACCATGGACAGGAAGAGGATCAACTCCCATTTCCATTGCCTTCATAATTTCCTTTGCCAGATCTTTCATCCTGTCAAGGCGATTTGATTGCCCTAAGATCTCAATAGGACCACTCTTATCCCTATGTTGAATATCCCTTCCAGTGGGAGACAGACAAGGGGTGGATGAGCTTCTGTGCATGATATTCCGAGTAAGGAGAAGGGGAGAACCATTTCGAACTGCACTAAGATCATTCTTAAAAACTGTATCTCCAAATGTTAGTGAGCTCTCTTCTGTTGGAACGTTAAGTGCAAGCTGTAGCTTCCTCTTCACAGTATGGGCATTGTCACGTCGATCCAATTCCATACCCAACACACACCCAGTTTCCGTTTGCACAAAAACTTGTCTCCTTCCAGCAGGTTGCCTCCCTTGCACACTGCTGCTCCCATGGTATTCCCCACCAAGTGGACTTCTCATGACTGACACGGCCATCTGGGTTTGAACAGGGCTGTCCAGTTTTTGAGACATGAACTTTGGCTGGGATCAGATGGCTTTGCAGAGGGCAACAGAGAAGGCAGTGGAAGAGAGCTCCTTCCCTCCCCAGAAGTTGCCAAGCTCCAGAGCCAATGATGACCGTGGAAGACCAATTCCTTGTCCCGCAATGATCATTAACCCAAAGGAAAACACCCGATCCCGAAACAGATCCGCAAGAGAGATTAGAAAACCAGCAATAGAGTTAATATTTGATTGACTGATAATCTGGGATCGCTACTTTAGGAAGCCATCCCGACCAGATGGAAAAATTCAAATCTGCGCAAAGTTGGAGACTAAATCGAAATTCAAAGTCAGATGCAAAAATCGAATACAAATTATGTAGAAAATCAAAACATAGAACACGGAATGAGTTTAGTTGATACGAAATAGAAGACATACACAACAGCAAGTGCAAGAAACAGATGGCATAACTACTACTAAATTCATAATCTAAGTTTTAATTCCGGAAAACTCAAAAAATGCAGAGGCTTAGGTTTTGCATGTGCTAACTATCACTTAATCTTTCCCAGAAAACTTACAATTCAAGTGAATCGTCAATCATAATCACTAAAACAACTAGAATCATTTAATCAAGAAGTTAATATTTCACAGGGAAAACGTGAGAAAACTCGGAAATGAAATGCTTTTATATATTGAAGAGCTTAGTTTGTGTGCTAAGAAACAGCCCCAATAAGCCATCACCTGAGAACCAGAGAAACCAAAACTAGCAGAAAGCAAGCTAGACCCCAGCTGATTTGCTACATTTGTTCCACAGAAAAATTCGGTAAAACAACCAAAACAAGCATTATCACAGCTCCTCTCAAGTAAGGAACAATGGTTCGCTCAGAAAAACCAATAGAAACACCATTGGAAACGCCGGAGAGAGGAATCCGATGTAGATGTAAACACCCCCCATCAAGGGATCAAATTGAAGGCCATGAATGTGAAAACTAACCCGCAATGCGAGATCTGAATGAAGTAACAAATCCCAGATGTGACCAGCGGTTCAACGAAGTTGGAGAACGACTTGGAGAGGGTTATGACGAAGGAACCCCTCCAAATCCGAGGACGGCAAAAATACAGCGATGACCAAAGGGTTGGAACAAGGACGAGTCGACTGAAAGGGGATTTCTTGTCCAAGCGACAATCCCAAATCCGTCTCAACCTTCTGTTCCTTTCTTTCTCTGTGTCTGTCCTCTCGCTCGCTCAGGCCTGCCTACGAGGGAAGATCTTTAACCCAAACGCCCGAGGCAACCTAACCATGGTCAAAACTCAACCCCTCTCTCGTCTGTTAATAGGATGGCATGGAAGGGTCTAGAACTGGAAACGAGGACCGTCGGATCAGAGAACGATAAAAAGATCTGAGCAGGCTGAGTAATGGGCGCGGTGACGTGGAGATATGGCATTGGATGATGACTGGCGGGTGTCACCGTACAAATGGGGACTGGGAAGGGAGCATAAGCGCATGGAGATAGTGTCTTTTCTTCTCTCCATCCTGCTGCGCCGATCCCAATCATCCCATCGTCTTGATTCTGTCAAGGAGTGAAATTCCGAATATGCCCTTGTCTTGACTGGGTTCACTTTTTCTCCGTGAGGAAGACTGTAGTAGAGCGTTGAACGTTGACCGGCAAATTTTTGACCACATTAATGTTGTAAATTATTACTTTTGATTATTAATATAAGACCAATGACTAATTTAGAAAATTAAATAAATAATTTTATACTATACTATTTATATTTATTGTTTTTCTAGAGTTGTTAAAACAGGTTTACACAATTTAAAAGGTCGGGTTTAAAAAGCCCATATACCATAAAATTATCGTATTATTAGAGCCTTGCCTTTAAACATGTAGGCTCTTGGTTGACTTATAATCTCTTTTTTTAAAATTAAATTTTTATTTTTTAAACTATTTTGAAATATCTAAAAATAAAATAATAAAACTTTTAAAATGTATAACTCAAATGATATATATTAATAAAATAAAGTGTCAAATTATTGCCTAAACTTTAAAAATAAATACAAATCAAACTTCAAACACTAATAAACTATTGTCCCAACTTAAAAATAACCAAAACTAAATAATTTACCTCATTTTTGTAATCATATAAAAAATTTAATAGGTAAAAACACAAGAAAATATCATAGTTATTATATTTTAAAAAAATTATGTATGACTATTAAATTTTCTTTGTTATAATATCATTTAAATTTGAGAAAATATTATAAAGGGAAAAATATAATTTTAAACTAAAATTATATTGTTTTAAGAAAAATAATATGCCCTTGTTGCTTTTAGAAGTTCGATTATCTTATGTGCCCTGCACGGGAGGCATGAATGAGAATAAAACACGTGTTATAATATGGGAAGTGGCAAGAGGTAGACAAATTAACCCAACTTAAATCCAAATGTTTCATTAGGGCACAAGAGTGTATGAACTAAATCAATTAAGTTCCCCCCCAAAAAAAAAAAAAAATTACAAAACAAGAGTGGTTGTATAACAAGAGTACGCATTTAAGTCCCCCCCCCCCCCCCCCCAAAAAAATAAAAAAAAAAATTACAAAACAAGAGTGGTTGTATAACAAGAGTGGCATTTTTATTCTAATAAATAAAAACATGTACTTAAAAAGAACGACCCTCAACTCTAACAGGTTGACCCTCTTATTTTTTTTAACCCTAATGGGCTAGGCCATTTGAGTTTTGGTTCCTTTTCCACCATCTAAAATACAAGCATGAGTGCATGACCCTTTACTCGAACAAGTTTAAATTGGCTAGCCCAACCGGCTCACTGTTTTTGAAATTCTATTTTTTTAAACAAATTTGCGTAATTTATAAACGAGTATATAATCTAATTATTATGTAACATGTATTAAAATTAAGTAATTTATCTAGTTTTTTTTAATCTCCTCAAAATAATCAATTGTGTTTTATATTTGTTAGGAAATAAATCAAGATAAATATATTATAATTAATTAGTATCATACATAATTAGGGATTATAGGAATTATGAGTGATTAGAAAATCAATCATCATAATGAGTCATTACTCTCTTGTCTTCTCTTTTGTGTATAAAATAGGCTATTGAGCATATGCATAAATGCATCCATTTGAGAGCATATTTTCTCTATCTTTCTCTCTGTTATTTCTCTACATGGTGTCAAAGCTTGGTTAGTTCTTGGCCAATTTGAGTTTTCGGTGGCCGTCACACCGTACGCCGACAAAGGGCCCACCTTCCGACTCGGCATGTGTGTTCATGCCATTTCGCTTCCATCCATTTTTTGGTTATCCTTTGGTGGTGCTCCTTCTTTTAGTTTGTGTTGATTTGTTGTCTTTTTGGTACTTTGTTCCGTCATTGTTTCGTGAACGGTATACCATATCGTTACTGTTCACAGGGGGAGAGAGAAAGTGTGTACCTCGTTATATGGTTGTCGTTTGGTTGTTCTGACCATTTTCTGGCCGTACTTCATTCTTCGACGTTGAGCCTTCATTCCCGGTATGTATAGGCTCTTTGCTTCAAAGGTTGCGTTGTGAGACTGGGTTTCTACTATTTTAGCATAATCAGCATTTTGTTTCGGGCACGTTCACTTGTCTCTAGTGGCTGGATTCTTTGTTTGTTACGTTTTCCAGCATGTTCGTGAAGTACTCTTTTGTCTTGAATGCCATGCTTTGCATCCTCTGGTGAGGAGTTTGGTGGTCCTTATGTGACCCGATTGTTCTTTGCCTCTGGTGAGGTGTTTCCTTGGTGTTTGTCTCAAATGAGACAATTTGGTGGTCCTTGTATGACCCGCTCGTTGATTTGCCTCCTTTTTTAGGTGAGGTGTTTGGTCTCTAGTGAGACATTTTGGAGTATTATTTGATCCCTGGTGAGACCGTTTGGTGTTTGTCTCTGATGAGACGTTCATTGTTGCTTTGTTTCTGGTGAGACGTTTGGAGTATTATTTGGTCCCTGGTGAGACCGTTTGGTGTTTGTCTCTGATGAGACGTTCATTGTTGCTTTGTTTCTGGTGAGACGTTTGGAGTATTATTTGGTCCCTAGTGAGACCGTTTGGTGTTTGTCTCTGATGAGATGTTCATTGTTGCTTTGTCTCTAGTGAGACGTTTGGAGTGTTATTTGGTCCCTTAAAATCGTTTGCTGTAACTTCTACTTTGGTTTGGTACTCTTTGTTATTCAAACTCTAGGTGAAGTTGTTGGATCGTTTCTTTTGATGAATGTCCTTGGTGTGACATTTGGTTGAACTATTCTTGGATGTGGCCGAACTTACTTGGTGTATTCAAGATCTTATGAAGAAGAAGATTATTTTGTTTGGATTTATTTATATTATGTTTTATTGTAACAAGTTGGACATGATAAACATCTATGCTCCAACTTGAGGGGGAGTGTTAGGAAATAAATCGGATAAATATATTATAATTAATTAGTATCACACATAATTAGCGATTATAGGAATTATGAGTGATTAGAAAATCAATCATCATAATGAGTCATTACTCTCTTGTCTTCTCTTTTGTGTATAAAATAGGCTATTGAGCATATGAATAAATACATCCATTTGAGAGCATATTTTCTCTATCTTTCTCTTTGTTATTTCTCTACAATATTAAAAAGTGGTACTAAGCATGCAATGTTGTCCTTGAAATATTAAACAGAACCGTCCATTATTTTAATCACTTGTTAAAAAAAAAAAATTAAGCTAAAGTATGCTTTTAGTCGTTTAAATTTTACATAAAGCATACTTTTAGTTCCTTAATTTTATGAAGTATACTTTTAGTCCTAAAATTCTAACATCGTTAAAGTCGCTTACAAAAATGGTGGCAAAGTGTGCAACCACTCCAGGCCGGGGAGTTGTTAATGGCAAAGCCCTCCTCAAACGAGCGACTCCAGGAATCGAACCCTTCCCATTTCATTGGTGGGAAACATCCCGAGGCCTAGCCAACTTACCGCTAGGCCAACCCGCATTGGTAGCCAACTTACGAAAAACTTTGACGTAGCAAACTCAAGTGATGGCTAATAATATTTAATTACACAAATTTTATATATTCTTCAATTTACCCATATTTTAAATTTACGCTTAATAGCATTTAATTACACAATCATCACTTAAGTTTACATCAATATCACTCGAGTTTGCATTTTCTATTAGCAAAAATAACAATGTTAGAATTATAGGATTAAAAGTATACTTTATAAAGTTAAAGGACCAAAAGTATATTAGCAAAAAAATTATGGAAAACACCTAAAAATTACCCCCAAAAAAAAAATCTTATAAAGAAGTCATGCCACTTAAGTCCCACAAATCACACATAAAAAGACTATTATTATTTCTTATCTTAATAAAAATTCAAAATATCATACTCCTTTCGATCGTAAATATAAGATAAAGTTGACTTTTTTTTTGAGAAATTAAGGAAACTAATTAAATTACTTTAAAATATTTATATTTATCATTTTTTCTTCAAACTATTTTACCTAACTTTTAAGCCGATGTATAATCTAAGGATATACAACTTATGATATGAGTAAGTAACTTATCTACTTCTTTAATCTATTAAAAAAAAAAATCAATTCTATCTTATATTTAAGTTGAGGATACTTTAACCAATGACCAAACTTCTTTTTTTTTTTTTTTTTTGGGTACTCCTATAAAAATGAAAAGCGAAGAAGCGGAGCACTAAGGGTATGTTTGGTTGGGGGGAGGGGACGGGAGGGAAGGGGGAGGAAAATAGAGGGAAAATATTAAAAGGGGAGAAAAATTTTGTGGGCCCCACCACAACTAACTTCTCTCTCTCTCCATTTTCTCTCCCCTTCCCTCACCCCCAACCAAACATACCCTAAGTGACCAAATTGCTTTGGCGACAAGTGATAACAATGTCGATGAATAACGACAAATCTTGGTTTTATATTCATAATATTTAAACTATCAAAACTTTCAAATTTTAACAACTTTCAATCATGAAATTTTATTACAATGAGATTCATTTTCAATTTAATATAAAAATAAATGTAAAATATAAAGATATTATAATTATAAGTTTTTCTATTTCTGAACTACAAAAAATCTGTTAATTCACTGATTTAATTCTCAAGCTTTGTAACACGTATGAATTTAATATAAAAATTCTTAAGAAATAGAAATATTTATAAATCATAAACAATAAAGTGTGTGTGTATCTTACTTTACATAAAGTATTAGACCAACAACCTAATTTATAAGAAGTAATATTATTCAGCAAGCAATCATCAATTCAAAATAAATACATATGATGGGAATTATATTTTGGAATAGAACGAAAATGATAAGTGCCTATATCTGAATTTAATATAGATTAAATCATTATTACCAATAAAAATAATATTTATGATATTTCCTTATCAATTTCAGCTATAAAAAGCTTTCTTTAATTACTGTGATTTTATGTATATTTGTGAGTAATCATAAGATCTGAATTAAATTTGTATTTAATTGTGTTTAATGCGAAAAGCATGTGTGTCATATGATTATCTATCCGAACAATAATTTTCTAGGTCGCTTTTAATGACAAGTTGGTCCGAAAGCTCTCCTAATTAAGTGCTCCATAAAAGCATTTGTTTCAGCTCTATTTTTTTGTTTTTTAAAAAAAATGTTTTCTTTTTCTTTTTACTTCTAACTTCTCCAGTTGTCATCCATATTCTTCAGTTATTTTACTCTAAAATAATTCATCAGTGATTATTTTTTAAAGCTTTGAAAAATGAAGAAATTGACCTCTCTCTTCATAACTGTTTGAATTAGTTTTTATTGTCATCCTTCATTTTTCTCTTAATTTTCTGAATTCCAAATATTAACCTTATTATTAAGAATTTAATAATAAAAACAATTATAGGGAAAATTATTTATATTTTGGACAAGTAAAACTCTTTAACAAATTATTTGCTATATTTCAAATCCGATGGAGTATTACACAGAGATAAGTTCTAATTTTTATTTTTATTTTCAAATTGTAAAATAGATTAATAGAGAGAAATTTTATATTTGTCAATACAAGCCGGTCTAAATAGGAACCCATGAGCTTTTTCAAGCCCTTTTGCTAATTTTTAATTTTTACTTATTTTGAAATGTCTAAAATAAAATAATAAATCTCATAAGTTTTTATTTTTTTAAAAAAGGAAAATATATTATGACATATCATGGTCTGCAACTGCATTATCTAATCAACTAGGATTAAGAGTAAACAATGAGGATTCAGAGACAAAACAGGCGAGGGACAAAGCTACCAACCCGTTTTATTTTTTAGGCTTAGACAAGTTGAGTTGTCTATACATCTATTAAAATATAAGTTTGGCTTTCAAATTAATCAAGCTTGACTCATTTTCACCACTCTATTTCATTATCTCCTTTTTCCTTTTAATTATTTGGAGTAATATACATTTTTCTTACTAGAGGGGAGATGATATACATTGCATTTAATTTGTATGCAGTGACAAGTATTTAATAATAGAAGAAAATAACATATGAGGACATAAAAAAAAAAATTTTTGAAGTATTCTTAAAGACCCTGCACTTTAGAAATTTCGAGAAATAATAAGACTTCTAGATGAAAAAGAAACATTAAGAGGCCTGAGATGATAGAGAACTAAGGTTAAAAACAAATGAAAATGCCTTCACAAAATTAGGAGCTTCACTTAATTATAAATCTTAAAAACTCAATTGATGTAAATATTAATATTTACTAAATATTAATTGAGATAAATTTTTTTTTTCAACATAAAGCTCAACTGTAAATCTTGAAAGACATTAACATGCCACAAATTTGTGAGGTGGTAAAGAACTAAGGTTAAAAATAAAAAGACAAATAAATGAAAATGCCTTCACAAACTGAGCAACATAATTTAATTTTAAATCTTAAAAACTCAACTGTAATTATTGAAACTACTCTTCACGTACTTAATGTAATACATGATTAACAAATTTGAATATATTACAGAATATTTTAGTTAAGTTATTTGATATGATATTTTTTCTAAAACATCATAATCATTTTCCTTACTTTTCTCCCTTCGCGTCTTTTATTTAATTATTATTGAGGGAATATCAATAGAGCTAATTTGGAAAAAAAAAAAAATTCATAAAATCATGAAATAGGTCTTATATTTAGAAAAAACATCTACTTCCAATTAGGTCCAACATTAAGGTCAGAGAGAATAATTAATATTTTCAACATAAAGCCCTTCAATTTCTTAAAAATGGTTTTTAATTTACTTTAAATACTTTGAAGGATTCCAGCTGACAACAAAAGCATGATTAGATATAGAAAAAGTAAGATAGGGGACCAAGAAAATGAGATTAGGTTTAGACATTATTAGGTTTGATAAGGCTGTTAGGTATGTGAAAGACGCAAACTTTATGATAAGATTCGCTTATCTAAAGTGATAGGTTTTTACTTTTCTTGTAAACTAGGCAAATATCTAGGAACTTGGGTTGATCTAGAAAAAATTAATTCTTCTATTTATTAGCAGGTAATTGACTCTGTGGAAAGAAAGATCAGGTCATGACTATCTAAGCTTCTTTCTCAAGATTTGAGGCTGACTCTCATCAAATCTGTCATAGCTTCAGTGAATATTCATATTCTCTCATGCGTTAAATTATCTCATTACATTTGTAGTTACATTGATGCTTGTTTTGCGAATTTCTTTTGGTGTTCTTCTAGTTCAAAGCGTAAAATTCATCTTCTTAATTAAGAGAGATCGTCTATTTTTACCTATAAAATAAAGAAAGGGGGTTTAGGTTTGAGACCACCAAAGTTTGTCAACCAAGCACTTCTAGCTAAACAAATTTGGCGTGTTATATAACATCCGAGTCTCATTCTCTTTCAGCCACAACTCTAAAGGTTAATTACATCGATCTTGATACTCGTACTTTATCAAGGAACCCTATAATGCATCATGGATTTGGAAAGGCCTAGCTGAAAATGATCCATTAGTACTTCAGAATCTAAGATGGCATGCCGTTAATGGTACATCAGTATCTGTTAACAACCACCTATGGTGGCCCATGCAGCAAGATCAAGCTTATTCGATGAATATTCATCTTGTAGCTGATCTATTATTGCATGTTCCTTATTCTTGGAATTTAGTCTCATGGAATTCCCCTTTGGCTCGTAATTTATATGCCCCATAAATTGCACAGGTAATTCTTTATACACCCATTTCTATTTTAAATCTTTCGGACTCTTTGATGTGAACTGGTAATACACTCAGGCATGCATACAGTTAAGGATGGTGTATCTTAGCTCTTTTTAGAACTGTCTAATAACAATTTTTCCCATGATGACCTTTGGAAATTTTTGTGGAGAGTTCAACTTCCCTTTAAGCATATTCTTTTCCTTTGCAAATTGATTAACAATGAGTTGCCTGCTTTGTGACATTTTAAAGAAACATCATCTCAATGCCACTACTCTATTTATTTGGCTGTGATGTTGAGGAATCTCTAAAGCACTTATTTGTATCATGCCCCTTAACGATATCCCTCTAGTTTAGAACTTTACTCATTAGGATTCCTTCCTTGAACTTTCAATAATTTAAAGGATGGTTAAAACAGACTTTGTTACAGCTATTTCATGATGGACTCGACTCTTTGATTTGCCAAATAATATGTTTGCTTCATACCATTTGGGGGAGGCGTAATATGGCTTTACATAATGGGAAACATGTTGATTCTATGGATAACTTGCATCATGAGGGTTAAGTTCTATTCAAATTTCTCATCCTGGGAATTCCACTCATCATCTACAAAGAAAGATCAGTCTTGTTTGAATCCTTGAAGTGACTCATCTGATCTGATTAATGATGAAGGTTGGGCATTGTGTTGCACAAATCCAAGAAATTGGCACAATAGTACACTACAAAAAAAACGGTTATTTGTCGCGGTTATATTGTAGCGGTTAATTCAAACCGCTACAAATTTCAACATTAGTAGCGGTTTTAAGCCAAACCGCCACAAATTAGTATCGGAAGCATTGGCGCCAAATGCTGACCATTTTGCTTCGCTTTTTGTCACGGTGAAAATAAAACAAACCGCTACAAATATGGCGCCGACCTTAGCGTTATGGCGCGTAGTCCTCATGGGATTTTTCGTAGCGGTTTTGACAAACTAACCGCTACAAATATTTGAAACGACACGCTTTTGTCACGGTTAGGAGAAAGAGACACCTTGAC
This sequence comes from Acacia acuminata, assembly GCA_019022655.1. Lineage (NCBI taxonomy): Eukaryota > Viridiplantae > Streptophyta > Magnoliopsida > Fabales > Fabaceae > Acacia > Acacia acuminata. The sequence continues at coordinate 2,825,405 of JAFJYI010000028.1, read as the reverse complement.
CGCGGCAAAACCTCAAGATTAGTACCGGTTTCTCTTATAACCGCTACAAAATTTATTCTATAAAAACCCACCGTACAAACAATTTTAAATATTCAAAAATATTCTAAATCTGGCTTTATCACTAAAGGAACATTCTCAACTTGTTGTCTGTCCCCTCATCGGTCAAGTCGAGGAGGTTCCTTCAGTGACAATCCAAATTCAGATATTCATTGACCTGAAGACTTCTACTCCTCTAAATATGTCTAACACGCCATCGAATATTGGGTTCAATACTAGCCACCTTTCTCTCTGGCAAATATCTCTGATCAAAATGAGTCGTGAGTTTTTCCCGGGAGATCGGTGGCTATACCGAATCCGAATATTCACGTGCATGTTGGACAATTTTCAATAGACTTGTCATTCCTAATTTTTTAACGAAATTAAAGAAAATAATTGAGAATGCTTTGATTATAATAAAGAAAAAATCCAAACTAATTAGTTTGATTTTTGATAAATCAAACTAATTAGTTTGGAAATTTTTTTTAAAAAATATATTAAGATCTCAGTAGCGGTTTTGGTAATAACCGTTCTCGAAGTTTACTTTTGTAGCGGTTTGTTTAACCGCTACAAATATTCACATAGAACGAGGCACATTTGTCGCGGACGTAGCGGTCTTTGTATAACCGCTACAAATATCACGCGGTTATTAATTTGGTAACGGTTTTAGAACCGCTACAAATTGTCACCCGAACGAGGCACATTTGTCGCGGCTTTAGTGGCGGTCTTAGATAAAACCGCTACATAAATCACGCGGTTATTAATTTTGTAACGGTTATTTGGCTATAACCGCGACTAATTGTAGCGGTTATTATACCTTCTCACCTTTGAAATTCACGCGCATCGTTCACTCTCTTTTTTTCACTTCTCTCTTTTCGCTTTTACCTTTCAACATCATGGTTTCTCCCGATAAAGGAAAAGGAAAGGCGCTTGAACCACCGAAAAGTTTATCAGGGGTGGTAGTAGTAGTGCAGGGGGCCGTAGGAGAGGTCGTGGGACTCTAAATATCACCATTCAGCCTCCTAGAGTAAATATCCCGCCCCCTCAGCCAGATAACCCTCTTCAGCCCCCTCAGGTTGGGAATGAGTTTGATGAGCTCTTTGTAAATCAGCCAATCCCAAGCCCAGAGACCCTACATGAGACCGTAGGTGGAGGTCGAGGCGTAACTCTATCGATTGAGGACATCCTCAATGAGGAAAATCCGGACATCGACATTGAGTTTCCCTTAAATGAAGCGGCGGTTTCTCGATAAGGAGAACGAGCGGGAGCAAGGGAACCCCGACCGTCGTCTTCTCGTTCCACCGGATTTGCGGTGGATGTCGAAGGTAAGTATAAGTAATTTATTGGAAACAAATAAAATTTAAATTTAAATACAATATAACAATTTTGTTATAATTATGCAGATCCACATGGGAACGTCGGCCCGAGGACGCCGGATCTTCATACGCCGAGTCGAGTCGGGAGGGGGACAACTATCGCGTGATAGTCCCCTCGGAACACGGACACGGACCCGCCCGACGGACCGGTGGCCACTGCTAAACCGATACCCGTCACAGCTTAGGTGGGAATTGGGCATGGTTCCCAATCTATTTCCACGATCGGAAAAAGGTCCCGAAGGAAAACAAGGATAGGGCGTTCGAGGACATTGTGCGGGTAAGTTATGTTGTGTAATTAAATTTTACATGTTAATAGTTTTAAGGTGTATAAATTATGGCTAATTTCGTTATATATTTCTTAAATAATTATTAATTAATTACTAATTACTAATTATTTTATAATGTAGAAAAAGTTTAAACTGCGAGCCAACGCGAAGAGGTATGTCAAGATGAAGATGGGAGAAGCGTGGAAAAGCGGAGGGGTCGTCCGTACGACCCGCCAGAATAGAGATGGGACTATGCCTCGTGCAACAACCGATGGCAAACGTCCCGCATCGGCGTGGAGCCAAATGAATGGGCAGCTTTTGTCCAATATAGGAGGAGTCCAAATGGGACAGTACGTTTTTTAATTAATATAGTTTAGTTTTGAATGTAGTTGAAAATTTGTTTTAATTAATTTTGTTTGAATGTAGTTTAAAAATTTAAATATAGAGTAAAATATAGATTTGGTTTAATTAGAGTAAAATACATTGACTACACTTCTATTGTACCTAAATTGCACAAAACACTCATTTATTTTGCGTGCTCTATCGCAGAGGAACACCAGATCCAGGGCAGCTCAAAGGGTCAATCACACGTCGGATCCAAGACGTTTCTTGTGTGACCTACAAACAGATGGTATATTAAAAGCTAAATTAATCGTATGTTAAATGATTATTGTTTCGTTTTAGAAATAACAAAGTTTATATTCTTTTAGCAAGAGAAGGCTCGGGAGGAGAACCGTCGACGGACTATGGGCGGTTGTGGACACGCACACATAGACACCGTGATGGGACGCCGATCTCTCGAAGCGAGGAGATAATAGTAAGTTAAAAAAAATATTAATTTAACTTAATTTAATTTAATTGTTTGATTAATGTTTTATGAAATATGTGCGGCACCCGGATTGAGCGAGCCAAGAGAGATACGAGCGTCGCGGCCCCGAGTCACGGGGTTCTATTGATCCTACGGCCACTTTGAAAGCCGGTGTGGGCCCCGTCGAGCATCCCGGCCGTGTTAGGGGCTTTGGCTAGGCGCCGAGTGCCTAGCATGGTGTACGGCAAGGCCTCCTCCTCTGGCGCCGGGACCTCCGGCTCGAGCAAGCCACAACCCGAGGCGGTTGATGCGATGATTGCCGAGAAAGTTGCCGCGCAGTTGCCGAGCGTGGTTGCCGCAGCATCGCGAGGAATGAGGCCGACTAGGCGCATGCGGAGAGCCTCAACAGCTTGGTTCGCTACTCGAAGCAAAGCCGGCAATCAATTGCCGGGCCTTGACAGAGTTGCCGCCGACGGTTGCTTCCGTCTCCCGAGCCTCCCCTCCGTTCATCTTCGAGGATTCCCTTCGGCTCCCCGCTCCCCCCCCCCCCTCCGAACATGCCGCATGAGGAGGAGGACGATGTTACCTCTGGTCGAGCTCGCGCCGCCCCTGAGAGAGACCCCTTTGAGACAGGATCTGATCATCGGGCTCTTGATAGTTAGTTCTTATTTTGTATGCCCCGGATGTTTGATGACAATTTTATTAAATGTAATTACTTGTTTTCTTTTTTTTCAGTAGATTTTTACAATTTAAACATTTGTTATCTTTTTTTTTTCTAATGTTATGAAAATGTAAATTTTATTAAAATATGATTTTTATTAAAATTTACATTTTAAAAATCTTTAAATTTTAATACATTAGTAGCGGTTTTAGAGTTTCACCGCCACAAAATATATTAGTCGCGGTTTCAATGAAGAACCGCCACAAATTTGATTCTCATTTGTAGCGGTTTCATAACCGCGACAAATTTTGAATTTCAAAGAAAAAACCGCCAAAATGTAATAACGGTCATCATTTGGTATCGGATTCGTAGCGGTTATAAAACCGCTACTAGGTAAAGGCGGATTTTTTATTCAATTTGTCACGGTTAAGGAACCGCGACAAATTTAAATTTCGTTGGGATGTCGCGATTTTGTAACCGCTACAAATTGTCCCCTGTTGCATTTAAACATCTCCGGTTACGAGATGATAGTAATTAAACATTGTCTCCACATTTGTATGCTTTCCTAGCTTTGTTTACTACGTATGGATAAGTCATGGATCAAGATGCCGCGCAGTTCTCCTGTATATTTAGCGGGATTGAAAAATTTCATAGATCGTGTGTCCTTGTTGTAGATGCAAGTTTAAGAAGTGGCAAACACGAGAAGGTGCTATGGAACATCTTCTTATTAAGCCTTTTCCGAAGCATATACATTCCGGGATGTTCATGGTGAGAAACGTGGTATGGGATATGGGGATCATCTTCCTCAAACCTCACAAGTAGGAAATCAAATAAATCAAGATGATCCGGTTAATGAAGCTGTTTCATGACGCTTTTGGTGTTCAAGACGACAACTTCACGACGAAGTGAAGGGTCCTCGAACCAGCTTTTCTTCAAGAATGAAGCAGCTCGGGAAATTTTCAGCCTCATGGATGAGAGCGATCGTCCTTCGTATCAAGGTTGTCGAAATATTCAAAATTATCCTTTCGATCAAATTGTACCATATCAAGTGCATGTGTGGCATCACCGATAAGGCGATGTCGATGTTGTTGGAATTACTACGAGATGCTTTCCCGACGTGGACATTCCCACAACCTTCTACGAGGCCAAGAAGATAATCAACAAATTGGGATTGAACTACGAAAAAAAATTGATGCCCGCCCAACGACGCATGCTTTATTGGGGGGAGGACGCTCGGAGGGAGACTTGTAAGAAGTGTCACACTTCGAGGTTCGTGACGTTCGAAGGGAAAAAGCGAAGAAGAAACCCGCAAAGATTCTCGGTACTTTCCTTTAAAACCTCGATTACAAAGATTATTTATGTCGTCTAAGACAAATGAGCATATGAGGTGGCATGAAGCCGACAAGAACGAAGATGGTAAACTCGAGACATCCACGTGATGGTGAAGCGTGGAAAGCGTTCGACTCGACTTTCCGATTTCGCGCGGACTCTAGAAATGTTCGTCTTGCTTTGGCCACCGATGGTTTTAATCCGTTTGGTAATCTTAGCACAAGTTATAGTATATGGCCGGTTGTTTTGATACCTTACAACTTGCCCCCTTGGATGTGTATGAAACAGAGCTCCTTCATTATGTCCATGATCATTCCAGGCAAAAAGGCACCGGAAATGACATCGATGTGTATCTACAACCGCTTATCAAGGAGTTGGTGGAGTTGTGGAACGTAGGCGTCAAGACGTATGACGCGCACGAGAAGACACTCTTCAACTTGCGTGCGGCGTTGATGTGGACTATCGCTGACTTCCCCGACCGGGAACATTATCCGGTGGAATGTGCATACCGGCCTTGCGTGTCCGGCTTGCAATTTTGACTCGACTCGGTGCGCCTTCCCCACGGTCGTAAGTGGTGCTTCATGGGTCACCGGAGGTTTCTCGATGGTACGCACAGTTTAGGTTGCAACGCAACCGTTTCAATGGGCAACAGAAAAAAAGAGGACCTCCTCGCATATTATCCGGCGAGAGATCATAGAGCAGATTGTGGATGTTGATTTTGAGTATGGGAAGAAAGACGATCCAAAGAAAGGCCGGGACAAAGACGGTCGGGCTTCGGTTCCGGACCCAAAGAATGGCGGAAGATAAGCGTCTTCTTCACTCTTCCGTATTGGAAAGATAATTTGCTCCGACATAGTCCGGATGTCATGCACATTGAAAAGAATGTGTGCGACAATGTGTTGTACACGATTATGAATGAACCAGGCAAGTCAAAAGATCATCTTCAAGCGAGGAAAGATTTATGGGAGATGGGGGTTCGTGCGAGACGCGTGGCCGGATGAGCATGACAGATTTCAACCGGCAAAATTCACCCCGACAAAACCGAATAAGGAAATCTTCCTCGCCACTTTGAAGAAAATAAAAGTTCCCGACGGTATTCAAGCAACATTTCACGATGTGTGGACGTGCGTTCTCGGAAGGTTACTTGGGGTCAAGAGTCATGGCTCACATGTGCTTATGCAGCAGCTTACTTCCGCCGGCCATAAAAAATACACTGCGCTCTCGATGTGTCGATCGTTTTGGTCGAGCTTTGTACTTTCTTTCGAAGTTGTGTTCCAAGGTGTTGATCGTGGAGGAGCTCGACCGCTTGCAACAAGAAATCATTCTTACGCCGTGCCATTTGGAGATGATCTTTCCTCCTTCATTTTTCACGGTCATGGTTCCCCGACGACACACCTTGTTCACGAAACAAAGCTTTCTCGCCCGGTTCACTACCGATGGATGTATCCTATTGAGAGGTACTCTTTTAAAATTAATTACTTCAGCATTATATTACTTCCTAGTCGCATGTTTAACCATTGATGTATCGACATTTTTCCTCATTACTTTATAGGTTCCTTGGGAAACCGAAATCTTACGTGAGGAATAAGGCGTGGCCCAAGGTTCAATAGCAAAAGGTTATATTGGGGATGAGGTCTTATATTTTTGTTCCGGTACTTTGATGACATTGAGACGTCATTTAACCGGCCGCCTCGTGTGGACGATTGTCCCGAGCCGGACCCAGAGCCGCAGCGGCTTGAGTTGTTATTCCCTCGTGTTGGTAAACCAAACTTGGCGGATGTGAGAACTTCAAACTCACGGCACTTGAGAAGTTTCAAGCACATAGACATGTCTTGATCAATTGCACTCAAGTTGAACCGTACCTTCGCAAGGATTGCACACGATATATTTGTTATCCTATATGTTTCCCGACATTTTATAGGCACATTTATTGCTCGTCATCGCATGTTTAAATTGTAGGGAATTCGGGAGTCATGTGAAGCGTCGCTGAGGATCCGTTCACGTACATCCTCCGAAATTGATAGAAAGGTCCACGAGAGAATTCCAGGTTGGTTTAGGAGGAGAATAATGAATGACCACAACCCCCACTCGCCGAACTCGAGCTCTCGCACTCGGCCCGCTTGACCACGCCCAAAGATTTACGGCATACAATGTCAATGGCTTCAAGTTTTGCACGGTTTCACGAGATCGTGGATTGCTCACCCAAAACTCGGTGTATATGGCACGTTTGGGACGAGGAGTTATGCGAGCAAAGCAGGACGGAACATGCGGTTCGGTGACGTCCCGTATTATGGAAAGCCGCTTGATGTGGTCGGATAACTTACCAAGGCATTTTCTCTCGTGACGCCGTTCAAGTGTTTGTGGGCGAATACGACAACGTCCCGGGACTCACGACCGATGACTTAGGCATCACATCGGTGAATTTCTCTCGCCCTATTCACACCGGTCGGGCCGAAGATGACGAGCCGTATATTCTCGCCTCGCAGGCCCATCGTGTTTATTATGTCGTCGATGAGAGGCACGGGATTGGAATATGGTGGTTCACCTAAAGCCTCGGGACCTTTATGACATGGGCGATGGTGAGAACGTCGCCTACGATTGTGAGCCGCTCCAAATTGCCGCTTTTGAAAACTTCTTCCCGCACGGCGATGACACTTTACCTATAGTTCGGACGTTTTTAAATAGACGCAATATGAAATATAAAAATTTTGATTTCACAAAAGTTTTATATATGTCTTATTCTAAATTCAACTCAAACATAACTTTTTATACAAACTTTTTTTGTAGGGATGCTTGTTGCATTGAGACGAAAAATTATCCCTTCTCTTCCTTTTATTTTATTTTTTAAAAAAATGTAAAAAAATTATTTTGTAGCGGTTCATGACCGCTACAAGAATAACAATAACCGCTACCAAAATTTGATTTGTAGCGGTTAATAACCGCTACTAATTAGATAAAACCGCTACCAAACTAACCGCTACAAAAACCGACACAACAACCGCTACAAAATGTTGCGCGAGATCAAAATAAATACCTCACCACCAACCGCTATAATTATATGTTTTCTCTCTGTCTTCTCTTATATTTTCACGTTTTCTCTCTTATATTTTCACGTTTTCTGAACGAGGCAAAGTGTTTGGATGGGGTAAGTGTCTCTAAACTTCATCAAATCTAGCCATTCTCGAAATATTTGTTTTTTCTTCTACCTCGATGATATTATTTTCTCTTATTTTACGTATATTTTGTCAATTCTCAACTTTCTTTCTACTTTCACCTACTTATTCTTTGATCAACTTTCCCACATTTTTGTTTTTTAAAATTCATTTTATTTAACTAACTCATAAATTGTTGATTCTCATTCTTTTTACACATTTAAAGACATCTTATACAGCTTTTCTATCAAATGTTAATATCCATTTATAATTAGTAAAAATATAAATGTTTATTAATTCAACATTTTATAATCACAAAAAAAATTTTGTAAATTTTTTTTTTTTCAATTTCATCTTTTTGTCGCGGTTATGACACCGCTACAAAAACGAAAATAACGAGGAACATCTGAAATTTAAAAATTAGGGCGAGAATTTGGTCACGGTGATATCACCGCGACAAAAAATTGTTTTGACACTTTTGTCACGGTTTTAAAAACCGCTACAAATAAAAAAAGCGGCAAAATTTTTTAAAGAATAATGGCTTGAAATTGGTCACGGTTCTATAACCGCGACAAAAAATTATTTAAACAAATTTGTCACGGTTTAATGACCGCGACAAATGTGATGGCCGAATGTTTTGTAGCGGTTTTTTGACCGCGACCTTAATAGCGACAAATTTAATGGCGGGAAAAATTTGTAGCGGTTTTTTGACCGCGACTAATGTGTTCATTAGTTGCCGGCTTAGCCTTATATAGTGGCGGTTTATGTGCGTTGAGTAGCGGTTTTTTTTAACCGCTACAAATTTCCTTGTTTCGGTCGTTTTTGTGGCGGTTTTAGTAACCGCGACAAATGTCATTTGTCACGTTTAAAACCGCTACTAATGTGTATTTTTAACCGCTACAAATGACCGGTTTTTTTGTAGTGGTAGTACTGTCATATGCGCGGATGATCTAGAAAATTACCGAATGGTGCCCCCATTTTTTTTTTAAGGGAAGTTTTAAATGCATTAAAAAACAAAAGAATATAAATAAGAAAAAAAAATATCAAAAAAATATTCATGAAATCAAGTAAATCCTGATGATGTAATAAGAGAGACAATTATTTTACAAACCTCGTTATTTAGAAAAGCAAGGCTAAGTGTCATTAGAAATGCAAATACATAAATTACAATGAAGGGTGGGCACTCAATAAGTTCAAGTACATATATTTTAATAAAAAAAGTATATTACAATAAAATAATTACAATGTCATCCTTCTAGGCCTTGTTTTTCGGAATTCCATTATAATTACCTTATTATCAGCGCTATCAAATACTATTTTTAAATATAAGGCACTAAACAATCATTCAACCATTCATCCCCCATCCGATTACAAAGTACATCTTGATATATTAAGAGTGGGCAATCATTCAAATATGTATTATCACTTTTTTTAAATAAAAAAAAAAAAAAAATCCCAAATTCAGGGGGCCAACGTAGATCCAGCATTGGTCATGTGGTCATCTGTTACAAAGCATCGCCATTAAAAGAATTTTTGTGGAGGAATCAAGCAATTGTAGGCGCTTCTCAAATGCTTAAAAGTCTCTTTATTCTGGATTCATAACACAGGTCTAGACTTGACATTACCTTACTGGAAATTTTAGCTTTAATTCCTGTTTTTTCCTCGGTTGGTATTAGTACTATTTCTCTTCCTACTTTTATTAGGCTTTCTAATTCGAATATTAGTACTCTTGCAGTTTGCAACATGTAAACTTAACTTCATATTTTAATATCATTTTGTCTTGTATGAAAAAAGAAATTAGAGACGAATCTTTGGTCACAGAGATTAGCCTTTGTTAGTGCAACATCATATCATTGCCCATTTTGATTCTTTTCTTTTTTTAAGGTAAAATGCCCATATTGATTCTTATCACCGGGGAATCTTAAGTTTTGTCTACTTTATATTCCTTTCACAGTACGTGTAACAAGTATGGACAGCTAGGTTGGCCCAATCTTGTTTAGTTATTTTAGTTAACGGTAAGGAAAATACTCGCTTCAATCCCTAAATTATTTAACTAATTTGGTAAATTAAGCAAATAAAATAAATTAATTAATCCGAACAAACGTGATATACTACCTCTAAAATATTCTTATGTAACATTAGATTATATATTATTTTAATTTATGTAACTTAATCTTGAAAAAAGAAGAAGATAGATACATAAAACAAAATAGATTGAAATCTTATATTTCGGACTAAATCTAACCCCCAACAACTAGCTAGCTCTTATGTCAGATTGTTAGGATCCAGAAGTGGTAACATTTAAAAAAACCTCCAGTGACATTAATGACCATTAAATTTTTTGAAATTAATTAAAATAGAGACTATGGTTTTGTATGGGAATTATTTTCTTTTTAGTTAATTTGGCATTCATTTATATTTTCAATACTTATTTTTAACATTTTAATAATCATATTTTCAATTTTTTTCATTAATCGTCGTAGAAATTTTCAATACTTATCTTTCATGCTTTCAATATATGTATATGGTTCTTGTAAATCTCTATGATTTTGATGATAACATAAACTTTACAATTTATGATTTAAAAGGAAATAACCTTTCAAGTGTTGAAGATGCGTTTACAAGTAATAACATGCTTATTAGTTTAATTTTCCGGTTCTTTATTTATAATAGAAGTACTTGAGAAGAAACTTCTATTATTTTGTTGGTTCATTTGGGTTTCAAACCAAAGTGAATTGATAACACTTTGTTTCAGGAAAGGAAAACATGATTTTAAAAAGGATTTAAAAGCTGTTTTTTTTAATTAAAAAAAAAACTTGATATGAGCAAACAATTACTGTTATATTCTTCTACTACTGAGATGGTAAATATAAATACTATTAGTCTCTATTCATTTATATTCTTCTTTTAAAAGATATCCACCCTCTTATAATAAGGAAAGTTCGATTTAGTGGAATAAAGTCGTCACTCTCAATGTAACCAATTAATATTGAAATTCTTATAAGGAAATGTGCTCAAGTATATAATAAACATTTCTCCTACTAGATGGGGTTAGCTATATGGATTGCATAACGCCAATGTGCTCTATAAAAAACTAGATTTTTAGATAAATTATTAACTAAAAGATTCTACTTTATAACGTAACCCCATTGAGTGTTTACTTCGTTCTTCTTCTATCTCTTTTTAAAGACTTCATACAATTTGATTGACCCTCCTCATCAGCACATCCAATAGCCTTTTTTAAATGTTCTAAACTACCTCAAATGATTTTCTACCATTTTCTTCTCAAAAAATCCCACTCAAATTCAATGCCACGAATGATCATTATGCATCTTTTTTCCCCCTTATATAACACATATAAATGTTAGCTACCCACTTTATATTAATGTTGTCCTTTTAAAACCTAACATTCACTACCATATAATATTGTTGGTATTATAGCAATGTGATAAAACTTCCCTTTTACGTTTTACCTTATTAGATAATCTCCAATATCAAATAACTTTAGTAGCTTTTCTCCATTTATACCACTCAGTTTGAATTTTATGATAAACATCACCATCAATTTCACTATCTTGTCATATAATTTATCCAAAATATTTAAACTTTGCCACTTGTGGAATGAATTGATCTCTCAATTTAACCTTCAAATAACTTCTACCTTTTTTTCTTATCAAAATTGTAATGTATGTGTTCTGTCTCACTCTTATTTAGACAAAAATCATTTTACTAAAAAATTCTTCATATCTCAAGTTTAAAGTTAACATCCTCTCTTGATTCAGCCAACAAACTATATCATTAACAAAATCATACAATTAGGGATATCTTCTTTTATAAGCTCCATTATAACGTTTATCACTAAATTAAAATTTATATTAAAATAAATTTTATTTACTTTTTGTATTTTGAATAAAATAAATTTTATTTACTAGCCTATCCTTCATCAAATTCTCTTATTTTGGTTAAAATTAAGTTATTTTTTCCTTTTTCTTAATTATTTTTTTACTTTTGAAAATAGTTATAAGTTAATTTTTGTAGACATATAAAATTTAATTAAAAATTTGATTAATGATTTTAATATATGCATACTTAAATAAACATGTTTATAAATATTTGTGCAAAAAATTTATTTAAAAATTAAAAATATTATAAGTTATATAATATCTCAAATATCAAAAAATATAATATCCAGAATTTATATTATTAATTAATAATATATGATGAATAAAAACATGCCTTTCAAATATGTTTTCAACCATGGTCTCATGGAAAAAAATAAAAGAACTTTTTTTAGTCATTTAAAATAAAATTAAATAAATAAGTTTCAATAAATGTGTTAAAAAGAACAATTTTAAAAAATTATAATATAATAAAAATTACTAATTTTTACAATATATTATAAATTTCAAACATATATGTATTGGAATTATTTTTTTGGTTGAATAAGAATTTTTTTAGGCAAATATAAATGTTTATTTATTTGTTGAAAGAGGGATATTTTAGTCAAAATAAACGATTAATAGTTAAACTTAACGGTCAACTAATGTTTAGATTGATGAATATTGAATCTCAAATATATATGGAATGTTTATGTAATACGCATTTTAATTTCAAAGAAGATTTATATATTTTTTCAAAATAAAGGGAATATTTTTGTAATTTAGATAAACTAATAGGGCGCTTAATGTATTTTACTCGAACATATTATATTATTAAACAGGCTAAGGGCATTTTCTAGGAGTATATTTTGGAAGCACATAAGGTACTTCTCCTTATGTGCTTTTTATATGCTTGTCCCTCTCAATTTTTTTAATATTTATTTTTATATATTTTGATTAAATTATATGCTACTTTCTCAAAACTTTTTTTGCATCCAATATCTTAAATTAATTAGTTTCCAGTTCTACATTCAGAAATACTTGCTCTGTAACACCAGTATCCTATAAACTAATTAATTTGAGATATTAGGTGGAAAAAAAAAAAAAATCAGAAAACAGCATATAGTTTAATCTAAATAAATAATACACACACACACACATATATATATATATATATAATTGCTTGTCCCTCTAATATATAAGAATCACATTAGGACAAGCACCTAATGTGATGCCGTATATTTCAGACCATAGAATGAAAAATGCAAAAGAAAAGTAAAGAAAAGCTCAAGGATTTTGATTCTTGCACCATAGTTATTTCTAATCCGTGACTGCATGGCACTATGACCAATAATATTTTTTTTTTACTTTTCAAAGGAGCATTGTTATTGATTTCAAACGTCATCGTTCCGATGATATCACAATTCACAGCAGCATTGGAGGAAAAACAAAAAAAAAAAAAAAAAAACAAACAAGAATTCAAGGAACGACAAAATCAAAGGAGGCCACTTGTTGACCAAGTTTAATTAGCTTCTTCAACTACAAGCACACACATACATGGTCCTTTTATAAGTATAATAATAATACATCAACTGGTTTACTCATTCAACTCATATATCAGATTCTCCAGTTTATGTGGTTGATTCAGATCAGCAGATAATAAACACTTTGATATTCTATATCTTCTGCTTTGAGTTTTATTAACTTTATAGTTTGGATCGATCGCAAAATGGGTGAAGGTGAGAGTAAGAGAAGAAGAAGAAGGGTTTCATCCATTTTCAGGTCCTTGAAGGTCTGCTTCAATGGTGGCCGCGGTGAGGTGAAGAAGAAGACGGTGGAAGCTGATCATAACGAGGTGGATCCTGAGGCGGCCATGGTCGCTGCTTCAAAGCATTTCTCTTCTCCATGCAAAGTGCGATTCAATTAATTAAAGGTTCTTCTTCAAGTGAATATCAATACGGGTCAAAAGAAAGGATCTTTTGAACTGTTTCATGGTGAAGTTCAAGAAAATGAGAGTCAGGGGGCTGCATGTGGTCCTTCATGTATGTAAGATCTAATTGAGAGTTTGATCTTAGTTTTAAATATAAGACCTACTTTACATTTTTTTTTTACCCATTGTTTTTCAAGTTAACACTTTTGATATTATTTCAACAATAATCATGTAGGAGAGGGAGGGAGGAAATTAGGGAAGATAATTAAGGTGTTCAATATAAAATATATATATTAACTAATTTAACTAATATATATTAACTAATTTAACTAACATCTTTAATATACTAAAATTAGTGAATAATTGAGTATTACATAAACAACAATGAGAGTATTTTAATACCATTTGAATAGCACCTAGTTTTTACATTGGTATTTTTTTCTAACAAATAAAAGAAAAATTAGCATGGTATGGTGTGTCTGTGAGACCCACTTGAATATAAAAAGTAGGATCCCGTTGTATTCTTTCATCTTTAGAAAATTGCTAAAAAATATCTCTTTCCAAATTTGTTATTTAAAGGTACCCAATTCAAATCCATAGGGCAGGTGTAACTCATCTTTAATGATGCGCATGCGTTTTTTCTTTAACACATAGTTGAAGAAAAGTTGCACACGGCTGAAAAAAGAAGATGCACCTAAACAAAATTCAAGCACTCTTGGGTAATAAATTTTGCAATAGAATTTTTTTCAATGATTTTGCCTTTTATCTTTCTCTAGTTTTATCATGTATTTAATCAAACATGTGGTTTGATGGGGAATATTTATGTTTTACTTTTTCCTCGCAAACCGCGGGCTAGCTAGCTAAATCCGCGGTTGTACATCCACGCAACAAGATTAAATATTAATTGTCGATGTGATTGAGAATAATTTGTCATTAATAGTGGTTGTTAGAGATCATTATCTATCTCCATTTTGTAGTAAGAAAGGTCATCATCTCAAATATATAAACTCTATGGTATATGTGTGTGCGCGCTCGCATGCGTGAGGGTGCATGTAAAAGGGAATTTACTATATATGTGATGCCCTCATCCACGTGTGCCAATCTCTTATTATTACTTCTTTAATGTAGAACCTAATTGAGGAATTGATCTTGATTTTTATATAAGACATATTTATTATATTTGTTAATCTTTTCCAAAATTATCCTATTAACACTCTGTTAATCATAATCAAGTAAAAACCCTCATCCACGTCCCCGATCTCTTAGTATTAGGACTAAACACTACTACAAAAAATTGGATATCACTACCCCAAAAAACGTCCTTATTTATAAATAGGAAGTAAAAAATGAAGGCAGTGGCATTCTTGTAAATATATAGAAGGAAAATAAGGTTTTCGGCCCGAATAAAAGTTTAGGACTTGTAAAATTGATTTTTGGCGTTCTAACAATTTTTCAAGACGCTTTAAGTAGTTTTGCGCGAGAATTTTTCGTTTGGCGCCATGGTATTTGATGTTCTTTAGAGTAAAAAATAGGTTTTTATCGTCCTAAACTACATTCAGGACGCCTAATAGCCAGAATTTTCTGTTTGCCGCCATGTGGGATTTTTTTTTTTGTTTGGCGCCGTGGGTCATAAGGCGACCTGAATTTTATTCAGTCGCCCAAATTCCAAAAAAATTGAGCGCCATGAGATTTATTTTGTTTGGCGCCATGAGATTTTTCATTTATTACGCGACTTCGAATAGAATTCGTGTCGCCCAAATTGCAATAAATATTCGCGCCATGGGATTTATTTTAATAAAATTTATTTGTTTGGCGGAATTTAGACGACCCGATTACATTTCGGTCGTTTCAATTGGAATATAGGCGACCAAATAAATTCAGTCGCGCAAATTACAATAAATTTTGGGGCAATGGGATTTATTTTAATAAAATTTATTTGTTTGGCGCTAACAGCCGCTGGCGACGAAATACTTCAGTCGTCTATTTTGGAATTTAGGTGACCCGATAGCAACTCAGTCGCCTAAATTGGAATATAGGCGACTGAATGAGATTCAGTCGCCTATATTGCAACTTAGGCGACTGAATTGCTATCGAGTCGCATAAATTGAAAAATAGACGACCAAGGGCTTTCGTGTCGCCTAAAATTGCTTTTTATTTCGTAACTTCCATCGCCGATCATTCACTCTGTCGCGGCTTCCTTCTTCCCAAACCCTAAAACCCAAATCATCCGCTACCTCCTCCACTCACGGCGCCATCGCGGCATCGCTTGATTCAATTGTCGCCGTCGTGCTCCTTTATCGACCTGACCAAAACTCGTTCTCGTCGGCTGATCGTTCTCTCTCGCTCACTCCGACGCTCGTTCTCTCTCGCTCGTCCATTTCGATTCGGGTAGTGATCTGTTAGATTCATTCGAAGAAGGCATCTTTCAATCCTTGGCCATTTTTCGGATTGTTCATCAATTGGGTTCATGACTTGGGTTCACTTGAGCACAGTTACGGATGGTGCAAACCTTCAGGTATTCATCATTTTTTCCCTTTTGAATTTCTCTTTTACTATTTTCAAAATCTTTGTATAGAATAGGATCGTCATATATATGATTTATCACACGAATCTGAACCTTTTATATTTTAGATAATTGTGTAAAAGAAGTGAATTCATTAATCCAAAATGTTTTGTTCTCTATATGCTTTGTTCAAATGATTTCACGTAAGTTTGTTTCAAGTGAAAATGACAAATGAAGTTTAAAAGTAAATTGTTTTGAGCCTATAGATGTCTTAAACTGAGTTATATGGTGATAGTAAATTGTCTCCTATGAATTATGAAACACCTCTATTTTTCTTGTCTCTAAATATTGTGAAGAAATGCTGATAAATAGATTGATCATTAAAATTGTGATGGCTCATGGTGGGGATGAATGCATAAGATAAATTAGTAATCTTTCTGAATAGAGTATGTATGTTAGCTGCATTGTGAGTTTATATGAAGCACTCGGTCGACTTTTTTAGCAAAGGATTTTATAGAGAGCTTTTCCGGGACAATCTTTGGTGACTTTGGTGGTACCTTCTCTAGTTGTTTTGATTAGTTGGGCAAATTGTCATTTATTCTAGCATAATTTTCAAGACAATCATGCATGTTTAACTAATGTTTTCTCGTGAATATGAGGTTTGATTTTGGAAATAGATCACTGTCATATGAGGTTAGATTTTGGAATATGAGGTTAGATCACTTGTTTAATTCTGGAAATAGATCACTGTCATATGAGGTTTTATTTTGCCATTATACCTACCGCATTTGATTTTCCAATAGCCAAGACTTGAGAATTTTGTTGAATCATACCATCATAACTGATTTGCTAAAAGTTTTATGTGTGCTTCTTGGTTGGGAGGTGTTTGATTTGCTTTTGTGGTACTGTGATTATTACTAGGTGGCTCTCATTCACTTTAGCATTAGAGTTGAGCTAAATTCTATATGCTAAAACCTTGAAATTCTGTTAAGCTTTGTGTGCAAAAGTCATTGCTGCTATATATATTTGCCTCTTGTCGCATATCAGTGTTATTGCCAATTGAAGGGAATGTTGATGCTATCTAATTGCTGCATTAAATTGTGAAAGCTGTTGTGAAATTTTGGAGATTAATTGCCTCCAAATGTGAGAAAAATTTGTTGTCATAGTGGTGCTTTGTTTGTTGTTTTGGTCTCGTTTTAGTAACCTAAATCTAGGTCATACCTTCTTTCTTTTCTGTTGTTGAATTTGCTGAAAGTTTCTGACTGCTACACTTTAATTCATTATCAGGTGACTTTCCTGAACTTGTCTTCTTAGGCTCTATAGTTGAAGTTTTCTCTTTGGAGTTGTTGATATTCTTGCATCCTCATGGTTATGTTGGAAGCTAAGTTGTGAATTTGATTGATTTTGTTGAACTGATCTGAGCTGAATACAAAACATCTATATTGTCATTCTCTTGTATGATCTTGTATGTGTAGCCAATATTCTTTTGTTGAAGTCACTTTTACAATTTTCTTATTGAACCTTCCGTATTCATTGTTATTTCACCTTCTTTTGATGGAATGCACATGCATATAATTCATACAAATCATAATATATTTTACATTCATTGTTATCTATTGTCATTCACCGCATATGCGCTTAATTATTTTGTGAAGTATTTGCAAGAATTGGCCAAACAAAACAGCAAGCATATTTTTTTAAAAATAATAATAAT
Organism: Acacia acuminata; assembly: GCA_019022655.1. Taxonomy (NCBI): domain Eukaryota; kingdom Viridiplantae; phylum Streptophyta; class Magnoliopsida; order Fabales; family Fabaceae; genus Acacia; species Acacia acuminata. The sequence continues at coordinate 2,807,752 of JAFJYI010000028.1, read as the reverse complement.
TTAAGGCGACACAAAATCAATTCGGCGTCTTTTGGATCATAGAGGCGACGATTAGTAACCAGGTCGCCTAAAATGATAAAAAGAACAACCTGGCCCCATAAGAAGCGACTGAAAAAGCATTCGGTCGCCCAATATGAAGCGACCTGAAATTGTTTCTATGAGGCGACCTGATTTGTGTTGAGGTCGCCTATTATGAGGCGACCTGAAACAATTTCAGGTCGCTAAATATACTACTATACTCTCCCCGACGTCCCGTAGAATAAGGACGTTAATTGGGTCTTTTTTAGGTCGTCTTTTAGGTATTTTGTAGTAGTGAAAGGGAGTAATTGCCATTTTTATGGCAGTTTCGTCGCCCCTAGATTATAAGAACACACAGAGTATTGGAGAATAGCGAGAAAGTAATAAAGCGATTCCCATAAGTTTATAAATTAATATCATTAAAAGGAGACAAAAGTTGAATCGGTCCGAATGAAAATAAACTTGATGACCACGTTTAGAGCTTATTCAAGCAAGAAACACCCACACACACACTAGTGCAAAAAAGGCTTTAAGACCGCCTCATTTAGAGCGGACAATGGACACCCTTGGTCTTAAAGGAATGACCGTGGCGGCTCCGTAAATATAAAGAACTTCTTGCACCGGACCAATTTTTCACCGCTCTTAAAAACATTATTGAGACCGACTAAAATACAACCGGTCTTAAAAATTGAACTGAAATTTCAATTACTTTCTAAATATATCTCATATAGCCGTACTTATATTTTCTCGCGGTAAAACATAATAAGGAAAAATTTAAATATAAAAAGTCTAAAGTTTTAAGACCGAACTTATCAAGAAGACGGTCTTAAAAGTTTTCTTTCAAGACCGGACATATGATACTTCCGGTACGAAAAAGTTCATTAATATTAAGACCGGCGTTTTAAAAGGAACGGTCTTAAAGGTTAAACTTTTAAGATCGACGTTTAATATGACCGGGATTAATGTAAATATTAAGACCATCTCTTTCTCGGTCTTAAAAATCCACGCAAGTTATACATTTCTTCGCGCGAAAGCTTTTGTTACTCGTGGAGAACCTCCGTTCACGTTCCGAAACCCTTCCCGTTGCATTACCTCTTTCCTCGCCCACGTACCATCAGCCCCCGTTACTCTCTCATTTGCTCGGGCATTCCTCTCTTCCCCGTCTCGAAAATGGACGGTGAAAACGAATCTATTCGTGTTCCGGCAACGCGCCTCGGTGTGACGGGTGTGAGTGAGAACGAACCCTCTTCATCTCACAATGAGGCTCGTAATCGCCCGCACGCCGTGGTAGAAGAGGCACACGAATGATGGATGTGACCCTAAGCCTGGACTTCGGGTCAAAGCTCGAGATTCGTTTAATGCAAGGTTGGAACCCGTCGGTCCTAATAAAAGCAAATATAATAGTTTTTTCGGTACTGTCTAGCACGCAAGCAAGGTTAGCATCTTGACGATGAGTGGAAAAGTGTGGACTCTAAGAATGTAAAGGATCCTATTTGGGAGACTATCCGGTTACATACACTCGTCCCTAACAAGCGGAAGTTGAAAGACAAGACATTGTCTTATTGTGCTGATCGGTGGAGGAAATTTAAGACCTTTCTCGCTAACACGTATATTTTCTCGATGTTCCGCCCGCCAAACATCCTTGGGAAGTTTACACATTTATTGATGAACGAATTTGGCGACAATTTGTTCTTCTCGGACCACTCTTGAAGCTCGGTGAGTTTATATTTAGTTTTGTTTTCCCTTTTGTTTGCTTATTAACCTGTGCGGATATGTGAATGTTATTGGATATGTGAATGTTATTGTGTTCATCTAATCCTGTTAGTTATATAATGGTTCGGTGTGTGAATAGAAGTATACATTTCCGCCTTTGTCTATGCAAGTCGATATGTCAACCCCGAAAAGGTAAATTACGATGAGAAGGTATTAATTGTGTAATGGTTTGTCTTGCAAAGGAGGAAATGAATAGTCTTAAAAGGGGGAAACTTTATATACCCAATTGTTACTATCTAATGGGGACTGCCGATCCCACTGGATGCCTTAAAAAGGATCAAGTTTGTATTATTCTCGTAAGCATAATTCTCTTTTGTTTCTTAACCTATCTATCTAGCTAGCACTACAAAACATAGCTCCAATTTCTTCTACAATTCTACATTTTCCTTAAATAAAATGTTGAAACTTGATGAAGTGAAGAATTTGACTACCGTTTGATTGACGTTCATATGAAGCGTAAGTTCTCTAATTTCTGTAGTGACATGCATGGCTGGAATTCATAATTAATAGATGTTTTCAATCCCGATTCACGTAAAAGAAGGGAACAAGCACAGGAGATAGGTAGAAAGAATGATTGCCCTCATAGGGCTTCTCGCGGATATCAAAAGGCTAAAAAAGATTTGATGGCTGCCAGCGGAAGAGATTGGATGATGAAGCGAATCCAATCCTTTTGTGATACATGCTCCTCCATCTCCAATACGTCGCGAGGATTTGTGGTTGCATATTCGGCAAAAGCCAAGCGGCGCTACACGAGTGAACAAACTCGTCTAGTTGCTTTGAAAGAATTGTAAGTATCGTTATTGTTATTTTTTAGTTACTAAACATGTTTCATTACTAAGCTTCTCGTTATCCGTATCTTACAGAAGATCTTAAAAAGAAAGAAGCAGAGGATCTTTTGTGTCGGACGGGAAGAATGATGTTCGACCATTGCGACCGGAAAATCGGATCACCCCGGGCGTGTAAGGGGGATTGAAGGACGGGTAGGCATAAAGCAAGTCTTTGGTACATCCAAACGCCATAGACAAAGTATGGTTACCCGGGAGGAGATGGACCGACGCTGGCTGCTAATAAAGCTTCAATGACGCAATGTTTCAATCCGAGATGAGCCGATGAAGGAGGAACTGAGTCGGTGAGGCTGCTTTTGAGCAATCGTCCGAGACCGTGTTCCCTTCACACACTCATCTCGCAACGTGCAAACGAGCACTAGAGGGAGCTGCATTGTTGGACAATCGAGCAACCTTGTGACCTTTATGTGGAGGATCCCGATCATCATGATGGACGATTATTGGTTGCAAAAGGGACTGTTCACAACTTGGGATCAACCGTACACCACCAACAAATGCCCGATGATGAAGTCGAGTGTCGGTTGAAAAGGTGATCATTGATGCACGCTCCCTCTCCAAACCGATGAGCCGAAGCTTGTGAGTGATGTCAAGGGAACCTTCATCCCTTGGCCGGTGAAGCTTGTACATGTCTCTACTTTTGCTCCCCGAAGCTTCAACCCTCCTCCTCAAATTCCATCCCTCGTCAAGCTCCATCCCCTCCTCAAGCTCTATCCCCATCGCTAAGTTGGTCGCTGGCGCCGAGGAAAAAATATCCGATCTCGATGAAGAGTGGATATTTTAAGGATAAATCGTGGCCTCGCCAATGAAGTAGTAGGCGTCTCATCCTATGCCCGTTCAAGTTGACACCGTTGATGTTGAGTCCCCGTCCGCTTCCTCGACAGAGCTTACGATGCGTTGTTAGAATTTTTATGAAGTAAGTATCTTCTGTCTATGAGTACATAATTTAAATGCATCGTTTAGACATACATACATATATACTAATTCCCTGATCGATGTCATTATTGTAGGTTCTTGCATCATGAATTGGTTCAAAATGGCAGGATCAACGATTTTGGATTCTTGTGCCCTGTCTATTCAAGTCAAACATCCATGCAGGAGAGACAGACGTACATATCAAAGAGGGTGTGTGAAGTGAAAAGAAAGTTGTACTTTTATCCATTCTTCCATAGGTACATATCAAAAATCTTGTCCGCAATTCACTTAATTCTGCTACATATATCACTGAATATAGTTTACTGCTGTGAATTTTCAGCCGCCACGGCGTTGGTCCTCATGTGCATGGAGGAGTATAAAGTTATCTTCTTATGCTCCACTCACGGTGAGCCATTGCCTACGTTGGTGCGGACCATCAACGAGTAAGCATGTCATTTTGATTCTCTTGTCTCGAATCTCTCTACCGTGAATTTTCAAAGAATCATTGATAAATTTGTGATTTTGATGATAGTGCCATGAGGACCTTCCAAAGAGTAGAAAAGAAAATGTGTGGTACTCGGACAACCTCATATGGTACATGACCAGGGTTGGTACAATATTTGTAGCACACTTGCCTTGTGAACTTGGTCATTAAGCTATATATATATATATGCTCTTATATATATTTCTTGTTCTTTTTAGAACCGGCGTCCAACTTATGTGGCCAGTACATCATGAAACACATGTATGATATTACCACGCGAGGGGATACTAAATTAACTGCAAAGGTAAATGTATTTGATGTTACATATTATGCAAGTTAATTCGGTTTACGGCTTATTGTTACAAATGAAATATGCACGCAAGTTAATTCATTCTTTGTCTTTGATGTTACGTATGTTTCAATGCAAAACTCCCTTTTCTCATGATGAACCGGAGCACATACGCAATGTGTTTTGTGAATATCTCGTATGGTCCGATCTTAGAGTCACAAAAAGGACAATAATTAATGTCCTAAATTCATTTGTAAGTATATTCCGTAGCAACAATAATCGATCTTAGTAAATTTGTTTATTTTTTTGAACAATTCATTTGTAAATATACATAGGCAATGTAAAATTCAATAAATAAATTTAGTTAATTTTTCGAACAATTTTCTTGTGTCCATTTTGGGTTTCGAATGTATTATTGGATGGTGGATATAGCTATTTAATTTAGTGTTGGAAATTTGAGACTTTTAGGACCGTTCATTAACAAAGATGTCCGGCCTTAAAGGTCCGCAAAAGTCTTCTGTTATAAGTATGAGACTTTTAGGACCGTATATTGCTTTAGTGTCCGCTCCTTAAAGCTTAAAAGTCCACATGAACTTTTAGGTCCTGACGTATTATAAAAGGTCGGTCTTAAAAGTCACTCTCAAAAGCCAGCTTAACTTTTAGGACCGTGTTATTATAAATAATCGGTCTTAAAAGTCCTTTGCTTACAAGTCTGCTTAACTTTTAGGACCGTATGTTTTTATTTGTGCGATCTTAAAAGTCAGTTACCTTTAAATACCTCTTTTTAGACAAATTAAATGGATAGGGTTGAAGACAATCGAGGTTCTCGGCGTTCGCTCAAGCTAGGTCCTTCATTATCGTCGTTTTACCTTTCCATGTGTAGAGCAAAGACATTATCGGTGTCCCTTTTATTTTGTCTTTTGTCTTTTTGTCGGAAAAAGAAGGAAGATAATGAAAAGGACACTTTGTTTCTAACATGGGGAGGTAAAACCGACGATAACGAAGGTCCAACCTTAAGAAGAATAGTCACTTTGTTTGTTCTTATCCGAATAAGGTAAAAGATCCTTTTTTTTGTATGTTCTTAACTATATTCTCAGTGAATTTCGTTGTTGGATTTACACGAGGACAATGTTTTGTTTGTTTCCTTTTTGTCGGAAAAAGAAAGACGAGAATGAAAAGGACAAGAGGCAATCGGATATGGAAACCAAAGCTGACAAAAATGGCAGTGTTTTTAGGACCGTCGATTTACTAACTAAAGTCTTCGTTCTTTTATTTTAGGTTTTTTAGTCTACCATTATCCATCCTTCATAGTTGCTTGTTTATTGCTTTCCAGTTCGAGATAATGGATAAAGTACTAAACTCGCACGAGAACAAAATTTAAAAATATTGTATTTACTAATTTTTTTACGCCGCCCTATAGGGGCGGCGATCACAAAAAAAAAAAAAAAAAAAAAAAAATGCAACAAAAAAAAAACTAATCCCTCTCGTAGTCGGAGAGGGAGGGGCGTCAGTCGTCGAGTTTTCGTGAGTCGTCGAGTCGTCTTCGCGGGATCGTAGTTCACGTCATTGGCGTGGAATACCATGTTCGGCTTGTTGTTCATGATATGAGCAAGCTGAACCAATTGGCCCAAATGTCGATCGATTTGATCGACGCGGGCCACTGATGGATCGCACCAACTGCTTCACGGTCGGATTTGGAGGAGGCGGTGGCGGAGGCCGAGGTTGAAGAGGAGGAGGAGCAAACGGAGGACACAGGGAGCCCATTACGGTGGGGGCTGAGGTTGAAGAGGAGGAGGAGGAAACGGAGGACCTGGGGGAGAAGAATGTGAAGAAAGTACAGTAACAACGAGTTTAAATAGAGAACCCATCCTGAACAATGTGAAACGCCTAGTTGGGAAGTTTATCTGGAAGCCGAAGAGACTCTGCATCATTCATTTGAGCAGTGTGTAAGTACCGGGTAAATGATAAAAGGTCGGTCTTAAAAGTAAGACTTTTAGGACTGGACTTATTATAAAAGATCGGTCTAAACAAAAAGGTCGGTCTTAAAAGTAATTTAGACTTTTAGGATCGGATATTTTAAAAAACGTCGGTCTTAAAATAAAATGAATTGCAAAAATATTAAATAATGGAATTTTATACCGCGTACCTATAACTCCTTATTAATTCCTCACTACCTCGTAACTCCAAACTACGTACGTGGCTATCTGAGAACAGCTCTCTGCCTTTATTAATTAACTCCTCATACCTCTCGCCCTAACTCAAACCATGGTTAGATTCAAGAGAACCGCTCGTAGGGGTGCTCTTAGTCGTGATGCTCGTGCCTTCCGTCGATCGTTATACGGTGCGCCTCCTCCATCGAGAGTCCGTCCTATTGTGACAGGAGAGTCTCGGGTCGTTGGACCCATTGTTATTTCTTCGGATGATGAAGAGGTTCCCGCTCCCCCTCTCCAACCTCTTGGCCCTACCGCGACTACTATTGACCCCTCTCCTCTTTCCTCTAATGAAGCATTGTGGGTGAATCGAGTAAGACAAACTTGCGATCTCCTGGGGGAAATTAATGTTGTTCATGCCAAATCGCCAAGGCTTTGGAGGATAATAAGCTTTAGGAGATGTTTAGTTAGATTCTTGTTTTTGATAATTTTTTGCTTGTTTTTCTTTTGTATTTTTTCTTGTGTACGTGCATATGCAAGTAATATATGTAATTAAAGAAACTCCTGTTTTCCTTTAATTTTTATTCATTTAGTTCTTTGCGCTCGCCAAATCCTTTTTTAGAAATCACAAAAATGAGGAATTTTAGGACCGGAGTATTATAAAAACGGTCTTAAAAAATTGTATATATAGAACCGTCTACTTTTTAATGAACCGGTTTAATTGTCTCAATTTAGGTCCTGAGTATTATAAAACTCGGTCTTAATAAAATCCCAAATATAAAACATGTCTCGCTCTAACGTCGCGCGGAATATTAAATTTCCCTCTCGAACTTCTCTTGTCGCGCCTAAAGTGTTACTCGTTCTCGCCGCCACTTACTTCGTTCGCGTTGCTCTCTCGACAATCACTTTCTCGGTTCCTTAGCTAAACGTCTATAGACAAAGCTGTAAGAGGTGTTTCGGTTATATAACTTTATGATTTTCCCGCTCATCGTTCGGGTTTTTCCTGGGTTGAGCGAAATCGATCAAATGTTCTTGTGGGTTTCTGTTGAAAATGGATATTGTATTTTGAAGATTATAATTGCACTTTAGACCTACCTAACCGACCAATAAATGTTTTTAGGTTACTCTTGCATGCCGCAACATCAACGTTCGTGGCGGGAGAAGAAAGACTAAGCAAACGCATTTGAATTTATATGATACTGGTGAGTCCACAAGACCTTCACGCGATGCATTTAATTTCCTCGTCATGCATTTATTTTGGTTCTTGGATTCACCTGCGATACATTTATGACCAAAAGTGATTCTTCGTTCGCATTTAATGAGCAAGTTTATCTGAAAAAAAAAGGAAAACAAAAGACATAACCGACATTTGAGCATATATATGTATGTTGAATCTTTCCGTCTATATATATAGGAATTCTACTATGGATCACGGTTGGATAAATGCTAAACGCAGACGAGTGTTGAATATCGAGAATGGGGTGAGGGACTTTATAAAATTTGCTAAACAAAATGCCTATACCGAGGGTGGGAAGTTTTATTGCCCTTGTGTAAAATGTTTGAATGAGAGGCGACTAAGTCCCGAAGTTATACACACACATTTAATTTGTGAAGGAATTTGTAAGACTTATACGGATATGGGTATGGCATGGTGAAAAAATACCAAGTGGTCTCAACATAGGGAAGTGGCCTTTGATGATAATGACACGGATATGGATGATCACATGAGGACATTATCCGTGATGTAGGAGAAGAGGCTTTTCATCAATCACATGCATATGGTAATATGTGCGGTGATGCGAGACCCTCTATACCGTGGGTGTAAAAAATACCAATTGTTGAATGCTGTATTAAAATTGGTAAGCTTGAAGGCACGTCATGGATGGAGCGATAAGAGTTTTTCAGAAATGCTTGAGGCTTTTAAGGACATGCTTCCGGATGATAATGTGTTGCCGCATCGAGACTATGATGCTAAGAAAATACTTTGTCCACTCGGGGATGGAGTACAAAAAGATCCATGCATGCCGAATGATTGCGTGTTGTATAGAAAAGAGTTTGAAGAGGAGCAGAATTGTCCGAAATGTGAAACCCCAAGGTACAAGTCAAATAAGGGGCCTGCAAAAGTGTTGTGGTATCTTCCAATCATACCAAGGTTCAAGCGGTTGTTTGCGAATGAAAATGATGCAAAAAATTTGACGTGGCATGCGAGATGAGAGGATTTACGATGGAAAGCTTCGACATCCGGCGATTCTTCTCAATGGAAGAAAATCGATCAATTATTTCCGAACTTCGGCGAAGAACCTAAGAACCTTAGGCTTGCCCTTAGCACGGATGGCATGAATCCATATGGAAGCCTTAGCAAAGATACATAGTTCATGGCCTGTACTACGATTATTTACAACTTATCTCCAATGTTATGCTTGAAACGAAAGTACATCATGTCTTGTCTATGTTGATTTCGGGACCGAAAACAACCCGGAAATGACATTGATGTTTACCTTCAGCCCTTGATTGAAGACTTGAAGGAGTTGTGGGCGAAAGGTGTTGATGTTTTGACTCTTTCAAGAAGGAGGTGTTTAAAATGCGAGCCATGATATTTTGTACTATAAACGACTTCCCGAAGATATGGGAACTTGTCGGGGTATAGTGTAAAAGGCCATAAAGCATGTCCGGTTTGTGAAGAAGGCACACGCTATCATCAACTTCAACATGGAAGAAAGACGGTTATCTTGGACATAGGAGATTTCTTAGACGGGGCCACGCATATCGTCGATTGAAGAAAGCCTTTTTTGGTGGCCAAGAGTATGAAGATGCTCCGGTGGCATTGATGGGAGCAAGTTTATGAAAAGGTGAAAAATATCAATGTCGTATTCGGTAAGACTGCAAAGAGTAGAAAAGAAACAAATATATGGAAAAAGAGATCTGTATTCTTCGATCTTCCATATTGGCGCAATCTTGATGTGAGACACAAGGTATTGATGTCATGCATGTGGAGAAAAACGTATGTGATAGTATTGTCGGCACGCTTCTCAACATACAAGGTAGTTCCAAGGATGGTATGAAGGCAAGATTGGATCCGATAGCAATGGGAATACGCGAAGAGTTACATCCAAGGCCGGATGGGCGAGAACTTATTGTCCCCGGCTTCTCATACTTTGTCTAAGGATGAGAAACGAAGTTTTTTGTGAGTGTTTACATGGCACAAAAGTTCCCACGGGGTATTCTTCAAATTTTAAGAGACTTGTATCGATGAAGGACTTGAAATTAGTAGGCCAAAAGTCTCATGATTGTCATGTCTTGATGCAACATGCTACTCCCATAGCTATTCGAGGCATCGCCGAATATGATCTTCGGGTCGTTTGACTAGACTTTGTGTCTTCTTCAATGCGCTTTGTAGTAAAGTTTTTGAGATTGAAAAGTTGGATGAATTGGAGAATGAATGATATCTTATCTTGTGCCACCTTGAGAAGCTTTTTGTTCCTACATTTTTTGACATCATGGTTCATCTAATTGTTCATCTAGTGAGGAGATAAAGATGTGCGGCCCTATCCATTTACGGTGGATGTACCCAATTGAAAGATCTATGAAATTCCTAAAAGGGTACGTGAAGAACGCATACCGGCCGAAGCATCGATTGTTCAGAAATATGTTTCGAAGAAGCCATGGAATTTTGTCAAGATTATTTGGCCAAAGTAAGACATATTGGGCTTCAAAACGTCGGATGCTTTGGGGAGTAGACGAGGAGCTTCCGTAAAGAGCGTGGATCCGATGAATTGTCACAAGTCCACTTATACATCTTGAATAACGTCGATGAAGTTCAAGCCAACATAGCTGAACATAAAGCGGTTGTAAGGAAAGAAAATCATCGAATGACTGAACAAAGGTTGATTAGGGAGCATAACAGAACTTTTGCAAACTGGTTCAAACAAGAGGTCGAGGGAGAGGAATATGTTTCTGAAATGGTTAGCAGGTGGTCCTGAGGTTGATGTCATAAGTTAGAATTCGTATGTGATCAATGGTTATACATTTTACACGAAGTCCCTAGATGATACGAGCACGAATCGAAAGAGTGTTATGTTAGAGGCTGAATCTATGCACTTCTCCAAATCCCGAAAGACAAGAGCCCTTTATTGGCGGTCATGCCATATTATGGGGTTATTGAAGAGATTTGGGAGGTGGACTATGTGAAAATTAGATTTCTCATTTTCAAATGCAAGTGGGTTAATGTCAATAATGGTGTTCGGATCGATCGGCTAGGATTTACATTAGTCGATGTCAATGGTAGAAGTTTTGGAGATGAACCTTTTATTATGGCGAGACTGTGCAAAACAAGTGTTCTATATCACCGATCAAGAAAATAAAATGTGGTCTGTAGCTCTCCAAGGAAAGAGGGTCATTGATATTGATGAGGAAATGAATTCAAATTATGGTATTCCCTGAGAGTACTCCTTTTTCAAGGGGTCTACCTGGACATGAACGAAGAAGATGAAGCGGATAATGAACCCGGCATAAGAAGTGATCATCAAGAAGGGATATGGGAAGATATCACTTTATAAAAGAGTCAATTCATAAGGTAATATTCATATGCAGATTTCTTTGAAGACTTTAAGGCTTTAATTATATATATTATATTCCTTCTATCTATGTTCATAGTTAATGTCACTGACTATGAATTTTGTTCTTGTTTTATTTTTGTGGCGGGATCCGATCCAAAGGGGCATGTTATATAAGAGGATGTTACGTTGTTGGGTGGGGAATCGATGAAGGCATGGTGAATATTATTTTGGGCGCATGTATGTTGTACTTGTAACTTATTGTATTTGTAAGTAAGTTATCTTATTGTATGAATTAATTTAGGTGTTGTAGTCATAGTAATCATTAATTAAGAGGCCAAATAGCTCATGGTGAATAATATTTGTATTCTTTTTTCCAATTCAATTTATTCAAATAATTGTTCATAGCTTGTAGCTTAAAGTATCGACTTTTATGTCTTTGGATTGGGTGGTGGATTTGTGTATATATATAATCGGAAGAACAACAGGGAAAAATTCAGGAAAATTTAGGCCGGAAATAATAAGCGGTCTTAAATGTTCACTTGTTAAAACCGGATGTAATTATATGACCGGTCTTAAAGGTCGACTACTTTTGAGTTTTGATATTAAACCCTGGTCTTAAAAGTTGGTCTTTTAAGACCGGTATATTTAGACGTCCGGTCTTAAATCAAAATCTTTAAGACCGGATGTATTTATCATCCACTCTTGAAAGTCGGTCTTTTAAGACCATGTATAATTAGTCGTCTGGTCTTAGAAGCCGCTATTTTTCGACCGTATGTGTCTTGTCCGGTCTTATAATTCCAATCTTTTAAAAGCGGCCTATTTTTTGGCCGGTCTTAAAAGTTGAGCTTTAGGACCGAACAAAAAATATTTCGGCTTTATTTAGTACAACTTTTTAAGACCGACGTTTTTAAATGTCCGGTCTTAAAATAGTTTCTTTAAGACCGGTTCGAGTCCGGTCTTAAATGGTAGACTTTTAATACCGGGCATTTGGACAAGACCGTCGCATGTCCGGTCTTACGACCCCTCTTTTCGTCCGGTCTTAAAAGCCTTTTTGCACTAATGACACGTGTATGAGTGTGTAGTTAATGAACAAAAGATCGAAGACAAATCAGTATGACGTAATATAAATACTCGTATAATTAATTGTGTAAACATGAGATGCTGAAATCAATAGCATATTAACTTGCCGGCTAAATATTTTTGGCAGTTCAAACGAAAAACAGAAAAAGATAGAAATAATATAGTTTCAGTATTATACGAGCGTACTGCAGAAAAAAGAGTATTTCTTTTCTCAGAAGATAATTACATGATTATAGAGGAACAACTGCAGAAAAAAGAGTATTTCTTTTCTAAGACATATTCACCTAATTTCTAAAATATTCAGGTTATATTTCTTAATTCCCCTATTTCTATTCTTCTTTGATTATCGTTGAAGGAACAATAGAAAACTAATTATTGTTAAGGGAGCACCAATAAAGTTAAATTATAAAAAGATTGACAAACATAAAAACTTTGTCTTATTTTAGGATAAAGATTAATCTTTAAATATATTTTATATTAAATACTGCAGGGAGCAATAAAGTCGTATATGCATGGGGTTGGCAAGAAACCAAACACTTCAATCTTTTGAGTCTGTATAATTATTTAACAAATGCCACTTTAAAATTTTCTTACCATTTCTTTGGCGCACAGTTTTTCTACAATTTATCGAGCAGTTTTCAAATCTTTGTTAAGATCATCGAAATAAAAAGTGGAGCGCGTCATGAAAGATTCTTCATAGTGAAAAAAATTTACAATTATGTTCATGCAAAGTACATGTTTCCTTACAAGATGATGGACACATTTATCCTTTGTCATGTAAAAAGAATGTCATTATTACAAATCTAGTTCTTGATAAAGTACAATAACATCGTACGCATAATGTTGCCAATAAGCAAAGCATGTTGGCGTATTAACCTCACCGTGCTATTTTGCATATGTCATCGTACTCCACTGCCTTGAGGACTCTCCCATCATAAGAACCCTTTTTTTATCTGCACAAAAGTGGTCTGTATCAACCCCTAACAATCTTGTTATATATCCTCTATAAGCTCCATTTACTATCTTCACAAGACCACCAATTCGGGGAATCATAGTTTCAAGCTCAGCTTGATCCACTCTAAGCACATTATTGCTTTCAAGCATTTCTATTTCCCAAACATACTTGTCTATCACTTTTAATACAACGCCCTTTTGCTTGTAATACCCTTTATCAGCAAAAGCTTTGCTCATGACCTTAACAATTCCCTCATACAACCAATAATCATTTCTATTAACCTTCTCCTCCTTCTTCTCTTCCTACTCTATCAATTCATCGAATGTTGTTTTCCAACCACCATCTTTTTTCTTTTCAAAGAGCCTTTGTTTTCCAACCACCATCTTTTTTCTTTTCAAAAAGCCTTTGTTTTCCAACCACCATCTTTTTTCTTTTCAAAGAGCCTTTGTTTTCCAACCACCATCTTTTTCCTTTTCAAAGAGCCTTTGTTTTCCAACCACCATCTTTTTTATTTCCAAAGAGCCTACGGGGTTCCTCTCCTTTCTTCTTTTTCAGCATCCTCAACCTCGTCGAACACTGCCTTTGGTCCCTCTAGTTTTTCCCTGGTTGTAGTTTTTGCTGATGAGCCAAGAGAAAAACCCAATCTTAACCCTTCTTCCACTTTTAACTCTCTGGGAAGCTCAGCATGTGAAGGTTGATCAGATACAATGGTAGCTTTTTCTATTTGTTTTTGTATCTCCTTCTCTTGCTTCTCTTCTTCAGCCATGTTAGACTTTATCCTCTTCCTCTTCACCCTCTCTTTGAAAAGTGTCTCAGAATCTCTATCAATGTATGTGATAAACCAACCCTTGGGTGTTTCTTCAACCTTACACTTGGCAGTTCGACCCAAATACTTGACAGAACCTGCCTATCTCTCATCTCATTTAAACTGCCCATATGAGATGACGGTCCTGATTTACTTTTTTTGACTGGTTATTTTTAAACGAGGAAATCATTTTTGAAAAAAAAAATGTTAGTTAAAAGATTATCCTAATTTTAGATTTTCTACCCATTAAAATATATTTTTTTTAAAAAGTAAATAAGATAAATCTGGACTGTCCAAATCTTATCTGGATAGTTCAGATTAGATGAGCTCTCTCTATCTATCTTTGGGTAGGCAAAGAAACTAGTTCCAATACGTGACAAACTCAGTTAGCGTAAGCCATTGAGTGTAATTCATATGAACATGATCTTTATCTCCAGTGATGTATTCATTGTAAACTACTGCTATACGACTGAACCGATGGCTCCTCTTCATGTGAGCGAGAAAAGAATTCTCAAAATCTTCAGAGTAGTCATTAGAGATTAGATTTGGGTTTTGTTCAAAGATTTGCATTTGGAGCAGGTGACCTTCACTCATGCAATGACACTTAAACCCATTCTGATCTCGACACTGTTTCATACACATCCCACAGTACCATCGAAGCTTTGGTGGCCTTTTTGTTTTGTCTCGATTAGCAATAGCCTTTAATTTGGTGTAAGGAACTCATGCTTTCCCATCGGTAAGCTGGTTAAAGAGTTTTCAATAAAGTTAATAGTTGTTGTAAGTAGAGACAACCAAATCAGACATTTAAAGTATGACCAAAACAAATATGGACCTTTATCTATAGAAGAGAAAAATTATAGGAGTATTTTGTAATTATAACAAGCATTAGCACTTTCTATGGGTTGATTATGAGATTCACCTAGGATATCTATGAACACTCTTTGATAAAAGAATACCGGAGGATTAATGGACAAAACATTGTGACATGAAACAGAAAGGTCAGATTCTTGATGGATTCAAATATGAATGTGAATGATGAAATTGTACAAGGAACTTCTGTTTCTCTGGAGAAACAGGAAGAATTTGTTTGTTCCTGCTTCTCCTGAGAAGCAAGATGATGCAGAGAAATATCAACATAATTCTTGTAGTGATAAACTTTTAGGCATTAACAGGAGTCAAGTAAAAGAGCAAAATACAAAGTAACCGAATAAAAGTAACAGCAATCAGTAAGTGGCAACCAAAAGAGGAAACTAAGAAACCGATGAATCTTCAACCTTCTCTTAAAATACCAGATGAAGATCGCAAAAGTTGTTTCAAGCCATGGAGGGAAGCTATTGTATTTAATATTTTAGGGATCAAATTAAACTATCATTACTCCAAAGGTTAGATTCAATAGTATGGAGGCTCGTAAAAAAGGGTAAAGGAAGATAAAAAAGAACACTCAATGAAGTTATTGATAAGTACTTTTTAGTTAACAACCTATCTAAGGATTTGGTTGCCCAATGACCAATCCCACCTACAGGATAAGACTTCTTCTTCTTCTTGTACTCAAAGGTTGGCTCTCCTCTATGTTTAATATTCTGGACTTGGAGCTAGTAGACCACTAAAATATTTATTATGTTGAATGGTTTACAAGCTTAGGTTACTAGTATAATGTGCTAAATGATTAGTTGTTTATATCATTTTGTCTTTTACCCAAAAAAAAGAAAAGAAAAGAAGAATATACTAGATGAGGGACCTGTGTCAACTTGTAGCACTAAATAGCCATTCAACTTGGTCCCCTGAGTTCAGCCCTTTAACTGAAAAACTGGGAAAAATTGCTATATGGATAAGAATTCATAACCTAACAATGCATTGTTATAATCTGGACTACCTTGAGAAAGCAGAGGATATAGTTGGGAAGACAATTAAGTTTGACCTTAATAATCTCGCTCAAGTTAGAGGCATTGATGGTAAAATCGAGGTAGCTATGCTAGAATCTGCAATGAAGTTGATTTGGAGAAGGAATAAGTGCTAGATGAGTTCTTGGACTCTGTAAATGGAGGGCTTAATCCGATTTTCTTCTTCTAAGGTTGTTTTGGACATAATAGAGAGGGCTTCCCTAAGAACCAGAATCGACAACAGTCCCAAAACAAAACAAGTTCATTCTTGGGTTATCCACCAACTCACGCAACAAAAAGATCAGAGGATAACACAAGCGAACATGGATTCCATCATCCAGGCTCAACAGACAGATAAAAAGAACGAAATAAAGAAAAAGGGAAGGACAAGTTTACCAAGCTTCGACGCCGTCCGATAATCTGAGCTCGCCGCCGGCATATTTAGGGCGTTTCTATGCGTGGGCTAATTCAGCCGTTTAATTAAAAATGGAACTTTAGGAAAAAGCCCGGGATTTTTTTTTAAAAAAACCAAAAGTACACAGGATTTACAAATAACTAATTTAAATGATTTTTTAAAGGCTTGTTCAGATTAATATTTACAAAACTGGCTCTCATCTCAACTACATTTTACAAATTAAAGTTGGGGTAAAAGTTAATTAATGTAATATGATTTATATTTAAATAAGTATTTATAAAAGAGTTAGTTAGTTTGACAAATTTAGAGCCAATTTGAATTACCACGTTCCTAAAGATAAAACTCCCTTATGTACTTACTTCGAGTTTGTGCCTGTTTGGGGGAAAAAACATGCTTGAAAACCATGGTTTGATGATGTGCTTGCAAACAGCTGGAAAAATGGGAGAAGCATTTATTTTAGGGTTAAGGAGCACCCAACATAATAAACCATTGGTCCAGGAGCATCCAACACAATAAACTTTTATCTGGACCTTAAATACCTTTTAACTTTTTAAAAGGTTAAGTGATTACAATGACGTTAACTTAAGCTAACGGGCTGTTTGCATCTCTCTCCCTCTCTCATTCATTCATCTCGGATTGTGAGTTTGAGATCGGTGAAGATACCCAGGACTTGACATCGTTGTGAGATTTATTCATCTCTTTGGAATCGGACTTCGATAAATCGTTCGCCATCGTTTCTTGCTTGGAAATCCCTTGAGGCTGTCTCATCATGCCGTACAACACCTTGACTATCTCTATTTCGATGGCATCTTGAGATGAAGAAGATTTAGATGACGACTTTGGGGGTCGAAGCTTAGGTCCACACCGGGCTTCGCACCTTGAAGATAAGAATTAGTTAGTAGAGCAATCACAAGACCGAGAAATTGCAGAGCAACGAGAGAAAGTGAAGAAAGGCAAGAATCCTGAAGCATTAGATGAAGATGGCGAAGCTAGAGACGGAGAAGGCCCCATAACCATAGCTACTGCGCTTGTTCTCACCGGGGAAGTTGAAGCTTGCCGGTGAAATTGCTCTCCATTCAAAGCCCAGCATTCATGCAATCTCTTCGTGGGCGCTGAGAAGAGCAACAAACGGAGAAGGAACATGTCGAAATCCAAAATTTTGATAATCAATTTCAATACAGATAATTTGATTACTCCAAATCTAAAGCACTCTACCTGACCGTGCCTTTCTCGGAACCGACACCCCAATCATCTCGTCAGCGGCCTTCCACTTTGGCAGTGCTCTAAAATCTTTCGCCGAAGGAAAGCTCTTCCGATGATTGGATAAGGACTGCGACTCGATCAATCCCTGTCGCGTTCCCTATCTCTATCTCGGTCCCTTTCACGATCTCGATCATTTTTCTCACTCCCTCGATCTCTTAGCCTGGACGGCTCCCAAGCTCAATCACCCATCTTCCTCCGCAACCCCAAAATAAAAGAAGGTAGAAAAAGAATGAATGAGAGAGGGAGAGAGATGCAGACGGTGAATAAAAGGAAGAAGATGGCAAGGAAATACTCACTGAGCAGAAGAGCCACAAGAACTGAGTTGGAGTTTATCTGACCTGAGGAAGAAGAAGCCACCGACAATCTGGGAGTTGGAGAATTGGAGAATGCGAGAAAGGGGAAGCCGGAGAGAAGAAGAAGAGATAATGTTTTTTCAGTCCCCTCTCACCTCCTCCCCGCCACGTGTGCATTTGATGTTTTATTTGAACTCATTTTATTTCCCCAAATGCAGATGACTAACAGAGTTAATTCATGAACCAACGGTTTTGTGTAACCTTTTAAAAAGTTTGTTGGCATTTAAGGTCCAGATAATAATTTATTGTGTTGGGTGCTCCTAGACCTATAGTTTATTGTGTTGGGTGCTCCTTAACCTTTTATTTTATTCCAAACCATTGTTTTGAGAAAGTAAAAAAAAAAAATTCCCGTTGTTTTCTTCTTCTTGTTGAGTGTTATTATGGGTGTCATAAAGTCCCCAACAAAAATTCCCTCCTTATTTTCTCTTTCACTCCCCATTTCAAAACAAAGAATCCAGACAAGATGAATGAAGGGGAAAATCTGATGGAGAAAAAGAGGTGGGTGTTGTGGACTTGTTGAAGAATTGGAATAATGATATAGTTAGTAAATGACTGGGTTCCTTAAACATGATGTCATGAGTTTGAATTAGTCATGCTCATACAAAAATATTCTGTTTAATGAGGCAAAACTCACTTTGGTTATCTTTATAGTTCAGGAGAATTAGTCTCTAACTTGGATGGGGATACTAGTTGGTTGCTGTATTTATTTTATTTTTTATTTTTTAAAAAAGGGAACTGACGGTGGTGAGAAGAGGATGGAGTTGAAGGTGGTGGTGACGGTGGAGAGGAGGGAAAATCGGACGGTCAGTGGCGGAGCCACGTTGTTGCAAGTGGGGCCAAGTGCAAACATAAATTTTGCTTCTTATATATATATATATATATATATATATATATATATATATATATATATATAAATGAAAAAAATTGTGTGCAAAAATTATGCGGACATTGTTTATTAAACCATAAGCACAAGTTACCTTCTCAAAGTGCAATTATATCTCTTTCTTTCTTTAGTTTACTTGCGGTTTTGGAAATTTGTTTATTAAAAACTTTTTTACTTCTCTTCATGGGCTTGTGACTGATTGTTTGTTAAACTTTTGCTTGTTTGATTCTTGTATCATCTCTAACTCCACGAATTCTTCTGATTACTAATTGGAAAAATTTGTCACCTGTCAAAATTGGACAATTTCTCCACTATTACATATTCTTCTCATTCTATACCTTTTGCTAACTTATGTTGAACTTGATATATTTAATAAGATTGATGATTAAGATATAATGCAATATTTTCAAGGAATGAAGAATCGAAAAATGCTTTTGTAATCATTCTATCATAATAGCTTAGTTAACTCTTGATTATTATTTTTCTATGTTAAGTTGAAGTTTTTTTTTTCTTTTTTTGTCTATATATTTTTTTAATGCATTTAAAAATTTCTTTAAAAAAAAAAAAAAAAAAAAAAAATCGAAGGTGTTGCCCCAACCCCGAATCCCCCCACTAATTATGCGCATTACAAATATAAAATCCGACTCCTCCACTACCGACGACGGTAGTGTTAGAGTGCCGTTGATGGTGAAGCTCTTTGATTCCCTCCTCTCCAAAACTCCTCTGCTCCTTCCCAAGTCCTCGCCTCTTCCCCTCGTAAAAAAATGTGGGCCAATTCTCCAGCCAGGAATAAACTTTTCTGACCATCCTTACTTGAGTATATGAAGCACAATTTACAGTGGAATGGTAATAATCAAATAAAGCAAATCTTTTTATCATATAAATTATATATTTTAGTCTAAATTAATTTCTTACAAAATTAATATCTAAATATGACTCAAGTCTCTCCAATTTATTAATACATATATTTTGAGCTATTTTATCATTATTAATATTGACTAATGCTATTATTTTTAAATTTCATAGATGAATTTATTTAAATTTCATTATTTTATTATAAAATTTGATGTTAAATATCTTTGAAATGGAATTTTATACTTTATATGCAATTATTACATTAGTTAATGTCTTTTATGGTAATTTCCAGATGAAAAAAATGATTCTAATAACCATTATCTAAACGCCGAAGGCCTTATAAGTTATAATCTCGTGGTATAGATGATTCCTTATAAGTGGAAGGTAGCGAGTTTGATCCCATTTGTAATTCGATTGTTAGTGCTTGCCCTTGTAGCTCAAAAACAATACTATATTCAATCATTTTTATAAGCAACTTTCTCTCTTATGGGTTAGATACTTAATATAAGACACTTTCTTTTTGTGTCTTAAAATTTAAACTATTTTTTACTTTCTCTATCCCTATTAAATATATAATTTTATATTAATGATTCTCCACTCACCACTAATTCTTTTTTATTCAATCATTTATTACTCATTCTCTATTATATTTTCTACTCATTCTCTTTCATAGTTTTATTCCTTCTCTGTTCTCTTCTCTTTTCATAAATATAGGCATATTTGAAAAATACATGACATTTTTACATATTTATTATTTTTAACTAATCTTAACCGCCGGTTCGATTTATGCAATCAAGGAAAAATTGCTTAAAAAATGATCACAGGGAGTAATTGAAACACTCGTTTTATCGAATCACTTTTTTCATAAAAGCAATTTTGCTCAAAATCTATTTTCTAGAATCACTGTTCACTTTGTTCTTCACAAACTATTCTTCAAAAGCTAATCTAACTAAGCCTCTTATATATGCGAAATATTTGAAAAAGGACGTGAATTTAATAAATATATGGTATATATAATATCATATTGTTTTTGTCATAACTTATTATACACCCATTATACCTCACACATAGTTTGAACTCACAACCTCATGTTTATATATAAAAAAAAAAATTTAAGGGGGTGTTGGTGTCATTAGGTCTAGACATAATTTGATAACTTCAAAAATATATTAAAAGAAAAATAAACATTATAAAAATGAAAAGAGTTAATGTATTATTGGAAGAAGAAACATACCAACAAATTTCATACATACAAAACACATAGCTCCCACATGTGGGACAGTTCGAACGGACAAAATGGAAGAGAGTTAGGGGTAATTTGGGTTTCTTCATAATTTTAAATTATATTATTGGCTGCTTTTTGCTTATTCGATGTAATTCATCCAAAAGTCACCGAAAGTTGCTTCTAACATAACATAATTAGGTTTGGATAGAAACAGTCATTGGGATAAACTTTTTTACAAAAATTTAAAAAACACTTGTCAACTAGCTTTTCGTCCCCAAACCAAAATTTTGTCTGTAGTTATATATACATATATCATGTAAATAAACTCATAAAATGATAAACTATAAGAATCAAATCATGAATAATCTTTATTAAATGATTATAAGCTCCATAAAGAGCAATACAATAATGAATTAACCTGGTTTTACAATGATCATTCATCACTTGACGGTAATTAACAATTAACCTTTTATCTAAGGATTTTGAAGGAAATTTAAATTATCTTCATTCTAAAGAGAGATTTCTCTCTCTTAGTTTGATGAGAACTCCACATCTCATACACATAACCTTTGGACTGAGCCCCTTTATATAGAGATTTTAGAGCCATTTAGCAACTAACTGATTAACACTAATCATCTTTAATATTCTAACAGTGTATATATATATATATAGTTGCTGCATTTATACACCAAATGGAGCATAAGAGAAGAAATCTTCTTCTGCCGGATACGAAATCTTGTTTCCTCCTCCACTTTGGTGCAAGCCCAAGATCTATCAATTAATTTTCCATCACTTTCACAACCAATGGCTTCACACTTTGTGAATGCTCTTTTTGAATTTATACAAAACGTAAGATCTTAATATATTTTATCTTTTAATTTGTCCTAAACTTTTACTATTTACCACTCTGGTCCTATTTGTAAGTCCCTTTTTGACCAAATCATGCATACCAAGGAGATGTAGTTAGCTCAATGATTATGAAGTGAATTTTTAACTTTACCCTCATTTATGATTGGGTACTTTCAACTCTTTCTTCTCTCGATATTTTCATTGGTACAATTAATATGGGTAAAATTGTCACAATCTGATTTATTTGGTTAAAGGGGACTTATAAGTAGGACCAAATTTTTTTGGTCAAAAGAGACTTATAAATAGGACCAGAGTGGTACATATATTGAGAGTATTGATTTTTCACATCAAGAGAGTAGTTTCCATCTTCCAATTAATACAAATGAATGAAAAAATACTTTATGACGGAACTAACATATAATTTTTTACAAAAAAATAAAAACAAACGGACTTGACTTTTTTAATCTTTACAAATCAATTATCTATATCGTATATCTAGTGTAGGATGGATCATCAGAGAAGGACTCTCCTTCTTCTGGATACGAAATCTTAGTCTCCTCCTCCTCATTGGTGCAAGCAATAAATTAATTAAATCGCACTTTCATAGTAAGGAAAAGAGATAGATTTGAACGAGCAATTAACCATGGCAGTCTCATCACCATTATTGGATCACCCGAACCTTACTTTCTGCGTAGTTGAAGAGAAATGCTTCATGGCGGCCACAATGGTGGCCTCCGTCGCCGCACCCTTACTCGTCTTTTGATCGTCCTTTCCGCCACCCTCCGAGACCCTGACGGAAAATAATCCATCTAAGATGGCGGGCCACAAAGAGAAGCTTTTCTTCTTAGCCTTATAACCCATTTTTCACAACTAACTGTACGTACTTTTGTGGATAAATTGGTGACTTTTGATGATAACCTTTCTATTACTGCTGATTCTGGTATTGGTTTGTCTGCGATTTTAGGCTCATTAACTATCCTATATATATATATATATATATATATATATATATATATATCCGATTTTTCTTGATGAATAAGGTAAGATCGAACCGTGTTCATCAAGTTTCTTGGAATATTTTCATTCAAACTGAACTTTTTTGAACAACAATGTTGCATTTTGGACTCTCTTGATTAGTCAAATTAATTTGTAAATTTCTAGGAAACTGCGTAAATTTTTTTTGTTTTTGTTTTTGGCTTCCTCAATGTTTCCGATTGTGACTAATGTGGGCGCGACGAAAACTACCCTGAAAATGGAAATATGTTATACTTGGAATGTCGAAGTCAACTAACCCATAAGTAATGGCCCCGTCAACACACGTATATGTGGACCCCGTTAGGTGCTTTTTCATATAACAAATTGATTTTTTTTTTGGTCAAGATATAACAAATAGATAGAGTAGTTCTACATTATTATTTTTGGGAAAATCCCATATAAATATCATCTAAATTTGTAAAACTCTTAAATGTCTCATTTGAATTTGTTAAAGAACTTAAAGATATCAAGGACCATATGAGGATTTACAAATTCGGGTGAAATTACCCTTTTGCCTTTAGTTTTAAATAAACTTTTTTGAAAAATAAAAATGACCCTCACCGGAGGGGGGCGCCACCACCGGCAAAGGGGGGGAGGGGGGTTTTTTTTTTCTTTTGGGGGGGGGGGTTTTTTTTTTCTTTTTTAATACAAAAAAGATTCATTGAAAGTGTGGGAGGTGGGGTTTGAACCCCCCACACACCTCTACGCCACTTTAGGCCACTTGGTTCCTTTGATATATATATATATATCGTGTGTGTGTGTGTGTGTGCGCGCGCGCGCATTAACAAATATATATATTATTCTTAACATTTTTTTAACGGTAGTTACAAATCTTTCAACGGTATTTATGATTTTTTTTTTTGAGGTTTATCTTTTTTGCTTTTAAGGGAAAAACAAAAAAAATAAGCATTATCACAAATTTTTCAACAAATTTACAAATTTTCAACGGCATTTACGACTTTTTTTTTTTGAATTATTTTTTTTTGTTTTTCCCTCAAAGGCAAAGAAGGTAAACCTAAAAAAAAAAAAGTCATAAATGTCATTGAAAATTTTGTAAATATCGTTGAAGGATTTATAACTACCGTTGAAAGATTTGTAATAATGCATTATTTTTTGTTTTTCCTTAGAGGCAAAAAAGATAAACCTAAAAAAAAGTCGTAAATGCCGTTAAAACATTTGTAACTGGCATTGAAAAATTTGTAACTACCGTTGGAAAAATGTTAAGAAGAATATATATATTTGTTAATGCATATATATATATATATATATCAAAAGAACCAAGTGGCCCAGTGGTTGGGCCATTTGGCCCCATGCAAGTGTGGGGGGTTCGAACCTCACCTCTCACACTTTCAATGATTTTTTTTTTAATAATAAAAAAAAAATCATCGTCGGTGGCCGTGCCCAACCTCGGGCGAGAGTCATTTTTATTTTTTTAAAATTTATTTAAAACTAAAGGTAAAAGGGTAATTTCACCCAAATTTGTAAATCCCTATATGATCCTTGATATTTTTAAGTCCTTTAACAAATTCAACAGACATTTAGAGGTTTTGCAAATTTAGATGGTATTTATATGAGATTTTCCCTAATATATATGTGTGTGTACATTATCTTGTTCACATATTCATACTATTTAGATTAAAAAACCAATTTTCAAATTTTAAAATGAAAAGGAATAAAATATTAAAATCAATTAATTGTCCCTTTAACACAGGTACATGCCGATTATGGCGGTAGAGGCGGCGACAACAGTAGCAACAGCAGCTAGTGCATGTAGTTTCAAGTTCTAGTTCTAGTTCATACGTACACAAAAAAATGTCTAATAAAAATATACTTAAATATGACCTAGATAGTTATATAATAACAATAATAATGAGTATTTATACGAGTTTGGGAGGTGATGGGTTGGCTAATTCTTATTGGCTAGCTAGTCATGCTCTATCTTAGCCTAATGATAGCCTTCACCTTAATTCCATGGCAGTTTAGTCTCACTCACAGGAACAATCGAGGAACCAAAACGCATGCAGATTCCCCGAAAATTCAGTACTTTGACTGAACAGCAGAAAAGAAACTTTAAGCCCACGCTTTTAGCTTACCCAGCAAGAAATTTCCTTCAAAACTTTATGTTAATTCATGTATATATATAAAGGAAAGTTAATGAACCAAAATCATAAAAAAACCATTCAGGTGAAGCAGTACGTAGCAGAGAGCTTGATTAATTAATAGCTTATCCAAAAGTTTCCAATTTCTCCAGGTAAGGTTGATGGGTTATAAGACAACGAAGAGGAAGAAAAGCTGGTTATTTCGGTCCATGATTCACAGAATATTCACACTCAGTTTCTTTGGTGGAGGAGACACCAAGACGAGTAAGGTCGCCGTGGCACCGTCCTCATCTGGAGGCTCGGCGAACGCGGCCATGGTCGCCGCCATGAAGCACTTCTCTATGCCGCACAAAGTAAAATTTGGCTAATCTCTTGAAAGGAACGTTCTGTTTTTCTTTTTAATATAAAAGTTTTTAGGTGACTTGTTGCAGTCAGGACTGTCTAGTTGAATTTGTTGGCTGCTTCTTTTTGTTATATGTACCACTTTTGTCTTATTTATAAGTCAATTTTGATCAAAAAATTTGATCCTATTTATAAGTCCAGTTTCATGTAATAAATGAGATTGTGACAATTTTATCCATATTAATTGTACTCATGAAGATAGAGAAAGAAGAAACAATTGAAAAATACTCAATCATAAATGAGGGTAAAGTTGAAATTTACCCCATAATCATTGAGTTAACTACTTCTTCTTGGTATGTGAAATTGATCAAAATGGACTTATAAATAAGACAGGACTAGTAAACAAAAATCCCATTGGGTTAAAAAAACTCATTCCTAGCATCGTTTAATATACCTACAGTTCCCACGTTTTAAGTCTAATCCCCCATGCATGCAGGATGTCCCAGAATTAATCAGGAGTTTTGTCGCAGATTGTTATCACTGTTATTACTTTTTCTTTAAAAACTATTCTTAAAAAGCTAATCGAACTAAACTTCTTATATATGTGAAGAACTATTTGAAAATGACGTGAACTTAATAAAATCTATAGTATCTATAATATTATATTATTTTTATCATAACCTATATACCCATTATACCTCACACATATATTTATAAAAAATTTTAAGTAGGTGTTGTTGTCATTAGGTCTAGACATAATATATATAATTTGATAACTTTAAAAAGATATTAAAAGAAAAATAAACATTATAAAAATGAAAAGAGTTAATGTATTATTGGAAGAAGAAACATACACCAACAAATTTCATACATAGAAAACACATTATAGCTCCCACATGTGGGACAGTTCGAACACCTAGCTTTTCGTCACCTAACCAAAATTTTGGCTGTAGTTATATCATGTAAATAAACTCATAAAATGATAAACAATAAGAATCAAATCATGAATCTTTATTACTTGATTATAAGCTCCATAAAGAGCAATACAACAATGAATTAACCCACTTGGGGCTTTATAATGACAGTGATTAACAATTAACATTTTGTCTAAGGATTTTTGAAGGAGACCTAAATTGTCTTCATTATAGAGAGAGACTTCTCTCTCTTAATTTGATGCGGACTCCATGTCTCATACACATAACCTTTGGACTGAGGCCCTTTATAATTATATAGAGATTGTAGGGCTATTTAGGAACTAAGTGATTAACACTAATCATCCTAACTAATTTAATATTCTAACAAAATATATGTAAGTATGTATAGTTGCTGCATTTATACCAAATGAAGCGTTAGAGAAGAAATCTTCTTCTGCCGGATACGAAATCTTGTCTCCTTCTCCACTTTGGCGCAAGCCCAAAATTTGTTAATGCTCTTTTTTAATTTATACAAAATGTAAGATCTTAATCCATATTTTGTCTCTTAATTTCTCCCGAACTTTCCCTCTTAATCACATATATTGAGAGTAAAAAATTTTAAAATCAAGAGAGTAGTTTCCACCTTCTAATTAATACAAATGAATGAAAAAAATACTTTATGATATTTTTTTTTTTTTACAAAAAAGAAAAAAAAAAAACAGACTTAATTGACTTTTTCAATCTTTACAAATAATCAGTTATCAATATCATATATTTGGTATCGGATGGATCATAAGGGAAAGGGATCTTCTTCTGGATACGAAATCTTGGTCTCCTCCTCCTCATTGGTGCAAGCAATAAGTTAATTAAATCGCACTTTCATAATAAGGAAAAGAGATAGATTTGGAGGAGCAATTAACCATGGCAGTCTCATCACCATTATTGGATCACCCGAACCTTACTTTCTGCGTGGTTGAAGAGAAATGCTTCATGGCGGCCACAATGGTGGCCTCCGTCGCCGCACCCTTACTCGTCTTCTGATCATCGTTTCCACTAGCCTTCGAGACGTTGACGGAAAATAATCCATCTAACATGGCGGGCCACAAAGGCAAGCTTTTCTTCTACGCCTTATAACCCATTTTTACAACTAACTGTACGTACTTTTATGAATAGATTGGTGAATTTTGATCAGTGGCGGAGCCACGTAGGGGCAAGAACCCGCACGTGCAAACGTAAACTTTTGAGTTTTTTTATTTTATTTTATTTGTTAATTAAATGAAAAAAGGTAACGGTGTGTCTCATCTCTCTCCCGTCTGCACTGTGTTTCGCCTAGCACTCCAGCTCTCTTCCTTCCTCCAAGGCTCCAACTCCGGTTCTTCATCCACGGTCCACCTCTGATCCTTCCTCCAACTCCGGCAATTTCGAACCAGATCGAGCGACGAGCGATTGCGGTTTGCCTCGTCTTTTCTACTTCCATTTTATTGATTTTCGTAGATCTGTGTCTCTCCTATCCTGTAAATGTAATGTATAGCCTCGACTTATTCCTTTTCCTCCCAAATCAAAATCAAATTCCCTCTTCCCATCGCCCCAATTCCATTTTTTGCTGTGTTAGAGCATGATATATTTTAAAATATGAAAACCCAGAAATCTGGTTCCATATGAATTTGACAGTTCTGCAGAAGGGTGGAATGGATTTGTTCCATTAATCTTGTACGCCAGCTCATACATTTCAAAAAAAAAAGTTAGTCAAAACATTGAGTTTGGTGAGGAAAATTGTGACTCGTCATCACTGAGTGCAAGCGTGGAAGGGATAAACATTGATGAAAAGAAAAACTCTCACCTTGCCTCCACCTAATGGTTCTTGGACAGTGATCAGCAAATAAAGCCACCCTTTATTTTGGTCTATTATGTTGTGGATAAGAAAAACGGTACAATTCACTTGTATTCTGGGGACAATATGAGTGTAGACTTTCATTCTTATCCAAAATGATCATTAATCATCCAAACTAACATGATCCTTTGCAATTTTGTAATCTGGAAAATGAGTGATGAGTCCTGACATAAACTCATAAGCCAAAGTTTTTAAAGAATTTGTTTGTGGATGTGAGATCGTTTGCATGGCTCTAAAATGATTTAGATGGGGTACTGAATATTTTATGGTAGGTTTACACCCAGTTTTCTCTCCTTGTATAAAGATTCTATATTTTGCAAGATCATTTGTTTACTTTGAGGAGTCATGAAAAGCCTATTATTATCAATACCTAGTGGTTTCTCCATTTTTATTGAACAAAATAAAAGCTGGTTAGTTGCTTAGTTTCACTGTTGCATCCTCTTCCTTCCTCTTATCATGTTACGTTGGCTTCCCACTAACCTTTAATATAGAACCTTATACTTTTTGAGATTTGAGCTTAAGCGGTGGGACCGTGTCAAGATTGGCATTTTTTGTGTAATGTTTTTTTGTTCACTTTATGCAGATACATTTTCAAAGCCTGTATCTGGTTCTGAGGAAGCACAGCAGGTAATCAAGCCTGGTGAGTTATAGCACTTGTTATGCTCCTTTGTTGATATTTGACTTTTTAATATCCTATCACATATGACAAACCTGTTGGGTTAATGTGCTCTTAGGTCACTTAAGCCCAATAAGGCTTAATTGAGACTACAACCCAAGAACTCTAAGGCCCATGTGGATTAGGGTTAGGCCTTGGGTGTAGTAGCATATAAACTAACTTTCAGTCGCTTGAAAAGATACGGCCGCACAAATAGTTAGGAGGCTCTCATCGTAAACATAAACCTAGAGGCGAGACGTTCATCATCCGAACGGTTGCCCACACAACCATCTCATCCCCCTCGAGAGATAGTCCGGAAGATCAATCATCGCACGAGGACTGTTTGTCGTATACGAGGACTGTTAAGTAGACAAGGTTTGCTCGTGGAGAATCTTTCGATAGCTCTTCAATATCCGGTAAGCAAAACGATAAAAGGTTTCATCTTTTCCTACATCGCGTGGTACGATACGCTTCGCGTTTCGATCAGTTTCCTACAATTGGCATCAGAGCCAATAGCGATGAGGAAAAGAACCTAGTTTTGAAATTTCATGTGATTATCTTCGAAAATAATTTTTGAAAGGATGGCATCTGTTTCTATATTTGTTATTTGAATCATAGTAGTTATCGTTTATAAATCATATGAATACTTTAATCCATGGTTAGTTTCTCTCGTGTAATTCTTGATTTGTAACAAGGAGGCTAATCCCATATGATTAGGTTTCCTCCTTGCTGTTTTTATGATTTCCTTTCGAATTTCTATGTATTTTTTCGAATTCCTGTAAAAATTGGAGATCAAGAAACGCAAGAATATGAGCAAGCAACACTGTACGACACTTTTCGTGGACTTCGGATCTCGGATTTGGGCAAACCACATATCGATGGAAAGAGGACGGAAAGACGAAGATTTTGGCGGTCGGAACACCGCCAAAGGGCCAGCCACGCGCCGCCACGCGCCGCCACAAGTGGCTGCGCGTGGCCTTCACGCGCGGCAAACAAAACCGGCGCGTGAGGGCGCGTGGGACACCCTTTGGGGTGTTTCCGGAGGCCGTTTGATCGCCTCTCCGTGCCGGTGCTTCCCCTGGAGTTTCGTCTTTGAGATGACTTCGGGCCGCTTGCGTGGCGGGCGAAGGCTAGGGTTCCTCTTTTGTGTCCTAGGGTTTCTAGCCAAGGATTGGGTTTTTGGGCTTTTGGGCTCATGGATACCCCGAAGGGGCTTCGAGATAAATCCTATGGGCGGCACAAAAGAGAAATTCCAAAGTTGTAAAATTTTTTAAATTTTTAAATTTTTTTTTTTTTTTTTTTTTAGGAAAACCATGGATTAAAGTTATTTGCTTTCTTAATTTAATGCTTTTATTAAATTGTATGAATTATATGTACGTTAACGTGATGTTTTGAAATAACATGCCATATAGAATAGGAAGATGCCATATTGTTGCATAATCACATGTCATAAATGCATGATATAGTTATTATGAGAGATTATTTGGGTTATCCAGATAAATAATCTAACAAATTTCCCAAGAAATTGTATTTTTGAGAATATCTTGTGGGTTATTTAAAATGATCATGTGAAGCTCATTCTAAATCATGACTGGATTTTAAAGTACCGATGATTTCAATTAAGATGTTGATCTCACAAAATACTCTAAAATGAACAAATTCTTGGAAATTAAAAATTCTAAACTTAAAATATTGAATGGGTGAAGGTTTTAAATTAAGCTTTTAATTTTAAAACCTACGGGCCCCATTGTGGGTTTATTAGTGAAATGGTTGTCGCTGAAGCCCCATCGGATAAGGATGATCGGATTTCACTAGATTAAACCCTAATATTTTCAAAATTTTAGTAAAGTTTTGTACGGCCCATCGTCGGCAACACTTGGATACTAAAGATAATTTTGAAAGTAAACAATGGTTAATTACATTCAACTTTGGTAAAATTGTTAACCCTCCCATCGAGGCTCGCAATGGAACCAAGGCCCAAATTAACAATATTAGTTTTACAAGAATCTTGCCCATCGTAAGCCTTATAAAGATAACTAACGGATTGTTAAACAATAAACGAATAGTAGTTATTAGAATCTACTACTCTATATATGTTTGTTGTTAATTATGTTTTGTAATTAGTGTGCTTTTTCATTAATTTCAGAAAAAATGTCTTCATTCAATCCTTTAGCTACAATCTTGAGCCAAAAACCTATGGATGGTACAAACTACGATAATGGAGAACCAATTTAGATATTGTTCTTCAATATGAAAAGCTCAACTTTGTTCTCACTACCCCTATGCCGGTAGCGGCCTTTGCTGCAGATCGTCGATGCGATTCGGACTCGTTTTCAGCGGGGAGAAGGAAAAATGGGAGAAGGCGAATGTGTCGGTTCATACATTTTGGCCGATCTCGCCATCACCTTCGGAGCAAATGAACATAATTCAGAGTGGAGCAACAATGCTCCGGACTCTCGATGCCATGTTTGCTACACCTAGCGATTCGCTCGGCAAAATGCGGCAATTCACCACCAAGACAAATGTCGGAGGAAGTGTCTTGGGATCATTGTCTAACAATGATAGCAAACTTCAAGAAGGCGATGACCATGGTATCAAGTTTGAACAAGAAGTGAAAGTTGACCTTCTCTTACAATCACTACCCGAATACTTCAACCAATTCAAGATGAATTATAATATGAACAAAATGAATCTTGACCTCACTCAACTCGATGCACGAGCTTGAGAGTGCTTGAATGCAGACTCTAGTCAAGCAAGGAAGTGCATTGTTTGTTAGTGAAAGTTCTGTGAAACCTAAGGGGAAACCCAAGGGAAAGAACAAGAACAAGAAAAAGAAGAATTCAGGTACTCCGAGTTGCCAAAACAGCTACAATGAAGCGACCAAAAGGCAAGTGCTTCAAGTGCGGACAAAAGGGGCATTGGAAGAAAGATTGCCCACAAATAAAAAAACCAGGTATGGGTGATTTAAATGTGATTGAGGCTTGTTTAGTGGAGAATCACGATGACAAGTGGATCGTTGATTCAGAGCCACTAACCATGTTTGCTACTCTTTGCGATGGTTCAAACAAAGCTTGCCGGTGAGTAAAGGACAACGAGATTTGAAGCTTGGAACAGGCAGCTTGTGTGCGCACTAGCGATGGGACAAGTTGTTTTATCTTTTAATAATTATAGAACTTTGGTTTTAGAAGACTTTTTTGTTTATTCCAGATTTTAAGAGGAATTTAATTTCTGTTAGTTGTTTAGATAAACATGGTTTGACAGTTCAGTTTGGTTCCTCAGTTTCAATAAGAAGTTCATCTTCTTTTATTTGTTCTGGTGTAAAGTTCAATGGCCTTTATTTCCTTAGTCCTATACCCTGTGAAGTTAATCATGTTGAATTAAAAAATGTTGAGCATATCAATTCGTCAAAGAAAAGAAAAGTTTCCAATGAAACTTATCTTTGGCATTTGAGATTGGGTCATATTAACTCTAACAGGATCCAAGGTTTGGTCAAAAGTGGGATTTTAAAATCCCTGAACTTTGAGCCGATACCGTGTGTGAATCCTGTTTAGAGGGTAAAATGACCAAGAGATCTTTCAAGGCCAAAGGAAAACGTGCCACACTTCAAATTGGAATTGGTACATACTGATGTATGTGGACCAATAAATGTCCATGCCAGAGGCGGGTATCGGTATTTCATCACATTTACTTGATGATTACTCTAGATTTGGACATGTGTACCTGATGCGTCACAAGTCTGAAGCTTTTGGAAAATTCCAAGAGTTCAAGGTCGAGGCGAGAAAAGCATCTAGGTGTTCAAATCAAGACTCTTCGATCCGATCGAGGGGTGAATACCTATCCGGAGAGTTCGGTCTTACGACCAAGGAGGGGATAGTTTCACAATTATCTTCTCCGGGGACACCCCGAGAGAATGGAGTTGATGAAAGGAGAAATAGAACCCTTTTAGAAATGACAAGATCTATGCTCGCTTATTCATCACTTTCTCGATTCATTAAGGGGATATGCCTTAGAAACAAACTATGTATCTATTGAACTTAGCTCCGTCCAAGTCGGTTTCAAAGACACCAATAGAATTGTGGAAAGGGTGTAAGCCCACCATGAATCATATTCGAATTTGGGGTGCTCCGCACATGTCTTGAAACAGAAACCGGACAAGATGGACTCGCGTCTTGAAGTATGCATGTTTGTAGGCTATCCTAAAGGAACCGAGGTTGGTTGTTTTATAGTCCAAAAGAAAAGAAGGTCATAGTGAGCACTCACGCGACTTTCTTAGAGGAGGACTATATGACAAACTATAAACCAAGAAGTAAGGTTATTCTTGATGAGCTAGTCTCGATCAAGTTTCACCTCAACCTCAAGGGGTTCCAAACTTTTGTTCCCGTGGTTGTTCAAAGAGGGAAAATATATCGAACATACACAGGAACTGAGACAACCAGAAGTTCAGCATGATGTTCAACTAAATGAAGAACAAAATCATGAATTAGTTGATCCACTTAATGAGGGTCCTCATCCACTTAATGAGGGTCCTCATCTAGAAGTTGTCAACCCACAAAATGTGGACTCCCCTGTAGATGCACGACATCAAGTGCGACAAAGTCGTAGTGGGAGATTGATTCGTAAACCTGCAAGATATCTCTTGTTGGGTGAGTCAAATCGGGATGACATCATCGCGAGAAGATGGTGATCCCACTAGTTATGACGAAGCACTAGGAGATGTTGATGCTCGGGAATGGCTCGAGGCTATGAATCGTGAAATGGATTCTATGTATTCCAACTCGCTTTGGTCTCTTGTAGATGCACCTAAAGGGGTAAGACCCATTGGGTGTAAGTGGATTTACAAGAGAAAGAGAAGATCGGACGGGAAGGTTGAAACCTTCAAAGCTAGATTGGTGGTGAAAGGGTACTCCCAAAGAGAAGGAGTAGATTATGATGAAACCTTTTCGCCGGTTGCCATGCTCAAGTCTATTCGGATTCTCTTAGGCCGTTGCAGCCAATCTTGATTATGAGATTTGGCGAGATGGATGTCAAAAACTGCTTTTCTAAATGGAAATTTGGAAGAGGAAATCTATATGCAGCAACCAAAAGGGTTTACAGCCAAAGGGCAAGAAGAAATGGTATGCAAGTTGCGAGGTCCATTTATGGACTTAAGCAAGCATCCAGATCATGGAACATCGAGATTTGACCAAGCCATTGAGTCTTATGGCTTTGAGAAAAGTCCTGATGAGCCGTGTGTGTATAAAAGGATCCAAGGTAATGCGGTATCCTTTCTG
This sequence comes from Acacia acuminata, assembly GCA_019022655.1. Taxonomy (NCBI): domain Eukaryota; kingdom Viridiplantae; phylum Streptophyta; class Magnoliopsida; order Fabales; family Fabaceae; genus Acacia; species Acacia acuminata. The sequence continues at coordinate 2,773,956 of JAFJYI010000028.1, read as the reverse complement.
GTACTTTATGTGGATGATATACTCCTTATCGGAAATGATACAGAGGTATTGTTGGGCATAAAAACCTGGCTGAGCAAACATTTTGATATGAAGGACCTGGGGAAGCCAATTATGTTCTTGGTATTAAACTCTTACGAGACCGGAAGAACAGGGTTTTGGCATTATCCCAGGCTCAATACATTGACAAAATACTTGCCAGGTTTAGCATGGAGAATTCAAAGAGGGGAATTATACCCTTCGAGGCATGGGATTCATCTCTCGAGAAGCAATCTCCTCAAACTCCCGACGGAGAGAACGCATGAGTAGGATACCTTATGCTTCAGCGATAGGTAGTCTCATGTATGCTATGCTATGTACCGGACCAGATATCTGCTATGCGTGGGAGTAGTAAGCCGGTACCAATCGGACCACCGGAGAGCAACACTTTGGGTAGCGGTTAAACATATACTCAAGTACCTACGGAGAACGAGAGATTATATGTTGGTCTACTCAAGTGGGAGTCTTGAAACCATTGGTTATACGGACTCGAGATTTCCAAGGAGATATTGACTCAAGAAAATCCACCTCGGGATATGTGTACACCCTTAATGGCGGTGCCATTTGTTGGAGAAGTGTAAAACAAACATGTGTGGCGACTTTACGCCAGGGCCGAGTATGTAGCTGCTTCGAGGCCGCAAAGGAAGCTGCATGGTTAAAGAAGTTCCTATCGGACCTTCGGGTGATACCAGTGTGTAAATTGTCCTATCACACTCTACCGTGACAACGGTGGGGCGAGCGAGTCCAAGGAACCAAGGTGTCATAAGAGACGAAGCACATAGAGAGGAAATACCACTTGATCCGAGAAATAATTAAAAGAGGAGATACGGTGGTAGCAAAGATAGCATCGGACGAGAATCTAGCTGACCCTTTTACTAAGAGTTTGCACGAGCATGTGTTCGAGAGGCATGTTTCATCTATGGGTCTTAGGAGGATTCCAGTTTGCTATAGCTTTAGGCGGTTGTTATTTTACTTTGTTATTTTGTGCTTTTGAGCATGACATTATGACATTGCGTTTCTTTTCCGAATGTTAATAAATGGAGTATTCTTTTTCATTTATTTTGCACACTATTTACAAACTCAAAGGTCCGGATCAATTGTGGAGTATATGATCATATGAATACTTTCATAGAGGACATGGTCATAGGTTCTCACGATTGATGAAATGATTCACAACTATTAAATTAAGTTGGGCACTTTATTTAGGGCTGCAATGTTTTATGAAATGGTTTTGTCCGAATCATTGTAAAACATTGGTGTGAGCTAATGCTCACATTGAATGGATCAAGGAGAGATTTGATTAAGCTTGTTCTTTCTGTCATAAGGAATCAAATCTCCAGATAACTATAGTTATGTAGTTGCTCTTAATCCTGAGTTTATTTTAAACAATTAGTCGAATAGTTTTCATTCTTTGATTTATCAACGGGTGAGGTTTGATCTATATGACGGCCAACAACTCGGTATTTTGGGATTGAGACTATTTGGTTATCGGTGTTTATGAGATAAACAACATGGAATTTATAGGAAATGTCCCCTTGATATGTTTCGATGCACTGGATATTGAAGACACTGGCCGGTGCATGTAATCCATTAGAGAAACTATCAAAGTCAAGGGAATAAATAATTGATTGGGTTCGAAAAAACTAGTCAATCAAAAAGTGCATATTCTTGTTATAAGTGTCATTGTTCTTGGAGATCACGTTCGGGCTTTTAGTGGAGTAGCATCGAACTAGATAATCTTCTCGTAGATTATCATGAGCCTTGATGAATGACAAATGGTGGGTCCCAGGCTAGCTTGAGACAAGGGATGGGGTATGTTATCGATGATGATGGCTTATGGGCTATATGGTCTTGGGTTTACGAACTCAAGTTAGTATCTTAAAGAGCAAGTGGGAGATTGTTGGGTTAATGTGCTCTTGGGTCACTTAAGCCCAATAAGGCTTAATTGAGACTACAACCCAAGAACTCTAAGGCCCATGTGGATTAGGGTTAGGCCTTGGGTGTAGTAGCATATAAACTAACTTTCGATCGCTTGAAAAGATACGGCCGCACAAATAGTTAGGAGGCTCTCATCAGAAACATAAACCTAGAGGCAGACGTTCATCATCTGAACGGTTGCCCACACAACCATCTCATCCCCCTCGAGAGATAGTCTGGAAGATCAATCATCGCACGAGGACCGTTCGTATACGAGGACCGTTCGTAGACAAGGTTTGCTCGTGGAGAATCTTTCGATAGCTCTTCAATATCCAGGTAAGCAAAACGATAAAAGGTTTCATCTTTTCCTACATCGCGTGGTACGATACGCTTCCGCGTTTCTGATCAGTTTCCTACAAAACCATAATAATTTTTCCTTGCATGTTGCTTTGGAATTTGATTGTGTAACATCTGGGTATCTGTATGCCACAGGATTAGAATATATTATTCTATTTAAATTGATTTTCTTAGAAATATTTTTCAATTGAACCTCATTTCTGGTCCTAAACTTTACGAATAAGTGGATTACCTTTTATCCTCCTTAAAAAAATTTTAAATCCTCGCTCCGCCACTTTTGATGATAACCTTTCTATTACTTTGCGATTAGATATTGGCTTGTCTGCGATTTTGGGTTCATCCTTTATATATATATATATATATATATATATGGAAAAGTATTTCTCTGTCATGGAGATAGAGTTATCTCCGATGACCCTAAACTCGTCGTTTTGAATTAATGAAGGGTGTGTTTGTAATTTTAGGTGAATTAATGAAGGGTGTAAAATTACCGGAACACCCTTAATTAATTCAACTAAAATTACAAACACACCTTCATTAATTTAAAACGACCTTGAGTTTAGGGTCATGAGGAGATAACTCTATCTCCAGTGACTAGAGAAATACTTTACCCATATATATATATATATATATCCAATTTTTTCTTGATGAATAAGGTAAGATCATACCGTGTTCATCAAGTTTATTGGAACATTTTCATTCAAACTGAACTTTTTTGAACAACGATGTTGCATTTTTTACTCTCTTGAGTCTTGATTAGTCAAATTAATTTGTAAATTTCCAGGAATCTGCTTACTTTTTTGTTTTGTTTTTGGCTTACTCCACGTTTCCGATTGTGACTCATGCGGGTGCGACGAAAACTACCTTGAAAATGGAAATATATTATACGTGGAAGGTCAAAGTCAACTAACCAGTAAGTAATGGCCCCGTCATGTGGGCCCCGTTAGGTGCTTTTTATATAACAAATAGATCGAGTTGTTAGCCGGGCGACTGGAAAATATTTTTAGCTCGGATAAAAAAATAAATATATTAAACTATTTACTAAATAATATCACATAATATTAAAACTACAAATAAATATAATCAACAATTATAAATCAAAATAAGATATAATATGATATTAATATTTTTAGTAAGTATCTCAAATAAGAATTTTACTTTTTTCTCACAACCTAATAAATAATAAACCAAACATGGTCCTTATAGAGAAGATAATAATTGTGGCCAAATTATTGACAAAAAAAATCAAATAATAAATACATATATATACTAATAAATTTTAGAAGGTTAGCTGGCCAACAAGTGGTTCCGCCACTAAGGGTAGTTATACATTATTATACATATGTATATACTCCTTACGGTCTTTATTATATGGCGCAAGTTAGCAATTGTATTCAGTCTTTTTTATAAAGCGACTTTAGTTTCCAAAACGCATTAATTATTTTTTTTCTATGTATGCCCATAATTAATAAGGGTAGTAGGTGAAAGTAATAATTAATATAATATTAGAATTTAGTGTAATTAGTAGAAGTAATATTGAAAGTTACTTAAATTGTAGAACAAGTTTATTAACTTTAATTGTTTGTATTAGTTTGTGAGAATTGTTAGTTGGTGCCTTATAATAAGGATCAGAGGAAATATATAAAAGAGTAGTTATACATTATCTTGATCACATACTCACTATATATTTGATTAAAAAACCGATTTAAAATTTTTAAAATGAAAAGGAATGAAATATTAAAATTAATTAATTGCCCCGTGAACACAACACTACCAAAAAAATGCGGATTACCCACGGAATTATTGATGGAAAAAATTCCATTGGAAATTACCCACGGAATTCGGTGGGTAAAAATTACCGACGAAATTCCGTCGGTAATTAAAATTTCCGTCGAATAAAATTGATTTTTCCCACAGCTTTTTTTTGTGGCGAAAATTTTAATTACCTACGGAATTCCATCGATAATTTCGATTCCGACGAATTCCCGTTGGTAATTTTTACCTATTGAATTCCGTTGGTAATTTCTGACAGAATTTTTTCCGTCGGTAATTCCGTGGATAATCCGCGTTTTTTTTTTGTTGTAGTGCAAGTACATGTCAATTATGACGGTGGAGGCAGTTACAACAGTAGCAACAACAGTAGCTGCATGGAGTCTCAAGTTCTAGTTTTAGTTCATATGTACACAAAAAAATGTCCAACAAACATATACTTAAATATGACCTTACTATATAATGGGCCTGTTTGGGTTGGCGGTAGGAAATGGTGGCTTAAAATTCATCGACTTAAAAAAAGCTCGGTAGAAAAAAAGTCGGGTTATAGATAATGATTTGTGTTTGGATTGTCCATTTGGCTTTTTTACGAAGTGACTTTTTTTAAACGAGGAGTGTTTGGATTATTAGTTCAAAAGTCGGTTGAGATAAAAATAACCGAAAAGGGTATGAATTTTATTAAATACTCCCACTGAACCTAAATATAAGATAGAATTAATATTTTTTAAGAGATTGAGAAAGCTAATTAAATTACTCAAGAATATTTTTATTCCTTTTTTTCTTCAAATTAATTAATTTGACTAATAAACTAATATATAATCTAATAAATCATTATTTGTCAAAAGGCCATCTTGCTTTAGATAAATAAAATAATAAATAATCCATAAAATCAAAAGGCCATCTTGCTTTCTTAAAATATATGAAGCCAACTGCAACACCAACACCATGCGATATTTTGCAAAGTCACCATCATTCTCCACAACTTGCTTCCTCGTGATCCTCTTTTCTGCCACCACACTCACTCATTTTTTTTTTTTTTGGGTTAAAAAAATAACAATGATTAACATTCATGCGTCTATCTCTTTCTCATTCATGCGTCTCGGCCTCACTCTCTTGTTCTTCTTCCATCTTCTTCACCAGCATACCTTCTTCATATTCTCTCCTTGTCCTTCGATCTGCGACGTCCGATGAAGCTCAATCAGCACCGGTGAAGTTTGATCTGCTTCGGTGGCCGAACAACAGTGGAGCATCGCTGAAGCATCGTTGAAGCTCGATTTGGCGTGGTTGTCTTCTTTAGCGACATCTCAGTTTCTCTTTCCTCCCCCCCTAAAATTGGAGGTTGAAGCCGTGGTGGATGAAGAACCTACCACCGAAGACGAAGAACTGCGTCGATTTGACTGTATCCCAGTTTTCTCTTCATCATATTTGGAGAGCCACTTCCTCCGTCTTCACACCCTCTGGTTGCTGCCTCTTGGAAGAAGACGATGAACAGTAGCCTCCTTCTCCCTCCAATCTTGGTGCGTTACAAAATAAGCTCTATTTTGGAGCGTTCAAAAAGCTCAGCAGCGTTGAGGGGGATGGAAGAAGCCAACGTATCATCCAAACGTTCTTCATCTGCGTTTTTGCACTGTTCATCGTTTGCTTTTCCGCCACTGAATATTTTTTCCTTCAACGCTACAGTTAACGTGAATCCAAACAGAGCCAATAACAATAACAATAATAATGAGCATTTATATGAGTGTGTCAGGTATTGGGGTGGCTATTTCTTATTGGCTAGCTAGTCACGCACTTTCTTATCCTAATGAAGGCTTCACTTTAATTCCATGGCAGTTTTTGGAGGGGCTATTTCTTATTGGCTAGCTAGTCATGCTCTATCTTATGCTAATGAAGGCTTCACCTCAATTCCATGGCAATTTCGTCTCACTCACAGGAAGAATCAAGGAAGCAAAACACATGCAGATTCCCCGAAAATTCAGTGCTTTGACTGAACAGTAGAAAAGAAACTTTATGCCCACGCTTTTTGCTTATCCAGCAAGAAATATCCTTCATAATTCATATATATATATAAAGGAAAGTTAATGAACCAAAACCATAAACAAATCATTCAGGTGGTAGTAGAGAGCTTGATTAATTGATAGCTCATCCAAAAGTTTCCAATTTTTCAAGGTAAGGTTGAAGGGTTATAAGGTAATGAAGAAGAAAAGCTCGTTATTTTGGTCCACGATTCACAGAATATTCTCTCTCAGTTTCTTTAGTGGAGGAGACACCAAGATGAGTAAGGCCGCTGTGGCACTGTCCTCCTCTGGAGGAGCAGCGGACGCGGCCATGATCGCCGCCATGAAGCACTTCTCTATGCCTCACAAAGTAAAATTTGGTTAATCCCTTGAAGGGAATGTTCTGTTTTTTTCTTTTTTAGACAAGTTTTTAGGTGACTTGTTGCAGTCAGGACGGTCTAGTTGAATTTGTTGGCTGCTTCTCGTTGCTATATGTAAATAATAACTTATCATTTTGGTTCTATTTATAAGTCCATTTTGACCAAAAAATTTGGTCCTATTTATAAGTTCAGTTTCATGTAATAAATGAAATTGTGACAATTTCACCCATATTAATTGTACCCATAAAGATAGGAGAGAAGAAATAGTTGAAAAATACCCAATCATAAATGAGGATAAAGTTAAAAATCTACCTCCATAATCATTGAGGTGATATATGAGGTTTGGTCAAAATTGACTTATAAATAAGACTAGAATGATATTATGGATACACTTGTGTAAATAATTACTTGTACATAAATAATACTCTCTGTGTCTCTGTTTGATATGAGGGGTTTGTAGAGGAGGGGATGAGAGGGAAATTTTTACAGGTTGGAATTAAAATATTGGAGAAGTGGGATAATAAAATTTTAATAAAGAAAACATATAAGATATTGTAGCCTCTTAGCTATTGGGCCACATAACCTTTGGATTGAAGCTCTCTATAATTATATAGATATTTTAGGGCTATCAAGGAACTAAGTGATTAACACAAATCATCCTAACTAATTTAATATTCTAACAAAATGTATGTATGTATGTATAGTTGCTGCATTTATACCAAATGCAGCATAAGAGAAGAAATCTTCTTCTGCCGGATACGAAATCTTGTCTCCTTCTCCACTTTGGCGCAAGCCCAAAATCTATCAATTTTCCATCAATTTTCACAATCAATTGCTTCAAACTTTGTTAATGCTCTTTTTTTAATTTATACAAAATGTAAAATCTTAATCTATATTTTGTCTTTTAATTTCTCCCGAACTTTCCCTCTTAATTACATATATTGAGAGTAACAATTTTTCAAATCAAGATAGTAGTTTCCGCCTTCTAATTAATACAAATGAATGAAAAAAAAAATACTTTATTATATATTTTTTTACAAAAAAGAAAAAACGGACTTAATTGACTTTTTCAATCTTTACAAATAATCAGTTATCAATATCATATATTTGGTATGGGATGGATCATAAGGGAAGGGATCTTCTTCTTCTGGATACGAAATCTTGGTCTCCTCCTCCTCATTGGTGCAAGCAATAAATTAATTAAATCGCAATGAGATTTGGAGGAGTAATTAACCATGGTAGTCTCATCACCATTATTGGATCACCCGAACCTTACTTTCTTTTGATCGTCATTTCCGCCACCCTCCGAGACCCTAACGGAAAATAATCCATCTAACATGGCGGGCCACAAAGACAAGCTTTTCTTCTTCGCCTTATAACCCATTTTTTGCAACTAACTGTACGTACTTTTGTGAATAGATTGGTGACTTTTGATGATAACCTTTCTATTACTGCTGATTCTGATATTGGTTTGTCTGCGATTTTGGGTTCATTTAACTATCCTTTATATATATACATATAAATATCCGATTTTTTCTTGATGAATAAGGTAAGATCACAACGTGTTCATCAAGTTTCTTGGAATATTTTCATTCAAACTGAACTTTTTTGAACAAAGATGTTGCATTTTTGACTCTCTTGATTAGTCAAATTAATTTTTCGAGCAAAAAAAAAAATTAGTCAAATTAATTTGTAAATTTCTAGGAATCTGCTTACATTTTTGTTTTGTTTTTGGCGTCCTCGATGTTTCCGATTGTGACTGATGTGGGTGCGACGAAAACTACCCTGAAAATGGAAATATATTATAATTGGAAGGTCAAAGTCAACTAACCAATAAGTAATGGCCCCGTCAAGTGTCAACACACGTACATGTGGACCCTCGTTAGGTGATTTTGTATATAACAGATAGAGTAGTCGTTATACATTATATTGCCTTCGGTCTTAAATAAGATATAGTTGACTTTTTCGGAAAGATTAAGAAAACTAATTAAATTATTTTAGAGTATTTATGTTTTTATTTTTTATTTTTTTCTTCAAACTAATTAGTTTGACTAATAGACTTATGTATAATCTAAAGATACACAATATATGATATGATTAAGTAACTTACTTAACTTCTTTAATTCTAAAAAAAAGTCAACTATATATATTTAAGACCAGAGGGAGGGAGTAATATATATGTATTTATGAAGGGGTTTAAACTTCTCATGTTGCATGAGAAGAATAAAATTCCTACACACATGAAATAGTGGGACCCACACATATATATAATGCTAATTATATATATATGTGTGTGTGTGTGGGTCCCACCATTTTATATGTGTGTGACATGAGAAAATACTTCTCCTACAACATGAGAAGTATTTTTTCCATTTATAAAAGAGTAGTTATACATTATATTGATCACATACTGATACTATAAAACCAATTTAAAATTTTTAAAATCAATTAATAGCCCCGTCAACACAAGTACAAGCCGATTATGGCGGTAGAGGCGGCGACAACAGTAGCAGCTGCATATAGCCTCAAGTTCTAGTTCTAGTTCATATATGTATACAAAAAGCGTCTAACAAAAATACACTTAAATATGACATAGATAGATAGCTATATAATAACAATAACAATAATAACGAGTATTTATATGAGTTTGGCAGGTGTTGGGGTGGCTATTTCTTATTGGCTAGCTAGTCATGCTCTATCTTAGCCTAATGAAACCTCCACCTTAATTCCATGGCAGTTTTGTCTCACTCGCAGGAACAATCGAGGAACCAAAACGCATGCAGATTCCCTGAAAATTCAGTACTTTGACTGAACAGTAGAAAAGAAACTTTATACCCACGCTTTTAGCTTATCCAGAAAGAAATATCCTTCAAAACTTTATGTTAATTCATATGTATGTAAAGGAAAGTTAATGAACCAAAATCAGAAACAAATCATTAAGGTGAATCAGTATGTAGCAGAGAGCTTGATTAATTAATAGCTCATCCAGAAGTTTCCAATTTCTCAAGGTAAGGTTGAAGGGTTATAAGACAATGAAGAAGAAGAAAAGCTGGTTATTTTGGTCCATCATTCACAGAATATCCCCACTCAGTTTCTTTGGTGGAGGAGACACCAAGACGAGTAAGGCCATTGTGGCACCGTCCTCATCTGGAGGGGTGGCGGACGCGGCCATGGTCGCCGCCATGACGCCCTTCTCTATGCCTCACAAAGTAAAATTTGGTTAATTCCTTCGGGAATGTTCTGTTTTTCTGCTTAAATAGACTAGTTTTTAGGTGACTTGTTGCTGTCAGGACTGTCTAGCTGAATTTCTTGGCTGCTTCTTGTTGTTATATGTAAATAATAACTTTTTGGGTATACGCTTGTGTAGATAATTACTTGTACATAAATAATACTCTCTCGGTCTTTGTTTGGTATGATATGAGGGGTTTGGAGTGGAGGGGAGGGGAGGGGATGAGAGGGGAAATTTTTCCGAGTTGGATTTAAAATATTGGAGAAGTGGAATTATAAAATTTTAATTAAAGAAAATATATAAGATAAAAGAGTAGAAAACATAATTTCTAATTTTTAACCATGCTTAGCTTCTCTAATTTTTAAAAATCATACTCAAAAATAATTTTTCTCTGCTCACTTTCTTTCCCCTCCCCTTATGCCAAACAAGCCCTAATCTAAGATTTCACTACTACAAAAAGGGGGATATTACTTATCTAAAGGACGTCTTTATTGGAAAAAAAAAAGGAAGTAAAAAGTGAACGTGGTGGCATTCTCATAATTATTTGCTTGATTTTTTAGCCTTAGGCATCCTAAAATATGATTTATGACACTTAAAATTATTATTTGGCGTATTTTGGGATTGTTTTGGCACTTGGGTAATTTTTGGAAATTTTTGGCGTCCTAAAATTGGTTTGGGATGCCTAAAATCAATTTTTGGCATCCTAAAATGTTTTTGGAACTCCTAAATTAATTATTTGACGCATTTTTTAATAATTTTTTTTGGCGGGGAAATTTTTGGAATTTAGGCATCCTAAATGGCTTTTTAGGATGCCACAATAAATATTTTTGGCGTCTAGAATAGATATTCAGGATGCCAAAATAAACTAGATCGCTTGATATATTCAGCGTCATTTTCGAATCTCGCTCATCGTCTTCTCCCCTCGCTCTCACGAATCACTCATCTTCTTCTCCCTCTCTCTCTCTCATGAATCTCGATATGCCACTCGTTCGCCCTCTCAACCTCGCTGTGTCACCGTCTCACCCTCACTGCTGCTCCCACAGCCTCCTATGCTCGCTTGTCGTCTCACCCTCACCACCGGCTGGGACAGTTTGAGGTCACAAGAATGAGAGGCGAGATGGAGGCGAAAATTTTGATCTCCTCTCTCGGTTTACCTCAGGTTCCTTAGATTTTCTCTCCAGTTAGTTGATCTCCTTTCACCACTCTTGGTTTACCTTTGGTTTCCTCAAATCTGTGCCTCTAGGTCCTCATATCTCCTCTCACCACTCCCAGTTTATCTTTGGTTCCTTAGATCTACTCTCGGTTTTGCTACGAGATGGTGATGTAGATCGTGGCAACGATGTTGGCGACAGTGGGGATGACGGGTTTTCAGAGATGAGAATGATTGGGGCTTGCTTTCTGCTGGTTTAGAGCAGGGGATTTTGAAAGAGGAAAAGGGATTACCAAGTTTGGTGGTTGCGATTCGGAAGGACGACAAGCTTTTTAACACTACTCAACTTGGTGGCATGGAGAAGGTTGAGACCATGACTTGGAAAATATGGTAGTGCCTTTAGTATCTTGGTTGCCCCTAGGTATTTTTATTTTAATAAATAAAAATATGTGGACTTACAAGTTGACCCTTTTTTTTTTTTTTTTTTAACCCTAACGGGCAAGCCCATTTGAGTTTCGGTTCCTTTTCCACCACCTAAGATACAAGCATGACCCTTTACTCGGAGAAGTTTAAATTGGTTAGCCTGACTAGCTCAGCCTATTTTGACAACTCTATTTTTTTAAAACTAATTTGTGTAATTTATAAACGAGTATATAATCTAATTATTATGTAACATATATTAAAATTAAGTAATTTATTTAGCTTTCTTAATCTCCTCAAAATAATCAATTGTTTTATATTAAAAAGTGGTATTAAGCATGCAATGTTGTCCTTGAAATATTAAACAAAACTATCCATTTTTTTTAATCACTTGTTAAAAAAATTAGGCTAAATTATTTTTTTAGTCTTTAAGTTTTACATAAAGCATACTTTCGGTCTTTTAACTTTATAAAGTATACTTTTGGTCTTAAATTCTAATATCGTTAAAGTTGCTTACGAAAAACGTTGACACAGTAAACTCAAGTGATGACTACTAATATTTAATTACACAAATTTTATATATTATTCAATTTACCCATATTTTAAATTTACGCTTAATAACATTTAATTACACAGTCATCACTTAAGTTTACATCGTTATCACTCGAGTTTACATTTTTTGTTAGCAAAAATAACAGTGTTAGAATTATAGGACTAAAAGTATAATTTATAAAGTTAAAGGACCAAAAGTATATATCACATAAGTTTAAAGGACTAAAAGTATACTTTAGCCAAAAAATTATAGAAAACACCTAAAAATTACCCCAAAAAATCTTATAAAGAAGTCATGCCAATTAAGTCCCACAAATCACGCATAAAAAGACTATTATTATTTCTTATCTTAATAAAAAGTCAAAATATCATACTCTTTTCAATTTTAAATATAAGATAAGGTTGACTTTATTTGATAGATAAATGAAACTAATCAAATTACTATAAAATATTTATATTCGCCATTTTTTCTTCAAATTATTTTACCTAACTTATGAGATAATGTATAATCTAAGGATATACAACTTATGATATGAGTAAGTAACTTATTTTGCTTCTTTGATCTCTTTTTTAAAAAAGTCAACTTTACCTTATATTTAAACTAACCACTTTATCCGACTATACAGTGACCAAACTTTTGTTTTTTTTTTTTTTTTTTTTTTTTTTTTTTTTTTTTGGGGTGTCCGTACTAAATGACCAAATTGCTTTGGTGACAAGTGATCACAATGTCGATGATGAATAACGACAAAGCTTGGTTTTATTTTCATAATATTTAAAATATTCATCAAATTTTATTACAATGAGATTCATATGCAATTTAATATAAAAATAAATGTAAAATATAAAGATATTAAAATTATAAATTTTTTCTATTTCTGAACTACAAATAATATGTTGATTCACTGATTTAATTCTCAAACTTTGTACAACGCATGAGATTTAATATAAAAATTCTTAAGAAATAGAATTATTTATAAATAATAAATAATAAAGTGTGTACCTTACTTTACATAAAGTATTAGACCAACAACCTAATTTATAAGAAGTAATATTATTCAACAAGCAATCATTAATTCAAAATAAATACATATGATGGGGGGAGCACAATTGATGCAAAAGGCATTTTTTTTAAATGACAGATTCAGAATTATATTTTGGAATAGAACGAAAATGATAAGAGCCTATCTGAATTTGATATAGATTAAAGGGCTAAAGTACCCGTTTGGTTCTTTATGTTTGCTTTAGGTATCCATTTAGTTCCTTAAATTTGTAAAGTGCTCGTTTGGTCCTTAAAGTTAACACCGTTAACCAGACTTAACGGAAAATACTAACTTAGCAATTTTAAACAATGATTGTGCACTTAAATGCTGACAAAGCAAGCTTACATGTTATTTTTTTAATAAAAAGTAATATTTTAAATCTTGTAAATTGAAATTTATTTAAGCAAACTTTGGGTATATATTCTTCGCCTGGCGCATTTAAGTGCAAATAAATCATCGTTTAAAATTTCAATTTACAGGATTTAAAATATTAATTTATTAAAAAAGTAACATGTAAACTTGCTTTGTCAGCATTTAAGTGCACAATCATCCTTTAAAATTGCTAAGTTAGTATTTTCCGTTAAGTCTGCTTAACGGTGTTAACTTTAAGGACCAAACGAGTACTTTACAAGCTTAAGGGACTAAATGGATACCTGAAGCAAACATAAAGGACCAAACGGGTACTTTAGCCTAGATTGAATCATTATTACTAATAAAAAAATAATATTTATGATATTTCCTTATCAATTTCAGCTATAAAAAGCTTTCTTTAATTACTCTGATTTTATGTATATTTGTGAGTGATCAAAGTGATCATAATATCTGTATTAAATTTGTATTTAATTGTGTTTAATGCGAAAAGGATGCGTGTCATATGATTATCTATCCGAGAAATAATTTCCTAGGTCGCTTTTAATGACAAGTTGGTCCTAATGCTCTCCTTATTAAGTGCTCCATAAAGCATTTGTTTGAGCTTTATTTATTTTTTGATGTTTTCTTTCTCTTTTTACTTTTAAGGTTAAAGTATATTTTTAGTCCTTCAAGTTTTATATAAGATATACTTTTGGTCCCTTAACTTTATAAAGTATACTTTTGGTCCTAAAATTTTAATACCGTTAATGTTGCTAACTTAAAAATGCCGATCAAATAACTCAAGTAATGCCTAATAACATTAATTACACAAATTTTATACATTCTTTAATTTATCCATATTTTAAATTTAAGTTTAACAGCATATAACTATACGGTCATCACTTAAGTTTATACCGCTATAATTTGAGTTTGCATTTTCCGTTAGCAAAACTAACGGTGTTAGAATTATAGGACTAAAAGTATACTTTATAAAGTTAAGAGACCAAAAGTATACCTCATGTAAACTTAAAGGACTAAAAATAAACTTTAGCCTACTTTTAACTTCTCCAGTTGTCATCCATATTCTTCAGTTATTTTACTCTAAAATAATTCATTAGTGATTATTTTTTAAAGCTTTGAAAAATGAAGAAATTGACCTCTCTCTTCATAACTGTTTGAATTAGTTTTTATTGTCATCTTTCATTTTTCTCTTAATTTTCTGAATTCCAAATATTAACAGGGGGTGTTTATTATTAAGAATTTAATAATAAAAACAAATAGGGAAAATTATTTATTATTTGGACAAGTAAAACTCTTTAACAAATTATTTGCAATATTTCAAATCCGATGGAGTATTAAATACAGAGATAAGTTCTAATTTTTTTTTTTCAAATTGTAAAATAGATTAATAGAGAGAAATTTTATATTTGTCAATACAAGCCGATCTAAATAGGAACCCATGAGCTTTTTCAAGCCCTTTTGCTAATTTTTAATTTTTACTTATTTTGAAATGTCTAAAATAAAATAATAAATCTCATAAATTTTTATTTTAAAAAAAGGAAAATATATTATGACATGTCATTGTCTGCAACTGCATTATCTAATCAACAAAGAAGTAGGATTAAGAGTAAACAATCAGGATTCAGAGACAAAACAGGCGAGGGACAAAACTACCAACTTATGATAGGTGAGTACAAAGTGAGCTTAATAATTCAACAAATTTAATTATAAAATTTATTTAGCGGGCTTATTAAATGACTCAATTGTTAGCTCTTATAAGCCAACCCGTTTATTTTTAGGCTTAGACAAGTCGAGTTGTCTATACATTTGTTGAAATATAAGTTTGGCTTTCAAATTAATCAAGCTCGACTCATTTTGACGACTCTATTTCATTATCTCCTTTTTCCTTTTAATTATTTGGAGTAATATACATTTTTCTTACTAGAGGGGAGATGATATACATTGTATTTGTATGCAGTGACTTCTAGATGAAAAAGAAACGAGTTCTACTTTGGAGGGAAAGGAAAGGGAATGGAGAGTTTTGATAGTGCCTTTTCGTATTTGCGAGTTTTAAAAATAGGAGGGGAGGGAATCAGGGGTTTTTACAAATCCTCCAAAATCCTCCTCCTTCTAAAAAATAGAGTTCCCCCAATATGGGGGTTTTAAAAGAGGAAATAGGTTAATTACTTCTTTACCCTCATTCATTACCACCACCACCACCCTCACCCCATCACCAGCCCCACCCCCACCACCCCCACCCCCACCACCGTTGCACCACCACCGCCGCCGCCGCCACCGCCACCGCCGCCACCACATAAATAATTTTTGAATATAAAAATTACATAAATAATTTTTTTAGAAAATTTAAATTTATTTGTAAAGTATAATAATTATATTAATTTTTAAAGAAAGGACAAAATGGTAAAAATAACTCATTAATCCTCCATCTTCCTCCCTCACTATTTTTTTAACTCCCAAACAAGGGGAGGAAATATCCTCCATTTCCCTTTCTTCCCTTCTCCTTCTTTCTCCTTGCATCCCCTTCCTCTCCAAACTCGCAAACATAGCCTAAGGGGCCTGAGATGATAGAGAACTAAGGTTAAAAACAAATGAAAATGCCTTCACAAAATTAGCCGCTTCACTTAATTATAAATCTTAAAAACTCAATTGTAAATATTAATATTTACTTAATATTGAGATAATTTTTTTTAATTTTTTATTTTCAACATAAAGCTCAACTGTAAATTTTGAAAGACATCAAAGATGCCACAAATTTGTGAGGTGATAAAGAACTAAGGTTAAAAATAAAAAGACAAATAAATGAAAATGCCTTCACAAACTTATCAACATAATTTAATTGTAAATCTTAAAAACTCAACTCTAATTATTGAATCTACTCCCCCTGTCCTTAATGCAATAATTAACTAATTTGAGTATATTAAAAAATATTTTAGTTAAGTTATTTGATATGATATTTTTTTCTAAAACATCATAATCATCTTTCTTAATTCTCTCCCTCCTTCTCCTACATGATTATTATTGAGGGGAATATCAATAGGGTTAATTTGGAAAAAAAATTGATAAAAAATGTGAAATACGTCTTATATTTAGAACAAATGTCTACTTCCAATTAGGCCTTACATTAAGATCGGAGGGAGTAATTAATATTTTGCTTTAAATATTTTGAACGGCTCCATATGACAACAAAAGCATGATTAGATACAGAAAAAAGTAAGATAGGGGGCCAAGAAAATGAGATTAGGTTTTGATATTTTTGGGTTTGATGATTGGGATGTTAGGTATGTGGAAGAAGCAAACTTATTGATAAGATTCGCTTCTGATGATAGGTTTTCACTTTTCTTCTAGACTAGGCAAATATCTAAGAACTTGGATTGATCTAGGAAATTAATGAACAATGTGTTTCCTGCTTGTGACATTTTGAAGAAACATAATCTCAATGCCACTACTCTGCATTTATTTGGCTGTGATGTTGAGGAATCTCTAGAGCACTTATTTGTATCATGCCCCTTAACGGGATCCCTTTGGTTTGGAACTTTACTCATTAGGATTCCTTCCTTGAACTTTCAAGAATTCAAAGGATGGTTAAAACAAACTTCGTTACAGCTATTTCACAACGGACTTGACTCTTCAATTGCCAAATAATATTTTTGCTTCATACCATTTGGAGGAGGCGTAATATGGATTTACATAGCCGGAAACGTGCTGATCCTATAGATATCTTGCATGAGGTTAAGTTCTATTCAAATTTCTCATCCTGGGCATTTCACTCATCATCTACAAAGAAATATCAGTCTCATTTGAATCCTTCAAGTGACTCCTCTAATCTGATTAATGATGAAGGTTGGGTATTGTATTGCACAAATCCAAAAGATTGGCACAAGGCTACTGTCATGGGGTCATCTTTTGCAGGAGGAATCAAGCAATTGCTTCTAAAATGCTTAAGAGCCTCTTTATTCTGGATCCATAACATAGGCCTCCTTGATGCTGCAACTAGCCTTCCACTGGCAATCTATTGTGTGAAGAAATGTTTCATACACCTTCCAGCTAATATTTGGTCTATGCTTGACAATACCTGACAGGAAATTTTAGCTTTAATTCCTGTTTTTCCTCTATCAGTATTAGTACTATTTCTCTTCCTTCTTTTATTAGGCTTTCTAATTCAAATATTAGTACTCTTACAGTTTGCAACATGTAAACCTAACTTCATATTTTAATATCATTTTGTCTTGTATTAAAAAAGAAATTAGAGATGAATCTTTGGTCATAGAGATTATCCTTTGTTAGTGCAACATCATATCATTGCCCATTTTGATTCTTTTCTTTTTTTAAGGTAAAATGCCCATATTGATTCTTATCACCGTGGAATCTTTTGTCTACTTTATATTCCTTTCACTGTACGTGTAACAAGTATGGATAGCTAGGTTGGTCCAATCTTGTTTAGTTATTTTAGTTAACGGTAATTGTTCTGGTATAGAACACAGAGGTCCAGCCGTAGGCTGGTAAATTGATCTTGGATGTATGGGCTGGCCGGATATCTATGAAGGAGATAACCAGGAGAGCGCGGGATCACCGTACGACAAAGGGGTGTTGTGTGTGCACAAGGTGAGACCGTATGTAAATAGTCTAGGTTTAGAGTGTGTGCACCTTGTTACCTGCCCTCTCCGTATTTATAGAGGCGTCTGCGGTGCGATATCCGGGCACGTCATTAATGGTGAGCCATTAATGGGGCGGATATTGGATGATACCCCATTAATGGGACGTGCCATTAATGGGGCGGATACCCGGGATATGCCATTAATGGAACGTGTCATTAATGGGGCGGGTATCTCGGGAAGCTGATATGATAGGGGCGGATCCTTCCTAGCCGAGATTTCCGGATCTCCTGCCATGATTGGCAGATTATGCCTTCTGGCTCTGCTTGGGCCTCGTCCTGGGCTTGGAGGCTTTTGGGCCGGTCCGTAACAGTTGCCCCCGGCTCGGCTGTTCAGGCTTCTGGGCGGTCGAGGTGTATGATTCTCCCGGTCGGTGTGTGGCCGGGGCACGTGCCGGCCGGCCGGCTTCTTATGCCGCGGCTTACCTCTATGATGTCGTTCGGGTGGTGCCCCGGGTCATGCCTGACCGGGGTATATTGGGCGGCCTCGGATTTATGTGGTAAGTCCCCTGTTCGTGGGTAAACCGTTTGGTCTTCTTTCCGTAGGCGCCATCATTGCGTCTTTACACTGCGTGTCCTGAATGGAGAGGGTGCAAGCCGTCCGCGCGCGCGCTCCGAGTGCCGATTTGTGTGCACATTTAATGCGCCTACGTCATATCGTTCATTTCCTATCGTGTCAATGTTCAAAGACCGAACTGCCCCCAGCGTTCCCTCTTCTTCTTCTTATATGAAGTGTTCAACTTGTTTTTCATTATTTCCCGCCTGCAATCTGGTAGTGAACTTGCTCCGAGTTTTTTCATGAAAACTTCATTGTCCTCTATTTCGCTTGTTCAAGTAATCTTCTTCGTATTTACGCAGGTATTTTTCATTCTTGTCTCTACTCATTTAGGCATATTTCATACCGTTCATATATCCTCCGATTCCTCATTTGCTTTTCCCATTCTTCCGGTCTTCCGAGTTTCCCTTTAAGATCGGTTTAAGGTTTGCTCGATACGCTCCTCCCTTTTGACGTAAGGTCTGTAGCTCTTAGGTTCTAGTTCCTTTTCTGATGGATAGACGTAGGCCTTTCCTTAGAGCCCGACCGGCGCTTACCCCTGAGGAAGAGGGGTTTCTCCGCCTTCGTTACCCGAGAGACTCTTATTGGGTTCTTGGGACTGAGCTCCCGGAAACTGAAAGGTCAGCGCCTCTACTTCGAGGTGGAAATGGTTCTTCACGACGAATTGGGCCCCAACCCATACCAGCTAGAGCTCTGTCACCTTCCTTGATTCGAACTTCTTCTCGATCACCTTTTCGGGCCGGAGTTGGTTCTTCTCGGTTCCGGGCTCTTGCCTCCATGGCCCAACCGCCCAACTTCGCGAGAGTCCATCCCCGGGAGCTTGGACCCTTATCCTGATGATTACCTCGGTCCCTGCTGGGACTGCTTGGCTGAGAGTTCGTTCCACATTGCACGTGGCGAGGACTCTAGAGCTACCTCAGTTCTTGGATCTTGCCGGCACCAGCGCCCTTCGGGCCCCACTTCAGCGTGCCCTTTCGTCCAAGTCTCGCCATCTGTTTTGCCTTCTAACCTTGTTTTACCGGTATTTCCAACTCGCTAATTTCCTTTTATGTTGCATATAGGTTAATGGCTCCGAAATCTTTGCCTTCGAAGAGAAAGGCCGAGGCCGAGACATCGGATTCTTCTAGTCCCCCCGAGGCCCTATGTCGTAGGTATCCCTGGGTGTCCCACGAGGTCTTGAAGACCCGGTCCATTATGTCGGATACGGACATTGCCGGTTGGACCTACCGTCATGGAGGGGTGCATCTTACGCCGCCTGCCGAAGCCGACGAGCTGTTTGTGCCGAACGGGAAGTAAGCGTCCCAATTTCTTTCATTTTTACTGGGATTATCTTACACGGGTTGGCGTCCGCTTTCCTTTTACCCATTTTCAAATGCTTGCCCTGATGCATCTGAGACTCGCCCCGTCTCAACTTCATCCGAACGGGTGGGCTTATCTTGTAGCGTTCGAGCAATTGTGTCGCTCCTACCCGGTTCCAATCCCTTGCTCGACCAATCTTTTCTTTTACTATTTTGGCCCCTTTACCCCCGGCTCTCCTAAGGAAGGTGACAAGTTGAAAGGGCTGGTGTCTCTCCGCGTTAATCCCGACCGGAAGCTTATGAAGCCCTTCTCCGAGTCTTTTAAGCGGTTTAAGAATGCCTTTTTTAAAGTTGTCGCCGTGCACGGTAAGCCGGCTTGGTTTTCGAAGGGGGTCGAGGCCGCCGACGTAGTATGGCGCTTCCCTTTATATTGGGTGGAGAATCACCATAAGGCCAGCCCCTCGTCCTTCCAGATCTTGCAAGATGATCTCCAACCCGAGATGGCCCCTCACGTCCCCAGATTGGATGCCTTCGTGGAGCAGTATGGCATCCTGAGCGCGGCCTTTTTCATATCCGGGGACGGATCTAGGCCAATTCCCTCGACTTTTAGGAGTCCTTTTTTGCCATGTTCCTTATTCTTATGTTCTGTATATTGCAGTCATACTTTGTGCTTGTTGCTGATTTTCCTTTACCTGTTCTTTTCAGCTCAAGACATGAAGGCCCTTCCTGGTTACTTGAGAAAAGTGAATCCGGCTGCCACATCTTCGAGTAGTCGGTCTCGGAAACGGGCCGCCCCTGTCAAGACTTCCGTGCCCGAGGGTGATGCCCCTATTGTGGCTAAGAAGGCCAAGGTCTCCGGGGTCGAGGAATCGTCTCCATCCGCGCCCTCCGGATCCCTCGAGCGGCGGTCCGAAATTTCCAAAGGGAAGCGAGGTTGTCGTCTCGGCGGGTGAAGCTGCGGCCTCGGGGCCGCAACCGTTCCTTCTGCATCGGTTCTTCCGGTGTCTTCGACCGTTCCGCCTCCTCCTCCTCCTTCAACTGGGCCCTTACGTCCTTCTTCCGTGCTTCCTCGGAGTTTCGTATGGGAAAAGGGGGTGACCAAGGAGCTGGATGTAGCATTTCTCCCCCCGGAATTCATGGATAGCCGGGCCCCGTCTCCTCCTAGTGCCGAGGAGGTGCAAGCCGCAAACGGTACTGTGTAAATCCATAGCTTTCCCGCAAGCCTATGTGATTGTGAGGAAAAATACATTCGGGCGATGCGAGAGAGACGATTGAAGGCATCCGGGCCGAGGTTGAGGCCAACCAAAAGGCACCGGGCCGAGGCGGCGTCCGTAAAAAGGCTTTGGCCGATGCTGAGGCCAAGCTGTGCCTTATGGAGGAGGAGCGGGATGCTGCCCGGCTTGAACGGGATTCTGCCAAGGATGCGTTCGTGAAGGTGGAATCAGATTTGCAACAGGCGCGAGAAGGGGCGGAGAAGTCAGCCTCTGAATGTGTCCGGGCCCAGAAGGTGCTGAGCAACAGTATGGATGTGGTGAGAACCCTTCAGAAACAGCGTGATTCGTTGTTCGATAAGGTTAAAGCCGTCGAGGAGGCTCTGGCCGTATCGCAGCGGGAGCGCTTAGAGTCTGACGAACTTTTAAAGCAGACCGCCGCTGATTGCTTTGAGAATGCACTGGAGCAGATCCGACTTTTGAATCCAAAGACGGAGCTTAACTTGGACGGCTACGACTTCCGTGCCTTTGTGGAAGATGGAGCGTTAGTTTCGTATCAACCTCCTTCCGCCAACATATCCGGATCGGGAGGGGAAGAGTCGGATGCGGAGAGTGAGGCGACCAAGGAGTCTCCTGAGGCCGGTCCTTCTAGTTAAGCTTAATCTTTGATGTTAGTGGGCGTCTGTGCCTTTGTACTTTGTTGATTCCCGGCTTTTGTGCCGTAACTTTGTATGACTTATGGAGGAATTTATTTATTCGTCCTTCTGCCATTTTCTTAAATTCCATACATGAAATTTATTGACTGCATTAGATACAAGTCGTGCACTCGACCAACACTGCGGTGTGGGAGAGTGGGACAGGGTTGTGTGTCTTACCCTCAGGGGGTGTTAACTTAACCGCATCGCCTCATCCCGCTTAAATGGCCGGAAAAGATGGTAGGAACCGACTTAAGGGCGAGGCATCACATGTCGATCGAGGTGTCTAGTACCTCTGATCTGACATTTTGACTTGATCAAGGTCGGGATGGCGGCCTGCTTTCTTAAATCGGGCGAGCGTTGACGCGTCAATTTCGCGAAGGCCACGTATGGCGTTTTCGCCGAGCTCTTACCAATGCGCGTCGGAGTACAACGGCCGGTGTCATACATCTAGATGTTTTTATGTTTGTGACCGGGTATAAGTACCTCAGAGTCAGGTTTTTGCCGGGCTTGGTGGCCTCGGCTTCAAGCTTAAGCAAATAACTTGTGCACATTGACGCCTTTCCTTGAGGGATTCCTTCATTAAATAAAGCAGCTCTAGAGAGCGTACAAATGGTCATAATTTATTCAAATGCAAAGCAAGGGAAAATTGGAAAGCAAATGCAAAAACATGAAAGAAAGTAAGAAATGACCGAGCCGTAGCCTTGGCCTAGCTGTAATAGATTTTTAACTTGTCGGCATTCCATGTCCTTCTAACCGGCTTCCTTGCCAAGGTTTCGAGAACATATGCCCCAGCGTCAAGCTTTTCTTTAACACGATATGGTCCCTCCCAGGTTCTTTGCGAGTTTTCCGTCTCGGAGTTCTTATTACCAATATCGGCCCTCCGAAGTACCAAGTTACCCCGGTTGAAAGATCGTGGTCGAACCTTGCGATTATATTTGGCCGCAAGTAACTGCTTGGCGGCAAGTTCCCGGCAATGAGCTGTGACTCGGATCTCGTATATTAGGTCCAGATCTGTCTTTAAGGCGTCGTCATTCGATCCGGTCCTTCCTGTCCGGCTCTGATCTTCCTCCATGATGGCTGCCCGATTTCCACCGGGATCATTGCTTCGCATCCATATGTCGGCCCGGAAGGGAGTCTCCTGGGTCGAGGACCGCACACTCGTCCGGTATCCCCATAGAACACTTTGTGGAGTTGTTTTCGGTCCAACCGTAGTCGGCCTTTAACATGCGTTTCTTCAACCCGTCTAGAATGATCTTATTGGCGGACTCGGCCTGCCATTAGGCTCAACGGATGTTCGACGGAGGAGAAGTGTTGTTTGATGTCCAAGTTGGACATTAAGGCCTGGAATCTATGGTCCGTGAATTGGGTTCCATTGTCAGTGACGACCTCAGCAGGTATCCCGAATCGAGCAAAGATACTGTGACGAACGAACCTCATAACCCTGGATGATGTGATCGTAGTTAATGCTTCCGCTTCGATCCATTTGGTAAAGTAGTCTACAGCGACAATGAGCCATTTGAGCTGTCCAGGTGCTGGTTTAAATGGTCCAAGAATGTCCATTCCCCACTTATAGAAGGGCCAGGGAGCCGGCATTCCTTTTAACTCTGTGGGTGGTGACCATAAGATCCCGGCGTGTTTTTGGCAACTGTCACACCGCTTAGCGGCTTCCATGGCGTCATGCGTCATAGTGGGCCAATAATAGCCGGCGCGTAGTGCCTTCCTTGCCAAAGCCTTGCCGCCCATGTGTTGGCCGTTGCATCCCTCATGTATTTCGGTCAATATATACCTTGACTCGGACTCGCCGAGGCATCGCATCATCGGGCAGTGTAGTCCCTTCCGGTATAGCTGGTCATCGACCATAGTGTAGATGGCGGCTTCTCTCATCAGCTTTTTTGCCTCGGTAGAGTCTGTGGGAATGATCCCTCTTTCCAGGTAATCTTCAATTGGCTTTCTCCAGTCCGCGGCGGACGAGATAGTCATGATGCACGTCGGCTCGGCCAAATTCTGTTGGATGACTGTCCTATGACTCCCCGGTCCTTTGGTACTTGCGAGTTTGGAGAGGATGTCAGCCCGGGCATTCTCTTCTCTCGGGATGTGAG
Organism: Acacia acuminata; assembly: GCA_019022655.1. NCBI lineage: Eukaryota > Viridiplantae > Streptophyta > Magnoliopsida > Fabales > Fabaceae > Acacia > Acacia acuminata. The sequence continues at coordinate 2,750,226 of JAFJYI010000028.1, read as the reverse complement.
AGACAATGACTTCTTCGAATTCCGTCATTACCTCTTTTGCTCTATTCAAGTACTTGGCCAACAAGGGGCCTTTTGCTTGATAGCCGCCATCGATCTCGATAAGGCGGCGACGAGTTATGAGTCGGTGAACACCTTAATCCGCCCGGCTCCGCTTTCTTTAGCTTGAGCCAATCCTGCTAAGAGGGCCTCATACTCGGCTTGATTGTTAGAGGTCGGGAATTCCAGTTGGAGGGAATGCTCAGTAGCGACTCCCTCAGGGCTTTCGACAATGACTCCTGCTCCGCTTCCTTTTGGGTTAGAAGACCCGTCAACAAATACCCTCCAGAATTCCTCGTCAGTCATAACTGGAGTCAATTTCCTGATGAAGTCCGCCAATGCCTGTGATTTTATCGCCTGTCTGGCCTCAAAAGTTATGTCGAATTCGGATAATTCAATCGCCCAGTTTGTCATTCGTCCTGCCAAATCTGGTTTGTGCAAAATCTGCCGGATTGGCTGATTAGTCCGGACCACAATCCGATGTCCTGGGAAGTATGGGCGAAGTCGCCTTGCCGTTGTTAGTAATGGGAATGCCATTTTCTCCAGCTTTTGATATCGAGCTCGGCGTTTTGTAACGCCTTGCTCACAAAGTAGATGGGTGTCCTCCGGCCTCGGTTTCTCTTACCAAGGCGGCGCTTACCGCTTCATCCCCTGCGAGAGGTATAAGAACAAGGTCTCCCCCCGCTCCGGCCGTTAGTACCGCGGGGTTGCCCAAGCATTTCTTAATTTCTTCAAAGGCCGTCTTGCGTCCGTATTCCATCCTCCCTGGGTTTCTTTCTTCAATAATTTAAAGAAAGGTAGAGCTTTCTCGGCTGACCTCGGTAGGAATCTTGTCAGGGCCGCCAAGTGACCTGTTAATTGCTGCATTTCCTTCTTGGAGTTGGGGACTTGCATATCTAGCACGGCCTTGCATTTGTCCGGATTGGCCTCAATCCCTCGGTTGGTCAACATAAAACCCAAAAATTTGCCAGCGGGCACCCCAAATGCACATTTAGCTGGGTTCAACCTGATTCGGTATTGTCTTAGCTTGTCAAACGTTTGCTCTAGATCCCGGATATGCTCCTCCGGCTGTTTTGACTTCACGATCATGTCGTCTATATATACATCCACATTACGACCGATTTGATCCTCAAAGACTCGATTCATCATTCGGTATGTAGCTCCGGATTCTTCAACCCAAATGGCATGACGTTGTAGCAATAGTTTGCCTTATCCGTCATGAAGGCGGTTCTCTCTTGATCGTCGGGGTGCATAGCAATCTGATTGTATCCGGAGTAGGCATCCATAAAAGAAAGCAGCTGGTACCCGGCCGAGTTATCCACTAACTGGTCAATGCTGGGCATAGGATAGGAGTCTTTTGGGCATGCTTTATTCAGATTGGTGTAGTCGGTGCACACCTTCCATTTACCGGTTGGTTTTAAAACCATGACCACATTAGAGAGCCGGGTCGTGTATTGTACTTCTCGATGAATCCGGCGAGCAAGAGCTCTTCAATGTGACTCTCAAGGGCTTTACTTTTGTCGTGCGAGATATTCCTTCTCTTCGGGCCCCGGTTTTGACCCCTGCCATATGGCTAGCTTGTGACAAAAAAGTGTGGGTCGATCCTTGGTATTTCGGCCGACGTCCGAGCGAAGACGTCCCGGGTTTTGTCTTAAGAATCTGATCAACCTTGCTTTGATATCTGCGTCCATGTCTCTTCTGACTTTAGTTGTCTTAAAGGGATCCGTCCCAAGGATTAATTCTTCCAACTCCCCTTCCGGTTCTGGGCGTGGGTTTTCTGGTTCGCAGAGGTCCAGTTCTACCATGTTGACCGACTGCCGGGGTCGCCCCTCATTTCTGACATCGGTCATGACCTCGTTGGTCCGGAGACACGGCGGGGATGATGGTCCTTCTTCTTCAACACGAAGAGTCTCAAAGTAACACTGTCGTGACGTTTTCTGGTCTCCGGACACTTCGACCACCTGATTCTTATCATTGATCATTTTCAATTTCTGGTGCTTAGTGGACGCCTTGAGATATCCCAATTATGTATAGTGGGTCGGCCCAGTATGATGTTGTAAGGGGAGCGAAAATCGGCCACTACAAACCTTACCCGTTGTGACTTGAACGCTTCCTTAGTTCCCAAGGTCAATCTGAGGTCGACATATCCTTTTGGGAAGGAACGCTCTCCATTAAACCCGATGAGGGTAGATTTGCACGGTTTTAAGTCTTCGACATCGAGGTGCATCCTCTGGTATGCATCCCAGCTTATTATGTCGGCCGAACTACCTGCGTCGACAAATATCCGTTTTACACGGCAGTTTACGACGATCCCGGTGATGACCAATCCGTCTTGGTGGCCGGGAATAACCTCCCTGAGCTCCTCATCAGTGAAGACCAACGGGGGTGGTTTCGGTTTTGACGACGCGCCCTTGAACCTCGGCATATCTTTTACCGTTAGCACCTCCCGCAGGTATTTCTTGCGCTGACTTATAGTGTCTCCACCTCCTCCGAAACCGCCACTGATCCCATTGCATTGGAGATCGGCGTCCGGGTAGCCCTCGGGAGGACCGGTTCTCCGCTTCTTTTCAGAATCCGGAGTGTTCGTGGCCGGACTCCGCGCGGCGGCTACCATTCCGCTTGCCGTGATTTCCCTTGAGTTTTGATGACGTATTGGCGTAGTTTCCTTCTCTTACAAATTTTTCAATAGCATCTCTGAGTTCATAGCATTCATCAGTGGTGTGACCGGAACAGTCGTGGAAGGTGCAAAACTTCCCCCTGTCTGTGTTGGACCGGTTTCTGAGAGGCTTAGGCTTGGTCACCTTCCTCATCTCGGTCTGAGCGACCTCCTTCCACAGCTGGGATCGCGGGACATTCAAGGGTGTGTAGTTTCTGTATTTCCCCTTATTGTCTATCCACTCTGGTCTGGGCCGGCTCTCTCTGCCACGTCTGCGAGGTTCCGCCTTGTGTTTGTCGGTCAGCTCCCTTCTCAGGCTCGTCAGCATTGGCGATTTCCATTTGCTCGACGTCTAGGTACTTCTTGGCTTCGGTATAGAATTCCGTCAATGAATACACTCGATTCTTACATAGATGTCGGGCTAGGCGGGTCATCGGGTCCAGTCCGTTGACGAGGCAATGTACATGGACTTCTTCGGATAAGGATCGTACCTGTATTGCCGTATCTCTGAACCGGTCCAGATACTTCTGCAATGTTTCGCCCTTCTTTTGCTTTACTTTACTCAACGTGAATTGAGATTTAGGTTGTTTTTTGCTGGTGGCAAAGTGCAATTCAAACTTACGCCCGAGGTCTTCAAAGTTTCGAATGGAATTATTGGGTAATGAACTCAACCATTTATGGGCTGGCCCTGTCAACGTGGCCGAGAAGAGTCTTAGTATGACCAGACCTTCTATTGACCTTACCCACATTAACTTTTCAAATATTTCCAGGTGATGACATGGATCCTGGGTTCCATCATACTTGGGGAGATCGGCTAGGTCGAAATTCTTCGGGTAAGGGGTCGTGGCCATTGCTCGAGAGAATGGGGTCCCACCTGCACCGGCCAGATATTTCATCTTATACTGCCGCGGCGATCCTCGTGTCCGAGGCGTAGCAATCGCCTCGCGTAGTTCATCCGAGTCCTCGTCATGGTCTCGGTTTTCCTGATCCCTATCTTCCTGATGGCGGTCCGCTCGCCTTCGGTCTTCCCCGTCCCGGATCCGCAATGGTCCCTCCTTGTGCCTCCTGGGGGTCGGTTGGCGATTTCGCTCCATCCGGGCGTCCCCCTCATTCCTACCACGGGGGCGTCGATTTGATTCGGGGCTGGTACGCGGACTATCGCTATCCAGGCATACAAACTCTTTCCCCTTATGGGGGTTTCTCGGGGATCCGTGACGAAAAAGGTTTTCAAGCTTTTCCTCTATCATTAGTTCGAGAGCATGAAAATCCTCCTCCCTTTGGAGGTGATCTAGCTTTTCCTTGTTTTCGAACCTCTGAATCATCGACTCTTGGGTTCTCCTTAGGATTCGGACGTCGGTGTCTAATACCTGAGCGTCCGGAGCCGGGGTCGTCTGGGCAGGGTCTCTTGGGGGCTCCTCATGCAAGGACACGTTAGGGGAAGGAGATGTGCTCTCCGCGTCCGTAACGTGTCCCTCGGGCGTCTTTCCTCCGGGGGGTTGCTCGTGAGCTGGTGGTCTGCTTGGTCCGGCCTGAGGTTGATTTGGTGGTACAATACTGTCCTCATTTGGCCGGTCCGATTGCTGGCTTTGCCTGTGGCTTCTGGTGTTAGCCATAAGTGGTCACGGGGATAGAAGTTTAAGGTCCCCACGGTCGGCGCCAATGTTCTGGTATAGAACACAGAGGTCCAGCCGTAGGCTGGTAAATTGATCTTGGATGTATGGGCTGGCCTGGATATCTATGAAGGAGATAACCAGGAGAGCGCGGGATCACCGTACACGACAAAGGGGTGTCAGTGTGCGTGCACGGTGAGACCGTATGTAAATAGTCTAGGTTTAGAGTGTGTGCACCTTGTTACTCGCCCTCTGTATTTATAGAGGCGTCTGGTGCGATATCCGGGGCACGTCATTAATGGTGAGCCATTAATGGGGCGGATATTGGATGATACCCCATTAATGGGACGTGCCATTAATGGGGCGGATACCCGGGATATGCCATTAATGGAACGTGTCATTAATGGGATGGGTATCTCGGGAAGCCGATATGATAGGGCGGATCCTTCCTAGCCGAGATTTCCGATCTCCCGCCATGATTGGCGAGATTATGCCTTCTCGGCTCGCTTGGGCCTCGTCCTGGGCTTGGAGGCTTTTGGGCCGGTCCGTAACAAGAATGAAAATACTCGCTTCAATCCCTAAATTATTTAACTAATTTGGTAAATTAAGCAAATAAAATTAATTAATTAATTTGAACAAACATGATATACTACCTCTAAAATATCCTTATTAACATTAGATTATATATTATTTTAATTTATGTAACTTAATTTTGAAAAAAATGATAAATACATAAGACAAAATAGATTGAAATCTTATATTTCGGACTCAATCTAACCCCCAACAACTAGCTCTTACGTCAGATTGTTAGGGTCTAGAAGTGGTAACATTTAAAAATCCTCCAATGACATTATTGACCATTAAATTTTTTGAAATTAATTAAAATAAAGACTATGGTTTTGAATGGGAATTATTTTTTTTAGTTAATTTGGCATTCATTTATATTTTCAATACTTATTTTTAACATTTTAATAATCATATTTTCAATTCTTTTCATTAATCATCGTAGAAATTTTCAATACTTATCTTTCATGCCTTCAATATATGTATCTGGCCGGTTCTTGTAAATCTCTATGATTTTGATGATAACATAAAATTTAGAATTTATGATTTAAAAGGAAATTACCTTTCAAGGGTTGAAGATGCCTTTACAAGTAATAACATGCTTATTAGTTTAATTTTCCGGTTCTTTATTTATAATAGAAATATTTGAGAAGAAACTTCTATTATTTTGTTGGTTCATTTGGGTTTCAAACCAAAGTAAATTGAGAACACTTTGTTTCACGGTAGGAAAAGATGATCTTAAAAAGGATTTAAAAGCTTTTTTTAAAAAAAAAAAAAAGAAAAAAAAACTTGATATGAGCAAACAATTACTGTTATATTCTTCTACTACTGAGATGATAAATATAAATAGCAATGGTCTCTATTCATTTATAGTTCTTCTTTTAAAAGATATCCACCCTATTAATAAGGAAAGTTCGATTTAGTGGAATGAAGTCGTCACTCTCAATGTAACCAATTAATATTCAAATTCTTACAAGGAAATGTGCTCAAGTATATAATAAACACTTATCCTACTAGATGAGGTTAGCTATATGGAATGTGCTCTATAGAAAAAAACTAGATCTTTAAATAAATTATTAACCAAAAGATTTTACTTTATAATGTAACATTATTGAGTGTTTATTTCGTTCTTATTTTTCTAACTCTTTTAAAAGACTTCATACAATTTGATTGACCCTCATCATCGGCACATCCAATAGTCTTCTTTAAATGTTCTAAACTACTTCAAACGATTTTATACCATTTTCTTCTCAATAAATCCCACTCAAATTCAATGGCGCGTATGATCATTATGAATCTTTTGTTTTGTTTTGTTTTTTTATATAACACATATATAAATGTTAGCTACCCATCCACTTTATATTAATGTTGTCCCTTTAAAACCTAACATTCACTACCATATAATATTGTTGGTATTATAGCAATGCGATAAAACTTCCCTTTTACTTTTTACCTTATTACTTATTAGATAATTTCCAATCACAAATAACTTTAGTAGCTTTCCTCCATTTATACCACTCAGTTTGAATTTTATGATAAACATCACCATCAATTTCACTATCTTACCTTGTCATATAATTGATCCCAAATATTTAAACTTTGCCGCTTGTGGAATGAATTGATCTCTCAATTTAACCTTCAAATAACTTCGAACTTGTTTATCATCAAAATTGTAATGCTTGTGTTCTGTCTCTCTCTTATTTTGACAAAAAGCATTTTACTCAAAAATCCTTCTTCATATCTCAAGTTTAAAGTTAACATCCTCTCTTGATTCAGCCAACAAACTATATCATCAACAAAATCATACAATTAGGGATATCTTCTTTTATAAGCTCCATTATAACGTTTATCGCTAAATTAAAATTTATATTAAAATAAATTTTATTTACTTTTTTTTTTTTTGGTTGAATAAAATAAATTTTGTTTACTAATCTACCCTTCATCAAATTCTCTTATTTTGGTTAAAAAAATTTAATTTTTTTCCTTTTTCTTAATTATTTTTTTACCTTTGAAAATAGTTATAAGTTAATTTTTGTAGACATACAAAATTTAATTAAAAATATGATTAATTATTTCAAATTTGTGTATAAAAAAAATATAATATCCCGAATTTACATTATTAATTAATAATATATGATGAATAAAAACATGCCTTTCAAATATGTTTTCAACTTTGTGGTCTCGTGGGGAAAAAAAAAAAAAATGTTTTTAGTCATTTAAAAGAAAATTAAATAAATAAGTTTCAATGAATGCATTAAAATGAAAATTTTAAAAATTATAATATAATAAGAATTAATAATTTTTATAATATATTATAAATTTTAAACATATATGTATTAGAATTATTTTTTGGTTGAATAAGAATTTTTTTAGGGAAATATAAATATTTATTTATTTGTTGAAAGAGGGATATTTTAATCAAAATAAATGTTTAATAGTCAAACTTAACGGTCAACTAATGTTTAGATTAATGAAAATTGAATCTCAAATATATAAGGAATGTTATGTAATATGAATTTTAATTTCAAAGAAGATTTATATATGTTTTCAAAATGAAGGAAATATTTCTGTAATTTAGATAAAATAATAAGGTGGTTAATGTATTTACTGAAATATATTATATTATTAAACACGCTAAGGGTATTTTCTAGGAGTATATTTCAGAAGCATATAAGGTGCTTCTCCCTTATGTGTTTCTTATATGCTTGTCCTTCTAATTAGAGGAACACAGAATTTTTTTATTTTTATTTTTTATATATTTTGATTAAATTATATGCTACTTTATAAAATATTTTTTGCCCCTAATATCTCAGATTAATTAGTTTTTAATTTTACATTCAGAAATATTTGCCATGTAACACTAGTATCTTGAAAACTAATTAATTTAAGATATTGAGTGTAATTTTTTTTTTTTCAGAAAACGATATATAATTTAATCTATATATATATATATATATATATACATATGTATATAATGTGCTTCTCCCTCTAATTAAAAGGACAAACATATAAAAGAATTACATTAAGACAAGTACCTGTGATCCTGTATATTTCAGACCAAAGAATGAAAAATGCAAAAGAAAAGTAATGAAAAGCTCAAGGATTTTGATTCTTGCACCATATTATTTCTAATCCGTGGCAACAGGGCACCTTAACCAATAATATTATTTTCACTTTTCAAAGAAGAGCATTTATTTTTACTTTTCAAAGAAGAGCATTGTTATTGATTTCAAACGTCATCGTTCCGATGACATCACAATTCACAGCAGCACTGGAAAAAAAAACAAACAAACAAACAAACGAAAGAACCCAAGGAACGACAAAATCAAAGGAGGCCACTTGTTGACCAAGTTTAATTAGCTTCTTCATCGACAAGCACACACATATATGGTCCTTTTATAAGTATAATAATAATACATCAACTGGTTTACTCATTCAACTCATATATCAGATTCTCCAGTTTAATTATGTGGTTGATTCAGATCAGCATATAATAAACACTTTGATATTCTATATCTTCTGCTTTGGGTTTTATTTACTTTATAGTTTGGATCGATCGCAAAATGGGTGAATGTGAGAGTAAGAGGAGAAGAAGAAGGGTTTCATTCATTTTCAGTTCCTTGAAGGTCTGCTTCAATGGTGGCCGCGATGAGGTGAAGAAGAAGACGGTGGAGGCTGATTATCACGAGGTGGATCCTCAGGCGGCCATGGTCGCAGCTTCAAAGCATTTCTCTTCTCCACGCAAAGTGCGATTCAATTAATTAAAGGTTATTCTTCAAGTAAATATCAATACGGATCAAAAGAAAGGATCTTTTGAACTGTTTCATGGTGAAGTTCAAGAAAATGAGAGTCAGGAGGGGGCATAGTCCTTCATGTAGTTGGATTTAGTTGAGAATTTGATCCTAGTTTTAAATATAAGACCTACTTCATATTTTTTTCCTTTGTTTCTCAAGTTAATTAACGCTATTGATCTCATTTCAACGGTAATCATGTAGGAAAGGGGAGAGAAAATTAGGGGAGATAATATAATTAAGGTGTTTCATACAATATATACACACACATTAATTAATTTAACTAACATCTTTAATATACTAAAATTAGTCAATTTAGTAGTACATTAACAACAATGAGAGTATTTTAATACCATTTGAATAGCACCTAGTTTTTACATTGGTATTTTTTTCTAACAAATGAAAGAAAAATTAGCATGGTATGGTGTATCTGTGAGACCCACTTGTATATAAAAAGTAGGATCCCATTGCCTTATTCTTTCATCTTTAGAAAATTGCTAAAAAAATATCTCTCTTCCAAATCTGTTATCTAAAGGTACCAAATTCAAATCCATAGGGCAGGTGTAACTCATCTTTAATGATGCACATGTGTCTTTTATTTTACACATAGTTAAAGAAAAGTTGCACACAGCTGAAAAAAGAAGATGCATCTAAACAAAATTCAAGCACTCTTAATAAATTTTGCAACAGAAATATTTTCAATGTCTTTACCTTTTATCTTTCTCTAGTTTTATCATGTATTTAATCAAACATGTGGTTTGATGGGGAATATTTATGTTTTACTTTATCCTCCCAAACCACGGGCTAGCGTTAGCTAGCTAAATCCGCGGCCCTACACCCACACAACAAGATTAAATATTGTCGATGCGATTGAGAATAATTTGTCATTAATGGCGGTTGTTAGTGATCACTATCTATCTCCATTTTGTAGTAATATTATATATATCTAAATATATATAATATATCTGTGTGTGTGTGTGTGCGCGTGTGTGTCCGCGCCAAGCGAGGGTTTATGTAAAAGAGAATTTACTATATATGTGACGCACTTATCCACATGTGCCAATCTCTTATTATCACTTCCTTAATGTAGAATATAATCGGGGAATTGATCTTGGTTTTAATATAAGACATATTTATTATATTTGTTAATATTTTCCAAAATTACCCTATTAATACTCTCTTAATCATAATCAAGTAGAAAACCCTCATCCACGCCTCTTATTATTAGGACTAAAGGGAGTAATTGCCATTTTTATGGCAGTTTCGTCGCCCCTAGATTATAACAACACAGAGTATTGAAGAATAGCAGAAAGTAATAAAGCAGATCAGATTCCCATAAGTTTATAAATTAATATCATTGAGGGGGTCAAAAGTTGAATCAGTCTGAATGAAAATAAACTTGATGACCACGTTTAGAGCTTATTCAGCAAGAAATACCCACACGTACACGTGAATGTGTGTGTAGTTAATGAACAAAAGATCGAAGACAAATCAGTATGACGTAATATAAATACTCGTATAATTAATCGTGTAAACATGAGATGCTGAAGTCAATAGCATTTTAATTTGCTGGCTAAATATTTTTGGCAGTTCAAACGAAAAACAGAAAAAGAGATAGAAATAATATGGTTAATTATTGTTAAGGGAGCACCAATAAAGCTAAATTATAAAAAGATTGACAAACATAAAAACTTTGTCTTGTATTTAGGATCAAGATTAATTCTTTAAATGTATTTTATATTAAATACTTGAGGGAGCAATAAAGTCGTATATGCATGGGGTTGGCAAGAATAAGCTCTAAACGTGGTCATCAAGTTTATTTCCATTCAGACTGATTCAACTTTTGAGTCTGTAATTATTTAACACATGCCACTTTAAAATTCTCTTACCATTTCGTTGGCGCACAGTTTTTCTACAATTTATCGAGCAGTTTTCTAATCTTTGTTAAGATCATCGAAATAAGAAGTGGAGAGCGTCATGAAAGATTCATCATAGTGAAAAAATTTACAATTATGTTCATGCAAAGTACATGTTTCCTTACAAGATGACGGACACATTTATCCTTTATCATGTAAAAAGAATGTCATTATATGTGCCGGTTAAAAGAGTATACTACTATCAAATAGTATGACCTCTTAAAATAGAAAGGAAGAGGAAAACTGAAGAAAGCAATTCAATGAATTTATTAAGAGAAACTTATCAACCAACAATCTATCTACAATTACGTTCTACGCATAATGTTGCCAATAAGCAAAGCATGTTGGCGTATTAACCTCACCATACTATTTTGCATATATCCTCGTACTCCACTGCCTTGAGGACTCTCCCATCATAAGAACCCTTTTTTATCTGCACAAAAGTGATCTGTATCAACCCCTAACAATCTTGTTATATATCCTCTATAAGCTCCATTTACTATCTTCACAAGACCACCAATTCGGGGAATCACAGTTCAAGCCCAGCTTGATCAACTCTAAGCACATTAATTATTGATTTCAAGCATTTCTATTTCCCCAACATACTTGTCTATCACTTTTAATACAACGCCCTTTTGCTTGTAACACCCTTTATCAGCAAAAGCTTTGCTCATGACCTTAGCAATTCCTTCATACAACCAATAATCATTTCTATTAACCTTCTCCTCCTTCTTCTCTTCCTCCTCTATCAATTCATCGAATGTTGTTTTCCAACCACCATCTTTTTTCTTTTCTTTGTTTTCCAACCACCATCTTTTTTCTTTTCAAAAAGCCTTTGTTTTCCAACCACCACCTTTTTTCTTTTCAAAGAGCCTTTGTTTTCCAACCACCATCTTTTTCCTTTTCAAAGAGCCTTTGTTTTCCAACCACCATCTTTTTTCTTTCCAAAGAGCCTACGGGGTTCCTCTCCTTTCTTCTTTTTCAGCATCCTCAACCTCGTCGAACACTGCCTTTGGTCCCTCTAGTTTTTCCCTGGTTGTAGTTTTTGCTGATGAACCAAGAGAAAACCCAATCTTAACCCTTCTTCCACTTTTAACTCTCTGGGAAGCTCAGCGTGTGAAGGATGATCAGATACAATGGTAGCTTTTTCTATTTGTTTTTTTTATCTCCTTCTCTTCTTCAGCCATGTTAGACTTTATCCTCTTCCTCTTCACCCTCTCTTTGAAAAGTGTCTCAGAATCTCTATCAATGTATGTGATAAACCAACCCTTGGGTGTTTCTTCAACCTTACACTTGGCAGTTCGACCTAAATACTTGACAGAACCTGCCTATCTCTCATCTCATTTAAACTGCCCATATGAGATGACAGTCCTGATTTAATTTTTTTGACTGGTTGGAAAAAAAAAAAATGTTAGTTGAGAGATTATCTTAATTTTAGATTTTCTACCCATTAAAATATTTTTTTTAAAAAAGTAAATAAGATAAATCTGGACCGTCCAAATCTTATATGGATAGTTCAGATAAGATGAGCTCTCCCTATCTATCATTTGGGTAGGCAAAGAAACTAGTTCCAATACTCGACAAACTCAGTTAGCATAAACCATTGAGTGGAATTCATATGAACATGATCTTTATCTCCAGTGATGTATTCATTGTAAACTACATTAGCTGCTATACGACTGAACCGATGGCTGCTCTTCATGTGAGCTAGAAAAGAATTCTCAAAATCTTCAGAGTAGTCATTAGAGATTAGATTTGGGTTTTGTTCAAAGATTTGCATTTGGAGCAGGTGACCTTCACTCATGCAATGACACTTAAAGCCATTCTGATCTCGACACTGTTTCATACACATCCCACAGTACCATCGAAGCTTTGGTGGCCTTTTTGCTTTGTCTCGATTAGCAATAGCCTTTGGTGTAAGGAACTCATGCTTTCCCATTGGTAAGCTGGTTAAGGAGTTTTCAATAAAGTTAATAGTTGTTGTAAGTAGAGACAACCAAATCAGACATTTAAAGTATGACCAAAACAAATATGGACCTTTATCTATAGAAGAGACAAATTATAGGAGTAGTTTGTAATTATAACAAGCATTAGCACTTTCTATGGGTTGATTATGAGATTCACCTAGGATATCTATGAACACTCTTTGATAAAAGAATACCGGAGGATTAATGGACAAAACATTGTGACATGAAACACAAAGGTCAGATTCTTGATAGATTCAAATATGAATATGAATGATGAAATTGTACAAGGAACTTCTGTTTCTCTGGAGAAACAGGAAGAATTTGTTTGTTCCTGCTTCTCCTGAGAAGCAAGATGATGCAGAGAAATATCAACATAATTCTTGTACTGATAAACTTTTAGGCATTAACAGGAGTCAAGTAAAAGAGCAAAGTACAAAGTAACCCAATAAAAGTAACAGCAATCAGTAAGTGGCAACCAAAAGAGGAAACTAAGAAACCGATGAATCTTCGACCTTCTCTTAAAATACCAGATGAAGATCGCAAAAGTTGTTTAAAGCCATGGAGGGAAGCTATTGTATTTAATATTTTAGGGATCAAATTAAACTATTATTACTCAAAAGGTTAGATTAGATAGTATGGAGGCTCATAAAAAAGGGTAAAGGAAGGTAAAAAAGAACGCTCAATGAAGTTATTGATAAGGACTTTTTAGTTAACAACCTATCTAAGGATTTGGTTGCCCAATGACCAATCCCACCTACGGGATAAGGCTTCTTGTTGTTGTTGTACTCAAAGGTTGGCTCTCCTCTATGTTTAATATTCTGGACTTGGAGCTAGTAGACCATTAAAATATTTATTATGTCGAACGGTTTACAAGCTTAGGTTACTAGTATAATGTGCTAAATGATTAGTTGTTTATATCATTTTGTCTTTTACCCAAAAAAAGGAATAGAAAAGAAGAATATACTAGATGAGGGACCTGTGTCAACTTGCAGCACTACATAGCCATTCAACTTGGTCCCCTGAGTTCAGCCCTTTAACTGAAAAACTGGGAAAAATTGCTATATGGATAAGAATTCATAACCTAACAATGCATTGTTATAATCTGGAGTGCCTTGAGAAAGCAGGGGATATGGCTGGGAAGACAATTAAGTTTGACCTTAATAATCTAGCTCAAGTTAGAGGCATTGATGGTAAAATCGAGGTAGCCATGCTAGAATCTGCAATGAAGTTGATTTGGAGAAGGAATAAGTGCTAGATGAGTTCTTGGACTCTGTAAATGGAGGGCTTAATCCGATTTTCTTCTTCTAAGGTTGTTTTGGACATAATAGAGTGGGCTTCCCTAAGAACCAGAATCGACAACAGTCCCAAAACAAAACAAGTTCATTCTTGGGTTACCCACCAACTCACGCAACAAAAAGATCAGAGGATAACACAAGCGAACATGGATTCCATCATCCAGGCTCAACAGACAGATAAAAAGAACGAAATAAAGAAAAAGGGAAGGACAAGTTTACCAATCTTCAACGCCGTCCGATAATCTGAGCTCGCCGCCGGCAGATATTAGGGCGTTTCTATGCGTGGGCTGATTCAGCCGTTTAATTAAAACTGGATTTATTTTTTAAACCAAAAGTACACAGGATTTACAAATAACTAATTTAAATGATTTTTTAAAGGCTTGTTCAGATTAATATTTACAAAACTTGCTCTCATCTCAACTGCATTTTACAAATTAAAGTTGGGGTAAAAGTTAATTAATGTAATATGATTTATATTTAAATAAGTATTTATAAAAAAGTTAGTTAGTTTGACAAATTTAGAGCCAATTTGAATTGCCACGTTCCTAAAGATAAAACTCCCTTATGTACTTACTTCGAGTTGGGCCTGTTTGGGGGAAAAAAACATGCTTGAAAACCATGGTTTGATGATGTGCTTGCAAACAGCTGGAAAAATGGGAGAAGCATTTATTTTATTCCAAACCATTGTTTTGAGAAAGTAAATTTTTTTTTTTTTTTTTTCCGTTGTTTTCTTCTTGTTGTTGAGTGTTAATATGGGTGTCATAAATTCCCCAACAAAAATGCCCTCCTTATTTTCTCTTTCACTCCCCATTTCAAAACAAAGAATCCAGACAAGATGAATGAAGGGGCAAATCTGATGGAGAAAAAGAGGTGGGTGTTGTCGGACTTGTTGAAGAATTGGAATAATGATATAGTTACTAAATGACTGGGTTCCTTAAACATGATGTCATGGGTTTGAATTAGCCATACTCATAAAAAATATTCCGTTCAATGAGCCAAAACTTACTTTGGTTATCTTTATGGTTCAGGAGAATTAGTCTCTAACTTGGATGGGGATACTAGTTGGTTTCTGTATTTATTTTTTATTTTTTTTTAAAAAAAGAGAACTGACGGTGGTAAGAAGAGGATGGAGTTGAAGGTGGTGGTGGCGGTGGATAGGAGGAAAACTGACGGTCAGTGGCAGAGCCACGTTGTTGCAAGTGGGGCTAAGTGCAAACATAAATTTTGCTTCTTATATATATATACACACACACAAATGAAAAAAATTGTGTGCAGTCAAATTATGCCGACATATATTGTTTATTAAACTATAAGCACAAGTTACATTCTCAAAGTGCAATCATATCTCTTTCTTTCTTTGTTTTTTTTTTTACGGTTTTGGAAATTTGTTTATTAAAAACTCTTTTGCTTCTTTTCATGGGGTTGTGACTGATTGTTTGTTAAACTTTTGCTTGTTTGATTCTTGTATCATCTCTATCCCCACGAATTCTTCTGATTACTAATTGGAAAAATTTGTCACCTATCAAGATTGGACAATTTCTCCACTATTACATATTCTTCTCATTCTATATACCTTTTGCTAACTTATGTTGGACTTGATATATTTGATAAGATTGATGATCAAGATATAATGTAATATTTTCAAGGAATGAAGAATCAAGAATGTTTTTGTAATCATTTTATCATAATATCTTAGTTAACTCTTGATTATTATTTTTCTATGTTAAGTTGAAGTTTTTTTTTCTTCTTTTTTTTTTCTATATTTTTTTTTTTTGTTTTTAATACATTTAAAAATTTCTTTTTAAAAAAAAATCGAAGGTATTGCTACCCGAACCCCGAATCCCCACTAATTATGCGAGACACAAACACAAAATCTTGACTCCTCCACTACCACCGACGATGGTAGTGTTAGAGTGCCGTTGATGGTGAAGCTCTTTGATTCCCTCCTCTCCAAAACTCCTCTGCTCCTTCCCAAAAAAATGTCCTCGCCTCTTCCCCTCAAAAATAACCTTCTTCTTTTTTTCTTTTTTCTTTTTAAAAATTTTTCCCTTCTATTCCTTCCTCAACAAGTAAAAAAATTTGTCATTGATAATGCCAAAAAATTCTCCAGCCAGGAATAAACTTTTTTAATTTTTTATAATAATTAAAAAAATCTGACCATCCTTACTTGAGTATATGAAACACAATTTACAGTGGAATGGTAATAATCAAATAAAGCAAATCTTTTGATCACATAAATTATATATTTTAATCTAAATTAATTTCTTAGAAAATTAATATCTAAATATGACTCAAGTCTCTCCAATTTATTAATACATATATTTTGAGCTATTTTATCATTATTAATATTGACTAATGCTATAATTTTAAATTTCATGGATGAATTTATTTAATTTCATTATTTTATTATAAAATTTGATGTTAAATATCTTTGAAATGGAATTTTATACTTTATATGCAATTATTACATTAGTTAATGTCTTTTATGGTAATTTCCACATGAAAAAAAAGTGATTCTAATAACAATTATCTAAACGCCTAAGGCTTTAAGTTATAATCTCGTGGTATAGATGCTTCCTTATAAGTGGAAGGTAGTGACTTTGATCCATTTGTAATTCAGATTGTTAGTGCTTGCTCTTGTAGCTCAAAAAACAATACTCCATTCAATCATTTTTATAACCAACTTTCTCTCTTATGGGGTAGATACTTAATATAAGACACTTTCTTTTTGTGTCTTAAAATTTAAACTATTTTTTTTACTTTCTCTATCCCTATTAAATATATAACTTTATATTAATGATTCTCCACTCACCACTAATTCTTTTTTATTCAATCATTTATTACTCATTCTTCTTATATTTTCTACTCATTCTCTTTCATATTTTTATTCCTTCTCTCTTCTCTACTCTTTTCATAAATAAAGGCATATTTGAAAAATACATGACATTTTTTACATATTTATTATTTTTAACTAATCTTAACCGTCAGTTTGATTTATGCAATCAAGGAAAAATTGCTTAAAAAAGGATCGCAGGGAGTAATTGAAACACTCTCATTTTATCATAATCACTTTTTTCATAAAAGCAATTTTGCTCAAAATCTATTTCCTAGAATCACTGCTCACTTTGTTCTTCACAAACTATTCTTCAAAAGCTAATCTAACTAAGCCTCTTATATATGCGAAATATTTGAAAAAGGACGTGAATTTAATAAAATATATGGTACATATAATATCATATTATTTTTGTCATAACTTATTATACACCCATTATACCTCACACATAGTTTGAACTCACAACCTCATATTTATAAAAAAAATTAAGGGGGTGTTGGTGTCATTAGGTCTAGACATAATTTGATAACTTCAAAAAGATATTAAAAGAAAAATAAAAATTATAAAAATGAAAAGAGTTAATGTATTATTGGAAGAAGAAACATGACAACAAATTTCATACATACAAAACACATTATAGCTCCCACATGTGGGACAGTTCGAACGGACAAAATGGAAGAGAGTTAGGGGTAATTTGGGTTTCTTCATAATTTTAAATTATATTATTGGCTGCTTTTTGCTTATTCGATGTAATTCATCCAAAAGTCACCGAAAGTTGCTTCTAACATAACATAATTAGGTTTGGATAGAAACAGTCATTGGGATAAACTTTTTTACAAACATTTAAAAAACACTTGTCAACTAGCTTTTCGTCCCCAAACCAAAATTTTGGCTGTAGTTATATATACATATATCATGTAAATAAACTCATAAAATGATAAACTATAAGAATCAAATCATGAATAATCTTTATTAAATGATTATAAGCTCCATAAAGAGCAATACAACAATGAATTAACCCACTTGAAGTTTTACAATGATCATTCATAACTTGACGGTGATTAACAATTAACCCTTTATCTAAAGATTTTGAAGGAAACTTAAATTATCTTCATTCTAAAGAGAGATTTTTCTCTCTTTGATGAGAACTCCACATCTCATACATATAACCTTTGGACTGAGCCAATGGAACATATAAGAGAAGAAATCTTCTTCTGCCGGATACGAAATCTTGTTTCCTCCTCCTCCACTTTGGTGCAAGCCAGAGATATATCAATTAATTTTCCATCACTACTTTCACAACCAATGGCTTCACACTTTGTTAATGCTCTTTTTGAATTTATACAAAAGGTAAGATCTTAATATATTTTATCTTTTAATTTGTCCTAAACTTTCCCTATTAATTACATATATTGAGAGTATCGATTTTTCACATCAAGAGAGTAGTTTCCATCTTCCAATTAATACAAATGAATGAAAAAATACTTTATGACGGAACTAACATATAATTTTTTACAAAAAAATAAAAACAAACGGGACTTTTTTAATCTTTACAAATCAATTATCTATATCGTATATCTAGTATAGGATGGATCATTAGAGAAGGACTCTCCTTCTTCTGGATACGAAATCTTAGTCTCCTCCTCCTCATTGGTGCAAGCAATAAATTAATGAAATCGCACTTTCATAGTAAGGAAAAGAGATAGATTTGAACGAGCAATTAACCATGGCAGTCTCATCACCATTATTGGATCACCCGAACCTTACTTTCTGCGTAGTTGAAGAGAAATGCTTCATGGCGGCCACAATGGTGGCCTCCGTTGCCGCACCCTTACTCGTCTTCTGATCGTCATTTCCGCCACATTCATTAGTAGTATGGAAAATGCATGAAGCCGGAAAAATCCAGAGACGAGATAATTTTGAAAAGTAATGAAGATCAATTGGAAAAGGATCCTCATCAAGTTTAAATTTACTGAAAATGACTCGATGCTTTACGACGGTTGGAGGAAGAATCTCTCGGAATAGGTCCAAAGAAATCCCACTCATTGCCTAAACCATTGAGGGAAGGTATACTTGGTTTGTTGTTTAAAATAAATAAACCAAGTATGTTTAAAAATTCTCACTATTCCCCGTTCCCAAAAAGACATTATACCGGGCATCGCAGAAGAGATAATCCCAAGTAATTATATCCTTTAGGATCAAAATCAAGTGTCCCAAACATTTGGGGTTTGTTTAAATTTGGTCCCGTTCCTTAGGAGTGAGAGCGTTTAAAAACACGGAGTGTAGAATGAGTCTTTAAAGTTGCATCTCTATTATCCATATGCCTGGTTAGGATAATGGATTTAGAGTGAACTAGTATTAACTCATAGTACTCTAGTTTTTCTCAAATCGAGTGGGCCTATAATGAAATCCGAGTAGGGAATATCTTTAAGGCCACTTGGTTTGGTGTTTGAAGGAAGAATTCAGGTTCAATCTAAATGATATCTTTCACCTTATCTGGTTTAGGAGTGTAAGGAGTATCATTGGATTAGCAAATCGGAATAGTCACTAATGTTGTAGAAACCTTGATGGTTGTTTCTCTTGGAGGGCTTCCTCTTCTGAATAGCCGTTGAGCATTGAGAAAGGTTATCTTGAGGATACAATTGTTTAATAATCTCTTGGAGTTTGTGGAGTTTCTTCCTCTTAAGCTCACCGAGATAAATGGCCGTTTTATAAGTCAAAAATGTTTAAAAGAATTTGAAAGGTTAAAATTCCATGTTTAAATGTAAATGCCAAAAGTTGGATGTTTAATTAAACGAACCGCTAAGGCAAAGAATTCCTTTCGTCATGTCAACAAACTCGGGATCACCGTTTCTTTGATGCAGGGAGGGAAAAGATGAGGATTTAATTCATGGTTTGAGAAAAGGAAATAAAAATCAATTTTCCCAAAGGAGTTTCCATCATCATGTATGGAAATAAAAGTTGTGCAAAAAGGTGCTCACCAATGTAAAAGCTCACTTTCGGAGATTAAATGGAAAAATGGAAATCCCATGGATTTGTTATAAGTCTCCGAGACCCTGACGGAAAATAATCCATCTAACATGGCGGGCCACAAAGACAAGCTTTTCTTCTTCGCCTTATAACCCATTTTTTACAACTAACTACTGTACGTACTTTTATATATATATATATATATATATATCCGATTTTTCTTGATGAATAAGGTAAGATCGAACCGTGTTCATCAAGTTTCTTGGAGTATTTTCATTCAAACTGAACTTTTTTGAACAACAATGTTGCATTTTGGACTCTCTTGATTAGTCAAATTAATTTGTAAATTTCTGGGCAACTGCGTACATTTTTTGTTTTTTGTTGTTGGCTTCCTCAATGTTTCCGATTGTGACTGATGTGGGGGCGACGAAAACTACCCTGAAAATGGAAATATATTATACTTGGAATGTCGAAGTCAACTAACCAATAAGTAATGGCCCCGTCAACACACGTATATGCGGACCCCGTTAAGTGCTTTTTTTTTTTTTTTTTTTTTTTGTTGTTGGCTTCTCATAATAACAAATTGATGTTTTTTTTTTTTTTTTTTGGTTAAGTGCTTTTTTTTTTTTTTTTTTTTTATAATAACAAATTGATGTTTTTTTTTTTTGGGTCAAGATATAACAAATAGATAGAGTAGTTCTACATTATTATTTTTAGGAAAATCCTATATAAATATCATCCAAATTTGCAAAACTCTTAAATGTCCGTTGAATTTGTTAAAGGACTTAAAGATACCAAGGATTATATGGGGATTTACAAATTCAGGTGGAATTACCCTTTTGCCCTTAGTTTTAAATAATTTTTTTTGAAAAATAAAAATGACCCCCACCGGAGGGGCGCCACCGACAAACGGGTTTTTTTTTTTAATACAAAAAAGATTCATTGAAAGTGTGGGAGGTGGGGTTTGAAACCCCCACACACCTCTATGGGGCCAAGTGGCCCAACCACTGGGCCACTTGGTTCCTTTGATATATATATATATGTGTGTGTGTGTGTGTGCGCGCGCGCGCATTAACAAATATATATATTCTTCTTAACATTTTTTTAACGGCAATTACAAATCTTTCAATGGTATTTACGATTTTTTTTTTTTGAGGTTTACCATTTTTGCTTTTGAGGGAAAAACAAAAAAATAATGCATTATCACAAAATTTTCAACAGAATTTACAAAAGTTTCAACGGCATTTACGACTTTTTTTTGAATTATTTTTTTTTGTTTTTCCCTCAAAGGCAAAAAAGGCAAACCTAAAAAAAAAGTCGTAAATGTCGTTAAAAATTTTGTAAATATCGTTAAAGGATTTGTAACTACCGTTGAAAGATTTGTAATAATGCATTATTTTTTTGTTTTTCCTTAGAGGCAAAAAAGATAAACCTAAAAAAAAGTCGTAAATGCCGTTAAACATTTGTAACTGCCGTTGAAAAATTTGTAACTACCGTTGGAAAAATGTTAAGAAGAATATATATTTATTAATGCATATATATATATATATATATATCAAAGGAACCAAGTGGCCCAGTAGTTGGGCCATTTGGCCCCATGCAAGTGTGGGGGGTAGGGGGTTCGAACCTCACCTCCCACACTTTCAATGATTTTTTTTAATTTAAAAAAAAAACTCATCGTCGTGTGGCGTCCAACCCTCGACGAGGGTCATTTTTATTTTTTTAAAAATTTATTTAAAACTAAGGGTAAAATGGTAATTTCACCCAAATTTGTAAATCCCTATATGATCTTTGGTATCTTTAAGTCCTTTAACAAATTCAACAGATATTTAGGGATTTTACAAATTTAGATGGTATTTATATGTGATTTTCCCTAATATATATATATATATATATATGTGTGTACATTATCTTGTTCACATATTCATACTATTAGATTAAAAAACCAATTTTCAAATTTTACAATGAAAAGGAATAAAATATTAGAATCAATTAATTGCCCCTTTAACACAAGTACATGCCGATTATGGCGGTAGAGGCGGCGACAACAGTAGCAACAGCAGCTAGTGCATGTAGTCTCAAGTTCTAGTTCTTCTAGTTCATACGTACACGAAAAAATGTCTAATAAAAATATACTTAAATATGACCTAGATAGTTATATAATAACAATAATAATGAGTATTTATATGAGTTTGGGAGGTGATGGTTGG
This sequence comes from Acacia acuminata, assembly GCA_019022655.1. NCBI lineage: Eukaryota > Viridiplantae > Streptophyta > Magnoliopsida > Fabales > Fabaceae > Acacia > Acacia acuminata. Next base: position 2,728,378 of record JAFJYI010000028.1, on the reverse strand, counting down.
CTATTTCTTATTGGCTAGCTAGTCATGCTCTATCTTAGCCTAATGATAGCCTTTACTTAATTCCATGGCAATGATAGCCTTTACTTAATTCCATGGCAGTTTAGTCTCACTCACAGGAAAAATCGAGGAACCAAAACGCATGCAGATTCCCCGAAAATTCAGTACTTTGACTGAACAGCAGAAAAGAAACTTTAAGCCCACGCTTTTAGCTTATCCAGCAAGAAATTTCCTTCAAAACTTTATGTTAATTTATGTATATATATAAAGGAAAGTTAATGAACCAAAATCATAAGAAAACCATTCAGGTGAAGCAGTACGTAGCAGAGAGCTTGATTAATTAATAGCTTATCCAAAAGTTTCCAATTTCTCCAGGTAAGGTTGATGGGTTATAAGACAACGAAGAGGAAGAAAAGCTGGTTATTTCGGTCCATGATTCACAGAATATTCACACTCAGTTTCTTTGGTGGAGGAGACACCAAGACGAGTAAGGTCGCCGTGGCACCGTCCTCATCTGGAGGCTCGGCGAACGCGGCCATGGTCGCCGCCATGAAGCACTTCTCTATGCCGCACAAAGTAAAATTTGGCTAATCTCTTGAAAGGAACGTTCTGTTTTTCTTTTTAATAGAAAAGTTTTTAGGTGACTTGTTGCAGTCAGGACTGTCTAGTTGAATTTGTTGGCTGCTTCTTTTTGTTATATGTACCACTTTTGTCTTATTTATAAGTCAATTTTGATCAAAAAATTTGATCTTATTTATAAGTCCAGTTTCATGTAATAAATGAGTTTGTGATAATTTTATCCATATTAATTGTACTCATGAAGATAGAGAAAGAATAAACAATTGAAAAATACTCAATCATAAATGAGGGTAAAGTTGAAATTTACCTCATAATCATTGAGTTAACTACTTCTTCTTGGTATGTGAAATTCAGTCAAAATGGACTTATAAATAAGATCAGACTAGTAAACAAAAATCCCATTGGGTTAAAAAAACTCATTCCTAGCATCGTTTAATATACCTACAGTTCCCACGTTTTAAGTCTAATCCCCCATGCATGCAGGATGTCCCAGAATTAATCAGGAGTTTTGTCCCAGATTGTTATCACTGTTATTACTTTTTCTTTAAAAACTATTCTTAAAAAGCTAATCGAACTAAACTTCTTAAATATGTGAAGAACTATTTGAAAATGACGTGAACTTAATAAAATCTATAGTATCTATAATATTATATTATTTTTATCATAACCTATATACCCATTATACCTCACACATATATTTATAAAAAATTTTAAGTAGGTGTTGTTGTCATTAGGTCTAGACATAATATATATAATTTGATAACTTTAAAAAGATATTAAAAGAAAAATAAACATTATGAAAATGAAAAGAGTTAATGTATTATTGGAAGAAGAAACATATACCAACAAATTTCATACATAGAAAACACATTATAGCTCCCACATGTGGGACAGTTCGAACACCTAGCTTTTCGTCACCTAACCAAAATTTTGGCTGTAGTTATATCATGTAAATAAACTCATAAAATGATAAACAATAAGAATCAAATCATGAATCTTTATTACTTGATTATAAGCTCCATAAAGAGCAATACAACAATGAATTAACCCACTTGGGGCTTTATAATGACAGTGATTAACAATTAACATTTTGTCTAAGGATTTTTGAAGGAGACCTAAATTGTCTTCATTATAGAGAGAGACTTCTCTCTCTTAATTTGATGCGGACTCCATGTCTCATACACATAACCTTTGGACTGAGGCCCTTTATAATTATATAGAGATTTTAGGGCTATTTAGGAACTAAGTGATTAACACTAATATCATCCTAACTAATTTAATATTCTAACAAAATATATGTATGTATGTATAGTTGCTGCATTTATACCAAATGAAGCATTAGAGAAGAAATCTTCTTCTGCAGGATACAAAATCTTGTCTCCTTCTCCACTTTGGTGCAAGCCCAAAATTTGTTAATGCTCTTTTTTAATTTATACAAAATGTAAGATCTTAATCCATATTTTGTCTCTTAATTCTCTTAATTTCCCTCTCATATATTGAGAGTAAAAAATTTTAAAATCACGAACTTTAATACAAATGAATGAAAAAAATACTTTATGATATTTTTTTTACAAAAAAGAAAAAAACAGACTTAATTGACTTTTTCAATTTTACAAATAATATTATCAATATCATCAGAGTGGCGGAGTAAAAAATTTTAAAATCAAGAATATATAGTTTCCACCTTCTAATTAATTACAAATGAATGAAAAAAAAATATCATCTTATATATTGTTTTGATTTATAATCTTTATTATTTATTTGATATATTTTTTTTTAAAACCAACTAACAATTCTCACAAGCCAATAAAAACAATTAAAATCATTAAATTTGTTCTAAAATTTTCAATATTATCTCTATTAATTACACTAAAACATACATGGAAAAAATATTTAATTGGAAACAAGCTTCTTCAGTCTTTACAAATAATCAGTTATCAATATCAATATATTTTTGGTATCAGATGGATCATAAGGGAAGGGATCTTCTTCTTCTGGATACGAAATCTTGGTCTCCTCCTCCTCATTGGTGCAAGCAATAAATTAATTAAATCGCACTTTCATAATAAGGAAAAGAGAGAGATTTGGAGGAGTAATTAACCATGGTAGTCTCATCACCATTATTGGATCACCCGAACCTTACTTTCTGCGTAGTTGAAGAGAAATGCTTCATGGCGGCCACAATGGTGGCCTCCATCGCCGCACCCTTACTCGTCTTCTGATCATCGTTTTCACCAGCCTCCGAGACCTTGACAGAAAATAATCCATCTAACATGGCGGGCCACAAAGGCAAGCTTTCTTCTTCGCCTTATAACCCATTTTTACAACTAACTGTACGTACTTTTGTGAATAGATTGATGACTTTTGATCAGTGGCGGAGCCACGTAGGGGCAAGAGCCCGCACGTGCAGACGTAAACTTTTGAGTTTTTTTTTTTTAAATTAAATGAAAAAAGGTAATGGTGTGTCTCATCTCTCTCCCGTCTGCACTGTGTTTCATCCAGCACTCCAGCTCTCTTCCTTCCTCCAAGGCTCCAACTCCGGTTCTTCATCCACGGTCCACCTCTATTCCTTCCTCCAACTCCGGCGATTTCAAACCAGATCGAGTGACGAGCGATTGCGGTTTGCCTCATCTTTTCTACTTTGATTTTACCGATTTTTGTAGATCTGTGTCTCTCCTATCCTGTAAATGTAATGTATAGCCTCGACTTGTTCCTTTTCCTCCCAAATCAGAATCAAATTCCCTCTTCCCATCGCCCCAATTCCATTTTTTGCTGTGTTAGAGCATGATATATTTTAAAATATGAAAACCCAGAAATCTGGTTCCATATGAATCTGACAGTTCTGCAGAAGGGTGGAATGGATTTGTTCCATTAATCTTGTACGCCAGCTCATACATTTCAAAACAAAGTTAGTCAAAACATTGAGTTTGGTGAGGAAAATTGTGACTCGTCATCACTGAGTGCAAGCGTGGAAGGGATAAACATTGATGAAAAGAAAAACTCTCACCTTGCCTCCACCTAATGGTTCTTGGACAGTGATCAGCAAATAAAGCCCACCCTTTATTTTGGTCTGTTATATTGTGGATAAGACTTGTATTCTGGGGACAATATGAGTGTAGACTTTCATTCTTCATCCAAAATGATCATTAATCATCCAAACTAACATGATCCTTTGCAATTTTGTAATCTGGAAAATGAGTGATGAGTCCTGACATTAACTCATATGCCAAAGTTTTTAAAGAATTTGTTTGTGAATGTGAGATCGTTTGCATGGCTCTAAAATGATTTAGATCGGGTACTGAATATTTTATGGTAGGTTTACACCCAGTTTTCTCTCCTTGTATAAAGATTCTATATTTTGCAAGATCATTTGTTTACTTGGAGGAGTCATGAAAAGCCTATTATTATCAATACCTAGTGGTTTCTCCATTTTTATTGAACAAAATATAAGCTGGTTAGTTGCTCAGTTTCACTGTTGCATCCTCTTCCTTCCTCTTACCATGTTACGTTGGCTTCCCACTAACCTTTAATATAGAACCTTATACTGAGATTTGAGCTTAAGCAGGTGGGACCGTGTCAAGATTGGCATTTTTTGTGTAATGTTTTGTTCACTTTATGCAGATACATTTTCAAAGCCTGTATTTGGTTCTAAGGAAGCACAGCATGTAATTAAGTCTGGTGAGTTATAGCATTTTTTATGTTTCTTTACTCCTTTGTTGATATTTGATTTTTTAATATCCAATCACATATGACAAACCATAATAATTTTTCCTTGCATGTTGTTTTGGAATTTGATTATGTAATATCCTGGGTATCTCAGTATGCCACGGGGATTAGAGTATATTATTAAATTGATTTTCTTAAATACTTTTCAATTAAACCTTATTTCTGGTCCTAAACTTTACGAATGAGTGGATTACCTTTTATCCTCCTTAAAAAAAATTTTAAATCCTGGCTCCGCCATTGCTTTTGATGATAACCTTTCTATTACTGCTGATTCCGATATTGGCTTGTCTGCGATTTTGGGTTCATTAACCATCCTTTATATATATATATATATATATATATCCAATTTTTTCTTGATGAATAAGGTAAGATCATACCGTGTTCATCAAGTTTATTGGAACATTTTCATTCAAACTGAACTTTTTTGAACAACGATGTTGCATTTTTGACTCTCTTGATTAGTCAAATTAATTTGTAAAATTCCAGGAATCTGCTTACTTTTTTGTTTTGTTTTTGGCTTACTCCACGTTTCCGATTGTGACTCATGCGGGTGCGACGAAAACTACCTTGAAAATGGAAATATATTATACGTGGAAGGTCAAAGTCAACTAACCAGTAAGTAATGTCCCCGTCATGTGGGGCCCCGTTAGGTGCTTTTTATATAACAAATAGATCGAGTTGTTAGCCAATATTTTTAGCTTGCAAAAAAAATAAATATATTGAACTATTTACTAAATAAGATCACATAATATTGAAACTACAAATAAATATAATCAACAATTATAAATCAAAATAAGATATAATATGATCTTAACATTTTCAGTAGGTATCCCAAATAAGAATTTTACTTTTTTTTTTTTACAACCTAATAAATAATAAACCAAACGTGGTTCTTATAGAGAAGATAATAGTTGTGGCCAAATTATTGACAGAAACAAAATATCAAATAATAAATACATATATATACTAATAAATTTTAGAAGGTCAGCTGGCCAACAAGTGGTTCCGCCACTGAGGGTAGTTATACATTATTATACATATGTATATACTCCTTCTGGTCTTTATTATATGGCGTTAGCAATTGTATTTAGTTTTTTTTATAAGGCACTTGCTTGTTTCCGAAGCACATTAATTATTATTTTTTCTATTTATGCTCATAATTAATAAGGGTAGTAGGTGAGAGTAATAATTATATAATATTAGAATTCAGTGTAATTAGTAAAGGTAATATTAAAGTTACTTAAATTGTAGAACAAGTTTATTAACTTTAATTGTTTTTATTATATTGGTTTGTGAGAATTGTTAGTTGGTGCGTGATAATACGGATCAGAGAAAATATATAAAAGAGTAGTTATACATTATCTTGATCACATACTCATACTATATTAGATTAAAAAACCAATTTAATATTTTTAAAATGAAAAGGAATGAAATATTAAAATTAATTAATTGCCCCGTGAACACAACACTACCAAAAAAAACGCAGATTACCCATGGAATTATTGATGGAAAAAATTCCATTGGAAATTACCTATGGAATTCGGTGGGGAAAAATTACACACGAAATTTTGTCGGTGATTAAAATTTCCGTCGCAAAAAAAGCCGTGGCAGAATAAAATTGATTTTTCCCACGGCTTTTTTTGTGACGAAAATTTTAATTACCCACGGAATTCCATCAGTAATTTCAGTTATCGACAGAATTCTGTTGGTAATTTTTACCCATAGAATTCCATCGGTAATTTCCGACGGAATTTTTTCCATCGGTAGTTCCGTGGATAATCCACGTTTTTTTTGTAGTGCAAGTACATGTCAATTATGACGGTGGAGGCGGTGACAACAGTAGCTGCATGGAGTCTCAAGTTCTAGTTCTAGTTCATATGTACACAAAAAAATGTCCAACAAACATATACTTAAATATGACCTTCCTATATAATAACAATAACAATAATAATGAGTATTTATATGAGTGTGTCAGGTATTGGGGTGGCTATTTCTTATTGGCTAGCTAGTCATGCACTATCTTATCCTAATGAAGGCTTCACTTTAATTCCATGGCAGTTTTTGGAGGGGCTATTTCTTATTGGCTAGCTAGTCATGCTCTATCTTATCCTAATGAAGGCTTCACCTTAATTCCATGGCAATTTCGTCTCACTCACAGGAACAATCAAGGAAGCAAAACACATGCAGATTCCCCGAAAATTCAGTGCTTTGACTGAACAGTAGAAAAGAAACTTTATGCCCACGCTTTTTGCTTATCCAGCAAGAAATATCCTTCATAATTCATATATATATAAAGGAAAGTTAATGAACCAAAATCATAAACAAATCATTCAGGTGGTAGCAGAGAGCTTGATTAATTAATAGCTCATCCAAAAGTTTCCAATTTTTCAAGTTAAGGTTGATGGGTTATAAGATAATGAAGAAGAAGAAAAGCTCGTTATTTTGGTCCACGATTCACAGAATATTCTCCTCAGTTTCTTTGGTGGAGGAGACACCAAGATGAGTAAGGCCGCTGTGGCACTGTCTTCCTCTGGAGGAGCGGCAGACACGGCCATGGTCGCCGCCATGAAGCACTTCTCTATGCCTCACAAAGTAAAATTTGGTTAATCCCTTGAATCCCATGTTCTGTTTTCTTTTTCTTTTTTTCTTTTTTAATAGACAAGTTTTTAGGTGACTTGTTGCAGTCAGGACGGTCTAGTTGAATTTGTTGGCTGCTTCTCGTTGTTTTATGTAAATAATAACTTATCATTTTGGTTCTATTTATAAGTTCATTTTGACTAAAAAATTTGGTCCTATTTATAAGTTCAGTTTCATGTAATAAATGAAATTGTGACAATTTCACCTATATTAATTGTACCCATAAAGATAGGAGAGAAGAAATAGTTGAAAAATATTCAATCATAAATGAGGATAAAGTTAAAAATCTACATCCATAATCATTGAGGTGATATGTGAGGTTTAGTCAAAATTGACTTATAAATAAGACTAGAATGATATTATGGATACACTTGTGTAAATAATTACTTGTACATAAATAATACTCTCTCTATCTCTGTTTGATATGAGGGGTTTGTAGAGGAGGGGATGAGAGGGGAAATTTTTACAGGTTGGAATTAAAATATTGGAGAAGTGGGATAATAAAATTTTAATAAAGAAAACATATAAGATATTGTAGCCTCTTAGCTATTGGGCCACATAACCTTTGGATTGAAGCTCTCTATAATTATATAGATATTTTAGGGCTATCAAGGAACTAAGTGATTAACACAAATCATCCTAACTAATTTAATATTCTAACCAAATGTATGTATGTATAGTTGCTGCATTTATACCAAATGCAGCATAAGAGAAGAAATCTTCTTCTGCCGGATACGAAATCTTGTCTCCTTCGCAAGCCCAAAATCTATCAATTTTCCATCAATTTTCACAATCAATTGCTTCAAACTTTGTTAATGCTCTTTTTTAATTTATACAAAATGTAAGATCTTAATCTATATTTTGTCTTTTAATTTCTCCCGAACTTTCCCTCTTAATTACATATATTGAGAGTAACAATTTTTCAAATCAAGATAGTAGTTTCCACCTTCTAATTAATACAAATGAATGGAAAAAAAAATACTTTATTATATATTTTTTTACAAAAAAGAAAAAAACGGACTTAATTGACTTTTTCAATAATCAGTTATCAATATCATATATTTGGTATCGGATGGATCATAAGGGAAGGGATCTTCTTCTTCTGGATACGAAATCTTGGTCTCCTCCTCCTCATTGGTGCAAGCAATAAATTAATTAAATCGCACTTTCATAATAAGGAAAAGAGAGAGATTTGGAGGAGTAATTAACCATGGCAGTCTCATCACCATTATTGGATCACCCGAACCTTACTTTCTCCGTAGTGGAACAGAAATGCTTCATGGCGGCCACAATGGTGGCCTCCGTCGCCGCACCCTTACTCGTCTTCTGATCGTCGTTTCCGCCACCCTCCGAGACCCTGACGGAAAATAATCCATCTAACATGGCGGGCCACAAAGACAAGCTTTTCTTCTTCGCTTTATAACCCATTTTTTGCAACTAACTGTACGTACTTTTGTGAATAGATTGGTGACTTTTGATGATAACCTTTCTATTACTGCTGATTCTGATATTGGTTTGTCTGCGATTTTGGGTTCATTTAACTATCCTTTATATATATACATATAAATATCCGATTTTTTTCTTGATGAATAAGGTAAGATCACAACGTGTTCATCAAGTTTCTTGGAATATTTTCATTCAAACTGAACTTTTTTGAACAAAGATGTTGCATTTTTGACTCTCTTGATTAGTCAAATTAATTTGTAAATTTCTAGGAATCTGCTTACATTTTTGTTTTGTTTTTGGCTTCCTCAATGTTTCCGATTGTGACTGGTGGGTGCGACGAAAACTACCCTGAAAATGGAAATATATTATAATTGGAAGGTCAAAGTCAACTAACCAATAAGTAATGGCCCCGTCAAGTGTCAACACACGTACATGTGGACCCTCGTTAGGTGATTTTTGTATATAACAGATAGAGTAGTCGTTATACATTATATTCCCTTCAATTTTAAATATAACTTTTTTGGAAAGATTAAAAAAGTTAATTAAATTACTTTAAAGTATTTATATTTTTTTTTTTTTTTTCTCCAAACTAATTAGTTTGATTAATAGACTTTTTTTTTTTTTTTCTTTTAATTTTAAAAAAAAGGAGTAATGACTAATAGACTTATGTATAATTTAAAGATACACAATATATGATATGATTAAGTAACTTACTTAACTTCTTTAATTCTAAAAAGAAGTCAACTATCACATACTGATACTATAAAAGATTTAAAATTTTTAAAATCAATTAATGGCCCCATCAACATAAGTACAAGCCGATTATGGCGGTAGAGGCGGCGACAACAGTAGCAGCTGCATATAGCCTCAAGTTCTAGTTCTAGTTCTAGTTCATATATGTATACAAAAAGCGTCTAACAAAAATACACTTAAATATGACAAAGATTGATAGCTATATAATAACAATAACAATAATAATGAGTATTTATATGAGTTTGGCAGGTGTTGGGGTGGCTATTTCTTATTGGCTAGCTAGTCATGCTCTATCTTAGCCTAATGAAACCTCCACCTTAATTCCATGGCAGTTTTGTCTCACTCACAGGAACAATCGAGGAACCAAAACGCATGCAGATTCCCTGAAAATTCAGTACTTTGACTGAACAGTAGAAAAGAAACTTTATACCCACGCTTTTAGCTTATCCAGAAAGAAATATCCTTCAAAACTTTATGTTAATTCATATGTATATAAAGGAAAGTTAATGAACCAAAATCAGAAACAAATCATTAAGGTGAATCAGTATGTAGCAGAGAATCAGTATGTAGCAGAGAGCTTGATTAATTAATAGCTCATCCAGAAGTTTCCAATTTCTCAAGGTTATAAGACAATGAAGAAGAAGAAAAGCTGGTTATTTTGGTCCATCATTCACAGAATATCCTCACTCAGTTTCTTTGGTGGAGGAGACACCAAGACGAGTAAGGCCATCGTGGCACCGTCCTCATCTGGAGGGGTGACGCGGCCATGGTCGCCGCCATGACGCACTTCTCTATGCCTCACAAAGTAAAATTTGGTTAATTCCTTCGGGAATGTTCTGTTTTTCTGCTTAAATAGACTAGTTTTTAGGTGACTTGTTGCTGTCAGGACTGTCTAGCTGAATTTCTTGGCTGCTTCTTGTTGTTATATGTAAATAATAACTTTTTGGGTATACGCTTGTGTAGATAATTACTTGTACATAAATAATACTCTCTCGGTCTTTGTTTGGTATGATATGAGGGGTTTGGCGTGGAGGGGAGGGGATGATGAGGGGAAATTTTTCCGAGTTGGATTTAAAATATTGGAGAGAAGTGGAATTATAAAATTTTAATTAAAGAAAATATATAAGATAAAAGAGTAGAAAACATAATTTCTAATTTTTAACCATGCTTAGCTTCTCTAATTTTTAAAAATCATACTCAAAAATAATTTTTCCTGCTCACTTTCTTTCCCCTCCCCTTATGCCAAACAAGCCCTAGTCTAAGATTTCACTACTACAAAAATGGGGATATTACTTATCTAAAAGGCGTCTTTATTGGAAAAACAAAAAGAAGTAAAAAGTGAACGTGGTGGCATTCTCATAATTATTTGCTTGATTTTTTAGCCTTAGGCGTCCTAAAATATGATTTATGACACTTAAAATTAATTATTTGGCGTATTTTGGGATTGTTTTGGCACTTGGGTAATTTTTGGAAACTTTTGGCGTCCTAAAATTGGTTTGGGATGCCTAAAATCAATTTTTGGCATCCTAACATGTTTTTGGAATGCCTAAATTATTTTTGACGCATTTTTTAAGCATTTTTTTGATGGGGAAATTTTTGGAATTTAGGCATCCTAAATGGCTTTTTAGGATGCCACAATAAATATTTTTGGCGTCCGGAATAGATATTCAGGATGCCAAAATAAAATAGATCGCTTGATATATTCAGCGTCATTTTCGAATCTCGCTCATCGTCTTCTCCCTCTCTCTCTCTCTCATGAATCTCGATATGCCACTCGTTCGCCGTCTCACCCTCGTTGTGTCACCGTCTCACCCTCATTCTTTGCTCCCCACGGCCTCTTATGCTCGCTTGTCGTCTCACCCTCACCACCGGTTGGGGACGGTTTGAGGTCACAAGAGTGAGAGGCGAGATAGAGGTGAAAATTTTGATTTCTCTCTCTCGGTTTACCTCGGGTTCCTTAGATTTTCTCTCCGTTAGTTGATCTCCTTTCACCACTCTTGGTTTACCTTTGGTTCCTCAGATCTGTGCCTCTAGGTCCTCATATCTCCTCTCACCACTCTCAGTTTATCTTTGGTTCCTTAGATCTACTCTCGGTTTTGCTACGAGATGGTGATGGAGATCGTGGCAACGATGTTGGCGATAGTGGGGATGGCGGGTTTTCAAAGATGAGAATGATTGGGGCTTGCTTTTTGCTGGTTTGGAGCAGGGGATTTTGAAAGGGGAAAAGGGATTACCAAGTTTGGTGGTTGCGATTTGGAAGGACGACAAGTTTTTTAACACTACTCAACTTGGTGGCATGGAGAAGGTTGAGACCATGACTTGGAAAATATGGTAGTGCCTTTGGTATATATCTTGGTTGCCCCTATTAATTGTTAGGATTTTGTTTTCTTTTGTGAATGTCTTATTGGTTTTGGTGTTGCCTTCATCTTTGGGTTAATTTTGCTTGAGCAAAATGCTAGATTTCTTCTCCTATGATCACTGTTTTTCTGGTCTTTGTTCTCAAATTCTAGAAGTATCTTCAATCATAGAGAGTGGATTTCAAGTTGCTTTTGATTTTGGATTTTGTTTTACTGTGATTTCGCCTGCAGTTGCTTTGATAAGCTCCTGAAGAATTTTTTTTTTTTTTTTTTTAAATAAAACTTTAGATGTCACAAATTGTGTTTTGGGACGCCTAAAATCCCATGTCCCCCAGTTAGACGTCCCTATAAATAGAGACGTCTAACATGCCAAAATACGGACACTGTAAAACATATTTGTAGTAGTGTCTATTTTATCTAATTTGATTAGATTAATTAAGGAAGTTAGTTGCATAATATAAAACCTATTATATTCTTTAATTCTCTCACATCTTCACTTCCTTAATTGGGAGTAACTACTTGTTGTCACACCTACTATAAAGAACTATAAGTGGTTTCTCTTATTGAAACCTAATCATTAATTATTTGTTTTTTAATGAGATGCAAGCTAAGTGATTACCCTCCTAGAAACCTTTTAAGTGAAAAATATTAATTATCCTTAAGCTCCTATATAATTCCTTACATATTCTTCATTTTCCCACTACCTTACATATTCAAACATATTATGAAAAATGTTTTATATTTGAAATAAGGGGTACTTATTTATCACATACAAATTATAATTTAATGTATTGTTTCAAAAATGTTTATGACAATATGTGTCAATATATTAAGTTACATTATTTTGTGAGGCATGACTTATTTCTTATACTTTTTAACAAAGTTTTAAAATTCTAATGATGACTTTTTATTGTTAATTCTATAAATAATAAATTTTAGGAAAAATTACTATGAGATCCCAATTAAATGATGTAATTTTTTTTTTCTAAGTACGAGATATCGTTCTATTGAAGGTAATAATGTTTGAAACACTGTCGAACACTAAATATGAGCACCTCTCACCGTGGGGAATTGAACATTTTGGTTCACCACATTGTGAAAGACTAGCCCATTTCGCTTGCTCCAACCCTAGTTGATATCAAGAATGTAAATTAATCACAAAATGTGCTACAACATTTGAACATTATGTATGAGACAAGCTCTAATGTAAGAAATAACAACAAATCCCTTGTTATGGAGACTTTCGTGTGGATATTTTTTAAAAAGGTTGATAAAATATTTGATCCTCATAGTTGGTTTAGATCTCACATGGGTTTTGATCCCTCAAGTTTTTTTCTATCTAAAATGTTAATCCCTATATTTTAATAAAGACTCTGACTATTTTGCCTCTTGAAGGATCATAAGCTACGATTTAAGATTTAAGCAAACTACAAGGACCGACATTGTATTAATTTTTCCTGAAATTTTATGAGTTATTTTAAATAAAAAAAAGGAAAAAGACACTTCTATATCATTTGAACTTATAAAACCCCAAAAAGTTTGTTAACATATGGAAATGACAGTAAGATGATGTGTAGAAATATGTAATTTTGAAGTTTGTGTATTTTTATCAAAATGCCCCTAATATTTATTTTTTTTTAAAAAAAGAAAAAAGAAAAAAACCACCCTCGCAAGAGCACCACTGCCGGTCGCTTGCCCATCAGAGCTTTGGTGTCAACCGACCTGCACCCCCTCGATCTTGGAGTTCCGGTGTTAGTGGCTAATTTTTTGGGAGGGACTATATTTTTTTCTTTGAAAAAATGTTTGGAGCCAAAGTTGGCGGAGCCATAAAGGTGGAATTTGAAACCACCCTACCTTTGTTGGTTCCAAAAGGCTTACCCTTTGGGCTACCAAGCATCCTTTAATATATATATATATATATATATAGGCAAAAGAATATATATGTATAATACATATAGAGGCGTAATCATATTTAACTAAAAGATAATTGAAATGAAGAAAAGCATAATGACATTGATTAGAGGCGTAATGATATTGACTAAATGAGTAATATAAATGACTAAAGGGGTAACGACATTTACTAGAGGTGCAAAGATATTAACTAAATCAGTAATGATATTAACTAAAAGTGTAAACGTAATGGCTAAAGACGTAATGACATTACTAAAGGTGTAATGATATTAACTAAATGAATAATATTTTTAACTAAAGGCTTACACATATTGATTAAATGAATAGTGATATCAAGTAAAGACGTAAATATATTTATTCATTTACTCTTTTAGTCAATACCATTATTGAATCAATAATTTTGGAAAAAGGTTTTCTTTGAGAGAGAGTACGACAATATAGAGATTTACGATAAATAACAAATAACAAGGAAAAAGGAAAAGTACTATAAAGAGTTAACAATGAGAAATAAAGAATAACCTTTTTTTTGGGGGGGTAAAAATTAGGGCTCAATCGCCCATTACTTCATTAAAATTAACTAGAATCTAGACATGGATTAACAACCTAGTATCCCCGTATAGAAAATCTATCACTCATGTTGGAGGAGAATCAAAAACAGTAAAATCCTCATTACAAACAGTTATACTTGGTTAACCAATCTGCCACAGCGTTGCCTTATCACAAAATATGGGAAAAGCAAATATGTAGCTCATTGTTATTTTCTCGTAGTCATGCATTCAGAGTTCTGTCTCTAGCCCTTCCTTGGATCTAAGCATCCTAAATCATGTGTAAAGCCATAGTTGAGTCTCCTTCTGCAATGATCTCAAGCCCAAACCCTGTGCCAATCTAAGACCTTGTACAAACCCCCAAATCTCAGCAGCTAAAGCTTGACAACGTCCTAACTTCCTACCGAAACCATAATCCAGCTACCATCACTCCTCCTCAACACCCCTCCACAACCTGCCAAGCCTAGACATCCTCCAGTAGTGCCATCAAAATTTAGTTTCACCTACCCCTCTTCTAGGAAATTCCATTTAATTTCCCTTGGCTTCTTTAATAACCCAAAGTAATCAAATCTTTTTAATGAGGTACCATAATCTCTAACATAATTCTGGATAATAAGTTCAGGATGTTCAGGCATAATAAAACCTTCTTCAAATAATAATTTGTTCCTCCATCCCCAAATCATCTAGCTACACACTGAAAATATCATACTCCATTGTTCTCCGGTTTGCAGATTATTTATAAACCAACAATTCATGTGTTCTGTAAAAAATTGTGGACGTACCTTTAACACCTTTAGAGTTAGCCATATTCGACGTGATTCAGGGCAACTTCTTAATACATGGTCAAGGTCCTCAACTCCTTTACTACACCTACTACAAGTAGGCGCATCTCTGAGGATACGTGCTCTTCTAGTGGTCGTGAGAAGTTGATCATGTGCTGCCAACCACAAAAATACCTAGATCCTTCTTGTAGTTTTCACCTTCCAAATGGCCCCCAGCTCCATATTTACATCTCCTCGTAACTACTGATACATTTGAGATAACAAAAAATTGTCTCCATGTCCCCCTCTCCACACAACTATGTGTTACCATCCTCAAGACACGGTGGGGAATGGCTTTTAATACTTGAGAAATCTCATACAGTAGAGCCCCCTCAAGCTATGCCCAGTTCCAATTCCCTTCTTTGTTTAAGGTTTGACTTACAGTTAAAGCTGGATTTAGCATTCCCAACTCCCTTACATAATAGTTCCCAATTTGTCAACCCTATTCAACCATCTATCCTCCCAAAATTTCACACTCCTACCATCCCCTACTTCCCATCCAATGCCCTTAGTAACTGCAGGCCATAATCTAGCAACATTTTTCCATAAGGGTGAATCATGTTGCTTCACAGTGCACTCAACTAGCCAATTAGCACCCCTTCCATATATAGCTTTCAAGATTTTAGAACACAATCCTTTCGGTTTGGCTAATAAATTCCATATGATTTTCCCTATTATAGCATCATTCATCCACTTCAATCTCCTTATACCTAGCCCTCCTTCTTCCTTAGGCCTACACACTTTTGCCCAGCTTATCGCATCTAGTTTCTTTTTCTCCCTATCCGAACCCAAAATGAAACTTCTTTGGAGTTTTTCAATCTCATTACAAACTCCACTTGGGATGTTTTCATGTTGCATTTGGAAGTTTATAACTTGTGATGTTACTGATTGGACTAAAGTGATTCTTCCTGCTAAGGCCAAAGATTGGGTTTCCATCTACTAAGTTTCCTTTGTACTTTGTCGATCAAAAGTTGATATTTAGCTCTAGAATTACGGTCTTGAGTGATATGTGCCCTTAAGTACCTTCCCAGCTCCTCCTTGCATTGGAAACCTCCTATCCCACAAATGGTGCTTTGTTTGTCTCTAGGAACATTCTTTGAGGAAAAAATAGAAGTCTTACTTGGGTTGATTTTCTGCCCTGAAACTTCCCCAAACAGATCCAAACATTCAAGCGCATTCCCCATTTGTTCCTCACTAGCTTCACAGAACAACAATAGGTCATCCGTGAATAAGAGGTGTGACATACATACATTAGCTCTTCCTACCCCTGATTGGTTTCCATATTTTGTCTTCAACGGAATCCGCAATAATATGAGATAACTTCTCCATAGCAAGAACAAATAGATAAGGCGACAAGGGATTACCTTGTCTAATCCCTCTAGTTGGCTTAAACTCCTCTTTTATGCTCTCATTCCACAACAAACACATTTTAATCGAATACAAACAATGTTTAATGATATTGACTATCTTTTTCGGTAAATCAATCTCTTCCAAAACTTTCATTAAGAACCCCAAACTTGGCCTATTGTACGCTTTCTCAAGATCAATCTTAATTACCATGGAACCTTTCTTGTCATTCATCCTTTGGAGGCAATCTCCTTGGCGATGATAATGTTCTCTTGGATATTACATCCTAGCACAGAGCTAGCCTGAAAAGATGACACAAGACTATCTATAACATCTTTTAATCTGTGCACTAGTATCTTTGTCAATCTTTTATATAGCACATTATAGAGCATAATAGGTCTAAATTGAGTAACCCATTTTGGGCTCTCCACCTTTGGTACCAAGACCAAGAGAGTTTTATTCAGATTTACAATCCCTTCTGGTTTATCCCATAGTTTTCTGATCAACACATAAACTTCTTGTCCTAGCACATCCCAATTTCTTTGATAAAATACAGCTAGAAACCCATCTTCCCCTGGCGCCTTGAATCCTCCAATATTAAAGAAAGCACATCTAATTTCCTCATTCTCTAACCTCCTTCCTATTCTTCTCATATCCTCCCTTCTCACTACTCCCCAACCTTGTCTTGTTATATGCCATCCTCTATTCATATTTTCCTTTAAGAACAGAGAATCATAAAAATTCTGGAACATGTTAGAAATAAGATTCTTGTCCTCCACCCAAACCCCCTCATTATTTTTAAGACTCTTTACCTTATTCCTTCTTTAGCGAATCATTGTCTTATTATGATAGTACCTCGTATTTCTGTCCCTTTGGCTAATCCATATCCCTCTTGACTTCTAGAACCACAGTAGCTCTTCCTATTTTAGCACATTCACCAATTCTTCCTCTAGTTCTTTCTCAAGATTCATCAGGAAGGGATTACCAAAACGGCCAGCACATCACTGAATCCCTTCTAGCCTCTTACATAAGCCTCTTATTCTGTACCGAATGTGACCAAAAACTTCTATACTCCACACCCCGAGTTGCTCCTTCAATACCCTTATGTTCCCACACACTTCTCTTCACCCATTTCTTCAAGAGAAAATTCCTAAAATCGCTATGGTTAAGCCATGCTGCCTCAAACCGGAAAAGTCTCTCTCTTCTCATATCAACTTTGTAACAGGTATTGACGATCAAAGCGTGATGATTTGAACTTACCCTTACACTGACATTTACCATAAAGTCCGGGATCAATTCCTGCCAACCCATATTACATAAGCAACGGTCTAACCTCTGAAATACACGATCATCTCCACTCCATTTAGGTCCTCTCCATATGAAGAAAGGCCCTTTTACACCCAAATCAATGAATCTAATTCCTTCAAACCTCCCGAACACGGCTGGCGGCGTGCTAAGCGCCCTTCTTGTGCGTCTCTCTTAATTTTCCACTCTAGGGTCAAAAATGTCAAGGAACCGTCTACACCTTCCCTCATTAACCCTACCTCCCCCTTTTTTCTCCAAGAAAATATTGATTTCATTCCAATCCCTTACTAAAAGCCATGGTTCGGACATGGTAGTAGCTATATTGTCTAACTTCACCTATAGTTTTCCCCTCACAATCATGCGGCGATATCTTTATTCGAAAATTAAATGAGATACAATATCTCAATAAACAAATAAATTAAATACAAAACAAATATTATATATATTAATATTATAATCTCTATTAATAATATTAACATATATTAATTTTGAATTTAATATATATATACATATACATATATACATACATACATATATATATATATATATATATCCTAGATTAAATTCGAAGTATTCATTAAATCTTAGACGTAAAATACCAAGGTAGTTGACTCCCAATTTGTAACTAACAATGCAAAAATTGTGAATGCCTCTCTACTATATTAACTACAGATTTGGGTCATTCCTCATTATCTAGATACCTCCAACAAAACCCATAGCTTCCACAATCTCTAACTGCTTAAAACCAAAATTTTGAATGCCTCTCCTAACCTTATTACCACTAATATGAGTCTCAAGTAGAACAACCATATCCAATTTTTGAGTGAAAATAGGCTTTTTCAAGGAAGTAGCAAAACCCTTACTAGTTGCCCCCTACAATTCCAAATTATGGTCTTAAACATTAAAACAAGTAGACGGTGTTACCTCATTTCCTTCACACACATCCATTGACTCTACCGCTTGATCTTGTCCTACTTCAGTAGCACTTACCATACCCTTGTCACATTCACTATCTTCCATATCATCCCCATAAAATTGCCTCACATCCTCTACCATAACCAAATCACTCTTATGGCTATATATGGGTTTCTCTTTGTCAATCGAAACCCCTTGATTATTTTCTTCTTCTCTATGCTCCATTCAATATCCTCCTCGACCCCCATATTCCCCCTTTGTTTGCTCCTTTCCCCTTTGTCCAACCTCTTCTATGATTCTTTAGGAATGATTTTCACATCAAAGTGTGATCCAGCTTCTTTATTTAAGCTCATCGGTTTCCTCAGGACCTTATCCCTCCGTTTTATAAAGGACCTCCCATTCTTATCCTCCATCATAAACTCTCTACCAGAGAGATCCCATCCTGAACTTGATCAATCATCATAATCAAAACATCATATCTCGAGGAAATCTTAACATCCCTATTCCTTGGTCTATCCCTTCTCTGCCTATGAATTCTTTGAACAACCCTCCATGGTCCTACAGCCTCCTTGGAGCTCTCTGCAATCTCTCCTTCATCTATCTCTTTTGACTCCTTCAAGGCCACCTTTCCCCCACGTTATGATCTTTCATACCATGCACACAGCTTTCTTTAAAGTGTCCAAATAGCCCACATTTTAAGCATAGGGCATGCAAGCTCTCATACTCCATATGTTTAAGAATGCCATCCACCATATAGTGAGGAATTAATGACTTAGTGAGGTCCAATTCGATACAAACTCTAGCAAATTTGTTATGCCCCCTAGTAAGAGTATGCACATCGAACTTCAACACCTTACCTATTAAATTGGCTAGGTATACAGTATTTTTTTGTCAAACAACTTAGCTTCAATTTCAGGGACCGTACCCAAGCAACTATCTTATCAATAGTCTCCTTCCAAGGATTAAAACCCTGCCTCCAACGCATAACACTCAAGTATTTATCAAAAATAACCCATGGACCACCCGTGAGAGCCCTTTCATAATCCTCCCACTCTTGAAAAGAGAAAACAAAAAAATTATTTTCCAAATCCTCCAATTTAATTGCCCCCTTTCTAGCCCAAATTTGGTTCAAATTAGATTCTAGAAAATACACGCCCATCGAACCTCCTAGGAGTTTAACAAAGAGAGATTTTGCAAACGGTTTGCACGGTGTTCCCTTTCCTTTTAATCAATCAAGAATTTGGGGCACATAGAATCAGAAAGATCAACTGAGATGCCTGAATGAAAATCCAATACCTCTTCAAATCCAACACCCATATTCTTCCTATCCCCTGAGTCAGTTATAATATACCCCTTTTCTTCATTATTAGCAAACCAATTTTCATGCCACTTTGATTTAGCCAGTAATGAATCCTTTATGATTTCGGCCTATTATCTTCCTCCTTGTGTTCTTCGTAGACCTCATCCTCGCTTCAACTCTAGGAGGGTTTCACACCTTCCCTGAAAACTCACAATCACCTAGCCTTTTCACTCATTGCACAGCTTCCACGTCGTCCGTTGTCAGAGATTGGAGCTCCGACGGATCATCCATTTCCATCCTCTCATAGCCTCACCGATCCTTTCGTAGGGAGTAAAAAATCGAAAGACCCACTCTCCAAGCTGCGACGGAGTGTATCTCAGCTAGGCACCGACAACCACCAGCCGTGTTTGACTGGGTACGATCGGAACCCTAGGTATAGTGCCACGAAACTAGTTTGATAGATACGCAAGAAGAAGCGCCTTCGCGGTTTAGGCGAAGCGACTTCTTCAATTTAGTGATTTACTTAATGCTTAATTATTTGTTTTTTGATGTAATCAAGCACAGAGTAGCAAATGAAGAACTAGATGGGAGAGATGAGATTGGATTGAATGTCCCTATTAAGAACATGACACCCCCTATTTATAACATAGGACCAGCTGATCTTAGGGTTCATTTGATTCTTTTCCCTTATGTGCTCTTTATATGCTCATCTATCTAATTCTAGGTTGGTGGTATTTTTTTTATACATATTTTTTGTTTAGATTAAGTTATATATTGTATCCTGAAATATTTTTTTCACCTAGTATCTTAAATTAATTAATTTACAATCCTGCATTCAAAAATATTTTTCCTGTAACACCAGTATTTTGGAAATTAATTAATTTGAGATATTTGGTGCAAAAAATATTTCAAGATGTAGCATATGATTTAATCTAAATAAAAATAATGCCCTCACCCCAAAATTAGAGGGATGGACACAAAAGGAGCACATAAGGGAAATACACCTATTGTGAACCCCTAATCTAGAGGGTTAGTTCCACTCTTTGTGGATCCTGGCGAGCATGTAGTTGCAATGGAATGAGCTATGGGTTTGATTGGGCTTGCTTGGATATGGATATAGCTAGGAATCAGGGTTGGCCCTTAAAAGGCCAGGGTATAGGGCCCGAGATAAGAAAAAATACATTTTTCAAAGCCCGGCCTGAGAGCATCAAGGCCAGGGCCAGCCTTACAAGGCCCAGAAGTTACTATTTCAAATTTTAACTATTTTTCCTCTTTTTTTTTTTTAAAAAAATATAATTAGTAAATTACAACAATTAAAGTTTTAATTTATCAAATAAATGTTGTCAACACTAATGTCTACACAACACACTTAATGCAATAAGCAAACAGAGTCACTAATTTATAATCAAGAATAAACTATTGTTCACAAGGAACTCACACAAAACATAACAAGCTTACCACTAAGTAACATAAGTACGATGACTATCATTTTCATTTTCTCACTACTATCATCAATTTCAAAGACATTTGATTGTGCTTCACTTCAAGTAGTAGGCTTTGCTTCATGGGTAAAAATATCAAGAATATTTTCTCTTACATCATGAATACATCCATAATCTTTATTTGCAACAAATAATAAACCAAATCATAAAATTAAAGTATAATTATTATGTATTTATAATTAAATAGATAAATAAATCTATAACAAATACAAAATACATATAAATTAACAAGTAAAATGGTCAAATCAAGTTAATGAAACAAGTATGTATGTGTGTGTGTGTGTGTGTGTGTGTATAAAGGGCCTAATGGGTTGGCCCTTTTAAGCCCTCGGCCCTACAAGGCCAACTTCATATAGAAGCTCTGATTTACAAGCCCGACCCTTGAAGGGCCATGGCTTAAAAGAGTTGGACCGATGGGCTTCGCCTGATTTCCCAACTCAAGATATGGATGAGCTAGTCTTGGGCCGAACTTTCCTTGGGCTAGGAATGGCAGCGTGACCTACTTAGTGAGCATCTGGGCTTGGTTTGGAGAACTAGGTTCTACTGTTATTACACATTTAGTTAATATCATTGCTCATTTAATTAATATCTTTACACCTCTAGTCAATGTCATTATGCCTTTAGTCATTTATTCATGTAGTAAATATCATTACTCATTGAGTTAACATCATTACACCTATAGTCAAAACTATTACTTATTTAGTTATTACCATTATGCCTTTAGTGAAAACATTTACATGTTTATTTAATATCATTAAGAGGTACCTAGTGGCCCAATGGCTAAGCCTTTTGGAACCAACCAAGGTGGAGTGTGTTCAAATCCCACCTCCACCACCTTTGGGTTTACATTTTTTTTTAAAAAAATCCCTGCCAAAAAAACAACCACCGGTGCCGATCTCCAATGGTGGCCCAATGACTAAGGGCCCGTTTGGTATAAGGAAAGTTTGAAGAGGGAAAGGAAGGGAAGTGAAAGGAAAGAAATGGAAGATTATGAGGGAACTTAAGTACATGTTCTGTTTGGTAGACCCAAAACAACCCATTTCACTGTCATTCAAATAAAGTCACAACAATTCGATACTTCAATTTTATTTTCTTTCTAGTTCGAGGGATCGCCTAACTGGTTTTCATGTTATCTATACACCATTAAAACCCACTTGTAATTTTCATTAACCATACCAACAACCAACAATAACTTTCATATATAAGACAAAACATTATGCGCAGATTCATTGTTCACATAAATAGAGAACAATGTAGATGAAAAAACAACCTTATTTCATCGCTTCTTTCAACTGCCTGTGTCATTTACATTTCCTTCCTCACCATTACCCAACCCACACATCTACAGCTTAACTATGCATGAATTGAAAAAAAAATCACCCAAGTTGCTTCCCAACTCATATCTATGCCTGTGTCCCCAACTAGAAGAAACACGACATCAACCAATTTAACATGCAAAGCACTCAAACAATAAAAAACCCATTGCCACTTACCTCGATTCAAGCTTTGTTGCCCCTCCTTTTAACTTGTCCTTCACCTCTAGCTTACATTGTCGTCGCACTTCATCTCGTCGCTCGCAGCTGCTTTATAACAAGTGTACTTTTTAGACGGGCTCTTTTGTCTTGTTAATTCACTATCCTGGGAAGATTTTTGACGATCTCGCCACTTTTGGAGGGATTTTAATTTCCTAGTTTAAGGGAACTTGGCGCTAGGCAGGAACTCACTTTAATAGAAGGTATGCACGCCAAACGTGTTTTTTCTATGGGAACGTTGTTATCTTCCCATTCCCTCCCATCAGTTCCCTATACCAAATGAGCTCTAAGTCTTTTGGAACTAACCAAGGTGGGGTAGATTAAATCCCACCTTCACCACCTTTGTCTCCACATTTTTCCCAAAAAAAAAGTCCCTCCCAAAAAAGCAGCCACCAACTGCGGGTAGCAATATCTTCAGCGTCAACTATTGTGAGCGGGTGGCTTTTTTTTCCCTCTAAATTTAAATATTAGGGACATTTTAATAAAAATGCACAAATTTAAAAATTTCAGCACTTTATATGTTATTTTCATGTGTTAACATATTTTTGGGAAAAAGACAAATAAATACCTTTTGAACTTACAAAACCCTCATAAGCCTACCGAATTTGTAAAAAGACTGAGAGGTGACACAAACTTCTAAGGGATATGCAAATTCATGGCAAATGACTACAATACCCTTCTATCTTCTCTCTTTCCACTCTCCCCGTTTGAAGAACCAGGCCTTCCTTCTAGATCCACCATGACTGTGCCACCGTCTACCTCCACTATCGACATCGACGCCAACGCCGCACCCACCGCCACCTTCGCCGCACCCACCCGCATCAGAATCGGTGAAAAAGAAAAAAAAAACGAAACACGAACGAATGAGAACGACGAACGAACAGTAAATTTTTTTTTTTTTGTTCGATCCAGAAGAAATTAGAAGAAGAAGACGTGAGTGAAGGAAGGAAGGAAGAAGGAAGAAGGAAGGAAAAGAGAGAAAAAAAAAAGTGCACTTTCGATGCACACTGCACTTCCAAGTGTGAAGTGCACAAAAAAAAACCATTTAGTGCACTCCTTAAAAAAAAAAAAAAATTGCCATTTACAAAACTTCCATGCTATTTACAAAATATCTTCCATCGCCATTAAAAAATTGCTTCATTTACAATTTACAAAACTTCCATGCTATTTACAAAATAACCAAATAAACGCCATTTACAAAATGGCGATGGTAAATGGAGATGGTTTATTTGTAAATGGCGATGATAGATTTGTAAATGGCATGGAAGATTTGTAAATTGTAAATGAAGCAATTTGTAAATGGCGATGATATATTTGTAAATATTTATAAATGGCGATGGTTTATTTGTAAATGGTGATGGTTATTTTGTAAATAGCATGGAAGTTTTGTAAATTGTAAATGAAGCAATTTGTAAATGGCGATGATTTATTTGTAAATAGCATGTAAGTTTTGTAAATGGTTTTTTTTTTTTGGAGTGCACTCCAGTGTGCACTTCACACTGGAAGTGCAGTGTCGAGTGCACTGAAAGTGTGCACTTTTTTTTTTTCTCTCTTTTTCTCTCTTCTTCCTTCTTCCTCCTTCCTTCCTTCCTTCCTTCACTCACGTCTTCTTCTTCTAATTTCTTCCAAATCGACCAAAAAAAATTTACTTTTCGTTCGTCGTTCTCGTTCGTTCGTGTTTCGTTTTTTCTTCTTTTTCACCGATACCGATGCGGGTGGGTGCGGCGTTGGCGTCGACGTCGATGGTGGAGGTAGATGGTGGCGCAGTCACGGCGGATCTGGAAGGAAGGCCTGGTTCTTCAGACAGGGAGAGAGGAAAGAAAGAAGATAGAAGGGTATTGTAGTCATTTGCCATGAATTTGCATATCCTTTAGAAGTCTGTGTCACCTCTCAGTCCTTTTTTAAATTTGGTGGGCTTATGAGGGTTTTGTAAGTTCAAAAGGTATTTATTTGTCTTTTTCCCCATATTTTTTATATTTTTGTAAATAGTAGCGTTTTATCCCCAAAAGATAAAAAAAATTATTGATTATGCGTGAATAATAGCCCCGACGAGAGACACATGAGGTAAGCCACATGCTATCCTTCTCTCTCTCCAGCAGTCCCCAGTCCCACCCATTCCGTCACTCCGTCGAATGAGTCCCCTGTGACTCTCACATACCTTTCAAGCTGTTCAAGCTGATGCTCCCAACCGTTGAGCCTCGCTCTCCAACACTATAGCAACCTCTTCTCGTGGTGGCAGCCGCGACGAACAACAATAAACTTTTTAAATCCCTAATCAATTCATCCAGGTTGAGCTCTCGCTTCCTTCAATTTCTTCTTCCGGCGTCACCATCTGGCTATTTCTGGGGCTCTGAATTTTTCCTTTTAGCTTTTGGGCTGATCGGTAGATTTGGAAGCTAATCTTCTTGTAATTTGAGCGGGGAAATTGCTCCGAGAAGAATGAGGGCTGGGAAAGGGAATCAGGAGGACTATGAGTACGAGGAGGAAGAGTTTGTTTCTAAAAAAGAAGGTCCTTCCTCCACGCCTAATAGCAATAACACCAACAAAGGTAGCTCTTTCCGTTAGTTATCATCTAGTTTTACGTGAGCGCTAGATCCGGTTATTGGGTATTTGTTTTATTTGTACGAGGCCTATGTCACTTGTTGATTTATTCCGCTTGCCGGTTATCTCATCATGTTACTTTTTTTTTTTAAAAAAAAAAAATTAAATTTCTTTATGTTCTGTTATCTTGTAATTCTAAACCACTTTTCAATTTCTGTTAGTTAAGTGTTAGTCTTGTATTGACAATCCTAACAAATTTTTGGCTGTGTCTGTCAGTAATTCTGCGCCCTTTGACTTTTTTAGTTTCAGACTGTATTTGGTTTTCAATATGCTGAATATCATTGACATTGTTTTGGCTTATATTTTGAAATTAGTTATTGGTTTAAAACCTTAAGGTTTTCAAATCTGAAATGTTAGGTTGACCTTTTATGCTTTCTTACCTTGTCTGGGAAAAAGTGAGATGAATTAACTTGTTTATGTAGCTCTGTATGTATCATGTCTGATTTCTTGGACAATTTTCCTTACTGTCAACTCTGGACTAGTTGGAGTTATTATGTTGAGATGCCTTTTGTTAAAACAGATACAAAACCTCTTGATAAGGCTAGTGCTAGATCAAAACATTCAGTGACTGAGCAGCGAAGGCGGAGCAAGATAAATGAGAGGTATGGGCAAAAAATTTGTTCTTTGGGCCGAAAAAATTTGGTGAACCATGTGTAATATTCAAGTCTTCGTAGTGGTGATTTCAACATTCTCATCACCATAAATTAAATGAGAATTGTTCTTCTTAGACATTCGCTTGGGTATGAGTGATATCCTTGATGGTCCATTTAATTTAAATGAATACATGCTTGTGCTAAAATTGATAAATTGATAAGTTTATCATGGAGGGTAAATTTCTGTGCCTCTCAATTAAGCTTCACAGTCTTAAAATGTCAGACTTCAGGTGAAAATTTGTTGATCTTGTTCATACTTTTAATCACTTTTGGAATATTCGTTAATTTAATCATTGCAAAAGGTTAACAATGTGCTGTAGGGCAAAAACAAAAAGGTCAAAAAAAGTTTATTGAGTAGTTTGTTTTTTGTGAGGTGCAAAGCAGGTTAATAATGTGTTGTAGTACAAAAACAAAAAGGTCAAAACAAGTTTATTGCGTTGATTGTGTAATTTATTTTTTATGAGGTGCAAAGCATATGATATTATCACCTAAGACTTGGAGGCCAACAGATTTAAATGTTGCACCAGCACTACATAAGCACTCTATAGCATACCTTGGAATTTGTTTTCTTGTGATTTTACTGCATTTTTCTGGCTTCAGTTCTTGCAAAGAGTCGGCATGCTGTAGATTGATGAAAATTAACCCCTTTCTTCAGATTCCAGTTATTAAGAGATCTCATACCTCATAGTGATCAAAAGAGGGATACTGCATCATTCCTATTAGAGGTATATTATGAGATGCCAATCACCCAGTCAACTTGTTGAAATCGGTTTAGAATATATATTCATATTACCTGATGACTTGTCTTTTTTTTAGGTCATTGAGTATGTCCAGTACTTACAGGAGAAGGTACAAAAGTATGAAGGTTCATATCAGGGTTGGGGTCAAGAGCCCGCAAAGTTGATGCCTTGGGTAAATGAAAGATATTTTGTGCTTGCTTGTTGGTTGGATGTGTTGTTGACTTCAGCACATGACTACAGTAGCTAATGTGCTCATTTTTTAAATTTTTTTCAACAATTGGTGAATGAATATAAATGAAGGATGATTTTATCTTGTTTATATGGATTCTTGGTCCTCTATTTTTTCTAATTTACTTGATGTGATTATGACTTTATTTATTCGCAGAACATCCTAGGTCTGTATAGTTCTGGGAAAAACCTGCATAACATTCTTCTTTTTGATTTGCTGAAATTGCATATCATGATTTGATTTGAAGTTTGCAACCTTGTTATTGCTACTCAATAAGTGGAGAGGAGAGGAGAGGAGACGAAGATGGAAGAAAGAGATGCAAATGTTTTAGTTATGGGGAAACTAGTACTTTGTTGTGGTCAAATTATTTGATCATTTACATTTCATACAAGTTTAGAAAGTAATCATAGTCTTTCTTATGTTTTCATTGTTCAGAATATATGTGACATTAATTGGAAGTTTGCAGCTTATTATACTTGATGGGAGGTGGATGAAGAAGCAGATGCAACTATCCAAATAAATTGTGAAAATCACAATGTGTTCATCTCTTGGTTTTTTTTACTATATGCGAATGAATTAAATTATGATTGTTGTATGTTCTACAGAAACTATGATGGGATGCTGGGCCAAAATATCTGAATGGACACATGAGCAGATAAATCAAAAAGTAGATAAAAATAAAGTTAAGAAGAAATTTGAATAAAATATTGAATTTGACTTTACTTGTTACTAGTTCACTATATTTGTCTAAAATGCACTGAGTTTATCACAATTTCTTTATCATATTTGCTATGACCGGTTTTTAGTTCTCTAATTGTTGAGCTCTTTTTTGTGGTTAAACCATTAAATTTACAATGATTTAGTTTTCTTTGACACCTTAATGGTACAGAGAAACAGTCATTGGCGTGTTCAAAGCTTTGGCCAACCTCAAGCTGTAAAGAATGGTTCTGGTCCGGTATCACCTTTTCCTGGGAAGTTTGATGAAAGCAACATTAGTGTCTCTCCAACTGTGCTCAGTGGTTCCCAGAATATTATCGATCCTGAACAGAGCAGGGATATTGTTAGTAAAGTAGTGGAGAGGCAAGCTGAGTTAGAATGCAAGGGGATAACAATGCCAATGCCTATGCATGCAAGCATGTCTGTTCCTGTCAGAAGTGATGGTGCACTTGCCCATCCTCTTCAGGGGCCTGTTTCTGATGGGCAATCGGCTGAATGTCCAGCCAATAGTGAACCTCGGAACCAACAGGAAGAGCTGACAATTGAAGGAGGAACAATTAACATCTCAAGTGCATACTCTCAAGGGTGGGTGGTTGCTGAAATTTAATAGTTTTCCTTTATTTATTGCCATAAATATTTGGTGTGCCCTTTCGTTTTATCAATATTTTGGTAACTTATGGTTCCCTTTGATATATTTTGCAAGTCTAACCATGCTGGTTTTCTTTTCCGAGGTTTTTTTCCTTAATTTCCTAGTTATTGATTCATTATCCTGATTTCACGCCCCTTTCATCTCTCTTAAGTTGTGCAAGTTTTTATGTGATTAAGGATAAGAGATTTTCAAGTTGGTTTTAATGTATAAATGGCTGAGCTGATAGTTCCTTGCTTTGAAAGAGTATACGGTAAAACCTCTAGGACCACTAGCTGCTGTTTTTGAATTAGCCATACAGCATTTCATCCCTTAGTTTTGTGTCGCTGAAATCTGAATGGAAGTTGAATCTTAGTGTGTGGGATACTCTCTTGGGTTTGTTCAGTTGAATATTTTAATTTCATGTTATGCAAGAAACGTGCTGGTTTCCTCCTTGTGTTGGAGCTTAAAGTGTAATTGATGTTTATAAAGCACCAATTGTGTATGTGTAAATTGATGAGTAATTGAAAACTATTGTTTATGGGATCCTATGTATGTCAATTGATTGGAGTAAGTGGTATAAACTTGAGTTCTTGATTCCAATGTATATGTTCTTTTGATTTTGAAAACTTTGTTGAATTTCTGCCCTCTGATGTTGAGTGGAATAAGCATGCAGCACTTGTTTTGCTAATATGATTGGTTCTTCAGCCCTTATGATAAATGTGATATAATGATTTGATGAACAGGCTGTTACACAATCTGACTCAAGCACTACAAAGTGCTGGTTTAGATCTCTCACAGGCTAGCATTTCAGTTCAAATTAACCTTGGGAATCGGGCAAACAAAGGGCTGGGCTGTGGGACATCTGCTTCTATGGTATTATAACTCACTCTTACATGTGACAAGATTTATTATTCTACGGTAGATTGACAAGGTTTATTATTCTACGGTACATTGTTTACATTTGTGAACTTGCCTGCTTGCTGGTAAGATGTCTTGGGAAAGAAACATGAATATTCAATACACTTGGGTATGTAAATAATTTATGTCTTACCTTCTCGGTCTGTTTGATACCATGGAAATGAAGCCCGGGAAGTGGAATTGGGGAGGGAAGTTAAAAATTGGCTTATTTGGTATTGTGTTACTTGGTTCCATGTGGAACCCAGTGCCATCAAAGGATGGAATTGACTTCCGTGCCTACCTTGGGTGGAAGTGGACCATTTCTATGGAACCTCAATGCTTATGACCCATATACTCTTTATAATTTAATCTATTGGCAACCATGCCTTCCCTATTTTTCAAACCTGATTGCTCATTTATCTTGGCTGTTGCCCCCTTCTTCCTCTACCGTCTGCTTTGCTTAGCCTCGATCATCTTTTGCCAGTCTTCATCTCACCATCTCCCCTGAAGTTTCAGCTTATGACGATGGCAACAACAAAGATGGATGATGGAACAGTGATGGTCATTGAACCCTATGTCTTCCCTCTCCCCACCTACTGCTCCTCTTTCACTTTCTTTCTCTTTACCTCAACTAAATTCTATAACACGTATCCTGTGTTCAAGAATTGAAGACATAGCAAAAACCCATCACTGCTAGTGCTCTGCTTTTTTTCTCAACAAAGGAAGAAATAGTTAAACCCATCACCCTCAAATTGCACGGCTGCCATCTCTGCCCTCCACTTTGATTGATTGCAATATGGCTTTGCTATAAATATGTCATAGGAGAAGTTGCTCAGAAAGTGATAAGTGTCTTGTTTAAATAATTAATCTTATGTGGTCATACTAATTTCTTGCTCCTCTAGTCATTTGATCATTAAGTTGCATACAGAATCAATAATATACAGAAGGACACGTAAATTCAGCTATATGGATACAGATTGTTTGTTGAGACTGCCTTCCTATTCAAAGTAGCGCGAGGTCTGGATCAAGGAGTGTTAAACATTTCATTGAAAGAATTTATCAAATGAACATGTTAACTTTTAAGTGTGAAAATATAGCAGGGAAAAAAAAAGGTAAAAATACAGAGCTTGTTTGTTAATGTACATCTCAATCTTCAGTAATGTCAAATTTTTACTCTTAGGATCCTCCAAATTACGGCAACACAAGTTTTTATATGTAAAACCAGTGTTTACACGATGATGTTTTTCAAAGCTAATGCTTGCATTTTAACTTATTTAGGCTAATATTTTTTCTTGGTTATGCAGAATCATGATAATATCCCATCTAGCAATCAAGCAATGACACATTTTAGAGATGCAGGCAACGGGGAAGACACAGATCAAGCTCAGAAGAGGCTGAAAACGTAGAGAATGATCTCTGAGCCTCTATTTTCATCCAGAATCTCCGGTAGCTTCTTCTTGCAGACATGGCATATCCATCGAGGTTACTGTACATCCCTTTCCTTGGGTTCCTGGATTTTCACCAATTCATGAGGTTCACTTTAGAACTATAAAGCCTTGGGGCTCGTTATTATTTGTGGGGATATTGAGGTTTCTTATGTTGTATGTATATGTCATCTGTTTTTCAGATTGGTTGGTACATATTAATCCAACACTGTTATTGAGCTTTTGGGGTGGGAATTTTATCAATCCATTAGGTTCTTGCTACGCACAATTGAGAGGAGACACTCCTTGTAATGATGCAGTCTTTCATAAACTCTGCAGTGAGGACGGAGGGAGTGAATTTAATTTTCAGGGAATGTCAGTTTGGTAATAATTAATCATGAGTTTCATTTTTTTAAATAAAATATTCAATTATATTATATGAAGAAGAGAAGTACATACAAATAATCATACATAAGATAACAGCACACGTTGGACTCCAACTTATAAGAAAGTTCACAAGACAAAACATAGTAACTTCCGACGTAACTGCTATAACTATCTTAACCAATGGCCAAAGTAAAGTTTCCAACAACTCAAGGATAAAAGGGCACAACAGCCAACTTATAACAGCAGGAGTAGAGACATCGGATACCAACTTATAAGAAAGTTCAAAAGAGAGAACATAGTCATATTGAACAATATGCTTGTGTTTGACATCAGTAGGGGATGAATTATTTAGAATAGTGGAAAGTGAAGAACTTGAGGTCAACAACATTGGGGACACAAGTATTAATGCAATCGCACACAAAATTGTATTATATGCAATCGTATTTACCTTATTATATATTGCTCCAACAAATCAATAAATTTAATGCAATCGTTACCTTTTGCTAAAAGCACACAAAATTGTATCTTATACTCTTCATGCATTACAAATTATGCCTTATATTTAGGACCGGATGTAATATTATATATGCTCCAACAAATCAATAAATTTGAGTTGACTTGTCAAAGTCAAACGTGTAGAAGAATTTAAAAGAGTGCTCAAAGCAAGAGATTTCAACTGTCTGATCAGAATGTAGCAACCACAACGCTTTGTTTTAAGTGCTCATCATAGCTACCTTATTATGCCCCAGCCGGGAATCCAACCTGGGTCTGTACCTAACTTTCTTCAGTTCATTCAGCGCACTGTGCCACTCTGATACAATACTTTGGCCCCTTAACAAAGTACCTAAGATCTAATTGCCAATGGAAGGCCACCAGCATATTCAAGTGCTTCAAATGTCACTTCCTCATAACCTTTGATTGGATAATCACATCCAACAGCAATCTCACAAAAAAGTTTAAGAGCTTCCTCCATGTTTAACAGAACAACCTTGTGAATTTCATCCACTTCTTCAAGCCTTTTAAGGATGTTATGGTCCCTTGTTATTATGATAATTCTACTTCCTCCTCCAAAACCATCTTCATTTCTAGCAAAAGATCTCAACTTTTCTAATGTATCAACACCATCAAGAACCATGAGCATCTTACGATGTCTTAGGCTGCTGCAAATGTTGTCCCTTGAATATACATATTATTGTTGGAAAGTTACATGTTGAAAGAGATGTTGTTAAAGACTTGTTCCATAAGAGCTGTTTTACCTATTCATCCCATGCCACAAATCCCTATAAATCGGACAATATTGGTTGAGTTTAAATCCAAAAACCTTATAATTTTTTTAAGGGAAAATCCCTTTAAGGTCTCAAAAGGACCAATAAAATGTCAAAAAAGTCCCAGAGAAAATTTTGATGTAAGAAAGGTCTCATTGACAACTCCTTCAGTGGGGATTAACAACTCCATCTATAGGTTTTAATAACTCCTTGGGGCAAAAAAAAAAAAAAAAAAACTCCTTGGGGCCTTTTTGACATGAGAATTTTCTCTAGGACTTTTTTAACATTTTTTTAGTCCCTTGGGACCTTAAAGGGACTTTCCCTTTTTTAACATGATGAGATGATCATATCCCAAATGGTGTAGATATACAGCCAGATTTATCTATTGCTTTGAGAGTTTGATCAATGTCTTTTAGCACTATCCTGGAGATCATCAAGAGACAAAACGAGAGAAAAAATTGATCATATCAGAACAATATATATGATTTCTTATCCAGTAAAATATAGTACATATAACTAGATGGATATAAATTACTTACTTATTTTCATTGCCTAAGATTTTCAAAGCCTCCACAACAACTTTACCAATGATTCGTGGCTGATCTCTCCTGAAGAAGATGAAGAGAAAAATTAATACATCGGCAAAAGTGTATGTCTAATTCTTAAATTTCATACAATGTTTATTTAGGTCCCTTAAAGTTCTTTAACATTAATGCTGTTAACAAAAGATGCTGATATCAAAATTTCAAATGTTGAGCCCTAACTTGTATATATGCAAAAAATATCTTCCGGAGAATTTATATATCCCCATTACAAGTCCTTTGTGTATTTTGATAAAGCCATTCACCCAGCTTTATAGTCCTCCCCTCGTGGTAACGTGCATGGTAATTCATATAAATGAATTAGTAGATTAAACTGAAACATTATATAAAGAATTAGAGGAACAATTATACGCATGCAAAAATAATCTTACTAAATAGGACAGTCCCAAGAATATTAAATGAAAGACCGGCTATCACCTAAGAGAGGAGTGAATTTGGTGTCTGATTAAAAACTTGATAATTTGAAAATCTTTTGCGTTTTCTAAATCAACAGTTAGATATTCAAATAAATATATACTGAAAATATAAGAGATAAGGGAAGAGAATATGCAAACTGTGATTTATACTGGTTCGGCCCAATCCTTGACTTATATCCAGTTCTCAAGCTCCACTTGAGATTTTCAATCTACTATCTTCTTTCAACTTGATTACAAGTTCTGTATTTGAAGTAATCCACTCACTAGGATTCACTTTCCCTTACAAACTGTAATCAATACACCCATTTGATTACACACTTTGTACTCAAAGTAATCTTCTCACTAGGATTCACTCCCCTTACAAGTTGTAATCAATACAATGGGTTTCCCACTCAAGATCACCCAATCTTGAGTAACTCTCAGATAGAATGATAAGATGATTACAATAAATCTTCTCTCTCAGAAGTGAATGAATAAACACTGAAGTACAACACAAATCATTTCACTCTCTATGATAAGCTGTGTAAACATTGAAAACAAAGTGTGTGTGAGATAAGTGTTGGATTCAGAATGTTGGTATCTTGACAGTCCAAGCTCTCTCTTATAAACCTTGAATGCTTCTTCTTTTATAGGTAGAGATCAATATATGATCGTTGAGAAGATTCAATGACTTGTTGGATAAAGAAATATAGTTGTTAGACTCGAGATGGAACTAGCCGTTAGAACTTCATTTTACGAACCGGTATGACATCGGCATTTACTTTACCCTTGATCTTCGGTTTAACAACCTTTGATCATCTGAAACATGTACACAAATGATATAAATAATGTTAAGAGGTATTATAAGTCATTTGGGTAATCATCTGGATGTTTATCAAAAGAATCAATATTTCCAAAACGGCGATTTTCTGAAGCAGAGATGAAAACTTGAGTTTGGATTTGAAAACTTGAGTTTGGAGGTTGCTGCATTACTCCAGATTACTCTCTGTCTGATCAGAACTTGACTTTTGGTCTCACAAACTCAAGTTTAGAAGATGCTCTGACGTTCGTTGCTCTCTGTCTGATGGAAACTCAAGTTTCCAACTTAATGACTCGAGTTTTGACTTTGTTGAGCTTCTTGAACTGACTGTCAACTTTCAAAGGTCATATCTCTTTGGTCTGAACTCTGTTTGCATCCGTTCAAATTGTGATGGAAGGCCCTCTGAGTCTACTTTCATATGCCATCAATTTCAACTCAATCAGATCTGTAGTTTGTGAGATACACTCAAAACATTGAAGCTTGGTCTGCTATGTGACGTTGATTTCACTTTGTCAACCTCCATAATTCATAGTTCCTTGATCGAACTCCTTTGGGCTTGACTTGTATATCAAACTGAACCATTGGGAGTCTAGTTTCATACAAAATTAGTTTCACCTCAATCCAATTTATCATCGAATTACCGGACGCGTCTTTGTCTTGAACGTGAAACAGTAGAATAGAATGCTTGATCGGTGTTGTAAACTCGAGTTTGGACTTGGAAACTCGAGTTTTCCTAGTCCAAACTCGAGTTAGTTAGTGACAAACTCGAATTTTGAGTCCTAAACTTGAGTTTAGAGTTCTTAACTCGAGTTTTATTGTACCGAAAGGAGCAAATCATTGTAGTGAAGTAGGAAACTCGAGTTTTGAGTTTTGAACTCGAGTTTGCTCATCCTGAAGCGATTTTTGCTGACTTTAACTCCAAATTGAGCCATTTCAACTCCCATATGATCTTGGATACTTCTAGTATCGATCTAAGAACTTCAATAATAATATTTCATTCGGCAAGTTCTTCCTTCTTCAATCTCTCCTCTTCTTGATTATCCCCAAAATCCTTTGATAACTTCTTGCTTCTTTGCGATTTCTTCTTTCTATAATCTCTTATTTCCTTCTTGGTTATTCCCCATAATTGAACACTTTCTTTCTTCTCTTTTCTTGATTATTCCCAAAATACTGTGATAACTTCTTGCTTCCTTGGCATTCTCTCCTTCTTGATTAATCTCCATAATTCAACTTGAACTAATTTATATTAAATATAGTAATTAGTCAATGTAGAAGATAAATGTAGTATGCAATCTTTTTTCTCTTAAGATGGCATTTATATAAGACATCATCAAAACTAATTATATCCAACGTTAAATACTCCCTTTGGTCCTAATTATAAGAACACTTTTATAGTACAATTTACACTATAAAAATATTCCTATAATTAGAACTGGAGGTAGTATATACTACTACATGATGTACGGTCTATGCTGTCTAAATTGTAAGCTAAGCTACTATTTTATTCCATAATGCGAACTTTTATTTCCACACAAAAAAAAAAAAAAGAAAAAGAAAAAGAAAAAGAGGAACAAATATACACTTTTGCATAAACACAACTATTACGTACATTTGAAAGCCACAATAATGTGGTCCTACTAAAAATAAAATGGTTGACTAGGCAATACACCTGACAAGATAATAAGAATATTCTATATTCAATATAAGAGCTAAGAGAATATATAATATTGCTTACTCATATGGTACGGCCAAATCTTCACGTTGGGTGAATACAGTGGTAGCCAGCCATGTTTAAACCTTGATTATCTTTGAGATCCTAGTTCATCATACTCTTGAACATTATTCTTAAGAAAGTATCTATTTCTTACTTGAGATGGATCTACCTTGAAGAAGATTGGGAGAAAGCTGCGACCTGGTTTCTTGAAACATTCA
The DNA here is from genome assembly GCA_019022655.1 of Acacia acuminata. Classification (NCBI taxonomy): domain Eukaryota; kingdom Viridiplantae; phylum Streptophyta; class Magnoliopsida; order Fabales; family Fabaceae; genus Acacia; species Acacia acuminata. The sequence continues at coordinate 2,692,415 of JAFJYI010000028.1, read as the reverse complement.
GCCACCATGGCTGCATGTTCCTGCGAGTGGTGAGTTGAGAAGGTACTCCCAATAGTCTTTTATAATCAACTTTCTTTTTGTGTCTTAAAAATTTAAACTACATTTTTCTTTTTTACCCCTATTAAATACATAACTTTATATTAATTATCCTTGTTTACCACTAATTCTCTTTCATTTATTATTTATGTTCTCTCATATATTTTTTATTCATTATCTCTCCTATACTATTTTCATAAATATGAGCATATTTAGAAAATACACTATTTTTTATGGTTTTTAACTAAGCTTAAGCGCTAGTTTGGTTTACGCAATTAGAAAACAAGTGTTTATAAGAAGGACATGAGGGAGTATAGTTTTTGGAGAAGACAACCACACAAATCTTGTAATTCTCTAATAAGGGATATTGCGGATTAATAACTATTATTAATATTCAAACCCTTTCTATTTAGAGCATCAGAAAGATTTTGAACAAATGAGCATGTTTCCTCAGAAATGAAACCTAGATACGCATCATGTTTGGAAGATAATAACGATGATGTTGAACAAGATGATTGACTACTCTTCAAATCCATTGAAATAGCACAACCTCAATTGCTCGCAGGTTTGTTTATATTGTCAACACAAACCAAGATCCATAATTTTCAGGTTACTCCCAAAATCAATTTTCCTTTTAAAATTATTATTTGGACCCTTCAGACATCCATGCTATTCCCTCCCATCCTAGATGTAGAAACTAGTTAGCTGTTTGCTTTGGTTTTAACTTTTAAATGTATTATCGCAATCTACTGTGTCTACTAAATCTGTAATTATTTTTTCCTAAACTCTCTCCGTTAATTGCACATATATTAAGATGGCTTTCCATTAGTGTAGTTTCCTATGAAAAATGATAAGAAAGATGCACTTTAACCCTATATTTGATGGGAAGAAAACTAGGGGGAAAGAAGGAAACCATCACATTTTTATTACAAATAACTAATTTAAATAATTTAATTTATTGAGTCTTTTGGTTAACAATCTATCCAAAAATTTGGTTGTTGATAGAGTACAATGGCATTGTATGATTCATATAGCCAACCGCACCTAGTGGGATAAGGCTTTGTTGTTGTTGTTGTAACTAAGTTAACTAAATCTTTTTATGTATGCAAATTAATTATCGAAGACATATGGCTGGAGAGAGTATAACATATATAGTTATATACAACTGTTTGAGTGAGCTGTCCATTATGAGATAAATTGAAGAAAAAAAATTGTATGTGGTGATGGTTTATACCCACTCGTGGTCAAAAAGCAGAACTCTTCTGTGATATGGCGCAACATTACAACTGTGAGACAGGATTTGTGGTTACAACTTGAGCAACCACTCATCCAGCTAGCAGAGAGGAATTGTCACTTGATCAATCCATGTGCCAAAGTGAAATATTTTGTATTGGGTGATGGCTCGTAGAATATACCACAATGGAGAAGGTTTCTTCCCCAGTGGGTGATCAATATTATAGTTAAGGTTAAACCACACACTGGCTCGTCTGGATAAATATTGTTAAACCTAACAATCTTGTTAGTTTTTTTTGGTTGTTCTGATTTGCAGGTGTGGCTTAGGAGGAATATGTCATCTGAGCTAGGAAATGCGATCACCAAAAGATGGCCATGGCTAAGAATATTTAGCACTGTATGCTGGCTCCTATTGAAGAATAGATGTAAAGGCATCATCGATGATACGAGAGCCCTAGCTCCAGAAATCACGCATGCATGCTTTTATCAACTCATGGAATCTACAGAACAAGGAAAGTTCAGACAGAATTTTCACAAAGAAGAGGTGACAACACAATGGACACCACCGCCAGAGAGCTACATAAGCCTAGGCACGGACTGCTCAGTCAATTATCATAAACAAGCCTCATGTGGTGGTCTGATTAGGGATTATGAGGGGAATACTTGACTTTTGGGATTCCAACGTGAGCTGGGGTTCATGCCAACAACGGCCGCTGAATTGATTGGTCTCTTGACGGATTTTCACTTGTGCAAATAACATGGGTTCAGGAAGATTCTAGCCTGTACAGACTCTGTGGAAGTGTTACACCTGCTAAATGGAGATAGCGGGATAAATCATCCGCTTAGAGCAGAGATCATAGAGGGGAGAACCATAATATAATCAGATTGGGATATCGAGATCCGATATGCTCCACGGGAAGCCATTCAATGTGCAGATCTTTTGGCTAAGGACGCTCATCAATGCACTGATGAAATGATGATTCTACGGGAACTTCATCCTGTTAATTTTAGTGCTGTTTCCATGCTGATATGTTGTTAACTTGTACTATTTTGTTTTGGTTGTAGACTCAAGTTCCTTTCTTTAGACTAAGTCTTCGTTGCCATTCATATATATAATCATTGATCATGAATAATATATATATATATATTTTTTATATAATCATTCATCATGAATATAATATAATACTTATATATATATATATATATATATATATATTTTATATAATCATTCATCATGAATATAATATAATAGACACACAAGCAATTGAGTCATGACCATTGTGGGCTAGCTCATTGGGCCTTTTGTTATTTGACCTCAAGAACTTTACATCTTCGTTATCAGTTCATTGTGATGAGCCCATAGTCAATTTTCATTTGCATCACCAATTCACCATGCCTTTGCAATGTTGTTATAATATCCATAAAATTGTGTTTCTTGTAGAGGATTCATCTTGGTGACGATATTTTTATTTGTCCTTTGAGAGTTTGAATTAGAGCCTCATGATATTGATCCCTTGTTTTATATAAGTATAGTTGTCCTAGCAGCAACGCCACCCGCTACACTTGGATAAGGTCCTTGAGTTCGAGCTCAACATTGACATATTTGTGCGCGTGTGTGTATTTAAAATGTATTAAAAAAATAGTCTAATTTCTATAAGATCTCAAGAAAGCAAACTAATCACTAAAAAATCTTTCAACAACTATAAGTAGAACGTAGTGTCAAGTTCTAATAATGAAGGAGATGACAAACTCACATGCTACTCACTTTTAGTTTTTTTTTTTTTTTTTTTTTTTTATTTAGTTATTATTTCTTTTTTTGAGACCTCATAATGATTCTCCCAGTAAGTCTCAAAATAGGCCCGCCCTCATTGCGGGCTAGCCCATTCTTAGCTACTCACTTTTAGAATTTCTTAGTTTTTTTTTTTTTTTTTTTTGAGACCTCATAATGATTCTCCCAGGAAGTCTCGAAACAGGCCCGGCCTCATTGCGGGCTAGCCCATTCTCAGCTATAGCAATATATATAGTAAGGCCAGAATTAGAAATATACATTAACTCAAGAATTATGAGCTACTTGTATTTATAAAGTTCATAAAATCACTTTTAAAATGAAAACAGATATGAATGAGAAACAATTATGATTCAGAGAATCGTCTTGCTCCATTCTTGAGAAGCATAATATAAAATATTTTGAGCCCTAGACAAGAATATATGAATCACGATCCAAACATTCCTGAGGGTTAGTGTAGAAGTAGTCTTCTTCTTTGGGTTTTCCAGGAACCACAGATCTCATGGTAGGGTTTCCAACACGATCTGCATGAGCTGCCTTCACCTGAGTTGATAATTCGTTCCAATTTAGGGTTCCATTTTTGTACTGGTCTATCAATTCCACCAACACCTTCCTGTCCAGCACTATCGTCTTCTTAAACCCTAAGTACCTGATCATCATCATGTAACACAAATTTAAAGCCCTCAATTTAATTTCTAGTGCAAAAGTGTACTTTCAGTCTTTTATAACTTCACACAAGGTTTTATTTTTAATTTGCCTCTTAGTTCTATAAGTTGTCTTTTTAGTCCTCAAATCCTAATTAACGCTATCAACAAAAGATGTAGACATTGAAATTCTAAATGCTGACAAAACATTCTCAAATACTGATATATTACTTTTAATTTTAAAAAAAATGATTGGCACAAAAAATCACCATCTTGGGCCAATAGCGTTAGGGTTAAAGGATTTAATTAAAAGATATTTTAGAAAAATTAAGGGATCAAACTAAAACATTGTATAAAGTTAGAGGATCAAAGGTACACGTTTGCCAAAAGGAAATGTCTAATCAGGAAGATGTTAGAGAAGAAAAGTTTAGCACCTTCTATGGCCCTCAACAAGTTTTGCCATGTGGCCTTTGTAAGTTGGTACGAAGATGTCACTTTCTATTGCCACATAGTAATCTATAGCTGCCATTTGGTTCGAATGGTTCCTGAATGGTTCAAGCTCCCACGCATCCAATAACGTCTCTTTTCTCACCTAAACAAACACAACGTCGTCACAAAACTAAATATAATCAATAACCTAAGAAACAGTAGATTAATTCTGATGATCTTCAAGAGCTTATTATTAATTGGTTCAATTATTATATATATACTGACCAGATTTGGAAAAGCTTGCTTGAGATCCACCATTCTTTTGTCTGCTTTGTATATATCTCCAGCAGCAATATAGACCTGAATGTCACTATCAATCCCCAATGCACGTAGTGTTAGAGCAGTCTCTTCTGGTGTTAGAGGGCACAGACCATCTGTTCTTTTCTTCTCAGAATCTATCTCCTTCTCTTTCCACCATGGATACGCATATCTATAATGTACCAACATATATAATTCTCATCACCAAACACACTGATTCTTCTATACATTAGCTTATATATGTGTATATATGCCCTTCTTGTTCTTAGTATAAGACATCTTATAGAAAGGTTTTTTCGTCCTAAATTCATTTGTTAAAATTCAATAGCATTAAATTCTTTTTCCCCCCCTCAAAAATACCTCGATTAATTGTATTGTACAACAAGATTATGTAAGAAAGAAATTTAAAGTAATTAAGATAAATAGATTTTGATCGGAGGGCAATATTGGAAAGTAGTAATATTTTTTAACTATTTTAATGGTATAAATTACTTTTAACTACTTTTATGGGTTAAGGTGCATTTTTGCCCTTAAAGTATGTGCCCAGGAGCAATTTTGCCCCTAAAGTTTTATTAGCAATGTTGCCCCTGAAGTTTCAAAAGCGGAGCAATGTTGCCCCTCCGTTAAAAACCCTAACAGATCAACTAACGTTGATCGTTAGTTGGCCGTTAGGGTTTTTAACAGAGGGGTAACATTGCTCCGGTTTGAAACCGGGGCAAAATTGCTACTTTTTTAGGAGCAATGTTGCCCTTAAAGTTTAAAAAGCGAACCTTGTTGTCTCTCCGTTAAAAACCCTAACGTTGACCGTTAAGGTTTTTAACGGAGGGGCAACATTGCTCCGTTTTTAAACTTTAGGGGCAACATTGCTACGCTTGAAACTTCAGGGGCAAAATTGCTCCTGGGCGCATACTTTAAGGGCAAAAATACACCTTAACCCTACTTTTATTAATCCTTGTGAAGCAGTTAAAAAGTATTTCATATTAAGGACTAGAGTGATATTGTTGTTGGAAATATTGAAGTGTTGCAAGATGGCTAATCACTCATGAACTCTATAGCTATGGTCTACATGTGATTTAGGTGTGAAGAAATGTTGATCCTCGCCACATGCAAAGAGAGAGTTTAAGTGTTCAAGGTCCTCTTCTCAGTCTCCGTAATTTGGGGATTGTTCATCACCCTCAAGATCATTGGTTGATTAATTGTTGTATGAGCTTATTGCTCTCTCATGGTTAATAATACATATGATACTTTCTTTATGTTCTTGTTATTTCTCTATATTCAATAAACCTAACATGTACACAAGCAGATAATATGTGTGTGTGTGTGTGAGAGAGAGAGAGACACACACACACACACACATATTTATTTACCTCATTTTAGTGAGTTCATCGATTTCTTCTGGGGTACAACCTTCGTTGCAACCAGAGAAGGCAACCATGTCCATTTCGTAACGAAGATGAAGAGCCAAGTAAGGTCCTCTCTGCCTGAGAATGCTAACAATCTTCTTTGCTACTTGTTCAATTGGTGGAGCAAATTTCAGAGACTGGTAATTCACTCTGCATCTCAGTTTCTGAACTTCCTCAGGAAGCCCATTGTTGGCTAGCCTTGCATCTGATTTTGTGAAGTGCAAAACTTCGTATCCCTTTATTCGAGGAAGAATCTGTTCAAAACAATTCTTAAATATTGAGAATTCATATGGAATAGAATTCGTGCATCATTAAATTATTCTATACATCATTCATTCAAGATGTTGAAAATAGAAGAAGGCGGTGAATTCATATATAGGTGTGATCTAACTTGATTGAATTCTCCATCATTCATTCAAGAAATTCAAACATGTTGAAAATTCATTCTATACATCAAATTATTGAAATGAAATCTTAATAATTACCCCTATGGTCCAATACTACTACTACAACAAAGCCCACCCCACTAATATAAGATATAAATTTTATGGGTGGCTTCGTTCTATTTATAAGATGAACTTAAATGATGTTTGAAATTTTAACCAACTTTTTGGTATTTGCCCCTTCATTTCATTTGAGTCCTAATTATAAGGTGGAGAGAAGAAATTTTTGTGTTCTATTTAAAAGAACCTCATTAAATTTTTCATATGAATATACAATTTTACCCTTATGTATTATATATATTAAATAGGGATAAAGTTAAAAAGTTAATGAAGTTTAAGGTTTTTCTTAGTCAATGTGAAATATATTAGATTAGAAATGCCTTATAATTAGGACAAGAGAGAAGTACCTCCTTTTTCTACTTATTCTATCTCTTATCCATTGTTCCTCTATAAATAAGGATATTTTTGAAAAATAAAATGCATTTCTAAAAAATACACTTATTGCCTTTTAGCCAATTTTTTTTTATACTCCCTTATGTCATTTTTTATAAAAGCCCAAACTTTGAATTGTCTTGGTCATTTTCGTAAGAGTCCGATAAGAATTGTCTTAACATTTAATGAGTTTTTCGATTTGTGCCCCTCATTAATTATACATATTGCATTAATTAAAGGATTGGTAATACTCATGTTTACTCTATTTATCTCTCTTACTTCCCTCATATAAATAATGATATACTTGAAAAAAAAAAAAAGTTTATTTCAAAATATATTTATTATTCTTAACTAATTTTAACATTTTTCTTAAATCACATAATTTGGTTATCAGACTCTTATAAATAGCATCAGACGGAATATATGTAATTGATTTTTTGTATCTTATATATAGTACTAAAGGAGTATTTATAGATAAGCTTGATTTGCGGAAACTATTATACTTACCACATCATAGTAATAGGTCATGTTGGACCAACTAATAGGAGGCATGGAATAGAGGGATTCCAATTCCACTTTCTGCTTCTGTTTTGAAGGCAACTCTTTCAATATTTGAACTTCATCTCTCAGCGACGTTATCAAATAATCCACATCAAATATATCTGGGAATTGGCTGCAGCCATCGCAACAACCACAATATTAAATTTATTCACTAATTGCTTCATTTAATAAAACGATTAATTAATTAAGATATATTTGTTAGGTCAGTTAATTTTACTCACCTATGGTCATTCCAAAAGGAGGTATTGTCTAATTCAGGAACTATAAGTGTCACATTCAAAAACCTTGCAATGGTAACCATGTCACATATCTGCAGCCAAATCAACCAAATTAAATACACTATATATTGGCCCATTATTACACACACACACACATAAGGAAAGAAAGAAGTGCATGGTACAAAAAACAAAAGAAAAAAAAATGATAGTGAAGAGAATTAGAGAGAGACATAGGACCACACATTTTATGGAATTTATTATTTACACACAAAAAATTGAAATTTAACGTTTATAATAAAAATATTAATAGAATGTGTCACATTTGATACAAATACTTGATAGAACAAGCAATAATGAAAGTGGAATAATTCAATAGCACATGAATGAAAACAGGACAAAATGCTTACCCCAGCTCGCATTTGGTTCAATCCTCCATTGGAAGAAACCATTAGATATCCATTATTCTCATAAATCCCTGAAAGCAAATAAAAAGGTATTCAAAATTTTTAAAATAAATTTTTTCTATAATACTCTCGATAAATCTATATGATAATCACCAAATTCCCTCATTTGACTGAAATCCATGAGTATGATTTGTTTTAGGAACCTTGTTTTCAGCATATTCATGTACTATGCATGAAGCATAGGGAAACAGCATATCTATTGGTGGATTGCGTGCAACGAACTAAAAAGACAGCTATTATTGTGTGGTTGATATATTTTTCAGTATTTGAAATAAATTAAATTTCATTCTGTATCATTATTATATGAAACAATAATCTTAAAATACATTATTGTATTAAGAGTTTATTTCTTGTCTTTAAGATCATATTTTCTAAGAATATAGTGAGAAAATATGAGTGATATATGCATATATTCTTTTGTTAAAATTCTTATCTTTAGTTTAAGATTAAAAAGAAAGACGCAGATAATACGTACTTGGAGGTGGAAGCTGGGAGAAAAAACGATTCATAAATTGGACTGCGAAAATCCAAATCATGAAGACATATGTAAAGAGAAAAGCCCATATCTTGAATCTTGAAGTTGAAGATAATCTTGACTTTGTTGCCACCATGAACAGCTTCAGATTCACACCCTTCAACGATCCTCCCTTTGATAACAAACCTCTCAGTTTCTGAGACTTGACTCCTTCAACCATCAAACGTTTGAGCAATTCCATATTCAAAACTCCCACATACTTCATCTTATTCCCATTATATGCCTTCTCTCCTTTCTCTTCCATGTCTTCTGAATCCTCAAAATGATTCTTCTTGTACCCCATGCTTCAATATAAATTAAAGCTCTGTGTGTGTGTGTGTTTAGTTGTTGATGATATATATATAAAGCTATATATAAGTGAGGTATTAGGTATATATTGAGGAGAGGGAAATAAAAAGAAAGGGGAGAGAAATTTTTTTAGGGTTTTGAAGAGTTCAGGAAATGGAATATCCCTCAGATCATGAATGGGGAGGATTGAACGAAGAAGGAGAAGGCAATGGTTTAGAGGTGTAGTGTCTAATTATAAAGATGAAGAATGCTTTCAGAGAATAACTATATGAATTAATGCCCTTGTTTTCAGTGTAATTATATGTGTTGTTGAGTGTTGTGTAGGGAAAACAATTGATGAAAACGTGTGTGCACGTGTGTGTTGAATAATATAAATTGCTTCAGAAGACAATAGGGCATTTTGTTTTCTTGTCATAATTAACATATTTATTACACATAATCATAGAGGGTTCAAACTCACAATCTCACACTTAAAACAGACTTAAGGAAGGAGCTTTATATTATAAAGCTATGACATATATAGTTGTCTTCCTATTAACCGTACAAGTAAACCAAAATTGTTATTTATTTAATATATGATTTTTAAGAAGGTGATCCCAATGAAAAAAAAAAAGGACTCTTTTATTCGGTAAAAGGTATAATCATTTTCAAGGCTTAGAACGAAAATGGTTTTCGCTTCTCTTAACAAATGTGCTTTTAGAGCAAAAATGGTTTTATCCTCTCTTAACAATTGTGCTTCTTAATATTTAAACTTGTGTTATACTTCTTAAAGAGTGACGCCACTTACTACCCCAACTAATAGCTTGTTAGAAAAATATGGACTTTAAGCGAAGGCAAACATTTATAAGGGAAGAAAAATCAATTTATAGCATATGTTTTCCACATTAGTATTATATAACTTACAATTTTATTTTCAAAATATTTTATACAGTAAATTAATATTCATAGAAAGCATTAATATAAATATAAAATATAAAGTAAGACGTAATATAACAAAAACAACACAACTTATTCTTCAAATTACAAATGTAATTAATTATATCCTTATTAATTAATTAGATTATATTTGTTAACAAGAATGCTTGTGTATATAGGCACACATATGTTCATGATTTGTGGAATGATATATTTTGAATTTATCATATTTAGAAACTGTCATATTGCTTATATATTACATACTACTTTAATTTCTTTTCTGGCTGGTGATTTTTGCTATTCTGATTAAATCTTATTTTTTTGTTCAATCTCCATTAAGGAAAATAAGGGTGGACATTTTTATTTCGAAGAATTGTAATTAATATTTATTACTATGATTAGGTTTTTCTTCTCAACAAGTTAATTGGAAGTTACAAAGGAAACGCGGAAAAAAAAAAAAAAAAAAAGGATACGATGAACAATTCCTTTTTTTTTCCCCCAGGAAAACGTAAGCTTTGCATTTTTTTACTTAGATTAATAAGCCTTGCATCTTTCTGTTGTTCCCAATCTATAAAGCCTTCTTCATTTAGCCGATCTTTTTTTTTTTTTTTTTTTTTTTTTTTTTCAAGAGCTATTTATATTATTACTTTTAAACTGCCAAACCGAAAATGGAATACAAACAAAGCAAAATCAAATACAACAAAATAAGCCAAATACAAGAACATCCAATCACCGTAATTAAAGATTTAAAAGTAGAAGTAGAAGCGTAGACAAAATTGGCCCGATGTCCAACTTGTTGGTTGTAAAACCCACCTTAACGGGCACACCTTCTACATATATTTCAACTTTGGACCATACTTGGGGTAAAGATCAAAGAAAATCCAACCTCGAAGGAAGAAAACTCATGATATCCCGAACAACACTTCGCTCCTCCGTTCAAGCAAATATGGTGACCTTGACCACACACCAAATATCACCTCTTGAAATCTTCCCCCAAGAACGCAGATCCGAGCCACCAAGAGATAGTCGAATCTAATAACGTTCAAACAACCATCCAACCAAGAGGATTTATACTCAGATCTCACGGATCTATTTATTTCCTGAGAAAACAAGAATGCCACCACAAAACCCAGCACCACAAAAAAAGAAACAAAAGACAAATAACTCTCACCGCCGCAAAACATATCTGAAGAAGAAAAGGGCAAAACTCGCCACAAGGACGAGAAAAGTCTACAACCCCCAGAAATCAGAGGGAGAAGGCCACAGATCAAAGATCCGGGAACCGATCTACTACTTCTGCTGCGGTTGTGGCATAGAATGATACTCGTCGACGGCTTGTGATGGTGCCACAAGCCGCCGGCGAGAAAGAGATGAGGGAGGGTTGTTCATTAAGCCGATAAACTCAAGCTTAAAGTATACATTACCCGCAAAACTTTGGACCATATACATATATTTCTCTCTCTTATTTATAAGTTACTTTTAATATATTTTACTGGAATTAAGAAAAATCTTAAATTTTATTAAGGGAAAAATTGAATATTAACCCTTAAAATGATAGGAATATTATCATTAATAAGAAAATTAGGTATTTTTTTTTGAATAATATAATAAGAAACTCGATGAAAAAATAATTGCTCTAAAAAAACTACTTCCTCTATTCCTATATACTCCCACTGCCTCCAGTTCAGAGTATAATTCACATTTTAGAAGAATTTTTTAGTCCATAATATAAGTCGCGTAAAGAGTAATAAGTAATACTTATTTGTCCTTTTCTTTTATGGTCCACTACCCTCCTCTACTTCAAAACTATACTGTTATGGGGTAAAATGATAAATGGTGAACACTATTTTGAAGAAGCATATAGAACTCTGAAGTATTTTTTTAGTTTGTTCTCAACACCTTAAAATATTTTTCAGTAGCGTAAACTAGTAACTAGATCCCACACTCTAAAATGTTTTTTCAGTCGTACTGTTCACTATTCTAAAGAAATTTTTGGTACATCTAGCATAGTAAAGTATTTTTCAAGTAGTACTTGGTATCTTATCATCAGGGTGTTTATTGCTAGTGAGAAAAATACTCTTACGATAAAGTCGCATTGAAAATTAATTCAAAAAATATTAGGCGCTAATAAAAAAATAATATTTTAAGGTATTGGTGTACTAGAAATTACTTTATGAAATTAGGTATTAATGAAAAAATACTTCAACCTACTAGATATGATGCTTTGAAAAAAATGTTCCATCATTCATATTTTAGGTAGAGGAGGAAGTCATTCATATTTTAGGTAGAGGAGGGAAGTGAACCTTAAAAAAAAAAAAAAGAAACAGAAAGAGCGGGGACTTTTTGATAATTTTAATAAGCATTAAATATTTTTTTTATATGCCCATCCCTATTAGGGAAATAAGAGTATATCAAAATTAATATGATAGTGTGTTTAATAAGGGCAATATTAAAAAAATTATATATTTTTTTTATATGCTTAAATTTTATGATAAGTTTAATATTTTTTAATTTTTATTTTTAAGTGTTTTATGTAAACAAGTTATAATAAATGCCTTATAAAATAAGAGAAGTGGGAACAACAAAACAAACTTTCTGATTCGTGAATATTCTTCTTGAGAAAGGAGCCTCTCCATTTTTCTTATCGTTTGTTTACCTCCATTTCTTTATTTACATCATTGGATTATCTTTGACGATTGAGATTTAATATCCTATATTAACATCATTATAATATTAAATAACAAAAAACTGTAAATAAATTGATTTAAATCATTAAAATTTAATCTAAATAGTTAATATATTTGTACTTTTACTAAAGTAATCTATATATTCTTTTTTAATTTTTATAGGATATTAGATCTATATCATTAAAGTTGATCTAATGGTGTAAATAAAAAAGTGGAGGGAAGTAGACAGGAAGAAAAATGAGGAGGCTCTTTCCCATTTTTCTCACGTAATTAACAAATCATGCATCATGGTGAAATTAAAGTACATTAAATTCAACACATTCATGATTCATTAATGGTGGTATCGACAAGAAAGAACACATTTTGGTTGGTGTATCCATCTATTTCTCTCATTTTCGCTGAGAACAAACACATGGCCATTAGACTTTACTATGTCGCTTAATGTTTAAATTTGATGACTTAAAGTCATTTAAATAATTCATCGAAAATTAGAAATGAAATTGATTGTAAAAAAAACCTCTATAATGAATGTGTATATGACATTTGTGTATGAAAAAGGAAAAAATAAATTATCGGAAAATGAAAGTCGTTAAATTAACAAATTTACGTAATCTCAATTTATTTCATTTTCTATTCATACAAATGAATTAAAAGCAAGACATATCATCCTTATCAAAAGGTCATTCATGTTATTTAATTTATATGCTCGTTTTTTTATAAACCATATACAAATTATTTAAAAGGGAATATTTAAGAGAGCAGTCATATTTTTTAGGGCACAAAATATGCATCTAAAACACACAAAATTGTCTACGAGCTTCAGGAAAGTCGGGTTGGAAACCGACTCCACGGAATGTCTCAATCTTGTTCTCCATGGTTGTGGGGAGGCCCACGGGGACTCGCATCCTAAATGAAGTTGCGTTGATGTTGGCTATGGGCTGGGAAACTAGGGTTACATATGTGCCTCGATCTTGCAATTCCGCAGCGGACCTCTTAGCGAAGAATGGTTTAGAGCTACGGATGGGTATTCATGAAGTTTACAAGCCGTCGAGGCCCTAGCAAAGGTTATTAGTAGTGATTGTAATGGAGGAAATATTCTCATAGATGGTTAGTTAAGGTGTCTCTTTATTATTATCAAAAAAAAAAAAACACACACACACACACACACAAAATTTATGTTCATCAGTAGCTTTGTGGAGCCCATATATTATACTTCATACTTACTCCTATCATAAATATAAGACTTAGTTAAGTGATGTATTTTTGTCCTAAATATAGGACTTCAGGCTTTTTTCCGTAATTAATATTTTTTCTAAGATTATCATAATTAATTGTACAATTTTTTTCCTCCCTTTGTCTCCCTCATTTCATACCACCTCAATAAAAGAGGGGTATTTTAAGTAAAGCCACACACAATTTTTTATATATAATAATAACAAATAACCAACTTAATCAAACAATTCCAATCCTTATGAATCAGTTAAGAGAGTCTTTTATTTAAGAGCAAAGAGAGTATTTCACTTTCATCAATTTAATTGTAATGTAAAGTATAATTTGAATAGAAAATAGCATTTACTTCCCCACGTGACCCACGTCGAGAGCATGTTATTAAGAAAAAACTTAATTTTCGTACAAATTAAAGAAATTCACCACACTAATATGAGTTAAGGTTATTCCATGCAAAACAATTTAATGATGAGAGAAAAGGAGGGGGAAAGAGACTCACCTATCCTTTGCATCGTTCTAGCATCACCTTATTTGCAATGTGCGTGAAGCTTATAAATTTGAAGTCATTTAATCTTAATTTTAATCAAACCTTATAAAGCTAGAGTCATTTCATCTTAATTTTAATCAAGAAGCAACTCATGACTTTAATAAATCCATATTTCTCACTCTTAATTATTATACAACATATAATTGATCCGTGTCTAAAATCAGGCTTTCATAGATATAAACTCAAAACATGACTTAATTATAAAATTAGCTTTTATAGGTATATTAGTGATTGTCTTCCAATAATGCTTCCTAACATATCTTTGGGGACTACAGGAATTAATTGCTACTATGTAAACTGTAGACACCTTCCAAGTCCAACCAACATCTTACAATAAACATAGTAATTCTAAAGAAGAAAAATTTCAGGATATCAAGATAAAAATGCTTAATATATGTTCCCTTTTTTCCGTGAAAAATAAAAATTTGTTACTACTTTTAGTCCTAATTATAAGATAAAGTTTGTAGTTCACTTTAAACTATAAACTTTGTCTTATAATTAAGACAGAAATTACATTAAAAACTTTGTCCTATAATTAGGACCGAAGGAAGTAATATTTAAAGGAAAAAACGGCTACCTGTTCAGATACACACATTTAGTAATGACATTTAAGTTACTCTTCTTCGCAAGTCATATTCTGAAATCTGCATAATATTAAGAGAGGACTTAGTCAGGGACTTTGAAACCATATAAAATTTTTCATTGGAAAGAGTATATAACCTGATAATGAATTAATGAGCTCGGTTTAAATAGGATGGTAAGAAAAGAAATGTTAAGGGGCAATTTTGCCCGGGTAGTTTTTCGAATAGCAATTTTGCCCCGGAAGTATTTAAAGAGGAGTAATTTTGCGCTAGTTATTATCTCAGTTAATTTTGATAATTATTTGACTAAATATATTGAACTTATAGTCATGTGTTATCCACATCATTTTTGTTAAGTTGTAAATTTGCATCAAAAGTCCATGTCATTTACTTTTTTTTTTTTTAAGGTTAGATTTAAAATTTCATAGGCAAATTTACACTTTAACAAAAATAAGTGATATATTATTTTATAAATTTTTTTATGGGGTCCAATTGATATCTTTCTATTAAAAAAAATAAAAATAATAGAGAGAGGAGACTGGTGGACCCATAGTACAAAAAGAATATCATTAACTAATTTTTCACATCATTTTGTAGGATAAAATATTAGATACAATAATATGAACAAACCATTAACTAATATACTATTTCGATGATATATATCATACACACATGCACATGGCCATAGAAATTAAATTAGATTTGTTCATTGTATGAGGAAATTTTCGAGAAATATCAACATTGCAAATCAGTTTTATTTACTATATTTCACTAACTATTTACTATACTTACAAGTAAATCATTGCACGTTTTAATATAAATTACTGATTACTTATTGGTAAAATGACAGAAAAATATCACTTAAATTTTAAAATTCCGTCAACAACAATAATAATGGGACTCATTTTAAGGATTGAAGGAAGAAGGAGAGGGTAATGATTTAGACGGGTAGTGTCTAATTATAAAGATGAATAATGCTTTCAGAGAATAACTATATGAATAAATGCCCTTGTTTTCATTGTAATTTTGTGTTGTTGATTGTTGTGTGAGGAAAACAATTGATGAAAACATGTGTGTCTTGAATAATATAATTTACTTCAGAAGACAATAGTACATTTTGTTTTCTTGTCATAATTAACATATCTATTACACATACTTATAAAGGGTAACTTAAAACAAACTTAAGGGAGGAGGTTGGTGTCATTAGATTATAAAGCTTTGACATATATAGTTGTCTTCCTATTAACCGTACAAGTAAACCAAAATTGTTATATATTTAATATATGATTATTTGAGAAGGTGATCGATTCCAAAAAAAAAAAAAAAAAAAGGACTCTTTTTATTCGGTCAAAGGTAAAATAATTTTCAAGGCTTAGAGCGAAAATGGTTTTCATATTTTTTAACAAGTGCACTTTCTAATATTTGAACTTGTATTCTCCTTTATACAGAATGACACCACCTAACATTCCAACCAATAGTTTGTTAGTAAAAAAGTATGGACTTTAAGTGAAGGCAAACATTTATAAGGGAAGAAAAATCAATTTATAGCATATGTTTTCCACATTAGTATTTTAACTTTTCAAAATATTTTATACAGTAAATTAATATTTATAGTATTAATATAAATATAAAATATAAAGTAAGACGTAGTATAACAAAAACAACACAACTTATTCTTCAAATTCCAAATTTAATTAATTTTATTCTTAAAATTAATTAGATTATATTTGTTAACAAGAATGTGTGTATATAGAAAACGCATATGTTCATGATTTGTGGAATTATATATTTTGAATTTATCATATTTAGAAACTGTCATATTGCTTATATATTACACAACAATACTTTAATTTCTTTTCTGGCTGGTGATTTTTGCTATTCTAATTAAATCACATTCTTTTGTTCAATCTCCAAAAGGAAAATAAGAGTGGACATTTTTCTTTCGGAGAGTTGTAATTAATATTTATTCCTATAATTAGGTTTTTCTTTTCGACAAGTTAATTGGAAGTTACAAAGCAAACACACACAAAAAGAGATACGATGAACAGATTCCATTTTTTTCCCAGGAAAACGTAAGCTTTGCATCTTTCTACTTAGATTAATAAGCCATGCATCTTTCTGTTGTTTCCTATCTCTAAGAGCCTTCATCATTTAGCCGATAAACTGAAGCTTAAACTATACGTGACCCGCTAAACTTTGGACCATGTACATATATTTCTCTCTTCTTATTTTACTTTTAATATATTTTACTGGAATTAAGAAAAATATTAAACTTTATTAACTTTATTAAGGACAAAATTGAATATTAACCCTACAAAGTGATAGGAATATTACCATTAATAAGAAAATTAGGTATTTAATTTTTTGAATAATACAATAAGAAACTCGATGAACAAATAATTGCTCTAAAAAAAAAACTACTTCCTCTATTCCCATATACTCCCTCAGACTCCAGTTCGAATATAAGTCACATTTCGAAAGAATTTTTGAGTTCATAATATAAGTCGCATAAAGAGTAATAAGTAACACTTATTTGTCCTTTTCTTTTATGGTGACCACTTTTTTTTAAGAAGTATCTAGAACTTTGAAGTTATTTTTTAGTTATACTCAACACCCTAAAATATTTTTTAGTAGTAAAAACTAGTAACTAGATCCCACACTCTAAAGTGTGTTTTCAATAGTACTATTCAGTATTCTAAAAAATTTTTGCTACATCTATCATGCTAAAGTATTTTTTTCCAAATAGTACTTGGTATCTTAACATCAAAGTGTTTATTGCTAGTGAGAAAAATACTCTTAGGATAAAATCGCACTAAAAATTACTATAAAAAATATTGGGTGCTAATGAAAAAAATAATATTTTAAAGTATTGGATGTACCAGAAATTAATTTATGAAATTAGATATTAATGAAAAAATACTTGATAATGCTTTGAAAAAATGTTCATCATTCATGATTTTACTCCAAAACGTGGTTGTTTTGGGTAGAGGAGGGAAGTTCTCTATATTTTATCTCAGGGCGAGTATCATTTTCTATTTGCATCCCTATTAATTAGTATATTTGTCTTACTACAATAATTATTCACCCACTCATTCTCTCTCCATAAATAAGAGTGTTTTTGAAAAATAAGTTAATTATTTTACATTTTATTACTTTTAAGTAATTTTAGCCAACCTTTTTTACACAATTTGGTTACGTGTATCTTTTTTTTTTTTAAAAAAAAAAAAAAAAAAACTCAAACGTTGAATTACTCGCTCGGCTCCTTTGTTATAATGTCTTCTAGAATGTATTTTTCGTTCTTTTTATAACATGGTTTGATAGATCAAATATTTTTGAAAATTTAAGATAAAATAAAAATTAGATTGTAAATGTAACTTGTATTTGGAATGATGGTGGCATAAGTAATTTTTTCCAATTGAGCTTTTGTTAGGATTATTATTTGAAAAGTCAGTTGAGATGAAACATGACTGAAAATGATATGAATCATATTAAAGACTATATATATATATATATAGTTGTGTATATTTATGATAATTGAAGATAAAAATTTAAATTTGATAAAAAAAATTAAATTATTATTAAAAAATTTAAAAATATTGAAGTACTTAATTAGATATATTTAATGAATAAAATCGTATATAAATTAAATACATATAAATGTATATGAACATATTGATAATAAATAATAGTGCATTGCTTATAAATTTTTATATACGGCATAAAAAATATATATCTAGTCTTTAATATACAACCCAATTGACTATAATATATTTTGAAGGAAAATTTATCATCTTTAATAATATCTATGCTATATATAATTTCTGTCTCCTCTCTTTTCTTTGTTTTTATACCACTCATCTTTTGCCACATTTTCTTTTGTTTTTATACCTTCTCTCTCCTCTCTTTTGCTTACCGTGATAAGCCAAAAGCCACTAAAAGTGGCTTCTACTTTGCTGTGCCTTATGGGATGGCTGTACTTAAATTTTAAAACCATCACAAACAAGTCAAAATAGTCAAAGCATACTAAAAGCAGCTTTTAGCTTCTACTTATATATGCCCATCCCATTTTTTTTAAAAAACACTTAAATTTTATAAAAAAATTTAATATTTTTAATTGTTTTTATTGTTTCGTGAGAATAAGTTATAAATGTTTTGTAAAATAAGAGCAGTGGGAACAACAAAATAAACATTATCGTGAGTATTCTTCTTGAGAAATGTACCATTTTTCTTACCATTCACTTCCTTCTAATTTTTATTTACACCGTTGGATCATCTTTGACAGTTGAGATTTAATATTCTATATAAATATTATTATAATATTACATAAAAAAAATTTGAAATAAATAAATTTAAATCATTAAAATTTAAACTAAATGATTGATATCCTTTTTTATTAAAGTATTCTTTTTCTTCTTCTTTTTTTAAACTTTTTTATAGGATATTAAATATCTAATGTCAAAATTAATCTAATGGTGTAAATAAATAAAAAAAAAAAAAGCGAAGGGAGGTAGAAAATAAGAAAAATGGAGCATGCATCATGGTGCAAATAAAGCACATTAAATTCAACACATTCGTGATTCATTAATGGTGGTATGGGCAAAAAAGAACACATTTTGGTTGCTGTATTAATCTATTTCTCTCATTTTCGCTGAGAACAAACACATGGTTACTATATCGCTTCATGGGTAAATTGATGACTTAAAGTCATTTAAATAATTCATAGAAAATTTGAAATGATATTGATGGTAAAAAAAAAAAACTATCAGAAATGCATATATGACAAATATGTATAGAAAAGGAAAAAACTCCATTATCAAAAAAGAAAGTCGTTAAATTAACAAATTTACATAATCTCAATCTATTTCATTTTCTATTCATAAAAATAAAACTAAACTAAAAGCAAGACATATCATCCTTCTCAAAAGGTCATTAATGTTGTTTAATTTATGGGTTTAATGTTTCTGCTTTTGCTGCAGAAAAAATTTGTCTGCCTCACTCATAGAAAAGTGAGTAGATCCCATTGTAAAGAGAAGAGAGAGAAAATATTAGTGAGACCTACTCACTTTTATATGAGTGTGGCAAAAAAAATATTTCTACAGTAAAAGCATAAACATTAAATCCATAATTTATAGGGTTAAGGAACAAATTTACCAATAAACTATTGGTCTAGGAGTACCCAACACAATAAACTTTTATCTGAACCTTAAATATTAACCAACTTTATAAAAAGTAAAATGAGCACAATGACGTTAATTCAGAAGCTAACATCCGTCTATCTCTCTCCCTCTCTCATTCATTCACCTTCGCTTCTCCATCCATCTTCCTCCTTCCTCTTCACCGGAAAGCATTCGCATAGAAAAAGAATGGAAAAGCAAGTGAACCTCGCGTCTAGTTGTCGATTGAACTGATTTCCCAATGGTTTATTCATCCTTCGTACCCACCGCTTCACCTAAAAGATCTTTCGGGGTTAATCCATCTTGGTTAGTATCATAGAAAGACCGAACTAAAAAAAGATAAGCTCATTGATTATGTATGCTATATTTGATTCTACCCTACCTGGATACCAAAACTCGCTAAAAGAACCTGTCTTATAAGGGCGCTCGCGAAAGTGGGTCTTGTGGATCCAATTTAAATCGGTCGATTGGCGTGTGCTTCTGGCTCTCATTCCTAATTCGTGGGATGAAATGAATCTTCTGATTTTGAGAGGGGGGAAAGGTGAAAACGTGACGTTAGTGGAGTGCAAGTTCCAGATGCGATTTGGTATGGATTCTATGTATAGTTCAGTATTTTTTGCTTTTTAGATCTGATCTATGAATTGGCATGTATTTTGTTTGAGGAGTTTTTTTTTTTTTTTTTTTTTTTTTTTTTTTTTTTTTTTTTTTTTTTTTTTTTTTTTTTTTGCTAAACTCGAAAGATGCCGATATTGGGTCATTTTTCCGTATTCTCACCATCTCGTATTTGATCGGATTTAATTCACCCTTTTCTTCTTCTTCTTCTTCTTTTTTTAAATTTGTTTCCGCTCTTATTCCTTTGGGTTTGAGTCCGAGAGCCGAGATTATGAAGAAGTATGATGTTACGGATATCGAGGTTCTTGATTTGCTCGACAACGGTGCCGGACAAAGAGGTATTTTCTCCTCTCATCTTTTCGACGGAAGAAGATGGATGGAGAAGCGAAGGTGAATGAATGAGAGAGGGAGAGAGATAGACGGACGTTAGCTTCTGAATTAATGAGATAGATGGACGTTAGCTTTTGAGTTAACGTCATTGTGCTCAGTTTACTTTTTATAAAGTTGGTTGATATTTAAGGTCCAGATAAGAGTTTATTGTGTTGGGTACTCTTGGGCCAATAGTATATTGGTAAATTTGCTCAACCCTAATTTATATGCTATTTTTTTAATAAACCACACACAAATTATTTAAAAGGAAATTTTTAGGGAAAACATCAATGAGGTGCCAAGGAAAAGAAAAAATATAAAAAAAGTCTCAACCCCAAGAAGGACTTTTTTTATATTAAGGAATTCCAATATAAAAAAAAGCCTCTTATCAAAATGGTTTTTCATGTTGTCAAAATTTCCATATGAAAATATTGCTTTGTCAAAATTTTTTCTATTGCCAAAAATTTTCAAGGTTTGTAAAATACTACACATTGAAGAAAAAACTCGGAAAATTTTTGACAATATGAAAAGCTATTTGACAACGATATTTTCATAGGAAAATTTTTCTATTTTGACAACGGAACTTTTTTTTATATTGGGATTCCATAATTAATCCCCAAAGACTTTTTTGATATTTTTTTCCTTTTTTGGGACCTCATTGATATTTTCCTA
This sequence comes from Acacia acuminata, assembly GCA_019022655.1. NCBI lineage: Eukaryota > Viridiplantae > Streptophyta > Magnoliopsida > Fabales > Fabaceae > Acacia > Acacia acuminata. The sequence goes on along the minus strand of JAFJYI010000028.1, from coordinate 2,670,841 downwards.
AATTTTTAAGAGAAAGTCAAATTTTTTAGGGCACAAAATATGCATCTAAAACAAATAAAAAAATTTATGTTCATCAGTAGCTTTGTGGAGCCCATATATTATACCTCATACCTAGTCAGATCATAAATATAAGACTTAGTTCAATGCTGTATTTTTGCCCTAAATATATATTTAATATTTTTTCTAACATTACCATAAAAATTAAAGAGGGGTATTTTAAGTAAAGCCACACACAATTTTTTATATAATAATAACAAATAACCAGTTTAATCAAACAATTCCAATCCTTATGAACAGTTATCGTCCCGAGAAATTACTCCTCTGGTTTTCTAATGTAAAATATCATTTGGGTGTTACTTCTAGTCCTAAATATATGATTTATTTCTCATATTTATTTTTTTCCCCAAATTACCCATATTAATACTACCTCAACAATACATTAATAACTTTTGAGAAATTTAGTTTTAAAGGTAAAACAAATCATTTATTACAAGTAACTAAACTTTTTTCTTTAATCTATTTAACTTAGTTAAATGGTTCTTACATTAAGCAGCTGGAGGAATAAATCACAAGTACATTCTAATGCCTAATGTTAACTCTTGCTTGAAAGTGAAAGTATGAATTCTCATTAAATTATGTTACAATTTTTAAAAGCTTCATTTGGCATCAAAAGACCAGCTTCTTCCCAAACGCAAGCGTTCATCTTCTCACCTTGTATTCCATAGGGATGCTTTAGGCTCAGGAATATCACAACTAGGGATTTTCTGTGGAATAAGTTCAAATTCAAACCATTCAATCATCACAAGTCTCATCTTCTCTCCTTCAAACTAAACAGCAAAAGGCTTGTTCAGTTCCAGACATCCAATCCTATTTCTCTCCTGCAAACAGTAGCCATGATGGAAGGTTCTTCAAGTATCAATAAGTGACTCTGCACTAGAGCTGGGAATCAGGGTCGGCCCTCCAAGGTCTAGGATAAGGAAAACATCTGTTTTTCAAAGTCCGGCCCGATAGTACCGGGGCCAGGGGCCGGCCCTACGGGGCTGGAAATTACTATTCCAAATTTTAACTATTTTTTTTTTTCTGGTTTTTTTCAAAGAAATATAATTAGTAAATTGCAACCATTAAAATTCTAATCTATCAAATAAATATTATCAATATTAATATTTAAACAATACAAATCATCCAACAAATAAACACATTCATTAATTCGTAATAAAAAACAAACCATTGTCCACAATTGCTTCACATAAAACGTAAGAAGTATTAAACTAAGCAACATTAAATAACTCACATAAAATATAAAAGCATACCATTATCATTGGCAATTGTCACCTTCTTCATCACTATCATCAATTTCATAGATATTTGATTGGGCTTCACTTTGAGCGGAAAGGCGTGCTTCACTCTTTGACTATTTTTTTTTTTTTTTTTAAATGAAAATGCTACGATAGTGGCCCTAATCGGGCCGGCCGAGGCCTGCGGGGCCGGCCCGGTCGCCGGGCCCTACCGGGGCCAATTTCAAATTTCAGGCATATTTTTCAAGCCCGAGCCCTACAGGGCCAGGGCCTAAACGGGCCGGCCCGACGGGCTTGGCCCGATTTCCCGGCTCTACTCTGCAGAATGCAGTTGTGCACAGAAAAAAGGAGAAGAGGCTATATATATAATGTGAAATATTTTGGCCATTTATAAAACATATTAGCACAACCTGCAGGGTAGAGATTAGATTCCAAATGTTATCTTGAAGACATATTTTCTTCAACCTGAAAAAAAGCCTACCACTGATTCAAGACAATCTTCCTACAGTTCGCCGGATGAGTTTTACTTATTGAGAATGCCAAAAGCTTTCATGAGAACAGCATATTCATAAGCTGCTTCGTCGCATTGACCATAGTGACGACCTTCACCAAAATGTCCTCCGATCATATTCGTCTTCATGATAACCGCTCGAGAACAGTTAGAACAGGTACTATCTCGTACTTTAGCCACCCACTTGGCACCTTCCCAAACTCCAACTCTCTGCAAAATAAAATGTCATCAAATTTTTAGCAGTGACAAATGTTACAAGACTAACTTCATTATTTCTAGGGAAAATTAACCTTTTGGTCCCTTTAGTTTTGACTCAATTGTAACTCAATCTCTATATTTTGATTCGGAACAACTCAATTCCTATAGTTTTGACTTGATAGTAACTCAGTCCCTATAGCTATAACTTTAACCATTTTATAATTTTGTCCTTGTGTTTTAGAAAATAAAGTCATATATAAAGGTAATAAAGGTCAATAACTAAATTATAAAATGGTTTAAACTACACGGATTGAGTTGTAATGAGTTAAAGTTCAGAGAATGATAAGTTAAAACCAAGTCAAACTTATAGGGACTGAGTTGCACAGAGTAAAAGTGTAGAGACCAACAAATTAATTTTACCTAGAAAGAAAGCAAGGCAAGCAAAGGAAAATATATGCAAGGCATGCAACAGAATGGGAAGTCCAAAATTGCCTTGAGTCATTCAGTGCTGCTGTGACCATAACTGAAGGATAACATTGACCTTCAGAAATGTTGTCATAAGGAGAATACTTGAAAATTGAATTGAATTGGGACTGCACTTGAAGATTTCCAAATTCTTCATAGTCAAGGATTGTGAGGGGCAAACTAGGGTCCAACAATGTGTTGCATATATCAAGAAATGGTACCTGGTATTCATCAGGAAAAACAAAAATCAGCACAAGAAAACTATGGAGAACAAGCATTTGAAAAGAAAGATGAAAAAGGGAACCTTTAATATGGCGGCTCGAAAGAGATCTGGATACATATTCATAGCTGCGCCTACAATGGGCCTGTTTGGGTTGGCGGTAAGAAACGGTGGCTTAAAATTCATCTGACTTAAAAAAAGCTCGGTAGGAAAAAAGTCAGGTTATAGATAATGATTTGTGTTTGGATTGTCTATTTGGCTTTTTGCGAGTAGCTTTTTTCTTACGATGAGTGTTTGGATTGTTATTTGAAAAGTCGAGTTAAGATGGAAAATAACCTGAAAAGGGCATGAATCATATTAAGTCTTTGCTATACATATTAGTTGTCTTGCAATAAATAAAGATAAAAATTTATATTTATATTTAAAATTGAAAAAATAAAAAATAAATGTATTTATTATTTTAAAATATATTTATATTTATATTTAAAACCAAAAGAATAAATATAGAAATTGTTAAAAAGGAAAAAAAAAAGGAAAGAAGGGGGAAGAGAGGACTATGCTTCTTTTTTCGCTACTCGGGACGCTTCGCAAAGAGAGGAAGAATGATTATTGTGGTGGGCCCCTTCATGTGAAAAGGTTGAGAACTCCAAGAAACTAACGCAAAAAAAATTGGAAATTAGAGCATTGATTAAGTCCAGCGGCGTTTGAATAAATTGGATAAGTCACTAGATGATCCAAACAGGGTTCAGTGGGCTTTTTTGTCACTGGTTCATTTACTTAAAAGCTACTGGTTTTTTTACACTAAAATGCTAATAAAAAAGACAACCCAAACAGGCCCAATAAGGCATCCTGCACTGCATCCAATGGCGCCAAGCTGACCTCTATGGACAAAACCCTCATTAACCAGGTATTGGCCACATGACACAGTCATATATTGAATTATGTTCGTTCAATCCACTTCCAGATTTATGCCATGAAGAATCAGCACCTCCTCCGCCGCCTCTGCCAAAGTTAACATTATCAAATGCTTAAAAAGCATATAAAAGTCACAAAATACTTCATGTATATAGAGATTAGAAAAGTGCATAACATTTAATTTCACAGTTAATATCAATATAAACAAGCCTACAACCTATTGTTACGGTTGCAACTTGTAACACCAAACATCAGGCAACCCACCTTACGTCAGAAAATGCTACCACCCAACCTCGGTCCAGTAAACTCAGGCGGTTAACACACCAGCTCTTATCCAAAACTTCTCCATATGCTCCATAACCTAGCAAAATTCCTGGAGATTTACCCTTCTTCCAGGATTCTCTAGAGTACACAATAGTAAGAGGAATCCCCCACACCATCATAGGAAAAAACTTCCTCTCTTTGACAACAGTATACATGAGAAAAGTCTCTCCATGTCTGAGAACCAGAATTTATTGTGCAACCATTTCTTACATCGTATGCCTCTTGAATTTTATCCTCGTTCTCAAAAATCGGGACGTTTGACTGACCAACAGAAACGACATTTACTTCCTCTTGATGTACTATTGAGTAAACATGTTTGGACATGTCATAATCCACAATCACATCAGGCATCTGCTCACTCCAAAAAGAAAACAAGTCAACTTCAAATATAAACTTCCATCTGCAGCCCCATAATTAGGTGATCGATGTAGACCACTGTCAAATCTGCTTCAGTAATCACATACCACAGGTGATGAAAGCACCACACGATAAACTGTCCTCATGAAATCGTGATTTGAACCAGGAACAGCACTGCATGTAGTTGATGGCATGGCATAGGAAGTACCATGGTCTAAGGTCCTCAATATCTATCTGATACTGCAAAACAATTCAAGTTAGTTGTTGTCTTCTGCGAGTTTATATTAGCAAGATATAATTTATAAAGTATCACTTCTTTGTTTTGTCTTAATTATATGGACCTTCCCTCTATTTTGAAAACTCATATAAATCTCCCTTGAAATCAAAATATATGTTGCAAAAACCTCCCTTGTAATTTTAAGATTCCTTTTCCATACATCCAATCATTAGTGGATCATTAAGTTTGACTCCCAAACGTTTTTTCACCATAATACTCCTCTATAACATAAGAATGATTTCAACATTTATTTTTGTCAAGAAAAATTGTGCAACCAAAAACTAATTATAATATATATTTTTAAATTTACTAATATGTTATAAAATTTATTAATTTTGATTATATTATGAAATTTTATAATTTTAATTTCTCATAATATTTGTTGAAACATGTTTATTTTAGGTTTTTGTCAAACAGATAGAAACATATTTCAAACACATATTTTTTTTTTTTTTTAATCATATGGTGTAAATAATATAAATTCAAGATATTATATAAATAATTCATTGCTGCGGCCATTGATTTTTTCCCTGAAATTTGTAAACGTTCATAAATAAATTAGAGAATTGATTTGATAAAGGGAAAATTAGTAAATAAAATTTATTTTAATATAAATTTTTATTAAAAAATATTTTTAGAATATTTTTGGAATATTCTTAATGGAGTTAATGGTTTGGACCTAAGTGCATTTTTTAAAATAGAGGGGAGGTCCATGTAATTAAGACAAAATAGAAATGTTCGGAATATTTTACTCAAATTTATTTAAGATTTTAATTTACTGGAGTTTCAAGTCAACATTAATTGCTGATGCATTTTATAAGGCATAAAGATATGTGAGCATAATGATTTGCAAACTGTCAATAGAGCAACATTTCATATACCTTGCAATCATTTTTAACAGGTAAATTCAAGGAACATAACACAGGAAGACCTTTCTTATTGAAGAGAAGAACCAGATGTCCATTAAAAATGTCCATATCACATATGCTCATATCTTTAGGAGGAAGAATGATATTCTGAAGAATAAAAGAAGCACACCAAAGATGAGTTAGAGTGATTCATTCAGATAAACAAATGCACAGAGAAATTAAAAAACTAAGGAGTGATTTTGGAAGCTAAACAAACATGACATGCCAGTAAGCACATCCTATATCTTCAACTCAGTGTCGAGCCAGATAAAGATCTTGACTGGACCAATTACCCTCAGGAATTGGAGCATTTGTGAGTATATAAAATAAGCCATGATGATGCTCCACAAAGTACTGTACACCAGATGCACGCTTACATATTCTTTCCAGTCAATCCATAGGATTGGCCACATTTATAACATAAACCTGTGATAAGCATCAAGATCAACACGTTGCTAGGAAAGGATAATCTCCTTTTAAATTCATAAATGAATATCTATAAGTTCCTTACTCGGATGAGGTCCTTGAGTTTGAATTCACAGTTATGAACTTGCCATCTTTTGTGCTTGTTATATCCACACAGAAGCTGGAATCACTCTCAGTAAATACTGGGAGATCGTTCACATGATCATTTCCAAGTTTTCTGCAGAGAACCCTGCCATGATATCATATCAAAGTTAGAATGAAAATTAGTTTATGCCAAAATACAAAGAGAAGAGTGTCTAAAAATTTCACCTCTAAGGTCTCCGGTTTTCATATGACACAGTATAAAAGAGAGAGCTTCCATCCCGTGCCCATGCCATGTTAACAACGCCTTCAACTCCAAATTTCAGATCTGTAAATCCACTCCTGAGATCCTTTACCTGAAGCATGAACCGTTCACCACCAGAGATATTAACTGTGTATGCAAGATGGTTATGATCAGGCGAAACTCTGTATGTACCAACATGGACATAGCCTGCAATATTAAACAAATCAATAAATGAATTCCAGCAGGAAAGAGAGTTCAAGCAGAATGTTCAATCTCAAAGAATTGATTAAGAAATATACATACAAAGAAAGACAATAGCAATGTCTAACATTTATCAAACAGTTCATCAGATAAGAAACTTTCCATATTTCTCTGCAAGCTCATTCCAATCAAGCAGGACTTCCTCCTGTGTTGATCTCAGCATTGCATAACGGAGAAAGGACTTCAGCCAGCCTGTTCTCTCTGTTTCTAGCCTCCGACACAGTATAGGATATTCCTTTCCCTCTGGAATGTACTGGTAATACAGCCTAACCAACAGAGGATAAAATAAGCTAATGCTAGAACCAATCAAAGTAGTAATTTTTTCTTCTTCCTAAAACTAGTGATAAAGCATCAGTTCGGAAGTCAAGACAAACTAAAAGTTGAATTCATCAGTCCATCACTCAACTTAAGCCTGTGTTCACTCTCTTATTTGGTGAATTTAACAAAGCCGGTATGTTCCTCAATACCCGTATAACACATTTTTTAATGAGATAATTGACATGTTGATCTTCGAAAGATACATTTTGCCTAAATTTGATTCACTAAATTTTGAACTCATCTTAGTCCTCTAAATAATATTTTGATAATCTGAGTTTCATGTATGTTATGTTACCCATTCTAATTATTTGTTAACTTAACGTCATTGACGTGATAAAACATAGAGGAAATCTCTTTAGATTGACAAGATCAAATTTTGAGTACACTAACTGAAGAGGGGCAGGTAATTACTATAATATCAACTCACTCTTTTAAATTAAAACTATTTTTTACAGTCAAATATCTTATAAATAAGTTTTCCAAGGAAAAATTAATATCTACCAAGTACCAGCCACTAAAAAAGCATTTCCAGTATCGGAAAGTGAGCTAACCAGGGTCCCCAACGTTCAGGGGGAGTGGAAATGGAAGTGGGTATTCGACTTCTCATCTCCGACGACAAAATGGATTGCAGAATGAGGTTATCGGCCATGAAAGCTTGAGCGTAGGTGTTTTCATGGTTGAGATGGTCTAAGAGATCTCGGTCCTCAGTGTTGGACATCCAATGATAAGGGTCTTGCCACGTCTTGCCGTGCACTGACACGGTGAAAGGGACCTTCTTTGGGGACGGAGGTGACTGTGAAGGTAGAGTGAAAGGGTTTCTTCGGCATCTGGAAGAGAAGAAGCAAGAAGGAATTGTGCGATATAAAGCTGAGATAGTGAGTGGGTGGTTCTTGGAGTGGAGAAGGAAGCGAAATGCCATTGAAACAGAGCACTATGACGGAAAGGATCGGATTCTCTCAGAATCAAAATGAAAATTTTCATTAAATTTCTGTCAAAATAAGTGGCTTCATAAGATTTTTTCATTCATTTTCATAAATTTAAGAAAATATTTTTTCGTAAAATAAGGAGGCCAAAAGGCTTATAAAAAAAATTAAATTGAAGTTCTCATGGTGGCGTTTTTAGACCTGGAGTAAAAACAAAAAATCTATTTTTCAAGGTCCTGCCCGAAAACATGCGGGCTAGGACCGGCTCTACAAGGGCAAAAGCTATTTTTCTAAATTTTAATTATTATTTTTTGTTTTTTAAGAAATATAATTAATAAATTACAACAATTAAAGTTCTAATTTATCAAATAAACGTTGTTAACATTAAAGTTTAAACAACACGCATCGTACAATAAATATACACAATTATTAATTCATAATCAAAAGTAAACTATTGTTGACCAAGACAGTGAGACTGAGGCGAGAGACGTGAAGTGAATGAGTGAGATTGTGAGAGTGACTGAGTGAGTGAGTATTGTGCAACATAGCAGGCAAGTAGCTTCCTTCACGATCAGACTCAGTCAACAGGGTAAGTTGGCAACTATCAATTGGACAAGTTTAAAAAAAAAAAAAAAAAAGTTAATGAACAACGGGGCCGGCCCTTTTAAGTCTACGTGGTCACTTAGGCCGGCTCTTTACCCAACTTCATTTGGAGGTGTTCTATTATAAGGACACAGATGTTTAACCACAGTGGGTTAGTAGATGGTTTATATAGGATCTATTGCTCTCTCTAGGATATAAGGTGGCTAATACCGAAGAGATGATTGTTCTGTGATGTCTATAAGGAAGACACCAAAGAATATCAGATGATCACTGTGCTTAGAGCTGGGAATTAGGGCCGGCTCGGCTTGACAGGGCCTGGGGTAAGGAAAACATTTGTTTTTCAAAGCCTGGCCCGATAGTACCAAGGCCGGGCCGACCTACGGGACACGAAAATTACTATTCCAAATTTTAATATTTTTCCTTCGATTTTTTTCAAAGAAATATAATTAGTAAATTGCAACCATTAAAGTTCTAATCTATCAAATAAATGTTACTAATATTAATATCTAAATAATATAAATCATTCAACAAATACACACATTCATTAATTCGTAATAAAAAACAAATAAACACAAAGAATTTTTTTTCCCTTTTTTTTCAAAAAATATTAAACAAAGGAATTGCATTATGTATGCCCATGATAAAATGCCTTTCCCTCCCATAATTTTGTTTTTGTCTCCAAATTCCTTCTGGTTCATACATAATTTTACCGACGGTGAAAATAATTATACTTATTTTACACAAAATATATTTATAATTTATTACTTATATAATATTGTAATATCAAAGTATGTGTTTATTTAATATGAAAACATCCCTTCTTTAAAATTTATAATAACTAATTATGTGTTTTAATACGAATAATAATAAACATAAAAACGAGGTTATAGTTTAAACTAAAAAAAAACTAAATAATTATAAATAAACACATTCATTAAGTAGAAGTCTAAGTAATTATTTTATTTTATTTTTTAAAAGGTACGTTAAATGGGCCTAACGGGCCGGCCTGATTAAGCCCGAGACCCTATAGGGCCGGCCTTGCAGGGCCAATTTCAAATTTCTGACCTATTTTTCAAGCCCGAGCCCTGCAGGGCCAGGGCTTAAACGGGCCGTCCCGATTTCCCGGCTAACTGTGTTACATGAGAATGACGATTAGCCAAAGGGGTGGGGTGTGTGCATAGTGAAACAGAATAGTAAAAGGTTATGAATAGTGTGTGTGCACCTGAAGGTAATCTCCTATTTATAGAGATTGCCTAGGGTTTCGTTCTGCTGGCTGTGCATCCGCTTCTCCAGCAACATGCGTCTCCACGTTCTACAAATGCCTGCTCCACCACATGCACTGTCGTGATTAGTGCCGAGATTACAGGGTGATTAATGTTTTACCTGATTATGGAAGGATTCTGCCATAAGGTGTCTTTGTTGGGCCGCATCATATCTGGGCCCAATTAACGAGTCCATAACAGGAGGCTTCATTTCCTAAGCCCGACTCTTGAAGAGTCAGGGTTTAAACGGGGCGGCCTGACGGGCTTGGCCTGATTTTCTCCGACTTTAGTTTTAGGGGAGAATGAGCATAATTAACAAGTGAATAAGTTACTACAATAATAAATAATCACTAATTTATTTTCATAGGGAATACTTTAGTTTTAGGAGAGAAGGAGCATAATTAACAAGTAAATAAGTTACTACAATAATAAATAATCAATAATTAACAAGTGAATAAGCATGATTTTAAGTTGTTGATGGATCTCCCGGTGTCATTACTAGAGCTCTGGTTGGCATCCATCGCTACAGGTCTGACCGCTAGCAAGGATTGGCTACCAATCTCTAGCAAAGGCGGCTTTGGAGGGGGAAAAAAAAGATATGGGTTTGGGAAAAGGGAAAAAAAAAGAAATGAGAAGTATATGGTAAAATACTCCATATTCACAAATATCAAATTGGGTCCATGAATTAATTAGGATTCGTTGAATTTGCCAACTTGATTTGAGATTTTCCTATCTTAGCTGGCTTTAAATGCATTTCTACCTATCTATCTATTACTCACCCTAGTCCCTTTTATAAGGACGTCATCTATTTTTCTTTTTCTTTTTTTATCGGACGTTTTTATAGTTTCATCCGTGAGCTTGAAATATTTTTTTCATATGTACTCATATTAATAAAGGTAGTGAGAGAGAGTAAAAATTAACATAATGTTGGAGTTTAATGAAGTTAATAAGAGTAATGTTGGTTCCAAAAAGAGAGAGAGTAATATTAGTATTAGAAATCACTTGAATTTTATGATAAATTTAATACTTTTAACTATTTTTATTAATTTATATGAATTAATTAGAAATGTTGTAGAGATATATTAGTTTAAATTTCCTTACAATAAGGATCAAAGGGACTATATATTAGGGAAAATCCCTAACAAAGAACTTTAAAAATGTTAAAAGATAACAAGGTGTTTCAAATATTCATAATCTCGGAGAGATTCTAGGTTCAATTTGTCTTTTTTGAAATTAAAAGGATTGCCCTTACATTTTTTTTTATTCTAAAAAAATTAACCCCCACAGTAGCGGCAGCGGCTAGAGCTCCAGCAGCCGAAGCTCCATTGGGATATTTTGACTAAATATTCTCTTGGGAATAAATATTTCCAAAGTGGTGGAAGTAACCCTCACCACTTTGTTTGCGCAAAATGTTGGCCCAATGTCATTCGATATAAAAAATGCACACAAAAATATATATATTAACCTTTGATCTTTAACCCATGACCAACAAGTTCAGATAAAGAATTAGCAATTTTTGTTTTTTTAAATAAAATATTCACTTGCTCTCTTAAGCCATTTACACTTTTAGATAAGGAATTCACAAGTTTACATAAAGAATTCACAAGTTCAGCTAAGGACTGACAAGTTTAGATAAAGAATTCGCAACTTTCGTTTAAGTAAAAAATTCACTTACTTTCTCGGGCCATTCATAAATTTAGATAGGAAATTCATAAGTTTAGATACGGAATTGATAAGTTGAGATAAGGAATTCATAACTTAAGTTTTTTAAATAAACAATTTACTTATTCTCTCAAGTCATTCACATGTTTAGATAAGGAATTCACAAGTTTAGATAAGGATTGCAAATTTGCAACCTGCTTTCCTTATCTAAACTTGTGTATACCTCTAAACTTGTAAATTCCTTATCTAAAGTTGTGAATTCCTTATCTAAATTTGTGAATGGCTTAAGAGAGTAAGTGAATGTTTTACTTAAAAAATAAAAGTTGTAAATTCCTGATCTAAAATTTTCAATGTCTTGTTTAAACTTGTGAATTTCTTATCTAGATTTATGAATTTCTTATCTAAACTTGTGAATGATCTGATAAATATGTGAATTTTTTACTTAAAAAGAAAAAGTTATGAATTCCTTATGTAAACTTATGAATGGCCGAGATAATATATAAGTGAATTTTTTACTTAAAAAAATGAAAATAGTGAATTCCTTATATAAACTTGTCAATTCTTATCTGAACTTATTAATGGGCTTATGTTAAAGATCAAAGGTTAATATGTATATTTTTGCTTGCAGTATTTATATTGAATGGCATTGGTGGCCCAATGGTTATCAACATTTTGTATAAATAAAGTGGTGGGGTTTGTATAATATCTCGATTTTCATTTTACCAAAAATCCTGGACATTGTGAATATTCAATGGAATGTCAGAATTGAATATATATTATGAGGTTGACAATCTATCAATTATCTCTAAGCAAACTTTCAACTAGGAAATGAATTGACAATTTGCCAAATTTAGACCACATTTAATCGGCCAAAAGTGCATCATGTGATTGCACCTAATTGGCTAGAAATGTGACAAGATGATCACTTCATTTAAAGTCATATTTCCGGCCTAAAGAAACAAGGAAAGGGAATATTTGTTATTTTGCCAAATTGGTACATAAAGACAACATGACTTTGACACATGATCTTGCACTAATGGATCAGAAAGTCAACACAAGTTAGCCTTAAACAAGGCCATATTTTTGGCCTAGTTATGAGGGAAAGAAACAATGAAATATTACAAGTTGTCAAAGGGAATAAAGCACAAGAATTCAATGCATTTTGTACAAAAATGACACATGTCAAGCAAGGATGAAGAGATAACTTTGTGATTATCCTAAAAGGGAATGTGTCTTCAAGATAGGAAAAGCAATAGGGACCCCTTTGGGAGGGGCCATATTTCGGCCAAAGCAAGAAAAAAAGAAGATAGGAAAAAGCTTGGGAAGCATTGAACACATGTTGGAAGAAAAGTCAACAAGTTAATCACAAGGTGACACTTGTCATAATGGGAAGCAAGATGATCTAAAAGAGGAATACCTAAGCAAGGGCTTATGTCATTAGGATGACACTCTTGCCCCACAAGCCTTAATATTTTCGGCCAAGAGCAAGGGAAAAAAGGAAGCAAAAATTCAACATAAGATAAGGTCAAGAGAAAGTCAACAAAATCAATACAAAACTTTTGAAATATCTTGACTCTCAAAACAAAGCTATCTATGTTCTCTTTAAATATGGAAAGTTTCATAATATTTGGAGCTTAGTATGTAGAGAAATTAATTTTTGGAATTAACCAAAATTTCTGGAAGTACAATCTAGACAGTAGTGAAAATTAATTATTCTGGGGATGACACGGAATTTCCTGGCTATTGGTAACATTTTGCTGTGAAAATAGACATGTTAAGGACACGTGACTTTTGGAAGCACCGCATTAGGAGTTTTGTGCAATTAATTATGAATTTTAAAAATTTACTTAAAATTCTGGCCAAAAATGGATTTAATCCAAAAATAAGTACAAGTAAAAGTCAAAAGTGAATGACTTGTCCAAAAAGGGTTAAAACCCTTTTAACATTTTAAAATGATATGACATTTTTTTAGTATCATATAAAAAAAAGAAATTAATATTGTCATGGTACTATTATAGGACTTTAAAGATTATTCAAGATCTTCCAAACGCGGGTGAATTTTACTAACTATGCGGAGACAAGGTACAACAATGTATAGTAACTTTAATCTTTTATGCCTTATGTACCTATATATACCTGTTTGAATAATGATTGTGGACTCGTGTCTAGGACTTGTGCCTAGGACATGCGTTTATTTACATTCATTTTGTAGATTTATTTTTATAATATACCACATGCTTGTTTTCCTAGCACTAAAGATTCAAGACTTGAAGGGTCCTGCGTTTATTTAGGACATGTAGGGTCCTTTCGCGATTAACTTTACATAAGTTGTATGATGTTTATGTTGCTGTGCGTTTGCTAAATGTTGTATTATTTTCCAAATTGTAATTATCTGTCACTACTAGAAAAAAGTTGATTAGCGACAGAATTTTTTCCGTCGCAAATTTAGGAGTATTTGTGATGGAATTTAAATTCCGTCGAAAATTTAATAATTTTTTAAAAAAATAATTTTGCGATGGAATTGAATTTCCGTCGCAAATTTAATAATTTAAAAAATAATAATAATTTTTAAAAAATAATTTTGCGACGGAAATCCAATTCCATTGCAAAACCCAAGGGATTTGCGACGGAACCGGATTCCGTCGCAAATGTAATAATTTTTTAAAAAATAATTTTGCAACGGAAATTCAATTCCGTCGCAAAACCCCATTTGGGATTTTCGACGGAAACGGATTCTCACACAAATTTAATAATTTTTTTAAAAAATAATTTTGCGACGGAAATTCAATTCCATCGCAAAACCCGTTTGGGATTTGTGAAACGGAAACATGTCGCAAATTTAATAATTTTTTAAAAAATTATTAAATTGATGAAATTGGATTTCCGTTGCAAAACCCAAGGGGATTTGCGACGGAAAATTATTCCATCGCAAATCTCTTTGGGTTTTGCGACGGAAACGGATTCAGATCGCAAACACTTAAGCCCGAAATCGGGCTTAAGTGCTCATCTTCCCCCATTTTACTCTCCCTCTACCCTAATTTTTTCGTTCCTCTGTCCGGCCAACCTTCGACCGCCATGCATCCTCCTTCCAGCCTCCGGTTCCATCCTCCTCCTCCTTTTTCATCCTCCTCCTCATTTTTTCATCGTCCTCCTCCTCCTCCTCCTCATTTTCCGTCCTCCTCCTTTTTTTTCCGGCCTCCTCTCCTCTCACCACCGGCGTCAATCTCATCCCCTCTCACCGGCGGCCTCTTCTCCTCTCATCTCTAGCCTCCTCTCCATTGGCATCATCTGGTAAGTCTCTACCCTTTTTTTTTAGTTTTTTTTGCATTAGATGTAGTTTTTTGCCCCCATTAAGAACTCCAATAAGCTTGATAGATATTGTTATTAATATCTACAATAAGAACTCATTAAACAATATTAGTTAATATCTATTTTATAACCTTGCTATTATTAATATTAGTTTTTTTGCAAAACCAATATGAATGCTCTGTTGCGCCATTCCTCTATTGTGTGACGGTAGATATAAGGGGTCTTACAGTTATGGTATCAGAGTACAATTTGGACAATTTTTGAATAAGAGTACTGACACAATCTTGGTTAAATGATAGTAGGAGGGATGGTTGGAGGACCTCATAATAGAGGAGGACCACCCCCTAACCAGCCTTTTGGGTTTTATTGAGCACCTGGAGGGGCATTGATGAGAAGGACTGCTAGGAAGAGTGTGATCGCTAAACCTAGGTTTGTCCCTGAAGTGATCAACATGAAGCTATCGGAACCAAAGGCATCCAATCAATTATCAGTCGGGGATACTAAGTAGTCTTGGGTGTTTCCAGAATCCAACGACTTGACGGACTCGGATGCTGAATCTCACCACGAACCCATTGTCCTAAGGCATGTTCTATGGTCGAGTGAAGACTTGTTAGAAGCCTTCCGACAGGAATATTTGATAGCTTTCCTGAACACACCTACCCTTACTTTGATAAAAATATGATATATACTATTTCTGCAGAAAACTAAAGGATTGTACAGACAATAGGGAACCAACGGATTTAACTACCCGCTTGGTGACTAGGTTCGTAATGCACCCCATTGACAACAACAATAATGAGATTAACATAAATAGTAAAACAATTAACAACTCATTTTGTTGGAAAATCACCTATTTAAGATTTTGAAATTCAAGTAGTATTTTCATCGGATTTTCCCAAAAATTAAACTAATTGAGTTCTATGCATTACACACTCCCCCCCTTAAAAAACAATAATGAGCAATAATATCTATAACTCATAAATAGTATAATTTATTAAATTTTTTATATTATATATAAAAATTCAAGAATGAGAGGAATTAATCTCATTTTAGGTCAAAAGAATAGGAAATTTCAAATTGGATCAAAAGTTCTTTAATAATTTTAGCCCGAGCGGAAATTACTAAGAACACCATATAGTTCATTTTTTTTCATTATAAAAAAATATTTGTTGCAAATTAATTCTCATTACTTATAGGTTATGAATCAAGTTAAAAATTAATATCAAATCATTATAAATAATAAAAACTACTACTTTGATCCTATTTATAAGGCAGAGATAGGATGTTTTCTTTGTTATATTTATAAGTTACATTATTAAAATTTTTTATATGAACATATAATTTTACCCTTCATATATTATTGTGTAAGCTTCTTACTCATGGGATATAATGCATATTGAATGTGCACAAAGTTGAAAAATTATTAAATTTAAAAGTAGAGTTAATGAGGTTTAAAATTTTTATGGTTCCTAGGAAACATGTTAGAAGTTATTTATAAATAGGATCAAAGGAGCACATGACAACTTAAAATTTTGTTTGTCATTATGAATAGAAATGAGTTGTGAAATAATTCCTAGCAAATTGCAAAATATGAAAACTTGTTTTCAAATCATTATTAGAAGTTGTAACATCCCAAATTTTGGAATTTGAAATGTTGAATGGGAACTAAATTGAAATTTGGCATGAATATTATAGTATTAATAATTGAAAATATAAGGCCTATTTTTCCTAGAAATGTACAGGAAAAGAATAAATTAAGGATTTATTTTGAGAATTTATTTGATAATCAAGTGTTAATTAAGAATGGGTAAAATGGTAATTTTACTACCCCAAGGTTGCAAATGAATTTGGGCAAAGTTAAAGCCCAATGTCATGAGTCAAGGATATGCTTTGTGATGGTTAGGAGTTGGGAAGGGTATAATTTAAGAATTTGAGCCCAACAAGTCCTTTCTTAGGCTCAAGACACCTTATCACATGTATTACCAGCTTATTCCTCTTATGAAGTCACATGCCATGTTCTCATGCAACACCAACTAATATTTTTTTATTAAAAAAAGCCCATGCTCTCTTACACTCACGGCCCATGCATAAGCTGATAAAAGACCCAACCCACTATCTCATTTATTCTTATACTCCCATCTCAGCATAAGAAGAAGCAGCAAGTTAAAGCCCAATCCATTAGATTGCTTTCAGCCCAACTATGACGGGAAAAAGAGATCACAATAAAAAATAGAACAAATCCTCATCATAACTCTTGGCAAGATCATGCAAACCACGGAAAGCACAATGATATTGCGTAAACATAGAGAAGAAGGTTACGCCAGTGACTTTCAGGAAATAGCAGCAGAAGATCACGTCTGTAGCAATCTCTCCCATGCCTCTCGAGACCCACAAGGATTATCTCATGGTCCACTCTTCTTCCTCCTTGGACCGGATCTTTGATTCATTATATATCCATGCCTTTGGTTTTTCATTACTCACATAACCAACCAGAGCCAAGAACGAGAAAGAGAGAGAAGGGGACAGAGAGAGATTCAAACTGAGATTTTTTTGTTCCATCTTCCTCTGCATCAATCAATATATACTACTAAACCTCCTAGTCCATCAGTGATTGGTCCTTATGTATGTCCGACTTGTACATTTCCTTTAACCTTATTGGATATGACTTGGAATTACCCACAAATAGACCACATCTACACTTATAAGATATTATTAACTGTTTAGCCTCATTTTTTTCAAATGCCAATAGAAAACCATTGGGTATTTCGTCCCTCAGTTGAACCATCGCATTTATAGTGTGTATATTTTCAACCAACTGTGTGTATTCCCCATGTATTAGCATGCTTATTGTCCTCTTTATTTATCATATCTCTTTAAATATTGGCCGAAGTAAGCGGCAACGCCTTCAATCTTCGCAGTAAGTGTTTTCCATCATTTATGAAGGAACTCCACTTGCAAGGAGCTATGCCCAACTATGCCTATTTAATCCAGACTGGTTCACAATTTTACTTTTAATTAGTTGTAAAACTCAAACCCTATAATCTTATTGTCATAATTTCCTTATTGGATACAATGAGCACTTGTAATGTATTGTCTTTTCTTTCACTATATGGACAAACAAACAATTGGTCTATTACTGTCAAGGTCGTGTCTAGCTTTAAGGATGTTCCACACACCAAGATGCATCGTCCTATTACGTTCAATGTTGTATTTTTAGACTCGAAGGTATATTTTCTGTGTTAAGTTTGATATTTTTCTAAATATTTGTTCTTCATTTTCAGACCTCATGGATTGTTGATGCTTCCCTCCTTATTGTAGGGTTACTTATGCTTGGCTATATTATGTAGGCGAGCGATAATACACAGACTTTCACTACTACAAAATACTTAAAAGACGACCTAAAAAAGACCCAATTAACGTCCTTATTCTTAGGGACGTTGGGGAGAGTGTAGTAGTATATTTCCATATGAGGAGACCTGAAATGGGTTCGGGTCGCCTCATATGAGGCGACTGAAAGAAGTTCGGTCGCCTCATATGAGTATGAGGCGACTGAAATGGTTTAAGGTCGCCTCATATGAGGCGACCAAACCTTTTCGTCGCCTCATTTCTCATATGAGGCGACCTGAAACCTTTTCAGGTCGCCTCATTTCTCATATGAGGCGACCTGAAACCTTTTCAGGTCGCCTCATTTCTCATATGAGGCGACCTGAAACCTTTCAGGTCGCCTTATTTCACGACCTGGGTTCATATGTGGCCTCATATGAGGCGACCTGAAATGGTTTCAGGTCGCCTCATTTCTCATATGAGGCGACTTGAAACCTTTTCAGGTCGCCTTATTTCCCATATGGGGCGACCTGAAATCATTTCGGTCGCCTATTATCACCCAAAGACGCCCGAAATCGTTTCGGTCGCCTTAATGTATTTTTTTTTTTAAAAAAAATGCGCTTCTTTTTTTGTTTGGCCAATTTGCTGCAAATGCTTCACAAAATAATTAAGCGCATATTATATTATGTATGTGCATTCCATCAAGAATACCGTGGTTCAATAAGAAAATTGTAAAAGTGACTTCAACAAAAGAATTGGCTCCACATACAAGAGAAACTTTCAGCAACTTCAACAACGAAATATAAGAAGGCAAGTTCGGGAAAGTCACTTAAGAAGGCGATCGAAACTTTCAAAGAACTTCAACAACGAAAAAGAAAGAATGTATGACCTAGATTTTGGTTACTAAACTAGACCAAAAACAACAAACAAAGCACCACCATGACAACAATTTTTTCTCACATTTGGAGGCAATTAATCTCCAAAATTTCACAACACTTTCACAATTTAATGCAAAATTAGATAGCATCAACATTCCCTTCAATTGGCAAATAACACCGATATGCGACAAGAGGCAAATATATATAGCGAAATGACTTTTGAACACGAAGCTTAACGAAATTTCAAGGTTTCAGCTAAAGTGAATGAGAGCCACCTTTAAATCACGGTACCACACAAGCGAATCAAACCCTCCCAAGCAAAAACCCCCACATAAAACTTGCGGCAAATCGGTTATGATGGTATGATTCAACAAAATTCTCAAGTCTTGGTTATTGGAAAATCAAATGCAGTAAGGTGTAATGGCAAAATCAAACCTCATATGACAGTGATCTATTTCCAGAATTAAACAAGTGATCTAACCTCATATTCACAGCAATTATAGTGGCAAATTCAAGAGCAACACCAATAATTTACAGAAACCGATGTCATCACAGCTTAATAAGTTTGACAATGACAATCACCCTAACAAGTAATGACTTGCCTATATATTCACATTGAGCCATGTTCAAGAAGATATCTAGCCATCATGTCTCGAATCGAATCGATGTCATCCTGTGAGTACGGATCCTCAGTACGAAAAACTGTAAATTGGAAAACAAGGTATAATTAACAACTGAAGTACCACAACAAAAAATATCATCATTTGAGGATCACGGAGCATTACGTACATTTTGCAAGCCGGTGAGTACGTCCGTCGGAAACGATAGATTGCATCCAATTGATAACGTAGTATCCGCACTCGGTGTGGCCTGGTTGGTGATGGCACTATAAATAAAAAACAAATTGTTAAACGAGAAAGCTACGTGTCTCGAAAAAAACTTGAATTGAAACTACTTACCTTAGGATAAAACCACTTCGGTCCACCCCCGCTCCCGTGCTCCGGCAATCTGTCTATATGTCCTAAGACCACTATCATTAAAATGGAAATTAACAAACATGAAAACAATTCATTTAAAAAAAGAATCAATGATTTAGACAAAAATTTACTTACTCGGCAAACATGGTTTTGATATCCTCGGTTGGCCTCGCCACCTATGGAATCGAACCAATAACATGCGTTCTTGGCGGGACAAACAACGCACAGGTCCAATGAGCACTACAACATATACATATTAATATTAAACTAAGATAAAAAAGTATTTTTTCCTTAAAAATCTTATATAGACAAAAAAAAAATACGCACCCTTCATGTATTGGCGCTAGATAACAAGACGATTTTATGTCGCCCATTGTTAAACCAACATAAATGGCCCTCTGGCTAAGATATTGCGAGCCGAAGCCGTGGATCCAGGACATAAGAATCCATACGAATCCAATAGGTCTCCCTTTTTGCGGATGTCGTGCGAGACACTACGATCGAAATAAAATGATAAGTGTTGTTGAATATATTAAACAAAAAAAGAGTATTGACATAATTAAAGGGTAAAAAAAAACTTACAAGATTGCAAGTTGAAGCCACTGTATATCTAAACAGTCCATATGCATAAACTCACAAAAATCTTTCCTGTCAATTGATATCGGATATGTCTTGTGCCTTGCACCGACAATGCCGGAGGCATCTCGCAAGCCGATAGAGACGATGTCCCGGTAGAGCTCTCGCGGCGTTGATAAGTATGGAAATCTGCCCGCAGCTTGTTCATGCTATGAAAACATAATAAACAAATTATGAGTGGGTTAGCAATGAAAATCAATCTTAAACCCTACTCATCGTCAATCGATAATGTATTTCTTACCATTGGAGGTGTCGTCCCCACCTCAATAAGATGATGCGGCCAAAGGATGAACGATGTGGTGGCGCGTCTAGCGTGCGAACCTCCTCATCAACAATAGGGATGGCGGTCTTTTCTTCCCCTCTCGCACACTTGTCGAGTCACCCTACGTTGGTCTTGTGGAATTTGCATATGGTGGTGTGTGGTTTGTTCTGGTAAACAAGACCATCTGCAACAATCCGCCGGTGTGGGTCATCCAAATATAGGCGGCAGGGTTGTCCCCCCTGTGGAGTGTGAGAAGGCTCGCCAGGCTCGTCAATATGTACATCCGGAGAGTGATGAGAAGGTTCGCCAATAGGTACGTCTGAGCGTGAAAACTTTCCTTGCTGCTTGGGAAGGCCGGGGATTCCTCGTTTGAAGGTTGCGTTACCTTCCCTTGTATCATCTCCCTCATTTCACCCCGTAGTTGTGCCATAACCTCATCTACGAGGACGCTCGAATTTTGGCTACAAGGCGAGGACTAGGGTTGTCATCGTCATGCGAACAACTCGAACGCCGTCCAAAGTATTTCGCGACACTAACTCCCCTCGGCTCCCCACGAACGCATCAAGGTAATCGGGCTTCCCAATCGCCGTGGACAAAATGTCCATCCGTGTACCGGCGTGAATGAACCTTGGCTGCTTTGTTTGCTCAAGCACATCCCGTATCATAGGATTTTTCATAAATATTAACTAATTAAACTCTAAAAATATGAAACAACCGAAGCTATTTAATACTTCTAATTTAACTACTTACAATCTTTGAAGCAACCTCACCACATCTTCATTTATGTATTTCTCGCCCTTCTTCCTCGCGACTATCCATTTTTTGTGGCGAGGAGGACGCTCGAGGGCCCGGATAACGGTGGAAGGATCGGATTGCAGCGGCTTCCTTCATTCTCGCAACTCTTCTTCCATCACCTCCGTTCAAGCTTCTTATAGCCACCCCTAGACATGCAATGCGGATACTTATTTCTCGCTTGCCTCTCCCTATTGGCCTGACTTTTTCCCCGTGACACGAAAACAAATAAAACCGAGCCTTCAATGTCAAATAGATTCAAATAAAAGATAAGATATGAAAGAAATTTTACAAGAAATTCGGGATTACGGCGTGACGCCACAAACTCCCCAGTCCTGCGGACTAATGTAATCATAGTCCTGAGATGGGTCCTTGTCCCTCTTTGCCCCTCGAATATACTTTCTAGTGAGCTTGTTCTTAAAGTCTTTCCAACGTATACGAACCTCGCCCATCCAATGCTTGTACATGGCCTTATTGTTAGGCACATCATACGTTCTTTTGCAAGGTAAAAGAGAAGATATGAAAGAAATCAAGTGATAAAACTAAAGATACAAATGCATAAGATATCGAAAGTGAGATACCAAAAGTTGTGCCCAGATCAACTCCTTCGTTTTAGTAGGAACCAACTTCCAATGAGAGAATACAATGCGAACTTTGCTTCGAGCGGATAGCCTACGTAGCTAATGAAGTTGTCCTCCTCTGGACCAATTGGATTCATATTGGCATCGAACTCCACATGCGGCCTCTTTTTCTCGATCATCACGACGTGCAATTAACGCACCCATATGTGTGCTACCTCTACCCTTTCTCCCCATCGGTACATCATTCCCACCATCACTCGATGACTCGTCAGATCTAGACATATTCCTGTTCATCAAAGACAAATGAATAATGTTAGATAGGGTTATTATTAAATAATAAACAAATGAATAAAATGAACTAACATGTTAAACCTGTACAAAAATAACATAGGACTTTTTCATAACTTAAGACCTTACTTTATATGGTTTCCCATATTCCTTCGAAATGATCCTTCCTTGGAGCATATTCTTCATCATCTACCAATTCTACTTCACGTGTTGTAGGTGGATTTGTTGTGAAAGGGAGTGTATCGTCCAGGTTCAAGGATTCTTCACCATACGTCTGTTTTTTTACTTTGAAGTACAATGGACATTTTGTTATTTGCGGGTGGTCTCGTAACATAAAACACTTGTTTCGCCTGGCTTGCTAGAATGAATGGCTCGTCTCTATGACCAAGTCTTTGAAGATCAACTGAGACAAATCCAAATTTAGGATCTATTACAACAAAGCATTATTGTTAACCCACTTGCATTTAAATAAAGCAACTTTGAACTTGGTGTAGCTCATCTCCCATATTTCTTCAATAACTCCATAATAGGTCATAGATGCTAACACCGGGTTTTTGTCTTTCGAACTCGAAAAGTGCATGGATTCAGCTTCAACCATCACCCCATTGTTTTTGCCTGAGAACTCCCGTCATCTTGGTCTTTTGTGTAGAAAGAATATCCGTTGATATCATAACTTGTCCAAGTGATGACGATAAGAAGGCCCCCGGGCTAACCACTCGATTGTAAGCCGACACACCGGTCTCGTGCAATACCTTCTCCTCGAACCACTTTATAAATGTCTTCTTTTGCTCATTAGCTATCTGCATGTCATTCTTCCTTGGATTCATATTCTTCAAACTCTTTCGTGTTCATCAATGTATGGTTGAACTTCTTCCGTATTATTCAAGATGTACGGTGTGCTTGCAACACCTCTGCACGAAGCATATTCTTCGGTTTGATTCCTCGAGTTCCCTCACTTATCCCCTTATCATGCTGAGATTGTAACGTCGCCCCTGATAGATAATCTTTACAGAACTCCATAGCCTCTTCCACTACATATCTCTCAACTATTGAGGCTTCCGGTCGATAAGGATTTTTAGAATACCCTTTTAAGATCTTCATGTATCGCTCGAAAGGGTACATCCACCTTAGGTAAACTGGACCGCAGAGCCTTACCTCCCTTACCAAGTGCGCTATCAGGTGCACCATTACATCGAAAAATGCAGGAGGAAAATGCATCTCTAGTTGGGACAAAATAATATAACTCTCGTTTTCCAATTCATCCAACTTTTCAATGTCAATGACTTTGTTACATATAGCATTAAAGAAAATACACAATTTTGTTATAGTGGTCCGCACTTCATCTTTCATAATGCCCCTAATAGCTACTTGGTAATAGTTGTTGCATCAACACATGATAATCATGAGACTTCATTCCCACTAACTTCAAATCGTCCATTGAAACACACCTTCTCAAATTTGAAGAATATCCTTGTGGAACCTTAATGTCATATAGACACCCACACAAACTTTTTTTCTCCGCTTTTGATAGTGTATGAGCTGCGGCTCCATGTATGCCCTCTTACCATCTTCCGTTACTCGTGGATGTAACCGTTCTCTTATTCCCATATCAACCAGGTCTAGTCTCGCACTAATTCCATCCTTAGTCTTCCCCGGTATGTGCAAAAGAGTACTTGACAAGGCTATCGCAAACATTTTTTTCCACATGCATCACATCAAGACTGTGTCTCACATCAAGACTACGCCAATATGGAAGATCAAAGAAAATTGATCTCTTCTTCCATATATTCTTCTCACCCGCAATCCTTTTCTGTTTACCCAATGTGACATTGATATGCATCACCCGACTATAGACTTCCTCTCCGGTTAATGCCTTTGGAGCCGTTCTATGCTCCGGTAAGCCGTTAAAACGCTTTCTTAACTTACGATATGGGTGGAACCGATCAAGAAACCTCCTGTGACCGAGGTAGACCGTTTTTTTTCCATGCTTTAATTGCTGGAAGTTTGTGTCAGCTTCACATATTGGACATGCTTTATGCCCCTTCACACTGTACCCAGACAAATTTCCGTATGCAG
This sequence comes from Acacia acuminata, assembly GCA_019022655.1. NCBI lineage: Eukaryota > Viridiplantae > Streptophyta > Magnoliopsida > Fabales > Fabaceae > Acacia > Acacia acuminata. The sequence continues at coordinate 2,646,468 of JAFJYI010000028.1, read as the reverse complement.
GAAAGTCGTTGATCGTGGTAAAAATCATTGCACGCAACTTGAAGGACTCCTTCTTATATGCATCAAACACATCTACGCCTTCCTCCCACAATTTCTTCAAATCCTCAACCAAGGGCGCCAAGTACACATCGATATTGTTCCCGGGCTGTTTTGGTCCAGAAATCATCATAGAGAGCATCACATACTTGCGTTTCATACATAGCCAGGGAGGTAAGTTGTATATTACAAGGAGAACCGGCCATGCACTATGGGTACTGCTAAGAGTCCGATACGGATTGAAGCCATCTGTACAAAGCCCCAGACGAAGGTTTCTTGGCTCACTTTGCCAAATTGAGGGAACATTTCGTCTATTTTCTTCCATTGCGGAGAGAGTCACGGGTGCCGTAGATATTTTCCATCGGATATTCTCTCATCGAATGCCACCTCAACTTCTTTCTTGTTGCTTCACTAGTAAACGAGACGCTTAAACCGAGGAATTATGGGAAGATACCACAACGCCTTCAAAGGTTGCCTTTTTTTGTGTGATCTCCGAACCACCACCTTTCTTCACTTTGTATCGTGAAGTTTTACACTTCGGACAATTACTAAGGCCTTCATACTCATTTCTGTACAATATGCAGTCATTAGGGCAACTGTATCTTTTTATACTCCATTCCCATCGTAGATAAGATTTTCTTGGCCTCATACATACGATTTGGAAGTACATTATTATCTCGGCAACATATCACACAACAATTCAAGCAACGTCGTGAAACTGCTATCGGTCCACCCACATGTTGCCTTTAAGTTGACCAAATGTAAGGTCCCAGTCAACCGTGTATACTTAGTACACCCAGGGAACAAAGGTGTCTCTGCATCACTCCGCACGCTATCATATTCATGCGGTTGTGCAAAGGATTCGACCTCAACATCATGAATCATTCTCTCCATTCCATCATCATCTACCTCAACTTCATTTTCGTAGGATGCACTTTGGGAGTTACCTCCTCACCATGCCATATCCACGTTGTGTATCGAAGGTTTATTCCATCACAAATTAGGTGGTCCCTTATATCAGCAATATCCCTTCGAACCCCATTTAAACAATTAACACATGGACAATAGTACATCCCATTTTTTGTAGCCACATTCCTTCTAGCAAATTCAATAAACTCTTCCACCCCATTCTCATATTCTTCACTAGTTCTCAAAGCATTCATCCAACTATGAACCATTTTCTTATCACCTAAGACATTTCCAACAACAGTCAAGTTCATAACAATTTCAATAACGACATGGTTTTTTCTCAATCTTGTAAAATAAAATTCGGCAAAGCATTTCCCCTCAACAAACAGACATCCCAAAATTTCAACAACAAACCATTTCAACTTAATTCAACAAAACTTACTAACTAAGGCAATTTAGAAAATATCAGCTATTAAATCCAATAATTTCATCAATACAAAAAACTAAAATATATCTAAGTTGTCTGAGTCATAAACTATAAATTATGGACATCTAAGCATCATTATCCATACTACAAAGATTACCTAGTTCAATGCACATCAACAACAAAACAATATTTAACTATAATTACCTCAACTTTAAATTCCTCTCCTTGAAATTTATTTGCTCTAGTCAACCTAAAGACAACAACAATAAAGACAACATTAGAATTATTCAAACTAACATTGAACTTAGGATATAACATATGAGAGGGAATAATTGTATGACAAAAGCAACATGATTAAAAATACCTACCCTAGGACCCCTCAAGCTCTTGTGGGTTGTTGTCGTGGCCAAGTCACAAACAAGTAGTCGGTATAAGATCAATATTTATCAACTAAATCCCCCAACACCGATTTGTTCCATTTCCTTGCAATAAAACAACCATTACAAAAGCATGAGAAGAAAGCATGGATATGGCATGGTGAGGAAGTAACAAGTCTATTATTGAAGTAACAAGTCTACCAAATTAAAGTGGTGTGTTTTGAAACTAAAAGCAACATGAACACAAATAAAACTAAATACTATGTAGACTTACCCTAATTTTGCAAGACTCATAGACCCTTTTTATTTTTAAGAAAAATTGGTGTGTTTTGAAAAAGAGGGAAGATTTAAGGGTAGATTCCATGAAGCTATGCAGAAGTATTGTCTTGCCAAGCAAAACCTTGGAGAAATTCCATCCTCCCAAAGTAGAAAGCTTCTTTTAGCATGCTCACTTAATTTGATGTCTTGTTACACGAAGACAGGGCGATGATGAATGTGTAAAAGAAGGTTCCGAGGTTTTGGCTTATGATGCTAAAAATCTTAAAGCTCTTTATCGAAGAGGTCAAGCGTATAAGGATCTTGGTCTACTAAAGGATGCTTGATGGTGATTTGAGCATGGCATGTGAAGTTTGCCCGATGATGATACGGTTTGAATGTGAAAGCGGGAATCTTTTCTAGTGATGATTCAACAAATAGAGGGAATGCATCTAATGGACAGTCCAGTCAAGACTAGTATGAAGATCACTGCCATATATTCTTCTCAAGTGCAAATTTGTAGACATACTGACAAAGGGCTTGGGAATAGAAGCTCACAAGTATTTGCCTAGCAAGTTAGGTGCCATATGACATACAGCCCTAACTTGAGGGGGAGTGTTAGTATGAGTGAATAATAAGTGAAGTAATTAGTATTGTAGTATTGTGTCTTTGTGTATTAAACCCATACAGGAAGTATACAAGAGAGTGTGTGTGGTCTGTGCCTACATAAGGCTAACACTGTACAGTTGGTTTGATTGATTCAATATAGTGATCCATTTAACAATGTTCAACAGCAGCAAAATAAAAAAAGAAAAGAAAAGCATTACGAGCTTACCGTAGAGATAGTCGTGAGAAGGTGTGTGGTCTGTGCCTATATAAGGCTAACACTGTACAGTTGGTTTGATTGATTCAATATAGTGATCCATTTAACAATGTTCAACAAAGAAAAATAAAAAAAGAAAAGAAAAGCATTACGAGCTTACCGTAGAGATAGTCGTGAGAAGGTGTGTGGTCTGTGCCTATATAAGGCTAACACTGTACAGTTGGTTTGATTGATTCAATATAGTGATCCATTTAACAATGTTCAACAGCAGCAAAATAAAAAAAGAAAAGAAAAGCATTACGAGCTTACCGTAGAGATAGTCGTGAGAAGGTGGGGCTGACGCGCGGAGACAGAGGTCGACAATGACGGACGCCGAGAAGAGAGAAGACGGAGGAAACGACGGACGATCCACGACCGAGTCGATAGGGTTCGCCGGCGATGAGGGAAGATGACGGAAACACCTAGATATCAACTGGGTTTTTGACGGCGACGAGGAACCAGAGGAGTCGCAACTTCGAAAACAAAAGAGAATACATTCGCGGGTTGGAAAAATAGGGTTATGAGAGATTTGAGGCGACCTGATTAGGCTTCAAGTCGCCTATATTAGAAAATAGGCGACTTGATCCAATTTCAGGTCGCCTCTTTTTCAATAATAGGCGACCGAAAAAAGGATCGGTCGCTTTTTTCCAAATATAGGCGACCAAACCCATTCAAGTCGCCTATATTTGACAATTTAATATTTTTTTTTTTGTAAAAACAACTTGGCATTGAAAATAGGCGACCTGAATGCGTTTCCGGTCGCCTATATTAGAAAATAGGCGACTTGATCCATTTTCAGGTCGCCTATTTTCTAATATAGGCGACCGGAAATGCATTCCGGTCGCCTATTTTGACAATTTTTACAATTTTTTTTTAAAAAACATGTCCCTTCAATGCTCGGTTTTGGTTTATGGCAAAATTTTTTTTTTTAATTGTCAAATAGATAGGCGACCTGAAAATGTATCAGGTCGTTTGTTTTTGGACAAATTATTCTTCAGGTTGCCTATTTTTTTCAATATTTGGTAATTTTCCGCGCGTAAACAAAATATCCCTCTGGCGCCATATTTTTTGGCATATTTCAGTCGTCTTGAAACATTATCAGGTCGCCTATTTTAGAAATTTTTTAACAATTTTTTTTATAAAAAAAACCCTATGTCCCTTCAATGCTCCGTCTCTGGTTTAAGAAAATTTTCTTCTTTGTAATAGATTTATAGGCGACCTGAAATGTGTTTCAGGTCGCCTATTATCGTACTTTTTACACTTATGGCGCGCAAACAAAATATTCTTCCATATTTCCCTCTGGCGCCAAATTTTTTAGCAGATTTCAGGCGTCTTGAAAAATTATCAGGTCGCCAAAATTGATTTTTTTTCAAAAAAAAAGTACATACCATGGCTCCAAAGGCAATTAAAGCGTCCTTAAAAAATTTAGGATGTCAAAAATTAATTTTAGAAGTCCTAAACAATTATTCGGGATGTTGAAGGCTCATTTTCCTTGTATATAATTACAAGATTGCCATTGGCCTCATTTGTTACTACCTATTTCTTATTTAGGACGTCTGCGGGGAAGTAATATCACATTTTTGTAGTAGTGTTTCTGGTGTCCTTATTCCAGGCTTTTGTTTTGTTGTAAAGCATTTTAGTGTCAAACATGGGACAAATCTCATAAACCTCGATTTGAAAATTGTATTAGAACCATTTACTGAGATTAAATTTGTGAGTGATGTAATCAGGATTCCAGATACTATTTTCCATCCCCTTTTGCCTCTAGCTGCTACCACACTTATCGAAACGACTCTCATAAGTATCAATACTCTTGCCCCTTAGTTTTTTTCCCCTATATATTCATATATTTTTCATATGTCTTTATCAATATTCTTCACATTCACTATATGGCTGTTATGTACCAGATGTTGTAGGACTTGTCACTGGTGTTCATGAACTCTTAAATATAGTGGACGAAAGAGAAACTATATACCAGTTCAATTTCGAAATTATGGATGAATGGTTTGATGGTTACTTCTTCTACTATGTCAATGTGAATATTCACTTCCTTTCTACTTTGTAGGGCAAATCCCTTCCATTGTTGTTTCAGAGGCTCCCTTGCTTTCTTTCCCTCAATTAGCTATGCTAATGTTTTGGACAAGGAAGATGTTGTTGCTTTGTTTTTTGTGAAGATGATTAGGACCGGCGGCTAGTGTTTTCCTTTTTAACACGTGAATTATTTTGTGTCCTTTTTACTTTCATCATATATATTTGCATTCCCTAACTTTATCCCGTTTACATTGCAAATGGGCAAACCATTTTCCTTAGCCATTGTGACATTTCTGAAGCTGTTTTTAATCACAACCATCATGTTGTTGTTGACTTTCGAGTGAAACTCAACCGTCTCTCTGCTTCCCATTTGACTCATGACAATGAAATTCCTAGATGGTCCCGCCATGACTTTCAAGTCTCTCCTTAACATAGTTCATCATTATGGATATTAGTCTTTGCTTTCACGTTTTTACAGCTTTCTGCCTGTTTTAAAGGATTGTTGTTAAAACTCCTCTTTGTTATGCTCTTCCAAACTTTTTGTCAATTGTAGTACCTACAATGTTTATTACTGTTTCAATGAACAATGAATGCTTCACGTTTTACGTTTGAATGTCATTTAATTCTTGGTTACTGACTAATTTCTTTATGTCAGTTTTATGTAGTTGAATCAATGATTTATCCGTTTTGTTTTTTAATAATGTGTGGATATGAACTTTTTTATTATTCCCCACATATTGTACCCTTTTATCAGTTATTAGTCCATGCTTCTTTTGGTGTAAAGCTTTTTCATAATTGAAAAAAAAAAAAAATCTATTTTTATCTGTTACAAATGAAGACGTTATTACATAATACAATGTGTTTTGTAATTTACTGAATATACTCATTTCATATAATAAAAGGATACTCTATTTGTTCTCAATGTGTGTTAATTAAAATTACCATTGCGTTGTCTAAATTTTTTTAGCATCTTATTAACACAAAACAATCATGCATCTTATTAACATAAGTCATTTTAAATTAAGTAACGGGTCAAATAATTATTCAGTTTTTATTCGAGTTATGCTACATGGAAGGTCAACAAATTTTCCGTTAATAATAATATCAAGATAACACTAAATTTAATAACGCTCAGTAACAATTATAAGGTTCTTGGAAATTAGTAGTAACAAAAGCCCATTTTCCTGCAATTGACTTTTATCACGCCCACATTATCTCACTTGTGTAATTTTACAGGGTTTTACTGTTACCTTTAAAATTAGACAGCGTAACTGAAAATGACAATTACAAAAACATGTATGCAAAATACTAGTCCTTCTTACATATTTTGTTTACTTTCCACCATGCATTAAATACAAAATTCCAACTACATAACTTAATGTATTATTATATAGAAGACTGTATTAAAATCATAATATACAGATTTTATCTTCATGTTGGGTGAATTTTGTATTCTTTTAAAAACTTTGTCTGTCCATTTGAATTCTTATCGCAAAAATCACAGTTGCCTTTTTTTTTTTATTTGTTAAATGTCGTTTTAATTTTTAACTTACTCCAGATGCCTTCCACCATTTGAACCGTCAAATCATAGTGCCCCTTCGATTGATACGCCGCTTCCCTTATTATTTATTGTCTACCTTGTCGGTTCAGTATTCCAATATCTCCACATATTTTTTAGGTTAACTCCAAAACTTCTTCCGTCTTGAAATGGCAATTAACATTAACGGCCAGTTTGCAGAATCTTTCTGAAGTTCCTAATGAAATCATCTTGAAGGTCAGACTTGATCGCACTGTGCATAGATATCTGTTACTTATCAGATATTATTAACTGTTTAGCCTCATGTTTTCAAACGGCATTAGAAAACCATTGGGTATTTTGTCCCTCACTTGAACCATCGCATTTATAGTGGGTATACTTTTCACGAACTGTGTGTATTTCCCATGCAGAAGCATGCTGACTGTTGTCATTATTTATCAGCTGTAATGAAGCATTGGACCAACTAATTGGCTACGGTATCATTATTAGCAATTAATGTTTTCCATCATTTACGATGCTTGCTTTGGCAAAGTACCAGTATGGCTATTTAATCAAGAGAGGTTATTAATCAAAAAAAAAAAAAAAAAATCAAGAGAGGTTCGCATTTTCATGTTGAGTTGCAATACTCGAACCCTATAATCTCCTTGTTATCATTTACCATATTGGGTACAATGACCACGTGTAATGTACTTTCTTTTCTAGCGCTGGATGGACAAAGAAACAACTGGCAGATCACAGTGAAGGTTGTGTCCAACTTCTGGGATATTCCCTATACCAAGATTCATCGTCCCATCACGTTCAATGTGCTCCTTTCAGATTCAAAGGTGTTTTTTTTTTTTTTTTTTTTTTTTTTTTTTCTGTGTGTAGTATGTTATCTTTACCTGTTTGTCTTTTTTATGTCACAACTCATCGATTTTTTATGCTTCCCTATTTATTGTAGGGTTACTTATGCTTGGCCGTATTACGTAGGTGAGATATCATACGTAAACTTTCGGGTGTCCTTATTCCAAGATTTTGTTTTCTTTTAAAGCATTTACTGTCGAACATGGGACAAATCTCATAAACCCCAATTTGAAAATTGTATTAGAACCATTTACTCAGATTAAATATGTTAGTCATGAAATCATGACTCTGGATACTATTTTCCAACCCCTTCTGCCTCTAACAGCAACCACACTTCTTGAAACGACTCTTATAAGTAACAACGCTCTACCTTCTTTTTAGCTTTTATATCAGTCCATTCATATATTTTTTAAATGTTCTTTACAATATTCTTCTTCTTCACAGTTCCTAGATGTTGTTGGCCTTGTCGCTTCTGTTCATGAACTCTCAGATGTAGTTGACGAAGGAGAAACTATATACCAGTTCACTTTTGAAATTATGGATGAATTGTTTGTTTGTTTCTTCTTATTTGTTAATTCTTCTACTATGTAAATGTCAATATTAATTTTCTTTCCGAAATCCCTTCCATTGTTGTTTCAAAGGCTTACCTGTTTTTTGGGCCTCAATCAGCTATGCCAATGTTTTGGACAAGGAAGATGTTGTTGTTGCTTTGGTTTTTGTGAAGATGATTAGGACCGGGGGTTAGTACGTTTTCCTTTTTTTCACGTTAATTATTTCGTCCTTACTTTCATCATATTTGCATTCGCTAATTTTATCTCGTTTACATTGCAGATGAGCAAATCATTTTTCTCAACCATTGTGACATATCAGAAGCTATTTTCAATTACGTCCATCATGCTGTAGTTAACTTTCGTGTCAAACTAAACCGTCTCTTTGCAACTCATTTGACCCTGGACAATGAAATTCCTGGATCTCGCCAATTCTTTGAAGTCTCCCCTTAATAGCATTTCATTATTCTGGAAATTTGTCTTTGCTCTTTGTATTTTACAACTTTCTGGCTGTTTTAGATAATTTGTTATTGCACCCTTCTTTGTAATGATAAATGTGCCAAACTTTGTGACTGTTGTAGTTTCTGTAAACATGGTTGCAACAATATTAAACGTTACAGGAACTACAATAGTCATAAAGTTTGGCAGATCATTACAAAGAGTGGTTGAATCAAAAATTATCTAAAACAGCCAGAAAGCTGTAAAATACAAAAAGCAAAGACAAATTTCCAGAATAATGAAACGCTATTAAGGGGAGACTTCAAAGAATTGGCGGGATGATCTAGGAATTTCATTCAAATGAGTTGTAGGGAGACAGTTTAGTTTGACACGAAAGTCAACTATAGCATGATGCACATAATTGAAAACAGCTTTTGATATGTCACAGTGGCTGAGGAAAATGGTTTGCCCATCTGCAATGTAAACGGGATAAAGTTAGGGAATGCAAATATGGTGAAAGTAAAAAGACACAAAATAATTCACGTGATAACAAGGAAAACACTAACCACCGGTCCTAATCATCTTCACAAAAAACAAAGCAACAATAACATCTTCCTTGTCCAAAACATTGGCATAGCTGATTGAGGCCCAAAAAACAAGTGAGCCTCTGAAACAACAATGGAAGGGATTTGCACTACAAAGTAGAAAGGAAGTGAACATTTGACATAGTAGAAGAATTAACAAAGAAGAAGTAACCATCAAACCATTCATCTATAATTTCAAAATTGAACTGGTCTATAGTTTCTCCTTCGTCCACTATATCTAAGAGTTCATGAACACCAGTGACAAGTCCTACAACATCTGGTACATAATAGCCATATAGTGAATGTGTAGAATATTGATAAAGACATACGAAAAATATATGAATATATAGAAGAAAAAAAACTAAGGGGCAAGAGTATTGATGCTTATGAGATTCGTTTCGATAAGTGTGGTAGTAGCTAGAGGCAAAAGGGGTTGGAATATAGTATCCGAAGTCCTGATTACATCACTCACAAATTTAATCTTAGTAAATGGTTCTAATACAATTTTCAAATCGGGGTTTATGAGAAAGTCTGTGTATTATCTCTCGCCTATGTAATACAGCCAAGCATGAGTAACCCTACAATAAGGAGGGAAGCATCAATAATCCATGAGATCTGAAATGAAGAACAAATATTTAGAAAAATATCAAACTTAACACAGAAAATATACCTTCGAGTCTGGAAATACAACATTGAACATAATAGGACGATGCATCTTGGTGTATGGAACATCCTTGAAGCTAGACACGACCTTCACAGTAATAGACCAGTTGTTTGTTTGTCCATATGGTGAAAGAAAAGACAATACATTACAAGTGCTCATTGTATCCAATATGGAAATTATGACAATAAGATTATAGGGTTTGAGTTTTACAACTGAAAGTAAAATTGTGAACCAGTCTGGATTAAATAGGCAAAGTTTGGCATAGCTCCTTGCAAGTGGAGTTCCTTAGTAAATGATGGAAAACACTTACTGCGAAGATGGAAGGCGTTGCCGCTTACTTCGGCCAATGTTTAAAGAGATATGATAAATAAAGACGACAATAAGCATGCTAATACATGGGGAATACACACAGTTGGTTGAAAATATACACACTATAAATGTGATGGTTCAACTGAGGGACGAAATACCCAATGGTTTTCTAATGGCATTTGAAAAAATGAGGCTAAACAGTTAATAATATCTGACAAATATAGGTGTGGACTATTTGTGGGTAATTCCAGGTCATATCGAGTAAGGTTGAAGGAAATGTACAAGTTGGACACACAGATGGACCAATCACTGATGGGCTAAGAGGTTTAGTAGTATATATTTGATGATTGATGATTGATATGAACTCCGAGGTATATTAATTTACATTTTTCAACCATGAATTTAAATGTCATAATGAATTTAGCAAACTTATCCGTGTGCCACAAGTCAAATTTAAAAATATTAATCTGCATATTTTTTCATGGGTGAAATGGCTTTGAGTTATTTATGAGTTATCAAGTCTCGATCCCCAGGCATTTGCGTTATTTTAATCTTCAACCTTTACATATACGAATATAAACATATGATTGAAAATAAAAAGGCAGCTTTGCTTTCAAAGTCTCAATCACAAATTAAATAACAATAACATCAACATGGAGATTAAGTAATACGTACAAATCATGCACACATATATATCACATATGACCACAAAATAAACATGTCTAAGGTAACAACGTAAGGTTCATGCCAATCACAATTCCATTATTTCAAGGGAAATGATCAGACATGGTTTCCTTACCTGCAACAAATAAATCTAAAAATGAGATATAACAATCATTAAATATAAGATAAAATATAATAAGTAAAATTACACTCAAGCACCAACTTTGATATGCTTAAGATAAATAACTCGATCGATCAGTTCATTAGCATATAAGCATTGGGTTGAAAGAAAGCAATTTTGTTATTTCGTCATAAATATGGAAAGTATAAATTACTCCACTTTGAAACTGTTGTTATTGTTTAAGATTGCTAAAAAATATATATCAGAAGAGAATGAAATGACAAGATAGTGCCGAGTTACATAAATTAGGCTAAGAAGGAAGAACGAGGACACTATAGTTTGTTATAAAAATAGTAATAATTTTGCGATACATGTAGCAGCGCAGTTACAAAAAGTGTTAATTGGGTAAAAAGAAAGAGATAAGCAATGACCAAATCAAAGAACATAGTTTCGAGCAAAAAAAAATCAAAGAACATAGTGATATCGAATAAAAAAGAAAAGAAAATCATACCAGAGATAACGAATAATGAAAGACTATATATAGTCATCATATCTTTGATATGCTTTTTTTGTTGGGTGTGGAAGTTGATTTTGTTTAGCCCAAAAAAGCATCCTAGAGATTGGAATGTCCCAAGTGGCCCAAACAGCCTCAGAATAATATGAACTGGTGTCTATAGTTAAATATTATCTGGACATTCCTTTATTTTTTGTTGTTAGGCTCAAGTGTCTTCTAGGAAGTAATCATCTTCAAGTCATTGTCGGTCAGACACTGTGAGGGACTAAACCCATTTCACTAGACCCAATAATTTCAATTGGCTGTGTGTCTTGAGAGCTTCCAATCAAGTCTTGAATGACTTCAATGTGAATTCTGGAGCCCAAGATATGAACCCCAAAATTAGCGTCACATTAACATCTCATTACGGTGATAATTAGTTTTATTAACCTTTTACGCGGCATGAACGTGTGCAGAGATGAACATACCTTGCGTGAGTACGAAATCGGACAACAAATAAGGAATTTCATATCACAAATTTAACACTGAAATTTCGTAATTTAATTTGAAGTTGAAGAGGACAATGTGGTCTTTTCGAATTCATGACAAATTAGAGCTACTGCTAAAGGACTTTGCTATATTTTTGTAAATTTACTAGAATTATTTGTAAATAAGTCCGGCATACTTATGTAATTTTTCCTGCATTGATTCAATGATCTCCCGCCCACAACCACACCCTTGCGTATTTGAAGTATATTTTTTGCGTCTCATCCTATTATATTTTCTATTTATTCATTAGGAAATGAAATGCGTGTTCTCCATAAATATTAAACAAAAAGAAAGTCAATTTTTCATGGTTTTTTTTTTTTTTTTTAAGTTTGAGAAATCTTATCATAAAAGAGAATTAATGATAATATGCCAATAAATGAGCACGGGAGGGAAATTCTTCCTGAAAAATAAATATATGAGTAAAGAGTGTGTGCATACCAATAGTACACGATTCATTATTAATTAGAACAAAATAAGGACTTATAGCATGATTAATTTAATTTTAAAAGAAATACTCCTCCGATCCTAAATATAGGATATAATTTGTAGTGTAAATTGCACACTATTAAAACAAACTATATCCTATATTTAAGACCGGAGGTAGTAGTATTTATGTATGGATTTCTGAAAAAGAAGAATATTAAAAATTTCAAATTTATCTTCGAAATTTGTTTAACTTGGAAATAATTATGTATTAATTTTTGTATACATCTATCATATAAAATTGATAAGTAGCAGCGTTAATAATATTCTTTGAGAGTAATTTGTATTTTAAAATAGAAACAAATTAAATATCAGTAATTTTACGTTTGTGTGTAACTCACTCAGTCACACTCGCTTTCCCCAGACAGCGTCCCTTTTTCTTGTTATTTTCCCTTTTTGTAATTTCACTAAACAAAACAAAACTAATGATGAAAACCGAAAAAGAAAGAATCTATATAATGAGACTCAAGGTTGTAAATTTATTTTTTTTAAAATGGTTACTAATTATTTGACTGCCGAGCAGGATGTGGGGGGGGGGTGTTGGAAAAACTTCCTTGCAATTCTTAGAAAACTTATTTCGCACTTTACTGTCATCAAGAAGTTAAACATGTTAATCTGGACCAGAAAATAAGTTCGCACCATGAAGGGGGTGTTGGATTTTGTGTCTAAATTCCAAAGGGTTGTCACCGCCGGTCACATCGGTTTGCAGGTGCAATCCGAAGTTTTTTTTGTAGTGGGTATTGTTTGCCACCGCCGGTCACATTGGTTCGCAGACAGGAATTCATCTAGCCATTTCGTCATCTACAAATAGACAAAAAATCCAGTCAATTTTTGACTAGATTTTAAACTCTCCGGTTTCATACATATATTATTTTGGATTTTGCCATAATTTCATATACTGTGCGATTCCTTTGACATTTAGTTGTGTTCGTGGGGCCTCCGGATTGATAGCGCCTTCTTTCTGGAGACATAATTCATTCTATCCTAGGAGACAATTGTTCGAGATCCTTCGACATCAATATAAAGGAAACAAATTGTCTTAAAGGGGCAACATCTGTTGGACTCGGATTTCATTATCTTTTATGCATCTGATTCGCATGAGTTTTACTCTTATGCATAATTATTATATGTTCAGAGTCCCATGTTATGAAAATTCCGATTTTAAAGTCAACACGGGAATTATTATTAATATTGGAATGAGACAAAAGAAAAATATTACATAAAACACAACACAAAAACAAAAGCCAGATACGTAATAATACTACCTCAGGGCCTATTTATTTTTTATAATTATATTACTAATAAGGCAAAGAGGTAATATTAAGATTTTGGTAATGCAGAATGGTCACACATAAGAGAGAATTGGTTCCAAATCACCGAAGCGGGGGCATAGGTTGACGTCGGCATAGAGATGATGTGGCTTTTCGTCTAGAGCCAGCCACTGGTTCACCGGAAATTTTACATTCTTAGATACACCACCGCTGACGGTGATTTCGACGTAATCCAAGTACCACCCTGGCTTGTATCCTGCACCGTTGGAGGTGACGGTGATGGCGCAAACATTGACGCAAGTGGCCTTGCCGCTAAAGACGTCAAGGTTGCCCCGCTCGAAGTATTCGTGACCGGGTCCCATTATTCCCCAACCTTCGAGGTTGTTGACGGTAAAGCTATTTCCGTTAGACGCCATTAACTTGAGGCTGATCATGGAGTCCGTTCCTGCACTACGGCGATCTCCTGTCTTAACTCTCACAACATATTGGCACTGCTGCTGCGTGCATATTAAACTTTTAGATATAGATATATTTTTAGTTTAAGCTAATTTGATAAAATCTATCTCAAGGTTATATACCCTCAATTCCTTGTACAATTAATTGACGTGGGACTCTTAATATATTCTAATAATGCATGCAGTGACACACACACACACACACACAAAATAGGTAGAAGAGAAAAGCTTACAAGAGAGCAATTACTTACAGAATTAGCCATTGCAGCAAAGCTCACGAGTAGTGAGATTAGAAAAGCAAGACAAGACAATTCAACTCTAAGAGCCATTTTTGTTTTAGTTTGTGACGCTTTTGATCGATGCTGAGAAAACCTATTTTCATGCCTTTATATATAGGGCGACGTACATGGTGATGAGAGTATAACATTATTGCTTTCTTTTTAAATAATGTCACTTGGCAAATTAAGTCATAATGCGCCCTCCAAAATGGACCAGACATGAAATCCTGGTGAAGAAACCAATTCAGAATTACAATGATGGACAATTTATAGCATGAGGAAAAAAATTTGGGTTCTCTCATTTTTCTCTTCCTTTCTTTACATCTTATAATCTCAACTCCACCATCAAATTAAAAAATGGATGTTTCAGATTCACTATTTCATAAAATGATTATTTTAAAAATAACTAAACAAATTTAAACTCTTCAAATCTAATCTACATAATTCATAACCGCAATGTACACAAAAGAAAAAATATTTATAGAGGGAATCAGTTTGTTTACTTTAAAAGTTAGCCAGCGAAGGTCTTAGAAGAGACTTGCGCTTTGGTTAACAGTGGAAATTAACCTAGCCCTGAGGAAGCATCAGAATGTAGGAAGAAGGGTTTTTATTTCCTTACGGAGGTTATTGTAAAAGTTTTATAAAATATTACTCGTAAATAGGAACAATCCGTTTTTTTTTTTTTTTTTTAAAGGTAGATATGAGATTCTAAAAAGATAAGAAGAAAAAGGATTTTAAAAATATCATCCTCCATTATAGTCATGGATAATATTTAATATATTAGCTTCGATGCTAATTATAGAAGTCAAACAGCAAGAAGTTTACTTTGAACATAAATATAACCTCTCTAGCCTCTGGTCCTATATATAAGTTACTTTTAGCATGTTTCATACAGACCAAAAAAAAATAAAGGAAAAAAAACCCTTAAACCTCATTAACTCTTCCATAAAATTCAGCAACTTTTCAACTTTACCCCTATTTAATATACATTATATCCCATGAGAACAAATCAATACAATAATAAATAAAGGGGAAAATTGTACATTCATATGCAAAATTTTCTCTCTCTACCTTATATATAGGATGAAAAAAATTTGTTATCTCTATGCCCTATACATAGAACCAGAGGAGTATATACCTCAATCAACTTTGTTTGCTTAATTTATGATTTTCCCCAAAAGTGTGTTCCCATTGATTGCACATAAGGCATCAATTAGCAGCAACTTTTAGTCCCAAATATAAGGCACCAACTGCCTCTTCAATTACATTTTACTCACTTCACTCTTGTTATTAATTGGGGTTCAAAGTTAGAAAAATTAATTCGCATGCATCATTGAAAGAGAGCAAAATTGAAAAATTTAAGACAAATTTAATGACTTAACTATCCTTTTTCGGTTTGTGAGAATAATTACTATGTAGTGTCTTATAATACTAAGAACGAGAGGGAGTTCTACACAACTTTGCATTAATTAATAATTACAGGCGCTAGTGGATCATGTTGTATATAATAAATTTATCATTAGATGTTTTCTTTTGGACCTGATATCATTAGATAAATATGAACTACATTAATTGTAATCCTTAAATAATTATGATGTAGTACACGCCAAATAATGATGTACTTCAATTTGGCAAAAATATTATGTGCATTTTATAAAATGATTTTCCCTAATTTATTAATTCACGCCTCTCATAATTGAGTTAGCTCATTTTTTATTTCAACTGATAATATTTTATAAAAATGAATTAATGACAACGTTCCACACACCCTCCTTCTGCTACGAGATTTGCCAGAGTACGTGCTTATCTTTGGCTGCCCTTTCTTTCTTTAGTCAAGTGTACTGCTTATCATCCCATACAAGTGGACCATGTTGTACATAATAATCTTATCATCATATGCAAATTAGCATTAATTATGATCATTAAATAATTATGGTTAGCACTTTATTAAAATTAGCTTTGAATATGTACGATCTGATACCTAGTACGTAAGGCAATTTGCTCTCAATAGCAATATCGTTAAATCCAATTTAATTAAAACGCCTTGTTTCATTGAATCTCGCTGTATGATATATTACATATATTTTTTTATTATTTGTTCTTTGTGTAATCTCTATATATAAGTGACACTAGGAGGGCTTGACACGGATCAATCCATATTTCAAAAATTATATATTTATATATATTGGCGTACACCTCCAGAAAATTGTTCAGACTTTAATCAATTTGCTCTTTTGTTTTGCATTCACGGTAGCTCAAATAGCATTATACTAAGGGGGTGATATCCCTTCCACTAGTAACAACACTTGTTGATCAATATGTTTATTTTAATCCATTTTTATTTTTATTTTTTGATACACGAATCTATTTTTATTAGTTATATCACCCTTAAAATGTCTCGTGCACATTAATGACTATATTTATTTATATGGGACAGAATATCGTCTCGGTACGTGGTTTTGAAAAATTCAAAGAAGCCAAATACACGTCTTCATTCAATTTGATGAGAATAAATGAATAATAGTGACGGCAACGAGGGTTGATGCTGGGTTAACTTTATGTCTTTAGATCTGAAAAAACTGTCATATTCAAATGAAAAGGTCCTAAAACAATTTTAGTCTTTTAAGTTTTGCATAAGGTATACTTTTAGTTCCTTAATTTTATAATATATACTTTGGTCCTATATTTCTAACACCGTAAATGTTACTAACAGAGAATGTTGATATATTGAACTCAAGTGATGACCTTGTAACTAAGAAAACATATTTAAGTTTTAATTTTTAATATGACATATCAAACTAAAATAAACTGACAAATTGCTTCAAATAAAATTGAGGTTTTACTATTTGTGGTATTAAACTAAAATTTTATAGTACAATCAAAGTTTTGATATTGACTACTTCATTAGGTTTTTAGGTATTTTTCAATTTACACATTTTAAATATTTAAGATTAATAGAATTTAATTACATGATCATCTCTTAAGTTTACATAGTTATCAATTGAGTTTGTTGCAGGGGCGAAATCGGGGGTCTAGGGGTGGCTCCCCCTAAAATTACAGAATTGGACCCAAAATTTTAGGAAATTATGGTTTAGCCTTATAAAAATTTCAATATTTTCACTTTAGTCCATATTAAAAAGTCTCATGGAGGGACTAAAATGAAAATATTGAAATATTTATGAGGCTAAAGCATAATTTCCTAGAATTTTGGGTCCAATTCTGTAATTTTCGCCCCTAATTTCAAATGTTGACTCCACTGGGTTTTATTCTGTAATTTTTGCCCCTAATTTCAAATCTTGGCTCCACCCTGATTTGTTACGTCAGCATTTTCTATTAGCAACATTAACTGTGGTGGAATTATAAGACAAAAAGTATATTTTAAAAAGTTAAGGGCCAAAAGTATATCTCATATATATTTAAGGGGTTTAAACTTCTCATGTTGCATGAGAAGAAGAAGATTCCTACATACACACATGAAATAGTGGGACCCACATATATATAATACTAATTATATATATGTGGGTCCCACCATTTTATGTGTGTGTGACATGAGAAAACACTTCTCCTACAACATGAGAAGTGTTTTTCCCTATATTTAAAGTACTAAAGTATATGACAACTCTCCATTTTATTATATATTTTCACACTTTATTTAAGGATTTTATCATAATTATTGAGTTTAAAATGCCTTCATTGTTATTAATTGAGATTAAGAGTAAATGCATAGAATTAGAACAAAAAATGGCAAAATTTTTATAATCATTGTAATTATTTTTCATCGTTGATTTTTGAGAGGGTTTGAAGTTGGTTTAATTGTTTTTAATTCTAGGAGCTTGAAAAATTAGATTAAATATGAAAATGGCAGTTTGGAACTCTAAATTTAGAAATGACGTTTTCTGACCACAAATTTCAAAAATGCCAATTTATAACAAGAGAAAAAAATTTGGATTCTCTCATTTTTCTCTTTCTTTCTTTACTTCTTATAATCTCATCTCTACCATCAAATTAAAAGATTCACTATTTTATAAAATTATTATTTTAAACATAACTAAAAAAAGTTAAACTCCTAAAATCTAATAAAAATCTAATATACACCATTCATAACTGCAATATAGACAAAATAAAAAATTAATTTACGGAGGGAATCAGTTTGTTTACTTTAAAAGTTAGTCAGCGAAGGGCTTAAAAGAGATTTGCGCGTTGGTTAACAGTGGAAATTAACCTAGCCCTGAGGAAGCATCAGAATGCAGGGATAAGCGAAGAAGCGTTTTTATTTCCTTACCGAGGTTATTGTAAAAAATTTATAAAATACTCCCTCCGGTCCTAATTATAAGATAATATTAGGACATTGGTTTTGGTCCTAATTATAAGACAACATTCTAATTTTTATCAATTTCTTCCTATAATATCCCAATTTTATCCTCTCAAGTGTGTTTGGTTCTTAGTGAGTATATGTATATGGATGCGTAGACTTTTACAATCAATGAAACATTTAAAGATATGTGTGTGTGTCATGCATGTCATGTCTGCTGTCATGCATGTCATGTCTGTATGTGTTTCTATATATGTATATGTGCGTGTGTCTACACACAAATATATATAGACACACACATATATACATGTGTGTGTGTATACATATATATATATATATTTATATATGTATGTGTGTGTGTGTGTGTTTTTTTTCTGTGTATTATGTATGTATATGTGTGTGTGTCTCTATATATGTATATATTTGTGTGTCTACACACAAATATATATAGAATGTGTGTGTACATATATGTATGTATGTATATATTTGTGTTTCTATGTACAAATGTATATATGTGTGTGTGTGTGTATAAATATATGTATAAATATATTTGTGTCTCATCAAATAAATATGTGTATATATATATATATATATATAAACACACACACAACTGCGTGTGTGTGTGTGTGTTTTATATGTGTGTGCATATATATGTGTGTGGATGTTTGTACACACACATAATTATATATATATATATATATATATATGTATTCATACACACACACATATATATATATAGTAAGACCATTATTTCAATTAGGTAGTGTGTGGGAAGGAAAATTTTATGTTGGAAAGATGTGGTATGAGCTATTGATTCATTTTTACTTATGTCATTTTAAATTTATATAAGGGCACTTTAAGAAAATGAGTAAAATTAACTAATTTAACATCTTTCCTTAATCTCCACAAAATCGATTAAATATGTCCTATAATTAGGACCGAATGGAGTATTAAATAGGAACAATCCCTTTTTTTCTTTAAAGGTGGATATGAGATTCTTAAAAGATGAGGAGAAAAAGGATTTTAAAAGTATCATCTTCCGTTATGTCGTGAATAATATTTAATATATTGGCTTCGATACTAAATATAAAAGTCAGACAACAAGTTTACTTCGAACTTAAATATACCTCTCTGGCCTCCCTCTGGTCCTATATATAAGTCACTTTTAGCATGTTTCATACAGAGAAAAAAAAAAAACCTTAAGCCTCGTTAACTCTTTCATAAAATTCAGCAACTTTTCAATTTTACCCTTATTTAATATAGGGTTAAGGTGCATTTTTACCTTTAAAGTATACACTCGGGAGCAATTTTGCCCCCCGAAGTTTTCAGCGTAGCAATGTTGCCCCGAAGTTTCAAAAACGGAGCAATGTTGCCCCTCCGTTAAAAACCCTAACGGTCACCTAACGTTGACCGCTAGTTGACTGTTAAGGTTTTTAACGGAGGGGCAACATTGCTGTTTTGAAACTTTAGGGGCAAAATTGCTACTTTTTTTGGGAGCAATATTGTCCCTAAAGTTTCAAAACGGATCAATGTTGCCCCTCCGTTAAAAACCCTAACGTTGACCGTTAGGGTTTTTAACGGAGGGGCAACATTGCTGCGTTTTGAAACTTCAGGGGCAACATTGCTATGCTTGAAACTTCAGGGGCAAATTTGCTCCTGGGCGCATACTTTAAGGGCAAAAATGCACCTTAACCCTATAATATACATTATATCTTATGAGAACAAATCAATAATAAAAGGTAGCAAAATTTTCTCTCTCTACCTTATAAATAGGATAAAAAAATTTCTTATCTCTTTGCCCTATATATTGAACCAGAGGAGTATACCTCAATCAACTTTGTCTGCTTAATTTATGATTTTCCCCAAAAGTGTCTTGCCATTGATTGCACATAAGGCACCAATTAGAAGAACCTTTTAGTCCCAAATATAAGGCACCAACTGCCGCTTCAATTACTCCCTCTGCTCTTTATTATAAGACACTAACTAGTAATTTTATTTGGTCCTTTTATAAGGCACTTGCTTGTTCCTAATGAGCATTGATTATCTTTTTCCATATATGCCCATAATTAATAAGGGTAATGGGTGAGAGTAATAATTAATATGATATTAGAGTTTAGTACAATTAGTATGGGTAATATTGGAAATTACATAATTCTAGGACAACTTTGTTGATTTTAACTGTTTTTCTTGGTTTATGAGAATTGTTAGCTGGTGCCTTATAATAAGGACTAGAAGAAGTACTTTTTACTCACTTTACTCTTGTCATTAATTGGAGTTAAAAGTTAGAAAAATTAAGTCGCATGCATCATTTAAAGAGGGGAAAGTTGAAAAAATTTATCCATTTAAGACACATTTAATGACTTAACTATCCTTTTTGATCAATTTGTGAGAATTAGTATTTAGTGTCTTATAATACTAAAAACTAGAGGGAGTTGCATACAACTTTGCATTAATTAATAATTACAGGCGCAAGTGGATCATGTTGTGTATAATAAATTTATCATTAGATGTTTTCTTTTGGACCTGATATCGTTAGATGAATATGAACTACATTAATTGTAATCCTTAAATAATTATGATGTACTACACTCTACACCCCAAATAATTATGTACTGCAATTTAATTGGCAAAAATTTATGTGCATTTTATAAAATGATTTTCCCCAATTTATTAATTCACGCCTCTCATAATTGAGTTAGCTCATTTTTTATTTCCACTGATAATATTTTACAAAAATGAATTAATGACAACGTTCTACACACCTTCCTTCGCTGCCCTTTCTTTCTTTAGTCAAGTACTGCATATCATCCTATACAAGTGGACCATGTTGTGCATAATAATCTTATCATCATATGCAAAGTAGCATTAATTGATCATCAAAGAATTATGGTTAGCACTTAGACCTTATTAAAATTAGCTTTGAATATGTACGATCTGATCCGTAGTACGTAAGGCAATTTGCTTTAAATAGTAATATCGCTTAATCCAATTTAATTAAAACGCCTTGTTTCATTGAAACTCGCTGCATGATATATTACATATTTTCTTTTTTATTTGTTCTTGACACTCGGAGGGCGTGACACGGATCAATCAATATTTCAAAAGAATATATATATATATATATATATATATATATATTGGCGTACGCCTCCAGAAAATTGTTCAGACTTTAATCAATTTGCTCTTTTGTTTTGCATTCACGCTAGCTCAAATAGCATTATACTAAGGGGGTGATATCCCTTCCACTAGTAACAACACTTGTCGATCAATTTTTTTTTTTTTTGATACACTAATCTATTTTTATTAGTTATATACTTATATCCCCTTAAAATGTCTCTTGCACATTAATGACTATATTTATTTATATAGAACAGAATATCGTCTCAGTACGTGGGTTTGAAAAATTCAAAGAAGCCAAATACACGTCTTCATTCAATTGATGAGAATAAATTCATAATGGTGACAGCAACGAGGGTTGATGTTTGGGATAACTTCATCTGTCTTTAGATATAAAAAACTGTCATATTCAAATGAAAAGGTCCTAAAACAATTTTAATTGTAAATTATGGATAAATGATCGTAAATTATCTTCACAAAGTTGCAAGTAAGGATTATTCTGGTCTCTGGGTTCTATGTGAAGCCCTCTGGTTGGTAAGTCAATATTATAATATTTTCTAAATAAATTTTGCTGTCTTACTATATTTCTAATTGCTAAAAGTTCGGCTGCGAATCTCCACCGGTCTCTTTCAATAATTTCAACAGCTAAAGTATACTTTTAGTCCTTTAATTTTGATTGATGTTTCTATCTATTTCTCTCATTTTCACTAAGAACAAACACATGGCTATTTAGAACTGAGCATGGAACCCATAACCCATGAGCCCACTCAAAACCCAGTGTAATTGAGCTATATTGAAACCACGCCCAAAAGACTTTATAATGGGTCGGGTTCTAAGATTTAAATAGGCGGGCTATAGATGGGCACACTTGCGGGCTCCCCATACCCGTTCATTTAGTGTAATTTTTTTATTATTAACTACCCATGCCATTTCGCACGTAAAGTCATTCCCTGAATTCCTTCCTATTCGTGTATTAGGCCATCTCTATTCCCTAACCATAATGGCCATTGACTATCAATCTCACTCTCATTCTCTCTCTCTCTTTGTGGCTCTGTATATTCAAACTTGTGAGTTGCTAATGACTCTACATGTCATTTAGAGAAGATTTTAGAAGTGGATAAATATCTTCAAACTGACTTAGTTGGCTTTCGTGATCCAAAATTTGATGTTTTGGCATGGTGGAGAGTGAATGCTTCCAAGTATCAAGTTTTAAATCTGTTGACACGTGATTTGTTGGGTATACTAGTATCTACAGTATCTTCAAAATTAGTTTTTTGTACTGGGGTCAAATACTAGATTCTTTCCGGAGCTCCTTGTCTTCAAAGATGGTTGAGGCACTCGTATGTGCTCAAAATTGGCTATTCAAGACACCCCCTAAATATAAAGACCTTCATATTGATAATTTTGATGAGAGTGCAAGTGTTGTTACTAGTATTTTCAATAACATTCTCAATTTTTATTTTTTTATTTCATATTAGATTATTTATGATATGTTTTCTCTTCACTTATTTTGCAAAGAAAGATTTAGTGTCCGGAGCTATAGTCCCTTCCTCAAGTGAATATGAAGATGATGAAGACTAAAGCATGCAGATTCAATAAAAGCATGCCATTGTGTTAATCTATGAACTTGTAGAGTTGTAGTTGTAATACTTTAATTTAAAAGTTGGAGTTTCAACATCAAAATTATGTAATGATGGTACTTGTCTAAATTTATATTATTTTGTGTGAATTGTGATTACTGAATTTTGAAGATTCAGATTTCAGAAATTGGAATGATGAATTTGGATGGATGCTTAATGCTTATGTATGTTTTATTTCATAAAAAATAAACAAGTCAAATGTAAATGGGTTACCCAAAACTCAGTTATTAGCCTGCCCATTTATGTGCTAGCCTGTTTACACGGGTTTAAATGGGTTGAGGTATGGGTATGGGCTAACCCATACCCATTAAAATTTAAATGGACAGGCTATGAGTTTGACCTCGGGTGCCCATTGCTCTACCTATGTTATTAGACTATTACCATATCGCTTCATGTTTAAAATTGATTACTTAAAGTCATTTAAATAATTCATAGAAAATTAGAAATGATATTGATGGTTAAAAAAAAAAAAAAAAAAATAATAAATGTGTATATGACAAATGTGTATAAAAAAAGGGGGGGGAATGCATTATCGAAAAAGGAAAGTCGTTAAATTAACAAATTTACTTAATCTCAATTTATTTCATTTTTCTATTCATACAAATTAATGAACTAAAAGCAAGACATATCCTTATCAAAAGGTCATCAATGTTATTAAATTTATATGCTCTTTTTTATAAACCATACAAAAATTATTTAAAAGGGAATTTTTAAGAGAGCAGTCATATTTTTAGGGCACAAAATATACAAATAAAACACATAGAAATTTTATGTTCATCACTAGCTTTGTGGAGCCCATATATTAAACTTCATACTTACTCCTCTTATAAATATAAGACTTATTGGCGAGCCTTCTCACACTCCACAAGGGGGACAACCATGCACTCTATATTTGGATGACCCACACCGGCGTATTGTTGCCGATGGTCTTGTTTACCTAGGACAAACCACACACCACAATATGCAAATTCCACAAGACCAACGTAGGGTGACTCTGAAAAGTGTGCGAGAAGGGGAAGAAAAGACAGCCATCCCAATTGATGATGAGGAAGTTCCCATGCTAGGCGCTGCCACCACATCGTTCATCCTTTGGCCGCATCATCTTATTCAGATGGGGACAACACCTCTAATGGTAGGAAATACATTACTGATTGACGATTAGTAGGGTTTTTAGGATTGATTTTCATTGCTAACCCACTCATAATCTGTTTATTATGTTTTCATAGCATGAACAAGTCTGTGGCGATTTCTATACTTAGCACAAAGAGTTCTACCGGACATCGTCTCTATAGGCTTGCAGATGCCTCCGTGCATTGTCGGTCTGGGACAACCTTTTTTTGTTTAATATATTCAACAACATTTATCATTTTATTTCGATCATAGTGTCTGCCACGACATATGCAAAAAGGGAGACCGATTGGGTTCATATGGATTCTTGTGTCCTGGAAGCACGGCTTCGGCTCGCAATATCTTAGCCAGGAGGGCCATTTATGTTGGTTTAACAATGGGCGACCTACAATCGTCTTGTTATCTAGCGCCAATACATGAAAGGTGCAATTTTTTTTTGTCTATATAAGATTTTTAAGAATAAATTACTTTCTTATCTTAGTTTAATATTAATATGTATATGTTGTAGTGGTCATTGGACCCTATGTGTTATTTGTCCCGCCAAGAATGCATGTTATTGGTTCGATTCCGTAGGTGGCAGGCCAACCGAGGATATCAAAAACATGTTTGCCGAGTAAGTAAATTTTTGTCTAAATCATCGATTCTTCTTTTAAATGAATTGTTTTCATGTCTGTTAATTTCCATTTTAATGATGATAGGGGTCTTAAGACATATAGACGACTTTTTGGAGCACGAGAGCGGGTGGACCGAAGTGGTTTTATCCGAAGGTAAGTAGTTTCAATTCAAGTTTTTTACGAGACACAATAGCTTTCGTTTTAACAATTTGTTTTTGATTTATAGTGCCATCAACAACCAGGGAACACCGAGTGCGGATACTACGTTATCAGTTGGATGCAATCTATCGTTTTCACCGGACATACTACTGGCTTTCAAAACATACGTAATGCTCCATGATCCTCAAATGATGATATTTTTTGTTGTGGTACTTCAGTTGTTAATTATTTCATTCACTTAATTGGTTTATCTTATACCTTGTTTTCCAATTTACGCTTTTTGGTATTGAGGATCCGTACTCACGGATGACATCGATTCGATTCGAGACATATTAGCTAGATATCTTCTTGAACATGGCTCAATGTGAATAGGCAAGTCATTACTTGTTAGGGTGATTGTCAATGTGAATAGGCAAGTCATTGGGTTGATTAAAGTAGCTCAAACTCAATGTTGAAATTTAGAGAAAAAAGGTTAAATGTTAATTGAACATATGTGTATAGAGTTGCTGTGCTGGGTTTGCTAGCTATGGATATTTATTAACTTGACTTGAACTATATCAGTGTTATTGCCAATTGAAGGGAATGTTGATACTATCTAATTGCTGCATTAAATTGTTAAAGCTGTTGTGAAATTTTGGAGATTAATTGCCTCCAAATGTGAGACAATTTTGTTGTCATAGTGGTGCTTTATTTATTGTTTTGGTCTAGTTTTAGTAACCTAAATCTAGTTCAAACCTGAATTTTCTGCTCTTGAATTTACTGAAAGTTTCTGATTGCTACACTTTAACTCATTATCAAGTGACATTGCTGAACTTGTCTTCCTGGGCTCTGCAGTTGAAGTTTTCTCTTGGAGTTGTTGATATTCTTGCATCCTTGATATTCTTGTTGGCCAATTTGTTGGAAGTTGTGAATTTGATTGAATTGATTTTGTTGAATTGAGCTGAATATATTGTTCATCTATTGTCATTCTTATGCTCTTGTATGTATAAGCCAATATTCTCTTGAACTCTTTGTTGAAGTCACTTTTACATGTTCAATTTTCTTATTGAACCGTGCTGCATTATTCATTGTTATTTCACCTTCTTTGGATAGAATGCACATACATATAAGTTCATATAGTCATACTGGGCATATGCACTTATTTTTTGAAGTGCGCTTGTATTCAGTTTTGCAGCAAATTGGCCAATACATAACAAGCATAATTTTTTTAAAAAAAGAAAAACTAATAATAGGCAACCTGAATAGAATTCAGGTCGCCTCATGCCGCTTATGAGGCGACCTTAATTCTATTCAGTCGCTAAATATGATCAAAACAACGACACTCTCCTAGACGTCCCTTTGAAAAGGGACGTTAATTGGGTATTATTTAGGTCCTTTTTTAGGTATTTTGTAGTAGTGAATAATAATAACCACTGAAGCTCAATGTATCAAAAGATACTTTACAAGTGAAAACTGAAAGAATAAGTGTGAGACTTGAATGCAATTCGTTTTCAGCAGATTGGTTGTTGAGAAACTTGAATGCAGCTCTATTTATATCAAGAGAGCATTAAATGACCGTTGAAATCCCTAATGTAACCATTGGAGACATTCAGCAAGGATTAGGGAGTGCTTAGGTCTTCTTCTCTCACTACTCTTTGCTTAATCCACAGAAGTTTATGGTTGACTTCTTGAATATTAATTGGTTGGAAGAGCAGCTACTGGATGTGGAAAGCATACATTAATCCTTTGGTAACATGTGCAGAATGATTGTCCAAAAGGATGCAACATTTCTGGACTTTGCATTTAATAAGCTGATGTCACTTTTTGCTTTTGCTTTTAACCTTCATTTAATATCCTTTAAAACATCTGAAACTCACTAACAAAGTGGTTAAACATAGCTATGAATGTTAATGAATGATAATAGGAAGTATTAAGATTAAACAAGAAGGTTTCACAAATTCGTCAGATTCGAAATTCAAACTCTGCAACACAAACTCGAGTTTGTTCATCAAAATTAGAGTTTGTCACTATGCACCAATAGCAAAACTCGAGTTTCCAAAACAAAACTTGAGTTTCCTTCTTCTAGAGAGGAACGTCGCGATTTGAGCTCTGGACCATAGTTTTGAAGAGAATTCCAAACTCGAGTTTTCATTTCCAAACTCGAGTTTTGAACTTTTGACATGTTAAATCAATTTTAGTCCAAAACGTCAAAACTTGAGTTTTCATTCAAAATTGGAGGTTTTAAAACATTGAAAAAGAGCAAAGCTCTCGGCTTGGCCAAAACTCGAGTTTTGAAATCAAAACTCGAGTTTTCATTTAAGTATGAAAACTTTGAGAAATCCACGCCAAGTCAAAACTGGAGTTTTCCAAAAAAGGTAAATCAACCTCTCCCTCCTTGGTGATGGCTTCGATGCCATCGTCTGCGCCAAGACCGCTCTTGAGCTTGCCTGCCCCAACACTGTTTCTTGTGCTGAGGGGAGTGAAGAGCTACTGAGTTCAAGCTAAGCGGACGATAAAGAAGAGAGAAGTTGTAGGACAATCTCCAACACTCAACCAACACTCCAATCTAATCAAATGGAGCTTTTTTGTAGAAGCTCATTCACTCAGAAGCTCACACAAACACCTCCCCACTAAACTTTTTTTCAATCTCACTCGGCTTTAAAGGCGTTAAAAGCCAATCCAAACGGCTGCAGCTCATCCTCCTCCATTTACCATTAAAAAAATATAAATTCAACTTGTTTCTTTTTTTTTTTTTTTTTTTTTTTTAAATTTAAAGCGAGTGATATTAGTGTTCCAAGTTTTGGAACTTAGTAGATAATTTGCAACTTGTATACCTTTTTATAATTGAAAAATAAAAACAAAAATTAACTTGTCAAATTCTGTCACTTCTAGTAATTTGAAATTAATTTTTTTTCTCATTTGAAACTTAGAAGGCATTCATTTGAAATTCATATCCCTCAATTAATCATTAAAAGACGAGAATTTAAATTGCCAAAACCACTCAGTGATTTTATCTATATTTTCCCAATTTAGAGTATGCAGATTTTATTTCTCTTTCGAAAAAAAAAAATGGGCATGAATTAGCAAAGAAGGTATTTTAGTAAATTTCTCTTTGATTCAAATCATCAAAGTAAATTTAGTCCCAATTTGATATTTCACAATCTTCTGATCCCAAAAGGACATTAATTCAATCATTGATCATCAATAGAGCCAGCAAAACGGGCCGGCCCGATGTTTAAGCCCTGGCCCTTTAAGTTAGTCATTGACATCAACTGATTTCCCTGAAAATTTATTAATTTTTATATATATTGTATTTGTTATAGAGTTATTTATCCATTTAACTACAAATACATAATAACTATACTCTAATTTTATGATTTGATTTATTATTTATTGCAAATAAAGATTATAGATGTGTTCATGGTTTTTACTCATGAGCCAAATGCGGCTACTACTCTAAAATGATAAAATATCACTTCAAAGTTATGTTTTTTATGTTTTATTTTAGTCCTTTTGAAATTTATATATTCGTGTTGTCATTTACTAATTATATTTTTTTAAAAAAAAAAAAAAAAGGGAGGAAAAATAGTTAAAATTTAGAATAGTAATTTCCAGGCTTATTTCTCATATTTATATTTTTTCCCCAAATTATCCATTAGTTTTAGTCCTAAATATATGGCTTATTTCATCCCCCAAATTATCCATATTAATACTACATCAACAATATCTTAATGACTTTTGAGAAATTTAGTTTTAAAGGAAAAACAAATCATATTTATTAGAAGTAACTAAACTTTTTTTTCTTAATCTAATTAAATTAGTTAAATGGTTGTTACATTAAGCAGCGGAGGAGTAGTAAATCACAAGTAAAATCCAATGCCTAATGTTAACTCTTGCTTGAAAGTGAAAGTATGAATTCTCATTAAATTATGTTACAAGTTTTAAAAGCTTCATTTGGCATCAAAAGTCCAGCTTCTTTCCAAACGTAAGTTTCATCTTCTCACCTTGTATTCCATAGGGAAGCTTTAGGCTCAGGAATATCACAACTAAGAATTTTCTGTGGAATGAGTTCAAATTCAAAGCATTCAATCGTCACAAGTCTCATCTTCTCTCCTTCAAGCTAAAAAGCAAAAAGCTTGTTCAGTTCCAGACATCCAATCCTATTTCTCTCCTGCAAACAGTAGCCACCAAAAGTTCTTCAAGTATCAACAAGTGACTCTGCAGAATGCAGTTGTGCACAGAAAAAAGAAAAAGAGGCTATATATATAATGTGAAATATTCTAACCATTTATAAACATATTAGCACAACCTGCAAGGTGTAGATTAGATTCCAAATGTTATCTTGAAGACATATTTTCTTCAACCTGAAAAAAAAGCCTTCCACTGATTCAAGACAATCTTCCTACAGTTCGCCGGATGAGTTTTACTTAATCATTGAGAATCCCAAAGCTTTCATGAGAAAAGCATATTCATAAGCTGCTTCGTCGCATTGACCATAGTGACCACCTTCACCAAAATGTCCTCCAATCATACTCGTCTTCATGATAACCGCTCGAGAACAGTTAGAACAGGTACTATCTCGTACTTTAGCCACCCACTTGGCACCTTCCCAAACTCCAACTCTGCAAAATAAAATGTCATCAAATTTTTAGCAGTGATAAATGTTACAAGAATAACTTCATTATTTCTAGGGAAAATTAATCTTTTGGTCCCTTTAGTTTTGACTCAATTATAACTCAATTTCTACATTTTGACTCGAACAACTCAATTCCTATAGTTTTGACTTGATAGTAACTCAATCCTTATAACTTTAACCATTTTATAAGTTAGTCCCTATGTTTTAGAAAATAAAGACATATATATAATAAAGGTAATAAAGGTCAAGGACTAAATTATAAAATGGTTTAAACTATACGGACTAAGTTTTATTTAGTCAAAGTTTAAAGAATGAGTTAAAAACATGTCAAACTTATAGGGAGCGAGTTGCACCGAGTACAAGTGTAGGGACCAACAAATTTATTTGTCCTAGAAAGAAAGCAAGGCAAGCAAAGGAAAATATATGCAAGGCATGCAACAGATATGGGAAGTCCAAATTGCCTTGAGTCATTCAGTGCTGCTGTGACCATGACTGAAGGATAACATTGACCTTCAGAAATATTGTCATAAGGAGAATACTTGAAAATTGAATTGAATTGGGACTGCACTTGAGGATTTCCAAATTCTTCATAGTCAAGGATTGTGAGGGGCAAACTAGGGTCCAACAATGTGTTGCATATATCAAGAAATGGTACCTGGTATTCATCAGGAAAAACAAAAATCAGCACCAAAAAACTATGGAGAACAAGTATTTGAAAAGAAAGATGAAAAAGGGAACCTTTAATATGGCTGCTCGAAAGAGATCTGGATGCATATTCATAGCTGCACCAACAATAAGGCATCCTGCACTCCATCCAATGGCGCCAAGCTGATCTCTATGAACAAAACCCTCACTAACCAGGTATTGGCCACATGACACAAAGTCAAATATTGAATTATGTTTGTTCAATCCACTTCCAGATTTATGCCATGAAGAATCAGCACCTCCTCCACCTCCCCTGCCAAAATTAACATTATCAAATGCTTAAAAAGCATATAAATGTCACAAAATACTTCATGTATAGAGATTAGAAAAGTGCATAACATTTAATTTCACACTTAATATCAATATAAAACAAGCCTACAACCTATTGGTACGGTTGTAACACCAAACATCGGGCAACCCACCTTACATCAGCAAATGCTACCACCCAACCTCGGTCAAGTAAACTCAGGCGGTTAACACACCAGCTTTTATCCAAAACTTCTCCATATGCTCCATAACCTAGCAAAATTCCTGGAGATTTACCCTTCTTCCAGGATTCTCTAGAGTACACAATAGTCAGAGGAATCCCCGCACCATCATAGGAAAAAACTTCCTCTCTCTGACAACAGTATACATGAGAAAAGTCTCTCCATGTCTGAGAACCAGAATTTATTGTGCGACCATTTCTTTCACTGTGTGCCTCTTGAATTTTATCCTCGTTCTCAAAAATCAGGACGTTTGAGTGACCAACAGAAGCAACATTTACTTCCTCTTGATGTACTATTGAGTAAACATGTTTGGACATGTCATAATCCACAATCACATCAGGCATCTGCTCACTCCAAAAAGAAAACAAGTCAACTTCAAATATAAACTTCCATATGCAACCCCATAATTAGGTGATCGACGTAGACCACTGTCAAATCTGAATCAGTAATCACATACCACAGGTGATGAAAGCACCACACGATAAACTGTACTCATGAAATCATGATTTGAACCAGGAACAGCACTGCATGTAGTTGATGGCATAGGAAAGAACCATGGTCTAAGGTCCTTAATATCTATCTGATACTGCAAAACAATTCAAGTAAAATACTCCAACCAACTTTTTTTCACCATGATACCCCTTTATAAAATAAGAATGATTTAAACATTTATATTTATCAACAACCAAAAATTTTGCAACCAAAAACTAATTATAATATATATTTTTAGATCTACTAATATGTTATAAAATGTATTAATTTTGATTATATTATAAAATTTTATAGTTTTAATTTCTCATAATAATTATTGAAACATGTTCATTTTAGGTTCTTTTCAAACAGATAGAAACATATTTCAAACACGTTTTTCTTATCATATAGTATAAATAATATAAATTCAAGATATTATATAAATAATTCATCGCTGCGACCATTGATTTTTTCTTGAAATATGTAAACGTTCATAAATAAATTAGAGATTTGATTTGATAAAGGGAAAATTAGTAAATAAAATATATTTTAATACAAATTTTAATTAAAAAATATTTTTAGAATCTTTTTTGGAATATTCTTAATGGAGTTAACGGTTTGGACCTAAGTGTATGTTTTCCAAATAGAGGGGAGATTTGTGTAATTAAGGCAAAATAAGAAGGTGGTCAGAGTATTTTACTCAAATTTATTTAAAATTTTAATTTAATGAAGTTTCAAGTCAACATTAATTGCTGATGCATTTTATAAGGCATATAGATATGTCAGCATAATAATGTGCAAACAGTCAATAGAGCAACATTTTATATACCTTGCAATCATTTGTAACAGGTAAATTCAAGGAACATAACACAGGAAGACCTTTCTTATTGAAGAGAAGAACCAGATGTCCATTAAAAATGTCCATATCACATATGGTCATATCTTTAGGAGGAAGAATGATATTCTGAAGGATAAAAGAAGCACACAAAAGATGAGTTAGAGTGATGCATTCAGATAAACAAATGCACATAGAAATTAAAAAACTTAGAAGAGTGATTTTGGAGGCTAACCAAACATGACCTGCCAGTCAGCACATCCTATATCTTCAACTCGGTGTCGAGCCAGATAAAGATCTTGACCGGACCAATTACCCTCAGGAATTGGAGCATTTGTGAGTATATAAAATAAGCCATGATGATGCTCCACAAAGTACTGTACACCAGATGCACGCTTACATATTCTTTCCAGTCCATCCATAGGATTGGCCGCATTTATAACATAAACCTGTGATAAGCATCAAGATCAACACGTTGCTAGGAAAGGATAATCTCCTTTTAAATTCATAAATGAATAACTATAAGTTCCTTCCTCGGATGAAGTCCTTGAGTTTGAATTCACAGTTATGAACTTGCCATCTTTTGTGCTTGTTATATCCACACAGAAACTGGAATCACTCTCAGTAAATACTGGGAGATCGTTCACATGATCATTTGCAAGTTTTCTGCAGAGAACCCTGCCATGTTATCATATCAAAGTTAGAATGAAAATTAGTTTATGCCAAAATACAAAGAAAAGAGAGTCCAAAAATTTCACCTGTAAGGTCTCTGGTTTTCATCTGACACAGTATAAAAGAGAGAGCTTCCATCCTGTGCCCATGCCATGTTAACAACGCCTTCAACTCCAAATTTTGGATATGTAAATCCACTCCTGAGATCCTTTACCTGAAGCATGAACCGTTCACCACCAGAGATATCAACTGTGTATGCAAGATGGTTATGATCAGGTGAAACTCTGCATGTACCAACATGGACATACCCTGCAATATTAAACAAATCAATAAATGAATTCCAGCAGGAAAGAGAGTTCAAGCAGAATGTTCAATCTCAAAGAATAGATTAAAAAATATACATATAAAGAAAGACAATAGCAATTTCTAACATTTATCAAACAGTTCATCAGATAAGAAACTTTCCATATTTCTCTGCAAGCTCATTCCAATCAAGCAGGACTTCCTCCTGTGTTGATCTCAGCATTGCATAATGGAGAAAGGACTTCAACCAGCCTGTTCTCTCTGTTTCTAGCCTCCGACACAGTACAGGATATTCCTTTCCCTCTGGAATGTACTGGTAATACAGCCTAACCAACAGAGGATAAAATAAGCTAATGCTAGAACCAATCGAAGTAGTAGTTTTTTTCCCCTTCTTAAAACTAGTGATATAGCATCAGTTGGAAGTCAAGGCAAATTAAAGGTTGAATTCATCAGTCTATCACTCAACTTAAGCCTGTATTCCGCTCTCTTATTTGGTGAATTTAACAAAGCCTGTATCTTACTCAACACCCATAGAACAAATTTTATAATTAGTGAATTGACATGTTGATCTTCGAAAGATACATTTTGCCTAAATTTGATTCACTAAATTTTTAACTCATCTCAGTCCTCTAAACAATATTTTGATAATCTGAGTTCCATGTATGTTATGTTAGCCATTCTAATTATTTGTTAACGTCATTGACGAGATAAAACATAGAGGAAATCTCTTTAGAATGACAAGATCAAATTTTGAGTACACTAAATGAAGAAGGACAGGTAATTACAATAATATCAACTCACTCTTTTAAAGTAAAACTATTTTTTACACTCAAATATCTTATAAATAAGTTTTCCAAGGAAAATCAATATCTACCAAGTACCAACCATGATAAAAGCATTTCCAAAACCGGAAAGTGAACTAACCAGGGTCCCCAACGTTCAGGGGGAGTGGAAATGGAAGTGGGCATTCGACTTCTCATCTCCGACGACAAAATGGATTGCAGATTGAGGGTATCGGCCATGAAAGCTTGAGCGTAGGTGTTTTCATGGTTGAGATGGTCTAAGAAATCTGGGTCCTCAGTGTTGGACATCCAATGATAAGGGTCTTGCCACGTCTTGCCGTGCACTGAGACGGTGAAAGGGACCTTCTTTGGGGACGGAGGTGACTGTGAAGGTAGAATGAAAGGGTTTCTTCGGCATCTGGAAGAGAAGAAGCAAGAAGGAATTGTGCGATATAAAGCTGAGATAGTGAGTGGGTGGTTCTTGGAGTGGAGAAGGAAGCGAAACGCCATTGAAACAGAGCGCTATGACGGAAAGGGGGCATTCCGGCGCGAGCAGTATCATCAAACTGGCAATAGGACTTCGTTTATGAAAATGAACCCTTCGTGAAAGAAAATGAAAAATTTCATTAAATTTCCGTCAAAATAAGTGGATCATTAAAATAAAAAAAATAAATAAATAAATAATCGTTCATTGTAATTATTTTTGCGGCGTTTTTCTTTAAAAAATATAATTAGTAAATTATAACAATTAAAATTCTAGTTTATCGACTAAATATTGTCAATATTAAAGTCTAAAACGGTCGGCCCTTTTAAACCTACGGTCCTATAAGTAATGTTGTCAAACTCGTGAGTTGACTCTTCAAGTTTACCATTTTTACATTTCTATCGTATAAAAACGAGTCGAGTTAGTAGTAAATTAGTTTTAGTCATAAACTCCGTTAAACTCACGAGTTTATACACTAAACTTACCATTTTTAAGTTTCCAGAACTTACAAAACGTGTTAAATTACTCTTAAATTTTTAATTTTTTGATTTGATCATGCTCAACGGTTTTTTATAGAAATTTCTTTGATAAATGATAAATGTTTATGAATTTAATTTTAATTATTTAGATTTAAAATATATTTAAATCAAATTATTGTCATTTTTATATTTTAATTATTTAATTATACACTAGTAATACTTATTTAGTAATAAAAGTAAATTCTTACGAGTTTACGATTCGAGTTTATATCAGTTTATGTCATTCTCGAGTTTCTTAAACTAAACTAAGTTTGACAACATCACCTACAAATTTAGTCTTTTTAGTGCCCCACTTCATTTAGAAATTTCATTTTATAAGACGACTCTTGAAAGGTTATGGCTTAAACAGGCCTTGACTAAACATAATTAATAAGTGAATAAGTTACTACAATAATAAATAATCACTAATTAATTTTTATAGGCAATTTATTTTTTTTTTTTTTTAATAATTTACCGCTAAATAATAATATCTCTTCCATAAAGGAAGGAGACTCACACCCGTATGCGGCTATGCGCCCAAACATGTTAAGGACCTCATTCAAAAATGGCATGTGGTATTGTTGATGGGACAACTAGTCGTTGACCAGGTATAATTATTAGTTAGGGTTAGTGTGTATTGATATTATTCCCTTGAATATTTGAGAGGGAAAAATCCATCGAAACTATATAAATAAGTAAATCCCAAAAAAAAAAAAGTTAGCAAATTCAACAAACCCTCAATTTGTTTATGAACCAATTTGATTAGGTATTTTATTAGATTGCCTCTCACATTTTTTAAGGCCACCTCTTTTAGACGATGGATAAAGCGTCACTAGCATTGTTGTAAAAAACTAGTGTAAACTAAGATCATACGTGCTAAAACATAAGTAAAAATTGTCCTCAGTAAAAACTAGTAGAAACTCCGCTCAAACACGTAAAAACTGTAAACGCTTACATTTTTACCGTTTTTACTTTAACAAAACAAAAACTAAAAAGAATGAAAAGTTTTTTTTTTTTTTTTTTTTTTTTTTTTTTTTTTTTTGGTCCGAAAAAATGATAAAAAGTTGAAACCCCTCTTTTTCATCATGCATTGAAAGAGATTTGTCGTGCCTCTCAAAATAACCAGATTCGATAAAAGATTTGCGGGAATAGGGAACCTTAGTCGTTTTCGCAATGAATTTGCAGTGGTCCGAATGGACAATAACAAAAAATGAAAGCGAAATAAAAATGGGGGGATTTTTGGTTCAAACAGAATAAAAACGAAATAAACAGAAACGGAACGAAATAAACACAGATTAAGCAGATAAATAGAAAATCAACCCATGATTTCTAATTCCACCACTTTCCTTCCTCGAACGAAAACAGATTTTGAAACGAACTCACGATTGATTCTGGACGAACTAAAATCTCGCATTCGTCCATAAAATCCCTCAACTAGATGATCGCCTAGCGTTTATCCGAACAGTGGCGTGTTACTTGCGATCGCACAGTAAGCACTTAAACCTAGTTTGAACTCGATCCTTGGGATATTTCAATCTGGGCATTAAATCTAACACCCAATCTGAAAGTAAAAAACAGAAATGAATTGTTACCGTCAAGAACGAGTCCTCTGAATAGTAGAATCCTCAATCCGTGGGCCAATCACAGTAGCTTAGCCCATCATGGCTATGCAAAACGAAAATCGAACAAAAATGAAGAAGTTCATCATGAACACAAAGAACACGAGGAAAAATGAAGAACAATTGAGAGAATTTCAAAACTTCCATTTCAAACCGAAAAATAATAAAAATGTGAATGACATAGTGTTGTAGCAATCATCTGACTTAAAGTTAACCTAAAATGGAAATGGACTCCAATGGTTCAGTCCAAAATGGAAATAAAATAAAAGTCGGCTTTAATTACAAAATTCGAACCCAAATAAAATCCAGAAATATACATCTGACTTCGGCTCCAAAATCGACCACCCTCTTGTCCAAATCCGCCCTTCATATCTTCATAACAATTGTAGCTCTTTGAATCATTTGAAATATGAAATAAAAATGAGGCAAATCCGATGTTTGGTTCAAGAGTTACGATAAAAATAGCAAAGCAATGTAAAACTGAAATTTTATTATTAAAAATGACTAAAATATAATCAAAGGCCCAAAGCCCAAATAAATATAAAAGACATTATTTATTAACTAGAGAGTCTTAAATTATTAATCAAGAGATAAAAAGAAATGTATGAAATATTCAATTATCATGCATCTTAAACTCGGAATTACTAGAGAATAGAGACTAGAAGGTTATATATAGTTTTTAACGTATTTCCATATGTTATAAACATAATTTTTTTAAAATTATGTTTTATATAGTTATATGACTTATATCTTTTAAATATAAAGTTGTTCATTGAATTTTAAGTAGTGATTTATGATTTTTTTTCATGCATATATGTATAATTTTGAGCTCTGACTTTAAGTGGTAGAAAGTAAAAACTTTACGTTTCATGTCGTTTATACTATTTAGGTTTCTACCACCCCCTTCCCTATCTACGTAAAAACTCGATTTTGACAACATTAGTCACTAGAACACTTGGTCATGGCGGCTGAAACTTCGACGACACAATTTTATAATAAAATGTATGTTGTAAATAACTAATGAAAACTTGTGAATTGCTAAATTTGACTTGTTAATTTCTAATCATACCTTATAATTGAATAACAACATATGTTTATTGAACAGTGCAACTTTATTGCAAACATTTTGTTGTAAATAGCTAATGAAGACTGCTGAACTGCAATAAAGTTGTACTCTTTACTAAACATATATTGTTATTCAATCACTAGGTTAAGAAATTAACGGGTCCAATTAGCAATTCACTACAAAACTTCTGTGATAAAGTTGTTGTTGGATCACCAGCTGTGGTTACTGGAGCTCCGGTGGGGAAAAAAATGAGAGGTAATATGGTAAAATACTCAATATTCACAAATATCAAAGTGGATCTATAAATTAATTAGAGATTTGTTGAATTTGTGAAGAGGAGAGGGAAATGTTAAAGTAGTATTGTGATTGATTGGAAGGAATGATTTAAAGATGATGAGGGATAATGAAAAAAAGATTAGGAGAGAAACCCACCCCTGATTTCAACCTATCTATCTATTACTCACCCTAGTCTCTTTTATAAAAACGTCATCTAAAAGTTATTTTTTTTAATCATTTTTATAGGACGTTTTTATAGTTTCACCCATGAGCTTTAAATATTTTTATAGTATGTAGTAATATAAATAATGGTAGCGAGGGACAGTTAACATAATGTTGGAGTTTAATGAACTTAGTAAGAGTAATATTAGCATTAGAAATCACTTTTTTATTAGCTTATATGAATTAATTAAAAATTTTGTAGAAATATATTAGTTTAAGTTTTTCAAACAATAAGGATCGAAAGGAGTATATATTAGGACCCCTAATAAAGAACTTTAAAAATGCTAGAAGACAAAAAGGTATTTCGCATATTTATAATCTCAAAGAGGTATTGGACTCAATTTGTCTTTTTTGAAGTTAAAAGGAAAAAGACCAATTTGCCCTCACATATTTTTCCCCCTAAAAAATTACCCTCACCAGTAGCTGATGGTAGCTAGAGCTCTGACGGTGCAGCTGGAGCTCCAGTGGGAATGTTACGACAGAATATTCTCTTGGGAATAAATACATCCCAGAGTGGTGGAAATAATCCCCACCACTTTGTTTGCACAAAATGTTGGTGGCCCAATGTCATTCGATATAAATAATGCAAACAAATATATATATATATATATATATATATTTGATATTTAACCCAAGTCCATTAACAAGTTCATATAAAGAATTGACAAGTTTAAATAAAGAATTCGCAACTTTCGTTTAAAAAAAAAAGTTCACTTACTCTCTCTCGACTATTCAGATAAGGAATTCACAAATTTAGATAAAGAACTCATAAGTTTAGATAAGAAATTGACAAGTTTAGATAAGGAATTCACAACTTTCATTTAAGTAAAAAAACTCACTTACTCTCTCGGACCATTCACAAGTTTATATAAGAAATTTATAAATTTAGATAAGAAATTCACAAGTTTAGATAAGGAATTGATAAGTTTGGATAAAGAATTCCGTAATTTTCTTTTTTTCAAAAAAAAAAAAAAATCACTTACTCTTTCGGGTCATTCACAAGTTTAAATAAATAATTAACAAGTTCAGATGAGGGATGCAAAGTCGCTGCCCACTTTCTTTATCAAGTTGACAAATTCAACAAATCCCTAATGCACCTTAAATTTGCCAACTACTGTGATTTGCGTTTAGATTTGGAATTTCACATCCAACCACATGTATTATCCCTTTGCATGGGGGAGAATATTCTAGTTTTAATTTTTATTAAAATCAAAATCATCACCGAAGCTGCCATCATCATCATCTAAAAGAAAGGCAAGATAACTAATAAGCAAAAGGGAGGGAAAAAAATTAGCAAAGATAATGTCAGAAAAATCATAGGTCATAGTCAAAAGGTCTTCAATTGATTGAAGCTTTAGTTTAGTTTGAAGAGAGGGGATAGAAGATGTCGGTAGAGAGTTATCTTAGTTTGTTTGGTTGGTGGCGAAAGGAGATTAGAGGTTTTCAATAATCCATTGTTTGGTTTAAGATGGAGAAATGGTAGCAATTTATTATTCCAACCTAATATATTTGGTTATACTTTTTATTTATATGTTGTGTAAATTAATTTATATCTTATCTAATTAATATAATAAAAAAATTATAATTAATATAGTAATATTTTTTTAAAAATTAATTGTATAGTACTTCCTTCGGTCTTAATTATAAGACAATATTTGAAAGTTGGGTTTGGTTTTAATTATAGAACAACATTCTTTTTTTTTTTTATCAATTTCTTCCTAAAATATCTCTATTGATATTTTCTCAATAATAATTAAACATAATAATAATAATAATAATTTAATAATGCACCTATATATTTTATAAAGCAAGTAATGCTTAGAACTCACTAATGGCAAATACATCTTAATTCTACTTTTTTTCCAATAAAATAATTTGAGCAATTTTTGCATATTTTTTCCCATATCACCCCTACTAATACTTCCTCAACACTAATTAATTTAATAATAAGCTTATATTCTATCAAGTGAGAGATTCTATTTTCTTTTCTTTTTACTCAAATTCTCTATTAAATGTTGAAGAGCCGTAAGGTTAATTTAATCGAGGCGGGCAATATTAAAAAAAAAAAAAAAAAGAACAATTTTAGCAATGATGATTCTGAATTGATACATGAATTATATAGTACATCATGGCACGGTGATATATGAAATTATGAAGCTTAAGTTAAAACGTAAGTTGTTTATTTATAATATAAAGCACAATTTAGATATGAATAAGAGATTATGTGAATCAATAAGGTAATTGGAGTGCCAAATTTATATAAGGGCATTTTAGAAAATGGATAAAATTAACTAATTTAACTCATATCCTTAATCCTTCCAAAATTGGTTATTATGTCCTATAATTAAGACCAGAGGTAGTAATATATATATATTTTTTAACTATAATAGTATTTTTATTTATAATAACATATTTTCATTTTCAATTAATTTCATATATATTTTTCAAAAAATACATTATTTTAATTTTAGTAAAAATGATATATTCTTCATTATAATAATATTTTTATAAGTAAAGTACATTAACTATACATGTGTTTTACCTAAATTATATGAACTTCCTCTCAATTTTAAAAGCGTGTATAGATCTCCCTTGAGATTAAAATTCATGTTACAGTTATCCCCCTACATATTTGAGATTCCATTTCCATCTAACTAAACGTTAGTTGACCGTTAAATTTGATTATAAAACATTTTCTTTGACCAAAATACCTCTCTTTCAATAAATGAATAAACATTTATATTTGTCAAAAAAAATATTTTTGTACAAATAAAAAAATTCTAAATCTTAGATGTTCAAAATTTTCAATATATTATAAATTTTTATTTTATTATAAAATTTTAAATTCTTTATCATATTTATTTATTTTTCATTTAAATGACAAAAAAAAAAAAATCATTTCTTTACTTTTTGCTGTTATTTTTATTTTTTTAATTGAAAAAATATATTTTAAAGGCATTTTTTTTTTACCATACGATATTAATAAGTAGATTTGAGATATTATATAATTTATACTAATTTTTAATTTTCATTTTTAAATACAGCACAAACATTTATAAACATATTTATTTAATTATGTATCTATTAAAAAAATTAGTCATATTTTTAATTAAGTATTCTATGTCTACATAAATTAAATTAATTAAGTCTTTATGTCAATATGAAAAAACTTAACTAATAGCTGTTTGCAAAGTAAAAATAAATTAACAGAAAGGAAAAAAAATTGAACAACTTAAATAATTTTAAGCAAAATTAATGAATTAATAATGATGAAGGGTAAATTAGTAAATAAAATTTATTTTAATATAAACTTTATATAAAACTAAAAATCTTTAACTGAGTTAGTGGTTTTGAACTAAAGTGTATATTTGAAAAATAGAGGGGAGATATGTGTAATTAAGAGAAAATACAAGGAATGTTAGAGTATTTTATACTATTTTTATTTAAATTTATAATTATAATTTTTTTTAGTTATGAACATTTATATTTTATTTTAATTCAATTTTATAATATTTATTTTTTATTTTTTAAAATATAATTTCTTAAGATTTTATTTCACAATTATATTTTATAATGATGAAAATATATTTTTATTCAAATTAATTTAATAGCAATATTTTTTTATTTAAATTTGTATGAGCATATGCTATAATTATAATAATTTTGTATAATAATATATTTTTATTTTATAACAAAATATTTTAATAATAATAATATTTTAATTTGTCACAATATTTTTAATTATAGGCATTATTAAAATATTACATAAATTATAAGAGTAGAGTGGTCTAAAATTTTACCTCCCCTCCATAACCCCAAATTTAGAGGGAAACCAAATCAGGGTATTGGAGAGGAGGGGATGGAAACTTTAGGTCCCTTCCCCTCCAAAATTCCACACGAACGAGGTGAGGGGTTTATTTTTCTTTCCTTTTTATTCCCTCCCCACTAATGTAGCAAGTTGGAGAATTTTTTTACCCTTAAAGAGTCCCTGATTTAATAAATAAAAAGTATTAAGTGAAAATCAAGGCAAGAAATTTTTTAAACAAAATTTTCGAATAAAAATAAATAAAGGCATGAAGGCCAAAAGAGAGAAGGCAGAGAAGTTTTTATGAAATCTCCTTGTGTATTTTTTTTGGGTCCGAGAGTTCTTAGGACCTATGAATTGTAAAGGCTTTGTTATTAAAGAAAATTCATATCAACTCTATACTTTCATCAAATCCCTAATCAAGTCAAGATGCCTTATTAGTTATTTCTGAATTTGTTGATCTTACTAATATGTCTTTATGATATTTTTCCCCTTGTCTTCCATCTCAAATCTCAATCTCCTCTACCCATCTCGAGATTTCTCCAGCTAATTCACCATCTAATTTAAGAAGAAGAAAAGAAAATAAACAAACTAAAAAACCATGGTGGTAGGGATCCTTTTGTTCTTTTGGCTTAACCATCTTCGTCTATTATATTCCACAATCTCTCTCTTCTTTGAGTTCTCAAATCCACCATCCTAAAGTGTAATAAAAAAAAAAAATCCATATGGGGGCCCAAATAAGCAAGAAAAACCCAAAAAAGGCCCAAATATTCTGTAAATCCTAGAAAAGGCCCTTCAATTGTTGTGTGAAATGACCAAAAACCCTAAATAGGAGGGAATCCTAAAATTGAAATCAGCTTCTCTCTCTCTCTCTCATATGGGGGCCCAAATAAGCAAGAAAAACCCAAAAAAGGCCCAAACATTCTGTAAATCCTAGAAAAGGCCCTTCAATTGTTTTGTGAAATGACCAAAAACCCTAAATAGGAGGGAAGCAAAATTGAAATCAGCTCTCTCTCTCTCATATTGTCACTCTCACCCTCCTCACGATCTATCTTACTCTCACTCTCGTCCCCATAATCGAAGGTACAAAAATTTTCGGATTAGGGTTTTTTCCGTCCCTTTCTTTGCCAAGCCCTCGACTCTCGCTCTCGTCCCCCCTTTTTTTTTTTTAATGAACTTTGTTATAGTGGGGTGTTAGTTAGAACTTAGAATGGTGGTATGAAACAGAGTATTTTGTTGCTTGGGGCAGGTTTGCGTTTTGTCCCGCCTTTTCTTGGCCTTCGACCAAAGACAACGGTACCTCTGGTTCTCGGAGCTATGACTGGGTTACACATATTTCCTCCATTTCTGGATTTCACATTTAGACTTGCTGTATGCTTTTAGGAGGAGACAAAGTCACTTCGTTATATCCTATTCCCTAATTTTTGAATTCCTACTGCATTAAGGCCCTGTTTGGTATAAGGAATTGGGCCGAGGGAAAGGGAACTTGGGCCGGTTCCCACAAAAAATCCGTTTGGTGAGGCACGGTTCGGTGAGTTGAGTTCCCACGGCTTGGTCAGTTCCCACGAAGGTGGGAAGATGAATTCCATTTGAAACTGGCGGGATCTCAAAATGTTCCCGGGAGAGCCAAATAATGGGACAAAAAAGCCCCTGAACAAATCATATTAAACAGCTGTGAAGTGAGAAGGAGGAGCTGTGAGAAGGAGAAGGAGGAGCTGGGAGAACGACAAGGTATTGTAGGCGCTTGAACGACTCGAACGACAAGTTTAACGAAGGGGAGACCAGTGTCGAATCCAGGTAATTGGAAATGGGTGTTTAATTTCTAAGAAATTTTGGCCGATGGTGTGTTTGGTGTAGATCGTGAATCATGCTGGGTGAGTGTTGAATCATCTTTGCGAACTTTGGTTGTTTATTTTTAAAGTAACAAAAAACACATACCACATGCTTCTCTGGTTCCAGGTATTTTCAATATTTGACATGTACCTGCGTTGGTGTCAAATATTGAATTTTGGAGATACTTTAGTCTGCTGGTCTGATATGACATTATGCAGAATTTTGCTCACTGTCAACATTTGCGTTGTCGAACGCAAATATATAGCTTGGTCGAACATGTTGAAATCTAAAGTTAATTAATTAGCAGTTACGTTATTTAAGTCATTTGACATCTGCAGTTAATTAATTAGCAGTTACGTTATTTAAGTCATTTGAGAAACAAAGCTGCTGATATGAATCGTAACCCTGTGAATTAGTTCTTCTTCAATTGTTGCACTTGCTAGGTCATTTGTTTCGTTTCCCCATTTAAACTAAAACGTCACTTTCATTTTCAGATTAATGGAATTCAACTTTTCAAGCTTTTGGCAGGCATTATTTACAATTTTTCTTTCCTCTGCTGTCAAACTAATGCCTGGGTTCATATGTTCAGTGATCATCTTTCCTGATCCTCGTCATATCCATTTCTGCATCTGGTTTCAATCTTCCCTGTCCTCCCCCGGTAATTCTTTCCTTCTCCGAGATCGTCGTCGCCTATGGAAGTCATTAATCGTCGCAATCTCATTTCCCATCGACGTCTACTTTGATTTTGCATCTCAACTATCACACGCGATTTCATTTCGTTATGT
Source organism: Acacia acuminata (assembly GCA_019022655.1). Lineage (NCBI taxonomy): Eukaryota > Viridiplantae > Streptophyta > Magnoliopsida > Fabales > Fabaceae > Acacia > Acacia acuminata. Next base: position 2,601,886 of record JAFJYI010000028.1, on the reverse strand, counting down.
CGCGACTTTCTAACGACAAAATCACTTCATTTTTTTCCTTTTTTATTTAATTTTAAGGGCATTGTGGGAATTTCACCTCATCGTCCCACTTAACTAACACCCAATTCTTCATACCAAACAGTTCATTTTCCTTCAACTTAAGTTCCATTCCTTCCTTTACCAAACAGTTTACATTTTTAAGTTCCCTCCTAATCTTCCTTTCCTTTCCCTCCTCAAAAGTTCCTTATACCAAACAGGGCCTAAGTGATTGCTCTATTTTGCATGATCTTGAACTTTTGACTTGCAGCACTAAAATTGATTGAGATCAAAATCTGATTTTTTTTTTTTTGTCCGAATTAGATAAAAGAAGTGGAAGAATTGAATTCCTTGATTTCAACCATAGTAATAAAACGCTAATCTTGATTATGCTCTTTATTTCATAATAATTATTGTTGTAGATTTTGTTGGAATTTCTGGAAATTCACTTTAAGGCATTGCTACTCATATACTTTTGTGCTGAATTTTTGTCTACCATTCTGATTTTGGATTCAAAGCCTCAAGTTCAAACTTGCTTCTTTCACTCTTGTTAATGAACCTGAATGTTGAATTAAATTTCCTGAAAACAACTTGCATGTGTTGCGCTTTAACACATATTAATTTTCATATTGCAGTGCTGATATCAACTCTTTAACATAAGGACAAGGAACAACAATGAAACATTCTCAAAGAGACGTGAGGTTCTCAGGCTATAACTTGTTCACAAAAGAATTCTTCAAGCAACATGAAGAAAAACAAAAGGCGAAGGGCAAGGGGAAGAAAGCTGTAGGAGGTGACCAAAGAACCCATGATGACTTAAGTCTACAAATGAGAGAAGCATGGAAAAAGGTTGAGTTCAACTGAGAAAGGTGAATACACAAAGAGGGCTCAACAACTAAAAGGCCCTGGTAAAGTAGAGAAGTATATTGTGCCATTACTAATGAGGTGCGCACCGAACACTTTCATTCAAGTATATTTCAGAGAGGATACAACCTGGCTCTGATACCATGTGACTTGGAAAAATGGAAAGAATGAATGTTGTGTCTTATATTCATATAAGAAAGTTATATATATATACAAGATAAGAGATTCTCAATAGTAATGGCTCATAATGACTAATAATGACTATTAATGAAGATTATTCCTAATCCCTACAAATCAGGGATTCCTATAAATCAGAATTCAATTTGCTATGTAATCCCTATCACCCCTCACAAGTTCGAGCATGAATGTCTTGGAGGCCCAGCTTGGACTTGAGTTCATGAAACTGAGTAGGTTGAAGGGGCTTTGTGAATATGTCTGCAAGTTGATCAGCAAACAGAGCATACCGAACAGGTAGAAGACGAATCAGCTTGGCTGGAAGCAGCTTGCACATACAACAACTCATCTTCAAGAAAAGAATGATCTATAGCCTCTCACTGAGTGGAAGCAAAAATGATCGTGATGGACGGAGCAATCAAGAGAATAAGTCTCGAGAAAACAAGGAAAAACAGGATCAATCGAGATAATAGGTCTCGAGGAAACGAAGGGAAAAAAAAGGATCAATCGAGATCTCGAGAAAACAAGGAAAAACTGAAAGGATCGAGAGAATATGTCTCAAGAAAATGAGAAGAAGAAAAGCTGGAGGTGACGGGGGAAGAACGAGAAAAACTAAAAAATGTGTATAGAAAAAAATATTTTAGAGAGGACACAACCTGAGCTCTGGTACCATGTGACTTGGCAAAATAGAAAGAATGAATGTTGTGTCCAATATTCATATACGAACGTTACATATATATACAAGATAAGAGATCCTCAATAGTAATGGCTCATAATGACTATTAATAAAGATTATTCCTAATCCCTACAAATCAGGGATTCCTATAAATCAGAATATAATTTGCTATGTAATCCCTGTCAAAGTATGCCATAAGTTAAAGGAACGACCTGAGGTCATGGTAAGGCTGAAAGCGATTGGGTTTGAGAGGTTGGTGGAAATTAATTGCCAACAAATAAACCGTTCCTTATGTGCACAATATATGGCATGTTTTGACCCCCCCCCCCAACAAAGCAAGTGTCCATTAGAGGGGACACCCGAGCCATAGGGGCTGAACATGTGCATCAACTTATGGGTCTACCTTTAGGGGGTTAAGGGCATAGAAGATAAAGTTACCAACCAAAACCCAGTTTTTACGGACTTTAAGCGTGCGTACAAGAATGTAAAGTATAAAACACTCAGTGACACGTTGTTAGGAAAATTAGATGAAAACTTTGAGTATCTTTTTGTGTTATTCACCCTAGGTACGCTTTTGGCTCTAAGTGCATCCATTTATGTTAGTGACCATATGTTGAAGGTGATGACGGTCACTAAGGATGCACTTGGTGATTTTGTTTGGTCCTCCTTCATTCTTCAAGAAATCAGCCAACAGATCTATGAGTTCAACAAAGACTCCCACAAGTCCACGGGTAACAAGAGCAAAAATGTTGGAGGATGTGTATACTTCTTCATGGTAAGTTGTGTTTAACTAAGTTTGTATGTAAACATTATACATCAATTGCTGAGTGCTGTTATTAATGGTTTGAAATGTTTTTTTTTTCAGCTGTTTGTTTGTAAAATTTTGCTTTAGGTGATGTGATAGCCTCTGAACATGAGTCGGTCATAGCTTATTGGACCGACGACAAGGTTAAGAGCAGAGTGGTGCTCGAGAAAAAAAGCCAAAAAGGCCTGCTGGCTCACGCCTCTTGTTCTCAGCCATCGATCACTCAGTCGGCATCGTTTGACCCTCACATGATGCTCACTCACATAGTAATGTGTGACAACAATTATTCATGGAAATTTAAATTTTTTTTTTTTACATTATGTAATTTGTGTAATTATAGTTGTTGTTGTTGTGTTTGATGATTTAACACAGAATTAAATGAATTCTTGCACTATCCTTTAACACAGTATTGGTGACTTGTAATTTTGTTGGGTTCATTCGGCTTATGTTGCTTAGATTAGTTCATATAACATGTTCTCGCTAGCTGACAATATTATGTGTCCTTAGATAATTCTTCAGCTTCCAACATTGATAGGACATGTGAGGAACTAGGCCTCAAATGATGCAGAGTCTTAAGTCTTCCATCTTTTACATATTAAAGTTCAAAATAAATGCAAAATTTGATTTGATGTCTTGAAGAGTAGATAATTCAAAATAAGTGTCATGTACATGTTCGATTCTAGCCGGAGACTTGAATCTAAGTTGATGTAACACTTCAAATTATGCATCGATGGTTCAGATCTTATTGTGTTGTGGTTGTTATGTCATTTTTCAGTGTCCTTGCTAAAGATTTGAGGCTGTTCCGCGTAAAAAAACATAGTAGGATTAGTTATTTGTATTGGGAATTGAGGAAGTGGATTGCCTGCAATAGAAGGTGTATTAGAGGAGGGTGTTTCATACTTATTATCTTACAGGAACTCAATAATTCAATTGTAATATGACTTATTTTTCAGACCCCCTTGACTTGATTGGTCTTATTTGCAAGCAATGCATAGAAAAGTGTGATTAGTTCTAAAAATAAAGCATTACAGTGTATACAAATATGTAGTTTTACTGTAAAACTTGGTCCATAATCTTATGTTTATATGTAATTAGGATTGTGACTTTATGTTAAGATTAACACCTTCACTATGACACCAATTTTCTCCGTGACCATTCACTATGGTAATTTGTTTAAGGGTTAAGTATCAATTTTGCCCCCTCGAAGTTTTCGGTGTAGCAATGTTGCCCCTAAAGTTTAAAAATATAGCAATGTTGCCCCTCCGTTAAAAAACCTAACGGTCAACTTTCAGGGGCAACATTGCTACTTTTTTGGAGCAATGTTGCCCCTGAAGTTTAAAAACGTAGCAATGTTGCCCCTCCGTTAAAAACCCTAATGTTGACCATTAGGGTAGTTAATAGAGGGGCAACATTGCTACGTTTTTAAACTTCAAGGGCAACATTGCTACGCCAAAAACTTCAAGGGCAAAATTGCTCCTAAGCTTGTACTTCAAGGGAAAAATTGGTACTTAACCCTTTATTTAATTGCCTCATACTATGTCCATGAGTTCTTGGTCTGTCTTTGACTCGAGTTGTTGCTGTGATTGATGATTTAACAACTGATTTTTGATTTTCCAGGAAGTTTGCAGGACATATTTCAGGCTTGTGTCCATGTTGGGACAAGAGATGTTGGCCCTTCAAGATAGATTAACATCGGAAACCAATAAAGATGAAGGGCCACAAGAAGGCTTGCATGAAACTAAATCACCCAACAACCAGCCCTCAAGTTCCAGGGAGTCTAAGATAGACGATGAGAAAGAGAGATGAGGCTTAGAATATTGAAGACATTGATGATGATGACGATGATCACTGTCACGACACAGCTATTGTTGAAGATGGTCTTGACGTGGAACCCATTGAAGAGGATGTTGTGGAAGAAGAAGTGGCCAAACCTGAAGCACAAGAGGGAGAATGAAGTGATGAACAAATTAGAAGATTCAAGAGGGTGATAACCCGTAGCAGTGTGTTAAAATCTCCTTGGATCGATCCAAACCGTAAGTGCAAGGGAAAGAGACCCTATGATGAGAAGGAGCAGCTGTATCAGTTGTGTATAAGTCATCCAACAAAAGATGAGGTTAAGGAGTAAGTATATGTAACTTGTGCACATGGACTTACGCATATTATAAAAAATGCATATAATGCTTAACATTTTCATTTGTTGGCATTTAGGGAATTTGTTGACATGAACGTCTGGCACCTCCGAAGGGCATAGCTAGTTTGTCTGAAACCACATGCGTGGATAAACGATATGGTATAGCCTATGCACTTCTATTCTGCTATAATGAATTAGTAAAAATTGATGTGCATTAGTAATTTTCTGAGATTTGCTTTCGCTTAGATAAATGTGGCTTTTGTTGTTGCTAGGTTTGTGTTATACAGTAATCATGTACTAATATTTTTTGCATATTCAGGTAATGACTGTGGTTGCCAAGACTTTGGTAGCTGATCAACTGGAGAACGGAGGGACAGTAACCCGACACATTTTCAGTGCATATTTCATGCATAAAATCATAGGTTCTCCGTGGACTTGGTCATTGCAAGCCAATGAAGCTGAAATCTTGCCCGAGCGTATAGGATATAACATCGAGGACCGCCGTTTCATGTTTGGATCGTCACTTAGGTGGGATCACTGGTTCTGCTATGTTGTAGACACGACAACGATGACCTTCTACGCCCTAGATTTGTTAGTCGACACATGGACATATTCACGCATGCAGCCCCAAATGGAAGATGGAAAGAAATTGGAAACCAAGACAAAAATGAAGGCAAAAAAACCTCAATCCTTTAAGGAAAAGGAACAGGTTGGCAACTCGTGTGGTAAGCTAAACTGAATTTGAATGTGTGTTTACATTAGAAAATGGTCACCATAATTGTCATCTAATTGTGTCAACTTTAATATCAGCGAAAATGCTTCATGGACATACTTCGAAGGGTTAAGCCACAATTGTTCGAGCAGGACGATAGAATTCCCAAGGGGGCGACATGGTCTATTAAGTTGTTTAACATTCATATATATAATGTCCAAGTTACATGAAGCATGTTGTTAACACCTTTGTATAATTCTTGTTTTTAGGGACTCGTGTGGTGTTCATGTCATTTCGTGGTTGCAAATGTGGGATGCCAAGGAGCAAGAGGATGGATACACATTGCCTTCCTACTCCATGGATGAAATCCGGGAATTGAAGATTGGCATGTTGTGGTGGTTGGTTAGCCATCGAAACAACATGCATCGCGAATGTGTACACATTACCATTAAGTACCTTAATTACTACACATGCATGTGGGCAAGGTAGTCCACTCATTTTCCATGCTAAACAAGAGCATTCTTTTGCAACCACATCAACTTTCACATAAATTAAGGTATCACCGTGTCTAGTTTCAACCAAAAACTAGTTCTCCCCATAATATGCAGCATGCATATTTTCTACAAAGTTCACATGTTGCAACATTTTTTTTCTATGTTAGGTCCTACACCATTTTTCCAATCCACCAAAGTCATCTTGCTTGCAAGCAACTTCACAGCCAACTTCTCCCTATGCTCATGTATTAACATTGACACGGTGTGTTTCCGCTCTTTCACCATCCATGCATTGAACGATTCAACAATGTTAGTGGTTATGTTATCCAACCTTTTGTACGTAAACTTGCTTAGAGCCCATCGATCAATGTCCCCATGAGTCTCAACCAATTGTGCCAATTGTGGATTGAACGATTTTAATTTTCCCATCACAACAGTGAAGTCTTCATCCAGCCTTGCGTATGCAATTCCAAGGAGGTGCAATGTAGTATCCTTCTATTCTCAGAGGTACGTGTCATCCCTCTATTGATTTTGAGGAACTCTGCACTATAATTTTCCTTGACATGCCTGTAACAAAATGCATGTCTCTTGGGGCCAAATATATCTTTAATAGCACCAATGATAGAATTATTCCGATTAGACACAATTGTTATCATCATTGATCCTGTAATCTGTTTTACATTATTTAGAAACCAACCCCAATCATCATAGGTCTCACTGCTAACAATGCCATATGCTAAGGGAAACATTTGGTTGTCTCATCATATGCACAAGCTGACAACATTGTTCCCCTATAAGGGCCACTGAGATGACATCCATCTATATAAAGTATTGGCTGGCAACAATCTACAAAACCTTTAATAGAGCAACCATATGCAATAAATAGCCTCTGAAATCTGTTATCAGGTGACCCTTCCCATTTTGCAACTGTGTTGGGATCACTCTCTATGAGTCTACCACACATCCAAGGAATAACCTTGTAAGAGTCCTCTACTCGTCCATGTAATTGCCTCACTGCTCTTTCTTTCGCCCTATATGCTTGACGATAATTCAGCCATACCCCATACTCGCTGTACAACTCAGTTCAAATTTCATTAGGTGCCTTCTCAATATTACATCTCAAGCCATCAATTACAATTGATGATGTCAAGCTATACTTGGGTGGATAAGATACAATAAGGCTATCTTGTGCATGGTGTATGTGTTCACTTTAATATGTTCTAATGATTAGGAACTTAGTATCTTGACATTCACCTGTTGAATATGCACCCATGTACCAAGGACAACCATCAACCTTGCACTTCACTATTATCTTTTGTGGCTTGTTCTTCACAAATTCGTAGGAAAACTTTTGTGCAATGCTGTATTTGTACAACGTTTGACGGAGGGTCACAACATTTGCAAAAATCTGTCCGGCCCCCATTATCAAATCCTTCCATTTAGCATGATTCATTTTAGGCCTGGTTAATGGCACACTTTGCGAACAACATGGCAATGATATCAACTATTGAGTTTGATTGAACATTTGAGGGGGAGACATAGACAACTCAAATGCACCTCCAAAAACTTGATCACTCCTACGACAAACAACAAGTATTAGTGCAAGTAATAAGAACCAAGTAATGACAATTTATATATGAACAAATTACATTTCTTAACACAACAAGACTTACACTTCTTCTTCTTCCATTTGAATATTCATTCGTTGTGATCTATTGTCATTATTCCCATTTTCTTCAATGTACACATGACAATATTCTTCGTTATACCTTATTAAATGTTCTACCCCTTCATCATCTACAAGATCAACGAATGTAAATGTATCCATGCTAAGTTTGAACTTCATGCAAATTTCAGTATTTTCTTTCCCAATTAAAGACACTATGATTCTTTGCAACTGCTCATATATTGTTCCTTCCTTGATGGATCTTGCTCTTACCATTCCATCGACATAATCACTTTCTTGTCCTCCGCCATGTACAAAGTTACCCCCCACATGGAAGAAACATAATAGGTTCTTCCTTGAAGTAGTAGACATCTTTAATTATGATCTGCAACATAAAGTTAGTATTAACAACTTGAAGAGTCACATTAACAACTAAAACTGTAGGTATTAACAACAATCTCATTTCAACATTTTCACATTCAGTCATTCCCCCTAACAAACAAACCTCCCTTTGTTTCCATGCCCCAAAACAGAGCAACCTACAGTGTTTTAACATTCAGCTCGAATTAACAACTATATCAGTTATATTAACAACTATATCAGTCCTATTAACAACTAAAACAGTTTGTATTAACAACTATCATATTTCAACGTTTTTGAACCAAATGTAGCTTCATCCCATTAACCCATTACACCTTTCCCTCTATTTTCATGCCAAAAAACAAAGCAACATTTTTTCCACCCTACCCTCCAATGATTAAAGACCAACTAGAATGGTGATAATGATATCTTGTGCAAAATCTTAGTATTTCTTACCTATTTCCTATCTGATAATAACATAAATTTGGTCAAGCTCTAACCTTTCAGCCACCCAACCTTCTAACTGAAAAAACAAACCTTCAAGAACAACAAATTTAAACCCGCTGAGTTCAGCCTATAACGCAGTGGATGATTGGGAACATAAACGTTCTCTCCCTCGCTGAGTTGAGCAAATATAAAGGTTCAGGAAAAACCGTGTGTGACTTGCCTTCTCTCCCTTGCGTTCGCGTTGTACGTTTGTTTCCTCTCTTCCTCGTGTAGGCGCCAAAACAGATAGATCATCTGTTTACTTTTTCTTCCAAACTTCCTTTTTGCTTTTTTAATCGGGGTATTAATGTCCTCCTTTCCTTTTTTAACTTCATACCCATTAGGACTCGGGGCCTTTTCTTGGATTTGTAGAATGTTTGGGCCTTTTTTGAGTTTTTCTTCCTTATTTGGGCCCCCATATGGATTTTCCCAAAACATATTGATCAGTTCTTATACTGCAACTCGCAAGTTTAGTCCCAATTTTCTATTTTTTTTTATGGAGAGCACTACAAAAAATTTGCTTATTTATAGCAGTTGACAAAAGACATTAGTAGTAGTTATATAAACCACTATAAAATATATTGTTGCAAAAGATTTTGTAGTGGTTTTACAGAATCACTATGCATGTTAACTAAACCGCTCTTATGTCTGTAGCAGTTTAAGCCACATGTTACAAGATGCGTCTGTAGATTAGACCTTCTACAAGTATCTTGTAGCGGTTGACAAACTGTTAAAATTATCATTTGAATTTGAGGGATTCATTTTTTTAAAAAAAATTCTTTTTTTGCAAATGTTGGCTAACCTACAAATGTGATCAAAAAAAATTTTTTTAACCAACATTTGTAGCGGTTGCCCACCCGCTACCAATTAATTTTAGAAGTTTGAAAAAAAAAAAAACCCCCACTAAATATTTGTAGCGGTTGGGAAATTGCTACTAATATTTAATGAGATTTTAAATTATTGCTCTAAAAATTCAAAACTTAATTTTATAGAAATTGAACAACCGATACTAAATGTTGCATAAATTCGGGGGAAAAGTTGCATGAATAATTTTTTCAATTTATGTTTCCAATATTATGTTTGAATGGTTTATCATTTAAATAACAATTTAAATGATAATGATCATTATTTGAGGAGAATGACTAAATTAAATTAGATAAGTATGAATATTATGTATGTCTAAGTTCTTCGTCACCATCCCTAAAGAAAAAAATGTTTGGAGCAAATGTTAGTGTGGAGTGTATGATTTTGTACAAAAATTATATTTAAATTAAGTGAGAATAAAGTATAACTTATAAAAATGCATCTAACTATAAATAAATTGTCATCGCCTTTAGAGAAGAAGGTCTCAAAATTGGCGGGCTAGTATAACTCACTCTCGTAGGTGATGTTATCAATATCATCCATACATCCATATCATAAAGGTTTAGAGACTTTAGTGAATCATCATATTCCAATTTCTATGCCTCTCGTCCTCAACATAATAAACCTATTATGCCTCTAAGGCAAGAACATGTGGCTCATCATCTTTAGATTGACCAGCGTGAATCGACTAGGATAAATTTACAAATATGATGCCTAATATGTTGTTATGAGTCTCCATGAAGTTGTCGTATTTGTCCACGAACACTTGAAGATCATCACGGTCAAATGGCCTTGGTAATTTAGTTCGATGACATCAAAAAGCTTTTCATAATAAGGGACGCCTCCGAACTACACGTTATCGTCACTTCTTCTCACATAACTCCTATCTCAAAGGTGCCATAAACTCCCCCGCTCCTCGTAGTCGCTCACACTAATATCGAGCGCCTCTAGTTGAATAGGCACTTCTAGTGGGGTTGCTTGCTTATGCGTGGCACAAGGACATGTCGTCTTGTGGGATGCTCTCTACTCCGACTATTATCCCCTCGTAGAAGTGGTCCTCCGGGGGTGCTCATTTACCACCTTCCATTTCCCCTTATCTCTCCTACAAAACATTATAACTACAATTATTCATATTTCAAATTAATGCAATTTTTTTTAATAAGAAAACAAATACAAATATAATTGATTATAATTTCTCACTTAACCAACTACAAATATACAACATATCGATATTTAAAATAAATTATAGTCACACCTAACCAATATTGATAAAAAAAATATTATAATAATATAATTACAAAATAAATAATAACCAACATCACAAAAAAAACACACACAATATATTAATAATACAATTACACATAACAAAATAAATAAATAAATAAAAATAATATCTTCTAAAACCTAGTTAAAAACACATGGATAACAAAAATTTAAAAAAATATCACACATGGCAAAAGAGGCCTAGAAACTCAAATATTATGAAAACATATTTAAATAACAATAAATTGCTAAAGAAAAGTATACTTAGCTCAAAAATGAAATGGAATAAGTAACTTTACCAACCTCGAGTGCCTAACTCCTTACATCTTTGAGCAAAACCTCATAGTTGATGAAAACTTCTTAAAGCGTGCGTGGAACGAATTTGCCAAAAGCAATAAAATACGGGGTGGCGGCGTTTAGATAGCCATGTGATTTTTAGTGATTCCCCCTAAAACCGCTACATCAACCGCTACAAAATCATGAAACCCTACCTCGATCAATGTGACACTTTGTAAGAATTCCTTTCAATTGCTACAAACATGCAACTATTTGCATTCGGTAACAATTATTGCCTCAAAAACCACTCAAATCATGAGATAGTTTTAGCGGTTCATTGGAACCGCAACAAACCTACAACATTTTGTCTTCTATAGCGGTTTTTCCCATTCAACCGCTACAAATGTGGCGCCACTTTTTGTAGTAGTTAGTATGACCCAACTACTACTAAGTCACTACTACAAATGTGGTGCCAATTTGGCGCTTTTTGGCTCCAAGGTAGCACCACATTTTGTAGCAGTTTATATGATCCAACCGCTACAAATTATCGTGGCTTACCAACACGACATTTGGCACGAGTCATACCGTCACACATTTGTAGCAATTTGTCTTAAAACCGCTACAAATATGATATTTGTAGCAGTTTTTTGTAACTGCTACTAAAAGGCCTCAATTTTTTATAGTGGAGTTTTTCATTTTCTCGATTGCTTTATTTTCCCTATCCTATTTTGACTCCCATCTTTAGGATCTCACTAAGATTTCTTTGGCCGATCATGGCATTTTCCTTATGTCATTTTGGCTGCTATGTCATGTATTTTTTGGGTACTAATCAGGTACTTGGGGTATATAGAAATATAGAGATTTAGGTATCATCTTAATTAGAAGGAAATTATAAGCTTTTTACAATATTCACAAATCTCTAATAAGGCCTCTTGCCCTAATTACAGATTTGTTGAAAGTATAAGTCTAAATATGAATTTGAGTATTTTGAATGGATTTAAATGAGATTCTCTCTTTCTACTATCACGCTACAAACTATAAAATAAATTACTCGAATCTTAACAGAAAAAAGAAGGAGATGCCGGAAATGAGAGAGGCAAGATGGAGGAGAGTGTGTGGAAGGGTTGAAGTTGTTACACCCTAAACCATTTTACTTTTTTCTATTAATTACTCGAATCTTTCTTCTTTTTTTCCCTGAAATATAGCGTTCACCATCTTAAATTATCTTTTTAGTACCATTTAGTACCTTAAAGTATTTTTTCAAGATCCTAAAATAATTTTTCAAGATTATAAATTATTTTTTTAGTATTAGTCAAGATCCTTAAATATTTTTTCAATACCAATACTACGCAATATTTTTTCAAGATCATAAAATAATTTTTCAACATCATTAAGTATTTTTCCAGATCATTAAATTAGGATAGTAACTGGTATTGAAAAATACTTCATGATTTTGAAAAATTATTCTAGGATCTTGAAAAAATATGATTGATCTTAAAAAAATTAGTGTAGTGACTGGTACTAAAAAGATACTTAAAGATACTGATTGATACTAAAAATACTTCATGATCTTAAAAAAATATTTCAGGATGGTGAATGCTATTTCAATTAAAAAAAAAAAAAAGGAACCATGTAACAATGCCGTTTGAAAGAAAGAGATGGCAACAAAGCATAAGGGAAAAGGAGGAAAACCGGATCCAAATTGTTCAACTAACTTCTTAGTCGCATAAAATTTTGTATATATTAAGATTACATGGAACAAAGGATAGCTGTGTCAAATTTTGATATTTTAGTTCTGACTAAAATATAACTTGAACTAGAATTAGATACGAATGCTAGATGATTACAAAAATCTTATCCTATTTTTATATATAAAATTTTTGTTAAAAGATAATGAAAAAAATATAAGTATTACTTGTTAATATTTTTCAATGATACTTTTATTTAAAATCATGGGTGTCTAACTATAAGCATGATTGCCACCTCAATAACAGTATTTCAGAGAAGTTTATCAATTTTTTATAACTGAAAACCAAGAAAACGTTTATCATTCTATTTGGTAAGTAAAACATAAATATATATATTTGTTTTTGTGAAAAAGCATATATATTTTTGACCCCAAAAAAAAAAGCATATATCATTTTGAGAGAATGACATTTAAGTCTGAAAAAGTTGAACAAATGGCAGTTAAATCCTTTAAAATATTTTGAAAAATGAATTGCAAATATTGAGTCAAAACAGTTGCAAATAAAAATTTCAGTTATAATTGAGACTTTTGAATTTACAATTGTTTGAATTAATTTTTCAGAAAAAATTATGGAGGACGTAACCGTCATTCTTCCTATCTTTGTAAACTGTAGTGAACCTCCAAATTTCTAAGCTCAAGTCCCAAGATTAATTTTTACTAATTTATTATATTCCGCATTTTCAATGTTATGTTCACATGTCCTCTTTTCTTCTTTGTATCAAACTTGTAATTAATCAGACGAAGCAAACAAGGCACAAACAGAAAACAGATAAACATATTAAAAGAAAACTCGTCCCGAGCATTTGCAAAAAAAATTGCTTGTGATTTTTTTTTTTTTTTTTTTTGGGAAAATCCCTTTAAGGTCCAAAGAACCAAAAAATATTAAAAAAGAATCCCATAAAAAATTCTAATGTAAAAAAATCTCATTGACAACTTCTTCACTTAGTGATTATCAATCTCAATTTAACAATCCTTTGGGACCTTTTTGAATCAACTTTTTTGTTGGAATTTTTATATTTTTTTGGTTTCAGAGCAAATTACAGAAACTGAGTTAAATTTGATAATACGCCCTAATAATTTTACACAATTTACAACCACTTGAAGAGACTTCAACAGTTAAACCAATTTGCTAATGGTTTCAGAGCATTCAAACACATTGTTTAAGTAATGTCAAAAAACATGTCCTATTCAATCCAAGAGAAAAAGATAAATAAACAAATATATATCTTATGATTTATTTCAGTTAATATTTGATCATATCATGTATAGAATGTGAAGGAAAAGGAGCACATACAACAAACAAGAGAAAACAAAGAACTTGCTTGCAGCAACACTAACTTGGCATCATCCTAAACCTAGAGCAAATTGTAGAACAGCCTGGTACATGAATTTTTTCTTTTCAATGCTAAGGTGATATTTAAATCATATATATTTTATCAACCTAAACCTATTTAAAAAATAAAGCAAAATTTAAAAAATAAAAAACAGAGAGAGAGCATTCAGAATCTACAGCATAGAAGGCCCTGCCTCCAGCCCCGGTGCTTCCGGTAGTGTCTCCGGTCGGCTTTTGCCATTCTAACTGGGCTGCTATTCCATTCAGATTGAAGTCTGTAAGCACAAGAAGAAAACAAGAATGTTAGTCATGAAACTCTGGCATGAAGGATAATCATGAAAGAAAACAAACCAAATGCTACTCACTTTATTATGAGATCAGTAAAGGGGGAATTCCTTTTCTCAGGTTTCCTCCACTTGACCGATATCATGCAAGGTCATTGAATTATCCTCCAAACTTATATCGGTTTGTTATCAAGCTCTCGACAAAAACACAACATGTGGACATTTTTGACAATTTGGAGCGCATTATTAACTGCTTTTAAGAAATCGAGAAGGACTTGATAACCAAAAGACAAGATCCTAAGTTTGTTTCTAAATGACAAGCTTTTGATGCAAGTTGAGAGCAATTTACATACTGTGGAAAGGCAAAGGACCGCGTGCTGGTCGCGCTGCTATCTGATCTAAGAGAGATGCTTCCAGAATAAGGCACAGGATCCAAGTAAGTTATCCGACTTGATACACGACCTACAGCCGAGAAACTTGTCTCACCCAAGCCGTGTCGTTCATGACTTGTTACAGCCTGATGATCATCTGGCTTCACATACACAGACTCTGATGAATTCTGAGCATCATCAAGCTTAGGCTCACCACCAACTTGGTCAGATTCATCTTTGGCACTGGCGGCAGCAGCAGCAGCAGCAACCGGAGGATCAGACTGAGAAGTGACGCCGCCATTCTCCGGCATGCCATCATTGCTGACATCACTGGTTGACTCTTCGTCCGCTAAAGCAGAAGTCGAGACGGCTTCCTCAACCCTATCTTCGGATTCCTTAGGCCTGGAGGGCAATTCAGGCTCACCAGAGACCTGCAGCTAAAATCAAAATTATCACATGCCAACAATTCTCATCTTAATACCAGGAAAAAGTTGTAAAACATATACTCCTTCCGGTCCTATTTATAAAAGCCTAATAGCCAAATTACGCAGTTTAAGAAAGAGGTTAAAATTAGTTAAAAATAATAAATATGTCTACAATAAACTTATTTTTCCAAGTATGCCCTTATTTATAATAGCAAAAGTAAGAAAGAGAAATAGAGTAAATATAAGTATCACCAACATTATGCCATGCTAGGATGTTGAATACTTGTGAATAGAAGTATATACATGTATATATGTATATGTATACGAATCCAATGATTAATTTTATGTCATGCTAGGATGTTGAATACCTGTGAATAGTTTTGCTCAGCTTTGTTGCCCTCCTCAATCAAAGGCATTAACTGTTCTTCATCCAAATCTTGCAATAGAACTTTGTATCCAGCCAATAACATCTCTTTGTCGACATCATTAGCAAATTTTCCGGTTTCCTCGTCGTCATGTAGCATCAAGTCTTCAAACTTGTAATGATTGGTAGTAACTTTATCAGATTCCTCTGTTATAGCAGGAACATCTATGAAAACCGGAAAAGGTGCATCAACTGCAACATTGTCTTTTGCAAATTTTTCACTCTTGTGATCTTCGTCTGAGGACGAGAATTTATGAGCAGCATCTTCATTTGTATTCTCCAACAATATCTTTTCCTCAGCTGGGATTCCTTCATCAACACAAATATCCTTAATAACATGGTCACTACTTTCTTTATAAACCACAACCAATTCCGGTTCACATTCGGTAACACTTTTGTCCATGAAAAAATCTGCCAGATTTTTTGGTGAATCTACCACTCCTGGAAGATCCGAACTCTCAACTGGTTCCATATCTTGTGGGCAATCAGGACATGGATCACTAGGGGATTCTTCATTTTCATTTCTAAGACCAACCACACTCGCACCAGAATCGCGTTTTGGTGAAGTTATTAAAGCATCTTCAGTCTCCATTTTACTTGGTACTGGACCTAAATTCCCTTTGTTTGGTTCTAAATCAACTGAGACTCTTTTCTCATTTTCCTTGGCTTCCTGGTCTTCTGATCTGCATCCAGCAGAGTATGGATCATTGACATCAAATTCAAATGACTGAGACTCGGGTTTGCCGATATTTGAATTGTAGAAGGCCAGTTCACCATCTGCAAATACACTTCCACACCAGTGAGAACTAAACCCAGAAGGTTTGAAAATTGAAACCACAAGCAATAACCAGAAACAAAAAATGAAAGAAAACAAATAAACACTATGACTCAAAAAATTTGGTAAAAATGTCATCAATATGATCCTGTCATGAGCTCAAATGGTAGTTTATTAGGAAAACTCAAAAATCTTGAGCAGAGTTTTTGGTTACCTAGTTTCATAGTTCATAGGTTTAATACATGGAAAATTTTCTGTGTTCCAGCCCAAGGTATTTTCAAACTTCAAGCAAGTACAGATCCGATTCTGCAGCGACCTGACCAACAAGAGACAAGAATAACTAGTTTAGCAAGCAACAGATATATAATTGGTTAATTGTGATGAAAGAAAATAACCAATACTTAAATTGAACAAATTCAATAGAGAAAAATGAATTGAGGATTTACATATAAACCTAGCATCAATAACAAGGATCCGTTAAAAGCCAGAGGATAAGCTTTACTTGAAAAACAAAAAAAAAAAAAAAAAAAAAAAAAAAAACGGGTAAAAGGCACTGTTCACAAGAGACTGTAATTTTTTTAGTACCAACAGAATTATAGTATGATTCTATCCTTTCAGTTTTCCCATAACGTTGAAGGAATCTTTTACTGCCATACTAAAAGTCAATTTGCACATAAAAAAAAAAAAAAAAAAAATGGCTAAGGAAGCATTTAGCCGTTTACCAAGAACTCTAAGAATACATATAAAAAGGGTTTAGATTAAACTTGAGCTTCTATTCTCACACAAAGGCCAATCAAATACTGTTGATTAAAGAAATGTTAGTTTCTTTCATTTGTGAAGAAGCTAGGGGGAATATAGGGAGTACCAAAGAGAAGGTACTATCTGCCTTTTACTTTATTATAAGTAATAGAATTCGGCTAACCAAGAAAAGAAGAGAATCCAAAGACAGTTTCTCGAAGTATACATAGGACAAGAGAAAAGTTGGAAACTTAGAAAACTTTTCGCAAGAAAATTACAAACCCAAGTTTTAATTTATTATGGGGAAGAAAACCCACAATTTAAAAATTCACTATCAATGTTTTTGTCCACTAGCTCTCTGATTGGATCTAGCATAGAGGAATATTAAAAATAATTAAGTAAAGTGAATATCTCAGATGGGTTTCATCTCCATGGAAGAAGATTGCATGAAGAAAAAATAATAGCGATCTGTCTCAGATCCCAAACAAAAATCCAGTCCAAAAAAAAAAAAAAAAAACGGATGAATCAATTGTAAAGAAATATATAGTATGCTACTACCTACCTTTTCAATCTTCTTCTACCTTCCTTCAGAACAGACAATTCAAGCAATTTCTTAACTGCACGCAGAGACAAAAGAGTCAAAAACTGGTGACGACACAGGAGAAACTAACCGCAACAGGAAAAAAAAAAAAGGTTCATCTTCATCGTTTCCCTCAAAACAGAGTTGAACTGAACCATGGAATACAGAGAGAAACTTTAGGAGGCAAAAGCAGAGGAATAATTACCCCCCAGAAAAGAAAAAATCAAAGCTTTGTGAAGTGAAAAGCGAAAGGAGCTTGCTTAGTAGAGGGAAGAACTGAATTAAGATAAAATAATGAGAACTGATTTCAGAATAAAGGAGGATGACAGAAGGGTTTGAGTTGTAATCATGGCCCTAAGTAATGGTCAACTCTCTCTCTCTT
Source organism: Acacia acuminata (assembly GCA_019022655.1). Lineage (NCBI taxonomy): Eukaryota > Viridiplantae > Streptophyta > Magnoliopsida > Fabales > Fabaceae > Acacia > Acacia acuminata. The sequence continues at coordinate 2,584,041 of JAFJYI010000028.1, read as the reverse complement.
TCCCTCTATCTATCTCTTTCTCTCTCTTCCACCTTGATCTTCTTCAGCAATTAATGTAAAAACTGGGACACAGCACAAATGGCACCTATCTCCTTAAGACCCGTATACAGCATTAAATTATCATCTCTACCCCCTTTAACATTCTAAAATTTAATTTCATACCTAAAACTTTGTAACGTTATACAACCCATATTTCAGCCCCCATCCATCATTCTGTTTTCTCCAAAGTTTCTGTCTTTTGCCTGACCCACATCGGATTCCTCCATTTACCGGCAAACCAAACACCGCAAAAAAACCCAAAAGGAAAAAATACAGAGAGAGAGAGAGAGGAGAACGGTGCATTCCAGGCTTTCATCCCCATTCCAAAGTCTATTTATTTCTTCACCTAACCCACCTTCGAATTCCGCCACCTTTTCCCATTTTCCGACCAACCAAACAGTAGGAAAAATTTCTCGAGAAAATTCTAAAAGCGAAACAGAGAAAGAAAGGAAGAAAGAAGGAAGGATAGGGACAGAGCATCATTGACAGCACTGGATCCACCAAGCCCATAAACAAGATGGACTAGATACGATGAACCCTTTGACTTGGTTCTAACATACGAGAAAAAGAAAAAAAAAAATCGAATCGAAAACTCATTTCAGCAGCTGACACCGATGTCGGAGAATTTGAGTGTATTGTCGTTTTTTTGTTTTCTTTTGCTTCTGATACTTACAAAGTCAAAACGGCTCGTTTAACCGCCGGTGCCAGAGTTTGTTTGTTGGTCCGGTGACAGTCCACGGAATTGCTAGCCTGTAACTGCGACCCACCATAGGATCCTACTCCTGCACCTTCTTCTTCTACTTCTCCTTCTTCCTCTGTTTCTGCTTTTCTATAAACTTCTCGTGAAATTGCTGTATCAGGAAATCAGAAACTGAAACTACTGACGCGATGAAGTCTCTTAATATATATACAGATATATTGATTATTTGGAAAAGAATTTTATATTTTATTATTATTATTTTGGAATTGGGACCCACCAAGAGTTTCATGATTTCATTTCATCCTCTCCACTCAGGAATAGCCAATTTTTCTCTTTTCTTTTTTTTTTTTGGCCAGTAAGGAATAGCCATTTTTTTTGGCTGTATGATTACTCAGATTCCGTAAGGATCGATTCCTTTGGTTTTGGCAGGGTCAAGATTTGCCATGCGATTAGTGCCGATGAGTAAATAAATTCATATTTTTAGGGAATTATTATAAAGTCCAAAAGAAATGATTTAAGAAAATTTTCAGTTAGCTGTTTGTAGCAAATTAATTTTGGTCAATCCAAAACGTTTAGGAATTTTACTGTCAAAATGAAATTAATTTTTGTAAGTGAATAGATAATGATGCCCTTCTTTTATTTTTTTAGAAAAGTATTTACAAAAAAAAAATTTATAAGATAAATAAAGAGATTTGAAAGAGTCTAGAGAATTAAAAATATTCTGATCATTCATAAAATAAATATGAAAATTCACAAGACAAATATTGACATATACAAAACAAATAAAGATATCTACAAGATAAATAAAAGATTCAAAAGAACTTAGAAAGTTAAAAACATTTTGGTCATTTATAAGATAAATATAAAAATCCATAAAATAAATATGAATATTTATAAAATAAATAAAGGAAGGACATCTTTGTCCTTCCATCCAAAAAAACAAATTTCATTTTAACTATTGTATGCAATGAGGTTTCTGAAAAAAATGTTAATTGTCCTAATGATTTAATTTTTTAAAAAAGCCACAAAAATGTGATAACAACTAAGAAACATGCATTAAATGTATTCATACTAATGTTATCCCTAATTAACTTTGGGAAAATCCCTTTTAAATCCAAAGAGAGTAACAAAATTTCAAAAGAGTTCCACAGGAAAGTGAAATATCAAAAAAGTCTTAAGAAGTTGTTAATGGAATAGATGATGTTGTTAATATGCATTATCAACTTCTCGAGATTTTTGACATCCAAATTTTTTGTGAGGCTTTTTTAAAATTTTGTTGGTCTCTTGAGACATAAGAGAGATTTTCCCATTAACTTTTCCATACACTCTCTTCAAATAAGGGCATGTTTAAAAAATAAATATATTTTCTACATATTTATACTAATGCCTCCGTCTGGTCACTAAACTATATCTCTAGTATGTTGGGAATGATTACGTTTGCAACTTATGCTCTATTCTTTTTCCGTTTCAAGGGTTCGTCCAAAGTCCGTATCTGATTCCTGAATTGTGATGCAATGATTTCTGATGCCTACTTATGGGGGTAATGATTTTAGGGTTCTAAGAGGCCATTATGGAATGTCAGAAGTCTTCAACTAAGGGAAGATAAAAAAGGCTTCAGCTGCTTATATTCTTTTCTACAGAAGAGTTGACGCATAACATAATGGTAAAGTAGCGAATGATTTGAACAGCTTATTGAAGCTACGTACTATTCATTAACATTATTGCCACCGTAGTCTTACAAGTATAACTGACAAGTTAGCATTCTTTTGTCCTGCATATTTTTTAAAGTTTTAGACTAGTTGAGTCTGTCGACCGGTAGAATTATTGGATGAGATACTGGAAAACTTAAAAGCATGTTTGAGATCATTTTTGGTATTTTAATTTTTACGTAAATTAAGATAAAACTCTTTTCACGTATTTATCTTATACATTATACTATAAATCAGATTGAAAAACTATTTTAAAGACTGCAATCACTATTCTAAACAAGCAATATAGTCACAACTGAAAGGTGAGTGTGCAACTTGCCAAATGCCGGAAGAGGGTTATACTAACTTCTACGGTTTAGTTGTTCTTGAATAGCATATTTTGTTTCGGTTTTAGAAGTCTGTCAACCAAGATTTTGAATTCTATCATGAAATGTCAATCTATTGTAGTTTGTCATTTGTGTTCATCAAAATTGAACATTATCCATTTACAGTGGAAATGAAACTCTCGAACACTATTCATTTTACTCATAACACTCATAACAAGAAAATTCTCTTTCTTTTGGTTTTCAACATCCACTTTACAGTCTCTAGCTATTGGGATTCGAACAAGCAGCGGAAGAAATTCATCAAAATAAATTTCGAATCTCAATGGAGGATCTATCAATGGCATTTAAATTAGAGTAGCCAGAATGATACCTTTCGTATGCGTCTTGTTCGATCACTAGGAGCCAACTGTACGAATCAGCTCTCTCTACCCGTATCCACATGAACAAAACTCCAACACAGGCAGCGCTTTCATATGCGTCTTGTTCAATCACTAAGAGCCAACTGTACGAACCATCTCCCTCTATTAGTATCCACACGAACAGAACTCCAACACAGGCAGCGTGTTAGCGCCTCCAACGTTTTTCTCTCTATATTCTTTAGGGTTTTTCTCTTTTTGCTCAGCCTCTATAATACGTCTTGCCCACTATCTTATAGGATTTTCAAAAACCATAATGGGCCACATTAAATATTCAAAATCAATCTTAATTAATTTTGAAATTTGAATTGAATTAAAATAATATTAATTAAATATGTCCAATAGATCTAATCTAATCTATTTATTTAATCCGAATTAAAAAGCCGGTGATTTAATTTATCTTCATAAATTAAATCGAGATATAATATCTATCTATTTAATTAAATCGAGATATGATATCTCAATTCAAATTAAATCTGAGATATGATATATATCCATCTATTAAATTTGAGATATAATATCTATCTATTTAACTAAATCTTAGATACGACATCTCAATTAGTTTTATTTATTTGATTTATTAAATAAATTAAATACAAAACAAATATTACATAATAAAAATATTATCTCTATAAATAATAATATTATTATTTTTGAATCTATATTTTATATATGAGGTTTAAACTTCTCATGTTACATGAGAAGAAAAAGATTCCTACACACATATGAAATAGTGGGACCCACATATATATAATGCTAATTATATATATATATATATGTGTGTGGGTCCCACTATTTTATGTGTATGTACCATGAGAAAACACTTCTCCTACAACATGAGAAGTGTTAAGCTCTATTCTATTCGGCCCGGAGCATTGATTCCCCATAACGAAAAGGCTAGCTCTATCTCGAAATTGCCTATCCTGTGCTCGAGAAGGTCCCCCAGTTCCTCGGCAGCACCTCGAGGTGCATTTAGTTGTCTTACATGAGACTCGGGATATTCCTCACTCCATGGCATGGCACCTTTCGCTCATCCATTCCGCCCGCCCGTCCCTTCACAGGCCTGGTTTCACAGACTTATTAGGCGTTCAGGGGACAAGGATGGCAAATCCCTCAAAAGATTTGCACTTCCGTCGTCCTTCACCTGTCTGCCTTATGAGTTAGCTGGCTTCGCCTTTCTTATAAACTTCGTTCATAAGGAAGGTGAGCAGTTCTCTCAGGGATGTCTGTGGCCAAGCTATGTGAGATTTGCAATGGACCCCATTAAGAAATTTCTTATTGAGCCGGGAAAAGACGCGTGTTTGCTATAGGTAACTATATCAATCAGCGTCTTTTGTACCCGGTCCATGAGTGGCTTGCCAAAGTTCTCAAAGGTCTTCCGACCGATGGGACCTTTGATCAGGTCGCCCCTCTGGATCGACTCAAAGGCGTTACATCGACTGTATACTCAATTTGAAAGCTGCCACAGATAGGTGGCCGCTTCTGTTGTTATTCGAATTGATGCAGTCTCTGTTTGACCGGTCATTTGCATGACGCGTCGTTAATTCGACTCTTGGTACAAATGTCTTTGACGTCACATTCGTGAAGAAACATACGAATGTGTGTTTCGTCACAGGTCAACCCCTGGGGTACTCTTCCTCGTGGCCACTGTTCGCGTTATCACATCACATGTTGGTGTGGTTCGCGGCTGAACAGTGCTATCCAGGGAAGAAGTTTTGCGACTATGCTATCTTAGGCGACGATATAGTTATCGCCGATGATAGCGTCGCCCGAGAGTATACAGCTCTGCTTAATGAGCTGGGAGTCGAAATCTCTCATTTCTCCAACGGGGGCATGTGAGTATGCCAAGCGATTTCGTCTTAATAGATGTTCGGTGGATGTATCCCCGCTATCTATTAAACGACAGGTCACCACTCTCAGTCCTCTTGGATGGGTTCCAGCACCCGAAGTCATCGGTGCAGTTATCCAACGGTTACGTGAACACTTTCGTGTCCGTGATCCTGTTGAACCACCACTCGATGCCTTCGCATATCCCGGGCATAGAGACTTTCTTGAATGGTCTCTATATCAGGGGTGGATGCGGTCCTATCTTTCATGTGTGTGTGACATGAGAATACACTTCTCCTACAACATGAGAAGTATTTTTCCCATATATATATCCATTCTCCATAGATTAAACGTTGTATTCATTAAATCTTAGACATATCTTAGATTCAATGAATCTGGACATTATAGCTCGTGTTAGGCTATTTTTGTGTGCGACCCTATAGGCCCACATGAAATTGACAGCGGGCCAACATTATACCAGCCCACAAGCCGCAAGAGGTCTCTAACAAAACATTACGACTACCCAATTCATATGAAGATTGATGATACGATGTAATCCTATCATACAACCATGCTACGTCCCTTTTGTCATGCGATAATTTGGTCAAGGATGAAGCATGGATAGTGTCATCCTTCTGTTCTTCACCATTACTTTCTCGATTCTTGAGTAGTCTAACAATTGAAATAGAAACTCTTTTCCATCGTAGTATGACCATATATTTCTCAGACTTAATCATCGAGAGGCCCAATAATATCTCTCTACAAATTTGAGGGACAAATCTCATCTTGACCATTCACATTCCTCTACATGAAAACCACTAATCCCGATCGAAACCTTTATCATCATCCAGTCAAATGTGACTTTTGACTAGGACAAAGATTAGCGACTCTCATATAGGAATCTATGATGATCTCAGGTCAAATGGCATTGTGACATGGTTATACATGAGATAAGCTTATGACTTAATCCATGCTACTTTCTCATAGTGGGTCAGTCCAGCATCTTGTACTCTTATAAGAGCCTAAGACTTTGATTTGTATCTCTATACCTTATCAAAGTCATACTGGTCTTATTTCATTTTTACTCCCGCATAGATGACCGACCAAGGACATTTAGGACAATTTTTATGATACATCTAAGGATACAATCATCATAATAAACAGACAAATGATATGATAACAAAATGGAAAAATATTTTAAATAACAATAATATTTAAAGTACAATGATTGGCCCCTAGAACATAATTTCCAACACCAGCAACAAGCCGTGGGCAGAAAAATTCATATTTGTGATAGTGGTAGAAGAAATATATGGGGGAACAACTTGTGAAAACTAGCTTCTCTTTCTCCTGGAAAATTTCACAGGCTCTTGTTTCCCTTATAATTGAATTGAATACTTCATGCAAGGAAGAAATGCATTTTTATTTAGTTTTCAAAAAGGGAGAATCTGAATATCGGATGTACTTGAGATATTTTTGTTGCCACTTGGGGATGAATAATTAACCGAAGTGACCATAAATAGAGTTGCTTGTAGTAGTTCAAGAAAAGTCTGCCATGGCAGAAAGATCAGAGACAAAGCAATGAAACAGATGGAGACCAGAGTGGGTGAATTCGAAATATGAATTCAAATATGTTACTGCTGAGAGAATATATCTTTGCAATTCTTTGTTTTTTAATTATTATTTACAGAGAAAAAAGAAAAAAAACAAGCGAGGAAGAAAATTAAAGTAACAGAGAATTGCACAGCTTGCTGTTTATACAACAGCAGTGGATCTATGGAGAAGTGTATCACATCTGTGATTTTTTTAGCACTCATCAGCAGAATGGACCACCTCACCTTGGTTTCCATATTCGTGTTAAGTGGTAGCTGACCCATCTCTTTTGATTATTGTGGTACTATGGTACTTGAGACCTGTCTTAATCAACTCTAGGACCCATCTCTTTTGATAATTGTAGTACTATTAGTCATTACAAAGAAGATTTGTTGGATCAACGCGTTCTCTTTGATCATTCAAGTGCATAGCTTAAAGAATAGTATTTGATGATGATTCTTATCTGTTTATCATCCATGAAAACCAAAAGGAAGACACAAAACAGGTAGAGCAAATGAAATTACGTCAAGAAACTTAAAGGTAGTTCACGTTCCATTAAAATCAATAACTAATAAACCGTGGAATATAGCTGCAATAAACCTGCTGAGTATGATTTTATATATGCACCCATTTGAAAATACTGTAATTTTGATTAAAAAAAAAAACTGAATATACTGCAAAGCAAAATTAAGAACTAATAAACCAACGAAATACTGTACGTTGCTGATGTTTAATAAGTAATAATTTTATTTCGAAAAGTAAAAGCAACAAAATTTTTGCAATAAACCTGCTATAATTCAGTCACATTACATATACCAAAAAATTCAGTCATTTGTTAGGCATTCAACAATAGTTTGACGAGACATCCGTTCAAATTCTTTATCCCAACTGCTTCGAGAGAGAGTGCTTCCCTTTCAATGTCCCAACTATACCTCAATGCTATGCATAATTCAATTAAACCTTATGTTACTATATTAACAACAGCACTATAATAAATAATAGTTTTTTTTTTTTTTAAAAAAAAAAACAGCAACAAGGTTACTTACATATGTGGTTCACCAAATGTTTCTTGCACATTGTCATTCTCTTTGCATGCTATGTACACATGCCCACTTTTCTCATTGTAGTGAAACATGTTTGCAATGTTCGCATCATTAACAAGATCTATTAGAATTCTCTTATCAAAGGGCACAATGTATTTCATCTCGCTATTATTACAATCAATATCAATCCACGGTGATATCATTACTCTCATATCTTCAAGTGACATTCCTTCTCTTATTATGGTTTTCACTCTTATACTTCCCCCATTATATTGAATTTGATCTTCAACATTCTTTACAAATTGTCCACCTGCATGGAAAAAAAAAAAAAAAAAAAAAAAAAGTCTTTTGCAGATGTTGATCCTGAAGATGTCATTTTTAATGCCAACCTGCAACAAACAAATTAATTTAATAAAGGTACTTCATATTGTTCATAAATCATAAATAGTTAAATTCATATTGTGAAATATGTGTCTAGTTGAAAGAATAAAAAAATGACTTTGTGCAACTAGATGTATATATATGCTGCTTCTTGTTCCGATGAAGGAATGATTCTATATAATGCTAAAAAATTTTGTTCTTTGCCTCTTGGATTGACTTGTTAGGCAAAAGGGAATCAGGTAGGAACTTGACAGTGGCTTAATCTTGCAGGAGATTGAATTCTCAGAACATTGAAAACTAATAATATTGGTGATCAATTAGGCCTTGATCTTACTAGAAAGATGCTTTGTAGCAGCCAATACATATGGAGCTTGTTTTCCGTTTAAAATGAATTTCCTTAATGCTTCGAATTGATCCCGATGAGTGAAGGGTTCAGTCATTCGGATAAGAATTAAATACATATGGACCCTTCCATATCCAATTCATAAACGAGCATTCTTTTGAATTGATCATCGAATTCATATGGACCTTTTCTTCGAATTCAATACATATGGATCCTTTCATCGAATTCATATGGACCTTTTCTTCGAATTCAATACATATGGATCCTTTCATCGAATTCAATACATATAGACCCTTCCAATATAAATCGATGATATGGATTAACAGTAAGGAAGGAAATCCCAAAACACTATCAGGAAGAAAATCAAATTTTAAATGGCGATGCTGAAGAAACTAAGAAAGATGAGGTAGACTAAAAGTTGAGATCCTAATGATTCCAACGATATGATTAGGATTAAAGAGAAATTGTTAGAACTTACCTTTCAATGTTGTTGCAAGTTGACTAAAAGTTGAAATCTCAATGATTTCAATGATTCAAAGCTTAGATTCTTAGAGTTAAAAGTATATGAGAATTTCCATAATAAAAATCTTCATTTTTTAACTAAATAAGGGCATTATGGTCTTTCAACAACATTCTAAAATCCCTAATTTAGAACTCATGACCTGATTAAGATTTTTGTTGAAAGTGTAGTTTAGAATTTGGATTTTGCTATATTTCAAAAGAATTTAATTAGGATTCTTTCTTAGTGCAAAAGACAAGATCAAACAGTTTACGAGGATGTAAGATCAAACTAATCTAACGTCAACAAGCGACATAGTTATTAATTAGTGTGGAATTGGTGTGCCAATTGTTTAGTACTACATTGATGTAATCCTGACATGAAGCTACGTGTAGAAGTTGCCACCTCCAATTCAATGCAACAAATAAAAATTAAATTAGGTGCCTGTGGGCGTGACCTAACTTATTAAATACAAATGTCTTATTCTTAATGTGTTTCGTGTCTTAGTTTTTTTTTTTTTTTTTGGCTATTCAACCATAGACCACCCTTTACAATTACATCATTTTAGTTATAAAACTATTGAATCTTTTTTATAAAAATGTTTTAATTCAATAGAAAATAGAATTGATCGTAATTGTATATTATATGAGTATATTAATCATAATTCATTTAATTAAATTCATGTGGGAATAATTTTATAAATCTATTAATATGTGAATTGCATTAATTATTTATTTAAAAATTTTGAAATTTAGCAATTTGGTTTTATTGAATTAAAATTATTACCTAACGGCTCCACGCTGCGATGTTTCACACCTCCTCCTTCTTGTTAGCCCCTCCCATGTGGGTGTTAATTGAAACACCATTGTAACAAACATAAATCCTTTTTTGGAGGGTCACATCTCAAACGCTTAATTATTGTTGAAATTGGGGAATCCATTACCTTATAGGCTCTTTTTTTCAATGTAATAACTCTCCCGATGTGAGACTTGACTTATAACAAAAACTCAAAACATAGAATGCTTCTTCACGTTCTTGTGCGGATGGTGATAAGTATACTACACAAGCGAGAGTGCGAGACGATTGGTGTAGAGGCTCATCCTACAACCTTTTAGGAATCAATTGTTTCCCTATCACTATGTTAATTGAGTTAGGAATTAATTAAGGTTTAAGAGAGAGAGATAATTAATTAAGATTTATGAGGAGAGATTTAATTAAAATACATATAATTTTTTTTGTAAAATGTAAGATATAATTTGAAACTGAATTTTAGTCCTAAATGCAAGACATTTTGCATTTAATTTATTGAATTTATCATTTTTCTCTAAACTAAGTTTTTTAACTCAAAAATTGATAAACTAAGTTTTTTAACTTATAAATTGATATATAATCTAATGTTATATAGAAATATATTTTAGAGATATCATGTCACATATATTATAATTAAGTTATTTATTTTAACTTTTTTAACCTTCCCAAATTAAATAAATAAAGTCTTACATTAAAAAAAATACGAGTAATTATATTAATCAGTATATTTTAAGGTGGTTATTAACTTAGTCTCTTGCAAGCTTAAATATCATGCATTTTAATTGATAATTAACTAGATCAGTGACTAACCGACTTCTACAATGTCACGTCGTAGGTTCCTCCTCTCGAAGACGAAGCGATCAAAAATTTTAGGGTTTATAAAATTATCTCTATAACTATAGTTTTCTTAATGTAATTCTATAAGTTATGTCCACATTATTTGAATATTTTCAGCAGAATGTCACCCTTTTAACCAGAACAACTTGCAAATTAAATGTCTAAAAAAATTAAATAAGCATGTAAATCAATGTGCATGTCTTGTGGTTGTCTGCTAATCCAAAGGCTGCAAAGATTAACTAACTTAATACCATAATAATTGCTTGTATTTGAAGCTTTCACTAATTATTATACTCATATATATTATGCAAGAAGGCTTTCCTACAAGATAGGTATTGTGTTTGTGATACAGAATGATTGAGTGAAAATGGGAAAAGGAAAATCTGTTCATTCTAGTTGTTAAAAAAAGGGTATTATGGGTGATAAAAAGGGGTTAGTACTATTATTAGTCCTTATAATTCACCTTCACTTTCTTTTTAGTCTCTGAAGTTTCAAAGTATTTTTTGGTCTTTTGAATTTTGTCCGTTTGAAATGTTGGTTGCTATAATTTGAAAATGACTTCAACTTAAGGTTAACAGTGTTAATTTACATATGTCACTAACACAGTTAAAGTTTGCTTATGATTGGGCAATATGACTGCAAATTGCTGAATATAACTTATGTTCTCATGGACATGAGACCAAAAAAAAAAAAAACAATAATGCTATTAATAGAAAAAAGAAGGGAGAATGAAATATAGGTCACAACCAAAGAAAATAATTTATTGATAAGTCCTTATAAATTGTTAATGATAACTAATTCATTTGTTAATTTCCATGTTCACTTGTCAATTGAGACTTTTCTAATATTATTTCACTTTGTTGAGACCTAAAAATCATTTTTCAAAAAAGAACTCCTCATTTTGTTGGCCTCATTTTATTTTTTATTTATGAATATATAAATGCAAATATATAGAAAACATAAGATAAATTGTGAAGGATTTGTTATGCCTAAAGCTAAAGAAGGTGCTAATTGAAATTAAAATTAAATCACAAAAATGTAATGGATATTTATTAAAAAGGAAGTCTATCACTTAATATGTATATTTATTATCAAACTTATATAACTAACATTTATTATTAACATTTTTATTTATTTAAAAATTTATATAAAACTTTTATTATTAATATTTTTAATTTAAAAATTTTTTTTCATTTTTTTTTTGAAAACTTATAACACTAGAAAATTTAAAAAACTGCAATCATCTCACTCAGCACAGATTTAAACCTTGGTTCATCATATTGTGAAGGATTACTTCTTTTTATTAGACGCAACCTTGTTAGTTGGAAAGAGTTCTTTTTTTATTCTTACTTCAGTTACTTGTAGTAGAAGACGAATTGAATTTTATTTTAAAAGGTTGAAGTATAATTTTTCGGTTTAGTCTATTTTTAAACATACTCAGCACCTTAAAGTTCAGTTATTTTCACCCTCAGTTGATTATGAAAATTATAGAAAGACCTCAAAAAATTCTAAATAATTTGAAGATTTATAATTTATCATACTATTTTAATTTACAAACGAGCCCGTATGAAAAAGGGATTCACCTATATGAATCTCATATACAATATTTCAGCTGTAAACGTTTCAAATAAAATATATATATTCTAGATTGTTAACTAATACGAGTAATATTTAAGTTATTGATATTAAATTATTAATATTTTAATAAAATATTATTTAAAAAATAAATGTTTATTTGTGCCAGAAAAATATCATTTTTTAAGTACTTGCTAATACTCCGTCCAATCTTTTTTATAAATAACTTTCTCTCTTTTGAGGTTGATCCTTTTTATAAGAACTTTCTTCTTGTGTCTCAAAATTTAAACTATTTTTTTCTTTTTTCTAACCCTATCAAATGCACGCTTTATATTAATTATCCCTCACCCATTTGTTAATTCTCTTTTATTTATTCATTTATTATACATTAGTTTACATATTTTGCACTCACACTATTTAATATTCCTTACTCATTCTTTCTTCCAGTGGCGGACCCACACTGGTGCCAGTGTGGGCAGGTGCACACACTAAAATTTTGATAATATATATATATATATATTTTAAAGGAATTTTATATCAACTCTTCTAAATAGTCTAGTTGGTAAGAAGTCTGCAAAGTTGAGCGGCATGACCCCTGTTCGATTCCTTGAGGGCGCGTGTCTTTCATATCATTTTTTTTTTTAACAGTAAGCACAAAAACTGCACCCTAGAAGCTTCGAACCCACGGCCTAAGGGGGTGCTACACCCCAAGATAATGCCTCTGCCAGTTGGGCTACACAACCTCTTATTGAGAGGGGAGGACGCAAAAAATATAAAATGACGCCTTTCATTCAGTTTACTTAGCCACAATTTATTTATTACAAATACTGTCTTTTCATCTTTTAGATGTTAATTTATCTTGTTTTGGATTACTCGCGATTACTTTATCTTATTTTGGATTATTTGCTTGATTACTTACTAAATTGACATAGAGTGCGAATTGTTTAATTGTTTTGGAATTGGAAATCATAGCTTCGATTGCTTAGTGTCCATGTATGAAAAAAGATACAATCTTATAGGTTTCGATAGAGGAAGCATTGAGATGAGCTAGCTTATAGGTTGCAACATGTTCCCTAATCTTATCAAAAAAAATTACTATGTTAAGTTGAATTTTTCTTTTCTCTTCTTGTCTATATTCATTTGATTTTTAATGTATTTAAAAATTTCTTTAAAAAAAAAATTCGGGGGCCCTGCCCAATCCCCTCATTAATCACACTCACAAACATTAATTCCTAGGTCCGCCACTTCTTTCTTCTATACTCTTTTTATAAATAAGAACATGTTTTTAGAAAAAAAATGATATTTTTAATATTATTTTTATCTTTAACTAATTTTAGTTGCATTTTTTTATACCCTAAAAATAAAAATTACTTATAAAAATGATGGGAGGTAAATCTGATTAGGAAGGTGACCCGACCCATAGTCATAGTCCCATTGCCAAAGTCAAACGGTAAAATAGAAAAGCACGGCACGAGGATCATCGCCCTTGTCACGTGAAATTCAGTGCGTGATTGCCCACACGTGTCCACCACCAATTCACCGTTTACTAACGTGCGCCTGCGGGCGTCCGTAATCAATATCACCCTCACCTTTTACTATACGGGCTCTGTCTGGATTTGTAAATCCAGATCCTGATCCTGATTTTCATTTTCATTTTATTTCTCAATAAAAGTTTTGATTCAAATTTTTAGATCTAATCAATAGTGATTCTTAATACTAATAATATTTATATTTTAAGATAGTTAACGATTAAAATATTTTGACATTACTAGATAGAGTTTTGAAATAAAAAATAATTCTTACATCATATATATATTTTTGATATATTTTTAGTTTATACATTTTTGGTATAATCAATCTACAAGTCGTTATAGTAACTAATTTTATATTAGGCACCTATAGTTTTTTTATAAAGTCCTTACATTTTTTTTTTTACCATATTCTTATAGTTTTATCTAATTTTTAATAAGTCTTTGTAGTTTCACGTGGCTAATAAAAAAAAAAAAAAAAAAAAGAACATCATTAAAAACACATGAATTTTTTTTCGACTAGCAAAAAAAAATAAATTATAAAGATATGATAAAAAGAAAAAAAAATAGGGATCTAATAAAAAAGAAAAAATTATAAGAACTTAATTAAAAATCAGGTAAACTATAAGAATTTGCATATTAATTATCCCCATATTGTTTTTACAAAAAATAGTCATAAATAGAGTGGGGCTTTACCCCGTTTATGTCATGAGAAAGATACTGCATCATCATGTATAGAAGCGACTAGAAGAACGAGAACGACGGTCCAAATGATCTTTTTAAAAAAGCTTTAATTTGTCATTATGACAGTAAGAGACTATTGGGAGCATACGTAATTATCCCACTAACTCTCGAATGATTAAGCTTAATGTCAACCATCTAAAACTAAAGTTCCTCATCCATCGTTTTGATGTTTCCAATATTCAGAGGGTTAAAGTATAAATTTGTCTTAGAAGTTTTTTTCTTCCTAAGATTCATGTTAACTTCGAAAGGTTTTTTTTAGGTTCAAATCTCATAATATTCCCTAGAAAGAATGATTATGAGTTTGTTCTTTGATGGAACCGAGTCGTAGCTAAAATCTTAGTAGCCACAAGTTATGGTCTCATGATCAGAATAGATAATTGTAGATATATTTGTGGCTAATGGATTCCATAAGATTCGGGTTGAATACCCAATAGGGAAAGTTGAATTCATGACTATGCGTGAAGTTGGATTAATTTAGAAAGTCCATACAAAATGATCCCAGATGAGATGACATAATTCAAGATAGTAGACTACAGAACTACTAAAGAAGATTGACCTTATAAGATTTGGGTTTCTCGTTAAAATGATACTTCCATTCAAAGATGGCCAACTAGAGAGAGCTATTTATGGAGAGTTCTGACCAAAGAGGGCTATCTACGAAGGGTTCTGATCGGAAAGGGCTACCTACGGAGAGTTATGACCGGAGGGGCTGACCAATCAGAGTGTACTGAGTGAAGCATCGAGTGAAGTACTGTAGAGTGGAGCCATCGTGACATTGAACCTAGAGTGAAGCCGTTGTGACAACGAATCATAAAGTAGAGCTACTGGGGTGTTGGCTTTAAAGGTTACTACATTGTAATGAGTCCACATCGAATGAGTTTCCTAGAAAAAAATTTTATATGATCTAGTGTATCGCCATGGGGGTGCTCCAGTGTTGTGTATTTATTTGTGGGAAGTGAGAACTAATAGGTTGATATGTCCTTAAGTCCTTGATATGTGCTCAAAGAAAAGCCATAATTCCCGTGAGAAGGTTAGAATAGAATGAATATCGGGCAATGTCCCAAAGAGATTGTGAAGCCTGAGCATTACGGGCAATGTCCTGGAATGGTCAGAAGGCTAGAATAGAATGGACCGTGTGTCCTATGGATGGCTTGAGTAGCAAGGTTAAAGCTTAAATGTGTTATAGTTGATGACCTTTATAGCAGTTATATGGTTCCTATATATCTTTGAAAATTGAATTTTGAACCTGTCAATGCAAATGTTTTTAACAAAAAGTTAAGACCAATTGTCACTTCTAAACTATGTTGTCTCTTAGAAAGGATCCTTGTGGAACCTGAAATGGTAGAAGTAGTATAAAACTAGAAGAGGCCAAAAACCGTTGTAGAAATGCTCAGTTTGATAAGTCTTGCCAGAAGTATTTAAAATGTTTTTCTTTTTATCGCTTGCCATTGATAAACCTCATTTGAACTGAGAATTATTTTGATGGGATAAGTCTATGAGAGGTTGAAATGTCCCACTTTATATGGGACTAGATAATTTGGGTTGTTGCCTAATGCATTTAATTGATATGGGTTGTTGCCTAGTTGTCCAGATGACTTGGGTTGTTGCCCAGATGATTTGGGTGGTTGCTCAAATGACTTGAATGGTGGTGTATGCCTTTCAGTTGTTAAACCTCACAAGATGAATTATGCCACTCATGAATTAAGCCAGTAGAAAATGTGTTTTCCAAGATTTGAGCTAGCAGATTATGTTTTCATCAAAAATGTGAAAGCACTACTTACACATAGTGCGAATTGTGAAAATGTATTGCGACTACATAAATTTTGAGTATTTGAAAACTTAGAAAAGTTAAATATGAGACAACATAGAAGAATTGAAAATCGATGACGTAATTGTCGTCGCTGATGTGTTGAAATGAAAAGTGGTCCAATTGGTGATTAGGATAAATAGGAACAGAAATTGTTAGAATGATCTGAAAAACTAAACCGGTTAGGTCAAATAGTACTTTCCAACTATAATGCTAAGCAAGAAAAAATAGTTCGAGAGCTTGAATTGAAGAAGCTCAAATATAAAATAGACGAGCAAAATTCGAGATGTGGTAAGACTCGATGTGCAAGTTTGCATGGGATGATGTCCCTGGACAGTAAGACCTGTGTGCCTAGCATTATGTGTGTGTTACCTAGTATGGTAACTTTGGACTAGTGTATCCATAGTATGCCATGAGGCTGGTGGAACATTGAGATTGTACCAGGTTCTAGTCGAGATGCCTATGGCCTAAGGATGACTCTTCGATGTATAGATATTCAAATTTTGAGGACAAAATTTATTGAATGATGGGAGAAATGTAATATCATAAATCTTGGGCCAAGATACTTGAAGACAAACTTGTATTAGGCAGACCACTAAGCCTAGTTTAGAAGAGTCCCAAGAATGTCGAGAGATAAAAAGACTCTCGTGGACTATGTGATTAAGCCATACTAGGTAAAGGACCTAGTATGTGTAGGCCGTAGGATTAGAATGGCGGTGCAGAAGTGCACAGGATGCCTATACGATGCCATTGGTTGGTAAAAAGATGCCACCCAGCTATATTGTAAGGTATGGGTCAGGTGCCGATATAGGTGTGCATATGGCATTTCCTGGGTAGATGTGTGCCCTGTGTTTTTGGGAAAATGATACTGGTATGTGGTGCCATATGGAGACCCATACATACACTATAATTAGGCGTCTTTTGGCAGGTTAGAATCCCGAGTGAGCATCGATAAAGTAGCTTTATTCAAATAACTTTATTAAAGTAGTTTTAATAAAGTAAGTCATGATGAATAATAATGACACAACTTTTGTGTTGATCCAATAAGAACATGACATGTGTCGTTTCATCATAATACAATTTTATGCTGGTCCATTAGAAACATGACACGTGTCCTTCATCCACACTTTGTAATCATGAAGAGACACGTGTCACCTTTCTATTTGACCAAAACAAAAGTAGCTAACTTGAATAGATTAGAAGGAGAAAATAAGAATTAATAATTATTCATAACATGTGTGCGGTCCAAAGCGTGGCACGTGTCATAAGCCAGAAGACGAGCTCGTCTGGCAAGTTAGGCAAAAGGATGATGTGGTGCAATCTTAAGAAAAGAAGGAGGTGAGGTGGCGCATCCCTTGACTCCCAAGTCCGGTGTTTAGAAAATCAAGTACGTGACCATATCGGAGACTAATGAATTGCCTGGATTAAGTGCTACGTGGCGTGTTCTAGTGCTGCCAAGAAGAGGGAAGAGAGGAGGAAAGATGAAATGAAGAGAAGGAGAGGCCAAGAAGATGAAGGAGAAGAACAAGAAAAGAACCCAAGCGATTTCGCCTCTGATTCGATGTTTTTAGCTCCTGAAGCCTTCTCTAACGTTTTCCTCTTGGTGAGAGCATCGTTTTTACAGTTTTGGATTCTGTATCTAGGCGTTTGGTTCTGTCTACACGGTCAAGGTGCTGCCAGATTTCTAAACCAATCGCGGAATCATGATAAGGTAAGTGTATA
This sequence comes from Acacia acuminata, assembly GCA_019022655.1. Classification (NCBI taxonomy): domain Eukaryota; kingdom Viridiplantae; phylum Streptophyta; class Magnoliopsida; order Fabales; family Fabaceae; genus Acacia; species Acacia acuminata. Next base: position 2,566,141 of record JAFJYI010000028.1, on the reverse strand, counting down.
CTTCATTTTGAATCGATTGGTTTAAGGTTTTCTTCAGTTGTTTATATGCCCTGATTTTTGTTCTGTACTGTTTGGGCATGGAGGAGTGTGATTTTGCTGTTTTAAGGTTAGAAATGGATTTAATAGAAAAAAATAATGTGAGAATAGGTTGGATTGAAAACCCAAATATTGAAGTTAGTAGGGCTGCTAGGTTGGTTCCTGCGTGGCAGTCAGTTTATGTCACGTTGTTGATTGGTAAACATTGTTCAATGGCTCTAAAACTTTTCAAGAATGTAGTAGACAACCTAAGTTTTAATTGGATATATAATATGAGCCGATTGGATTTGTATATATCTAGTTATGAATTTTTTAAGTTAAACATGTAGAATTGGCAAGTTTTTGGGCTCCAATAAGTTGTAATTCTAGAATGTTGTGCGTCCAATTGGCTAATTACCCTATTTTTCCCTAAAACTAGACTTAATATATAAGGGTTGTATAGCCTTTGGAATCACTGCAATTGGATACATGTACATAAAGATATGAATTTTTAAAGTTAATTGAAAATTCTGAGTTTTGACTTGTGCGAAAATGAGAAATATAAGGGCAAAATATTAATTAGGTTAACTTTCAAGGGTTAAGCTAAACCCTTGAAGTTAATATAGCCCTTTAGTTTTTTGAAGAGGTTGGATAAATAATAACCAATTAATGTCAATGTATGTTTATAGGACTCGATAATTGCCTGGGACGACCGAAGGATTGGGAGCCAGAGCAAGAATTGGTAAAGTGCTCAAGTGGTAACTCTTTTCTCACATTCTATGTGTGTTTTTATATGCATATGTGAACCATGTTGTTCCATATGTGATCTTTGTTTGCATTTGGTATTGTTTATATTATGTGCTTTTTTGAAAGCTGATTGGATTGTTTGATGGTTGACCACCATATACTGTGCATGCATTTTATGCGAGATGAACTATTAGCCTGAGATTCTTTGGGATCCCAGCCCTTGTCATTATGTTTGTATTGGGCAGTGTACTGGACGCGACTCTCACGGCAAGGTGGTAAATTCTGGCAGGATAGGATTTGGGTTTGGGATGAGAGGTGTTACTAGTTGTTTGAATTTTGAATTATGTAATCGTGTAATAGTTATTATTAGAACTTGTAAGTAATTTGTATATACGTATATCAGTTTTACTTATGTTTTGCCCATTGAACTGTGTGCTATGACTATGATAAGTGCCGGTATACCGGTAAGATGTTACATGAGGGAATATTATTTTTTAAATTAAGAAATATTTTATAATTATATAATAATTGTAAAAAATTATTAACTAAAAATAAAGTGTAAGGCCTTGTGATTTTAACGAGGCTTATCTTGAGTTCCATATGGATATCTAAAATTTAGATTACTTTCTCTTGAAAAAATTATATATATTTATTGTATAATCACTACATGCATCATGGTTAAAACAAAGAGAGTAAAATATTCTAACCTTCTTTACATTACGTTTTGCCTTAATTGCACAGACTACCAACCTATTTTGAAAATATATACTTAAGTCCAAATTGTTAACTTTGTTCAGAATTTTTAATTTTTATTAATATTAATATTAATATTAAACTAAATTTTATTTACCAATTTATGCTTTATCATTACAAATCCCTAGTTTTAGCTACATTTTTAAAGTAATTTAAGAGTTTTTTTTTCTTTTTCTTAATTTATTTATTATTTTTGCAAATATTTGTATGTTGATTTTTTTTTTCTTTTTCATATAGAGATAAAGACTTAATTAATTTAATTAAGGCAGACAAAGAAAACTTAATGACAAAAATGATTAATTCTTTTAATAGATGCATACTTAAATAAACATGTTCATAAATTTTTTGTGCAAAAATAGTGTTTAAAAATTACAATTTTAAATAAATATAAGTTATATAATATCTGAAATTTAAATTATTAATAACATATGGTGAATAAAAATATTCCTTTTAAATATCTTTTCAATTTCATGGTGTCTTTGCAAAATAAATAAATAAATATGTTTTTTATCCTTTAAAAGAATACTAAATAAATAAGTTTCAATAAATATGATAAAAAATTTAAATTTTATAATATAATAAAAAGTAATAAATGTTATAATATATTGGAAATCTTGAACATATATGTATTAAAATTATTTTTTAGCTAATATAAAAGTTCATTCATTTGTTAAAGGAGGGGTATTTTGGCCACAAAAATTTTTTTAATGGTCAAATAATGGTTGGATGGATGTAAATGGAGTTTCAAATATGCAAGGGAGGTTTCTATATCATGCATTTTAATTTCGAAGGAGGTCTATACGTTTTCAAAATATATGTGAATTTTAGATAATTTAGATAAAATAGAGGGGTGGTCAATATATTTTATTCTAAAAAAAGCACTAAAAGGATGTGAATGCCGGACAAAGATGGCTAAGATGGTCATGAGTTCGAATCATACTGATGAGAAGATATTGTTGGTAGGAAATCAGAAATACCTATATAAACCCCCTATAACTCAACTCTTCTAAACTTTGATCTTTTCATAAAGGGTTAAATATCAATTTTGCCTTTGAAGTACGCGCCTAGGAGCAATTTTGCCCCTGAAGTTTTTAGCGTAGTAATGTTGCCCTCCGTTAACTACCCTAACGTTCAACGTTAGAGTTTTAATGGAGGGGCAACATTGCTACGTTTTTAAACTTCCGGGGCAACATTGCTCCAAAAAAGTAACAATTTTGCCCCTGAAATTTAAAAATGTAGCAATATTGTCCTTCTGTTAAAAACCCTAACGATTAACTAAAGTTCAATGTTAGTTGACCGTTAGGGTTTTTAACAGAGGAGCAACATTACTACGTTTTTAAATTTCAAGGGCAACATTGCTACGCTGAAAACTTTAGGGGTAAAATTTCTCCTGAGCGCGTACTTTAGAGGTAAAATTGATATTTAACCGTTTCATAAAAAATAAAAAATCAGTAACTTAATTATTATGCCATGATCCTAAAACATAAACTGTCTTTTCTTTTTATGCTTTATTTTATGAAATAACTAATAAGTTCCATCTTTGTTCAAAGTCTATTCTTTCCCTTTTAGTTAAATTCAAACCTAAAAGTTGGTTGATTTGGCGGTTCACCAAAAGATGGACTTGCAACATGAAATTATCCATCAAAAGATTTATTCTCTTGTTCGTTGCTTTAACTTTTTTAATAAGCTATATTATATTAGTGTTCTAAATGAAAAAATAATATTTAAGATTAAAGCTTACAAATCAATATTCAAATCTATTCCTCGAGTATCTTATTCATCTTAGTTTGAACGCATGGTGCAATGACTTTTTTTTCCCCCCTTTAAGGTTTTATTTGGGGGGCCATTTTCTTTTCCCTTTAAGTTGAATAATTTATCTTTTTTAAGTAAGTTGATGTTAAGAATAAAAAAATAGTTCTATAATTTAAAAATTTACTTAATCTGATTTAATTGGAACGAAGTATCTTTAATATATAAATTTAAGTGATTATCATTATTATTATTATTTTTGAGAATTTAATGTTTATATATGTCCCATCCTTTTACTAGCTATAATTTATAGCCTACATTTAGGATTGAAGGATTACTATTTTAGCATCAACGAAACTTCATTATTTATAAGTTATATGCACTTATTTATGACATTTTCAACATTACCAGAGAGTTCTTTTTATTTCAAAATTTTTAGTCAGTCATTATTGAATTACATAATTTTTTTAGCCAATAGAATTAAATAGTTTAAATCATATGTGATGCATGTCACATTGGAAGAAGTGACAATTCAAGATTTGAAATCACAACAATAATTGTATATATTTTGTCCTCAAATATTTTAAAAAACGAATAAAAATGAATATATCACATAAAGAATCATTTAACCATTTTTGCATAACTATTATTAAAATTAAGTGATGTGAATATATACAAACACAAGAGGTCTGAAAAATAAATTGCACTTCTCATAACTCATCAACAATACAACTTGTCATAACTTTTTATATTATATATAAATGGATATAGAAATAATCCTCGATAAAAATATGCGCATCATTTGACATTTCATCTAATTTGATTGTTCAAATATAATATTTAATTATTATTTTTATATTAACTGAAATTAGATACAAAATAATATCAACACTCTAAATATCAATTTATATATAAAAAAAACATTTAATTAAAAATTATAATAAAATATCATATAAACTATGTAAATCAATTTTTAATGAGACATGAGGAGTACCTTTTATTCACATCAAATATTAAAGTATCAGATAATAAAGAATACACTTCTCTCAATTAAATTCGAAAAAAATAGTAGAGTCAACAATCAAACCCCTAAATATTTGTCGGGGCCTTGTAATTATAGCCTAAATCATATCAAATGCCTCTTTTAAAGCGTATGGTTATAAGTTCAAACCCTCTACAAATAATATAACAACGGGTACTTGAGTTATGATTAAATAAAAACCTGAATATTTGGTTAAAAGTTGAAAGTTCATAGAATTCATACAAATATAAAATTCAGGTAAGAAAATTACTAATATAAAATGAGCATTCAAATCAAATTAATTTAGACAACCAACACATGACATAAGCAAATGCCGACACATATGATAATAATGCATAATTAAATTATTGTGGATGATATACTTGTTGGAAAAGAAGAGGTGGTTAAAGGTCTTATGGGTTAGGTTGGATATGAGGCGTTGGTGAGCAGCGTTGCGTGAATACCACATAAAAATTCATGTTACATCATCTCAATCTCTAACCCTATCATTTAATTACAAAACATTCAAAAGAGTACAAAAATTTCTACAGCATCAATTTCTATATCAATTCATGAATATGGTTGTAAAAATGTCATTTTTGATAGGGTTAAGGGGAAATATGAGTGTCTAAAATTAAGTGCTTTTTTTAGATATAAAAGTGATTATGTGATTATAAATTAGGTGCAAAAATTATGTTTGACCGTTAAGTTTGGCTTTTTTTTTGCTGAATGGACGATGACTTAGCTTTTAAGATACAAAAATACACATGTGGTTTGGCTAAAATAGCGCCTAACACCAAGTGCTTTTTTCCTAAGTATAAAAATACCATTTGACCGTTAGTTTGACTATTTTATCGTTTTAGTACCCTTTAATATCTTGAAGTAGTATCAGTCAGTACCATGAAATATTTTTTCAAGATGCTAAAATAATATTTCAAGATCATGAAGTATTTTTTCAGTATCAATTAGTACTCTCAAGTTTTTTTTTTTATTGTCATTCAAGACTACCACGAAATATTTTTTTTAAGATCAAAAATTATTTTTCAATACCAGTAAGTATCCTGAAGTACCTTTTTAGTACCAGTCAGTATCCTAAAGTATATTTTCAGTACCAGCCAATACCTTGAAGTATCATTTTAATACTGGCTTAAAGTATTTGTTTAGTACCAGACAATACCTAGAATATCTTTTCAAGATCCTAAAATAATTTTTCAAGATCATGAAGTATTTTTTAGTACCAATCAGTATCATGAAATATCTTTTTAGTACCGGTTACTATCTTAAAGTATTTTTTTAATATCAGTCAGTATTCTGAAATATTTTTTCAAGATCTTAAAATAATTTTTCAAGATCATGAAGTCTTTTCTCAGTACCAGTTAGCACGTTGAAGTATTTTTTTAGTGCCAATCAGCATTTTGAAATATTTTTTCAAGATACTATATTTCAAGGTATTAATTGATACTATTTTTTTTCACACAAAAAAAATTTAAACTTAACGGTCAAATGATATTTTTGCACTTAAAGAAAGTACTTGGTGTTAAGTATTCTTTTAGACAAACTACATGTATAGTTTTGCACTTTAAAAGCCACGTCATGTTCAATTAACAAAAAAAGTTAAATTTCACAGTCAAATGGTATCTTTCACCTAATTTGTAACCACATAGTCACTTTTACACATAAAAAAGGTATTTAGTGTTGGATGCTCCTCTAAAAAAGTATATGTGTATCTTTACCCATAACTCTTTTTTTATAATAAAAAGTTTATGTGAGTTGTATCTGATAACTCACCAAAGCCTAAAACATGTCTCCACACTAATAAAAAAAAAAAAAAAAAAAAAAAAAAAAAAAAAAAAAAAAAAAAAAAAAAAAAAAAAAAAATTTCAAAGAATGAGATTTGAATTCACCAACTTATAGACTATTCAATTTTTATTAACACATAGTAACAGTCCTTTTTTAAAAAGTAGTGGAGCTTTCTCATCACACGTTTGAGTCGTATTCTACAAAGTACTAGTTGTTGTTATTGGATAGGATTTATCATATTTATATCAATAATCGAGCGGTTTTTTTATACATAATAGGGGAAGGGGATCGAACCCAAGACCAGGAGGGGGGAAATTAATTCCAATACCACTGCACTACTAGTAGTGCTGGTAATAATCGAGCGGTTGTACCTTCCATAAAGTTATTAAACCATAACCACAAAAAATATATGATATTTTACTAAAAATAGGCCCAAAACTATATACCTTTGATAGATACAAACTAGAGGGGGGAAAACCATTAACCTTAAATTGCCTTAACAAACGTTAAATATAATATCAAAATACCAAAATTTCACCTCAAAAAACCACCATCTACATCCTTAGCAACTCTTTTTTTTTTTTCTTTTCTTTTCTTTTTCTGAAGAACAATGACACGAGCACAGACCAAAGGAAATTATCCGTTGCCGAAATTCACCTCATAAGGAATCAGATGCTACAACAAATTCTGGAATATTGCCAAATGGATACCAAGTTCTTCTCGCAATGCTCCCTAACTATATGGCAATCTACATGATTGAAACTAATGGTGGAGCCAGGATTTTGTGTTTGTATTAGCATAATTAGGGGGGATTCGGGGGGGCCTCTGATTTTCTTTTTTTTAAGAAAATTTTTAAATGCATTAAAAACAAAAAAATATAGACAAAAAAAGAAAAGAAAACTTCAATATAACATAGAAAAATAATAATTAAGAGTCAACTAAGCTATTACAATAGAAAGATTACAAAAGCATTTTTCGATTATTCATTCCTTGAAAATATTGCATTATATCTTCATCATCAATCTTATCAAACATATCACGTTCAACATAAGTTAGCAAAAGGTATATAGAATGAGAAGAATATGTAATGGTGGAGAAATTGTCCAATCTTGACAAGTGACAAATTTTTCCAGTTAGTAATAAGAAGAATTCATGGAGGTAGAGATCATACAAGAATCAAACAAGCAAAAGGTATGTAGAATGAGAAGTTAATGACCATGCAAAAGAGTTAAAATCAACATTATGTTTTATGAATAGGGCCTCTCTATAATTCTGGAGAGGTAGATAGCACCCAATCAGACACAACCCAATGAAAGGAAACAATGGAGTTTTTAATAAACAGATTTCCAAAGCCGCAAGAAAACCAAAGAAAGAAAGAGATATGATTGCACTTTGAGAAAGTAACTTGTGCTTATGGTTTAACACAATGTCCGCATAATTTCACTGCAAACAATTTTTTTCATTTATTTATTAAAAAACAAAAAGCAAAATTTATGTCTACACTTGGCCCCACTTGCAACAACGTGCTCCGCCACTAACTGATAAACCACTATGAAATGAGATTGAAGAACCAGAAAATTAAGAATACCGAAAAAAAAAAAAAAAAAAAAAAAAAACTCCTGTTGAAAAGCACATGAATGAACCGCCGTCCTTTACTCTATACATGCCATCGATCTCGTCGTTCTCCCCTTCTCAACCTCTGATTCACCAATCTGAAAATAAACCCACCAGAGCCACCATGAACCACCGGCAAACAAGGCTAATTACAGACAAGAAATTGAGTGCAAAAAATCAAGGCGTGGAAATCTCTCCTTCAAGATCGAGGCCTTCTTATTTCATCGTCAAGAAACCCATCACTATCTCTCTTTTCCAAAATCGATCCCTCTAATCCTCCGCCACTGCCATGGTGTGCACCCTCTTGTGGTGGTGGTTGCTATGGGTCCTTTCTATTAAATTATTTTGAATGCTATTGATTATACATTTCAGCATGTATATGTTTGGTTCTTTCTATTTACATCATGTTTCATTTTCGTCTTTTAAGTTTAAAAAATATATTTTTAATCCTTAAATTTAAAGTATATAATTTGCTTTTGGGTTTGTGAGCTCTATGAAGCACTGACACTCCGACACCGTTTGACACTCCGACACTCTCCGATACTCTTACTTTTTAAAAATATGCATGGCTTTGAATATTTCTAAATTGATACTGAATTTTCCTTTTGTAATTAAAAAGGAGGCACGACTTTTATGATGAGACCGAATCTAAATGACCCAAAGCTAGAGGCCAAGATTTTACGTAATATTGAACTTGAATGTAAATTATAATATATATATTTACTATCATAACATGTCCTAATGTGTCAAAATTTTGAATTTTTTAGGATTAACGTATCGAAGTGTCAAGTCATGTTGCATTTCGTGTCTCATGTTGGTGTCGGTACAACATAGGGTGAGCTCGACGGTGGCATCTAAATATGAGAATGGGCATTGGGATTACAATGGCAATGGTTAGTTTCCAAGATGAGAATTGAGATGGGACTAATTGTACAAAAGGAAGCAAAATTCGAAGGTTATGGTGCGGCATCTTCTGGCACCCTATATTAGCGTTCTTTTGTGAGTGCTCCATTTGGTGGGCAATGCCTTGGGGTCTGATTCTCAGAATAATTGCATTCGATTTTTGAGGATATAAACTCTCACGATTCTTTTTTATTCATCTCTTGTGAAGGCCATTGAAAATTCATGGAAGAAGAAAGCTTTGGCGAAGGTTTTCAATGGGAGAAGAGAGAACACATGAAAAAATTAATTAAAATATTATTATGTGAGTTTTTTTTTTTTTTTTAGCAAACATTAGATGAGTTATTGATATTAATATTATTATAAGTTGAGCTGATATGACAGCCATCTAGAATTAAAATAATATGATTTGATGAGTCATCATTTTCTATTAAATAATATTAATTAACGGTGTTAAGACTGAAGAACTAAAAATACATTTTTTAAAAACTTGCAGGATTAAAATAAAAATTGATATAAATATAAAATAGTAAACGTATACTTTAGTCAATATTTTAAAAGCGTATATCTTTATCCATTGATTGGAAATTCACATGAACAGCGTTTGTGAAATAAAGAAATTAATAGTACTTTTTTTTTGCTCAGGAAAATTAATAGTACTTCACAAACTCGATTCTATTTTAGATCCATAAAACTCTTTTAGAAAATAAATTATAGAAAAAAACAAAATTCAGAGGTACTGTATAATTGATTTGGGTTTTGGAAAAAGAGCCACAATGTTTTTTAAATTTTCAGAATTACTATTTAATTTTAATCAGTTTTTATTTTTTCTTCCAAATAACCCCGTTAAATGTTCCTCATTGACCGTGATATATAAAATTAAAATTGGGGAATTTTTTTCCCCCTCTCCCTTGGGAGGGGGCAATAGAACAATTAAACCTATGCCGAATTACCAAAGATCAATGTTCCAATTTTTTTTTTTTGATGATTTCAGGTCAAAAAAAAGTTTTTTAATGACTTTATTGTACTTATGCCATCTTTTGAATCTGTTTATATGTAAGAAATAAGTTATAGAGGATGCACCCATTGTACTATATATTCAACAGTTAAAGTTTGGGGACTCTCATCAAAAGGGAGGGGATTTGATTCTTGCCAATGTGATAAGTGTATATTTTATGATTAAATGGGTGTATATTTTATGAGAATTGATTGGAATTATTGATATTACATACCTATTTAATTATCTTTTATTGACTTTTCCATCATTGAATCAAACTTAGGATCAAAGAATAAATCGACATAAAATCTACTCATATCCTATTTTTAATGTGCGGAAATATTAGCTGATTTGGAAAGAAGTATAAAAAGCAATTAAGAGGGCAATTAAGAGGATATGCAATCAGCCAAACTCGATGGTCTCATGCAAGAAAAATAGAAACAAAATCAATTGCGTGATCGGTGGAGTAAATTACAAGATATGATATATCTTTGTAATAAGAAAAGGAGAATCCCGATCCAAGACCTAAATTATAAATAGGGAGGCAAAGACAAACAAGAGAGGAAGAAAAAAGGGAGAGAGACATAGAACGAGAAGGAACGAAGAAGCGAGGAGTAGAGGCTGAGCATTCCAGTTCTCTTCATCATCTCCACGGAAGGACGGAAGGACCGTGGAGGCGACGGAGAATCTTTTTTTTCCTCTCTTTCTTTCTTTATTCTTTGAACCTGGATTTTTTTCTCTTTTATTAGTTTGAATAAAGCCATGTGTGGCTAGTTGGTTTTGCAACCTAGAGAACCTATGAACTTGTTTGGGTTTTAGAGATTATTCCCACTTGTTAGTTTTGCTTGATTTTATTTCAGTTTATTTAAACCTGTGTTCATTGTTATTGCTTATTGATTGATCACCATTGAGTATGTTTTGGGGATTTAGGGTTGGACTTGGAAGAGAGAATCCTAAATTGACTTTGGGATTAAATAATGTGGAATTAGATGTAAATTTAACGTGAAGTTAGGTTTTCATCTAATTTGCGTCTAGGATAGGAATATACCTAGAAGCTCCGCATAATCAAATTAGAGTAAGCCCGATTTAAAAAGCATCTTATTTAGTTGTGTGAGGCATCACATAATTAATTAAGGTAGGTATATAAGTGGACCGGAAGGCATTTATAGACATTAATACTCTAGATTAGCTGATTAAGTTAAGTCAAAGTTGATTTAGTGGGGATAAAATCTAGGAAACAAATAAGGGATTGGTGACTCTAGGTTGCTCGTTCATTAGTGTGTGGTTAGTTTGTTTTAATTCTAGTTTTAATTTCTTTTCTTTTAATTAAATTAAATTTGGTTTTCTCAACTTAAACGAAATTGTGAAATTAATGCTTAACTAAAGTTGTGATACTAAGTCCTCGTGGGAACGATACTTTTCTTATCACTTTATTACTTGATACGGCCGTATACTTGCGGAGTTTATAGGCTTTAAAGTTTTGCCCTATCAAGTTTTTGGCGCATTCTTAGGGGACTTGTGTGCCACAACTTTTTTGGTTGGAATTGATTGAGCATTAGTAGTTTAAGTTTAAGTTCATAAATTTTTTTTTTTTTTAGAAAAAAAATTAAAAAAAAAATGGATTTCAATTGGCAACCAATTGGTCTTAATAATGAAAAGGAGATGAATTCTTTGTCTTCTATACAAGATGGATTGATTGCTATGTTAAATTCTTTGAATGAATCTAGGCAACATAAAAGGAGCATAAATGATGGTTGTAGTCCATATGTTGATTCTTCTCAATATGTTTGCATGTCTTGTGTTTATTGTGGAGGGAATCATTTATTTGAGCATTGTCCATATAGTACAACTAGTCATTTTGTGAGAGATGATTTCACTAGGAACCAAACTTGTTTTGATAACTCATTTTGTCCTAGTGAAGGTTTTGAGCAACAAAATTTTAGGGATCCACATGTCTATTATTCTTATGAAAATACCCCTCCTTGTTACTCTTATCCATATGTTGAAGAACGCACCATTGAGTACGGGGGAAAAATCTAATTTGGAAAGATTAGTTGAGGAGTGTGGGGAAGCATTAGAGAAATCTAGTAGAGAGCAAAGGGAGATTCTCGCTAGCATTGAATCAAGTGTCCAAGATATTGGGGTAAGTGTCCAAAGCATTAACTCAAGTGTTCAAGATATGAAGGTATATGCGAGTCAAAATTTTTCAACCCTTGAGACTATAGTGCAAAATAATTCCTTAATCTTGATGACCACTTCTTATGCTGATAATGATTATTGTGAGAAAGTTAAAGGTGTGGAATTGCATGAGACTATGGATAATGTAGAAAGTGATTGTGAGCTTGACATTGATTTAGATGAGAATATTGGATGTCTAGAAGAGGTTCCGGCTGTGGAGCCTAAGGATTGTGATGTTTGTGATCCAATTGATGTAGATGTCCCAATTGTTGTTATTCATGACCCTCCTCTTGAAGTGTTGACTCTTACTGATGAGAGTCAAGTTGATTTTATTGAATGCTCTAAATTCTTGGAAGTGCCTATATTTATTTTCAAGGATATGCATGTTGTGCTTTATTTGAATTCAGTGATTGCTTGTAATCCAAGATTGTCTATGATTAAGGAAGTACAAGTAATTAAATTGAATGATCAATTTTTGTGTGAGGTACCTTGTTGCTTGAAAAGGAATGAAGACAAGGTAATTATAGTGTTTGATACTTATGATTAGTGGTTTGTTTTGAAAAGTCCGGGGGTTGAAGACTATAAATTTAGCGCTTCTTGGGAGGCAACCCAAGGGTTTTGCTTGCATATTTTATTATTATTATTTCTTTCTTTCTTTCAGTTTTATTCAGGTTTGAAGAAAATCACTCCTCTTGTTGTTGCAAGGTCTTGCTTGAGCACTCTCTTCTCCCTAAAAATTTGAAATATCATGGATGGTACTAGGGAAAGCACTCCACATCAGAGTTAGAGGCCTAAACCAGGGGAGTACTAGTTCCTTTCCCTCTTTATATTTTTGCAACATTGAGGACAATGTTTGATTTAAGTGTGGGGGAAAGGGGATATAATTTCTTTGGTTATGCTTGTCCTTATGCAATTGAAAAGATTTTTTTTTATTATATGAGATTTTTGCATTGTTGATGATTGACCTTGATTTTGAGCTTTCCCCATCTTAGAGAATATTATCAAGTGAAAGATTAAAATAGGAAAAAAAAGTTTTGACGAAGTCTCTAAGCCTTAAGTTTTTTTTGCAATCTTGAGATGGACTATGAGAATAGGGATTTGTTTGTAATGTGAGCAACAGATTATTAGTTCATGGATATTTTGCTACATGATTTCTTTAGAAAATTAGATGATGACCTTTGCCTGCTAAGTAAAACTTTTGTGTAGGGAAATGACTAAAAAAAGAAAAAAAAAACAACTTCAATGACTTCTCTAGACCTCACTTAGTAACCGGGGGCACTTCATCACCAATGTTGGCACTCGCGTCAAACGGTAAAGTCAAAGAGGGTTATGAGTTGGGCTAAAAGCCTCTTGAGGTGCCCGTTGGAGTAACCGAGTAACCGGTGCTTGGCCGCATCACCCATGTGCGGTCGCGTAAAAAGGGGACCTACAACGGCTCAAGAAAGAAAAAGAAAAAAAAAAAATAAAAAAAGGAAAAAAAAATAAAAAAGAAAAAGAAAAAAAAAGAAAAAGAAAAAATAAGTTATTTCCTACCCGAGGATCTTTAGTAAATTAAATGAAAAGCTTGGTTTTGCGGGGCATTTGAATTTTTCTAGAGGAGTTAAGTAGCATGATATCCCTCTTCTAATCTTATTGTTGCACTTATTGCTTCGCGATCTTTTGATCATGGCACGTTAAGAGATTGTCACACTCTATTGTCTTAGTGACTTATTTTTATAAGACATTAACTTAAATAAGATTTGATGATATGATCCAAGTGTGGTGGTTTTTTGCTCTCTGTTTAGGAATTTCTATGGCAATGTTCTTTTCACAATGTCATGAGACTTGAGGAGGTATTACTTACTCATCGAGGGACCCAGTAATATCTCTCTACAATTATGAGGGACAAATCCCATATTGACCATTCACATTCCTCTGTATGAAAACCACTAATCCTTATCGAAGCCTTTATCATCACCTGGTCAAAGGTGACTTTTGACTAGGTCAAAGATTAGCGACTCTCATGTAGGAATCCATTATGATCTCAAGTCAAAGGGCATTGTGACGTGGTTATACATGAGATAAGCTTATGACTTAATCCATGCAGCTTTCTCATAGTGGGTCGGTCCAGCACCTTGTACTCTTACAAGTGCCTAAGACTTTGATTCGTATTTTCATACCTTATCAAAGTCATACTGGTCTTAGTTCATCTTTGCTTTCGCATAAATGACCGACCAGGGACATTTAGGACAATTGTTATGATACATCCAAGGATATATTCATCATAATAAACATGCAAATGATATGATAACAAAATTGGAGAAATACTTCAAATAACAATAATTTTTAAAGTACAATGATTGGCCCTAGGGCATAATTTCCAACAGTTCATCCCATCAGTTGTCAAATGAAGGTATAGGTTCCTATCATCTCTAGTGAATTTAAGGTGGTTTAGATCAAACTTCTTCCATAATGAAGAATCAGTAGGATTTCAAAGCATGTCGTGATCTGTCCTTTCATCTGTATGGCACCTCACAGAGCTAAAAGAGCTAGATCTTTTGATCGAGTATGAACGTTTTCAAATGTCAAACTGATTGTATGTTTTACAAACAAACCCTCATTAAGTAGTTTTTAAAGTCTTACATAACAGTTAGTTGGTAAGAACCACCTAATAGTTTTATTTTTATAATGATTATATGTAAATAATTGTGAGGTATGTTATTAACAAATCTCCAGTGTTTAAGGTCTTATATAACGGTTAGCTGATAAGAACAACTAATTATTGTTTTACCTTTATAACGATTATTTTTAGTTTATTGTGAGGTATGCTATTTATTTGATTTATCACAATTTTTTAATAACAACCATAAGGTATGTTTTTTTTTTAAATGTATTGGAGCAATAATTTCATTAATATATTTTTATAAATAAAATTAAAAATTAAAATAAATAAAACATACCCATTATCTTTAAAGGAGTGATCTGAATCATCTCAGATAGACAAGGATGAGTGTGTAGTGGATGCAATAGTAGCGGTGGCTACGGGTTGGAGGCAAAGGTAGAGGATGGGGAGAAGAAGAAGGTGGAGGTTGGGGAGGAGGAGGAGGAGCAAGAGAAGCAAGCGGGTGTGCAAGTTGCTGAGGAGGATCACTAGAAAGGGATTGAGTTGGGGAGGAAGGGGTGAAGAAGCAGCCAAAGGTGCATGTTGGGAAGGAGGAGTATGAGGAAGGGGTAACGGTTGGATAGGAGGAGAAGAGAAGCATGTAGAGGTGCATGTTGGGAAGGAGGAGCACGAGGATGAGAAGGAGGTGGAGGTTGGGAGGACGATCCTCCAGCATTTCTTCAACACGTCACTTCACCATGATGAAGAGGAGAATAGAGGAAGAGGATGAAGAAAAGGTTCAAATAGGGAGTTTAAATAGATTTGAAGTGAAGCCAACATTGGAAGTTGAAGAGGATCAGTTTACACACAATTATGTTCTTTTTCTCATGCCATGAGCTGCATGACTGTTGTTTTTAAAAATCCATTATTTATCTTCGCCTTCATGATAGTTGTTTTGAAAGAACAATTAAATAACTGTTATTTATTTTATTTCATGATGGTTGTTTTATATGTGTGTGTGTGTGTAAAATGTTAAAATTCAAAAAAAATAAAGCAATAGCGAGTACCTTGATGAATTGATGAGATCATCAAGCTGCTTATCATCAGAGAAGTGGCCAAGATCATTTTCAGGATCATGACCAATCTCATACTCATCAACTATGGGATTTCCCTTCCTATTCATACTCAAGAGTTATATATAAAAAAACAAAAAAACAAAAACAAAAGCCTCTTCACGGTATGGTCAGTAGGTTTTGCATGTCGCAATATTGCCTCCAGTTGTTGAAGCATAGGTGGTGGAGGCAGAGGAGGTGGTGGCATAGGTGGCAGTGGATGTTGGATAGGAGAAGGAGGAGGTGGAGGTTGGGGATGATGTCGAAAGCTTTCTGGGAATTCTTCCGCATGACGTTTGATCTTGGTGATTGAGAGAACAAAGAGGAGGACGATAAAAAAAGCATAGGAAAAACAAAGGACAATGGAGAGTTTAAATAAACATATGGAAGGGACATGAAAAATGTAACATCCCAGTGCCTCGCTCTCAATATTGTCCATTTTAGGTCCACTACCCCTTCATGGTTTTAAAACGCGTCAAGAGGGAGACGTATCCAGATCCTAATAAAGGATCTTTTGTTCCCCTCTCCAGCTGATGTGGGACATAACAAAAAAAAAAAAAAAAAAAAAACCATTGCACGCGTTGGAAGTTGAAAAGGATGTAATGAAAAGAGTACCTAGTTCTCCTGACAATCATCAGATAACGAGGAGGCGCCTAGAGTCAGCGTGGGTAAGAGAAATGTTTCAAAAGCTTTAATTATCGTTTATTAAGTTATAACTGTAAAATATGTTGGTATTATTTATAACCACATTACAAGAGTACAAGAGTTCTTTACGTTTATTAATTAATAACAATGAAGTATGAAGTTCTTTTTTTTATTAACTTATTTTTTAAAATATTTTAAAAATCCAATAGTGTTGTTTAGTCATCAGAACCACTATGGTCCTCGTTTTCCTTGTTCTCATCATCAGAAGAAGTAGATAAAGGGTTTGACTATAAGTCATATTCAATCTCATTGCAATTAAATATGATATTCAACTTCATGTCCATCTTGTTGGCGTATGTCACGGGACACCTTGTATAGCGGTTAAGGCATTCTAACAATTACATTAAGGACTTTATCTCAGGAGAAGGAGGAGGAGGAGAAGGTATGGGGCAGCAACGGTGGAGGAGATCCCTGAGATCTTAACATCATGAAGGAGAGAATGAGTAGGCTGATAAAGAAAAGTAGTAAAAATCACAAGGAATATGTGAGTTTAAATAGAGATCTATGGATGTTACGGAGGGTAATGAATTATGATGGTCCGATGATGTTATGAAGGGTTATGACCTATGAAGTAGTACTTGGGGAAGATGTGTGTTACATGATGCTTATTTTTTAAGACCATTATATTTTATCTTCACTGATATACGAGGTTGGAACATGAATTGTTTGTAAGTATTACATAACGGTTTTTTTGAAAGGGCCGTCATTTTTTCTCTCTCACTAAATAAATTATGGTTATTAATTAAATAGTTATTTTTGTGTGTTCGTGAATTTTGCCTCACAATACATAATAGTGTGCATAATTAACTGTTACTTTTAAGCGTTATATATTGTTGTGCGACCTTTGCCTTGACATACATGACATTTGTTCACTGTAACCGTTATTTATCTAGTGTTATATAATTCCAAATTTGTAGTAATGATAGTTAATGATGAGAGTATAATACTCTAACCATATTATATTTTGCCTTAATTACACGGACATCCCCTTTATTTAAAAACATACACTTAAGTTCAAATTGTTAACTTTGTTAATAATATTCCAAAAAGATTCCAAAAATTTATATAAAAATGAATTTTATTTACTAATTCACCCTTAATAATAAATCCCAAATTTCACTTGAAAAAATAAATAAATAACTAAAAATAAACAACTTTCAAGAACTAAAAATATATAATTTATTTTTATATGACATGTTTTGCACCTAAGAATACACTTGTTATTCTTATTACTAAACTTCTTATTTCCATTAACGAACTTGTTATTCCCATTACAATATTTGTTAATTGTGCTCAGAGTTTGGTTTCAGAAGAGTGACATGTGTTTTGTCCCTGACGAATACACTTGTTATTCCCATTAAAAAACTTGTTATTCCTATTAATAAACTTGTTAATCTCATTATAATTTTTGTTTATATGCCAGGTTACTGTTCATCATCTTCTTCACCATCACCTCTCTTCCTTGCCAATGACAACTACCACTCCACCATTAGCAAGATGATTTTTTTTTTTTTTTTTTGGTATGAAAATAAGATTTAACTACACATCAAAATCAAAATCAAATTTAACACCCATAAGATTCATCCTCAAAACCAATATGAGAATCAAGGGAACAAGAAAGAAGAACTGAAGCATATAACGCAAAATGAAAGAGGTCATATGATTTAATCAATAGCAGCTACTCTCTCCATTGCATTTCTTGTCCAAACTTGCATCCTCTATTCTAAAAGAATTAATTAAAACGACACCCATAGACCAGCTCTATCATGTCTCTGAAGCTTAGAACAATCTCCTTTCCTTCTCTCAATATGGTTTTAAACGGCGTCTTCTATCTAGCCTCTTCCTTCGATGAAGATTGCTCCCGAAGAAGAACAGAACCTAGCATTGCCATGGCGGTGGGAAGAAGAGTAGGAAGAGAGGGACATGAGAAAGAAAGAAAGAAAGAGAGGACATAATGGTAAATTCATCAACATTTTAAAATCTCAATTTGGTCCCTGTCACCTTTATTTCCTTTACAAATGTTAACTATCACTTGTTTCTCATATAAACAAGTCTAGATTAGTAATTCTTTGCAAAGAGGCATGCAAAGTTGTAGTCCTCTAACTCTAATCCTATTTACAATTACAAGGCAAAGAGATAAGATTTTTCTTGATCCCATTTATAAATCACTTTATTAAATTTTTCACATAAATGTATAATTTTACCCTTCATGTATATTATAGTGTAGACCTTGTACTTGAGCGTAGAGTACATATTAAATAAGGGCAGGAAGTGGGAAATGCCAACAAAATTATTATAAAACTTGATACTTTTTCTTCTATTGAGATTGCCATATATAAGTCATAATGTTTATATATATTTACCAATTACGAAAGGGGAAATGGCAAGGGAATGTTCGGTTGCTATAATTGAGAATGCTTGCGGTGGTAAACAAGATTGTCTGGTTCATAAATAAGGCAAATTAAAAATGGTGATTGATATATATGCTTCTTCAATTCCCTGATTCACATTTGGCTCTTTCCATTGATGTAGTCATTATAGTTGCTTACGATGGAATTATACCATATTTCTTCAATATCTTCCTTGCTACGCAACTTCTACAACTCGCTCATGTCCCACTATATATTTTCCCTGGAAAATTCATAGCTTTATCTAAAATTCAAGTTTAATATACTTGTTTTTGCCCCCCCCCCCCCCCCAATTTGGTTTTGTTTGTAAGACACTTAAACCAAATTATATAAGTTTAGAAAAGTAAGTAAAATTAATTGATAATTCTAATATTTTTCCAAAAATATCACAATTTTGTAAACTTTTTCTTAATTAAATGATGAGGGGAACTCCCTTTCTGAACATGAAGTAAAGGGGAAAGTTAATCAACCGCTTCTTATAGTTTACTTCAATTTTAAATTAAGTTCATCTAGTTAATTTGATTTGAACTGGGTTCTTATTGTTTGATCCGATATTTAATTTATAACGTTTATGAAATTTCATTTAAAAAAAACGAACAGGGTGTTAAAACAATGGTAAATAAAATGAAAAAAAAAACTCATAAAGCCAATGAAATTACAGAAATTAAAATTAACGAGTTTTAAACTCTAGGATGAATATGCCTATAATGAATCAAACTAATAAACTATAAGGGTTCAACTCCAATAAATTTAATTATAGGGACTTTATTCAAAATTAAGGTAAGCTATATGAATACTCAGTAGCGCAGATGGCATGGGTGCCAGCTTTAGCTGGCTTTCCTATTAGGGCTTCGATCCTTGTTAGTGACCGTTTGGTCACGAATGCCAAAAAAAAAAAAAAGAAGAAGAAGAAGTTAAAAGTCATACTTTTTCAATACAAGATGTTTGTGGTCCATGTATATAAGGAAGAATATTTTTGTCCTCCATGTTTTTTTAACATACAGAGAATGTTCAAGTTTAAAGGAGACCCATCAACTATACCATTGAGTCAAAATATCATAATGTCTCATTATGACTTATTCTGGAGGCAGATGTGATGTTAACCTTTGATCGAGTATTTATATTATGGGTGTATCTAGCGCATGCTATTAAGTATAAATAAATATGGGCTTCTTTAAAGACATGTTAATATTTCTTTTAGTCATTAATATAAGACATATTTAAAGAGTTGATCTTGACCCTAAATAGAAAACATAATTTTCATGTTTGTCATCATTTTCTTAATTTACACCTAGTGATGCTCTATCAACAATAATCGAGGAGAAGAATGAATGAGGGAGTTAAGGAAGATGATTAGGGTATTTTAGATAATACATATCATATTAACTAATCTAACTAACTTCCTTAATTAAATTAAATTAGATAAATATGTCTTGTACTAAGGCTTAGAGGAGTAATAAATTTCTCAATAATCTTGCATAAACAATCTTCTAATATCTTCCATGACACCTAAAGATGGTTGTATTGATCAAGCTTTCATGGAATTAGGCAACATCCCTATCTTCAAACAATATTCTTATGTAAGAGTAGCCTCATCATCATGATTAACCAAATTAAACTATCTATATCCAATCTAAACCATCCATTTGTTTTTATTCGGGTTTTTGACCAAAATAGGGTTTTTTTTTTCAAAAATATACTAAATTAGGGCACTTTTGGAAAGATTTACCAAAGTGGTGCGAGTCAAACATGTCGTTTGATCGACACCACTAGTGGCGTCGTACCTTACGACGCCACTACTTAGTGGCGTCGGTGATGCGACACCACTAAAAAAAATAAAAATAATAAATAATAAAAAATTTAATTATATTAAAAATTATAAATAATAATTCTAATTAATTATAAATAATAAAAAGAATAAATAATAATTTTAATTAATAATTAGGGGAATTAGAATATTTTAAAATGTATCATACCTCACCCATTGAGATGTGGGTGATGGACATCTCCCAAAGATATACGTGAGGCTCGCCTCACCCTCAAAGACTTGTAATTTCTTGTGTTTCACACAACTTGTGATCGGGGTGACGTACACCGATCACAAGTTGTGTGAAACACAAGAGATTACAAGTCTTTTGAGGGTGAGGCGAGCCTCACAGTATATCTTTGGGAGATGTCCATCACCCACATCTCAATGGGTGAGGCGAGCCTCACAATACATTTTAAATATTCTAATTCCCCTAATTATTAATTAAAATTATTATTTATTCTTTTTATTATTTATAATTAATTAGAATTATTATTTATAATTTTTAATATAATTAAATATTTTATTATTATTTATTCTTTTTTTTAGTGGTGTCGCACCGTCCGACGCCACTACTAAGGTACAACGCCACTAGTGGTGTCAGTCAAACGACATGTTTGACTGCACCACTTTGGTAAATCTTTCCAAAAGTGCCCTAATTTGGTACATTTTTTGGAAAAAAAAACCCTATTTTGGTCAAAAACCCGTTTTTATCCTCTGCATAATTGTTTTATCATTTATAAAACTCGTATTCAAAATCACATTTATTTATTATATATGTCCCATTTACTTGATATTCCTCTAGTCCTATATAATTGATTTTGGTCCTAAATATTAAGGGAAAATCCTTTTCAAGGCCCATATTACCAAAAGAATACCGAAAAAGGCCCTAACATTCTGAAAATACCTAAAAAGGCCCTAAGATTCTGACAATTCGGAAAAAGGCCCCAAGATTCTGAAAATTCCTAAAAAGGCCCAAGGTGAGTTGTTAATGGGGTTGATCAAGTTGTTAGCGGGGTGATCAAGTTGTTAGATGGTGATTTAGTTGTTAAAAATAAAAAATTTTAACAACTAAATCACCATCCATCTAACAACTAAATCAGCCCCCGCTAACAACTTGATCGCCTCATTAACAACTTCGAATTAAAGGGCCTTTTTGCGAATTGTCAAATCCTTGGGCCTTTTTGGGTATTTTCAGAATGTTAGGCCTTTTTCGGTATTCTTTGGGTAATATGGGCCTTGAAAAGGATTTTCCCAAATATTAAACCTTAATCCATTTTATCTATCATGTCTATCATTAATTTTCCTAAACTAATGTACATAATTTATGAACTAATATATAATTTAATGTTTTTATGGGTATTTTAAGAAGATTATATCACATTTGTTATAATTAAATAATTTATCCCTTCCTTAACCTATCTAAATTAGTTAAATAATTCTCCAGATAACTTTAAATTTTTCCTTATTTTTCCACTCATAGTATCAGACATTACTGGATTACCTAGTGAAGCAGAACAAGTTGAACAATAATTCTATAAGCTACATTCAATAACCTGATATATGCAGAACAAGTGGAACTGTAATTCACCATGACAACTTTTGCTTTTATAAATTTATTAGAAGTAAAAGTTAATTTTGACTATCAAATATTGGATATTGTGTGTGTATGATTCCCGAATGAATTGAACGGCACACAATAATTGTATTTGTGTGTGTATGTGTATATATGAATTTTCATTTAATAAAATATTTTAATGGATTATAATTACACAAGTGAATAATTTTAAACTAATATTATGATCAAATTCATGACCTGTTCCATTCGTCCTCATTTGCACCCCAACTTTTTTTTTTTTTTTTTTTTTTTTTTTTTGTGTGGTAAAACCACCCCACCAACTAATTTTTCACACCATTTTGTAGGATAAATTATTAGATTCATTAATATGAACAAACTATTAACTAATGTACGATTTCGATGATATGTCTCATGTTGGAAATTATGCTATAGGGCAAGTCATTGTTCTCAAATTGAGTTATCACTTCATTCGCATGTTTACAGTGATAACTTAATCCCTGGATATATCTTATAGATGATATCCTAAATGTCCCTGGTCGGTCATCTATGCGGGAGCGAAGATGAGATAAGACCAGTATGACTTTGATGAGGTATGGAGATACGAATCAAAGTCATGGACACTTGTAAGAGTACAAGGTACTGGACCGACCCACTATGAGAAAGGCTGCATGGATTAAGTCATAAGCTTATCTCATGTATAACCGCGTCACGACGCCTATGACTGAGATCATCATGGATTCCTACATGATGAGTCACTGGTCTTTGACCTAGTCAAAAGTCACCTTTGACCGGGTGATGATAAAGGCTAGGATCGGGATCGGATCAGTGGTTTTCATGCGGAGGAATGTGAATGGTCAAGATGGAATTTGTCCCTCACATTTGTAGAGAGATAATATTAGGCCCCTCGATGAGTGAGTCTAAGAAATGTATGGTCATACTGTGATGGAAAGGAGTTTCCATTTCACTTGTTAGACTACTCGAGAATAGAGAAAGTAATGGTTAAGAAAAGAAAGTTGACATTATCCATGCCTCATCCTTTACCAAATTATCGCGTGACAAAAGGGACGTGACATGGTTGTACGATAAGTAGTATCGTGTCATCAATCCCCATGTGAATTGGGTAGTCGCAATGTCTTTCTATAGGCCGCTTGGGACTTGTGGTGATACTGATGTTGGCCCACCGCCAATCTCATATGGGCTGCGGGTCGCACACAAGAATAATCCAACACGAGCAAAAGTGTCCGTTCATTGAATCTTAGATTAATCGAGATTAAATGAATACTAAATTTAATCTAGGATATATATATATATATATATATATATATGTTAAATTCGAAATTAATATATATATTAATATTATTAATGGAGATTATAATATTATTATATATAATATTTGTTTTGTATTTAATTTATTTGATAAATTAAATATCTAAAACAAATAGAAATATTGTATCTCATTTAATTTTCGAATAAAAGAATATCATATATCTGTTTAATTTAAATTGAGATATTGTATCTCGATTTAATTAAATAGATAGATATCATTTCTCGGATTTAATTTATAGAGATAAATTAAATCGAAGGCTTTTAAATTTGGATTAAATAAATATATTTGATTAAATCTATCGAGATAGATTTAATTAATGTATTTTTAATCCGATTCAAAATTCGAATTTCAGATTTGGCTTTTAATTTGATTAAATAAATATTATTAGATTAGATCTATCGAGATGGATTTAATTAATATATTTAATTCAGATCTAAAGTTTGAATTTCAAAATTAATACGATTAATTTTGCTTATAATACGCTAAACGGGTTTTAGAAAACCTACGGGACTTTCGATCGAGCGTATCCTAAAAAAAAGCCGCGAGAAACCCTAGAGTGAAAATTGAGAGAGACGCAAAAGAGGCGCTAGCACGCTTGTCGTAGCCGTGTTCGGGAATTGTTCGTGTGGTTACCGCAGGAGGAAGCCGATTCTACGAGTCGTTTTCTCTGCGATCGAGGAGGTAGCCCACTGTTCAAGGAAGAACGAGACACAAACGAATTCTCCAAAGGTAATATCTGGATTCCCTAGCCTTGGTTTAAACGCACCTGAGTGATCCTCAGGACGGGATTCGTAGAAATTTTAATCCGCTGCGTTGTACGGATCCCAACATCTCATACACCCATGTACACATATTAGCCATAGAAATTAAATTAGATTTGTTCATTATATGAGGAAATTTTAGAAAAATATCAAAATTCCAAATCAGTTTTATTTACTATATTTCATTAACTATTTACTATACTTACAAGTAAATCACTGCACATTTTAATATGAATTCTACATGTTCATTTAGATCCAGTCGTGAATTCAGTTTGGGCCAATCAAAATATGTCAGGTTGAAAGGGGAAAATAGAAGAAATTGAGGGACAAAAAGTTGGGTTGTTTGACAAAGTCTAAATTTTGGTTGGTTTTAATTTGATTGTGTTTGACATTGGCCATCTCGGTATTTTTTTTTTTTTTTAATAAATAAAATTTATAATAATTTGGGTCTTTGGATCCCTATAATTAAACACAGGAAAGAGTTACATAAATACAAGTTGAAGTTGTAAAACCTCAAAACGTCTATTAAATTAGTAAAAATGAAAAATAAGTACTCTAATAAGAATATAAGATATTAAAGTTTGAGAGACAAGACTTAAATGCCCTCCCCTCTATTTCTCATTATTTTCTTCTCCCTCCCTCTCCAATTTCCTTCTTTCCCTTCTCCATCCAAAAATTGTAGCCTCCCTTCCAGCCCTGATTTCTATTAGTGGCCTAGTGATAAGAATGGAGACGATGGTGGTGTTGGTGATGAATGGATGACGACGATGGTGAGATGAAGGGTACGTGGTGCTGATGAGGCCGGAGAATGGCCAATGCCTTCCCATGGTGGTTTTGTGTGACCTTCGATGGTGGTCATGGCGGATCCTGATGATGAATGCGAGATTTCCGGTAGTGGTAGCAATAAAATCATCCCTTCTCCTTCTCCACCTCATGAAGCTTTCTCAACTGACAAAATACCAACAAACAATCTTATCCACTTCGCGAAGCTTTCTCGACCATGGGAAGAAGAGCTTTCTCAGCCACCTCGCAAAGCTCATCTTTGGCAGGGTGGTCTGGTGGGCAAATCCACGACAAAGAAGAAGGTTGAGTGAGGGAAGTAAAATTTTCTTGGCTCAGAGTCTTGGCTCTTTGGCTCAGAACCTTGGCTCTTGGGCATGGATGCTTGGCTCTAATTATTGTGTAAAATGATTAAGTGAAAGTTTTGGGTTGTGACCAATTAAGTAATAAGGTTGACTAAAAGAGTAATGATTCTGACAAAATCTATAAGCACCGATACTATGTGTAGAATGATTAATAAAGAGTTTTAGATTGTGACCAATTGAGTAATGATATTGATTAAAATAGTAATGATTTTGACAAAATCCGTAATAGTTTTAACAAAATCTGTAAGTACAGACAATATATGTAAAATGATTGACAAAGAGTTTTAGATTTGACCAATTAAATAATGAGAATGACTAAAATAGTAATAGTTTTAACAAAATCAGTAAGAATTGTGATAAAAATAATAAGTACAGACAATATTTGTAAAATGATTGACAAAGAGTTTTGAGTTGCGACCAAAATCGCAAGTTTTGACAAAAATTGTAATAGTTTTAACAAAATCATTAGGTACTTGAAAAAAATGTGTGAAATGGATATTTTGATCTTTAAGCCAAAACATTAAAAACACAGACTCTGACACTATCCCTTGTTTGTCTTTTACAAGTTTTTAATGATCTTTTCTAAGTTTTGGAAGTTGAAGTAGTATTTAAATGTCTTTTTTTCATTAAAAAAATACCCCAAATAAACAAGAATTTATATGAAAACATTAAGCTGTCATGCAAAGGTGTGAGAATTTCTCTATTTTGTTTTCCCCCTATTTTTCTTAGGGTAAAGGTGTAAAAATGCACATGTGTTTTATCCTCGGAAGCGCCCGGCACTATGTGCTTTTTTTGGGAGCAAAAATACACACGTGGTTACCATTTTGGAGCAAAAGTCACATATGTTGACAGTGTTAGATAACCGCCGTTAAATTATTGTCAAGCATAAACATCTCCTTCACGTTGAGCCTCTATCTTTATACTCTCGAAGCTCCCTCTTCTTTTTTTCAAAGGAATTGCTTTGTTTCCCTCTCCATCCCCACTGACACCACGCAGCCACAGATTGTATATAAACTATAAACTATAAAAAAACAGAGAGATCAGAAAGTAGGTGGTGGTCAAAATCAAGTACAAAAACAACGTAGGGTCATCCTCCGGCTTTACCACGCTCGACATCGTTTGCGATAACAGCAGCGACGCCGCCTCTTTCGTCCCCATCGCCATTGGCCTTGAACTTCCGAATATCGCATACATCAGTGGTGGCACAAAACTGCTATCTACACACACAGATATATTATTATAAATGTACACTATATATATAATCATATACACAAAGGACAAAGATAATGAAACTTTCATTAATCTACTGTTAGAGTTAATTAGAATTCAAAGAATTAAAGAAGGGAGGAAGCAAGAGTCTCCCTTTATATTATTTAATCATTCAAATTCTGACGTCAGAGTCAGGATGATAAAAAAGACGGGTAAGAATGATAAGAAAAAACAACCCAAAACTCGTGAAAAATCATGAAGAAAGGAGACCGTGAAGATTAAAAACTATAATAATTAGCCTAATTAAGTTCTTAATGAACTAATTTATATGATTTTATAATATCTCCGACGTATGTATAAGCACGCACGAAGAAGATCACAAATCTGAAAATGGAACTTACAGAGGCCAACGACGGGAGGAATCTTGGTGAGTTTGGCATAGCTAATGCCTTGAGGGATCACGAGGCTAGTGATAGTGAGGTCGGCGACGAGGTCCGACCAGAACAGCCCGAGATTGTAGTTCGGAAGCCATTCGAACAATGGGATTGTCTTGGTTCTCTCTCTGTTTCTCCTATTTCCTGTTTGGTGCATGAAATAATATGTGCGATTGTCTTGTTTCTTGCCTAGATTCTTAACTATGGTGGCCTGTGTTTTTACAGGGTGGCTATGAGTGCTTTGGATCGTTGAAGAAAGAGGAAAGCGAGAAACTTTGACTTGAAAATCTCAGGCAGAGGAACTTTGTGTTTTTGTGTGTGTAGCGAGTAGTAAGCTTCCTGCAATCAGATGATGAAGCTCGGATCAAGAAGGAGCCAAATCTTGGATCTGGGTTTGACGAGTTCTTCTTTCTGATCTCTCTGTTTTTTGAAAAAAATAAGAGGGAGCGAGAGTATAAAGATGGAGGCTTAACCCGATCGTTGAAGGAGATGTCGGTGTGCTTGTTTAACGGCGTCGGTGTTAATTTGATAACACTTGTCAACATATGTGACTTTTGCTCCAAAATGGTAACCAGGTGTGTATTTTTACTCCAAAAAAAGCACATGGTGCTCGGCAGACTCCCCAGGATAAAAGCATTTGTATTTTTGCATCTTTACCCTTTTTCTTATATTCTCTCCTAACTCAATAAAGTGTTAACACAATATATATACTAATAAATTTGTCATATGTATATTAATGAATAATATATAATATTTTTCATATCTCAAAAGGAGATAAAGTTGCATTAATTCAATGATTACAAATAAGAATTCAAAATTCTGCAGGGTCAGTCCTAAAGCAAGAACTGGTCTTCCTAATGATATAGTGTTGTCTTAGTTCTTCCAAGACACAAAAGAAAAAGGGAAAGAAACAATTCGAGTCAAATTAAATAATACACAGAACAGAAACGACAACAAAACAATAAAAGTCATGTAGGAATGAGACACAGCTAAGGCATATTTGAAGGGTACAGAAAGAGGACAACGGCTGTTATTTTCCCTGATTTTTTTTAATTCTTTTTTTTTTTCTGGGTTGGGGACCCTCCTTTTATTATCTTTCTTTTTTCTTTCACACCATTTTTGAAATAAATAATATCTTATTGTTTTGACTATGGAAAAATGGATACTTACTTATGCTTTTGTTAAAGACAAATATTATTGTCGGCCACACTCATAATAACGACAATTGCTCCTTCATACTCGTTGAATTCATGTATATGTATTTTTTTTTTTTTAATGGGTAAAAGATTTCTCCAGTCACTGAAGATAAGTTATCTCTAGTGACCCCCAAAACTACATCGTTTTGGATTAATGAAGGGTATTCCGTAATTTTGCACCCTTCATTAATTCACCTAAAATTACAAATACACCCTTCATTAATTCAAAACGACGTAGTTTTAGAAGTCATTTGAGATAACTTATATTCAAAGGACCGGAGAAATACTTTTCCTTTTTTAATAAGTAAAAATGATATTAATAAAATACCAACACTACAAAGTACCAGTTATAATAAGACCGATCGTCCAAAAATTAAGAGTAATATATTTTTTAATTGGTACTTGTTTGGAAGAGAACATAAGTTTGAATCTCGGGAAGAGTACTTATTAGGAGAGGTGATAACACTTTACCCTCTAAGCTTCGAGGGGAAAACACTTTATGAAATAAAAAAAATTAAAAATTAAAAATACTATAAGTTATATAAACATGATAAAAAATGTAAAAATTTATAATATGATAAAAATTAATAAATTGTATAATATAGTGAAAATTTTGAACATATATATATCAAAATTATTTTTTGTTTGTATAAAAATTTATTTTTAGGCAAATATAATGTTTGTGCATTTGTTTTGAAAGATGAGTACCTTTGTCTAAGCAAATGTTTGATAGTTAAATTTGATGATCAACCAATAGTCAAGTGAATGAAAATGAAATATCAAATATATAAGGGATGTTTCTATATCATGCATTTTAATTTTAAAGTAAGTTTATATACGTTTTCAAAATAAAAAAGGATTTTATGTAATTTTAATAAAATAGAGGAGTAGTCAATATATAATACAATGTAAAAAATTATATTAGATTTCATATAATTTTTTTTTTTCATTGTTGAGGGGTAACCGATATCATTTTGAGTTAGAAAAAGAAGAAGAAGAAGAAGAAATAGCAATTTATCATATTTGTGCTTTAATAATTTTGTTTTGTCGATGTGTCAGTGTTCAATTTATTTGTGATGGATCAATATCTCCTTTTTTAAAAAAAATATTACTTTTTTTATGATTATATATGAATGTTTATGTGTCTTTTAATTCAATTACGCATTACACCTTATAAATTTGCTTTAATTATAGAAGATCCAAAAGAGATGTTGGGAAAAATTAAATTATAACAGTTCCACTATTTTCAAATAATAATAATGCAATAATAAAATAAGAAATTATATAATCAGTTGCTAAAAGAAACCTTATAGTACTCTCTGTTATGATATGTCGTTAATTTTTTTGACAATGTGATGTGGCGTTATTAAAAAATCATTTGTTATTATTAAATCTAATTATAATATTAATAAAGTATAAAAAAGTATAATTTGACTTCAAAAACACTTAACTGTCAAACAAATTATATAGTTTAATAGCGTTTAATTATAATATTATTGAATGTTATAATAATGATGCTGCCAATTGAAGGATGATGGTTGGCTCTCCTGTCCACGCGTTTAAGTAGTTATTTTCATAATGGCGTTACTACCAATTTTTTAAACATACGATTAATATGTGTGATATTTTATTATTATTATTATTACAACTATTTAGATATTTAATTTAGGTCAGATCAGGTCCAAGTTCAGGTAGAGTAATTAACTGGGAAAATTCTCCTCATGATCCAAGTAAGCAACATATTGTCAAAAAATACCTAAAGAAAAACCATATGTTAGAAAAGGCCCTAGAGGTTTTTTTGGTATTATTTCAAAAACGTTAACAACTATATCAGTACATCATTAACAACTATATCATTACACGTTAGCAATTATATCATAACAATTAAATCAATATGTTAACAACTATATCGATCAACATTAACAACTAAATCGATACACCTTAATAACTATAACCTTTTTCGACATGTTACTTTTCTTTGAGCTTTTTTTTTTTTTTTTTTTTTTTTTTTTTTTTTACAGCAAATTTGCTGTTTTTTTAACTTGCATTTCTAGTTTTAGTATGTGTGATAATGTTAAGTAATTTTATATATGAAGTACATAAAAGTTTCTTTGTTGAATACAATAAACAAATAATGTTGATAGATTTGAATATTTCTTTATTAAAATACTGAATTTGAATATTTCAAAGGAGTTAGTCGAGTAAACTTTTTCTTCCTCTTTTTATGTTTTTAGTGTTTTTATAATACGTCATGTAAGCTTTTAATTTTAAATAAAATGTCCTTCTTCACACCTCAGGAAATAAATTAATTTATCCTTGATGTTCGTTGCTTGTTATTTCGTGTTCCATTTTTCATTTTTTTAAAGGACAAAACATTCCACTTCAAGTTTCTCCAACACTCGCCCTTTTTTTTTTTTTTTTTGATATAAAAATTTTAGGAAAGGGGTTGAGTTCACCCAATCCAGGAGTAGGGCATTTAGAGCCCAATCCACAGGGCATATTGATCAGAGAGTACATATGCCTCCACCTCCACCAGCGTTTCTAATGCTTCATAAACCCCTAAGATATCTCCCCCAGCGCCTTGACCAACTCCAAGATCGAACCCCCTCCATTTAAGTGAAGAAGTCCAACACTCGCCCTTCTTCAGCAGGCTAGAATTTCCATATACCTGCAAGTAAAGTGAGCTTTATAAGTAGTAGGCCCATTCTTACCTGGGCTTCATTTTTTCAGTCGGCCCTTCTTTACCAAAAGCCCAATACATTATCCGCTATATAACATTGCAATCTTTTGAAAATGGTGCGATTTTACTCTTTTCGTTAGATTCATTATTTTTTTATGTGCCAATGAAGAGTAGCGAAGACTAAGGTGTCAAGTCTTGGCCTTCACTCCATAAGAGAAGATGTTTGATACCCGCTGTCGATATGAGGGTCTTGTTGGTGGGCGATTTGTAAAAGACTCTATAAGACTCTTTGAACCCTGGAGATATGTCTTAGCCGCAGTGAGTTACCTGTCTACCTCCCCTACCTAAACTTTTTTATATCAAAAAATATATGTATATTTTTATGTGGGATTTATTTGTTCTTTCTTCAGCTTTATAACGGGCTTTTGGGCCAATTTAACTGATTTGCTAAAATTGTACTATTTTAAAAAATTATGTCAATTTTTGCACCATTTAAAATTTAGTTGTGTTATACCCTCATTCCAAAAAAATTATTGCTAAAATTGCACTTAAACCCTATTCTAAATTTAGGTGATCATTATATATATATATATATATATAAACTTTTTTATCATATTTTAAATTTACTTTGTTATTCATATAAAAGAAATATACTTAGGTCAATTTCATTATATTCATGATATCATGTTCTTCCATCACATACGATCATATATCTTGTGTTTTTCCATGTCCATTTACAGTTAAAGGATAGTATTTCAAACATTTAGACAGATGAATATGTTTGACGGGAGAATTCAACGTCATGAATGTAAGGAATTTGATTTAAGTGTTCTCCTATAGAAAAATAATTTATAAATTTAAATTTTATAAAGTCTTAAATAATCATTGAACAAAAATAATATTTCAAACTTATAAAAATGTATATAAAAAGACTTAATAAATTGGTAATTCAGTATAAATATTAATATTTTGTAAAATATTTATTTAAACATAGCCATAAAAGTTTTTAAATTCTGGGAGATAGAGTACATAATTAGACTACGGAAATAAAGTTTCAAGCATATTAAATAATTTTAATTAAAAAATGAAACATTTTGAAATATTTATGGGAAAAATACTGTCAAAATTTAAAAGATAAATAAAGGTGTTGGATTTCAATAATTCTGAATGATCTGATTTAGAATTTTGAAATGTTATCAAATATGAAAAATTATCTAACTACCCCTAGTTTTTTCTTTTTTTTAAAAAAAAATCCTCAAATCTCCTTCCCAACTAGGATCTCCAACAATTGTGACCGCCGCTAGAGACCCATCACCGAGCCCTAGTGGCCTATCTAACATATTTTTTGTTTTGAATTTCTCTAACAAAAGTCGTCAATATATATAATTGAGTTGTTACCATGTATACCAAAGTAGTAAACAAGGTAGTTGTTGAATATTTCCTAATAACTACTTTTGTTTCTGAAAGGACTCTCTCTAACGAACAACAATGATTCATAATGGTCTAGCAAAACTTGAGGGCACAAATCTCACCCATAAACCTGCTACAAAAAAATCATCACTTAGGACACACTTAAAAAATGGAAGAAAATATAGTCCACGAGTTTTTCTAACACTGAACCTTACAACAAAAGGGTATACACAAAATAATTTTGAATACAAGACATGATTGTAGATCCATCAAAATATCAGGGTGTATAACAAAAGGCCTCAAGCCCAACAATATTTAATAGTTATTCAAAACAATAAATATATCCTTAGGTAGTGTGCATTTATGGAGAGGTTCTCACGGCCAACACTAAAAACTTCTTTTGGAAGTTTATGGTGCGAGGAATTAGTCATTGTTAGTGGTGGTGGATACCCTAGACCTATCAAAAAAATATAGTATTTCAAAAATATGAGGGTCATAGAATGGAAATAAAGAAACCAATGCAACATCAATACCAACAGAAGAAAAAGCTCACGATGCCTATGACTCTGGCTGCTTCCCTTGGATCCTAGCAGAATTAGAGGTCTTGCCTGAAAAATATTATCAATGACGGGGTGAGACATAAAATCCAAATAACCAAAATCAATTTACAACCCATGCAGGACAGGAATGCAAGTTAGAGAAGCATGTTTATATTTATATATATAAATATCAATTTAACTATCATCAGCAAACAATGTACCATATTACATGTATAAATATATATATTTAAAAATCATCATACCCATCCACCATACTCCACCTTATTACTTCGTTGGACGCCGTACAACCTATCAGTACTAATATACCCAGCCAAAGGTTAGCTAATCATTTCTAGAATATTTCCTCTTCCTATGCCACCATCGATATACCGTAATAAGAAGGTGTCCGCCAAAAGCACCCAAACTCAAGATAGGCACATAGATTCTCTACAACCTCTACCACTCAGTTCCAAAATATCCCCAAATAGTGAACATAACATATATTATATGTATGTGAACGCACGTTCGCACACACACATATTTTTCAAAACCCTTCACAACAATAGAACTGCTTAAATACATTTCCATCATAATATATCCATCAACACAATTATCACAGTCTTATATATGCATACCAAATGCTCACATACAATTTGAAAGTACATTGCTTCACAGAATGAAATTCTTATACAAAAGTAAATAGGATTTTCCAAATAACATTTTAATTTTATAAATAAGGTAAGGTTTAAGAAACATTTTACAGTTTTGAACAAGCATTTAAAATAAATTAGCTCTTGTTACCTCAACTCCAAGTTCAACCTTTACTTGAAGATCCACACTTAACAATGTATATTCACCATTAAACACTTTCATCATCAAACACAATACAAAACAAGGAAATAAGCAATACATTTTAATTCTCAACTTTACGCTTAAACCCTTAACACCCAATTTCAATAACCATCCATAGGTTTAACAGCCTAAGGTCATAAATCACATTCCTTAAGCTCAATTCACATATTAGAATCCTTAGATGATATTGACATCATCCTCTTACAACAATCACTCAATTTCAAAACTTAAAGTTTCACATTCAACATACTTATATTCACAAATCAATCAATGTCAACATTCTAAACCGATTAAACCTATTTTCTAACGTAAATAAACATAACCTAATCTAGAAAAAACTCCTCAAACCTTTACATCATCAAAATCATAGCAAATCCTAGCTCAAAACCTAACTCAAAATCTAACAAAACAAAAATGATTAAACCTTTAATCTACTTCATATAACTCATTTAAACTAAAAAGATTGGGTGAAATCACCACCCATTTTGAAATCCTAAAGAACCATATGTTTTTAAAATCCCCAAATATCAAAATATAAGGAAGAAAGGTAGAATCAAGACAGGAACACTTATTTTGATGTTTGAAAGCTTAAATATACTCCCCAAGGCCGAAACCAACAAACTCTAGCATAGCAAAATGGTTTCACCCTCTCCCAAACTATAATTTTCAGGTTTGAAAACGTTGTTATATAGCAACATTTTTTAGAGTCGAGCTCAACCCTTTTAAGCCTGTTTTAGTTGAGGGCTAGTCCTGCAGGGCAATGAATCCGCCCGTTTAAGCCGGTTAATATTTTTAAAGAAATTTTGATTTTTATTATCTAAACCCTGGCTAATCATCATGTTTATATATTGAAAGTGATCATGGAAAAGAAAATGATAATCCCATTCATATTGTTTGCTGTTTAATTTATGGTTTATGACTTTATCTAGTTATTTATTTGATTGTGGATAGTAGTTTTTGGACTTGGTGTTGTCTGTGTTGTTTAATATTGATAATGTTTGATATTTTAACTTTATTTTGATAACATTTATGTTTTAAATTAGATATTTTATTGTTCTAACTTAATTTTCTTTGAAAAATATGTAAAACAATGAAAATATGTTAAACAGGCCTAAAACCTGCAAAGCGAGTCTTGAAGTTCTATAGTTTTTCCTTACTCGGGCCTAAACGGGCCAGCTTGTTTAGGCCCAAATCCATGATAGACCTACCTGTTTTTCAATCTCTAGCATTTTCACGCATTCACCATGGGTTCGCTACAGTGAACTCATGACAAATGACTCAGAAATACAACATATTCTATAATAGATTTCGTTACAGGTTCGCTTGGGCCAATCCATGGCGAAAATGACACCCAAGAAGAGCAACCTCAACAACTTCCCCTACACTTGTACTCTACAAAAGATCAAGATAAACTATTTAATACCTCAATTTCTTCAATATTTAAGTCTTAATTAGCTCCAAACCTTAAAATTAAAATTTGGGATGTTACAGTTTCACTATTAACTACTCAAATATATATATTGACTGCTTTTTTTCTTTAAGTAAACTAGCCAGCCAATTAAAGTAGCCAATATTGAAACAAAATAGTAAATATAGATATTTGAGTTGTTAATAGCAAAACTAAAGTAATAAACATGATATTTATTAAATATTTCACAATAGCTACTTTTGTTTCTATATTAACTACTCAAAGATACATATTGACTACTTTGACTGGTTACTTTAGTTAAAGAAATAAAAGTAGTTAACATGTATATTTGATTAGTTAATAGCGAAACAAAACAAAAATAGTTATTAGGAAATATTCAACAAATATCCTATTTACTATTTCAGTATTCTTATTAATAACTCGGTATACATATTGATGACTTTTGCTTGAGAAATTCAAAAAAAAAAAAAAAAAATGGTAGGCCGTCAAAGCTTCGGTGATTGGTCACCAAGAAGGTCATTAGAGCTTCGGTGACAAGCCACTATCTACATCCACGGGTGCCATAGATTTGGCGGGCAACAAGGAGTTTGGGGATTTTTTTTTTTGAAAAAAAAAACTAAGAGTTATTTGATAATTTTGTATGGTTGGCAAAATTTCAAATCACTCAATTTGAAATTATTGAAATTTAATATTCTTATTTGTCTTTTATCAATTTTGACTGTATTTTTCTGTCATTTCTTGATATTTTTAAGGAAAAAAAAAAACCAATTAAATCAAATTGAAATGACAATATTTAAATTCAGGTTTACAGTTTCACTATATCATTAATAAGGCCAAGAGATTTAATTTGAGAATTCTGAACGTTGTTGAAAAGGCTATAATACCCTTTTAGAGTTAAAAACAACAAAAGAATTTCAATGTCTGTGCTCAGCACTTGAAAACGGGGAATTCGGAGGGCAAATATTTCCGACACGTTAAAACCAGGGAACGCGCTGGCAGGTGTCCTTCAACGGACAAATGTTGTATTCCTTTTCATCATTTCACAGAATTTATCTCATGGCTTCCAAATCTCAGCGCCTCCATCAAAGTATTTTTCTCTCCTTCTCTCTCTCTATCTACTTCCCGTGCTCTGTAATTTAGTTTTTTGTTTGTGTTCTCGCTGACCCACGCAGTAATAGTCGCGGCTTTACTGGGCATTACGCTAATTTCAGTTTCAATTTCTTGTTATCTGTAGTTGCAGGGTCCGACTTACAGAGTTCGACTAAAAGGGCTAGAACAATGGCCACTAATTCCTCTATGAAGGACGCTTTTTCCAAATATGCTGAATATCTGAACAACCTTGTAATGCCTCTTTTCCATCTCTTGCTACTCCCCTTAAACAATAATAATGTTGTTCTAGTGTTAAGAGTGTCATATTTACCCTTTGAGTGTCGTTGGAAGACTGATTTCTCGTTCGGTTTTTGTTAGTTGTGGAGATTAGGCAATCGTTGGTTGGGCCGCACAAGTGCTTATTTTTAGATATTTTCTACTACGATATCCAAGTAGTTTACAATCTAAGAGTTGGATTGGTTAAGAATTGATTCTTCTAGAATCTAAGAGATATTTTGGTACCCTTGTTTGTCTTCTTTGCTGCCACTTTCAGTTTGTTGTATTGATTATTGAAACCATTATATTTCATGCCGCTAGAATCCCTCCCCTCACCTCCATTGAACCAATACTGTGCTAGGGTTACTGATGAGGTTGGAAATAGCATCAAAAGGGAAGGTTGTGACCTGTTAGTGGTTGTAATTTGGGAAACAAGTGTTAGGACATTGGAACTTTTAATCAATTAATTGTTCTGTTCTCAGCTTACGGTTGCAGAAGCACATGTATGTAGTGGTGATTTTTATGTCAGAAGTATGGATTTTTTGTGATGCTTTGGAGCACAACCCTTCATAGAGAAATTTTCTTCACCCATAATATTCATCTGACTGTTACAAGTTGTATGAAAGGCCCTGAAGTTTCTGTGAAGTTAACCATTGATGATTTTGCTAAATTTTGAGAATTATATCTCTAAGAATCTTTTTTGTTGGTGGTGTAGGGGCAGTTTGCAGACACTGCTTCCTGTTATTTTAATGCTTGGTAAATTTATTTGTGTAGAATGACAAACGGGAAAGAGTAGTAAAAGCAAGCCGTGACGTTACGATGAATAGCAAAAAAGTCATATTTCAAGTGCACCGGTATCCTGTTTTTCTCTCTTTTCGACTCTATTTTTTCCTACATATGGTAGAACTTTATCTTTGTAGAACTCATTATGATTCATGCTCATGTTGACATATTCTGATTTGTTAATCAGTATGAGTAAATATAATAAAGAAGAAGTTCTTGAGAAAGCAGAAAAGGACTTGGCAGCTGTCACAGATCAACATGTGTCTCGACTAGTCAAAGAATTGCAAGGAACTGACTTTTGGAAGCTTAGGAGAGCATACTCACCTGGGGTAGACTTCATTACTATCCTTGTTGAGGATAGGCTTATTATTGCTCAGTATTCCCTAATACTTATCTTGGCTTTGGCAGATACAAGAGTATATTGAAGCAGCGACATTCTACAATTTCTGCAAAACTGGAAGTCTTTTGAAGCTTGATGAGATAAATTCAACTTTATTGCCACTCAGTGATGCATCTCTTGAGCCTCTGCAGATAAATGTTCTTGACTATCTTTTAGGGGTAAGATTTTACACTATTAACTTTTAATTTTTATTTATTTAAAAATAAGGTAAAACTCCAGAAGAGATGTTAGAGTTACTCATGGAAGAGAAGCATCAAGAATGAATGAAAAGATCTAATTCTGCATAATCTTTTTAGATGTTTTTGATCTATTGGATTTTCTTTTCTCTTTCTTTTTACTAGACTTTTTAATAATCTATTAATGGTATGAAGATAAAAATGCATATAATCTATTTGTTCTTACCCTTCTCTTTGTCATGGAGAATGTACACTTGTTTTGCAGCTTGCAGATTTGACTGGAGAGTTAATGCGTCTGGCGATTGGTCGAATATCAGATGGCGAGCTTGAATTTGCTGAAAAGATATGCAGATTTGTACGTGATATATACAGGGATCTTACCTTGGTAGTTCCTATTATGGACGATAGTTCTGATATGAAAACAAAGATGGATACAATGCTCCAAAGTGTCATGAAAATAGAGAATGGTAATGTGTTGGCAGTTTATTTTCCCAAAATCTGTTTCCATGACTAGTGTTCGTCTATTTCACAGTTAGATGCCTTAAAATCTTAGTTGGAAGTACAAATAGAACTATTTAAACAGTTAATTGGAAAAAAAATTGTTTATCCCATTATCCCCTTTTGTTTTTAAAAATATTTATGACCAGATACCAGAATGTTTATAGTAGCATCATGAAAAATGTGGCAAAAATCATGCAAATGGGACACTTTTGGGAGCATCCTGTTGCAGTTTTGTTCTGGTAGGAAGTCATGAATCCATCTACAGGAGGTAGATTGTATCTTGACAAAAAAATAAAGATAACCTGTAAATCAAGTGGGCTCTCTGCTTAACTGAATCAATCAACAAAAATACGAGAGTCATGCATACCCTGTGATCTTCATTGATTTTTTTTGTCACGACTGTCACACTGATTGATTGCTCTTATCGCAACTACTTGATACTCGAACTCTAACTAGGATCTTCTACACTATTGCATGAAGAGGGAGATTACAAGGTTTAATTTACTTAATTCCTGGGGGAAAGGGTGAGCCTTGGAGCAATAGGAATATTGCTGCCGTGTGACGTGGAGGTCACGGATTCAAATTCTGAATACAATCTCTCCTTTTTGTGGGGGTGGGGGGGGGGGGGGGGGGTTACAAACCCCGCTTTGTGAGAGACTTGTGCATTGGGCCACCCCTTGATTCCTCTAGGGAAAGATTTTGTTTTACAACCTTTTTTTTCCCTTTTTAATTTAAGAAACTTCCTTGAATGAATGCCACTGGTATAATAAGTATGGTGACATACATCAAATCTAAATAGCATGGCACTCCTAAAACTATATTAAGTGAGGTGGTCAAGACTTATAGATCACCTAGTACATGACAAGTAATGTTGATTTGTATTTAACTTTTCGCTGAATTAATTTTGAGTTCTTTCCCCTGCAGCTTGCTTTAGTGTTCATGTCAGGGGATCGGAGTACATTCCTCTGCTTGGATCTAATGATCCAAGTTCCTTCTTAGTGGGATTGCCAGATATTGAACTATGAAGTACTCTCCCACCATCTTAGCCTGAGTTTGTTCTTCTGAATGTCTGTTATAACCCTTCCATTTTAAGAATATTCCTTACTGTTTTACCTTTTAAGGACAGTAAAGTTGTATATGTATTGCAAAATAGTTTATTGGAGGACGACAGTGGAGCTTAATGTCTCTGCGTTGATAAATTTTAGCTAAATTTTGTGAAAAGCTTAATATGTTCATCAACTTCGGAAATTGCAACTAATACTTTCGGAAGATGACATGTATAACTTAGCTTTTGTAGCTCAAAGACTGAGCAGCTTGCATACAATCAATTAGTTAGGCCTGGATTTACTTTGATTTAAAGAGTGCTTTGGCATAAACTCAATCATGTATGAGTTTCCAGTTGAAAGGTTTAATAAATATTTTAGGAAAAATTAATTATTTGATTCTTATAGTTTCATTAAGTTTATAACTCAGTCCCTATAGTTTGACTTGTCACAACTTGGTCCTTGAAGTTTGCACCCTTAACGATTTAGTCCTTAATGTTTGTGAGTTAAAGGAGACGTGCTGATGTGTGCATATGTGGCATCTTGGTTAGCAGCCTACCCCTCATTCTCTTCTTCTCTTTCCCTCTTCGTCCTCTCTCTCTTTCCCTCCTCTCCCTCTCAAGTTCCGAACAAAGCTCAAGCCTGGATTAAATCAAATGTGCGACCATACTTGCTGGACACCAAGATCACTTGCATCTTTGTCAAAAATGAGGTCTTCACATTCAACGATAGAGCTAGTAATATGGGTTGGCCAATCAGGTTTGGGCTGGCTTGCCACTGGTTGGGACTAGAGTTGGGAATGTGGATTGCCTTGTGGGATGGCAAAATGCCAACCCTAACTTGTAGTGGCTGGTTGGTGTGGGCCCGCGTATTTTCAATATTTATTTTCATGTTTTCTTAAGACGGTTGGAAGTTTGAGACACATGTATGAGTCATCAAATTTGTCTTCCTAACATCAATCATTTTACTCATAAAAATTCAAAAGCATAATCCTTAATTTAAGAGATAAAATTATCAAATTTGCTGAAATTTACTGACGAAAAATATCAGATCATTTTCAACTTATGTGTTTGGTAAAAATATCATATTTATTTTGAAAAACAAACAAAACATGTACGCACAGTGGGCCGTATAGGTCAGGCCAGTGTGGCCTGCACTTTTGTGGGCTAGAAAATTCCCAACCTTAACCCTGCAAAACTTGCGAGCTATGGGTGGAGCCCGTATCAGTGGCTCTAGTTGGGATCATATGGCTTTGGGTCAAGAAGATTTGTATCAATATAAGTTGATATTTAGTTAACCCAACTCATAACTTCTCGATTTACAGGTTAATCGCTCAACCCTTTTTTTCTTTTTATTTTTTGTACTGCTTTTTTCAAGCTTTGTTTTAAAACAATTTATTGAATTTTTGTTTCCTACAAACCTAAATCATAAAAAAGGGTTAAGACGCAAAAATACATATGTGGTTTTTCTAAAAGTGCACTAAACACTGAATGCTTTTTTTGCGTTCAAAAGTGATTCTGTGATTACAAAAGTAGAGTAAAAGTACCAATTGATTGTAAGTTTCACTCTTCTTTTTTTTTTTTTTTTCCTGTATTTTGAAGGCTGATGTGGATGATGACTCGCTTAAATTTAATCCTAGTTAGTTGTGGTGAAAATTGGAAAACTATTGAAAAGGTCAAGATATTTTGAAAATTACAGTTCAGCCCTATAAACATTTGAAAAATGTTCACTTTAGTCCTCTCCACGAGCTTTGTATCATTTCAGTTGAGTCCCTAGGTCCTTCTTCCAAAACGCGAACAGAGGCGCGATATATAGGGCTGTTTGGATTCACTTAAATTTGAGCATTAAAGGCAAAAAAAAATGCTTAAAAGCCAACGCTCACACGGTGATCAAAAGAAAATGGAACCCGTTTGGATTGCCCGAGCGTTAGCTTAACTTTAAGTCAAAAAAGCTCAAAAAGTCGGTTAAGGAAAAAGCTCCGAAATCTAGCTTTTTCGAAAGCTCTCAGTTTTTGATGTGGGCCCCGCCACTTCTACCACCATCAATCCAAACACAAATCATTATCTATAACCTGACTTTTTTCCTACCGAGCTTTTTTAAAAGTCAGATAGCTTTTAAGCCACTGCTCCTACCGCCAACCCAAACAGGCCCATAGAGGGGTGAACAGATTTGCGCGGAGGCAAATTGGAAATCCAGAATGAGCATAGAACGCTGAACCTCCAGACCTTCGACCCCCCCTTTATCACCTTCGACTTCTTCTTCCTCTCTTGTCAGCAACGTCATCCACCACAAAGAGATAAAGGACTTAAAGGAAAGATCTTTATGGAACAAAAGCTTCGATTTTGTCGTTTCATTGTTGGTAAGGTCAAGTTTCACCATTTTAGCAAGGATTAAGGTTGTTTTTGGGATCGGCCATTGTGTCCCTATTTATCTCATAATCTCCTTGCTTCTGCCGCCGTTTACCCCTTCGATCAAAACCCCACCTTCATTTCAATTCTATCTGTGAAAAACTCTAATCTTGATGACGAGAAGAAAGATTTAGCATCGCGGTTCTTTGAGTCGGACTAGAA
Source organism: Acacia acuminata (assembly GCA_019022655.1). NCBI lineage: Eukaryota > Viridiplantae > Streptophyta > Magnoliopsida > Fabales > Fabaceae > Acacia > Acacia acuminata. The sequence continues at coordinate 2,524,355 of JAFJYI010000028.1, read as the reverse complement.
GCTCCTAAAGCCGCCAGAAACTACATTAGGCGCTGCAGCTCTGGCTTTGCACTATGCGAATTTGGTCATAGTGATGGAAAAAAAAGAAAGATAAAATCACCACAAATAGTTGGGTTGGATGCGAGGGATGATTTGTATTCAGTGTTACCAAATAGTATCAGATCGTCGCTGAGGAGAAGGCTGAAAGGAGTCGAGTTCTCAGTGAGCAATCCGGTGCTAGTCGGAGAATGGAGTGATGCCCTGGCGAGGATTCTAGGGTGGTTGTCGCCGTTGGCTCGTAATATGATAAAGTGGCAGAGTGAGAGGAGCTTCGAGCAGCAGAACTCAAGCTCGATGCCAAAAACAAACGTTTTGCTGTTGCAGACTCTATTTTTTGCCAACAAGGAGAAGATAGAGGCTACCATAACTGAGCTTCTTGTTGGGTTGAATTATATTTGGAGGTTTGAGAGGGAAATGACAGCCAAGGCATTGTTTGAGTGCAATAATTTCAATGGATTGTCATCAAATTTGCAGTAACCAAGCAAAGGAGAATATTGATTCAATCTCTTTTTCATAAGCCATATTTTGTAATTTTCTTTTTCCACATCAACGTCATCATTTCCAGTACAGAAAAAGTCAAACTAACAGTCAATAAATATTTTTATTCCAATTTTGTAACCACAATCACTTTTGCATTGAAAAAAAAAAAACACATTTGGTGTTGGGTGCACTTTTTAAAAAAGCACATATATTTTTGCATTATAACGCTCATAAAAAATCTAAATACATTACAAAATTATAAAGTGATAATAAAACATCAAATTCAAAGTTTCAAAGGTTATAAATTAAGCATGCATCACAAGTAAACACATTACAAACTAAACATAAATCAATCCATCGTTAACATTCAATACAATCAACAATTAGTTAATATTAATGGTGTTTGAATTTGAAGCATGATATGAAGTTTTAAGATTTTCTTAAGCTCAAGCACTTTCCTTTTACTCAAGTAAATCTGCCACAAATAAAAAAACAAAGTGAAAGATAATATTATCTTAATTTTAAATAAATGAGTAAATTTTTTTTTTTGATAATAATAAATGAGTAAATGACAATGAGATAAATGAGTAAATATGATTATTTATAATAAAAAAAGGGGCTAATCCACTGCAGGTTGGGCCCACATGGGATTGAACTAAAAAGATCCGTATCAAAACGGTCCTTAATTTTTACAACCCAACCCATCAAGTTTTTCGAGTTGGTGGGTTTGGCCCACTAGTTGACCCATATTACCGGCTCTATTCAATGATACTTCTCTCAACGCCAACCTGCTTCGGGCATGCAGAGTGTTCACACGGCGCTCTTCAATCTCGAACTTGACAAGCAGATATCGGTGACCACCACACACTCTTTGGCAGTTCTGAAAACTTCTTACCCACCTATGCCAGAGCATTTCGTTCCAATCACTTCATGACTCACTCCCATCTTGAACTTCCCCGCCAAAACTAGATCTCCTTTTCTCATAAATGCATACCCTTACTTCGCCCACAAGGCCAATCCCAAGCAAGTGTCGCTCATTTTTGCACCATGTCAGCCTAACCAAGAGGTTGTGGATCCTTCATTGAATCTGCCATACAATAACATGTTCTTCGGAAAAGCCAGAAAATGATGGGCAATTGTGGAGGATCCCGACCAAGACTCGAGTGCCGAATCGACCGAGAGCACGACATTCCGTTTCTCTCTTTGAGGCTCAACGTTACGTACAGACCAAGCCTTGTTCATGATTTTACAAGATGAAACGTTGGGAAAATGATGCTTTGATAATGTAATGAAGTGTTGAGAATAAGCCCCGTCCTCAGAAGTAGAAGTCATCTCATGAAGGGGCTTGGTCTGATGGCGTTGAAGGTGTGTGAGGAGGTGTGGAAGCAATGGTTGAGAGGGAGATAAGAGAGAGAGGACGCGAGAGAAAGAGAAGAAGAAAAGGAGGGGTGGGCTGACTAGGATGCTACATATGCAGACACATCAGCACGTCTCCTGTGACTCACAAACAGTAAGGACTAAATCGCTAAAGGTCCCAACTTTAGAGACCGAGTTGCTTCGAGTCAAACTATAGGGATTTGGTTACAAATTCAGTGAAACTATAAAGATCAAAATAATAAATTTTTCCAATATTTTATAAAAAGAGGATTGGGAAGCGTGTCTTGCTTGGAATTACTAGTGAAGTTATAGTATAATAGTAAAACAGCTTCTAATTTGTAGTAGTATTTCATGAGTGCACAACAAAGCCGCACATTGAGTTTAGTTGTTTATTCTAAATGTCTAAAATGTAAATATTTATAAATACAAAAATGAAAAATAATAAAAAAGAGAGTAAAATGAACCAGAAACAATTATAAATGGAAAAAAAAAAAAAATTATTGCACCCTTGCAAAAAAAAACAGAAAGATTGAAAAGAAATAAAATCTCAAACCTTATCAGCTTTTGCAGACAAGGTATTCGAAAAGAACATACAAGGATCTAAAACTTCAAACCATATTTCCCTAGTTTCTCTTGAGTAATATCATCAAGACGTTTGATCATGTCCCTAGAGCCCCCATAAACGATCGGCTAGGTTCCCCAAAATCTTGTCCGGCTCATCCTTTAACTTCTCAAACCTAAAAACATTATCCTTTCTGGTTTTTCCAAACTCTCCTCGTAGTATCCCAAAATGGCTCGGCATTAACTACTCCCTGACAAAAGTTATCGAACGAATCCTCAATCGAAATTGGCCCCTTGCTTTCTAATTTCATCCCATTTGCAAAGTGCCACAAGGACACAAACTGGTCCTTAAGATTTCTGCACACAGGTACACAATATTACACCCCGACTGCTTCACATACTCCGGCAACAGAACATACGGGAGATGGGATGTGAAGAGCCTTGAAGGCGGGAGCGAGCTTAAATCAGGCACGACATTTTCGTAGAAGATCATTTCTGAGTAAGGTATGAGATCACGTGGGTTCATTGTTAGAAGAGGGGTGGCAATTAAGTTGGGAGGTTGGATTTGGTTCTGGATAATGAGTCTTGCGATTTAGAATGGCAAAAGCTAGGGCTGAGTCATGTTGTGCCTGCTTTGGGTGGGGGTAACAAGGAGACTGTCTGAGTCTTGGGCTTGAAAGTGGTCCTGACAATTGAACATTCCTTAAACCTTTGTAATGGAGTTGGATATTTATCCAACCCGGTTCAGCGGGTAAGGTAGAATTGGAGTTTTTGCATTGTTGGGATAGTTCTTCGTCTTCGTGGAGGTACCCGGTTCAGCGGGTAAGGTAGAATTGGAGACTTTTCTGCTGCCATGGTTATGGTCTATGTATATGCATATAGTGTATGATGGCTATAGATATAATAACTGTTATATATAAAGAATAGGAAATTGAATGGCAGGTTAAGTTCAAAATCACTGGATATAGAAGAGGGAATTGTATGGCAGTTGGGTAGGTAGGTAGAGAGGTTAAGTTCAAAATAACGGGAGATCTCTAATCCTAACTAAGTCAAGAGGGTCCAAAATCAAAACCGTAGATTGCATCCATACTCATTCGGCCGGTGGTAGTCAAGGTTATTAAAATCGGATCGGTAATTGAACTGGTCGAGATACTAGGTTAAAGGTCGATGAGGCCGACTATAGCTAACCCAAATGGTAAGATAGAGAAGATTTCAGGTTATTAATATGAAATTATAAAAAAAATAAAGAATCAATTAAAACAATCGAGTTAGTACCTGGACTGGGTCGGTTTACTGATCGGTTCACTGGTTTAGGGCCAAACCGGCCGGTCCGGGTTTAATAACCCTGGTGGTATTTTTTAGTGTGTAAAAGATGAAGGTTCACATTTTGTCCTCTAACTTTATATAAGTTCGGTTTGCTCCATTAATTTTGGAAAGTATGCTTTCAATCCTTTAACCCTAATATCGTTAGTATTCGATGATGATTTTTTGTATCAATCATGGTTATTTTAAGAATTAAACTTATTATGTTAACATTTTAAAAGTTTTTTTAAAACATTTAAAATTTTAATGTCAACATTTTTTTTTTGGTTAACTGTATTAGGGTTAATTAAATGACTGAAAGACACTTTATAATATCAAGAGGTCAAAATGAAGTTTTACGTGAAGTCAAAGAACTAATTGTATTACACCACACTTCAAGAGAAAACATCTTATGTGTTGATTTTATGGCTAAAGAAGGTTATGGTGCTGTTGCTGATGTTGAGGTGGTTGTAATTCCAACTACTCCCTAGAAGATGCCTTGATATGGTCTTGAAAGATTAATGATCTTGTCTTTTTCCTATTTTGATGTATTAAGGGCTAGATTTTTCATAATCTAGTTCTTGACTTCTCTTATTAAGCCTCAGCTTGCTTGTATTATCCCAAAAAAAAAAAAAAAAAAAAAAAAACTAATTTTTTTACTTTTACCTTTGTAAAAAGCATTTTTTTTTTGATCAAATTTGTAAAAAGCATTACCAAACGATTCTAGAAGACTACAAAAAGGGTCAATTTTCATAAAAAGACGTCTGCATGGAGTAAGAAATGTCTCCATTGATTTCCCTAGTCATTTTCTCTCCATTTAATATTTCTATCATTCAATCAACTTTTAATGATTAAAATTTAATACTATGAAAATATATTATTATAGTATTAAAAATAAAATTAAATCTACCAAGGTAAATTATTCACATCAAATTATAAAGTATGAATTTATTCATTTATTTTTAATCATTTAATACAAGTATTTAATATTAAAATAGTTCCTTATAGAATAAATCTCAACTGTTAAACTTAATCTAATGGTGGATGTATCAAATGGAGTGGGAAGTCAATGGAGACTTTCTTCTCCCACATACATGTGTATATATAGATTGCATCCATGACACATCCATCCAAGATGCAAAAATTAAAATATAATGTAAAAATATAATATTTATATATTACAAAGATAAAATAAAATACATTTTTATACAGAAGGACAAAATAAAGCTATCCAGCTTTCCACCTTCTCAATTATCGGCAATGGCTACACCTTTGCCTTTGAGCTGTTTGCCTTTTGTGTATGTGATTTTAAGGAAAGGGTGTGAGATTTATGAGAATCCCAGTAGTAACCACAAATAATTATAATATATGCAAGTTCACATAAAATCAGCAAATCAACATATGAACCAATCATCTCATATCATGGGAGCTAGCATAGCCCAATCATTAAACAGATTGCATATCAGGTCTTACCGTCTCTGGACACACCGTTCCATAATCATGCACATCAGGTCTTACAACCCCATCGGATCTTATGGCTTCAGGACACACAGTCCAAAAATCATGCTAAATGCACATTAGGTCTTACTGCCCCATTGGGTGTTATAGCCTCAGGATACACAGTCCAACAATCATATATTCATGAAATGAATATATTGATGGCACAAACAAACATGCAAAATAATTACATAATATATGAGAGTAAGAGTTACTACCTGTTGACCTTTCTAACACTGTACCGTCACCAAGGTCCTTCTTTATTCGCTTATCTTGTGAGCTCAGACAAATGTCAAATCCTATAATTTTAAAATTGATATAGAGATGGATAATTGTTAATTCTAATCTTAATACCATAATTAAAATTATGTTCTTCTAGACTCACTCATAAATCTTGTCCTTCTTATTTGAATTAATTTGTCATTGTTGATAATCTTTTACCCTTATGCCATTTGTGCCCAATAAGACATATTTAAATACCTATTACCCTCTATAACCATACCATTAATTTCACCAACTAGCCCTTCAAACCTTACTCAAAACTCTCAACTCATGGCTGGGAGCGGCTTACATCCTCTGCGAGTTACGGTCCGCTGCCATCCTCTGCGCGATCGGCGTCGTTTTGGCACAAATGAATGAGCTGATCCCTTTATAAAAAAAAAAAAATTCAAGGTACTACCGGGTAGTAAAAAGATAATTGAGGATACTTTGAATAATATAGAAAAATTCATCATGATCTTGAAAATTTATTTTGGGATCTTGAAAAAAATATTTCAAGGTCTTGGATGGTACTAAAAGGATACTTGACTGATCTGAAAAAATAATTCATGATCTTAAAAAAATTATTTTATGATCTGAAAAAAATCATAAAGTATAGTTTTAATAGCAGTAAGTACTTGAAATATTTTTTCAAGATCATAAAATAATTTTTTTAAGATCATGAATTATTTTTCAGTACCAGTCAGTATCCTTTTAGTACCATCCAGTACCTTGAAATATTTTTTCAAGATCCCAAAATAAATTTTCAAGATCATGATGAATTTTTCTGTATTATTCAGTATCCTCAATTATCTTTTTACTACCCGGTAGTACCTTGATTTTTTTAATTTTTTTATATAAAGGGATCAGCTCATTCATTTGTGCCAAAAATGACACCGCATCGCGCAGAGGATGTCAGCGGACCGTAACTCGTAGAGGATGTAAGCCGCTCCCCTCATGGCTAGTTGCAATAATTAAAAAATATGGTCATTTTCGGACTTAACAGAAATTCTGTCTCTAATTTTTCAAAGAAATTAGAAAAATCACAACGTAATCTAGGAAACTCTAAATTAGGTGATTCCAATTTCTATTTAAAGATATGTTAGTTTAATTTAAAGGAAAAATAATTACTATAATACTTAACATCTGTGATCGTACAGAATTCACTGAGATGTTTACCACCCAAATTTGGAAAACAGGATTTGCCCAGTTTTTTGTATCTGGCTTAGAAAAACCATAACTTTCTATCTAGACTTAGATCAACATATTCTAAGACTCATTTTAAATCTTACAGGATGTAATATTTTCTTACCAAATTTCACAGACAGAAGAAGTTATTTCCTTGGTTAAAACCTCGCACGAAATCAAAACCTGAATTGGAAAACATGATTTTCCCCAATTTTCCTGTCTGTATTGAAAAAATCATAACTTTGGTTATATACCTTCAATTAATGTGTGATCTATGACTCGTTTTAAAACTTCGAATGTGTAGTTTTTCTAACAAAATTTCACCGAAAAACAAAAACTTTAGCTTCTGTGAAAGACATGCATTTGACCCTCTGTTTTTCTGTTAAAAAACTGTCATAAACTCTCTCTACTAATTCATGAGTTTCAGACACCAACAACTTTCAAAACCTCAGAAAATTCAGCAAACCAAGATGGGAAAAGGATTATGAGGTTAACCTTAGTATAATGATCGGTTTGCATGTGAGTTTCAGTGCCTTATTCCTCTTCCTTGATCATCCGAACTCTCTCTCACTCTCTCTGCGTTTTCTGTCTCTCTCTCAACTCTCTCTGCGTTTTCTGTGTCATGCAGACCGAAATGAGGGACAATGGGGGGCCTGCAGTGTGTGTATCTATCTGACGTGATTGGAAGAGTATGTTTGGCCGAAAGTGAAATGGGATGAAGTGGGCTGTCATGTTTCCAGCGTTTTCTTTTCCTTGCTGGTTGCTGAAAATGTTTTCTGCTTTGTTTTCTTCTCACCGAAAATGTAGTGTGCTGTCTTCTTGCACTGGTTGAATATGAGTGAAGTATGTGCGCTGTTGGTTTGTGCACTGTCCAGTATGCAGTTGGAACATAGTGTGCTGTCTCCATTGGTGTTGTCCGAATGTTTAAAGTGAGATAGATGAGATGAGACGTAAGATGTCCAAATGAAATGGGAAGGAGGGTGTACGTCGTGTAATAGGAAGAGGAGTGTTGTTGTTGTTGTTGTTGTTGCTGTTGCTGGTTGAATATGAGTGAAGTATGTTCGCTGTTGGTTTGTGCACTGTCCAGTATGGAGTTGGAACATAGTGTGCTGTCTCCTTTGGTGTTGTCCGAATGTTTAACAGTTCTTTACAAAGAACAGTTATATATTCTTTAAGATTATTTAATGGTTAAAAATGATAACTGTTATATATAAGATAAAGGATTGCTGACCCCAAGCTCGAGTGTTTATGGCATCTTTGGGATAAGGAGTTATGCGAGAGCAATAACGGGAACATGCAGTTTGGAGATGTCCTATATTATTGAAAGCTTCTTGATGTCGTTGAAATAAATTACCAAGGCCAATTCCGCATTACACTTTTCAAGTGTTTGTGGGTAATGTAAAACCCTAAAATTCATATTCATTATAAACATTATATGTTGGTAAGTAATACCTATTAGAAATAGGTGAATATGTGGTCTCAAAATTTAATAACATATTTATGTTAATTTAGGGAATTTTCTCTAAGAATTAAGGTAATCAAAAACCAAATTCTCTAATTTTATGTTGGGATCATAAATTGCCCTATAATTATTGAATTAATACATGGTGCATAAATGGCCATGAAAAGCTAAAAAGTTGTAAGGAAATAATTAAACCAATTAGAGAAAATTGCCAACAACTAGTGAATAATTCAATCTATGTTAATTGAATTATTTTCATAAACATTCACAATTAATTTAGTGGCATATATTAAAGGCATAATTAAGGATGTATTACCTTAATTAAGAAACAAGGGCTAGTGAAGGGCTAGGATTAGCATGGAAGTGGTTTCTAATTAATCTTAGAACCAATCATATTTTGACAATTACACTTAACTACTTTATTAGGGATGCTAAGATATGGAGGGCTAAGATTAAATTTAATGAAGCCAAATCCAAAGGCCTTAATTAAGCCTCATAAAGCTTAATCCATGAGAAAAGGTTTTGACCAATGAGAGAGAGAGAGAAAAAAGAATTAAAGCAAATTGGATAATGGTTTGAAATCCAAAATATCGATGTACACGAAAAACTCAAAACAACAAATAAAGTGAGAATTTATACAAATTTAAATAGTTGTGAAGAAGTAGGAACCTTGGAGAAAATATAAGGACTTATCTTGAACCCACATAATTTAACCTCGACAAGAAGCCTAGTAAAGGCTATTTTTGCAAACGTTGAAGAATAAGCTTAGTACAACCAGGGAAATCTAATTAGACCATAAATCTTGATATCCAACTACTAATCAAGATACATACACAGAATTCAAAAGTATTGGTAATTGATCAAGCAACCAAAAATAGATTTCATTAAAGTAAATTAATCAATAATGACACCTAAGCTTTGATGATGTCATCAAGATGACATCACAAGGATGACATCACAAGAGCATATGCTTTATAATGAAGGGTGAGGATTAAAAGTTGTTGATTAAGTTTAGATCTAATGGTTGAGATTAAAGAAGAGGCAAATGGTGGGGCCCACATTGGGCTTGAGATTACCATTTTAACCTTGAGATTTTCCCTATAAATAGAGGCCTTGCCTCTCCTCATTCTTCACACCAAATTAACCACCAAGTGGTGATTTCTAAGAAGGAGGAAGGAGTTCAAGAGCTTCAAGAGGTAAGCTTGTCTTTAGTTTTAGTTTCTAGTCTTTAGTTTTTAGAATTTTTAGATAGAAGTAGTGTAGATCTTAAATATTCTAGAATAAATTTTATTTACATGTTTTTATGGTCAAAATTGGCTTTGTTTCGAAAAAATTATGAGAGAGGTTATATAGAAAAATTTTTGGAAGGAAATCATCAAAGTAACGAAGTTCTAGTGAAATTTCATCGGTTTTGAAAATTCTGGAATCAGTGATGAATATGCCAAAATTTCATATTGAAAATATAGTCGCAAAGTTCTGGGAAAATTCATGGTTAAATTAGACTCATAGGGCTTTTTAAATATGCCAAGAACATGTTAAAATGATTTCTGTAGAGGGAGATAAAAATTCTCAAAGTTGGGCTACGAATTTCTGGAAAAATTCTGGGCGGAGGCTCAAAACTTTAAACCTGGGAGTAGTCCGTGTAATCTGGGAAAAATTGATTATTTTTAATTGAAAATAGAAATCTTGAGGATTCCAAGGAATTTTACGGATCCTCATTTCGATTTTTCTAGAATTAATTATGATTTTTCAAAGTTAGATAAAAATCTGTCCAGAATTCTAGACCAGCGTTTTTGAAGAATTAAATGTGATAAGTTGAGAGATAATCCTACCAAGGGTAAAAAGGTCATTAGTGACTAGGATATCTGCTAGGAAGTTATTGGGAATTAATAGATATGACATTACCGTTATAGGTTGAACACAATCACAGTCCAAACGTCAACGTAACAACATCATGACTAAGGTACGTCCGCGTACTGTAACTTTAACTCTGATGTGTCTTGTATGCATATATGTGATAGAATGATTTATGAAGTGATGGACAAGACTAGGTCTTGGGCCAGGCACTGTGACTAAGTTTATGGGGCTTAGATCACTTATTTATACATTTAGCTTTATACGGGTTATAGTCTTGATAATGCCGTTGAGTTTTCCTAGCGCTGAGGACACGAGGGCCATCGTGGCAGCTAGTGCAAACGGGATGACTTTACATGTGCTGTGTGCTATGTACTGTTGATATGTTAATCTTGCATCTGCTGTGTGCTTATGTATTGATTACTTTGCTGTAATGTCATGAATATCTCGTCATCCATATACTTGTATTACCCGAGCATGAGGTTAAGCATTACACGAGGTTCAATGGGCATTGAATCTCGGCTCTTAACATAGCGTCGGGTCGGGAGGACCGAGGATCGAGGAGAAAGGCAAGCGGCATGCATAGGGACTCGGTGAAGACTTTCTTCTTTTGTTATTCACTTTTGAAAACACTCGGTATAACGTACCACTACTGTAATCAGCCAGACTTACGGCATTTTAAATATAAATATCAGTTACTCAATCGCTCCGATGTTCTACTCTGATGAAAAAAAAAAATTTATTCCGCTTTTGAAAATGGGATGTTACAGGTAAACACGGAAACTTCTCAGGGACTCACAACTGACAACTTAGGCATCACATCAGTAAATTTCTCCAGGCCAATTCACACCAGTCAGTTTGAAGATGATGAGCCATATATTTTTGCTTCAAAAGCAGAACAAGTTTATTATATTGAGGATAAGAGGCACAAAGATTGGAATATGATGGTTCATTTAAAGCCTCAGGACCCTTACGACATGGGCGATAGTGATAACATCACCTACGAGTGTGCTTGTTCCGGCTGCCAATTTCGAAGACTTCCTCCTTGAAGGTGATGAGAGTTTACTTATCGTTTGATCATTTTTTTAAGTTATGCTTTATAATCAATTAATTTAAGTTTCATTTGTGTTCAAACGTATTAAACAGATCTCTAACATTTTCTCCCCATCTTTTTTGTAGTGATGGCGACGAAGATTGATTTTAAAAAAACGCTTATCTTATTGTAATCCGTGTATGTTTTTTTTAAAGAAACCATTGTATTAAAACCGCAACAAAATAAAATAGTGACCGCTACAGATTGTTTCACACTAACCACTACAAAGATAAACCGCTACAAAAACCGTCACATCAATTGCTACAGGTTTGCTGAAATTATCCCTATAAATATCTCCACCACACCTCATTTCACACACTTCTTCATTTCTTCCTTCCCATCTTCTTTCTCATTTTATTTTTCCCCGTCAATGTTTTTTAGAGAGGTTAAGTGCGAATCAAGCTTATCAAATATGGTAAATATTTTTTTTTTGTCTTTCATTTTAAATTTTTTATTTAGTTATTATTATTTAATACTAATATTTTTTAATTTTCAGAACAACATTACCTCAACATTCTTTCTATAATCATCAACATTCATTTCATAATTAAATATCATCTAGTTGACAACATAATAAATTTATATTATCTACATTTTCTCAATATTATACCTATATAATATCCATAATTTAATATCATCTAACAGTATTATTTCTTAAAATATTAAAATTTATCATATCAATTATCAATTAACTAATAAAACTAAAATGCCAAAGTAATTTTTTAAAAAAGCACTACAGTTTTTTTCTTAAAAATAAATTTTATTACAAAATTTTCAAAAAATTTGGCCCATTTTTTAAATTTAAAAAATTGGCGGAATAAATTTGTAGTGGTTTTAGAACCACTATAATTTTAATTCAAACTTTTTGGAGTTATTGACAATTTCATCCAATATTGTAGCGGTTTCTTAACCTCTACAAAATTAAGCCGCCAATTTTTACAATTTATTGCCACCAACACTTTTGCTACCTATTTTAAAAAAAGTTGTCGACGTAGTTAGTAGAGGTTCCTTAACCACTACAAATATCTGCAATTTCATATTGTAGCGGCTCCTAAACCACTACAAAATGTTAACACAATATGTTGGCCGGCTGTCACTTAGTAATGGTGACCCATAACCGCTACAGTAGTAGTTGAGGTTTTGTTACTTGAGTAGCGTATGTTTTTTTACTGCTACAAAATATCTTGTCATAGTGCATTTTGTAGCGCTTTCTCTAACATACAGTATTCACCGCTATAAAACATCTTTTTTTTTTTTTTTTTTTAGTGAGAAGGTAGGATTTAGAAAAATGTCAAATATAAGGAGTCGAGATTCTATAAAAAAGTTATTTGACAATATATTACGGTTCTTCACAAAAACCGTTAAGTATTATTTAATATAAAAAGGTGGGATTACTCGGGAAAAAATTATTTGACAATATATTATGGTTCTTTATAGAGAACTGTTAAATGTCATGAAACATAAAAATATTATTTGTTAATAAATTATGGTTCTTTTTAAAGAACCATTAAGTAATTTAACAATATACTAATATATTCTTTATTTATATATTAATTAATATTATGGATAATACATCACGGTTCTTCACAAAGAACCGTTAAGTATTCCTCCATAGAAGAAAAATTTATTTGACATAACTCTTCCAACTCCTTCTTAAACATTTTTGAGCTTTCCTAGTGGGTCTCCTACTCTTTTTTGCATGTGTTTTGCTTTGCCACCACGGTTCCGACCTCCACCACTAACATGAATCTTCACTTAGTAGCTCCTTCCTCTCATGATTCTTCCACGGATAATTTTTTTTTTTTTTGCAATTAATATTTTCGTTTCATTTTTTATTATTATATATAATGAGATATCACTAGTTGAGGCTCAAGGTCACCTAATTATTTAGGAAGACGAATAGCAGAGTTCACTTCTATTAGCCGTGCCTGGATAGTCTGTCTGTCTTAGAATTCTCTCTCAACTCCCAGTCGTTACTTGATTCTCGATGGTTCGAGGTTAGTTTTTTAGGGTTGTCCTTTTCTTCCTTTTTAAGGCTAAGGTTGTTGTTTAGAGTTGTCTTCCTTTCCACTGGTGGGTTGGGCTCCTCCTTTTCTGCAAGGCCTAGCAGGAATATTTTGTCTGCTTTCTCTCTCTCCAGCTATCCTTTCTTGACCTTTTCATGTAACATCCCATTTTCAAAAGCAGTATATATATATTTTTTTCATCGTAGTAGAGCATCGGAGCAATTGAGTAACGATATTTATATTCAAAATGCCGTAAGTCGGCGATTACGGTAGCGGTACATTATACCGAGTGTTTTCAAAAGTAAATAACAAAAGAAGAAAGTCTTGGTGAGTCCCTATGCGTGCGCTTGCCTTTCTCCTCGATCCTCGGTCCTCCCGACCACGACGCTATGTTAAGAGGCGAGGTTCAATGCCCATTGAACCTCGGGTAACGATTAACCTCATGTTTATATATACAACATAGACAAGTATATGAGCATACAAACAAGCTTATCCCAACAACACACGCCCCACTAGCGATATGTCACACTTAGCATACGTTTCGCACCTAGCAATCGTTTCGCACCAAGCATTTCGCACCAAGCATTTCGTACGTAGCAAACGTATCCCAACACCCAGCAAGCATAATAACAGTACATTGAACATACCACAGAGCTATCAACTGCCACACATAAACATACCATACACATAGCACATGTACGCATACAATAAACATCATAGTTAGTGTTATAGTACGCGAACGTACCTTCGTTGACGGAAAACGGTACTTTTTGATAGCGGTACGTGATTACAGATATCCTATAAGGATAATATCATATTATCAAGGCCCAACATCATAATAGACATTTTAGGTACAAATTACCATTTTGCCCCTAACTCTCCTAATTGGCGGCGAATTTCGCGAACTTCGTTACTTTAACTCTAATCTTCCAAAATTTTGACATATCTCCATCTCCAATATATTTTTGAAATAAATATCATATTTATCCCTAAAACATGATATCTAAACTAACTTGGAAGATTAAAGATTAATCTAGCATTTCTACTATAACTACGAAGGAACTACCAAAGCTTAAGACTATGGACCGAAGAACTTACCCGAAACTTGCTATTTTCTCCAGACTCCTTCTCTCTAAAACCTCTCTCTAAGTGGCTCTAGGAATTGTGAAGAATGAAGTGAAAGGGAAGGCCTATTTATAGGCAAAAAGTATGACACTATTCATACTTTTTCGATCGGATTTCGGCCGTCGAATCTTGACTTTACACATGGCTTCATCTCCACCATCCAATCCACCTCCTTACCTCATTCTTCAAGACCATGATGTCATCAAGATGATGTCACTCCCTTACTTTATGCATTTACCCGATAAAATCCCTTGATCGGTGTTCTAATTGCGTAATCTTAGAAAATCTCAAAAATCCTGGAACACAAATTGAAGTTCTATTCTTCCTCTTTGGAAATATCTAAGTTAACTAAATTTTTGATCCCATTAAGGGTATTCCGTTGTCATTGAACATTTTACAGACGCGCTTCGGTTATAGAAATTACTTCGGGTAATGCTAATTTTGGGACAAAAATCCACTTTGATTCATAATATGTCCAGTTGTTTTCTACTTAGTTCAAGGATTTCAAGTTATGATTTATTTTCCATTGGTTCTCACTTTTCTTATCTGCCTTTGTTTACAAAATATCTTTTCATCGATCCCTTATTCGCCTACGGGTTACGGAAATGACTTCCGCTAACACCAACTTCGGACAAAAATTCACTTGTTTGTAATATGTCCCGACCTAAGAAACTTCGTTCATGGTTTTCTAGATAGGGTTTAATTTCTATCGGTTCTCATTTATCCAACCTGGTTCTTCCACAAATATCTTAATTATATTATTATTTAATTAACAAAATATCATGATATTATTTTTGAAAAACCCACAACCCTTTTCACACTCAAATTTCGGTTTTCTCTTCCCTTTATTTTTTTTTAAAATTTATCTAAATTAGCTAGAAGCTTAATTAGAGCCTTAATCCCATGATTAGCAATCTTTTAGGATTTAGGGTTTTCATGTTCTTAATCTCACCAATTTTTCTTAATCTTTTCGATTGATTAGCAAGCACACTTTATGCTAATATTAGCCATAAACACTTAATTAAAAGATTTTCCATAATCTACATTAAATATTCTCTTGTTCATGCTTAAACAATTAGCCTTTAATTACTTAACTAATCACTTTCTAATTGTTGATAATTTTCTTAATTATGATTAATCATTTTCTCACAACTATTTCATTGACATTGGTATTTTATGTCCCACATATCATATTAAAAATCATGGGGCAACTTATGCTCCCCAAAATTATATTTAATTTTGCCTCATTATTTTCAAGGGAAATAATCCCAAAAATTCCTAAAATTAGAGACAACATACTTTCTAATTTTTAATAAATATTTTATTGTCTCTTGGGATTTATCATAATATTTTCGGGCATTTCATGGCCCATAATTGCATTTAGGGATTTTGACACTTTAATCCCTCTAATTTCATTAGAAATTTCCCTAGATAATAGAATAAGTATCCTACAAGGTTTTAAAGCCACATATTCACCTATTTCCAAATAGGTATTATTTGCTAAAATATAATATTCCGATAGATAATTATCTAGGTATTACATTTCATCTCTTTTTTCTTTTCCCTCTAGCTCGTGTCACTTTTTGCATCCATCTTTAGTTCTGTGCTTGGCCCAATTCATGCAAGGATTTCCTGTATTATCTCAAGGAAGAAGTTAATTAACCTTCAAAAGATGCTACTATAGATTTTTATCATTCAATACAGTTGTGATGCTGAAGAACCACTACAGCAACGACGTGAAAGCAATGCTTAAGCACATAAATTACGGTAGTTTACTCCCTTTTCTGTCAGTACTCAGGATAAGTTATAGACATTCACTAGTGGAAAAAAGGCTTTTAAGACCGGACAAAAGGGGGGTCGTAAGACCGGATATGCGACCGGTCTTGTTCCAAATTTCTGTATTAAAAGTCTACCATTTAAGACCGGACTCGAACCGGTCTTAAAGAAACTCTTTTAAGACCGGACATTTAAAAACTTAGGTCTTAAAAAGTTGTACTAAATGAAGCCGAAATAATTTTTGTTCGGTCCTAAAGCTCGACTTTTAAGACCGGTCAAACAATAGGCCGCTCTTAAAAGATCGTAATTATAAGACCGGACAAGACACATACGGTCTTAAAAGACCGACTTTCAAGAGTGGATGATAAATACATCCGGTCTTAAAGATTTTTATTTAAGACCGGACTTCTAAATATACCGGTCTTAAAAGACCAACTTTTAAGACCGGGTTTAATATCAAAACTCAAAAGTGTCGACCTTTAAGACCGGTCATATAATTACATCCGGTCTTAACAAGTGAACATTTAAAACCGCTTATTATTTCCGGTCTAAATTTTCCCGAATTTTTCCCTATTTGTTCTTCCCGATTATATATATATATATATACATAAATCCACCACCCAATCCAAAGACATAAAAGTCGATATTTTAAGCTACAAACTATGAACAATTATTTGAATAAATTGAATTGGAAAAAGAATACAAATATTATTCACCATGAGCTATTTGGCCCCTTAATTAATGATTACTATGACTACAACACCTAAATTAATTCATACAATAAGATAACTTACTTACAAATACAATAAGTTACAAGTACAACATACATGCGCCCAAAATAATATTCACCATGCCTTCATCTCGATTCCCCCACCCAACAACGTAACATATCCTCTTATATAACATGCCCATTTGGATCGGATCCTGCCACAAAAATAAAACAAGAACAAAATTCATAGTCGTGACATTAACTATGAACATAGATAGAAGGAATATAATATATATAGTTAAAGCCTTAATTAAAGTCTTCAAAGAAATCTGCATATGAATATTACCTTATGAATTGACTCTTTTATAAAGTGATATCTTCCCATATCCCTTCTTGATGATCACTTCTTATGCTTAGGGTTCATTATCCGCTTCATCTTCTTCGTTCATGTCCTGTAGACCCCTTGAAAAGGAGTACTCTCGGGAATACCATAATTTGAATTCATTTCCTCATCAATATCAATGACCCTCTTTCCTTGGAGAGCTACGGACCACATTTTATTTTCTTGATCGGTGATATAGAACACTTGTTTTGCACAGTACGCCATAATAAAAGGTTCATCTCCAAAACTTCTACCATTGACATCGACTAATGTAAATCCTAGCCGATCGATCCGAACACCATTATTGACATTGACCCACTTGCATTTGAAAATGGGAAATCTAATTTTCACATAGTCCACCTCCCAAATCTCTTCAATAACCCCATAATATGGCATGATTTGCCAATAAAGGGCTCTTGTCTTTTGAACTGGAGAAGTGCATAGATTCAGCCTCTAACATAACACCACCGTTTCGGGTGTGCTCGTATCATCTAGGGACTTCGTGTAAAATGTATAACCATTGATCACATACGAATTCCAACTTATGACATCAACCTCGGGACCATCTGCTAACCATTTGATTGTATCGAAACACATTCCTCTCCCTCGACCTTTTGTTTGAACCGGTTGCAAAAGTTACGTTATGCTCCCTAATCAACCTTTGTTCGGTCATTCGATGATTTTCTTTCCTTACGTTTGCTTTATGTGCGGCTATGCTTGCTTGAACTTCATCGACGTTATTCAAGATGTACAAGTGGACTAGTGACAATTCATCGGGATCCACACTCTTTACGGAAGCCCCTCGTCTACCCCCATCGGCATGCGACGTTTTGGAAGCCCAATATGTCTTACTTTGGCCAAATAATCTTGACAAAATTCCATGGCTTCTTCGAAACATATTTACGAACAATCGATGCTCGGCCGGTATGCGTTCTTCACGTACCCTTTTAGGAATTTCATAGATCTTTCAATTGGGTACATCCACCGTAAATGGATAGGGCCGCACATCTTTATCTCCCTCACTAGATGAACAATTAGATGAACCATGATGTCAAAAAATGTAGGAACAAAAAGCTTCTCAAGGTGGCACAAGATAAGATATCCTTCATTCTCCAATTCATCCAACTTTTCAATCTCAAAAACTTTACGACAAAGCGCATTGAAGAAGACACAAAGTCTAGTCAAAACGACCGAAGATCATATTCGGCGATGCCTCGAATAGCTATTGGGAGTAGGTTTGTTGCATCAAGACATGACAATCATGAGACTTTTGGCCTACTAATTTCAAGTCCTTCATCGATACAAGTCTCTTAAAATTTGAAGAATACCCCGTGGGAACTTTTGTGCCATGTAAACACTCACAAAAACTTCGTTTCTCATCCTTAGACAAAGTATGAGAAGCTTCGGGGACAATAAGTTCTCTTCCCATCGGCCTTGGATGTAACTCTTCGCGTATTCCCATTGCTATCGATCCAATCTTGCCTTCACACCATCCTTGGAACTACCTTGTATGTTGAGAAGCGTGCCGACAATACTATCACATACGTTTTTCTCCACATGCATGACATCAATACTTGTGTCTCACATCAAGATTGCGCCAATATGGAAGATCGAAGAATACAGATCTCTTTTTCCATATATTTGTTTCTTTTCTACACTTTGCGGTCTTACCGAATACGACATTGATATTTTTCACCTTTTCATAAACTTGCTCCCCGTCAATGCCACCGGAGCATCTTCATACTCTTGGCCACCAAAAAGGCTTTCTTCAATCGACGATATGGGTGGCCCCGTCTAAGAAATCTCCTATGTCCAAGATAAACCGTCTTTCTTCCATGTTGAAGTTGATGGTAGCGTGTGCCTTCTTCACAAACCGGACATGCTTTATGGCCTTTTACACTATACCACGACAAGTTCCCATATCTTTGGGAAGTCGTTTATAGTACAAAATATCATGGCTCGCATTTTAAACACCTCCTTCTTGAAAGAGTCAAAAACATCAACACCTTACGCCCACAACTCCTTCAAGTCTTCGATCAAGGGTCAAGGTAAACATCAATGTCATTTCCTGGTTGTTTCGGTCCCGAAATCAACATAGACGACATGATGTACTTTCGTTTCATGCATAACATTGGAGATAAGTTGTAAATAATCGGTAGTACGGGCCATGAACTATGTATCTTGCTAAGGCTTCCATATGGATTCATGCCATCCGTGCTAAGGGCAAGCCTAAGGTTCCTAGGTTCTTCGCCGAAGTTCGGAAATAATTGATCGATTTTCTTCCATTGAGAAGAATCGGCCGGATGTCGAAGCTTTCCATCAGAAATCCTCTCATCTGCATGCCACCTCAAATTTTTTGCATCATTTTCATTCGCAAACAACCGCTTGAACCTTGGTATGATTGGAAGATACCACAACACTTTTGCCGGCCCCTTATTTGACTTGTACCTTGGGGTTTCACATTTCGGACAACTCTGCTCCTCTTCAAACTCTTTTCTATACAACACGCAATCATTCGGGCATGCATGGATCTTTTTGTACTCCATCCCCGGTGGACAAAGTATTTTCTTAGCATCATAGTATCGATGCGGCAACACATTATCATCCGGAAGCATGTCCTTAAAAGCCTCAAGCATTTCGAAAAACTCTTGTCGCTCCATCCATGACGTGCCTTCAAGCTTACCAATTTCAATACAGCATTCAACAATTGGTATTTTTTACACCCACGGTATAGAGGGGTCTCGCATCACTTGCACATATTACCATATGCATGTGATTGATGAAAAGCCTCTTCTCCTACATCACGGATAATGTCCTCTATGTGATCATCCATATCCGTGTCATTATCATCAAAGGCCACTTCCCTATGTTGAGACCCACTTGGTATTTTTTCACCATGCCATACCCATACTTTATGTATAAGTCTTACAAATTCCTTCACAAATTAAATGTGTGTGTATAACTTCGGGACTTAGTCGCCTCTCATTCAAACATTTTACACAAGGGCAATAAAACTTCCCACCCTCGGCATGGCCATTTTGTTTAGCAAATTTTATAAAGTCCCTCACCCCATTCGATATTCAACACTTGTCCGTTTAGCATTTATCCAACTGTGATCCATAGTAGAATTCCTATATATATAGACGGAAAGATTTAACATACATATATATGCTCAAATGTCGGTTATGTCTTTTTTTTTTCCTTTTTTTTTTTTTTTTTCGGATAAACTTGCTCATTAAATGCGAACGAAGAATAACTTTTGGTCATAAATGTATCGCAGAGAATCCAAGAACCAAAATAAATGCATGACGAGGAAATTAAATGCATCGCGTGAAGGTCTTGTGGACTCACTTTGTTGTATCATATAAATTCAAATGCGTTTGCTTAGTCTTTCTTCTCCCGCCACGAACGTTGATGTTGCGGACGGAAAGAGTACCCTAAAAACATTTATTGGTCACTTGGGTAGGTCTAAAATGCAATTATAATCTTCAAAATACAATATCCATTAACAACACAAAAACCCACAAGAACATTTGATCGATTTCGCTCAACCCGGGAAAAACCCGAGAACGATGAGCGGGAAAATCATAAAGTTATATAACCGAAACACCTCTTACGGCTTGGTCTATAGACGTTTAGCTAAGGAACCAGAAAGTGATTGTCGAGAGGTACAACGCGAACCCGACGAAGTGGCGACGAACACGAGTTACACTCTAGGCGCGACAAGAGAAGTTCAGAGAGGGAAATTTAATATTCCGCGCGATAGAGCGAGACATGTTTTATATTTGGGATTTTATTAAGACCGGACTTTTATAATCCTCCGGACCTAAATTGAGACAATTAAACCGGTTCATTAAAAGAACACGGTTCTATATATACAACTTTTTAAGACCGCCGTTTTATAATAGTCCGGTCCTAAAATTCTTTTGATTTCTGAAAAAGGATTTGGCGGCGCGGCAATCGAATGAATAAAAATTAAAGGAAAAGCTGGAGTTTCTTTAATTACATATATTACTTGCATATGCACGTACACAAGAAAAAATACAAAACAAAAACAAGCGAGAAAATTATCAAAAACAAGAATCGACTAAACATCTCCTAAAGCTTATTATCCTCCAAAGCCTTGGCGATTTCGGCGTGAACACATTAATTTCCCGGGAGATCGGCAAGTTCTGTCTTCGTTGCATCGGCCACAATGCATCACTAGAGGAAAGAGGAGGGGGTCGGCGGGAGGCATCTTTGGGGCCAACCGGTTGGAGAGGGGAGCGGGATGGAGGGGTGTCGCAATCTCTTCATCATCCGAAGAAATAACAATGGGTCCAACGACCCGAGACTCTTCTGTCACAATAGGACGGACTCTCGATGGAGGAGGCGCACCGTATAACGATCGACGGAAGGCACGAGCATCACGACTAAGAGCACCCCTACGAGCGGTTCTCTTGTATCTAACCATGGTTTTGAGCGGTTAGGGCGAGAGGGTATGAGGAGTTAATTAATAGAGGCGAGAGAGCTGTTCTCGAGATAGCCACGTACGTAGTTTGGAGTTACGAGGTAGTGAGGAATTAATAAGGAGTTATAGGTACGCGGTATAAAATTCCATTATTTAATATTTTTGCAATTCATTTTATTTTAAGACCGACCTTTTATCATTAACCCGGTACTTATAGGTGTGCGGTATAAAATTCTATTTTTTAATTTTTTAAGACCGATCTTTTATATTAAGTCCGGTCCTAAAAGTCTTACCCGGTACTTACACACTGTTCAAATGATGATGCAGAGTCTCTTCGGCTTCCGATAAACTTCCCAACTAGGCGTCTCCTCGTATTCGATGAACAATCGTCTCCTCGTTAAAGCTTAGGCGTTTCACATTGTTCGGGACGGGTTCTCTATTTAAACCCGTTGTTCTTGTACTTTCTTCACATTCTTCTCCCCCGGGTCCTCCGTTTCATCCTCCTCCTCTTCAACCTCGGCCCCCACTCTAATGGCTGCTCCCCCGGTCCTCCGTTTCCTCCTCCTCCTCTTCAACCTCAGCCCCACTCCGCCACCGCCTCCTCCAAATCCGACCAAGCGGTTGGTGCGATCCATCGAGTGGCCCGCGTCGATCAAATCGATCGACGTTTGGGCCAATTGGTTCAGCTTGCTCATACCATGAACAACAAGCTGAACATGGTACTCCACGCCCAATGACGTGAACTACGATCCCGAAGACAACTCCGACAACTCCGACAACTCCGACGACTCCGACGCCCCTCCCTTTCCGACTACGAGAGGGATTAGTTTTTTTTTGTTGCTTTTTCATTTTGCTTTTTTTTTTTTTTTCTTTTTTTTTTTTTTTTTTTTTTTTTGTGATCGCTGCCCCTATAGGGCGGCGTAAAAAAATTAGAAAATAAAATATTTTTAATTTTTGTTCTCGTGCGAGTTTAGCCCATTATCGAACTGGAAAGCAATAAACAAGGCAACTATGAAGGACGGATAATGGCGGACTAAAAAACCTAAAATAAAAGAACGAAGACTTTAGTTAGTAAATCGACGGTCCTAAAAACACTGCCATTTTTGTCAGCTTTGGTTTCCATATCCGATTGCCTCTTGTCCTTTTCATTATCGTCTTTCTTTTTCCGACAAAAAGGAAACAAACAAAACAATGTCCTCGTGTAAATCCAACAACGAAATTCGCAGAATACGGTTAAGAACATACAAAAAAAGGAGCTTTTACCTTATTCGGACAAGAACAAACAAAGTGACTATTCTTCTCAAGGTTGGACCTTCGTTGACGTCGGTTTTACCTCCCCATGTGAGAAACAAAGTGTCCTTTTCATTATCTTCCTTCTTTTTCCGACAAAAAGACAAAAGACAAAATAAAAGGGACAACGATAATGCTTTGCTCTACACATGGAAAGGTAAAAACGATGATAAAGAAGGACCTAGCTTGAGCGAACGCTGAACCTCGGTTGTCTTCAACCCTAACCATT
The DNA here is from genome assembly GCA_019022655.1 of Acacia acuminata. Classification (NCBI taxonomy): domain Eukaryota; kingdom Viridiplantae; phylum Streptophyta; class Magnoliopsida; order Fabales; family Fabaceae; genus Acacia; species Acacia acuminata. The sequence goes on along the minus strand of JAFJYI010000028.1, from coordinate 2,501,277 downwards.
TAATTTGTCTGAGAAGGAGTACTTAAAGGGGAGTTACTTTTAAGATCGCACAAATAACAACATACGGTCCTAAAAGTTAAGTGGGGGGACTTTTAAGACCGACCTTTTATAATACGTCCGGACCTAAAAGTTCATTTATCTTTTAATCTTTTAGGAGCGGACACTAAATAAATATACGGTCCTAAAAGTCGGAATACTTAGAAAATAAAATATTTTTAATTTTTGTTCTCGTGCGAGTTTAGCCCATTATCGAACCTGGAAAGCAATAAACAAGGCAACTATGAAGGACGGATAATGGCGGACTAAAAAACCTAAAATAAAAGAACGAAGACTTTAGTTAGTAAATCGACGGTCCTAAAAACACTGCCATTTTTGTCAGCTTTGGTTTCCATATCCGATTGCCTCTTGTCCTTTTCATTATCGTCTTTCTTTTTCCGACAAAAAGGAAACAAACAAAACATTGTCCTCGTGTAAATCCAACAACGAAATTCGCGAGAATACGATTAAGAACATACGTAAAAAAAGGAGCTTTTACCTTATTCGGATAAGAACAAAAAAAGTGACTATTCGTCTCAAGGTTGGACCTTCGTTGTCGTCGGTTTTACCTCCCCATGTTAGAAACAAAGTGTCCTTTTCATTATCTTCCTTCTTTTTCCGACAAAAAGACAAAAGACAAAATAAAAGGGACACCGATAATCTTTTTCTACACATGGAGAGGTAACAACGATGATAATGAAGGACCTAGCTTGAGCAGATCGCCAGAACCTCGGTTGTGTTCAAATTTATCCATTTAATTTGTCTGAAAAGATGTATTTAAAATTGACTTTTAAGATCGCATAAATAAAAACGTACGGTCCTAAAAGTTAGGCGGGCTACTTTTAAGACCGATCTTCTATAATACGTCCGGACCTAAAAGTTCATGAAGTTTTTTAGTTTTTAGGAGCGGACACTAGAGAAATATACGGTCCTAAAAGTCTCATACTTTAAGACCGAAATTTTGTGGACCTTTAAGACCGGGCTTGATGTTAATATACGGTCCTAAAAGTCTCATACTTTAAGACCGAAATTTTGTGGACCTTTAAGACCGGGCGTGATGTTAATGAACGGTCCTAAAAGTCTCAGATTTCAAACACTAAATTAAATAGCTATATCCACCATCCAATAATACATTAAGAAACCCAAAATGGACACAAGAAAATTGTTCGAAAAATTAACTACATTTATGTATTGAATTTTACATTGCCTATGTATATTTACAAATGAATTGTTCAAAAAAATAAACAAATTTACGAAGATCGATTATTGTTGCTACTGATTATACTTACAAATGAATTTAGGACATTAATTATTGTCCTTTTTGTGACTCTAAGATCAGACCATACGAGATATTCACAAAACACATTGCGTATGTGCTCCGGTTCATCATCGGGAAAGGGAGTTTTGCATTGAAACATCTCGTAACATCAAAGATAACAACTGAATTAACTTGCGTGCATATTTCATTTGTAACGATGAAGCGAGAAACTGAATTAACTTGCATAATATGTAACATCAAATACATTTACCTTTGCGTTAATTTAGTATCCCCTCGCCTTGTAATATCATACATGTGTTTCATGACGTGGCCACATAAGTTGGACGCGGTGGTTGCCGACGGGTCTAAAAAGAACAAGAAATATATATAAGAGCATATATATAGCTCGGTGACCAAGTTCACAAGGCGGTGTGCTACAAATTAAATATTGTACCAACCTCTGGTTTGTACCATATGGGGTCTTTGTCCCGAGAAGCACGCCTTTTCTTTTCTAGTCTTTGGAAGGTCCTCATGGCACTATCATCAAAATCACAAATTTATCAATGATTCACTTAAAATTCACGCGAGAGATGTCGAGACAAGGGAATCAAAATGACATGCTTACTCGTTGACGGTGCTGCACAACGTAGCCAATGGCTCGGTGTGAGTGGAGCATAAGAAGATAACTTTATGCTCCTCCATGCACATGACGACCAACTGCCCGATGGCGGCTGAAAATTCACATCGATAAACTATACTCGATGATATATATATGTAGCAGAATTAAGTGAATTGCGGACAAGATTTTTGATATGTACTGTGGAAGAATGGATAAAAGTACAACTTTCTTTTCACTTCACACACCCTCTTTGATATGTACTCTGTCTCTCCTCCATGGATGTTTGACTTGAATAGACGGGCACAAGAATCCAAAATCGTTGATCCTGCACCTTTGAACCAATTCATGATGCAAGAACCTACCATAATGACATCGATCGGGAAATATATATATGTATGTATGTCTAAACGATGCATTTAAATGATGTACTCATAGACGAAGATACTTACTTCATAAAAAGTTGAACAACCGCATCGGTAAGCTCCGAGGAAGCGGCGGGACTCAACATCAACGGTGTCAACTTGAACGGGCATAGGATGAGGACGCCTACTACTTCATTGGCGAGACCACGATTTATCCTTAAAATATCCACTCTTCATCGATCGGATATTTTTTCCCTGCGGCCAGACCAACTTAGCGATGGGGATAGAGCTTGAGGAGGGGATGGAGCTTGACGAGGGGATGGAACTTGAGGAGGAGGGGTTGAAGCTTCGGGAGAGGTAGAGAGACATGTACAAGCTTCACTGGCCAAGGGATGAAGGTTCCCTTGACATCACTCACAAGCTTCAGCTCATCAGTTTGGAGAGGGAGCTGTGCATCAATGATCACCTTTTCAACTGACACTCTGACTTCATCATCAGGCATTTGTTGGTGGTGTACAGTTGATCCCAAGTTGTGAACAGTCCCTTTTGCAACCAATAATCGTCCATCATGATGATCGGGATCCTCTACATAAAGGTCACAAGGTTGCTCGACTCTCCATCAATGCGGCTCCCTCTAGTGCTCTGCTGCACGATTGCGGTGAGTGTGTGAAGGAACACCGGTCTCTACGGACGATTGCTCAAAAGCGCCTCGGTGACTCGGTTCCTCCTTCATCTCGGCTCATCTCGGATTGAAACATTGCGGTCATTGAAGCTTTATTAGCAGCCGGCGTACGGTCCATCTCCTCCCCGGGTAACCATACTTTGTCTATGGCGTTTGGATGTACCAAAGACTTGCTTTATGCCTACCCGTCCTCCAATCCCCCTTACACGCCCCGGGTGATCCGGTTTTCCGGTCGCAACGGTCAGAACATCATTCCTCCCGTCCGACACAAAAGATCCCTCGCTTCTTTGTTTTTAAGATCTTCCCGTAAGATACGGATAACGAGAAGCTTAGTAATGAAACATGTTTAGTAACTAAAAAATAACAATAACGATACTTACAATTCTTTCAAAACTAGACGAGTTTGTTCACTCGTGTAGGCGCCGCTTGGCTTTTGCCGAATATGCAACCACAACTCCTCGCGACGTAATGGAGATGGAGGAGCATGTATCACGAAGGATTGGATTACGCTTCATCATCCAATCTCTTCCGCTTGCGACCATCAAATCTTTTTCGGCCTTTTGATATCCGCCGCGAGAAGCCCTATGAGGGCAATCATTCTTTCTACCTATCTCCTGTGCTTGTTCCCTTCTTTTACGTGAATCGGGATAGAAAACATCTATTAATTATGAATTCCAGCCATGCATGTCACTAACGAAAAATTAGAGAACTTACGCTTCATATGAACGTCAATCAAACAAGTAGTCAAATTCTTCACTTCATCAAGTTTCAACATTTTATTTAAGGAAGATGTAGAATTGTAGAAGAAATTGGAGCTAAGTTTTGTAGTGCTAGCTAGATAGATAGGTTAAGAAACAAAAGAGAATTATGCTTACGAGAATAATACAAACTTGATCCTTTTTAAGGCATCCAGTGGGATCGGCGGTCCCCATTAGATAGTAACAATTGGGTATATAAAGTTTCCCCCTTTTAAGACTATTCGATCATTTCCTCCTTTGCATAAGACAAACCATTACACAATTAATACCTTCTCATCGGTAATTTACCTTTTCGGGTTGACATATCGGACATGCATAGACAAAGGCTTACGAAATAATACAAACTTGATCCTTTTTAAGGCATCCGGTGGGATCAGCGATCCCCATTAGATAGTAACAATTGGGTATATAAAGTTTCCCCCTTTTAAGACTATTCATTTCCTCCTTTGCAAGACAAACCATTACAACATTAATACCTTCTCATCAGTAATTTACCTTTTCAGGGTTGACATATCAGACTTGCATAGACAAAGGCGGGGAAATGTATACTTCTATTCACACACCGAACTATTATATAACTAACGGGATTAGATGAACACAATAACATTCACATATCCGCACGAGTTAATAAGCAAACAAAAGGGAAAACAAAACTAAATATATACTCACCCGGAGAGCTTCGAGAGTGGTCCGCGAGAAGAACAAATTGTCGCCAAATTCGTTCATCAATAAATGTGTAAACTTCCCAAGGATGTTTGGCGGGCGGAACATCGGAGAAAATATACGTGTTAGCGAGAAAGGTCTTAAACTTCCTCCACCGATCAGCACAATAAGACAATGTCTTGTCTTTCAACTTCCGACGATCGGGGACGAGTGTATGTAACCGGATAGTCTCCCAAATAGGATCCTTTACATTCTTATAGTCCACACTTTTCCACTCATCTATCAAGATGCTAACCTTGCTTTGCGTGCTAGACAGCCGACAAAACTATTATATTTGCTTTTATTAGGACCGACAGGTTCCAACCTTGCATCAAACTGAATCTCGAGCTTTGACCCAGAAGTCCGACTTAGGGTCACTTCCATCATTCGTGTGCCTTTTCTACCACGGCGTGCGGGCGATTACGAGCCTCATTGTGAGATGAAGAGGGTTCGTTCTCACTCACACCCGATCACACCGGAATCGGCGTTGCGGAACACGAATAGATTCGTTTTCACCGTCCATTTTCGAGACGGGAAGAGAGGAATGCCCGAGCAAATGAGAGAGTAACGAGGGGCTGATGGTACGTGGGCGAGGAAGAGAGGTAATGCAACGGGGAAGGGTTTCGGAACGCGAACGAGAGGTTCTCCACGAGTAACAAAAGCTTTCGCGCGAAGAAATGTATAACTTGCTTGGATTTGTAAGACCGGATGAAAAAGAGACGGTCTTAATATTTACATTAATCACGGTCATATTAACCGTCCGATCTTAAAAGTTTAACCTTTAAGACCGTTCCTTTTAAAACGCCGGTCTTAATATTAATGAACTTTTTCGTACCGCAAGTATCATATGTCCGGTCTTGAAAGAAAACTTTTAAGACCGTCTTTTTGGTAAGTTCGGTCTTACAACTTTGGACTTTTTATATTTAAATTTTTCCTTATTATGTTTTACCGCGAGAAAATATAAGTACGGCTATATGAGATATATTTAGAAAGTAATTGAAATTTCAGTTCAATTTTTAAGACCGGTGGTATTTTAGTCGGTCTCAATAATGATTTTAAGAGCGGTGAAAAATTGGTCCGGTGCAAGAAGTTCTTTATATTTACGGAACTGCCACCGGTCATTCCTTTAAGACCGGGGTGTCCGTTGTCCGCTCTAAATGAGGCGGTCTTAAAGCCTTTTTTTGCACTAGTGATTATCATTTAAGCTCTTTTTAATCAGTATTTCCACCTAATCATTATTAATCACAATTGTTTATAACAATGGCATTTTTAATGTGACATTCCAACTGAAATCCTTGAAAAAGTCATGAAATAAATAGTAGAATTAGGACTTATCACATGACTACAGGTATGATTATACTTCTATGTATTTATGATTTGATCCATTTATATATATATATATATATACATACATACATATAATACACACACACGTGTGTATGTGAAATATACATACATATATATATGTGTGTGTGTGTGTAGATACATATATATATGTACAGACACACACACACACACACACACACACTCTTGTGTGTGTGTGTGTGTCTGTACATATATATATATATGTATCTACAGACACACATATATACATATATGTCTATGTGTGTGTATATGTATATATATACACATATATACATATAGACACACATATTTACACACACACACACACACACACACACACACACATATGTATTTGTGTGTGTGTCTTCATATACATATATATGTACATATATACAGTGGTGGAACCAAAAAATATTTAGTGTGAGCTAAAAAGTAAACATATTAAACTACTTACTAATAGTATTACATAACATTGAAAATACAAATAAATAATAACTGACAATTATAAATCATAACAAGATATAAAATGATACTAACCATTTCAGTATGTATCTCAAACAAGAATTCTACTTTCTACTCACAGCCCAATGAGTAATAAACCAAATATTGTCCTAAAGATATTGCATACACAAACATAATAATTATATGTATAGTGAAATTTAATAAAATTATTTAAAATATAATCAAAGAAAAAATGCATACCTAAAATTGTAGACTACACTCTTTTAAGTTGACAAAATTGTCAAGTATAGAATTAGTAGTAAATGTTTAAGCAATCTCTCTTTCAATATACACAACCAAATTATTTGCAAGAAAGTCATCTTCCATCTTGTTTTGAAGCCTTGTCTTCACAATTTTCATTGCAGTGAATGTACGTTCACTACTTGCTGATGAAATTGGTAGTGTTAAGATAAAACAAATTAGTCTATCAACCAAATGATATAAATTTGCCTTTCCCGTTAGTCTATCAACCAAATGATATAAATTTTCCTTTCCTGTCTTGGCCAATCCTTGATACAATTCAGAAATTGAAGATAAATTATGTAGCTTGTATGTTTTGGAATGTCTTTATGTAAATGCTTCAATTAACAATTCAAATTAATTCTCTCCTGCTCAAAAAAATCAAGAGGATAATACTTCTCTACAAGACTACAAATATCATCAACATTAAAAGCTTTGTAACCATCCTTTGGATCTAATGAAGAGCTAAGTGATAAAAGTTCCATTGTTTTCTCATTAAACCTCATATTTAACTCTTGCAATTGAAAGTCAATGGTTGAATTGAAGATAGCAAAATGATGATGATGCTTAATATTTATTTGATCATATTGGTGATGACCACGACCTTCAATATATTGAGCATCAAAATATAGAACATCTATTTCATGAAGTCTCGGAGAAATTAGCAACACTTTCAAGCATTTTTTTTCCAACCACCCTTTATACTTGAAACTAACTGCATAGCATTCAAAATATCTTGAGACTTTTGTTGTAATGCCTGACAAAGAACTTTAGTGATACCCATGATCTCCTTCATCAAATGTAAATTAAAGATAAACTCAAAAGAAGTTATCATCTTATAAGCTGTAGTAGCATCTCCTCTTTGAGAGTAACTTGAGCCTTCACTACAAATTTTTTCAAGCAATGAACAAGATTCATTATACCCTCATTGAAGACTGCAAATAGAATAGAAATGAGAGCCACATCTAGTATCACTAGCCCGCTTTAGTGTGCCTACTTGGTTAGAGCCTCTACTAGTTTCAAGCTCACCAATAGCCTGCAAATGTTCAAATTCATAAATTTGGGCAACTTGGAATTGGTCATTACATTTAGAAGAAGCATTCATAATATTAATAATGACATTTAAGTTTTGAAAGAATCGATAAATGGAAGAAACTTCCTTAGAGGCAGCAACAAAGACTAAGAGCAAAACAATGTACATAATAAGCACAAGAACACTCATTAAGAAATAATGCTTGCAACTCATTCCACTCTCCATGCATATTACTATAGCACCATCATATCCTTGGCCACAAATATTTTGGATATCAAGGCAATGATGTAAGAGTATTTCACTGATAGCATTTTTAAGTGTCATAGACAATATATCTTGAACATGATAAAGATAAAAAAAATCTCTCTTTTATGAAACCATCTTTAACAAATCTCAAGACAAGAATCATTTGTTCCCTTTTGGACTCATCACGTGCTTCATCAATAATAATACAAAACTTAGAGTCTCCAATATTTTTTTGAATCTGATTTCGCACTTTATTTGCTAGAACATGTAAAATCTCCTCTTGTATCAAAGGTGATGTATACTTGTGTAATACCTAGAAAATCCCTATTTGTATTTAATACAATATTTTGGTAAATAATACCTATTAAAATAAGAGAGTATGTTATCTCTAAATTCTTGTAGGTTATTTATTATATTTTACATTACTTTCTAGGGCAATTTCCTCCTCAAATTAAATTGAACAAAGACCCAAAAACTCTAAATTCTTTAATGGAACATAAAATACCTTAAAAATACCATAATTAAGTATAATCTTAATTTATTCATAAAAGGCTTTAAAATTAATTTCATAAAGCATAACCCATGTGAAACTTTAAATCCACCAATAAAAGGTTTTCTCATTGCTTATGGGAGATAATAAAAAACACAAAATTGAAGAGTGAAAGAGGGAGTAACCACGGTTCACAAGCTTGGAGATAAAGGGAGGAATTGTTTAATAATTAACAAATCACACATGCAAAATGAAATCTGTAATACCCTAAAAATCTCACTTATTATAAATGTCATATTTTGACAAATGATACCTATTGAAAATAGGTAAATATGTGGTCTCAAATTTTGAGATGTGTTTATTCTATTTTCTAGGTAATTTTTCCTTAGGATTAGAATAACCAATGATTTATTAAGAGATTGAATTTACTAATACCCTATAATTAATATTTAGTTCATATTTAAATTCATAAAGGGCCATAAAGAATTATCAAAACACTTGGAACAATTAAAGGGCAATTACTAATAATTAATGAGCAATTAAAATTACACTAATGGAATATCTAGGTAATTCTTCATAATTAATGTTAATAGTCACTAGTTAAATTTGTATTAGCATAACTAAAAGTCAAGAACCAATAAAGGATTAGGATTAGCACTAAATAAATTTGTAACAATCATCAACTACTCTAAGAACCACTAATGCAATAATCAAGAGGCAATTAAGCTCTAGATTAAGATGTTAATTAAACTCTAATCAAGATTTGAAAAGTCAACAATTTTAACTATGATCTAAAGGCCAAGAATTTATCTCATAAAGCTAATCTAATGACCCTAATTCATTCTAATAAAGCTTAATCCATGTGCATAAGAGAACAACCAATGGCATAGCTCCCACATGTGGATGTTAAAAGCAACAAAACTCAAAAAGATGAAGCAAAGGGGGGGGGGCACGGTTATGGTGGCTTGGGAGAGAGAAAAAGAGAGCTAAAAATCAAAGTACCCACTTGCATGGTGAGTCATAAAGATGGAGACTTTGAAGGCAAAATGGAAGAGGATATAAAGTCAAAAGGAAGAGGATAAAAAGGTGAGAGAAAAAGCAAGAAGAGAGGTGTATGTGTGTGTCGTGTATGTGTGTATGAGAGAAAGAGAGAGTGTGGTGTATGTCAATTCATTAGCCAATGAGAGAATAAAGCATAAAGTAGTTCATGGAACTAATTCTAGACATAAACCAATGGAAACCTATACAAACTAAATTGTATCTTGAAATCCATTAACCATAAATCAAATATAAAAAGAGATTATTGACAAGCATAATTCAAGCTTGAAATTGACTATAACCAAAGGTATTTCCTCAACTTTTGAGGATTGTGAAAATAAGAGATTAAGGTCTCTAAATGAAGCTATAAATCCCAAGATTTCAAAACCAAAAAGAAAATTTGGATCAAACTTCATTAGGATCATCAAATGAATTTTTATCTAGTGGAGTGCAAAACAAAAAAATAGAAGAAGCAACTTGGCTTGTGCACTAAGTTAGAACACATGAGATAATTTGCAAAAAGTAAAATTGGAAGAGGATATTGTACTTTGGATAGAAAATGGAAGAGGATAGGGAGAGAGAAAGGGGGGATCAGATTTGAGGCATTATAGGGCTAGGATTTGTGCTCTAAAATAACCTAGATCCAAGGGGTAACATTGCATAAGAGTTGTTAGAAAGTTAACCCCAAAATTTGCTATAAATAGGGAGGTGATGCCTTCATATTTTCTCACCAATTCACAAAGCAACAACATCTGAAATACAGAGAGAAAGTGAGAGTGAGAGTCTTGGAGAAGAAGGAGTAAAGTTCTTGGTAAGTTCTCTAGCTCTAGCCTTAAGTTCTTTAAGTTCTAGTCTTAAATTCTTAGAATAGAAGTAGCTTAGATCTTAAAAATGCTAGAATAATTTTATTTACATGTTTTTATGGTCAAAATTGGTTTTATTTCGAAAAAATGATTAGGGAGGTTATATAGCAAAATTTCTTGAAGAAAATCATCAAAGTAACGAAGTTACGGGAAATTTCATCGGTTTCGAATTTCTGGAGTCGGTGATGAAAATGCCAGAATTTCATATTGAAATTATGGTCACAAAATTCTGGGAAACTTCATGGTTAAATTATACATATAGGGCTTTTTAAATATGCCAAGAACATGTTAAAATGAGTTCTGTACAGTGAGATAAAAATCCTCAAAGTTGGGCTACGAATTTATGGAGAAATTCTGGGCAGAGGTTCAAAACTTAAAACCTGGGAGTGATTTGTGAGTTCTGGGAAAAATTGATTATTTTTAATTGAAAATAGACATCCTAAGGATTCCAAGGAATTTTACGGATCCTCATTTCGATTTTTTTAGAATTAATTATGATTTTTCAAAGTTAGACGAAAATCTGCCAAATTTGTACCAGCGTTGTTCTACAAATTTTGAAGAACTAAAGTGAAAAATAAATGTACCAAGGGTAAAAAGGTCATTAGTGACTAGGATATCTTCTAGAATATTGTTTGCGAATTAATAAATGTGATATTACCGTTATAGAATAAACGTGACCACCGTCCGACCAACGACATACCGATATCGCCGACGAAGGTACGGACGCGTACTGTAACACTAACTCTGATGTTTATTGTATACCTATATGTGATGGTTGTATTCATAGACTGAGATTCTGTTTTTTTATTAAAAAGTTATTGAGCATACATATACAGTTGTACACGGGTTATGGTTTTGATAACGTCGTTGAGTTTTCCTAGCGCTGAGGACACGACCGTACATCGTGGCACTGGTGAATAGTGCAGACTATAATAATGTTCATATGCAGTGGCTGTGTTCGGTTATTATCTTTTATATGTGAATATTGCTGTGATATCATGAATAAACTGTCATACATACTTGTTACATGAACATGAGGTTAACCATTACCTGAGGTTCAATGGGCATTGAACCTCAGCTCTTACCATAGCTTCAGGATCCAGAGTAAACAGGATCAAAGGCAAGGGTAAGTAGCAGATGTAGGAACCGGCTGGAGAAAGTCCTATTGACATGTACTTTACGATATTGACATTTGAAAAAAAATTGTAACGCTGTTAAAAGCACATACATTACAGTGGATATTTATCAGTTACTTTTCAAATATTATTTACTTCCGATGCTCTAGTCTGATCAAGATACTGTGAAAACGCTTTCGAAAATTGGGATGTTACAAAATCATAATCAAGCATTAAATCATGAAGACTTTAGAGGCAATGGGAAGAGGATAAGAGTACTATGTAATTAAAGCTCTTAATTGCATGGAAGAGGATAAGATGATGAGAGATAAGCGCGGGGGGGGGTCATAGGTGTTATGAGTGTGTGTGTATGTGTGTGTAATTGTTGTGCATGTGTGTGTAGTGAAAAAGAAGGAATAGTAAGGTAAAATCAAGAGTAAACATTGAGAAAACTCTAGGCAACAAATGAAATGCAATCCTAAGCAAATTAATTCCTACAAAGAGAAATTCTAATCATAAAATAAATATAAGGACTGATCTTGAACACACATAAAATAAGCTTGATATTAAGTATCATTTAAGTTTTTTTTGGCCAACTTGCATAATTAATATTAAAAATGATTAGGGGGCAATTAGAGACGTCTAGTGACGCCATAATATTTAAAGATAAAAGCTAGTGTAAAACCTTGAATTAAAGCTTCATAAGAACCCCTAAGAATATTTATGCTTGGTTAAACAACCAACCTTCATCTTCACCTAGTTACAAGCCTCCTAAAGTAACTAATAATTGAAAAGCCAATCAAAGAAAGATGAAAGGGGGAGGGTGTTCGAATATTGTGGCTTGAGGAAGGGGAAGGATAATTGTTTATTGTTTAAGTTATTTACACATGCTAAATTAAGATTAATTAAGGGAACAAATTGGAGAGATAAGGTGTACTTGGGATAGGGGAAATTAAATGAAAATGGAAGAGGATAGAAAAGAGAGAGGGGGGACGGTGGAGAGAGAGAGAGAAAGGGTGAGGATTGGATCTCCTAATTTAACCTAGATCTAAGGGTTGAAAATGAAGAAGAAAAGTTGCAAAGAATTACCAAAATTGCCAAGGCATTTTGCTATAAATAGCAAGCTTGTGCTTCATCTTTTCTCACACCAAAATTCAAATAACATTTGATTATAGAGAGGAAAGTGAGAGTGTGTGTCTTGGAGAAAGAAGGAGCAAAGTTTTGGGTAAGTTCTTGAGCTCAAACTTTCAAGATTATAGTTATTTTTGTAGTTTTGATCTTTAAATCTTCCAAATTAAGTTGTTTTCATATTTTTCTGAGTTTAAATTTGGCCTTATTTTGAAAAATTGATGAGGGAAGTCATAGAGCAAAATTTTCGAAAGATTAGAGTCAAAGTAGCAAAACTTTGGCGAAATTTTATCGATTAACGATTTACGTAGTCAATGGTAAAAATGCCATAATTTTATGTTGAAGATGAAATTATAAAGTTCTGGAAAAATTCATGGTTAAAGTAGACATATAGAAATTTCTAAATATACCTAGAATGTGTCATTTAGAGTTTTGAACAAAGCGTCAAAAATTCTTGAAGAAAAGGCTACAAAATTCTGGGTAGAGTTAGAAACCTTAAACTTGGGAATGACTCAGGGAATCTGGGCATAAATGAGTATTTTTAATTAGAAATAGACATCCTAAATATTCCAAGGAATTTTACAGATCCCTGTTTTGATTTTTGTAGAATTGATTATGATTTTTCAAAGTTAGGCGAAAAATCCACCCTAAATGCTGTAATTAGCGTTTTTTACGAAATTTAAGGGGAATAAATTGAAAAATAATTCCAGCAGGGGTAAAATGGTCATTAGTGACTGAGATATCTATTAGGGTATTATTTATGAGTTAATAAATGCGATATTACCATTAGAGAATATCCGTGATCGCATTCCGACCGACGAACGTACCATTGTCACCGACCAAGGTACGGACGCGTACTGTAACACTAACTCTGATGCTTATTGTATACTTATATGTGATAGATGTATTCATAGACTAAGACTATGTCTTAAAGTTTTTCATATACATTCAGGTATACACGGGTTATGGTTTTGATAGTGTCGTTAAGTTTTCCTAGCGCTGAGGACACGAGTGTACATCGTGGCACTGGTGAATAGTGCAAACCATAATAACATACATGTGCAGTGACTGTGTTCTGTTATTATCTTTCATATGTGATTACTGCTGTAATGTCATGAATATATGTCACACATAAACTATTACATAAGTATGAGGTTAACCATTACCTGAGGTTCAATGGGCATTGAACCTCAGCTCCTACTATAGCCTCAGGATCCAGAGGAATCAGGATCGAGGACAAGGGTAAGCAACACCAGTGAGGACCCGGTCGGAGAATTTCTTTTTGGATATGTATTATCATATTTTTAGATATTCGGATAAATGTACTGCTGTATAAGCAACCAGATACACCAACAGGGAATGTTTATCAGATACTCGCTCTTTTCAAATTGTTCCGATGCTCTACTTTGATTGAAATGTTGTGAAAACGCTTTAGAAAATTGTGGTGTTACAACTTGGCTATCAATGGAGCATTTTTTAAAACAACATATGCAACGTTTTCATTGTAAGATGCCAAGAGCTTTGTCATTTGAATGAAATTACCACCATTTCTTGAATCAGTAGTCTCATCATTGCCTCTAAAAGCACACCCTTGAAAAGTAAGCCAACGAACAACATCAATTGAAGTCTCAACAAGTAGCCTCTTTTTTTTTTTCCAATTTGTTGGGAGCTTTGTGCATACATAACTTTATCAATATGGCAAGACTGGTTCATTAAATTGGCACACGACTTTATAGTATTGGTATGTTGTGAACAAGGATATCTCCTATGTGACTTAGTAAAGCACAATCCTTTCCATTATGAACTCTCTTCCAATTATTAAAATCTTTGATTGTGAATGCATCCTAACCTTGTCGCCCACCAGCCTTTGTAGTGAAAAGATAACATGGTAAACAAAATGCAGCATCTATATGAGGTGAATACTCAAGCCATGAAGAAAATTCTTTGAACCAAGAAGCTTAAAAATGTGGAGGATGCTTTTCCTTTGAAAAAGGATAACTAGATTTGGAGCTAAGGTTGATATGGCTCAACCATTAAATAAGCTCTCTATATCTCGTCAACTTCATTAGCAAAATATTCCCACATTGGGCCAAATTATTGGTAAAAATAAAATATTATATAACAAATACCCATATACACTAACAAAGTTTAGAAGGTCAGGTGGGGCTAAGACTCTAGCTGGCCATTAAATGGTTCTGCAACTGCATATTTAAGGGCTAAGGCCGCAGTTGGCCATTAAATGGTTCTGCAACTACACACATGTACACATACGTATATGTATATACATATATAGGTGTATGTATATACACATGTGTGTATCTACACACACACACGCACACGCACACGCACACACACACACACACACACACACACGCGCATGTGTGTGTGTGTGTGTGTGTGTGTGGATCTCATCTTAGTTTTACTAGGGTGACTTAAGTGTAAATATTCTTGTTAACCATCTCATGGTGATCATTTTCTCGTCTTACCCTCCCATGTCCCTGCAAAACATGAGAAGATGGTTGTTCATGTGAGTGCACCAATCTTTTTGACCTATGCGACATACAAAATTTTATTCCTTATATGTATGTACTCTTAACATAAATACTATGTTTAAGACCTTATGTTTTATTTGAGCCTAAGATCTTCACTTACTTAATGAATATCAAGCTATAGGCTTAGTAAGGGGATCTGCCAACATTCTGTTAGCAAAAGATCATTGAATGGTTGTTGTCATTCTCGGGAAGCATATCTCTTTTAGAGATACATCAAATGTATGTTTTGCCTTGTTGTAATACTTAGGATCCATTTCATAAGATTTTTCCTTTGGATCTTTCTACCCACACTTTATTTTTAGTTACTTATAGGAACTTCTCTAGCCATATGGCTCCTAGAAAGGTGGTAGAACATGTTCTATGTTCTAATTCCATGGATGACATACTGTCTATTTCTTTACTTCCTCAACTCCATTATCATTTTCCTAGGTCTTGTATTGGAGTATCGTTTCAAATGTGAGTTATTACATTGACAACTCAATCCATTGTTCTTCTCAAAATCTTTTCCACAACTGGACAAAAGAAGGTTTCCAAGTCTTACCATAATGTATTTGATCTTATACACCAATGTGTGCAATCAGATTACCAACCATATTCTTATTGTGGGATTCTATCCACCTTTTGTTCATTGGATTGCCCCTAGGACGCATAACCTTTCTATGGTTGTGCTCTTGACTTTAGGGGTATCCATAAGTTTGCAGTTTATCACACTAAAAGGCTTGTACATGTCTTAGGTTGGACATGCTATACCTTCCTTGTGTGATCTCAATTTATCCTGTCATTCAAGATATATTCCATTATACCCATAATCTTTTAGATCCTTTATTCCTTTAACTCCCTTGACACTCATGTAGTGTTCTTCAATTATCCTGAAGTTAACATACTAAAGGTTTCTTTTTATCATTGCCTTCCCATTGTGGTAACCCTTAGCCATTAAGTATCTTTGGTTTGATCTACCTACTTTTGTATTTGAGAACTTACTTGTTCACAATTGCCTTTTATCTAGGTGGTATAACACCAAATCATTCACTCAGCTAATTTCAAAAAGAATCTACATCCTCTTGCATGACACTTTGGCATTCTTCTTTGTAGGTCCTTTTAGTGTTTTTCAGACACTTTTGTGTAGTCATTGTTATCTTCTGAATGATGAAGGAAACATTCAGCCTAATAGGGAATCTATTTCCTTATCATTGTTTACAGAATGTCAACATACTCTGAGGAATATTTCACAGGATTCTCTTCCTTTTTATGGGTAAGTTATTGTTCATGTAGGTTATTCTTTCTCTCTTACATCTTTTTTTTTTTTTTTTTTTTGAAAATGGCCTCAACCCAATACTTACTTATTCTTTGTCACTATTAATCTCATGAAGTGATATTACATGATCAATGCTCGTTTCCTACTAGGAAGCATGGTTTATATGAACATTGTGTCTGTCTATTGGTTCTTACTTAGACATTGAGCCATCATCATTTTCACTTATGATGAGTTATCTTTTTGAAATCTAAGGTAATCTTAAGACATACCTTTTGTTCCTTGGCCCTAATATTTCATATTCATAGGAAGAATTATGAATATAAGCTACTGGTCTTTATGGTTTTATGGCATATTGGGCTTAGTTTAAGTCCTATCCATAACTTGCAGGACATTGTTGTGACTGACTTGGGGGGTTTTTGGTTAAGTATAAAGACAATAGCTATGAGTTTACCTCCAAAGATATGGCTAATAGTTTTACTTATGCTATTGTTTACTTAACCATGTCAAGGAGAGGTTTATCTCTCCGTTTCAACAACTCTATTGTGTTGAAGGGTTCTAGGGATTGATAGTTTTCTAACAATCCCTTTCTTGTCCACATAGCATTTTGAACTGATCAAATGGGTATTTTTAACCTTGCAAAAAGGTATGAACCTTTTAGTTTAACTAATTCCATAAAAGATTTAGCTATTATCTAATAGCCACACACTTGCCCAAAATCAGGTAAACACAATTGCATTTTGAGTACACGTTCATGAAGTTAATGAAATACTAGGCTCTGTGTTATGTCTAGTGTACTAATTGAAGAGCATATTTTCTCTAGTCTCAAAGGGTTTTCTTGTCTTTCTTGCCAACTCGACTAAGTTCTCAACTTCTCATAGAGATATTCATCCTTTAGCACACCTTACTCGGCAAAATTATATTTTGCTTGTTTGATCAATGTACACATGTGGTAAGAAATGGAATTGTTATTTCCAAGATAAAAGGAGACATCAAATCCAACATAGGATTTGAGAGTTGTAGTCCCATCAATTTATAACTAAAGAGAAAACAAAGATGCGATTTATCCATGCAGAGTTAACGTGCAATTTCCAATCCTTTAATTCTCTCTCTTGCTTTTCACCCAACAAGAAGTTATATGCTTCTGTGAAACATCCACTACTTGTGTGATTTGTTTTATCTATAACCCTCAAATGATTATCAATGTAGCCTTTCATCAATGTACAAACCATTTTTGGCCTCCTTTGGATCAAATTTGCTTAATAGGTTTCTTGCTCTTTTGGACTTAAGCTTAGAGGATGAATCTTCCCAATTTTTAGCTATGTCTGTCTAGCTAATAGATCTCTGATCCTTTAGTTTTTATACTCAAGTTTAATGTGGTGAATTACATTGCCAAAGGTCACAATATTCTTATCTTGAGTAATATTTTCTCTCAAATACTCCTACATACTGAGAGATGTCATGTCACAACATTCACTTGTTATTTGTTAGAAAGAATTTGGTCTATCTATCTCAACTTCTCGGTTTAACATTTGCCTCAGGTGTTGCCTAAATGGTATGTTAGAGCTTAGTACACTATGTAAAAACTTAACTAAGTCTTAACTTTATGGAAGAAGATTGTCAATACTATCTTCTAAAACTATCCATACGATCTGAATTGAGTTGTATTGTTCATGTTGGCTTGCCATAAAAAAATTTGAGCATTCGTTTTCTTTCTATGCTTGGTAGCATACTTTGGGTGCTTCAGCCTCTGGATGCTGAAGACTAGTCGGTAGGATGTCTCTAATATCTCATTCTTCTTGGATGCAAGATAGTTGGGATTTTTACAACTTCATAGATATCTCTATTGAGCTTGTCTTCTTAAGCTCAATCATATAGATTTGTTCATAATTTGGTCACTTAGATGATTGTGGGATAAAAGTTTGTTTTGTTCAAGAAAGGCAAATAGGCTAATTAGGTAATAAGTTCAATAGTTTTGTGTTCATGAGACAACTATGTTGACTCCTATCCCACTCATGCTAGTTAGCCTATCACACTTTTAACCATTGTCTTTATTGAAAATATGTTAGTATTTAGGTGTCCTAGAGACAATCTGTAAGGACCGATCAACACCATTTCTACGTTATAGTATTTCATTATTAATAAATGAGCATATTTTATCTTTATCATATTTATGTCTCGCCTTTATTTTAAGGTAAATATGTGTTTGAAGATAAAAGCCCTAGGAATAGAACATGTATTATTCTTGAGGATCAATGATAGAGATCATGATCATGAGGACTCGAGAACACCGGATATCTATTGCCTAAAACTTGTTCCTAGTCTTGAATCACCAAGAAAGGGCATTGGTGATCTCAATAAGACTAGTACGACATCGTCTACTTGTATAGAGATACAAGGTAGGGACCTCATGGAATGCAGGCATGGAGATGCCTTAGCTGATGTCGTGGGTAGATCTGTTAGAGAACAGATAGTACCGAACTGACCCACCGAGAGACTCCACAAAGATTCATTGTAGAGAGTATCATTGGATATGTAAAGTCTCTCATCATTTGGTAGTACAAATCTTCCTAGACTTAAGGATGTCATCGAACACTATGTCCTAGGGTTATACCTTGACTGTACAACTCTATCCACCTGAAAATGGGGAGAACAGTGTACTCTTGGGTGTAACTCGAATACATGAGTATAGATGGACATGCTGAGAGGACTCACAGTCCCCTACAATGGATTAGTCATTCACAAGACCGGTAGAGCTTGGATAGCTTCTAATTAACTCGAGAGTCTGTGCGCATAGCAAATGATCATGAAGAGTCATGATCCATTACGAGTTAATATAAGAAGATTCCTAGTTCTCGTGAAATAGCTACATTTAGTCAATTAAGAGAGATGATACTCTATCTTTGCTCTCGACTAAATGTGAATGACGATGTGAGGGATGATGCTTGCACGGTATCCAAATGTGAAAGGTAGATCACTTGATCAACTCAATTAGTTCTGGGGCCACAGAGCATTGCTAATGTCTTATGAGGTCATTAAATAAATTGGGGCCGTTAAAGGGGTTTTAATTGGTCCAAGTTTATTTATGTCAGTGACTAATTGGGCCTAATAGGTCACACACAAAAGGTTATTCCCGATTGTTTAAAATTAGCAAACTTGGGACAATAATTGTTATTGAGCTTTATCAAGAGTAAATGTGTATTTGGGTTGGAGTGGGACTCCAAGCCCAATGAGGAGAAAATGGCGTCATATATGGTGTCCCGAGTGGGAAATCAGTTTCTCCACAAAAGGGCCCAAATGTGTTGGAAGACCCAATGGGGTCTTAGGCCAAGTTGAATTTTGAATTTGAATTTTGAATTTAAGTTTGAATTTTAAATTTGAATTTAAATTCAAGAGGTTAGGTTATAAACGATAATTCTGAATTATCTAATATATATATATATATATATTAAGATCCAATGATGATTGGATGAAGATAGGAGAAATAATAAATGAGGATTGATTGAAATGATTTTGAATTTTAGTTTAAGAGATGAATGTGATTCATTATCTTAAATTATTATTCAATCAAGATATGAATTTAATTCATTATGATTTGGATTTTCCAAATCAAGTTTGGATTGGGCCTTTCTTGTAAGCACTTAAATTAGGGTTAGACTCTTATAAAGTGCTGATTTTTTAAGTGCCCTTTTTATGGACTTTTTTGACGAAGAAAAGAAATAAATGTAATCCATCATCTTAAATGATTGATTCAAACAATCAATCAAGATATGAATGTGATTCATCATCTTAAATTCAATCAATCAATCAAGATATGAATTCAATTCATTGTGATTTGGATTGTCCAATTCAAGCTTGGATTGGGCCTTTCTTGTGAGCACTTAAATTAGGGTTAGACTCTTATAAAGTGCTGATTTTGGTGTGCCTTTTTCCTGCACGTTTTTCTGAGAGAAAAACAAGATCCTTATGCTCTCTAAATTTTGTTCTTTACCAAAGGTTTAGAGAGAAAAAGGCACCATCCATAGAAAGGCAAGGTTCCAATGATCTTGCTCCTCCTATCTTTAACCTGATCCTAAGAAACCATCATCTTCTTGAAAAAGATAAAAACCCAAGGAAACCACAACTCAACCTTGTATTCGCCTAGCAAGCATCCAAGTAGTGGGAGGTTTCAAGAGAAGGAGTTCTCATTGCAATCGGGGATAGCCGTGTGGATCAACGTTAGAGGACATCAACAACCTTGAAGTCTTCGAGTGATCTAAGGTATTCTAATCTCCAATAATTGTTTCATCAAATTATCATAAACCCTAATAGTTGTTTTAACGAGTAATCCTAAAACTCATGAGTATTATAAATTGTTATGAATTCTCATGAGTACCGTAAAGAGTTACGGATTAATAATTATTAACTAATTAGCGTAATGATTTAAGGTTAATAATTCATGAGGACCGTAAAGAGTTACGGCTTTCCGCATCGATTAAACAAAATTTTTGTTTTCAACCTCATGAAACTTTACATGAAAGTCATGTGATAGGCAAAATTAACCAACAAAATATTCCCCTTAGGGTTTTTGGATGTGTTCCAGAAGCTTCCACTCAATCATCTAAATAATTGCATAAATATTCATCAAAGAAGGGAATATACTCAATTCAATTCTAAAAGCAAATAATTTAACCATATATTCAATGAATAAGAATATTCAATATAGGTGAAAAATTTACCTATTATTGTCTCTTGACTGGGTTCTCCCTATCATAAGGCCATTTTGTCCATATAAACTCATGTAACATCTAGCTATAATGCTTAACTCCATTTAGCTATATTTACATCCATTCACTTGGATGTATTTGCAACATAACTCCGAGTGTCACTTGGATGTATTTGCAACATAACTCCAACTGGATGAGATGATTCTTACATCTCTCTCTTTCTCATCCTTTGTCACAACATTTGTGAAAAGGTTGACTTACAAGTCACTACTTCAACCCCAATTGATTCAATGTTGTTGAAAGTGTGTGATACTTATTATTACTTATTATTTGTTAATAAGTTCAAGTTCTGCAAGTTTTAGGTTTTATCTCAAAGAGTTTGAGTCAAGATTGGAAAGGATTTCGTATTTAAAAACTCATTTGAATAATTTGCCATTAAAGAGAATCTTTCAATATTAACTTTATGTTGCAGCTGAAGTCTTATCAGAAATTTCACCGATTCATTTTGAGAACAAAAAGAAAGAATTTAGGACTCAATCCAAGGTTTTTAGGAATTTCCAATTGTAGATCAATACTTTCTTGACCGAAATTAAATCTAAACTTGGTTCTAACATATGCAAATTTCATATCAAAATGAAGATCTTGAATTTAAGGGTTTTTAGGGATAAACCGCACCTCAATTGGAGGTCCCACGCGCTTACACACGCACCTAGAAGGTGTCTAGATCAAAAAATATTGAAAAAAAAAAATACAAAATTCCAGCTACGACGTTATAGCTTCCATGAGGCAAAAATGTGGCCCCCACGCACCATATGACAATTCAAGATTTTTTTTTTGAAAAAATGAAATAATATAATTTTCTTAGAAAAATAGGTCAAGGGCAATGTTTGACCATTGACCTATCAACCTTTGACTGTTGACCTCTACAGGATGACATTCTCTTCCACGTATCATATGTCAATAGTTGATGTGGCTTGACATGGCACTGACATGCCTCGGTCTTCATAGTGGGTTATCGGATGACGCACCCTATCGTTGACCGATGACATGTCATGCTTATGTGGCATACTCTTATTAGGCCACGTGTCTGGGTTGACGGATGCTGTGAGACAATAATTGCCACGACATCATCTTCAGCCTCTAGCCGGGTTGTTTTGACACGGTTGGAGCTCTGACTGGCCTTCACGACCTGCACAATTTGTAAAGTCATATCTTCCTCGTTTCAGTTCCATTTTGTGTGTGTTCCTGGTGTTGAGTTGGAATCATTGCAAGATGAACTACAAATTTCACTACTACAAATATTGGATATCATTACCCTAAAAACGTCCTTATTTTAAAATAGGAAGTAAAAAATGAAGGTAGTGGCAATCTTGTAATTATATCAAAGGAAAATGAGCCTTGACTTCCGAATTATTGTTTAGGACTTATAAAATTTTATTTTGTCATCCAAAAACCATTTCGGACGCCTAATAGCCATTGAGAATATTTTGTTGTTTGCGCCATGGCATTTTCGTTGGTTTTTCAAATTTAGGCGACCAATATAATTGAAGTCGCTGTTTTTCAATTTAAGCGATCGAAAGAGATGAAGGTTGTCTATTTATCAATTTAGGTGACCTAAATTTAATTCAGGTTGCCCAAATTGGTTTTTTTTTTAATAGTGGGGACAGATTTTAGGTGACCCGACAAAATTTCGGTCGCCCAAATTGGGATAAATTTTGGCGCCATGAAACTTTTTTGTTCAAAAATTAATTTCTTTGGTGCTATTTTTTTTTTAAAATTTTCTTTATTATAGACGACCTGAAATAGATAAAGGTTGTCTATTTGTCAATTTAGGCGACACGAATTTAATTCGTGTCGCCCAAATTTCCATAAATTTATTTTTTTGGTCTAAAACTAACTCACCGTGTGGCTTTTTTTTTTTTAAACTATAGGCGACGATTATAATCGGTCGCCACTTTTGAATAGGGACGACCTAAAATACAATCGAGTCGCCGGTTTTTACGAAAAGTGGCGACTGAAAAAGAGTCGAGCCGCCTATTTTTCGAAAAGTGGCGACACGAAATAGATTCGTCGCCTATTTTCTGAAAAGTAGCGACACGAACTTCTTTCGGTCGCCCATTATCAAATATGGGTGACCGAATCTATTTCAGTCGCCCATATTCATTAAAAG
The DNA here is from genome assembly GCA_019022655.1 of Acacia acuminata. Taxonomy (NCBI): domain Eukaryota; kingdom Viridiplantae; phylum Streptophyta; class Magnoliopsida; order Fabales; family Fabaceae; genus Acacia; species Acacia acuminata. The sequence goes on along the minus strand of JAFJYI010000028.1, from coordinate 2,478,182 downwards.
CCCAATAGGATCCCCAAATGACCCACCCGCGCGATAGAAACCCTATCCCTCTCGCGGCACACTCATCTCCATTTCCTTCCCCTTCATCATTTCCCTCTCGCGGCACACTCATCTCCGCCTCCTTCCCCTTCATCATTTCCCTCTCGCGGCACACTCATCCGTCTCCTTCCCTTTCATCATTTCCCTCTTGCGGCACACTCATCTCCGCCTCCTTCCCCTTCATCATTTCCCTCTCGCGGCGCACTCGACCTTGGATTCTTTCTTCCGTCGACCTCCACTCCATCTCCATAGTCGCCTTCTCCAAAGTGGTTTCGCACGTTCGTTGGGTTTCTCCAGTACTCATCTATTTCATCTTCAATAACCATTGATTTTTTAGTATTCTATTACAATATTCATATTGTAGGGAGAACTTTATAATGGCTGAACCTTGAATGAGGATGGTGGCTTAGTATAGATTGTTTATTATTCATGATTAATGAATTGATTCACTGAAAAATTTCAACAATCTACCAGTGTGTTATGATTGCAATTTGTTTTTTGATGGCATAAAACCTTCCACTGTGTTGCGTGTTCCGTTACGTGTTTCTATAGTATATCTGAATCTGTTCTTTCCCAGGCATGTGTATGTGTATAAGTATGTTCTTACATACATGCATATGTTATTAAGATAAGAGTTGTTTCCAAGACATTTGCATTCTCTGGTTTTCTGTTTCCATATGGTTTTTCATGAAGTATGCTATTCTGGAAAAATAGAGAGTGATTATAAAAGATGATTTAAGTTCTTAATTTGAAGAAACGTTGTTCATAGTTATAGAAGCATGACTGCATTTGCTATATATAACAGTTTATGGATATGTTAATATTTTTTCTGAACTCGCTTTACCTTATGTGGCTTCAAATGATTCCACCTAGTTGTGTTTTGATTTCGATTTTATATATTTGAATGCGAAATCGATTTGAGTTTGGGTCAGTTGAAAACTAAGATCATTTGCCCATGAAAACAATAATCGTGAATAGAGAACTAGGATGCACGGACACACCAAATTTTGGAAAAGGAACGTCGGGACTCGCGTATTGCATGGACACGCTAAATGGATTGAAATTCCCATATTAAGCTTTCAATGATTTTTTTTTTTTTTGGTCAAGAAGCAATCAATGATTCAAATGAGAGTTTTGTAATTTTATGAAAAGTCAAGGCTGTTTTAATACATAGTTGAAGGTCAAGTTTCAAATCACAATTTTATGAAAATGGATCAAGACTTAGTTTACATACATAGCAATCTCCGGTCTTATCAAGAAACAATGCGAAATATAATGAAGGAGAAAGTCATTATTGGGACATTAGTGGAGATGTAGTTGATACCTTTAATGATATTAGAGCTTTACATGTTGTTGCCCTTTCCTTAGATGAGCCAGAGTTAGAGGCAAATATTATTAGTGGAGATATAGTTTAATTATGCAAATGATTTTTCTTTTATTATATTTTGTTAATGTGAAATACACTCTTTATATTAAAAATGCCGTGTCAGTGTCGGTGCAACATAGTCTACCACATATGTTTGTTATTAGACACGTTTGTTGCAATTAATTAGACTTAATCAATCTAATGATTGCATAGTATCAGGCTTTACGTTTATACCATTCTGTATCTAAATTTTTAAGCTTACTCTAAATTACTTATTGGAATCAATTCTGTTGAATTGAATTTAGTTATTCATGCCATCAATGATTGACAGGGGACTTTCTATTAATCAAGTTGGAATTGGAACAGATCGGTGTTAGGGGATTAGTTGATAAATATTGATCTTATAGTGACTACTTATTAGTGACTTGGCCACGACAACAACCCACAAGAGCTTGAGGAGTCCTAGGGTAGGTATTTTTGATCATGTTCCTTTTGTCATACAATTATTCCCTCTCATATGTTAGTTTGAATAATTCTAATGTTGTCTTTATTGTTGTTGTCTTTAGGTTCAATAGAGCAAATAAATTTCAAGGAGAGGAATTTAAAGTTGAGGTAATTATAGTTAAATATTGTTTTTTTGTTGATGTGCATTGAACTAGGTAAACTTTGTAGTATTAATAATGATGTTTAGATGTCCATAAGTTATAGTTTATGTCTTAGACAACTTAGGTCAGTTGCTTTCATTTTATGCACACACACATATATTGTTCTTATATGATACCTTCTTCTTGAGAGAGAACAAGGCTTTTCTCCTTATATAGTAAGTTTTGTTGAATTAAGCTGAAATTGGTTGTTATTGAAATTTTGGGATGTCTTACTTTTAAGGGGAAACGGGCGAAATTTTCTTAAAAGAAAGCATGTCGTTCTTGAAATTGTTATGAACTTGACTTGTTGTTGGAAATGTCGTAGGTGGTAATAAAATGGGTCATAGTTGGATGAATGCGTTGAGAACTAGTGAAGAATATGAGAATGGGGTGGAAGAGTTTATTGAATTTGCTAGAAGGAATGTGGCTACAAAAAATGGGATGTACTATTGTCCATGTGTTAATTGTTTAAATGGAAATCGAAGAGATATTGCCGATATAAGGGACCACCTAATTTGTGATGGAATTAACCTTCGATACACAACGTGGATATGGCATGGTGAGGAGGTAACTCCCAGTGTATCCTACGAAAATGAAGTTGAGGTAGATGATGATGGAATGGAGAGAATGATTCATGATGTTGAGGTCGAATCCTTTGCACAACCGCATGAATATGATAGCGTGCGGAGTGATGCAGAGACACCTTTGTTCCTTGGGTGTACTAAGTATACACGGTTGACTGGGACCTTACATTTGGTCAACTTAAAGGCAACATGTGGGTGGACCGATAGCGCTTTCACGTCGTTGCTTGAATTGTTGTGTGATATGTTGCCAGATAATAATGTACTTCCAAATTGTATGTGTGAGGCCAAGAAAATCTTATCTACGATGGGTATGGAGTATAAAAAGATACACAGTTGCCCTAATGACTGCATATTGTACAGAAATGAGTATGAAGGCCTTAGTAATTGTCCAAAGTGTAAAACTTCACGATGCAAAGTGAAGAAAGGTGGTGGTTCTGGAGATCACACAAAAAACAGGCAACCTTTGAAGGCCTTGTGGTATCTTCCCATAATTCCTCGCTTTAAGCGTCTTGTTTACTAGTGAAGCAACAAGAAAAGAAGTTGAGATGGCATTCGATGAGAGAATATCCGATGGAAAATATCTACGGCACCCGGTGACTCTCTCCAATGGAAGAAAATAGATGAAATGTTCCCGCAATTTGGCATTGAGCCAAGAAACCTTCGGTGGGGGCTTTGTACGATGACTTCAATCCGTATCGAACTCTTAGCAGTACCCATAGTGCATGGCCGGTTCTCCTTGTAATATACAACTTACCTCCCTGGCTATGTATGAAACGCAAGTATGTGATGCTTTCTATGATGATTTCTGGACCAAAACAGCCTGGTAACAATATCGATGTGTACTTGGCACCTTTGGTTGAGGATTTGAAGAAGTTGTGGGAGGAAGGCATAGATGTGTTTGATGCATATAAGAAGGAGTCCTTCAAGTTGCGTGCAATGATTTTTACCACGATCAATGACTTTCCCGCATACGGAAATTTGTCTCGGGTACGTGTGAAGGGGCATAAAGCATGTCCAATATGTGAAGTGACACAAACTTCCAGCAATTAAAGCATGGAAAAAAAAGGTCTACCTCGGTCACAAGGTTTCTTGATCGGTTCCACCCATATCGTAAGTTAAGAAATCGTTTTAACGGCTTACCGGAGCATAGAACGGCTCCAAAGGCATTAACCGGAGAGGAAGTCTATAGTCGGGTGATGCATATCAATGTCACATTAGGTAAGCAGAAAAAGATTGCGAGTGAGAAGAATATATGGAAGAAGAGATCAATTTTCTTTGATCTTCCATATAGGCGTAGTCTTGATGTGAGACACAGTCTTGATGTGATGCATGTGGAAAAAAATGTTTGCGATAGCCTTGTCGGTACTCTTTTGCACATACCGGGGAAGACTAAGGATGGAATTAGTGCGAGACTAGACCTGGTTGATATGGGAATAAGAGAACAGTTACATCCACGAGTAACGGAAGATGGTAAGAGGGCATACATGGAGCCGGCTCATACATACACTATCAAAAGCGGAGAAAAAAGTTTGTGTGGGTGTCTATATGACATTAAGGTTCCACAAGGATATTCTTCAAATTTGAGAAGGTGTGTTTCAATGGACGATTTGAAGTTAGTGGGAATGAAGTCTCATGATTATCATGTGTTGATGCAACAACTATTACCAGTAGCTATTAGGGGCATTACGAAAGATGAAGTGCGGACCACTATAACAAAATTGTGTATTTTCTTTAATGCTATATGTGACAAAGTCATTGACATTGAAAAGTTGGATGAATTGGAAAATGAGGGTTATATTATTTTGTCCCAACTAGAGATGCATTTTCCTCCTGCATTTTTCGATATAATGGTGCACTTGATAGCGCACTTGGTAAGGGAGGTAAGGCTCTGGGTCCATTTACCTAAGGTGGATGTACCCTTTCGAGCGATACATGAAGATCTTAAAAGGGTATTCTAAAAATCCTTATCGACCGGAAGCCTCAATCGTTGAGAGATATGTAGTGGAAGAGGCTATGGAGTTACTCAGTAAAGATTATCTATCGGGGTCGATGTTACAATCTCGGCATGATAAGGGGATAAGTGAGGGAACTCGAGGAATCAAACTGAAGAATATGCTTCGTGCAGAGGTGTTGCAAGCACACTTGTACATCTTGAATAATACGGAAGAAGTTCAACCATACATTGATGAACATAGAAAGAGTTTGAAGAATATAAATCCAAGGAAGAATGACATGCGAGATAGCTAATGAGCAAAAGAAGACATTTATAAAGTGGTTCCGGGAGAAGGTATTGCACGAGACCGGTGTGTCGGCTACAATCGAGTGGTTAGCCCTGGGGCCTTCTTATCGTCATCACTTGGACGGAGTTATGATATCAACGGATATTCTTTCTACACAAAAGACCAAGATGACGAAGTTACGTGCAAAACAAAGTGGGGTGATGGTTGAAGCTGAATCCATGCACTTTTCAAGTTCGAAAGACAAAAACCCGGTGTTAGCATCAATGGCCTATTATGGAGTTATTGAAGAAATATGGGAGATGAGCTACACCAAGTTCAAAGTTGCTTTATTTAAATGTAAGTGGGTTACCAATAATGCTTTGTTGTAATAGATCCTAAATTTGGATTTGTCTCAGTTGATCTTCAAAGACTTGGTCATAGAGACGAGCCATTCATTCTAGCAAGCCGGCGAAACAAGTGTTTTATGTTACGGACCACCGCAAATAACAAAATGTCCATTTTACTTCAAAGTAAAAAACAGATGTATGGTGAAGAATCCTTGAACCTGGACGATACACTCCCTTTCACAACAAATCCACCTACAACACGTGAAGTAGAATTGGTAGATGATGAAGAATATGCTCCAAGGAAGGATCATTACGAAGGAATATGGGAAACCATATAAAGTAAGATCTTAAGTTATGAAAAAGTCCTATGTTATTTTTGTACGGGTTTAACATGTTAGTTCATTTTATTCATTTGTTTATTATTTAATAATAACCCTATCTAACATTATTCATTTGTCTTTGATGAACATGAATATGTCTAGCTCTGATGAGTCATTGGGTGATGGTGGGAATGATGTACCAGTGGTGAGAAGGGTAGAGGTAGCACACATATGGGTGCGTTAATTGCACGTCGTGGCGGTCGAAAAAAGAGGCTTGCATGTGGAGTTCGATGCCAATATGAATCCAATTGGTCCAGAGGAAGACAATTTCATTAGCTACGTAGGCTATCTGGCTCGAAGCAAAGTTCGCATTGTATTCTCTCATTGGAAGTTGGTTCCTCCTAAAACGAAGGAGTTGATCTAGGCACAACTTTTGGTATCTCACTTTCGATATCTTTTGCATTTGTATCTTTAGTTTTATTACTTGATTTCTTTCATATCTTCTCTTTTACCTTGCAAAGAAAACGTATGATGTGCCTAACAATAAGGCCATGTACAAGCATTGGATGGGCGAGGTTCGTCTACGTTGGAAAGACTTTAAGAAAAGCTCACTAGAAAGTATATTCGAGGGGTAAAGAGGGACAAGGACCCATGTCAGGACTATGATTACATTTCTCCAGAGGACTGGAGGGAGTTTGTGGCGTCACGCCAGAATCCTGAATTTCTTGTAAAATTTCTTTCATATCTTATCTTTTAGTTGAATATATTTGACATCGAAGGCTCAGTTTTATTTGTTTTCGTGTCACACGAAAAAAGTCAGGCCAATAGAGAGAGGCAAGCGAGAAATAAGTATCCGCATTGCATGTCCAGAGGTGGCTATAAGAAGCTTGAACGGAAGCTGATGGAAGAAGAGTTGCGAGAGAATGAAGGAAGCTACCGAATCCGATCCTTCCACTATTATCCGTGCCCCGAGCGTCCTCCTCGTCACAAAAAATGGATAGCTGTAAGGAAGAAGGGTGACAAATACGTTAATGAAGATGTGGCTGAGGTTGCCTTAAAGATTGTAAGTAGTTAAATTAAAAATATTAAATAGCCTCTGTTGCTTCATACTTGTAGAGTTTAGTTACTATTTATGAAAAATCCTATGATACAGGATGCACTTGAGCAGCAAAGGAGCCAAGGTTCATTCACACCGGGTACACGGATGGACATTTTGTCCACGGCAATTGGGAAGCCTGATTACCTTGATGCTGTTCGTGGGGAGCCGAGGGGAGTTAGTGTCGCGAAATATTTTGGACGGCGTTCGAGTTGTTCGCATGACGATGAGAACCCTAGTCCTCAGCTTATAGCCAAAATTCGAGCGTCCCTCGTAGATGAGGTTATGGCACAACTACGGGGTGAAATGAGGGAGATGATACAAGGGAAGGTAAATACGCAACCTTCAAACCAGGAATCCCCGGCCTTCCCAAGCGAAAAGAAAGTTTTCACGCTCCGAGATGTACCTATTGGCGAACCTTCTCATCACTCTCCCGATGTGCTTATTGGCGAGCCTTCTCACACTCCACAGGGGGGACAGCCCTCCACTCTATATTTGGATGACCCACACCGGCGTATTGTTGCCGATGGTCTTGTTTACCCAGAACAAACCACACACCACAATATGCAAATTCCACAAGACCAACGTAGGGTGACTCTGACAAGTGTGCAAGAAGGGGAAGAAAAGACAGCCATCCTGATTGTTGATGAGGAGGTTCCCACGCTAGACGCTGCCACCACATCATTCATCCTTTGGCCGCATCATCTTATTGAGGTGGGGACGACACCTCCAATGGTAGGAAATACATTACTGATTGACGATGAGTAGGGTTTAGGATTGTTTTCATTGCTAACCCACTCATAATCTGTTTATTATGTTTTCATAGCATGAACAAGTCATGGCATATTTCCATACTTATCACAACTGTGAGAGCTCTACAAGGACATCATCTCTATAGGCTTGCAGATGCCTCCGGGCATTGTCGATGCAGACAAGACATATCCGATATCAATTGAGAAGAAAGATTTGACAGAGTTTATGCATATGGACCGTTTAGATATACAAAGGCTTCAACTTGCAATCTTGTAAGTTTTTTTTTACCCTTTAATTATGTCAATACTCTTTTTTTGTTTAATATATTCAACAACACTTATCATTTTATTTCGATCATAGTGTACCGCCACGACATATGCAAAAAGGGAGACCGATTGGATTCGTATGGATTCTTATGTCCTGGATCCACACTTTGGCTCGCAATATCTTAGCCAGGAGGGCCATTTATGTTGGTTTAACAATGGGCGACATAAAATCGTCTTGTTATCTAGCGCCAATACATGAAAGGTGCGTATTTTTTTTTTTGTCTATATAAGATTTTTAAGGATAAAATGCTTTTTTTATCTTAGTTTAATATTAATATGTATATGTTGTAGTGGTCATTGGACCCTGTGTGTTGTTTGTCTCGCCAAGAACGCATGTTATTGGTTCGATTCCATAGGTGGCAGGACAACTGAGGATATCAAAAACATGTTTGCCGAGTAAGTAAATTTTTGTCTAAATCATCGATTCCTTTTTTAAATGAATTGTTTTCATGTCTGTTAATTTCCATTTTAATGGTAGGGGTCTTAGGACATATAGACAGATTCTTTGGGAGCACGAGAGCGGGGTGGACCGAAGTGGTTTTATCCGAAGGTAAGTAGTTTCAATTCAAGTTTTTTCTCGAGACACGGTAGCTTTCTGTTTAACAATTTGTTTTTGATTTATAGTGCCATCACCAACCGGGGAACACCGAGTGCGGATACTACGTTATCGGTTGGATGCAATCTATCGTTTCCACGGACGTACTCTTGGCTTGCAAAACGTACGTAATGCTCCATGATCCTCAAATGATGATATTTTTTGTTGTGGTACTTCGGTTGTTAATTATACCTTTTTTTCCAATTTACATTTTTTTCATACGAGGATCCGTACTCACAGGATGACATCGATTCGGTTCTAGACATGATGGCTAGATATCTTCTTGAACATGGCTCAATGTGAATATATAGGCAAGTCATTACTTGTTAGGGTGATTGTCATTGTGAAACTTATTAAGCTATGCTTGATTTCGGTTTCTCCGTAAATTATTGGTGCTTTGCTCTTGAATTTGCCACTTTAATTCTTGTGAATATGAGGTTAGATCACTTGTTTAATTCTGGAAATAGATCACTGTCATATGAGGTTTGATTTTTCCATTATACCTTACTGCATTTGATTTTCCAATAACCAAGACTTGAGAATTTTGTTGAATCAAACCATCATAATTGATTTGCTGAAAGTTTTATGTGTGCTTCTTGCTTGGGACGTGTTTGATTTGCATGTGTGGTACTGTGATTATTACTAGGTGGCTCTCATTCACTTTAGCATTAGAGTTGAGCTAAATTATGTATCTTTGAAACCTTGAAATTCTGTTAAGCTTTGTGTGCAAAAGTCATTGCTTCGATATATATATTTGCCTCATGTCGCATATCGGTGTTATTGCCAATTGAAGGGAATGTTGATGCTATCTAATTGCTTTGCATTAAATTGTGAAAGTTGTTGTGAAATTTTGGAGATTAATTGCCTCCAAATGTGAGAAAAATTTGTTGTCATAGTGGTGCTTTGTTTGTTGTTTTGGTCTAGTTTTAGTAACCTAAATCTAGGTCATACCTTCTTTCTTTTCTCGCCGTTGAATTTGTTGAAAGTTTCGAATATACACTTTAATTCATTATCGGGTGACGTTCCCGAACTTGTCTTCTTAGGCTCTGCGGTTGAAGTTTTCTCTTTGGAGTTGTTGATATTCTTGCATCCTCATGGTTATGTTGGAAGCTAAGTTGTGAATTTGATTGATTTTGTTGAACTGATCTGAAATTTGAATACGTAACATCTATATTGTCATTCTCTTGTATGATCTTGTATGTGTAGCCAATATTCTTTTGTTGAAGTTTACAATTTTCTTATTGAACCTTGCTGTATTCATTGTTATTTCACCTTCTTTTGATGGAATGCACATACATATAATTCATACAGTCATAATATATTTCACATTCATTGTTATCTATTGTCATTCAATTGCATATGCGCTTAATTATTTTGTGAAGTATTTGCAAAGCAAATTGGCCAAACAAAACGAAAAGCATATTTTTTTTAAAAAAAATAATTTAAGGCGACACGAAAATCAATTCGAGTCTTCTTTGGACCATAATAGGCGACGATTTTTAATCGGTCGCCTATTTCCAAAGATGAGGCGACCGATTTTCAATCGAGTCGCCTAAAATGGTCATAAGAGGCGACTGATTCTTAATCGGGTTGCCTCTTTCCAAAGATGAGGCCTAAAATGATAAAAACGAACCCATAAGAAGCGACACGAAAATTCAGGTCGCCCCATATGAGGCGACAATGCTTTTCGTCGTCTCATATGCGACGACCTCAACACAAATCCGTCGCCACATACGAGGCGACACAATAGTGTTCGGTCGCCTCATAAGAGGCGACGTGATTTGTGTCCAGTCGCCTCATATTAGGCTACCTGATTTGTGTTCAGGTCGTCTATTAAGAGGCGACCTTAAACAATTTCAGGTCGCTAAATCTACCAACTACGACTACGCTCTCCCCGACGTCCCGTAGAATAAGGACGTTAATTGGGTCTTTTTTAGGTCGTCTTTTAGGTATTTTGTAGTAGTGTTTGTGCCTTTTATTAGCTTCAACAACATCACTTTTGAAGATCAAATCATGATTTCTTTTATGGCAGCGTTATAGCGACCTGTGGACTCTCTTTCATATCTCCCTCATCCGAACTCCGTTTGATATGTTCTAAGTGTCATTGGAATAGTCTTGTCGAGCTCTACACATCCATGGCCTCAACTTACACCAAAACATTTGATTTTTAAAACCCTTTTTTTTTTTTCAAGCTTTATCGGCCAACGTTAACGGCATTCTATAATGCTATTTGAATGTGTTTATTCTTTATGTTTATGAACTCATCTACCTTTTGAGGTTGAAGTCTCGTGTTTTTGATTCCACATAAGTTCCAAAAATTCTTTATGTTTATGAACTCATCTACCTTTTGAGGTTGAAGTCTCATGTTTTTTATTCCACATAAGTTCCAAAAAGTCAACTTTAATCAAATCAAAGAAGTAAGAAGAAGAGGAATAATGGTGTCGATATACATGAAGAGCTTTAAATTCAAGAACCCAGAGTCATCCATTCACATGCAAACCAGAGATCATGCATATAAAAGTTTTTAGGCAAAGAAACTGAGAAAGATATAAAGTTTGAAATCTATTGAAAGGAATCATGCATGTCTGTATGAAAATATAGACAAAGGCATTAAAGTCTCCATCTTGTATTCTTCATTCTTTGGAACTCAACATATGAGAGAGAGAGAGAGAGAGAGAGAGAGAGGAGATAAGAAAGCATGCGAAAACATATATGTACAATTCATATGAATGTGTGAGAACGAAGAGACAGGCACAGGCACAGGCAAGCCATATATATGTATATGCACACATCACATGGATATAAAAGGTTCAATTTCTTTTAGCATGTTTGAGAGGGAGAGAGAGAGAGAAAAAAGAAAAAGAAAGAGAAACATGCTTGAAACATAGCATAAAAAATGTAGCGAGGGATATAAATAATTTATATCACATGCTTATTCACAAAGAATAATCATAGTCCCTCAAGATCATCTGGTTCTGATACCAATGAAGGAAAATTAGGAGAATGAAGAGACTTGCGTACCGGGGTGTATCCATGTTCGAATCCGGGTCAAAGCTCCAATGCTCCATTAATGCTCACACAAGGTTTAGGCTACTAGAGTCTAAACTTGAGTTGCATAGGAGATCACTAGAACAAGAAAGATGGTAAGAGAGAAGAGATTGCCAAACAGTTCAATGGCAGGGGTAAGATTCAACTGAGGAACATCCTATTTATCGCGTTTATTAGGGAGACCACTAATTAGGAAGTTATATATGATCCTGCTTTCCCTCTAAGTAATAATCAGGAAACTAATTCTTGATTAATTTCCTACTATACAATAACTTGTTTCTTAATTAATAAATCTATAATTAATGCTTACTTGTTTCTTATTTTATAAGACTACTTGTTTCCTAATCAAATAGTCTAACCCATTAAGGGCGGTCTAACAGAATGAATCCTCAAATGGAATTGGCTTTCTAATCTTAGCTTGTTTGCGAAATGCTACATCAACAGAAACTATCCATAGGGTTTCTACATAAGTATACAATCTTACGCGTTAACTGTTTCATATACTCTGCAATAAAACATTTGGGAGTTTTTCAATTATGTTGCTTGATCTCAAATTGTACAGATTATGTTTCTAGCTTAAGCTTACACTCTGCCAACTACATAAGGGTGGAAAGAATGACCTATTAAAAGGGTATTATTGTCCTTGTCAATATGATCTAGTTGAAGCCTAACAATGCTTTACACGAAGGAAAGGTATGGTATCTGTTGGAAATTATTAAGCACATTGCTAGTTCCCTTTCCTTCACGGGCGTGGCTTTCACACATCAAACAAAGAAGACTCTATTATATTTCACCATATCCCAAGCATTCAAATGGTTCTCTAGATGATTGGTGGGGTGTAGTTCTATGAAAACAAAAAGCAATCTAAGCACTTTATCCAAAGATTTGGTCTTTAATAGAATACATTGGCATCACGATGTATGTAACCAACTTCATCTAGTGGAATAAGACTTATTGTTGTATTATTTGCTTGAGAGATTCTACGCCACAACATTTTAAATGGAACAGGAGATGTAAACATCCCATTTCCTTCGTCTTCTATTGTCATAGGGCTGCTCTTAGTTGGATTTGCAAGTCTCCACTTCTTCCAGAAACAAGAGTGCTTAATATCTGCGGTATATAAAGAAGCAATGCATCAATTTGTCACTAATGACTGTGGTGGTTTAAGCCACATCATCTGGCCAAACAGGATGGTGTGGCTCCTTCTATAACTTTTGCATTTTAAACTTTGAAAAAAAAAAAAAAAAAAAAAAAGACTTGTATACATATTTAACATTATATATTTAAGATACTTGTTTTCAGATAAATCAATATATGTAGATTTTTTATATTATTTATTATATGACAAACTCTTCATATAATCATCATCATCATCAATATTTAAAATTCACTTATTTTAATTTGATAAGATAAAAGTATATTAAACATCTAAAGTTTTTTTTAATAATAAAAAGTTTAGGTGAGTTAAGTTTTAGGTGCTTACCAGAGTTAGGTCATGCCTCTAGCTCAAAGAACACCTACAGAGGCACTTACAGATCACCCACAAATAATGTTCTCATATTAATGATATTTGAATTCATAACCTTATGCTTATGAACCAACTCGTTTTTCAACTAGATCAACCATTGATTTGGTCAACGTGTAACTCCTTTTAAGGCTTAGAGTGAGGTGAGGTTGCTTACCACCTTAACCAATAATTTGTTTGTTGGTAACTGGACCAACCTTTGTGGGTATCTTAAACTTCTAAAGTTAAGTACCTAAGTCATCTTCTTAAACTCTTCCATCACCAATTAATACTCTATCAACCATGTATATGCGTTTAGAAAATTAGTATTGGACATGTCAAGTTGTGATATGTTTGAAATGCTCCTGGTGGGCCAATTAATTAGTACATCATGTCTTCATCCAATTGGGCAGCTTCCTATAAGAAAATAAGGGGAGAAATAGTAGGAAAAAAGTTAATGCTTTATTTGATTCCTATTTCTAAAAAAAAAAAAAAAAAATTATAAAAAAGTTGGTAACCCAATTTTCAGTTAAGTGTTTTGTAAAACAAAAAACAATAATATGTTTGAAAAAACAAGAATAAATTTTATATGTTCCCTTATTTCTTGCCAACAAGAGGAGAGCCTTATTTTCTTACAGTGATTGATAGCTTGAACTCTTGCCCCTCAAACTCGGATACACTACTCTACATTATTCTCAATTTGCATGCCATCTCCGCTCTCCAGTCAACTTGGTACTCACTATGGTTGATTTTAAGAACAATGATTTCAAGTAAATTTTTAATATTTTTTGTCCAAAAATATAATATCAGTTTAAGAGTGAGATGACACAATTTTTATAAGTTATAAATACAAAAACAGTGAACCTGGTGTTCGAACTTGCAAGTTCAAGCAAGTTTTTGCAGCTAGCAAAATGTAAGAGCAAGTTGATGAGATTTTTTAAGCTGAAATTATATTTGATATAGGTATATGTTTCAAGGTACGTAGTCTTTCAATCAAAATAGTTTAAGCTATTTGAAAGAGGTCCCTTTTAATTTTTTTTACTCTCAGACGCGTAAGGTCTTCAATATTTATTTTTTCTCTATTTTCTTCCAAATCGAATGGCTTTTGATACTATGTTAGAATTTTTAGATGCAGGCATATATGTTAGAGTAATCTTTCTATCAAAACCGTTTAAGCTATTTGAAAAATTCCCTGTTTACGTTATATACGTTTGATTTTTTTTTTCTTTAATTAATCAATGCGAGACTTTTTTATATTCTAATAGAAACCCGATAAGACAACTTACGGTTATGACAACAATGAAATCAATGTTTGCCGGTAATGGAACGTTGTGCTTTATGCATATATAAAATGTCTTAAAGAAAATATCCATGTAGTTCTGCAGCTTTTTCGTTGTTCATTATTTTAATCGGATTTCAATAAACAAAAGGCGTGCATGAGACCTTTTTCTGGCCGGCAAGTACATGAGACCCGTTTGCATATTTCATATATATATATATATATATATATATGTATATATATTTATATATGTATATATATATATATATATATTTCATATCGGATCATTTTTATTAAAACAAAATCCAGATACGAACATGACATATAATAAGCAAATCGAAGTGACTTTGCTTTTTACCTAAGAAAATAAATCCAGGACCTTACTTGACAAGATTATAGGAGACAATCCCATTGTCATGAATGATTCTGTGCAGATTTCTTCTGTTAAATAATAGATCACCACGAAGACGGAATCGAAGCAAGGAAAAGAAAATTAAACCAATAATATATAATATTTTCTTGGAACAAATTTAAACAGCCATAATAAAAAATACTAGCATAATCAACCAACAAATGTCAGTCTAATTATTAGATCTTAGACCATATCGCCTAATAAGAGCATTTGTTTAGATACTTTATGTGCAAATTTGAAACTCATTTATTTTTTAATCCAAGGAAAAAATTAAGCAGCTTTTGGATGGAAAAGAAAAACTAATCGTATTAGAATTTAGATACACACTTAATTTATAAAATATATATAGACAAAGGCATTTAATATATGTAAGAGTTATCATTAAACAACATGAATCATGACCAAGAGTGAGCAATATTCATCTTAATGAATTTATATAAATTGTAGTTATTAATTATTATGACCACCAAACAACAAAAAGTTAAAGTTGAAAAGAATGTAGGATTTGTAATTTAAATGAAAATAAAAAGGCCTATTTCTTTCCTGATCCTTCATTATATTTCCTATATTTTTTAGCAATCAATGTTTTAATCAATATTATCACCAAGACTTTAGAACACATCATTATACGATTAATGAGAAAGTAAAGGACAAAGAAAGTTGTGTTACATTTATTTTGATTTGAATAATGAAAATTAGTGCAGCCTTTCAACCCTAATTTTTTAATTTTTTTATATCTTTCTAAATAATTATAATTTTTACAGTCCCTTCTTTTAATGTCACTTACATTTGATCTCCTTTATATCGTTTTCCCTGAAAAGTATGTCCAATACATATGTGTTATTGAATTTTTGGATCTTCTCTTGACTCGTCACCTGTTTTTGGATTACGGTTGATTTCAAAGATTCTAATGGAGAGTATAAAAAAACTATGAAAAAATGAGGAAAAGTTTCTCGTTGAAATTTTCATCGGTGAGAAGTATCTAATAATCTAAGCGCACAAAATTTGAAGAGTATTAGTATTTTTTTGTTTACAAAAGTTTTTCATATCTTTTTCCTCAATAAAAATTTTAATGAGGGATTTTTTCCCCCTTAATTTTATCAAAAACTGAGTTTAATTAATTATGCATTTAGAGAATGTAACAAAAATATGATTGTTTGAAGGCAAAAAAACAAAAATATGATTGTGTATTAGAATTTATACCTTTTTTAATATATAAATTAGCTCTCTGGCAAATAATCACTGAGATTCGTCCAATATACTTGTGGCCGTTCTTTCACCACGATAACTTGTTTTCGCCACAACAAGACCAAAGTAACTTTTTAATGTTATCTTTTCTTAAGGCATATTCAACTTTTTAAAAATATCTTTTAAACTAGAAGAAACACATAAAATGTTTAACCAAATAAAAGTAAGAAATTTATAAACTTTACAGTGAAATAAAGAACGATTAGATATAACAACGTTTCTAATATTCTTAATTGTTGGAGTTTATGATCAGTATATAATACAAAAATTATAAAAAAGTAATATTTATAAGCTATAAATAATGTTTTTGATTGCACGTACCAACATGGAACAAGAGGCCATATGCTTTGGGGTCGGGATTACGGTCTCTTCCCTTCTCGTTCTTCTTCCTCTTTCTTTCATTTCAACCGTTGGATCGAAATCTTAACCGCTCAGATTTATTCTTTTATAAAACTATTATTTTAAATATTTTATTAATAATTTAATTTTTTATTAATATTTTTATAAAAGATTAAATCAAACCGTTAATCTTTTAATCTAACGGTTGAGATGAAGAAGAGGATAGGAAGAGGATGGGAAGGGAAGTGGATGGGAGCCAACTCCATATGCTTTTCCTTACCTGACTTTCTTAAGATTTATCTTTAACTGTAGAAATGATAGCTTGGAACTTTTCCAAATAATTAGAACTTTGTGTTGGAAGATAAATTATTGTTAGGCTTAGAGTTAAGTGGAGCAACATCAAATATGCGTACGGTAGTTTGGGCTTTTTGGAATTTTCTGAGGAGAGAGATTTTTTTTTTTTTTGGTAGCGGTTTACATACTCAAAATGAGTAGTAAAAAAATGATTTAGCTAATAGTAGTATATTGTTTATTGAGTACTTGATTATATATTCATTTGTTTGCCATTCCATTTATTTCTTGGGTCTTTTTTTTGTCTAGCCCTCCAAAGTAGAAACTCATGCTTGAAGATCCTTGATAACATTGATGTCAGCAAAAAATGTTCAAAACGAAGATGACCTTCTAGTGATTCAATTCTCAGGATCTTCAACCACTCCTTTAAAGAAAAAGAAGAGAGACAACATTTCATTAGTTGATAGACGACACTTCCATTGATTGATAATGGAGATATGAGGTTGTTTGAGATGTCCACCCTTACCTTCAAGACCAACAAAGCAATCATTAAGAACACAAAAATATAAAAATGAGTTTCTATGTGTTGTTTTGAGTTTTCAAATGTGTCATTTTAGCAGTCTAGGTTTTGAGTCTACTTTATCTTTAATTGTGTTTAGCGTTTTTGTGACATCCCAAAATTTGGAACTTGTGAGTTAAATATGATTTGGGATTATTTATGGAAAAATTTAGCCTTAGGGATGTTTAGAATTTATTTTTGGAATTTAAAGGCATATTTTTCCGAAAATTAAGAATAATTAGTTGGTGGTTGACTTTTAGCCTAAATATTTTAGAAAGAATACTTAAGGGCCTAAAATAAATTACTTAAGAAAGGAAGATTCATATTTAGGATTAAGGGATTAGAGTCTAAAACTTATATCCACTCCTAATTATCCATAACCATTAGGTTAATTTATTTATTCACATACTCTTGCTCTAACCCAATAGAAAAAGGATACAACCCACATTTTAACATTCAATTATTCTTTATTCATTTCCTTTGGCCCAGCGTGATTATTGCAGCACCAATATTCCATCAGTTTTCATTATTTCACTTGGCCCATTTATATCACATAACCTTTTCTTTATCATTCAATTAAATAGCCACTTGGGCCAACACGTACACATTCATTTGGCTGCAACCCAATTAGCAGAACATACATACTTAAACCTTCAATTCAATCCACCTGTTGCATGCTTCAAATGACAGCACACACTCGTTCTCTTCTCTAAACTGGACACCTAACCCACATACACACTCCCTCTTTCCACGTATTGGGTCAGCAAATAAGCAAGACTCAATCCTTATTTCTCCATTCAACTTTCTATCAAGACACACAGAAACATAGAGTAAGGGAGAGTGAGAGACCGAGGCTGAGAACTGAAAGTATAGAGAACATAGTACGTGAGTGAGCGCTGAAAGAAGGGAGTACCGAGCACTCCTTCAAATTGTGGTTCATCTATTCGGCCATTCAAGTAGATGTAGATAAACGAAGGCAGAGTCACATGCAAACTTAAGTTCAGAAAAGGTAGGCCACTAACCTGATTCTCTACGTTTGAAGCTTAGACAATAAGGTTTTTGGTCTGCATGTGATACTCTGTTACAAGATAACTAAAACAGGGAAAGTTTGGTATGTCTAAACATGCTTCTTATGTCAAAAATTCCAGATTCTGTCAAAGCACCACATAAACCATCTGAAAGTAAATTGGATTGCTTAAATGGTTAAGAAAATGGGATGGATAAGTGTATGCATAGGTCATGTGGTTCTGTTTGGTGATTGCTGAACCGTGGAGTTATTGTTTCTGCATGCACCGAAACTGAACATAGGTTCTGCATGATTCCACATGTTTATGGTTCTGTTTTAGTAATAAACTGAACATAAAATATTTATTTAGAAGTATTGGAGTCAAGATTAAGAATTAGAAGGTTTAACGAAGGCTAAATAAATTGTTGGATGTAAGGAATTAAGTTGCTGCATTTTCTGGAAATTAGAATTTTGCCGCAGGAACAGTAATGTTGCAGTAAGGAAAAACCAGATTAGATGACCTCTGATGATCATGAAATTTTGTGTACACTTAGTACACATAATAAGGTTCAGTGTGAGCCAAAGGACACTTAAAAATAAGTTGTATACAAGGATTTATGAATTTTCTAAGATAGACAAGAAAACTGAACGAAAATGGTTTTTCAGAATTAGGCAGTGACACTCTTGGTAAAAACTGTATTAATTCAGACATTAAATTAGGTGACAATAATTTTTAATACAAACTAGACTAACAGGAGTTTAAGTAGAAATTTGAATCACCTCAATCGGAGCTTCCTAGACCCAGATATGAATTTCTAAAGTTGGACATGAAATTCTGAAAATCCAGTTTTGCAGATTGAAGTTGTCTCTACATTTCGAAATTCTGGGAATGACTCAGTTATGTTTTGATTAGTGGATTAATTTTACTATGAAATAGACTTACAGAACTTCGATTGGGAACTTGAACCACTTGATTCGGAGTTTTCTAGACCGAGATACGATTTTTCTAAGTTCCTAGAGAAATGGAAAGCTGAATTTCTGTCAAGTCTGAAATTGATCACGTTTTTTAGCAAATTATAGCTAGCCTTAACTTGGAATCTTTGAATAAGACTTGAAAGGCTAGGTATGTAATTGTGGGAAGAAAATAGAATACATAATTAAGATAACCAACCGAAGAGAATAAAAAGCATAAGCATCATGGGTCGATCTAGTAAGCATAATCTTAATATTGCTATTAAGATTAAATTAAGTAATGACCCATCTCAAAATATTATAGGATTTGGATACTTGTCTTGGCCAAACGGTAATCGCTGCAAGAAGAACTCGGGTGAGAATAAGAAGTTGTGAAGACATTCGGGTAGTAACTTTCTCTCACATACTCGTATGCCTTTATATGCATGTATGAACCATTGTGATACTTGAATTTTGAACACCTAACCTTATCGCCGGTTAAGGCCGGGAGGTAATGCCCTTGAATGTGGGGTAACCCTAGATGCCATCACGGTTAAGGCCGGGGGTGGTAGTCCGATAAGAGAATTGTTACGTTTGTGAAAGAAGGGCAAATGCCCATTTGAATACCCAGCGCTGAGGGAATGGACCTGTAGGTCCTTGAATGAATTTGAACTTGAATGAATTTGAATGTGAATTTGAATGAATTTCAATCTGAATGAATTTGAACTGAATTTTGAATTTGAATGGTGTTCAATTGAACTTGAATTTGAATTTGAATATTGAATTTATTACAACCGGTTGTCTACCATATAATTGTGCATGCATTTTATGTGAGTGATTAACGTTACTCTACGGGATTCGTTTGAATCCCGAGATATCCCCGAAAGTTCGGGCGTGAAAAGTACAGTAGACACGGCTCACAAGGCAAGGTGGTAGATACCCGAAATTGAAGATCTTTGTGTCGAACCAAGAACTGCGTTGGTTATCTATGTTTTGTATTAGACTATTTTGAAAGTTTGTAATATCTCGTAAGAACCTCTTATGGATTTCGCATGTATCCGCACCTTGTTATCGGTATTACTATGCTAGAACTCCTTTTCTTCCTAAGCTGTGCATCAATACTCGATGAATGTCATTATACGAGAGAAATTTGGCATTCGTGGCATCTTACTCGATAAGTTTCCGTGTATGAATGTCGGGTGTTACGGTTTTCACTTTTAAGTTTGCTTTTATAATTTTTTTTCCCATTTATGAATATCCTTTAGTCGAATATATCAATTGAGCTACCGTTAGTTATATTATATTGATGAATAATTCTTTTTTTAGTTGAAGTTATATTGGTTAATAATTTGTATATAATATGTTAATTAAAATGCAATTATGTGAATATTAAATGAAAATTGATTTTGGTCAAATATGAGAAAGTGTGGGGCACTATTCTTGACTTGAGAAATGAAAAATCAGATACTTTATACAAAAGAGAAGAATCACAAAAAAAAAAAAAAAAGTAATGTAGATACGAAAGCTAACCACAATCAAAATGTTTAAGTTAGCATATTTCATTTAGGTGGGTGGGTTTTTTTTTTTTTTTTTGGGGGAGTAAAGAGAGTATAATTAAGTATATTATTAATATAGGGGGCATCAACTAATATATAATTGCTTAATCAATCTAATCTGAAAAATATAAATAAGTGAAATAATAAAATATTAGGAAATAATCATCTATAAATTATATTGTCAAATGATGATGTCACTATTTCTAAATCAAATCAATATTCATATTTTGCACCAACAATAAAGAAAATTTAAGAAATAATCAAATCATTTTCAAATATATGATTACTTAATCAATCAATTATGAAGAAATATAAAAAGAAAAATGGAATTAGGAAATGATAATCTATAATGTGGGACGATGATGTCACTATTCCTAAATCAAATCATCCAATCAATAATTTGTATCAATAATAAATGAAATTTAAGAAAAAAATCAAATCATTTTTAAGTATTTTATATATAATTAAGTATATTATCAATATAAAGAGGGGGCCCCATAAACTAATAAAATTTCTTAATCAATCTCATCTGAACCATAAATAAAGGAAATAAGAAAATATTAAGAAATAATCATCTATAAATTATAATGTCTGATGATGATGTTACTATTTCTAAATCAAATCCATATCCGTATTTTTCATCAATAATAGAGAAAATTTAAGAACTAATCAAATCATTTTTAAATATAATTTCTTAATCCATTAATTATGATGAAATGTAAAAAAAAAAAAGAAAAGAAAGGAAATTAGAAAATAATCATCTATAATGTGGGACGATGAGGTCAATATTTCTACATTAAATCACAAATCAATAATAAGCATCAATAATAAATGAAATTTAAAAATAATCAAATCATTTTAAAGTATGATTACTTAATCAATCAATTTTGAAGAAATATAAAAAATAAATTATAAATTGATTAATGGATCAAAACGGAATCCCTAGATTTATCATTTTTTTTTAAAACTATAATTTTGAATTATTATAACACATTGATTTAGGCCAGAAAACCGAACACTGATTCACATTGACTAGCATTGATTTTGTTTTCAATGTTTGTTTATTTTTTCTAAGCAATGACATTTCCTCTATTTCACTCTCGTTATAAGGGTCTTCAATATAGGTCTCATTAATATTTATGAACAAGTAATACATCTGAGACTTTTGACATAAGAATATATGGGTCATTTGAAATAGGTTATTATAAAATAATTAAATGATTTATATATTATGATTACAAACAAATATTGCTTATTGTGGATACAATAAAAGAAATTTTCCCACCATAAAGACTAAATTATATAATAAATTTTACATACTTCATAAAGCTGATTAGATTTCACATTGACTAGCATTGATTATTAATTTTTGGTTCCAATTATAAGTTGCTCTGAGAAATAACCATATTACATTTCTTATCAGGAAAAAAAAAGAATTTTAAATTAAGTATTTCCTAAGAAAATGAGTTATAAATTATTTATCAAGTTTCGTTATTCCTTTATCAACTTTTAGTAATAAACCTGATTTGAGATTTTAGAATTTTTTTAAAAAAATTCTATCCTTTTCCTTTCTTATTTTCTTACATTCTATAAAATTCATTTTTACACAAATTGAACGATATAACAAACTTTAAACTTATTTTCTTAATATGTGTGAGGTATTTTAAACTTAAAAGTAATCTATATTAAATGAATCTTATTATTTATAAGTTATCAGCCCTTTATCATACAATTAAAACAAGAGAACTAACCAACGTTAGTTTTAATTAGCTAAAAAAAAAAGTCGGCTTAAATATAAATATCATGTTGAATTTCAATCCACGTCAACATAAAAAAATGCTTTTGTAATGAATATAAATATTTTCCCTACCATATTTGGAGCCAGACTTGGTTGGAATCCGATCACTCAAAATTTGATATATGACATTGGATTCCACAGACACAGAGAGAGAGAGAGAGAGAGTCAGTAAAGTGATAAGAATAATACTCGGTCCAAATCACAATGATAGATATATCAGTACTCGCTGTGGTCCTTATCTGGTACACGATATAATGACAATGAGTACTCGCTGTGGTCCTTATCTGGTAGAAGGAATTAAAGGAAAAGAAAGGATGGGAAATAAATGGACAAAAACAGGAAAGTTTGGGAGGGAATCTAGAGAGGTCTCCAATTTGGTAGACATGAAAATAAAATATAGATTGAGATAAAATGACTTGTTTGGTAAGATCAAAAATTGAGTGATGGCTGTGGGGGAAAAAAGTGAAATACCCATAATTCCCCTTAATGAAATCTGAACTTATTAATGAAATTTGAATTTATTAAATAAATTCCAATTTAAGCATCAAATTTTGTTCGCCCTTATTTTATAGTTGCTAAAACAGGGTAATCTCCGGCGACACTTACAGGCCAAGCTTTTATCCTCTGTATAATTTTTTTTATTGATTTCTCAGCAAAAAAATCCATTTATACCGGAGAAGAATTCTTTTTTGTTATGAGTAACAAAATCGGGATTTGTTCATCCTTGTTAGGTATATGGGATGAAAGCCAGGCACCAAATTCAAATAGCTTGGCTAGGAAGTCTACTGCACAATTTGCATTAATTCCTAGGTGTATGCCAAAGAAGTTGGGAAATTTAGTAAAATAATATTTTTTTAAAAAAAAAATTATTAAATTGGAGCATGTTAGAAACTAATTAGCGATCTAAGACAGTCAATGGCGTCCTTTGACTGACGCCATTGACTGCGTCAGGTGGCAGACGCCACATGGCAGTGGCGTCTGTCCACAGACGCCACCTCTGCAGGTGGCGTCCCTCCATTGACGGCAATTGTGGCGTCCATTCACTGGCGTGGAAAAGAAGGAAAAAAGGTGTATTTAATGCCCCCAAAAACCGCCAAATGTGTGAGAGAAAGGAAATAGGAAATTATGATATGGAAAAAGGAGTACCTATGGGATGTGTAATTAATGAAGTATTTCCTCATATTCTCCATGCACGGGATGTGGGGGAAAGAGAAATAAAAATGTGACAATTCAATAGTAATTAAAGATGGAGAGAGAGTGTGTATCACGTGGGTTGAGGCATAGATTACTCTGACATTTTTTTTAAAATGCTTCCCATCGTACCTGACAGAAGTAGAAGCCAAAAGGAAAAGAAAACACAATTTTCTCCAAAATTTAGCTTGGCATCCGGACAGGAGTGTGAGAGGGAGGGGAAATTTAGAAAACTCAGCATCAGGTGACTGGCGTCAATGCAGGGACGCCACCTGCAGAGGTGGCGTTTGTGGACATAGACGCCACTGCCACGTGGCGTCTGCCACCTGACGCAATCAATGGCGTCGGTCAAAGGACGCCATTGACTGCCTTAGATCGTTAATTAGTTTCTGACATGCTCCAATCTGATAATTTTTTTTTTAAAAAAACATTATTTTGCTAAATTTCCCGAAGAAGTTGCACCAACCAGTCTATTGCCAATAAATCCTTTGCTATCTTGATGAGGTTACAATCCGGATGATCATTTATCTATGAGCTTCCATGCTAATCGAATAACTTGAGAGGCATCGGTTACCGTAATTAACAGTCTACCACCCATGTCCCAGCTTATTCTCAATCCATATATTAATGCCCATAGCTTAGCTGTGAGGTTGTAGCCTTGCTGTTAGTTTTTCCTGATGGTGTGAAAAATTTAAATTAAGGCGCCAAATTTAAAATTTTCTGGGGCAAGTTTGTCTTTTGTATTTTCCCACCTATAATAGAAGATGAGTTACCACCAATTTTGGTGGAACTGATCTTCCTATGTTTAAAGGAGCTTTAGAGCCTGCGAGAATTTAATTTGAGAGAAGATTTGAGTGTCGAACATGTTTTGACTGAAGGAACTCCTGTATTTTCCTTTCCTTTCCCATCTTTTTGTGTAACAAATGGGCTCTTAAAGGACCAATTCTAAGAAGTTTTCCCCCTAAATATAAGACTATATATAAAAATTCAATGGTATTATACTTTTATTGGGGAGGTAAAACCTTTGTGTTTTAAGCCTTGAAAGGAAACCCTTCATATTACTTAAAAAAAAAAAAAAAAAAAAAAATCTTTTTCACAAACACTCATATTAATCATAATGTAGAAAGATACCATATAAGACTACAAAAGTATTGAATGAATTAATGTACTTTTTACGTTCTTGAACGCTAAATGAAAACGACTTACACAAGTGGCTATACTAGCAGGTAAGATAGAGGGAACAGTACTTTCAGACATGTCCAACTAACCACGCTGGTGCGATATGGCAATAAAGAGGACGGAGCTATCAAGGTGACATAAATGTCTTGTTGCCTTCACGCCCAGAAACCACGACCCCTCTCCATTTTTTATTGGTTCATTTAGTAGTCCCAGTACAGCACCAACATATATATGGTCCCCCCTCTTTCTTACAGTCTATCGATAGCGGTGGCCACTGATTTACCACTTAATAATATCTTTCCATATAAACCCATTTCCAAGCTCGTTATCTTCACTTCCCTGATCATCGATCTAATTGTTTTCTCTATACTTGCCTTGCTTTATAAGGTGATAGTTAATCAACCATGCCTGCAGAAAATTCTAAGCCCTCTGATCTTCCTGACTACCTCCAAGAAGACAACCTTTCCCAGGAATGTAGAGAGCTGATTGCCACCTTACCGGCTGAACCGGGTTGGGTTGCGAACCGGCTCCACCGGTATCAAGGCTTTTGGCATACCACCAGGCAAATGCAAGGAGTGCTCAATTGTCAGAACCACTTTCAAGCTCATGACTCTGATATAATCCTTATTACGTCACCCAAATCTGGCACTACATGGCTCAAAGCCCTCACTTTTGCAATCCTCAACCGCAAGACCTATTATCCGAACCCAAATCCGGAACCGGCTCAAACCCAGCTCCCTCATCATCCTCTCCTTACTACTAATCCTCATGTTCTTGTACCCTTCTTTGAGCTTGACCTCTATCTTCACAAGACCAGGCCTGATCTGAGCTTGTTTTCGTCACCTAGGCTCTTCTCAAGTCACGTCCCATATGTTTCACTGCCAGAGTCCATGAAGTGGTCAGAGTGTAAGATAGTGTACTTGTGTAGAAACCCTAAGGACATATTCGTCTCACTTTGGCACTTCACAAACAGGTTAAGACTTGAAACCCAAGGCTCTAATTCAATTGAGGATTCATTCGACAAGTTTTGCCGAGGAGTGAGCCTTTATGGGCCGTTTTGGGATCACATGTTGGGGTACTATAAGGCATGTTCGGAGAGGCCAGATAAGATAATGTTCTTGAGGTTTGAGGAGCTAAAGGTAGAGCCAAAGAGGGTCTTGAAGGATCTAGCTGAGTTTATAGGGTATGGTTTTTCGAAGGAGGAAGAGAGTGGTAATGTTGTGAGTGATATATTGAAATTATGTAGTTTTGAGAATTTGAGCAATTTAGAAGTGAATAAGAATGGAAAGTTGGCATCTGGAGAAGAGAATAAAACATTCTTCAGGCGTGGAGAAGTTGGAGATTGGAAGAATTATCTTACGTCTGAAATGATTGAACAACTTAATGTTATTACTCAGGAGAAGCTGGAGATACATGGCTTGAAGTTTTAGATATCCGAACACATCCTTTAGTATTGAAGAAGACAAATAAAGTTTAGGCAAAAGTTTCCCAAGTATTTATTTGTTATTACATCGGCAGAAAACCAATTAGAATTTCATCCACGTAGGTTGATGAATTATTACTATGTTCTTTTATCAATAAATGCACGGTTTTCTGCTGTGTACCTGTTTTTCTGGACTTTGAAGTCTTGTCGGATTTCAAATGTAAAACTGATCTTTATGGAAGATTATTATATTATTCATGTATGGGATTTTATTTTTGACAATATTCATGTATGGGATTCATCATAAGCAATCTATCAAATCGCATTATTAGATAATCATTTCTATTGCTTTTTATTTCTTGCATTTTGATTGGGACTTATTTACTTTTTCCAAAGTTGATTTAAGCTTAAAAAACTAAGTACAATGAATAATATAAAAAAATCAGAAAAGTTAATCATGATCCTATATGATTATGACATTATAAGAATATACTGTTAAACAACCAAACTAATTTATTTAGTCCATCAAGGACCATGGAGCTTTTTTTTTTTTTTTTTTTTTTTTTTTTTTTTTTTTCAATTCCGTGAACTAGGGGAAAAAAAAAGAAGAAGAAGAAGAAAAAAAATCTATGGTGTCGGATGCAAAAAAAATTAATTAATTTAAGATACTTGAAGTAGTTGAATACAACTTAACTCAAACAAAAAAATTACTTAAAAAATAAACTCTTTGCTCATCCTGATGAGAGGGAACGTGGATTCTTCTTCATCATTGTTTTCCAAAATACTAATAAATGCGTTGCATGATTGGTTGGTACTTGGCATTTAATACTCTATAAATTTTGTACATATAAAACACTAGTATTTTAATTTAGGTCATTTTAATCAATAAAATTTTCAATGAGATTTTTAGCCAGTTGCTCTTTGATTTATTTGTTGCTTACCATTATGTTCTAGAGGAAGTGAAAATTACCGAGGATAATTTAGAGGTACAAACTCTAACGACTTGAGGTTAGAAATGAGATAATTGACATGAACTTTTGATTTATATAAGAGTTTTCATGCCACTGGAGCACATGCTATAGGCATTAGAACTCTAGGAGGGGAATTTATTAGTAATAAAATGGGCAACTCAATGTCGAAGACTCTGCCTATGTGAGGTTTGGGGAGGATCATATATACGCTGTTTTACCCTCATAAATGGAAAGACTGTTTCAGGATTTGAATCAATGACTTCTTGGTCTCACATGGTATAGCAACTTTTACCATTGCTTCAATGTTCACTTTGCAGGAAAATTTAATAGTAATAACTACATAAATTTTAAAATTCTAAAGAAAAATAGTGATAAAAAAAATAGTCTAATACATAACATTGAAGAATTACTTCGAATTGTCAAATGGAAAAAAAAAAATGTAACTACCAAAAAAATTCCAATATATTAACATGTGAGCAGATTTGTTGCCATTCATTGTACTAACAGTCTAATACATAACATTGTATGTTGGTTAGTTGTTGTAAAATTTTCTGATCAAATCCTTTCTCCTTTATTTCACCTTCGTTCTTTCATCACTCATCAGCCTCCACCATCCCTCTGCTCTCTTTTCCACGTGATTCTTCCTTTTATTGCTTCTTTACTTGATCCTTTCTTTTCGTACCAAACCTGCTCCTCATTGGATTTGGACCTCACTTTCTTTATTGCTTCGTTCAGAGCCTCGTAAAGCCGCTTTTATGTACACTGTAACACTGATGCCTTCTTGCTTTACCATCGTGATTCCACTCATAAACGTGGAGACACAGCTATGCACGTGAGTCACAGAAGCCAATGTTCTGTCAAGGCTTTCACAGAAGAGTGACATTTGAGAACCTGTGAGCTACCATCCTTTTTTTCTTTTTTGGGAATAAAATACTGTGTAGATCGAGTGAGGTAGTAATCACTCCACCTTACAATAATCATTAGTTTCCCTCGTCAACCTCCACCTCTGGATGGACAGTTGGAGGATGAACAAGGAAGCAAACATTTACCTCTAACTTAATTTTATTTAAGAACACATTTATGTTTACATTAGTGAAGACATTTTAGAGGAATTTAGAAGAACTTAGTATAGAATGTATGGAATTAATAATGGTATACATTTTAATTTATTAGTCATTAAACCAAAGGTCTTTCACAAACCTTATGATCCTTTTCTTGTTATTCTCAACACCTGGAAATGTTTTGTTCAGATCATTGATATATATCCTCCTCAGGAAGTTTCTTCTCTTAGAGGACTCTTTTCTTGGCAACCAACTACCATTTGAGTGGGTAAAATTGAATGTTGATGGTGCTATATATGTCATTTTCTAAAAGTAAAAGTCGGTTGTGGTGGAGTCATGAGAGATGGATCATAACGACTGTTGAATAACAGGATTCACTTATGCGCTAGGTGGGGATGATGATTAAAAAAAATTTAAAAAAAATAATTGGTGGTCTAGGTAACCTGATTTATGTTACACACCTACCGGCCTCGCCCTTTCGGATGGCGGGTAGTGTGGTTCCTTACTTTTATTTAATTTTTAGCTTATATTTCCTCTGTTAATTTATGACACACATCAGAGTATAAGCAGCAGAGTACACACCGGTTTGGACGAAAATATACTAATAAAAATACGGAAGGATAAATTCTTCCCCGGAGGGATCAAAATATACAGTCATCCGGATAATAGTGCCTGATCGGCCAGAATAACATAATACAGTCATCCGGTAATCAAAATAAATACCCAAAAATAACAACCACCAACGTCCACCTCCACACTACTCCGAGCCTTACCTCTCTCTCCCCCGCTCCGGTCTCGATGAACCGCCCGAGGGGCTTAAATGGGGCGGGATTCAAAATTGAATTACGTAGTAACCGCTAATTTCATATAAAATGTATAACAATGTATGTAAGCAAACCACGAATAAAAATAATTCAAACCACATCTCATTCAGTATCATGCACACAGCAAGGCAAACAGCCAAATCCGGAACTAGCAGTCCTAATAGCACACAACACAGACTGCAGTGGTCCTAATAGCACACAACACAGACCACCGGGCATAGCACACAGCAAAGCCCTTAATGCACACAGCATGTTCCGGTTCCATAGCGCTAGAAAAATGAATGATAACCGAATGTATGCAATATACATGGAAAAACATACATACACAAGTCACACAGAATATATGAAGTTTAAGGTTACTACCTGGCAGTCGGCCACTACTATAAATAATTTTTCCGGCACACAATATCACAATTAGCCCTAAAATTATAAAATATAAATAAAATCAAGTCCTCCTCAATAAATATTTTCTTTGGTAAATTAAAATAAACCCAATCAATGTGTCCATATTCACTAAATTCCTTTTCTTATTAAGGAATTTAATTTGGGCCCATATATTCTTAATTTTCGTCCTAAGTCTGAAATTTTCTGAAATAGAAGCCCAACTTCGAACTTCATAATTAAATCTAGAAAACTCCTTTTGGATTGATTCCAAAGCCCAAATGACCTTTAATATGTCTATTTTCAACCAAAAATACTCATTTAGGCTAGACCAAGTCGAAAGTTCATCCATAGCCCAAAATACCCCTGTCCAAAATAATGCCCTGTTTTCAGGGGCTATTTTGAAACATTTATTTCTCTTAGAAAAAAAATTCCGAAAAATACAAATTATATACCAAATTAATCCTTGAGATGTCTATTTTCTCCCTATAAAATATCATAATTTCTCAAGTCCATTTACTAGGTCAAATTTCGTGAAGAAGGTGACTGACTCCACAGGAAATTTCCAGAAACAGCACCCTAATGAATTTCAACTTCCATTTATGCTTCCAACATTATGATCCAAGTTTAACCTCATACAAAATCTCATTTTAAACACTTTAAAACCACTAAAAACACCAAAATCCATTCCCAAAACACTAGTATATCCAGCGGGACGAAATTATTGTCTAACCAACAAAATGTCAAATTTCCATTCTAACACCGTAATCTTGTCTATAATCATTCCTAGTTTGTTGTTTGAACCCTTAATCATACTCTAACCCCCATTTAAGAAATTGGGCAGCAACTCCCCATAAATTTAGGGTTCCCAAAATTTCAAGAATGCAAGGGAATACCACCATAAATTAATTCACCAACTCAAATACACCATAAGGAGGTTCCACTACAAAAAAATCAGTTTTTGCGACGGAAAAAATCCGTCGCAAAAAGGGTATTTCCGTCGCAAAAACGTATTTGCAACGGAATCAGTCCGTCGCAAAAAATGTCGTCACAATTGCGACAGAAACGAAATTCCGTCGCAAATTGCGACAGATACAACATTCCGTCGCAAATTTGCGACGGATATATTTTCATATAATTTGCGACGGAAAAAAAAACCGTCGCAAATTGGAAATTTGCGAAGGATATTTTTCCGTCGCAAATTTTAAATTTGCGACGGAATAGTATTCCGTCGCAAATGTCGATTTGCGATGATAATTTTAAATCGCAAATCACTTTTTTTATATTTTCAATTTTTTTTATATTAGCGACGGATGTTTAATTCCGTCACTAATTTTTTTTTATAAAATAATTATTTTTATTTTTTTTAAATGTTTATTCCCATTGCAAATTTTGTTTTTAAATTTTGTTTTTAATAAATTTTTTGAAAAAATAATTAAAAACATTTAAAATTTAAAAATATAATAGTAAACCGTATATGATTAAAATAACAATCGAAATAGTTTACATAGATAAAATAAAATATAAATAATATTGTTTAAAACAAAAATCTACTAAAGTATAGTCTAAACAAAGCAAAGACATCATCATCATTGTCGTCACCACCATCACCATAATCGAGTCGCTCCGTACCCTTGTCTTTCATTAGGGACTTAAGTTGAAGCCGCATATGGTTCATCATCTCCGTTTGTTGCTGGAGCAACACCGCCGCCTCATCATCTCCTCGCTCTGGAGCATCTGCGCTTGATCATCTCTTGTTCCCCGAGTCATCCGCCGCTTCATCATCTCCTGCTCTTGAGTCATCTCGTCATCATCATCTCCCGTTCTCGAGTCATTTGCTTTGTCGTGTCCGGTTAAGCTCCTCCACCAATGCCTTCATCTTCTTTATCTCATATGCAAAAAATATTACGAAATACGTTTATTTTTTCAACATCATTTAAATGGACAAATGAATGAAAATGTAACAATTAGTAGCAAATGTTTACCTACGAAACACCTTCATCGCCGCGATAAGGAGCGCTTCGTTTGCTTCGATCGGCTAGCGAGGCACCTACCCGAAGACTCTCCCTTTCTTGTCAAATCCTCCTGTAGCCCGAAAGAAGAGATTCTCATTGTCGACCGAGACGATGCGGGTCGGCCCCACTCTGCGAGTCTCTATCCCGCGACGCAGCTTCCCGAAAGGTTTCCTACAAGCACAAAAATACAGGAGAAATAAGGCATGTGAAATGAAATAAATATTGCAAAGCATGAAACAAATAATATGCAATAAATGTCTCACCGCTACTTGCTTCGCCTTGTTGTTAATCCAGCGCCTCTCACTCCCTTCAGATTGCTGGGAATGGGTTCGCTCAAAGGTAGCCCAATCAAGTGACGTGCGGAACTTCCCGACTCTTCCCGCAAAATACAAATGATGACCTACAAAATATTGAATACTTAAATAGAAAATAATGTATACTCACAAGTTTGCGTCGATGCTCACTAAATGGAATGGATCCGCCAACATATGACGGTCCTTCGATTTTGGCCCTATTTTGCTTATTTTTCTCACTTTTGTTGAGAAACTTCGGATCGTTGGTCCATTGTTGAATTAATTCCTCTGCGGTCCGGGTTGAATCCAATTTTGCTTGCCTCTTTGCCTTCTCAACTTATAACACCTCTCGCAACCACCGGCCTCCTTTGTAGTTATAAGCTTTTTTCAGATCTTCACGATGTTTAGGCAACGTGCTATACTGATTCTGCAAATCAATAATGAACAATTAGTGCTCTAAATTTTAAAACCGCTTGATGATAAAACACACAACTTACCAAGAACTCTTCGAACCAACGATCACGATTCTCCTTAGGGATCTATGTCCAACCGCCCCAAGGCCGATTGAAATTACGGAATATTTGACGCGAGATCCAATCCACAACCTCATTATAAGGGTAAAATCGAAGGCGGAGGACGAGATGCAAATATTAGCATAAAAACCGAAGGTAGAAAATCGTAACATAACGGTAACTTTACATTACTTACTCGTGCTCCCCTCCGGACAGATGTACCCAAAGCTTCCCCGTCAGATCTATCGTTCCCCAGATGGGTGTATCGGAGGAACTATCTTCTTCCCCAACGTGGCTCTGAGGCGACCCAGTGGGCTAAAGGAACGCATGTGAACTATTGAAGATATTTGTACATAGATGGTTCAAGAAAACTAAACATATGTAAATTAATCAGAAATCGTAAAGTAAAACCTGTTGTTGCCCTTGCTGTGAATCAGAGGCGGTAGACGGTGACGATGACATATGAACCGACGGTGAAGATGACAAATAAACCGACGGTGAAGATGACAGATGATTAAGTGGCGGCAACTGCGGGAACCCCGAGCCCTCGCCTACGAAGGGGCAGATGGCGTGGCCCTACCCCTCTAATAGGACGTGGTGAGGGCGACCACCACTACGTCCACTACCCGAACGCCCTCTTGTATGCTCCATCTCGAACACTCTTAAACATTATATCAAAATGTTTATAAATTTAAGAAATTTAATTAATATCACATTGGCAAATTAGGATATATGTATTATAATATATCGTCATAAACAAAGAACTAACACAAATCAATCGGACGATTCCTCTTCTTCAGCCTCAGCCTCCGTGCCTTCCTCTGAAGTCTCATAATCGTCGAACTCAGATTCACTATCAGAATAAATCTCGTCTGCCTTTCTTCGTTCGATTCCTCATCGTCAATTTGGATAGGAATCAACTCTAACTCCACAATAGAATTGAACAGTTGCTTGGTACATCGTCGTCGACAATGTATATGGGCAGTAAATGTTCCGCATCGCTTGGAACGGTTCCGTCATACCGTTATTTGTTTCCGACTCTTTGGACTTGGGTATAATATTTCGTGCTTTGGTTTTGATAACTCCCCTCCACCCTTGACGTGATGTGGGGTATAATGTATAGTACACTTGTTCCGTTGAGCAAGGATAAATGGGTCATAACCAACCGTATATCTCCTTGTCCAGTGGACCTCAACATTTCCATATATGTCCACTTTTGTCCCACGCGGACCGTTATCAAACCACTCACATTTAAAAAGGGTCACCACTTTGTCCCACGGGTAATTCAGCTGAATTATGTCAATTAACTTCCTCGTAGTAGTCGGCCTCCACCCCGTCACCTTGGCCACCTCGACAACATACACCGTAATTGCAACATATTGTACTTGCGTTCGCTTCAACAAGATAAAACCGATACCCATTGATTAAATATTTTTTGCACCGGGTAACAACTATTGCAGCTCCATGAGATAAACTCCATGCAACTTCGGTTGGATCTTTTGGATTTTTCACGAAGTAACGTTGAAACCATTTAGGAAACTCGGAGGTCGTGAATTGATCAATTGCGGAATCCGACATTAAAGGATTTTCTGATCGGACCCAATTAGAGAAGTAACTGTACGGGAAAAAAATGAAGTTAATATTTTAATACTTACCGTAATAACGAAAAAAAGCAAAAGAAAGCTTACTTTAAATACGGGCGACCTCTTCACGGTTGTTTAGAATGTACCACTCCGCTACTATCTTATCGTTCCCTTCCGAGTTGACCTCCAACGTT
Organism: Acacia acuminata; assembly: GCA_019022655.1. Taxonomy (NCBI): domain Eukaryota; kingdom Viridiplantae; phylum Streptophyta; class Magnoliopsida; order Fabales; family Fabaceae; genus Acacia; species Acacia acuminata. The sequence goes on along the minus strand of JAFJYI010000028.1, from coordinate 2,444,275 downwards.
TTCCCAAGACTCGGCACTGGAAAATTAAATATTGAATTTTGTTTGCTCGTGTCACCGCCATCATCATTGCGAGGTACCCTTCTCCATCTTGATATCATTTCGGGGGATAGTAGTATGACGCAAATTTTGTCGCCTCTTCGACTAGGTACGCCTCGTGATAGATCCTTCAACATACCTTGAATTTTTTATCTTCTTCTTAAGTGTGCGTAAAAACCTACAATGGACAATGAGAGAGTATTAATAAACTAAAGTACCATATCCGTCAATTAATAAAAGTGTGAACTAAATATATATTACCTCTCAAACGGATACATCCACCTATATTGTTGTGGCCCTCCTACCTTTGCTTCGTATGCCAAGTGAACAGGCAAATGTTCCATTGAGTCAAACATGCTAGGAGGAAACACCATCTCTAATTTGCATAGCATTATTGGCATGCTCGTCTCAAGGTGCCGTAACTTTTCAACATTAAGCTCGAAGCTACGATTTCTCTAAAGAACATTAAAAATTCCGTCGAATAGACCATATATGCTTCGGAAGTGCTTTGAAGGCCCACGGCAACAATCTCTGGAAAAAACATGACAATCATGACTTTTCATCCCGAATAACTTCGCCTCGTGCATGTTGACACATCTTTTCAAGTTTGACGCATAACCGTCCGGAGTTTCAAGTTTTAACCCATTGTAACAACTCTAGATTCTGTTGTTTGTTGAATGTGTACGGCGCTCTAGGTTTGGAAGTCCGTCCGTGCCATTCTGCACCAAATGCAAATCGCCTTCTCGCAAATCACTTCTATGTCCAGTCTTGCGTTGGATCGTGTCCTTCGTCTTGCCCTTGGTGTCCATGACGGTGTACGAATATTGCAAAACACATTCCTCTCAATATGCATGACATCGAGATTGTGTCTTAACAATTGATCTTTCCAATATGGTAGCTCCCGAATATCTTTGCGTTTGTTCCAATGATGATGAACGCCGTATCCCTCAGGTTGGCTGGACGCAGCCCCTCTTCAACACTTTGAATGTACTTGACCCCGTCCCATACTTCTTGGCCACTTAAACGACAAGGTTGATCTGCGTGTTCGACCACACTCCGCATGAAGTCTTTTTTATTCCTCCTATACGGATGCTCCGGGGTGAACCGCCGGTGCTGTCAAACCAACAGACCTTGTGATCGTAATCCAAGGTAAAACCCATGTTTTGTTCAAGATATATCGGGCATGCAAGCTTCCCGACGTTTGCCGGCCACTCAACATACCATATGCGGGAAGTCATTTATCGTCCACATTAAGGCAGCCGCATGGTGAAATTTTGGCTCAACGATATATCATACGTAATAACCCCTTCACTCCACAACATCTTAAGCTCGTCTATCAAAGGCCCGAGGTACACATCTATCTTCTTTTTGGGGTTGGATGGCCCGGGATTAACGCGTTAAGAAACAAAAACTCTCTTCTCATGCACATAGAAGGTGGGAGGTTGTACGGTGTCACAATGACAGCCAACATGAATAAATCCCGCCCGTCTTGTCGAAAGGAGCGAACCCGTCCGAACATAGACCAAGACGGACATTGCGGGGATCCCTAGCAAAGGAAGGATTCGCCTCGTCAAATTTTTGCCAAGCTTCGGCATCGGATGGATGCGTCACAAAGTTTTCATCCCTATGATGCTCCCGGTGCCATCTCATATGAGCAGCTGTTTGTTCTGATGCATACAATCTCTGAAGTCTGGGCACGAGAGGAAAGTATGTCATCTTGCTTAATGCCTGACGGGTCGTTTTCCTTCCAATCCTCACAACTTTATATCTGTCATGTCCGCAAAATTTACAGTTGGTCAGCTCAGCATCATCCTTGTAATACAACATACATCCTATGGGGCAGCAGTGGATTTTTTGACATCCAAGGCCCAACTCTTTCACCTTTTTTTTTGCTTGATAAAAATCCTTCGGCAAATTATTGTCGTTCGGAACAACCTTACTCATGATCTGCATCATTTCATTATAATTCCTCTCACTCATATGGTGATCGTCTTCAAGCTTAGTGTTGCTAGGGTAGCCGATAGCGATGAATATTCACTATTTTCAAAGTGTTCGCAACCTTCCCATAACGGACGTTGCGCTTCTTGAAGCATTTTATAGAACCTATCGGCTTCCGGATGAGGATCCTCTCCCATGTATGATGGTTGAGTATGTGTATCGGTCTCTTCTCCCATGTATGACGGTTCAGCATGAGTAATGGGATCGAAATATTGGCCGATCGACGGTCCCGGCGTCCATAACCAGGCCGCTCATATTGATTAAGGTTGTCTCGATGACTACCGTCCCGAAATAACCTCTCGGTGTCCGTCGGACTTCGCCATGACATTCCCAACACTCATAATCCTTCATGAATACCTTTTTACACAAATGGATTTTGACCGTCTCCGAATCTTCAAATCTTAAACACCTACATTTGGCACACGGACAACTGATCGCCCTACTTGAATGAGGTGAATGTGCCAAAGCAAAATTGATGAACTCTTTCAAACCCGCCAAGAATACTTGAGTTAGTTGTCTTCTCTCAGTTAAACGATTGTACATCCAACTCCTATCATGATTGTCTTCCATACTTCCTAGCTAGTTCAGTTACTAACCTAATTAACATCTCAATATGCCACAAATATATATAAGTAACCAATACAATTAGCCACTTGTATCAACCAATTGCCATTTAGTCAAGAAAGTGAAAAACAAACACATGCATTGAACAAAGAACATATCCCAAAGAAGCAACCGTAGAGAATGAGGATAGCACACCAATATGGGGACATGGTTGTGGAGGGGGCAAACAAATTATAGAACACTATAAGTATTTTGGAGTTTCTAACATATAAAGATTATTTAAGACTTAATCAAATTTATATAATGTGCAAAATCAACTTTATCTTTTATATTTATAATTACCTATTTATCTAAATAGTATTTTGTAATTTTGTTTTATACATTATCAATTTTATTGTATAACTTGTTAAAGATAGATTCAAATAAAAAATTGAAACGGAATATTTTAAAAAAAAAATTTATTGCCCTATCCCTAGATATCATTTCTAAACACTTCACTTTTCTAATTTCAACACCATCCTATTATAGATTTATGTATCATTACCAACTAATAAATAATCTTAATTTTATCACACCAAAATACATTGCATTAATATTTATATTGCCCCTCTAAATACTTAATAGACTTTAATTATTAACAAAATTATAACCTAAATAAATAATAATGTTAAATTATTACCTATTTATTTAGGAGAAATAAATATGACTAATTTTTTCAATTTTTATCTATACTAATTTCACATACTAAATAATGTGGTGAAAAAAAGGGAGCTTACCTAAGGGGAGGGTGGCGGAGGGCGAGAAGAAAACCGCGACAAGAGAATCCAAGGATCGTGGAGACCTATTTATTCAAGAGTAATAAATATGACTAATTTTTTCAATTTTTATCTATATTAAATTTATCATAATAAATAATCTGGTGAAAAAAAAGGGAGCTTACCGGAAGGGGAGGGTAGCCGGACGATGGAGAAGAGCACCGGTGACTGAAGAATGGCGACTATGGAGACGAGGGAGAGCTGTGGGGAAGGGGGAGGGCGTTGAAGGGGGAGGGAGCGGAGGGGAAGGGGACGGCGTTGAAGGGGGAGGGAGCCGAGGGGAAGGGGCGGCCGAGCCGGGGAGAGGGGGGGCGGCGGCGACCCGCCCGGGGGCGGGGGAGAGCTATGGGGAAGGGGGAGGGCGTTGAAGGGGGAGGGAGCCGAGGGGAAGGGGAGGCCGTTGAAGGGGGAGGGAGCCGAGGGAAGGGGGCGGCTGAGCTGGGGAGAGGGTGGGGGCGGCGGCGGCTGCTGGGGCGGGGGGAGAGCTGTGGTTTTGTGGGTGGGGGTTGTCGGGGCGAGGGCGAGCGAGGGAGAAGGAGATTAAATTTTACGATTTTGTCGCAAAATCACTTTTTGCGACGGAAAACTATTTCCGTCGCAAAAACCACCGACACTTGCGACGGATTCCAAATCCGTCGCAAGATGTCGCAAAAGGCCGCATTTAGCGACGGATTTCAAATCCGTCGCTAAGTTTTGCGACGGTTTGAAATCCGTCGCAAAGCCGGAAGTTGGCGGCCTTTTGTGGCCGCATTTAGCGACGGATTTCAAATCCGTCGCTAAATTTTGCGACGGATTTGAAATCCGTCGCAAAAAGCCGGGAAGTTGGCGGCCTTTTGGCGCCATTTAGCGACGGATTTCAAATCCGTCGCTAAATTTTGCGATGGATTTGAAATCCGTCGCAAAAGTCGGGAAATTGGCGGCCTTTTGGCCGCCATTTAGCGACGGATTTGAAATCCGTCGCAAAAGCCGGGAAATTGGCGGCCTTTTGGCCGCCATTTAGCGATGGATTTCAAATCTGTCGCTAAATTTTTGCGACGGATTTGAAATCCGTCGCAAATTAGTGACTGTTCGCCTCGCAAGTGTACGAGTTTCGCAAGTAATAAAGTGAAAAGTAAAGTATCGTTCCCACGAGGATTTGTTTAACAAATTGGTCAAGCAAGAGGCTTAGTGAATTTCATCAAGTTGAGCTAGAACAAAGTTTTGATTTGGAAAGAGAATTTTTAAAGACTATTTCTAAAACTTAGAATTGATAAAGGCAAATGACTTTTGACTTCAAGGATAAAAGAGCCTAGGATTCTTCTTCCCCTTTTGCATTTCATAAAACTTGGTCAAATACCTCTCTAGTAGCATTTCAATACATACATGTGTTAGTCTAAGGTTCACAAATACTTGACCCGCTCTCTCAAGTCAAAATCAAGTTTCTCTTCTCATTAAAATGCACAATCTCTTGCTACAATTAATGAGAATCAATCTTTAAGCAACAACCCTAATGTGACAATGCAAGGTTAGTAAATATATCTCTATTCTACCAACAAACCATCCATTTATCAAGTAAACTTCAAGACAAGCATGATTTCAATCAAGTTCTACACCTAGATTAGCTCTCTCGAGTCAAAACCTATGTGAATAAATCATCTAAATGGAGGCCAATCACTTAGAAGCATTAAGCCAAGGTTGAAATCAACACATGTGTATATTTATCTACCAAAAGAGAGGAATATTCAAGTTTTAATCCATACAAAGGGTAAGAAGAACCCTAGAATGAAAAGTTTAGCTACTCATATTCAAATACAAAGAGAGTCTAAGCAAAGAAACTGAATACATGAAGAAACTAGGAAGAAAAGAGAAGAAAAGAGGAAGAACCAAGGTGAAATCCCCAAAATCTCTCTTAAGTTGAGCACCCAAGCCTCCAAGATTGTCCAAATCTCTCTCCCAAGCTCTTCCCTTGTGTGCCCACTTGTTTCCTTAGGTCAAGAGTGTGTTTTTCGGCCCTTCCCTTTAGGTTAAATAGGGTTTTTCTGTTTCTGAAATGTAAAAACGCGCAGCTGTACTTTCTGCATTTTTTACGACTGGCTACGGCCAGTTGTGACTTTCCACGGAAAGTACTGGCTGCGGCCAGTTGTGACTTTCCACGGCCAGTTGCACAGGTTCTTCTAGCTTTGCACTGCTTCACCTCCTTTATTTCTTTCCTTGTTTCTTGATTCTTATAGAGCTTCAAAACTTGTCTCCTCTTCCTACAAAAGAGGAAGCAATTATCAATTCTCAATTGCATCATAAACTCCATAGTAACAAGAATTTCTTTGATTTTTGCCTCATACTTTGATATGCACATTTTCCTCTATGACTTCATTTCTATGCACATTTTGAACCAAAAATAGGTAAAAGGAGAGATAAAATGTGCTGGAATATTGTCAATTTCTAAGAGTTAACACACCCCCAAACTTAAATATTTGCTTGTCCTCAAGCAAAAACATGTATCTTCACTAAATTTCTTTAGTATTTGTCATTGATGCATGAATAAATTTATCCTCATCTACTGCTCAAGGAGTTATATAAAACAGAAATCAACTAAATATGCACAAATGGACACTCCATAGATTTAAAACATGTTTTTCAAGAATTTCCACATGTGAGTGTGTGAATGGAGTTGACATGTACTCCTTTTGCACCTGCTAAAGTTAAAAGCAACAATTCAAGTCATATAACTATACTCAAACAATCAATTCCATCATTCTCTAATTTCCTCCTCTTTTCTTCTAATTCACTTCACTTGACTTAAAAATCAAAGGACTTTTAAATTGTAATGGGCCAGGGGTTAAGGTTCTCAAAAGAAAAGGTAAAGGATAATCAACAAATACCTCAAGATAGATGATAACCACTTAAGGGATTTCTTCCTTTTCTCATTAAACACACTCCCCCAAACTTGAACCAAATTGATCTTTTCCATATCAAGCCTTCTTGAACTTTCTTTCTTTCTTTCTTTCTCTTTTTTTTATACACCTTTTTTTTTTTTGTTTTTTTATTGTTTTTTTTTTTTTTTTTTTTTGGCTTGATTTCTATACATTGTTGAACCCTTTTACTTTCTACATTCTTTTCTAATCATTTGACACTCTAATCATCACTATATTCCACAACCCCAATAAATTATCATCTATCTCAAAGCAAAGGAATCATGGTTTTTCACATTGGCTAAGGTAGGTAGATGTCGGTCTTTCAAAAAGAATCTACAATTGGTTTTTCAACAAGGCTCAAAATAAGGGTTCAAAGGGGAATAGAATCAATTAGGTAGGCTTGAAAGGCTCAATCGCATTTTATGAAGTGCCCTAATCCTTTCTTTAAATCTTATGAAATAAATCAAAAGCTTTGAAGAAGTCCAAAGATTATTTTGAAATCAACAGTTTGAAACAAAGGCATATAACCTAATTTGCCACAAAGCTCTTCAACAAAAACATCCGAAATAAAGTTCACTCCAATAGTGCTTTCTTAATTTGAAAATTCCTGAATGGCATGATTTATCACTACAATCCATCCATCAATACACATTAAACAAAATTTCCTATCAAACATAAAAGATTGAGCAGTAATTTCTATCATTGGATCATTCAAGCAACTTTGACAAATACCTAGAATTTCAATTCATTTTTAAAATTCTTCACAAACAAAAATTTAAGCATGAGAAATTTCAAACATTCCAACAATTTTCTTTCAAAAAACTGTTCAAAATTTTCATCGTGCACTCATGAAAGTTTCAAAATTTTCAGAATTGTAGCAAACTTTCACCCCAACTTAAAACGGACAATGTCCTCATTGTCAACTAAAAGAATGGGAAAGTAAAGAAGTAGCACTGTACCTAATTCAGCTCATATCCACAAGATTTACAAACTAACAATTGGGCCCTCGCAGACCGGCCACAACATTTTCAAAATTGCGCCATTACTAGCTATCAACAAATAGGATATTAACACACACAATGCAATTCATTGAAAGAGAAAATTATCTAAACCACTCAAACTAGCCATCGGTAGCTAGGAAAGTCGATTCACAAAGCTAACAAGAGTGTCAAATAGTAGAAGGATGGAAGTGAAGCGTTGCCATGAAGAGATTAGGGCTTGATGGAGATGGAGGAAATTACATTTAGGATTAGGGTTTTGAAATTGAGAATGAATGTGGTCCCATGGTGGGCGATTCATTGGGTAAAATGGGAATTAAATTAAACAACAAAGGGTGAAGTAGGAAGAGAAGGGAAAAAAAGTAAATTTTTTTTTTTTTAAAAAAGTAAAATTTAAAAAAAAAATTGGTTTTCTTTTTAAAAAAAAAATTAATTAATTTTTTTTTTTTGAATTTTTTTAATATATATATATATATTTTTTTTGAAAACGAAAATATTAAAAAAAAAAATTTATTTATTTATTTATTTATTTTTATTTAAGAGAGCCACTTTCCACTAGTTGGAACTTTCTGCGGAAAGTGAACACGAGAGCACTTTCCACGGCCAGTGGAAACTTTCCGCGGAAAGTGACACAGAGAGCACTTTCCACGGCCAGTTGGGACTTTCCGCGGAAAGTGACACAGAGAGCACTTTCCACGGCCAGTGGGGACTTTCCGCGAAAAGTGACACAGAGAGCACTTTCCACGGCCAGTGGGGACTTTCCGCGGAAAGTGACACAGAGAGCACTTTCCACGGCCAGTGGGGACTTTCCGCGGAAAGTGCTGCTGTCAAAAACAAAACCAAACAGCAGAATTTGCAAAACACAAGAAACATTCCCAAATACCACAAGAATCACCCAATAAACTTTATACCAATCATTATCAACCAAATTACTCAAGATCAAACACTTTAACCCATCCAAGACCATAAGGCACACATGAATAGCAAGTTTTTGCTGTCAAAGACAAAACAAAACCAGCAAAATTTCAAAACACAAGGATCATTCCCAAATGCCACAAAAATCACCCAATAAACTTTATACCACCCAATATCAACCAAATTACTCAGGATTAAGCACTTTAAACCATCCAAGACCATAAGGCACACATACGCACATATTCATAGGGAATACCACAACACATCAAATTTTGAGCATTCAAGTCATAGTCACAAGTGGATTTCACATAGAGAATCAACCATATGATCAAAATAGCCACAAGTATTACTCAAAATCAACTATTCAGCACAATTTCACGCTAGAATCATATATATATGAGCTTAGAGTCAAATGAACTTCCCTCAAAAGCATTTCCTTTATAGCTCATGCATTCTTCCTCCTTCATAAATACTCCTCACAAACCCGCAGTCCAATGCTAAGTTGGGTACCTTTTCTTCCTACAAAACAAAAAGATCAAACATAAACCTACTAAAGAAAAATAAAGACATACACACACAAAAGGAAAAGATTTGGTTTAGAGCTTGGGTTGCCTCCCAAGAAGCGCTTAGTTTATAGTCTTTAGCTTGACTCTTCATGGTGGTCACTCCTCATTAAATAAGTAGATAGTGGACACCAGCCTATCCACATCTCCGCCCCAATAATGCTTCAATCGTTGACCATTAGCCTTGAATTTTTCACCCTTCTCATTTTCCAGCTCCACATCACCAAATTTAGATGCTTGAACCACAGTGAATGGGCCGGACCATCGAGATTTTAGCTTTCCGTAAATAGACTCAACTTGGCCTTATAAAGGAGCACCCTTTGACCGAGGTTCAAAACTCTTGGTTATAACTTTGTTTGTCATGATCCCGCTTGGTCTTCTCCTTATATACCCTTACATTCTCATAGGCATTTAGGTGAAATTCATCTAACTTATTGAGTTGAAGTCGCCTTTTCTTCCTCACAGCTTTAGGATCAAAATTTAGCTTTTTGACAGCCCAATAAGCTCCATGCTCCAATTCCATCGGTAAGTAGTATGCTTTCCCGAAATAAGTATGCTTGAGATGAGAAGGTAATGGCTTCAACTCTAGAATCGGAGGAGCTTCAATAGAAGGCTTCAATGGGGTATTTAAGGCATCAGACACCTTAAGTGGTTCAAAAGTCCTCGGTCTAGAATGAGGAACCTGGGTTAAAATGAAGGATTTCTCCAACAAGATCTCCATCAAACTTCTCAAAGCTCTTCTCACCAATCAAGAATGCCTCTGAAGGGTCTTTGATCATGGAAGCATATGATTCTTGAGGAATAACTTCATCTAACATATCTACAAAAGAACATTGAGCTGAATCATCATGAAATTTCAAGCCCTTTTGCATGTTGAATATCACTTGCTCATCATCAACCCTCAAAGTGACCTCACCCTTCTCTACATCAATGAGAGTCCTTGCGGTGGCTAAGAATGGACGCCCAAGGATTAGAGGAATTTTCCAATCAACTTCACAATCAAGCACTACAAAATCTGTGGGAAGATAAACTTGTCAACTTTCACTAGGACTTCCTCAATGATTCCTCTAGGTTTAGAAATGCTACGATCGGCCAAGAGAAGAGTTACCGTAGTAGGTCTTGGCTCTCCCAAGCCCAATTGGTTGAAAATAGCTAGAGGCATCAAGTTAATACTTGCACCCAAATCACAAAGAGCCTTACCATTAAAGTTGGTCCCAATGTTGCAAGGGATGTAGAAGCTCCCTGGATCTTTAAGCTTAGCCGGTAACTTCCTTTGAATGACCGCACTACACTCTTCAGATAATGCCACAGTCTCAAACTTCTTAGATAAAACATCTTTAAGGAACTTAGCATATTTAGGCATGCTCTCCAAAGCTTCAAAGCAAAAGGAATATTCACATGGAGTTGTTTGAACATGTTCACAAACTTTTTGAATTGAGCATCTTCCTCCTTCTTCTTGAATCTTTGAGGAAAAGGTAGTGGTGGCATAAAAGTAGGAATGGTTGGCTTTCTCTTTTTCTCATCATTCATCTCTTGCTCCACCTTCTTTTGTTTGCCAACATCTCGCAAACTTTCTTCAATTTGCTTTCTCTTCTTAGTGACATCTTCTTCCATTGCACTTTCTTCATCAACATCAACAATCACTTGATCATCTTGCTTTGGTCGAGGAGTACTTGAGCTAGGCACATCGTGGTAGTAATTTGTCACTTCTCAAGTTAATGGCATTGCATTCCTCTTTTCCAACTCGTTTTGGATTAGGAATGGTGTCACTAGGAAGACCGCTTCGGACATAACATTCATTTGTGTTGCTAATTGCCCCATTTGCACTTCAAGATTTTTAATAGCCGTTTCATGGAGAGAAAAAGTAGCTTTAGAAGATTCTACTTCACAAGATTCGAGCTAGCATCTTGTCCATTTTAGACTCCTCTTCCTTAATAGGAACACCTTGATTGCATTTGAAAACCAGGTGGAATAGGCTTTGTGCTAGATGCCGATCCATGTGCTTGATTCAAACTATTACCTTGACTCCAAGAAAAATTGGGATGAGTTCTCCAAGCACTATTGTAGGTTTGTGAATAGGGGTTGCCTTGAGGATTTTGAAACTTGCCCATGTAGTTGACAGATTCAGTAGCCATGTAAAGAGGACATTGGTCAGGCATATGGACATCATGGCATTGATCACATGCAATTGGTGTAGCATGAATAGAATGCACACCTTGAGAAGTGCTCTTTTGCATTTGAGACTCTAGCACATCAAAACGCTTATTCAAAGAGGATAAGAGAGTTGCAATTTGTGAGGAAGAGTCTTCTTTTGCATTAGGCATGGTCTGGTTAGTCCTCCTATCATTGCCTTGAGTATTGTTTGCGCATACAATTGATCCAACAATCGAATCACCTCATTCACAGAACATTCCGGTATCCTCCATTGGTCATAGAATCAACCATTGCTTTAGATTGAGGATTAAGTCGAGTACAAAAAATTTGGACTACAACCCATTTGTCCACCCCATGATTAGGGCATTGCTTCATTAACATCTTATATCTCTCCCAAGGCCGTAAAGATGCTCATCAAATGGATATTGTTTAAAGCTTAGAAATTCATCCCTAGCTTCCACAGTTTGTCATCGAGAAAGAATCGAGCCCTAAACTTAGCTTCAAGATCGGCCCAAGAATGGATAGATCCTTCGGAAGATTGTTGAACCAGTCTCTAGCCTTGCCTTGTAGAGAAAGAGGAAATAACCGTAGCTTCAAAACATCTTGGGGAACTCCATTTTGCTTGAAAGAATCACACACTTCCAAGAAGTACATCAAGTGCTTGTTGGCATCTTCATTGTAAAGACCATGGAACATCCCATGCATTTGAAGCATTGTTATCATAACCGGCTTGATCTCAAAGGTACGTGCTTGCATGTCCGGCATCCGAATGCAAGATTGAGGGCCTTGCATATTCCGACTAGCAAAGTCATTGACCCGTGCTCTATCATATTCATCATCTGCCATGGCTTCGGATGCAGATTCAACCTCTTCTTCAATGAGAGTTTCTTCTTCAATGAGAGGCACTTCATCAATGAGAGGCACTTCGTCAAGTACCACTACCAATCCGTCCGGATGCAAGTTTTGCATATAAGAAAATGGTACCTACAAGAGAAACAAGCAAGAGCAAGTATCAACCTAAAACAAAAAATCAATAAAGGAAAGAGAAAATAAAAATTGTAAACCTAACTAAAAGCTCAAGCGAAATTTACTAACACAAGCCAAAGGTTGACCAAAGGATTTGTTTGCACAAATCCCCGTAACGGCGCCAAAAACTTGTTCGCCTCGCAAGTGTACGAGTTTCGCAAGTAATAAAGTGAAAAGTAAAGTATCGTTCCCCACGAGGATTTGTTTAACAAATTGGTCAAGCAAGAGGCTTAGTGAATTTCATCAAGTTGAGCTAGAACAAAGTTTTGATTTGGAAAGAGAATTTTTAAAGACTATTTCTAAAACTTAGAATTGATAAAGGCAAATGACTTTTGACTTCAAGGATAAAAGAGCCTAGGATTCTTCTTCCCCTTTTGCATTTCATAAAACTTGGTCAAATACCTCTCTAGTAGCATTTCAATACATACATGTGTTAGTCTAAGGTTCACAAATACTTGACCCGCTCTCTCAAGTCAAAATCAAGTTTCTCTTCTCATTAAAATGCACAATCTCTTGCTACAATTAATGAGAATCAATCTTTAAGCAACAACCCTAATGTGACAATGCAAGGTTAGTAAATATATCTCTATTCTACCAACAAACCATCCATTTATCAAGTAAACTTCAAGACAAGCATGATTTCAATCAAGTTCTACACCTAGATTAGCTCTCTCGAGTCAAAACCTATGTGAATAAATCATCTAAATAGAGGCCAATCACTTAGAAGCATTAAGCCAAGGTTGAAATCAACACATGTGTATATTTATCTACCAAAAGAGAGGAATATTCAAGTTTTAATCCATACAAAGGGTAAGAAGAACCCTAGAATGAAAAGTTTAGCTACTCATATTCAAATACAAAGAGAGTCTAAGCAAAGAAACTGAATACATGAAGAAACTAGGAAGAAAAGAGAAGAAAAGAGGAAGAACCAAGGTGAAATCCCCAAAATCTCTCTTAGGTTGAGCACCCAAGCCTCCAAGATTGTCCAAATCTCTCTCCCAAGCTCTTCCCGGACTAGACCGGACCGACTAATTGGGCTGGACCGGGTTCAGGACCAAGTTTTCAATCTACATGGTTTAGTCTTGTCTGGCCCAAATCATATATTTTTTATTAAAAAAAATTGAGTGGGCCTACAATTAACTTCACCCTCATTACAAATAATAAAAATTTAATTTAAAAAAAAGAGAGTCTATTTTTCACCCACTACTCATGTGACCCACAGTCCCATACCCTCATCCCCACTCCATCTCGCCTCCCTCACCAACTGCCGTTTTCAAGAGCTGGCCAATCTTGCTCCATCCTCGCTTCCCTTGCCCTTAATCTCTTGACCGCCGTTGTTAATCACTCACCTCGCCGGCAATCCCTCCAGTCTGCCGCTGCTTGTGTTGATCCTCTTGGAGTGGCTCCCTCTGGTTCTCTTCTCAATCAACATCCCTCCCTCTAGTTTTCTTTTGATTTTTTGGCTTAATCTAGTGGGAGATGCTGATGAAGAATAGTTTATTGTTTTCTTTAGATTTTCTTCGGTTTTTTTTTTTGGGGGATTAATTATGTGTCTATCTCCTCTTATTCTTTGGTTGGTGTGAACTTAAAAAAAAAAAAAAAAAAAAAAAAAAAAAAAAAAAAAAGAAAAAAAAAAAGAGGTCCTAGACTATCAGACCACTCCACCAGTCTGGTGGACCAAGTTTGGTTCGACACGAGTTCAGGTTGTTACTTGAACATACCTGACCTCAAGCTTCATTTTTCAGCCTGAGGTCTTAATCAGACCAGACCTCAAGTTAGCCTCTCCAATCTTGTCCATACTCATCCATAACACTAGGATAGTATAGTGAAAAATGGGTCGTACTACGCTTGCATACTTAGGCCCAAAAGCATTACGACATGCTGCATAGGCCTAGCTAAGTATTCAAGACTGTGGCCTATAATTCGTAAAGTATCCTCCAAATGTATATTTGTATTTTGGGCGTTCAATAGATGGGCTCCAAAACCACAGTGTAGCATATTGAATCTGAACATTTTATTTTGTGCGTTCCTACACTTGACTGATCTCATGAAAAGTGACATAAATGTCTTTGGGAAAATATTAGTGAGGTTTCAAGGAAGAGGAAAAAAATTTAAAAAGTCTCAATCTCAAATCCCCTATTGATATTAATTATAGAATTCTAATATCAAAAAAATCTTATTGACAAAATAGTTTTTCATGTTGTTAAAATTCCCCTATAAAAATATTGTTGTTAAAATAGCTTTTCATGTTATCAAAATGAGTTTTCCTGTTGTCAAAATTTTTCCGAGTTTTTCCTCCGGCGTGTAGAATTTTAGAAACTTGTAAAATTTTTGGCAACATGAAAAGCCATTTTGACAACATAAAAAACCATATTGGCAACAATATTTTTCATAGGGAAATTTTAACAATAGGAAAAGCTATTTTGATAACATGAAAAGCCATTTTATAGGAATTTGGAGTTAGGACTTTTTGATATTTTTTCTCTTTTTTAAGACTTTACTGATATTTTCCCAATGTTTTTCAAGCTCACATCGCACTTCATCTTTGATGAAGACCTATGTCATAACGGGCTTGGGATTCACAATCAACAATTATATCCAAATAATACATACATACATATATATACACTTGAGGGGTGTTTATTTGGATTCCTAAGCTAACTAAAGATAAAAAATTCTATTAACAAGAAGAAAGTTTTGGGTTTTCTTTCTACAACAACTTTGGAAAAAAAAAAAAAATCATTAAATACCACATTGTTTTTTTTTTTTAAAAAACGATGGATAATGAATGGAAATGAGGGTATATGAGAATAAAAAACTTAACAGAGAGATAACAAATGGAAAGCATTCCCTTGATAGGTCATTTTATCTAGACCCCTTTTTGGAGACGGTTTAAAAAATGTGATTGTTAGTATTTTTGTAAATACATATAAAGTTTTAGACCAGTTCTACATACAATAGGTAGAAAATATACTTTTAAAATCAGTTGTTTTTATAACCAGTCTAAAAAAGTATTAAAATATTTTTTTATAAAAATAAGATTTACAGGTTCTTAGACCTCTTTTGCATACAACCAGTCTAAAATATATTTTTTAAACTGAGTGTTTATACAATTGGTCTAAAAATATTAAAAATATTTTTTTAAAAAAATATATATATTTACAAGATTTTATACCGGATGTTGTGAAATTTGGTCGATAAGGTGATTTATAACCTAAAAAATATTTATAGACTTCACTTGGCCATCCTTCTAAACTAAATATCATGATCTTTGCGTCTTCTCATCTTTGTTTGCCATTTTCTTGAAGCTATGCCCTTCCTTGTCTCTCACAAGACCACACTCATGATCTATTCTCTATATACTTCAAGAGCAACAACTTCTCTAGTTTAATTGGATGACTTCCTCAACACTAGTTTTCTTCTCCACACTTGTCTTCGTGTCGTTTTGTGTCCTGTGTGCATGTTTTTTGCTTCTTGCTTGCTGGCTTCCAGAGGCGGAGCCAAAAATTGCAGTTACGGGGGGGCGAATTTTATATAATAGAATCCAAGTGTTTATGAAATTATATTTTAGCCCCACAAACATTTCAATATTTCTATTTTAGTCCTTTCACTATCAAAATAATAGGGACTAAACTGAAAACATTAAAATTTTATAAGGTAAAAATATAATTTTATAAAAATCTGGGTCTTTATCTATAATTTTAGAGGAGGCGGGGCCACCCCTAGCACCCCCTGCCTCCGCCCCTGCTGGCTTCCAAATCTATTTTTGTCACATGTAGATATGTGCTTTTTGTATCCAAATCTATGGTATCCGAACTTCTCATCGCTTGTCGTATCCAAATCTATATTTGTCTCAGCCGCAGCTAGGTTTGTTCTAAGATAATGTATCAAATTCCTTTTTATTGTTGTTTTAGTTTTATCAATATATTCTTGTTAGAAAACTTGAATGTATCATCTCTTTGGATATAATATTTTGGGTTAAGGGGCAAAAATATATATATATATATATATATATGCTTTTTTCGGAGGCACGCTTAACCTAAATGCTTTTTTTAGGTGTAAAAGTGACTACGTAGTTACAAATTAGGTGCAAAAAAACGTTTGACTATTAAGTTTGACTTTTTTGCTGATTGGAGATGACGTGACTTTCAAGGTGCAAAAATACACATGTGGTTTGGCCAAAAGAGTGTCCAACACCAAGTGCTTTTTTAGGTGTAAAAATACCATTTGATCGTTATTTTGATTTTTTTCTTATCTTTTTAGTATCAGTCAATATCTTGAAGTATTTTTTTATACCAATCAGTATCATGAGATATTTTTTCAAGATCATGAAGTATTTTTCCAGTACCAGTGAATACCCTCAAGTATTTTTTTAGTACCATTCAGTACCCTAAAATATTTTTTTCAAGATCAGAAAGTATTTTTTCAATACCAATCACTATCCTAAAGTATCTTTTTAGTACCAATCAGTATCCTGAAGTATTTTTTTAGTACTAATCAGTATCTTAAAGTATTTTTTTTAGTACCAGTTAGTACCATGAAATATTTTTTCAATATCTAAAATAATTTTCCAAGTTCATTAAGTATTTTTTCAGTACCAGTCAGTATCTTAAAGTATTTTTTTATTGTCAGTCAGTATCTTGAAATATTTTTTCAAAATCCTTTATTTTAGGTTACTAACTGCACTAGTGCAAAAAAGGGTTTTAAGACTGCCTCATTTAGACCGGACTATCCACGACCCGGTCTTAAAGGTATGACTAGTGGCAGTTTTGTAAATATAAAGAACTTCTTATACCGGATCATTTTTTCATAGGTCTTAAATATAGTATTCAGACCGTTAAAAAAACAACCGTCTTAAAAATGTTATTAAAAAAATTGAAATATCAATTACTTTATGGAGAAATCTCATACAAATGGACTAATATTTTCTCGCTCACCAAAATAATAAGGAAAAATTTAAATATAAAGGTAATAAAGTTTTAAGACCGAACATATTTAATATCCGGTCTTAAAAATTTTCTTTTAAGATCGGACATAAATTACGGCCGGTACAAAATATAGAGAAAGATTAAATAAAAAATTAATTAATTTTAAGACCGGAGTTATATAAAGACCGGTCTTAAAGGTTAACTTTTAAGACCGGCTTTTAATTTGTCCGGTCTTAAATGTTAAATATTAAGATCGTCTCTTTATTTATCCGGTCTTAAAAGTTAAATATTATAATTGTTAAATCTCTTGTCTTAATAGTCTTCCTTTAAATAGAAATGTTGACTCGCTTTTCAGACAAATCTTTATGGTTCAAGACAACCGAGGTTTTGGCGTTCTGCTCAAGCTAGGTCCTTCGTTGTCGTCGTTTTTACCTCTCCTAGTTTTGAGCAAAGATTATTATCGGTTTCCCTTTTCTTTTCTTTTTTCTTTTTTTTCGGAAAAAGAAGGAAGATAATGAAAAGGATACGAAAATATTCAAATCGGGCGAGGTAAAACCGACGACAACGATGGTCCAACCTTGAGAAGAATTGTCACTGTGTTTGTTTTTATTCGAATAAGGTAAACGATGTTTTTTGTTTTTTGTTTTGTATGGTCTTAATTGTATTTTGTGAATTTTTAATGTTGATCACACGAGGACAATGTTTTGTTTGTTTCTTTTTTGTCGAAAAAAAAAGAACATAATGAAAAGGACAAGGCGATCGAATATGAAAAAAAAATTATTTATCATTTTTTTAATGCTGCCCGGTGAGGGGCAGCAGTAGTACAGACAAAAAAAAAAATCTACTCCTCCCCATCATTGTCGGAGGGGAGGGAGTCGTCGGAGAGGTTGGAGACGTCTTCATCTGAAGGATGGTACTCAACATCATGGGCGTCGAGTACCGTGGTCAGCTTGTTGTTGACGGCGTGATAGACCTGAAAGAGTTGGCCCAAGCGTCGGTCTATATGATCGACGCGGCCAGGAGGTGCTGCATCATCTATCTGAAGGTTGGGTCCGGAGGCAGCAGAGGAGGGTACAAAGGAGGAAGAGGATTAATAGGAAAAGGAGGACCTAGTGGTGGTTGAGGACCTCGTGGTCATGGAGCAGCCATTACGGTGGAGGTTGTACAAGTGATGGAGAAGAATGTGAAGAAAGTAAAGTAACAACGGGTTTAAATAGAGAACCCATCTTGAACAATGTGAAACGCCGGAAACTTTAATGAGGAGACGCATAGTTCATCAGAATACGAGGAGACGCCTAGTTGGGAAGCTTATCTGGAAGCCCAAGAGACTTTGAATCATTCATTTGAACGAGTGTAAGGATACGACTTTGCTTTTGAAAAAATTGAACTTTTAATACCGGATATTGTAAAAGATCTGTTCTTAAAAGTAATTTTTTTAAGAAAAAATTATTTACTTTTAAAAAAATTGAATCGAAAAAAGATAAATGAATTTTAGGACCGGATACAAGATAAAAGGTCGGTCTTAAAAGTAATTGAATTGATTGAAAAAATAAATATTAGACTTTTAAGACCGTATATATTATAAAAGGTAGATCTTAAAAGTAATTGAATTGAAAAAAAAAAATAATAGAATTTTAGGACCGCATATTTATAAAATCCGCTCTTAAAGTAGTCATCAATTCCATCTCTCTCTGCTCTCTCTCGCCTTTATTAATTCCTCTTTAGGACCGGATGTTTTATAAAATTCCGGTCTTAAAATTAAATGAATAATAAAAAGTTAGGACCGGAGTATGATAAACCTCCGGTCTTAAAAATTTCATTATATATTTAGGACCGGCTACTTTATAATTCACCGATCTTAATAAAATAATAAATACTTAAACATGTCTCTCCCGCGTGGAAAATTAAATTTCCCTCTCTAAAAGTCTCTTGTCGGGCCGAAAGTGATTACTCTGGTTCTGTCTCTAGTGTTTGTGTGTTGCTTCGTCGTTGCTCTCTCGACAATCACTTTCTGGTTCCTTAGCTAAACGTCTATAGACCAAGATGTAAGAGGTGTTTCAGTTATATAACTTTATGATTTTCCTGCTTATCGTTTTGGGTTTTTTCATGGGTTGAACAAAATCGATGAAATGTTCTTGTGGGTTTCTGTGTTGTGAATGAATATTGTATTTTGAAGATTATATTTGCACTTTAGACCTACCCAACCGACCAACAAATGTTTTTAGGTTACTCTTCTTTGTTTGCAACATCAACGTTCTCGACGGGAGAAGAAAGACTCGAAAACGCATTTGAATTTATATGCTACAGGTGAGTCCACAAGACCTTCATGCGATGCATTTAATTTCCTCGTCATGCATTTATTTTGCTTCTTGGATTCTTTGTGATACATTTATGACCAAAAGTGATTCTTCGTTATGCATTTAATGGGCAAGTTTCTCCATAAGAAAAAAAAAAAAAAAAAAAAAAAGACATAACCGACATTGAGCATAAATATGCATAGTGGGAAGTTTATTGCCCTTGTGTAAAATGTTTGAATGAGAGGCGACTAAGTCCTGAAATTATACACACACATTTAATTTGTGAAAGATTTTGTAAAACTTATACAGTATGGGTATATCACGGTAAAAAAATGCCAAGTGGGTCTCAACATGGGAAGTGACCTTTGATGATAATGACACGGATATGGATGATCGCATAGAGGACATTATTCGTGATGTAGGAGAAGAGGCTTTTGCTCAATCACATGCATATACTCCTGATTATTTACAACTTATCTCCTATGTTATGCATGAAACGAAAGTACATCATGCTATCTATGTTGATTTTGGGACCAAAACAACCCGGAAATGACATTGATGTTTACCTTCAGCCCTTGATCGAAGACTTGAAGGAGTTGTGGGAAGAAGGTGTCGATGCTTTTAACTATATTATATTCCTTCTATGTTCTTAAACAATGTCATTGACTATGAAGTTTGTTCTTGTTTTATTTTTGTCACAAGATCCAATCCAAAGGGGCATGTTATAAAAGAGGATGTTACGTTGTTGGGTGGGAATCAGATGAAGGCACGATGAATATTATATTGGTCATGTATGTTGATTTACGTGCTGTATTTGTAACTCATTGTATTTGTAAGTAAGTTATCTTATTGTATAAATTAATTTAGGTGTTGTAGTCATAGTATAATCATTAATTAAGAGGCCACATAACTCATGGTGAATAATATTTGTATTCTTTTTCCCAATTCAATTTATTCATAATTGTTCATAGCTTGTAGCTTAAAGTATCGACTTTTATGTCTTTGGATTGGATGGTGGATTTGTGTATATATATGATCGGAAGAACAGAATAGGGAAAAATTTGAGAAAATTTAGCCGGAAATAAATACGCCGGTCTTAAATGTTCAATTGTTAAGACCGGACATATAAATTCCGATCTTTAGAGAGCGAATTTGTTTTTGTCCGGTCTTAAAATTCCGATCTTTTAAGAGCGGACTAGTTTTTGCCCGGTCTTAAAAGTTGAGTTTAGGACCCAAAAAAAAATATTTCAGGTTTATTTAAGTACGACTTTTAAGACCTAATGTTTTAAATGTCCGGTCTAAAAGAGCTTCTTTAAGACCGGTTCGAGTCCGGTCTTAAATGTTAGACTTTTAATATCGCCTGGAACAAGACCGGTCACGGGTCCGGTCTTACGATGCCTCTTTTGTCCGGTCTTAAAACCCTTTTTTGCACTAGTGCTGGTACTATTTTCTCCACACAAAAAATACGATATCTTTGGACTTTAAAAAAAAAAAAGCACTTGGTGTTTGGCACACTTTTGGACAAATCATATGTGTATTTCTACACCTTAAAAGCCACGTCATCGTCCAGTTAGCAAAAAAAGTCAAACTTAACGATCAAATTGTATTTTTTGCACCTAATTTACAACCACTTAGTCACTTTTGCGCTTAAAAAGATCACTTGGTTTTAGGCGCTCTTCTAAAAAAAGCACATGTGTATTTTTCCCCTTAACCCTAATATTTTCTACTCTTCTACTATTTCTTATTGTTTGTTGCAATTTTATTAGATATGCTTTTCCCTTAAATTTTTCAGATTTATCTTCTTCTATTTTATTGAAACATAGAGTTTATTTTGAGATATCATAAAATCATAGTTTTCTTTTTTGATTTTATGATATCTAATATATCCAAATGTCAAAATCACAGCTTTTGTGTGAAGCTGCAATTTTGAGATCTAAATTTTTCTAATTTCTAATTTTATTTTTTAGACTAGTAGTCTATCCAGTCTAGCAAATGCATGACTTTCTAAATAAATTGGTACCCAATGTGGTCTAAAAAGCTTTTGTTAATTATTAAACAGTCTAAAAAGCATTTTTTTTCCTAGTAGCTAGGATATTAGAGCATCAAACTGTCATCCAAACTTCTAATGATAATGGAGTTCGAATCTCTAATATAATTCAATTAATTAGCTTGAGCAAACATCCCAAACTTCGATTAATTAACTTGTTAACGGTCGCTTTAACTCAAAGAGCCATCCATAACAACATCAATTATCTTCATTAAGCCCGACTAGTTGCACTACTACAAAACAAGGCTACGGTGTCCTTTTTTTGCACAATTAACGCCCTTTTAACAATCCAAATAGTAAGTAAAACTTAAGGCGTCTAATTATTAAAATTAGACGCTGTAAATTCTGACTTATGGCGTCTAATTTTAATAATTAGACACCTTAAGTATGGTATAAATCACCTTACGAGTATACTTAAGACGTCTAATTTTAAAAAATACTCCGAAAAATCGGAACTTACAGAGTCTAATTTTTAAAATTAGACTCGTGAGTCCGACTTACGGAGTCTAATTTCAATAATTAGACGTTGTAAGTCCAATTTTTTTTTAATAAAATAAAATAAAAACCAGATCTAAGCACCATCACAGATCAGATTTCAATAATTAGACGTCGTAAGTCCACTTTTATAGTATCAACAGCATCCAACACTCTTCGCTCACAGATCTATAGAAGCAAAAGAATTATCAAATCCCAATGATCTTGCCAAGAGCGTATGTAAAGCATTACCAAAGATAAGCATTAAATTTTAAATTTCTACAGCTCAAACAAAACCAATATCAATGTGTCCCCTATTTTACTATATATTTCTTCCGTAATCGTAGGAACAAGTTTATAATAGGATTAACAGACACTACATTTTATCTTCTTTAGCTAAGAATGTCATAGAACAATGTTCAAAACAAGTTCTTACACAAATCATTTTAATCCAGCCTTCCAGGGAGTTACAAACACCCAACTTTCACCAAAAATACTAGAGAGCTAATTCCACGAGTACCCCTATTGTTAGACATAGAAGAAACAAATGGAGTAAAGTTTATCAGCTAAATTTATCAAAGAGTAACGTAAGATAACAAGGTGGATACACAAGCTCTATAGAGAATAGGAGCCAAGAACATACGAAATTTCTTGCTAGATAGATTGTGCATAATTCCATCAAAAAATCACTTTCTAAAAATGCAATGCATTAAACTTAGAGTTCTCAAACAGTGTGACCTAACCCTGATTATTCAACAAACAAACCCGAACAAATTCAAACTCAACCAGATTCTGTAAGCTAACACTACAACCGAGGGACGAAACTCAAAAAATTCTGAAAAACACATTTGCGTCCAAGCAAACAATTAATAAAGAACGAAAATAACACTCAAAGAACAATAATAAGACGAAACCATACAAAAAAAATTGACCCATCAGAAGTGACCAACCAGAAGAAATACTCGAACTTTCTGATGGGGATAACAACCAACGAAACCCACAATTCCAAAACCTCGTCACCATCGAAGTTCAAGCAAGCAAAAAAAAACGCAACGACATTCAAAGGACAAGAACAAGACATAAACGACATACACAAAAATTAAGCGATCGAAGTAACCCGGGAAGAAAAAGACGGGAACTTCTGAGGGCTGAGGACACTTACACCCGTGGGAGGGGGAGGGGTCATGGAGGTCGTTCGACGGTATGAAAGAGGAGGGAAGGAGGACTGTGGGAGAGAGGACGGAGGACGACGGAGCTACGGTGCGGGAGGGACGAATTTCGCGACAGAGTTAGAGACTCGAGGAAGAAGACGAGGAGGAGTTAGAGAAAACAGGACGGGGAACAAGACGAAGAGTTTCAGTGCGCGACAATGAACCAAGTTAGGGCAAGATTTTGTCATCCTAGAACATTTATTAGACGCCAAAATGACCAAAAACTTAGCTATTTGCCGCCAACCTTTTTGTTTGCCGCCGATTTTGATCTTCTTTGGGCCACTTTTGGCGTTCTAATACCTTTTTAGGACGTTTTAAGTACACTTTCCGCGTCCTAAAAAATATTAAGACGTTTAATATATCAAATTTTCATCAAATAATTACAAAATTGCCACCACGTTCACATTTTACTAACTTTTTTTAAAATAGGACGTCCTTTAGGGAAGTCATATCTATTTTTTGTAGTAGTGTTGAGATTAATTGATTAATTACAATAAAATCACCAATCAAACGCACAAAATGATGGACAAGGCAATAAACCCAATATATAGTTCAACTAAATCAAGCATTCAACAGTGCAATTCAAGTGTTCAAATCTTATAATATCAATACTCATATCCCAAACAACATTACAATAACAATAACAATAACTCAATCCTCACTACACAAAATCAACTATCTGAGCAAGATACTTCAAATGCAAGCATAGAAAAGTGGATAGGAATATGAAAAGCTCCCTAGTTGATGCTCCAAACTCATAGCTCTCTACTCCTTGAGGAGATGCCCAACTAAGGTGCTCCTCTGATCCAACCACTTGAACAGCAGAAAATGAAGTGATGAAGGTGAATGGACGGAAGAATGATACAGAAAATGAAGATGAAGGTGCGAATTATGGAGGGGTGGTTGCTGAGTTTTTGTGTGGAAGAATGTGCAAAAACACTGACTTTCGAAATTTGGACATTTTGAGCAATTTCTAAATAATGTTTATTCAATTTTATCAACTCTGATTTAGCGTGAGTGAAAAGGGCTCTCCAATTTAAACAAAATGGTTAAGCCAATTGATTTTTAAATTATTTTTTAGGCTTTTCCCCTCTTTTAACGGAAAGGTTTGTTAACACCTAATAGCCAATATCATGAATTCTAATATACTCCTTTTGGTCCTTAATGTAGGATGTAATTGAGGAGTTAACAAACTTCTATAATCCAATCAAATTACATCGAGGAGAGTATATAATGAAGAGATGTTTGCTTGGGTCATGTATAATTGTAAAAAGATTCTTAGCTTTGTAGCTTGTGGTATTTATACCAGAACTAGAAGAGATGAGATGTGGAACAAGGCAATTTAATCTATTGGTTACATGAAGTTATGCATATTTGCTCGAATAGGCGAATGTTGGGTTCAATATTTTCCTCCTTTAAAAAAAAAAAAAAAAAAAAAAGTTGTGTATGCAAGATCAGGTGAGAATAAAGTGCATATTCCAATTTTTGCCGCTGAATAAGCACTTTTTCCACCCTTATAGGCAGAAGCTCGTGTAGCTAGAATGAAACAGCCAGGTCCCTTTCATTTATCTTCCTCAGGACAACACCTACAGCTTCCTCGTCCTCCAACTTCACATGTTCTATTTAATTCCAGTGCGTTTTGTGGATTGTGCCTTCATAGAATCCTAGTTTTGCCACTTACTATGTTGGTACTAAAGAAAGACAATAATTAGTCAAATTATTCAACTTCCCCTTCAAGGAACTATATTGAATCGATCATTAATTAAGTTCATCAAATACAATAGACGTGTGCTTCCTCCCCCTTCTCTCTTATATTCAAGTGCGATCTTATATTAGGACAGGGATTTTTGTTCAAAGATAAATACATCAGAACATGAAAACTAACATGCAAAGATATGAAACAAACTGAACGGTAGAAATTCCATCTATGTTCCTCGTTAACCAAAAAAAAAATTTGTTGAATGATTTATATTATTTAGATATTAATGTTGATAACATTTATTTGATAGATTAGAACTCGTCCTTTTAGTTCCTCGAAGTAATCCCATGTACAGTCAGCGCCAATAAAATTGGGATATTCTTTTGGAACTAGATAAGAGTTAAAATCAAATCATCTCTTCAGTTTTAATATGACACATCAGGAGAAAAGCTTTACACAACTTTCCAGCATTAATCCCCTCCATTTAATTCAAAGCTTTGACAGATAAGTTTTGAAGATCAAGTATTATCACTTACCCAAGACTAATAAGACAGTAACATTTGATGAGAATGCATAGTATTGGCAGCAGCGGCACAAATGGGCAAACAAAACCTGAAAATATATCAACAAAACAGTTATTATATATCGTACACTTGGTGTTGAAAAAAAAAAAAACAAATTCAGAATGATTGAAGAGATTTAATCAGATGAAGTCTGGTTCATAATAAATGCAGATTTCATTTTGACATTATGAGCCTGTAACAAAACCTAGGTTTTGTCAAAAGTTTACTAAACACCTTTCTTTTTTTCAGAAGCTATTCTGCATCAAACTTAGGTTTTGCAAAAGTTTGCCAAATACTCATTATAGGGGTGTTTGGCAAACTTTTGTTAAAACCTAGGTTTTGAGCAGAATACCTTCTGGACAATTTTGGGGTGTTTGGCAAATTTTTGTCAAAAACCGTTTTTACCTTGTAAATTATGAAAATCATTCTCCAAAAACAATTTTTACCTCATAAATTGTGAAAATCATTTTCCAAAAGTTACTCCCAAATGGGCTCTATATCTGCTATATCATTGTATCCAGTAAACAGGATTTGCAACCAAGATGTTGGCTGTCTAGAACTGTTTTTTTTTTTTTTCCTTCCTTTTTTTTTTAAACAGTAGATAATACATTTCTCTGCATAGATGTCTAGAGTGGTTGCACAGCTGTGAGACACGAACTCACAGTCCACTTAAATTTATCCAAGATGTAAGTAAGCCAAACCTCCAGAGTGCCCAAAGTTGTGCATTACTATGTTGGTACAATTGATAGAGGCTTGAGTCATGTCAAAAGATGTTGGCTTTGGGATAAGTTTACAACATCACATAAATAAATCATATTACCATTTACAACAATCCCGCATAAATATAAACTTGTGACAATAAATAAATGAATATATGTGTGTGTGTGTGTGTGTGTAACATGTTGATGAATGTCCCACTGACTAGAAAATCATACAGATAAGCATATACTTCGCCACAGTTCTCTCATGGAAACATGTCAAAAAGAACAGAACAAATTTTCTGAATGAACCTCCCACTATTTACCAGCCAAACAGCCTGGTTTAGAACCTCCCACTATATCATGTTGAGGCATGCCTACTTTTCTCTGTAATTTGGGAATCAAAGCTAGCAGGTTTCTTAAAATTCTTATATACTTCAGATAGATCTTGAATATACTAGTCATTGTTTGATGCTTCCTTGCGTTGTGGCCATTGTATACCGCTGCCCACTCTTAATTGTTTTGCAAAAAGTTAGATTTTTTCTTGCTTGAGTATTATGTGTTATTCAAGTCCAATATAGCTGTGGCTGCAGTACCATTGATGTAGAAGAGACATTGCATTACCCTTATCTGTATTACTGCTGAACTATGCAAAGTTAATATTTGTTGATGAATCTCATGGCATTGACTAACCTCATTGCTAGACAATAAATGGAATAGAACTTGTGTGTTGTTTCCTTATTGGCCATGAATAAAATATGTAGGCAAAACTAGAATTCTTTTGATGCACAATTTGATTGATGAAAATCATATTAAAAAATTTGCTATTTATCCACCCAAATTGAAAGAAAACATGTCTTCTGTCAATTTACATTGGTTGGTTTGTGGGAGTTCTTGCATCTTCCACTAGTGTAAATGAAGAACAGCTCTAAGCTTTGTCATTTTTGGTGTAGCTATAATTGCTTTGAAAAATTGTCTTCTTTTTGACACGTGTCCAATAGTCATCTATTTTTGAAAATGGTTAAATGTTATGCAGGAGCTCTTGTCGAAAGAGTTGCCAGCCGCAAAGGAGTGCCATTAGAAATATCAGCAAATTCAAGCCTACAGTAATGTTTTCCTCTTGCCCGAACCTGCAACTTGAGGATAATTATAGCTAGCTGATAGTCAAATACGTAGTATTATGTAACAAAGGCACTGTTTATTGCGTAATTAAAATCAAATCTTCAGTATTAAAACTTCTCTGTTTTTTGTTCTGTCCGTGACTGAAAGGTCATTGGTTCTCCGAAAAAGGAACGATACTACACACACAGAGTCTGTTTTAACACCTCAGGCACCATTTGGTAATGGACAATGGTTACTTCAATGGCAATGAAAAAGGATTCCATTGCGCAAATATTGAAGCATGCAATATCTGTTATGTCCTTGTTATCATTAAGCATTACAGAGTAAAACTAAATTTGAGCTTCAATCTTTACTTACGTTACATCTTGATTCTACTATTCCTATTCTTGCAGAGGAGCTGAGTAGAGAAGAGCCTCAGGCATTCTTGCGGCGTTTGTTGCCGAAAGTCTATAGATATTTCCATTCTTTGCTTCTATCATCTGAATATGAATATGAGTTTAACTGCATCTCTCATCTCTCATCTTTTAGTGTCTATGAAATGTGTCTTGTAACTCATTGAACTGAACATTTGGCATCAGGTATTGCATGTCTGGAGAGGGATATTGTGGTATTAAACAGTGATAAGGACTTGCACTAATTGGAACTGAATTTTTTAAACTTGTTGCTACAGTTGTGAGCTTTGAATTATTTGGAAAAGTGAGGTTTGAACTTGTTAAGAAATAAATCAGTATAATTCTATGCTTCAACTTGAGGGGGAGTGTTAGGAAATAAATCAGTATGATTAATTAGTATCGCATATAATAAGGGATTGTAGGAATTATTAGTGATTAGGGAATCAATTATCATAATGAGTCATTACTCTCTTGTCTTCTCTGTTGTGTATAAATACTCTATTGAGCATATGAATAAACACATTCATTTGAGAGCATATTTTCTCTATCTTTCTCTCTCTCTGATTTCACTACATGGTATCAGAGCTTAGTTAGTTCTCGACCAATTTTAGCTTTTCTTTTTCGATGGCCGCTGTTATTGTAGCGTGAACAGTAACAGTGGCCATCCAGAGTGTGTTCTTTGGGTGTTTTGTCTTTTCTGGTTCAGAGTGTGTTCTTTGGGTGTTCTGTCTTTTCTGGTTCTGAGACAGCAACCACAGTGACCAATCATAGTGTGTGTGTTCGCGTGAGGATCTCACTTCCCGCAAGATTTTCAATTTCTGACGCACGTTTCCAGATTCCGGTGAACTTGTGAATTTCTAGTGTGTGTTTGTGTCATCTCTGTTTCTGGTTTGGCTCCTTCGCCTGCTTCGGATCTTCTTTTCTGGGGGAGAGAAGAAAGTTGTGTACCTCCTTGTTTGGGGGTTCTTTGATTTTTTGGTTGTGGAAGTGTTATTTGGTCATTGGGGTGATTGTTGCTTCTACTTGGTCACTAATGTGACGTTTGTTGCTGCGAATCGTGAAGCGTCAGTTTGGTGTTGTAATCTCAGGTGAGATTGTTCTGTGGTGACTAAAGATGTTTCTCTTGTATTTAAAGAGGTTATAAATACCTTGCTATGACCATTTTTTGGTTGTGCTTCATTCTTCGACGTCGAGCCTTCATTCCCGGTATGTATAGGCCGGTTCTTTGCTTCGAAGGTTGCGTTGTGGGACTCAGTTTAGTTGTTTCAGCACAGATGGCATTTTGTTTCATGCATGTTCACTTATTTCTAGTGGCTGGATTCTTCGTTTGTTATGTTTTCCAGCATGTCCGTGAAGTTCTATTTTGTCTTGAATGCCATACTTGTGGTTGGGTAATTTTGTTGGCATTTGCTTTGTACTTTGCGTCCTTAGGTGAGACAGTTTGGTGGTCCTTGTGTGACTCGTTCGTTGCTTTGCCTCCGGTGAGGTGTTTTTCTCAGGTGAGACAGTTTGGTGGTCCTTGTGTGACCTGTTCGATGCTTTGCCTTCGGTGAGGTGATTGTCTCAGGTGAGACGTTCAGAGTATCATTTTGTCTTTGGTGAGATTGTTTGGTATTTGTCCCTAACGAGACGTTCATTGTTGCTTTGTCTCTGGTGAGACGTTTGGAGTATCGTTTGGTACCTGGAGAGACCGTTTGCCGATTGCTGCAGCTTCTACTTTGATTTGGTACTCTGTTATTCGAACTCTTTGTGAAGTTGTTGGATCGTTTCTTGGATGTGGCACGAACTTGCTGGTTGATTCAAGATCTTATGAAGAAGAAAATTATTTTGTTTGGATTCGTGTTTTCTTGTAACAAGTTGAGCATGATTAACATCTATGCTTCAACTTGAGGGGGAGTGTTAGGAAATAAATCAGTATAATTCTATGCTTCAACTTGAGGGGGAGTGTTAGGAAATAAATCAGTATGACTAATTAGTATCGCATATAATAAGGGATTGTAGGAATTATTAGTGATTAGGGAATCAATTATCATAATGAGTCATTACTCTTTTGTCTTCTCTGTTGTGTATAAATACTCTATTGAGTATATGAATAAACACATTCATTTTGAGAGTATATTTTCTCTATATTTCTCTCTCTCGATTTCACTACGAACTCAATTCTTGAAACTTGTTTTTCACTTGTTACATGATTTTTTTTTTTTAATTTTTATTTTTTGCAACACAAACAATTTTTGGTGTCTCTGTTGTTTTGATTTCCTTGTTTTTTTGCTATATATAATTTATGACTTCAGGCTTCATGGAACAGGTAATATATGAGAGTACTTGTTTTTCATTTTCTTAACAGGAAGAAAACTTTTGGAAAATACAAACAAAGAATAGGAGATACACACATTCACTACTGATTTATTTTTTTGAGCAAACATTCACTCTGAATTGTGCTGTGGTTGGTATCTGTTATTGAAGCATCTGATCAAGTTTTGAGGTTGCTAATTTCATCTACTACAAAAGTTTTGGGTGTGAAATGCATGTCTGTCTATTCATTTATGTGTTCACGCTTATATTACTAGAATAATGAGCTATCATATCTCTGTTAATCATGTTTCACTTGTATCATAGTAGAGTCATTTAGTTGTGATTGGAAGACTTGATTGTTGCTGCTGTGATATTAAGTTTACTGCTACTAAGATGTTATGATTGTTGCTAGAGCTTTGATGGTAATTAGAAATGAGTTTCTCATTACGTAATGCTGTCCGGTTATATGATGCAGAGTAGTGAGGGGGGACTGTTTGGTACACATAATGGGAGGGAGTGAAAATATAATTTTATGAATGAAAAATTACCTTCGCAATATCTTGTTTTTAGTGTATAGAATTTACAAACCTTGAAGGAGGTCATTGTATAGTTAGAAACCTGAGAGAAAATCTATGTAATTTGTTAATTATTTTTATCTGAGTCATACTCAGTTGAAAGTTGAAAATGATGCAGTTTCTTTTACGTTTGTCTTTGATTTACATTGTTTACTCTTTATTGGTATTTGCTTCCTTCATTGAGGAATTGAATGTACAGAATTTTGATTGAAGTTACTCTCATAGTGTGATTTTGTATGTGCTGTCAAAAGAATTTGAAATCTGATTGTAAACTAAATCAGGTTGGAAAAGACTGCATTTTTACTAAATCAGGTTGCACTATTATACTAAACCAATTCTTGGATTTACTTTGGTGTATTGTTCAGTTCCCGAAATTCGATGGGAAATTACTCACAGATGGAATTCTGTCAATAATTTTCATCGCAAATGTAATTATTGATGGAATTTCGTCAGCAGTGTTGTGTTTTTTTGTAGTGGATGCCACCGGTAAGAAAGAAGACGAAGGTGGATGTGGGGAGGATGAATATCAATCTCTCAGGTGTTGAAGCTCTCTTTGATCTGGTCTCAGGGTCTCTTATGGCGCTTCTAGTGTGTCAATGTAAAAAGTTACAAGTCTATAAATCAGAATTGCGTTTTGACCAGCAACTAAACTAAAAAAAATTAAAAAAATCGTTGAGGAATTAAACTTAGTAGTTTAAAACGTTTACGGGGTTGAACAGTAAGTGTCTATGTCTTCTTCTTCTCTATAATTTTCTCTAGTCTCTTTCTTAATTGATTTGCAATTTTTAGAAATTCTGGGTTCTTTATGTAATTTTTCCTAAATTAATATGCAAAGAAAATAAACCCATAATGTAATACCTTATATTCCAAAAATCAATCAATTAAGGTAAATCATGAAATAAATGACATTTCCCACATTTTTTAACCTTAATTTCCTGAAAAAAAAAACTTTAATTATAAGTAATTGTAATTAATACAATTTAAGTCCAAAAATAGTGATAAAATCCCCAAATATACTATAAAATAGCTTATCAAAATATGGTTAAATCAAATAGTAAGGTGGCACCGTTCATTTCACCCTTGCTATGTTTTCAGCGTTAAATATTCTTTCCTTGTTTTTATTCCAGTTTCTTGGGAAGCAATTCTAAATCGAGTTATCATTCTTAAATATTTCTAAATATATCTTTCATATTCGAGTCCACAATCAAACAGGTGAACCATGATGTTCGATCCAAGTGAGACTGGACTACATACTACGCAAATAAAGTGTTCTTCTGGTTGGTCAAGTCCAATGCTGAGATGACTGGACTCCCATAGGGCTTCAAAAGCCACGTCAAGCAACCTCGGCCTCACACTCGGATTGAAAAAAGTCCAAACTATGCCTATATATGAAGCTATATGCAAATAATTCATACTCATCTTTTGACCTGGGGCCCCAATTTGTTGTACATAATTATCGTGATTGTATTTGTTAATGTGAATATTTCAATTTATACTTTTATGTTCAACTTTATATACTTTTCATAATAAATTTATTTTGACGTAGATTTTCTTACTTTTCATCACAATTTAGGACTAAATGTGTAACACCCCATTTTTTAAAAGCGGAATAATATATTTTCATCAGAGTAGAGCATTGGAGCAAGTGAGTAACTGATAAGTATTAAAAACATTAATTATGGTGTATCTGACTAGTTATAGTAACGGTACATTTATCCGAGTATAATATGACAATATGCATCCCAAAATAAAAATCTCTTGCCGGGTCTTCACGTGTGCTGCTTACCCTTATCATCAGCCCTCGGTCCTCCAGACCCTGAAGCTATGGTAAGAGCAGAGGTCAAATTCCCATCGGACCTCATATAACGGTTAACCTCATGCTTAAGTAAACAATATATGCACGATAGATATTTATGACATTACAACAATAATCAATACATAAGCACACAGGAAATGTAAGATTAATACATCAACAGTACATAGCATACAACAGATGTAAAGTTATCCACGTTTGCACTAATCAGTGCCACGACATCTCCTCGTGTCCTCAGCGCTAGGAAAACTCAACGACATTATCAAAACTATAACTCATATAAGCTGAATGTATAAGTAGTGATATAAAACCGAGTCTTAGTCATGGTGCATGTCCAAGACCAGGTCTTGTCCATGACCCTATGAAATCATCTATCACATATAAGCATATAATAAGTATTAGAGTTAGTGTTACGACACGTCCGTACCTTGTCCGTTTCGGATAATGGGCGATACCGTCTGTCTATCGTTTTTCTCGGATAGCCTATAATAGCATTTACCGCATTATTCTCTTATAAATAATATCTTAAGAGATATTTTAACCACTAATGACCTTTTTACCCCTGGTGGATTTATTATTCCAATTATATCCCTTAATTTCGTAAAAAATGCTATTTCAGTATTTCTGGGCAGATTTTTCGATAACTTTGAAAAATCATAAATAATTCCAAAAAAATAGAAACGGGGATCCATAAAATTCAACGGAAACCTTAGCATGTCTAATTTTGAGAAAAAATAATGGTTTTCACCTAGAATTAGTGGATCATTCATAGTTTTCACGTTTCTAACCTTTGCCCAGAATTTTTCAGAAAAACGTAGCTTTTCTTCAAGAATTTGTATCTCCTTGTAAAAAATTCAAAATGATACAATATGGGTATTTTTGAAAAGCCCTAGATGTCTAATTTAACCATGAAAAATTTCAGAATTTTATAACTTTATATTCTACATAAAATCATAGCCTTTGTGTGACTGACTCCAGAAAAACTTTCAACCGTAAATTTTAGTAGAATTTCGCTACTTCGATCTTTAACCTTCAAGAATTTTGCTATACCATATTTTTCATCTAATTTTCGAAATAGAGATATTTTTAGTCATAAAAACAAGAAAACAAAATTGCTCTTGAAGATTAAAGATCAAACTAACATTTATACTAAAGACTACAAAAGCTTAAAGGCTAAAGCTTAAAACTCAAGAACCAAAGATCTTATCCTTGAAGAACCTTGCTACTCCTTCTTGCTTCCCACTAGCTCTCACTTCTCTCTACTCTCTTTAGAAATCACCACTTGGGGTTGATTTGGTGTGAAGAATGAAGAGGCCAAACCTCTCTATTTATAGCAAAATGTCTAGGCTCATGTTTGGTTCCAAACAACTTTCTTCTTCTACCAAACACTCCTATTCCTCTTGCCAAACACCTCTCTTCACTCTCCCAAACACTCCTTCTCTCTCCTCATCCTCTTCCACTCTCATTAAAACCCTATCTTCAAGTATGTTATCCTCTTCCATTCTTGTTCCCCCATTAACTCCCCCATGTGCTCTCATGTGCTTGCTTTAATTGGATTTAAATCAAATAAAGACTTCTTCCTCCTTCCTCAAGCAAACAATTAATTGGAGTCGGAGAAGTGATGGATCCTTAGAGCATCGATGATCTATTTATTAGGTATCTTTTAAATAAGAATTTTAGGGTATTACAAAATGGAGTAACAAAATCAAGCAATGGAGTCGGAGAAGTGATGGAGAGCACAATATACATATATGTGTCTTAAATCTTCGATATTATCACTATCATTGCGATGTTAGAGTAAAGACGGAGATTCCAAGATTATGTATTTGTTTGGTTGCCTCATAACCCACGAACGAACCCAGACAATACCGAGCCTCCTGCTATATTCCTCACGCATATATAGAGACAGTTCATTATATTGCTTTAACCACCACCACCGTTGGTGACGGACGCCGCCGGCTTTGATTATGTATATGATAAAAAATATCGTGAACTTAACCTATCCGTCACCATTCTGGTGGAAAGATGCCGACGGTTTTGCCTTCTCCTTTCGTTTAATTCAACATTATATATATAAACCATGAACAATGTCACTACCTTCACTCCATCAGTCTCATTAACTGTTCCCTCTATATATATATACTTGTCACAGTATATATCTAATATATATAACCATGGCTTTAGAAAACTCTAAACCCTCTGATGTTTTGCTTCACAAGTACCTCCAGGAAGAAGAAGGCCTGTCCCAAGAATGCAAGGAGTTGATTACCGCCTTACCCACCGAAACAGGTTGGATTGGTTCACAGATTTATCGGTATCAAGGATTTTGGCTCACTGCGAAGCAATTGCAAGGAGTCTTAAACTGTCAGAATCACTTCCAAGCTTGTGACTCTGATATCCTCCTCGTAACCTCACCAAAATCTGGCACCACTTGGCTAAAAGCCCTAACTTTTGCTATCCTCAACCGTAAGACCCATTATCCAAACCCTAATTCAAACATGACCCAAACATGTAACCCTCACCCTCTCCTAACTAATAACCCTCATGCTCTTGTACCCTTCTTGGAGTTTGAACTCTACCTCCAGAAAAACATGCCTGACTTGAGCTTGTTGTCATCGTCAAGGCTCTTTTCGAGCCATCTCTCCTACATTTCATTGCCGGAGTCTGTGAAGCAGTCGAGGTGTAAGATAGTGTACTTGTGTAGAGACCCTAAAGACCTATTTGTCTCTCTCTGGCACTTCACATATGGGTTAATGCCAAAAAACCAAGAGTTCAATTTGACCAATTTGACTGAGGATTGGTTTGACAAGTTTTGCCAAGGAGTGAATGTTTTTGGGCCAATTTGGGACCATGTGTTGGGATACTATAAGGAGAGTTTGGAGAGGCCAGAGAAGATAATGTTCTTGAGGTTTGAGGAACTCAAGGAAAAGCCAATTAGTGTTTTGAAGGATCTGGCGGAGTTTATAGGGTTTGGATTTTCTAAGGAGGAAGAGAATGGTAATGTTGTAAGTGATATATTGCAACTATGTAATTTTGAGAATTTGAGCAATTTAGAAGTGAATAAAAGTGGAAAATTATCATCTGGAATAGAGAATAGGACATTTTTTAGACATGGAGAAGTTGGAGATTGGAAGAATTTTTTGACGTCTGATATGTTGGAAAGACTCAATGCTATTACTGAAGAGAAGCTGGGGAAATATGGGTTGAAGTTTTAGATCCATATATTCATTCTTCAACTTGTATACTTAAAATAACAAGCCAAGGTTTTAATAAGACCAAGCCATGAAAAATGTAGGATATCTTGGTTCTGTTAGCCATTGGCGTTTCTGCTGTTCTTGTTCTTTTCCATGTCCTTCTCATTTTCAGTAACATCAGGCATATCTTTATCACTGCTTTCGCTCGTCTTTTCCTCCCGCTGTCTCACTCTCTTCGCTCATCTTCTTGATGTTTCTCCTTCGCAATTCATCTTCCTCCTTTAAATTCATAAATTAGTTAGCGTCCTGTCCACTTGAAATTCAGTTTATATCCGGTAGTTGTTTACTTGGATTCATTTCCCCTGAATTTTGGTTATTATTGTTCGAATTTAATTTTGGGAAAAAGCAGAAAAAGGACATAGAATATATAAAAACCCAAAGAGATACACTTATCAATTTGCAAAATTCTTGTGATATGTGACATCCAAATTGAGATTTTGAGATTCAAGCAAAAAGTCACAAATGCCATTTCTTAAATAGTTCACAACTCCTTGCCGGCAACATAGCCCTTGCCAGTGGCCACCAGCGAGTTGGTTGCCAAAATAATTCCCGCCGTAGCTATGGCGCCAGCAAAGAGTTGTGGACTTTTTCTTTAAAAAACAATGGCATTTATGGTTTTTTACTTGAATTTCAAAATCCCACTTTAGGATGTCACGTGTCACAAATTTTGCAAATTCAGCACACCTTTATGAGTTTTTTTTTTTTTTTAATATATTCCAATTCCAGGTTCATTTTCTGTCTTTTTCCTATTAATTTTGTTTTCTTAATTATAATGTTTTAATCTAAAAATATTGAAACATCTTCTTATTTTCTAGTTTTCCTTTCTTTGTCCCAACAACTTTGGTACTCAATTCAGCTACTAGACTATACCTATCATACATATATTTGCATGGAGTTCTTCAGATCCACTTCCATTGTTTATGAATGATACACAGTACAATTTTCGACTTGTTAAATACCAGGATCTTATGTCAATTTTGCAAATTTTGCTTAACCTTTTGACATAGTACGTACTTATGTTTTGGATAACCAGGAAAATGTGCAATTTGTTTTGGATTATGAACCATTGTTTGCTTGCCTATATTTTGGCTTTGATTTTTTGTTTATTAATTGTTGTAATCATGTTTTAGGGTCTGATTGGTTAAGGAATTAAGTGATTCTTAACACTTGGCGAAGCATTGGAAGATCCAGGATATAAATCATCAATAAAAAAACAATCGAAAAGTAAATTTAAGCAAAAGTGAGAAAGGGAACAGAACCACTCAAAGGCGTGACCTTAGCGCATTTCGGATAGGTCAAATTAAATAATGTAGAAAAAGTAGTAATTTAGAAGTAAAATAATTTAATTTTTTTCATTCACTCCCCATAAATAGTTCAATCTGTTTTGTCTTTGGTTTCTCTACTTTGAAATCACACCGGAGCTAATGAAAATTGGCACAGTTGGTTAAGGCGTCGGCCTTCACCCAAAAAAGAGGAGGTTCGATATTCATGATCGATGTGAGGTCTCATTGGTGGGTATTTGTAAAATCTCTCACGTAAACGTTTTTGAACTTTGGAGGTATACCTTGGCCTTGGTGGGGTACCGGTGTCTACCCCCACCTAAACTTTTTAGTATATAAAAAAAATCACACCTGGATTTCATCAGTCTGTTTTAATTTGTCATTTTTATCTGAAGAAACTTTTGCAATGGAGCAGTTTTGTAATGAATGGGTTTAGTATTCATTAGGGCTTGGACCCTGAAAAATAAAAAACCAATACCTGAGTGGGCTTCAGAGAAGCAAAGTTGGTTAAGGAAGAAGCGAAAATAAATAGAGAGAAAACAAAAGGGTTATAATTTTGGGACTCAGAAATAATGCTGCAACTTGTATTATATATATATACATATATATACATATATATATTATATTTTTTTTTTAGTTTTTTCCTTTTTGGGATTGAAAGTCCTCAATTTGATTGATGCTCCGCCAACAGATAAGTTGGATAATAATGCCGACATTGATGGAAGAATTATTTAACAAGATTATTAACAAATCTAGAAAATGAGAGATTTATTTTTTTAATTCATAAACGTACTTTGAAAGCTCAATTATTAGTAGAAAAATATATGTTTTATGCATAAATAACAAGTCTAGGGCCTAGCTTGACAAGTTTACTTGTGGACAAACTTATTTTATTGTTTTCAAGACATTTTCACCACATCATTACATAATTTAAAAGTATTAACAAGTCTGTCCATTTTATTATATAAGAATAATATAGCTATCATTCGTACAAAATTTTTAATAAATCATCTTGTTTTATTTTTACTTAACTAAATCGTAAGGCGATCAATACAAGGTATTTTTTAAAATGCATAGATGTACTTCGAAGGAAAAAATTGTTAAAGTAGTAGTAGAAAACATTTTTATATATAAAAAAAAAAATACAAATCTTTTTAAATGTGGACGGCTTATCATGTTTATTGGCGAACAAACGTCTTGTTATAAGGACAATTTCACCACATCCTTACATAATTTAGAGGTATCAACAAATCTGTTAATCTTATTATATAAAAATATAATATCGCGATCATTCGTACAAAGTTTTAAAATAAAAATTAGGGCCTGCTTACTCTTTATAATGTACATGTCCAGGTTGATGGCTCTATCCATCATCTTTATAGTCGTCATTGTATATTAATTATTTTTGTAAAAATAATTATTAAAATTGAGTTTAATATGATTTAAATTTTAAATCTTAGCATTATTTGTAATTTATGTATGAATAATGCACCTTCTCTTATTAATTTATATATGTAGCGATATTGACAAGGGTTTTTGTTTGCATCCATGGTCCCCAACCAATAAATTAAATAAAATCCTGGGATAGATGGAATGAATTTTAATGAATTAAAACTAGAAAGACTGACAATTAAGTCCCCAAAAAAAGAAAGAAAGAAATAATGACAGTTATGTCTCATCATATATAGTCCTTGAATCTTAATGATCTTTGTAGAAAATAATTATAAATATATAATATATAATCTGATTTAAATTTTTATTAATATTATATTTAATCACAATTTATAAATAAGGGATAATCATATATAATTAAAGACGGTTGAAATAGAAAAATCCTTATAAGACTAGTAAACTCAACAAATCTTTAATTGGGTCAATGACACAATACAGAATATTTAAATGTTGGTTATTTTCCAATAATACCCATAACCCATAGTCCAAAGAAAAGAAAAGAGGAAATGATTTATTATACGATTTATTTTCCATATATCATACGATTTATTTGTTAGTCCATTGAAGAGTGAGGCTCAGTAACATCATTTCCCATTTTTAACCAAAACAAAAACATGTGAAAAATTAACAAAATAAGGTAAACAAATAATACTTTTTTTTAAAGCATTGGAAAATCTATATTTCTTAATCTAAACAAAAAAACTAACGTTGGGTAATTTCTCAGTTTATCAAATCATATATATATCATTTCTCAATATCCCTACTTCTCTTTTCATTCCTTATCTCCTTATAACATCCATAGAAAAAACAAAAGATCCCTAGAAACTCTCATGGTGATTGAATCGGAGGCCAAGATCAACATGATGGATTGAGTTCACAAATGAATTGGACCATTGCTTCTAGTTCTCTTCAAGAGTGTATCACTTTCAAATCCTCACGATGAAGTAGAAGCGACCACTTTGGATTTGAGGCGTCCAATGAATTTTCCATCATTCGGATTCTTATGGGTAAAAAATATTATTGTCTCCAATTTTTCTTTTTTTAATAACTAATGGATATAGAGTTAATTTGACCCAAATTCTAAATCCCTAATTGTGTCACATAACCTAATTAATAATTTGTTAAGTTTAATAATCCAAATTTAACCGTCTTTATATGAGATTCTCCTATAAATAATGCATTGTCATTAATTTTACTAGTGCTATATATAAGGATATATTATTAGTAGCTTTTGTTTCGAATTCCAATGTTCTCACTTGGACAAATGGTCACCCAATCAATCAATTGAATAATACCCTGAGATTGATGGATTAAATTTAAATGAAATAAAAAAATTTAAACTCATAAAATAGTTATGGTTATGAATTATTGAGAAGAAATTGTATATCTTCTTTCAGAAAACCTAATATATCTGTTGCCGTATGTAATAGTTGACGAGTGGTCCTCATCAATGTTCTTTTATAAAGGGTTTAAGGTGCAAAAATTAGAGTAAAAATGTCACAACCTTTAAATAATCTAACACCAGTTAAATATAGATATACAAAAATATTGTGGGTCTCACCACGAAAGTTATATTTAGTTGTCTTTCTTGCTTCCATTTTTAATATTCATGGATATTTTACACCTGCGAAAAGGATACGTTACTGGGCATACTTTAGGTAGAAACTTGTAGGTATTTTTACTCCATAACCATTTTATAAATCACCATCAATTAACGTGTCTAGATATAAAATGCGCAAAGATTTTAAACTTAACCTCTTCCCATTCTCGTTACCCTTGTGGGGGAAAATGCCTCAGGTTTTGACTTTCTCTTTCCTCCAAAGATTATATAAATCTGTCACCAAGCTAATTAAGCTCACTACCTCACTACCTTCATTTCATCATTTACCTCATTGTTCTCTCATACGCTTATATGGCAGCAGAAAAGACTAAACCCTCTGATCTTTCTGATCTTCTCAAGGAGCACTATGAAGATGAAGACCACCTATCAAAAGAATGCAAGAACCTCATTGCTACGTTACCAAATGAAATGAGTATGACCAACGTGCAACTCTATCAATACAAAGGTTTCTGGCTCTCCAACAAGCATATTCAAGGAATTTTCAATTTTTAGAATCATTACCAATCTCTTGATACAGATATCTTCCTTGTCACCTTCCCTAAATCTGGCACCACCTGGCTCAAAGCCCTTACCTTCACTATTCTCAATCGTAAGACCCATGATCCGAATCCAAACGCAAATCCGAGCAACACTCATCATCCTCACCCTCTTTTCACTACTAACCCTCATGAACTCGTACCCTTCATAGAATACTATGATGATCTCTTGAAGCCCACGCCTTCTCTTGGCTCATTCTCGTCATCACCAAGGCTTTTTGCAAGCCATGTCCCATATGTTTTGTTGCCAGAGTCGGTGAAGCAATCCGGGTGTAAGATTGTGTACTTGTGTAGAAACCCTAAGGACTTGTTCGTTTCGATATGGAAATTCTTGAACAAGTTATTAGAACTAGAAGAAGCTCCAGGGTTGCTTCCGATGGAGGATGCATTTAAGAAATTTTGTAAAGGACTGGTTGCTTATGGGCCATTTTGGGATCACATGTTAGGATACTACAAGGAGAGTGTGAAGAATCCAGAGAAGGTAATGTTTTTGAGATTTGAGGAGTTGAAGAGTGAGCCAGTCAAGGTTTTAAAGAACCTAGCTGAGTTTATGGGCTATGGTTTTTCTCAAGAGGAAGAATATGGTAATGTTGTGGCTGATATATTGAAGCTTTGTAGTTTTGAGAGTTTGAGAAATATGGAAGTGAACAATACTGGTGGAAACTCTTGGCGAAAGATAGAGAATAGGGCTTTTTTTAGACGTGGTGAAGTTGGAGACTGGAAGAATTTCCTCACATTTGATATGGTTGAACGTTTGAATGTTATTACTGAAGAAAAGCTAGGGAAACATGGCTTAAAGTTTTAGATTCTTATATTTTCCTTGGAACATCTAGTCTACCAAAATTTGTCAAAGTTCAAATAAAACACACAAGGGAGATTTGACGAAAACCTTAGTCACCTCAGGGTTAAATCACAATTTCCCATGAATTAAAATGCAATATAGTGCAAACAACTCGGGATCGTTCTCTTATCAAGGAGCTAAATTTATTTTGAATTCCTATATTAAACTAAGTGCTAAAAATATGGTTAGAAATGGGGTTTTGAAATTGGTTTTCTTTAAAGTAAAATTCAAGAAAATATAAAGAAATTAATTCTATTCCTTTTGGTATTTTTGGAAAATAATGAAAAATGTTTTGGATTTAAAAGGGATTTAATGATGAATGCTCTTGGTAATGAAGAAAAAAGTCAAAGTTTCATTAAGTCCTAATAAGAAAAACCTCAAGATACCACTTGAGTCCAATATTCCCAATTAATAGTAGCTCCTACTACCGTAGCTAACTACTACCTCTTGAGATATTGTTTAAAACCACTTAATGTGTGATTAGGATAAAATTAATGCAACTTGGTTCCTCTTGGTATGAATGCGATACCACACCACTCAATTTATTCAATTCAATCATATTATCCAACAATACCACGTAGAAAGCACAATATCATCGAATCAATAAAGAAATGCATATATAAATAAATCCAACAAGCTACAAAATTCAATCCAGTCACAAATCCACAAAGTTCATTGATGAGGACCTTTTTGTCTTTAGCCTTGGGGTCCACAATCAAAAATAAACCAAGGATTGCGTATAGCAAACCTAGGATCGTTCTCTCTCTCGAGGAGCCTTTTATTGAGTCATAAGTAATCTAAATGTCATGCAAATGCAATTAAAGAAGGGAGAAAATTGGTTTTGGATTTTCAAATTAATAAACTAAAATAAGATTGCAATTTAATTAAATGCTAAACTATTGTTTTTGGTATTTTTGTTAAATTGGTGAATGAGTGAACTAAATAAAATTGAAATGAAAATATGGATGATGACGTTGTTGATGATGAAGAAACAACTATCCTTGCTCAAAAAGATTATGGGAGTTAAAGTTCATCAAGTCTTTAAGAAAAACCCCAAGATACCACTTGAGTCCAATATTCTCAATTAATAGTAGCTCCTACAAACATAGCTAACCACTACCTCTTGAGAAATTGTTAAAAACCACTTGATGTGCAATTAAAATTGGAATTATGCAATATGAGTCTTCTTGAAATTGAGTACATAACAGTCCCTCAAATGGCACAAATCAACCACATTAACTAGACAATAACACGCTAATTAATTTAGTCTCATTGCAACCACAAGAAATTAAACAAATATATTTTTCACACTGCAAAATCCAGTCTCAATCACAATTATCAAACCATCAGAGACAATAAACATTAATCTCAGTTCCAGAATTTATACACAATAATTCCTAAAACTAGGCAACCTAAATGTATAAATCTAGACTAATAGAATAAACAAATTAACTCCCCTTTGAAGCTTTGGAACTCAAGTAAATTTCCACCACCAAGAAGCAAAAGGAATCAGCCAAGCATAGCCACCAAAGAACCCCACATGAGCTGCAAATGGAATCTGGAAATAGAGATAAAAGGATCTGTGGTAAGGGTGGTGGAATCAACTAAGGTGAAGTCGTGTTGGAGGTCCGTGGAAGAGTGGGTGGGCGAAGGAAGGAGGTCGCGCAATGGTGGATGACGGTGGTGAAGGAGAAGGGTTGCTTGCCGGAAAAAAAAAATGGAGGACTGGAGGTTGGAGATGAAATGGTGGCTCGCCGGCGACAGAAGGAGGAGAAGGTGCCGCCGGCGAGAGGGATCAAGGGTCCTGGGAAGAGGAAAGACGATGAAGAAGGTCGATGGGTGTGAACGCGTGAATCACCTCCTCCATTTCCCGCCGCTGGTTCTGCATTTATTCTCCATTAAAGCTGTCGGATCCTTCCCTCAGCTCCATCGGGTCCAGCATTCCATTCAAAAAAATCTGACCTAATCCACATTTAATCAAAACGCAGTGTTTTATCACGGGACCTAATTGTAACTTTTAAAAGTTCAGAAATAGGGACTAAATTGAAAAGTTTAAAAGTTGAATTAAAACCCTCATTAAATGTGTCGGCACCCCACAGCTCTGTACGCGTTTTTTTGCATTAATTGAATGAAAAAGCATCAGCTGTCCTAATTTAAGCAAAACGCACAGCTTCAATAGGGACCTAAGTGAAACATTTAAAAGTTTTTTTCAGAAGGACTAAACTGAAACTTTTAAAACTTGAGCTTAAATTTTCATTTTCAAATATGTTCTAATCTTTTCAGGCTTCTTCAACCCAAAAAAATTAATCTAAAATCAAATATTCTCATGAAAATCAATGATTAAGAGTAATTACATTTTTTTGACAATTTTGCCCCTTTTAGCCCTAATTTAATATATTTACTCTTAATCCGAATTTATCACAAGAAATACATTTAAAGCTCAATAAACTATGAGAAAATACATTAAAAATCCCCATTTAATTACCAAAAATCATGTAAAAATATGGTTCAATCAGTTATCCAAGCGGGTAACAAGGTCTCAACAACACAAAATAATATTCCTAAAACTAGGAAATTCAAATCCAAATAGAGAAATTAGATTGAACAAAATAAACTCCCCTTTGAAGCTTTGGAACTCAAGCTACTTAATCCATCCCAAGAAGCAAAAGAACTCAGCCACACATAACTTCAATGTTAGCCAGCCTCATGAGTACAACCCCCATCTCTGGTTGAAGAGAAAGGAGTGGTGGTGGTGGTCGGTTTCAGTCTCTCCCTCTGCTCCTACGGAAGTGACGATGGTGGGAGTCAAGTGAAGGTGTAGGAAGATGATGATGTAGAAGGAGCTCCGATGGTGGAGGAATGGAGGAATCGAGAGGGTGGATGGTGGACGGCGTTGGAGCATGGAGGTGACAGTTGTGGCAAGGGTGGAGAAGATGATTGTGGAGTGACTGAAAAAAAAAGAAAAAGGAAGAGGTCAAGGATCCAGGCGTCTAGTCTGTGTGTCTAGATGACTGAACGAAGAAGATGAAGGTGGCGTTGGTGTGTGTGTGGTCGATGGTGGAGATCCAGGTCTCAGCTTAACTCGCACCCTTGGTTCTGTATTCTCGGCACTGGTTCTGTTTCAGTTGGTGACTGAATGAAGACGATGAAGGTGGGGTCGCCGTCGGTGATGGAGTGAGAGGATGAAGGTGGGCGAGGTGGAGCACGGAGGAGACGGTAGTGTGAGGGTGGAGGTCGATGATCTGCGGGGTGGAAGTGGATCGATGAAGAAGGACCGACGGTCGTGTGCGTTGATGATCATTCAATCCCCGGCTCGCGGCGTGTTCCCCATTTAATCTGTCGGGTTCCTTTTCTTTTCTCTCGGATCTCAGGTTTTCAATGAATAAAGCTCAGCTGCCCTAGTTTAATCAAAACGTAGTGTTTCAACTCAGAGACCTAAGTGAAAATTTTGAAAAGTTTGCTTGAGGGACCTAAGTGAAACTTTTGTAATTTGAGCTTCAACTTCATTTTCAAATTTGATTTAATTCCTTCAACCACCTACAATAAAAAAATAATAATCAATCTAATATCAAATATTCTCAGAAAAATCAAAGATTAAGAGTAATAACAATTTAATGACAATTTTACCCTTTTTAGTTCTAATTTAATGTATTTATTCTTAATATCAATTTATCACAAGAAAGACATTTTAAGCTCAATAATTATAACAAAATACATTAAAAACCCCAATCTAATTATCAAAAATCATATAAAAATATGGTTCGATCAAAGGGTTGTGTTTATCATCGCATTTTTAATATTTCATAAATTTTCATCTAAGAATTACTTGTTTATTTTATTCTTTTTTCTTCTATAATATATTTTGTATAATGGA
The DNA here is from genome assembly GCA_019022655.1 of Acacia acuminata. Taxonomy (NCBI): domain Eukaryota; kingdom Viridiplantae; phylum Streptophyta; class Magnoliopsida; order Fabales; family Fabaceae; genus Acacia; species Acacia acuminata. Next base: position 2,399,343 of record JAFJYI010000028.1, on the reverse strand, counting down.
TCACAAGTATCTACGTTTGCATTTTAATGACTATGATATGTTTTTCATTGGCATTGAGTGCTCTCTTGTACATTCCTTTAATTAATTTTGCATTAATCTAGTCCATTCGCATTTCCTCATGCTAAGACTTTTGCTAAGCTTAATTAGTGAAGAATGATTAATTCATTGATTCCAATTCAAGAATTTGAAAGTTTTCATTTGTATTTATTTAATTTTAAATTGATTAATGTTTTGCTAGGAGTGCAAAAGTTTCAGTGTGAGAGAATTGACAAATCCCTATTTTATTACATATTTTCTTACTTTATTTAGGGATTTTGTCATGATTATTGTGTTTAAAATGCCCTTATTATTATTATTATTATTATTATTATTATTTTGGGACGACTACGATGTGAAGGAAAATTAGTCTCAGCTATCAACGGAGGACACCCCCGATTTCTATAAAAAAAAAAAAAAAAAAAAAGGCCCTTATTATGATATATTGATGTTAAGAGTAAACACACTAAATTAGAATTGAAAATGGCAAAATTGTTAAAATAATTGTAATTACTTTTAATTATTGATTTTTGAGATGATTTGACGTTGGTTTACTTGTTAGGTTCTTGAAAAATTGGATTAAATCTGAAAATGGCACTTTTGGTTAGAATTTCAGAAATGAAGTGTAGTCCCACGAATTTGAAAAATAACAGCTTAATCCTGATTTAAACTACAGCGTTTTGCATTAGAAATTGAGGTTTTGATTATGAGTCTTCAAGATCGACAAATTTGACAGAGGCGCCGCGAAACTCACAGACCTCCATAGCTGACCTTGAAGACCTCCCATCGCTCTCACCTTCACGTTCTCTCACTCGCTCCACCGCTGTTCTTATCCGTCGCCGCGGACGTCCCTTAATCCATCTTCGCTGGCGACCTTTATTTCCCAGAAACCAAAGTTTCAGTGGTGGGAAACCAGAAAACAGAGCACAGCCGCGAGAAGGACTAGCACCGCGGCAACAATCGACCTCCTCTTCTTCTTCACCTTCCTTCTACACCGTCACCACCATCCTTCTTCGCCGCATCACTTCCTCCATGTTTCACGGCGAGCCCCACCTTCACTTCCTTACCACCATCCTCTTGATGCATCGACTGAGAAGAAGGGAGTCTCGATTTGGAAATCAACTTCTAGATTTAACATCAGTCCCTAGTCCGTGGCTATCTCTGATGATCGCTGGGTGTTTGAAAATGAAGATAAATTTGGTTCTTGAAGCTTTGTCCATGAATTGCAGCACCTAAACCTCTCTTCTCCTAAAGCAAAGCATTGATTCTTGAGCTTGGATCTTCATAGGGAATGAAGAGTGTTTTACCATCTAGTTTCTATGTTTAATCTGTTGTATTAGTTAAGATATATGTTTAGAATTTAATTAGTATATTGGACAGAATGGTTTGAATTGAGTTTCCATGCATTTCTTGAGATGGGATATGTATTTGGATTTTGTTGCGGTAATATCAAGGGTTTCTCTTTGGATGTTTAGAGGGTAAAAGGTTTTTATCTTCCTAATAAATGTGCTTCTTGGGATTTGAACTTGCATATGTTTTCTACTTACTTATGGGAGGTGAGGCCCCATATCACATAGATATATATTCCCTCCTTCCTTATTATAAAGACCATTAAGCGAGTTTATTTGATCATTTTTATAAAGCACTTACTGTTTCCAACGAAGCATTAATTATTTGTTTCCATATTCATAATTAATGAGGGTAGTGTGTGAGATAATAATTAATATAATATTATAATTTAGTATAATTAGTAGGAGGTAATATTGGAAGTTATTTAAATTGTAGGGCAACTTTATTGACTTTAACTGTTTTTATTGGTTTGTGAGAAAAGTTAATTGGTGTTTAAAATAAGGACCGGAGAGAGTATTTGGATTTTAGTGTTATGTATTTGACACTTAAACTTCATTAGTAGTAATTTGTTGTATATTGATTTGGTTAAGCTTATACTTGGAGTTGCTATGAATATATAATTGTGATTGTAATGCAAGAGTACTTAATTACTTGTGCGTGCCATTGTATTTCATTGATTCAAACTGCTAGTGTTTAAATTGGGTTTTGGTTATAAGGATTAATTTTTCTCCGGTGTAAAGGAATTAATTCACCTAACTCAAGCAAGGTCCTTTAGGAATTTTTGTTTAACTAGCACACTTCCATTATCTTTTGAAGTAAGGATAGGTAAATTCATTATTCGAGGAGGTTTTATCATATTTTCTAAACAAATTTCTATTTCATCCATTTTTATTCCAAAAATCCAAGAATATTTATTTTTAAAGTATTCCTAGTTTAATTGCAATTTAGTTATTAGATAAAAAGTTCAATCTTTTTAGCTTGTTTCATGCCAATCATCACACTTAGTTCCTAGTTAGTTAATAAAAGACTCCTGAAAAGACGATCTGGGATTACACCCTTTTTTGTAATCCTTGGTTTAATTTTGAAGAAGTTATCAAGGCATAAGCCAACATGCTCCTACAGTGGTGGATGACATTGCCGGCAAGGAAGAAGACAAAGGTGGATCTCAGGAGGGTGAAGATCGATCTCTCCGGTGTGGAAGCTCTCTGTGATCTGGTCCGCAGGGTCTCTTGCAGCGCTTCTGGTGTGTTAATGTCGAGTTGATGGAGGGACTAAACTGTAAATTTCAAAACTTTTTATGGGGATGAACAGTAAAGTTTAAAAACTTTGGGCCATTTTATGTTTTTTTGATCTAGTCCATTTCTTCATTGATTTGCAATTTTCTGAAATTCTGGGTTTTTTCTGTAACTTTTCCCAAATTGATCTGCAAAGAAAATAATCCCAAATAACTTATATTCCAAAAATCATTCAACAAAGGTAAATCATGAAATATATGACATCCCCCCCCCCCCACCTTAATTTCATGCAAACAACTTTAATCACAATTAATAGTAATTAATGCAATTTAAGTCCTAAAATAGTGATAAACTCCCCAAATATACCATGAAATAGATTCTCAAAATATGGTTCAATCAAATAACAAGGTGGCACCATTAATTCATGTCACCCTTTCTATGTTTTCACCCTTAAATATCTTTTACTTGTTTTTTTTTTCCAGTTTTTTGAGAATCAATTCTAAATCGCTTTTATCACTCTTAAATATTTCTAAATATATCATTCATATTCGAATCCATGAGTCAAACAGGTGAACCATGTTGTCCAAAGCAATCCAAGTGAGACTGGGACAACGTACCACGCAAATCAAGTGTTCTTCCTAAAGAACGACATAGGGCCTCAAAAGCCACATCAGGCAACCTCGGCCTAACACTCGGAAAGCCCAATCGAAAAAAGTCCAAATTATGTCTATATATGAAGCTATGCAAATAATTCATACTCATCTGTTGATTCGGGGGTTGCTAATTTGTTGGACATAATTATCATGATTGATTGTATTTGTTAGTGTGAATAGTTCAATTTATACTTTTATGTTCCACTTCCTGTACTTTTCATAATAAATTTATGTTTAACATATATTTTCTTACTTTTGTCTTATTTATTAGCACTATTTTCAAATCCTCCTTTATGTTTTCAAAATATTAAATTGATTTATTTTTTAAGGGATTTTTTTTTCAATTTTTTTATTTACCTTATTTCAACCTCTATTTTTGATTAATTAATTTTTTATGGAAGAAAAATATTTTTGGGAGGTGTGTGTGTATATATATATATGTTGAGAATTTTTATATGTGTGCGTGGAATATATATGGGTGAGGCGGTTATTTTTTACCATGATTTATATTGATATTTGGTATATGAGATATATCGATATATAAATTTAATTGGGACGATTATTCCCCATCAAAGCTTATATGTATATAGTATATGATATATATGTATTGGTGAGACGATTTTTCCTCACCATGAGTATATGATATATGAAATAAAATATATGTGAGACGATTGCTCCTCACAATAGATTATATGATTATGATATACAGTATATGTAACCGTATACATGAGGGGTTTTTATTCCCTACTAGGATTGATATTGAATGATTGGATTGATTGAAATATTGTGGTTGAATATTTGATTATCATTATTTTTCCTTATTTGAGATATGGATTAAGTGAACCTTTACCCTCATTATTGTGTTTAATTCAACATTTGTTATTTATGTTGAATATCTGTGCGCCTTTGCTTCATTTCCGTGCACTTTGTTATTTATGTTTTCGTTGAGTCAGTAGTATTATAATGTATTCGTGAGTGTTGGGGGATTCCATGTTGTCATGACTACTATGATGGTATCAAAGTCAGGGTCATTGTGTTATGTAGTAAATGAAATAGCATGTGCATCCCCAAATTTTTGTGGATTTGTTATCTCTTTGTGATTTTAATATAGAAGCTCAATATGTTTTGTTATTGTTGTGCAAATGTTTATTCTAGGCTAAGTGGAATTATTTGACTTACGTGGTATGTCGACCATGAAGAATGTCACTACCTTCACTCCATCAGTCTCATTAACTGTTCCCTATATATATATAGACACACACACATATACATACATACTTGTCACAATATATATCTAATATATATAACCATGGCTTTAGAAAACTCTAAACCCTCTGATGTTTTGCTTTACAAGTACCTCCAGGAAGAAGAAGGCCTGTCCCAAGAATGCAAGGAGTTGATTGCCACCTTACCCACCAAGATAGGTGTAACATCCCATTTTCAAAAGCAGTATAAATTTTTTTTTCATCGAGTAGAGCATCGGAGCGATTGAGTAACCGATATTTATATTCAAAATGCCGTAAGTCCGGGCGATTACGGTAGCGGTACATTATACCGAGTGTTTTCAAAGTAAATAGCAAAAGAAAGTCTTCAAACAGTCCCTATGCGTGCCGCTTGCCTTTCTCCTCGATCCTCGGTCCTCCCGACCGACGCTATGTTAAGAGCCGAGGTTCAATGCCCAATGAACCTCGGTAACGTTAACCTCATGCTTATGTGTGACAAAATATGTATGACGGTATTCATAACATTACAAAGATTAACCAATACATAGCACACGCGAGATGTAAGGTTACAACAATACATAAGCACACAATGAGATGTAATGTCAATCACAACAACGAGACATAGCACACGCCCATGCACGATCAACCATGTTTGCACTAACCGGTGCCACGACAATCCTCGTGTCCTCGCGCTAGGAAAACTCAACGGCATTACCAAGATCAGAACCCGTATAAATAAAGCTGAATGTATAAACAGTGAACTAAGACGAGTCTTAGACACGGTGCATGACCCAAGACCAAGTCCTGTCCATGACTCTATGAAATAGTCTATCACATATAAGCATACAATAAGCATCAGAGTTAGTGTTACGGTACGCGAACGTACCTTCGTTGACGGAAAATGATCCTTTTTGATAGCGGTACGACGACGATACGTGATTACGATTACAGATATCCTATAAGGATAATATCATATTATCAAGGCCCAACATCATAATAGGCATTTTAGGTAAAAACTACCATTTTGCCCCTAACTCTCCTAATTGGCGGAATTTCACCAGAACTTCGTTACTTTAACTCTAATTTTCCAAAATTTTGACATATCTCCATCTCCAATATATTTTTGAAATAAATATCATATTTATCCCTAAAACATGATATCTAAACTAACTTGGAAGATTAAAGATCAATCTAGCATTTCTACTATAACTACCGAAGGAACTACCAAAGCTTAAGACTAGGGACCAGAAGAACTTACCCAAAGACTTCGCTACTCCTTTTCCGAGCTCCTCCTTGCTCTCACTTCTCTCTAACCTCTCTCTAGGAATTGTGAATTGGTGAGGAATGAAGTGAAATGGGAAGACCTATTTATAGAAGATTTTGGTGCACTATTCATGCTTTATCATACCGAATCTCAACCGTTGGATCTAGCTTGGACACAAGGCATCATCTCCACCATACAACACATCTCCTTACCTCATCATGATGTCATCAAGGTGATGTCACCCATGTGCTTTATGAACTTCTACCGATAAAGTTCCCGTTCGGTGTAATTCCGCAAAATCTCAAAAATCCGGAACACAACCAAGCTCTATTCTTCCTCTTCGGAAATATTTGAGTTAACTAAATTTTTGATCCCATTAAGGGTATTCCGTTGTCTGTTGAACATTTTCAGACAGACGCTGTCGGTTACAGAAATTACTTCGGGTGACACTAACTTCGAGACAAAAATTCACTGGTTCATAATATGTCCAGTCGTTTATTACTTAGTTCAAGGATTTTGAGTTATGATTTATTTTCCATCGGTTCTCACTTTTCTTATCTCGCCCTTTATTTACAAAAATATCTTCTCATCGATCCCTTATTCGCCCCGCTGGCCATTCGGAAATGACTTCCGCTAACACCGACGGACAAAAATTCACTTGTTTGTAATATGTCCCACCTAAGAAACTTAGTTCACGGTTTTCTAAGTAGGATTTAATTTCTATCGGTTCTCATTTATCCAACCTGGTTCTTCCACAAATATCTCTTTTATATTATTATAATAATACAAATATCATGATATTTATTATTTATTTTATTATTATTATTTTATTGTTTTTATTTTTTTTATTTTTTTTATTTTTTTCCTTCCTTTTTTTATTATTTTTTTTATTTCGTTTTTTTTTTCCTTTTTCCTCTTTTTTTTCCCTTTCTTTTTCTTGAAAATATCATTCCTCCCTTTTTTTTTTTACTTTAATTATCTTTAAAAATTCTCCCTATTGGTTCTTTTGTTCAAGCTTAGATAATTAGCCATTAATTATCTAACTAATCACTTTCTAATTGTTGGTAATTTTCTTAATTAGGATTAATCATTATCTCACAACTATTTTACGATATTGGTATTTTATGCTCCATGTAAAATATTAAAAATCATAGGGCAATTTATGCTCCCCAAAATTACATTTAATTTTGCCTCATTATTTTTCAAGGGAAATAATCCCAAAAATTCCTAAAATTAGAGACAACATACTTTCTAATTTTCAATAAATATTTTATGGCCTCTTGGGATTTATCATAATATTTTCGGGGCATTTCATGGCCCATAATTGCATTTAGGGATTTTGACACTTTAATCCCTCTAATTTCATTAGAAATTTCCTAGACAATAGAATAAGTATCCTACAAGGTTTTAAAACCACATATTCACCTATTTCCAAATAGGTATTATTTGCTAAAATATAATATTCCGGATAGATAATTATCCGGGTATTACAATAGGCTGGATTGGTTCACAGATTTATCGGTATCAAGGTTTTTGGCTCACTGCGAAGCAATGGCAAGGAGTCTTAAACTGTCATAATCACTTCCAAGCTTGTGACTCAGATATCCTCCTCGTAACCTCACCAAAATCTGGCACCGCTTGGCTAAAAGCCCTAACTTTTGCTATCCTCAACCGTAAGACCCATTATCCAAACCCTAATTCAAACATGACCCAAACATGTAACCCTTACACCCTCCTAACTAATAACCCTCATGCTCTTGTACCCTTCTTGGAGTTTGAACTCTACCTCCAGAAAAACATTCCTGACTTGAGCTTGTTGTCATCGTCAAGGCTCTTTTCGAGCCATCTCTCCTACGTTTCATTGCCGGAGTTGTGAAGCAGTCAAGGTGTAAGACATTGTACTTGTGTAGAGACCCTAAAGACCTATTTGTCTCTCTCTGGCACTTCACATATGGGTTAATGCCAAAAAACCATATGGGACAAGGAGTGCGTGTTCAACCAAGGAGAAGAGAGAGAACATATGTCTGGACCCAGTATAGAAGGAAAAGTCAATGGTAGTAGTGCTACGTCGGACACGTGGCATTTCGGGGCCAGAAGTTGGATTATCAGGTAGAACTCATTACGAGGTGGATCTGAGGTACTGTAATAAAGGTTTCTTGATCCCCAAGGTATTATGTTCCGTCCACTTATGATCAGGAGAAAGTGACTGATGATTTGGGCCCACACAGGTACAGTGGAAGGGAATGTGTTACGAGGAAAAGTGTAATCGGCAAAAGGGAGCACAGCGGGACCGGTTAAGATTTCCCAGAGTCGAGCCCAGACCCAGGCGAAATTGTGGGCCCAGAGGAGAGAGAAAGGGTCTTGTCATATAATTATGAAGAGAGAGAATGTCACATCAAATCATTATGAAAAGAGAGAAAGAATAAAATAACCCGGTTTAATCTGGACCACACAATTTAAACCTGATATGACATTGGAGTGACATGTAATTATGACTCATAAAGAGCATTTATGGCACATCTAAGGGCAAATTTTGTGGGTCCCATGGTTTTGGAAGAAAAGTGGTGCAAAATGACCATTTTGCCCCTAAACTTAAAACCCACAACAAGCAACTTCGGGGGCAATTCTGGAATTTCGTTTTTGGGCCTTGGAATGCACCACCATCTGCTCATGGAGGACTCTAGAAGACTTGAGAATCAAGCAAGGGAAATGATAATTTAATCCGAAACATCCTTTTACCCGATGGACAATTACCAAAGTTGGACAAAAGGTTGCACCCTTGGAGCCAATAAATAGGGCACTCTCCCCTTCATTTTCCCCACCCCAGCCACGAGCTCAAGGAGAGTAGGAGAGTGCTCAGCTGAAGTCTTTGGTCCAGGAGGTGAAGAAGACCATATGCAACCGACATTCCGAGGTAAGTTCCCTAAACCGGCAACCAAGTTACTTTCACTTCTGCCCTATGGTGTTTCGTGGGAATGCAGTAGGTTTTTCATATTTTTGAGGTCTTCAGTGGGTCCATAGGGTGTTTTTGTGTAGGGTTAAGTGGGATCACCTCTTTTTGAACTCTAAAAACCTAAGTCTTTATTATACGAAAATCTGTCGGTTCTTACGGTTTTTGGACAGCGACGATTAATCAATGGTTTTGAAGGAGTAAATGGATTCTGTTTGCTTTGAAATTTTACATGGTGAAATTAGACATCCTAAGGATGATTTTTATATAAGTTTTTGTGTCATTTGGAGCTTCCAACCAAGAGATATTTTAATTTGAAAATAACCTAAAAATAGGATTTTTCTCTCGGACTGAGTGGCTAAAATTTGGGAATAAGGACAAGTTTCGAACCCAGATGACTATGGAAAATATTTTTCATATAAAATGGATATCCCAAGGGTTTTAAGTCTACTGATTTCATGTCAATAATAGTTTTCTAGAATTTATTAAAAATCATCGAAGTTGGGTCAGAAATTCTGGAAATTTTAGTGCTATGCGAATTTCATGAAACTTGAGGTAAAGTTTGAATATGTAATTGATAGCATGGTGTTTGGCTGTATCTAGGGTATTATCACATGTAGGACGTAGCTCCGATACCAAAGAAAGAGTTCACTGCTTTCGAGAAGTGCCAAGTAGTAACTGTTGACTCACGTATTCTATGTTATTGTTGTATGTCTGTTTTCCATGATTGTGGATGCAAGGCTGTAGGGCCTAGTGGGCTGTGTGTCCTTAGGTTGCTACTAAGCCTGAGATGCATTTGGGGTAGTTAGGGTTAAACTCCCTAGCTACTGTGTTAATCCTAGCGCTGAGGATGGTGTCCGGGGTCGGTCTTAAGAGACGACTCGACGGTACACGGGCGTCTGGGGTTGTCTTGTGAGATGACTCGACGGTACGCGGGCGTCCGGGGTTGCCTTGTTAAGGTAGCTCGACGGTACGCGGGCGTCCGGGGCCTGCCTTGGTAAGGAGGCTCGACGGTATATTGTTGTGGATGTGATTGTGATTCTGAATGCATGTTCGTGGTATGCCTTTTGTTTCTTGATTGTGGTGACTTGCATGCACTATGTACATATTATACTTGAGTCTAACAGTTACTCTGGGGTTCAATCTTGAACTCCAGACCATTTTGAGTCACAGGGGTAAGACCGTTATTGTTGGTGGCGTAAAGGAGGTAGGGCCTGAAGCGGTGAATTGAAGAATAAATAGGGGATGCCCTATCTCATTTTGTACTCTATATTTTGGATAACTGTTGCTTTTGAACAGTACTTTGTTTGGATGACTGTATTAACCCTTCGGGGACTTATTTTGCTACTTGAATTATAAATGTTTATCGGTATGTTAGACTTGTCTAACCAGATCCCGTGCTTTGCTGTGCTAACTCTAAGATAAGTTAATTGGTTTAAGTAATAAGGGACGACGTTTAAATAAAAGGAATCCCTCTAACCCGCCACCCGAAAGTGCGAGGCCGGTAGGGGTGTAACACTTGCCAGTACTGGCCACCAGCGAGTTGGTTGCCAAAATAATTCCCGCTGGAGCTCTGATGCCATCAGAGGCTATGGTGCCAATGAGGCGTTGTGAACTTTTTCCTTGAAAAAACAAAGGCATTTATGGCTTTTTACTTGAATTTTAAAATCCCACTTTAGGATGTCAAATGTCACAAAAAGTTTGCAAATTCAACGCACCTTTGAGGGTTTTTTTTTTTTTTTTTTTTTTTTAAAAAAAAATATATATTCCAGGTTCATTTCCTTTCTTTTTCCCATTTACTTTTTTTTAATTATAATGTTTTCATCTAAACATATCGAAATATCTTCTTATTTTCTAGTTTGCCTTTTTTGTCCCAACAACTTTGGCACTCAATTCAGCTACTAGACTATACCTCAATCATACATATATTTGCATGGAGTTCTTAAGATCCACTTGCATTATTTATGAGTGATATACAGTACAATTTTCAACTTGTTAAATACGAGGATCTTATGTCAATTTTGCAAATTTTCCTGAACTCTTTGATACACTTATGCATGTCTTGGATAGGCAGAAAAATGTGCAATTTGTTTTGGATTATGCACCATTGTTTGCTTGCCTATATTTTGGCTTTGATTTTATGTTTTTTCTTTGTTTATTAATTGTTGTAATCATGTTTTATAAAGAATTAATTCATTCTAAACACTTGGCGAAGCATTGGAAGCTCTTAGGAGGATATGAAACATCAATAGAAAAACAATCGAAAAATAACTTTAAGCAAAAGTGAGAAGGCGGACAAAATCACTCAAAGTCGTGACTTTAGCGCATTTTGAATATATAGGTCAAATTAAATAATGGAGAAAAATTAGTAATTTATAAGTAAATTTTTTTTTTTTTTTTTAATTTCACTCCCCATAAATTCAATCTGTTTTGTCTTTGGTTTCTCTACTTTGAAATCACGCCTGGATTTCATCAGTCTGTTTTAATTTGTTATTTTTCTCTGAAGAAACTTTTGCAATGGAGCATGTTCTATGGAGAACAGTTTTGTAATCAAATGGACTAGTACGTTTATATTGGATCAAAAGATTCCCCAAGATATCTATAAGGCAGATACCGAAAGGAATACCAAATGACTCTCCAAGATATCTATATGGAAGATACCGAAGAAAGCGATGGATCATTGTGCACATATATTGCGTTTAGCCAAAAAAGGGATGGAGTGTATGTACAGTGAGACTGAATAGTAAATATGATGAATAAAAAATGTGTACCTTTTAGGTTAACCTCCTATTTATAGAGATTACCTTTAGGGTATGGGTCCTTGGGCTTTGTGCGCCTCCTAGCCTATGCTTCAATCGCCTCACCTGCATATTCCGTGATTATAGGTCAATTAGGATCTTACCTGATTATGGAGAGATTATGATACAAATTGCCCTTGTTGGGCTGCATAGCAAATAGGCCTTATATATGAGTCCATAATAGAGCAGTTTTGTAATGAATGGGCTACTTCGATCCTGAAAAAGAAAAAGCCAATATAATTGAGTGGGCTTAAGAGAAGCAAAGTTGGTTAAGGAAGAAGCAATATATATATATATATATATATATATATATATATATGGTTTATCGTTTGTCATGTCACTTGACATAAGATTATGTCAAGTCACCCCAAAACTACGTCGTTTTGGGAGTTAAGGGACTTAATGAAGGGTGTTTTTGTATTTATTATATGAATTTTACCAAAAGATCCTACATTAATTCCCCAAACCCCCCGAAACTATGTCGTTTTGAGAGTTCATTAATTCCTCTAACCCCAAAACGATGTAGTTTTGAGGTTGACATGACAAACGATAATCCTATATATATATGTGTGTGTGTGTGTGTATTGTTATTAGGCTTTTTTTTTTTTTTAGATTGAGAGTCCTCAATTTGATTGATGAAGTTGAATAAAAATTCCGACATTGATGGAAGAATTATTTAACAAAATTATTAACAAATCTAGAAAATGAGAGATTTATTTTTTTAACTCATAAACGTACTTTGAAAGCTTTATTATTAGTGGAAAAATATATGTTTTATGCATAAATAACAAGTCCAGGGCCTACCTTAACAAGTTTACTTGTGGACAAACTTAATTGATTGTTTTCAAGACATTTTCACCACATAATTTAAAAGCATTAACAAATCTGTCCATTTTATTAATAAGAATAATATAGCTATCATCCGTACAAAATGTTTAATAAATCATCTAGTTTTATTATGATTTACATATCTTTTCTATGTATTACTTGAAACATGACAAGTTAGACGAATTTAAAAATGCATAGATGTACTTCGAAGGAAAAAAAAAAAAAAAAAAAAAAAAATGTTAAAGTAGTAGTAGAAAATATTTATGTATATATATAAAAAACGTCACCACATCATTACATAATTTAGTCAATGGCTTATCAAGTTTATTGGCGAACAAACGTCTTGTTATACGGACAATTTCACCACATCAGTACATAATTTAGAGGTATCAACAAATTAAATCTGTTAATCTTAATATATAAAAATATAATATAGCGATCATTCGTACAAAATTTTAAAATAAAAATTAGGGCCTGCATACTCTTTATAATGGACCACATAGTTTTTTAAGATTTATATAATTCTTTTATATTAAGTAATATTAGAAGCAATACTTGAGGAATATAATTAGGATGTACGTTTCCAGGTTGATGGCTATATCCATAATCTAGTCGTCATTGCATATTAATTATTTTTGTAGAAAATAATTATAAAATAATATGATTTAAATTTTAAATCTTAGCTTTATTTGTAATTTATGTATGAATAATGCAACTTCTTATTAATTTATATATGTAGCGATATTGACAAGGGTTTTTGTTTGTATCCATGGTCCACAACCAATAAATTGAATGAAATCCTGGGAGAGATGGAATGAATTTTGATGAATTAAAAATAGAAAGAATGACAATTAAGTCCCCAAAAAAAATTAAATAATGACAGTTTCAATTAAGTCCCCAAAAAAATTAAATAATGACAGTTAAGTCTCATCATCTTTAGTCCTTGAATCTTAATGATCTTTGTAGAAAATAATTATAAATATATGATATACAATCTGATTTAAATTTCTAGGCTTAAGTATACGTTTGATCCTTCATGTTTGCCTCTGGTATCATTTTAGTCCCTTAAATTTGTAAAGTACACATTTGGTCCCTTAATGTTAACAACATTAGTCAGACTTGACGGAAAATACTCACTCAACAATTTTAAGCGATGACTTTGAAATTTAATGCTGATTAAGCATGCTTATATGTTAGTATTTCAATAAATTAATATTCTAAATCCTATTAATTGAAAAATATTTAATCTTCTTCTACAAATAATAATAATAATAATAATAATAATAATAATAATAATAATCTTCACACACTTAAAAAACCATAAAACACTTTGTGAAGATTAAATATTTTTCAATTAATAGGATTTAAAATATTAATTTATTAAAATACTAATATATAAACATGCTAGATCAACACTTAATTACACAATCATCGCTTAAAATTGTTGAGTCGGTATTTTTTCCGTTAAGTCGACTAACAATGTTAACATTAAAGGACCAAACATGCACTTTACAAATTTAAGGGACTAAAATGATATCAAAGGTAAATATGAAGAATCAAACATATACTCTAGCCAAATTTCTACTAATATTATATTTAATCGCGATTTTATAAATAATGCATTGTCATTAATTTTACTTGTACTATATATAAGGATATATTATTAGTTGTTTTTGTTTCGACCCAATGTTCTCACTCGCAAGAATGGTCCCCCAATCAATCAATTGAATAATACCCTGAGACTGACGGATTAAATTTTAATGAAATAAATTTTTTAAAAATCATAAATAATTATGGTTATGAATTATTGAGATGAGATTGTATATCTTCTTTTAGGAAACGTAATTTTTGTTACTGCATGTAGTAGTTGACGAGTGGTCCTCATCAATATTCTTTTATAAAGGGGCTAAGGTGAAAAAATTGGAGCAAAAATGTCAGGACTTTAAAGATAACCTAACACCAGTTAAATACAGATATGCAAAAATATTGTGAGTCTCACCAGAAAAGGTAATGGTGTCGGGTTATATTTAACTGTCTTTTTTGCTTCAATTTTGAATGTTCAGATTTTTTTTGCACTTGCGAAAAACATATGGTACTCAGATGTAGTTTAGGTAGAAACTTATGAGCATTTTTACTCCTTAACCATTTTATAAATCACCATCAATTAACGTCTTTAGATATAAAATTCAGATTCTCGTTACCCTTTTGGGGTAAAATGCCTCAGGTTTTGACTTTCTCTTTCCTCTAAAGATTATATAAATCTGTCACCAAGCTAATTAAGCTCACTACCTCACTACCCTCATTTCATCATTTACCTCATTGTTCTCTCCTACGCTTATATGGCAGCAGAAAAGACTAAACCCTTTGACCTTTCTGATCTTCCCAAGCACTTCCATGAAGATGAAGACCACCTATCAGAAGAATGCAAGAACCTCATTGCTACGTTACCAAATGAAATGACTTTGATCAACATGCAACTCTATCAATATAAAGGTTTCTGGCTCTCCAAGAAGCATATTCAAGGAATTTTCAATTTTCAGAATCATTACCAATCTCATGATTCTGATATCATCCTTGTCACCTTCCCTAAATCTGGCACCACCTGGCTCAAAGCTCTTGCCTTCACTATTCTCAATCGTAAGACCTATGATCCGAATCCAAATCCAAATCCGACCAAAACTCACCATCCTCACCCTCTTTTCACTGCTAACCCTCATGAACTCGTACCCTTCATAGAGTACTACGATGATCTCCTGAAGCCCACGCCTTCTCTTGGCTCATTCTCGTCATCACCAAGGCTCTTTGCATGCCATGTCCCATATGTTTTGTTGCCAGAGTCTGTGAAGCAATCTGGGTGTAAGATTGTGTACTTGTGTAGAAACCCTAAGGACTTGTTCGTTTCGACATGGAAATTCGTGAACAAGTTATTAGAACCAGAAGCAGCTCCAGGGTTGCTTCCAATGGAGGATGCATTTGAGAAATTTTGTGAAGGACTGGTTGGTTATGGGCCATTTTGGGATCACATGTTGGGATACCACAAGGAGAGTTTGAAGAATCCAGAGAAGGTAATGTTTTTGAGATTTGAGGAGCTGAAGAGTGAGCCAGTCAAGGTTCTAAAGAACCTAGCTGAGTTTATGGGCTATGGTTTTTCTCAAGAGGAAGAAGATGGTAATGTTGTGGCTGATATATTGAAGCTTTGTAGTTTTGAGAGTTTGAGAAATATGGAAGTGAACAATACTGGTGGAAACTCTTGGCGAAAGATAGAGAATCAAGCTTTTTTTAGACGTGGTGAAGTTGGAGACTGGAAGAATTTCCTCACATTTGATATAGTTGAACGTTTAAATGTTATTACTGAAGAAAAGCTGGGGAAACATGGCTTGAAGTTTTAGATTCTTATATGTTCCTTGGAACATCTAGTCTACCAAAATTTGTCAAAGTCCAAATAAAACTCTTTAAGGGCTGTGTTTACCATCGCATTTTTAATATTTCATAAAATTGTCATCTAAAAATTACTTGTTTATTTTGTTCTCTTTTCTGTTATAATATATTTTGTGCAATGGATCACAAGTATCTACTATTGCATTTTAATGACTAAGTATAATATGTTTTTCATTGGCATTGTTTAACCAAAATCTAGTACAAAAGATTTTACTTACGGGTCACCCACAACATATGATTTCGTAACATATAGTATGAAAAATAAGAAAGGATATATAATATGATTAATAGTGCCCAAGCCAGTTTACAAAGCGATGGTCAACAAGAGAAAAATAGGAAATGAATGTAATAAGTGTCGAAGTACAAGGTGTGATGGCTAGAGTGTCTCCCATGAACCCCCATTGTTCTCCCTTTATATCCACCGCTCAATTCTGTCTGTTTCTATCTTCACAGATCCAGGAGAGGATGTGGCCGTTCCTATCTTCTGATTGATTGGTTTGACTGAGTGTTTCCTGAGGACCTGTGGGCTTAGTCAAGGTCTACATCCTCTTAGGCTTATAATGGTTTCGCCTCTCCTTGGGCTGGAATTTTCTTACTGGGCCAGCCTTGTACGTAGTCCCAAGGAACTAATTTTGGCACATACAATAAGTCCCCCACTTCTCTGTCACGCCCTGAACCTACAGGGGTGACCGGCACAGAATATGAGAGGACTCACATTCTTTAAGCCTTAAACTCATATACAAATGCTAATTAATACTCATAAAACGATGATCTAGAATATTCATGTGTTCCAAACATCAAAAGGAAGGTAGGGATCCTACCTATAGATTACATGGAGCATCTAACTTTAAATATCACTACAAGAAAATGCACTATTTGCGACGGAATTTGCGAGGGAAAATAATTCCGTCGCAAATTTGGGTAAATTTGCGAGGGAACAAATTTCCCTCGCAAAATGGTCATTTTTTGCGAGGGAAAATTTTTTCCGTCGCAACATGGTGATTTTTTGCGAGGGAAAAAATTTTCCCTCGCAAAATTGACAAAAATTGGAGGGAAAATTCCCGCCCATTTCCCCCTTTGGCAAGGGAACTGGTTTTCCCTCGCAAAATGGTCATATTTTGCGAGGGAACAAATTTTCCTCGCAAAAAATGACCATTTTGCGAGGGAAAATTTTTCCCTCGCAAAATTGACGAAATTGGAGGGAAAACTCCCGCCAATTTCACCCCATTTTGCGAGGGAAACAATTTTCCCTCGCAAAAAATCACCATTTTGCGAGGGAAAATTTTTTCCCTCGCAAAATGGGGAAATTTATCCGCCAAATGCCTTTTTTTTTTTTTGCCGAGGGAACGAAGTTTCCCTCGCAAAAATCACCATTTGCGAGGGAAATTTTTTCCCTCGCAAAATTGACAAAAATTGGAGGGAAAATTCCGCCCATTTCCCCCTTTTGCGAGGGAACTGGTTTTCCCTCGCAAAATGGTCATATTTTGCGAGGAAACAATTTTCCCTCGCAAAAAATCACCATTTTGCGAGGGAAAATTTTTTCCCTCGCAAAATTGACAAAATTGGAGGGAAAACTCCCGCCCATTTCCCCCTTTGCGAGGGAACTGGTTTTCCCTCGCAAAATGGTCATATTTTGCGAGGGAAACAATTTTCCCTCGCAAAAAATCACCATTTTCGAGGGAAAATTTTTTCCCTCGCAAAATGGGGGAAATTTATCCGCCAAATGCTTTTTTTTTTTTTTTTGGGAACGAAGTTTCCCTCGCAAAAAATCACCATTTTGCGAGGAAAATTTTTTCCCTCGCAAAAAAGCCCCTAAATCCTTCTTTCTCCTTCATTTTCACGCATGCCATCCTTACCTCTGCGCTCTTCCTCTAATCGCTGTCCGCCCTCCCCCGTTGTCGCCTTGTCACCGCGCCCTTAGTCTCCGCCGCCGTCCCCAGTTGCGCCCCCGGTCGCCAACCTTGCCGGTGTTCACCTCAACCGTGGCCTCTTTTCCAGTTAAGACAAAATCCAAAGCTATAATTCTTATCTTCATTTTTCTCCTTGTTTTAAAATTTGCTGTCCAATTCAGGTTATAAAATAAAGGAGATGTAAAACAAATTTGGAGACCATGGTTGGATGATAGCTTTGATGGATTTTTGTGTTAGACAAAAAAATTTCTGCTGAGGGCTGGAATAGTTTGTTGTTGTTAAAGGTGATGTACACTCAGTCACTCTCTCTAGTCTGCTTGGTTTACTAGCTACACTATATTCATTAACTTTCTCATCTGGTCTGCTGTGTTTTCTTAGATACTTACTCAGATGTTTCCTTATTGTTTTCTTAGTTCTTGCTAATAACATCAGGATATTTAAGTTTTATTTTAACACATACATCAATTGGAGCTTAAGTTGAATGTTCCTACACATTTGTACAATAAAGGACCAATTCAACTCAAAAGCTTATAACATGTTCGTTAACCTGTTTAAATGGACGTTTTCCAGATGCGAATTTTTCTAGTGTCTCATAAAAGTTGCATTAGGATGTATGCTGATTGACAGCCAAACACAGCTTTAAGCTCTTAAGTGCAGACTCGTGAAAAGTTTTATTATAATCTCAAACACACCTCACATGGAAGCCTGTTTTGGAATTAAAGAGTAAACAAAGAACAAGCTAATATACCTTGTGAGTTGTGACTAGCACTAAATCTCAAATTCCATTTAGATCATTTGTTCATAGCGACCTAGATACCACTTCAAGTACCAATTCTACTAAAAAAGAATAAAGAGTTAAGCCCCATGAGTAGTTTTAATATACTTAACAAAGTGATGACACTGCTTGAATTTTGTGTAATTATGATTTTTTAAGAAACTCTTTTAATATAATTCCTAAAATTATTTATTATTGAGGAGGGTGCCACAGCAGTTTGGTGGCTTATTTTTATATGCCATTGGCAACTGAGATGAAAGCAGCAGAGGGTTAATATTAGTAAATGAATACATACATCTGGGTCCAAGTGATGTGAATATGAATTTTCTCCTTTCATGCTGCTTCCAATGGCCAAAACACCTGGTGAATGAAGCTGAAGGGGCAAGGAGAGATGATTACTGAGATGCGGGCATTTTTCCAGTCCATATTGAAGGACAAGGGTACGGAGTTCCCTCCTAGTGGTGATGACGATACCGGTGGTGCTCCCCCACTGCTGCCGGTTTAGACTTTTTTTAGTTCATTTTGGTCGAAACATTATAATTTGTAATATTTTGTTTTTGCTATGTAAACTCTTATGATTGTTACAATTTTTTTTTTTATGATATACAAGTTTTTTTATTTTCTAATTTTTAATATATTTTTATTTAATTATTTTATTTTTTATATTTTTATTTATATTTTTTAAAATTAATTGGAATTTGCGAGGAACATTTTTCCCTCGCAAAATCCTAAATTTGCGAGGAAAATGTTTCCCTCGCAAAATTTGAAAATTTGCGAGGAAAGTTCTTCCCTCGCAAAAGTTTCAAATTTTGCGAGGGAAACATTTTCCCCTCGCAAATTTCAGGATTTTGCGAGGAAAAATGTTCCGCCGCAAAATTCTGAATTTGCGACGGAAAAGGTATTTTTGCGACGGAAAATTGGTTTGCGATGACAAATTTTGCGACGGAACTTTTTCCGCCGCAAATCACTTTTGCGACGGAAAATGCCTGTTTTGCGAGGGAAAATTTCCGCCGCAAAAAAAACTGTTTTTTTTTGTAGTGATATTAATACAAAAAGTCTAGGTTTATAATTACATTGACTAGTAGCTCTACAAAATTAGACCAAAAGCTTTAAGGCACTAAGAAGGCTCTTCACTGCTCTGCAGGTGGTACAGGATCAGCAATATCGTCTGAACCAAAACAAATTTTCTAGTGAATAACGTCCCATTATTATAATTTAATAAATTGCAAAAGTAAAATAATTTAAACATCTTTCTCTTTTGGAGAATAGCAATATATTAATAAAACTCAATTTCTAAACCATACGTTCGGGAATAAAAATAAAATTCTATATAAAATATCGTTAATAAGATAATTTCATGCACGAAATAAAATCTTTGATTTCATATAGTCAATTTAAAACATAATTCTCAAACCTCATCTTTCCATAGAACTTCTTACAGAACGGATGACAAGCGTGGCCACACACTCCACGAGGATAAACTAACCAAGCATGACTCAAGGCCATGAAACAAGTATGGACACACGGTCCATGAGGGTAAACTAACCAAGCATGACTCAAGGCCATGAAACAAGCATGGACACACAGTCCATAAAACAAGCGTGAGAACGAATCTCATAAAAATCAAGCGAGCTCGAGGTTAACCATGGTGCACCAAGGACTAACAAGATCTGCTCATTAGTAACCGTGCGTTCGTATTCGATCCTCTCAAAAACATTTTCAAGCATGCTTGGGGTCAATTTATCAAAGCAATAAAAATTCTTCCTTCAAGATAATAATAGCTTTATCTCATACTTCATAATCAAATCCCCCAGCATGAACTTTCACAAACAATATTTCAAAACTTTCCTTTAAATTCCGTCTGTCGATTAAATCCTTTTTTAAAACATCAAGAACTCGTGCAAAAACATTTCATTTCAAATAATAAATTCTAGCTTATAAACTTTCCAAAATCCAAGATCATTTCAATATAAAATTTATGAAAAATATATCAAAAGTCTCATTTTCAATAAACTGCATAAATATGAATTATGGTTTGAACAATTGGAAGAAAATACATAACAACAAATAAAATCATCATTCTTTACTCATATATTATTAACAAATATTCCTTCACAAAAATCATACTTTTAAATATGGAAATAAACATACGTGTTCAAGAATAAAAATATCATTTATAAAAATTAGGGACATTATTCACTCACCTGTTGCTCTTTCCAAAACTATACCTTTACCAAAATCCATTGGGTTCACTTTTTCTCTTGAGCTCAAGCAATTGTCAATTCCTATAAATTTTGAAATAGGTCATCATTAATAATCTTTTATCCTTATAAATTATATAATCTATAAGACATATTTAATTGCCCCTTGTACTACCCAAAAATTGATACATCAACCTCAAATGAAATTTTACCTACTGATTTTAAAAAAAATCCTTCAACCACACCTCTCACAATTATCCCAAGTTACAAAATAATTTTTGAACAGCTTTCCCTTAAATCTGTAATTTTTTTTCCAGCTTTACCATTGTTGTCTAAACATGCTTTTATAATCTTAAGACACTCATTTAATACTTAGAAGTGCTAAACAGTCAGTTTCATTTGATGTTCACCTCCAAGTATCAATTCCAACGTTATAGCATTTGTACATTCCATTGACTTTAGCTTTTAATCATTTCTATGATATTTTCATAAGGAACAAACTAAACTTCCCTGGACAGCAAGACAGATTCAAAAGTCGCTCTCCCAAAAATTCGTTCAGCATCATATAATGACATTTACCCACACACATCACTAGAGCTGGGAATCGGGCCGGCCCCTGACCCTACGGGGCTGGCCCTCCGGGGCCCCTCGAGCCCTACGGGCCGGCCCTACGGGGCTGAGATAAGGAAAACATCTATTTTTTAAAGCCCGGCCCGATAGTACCAGGGTCAGGGCCGGCCTACGGGGCGCAGGAAATTACTATTCCAAATTTTAACTTTTTTTTTTTGGGTTTTTTTTCAAAGAAATATAATTAGTAAATTGCAACCATTAAAATTCTAATCTATCAAATAAATATTATTAACATTAATATTTAAACAATACAAATCATCCAACAAATAAATACATTCATTAATTAAGTAATAAAAATAAACCATTATCCACAATTGCCTCACATAAAACGTAAGAAGCATTAAACTAAGCAACATTAAATAACTCACATAAAATATAAAAGCATACCATTATCATTGTCAATTGTCACCTTCTTCATCACTATCATCAATTTCATAGATATTTGATTGGGCTTCACTTTGAAGGAAGGTTGTGCTTCACTCTTTGACTAATATTTTTTTAAAAAAATAAAAATGCTACGATAACGGGGCCTAACGGGCCGGCCCGAAACCTGCGGGGGGCCGGCCCGGTCGCCCGAGGCCCTACGGGGCCGGCCCTGCAGGGCTAATTTCAAATTTCAGGCATACTTTTCAAGCCCGAGCCCTACAGGGCCAGGGCCTAAACGGGCCGGCCCGACGGGCCCAGCCCGATTTCCCGGCTCTACACATCACTACCCATCAACAATCTAAACTTGAGTTCATGTTTAGCTATGTTTACTTCACTTGCTCTTACACTTCCTCTCAGTAAGACCAGAATTTCCTTCATTATCACTGTGCAAACTATTCATCAAATCCAGAAAAGAAAGATCGGATGTGAATCTGGACACTTACCTTAGCCTAGATTCGCACTTGCATGTAAGGGATCTCCTCTTCTTCCACCTCTACTACTTCTCCATCTCACCTCTCGGTCTCACTCTCTTTCTCGGCTCTCTCCCACACTCTCGCCCTCAGTTTTTCCTGAAGGGCCGAAATGAATTAAGTGATTGTGGGAGTAATAGGTTCTGGCCGATTAGGAATAATGAAATGGGAGTGTTGCATGTATGGGTGTATGTGTCGCCAATTAAGAGAGGGGAGGGGCTGAGGTGGCGTTAAATTAAGGAGAGTGGATGTGTGTGTATATGCTTCTATCTAAATATGAGTGAACTATCCGAAAGTGGAGTAGGTGTGATTCCTTTATGCACTTGGCCGAACGGAATTTAAGAAATGAAAAGGGTAGATAAATTTTTTGGCGTTAACTTAATAGGAAGCTAATGGATTTGGGTATATGGGCCAAATGAAATAAATAAAGTGAGGGAGCATATTTGCGCTACTGTCCAAATTGAGAATGAATGAAGAATGATTAAAATGACGCTGGATAGGTTGGGCTGAATAGGATATGTCCAAAATGGTTATTATTGAAGTGAGAAAGTTGGTGTTCTGCATGTACTAAGGTCCAACGTGTAATACCACTATTTCCTATATGATACTTTTCTTTCTAATATTAGACCATTAGACTACAACAATTATTTTCTCTAAAATTCCGATTAGGCATATCCTTGACTCTTCTAATTAAACTTTGAATTTCCCCAAATTCATTTGCAGGCTTGGGATAGGAAAATTACCATTTTACTAGATTGTCAAATAAATTCTAGAAATTATTCTAGGCCTTAAATTATCGTTCATAATATTTCTAGATGCTCAAAATAATATAACAAAATTCTTTCCTAATTTTTACGGTCCAAAAATAATCTTTAATAACTATCTTAAGTTTTTTTTTCCTCATAATAAGCTTAAGACTTTTAGTTCTTACTGACTTAACAATCTTCTTATCTCAGTCTTATTTCTAAACTTCTAGTCCCAAAATTTGGGGTATTACATCTCCAGCTTGATATGACATTGGCTTGAGAAGTAAACTTGATCTCATCCATCAAAATACCTTGCAGGATTTAACGGCTAGGTATGAATTCTTCTAACCAACCATTCCTTCCCGAGGCGACTTTCCCACTCTCTTGTTAGTTACTCACTCCCATTGGGCAGTTTCTCCCATGTTCTCATGTTATTAGGTTTCTTTAGCGCTTCCCTGCTTCATTTGTGTTGAGGCGTGCAAGGGTTCTGAAAAGAGCTTGTGAGGCGAAGTGGAAGGTTTCGTCTGTTTTGGCTTTTTGTCCTAAGGTGATTCTTTATAAAGGTATCTCCTTTCTTCTCCTAGCTTTGTTTTTCCTTCAATATATGGGGTTACGGCTAAGATTCATAGTTCCATTTGCTCTGTTCTTTAGCACTGACAAAGTTAGGGTTCTGAATTTTATTCTTCTTATATGTACATCTTTGAACCTGTTGAGTATTTTCCTTTACCATTCTCTAGTTTGCATCATTCTACGGTCCTCATTTTAGGTAGTTTTCGAACCTCGAGTGTTGTTTGTCTTGCTTCATGTCGGTTACTATGTCAGAGTTGAATAGTTCATTTGTAAAGTATCACTAGCCATAATGAGGGGGATCCTGAGGTTGAAGTTGTGTCTAGTGGTGAGTTGGACTTAGGTAGTCTGAGGGACCAAAATATTGTCGTGGTTTATGAGAATATGGGCGTGTTGGAAGGGTTGGTGGTATTCACTATAGATCGTAGGGATTTTAGAAACATCCGCAGATCGACTTACCTGAGGATATTTGCATGAAGGGGATTTTGTCTTTTTATTACCCTTTTCTTTTTGTTTTTTTGTTTTTTAAACCTAAGTACATAGCATTCTATAAATTTCAAGGATTTAAAACAAAGCAAAATTGGCCCTTTGGCCATAGAGAGGATCCGACCTAAAGCCTGAAACTAGACAGATCATAATTCCCACTAAACTTCCCTTTCACTTTGTTGCATTTGTTCAAAATTTATTAAAATAAAATTAGGGATAATTTATTATCTTTTTTTAGAAAAAAAAAATCTTAATATTTAGATTGAACCAATTGTAAAATTTTGTATCTCATTTTATTTTTGTTTTTTAATTATTTTTTTAGAATTCCAAAATTCGTAGGTTTTTACATTAATTCTTTTATCTTGATGAATTCCAGGAATACCGAGACCTGATTGAACAATCCTTTCAAAGGAAGCTTTTAGAAAATTTTCATTACCCCTCTTATGAGTCTTGGGATGTCTAAAGGATCATGCAGCATTTGCAATTTATGTTTCGAAAGTGATAGCTTTTCCCGATCCAAATGATTCCAATAGCCCACAAAAGTTATACTCGGATTCATGAGAAAATCCTGAAGTATAGAAGGAACAGAGCATGAACGACTTATATGAAAAATTAGGCTCTTGTGACCAACACAAAGCTGTAATGTTGATGCTGCTCTAGTTCTTTTACCAGGGGACCATTGAACACCCAAACCCACAACAAGGCTTTTAAGAAAAGGTCTAAACATGGGAAAAGCATATTGAATCCAATTGCAAACAACAGAAGCATTCTAAGTGATAGTAACTTTGATCTCATGGTTATGCAGATTAATAATATAAAAATCACGGATTGAGCTTGAAGATCTGCCTTCACGAATAGATGCACCCATTAGAAACAGCCGTCAAAAAGACTCTTGGCTAACAATGAAATTTAACGGGAAAGATTTAACTCCAGTCATCACTCTGAAAAAGAGACTTCAACATACCATTTACTATTCATCCTTATCTCCACCACACAACAACATAGATGGAACGGAACAACACTAAAAATTAACAATATAAACCATATACCCTCAAGCATCAATTGAGAAACCCAAAAATATATTAGAGAAGGAAAAACCACAAGTCAAACCAGATCAGAATCCACATGCAAAGGATGAAAGACCATATTATCACAAGCAGATTTTGGTGACTCGATGTGAAAGAACCCTTTAGTTGCCTCGAGGTTATCAAGCATAAAACTGAATTAATGCAATACAGTTCACAACTTGAGTCATTTAAATTTGAGGAGCCGATTATTAAACTAATTCCTAGTAAACTAAGTAATTACAATGCAAAATTGACAAGGGTAAAACATGTTTTGGTGATTTGCGAAACTTTGAACTAAATGCAATCAAAATAAATATTTTTGGGATTTTCAAATAAAGAGGGATAGAAATGGTTAAGAATGCAAATGGTGAACATGCTCTTGAAAATGGTTTTGAATGACTATCCTTGCTTAATTAAAATATTTGGGGAGTCAATGCACAAATCATCTAATATTCCAAACCTCATTAACCAATGAGTCTAGAATCATAAGAGAAGAACCCCAACTCTTGAAATGCTATTAATTAAGCCCTCTTAGTGTAATGAGTTCCTCTAAGTTTCCTAATATACCAAACACCAATTACCATTGAGTCTAATGCTTACACTCATAAACCCATTCATTTAAGGATTATTAGTATCCCTTAGAGAGTGACTATGGAATAAGCAATGCATTAGGTTCAACTATAATTCTATTTCAATCAAACCATCCAACAATGTCATGTTAAATAGAGAGAAATCAATATAATCGAAGAGAAACATATATATAACCATATATATCATGTTTTTGCAGAATGAAGGATGGGGCATTACTCTTCACAAGCACAAGAAGTCGGGAAAGCACTTTTGTCATGGAGTTATATGTCATAATGGTTCTCCTATCAAAGAATTTATATGGCTAAATTAAGCAAAACTAGGAATCACCTTTCTCTCCAAATGCTATCATGCTGCCCTCTTCTGGATCTGTAATACAGGCCTTCTACAATATGGCTCTCCATCCTCTTTAGCTACTCACTGTGTGGAAAAATGTTTCATCAAGCTAGCCTCCTTCAGACCCTTCATCAAACATAGACATTACCTGGTAGGATATATTGGCTTTACTTTTTGATTTTTCTGATATTAGTATTAGGGTTATCCTAATATTTATATTTTCAAATTTCTTGAGTTCTCATTTAAGCATTTTATCCATATATAACTTGTAAATTTCGGTTGCTTTAATCTCATTTTGTCTTTTATCAGAAAAAGATGAAAAAATAAAACTAAATTGTATTATTTTATTTTTTTGTTTTTTTCCCACCCATCTTATGGAAAAAAACAAAACTGAATTATTTTATTGGGCCTCCATACCAAAATGTAGGGTAATGCAACCACATCCAAAGCATTATTGCCTGCACTGCCCCACGTTAAGCTGGCAACGCATTACTTTTTTTTTTTTTTTTTTTTTTCTCTTTTTAATCATCATCTTTGATTTCCTCCACCTCTTTATTACATGATTCTTACTGAGAAAGCATCAACAAATATAAATTAGGAAAAGATTGTCAAATATGAAAAATATGTCTTACAAATATCAACTCCCTAATTATATCCTACATTAAGGACCAAAGGGAGCATTTACTAATACAAATTAAATATTTTCAAATGTTGTCTAACTTAATTATAAATACTCATATTTTTACATGAACCTTGTTATTCTCAATAAACCAGATGTTCCATTGATCTGCATGATCTAAAGGTTCAAGCCATGTTTCTCCAACTTCTCTTGAATAATAACATCATGTTGTTCCACGGAACTTGTTTCCCTGCTCGTCCTTTGAACTTGTACGGAGAGCTCTCTCTTGAGGGAGCTTACGGGGCATCTAGATGAGATCTAGATGGTCCATATTTCATTTTTTTTTTTACATTTTTTTTATAAAAAATTATTTTAATGGGTTGAGAATCTAAAATAAAGATAATCTCTAAACTAACATTTTTTAAAATGATTTTTCATTTAAAAATAAAAAAGTAAAAAAAAATGAAATATGGACCGTCCATGTAATACCCTGGTTTATGCTTTACCAAAAACCCTGTACATTATGAAATATTCAATAAAATGCCAAGAATGAATATCCATGGTGATATTGTTAGTTATTGAATATTTGTTATTTGGATGAATTTGGTGAACAATGACAATAAAACCCAAATGTGTGAATCGAGGCAACGAACATTTAAAATCAACAAATACGATATCTCCTCGAAAATCATGTAACACTCAACAACAACAAAACTCCAACACAAACATCAATGGCAACAAAACCCCAACACAAACCTCAATTACAACAAAACCCCAACACAAACCTCAATCACAATAAAGCCCCAACACAAAACTTGTGACAATGGACTCCCTAAACAAGACCACAATTTGGCTCAATTACAAAAAAGAATGGAAAGGCGATTTGGGCTTTTATTTGGGTTATGGACTTTGGTCCAAAACAAAGGAGGAAGAAAACCACTTAGACCTTTGAGAAGGCTCAAGGTTTTCGGCCCAAAACAAGAAGGAAATTGGACCTTTGCATTGGGCCAAGAATCTCGGCCCAAACCAAAGAGAAGGAAAACAAATTGGATCCTTATTGAAGGCACAATGAGCACGGCCCAAATGAGATGTTAAAGTGGAATGATCAGTCATAAGACAACACATAATTCCCCCTCTTCTTCCCTCCAAAACCGTGTCCCTCTCTCACACACACCAACACACATGTACACACACATCACACACAAAACCCTCCCTCATACCGAAAACCGTGCCCCCTCTTACATATGCCACATGTCTCCATCTTGCCACACATGGTCTCATGCATGTCTAACAATTAGCAAATATGCACTACAATACACACACATACCTAAAACAACTCACACACTCCTCTCCTTCCTTTATTTCATTTTGGCAGCCCCCTCTCCTCTCTTCCCCAAACCGAACCCTCTCCTTCCTCTCTTCTCCTCTTCACCGTCCGACTCCCTCTCCTCATACACCAACAACTTCTTCTCTTCTCCTCCTCCAAAACCAAAACACCCATCTCCTCTAAACACTAGCATTTCCTCTCAATATCCAACCGTTATCCTCCCTCTCTTCCTTCTCCAACCGTAGCCTCCTCTCCACCAAACACCAACATCACTTCAACCAATCTCTTCTTCTTATGGTCAACATTTCCTGACCACTCAACTTGAAGGATCAGCTAGGAAGGTCAAAGAAGGAAGAAGAACAAAACCATAAGAAGATTGAGGTAAGAATATGAACACTAACCATAATGTCCCGATCTTCTTTTGCATGTCATGAGAGATGAGTAATAAAGCACATACATGTGGGTTTTTTTTTGGGTTAGTATGAAGATTTAAAGTTTCTATTGAGTTATCATGAAAATAGAGTGAAAATATGGTGGAAAACAATTTTTGGAGTCAGAGGATTAAAATTACAAAAGTTATAAAAACTGTCAGTTTTTGAGTTTCTGGAGGCAGTCGCCTTGCATGTGGTTTTTGACTGAGTTAATGGATTCCAAAAATTGTAAAACTTTTCATATTTGAAGGTCACATGAAGAGATTTAATTTGATTGGTAGTTTGTAATTTTTGGAGTTTTATATAAGGAGTTATGATTTTTACAAACTAACCTAAGATTTTGGAAAGTTACATTTGGGCGGTGAATTTGAGAACAGTTTTTAAATATGTAAACGAAATCTATAAAATATGAAACTTTCCAGTTTACCGAGGACATTCAGATCTTTGATGTGATAAGTAATGGGTAATTTGTGGTGTAATATCTCATAATTTTCTATGATAAATTCTCTAAATGATGTATGTTAGTTATGTTTAGTTTTGATGATATCAAATATATTTATCAATATCAAGAGCAAAAAGTTTATATACCACATTTTTCTTCTACTTTAACTAATTCTTATATTTAATGTAGATGTGAAGTTCAATAATGAAGAATGATCAAAAAAGGAGATATTGAAGAAGGTAGAACTTGCAGAGAATGATGAGTCCAAGTTGAATGATGAAGAATGATCAAGATAGGAGATTGAAGAAGGAAGAACTTGTTGAATGGAATGATAATATCATTATACAAGTTCTTAGATTGATATTAGAAGTCTCTATAATCAAATGGAAGTGGGAATGACTCAATTCGAAGTTAAAACAATCAAATATAAGATTCCGAATGAGCAAACTCGACTCTCGAGGTTTCAACTCGAGTCTCTAGGTTTCAACTCGAGTTTACTACCTTGCTGCAGTGATTTACTTCTCAGATATGAGCAAACTCGAGTTAAGGACTCCAAACTTGAGTTTAAGACTCAAAACTTGAGTCAGCCATCCTTAACTTGAGTCAATAAATGTTTTCAGCACCTATGGCATCTCTAAACTAGTTAAACTCGAGTTAGCCACTATAAACTCGAGTTTGTCGTGCTTTTCAAAGACCTTTGTTCTCGCTTTCTGTTTCACATTTTACCTGAACAAGGTCTAGTAATTCAATGATATCTCCTAAACCAGAAATTGGATTGAGATGAAACTAATTTTGTATGAAACTATACTTCCAATGCGTCATTTCAATATAAAATTCAGGTTGAAAGGAGTTTAGATCAAAAATCTATGAATTGTGGAATTTGACAGTGAAATCAACGTCACATAGCAAACCAAGCTTCAATGTTTTGAGTGTATCTCACAAACTACAAATCCAATTGAGCTAAAATTGGTGGCATATGAAAGTAGATTCAAAATGTGTTCTGTCAAGATTTGAACCAACCAAAATAGAGTTCAGACATGGGAGATATGACATTCGAAAGCTGACAGTCAGTTCAAGAAGTTGCAAAAACGCTCAACATACAATGGGCTTGGAATGAATGCTTAACTCGAGTGTAAGGATAAAGAACTTGAGTTTACGACAGGCAGAGAGCAAACTCTAAATCTTGAAGAAACCTAAACTTGAGCCAGTAGATGGAAAACTTGAGTTTAGTTCAGATAGAGTGCAATCCTGCTTGCCAAGACAAACCAAACTTGAGTCAACAAGTTGGAACTCGAGACTGAGGCATTTCCAAGTATTTAGTTTGAATTTGCTTTCGATCAAACCATATTCTAAGTTGAAAGGACATCAAAAATTGAGTCATTAAGTGGCACACTCGAGTCATTAACTCGAGTTAGTTTATGCAAACTCGAGTTTACATCTCTGCTTTAGAAAATCACTGTATCTAGAATCTTATTTCTCGTCAAGAACATCCAAATGAATACCAAAATGACTTATACTAATTCTTAATATTATTTATATCATTTGTGTATACGTTTCAGATGATTAAACAAATGATTAGATGCAGATCCTCAAAATGCCAGATTTGTGTAAAAAACATTGAATGATCTGTAGAAGCTTCAACGGTAACTTTGAGCAAGTCACAACGGTTAGAATTACTCAAACGGTCGAATGCTCTTCGTTAGCTATAAAAGGAGAAGCATTCAAGAGAGACAAAGAGTTGAGACAAGAGCTTGCACTTTGTCAAAATGCCAACATTATGAATCCAACGTTTATCTCATACACATTATGTTCTCAATGCTTATATAGTTCATCGTAGAGAGTAAAATGATTTGTATTGTACTTCATTGTTTATTCATTCACTTTTGAGAGAGAATATTCATTATAATCATTTTATCTGTTTATCTGAGAGTTACTCAAGATTGGGTGATCTTGAGTGGGAAACAAATTGTAACCTTACATTGTGTAAGGGGGAGTATCTTGATGAGAGATTTGGCTTCACAAGTGCCTGAGTGAACTTGTGGTATTGTAAAGATTTCTCTTGTGCCCAGATTAAACAAGAGGATAGTGGATTGAAAATCTCAAGTGGAGCTTGGGGACTGGACGTAGGTCAAGGATTAGGCCGAACCAATAGAAATCACAGTTTGCATATTCTCTTCCCTGAACTCTTATATTCCCAGCATATATGTTTGATTGACTGTCTATCACTTTATAAATCATTACTGTCATACAAACTACTGTCAGTAAGTTGCAAAAAGATTTTCAAAAGATTTTTAATGTTCCAAGTTTTTAGTCATTCACCCAATTCACCCACCCTCTTGGGTTCGATCGGATCTTACAATGCATTTGTAATTGGTGAAAATAAGTGGTGAATTTTGACTAAAGAGTCAATTTTACCTGATTTCGTCGAGACCGGAAATTTCGAGATACATTTTTATTTATTTGGACTAAAGTAAGACACTTATGTCTAAAATCCAATTACTTTATTTGGATTATTATTTTTGACAAAAATGGAATTTATAAAGGTGGATATAAATGGAGTTATATAAAGTGAAATTTGGCCCAAATAAATTTAAAAAGAAAAAAAATCAATATTCGGAATTTATGGCCTATTTTCTCGAAAATTTAAAGAGAGATAGTAAGGGGATAATTTTGGACTAGAAATTTTAGAGACAATATTCTATGGCATACAGAAGCTGATTAAGGAAGAAAAGTCCTTATAAGGAATTAAGGATTAATTTCTAACACTTACTCAATATTTGCAACTAAATGAGTGAAAAACCAAGTTGCAAATACAAGTCTTGTCGAATATCATTTACATGACATGGAATTCTGTGTTAACTTTTATCTAATCTTTTTCATAAATAGCAACGTAAACATACACACAGCAATGCATATCTGAGTATTTATATATTAATCATTAGCACACAATTCTTAGCACCTTCCCATGTGATGAGTACAAATATGTTATCTTTATCGTTTTCCTTCTCTCTGTTTTATATTTGTGCAGCACTATAAGTATACACTCTCAACACACAACGCTAATATATATAAATATGTGCAGTTATATTTCAGCAAAAGAACATGGTTTTAGTTTCCTATAACAACAAGTTTTTTTTTTTTTTGGGTTTCTAAACGTCATTAACCATGATTCATGTATATATTTATATGTATATAGGCACTATTCCAACAACACTATATGCAGTAGCCTCTCAGTTTAATATTCATTTTGCAGGGAATCCATATGGCTTGAAGACTCACCTCTGTTTAGGAGACGCTGGGCAAAGCAAGCAAAGTTGAAGCTCTCACTCTCTCTCTTACACTCAGACTTGGTTGCAGGTTTTTGAGACAAAGCTCTCGTGTCTGAAGCTAAAGAGAAATAGTGGGTCATAATGGGAGAGGGAGTATGGCTTATATAGAGGTTCAAAGGTCCGGTTGGAGGAAGGGGAAGGATAAACCAAAGAAGAAGAACCGTTGGTTAACGACGTTGCGGGGCTCGAAAAGTATGGCTGTGTTGCGTGTGATCTTTGGCTCTCTGACGGTGTGTTCTCTTGCTGCGTTTTCTGGTTTTTGACAGAATGAAACAGAGAGCAAATACTGTACAAGTCAAATAGATTAAATGGATATAATGAATTGGCTTTGGGTCTATTGTGGGCTGGCGTGTGATCATAAATTGAATAAATGAAGAATAGTATTGCATTGGTTTGGGTTGGATGAGACTAATATGGTGGGCCAACAAATAAAGGGCTGGGAGAGTATTTGCTTTGCACGTGCAAATAGTAATCTTATATAAATAGAAACACATGACTTGCACATGGCAAAATAAGGGAATAAATATTAGAAATTCATCCTTGATTCTCTATAAAGATTTTTCGTTCACAATTAATTTTCCAAGCCATAAAATATATTTTCTATAATTTTTAGGCCTAAATTATTCTTTACTTGAGTTTATTCTTTTTCCCAAAATAAATTAATTAAGGGAAAAGAAATAAGCCTTAATTTTCAATATTTATTCTCATAATTATATAAAAATCATAAAATTAAAAATTAGGATGTTACGGTAATGTATTATGTGAACTGTTTTCTGTTTATAATCAATTGTATGTTTATGAATAATGAAACGCAATGTGGATACTTCGTATGTGAGGTTAATTGTTACTCTGGGATTCACTTGAATCCCAGACTTTCACCAAAGTTCAGGACGTGGTGAAGACAGCAGGAATAGCTCTAAGGGAAAAGCGGCAGACATCAAAAATTGATGGTTGTAGCCTGGATATTAAATAGGACCATATAATTATGTATTATTTTAGTTATATTAATTTTGTATGATGAACTCCATAGAATAATCCTGTTGTAACAAAGAATGACTTATCTATCAGTGCATATGATATTCCTGTGTTGCCCATTATATATATCGCTCTTTTACTCTAATAAATGTCATAATTTCAAGGGGTATGACAATGTTCCATTCTAAACACTTTGGAAATGTCAAAATAGCCAAAATCCCATTTTTCTTCCTTATGTTTTGGACTGTCTGAAAGCAAGATGCAAATGATATCCAAATTCTTCTTCATAAATCTTATGATTTTATGTTCTGTTTGGCCTTCTAATTCCATTTTAAAGCCTAATACACTTTTAAATCCATATTATAAATCTTTAGGCAGAACCTCCTTTCAAGTTTAAGATCTTCAAATCTACAAAAACATGAGAAGATTAATCCAAGATCAACCAATAATAGAAACAAGTGTAAGAGGCTATTATTTACTTAATTTAGGTTTGCACTTGTTGAAATCTTCCTCCTTCTTGGCCCTTTCCTATCTTTCGGGCTCCCTTAGGACACCATGTATAATAACCTTTTCAACCAAGACTAAGGAAAGGTAAGAAAATAGGACAACAATACAAGTTCCGAGGTGAACTAAGAGTTACCATGTGTATGATCATAAATTGTGCCAAGTGTAAGGCAATGGAGATTATAGCATGTTTGTTGGGTATGGTCAATGTTTTAGAATTAGGTTGATGAACCTAAAAATTTGGTAGGCATCCACCGAGTTCCTATCAATTGAATTGTGACATAAGAATCCAACTTGATAGTTGAATGATTCTTTAGGCATTAATCGACCTTAATGAATTGAAATACTAGAACAAGATATTGATAGATTTGAATGAATTGAGTCACTAGAATGTGGTACCCATATATGAGGTATTTGGAGGTTGCTAGCTGTTGATCTAGCATAGGGAAAAGATCTTGATCTCAGAGTATTCCCTTAGAAAGGATGATTAAGAGTTGTTCTCTGATGGAACCAAGTAATATCTAGAACCATAGATGTGTTAGTGGCTAATAGATTCCATGAGACATGGGTTGAATACACGATAAGGAAAACTAAATTGGTGACTATGCCTGGAGCTAGATTAATGTAGAAAGTTCATATCAAATAACCTCAGATGAGATCTATGTGATTTGATGTATTGCCATGGGGTGCTCCAGCGCTATATGTGTTATCATTGAGTATAATCATGATATGGTGGGCAATGAGACTTATTGGACTAGTATGTCCTTAGGTCATCAAACTTGATATGTGTTCAATGAGAAGACTCAAGTCCTATGAGATTAGTGTATCCATAGGCTAACAGAAGGCTACAATTATTAGACCTTGAATACCGAGCAGCCTCTCGAAAAGGTTGCAAGCCTGAGAGTTACATGCATTATTTCTGGAATGGTCAAACAAATGAAATAGAATGGATTGTGTGTCATATGGATTACTCAAGTTGCAAGAGTTAGAGTATGAGATATATTTGGAGTTGACAACCTTTTATATCAGTTGTCTGGTTCTTGGATATGTTTGAAAATTGAATTTTAAACTTACGAATGCACCTGTTGTATTTGTGAATTTTCTAAACTGAATTTTGAATGAAATGTTTTTTCAAGAGACTTGAGACCATTTTGAAGTGGTCATTTTTGAACTATGTTGTCTCATAGATAGGGTCCTTGTGGAACCCAAATTTGAAATTGAATATTGAATCATGTTGTAGTGGAAGCAATATGGAACTGGAAGAGGCCAGAAGCTGTTGTAGAAATACTCAGTTTGCTAGATCTTGCCAGAAGTGTTAGTAATGTTTTTGAATCACTTGCCATTGATAAAGCTCGTTTGAACTGAAAATTTGTTTGATGAGATATGAAAGGTTGACACACAAGGTTAATACTCGCACCAATAGTGAATACTCCCAATATGAGTAGTTTCACCTTGTAAGAGCGCGTATTACACCTTGCATGGCCGGTACCCACGCAGGCGTTCGAAGCAGTGACTCTATGGATAGTGGTCCTTTTCCCAGTATAGGACTCCGGTGGGTAGCCCATTACTAGATGTGCTAGTATGGACACTAAGTCCCTTATGGGGGTATGAAAACTCTCTCACATCGGTCGACAGGCGCGTTATCACTTCGGTGGTATGTGTATGAAAGGATTGAGATATGTCCTGGTGAGGTAGGGCGAAGTAGTGGCGTGTGCCTCTCAATCGTTAAATTTTGTGAAATGAATTATCCCATTTGTCAATTAAGTGGGCGGAAAATATGTTTTCTCGAATTTGAGCCAGTAGTGAATGTGTTTTCTTGAAATTAAGCTAGCAGCGATTATGATTTATTGAAAATGTGAAAATATTGTTTTGTGCGATTATGAAAAAGTACTGCGACCATAGAAATTTTAAGTATTTGAAAATTTGAAGTTGAATATGAGACAACATAGAGGAATGAAAGGCAGTGGCGTGTTTACCATTACTAATGTGTTGAATTGGAAAAGCAATGCAGTTAGTGATTATGATGATACAAGAACAGAAACTGATAGAATGGTCTAGAAATCTGAACAAATTAGGTCAGATAGTAGTTGCTAATTACAGTGCTAAGCAAAAGGAAAGTAGTCTAAGAACAAAATTGAAGAAGATCAGACATGAAATAGACGAGCAGGGACTCAAGGCGGTAAGACCCGGTATGTGAGATTGCATGAAGCGATGTCCCTAGGCCGTAAGACCTGTATTCCTAGAATTGTGTTTGTTGCCTAGCATGGTAACTTTGGACCAGAATGTTCAGAGTATGTCTTGAGGCTAGCAAAGTATTCAGATTATACCAAGCTGTAATCGAGATGCTTGTGGCATAAGAATGATTTCCTGGGCAGTAAGGCAAGAATATCTAGCGTTGTGGTAATATAATGAGCCATAAGACTAGAATGAATTAAGCCGAAAAGCATAATGCATTAGGCAGTAAGGCCTGTGTAACCGAGCACTTAGAGAGTGGACCAGTGAGTCCTATATTTGAATATTACACCTAAGGTACAGGATGAATGAGACTATTGTTTGATGATTATGTATTGTGCTGGGTAAGCATGCACAGGAAAGTAATAGGCTGGGTATCTAGAATAATTCCCCAAAGTATACATGTCCAAATTTCGAGGATGAAATTTATTGAAGGGGGTGAGAAATATAATATCCAAAATTTTGGTCTTATTGAAATCACATGTACAATGTAAATATTTAGTGGAATAAACGGAGGAATATAATTTAGCCAATATTGGTTTTTCCAAAATTTTAGATTTTGGGATATAATGCAAAA
Organism: Acacia acuminata; assembly: GCA_019022655.1. NCBI lineage: Eukaryota > Viridiplantae > Streptophyta > Magnoliopsida > Fabales > Fabaceae > Acacia > Acacia acuminata. Next base: position 2,362,930 of record JAFJYI010000028.1, on the reverse strand, counting down.
TAAAGATATTTGCCATGAAATTAATATTCCAATGACCAATTAAAGTAATAATTTTGGGCAAAAGAAGGTTATTTGAATTTTGCCTTAATAAATATAATTGAGGAAATAAAAATGGCAATACGGGCTATTATTTGCTTAAGTTAGAAATCACTTGTTGATTTTGGCTAACAAGTGACATTCTAAGGATCACATGACTATATTGTGATTATTTAAACATGAAATATGGATACCCTATGATCAATACCATTTTCGAATAAATGGAAGAAGAAAAGAGGAATAATGGTTTTATTAAATTTTGAGTCAACAAAAAATCAAATTAATTTGATAACAGAGACTATAACATCTCAAAATTCTGGAATTTGAAAATTGGAATATTATATTGAAATTAAATTGTAAAATTTTTCCGGAATAATTATTGGAAATGTAAGGCCTATTTTTCCTTAAATTTTTGGGGAAAAAATAAATTTAAGGAAATTAGTAAGGGATTATTTTTGACGTAAAAATTAGGGAATCAATAATGGTGGCTTAGAGAAATTAATTGATAAAGAAAACAATCCTTATATGGAATTAAAGATTTAATTTTATCACTTTGCAATTAATTTAGCTAAGTACCTAATTGCAAATAAAAGTGTTGTAGAGCAACAAGTGGGTCCCACAACACAACACTCCCCCCCCCCAAAAAAAAAAAAAAAAGAAAAAAAAATCTCATGCAATGCACCTATTTCCATTCAACTTAATACTCACATGCTCCATTCAGCTTAATACTCACGTGCCATTCTCATGCGCAACCATTCGCTATTCCAGCCGAAGCATATACTTCCTTAATTCATTATTTATTTCAGCCCACAACAGTACCATTCGTCAGCCATACTCCCTCAGCTACCATTTTCTCTTAGCCCATTATTCATTTGGCCCATGGATCACCCCAACCCATTAGCTTTCATATGTACAAACCCATTATCTTTTTTTTTTTTTTTTTTGTCAAAACAAACCCATGATCTCCTATTTATGCAAATCAGTTTTTTCCTCATGGTACACACGAACTAGGCATACTGTCAAGAGAAAGATATCAGCAAATCATATTGCCATACTTCCACAACGTTCAGATCTCACTTTCGGCACTCAACTCTACACGCAAGATCACTGACGCCTCTTTGAAGGCACAGTGATGATAGCCTCTCCCATGCATCTCGAGCTCCACACCATACCCTTTGCTTCTCTTTATTTACGGCATGACAGCAACACCAAGCATTCACTGTGAGTTTCAGAAAAGCAGCAACTATTGCATTCTCTCATTCATCCCTTATTTCCCATTCATTCCTACCATCCCTTTCGGCCAGAGAGAGACTGAAACGCAGAAAGAGAAAGAAAACTGAGAACAGAGGCAGAGACGTAGTGAAAGATGAGGAAGGAGAGTTCAAACGTGCAAGCTAGAAATTAACTGAAGTGAGTCTTCGAGCTTCTCTCCTTTTAGTTATGTGAGTTTTCCTACGTAATTTTTTGAGTATGAAGCTGTTGGGAATGTAGCTATAATTCCAATGAAAACTCTGCTAAATGAATACTAAAACAGAGGAGTTTGTTTGAGCATGTGTCTCAAGATGAAGTTTCAAACAGCCACGCAAACCTACAGAAATTAATAGGATACTTGAGTAGTGTGTGTGTATTACAAAGTAATAACATTGCTTCGATTCTTTCATTTGTTGATTAATTGGATTGAAATGCATCAACGTTCATTTTTTCAGTTAGCATGTAATGAAATTCAAATATGGTTTGTGAGCTATCGTCAAAGTCAAACCCTTTTGAGTCCCTGAATCTTATCCGCCATATTTGATTACAGATGGGTAAATAATAAATATAAGTTAGAGCCGGCTTTCGTGAATAAGTTGAATTTAAGTTTTTGAAAAGCCGGTGCGGTATTGTTTGATATTTAAATTTTAGATGATGAATCTGGAGGGAAAAATTAATCTAATTATAGTGAATTCCACTTGCTGAAAGTCTGAAACTGGGGGAAAACCATGCAAACACCTACAAGTATTATAGTGAATATATGCATGGGTCACTATGGATGATTTATTTAAAGTTTTAATGGAACCATAGGACCACTTGTAGATTATTCAAAGGTTGCTGCATCTCTGTGCTATACTTATAAATCAAAGCACGTTTTTTATTTCTAGGATATTTATGGTTGTAAATTAGTTAAAAATCAAATCACTATGGACATCTTCTGTTTTCTATGCTTCATTATAGTCACTGATATGTATATGTCATTATATGTGAGTATTGAAAAGTGTAAGTAAATCTTCAAAATAAGTATACAAGTGATAATGACCAGGATTCATTTCTCCTTAATAGGAAACGAATTTCGAAATGATGAACAATAGAAAGAAAATCTTAAAAATTTTAAGGAATTCTAAACCAATTGTAGCAGAATAGTAACAATAATAAAATAAATAAATAAATAATAATATTATTATTAAAAAAGGGAATAAATAATAAAGGGAATTACTCTATTAATTAATAATAAATAGAAAAGGGTATTATTAATTAATGATAAATAGAAAGAAGAATTAATAGTTACAATGGTCTTACTTTAGGACATTAACGAAGTTCGAGTTTCTAACACTAGAGATTTTAGTAATACTCGCGAAGTTAAGGTTGGTAACTTAATATCTTCAATTCCTTGTATTTTTATATATGCCTTGTATGTTCATGTATTGTGGATTCTTGGTTGAGTCTGTATGCCCGAGTCTATACGTTTTATTCAGCTAGATGTGAATTATTGTTTTATATAATAATGCTGCATGCCTATTTTTCCTAGCGCTGAGAATTCGTGTCTGGGACACGTGGCACTTGCAAGTGCTTTCGTTGTTAACGATACATGTGTTGTGTGCTACATAGTTGGGTAGCGGTGTGTTTGCTGAATGCTTTCTTTTATTTCACAGTATATGAAATATTTGTCATGTATTATTTGCACTTTGAATATGAGATTAACCATTACCCTGAGATTCAACCAATCATTGAATCTCAGTTATGCCAAAAGATTCAGGAAGATGTTTTGGATCAGTGAGTAAGGCAACTCAGCTAGAGTAGACGAAGAAGACACCAAAGGAGGGGATTTATTTAAGTGGATCATATATTATTTCGGATTTGTATATTTGCTAACTATTCCACTAACGTTAAATTTAGGATAACCGTATAACTAAAATCCTCTAATGGGATTAACCCTGACTATTACCAAATTTTAAATTGTACCACGCATATATTCCTCCGGGAATTTAAATTCACCACCATATGTCTGAACATATGTTATCAGTCACTCATTCTTCCAAACGTTATGCATTCTCTCTGTTGTGACTCACTCTGATCTGTTAACGCCTTCACTCTGATAAATACACACAAATTAGTGTAATAAGATCGATAGGTACATAACTGATCATCATAAAGGACTTGAAAATTAGGGGTGTTATAGAGAATGTGATTGAAGAAGATTGGAGACAATTTTGGAACTAAGACAAGGAGAAGGATGATAAGTTGATGTCATATGTATATGTGTATGGCTAGGGTTGCTCCAAGTAGCCAAAAGGAAGGCCAATACATTTTGGCATATGGAAGAAAGACATATGTATTTGTCAAATTGATGACATAATAAAGGAAATAGGCATGAAATTTTATCTTGTACCCTAAAGACACTTGTCATGCTAGGGAAAATTGTGTGACTAGATGACAAGGGACTTTATGTATATAATTGAGATAAGGAAAAGATGAAGTGAGACTTCATGAAGAAGCCTAAATTTTTGGCCAAATACGAAATTCCACAAAGTTAAAATGTTTGTCTTATGTAATAGGAGTAAAAGGCAATCAAAATAACCCTAGAGTGCCAGATGTCATGGTAGGTAGGTGGAATGTGTGAAATTAAAGAGGCCGACAAAGCAAAGAGAAAGAAGGTAAAATGGATTATCTCACCTTCTTCCCAACCATAAAAATTTAGACCATGAGAAGGAGACAAGTAGACTAAATATTCACCATAGGAGCAAGGTGAAAATGAAGAATCAAGAAGGCCAATTTCGACCAAGGGAAAAGAAAGAGAATAAAGGAAAATGGAAGAAAAAAATGGAGATTTCTTATTGATGCAATAATTTTGGTGTATCTAGGCATGAGTTAAGTATTTAATTTGTCATCATCTTTCCTCTATTTTGTACATCTCATTCGGTCAAGAAGATAAGACAAAGGGAAACACCATGAATTATCAAATGAAAATGGAAGATTCAAAAGAGGACACATAATTTTCTGGAATTTCCTATGTTGGCAAAAAATTGACGCTTCTTCAAGAAGTCTCATTTCATCTTTCCCTTATCTCAATTATATACACAAAGGCCCTTGTCATCTAGTCACAATTTTCTCCCTAGCATGATAAGTGTCTTCTTAGGGTACAAGAGGATATTTCATGGCTACTTCCCTTATTATGTCATTAATATGACAAATACATATGTCTTTCTTCCATGTACCAAAATGTATTGGTCTTCCTTTTGGCTACTTGGAGCAACCCTAGCCATACACATGTGCATATAACATCAATGTGTCATCCTTCCTCTTGTCTAAACCAAAATTATCTATAGAAAAGGGTTCCAAAATTGTCTCCAATCTTCTTCAATCACATGCTCTCTTATCAAATTATTTTGATTATTTGTTGACTCAAAATTTAATAAAACCATTATTCCTCTTTGTTGGAAATTATGCCCTAGGGGCGAATCATTGTACTTTAAACGTTATTATTATTTGAAGTATTTCTCCATTTCGTTATCATATCATGTGCATGTTTATTATGATAACTGTGTCCTTGGACATATCATAAAGATTGTCCTAAATGTCCCTGGTCGATCATCTATGCAGAAGTAAAGATGAAATAAAGATTGTCTTAAATATCCCTGGTCGGTCATGTATAACCACATCACAATGCCCTTTGACCTGAGATCATCATGGATTCTTATATGAGAGTCGCTGATTTTTGACCTAGTCAAAAGTCACCTTTGACGGGTGATGATAAAGGCTTCAATCGGGATTAGTAGTTCTCATGCAGAGGAATGTGAATGGTCAAGATGAGATTTGTCCCTCACATTTGTAGAGAGATATTACTTGGCCCCTCGATGAGTGAGTCTAAGAAATGTATGGCCATACTACGATGGAAATGAGTTTCCATTTCAATTGTTAGACTACTCAAGAATCAAGAAAGTAATTGTCAAAAATAGGAGGATGACACTATCCATGCTTCATCCTTGGCCAAATTATCGCGTGACAAAAAGGACGTGGCATGGTTGTATGATAGGTTGCATCGTATCATCGATCCTCATATGAATTGGGTAGTTGTAATGTCTTGCTAGAGGCCGCTTGGTACAGTATTGATTTGCTGCAAATCTCATGTGGGCCTATAGGGTCGGACACAAAAATAGCCCAACACGAGCAGTAATGTCCAGATTCATTGAATCTTAGATATGTCTAAGATTTAATGAATACAATGTTTAATCTAGGATGGATGGATATATATATATATATATATATTATAATATAAATTCAAAAATAATAATAATATTATTTATATAGATAATAATATTATTATGTAGTATTTGTTTTGTATTTAATTTATTTGATAAATTAAATAACTACAACAAATAGAGATATCGTATCTCAAATTTAATTTGAATTGAGATATCATATCTCGAGAGTTAATTAAATAGATAGATATCATATCTCGATTTAATTTATAAAGATAAATTAAATCAGTTTGGCTTTTAATTTGGATTAAATAAATAGATTAGATTAGATCTGTTGGACAAATTTAAATTTAATTAATATTATTTTAATCCAAATTCGAATTTCAAGATTAATTAAGATTAATTTTGAATATTTTAATACGACCCATTAGGGTTTGGAAAAACCCTATAAGATAATGATCAAGTCGTATTAAAATAGGGAGGAGCCGTGAAAGAGAAACCCTAGAGAAAGAAAAAAGACGTAAGACGTTGAAGGCGCTAGCATGCTGCCATCTGTGTTGGAGTTCTATTCGGTGTGGATACTAGTAAAGGGAGTTGATTTGTTTAGTCAGCTCCTAGTGATCATATCGAACAAGATGCACACGAATACGAAAGGTACGGTTCTGACTACTTTGATTTAAACGCCGTTGATAGATCCTCCTATGGGATTCGTAAATTTTATTGGATATATTCCTTCCGCTGCGTGTACGAATCCCAACATTCTTTTCTTCTTCCATTTATTCGAAAATGAAATTGATCATAGGATATCCATATTTCATCTTTAAATAATCACAATATAGTCATGCAATCCTTAGAATGTCACTTGTTAGCCAAAATAAACAAGTGATTTCAACTTAAGCAAATAATAGCCCTTATTGCTATTTTTATTTCCTCAATTATATTTATTATGGAAAAATTCAAGTGACCTTCTTTTGCTCAAAATTGTGACCTTAATTGGTCATTGGAATATTAATTCCATGGCAAATACCTTTATTTTGCATTATATCCCAAAACCTAAAATTTTAGAAAAACCAATATTGGCTAAATTCCTCCATTTATTCCACTAAATATTTACATTGTACATGTAATTTCAATATGACAAAAATTTGGGAGAGGATTTTCTCCTCTTCCGCCTCTCTCCCCCATCTCTCACAAAAGGATCTCCGGGCCAGTCCAAATCCGCATCCAACGGTCCAGTTAAAAAAAAAAACAAAATTTTTGTTTTTTGTCTTTTTCGATGCGGATTTGGACGGTCCGATCCGATGGGGAGGGATGGGGAGAGGGATCCTGCTGAGGAGAGAAACCGGATCCCAAAAATTTGGGATATTACAAAGGTCATGCGTTAATTTTCCTAGCACTGTGGAATATGAAACTTGTCCGACCCTGCGTTGTTGGACTTGTAGGGTCCATTCGTAGTTAACATAACATGTTTGAATGATAAATTACTTTCTCTGAATTGTGGTTTTTAATTATCATATATTGTATATACTATGCATAGAGATTAACATGTCAAATCTCATACTTGCATAAAAGTACAAGTAGTGGATCAGGTAAGAAGGGAAAGTTGGTGCTGTGAGGCGGAACCATAAGAAGGTGGTACTCAGGAAGAGTACTTTTATTTTGTATATATTTTTGATACGTTTTGGATGTTTGTAAAAGGAGTTTTAAATTTTGAAGTAAATTTGGGATGAATGTAAATTAAATATCTCAGTGGGGATTAGCTTTTAGACCATTGCCAAAGTTTAAGTTTTTCTTATATTATCAGTTACTCAATCGTCCAAACCGGATCCACACGCTCTATTGCGTAGTAACTTTGATGTAGGACGGTAGTAATAAGAGCGTTTTACAGTCCGGATCTCATCTAGACTGCCCAAATGCTCCTCCAAGGGAGGAGGTCTCTCGACGACCAGGAAAACGGGTTTCGTTGTTCCACCATATCAAACTGGAGAACATTCTTCCAATCTTCTCCATTCTCACGCCTAAAATATGCCTTAGTTTCTATTCTATGGGGGCATTTTTCCACTTTTATTAACTTCCGCATCGATCAAATTCTCAAAATTTTAGAAACGTCGAAATTGCTCGAACAAATCTTCGATGGTCTTATCCTCTTGGATTTCTGGTATTAGCTTGTTCATGAAACTCCAAAAAGAGATAAATTGGGCCTTAGGGTTTCTGCACAAGTACACTATCTTACATCTTGACAACTTAATAAGTTTTGGAAAGCTCTTTTCTGTGCAACCAGAGTAGTATATATATAATTAATATGTATAAATAAACAGCTAGATATCAATTTTCTTTGGGGAGTTGTTGTTCCTATACTGTCAAGACACCCATTATTATTGCGATGAGATTTCTTATCTTCTTTTCAAACTCCATGATATCTTAACAATGACCAAGGTTCATAAAAGGGCACCAGATCTATAGTGGTAAAGATTCATCATTGCCCTATACATTCAGATGCGAAAAAACAAAATTACATTATTGTGGTTAAGGCAATTGTACTTTGGCAACCATATCAAAGAATTGCCCCTTCATTTTGAGTAGAACTCTGAGAACAGGTTTGGGTGCTCATTACTTGTCAAGAAATTCATCAAGAGCCTTGGGAGGGAAGATGAGACAGCATTTAAAGAAAAGATTCAGAAGAGTACATAATTAATCAAACGAAACTTTTACATCATAAGAAACACAGCTCTTACATATCATTATTAGAAAATAATCAATCAAAAGCTCTATCATCTGGACTTAAGCGCTAAAGATCTTAATTTTACTTACTGCCTCTTCTTCACGTTCACACTGTTTCATACCTCATCAAGAGAATCAGTTGAACATAAGAAGTCAACCAAGACTTCAACTTTTAGAAGCATTCTTATTACCATGCAGAAATTAAAACCATTATTCTTTATGTAGAATGCAATAATAATGATCGAGAGAGAACACTTACACATTCACCTGCCAAAAAAGAAAGAAATAGTTATTTCAGAGAGGCTGGATATGAATGAAAACTATATAATAATTTTCCTCCACGCTTATTATTTATTAATCTAAAATATTTTCAAATGTTTGTACACGAACCATATTATCATCAATAAACGCGATGTTCTGATGATCTGGATGGATCTAAAACTTCAAGCCATGTTTCTCCAACTTCTCTTGAATAACAATATCAAGTCGTTCAGCCACATCAGATGTGAGAAAATTCTTCCAATCTCCAACATTCCCACGCCTGAAAAATGCTTTATGTTCTATTCCATGTGGCGTTTTTCCATTATTATTGACTTCCAAATTGCTCAAATTCTCAAAACTACATAGTCTCAATATATCACCCACAATATCATCAGCCTCTTCCTCCTTAGAAAATCCATACCCCATAAACCCAGCAAGGTCCTTTAATACCCTATCAGGCTCGCCCTTCATGTTCTCATATTTCACAAACATTATTTTATTTGGCTTCTCCAAACTCTCCTTGTAGTACGCCAGCATGTTATCCCAAAATGGCCCCCAAGGGCTCACTCCTCTGCAAAATTCCTCGAACGAATCTACGATCATGTTGTCCGCTTGGAGTTCTGGTCTTAACTTGTTCATGAAATGCCATAAAGAGACGAACTGGTCCTTTGGGTTTCTGCACAAGTACACTATCCTGCATCGCGACGACTTGATGGACTCCGGCAACAAAACATATGGCATATGAGTCGAAAAAAGCCTTGGTGATGAGAAAAAGCTCAGGTCGGGCTGGGCTTGCGCATTGTAGAGGACGGTTTCTAGGGTGCGTACCAAAGCATGAGGATTGGCGGTGAGGAGAGGATGAGTAGAGGACATTTTGGTAGGGTTCGGATGATGGGTCTTGCGGTTAAGAATAGCAAAGGTGAGGGCTTTGAACCAGGTGCTGCCCGACTTTGGTGAGCTGACAAGGATAACATCGGTGTCTAGGGCTTGGAAGTGATTTTGACAATTGAGGATGGCTTGAATTATCCTCTTGGTGAGCCAGACACCTTGATATTGGTAGAGTTTGTTCATAAGCAAAGTTGGTTCTGCAGGTAAGTTTACAATTAGGTCCTTGCACTCTTGGGATAGGCCTTCATCGTCTTCATCCCAAACGAGTGGCACAGCTGCAACATTAGAAATGTTAGATTTTTCGGCTGCCATGGTAATTATAAGAACTCTTGTGTGAAAGTTGGTTCTGAAGGCAATGAGATCTTATATGGCTTTATATAATATTAGTGATCAGTAATAGAGGAAAGTATCAGCTATCATTACTTTCTTAGTCAAACATGGTGGGGCCACAGTGTGAGAAGGCGACAAAATTCTTTTCAGTGGTGGTAGTTTAATGAACTAAAGAAAATGGCAATCTAGTGATGGCTTTATATATATTAGTGATCAGTGATAGTGAAAAACATCAGCTATCATTATTTTCTTTGTCAGACATGGTGGGGCCACAGTGTGAGAAGGCGACAAAATTCTTATCAGTGGTTAAGAAAATGCCAATCTAGTCACACAAGATGTACTCTTTTTTTATATAAACAAGAGATGCTCTTCGTGACCCAAGCTTGGGTTTGATCCAAGTACTTAATCAAGCTCTACGCCTGTTGTCCAATATATATATATATTAAAGAACCAAACAAAATCAATCAAAATGGATATGTATCAGTAATTAGTTCCTACAAGAGATCACTGTTGGTTAGTGTCTCTTTCATCTTTCATTTTGAGAGACTAGTATTGTATTGTTATGGTGTTCTTATATTGTTCAATTTTCATTATGAATTTATATTTACGTTAATTTGGTTGTGCTAAATTGTTGTGTTCTTTTATAGAGTAATAGTGGTGGGTTCATTATAGTAAGGATTTCAAATAATAGCTTTTTGAATTACATTTTATTTAGATTTATTAAATTATATGTGTTATGTTTATTTAAGTAACGTTGAAGCTTGTTAAGCCTTTAACCCTACTCAAAGCCTACATTATATTTTAAGCAATATTTTTCGAACTTCTCTTGAAGTGAAGATAGTTGTAAAGAAATCAAATATGAAAAAAAAAAAAAAATTAATGAAGTGAAGATAGTGAGATTATTGCCTATGTTTGAGAGGAAAGGAATTTATTGGAGGGTTAAGCTTGCAACAAGTCCTGGGTTCTTAGGATAATAATATCAACAGAAAGGAAAATATTTTTTTATATTTTCAATGTGATTTTAACATGGAGGAATCAAATATATTTATTATACCTTTTTAATAAAATTTAACTAACATTTTTTATTTATGTAATTATTTTATATCTTTTAAAAGAGATAGGTGGGAGTATCATCCACCGACGAGTCACGCACACACGATCAAAGTAAGCATTTTCTTGCCACCCCTTTCATCATTTGCAGATCTTCATTTCGTGCCATTTGTTTGGGCCTTTGGGCATTGATATAGTTGATACATTCAGGTAGATACGTAAACGTGCAAGTTTTAAAACATATATTAACTTCGGTCTTAAGTATAAGACCTGTTGATTTTTTTTTTGAATTAATTTAAAGAAAAAAATTGGGAGAACTACTATGATCGATGTCACAAAAAATAGATTTAATTATCAAGAAATCATAGATAAATAAGAGGTTGACATTTCTCATAGTCATATTTGTTATAATTTGTTATTTTTTTATGGAGATTTCATAGTAATTCCTCCAAGAAAAATCAATACAAATGGGATCCATCCCCATGCTGGGAGTGGGAAAGTAAACTGACCGACGTGGGATTGGTTTGGCCAAAGGAATAACGATGAAGATGTGCATCATCAGTATGGCAGGTAGGTCGGGATAATGATTCATGGATGTGTGTCGGTCATTCTTCTCTATAATAAATATGTAGTACCTTCGGTTTAAATTTATAAGATTCAAATAATGAAATTATACAAATAGAAAATTAAAATTGGTCAAAGACAATAACTATGTAAAAATTATAATGTACTTTTCTAAAACACCCTTATTTAAGGGCAAATGGAAGAGAGAATGAGTGAAAAAAGAGATGAGAAAGAATGAGTGGGAAAAAAAAAGAGATATATATTTAATTAGGGATAAAATTGAAAAAAAAAACATTAAATGATAAGACAAAATTAAAATGCAGCTTATATAAAAAGAAGACACCTCATATAATTACTTATTTTATTTTGAACAAAAGGGAGTAATATATATATATATATATAGGCGAAAATGTAAAAATATCTATGATCTTTTCCTAAAAGAGTATTTGGCACTATAAATAAATTTTGGGTATTAACAGAGCAAAAATGCCATCGCTGTTAATTATCCCAAACACCGTCACTTTCCTTTTGCTGGTCCCACTTATACTGTCCAGGTATCCATTATATGCCAACTTACTTTACCCCTATCCTATAGAAAAACAACACATACTTTTGTAGATTAAACTATTCACCAAATTAGAGAAGACTCAGTGGAAAAACAACACATATACTTTTCTAAATTAAACTATTCACTGAATTAGAGAATAAGAGAAGTAATGGATGATGAGTCTTCTCTAATTTGGTGAATAGTTTAGTTTATAAAAGTATGTGTTCCATCGGTCAGGGTGAAGTGAGTTGACATATATATGGACGTTCGGGCACTATAGGCGGGACCTGCAAAAAGAAGAGTAACGGCATTAGAGATATTTAATCACGATGACATTTTTTCTTCATTTGAAAGTAGGTTAAGGAGCACTAGTGCAAAAAAAGGCTTTTAAGATCGGATAAAAGAGGCATCGTAAGACCGAACCAACGACCGGTCTTGTTCCACGATATTAAAAGTCTAACATTTAAGACCGGACTCAAATCCCGGTCCGAAAGAAACTATTTTAGACCGGACATTTAAAACAATGGGTCTTAAAAGTCGTACTAAATAAACCTGAAATATTTTTTGTTCGGTCTTAAAACTCAACTTTTAAGACCGGCTAAAAACTAGGCCGCTCTTAAAAGATCTGAATTTTAAGACTGGACGAAACTAAATACGGTCTAAAAATAGCGCCTTCTAAGACCGACGACTAATTATACGCGGTCTTAAAAGACCTATCAAAGACTGGATGATAAATAAATCCGGTCTTAAAAATTGAAATTTTTAGACCGGACGTATAAATATACCGGTTTTCAAAGACCAACTTTTAAGACCGGGCTTAATATGAATTTGGAGACCTTTAAGATCGGACATATAAATACATCCGGTCTTAAAAGCCGAACATTTAAGACCAAATAGTATTTATTTGCGGTCTAAATTTACCTGAATTTTTCCCCTCGCTCGTTCTACCTGATTGTATTACACACAAATTCACCACCCAATCCAAGACATAAAAGTCGATACTTTAAGCTACAAGCTATAAACAATTATTGAAAAAATTGATGAATTGGGAAAAATAATACAAATATTATTCACCATGAGTTATGTGGCCTCTTAATTAATTATTATACTATGCCTACAACACGTAAATTAATTAATACAATAAGATAACTTACTTACAAATACCATAAGTTACAAATACAACAAACATGCCCAAAATAATATTCATCATTCCTTCATCTGATTCCCACCAACAACGTAACATCCTCTTTTTCCATAACATGCCCCTTTAATTTGGATCGGATCCTGCTACAAGAATAAAATAAAAACAAACTTCGTTGTCGGTGACATTGTTTATGAACATAGAAGGAATATAGTATAGGTAAAACCTTAAAGTTTTTAAAGAATTTTGCATATGAATATTACCTTATGAATTGACTCTTTTATAAAGTGATATCCTCCCATATCCCTTCTTGATGATCATTTCTTATGTCGGGTTCATTATCCGCTTCATTTTCTTCGTTTATGTCCAGTAGACCCCTTGAAAATAGAGTACTCTCAGGAAGAAAATAATTTGAATAATTTTCCTCATCAATATCAATGACCCTTTTTCCTTGGAGAGCTACAGACCACATTTTATTTTCTTGATCGGTAATATAGAACACTTGTTTTTTGGTGCCATTATAAAAGGTTCATCTCCAAAACTTCTACCATTGACATCGACTAATGTAAATCCTAACCGATCGATCTGAACACCATTATTGACATTAACCCATTTGCATTTGAAAATGAGAAATTAATTTTCACATAGTCCACCTCCCAAATCTCTTCAATAACCCCATAATATGGCATGATTACCAATAAAGGCCTCTTGTCTTTTCGAACTCGGAGAAGTGCATAGATTCACCTCTAACATAACACCACCGTTGGACTATGCTCCTATCATCTAGGGACTTCATGTAAAATGTATAACCATTGATCACATACGAATTCCAACTTATGACATCAACCTCGGGACCACGTGCTAACCATTTGATTGTATCGAAAACACGTTCCTCTCCCTCGACCTTTTGTTTGAACCGGTTTGCAAAAGTTCTCGTTATGCTCCCTAATCAACCTTTGTCCGGTCATTCGATGATTTTCTTTCCTTACAGACTTCTTTATGTAATGCAGCTATGGTGGCTTGAACTTCATCAACATTATTCAAGATGTATAAGTGGACTTGTGACAATTCATCGGGATCCACACTCTTTATTGAAGCCCTCGTCTACCTCCTTCAGCATGCTGACGTTTTGGAAGCCCAATATGTCTTACTTTGGCCAAATAATTTTGACAAAATTCCATGGCTTCTTCAGAAAAATATTTCTGAACAATAGATGCTTCTAGCCGGTATGCGTTCTTCACATACCCTTTTAGGAATTTCATAGATCTTTCAATTGGGTACATCCACTGTAAATGGATAGGGCCGCACAACTTTATCTCCCTCACTAGATGACCAATTAGATGAACCATGATGTCAAAAAATGTAGGAACAAAAAGCTTCTCATGGTGGCACAAGATAAGATAAGCTTCATTCTCCAATTCATCCAACTTTTCAATCTCGAAAACTTTACGACAAACCGCATTGAAGACGAAACAAAGACTAGTCAAAATGACCCGAAGATCATATTCGGCGATGCCTCGAATAGCTATTGGGAGTAGGTTTGTTGCATCAAGACACGACAATCATGAGATTTTTGGCCTACTAATTTCAAGTCCTTCATCGATACAAGCCTCTTAAAATTTGAAGAATACCCCGAGGGAACTTTTGTGCCATGTAAACACTCACAAAAACTTCGTTTCTCATCCTTAGACAAAGTATGAGAAGCCGGGGGACAATAAGTTCTCTTCCCATCTGGCGTTGGATGTAACTCTTCGCGTATTCCCATTGCTTGCAAATCCAATCTTGCATTCACACCATCTTTGGAACTACCTTGTACGTTGAGAAGCGTGCCAACAATACTATCACATACGTTTTTCTCCACATGCATGACATCAATACAGTGTCTCACATCAAGGTTGCGCCAATAGGGAAGATCGAAGAATACAAATCTCTTTTTCCATATATTTGTTTCTTTTCTACTCTTTACAGTCTTATCGAAGATGACATTGATAAATTTCACCTTTTCATATACTTGCTCCCCAGTCAATGCCACTGGAGCATCTTCATACTCTTGGCAACCAAAAAAGGCTTTCTTTAATCGACGATATGGGTGGCCCCATCTAAGAAATCTCCTTCTTCACAAACCGGACATGCTTTATGGCCTTTTACACTATACCCTGACAAGTTCCCATATGCTGGGAAGTCGTTGATAGTAAAAAATATCATGGCTCACATTTTAAACACTTCCTTCTTGAAAGAGTCATAAACGTCGACACCTTCTTCCCACAACTCCTTCAAGTCTTCGATCAAGGGCTCAAGGTAAACATCAATGTCATTTGTAGGTTGTTTTGGTCTGAAATCAACATAGACAACATGATGTACTTTTGTTTCATTCATAACATAAGAGATAAGTTGTAAATAATCAGGAGTACAGGCCATGAACTATGTATGCTTTGCTAAGGCTTCTATACGGATTCATGCCATCGTATAAGGGCAAGCCTAAGGTTCCTAGGTTCTTCGCCGAAGTTGGGAAATAATTGATCAATTTTCTTCCATTGAGAAGAATCGGCTGGATGACGAAGCTTTCCATCAGAAATCCTCTCATCTGCATGCCACCGCAAATTTTTTGCTTCATTTTCATTCGCAAACAACCGCTTGAACCTTGGTATGATTGGAAGATACCACAACACTTTTGCGAGGCCCCTTATTTGACTTGTACCTTGGGGTTTCACATATCGGACAATTCTGCTTCTCTTCAAACTCTTTTCTATACAACACGCAATCATTCGGGCATGCATGGATCTTTTTGTACTCCATCCCTAGTGGACAAAGTATTTTCTTAGCATCATAGTATCGATGCGGCAACACATTATCATCCGGAAGCATGTCCTTAAAAGCCTCAAGCATTTCAGAAAAACTCTTGTCGCTCCATCCATGACGTTCCTTCAAGATTACCAATGTCAATACAGCGTTCAATAATTGGTATTTTATACACCCACGGTATAGCGGGGTCTCTGCATCACTGCACATATTACCATATGCATGTGATTGATGAAAAGCCTCTTCTCTTACATCACGAATAATGTCCTCTATGCGATCATCCATATCCGTGTCATTATCATCAAAGGCCACTTCCTGATGTTGAGACCCACTTGGTATTTTTTCACCATGCCATACCCATACTGTACAAGTCTTACAAAATCCTTCACAAATTAAATGTGTCTGTATAACTTTAGGACTTAGTCGCCTCTCATTCAAATATTTTACACAAGGGCAATAAAACTTCCCACTATCATCATGAGCATTTTGTTTAGCAAATTCTATAAAGTCCCTCACCCCATTCTGATATTCAACACTCGTCCGTAAAGCATTTATCCAACTGTGATCCATAGTAGAATTCCTATAGACGGAAAGATTTAACATACATAATCCAAAAAAATTGACACTTGCATATAAAATAAGGCAACACCAAATGCATATTTATGCTCAATGTCGGTTATGTCTTTTTTTGTTTTTTTGTTTTTTTGTTTTTACGGAGAAACTTGCCCATTAAATGCATAACGAAGAATCAATTTTGGTCATAAATGTATCACAATGAAGTCAAGAAGCAAAATAAATGCATGACGAGGAAATTAAATGCATCACGTGAAGGTCTTGTGGACTCACTTGTAGCATTAAATTCAAATGCGTTTCCTGAGTCTTTCTTCTCCCGCCACGAACGTTGATGTTGCAGACAACAAGAGTACCCTAAAAACATTTGTTGGTCAGTTGGGTAGGTCTAAAGTGCAAATATAATCTTCAAAATACAATATTCATTAACAACAAAGAAACCCACAAGAGCATTTCATCGATTTCGTTCAACCCATGAAAAACCCAGAACGATAAGCAGGAAAATCATGAAGTTATATAACGGAAACACCTCTTACAGCTCGGTCTATATACGTTTAGCTAAGGAACCATAAAGTGATTGTCGAGAGAGCAACGCGAAGCACCGACGAGCAACACACAAACACGGAGACGAACCTCGCAATCACTTTCGGCGTGACAAGAGAAGTTCGTAGAGAGAAATTTAATTTTACGCACGACAGAGACATATTTTAATTTGGACTTTATTAAGACCGATTAATTATAATGTATCCGGTCCTAAAGATTTTTTATTAATATAATTTTTAAGTCCTAAAAGTCTACAATTAATTCAATTACTTTTAAGACCGAATTCTTATTCTGTATCCGGTCCTAAATATATAGCTAAATTTTTAAGACCATTGTTTTATAATACTCCGGACCTAAGTTTTTATTATATGCGTAGATTTTATTAAGATTGGTTAATTATAAAGTAGCCGGTCCTAAATATATAACTTTTTAAGATCGTAATCTATGAAAACTATGGTCCTAAATTCTCAATTTTTTTTTCAAGAAAAAAGTATTGGCTTTGGCGATCGTAGCAACTGAATGAATAAAAATTAAAGGAAAACTAGAGTTTAATTTCTTTAATTACTGGAGAATATGAACAAAAAATTAAAAAGACACAAGCTTAGTTCTTAATGCAACATATATTACTTGAATATGCACGTACACAAGAAGAAATATAAAAGAAAAACAAGCAGAAAATTATCAAAAACAAGAATCTGACTATATATACATCCTAAAGCTTATTATCCTTCAAAGCCTTGGAGATATCGGCATGAGCAACATTAACTTCCAGCCGAATATCAGCAAGTTCCTATTTTATTCGCATCAGCGCATCATGGTCTGAAGGCTGGGGCGGTTCGGCAATCTCTTCATCATCCGAAGAGATAACAATGTGTCCAACGACCCAAGACTCTTCTGTCTCAATAGAATGCACTCTCGCTGGAGGAGGCGCACTGTATAACGATCTACGGAAGGCACGAGTATCATCAGTAAGTCTACCCCTACGAGCGGTTCTCTTGTATCTAACCATGGTTTGAGCACTTGGGGCATGTAGAGAGGTATGAGGAGTTAATAAAGGCAGAGAGCAGTTCCCCCCTTACCAGATGGCCACGTATGTTGTTTGGAGTTACGAGGTAGTGAAGATAATAAGTTAGAGGTACTTTAAGAGCGGATTTTATAAATATGCGGTCCTAAAGTCTATTATTTATTTTTTTAATCAATTAAATTACTTTTAAGACCGAAATTTTATCATTTATCAGGTCCTATCATTCAAAAAAAAATTCAATTCAATTTTTTTTAAGTAATATTTTTTTCTGAAAAATATTAGTTTTAAGAACGGATCTTTTACAATATCCCAGGATTAAATCGATAGCGAGTCGTATCCCTACACTCTGTTCAAATGAATGAATCAGAGTCTCTTCGGCTTCCAGATAAGCTTCCCAACTAGGCGTCTCCTCGTATTCTGATGAACTATGCGTCTCCTCATTAAAGTTTCCAGCGTTTCACATTGTTCAGGATGGGTTCTTTATTTAAACGCATTGTTACTTTACGTTGTTCACATTCTTCTCCATCACTTCTCCATCTCTATTTAAAGGCAGTGTGCCAGTGTACAAATATTGCACCAACCTCTGGTGTGAGCCATTTAGGCTCTTTGGCCTGATACGAATGTTTTTTCTTTACCTCGATTTGGAAGATCCTCATGGCACGATCATCAAAATCACAAATTTATCAATAATGTTCACTGAAAATTCACAGCAGAGATTTCAGACAAGAGAATCAAAATGACATGCTTACTCGTTGATGGTCTGCGTCAACGTAGGCACTGGATCGGTGTGAGTGGACCATAAGAAGATAACTTTATGCTCCTCTATGCACATGAGGACCAACTGCTAGTGGCGGCTGAAAATTCACAGCAATAAAGTACTCAGTGATATATGTAGCGGAATTAAGTGAATTGCGTACATTGTGATATGTACTGTGGAAGAATGGAAACATGTACACCTTTCTTCTCACTTCACACAACCTCTTTGATATGTACTCCCTGTCTCTCCGCATGGATGTTGCACTTGCATAGCATGGGGCACAAGAATCCAAAATTGTTGCTCCTGCCCTTTTGAACCAATTCTTAATGCAAAAACCTACAATAATGACATCGATCAGGGAATTGGTATATATGTATGTGTGTCTAAACGATGCATTTAAATTATGTACTCATAGAAGAAGATACTTACTTCATAAAAATTTGAACAATTGCATCGCAAGCTCACTTCCACGAAGCGGGGACTCAACATCAATGGTGTCAACTTGAACCGGTAGAGGATTAGGGACGCCTACTACTTCATTGACAGGCCACGATTTATCTTTAAAATATCCACTCTTCACCAGATCGGATATTTTTTCTGTGGCAGTCAACTTAGCAGTAGGGGATAGAGCTTGAGGTGGGGATGGAGCTTGACGAGGGGGTGGAATTTGAGGAGGAGGGGTGGAACTTGAGGAGAAGTAGAGACATGTACAAGCTTCATTGGCCAAGAGATGAAGGTTCCCTTGACATCACTCATAAGCTTCAGCTGATCAGTTGGGAGAGGAAGAGGTGCATCAATGATCACATTTTCAACTGACACTCTGACTTCATCATCGCCAATTGTTAGTGGTGTACAGTTGATCCCAATAAGTTGTGGACAGTCCCTTTTGCAACTAATCATGCGGACTATCACGATCCTCCACATATAGGTCACAAGGTTGCTTCGATCCCAACAATGCAGCTCCCTCTAGTGCTCTGCTGCACAGGTGTAGGTGAATGTGTGAAGGGAACATTGGTCTCTGGACGATTGCTCAAAAGCATCCTCATCTAATTCAATTCCTCCATCATCTGGCTCATCTGATTCAATTCCTCCCTCATCTGGCTCATCTCGGATTAATGCCTTGCTTCTTTAGCCGCCGCATCCTCACTTAATTTGGCCATCGTCTGCTCCATCTCCTCCTGCAACCATACTTTGTCTACGGCGTTTGGATTTACCAAAGTATTCCTTCGAGCCTACCTGTCCTCCAATCCCCCTTACACGCCCACCATGATCCAGTTTTTACGGTCGGCCGCAACGGTCGAACATAACTCCTCCCGTCCGACACAAAGATCACTCGCTTCTTTCTTTTTAAGATCTTCCCGTAAGATACGATAACAAGAAGCTTAGTAATGAAACATGTTTAGTTACTAAAAAATAACAATAACGATACTTACAATTCTTTTCAAAGAACTACACGAGTTTGTTCACTCGTGTAGGCGCCGCTTGGCTTTTTCCGAATGTGCATCTACAACTCCTCGCGACGTATTGGAGATGTCAGATTATGCATCACCATGAAGGATTGGATTCGGCTTCATCTTCCAATCTCTTCCGCTTGTCCGCCATCAATTCTTTTTCAGCCTTTCCATATCCGCCGCGAGAAGCCCTATGCGGGCAATCATTCTTTCTCCCTATCTCCTGTGCTCGTTCCCTTCTTTCCGTGAATCGAATTGAAAACAACTATTAATTATGAATTCCAGCCATCTCACTAACAGAAATTAGAGAACTTCGCTTGATATGAACCTCAAACACTAGTTATATTCACTTCATCAAGTTTCAACATTTTATGTAAGGAAGATGTAGAATTGTAGAAGAAATTGGAGTTATGTTTTGTACTTGCTAGATAGATAGGTTAAGAAACAAAAGAGAATTATGCTTACGAAATAATATAAACTTGATCCTTTTTAAGGCATCCAAGGGATCAATGATCCTCATTAGATAGTAACAGAACTAACGAATGTTAATGTCTAACCACTACCTACTATAACAGAACTAAGACTATAATAATAATGGCTTGACTCATATGCCATTTTTATTTCCCTAATTACCTTCTTAGTATTTTACCTTTTCAAGGTTTACATATCAGACTTGCATAGACAAAGGTAGGAAATGTATACTTCTATTCACACACCAAACAATTTAACTAACAGATTAGATGAACACAATAACATTCACATATCAAAGCACAGTTAATAAGCAAACAAAAGGGCAAAAAAAAAAAAACTAAATTTAAACTCACCGAGCTTGAGTGTCTGGCAATTTGAACAAATTGTTGCCAAGTTTGTTCATCAAAAAAATGTGTACTTGTCCCAAGGCTTTTGGTCGGGGCGAACCTCGGCAAAAATATACTTGTTAGCGAGAGAGGTCTTAAACTTCCTCCACCGATCAGCACAATAAGACAATGTCTTGTCTTTCAACTTCTCAGAGTTAGGGACAGTGTATGTAAGCCAGATAGTGTCCCAAATAGGTTGCTTTACATTGTTGAAGTCCACATTTTTCCACTCATAAGTCAAGATGCTAACCTTGCTGCGTGCAAGATAGACGACAAAACTAGTATATTTGCTTTTATTAGGACCGAAAGGTTGCAACTTTTCATCAAACCGAATCTCCACCTTGACCCGGAAGTCCGACTTAGGGTTATATCCATCATTCTTGTGCCTCTTCTCCAACGGCGTGCAGGGCAGTTACGAGGCACATTGTCAGATGAAGAGGGTTCGTTCTGACTCACACCAGTAACTGGCGTTCTCGGAACACGAATGGAATCGTTTTCACCGTTCATTTTTGAGACAGGAAGAGAGGATTGCCTGAGCAAAAGAGAGACTAATAGAGGCTATCGTACGTGGGTGAGGAAGAGAGGTAATGCAACAGGAAGGGTTTCGCAACGGGTACAGAGGTTCTTCAATGAGAGTAACAAAAGATTTCGCGCGAAGAAATGTTATATTGGCGCCTCATTTTTAAGACCGAACAAAATATAAAGTCCGGTCTTAATATTAAAATCAAGACCGTTCATATTTAAGACTAGTCTTAAAAGAAATTAATTATTTGTACCATTTATATTGAATGGCATTGGTGGCCTAGTGTTCACCAACATTTTGTGCAAACAAAATTCCCATCAGCTGCTAGCAAGGGTAATTTTTTTAAATAAAAAAAATATGTAAGTGTAAATTGGTCTTTTCATTTTTATTTTAGAAAAAATAAATTAAGCCTAACATCTCTTTAGATTATGAATATTCAGAACACCTTTTTAACTTTTCATATTTTTATCAGGGATGTTACCATTATTAAATGTAAGACATCTAAATAATCGGAATCTCCTAACGACGCAAGCGGCGCTAATTAATCTGATGGTGGCCTGGGGCCTAAAAATAGAAAGTCATCACATCATGAACAGGCTAGTTGATGAGGATATATATCCAATTATGCCGCCTGCTATCTCTCATCATGTGTGTCGGCCATTCTTCTCTAAGAAAATTAGTACTAGTATATAATAAATATATAGTACTTCCGGTTTAAATTTATAAGATTCAAGTAACTAAATTATACAATTCCAAAAGTTTGATTAAAATTGGTCAAAGAAAATAACTTTGTAAAAATTATAACTTACTCTTCTAAAACATTCTTATTTAAGGAGAGGGTAAATGAAAGAGAGAATGAGTGAAAAAAGATACGAAAAAGAATGAGCGACAAAAAAATAAAAGAGATATATAATTATTTGAGAATAAAATTGAATTAAAAAAAATAGGTGATAAGACAAACTAAAATGCACTTATATAAAAAGGCAGACACCAGGGAGTGATATATATATATATATATATTGAACTAAAAGGAGTAAAATAAGAGAGAGAGATATACACACATACGCACGCACGCGCACACACACATATATATATATATACACACATATATATATATATGTAATATCCTGAATTTTTAGGCCTAGGGACTAGAAGATAAGACTATATTAGGCGGGACGACTAGACCCCATTCGGAAGTGTGACAATATCATGAAAGGAATTTTGTCAAAAAAGATGGGAAAAAAAAAACTAAATTGTATTATTTATTTTTTTGGTTTTTTTTTTTCCACACATCTTATGGGAAAAAAAAAATTGAATTAATTTATTGGGGCTCCATATCAAAATGTAGGGTAATGCAGCCACATCCAAAGCATTATTGCCTGCACTACCCTATGTTAGCTGGCAACGCATTACTTTTTTTTTGAAAAAAAAAAAAACATCATCCTTAATTTTCTCCACCTCTTTCTTACATGATTTTTATTAAGGAAGCATTAATAAATATGAATTAGGAAAATATTGTTAAATATGAAAAATATGTCTTATAAATATCAACTCCTTAATTATATCTTGCATTAAGGACCAGAGGGAGTATTTACTAATATAAATTAAATATTTTCAAATGTTGCCTAACATAATTATAAATACTCAAACTTGTACATGAACCTTGTTATTCTCAATAACCCAGATGTTCCATTGATCTGCATGATCTATAGGTTCAAGCCATGTTTTCCCCAACTTCTCTTGAATAATAACATCATGTCGTTCCATGAAACCCGTTTCCCTGCTTGCCTTTTGGACGAGTAGGGAGAGCTCCTCCATTGGGGAAGCATCGGGTCATCCGGATGAGATCTGGATGGTCCATATTTAACAGTTTTTTAAATGATTTTTTATTTGAAAAAAAAAGAAAAAAGAAATATGGATCGTCCGGATCTCATCTGACAACCCAACTTGGAGGAGCTCTTCCAAGACGAGCAAGGAAACGGGTTTCATTGTTCCTACATATCAAACTGGAGAAAATTCTACCAATCTTCTCCATTCCACATCTAAAATACGCCTTAGTTTCTATTCTATGGGGCATTTTTCCACTTTTATTCACTTCCACAACGATCAAATTCTTAAAATTTTAGAAACATCGAAATTGCTCGAACAAATCTTCGATGGTCTTGTCCTCTTGGATTTCAGGTATTATCTTGTTCATGAAATTCCAAAAAGAGATAAATTGGGCCTTAGGGTTTCTGCACAAGTACACTATCTTACATCTTGACAACTTAGTAAGTTTTGGAAAGCTCTTTTCTGTCCAACCAGAGTAGTATATAATTACTATGTATAAATAAACAGCTAGATATCAATTTTCTTTGGGGGAGTTGTTCATATAGTGTCTAGACACCCATTATTATTGCGATGAGATTTCTTATCTTCTTTTCAAACTCCTGATATCTTAACAATGTCCAAGTTTCATAAAAGGGCACCGGATCAATAGTGGTAAAGATTCATCATTGCCTACATTCAGATGGGAAAAGCCAAAATTGCATTATTGAGGTTATGTATATCTTTCAAAAGAGATAGGTGGGAGTGTCATCCACGGGTTTGGAAAGGGTGTTTAATTATCCCCACCTGTCACGTACACACGATTAAAATAAGCATTTTCTTGCCATCCATTTCATCTGTTGCAGATCTTCGTTTCGTATCATTTGTTTGGGCCTTTGGCATTGATACATCCAGGTAGATACGTAAACGTGCAAGTTTTTAAAATATATATTAACTATGGTCTTTAATATAAGATCTGTTGATTTTTTGGAGAGATTAAAAAAGTTAATTTAGTTCTTTAAAGTATTTATACCATTGTTTTTCTCCAAACTAATTTGTTTGACCTATAAACTAATATATTAGCTAATGACATGCAATATATAATATGATTGACCAATTTATTTAGCTTTCTTAGTGTTTCCAATAAAATCAACTAGGTTTTATATTTATGAGCTGAGGTAGTAATGATTATTGGGTTCATTGTTTATAATAAGAATTTTAAATAATAAATTTTTGAATTAATTTCAAGATTTTTTTTTTTTTTTTTTTTTGGAAAAGCTACTATGATGGATGTCCCAAAAAATATACTTAATTATCAAGAAATCATAGATAAATAAGAGGTTGACATTTTTTATCCTCATATTTATTATAATATTTCTTATACTCATATTTGTTATAATTTTTTATTTATTATCGAGATTTTATAGTAATTCCTACAAGAAAACCAATACAAATGGGATCCATCCCCATGCTGGGAGTAGGAAATGTTTGGCTTGCAAGTGAACGAGTCATGCACATAATAAAGCGATAAGTAAAGTATCGTTCTCACGAGGATTTATATAACAAATTGGTCAAGTAAGAGGATTAATGAATTTAATCAAGTTAAGCTAAAACAAAGTTTGGAACTAAAAGTTGATAAAGGAAAATTATTCTTTGACTTCAAGTATTAAATGGAGCATAGGATTCTTCTTTCCCATTTGCATTTCATAAGACTTGATTAATTTCCTCTCTATTAGTTTTTCAATACATGTATGTGTTAGTCTAAGGTTCAAAAACACTTGACAAGCTCTCTCAAGTGAAAATGAAGTTTCTCTTCTCATTAAAATGCACAATCTCTTGCTACAATTAATGAGAATTGATCTTTAAGCAATAACCTTAATTAATGTAACAATACAAGATTAGTAAATATATCTCTATTTTACCGACAAACCATCCATTTATCAAGTAAACTTAAAGACAAGAAAGATTTCTACCAAGTTCTATACATAGATTAGCTCGACAAACCCAAGTGAATAAGTAATCTAAATGGAGGCCAATCACTTAGAAGCCAGGGTTGAAATCAACACACACACACACACACACACACACACACACACATCCACACATCTACCAAAAGAGAGGAATATTCAAGTATTAATCCTATACAAAGGGTCAAAGAATTCTAGAATGAAAGATTTAGTTACTCATGTCTAAATACAAAGAGATTCTAAATAAAGCTATTGAATACATGAAGAAGCTAACTAGAAAAGAGGAGAAAAGAGCAAGAACCAAGGTGAAAACCCCAAAATCTCTCTTTAGAAGAGCACCTAAGCCTCAAAAGTTGTCAAGATCTCTCTAAGCTCTTCCTTTGTGTGCCCAATGTTTCACAGTGCAAAGAAGGCTTTTTTCAGCCCTTTTCTCTGGGTTAATTATGGTTTTCTTACTTCTGAAATCAAAACACGCAACTGTACTAATTGTACTTTTCACGACAAGCTACGACCATTTTTTTTTGACTTGTCATGGCCGATTACACAAAAAACTATTTTTCTTCAATCTTGACTTTCTATGGAAAGTTTGTCAACTTGTTACGGCTAGTTACAATGAGAGCAAACTTCTTGAGATTGTTTACTTGCCACGGCCAGTTGGTTAACTTGTCAGCCGGTTATTGTACAGTTCCTTCTAACTTTGTAATGCTTCACGTCCTTTATTTCTTTCCTTGTTTCCAAGTTCTTATAGAGCTTCAAAACTTGTCTCCATCTTCCTACAAAAGAGGGAGGATTTATCAACTCTCAATTGAATCACACACTCTATAGGATATATAACAAGAATTTTGATTTTTTTTAAATACTTTACATACACATTTTCTTCTATACACATTTTGAACCTAAGAATAGGTGAAAAGAGACAGAAAATGTGCTGAAATGTTGTCAATTTCTAAGAATTAACACACTCCCAAACTTAAATATTTGTTTGTCCTCAAGCAAAAACATGTATCTTCACTAAATTTCTTCAGTATTTATCATTAATGCATGAATAAATTTGTCCCCATCCACTGCTCAAAGAGTTATATACAATACGAAACCAAGTAAACATGCAAAAATGAACACTACTTTATAGATTTAAAACATGCTTTTCAAGAATTTCCAAATGTGAGTATGTGAATGGAGTTGACATGTACTCCTTTTTCACTTGCTAAAGTTAAAAGCAACATTTCAAATCATATAATTATATTCAAACAATCAATTCCATCCTTTTCTAATTTCTTCCTCTTTTCTTCTAATTCACTTCACTTGACTTACAAATCAAATGGACTTTTCAGCTTATAATGGGGCCGGGGTTAAGGTTCTCAAAAGAAAAGATAAAGAATAATCAACAAATACCTCAAGATAGATTATAAATACTCAAGGGCGTTCTTCCTTTTCTCATTAAACATACTCCGGCAAACTTAAACTAAATTGAACTTGTCCATATCAAGCCTTCTTGGACTACTATTTTTTTCTCCAACAATTTTTTTTGGTAACATCTTTTTTTTTTTTTGGGGGGGGGGGGGGGGGGTTTGATTTCTATACATTGTGAACCCTTTTACTTTCTACATTCTTTTTTTCTAATCATGTGAAACTCTACAAATAAGCATATTCCACAACCAAGTAAATTTTCATCTATCTCAAAGCACAGGAATCATGGTTTTTCACATTGGCTAACGTGGGTAGAAGTTAGGTCTTTCGATAAGAATCTTTAATTGGTTTTTCAATTAGGCTCAAAATAAGGGTTCAAAAGGAATAGAATCAATTAGGTAGGCTTGAAAGGCTCAATCACATTTTATAAAGTGCCCTAATCATTTTTTTAAGTCGTATGAAATAAATTAGAAGTTTTGAAGAAGTCCAAAGATTATTTGAAATTCACAGTTTGAAACAAAGGCATATAACTTAATTTGCCAAAATGCCCTTCAAAGAACATCCGAAATAAAGTTAACCCCATTAGGGATTTCTTAGCTTAAAAAACCTTGAATAACATGATTTATCGCTACAATACATTCATCAATGCATGTTAAACAAAATTTCCTATGAAATACAAAAGATTGAGCAGTAATTTATATCATCGGATCATTCATACAACTTTGACAAATAACCTAGAATTTTAGTTCATTTCTAACATTCTTCACAAAGAAAAATTTAAGCATGAGAAATTTCAACCATTCCAACAATTTTCTTTCAAAAACTGTTCAAAATTTTCGATGTGCATTCATCGAGTTTCAAAAAATTTCAAAATTGCAGCACACTTTCACCACCAAACTTAAAACTAGCAATGTCCTCATTGTAAACTCAAAGGATGGGAAAGGCATGAGCTTTACCTTAGAAGACAACTACTACATCAAACTGAACCCTTATCTAACCAAATACAACCCACAAATAAAGAAAGGCATGAGCTTTACCTCAAAAGACAGCAACATATAGACCCTAACGGCAGAAAGATAAAGTCTGAGAAATAGAGGGAACTATGCAGGAAGATGGGAGCAAAAACACGTGGTTGTTAACTGAGGGAAGGAAATGGGCGATTGTGGAGAAGGGAAGACAAGGTGAAAGGAAGAGATCTGGGAGAGCTGAGGTTGTATGGGTGTGAATGGAGGGAAGGCATGGTGAGAGCAACGTAAGAACAAATGGCGATAGAGCTAGAGAGAAGAAGAAGGTCGCCATTTTCAAACTCAGTGTGCTTCATGATCTGGGAGCTTTTCAATCTCAAAGTTGTGGATGTGGTGGAGGGACAATAGTCTGTTGGTTCCAGTGGTTGTCTCGACGCTTCTATAGCTTCCTATTCCTCCTCTTGCTGTGCGTCTTCAAAGTTGGCTTTGACAGTTTTAAGCGATGAAGATGACGGACTGAGGGAGAATTATGAGAAAAATACGAAGCTAGGGCTTGACCAAATTGAGATTTGGGATAGAATGGGTAAGAGGTAGAGGTTAGGGTTTGATGGGAACCATGAGAAATTCCACTTGAAGATTAGGGTTTTGAAATTGGGAATGAATGTGGTCCCAATAGTAGGCCACATTCATTTGGGTAAAATAGGAATTAAATGAAATAATAAAAAATAAAAAAGCAAAGTGGGAAGATCAACTTTTTTATTTATTTAAGATTTTTTTTGATTGTTTTAAAAAATAATTTTTAATTTTTTTTTTTACTAGCCATACTTTTATTATTTGTTTAGGATTTTTCTGATTTTCTGAGAAAATCGAAATTTTTTTTTTCAGGTATATAAAATGACTTGCCTCAACAAGTTTTTATACTTGCTAAGGCCAGTTAAATAGAGAGGAATACTAGAAAACCAAATGCGGGCAAGTTGTAAAACTTACTGCGCCCATTACACATAGACCACAAAATGGCTAACTTGCCACGACAAGTAATTCAACTTGGCAAGGCAAGTTTTGCTATAAAAAACAAAACAAAACAACAACACTATAATACACAAGAAACATTCCCAAATACAACAAGAACCACCAAATAAGCTTTAATCAACCAAATTACTCAGGATCAAGCACTTTGAACCATCCAAGACCATAAGGTACACACATAAGCATATTCATGGAAAATATCACAACATATCAATTTGAGCACTCAAGTGATGGTCACAAGTGAATTTCACACAAAAAAATCAACCAAATAATCACAATAGCCACAGTATTACTCAACATTGACTAGTCATCATAATTTCACCCTAGAACCACACACACACACATATATATATTTGAGATTAAAGTCGAATGAACTTCCCTTAAAAGCATTCCCTTTTTTAGCTCATGAACTATTCTTCCCTCATTGATATTCCTCCTAGCTGCAATAGCCAAATTCTAAGTTGGGTACCCTCTCTTTCTACAAAACAAAAAGATCAAACATAAATCTACTAACAAGACACTAAAAAAAAAAAATTGAAAAGATTTAGTTTAGAGCTTGGGTTGCCTCCCAAGAAGCGCTTAGTTTATAGTCTTTAGCTCGACTCTTCATGTTGGTCACTCTTCATTAACTAATAAGTAGATAGTGGACACAATCCTATCCACATCTCTACCCCAATAATGCTTCAATCGTTGACCATTAGTCTTGAATCTTTCACCTTTTTCATTTTCCAAGTCCACATCATCAAATTTAGATGCTTGAACCACTGTGAATGGACGGGACCATCGAGATATTAGCTTTCCCATAAATAACCTCTACTTCGAATTATAAAGGAGGAACCTTTAACCAGGTCCAAAACTCTTGGGCATAATTTTGTTGTCATGATCTCACTTGGTTTTCTCCTTGTATATCCTTGCATTCTCCTAGGCCTTTAGGTGAAATTCATCTAGCTCATTGAGTTGAAGTAGCCTCTTTTTCCCCACAACTTGAGGATCAAAATTTAGCTTTTTGATAGCCCAATAAGCTCCACGCTCCAATTCTACCAGTAAGTGGCATTCTTTCCAAACACCAAGCGTTAAGGTGACATACCAATAGGCGTTTTGTGTGCCATTATGTATGCCTGTAGAGCATCATCCAACTTGGTAGACCAATCCTTCCTTATAGTTCCCACCACCTTGTCAAGAATGTTCTTGATTTTGTGATTGGAAATTTCCACTTCCCCATAAGTTTGAGGGTGGTAGGGCAATGATACCTTGTGCTTGACATCATATTTCTTCATCAAGGCTTGAAATTGGTGATTGCAAAAGTGAGAACCACCATCACTTATAATTGCTCTAGGTGTTCCAAATCGAGTGAAAATGTTCTTCTTGAGGAATTTCACACCGTCTTGGCAGCATTTGTGACACATGCAGTGGCCCTAACCCACTCAGAGACATAGTCAACTCCAACTAAGATATACTCATTGTTAAATGACTTAGGAAAAGGGCCCATGAAGTCAATTCTGCAAACATCAAAAAGTTCAACTTCTAGATATGTTGCCTACTCTTTAGCATCTATCACATTGAATAGCAAAGGCATATGCATCCTTGAATAGAGAGGGCCAATAGAATCCACTTTGGAAGACCTTTGCAAATGTCTTCTCTCTTCCAAAATGGCCACCATATTTAGAGGAGTGGCAACAATGCAGAATACACTCTTGTTCATTCTCTGGTACACATCTTCAAATGAGTTGATCAAGACACCTCTTGAATAAGTATGGTTCATCTCAAAAGTATTTCTTCACTTCATATAGAAACTTATGCTTTTGGTGAGAATTGAAATCCAAAGGTAACACTCCACAAACTAAGTAGTTGACAAAATTAGCATACCATGATGTGGATGAGTTATCAACAAAGAACAACTGCTCATCTAGGAATGATGCATGAATCATATCTCGAATCATCAAGTTGAGCCGCAAAGACTACTCAACCGTGAGAGATGGTTGGCCACTTGTGTAGCATCCTAATTTTTAATTTTAGGATATAATTATAATTATGAAAGAATTATATATGATAAATGTATTTATTATGTAATTAAAAAAACAGAGAGAAAGAGAAAGAAAGAAATCTTTAAAAAAATGAAGCAAAGAGCAAAAAGCAAAAAAATAAAATAAAATGAAGTGATGGTGTGTTTAGATGGGGGGCAGGTCTGCCCCATCCTTGCTTTGCTTGAAGGAATGGTTTAAGGAATGGTTAAACCATTCCCAACCACACCCCTTCCCCTCTATATATTCATCTAGGAGGGGTGGTGTGAGCATGAGAACCGACGGGAGAGAGAGTGAGAGTGAGGAAGGAAGGGAAAAAGAGAAGTTTGGAGGTTTTTCAGTGTATTTTAAGGTATGTCATTTATTTTAGAGTAAATACCCTTTTTGGTCCTTTACAAAAAAATGTGATCCCCATTTTGGTCCCTTTAGTCTCGTAGTCCCTCACAAATTCAAAATACACTTAATTGGTTGATATTTTAATCCCTCACAAATTTCCAAAAGGTCCTTTTTAGTCCATAAAAAGGATGAATAAGGGTCGGTTTTTTTGTAAGGGACCAAAATGGGGATCCCGTTTTTTTGTAAAGGACCAAAAATGGTATTTACTCTTTATTTTATAAGATTATTTATGTAGCTAAACTAACTTCTTTTCAACAAACTTTCTTCATGAAAGTTATTCTACATATTTTTCTCTTTCTAATGAGGTTAATATTGTGTTGGTTAGTGAAAATTTTGGGTTTAAGATTTTGGGAGAGTATTGAGTTTTGACAATAGAAGACTATATATATGTAGCGGATGATTAATAGTAAATTTTAATTGGTTTAGATTTATTGTTTGGTTGTTCTAGAAATTTAAAATAAATTTTTCCATTTAAGAAGTTTAGGATTTATGTCCTATGAAATGTTTTTAACAATTAAATGTTATGTAAATAATTTATCTAGGTTAGCAGAGATATCATTGGAATTTTAATCAGTTTAGTTTTGATATATGAAAAACCAAAATGTCATTTCTAAAATTTGAAGGAGTAAATGGTCATTTTCAAAATTTAAACCCCAAACTGTCATGTTTCAATTTTTGTTATAATAATATATTATTATTACAATTTGTATATTTTAAGTTTTAGGAAATTATAAGTTATAATTGTGATAATGTAGAGCCTTCTTGTGGCCAGTGATTGTTCGGGTTGTGCTCCTTAAGCTAAGGTTAAGCTTGGAATTGAGGTAACCAAGGTTAATTTATTTTATATGCTTGTTTTGAGCTGTAAGGTGGTTTCTAAGCCTTACTTTGAAAAATTATGTGTATGTTTGAATATGAAATTATTTCAATGAAGTAATGTATTTTCCAATCTATGTATATAAGTGAATCTTAATATTTAGGGTTGTTATTATTGTGATGGTTATAATGTTGGTTTTGAGATGCTGTATATGGAATAATAATTTAGTAAAATGTTGTTTAAAATTTTAGTGTTATATTATTTCTTCCGTTGTGAGTTATGTTGGGTTGTGTGGAAGAGATTAAGGATGAAATTGTGCCCATGGCTCTCTCATTCCCTGCTTGGAATTTGAGTTGAGTGTTTTGGATAGACCTCCTTGTTATAGTATATCGGTGGTGGCATGAGAGGGGATAGTATTCTTGAAGTGATTAGCTAACCTTGGCCTGGTATTCAAGCACTGATAGACTGTACCATGTCTAGAAGATATAAGGAGGAGTAGGATGGATGGGTGGGGATGATTCTAAATATTGTTAATGATTATGTATTATTTAATTACTATTGATATTATAATTATGTTAATAAATCTGCTTCTCGACTTGCAATCCTTTCCTACATATTTGATAAATTAATTTCGTTACGGAGACTTTATGTCTCCCCCGTCATTATTAAATTTTTCAGAAAGACCTCTAACTTTACTAAAGGACAAAGGAAGCAGCTAGAGGCATAGAAGTCGTGAAATTTATAGGCTTTTTTTGTGTGTTAGTGTTGTATTGACTTATAATTGTCATTCTAGGGCCCTCATATTTTTGAAACGCTACATTAACTATTTTTGGATGACTGTCTATTTTTTAAAAATTGTAGTGGATCCATAACCATATCTTACACATTAACATATTATAGTGGATCCACAATCATATCTTGTGCGAAAATTGTTTTGTGTAGACACTTTGTTGTTAGGTTAGTGTTGTAGGACTCGTGGGATATGTATTCTCTAGTTCGATGATTGTGCCCAGAGTATGGATTTCCTATAGTGGGTTTGTGGGCAGAATTTGTACCCTAGACCCCAATGTGCGTGTATTGAAGAGAAAAAGGGTCTTTCATAATTACATATTAATTCGATTAATGAAAACATTATGGTTAATTGTGGTTTAGTGAGAAAGGGTCTTTTCAACTTGATTCTCGTGCTTTTTCTATCAATGATGTTCAAGTCAAACTCTTGAAGTAAAAGAACCCATCAAATTAGTCTTGCCTTAGAGTCCTTCTTCATGAGTAGGTACTTCAGAGCCAAATGATCGATGTAGATAATGACCTTAGTACCCACAATGTAAGACCGAAACTTCTCACAAGCATAAACTATGGCAAGTAATTCCTTCTTGGTAGTGGTATAATTAAGTTGGGCACAATCAAGAGTCTTGCTAGCATAGTAAATGGGATGAAATAGCTTTTCCTCCTTTTACCCAATAACGGCACCAATTGCATAATCACGAGCATCGGCCATAATGATGAAAGGTAGACCCGAATACGGAGCTATTAAGACAGAGAAGAAATAAAACATTATTACAACTCTCTAAAAGATTGTAAGCACTCATCATCAAACTTGAATTCTACATCTTTTTCCAACAACTTGGAAAGTGGCTTGGCAATCTCAGAAATTTTTTTCATAAATCTTCTATAGAACCCGACATGACCAAGGAAACTTCAAACACCCTTTACACTAGTAGGAGGAGGCAACTGATCAATGATAGCAATTTTGGCTTTGTCCACTTCTAGAACCTTCTTGGAGAGCTGGGAATCGTGGCGGCCCTAGTACAGTGGTCGGCCCTACAAGATCGAAGTAAGAAAAACATATGTTTTTCAAAGCCCAACCAAAGAGCACCAGGGCCAAGACAGCCCTACAGGGGCCCAAAAGTTACTATTCCAAATTTTAACTATTTTTCTTCTCGTTTTTTTAAAGAAATATAATTAGTAAATTACAACAATTAAAGTTCTAATTTATCAAATAAATTTTGTTAACATTAATATCCAAACAACATGAGTTATCCAACAAATAAAAACTTTCACTAATTCATAATCAAAAGCAAACTATTGTCTCGTAAATAACTCACATAAAACATAAGAAGCATACCTAGGTTTTAAATTTAAACTATTATACAATATTTTTATGGCAAGATTGACCCTATGACTTGTAATGAAAAGGTTGCCAATATAAGGAGCAAGCTGACTTTCATTTTCAATAAATATTCGAATGTGGGGACATCTCTTCTAACTCGAGTTGGTCCTTTTAAGCCCGAGGCTCTACAAGGCCAGCCCTACAGGCTGATTTCATTTAACTCCTTTACTTTTCAAGCTCCGGCCAGTGGCTTAAACGCTCTATCTTGGATATCTGATGGCCAAGTACAATGCCTTTTTGCACCATGAAGCAACATTTCTCCCAATTAAGAATCAAATTTGTTTCTTCACACCTTCTAAGCACCGCGTCCAAATTCTCCAAGCAAGAATCAAAAGATGGACCAAACACAAATAATTCATACATAAATACTTCAATGGTCTTTTCAATCATATCAACAAAGATGGACATCATACACCTTTGAAATGTGGCAAGAGCATTGCAAAGTCTAAATTGCATTCTTCTGAAAGCGAATGTGCCATAGGGACAAGTAAAAGTACTCCTGGCCAGCTAGCTTGTCAAGTATCTGATCAATGAATGGCAACGGAAAATGATCCTTCCTTGTAGCAGTGTTAAGCATCTGGTAGTCCAAACACACCTACCATCCAGTCACTGTTCGAGTGCTAGTTGTAGGAATTCTGGAAATTGGTACAAGGGTGCGTAGTATGAGCTTTTTTATTTTTGGTTCAACTTGTGGTGCTTGAGCAACTATTTCTAATGCTACGTTGTATGCTTCTTCAGCTTCCTATTTCGTATTATTGTAGCTTTTGTGGATGACATTTTTTCCATGGATATGATGTGCTGCAATGTGCCTATCACTATATATTCCTTTGAATGATCCTGTGAAGATAACATACCATTTTTTCTGCTTATGCTCTTTCTATTTTTCCGCTTCTTGTCTTTTCTCTTCTTCTTTAGTTATGTCTGCCTAATTTTTCTTCTAATTTTCTATAAATGGAGGTGATTTTGATGTTTCTGCTCCTTTTTGTATTTTTGCAATGCACAATTCTACTTCTTTCTTCTGCTCAACAACTTACATCTTCAATGTTTAAGCTTGCTGCTCTAGCTAGTAGTTGCGTACTTCTAATCAGATATGCTTCTCCGCATCTTGTTGTCATTAGATTATACTAAATTGCTCAGATTTGCTCTTGCTTCTGAGAGAGTTGATGCTTGATCTACTTCATTATGGCTTTTATTCTCTTGTCAATGTGTCTACAATGAAATTCTCCATGGTCCTAATGTATTTTATGTAGGGATTAAATTGGGGCAGTTGCAACGAACTAGTCTTCCTTTTCGGTGGTCTTCTTGTAATTTATATTTGTGTGGTCCTAAGGTATTTGAAATCATTTTATGATTTACTTGTATTACAAGTTGCATATGAAATGTAATACTTGTCGTTTGAATTTGAATGCTTTATATGCTGTGGGGACTACTCTGTTTGTTTGATTTACATATATTGTATATCCTTGGAATTTGAGATTAACCTGTTACTTTGGGATTCATTCACTTGAATCTCAAAACCTTCCTTAAATTCAAGATGTGGGTAGTTTAGTAGGTAAGGAGGAAGAGGCAAGGCGTAGATATTGCTTAATCTCAAGAAGGTGTTGTTGATGATGCAGATGAAACACTTAGTTTTACTTTTGTATATGGATAACTCTATTTCCTTATGACTTATATACTATTTTGAGTTAGCCGTATGTGGCTTTTGGGATGTATTATATTTAATTAGATACATATGATCACGTAGAAGTAGACATGATATGTATATATATATATTGCTAACTATTGTTGCGGGGATGGACATGTATACAACAAGCCCTATGATGTGGTGAATGATTTAGCAGAGCACTAGGTTAATTGGAGAAATAAGGAAACACTCGATAAAACTTACCAAGGTTTTAAGTATGATGCATTTTTAATGATAAGTTTGAAACACCGATAAAATGTTTTCAAATGTTTTAAATGTTTCCGAAAAGCCCATTCGAACTATAGTATTATTTTGAACTCTTTATAAAAGGGTTTTTATTTCCAGAACCAAACCTGGCCCGGTGGTTTATATATTTTATTAAATAATACATCGAATGCAAGATAGGTGAAGATGCCACTCTGTTTTAGGCTCGAAAGCGTGGGGTGCTGCACAAAAAATTATTGATGGAACAGAAAATACAAAAGAAATCACAAGTGTACCCATATCACTAATAATACAAAAGCCAGATAAAGAAACGGATGAAGAAACCAGAATAAAATGATTACAAAAAACTATAAAAGCCCTAGAAGAAAAAGATTCTCCGAACGAAATATAACTATAAAGGATTTAGAAAAGCTACTAGTAAGGGAAGGAAACGAAAAAAGAGATAATAATACAACCTGAAGGACTAAAATTCTATCCATCAAATGGAACATTTAGAAGAGAAAATAGAACAATTAGAAAAATTATTTCCACATTAGAAATCCCAGAACAAGAAGACGAAACACAAGAAATAGTATATGATTATACTTTAGATAATCCTTATCAAGATAACCCATATTTTGTAAAAACCGAAGAAGGAGAAAGTTCTAGATAAAGAAACAGAGAACAATCAAATACACAGTACTACACTCCAGTAGAACCAGAAGATTACTTTATGAATAAACATGGAATCAGTAGATGTCGAAACAAATGGACAAAAATACCAACCATGGTTTAGTACTATAGAAAACAGATGTCCCGAAATCTTAGATATAGACTGTACAAGAGATACTAGCAAAATTATACAGGAATGGAACAATAGGATTAATGCATTAATACAACTAAATGAAGAACTAAGAGATTTAGCTACAAGGGAATTGTTCGATTATATGATTCATACAACAACAGGAGTAGTAAATCATCATTCATTAAGTTTATCACAACAGGAAATAGAAGGAATAGCAATAACTGATGCCTTAACAACATTCCAGAATATAGTAAAAGAAATTATAAGAGAATTTATAGGATAAGAAGTAGACCAGATCAAAAGTAATCAAGCCTTTGCAGCAAGAGCCTTTTGGCATATCACAAATATGAAGATCTGCAATATGTGTTATTTAGAGAATTTTATATGTGAATACTAAGAGCAGTATTACCTTCTAACAGAATCACAGAAGACGATAACCTTAGAAATGTTTTATACAAAACTCCCAGAAAATGTAACCACAAAAGTAGAAGAAATGTATCAATCAGGAACATATATTTGCTACATTAGGAGGTAAAATTACTGTCCTTAGAACATGGTTAGATCACAATGTCTAGATAAAAAAGCCAAAAAAGCAGCCAATGTTAGTCTACGTTGTCAGAACAGTCAGGAAAAAATTAGTCAATATGGCTGTAAAGAAAAACGAATGAAGAAGCTTTAAAAAAAAAAAAAACCCAGAAAAAGGAAGGGGAAGAGAGTACCATACCAAAAATATAAATTCACAAAAAGACATAAACCGTACAAGCAGGGGTGGAGTCAGAAATTGAAATGGGGGCGAAAATTACATGATAGGACCCATGTGTTTATGATATTACATTTAAGCCCTATAATTATATCAAATTTACATTGTAGTCCCTACATGAAACTTTTAGGGGGACTAAAGTGAAAATATTAAAAATTTTATGGGGAAAAATACAATTTTCTAAAAATTGGGCTTAGATTTTGTAATTTCAACTTGGTCTAAAGATTTGACTCCCATACATTTTTAGCGAGAATAGCCACTTTCTTCATTACGAAGAGCAACCATCATTAAACCCTTTTAATCCAAAACATTCTTCATTACTTTCCAAAAATACCAAAAAGAATAGAATTAGTTTTTTTATATTTTCATGAATTTTAGTTTAGAAAAAACCAATTTCAAAACTCCTTTTCTAACCATATTTTTAGCACTTAGTTTAATCTAGAGAATTCAAAATAAAAGGCTCATTTGTAAGAGAACGATCCCGAGTTGTTTACACTATATTGCATATTAATTCATGGTAAAAAGTAATTTGACCCCGAGGCCACTAAGGTTTTGTCAAATCAATGGCGCCGTTGCCGGGGAGTCAATTTTGACTCCTTTGGCCTACTAGTGTCAATTGGTTTAGATTGACTGAGGCTTACCTTTTTTAGCCTATTAGGTTTTCTTGCGTTTTTCGTAGTTTTCAAAACTTTTTCATAGTTGGTTTTTAGGTGGGAAAAAAGAAAAGAAAAAAGTCTTGCTCTGAGTTTGACAATGTTCTGAATTGATTACTTGTTGCTGTGATTGAGCTTTTGATATTGTGGAAATCAACTCTGAATTTCCTAAGTAGAGATGTTATGAAATCAAGTTTCTTAAGTGAATTTTTACCGGATATTTTGTGAATTAGATTATTGTGGAGAAAATTGCTGTCAAGGTGAGCACTTAGTGACTGTCATTGGTTCTTGAAATTTTTCTGTTGGAAGAACCATCTCTTGCTAAATATGAGAAGCTAATCTGATCTCATCATGCATTTCAAATTGTCATTTGGATTGAATACTTGAAATCTGGTTGAGTTTCTCACATTTTAGCTTGAAGTGTCAATTGTTTGGAGCTTTCTTGTGCATAACATATTTCTCCGGCTTGATTTTAATTTGACCTTGCAAAAGGAATTTATTGAGTGATTGGGCAGCCATTAAAGCCTCAATTTGCTGTCAACAATTGCTTACACTGCTGATTTGTATTGAAGTTTGTGTTCCGGAGCTTATGGTTGATTGTTGGTGCTAATATACTGTACTGCTTGAAATTGCTGATAATTCACTGTTATGATAAGCTTTCTTGCTGTCATTGAAATATTGCACGTTGGCTTAATAGTTGTTGTACTTACTTGTTGCCATTTGATGCTCCTCGTTGTCAAAATTGCAACCTTCTTACTTGTTGAGCAATGTGAAAAGCATATTAAGAGTCTGAATTGTTGCTTGCTGCAATTATTCATTTGTTGCCACTTTGTGTTAATTCTGTTGTCCCTCTCTTGATCTCTTGTATGTTCTGTATGATACCACACTTTCTCTAGTTTCAATTATGGATAGTGATTTGAATGATCTCATGACTCTAAGCCACATCTCTGATCAAAAGTTGAAGCGATTGAAAAGTCTAAATAGACAGGTAGAGTTGTTTGGATGTTCAGAGGACTTGGCAAGGGAGGATAAAGCACTACAAAAGAAACTATCATTTGTAGCGGTAAAAAATCACCGCTACAAATATGTGTATTTGTAGTGGTTTTTTGAAAAACCGCAACAAATTCATAGTGGCAGCAATGGCGCCAAAGCGCGGGCTTGTTTGCAACGAACTTTGTAGCAATGAGAACAAAAAAACCGCTACAAACTTGGTACTAGCTTGGCGCGTAATGGCGCGAATGTTTGTGGCAGGAACCTTGTAGCGGTCATTTCGTTGAAACTGCTACAAAGTTGGCGCCAATTTTGGCGCATAATGGCGCGAACATTGTCACAGTGAATTTTGTCGCGGTTGTATAAAAATAACCGCTACAAAATGCAAAACGTCACCATGTTTGTCGCGAACTGGGAAAAGTGACACGTTGACCACGACAACTCCTACAAATTTGTAGCGGTTATTTAAATAACTCGCTACAAATATTCATTCTATAAATAGCACCGACTCAATTTGTACATCAGTTGTAAATATTTAAAAAAAATTATATCTGCAAACTATCTCGGATTGGTAGTTGATTGAAGACATGCAGATATCTACAACTCTCATCCTTGAAGCCGTGATAAGAGCTGCGAGATATTTGCATCTCTCATCATCCTTGAAGCCGAGGTAGTTCCTTCGGTGACAATCCAAATTTAAGTATTTCTTTAACATGAAGACTTTCACTCTTCTGAAAATAGTCCAGCATGCAACCGGAGATTCGGTTCAAATATAGCTTTCTCTCATGAAAATATCTTTGATCAAAATCAGGTCGTGAGTTTTTCTTGGGAGATCGGCATCGATCGAATCTCAATTTTCATCGTGGCATGCTGGAATTTTTTTTTAATAAAAAATGATATTTGTAGCGTTACAAGAAAAACCGTTACAAAATAAAAATCTCTGTCAATTTGTAGCGGTTATTTCCCAAAACCTGTTACAAATGTTAAAGGTCAATCATTTTGTAGCGGTTTTATTCTATTAGGCATGCTATATATTTTTCTATTATCTGATTGACATTGATGTGTTAAATGCATGAACTTTATTCATGGGATATGATGAGTCGGCTATTCAGACAACAGTCTTTCATGCTTTAGAGATCTCATTGTAGTCTACATAAATAAAGCATCCCAAAGGATTGACACTTTTGCGGAATCAGTATCAGGAATCTTTTAAGCACGTCTGCCAAATGTATCTATTCTTCCGTGTTTTAGGCATGCTATTGTAGGCAACAAAAAATAAAGCATCCTAAACGATTCACACAAGTATAGAATACGTCTATTTATGGAGTATAAATTTAGGCAGAGACGTTGGAGCACTTTTGTAATACATACTGAGCAGGAGCTAGAAGAGGCATTTCGGGTTTTTGACAAAGATCAGAATGGATTCATTTCTGCTGCCGAGGTCCGCCATGTGATGGCCAATCTTGGGGAGAAGCTACCGATGAAGAAGCTGGAGAGATTATTCGAGAGCCTGATGTTGATGGTGATGGCCAATTAAGTTACGAGGAGTTTGTTAAGGTGATGATGGCTAAGTGAGATCCATGCATCTCCATCAGAAACTATAACTGCAAAGAAGAGACAGAAGAAGGGCAACATGGTTGACTTTTCTATTGTTAAATCTTTGTTTGATGGTTCTGAGGACATGTATGTAGTGCTAAGCTATTTGTTTTGGTGGAATGGTGTCTGCACTTTGTCTTGTGACTATCTGATAAGTTAATGGTTCTTTCACTCTCATTTTCGATCTCTCAATAATTTGTTCAACTCTTGAGGATGTTTTAAATGCAGTTGAACTTGATGAATAAGCTATATATTTAGAACATTGCAATGGCCTGCTAGTTGCCTAGAAATGTCTCAAATTTTTCAATAATATTTTGTCTTAATCTCATGTAAAGATTTTTATTAAAAATTGAATGACATAAACTACAATCTTGTCAAACTTTTCTTTCTGGCATCTTTCTTCTTCTTGTCTGCCTGAACTCTTTCTGCTCCAGTTTCCTTCTTTTGTGGTATTGGTGCAGCAGGAACTACAGTTGCAGCAGCATTTTGGTCTAGCATACTTAGAGCCCGTTTGGATGGGCTTTTTTGAGGAAAAAAACACTTTTTTAATGCAAAAAAAATGCTTTTTTAATTAATTTATGTATTTAGATGATATTTTTTTAAAAAAGTAAAAGTCACAAAAATAAGCCAAAGTGCTCCTTTTTTTAAAAGCTCCAATTTGAAGCTTAAAAAATAAGCACTTAAAAAAAAGCACTTTTTTAAAAGCCCATCCAAACGGGCCCTTAGTTTTCAAGCAGCATTTTGCCAGCTTGCTCATTTAGAGCTGACTCTAGAAATGGCTCGATCAATAGACACCTGACCAACTGTTTAAAATAAGAATCAGCATTAATATGAATTAAACAATCATATACAACGAGATATGCAAATTTAAACCATGAAATTTTGATAACAAAAACAACGAATACAATGCACTTACAATAAGAACATGTTATAAACCGAGGGTAGATAATCAGCTTGAAGCCTTATGAGTGAGAGAATATTCCCAGCACGATCCACGCAGCATATCTAAATTTTTAGCAGAGTTCACTTAATGACATTCATATGCTTAAATTACAAGTAAAAATGATACATAAATAGGAAGCAGTTCAGGCGGAGGCAACATATCTAATTTAACCATCAATCAAAGTCAACTCTCATGCAATATATGCAATACTAATCTCTAGCCATTTCGCTGCAAACTTAACCCTCCAATAAATTCCTTTCCTCTCAAACATAGGCAATAATCTCACTATCTTCACATCATGATTTGTTATTTGATTTCTTTATAACTATGGCACTTTACGAATAGGTTGAGACCAGAGGCTCAAGAGAAGTTTGAAAAATATTGCTTAAAATATAATGTAGGCTTTGAGTAGGGTTAAAGGCTTTAAACAAGCTTAAAGTTACTTAAATAAAAGGGTAAAGGAGCAAAAATACACATGTGTTTTACCTTCGGGAGTGCCCAGCACTATATACTTTTTTTGGGAGCAAAAATACACACGAGCTTTCTCAAATGGAGCAAAAATTCTATCTCCGTTAACCACCCTAAACTCCGTTACTTTTTTGGTTGGTGAGCCGCCCCACAGTTATCACCTTTTTCCTCCTTTCTTGTTCCCTTTATTCCGTCTGGGCCCCACACACACACTCTCTCTCACACCCCATTTCTCTCTATTTCTTC
This sequence comes from Acacia acuminata, assembly GCA_019022655.1. Taxonomy (NCBI): domain Eukaryota; kingdom Viridiplantae; phylum Streptophyta; class Magnoliopsida; order Fabales; family Fabaceae; genus Acacia; species Acacia acuminata. The sequence continues at coordinate 2,320,494 of JAFJYI010000028.1, read as the reverse complement.
ATTCCCGCGATCCCCTCTCTCTTCTTTCTCAATCCCGGTATCTCACTACAAAAAAAAAAAAAAAAAAAACAGTTTTTTGCGGCGGAATTTTTCCCTCGCAAAAGAGCAAATTTCCGTCCCAAAAATGATTTGCGGCGGAAAAAATTCCGTCGCAAAAATCGCCCACGCAAACCAATTTCCGTCACAAAAATGCATCTTTCTCGTCGCAAATTCAGAATTTGCGAGGGAACATTTTTTCCTCGCAAAATGTTGGATTTTGCGAGGGAAAATCCTTTCCCTCGCAAAATTTAAATTTATTTTTTTAAAAAATAAAAAATCATAAAAAGTTTTATAGGGAAAGGATTTTCCCTCGCAAAATCCCAGATTTTGCGAGGGAAAACTTTTCCCTCGCAAAATTTAAATTTATTTTTAAAAAATAAAAAATCGAAAAATAATAAAATAATTACATAAAAAAATATTAAAAATTAGAAAATAAAAAAACTTGTATATCATAAAAATAAATTGTAACAATCATAAGAAGTTACACAAAGCAAAAAACAAAATATTACAAATTATAATGTTTCGACCAAAACAAACTAGAAAAAAGTCTAAACAAAATATTAGAAAATTGTGACTAAATTGTTTGCTTTTTCTTTCTTGCATTGGTCATACTACAACATAAAGAGGTTATTTCACATGTATCCAAAGAAAGCGGCAATGTCAAACAGAGCACATACATCGGCGTAATAATTGACGTCGTTTGGTAGCATTTATGGGAAAAAGTAAAACATGAGGAAACAATAAGATGAACCAAAGAGTTCCTATTAAAATCCACAACTTGAGAAAATAATGTCTCCAAGCGAGATGTGTATGATTGAAGTAAGAAAGCAAAAACCTTAAACAAATGATCGTATTGAAAACAAACTTATGAACTAACCCTTCTACCAACAACTTGAACTTCTCCATCTTTGTCACTTTATCTTCTTCTATACTGATAACAACACTTTCAGTCTTAATTCCCTGCAATTCAAAGACAAAGCTTCATTATATTTTTCCCATCTTAAGATAAATTTAACAAATAAAGAAAAGACCGGAAAACACTGTAATGTCTTCATCAAGTATCAAAACCATTGATAAAATCATAAAAACTTGCCTTTACTACAACCGATGGAAGCAAATTTTTTAGATAGTTAAGTTGGAAATTGATTTTACTTCTATCTCGCATCTTGGGGTACAATTGCAAGCTTTTTGACATCCAAAACGTTAATGTGCTGCAAAACAATAAAAGCTATAAATATAGGAAGCATTGAAGGGTAAGAAAATCATAATCACTAAGGAGATTGTTCTGGTATAGAACGTGAGTGTCCAGTCTCGGATTGGTGCTTTGATGTTGGATCAAAGGTCTCGCTCCAGATATCTAAAGGGGAGATATCCAGAAGAGGTTGGGATCACCGTACACAATATAGGGGGTGAGGTGTGTGCACGGACCGAAAGTAATAGGTCTGAGTTAGAACGTAGAACCTGGTTAACTTGTCTCTGTATTTATAGAGGCCATTGTGATGGTGATCATGGCCGGGCATGATCTTCATGCTGACTTGGTGGGGGGCGCACGTATAGCAACGGTCACATGAGTGCGCCCACTAAGCTATAAATCCGGGTCATCCAGTCTTCCTGAATAATAGGCGAACGGTCGTACTGGATATACCTACCGTGGGGCCTTTGTGGCATTGGGCCTTATTAGCGGTCCGTAACAGAGATCAATTACCTCTGGCTTCAATTTTAATTTTGGAGCATGCAAAATGGATTCCCTTACAATATTAGCATCTATATTCAATTGTGCACCTCGGATTATTCCATGTCCAGTGTGATAACATGAACAAAAATTATGAGCCAATAAACCAAGGAATTTCTTCGTCAATAAAACAATAAGGATCTAGAACATGGGCAAAAATTAATATGTTCTGAGCATGTATTCCCCTAATAATGATGAAATGCAAATCAACAAATCAAGCAAAAGATTTCTAAGAAACAATGCTTATACACTCACTTTTATAGTTTCAACTTAGTTCCAAAAAACAACAATCCAAATTCTTCAACCAAGAACATCAAAAGGTAGCTTTTGAATGCCAGCTACTTTTGTGCAGAAAATTCCATAGAAATGATAACAAAATAACGTTAACTCTTCCAAATGATTAAGGATTAGTTTTCAGTTTCCCCTTTGCTTTAGCAAGTAATTTCAAAACCTCAATGACAAGCATGTAACAAAGCAACAACTATTGAGAACTAAGTCTCCACACACGATCAACAATCCAAATTTCAGTAAATAAACCTCACAACAGAAAATTTTCAGCTATAACAGCAATGAGTTCACCAAATGACAGCAGTTAATCAAATTTCCCAACTCCAAGACAATGTAGTAAACTCACAATAATAAGTCATAGTTAAGAAGGGGTTTCATCACCAGAATCATGTCCGCTTGTATTGTAAAGTCTTTCCCTTGATGTTCTTCTTTTGAAGTTACATAACTTCACACAAAAGAAAGCGCAAATACTCTCCCAAAGGTGGAACCAACATGACAAGCATGCCCATATCGATATGCAAATGGTCACCCCAACGCATGCACATTTGGCCAATTTATATAATAGGTAAATGAATAACATAGCTGCAAAATGGGAACAAAAACAAATAAAGACTAAAGGGTAATGGTCATTCCCTGCCTTTTTAAACAATCTGGTGGGACACTGGAATAATAGACACACACATTTGAATGTATTGAAATCACTGGACAGTTCGAAGAAAACTCACCAACATAAATCGAACGAATACCAATGCCACTTCAGAAAAATTGCCAACGCAAAAACGTTCAATGTAACACATGAGATCCCATGTGGGTCCGCAATTTTTACTTGGAAAACATATCCCAATAGCATTATATGACAATGAACTTGATAATAAAGAATAACTCTTATTAGAGGGAGATTTTTAAGTGACCTTGGTGTGTCATATCTAAGTGAAGTAATATCATGCGTGTGTGTCTAGGACTTTTGAGAGTATTTGATAGTTAGTTGTGTGTGGTTCTATAAAGCGATAAAATGAATATTGCTTTTACCTCCGCAAGACTTTCCGAAAAGGAAATCAATTGGGAGCCAAAGATTTTGCCAACAACATCTCCTGAAACTTTTAAATATCAAACAAAGGGCTTATATTCAATGCATTACTTAAGTAGAATGAAAAGAAAAAGAAGCAAGCAGAAAATTGAATTTAACGTCTTTTGCCAATCCTTCAAGCATTGTAAATCACCATCACTAACCTATACTTCTCATCACTAACCTATACGTCTTTTTTTCGAGATTCTATTGTCCCATTGTTGCAGCCAATATCAAGACAATCCTTGCCCTCAAACCATTCCTTCCTGAAGACTTTCAATCGAGGATCTTCATCTACGTCTTGACCTATCCAAACATCAATAATTGTAAGCATCAAAATCAATTAACTACGACCACAAAAAGAAGCCAACCCTAAAATAGCATGGGCGCTCCTATTATCAAGGCATAGCACAAATGTAGCTAGAGATAGCACAGCTAAGGCCAAGACCGTGGCACAAGGATGAAAGTGAATGAGCCCACTTCCTTTCTTTACACCATCTCACAAGGCACGAACCAAGTGGCTCAGGGAAGGAGATAGAAGTACATCCTATTATCACACAAAAACGAAGATTCAACAGAGGAAAAAAAATCGGGTCAATACACTAAAGGATGAGGAGAACCATTGGGTGAAGGATGAGGAGAACCATTGGGTGACAGGCAAAGAGAAGGGGGAGTACTGGTGAATACCTTTTTTCAGAATTTGTTTAAAGAGTGAAAATTGGGTCAAGCAACTTCTTTTCATCATATATGAGTGAAAATAAATAAGAGGATGAATATGAACAACAATGCTCAGCATGAAGTAGAAGGGAGCAAAGATAAGGGAAAGAAGATTACTTGATAGCCATAGTAATTCCAAATGAATTGCCCCAGGGAAAAACTTTCTTACGCTTTTTGTCGTTGGATCTCCCCGGTTTCGACTTTGATTTTCATCTTCGCCCTCCACATTACGCTTTTTGTCTTGTTATTTTTGGGCGGATTTCGGCTTTGATTTTCTCCTTCGCCCATTAATTCTTTGTTCCTCTTTCTTCTTGGAAGCAACTTCGTATCACTCACTTAATGTAAGAGCTTGATAAACCGAGACCAGGGAAATAACTAGTTTTCTAGGGTTCAGAGGGTTTTGACGGATATAAAAAAGGATCCTTTTCTTTCGGCGACGCGGAGGGCTTCCAGTGAGAGCGTGTAGATCTGAGGCAGAGACCGAGAATGAGATTCAGTGAAAGAAGAGGGTCGAGAGCCGAGTAGTGAAGAAGAGAAAAATTGTAGGAACACGGATATTTTAATTTTTTTAAAAAAATTCACTTTTTAGCGTCTTAAAAGCTTTTTCGGGACGTGAAAAAGTTCTAAAATTTTCATTACCCGCCAACAAAATTTTTAGTGTGCGCCAAATAACTTACTAAGACATTTTAAGCGTCCAAAAAACTAATTTAAGACGTCAAAAAATTTCCTTGCACAAAAAAATATCTCAAATTGCACCAAATATTAAATTTTAGGCGTCCTAAAATAGATTTGAGACGTCTAAAGTCTCAAAATCAAGTAAATAATTACAATAATGCCACCACCTTCATTTTTTACTTCCTTTTTTTAAAAAAGGGACGTCTTTTAGGGTAGTAGTATCCATATTTTGTAGTAGTGTCCAGCCATCACATTCCGGTAGGATGACGGATCGACATGATGGACAACCCAACAAGAAAATCGGGCATTATTTTCCCGGGGATGAAAATTTTCCATGGTCGGGGGACGCTTGTTCGCGAGCCGACCGGGGAAGCGGAGGCGTCGGATTCGCGGGCGAGCCAAGCACGGCGGCAACGGCGACGCATATGAGGGAGCAGAGGGGAGGAGGACACGATGGACCGAGCGTGGAGTGAGATCGATGAGAATGAGGTTGAAATTGAAATTAGGGTTAGAGAGAAGAAACATTTGATATTAATTAATATTAATTACATATTTACTATTTTTACATCTCACATCTATATACATGTACAATATTATTTGGAGCATTTTAATTGCACTTGAACAAATCAGCATGAATCTTTTTAAAATGATTAGATTTGAATATTGTCAACTCTAAATATAATATTTTTTAAAGAAAAAGTATACAATTGTTTTTCATATTAATAATAAATGCTTACTTTTATATCAAACTTTGGAAATTGTAGTCTAAAATTGTTTTACTTTTAACGGTTCAAATTCAATATTAAAAATTAAAAATTTTAATAATACTTTTATAACTATTAAATATGAATCATTTGAATTTTAATCTGAATCATTTAAAAAAGAATATAAAATAAAAGTATATTCTTTATAATAATTAAGAATTTAGGGGTTCAAGTGACACAAATCAATTCCTTAATTTAAATAAAATATGAACAAATGATAGTTACTCAATAATAACATTTTTAACAAATAAGTGATGTAATTTTTTAAACTAGCAAAGAATTGTGTGCAAAATCAGTCATATACACTAGTTGTGCTCTATATATTATTGAAAGTATAGACACTTGTCATGTTTTAACTAGAGAATATCCAAATTTGATTTAGATTATTCATAGATTTAGAATCTAACAGGTCATGTATCTTTTGAGTTCATTGGACAAAAAAGCAATAAGACCAAGTATAAGCGTAATTTTGGAAAGTAGTTGGACACTCGAGGTACAGCTAGAATGAGATGGACTTTGCTTCAATATGTATACAGGTCAAGTAAAACCAGCTGGGGGCATATTGTCTATAATTGTATATCCACTTAATTTTTTTAGCAACATGATTTGTTGGTATTGAAAAACGATAGTCGTATTTAGCACTTCATTCTTTCAGTTCTAAATGTAAGAGCTCAAAAACTAATTTAAAGACATTAAGAAGTTATTTGTGGGGAAAAAAGAAAAAACTATGTGTTGGTTTCCCTATAGTACCCATTTTAATAGTATCTCATTGGATATGTACTTCCTTGATAAGGTAATTCCCTTCATTTGATTTTTCACATTTTCACTTTAATATTTTAAAATATTTTGTAACAATTTTCCTTTTTATCTCTCCTTATAACTCGTATCTTTTTTTCTTGTCAATATTTTAATTATGTTTTTGTTTTATCCTCTACCTTCTAAATTACATATTTTAATTTTTGTAAAAACTAACCATCATTCTCCCTCTTTATATATAAACTATTTTGTAAATAAATAAATTTGTATGTCTCCTACTTGATTTCAAATATTAAACGCATCATCTTAATATTTGAATTACTTTATCTGTAAATACATTAACAAAAGTATAGCAAAGAAATATCTTTCTCAAAATAATAAGCTCAAAAACGCTATTAAAAAAAAAAAAGCAAGGGTTATAAAAGAGAGATAATGAGTAAGGTAGTTACGACTATTTTATCAATCTTTTTTTTCCTCAATAATAACTAAATATTTTTTTCATCAATAACCTCAATTGAATTTACTGTTTTTCATGTTTTTATCTCCAAAACACATTTGAATTTACTGTTTTTTCATATTTTAATCTTCAAAATTTATTTAGTCAAAATGTAATTCCTAAAACAAATATATGAGATATAGTTAGAGGTAATACAGGATTCAAATTCCAAATAAATTAACTAACATAATTCCTTATTTATATGTCTTATTATATAAGTAAATTTTAATTTTGCAGGACCAAAAGATTGTATTACCCTTAATTTAAAATTGGATATATATATATATATATATATTGAAGTTGGCTTCTTCATGTTGTCGTGTGTACATCCTAATTCCCCCTTATGTCATGTTAGTAGACGTCGTGCGCACACTGCAACACCCCAAATTTCGTACTTCAAAATGTGTCGGTTGACACTTGGTTTTAGAAAAAACAATAGAGTTTGAGGTGCTACCACTCAGAGTAATGCGGAAACGGAGAGCATGCGCTAACATTTGGACGATGAGTGACTGATATAAAATGCCCAGACATATGATGATGTCCCGACATAAACCGATATAAAAATTATCTCGAAGGAATATTCATGTGATACAATATTACGTAGCTTGTATAATTACAATTCTTACATGGTAACTATACAACCTTCAACCAAGTCGTAGCTAGACTTGGGGCAATGAACCTAACTCCGTTAATCAAACCAAATGGCCAGTAGGTGTCTATCATGGGAGCCTCACCGTGCTAGGGTGACCGATTGGCTGATCCACATAGACTAGCCCCGCCTTCGGCACCAAAAGGTTTGGGATAACTTAGTCGATCTATGCCGAATGAATTGCTCGATTACGCTCTTCCGGCATTTGCTTTGACCTGCCTCTACACTACTGTCTATCGGTGCCTCCTCACGGCTCCGTCTACTGTTGCCGTTTCACGGCTCCATCTCTGTCGTCATCTTAGACCCTGGTTCCTTCCCTGAACCTTAGTCAAAGCTGAGATTCAATCGGATTGAATCTCATGTAACAGTTAACCTCTATAGCAGATATAACGATATATGACAGATATTCATTTCATATCAGCATCAACCATACATAGCACACAGCAGATGTAAGGTTACGACAATACATAAGCACACAGCAGATGTAATGTCCACACAACAACAGTACATAGCACACAAGACATGTATAGTCATCCACGTTTGCACTAACCAACAGGTGCCACGCAGCTCCTCGTGTCCTCGCTAGGAAAACTCAACGGCATTATCAAGACTATAACCCGTATAAAGCCGTATGTATAAACAGTGATCTAAGCCCCATAAAATTAGTCACGGTGCATGACCCAAGACCTAGTCTTGTCCATCACTTCATGAATCAATCAAATCATATATGATCATACAAGTTATAGATGATTAAAGTTACTAGTACGCGAACGTACCTTTCACCGTGTAGTTAGCAATATGTTCGACTCTTTGATCTGACCCCGACTTCCCGATATCCTAACATATCACCATATCACTTAGAATAATATTCTAAGAGATATTTCCACCTCTATTTACCTCTCTACCCTTGGTGGATTTGTTATTTACAATTTTGCCTTTACATTTATTTAAAAACGCAATACTGAATTTTCTGGGCAGATTTCTTGGTTAACTTCGCAAAATCATAATTAAATCTACAAAAATAGAAACGAGGATCCGTAAAATTCCCTAGAATCCTCAAGATGTATATTTTCAAGGAAAAATACTTGTATATACCCAGAATTTATGAACAATTCCCAGTTTTCATTTTTCACAACGTTGCCCAGAATTTCGCCCAGAAAAATAGCCTAACTTCAACCGGTTGTATCTCTTTGTACAGGAATCAAAATGCTACATATTATATATATTCGGAAAGCCCTACATATCTACTTTATTTCTGGAAATTTTCGTGATTTATAGGCTTCATTTTCAACATAAAATATTAGCATTTCTTTCACTGTTTCCCAGAATTTCACCGAAAATTTCGCTACTTTGATCTTCAACTTCCAAGAATTTTTCTCTATCATATTCTCTATCATATTTTCAAAATAAAGGCATATTTAATCTCAAAAACATTAAATCAAAACTATATTGGAAGATCTAAAGATCAAAATAACAAAATAGCTAAGAACTTGAAAGCTAAAGCTAGAAGACTTACCAAGAACTTTGCTCCTCCTTTCTTCAAGACTCTCACCCACTATGATTTTCTCTCTAATCTTGCTTCTCTAAAAATCACCTATTTGGTTGAGTTTGGTGTGAAGAATGAAGAGGGGTGATGCCTCTATTTATAGGAAAATTCCTACCTCTTCACCAAGCCCACTCTTCCCTCTTGTACACACACACACCACACACAAAGACAAACATGTGGCCTCTCCTCCTCCTTATGTGTGAGCTAAAATTTATGGCTAGAAGGGAGGATGAATCATCACATTTTACTCCCTTTGACCTTGCATTGTTGGCTCAATTTCTCACCATGTGTGATTTAGAAGAATATCTAGATTTTTATAAGACTAGTTGGCTCTTAACTAGGCTTTGGAACTAGATGCAAATGGGATAGTTGGTTACTAACTAAATAAGAGAAATTTAGGTGTAAATCATAAAATTTATCCAAGTCTCATTTAGTTCTAAATTTTCTAAAATCATGGCCTTCATTAGATATCTCTAATTTCCCTTTATCATCTTGAAATTAAATATGTAAGTTGGGTAAAAATCAAGGTGATATTTAACCCAAGCTTTGATATATGTGTTTGTTCAAGATTAATTCTTACAATTAATCTATGTTTTAAATCTCCCATTGATCCAACTAATTTTATGAAGATTTAAGATTATTTGAATTATCATTGGTCAATTTAATTATACAAGGATTACGACTAATTATTGATTTACTTGAGATAGAATACTTGACTCTCATTGTTCCAACAAGGCTAATTTGAATATAAGGTCACAACCCCTTCTTCTAATTTGTTGACTTTAACTACACCATGTGGTTAATTAAAATAATATCTAGATTTTTGTTTTAATTCTTCTTTGCTTTTCCCTTAGTGTAATCGTGGGCCTCTCCCCATAATACACTCTTGATTTGTGTTTTCATTATCTTTAATAACCCATGCCTTTAACCCTTATTGGTTCATGAATTACTACTTGGATTTAGGCTTTAATTCATGTAATTAATTTAGACCTTTGGATTTAGCTTTATGAAATTAAATCTAGTTAATGTAGATTTAATTATCTACTAATTGTTGGCAATTTTGTTTAATTGGATTAATTATTTTCTCACAACTATTTCATTGACATTGGTATTTTATATCCCACATATCATATTAAAAATCATGGGGCAACTTATGCTCCCCAAAATTATATTTAATTTTGCCTCATTATTTTTCAAGGGAAATAATCCCAAAAATTCCTAAAATTAGAGACAACATACTTTCTAATTTTCAATAAATATTTTATTGCCTCTTGGGATTTATCATAATATTTTCGGGCATTTCATGGCCCATAATTGCATTTAGAGATTTTGACACTTTAATCCCTTTAATTTCATTAGAAATTTCCCTAGACAATAGAATAGGTATCCTACAAGGTTTTAAAACCACATATTCACCTATTTCCAAATAGGTATTATTTGCTAAAATATAGTATTCTAGATAGATAATTATCTCAGTATTACACACACGGTAGGGATCATGTTTTTTTATGTTTTAATTTTCAAAATTTATTTCCTAACAAATATATGAGATGAAGTTAGAGATAATACAGGGATTCAAATTCCAAATAAATTAGCTAAGATAATTCCTTATTTATAGTTAGAGATAATACAAGGATTCAAATTCCAAAGAAATTAACTAAGATAATTCCTTATTTATTTGTCTTCTTATATAAGTAAATTTTAATTTTGAAGGACCAAAAAGATAGTATTACCCTTAATTTAAATTTGGATATATATATATATATATATATATATATATATGAATTTATTTCCTAAAACAAGTATATGAGATGTAGTTAGAGATAATATAGGGATTCAAATTCCAAATGAATTAACTAAGATAATTCCTTATTTATTTGTATTCTTATATAAGTAAATTTTAATTTTGAAAGACCAAAAGATAGTATTACCCTTAATTTAAATTTGGATATATATATATATATATATAAGAATTTATTTCCTAAAACAAGTATATGAGATATAGTTAGAGATAATATAGGGATTCAAATTCCAAATGAATTAACTAAGATAATTCCTTATTTATTTATCTTTTTATATAATTCAAAATTTCTGATATATTTCTTATGAAGGTTTTTATTAATTTACATCTTTAAAAAATATGTCATCTGTTCTGTTATATTTATTTGATTCAATGGTAAAAATGAAAATATATAGAAATAATAAATATATTAATTATAAGACAAATGTTTATAAATATATTTCAAAATACTATTATTTAGAAGAAAATTATCTTGATTTTAATCAATATGCTACCGAGTCGAATAGAGGCGGAAATGAGTGAGAGAGTTGAATTTTTTGGGTTTAATTGCCTTTGCTTAATTTTCCGTGAGATAATTTTTTTTTTTTAAAAAAAAATTTTGCGAGGGAGGGAAATTTTTTCCTCGCAAAAATGGAGGGAAATTGGCGGGATTTTTCCTCCCAATTTCCCCAAATTTTGCGAGGGAAAAAGATTTCCTCGCAAAAATCCACATTTTGCGAGGGAAAACTTTTTCCTCACAAAATCTGTGAGGGAAAGATTGTTCCTCCCAAAATGGAGGAAATTGGCGGAATTTTTCCCCCAATTTTCCCAAATTTTGCGAGGGAAAAAATTTCCCTCGCAAAATGGCCTCTTTTTTAAGCGAGGGAAAGATGGTTCCCTTGCAAAATGGAGGAAATTGGCGGGATTTTTCCCCCAAATTTTGCGAGGGAAAAAAATTTCCCTCGCAAAATGGCCAATTTTTTGCGAGGGGCGGGAAATTTTTTTCCCTCGCAAAATTCACATTTTCGCGAGGGAAATTTTTTCCCTCGCAAATTCCGTCGCAAATATGATATTTTCTAGTAGTGTCTTCTTCTCCCTCTTCTTTTCTATCTTTCCTCTCTTCTCCTTATTCTCCTAAAAAAAAAACACACATCTTTTACCTTGCAAGTTCTCCATTTTGCCAATCTCGGTTGGGATTTCCCCGGAAGTGATTCACATTCAAATACAAATCGGGAGCTCGTGCAAGTTGGCTATTTCTTTGGGTATCTTACCGTACGTAGCATTATAATGCAAGTAAAGCCCCGTTAAGTGCTTGAGGCCATCAATGGCGTACGAAAGTTTCCTGCAGAGGCCCTTCCCCGCAAGGAAATGTTAGCAACTTGACCATTCTCGTTGCAAGCCACCCTACAAAAGAACCGTCACATTGATTCCCATTTGAAGTCCATGAAGAAAGATAACGGCTTTCTGGGTCAAGAGCAACTTTCATGTCCATTAGAGCTCGACCTCTTCATTTCCTGAGACCCATGTTGGGTGAGAGAGAAAGAACAGGAGAGAGAAGAGAAGAAGAACTGAAAAACCCATTCATGGTTTTGGGTTTTGGAATGAAATGGCCGAAGATTCAAGATAGCAACAAGCTCTGTTTTATTCAGCTCAGGGAAAGAATTCAGCTTATGGGTTTGTTTGGCTTCTCTCTCTCTCTCTCTCACTGGTGGGCAAAAACCAGGGGGACGGAAAGTGGAAGTTGCAGAGGTAGATAGGAAGTAAAGAGCAGTCTCATAAAGCGAAGGAAGAATAGTAAGAAAACACAGCAATAATAGACAGCTATCAGGGATGAGAATGGCACAGTGTGAATTACACTGCCCTGCTGCTCTTGTATTTATATATAATCGAGACACAATTCCAGAAGGCTATTACAGATGCACAATCCTAACAGAATGCTAACAGAACGTATCAGAGGTGGACACGTGTACACCAGCGCACATTGCATTGTATACAGATTAATAATACACAAATAATATACAGAATCATATTATACTCTAACATCCCCCCTCAAACGAGAGGTGTGACTAACAACCCGAGTTTGTCGCGAAAATACTCAAACTGCTGCTGAGATAAAGGTTTGGTAAAACAATCAGCAATCTGATTGGCAGAGGGTATGTATCTAATGTCGATCAAACCTGAGGAAACCAAATCTCTGATGAAGTGCACATCTACTTCAATGTGTTTGCTCCTAGCATGCTGAACAGGGTTGGCTGCAAGGAATTTGGCACTTAAGTTGTCACACCAGATCACAGATGGTTCCTTTAGGAACAAACCAATCTCAGAAAACAAAGACTTCAACCACTTGATTTCAGCTGACCCATCTGAAAGAGCTCTATATTCAGACTCTGTACTGGACCGAGAAACTACCTTTTGTTTCCTAGAAGACCAGGAAACCAAATTGTTCCCTAGAAACACACATAATCCGGCCATAGAACGTCTGTCGTCCAGATCACACGCCCAGTCAGCATCTGTGTATGCGATGAGCTGAGGCTGACTAAAGGGTGTAATATGCAGACCCAAGTTATGTGTGCCCTTAAGATAGCGAAAAATCCGTTTTACAGCCTGAAAATGGGCTGTTCTAGGCTGCGAAAGGAACTGACTGAGCTTATTGACTGCGAAAGAGATGTCAGGGCGTGTGGTGGTCAGGTATTGGAGGGAGCCTATAGCTTGCCTATACTCAGTTGGGTTCTTCAGTAGCTCACCATCACTGGACAAAAGATTCCTACCAGTCACCATAGGGGTAGACACTGGTGCACACTCAGACATGTGAAACTTGTGCAAGAGGTCTATTACATATTTAGTTTGATTTAGATACATTCCCATTCCATCTCTGTAAACCTCAAGCCCCAAAAAATAATACAGAGAGCCTAAATCCTTTAAAGCAAAAATTTGATTCAGCCGAGATACAAAATTGTTCACATAAGCAGCATTATTCCCAGTCACTAGGATGTCGTCCACATAAATAAGAATGAATATAGTTAAATCTGAAGTTTGAAGCATAAAGAGAGAAATATCACTCCGCAGATTTTTGAAACCCCAGTCAAGTAAAGTAATTCTCAGACGATCGAACCAAGCTCTCGGAGCTTGTCTGAGGCCATAGATAGCCTTAGTTAACTTGCAGATGTGATTTGGCTTACCTGGATCGATGAAGCCTTCTGGTTGAGGCATATAAACCTCTTCCTCCAAGATTCCATTTAAGAACGCGTTGTTCACGTCTAGTTGTCGAACAGCCCACTTGAAGGTTACTGCTATGGATAGGATCACTCGGATAGTTGTTGATTTAACCACCGGACTGAAAGTTTCCCGGAAATCGACGCCGGGTGTCTGCTGGAAGCCTTTCGCGACGAGCCTCGCCTTGTACTTGAGAATGGACCCATCGACTTTGTACTTTGTCTTGAAGACCCACTTGTTATCGATGAGCTTTTGATGGTTGAACGGAACTAGTGTCCAGGTCTGATTGCGCCGCAAAGCTTGGACTTCCTCGGTCATGGCGTTGAGCCATTCCGGTGATTGGAGTGCCTCTTGAACATTCGACGGCTCAGTGCTAGGTTGAAGAGAGAACGAATGTTGTGCCAAACCCACAAATGGGTATTTGGGCTTTGTAATACCTGCTTTAGCCCGTGTTAACATTGTATGTTGATTTATAGGCCCAACACAAGGAGAGCCTGATTCGGAAGAGTCTGAACACGAGGCCATCTCCGACGGGCCTGAGCTGCCATTTGAGACCGAATTGGATTCGGTGAAGGAGCTGGGTTCACTAGCCGTGACAGGTGATTCACTTGTCGTGACAGGTGTACCCAGAAAATTACTTCCGCAGGGGCAATTCACGATCACCCGGTGTCGACAACTCGTGGCTGCTCAGTTCATCGCCTACAGAGGCTGTCTCGACATGATCTGGTGGTACTTGAATGATGCAAGGAACGGCAGCAGATACCTCTTGAACACTGGAATTGGTCATCGGTGGTCCAAAACCTGTTTGGAAAGGAAAAGCATTAGAATCAAAAACGACGTGTCTAGAAACATACACACGGCCAGATTTGCTTAAACACTTGTGTCCCTTCTGCTGCGTTGTGGCACCAAGATATACACATGGCTGGCTATGAAATTGAAATTTATGAGCATTGTAAGGCCGGAGACATGGATAGCAAAGACAGCCAAACGGTTTGAGTTCATAGTACGCTGGTTCTGTTTTTCTTAGGCGAAACAGAGGAGTATCACCATTCAGTGTCACGGTGGGTAACCGATTGATCAGTAGGGTTGCTTGTTGAAATGCATCCACCCAGAATCTGAGGGGCACATGAGCATATGCCAACAGAGTGAGACCCATCTCAACGACATGCCTGTGTTTTCGCTCGGCTCTGCCGTTCTGGGCAGACGTGTATGGACACGTATACCGCATATTAATGCCAGAGTCTTGTGCTATCGCAGCAATAGGCTTGTACTCACTTCCATTATCGCATTGGATATTCTTAATTTTCCGTTCAAATTGATTTTCTACGAGTGTTTTGAAGAGTTTGAAAGCGTGTATAGCATCCCCTTTTTGTTTTAGTGGGTACAGCCAAGTGTAACGGCTGAAGTCATCGACAAATAGGATATAGAACCCGTGACCACCAAGTGGAACTTACAGCGCGGGCCCCATAGATCGTATGTATGAGATCAAGTGGAGAAGACGACTGAGAAACAGAGTCAGAGAATGGTAGACTTTTAGATTTACCAAGTTGACAAGCCTCACATACAAATTGATCACTCAAGATACTACTAGGTAATTTCTTATTACATTTATGGAGGATTTGTTTAAGTATTCGTGCACTAGGATGGCCTAAAACATGATGCCAAACAAGAAAATCTGTGTGAGAAACATCGTGAGCTGCCATATTCGCTTGTGGAACGTCATCAATTCTTCTTTCCATCGGGTACATGCATTTCTTTTGAGTGCCTGTGAGTAGTGTTCTCGCTTTGTCCTCGTATCCTTCACATTACAACTTGAATCGAAATTAACACAAACGGATTATCCTGAGTCAAGCGATTAACACTCAGTAACTTCTTTGTGGCTGTCGGAACACAGAGAACGTTTTTAAGCAATAAACGAGATTGATTACAGGGAATGGAGACTGAGCCAATACCGGTGATCTCGAGTCTCGTTGTCCAAAGGCAAGTAGTTATATAGGACTTACCGATTGGAGTCACATCCTCGAGTTGTTCAAATACTTTGGAGTAATGTGATAATTCGCCCCGCTATCCATGTACCAGGATGGATCTGAAAAGGCAGAAGTGTTAGCATAAAATGCTTGAGGAGAATTGAAATGGCCTGAGCGAGATGAGTCATTGCGATAGTAGCACGTGGCAACAGTGTGCCCAGGACGTTGGCAATTCACACAGAATGGACGACCACTACCACCACGGCGACCACCACGGAAGCGACCACCGCCTCTGTTTCCTCTGAAGCTTCGAAAATTGGAATTGCCTCGCCATGCTCGACTGTGAGCTGAGTCCGAGTTGGGCTCATGGTGTTGAACAGCATTGATTGAGGGCTGGACGCTAAGACTCGCAAAATGCGTGAGTTGATTTAAGCGACTTTCAAAAGACAGTAAGGCAGACTGAACCTCTACCCAGCTGAGGTCAGATTGGTCAACAAGCTTGACCACAATCGCATTATACTCGGAATCCAGCCCGTTGAGAGTGTGGAGGATGAGATCATCCATGGCAATCGGTGATCCAGCTAAGGTGAGTTCATCGGACAGATTCTTCATCTTACTGAGATATTCCTCCATCTTCAGTGAGTTCTTCCTAGTGTTATGGAGCTCGTTCTTGACTACCATGACCCGAGCCTTTGTTGCAGCACAAGTGAGATCTCGTGCACCGTTCCAGAGATCTGCGGCATTCTTGCAATGGAGTAGTTGGGCACCGACATCCTGAGTCATCGTATTACGGAGCCAGCCGACGAGGAGGCGATCAATGGAGTACCAATCGAGATATTCTGGATTGGCTTTGGTTCCTGAGTCATCGGCGACAACTTTCGCCGGAGCACGAGTCACACCGTTGATGTGACCATCGAGACGATTGCCTTCGATAAGAGGTAACACGATTGATTCCCAAACCAAAAAGTTGGAGCGATCCAGCTTGATCGCTGTGGTTTGACTGGAGGAAGAGAACAGGGAGTATGATCGACTTTGAACGGAAGCGCTGGAATCGAGTGAGCTTGCTGTAGACATGGTGCTCTGATACCAAGTAAGAAAACACAGCAATAATAGACAAATATCGTGATGAGAATGGCACAAAGTGTGAATTACACCGCCCCGCTCTTGTTATATTTATATATAATCGAGACACAATTCCGAAGGCTATTACGTATGCACAATCCTAACGTAATGCTAACAGAACGTATCGAGGTGGACACGTGTACACCAGCGCACATTGCATTGTATACAGATTAATAATACACAAATAATATACAGAATCATATTATACTCTAACAAGAATAATATGATCATGCGCTTCGATTGATCGCGGATATTTTTTGAAAAATACGAGCAATTATGAGGTGAATCTCTATTATGTCACTTGCTATGCGGCTTGCTTTGAATTTTGCATAATGCATGAAAAAAGTGCGCGGGGATGAAGAAAAAGAGAGAAATGGGGTGTGAGAGAAAGAGTGTGTGTGGGGCCACGGAATAATTGTGGGCCCACCAACCAAAAAAATAACAAAGTTTAATGTGGTTAGTAGAGATGGTATATTTTCTCCATTTGAGAAAGCTCATGTATATTTTTACTCCTAAAAAAACATATGGTGTTTGGCGCTCGATGGTAAAGATATATGTATTTTTGCTTTTACCCTAAATAAAACTTAATACATATAATTTAATAAATCTAAATAAAATTTAATTCAAAAAAGTATTATTTGAAATCCTTACTATAAACAATGAACCCACCAATAATACTCTATAGAAGAACACAACAATTTAGCATAACCAAATTAATAATGAAAATTGAACAGTATCAGAACACTCACAATACAATACTAGTCTCTCAAAATGAAAGAGACACCAACCAACAGTAGTCTCTGTAGGGACTAATCACTGATCGATACCCATTTTGATTGATTTTCTTGGGTTCTCTCTCTTTTTTTTTTTTTTTTTTTGGACAACAAGAGTAGAGCCTGATTAAGTGTTGGGGATCAAACCCAGGCTTGGGTCACTAAGAGCACATCTTGTGTCACTAGATTAAAATTTTCTTTAGTTCATTGAACTACCACCACTGGTATGAATCATGTGGCCTTCTCACACTGTGGCCCCACCATGTTTGACAAAGAAAATAATGATAGCTCATATTTTTCTCTATGTCACTATCACTAGCATTATATAAAACCATATAAGATCTCATTGACTTCACTTCATATACTTGCCCACACAACAGTTCTTATAATTACCATGGCAGCTGAAAAATCTAAAATTTTTAATGTTGAAGCTTTGCCACTCCTTTGGGATGGAGACAATGAAGGCCTATCCCAAGAGTGCAAGGACCTAATTGCAAACTTACCGGCAGAACCAGATTTGCTTATGAACAAACTCTACCAATATCAAGGTGTCTGGCTCCCCAAGAGGATAATTCAAGCCATTCTCAATTGTCAAAACCACTTCCAAGCCCTAGACTCCGATGTAATCCTTGTCACCTCACCAAAGTCAGGCAGCACCTGGTTCAAAGCCCTCACCTTTGCTATTCTTAACCGCAAGACCCATCATCCGAACCCGACCCAAACGTCCTCTACTCACCCTCTCCTTACCGCCAATCCTCATGCTTTGGTACGCACCCTAGAAACCGTCCTCTACAATGGGCAAGCCGAACCCGACCTGAGCTTTTTCTCATCACCAAGGCTTTTGTCGACTCATATGCCATATGTTTTGTTGCCGGAGTCCATCAAGTCGTCGCGATGCAAGATAGTGTACTTGTGCAGAAACCCAAAGGACCAGTTCGTCTCTTTATGGCATTTCAGGAACAAGCTAAGACCAGAACTCCAAGAGGACAACAAGATCGTAGATTCGTTCGAGCAATTTTGCAGAGGAGTGAAACCTTGGGGGCCATTTTGGGATCACATGCTGGCGTACTACAAGGAGAGTTTGGAGAACCCAAATAAAATAATGTTTGTGAAATATGAGGACATGAAGGGCGAGCCTGATGGGGTATTAAAGGACCTTGCTGGGTTTATGGGGTATGGATTTTCTAAGGAAGAAGAGGCTGATGATATTGTGGGTGATATATTGAGACTATGTAGTTTTGAGAATTTGAGCAATTTGGAAGTGAATAATAGTGGAAAACTGCCACATGGAGTAGAACATAAAGCATTTTTTAGGCGTGGGATTGTTGGAGATTGGAAGAATTTTCTCACATCTGATATGGCTGAACGACTCGATGTTGTTATTCAAGAGAAGTTGGGGAAACATGGCTTGAAGCTTTAGATCCATCCAGATCATCAGAACATCGCGTTTATTGATAATAATAAGGTTTGTGGACAAACTTTTGAGTATTTATTATTACATTTGATACAAGCATTTGAAAATATTTTAGATTAATAAATAATAAACGTGGAGGCAAATTATTATATATTTTTCTTTCATATCCAGCCTCTCCTTTGAAATAATTATTTCTTTCTTTCTTTTTTTCAGGTGAATGTAATAGTGTTCTCTCTCGATCATTATTATTGCATTCTACATAAAGAATAAGGGTTTTAATTTCTGCATGGTAATAAGAATGCTTCTAAAATTTGAAGTCTTAGTTGACTTCTTATGCTCAACTGATCCTCTTGATGAGGTGTGAAACAGTGTGAACGTGAAGAAGAGCCAGTAAGTAAAATTAAGATCATTAGCGCTGAAGTCCAAGGTTTTAATAAGACCAAGCCATGAAAAATGTAGGATATCTGGGTTCTGTCAGCCATTGGCGGTTTCTGCTGCTCTTGTTCCTTTCCATGTCCTTCTCATTTTGAGTAACATCAGGCATATCTTCATCATTGCTTTCTCTCTTGTCTTTTCCTCCCGCAGTCTTACTCTGTTCGCTCATCTTCTTGGTGTTTCTCCTTCTCAAGTCATCTTCCTCCTTCAAATTCATAATTAGTTAGCGTCCTGTCCACTTGAAATTCAGTTTATATCTGGGTAGTCGTTTACTTGGATTCATTTCACCTGAATTTTGGTTATTATTGTCCGAATTTAATTTGGGGAAAAAAGCAGAAAAAGGACAGATATAAAAACCCAAAGATACTGAATTTGCAAAATTCTTGTGAAACGTAACATCCCAAATTGAGATTTTGAGATTCAAGTAGAAAGTCAGAAATGCCCCTTTTTAAATAGTTCACAACTCCTTGCTGGCAACATAGCCTTTGCCGGTACTGGCCACCAGCGAGTTGGTTGCCAAAATAATTCCTGCGAGAAGCGAGGAGTTGTAGACTTTTTCCTTAAAAACACAATGGCATTTATGGCTTTTTAATTGAATTTCAAAATCCCACTTTGGGATTTCACGTGTCACAAAACTTTTGCATATTCAGCACACCTCTATAAGTTTTTTTAAATATATATTCCAGGTTCATTTTCTGTCTTTTTCCCATTTAATTTTGTTTTTTCAATTATAATGTTTTAATCTAAAAATATTGAAATATCTTCTTATTTTCTACTTTGCCTTTCTTTGTCCCAACAACTTTGGCACTCAATTCAGCTACTAGATTATACCTCGATCATACATATATTTTGCATGGAGTTCTTAAGATCCACTTGCATTGTTTATGAATGATATACAGTACAATTTTCAACTTGTTAAATACCAGGATCTTAAGTCAATTTTGCAAACTTAATTTCCTTAACTTTTCTATACACTTATGTATGTTTTGGATAACCAGGAAAATGTGCAATTTGTTTTGGATTATGCACCATTGTTTGCTTGCCTATATTTTGGCTTTGATTTTATGTTTTTTCTTTGTTTATTGATTGTTGTAATCATGTTTTAGGGTCTGATTGGTTAAAGAATTAAGTCATTCTAAACACTGGGTGAAGCATCGGAAGGTATTAGCAGGATATGAAACATCAATAGAAAAACAATTGTAACATCCCAATTTTCGGAAGCGTTTTTTTTTTTTTTTTTGGAAGTATTTGATCAGAGTAGAGCATCGGAAGTAAATAGTATTAAAACAAAAGTAACTGATAACATCCACTGCAATGTATGTGTTAGCCTTAACAGCGTGTACAAAAATTTCCAATGCTAACATAAAGTACAAAACAAAAGGGCTTCCTCCAAATAGGCTCCTATATCTGCTTTAGCTTACCCTTGTCTCCGGTCCCCGTTTACTCGGATCCACGAAGCTATGGTAAGAGCTGAGGTTCAATGCCCATTTGAACCTCAGGTAACGGTTAACCTCATGTTCATGTAACAAGTATGTATGACAGTTTATTCATGATATCACAGCAATATTCACATATGAAAGATAATAACGAACACAGCCACACGCATATGAACGTTATTATAGTCGCATTATTCACCGGTGCCACGGTGTACATCCGTGTCCTCGGTGCTAGGAAAACTCAACGGTATTATCGAACCATAACCCGTGTATAGCTGTATATGTATGATCATCACTTTTAAAAATAGAGTTTCAGTCTAGGAATACAACTATCACACATATAGGTATACAATAAACATCAGAGTTAGTGTTATAGTACGCGTCCGTACCTTCGTCGGTGTTGCGGTACGTTGACGGTTGGACGGTGATCACGTGTATCCTATAATGGTAATATCATATTTATTAATTTACAAATAATATCCTAAGAGATATTTTGGCCACTAATGACTATTTTTCCCTTGCAACATTTGTTTTTCACTTTATTCCTCCAAAATTCGTAGAACAACACTGGTACAAATCTGGGCAGCATTTCGTGTAACTTTAAAAAATCATAATTAATTCTAGAAAAATCGAAACGAGGATCCGTAAAATTCCTTGGAATCTTTAGGATGTATATTTTCAATTAAAAATAATCACCTTTTCCCAGATTACACGAAGCACTTCCAGGTTTTAAGTTTTGAACCTCTGCCCAGAATATTTCCAGAAATTCGTAGCCTAAATTTGAGGATTTTTATCTCTCTGTAAAGAAATCATTTTGACATGTTCTTGACATATTTAAAAATCCCTATATGTCTATTTTAACCATGAATTTTCTCAGAATTTTGTGACCATATTTTCAATATGAAATTCTGGCGTTTTCATCACTGCCTCCAGAAATTCCGATACCGATGAAATTTCGCCAGAACTTCGTTACTTTGATGATTTTCTTCCAGAAATTTTGCTATATGACCTCCCTCATCATTTTTTTGAAATAAATCCAATTTTGACCATAAAAACATGTAAATAAAATTATCCTAGCATATTTAAGATCTACACTACTTCTATCTAAAAATTTAAGAACTAGAACTTAAAGAATTTAAAGCTAGAGCTAGAGAACTTATCAAGAACTTTGCTACTCCTTCAAGAAGCTCCTCACTCTTACTCTCAACTCTCTATTTCAGATTTCTTTGCTTGTTTTGATGTGGAGAATATGAAGACTCAAGCCCCTATTTATAGCAAAAGGCTATGGCAATCTTGTAATTCTCTAACTTACACATCTCTCATTTTTGGCCATGGGTTTAAGTCTGAATTCTCCCTCCAGCTGAGCCAAAAAACATGGCCTACCTCCCCCCCATTCTTCCTCCTTTGGTTTTTCACCAAAGCCTCTTGCCTTGGTGTCAAAATTGTCCCTATGTGTAAAGCTTTTGGTCCCAAGAGTGCTTTGGTGGCTCTTTCTCCATCAAGCATTCTCCAAGCATGCATTGGTGGCATCTCCATCTTCATGCATTTCCCAACTTGGTGTTCTAATTTCCTAGTTACTCTAAGTACACTTGTAACTAGATGACTTTGGTGATTGGTTAGCAATTAAGCAAAATACTCTTAGGGTTTAGTCTTTAATTAGCTTAATCTTTGGTCATTAATCCTAAAATGGTGTTTTAGGTGTTATTAAATTTATTTTCTTGGTTACTAATTTAATCATGATCATTAGTAATCATCTTTATGCTAATCCTAACCCCTTATTGGTCCTTGACCTTTAATTATCCTAATACATCTTTAATTGGTGACTATTAACATTAATTGTAAAGAATTACCTAAATATTCCATTAGTGTAATTTTAATTGCTCATTAATTATTAGCAATTTCCCCTTAATAATTCTTTATGGCCTTTTATGAAATAAATATGAACTAAATATTAATTATAGGGTATTAGAAAATTTAGTCTCTTAACAAATTATGAAAATTGGTGTTTATGGTCCTTTAATTAATTATGAAGACTTGCACAATTTATTTAATTTAGTCAATGTTTAGTTGGTAATTAATTGCCATTGATTTCTCTAAATTTATTTAGGTATTTTCATAACACTTTCTTGCTCTTTTAAATTCTACATGAACCATAGCTTAATATGGTATTTATTATATTTTATGGTATTTTATGATGCCTAACACAATTTATTAAATCATTGGTTATTCTAATCCTAAGGAAAAATTACCTAGAAAATAGAATAAACACATCTCAAAATTTGAGACCACATATTCACCTATTTTAAATAAGCTTTTTCTATCAAAATATTGTATTTAAGATGAAAAGAAATTTTGGGTATTACAACAATCAAAAAGTAAATTTAAGTAAAAATGATAAGGTAGATAGAGCCACTCAAAGTCGTGACTTTAACCCATTTCGGATAAGTCAAATTAAATAATGGAGAAGAAGTAGTTTATAAGTAAAATAATTTAATTTCTTCAATTCACTCCCCATAATTCAATCTGTTTTGTGTTTGGCTTCTCAACTTTGAAATCACACCTGGATTTCATCAGTCTGTTTTAATATATATGTATGTATGTATTAGTTTTTCTGGATTGAGAGTCCTTAATTTGATTGATGGTCCGCCAACAGATAAGTTGAATAATAATTCCGACGTTGACGGAAGAATTATTTAACAAAATTATTTACAAATCTAGAAAATGAGAGATTTATTTTTTTTAATGCATAGACGTACTTTGAAAGCTTTATTATTAGTAGAAAAATATATGTTTTATGCATAAATAACAAGTCTAGGGCCTAGCTTGACAAGTTTACTTGTGGACAAACTTATTTTATGGTTTTCAAGCCATTTTCACCACATCATTACATAATTTAAAAGTGTTATCATATCTGTTCATTTTATTATATAAGAATAATATAGCTATCATTCGTACAATTTTTTAATAAATCATCTAGGTTTGAAGGCAATGTCAAGGAATTTTTTAAAATGCATAGATGTACTTCGAAGGAAAAAATTGTTAACGTAGAAGTAGAAAATATTTTTATATATATAAAAAGTCCATGGCTTATTATCAAGTTTATTAGCCAACAAACGTCTTGTTATAAGGACAATTTCACCACATCATACATAATTTAGACTTTTAGAGGTATCAACAAATCTGTTAGTCTTAATATATAAAAATATAATATAGCGATCATTCGTACAAAAGTTTAAAATAAAAATTAGGGCCTGCTTACTCTTTATAATGGACCACATAGCTTTTTCAGATGTATTAATTCTTCTATATTAAGAAATACTATAAGGCAGAAGCAATACTTGAGGAAATAATTAGGATGTACATGTCCCGGTTGATGGCTATATCTTTATAGTCGTCATTGCATATTAATTATTTTTGTAGCAAATAATTATAAAATAGAGTTTACTATGATTTAAAGTTTAAATCTTAGCTTTATTTGTAATTTATGTATGAATAATGCACCTTCTCTTATTAATTTATATATGCAGCGATATTGACAAGGGTTTTTGTTTGAATCCATTGTCCCCAACCAATAAATTCAATAAAATCCTGGAATAAACGGAATTAATTTTAATGAATTAAAAATAGAAAGAATGACAATTGAGTCCCAAAAAATGAAATAATGACAGTTAAGTCTCATCATATATAGTCCTTGAATCTTAATGATCTTTGTAGAAAATAATTATATATATGATTTATTTTTATTTTAGAAGAAATTTATGTGAGTTAAAAAATTCATTTAATGTTAATAAAATTTAAAAAATCTAAAAAATCTAAAAATTTAACATAGATTTTTTAAATTTTATTAAGATTAAATGAATTTTTAACTCACATAAATTTCTTCTAAATTTTTTAACTCATATTTTTGATAAAATTGAAGAATGAGTAATTTTTGTCTGTAGATATTTATACAAGTAGTTTTGAATAATGACAATTGAGAAGAAAATTATTTAATTTAGTAAAATTTAGAATTTTGTACTTTGGGCTCTTGGAATATTAGTTTGTTGTCTTTGGTAGCTCCTTAGATAACAGACGTTAACTTTTTGCTAACGGCGTTGTCTTTGGTTGCTCTTTTTAAAAGTTTGTTGTCTTGGCGGTGCACTTAATAGTTAATTATCTTTGGACGCTCTGAGCCAATAGTTTATTGTCTTTGGACGCACCTTAACCCATTTGAATATTACACCCGAGGTACAGTATGAATGAGACTGTTGTTTGATGATTATGTATTGTGCTGGGTAAGCATGCACAGGAAAGTAATAGGTTGGGTATCTAGAATAATTCCCCAAGGTATACATGTCCAAATTTCAAGGATGAAATTTATTGAAGGGGGCGAGAAATGTAATATCCAAAATTTTGGTCTTATTGAAATTACATGTACAATGTAAATATTTAGTGGAATAAATGGAGGAATATAATTTAGGCAATATTGGTTTTTGCAAAATTTTAGATTTTGGGATATAATGCAAAATAAATATATTTGCCATGGAATTAATATTCCAATGACCAATTAAGGTCATAATTTTGGTCAAAAGAAGGTTATTTGAATTTTTCTTTAATAAATATAATTGAGGAAATAAAAATGGCAACACGGGCTATTATTTGCTTAAGTTAGAAATCACTTGTTGATTTTGGCTAACAAGTGACATTCTAAGGATCACATGACTATATTGTGATTATTTAAACATGAAATATGGATACCCTATGATCAATATGATTTTCGAATAAATGGAAGAAGAAAAGAGGAATAATGGTTTTATTAAATTTTGAGTCAACAAAAAATCAAATTAATTTGATAAGAGAAAATGTAACATCCCAAAATTCTGGAATTTGGAATATTATATTGAAATTAAATTGTAAAATTTGGCGGAATAATTATTGGAAATGTAAGGCCTATTTTTCTTTAAATTTTTGGGGAAAAAATAAATTTAAGGAAATTAGTAAGGGATTATTTTTGGCGTAAAAATTAGGGAATCAATAATTGGTGGCCTAGAGAAACTAATTGATAAAGAAAACAATCCTTATATGGAATTAAGGACTTAATTTTATCACTTTGCAATTAATTTAGCTAAGTACCTAATTGCAAATAAAAGTGTTGTAGAGCAATAAGTGTCCCCCCCAGGCCCCCGGGGCACCCAAAGAAAAACCAAATTCTCATGGAGCTATTTCCATTCAGCCTAATACTCACATGCTCCATTTAGCTTAATACTCACGTGCCATTCTCATGCGCAACACCTCAACTTATTATTATTATTTTTTTTTTTATACAAGGCAAGGGGGAATCGAACTAAGGACCTAAGGGGGGATACACATCCCAATACTATTGCACTACAAGGAGCACTGGTACCTCAACTTATTATTCATATGCTATTCAAGCCAAAGCTTATACTTCCTTAATTCATTATTTATTTCAGCCCACAACAGTACCATTTGTCAGCCATACTCCCTCAGCTACCATTTCCTCTCAACCCATTATTCATTTGGCCCATGGATCATCCCAACCCACTAGCTTTCATATATAAAAACCCATTATCTCTTTTTTTTTTTGGTCAAAACAAACCCATGATCTCCTATTTATGCAAATCAGTTTTTTCCTCTTTGCACACCGAACTGGGCATGCTGTCAAGAGAAAGATATCAGCAAATCATATTGCCATACTTCCACAATGTGTAGATCTCACTTTCGGCACTCAACTGTACACGCACTGACGCAAGATCACTAACGCCTCTTTGAAGGCACAGTGATGACAGCCTCTCCCATGCATCTCGAACTCCACACCATACCCTTTGCTTCTCTTTATTTACGGCATGACAGCAACACCGAGCATTCACTGTGAGTTTCAGAAAAACAGCAACTATTGCATTCTCTCATTCATCCCTTATTTCCCATTCATTCCTACCATCCCTTTCGGCCAGAGAGTGTGACTGAAACGCAGAAAGAGAAAGAAAACTGAGAACAGAGGCAGAGACGTAATGAAAGATGAGGAAGGAGAGTTCAGACGTGCAAATTAGAAATTAACCGAAGTGAGTCTTCGAGCTTCTCTCCTTCTAGTTCTGTGAGTTTTCCTACGTAAGTTTTTGAGTATGAAGCTGTTGGGAATGTAGCTATAATTCCAATGAAAACTCTGCTAAATGAATACTAAAATAGAGGAGTTTGTTTGAGCATGTGTCTCAAGATGAAGTTTCAAACAGCCACGCAAACCTTCAGAAATTAATAGGATACTTGAGTAGTTTGTGTGTGTGTATTACAAAGTAATAACATTGGTTCGATTCTTTCATTTGTTGATTAATTGGATTGAAATGCACCAACATTCATTTTTTCAGTTAGCATGTAATGAAATTCTAATATCGTTTGTGAGCTAACGTCAAAGTCAAACCCTTTTGAGTCCTTGTATTTTATCCACCATATTTGATTACAGATCGGTAAATAATAAATATAAGTTAGAGCCGGCTTTCGTGAATAAGTCGAATTTAAGTTTTTGAAAAGCCGGTGCAGTATTGTTTGATATTTAAATTTTAGATGATGAATCTGGAGGGAAAATTAATCTAATTATAGTGAATTCCACTTGCTGAAAGTCTGAAACTGGGGGAAAACCATGCAAACACCTACATGTATTATAGTGAATCAAAGCACGTTTTTTTATTTCTAGGATACTTATGGTTGTAAATTAGTTAAAAATCAAATCACTATGGACATCTTCTGTTTCCTATGCTTAATTATAGTCACTGATATGTATATGTCATTATATGTGAGTAGTGAAAAGTGTAAGTAAATCTTCAAAATAAGTGTTCTGTGGTAGAATATAAGTGTCTAGCCAAATGAGGCTAGGCGATGTTAATATAGGATCAATGAGCTCTCTACAGACGCTTAAGAGTAAGCCCCTGAGTAGAGAAGATTACCCACCGATATCTATGGAGAAGATACCAACGGGTCGTCTCGGATCACCTGTGCTACGGTGGTGGCTTTTCGCCAAAGGGGTGGGGTGTGTGCACAGTGAGACTGAATAGTAAATAATCAATAGAGAATGTAGAGAGTGCACCTGGTGGGTAACCTCCTATTTATAAGGATTACCTAGGGTTCCTCTCCTTGCTGTAGTGAATCCCAGATACGTGGTTAAAGGATGACTCAGCTTATACTTGGGTAGAAAGGGTTCTGTAGCAAATACCTTCATTGGGCCGCATACTCACTAGGCCCAATATATGGGTCCATAACAGTTGCCCCCAAGCTCGGTACTTCAGGCCATCTGTTGTGCCGAGGTTTATGAAGCAATCATCCCCATGTCCATGACCGACATGCTGTGCTTCCCTTTAGCCTTAGTCCGGTTTTCATGATTCCGAGATTCATGAGGAGAGATGGACTCCATTCATGACCGTCCTTATGAACCCCGTGCATACTTCGGTCATAACCGGCCCTACGCATTTCATCACAAGGCCGTGGGCTACGAACTCCGATGTGCCAACCGTTCATAACCGACATTATGAACTCCCGCTCCTACTTGCCCCCCAATCGAGGTCATCATGGAAGCCTACGAGCATTTGGATACAGGTAACCTATCACCTATATCCTTTCGGGAACAGAAACGCCTCTTCGCTTCGTCATCCGTGCGTACTTAAAGGCCACGCTCTGGTTACCAAAGCACTTATTACTTCCGACGTTTACGCTTCCCATCAAGGATATTGATTACCTCTAGACTTTCCATATGCCGTGCGTTGAACAGAAAGCCTATAAAATCGCTTACGCCCTCCTATCGTCTTCAAATTCCTTTGCCTACAAGTTCTCCAGAAAACTGAGAATGTACTCCTCTTATTTCCGAATCGCCCTTTGTATGCCATGGAACTTGCTTCCGGCACACTCGTTTCTGCTTTTCAAAGTGAACCTTAAATGCAGAGAATCCCAAAAGAAGAAAAGGTCGAAAAATGACGCGAAGGCTCCTAGAATTGAACACCATATTCTGATGTATTTGCCAGTCTTCATTCGCCTACCCCAACGGGTATATGAGAGTGCCGATGTATTTTCCTGTCTTCACGTGGGTTTCTCCAAATACATCTGGGCTCTCAACGGTGTTGAGCCAAACTCTGGCTCAACTTCGTTTTCATGGGCTCTAAGAAGAACCTCCGGGACCCTTTGCATGATAGAACCATGTAAAGGACACCTAACCCTGGTCAAGTTTCCTGTCATCCTGGTGGTGACTCTGGGCGTCCCTTCATCGGTCGAGCGCGAGCGAGTAGGCCAGTTCTAACAAGCGGAACTCGGGTTCGAGTCCCAATTATCCGGCCGCAAGCCGGGTGCCGATCTTAGATGAGTTGCAGACTTGAATCATTCGCTGGATCTTGCCATTGTACCTCCTTTATGGAACCTATTGCTTTCTGTCTAAGCACATTGTAAACTATTTGGCTGTTGATAGAAATGGGAAATTGTTATTATAGATCCATCTGTCTTTATAAATTTCGCACTTTTGTGTACGTATCCGGCACATCACCGCACCTCGCTACTCCTTCTCTGCTTTAGAATTGAGCGCCTTAAATAAGATTGAAATTGAATGTAACAGCTCCCCAAAACTCGAAATCATTAAACTCAATTGCTGCCAATATCGGGTTGACGTTGAAATTCATGACCTCCAAGTCGGAATAATAATTAACATCAAACGCCCCTCGATCCGGGTTGACGTTGAAATTAATGGCCCCCCAAGCCGAAGTGATAATTAAAATCAAACGCCCCTCAGTCCGGGTTGACGTTGAAATCAATGGTCTTCCAAGCCGGAGTAATAATTAACATCAAACGCCCCTCAGTCCGGGTTGACGTTGAAATTAATGGCCCCCCAAGCCGGAGTAATAATTAAAATCGAACACCGGATTTGAAATCAAAATCAAGCGTCGGATTTAAAATCAAAATAAAGCGCCTTGCTATCCGCACCAACAATTGGCATGTCGATTCGCCCCGGACGTTTCCCATTCCTTCGGCATTACGTCCCTAGACTACTCATGACGTACAGTCGCGATTTTTCGTGGAGTGATGATTTGAATCGCCTCCACTTTTTCGCAAGCATTTATTGCTTCACGCTTTCCTAGGGTTACAACCCTAATTACCGAGGCAACTTTACAGCAATACCCACAGTGTTTCAAATTCCTAACGTATATACATTTATGGAAGCGCTCTCGCCACCCATTTGCACTCAAGCCCTCCGGTCTTTCAGAAAGAACGTCACCCTCTTGATAGAGCACTCCGACGATCCATCAGCCAGGCAACACCTTTAGGCACGAGACATAGGTACCTCCTTTTGCTCTTTTACTTACTCTTCCTGTGGCATTCCTTATGCCAACATTGTTTATCTCTTCTGTACGCATCTGAGTGTTTTCTGGGATCTTGGGTGGTTCTTTCCTAGTAGATTTCCATTTTTCACCCAAAAATGGCCCGTACCATACCATATGTTTTTAACTTAAAAGACTCTTTACCGCGGAGAATTAGACATACCAGAGAACTTCCAACACCAACCCCTTTCCATGCTTCTTCCGCCATCGTGCTATCCCAAGGGCCAACTTCGTGCGATGAGTGTTGCTACAAGAGCATCGACCTTGCCCTGTTAGAGCGTCATAGAGAAGCCGACTTAATAGTGGCAAGCTGCCGATGTAACACTCGTTCGTCAGGTATCGCGCCTCTTCTAATTTTGGTCATTCTTTTGTCTTTTTATTTAGGTATAGATGGCTTCTTCGTCAGACCACCCTGACCTGTCCGAGATGGGAGAGTCCAGCGCATCGACCACTAGGGACCGAGTTCCCCGAACGTATGTCGTGAACCCTTGCGTAACCAGCATTAGAAGTACTATGGACGAAACAGATATTAGGCCCCTTGGACTGCCCGCTGAGGAAGGGTATACTGATCCGGCTTCCCCTTGAATGTGAATCGGTTGCGTCCGAGCGTCCGCAAAGTCAAGATCCCCACTTCTTCTTCCTCTATCGAGACATTATCACCATCCTTGGTGTGAGATTTCCTTTTACGGAATTTCAAATGAATTTGCTAAACCACCTGCAAGTAGCTCCTTCACAACTTCATCCCAACGGATGGGCCTTTGCCATCGCGTTTGAAAATTTATGCGAGAAAATGGAAATCGTTTGTACCGTTCCTGTGTTTATGTCTTTCTTTGCTCCCATGGAGTCTAATATGCTCCCACAAGGCACCAAAACTTTGTTTGGATGGACCTCTCTACGCAGTATTCGCGATCGCAAGCTCTTCAAACCCTTTATGGACTCATGGAAACACTTCAAAAATGCTTTTATAAAAGTCGTTGCCGACTTTCAATGAGTACCTTGGTTTGTTCAGAGAATTCACTCAGGGGAGACCGAGGAGAAATTTCCCCTTTACTGGCGTGCTGAACATCACACTCTTACGCCTGAGGACTTGATCCCAAAACCAAAAAGTTTTTCCGAGGCCGAAGTAACAGCCCAATTACAACTTTTGGAACTTGCCGGTAAACTAAAGCAACCAATGGATCCGGCCGAATATATAACCACTCCTTTAGTTAGGAGACGTTCCAAGATGAGTACGGCACATTTCATGCTAACCGTCCTACATCCTACATCCTTTTTTTTAACATAGTTTGGTTCCTTGCAGGCCGACGTATGGGTAAGCCCGACTACCTCAATGTTTTTGTTGAACTACACGAAGGGATTGTCAACTCCCCTCATGTCGCCAACCTTGATGATCCAACGCAAGCCGGTCCAAGAACACGGCCGCTAGACCTCACGCAAGCGTTCGGTGCCCGAAGGGCGGATCCGGCGCGGGGGGGACCTCAAAGAAGCGAAGAATAAGCCTCCTCATGACGGGCCCACAAATCCCCGGCCACCTCTAGGCCCTTGGTGGAAGCCATTTCTACCCCGTCCTTTACAGAAGCGGCTCCCTCCGTAGCCGAGTTACCCGAGGGAGATTTATGGAAAGGCGAGGTGTCAACAAGTCTCTTGGACGCCGTCCGGCCTCCTGCCCGGTTTCACAAGTCTCTCGGTCTCTCCGAAGCGGATAAAGCCGAGATTGCCGATCTGGAGCTTAAGGGCCTTAGAGCCGTCTCCCTCATCCGTCCGTATGCCATTTTAAAGGTCAAATATGCCAAGAATATGGCGCACCTGCACGAAGTAATTACGGAACAAGATGGCCTTAAGCAAGAACTTGCTCCTTTGAAGGATAACGCTGATCTAGCCAAGGTTATCCAGGAACGGAATCAAGCTCAAGACAACTTCTGAGCTTCTAAAGCTGAAATGAAAAAGCTGGCGGACAAGGTTAAAGGGCTTGAAGGCAATTTGGCTCAAACTGAGGAGAAGCTGGCCCTGGCGAACATGGATGTCATCCAGCTGGAGGGGCTTCATACCAATGACATGCTGGCGATAGAGAAGGCACAATCCGATATAGACCATATCAAAGACGTGCTAAAGACGAAGGACAAGGAGCTTCTAGCAGCCAACAACATGCTTAAAGGGAGAAATGAGGAGCTTCTGGCGGCCAAAGGGCAACTGTCGAAATATGCCAGCGCTGCTGTACAGTCCTTCAACAATGCCGTGGCACAACTTCGAGTCCTCAATCCTGACATTCCTCTGAACACCTCCGGGCTACACTTTCAAGCATACATTAGCGAAAAAGGGAAACTAATTCCCCCCAGAGCTGATGAGAACGAGGAAGAAGAGAATGAGGACGGTGAGGAAGAGTCCACCATTCCCTCCTGAGCCTATGTATGGCCTTCCTTGTTCCTGCCTGCTATGCGTTTATTGCCGTGGTTATGGCCCGGCTTTTTTAATTGTAAAGGGATTCGGGCTTCGACCTTGACTACATACATTAGACGAAGAAGACACCGAAGGAGGGGATTTATTTAAGTGGATCATATATTATTTTGGATTTGTATATTTGCTCACTATTCCACTAACGTTAAATTCAGGATAACTATATAACTAAAATCCTCTAACGGGATTAACCCAGACTATTACCGAATTTTAAATTATACCATGCATATATTCCTCCGGGAATTTAAATTCACCACCATATGTCTGGACATATGTTATCAGTCACTCATTCTTCCAAACGTTATGCATGTTCTCTGTTGTGACTCACTCTAATCTGTTAATGTACGCCTTCACTATGATAAATACACACAAATTAGTGTAATAAGACCTATAGGTACATAACTGGTCATCATAAAGGACTTAGAAATTAGGGGTGTTACAGAGAATGTGATTGAAGAAGATTGGAGACAATTTTGGAACCCTTTTCTATGGATAATTTCGACTAAGACAAGGAGAAGGATGACAAGTTGATGTCATATGTACATGTGTACGGCTAGGGTTGCTCCAAGTAGCCAAAAGGAAGACCAATACATTTTGGCACATGGAAGAAAGACATATGTATTTGTCAAATTGATGACATAATAAGGGAAATAGCCATGAAATTTTATCTTGTACCCTAAAGACACTTGTCATGCTAGGGAAAATTGTGTGACTAGATGACAAGAGACTTTGTGTACATAATTGAGATAAGGAAAAGATGAAATGAGACTTCATGAAGAAGCCTAAATTTTTGGCCAACATAGGAAATTCCACAAAGTTAAAATGTTTGTCTTATGTAGTAGGAGTAAAAGGCAATCAAAATAACCCTAGAGTGCCAGATGTCATGGTACGTGGAATGTGTAGAATTAAAGAGGCCAAAAAAAAGCAAAGAGAAAGAAGGTAAAATGGATTATCTCACCTTCTTCCTAACCATGAAAATTTAGACCATGAGAAGGAGACAAGTAGACTAAATATTCGCCATAGGAGCAAGGTGAAAATGAAGAATCAAGAAGGCCAATTTCGACCAAGGGAAAAGAAAGAGAATAAAGGAAAATGGAAGAAAAAATGGAGATTTCTTATTGGTGCAATAATTTTGGTGTATCTAGGCATGAGTTAAGTATTTAATTTGTCATCATCTTTCCTCTATTTTGTACATCTCATTCGGTCAAGAAGATAAGACAAAGGGAAACACCATGAATTATCAAATGAAAAAGGAGATTCAAAAGAGGACACATAACTTTGTGGAATTTCCTATGTTGGCCAAAAATTGAGGCTTCTTCATGAAGTCTCATTTCATCTTTTCCTTATCTCAATTATATACACAAAGGCCCTTGTCATCTAGTCACAATTTTCTCCCTAGCATGATAAGTGTCTTCTTAGGGTACAAGATGATATTTCATGGCTATTTCCCTTATTATGTCATCAATTTGACAAATACATATGTCTTTCTTCCATGTGCCAAAATGTATTGGTCTTCCTTTTGGCTACTTGGAGCAACCCTAGCCATACACATGTACATATGACATCAATTTGTCATCCTTCTCCTTGTCCAAATCAAAATTATCTATAGAAAAGGGTTCCAAAATTGTCTACAATCTTCTTCAATCACATGCTCTCTTATCAAATTAATTTGATTATTTGTTGACTCAAAATTCAATAAAACCATTATTCCTCTTTGTTGGAAATTATGCCCTAGGGGCCAATCATTGTACTTTAAACGTTATTGTTATTTGAAGTATTTCTCCATTTCGTTATCATATCATTTGCATGTTTATTAAGATAGTTGTGTCCTTGGACGTATCATAAAGATTGTCCTAAATGTCCCTGGTTGGTCATCTATATATGTGGAAGCAAAGATGAAATAAAGATTGTCCTAAATGTCCCTGGTCGGTCATGTATAACCATGTCACAATGCCCTTTGACCTGAGATCATCATGGATTCCTACATGAGAGTCGCTGATCTTTGACCTAGTCAAAAGTCACTTTTGACCGGGTGATGATAAAGGCTTCGATTGGGATTAGTGGTTCTCATGCAGAGGAATGTGAATGGTCAAGATGGGATTTGTCCCTCACATTTGTAGAGAGATATTACTTGGCTCCTCGATGAGTGAGTCTAAGAAATGTATGACCATATTACGATGAAAAGGAGTTTCCATTTCAATTGTTAGACTACTCAAGAATCAAGAAAGTAATGGTCAAGAACAGGAGGATGACACTATTCATGCTTCATCCTTGACCAAATTATCGCATGACAAAAGGGATGTGGCATGGTTGTATGATAGGTTGCATCGTATCATCGATCCTCATATGAATTGGGTAGTTGTAATGTCTTGCTAGAGGCCGCTTGCAACTTGTGGGCAAGTACAGTATTGGCCTGCTGCCAATCTCATGTGGGCCTACAAGGTCGCACACAAGAATAGCCCAACACGAGCAATAATGTCCAGATTCATTGAATTTTAGACATGTCTAAGATTTAATAATACAATGTTTAATCTAGGATGGATATATATATATATATATATATATATATATATTTATATATTATAATATAAATTCAAAAATAATAATAATATTATTTATATAGATAATAATATTATTATGTAGTATTTGTTTTGTATTTAATTTATTTGATAAATTAAATAACTAAAACAAATAGAGATATCGTATCTCAAATTTCATTTTCGAAGAGAGATATCGTATCTCGATTTAATTAAATAGATAGATAGATATCATATCTCGATTTAATTTATAAAGATAAATTAAATCACTGGCTTTTAACCGGGATTAAATAAATAGATTAGATTAGATCTTTGGATGATTTAATTAATATTATTTTAATCCAAATTCAATTTCAAGATTAATTAAGATTAATTTTGAATATTTTAATACGACCCATTAGGGTTTGGAAAAACCCTATAAGATAATGATCAAGTCGTATTAAACTAGGGAGGAGCCGTGAAAGAGAAGCCCTAGAGAAAGAGAAGAGACGTAAGACGTTGAAGGCACTAGCACGCTGCCATCTGTGTTAGAGTTCTGTTCAGTGTGGATATCGGTAAAGGGAGTTGATTCGTTTAGTCAGCTCTAGTGGTCGTATTGAACAAAACGCACATGAATATGAAAGGTATGGTTCGACTACTCGATTTAAACCCATTGATAGATCCTCCTATGGGATTCGTAAATTTTATTGGATATATTCATTCCGCTGCGTGTACGAATCCCAACACTCTTTTCTTCTTCCATTTATTCGAAAATGAAATTGATCATAGGATATCCATATTTCATCTTTAAATAATCACAATATAGTCATGTAATCCTTAGAATGTCACTTGTTAGCCAAAATCAACAAGTGATTTCAACTTAAGCAAATAATAGCCCTTATTGCTATTTTTTTATTTCCTCAATTATATTTATTAAGGAAAAATTCAAGTGACCTTCTTTTGCTCAAAATTGTTGTTGGTTATACTTAGTTTTGATGATGTCTTAAACAGATGCCATTCTTATAAGCAAAAAGATTGAGTAATATAGTTATCTCCTACATTGACTAACTACTATGTTTAATGTAGATTAGCTCAAGTTGAATCATAGAGGTTAATCAAGAAGAAGAGGAGATATTGAAGAAGATTAGTTCAAGTTGAATCATAGAGGAAGATCAAGAAATATTGAAGAAGGTAGGAGCTGCAAAGAATTGATGAGCACAAGTTAAATGATGAAGAATGATCAAGTTGGGAGATGGAAGAAAGAAAGAGTTGATTTATGAAGGATGATCAAGAGAAGAAGAAAGAAAGGAAGATCTTGGTAAATGGAATGAAGATATCATTATTCAAGCTCTAAGATTGATGCTAGAAGTCTTCAAGGTCATATGGAAGTTGGAATGGCTCAATTTGAAGTTAAAATCAGCAAAAATTAGCTTCGGGATGAGAAATCTCGAGTTTGGGACTCAATACTCGAGTATGGAAGTGTATACTCGAGTAAGGAAGTGTCTTCACACCTGCCGGCGTCTCTGGACAAGGTTTACTCGAGTATGGAAGTGCTTACTCGAGTAAACACGAGTAAGGAAGTGTCTTCAGCACCTCTGGCGTCTCTGGACAAGGTTTACTCGAGTATGGAAGTGCTTACTCGAGTAAGCAAGTGTTTACTCGAGTAAGAAAGTGTTTACTCGAGTATGGAAGTGTTATCGCACTTCAGCTCCACTGTCTCACGTTCAGCACGGGCGAGGTCTAGTAATTCGATGATATCTCTCAAACCAGGAATTGGATTGACGTGAAACCAGTGGCATTTGAAACTAGACATCCAAAGCGTCATTTTGATATATAAATCAAGTCCAAAGGTCTCAAGATCAAGGAGCTATGATTTTTTCAAGTTGCCACAAGAATCAACGTCACAGTCCAGACCCACCTTCGGTATGTTGAGTGTAAATCACAAAATAGAAATCCGATTGAGCTAATATCAGTGGCATATGAAATTAGACTCAAAGAGCTTTCCATCAAGAGTTGAACGGACCAAAACGGAGTTCAGGCCAGGGAGATATGGCCCTCGAAAGTTGACAGATAATCCCAAGTTTTTCTAAACTCGTGCATACTCGAGTAAAAGTTTTCATACTCGAGTAAAGAACTCTTAAAATGATTTTCAACTTAACTCCTGTTCGTGATTACTCGAGTAAAGGTATCCTTACTCGAGTAAAGGACTTCGAGAGCAAAAATATCTTTAAACTAAGTTGCTTACTCGAGTAGATGAATCCTTACTCGAGTAAAGGACTTGAGAGCTCCAAAGACTTTATAACTATTGCTTACTCGAGTAGGAGTTTATTAACTCGAGTAAAGAGCTCTTAAACTGATTTCCAGACATGACACTTGTTCTTGCCTACTCAAGTAAAGACTCAAGTATTGAATACTTGACTTACTTACTCGAGTAAAGACTCAAGTATTGCATACTTGACTTACTTACTCAAGTAAAGACTCAAGTATTGAACGCCATCTTCAGAATTTCAAATCTGACGAATTTGCAATGCCTTCTTGTTTGATCTTAATACTTCCCATGATTAATCTCTAATGTTCCTAGATATGTTTAACCACTTTATTGGTGAGTTTCGAGAGGATTAAAACGAAGGATATCAGTTTGTGCAAGAACATCAAAAGCCGTGCAAAAGCTCTAACGGCTAGTTTCTAACGGCTATAATTCTTTATCCAACGAGTCATTGAATATTCTCAACGGTCAAGAAACATTTCTTCATCAAGCAAACTCTTCCCCAACGGGCAAAACTCCAAAGAGCCACTTCAGATCAATTAATCACATGGATTAGTTGGAGTTTAGAGAGAGAAGCGACCACACTTAATGATAATCAACTACAACTAGTCCGATTCATCCTACAATGGTCATAAACGGTCACGAGACCTTTCTCTATCTATAAAAGTCATGGACACAAGCGGAAAAACGTGGAGAAATAAGATTACAATGCCAAAATGCTGATACTACTTGCTTCTACATCCTTTTCACTCTGTTTTACTTGTCTAGATAGCTTAGAGAGTGAAATGAATTGTGTTTGTACTTCGGTGATTATTTATCCATTCCTTTGAGAGGAAAATTATTGTAAACACATTATCTTTCTGAGAGTTACTCAAGATTGGGGAATCTTGAGTGGGATATACATTGTGTTGATTACAACTTGTAAGGGGAGTGAATCCTAGTGAGAGGATTACTTCGAGTACAGAGTGTGTAATCAAGCGGTGTGTTGATTACAGATTGTAAGGGGAGTGAATCCTAGAGAGGATTGCTTCAAGATTCTGATCGTGTAATCAAGAAGATTAAAGATAGTGGATTGAAAATCCCAAGTGAGGCTTGGGGACTGGACGTAGGTCAAGGATAAGGCCGAACCAAGTATAAATCTGTTTGCAAGCTCTTCTCCCTTATCTCTTACATTTCCAGCATTTACATTTGAATGTTTGTCAATTGGTTTATAACTAACTTCTTTTATACAAGTTGAATTTACTTGAATTGAGAAAAGATTTTCATAGAATCTAAATTTTTATACTTCACCCAATTCACCCCCCCTCTTGGGTTCAGTAAGTACTTACAATTGTGACCTTAATTGGTCATTGGAATATTAATTCCATGGCAAATACCTTTATTTTGCATTATATCCCAAAACCTAAAATTTTAGAAAAACCAATATTGGCTAAATTCCTCCATTTATTCCACTAAATATTTACATTGTACATGTAATTTCAATAAGACAAAAATTTGGGATATTACAAAATTCATGCGTTAATTTTCCTAGCACTGTGGAATTAGAAACTTGTCCTGGTCTTGCATTGTTGGACTTGTAGGGTCCATTCGTAGTTGACATAACATGTTTATATGATGTTAATGTTGTTGTGTTGTGATACTGAATGATAAATTACTTTCTCTGAATTGTGGTTTTTAATTATCATATATTTTATATACTATGCATAGAGATTAACATTTTAAATCTCATACTTGCATAAAAGTACAAGTAGTGGATCAGGTAAGAAGGGAAAGTCGGTGCTGTGAGGCGGAAGCAGAAGAAGGTGGTACTTGGGAAGAGTACTTTTATTTTTTATAAATTTTTGATACATTTTGGATGTTTGTAAAAGGAGTTTTAAATTTTGAAGTAAATTTGGGATGAATGTAAATTAAATATCTTAGTGGGGTTTAGCTTTTAGACCATTGCCAAAGTTTAAATTTTTCTTATATTATCAGTTACTCAATCATCTAAACCGGATCCACACGCTCTATTGCGTAGTAACTTTGATGTAGGACGGTAGTAATAAGAGCGTGTTACAGTCCGGATCTCATCCAGACTGCCCAAATGCTCCTCCAAGGGAGGAGGTTTCTTGACGACCAGGAAAACGGGTTTTGTTGTTTCACCATATCAAACTGGAGAAAATTCTACCAATCTTCTCCATTCTCACGTCTAAAATATGCCTTAGTTTCTATTCCATGGGGGCATTTTCCCACTTTTATTAACTTCCACATCGCTCAAATTCTCAAAACTTTAGAAACGTCGAAATTGCTCGAACAAATCTTCGATGGTTTTATCCTCTTGGATTTCTGGTATTAGCTTGTTCATGAAATTCCAAAAAGAGATAAATTGGGCCTTAGGGTTTCTGCACAAGTACACTATCTTACATCTTGACAACTTAATAAGTTTTGGAAAGCTCTTTTCTGTGCAACCAGAGTAGTATGTATATAATTAATATATATAAATAAACAGCTAGATATCAATTTTCTTTGGGGAGTTGTTGTTCCTATAGTGTCAAGACACCCATTATTATTGCGATGAGATTTCTTATCTTCTTTTCAAACTCCATGATATCTTAACAATGTCCAAGGTTCATAAAAGGGCACCGGATCTATAGTGGTAAAGATTCATCATTGCCCTATACATTCAGATGGGAAAAAACAAAATTACATTATTGTGGTTAAGGCAATTGTACTTTGGCAACCATATCAAAGAATTGCCCCTTCATTTTGAGTAGAACTCTGAGAACAGGTTGCTCATTACTTGTCAAGAAATTCATGAAGAGCCTTGGGAAGGAAGATAAGACAGCATTTAAAGAAAAGATTCAGAACAGTACATAATTAATCAAACGAAACTTTTACATCATAAGAAACACAGCCCTTACATATCATTATCAGAAAATAATCAATCAAAAGCTCTATCATCTGGACTTAAGCGCTAATGATCTTAATTTTACTTACTGCCTCTTCTTCACGTTCACACTGTTTCATACCTCATCAAGAGGATCAGTTGAACATAAGAAGTCAACCAAGACTTCAAATTTTAGAAGCATTCTTATTACCATGCAGAAATTAAAACCATTATTCTTTATGTAGAATGCAATAATAATGATCGAGAGAGAACACTTATACATTCACCTGCAAAAAAAGAAAGAAATAGTTATTTCAGAGAGGCTGGATATGAAAGAAAACTATATAATAATTTTCCTCCACGTTTATTATTTATTAATCTAAAATATTTTCAAAAGTTTGTACACGAACCTTATAACTATCAATAAACGCGATGTTCTGATGATCTGGATGGATCTAAAACTTCAAGCCATGTTTCTGCAACTTCTCTTGATTAACAACATCAAGTCGTTCAGCCATATCAGATGTGAGAAAATTCTTCCAATCTCCAACAATCCCACGCCTAAAAATGCTTTATGTTCTACTCCATGTGGCAGTTTTCCACTATTATTCACTTCCAAATTGCTCAAATTCTCAAAACTACATAGTCTCAATATATCACCCACAATATCATCAGCCTCTTCCTCCTTAGAAAATGAATACCCCATAAACTCAGCAAGGTCCTTTAATACCCTATCAGGCTCGCCCTTCATGTCCTCATACTTCACAAACATTATTTTATTTGGCTTCTCCAAACTCTCCTTGTAGTACGCCAGCATGTGATCCCAAAATGGCCCCCAAGGGCTCACTCCTCTGCAAAATTGCTCCAACGAATCTACGATCATTTTGTCTGCTTGGAGTTCTGGTCTTAGCTTGTTCATGAAATGCCATAAAGAGACGAACTGATCCTTTGGGTTTCTGCACAAGTACACTATCTTGCATCGCGACGACTTGATGGACCCAGGCAACAAAACATATGGCATATGAGTCGAAAAAAGCCTTGGTGATGAGAAAAAGCTCAGGTCGGGCTCGGCTTGCGCATTGTAGAGGACGGTTTCTAGGGTGCGTACCAAAGCATGAGGATTGGCGGTGAGGAGAGGATGAGTAGAGGACATTTTGGTAGGGTTCGGATGATGGATCTTGCGGTTAAGAATAGCAAAGGTGAGGGCTTTGAACCAGGTGCTGCCCGACTTTGGTGAGGTGACAAGGATTACATCGGAGTCTAGGGCTTGGAAGTGGTTTTGACAATTGAGAATGGATTGAATTATCCTTTTGGTGAGCCAGACACCTTGATATTGGTAGAGTTTGCTCATAAGCAAATCTGGTTCTGCGGGTATGTTTGCAATTAGGTCCTTGCACTCTTGGGATAGGCCTTCGTCGTCTTGATCCCAAACGAGTCGCACAGCTGCAACATTAGCAATGTTTGATTTTTCAGCTGCCATGGTAATTATATTAACTCTTGTGTGGGAAAGTATATGAAGCAAAGGCAATGAGATCTTATATGGCTTTATATAATATTAGTGATCAGTGATAGAGAAAAATATCAGCTATCATTATTTTCTTGTCAAACATGGTGGGGTCACAGTGTGAGAAGGCCACATAATTCTCATCAGTGGTGGTAGTTCAATGAACTAAAGAAAATGTCAATCTAGTGACACAAGATGTGCTCTTAGTGACCCAAGAGTGGGTTTGATCCCCAGCACTTAATCAAAATTTTATTATTTATTTTTTTTTTTAAAAAAAAAAAAAAGAACCAAAGAAAATCAATCAAAATGGATATGTATCAGTGATTAGTCCCTACAAGAGGCTACTGTTGGTTAGCGTCTCTTTCATTTTGAGAGACTCGTACTGTATTGTTATAGTGTTCTTTTATTGTTCAATTTTCATTATGAATTTATATCTACGTTAATTTGGTTTTTCTAAATTGTTGTGTTCTTTTATAGAGTAATATTGGTGGGTTCATTATACTAAGGATTTCAAATAATAACTTTTTGAATTAAATTTTATTTAGATTTATTAAATTATATAAATTAAGTTTTATTTAAGTAACTTTGAAGCTTGTAAAGCCTTTAACCCTACTCAAAGCCTACATTATATTTTAAGCAATATTTTTCAAACTTCTCTTGAAGTGAAGATAGTTATAAAGAAATCAAATAACAAAAAATCATGAAGTGAAGAGAGTGAGATTATTGCCTATGTTTGAGAGGAAAGGATATTATTGGAGGGTTAAGCTTGCAACAAGTCCTGGGTTCTTGGGATAATATCAACAGAAAGGAAAATATTTTTTTTTTTAATATATATTTTCAATGTGATTTTTTAACATGGAGGTCTCAAATATATTTTCTGCTTTTCAATTTTAAACAATTGTCCCATGTTCATCGTTTAGATTTGGACTTGTGCTTTTAATATTGGGGTGCTCATGTATGCGTGAGCATATGTCTGTGTATTTGAAATTTGATTGAGAGATGTGGAATATGAAAAAAAGTTTGGAGTGTTTAGTTAATTTGGAAAAAAGGATTCCACCTTTGGATATATATATATATATATATATATATATATATATAAGAGAATTTTTTTTAGGAATGGATGATTTTAGTGTCACTGCATCAATTATCTTACACAGTTGATACATTCAGGTAGATACGTGAACGTGCAAGTTCTTTAAATATATATTAACTCCCGTCTTCAATATAAGATCATTTGATTTTGATTTTTTAGAGAGATTAAGAAAGTTAATTCAGTTATTTCAAGTATTTATACTCATTCTTTTTCTCCAAACTAATTTGTTTGACTTATAAACTATATTAACTAATGACATGCAACATATAATATGATTAACCAATTTATTTAGCTTTCTTAGTATCTCCAATAAAATCAACTGGGTTTTATATTTATGAGCTGAGGTAGTAATAATTATTGGGTTCATTGTTAATAAGGATTTTAAATAATAACTTTTTGGATTAATTTAAAGAAAAAAAAATTTGGGGAAACTACTATGATGGATGTCCCAAAAAATAGGTTTAATTATCAAGAAATCATAGATAAATAAGAGGTTGACATTTCTTCTACTCATATTTGTTATAATATTTCTTATAATCATATTTGTTATAATTTGTTATTTTTTAAGTAGTGAATTTCTTATCTAAACTTATAAATGACTTGAGAGATTAAGTGACCTTTTTACATAAGCGAAAGTTGCAAATTCATTATTTAAACTTGTGAATTTCTTATATGAATTTGTGAATAGTTTAAGAGAATAAGTGAATTTTTTACTTAAAAATAAAAGTTGCGAATTTTTTATTTAAACTTATCAATTCCTTATCTATATATTTGTTTGTACCATTTATATTGAATGACATTGGTGGCCTAGTGGTCACCAACATTTTGTGCAGCAAAGTTCCCATCGGAGCTTCAACTGTCGGGAGGGGTAATTTTTTTAAATAAAAAAAATATGTAACTCTAAATTGGTATTTTCATTTTTATTTTTAAAAAAATAAATTGAGCCTAACATCTCTCTTGATTATAAATATTCAGAACACCTTTTTAACTTTTCATATTTTTAAAATTTGTTATCAGGGATTTTATCGTTATTAAATGTAAGACATCCAAATAATCGGAATCTCCTAACGACGCAAGCGGCGCTAATTAATCTGATGGTGGCCTGGGGGCTAAAAATAGAAAGTCATCACATCATGAACAGGCTGGTTGATGAGGATATATATACAATTTTGCCGCCTGCTATCTCTCATCATGAGGGTCGGTCATTCTTCTCTATAAAAATTAGTATA
Source organism: Acacia acuminata (assembly GCA_019022655.1). NCBI lineage: Eukaryota > Viridiplantae > Streptophyta > Magnoliopsida > Fabales > Fabaceae > Acacia > Acacia acuminata. The sequence continues at coordinate 2,276,354 of JAFJYI010000028.1, read as the reverse complement.
TAATAAATATATAGTACTTCCGGTTTAAATTTATAAGATTTAAATAACTAAATTATACAATTCCAAAAGTTTGATTAAAATTGGTCAAAGGAAATAACTATGTAAAAATTATAACTTATTCTTCTAAAACATTCTTATTTAAGGAGAGGGTAAATGGAAGAGAGAATGAGTGAAAAAAGATACGAGAAAGAATGAGTGGGAAAAAAATAAAAGAGATATATAATTATTTGAGAATAAAATTAGAAAAAAAAAACATTAGGTGATAAGACAAACTAAAATGCATTTATATAAAAAAGCAGACACCTCATATAATTACTTATTTTATTTTGAATTAAAGGGAGTAAAATAAAAGATTTATTCACACCCATACACACCCATTTATATTGACACACACACACATATATATATACACGCATATCTATGTAATATCTTGAATTTTTGGATCTAAAAACTTAAGGATAAGCCTGTATTAGACAGACGATTAGACCCAATTTAGGAAGTATAACAATATTATTAAAGGAATATTATTAGAAAAGATGAAAGAAATCTAAATTGTATTATTTTTTTTTCCACACATCTTATGGAAAAAAAGTTGAATTAATTTATTGGGCCTCCATACCAAAATGTAGGGTAATGCAGCCACACCAAAGCATTATTGCCTGCAATACCCCATGTTAGCTGGCAACGCATTACTTTTTTTTTTTTTTTAAATCATCATCCTTAATTTTCTCCACCTCTTTCTTACATGATTTTTATTGAGAAAGTATCAATAAATATGAATTAGGAAAAGATTGTTAACTATGAAAAATATGTCTTACAAATATCAACACCTTAATTATATCCTGTATGAAAGACTAGAGGGAGTATTTACTAATATAAATTAAATACTCAAATTTGTACATGAACCTTGTTATTATCAATAAACAGATGTTTCATTGATCTGCATGATCTAAAGGTTCAAGCCATGTTTTCCCCTACTTCTCTTGAATAATAACATCAATACATCATGTTGTTCAACGGAAACGATTTCCCTAGGGAGAACTCCTTCCTTGGAGAAGCATCTGGACCGTCCATATTTAACTTTTTTTAAAATGATTTTTTATTTAAAAAGAAAAAGAAAAAAATATGGACCGTCTAGATCTCATCTGGACGGCTCCCAAGATGAGGAGGAAAAACAGGTTTCGTTGTTCCACCATATCAAACTGGAGAAAATTCTACCAATCTTCTCCATCCCCACACCTAAAATACGCCTTAGTTTCTATTCCATGGGGGCATTTTCCCGCTTTTATTCACTTCCACATCGCTCAAATTCTTAAAATTCTAGAAACATCGAAATTGCTCGAACAAATCTTTGATGGTCTTGTCCTCTTGGATTTCTGGTATCTTGTTCATGAAATTCCAAAAAGAGATAAACTGGGTCTTAGGGTTTCTGCACAAGTACACTATCTTACATCTTGACAACTTCATAAGTTTTGGAAAGCTCTTTTCTGTCCAACCAGAGTAGTATATAATTACTATGTATAAATAAACAGCTAGATATCAATTTTCTTTGGGGGAGTTGTTCTTATAGTGTCTAGACACCCATTATTATTGCGATGAGATTTCTTATCTTGTTTTCAAACTCCTGATATCTTAACAATGTCCAAGTTTCATAAAAGGGCACCGGATCAATAGTGGTAAAGATTCATCATTGCCTACATTCAGATGGGAAAAAACAAAATTGCATCATTGAAGTTATCACTACAAAAAAAGGGACTTTCCGTGGCGACTTTTGGTGGCGACTTTAAATGTCGCCGCTGAAAGTATGACTTTCAGCGGCGACAATAGGGTCGCCGCTGAAAGTATTGACTTTCGGCGGCGACAAAAGTTGTCGCCACTGAAAGTATCACTTTCAGCGGCGACATTATGTTGTCGCCGCTGAAAGTATGACTTTCAGTGGCGATAATTTTTGTCGCCGCTAAAAGTCATACTTTCAGCGGCGACAACATAATGTCGCCGCCGAAAGAGTGTTTCAGCGGCGACTTAATGTCGCCGCTAAAAATCTTTTTTTAAAAAAAAAAAAAAAATTAATTTTTTTTTTTTTTTTTTACTTGTGATATTTATACAATAAATATGTTTATTGGTGTAATTTCTTGTGAACAAATAAATTAATTTTTTGGATTATTGTGAGATAAAGAGAGTTTGTGATAGAGAATGATTAGTTAGAGGTTTTAGGAATCAATATTTATTAATATAATTTGAGATATTGCTTATTTTATTTAGGATATTTTCTTATTTTTTAGTGGTCCTTAAGTTTAGGATTGGTGGGTTGGTTAGTTGCAAATTAAAATAATATTTATTTAGGTATTTACTTCCATTATCTACATCGTGGATTAATGGAATAAATTTAGGAGTATTTTTGGGAGTGATTGTTATATTTTTATCTATAAATATGGAGTATCAATTCATGTAAAAGTATGGAATAAATATGGAAAATTATTAGATAATTATTTCTCTAATTATGGGAGATTCTCGAATAGATAATTATTTTTATCTAATTATTAGATGAGGGAATCAGCGTTATTAGTGGCGATAATAATGTTGCCACTGAAAATCACAATCGGTGGCGACAATAGGATCGCCGCTGAAAACCATATCCGTGGCGACAAAAGTCGCCGCTGAATAGACTATCGGCGGCGACCAAGTGTCGCCATTGAAACGAGTTTCCGTGGCGACAATTCTATCGCCACTAAAAATTGTTTCCGTGGCGACAGTTGTCGCCGCTGAAACACGACCTTCAGCGGCGACAAGAGTGTTCGAGGCTTCTGCTGGAACTTTTGGCGGCGACGGATTGTCGCCACCGATTGTAAACTTTTGGCGGCGACATTAAAATGTCACCGCCGAAAGTATCCGCCACAGTCGTTTCAGCAACGACTTGGCGGCGACTTTTTGTCGCCGCCGAAACACTTTCGGTGGCGACATTTAGACTTTTAGCGGCGACATTTGTCGCCGCCGAATGTCATTTTTTTTGTAGTGTATGTTTATCTTTCAAAAGAGATAGGTGGGAGCAGGTAGTTAAAACGCCGTTTTAAAACGTAAAAACGGCGTTTTTACGTTTTATTTTGGGTTAAACGCATTTCGTTGTGGAAAAAACGGTTTCAGAGTAAAACGTAAAAAACGCCGCGATAAAACGTAAAACGCTGCGATAAAACGTAAAAACTTAAAAACGCCGTTTTTGCAAAAAGCGCTAGTTTACTAAGGACTTGAAAGTTTTAAAAGTTCTAGAGGACTAAAGTGAGAATTTTCAAACTATTTTGGGGTAGAATCAAATTTCAAAAACATCTGGTCCTTTTCGTAATTAATAAATAAAGATCATTTTACCCCTAATTACACTTAATTCAATACAAATGTTCCTAACTCAACTTAGTACTTAATCATACAATAATGTCCTTAAAAATGCATTAAAAATCCCAATTTAATCATGTAAAATCATATAAAAAATATGGTTTGATCAATGACAATGTTGGACATTTTGATTGATATTGCATTGATCAATATATGTGTATATGATGGCAGGTACCTTACTTTTCTCAAATTTTTTTATATACATATGCGTAAAAACTCCGTTTTATTTTACGATTTTACGTTTTACAATTTTTCATTCTCCTTCCGTTTTTAGGTAAAACTACGTTTTCACTATATCGAGTGTCGTCCCACGGGTTTGGAAAAGGTGTTTAATTATCCCCACCTGTCACGCACACACGATTAAAATAAGCATTTTCTTGCCATCCCCACCTGTCACGCACACACGATTAAAATAAGCATTTTCTTGCCATCCCCACCTGTCACGCACACACGATTAAAATAAGCACTTTCTTGCTATCCCTTTCATCTTTTGCCTTAAATTCAGATGGGAAAAAACAAAATTGCATTATTGAGGTTAAGGTAATAATGAATAAACCTGATGGTAGTAGATTCTGGATAGATATTCGTTATGAAAAGTTACAGTGCTTTTGTTACAACTGTGGAAGAGTGGGCCATGATAACCGTCTTTGTAAATCTGAGAAACTGCTGTCTGAGATCAATAGCTGTGAGCCGCGGTTTGGTTCCTGGAGCACTACCACTCAGTGTAGGATGTGGGAGGAATTGCTGTCTGTGGTAAGGGAGGATTGGGAGGAGGCAGATTATTTTCGAAAAAGAAAGAGGAGGCAATTAGAGAAGGATGCGTGAACAAAACCGTAAGGCCGAGGGTGACTCGCTAAGGAGGATGAGCTCTTGTTTTCCATTCGGTGCACAAAACCTCAACGTCGGGCTACGCGTGGGAACCACTGCAACAATGAATAGATTTTCACAAAGGCGGTTGAGGTTGAGGAAGTTGATGGTCAGTCTACTCCAGGAGATAAGTGGTAGGCGCGAGACAACACCGGAAAACATAGCTTTGGAAAAAAATATATGTGATGTGGCTGACCCTGTGCGAAATCCTGTGGTTGAACCTGATATAGCCCCTGCTGGGGAAACTGATAGTCTATGTACGTCTGTAACTAATGTTCTTCCCAACAACAAGGTTCCATCCGTAGATGAGAGGGTTGAGAATACCTTGGCGATGGTGCCTTACAGTGGGAAAGTCCTGTCTGAGGTTATTTGTGGCCTACAGGGGCTTGGCTTGAAGAGAAGTGCAGAGGTGGAGTTAGAGATGCCTCCCAATAAAAGGAGGAAAGCAAGTACTGAGGAAACAACCTCTCCTGTTCATGAAATCTCTGTTTATGCAGGGAGTTTAAAGAAAGCTAAGGCAAGATTGAAGAGCTATTCTAAACGCAAAGTTAGAGAAGGGAAGGAGAATTTATCCGTTGAAGAGCGAGGAATGGGATGATGTGATGGAAGAATCTGAGGCTCTAAATACTGTGGGGTCAAACTTTGTGTTTAAAGCGAAGAGAGGTAGGAAGAAGAAGATTATTACTGAAGGTGTAGGTGGCTGGCCTGTGACAGCCACCAAGCAGCCATGAAAATCTTAGCTTGGAACTGTCAAGGCCTAGGAAGAGCCTTGACAGTCAAAAAATTTAAGGGACATGGTGAAAAAATTTCGTCCCTCTATAATCTTCCTAATGGAAACAAAAATAAACTCTGTGAAGTGTAAAAAATTACGACTGAAGTGTGGTTTTGACCAGGAGCTCTATGTGGAACCGAGAGGCCTCTCGGGAGGCTTGGTTGTGTGGTGGCTGGATTCCATCTTGCTGACTGTTTTATATAAGTCAAGAAATATTATACATGCTTTTGTTGAATCTGATTGCCTGAAGGTGCCGGAGCTAATATCATTCATCTATGGTCCACCAAAGGAAGGTGAACGCCGCATTGTGTGGGATTCTCTAAGGAGGCTAGCGGCTGGCATTACGTCTCCTTGGCTGGCCATTGGTGATTTCAATGACTTGCTCTCCCAGACTGAAAAAGAAGGAGGTAACCCTAGAGCCATGAGAAAAATTATTAATTTCCAAAGCCTCTTGTCGGATTGCAACTTAATGGACTTGGAGTTTAAAGGTTCCAAGTTTACGTGGTATAATAAGAGAGGTGGGACACCAATAAGGGAACGAATTGACCGAGCCCTCGGGAATGTTGAATTTAGAAATGAATTTGCTCATGCTCTAGTTTTTCACGTGGATCCTGTGGGTTCGGATCACCACTCCTTGCCGATTGACCGTTGTTATTGTGATGCTAAAGCCCCAAGGTCCTTTAAATTTGAAGCTAATTGGGTACAACATGTGGATTTTCTGCAGATAGTAAGAAGGAGTTGGGTGGAAGTCACTGGGATGATCGATGACCGAGTTCTGGACTTAATTAGACGCCTGGACATGTGCAGGAAAAGGCTGCTGGAATGGAGCAGATATGAGTTTCCTAACTTCCAGAAAGTAATTGTGCGAGTTGCGAAATTGTGCTTGTGTTATGAAGGCCCAATGTCGGATGTGAAGTTATTGGAAGCTGAATGCTTGGTTAAACAGATTGAAGAGGCTTGGGACCATGAGGAAACATATTGGTGGCAAAGGTCAAGGATCTCTTGGCTGAAATGTGGGGATAGAAATACCAAGTTTTTTCATAATAGTGTCATTCAAAGAAGGCAAAGGAATAAAATACTGAGGCTGAAGGGTGAAAATGGCACATGGCTGGAGGGTAAGGAAGCGATTAATAATTCTTTCAATGTGTTTTATCAAAAGTTGTTCAGCTCTAATGGGCCTAGACCTATGGGTCAGGCGCTGACCTATGTTAAAAAGGTGGTAACTAATGATGACAACGACCACTTATGAGACCATTAACTGATCCCGAGATTGAAGAGGTCGTTTTCCCGACTTGGCGCTTACAAGGCACCCGGGCCGGATGGGTTCTCGGCATTATTTTATCAATCGGCTTGGGGGAGGTGAGTAATGAAGTGTGCAATATGGTGAAGGCCTTCTTTGAGGGTAAATCTGGTCTGAAAGACATTAACTCCACATTTAGTGCTGATCCCAAAAGTTGATAAAGTCAAGGGATACACCAGTTTAGGCCTATAGGGTTGTGCAATGTATCCTACAAGATTATTGCAAAAATCCTAACGAATAGAATGAGAGGCTTGATGGACAAAATTATTTCTCCTAACCAAAGGGCATTCATCGCGGGACGTTTGATTCGTGATAACATTATCCTTACACATGAAGCTTTCCATTATCTACAACACAAGAAAGCTGGGAAGAAATGGGAGCTCGCCTTGAAAGTGGATATGAATAAGGCCTATGACCGGGTGGAGTGGGATTTCCTTGCGGCTGTGATGCAAAAATTGGGGTTCTGTGATGGCTGGATAATATGGATTATGGAATGTATTTCTTCTGCAGTGTACACATTGAAGGTAGATGGACACAGGGCTGAGCCTTTTAATCCTCAAAGGGGGGTACGTCAAGGGGACCCATTGTCCCCATACATGTTTATTATTGCTTCTGAAGTGCTCTCCCTTATGATTCAAGCTCACATTGACAAGAAGGACTTAACTGGTGTGAAATTAGCTCATAAAGCTCCGGTCCTCTCTCATTGTTTCTTTGCGGACGACGCAATTTTGTTTCTAAAGGCAGATGTAATGAATTGTATGGTGCTGAAAAAGATCCTAGAAGTTTACTGCAGTGCCTCTGGACAGCTTATCAATATTGAAAAATCAAACGTGTTCTTCTCAGCCAATGTTCCTAGGCGTGTGCAGATGCATATTTCAACCTGTTTAGGTGTCACACTCACTGATCAGCCAGGGAAATACCTGGGTTTGCCTACTGTTTGGCGGCGTTCCAAGGCGGCGGCGCTGGCTTTTGTTAGAGATAAGGTTGGATTAAAGCTACAAGGTTGGCGGCAGAAATTATTAACCTTTGCGGGTAGGGAAATTCTGATCAAGGCTGTGGCTAACTCTATACCCACTTACCCTATGGCTTGCTTTTTATTTCCTAAAAAATCATGCATGGAAATAGATAGGCTGATATCAAATTTCTGGTGGGGGCATAACGAAGAACATGGGGCGATTCATTGGAAAAATTGGAAGCACATGACGACGAGTAAAGGTGATGGTGGGATGGGGTTTCGTGATCTTCTCTTTTTTTAACAAAGCGCTCCTTGCTAAAACGGCTTGGAGAATTTTGTCTCATCCAAATGAACCATGGTGCAAGATACTAAAAGGCATCTATTTCCCTAATGAATGCTTTCTTAGAGCAAAGAAGGGGAGGCACGCTTCTTGGGGATGGTCTAGCTTGTTGGAGGGGAGGGATCTGTTGCTCAATGAAACTTTCGGAAGCTTGGGGATGGCAAAACTATCAATATTTGGAGGGATCCATGGATTTATGGTCCGGTTGGTTCCAAATTACAAAGGTGTGTAGAGGGTTCAATGGATGAAGACCGCAGCAAAGTGAAGGAGTTGATTGTGGATGGTCGCTGGAATCTCAATCTTATCAATTCAAAGATCACCCCTGAGGCCAGAGACTCGATTTTGCAGACACCCATTCCTGCTCATGGGGGGGCTGATCGGGTGGTTTGGCTAGCCAGCAAGGATGGGCGATATACTGTTAAGTCTGGGTATGCTGTGGCCAAACGCTGCACTGAGGCTGTTAAAGCAAAGGACCCTGGTACGTCGTTTATTGTTTCTAAGGCCATTTGGAAGAGCATTTGGAAGGTACTAGTACCTCCCAAGGTCCAGCACTTTTTGTGGAGATTGGGTGCTGGTGCTATAGCAACTAATGACACCATGTTTAGGCGCAAGTGTGCCCCTCACCCCGGCTGTCCTATTTGTAATTCTGAGAAAGAAACAATCGAACATTTACTTTTTCCTATGCCCATGGACTAGATTTTGCTGGTTTGGAAGTCCTTTGGGGCTAAAATTCAGTAAGTGGTCCATGAAAAGGTGTGAAGAATGGTTGTGTGACATGCTCCATGGGAACGAGATCTTGGATGAGTATGGTAAATCATTGTTTGCCACAACATGCTGGTGGATTTGGAAGAAACGTTGTAATTGGGTTTTTCGGGGGGAATTTCCTAAGGCGCAGGATGTTGTGAGTCTGGTTAATGGCCAAGTTGATGAATTTTGGAGCTCTAAGGCCAAACAAGATTCCAGATCTGCGAGGATTTACAAATCTGATGTTGTGAGGCTGTCAAGATGGATGGCTCCCCCGGCTGCGACTATCAAAATCAACACAGATGGCTCCTATAGGGAAGCAACAGGGGAGGCGGGGATTGGGCTGGTGTGCAGAGATAGCACTGGGCATTTTGTTGGTGGTCTGGCTAAGTCTATAGAAGCCATCTCGCCCCTTATGTCTGAATGCCGTGCTATGAAAGAAGCCTTGTTATGCAGGAATAAATTTGCTAATGACAGGGTTATTGTTGAAACTGATTGTGAGGTGCTGTTTAGATTGATTAACAGGACTGATATTTCAGGTGGCGAATGGAGGTGCAGCGATACATTGGAGGAAATCATGGGCCTACTGGAGTCATTGTCTGGAGTGTCCATTTCTCTTGTTTCTAGACAAGGTAATAGAGTTGCTGACAAGCTAGCAACTGAGGCAGCAAGGAAGGTGCACCAGCCTCTTTGGTTGGCTAATGTTCCACTTTCCTTAAGCAAACTATTGGCATCTGACTCGGTAAGGTCTTGTGATGATGTGTTCCATCGGTCTGATGTGTATAACAGAGAAGGTATTGGTTGAATGTGCTCCTTTTAGGCTTCTGATTAGCGCTGTTAGCTTTAGTTTCTCTGTTTGCAGGTTTTATTTGCTGTCATTACTGGTTTTATTGCTGTCATTACTGGTTTTGTTTGCTGTCCTTACTGTTTTTCTGGTTTTGTGAGCTGTGGGTTAGTTTGTAATGTAGGTTTTTCCGAGTGCTTCTTTGGCTTCGGCTATTGGTGTATGTACTCCCTTTTTTGGTATTAATAAAATTAACTGTTTTGGGCAAAAAAAAGGTTAAGGCAATTGTACTTCGGCAACCATATCAAAGAATTGCCCCTTCATTTTGAGTAGAACTCTCAGAACCAGTTTGGGTGCTCATCACTTGTCAAGAAATTCATGAAGAGCCTTGGGTTGGGGGGGAAGATTAGACAGCATTTAAAGAAAAGATTCACAAGAGGACTTAATTAATCAAACGAAACTTTTACATCATAAGAAACACAGCTTTTACATATCATTATCAGAAAATAATCAATCAAAAGCTCTATCATCTAGACTTCAGCGCTAATGATCTTAATTTTATTTACTGCTTCTTCTTCACGTTCACACTGTTTCACACCTCATCAAGAGGATCAGTTGAACATAAGAAGTCAACTAAGACTTCAAATTTTAGAAGCATTCTTATTACCATGCAGAAAGTAAAACCATTATCCTTTATGTAGAAGGCAATAATAATGATCCGGAGAGAACATTTATACAATCATCTGCAAAAAAAGAAAGAAATAGTTATTTCAAAGGAGAGGCTGGATATGAAAGAAAAAGACATAATAAGATGCCTCCACGTTTATTATTTATTAATCTAAAATATTTTCAAAAGTTTGTACACGAACCTTATAACTATCAATAAACGCGATGTTCTGATGATCTGGATGGATCTAAAACTTCAAGCCATGTTTCTGCAACTTCTCTTGATTAACAACATCAAGTCGTTCAGCCATATCAGATGTGAGAAAATTCTTCCAATCTCCAACAATCCCACGCCTAAAAAATGCTTTATGTTCTACTCCATGTGGCAGTTTTCCACTATTATTCACTTCCAAATTGCTCAAATTCTCAAAACTACATAGTCTCAATATATCACCCACAATATCATCAGCCTCTTCCTCCTTAGAAAATGCATACCCCATAAACTCAGCAAGGTCCTTTAATACCCTATCAGGCTCGCCCTTCATGTCCTCATATTTCACAAACATTATTTTATTTGGCTTCTCCAAACTCACCTTGTAGTACGCCAGCATGTGATCCCAAAATGGCCCCCAAGGGCTCACTCCTCTGCAAAATTGCTCCAACGAATCTACGATCATTTTGTCTGCTTGGAGTTCTGGTCTTAGCTTGTTCATGAAATGCCATAAAGAGACGAACTGATCCTTTGGGTTTCTGCACAAGTACACTATCTTGCATCGCGACGACTTGATGGACCCAGGCAACAAAACATATGGCATATGAGTCGAAAAAAGCCTTGGTGATGAGAAAAAGCTCAGGTCGGGCTCGGCTTGCCCATTGTAGAGGATGATTTCTAGGGTGCGTACCAAAGCATGAGGATTGGCGGTGAGGAGAGGGTGAGTAGAGGACGTTTGGGTCTGGTTCGGATGATGGGTTTTGCGGTTAAGAATAGCGAAGGTGAGGGCTTTCAACCAGGTGCTGCCTGACTTTGGTGAGGTGACAAGGATTATATCGGAGTCTAAGGCTTGGAAGTGGTTTTGACAATTGAGAATGGCTTGGATTATCCTCTTGGTGAGCCAGACACCTTGATATTGGTAGAGTTTACTCATAAGCAAATCTGGTTCTGCGGGTAAGTTTGCAATTAGGTTCTTGCACTCTTGGGATAGGCCTTCATCGTCTTGATCCCAAACGAGTCGCACAGCTGCAACATTAGCAATGTTAGATTTTTCAGCTGCCATGGTAATTATATTAACTCTTGTTTGGGCAAGTATATGAAGTGAAGGCAATGAGATCTTATATGGCTTTATATAATGTTAGTGATCAGTGACATAGAGAAGAATATCAGCTCTCATTATTTTCTTTGTCAAACATGGTGGGGCCACAGTGTGAGAAGGCTACATAATTCTTATTAGTGGTGGCAGTTCAATGAACTAAAGAAAATGCCAATCTAGTGACAGAAGATGTGCTCTTAGTCTTAGTGACCCAAGCCTGGGTTTGATTCCCAACACTTAATCAGGCTCTACGCCAAAAAAAAAAAAAAAAACAAAAAACAAAAAAAAAAAAAAAAAAAAAAAAAAAAACAAAAAAAAAAAAAAACCAAAAAAAAAAAAAAACAAACAAAAAAACCCCAAAGAAAATCAATCAAAATGGGTATGTATCAGTGATTAGTCCCCACAAGAGACTACTGTTGGTCAGTGTCTCTTTCATTTTGAGAGACTAGTATTGTCTTGTTATAGTGTTCTTTTATTGTTCAATTTTCAATGTTAATTTGGTTATGCTTAATTGTTATGTTCTTTTATGGAGTAATATTGGTGGGCTTATTGTTTATAGTAAGGATTTCAAATAATAACGTTTTGGATTAAATTTTATTTAGATTTATTAAATTATATGTATTAAGTTTTATTTAAGTAACTTTGAAGCTTGTTTAAAGCCTTTAACCCTACTCAAAGCCTACATTATATTTTAAGCAATATTTTTAAAACTTCTCTTGAACCTCTGGTCTCAACCTATTCATAAAGTGCCATAGTTATAAAGAAATCAAATAACAAAATCATGAAGTGAAGATAGTGAGATTATTGCCTACATTTGAGAGGAAAGGAATTTATTGGAGGGTTAAGCTTGCAACAAGTCCTGTGGTTCTTGGGATAATAATTAATATCAACAGAAAGTAAAATATTTTTTATATTTTCAATGTGATTTTAACATGACTCAAATATATTTTGTGCTTTTCAATTTTAAACAATTATTGTCCCTTGTTCATCGTTTAGATTTGGACTTGTGCTTTTAATATTGGGGTGCTCATGTCTGCGCGGGAACATATACATATATTTGAGTATTTGAAATTTGATTGAGAGATGTCGAATATGAAAAAAAAGTTTAGGGTGTTTAGTTAATTTGTAAAAATGGGTGCCACCTTTTGTAACATCCTAAATTTTGGGCCCTAAGAATTGAGAATAAGTCTAAATTAGGCGGACGTCTAAACCGGGTTCGAGAAGAGTCCCAAGAATGTCGAAAGATAGTAAGCCTTTCGGGGACCAGGTAACTCGTCTATACGGATTAATGGACCTTGTATGTATAAGTCGTGGAATTAAAGTGTCAATAAAAAAGGGGCACTGAGCACTTATACGGTTACATCCGGTTGGAAAAGATGCCACCTAGCTATGTCCTGAGTTATAGGACAATTAGTTAAGAGAAAATATGCCGGTATAAGTAAATATACAGCATTTTAGGGTAGTAGGTTATCCCATGCATTTTTTAAGAAAGCACCAGTTTATGGCATCATTTGTAGGGTCTCGATACGCGTGTCACTAACCTAAATAAAACTTGAGTAAGAATCTTTGGTACATCTCGTAAACCGAGACAACAACATTGAAACCCAAACATGTAAACCGAGGCAAAAACCCGAACACACAACACGCAAATCAAGAACACGAACACCGGAAATTAACATTTACGGCACTTTCTTGAAAATCGTGTAACACACACAACACCTCACAACGTTCTTTAACCGTGCCCTCTCTCTCCCTCTCACACATTAACACATGTCTTTCCCCCTCACAAGGCACATGTCTTCATGCATATGTTTGCCACTTGGTACACATGCAAGAAGACACACACACACACACACACACACACACACACATAAAGCAATTAAAACCCTCCCTCCCTTTCATGTTGGATATGATTAGTTTTATGATGCTTATATAGATGCCATTATCCAGAGCAAAAAAATTGCATACTACATTTATCTTCTACTTTGATTAATTCTTATATTTAATGTAGATGTGAAGTTTAATACAATGAAGAATGATCAAGAATGGAGTTTGAAGAAAGAAGAACTTGTTAAATATTATGAGAATATCAATATTCAAGTCTCGTGATCAAATAAAAGTTGGAACGGCTCAATTTGGAGTTAAAATAAGCAAGTTCAAGCTTCCAGATGAATAGTGGTTTGCTAAGGTCATTGGTGCAGTTCCAGGGTCTTGTTCGAGCATGAAAAACGTCCTTGCTCTAGCAAAAGCAAATCTAGTGCTTGAGCAACAATGGTTTTTCAGCTACTCTGTTCAACTCTATTTCAGGAGACCTCTGGTAATTCAATGATATCTCTTAAACCAGAAGTAAGATTGAAGGGAAACCAATTTTGTATGAAACTAGACTCCCAATGTGTCATTTGGTTATAAGATTCAAGCCCAAAGGAGTTTAGATGAGAGAGCTATGAGTTTTTCAAGTTGCAACAAAAATCAACGTCACAATCCAGACCCAGCTTCGGTATTTTACGCATAACACAAACGACAAATCCAAATGAGTTGAAACCAGTGCCATTTGAAACTAGACTCATATACCTTTCCAAACACATCAAGATCATGAAAAACAAAGAACAATTGAAGGAGATATGATGTTTGTTTTGAAGTTGACAATCAGTTTAGGATGCTGCAAAAAACGTTGGTCAACAACAACCTCCAATCATCTGATGATAATGGACGAAATACAATGACTTTGGAGCTGATTCTTCTTGCATTGGAAAGAAGACTTAAAGAGATTTATGAGCATGGGTGGTTTGGCAAAATTGAAGCTATATCAAAGACGTTACGATCACGGGAAGTTGACTATTGTGCTATCAATATTCTTATTTCTTGAAAGTCTCTACATTCTAGAAGTTGAGCTTTGTATTGGAAAGTATAATGCTTATTCATGTATGATGAAAAGCCTCAAAGATAGAAGTGTACTTGAGCATGTTAAAGTCTTACTCAAGCATCATCGAGGCTAAAGCGAAGATTTGCAAATTGAAGAGGCATACCGAAGCAAGGAATTTAGGATGCCCGAGCATCATCGGGCTCAAAGCAAAGAAATGAAAATGATTGAGCCATGCTCGAGCAGAACATGTTGCATGTAATACCCGGATAATTATCTATCGGAATATTATATTTTAGCAAATAATACCTATTTGGAAATAGGTGAATATGTGGTTTTAAAACCTTGTAGGATACTTATTCTATTGTGCTAGGGAAATTTCTAATGAAATTAGAGGGATTAAAGTGTCAAAATCCCTAAATGCAATTATGGGCCATGAAATGCCACGAAAATATTATGATAAATCCCAAGAGGCAATAAAATATTTATTGAAAATTAGAAAGTATGTTGTCTCTAATTTTAGGAATTTTTGGGATTATTTCCCTTGAAAAATAATGAGGCAAAATTAAATATAATTTTGGGGAGCATAAGTTGCCCCATGATTTTTAATATGATATGTGGGACATAAAATACCAATTTCAATGAAATAGTTGTGAGAAAATGATTAATCCTAATTAATTATCAACAATTAGAAAGTGATTAGTTAAGTAATTAATGGCTAATTGTTTAAGCTCGAACAAGAGAATATTTAAAGTAGATTATGGAAAATCCTTTAATTAAGTGTTTATGGCTAATATTAGCATAAATTGTGCTTGCTAATCAATTAGAAAAGATTAAGAAAAATTGGTGAGATTAAGAACATGAAAACCCTAAATCCTAAAAGATTGCTAATCATGGGATTAAGGCTCTAATTAAGCTTCTAGCTAATTTAGATAAATTAAAGAAAAAAATAATAATAATAAAGGGAAGAGAAAACCAAAATTTGAGTGTGAAAAGGGTTGTGGGTTTTTCAAAAATAATATCATGATATTTTGTTAATTAAATAATAATATAATTAAGATATTTGTGGAAGAACCAGTTGGATAAATGAGAACCGATAAATTAAATCCTATCTAAAAACCATGAACTAAGTTTCTTAGGTCGGGACATATTACAAACAAGTGAATTTTTGTCGAGAAGTTGGTGTTAGCGGAAGTCATTTAAAGTATGCGGGCGAACAAGGATCAGATGAAAAGATATTTTGTAAACAAAGGGCGATAAGAAAAGTGAGAACCAATGGAAAATAAATCATAACTTGAAATCCTTGAACTAAGTAGAAAACAACTGGACATATTATGAATCAGTGGATTTTTGTCCCGAAATTAGCATTACCCGAAGTAATTTCTGTAACCGACAGCGTCTGTCTGAAAATGTTCAACAGACAACGGAATACCCTTAATGGGATCAAAAATTTAGTTAACTCAGATATTTCCAAAGAGGAAGAATAGAACTTCAAGGCTGTGTTCCCGGATTTTTGAGATTTTCTAGGATTACGCGATTAGAACACCGACGGGACTTTATCGGTAGAAGTTCATAAAGCACATGGATGACATCATGTTGGTGACATGGGGTGACATGTGGGGGGCAAATTTGTGGTAGAGAAGAGAGGAGAGTGAATGGTTTGCAAGAGGCCACATCTTCGTCTTCTTAACCGTTGATGCAAAAGTTGATCCAGGGTTGAGATCCATGGAAATTCTCTATAAATAGGCAACCCCTCTTCACTTCATTCCTCACCAATTCACAAAGGAATCCTAGAGAGAGGTTAGAGAGAAGTGAGAGCAAGGAGGAGCTCTGGAAAAGAAGTAGCGAAGTCTTTGGGTAAGTTCTTGGTCCCTAGTCTTAAGCTTTGGTAGTTCCTTCGGTAGTTATAGTAGAAATCTTTAGATTAATCTTTAATCTTCCAAGTTAGTTTAGATATCATGTTTTAGGGATAAATATGATATTTATTTCAAAAATATATTGGACATGGAGATATGTCAAAATTTTGGAAGATTAGAGTTAAAGTAACGAAGTTACGCGAAATTCCGCCAATTAGGAGAGTTAGGGGCAAAATGGTAATTTGCACCTAAAATGTCTATTATGATGTTGGGCCTTGATAATATGATATTATCCTTATAGGATATCTGTAATCACGTACCGCTGTAAAAAAGGATCGTTTTCCGTCAACGAAGGTACGTTCGCGTACTGTAACACTAACTCTGATGCTTATTGTATGCTTATATGTGATAGACTATTTCATAGAGTCATGGACAGGACTTGGTCTTGGGTCATGCACCGTGTCTAAGACTCGTCTTAGTTCACCGTTTATACATTCAGCTTTATTTATACGGGTTACGATCTTGGTAATGCCGTTGAGTTTTCCTAGCGAGAGGACACGATGGGCCGTCGTGGCACCGGTTAGTGCAAATGTGGGTAACTTTACATGTGCTTGTGTGCTATGTACTTGTTGATATGTTAATCTTGCATCTGTGTGTGCTTATGTATTGATTATCACTGAAATGTCATGAATATCTCGTCATCCATATATCTTTGTATTACCCGAGAATGAGGTTGATGAGGTTGATGGGTATTGAACCTCGCTCTTAACATAGCGTCGGGGTCGGGAGGACCGAGGATTGAAGAGAAAGGCAAGCGGCACGCATAGGGACTCAAATTGAAGACTTTCTTTTGCTATTTACTTTGAAAACACTCGGTATAATGTACCGCTACGTAATCGCCCGTACTTACGGCATTTTGGATATAAATATCGGTTACTCAATCGCTCCGATGCTCTACTCTGATGAAAAAAAAAAATTTATACTGCTTTTGAAAATGGGATGTTACATTGCATGCCTGAGCATCATCGAGCTGAGCAAGTAAACTGGAAGATTGACGAGTCTTGCTCAAGCAGAGGAAAAGGCTTGCTCGAGCACCATGCTCGAGCAGAGGTTTAAGTTGCTTGAGCATCATCATTCCATTCCTCATTGTTAGCCTCTGAATGACCTGTGCTTGAGCATGGATATATCATGCTCGAGCAGAGTAGAAAGCTTGCTCAAGCAGTGTCGATAAACATGTGACTTCTTCCTTCTGTCTAGTCTTTGCCCTAGCATACCTTTATGAGTTGCTTGAGCATCATCGATAAAGTAGTTTTCCAAAAAACACCAGAAGAAGTTTGCCCGAGCAAGTTTAGGTTCTTGCTCGAGCATTGAGTGATCTCAAGCATTTTCAATATGTCTGTTAACTGGTGCCCGAGCATACATGTAATCTTGCTCGAGCATGATCATCTCTACTTTCAAATCTCCGTCTTCGTAAATCCTAAATCATCGTGTGTGATTTCATTTCTACATATCATTACCCATTACTATTTCTAATTGCTTTTAATCAGTTTGCTAATGAGTTTCAGATAATTTTATCATGGATTAACAAAAAATGTGCATAAAGCAAATTGTGTGTCAGAGCATTTAATGCGATTACCACTTTGAGACACTAAACCAACTGTCATAGCTCTGAACATCCGAGAGACGTTTTGGGCAAGATTATTTCATTCCTTCTGCCTGCTTCTCCAACGGTAATATTCATCGAACAAAGGAATTAAAGAATATAATAACGGTGATCATACAGACACTTCACGCTTCAACTCTAACAGACATTTTCGAAGTGACTCAACGGCTACTATTCACAACAACCAAAACGCAACGGACGAATGCTTCCAACAACATCAATACTAACAGATGAATGTTTCATTGGGTATTTTGTATTTTTCTAAGCTCTAGTCAGAGAGCAATAAATTGTACAAAATGACCCTGAGTTTTGGAAACCAATTTGGACAGTTTGGGCGTTTTTGGAAACTAGGAATGAATGGTGTGTGATTAAATATTGGAACCAATTTTCCCAAAAACTAGACTTAATAAGGAATTCATGGGTTTTTGAACCACCTAAATTGGACATCTAGAACTCTATATCTTTAGGTTTTTTTATCCTGAAGATGCACGACAAAGGCGATCAAATTCGGTGAGAACAATAACTCTTCCCATGGTGTTAAAACCAAGGGAAGCAGCAGTGGAGAGTTTCAACGAGGTGTCGTGTTCTCTGCAAGACAAGCTATAATTTTAATGTTGCATATATGAATGAGGTTCCATGTCACTTATCTTCACATATTTTTTGGACAGAAAAATATAACATCATATGCATGTTAATTTGGAAGTGTCGAAATGTTGTTTTTTATTTTCAAAAAAAAAAAAAAATAGAGTATCCTGTGCAAGCTATTTTCTGGAGTTAGGGTTTGATTTTTTTTTTTTTGCTAAATTTTGACAGGAGATATCACCCTCCTTAAGGTTTAAAATGAGCTTTGGATCACCTAAAATGAAGGTTTATAACTCTAGTTATGATTTTTTCAAAATTGAGCTAATCAATAATCTAGAAATTTTTGGTATGATTCTAGAGCATAAAAATGATGTGTCATTTCACACCCAGAAAACAAAATCAAAAAAATTTGAAATCTTCCACATCAATAGTAGACACATAGAGGTTTAATTTGATAGGTAATTTGCCAAATTCCGATAAGTATTGAAGGAGTTATGATTCTTCAAATTAAAGATTGGTCAAGAAATTTAGAAAATCTGGACATTGCTTGTGTTTTACGAAAGTTGGGAATTTTCGCAGCTATAGATTAACTTGGTGACTTTAATTTATGAAAATAGACTTATCAAGCTTTAAGAATAAATTGCAATCACTCCATTTGGAGTTATATCAATTAGGTTATGAATTTTTCAAATTCTCAAAGAAGTCAAAGGCTGAATTTTTTATAAGTCTTAAAATAGCCAACATAAGTTGTTAATTGTGCTTAACCTTCAAAGTAAAGGTTTCTTTGGATATATTGAAAGGTTAAGTGGCTATGATGATATTTATTCCATAGTGAATAATATCTAATTAAATAATCCCTAATTGGTATACATCCCCAATCATAAGGATACTAAAGGACATGTACTTTGGGGTGGGTCTAGAGAAGAAATAATCTTAATTATGTTATTAAGATTAAATTGGATACTAACCCATCTTTATATAAATGTAATTTATAGGAACTCTCAAGCCCGCTCGCACGCAAATTACTTGATACAATTAAGGTTAATACAACACCAGGTGGTAACTCTAACCTTCTATTTTTGCGTGTATGTTTGTGTATGGATAAATGCCATGATATGTGGAATGTATTTTATAAACATGTTTGATTGCATACAGCATGTTTAGTGTTGGTCATTCTGTAACACCCCCATTTCACATGCAACTAATGTATTGGGTGAATGAATGAAGCATATGATTTTCATCAAGGTTATGGCCAAGGTTACTTATCTATTTACTTGTTTCCCTTTTAACATGAATAATTAAATAAAGGAAAAAGGAAGTGGAATGGTAGTTAGAAATTGATAAATTATCTTCTTCTTTTTTTTATGGACAAATGGATATAAGAGATGGCAATGGATTGGGCTAAATAGGGAGGACAATTTATGGAGCCCAAAAAGAGAGGGCCCAATTCACATGAATAGAGGGGGAGCTTGAGAACCAAAAAAAAAAAAAAAAAAAAAAAAAAAAAAAAAAAAAAAAAAAGTGCTCATGAAAAATTAGACTTTCTAGAAGCTATTATTTTTGAAATTTGATGTTTTATGACAATATCTAGCATATAATTTTCTCTTCATAAATGAAAGAGATATGTGATAAGACATATAACTCTTCAACCTTCTCTATTTTTTGAAAATTGCAAGAGAAAGAGAAGAAAGAAAAATAAAATAAAATAGAGAAAGGCCATTATTTTATTTCAAATGAAGGAGCATTGGGAAGGTAAATTAAATCAGATTTTTTTCCTTTTCTCACCTTCATTTTCGTGCAGCAGAAGAGAGGCAAAGAAAGAGAATAAAAATGATGATAAATAAGGAAGGAAATGACATCTTATGAAGCCATTTTAAGTACCTAATGCATAGAGCTAATGATGGCTAACAAAGGGGAAATGACACAAGCAATAAATGAGGGTTTTGGAAAGATTTTTTAGGGAAAAATCTGGACTAATTTTGCTCCCCAACCAGCCCAATTTTTGAAATAAAGAGAGGGGTAGAGGAAAAATAAAGATTTCCAAAGAAAACTCTAGAAACTTGAGGAGAAAATGAGGGCATGGAGGTAAATTACCATCACACAAGATTGAGCATTTTAAATAGGCCATCACCCCTCATTTTGTGCTGCATTTTCTTTGAAGAGAGAGGGAAGAGTGAGATCAAGTGGTTCCAAGCAAGAAGAGCTAAAGGAAGCTCAAGAGGAAGAAGGAAGTTGGAGCTAAGGTAAGTGCTTTAATTTTGGAACCTTAAACCACTCTCTTCTACCTCTTCTAATGAGATTAAGACATTAAAAATCATCTCTCCCTTAATCTTTTAAAGAGTAGTTTGAAATTGGAGAAGGGAGACTCAAAGAGCAAGTGGGTCAAGGTGTTGGAAGGCCATCAAGTAAGTCATTTTGAACCCTTCTATCATTTTCTTGGTTGTTTGAGTTTGGAAATATCTATCTACTTGAACATGTATATATGTTTTTGGTTGTGAAGCAAATAGAAATAAGGAACAAATATTTAGAGTTAAGGTTATGGTTTTAAATGGTAATCTAAATGTGGTATATGAAGGATATTAAGCAAGATGTGAAGTTAAAATGAAGCATGACATTTTGGTGATTAAAAAGTGATTTTCGTGTAGCTGTGTTCCCATGTAGTTGTGAGTTGATTTTGATGTTTTTGATGATTTTAAAGTGTTTAAAATAATATTTTGTATGAGGTTGAGTTGGATCACATTTTTTAGAAGTACAAATGGAAGCTTAGAAATGTTGGGGTTGCTGATTTCAGGATTCTTCTGTGGAGTCACCTGGGTTCATTTCGATTTTTGACCAAGTAAATGAATTTTAAAAATTTTGAAATTTTACAGGGATAAATTAGACATCTCAAGGATTATTTTGGAATATTATTTGTAATAAAACGAGCTCTGGATGGGGAGAAATTAATTTTTGAAAAATAACCTCTGTCTCTGGACTTTAATTTGAACAGTAGATGAGTTTTGGGCTATGAATGGGTTTTGGTTTATGAATGGCCCAAACTAGTATTTTTAGTTCAAAATACACATAATAAGGATCAATTGGGATTTTAAACCACCCCAAAAGGAGTTTTCTAGAATTAAATATGAATTTTCAAAGTTGAGTCTTTATTTCTGGAATTTCAGAATTTTGGGTGAAAATAAGAAAAAAATAAGCCCATATTAAATTCCTTAATAAGAAAAAGGGATTTAATAAATGTGGACATATGAATTGGGCTTATTCTAAATTATTAAATGGATTTTTTTTTTTATTGAGGTGGGCTCAATTGTAATTCTATTTATATTTTATTTTAGGGCTATTTGAGAAATTGAGCTGAGAAGAAATATTTATTGTTTATAAGAGGGGTCAACCAACAGGTAATAACCTTAATCTTCATATTTCTTATGTTACTTTGTATGTCTGTTTTTCCATGATTGTGGACTCGTGTCTCCTGAAAAGGGACATGCGTTTATGTGCATTCAGTGTGGTCTGGGTTTGGAGCCCGACTACTGTGATTTTTCCTAGCGCTGTGGATCCGGGGCTTGCTTTGTTGAGCGGTCCTGCGTTTATTAGGACTTGGTCCTTCCGCAGTAAATGTTGCATCTGTGTGGTATGCTTTTACATTATTGTGCGTGTTTATCGAATCTTTATGATTTGTATATTTTTCCTTATTATGGTAACATGCATGCATTGCATACACATGTTATATGAGATTAATGGTTACTCTAGGATTCAATTATGAAACCCAAGCTTTTGCAAGGATACCGGGAGTGCCTCTAGGACAGTGCCAGGAGGTGAAGGTAGGCGGGCGGAGCAAAACTAAGCTGTTGGTGACTACTAGTTTTGGATATTTATTTTTGTTACCTGGATGACTGTATAACTATTATTTTGGCCATTAGGCACTCTATGCGGGATGACTGTTTCTAATCCCACCAGGGAAAACCTTTACTTACTGCACTTTATTTTATCAGTATGTTTTGTCCAAACCAGTACGTGCTCTGCTGCTCATACCTTGATACACGACGTAAATAACTTAAGTTTGGATTTATAAAAAAAAAAAATTGTAAAAATGGTTTTAAAGTAAAGAACCACACTACCCGCCCCCGAAAGGGCGAGGCCGGTAGGTGTGTTACACATTCACTGCTGTGCGAAAGAATTCTGAACAGGGTAGGTTCTGTGCATGTCTTCCGAGCACGTTGTTTTTGAATTGTGTTTTGTTGAGTTAAATTCCTGATTGTGGTAGTTAAACTATACATATGCTTATACACCAATTATAGAAATTAACATGTTACCCTCAGATTCATTCGTGAATCTCAGATATGAATAAAGGTCACTACTACAAAAAGTGGATATTACTTCCTTAAAAGACGTCCTTATTTTAAAAAGGGAAGTAAAAAATATAGGCGGTTCCATTTTCGTAACTATTTGGCTGAATTTTGAGACTTAGGCGTCCTAAATATATTTTAAGACGTCTAAAATTTCATTTTTGCGTCCTGATTTATATTTAGGGCGCCTAAAATTATTTTTTTGCATTTTGAGGAATTTTTTGGTGCCAGAAATTTTTTTGGCGTCCTAAAATATAAATGAGGACGCCAAAATGAAATTTTAAGCATCTTAAAATATATTCAGTTTTTGGTAGTCCTAAAAAAACGGAAGGAGAATGAAAAATCGTAAAACGTAAAATCGTAAAAAAATGAAAAGCTTAAAAAAAGCGTTTGAAAAATTAGTAAAATCGTTTTAATGAAAAAAAAAATCGTAAAAACATCCTAAAATATATTTAACACCTAAAAATTAAATTTTTAATGCATTTTGATGAATTTTTGGTGCCTGGAAATTTTTTGATGTCCTGAAATTTAAATCAGGGTGCCAAAGAGGCCCAATATTATCACTTGCCTCTTGCGTTCTCTCACACTTCAGTCCCAAACTCGTTCCCTGGCGTTTACTCACACTTCAGTCCGCCCTCCTTCTCGATCGAAATCGCGCGGCATTTCCCCCTCCCTCTCCCATCGTTGCACCGCCCTCCCTTCCCTCCCATTCGGCCTTCCTTCTTGCTTCGGTTTGTTGTTCTTCTCCCTTCTTTGTTGAAACTCGAAAAATCATCCTTCCCTTTCTCCTTCCTTCTTGCCCTAGAAACCAGAAAGGTGTTGCATCCCTGCCGGCTTTCTTCTCTTTGCCTTCGTCAGCGATCATCTCTCAAACTTCTAGGTACACAACGCCTCAGATTCAACTTCACACTCTAGTTCCTTTCATCATTTCACTACTTTCGACTCATTTCAGTTATTTCGATGATATTCAACAAGCAATTCTTTTAAGCTGAACTTCATTATTATTGTTGCATCTGCTCCATTCTCCATATTGATTTTCACTTTTGCGTTAAGGTTGGTTTTATTTCATTTTGAATTATGGTTGTGGAAGGATTTTGTCTGTACTAGGAAGTGTTGAGTCTATATGCCTCTTCATACTGCCATTGTTGATGCTAGGCTCACTTCCAAAGATTGCCGCTAATTCTACTTCTTTGGAGCCGGCTTTCTCGAGGTGGTGCTTTAAGTTCTATCTCTCTCGCTTGTTAATTGTTATAGGTAGGAATTAAATAATGCTATTTTCTTTCTCTTACTTTGCTTGGTGTTTTCTTATTCATGCACTGTTTCCATACATTAGCCTAATTCTAATACTACATTAACTTTAGGATGGCCATTTGGCATGTTGGCATCTCCAAACTCATTCGAGATGCTACTCCAATTGCAATTATCCCAATATTGATCTCCTTAAAATTAAGATCCCAAAGGTTGGAATAACAATTGATAATATGCGGTGTACACCTTGGATTATGGAGTTTTGATCTCTAGGTATTTTGCATTGACATGATATCAACATTCTAAATGTAGACTTCCAAAATACTTGGTATTTTGTATAATGGTGTACTATTGCCCACATCTTTGTGTGTGTGTGTGTGTGTGTGTGTGTGTGTGTGTATGATTTCTATTTGATTTGCTGATGTTGTTGTGTGACATTTTTATGAACTTTGCAGTGATTGGTGTAGATTTACTAGATTTTCTATTAATAAAGCACATTTTTAAACTAAACAATATACAAAAAGAGTACCGATCAATCTTTGATAGAGGCCAAGTGTCTCGTAAAACGAGTTCTGTTTTGAGAGTTATATAATCCTCAAATTTTTCATGCTAGTGGTTGCTAATTTGCTATTGTACTAAATGTTTTTTCGGAACATATTATTGGCCATCCGAACAAAAAGAAGCAAAGTTTGAATAAAGTGGGGTGGCATAGAAAAAAAATGACATTGTATGAGTATGAAGGAAAAGCAAAGAAGGTTGAAATTTTCCCTTGCAAACTAAGTACAATTTTTCATGTACTTCAAATATAATATGTTGTTTATTTGACAGTATCATACAAATGCTTGCATGTATACTTCCATATGCATTCTCATACAAAGATGCCCACACACATTATTTCATTTCCTTTGTGTATTTTTTATCCTCCATTAAAGTAAGCAGAAGAACATTTTTGGATTATCAAGAACATTGGTGGTTGGTCTTTCCTTATAAACCAAAAGGTGTTTCTAGTTTTGCAATGACCATTTTTCATGGTTTTATAGATTATAAGTGTGTGATGGTAACCCTTTCAAAACTTTACAGTGGTTTGTTACTTAAATATAACAGGCCTGAGAAAATCTAAAACATAAATCTTTGCTAGTAGAAAAACATCTAGTACAGTTTTCTCTCGTGATGACTTGACAAAGAAATGAATATTGTGTTTGTTCATATCATAAGCCATTGGATTTTATCCTTGAGTAACCTATTTTCTCTTGGACTTTAGTTGAGTCTAAATCCTGGGATCCATATTCCATACTGATTTAGTCACAGGCCTCAAATGAGGCAACATGATTTAGAAGAATTTGTATTATGATGAATATTATGGCACTGACAAGGATGTCCTATTGACCTTCTTGAATTAGTTTGCATTTTAGATTTTCCTAATCTGTTGAAACATAATTTCCTTGTTTTAATAGGTGATATTTATTCTTTTGTACAGGCAGTTGATATCTGTAGAAATCAGAGAGAGAAAGACAAGAGGGTAATGACTCATTATGATGATTGATTCCCTAATTACTCATAATTCCTATAATCCCTTATAATATGCTATACTAATTAATTATAATATATTTATATTGATTTATTTCCTAACACTCCCCTCAAGTTGGAGTATAGATTTGATCATGTCCAACTTGTTACAAGAAAACATAATATAAATAAATCCAAACAAAATAATTTTCTTCTTCATGAGATCTTGAATCAACTGGCAAGTTCGGGCCACATCCAAGAAACGATCCAACAACTTACCCAAGAGTTTGAATAACAGAGTACCAAATCAAACTAGAAGCTGCAGCAAACGACAAATGGCAAATGATCTCTCCAGGTACCAAACGATACTCCAAACGTCTCACCAGAGACAAAGCAACAATGAATGTCTCGTTAAGGACAAATACCAAACAATCTCACCGAGACAAAACGATACTCCGAACATCTCACCTCGAGACAATCACCCACCGAAGGCAAAGCATCGAATGGGTCATACAAGGACCACCAAACTGTCTCACCTGAGACAAACACCTCACTGGAGGCAAAGCAATGAACGGGTCACACAAGGACCACCAAATTGTGTCACCCGAGACAAACACCTCACCGAGGCAAAGAACAGACGGGTCACAAAAGGACCACCAAACTCCTCACCAGAGGACATAAAGACGACATTCAAGACAAAATAGCACTCCACGAACGTGCTGGAAAATGTAACAAACGAAGAATCCAGCCACTAGAGACAAGTGAACGTGCCCGAAATAAAATGCCGACTGTGCTAAAATAATAGAAACTCAATCTCATAACGCAACCTTCGAAGCAAAGATCCGGCCTATACATATTGAAAATGAAGGCTCGACGTCGGAGAATGAAGCACGACCAGAAAATGGTCATAACAACCAAACGACAACCATACAACGAGGTACACACTTTCTCTCTCCCCTTGTGAATAGTGACGACATGGTTCACCGTTCACGAAACAACAGAAGGAACAGTACCAAAAAGACAGCAAATCAACACAAACGAAAAAGAAAGAGCACTACTAAAGGATAACCAAAAAATGGATGGAAACTGAAATGGCACAAACACACACGCCAGAGTCTTGAGGCGGGCCACTATCATTGTACAGTGACAGCGGCCATCGGAAAACTCAAAATTGGCCAAGAACTAACCAAGCTCTGATACCATGTAGAAATCAGAGAGAGAAAGACAAGAGAGTAATGACTCATTATGATGATTGATTCCCTAATCACTCATAATTCCTATTATCCCTTATAATATGCAATAATAATTAATTATAATTTATTTATACTAATTTATTTCCTAACAATATCAAACTCCTTGGATCGCTTGACAGAGATGATATAAGAAAAATATGTGGTGATAATTCTCTTGAGGATATCTTTTCCGTATATGAACAAAGTGCGAATTTCCTTCTAATATTTTAGCTTTCGATGAGATGTTTAATATAATGTCCCCATAATTCCAATGCTTTAGGAATGAAAAGATGAGAAATGGGTATACTTTCAAATTTTATTGACATTTGGTTAGCATCAATTAACTTTGTTGAGCACATGAGCTTGCTTGAGAGTTTTGAAGAGAGTTTTGTGGGGTGGAGAGGATTCCTGCTCCATCTTCTGAGAATTAAATGCAAAAGGAGATGTTGACTTACTTCCCATTGTTTTGAAGTTACAATTTCATTCATGGAGTAAACATGCAAGTATGAAATGAAAATGAACTCAACCATCTCAAAACTTCAAATTTTGAAGGATTATCAATTGTGATGCATGGTGGTTTATGACAAGTTAACAACTCATCATAGCCTTCTCTGCACCTTTATAATGTCCCTACAATTGCAATATCATACCCGCCTCATCCACAACCTATCCTCCCAAACAGGTTTCTAAGTTGATGTTTATAATACTATACCTTAATAATGACTCACTGAGTTGTAGCACTACTTAGATGCAGTTGCTAAGTTGAATGGTAGAAACCTTGTTATTTGTTTTTGTGCTTGAATATGGAACTCTTTATTTGTGTATGACCTTTTCAATGGGGCTTTCTAGCTAAAATGGCTAAACAAGCAAAAGCAAATCGGGGCCATCTCGTGGAAGAAGTAAGTATACTTGTGCCTCATTATACATTTGAATAATATCAATTGTTGGTTTACGCAAGACTTAGTGCAATCGGTTAGAATTTGATTTCTTCACATTCTCGATGTTGGACATGGCATTTTGCACATTATATATGGCCTCTAATGATCAGTGGATTTTCTTGTTGATTATTCGTGTCTTAGAATATTTCCTGTAACATTTCACTTGTGTGTTATGACTGGAAAGATTTTATGTGTTTTAATGAGCTAGACCTAGTAGCTAACAGTAACATAATATGATAACTATTGTCACAAGGAAATTGAAATATATCTTGTAGTTCCAGCTATTGCACCACGCCCCCTGCTTATCCTTAATGGCGAGATCCTTGCTTGTCAAACTAAGTTTATTTTGCTAGAGTTATATATGAACATTTACAAATTTTAGTTTCCTTGAGGAACCTTTCCTCATCTTTGTTCTTCTTCATCATCGTCATCGTTTCTGGCCATATGAGAGACACAAGAAAACAAAAATATTTTTTTTTTTGAAAAAATTGGTCACTTATGGCGTCCTAAATTTAAATTTAGGATGTCGAGTGGGACTAAATTTAAATTCGCCCCACTTATGACTTCCTAAAATTTAATGGGGACCTCATAATTTTAACATCCCCCAGATAGACGTCCCTTGAAAAAGGGACGTTAATTGGGCCAAATTTAGGACGTTAAAGCCCTTTTTTTGTAGTAGTGGGTGCAGGAAGTTCCTCGGGAAAAAGAGGTAAGGCGGTGCTGTGAGGTTGGAGCCGGGAAGAAATGAGGAACTCAGCAAGACTTCATTTTTGTATATATTTATTTTGAAGTTAATTGGGATGATGTATATGAAGTGTATGCTTAATTTAAATTTGGGATGACTGTAACTTGTTAAGATGGGGATAAAGTTATTTCAAAACCAGGTTAATAAGTTTTAAATTTATGTATTTTATCAGTTACTCTTTCGTCTAAATCAGATCCATACGCTCCTCTATGTATTAACTCTGATAATGATCGAGAGATAGAAGGGAGCGTTACAATTTAACGGCCCACCACCGTGGAGAACCCAGTTCCCAGGGCCTAACCCCTTGCACGCGTGGGCGCACATGGTTACCAAGTCTCCCTGAAGCATGTACTAATGCCTCAGGTCATGGCTTTGAGACTTGGGGGAGGTGCTCTTGGGAATTAATTCCCAAGGGATAAATTCCCTGGAGGGGGAACAATACATGCCCATTGGGGGACCGGACACCACACGTGCAAGGGATTGGGCCCTATGAACTGGGTGCTTCATGGTGGTGGGCCGTTACAAGCTGTACCAGTATTACCTATTGAGCAGAAGAAAGAAATAGAGTGTAAAAATACAAAGAGGAGCAGAAACATCAAAATCACCTCCACTTATAGAAAATCAGAAGAAAACTTGGGTAGATATAACTAAAGATGAAGAGAAAAGACAAGAAGTAGAAAAACAGAAAGAGCAAGAAGTGGAAAAAATGGTATGTTATCTTCACAGGATCATTCAAAGGTATAGTGCGTAGCACATTGTAGTGCATCACATCAATAGAAAAAATGTCATCCACAAAAGCTACAATACAAAACAGGAAGCTGAAGAAGCATACAACACAACATTCAAAACAGTTACTCAAGCTCCACAAGTTGAACTAGAAAGGAAAAAAGGTGAAGAAGATGAAGAAAGTTATGGCTCAAATTTTTTTTTTCAATATTGGGATAACTGTATTAACTGTGGAGAAACTCACACGTTACTACACTTTTACCCAAAAAAATAGATCCGATGCACTCAAAGTTAAGACTATTTCACAAAAGTGATCAAATTGCATTGTTCACAATGATGATGAGAGCTAATTCATGAAAACCATATCTTGGGTATCAATCAAGAAAAGCATAGCTAAAGGTAAAAGGTACACCTTTCTAATGTTTCATGTTTTATGCTATCCAAATTTTTGATTTCCACATTAGACATAGACCTTTTCTTATATGCATGTAAAACATAGGTCTCGAGCAGCATTGGAGAAACCTAATAGCCTTTAGGAAACACAGCTGAAGCTAAAAGGTACACATTTCTAATCTCTACAATGATTTTTTGTTTTTGTTTTTCATGTTTCATTGTTATTTATGTGGTTTAATAAGTGATAATGATAGCAAGATGGTAAAATAAAATTTGGGAAAGGGGTTACTATGCGGTAGAGTTTCTGCTCATCTTGATTAAGAAGAAAAGTGACAATACAAAGATTAGAAGAGTTTTCTTTCTCTTTCCATTTATTTTTCTCAACATTATCATATCAATATTGATAGAATTCCAAATTGTTTCAGAGGGGACTGGAGAGGCAACATTAGAGTATCATTTGTGCATCATCTAGACCAATCTATGAAAAGTTTGGCTGTAAGATAAATCAGTATATGGTTTTCCACAAATGAGAACATTTTTACAATTGTATGGTCATTTGTGTAATACCCGATTTTTGCTTTATCAAAAATCATGTCTTCTATGAATATGTGACCATATTTAGTTGGCAATTGTGAATATGTGACAATATCAAATTGGCTAAAATATGTGACATAAAATAATGGTTGTTTCCAATCCAAAAGAGTCAAGAAAGTGAATGAAACGCATTAAGCCAAATTGGTACATATTAACAACAGGTTCTTGGCATATGGACTTGTTGTATTAGAGATTAAAGGCTAATTAACAAATTTAAATCCTTGATGAAGCTATATTTTTGGGCCTAAGGGCAAGGGTTAGGGGACATTGAAAATTAGTAGTTGTCAAAGGGAATAAAGCACTTAGAATTTAGTGCATTTTGTGCCAAGTTAGCACTTGTCAAGTAAGGGATAAGTATCTAGTTGATTATTATCCAACTGGTGTATCTGTCTCCAAGCTGTAGAAGGCAATAAATACTTCTTATAGGATCTAATATTTCAAAATCAGCTAGGGCCATGGAAGACACAATAAAGCTTGATAATTAATACAAAAAAGCAAATTGACAAGTCAACCAACCAACCAAGCATTGGCACTTGGTATTAAGGGACACCTAAGCCCTTATTTGTGTCATCAAACAACATGATAAACTTTCCAAATAAGTCTTGATTTTTAGCTGATCCTATGGTGTAAGGAAGAAGCCAAAATTGATGATAAGATCACATGGCTATTTGGCCAAAACCTTCTAGAATCTTCTGGAAGCTTCTTGGCCAATGGAGGGACTAAGACCATAGGACGATACACATGGAAGAGCAATCCAAAGGCCCCAAAAGAGTCCAAAATTTCGTCCAAGATTGAGCGGAGGAGAGGAAGCATGAGAAAACTTGAAGACTAAGCAATAAATTAAAATGGGATATTTAGCAAGGGTAAAATGGTAATTTGACATGTGGGGGTCACAAGGGGCTTGTCATCCACTTATAGAAGGATATGGTCACCTCTTGCTTGTCTTCACAAATCAAACACTTCTCTTGCCTTGTGAATATTGGTGGAACTGTGGAGAAGAAAGAAGGAATGAGGGGAATTTCCAAAGCAAAAAGGTAAGTTGCTTTTGGATTTGGTAGTTCATGTCTTTATGTTCTTCTTTAACCATTAGCTTTAGTAAAAGCATCTTCTCATGGTGTTGTTGGAGAGGAGGCGAAACCTTTGGAGCCAAGAAGGAAGTAGAAGTTGCAAGAAACACAAATCAAGTCAAGGTAGCAGATGATCTTGACCCTATTCGATATGTTCTTGCACTTGTTGGTAAATTATGGTAATTTCTCCTTGACTTGGAAACCTCAAACCCAAAGGGAAGGTTCTGTCCAAATGGTTTTAAAACATGTTTAAAGGCAAAATAATGAGTTAGGGGGTGATTTGGCACAT
This sequence comes from Acacia acuminata, assembly GCA_019022655.1. NCBI lineage: Eukaryota > Viridiplantae > Streptophyta > Magnoliopsida > Fabales > Fabaceae > Acacia > Acacia acuminata. Next base: position 2,245,196 of record JAFJYI010000028.1, on the reverse strand, counting down.
AAAATCATAGATTTTACAAAAAGCCTTAAAACTGCTGGTTTAAGATTGTGAGAGGCAGTGAACTTGTGACCCGTTTTTGAATAAGTAAATGAAATCTAAAATCATGAGATTTTATAGAAATAAAGTAGACATATAGAACTTTATTTTGATATAAAAAAACGGAATTTCTAGAGCTCTGTACAAAGAGATAATGATTTTTGAAGTTGGACCACATTTCTGGAAGTTAATCGAAACAGTAGTGGTTATGTGTGGATTTTAGCTGATCAAATGATGCCTAAAAATCTGAAATTTTTCAGAACAAAAGTAGAAATGAAGAGCTTTCTTTTTATGTAACAATTAATTTTTAGAGTTTTGTACAAAAATATGTGAAAAGTTTTAAATTTGATCCATGTTTCTGGACATGTGATCTGAACAGTGGTGAAAGATATTAAAACTAGGAATGACTTAGATATTTAGAGTGTCTAAGAATATTTTTCCATGAAAATAGACATTTCAAAGGTCATGTAGATATTTGAAGCACATCAATTGGAATTTTGTACATTTACTTATGTTTTTTCAAAGTTACTGAAAAATCTTAGCTAAAAAGTCAAGAATCCAAAATTAAGGAAATATAAAGTTAAAAATTGGATAACTTATCCACTAAGGGTAAAAAGATCAAAAGTGGTGAAAATAACCCTTTGGATATTATTCTAAGTGATATGGTATTAATTATAATACCACATAAGATATGGAAAAGTAATAATGCGATGATAATATCTTAGGATATCGAGAAGTCCAAGGTCAGATTCAAAGGATGAGCTTATTACTAAAAACACGGTGAAAAGTATGTTTACGTACAATAACTCTAATTATCTTGTGTCTTGTATGCCTATATATGCTTGATTGAATTATGATTGTCGATTCATGATTAAGACTGGGTCTTGGGGTCATGTGTTTGTTTACATTCAGCTAGCTATGAATTGTTGTATTTATATGATAATGATGCATGCTTGTTTTCCTAACGCAGATGATCCGTGACTAGGTCACGAGGCACTGGTGAGTGCTTGAGGTTTCGTGTCTTGGACACAAGGCACTGATGAGTGCTTTAGTCGAAAACGATACATGTGTTGTGCCATTTTAGTCGAGTTGCAATGTGTTTGTTGAATGTTGTGTTGTTGTGATTATCTATCATATATTATTTATATTTGCATATGAGGTTAACTGTTACCTGAGAATCTCAGACTTGACTAAAGGTTCAAGAAAGGGATCTAGACTTGGGAAGGCAATATGGACGGAGCAAGTGAAGATGCATTGGTGAAGAATAGTACCTAAAGAAGTTTAAATAAAGTGTAGTTTCTGGCAATGAATCTGATAAAGTTAGTTCATATTGTTGGTGTCTAAGAAAAGATGGGTTGAAGTGGTTACTTAATTAGTCTCCATTGCGAAAGTAGGGAGAGACTCCCACTAGATTCATACTGACCTGGCCAATTGATATGAATAACTGAGTTAGATTCATGACTTCATGTCTAGTTAGAGCATGGTTTGAGCTTTTATAATTGTATCACACGAATATTCCTCCGAGAATTTAAATTAACCAGTATATGTCTGGACATACAATATTAGTTACTCATCATTCAAACATTAATGCATGCTCTTTGTTGTAAATTACTCCGATCTGTTGCACCGTCAACTCTGTTGATATTCCTAAAACTACATGTCAATGGACATAATAAGTAGTAAGGAATTTGGGGTGTTACTGATCGAACCATATTTTTATATGATTTTTAATAATTAAATTTGGATTCTTAATACATTCTCTAGGACATTATTGCATTATTAAGCACTAATTTGAGTTAAGGACATTTGAATTGAATTAAGTGTAATTAAGGGTAAAATGTTCATAATTTATTAATTTGTTCTGTCACTATTGGACCACCATTCTCACCATCACCTGACTCTCACCAACACCGAAAATCCACTACCTTCCACTATTCCACTCTCTCACACCACCATTGTCCTCAATCACTGCCATAAGCTTAGTCATCTTTTTGCCATAATCAATGTCGTGGCTCTTCTCCATTTTTCCCCTCTGTCAACCACCAATATCTCATTCTTCATCATTCATTTGTCATTTAATCAGTAATTATCCATGGTTGGACGTTGGCACTGGTTTACATGATTAGTGGCTGATTCCCTTACTTCTTGGTCGTGGAGATTTATGCTTGAGCTCAATGGACTATATGGGGGAGTTTTTCTATCTTTCCATTAGCCTAGAGTTATATATTTAGATTTCCTAGTTTTAGGAATTATTGTATATGATTCTGGAACTGAGATTAATGTTAATTGTCTCTATTAATTTGATAATTGTAGTTGAGATTTGATTTTGTAATGTGAAGATTATATGTGTTTGAATTTCTTTATGGTTGCAATGAAGCTATGTTGATTAGCATCATATTATCTAGTTAATGTGGTTGATTTGTACCTTTGAGGGGCTGGTTAGCACTCAAATTTAAGAAGACTCATATTGTATTATTCCAATTTTAATTGCACATTTAGTGGTTTTTAAACAATATTTCAAGAGGTAGTGGTTAGCTATGGTTGTAAGAGCTACTATTAATTGGGAATATTGAACTCAAGTAGTATTTTGAGGTTTTACTCTTTTTCTTATAAAGACTTAATGAAGTTTTGACTCCTATACTTTTTGAGTGAGGATAGCCACTTTCTTCATTACCAAGAGCATCTATCCTTAAATCTTTTTAATCCAAAATATTCTTCATTATTTTCCAAGAATACCAAAAATAATAGAATTAGTTTGTTCATATTTTCATGAATTTTAGTTTAGAGAAAACCAATTTCAAAACCCCTTTTCTAACCATGTTTTTAACACTTAGTTTAACCTAGGGAATTCAAAATAAAAGGCGATTGATAAGAGAACGATCCCAAGTTGTTTGCACTATATTGCATATTAATTCGTTTAAATAGTAATTTGACCCCGAGGCAACTAAGGTTTTGTCAAATCAATGGCACCGTTGCTAGGGAGTCAATTTTGACTCTTTTGGTTTACTAAGTGTCAATTGGTTTAGATTGACTACGGTTCGCCTTTTTGAGCCTATTAGGTTTTCTTGCATTTTTTATAGTTTTTAAAACTTTTTCATAGTTTTTTTTGTTAAGGTGCAAAAATACATATGTGCTTTTCTCCAAGGAGCGTAGTAGCAAGTGCTTTTTTTAGGTGCAAAAGTGACTATGTGGTTACAAATTAGGTGCAAAAATACCGTTTGACTGTTAAGTTTGACTTTGACCGTTAAGTTTGACTTTTTTTGCTGACTGGACGATGATGTGGCATTTCAAAGGTGCAAAAATATACATGTGATTTGTCAAAAAGAGCGTCGAACACCAAATTATTTTTTAAAAATTTAATTACTAGTGGGTACTAAAAATATATTCGGGATCTTGACATGTCATCGAAAAATACTTTATGATCTTAAAAAATTATTTTAAGATATGAAAAAATATTTCGAGTGGTACCGACTAGTACTAAAAAGATACTTTGAGAATATCTGCCTGGTACAAAAAATTTTTTTTTTTTGATACCAACAAGATTCTTTTAGTACCATTCAATAGCTTAAATATTTTTTCAAGATCCTAAAATAATTTTTCAAGATTATGAAGTATTTTTTTGTACCATTAAATATCCTGAAAGTACTTTTTAATACCAGTCAGTACCCTAAAATATTTTTTCAGTATCAGTCAATATCCTTTTAGTACCGTTCAATACCTAAAATATTTTTCAAGATCCTAAAATAATTTTTCATGATTATGAAGTATTTTTTTCCGTACCAAATATCCCGAAACTACTTTTTAGTACCAAATCGACCTAAAATATTTTTTTAGTATCATTCAGTATCTTTTTTGTACCGGTCAATATCTAAAATATTTTTTCAAGATCCTAAAATAATTTTTCAAGATGATGAAGTATTTTTCTGTACCAGTCAGTATCATGAAAGTACTTTTTAGTACCATTCAGTAGTCTAAAATATTTTCTCAGTATTAGTCACTATCCTTTTAGTACGGTCAATACTTGAAATATTTTTTTAAGATCCTAAAATAATTTTAATTGAAGTAAAATTATTAAATTAAAAAAATAATAATTTGGTGTTGAACGCTCTTCTTAACAAATCACATGTTTTTTTGCACCTTTGAAATGTCACGTCATCGTCCGATTGAAAAAAGTCAAACTTAACGGTCAAACTTAACGGTCAAACGGTATTTTTGCACCTAATTTGTAACCACGTGTACACTTTTGCACCTAAAAAAAGCACTTGCTACTGGGCGCTCCTCGAAGAAAAGCACATGTGTATTTTTGCACCTTAACCCTAGTTTTTTTAAGGGAAAAAAATGTCTTGCTCTAAGTTTGATAATGTTCTGAATTGATTACTTGTTGTTGTGATTGAGCTTTTGATATTGTGGAAATCAACTCTGAATTTCTTACCTGAATTTCCTAAGTAAAGATGTTATGAAATCAAGTTTCTTAAGTGAATTTTCACCGGATATTTTGTGAATTAGATTATTGTGGAGAAAATTGGTGTCAAGGAGCACTTAGTGACTGTCATTGGTTCTTACAATTTTTCTATTGGAAGAACCATCTTTTGCTAAATATGAGAAGCTAATCTGATCTTATCTTGCATTTCAAATTGTCATTTGGATTGAATACTTGAAATCTGGTTGAGTTTCTCACATTTTAGCTTGAAGTGTCAATTGTTTAGAGCTTTCTTGTGCATAACATATTTCTCCGGCTTGATTTTAATTTAAACTTGCAAAAGGAATATTGAGTGATTGGACAGCCATTGAAGACTCAATTTGCTGTCCACAATTGCTTACACTGCTGATTTGTATTGAAGTTTATGTTCTGGAGCTTATGGCTGATTGTTGGTGCTAAAATACTACTTGAAATTGCTGATAATTCACCGTTATGATAAGCTTTCTTGTTGTCATTGAAATATTGCATGTTGGCTTAATAGTTGTTGTACTTATTTGCTGCTATTTGATGCTCCTTGTTGTCAAAATTGCATCCTTCTAACTTGTTGAGCATTGTGAAAAGCATATTAAGAGTCTGAATTGAATTGCTACTTGCTGCAATTATTCATTTGTTGCTACTTTGTGTTAATTATGTTGTCCTTCTCTTGATCTCTTGTATGTTATGTATGATACCACACTTTCTCTAGTTTCAATGATGGATAGTGATTTGAATGATCTCATGACTTTAAGCCATATCTCTGATCAAAAGTTGGAGTAGTTGAAAAGTTTGAATAGACAAGTGGAGTTATTTGGATTTTCAGAAGACTTGGCAAGGGAGGAAAGGGAGATTAAGCAATGGTTAAATCAATACTATGATTATCTCATGTCGATGATATCACAAGCTTCTCAAGAACCATTTGAGGAACAAGAAAAAGATGACATTCAAGGACTTAAGAGCAGCTCCTATGCAGAACTTGCAAATGACACTAACGTTGAGGGAGTCAGAATTGAAGCTCATGACTCACACTGTTGTGGAGGAGCTGATAATGAGAATTCTGGGGATGAAGTATATGCTAATAGTATAGAAGTTAAGAATTCATTGATGCATGAAGAAGGCATGGCTAAACAGTTGGATTTGCCCATTAAACCTTAAAACTTAGCTACTGGCCTCAAGTGTTCCTTAGGCACTTGCCTTACAGAGGAGACAAGTCAAGAAACCATGAAGCATCCTTTTAAAGATTACTATTTATTAGGTGTGAATTCCATTGACTTGGTCGTTGATGATATGATTAATGAATCTGAGCTTAGTTTACACACTGATAATTATGATCTTGATTGTGGTAGTGCATTGGATTCATGTGATGATAAATTTCCCTTTCCTTTTGTTGATAATTTTGATTATCTTGGGAGTGAGATTTTCAACCTTAACTCATCGATGGTTGATTGTTGGTTATCATCCCTTGATGATTTTTCTCTTACTGCTCTTAGTTCGTTGGAGCTCAATTCTTCCAATAATTCATTTTTCAATGATGATTCTTGTGTGGAAGGTGTTTTTATCAATGTTTCAGGTCATAAACTAGTGGAGGAAGCTGAGTTTGAGGTCGGTAGCCAAGACTTGAACGATTTGGTCTCTACGGAGATAACGCTTACACCAACTACTTACCCCGAGTATTCCTTGGAAAATTGCATAGTAGAGAAGTCCATTATGGTTTTCAAAGATGATGTCCATAATCGACAACTCCATGAATTAATGTGCCTAAGGACTTTAATTTGGCTTCTGCATTACATTTTAATGAGGTTGTATCTGAAGAATTATCACTACAAATGTTTGTTGAAGAGTGCATTACACCTCTAGCACACTTGGAAAGCAATGTAAGTATATTCCTACCTTTGTCCATTTTTATAAACTTACCATCCATTTGCTTCGATTCTCAAGTAGGAAGTGCTATTGGAGTATCATTGCTGCTTGACCACTCTTCCCAATCTGTGTTCTACATCAATATTGGGTTTCATGGCATGACAACAAGAGCCATGTCTGCATCATCACTTGAATTTCAAGGTGTAGTGTTTGACAACATTCTTGCCTAGTTATATCTTCATCAACATAATTGGGGCCACAAACCATGTGAAGCAAGGAGGTTGGATAAATCTGCTTTGATTATTGCCACTGTGATGATTGAATATTATTACACTTATTTGTGTCTCTTGGTGAATGAATTTAAGATTTTTTAGTTAACAAATAATGGATTTTATTACTTAATCGAGATTTGAGCTTTTAATTGGATTTAATTCATTTTTATGATTAAAATTCCAGATTTACAGTGATTTAGTATTTTCACCATAACTTTTGATCTAGATATCCAATCAGTTTGATTATTCTTTCCTTTTTTAGATGATTCAAAGAGCTATTATTGTTATGAAGACTTGGAAGGCTGATTCGGACAAGAAGATGGAAGAAATTGGAGCTAAAGACAGACCCATTTTTCTGGATTTTTATTTTGCTCGAATTTTGTAATAAAAGACCATTTATTAGAGTTTTCCTATTTTTTTCCTATTTATTAGGGACAATCTTGTATCCCTAGTGTTTCCTATTTATAGGTTAGATTAGATGGCTAAAAACATATTCTCAATTACGCTTTATAAGATTTTTGGATTAAATTAGAAGCTTATTATTTTCTCTCGAATTGTTCATCATGTTCATGTTCTTCATCATATTTTCTTCTGTGTTTTGCTTAGCCATGCTTGGCTAAACTTCTGTGATTGACTCATGGATTGAGGATTCCACGAATCCAGAGGACCCGCTTCAATCAGTAACATAATTTGTTTCTGTTTATTTTAATCGGATCCGATTATAATTGCAAATTAGGTATTAGATTTAATACCTAGATTGATATCCCAAGGACATAGGTCAGACTGGGTTTCAGAGAGCGTTGTGTGATCGCACAACAAGCTCGCCATGTGTTCGATCAAATGCTAGGCGATCATCTAGTCGAGGGAATATCTGGACAAATGCGGAGATTTCGGTTTGTCCAGAATCAATCACGACTTTGGTTATTATCTTTTTGTCCGATGAAGGTTATGGAATCCCAATTCTGGATTAATCGTTTTTAATTTGATTAATCTTGTTTTCTTATATTCTGTTTTATCTTTACTTTATTTAAATTGCATTAAAAAAACCCCCATTATGGTTCTTGTTTTACTTGTTTACTTGTTGATTTTAGACCCATTGGAATTTCTTGAGAGAAACGATCCAGGTTTCCTATACTACAAATCTTTAAATCCTGGTTATTTTGTGAGGGCTCGACAACTCTCATCACACTGCAAAAGTGAATATCTGCCCTTGGTTTCGCCAACACAAGTTGGGGGATTATTGATTTCCAGAAGGACCATTCTTTCATTACTGATTCTCCATTCTTTATCCTGAAAGTTGCACCCTTTACTTTGCCATGCCATTGCATGAATTTCATTGATGCTTATTGTTATTTGTGTGCTAATCATCTATGTAATACATATGAGCATGGATCTTTGGATGAAAATCTTTCTTGTGACCTTGCACCTGATATAAAAAGATTGACTGCTATGGAATATGACTACTTTCAGTTTCTCTTTGATTTTTGAATTGAGAGTGATTGTAAGATAATGTGGAATCTTAGGCATAGTCATATATCTATTCATGAGGTTCTGTCTTGTGACTTGCCTCCAGACTTAAGTAATTGTGAGAATGATGTTGCTACCATTTATTTTCTTGAACAAAACATGATGAAATATATCTTCTTTGAATATGCCTTGGCACTTGATAATCCTCTCTTTGCTAAGCTTGGTCACACTTGTACGCATAAAGTGCTCTCTTGTGATTTGACTCCGGATTTAGATGCACATGAGTATGGTTATATTAAATGCATGATTTCTGTTCAAACCATTGTTGTTGTTTGTGGTTCTGCCTTGCAAGAATTTTCATGGGATGATTCTCCACTAAACAATGATGCACCATATATATTGGAGCCATTGCCAATTGATCCTGAACCACCACCAAAGATGGGCTGCCAACAAACTAAACTTGTTTTGGACAGATTGTGATTTCTCATATGTGATGAGAATTTTTCCTACAAGAGTTTGAAAAGATTTCATCACAAGGTTATCTCTTCCCTTCACTTACATTTTTTCTTTCGAATTGTTTAATTCCTTTGTGAATCCGAATGCTTGAAATAAGTGTAGGGGAGGGACTATCCCAGTAGAAAAGTAGAAGTAGTATAGTTTAGTAAGTAGAATAAGAACCCCTTATGTATGCTTTGTAATTTTTTGGCTACTACCCTACTTGATTCACATTGTGCCTTGAATTTCAACTTGGTTATTATTCTCTCTAGAGTGGTTTTACACACATTGAGGACAATGTGTTGATTAAGTGTGGGGGATGGGAATACATTTTGAATCCCATTAATTAGTTGTTTTTAAATGAGAAAATTGTTGGAAATTATGCCCTAGGGGCAAGTCATTGTACTTTAAACGTTTATGTTATTTAAAGTATTCTCCTATAGTTATCATTTCATTTGCATGTTTATGGTGATAACTGTATCCTTGGATATATCTTATAGATTATCCTAAATGTCCCTGGTCGATCATCTACGTGGGAGTGAAGATGAAATAAGACCGATATGACTTTAATGAGGTATGGAGATATGAATCAAAGTCATAGGCACTTGTAAGCATATAAGGTCTTGGACTAACCCACTATGATAAAGCTGCATGGATTTAGTCATAAGCTTATTGATGAGCACAAATCGTACTATGTTTTCCCTATACTTTATAATTGAATTGAATGTTAAATATAAGCTTAACGACATATAATCTAAGCAAAAAGGCATACATTCATGATATAGGGACTGAGAATAGAAATCATTTGCATATGCTAAGAATGGAACAATTTACATGGTCTTTAAAGAAGAACGTATAGCAGAGCTGATACAATGCTATAGCATTCGACGACGAGTCAAATGCAATACAAGGCATCATGAATGCTATAGCAAAGTACAGGACGCAATGTTATGCGGTATGTTTTCTGACCTTTTTACCCAGATGATTTCAGGAATAAAAGAAAAGGGCGCTACTGACAGTTAGGTTGCTGATATAATGGAATAGAAGATGCGGAGGATCGGAACTAACAGATTTGGAGAATCCCGCAGAATCAACATACGCAATCTACTCGGATCTAGAGATACAATAAATCCCGACGGATTAGGAAAGGCCCAACTCGCTGTAACTTACGACGCAAGAAAAGATTGATTATAAAAGGAAACAACAGAGTCAACCCTAGGAGAGTCGGAGAGCCCTAGAACAAGATTCTATCTTTCGGCAGACTCGAGAGAAGAGTGAGAGATTTCACAAGAGCACGAGACTTTCAGGACAACCCAGCATCCTTTCCTGCAATATGACGGAATGAAGAAGACGTGGAGTGGTGACGTGACAGGGCTTCGACCACGCTGTTGGAAATTCCGTCAAAGCTTTTCGTGTTCCCTTTTTATCTTTGTTTTCTCAATTATGGGTCATTTTGTTAGTGTCTGTTCTGTGTGTCCCTCGTCAGTCATGAACTGATTTTCATATGGCTGGACGAGGATGAGTCTTTAAGTTGTTGAATGAACCCAGTTGCAAGTTCTTAATTCAATAAATTTGGTTTGCTTATTAGTGTTTTAATTACTAGTCGGTTAACGGAAGTTAAGGGCTAGATTTGTGGCCTCAACTTACTGACAAGGAGTTGAGGTTAGACCTCTGAGAAATAGTGTTTCCTAGGCAGCTCGTTCACGGCTTGACCTATTATTGTAGGCTTCAGGAATGGGTCTACCTCTCATAACCATAACACCCTGAGCGTAGCGCAGATCTGACTAGAAAGTTGCCATTGGAATATGGAAGGAGTATAGTTAGCTTCATATGTATCAAATGTGGAAGCTTCAGTAGACTATAGAGGTGGGTTAACCAAATAAATTTGTAAGTAGTAGCTATGTTGTAGCAATTGCAGAAGCTGTGCAGTATAGATGCTATAGCATTGGGTAGAGCAACCGGGGATTGATGCACTTAAGGGTGATTCGATTCTAGCCTAACCTCCTACGATATCTTCTCATGTTTAAAGTCATTCTTTTACTTTTGCTAGTCGCATAATCACAACAACCTCTCATCCCAATATATTTATTTTCACTTGCACAACTATCAGAGCAATTACACGTCACTCTTTAGTATCTCAGTCTCTATGGGACGATACTCTACTTACACTTTACATACAGGTGATACTCGAGTATTGAGATTGGATATTCGAGTATGGTTAAGATCAAAGCCTCTGGTATATCTGAACCACAGAGATACTTGAGTATTGAGTATGGCTACTCGAGTATTGATGAGGAATGAGCATCTGTCAAGTGTATCTGCAAAAGCTACTTGAGTATATAAGTATGAGTTCTTGAGTATGGTAAATCAGAAACAAAAATTATCTACAACATCATTCGAATGATTGGTTTAATTGTTTATATCTTCCTATACATCATTCAATATTATTTGTGATATCATTAATCTTCTTCTTGAGTGATTTTCAGATATTTAACCAATGTTTGAATTTTGATGAGATATCAAGTACTGAGAGTTTCATGAAACAGAGTCAACATGCTGAACCCATTCTGCCGAAATAAGCGGGGATGCTTAAATTCTCTCAATGGACATATTCAAACATTAAAACGGAAAAATTCAAATCCTATAACGGTCTTCAATCTTCAACTACTATAAATACTCAAAGGATTGAATTCATCAACACGAACCAACGCATACACAGAAAAAGCACTCAAAGCGATCAATCTCTATTCTGTTTATATCTTCAAATATTATTAAGCTTCAGTGTTTATTATTCATCTACTCTGTGAGAGAGTTTTATCATCTATTTTACATTCATTCAAATCTCAAGGTAGTGGTATCTTGAGTGCGGGTGTACAATTACAACTTGTAAGGGGGAGTGAGTCCTAGGGAGAAAGAATCATCCTTAGTTACAGAGTATGTAATTGTATTTGCTAGTTAGTGAAAAATCCGAAGTGTCTGGGTACTGGACGTAGGTCAAGGAGTTGGACCGAACGATTATAATTCCTCTGTGTCATTTCTCTTTACTTCTTTATTGCTTTTATTATTTATCCATCATATCACGAAAGAATTATTTGAGATCACCTATTCATCCCCCTCTAGGTGATATTCACCTTCATTTGGTATCAGAGCGTAGGTTTCTCAGTTGGGCTTAACATCCCGAGAAAGTTCATGGAAGGAATATTGCCTGATGGAGCCTCGATCAATCATCCTCCTAGTTTCAACGGAGAACATTATTCCTTTTGGAAAGCCAAATTTAGAGTCTTTGCTTATGGCAACTGAATTTGGCCTATGGAATTTGTTCGACAAAGGTGATTATAAACCATCTGTCACTAAAGATGGAGTTAACACAGTCAAGCGTGAAGAAGAGTACGATAAAAATGACAGAAGATTTGTTACTCTCAATAGTAAAGCTATCCTAATGCTACAAAGCACTCTTAGTCAACAAGAGTATTTCCGCATTTGCAATCTAACAAGTGCAAAAGATATGTGGAAAGCATTGGAGATTGCATACAAAGGAACTTCTGGTATAAAGGAGAATCATATCAATACACCAACAACTAAATATGATCTCCTACGTATGAAGACCGAAGAATCCATAGGAGAATTTCAACTTCGTTTTACTCATCACTTAATAAATCAACTATCAGCTCTGGGTAAAACATACGAGCAAAATTCTCAAGTCAAGGAAATCCTCATGTCTTGACTAAAGATTGGGAAGCTAAGATCACAGCAATCGAAGAAGCCCGAGGAGAATCATTGCAATCAGTAGCTGTTCTGTTCGGAAGCTTATCTGAATACGAAGGTAAACTCAAATTCAAGAAAGGCTTGGATGAAATCAACAACAATAAAAACAAAGGTGCTTGCTCTGAACGTTGTGAAAGAAAAGGAACCCAATGAGGAAGATGAAGATGACGATGAGATGGCTATGTTCGTTCGAAGATTTAAAAAGTTCTACAAAAGGGATCAAGGTTTCAGAAACAGATTCCAGAAAGGAACTTCCAGCAACAAACAAGAGTCCAAGGATAAAGAACAAATCATTTGCTATGAATGTGAGAAGCCGGGACATATCAAATCTGAATGTCCTCAACTGAAGGATAAAGAAAGGGAGAAAAAGAAAAGATTCAATCATTTCAAGAAGAAAGCTTAGGTATCTGCCATATGGGGAGATTCTTCAGATGAAGAAAGTGACAAAGGAGAAGTAGCAAACGTCTGTCTAGTTGTTGTAGAACAAGCTGAAAATGACAATAAGGTAAGTGACTCTGAGCCTACATATGATGAGCTACTTTCTAAATATAATGAACTGCATTCTGAGTTCAAAAAAAATTGCTAGAGAGCTTATTACTTCAAGGAAGAAAATCAAACTACTTGAGAAACAAGCTAAAGATATTCCTCTGGCTTGCAAAAATCGTTCTTGTGAAAAATGTCCTGATCTTGAAAAGAAACACATTAAACTTACACAAACTCTTGAGAAGTTCACTCAAGGCAGTGAAACACTCAAAGTTATTTTGAAAGCTCAAAGATTCACAAATGATCAATCAAGTATAGGATATAATCCTACTTTAGACAAAAAGAAAGGGGAAAAGAAAAGTGGAGGAAAATCTTACTTAAACTACTTTCAAAAGTCGGTTCATTTTTCAAATCCCTTTGCTCATTGTAACTATTGTAATCGTAAAGGTCATAATACTTCATCTTGTTTTCATAAGAAAGAAAGAAAAGATAAACCTATTGGTAATTATCAATGGGTACCTAAAGGAACCTATATATTTCCTGAATCTCGAACTAACCCGAAAGGACCCAAGAAAAGATGGGTACCTAAGGCTTGTTCTTATGTGAATGACATGTATGTCTGAGAGCATCAAAGACCAATAAATGGTATATTGATAGTGGGTGCTCCAAACACATGACGAGAGATCAATCCAAGTTCATGACGATGAATGCAAGCGATGGTGGCAAAGTAACCTTTGGGGGTAATCAATCCGAAAAGATTGTTGGAATTGGTGAAATTGGTGAAAAAGGAAAACCCCTTATCAAATATGTATATTATGTGGAAGGATTATGCCATAATCTCCTTAGTGTAAGCCAAAGTGCAGACAAGAACAATTGGATCATTTTTGATTCAGAAGAATGTCTCATCGTGAATTAGGATGATCTTCCAATTGATGAAGGTAACCTTAAAACCCTGTTCAAAGCATCAAGAGAAGGTAACTGCTATACATTAAGTCTTCCTAAAGTGAACTTTGAAAATTGTTTTGTTAGCAACTTGGAGATTCTAGAAGCTAAAAAGTTGGCTATGGCATAATTCCTGGTATAGTAGATGCTATCACACATACAATCATACTCAATTCGTTGTTTGAAATATATTTAACAACAAGACAAGTTGCTAAGGAAAGATTTAGTTCTTGGATTACCTAAACTATGTTTCAAAAATGACATGATTTGTGATTCTTGTCAAAGAGGTCAACAGACTAAATCCTCTTTCAAAAACAAGTTTGAAATCTCGACTAATAGACCTCTTCAATTACTTCACATGGACTTAGTCAGACCAGCAAGAGTTAAAAGCCTTGGTGGGAATTTATACACTCTAGTTATTGTTGATGATTTCTCTCAATTCACATGGACTATATTTTTACCATCTAAAGATAAAACATTTGATCTATTTGTTGTATTTGCCAAGAAAATACAAAACGAGAAAGGTATGTGTATTTCAAGTATACAGATGGATCATGGAGGAGAATTTGAAAATCATGCCTTCAGGGAGTTTTGTGATGCTCATGGTATTGACCAAAATTTCTCCACTCCAAGGACACCACAACAAAATGGTGTGGTCGAAAGGAAGAATCGTGTTCTCACTGAAATGGCTCGTGGAATGCTAAATGAGAACAAGACCTCTCAAGTCTTTTGGGCAAATGCGATGAGTACTGCATGCTATGTATCAAACTAAAGCATATCTTCAAAGAAGCTAAACAAGACTTCATATGAACTGTATAAAGGAAGAAAGCCAAACCTATCACATCTACGTATATTTGGATGTAAGTGCTTCATCCATAACAATGGTAAGGATAACCTGAGAAAGTTTGATCCTAAGTCTGACGAAGGTATCTTTCTTGGTTACTCCAATAGAAGTAAAGCTTACAAAGTATTTGATTTACGAACACGTATTGTAGAAGAATCAATTCATGTTGTGTTCTGTGAATATGATCCTAATAAATCTCTTGATGAAGATGAACCTATTTTTCAAACTCAACTAATTTCAAAAACTCCTTATGTTCCTGAAAATTCAAAAACATCCTAGAAGTTGAACCTGAAAATGTTTGTGAAGATCGTTTTCAATCTCAACCTCCTGCCTGGAAATACAGTAGAAGTCACCCATTAGATCAAGTAAAAAGTGATGTGAGTAAAAGTGTGAGAACCAGAAAAAGAATTTTGAACGAAGTAACTTTCTCAGCTTTTATCTTAGAAATTGAGCCCTCTGAGATTGGCGAAGCCCTATCAGATAATGGTTGGGTTATAGCAATGCAAGAGGAGCTACATCAATCTGAAAGAAATCAAGTTTGGGATTTGTTACCTAGGCCTAAAGACCATCCAGTCATTGGCACCAAATGGGTATTCAAGAACAAACAAGATGAATCTGCAATCATAGTCAGAAACAAGGCTAGATTGGTTGCCAAAGGCTATAATCAAGAAGAAGGTATTGATTATGAGGAAACATATACTCCAGTGGCTAGATTGGAAGCTATATGAGTACTCTTAGCCTTTGCGTGTATCAAAGGATTCAAACTTTTTCAAATGGATGTTAAAAGTGCTTTTCTTAATGGTTTTATTCAAGAAGAAGTATATGTAGAACAACCTCCTGGTTTTGAAAGTGAATCTCATCCTAATCATGTTTTCCAATTGAAAAAGGCTCTATATGGTCTTAAACATGCTCCTAGAGCTTGGTATGAGAGATTAAGCAAATTTCTTCTTGATCAAGGCTTTGTCAGGGAAAAAGCAGACACAACACTGTTTATTAAAAGTAATAAACTTAATGAGATTTTATTTGTGTAAATTTATGTGGATGACATAATCTTCGGTGCTACTAATGATACCTTGTGCAAGGAATTTTCTAAGATTATGCAGGGTGAATTTGAAATGTCCATGATGGGTGAGCTCAACTACTTTCTTGATTTACAAATCAAATAGCACAAGAATGGCATTTTTATCTCCCATACCAAGTACCTAAGAGACTTACTAAAGAAGTATGGTCTTAATGAATGCAATGGATCAGACACACCAATGAGCTCAACTGCTACCTTAGATGCTGATGAGAAGGGTAAAGATTACAACATCACAAGATATAGAGGAATGATTAGGTCATTATTCTATCTAATAGCAAGTAGACCCGATATTCAGTTCAGTGTTGGGATGTGTGCTCGATTCCAATTAGCGCTTAAAGAGTCTCATGTTGAACATGTAAGGAGAATATTCAGATATCTAGCTGATACAGAAGAATAGGGATTGTGGTTTCCCAAAGGTCAACACGAGCATCTTGTTGCATATTCAGATGCAGATCATGCCGGATACAAGACAGATAAAAAGAGCACAAGTGGTCAATGGCAATTCCTTGGTGGCTCACTTGTTTCCTGGTTTAGCAAGAAACAAACAACCGTCCTAGTGTCATCAACTAAAGCTGAATACATCGTTGCATCAAGTTGCTATGCTCAAGTACTTTGGTTAAAACAACAACTTCGAGACTTGGGTATCAATCTCAAAGAAATCCCAATTTTATGTGATAACACTAGCACAATAAGTTTGGCAAGGAATCCAGTGCAACATACCCGAACCAAGCATATTGATGTTAGACATCACTTTATAGGGGATTACATTCAGAAAAAGGATGTTAAAGTGATGTTTATTTCAACTCATCTTCAACTTGCTGATATCTTCACTAAACCATTAGCTAAGGAGCAATTTACATTCATTAAAAGAGAATTGGGAATGGTGAATCCCAATAAGTTGTAAGTAATATTAATATGTTGTTCAAGTTCTATGATTATGTATTACTAACTTAAGCATCAGAGTATCTAGCTTTTGTATTTTGTAGGATGCTCAAAGAATAACATTGATCTGATAAATACCCGAGTATATGTAACAATACTCGAGTAATATCGAGATTTAATTTGTGTAATAAGTGCATTTCAGGTGACAATACTCGAGAATACCACTTACATACTCGAGTAATATCAGGTTTTCAGTCTTTGATACAAGGAAGAACAATCAATACTCGAGTATGCTCGAAACATACTCGAGTACTAGCAAGGCAGAGACTCAATGAATTCTATGAAATAGGTTATACTCGAGTATTCACAAGTAATACTTGAGTACTATCGAAGTGAAGGGACTTCTGCTGATAGATCATCACAACAATACTCGAGTAGGTAAGTACAATACTCGAGTACTGATCACCGTCATTTGAGAAACTCATCTCTGAATCATCTACCTGATGCTCAATGATCCATATTCACATCAAAGACATTCAAGTGTTCTCAATACACACTTGAAGTGAGGTATTTCAGTGTCTATTTTGGTTGCTTAATTTGTTACTGAAGTATTGCATACTTGAGTATTAACTAATAATACTCGAGTAGTGGAGAAATACTCGAGTATTCAAGTGGGATACTCGAGTATTGACGAGCCACACCCGTGTTTAAATTTCTTTCACCGTCTCTTCTTTATTTCACTCCGTCTCTCACTCACTCACTCTTTCTTCATTTTTTTCAAACCCTACTCTCCTCCTCCGTCATCTTCACCACCACCACTGTTAACTGCTCGTTAAATCCACCCTCCAACCATTGAGTTCCCTCCATTTTCTCACTTCCATAGACTAATTTCATCCTCTCCATCCTCTCTCCATCAAACTCCTCTCTTTTCTCCGTCAAAAATCGATCAATGGCTCAATCCTCATCTGAATCCTCCAATCAACCATTGACGAAGAAACCCCGATCAACCTATGAAAGGAGACCTAAACTACCTCAGAAATCCAAGGCGAAATCAAAATCAGTCTCTATTGTTGAACCTTCTCACCTTATTACGAGATTCCAAATCGACTCCTTACCATCAGCAAAGGAAAGAGCAAAACCCAATCTCAAACTCAATTGAAATCTATGACTTCTAGAGGTACATCATCATTTAACGACTCTGATGCAGTATTTCACGAACATTGATCTAAGAGCCTTGAGGACCGAGTTCAAAAGCCCCAAAATTCAAAGAAACAATAAGCTTCAAGTGGACAGAAGCACAATCTCGTTGGGACAATTGGACCATTTGCTACAAAGCTAATTGGTCAGATTAGTGAACTCTACTGTCCTCCTGGTATGTGCTAAGATCCACTGATTCTTCCAAATGATGATGCATTTGTAGTCAACTATGACAGTAGGCCATTTTGCCCAACTATATATTTAAACTTAGAAACCTTTAAGAAGGATTGCAATCTGGACCTTACTCCATGGCTTAAACAATATATGCCTTTGTTAGAAATTCAGACTCCCTACTCTCCTCAAATAGTAAAAATCTTTTATCACATATGTATGTGGAAGCAAAAAATAATGAGAGTGATGAAGAAGTGTTGGTCACTAAGGTTAGAGGGAAAGAAGTCAAGATTACTGCTAAGAATCTTAACACTCTACTTGGTTACACAAATGTGCCTACGGATCCTCTTAAGCTATATGATTCTGAGTGCTTCAAGATTCTATTTCCTAATGAAGCATATGATGGTGATCTCCTTAAGTTTAAGCCTGGCCAAATGTTTGATACATATAGAGTACTCTGGTATCTCTATAGTCGCAACATGGTGAACATAAAGGACAGAGTTACACTCACTTTGTGCTTAACGACTGCCAATTATTTGTCTTTATCATAGCTAAGGAACCAAGGAACTTGGGTCAGTGGATTATCTCAGAGATGTCTCACTATCTATCCACCTCTGGTGCTTCAAAGAAGAACACAATCCCCTTTCCTAATCTAGTGTCTCAAATCCTTAGCTACAACAACATCTGGTATCTTCTAGCTAATGATAAGGCCGTATTTCCAAAGCCATTTGGTAAATCACATCTTCTCTATATGAAGATCTCTTTCACCGAGGCCATTGGCAAGCAAAAGGAGAAATTAGTTAAAGAATCAGTGCCCACTTCCTCCAAGCAACCTAAAGAGGCACAATCATCTCAAGCTGGCACTCACTCTGCTCCTCTTCCATCTTTCACTCAAGCTACCATTCAGAACTTGGTCAACGCTTCAGTTCAAAACATCTTAAACCCATTTATGGAACACTTTCAGAAGCTCCATACTCAGTTGATCACGGCCATAGCCAATGGGATGAAAGCAATGGCAAATTTTGTTGAGTCCAAATTCCTTTCACACAACGAGGAAATAAAAAGGAATTTCAAGTGTTGACTGACAGGCAGAAGGATCTTCAATAAAATGTGCTCAATATAGAGAAGACCATAAATGCCTTGGGAGTCAAACTTTATGCTCCTCTCACTTCTGTACCTCATGTGGCTTCTACTTCTGCTCTTGCTGCACCAGTATCAGATCCTATTTCTACTCCTCCCCTTGATCCTATTCCTCATGTCTCTAATGCCTCTGTTCCTACTGGGCCAACAACATCCCCCTCTTTGATGGATGACAAAGGGGGATAAGAAGCAAGCTAGTTGCTAGATGTTTTAGAGATTTTCATATGTTAATTTTTTTTGCAACTTTGATGCTTTTGACATATCTTGATGTATTTATGTTTATAAAGCATTTTGGAGTTCATTTTGGTGTAATGTGTTGCTTTTTGAGAAACTGACTTGATGGATGTAGAAATGCAATTACATTATCTTTCCTTCAATTATCTCTATCTTCATGGGTTTTCATACTCTCAAAGCATATTGATATCAAAATCTAAATTTTATTTCAAATCATCCACCTAAGTGTTGCCATCATCAAAAAGGGGGAGAATGTTAGTTCTCAAGGTTTTGATGATAACAAGACTTGAAAGCATTTAAGATTTTGAGTCATGTTTAATCATATGCATTCATGAGTACTCAAGAATTGATATAGTAGTACTTGAGTATGGTTGGTCTAGACATATGTGCTTATGTGTTTCAGGGATCAATACTTTAGTATTGGTAAGGAATACTCAACTATTGTCCAGACAGATCAACTATCGCATACTAATTCTGATATGATACTCGAGTATGGGTAAGCAGATACTCGAGTATTGGCTAGACAGCTCAACCTTTATAGAGTACTTCTAATATGATACTCGAGTATTGGTTTATGAATACTCGAGTATGTGACTTCATCCTTGACTATACACTTCACATATCAGAGCAACACTTGAGTATGAGATAAGAGATACTCGAGTATAAGTAAGGTACTCGAGTATGGGCAATGTAATTCTCGAGTATGCTTAGTTCCAATATGATTCTTCCTCTCGGGTTGTCTAATAATCGAGTATGGAACATGTGATACTCGAGTATGTGCATGATACTTAAGTATGCTGAATTGAATTCCTAATATGACCTACTAATGTGTTTTATTTAGTTCATTTCTTTCAGAGAAGTACAGGTGATACTCAAGTATTGAGATTGGATACTCGAGTATGGTTAAGATCAAATCCTCTGGTATATCTGAACCACAAAGATACTCGAGTATTGAGTATGGCTACTCGAGTATTGACAAGGAATGAGCATCTGTCAAGTGTATCTACAAAGGCTACTTGAGTATATAAGTATGAGTACTCGAGTATGGTATATCAGCAAACACAAATCATCTGCAACATCATTCAAATGATTAGTTTAATTGTTTACATCTTCCTATACATCATTCAATATTATTTGTGATATCATTAATCATCTTCTTGAGTGATTTTCAGATATTTAACCAATGTTTGAATTTTGATGAGATATCAAGTACCGAGAATTTCATGAAACAGAGACAACACGCTGAACCCATTCTGCCGAAATAAGCGCGAATGCTTAAATGCTCTCAACGGACATATTCAAACATTAAAACGGACAAATTTAAATCCTACAACGGTATTCAATCTTTAACTACTATAAATACTCAAAGGATTGAATTCATCAACACGAACCAACGCATACATAGAAAAAGCACTCAAAGCAATCGATCTCTATTATGTTTATATCTTCGGATATTATTAAGCTTAGTGTTTATTATTCATCTACTCAATGTTAGATATGATTAGTTTTGATGATGTCTTATATAGATGCCATTATTAAAAGCAAAAAGTTGATAATATAGTTATCTCTTACATTGACTAACTACTATATTTAATGTAGATTAGTTCCAAGTTGAATTATAGATCAAGAAGGAGATAAGAGATTATAAAAAGAAGAAATTAGAGAAAATGTCAAGTTCAAGAAAAAGAAGAAATATTGAAGAAAGTAGAAGTTGCATAGAATGATGAGTCCAAGTTAAATGATGAAGAATGATCAAGTTGGGAGATGGAAGAAGGAAGAACTTGCTAAATGGAATGAAGATATCATTATTCAAGTTCTTATGTTGAAGCTAGAAGCCTTCAAGATCATATGGAAGTTGGAATAACTCAATTCAGAGTTAAAACAAGCAAAAATGAGGTTCTGGATGAGCAAACTCGAGTCTCCAAGTATTAAACTCGAGTTTACTACCTTGCTGCAGTATTTTGCCTCTCTGACATGAACAAACTCGAGTTCAGGACCCCAAACTCGAGTTTAGGACTTCAAACTCGAGAAAGGAATCACAAACTCGAGCCAATAAGTGTCTTCAGCATTTTTGGTGTCTCTGGACTAGGCAAACTCGAGCCTATAAGTGCAAACTCGAGTTTACAGCGGTCATCAGCACTTCAGCAACTCTGTTTCACGTTCAGCTCGGGCGAGGTCTGGTAATTCGATGATATCTCCTAAACCAGAGATCGGATTGAGGTGAAACCAGTGGCATATGAAACTAGACTCCCAATGCGTCATTTTGATATATAATTGAAGCCAAAAGGAGTTCAGATCAAGGAGCTATGAATCTTACAAGTTTCCACAAACATCACCATCACAGTCAGAACCAAGCTTCAATGTTTTAGGTGTATCTCACAAACTACAAATCCAATTGAGCTGAAATTGGTGCCATTGAAAGTAGACACACAGAGCTTTCCATCAAGATTTGAACGGACCAAAATGGAGTTCTGACCAGGGAGATATGGCCTTTGAAAGTTGACAAAGTTGCAAACTCGAGCCAGGCCAAGTCAGAAGCAACCAAGTCACAGTACTACTAGCAAACTCGAGTTTGCTAGTTACAAACTCGAGCTCGAGAGTTCCAGAGAAGAAATGAACATTTGGAAAAAGCCAAACTCGAGCCTATAAGTGAACAAACTCGAGTTTAGCTCGGACGGGGAGCAACCAGGTCCCCAAGAACATCCAAACTCGAGCCTATAAGTAACAAACTCGAGTTTGTGGGTTCCAGAGCAAACATTGGTTTTGAAGAGAACCAAACTCGAGTCTATTAGTTGGAAACTCGAGTTTAAAACAACCCGAGAGCATTATAGCTTTTCGGTGTATTGAAAACCTCGGGTTTAAAATGAAAACCTCCGGTTTGATGTTAACTAAGATCAACTTTTCACATTAAAGTCCAAACTCGAGTTTGGAAAAACAAACCTCGGTTTGCATCGCCGATTCGAAATTCAAATTCTACGAATCTGTGAAACCTTCTTGTTTGATCTTAATACTTCCTATGATTAATCTCTAATGTTCCTAGATATGTTTAACCACTTTATTGGTGAGTTTCGATAAATTAGAGAGTGTTTATTGAAGGTTTAAAGCAAAAGCAAAAGTGACGTCGGCAACACTTTAAAAGCAAAACCCAAAAAGTTGCATACTTTTGGGTAATCCCTCTGCACACGTTTGCAAGTGATTAATGTTCTTTCCACATCCAAAGCAATTGCCATTCCAACGGATCTATTGTCAAGAAGTCAACTCGAACTTCTTGCACACTGGATTAAGCGAAAACTAGAGAGAGAAGAAGACCAAAGCTCAACCCAAACCTTGTCCGATATGGGCAACGGCTATAAACGGTCATATGGTGTTCTCTACCTATAAAAGAGGACAAATTCAAGCGAGAAAAATGTGGAGATACAAGCTTACACTTCCAACATGCTGATACTCGCTTTCTACATCATTTACTCTCTGCTTTTTCATGTTTAGATAACTTAGAGAGTGAAGTAATTTGTATTTGATCTTCGGTGTTTATCTATTCACTTCTAAGAGAGAAGATTTATTGTAATCATTCTATTCTTTCGAGAGTTACTCAAGATTGGGTGATCTTGAGTGGGAAAACACATTGTGTTGATTACAACTTGTAAGGGGGAGTGAATCCTAGTGAGAGGATTACTTCGAGTACGAGTGTGTAATCAAGCGGTGTGTTGATTACGAGTTTGTAAGGGGGAGTGAATCCTAGTGAGAGGATTACTTCGATTCTGAGAACGTGTAATCAAGTTGAAAGAAGATAGTGGATTGAAAATCCCAAGTGTGGCTTGGGACCGGACGTAGGTCAAGGATTGGGCCGAACCAAGATAAATCGGTTGCACATTCTCTACCCTTATCTCTTACATTTCCGAGCATATATGTTTGAATGTGCATATACATTTAAATGTCTGATTATCACTTTATAAACTGATTTCAGTGAGTTACAAAAAGATTTTCAAAGTTCCTAAATTTTTATACTTCACCCAATTCACCCCACTCTTGGGTTCAGCCGGTTCTTACATTTGGTATCAGAGCTAGGCTCTTGTTTAAAGGACTTAACCGTCTCAAGAGTTTCAATGGCTGATTTTGGGTGTTCCATGTTTTCAGATGGATTTGATTTTACCATTCCACCGCTTTTCAAAGATATCGATTTTTGGTTTTGGAAAGCTAGAATGACTAGTTTTATCAAAGCAACTGATTTTTATATGTGGAATGTTTTTACAAATGCTTTTGATTTCAAACCAAGAAAGGATTGGACAGAAAAGGAAAAGAAAACGTTTTCATTGAATATTATAGCAATGAAAATCCTTTACAGTGTATTGACAGAAAACGATTATGAGAAAATCAAGTTTTTCTCCAGTGCTAAAGATATTTGGGATACTCTTGATTCTATTTATGGTTCTAACAATTGTGTTGAAGTTGAAAATGTTGATAGTTCATCGAAAATTACAAACGCACATCCGTAAGTGATGAACAAATGGAGGAAGGCGAAATTAGAGAATGCTTTCATGATCCAAACACAAAAGAACAAGAGAAAAAGAATTCCCAGATGAGCTCATGGACAATTGTGATCAATCACCATCTGAGCTCTAGATGCACATGAGGTAAACAATTCCAATTCTTCTTGTATAGATAAGGAAAATGTTTTCGAACAATCGCATAGAATTGTTTTTCAACCATTTAACCATTTATCGATTCTATTTTGAAAAACAAAAATGTTTTCAATCATGATTTGGAAAATTATATGGAAAGAAAGAATGTACAAATATGGGTCATTTGTCATTGCATCCACTTAACAAACAATACTTGCAAAACTACTCATAATAAACATCAATCTATTATTTGCAATTATTGTGGAAAATATGGGCATATTTCTCATACATGCTATATTAGGAGATATTCTAATGTGAGAAATAAATTAGTTTGGGTTTCTAAAGGACAAGTAAGGTCCAATACTAACAAATCAAGGACCCAAGTATAAGTGGGTACCAAAATGTCCATCTAGTGCCTTGTGTGTGCAGATTGATTCCAAAAAGAATGGACATCAAGGTACAGAGAAGATGAAGAAGAAGCCAAGAGTTTCTCATGCACCAATGAAGAAGATCATAGCATCTGTATCAAGCAAGAGAACTCTCAGGGCACCCATTGCTGGAACTAGAAGGTTAAATCATGGGAAGCAATGGATACAAGCAAGAAGAGTATCATCTACCTCAAGAATGGATTACCACAGAGTACCATTCAACTATCTTGAGGAGAACAAGAAAAGAAGGATCTCTCAAGTATCAAACAGAAGATTCTGGAAGTCTATATCCTTTGAGAGAACTTTGCTAACACCCGTAAGAAAATATATGAAGAATCAGTGGGTGAGCAAAGGCAATCCTTCAAGTACCTAAGGCTAAGGTATGCAATGGTAAAACCTCCTACGCTATCATCTGAAATAATCATTGAGGTTTTATATTTTGTAATCTTAGAAATGAGCATTGCAAACTATTTGTTTTAAATTTGGTTTTCACATATTTATATGTTTTTAAACTAATTGCAATGTTCAATAGGTTGAACTCTTTATGCATTCATGATGATTTGAAAAGAAAGTATTTCTTTATGCATGAACTCATGATTGATTCATTGTGCTTTGTTGTTCTGAATTGATTATATTCATAAAAGCATGTGAATTTAATTTTGGTTCCTACAAGCTAACGATGATTGGATCCAAGTAAGGTTGGATACCAAGAAAGAAAAAGATTTATACAGTTTTGTAGGATCAGAGAAAGCTTCTCAAGAATGTAACATAGAGGAATGATCCAATTATTGAGAAAGCTGAACAAGCCATGCTTGATGTTGATGGTGAATGATGGAAAAAGAGTTATCTACATCAATCCATCTCAACCAAGAAAACTTCTATGAGGATATGAGGAATTACGGTGATATCTAATTCTTACCTCATACTATGATTACATGAAATTCATTTTTGGTTTGTCTTTAGTTAAGGTAAAAGATTTTGAAATTTATTCAATTTAAATCAGCAATTTTACTGTCAAAGACAAACTCCAGTTTAGAAATGCAAACTCCATTTTAGAAGTTGTAAACTCGAGTTTGCTTCCACGAACCTCCGGTTTGCTTCAGGCCAAAAGTTTTCCAAAAGTTTTCTAAGTTGAGAGAACTCGAGTTCAAGTTTCTAAACTCGAGTTCATGCCTTACAGAGAGCAAAATATTTTTGAACTTGAGAAAACCTCCGATTTGCACTGGAAACCTCCGGTTTATGTTTTAAGAACTACAACTGATTTTTGACATGAACAGTGTCAAACTCGAGCCTGCTCACTTATGAACTCGAGTTTGAGTTTTGTGCAAAATGTATTTCAAAATGAAAACCCGATGGTTGCTCGATAGAAGTCTAAACTCGAGCCTAAAATGCAAACCTCAGGTTTGGTCCTGAAGAAAATTTACAAACCTCGGTTCTCCACACAAACCTCGGGTTTGGTCCTCGTTTTTACAAACCTCGGGTTTACTACGCAAACCTCCGGTTTGGTCCATACGAAGGCAAAACTCACCGGTTGCATTTTAAACTTGAGACTACGGTTTCTAAACCTCGGGTTTGCACCTCCAAAGTGAAAATCCTCAAGAGTTTACAAACATGTAAACTCGAGTTTACAATTGACAAACTTGAGTTTACACTTGGTCAAGAGCTTTCAATGTTTTATTAATAAGCAAACTTGAGACTACCTTCATGAACCTCCGTTTGCTTTTCCAAACTCCAGTTTATCTTTCTAAACTCAAGTTTGAGTCAACTATGCTTTTGGAATCATCTTGCTGGAATTTGCATAAACTTCATGTATGATCTATATACTCCATATCATCAATCACTAATATTCCTAATTGTGTTTAACCAATTTGCTAGTGAGTTTTTGATGATCAAACAAGTGAATTTGTGCATAACTTTTTGATTTTATATTTTTGAAATGCACAAGCCTAAAATTTGTTTGAATTTCAATTCACTCTGTTTTATGAAGATGCATACAAATGTTTTGAAAACATATCCATACTTTGATTGCATTAAAATGATGTTTCAAAACTGGAAGTTAATATTGTATATTGAATGTTGGATATGCTTCAAATTTATCCAGTTGAGTTTTCCTTATCTTTCACATATTGATCTTTGGAATTCAATATTTTGCTTGAACTCTTTAGTTTCATTCTCTAACTGGTTGGACCTCATGTCTAACAAGTTAATCATATATGAGTTTCAAGCTTCTTTGAAGAAAAGAACTCAATTTGTGAAAATCTTATACTTATTAGATAAATCATTATTGGTCAAGTTATTCCAAGCATTATGAATGTTCATTAATGCATTAAATGTTAGTGCATTAACCATTATATGGAATAACATACTAGGATAATATCATAGGACTCTAGTCATTTGGATTAATGAGTTTGCTTCATCGTCCATGAATCCTAGTACTCATTTTGTTGCTCAAATACATCAAATTTATCTTCATCCATATTTTGAGTAACTATCTATGTATATTCATAATCTTGCCTTGAATGTTCATATACTTTCAAGATTCTCATCTAAGAAGCAAGATTATCTCTTAGCCATAGCAAAGCCATTATGCATATGTGTCTCTTTGTACTAAACACGTCTTGCTAATGCTTTATCCTTATGATCTTTCCTTTTGGGAAAATTCTTCAACATGTTAACTTCAATGTTCAACATGTTCTCTAAAATCAAAGCATTCGATACATTCGACCTATTGACTTCCACCATGTTTAAAATGAGCATTGTTTTCAAACATGTTTCAGAAATGAATCTTTCATCCATCAAAATTTTGATTTCATAATGCACATTTTGGAAAGAACGTTCAAGATTTGAAACATTTTGCATATTCAGAAAATCATCTCATTCATAAACTATTAGTTGATAAATGCTTATCTTTATGGATAAGATTTTCTATGCTCAAACTTACATGTATTTTGTCAATGACATCTTTTCTGCATAAAGTATATTTACAAACTGTCATTGAGAAATAACATATTTGGTATCATTTAGTTGTTACCCTATTTGATTCATTGGGTTGAATTTATTTGATTGGGTAAAACTATGTTTTGATATTTGATTTCAATATACTATTTGCTCAAATATCATATGATTTAATTCTATAAGAGCACAAGAGTTTATTATGTCTAATCCTGTGTGAACTCAAGATTCATTGAGTACCAAAGAACATATATTTTTGCAAGAGATGACCAAAATGTTCTGTTGTTGAATACAAAGAACATAGGCAAACAGAATAGACCATTTTAGTGGCTATGTCTGCAAATTTTGTGACATCACTTGAAAGACATCCCATCACTAGCGAGAGGCTTAGACCAAGATGATAAGGAGCATGCTAGCTTGATGAGAAGCTATGAGCGAGAAACTAATCCTATACAAAGCTCATTCAGGATTTTAGCTTCTAAGATGCATTCGGAACAATTGATAATAGCTATCCAAGAATGCATCTATGGACTACGAGAGGATTATAACTTGAGTAATTACGATATTACTCAAGTGAGGTATTGTATTACGTATATACCATAATCATGCTAGGCTAACTTGATTTCATTCCATTTTATTCCATGAAGTTCAGCCTAAGCAAAATCATTTTTAAAATGATCCTTATGCTTTAAACTCTTTTATCATCATAGAAAGCATAAGTGATTTCTTTTTATCAATTTCAAGTCCACCCAAGTAAACTTGAAAGTTCTTAAATCTGAGATACCATGTTGTGAGCAAAGATTTTTCCAAATCTCATAACATTTAGTGTCACACTATTATTTGGTATTATTAAAGGGAACTTCATATTTTCGGCCATGCATTCATTAAGGGGGAGCTTCACATTCACATGTGTTTCATATCTTAATAGCTCACCTTCTTTATTTGAAGAAAAACCCTTTAAGCATACTCATCTGCATTCATTATCTCTTATTAGTTTTGATGATGAGTTAATTTCACTCTTGAAAATATCTTATATTTTCCTTTCATTATTATTTGAAAATATCTTTTCGAAAGGAATACTTTGATATCTGGTTGCACTAACAAATCTCTTATGGAAAGGATGTTTTTAATTTGTAGCGGGGAGATTTTGTTATGTGTTACAACTTTCCTTAATGTGATCAATCTTTGATTCAAAGGATGAAGAACATCTCTTGAAGCCATTGAGATATGCTTTACATGGATGATCTAATGAAGAAAGAGCAAAAGATGGAAGGATATTTAGATGTGATAATCTTCAAGAAGTCAGATTTTCATCTTATTTGCATCATACATGATATTCATGATCCTTCTATTGAACATATCAAAGAATCTCATACAAGAAAGCAAGCATCTGAACTTCATCAATCGTTCATCAATTTGCAAAACCAACATGAGCATTTCTAATCTCTATCTTTTTATATTCAGAGAAATTTTGCACATGTTTGGTATCTATATGCTTTAAATGTGAAAGATTTTTGAAAACCTCTCCAAATTCTTTCAAATTTGTTTTCATAAAAACATTCCAAATTGCATCATATTTAGAATGAAAACAATTTCAATCGGGAGAGAAAATCAGTTCTTTGACTACTCTTAATCTGGTTTCATATTTGTCTCTTTTAACATTTCTTCTTTACTTCAACTTTTTGCTAATGACAAATAAGGGGGAGAGAATGGCAAGAAAAATATGTTGCATTGTCATATTCTCATATTCATACATATTTTTCTTATAGTATTTGACATCATCAAAAAGGGGGAAAATGTTGGTTATGATTAGTTTTGATGATGTCTTATATAGATGCCATTATTAAAAGCAAAAAGATTGAGTAATATAGTTATCTCCTACATTGACTAACTACTATGTTTTAATGTAGATTAGTCCAAGTTGAATTATAGATCAAGAAGGAGATAAAGATTATAAAAAGAAGAAATTAGAGAAATTGTCAAGTTCAAGAAAAAAGTTGAAGAATTTGAGCATTAAAGAAAGAAGAACTTGCGAAGGTTGTCAAGGTAAGCAAAAGATGATCCCAAGTTAAATGATGAAGAATGATCAAGTTGGGAGATGGAAGAAGGAAGAACTTGCTAAATGGAATGAAGATATCATTATTCAAGTTCTTATGTTGAAGCTAGAAGCCTCCAAGATCATATGGAAGTTGGAATGACTCAATTCGAGTTAAAACAAGCAAAAATGAGGTTCGGATGAGCAAACTCGAGTCTCCAAGTATTAAACTCAAGTTTACTACCTTGCTTTGCAGTATTTTGCCTCTCTGACATGAACAAACTCGAGTTCAGGACCCCAAACTCGAGTTTAGGACTTCAAACTCGAGAAAGGAATCACAAACTCGAGCCAATAAGTGTCTTCAGCATTTCTGGTGTCTCTAGACTAGGCAAACTCGAGCCTATAAGTGCAAACTCGAGTTTACAGCGGTCATCAGCACTTCAGCTCAACTCTGTTTCACGTTCAGCTCGGGCGAGGTCTGGTAATTTGACGATATCTCCTAAACCAGAAATCGGATTGAGGTAAAACCAGTGGCATATGAAACTAGACTCCCAATGCGTCATTTTTATATATAATTCAAGCCCAAAAGGAGTTCATATAAAGGAGCTATGAATTTTACAAGTTGCCACAAACATCAACGTCACAGTCCAAACCAAGCTTCAATGTTTTAGGTGTATCTCACAAACTACAAATCCAATTGAGCTGAAATCAGTGCCATTGAAATTAGACACAAAGGGAATTCCATCAAGTTTGAACAAACCAAAATGGAGTTCAGACCAGGGAGATATAGCCTTTGAAATTTGACAAAGTTGCAAACTTGAGCCAGGCCAAGTCAGAAGCAACCAAGTCACAGTACAACTTGCAAACTCGAGTTTATTAGTCACAAACTCGAGCTCGAGAATTCCATAGAAGAAATGAACATTTGGAAAAAGCCAAACTCGAGCCTATAAGTGAATAAACTCGAGTTTAGCTCGAGACAGAGAGCAACTAGGTCCCCAAGAACATCCAAACTCGAGTCTATAAGTAACAAACTCGAGTTTGTGGGTTCCAGAGAGCAAACATTTGGTTTTGAAGAGAACCAAACTCGAGTCTATTAGTTGGAAACTCGAGTTTAAAACAACTTGAGAGCATTATAGCTTTTTGAAAACCTCAGGTTTAGAATGAAAACCTCGGATGTTCGACTAAGATCAACTTTTCACATTAAAGTCCAAACTCGAGTTTGGAAAAACAAACCTCGTGTTTGCATCGCTAAATTCAAAATTCAAATTCTACGAATTTTGAAACCTTCTTGTTTGATCTTAATACTTTCCATTATTAATCTTCTAATGTTCCTAGATATGTTTAATCACTTTATTGGTGAGTTTCAGATAAATTAGAAGATGTTTATTGAAGGTTTAAAGCAAAAGCAAAAAAAAGTGACGTCAAGCACTTTAAAAGCAAAACCCGGAAAAGTTGCATACTTTTGGGTAATCCTTCGCACATGTTTACAAGTGATTAAAGAATGCTTTCTACATCCAGCAGCTATCCATTCCAACGAATCTATTGTCAAGAAGTCAACTCGAACTTCTGCACACTGATTAAGCGAAACTAGAGAGAGAAGAAGACCAAAGCTCAACCCAAACCTTGTCTAATATGGGCAACGGCTATAAATGGTCATATGGTGTTCTCTACCTATAAAAGAGGACAAATTCAAGTAGAAAAACGTGGAGATACAATCTTACACTTCCAACATGCTGATACTCGCTTTTCTCATCATTTACACTGTTTTTCATGTTTAGATAACTTAGAGAGTGAAGTGATTTGTATTTGATCTTCGGTGTTTATCTATTCACTTCTAGAGAGAAGATTTATTGTAATGATTCTTATCTTTCTATCGAGAGTTACTCAAGATTGGGTGATCTTGAGTGGGAAATACATTGTGTTGATTACAACTTGTAAGGGGAGTGAATCCTAGTGAGAGGATTACTTCGAGTACGAGTGTGTAATCAAGCGGTGTTGATTACGGTTTGTAAGGGGGAGTGAATCCTAGAGAGAGGGTTACTTCAGATTCTGAACGTGTAATCAAGTTGAAAAAGATAGTGGATTGAAAATCCCAAGTGATGGCTTGGGGACTGGACGTAGGTCAAGGATTGGGCCGAACCAAGATATAAATCAGTTTGCACATCCTCTTCTCTTATCTCTTATATTTCCAAAGCATTTATGTTTGAATGTTTGTCAATTGATTTATAACTCACTTCTATTATACAAGTTGAATTTACTGAATTGCAAAAGATTTTCAAAGAATCTAAATTTTTATACTTCACCCAATTCACCCCCCCTCTTGGGTTCACCCAATAGTGAAAATCTCAGGTGTTCTGGGGACTGGTCATAGGTCAAAGCATTAGGCCGAATCAGTATAAATTGCTCTGTGTCTGTTTCCTTTTCTTGTCTCTGTTTTATTTGTGCTCGTGTGGTTCGCGAAAAGAATTTAAGATAACCTATTCACCCCCTCTAGGTGATATTCCACCTTCAACATTTTTTAGGACTCTAGGAGAATATATTATAAAGAGCAAGCCTAAAAAGAATACTCTCTATTTGGAAGGAAAGAGAGAAGCAAAACATCCAGAATAAATAGAAGTGTGGTCTTGCAAGCTCAAGATTTGGATTTTGATATGTGGGCCATGAGGAATTAATGAAGCAAAGGAATTCAAGCCCAGTGACACAGCACTCCCAGGGCAAGAAGAAATTAAATGACGTAAGAGAGGCTTTTGCCAAAGAAAAAAAAAAAGAAAAAAAGGGAAAAAAAAAGACTGAGACTGAGAAACGAAAGGCGGCACTGGGAATTAAGAGAAGACAAACCCGATAAGAGAGGAGGTGAGACGGAGAACAAAGACCTTCACCTTCGCCTTCATTCTTCATCCTCACTACCGACATCCTTTAACTTCACCGTCGCCAGTGAGCTTTGTCCATCACCACGCCGTCACCTCCATTCCATCGACCTACTCGTTATGTCACTATCAGACCACCATTCTCTTCATCACCTGACTCTCACCAACGCTGGAAATCTATTGCCTTCCACCATTCCACTCTCTCACGCCACCATCGTCCTCAATCACTGCCGTCAGCATGGTTGTTAAAATGCCGTTCCAAAACGTTGGAACGGACGTTTTGACATTTTTCACCGGAAAAACGTTCTAAATTATAGGTTGAAACGCTTTTGGTGGTGAGATGGTTGAGACATCGTGCTTGAACGGCAGAAACATTGAAACGGCGTGGTAGCCGTTCTGAAATTGCCGGTGAAAATTGAGGGTGTTTTCGTAATATCCCCTTTTCCTGTCCCAAATTAAACCTAGTCGTCGAGTTTCCTCTTCTTCAATAGATGCTTCGCTTTGTTCAGTTTGAGTTCTTCTTCATCCACCGACTGATCGACCACCGTAGCACTCCGGCTTTTGCAACTCCAAGTCTCCAAGTTTCAGTTCTTCACTTCTTCAATCAACGTTGGACGGCGAGTCCGCGGCTTCAATTCTTCAATTCTTCTTCTTTTGTTCTTCATCGACTGTAGGTGGACAAGTGCTGGACGGTGACGTTGCTGGATTGCTGGGTAGTGGGTATTTTTTCTGTCTTTAAATCATCTGTTCCTTACTTTCCTTTCCTTTGCTGGGTTTTTTCTGGCCGAGTGCTGATTAAATCATCTAGCCGAGTGCTGAACTGCTAATTAAATCATCTTCTCATGTGCGTGTAAATATGAGAACATTGAAGAATTGAGGAACTTGAATGATTTGGATATTCCTGAATTTCTTAGTGGGGGAGGGAATGAAGAAGATGATATTGACATTGACTTTAACTCTGATGACTTAAATTAGAGATGTTGATTTTAATATGTATTTTATGATGATTGATGATTGAGTTTTTGAACTTAAATTTGTGATGTTTTTAATGTATTGGTGTGTTTTAGTTTTATATATGTTGGATTTTATTTTTTTTGTAGTACATAGTAAACTCTTACATTTTGTTTTACGTTTCCGTTTTTACGTTTTTGCTCACCCTTATCGTTTCAACGTTGACACTACGTTTTAACAACACTGGCCGTCAGTTTAGTCATCTTTTTGCCATAATCACTGATGTGGCTCTTCTCCATTTTTCCCCTCTCTCAACCACCAATATCTCATTCTTCATCATTCATTTGTCATTTAATCAGTAATTATCCATGGCTGAATGTTGGCACTATGCTTACAAATTAATGGCTGATTCCCTTACTTCTTGGTCGTGGACATTTATGCTTGCGCTCAATGGACTATATAGGGGAGTTTTTCTATCTTTCCATTAGTCTATAGTTATATATTTAAATTGCCTAGTTTTAGGAATTATTGTATATGATTTTGGAACAGTTTAATGTTAATTGCCTCTGTTGGTTTGCTAATTGCAGTTGAGATTGGATTTTGTAGTGTGAAGATCATATGTGTTTGAATTTTTTTATGGTTGCAGTGAAGCTATGTTGATTAGCGCCATATTGTCTAGTTAATGTGGTTGATTTGTACCCTTGAGGGGCTGGTTACCACTCATTTAAGAAGACTCATATTGCATTATTCCAATTTTAATTGCACATTAAGTGGTTTTAAACAATATTTCAAGAGGTAGTGGTTACCTGTGGTTGTAGGAGCTACTATTAATTGGGAATATTGGACTCAAGAGGTATCTTAAGGTTTTTCTTATTAAGGCTTAATGAAGTTTTGACTCCGATACATTTTTGAGCTAAGAGAGCCACTTTCTTCATTAGCAATAGCATCCATCATTAAATCCTTTTAATCCAAAACATTCTTCATTATTTTCCAAAATACCAAAAAGATTAGAATTATTTTCTTTATATTTTTATAAATTTTAGTTTAGAGAAAACCAATTTCAAAACCCCTTTTCTAACGATGTTTTTAGCACTTAGTTTAACCTAGGGAATTCCAAATAAAAAGCTCCTTGATAAGAGAACGATCCCGAGTTGTTTACACTATATTGCATATTAATTCGTGGTAAATAGTGAGTTGACCCAAGGCGACTAAGGTTTTGTCCAATCAGTTACAATTTGTTTTTGACCGTCTGACACATCAAAGCAAGACTCAACAATCATGGGAAGCTTGGGGTTATACCACGTTTATAGTGTTTGATTGAATGATAAAAATATGTTTTAATGTTCTAAACATAATAATGACTTGGTATTAATTGTTTCTTTTTTGTGCAGAAATGGATATGATGTTGCTAGTTAGGGGAAGCTCTAAATGAAAGCATGGGTGTTGGAATGGAGCGAGCGGATTTTTAGGCATAAATGGACAAATCTTTGCTGAGCATGTAAACAGAGTTTTATGAACTCTTGATACATGTAGGCAGGTAGAATTTCTCTCCTTTGCCGCAATTTAGCCCGATCAATTCAAGTGGACACTTTCAAGGATGATAGAGTATGTTACCCATTTAATTTGCTGAAAATTGAAAAGTGAATGATGTCTTCATAAGTTAAAGGGTAAACTGCTCATAAGTCAAGATATGCGAAAACTCAACTAAACAATATGGTTTATTTGTGTTTTGATTTTTTTGAGTTTCTTTTAGAATACTTCTTTTGATATCTTTTACGTCAGAGTGGTTCTGAAAGTGAAGCTGGCTTAAGCTGAAGCTTTAACTTTCTTTAATGGCTTTATTGTGATTGATCAATATATTATTTCACTCTTAGTATATATTATCTTTTCCATGGTATATTGTATTGAAAACTGTTATTGGTTTTGTATTTTCAGGTTTTGATTTTGAAATAAGTTATATATCTTTCTATTTTGCAGTTAATGAGGAATCCATCAACCCCTCAACGCTGTGAGGAAATCATCCAAGAATTTACATTTCAGTTCATTTGAATGCTATTAAGCAGAATCTTACTCTGAAAGTCATTAAAGACAAATGTATTCTCTAATTGTAAAGGGAATTAGTAAGTGATTATTATATTGATAATTTGCTGGGAATATTTTTTATTATATTTTGGCCAATATTTCTTGTGATGTTGATGTATGTAAACTGTGGGTGGTATAATAAATATTTGAGTTTTTCCTTTGTGTCCATCCATAGCCACCTAAGACTCTCCTCTCACGTTTTAGGGAATCTACAGTGAACTCTATATGCATAATGTATCCCAATATATATATAGATAATGGAATCTTTTTCCAACATTCTTATTTGCATGTCGTCCAATTAAACTTAAATGGAGGATTTGATTCCACAAGACCAGTGAATGACGACCATGATGTAAGACATAGTAAATTCTTGAAGCTATTAGGATGGATCTCTTTGATGTCTTATTTCAAGTTCTCCACATATATCAATTGTTTTTAAAAAATGGTAGAGCTCTAAAAATCAATTTAAAATTCGTTACGTACTCCATCTCCAAATTTTAATCAATATATATACATCTTGCATTTCAACATTTCCTTGCATCAAATCAAAGGTGTTACAACTTTTATCTAGGCTCAAGCCATGCCTATCGCTCTTAGCATAAGGGAGCTATTGGGTTGTGCTAAAATTGGTAGTGGAAAAATTGCATCTTTCACCATTCCTATGATAGAGGTATGAGCTCTTTATACTTAGGATGTTTATCTAATTCTGTATTGTTTTCCTTATATATCGTGTGGTGACAATCAAGCAAATAACAAATTTCATGACCACCCTTTTCTTGTGATATTTAATTTCATCCCTGTTTTATTTTGTAGCATTGCTTGTCTCAAGCTCCAATTTGGCGTGGGGATGGTCCTTTATGTTAGTATTTAGGTGTCCTAGAGACAATCTGCAAGGACAGATCAACACCATTTCTACGTTATAGTATTTCATTATTAATAAATGAGCATATTTTATCTTTATCATATTTATGTCTCGCCTTTATTTTAAGGTAAATATGTGTTTGACGATAAAAGCCCTAGGAATAGAACATGTGTTATTCTTGAGGATCAATGATAGAGATCATGATCATGAGGACTCGAGAACAATGGATATCTATTGCCTAAAACTTGTTCCTAGTCTTGAATCACCAACAAAGGGTATTGGTGATCTCAATAAGACTAGTACGACATCGTCTACTTGTATAGAGATACAAGGTAGGGACCTTATGGAATGCAGGCATGGAGATGCCTTAGCAGATGTCGTGGGTAGATCTGTTAGAGAACAAATAGTACCGAACTAACCCACCGAGAGACTCCACAAAGATTTATTGTACAGAGTATCATTGGATATGTAAAGTCTCTCATCGTTTGGTACTACAGATCATCCTAGACTTAAGGATGTCATCAAACACTATGTCCTAGGGTTATACTTTGATTGTACAACTCTATCCACCTGAAAATAGGGAGAACAGTGTACTCTTGGGTGTAACTTGAATCCATGAGTATAGATGGACATGCTGAGAGGACTCACAGTCCCCTACAAGGGATTAGTCATTCACAAGACCAGTAGAGCTTGGATAGCTTTTAATTAACTCGAGAGTCTGTGCACACAGCAAATGATCACGAAGAGTCATGATCCCTTACAGAGTTAATATAAGAAGATTCCTGGTTCTGTGAAATAGCTACATTTAGTCAATTAAGAGAGATGATACTCTATCTTTGCTCTCGACTAAATGTGAATGACGATGTGAGGGATGATGCCTCGGGGTATCCAAATATGAAAGGTAGATCACTTGATCAACTCAATTAGTTAAAGGCAGCAGAGCATTGCTAGTGTCTTATGAGGTCATTAGATAAATTAGGCTCGTTAAAAGGGTTTTTAATTGGTCCGAGTTTATTTATGTCGGTGACTAATTGGGCCTAATGGGTCACACGTAAAAGGTTATTCCCGATTGTTTAAAATTAGCAAACTTGGGACAATAATTGTTATTGAGCTTTATCAAGAGTAAATGTGTATTTGGGTTGGAGTGGGACTCCAAGCCCAATGAGGAGAAATTGCCGTCATATATGGTGTCCCTAGTGGGAAATCGGTTTCTCCACAAAAGGGCCCAAGTGTGTTGGAAGACCCAACGAGGTCTTAGGCCAAGTTGAATTTGGAATTCAAATTTTGAATTTAAGCTTGAATTTTAAATTTGAATTTAAATTCAAGAGATTAGGTTATAAAAGATAATTCTGAATTATCTAATATATATATATATATATATATATATTAAGATACAATAATGATTGGATAAAGATAGGAGAAATAATAAATGATGATTGATTGAAATGATTTTGAACTTTAGTTTAAGAGATGAATGTGATTCATCATCTTAAATTATTATTCAATCAAAATATGAATTTGATTCATTATGATTTGGATTTTCCAAATTAAGTTTGGATTGGGCCTTTCTTGTGAGCACTTAAATTAAGGTTAGACTCTTATAAAGTGCTGATTTTTTATGTGCCCTTTTTATGGACGTTTTTTGAAGGAAAAATGAAATAAATATAATCCATGATCTTAAATGATTGATTCAATCAATCGATCAAGATATGAATGTGATTCATCATCTTAAATTCAATCAATCAATCAAGATATGAATTCAATTCATTGTGATTTGGATTTTCCAATTCAAGCTTGGATTGGGCTTTTCTTGTGAGCACTTAAATTAGGGTTAGACTCTTATAAAGTGCTGATTTTTGGTGTGCCTTTTTCTTGCACATTTTGCTGAGAGAAAAACAAGATCCTTATGCTCTCTAAATTTTGGTCTTTACCAAAGGTTTAGAGAGCAAAAGGCATCATCCATAGAAAGGCAAGGTTCCAATGATCTTGCTCCTCCTATCTTTAACCTGATCCTAAGAAACGATCATCTTCTTGAAAAGATAAAAACCCAAGGAAACCACAACTCAACCTTGTCTTCGCCTAGCAAGCATCCAAGGAGTGGGAGGTTTCAAGAGAAGGAGTTCTCATTGCAATTGGGGATAGCCGTGTGGATCAACGTTAGAGGACATCAACAACCTTGAAGTCTTCTAGTGATCTAAGGTATTCTAATCTCCAATAATCGTTTCATCAAATTATCCTAAACCCCAATAGTTGTTTTAACGAGTAATCCTAAAACTCGTGAGTATTATAAATTGTTATGAATTCTCATGAGTACCGTAAAGAGTTACGGATTAATAATTATTAACTAATTAGCGTAATGAGTTAAGGTTAATAATTCATGAGGACCGTAAAGTGTTACGGGTTTCCGCATCGATTAAACAAATTTTTGTTTTTAACCTCATGAAACTTTGCATGAAAGTCATGTAATAGGCAAAATTAACCAACACTTTAGCGTTTGTTTTGGGTCCTAAAAGAATTAAAGCTGAAGAGTCAGCCTCCGGAAAAGAACATGTAAATGAGAAAGAAGTTGTTTGAATCAGATGCCACAGTCCGCTGTTTTTTTTTAAAGCAATTAGAAGTGTAAAGCTGAGAATATAAGTTTATATTGGATTTCTTGGGACAGAGATTACATCCTTCTTAACTTATCTATTCTTTAGAAAAACATTCAGGTGCTATGTTTATTGACGGGACATAAATGCTTTGAAAAACAGGACAAGCTGTTATTAGTGATACGAACATGCTTTCTCAAGATCTCTAAGAAAAGGGAACAAGAACTTGAAACTTGGGAAGCAGATCTAAAAAGGAGAGAGCAGGTTAGCATCCCTGTTTTTTGAAGTCACAGGGATGCTTTCCCTATCATTGGCCATGACCTAGCCAACGAGATACCAGCTCCTACCTAGAGACTACAATATTTGGCATTTCCAAGTTGGTTAGGTATGGAAGTAGTGACTGTTTTGCATCCTGAAGTTGTGCCTTTGCTATTTTACACGTGAACAAGATTGCTGAAGAATCTGCAAAAGAAAAGTAAGGCAATTGATGAAGTATCCTTCTGCTGCTAATGAATTCTTCCAGAGATTTGTTGTTCTAAAATTGGTTGACCATTTTTATGGGAGATCTTTGCCAACAAGTTCAGTGAGGAACAAACCTAGAGGATAAGTGACTCTGTGGTTGGCTAGTCTGGACTCCGCATGGGGTGAGATTCAGGTTGAACATAATGTTCTACCAACATTGGCTTCGATCAGTTTCAGACTTGGTACACTTGGTAACCCCTGCTTCTCTTTCCAATCATGAGTTTACTTTCCATATAGGCAACGATTCTCCCGACACCGTTAGGGTTGATTGAGTTTATTAGCAACAGTTTCCTATGAAAGCTGAATTCTATTTGAAAATTGGTTTTACATTGAGAATCCTCATGTAAAGAAAATATCTGTTGTTTGCATCAAAGTTTCCTAGTCCATAATGCTTTTATTGTGTCTGAATGGGCAAAATATATTAATTACTACTTGGCTATATCTTGTCCAGTCTTTCGGAAACTTTGATCATTCTATTAGGCATGCTATTTATTTTTCTATTATCTGATTGACATTGATGTGTTAAAAGCGTGAACTTTATTCATGGGATATGATGAGTCGACTATTCAGACAACAGTCTTTCATGCTTTAGAGATCTCATTGTAGTCTACATAAATAAAGCATCCCAAAGGATTGACACTTTTGCGAATCGCATCGAATCTTTTAAGCACGTCGCAAGTGTATATATTCTTTCGTGTTTTAGGCACGCTATTGTAGGCAACAAAAATAAAGCATCCTAAACGATTCACACAAGTATAGAATACGTTTATTTATGAAGTATAAATTTAGGAAGAGACGTTGGAGCACTTTGGTAATACATGCTGAGGAGGAGCTAGAAGAGACATTTTGGGTTTTTGACAAAGATCAGAATGGATTCATTTCTGCTGTCAAGGTCCGCCATGTGATGGCCAATCTTGGGGAGACACTTACCGATGAAGAAGCTGGAGAGATTATTCGAGAGCCTGATATTGATGGTGATGGCCAACTGAATTACGAGGAGTTTGTTAAGGTGATGATGGCTAAGTGAGATCCATGCATCTCCATCAAAAACTATGACTGTAAAGAAGAGACAGAAGAAGGGCGACATGGTTGACTTTTCTTTGTTTGATGGTTCTGAGGACATGTATGTAGTGCTAAGCTATTTATTTTGGTTGAATGGTGTCTGCACTCTGTCTTGTGACTATCTGATAAGTTAATGGTTCTTTCACTCTCATTTTCGATCTATCAATAATTTGTTCAACTCTTGAGTATGTTTTAAATGCAGTGGAAGTTGATGAATAAGCTATATATTTATTACATTGCAATGGCCTACTAGTTGCCTAGAAATGTCTCAAATTTTTCAATAATATTTTGTCTTAATTATGTAAAGATTTTTATTAAAAATTTAAAATTGAATGACATCAACTACAATCCTTTCAAAATTTTCTTTCTGGCATCTATTTTCTTCTTGTCTGCCTGAACTCTTGCTGCTCCAGTTTCCTTCTTTTTGTGGTATTGGTGCAAAGCGAACTACATGTTGGTTAATTTTGCCTATTACATGACTTTCATGCAAAGTTTCATGAGGTTGAAAACAAAAAATTTGTTTAATCGATGCGGAAACCCGTAACTCTTTACGGTCCTCATGAATTATTAACCTTAACTCATTACTCTAATTAGTTAATAATTATTAATCCGTAACTCTTTACGGTACTCATGAGAATTCATAACAATTTATAATACTCATGAGTTTTAGGATTACTCGTTAAAACAACTATTGGGGTTTAGGATAATTTGATGAAATGATTATTGGAGATTAGAATACCTTAGATCACTCAAGACTTCAAGGTTGTTGATGTCCTCTAACGTTGATCCACACAAATATATCCCCCGATTGCAATGAGAACTCCTTTTCTTGAAACCTCCCACTCCTTGGAAGCTTGCCAGGCGAAGACAAGGTTGAGTTGTGGTTTCCTTGGGTTTTTATCTATTCAAGAAGATGATGGTTTCTTAGGATCAGGTTAAAGATAGGAGGAGTAAGATCATTGGAACCTTGTCTTTCTATGGATGGTGCCTTTTTCTCTCTAAACCTTTGGTAAAGACTGAAATTTAGAGAGCATAAGGATCTTGTTTTTCTCTCGAAAAAACGTGCAGGAAAAAAGGCACACCAAAAATCAGCACTTTATAAGAGTCTAACCCTAATTTAAGTGCTTACAAGAAAGGCCCAATCCAAGCTTGAATTGGACAATCCAAATCATAATGAATTGAATTCATATCTTGATTGATTGATTGAATTTAAGATGATGAATCACATTCATATCTTGATTGATTGTTTGAATCAATCATTTAAGATGATGGATTACATTTATTTCTTTTCTTCTTCAAAAAACGTCCATGAAAAGGGCACTTAAAAAATCATCACTTTATAAGAGTCTAAACCTAATTTAAGTGCTTACAAGAAAGATCCAATCAAACTTGATTTGGAAAATCCAAATCATAATGAATTAAATTCATATCTTGATTGAATAATAATTTAAGATGATGAATCACATTCATCTCTTAAACTAAAATTCAAAATCATTTCAATCAATCCTCATTTATTATTTCTCCTATCTTTATCCAATCATCATTGGATCTTTATATATATATATATATATATATTAGATAATTCAAAATTATCTTTTATAACCTAACCTCTTGAATTTAAATTCAAATTTAAAATTCAAACTTAAATTCAAAATTCGAATTCCAAATTCAACTTGGCCTAAGACCCCATTGGGTCTTCCAACACATTTGGGCCCTTTTGTGGAGAAACCGATTTCCCACTCGGGACACCATATATGATGTCATTTTCTCCTCATTAGGCTTGAGTCCCACTCCAACCCAAATACACATTTACTCTTGATAAAGCTCAATAACAATTATTGTCCCAAGTTTGCTAATTTTAAACAATCGGGAGTAACCTTTTGTGTGTGACCCATTAGGCCCAATTAGTCACTGACATAACTAAACTTGGACCAATTAAAACCCCTTTAACGGGCCCAATTTATTTAATGACCTCATAAGACACAAGCAATGCTCGCGGCCCCCGGAACTAATTGAGTTGATCAAGTGATCTACCTTTCACATTTGGATACCGTGCAAGCATCATCCCTCACATCGTCATTCACATTTAGTCGAGAGCAAAGATAGAGTATCATCTCTCTTAATTGACTAAATGTAGCTATTTCACGAACCGGAATCTTCTTATATTAACTCGTAAGGGATCATGACTCTTCATGATCATTTGTCAGGCACACGACTCTCGAGTTAATTAAAAGCTATCCAAGCTCTACCGGTCTTGTGAATGACTAATCCCTTGTAGGGGATCGTGAGTCCTCTCGGCATGTCCATCTATACCCATGCATTCGAGTTACACCCAAGAGTACACTGTTCTCCCCATTTTCAGGTGGATAGAGTTGTACGGTCAAAGTATAACCCTAGGACATAGTGTTCGATGACATCCTTAAGTCCAAGACGATCCACACTACCAAACGATGAGAGACTTTACATATCCAATGATACTCTCTACAATGAATCTTTGTGGAGTCTCTCGGTGGGTCGGTCGGTACTATCTCGTTCTCCTAACGATCTACTCACGACATCGCCTAAGGCATCTCCATGCCTCATTCCATGAGGTCCCTACCTTGTATCTCTATACAAGTAGACGATGTCGTACTAGTCTTATTGGGATCACCAATGCCCTTTCTTGGTGATTCAAGACTAGGAACAAGTTTTAGGCAATAGATATCCAAGGTGTTCTCGAGTCCTCATGATCATGATCTCTATCATTGATCCTCAAGAATAACACATGTTCTATTCCTAGGGCTTTTATCTTCAAACACATATTTACCTTAAAATAAAGGCGAGACATAAATATGATAAAGATAAAATATGCTCATTTATTAATAATGAAATACTATAACGTAGAAATGGTGCTGATCTGTTCTTACAGTTGTCCGTAAGACACCTAATTACTAACACTACAACAGCAGCATTTTGGTCTAGCATACTTAGTTTTCAAGCAGCATTTTGCCAGCTTGCTCATTTAGAGCTGACTCTAGAAATGGCTCTATCAATAGACACCTGACTACCTGTTTAAAATAAGAATTAGCATTAATATGAATAACAATCATATACAACGAGACACGCAAATTTAAACCATGACATTTTGATAACAAAAACAACGAATACAATGCACTTACAATAAGAACATGTTATAAACCGAGGGTAGATAATCAGCTTGAAGCCTTAAGAGTGAGAATATTCCCAGCACGATCCACGCAGCATATCTAATTTTTTAGCAGAGTTCACTTAATGACATTCATATGCTTAAATTACAAGTAAAAATGATACACAAATAGGAAGCAGTTCAGGCGGA
This sequence comes from Acacia acuminata, assembly GCA_019022655.1. Classification (NCBI taxonomy): domain Eukaryota; kingdom Viridiplantae; phylum Streptophyta; class Magnoliopsida; order Fabales; family Fabaceae; genus Acacia; species Acacia acuminata. The sequence goes on along the minus strand of JAFJYI010000028.1, from coordinate 2,201,569 downwards.
GGCAATACTAATCTCTAGCCATTCGTTGCAAGCTTAACCCTCCAATAAATTCCTTTCCTCTCAAACATTGGCAATAATCTCACCATCTTCACATCATGATTTTGTTATTTGATTTCTTTATAACTATGGCACTTTACGAATAGGTTGAGACCAGAGGTTCAAGAGAAGTTTGAAAAATGTAGCCTTTGAGTAGGGTTAAAGGATTTAAACAAGCTTAAAGTTAAATAAAACTTAATACATATAATTTAATACATCTAAATAAAATTTAATTCAAAAAAGTATTACTTGAAATCCTTACTATAAACAATGAACCCACCAATAATACTCTAAAGAAGAACACAACAATTTAGCATAACCGAATTAATAATGAAAATTGAACAATATAAGAACACTCACAATACATTACTCATCACTCAAAATGAAAGAGACACTAACCAACAGTAGTCTCTGTAGGGACTAATCACTGATACATACCCATTTTGATTGATTTTCTCGGGTTCTCCTCTTTTTGTGTGTGTGTGTGTGTGTTTTGGGGGGGGGGAATAACAAGCGTAGCACATCTTGTGTCACTGGATTAAAATTTTCTTTAGTTCATTGAACTACCACCACTGGTATGAATTATGTGGCCTTCTCAGACTGGCCCCACCATGTTTTTCTCCGTCACTGATCACTAGCATTATATAAAACCATATAAGATCTCATTGACTTCATTGCTCCAAAGCGCCCTTGGATTGACAAGGAAATGTGGCCCAACCCCTTTCCTAAAATTTTTATATCAAAAAAAAAAAAAAAAAAAAAAATTACCATGGCAGCTGAAAAATCTGACATTTTTAATGCTGAAGCTTTGCCACTCCTTAACGAACAAACGTCTTGTTATAAGGACAATTTTTATTAATATCATATTTAATCACGATTTATAATTAATGCATTGTCAGTAATTTTACTAGTACTAAATATAAGGATATATTATTAGTAGTTCCTGTTTCGACCCAATGTTCTCACTTGGACGAATGGTCCCCAATCAATCAATTGAATAATACCCTGAGATTGATGGATCAAATTTTAATGAAATAAAAAAATTTAAACTCATAAAACTTTATGGTTATGAATTATTGAGATGAGATTGTGTATCTTCGTTTAGGAAACCTAATATATTTGTTGCTATATGTAGTAGTTGACGAGTGGTCCTGATCAATGTTCTTTTGTATAAATGTTTAAGGTGCAAAAATTGGAGCAAAAACATCCGGACCTTTAAATATAACCTAACACCAGTTAAATATAGATATATAAAAATATTGTGGGTCTCACCTGAAAGGTAACGGTGTCAGGTTATATTTTAACCTTTTTTTTTTTTTTTTTTGCTTCCATTTTTAATATTGATGGATATTTTTGCACCTACGAAAAAACATATAATATTGGATATACTTTAAGTAGAAACTTATAGGTATTTTTACTCCTTAACCATTTTATAAATCACCATCAATTAACGTCTCTACATATAAAATGCGCAAAGATAAAACTTAACCTCTTCACATTCTCGTTACCCTTGTGGTTGTGGGGGAAAAGGCCTCGGGTTTTGACTTTCTCTTTCCTCCAAAAATTATATAAATCTGTCACCAAGCTAATTAAGCTTACCACCTCACTACCCTCATTTCACCATTTACCTCATTGTTCTCTCATACGCTTATATGGCAGCAGAAAAGACTAAACCCTCTGATCATTCTGATCTTCTCAAGGCGCACTTCTATGAAGATGAAGACCACCTATCAGAAGAATGCAAGAATGTAGCAGGCCATATAACGGAGCAGCCCATTACAACTAAGAGGCCCAACCGTATCAAGAAGAGCTCAGCGTACTTGAAGGATTATTCTCAGTAATATTGGGTCAAACCTGCACAACCATAAATTTAGCATAAAGATGTCATTTCAATTCAAATAAACTAAATCCTAGGAAGTTTATTATTTCAATCCCTGTTAGTAGGAATAGTTGTTCCTTTAATTCAGTAATTTAAATTTCTAAATTAGGATTTGTATTTTCTTTAAATAGCCTATGTTGGGCCAGAATAATGACATGAGTGATTTGACAAAGTTCTTATCTTCCTCTCTTCTTCCAATTCCTCCTATCCCCATCCAATCTCCCTACAATTTGGTGCTTTCATTCCCGAACCCAATCACGGCTGAAAAGAAACGCATGGCCCAAATGCAAGATCAATTAAACGCTGTGCAACAACAGCAAACCACAGCCAATGAGCATCAACAGGCTTATTTTGGCCAAATGCAGCGTAGCAATGATGAAAAATTTAACACCCTCATGGAGCGTTTTCAACAATTCATTGAAACACAAAGAGCTAATCAGTCACCACAATCCAATCCTGGCGTCTTAGGACCTGGACCAACGCGTACAGACCCTCCTCGACCCAAACCACTTCGTTTAGACTTCCCACGCTATGGCCAGGGAGATCCTACAGATTGGTTATTTGCAGTAGATCAATACTGTGAGTATTATAGTATTTCTGAACCTGAACGCCTTCGCATTGCATGCTTTCATCTCGACGCACCAGGATCAAGTTGGTATCGCAACTTATCTCGTGATGGTCTTATCACAAATTGGGGAGACTTTCGAACGCCTATTATAAGCCGATATGGACCTACCGTCTATGATGACCCAAATGCGGACTATGCGGACTTTCACAAACAGAACCGTCCGTGAGTACCAAACAGCATTTGAACTCTTATCCAGCCGAGTTACAGGAATACCTGACAACCTCAGAAAGAGTATGTTCATCTCAGGTCTCAAACCAAAAGTCCGAAGTGACGTACAAGCCCACTTACCTGCAACATTTCATGCTGCGTGGGGTTTAGCACAAAACTATTCAGAGGCAGATGAACGTTAGTCTCGTTGGGCACGACGTAACCAACCAAATTCTGCTTCGTCACAACCCAAGCTAACGACTCCCAGCTCAGCATCAGTGCCTATCCGACGGCTATCCCCAACAGAAATGCTTGCGAGAAGAGAAAAAGGATTATGCTATAATTGTGATGAAAAATATGCCTTTGGGCACAAATGCAAACCAGGCTCCACGTTTTTATACATGGTTGTTGATGATCATGAGGAGATAGCGCATACACAAGAAACCGATGAGGAAGCTCACACTGAATCACCCCCCTTTCCAAAAATAAGTTTCAATGCTCTTTTTGACCACCGCTCGTCCAAAGCATTCCGCCTCACAGGTCAAGTTCACGATTCCCCAGTACAAATTCTGGTTGACAGCGGTAGTAACCACAATTTCATCATAGCACGTACCGCCAAACATTTGAACTTACCAATACAGTCCATTACACCATTTCAGGTCCAAGTCAGAAATGGCGACAACCTATTCTGCAAAGAGTTATGTGCAACAGTTCCCCTAGCTTTACAAGGTCAATATAATTTCAAAATTGATTTCTATGTCCTCGACCTACAAGGTGCCGACGTTGTTCTAGGCATACAATGGTTATCTACTTTGGGGCCAGTAATCACCGACTACAAAACAATGACCATGAGTTTTTACCACAATGACAAACCCATTACGCTTAGAGGTAATTCTTGTCTTACTCCAGGCCCAATCACAAACTCCTTGCTCCACAAAATCATTGCTCAAGAACCCATACCAAACCCAAACTCCACCGAATCCGAAACCGACGTGATCCCACCAAACATCTCAACCATTTTAGATAATTACAAAGATGTTTTCATTACTCCTACCCAACTCCCTCCTCATAGGCCCACAAACCACCACATCAATCTCATACCAAACACAAAACCTATCCAAGTCTGACCCTACCGCTATCCCCACTACCAGAAAAATGAAATTGAAAAACTTGTTTCTGAGATGCTAAAAGATGGCATAATCCGTCCCAGTCATTCGGCCTACAGCTCACCCGTACTCCTAGTTAAAAAGAAAGATGGATCTTAGCGCTTTTGTGTAGACTATAGAGCACTAAATGCTGTGACAGTACAAGACAAATTCCCAATACCCACAATTGATGAGCTTTTGGATGAATTAAATGGGGCAACAATTTTTTCTAAGCTAGATCTATGATCTGGATACCATCAAATTCTTATGCATCCTGAGGATATTCACAAAACTTCCTTCAGAACCCACCATGGTCATTATGAGTTCTTAGTTATGCCTTTTGGGCTAAACAATGCACCCTCTACATTCCAAGCAACAATGAATGAGGTGTTTGCATCTTTCCTAAGGCGATTTGTAGTCATTTTTTTATGATATACTCATCTACAGCCACACGGAAAGGGATCATGAAAACCATCTAAAGCTGGTATTATCTACCTTGAGAAACCACTGCTTCTTTGCAAAACGCTCTAAGTGTCTATTCGCCAAAGCCTCCATACACTTTTTGGGTCACGTAATCTCTGGTGGAGGATTATCTCCAGACCCTGAGAAGATCAACTCAATTAAAACCTGGACGACCCCACTACAGTGACTCAGGTACGTGCATTCCTAGGTCTGGCAGGGTACTATCGGCGGTTTATTAAACATTTTGCTACAATTGCGGCACCACTCAGTGATCTGCTCACCAAGAAAGGATTTTCATGGGGTACCTAAGAGAATGGTGCATTTAATCAATTAAAGACCCTCCTCACACAGGCTCCTCTACTTATCTTGCTGGATTTTTCCTTACCATTTATTGTGGAAGCTGATGCATCAGGTGTCGGGATAGGGGCAGTACTCATGCAAAAGAATCAGCCTATTGTATTTTACAGTCGCAAATTATCTCCTACTATGCAACAAAAATCGACTTACATTAGAGAAATGTATGCAATAACTAGTGTTGTGGCTAAGTGGTGTCAATACCTATTGGGTGCTACTTTTGAGATTCGTACAGATCATAAAAGCCTATATCACCTAATGAGCCAACTTGTCCAAACTCCAGAACAACAACAATTTTTATCACAGCTCCTAGGGTTCTCATAAACCATTGTTTATAAATAAGGCAAAACAAATACTGTGGCAGATGCTTTATCCAGGTTTCCAGAAGGGTCAACCAATCTACCAATATCCCAGTTAGCAGCAATTACAGGACCAACATGCAGCATCACAGAAATTTTGAAACAAGAAATCACAGCAGACGCCTATGCTATTCAAATCATTCAAGGACTTATTACGGATCCACACAAATGGGGGGAATGGAGAATGAAAAATAATCTGTTATTTCATAAATCTAGAATCTTCATACCTGCAGGGTCTTCGCTGAAGGCAATATTATTGCAAGAATTCCACGGCTCTTTTCTGGGTGGTCACTTCGGAGCTCAAAACACCTTCCTACGCCTCAACAAAGCTTTTACCTGGAAAGGAATGAAGAGTGATGTTAAGCATTTTGTCAAAGAATGTGAGACTTGTTAGAAAATTAAACCTCCAAATCATTCACCATATGGCTTACTCCAACCTATTGTCCCTCCGACAACTATCTGGACAGATTTGAGCATGGACTTCATAACACATTTGCCTAACTCTAACGGCTTTTCAGTTATTTTTCTGGTTGTTGACAGGTTATCAAAAGGAGCTCATTTTATTCCCCTACCTTCACATTACACGACAGCAAAATCGCCAAAGTATTCTAGGATTCAAAGAGGGAAACTACATGGTTTTCCCCGTACCATCATCTCGAGACCAAGATCCAATCTTCCTCAAGACACCTTCGGCAAACACTTTTCCAGTTGCAGGGAACCTCACTGCGTTATAGCTCATCTTATCATCCACAAAGCGATGGTCAAACAGAAAGAGTAAATAGGTGTTTGGAACAATACCTTAGAGCTTATGTTCATGACCACCCGCATACATGGTCGAAGATCCTAAGCTTTGCAGAATTCCACTTCAATACATCTTTCAACCGATCCACAAGTTTTACGCCATTCGAAATCACCTTCGGTATTCCTCCGCCAAATCTCTTGTCTTACCGTCTCGGCGGCAACTTGGAAGCGAGTAGACACGGTCTATCGGCAAGAAACAAAATCATGAGTAGTTTAAAACAATCTTCACCGAGCACAGGATACCATGAAAGCTTATAGTGACAAAAAATGGAAAGAAATGGAATTCAACGAAGGGGATCTGGTCTTACTCAAGCTACAGCCATACTGTCAACAATCCGTCCTCCGATGGAGTTCACAGAAGCTATCCCTCCGTTACTAAGGACCCTTCAAAATCTTGGAAAGGATCGGCGCAGTATCTTAGAAACTACAATTACCCGAGACTTCTCTCATCCATCCAGTCTTCCACGTTTCACTACTAAGGCCATTCATCTCACCCACCTGCTTTAAAGTTCATCCTTTACCGGAGAAGTCACAGGCGAATAAACCACTTCATGAGGCTGTAGCCATCTTGGGTGCAAGGGAAGTATGGAAACACGGACGGAAAGTGAAAGAGCTGCTAATACAGTAGTCTGATAGTATGCCGGAAGACGCAACTTGGGAGGAAGCACAGGTTATATCTCCGACGGCGGTCACCGATGACGAGACTGACTCTACGAAAAGCACTTGCTCGTCTTTACCAGAGCATCCGCCCACAGCTACCATGGTCGGACTCCCTCCACTCAGCGATAATGACACTGACAGACATCTGCATAGAGCACCACCAGACAACCATAAACAGACTGCCACACGACCTCCATCCATTGGTTCGAAATCTTTAACCACATCCATCCATGAGGACATGGATATTTTCGATGGGGAAGGGGATGTAGCAGGCCATATAACGGAGCAGCCCATTACAACTAAGAGGCCCAACCGTATCAAGAAGAGCCCAGCGTACTTGAAGGATTATTCTCAGTAATATTGGGTCAAACCTACACAACCATAAATTTAGCATAAAGATGTCATTTCAATTCAAATAAACTAAATCCTAGGAAGTTTGTTATTGCAATCCCTGTTAGTAGGAATAGTTGTTCCTTTAATTCAGTAATTTAAATTTCTAAATTAGGATATGTATTTTCTTTAAATAGCCTATGTTAGGCCAGAATAATGACATGAGTGATTTGACAAAATTCTTATCATCCTCTCTTCTTCCAATTCCTCCTATCCCCATCCAATCTCCCTACAAAGAACCTCATTGCTACGTTACCAAATGAAATGACTTGGATCGACATGCAACTCTATCAATACAAAGGTTTCTAGCTCTCCAAGAAGCATATTCAAGGAATTTTCAGTTTTCAGAATCATTACCAATCTCATGATACTGATATCATCCTTGCCACCTTCCCTAAATCTGGCACCACCTGGCTCAAAGCCCTTACCTTCAGTATTCTCAATCGTAAGACCTATGATCCGAATCCAAATCCAAATCCGACCAAAACTCACCATCCTCACCCTCTTTTCACTGCTAACCCTAATGAACTCGTACCCTTTTTAGAGTACTACGAAGATCTCCTGAAGGCCACACCTTGCCTTGGCTCATTCTCGTCATCACCAAGGCTCTTTGCATGCCATGTCCCATATGTTTTGTTGCCAGAGTCTGTGAAGCAGTCCAGGTGTAAGATTGTATACTTGTGTAGAAACCCCAAGGATTTGTTTGTTTCGACATGGACGTTCGTGAACAAGTTATTAGAACCAGAAGCAACTCAACGGTTGCTTCCAATAGAGGATGCATTTGAGAAATTTTGTAAAGGACTGGTTGGTTATGGGCCATTTTGGGATCACATGTTGAGATACCACGAGCAAAGTTTGAAGAGTCCAGAGAAGGTAATGTTTCTGAGATTTGAGGAGCTGAAGAATGAGCCAGTCAAGGTTTTAAAGAACCTAGCTGAGTTTATGGGCTATGGTTTTTCTCAAGAGGAAGAAGATGGTAATGTTGTGGATGATATATTGAAGCTTTGTAGTTTTGAGAGTTTGAGTAATATGGAAGTGAACAAGACTGGTGGAAACTCTTGGCGAAAGATAGAGAATAAGGATGTTTTTAGACGTGGTGAAGTTGGAGACTGGAAGAATTTCCTCACATTTGATATGGTTGAACGTTTAAATGTTATTAGTGAAGAAAAGCTAGGGAAACATGACTTCAAGTTTTAGATTCTTATATGTTCCTTCGAACATCTAATCCACCAAAATTTGTCAAAGTTCAAATAAAACGCTTAAGGGCTGTGTTTATCATCACATTTTTAATAGGGATAAGGGTCTTAAATGCCATGGAAGTTTTCACTCAGGAACACCGGTAAGACGGAAGTTTTTTGGGACCAAAAGTGCCACGAAAGTTCACAAGACGTAGCAACTTTGCCCCGGAAGTATCATTTTTACCACGGAAGTTTTTGTTGAGGAGCAATTTTGCCCCGGAAGTTTTCGCTGAGGAGCAATTTTGCCCCGATAGTTGACACTAAGGAGCAATTTTGCCTCAGAAGTTTACAAAACATAGCAATTTTTCCCTTCTGTCCCCAAATATTAAATTTGACTATTAAATCAGTCAAAGACCACACATGTCATGCCTTGAAAAGGTCGAACTTGAAGTCGAGAGAAGGAGATCCTTCGATGTTGAAATCAAGGCGCTGAGAATTTGTGAAGCCGAACCGGTCAAAAGGATCGAAAGGTTTGTCACAAAACGCAAATGAAATGCAAAACGAGAAATGAATTGTTTCAAAAATTGGTTCAAGAAAAACAAATCAATAGTGATAATATTTACGTTTGTATAGACCGATCATTTGCTTAGATCATAAGTGATGCTTCCTTTGGGTTTTGTGACAGTCGAATTTTCAGTCCCTTTGACCAGTTCAACTTCACAGATTCTGGCCGTCTTGAGCTCAATATCTCAAGGATCTCCTTCTCTGGCTCCAAGTTTAACCTTTTCAAGGCATAACATGTGTGGTCTTTGACTGATTTAATAGTCAAATTTAATATTTTGAGACGAGGGCAAAATTGCTCCTTAGTGAAAACTTTCGGGGCAAAATTGCTCCTCGAAAAAACTTCCGGGGGCAAAATTTCTCCTCAAAAACTTATGTGGCATTTTTGGTCCAAAATAAACTTCCGTCTTACCAAATGCTCCCGAGTGAAAACTTCCATGGCATTTAAGACCCTTATCCCTTTTTATATTTCATAAAATTTTCATCTAAAAAGTACTTGTTTATTTTATTCTCTTTTTTGCTATAATATATTTTATGTAATGAATCATAAGTATCTACTATAGCATATTAATGACTAAGTATGATATGTTTTTCATTGGCATTGAGTGCTCTCTTGTACATTCCTTTGATTAATATTGCATTCATCTAGTCCATTTGCATTTCCTCATGCTAAGACTTTTGCTAGCTTAATTAGTGAAGATTGATTAATTCATCGATTCCAATTTAAGAATTTGAAAGTTTTCATTTGTATTTATTTAATTTTAAATTGATTAATGTTTTGCCCAAGAGTGCAAAAGTTTAAGTGTGAGTGAATTGAAAAATCTCTATTTTATTACATATTTTCATATTTTATTTAGGGATTTTGTCATGATTGTTGAATTTAAAATGCCCTTATTATGAGAAATTGATGTTAAGAGTAAATACACTAAATTAGAATTGAAAATGATAAAATTGTCAAAATAAAAGTAATTACTCTTAATTATTGATTTTTGAGATGATTTAATGTTGGTTTACTTCTTTTTTAATTGTAGGTTCTTGAAAAATTAGATTAAATCTGAAAACGGTAGTTTTGGCTTGAATTTCGAAATGACTGTTTAGTCCCACAAATTTGTAAAATAACAGCTTAATCCTAGTTGAGACTACAGCGTTTTGCATTAGAAATTGAGGTTTGATTATGAGTCTTCAAGATCGACAAATTTGACAAATTTGGGCAAAAAAAAAAAATCGACAAATTTGACAGAGGCGCCGCAAAACACACAGACCTCCATAGCTGAACCTTGAAGACCTTCCATCGCTATCACCTTCACGTTCTCTCATTCCATCCACCTCCGTTCTTCTCCATGGTGGGAGACCAGAAAACAGAGCACAGCCGCGAGAAGGACTAGAGGCCGCGGCAACATTTGACCACTTCTTCTTCTTCACTTTCATTCTCCACCGTCACCACCATCCTTCTTCACCACATCACTTCGTCCATTTTTTCCGGCGAGCCTCACCTTCACTTCCTTACCACCATCCTCTTGATGCATTGACTGAGAAGAAGGAGTCTCGATTTGGAAAGCAACTTCTAGATTTAACATCAGTCCCTGGTCCGTGGCTTTCTCCGATGATCGCTGGGTGTTTGAATATGAAAATAAATTTGGTTCTTGAAGCTTTTTCCATGAATTGCAGCACCTGAACCTCTCTTCTCCTAAAGCAAAGCATTGATTCTTGAGATTGGAGCTTCATAGGGAATGAAGAGTGTTTTACCATCTAATTTCTATGTTTAATCTTTTGTATTAGTTAAGTTATATGTTTAGAATTTAATTAATATATTAGACAGGATGTTTTGCATTGAGTTTCCTTGCATTTCTTGAGATGACTTGTGTATTTAGATTTTTGTGTTTTTTTGGTAATATCAAGGGTTTCTCTTTTGGATGGTTAAAGGGTAAAGATTTTTTATCTCTCCTAACAAGTGTACTTCTTGGGATTTGAACTTGCATGTTTTCTTCTCTTACGGAAGGTAAGGTCTCTTACCACCCCAACTAACAACTTATTGATAGATATATATTTTGGATTTTAATGTTATGTATTTTTGACACTTAAACTTCATTAGTAGTAATATCTTGTATATTAATTTGATTAAGCTTATACTTGGAGTTGCTATGAATATATAATTGTGATTGTAATGCAAAAGTACTTAATTAATTGTGCCATTGCATTTTATTGATTCAAACTGCTAGTGCTTAAATTGGGTTTTGGTTATAAGGATTAATTTTTTTCCAGTGTAAAGGAATTAATTCACCTAACTCAAGCAAGGTCCTTTGGGATTTTTTATTTTTTTTTTTTCAAACTAGCACACTTCCATTATCTTTTGAAGTAAGGAGAGATAAATTCATTGTTCTAGGAGGTTTTATCATATTTTCTAAGCAAATTTCTATTTTATCCATTTTTATTCCAAAAATCCAAAAATATTTATTTTTAAAGCATTTTTAGTTTAATTCCAATTTAGTTATTAGATAAAAATATCAATCTTTTTAGCTTGTTTTGTGCCAATCATGACACTTAGTTCCAAGTTAATTAATAAAAGACTTCTGAAGAGACGACTGGGATTACACCCTTTTTTGTGATCTTGGTTTAATTTTGAAGAAGCTACCAAGGCATAAGCCGACATGCTCCTTCAGTGGTGGATGATGTTGCCGGCAAGGAAGAAGACAAAGGTGGATGTGAGGAGGATGAAGATCGATCTCTCTGGGGTGGAAGCTCTCTATTTGATCTGGTCTCTTGCAGCGCTTCTGGTGTGTTAATGATGAGCTGGCGTAGGGATTAAAATGAAAATTTTAAAAAATTTGGAGCCATATTATGTAATTTTCTCTAGTCCCTTCTTTATTCATTTGCAATTTTCAGAAATTCTGGATTCTTTTATGTAACTTTCCCTAAAATTAGGTGTGCAAAGAAAATAACCCCAAATAACTTATATTCCAAAAATCATTCAACAAATGTAAATTATGAAATATATGACATTTCCCCCCTTTTTAACCTTAATTTCATGCAAACAACTTTAATCACAATTAATCCTAATTAATGCAATTTAAGTGAAAAAAAATAGTGATAAAATCCCCAAATATACCATGAAATAGATTATCAAAATGGGATTAGCATATCTGCTTTTAAGGCAGATAATTTACTCGCATTAAGTTAAAATGACGTAGTTTAATCTTCTTTTTTATAAATAAATTCTCCAGCGTAGTAGGTGATCAAGTAAATCTAAAAGTAGCATGCTAAGAAAATCATCACAACTAAACAGATCTAGGCAAGCTTGAATAGACAAAAGCAACAATCTAATACAGAATCAAATGAATATTTTACTGCTTAAGAGTGGAAAAGTATAAAAATATATATAAAGAAACCAGACAGTAAATTAAACGGAAATCACGGATGAGACAACGAACAAAAATCCATCACGAATGTGCAAAAAGAAAGTTGAATCAGAAGATTATCGGTAAGGATATCCTGGTAAACCAACATGATTGAAGACTTTCTCTCAAATCACACCAAGCACAGTTCAAGGGGAAGAGAGGGTAAAGGGGCACACACAGAGCGAAGACAAGTTGAGAATATATGGCGCTCAAGTGCCGGAGAATTTATTTATAAAAAAGAAGATCAAACTACATCATTTTAACTTAATGCAGAGAAAATTATCTGCCTTAAAAGCAGATATATTAATCCCTATCAAAATATGGTTCAATCAAATAACAAGGTAACACCATTCCTTTCACCCTTGCTATGTTTTCAGCTTTAAATATCTTTTTCTTGTTTTTATTCCCGTTTTTTGAGAAGCAATTCTAAATTGCTTTTACCACACTTAAATATTTCTAAATCTATCTTTCATATTCGAATCCATGAGTCAAACAGGTGAACCATGTTGTTCAAAACGATCCAAGTGAGACTGGGACTACGTCCCACGCGAATCAAGTGTTCTTCTAGTTGGTCAAGGGCAATGCTGAGATGACTGCACGTCTGCACTCCCCAAAGAATGACATAGGGCCTCAAAAGCCACATCAAGCAACCTCGCCCTCGGAAAGCCCAATCGGAAAAGTTCAAATTATGCCTGTATATGAAGCCATGCAAATAATTCACACATCTGTTCACTCGGGGGGTTGGTAATTTGTTGTAAATAATTATCATGATTGTATTTGTTAGTGTGAATATTTCAATTTATACTTTTATGTTCAACTTCCTGTACTTTTCATAATAAATTTGTGTTAACTTATATTTTCTTACTTTTGTCTTATTTATTAGCAATATTTTCAAATCCTCCTTTATGTTGTCAAAATATTAAATTGATTTATTTTTAAAGTATTTTTTCACTTTTTTTTTTAATTTACCATATTTCAACCTCTCTTTTTTATTAATTAATTTTTTAATGAAAGAACCATATATTTTTTAGAGGTATGTGTGTATATATATATTGAGAATGTTTATATATGTGTGTGTGGAATATATATGGGCGAGATGGTTATTTATCTCCATGAGATATATAGATATATAAATTTAAGTGGGACGATTATTCCGCACCAAAGCTTATATGTACATATAGTATATGATATATATGTATTGGTGAGAAGATTATTCTTCACCATGAGTATATGATATATGAAACAAAATATAAGTAAGACGATTATTCCTCACAATAAATTATATGATTATGACATATAGTATATGTAATAGTATACATGAGGGGTTTTTATTCCCCGCCAAGATTGATATTGAATGATTGGATTGATTGAAAGATTGTGGTTGAATATTTGATTATCATTATTTTTCCTTATTTGAGATATGGATTAAGTGAACCTTTACCATCATTATTGTGTGCAATTCAACACTTGAATTTTTATTATATTTATTTATTTTGAGAAAAGTCGTTTCTGTAAGACTCTATACAACTTTGCTTCCCTTCCGTGCACTTTGTTATTTATGTTTTCCCTGAGTCAGTGGTATTATGATGTATTGGTCAATGATTCCATGTTGTCAGGACTAGTATGATAGTATCAGAGTCAGAGTCATTGTGTTATGTAGTTAATGAAATAGCATGTGCATCCCCAAATTTAATTTTTGTGGATTTGTTATCTCATTGTGATTTTAATATAGAAGCTCAATAAGTTTCGTTATTGTAGTGAAAATGTTTATTCTAGGCTAAGTGGAATTATTTGACTTAGCCTGCATGTCGACCATGACTCGGATTTTGGGTGGTCACAATTTATGACCAAATGGAGTAATAAAATCAAGCAATGTAGTCGGAGAAGTGAGGGAGAGCATCGATGCTCTAGTCTTTTACGCACACGAGTGTCTCTCAAATCCTCGATATTATCATTATCATTGCGATGTTGGAGTAAAGACGAGATTCCAAGATTATGTATTTGTTTTGTTGCCTCATAGCCAACAAACGAACCCTCTCCGAGCCTCCTGCTAGAGATAGTTCATTATATTGCTTAAACCACCACCACCGTTAGTGAATGGCGCAGCCGAATATATGATAAAAAATATCGTGAACTTAACCTATCCGTCACCATTCTGGTGGAAAGATGCCGACGGTTTTGCCTTCTCTTTTCGTTTAATTCAACATTATATATATAAACCATGAACAATGTCACTACCTTCACTCCGTCAGTTTCATTAACTGTTCCCTCTATATATATATATATGCTTGTCACAGTATACATCTAATATATATAACCATGGCTTTAAAAAACTCTAAACCCTATGATGTTTTGCTTCACAAGTACCTCCATGAAGAAGAAGACTTCTCCAACAAGAATGCAAGGAGTTGATTGCCACCTTACCCACCGAAACTGGCTGGATTGGTTCACAGATTTATGGCTATCAAGATTTTTGGCTCACTGCGAAGCAATTGCAAGGAGTCTTAAAACTGTCAGAATCACTTCTAAGCTTGTGACTCTGATATCCTCCTCGTAACCTCACCAAAATCTGGCACCACTTGGCTAAAAGCCCTAACTTTTGCTATCCTCAACCATAAGACCCATTATCCAAACCCTAATTCAAACATGACCCAAACGTGTAACCCTCACCCTCTCCTCATTAATAACCCTCATGCTCTTGTACCCTTCTTGGAGTTTGAACTCTACCTCCAGAAAAACATGCCTGAATTGAGCTTGTTCTCGTCGTTAAGGCTCTTTTCGTGCCATCTCTCATACGTTTCATTGCCGGAGTCTGTGAAGCAGTCGAGGTGTAAGATGGTGTTATTGTGTAGAGACAATAAAGATCTATTTGTCTCTCTCTGGCACTTCACATATGGGTTAATACCCAAAAACCAAGAGTTCAATTGGACTGAGGATTGGTTTGACAAGTTTTGCCTAGGAGTGAGTGTTTATGGGCCAATTTGGGATCATGTGTTGGGATACTATAAGGAGAGTTTAGAGAGGCCAGAGAAGATAATGTTCTTGAGGTTTGAGGAACTCAAGGAAAAGCCAATTAGTGTTTTGAAGGATCTGGCGGAGTTTATAGCCTTTGGATTTTCTAAGGAGGAAGAGAATGGTAATGTTGTAAGTGATATATTGAAACTATGTAATTTTGAGAATTTGAGCAATTTAGAAGTAAAAAACAGAAGGATGGTGATCCAATTTTGAACCTTGACAACATACCACCTTTCACTACAAATCCACCAATAGCGAGTGAAGTTTCGGGATTCGTAGATGATGATTATGAAGACTATGCAGCTAGAAGTGATCATCACGAAGGAATATGGGAAAACACATAAAGTAAGATTTTCTAACATGTTATTTTGTCTATTTCTTTCATTTTAATATTAATGACAAAATAAATCGATTAAAATACAAGGGATTGCGTGGTTAAAACTTGCTGCAACTTGGGCTTCAAACACGTTAGAGACATTTCTGATCTATATAGACCGATCTGATAACAAATGGGATTTTTGAGACAGTCACCTCAACAACTTGTAAAAAGGAAAAAATACGTATATAAAATTTCTGAGACATTCACCTAGACATTTCTGTACATGTATACTTTGTTCCTGTAAGTGAATTGTTCGTTATTTGATTTGATTGAATGATTTATGTTAACATGTTCATAAATTTCCCTGCATATATTTTTGGTCAAGAGGAACCCTACTTGATGACATGAACGTGCTAAGAGACACACAACCCAAAGGTGGGACTCGATAAGGTGTTGTTTTTACGTAGTGTAGTGGTTTAGAAACACATGTTGAAATACTTACGAACTTGTGCACACCTTGTATGCAAGGTGTTATAATATGAAGCCTCTCAATTTACGTTATTCTATGTTTTGGGGGAATTAGCTAATTATTATTACCTGACGTCTGATAAGGTTTTGTTTTTATGTAGTGTACCCAGTTTTCTTTATTAACTGTTCTGGTTTTGTATCTAAAAGAGGATAAGGATACGGACAAAAAAACAAATCTAATTTGTATTTTGTAATATTGCAGACGAATTTAAGAAACTAGTCGTAGTAAATCATCGTTGCAACCGATAAATTTTAGATTATTAGATGTCTGTCTATTTAAACATTCGTTTGAAATATAAGGCAACTTTGGGTAAATGGTCATAGTTATTACACTTCCTTCTACAGTTGTGAACTAAAAGGGTCTTTGTAATTCGTCTTTGTAGGCTATATTCAAGGTCTCTATCTGTAATAACGGTTGTTTAAAATATACGACAGCTTTTAAAATGGTCGTACTTTTTATACTTACTAAGACTGATATAAATAAAAACTATCTTTGTAATCGGTCGTTATACAGAATATTAGACATCTATAACATAAAAACGGTCATTTAATATATACGACAGATTTAGTTAAATCTTCGTAGTTATTATACTTACTGCGATTGATATAAATAAAAATTGTCTTTGTAATGGGTCGTTATAAGCTATATATTTAATCAATTACGGAATATTCGACGTCTATAACTTGAAAATGGTCGTTTAATATAAACGACAGATTTAGTTAGTGGTCGTAGTTATTATACTTACTGCGACTGTTGAATTTAAATCTGTCTTTGAAATCTGTCGTTATAAGCTATATATTTAATCAATTACAGAATATTAGACGTCTATAACTTGAAAACGGTCGTTCAATATGTACGACAGATTTAGTTAAACAATCGTAGTTATTATACTTACTCCGACTGATATAATTAAAAACTGTCTTTGTAATTTATAAGCTATATATTTAATCAATTACAGAATATTAGACGTCTATAACTTGAAAACGGTCGTTTAATATATACGACAGATTTAGTTAAACCGTTGTAGTTATTATACTTACTGCGACTGTTGAATTTAAATCTGTCTTTGTAAACGGTCGTTATAAGTATATTAGACGACTGTTTATAAATTGTCATTATAAATTTATACGACTGTTAGTGTTAAAACAGTTTGCAAAATTTAGTCATAGAAAGGTATATATTAAAACGACTAAAATTGTAAAGACATCGTAATTTTTTGTCGTTGTAGGTTAAATTAAACGACTGCATAAAAACCAGTCGTATATGTTATGCTTTCTACGATACTCCGTTGCACGACTCCTTCAAAACAGTCGTATAATTGTCCTTAAAACGGTCGTTAAAGGGCCTTTTCGTTTGTAGTGAATAGAGAATAGGACATTTTTTAGACTTGGAGAAGTTGGAGAGTGGAAGAATTTTTTGACGTCTGATATGTTGGAAAGACTCAATGCCATTACTGAAGAGAAGCTGGGGATATGGGTTGAAGTTTTAGATCCATATGTTCATTCTTTAACTTGTATATTTAAAATAAGAAGCCAAGGTTCTAATAAGACCAAGCCATGAAAAATGTAGGATATCTTGGTTCTGTTAGCCATTGTTGGTTTCTACTGTTCTAGTTCCTTTCCTTGTCCTTCTCATTTTGAGTAACATCAGGCATATCTTCATCATTGCTTTCTCTCGTCTTTTCCTCCCGCAGTCTCACTCTGTTCGCTCATCTTCTTGAAGTTTCTCCTTCGCAAGTCATCTTCCTCCTTCAAATTCATAAATTAGTTAGTGGTAGTTGTTAACTTGGATTCATTTCCCCAGAATTTTGGTTATTATTTTTTGAATTTTATTTGGGAAAAAAAAAGAGAAAATGGACATAGAATATATAAAAACCCAAAGAGATACGCTGAATTTACAAAATTCTTGTGATATGTGACATCCCAAATTGAGATTTTGAGATTCAAGTAAAAGGTCAAAAATGATCTTTTTTTAAATAGTTCACAACTCCTTGCCGGCAGCATAGCCCTTGCCGATTATTGGCCACTGATAAGTGTATATTTTGTGATTAAATAGGTGTATATTTTATGAGAATTAATTGGAATTATTGACATTATATACCTATTTAATTATCTTTTATTAACTTTTCCATCATTGAATCAAACTTAGGATCAAAGAATAAATCGACATAAAATCTACTCATATCCTATTTTTATTGTGCAGGAGATATTTGCTGATTTGGAAAGAAGTAGAAAAAGCAATTAAGAGGGCCATTAAGAGGATATGAAATCAGCCAAATTCAATGGTCTCACGCAAGAAAAATAGAAACAAAATTAATTGTGTGATTTGGTGGAGTAAATTACAAGATATGAGATATCTCTGTAATAAGAAAAGGAAAATCAGTGACCCAAGACCTAAATTATAAATAGGGAGGCAGAGACAAGAAAAAAAGAGGAGAAGAAGGGAGAGACATAGAACGAGAAGGAACGAAGAAGCAGAGGAGTAGAGGCTGAGCATTCCAGTTCTCTTCATCATCTCCACGGAAGGACGGAAGGACTTGTGGAGGCGACGGAGAATCTTTCTTTCCTCTCTTTCTCTTTATTCTTTGAACCTGGATTTTTATCTCTTTTATTAGTTTGAATAAAGCCATGTGTGGCTAGTTGGTTTTGCAACCTAGAGAACCTATGAACATGTTTGGGTTTTAGAGATTATTCCCACTTGTTAGTTTTGCTTGATTTTATTTCAGTTTATTTAATCCTGTGTTCATTGTTATTGCTTATTGATTGATCACCATTGAGCATGTTTTGGGGATTTAGGGTTGGACTTGGAAGAGGGAATCCTAAATTGACCTTGGGATTAAATAATGTGGAATTAGGTTTAAATTTAACGTGAAGTTAGGTTTTAATCTAATTTGCGTCTAGGATAGGAATATACCTAGAAGCTCCGCATAATCAAATTAGAGTGAGCCCGATTTAAAAAGCATCTTATTTAGTTGTGTGAGGCATCACACAATTAATTAAGGTAGGTATATAAGTGGACCTAAGGCATTTATAGACATTAATACTCTAGATTAGGCTGATTAAAGTTGAGTCAAAGTTGATTTAGTGGGGATAAAATCTAAGAATCAAATAAGGGATTAGTGACTCTAGGTTGCTCGTTCATTATTGTGGTAGTTTGTTTGTTTTAATTTTAGTTTTAATTTCCTTTCTCATAATTAAATTCAATTTGGTTTTCTCAACTTAAACGAAATTGTGAAATTAATGCTTAACTAAAGTTGTGATACTAAGTCCTCGTGGGAACGATACTTTACTTACTCTTTATTACTTGATACGGCCCGTGCACTTGCGGAGTTTATAGGCTTAAAGTTTTGCCCTATCAAGTTTTTGGCGCCGTTGCCGGGGACTTGTGTGCCACAACTGTCTTGGTTGGAATTAATTGAGCATTAGTAATTTAAGTTTGAGTTTGTAAATATTTTTTTTTAGAAAAAAAAAATGGATTTCAATTGGCAACCAACTGGTCTTAATATTGAGAAGGAGATGAATTCTTCGTCTTTTATACAAGATGGATTGATTGCTATGTTAAATTCTTTGAATGAACGTAGGCAATGTAGAAAGAGCATAAATGATTATGGTATTCCATATGTTGATTCTTCTCAATATGTTTGCATGTCTTGTGTTTATTGTGGAGGGAATCATTTATATGAATATTGTCCATATAGTACAACTAGTCAGTTTGTGAGAGATGATTTTATTAGGAACCAAGCTTGTTTTGATAACTCATTTTGTCCTAGTGAAGGTTTTGAGCAAAATAGTTTTAGGGATCCACATGTCTATTGTTCTCATGAAAATACCCCTCCTTTTTACTCTTATCCACCTATTGAAGAACACACCATTGAGTATAGGAAAAAATCTAATTTGGAAAGATTAGTTGAGGAGTGTGGGGAAGTATTAGAGAAATCTAGTAGAGAGCAAAGGGAGATTCTCGCTAGCATTGAATCAAGTGTCCAAGATATTAGGGTAAGTGTCCAAAGCATTGACTCAAGTGTTCAAGATATGAAGGTATATGCGAGTCAAATTTCTTCAACCCTTGAGACTATAGTGCAAAATAATTCCTTAATCTTGATGACCACTTCTTATGCTGATAATGATTATTGTGAGAAAGTTAAAGGTGTGGAATTGCATGAGACTATGGATAATGTAGAAAGTGATTGTGAGCTTGACATTGATTTAGATGAGAATATTGGAAGTCTAGAAGAGGTTCTGGCTGTGGAGCCTAAGGATTGTGATGTTTGTGATCCAATTGATGTAGATGTCCCAATTGTTGTTGTTCATGACCCTCCTCTTGAAGTGTTGACTCTTCTTGATGAGAGTCAAGTTGATTTTATTGGATGCTCTAAATTCTTGGAAGTGCCTATATTTATTTTCAAGGATATGCATGTTGTGCTTTATTTGAATTCGTGAGTGCTTGTAATCCAAGATTGTCTATGATTAAGGAAGTACAAGTAATTAACTTGAATGATCAATTTTTGTGTGAGATACCTTGTTGCTTGAAAAGGAATGAAGACAAGGTAATTATAGTGTTTGATACTTATGATTAGTGGTTTGTTTTGAAAAGTCTGGTCAAGACTATAAATTTAGCGCTTCTTGGGAGGCAACCCAAGGGTTTTGCTTGCATATTTTATTATTATTATTTCTTTCTTTCTTTCGTTTTATTCAGGTTTGAAGAAAATCACTCCTCTTGTTCTTTGCAAGGTCTTGCTTGAGCACTCTCTTCTCCCTAAAAATTTGAAATATCATGGATGGTACTAGGGAAAGCACTCCACATCAGAGTTAGAGGCCTAAACCAGGGGAGTACTAGTTCCTTTCCCTCTTTATATTTTTGCAACATTGAGGACAATGTTTGATTTAAGTGTGGGGAAAGGGATATAATTTCTTTGGTTATGCTTGTCCTTATGCAATTGAAAAGATTTTTTTTCTTATCTGAGATTTTTGCATTGTTGATGATTGACCTTGATTTTGAGCTTTCCCCATCTTAGAGAATATTATCAAGTGAAAGATTAAAATAGAAAAAAAAAAATGTTTTGACGAAGTCTCTAAGCCTTAAGTTTTTTTTGCAATCTTGAGATGGACTATGAGAATAGGGATTTGTTTGTAATGTGAGCAACAGATTATTAGTTCATGGATATTTTGCTACATGATTTCTTTAGAAAATTAGATGATGACCTTTGCCTGCTAAGTAAAACTTTTGTGTAGGGAAATGACAAAAAAAAAAAAAAAAAAAAAAAAAAACAACTCCAATGACTTCTCTAGACCTCACTTAGTAACCGGGGCACTTCATCACCAATGTTGGCACTCGCGTCAAACGGTAAAGTCAAAGAGGGTTATGAGTTGGGCTAAAAGCCTCTTGAGGTGCCCGTTGGAGTAACTAAGTAACCGGTGCTGCATCACCCATGTGCGGTCGCGTAAAAAGGGGACCTACAACGCTCAAGAAAGAAAAAAAAAAGGAAAAGAAAAAAAAAAGAAAAAATAAGTTATTTCCTACCTGAGGATCCTTAGTAAATTAAATGAAAAGCTTGGTTTTGCAGGGCATTTGAATTTTTCTAAAGGAGTTAAGTAGCATGATATCCCTCTTCTAATCTTATTGTTGCACTCATTGCTTGCCGATCTTTTGATCATGGGACGTTAAGAGATTGTTGCACTCTATTCGCTTAGGGACTTATTTTTATAAGACATTAACTTAAATAAGATTTGATGATATGATCCAAGTGTGGTGGTTTTTTGCTCTCTGTTTAGGAATTTCATAGACAATGTTCTTTTCAGATAATGAATTCTCTTTCTTTTGCTTGAGGACAAGCCAATGTTTAAGTGTGGGGGAGTTTGATAAGTGTATATTTTGTGATTAAATAGGTGTATATTTTATGAGAATTAATTGGAATTATTGATATTATATACCTATTTAATTATCTTTTATTAACTTTTCCATCATTGAATCAAACTTAGGATCAAAGAATAAATCGACATAAAATCTACTCATATCCTATTTTTATTGTGCAGAGATATTTGCTGATTTGGAAAGAAGTAGAAAAAGCAATTAAGAGGGCCATTAAGAGGATATGAAATCAGCCAAATTCAATGGTCTCACGCAAGAAAAATAGAAACAAAATTAATTGTGTGATTTGGTGGAGTAAATTACAAGATATGAGATATCTCGTAATAAGAAAAGGAAAATCAAAACCCAAGACCTAAATTATAAATAGGGAGGCAGAGACAAGAAAAAGAGGGGAGAAGAAGGGAGAGACATAGAACGAGAAGGAACGAAGAAGCAGAGGAGTAGAGGCCGAGCATTCCGGTTCTCTTCATCATCTCCACGGAAGGACGGAAGGACTGTGGAGGCGACGGAGAATCTTTCTTTCCTCTCTTTCTCTTTATTCTTTGAACCTGGATTTTTATCTCTTTTATTAGTTTGAATAAAGCCATGTGTGGCTAGTTGGTTTTGCAACCTAGAGAACCTATGAACATGTTTGGGTTTTAGAGATTATTCCCACTTGTTAGTTTTGCTTGATTTTATTTCGTTTATTTAATCCTGTGTTCATTGTTATTGCTTATTGATTGATCACCATTGAGCATGTTTTGGGGATTTAGGGTTGGACTTGGAAGAGGGAATCCTAAATTGACCTTGGGATTAAATAATGTGGAATTAGGTTTAAATTTAACGTGAAGTTAGGTTTTAATCTAATTTGCGTCTAGGATAGGAATATACCTAGAAGCTCCGCATAATCAAATTAGAGTGAGCCCGATTTAAAAAAGCATCTTATTTAGTTGTGTGAGGCATCACACAATTAATTAAGGTAGGTATATAAGTGGACCTAAAGGCATTTATAGACATTAATACTCTAGATTAGGCGATTAAAGTTGAGTCAAAGTTGATTTAGTGGGGATAAAATCTAAGAATCAAATAAGGGATTAGTGACTCTAGGTTGCTCGTTCATTATTGTGGTAGTTTGTTTGTTTTAATTTTAGTTTTAATTTCCTTTCTCATAATTAAATTCAATTTGGTTTTCTCAACTTAAACGAAATTGTGAAATTAATGCTTAACTAAAGTTGTGATACTAAGTCCTCGTGGGAACGATACTTTACTTACTCTTTATTACTTGATACGGCCCGTGCACTTGCGGAGTTTATAGGCTTAAAGTTTTGCCCTATCAGCCACCACGAGTCGGTTGCCAAAATAATTCTCATCGGAGCTCTGGCACCTGCAAGGGGTTGTGGACTTTTTCCTTAGAAATAAATATCATTTGAATTTACAAAATCCCCAGAAGTCCGTCGAATTTGTAAAAAGACTGAGAAGTACCAAGGACCTATGAGGGATATGCAAATTCGGGTGAAATTACTCTTTTGCCCTTAGTTTTAAATAAACTTAAAAAATAAAATACCGTTGCCGCCAGAGGGCCACCCCGGGGGTGGGGTTTTTTTTTTTTTTTTTTTTTTGAGTGGGTTGGTTTTTTTTTTTTTTTTTTTGAAAAAAATTATATTAATTAAAGTGTAGGGGGTGGGGTTTGAACCCCCCACCCCCAACACCATGGGACGAAGTGGTCCACCAATTAGGTCACTTGGTTCCTTTAATATATATATATGTTAACAAATACATATATTCTTCTTAACATTTTTTTAATAGTATTTACAAATCCTGAAACGAGAATTATCATTCCACAAACGAGAATTACCACGTTTTCTACAGGGGTCCATTTTTTACTCTTTGATGCATGTGAGTGAATTTGTAAAAAAATGCATTTTTATCATTCCATAAACGAAAATTACCATTCCACAAATGAGAATTACCATTCCATAAACGAGAATTACCACATTTTCTATAGGGATTTCTTTTTTACTCTTTGATGCATGTGAGTGAATTTGTAAAAAAAAAAAAATACACTTTTACAATTCCATAAACGAGAATTATAATTCCACAAATGAGAATTATCATTCCATAAACGAGAATTACCTCGTTTTCTACAGGATCTCTTTTTACTCTTTGACGCATGCGAGTGAATTTGTAAAAAAAAATGCACTTTTACCATTCTATAAACGAGAATTACCATTCCATAAACGAGAATTATCATTCCACAAACGAGAATTATCATTCTGAAACGAGGATTACCACGTTTTCTACAAGGATCCCTATAGAAAACGTGGTAATCCTCGCTTTCGAAATGGTAATTCTCATTTGTGGAATGATAATTCTCATTTCAGATTTGTAAATACCATTGAAAAATGTTATATATATATATTTGTTAATGTATATATATTAAAGGAACCAAGTGCCCAACTAGTGGACCACTTGGTCCCATGGTGTTGGGGGTGGGGGTTCGAACCCCACCCCTACACTTCAATTAATATATTTTTTTCAAAAAAAAAAAAAAAAAAAAAAACCCCCCACCACCCCCCAGGCGGCTACCGGGGCGATTCCAGGGGCATTTTTATTTTTTAAATTTATTTAAAATAAGGGTAAAATGGTAATTTCACCCGAATTTGTATATCTTTCATAGGTTCTTAGTACTTCTCAATCTTTTTACAAATTTGACGGACTTCTAGGGGTTTTGCAAATTCAAATGGTATTTATTTGTTATTTTCCCAAAAAACAACGGCATTTATGGCTTTTTACTTGAATTTCAAAATCTCACTTAAGGATGTCACGTGTCACAAAAAATTTGCAAATTCAGCGCACCTATATGAGTTTTTTAATATATATATATTCCAAGTTCATTTTCTGTCTTTTTCCCATTTAATTTAATTTTTTAATTATAATGTTTTAATCTAAAAATATTGAAATATCTTCTTATTTTCTAGTTTGCCTTTATTTGTCCCAACAACTTTGGTACTCAATTCAGCTACTAGCCTCGATCATACATTTATTTGCATGGAGTGCTTAAGATCCACTTGCATTGTTTATGAATGATATACAGTACAATTTTCAACTTGTTAAATACCAGGATCTTATGTCAATTTTGCAAATTTTCCTTAACTTTTTGATAGACTTATGTATGTTCTGGATAACCAGGAAAATGTGCAATTTGTTTTGGATTATGCACCATTGTTTGCTTGCCTATATTTTGGCTTTGATTTTATGGGACCTGGTGTCCTCTTCCCTTAGCATCCTCTCACGTCCTCTTTTACAAAATTGTGCCGTTTTGGGTAAAATAGTGAAGCTCATTGCTTTTTTTATAAATATTTTAGGATACTGACGGGTATTAAAAAGATACTTCAAGATACTGATTGGTACTGAAGAAAATACTAAATGATATATCTTGAAAAATTAGTTTAGGTTCTTGAAAAAATAATTCAGAGTACCGATTGGAATTAAAAATATACTTAAAGATACTAACTGATACTAAAAAGATATTTCATAATCTTGAAAATTTATTTTAGGATCTTGAAAAAATATCTTAAAATATATTTTTAGTAGTAATCAAGACTCAAATATTTTTTTCAAGATCATAATATAATTTTTCAAGATCATGAAGTAATTTTTTAATACTATTTAGTATCCTCAAGCATATTTTTAGTACCAATCAGTACCCTGAATTATTTTTCAAGATTATGAAATATTTTTTTAGAAGTATTTTTTTAAAAAAAAAACAACAACAACAAAAAGGCATGAGCTTCACTATTTTGCGGCAAAACGGCACAGTTTTATAGAAGAGGACGGGAGAGGATGTTAAGGGAAGAGGATGTTAGCTGTGTCCAATTTTATGTTTTTTCTTTGCTTATTAATTGTTGTAATCATGTTTTAGGGTCTGATTGGTTAAGGAATTAAGTCATTCTAAACCCTTGGCCAAGCATGGAAGCTCCTAGCAGGATATCAAACATCAACAGAAAAACCATCGAAAAGTAAATTTAAGCAAAAGTGAGAAGGTGGACAGAACCACTCAAAGTCGTGACTTTAGCACATTTCGGATAGGTCAAATTAAATAATGGAAAAAAAAGTAGTAATTTAGAAGTAAAATAATTTAATTTTTTTAATTCACTCCCATAAATTCAATTTATTTTTTCTTTGGTTTCTCTACTTTAAAATCACACCTGGGGATTTCATTAGTCTGTTTTAATTTGTCATTTTTCTCTGAAGAAACTTTTGAAATGGAGCAGTTTTGTAATGAATGTGTTTAGCATTCATTAGGGCTTGGACCCTGAAAAAGAAAAAGCCAATATATCTGAGTAGGCTTAAGAGAAGCAAAGTTGGTAAGGAAGAAGCGATAATAAATAGAGAGAAAGCAAAAGGGTTATAATTTTGGGCCTCAGAAATAATGCTGCAACTCGTAATAGACTATATATATATATTATTTATTTTTTTTATAGCAAAAAGAAAAAATAATTCTTTTTTCTTTTTAATTGAGAGTCCCCAATTTGATACAATATGCATGTTTTCAGCCTCTTGTGTTTTCAGTCTGTTGGCATAGCGGTGAAAAAGGAGGAAAAAAAAAAAAAAAAGGCTCACTGCACCGTGATCTAAGCCCAACAGAGAAAATGGACCGCTTAGGATAAATTTGTGGCCTTAGATGGGCTTATTTTTTTAAAAAAAAGTGACTACTAATGGAAGTCACTTTTTTAAGTTTCTAGCGTGACTTTTTTCACCTTATAAAGAAAAACATTAGGGTAAGTGATTCAATAAGTAATGTACTATTAAATATACATTTATATGCATTATAATTTATTCATTAGAATATATTTAATTTAGTACTTTAAAGTTTTTTTAAATCATTTCATAATAATTTTTTTTATCAAATTTAATTTTTCTCTTCAATTATCACAATATATACAACTAATATGTGTATGTGTGTTGTGTAGTATTCAATAAAATTTTTGTCATTTTCAGTCATTTTTCATCTTAACTGACTTTTTAAATAATCATCCAAACAAAATCTCATTTTGGAAAAAAAAAAAAAAAAAAAAAAAAAAAAAAAACATGTTTCACACCATCATTCTAAACACAAATCACATTTATAATGTCGCTTTTTATTCTATCTTCCGTATGCAAAAGTCATATTGCAAATAAGTCATTTATGTCGCCACTATCATCCCAACGGACCCTGTTGAATAATAATTCCGACATTGATGGAAGAACTATTTAACAAAATTATTAACAAATCTCGCAAATGGCTTATCAAGTTTATTAGCGAACAAACGTCTCGTGTTAAGGACAATTTCACCACATCATACATAATGTAGAGGTATCAACAAATCTGTTAATCTTAATATTTAAAAATATAATATAGCGATCATTGGTACAAAATTTTAAAATAAAAATTAGGGCCTACTTACTCTTTCTAATGGACCACATAGTTTTTAAAGATTTATATAGTCATTCTATATTAAGAAATATTAAAAGCAATACTTGAGGAATATAATTAGGAAGACATGTCCAGGTTGACGGCTATATCCATCATCTTTATAGTCGTCAATCGTCATTGCGTATTAATTATTTTTGTAGAAAATAAATATGAAAATAGAGTTTAATATTATTTAAATTTTAAACCTTAGCTTTTTTTGTAATTTATGTATGAATAATGCACCTTTTCTTATTAATTTATATATGTATCGATATTGACAAGGGTTTTTGTTAGTATCCATGGTCCCCAACCAATAAATTGAATAAAATCCTGCGATAGATGGAACGAATTTTAATGAATTAAAAATAGAAAGAATGACAATTAAGTCCCAAAAAGATGAAATAATGACAGTTAAGTGTCATCATATATAGTCCTTGAATCTTAATGATATTTGTAGAAAATAATTATAAATATATAATATATAATCTTATTTAAATGTCTATTAATATTATATTTAATCACGACTTATAAATAATGCATTGTCATTAATTTTACTAGTACTATATATAAGGATATATTATTAGTAGTTTTTGTTTCGACCCAATGTTCTTATCACTTGGACGAATGGTCCCCCAATCAATCAGTTGAATGATACCCTGAGACTGATGGATTAAATTTTAATGAAATAAAAAATTGGAAAATCATAAAATAATTATGGTTATGAATTATTGAGATGAGATTGTATATCTTCTTTCAGGAAACCTAATATTTTGTTACTGTATGTAGTAGTTGACGAGTGGTACTCATCAATATTCTTTTATAAAGGGTTTACGGTGAAAAAATTGGAGCAAAAATGTTAGGACCTTTAAATATAACCTAGCACCAATTAAATACAGATCAGATAAGCAAAAATATATTGTGAGTCTGACCAGAAAACTTGAGCCAAAAAAAAAAAAAAAAAGTGTCTCACTAGAAAAGGTAATGGTATCGGGTTATATTTAACTGCCTTCTTTGTTTCCATTTTTAATGTTCATAAATATTTTTACACCTACGAAAAACATATCGTATTGGCAGTATTTAAGGTAGAAACTTATGAGAATTTTTACTCCTTAACCATTTTATAAACCACCATCAATTAACGTCCCTAGATATAAAATGCGCAAAGATTACAGACATAACCTCTTCACATTCTCGTTACCCTTGTGGAGAAAAAACCTCAGGTTTTGACTTTCTCTTTCCTCCAAAGATTATATAAATCTGTCACCAAGCTAATTAAGGTCACTACCTCACTACCCTTATTTCATCATTTACCTCATTGTTCTCTCATACGCCTATATGGCAGAAGAAAAGACTAAAACCTCTGATCTTTATTATCTTCCCAAGCACTTCCATGAAGATGAAGACCACCTATCAGAAGAATGCAAGAACCTCATTGCTACGTTACCAGATGAAATGACTTTGATCAACATGCAACTCTATCAATACAAAGGTTTCTAGCTCTCCAAGAAGCATATTCAGGGAATTTTCAATTTTCAGAATCATTACCAATCTCATGATACTGATATCATCCTTGTCACCTTCCACTACTACAAAATACTTAAAAGACGACCTGAAAAAGACCCAATTAACGTCCTTATTCTTAAATCTGGCACCACCGGCTCAAAGCCCTTACCTTCACTGTTCTCAATCGTAAGACCTATGATCCGAATCCAAATCCAAATCCGACCATAACTCACCATCCTCACCCTCTTTTCACTGCTAATCCTCACGAACTCGTACCCTTCATAGAGTACTACGATGATCTCCTAAAGCCCACGCCTTGTCTTGGCTCATTCTCGTCATCATCAAGGCTCTTTGTGTAACATCCTAAATTTTAAGTTTAGGATATTAAAAATATTATATGGAATTAATTATGGAAAATTTACCTGAATAAATTTTAATTCTAATATTTGGAATTAAAGGCATATTTTTCCATAAATTAAGGGCATATAGTCGAAATCATTTTTTGCCCGAATATTTTAGAAATAATATTTTATGGCCAAAATAAAATAATTGAGCAAAGAATAAATTGAAGGAATATTTACAAGGGATAAATTAAGGCCCAATGATTTTGGCCCAACGGGATCCAAGAGAAAAAAGCATAAGCCATGGGTAATGGCACTTGCCAAAGGCCATTTGTGAGGACCAAACTAAACCCACATGCACGGCTTAATAAGAGAAAAAGTGAATGAGATGAATTTTCAAGTTAGTAGCCACTTATACATGAGCCCGATACCTTACTAACCCAAATCACTACTCCCTCCTCCTAAAACCCACAGACAACACCAACAAATCACTACTCCCTCCTCCTAAGACCAAAGCTCACATGCAAAAACATTTTGGAACTATGGTGAGTCTCTTGAAACGTTTGCCATCTGGTTTTTCTAAGATTGCTGAAGATTTGAGAGCTCTTGGTGGTTAAAACTCATGGGTTAGTGAGAGAAAGAGTTCATGACAGCATATTTCTGATTGCATGTTGGTTTTGAATTGATTTTTAGCCTTCTTTGGCTCTGGAAACAAGTTTTAAAACCATGCATGTTGGATATAAGCACCTGGTGTATGATTTCTAGAAATATTGAGCTAAGATTTGAAGTTTTATATGTTGTTTTACACCTCTGCTCGAGTCCGAAAAACAGAGCGTCTTGTGCTACCCGACGTTTCTATAAGTTAAAGGTTAATTTTTCTCTGAAAATTTTACAAGAGATAGTAATCCCCTTAGTCTTTAAAATGAGCGTTGGATCACCTAAAACGAAGGTCTATAACTCCAGTTATGATTTTTGGAAGTTGAGCTAAAAATCTAGAAAATTTTTGTATGATTATGGAGCATGAAAATGACGTGGCATTTCGGACCAAGTAAACAAAGTTAAGAAAATGTGAAATTTTCTAGATAAATAGTAGACACATACTACAAAAAAAAAAAAACTGGTTTTTGCGGTGGAAAAATTCCGTCACAAAAAAAGCTATTTTCCATCGTAAAACTAGTTTGCGGATCAAGGTCCGTCACAAAATGGCCCTCGCAAATCACTTTTGTGATGGAAAAATGTCATTTTCCCTCGCAAATTATGAATTCTGCGAGGGAAAAAGTTTCCCTCGCCAATTGCATGATTTTGCGAGGGAACTTCACATTCCTCGCAAATTGTTGTGTACTAGCCCATTTTACGACGTAAAGGCATGTTCCGTCGCAAACTTCTCTAAATTGCGACATAATTTACTCTTCCATTGCAAAGAGCCTAAAATTTGCAAGGGAAAAATTTCCCTCACAAATTCCGTCGCAAATAAGCTGTTTTCTTGTAGTGACATAGAGGTTTAATTTGATAGGTAATTTGTCGAATTCCAATAAGTATTGAAAGAGTTATGATTCTTCAAAGATTGGTCAAGAAATCTGGAAAATTCTTGACATTGCTTGTGTTTTTCAAAATTTGGGAATTTTCTCACCATAAATCAACTTAGTGACTTTAATTTATGAAAAAAAAAAAGACTTATCAAGGTTTAAGGAGAAATTGGAATCACTCCATTTGGAGTTGTATCGGTCAAGTTATGAATTTCCCAAATTCTCAGAAAAGTTAAAGGCTGAATTTTTTATATACAAGTCTTAGAATAGTCACATAATTTGTTATTTGTGCTTAACCTTTAAAGTAAAGGTTCCTTTGGATATATTGAAAGGTTAAGTGGCTGAGATGATATTTATTCCATAGTGAATAGTATCTAATTAAATAAGTCTCAATTGGTATTCATCCCTAGTCATAATGATACTAAAGGACAGGTATTTTAGGGTGGGTATAGAGAAGAAATAATCTTAATTATGTTATTAAGATTAAATTGGATAATAAACTATCTTTATATAAATGTTATTTATAGGAACTCTCAAGCCCACTTGCATCACAAATTACTTGGACACAATTAAGGTCAATACAGCACCAAGTGGTAACTCTAACCTTCTATGTTTGTGTATGGTTAAATGCCATGATATATGGAATGTGTTTTATGAACATGTTTGAGTGCATGTCTTTCGAACATTTTGTTTTTGAACTGTGTTATAAGGTTGTCTGTAAATTGAGTTAAATTTCTAATGGTGGTAGTTAATTTACATATATGCTTATACACCAATTATAAAGGTTAACATGTTACCCTGAGATTCATTCGTGAATCTCATCTTTGAATAAAGGTGCAAGAAGTTCCTCGAGAAGAAGAGGTAAGGCGGTGCTGTAAGGTTGGAGCCGAGAAGAAAGGAGGAACTAGAGAAGAGTTCATTTTGTTTTATTTATAGTTATATTGCAGTTATTTGGGATGATGTATTTTTAGTGTATGCTTAATTCAATTTTGGAAAAGATTGTAATTAATTATCCTGGTGGGGATAAAGTTTTATTCCAAAACCAAGTTAAGTTTTAAGTTTACCGCATTTTATCAGTTACTTTTTTATTCCAACCGAATCCTGTACGCTCCATTGCGCAGTAACTCTAATTATATCGAGAGATATAAGGGGGCGTTACACTTTGCATGCCATGTCTTATATGTTTTGTTGCCAGAGTCTGTGAAGCAATCTGGGTGTAAGATTGTGTACTTATGTAGAAACCCTAAGGACTTGTTCGTTTCGACATGGAAATTCGTGAACAAGTTATTAGAACTAGAAGCAACTTTAGGGTTGCTTCCATGGAGGATGCATTTGAGGAATTTTGTAAAGGACTGGTTGGTTATGGGCCATTTTGGGATCACATGTTGGGATACCACAAGGAGATAATGAAGAGTCTAGAAAAGGTAATGTTTTTGAGATTTGAAGAGCTGAAGAGTGAGCCGGTCAAGGTTTTAAAGAACCTAGTTGAGTTTATGGGCTATGGTTTTTCTCAAGAGGAAGAAGATGGTAATGTTGTGGATGATATATTGAAGCTTTGTAGTTTTGAGAGTTTGAGTAATATGGAAGTGAACAAGACTGGTGGAAACTCTTGGGGAAAGATAGAGAATATGGCTTTTTTTTAGACGTGGTGAAGTTGGAGATTGGAAGAATTTCCTCACATTTGATATGGTTGAACGTTTAAATGTTATTAGTGAAGAAAAGCTAGGGAAACATGACTTCAAGTTTTAGATTCTTATATGTTCCTTGGAACATCTAGTCTTCCGAAATTTCTCAAACTTCAAATAAAAGTCATAAAGGTTGTGTTTATCATCACATTTTTAATATTTGGTTGCATTTAGGGTATGTCTCATCATGTTCTCACCCACATGGTTAGTAAGTATGGAAATATAGAAAATAAAGTAGGAACTCAAAAATTATACATTTTGAGGTGCATGGAATTCCAACTTCGCTGGATAGGTTTCCCATTTTTGTCACTTAGCTGGTAGCCTACTACCTTAGTTACTTTGTAGGGTCCTTTATATGTCAAACCAAAATTGCCATCACTCAAAAATTGTCATTTTGAGGTGCATGGAAGAATCTTCGTAGAACCCAGTCCCCTAATATGAACTATCTAGGGCTATGTTCTTATCATAATATCAGGCTATCTTCTGTTGGTACATCGTAAGCCTGATCAGAGCTTGTTCTCAGCGCTCGTCAAGTAAGTCTAGTTGATCAATTATGGCCTGTCTTTTGGACTCTTCATCCGTCCAACTATGTCATAGAGAAGGCATTCCAACCTCAACTGGGATCATAGCCTTAGATCCGTATACCAAGGAAAAATGTCTCTCCCTTATTAAGGTGCAAGAGGTGGTTCAATACGCCGATAAGACAAAAGGAAGTTCTTTAACCCATCTACCTTTTTCTTTGTTGAGTCTCATATTTAGTGAGTTAATGATGATCTCTCCCTTATTAATGATGATCTTACACAGGGTAGATATATAAGTGAATCTTTACTCCCTATTTATGGCAAAAGTTTCTGAACTTACACCCTATAAACTAGGATCTGTTGTCATAGACTATCTTTTTAGGTAGTCCAAACCTGAAAACAATGTTCTTCCAAACAAAGTCAATAACATAATGTTCATGTACTTGAGCAAATGACTCTGCCTTAACCCACTTGGTGAAATAGTCTATCATACCAATATGTATATGACAATCTTCCCTGGAGCCATGGGTAGTTTCCTAACTATATCAAATCCCCACTTCATGAATAGCTAGGATGGTGCGATGGTATAAAATGTTTTAGGTGGTTGGTATGTCAGTTGACAAACCTCTGATATCTATCACACTTTTTGACTAAAGTAACATCATCTTTTTGCAATGATACCCAGATCTAAGTATTGAAAGACGGAATATCACCAAGAGGGGGGTGAATTGGGGATATAAAATTTTCTTCTCAAAAGACACTCTGTTAGCTGATGGCGAAACAGGGTTAAACAGAGTAGGGAAGAGGAAAATTGAACACAATGGATTTATACTAGTTCGGTCTAAATCCTTGACCTACGTCCAGTCCCCAGACTCTCCGGGATTTCACTAACTTCAAATGATTACACACTTTGTAACTCTCGGAGTAATTCTCTCACTAGAACTTACTCTCTCTTACAAGTTGTAATCAAATGTCTCAATCCCAAAGTCCTAATACTTTGAGATTCTTACAAAGATTGATAAATAATAATGAACTCTCTAAAAGCAGATGTATAAACACCGAAGGTTTAAATATCCAAAGATATTGTTTGTAAGAGTAGAAACAGTAAATGCTAGAGTTGCTAATTGAATGCGCAAAGTTTCAGGGGTTGGAGAATTGAATACTCCTGGCTTTTATAGTTGACAGCATTTAATGACCATTGAAGAGAGATTAATGAGCCGTTGAGAATAATAAATATGTCCGTTGAGTTTGAAACGTTGCTCTGTCTCTTCGCATACTTCCAAGGTTAGCCGTTATTCTCCATTGACATTCTTCATTTGATTTGTCCATTAAGACTCAGGTAGAATGTTGACTGGGAATGGCTGGAATGCTTTATAGTTTCTCAGAAGGAGAGTTTCTATTTTCATGCTTTGTGTTTGCTCAAGCATTTAATGCGTCGACATAATTTTTCTTTATGACAAATTTGAAGTTTAAACCTTGTTAATCATCTTTGAAACTTATAAGCAAACTGATTAAACTTGGTTAGGAATCATAAGAATCAATAATATGAAGCACCCAGTACATAACCAAGGAATTCAAATTCTGATACAGATGACTCGAGTCATATAATGATGACTGTAGTTACTCTTACTCGAGTCACATGCTATAATTGGAGTCATAGTTATATGCTTCAAACAGAGAAGAATTTTCAACTAGGATAACTCGAGTCATGTTTGAGTAACTCGAGTTATTGCTCCAATATGTTCAAACAGAGAGGTTTTCCAAATACGATAACTCGAGTCATGTAGGGTAACTCGAGTCATACTTGCAACGATTTCAGACAGAGAGGAATTTCAAATAGGATGACTCGAGTCATATAGGGTAACTCGAGTCATATCGCTTAAGCTCTGTGACTCTTCATGACTCGAGTTAAGCACAAATTAACTCGAGTTATATCAGTTATCAGAAAATTGCTATCGGGAAGACATATTGAAAGACCTAAAGTACAATGCATGACTCGAATTGTTAAGTGATAACTCGAGTCATATTAGCAAACTCTGAATTTGAAGAATAAGTTATTTTGAACTGAGTCAATAGCAATCTCTTGATCTTACAATTGTAAGTCATCATCAAAACACATAGAGAACTAACATTCTCCCCCTTTTTTGATGATGACAACACTTGTATGTTTTAAAAAGATGAAGTTTGCAAAATGACATAGAAGTAAGAAGTAAATACCAGAATTTAACATTCATTTACTTCAAGAAGAAGTCAAGCATTAAACACAGAAATTATCAGGAAATGAACTATTGCAATATGAAAGTATATCATTAAACCATCATTCATCAGTACACTGCTAAGACATAGAAACTACAAGAATAAAACAAACAACAACTGCTAGCACTTCATTTCTTCACATCTTGTCCATTCTTGGCAACTTCACTTTTCTCTTCCTCTCCCCCTTTGTCATCAGGCAAAATGGGAGGATCGAGGCCCGGGGAAGCACATTAGGCCTAAAGAACGGCAAGGGAGGGTATATGGTGAGAGAGAGAGATATGGAGGTGCAGGTGGAGAAGTGATAGGAAGTAGAGAGGAGGGTCTGGGTGAAGGAGGTGATGAGGGAGAAGCACCAGAAGAGTGCTCATCAAAGAGAACAACAGTGTCTCCAGAGGAAGAAGATAGTTTCACAGTGGAGGCCTGAGAAGAGGGAAGAATGACAGTAGGAGGACCAAAGGGAATAAAAGGAGTAGAAAGAAGAGGAGTGGGTAATATGGGAGTGGAGTCGGGAGAAGGTGGAGAGAAGTGGGGTGAAGGAAAAATGGGAGTAGAGGAAGGTGGAGGATGTGAGTAGTGAGGTGGTGATTGATAAGGAGGAGAGGGAATGGGGGGATGATTGGGAGAGGGAAGGGAGGAATGGCTGGGAGAAGGAAGGGGGAATGGCTGGGAGAAGGAACCAACCCTGAGGGACCAGCATCTTTATTCTTCAACAACTTGGAGATCTTAGAGTCTAATGTCTGGTACAGTAAATTCATGCTCTCAAACCTCTCTCCAAGATCCTCAAAATGTCCTTCAACATTCTCCAACCTCTCATCCATGGAATCAATCTTCTCATTCCTAGAGGTGAGTGTGTCAACCAATTTCCCAACCTCAGACTCAAGCTTATTAGAGAACTCATAGTATTGAGCATTCAGGGTTGTCTGGAGAGTGCCAAAAGTCTCTTGCATAACCTTTGTCACAATGTTCTTTATCTCAGCATTGATGCTTGAAGACTAAGGAACAGGTTGAGACTGAGATGGTGCAGGGGAAGATTGAGCTTCAAGTGGTCTGGAACAGATGCTCTAGATCTAGAAGGAGCTATGGATTGCCCTGAACCTTCTTGAAAGGAGATCTTCATATAGTTCACATGGCTTTGACCAAATTGGGGTTTGACAGGTTTTTCAAAGAGGTCAAGATACCAAATTTTATTGGTGTATAGGAGAAGGGACACCAAGTTGGGAAAAGGGATTGTGGCAGAAGGGGAAGACTCAAATTTAAACCTTTTCATCTCTTAATAGACCCAGTGACCTATATTGAAAGGCACTTTGTCTATCAGAGAAGCAAAAAGCCCATAATCAGTAAAATTGAAGTGTGTAAATTTTTTGCCTTTTTGAACCAGATATCTAGAATATATGTACCATAAAGCTCTGTGAGTAGGAGGCATATCAACTGGAGAGAACTTAAGTACACCTATAGGTTCACTAGGCCTAAGAATTTTGAAAAACTTTTCTTTATCATATGTAATGTGAGGCACAGGTGGAGGATTTTCAATGAACAAAAGTGAATTGATCACATCAGCAGAGACAGTAATGGGTTTGCCCCTAACAGAAGTGATGCACTTGTCCTCCATAATTTTCCCTTTTTTATCTACCACATTAGCCATAGACATATGTAGTAAAAGTGTTTGACTAATGAGGGAGTATATGGGGTATTTATAGCTAGAAGATTTTTGAATTTATCTAACCATGGAGACAAGTCAAGATTATACTTGCTCCTTCGGTTTGACCAAATCCACATACACTATGGGACAAAAGCCACAAGAAAAGTATTTTTCTTTGTAATCTAACAGTTAGGCATCAGTCATAGGAGTGGGAGAGCATATAAATTCATGATTTGGGGGTTTAACTAGGGTATGAGGATCGAAAACATATTGAGGATTTCCAGATACCTTAGAGCTAGAGCCTCCTATCCTAGAACCAGCTTGAGCCTTAGGGCCAGAACCCTAAGCATCAGTAGAAATGACCACCTTCTTCTTCTTCTTGTGAGGAGCTACAACAAGCTCCTTATCTCATCGAGTCGCAGCCTATGGGTCAATCTTCTTCTTAGTAGGAACATCAGAGGGGTCCTCGAGTCGTAGCTTTTTAGGTTTCTTGTGAGAGGGCTCAGAAACTTTAGACTAGGGTTTGCATGATCTCTTGGGTCCGGTAGAGACTGGAGGAGATGTAGAGACAATAGCCTCATAATCCGACGAAGAATCCTTCGGGTTTTAGAAGATTTAGGAGGCATTGGAGTGATTTAGAAGCAGAGAAATGATGAAAGGAAGAAGGGCTACTCAGGTTAGGGTTTGCAAATACGAGAAATGAAGTGCCTCAGATGCGACAGACATATATGTATCAGACCCATGACTTGAGCTGTTTAATGAATGACTCGAGTCATATATGAAAGAGTACTGACCTTTCGCTACCCAGTGACTCAAGTTATTACTTACCGACTCGAGTTATAAGAGCCACTTTGCTTTCTGTCTTCACGTGACTCGAGTTGTGCTTGCCTGACTCGAGTCATATTTGTACTCCAAAATTCTAATTTCTCTCTGTGCTATCCTTGACTCGAGTTACCTTATCATGACTCGAGTTACTATAATGCTTCACAAAGTTATCAGTGTTGAAATGTCGTTATGACTCGAGTTATTTGAAAAATGACTCGAGTTACATCAGTAAACAGACATTTATCAAAAGTGAGATCAAATATGAGTTTTTTTACTGATACAAGCCTACATAGTCCTGCAAAAACAATAGATAGACACTCCGAAGGTTAAGTTAGTGACTGTAAATCATCAAAAACATATACCTAACATTGAGTAAGAACTAACTTACAGTTCATTAGGATTTATCATTCCCAATTTCTTATAATGAACATGAACTGCTCTTTGACTAGAGGTTTGGTGGAAATATCAGCAAGTTGCAGATGAGTTGGGATGAACATCACTTTGACATCCTTCTTCTGAACATGATCTCTTATGAAGTGATGTCTAACATCAATATGCTTGGTCCCAGTATGTTGCACTGCATTCTTTGCCAAGCTTATTGTGCTTGTGTTGTCACAAAGTATTGGGATTTCCTTGAGATGAATTCCCAAATCTTGAAGTTGTTGTTTGAGCCACAACACTTGTGCACAGCAACTTGATGCAGCTATATATTCAGCTTCAGTTGATGATACTGAGACAGTTGTTTGCTTCTTGCTGAACCATGAGACAAGTGAACCACCAAGAAACACTTGTGCTCTTTCTATCCATCTTGTATCCGACATGATCTGAATCTGAATATGCTACCAAGGCTTCTTATTCTTGCCGGTCCAACTAAATCCATATGAAGTAGTTTGAGGGGTCTGTTAGATGAGATCTCATTTTTAGATTTAAAGGATGATTTAGTCTGTTTACATTTACGACAAGCATCACAAATCATGTCATTTTTAAAACTCAGTTTTGGTAAACCAATAACTAAATCCTTTATTTGCAACTTATCAAGTTGAAACATATTGACATGGGCTAAACGCTTGTGCCATAGCCAACTTTCTTCCAAATTACCAAGAAAGAAATTTTCAGAAGTAATTCTATTGTAGTTACTAGAAAGGTTTAGGGTGTAACAGTTACCTTCTTTAGGGGCCCTGAATAAGGTTTTTGATTTGATATTGACTAAGGGCAGATCATTCTTGCTCACAATCAAGCATTCCTCAAAGCGTCGAAGATAACCAAGTTGCCTTTGTCTGTGCTTTGGCTCACACCGAGGAGGTTGTGGGAAAGGCCTTCTACAAGGTAGACATCTTTGATTTGAGGTCCATTGTTGTTACCAACATCACCAATTCCAGCAATCCTTCCGGATTGATATCCACCAAAAGTCACTTGCCACCATCCTTGGTCTTGAGAGTAGCAAATTTAGTATGATCTCTTGTCATATGTCTAGAGCATCCACTATCAATATACCACTTGTTGGATTTTGATGCTCTTAGACAAACCTCATTGACATTTTCAGACTGCTCTTCTTCTTGAGCCACGAGGCATACGTTTGCTCTTTACTCATCTTCTGCTTCATCTTCATCAGATGAGCTGTCTCCCCATATAGTTGACACATATGCTTTCTTCTTGAAATTATTGAATTTCTTCTTCTCTTTATCTTTGTTCTTTAACTGGGGGGACTCTGACTTGATGTGGCCAGGCTTTCCACATTTGTAGCAAATAATTAGCTTTTTAGCCTCAAAACTGGAGCTACCCTTGTGAAACTTATTGTATCCATGGTCCTTCTTGTTGAATTTCTTGAATCTTTGACCATCATGTCTAGCTCTTCATCTTCATCTTCTTCATCATCAACATCTGATTCCTTAGCTTCTTTCACAGCTTTGAGGGCAATTCCCTTGTTCTTGCCATTTGCTTCATCAAGTCCCTTTTTGAATTTGAGCTTAGCTTCATATTCAAAAAGACTGCCAAAGAGTGCTGCTATAGATGCCATTGATTCTCCACGAGCTTCTTCAATCACAATGACTTTGGCGTCCCATTCCTTGTTGAGGATATTGAGAATTTTCCTCACTTGGACAGGTTGCTCATACTCTTTGCTTAATGCAACAAGCTGATTGATCAGATGAGTAAATCTTAACTGGGATTCGCTAATGGATTCCCCAGCCTTCATGCGAAGAAGATCGCACTCAGTCATGATGGTATTGACTCTATTCTGTTTGACTCCAGAGCCTTACCTCCCTTACCAAATGAACTATCAAATGCACCATTATATCGAAAAATGGAGGAAAATGCATCTCTAGTTAGGACAAAATAATATAACCCTCATTTTCCAATTCATCTAAATTTTCAATATCAATGACTTTGTTATATATAGCGTTAAAGAAAACAAACAACTTTGTTATAATAGTTCGCACTTCATATTTCATAATGCCTTTAATACCTACTAGTAGTAGTTATTGCATCAACACATGATACTCAGTTGTTTCTTTGAATTTTATTAAATGTTTATTAAAATATATATATGTACACTAAAAAGTAGTAGATTAGCAATAGACTGTCACTAATTAATTAGTAACGAAACTCCATTGCTAATTGACTGTTTTTTTTTTTTTTGTAGTAACATAATTATAAATAACATTTAAAATATTATAATTATAATTATACTTATGTGTGCGTGTGTGTGTGTGTGTGTAATTATATTGTTAAC
Organism: Acacia acuminata; assembly: GCA_019022655.1. Lineage (NCBI taxonomy): Eukaryota > Viridiplantae > Streptophyta > Magnoliopsida > Fabales > Fabaceae > Acacia > Acacia acuminata. The sequence continues at coordinate 2,161,382 of JAFJYI010000028.1, read as the reverse complement.
TAGATCATACTTATATCAAATTACTTATATCTATTACATCAAGTTCTCCAATCATACATGACCGCACGTCCTTTTTTTCATATGGATTTATTATTAAATGATAATAATATAAACATAAAATGCATTGTCACATGTGATTAATTGGAGAACTTGACGAAATAAATATAACGAACTTGATCTAAATAGGCATTAACACCTGGTTTCTAGGTACCAAGATATAAAAGGGAATCGGCATAGGTTACGGTAAAGTATGAGAGGCTGCAAACGTTTTGTTACAATTGCGGGTGCATTGGGCATGATAGTAGAGGGTGTAAACTTGTTGCGGGACATAGGGATGATGACGGTTCAAACCCGATTTTTGGGACCTGGCTAGGCACTCCGTTGGTTCGAACATTGGTGGAATCTTTGGTAGTATGCAAGGCGGACTGGATTGAAGCAGGTCTTATGGAATCAGTCAAGCGTGCTAATATCACTCACCCGAAAGGGTCACTAGAGAGGGAGGAGACGATGGAGAACAACTCGGGCCCTAGGAAGGAAGTGTGTCAATCGAAAGGACATCGGGGTAAGGAGTTGGTTTGTTGTCAGGAAACAAGGACTTTACCTGCTTTCTCGGCGGTTGGCTCGAGTACTGAGGTAGCAGTTGATCTGGGAGAAGGGAATGCATTTAATGCGGCCGAACATTACTCCTCTCAGGTCAATTTAGTTGGTCAGGCAAGCGAGGCTGGGTATCGTAAGGAGGAGAGAGGAAAGTGTAGTGGGGAGGTGGTAGGCCCTATTTTGGAGTTAGATAAGGGTATTGGGCCGAGCCTAAATGCCCAGGGGAGCCCGAGAGTGGAGATTAAAAAACCTTATTATAGGGTGGAATTTCCCCTTGAGGCTGGGCCCTAAGAAGTTCCAGTCTCTCCATAATTTGGGCTATCACCTATCTCTCGTAGTGGCCAGGTCCTTGCGCGATATTACTCTGAAACGGCACAGTGAATCAGATGTGGGATCGACAATACTCAAGAGGCAAAGGAAACTAGTATTTGACCCTCCGTTAGCCATATTAGGGACGAAATCGATTGAGCCTCCTGTACAGCATAAGCGACGAAGGAGTTATCCATCAGCGAAAGCCTACCTGCGTAATAAGGAAGCTGCGGAACCGATCGGTAGGGGGCCCCCTGTTGATAGCTGAGATCGATTTCCCACAAAGTTGGGTCTCTGGGGTTGCTAGTTTGAATGAGGTATTACCTTCTTCTACTGATGGGGTTATATCTTCTTCTCCTAATCATACGCCGGTGGTTGGATGGGACCAACCACCGGTTCATCATGAATATCTTGGCTTGGAACTATCAAGGCTTGGGGGTTGCCTTGATAGTTTGGAACTTAAAGGATGAATGCATTCGTAAAAAGCCCCAAATTGTGCTCTTGTCAGAAACAAAACAAAAAGCCAAGTATGTTAGGAAGATCAAGTGTCGTTGTGGTTTCACTGAGGAGTGGCTCGTGGAGCCGTCAAGAAAAAGCGATGGTTTAGTGTTGTGGTGGTCTGAACCGATCAAAGTCAATATTTTGGTATCTTCTGCTCATTTAATTCACACTTGGGTGGAAGCTGAGGATATCGATTCACCTAAGTATATTTCCTTCGTGTATGGCCCAACTACGGAAAGTGGCAGGATGATGTGTTGGCAAGAGATCACTTGGATCAGTAGAAACATTTTTGAACCATGGTTGTGCTTGGGGGACTTTCACGATATATTAGCTCAATCGGAAAAAAATGGGAGGTAGCCCAAGAGCTTGGCGAAGAATCTTGAACTTTAATAATTTCGTGTCCGGTTGCGAACTGGAAGATCTGGGGTTCAACGGGTATAGATTCACGTGGTATAATAACAGGGATGAGCCTGATAGGATTTGGGAACGTATAGATCGAGCACTGGGGAACTGTTATCTAAGGGAATCCTTGCCTAATATCCAAGTTTTCAATGTCACACCACTTGCTGCTTGTTAAGTGTCAGCCGGATATACCAAGAAGGAAGAAGGTGTTTCAGTTTGAAGAAAGCTGGATCTAGCACAAGAATTTTCATCAAGTTGTTAGTGGTTCATTGGCTCGGTGCGAGCAACAGGTAGTCTATCTCGCGTGGATTCCTTTAAGTGTGATCTGGTTAGGTGCAAGGAAACTCTAGAAAGATGGAGTAAGGCGGAATTTCCAAACAATGTGAAGCACCTGGAAATTTTGAAGAATCAATTAGCAAACCTATACCTTAGGGACCTAACGGAGGCCAAGGCCAGATCTATAAGCGAGGTGAAATTTTCAATTGAAAGAGTTCTGGAGCTGGAAGAGAGTTTCTGGTGGCAAAGATCACGTGTGAACTGGCTGACCGCGGGAGATAAAAACTCCAAGTTCTTTCACTTGTCAACGGTCCAGCGCAGGCAAATAAATTCGATCCTCAACATAAGGGATGATGCAGGTATATGGTTAACGAAGAAAACTGAAGTGAATGGCAATATCTCTCAGTACTTCCAGCAATTATTCACATCCTCTGGGGTCGAATCAGATGGATCCAGCCCTTTCTTTCATTGAAAAAAAAAATTTCGATGAATTAAATCTGAGTCTCTTGAAGCCGGTCACCCGGGAGGAAATTAAGGTGGCTGCGTTTAGTCTGGGCAGCTCGAAAGCCCTTGGCCCAGATGGATTTTCAGGTATGTTCTATCAAAACTCTTGGCCGGTAATTAGTGATTCTATATGTAAGGTTGTGATGGAGTTTTTTGCGGGGCATTCTTTGCTAAATCCCATCAATGAGACTAATCTTGTTCTATTACCTTAAGGTTGCAAAACCTAAACATGTTTCCCAATTTAGACCGATAGGCTTGTGTAACTTTTCATATAAGATTATTTCCAAGCTTATGGCATGTCGTATGAGACCTTTACTAGATGCTTGTATTTCATCTAATCAAGGGGCCTTTGTTCTGGGCGGTGCATTCAAGACAATATCATAATAGCTCATGAGGTGTATCATTATTTGAAAAGGAAAAAAACTAGCTGTAAATATGAGTTTGCGCTTAAAATGGATATAAGTAAAGCCTACGATAGGGTTGATTGGGATTTCTTGGAACATGTATTGCTTAGGTTTGGCTTTGCTGATGCTTGGGTTTCCTTGGTGATGAAATGTGTAAGATCTGTTAAACTGAATGTATCTTTGTCGGGTGAATCTGTCAATTCTTTTTCTCCTAGCCGTGGCCTCCGGCAAGGGGATCCATTGTCTCCATACCTGTTTATTCTGGTTGCAGAGGTCTTGTCTGTTATGATCTCCAAAAGCCCAGAGATGGGGTTCCTCAAAGGTATTAAACTGAGTCTCTGCTACCCGATCTTGACACATAGTTTTTTTGCGGATGACGCACTTGTCTACATGAATGCTGATCAAAGTGATTGTGCTCATTTGGCGAAAATCCTGCAGCAGTATTGTAATGCATCGAGGCAAGTTATAAATTTGGATAACTCAAGCCTTTTCTTCTCGACAAATGCTCCACCTGAACTGAAAAGGGCAGTAGGTGACATGCTTCATATTCCTTTATCGAAAGATCTTGGCAAATATTTGGGTATCCCAAGTGTGTGGGGTAAGACAAAAAGCCAAGCATTAGCCTATATTAGAGAGCGGGTGTCTTCCAAGCTTCAAAGTTGGGGTCATAAGTTTTTATCATCAGCACGAAAGGAAGTCTTAATCAAGGCCGTCATCCAAGCCATGCCTATCTATCCAATGAACTACTTCAAGTTTCCTCTTAAAACTTGTAAGGAAATCCATAGCCTGGTGGCCAATTTCTGGTGGAATGGTGATGCATTTGGTGGGCGTACGCATTAGAAAGCATGGGACTATCTCACTAAGAGTAAGTGCCAAGGGGGGATGGGTTTTTGGGATTTGGCTATAATGAATAATGCATTGTTGGGTAAGACTGTTTGGAGGCTTCTTAACCATCCTCAGGACTTGTGGGTTAAAGTGTTGAAGAGTATTTTTTTCCTGAGGCCGAATTTATGGATGTGGGTAAAGGACACAAAGCGTCTTGGTGCTGGTCCAGTTTAATCGATGGTAGAGAATTTGTAAAACCTGACTTGATATGGGATGTAGGGACGGACAGGATATTCAAATCTAGGGGGACACTTGGATCCCGGGAATCCCACCTCCTACAAAGCCACCAAACAGTGGAATTCATTGTAACCAATGGAAAGGTCAAGGATCTTATAGTGGACGGTTCGTGGGAAATATCTCCTATTGCTCATTTGGTTTCCCTCGAGGTTAAGGCTGCCATCCTATCTATTCCATTACCCAACAATGGCTTGGGAGACCGAATTGTGTGGACCTCCTCAACCAATGGTGTCTATAACGTTAAAAAAGGATATCACAGAGATAAAGCTAATTCTTTGACAAGGAATCAAACAGCAAGCTCATCGTTGGTGATTCCTCCCTCTTGTTGGAAGTCGGTGTGGAGCATCAAAATGATCCCTCAAATTCAGCAGTTTGTATGGCATCTCCTCACTAGATCTGTTGCAACTAATGTAGCATTATGTAAGAGGAAACGTTCTCCTTCTGGTTTATATCCCATTTGTGTAGCGAAAGAAGAAAGCATAGAACATCTGTTATTCCACTGTCCTTGGACAAGATGCGTCTGGTTTGGGTGTAGCTTGGGGGCAAAAGATCGACTGGTCCAATGTTACTAATTTTTCAGCTTGGTGGCTGATGGTTTCCAATCTAAAATCCCTTACTGAGGTGGATCTGTCCTTAATATGCTGGCTGGTTTGGCTGATCTGGAAACAAAGGAATGAGTTGGTGTTTAATCAAGTTGAGCCTAACCCTTTTGTGGTGATTGAGGCAGCAAAGAGGTGGAACGAGGATTTCTGGTATCAATATGAGAAGAGGCAAGCAACTACGGGTAGTGCGAATACTCCTAGTGCTGTGGGTGTTCGGTGGGTGCCACCCGGTGTTGGACAATTGAAAATCAATTCCGATGGAGCCTTTGCGTTCGGTAAGGAGGCCGCTGCTGTGGGTGTGATCTGCCGAGATAACTTTGGTTCCTTTAAGTGGGGCTTTGTTGATAAAATTAAATCAATCTATACGTTTATGATGGAAGCCCTTGCTCTTAAGAGGGCTCTAATGTTAGCTGTGAATTTAGGACATGATAATGTTGTTTTTGAATCTGGTTGTCAAGTACTTGTGTCTTGTATTAATGCTAGATCTGCTGTCCTATGTGAGTGGAAGTGTCGTAGTATTATCCATGACATTATTTATCTCTTTGCAAATAGGGTTGGGTTTTCCTTATCTTATATTTCTCGTCAGGGTAATAGAGCTGCGGATCTTCTTGCAGCAAACTCTTATAAAGGGGTGTGCCCGATTGGGTGGGTTTCTCAACCATCACCTTCCTTGCTGTCTATTCTAACCCAGGATGCTCTGGAGATGTCCTTTGTTGTGGATGAAGCTACTGCTTTCAGCGCTGAGATGGGAGACGCTTTTGATTAGTTTATTTATTCTGTTGGTTATTTTGTTTCCTCTGTGGGTTTAATTCCTGTGTTGATTTCTACTGTAATAGTTATCTTCTGTAGCTATTTGACTGGATGATGGTTTGATGGTTTAGCAATATAAGTATCGTTTCGGAGCCAAAAAAAAAAAAAAAAAAAAGACCTAGTCATATTAGGCATACAAGTTTTCTTCAAAATAAAACCCCATTAGGATCATTAGAGCTCTCATTCTTCATTCTTCTGCCCCTTTGCCCTTGTTCTTGGATGGATCTGGTCCTATGTTAATGTCATAGTAATGGAAGAGTAAGATTTATAGAAGTCTCAGCAGCAACATTCCCACTCAAGCATTCAAATCATGCAAATATCAATACAATAATTCATAAATAATGCCATGAGAGAGTTCACAGTCCATGAACATACATTCAATCAAGAAATTGTATACATGGCTATATCACAATTTCAAGCAATAATCCCAACAAAACATGCCAGCAAGTATGACAAGTACATCAATTAATAAAATTTTCAATTCCATCAATTACAACCAAGTGTTTTAACTTTAAATTTAGACCAAGTATGACAAAATATCTAAGCTCCATCCTCAGCCTCATCTGCCTCGTTTTTTCAGAAAGCTCCATCCAAAGCCTCATCGATCTGCCTCGTTTTTTTAAACAGATTTGGGCTTCAGTTTTCAGCTTATTTGATTGTCTGTCTACCCTTTCCCTAAGGAAATTCCCTCGCTTAGAGTTTCTCTTTCTTTTTAACTTGAAATTATCATTTCTTCAGGAAATAATGACCTTTTAAAAATGCAGCCTAATATCCTCAACTAGTTATTCCCCCACTTTATCTACTTATTTCATGCCCTCTCAAGAATTTTAAATAATTGATTCTGGCTAATTTCACTTAATTAGCCAAAATTCCTAAAATAAAATCCATAAATTTTCAAATGAGAAACTTTTCTCATTTTGACTTGTTTTGGTCCTCAAATACAGAACAACACATTTTTAATCTGTCTTCCATGAATCTTTGAGAATTTGCTAAAGTTTCATTCATAGTTTTAAATAACCAACCCTTATTCTCGTATTTCGCCATTCTCAAAAAGGTCGGATATTACATATGCATATGCACAAATATGAAATTTTAAGATTCCAATCAAGGAGCCTGAGGGAAAGAGTGTTATGTTTTTGTTGGCGCAAGGAAGTAAAGATTGAGGTTCTGTTTAGTTCAAAGCATTTGATTCATGTAAAATCTGGGTCGCACTGTGTTGAAATGCCAGATTTTATTACATTTGTTTACGGACCAGTAAAGGAAAACGAAACAAGGTGTTTCCCAACAATAGGAAAAGAAAAAAAAAAAAAAAAGTTTAAAATAACAGAGTACGATGAGGGAAATTTTACTGAGGAAGTGGTGCAGAAGGTGCTGGAGTTGGAGGCAGAATTAGATGAGGCACGGCAGAATGAGGAATGCTACTGGTGGCAAAGATCACAAATTGCTTGGCTAAGAGCTGGTGACAGAAACTTAAGATATTTTCATCTTTCAACAGTGCAGCAAAGGCAAAGAAATTCGGTCTTAAGGATAAAAGGCGAGGATGGTGTCTGGATAGAGGAGGAGGAGGCTGTTGCGAACAGTTTTGCATGGTACTATGAGGCCTTATTTAAACCATCTAATCCTAGATCGTTTAATGATGTACTGAAATATGTTGACAGCTGCATTTCTGAGGAGATGAATGGAGCTTTAATGGCACCAGTTACAACGCGTGAGGTGAACGATGTAGTGTTTCAGGCTTTCAGCTAGGTGGAAACAAGGCGCCTGGGCCGGATGGGTTTAATGGTAAGTTTTACCAAACTTCATGGGATATGGTAGAAGAGGAAGCTTGGCAAATGATTAAGAATTTTTTTGAAAATAAATGTGGTGTTGAAATGTTGAATAATACCAATATTACATTGATCCCTAAGGTTGATAGACCGGAAGATGTAGGTCAGTTCAGACCCATAGGCCTATAAAATTTTGTTTATAAAGTAGTGTCGAAAGTAATGGCTAATAGGTTGAAAGTGTGGTTGGATAAGTGTATAACAAAAAACCAGGAAGCATTTGTTCCTGGAAGATTGATACATGATAATGTGATTGTTGCGGATGAGGTGTTTCACTAGTTAAGAAGAATGAAGAAAGGGGTAAGAAGTGAGTTTGCTCTAGAAATGGATATGAGCAAAGCATATGACACACAGTGAAGTGGGATTTTGTGAAGGCCACCTTGTTGAAGTTTGGTTTTTGTGAAGCCTGGGTGAATTTGGTTATGCAGTGTATTTTGACTGTGAAGTTGAATTTGTGCTTGTCAGGGCGAAAGATTACTGAGATAGTGCCAGGAAGGGGATTAAGGCAAGGGGATCCCATTGTCCCCTTCTATATTCATCTTTGTAGTTAAAGTAATGTCATGAATGATTATAAAAATGCTGAGATGGGTTTATTAAAGTGAATTAAGGTAACATCAAGATGCCCAGTTTTGAAACAAGCTTTTCAGCCGATGACGTTCTATTCTTGATGAATGCGAAGAAACAAAACTGTCAACGATTGGCAGCACTGTTGGAAGATTATTACAGAGCATCGGGACAGCAGGCTAATTTGGCCAAGTCAGGAAATTTTTTCTCTAAAAACATCACAGAGGAGGTGAAGGGAATGGTGTGTGGTGTGTTGGGAATTGCAGATATATAGAGGAGCCTGGAAAATACCTTGGAATTCCAAATGTTTGGGGGAAGTCGAAACACCAAGCCTTTGCCTATACTAGAGAAAGAGTGGGAAGAAAAATTCAAGGCTGGAGTGGAAGATTGTTAAATATCGCTGGAAGGGAAGTGATAATTAAAGTAGTAATTAAGTGCAGTTCCAATAGATCGAATGAGTTGTTTTAAGTTTCTTAGCAAGGAGTTCCATTGGAGAGCGTGGATTGAAATGAAAGGGTAAAAGAGAGGGTAGGCTTGGGTTTCAGGATTTTGAAGCAATGAATCTGGCACTATTAGCTAAAACTTCTTAGAGGATCCTTAATGGCTCTGATGAGTTGTAGGTAACAGTCCTAAAAGGAATTTATTTTCCTGAGACTTTATTTATGGATGCTAAAAGAGTTGGCCGTGCCTCTTGGATCTGGGCAAGTCTGCTGGAACGAAGAAACCTTCTGTCTAAGGGTCTATTTTGGAAGATAGGGGATGGGGAAAATGTTAGGCTGTGGAAGGAACGATGGATTGATGAAGATGCTGGTAAATCCTGCAAATATTCTAGAGGATAAAGAAGATTGGAAAGTAGCTGATATAGTGCAACATGGCAGGTGGAATTTGCAGAAAATAGAAGGGCGAGTAGATGGAAAAAAAAAATGATAAAGGCATTGATATCATCATTACTTGGAGTGGAAAAAAAAAATGCCTACCATATGGATTTTATCTTGTTTCAACCATTTGAATCTCATTTTGTTGTTTTTGAATCATTGAACCACCTAGTTCATTGTTATTTTCCTACCTTTAGAATGCCTTGGGAATGAGACATTCTGTTTTTGCTTGGAAATATGTTATATGCATGATTGTATTTTGTGAGATTTTGAGTTTTCTTTGTGTGTAGAGTCGGGTATAGTGGAAGTATTAATCTGTCGCTATGTCACCAAAGATTCTCCAGTTTTAAATGATTTCTTTTGTATTAAATGTTTAGAAAAGCATTTCTAATTAATTATAGGTTACGTTATCATACTACAGACTTGGTGGCCAGGCATTTTTAGGCCCTTCCACAGGTCTTGATATGGTTATATGTTGAAGGAAAGGATTGGTAATTCTGGGTTGACCTTTACAAAGTTATTTGTTTATATTTTACTCATCAACTTATTATACTATTTGATAGGTTTGCCAATATATAAAAGCAAACTCTTACAATTGAAGAAAAGCTTCACAAGAGGATGCTCACAACACAAAATCACAATAAGAGTATGCTCACGATATTAATGATCCTATATAGCATTATCAAAAATAACAATAAAATCAACACGGGAAGACAGCTAAAAGACTTCAATGTTTAGACCCACATTAGACCTTGGAGATAATCATTATTTACTGCGGAGTGCAGTCAGAACAGATCAATGAAGCAGAATTATATTTCAAATATGCATCATATAAAAAGCATTAATGTCAAAATTGAAAATAAATAAAACTGAAACAGGTTAAAGTTTTTTTATATCATTAATAGTCTGAAAAATCAAAAAATGATTAAAATAATGATTAAAATATTCTAATTGTTTATTATATACCATGTAATGATAAATATATAAATGATAGATAGATACTTTGTGCTCTTCTCTCTCGCTAAAAGACTTCAATGTTTAGACCACATCATGTAGGATCGAACCTCGAGAAGTTTTTAGGAGATAATCATTATTTACTGCGGAGTGCAGTCAGAACAGATCAATGAAGCAGAATTATATTTCAAATTACACACCTGCATCATATAAAATTTGAGCATTAATGTCAAAATTTTGAGGCGACCATTTTGTGCACAATTGAAATAAAATCTTTGTTTGGGAAACGGAGGAGCATTTTTTCAAGATTACAAGTTTTTTTATATCATTAATAGTCTGATTAAAATGATACCAAAAAATGATTAAAATATTTTCTAATTGTTTATTATTTTTCGTACCATGTAATGATAAATATATAAGATATTTTTAATTCACTGAATGAAATATGATAAAAACAACAAGAAAAATCGAAAAAGATATCTTCATATGAAAAATAATTATCTGTGACCATACTTTTAAAACAGAATTTTTACCTGAACCTCGCTGATTTCCATGGACTAGAGATTCCAATGAACTGATACGTATTTAAAACTTCAAACCATATTTTCCAAGTTTCTCTTGAGCAATATCATCAAGACGTTTGATCATGTCTAATGTGAGAAAATTCTTCCAATCTCCAACTTCTCCATTTCTAAAGAAACTACTATTCACTACCCCAAATTGGGTTTTTCCGCTCTTATTCACTTCCAACTTACTTAAACTCTCAAAACTACATAGCTTCAACATATTTTCCACAACTTTACCATTCTCTTCATCCTTAGAAAAACCTGACCCGATAAACTTAGCAAGCATCTTCAAAATCTTGACTGGCTCGTCCTTCAGCTCCTCGAACCTCAAAAACATTACCTTATCTGGTCTCTCCAAACTCTCCTTGTAATACCCCAACATATGTTCCCAGAACGGACCAAAACCAATGACTCCTCGACAAAACATATCGAATGAATCCTCAATTGAAAGTGACCCTTGAGTTTCTGATCTTATCTTGTTTGCAAAGTGCCACATTGATACAAACTGGTCCTTGGGGTTTCTACACAAGTACACAATCTTACACCCCGACTGGTTCACAGCCTCCGGCAATAAGAGATAAGGGAGATGAGTTGCAAAGAGCCTGGCTGATGGCAGCAAGCTTAAATCAGGCATGGCTTTTTGGTAGTAAAGGTTCATATCTAAGAAGGGCACAAGATCATGAGGGTTAGTTGTGAGAAGAGGGTGAGAGTGATAACGATTGTTGCGATTGAGAATGGCGAAAGCAAGGGCTTTGAGCCACGTGGTGCCTGATTTCGGTGTAGTGACAAGGAGGATGTCGGAATCTTGAGCTTGGAAGTGGTTTTGACAGTTGAGGATACCTTGTAAGTGCCTCTTGGCAAACCAAAAACCGTTATATTGATGGAGTTGGAGATTGATCCAACCTGATTCAGTGGGTAAGGTAGCAATGAGGTCTTTGCATTGTTGGGATAGCTCTTCGTCTTCATGGAGGTACTTGGGACGGACAGGATGATCAGAGAATGGAGACTTTTCTGCTGCCATAGTTATGGTGATAGATGAAGTGTGAAGGAAATGACTGAGCCCGAGGCATTAAAAGAGCAAATCACAATCTCAGTTTATTATGATTGTTAAAAATAATGGTTGAAATATTTAAAAATAAATTTTAAATTGTGATTTTAATAAATATTTTTGGACACGAGTGTCTATTACAAACAAAGAAAATAAATCTATGAGCTGGGTACAAATTTAAAATGGAAAGTTTCGCTGCAACCCTTTGTAACAATTTTTTTGGTCCAACCATTTTTCACCATTTGAAATAAAATAAGTGTTAAAAGTTCAGAAATTTCAGTATATCCCATGAAACTAAACTGAAAATAAAATTTGTTGGTGAAAAGGCAATTGTGACATTATTTTATAGGTCAAAAATGATTATTTATAGGACATATGTAAGAATTTATTAGTTAAATATACTTATTTATAAGTCAAAAGAGGTATGCCTTGAGATTTTAATTGTTCTCTTTGATACTTATCATATCCTTAATATAAAAAATATATAAGGAATTTACATTTGTCTTAAATAGAAGATATAATTTTTATATTTGTTAATCTTTTTCTATTTTATCTTTATCGATGTTCCTTCAACAATAATGAATAAGAAGAGTGAATTAATAATTATGAATAGAGTGTTTTAAAAAATACACGTTATTTAAACTAACTCAACTAACTTTCTTAATCTAATCAAATTAAATAAACATATCTTATATTAAAAACCAAATAATGTTTTTGAAATGGAGAAAAAGGGAGGAAAAATTTAGTAAATACAATTTATTAAATTTTGAGAAGTACATATAAAAACTTTGAATTTTTTTTTTACTTTTTAATTTTATATATTCTGTACTTTAATTCTATAATATCATTTTTTTTTTAAAATTGGACTCATTGGAAAATTTTCCCATTCCCTCCATTTCCCTCGTGCTGCACATGCTTAAAAATTCAAAAGTCATTTTCAAAAGTAAAATTCAAACGTCATTATCAAAAAGTACTGACAAGATTCCCCACGATACTATTGATGAGCTGTGAGGGCGAGAGTATAACATCCTTACAAGATTCACTGTTATCTTTTACATTGATGAGCTGGATATTGTACGATAAAAATGACTAGAAGAAATATGGAAAATTAAATCTAAATATTGCTACTCCTCATGTTTTCAACGCAGGAAATATTTATGAGAGGGATTTTGATTTGAGACGTTTAGGGTCTGTTTGGTTAAAAAAATTTGGGGGAGGGAAAGGAATTTAAAGAAAGGAAAATAAAGATTTAAAAGATAAGAGAAGATAACTTGAGTTGTTTGGTAGGAAGAAAATGAAGAGGTGGTAGTTGATAAAAAATTAAGAAATGTCTATTTTATCCTCAAAAGAAATTAATTCAAAATAAAAAAGAAAAATATTTTTTTTTTTGCTAAAATGTCCTTGTTAAGTTCGAATTTGTGACTCAAAATTTTTCGCAAAGTTTGAACTTTCCCGCCAAATTCGAACTTTCCCGCAAGTTTGAATTTCGCGAGGTAAATCTATCCAAAAATGTGAATAGTGACTGTGAACTTGAGATCCCACCAAATCTCAAGTTCCGACATATGAGGAAAGAGTGATAGGCCCGGTGGGCCCGGGATATTGGGTTTCCGAGCACTTGGCGCACCAAACTATTTTTTGCATGGGAATCGTATTAAGTTCCTTTTCCTCCTCCAAGTTTTGTCAACCAAACGGGCCCTTATCTATTTCATTTTTTATATTTATCATATTTTCTTAAATTATAAATATATAATTTAATGTTACAAAAAATATTTTAATTATATACCATATATTTTATAAATAAATAGTTTATAACTAACTTAGTCTCTCGAATTAGATAAATGGTCTAACACTAAGGACTAGAGAAGTATAGGTTATGAAAAAAAAAAATATCCATAAACTTAATTATACTAATGTGTAAAAATACTTTTAAATTTTTTTCGAGTGTTAAAAATACCCACAAACTTTAAAATTAGAGCAAAAATGACAAAACTGTTAAAATTATCTAATGTCTTTTACTTTTTGCAAAAGAAGATCATGAAGCACAACCTTATTCTCAGGGTCATGGATTCAAGATTTGTGGATGCGCTCCTGAGAATTTATTCCTAAGGACAAATTCCGTTAGAGGGGGAAACAATATCTACCCAATAGGGGTCGGACTTTACTCTCCCGCAATCGTGCTTCGGCAAGTGGAGCAAGCGAGTTGTTATGTAAAATCCTTAAAAGAAAAATTAAAAAAACGCAAAAAATAATAATAATAATAATAATAATAATAATAAAATTTTAAAAAAAAATGTGTGTATCTTGTGGCGTTATGTTGTCAGTGATTTGGGTGCAGTGGCAGATCCTGTCACTGTGTGTGGGGAGAGGAAAAATATATAAACAAAACCAAAAAAAGAAAAAAAAAAAAAAATCCCAAAACGCCTCTCCTTCCCATGAGAGAGAGAGAGAGAGAGAGAGAGAGAGAGAGAGAAAAGAAAAAAAGAGAGAATTTATTTGAGTTTTTAATGTAAATTATTTATTTTATAAGATCATTTTGGTAGTCAAATTAATTTCTTTTCAATAAACTTTCTTCATGAAAGTTGTTCTACATATTTCTCTTTTTCTAATGAGGGTAATATAGTATTGATTATTGAAAATTTTGGGATTAGAATGTTGGGAAAGTTTTAAGTTTTGATAATAGATGACTATATATTTTTTAGAGCATGATTAATAGATAATTTTAATCGATTTAGATTTATTAGTTGGTAGTTGTAGGAATTTAAATTTAATTTTTCTATCGAAAGGAATTTAGGATTTATGTCTTATATGATACGTTTACCAATTAAATGAGATTTAAGGCATCTATTTGGATTACGGAGGTATTGTTGTTAGATTAATTGGTTTAGTTTGTCTAAGTTTTGAATTGTATAAAATTATGAGTTGGAATTTGGAATTTAAATTAAAGTTTGATAAGATTTTTATTATGTTGAGATTTGAATATTTTCTTAATAAATTGGGTTATACTTATAAAAGTTAGTATTAAGTTGAAAAACTGATATTTGTGATAATAGGTCGCTTATATCCGAATTTATAACTCATTTTTAACTTATTAGAGGATATATAGAGAATTAGATGGATTGGACTTAAGGTTTATAAGTGAATGTGCATATTTGAAGGTTTTTTTAGGTGAAACTTTTATTATAGGAAATTAGGTATTTTTGTTAAATCAAGGATATGGTGATATTTTGATAATCATAATTAGTGAAAAATAATTTATAAAGGAAAAAAATATGATTGTAATACACCACTAAAAAAGACTAAAATTGAGACGGATTTTGCGATGGAATTATTTCTGTCACAAATTTTGTGATATTTGCTACGGGATTCTAAATCTGTCGCAAAAAAGGCCGATTATGATGGAAAAATACATCCGTCGCAAAATGGCGTCTCAGGTTTGCGATGGAACAAGGTTTACGTCACAAACTAGCGGCCTTTGGTCGCCGATTTGCGACTCCGGAAGGGGATTGCGACAGAATGGTATTCCGTCGCAAATCCCCGAGGGGAATTGCGGCGAAACAAATAAGGTGGCCTTATGGGTCGCCAACTTGTGATGGAACAACGATTCTATCGCAATGTTAGCAATGGATCCCCGATCCGTCAAAAAATTCATCGCAAACCGGTGGTCACTTAGACTGCGGTTTGCGATGGAATAACGGTTCTGTCACAAATTTTGTGAAAACTTAAGCCCAAAATCAAGTTTAAGTTGCTTCTCTTCCCCCATTTTCCAGTTTTGTCTCCCTCCGCCTTGCTCTCTGCATCCCTTCATCCAGCTAGCCTTTGGACCACCGTGCAACCTCCTTCCAGCCTCCTCTCCCTCCGGTTCCGTCCTCCTCCTCCTTTTTCTGGTCTCCTCTCGTCTCACCGCCGGCGTTGGCCTCCTACTCTCTCACCACGGCCTCCTCTCCTCTCACCTCCAAACCTCCTCTTCATTGGCGTCATCTAGTAGGTCTCTAGCCCTTTTTTTAGTTTTTTTTTTTTTTTTTTTTTTGCATTATATGTAGTTTTTTGCCCCTATTTAAGAACTCCAATAAGCTTGAGAGATGTTGTTATTAATATCTACAATAAGAACTCATTGAACAATTTTAGTTAATATTTATTTTATAACCTTGGTGATTAGTTTGTTGGGATCTTATAATAATTGTTATGATATTGTATTAGTTGGTAAAGATACATAAATCTATAAATAGGATGGTGTTGAAATGAGAATAGTGAAGTGTTGAAAAGTGATGTTTAGGATAAGAGAATTAATTAATTAATGTAAAGTATGAGGACTGTGTGAGTTTAGGGAATAAAGAAATTTGTATGTATTATAAAAATTAGTGTAATTAGCTAGTTGAGTTAATCTCTTATTAAAATGATTGTTAATTTTTTCTCTAAAAAAATCTCATTTAAATTTTTTTATTTAAAACATGGATAATTTGAAAAAAATAATTCTAATTACGTTTAGATTAAAAGGTAATTATAAATACAAAAGATACCGTTGATTTTTTATATTATGTAAACTTGATTAAGTCTTATATATTATTGTCTTAAATAATCACATGGATTTGCCCCATATATATTAGAAAACCTCCAATTCATTCCATGTTGTAACATTGCACTTGCCTTTAATATGACCCTCATAAACTCCACAAATACTTATATGTCCCGAAATTATTACATCAAATTGTATCAAGTGATAATGTTAAAATGCCAATGGTTTGTTCATTCCCTAATTCAATGTGTAGTTTCATTTTTTTTTGGGCCCTATACATACATGTCCGCATCTTCTGGTGTACTATCCTCATTCTCTGGTTGCTTGCTGGGATAAGTTCTTAGTTCAATACATGTGTTTGTTTCTCACTTTTTTGATTATGTGGCAGTTAGTTGGCATAAATGGCCAATTGTATTAGCCATTTTGTAAAATGTCGCTTTGTGGATCGGGGTATGTCCTTGTTTCACCGCATATATTTGTATAGGGTTGGGTTGGGGAAGTATGGAAGGCGGTCGTGATAGGAGTTGGTTGTACAATCGTCTAACTGAGAGAAGACAACTAACTCAAGCATCTTGGAGGGTTTGGAAGAGTTCATCCAATTTGCTTTGGCGCAATCAACTAATTCAAGTACCTGGATCAGTTGTCCGTGTGTCAAATGTGGGTGTTTAAAATTTCAAGATCAGAGCACGATGAGAATCCATTTGTGTAAAAAGGGATTCATGAAGGATTATGAATATTGGAAATGTCATGGCGAAGTCCGACAGACACTGAGTGATTATTACAGGAACCATAGTCATCGAGACAACCTTAATCAATATGAACAGATGGTGATGGATGCCACGGGACCGTCGATTGGCCAATATTTTGATCCCGTTACTCATGTTGAACCATCATACATGGGAGAGGATCCTAATTTGGAAGCCGATAGGTTTTACAAAATACTTCAAGATGCACAATGTCCGTTATGGAAAGGTTGTGAACACATTGAAAATAGTGAATACTCATCGCTATCCGCTACCCTAGCAACACTAAGCTTGAAAACTGATCACCATATGAGTGGGAGAAATTACAATGAAATGATGCAGATCATGAGTAAGGTTGTTCCCAAATACAATAATTTGCCGAAGGATTTTTACCAAGCAAAAAAAAAAAAGGTGAAAGAGCTTGAGCTTAGATGTGAAAAAATTCATTGCTGCACCAGAGGATGTATGTTGTATTACAAGGATGATGCTGAGCTGATCAATTGTAAATTCTATGAACATGATAGATACAAAGTTGTGAGGAATGGAAGGAAAATGACCCTTCAAGCATTAAAAAAGATGTGGTACTTTCCTCTCGTGCCTAGACTTCAGAGATTGTATTCATCAGAACAAATAGCTGCTCACATGAGATGGCACCGGGAGCATCGCAAGGATGAAAAATTTGTGATGCATCATCCGATGCCAAAGCTTGGCTTAAATTTGACAAGGTGAATTCTTTGTTTGCATCGGATCCCCATAATTTTCGTCTTGGTTTTTGTTCAAATGGGTTCGCTCCTTTCACCAAGACGGGCATGAATTATTCCTGTTGGCCTATAATTGTGGCTCCGTACAACCTCCTACCTTATATGTACATGAGAAGAGAGTTTTTGTTCCTTAACGCGTTAATCCCTGGGTCATCCAACCCAAAAAGGAAGATAGATGTGTACCTCAAACCTTTGATAGATGTGTCGAAAATGTTGTGGAGTGAAGAGGTTCTTACGTACAATGTATCATTGAGCCAAAATTTCACCATGCGAGCTACCTTAATGTGGACGGTAAATGATTTCCCTGCATAGGGATGTTGAGTGGCTAGCAAAGGTTGGGGAAGCTTGCATGTCCGGTATGTCTTGAACAGAACATGGGTTTTAGCTTGCAATACAGTTGCAAGGTTTGTTGGTTTGACAGGCATCAGCAATTCCTACCCCTCGATCATCTGCTTAGGAGAAATAAAAAAAGCTTTAAATGAAATGTGGTTGAACGGTCAAATAAACCTCATTGTTTAAATGGCTAAGAAATATGGGACAATGTGAGGCACATTCAAAGTGTTGAAGAGGAGGCTGCTTCCAGTGAACCTGAGAGATATGGCATTGATCATCATTCGAACAAATGCAGCATCTTTTGGGAACTACCATATTGGAAAGATCAATTGTTAAGACACAACCTCGATGTCATACATATTGAGAAGAATGTGTTTTGTAATATTTTGTACACCGTGATGGACACCAAGGGCAAGATAAAGGACACAGTCAACACAAGATGAGACATAAAAGTGATTTGCAGAAGGCTTGATTTGCATTTGGTGGAGTATGCGACGGGATGGACTTCCAAACCTAGAGCACTATACACATTGAACAAAGAGTAGAATTTAGAATTGTTGCGATGGGTTAAAGATCTGAAACTCCCGGACGATTATGCATCAAACTTATCAAGATGTGTCGACATGCATGAGGAAAATTTATTCGGGATAAAGAGTCATGATTGTCATATTTTCTTCTAAAGATTATTGTCGTGGGCCTTCAAAGCACTACCGAAGCATATATGGACTATTCTAACATAATTTTCCTTGTCCTTTAGAGAAATTTGAGCTTTTGGGCTTAATGGTGACAAGTTACGGCAGCTGGAGGCTAACATGCCAATAATGCTATGCAAGTTAGAGATGGTTTTTCCTCCTAGCTTATTCGAATCAATAGAACATTTGCTTGTTCAGTTGGCCTACGAAGCAAGGGTCGGAGTCCACAACAATATAAGTGGATGTATTTGTTTGAGAGGTAATATATATATATATATATATATATATTTATTTATTTATTTCATGTAGTTATTAATTGACCCACATAGTGCTATAGTTTATAAATACCCTATGATTGTCCATTATAGATTTTTATGCACACTAAAGTACAAAATCAAAAATCAAAGGTAGGTTGAAGAATCTATCGCTGAAGCGTATCTAGTCAAAGAGACCACTAAATTTGTGTCATACTATTATCCCCCTTATATCAAGATGGAAAGGGGTACCTCGCAACGATGATGGCAGTGATACAAGCGATCAGATATCAATATTTAATTTTCCAGGTCGAGTCGTGGGAAAACATTGTAGGTCAACTCTGGAAGGAACATATAAGCAGAGTGGTACATTCTAAACAACTGTGAAGAGACCGCCCCATACTTAGAGTAAGATTTCCTTTATTTTTACAGTTACGGTAAGTATTAAAGTATTAATTTCATTTTTTTGTTACAGTTACTTCTCTAATTGGGTCCGATCAAAAAATCCTTTGATGTCGGATTTCGAAGTTGATCAATTCATGAACTTTGAGTTTCCTCAATGGTTTCTATCCTACTTCGTGGAAAATCAATCAGCTCCCCATGATGTTGCATGGAGCTTATCTTACAAAGCTGCAACAGTTGTTACCCGGTGCAAAAAATATGTAATCAATGGGCATCGGTTTGCAACTCTTGAAGCAAACGCAAATATGGATTACAAGTGGGAAAGTCGGTGACTCCATTTAAATGTGAGTAGTTTGATAACACTCCTCGTGGGACAAAAGTGGACAAATATGGAAATGTTGAGATCAACTGGTCAAGGAGATATACAGTTGGTTATGACCCATTCATACTTGCACAACAGGCAGAACAAGTTTATTATACATCATACCCCACATCCTGCCAAGGGTGGAAGGGAGTTATCAGAACCAAAGCACGGAATATTATGCCCAAGTCGAAAGAGTCAGAAACAAATGACTGTATGACTGAACCATTCCAAGCTGATGTGGAACATGTACTTCACGTAAATATTTCCGAGGATGATGTACCAAGCAATCTGATTGATTCCGCTACGAATTAGAGTTGATTCCTATCCATATTGATAATAAGGCACAAGAGATTTACTATGATAGTCAATTTGAATTCAACGACTATGAGACTCCAGAGGAAGGCGTGCTAGTAGAGGTCGAAGAGCAGGAATCATCCGGTTGATTTGTGTTAGTTCTTTATTAAGTATATATTTATATATTTTATATTTTGACATAATGTTTATAAGTGTTTAAAGATGAAGCATTCAGCAGAGCGTTCAAGTAGTGGTCGTATGGTGGCAGAGCCCGGCCCTGTCCTATCAGAGGTGGTAGGGCAACGTCATCTGCCTAGGCAGAGGGCTTAGCTCTTCCCCAGAGTTGCCGCCACTTTATATGTCATCGTCACCTTCCACTACCAACTTTATTATGGGCGATACAGGTGTGCCTGCTGTCACTCCCACTTATCCACAGCAAGGGGTAGAGTAGGTTTACTTTACGATTTCTGATTGATTTATATATGTTTTGTTTTCTTTAAGCATCTATGTACTAACATTTTCAATACTTCACATTTCTTCCTTCAGCGCACTATGTAGCCTCAAAACCAAGTCGGGCAAGCTAGTTCCTCTGATGCACCAGTCTGGGTATCAGTTGATCCTGCGACAGGGCTTGTGTGGATAAGTCCTATTGGCAACCAAGAGTAAGCATGTAAAGTTACTAGTAATTTTATACCTTTACTTTGTATGCTAATATTTGCATCATTTGCTCTATCTTCATATTTGTGCCCTATTATCTGGTGACGGATTTCATTTCGGGCCAAATATTCTGTAACTTCAATCAACCTTGGGCCAATTGGAATGTTAGTTCTCTATGTGTTTTGATGATAATTGACAATTGTAAACTCAAATCGAAGTTTGTCTTTGTTAAGTTGAAAAACTTACTGTCAAAGGCAAACTTGAGTTTGTGTTGTCAAACTCGAGTTTAGACTAGACAGAGAGTAGCTCAAGATTTTCTAAACATAGCCAAACTCCAGTTTGTGTCATACAGAGAGCACTCTAAGTTTTTCAAGATAAGGCAAACTCAAGTTTATATTTGGAAACTCGAGTTTGTGTTAGACAGAGAACTTCCAATGTTTTGAGCATAAGATAACTCTAGTTTTGATTTGCAAACTCCAGTTTTCTCTTAGCCAAATGTTTGTCGAAGTTTTTCAAATTTCCAAAAAAACTCGAGTTGGCCATTGTAAACTCTAGTTTTCACTTGAGAGAGTTTTCATAGATTTTCATCTTTTAAGAAAACTCGAGTTTGATTTAACTAACTCGAGTTTGTACCAAGTAGAGAGCTCCTAACTATCTTATGATTTTGAAAACTCTAGTTTGCTTTTAGAAACTCCAGTTTTGAGCTTTGTGGACTTAAACATATTTTCTCTTCCAAAGTCCAAAACTCGAGTTAGTCATTAATGGACTCGAGTTTTGCTCCTATTTTAAAATATTCTTCAAAGCTCGAATCACGACGTTCTTCTCTAGATGAAGTAAACTCGAGTTAGGATTTGTAAACTCGATTTTAGGTTTCGAAGGAAAGTTGCAAACTCAAGTTTGGATGAACGAACTCGAGTTTGTGTTGCCCAGTTTGGAATTTAAATTGCTGGAATTTGTGAAATCTTCATGATTGATTTTAATACTTCTTATCATCACTCATTACTATTCCTAACTATGTTTAATCAGTTCGTTAGTGAGTTTCAAATGGTTTAAAGAGTGTTAAATGAAGATTTAGCTTAAAGCAAAAAGTGATGTCAGCCCATTTATTGCAAAGTCCAGAAGACTTGCATTCTTTTGGACAATAATTCTCTACACGTTGCTAAGGGATTGATGTTTTCTTTCCCTATCAAGAAGCTGGTCTTCCAATGGATTTAATCCAAGGAAGTCAACCATAAACTTATGTGCACTCGGATTAACTAAAGATTAGAGAGAGAAATGACCAAATTGTTCCTAACAGCTAGTCCACTATCTCCAACGGTTACATTGATCAATCCAACGAACATTTAATGCTCTCTTCATATATAAGGAGTTGCATTCAAGTCTTCTCAACAACCAATCTACAGAAAACGAAAAAGCTTTCAAGTTTCAACTACTTCTTGTGTTTTCTACTTATAAAGTATTTGTTGATACTCTTGTACTTCAGTGTTCATTATTATCTACTCTTAGAGAGAGTTTTTATTTATTGTAAGAGTCTTAAGTCGTGGGACTTGGAGATTGGGTATATCAGTTTACAACTTGTAAGGGAGTGTATCCTAGTGAGAAGATATTTTTCGAGTGCATAGTATGTAACCGATTCTGAGTGATAGTGAAATTCCCAAAGTGTCTGGGGACTGACGTAAGTCAAGAGTTAAGACCGAACCAAGATAAATTTGTTGTGTCATGCTATTCTTTCATCTTGTCTGTTGTGCTCTGTTTTTGTGTTCAGGTTCAGAGTATTTAAAAACAAATTAAAATCCCCAATTCACCCCCTTTTAATGATTTGCTTCGCTTTCAAGATGGAGATTCCTAAGGATTTTCGGGAAGCTTGGTTCAATGAGTTCTTGGTAAGTTATGTACTTTATTTTAATTTCTTATCCAAATGCAAACTGATTAAGTACGTTTATAATTTGGAGTACTAGTTTTTCGTTAGTGATTTTCAAGGTCAGTTTAGGTAGTTGCCTGACCATCTGGGAAATTTGAAAAAAGCTTACGACTACTGTTAGTTCTTTACAGATTTTGATGATAACTGACTTTTGTAAACACAAGATATGGTTTTGTCTTTGGTAAGTTGAAAAACTTACTGTCAAGACAAAAATCGAGTATTGGTCTCAATACTCGAGTATTGACTTGACAGAGAGTTGCTCAAATCAATTACACAAAGCAATACTCAAGTATTGGACATAATACTCAAGTATTGGACTTACAGAGAGCACTCCAAGTTTTTCACCCAGAGCCAAACTCGAGTTTTGATATGAATACTCGAGTATGGAACACATAGAGACAATTTCAACATTGGCTTAAGATCTCAATACTCAAGTATTCATTTGAATACTCAAGTATTGGTCGATAGAGAGTCATCAAGTTTCTCATCTTTTGAAAACTCGAGTATTGGTTTATCATACTCGAGTATTGGATTTCCACAAAGTTTTCATACTTAACACTTGTTTATGAATACTCAAGTATCCATTTGAAAACTCAAGTATCGACTTGACATCAATCTATCAAAGTTTTCAAACTCTTTGAATACTCGAGTATTGGTATAGACATTCGAGTATTGGACCGAGAGAAAGACTACAAGTTTTATGCATATATTGAATACTCAAGTATTCATTTCAATACTCAAGTATTGACTTGGGAAAGACTTCACAAACTTTTTTCAAAATGAATTCATACTCGAGTATTGAGTTGAAAACTCGAGTATTGGGCATACAGAGAGCATTGCTCTTTGTATATGATTTGAACACTCAAGTATTGAAAACAATACTTAAGTATTGAGGCTTTTGAACTTAAACTTATTTTCATATCAAAAGTTCAAAACTCGAGTATGGATTTGGATACTCGAGTATTGACCTTATTTCAATGTTAAGGTCCAAAGTCAAATCTCAATGATTCCTCTCTGGAAGAAGAATACTCAAGTATCAAGATGGATACTCAGGTATTGACTTAAGTGCACAGTGACAAACTCAAGTATTGATACACATACTCGAGTATTGAACGCTAAGTTTGAAAATCAAATCTGACGAATTTGTGAAACCTTCTTGTTTGATCTTAATACTTCTTATGATTAATCTCTAATGTTTCTAGATATGTTTAACCACTTTATTGGTGAGTTTTAGACAGATTAGGGAATGTACATTGAAGGTTTAAAGCAAAAGCAAAAGTGATGTCAGCACATTAAATGCAAACCCAGAAAGTTGCATACTTTTGGGTAATCCTTATGCACAAGGTTACAAAGCATTAAAGAGTGATTTCTTCAACAAGCAACTGTCTCTCCAACGGACTAATTTGTAGAGAGTCAACTCTGATATTCTATCCAGCTAGATTAAGTGCATATTAGAGAGAGAAGAAGACCTTACCTTGCCCAGAACTTTGGTTAATCAAGGCAACGGTAATAATGGAGATTACAACGGTCAATTAATGCTCTCTTAGTATAAATAGAGACGCATTCAAGTCTTCTCAACAACTACAACAACTGAAAACGAAATACATTCAAGTCTAGCATTTATTCTTTTAGTTTTCAACTGTATTGTATCTTTTGATACTTTGTACTTCAAACATTATTCTTATCTACTCTTAGAGAGAGTTTCTACTTGAAAAACATTTATTGTAAACAATCACAAGTCAGGGGACTTGGTGATTTAGGAGTTCATTGATTACAACTTGTGGGGGAGTGAGTTCTAGAGAGAACTACTCTTTGAGTACAGAGTGTGTAATCTTTGTGATAGTGGAAAATCCTGCAGAGTCCGGGACCGGATGTAGGTCAAGTTGTTAGGACCGAATCAAGATAAATCTCTCGTGGTCCAATGCTCTTCCCTTTACTCCGTCCATCTCTCTTTTTGTTGTCTAAAAATAAAGCATATTACAAAAGTTTTTAAAATACCCAATTCACCCCCCTCTTGGGTATATAGCTCCACTTTCAACTACAAGAGAGGCCGATGGTTGTCTGATAAGTTTTATAAATTGAGACAAAGTATAGGCAAGCAAGATTGGATTCAACCTGAGACTGCAAAACAATTATTTCAAAGATAGGCCATTAATCCCAAATTTAAGGACAAAAGTGAGAAAAATAAATCAAATAGGGCCTAAATGGAAACACCGTCGTATACTGGAGGCTCTATTCCATATAGTGAGCATCGTAAAAAATTGTGTGTACACGTTATTTTTTTATCTCAGTATTCAATATTTTATACTTTGAAGTAATTAATTAATGGTCATCATTTGTGTTTGCAGGCAGCGTCTAGGGAAGTTCCTGTAGGATCGGTTGAGTGGACTACCTTTGAGCAGACCCATTCCCAAGTCACAGCAAGTAGCGGTGAGACATTTATTGCATTTATTATTTTTTTCAAAACCAACAGATTTATTTCATTTCACATGCATTATCTGTGATGTATTTTTGTGCTTGTAGGAAACCTATTAGAAACTGACGCAAGAGAGAGAGAGACTCGCAAAGTGAGGGCGACCCCACATCCTCTCAGTCTGATAACGAGAGTCTATTCATTGAGGCTACAGGATGATTTAACAAGAAAGGTAGACTCTTTGGGGTGGGTGCATCTGCCAGCTGACTGAAGAAAACGAAGCGCTCCTCATCTAGCAGTGAAGGTGTTGTTGCAAGTAAAGGTAATACATTTGCTATAGATTGTTACATTTTCTTTCCCTCGTCCATTTAAATGAAGTACACAAAAAAAAAAACTTACTTCCTAATGTTGTTTTTGCAGAAAAGATGAAGAGGATGAAGGCGTTTGTGCAGGAACAAGCATCTCAGTTGAGCGAAACACGACAGTAGATGAGGCGGCAAGCAAATGAGCTGCATCAAACACAGGAGATAATGGGGCAGATGCAACTTGTACTCCAGTCCCTAACTAAGGACAAGGGTACGTGGTCAGCTCATGGTGATGATGATGACCATCCTGGTGACGATGATGATGATCATATTGCTGATGTTTAGACTATTTTTTAGTACATATTGTTTGCAACATTATTATTTATATTTTATTTTCTCTATGTAAACTCTTTATGATTTTTACTATATATTTTTATGATATACAAGTTTTTTTATTTCATAATTTTTTTATTTTTTTTGCAATTTTTATTTTTTTAATAAATGAAATTTGTGACGTAAAATAAATTATGTCGCAAATTTCAAAATTTGCGATGAATTCATGTTTTCGTCGCAATTGTGAGGCTATTTTTTATGATCGCCGAATTCGTAGCAAACTATTTTTGTGACGGAAAATCTCTTTTTTTGTGACGGAAAAAAATAAATATTTTTTAGTGATAATGATTTGAGGAAAACATAAATTTTTGTTTTCTAAGAAAACTAAAGTGAGAGAATTATAGTTTAGTTAATCATTTATTATTGCATTAGTTAGTATTTTTGTTAATTCTATTAACGTATAATTATATTTATTTTTAGAGTGAACTTGATTTCTCTCACACTTAGTTCTTGTATCTAAAACTTGAGGTAACCACTTTCCAATTTATCGTGTATACTTGTTGAGGTGATTACAAGTGTATGTTCATATTTGCAAATGATATAAATACGTTATAGTATTTCACATATGAAAAATGTGTGTGTGTGTGTGTGTGATAGTAAACTTTTTAGTTAACTTGGCATAAATTGCTTATATTGTTATTATGATAGATTTTGCATGGTGCTGAATATTGAATTTGAGTATAAATTGTTGATGTTGAAATTGTAATATTGCATTGCATATTGAGGTGTATTGGATTGTGATGAGATGTGATGGTATGAGATTTATTTTATACCACATGGTATAGCCACCACTAATCGTGCAGTGGTTGGCTTTGTCATTTTCAGAGCCCTTGGTATCACCATTTTCCTTTGGCCGGGATAAGGGTCAGCCTTTAGGACTATGACAGCTTTCTTTATTCGAAAGAAAGGAAACCATAATCTGATATGAGTTCTATAGCCTATGGTCGAGCTACACCTCATCATTGGTGAGCTTGGTGCAATCTTGTCAAAGAGATTAAACCTATTATGATCAGCAAAATCCACAGATATAATGCTCATGTCGTCCAATAATATCAACATCCCAATACTATAATTGAAACTTGATGTCTTAACTGTCATTTAATAACCAAGACATAAGAATCTAGTTTGGTTCGTATCACACAAGATCATCACTATTGCCGTTGTATGGATTTCAAGAACAAATTGTTGCTGGTGGTTTAGGATGAGAATTGTGTAATAAGGATTTACTGGCAAACTATGAGTGCTATAGGTAATAATAATGAATGACAAAGGAGTCAGCATCAAAAGTAATATATAATTGTGTTTTTAAGTTGATGATATGTTGATTTCATTTGCATTCATATGCAGTTGACGCATTGAAAACCATCAAGCAAAGTCTGGTTGGTCGTAATAGAAATCTGAGGAACTGGGATCATGGAGATCCATGTAGATCTAACTGGACAGGGGTTGTATGCTATAATAAGACACTAAATGATGGTTATCTTCACCTTAAAGAGTTGTATGATTTTATTTCATGTACTCTAATGCTAGTGTGCTTCTAGTTACTTTATTGATCCCTTATTTTTGTTTATTTATTTTCTCTATTGAGATACAAATAAACTCACAAACAGATTAGGATGGGAATTGTGGTGTAGGAGTGCACCGTTCTCTGATATTTTTTGCAATATATTATATTAATGTTGAGTTTGAAGGATTATATTGAAGCAAAGGGGAAATAAGAGCCTCTAAAAAAATTATTAATCCTTGAATAAAAGAGAGTACAAATAAGTTTTTATATAGTCAAACCATAAGCTAATAGACTATCCCTAAAATCTAATCTAATTAAATCATAATATCTTAGATTTATACTTCTAACATAGATAAAATATATTATTATTATTATTATTATTTTTGCGTAATATAGGCAAGCCGTAGCTTGAAAAAGTAAGATAAGAACTAGATTATGAAAATCTAGCCCTAAATATAACAAACTAGCTACAGAATTAAGACCGGCAGGCCAATTGGTCCTTCGATACCATATCAAGGCACCCCGTAGGAATGTTGGGATAAGGATTACGTCCGCATCAGGAGGAGCGTCATGGCCTTCCCTAGCCAAATAGTCAATGCATGCAATGTTGTCTCTTGGCGTATAGTAAAGCTTTACGTTCCAGTCCAGAAAAAGAAGATCTATGATGTCGCCGATGATGCCTCTCTCGGTGGGTGGTCAGCATAACAGCAGTCTCTCATGATTATATTGACAGCATCAAGGGAATCGGAATAGAGCAGAATTTGTTGAAGTACCAACTTTTGAGCCATTCTCAGTCCCAGCATGATGGCATATAGCTCCGCCTCAATAACTGTATGAAGACTGAGGGACTTGTAAAACCCCATCAGCCAGTATCCTTGAGAATCCCTGATCACTCCTCCGCACGCTGCCTGAAATTGTTGTCTAACTGATCCATTAACATCAATGCGAACTATATTTCCAGGAGGGGGAGTCCAAGACTTTTCCTCGTCCCTGTCAAGTTGAAAAATTTGATGAGATAAATTATGATTGACAGTACTTTCAAATAGAAGATAATTACACAAGTGAAGCATCTCCCTAGTATCTATGCTTTTGTCTTGGAATAAGGATTTGCATCTGGATGACCAAAGGATCCAACACCCCAAGTTAAAGATTCTCGACCAAGGGAAGTTCTGAAATGTTCCTTTTCCTGGCTTGTGATTGGTGTTCCAATTAAGCCAAACCTGTAAGTTACCTGCAAAAAACTTGTAAAAGTAGTTAGGCTTTAAAGTTTCTTTGCAAAAAAAATTTTGCCCTCTCGTAGTCCCTGATTACATGAAGTAACTCTCGTCACTATTATAATGGAATGGACAGAAGTTGTCATTTGTAAGACCTATTTTTGGCTCTGAATAAGTTAGTGGCAAGTCTTTCATGGCCAACCTTCCACATGAAATATTTTACTTTTTCTGGAAGGTGCCATTTCCACATTAGGGACCAAAAGTGGTTTCTACTTTCCCCTTCCCGGCCAGAGAGATATCGATAAGCCGATTTAACAAAGAAGCCTCCATCTTTCGTAGCTCTCCAAGTGAAACAGTCAGGGAGTTGTTGCTAGGTGGGTGCGTTCTAGATATAGTATTAATTATGCTAGAGGGAAGGATTCCCTGCCACCTAATAGTGTCCCATCTTCCGTTCATCAATATATGATCCCTCACGGACTCGTCTTCGTTTATTAATGATGGGCTTCAGACAAAGGTTACAAGGGGGTGCTCAAGGGGAAGCCAAAGATCACACCAGAACTTCGTGTCTGCCCCATTATTAATCTTCCTCCCAACTCCACCTATGAATTTGTCCCAAATGTCAACAATGGCTTTCCAAGCCGATAATGAGTTTCTCTTTTTTGAAACTTTAGGCACAAACAAACTTCCACAGTTATACTTGGCCTAAAGGCATTGAACCCACAGAGCATGGTTTTTATTCAGGAGGTTCCAATAGAGTTTCATAATAAACGCCTTATTCTAGCGTCTAAGATTTTTGAATCCAAGTCCTCCCTGTTTCTTTGCTTGAGTAATTTTATCCCAAGCAATGAGGTGCATTTTTCTCACATCCTCGTCCTGCGACCAAAGGAATTTCCTCGAGAGCTTATCAATTTCATTTATAGTACAAATGGGGAGGAGAGTTGTCTGCATATAATAACTAGGTAAAGATGATAACACGGATTTAATCAATACTGAGCGGCCAACAATAGTCAGGAATTTGCTTTTCCACATGGACAGTTTTTCTGAGCCTTTTGCACAATTGGGTGATACGTGGTTTTTGTGACTCTTTTGTGAATAATCGGGACTCCCAAATATTTCCCCAGATCTGACGTGATTCCAATTCCAAGCATTTGACTAAGGTCAAGAGCTCTATTAAAATTAACATTTGTAGAACAAAACATTCTTGATTTTTCCAAGTTAATTCTATGTCCAGAAACTTCACAGAAGATTCGCATCAGCTTACGAATCTCTATCATTTGATTAGATGAAGCTTCTACAAAGAGAATAAGGTCATCAGCGAAGAAAAGATGGGAGATCTGGGGACCTCCTATTTTAAAGGTAAAAGGCTTCCATCACCGAGCCTGACATTCCTTTTTAATGAGATGACTAAGACGTTCCATGCAAAGGACAAAGATATATGGGCTTAAAGGATCTCCTTGTCTAACACCTCTAGAGGGAGTGAAGGTCTGACTTTCATCACCGTTCCAAAGAATAGACATAAAAGTCGTTGATATACAAGCCATAATGAGATCAATCAAGTTTCTTTCCAAATTTAAACATATAAGTGTATTTTCTATAAATCTCCAATCAAGCCTATCGTAAGCTTTCTCCATGTCAATCTTGATGGCAACAAATCCTTTCCTCCTACCCTTCATTCTCATAAAATGAATAATTTCTTGGGCAATTAGGATATTATCACTAGTGGATCTGTTGGCTATAAAGCCACATTGCTCAGACCTACAAGATGCTCCATAATGCCTCTAAGTCTATTCTCCAAAACCTTTGTAATGATTTTGAAGCTCACATTGCACAAGGATATGGGATGAAACTCTCTCAACGAAGAGGGATTATCAACCTTAGGTATGAGCACAATCTTGGACTTATTAATGGAGGCCATCTTGGAGGGGTTATGATGATCACAAATCGTACCATGTTTTACTTATTGACTGAATTAAATGTTAAATACAAGCGTAACTGCAGATAATCTAAGTAAAAAGGCATACATTCATGATATAGGGACTGAAGAGTAGAAATCATTTGCATGTGATAAGAATGGAACAATTTACAGGGTTTTTAAAGAAGAACGTATAGCAGAGCTGATACGATGCTATAGCATTCTGACAGCATCCCAAAGTGCAATACAAGGCATCCCAAATGCTATAGCAAAGTAGACGATGTAATGCTATGCGGCAGGTTTTCTGACCTTTTTACCCAGATGATTTCAGGAATAAAGAAAAGGACGATATTGACAGATAGATTGCTGACATAACGGAACAGAAGATACAGAGGATCGGAACTAAAAGATTTGAAGAATCCCGCAGAATCAACAGAAGCAATCTACTCGGATCAATAGATACAATAGATCCTGACAGATTAGGAAAGGCCCAGCTCGCTGTAACTTACACCACAAGAAAAGCCTGATTATAAAAGGAAACAGCGGAGCCAACCCTAACAGAGTCGAGAGCCCTAGAACGAGATTCTATCTTTCGGCAGACTCAAGAGAATAGTGAGAGATTTCACAAGAGCATGAGATTTCCAGGACAACCCAGCATCCTTCCCTGCAGTACGACGGACGAAGAAGATGTGGAGTGGTGACGTGACAGGGCTATGTCTACGCCGTTGGATTTTCGTCAAAGCTTTTTGTTTTCCCCTTTTTAATTTAGTTTTCCGATCATGGGTCATTCTGTTAGTATCGCTTTGTGTCCCTCGTCGACCAAGAACCGATTTTCATATGGTCGGACAAGGATGAATCTTTAAGTTGTTGAATGAACCAAGTTGCAAGTTCTTAATTCAATAAATTTGGTTTGCTTATCAGTGTTTTAATTACTAGTCGATTAACGGAAGTTAAGGGCTAGATTTACGGCCTCACTTACTGGTAAGGAGTCGGGGTTAGACCTCTGAGAAACATGTTTGCTAGGCAGCCCATGCACGGCTTGACATATTATTGTAGGCTTCAGGAATGGGTCTACCTCTCATAACCATAACACCCTGAGCGTAGCGCAGATCTGACTAGAAAGTTGCCATAAGAATATGGAAGGAGTATAGTTAGTATCATATGTATCGAATGCGAAAGCTTCGGTAGACTATAGAGGTGGGTTAACCAAATAGCTTTGTAATAGTAGCTATGCTCTAGCAATTGCGGAAGTCAATGCAAAACGAAGTGCTATAGTATTGGGTAGAGCAACCGGGGATTGATGCACTTAAGGGTGATTCTCGAGTTCAAATTTCCTAACCTCTTATCGATATCTTCTCACGTTTTAAGTTATTCTGTTTACTTTTGCTAGTAGCATAATCACAACAACCTCTCAACCCAACATATTTACTTTCGATTGCACAACTATCATAGCAATCGCATGTCACTCTTTGGTATCTCAGTCTCTGTGGGACGATACTCTACTTACACTTTATTACTTGTTCGACTGGTTCACTTGCCATCAAGGAAATCGACCAATAGGTTATCAAAGCAATCTTCAATGAAATCACATCACAGATTTTATCTCCCACAACGTCCTACTGAGTTTGAAAGAAGTGGGCATTAAGGCCATCCAGTCCCAGCGCTTTGAAAGCTCCCATAGCAAAAGTAGCATTTTTTATTTCCACTCTGGTGACTTTGCTTGTTAGCATGCGCAAATTACTAGCATCAATGGATGGGAAGTGAGCACACATCTCAGCAGGGTCTTTAACAGAAGATCCCGGGTGTAAAGATTAAGAAAGAAGTCATGGGCCATCATTTTTGCTGTATCATGGTCTTCAACCCAATCTCCCGCCTTATTAAGAATGGCTCCAATTCTCTGCTTCTTTCTTTGAATCATGGTGGAGGCATGGAAGAATCTTGTATTCCTATCTCCCCCCTGCAACCATTTACTTCTGGATTTCTGGAACCAGGTGATTTCTTCTTAAGTAGCTACTTAATGATACTCATCCCATAGCTTTTTCTCAAGTCTGAACAAACCCGTCTGTAAATTCATCCTTCTACTTCTATCAATTCCCTCCATACGATGAATTAGCTCCTTTTTCTTTTTAATAAAACTACCAATCCTGTTTTCGTTCCCAATCGAAGCGTACGTATGAAATTTTTCCAGACCCTGAAGCCAATTTTCCTCATGCCAAGCTTCCTTGATAACATCTTTGAAGTCATTTTCTAGGGTCCATGCAATCTGATAAGAAAATGATTTTCAAAAAATTTTCCTCTGGTATGAAGGATGCACATTCACCACCACAATCCTATGATCGATTTAAATTTAAGCTCATGCCGGACAGAAAATTGGGAAAAGAATTAATCCAATTGAATTGGTAAAAACCTAGTCCGGACTTTCTTTCAAACCCTATTTTTCCCAAGTGAACTTGTCACCCTGAACCGCCCCCTCAATGAGTTAAGTGTCATCAATACAATCCTTGAATTGCTTCATAGAGGCCCATGGGGGATCAACTCCACCAAGTCTATCATGTGGGGACGAATAAGCATTAAAATCCCTTAAAACTAACCAAGGAAGATTAGAATTGACAAGCGAACAAGAGAGTTCCATAAAGTAGCTCGCTGCGCCATTGTGGTAGTTTCACCATAAACAATTGTCACAAGGCTTAAGGTATTAGTATGAAGATCTTTAACTTGACAATGAAGTAATTAGGTTGTGGAGGTAAGATACGTAATATCAAAAGCAATGTTATCCCACAAAAGCCAAATACCACTAGAGAAACCAATAGATTCAACCCGGATCCAATGACTAAAGCCTAGCTTACGGCAAACTTTATCAGCTCTATCGCCACTAATTTGAGTCTCCAAAAGGCAGAGAATGTTAATGCTATATTTACTGACAATATCTTTAATATTTAAAGGGAAGGCTCGGCTACCGGCCCCCCGCAATTCCAAGATGCAATAATCATAAAAATAATTAAATACAAGATAGGGGATAGGAATACTTACCTACACTATCCGGCTTTCCCTTCTTGCTGTTGTTGGAATTGAGATTCTGGCACAATTGTTCCATTGTCCTCCAAAAAGTCAAGAGCAATGTCCTCATTCGGGTCCCATTGCTCAGGAAAATGTTGATTTTGTTCCACAGGAGATCCATCTTGGGAATGTTCCACTCTAGTGACATTAATGGGGTCCTGATGGGTAAAATTGGAAAGATTTCCTTGGACAACATTGTGGATGCGTTGCCCTTTATTCTTGCTTTTCTTTTCACTAGATTTTTTTTTGATTGATATGCACAACCACAACATTATTAGCATTGGGGATCCCATTTGGCGTTTGGACGATTTGCTTGTTTTGTTCAACATGACTTGGAGCATTTTGTAAAATAATATGCTCAGCAACTTCATCTACTTTCACCAGCCCATTAGTCCCTTCATTATTAAGATTGGTGTCTCCTTTGAAAATTACTTGCAAGGCCTTATTTTGATCAGTTTGACCCACAGGAACATACGAGCTGGGCTCACTAGCGCCTTGTACTTTGTTCGGCCCATTTATTGGGTTGTTTCCTTTTGGCCTGTATTGAGCCTTAGTGCGTTGACCATTCCCTCTGCCAGCTAGCGTGTACTTGCTCACCTGTCCATTGGGTTTCACTAAGGTCAACTTGTCCGTTCTTTGCTCAGCCACCAACACCTTGTCTGACCATACCGCAGGGTCATCTCGTGTCAAATCGCCATCTTCCTCCAGATTTTCAATAGCTGTAAACCGAGTACTCTGCCTGACAGGGGTCGATTTGGTGATCTTGGATCCAGTTCCCAAGGGATTTCGCTGGACTTCTCTGTAATCTGCCTGTTGCCAAGGGCGACTCCGATTATCTCGCCGATTAACCAACATCCATGGGCCGAAGCCTTCTTCTGCAGATTTCACCGACAATTTCGTAGATGTCCGATTGAAGACTTGCATTAGAGGTTGCTGTTGCTGTATCGGTGATTGCTGCAACGATCCCGCATCTCCAATAGAGGTCGAGGCAGAGCCCCTGTATGAGCATTCATCTCTTCTATGGCTGACTCTTCCACAAGCAAAGCAAATGAGAGTAAGCCCCTCATACTCCACGTTAAATATCGACCCAACTGCAATTACCTTTGGGACGAGCTTCTTCTGTAAATTCAATTCCACACAAATTCTCACAAACTTACCTCTTTGGATTTTTGGGTTTGAAGCTTGGCAGTCTTGTTGTAATGTGTTCATGTCGACCTTTAGTGTGCGTCCAATGCGATCTCCCAGTCGTGGGATACAATGCCTAAAGGATTTTGGTAGGGATTAAAGTAAGGT
Source organism: Acacia acuminata (assembly GCA_019022655.1). NCBI lineage: Eukaryota > Viridiplantae > Streptophyta > Magnoliopsida > Fabales > Fabaceae > Acacia > Acacia acuminata. The sequence goes on along the minus strand of JAFJYI010000028.1, from coordinate 2,126,997 downwards.
GTCCATCACTGTATAAGAACACAATGTTGTTTGATTACCCAGGGGCCTTCATATAGCACTTTCTGGTAGTGCGATCTCCATAATTCCTGATCTTGAAATCTAACCACAAAATAGTTGTTAGGGATATCAATTAATTCGAAGGTCAAAAATCCCCAGAGTTTTATCTGAATCTCCTTTAGGACATATAGATTAATTCTCATACCAAGCACAGTAAGGATCAAGGCATAGTTCCATGGTTCACACCATTCGTTATACTCCTCTTTCGTGCACGGAGCTACTTGGTACATTTCCATAAGTTTCTTCATCTCTTTAGATTCCTCTGGTAGTTTCCAGCATATCTCTTTATCATCAATGAAAAGATCTTCTTCTTCCATTATATGATCACTGTGAGCAACTCCGTTAAATCCCATTAGGGAAGCTCGATAGGAAGGGAATTTAGGTGCTTTATTTTCTTCCTTGTCTTGATTTCCTCTTTCCTCAGAATTCTCGTTCTGTTCAATGTGTTGCTCTAGTTTGCTATCCAACATTATGTCGTCCATAATGGTGTGTACAGTAGCATCCATCTTTTTCTTCTTCTTCGGATCATCCTGGCTTTCAGTTGGGGGCCGATCCGGTGGAAGTTTTCGTTGCCCAGAATCTGTCAATGGGAGAGCGTTGGGAGAATCCGATGAAGTCATTTTTTTAACATAGATAAAAAATTAATATAGGATATGAGCAACAATTGATCATCAAGGAAATAAGTGGAACAACATAAGGGGGAGCATCCCCAAGGAAATTGGCAATAAGAATGATGTTTTAAATCTATCTTATTTATTCTTCGGCTTATTTTTGAAATCGTTACAAAAACGAATTGATGCCAATGGGTTAGAATTTCTCTTCATTTTGACCAGCTCAAGCAATGGTTCAAGTGTACTGCATTATCAATCTTGAACAATAGTAGATGCATTGTAAAATTTAGACTTTGTGCTTCACATTTCATAGGCGGTGGTAGAAACATACTTGCCAACTAATTTATGGTTTTTTCCTCCATAAATGTCATCCACAAATAGTGTTCGTTGAGCTAGCTGCTTAATGTGATTTATGATTTTGGCTAAATTATTGTGGTTCCATGAAAAAATCTGGCTTATGTTTGTTTGCATTCTGGCATGTTATCTACATTTTGTGGTTCAGGTAGATTTGTGTGTCGAAACCTTCACGCTCTAAATTGAGTACAAAACAGGAAATTGAGAATATGTTCTTTAAACTGGATTCTTTCCGTTCCTTTGTGGAATACATGTTGTCAATTTCCATGAATATTCTAGCGAAATATATTTATATATTTCCATGAAGAGAAAAATGGAATATACATTGATTTTTATAAATGTTAGCTTGTGTTACTTTCTTGTAATAATCATGGACTCAAGAATAATACCGTTAGAGCTTAAATTACTAGATATAGTATGTATAAATTGTAATGATTTCATTCAAGCTTCCTTGTGATATTTTACAACCAAAATATCATTCCACATATGCTCATCAAGAGTGTGGTGTGAAATAAATGGAAGGAAAATACACTGGGTTCTTTTTTTATTTCATAATTTTTTATATTTTAATTATGTTTTTTATTTTGGGACTGAACTCATATTTTCTGTTGCAAAAAATGTTTTGCGACGGAATTCTGTCCAAAGCATTTTTGCAATGGAATTTCCTTGCTTTGCGATGGAGTTTGTCCGTTGCAAATCCTGACTTTTTTGTAGTGCTTGTTACATATAGGATTAAAGAAAACACACAATTTTGTTATACTGGTTCATATTTCATCTTTCATAATGCCTCTAATAGCTACCAGTATTAGTTGTTACATCAATACATGACAATCATAGTTGTTTTTTTGAATTTTATTAAATGTTTATTAAAATATATATATATATATATATAAAAGTACACTAAAAAAATAGTGGATTAGCAATACATTATCACTAATTAATTAGTAACGGAATTCCATTTCTAATTGACTGTTTGTTTTTGTAGTAACATAATTATAAATAACATTTAAAATATTATTATTATATAATTATAAAATGATGAAAAAAATAATTATAATCATACTTGTGTGTGTGTGTGAAATTATATTGTAAACTGGACCATACTTATATCAAATTACTTATATCCATTACATCAAGTTCTCCAATCATATATGACCACACATTTTTTTTCATATGCATTTATTATTAAATGATAATAATTTAAACATGAAACACATTGTCATATGTGATTGGAGAACTTGATGAAATAAATATAAAAAACTTGACTTTAGTATTTTCCTTTTAATCTTATAATCACACACACATATATATTGTCACACCTTAATTTATGAGTATAATAGAGCAAGTGAGACAATCTTTGAACCACTTGAATCCATTTTATGCTCTAGACTTACTAAATTACTTGAAAAATCACAACTAATTATAGAAATTTCAAAATAGAGTGGTTCAAGACTCTATTTGAAGATCTACACGTCCTCTACAAGGACAAAATATGAAATGGCTCGTACTCACATCCATTGATTCCTGAAAGTCATGTAAGACAACACTAATCATTTGGTCATTCTGCATTTTCAGAATACACCGCGACTTGGAAAATTAATTACTATTAATGCACAAGTCCAATTAGGACCAAATAAGACTTTCCCTAATGCTTGGCAAGTGTAATTTCATACTGGAAAGTGTTGTGTTTATCCAATGTCATATGCCTTGTTTTTACTTCATCCAAAGATTAGTGCTCATGGAGGATTTTAATCTTCCCTTGCATCCATTATCACTAATAGCTTACATACATGTTCTTACACATACTAGACCCTATTAGTATGCTTGGTTACTGATTTACACATCATACTAAGGTCTATATATCACATACATATCAAAACCTAGTCATATTAGGCATACAAGTTCTCTTCAAAATAAAAGCCCATTAGGATCATTAGAGCTCTCATTCTTCATTCTTCTGCCCCTTTTCCCTTGTTCTTGGATGGATCTGGTCCTATGTTAATGTCATAGTAATTGAAGAGTGAGATGTATAGAAATCTCAGCGGCAACATTCCCACTCAAGCATTCAAATCATGCAAATATCAATACAATAATTCATAAATGATGCCAAGAGAGAGTTCACAGTCCATGAACATACATTCAATCAAGAAATTGTATACATGGCCATCTCACAATTTCAAGCAAAAATCCCAACAAAACATGCCAGCATGTATGAAAATTACATCAATTAATAAAATTTTCAATTCCATCAATTACAACCAAGCGTTTTAAATTTAAATTTAGACCAAGTATGACCAAATATCTAAGCTCCATCCTCAACCTCATCAGCCTCGTTTTTTTAAACATATTTGGGGTTCAATTTTCAGCCTTTTATTTTTTTTTTTTTTTTGGGGGGGGGGGGGGGGTGGTTTGGGGTTTAAAGCTACGGGGCCATTAGCCCATATTCATTCCATCATCAAGAATAAGCCGTGGGTATGAAACTCCCATGTAATCCCAGTACAGCAAATGTTCAATATCAGCAAGAGGAGACTCAAAAATAACCAAGGAACCCACCTGATCAAAACTAATATTTGCAAGTGCATCTGCATATCTATTGCCTTCCCTATATACATGAACACATCTACATCTAGAAAAAAATTTCATACAAGTATTAATCTCAGCTAAGATTTTGGACTCTATACTGTCAGCATCCTGCAAATTCTGTAGTAAACAAATCACAGCTGCAGAATCACATTCAAGAATGACCCTGTCAAAATGTTTTGCCAACCCCATAATTCAGCTTTAATTGCTGAGCGGATGCCAAGCTTTCTTGCAAACCCACATATCCATTTCCCATCATTTCCCTAATCAATCTGCCACAGCCCGCCCTTCGCTTTTCCCCTCTCGAAGCCCCATCAGTATTTATTTTAAACCACCCATTCAAAGGATATCTCCAGCGAACATTAGCCTCCCGATGTGCACCTGTTACCTTCCCAAAATCCACCCGAGCCCCTTTACTTCATTCACATACCAATTGACTATATACATCCTATACTCCGGCATACAGTATCCTTCTTCAAACCTACCCTTGTTCCTCCAATTCTATAGAAGCCAGCAAGTTAAGCCAAAAGTTGTGCTCCAATCATTTCCCATTTGGTTTTAAGTTCCAACCCACCCATACTTTACCTTGCAGCTGCAAAAATTCAGGTGCAAACTGATCACCAGTATCTCCCCCCATAGCTGCTAGCCACCACACAATCACGCAACACATGCATCAGACTTTCCACATTTGCAGAACATTTGTAGCAACTAGCACTACCACCCATGAGCCTGCAACTCCTCTCACTAGTCAGCAAACGATCATGCAGAGCCAACCAGAGGAAGATTTGAACACGTCTCGGCCCCCCTTCCACACTACATTCCATACAATCTCCCCGAGATCCTGCTCATTTCTGAGACTCTGATACATCTCAGAAACAACATATTTGCTGTGTAATTTCGACCCCCACCTTATAGCATCCCATCCAAGAAGGTCACAGGGAGGTAGCATCATGATTTAATTTGCCCCCAATCTTTGCCATATCCCAACCACCCTCTACACTCACCATATCCTTCACCCTTAAGTTCTCATCTTCCTCTGTTAACAAGCCTGCACACATTAGCCTCACACCCACCTCTAGCCATTTGTCATGCCAAAACAGGACAATTTCCCCATTTCCTACTTCCCAAACCACATTATTAATAACTTTTGGCCATACACCAACGAGGCTTTTCCATAATGCCGAGTCTAATTTCACTACTCTCCACTCCTTTTTTAATTATTTTTGCCTCTCATATTTACCCCTTAACACCATGGAACATAAACTCATAATCTTTGCTATTAGGTTCCAAGCTACTCTTCCCAACAACGCATTCTTCACGGCTTCCAAATTCCTTAATCCAAGCCCCCCATTCTTTTTCTCCTTACATACCACCTCCCAACTTACCGCATCGATTTTCCTTTTGCCAACATCACTTTGCCATATGAAGTCACACTGAATTTGTTCCATACGCTGTCTCACCCCAACTGGGATGTGTGTATGCTGCATCATAAACACAACCATTTGATTTGTCACCGCCTGGACCAAGGTTAACCTCTCTGCTAGCGATAAAGTCTGCTTCTTCCAGCTGCTCAATTTATTCTACATTCAGTCAAGTAAGCGCTGAAAGTTATTTTTATTAACACCACCCCTCTTCATCTCTACCCCCAAGTACCTCCCCAAGTCATCCATTCTCCGAAACCCCGAAAAATGACAAATCCCATACATCAGCCTCCTATCAACATTTTTTGAAAAAAAGATACTTGTTTTCTATACATTTACTTTTTCCCCAAAGGCATCTCCAAACCTTTCCAGCACTTCCATTACAGTACACATATTATCCATATCAGCTTCACATACAAGCAATAAATCATCTGCAAAGAGTAAGTGAGAGACTTTTGTCCCATATCTACCCAAATGTAGTGGCTTCCATTTTTTATTTTCAACACAGTCCATAATCAAATGGGTTAAATCTCCATCCCCAAAACAAAAAGATACGGGGACAGTGGGTCCCCTTGCCGTAGGCCCCTAAAAGGCACAAAAACCTCCCTTCTACACTCATTCGAAATTAAAGACATATTTATCGACTCCAAACAGCGCTTGATTACTCTTCTTAGATGTTCATCAATACCAATTTCCTCTAACACATTGGCTAGATAATTCCAAGACATCCTATCATATGCTTTCTCCAAATCAATCTTAACAATCATGTATCCTTTCCTCCCTTGAACCATACTCAAAGAGTGCACCATTTCTTTTGCAATAATGATATTATCGTGTATACTACGTTTAGGCACAAAGCTAGCTTGGTAAGGAGATGCCAACCTATCCATAATGGGTTTAAGTCTATTTACAATTAACTTCGACAAACCCTTATATAATACATTGCACAAGGATATAGGCCGAAATTGACTTACCTGATCAGGTTTTTCCACTTTTGGAATGAGCACCAATAGTGTATCAATAATTTCTCCAATACGATCAGGACACCTCCATAATTCCTTTATAAGATTGGTCACGGAAAGCCCCACAATCCTCCAATTTTGTTGGTAAAACACAGCAGGAAATCTGTCTCTTCCCGGGGCTTTCAAACTCCCCATTTGAAAAAATGCCCTTTTAACTTCCTCACTAGAAACAGCCCTACCCACATTCTTTAGCTGACTATCAGCCACCTCACCTCATCACTGGCCTGTATGTATCTAGGCCCTAGAGTTCTTATCCTCATGGAAGAGATTCTGATAAAAACTTTGAAGCATAGCCACAATATCATCCTCCTTATCCAACCACTCACCATTGCTGTTTTTCAACATCCTGATTTTGTTTCTCCGTTTTCAAATAAGGGTCTTGGTATGATAATACCGAGTATTTCGATCCCCTTCCTCCAACCACTTACCCCTTGATTTTTGGTACCAAAGGATTTCTTCTTGCCTTAAAGTAGCCATTAGTTCCACTTCCAATTCAGTCTCCAAACGAATTAGAAACGGATTGCTCCACCTCTCAAGACTTTTCTGAATACCATTCAATCTATTGAACAGTCTCTTCTTTTGGTATGCAATTTTGCCAAACACCTCTTGGTTCCAGCAACTTAACTTTCCCTGCAAAGAATTTAAATTCACATGGGCCTTAACCTCCCTCTTCTAGTTGTCCTTCATGTCTGTTTCAAAGCCCCCATGCATCTGCCACATAGCCCCATATTTGAATATCCTTTCTCTATTCCCCTGTTGCTCAAGATTCAACCTCACAAGAATAAGGTGATGATCCGAACAAAGCCTTGGGATTACTCGAATCTCAGTTGCCTCAAAATTCTCATGCCATTTTACATTACACAAGAATCTATCTAAAAGTTTGTAGACCCTATCCAGCCCCTCCCATTTTGGCCCTTTCCACGTAAAGAAGGGTCCATTTGTATCAAGATCTATTAGGCTACACCCCTAAATCTAGTCAGCAAACCTCGTGCCTCATAAATCATTAACACGACCACCCCCATTCTGTTCAAGTAGCATCTTGATTTCATTGAAATCACCAGCTAATAACCATGGCTCATCCACTCCATTCTCTATTTGTTTTAACATATCCCGAAGACCTAATCTTCGCTGCTCATTTGGGTTGGCATACATCGCAATCAATAGCATGTCTTTCCCTCCCAAACTTAGATTACAGTGTAAAAATTGGTCATCAGATACCATAAGATCCACCACTAAGTCTTCTCTTTCCCAAACGAGCCATATACCCCTCGAAAACCCCACAACCTCCCTCCTAATAGAGTGTTTAAACCTCAGCTCTTAATCACTTTATTAGCAAGGTTCCCACTGATTCTCGGCTCCAAGATCACAAGCAAATCCAACTTATACTTATATTTGATATCCCTTATTATAGATGCAACTCCTTTACTAGCTGCACCTCTACTATTCCATATTATTATATTCATCATTGCAACCAAATCAATGCAGCAAGCAATCAGATTTACCTTAGTCTCCAAGCGCAGGTGTTGCATATTCCTCCCCAGCACTCAGAGCCATCCTCTCAACCTGGCCCTCATTGCCCTCAGCCGAAGCAATTTGGCCCGTATCCATATCATTATTCTTCCTCATCCAACCAACATACGCACCAGGTTGCGATTCTCTTTACTAGACAATCTTGCTTCCCGCCGCTTATACAATTCCAAGTTACTCTCAGGCACAAAATCCTGACTCTGCGACACCGCTTTCTTATCTTTTAGCATATTAGCCATATTAGCATTTTCAAGAATAGAAGGAATAACCTACTCCCTATCCTTCCTACTATCCATGTTTCTACTATTCAACACACTAGGGCCCTTTTTTAAACCACCCCTGTTTCCAGCCTTCCCTACTTGCCGTGACTGGTTGGAAACACCTTCCCTTCGACTCTTTTCCATAGATCCATCACTAACAGCCCTCTTCTGCACACACTCCTCACCCCTTTCATCCCTAGCCTCCTCCCTTAATTCAGAGAAGCGCGACCCCCTTGTTGTTCCTGTACTGGCATAACACTCTTTCTCGGCCTTCTAATTCTTTGCACAATTTTCCATCGATCCATCTCAACAACCTTCTCATCCTTAACCATCTTCTTCCCCCTTCCACCTCTACATCCATTTCTCCAACCGCATCCTTCCGCTGTAAGCCAACACAAACCTCTTTCTTATGCCCAATCATTCCACATTTTGTGCATAGACAGCCTAGACTTTCATAAACAATACTTAAAGTCTGACCTTCAACCATAAACTCAGGAATTAACGGGTTGGTAAGGTCAAGTTCCACACACATTCTTGCAAATTCCCCCTTGTCCTTTGTGCTGTATGCACATCAAGCCTAATAGCTCTGCCAATAGAGTTTCCCAAATTCAACACGAATTTCTTGTCAAACAGGGGAGCAGGAAGTCGAACCCATGCCACTACAGACTCAATCTTCGCAGCCTTTGGATTAAAATCCAAACACCATCTCGCCACATTCAAATATGCATCAGTAATTACCCACGATCCTCCCATCAATGCTTCCATGTAGTCCTCTTGATTCTGGAAATTAACTAAAAGGTAGTCATTTTCTAGATAAAAAACATCTATGTTCCCTTTCCTTACTCAAATCTAGTTCAACTTTTTGACCATGAAACCATACACTAGTTGCTTCCCCATCAACTTCACGATTAGCGTCCTCTGAAAAGGCTTCATTAGCCGATCCTTCTCTTTCTCCTCAAATTCAAACTTTAGGCATAGTGGATTAGAGAAATCTACACATATGCCATCTTTGGATTCAAAACCTTTGCGAAATCCATTCCAACACCGTAATCGTCAACTTCATCGTCTTCATCATTTTTGGCCCATTCCCACCAACAGCTTCTCAGTTTACAGTTTGCAGTAAGGACTCTCTATACGACATCGATTGTTGCTCTTTGCCCTCAAGATGCATCCATTTCTCATCTCGACCCATAATCGATTCATTTCCAGAAAATTCCTTCATCGCGAAACTAACCTTCCTCTTCCTTCGAGTCTTCTCCTCACGATCCTCCTCCATATGTTCCTTACCTCCCCCCCCTCACAAGGTGAGACCAGAGGGGACACTCATTTTCCCTTATCACAGTGGGTGGTGGGCTCTCGTCATTGTCGATTTGTCGAACCCTAACAGAGCAACTTTCGGGACACGTTTTTCGGATGAAATCTTATAGTGTTTACTTTACAATTTTCAGCTTGTATGATCGGCGCCTTATACAGGACTCGTCCCTTGGGGGTCAATACAGGTAGGGTTCCTCCAAATTTTCAGCTTATTTGGTTGTCTGTCTATCCTCTTATTTCCCGAAGGAAATTCCCTTACCAGGCTTAGAGTTTCTCTTTCTTTTTAACTTGAAATTATCATTTCTTTAGGAAATAGTGACCTTTTAAAGATGCAGCCTAATATCCTCAACGAGTTATTCCCCACTTTATCAACTTATTTCATGCCTTCTCAAGAATTTTAAATAATTGATTCTGGCTAATTTCACTTAATTAGCCAAAATTCCTAAAATAAAATCCATAAATTTTCAAATGAGAAACTTTTCTCATTTTGACTTGTTTTGGTCCTCAAATACAGAACAACACATTTTTTTATCTGTCTTCCATGAATCTTTGAGAATTTGATAAAGTTTCATTCATAGTTTTAAGGGTGAAGGAGCGATTTTGCCAACCAACTATTAGGCCAGGAGCGGTGGACACAAATAACTTTTAATGGGACCAAAAAGGGCAAAAACAATTGAATTTTTAAAAAAACTACAACACCGTCAGATCCACACTAACTTGTTTACACGTGGCATTCAAAGTCCAGCTGGTCCCTTATATTTTTTTCGGTCAATGCCAGGTGGTTTTTTTGTTTTTTGATGAAGAATCCCATAGCTTCATCTTCCCCTTCCACAAACCGAGTTCATCTCACGTGCCAAGCAAAGAATCAAAGCCCGTCTCGGACCTCACCGCCTATGGAAGCTTATGTTCAATTTCCGATAATAAGCGTCAGGAAACCAAAGGCCAAAGGTCTCACTGTGTGAACTGTGGTCTGTGGTTTCTCTACATTGCTAGGGTTTTAGAAATCGAGAGAAAGGCGTTTCACCGGTGAGTATGGCAGCAACTAGGGTTTTCAGAGCATGTAGTAGAGAATTGATGGCGGCGGTGGTGAAGGGGGGTTGCGTCGGGTGTTAAGATTGCTGCAAAGACGGCCACAAAGAAAAAGAGGCAACGCCTTAAGAAGATGATCCCCGTCTCTCCGCAGCCTTGACAAGTTTCTCAATGCCTCGAAGCTTAACGCACCGATCTTTGTCAAGAAAGTGTGGGAGCACATCAAACTCCATAACCTTTAGGTCTTCATTCTTTTCTCGTCTCTATTGATCAATGCTACAATATATTTATATTTAATTATTTTTGTGCCTTTTCCACTTGTACTATTCCGTAAATCGGTTGAGCTCTTTGGGAAAACATACGGAAATGTTTTACATTAGGTTCCTTTAGGAGTGTTTTAAAGGGTTTCAAAACTTTTCATTCTCTGGCTATTTTGAAGGACCATGTTCATGCTCCTGATCGGGATCAATGACCGATGACCGTATAATCCTGATCGGGATGTCGGTGTTGACCATCGTTCTGTTGTTCCTGACCAACGTGACTCTCAACATAGTGGTGGCGCTTGCGATCGAAGCGGTGTTCGTGGTGTTGCACGCAACGTTTAGGAGGACCGATGATTTGTTCCTCGATGAAGAAGAAACTTCTGGATTGATGCCTAATGTAGCTGCTATTGGTGCTTCTTCTGTTAAGTTCTCGTCTCTTCTATTGTTATCTGGTAATTTTAAGTTTGAAACTCGAGAATTTGATTTCTTTCCTTGCAAATTTCTGAACATAAGTGGTCATGATTCTTCTGATCTCGTAGTATAAGGCTATGGGGATGGTGCCATATTACTCACTATCATCGCAGGTAACTGAGCAGGGGGAGAGAGAGGGTTTCCAATCCTCAGAAGATGAAGTTATGGATTCTTCATCAAAAAACAAAAAAACCACCTGGCATTGACCAAAAAAATATAAAGGACCAGTTGGACTTTGAATGCCACGTGTAAACAGAGTTAGTGTGGATCTGACCGTGTTGTAGTTTTTTTAGAAATTCAATTGGTTTTTGGCCTTTTTGGTCCCATTAAAACTTATTTGTGTCCAGCGTTCCTGGCCTAATAGTTGGTTGGCAAAATCGCTCCTTCACCCTAGTTTTAAATAACCAACCCTTATTCTCGTATTGCGCCATTCTCAAAAAGGTCGGTTATTACATATGCATACGCACAAATATGAAATTTTAAGATTCTAATCAAGGAGCCTGAGGGGAAGAGTACTGTTGTGTTTTTGTTGGCGCAAGGAAGTAAAGATTGAGGTTTTGTTTAGTTCAAAGCATTTTATTCAGGGTCGGACTTTGTTGAAATGCTAGATTTTATTACATTTGTTTTCGGACCAGTAAAGTAAAACGAAACAAGGAAGTTATGGGGCAGTTAGAAGGAGTTTGCAGGGGAGGTGAATGAGGCATGGCTGTGTGTTGGAGACTTTAATGATGTTTCCATACAAGAGAATAAGAATGGAGGTAATCCTAAAGTTGCTAGGAAAATATTTAATTTCTAGTTGCTAATTGCGGATTGTGAGCAAACGGATTTGGGGTTCCAAGTGCAAGAGTTCACTTGGTGTAATAAACGAAGAGATGAGGAGCACATCAGGAAGAACAGGTAGTGCTCTTGGAGATGTGGAGCTTAAGGCTATGTTTGGTTTAAAGGGAGGGGAGTTCCCCTCCCTAGTATGAAAAGACACATATAACCTTGATATAAAATACTTAGGGTAAAGGTGCGCTCAAAGACTACGAAGTTTGCCTCCGGAGCGTCCAAGCCACGAAGTTTTTTTTGGAGCGTCCCAAAGACCACGAAGTTTTTTTGGAGCGTCCAAAGCACCACGAAGTTACGTTTTTGGAGCATCCAGGTGCCATGGCCGTTAGTTGACCGTCGCTTGACCGTTAACGCCGACTTGACACCGACGTGAATCGACACACGACGACGTGCGCCGACACGTGGACCGACATGCCGACGTGGAATAAAAAAATCAAAAAATAAAATAATTATGAAATTTTAAAAAAAAAATTTAAAAATTACGAAAAAAATTGAAAAAATTCAAAAACTTAGGAAAAAAATTCAAAAAGTTAGGAAAAAATTCAAAAACTTAGAAATAATTAAAATAATTAAAAAAAATTAAAATAACTAGAAAAAAATTCAAAAAATTAGGAAAAAATTTTAAAAATTAGAAAAAAAATTCAAAAAATTAGGAAAATGCCCTTATATAAATTTTGTACCTCAACTACCTTATTGATTTCACATAATCCCTCATTTATATCAATAGGCATCTTTTAGGAAAAAACTGGCAAAAAAAAATTTATAGGAAAAAATTCAATTTTTTTAAATTAGAAAAAAATTCAAAAAATTAGGAAAATGCCCTTATATAAATTTTGTACCTCAACTACCTTATTGATTTCACATAATCCCTCATTTATATCAATAGGCATCTTTTAGCAAAAAAGTGACAAAAATTAGAATGTTGTATTATAATTAGGATCAAAACAAACTCTCAAATGTTGTCTTATAATTAGGACCTTAGGGAGTATATAATAAATTGTCATTGTCATTTCCCCAAATGAGAGAGACAGTCCATCTTTAAGAACATAATTTTGTTTGCCGGTTTTTCCTAAAAGATGCCTATTGATATAAATGAGGGATTATGTGAAATCAATAAGGTAGTTGAGTTTGTCCAAAAAAAAAATAAGGTAGTTGAGGTACAAAATTTATATAAGGGCATTTTCTTAATTTTTTGAATTTTTTTCTAATTTTTAAAACTTTTTCCTATTTTTTGAATTTTTTTCTAGTTATTTTTTTCTAATTATTTTAATTATTTCTAAGTTTTTGAATTTTTTTCCTAAGTTTTCTATTTTTTTTTTTTAATTTTTTCTTCATTATTCTAATTTTTTCGATTTTTTTCTTATTTTTTTATTTTTTCGTAATTTTTAAATTTTTTTCTAATTATTTTAATTTTTTTAAAAAAATTTCATAATTATTTTATTTTTTGAATTTTTTATTCCACGTCGATGTCGTCCACGTGTCGGCGCCACGTCGCCACCATGTCGATGTGTCGGCGCCACATCGGCGTTAATCGGTCCAACTAACTAATCCATGGCAGACTGGACGCTCCAAAAACGTAACTTCGTGGTCTTTGACGCTCCAAAAAAAAAATTGCGTGGTCTTTGGCGCTCACGGAGGCAAACTTCGTGGTCTTTGGCGCACCTTTACCCAAATACTTATACGAAAAACAATGCAAATGAAAGTTATATTTGACTTTTCACCCTAAAAAGAGAGCTTCCTCCTCCCTTCCCTTCAAACCAAATATACCTTTAAGGGAATGAGGGAATTAAAAATTATGATTATAGTATTTTAAGATATACATGTCATTTAAACTAACTCAACTAACTTTTTTAATTGAATCAAATTAAATAAATATGTCTTATATTTAAACTGGATAGTATTTTGGAAATGGAGAAAAGGGAGAAGGAAAATTTTAGTAAATACAATTTATTAAATTTTGAGAAGTACATATAAAAAAATTTGAATTAATTTTTTTACTTTTTAATTTTATATATTCTGTACTTTAAATTTTATAATGTCAATTCTCCATTTTTTTAAAATAAGACTCATGGGAAATTTTCCCCCCTTCCTCCATTTCCTTCGTGCTGCACATGCTTAAAAATTCAAAAGTCAATTTCAAACAGTACTTACAAGATTCCCTGCGATATTTGGCATTGATGAGCTGTGAGAGCGAGAGTTCACCATCCTTACAAGATTCACTGTTATCTTTTACATTGATGAGCTGGATATTGTACGATCGAAAGGACTAAAAGAAAGATGGAAAATTAAATCTGAATAATGCCACCCCTCATGTTTTAAACGCACGATACATTTATGGGATAGATTTTGATTCTAAATGTGATACATTTATTTATTTTATTTTGTAATAAATATTAATTTTGTCACAGAAATTTTGGTTTTGCAGTATCTAACACTTGAAAGATTTTTTTGGTATCATTTTTACCTCGAAAGTTTACAAACATAGCAATCTTACCTATCGGTTGATTTTGACCGTTGGATTGATCATTTTTTGTATCATTTTTGGCCCGTAAAGTTTTCAAAAATTTGCTTTCAAAAAAAAAAAACTCCACGACAAATTTGTTCATAAAAAAAATTTCGGACATATTTGCTCCTTTTTTATAAACTTCCGGGGCAAAAATGATACCAAAAAAACTTCCGAGTCTTGAGTACTCCAAAACCAAAACTTTTGTGGCAAAAATGGTATTTAACCCTTTTATTTTTTATATTTAACATATTTTCTTAAATTAATCTTTTAAAATTATAAATATATAATTTAATAGGGTTTAATGTTTCTATTTTTCTTTGTAGAAATATTTTTTTGTCACACTCACACAAAAGTGAGTGGGTCCCATTATAAGGAGATGAGAGAAAAAATATTAATGGAACCCACTCACTTTCATGTGAGTGTGCCGGAAAAAAAATATTTCTCAGTAAAAGCAAAAATATTAAACCCAATTTAATATTACATAAAAGTAGTTTAGTGACATACCACATATGTTATAATTAAATATTTATAGCTCACTTAGTCTCTCAAATTCGATAAATGGTCTAACACTAAGGACTAGAGAAGTATAGGCTATGATATAAAAATATCCATAAACATAATTATACCAATGTGTAAAAATACTTATAAATTTTTTTTTTAATGTTAAAAATACCCATGAACTTTAAAAATAAAGCAAAAATGACAAAACTGTTAAAATTATCTAATGTCTTTTATTTTTTGTAGAAGAAGATCATGGAACACACCTTATCCTCAAGCTCAATTGAGATCAAAGAAAATCAGGGGGGAAGGAAAATTCAAATTTTCCGGTGGAGACGGCTGTTAGTTTGAATTTTCCCTAGAAAATATTTTCCCGTCGTGCTTCATTTTCCCATGTTTAAATCAAAATGGCTTCCCACCAAAAATGGTGGAAAGCCATTTTCTAGCACCTCTGAAAATGGACTAAAGTCTGATTTGCCCCTGATCACATAGCTAGCTCCATAAAAGGGCCACCATTGTGAGCCTGGAAAACAAAGACCTGTGGAGAACGGAGAGGCCGAGTGGAATTTCAATGACGACGACTGTGCATCCTACAAAACAAGTTCGTTGGTTCTTCTTTGTCTTTGTTCTCTTCGTTTACTTTCAGCCTGGATGGCACAATAGATAAAGTTTTCGACAATCGGGAGCACATTTATCTCGGGATGCTCATCATGCTAAGATGGAAGTCAAGGAAGGTGAGATGTTTCAACATTTGTTTGAAGTTCTTGGTCTCATCGTGGATGAGCTGAACACTGCCCATATCAAGATTGTTTCTTTGCAACAACTACTCAATTTGTTTGAGAAGATTCCCACCACATTCAAGGGAGCATGGATTCAAGCATTGTTAGGGACATAGATTTCCATGGATTATCTTGAATTTTTTGAGAAAATCTGTTGATCTTATTTTGAATTTTTGGGAAGTTCCATGGCTGGGTTTTTTTTTTTTTTTGTGCCCACATATATTTATAATTTTGTCAAAGGCAAAGGCAACTGTAAGCATGTAATTGACAACAAACGACAGACAAATATATTGTATGGAACCTACGTTTAATATATATAAAGTTCTAAAGTTATGTACCTAAGTTTTGTTTCCTCCATCATATCCCTTGTTCAATGATCTTAAAATAGAGATAAACAGAGACTATGCATAATATCTTGTACACTCGAGTGAAATGATGCATAGTCGAATGCCATAGCGAAAAAATGTGAAAAAAATTGGTTGAAGTCGTGGAAATGATATTGTCAATGTGTTTGTTCCTTAATTTGAAGATCCATGCTCAACTTTCAAATATAATACTTGGGTAATTTGTTCCTGAAACACTTAGCAGTTGTGTTAACTGAAAATATGGATATATTACTCAAGTAATATAGCAATTACCCAAGTAATATCATATTTCAATATAATGGATAAGTGTTTTCAGATCATATTACTTGAGTAGCTATTCTGGTTACCCGAGGAATGTCGAGATATAACACCGCTGCTAAGTGTTTCAGGAACAAATTACTCGAGTAATGTAAGCATTACTTGCGAGTAACGTCGAGGAAGCTATAAGATTATGAAGCAGATTACAAATTACTCGAGTAAAATAATCTTTGCCTGAGTAACGTCATGCACAAAACACTTCCTTTGAGCCATCAACGCAATTACCGGAGTTACAATGGGACGTTGCCCAAGTTACGTTGATTTCATCTGAGACAAGATGACTTTGGACTCTGCAAATTAATGCACAAGGATCAATCTCCACTTCAAAGGAAGTCAAGTGCTCGCAAAACACATTTGAATTGAGGTATTTATGGTAATTTATAATTTTATAAATCTTTTGCTTTGAAATTACTTGAGTAACAATTTTATTACCCGAGTAATATATTGTAAAATTCTGTTATGCAACATTACTCGAGTAATTAAATTGCTACTCAAGTAACATTGTCATTTCAAGATACTTAGCCGCACAGTGTATTATAACTCCAAAGGATAGTATTCGCACGCCTATATGCATCCAAGCGACGAGAAGGGAATGGAGCCTCCGCTGTATGATTTAGAAACATATAAATTGTAGCCGTTAGATTCTTTTGCGTTCCTGAGTGACGAGAATCCAAATGGGTGCGCAGTAATGTGAATTTGATCAATGAGTGTAAGGGATGATCTTGTAGTGACGAGTAAATGTATAATTTAACGTAGCCGAATGATAATTCAGTTAAACTAGTGGTTTAATTTTTCTCTATAGTTTAGTTGAATATGGGGTGTGTATTTGTGTTTTGCATCAGTAAATATAATCTCAGGGATGGCAATCAGATGATGCTTCACACATATTCCCTTGCGTCGTGTGTCGTTTCCATTCCTTTCTATAGGAGGGAACAAAAAATATCACTGGAATGTCCAATGATATTTTTAGTGGCAAAACAGTATTTTGTCTTATTTTCCTATCAACCCATTTTCTTTTCCACTACTAATCAAACGCATCGAGGCAAAATATTTTTCATTCTATTCCATTCTTTGTATTTTCATTCCTTTTCATTCCCACCTTTTCTTTGATCCAACTGGGGCCTCAGGGTCATGGCTTCAAGACTTGGGGATGCACTTTTGGGAATTTATTCCCAAGGACAAATTCCCTTAGAGGGGGAACAATAACTACCCCAATGGGGGCCGGACCTTGCTCTCTTGCGATCGTGCTTCGGCAAGCGGAGTAAGCAAGCTATTATGTAATATCCTTAAAATAAAAATTGAAAAAAAACACACACAAAAGATTAAAAAAAATTGTGTGTGTATCTTGTGGCAGGTATGCTGCCGCCGATTTGGGTGAGGTGGCATCTCCTGCTACTGTGCGTGGGGGAGGGGAAAGATATATAAACAAAAAATATATCTTAAACCGCCTCTCCCTAGTTAGTTCTCGGTGTTTGATGATTTACAAATTCTGAGTTATTGAATTAAGTAATATGTGTCTAAGTTGTGGGTCGCTCGAGCAAGAGGTAATTCATGCCCGAGCATACTCGATTTGATGAATTTTTTAAGTGTTTCAAAAAGGAACTTAACATTTGGACTAGGAATGCTCAAGCAGAGTAATTGGCGTGCCTGAGCATCATCGGGTTGATGACAATTTTCACATGAGAAATGCACATACTCAAGCAAGTGCGTAGCAACGCTCGAGCATCATCGAAGATAGATGCAAAACAAAAGCCATGCCCTAGCCGAGTGTAAGTAATGCTCGAGCAGCATTCTTGAACAGAGGTAAGTAGTATGCTCGAGCAGTATCAGTATATCTGAATGACTTGTGCCCAAGTATGATTATGACATGCTCGAGCACCGTGCTCAAGCAAGGGAAAAGCATTGCTCGAGCAGCATCGCTAAGTCTCTTAGTCGTCACCTCTGTTTTCCTTATGCCCGAGCAAGATGCTTGAGCTGGAATGTCATGATACTCGAGCAAGCATGCTTCTAAGTTCTTAATTGCTCTCGGTCTCAACTATACCCGAGCATTGCCTTTGGGATGCTCGAGCATTGGCGACACTAGCTCAGAATGATGCCCGAGCATTATGTCTTAGCTGGTCGAGCATCAGCAATAATTGATATCTTGAAAAGCTTTGTTCTAGGGATGCCCGAGCAAGCACAAATGAGTGCTCGAGCAGTAGCTCGATGTTGCTCGAGCATAGGATGATCTTCTATTCTTACAATACATTTTCTCTTTGGTTGCCCGAGCTTACTAACAGTCATACTCGAGCATGATCATCATCTGTTAAGTAAAACGAGAAGTTTTGAATTCAAATCCTTTGGGTTATCTTCGAGCCTTCTCTTATCTCACTCAAAGCTATTTAAACTAAATACTAATCATCATTTTGAGTGTATTTCAGGTCATTAACCATTGTTTAGGTGAAAAGCAAAAGTTCTGACATAAGCATTAAATGCAGTTGCATAAACCAGTGATATCCTCGGCAACTACTTCTCTGATCAATGTAAAGCATTTTCTGATATTCCGCTCGCACATTAAATGCTATCTCTCAACAAAAAAAACAAAAGGAATAAAAAATGTTTGTGAAGACCAAAATCATTAACGGTGAATGTGACTAGCGAAGCTTTATCTGTCTAACGGCTATATTCAAGAGTCACAACGATTAATCTTCAAGCTTCTCTAACGGTCATTAATTGCAACATCTATAAATACCAGAAGCACTGAATTTGCCAACCACCGAAACGCTATGCATTCAATTCGAACTTATTACAATTTGCTATTTCATTAACTTCAATTAGTATCTTCGAAAATTTTTGTGTACATCAGTGTTTATCATTTATCTACTCGTAAGGAGTTTCTAAACACTTATTTGATTATTTTTTTTTGAAAATCTTAAGGTTGTGGAACCTTAAGTGTGGTTGTACAATTACAACTTGTAAGGGGGAGTGAGTCCGAGAGTGAAAGGATCATCCTAAGTTACAAAGTGTGTAATTGTATTTGAAGAGTTAATGGAAATCCCAAGGTGTACTTGGGGACTGGACATAAGTCAAAGTGTTAGACCGAACCAGTATAAATTGCTTTGTGTCTAGCTCTCCTCTTTGTCTTTGTTTTATTTGTGCTCGAGTGATTTGCGAAAAGTTTTTGAGATCACCTATTCACCCGCCCTCTAGGTGATATTCCATCTTCATCCCTCCCCTATATGTGTGTGCGAAATAGTGTGTGTGAGAGTGTGAGTTTGGGAGAGAGCATGAGAGAGAGAGAGAGAGAGAGAAATTACAAGATAGGGAGAGAAAGAGAAGAAAAGAGAGTCTATTTGAGTTTTAAGATAAGTTATTTATTTTATAAGATCATTTAGGTAGTAAAATTAATTTTTTTCAATAAATTTTTTCAAAGAAAGTTGTTATACATATTTTTTTTATTCTAATGCGGGTAATATTATACGATTATTGAAAATTTTGTGATTAGAATATTGACAAAGTTTTAAGTTTTGATAATAGATGACTATATACTTTTAAGAGCGTGATTAATAGATAATTTTAATCAGTTTAGATTTATTAGTTGTTAGTTGTAGGAATTTAAATTTAATTTTTCTATCTAAAGGAACTTAGGATTTATGTCTTATATGATTCATTTACCAATTAAATGAGATTTAAGGTATCTATTTAGATTACTAGAGGTATTGTTGTCAAGTTAATTGGTTTACTTTTGCTAAGTCTTGAACTGTATAAAATTATGAGTTGAGATTTGGAATTTAAATTAAAGTTTGATATATTTTAATTATGTGGAGATTTGAAGATTTGCTTAATAAATTAGGTTATACTTACAAAAGTTAGTGTTAAGTTGGAAAATGGAGTTTCGTGGTAAGAGGTCCTTGATATCCGATTTTATACCTTATTGGAGGATATATTGAGGATTAGATGGATTGGATTTAAAGTTTATAAATGAATGTGGATATTTGAAGTTTTTTTTTAGGTGAAACTTTTATTATAGGAAATTAGGCATTTTTGCTAAATTTCTGCTTAAATTCTGTTCACCGTGAGCCAATTTCGAATCTCGCCATGCTTATGGGTCGATTTCGCCTCTTTCCTTGCTCACTCTGTCGCCATTGATCACTCTGGTCTTTGTTTCGTCTCAGTGTCGTCATTTTTTGCATTATTTCCTCTCTTTTTTTTAAATCTAAATTTAGCCACTTTTTTTTCACTTATCAAAGCTTTTTTTTTTTTTTTCAAAAGTAAAACATAATTACAAGTGACAAAACCCCGCCCTTATATGTGCATGCCTTATTACCATTTACTCCCTGTCATGCCACCACATGATGTCAAACTTATTGCCTCCAGCAACTATTTAACGGTCAAAGTCTACCAAGGTTAATAGCATTTAGGTTTGAGCAATGGGCAGGCGGGGCTGCCCCGTGCTCTAACCCGTACCCCGCCAGTTTATAATATGAAGGTACGGGCTAATCTGTACCCGCAGCATAACCCATTTAACCCATGATAAACAGGTAAGGATGAACACGGGCGGTTTTGGACGGGTATGGGGGAACCCGTGTATGTCTCAAACTTTTTGAAAAAAAATCAGTAAGCCCCAAAAAAAAAAAAAAAAATCTGAAAACTGACAGATCTGAGATGATAAGATGATGAGGTAAAAAAAAAAGATCTGAGATGGCATAACAAGATGGGAGAAAAGATGGGGAACAAATCTGAGATGTCAAGAAGATGGAGGAAATCCGAGATGCTCGGAGTCAACGGCGAGGTGCATAATTCAAAGTCGATGGCAAGAAGATCAGAGACGCTGCAGTGTTCCGACGTGGGTAGACACTGGGAGAGTGAGAATTGGAAACGTTCTTGATGCATAAGGATTGAGGCGCCACTCAGGTTAGACTTAGGGTTAGTTTTGTTAGCAATTAATGAATTACGCTGGTGAATAAAAAAAAATAGAAAATATGAAAATTGTTAAAATTTAAAGTGGGTGCCTTGGGGAATCGAACACGCATTGTGTAACATCCTTCCAAAATTACCATTTGAATAATTATTTTATACCTAAACGTACTTAATTCCAATCAAAATAAACCATTCCATAATAAAAATTCATATCAACAATCACTGTTCATATCATAAATTCTAGTATGCAGCGGAATAATCAAAATATGCAACGTACTAAAGAGGCCCTAAAGTTTGGCAATATACATCAAACTATGCTCATGTAACAAAATAAGACATATAAGATTGATAACTCTGATCAAGTCTCGGATGCCTTCTTCCCCTTGGTATTCTCGCTTGAAAAAAAAAATAATGATGGGGTGAGTCACAAAGACTCAGTAACCACATATCCAATTTAACAAGTATATAGGGAGTGATTACAAGATAGTTAAGTGGGCCAATTATCTATTTGTATATCAATAACTCTAAGAATTTACCAAACCAATTTATAATTCAAAATTATTCAATATGCATGTAACTCTCTCAACCCTCCTTATAACCTCCTTATAACCGCTGACAGAATCCATGAGCTATAATATAATAGGTTTAATCTTTTTGACGAGATTATTCCAAGCTCACCAATGATGAGGTGTAGCCCGGCCAAAGGCTACAGAACTCATATCGGATCATGGGTTCCCTTTCTCTCGAATATAGAAAGGTGTCACTGTCCCAAGGGCTGACCCTAATCCCAGCCAAAGGATTAGGATGATACCAAGGGCAATATCCGGCCATCCACTGTGCATTCAGTGGCGACAATACCACGTGGTATAAAATCAATCTCCTACCATTACATCTCATCTCAATCCAGAACATCTCAATATGCAGTGAAATATCACAATTTTCAACATCAACAATTCACAGTCATGTTCAATAATTAACATCGTGCATAAACTTTCATAATTTCAAAATAAACAATTTTAATCATAACAATATAAACAATTTACGCCCACTTAACTAAAAATTTACCTTCAAACAAACATCTCACAAATATACATTTTCATAGGTAACAAACTATTATATATCCACATCTTTTAAATATATAAGTATACGCTTATAATCACCTCAACAAGTATACAAGATAAATTGAAAAGTGGTTACCTCAAGTTCTTGACACAATACTAACCGTGAGAGAAATCAGTTCCCTTTAAAAATAAATATATAACTATATGTTAATAGAATTAACAATAATCAATAATGTCATAATTAAATAATTAATTAAATTATTATCTCACTTTAGTCTTCCTAAAAATGACAATTTATCTATTTAATTTTTAACCTAATACTAACTTTTATAAGTATAACCCAATTTATTAACAATCTCCAAACCTCCACATACTCAAAATCATATCAGTCTCTAATTTAAAATCTCAAATCCCAATTCATAATTTCATGTAATTCAAGATTTAGCAAAACTAACCTATTAAACCTTAAATTATACCTCTAGCAATCCAATTAAATGCTTAAATTCTCATTTAATTGGTAAAAAATATCCTATGTCACAAATCCTAACTTCTTTGAGATAGAAAATAACTTTAAATTCTCACAGCAACAACCTAACAAATTTAAACCAATTAAAGTTATTTACTAATCATGCTTGACATATATATAGCCTTCTATTATCAAAACTCAAAATTTTACCAATATTCTAATCCTAAAATTTTCAATAATCAATACTATATTATCTTCTTTAAAAAAAGAAAAATAAGTAGATCAACTTTCATAAAGAAAATTTATTGAAAAGAAATTAATCTAATTACCTAAATGATCTTATAAAATAAATAACGTATCTTAAATAATCCCTTTTCTCCTTCTCTCTCTTTCTCACTACTTTCCCGGATTGATCTCACACACACACATATTACACACAAATTCAGACTTAACACACATATATATAATTGCTTAATGGCGGTATATTGAGGCGCTAACTGAGGAATTTTTTTTATATATATATATAATGATAATAATACTTCCTCGGGAAAATTACTCACAGGTCTCAAGAAGCAAAGATAATTACAATTAGGTCCCTTCAAATCATGAAATCACACAGAAGTGCCTAGGGACTTCTGTGTGATTATTTCATATGAGTAAAAGACCTTATTGCCCATTCTCCTTTTTCTTCTCTCCTCTCTCCTCTCTCGCTTACTTGCTCTCTTGAGGATCGCCATGAGTTGCAGACGCTGCAAAATTGGAGAAGGTCAACGTGGTGGTGGAGAGATTTTTTGATCTTGGGCCAGAGTTCCGGCGGAAGATCGTCCCAATTGGCTCTCGCATCCATGGCCTCAGATTCGTTGGTGAGTTGACTCGCCATGGACATTTGAGGGTTTGATTACTGTTTGGGAAATTATAGAGGAAACATATAATTGACTCTTGCAATCATCCTTGGGCGCAGATTCTTGTGGTTCCAATTTGGGTTTTAATTTAGGCTTTGATGATTTAGGTGCGAATCTGGAGACTCGAGAGGGACCCTTGTTTGGCACGTCCAAGTCTTCAAGGTCCATAGTAGAACTCTACTTCGCTGCTCCTCTCAGTGTCCATCCCTTTAATGGAGAACAGCGGGAAACGGGTAGAGAAAAGATAGCATTTGTTGTTGTAAATAGAGGTTGGGGAATCTGCAAAAATATGTAGCATTTGTTGTAAATATATGCATTTTCTGTTGTTATTACATGCATTTGTTGTTGTAAATAGCCTCTGAAAGTGATAAGTGAAAAAAATCTAGGTTTTGAAAAGTTGTTGTTATTATAGCCATTTTCTATTGTTATTACATGCATTTGTTGTTGTAAATAGCCTCTGGAAGTGATAGGCGAAAAAATCCAGGTTTTGAAAAGTTGTTGTTATTATAGCCATTTTCTGTTGTTATTACATGTATTTGTTGTTGTAAATAGCCTTTGGAAGTGATAGGTGAAAAAATCAAGGTTTTGAAAAGTTGTTGTTATTATAGCCATTTTCTGTTGTTATTACATGCATTTGTTGTTGTAAATAGCCTCTGGAAGTGAGAGGTGAAAAAATCCAGGTTTTGAAAAGTTGTTGTTATTATATGCATTTTCTGTTGTTATTACATGCATTTGTTGTTGTAAATAGCCTCTGGATATGAGAGATGAAAAAATCCAGGTTTTCAAAAGTTGTTGTTAATATATGCATGTTCTGTTGTTATTACATGCATTTGTTGTTGTAAATAGCTTCTGGATGAAAAAGGGAGAGAGGAGAGAGAGAGGAGAAGGAAGAAGGAGAATGGGCAATAAGGTCTTTTACTCATATGAAATAATTACACAGAAGTCCCTAGGGACTTATGTGTAATTTCATGATTTGAAGGGATCTAATTGTAATTATCTCTGCTCCTTGGGACCTAAATGTAATTTTCCCTACTTCCTCCATGCCACGTTAATGGCAGGACGTTGCCACACCTAAATGGTGGCAGCGTACCTGCCACACAATCTACATCCATAATTTTTTTTATTAATCTCTCTCTCTTTTTTTAAAATAAAAGTCTTATTGTTATTATTATTATTTTATTTCAAATTTTAATTTTAATAATGTTACACATTGTATTACATCATGTCAAGTTACCGCCATTGCCACTGAACTAAGTCGAGCATTATAACTAATGGTAAAATATTATTATTATTATATATAAACATTATGTATATGAAGAAAAAAATCATATACAAACGGGTAATGGGTAGGCACGGGTGCCTTGGGGCCTAACCCATAACCCGCCCGTTTATTATAAACGGGTACGGGCAGGCCGTTACCCGTTACGGGTCCAATATGGATGGTTTAAAATGGGTAAAATAGCACAGGTAGCGGGTCCTTTACTCACCCCTAATTAAAGCTGGGAATCAGGGAATGCCCGGCCCTCCAGGGCCAGGGCCTAACAGGGCGGCCCTCCAGGGCGCGGAGTAAGAAAAATATATGTTTTTAAAGCCCGCCTGATAGCACCAAGGCCCGTAAGTTACTATTCTCAATTTTAACTATTTTTCCTCCGTTTTTTCAAAAAAAATATAATATGATATTGCGGGTCTTTTCTTTGTTTTTATTTTCTTTTGTCTCGAGGATATTTTTATTTAAATAATATTATATTCAAACATTTTTTATCATTTTGATTAATTACACAAAAAAATAGAAAATGAGAGACGATGAAAAGCATGCTAAATTAACTATCTTTGCTTATCCCCTTACACTTTGCTTATCACATTAGAAACAAAGTTGATTCATTTATTTATTTGTAGAAATTGTTTTGAGACTCATACATTCATAAGTCGGATTGATTAGGCTAGATAATAAACAAAAAGACGATGGGTATATTTATATGTTGAGGTAATCTCAAATATTAAAAATAAGGGAAAAATAGAAATTGAAAAATATCTCATTCAACTTTAGCAAGCTGTATAATGTAAGGTATGGACAAAAATGTAATTGGGTCAAGATGGAATTGACAACAATATAAGTAAGTGGTAGGTGTTATTTTTAGCTCCACATACACAAGACGTTAATCGTTGAAAGGTCATTTTAATATGGACACTGTAAACAATATTTACAATTCTTTCAAGAGATTTTAGTTGTTCAGCTTTATATATATTAAGCTTATTGGTCTTCTATCTTAATTAAAGTGAGGAATGTTTTCATGAATCTAATTGAAAAAACTCACTATTTTCTATTATTTTACTATTTTCTATTATCTCAATTATAATATAATGAAATTGAAGTAATTTCACTTGTCATTATTTTTATATGAATGTATTTATTTTCAAGCGCTACAGCTTAAAGGGCCTAACAGGCCTACTTGCCACCCCGTGGTCGGCTCGTTTAAGCCCTGGCCCTCCGAGCCTCGGCTCAAGGCTAATTTTAAAATCTCGTCTATTTTTAAGCCCCCTCGACGGCCCGGCCAATTTTTAAAAGCATTGGTTAAATTGCCATTTTTAAATTATTTATTCTAAAACTTATTTGTATTGAACATCCTCAGCTAGGAATCAGAGAGCTTAAACGCGGACGAGCTCTCCCTGCTCGTCCGTGTGCGGACGGGCCGAGCCCATCGACTCTACCCCTAATAGCATTGGTTAAATTGCCATATTTTAAATTATTTATTAATAATTTTATTTATTCTAAAACTTATTTGTATTGAACATCCTCAGCTAAACTTCGTCGGTAAAACTTTATTGGTAAAGTTGTACTTTCAAAGCAATTGCTCGCTCCGTATCCCATGGCAACCATCCGAGTGGTCTCCACTACTATGATCCAAGCACCATGTCAGGTTAATAATAGTGATTCACCTGAAAGAATCGAGCTCAATCCCTGGGATCTCCAGTTTCTGCAAAGTGAGTATGCTCAGAAAGGGATTCTTTTTCACAAACCAACCTTGTCGTCTTCTCCTTCAGTTTCCATAGAGAAAACCATCCAGCACCTTCAGGACTTTCTTTCTTCCACGCTCGACTTCTTCCTTCCCCTTGCCGGCCGTTTTGTTATCGCCCATCACGGCAGCGGCAGCGATGATGACGACGACACCTTCTCCATCTCCGTTACTTGCAACAACGCCGGAGCAAGCTTTGTTCGTGCTATTGCGGAGAACACTACAGTTGGTGACATTATTGAATCCACTTATGTTCCACCATTTGTCCACTCCTTCTTCCCACTCTATAGATCCAAGAACATTGAAGGATCTCGGATCCCATTACTGGCTGTCCAAGTTACAGAGCTCGTCGACGGCATCTTCATAGCTTGTTCTATCAACCACTGTCTTGCTGATGCAAGGCCGTTCTTGAATTTTATGAAAACGTGGGCTGAAGTCTCCCGAAATGGTTTAAACTCCATTGGGTCGACCTCAAAGCTCGCTTCATTCGAACGGTGGTTTCCTCAGGGTAACACAGTGTGCCCTATACGAATCCCACTCAGAGTAATAAAGGAGACTGATATTAAGGCCTCTTCGTCCATTGATCCTCATGATCAGCCTTTTCCATTATCTCAGAGGATCTTCCATTTTAGAGGGGAAAAAATTGTCGAACTGAAAGCAAAAGCTAAATCAGAGACAGAGGACGCTGTCATCAGCAACAAAATCTCCTCATTGCAAGCTGTTACCAGCCATGTTTGGAGATCTGTGATTAGGAATCTGCATCTTGATCCAGAAGAAGTGGTCACTTACAGAGTGTTTGTAGCTATTGGAACCAGCAGAGTTTCTCACCCACCAATGCCCGACAACTATTTTGGACCCACAATACAATTTGCTTACGTGAAGATGAAAGTAAGGGATTTGGTGGGAGATGGAGGGCTTGGCAAGTTTGCTCTAGAGATGAACAAGATAATATCGTCATTCACAGAGGAAAAGATTAAGGGGGACTTTGAAGATTGGGCTCGAAATCCAAAGATGCCTCCGAAAACTGAGGTTAGTGACAAAATTGGCAAGTTTATGGGAACTAGCAGCTCCCCAAGATTCAACTTTTACCCAATTGACTTTGGGTGGGGAAGACCAGTGGCTGTACATAGCGGCCTCTCGAATCCGAAGACATGGAAGCTAGTGTTTGATCCGGGAGCTGAAGAAGATAGCTTTGATATTGAGTTGTATGCTTCTTATGAGACACTCGAAGCTCTAGCAAGTGATCCTGAGTTCATGCATTATGTGGGTTCATCCAATAACCTAGCACAAGCTCGGCTGTGACAGAAGCAGAGCTTCATGTGAGATGTTTAAGTTTTCCTACTTAATGGTACTTTCAGTTTTTTGAGTCAACTAATATGCGTCAATGTTTCCCTATTATATGTCGGGCCTCTTGGTATCTTGTTTAGGTGCTCCTCATATTGATGAGCACTCCCAATCTAAAAAAATTTGGATGGTCCATATTTAATATAAGATTATCCAAATTTAAATTTTTCTTTATCTAAAAAAAATATTTTAACGAGGATATAACTAAAAAAATGCTTTTCAAAAAAGGGATTTTTATTTAAAAGTCATCAATTAAAAATGAAATCAAAATGTTCTAAATTAAATTTGGACGGTTAAAAATTTTCAGGGTAAAGGTGCTTACTACTCCGATAAGGACCCAAATTAGATCCGTGGTCATGAGGCCTAATGAATTTAATGGGGGACCATACACTTGTGACGGATGTGGAGAGAGAGAGATGTGGCAATAATAGGGCCTCATGTGGGGGGAGGAAGAGAGATGTGGCAATAAGAGGCCTCGTTGGTCGCTAGCTATAAGATAAGTAGTTGTCTTCCTAGAAAACTAAGAATCACCCCTATTATATGTTAGGGTTAAATACTATTTTTATCTTGGAAGTTTAAACTAAGGAGTACTGGTCACTCAAAATTTTTTTTAGTTTTATTTTTGCCCTGGAGTTAACAAAACAGAACAAATATGTCCCAAAAAATTTTTAGGAGCAAATTTACTCTGGAAGTTTTTTTAATCTCATTTGCCATCATAAGATTTTAGGGTACTAAAAAAATATTTAAAGATACTGACTGATACTGAAAAATACTGATAATGACAAAGGAGAAAAAAATTAGAAAAAATAACTTTTTTCCAAAATTTAGGTTTTGATGCAAAATAGTTTCTGGACAATTTTGGAATGTTTGACAAATTTTTACTAAAACCTAGGTTTTGTTTCCAAAACCTAGATTTTAAAATTATCCAAATAGGCTCTAAAAGTTTCACTTATCTTCTCTTGAGTTAAACATGTAATGTCTAATATGATTACTTAACAGACATTACAATTCAAGTTTACTCTACAATTACATGGGGCTCCTCTTAGGTAATCTTTCTAATCTTTAATATAAGGCACTGGCTTCTCACAAATTACTAAAAAATGTTAAAAACATTAAATTTATCCTAAAATTAAATTTAAACAATTTCTAACATTACACTTATTAATTACACTAAACTTTAATATCATAATTATTATTCTCTCTCACTATCTTTACTAAATATGAACATGTATAAAAAAATATTTAATGCTCTTTGAAAACAAACAAATATTTTATGAAAAAAAGAAGATAAAAAACACTTATTACATCATGCATTATAATAAAAATCAGAGGAAGTAATCAACATCCATTTTTATTCCAAATAAAAACATAATCCGGTCGCATATTACACACCTATATATGGTCGAATTAAGAGTTTCTTTTGTCAAGACAAACCCTAATCCACAAATTCGTACTCAATAATAGCCAACCATCAAGTAGCCAATAATAAGCAAGACTATGTAAGCAAAATTACTATCATACACAAATAAAAACAGTGACTGAAAGCTCTATTCCATAAGTAGGTCCATAAAAAAAAACTAACCACACAAGAATATTAAAAACTTAAATTCATCAAAATAGAGAGAAAGGAGAGCAGAACTAGTTAATTGGTATGATTTTTGTTTAAACACTACTTTAAAAAAGGATATTATTTTCCTAAAAGACGTCCTTATTATATATATAAAAAAAAAAAAAAGTAAAAGCTGGCGGTGATATTCTCATAATTATCACTTGAATTTTGAGACTTAGACGTCCTAAAATAAGTTTTGGGATGCTTAAAATTTAATTCGGCATCCTAAATTACTTTTGGGATGCTAAAAGCAACATTTTTAGCGTCCTAAAAATTATTCTGGAAATTTTTTTCCCTTGACCGAACAAGCCTCCCTATAATTCAATCATCAGTTTTGCAAGCGAGAGAGCCTCCTGATCGACTTTGGCTTCTTCCTCCTTCACCCGCCTTAGTGGCAGAGCTAGGATTTTTTATTTGTGGGTGCACAATTAGTGGAATATTCGGGATTCGGGCAAATAGCGCCCGATTTTTTTTTTTATTTTAAAGAAAGTTTTAAATGTATTTAAAAACAAAAGAATATAAACAATAAAAGAAAAGAAAACTTCAACTTAACATAGAAAAATAATAATCAAGAAGAGTCAATTAAGCTATTACAACAAACGATTACAAAAACATTCTTCGATTCTCCAGTCCTTGAAAATATTGTATTATATCTTCATCATCAATCTTATCAAACATATCACGTTCAACATAAGTGTGTCAAGAGTTCTCTAAAATCATGCAAGGTGAGTTTGAAACGTCTAAAATAGAAAAATTAAATTTCTTCTTAGACTTTGAATCAAACAAAAGAAGAATGAAATATTTATTTCCCAAACCAAATACCTTCGAGAGCTTCTTAAGAAATATGAAATGGAGTTCTATAAGATCATGCAAGGTGAGTTTGAAATGTCTACGATAAGAGAATTAAATTTCTTCTTACGACTTCGAATCAAGCAAAACAAGAATGAAATATTTGTTTCCCAAACCAAATACCTATGAAAGCTTCTTAAGAAATATGAAATGGATCATTGCAACAAAGTTCGATACCTTTATGAGCTCAACGAATTTTGTAATATCTTAATTTTTACTTTTAGGATTTATTTATACTTAAGAGTGAAATTTATATGAGAAATGTATTTAATTTATAACTTTGGTAATATCCTAATTTTTACTTTTAGGATTTATTTATATTTAAGAGTGAAATTATGTATGATAAATGTATTTAATTTATAAAATGGAAATAGTGGGTATTTTGTTGTAATTTTTTCCCTATAAAAAAAGAAAAATAAATAAAGAGTTTGTGAATAAACTATATGACATGCGAATAATGCAGCACTGGTGGGTCTTCGGGAAAAAAAAAACATATATGACATGCGATAGTGCACCCGCGGGAATCGATACGGGGAATGGAGTGAGGCAGCGTAAATGTTCTACCACTAAACCACTGGTGCTTCTAAGTGAGAGGTTCCTTCAAAATATATATCTATTCTAAAACTTTGTGTCTGCAAGTGCAGACACATGCACCAGTGTGGCTCCGCCACTGAGTCCCGCCTACAGACTTCGTCTTCTTCCTCCTTTGTCCCCACCCACTGCAACCACCGGCAACCTCCTTCTCCACACCGTGAACGTCGATGACCTTCTTCCACTTCGTCTTCTTCCTCTTTTTCCCCAACCTCCACGGATGACCTTCATTTTCTTCACAAGATCGACGGCACAATCAGTGTCGTCCCTTAATTTTCAGCCTCATTTTTGCCTTCGATTTTCCAGATTGAAACTTCCTACGGCAGGTAAGCTTAGATTTTTTCGGATCTGTTCGACTTTTCCGTAATTGTTCGAGCTTTGATCTATATCTGTTCAACTTGTTCCAGATCTGTTCGACATTATTGTTGATTGTTAATGTGTAGTTGTTCATATCCTTCTTTTGAGATTTTATTAATATTTTTTTTTGTTTTTACTTTTTCCCCTATTACATTCATATTAATCGTATGCTTCCATTGGGATTCATACAAATTTCTGTATGTAACATTTTTTTATTTTTTTTGCAGCCAATATTCATGATTTTCTCAGGTTCAGACTTCAGATGCCATTTTTCTTCCCCTTTCTCGCTTAAGATCTGTTGCAAAAAGCAAAGAGAAGCGAGACCCATGTCACAGGTAGAGTTTGGGAATCGGGCCGCCCGACCCGACAGGGGGCCAAGCCCTATAGGGCTGGGCCCGACAGGCCGGCCCTACGTGGCTTGAGATAAGGAAAACGTCTGTTTTTCAAAGCCCTACCCGATAGTACCGGGGGGGCCGGCCCTACGAGGGCACTGGAAATTACTATTCTAAATTTTAACTATTTTTCTTCCGATTTTTTTCGAGAAATATAATTAGTAAATTGCAACCATCAAAGTTCTAATCTATCAAATAAATATTATCAACATTAATATCTAAACAATACAAATCATCCAACAAATAAATACATTCATTAATTCGTAACAAAAAACAAATTATTGTCCACAAATGAAGTAGAGACTTGCAAATTAATCTTTGTGAATTTTTACTTTCCCGTAGCTTTTATTAATAAATTAACCATGGAATCGAAGTATTTATTATCATATCATTCCAAGTCATATTGTTTAGTTTAAGTATAGCATATGTGCTTTATATAGTTTCTGACAAATATCTTCCAAGTTCCGTTTGACCGTACATACATAGATAAAGGCCAAGTAAAAAAAAAAAAAAAAAAAAAAAGGAATGCTACGGTGAAACGGGCCTAACGGCCGGCCCGAAGCCCTACGGGGGCGGCCCCGCAGGCTCGAGGCCTGCGGGGCCGGCCCTGCAGGGCCAAATTCAAAATTCTGGCTTATTTTTTAAGCCCGAGCCCTACAGGGCCAGGGCCTAAACGGGCCGGCCCGACGGGCTTGGCCCGATTTCCCGGCTCTAGTCACACAGGTAACACAACTGCTGATACTTAGCCTACAAAACCTCTCATTAACCTTCAACTCTGTTTCTCAACAAAATTCTAGTCATGAAAGAAGATCCGGCTATATTTAATTGTGTTCTTCTGCTCTGTTTTTAGTCAAACTGACAAATTTATGTCTGTCAGTAGTGTTTTTGACTTAGTTTTTTAATCCTTTTCTATTCTTCAAGCCCAAAATAGGAGTAATTAGGATGATTTTATATTTAAATGTTCTGATTGTTGCAATACAGGGATATATTGCAAGATAGGCAAGTTTTTCTCCCAAGCTCTTGAAATGTAATGCGAATACTGGTGCTAAATATTCAAAGCTATGGGCCCGTTTGGGAATGCTGTGGGAAAAGTGGCTTTTATTTCTGATGGACTTTTCTTAATGGACTTTTTTTTTATGGATTTTTTTCAGATGTGATTTGTGTTTGGGATAGCAGTAGCAGAAGTGACTTTTGTTTGTAATAGGAACTTGTTTGGCATAGCTTAAAAAAAGATAGATGAGATGAAAAATGACTGAAAAGGGCATGAATCAAATTCTCTCACACACACACATATGTGTCGTATAAAATGTAATAATTTGGGATAAAAAATCAAATATAAATATAAATTTACCAAATAAAATGGTAAAATTCCATTAAATAAATTACATGTCGGAGTATCTGGGGTCAGAGATAGTGGAAGAACTACTGGAATGGCGATGAAGTTGTTTGCTGATTCACATGTCGGACTTTAATGGACAATAGGAGGTAGTTCAACAATGAATGGAAGAGACGAGGTAGGTCGGACTTTAATGGAGAACAGGAGGTTGCTCGAATTAATGGCAAGAACGGATGGGAGGTAGCACGAATAGGAGGTAGGTCGGCTAATTCTCTGCTCTCCATCGCCATCTCCATTAATTGCTGAGCTTTCGAATTAATGGCAGGAACGGAGGATGAGACCAGCTGAGGAAGAGAACGAGACCAATCGAAATCCAGTCCATTTGGGATTAGAAGAGAACGAGACAAATCGAATAGGCGAAGGATGAGAGCAGGCGAAGTAATGGGATTAGAACGAGACAAATCGATCGAATAGAAGGTAGGTCGGACAATTGAAGATGAGGACAGGCGAAGTAATTTCTGAGGCTAAGGAATTGCAGATGAGGATGGGAGAGAGGAATATGCAGATGAGAGGAGGGAGAGAGAAGGCACTTTTCTTTTGGGGCAAAATGGTCTGAAAAAAAAGATGCTGGCTCAATGGACTTCAATGGGATAATAAGCAACTCAATGGGAGCTTCAAAAAAAAAATCTCATTAAGCATTGAAGTCCATTAATTTTTGAGTGTTCCCAAACACTCTAATTTTTATTGATGGACTTATAATCCCATCTAATGGGATAATAAGTCCATTAGCTATGTTCCCAAACAGGCCCTATATGTAATAATATTGGGTCTGGTTTATGAATATTTTTGTTTGCTTCACTATAAATTAAGATTTAGCCTGTGGTGTTTAAATTCCTTAGTCTATTTATACTCAGATCTATGATGTTTTCATTATTGATGGCTGTTAAAAGGTCTTAGCAATAATAGCTAGTTTTCTATGGTTTCTGTTTTATGTGAATTTTCCCCCCTTGTGGCTGACCAGTTTTATGTGACCTGAGGCAATAAAATAAGTTGAAACTAAGTTATCATGTTTGTATGGTTTCATCCTACAATACTCTCCATAATTTATCATGGATTTTTAGGACGGTGAATCTGATTTTTCAAAGTCATTGTCTTATAATTTGTAATTTGTATATACTTAACTCAAGAAGGGGGAAAAAGTACTTAGCTCAAGCAGAATGCAAGACTAACTAGTGCTCATGCATGGACACATGAATTACAAGACTAACTAGTGCTGTTGCTTTTTGTCTACTGATATCATAAATGAGCATACACATACTTTAGAGCATTACACATGAAAAGTAAGAACTGAACTGCAAAATTCAGATGCTTCCTCTTGGAGGGCTAAAGTTTTTATTTCTTAATCAGCGATGTTAGCAAAAATTAACAGGATTTAGAGTCTGTTTATTGTCTAGTCAATAAGTTAGTATTGTTTGGGCTTTCACCAGGCTCTGCATTGGGGATTATGGAACATTGTTTTATCTAGGAGTAGTGGTGTAACCTTAGATTGTATTCTATATAGATTGTGTTGCCCATGTTGCTTATTGTTTTTACTTTTTAGTCAGAAGCCGGGCCTGTTTGAGTTTTGTTTTGTATGAGTCCCTGTAAAAATTTGCATTAATTATTTGTTCTAGAACAATTTTGGCTTCTGCGGATTTTATTGGGTTTTCCGTGAGACAGTATGGTCTACTAACAGGAAGGATCCTTGGTCTATCCGAGTTGACGAACAAGGTTCTTACCTTTTTCCTTTTCCTTGGCTATATATATGGACCCTTGCTGTTGATTATTGATATAAAACAGAAGTCGAAAATTGTTTTTATTTGAAGGGTAACAAACTAGTATATCAGTTCTTTTCTGTAGTTCATGATTAATAGAGAAATAGATCCTTTTTAAATTGGTCAAATAGAGAAATGAATCTATAGATTATTTCCTGCGATTTTGATTGCTCCAATTTCAATCAGTTTTGTTTTTAGTTTAAGTTTTCTTGAAGAACTATCTTCACTTTTATCGTTGTTGTTCTTCACCTCTGTCACCCTTATTAGCCATATAAAAGATGGGAAAGGGGATTTTTTTGTTTTTTGAAAAAATAGGCACCTATGGCATCCCAAATCATTATTTGGGACGCCAACAATCATACCCAATGGTGTCAAAGCCATGATTTTTGGCGTCCCAAATAATTTTTGGGACTCCGTAAATATGAATTTTTTATGTTTGTTCTACGTCCCTAATAAAAGGGACGTAAATTGGGTCAAATTTGGGACATTAGAAACATTTTTTTAAAGTAGTGAAAGCTTCAATCTCCCCTTGAATCTATAGCTCCGTCAAGTCTTTCTAGTGCCTCTTTTGATCCCTTATGTTAAGTTTTTCGGTTCAAAACTTCAAATACACACATTATGAGTTTTGCATACTAGATTCAAACACCCAATCACGGAAATAACCACCTGACAAATGAGATTAATGATAAAGATGGAAGAATGGTAGGAAATAATGGAATAGAGCCAAAAGAAAGCTGCAACTGGATAAAAACCAGAGAAACTCATCGATGGAGATGAGAGTGTGAAGGTGGCTGACGATGGAAGAAGAATGGCAGGATAATGGCGTCCGATGAAGGTAAAACGTGAATGGAGTGAAGAGAATGTCACGATGATGGTGAAAGAGTGAAGCTGTCCAACTAATGTGCGTATTTTTAGTTTCAAATACGCACATTTTGGCTAGTATGTAAAACCAAATACGCAAATTTTTTTATCTCGATTTGCATGAACTTTTTTTTTCTGACACCAACACAAACAGTGTGACTTACACTTAGACAGTTTCAGAGCTTCATCGTAAGAATAGAGGAGCAGAGGAGCAGCTGTGAGACATCTTCCACCACCTTCGTTCTCAATCCCATCCACCATCTCACTGCACCTTCACCTTCACCTTCACCATCAAATCCACCTCATCATCTGCCTTCACTATCACATTTTTCAGCCTGAGTAAAAATATCCACAAATTTTTTGTATTGAAAAAATACCTATAAATTTTAACAACTGAAGAAAAAATAACACAAATGTTATAAACACTTGACTTTCATTACTTTTTATGGTGGTACCCACCATCTTCTTTTGCAAAAAACAATAGAGATTAGATAATTTTAATAGTTTTGTTATTTTTGTTTTGATTTTTAAAGTTCATGATACTTTTACATCTGAAAAAAGTTTCTAAGTAATTTTACATCTTGATATAATTAATTAAGTTTATGGATATTTTTATACCATAGCCCATACTTCTCTGATCCCTTAGTGTAAGACCATTTATCTAATTTGAGAGACTGAGTGAGCTATAAACTATTTAATTATAATATATGTGGGACGATGTATCTAAAATATTATTGTGTAATATTAGATTCTATATTTATAATTTAGGTAAATTAGTTTAGAAAAATAATAAATATAAAAAATAAAATGAATAAAGGTTTTACATTTAGTGCAAAACTTATGTCCCACATTTAAAACATGAGGAGTAGCGTTTAGTAGGGCTAAACAAAATACCCGGAAACCTGAAACCCAATTCGGACGGGTCTCCACCCGGTCTAGCCCG
This sequence comes from Acacia acuminata, assembly GCA_019022655.1. Taxonomy (NCBI): domain Eukaryota; kingdom Viridiplantae; phylum Streptophyta; class Magnoliopsida; order Fabales; family Fabaceae; genus Acacia; species Acacia acuminata. Next base: position 2,090,353 of record JAFJYI010000028.1, on the reverse strand, counting down.
AAAGGAGGCAAAAAAATCCGAACAGCTTTTGAGGATGACCGGGTCAGACCCGACAGTCTGGTAGGACCGGGTTTCGGGTAAGGGTAAACGACCCGATAAGCCCGGTCCTACCCGGCTAAAATTACATATATTTAATTATTTATTATAATATATATTATATATCAGCCCTCAATTAAGAAAAAAAAAAAAATCTTACCTAAAGGCTAAACGACATGGTTCAAGTCCTCACCACTCACCAGCCCTAACCCTACATTTACATTCCCATTTTGGCATTTCCCCGATTCTCCTCTTAGTTTTTCACTCAGGAAGAAACCCTAAGGGCCCATTTGGTTTAAAGAATTTGGGGGAGAGGGAAATGAACTTTGAGGAGGAAAAGGAACTTAAAGGAAGGGAAAGAAAGATTTGAAAGATGAGGGAAGATGACTTGAGTTATTTGGTAGGAAGAAAATAAAGGGGTGGTAGTTGGTAAAAAATTAGGAAATGTCTATTTTACCTTCAAAAAAAATTAATTCAAAATAAAAAAAGAATTTTATTTTTTTGCTAAAATATATTTTTTTTAAAAATGTTCTTGTTAAGTTCGAATTTGGGAAAACAAAAATTTCTCCAAATTCGAACTTTCCCACCAAGTTTAAATTTCGAGGTAAATCTATCCAAAAAAAGTAAATAGTGACGTGGGAACTTGAAATCCCACCATTTTGGTGGGATCTCAAGTTCCCACATATGAGGAAGAGTGGTGGGCCATTTTCCCTTCGTTTTTTGTGCTTGTTACAATATCCCCATGTTTTTTTTTTTTGTGTGTGCGCATAATTAATCACCTTTACCTTTGGTTTTGAACGTTTTAAACAATATTGCTAAACACAATATAGCAACAACTTGCGCACCAAACACGTTTTTGGCGGGAACTTTGTTAAGTTCCCATTCCCTCTCCCAAGTTCTGTGAACCAAACGGGCCCTAACTCTTTGGCCATCGTCTCCATCTCCAACTCTGTCTCCTCTCCATCTCCAACTCCATCTCTGTCTCCGACTCCATCTCTAGCTCCATCTCTGTCTCCGACTCTATCTCCGTCTCCAACTCCAAGATTCAATCGGCGAATGTTCGGTGTCGTGTCTCAACTTAAGATCGCGTCCCAACTCTTAAGCCTAATCGACTCCATCTCCGTCTTCGACTTCGAGATTCCCTTTTCCGTCACAGCACCTGGTAATCCGTCTCTAGTTCTCTTATTCAAGGTTCAAGTTCTTATATTTACTGTTAGTTGGTCACTTGTCTTTTCCCTTGAGTTTGAGTTTGGGTATGGATTCTGATGTCTATTTTATCCATTATATTCTTTCTTTTTTTGGTTGGGTTTCTTGGATTTGTTAGATGGATCTTGAGAGGTTAATGGGGGTTCTTTTACTGGATAAATGGATATCTTCTCCTCTTAAATGTAATCTGGCCGAGATTTAGCTTTCCTATCTGTTCTTTTTCCATGGTTTTTTGTGGCTGCCATTCTTTTATCGATCTTTTCCGCATTACCTGCGGTATTTAAATCGATTTGTTTGCATTCAGATTGGGGATTTCTGTTTGCTGTCAAAAATTGAAGTATACTTTTCTATATTATTTGGGATCTGAAGTGGATTGCTTTTTATCTTGTTGAAATCTTGTTTGTTGGATCTTGTCCCTCTTCTTTCTTCTTCGATTTCATATCCAGCGTTTCTGCACATTTTGTTTATCCCATAGCCTTTTCTTTGGTTATTAAATTGCCTTTGTTGCAAAGATGTCTTTACATTTCGTTGTTGAGGTTGAGGTGAGGGGCTCATTTGTTCAGTACTCCATTTATTTCTTAACCAACAATTCATGGATAAACTCGTGTCAAAACGAGAAAGTCAGGCTTATCTATTTTTTTATTCCATTTTATTTCTTGACCAGGGATTCATATACAACCTTGCGTTGAAAGTGAGTTCCTGATGGTTACAATAATTCAGTCTTTCTTTCTGAGTATGAATAACTAAATGGCTGATTTATTTATTTTGTTTGAAATGCAAAGTGCTTGTTTTCTTCTATGCAAAGTTTTTAATGAACTAAATGGCTGATTGAATTTGTACTGAAGTTTTTATGAACTAAATGGTTGATTGAATTAGTTTTTAATGAACTAAATGGCTGATTTGTTTATTTTGTTTGAAATGCAAAGTGCTTGTTATATCTTCTATGTATTTTGTACTGAAGTTGTCATTTTTTCTTGTAATGAAGATAAATGGAGGTTGAATTTGAATTAGCAATTCAATTGTTGGAGTGATTTTCATTTGTTTATAAAGCCAAACGATTTGCTGCAAATTGCCCCTTGTTTTTAGTCTATATATACCGTTATGATGGGCAGATAAATGATTTTTATTTTATCATGTTGATGTTAGGTTTGGAATTGAAGCCTCTGGACTGAATTTGTGATCTGAAATTCTAAATGGATTCAATCAATGAATTATTATTATTTTAGGTTTTGAAAAAAAAAAGGCAACATGGACTGGGCCAGTTGGACCACTAACCCGGTCCAGTCTGGTTCAGTCTACCTAGCCCGGGAAAGACCGGGTAGGACCGAGCTTCGGGTTGGCATGTCCAACCCGACCAGCCTTTCAGACCAGACTACGGGTTTATGTCCAGCCCGGTCTGATCTGGTTCATGTCTAGCCCTAGCGTTTAGGTTTAATTTTCCATCTTTCCTCTAGTCCTTTCTGTCATACAATATCCAGCTCATCAATGTAAAAGATAACAGTGAATCTTGTAAGGATGTTGAACTCTCGCTCTCCCAGCTCATCAATGCCAAATATCGCAGGAACTCTCGAAAATGACTCTTATATCTTGGGTACGATAGAAAGAGGAAAGGGGGAAAAATTTCAATGAGCCCAATTTTATAAAAATGTAGAAGTGAAATTATAAAATTTTAATAGATAGAATATATAAAATTAAAAAGTAAAAAAAAATAAAAATATATATATATATATTAATTAATTAAGAGTTTTTATCTCTACTTTCCAAATTTTTTTAAATTGTACTAATTCTGGTTTTAGGGCCCGTTTGGGAGTTACTTTTGGAGAATTGTTTTCACCATTTACGAGGTAAAACCTAGATTTTGTAGAATAGTTTTGGAGAATGATTTTAGAAAAAAATGATAGTGTTTGGATGTTTTTTATCTCAATAGCTTTTGGAGGGTTAAATTTACCAAAAATGACATTAGCTTTTTGTATAATTACATGTAAAGAATAAAGTGGTATTTTACATATTATAAACATTATATTCAATAATAAATACATAAAATTACATAAAATTGTTAGAAAAATAAATTTCTACCATTAGTAACTTATGTAACATGATAAAAATTAGATCAAACATATATGTATTAATAGGATGTATAGAAAAATATTTTTAACATATAAAAATACTAAATTCTATTGGCCAAAAAAAGAAAAATTCATAATAAGCCACACTATTCTTAAATCATAAACATTGTAGCTTATTTTTTAATTTGACTTCATATGACATACTAAAAATTGTGAAGGGAAAAAAAGATATACTAAAAATTGTGTTTATTAATTGTGCTAAAAAACATGAGAATTTATTAAAATAAATTGATAACGGGGCAAGGGACAATTTAATCCGTTATAATCAAACAACAATTTAATCCGTTTCTTAATTATATTAACATGGAATGGGAATGGACAAATTTATTTTAATAAATTAACCAGAATTTATTATGTTTATGATTTAAGAATAGTGTGGGTTATTATGAATTTTTCTTTTTTTGGCCAACAGAAAGTATTTTATACTAATATAAATTTGATATTAATGGAGGGTATTTTGGGGTTTCTCCAATTATGGTGGGGCCCACAATTCTGCAAAATGAGTTTTAAAAAGTGAAAAATGAAAAAAAGTTGGATTTGGCAAAACCTAGGTTTTGGGTGGAAAATGATTTTGGAGAAAATTTGGGGTGTTTGGCAAAACTTTAACAACACCTAGGTTTTGTACTACTTCTGGTTTTAAACATAGGATATAGTTTATAATGTAATTTATATTATAAACTATGTTCTATATTTAGGACCTAAGAATATTTACTAAAATTTTCCTTCCCCCTTTTCTCCATTTCCAAAATATTATCTCGATTCTTAATATAAAATATAAAATAGATAAAAGTCTTACATTTAGAGGTGCCATTTGCTCATCACATCTGGACTATCTAGATGGAATCTAGATGGTCCTAATTTGATTTTTTTAAACTAGTGATTTTTAAATAAAAAACATTTTTAATAAAATATTAGTTAAGGGATTATATTTATTTTAGATTTTCTACTTATAAAATAATTTTTTAAAGAAAATAAAAAATCAAAAAATCAAATCCAAACTGTCTCGATCCCATCAAAACGAGCGAATGGTGTCTATTATTTGTACAGGCGTTCCCAAAACCTACCTAATGACTATGTCCCGCATTTAAAACATGAGGAGTAGTACTTAAGTTTTATTTTCCCTCTTTCTTCTAGTCCTTTCTATCATACTCATCAATGTAAAATATAACAGTAAATCTTGTAAGGGATGTTGAACTCTCGCTCTCTCTTTTTTTTCCCCCTTCTTCTTTTGAAAGAAGATTCTATTAATAAACTATAAAGATAAAGAAGTGACGATTACAAAGAGAAGAACAACAACAACCCGGATACCGAAAACAAACATAACAAGAACAACGATACAACTAGGAACAAAACAAATACAACCAAAACAAGCAAGACAACAAGAAAAATAGAAACAATCAAACTAGCCACCATCCAATGAAGAATTGGAATGCGAAGGATTATCACCACTAGTACAAGTCTTCTGAGCCTCAGATTTAGAAGAGAAAGCAAAGCAGTGTTGGCCGTGAAACCTACCCAATACAACATACCTCTTTACAAGCATCAACTGTAAGGATATCCATAGCACAGTTACCCCCTCTCGGGGTAAAGGATAAGGAGAACCTAATCTTAAAAGATAGAAGACTAAATAACATCTTGGATAATACTTCTATACCTGTAATCGTACAAATTTGGTGACTTGGCCTTAACACAGGTAAGCAGAGAAAGGCAATCTGTTTCAAAGATCACTTTATCATGAACAAGGTCCACTGCAAGAAGTAGGGCCCTTTTCAATGCTAAGGCTTCCAATATAAAGGCAAAAATGGACTTAACTTTGTCCACAGATCCCCATCTATAAAAGCCAACAAAATCGTGACAAATTACCCTAATAGCAGCAACTTTCTCATAAGGTGAAAAGTGTAACATCCTGAATTTTGGGCCCTAAGAATTGAGAATAAGTCTAAATTAGGCTGATGACTAAGCCCAATTTGGGAAGAGTCCTAAGAATGTCAAGAGATAGAAAGCCTCTCAGGGACTAGGTAACTCGGCTATATAGATCAGTAGACCTAGTATGTATAAACTGCGGAATTAAAGTGCCGGTTAAAAAGGGGCACAGAAGACCTATATGGTGTTAATTAATGGATAGAAAGATGTCACTCAACTATTTCGTAAGGTATGGGATGATTAGTTGAACGTAAATTTGTCAGTATAAATGAATATACGACATTTCCAGGGTACTAGGGTATGCCCTGCGTTTTTTAGAAAACACCAGCTCGGGTTTCAGTATTTGTGTCGCATCCCGAGTAAAGCCCGAGGAAGATTTCAAGTACGCCGTCTAAATCAAGGAAAACCGCAAACTAAGACAACAACACCGGAACCCGAACACGTAAACCGAGACAATATTAGAACCCAAACACATGAACCGAGGCAAAAACCCAAACACATGCGCACACACAACAACACACACAAATCAAGACACATGGCAAGATGCATGTATAGGCACATGTCAATATCTTATCCCCCACAAGACACATGTCAACATTCATGATTTACACTTGTCATTTCTTCCCTTTCCCTTGTGACACATGTATTCATGCATGTGTGATGTCACACACACTAAACACACTCAAAAAAAAAAAAAAAAAAAAAAAAAAAAAAAAGATTAGTCTCTCTCTCCCTTCATTCTCATTCTCGGACAACTCCTCTCCCTCCCATATTCTCCATTTTCCTTTCAACCTCCCAAGTTCCAATATCACACTACTACAAAAAACGTCAAAAACGTCCTGAATTAGAGGCAATTAACGTCCTTTTTGCAAAGGACGTCTGACTAGGGGTAGTTGAAAAAATAGTCTATAAGGCGTCCTATGTTAAAAATAGGACGCCTTTTTAGTGGCGTCCTATGTTAAAAAACAGACGCCTTTTTGTGGCGTCCAACAATAGATATGTGACGCCTTTTTTAAAAAGGGCGTCCTATGTTAAAAACAGGACGCTTTTTAGGGCGTCCCCGCAATAGATATAGGACGCCTTTTTGTGGCGTCCTACAATCAAAACAGGACGCCTTTTTGGTTAAAAAGGCGCACTTTGGGCGTCCTTATTTGTAATCAGGACGCCTTATATTATAATTTTTTTTTAAAAAAAATGTCCCCCTTTTGCATTGATATAAAACTGAAACCTGTGTGCAATAGAACAATGCAAATAAGACCAACAACGTATAGCAACAGCAACAACATCAAAAACCAACAACAAAACAAGGCACTACAACATCAAAAACCAACAACAAAACAAAAGGCACTTTAGCAACCAAAGAAGACCAACAACAAAGAACAAGGCACTTGGTAAACTTAAAAATGCATATATATATGAGATGCAAAAACCAACAACAAGAATAAACAAACAACAACAAAGCTAAGTGACCAAAACCTTTAAGACCCAATAAGATAGATCAGTTTAGACCAAAACGCACTTGGCAACTAGCAAGACCAACAACAAAGAACAAGGCACTTGGCAGCCAAGAAAGACCAACAACAAAGAACAAACAAACAACAAAGAAGCTAAGTGACCAAAACTTTTAAGACTCAATAAGATAGATCAGCTTTAGACCAAAAAGCACTTGGCAACCAAAGAAGACCAACAACAAGAACAATAGCAAGTGACCAACAACAACAACAACAAACTATTACTTAAACTGACCAAAAATTCAACTTTCAAATTCTCCGAGTTTCAATTCCAATACGTAACAAAGATCACAGCAACAACAAAACTCTAAATGATTGATATGATTTAATTTTCGGGGCTATTTACAAATCTGAGTTACCAATTCCACAGAAACCAAGACTATTAAAGGCGAACAAGGCAACACATGATGTACATATCTATATGCGTTGAAGAAAATTTGCAGCCAAAGCGTCTCGAATCAGATCAATCTCTTCCTCCGAGCACGGATCCGACTATCAAAAAGCTATAAATTGGAAAACAACGTATAAGTTAAACCAATGAAGCGAATAAAATAATTAACTCAAGTAGAACAAAAAATATTATCATTTGAGAAACAGAGAGCGATCACGTACATTTTGAAAACCTCGTAGTACGCCCGCCCGTAACGATGGTATGCATATAAAACATAACGAAGTATCCGCACTCGAGTTCCCCGGTTGTTTTGGGCACTATAAATCAAAAGAAAATTGTTAAAACGGATAAAGGCATATCGAAAGCTACCATTGTGTCAATGAAATAACTTGAATTGAAACTACTTACTTTCGGATAAAACCACTTTGGTTCGCCCCGCTTCCGTGCTCCAAAGAATCGATCTAGCCGCCGAATGCACTACATTAAAATGGAAATTAACAGACATGAAAACAGATCATATAAATGAAGAATCAATGATTTAGACAAAAATTTACTTACTTGGCAAACATAGATTTGATTTCATCGTTCGGCTTGCCACCTCTTAAGGGATCAAACCAATAACATGCGTTCTTGAGGGACAAACAACACACACACAGGTCCAATGACCACTACAACAAACACATTATAATATTAATTAAGATAAGAAAGGAATTTATTCTTAAAAATCTTAAATAGACAACTAAATTACGTACCCTTCAAGTATTGGGGCTAGATAACAACGATCATCTTGCTCGACAATTGTACCACCAACATAAAGCGTCCTTTTGGTTAACACACCGCGAGCCGCGACCGTGTTTATTGGACTTAAGAATCCATACAAATCCTTTCGGCCTTTCTCGACGCATATGTCGTAGCGTACACTATGATCAAAATAAAATGATAAACGTTGTTAAGTATAGCAAACAAAAAAGATCAATGCAATAATCAAAGGGGGAAAAAACTTACATTATCGCAGCTTCAAGAACGACTAAATCTAAATCCTCCATATGCAAAAATTTGACAAGATCTTTTTGGTCAACCAAACTCATAGGTCTTGTCTACGCCGACAATGCCAGGTTGCATCTTGAAGGAGAGATAGCTAATGTCCTTGTACATGGATCGCAAAGCAGTGCTAAGTGTGGAAATTTGCCCTCATCCACTTCCTTCTATGAAAACATAAACAAACATATTATGAGTGAGTTACCAATGAAAAGCAAGTTCTAGTAATGTATTTCCTACCATTGGAGGTGTCGCCGCCGCCATCATCGAATAAGATGATTCGGCCAAAGGATGAACGATCCTATGGCCCGGCCTAAATCAGAACCTCGTCATCTTGAATCGGGATGTCTTTTTGTCTTCCCCTCTCGAACACATGTCACAGTCACCCTACGTAGGTCTTTTGGAATTTCAATATTATGGTGGATGGTGTGATCCGTGTAAATAAGAGCATCGGCAACAATACGCCTGTGTGGGACATCCAAATAGAGAGTGCAAGGTTGTCCTCTGCGTGGCGTGTGAGAAGGTTCGCGAGATCAACATCCGGAGGGTGAAAACTCTCTTTACCGCTGGGGAAGGCCGGGGATTCACGAGTTGTATGTTCCGTATTGTCCTCGAATCCATCATGGTTTTCACTTCGGATCGTACTTGTTGCATGATTTCATCAAATAGTCCCGCCCGTATTTTGGCTACAAGCTGAGGACTAGGGTTGTTATCGTCATAGAACCGTGAACGCCGTCCAAAATATTTTGCGGCTGTAACTCCCCTAGGCTCCCCTCGAATGTTGTCGTGGTAATCCGGCTTCCCAATCGCCGTTGACAAAATGTCCATCCGTGAACCCGCGTAAATGAACCTTGGGAACTCGCTCCTCAAGTGCATCCCGTATCATAAGATGTTTCATAAATAACAACTAAACCCTATAATATGAAAAACCGAGGCTATTTAAAACGTCTAATTTAACTACTTACAATCTTGAGGCAACCTCAAGAACATCTCGCATTTATGTATGTGTCGCCCCTCATCCTCGCAGCTTTCCATTTCTTGTGACGAGGAGGAGGTTCAGGGGGCTGGACAACAGTGGAAGGATCGGATTCGGAAGCTTCCTTCATTCTCTCTAACTGCTCTTCCATCATTCTCCGTTCCAGCTTTCTGTACCCACCACGAGACATACAATGCGGATACTTATTTGCCGCTTGTCTCTCTTTATTGGCTTGACTCATTTCCTATGACACAAAAACAATTAAAACTAAGTTGTGAAATAAAAGAAATGATATGAAATGAAAGAAATTTTAATTTTACAATAAACTCTGGATTTTGCCGTGACGCCACAAACTCCCTCCAGTCCTCCGGAGAAATATAAGGATATTTCTGACATGGATCCTCGTTCCTCCTTTGCCCTCGAACAAACTTTTTAGTCAGCTTATTCTTGAAGTCTTTCCAACGTATACGGACTTCCCCATCCAATGCTTTTCCATTTCCTTAGTGTTAGGACGTCGTACGTTTGCTGCAAGGTAAAAGGAAAGATAATTAAATTTCAAGTAACAAGCCAAATGATACAAATGCAAATATATTGAAAGTGACGAACCAAAAGTTGTGCCCAAATCAACTGCTTCGTTTTCTCCGAAACGAACTTCCAAGCAGAGATCACAATGCGAACTTTGCTTCGAGCCAAATAGCCTACATAGCTAATGAAATTGTCTTCCTCCGGGCCAATTGGATTCAACTTGTCATCAAAGTCCACATGCAGCCTCTTTTTTTGACTGTCACGACGGGCCACTAGCGCACTCATCTCGTGTGCAACCTCTACCCCTTCTCACAACGGGCTCGCCACCTCTCTCACCTCCCGACTCATCGAGCTAGAGCTAGACATGTTCCTCGTTCATCAAGGACAAATCAATGTTAGATAGGTTATTAAATAGTAAACAGATTAATAAAATAAACTAAAATGTTAAACCATCTTAAGTTATGACATATTACTATTTCATAACTTAAGATCTTACTTTATATGGTTTCCCATATTCCTTCACAATGATATTTTCTTGCAGCATCTTCTTCATCATCTACCAATTCCACATCACGCGTTGTAGGGGATTTGTTGTGAAAGGGGGTGTATCTTCAAGGTCGAAGGATTCTTCACCATACTTCTTTTTTACTTTGAAGTACAATGGACATTTTTTTATTTGCAGTGGTCTCGTAACATAAAACACTTGTTTCGCCCGGCTTGCTAGAATGAATGGCTCATCTCTATGACCAACTCGTGAAGATCAACCGAGACAACTCCAAATTGTGGATCTATTACAACAAAGATTATTGCTAACCCACTCACATTTCAATAGAGCAACTTTGAACTTATTGTAACTCATCTCCCATATTTCTTCAATAACTCCATAATAAGCCATTGATGCTAATACCGGGTTTTTGTCTTTCGTACTCGCAAAGTGCATGGATTCAAACTTCAACCATCACCCCACTATTTTGCACAAACTTCGGCCGCCTTAGCCTTTTGTGTAGAAGGTATACCCGTTTATTTCATAACCTTGCCAAGTGATGACTGAAAAGAAGGCCCACAGCCAACCACTCGATTGTATCCGACACTCCGGTCTCGTGCGATACCTTCTCCTCAAACCACTTTATGAACGTCCTCTTTTGCTCATGAGCTATTTGCATGTCATTCTTCCTTGGATTCTTATTCTTCAAACTCTTTCGTGATCATCAATGTATGGTTGAACTTCTTCCATATTATTCAAGATGTACAGTGTGTGCTTGCAACACCTCTTCACGACCCTTATTCTTCAGTTTGATTCCTCGAGTTCCCTGCTATCCCCTTGTCATGCCGAGATCGTATCATTGTCCCCGATAGATAATCTTTACAAAAGTCCATAGCCTCTTCAACTACATATCTCTCAACTATTGAGGCTTCCGGCGATAAGGATTTTTAGAATACCCTTTTAAGATCTTCATGTATCGCTCGAAAGGGTACATCCACCTTAGGTAAACCGGACCGCAGAGCTCGACCTCCCTTACCAAGTGCACTATCAGTGCACCATTATATCGAAAAATGCAGAGGAAAATGCATCTCTAGTTGAGACAAAATAATATAACCCTCATTTTCCAATTCATCCAACTTTTCAATGTCAATGACTTTGTTACGATAGCATTAAAGAAAATACACAATTTTGTTATAGTGTTTCGCACTTCATCTTTCATAATGCCCCTAATAGATACGGGCAATAGTTGTTGCATCAAGACATGATAATCATGGGACTTCATCCCCACTAACTTCAGATCGTCCATTGAAACACACCTTCTCAAATTTGAAGAATATCCTTGTGGAACCTTAATGTCATATAAACACCCACACAAACTTTTTTCTCAGCTTTTGATAGTGTATGGGTTCTTTGGCTCCATATATGCCTTCTTACCATCTTCTTTTACTTGTGGATGTAACCGTTCTCTTATTCCCATATCAACCATGTCTAGTCTAGCACTAATTCCATCCTTAGTCTTTCCTGGTATGTGCAAAAGAGTACTGACAAGACTATCACAAACGTTTTTCTCCACATGCATCACATCAAGACCGTGTCTCACATCAAGACTACGCCAATATGGAAGATCAAAGAAAATTGATCTCTTCTTCCATATATTCTTCTCACCCACAATCTTTCGCTTACCCAATATGACATTGATATGTTTCACCCGACTATAAACATCCTCTCCTTAATGCCTTTGGAGCCGTTCTATGCTCCGGTAAGCCGTTGAAACGCTTTCTTAACTTACGATATGGGTGGAACCGATCAAGAAACCTCCCGTGATTGAGATAGACCATTTTTTTTCCGTGCTTTAGTTGATGGAAGTTTGTGTCTGCGCTTCACATATTGGACATGCTTTATGACCCTTGACACCGTACCACGACAAATTTCCATATGCGGGAAAGTCATTTATCGTGGTAAAAATCATTGCACGCATCTTGAAGGACTCCTTCTTATATGCATCAAACACATCTACGCCTTCCTCCCACAATTTCTTCAAATCCTCAACCAAGGGCGCCAAGTACACATCGATATTGTTCCCAGGCTGTTTTGGTCCGTAAATCATCATAGAGAGCATCACATACTTGCGTTTCATACATAGCCCGGGAGGTAAGTTGTATATTACAAGGAGAACCGGCCATGCACTATGGGTGCTGCTAAGAGTCCGATACGGATTGAAGCCATCTGTACAAAGCCCCAGACGAAGATTTCTTGGCTCACTGCCAAATTGAGGGAACATTTCATCTATTTTCTTCCATTGCGAGAGTCACCAGTGCGGAGATATTTTCCATCGGATATTCTCTCATCGAATGCCATCTCAACCGCTTCGCGTGGCTTCACTAGTAAAGAGACGCTTAAACCGCGGTATTATTGGAAGATACCACAATGCCTTCACAAGTTTCCTTTTTGTTGTCTCATCATCTCCGTAACCACCACCTTTCTTCACTTTGTATCGTGAAGTTTTACACTTCGGACAATTACTCAAGCCTTCATACTCATTTCTGTACAATATGCACATTAGGGCAACCGTGTATCTTTTTATACTCCATACCCATCGAAGACAAGATTTTCTTGGCCTCATACATACGATTTGGAAGTACATTATCGTCGGCAACATATCACACAACAATTGAAGCGAGGGACGTGAAACTACTATCGGTCCACCCACAAGTTGCCTTTAAGTTGATCAAATGTAAGGTCCCAGTCAACCGTGTATACTTAGTACACCCAGGGAACAACAGTGTCTCTGCATCACTCCGCACGCTATCATATTCATGCGGTTGTGCAAAAGATTCGACCTCAACATCATGAATCATTCTCTCTATTCCATCGTCATCTTCCTCAACTTCATTTTCGTCCGACACACTGGTACTTATTACCTCCTCACCATGCCATATCCATGTTGTGTATCGAAGGTTTATTCCATCACAAATTAGGTGATCCCTTATAGTAGGAATATCCCATCGAACCCCATTTAAGCAATTAACACATGGACAATAATACATCCCTTTTTTGTAGCCACATGCCTTCTAGCAAATTCAATAAACTCTTCCACCCCATTCTCATATTCTTCATTAGTTCTCAAAGCATTCATCCAACTATGCCCCATTTTAATACCACCTACGATATTTCCACCAACACTCAAGTTTATATAACAGAAAACATCAACGACATGCTTTTTTCTCTATCTTTTAAAAAATTGCGGCAAAGATTTCCCCTTAAAAGTAATGCATCCCAAATTTTCAACAACAAACAATTTCAGCTTAATTCAAGGTGATTCAACAATATCATCCATTAAATGCATCAATTTCATCATTACAAAATAAAATTGATAGAGGTTGAGTAACTACACTATAAAATGCAAAAAAGGGCTGATATTGATAGACTATGCTCTTTTCGGCATTATGCTAATCAAAATAACATACAAAGAACCCTACCAATATGGGAAATTGTAAAAATTAAAATTACGAGTACAGATCGAAAACCAACAAAACATAAAGAAAGCAAAGCCGAGCACAACAATATTGAAAGAAAGAACATAAACATATAAATGTGGATTAATGATTCAAGTCTTGTGGATACATACCGATGATGCCGGAAGAATATGAAGTCTCTCTAGTTGTGGAAAGTAACTACTTGTCTACCTTTAAATTCTGGATCTTGGGCAAAAACTGATTGTATTAACCTATCAAAGAAAATAATTGAAGAATTAAGAGTAGAAGGAAAGGTTCTAGTAAAAAAATAAGTACATACAAACTCACATTCACTTGCAGAAGAACAAAGGAAACCAAAGTTAAACATATAAACAAAAAATGGCGTTTTGGTTAAATTAGTCAACTATATGTGTGTGTGTGTGTGTGTGTGTGTAATTCCAATGTTAAAGAAATGACGTGTGTGTGCGTGTGTAATTCCAATGTTAAAGAAATGACGCGTGTGTGTGTGTGTAATTCCAACGTTAAAGAAATGGCGTGTGTGTGTGTGTGTAATTCTAATGTTAAAGAAATGGCGTGTGTGCGTGTGTGTGTGTGTAATTCCAATGTTAAAGAAATGTGTGTGTGTGTAATTCCAATGTTAAAGAAATGTGTGTGTGTAATAAGTACATACAAACTCACATTCACTTGAGTGGATGAATTCCAATGTTAAAGATAACCACTATGTGTGTGTGTGTGTGTAATTCCAATGTTAAAGAAATGGCGTTTTGGTTAAATTAGTCAACTAATAGTTTGATGATTACTGAGAAATTTTTTGATGATTAATGAGATTTTTAAAGTCATACGGTCAATATGTTATGTAAAAAAACTTATTAAACTCTGCAATTTTTAATTAGAATCAAAATCTTCTTTCTTTCGGAAGAATTAATGGGAATAATCAAAGGGAGGATAAAGGCTACAAATCGTGCAAAATCAAGGACGATCTTTTCAGACACACAAGCATGCTATATTTCACACCGAAAATGTAATTGTCACACTTAGCAAAATCATACAGTCTTTAAGAAACCAAAACATCATTCATTCATTTTTGTAATTATGCCCCAAACATGTCAACTTTCTCAATAGAAAGGCATAGGTTAGATTAAGGTTCCACTCTCATCTCAATGATGGACCACACAATGAGAAAGCATTACTTAAGAATTGAGATTAAAAAAAACAAAGACATAACATGGACTCCTTGGTCGGATATCCTAGATGAAAATTTCAAACTAACACTTTCCATTTTCTTGGTTATAAACATAAATCCCGAAAAGAGAGTCAATTTAGTAAATGATCAATTGTTCTCACAGAGTGTTACCAATTAACCCTTTTCCAAAACAACTAATATATCATATTTTATATTGTTGAATCCTTTCTTCCAACTGCTGCAAATTATTTGTATCTTCCAGGCCTTCAATATATAACATAGTTATTAATTTCAACAATATCCACTGGTTCAAGTAACAATCTTGCAAAGCACAGACTCAATACCAATCAATCAAATATAAGCAGATAAGCAGATCAAATGTAAGCAGACTCAATACCAATCAATCCCATATTCATTAAGAAGAACTGAAGAGTGCACTCAAATGTAAGGTTTTATAGGAATTCCTTTTCGATAAGCAGATAAGCATATCATGACCATGGCATAACAACTTAATAGCTATAAATAATATCAATAACAAAGATGATAACTATAAACTAACCTTTTCTCGATCCCATGACGAGCTTCAAGTCCATTAATTTTAATTACAAAAGAACCCTACAAAAAAACAAGCGGAAGAAGAAGAACTCAAGAGAGCACAAATGCAAATCCCATTATACCGTACATTACACACGACGAAAAAGGTTTTCCTATTTTTTTCTCTAATCATCCTTTATTTTCTCACTGTCTCTTTTCGTTCCATAAGAAAACTTTTCCCCACATTTCCACTATTACCATGTTTTTTTCTCTTTTTGTTCTCTTAACATTTCTTTGATATTTTCTCAACAAACAAATTCAGAAAGATTCAGAGCACATGGGTCTTTGTTGTTTTCGAAGATAACACAATATGCAAAGATCACAGGGTCATGAACCATACATATACATACGCTAGACCTGGACCATACATAAGGAACAGTCACAACTAAAAAAAAAAAAATCAATGAACACGTTTCTCAACAAAGAAATTATTATTCGGGTTTAATAAAATCAAATTATAAGTATATTTAATAAAATCAAAAACCGAGACTAGTCTTACTTGTTGATGTAGTAAATCTGCTTCAGTTTCTCTTCGTCAAAAATTGAGACATGCATTTCTTCAATCCTCAGTCCTCCTGCCCAGTCTTCAAATCATGAATAGGAATTCTGGGTCCGAGCTTGTGGGTCGTGGGCGCCGATGGAGTATGGACGACGGAGTCACGAGGTGAGTGGCGATGGACTTTCGACCTTCTCGATCTCGCACTCTCGCTAGGTCATGAAAGATTGAAGGAATTGAAGAGAGGAATTGAAGGATGTCGAGTGTAGACGGCGGTTTGGGTGAGCGCAAGAGAGGAATTGAAGAGTCGCCGGGCTTTGATTTCCGTTCGGTCGATGAGAATGGAGAAGACGGTGAGTGGTGGAGAAGAGTGATGGAGGTGACGGTGGCTTGGGTTTGTGGGAGACGGTGGTGTGAGGACGTGGTGGAGAAAGGATCGAGGGTCTGAGATGATGAAAGGCGCTGGAAATGATGAAGGTTGAATATGTGGCCGCCGGATTGTGTGGAAGCCGCGCCAAAGTACGATATCAATAGGGTTTTTTTTACTCGCTCAAAAAACGCTGTGTTTTGGGAAATAAAGGCATCCCGAATTACCTTTCGGGCGCCTATTTTGAATCTTTGACGCCGATTAGTAATCGACGCCTTTATTTGGATCATTAAAATATTGGCGTCCTGATTAACATCTCAGGGCGCCAATATTAAAACATTGGCATCCTGATTAAAGGTTAGGGCGCCTAAACTAAAACAATTGGCGTCCTGATTCCTAATCAGGATGCCAATATTAAAAAGTTATTTTAATCCAATCAATAATAACACCCACGGCGCCAAACAAAAATTTCTCATATACCTTTCCCGCTCTTTGGGGTTGATTTTGAGGCGTCCTGATTTAAAATCAGGACGCCAATATTACCCAAAAACCAAATAAAAAATTCCCACATATCTTTCCCGCGTTTTTATGAATGATTTTTAGGCGTTCTGAAACAAATATAGGACGCCAAAAATTAATTATATTCCAAAAAAATTAAATCCCATGGCGCCAAACAAAAAATTCTCATATTTGCTATGGCGCGAGATGATAATTCTCACATATTAGGCGTCCCGGAAAAACATTAGGACACCCAAAATCAATTTAAGAAGTCTTGATCTCTAATTCAGGAAGTTGAAGGCTCGCCTTCCTTGCAAAAAATTACAAGAATGCCACCACCTTCATTTTTTACTTCCTTTGTTTCTTAATTTGGAAGTCTTTTAGGGTAGTTATATCCAATTTTTGTAGTAGTGTCAACTCCTCTTCCTCCCCCCTTCACGGCAACCCTCCCCCTCCCAACTCCACCTGACCTCCTCCCTACACCACCAACCCTCCTCTCCTCCTCCATCTCCACAATCATCATCATCAACCTCATACTCTCCACGGTTTGAAGCAAGAAAAAGAAGCTAAGGTATGTTGTGAAACCTTCTTGCATGATGATTATATGAGTTTTAACTCATATGCAAGGGATTTTATGGTTCAGCCTGAAGGAAGAAGAAGGAAAAACGAAGAAGAAAACCCACAAGAGCTAGAGAAAGCCTTGTGGTAAGAATATTTACTTCCTCTTTAAGTTTTGAAAACTTTAAGTTAGAAATCCAGATTTTGTAATTTGTGGTAAACTTAAGGATATACTTGGAATTTGCAAAATATGAGACCACCAACTTATTCCTTATGGAAAATGGAGTGGGAATATGTTGGTAAATGGATTTTTAAATGGATTTTCAAACATAAGATAACAAGCTCTTTAAAGAAGTAAAAATCACCAGTTCTAGAAACCCTGAGGTCAATAGCTTGTCTGTGTGGTTTGACCAAGTAAACGTCCTCTAACAATTATGAAACTATTCCAAAATATATAGGACATGCATATATTTAAAATGGTGGGTATTTTGTATTTTTCTAAGCTTTATTCAGAGAGCAATAAATTTTACAAAATGGCCCCGAGTTCTAAAAACCAATGTGAACAGTCTTGATGTTTTTGGGAACTGGGAATCAATGGAGAGTGATTAAATGCTGAAACCAATTTATCCAAAAACTAGACTTAATAAGGAGTTCATAGATTTTTGAATCACCTAAATTGGACACCTAGAACTCCAAATATAAATTTTTAAAGATAAATTAAGTTTTTGGAAGCTTAATTGGACAAGAAGGGCAATTTTGGAAACCGGACTGACTTAACGTGTTCTGACCTTTGATAATATTTTTCCATGAAAGTGAACTGTTCATAGAGCACGTGTGAGTTGGAAGAACATTAAAATGATTTTTGTGATGGAAAGGGACTTTTAAGACCGGATTTGAAAATATATCCTAGGTCTTAAAAGTTCATTCTTTTTTTTGGGGGGGGGGGGGGAATAGACTTTAAAGAACGGATGTTTAAAAAGTCTAGTTTTAAAATTCCGACTTTTAAGACCTCATATTTTAAAAATCTGGTCTAAAAAATATTTTTTTAAGACCGGACGCGTATCTAGTCTTAAAAGTAAGAGACTTTTAAGATCGCCTGGAACAAGATCGGTCACAGATCCGGTCTTACGATACCTTTTTCGTCCGGTCTTAAAAGCCTTTTTTCTACCCGTGATGAATTCTCCCTTTTAATATAGATTGTATGAATCTCTTTCTAGAAGTATGGGAAACTCTTGGAATATTTACCTTCTTTGTACCCTTATGTCCATTGATTTTCGAATCAAACTGTATACATGGAGAACTAAATGGACATTTCGGTACTCACTTATAATTGGGTCCTTGTATGTTAGTACTAAACCTTACATGCCCTTTAGAAAACAAAACAAATTCATTTCTCACATAATAATTTCTCCCAATATAGCGTATGTGAGAAATATGGCCAGATTTTTCACAATAATTTCAAATAATAGAATGATGCTTGTTGTGAACATTTTTGCAGATATTGTGATGGTCAAGTGGAAGCAATATCAAATAACCCATACTGTAAGTTCTTTCTTCCCACATGATTTTCCAGCATTATTGAAAACATTCTTACTTTTCATTATAGAATCAATAATTAGTTGGAAAATAGTTTTATGAAGTTTTTCAAAATGATTTTTTGTAAATGCATAAGAAGAATTGGAATTGTTTGCCACATGTGCATCATGAGCTTCGGATAATGATTCATCATAATTATTCATGAAGAACTCTTTTTGGGAATCCTTTTTCTCTTATTCTTTTGTGTTGACTGGATTACGGAAGCATTTTATGATTTCACCTTCTTCCATCTTGTCTTCCGTTTGTTCATCAAGAGTACATATGAAACTTTAAGTTTGTGATGAACTGTAAACACTTTTGGCTTTAATAAAATTATTTGAAGTATAAATAAAATCAATAGTATCCCAAATATCTTGGACACAAGAACAAAATTTGATTTTCTCAAGATCACTTTAAGTCAAAGCACCGTAAAAAAATTTCATTACTATAATATTTAAAGAAAACATCTTTTTTTCTTATTCTGTACAATCCTTACTCAATTTGAAATAAAAATTAATTGTAAATTCCACATATTGCAATCAAATGCTTTAACAAAACTATTCATTCTAGCTTTTCAAAACCAAAAATCAGTATCTTTTAAAAATGGTGGAACTGTATAATTAGATCCTTCAGAAAACAGGTAACACCTAAAATCAGCCATTATAACTCTTAAGACGGTTATGTCCTTTAAACAAGAAATCTGCTCTGATACTAAATGTTAGAATCGACTGACACGCAAAAGGGGGTGAATTGGGTGTAAGATAAAAATTTAGGAACTTTGGACATCTTTCTCATCTTAGTGAAAACAATAAGTATGAAGATAATGAGCTATAAAAATTCAATCAATTAAACAAATCAAGTATGTTGGAAATATAAGAGATAAGGGAAGATAATTTGCAAACAATAATTTATACTAATTCGGTTCAATCTTTGATGACCTACATCTAATTCCTAGGCTCCACCTGAGATTTTCAATCAATTATCTTCTTATTTAATCTGGGCACAAAAGAAGTCTCTTCAATCTAGAAAGTTTCATGGGCAGTTGAGAACCTTAACACCTCAAGCTTAATCTATGTACTTGAGAATCACTCCCCCCTTATAATTTGTAAGGTTACAATCTATTTCTCACTAAAGATTCCCCAATCTTGAGTAACTCTCATAAAGATAGAATGATTACAATAAAAGAAAACTTCTCTATCTTATAAGTAGATAATGTTTAACACCGAGTAACTCTAAGAGCTTGAATCTTCATAATTCCCTTAGACCTTGCAAGTTCTTCTTTCTTCAATCTCTTTTTTCTTCTTCTTTTTTAGTCATTCTCCATAATCTAGTTATAGAGCTTCTTTTCTTTGACTAATATGATGAAGGCTCTTCTTTCTTTACTATTCCTTCTTTTTTTCTCTCTTGATGGTCATTCTCCACAATCTAGCTCAATAACTTCTTTCTTTTCTTGGCTTCTTCTCCTCACACTAGTGCAAAAAAAGGCTTTTAAGACCGGACAAAAGAGGCATTGTAGGACCGACCCACGACCGGTCTTGTTCCAGCGGTATTAAAAGTCTACATTTAAGACCGGACTACACCGGTCTTAAAGAAAATATTTTAGACCGGACATTTAAAACATTGGGTCTTAAAAGTCGTACTAAAATAAACCTGAAATACTTTTTTTCGGTCCTAAAACTCAACTTTTAAGACAGGCTAATAATTAGGCCGCTCTTAAAAGATAGAATTTTAAGACCGGACAAAAATAAATACGGTCTTAAACTTAGCGGCTTCTAAGACTGACTAATTATACGCGGTCTTAAAAGATTGACTTTCAAGACTGGATGATAAATAAATGCGGTCTTAAAAATTTTATTTTAGACCGCATGTATAAATTTACCGATCTTAAAAAGACCGACTTTTAAGACCGCGCTTTCTGACCTTTAAGACCGGACATATAAATACATCCGGTCTTAAAAACTCACCATTTAAGACCGGTGCATTTATTTACGGTGTAAATTTTCCTGAATTTTTCCCTATTCTGTTCTTCCGATTGTATTATACACACAAATCCACCAACCAATCCAAAGACACATAAAAGTCGATACTTTAAGCCGTAAGCTATGAACAATTATTTGAATAAATGGAATTGGAAAAAGAATACAAATATTATTCACCATGAGTTATTTGGCCTCTTAATTAATGATTATACTATGACTACAACACCCAAATTAATTCATACAATAAGATAACTTACTTACAAATACAATAAGTTACAAATACAACACACATGCCCAAAATAATATTCACCATGCCCATCTTTCCAACCCGACAAAGTAACATCCTCTTTTATCGGATCCCTTTGGATCGGATCAAAAAAATAAAACAAGAACAAACTTCATAGTTAGTGACATTGTTTATGAACATAGAAGGAATATAATATAGTTAAAACCTTAAAGTTTTCAAAGCAATCTGCATATGAATATTACCTTATGAATTGACTCTTTTATAAAGTGATATCTTCCCATATCCCTTCTTGATGATCACTTCTTATGCCGGGTTCATTATCCGCTTCATCTTCTTTGTTTATGTCCGGTAGACCCCTTGAAAAAGGAGTACTCTCAGGAATACCATAATTCGAATTCATTTTCTCATCAATATCAATGACCCTATTTCCTTGGAGAGCTACAGACCACATTTTATTTTCTTGATCGGTGATATAGAACACTTGTTTTGCCTGGTCTCGCCATAATAAAAGGTTCATCTCCAAAACTTCTACCATGGACATCGACTAATGTAAATCCTAGCCGATCGATCCGAACACCATTATTGACATTGACCCACTTGCATTTGAAAATGGGAAATCTAATTTTCACATAGTCCACCTCCCAAATCTCTTCAATAACCCCATAATATGGCATGACTGCCAATAAAGGGCTCTTGTTTTTCGAACTAGAGAAGTGCATAGATTCAGTCTCTAACATAACACCACTGTTCTGGACTGTGCTCCTATCATCTAGGGATTTCGTGTAAAATGTATAACCATTGATCACATACGAATTCCAACTTATGACATCGACCTCAGGACCATGTGCTAACCATTTGATTGTATCAGAAACACATTCCTCTCCCTCGACCTTTTGTTTGAACCAGTTTGCAAAAGTTCTGTTATGCTCCCTAATCAACCTTTGTTCAATCATTCGATGATTTTCTTTCCTTACAGCTTCTTTATGTTCAAATATCTTTGGGTTGAACTTCATCAACATTATTCAAGATGTATAAGTGGACTTGTGACAATTCATCGGATCCACACTCTTTACTAAGCCCCTCGTCTACCCCCTTCAACATGCGACGTTTTGGAAGCCCAATATGTCTTACTTTGGCCAAATAATTTTGACAAAATTCCATGGCTTCTTCAGAAACATATTTCTAAACAATCGATGCTTCTGGTCGGTATGCGTTCTTCACGTACCCTTTTAGGAATTTCATAGATCTTTCAATTGGGTACATCCACCGTAAATGGATAGGGCCGCACATCTTTATCTCCCTCACTAAATGAACAATTAGATGAACCATGATGTCAAAAAATGTAGAAACAAAAAGCTTCTCAAGGTGGCACAAGATAAGATATCCTTCATTCTCCAATTCATCCAACTTTTCAATCTCGAAAACTTTACTACAAAGCGCATTGAAGAAGACATAAAGTCTAGTCAAAATGACCCGAAGATCATATTCGGTGATGCCTCGAATAGCTATTGGGAGTAGCTTGTTGCATCAAGACATCACAATCATGAGACTTTTGGCCTACTAATTTCAAGTCCTTCATCGATACAAGCCTCTTCAAATTTGAAGAATACCCCGTGGGAACTTTTGTGCCATGTAAACACTCACAAAACTTCGTTTCTCATCCTTAGACAAAGTATGAGAAGCCGGGGGGACAATAAGTTCTCTTCTCATCCGGCCTTGGATGCAACTCTTTGCGTATTCCCATTGCTATCGAGATCCAATCTTGCCTTCACACCATCCTTGGAACTACCTTGTATGTTGAGAAGCGTGCCGACAATACTATCACATACGTTTTTCTCCACATGCATGACATCAATACTGTGTCTCACATCAAGATTGCGCCAATATGGAAGATCAAAGAATACAGATCTCTTTTTCCATATATTTTTTTCTTTTCTACTCTTTGCAGTCTTACCGAAGACGACATTGATTATTTTCACCTTTTCATAAACTTGCTCCCCGTCGATGCCACCGGAGCATCTTCATACTCTTGGCCACCAAAAAAGGCTTTCTTTAATCGACGATATGGGTGGCCCCGTCTAAGAAATCTCCTATATCCAAGATAAACCGTCTTTCTTCCATGTTGAAGTTGATGGTAGCGTGTGCCTTCTTCACAAACCGGACATGCTTTATGGCCTTTTACACTATACTACGACAAGTTCCCATATCTTGGGAAGTCATTTATAGTACAAAATATCATGGCTCGCATTTTAAACACTTCCTTCTTGAAAGAGTCAAAAACATCAACACCTTCTACCCACAACTCCTTCAAGTCTTCGATCAAGGGTTGAAGGTAAACATCAATGTCATTTCCGGGTTGTTTCGGTCCCAAAATCAACATAGACAGCATGATGTACTTTCGTTTCATGCATAACATTGGAGATAAGTTGTAAATAATCGAGTACAAGCCATGAACTATGTATCTTTGCTAAGGCTTCCATATGGATTCATGCCATCCGTGCTAAGGGCAAGCCTAAGGTTCCTAGGTTCTTCGCGAAGTTCGGAAATAATTGATCGATTTTCTTCCATTGAGAAGAATCGGCCGGATGTCGAAGCTTTCCATCGAAATCCTCTCATCTCGCATGCCACCTCAAATTTTTTGCATCATTTTCATTCCCAAACAACCACTTGAACCTTGGTATGATTGGAAGATACCACAATACTTTTGCAGGCCCCTTATTTGACTTGTACCTTGGGGTTTCACATTTTGGACAATTATGCTTCTCTTCAAACTCTTTTCTATACAATACGCAATCATTCGGGCATGCATGGATCTTTTTGTACTCCATCCCCAGTGGATAAAGTATTTTCTTAGCATCATAGTATCGATGCGGCAACACATGATCATCCGAAAGCATGTCCTTAAAAGTCTCAATCATTTCGAAAAAACTCTTGTCGCTCCATCCATGATGTGCCTTCAAGCTTACCAATTTCAATACAACATTCAACAATTGGTATTTTTTACACCCACGGTATAGAGGGTCTCGCATCATTGCACATATTACCATATGCATGTGATTGATGAAAAGCCTCTTCTCCTACATCACGGATAATGTCCTCTATGCGATCATCCATATCCATGTCATTATCATCAAAGGCCACTTCCCCATGTTGAGACCCACTTGGTATTTTTTCACCATGCATACCCATACTTGTATAAGTCTTACAAAATCCTTCACAAATTAAATATGTGTGTATAACTTCAACACTTAGTCGCCACTCATTCAGACATTTTACACAAGGGCAATAAAACTTCTCCCTATCATCATGAGCATTTTGTTTAGCAAATTCAATAAAGTCCCTCACCCCATTCTGATATTCAACACTCGTCCGTAAAGCATTTATCCAACTGTGGTCCATAGTAGTATTCCTATAGATGGAAAGATTTAACATATACATAATCCGAAAAAAGGAAGAGACTTGCATATAAAATAAGCCAACTCCAAATGCATATTTATGCTCAATGTCGGTTATGCATGTCTTTTTTTTTTTTGGTTTTACGGAGAAACTGCCCATTAAATGCATAGCGAAAAATCACTTTTGGTCATAAATGTATCACAGTGAATCCAAGAAGCAAAATAAATACATGACGAGGAAATTAAATGCATCGCATGAAGGTCTTGTGGACTCAACTGTACCATATAAATTCAAATGCGTTTTACGAGTCGTTCTTCTCCCGCCATGAACGTTGATGTTGCGGCGACAAGAGTAACCTAAAAACATTTCTTGGTCAGTTGGGTAGGTCTAAAGTGCAAATATAATCTTCAAAATACAATATTCATTAACAACGGAGAAACCCACAATAACATTTCATTGATTTCGTTCAACCCATGAAAACCCCGAACCATTAAAGGAAAATCATAAAGTTATATAACCGAAACACCTCGTACGCTTGGTCTATAGACGTTTAGCTAAGGAACCGAGAGAGTTAATCTCGAGAGAGGAATGCGAAGCACGACGCAAACACACACTGGAGACAGAACCTGTGTAGTCACTTTCGGCGCGACAAGAGAAGTTATGAGAGGGAAATTTAATTTTCCCCGTGACATAGACATGTTTTTATATTTTATATTTTAATAAGACCGATTAATTATACAGTATACGGTCCTAAAGATATAATTCTATTAATAAATTTTTAAGACCAAAGGTTAACAATACTTTATTAAGTCCTAAATTTTAGTATTGAGTTAATTTTAAGGTAGGAGATTTATAAAGAGTCCGGTTCTAAAAGTCAAACATTTATTAACTAATTTTTAAGACTAGTGGTTAAGAATACTCCGGTCCTAACTTTCGCATTCATTTAATTTTAAGACCAGCGGTTATAAGAACTACGGTCCTAAAAGTATTTCGTTTATTAATTAACCAAAAAAAAAAAAGAGGTTTGCATTTGGCGAGCTCGGAGAAATTGAGTTAATAAAATAAATTAAAGGAAAATTGGAGAATATGAATATTAGAAAGACACAAGCTTAGTTTTACTTGCTTCCATATATAACTGGAGAATATGCACGTACACAAGAAAATTAAGAATGAAAAACAAGCGAGAAAATTATCAAAAACAAGAATCGACTAAACATCCTAAAGCTTATTATCCTCCAAAGCCTTGGTGATTTCGGCGTGAACAGCATTAATTTCCTTTGAGATCGGCAAGTTTCTATCTTACTCTCATCGGACACAATGCTTCATTAGAGGAAAGAGGAGAGGGGTCGTAGTAGTCGCGGTGGGGCCAAGAGGTTGGGGAGGGGGAGGGAACCTCTTCATCATCCGAAGAAATAACAATGGGTCCAACGACCCGAGACTCTTCTCTGAAATAGGACGGACTCTCGATGGAGGAGGCGCACCGTATAACGATCAACGGAAGGCACGAGCATCACTAGTAAGAGCACCCCTACGAGCGGTTCTCTTGTATCTAACCATGGTTTGAGCAGTTGGGGCATAGAGGTATGAGGAGTTAATTAATAAAGGCAGAGAGTTGTTTTCAGATAGCCACGTACGTAGTTTGGAGTTACGAGGCGGTGATGAGGAATTAATAAGGAGTTAAGGACGAGAGGTATGAGGAGTTAATAAAGGCGAGAGAAACTTTTAAGAGCGGGATTTATAGGTACGCGGTATAAAATTCTATCATTTAATTTTTATTTTAAGACCCTTTTATAATATGTCCGGTCTTAAAAGTCTATTTATTTTTAAAATCAATTCTATTACTTTTAAGAGCGACCTTTTATAATATGTCTGGTCCTAAAAGTATATTTATTTTTAAAATATTCAATTATATTACTTTTAAGACCGACCTTTCATCATTTACCGGTACTAAAATTCATTCTTTTCAAATTCGAGATGGTAGAGTCGTATCCTTATACTCTATTCAAATAAATGATTCAGAGTCTCTTCGCCTTCCAAATAAACTTCCCAACTAGGCGTCTCCTCATATTCTGATGAACTATGCATCTCCTCATTAAAGTTTCTGGCGTTTCACATTGTTTAGGATGGGTTCTCTATTTAAACCCGTTGTTACTGTACTTTCTTCACATTCTTCTCCATCACTTCTACACGGCTCCTCCACCGCCTAGCCTCCACTGTAATGGCTGCTCCCCCAGGTCCTCTGTTTCCTCCTCCTCTTCTTCAACCTCAGCCCCCTCCGCCATTCCCTCCTCCAATTCCACCGTGAAGCGGTTGGTGCGATCGTTGGTGGACCGCGTCGATCACATTGATCGACGCTTGGGCCAATTGGTTCAACTTGTTCATACCGTGAACAACAAGCTGAACATGGTACTTCACGCCAATGACGTGGAGTACGATAAGGCTGAAGACGACTCCGACGACTCCGGCTCCCCCTCCCTCTCCGTCTACGAAGAGGATTAGTTGTTTTTTTTTAGTTGTATTTTTTTTGTTGCTTTTTTTTGTATGGGCGGCGATAAAAATTAATATATAAAATATTATGCACTCTTTTTGTTCTCGTGTGAGTTTAGTACTTTAATTCGTTAGTTTATCCATTATTTGAACTGGAAAGCAATAAACAAGGCAACTATGAAAGATGGATAATGGCGGACTCAAAAAACTAAGATGAATAATTCGGAACGAAGACTTTTGGACCGCACACTTACTAAATCGAGGGTCCTAAAAATACTGCCTTTTTTTGTCAGCTTTGGTTTCCATATTTGATTGCCTTATCCTTTTCATTATCGTCTTTCTTTTTCCGACAAAAAGGAAACAAACAAAACATTGTCCTCGTGTAAATCAACAATAGAAATTCGCAGAATACAGTTAAGAACATTCAAAAAACAAAATCATCTTTTACCTTATTTGAATAAAAACAAACACAGTGACAATTCTTCTCAAGGTTGGACCGTCGTTGTCATCGGTTTTACCTCCCTTGATTTGATACAAAGTACCTTTTCAATACCTTCCTTCTTTTTCCGACAAAAAGAAAAGAGACAAAGAAAAGGGAAACCGATAATACTTGCTCAAGATCAAGAGAGGTAACATCGACTACAATGAAGGACCTAGCTTGAGCGGAACGCCAGAACCTCGGTTGTCTCGAACCATAATGATTTGTCTGAAAAGCGAGTGAACATTTCTATTTAAATGAAGACTATTAAGATCGGACATTTAACAATTACATGGTCCTAAAGGTTAACCAACTTCTAAATTTAAAATAAGAGGACTTTTAGGAGCGGACGAAAATAATATACGGTCTCATAATACTTTTAGGACTGGATGTTCACAATATACGGTCCTAAAAGTCTCATATTTTTTCAAACGAACACTTTTAGAACCGGATGTTTATTATGTGGACTTTTAAGATCGCACTTTTAATTAATATACGGTCCTAAAAATGTCATATTTTTTTAAAACGAACACTTTTAGGACCGTATGTTTATTATACGGACTTTTAAGACCGGACTTTTAATTAATATACGGTCCTAAACTCGAGATCTTTCTCAAATTTCAAGCACTAAATAGCTTTATCCACCATCCAATACATTCAGAAACCCAAAATGGACACAAGAAAATTGTTAGAAAAATTAAACAAACTTATTTATTGAATTTTACATTGCCTATGTATATTTACAAATGAATATTGTTCGGAAAAATAAACAAATTTACAAAATATTATTGTTGTACGGGATATATTTACAAATGAATTTAGGGCATTAATTATTGTCATGACTTTAAGATCAGGTCATACGAGATATTGACAAAACAAATTGCATATGTGCTCCGGTTCATCATCGAAAAAGGGATCGGGCGTCAAACATCGTAACATCAAAGACAAAACTGAATTAACTTGGGTGCATATTTCATATGTAACATTAAGTCATACACTTGAATTAACTTGCGTGCATAATATGTAACATCAAATACATTTACCTTTACGTTAATTTAGTCCTTCCTCTCGTGATAATATCATACATGTGTTTCATGACGTCGGCCACATAAGTTGGACCCGGTGGTTGCCGACGCCGGTCTAAAAAGAACAAGAAATATATATAAGAGCATATATAGCTTAATGACCAACTTCACAAGGCAGTATGCCAGTGTACAAATATTGTACCAACCTCTAGTGTGTCCCAGATAGGGTCTTTGGCCCGACGCCTTTTCTTTACCTCGGTTTGGAAGGTCTTTATGGCACTATCATCAAAATCACAAATTTATCAATAATGTTCACTGAAAATTCACAGCAGAGATTTCAGACAAGAGAATCAAAATGACATGCTTACTCGTTGATGGTCTGCGTCAACGAAGGCAATGGCTCTCTGTGAGTGGAGCATAAGAAGATAACTTTATGCTCCTTCATGCACATGAGGACCAATTTCCAGTGGTGGCTGAAAATTCACAGCAATAAAGTATACTCAGTGATATATGTAGCAGAATTAAGTGAATTGCATATTGCAGACAAGATTTGTGATATGTACCTGTGGAAGAATGGCAACAAGTACACCTTTATTCTCACTTCACACACCCTCTTTGATATGTACACTTGTCTCTCCTACATGGATGTTTGACTTGAATAGACAGGGTACAAGAATCCAAAATCGTTGCTCCTGCCCTTTTGAACCAATTCTTGATGCAATAACCTACAATAATGACATCGATCAGGGAATTAGTATATATGTATGTGTGTCTAAACCAAGGTTCTGAAACCCGGACCGGTCCACAACCGGGATCTTGGGTTAAGGGTTAATGGGTCGATCCAAGAGTCACCGGAGTCCGGGCCTAGACCCGATGAGGTATAAAAAATTGGAAAATAATTAATTTCTCACCACACCAACCTAAATTTGACATACTATATATCATTTTAATACTTTGGATCGGTGACAAAATAATCATATACTTCAATACTTGTGACATATTCGATATTCTTAATAATTTTCTTTACAGCCTACATTTGACATCCACTAAGCAGAGCCAATCGAAAACAAAGAAACCACAAAATGGCGGTCAAGGAGCAAAGAGCACCGAGAAGTTTGAGGAAGTTGAGTTTGACAGTGGGAAGAGTCGGAAATCACACATACGTTGTTTCAAATCTGATATGAATCGATTGAATTCTTAAAAAAATTAAGGGAGAAATAATTTTTTTTTTAAAAAAAGGTCGACCCGGTGACCGTCCGGGTTAGGCCAGGTTCACTGTCGACGGTTTTGCCCTAAACCGGACTAGTTCCGCGACTGGTTTCCGGTCTGAACCGGCCGGTCTGGTCCGGTTTCACAAACCATGGTCTAAACGATGCATTTAAATTATGTACTCATAGACAGAAGATACTTACTTCATAAAAATTTGAACAATTGCATCAGTAAGCTCCTATCGAGGAAGCAGCAGGGACTCAACATCAACGGTGTCAACTTGAACGGGAAGAGGATAAGGGACGCCTAATACTTCATTGACGAGGCCACGATTTATCTTTAAAATATCCAATCTTCACCGAGATCGGATATTTTTTCCGTGCCGATCAACTTAGCGATAGGAGATAGAGCTTGAGGAGGATGGAGCTTGAGGAGGAGGAGGGAGTGGAGGTGGAACTTGAGGAGGAGGGGGTGGAACATGAGGAGGAGGGGATGGAACTTGAGGAGGAGGGATGAAGCTTCAGGAGGAGTAGAGACATGTACAAGCTTCACTGGCCAAGAGATGAAGGTTCCCTTGACATCACTCACAAGCTTCACCGATCGGTTGGGAGAGGAGAGAGTGCATCAATGATCACCTTTTCAACCGACACTCTGACTTCATCATCAGCCAATTGTTGTTGGTGTACAGTTGATCCCAATAAGTTGTGGACAGTCCCTTTTGCAACTAATCGTGCAGGACTATCACAATCCTCCACATATAGGTCGCAAGGTTGCTCTGACTGTCCAACAATGCAACTCCCTCTAATGCTATTCTGCACAGGTGCAGGTGAATGTATGAAGGGGACACTGGTCTCTGACGATTGCTCAAAAGCAGCTTCATCGATTCAATTCCTCCCTCATCCGGCTCATCGATTCAGCTCCTCATCTCATCTCGGATTGATACCTTACTTCTTGAGCTACTGCATCCTCACTTAATTTGGCCATCGTCTGTTCCATCTCCTCCTGGGTAACCATACTTTGTCTATGGCGTTTGGATTTACCAAAGTATTCCTTTAGGCCTACCCGTCCTCCAATCCCCCTTACATGCCCACCATGATCCGGTTTTCCGCAACGGGCCGAACATCACTCCTCCCGTCCGACACAAAAGATCCCTCTGCTTCTTTCTTTTTAAGATCTTCTTGTAAGATACAGATAACGAGAAGCTTAGTAATGAAACATGTTTAGTAACTAAAAAATAACAATAACGATACTTACAATTCTTTCGGAACTACACGAGTTTGTTCACTCGTGTAGGCGCCGCTTGGCTTTTTCCGAATGTGCAACCACAACTCCTCGCGACGTATTGGAGATGGTGGATCATGTATCGCGAAGGATTGGATTACGCTTCATCATCCAATCTCTTCCGCTTGGCCGCCATCAATTCTTCTTCACCTTTTCATATCCGCCTCGAGAAGCCCTATGCAGGAAATCATTCTTTCTCCCTATCTCCTGTGCTCGTTCCCTTCTTTCATGTGAATCAGCATTGAAAACAACTATTAATTATGAATTCCAGCCATCTCACTAACAAAAATTAGAGAACTTCTGCTTGATATGAACCTTAAACACTAGTGAAATTCAATTCATCAAGTTTCAACATTTTATGTAAGGAAGATGTAGAATTGTAGAAGAAATTGGAGCTATGTCTTGTCTTGCTAGATAGATAGGTTAAGAAACAAAAGAGAATTATGCTTACGAATAATACAAACTTGATTCTTTTTAAGGCATCCGGTGGGATCAACGATCTTCATTAGATAGTAACAGAACTAACAATAATGTCTAACCACTACCTACTATAATAGAACTAAGACTATAATAATGGCTTGACTCTTATGCCATTATTATTTCCCTAATTACCTTCTTAGTATTTTACCTTTTAAGGGTTTACATATCGACTTGCATAGACAAAGGCGGATGAAATGTATACTTCTATTCACACACCAAACAATTTAACTAACCAAGGATTAGATGAACATAATAACATTCACATATCAGAGATAAAGACCTTGTTAATAAGCAAACAAAAGGGCAACAAAAAACTAAATATAAACTCACCGTGAGCTTAGGGCACAAAAATAGAGGGTAGTGGTTTTTCTTCTTTTGTGTTAACTTTCTTTATTTTTGCTATTTAAATGAACAAATTCTAGTTCTTAATTGTTGCCAAGTTTGTTCATCAATAAATGTGTACTTGTCCCAAGGATTTTGGTCGGCCGAACCTCGGCAAAAATATACTTGTTAGCGAGAGAGGTCTTAAACTTCCTCCACCGATCAAGCACAATAAGACAATGTCTTGTCTTTCAACTTCTCGAGTCGGGGACATTATATGTAAGCCGGATAGTGTCCCAAATAGGTTGCTTTACTTTGCCGAAGTCCACATTTTTCCACTCATCGGTCAAGATGCTAACCTTCTTTGCGTGCAAGACAACCGACAAAACTAGTATATTTTCTTTTATTAGGACCGAAAGGTCTCAACTTTTCATCAAACTGAATCTCCGGCTTTGACCCGTCCGACCTAGGGTTACATCCATCATTCTTATGCCTCTTCTACCACGGCGTCTTTGTGCGGTTACGAGGCACATTGTCGATGAAGAGGGTTCGTTCTGACTCACACCAGTAACTGGCGTTCCCGGAACACGAATGGAATCGTTTTCACCATTCATTTTTGAGACAGGAAGATAGGAATGCCTGAGCAAATGAGAGCGTAACAAAGGCTAATGGTACGTGGGCGAGGAAGACAGGGAATGCAACAGGAAGAGTGGTTTTAGAACAAGAAGAGGGGTTTCGAGTTCGGAGGGACAACGTAAGTCGTAAGGTAACATTTCGCGTGGGCGAGGAAGAGAGTAATGCACAAGAAGAGTGGTTTCACAACAAGAAGAGGGGTTTCGAGTTCGGAGGGACAACGTAAGTCGTAAGGAACGTTTCACGCGAAGAAGAATATATTTGGCGCTTTATTTTTAAGACCGGATGAACTAAAAAGACTTTCTTAAATGTTGAGTTTTAAGACCGTCGTTTATTAAACTCCGAACTTAAAAGTAATAAACTATTTAGTACCGGTCACAATTTATGTCCGGTCTAAAAAGTATAATATTTAAGACCTTTTTATATATATCGGTCTTAAACGTTTATTTAATTTTTTCCTCATTATTTTGGACCGCGAAAAATATAAGTCGGCCCCCTTTTGTTGAGATTTCTCTATAAAGAAATTTGAACTTTCGGTTTTTTTTCAATAACATTTTTAAGATCGTTTGTTTTGTTAAGCGGTCTAAATAATATATTTAAGACTCATTGATAAAGAATGTGGTCCAAGAAGTTCTTTATATTTACAAAACTACCACCGGTCATACTATTAAGACCGATGCTCATTAGGATGCGGTCCAATAAGTTCTTTATATTTACAAAACTGCACCCTTCATACTATTAAGACCGGTGCGTCATTACTCCGGTCTAAATGAGGCGGTCTTAGAGCCCTTTTTTCAACTAGTGTCATATTTAATAACTTCAATCTTGAATATCTTCTTAATCTTTTTTGTTGATCATTCACCATATAATCCAACTTGGCATATTCTTGAATATCTTCTTAATCTTTTTTGTTGATCATTCACCATATAATCCAACTTGACATATTCTTTCTTTGCTTGACTATTGTACAAGATATTTCACATTAAATATACTAGTTAGTTATTTAGGAGATAAATGCATTATGCAAAATTTTTGCTTTTAATATTTTGCATATATATTTGATATCATCAAAACTAATTATATCTAACAGATTGCCTATGTCCTAATGTCCTTATAGTGACACAATTGATGACACAAGCATTTTTACAACTATTAATCACTAAAAGGCCTTTGGGAAGGCCAAAGCAAAGAAGGATTGAATCTCAATTTCAAAACAAACGAGTTTATCATTGTCATAGATGCAATAAGGCTGGCCACACTACCAACACTTGCAAGAATCCTAATCCAAGCTAAGTAAAGTTGGTGGCTTGCGTATTTTTGAAAAATGCAGACTCTCTCTCTTTTTTTTTCTTTCTTTTTTTTGTAAATGTCATTAGACACACTTAAAGTTATGGCGTAATTGGATAGAAACTCAAACCATATGATTTTTTTAGATGGGCTGTGAAAATAGAGTTACTACAATATAGATGCATTTGAAGTTGTAAATGAAAGTTGGATATAATATGCTATTAATATAAAAAT
Organism: Acacia acuminata; assembly: GCA_019022655.1. NCBI lineage: Eukaryota > Viridiplantae > Streptophyta > Magnoliopsida > Fabales > Fabaceae > Acacia > Acacia acuminata. The sequence goes on along the minus strand of JAFJYI010000028.1, from coordinate 2,056,333 downwards.
TGGTTAAGGTGCAAAACTGCACATTGTTTTGCTCAAAAGAGCGCCTAACACCAAATGCTTTTTTTAGGTGAAACAATGACTATATGGTTACCTAATTGGTGCAAAAGTCACACATGCCATTAATGGAGAAGATTGATGCCGTGAACTTGGAAGGACATGTAGTATTCTTCACACATAGCTTTACCAGATGATGGGTTTGAAGAAGATGACTCCTTTTTCGATTTGGAGTTCATTGTATACACGCATGAAAACGACAACAACAAAATCAACCTCGGCTAGAAGACAAGGTAAGAGAAAGCAAAGACTTTGAATCTAGTAATGATCAAGTTTCCGAGAAAATCATTTCTTCTCTGTCGCCTAATGAGTCTATTTCCAACCAATTGAGCATGTTTCTAAGCATCAATCTCCCATTTCTCTCCTCAAATCTGCTCCAAGCTTCAAAATATTCATGTCCAAGAAGAACAAGGAAATGTCGGTGATGACTTCCCATTTTTAATAGTTTTGAGATATATTTTGATTTATTTGGGAAGTCATCAATGCTAAATTAAAGACATTTTCTTAAGGTTTTTAGAGATATCAATTTGGATGCATCATTTGTGTGATTTCAATTTTTAATAAAAGTTTTTAAGTTTATGAAATAAATAATACTAAAAAATGAAAAAGAAATAAAAATCAGTTTTAGAAAACATTGATGGAATTGGGCCACGAGATTATATATATGTAATTCACCAATGGATCTTTTTGCATCAGGAAACCCACGGGATTGATGTGCATCATTTGTGGAATTGGGCTCCACCAATTGAAACCAATGGAAGACCTAATGGGCATTTGAATTGGAGGAAAAGAAGCATCGGGGGCACAATTTATTTCCAATCCACGTTGGGGCATTGAATGTATTTTGGGCCCACAAAATTGAAAGGCACGAAGACTTAAAACGAAAGGGAAATTGGAGACCAAAAGGAAATAGTTGAAGGGAATGGTGGAAAAACGCAACGTTTGGGTTAAATAAAATTGATAGACCTAAGTTGAAAGAAAAGATAAGAAGGACCGGAGGACGATTGCAAGTGGCGGCTGGAGCGTGAGAGCAGAGTCATATTTTCGTTGAACAGAGCATAGCGCCAAAGGGGAAGCATCTTCATCTTCTTCGCTGCACACCGAGCTCACGTGGGAATTGGAAAGCAAAGGAGCAATAGTGGGGCTGTTTGTCTTAACTTTACTCATTTGCCTTTGATTCCTTTTATGGTTTTTAACTACGAATTTATTGGTCTTCTTTGTGATGATGTTTAAAACCATGTGTGGCTAACTTTCATTTTCAACTTAGAGTATTATGAACTTGTTTGGGTTTTAGTAATTATTCCCACTAATTAGTTTTTTACTTAATATTAATTCAGTTTATTTAATCTTGTTTTGATTATTCATTGTTTAGTGATTGGCCACCATTAAACATGTTTTGGGGATTTAGGATTAAACTTGACGAAGGAAATCTTAAATTGACCTTGGATTAAATAATGTGGAATTAGATTTTAATCTAATTTGCGTCTAGGATAGACATATACCTAGAAGCTCTACATAATCAAATTAGAGTGAACCCAATTTGGATTGCATCTTAATTAATTATATGAGACATTGTATAATTAATTGAGATAGGTATATAAATGGATGACATGCATTTATACACATTAATACTTTAGATTAGGCGATTAAGTTAAGTGAGAATTAATTTAGTGGGAATAAAATCTAAGAAACAAACAAGGGATTAATATCTCTAAGTTGTCCTCCTTGATATTTGAATTCTCTCTTTGAAAGTTCTTGTTTGTTTTTATTAAAATTCTTTTTATTATCATTGGAAAACACTTCTGATTTGCTCAACTTAAATGAAAAAAAGGAAATTTAACACCTAATCACTAGTTGGACTGAGTCTCTGTGGGATGACCTTGATTTACCACTTACTATTTTCATGACCCATACACTTGCGGTGCTTAATTAAATTTTGGGAGCTTCAGTCGGCTCGCAAAATAGAGGAAATGGAAGATTCTTTGTTTTCTCCTTCGCTTAGCAGAAGTGCTAGTACCTTGAGAAGCCATGGAAGCAGATTGGAGAGGTTCTCAAATGAGATGTTGCAAAAGTACTTGAAGCCGATAAAGCCTTCGTATGTGAAGATTTTAGGGAAGAACGACGAGAAGGTGAAGCTCTCTGGAGATTTATCATCCTCTACTTGAACTACGTCATCTCCTTTAGTCGCCTTTGTTTCTTTGAAAAGAGAGAAATAGGGGAATATCCCAATGGGTTTCGTGGTGCATGTAAGCATCTAGGGAAGAGCAAATCGGCGTCCATGGTCGTCGGGATTGGGTGTCCGACAAGAAAGAGCGATGATACGCTACAGCTGCAATACGATGGGATTCAAAAGTGCCATTCTTCACTGCAAGAGATCGTTTAACTTTAGAGGTAAAAAATCTCAGAACTTGTTTTGATAACTTCTTAATTTAGTATTATTTCTGTCTTGAAAAGGGACTGAGTTTATAGTTAAATTTTATAACTGAAATAGATTTGTCGGAGCTCTCTCAAAATAACCAGGATTCAAAGATTTGTAGTATAGGAAACCTGGATCGTTTCTCGGAGGAACTCACAATGGTCTAGTATCAACGATAAACAAAGTGACCAAAATGGGGGATTTTTCAATGTAACAAAAACGAAGCCAAGCTAGAACGAAATATAAGAAAATAAGATTAATCAAATAAGCAAATGATCAACCCAGGATTTTGAATTACACCACTTTCCTTCCTCGGACGAAAACAGATTTATAACCAAACTCGTGATCGACTCTAGACAAACCGAAATCTCTACATTTGTCTAGAAATTCCCTCAATTGAACAATCATTCAGAATTTGTTCGAATCAATGGCATATCACTGTACGGTCACACATAATACTTTAACCTAGTTCGAACTACGTCCTTGGGAAATATCGATCTGGGTTTTTAATCAAAAACCCAATCCAAATCTAGAAATTGAATCCAATTAAAGAATGCAGAAACAAGTTAGATGGTTACCAATTAAGCGCGAGTCCTCGGATAGTGGAATCCTTAATCCATGGGCTGATCGAGAGAGATTTAGCCAAGCATGGTTAGGCAAAAGACAAAAGAAAAGATGAAAAGGAATGTAAACACGATGAACAACTCAGAGAATCTAATTTAATCCGAAAATCTCATAAAGCGTATTGTTGAATGTGTTTGCGGCCGCCAACTAAGTTAATCTAATAGGGAATGAAAGCTAGGGTTTCAAAATAGGCCCAATATAGAAGCCTCTAATAACAATTAGTCTTTTATTATAAAATTCGAGCCCAATAAAAATTCAGAAAAACATGTCCACCTTTAGCTCCAATTTTGTCCATCTTCTTGTCCGAATCAGCCTTTTGAGTCTTCATAACAATTGTATCTCTCTGAATCATCTAAAAAATGAAAGAAGAATCAGGCTAATCGGATATCTAGATCAAAAGTTATGGTGAAAATACTAAATCACAAGAAATCTAGAATTTAATAATAAAAATGAATTAAATCCAATTAAAAGCCCAAAGCCCAATTAATTAATAAAACTCATTATTTATTGATTAAATATTCTTAAATTACTAACCAAGAGATACAAATAAGTGAAATAATATTTAATTATCAATAACCTATTATGCTTAGCTTCTTCTCACCCCACTAGCACTTTTATTTAATCCTTCCAAAGTTCACGACCACCGTTTCTCCATTAATGGCGGTGTGACATTTACACCAATTTGGTAACCATATAGTCATTGTTGTACCTAGAAAAAACATTTGGTGTTAGACTCTCATTTGGGTAAAACACATATGTATTTTTGGACCTTAACCCTATAAAAATTTATATGCTGATGTAAATTCAATTGTTAATGGATACCTAAGAACTTGTCAACACAAGCTTATGAAGTTGTCAATGAACGCCCTTGCATTTGTTCATATCACTCATATAACTTCATGTATGTTTACATAATCTAGTCAAAGTGAAATTAGGCTATAATGAACTTTTTTTATTATAATTTCATATTATATGGACATATTATTTTGACAAAAAAAAAAAAAGATTTGTCATTGTCTTCTCCCTAACCTGTCAACATGGGCCCACGGACTTGTCAACGCATACCCGTAGACTTGTCCGTGCAATCCCCTAAAGTTTTTAATATTGGTTTTTGTCTGTTTACATTGTCAGGCCAGAGCGCGATGATGCCACTGAGATGTCAAATGTTGTTATAATAATAACCAATTATATACAATCATTTTGATAAGCTTAATTAACTATTGGCTGAGTGTCAATTTAATGACGTACTAAGTTTATATCATCAATTAAATTACAAAATACATTTCATAAATACAGTTGTCATTAATAAGTTCACTACTCATATTAATAACTATCATTACACCTATTAACAACAATATTAGGCAGGTCTAGAATTGTCAACGTGCATACAATTGTCATTAACAAGTTAACCACCCATATTAACAATTATCACTACACCTATTAACAACACATTTTGTCTTCGCATACCAAGTGTTCTAACAACAAAACTTTCACATCATGTTGATTCATTCCCACTTCTTAGTCAATTTATTCCAAGTATCTCTTATATTCACCTCTTGAAATGACTTGAAATCATCATCCTCCTTACCCTTTCTCTTCTCATTTTCCTTCTTCATCTTCTTTAACTGCAAAAAGAAACAGACCACTTAAATAACTCCACTGCCTATATTTTATTAAAACAAAGTAGAGATTCCTTCTGCAATGAATCGTATAAGAGGACAACCAAAAACTATTGTTATAGCAGTTAGGTGGCCAAAAGAGCAAGCCCACTGTAACATCCCATTTTCAAAAGCAGTATATTTTTTTTCATCAGAGTAGAGCATCGGAGCGATTGAGTAACTGATATTTATATTCAAAATGTCGTAAGTCCGGTTACATGATGAGCGGTAAGTTATACCGAGTGTTTTCAAAAGTAAATAACAAAAGAAGAAAGTCTTCAGCTGAGTCCCTATGCATGCCGCTTGCCTTTCTCCTCGATCCTCGGTCCTCTTGACCCTGACGCTATGTTAAGAGCTGAGGTTCAATGTCCATTGAATCTCAAAATCGGTTAACCTCATGCTCAAGTAATACAATATGGATGACTGAGATATTCATGACATTACAAAGAAGAAACCAATACATAAGCACACAAAGATGCAAGATTAACATATCAACAGTACATAGAACACAATACATGTAAAGTTACCCACGTTCGCACTAACCAAGCCACGACGGCCCATCGTGTCCTCGCCGCTAGGAAAACTCAACGGCATTACCAAGACCGTAACCCGTATAAACAAAGCTGAATGTATAAACAAAGTGAACTAAGACAGAGTTTTAGACACGGTGCATGACCCAAGACAAAGTCTTGTCCATGACTCTATGAAATAGTCTATCACATATAAGCATACAATAAGCATCGAGTTAGTGTTACGAAGACGCGAACGTACCTTTCACCGTGTAGTTAGCAATATGTCCGACTCTTTGATTTGACCCCGGACTTCCCGGATATCCTAACATATCACCATAGTACTTAGAATAATATCCTAAGGGATATTTTCACCTCTATTTACCTCTACCCTTGGTGGATTTGTTATTTACAATTTTGCCCTTACATTTATTTAAAAACGCAATACTGAATTTTCTGGGCAGATTTTGTATCAACTTTGGAAAATCATAATTAATTCTAGAAAAATCTAAACGAGGATCCGTAAAATTCCCGGAATCCTTAAGATGTATATTTTCAATAAAAAATACTTTTATATACCCAGAATTTATGAAACATTCCCAGTTTTCATCTTTCACAACGTTGCCCAGAATTTCGTCCAGAAAAATAGCCTAACTTCAACTTATTGTATTTCTTTGTATAGGAATCAAAACGCTACATATTATATATATTCAGAAATCCCTACATGTCTACTTTATTTCTGAAAAGTTTCGTGATTTATGGGCTTCATTTGCTACATAAAATAATAGCATCTATTTTCGCTGCCAGCCAAGGATTTACACCGGCAGTTTTTCCAAAAAAATTTCCACAATGATCTATTAATTCTAAAAATTATTCCCTAACATGTTTTCCACTCCATTTTGCATTTTAAAAGCAATGGAGACTTCCAAACATGAAAAGGAATATTTCTAACAATTTACTAGATTAAACTACTATTTTACTAAAAACCAAAAGCTTAAACTCAAGAACTAAAAGCTAGAGCTCAAGAACTTACCTTTGGATCTTGAACTCCTTCTCCCTCTTCAAGAACTCTCACTCTCTCAACAAGGATCAGCTGAGTTTGTGATGTTGGTGTGAAGAATTGTGAAGGAGGAGCTCTCTATTTATAGGCAAAATTTAAGACCTTGTGGGTCCCACTTTTGCTAAGAGTTCCAATTTTTCTTCCTTCTTCATTGCCTAATATTTAAATCAGCTCCAATCCCCTCCATCCATGCTTTTGGTCGACATCATCTTTTAATTCCAGCCCCTTGGATGGTTTTCCACGTGACATCCTCTCATGGTTTGCAATTACAATAGGATTTAGAATTTAATTGCTTGGAATATTATCTTATAAACTTGGCTATTATTCCTCCATCAAGGCTGACCGACATATGAGACTCTTGGGCAGATTTCGTGATGTCATTTGATGACTCAGTTAAGGGTTTAAATATCCCTTAATACCATATGTCATTACATGGTTGGTTGTTTAACTAATCAAGGTGTATTTGTTCATTAATCCAAGCTTAATTGCCCACTAGTTTTTTACTAATTACCTTTAAATTGCTAAAGTGTTTTCATAACATTTCTTGCTTATTTTGATTAGTAGTTGGATATCAACATTTATGGTCCAATTAGATTTCTGTAATTGTTCTTAATCATCTCTAATCTTATTCATCAAAGTTTGCCAAAATAACTCTAATTAGGCTTAATCTCGAGATGAAATTATGTGGGTTCGAGATAAGTCCTTGTATTTTCTCTAGGATTAACACTTTTCAAGATGCAATTTATTTTCTATTGGTTCTCATTTACTTGTGTCTAGAATTTATCCTAATGGTTTTTATCTTACCATTTAATTAATTAACCATTAATTCCTTTATTACCTATGCTTACATCACCTTCACCCCAAAAGTCTCCTTTATCATCATTCAAATTACCCCTAAAGTCTCTACTAATTAAAGCTTTGATTATGACTTGCATGTGGTGTTTGATTTAATAAATCAACAATTCCATCTTATTCCTCAAGCCACACAAACTGTGTATACTCCCTCCAATTTGCCTCTTCATCAATTCTCCATTAATGACCCTATGTGGACCCATGTGCCTTTGTTCTCAAAAATATCTAGATTTTTATTTGACAATTTTATTTAATTAATCAATTTCACTCTAAAACACATGAACCGTGTATATCCCCTTTGTTGCTCTCTAATTTTGTGTTTTATTTACCTCACAACATCTAGAAGGGAGTCTTTCATTGGTTGATAAATTTTCACAAGGATTATGCTTTATGAAATCCATTTTCAAGCCTTTAGATTAGCTTTATTAGATTTAATCTTGACCTTCAATTTATGCTAATCTCTCATTGGTCCAGTTAATTTTTTTTTTAAGAATATTTTCTTAATTAGGATTAATTATTTTCTCACAACTATTTCATTGACATTGGTATTTTATATCCCACATATCATATTAAAAATCATGGGGCAACTTATGCTCCCCAAAATTATATTTAATTTTGCCTCATTATTTTTCAAGGAAATAATCCCAAAAATTCCTAAAATTAGAGACAACATACTTTCTAATTTTCAATAAATATTTTATTGCCTCTCGATTTATCATAATATTTTCGGGCATTTCATGGCCCATAATTGCATTTAGGGATTTTGACACTTTAATCCCTCTAATTTCATTAGAAATTTCCCTAGACAATAGAATAAGTATCCTACAAGGTTTTAAAACCACATATTCAGCTATTTTTAATAGGTATTTTCTATCAAAATATAGTGGCTATGCTACATAGGATTTTTAGGGTATTACACCCACCACATAGGATTTAACTACATCACACTACTACAAAAATTGGATATTACTACCCTAAAAAACGTCCTTATTAAAAAATAGGAAGTAAAAAATGAAGGCAGTGGCATTCTTGTAAATATATGGAAGGAAAATGAGCCTTAGGCGACCTAAATTGAATTCAGGTTGACTGATTCACTTGCCATCAAGGAAATCGACCAACACCTACTCAAGGAAGGCTTCTGCCATAATGTGTCCTTGTTGGGTTGCATCATATCTGGGCCCATCATATGAGTCCATAACATAATCTATTATTAGCTTGAAATCTTGACCGTACATTCGATCTAACAGCTTAATCAAAGCCACATCATCTAGCCAGCTCTAATTGTGTGGATATTGTATGATGATAAGAGCAATTAAAAGACGAACCGGCTTTCCTCCTATATCTTTAGTGTCACTACCCTCCTTTTCTACAAAATTGAGCCATTTTAGAGCAAAACGGTGAAGCTGGTGCCTCTTTTCAAAAAAAAAAAAAAAAAAAAAAAAGAGTACCGACGGATATTAAAAAAATACTTTAGAATACTAACCGATACTAAAAAAATACTTCATGATCTTAAAAAATTATTTTAGGATCTTGAAAAAATATTTTAGGTTATTAAATGATACTAAAATGATACTTCGGGATAATCGACCCATCAAGAATATTTTATGATCTTGAAATCTATGATGGCCCCTGACCTATGGCATGTCTTCTCTTCTCTTGAAGGAGTGACATGGGTCAAATGAAATCTACAGCACGAAGCCGGACGAACCTTCACTAAAAAGGTTCCTTGGGAAATTCTTTTTGGATACATCTGTTGGGATATATGGGTAACACAGTGTGTCATATTGTTTGACTCCAACGATACTAGGAACAATAGTAATGTGTATGACAACCTATCCCGTGCCTGTGGGGATTTGGATATGATGTGTAAATCCTCTCTATGCTTGAATGCTTATACAAGAGGCGGGGATATGGAAATAATCCTTCTGCGAGCATATCAACTTAGAAGTGGATGGCTCGGTTTTGTGAAGGGGTCCTTCGGGATAATGAAATGAAATTTATGTGGATATATGTGGATTTAGCTGCAAACTTACGAATCCTTGGCTTCATTCATAAAAATAAGATGATGTAATGAAATTTATTTATTTTTAACATAAAAGTAAAATTTTATTGTACCCTTAACCCTTTCTTTGCGTCCGTAATATACTGTGTAATTTGATTGCCTTTGATTTTATTTATATCAATTTGACAAATTATTTTACAAATTAACATTATTTCGATCTCTTACAAATTAACAAATTAGGAGTATATAGACAAATACTGATAATTGAGAAGACTATACAGACTCAAAAAAAAAAAAAAAAAAAAAAACTATGAAGACATTATTAAAAATAAGATTAAATTTAGTCTTACAAATTATTTTCTTTTTCTTTTTTTTTTTTTTTTTTATTTCTTCTTGCTTGTTATATGTACGTGTTCTTTGGGAAAATTCTTCTAAAAGATGATTTTAGAATCAGGTCATTAACTTTTAAATCAGGTCATTAAATTTAATAAATTCTAAGTCAGGCCATATATCCTAAAATATGATTTTCGAATTAGAAAATTTTACTTGATTATCCCTCATTTAATTCTCTCCCTTGATCACTACCTCTATCTCCAAAATGTAGCCATGGGCATCCTCATCAAGAACCCAGCTCATCTCCTCACCGCAGATGTTATAAAACTGCGATTCAAAGTGCTCATTTGGTCCTATTTATAGAGCGGAGATCAATCACGGAGAACTTTTTAGTCTTATTCATAAGTCACGTTATTAAATTTTCCATATAAACTATAATTTTACTATTTATTTATCATTTTGTTGATTTTTTTTTTTCATGCATAGAGTATAATGTAAATTAAATAGGGATAAAGTTAAAAAGATGTGGCTACCGTTTGGGAAAGAGGTAGTGATTAGGGGGAGGGAATTAATTGAGGGGTAGTAAAGTAAAATTATTCAATATTCAAATCCCATTTTAAAATATTTGACCATATTTAGAATTTGTTAAATTTAATGACCTAATTTATCATTTAAGTAATTCAACTGTTTTAAAGGGATTTTTCCTTGTTCTTTTGAGTAATTGATTCACTTGTTCATTAAAATTAATTATCTACATTAGATTTGGAGCCTAACCTGACTCAAATATTCCTTTTATCTTAAATGTAAGATATATTTACTTAATTTTATTAGATTAACAAAGTTAGTTAAGTTAGTTAAATAATATGACATACATTTTTTAAAATACCATTGTCATCATCTTTAATTCCTTATTCTCCTTAATTTTTGTTAAGGGAGCATCAATAGGGATAAATTAGGAAAATATTGATAAATATGAAAAATATATTTTATACTTAAGACCACGACCAACTCCCCAAATATATCTTCTATTAAGCATTTGAGGGAGTATAAATTAGTCCAAGTTAATGTGATCACTTTTGGATACACTAAAAATGGGTTAAGAACATCTTCTATTGAACCAACATTACTCCAATAATGCCAATCTTACCAAATGGTTGTATCAATATTTTATCTTTATAGAATATAAAAAATTAAAAGTCAATCTACTAGCTATGAAAATCATTTGACTTATCTTCATATAAATACACAAGTCTCAAGTTTGATTGGATGAATAAATATTTTGTTATTTTTATTTACTAATATTTATTAATTGAATGGATATGAAATTTATAAAATATTTTCAGAATATAAAACTAGGATTCAAAGTGCTTATGTGGTCCAATTTATTGAGCGGAGATCAAGGAGAACTTTTTAGTCTTATTCATAAGTCAGGTTATTAAAGTTTTCATATAGACTATAATTTTAACATTCATTTATTATTTTGTTGATTTTGTTCATGCATAGAGTATAATGTAAATTGAATAGGGATAAAGTTAAAAAGTTGTTGAAATTTAAGGCAGAGATGATAGATGATGAAATTTAAGATTTTTCTTGGTCTCGTATAGAATATATTAAAAGTGATTCTCTCTTTTTTGCCAACGTAAAATTGACTTATAAATAGGACTAGAGAAATATGTATACAACTCCAAGTGTACATTAATCAAAGCCCTTTATTGAAGGAGTTAAAATTAAGAAAAATAAAAGAAAACATAATTCAAGGATTAAAAAAAATACTATGAAGTGTTTATATTTAATCATCAATGTATCTTGAAGATATTAGATTAAGATTCAAAAAAATATGAAGAATTACTAATATGTTAAAATATAAAGGGTTAAAGTACATCTAAAATCTTAAAGTATTTTTCTAAGTGTATTAAGTATCCTAAAGTATTTGTAATGCATCTAACATACTAAAACATTGTTTCAGGTGCATCCTGTACTTTCAAGTATTTTCTTGTGCATATAGAACCAAGGCACAAAAATACTTTATGATGCTAAAAACACCTAAAAAAAGCTGCAAGATATTGGATAGACCACAAAATACTTTGTGGTGTTGGATGTCCTTATCCCAAATATAAATAATATAATAATTTTAATATTTTATAGTATCACTTAATGATATGATGTTGAATTTACAATGAAGATTTAATAATATTAGCTACATATAAATAATTGACTTAAAGTTTTATATTTTTTAGCCATCTAATGTTTTAGATTTCACAATATATATATATATATATATATATTTACTAACCTTGTATACTATTATATATTTTTCTCTCATAATTTGCAAAATTGGTTGAAAGTGGAATGTGCAAAACAACCCAGGAAGAAGATCTACTATAAAGTGGCCTTGGCACATGACGTTTTATACCATATGCTGGCTTCTCTAGAAAAACCGGTGCAAAAAGGCGTTTGTGATCAACCTAAAATAATTGCTCACTGATGCACACTACATCTAATGGAGGGAGTAGAAAATGGACGCCTTCACCATAAGATATTTCAGATACTAGACAAATTATTAGAAGCGAAATTGTTCCCCTGCCTCCTCCCTAGGATTTGTGCATGTGGACGCTAGAGGCTAGGTAGCTTTATGGGGCAAGTGGCGGTCACATAGACTAAACACTAGCATATGGCAGTAATTGCCACATGCATCACTTCGCACCAAATCTTGTAGGCCTTGTTTCTCTGTCTCCATTGTATTCCTAAATATTTCTCGTATATCATGTGCTTTTTTTTTTTTTTTTTTTTTTTTTCAAAATTTTTGTTTTTGAATTATTCGTAATTTGTAGGACATATACATCTCATTATAGATTTTATATTTTAGATTGACATTAATATTATAATATATAATAATTATTATATTAGCAGTATTAAATGATTTTATTTTTAGGCTTTTCATCTAAAACATATGAAATTATTGTTTTGAAAAAAAAAATACAATTAATTATAATTAATTTTCAAATAACCTTTAGTGAAATACAGTCAATTTATAATTCTTTTGAAAATAAAAAATATTTAATCATCCCATAATGAGTTTATGTTTCATAGCTTAATAGAGATCAAATAATTATAATACATATATTTCAAAAAACAAAAACATATATTTTCTTGAAAAAAAAAAAAAAAAAAAGTATGTAGTACATGAAAGAGAGTCTGATTACTTATTCTTAGAACTGATTATCATAAGCATGTTTATCCAACTTGAGACAAAATTTATCTCATATATTTAACTTATACATCATAAATCATGATTAAAATGCTACTTTTAAGGGTTTCAATCATCGTCTCAAACAAATATTTCATTCTTGTAAACTAATTTTTTTTTTTAAAGTTCTTGATGGAATCCGATTTAAATTAAATGCTCTCCTTTGGCCAAACAACAAGTAGTAGATAGACTAACTTGCCTTCATTAAATTGATTTCTTTTGGGATCTATGAACAATTTCAACCAGTCCAATATATAATACATGGATGATGTATTAAGACAAATTAAATAAAACAAAGGGTCAAAGATCTCTCAATTTTCTAAGCCATAAGTAAACTAATTGTCATATTTTAATCAAATTTCCCATGCCCACATGCAATAATGAAGTTGTTAATCGTCATTTTTAATTAAAAATATCAATAAGTCATTGACCTTGACTAGAAATCCCTCATTCACATAGCATATACCAAGAACCAGATGGTGGATTTGTTTTGTTTTCTATCTAAATGATGGATGTTTTAAAGTATAAATTAAAAATAAAATAAATTTAAATCACTCAAATTTGAATTGAATTATTTTAATTTAAAAAAATAAAACGAATAAATTTCCAAAAAATAGTTGCAAGGCTTATTAAAAATTAGAGATATTTTTTTAAAAAGTAGGATTTGAAATATTTCTCGATTTCCATGGCATCTTCATGATGATAATATTTATTGTATTTTTTTTATGTTGAATATTTATTATATTCTTCTAATTATGAAAATAATCATTTTGAGTTGTACCTCTATGAATTTTTCGATCCAAACGCTTCTAAACATTTTTATTACCCTTTTTATTTCTAACATAGGAATTCTTATGTGAAAATCCTCAAGTTTCAATATATAAGATATTTGATCGAATACTAATTAAAATCAATATTTTTTAAACCAAATACCTCTAAGAAAATACTGCTTTCAATCCTTAACATACAGCACGTTCTATAAGGTTTCCATAGAGTTATACATAGGACATTTTCCATAAAGGCGATAATATTAAAATCTCTTTTTCACAAAAGCTCTCATTATTTGAGTTGTAAGGATATGATATAATAAAAACATTAAAAATTGTTATAGACTCATGTACGAGGCCCATTTGATATGCGGCCTAACAAGGATAAGTTATGTCAGAATCCCTCCATAATCAGGTTAAACTCTAATTGACCTATAATCAAGGCTATAATCACGGAATGTGCAGGTAGTGCAGCTGAAACATGGGCCTGGAGGCGCACAAAGCCCAAGGACCAAAACTCTAAAGGTAATCTCTATAAATAGGAGGTTAACCTAAAAGGTACATAATCTTTATTCACCCTATTTACTATTTAGTCTGACTATGCACACACCCCACTCCTTTTTGGCTAAACACTATACTTGTGTTGCACAGTGATCCGTCGCTCTCTTTGGTATCTTCTATATAGATATCTTGGAGATTCACCTGATATTCCTTTTGGTGTCTTCCACATAGATGTTAGTTCTCTATGTGTTTTGATGATAATTAACAATTGTAAACATTCATTGAAGTTGGTCTTTGGCAAGTTGGAAAACTTATCGTCAAAGCCACACTCGAGTATCGGTTTGAAACTCGAGTATTGACTTGACAGAGAGTTGCTCAAAAAACCATTACACAAAGCAATACTCAAGTGTTGGACAAAACACTCGAGTATTGGACTTACGAGCACTCCAAGTTTTTCAACCCCGAGTCAAACTCGAGTATTGATATGCATACTCAAGTATTGAACACACAGAGACAATTTCAATGATGACTTTAGCTTTCAATACTCGAGTATCCCATTGAACACTCAAGTATTGGCCATACAGAGAGATATCAAGTTGTTCATCTTATGGACACTCGAGTTTTGGTTTTGCACACTCGAGTATTGGACCGAACAGAAAGCCTACAAGTTTTATACATATATTGAATACTCGGTATTCACTAAAATACTCGGTGTTGGCTTGGCAAAGATTTCACAAAGCTTTTCTAAATCAAATGCACACTCGAGTATTGATTTGAAAACTCGAGTATTGGAGTTACGAGAGCTTTCATCTTTGACAACAATTTGAACACTCAAGTATTCATTTCAAAACTCAAGTATTGACTTGGGAAAGACTTCACAAAGTTTTTCAAAATAAATGAATACTCGAGTATTGAGTTGGAAACTCGAGTGTTGGGCATACCGAGAGCTTTGCTCTTTGTCAATGATCTCGAACACTCAAGTATTGGAGTCAATACTCAAGTATTGAGGTTTTGAACTTAAACTTATTTTCATATCAAAAGTTCAAAACTCGAGTATTGACTTGGACACTCGAGTATTGACCTTACTTCAATGCTAAGGTCCAAAGTCAAAACTCGATGATTCCTCTCGGAAGAAGAATACTCAAGTATCGAAATGAATACTCAAGTATTGACTTAAGTGCACAAGACACACACTCGAGTATTGATGAACACACTCGAGTATTGAACGTTAAGTTTGAAAATCAAATCAGACGAATTTGTGAATCCTTAGTCTTTGATCATAATATCTTCCAGGATTATTCTCTACTATTCCCTGCCATGTTTAACCATCTTTTTAGTGAGTTTCAGACTACTTAAAGAATGATTATTGAAGGTTAAAAGCAAAAGCAAAAGGTGATGTCAGAACATTAAATGCTGAAACCAGAAACTTGCATACTTTTGCTTAATCCACCTGCACACGGTTGCAAAGCATTAAAGAATGATTTCTACAACAAGCAACTGCTATTCCAACGGACAAATTCACGAGTCAACTCGATCATCTAGCCACTGGGTTAAGTGAAGATTGGAGAGAGAAGATGCCTAAACCATCTGCTAATCTTGGCTGAACTTCTCCAACGGATTTATTGGGATAGCAACGGTCATTTAATGATCTCTGAGTATAAATAGGACTGATTCAAGTCTCTTCAACAACTAGCACATCTGAAAACGCACAAGCATTCAAGTCTCTCAACTACCTTTCGCCACTTGTAATCGTCTTTTGACATTATAAGCTTCAGTGTTTATCATCACTCACTCTTAGAGAGAGTTTTATCTGCAAATCATTTATTGTAAAGAATCACAAGTCAAGGGGACTTGGTGATTGGGTTCATTGATTACAGCTTGTAAGGGGGAGTAAATTCTAGAGAGAAATTTCTCTTGAGTACGAGTGTTTAATCGAATTGACATAGTGGAAATCCCGAGTGTCCGGGACCGGACGTAGGTCAAGGAGTTAGACCGAACCAAGTATAAATCTTTGTGTCTAGCTATTCTTCTCTTCCTCTTCTGCTCACCTCTGTTTTGCTGTACAAAAACAGAGCAAAACGAAAAAGTTTCAAAATCCCCAATCACCCCCCCTCTTGGTGATTTAGCTCCACCTTCAATAGATACCTTGAGGAATTCTTTGATCCTATATAAATCACCTACTAGCCCACTGAGGCTAGACATCTATGTTCTACATCAAAACATTGGCGCCAACCGTGGGGAGAGAAGAACTTCGATCCCCAAAAGACCAAAGATGGTTGCAAACACTAGAAGCCATAGCCAGATACCCCGGTAAGACCAGTTGTCGAAGGGACAACCGCAACAACACCTAGAGCGAACAATTCAGCATAAGGACTCGGTCGACTCCATATTAAAATCAAGTTATAGTGGGGACTGAGGGGGAGACGGATGATACTGTATCTTCTCCACTATTTGCCACGGCTCCTCAGAATGGAACTGCCATGCTAATCCAGCCGCAAGTTCAACAACAAGACCCTCCTCCTTGTTCCAGATTGAGAACCCAGACATTCGTCTCCTGCAAAATACGCCGGGATCAGTTTTGAGACGGATGGACGAGATGGAACTCCACAACCGTCTCTAAAAACAAGAATATATTCTATTGATGAAGGAGGAGGCAAACCGCCAAAATGCCCTTTGGCGACAAGTGAAAGCGAGAAAATCACCAAGAGGGGATGAATTGAGGATTTAAAAAATTCTTTTAGGAGCTCTAAACTGAACACAAAAACAGAGAAAAACAGAGAAAATGAAAGAATAGCAAGACACAACAAATGTATGCTGGTTCAGTCACAACTCTTGACCTACGTCCAGTCCCCACACTCTCTGGGATTTTCACTATCACTCAGAATCAGTTACACACTCTGTACTCGAAGTTGTCCTCTCATAGGATACACTCCCCCTTACAAGTTGTAAACTGATATACCCAATCTCCAAGTCTCACAACTTGAGCTTCTTACAATAAATGAAACTCTCTCAAAGAGTAGATAAGATAATCACTGAAGTACAAATGTATCAAAAGATACTTTAGGAGTTGAAAACACTAAGAGTAGTTGAAACTTTGAATGCTTTATGTTTTCTGCAGATTGGTTGTTGAGAAGACTTAAATGCAACTCTTTACATATGAGGAGAGCATTAAACGACCGTTGGATTGATCAATGTAGCCGTTGGAGACATTGGACTAGCTTTTAGGAACAAATATGTCACTTCCTCTCTAATATTTGTTAATCCAGGTGCACAAAAGTTTATGGTAGACTTCTCTTAAATTAAATCAGTTGGAAGAACAGCTTCTTGATAGGGAAAGAAAACATTAATCTCTTAGAAACGTGTAGAGAATGATTGTCCAAAAGAATGCAAGTTTTTTGGACTTTGCAATAAATGTGCTAACGTCACTTTTTGCTTTAAACTAATCTTGATTTAATACTCTTTAAAGCATCTGAAACTCACTAACAAACTGATTAAATATAGTTAGGAATAGTAATGAGTGATGATAAGAAGTATTAAAATCAAACACAAAGATTCAAAAATTCGAGCAATTTGGTTTTCAAATTGGGCGACACAAACTCGAGTTTGTTCATCCAAACTGGAGTTTGCAACTTTTCTTCAGAAGCCTAAACTGGAGTTTACAAAACTAAACTCGAGTTTACTTCATCCAGAGAAGAACGTCGTGATTTGATCTTTGAAGCATATTTTGAATAGGAACAAAACTCGAGTCCATTAGTGACTAACTCGAGTTTTGGACTTTTATAATGAAAAATACGTTTAAGTCCAAAAGGTCAAAACTAGGTGTTTTTAAAAGAAACTAGAGTTTCCATAAGTTCAAAATACAGGAAAGCTCTCGACTTGATACAAACTCGAGTTAGTACAAACTCGAGTTTCCTTAAAAGACATAAATCTTTGAAAACTCTCTGTCAAGTGAAAATTGGAGTTTACAATTCAAAACTCGAGTTTCCTCAAACAGAGGAAAACTTAGAAAGCTCTCGGCCAAGTGCAAACTGGAGTTTGCTAATATAAAATTGAGTTTGCTTGGAATTTGAAAAGCTTTGAAAAACATTAAGCTAAGAGCAAACTAAAGTTTGCAAATGAAAACTTGAGTTTACTTATGCTCAAAACATTGGAAGCTCTCTGTCTATCACAAACTCGAGTTGCTAAATATAAAATTGAGTTTGCCTTAACTTGAAAAACTTAGAGTGCTCTCTGTATGACACAAACTGGAGTTTGGCTATGTTTAGAAAATCTTAAGCTACTCTCTGTCAAGTCTAAACTCGAGTTTACAAAACTAAACTCGAGTTTGTCTTTGACAGTAAATTTTTCAATTTATCAAAGACAGACTTCAATTTGAGTTTACAATTGTCAGTTATCATTAAAACACATAGAGAACTAACATTCTCCCCCTTTTGATGATGACAACACTTGTAAACCAAAATTACAAAGAGTTTGACAGGATTTGGCATTTTGAAATGAATTTGAAAAAGCATGATGAAATGCACAATATGTCAAAGTTAAACATAAAGTAGAAGCAATTGAAATAGAGCTAAAAACAATAGCAGAAGTAACAGAACATGCTTTCATTTCAAAAGATAAGTACACTAGATTAACATTGTACATCTGTCTAGCCAATAATAAAAAAACAACTAAAGCTACACAACTCAGAAACAAAAACTACTATAAAAATAAATCAAATTGAAAAACAGCTGAAACAAGCAACTAAAATCTCCAAACTCTCAAACTCTTCATTGCCTTGTTCTTCTCCCCCTTTGTCATCACCAAAATGGGGTGGAGCTGCGATAGGGTCATCAAGAAGAGGGTCCACCAAAGGGGTGGGAGGAGGTGAATCAAGCTTGGTGGTAGAGGGATGAGAGCAAGGTATAATTTCAGTGGTTGGAGTGCATGAGGCAATTGGAGATGTAGAGACAATGGGTGTGGTGAAAGTGAATGAGGGTAAGGTAGAGGGTTCAGGCTTGGGGGAGCTGAAGCTAGGGCTAGTAGTACCAAAACCAGAACAAGAACTAGATTGCAGCATCTTCAGTATCTTATCCATTTTGTCACTGAGGCTCACATTAGATATCATCAAAGTAGAAATGCTTATAGCTTGATCCTCAAAATGACCAGAGAGGTTCTCAACATTTTCCTTCAACTCATCCTGGGCATCTACCATTTCATGGTTCCCTTTAGTCACCTCAGTAACCAACTTGCCCACCTCAACTTCAATTTTCTCTGTCATCTAAGCCATAGCAGCATCCACAATAGCCTTGACTCTGTCATCAAAATTAGAAGGCATGGAAAACTAAGGAGGAGGAGGAGCAGACTATGCCTCTTGGGCTCTGGCATGCGATGCTCTGGATCTAGAAGGGGACCTTGATTGGCCAAATCCTTCTGAACAATCATTCAAAAAATTTGTTCGAAAATTGATCCTCATGAGATTCAACTTAATCACAATAGCTTCCCAAAAGACATGGAAACAAGAGGAAAAGACAGAGAAGCCAATTGATCCTTAGGGATTGGTTCATTTGGCCTCAAAATTTTGAAAATTTCTCTATTACAATGTAAAACTGAAATTCATTATTAAATAATGGCTAAAATATAATAAAAGGCCCAAGGCGTAATTAAAAGAGGGAACGGGAGGAGGATTTTGAATTTTCGGAATGGAGTTGATAATGGAGGCAGACAGGGTGATTTTGACTCCTTTAACATAGGTAGAAATTCTATCTTCTACTAGAATTTTGTCACAATCTTCTAGATTGTCCCACTCCATATTAAAATAGAACAATTTGACAATATTTGGAGTAAAAGGGGCAGATATAGACAGAAAAGATTCAATTTAGCCAAGAAGAGAGGTCTAAATTACACTCATCCTTTAGCTTAGACAAATTGACTTGAGGCGATACTGAAATACTAGGACTTGATGCTCCAACTCAACCGGAAGATGAATTCTTTCTTAAGGTAAGATTCTATGAATTTAGCGGACAATCTCATTAGATAAAGTAGAAGTAATACAAACCTACAAAAATGGCAAAACCTTGAGGAGCGAACCCATTTTGTGGTATGAAGGTAAATCTCATTGATCGCATTAGGTATTGTAGAAGGTTCCTCAGAAGGTTGAGAGGCAGCGGTCACTATAAAATTTCCACGAGAGGTAGCCTTCGAGGAAGCTTGTCCTTTCTCATTTCCTCTAGATTCGAGGTAGTTCTCTTCTTCCTAGGAGGCTTAGCAACAACCTCGGCTTGCTTCTGTTTTCCCTTTCCCATATCACCTTCTAGTTCAAGTCTCTTCTTTGTTGATCCTTAGAGCTACTGGTTTTGCACCCCAGCAATGGTGGAAGATAAGCGTCTTCTTCACTCTTCCGTATTGGAAAGATAATTTGCTCTAACACAGTTTGGATGACATACAGATTGAAAATAATGTGTGAGACAATATGTTGTACACGATTCTAAATGAACCAAGCAAGTCAAAAGATCATCTTCAAGTGAGGAAAGATTTACGGGAAATGGGAGTTTGTTGAGACACGTGACCGGATGAGCATGACGGATTTCAACCGGCAAAATTCACCCTGACAAAATCGAATAAGGATATCTTCCTCGTAACTTTGAAGAAAATAAAAGTTCCTGACGGGTATTCAAGCAACATTTCACGATTTGTTGACGTGGAGGTTCGAAAGGTTACTGGGATGAAGAGCATGACTCACATGTATTTATGCAATAATTACTTCCGCTGGCCATCAAAAATACTCTGCCTCTTGATGTGTCGATCATTTTGGTGGAGCTGTGTTCTTTCTTCCAGAAGTTGTGTTCCAAGGTTTTGATCATGGAGGAGCTTGACCAGCTGCAACAGAAAATCATTCTTACGCTATGTCATTTGGAGATGATCTTTCCTCCGCATTTTTCACGGTAATGGTTCACCTAACAATACACCTTGTTCACGAAACAAAGCTTGCTAGCCCAGTTCACTCTATTGAGAGGTACTTATTTAAAATTAATTAAGTCAGTATTACTTCCTAGTCACACATTTTAGTATTGACCTATCAACATTTTTCCTTCCTTATTTTATAGGTTTCTTTGGAAACTGAAATCTTACGAGGAATAAGGCGTGACCTGAAGGTTCAATAATAGAAGGTTATCTTAGGGATGAGGTCTTGTATTTTTGTTCTAGGTACTTTGATGACATTAAGATATCATTCAACCGACCACCTCGTGTAGATTATTGTCTCGAGCCTAAGCCAGAGCCATCAACAACAAAGTTGTTAATCCCTCGTGTTGGTAAACCAGTTGGTGGAAGTGAGAATTTCAAATTGATGGCACTTGAGAAGTTTCAAGGACATAGACATGTCTTGATTAATAGCACTAAAGTTGAACCGTACCTTCAGTAAGGGTTACACACGGATATATGTTATCCTATATATTTCCTTATAGTTTATACTTACATTTCATGATCGTCATCGAATGTTTAATTACAGGGAATTCAGGAGTCATGTGAAGCGTCAACTGATGATCCGTACACAGACATCCTCCAAAATTGATAAAAAGGTCCATAGAGAATTCCTGGGTTGGTTTACGAGGAGAATAATGAATGACCACAGCCTGCACTCACCAGAATTCAGAGCTCTCGCACTCAGACCGCTTGACCACACCTGAAGATTTAAGGCATACAATGTTAATGGTTTCAAGTTTTGCACCGTTTCATGAGATCATGGATTGCTCACCCAAAACTCGGTGTTTATGGCATGTTTAGGACGAGGAGTTATGTGAGTAGCAGTGACGGGAACGTACAGTTCGATGACATCTCATATTATGGAAAGCTTCTTGATGTGGTCAAGATAAATTACCAAGGCCGTTTCACTGTGACACTGTTCAAGTGTTTGTGGGAGAATACGACAACGTCCTAGGGACTCACGACTGACGACTTAGGATTCACATCAGTGAATTTCTCTCGATCTATTCATACTAGTCAGTCTGAAGATGACAAACCGTATATTCTTGCCTCAGAGTCATATTAGGTTTATTATATCACCAATGAGAGGCACATGGATTGGAATATGGTGGTTCACTTAAAGCCTCGGGACCTTTATGACTTAGGCGATGGTGATAATGTTGCTTACAAGAGTGAGCCGTTCCAGCCCGCCAGTTTTGAAAACTTCTTCCCAAACAGTTATGACAATTTACTTATAGTTCGGTACATTTTTTAATATACTCTTTGTAAATGGAGGAAATCACCAAGAGGGGGTGAATTGGGGATTTTAAAAATTTCTTTTTAAACATCTAGATAACAGACAATAAAACAGGGTATAACAGAGGAGTAGAAGAGAAGCTTGACACAACAAGATTTATATTGGTTCGGTCTTAAATCTTGACCTATGTCTAGTCCCCAAACACTCTGGGATTTTCACTATCACTCAAATTAGTTACACACTTTGCACTTGAAAGTTATCATCTCACTATGATACACTCCCCCTTACAAGTTGTAAACTGATAAGCCAATCTCTAAGTCCCACGACTTAAGATTCTTACAATAAATGATAATCAATAAAGAAACTTTCTCAAAGAGCCAATGAAATAGTCACTGAAGATCAATGTATCAAAAGATACTTTACAAGTAGGTAGAAAACACTAAATGCAGATGAAACTTGATAGCTTTTTGTTTTCTGTATTCTGGTGGTTGTTGAGACTTAAATGCTTCAGCTTATATATGTTGGAAGCATTAAATGACCATTGGAACCATTAATGTAACCGTTGGAGACATTAATGTTGTTGTTAGGTTGCAACTATGTCCATTCTCTCTCTTGTCTTGAGTTAATCCAGGTGCTCAGACATTCTTGTTGACTTTCCTTCAAATAAATCCATTGGATGATATGGCTTCCATAGAAGGAAAGAAAGCATTTTAACCTTTGCAAAGTCTAAAGAAAGATTTGCCAAAAGGATGCTAAGTTTTCAGGACCAGCAATAAATGTTCTGATATCACTTTTTGCTTTATCCTTAATCCTCATTCTAATACTCATTTGATCATATGAAACTCACTAACAAACTGATAAAACATAGTTAGGAATAGTAATGAGTGATGATATGAAGTATCTAGATTATAAATGAAGATTTCGCAAATTCGAGAAAAGTGATATAAAAAACAGAGCGTTTTAAACTAGAGTTTGTTCAAGAAAATTGGAGTTTGTGATATTTTGCTCAAGTGCCAAACTCGGGTTTAAATATACAAACTAGAGTTTAGTTCTTTTTCAAATGAATATCGCGATTGAGGTTTGAAGAACACTTTGAATAAGAAGTAAACTTGAGTCATTAAGTGACAAACTCAAGTTTGGGACATTTTGAAATGAAAAATAAGATTAAGTCCATAAAGCTCAAACTCGGAGTTTTCAAATTTAAACTGGATTTTTCTTAAGTTTAAAATAAAGCAAAGCTCTCCGCTTGCTACAAACTGGAGTTTATCAAAACTAACTCGAGTTTGCTTAAAAGATGAAAATCTTTGAATACTTTCGGCCAAGCCCAAACTAGAGTCGACATATCAAACTCGAGTTTGGTCAATTTCAAAAATCATTGAAGACTCTCGGTTTGATAAAAACTCGAGTTTGTCATACAAACTCGAGTTTACATATTTTGTAAACTCATTGAAAGCTCTACGCCAAAATGATAAACTCAAGTTTATGTAAGAAGACTCGAGTTCGGTTAAGTTAAAACAACTTGAGATGCTCTCTGCCAAGGTCAAACTCGAGTGTGACAATTCTAAACTCGAGTTTGTGTTTGACTCGAGTAAGTTTTTAACTTAACAAAGACAAACTTCTTTCAAGTATACAATTGTCATTTATCATCAAAACACATAGAGAACTAACACGCTTTATGAAATAATAACATTTAACTAAAGTTTTATTTGTGTTCAAACATATTCAATGCACAAGTAATATTTTCTCGATATTTTAATTGTAGGGATGACGACAAAGATTGAGAGAAAAATTATGCTTACAATTTAATCTATAATCTTCTATTTTTTTTTAATAAAAAAACCATAAATAGCATTTGTAGCGATTATTGAACTGCTATAAAATAAATACAACCACTACAAAACCATAACCGCTACAAATACCGCAGCTCTAACTACTACAAAAAGTGTCATCTCAACCGCTACAAAGTGGTATACAGATATCAATATAAATAGCCCCACCAAACCTCATTTAATATGCTTCAATTTCATTTTCTACACACATGTTCTCTATGTTTTCTCAAAGAGGTTAAGTGTTTGAAGTAGGTAAATGCTGTTCGACCGGATCAAATATGATGATTATCGAAATATTTCTTTTTCCTTCTACATTTGTGATACTTTTTTTTTTTTACAATTGTACGAATATTTTTCAATTTCCTTTCCAATTATACCTACACATTTTTATTGTTTTACACATACTCCCTCTAGTCTTTATTATAAGGCATTAACTAACAAGTTTGTTTGGTCCTTTTTATAAGGCACTTGCTTATTCTCAAGAAGCATTAATTATTTGTTTCCATGTATGCCCATAATTAATAAGGGTAGTATGTGTGAGTAATAATTAATATAATATTATAGTTTAGTGCAATTAGTAAGGGTAGTATTGGAAGTTACTTAAATTGTAGGACAACTTTATTGACTTTAACTATTAGTTGATGTCTTATAATAAGGACCATAGGGAGTATATAATAACCATATATAATCAAATATCATATTTTAATATAATTTATTTTTACTAAAAATATAAATTATTGATATTAAAATATTTAGTTAATTAATATAATGATTAAAAAAATTAAATTTTATTCATTTGTAGTGGTGAATAAACCACTACAAATATATATATATATATATATATATAAAAAAAATTGAAAAACGTGGCAAAAAAATTTTCCAAAAAAATGGTGGGAATATTTTGTACAACCGCGAAAAGTTAAAACTAAAACTTTTTTCCAAAAAAATGGTGGGAATAATTTGAAAGTTTGGCGTAATTTGTTGATGTAATTAGTAGCGGTTAACTAACTACTACAATATTGGTCAATTTCACAGTGTAGCGGTTTGTTAACCACTACTAATGTCTCACGCATGACGTCAGTGCAGCCTCATATAGTGGCAGTCATTTGAAACTGCTACAGATACAGTAGCGGTTTAGGCATATGTAGTAGCGGTTTTAGTTAACCGCTACAAATCGGCTTGCAATGGTGTATTTTGTAGCATTTTTTATAACTGCTACAAATGTCATTTGTAACGTCTAAAACCGTTAAATGAATGGTCTTTTTTTTTGGGATAAGGTGCAATTTTACACATGAGCTTTTCCCCCAGGAGCGCCCAGAACCACGAGCTTTTTTCAAGAGCAAAAGTACACACGTGGTTACGTTTTGGGAGCAAAAATGCCACGGGCCGTTAGTTGACCGTCAGTTGACCGTTAACTTAGATGGAATGCTTTGACGTAAACGATGTAGGCGATAGACGCGACTATACATAAAAAATTTAAAATAATTGGAAAAAATTAAAAATAATTAGGAAAAAATAAAATAATTAGAAAAAATAAGGTAAAAAATCAAAAAATTAGTAAAAATTTAAAAAAATAATTAGGAAAAAAACTAAAATAATTAGAAAAAAATTCAAAAATGAGGAAAAATTCAAAACATTTAGGAAAAATTTTAAAAAAATTTAGGAAAAAATTAAAATAATTAGAAAAAATTAGGGAAAATTCCATTATTATTTTCCCCACCCCCACCGCCGCCACCACTGCCACCACCACCACCACCGGCCACCCTTCGTCGACCGCAAGCCACCACCACCACCGCGGGCGCCACCGCCACCACCATAGCCGGTCACCACCATTATTATTTTCTAATTATTTTAAATTTTTGATTTTTTTTTCTAATTTTTTCCTAAATTTTTTTTGAATTTTTTCCTATTTTTTTGAATTTTTTCCTAATTATTTGATTTTTCATAATTATTTTTTAATTTTTTACTAATTTTTTGATTCTTTTCCTTATTTTTTTCGAATTATTTTATTTTTTCCTAATTATTTTTAATTTTTTTGAATTTTTAAATTATTTTTGAATTTTTTCCTATTTTTTTAAAAAAATTATGCCACATCGCCGCCACGTCGGATTCCATCCAAGTTAATGGTCAACTGACGGTCAACTAACGGCCCGTGGCATTTTTGCTCCTAAAACGTAACCACGTGTGTACTTTTGCTCCTGAAAAAAACTTGTGGTGCTGGGCGCTCCTGGGGAAAAAGCTCATGTGTAAAATTGCACCTTATCCTTTTTTTTAGTGAATAAAGAGTTATTTAAAATATTTAAATTAAATTAGATCTGGACTGTCCAAAATTAATCTAGACAGTCCAAATTACCAACAGGCACACTATGCTCATCAAAATGATGATGAGCACAAAATGTGCTCCCAAAAACTCATTACAAATGTTCTGATATAGAACACAGATGTCCAGCCGAGGGCTGGTATATTGATCTTGGATAGATAAGCTTGTCTGGATATCTATGGAGGAGATAACCAGGAGAGCGTAGAATCACCGTACACGACAAAGGGGTGGTGTGTGTGCACGGTGAAAAGGTTGTATGTAAATAGTCTAGGTTAGAATGTGTGCACCTTGTTACCTGTCCTCTGTATTTATAGAAGTGTCTGATGCGATATCCGGGGCACGCCATTTATGGCGGGCCATTAATGGGGCGGATATCGCATGATATGCCCTTAATGGGACGTGCCATTAATGGGGCGGATATCCGGGATATGCCATTATTGGGACGTGTCATTAATGGGGCGTGTATCTCGGTAGGCCGTTACGATAAGGGTGGATCTTGCCTAGCCGAGATTTCCGGATCTCCTGCTATGATTAGCGGATTATGCCTCCTGGCTCCGCTTGGGCCGTACTATGGACTTGGGGCTTTTGGGCCGGTCTGTAACAACAAACAACTTTACAAGTAAAATATGAACAAATAACTTTTAAAAGGTCATCCAATAATTATTGATCTTCTGTTAAATTTGATCAAGGGTATGATTCATTTTGAGGCTTAGAACGCAAAGGGTTTTTATCTCTTCCAACAATGAGCTTCTTGCGATTCCAACTTGTACTCTCCTCTTTATGAGGGTGAAATCACTTACTATCTCAACCAATAGTTTATTGGTTACTTATTCTCCATCTGTTGGTACCATTTGGATGAACAATCCAAATCAAATCTTGAGGATCCAGATCTGATGAGTTTTGGGTGCTCATCATGATCACCTAAACCGCTCCCTTGAGACACTAATAAATTAGAGTGTCCGTCCCTTTACTTGACACCTACCTTTTGCCCTTTGCACGTTGTTTTACATAAAACAAAGGCATCTTGAAGGGATGTGATTGGCATCTTGTAGCATAATGCAAGATCGGATCAATCTCTCGGCTCTATAACAATGTCGTTTTTCATTAGCCAGAGATATAAATCATTTAGAACATTTATGTAATGCCGTCTTTCTTAAAATATATAATACCTAATACTTGTGCTTACATCTGATTTAATAATATAATTAGATATTGCCCGGTTGTTTATCCATATGTCGCAATCAACTATTATCAACCACGCTAATGATGAAGTTCAATTTAAATTATACTTTTGGACCCTTTCTCAGCCAATGGCTTCACGTACAACCACCATTTTGGTACAACCACCATTTACGGTCCAAAATCTGAAAAGAAGAGAGGAAAAGGAAGAAGGAGAAGAAGATTAGAAGGCCGAAACTCACACACAAGCTTAGATTTGATTTAAGGTAAGTCTCCTGAACACCATCTCAATATTTCTCTCATTTGTGGCGTCTTGGGGGGGAAAGATATGATGATGCTAGAAATCTGGTTCTAGTAACTGGCAAAATGCCAAAACAAGTGAAATAATCATAGAAGGATATGGATTAAAGCTTACCTGGATGATATATAGTGTTGCATGTGATTTAATGCCATTATTTGGTGCTGTGAAAATTGTTGGTGAAATTATTTGAATCTGGAATTTAGTTTCAGGGGGCTGCTGTCCGATTAATCTGATAATATTTGTGAAAAAAGTGTTAAAATGCTAAGTTGGAAATATTTTTACAATGTTTAAGGTGGGACTGCCTGAATTTTAGAAGGAATTGAATGAGCAAATGCTAATGAAATGAAAGATAAAAGTGTGGTTTGATGTATGAAGACAAGTACTAGTTGGGCTAAACGTTAAGAAGCTGAAATCCATTAAGGCAACGCCTACTGTTTTAAGGTACCTTAATATGAAATAAGTCAATTGATTTTCTAAACCACACTTCAAATAAATTTAAAGTCTCCTAATTTATGTTTTAAAGCAAAGACGTCAAACTCATGAAATTTTCTTTTCCTCCCCTGTTTTTGCCAACTTGTTTAAGAGAATCAGAGTAGAGACTAACACTACTACAAAACAGGATACGAGTCCTATTTTTTATACTTTTGGCGTCCTTTTCGAGGGGAGGTATATCCGGGGGCTCTGTAGGGAAAACTTAAGGAGTCCTATTTTAAACTTAGACTCCTTAAGTCATGACTTAAGGAGTCTAATTCCATAACTTAGACTCCTTAAGTCATGACAGTTACACTCTTTGATGTCCCTTAAGGAGTCTAATTCTCTAGACTTAGACTCCTTAAGTCATGACAGACGCTCTTTGATGTCACTTAAGGAGTCTAATTCTAAATAATTAGACTCCTAAAGTGAGACTTAAGGAGTCTAATTCAATTACTTAGACTCCTTAAGTCTCACTTTAGGAGTCTAATTCTTTAAAATTAGACTCCTTAAGTCTACATTAGGAGTCTAATTCCATTAATTAGACTCCTTAAGCGGTCTTTTTAAAAAAATAATTGCTTCGTATATTCACTATCCCACAATTTCTTGCAAAAAAACACCTTACATAAACAATCACCAGAATGTGATAATTGCATACAACACCTAGCTATGTGCTAAAAGGTTAGCTAAGCTAACCTTGTACGGAAATAGAATACAAGCACCTTTTATATAATAAATATCCCAAGATACATAGTTCATGATGAATTGGACATAGAGGTAGCAAAGTATGTTGACATCTTCTGCCACTTTTGTGAAAATTCTTAATGAAATTCACAATGAAAAACCTCAATTACAACATAGCAAATATATGCAATCTCTAAGCATAGGAAAGAAGGCAAAGAAACACCTTATGGAACTTATTAAATAGCCTTGATTGAAATTTGATAGTTAATTGATCCTAATATCGAGGAATTCAATTCAGATTCCACAAATGAATGAATGTGCATATTCAGCAAGTTCAAAGTCTTGCACAATAAAAAGAAGGCAAAGAAACACCTTTGGCATTATAGGTATGTCTTTGAGTCCCCACTTTGGCTGGAAACCAATGCCCAAAAATCCAGTTCTCATTTCCTCATCAATAGCTTTAACCTATCAAAAGAAGTGTGAAGTGATTTTTCATAAAGTTACAAAATATATTTAGAGGGCACATCAATAAATATATGAGCAGATAACTCACTACATATAACTTCAAAAGACACACAAGACAAACTAGCCCGATGCATTCAAATATTCAATAAAGTCAATTTGGAAACATGTAAGGAGTTAACATCACAAATTTGCAGCAACCCCAATGAATAATATTAAGAATCAATATTCAGTCCTATAGAATCTGTGAACAACAAAATGGAGATGATACCCCGTTTGTAAATAACATGAAAATTTCACCACAGGACTAGAGCCAACATGTGTGAGACACGAACCGTCTCCAACACTACTGAACTCCCGCGTGCACTTCAACATGATTATAAAGATGTCGGGATTACAAGGCCAACTAATAAACCTCAAATATGGCTCCGTAGCAAGAGGAATCGAACCACTTGAGGTAAAGATGGGAATGGTTGGTTAGGAAATGTCTGTGCTTGATTTCCTGATTGGTTCTGGTTCTGATTCAGATTCATTCCTCCGCTCTCATTCCCAGAAGGACCCTGAGAAGATAGATTTGCCTCCCCGAATGCAAATAGACCCGATGAGTTTAAAAGAAGTAAGATGAAGGATGCATGTCTTGTGCTAGCGACGAAAGATAATTATATGATCTAAAACAGTTCTACTTAACAAATGATAGCAAAGCAGAGGAACTAAATATGCTAATACAATACCATAAAAAGGTAAATCCAAAGCTTACAATACTAGACTCATAAGATGCTCATGATGAAATTGATGACAAAAAGTTCACAAAGAAACACCAAATAAATAAAGTATATCCGTATGATCTGTTTATAAACATGAAAATTGGAGAGAAGTCTCGGAAAGAAAACAAGACAACAATACCCACAATGTTCTAAAACAAATAAACTTAAGTAACATCAAGGAAAGTTTAATTGCTTGAGCCTACTTTAGAATATCCCAAGATAAGCTTAAAAATCAATAAATAAACAAAGAATGCTCATATAAAACATTTCAGAAGTGACACTCCTTGAACCCAGACTACATGGATGGCCTAAAAACTTTATCCCCAGATTTTAGAAACCAAGTATTGTTGTTCTAATAAATCAATGATTTGAGGAGTACACAAACCTCTTGTAAGACAAAAAATTGCTCAATCATGCATATATACTATCAAAATAATTCAGTCAAACATTATAAAAGTCATCCTAAAACATAAGAATCACAAATAAAGAAGAGCTTAAACTTTAATCTTCAAGTATGCAAAGCACAAACATGTACCTTCACACTGAATAATGAGGTAAGAATACCTAAACAAACGCACACACTAATATCTTCCCCTGAAAAGAAATAAAAAATATGTAAGTAGTAAATAATGGTAATGTTGAATAGATAGGGATTAAAATGATTTCTTATACAATGATCTGTCTAGAAGAATGGAAGGTCATTGACGAGATTTGCCGTAATCTCCCAAAATAACCAGATTAGAAAAGGATTTGCGGTATAATGTAACCTGGGTCGTTTCCCAACGAATTAGCGATCGGTTCAATTCGAACAATAAAGCAATAAAAAAATTGGGGGTTTTGATTCAAAGAGAATAAAAATGAAATAACATAACAACGAAGTAAACACAAATTAAACGAGATAAACAGAAGATTAACCCAGGATTTCGAATTCCACCACTTCCCTTCCTCGGACGAAAACAGATTATAACCGAACTCGTGATCGACTCGGGCAAACCGAAATCTCGCATTTGCCCGTAAATTCCCTCAACCGAACAATCGTCCGAATTTATTCGAATCAGTGGCGTATCTCATGTACGATCGTACAATGATACTTTAACCTAGTTCGAACTACGTCCTTGGGAAATGTCGATCCGGGCGTTAAATCTAACACCCAATCCGAAAGTAAATCGAATCCGAAATTACAAAGCAAACGAATTTGTTACCGTTAAGAACGAGTCCTCTGGATAGTGGAATCCTCAATCCATGGGTCAATCACAGTAGCTTAGCTAGTCATGATTATGCGAACGAAAATCGAACGAGAAATGAAGAAGTTCATCATGAACACGAAGAACACGATGAACAGAGGAAGAACAGATGAGAAAAATAAAACTTCGTATTTGATTCAAAACTATCTAAAAACGTGAATGAGAATGTGTTTTTGGCTGCTGCCTCACTTAACCTAAAATGGCAAAACGAAATGGGGCTCCAATCCACAAGTCAGGCCCAGAACGAAAATAAAATAAAATGGGCTTTAATTACAAAATTCGAGCCCAAAAATACATATGACTTCGGCTCCAAAATCAACCGCCCTCTTGTCCGAATTTGCTCTTCATGTCTTCATAACAATTGTAGCTCTCTGAATCATCTGAAATATGAGACAAAAATGAGGCAAATCCGATGTCTGGTTCAAGAGTTATGGTAAAAATGGTGAAGCAATGTAAAACTGGAATTTATTATTAAATAATGGCTAAAATATAATAAAAGGCCCAAGACCCAAATAAGTATAAAAGCCATTATTTATTAGCTAAAGAGTCCTAAATTATAAATCAAGAGACAAAAAGTAGTGTATGAAATATTCAATTATCAAATTCCCCCACACTTATGTTTTTGCACTCCCCGAGCAAAATTCAAAGAAAAAGACCTAAAGGAGAAACTCTTCTTTTCTAACAATTGCTAACAATGCAAAAATTGAACAAGGGACACAAAGCTCCAAAAGATCAATCAATCAAGACCACAATCCCTTCATCTCAAATTACAATTCATGGTAATCTCAATTAATGATGCTAATCACATAAGATGGTCTCTCAAATGATGCGCTCAATCAATCAATCAATCAATCTCTCAAGTGTTTAAGGTAAATAAGTGTATCGCTCAAATTCTACTCAAGAAATTTGCTCTACCATAAGCTTGCTCAATTTCTACGTCTCCACTACTCATAACACATGCATGCACAAATCAAGAGAGCTTGTTATGAAAGGTTGTAATGGGGTTAGGGTGAAGGTAGGTAATAGTATGGAATGAGAGGTTAAGCACCAAGGAAATTAAAAAGAGCACTAATTAACACAATCATTCTCTATGTAAGAAAATTTTTATTTT
Organism: Acacia acuminata; assembly: GCA_019022655.1. Taxonomy (NCBI): domain Eukaryota; kingdom Viridiplantae; phylum Streptophyta; class Magnoliopsida; order Fabales; family Fabaceae; genus Acacia; species Acacia acuminata. The sequence goes on along the minus strand of JAFJYI010000028.1, from coordinate 2,023,748 downwards.
ACTTATATATCTCCTTTCTTTCTATGTATTTTCTTTCTATATTTCTTTTCTTTTTTTTTTTTTTTTTTTCTTTTGCTTTTTTTTTTTTTTTTTGAGAAAAAAAATGAAACTATACTATATACATAATCACAATGACAAAAGCAAACATCCCCCCCATACTTAAATTGTTGCACTCCTGAGCAACCCCCACACTTAAACACAAAACCAAGGTGAAACCAATGCTCAATAAATTTTCAAGGTGCAGAATAAAATGGTTTTTCGCTTAGGCTTGTAATGTAGCTTTGAAAAGAATGAGTCAAAAAGGCACAAAGGGCTAGCAAAGGAATCATAATGCAAGGGAAAGGCTATTTGGCCAAAGTGAAGAAAATAAAAGAAAGAAAACAAGCTTCCATCATACTTATGCACTTAAATGAAAAATGTAGTTTCAAAAAGAAAAGGAGCAAGTTCTAGAGAACACAAATCATGAGCAGATGCACACATGAAAGAAAGAATGGCAAAAGATGAATTCCATTCATGCAGGCCCAAAACCTCACAAGGTCAATACCAACTTAGGCAATCAACAACATCAAATCAACTACCAAGACATGTAATCGAAGAGTCAAGAATGACAGACCAAACAAATGATCCATTAAAACCAAAATGTCCAAGTTCATAATATGGAGCAATCATAGAAAGAGAGACTGTATTTATTTCAAAAAGCAAAGTAGAAAAAGGAAAACAAATAGAAGAAAGAGGGAGAAAGAAAGAAGAATACTCCCCAAGGGGTTTATAGAGGATAAGTGGCATCAATGAGGAGAATCTCTCGCTTCCTCGAGCTGCTCTTTTTGATCCCTCATGAAATGGCTTGAGGCGATGCCCATTAACCTTAAAGGTTCGTCCCGTGGGTGGATCACATAGCTCAACAAAGACCAAATGGAAAAATGTTAGTGATCTCAAAAGGGCCATCCCATTTAGATCGAAGCTTACCGGCATAAACTTCAAACGGGAGTTAAACGGAAGAACTTTACGGCCCACGAAAAATTCTTTCCTCGAGAATATGCTTATCATGGAATGCCTTAGTCTTTTCCTTGTATAACCGCGAGCTTTCATAGGCATCCAATCTAAGCTCATCCAACTCTTGCAATTGTAGCTTCCGCTCCATCCCGAGACTTGGCCAAATCCATGTTACACCGTTTAATGGCCCAATAGGCTTGATGCTCCAACTCAACCGGAAGATGACATGCCTTACCAAAGACAAGCCGATAAGGAGACATCCCAATCGGAGTCTTGTAGGCGGTGCGATATGCCCACAAAGCATCCTCTAATCGCTTACTCCAATCTTTCCGGGTAGAGTTAACAGTCTTCGAAGGATTTGCTTAATCTCACTATTTGAGACTTCACTTGACCGTTGGTTTGAGGATGGTATCTTGTGGAGACCTTGTGAAGCACTCCATACTTGCGTAACAAGGCACCCATGCTTCGGTTGCAAAAATGGGAGCCTTGGTCACCGATAATAGCTCTAGGAATGCCAAACCCGAGAAAATGTTAGACCTAACAAAATCCACCACCACGAGAAGAATCATTAGTCCGAGTGGCTTTCGCCTCAACCCATTTCGAGACATAATCAACACCCGAATATGTAAGTATAACCATATGAAGCAGAAATGGACCCATAAAATCAATACCCCAAACATCAAAGATCTCACAAAACAATATAGGGTTAGGGGCATTTCATGCTTACGGAAATACTCCCCGCTCTCCGACGCTTATCACATGACTTACAAAACAGATGGGAATCATGAAACAAGGAAGGCCAAAATAATCCACTTTATCTAACACTTTCCTAGCAGTTCTTTGGGGTCCAAAGTGACCACCACAGACGAAGCATGAGCAAAATGCAATATAGAGTGAAACTCATGATCGGCACACATCTCCTAACTACTTGGTCACTACAAAATTTCCACGAGATAAGGGTCATCCCAAACATAATATTTAGACTCACTCTTTAATTTAAGGGTTTGGGCCCTAGTGGAATCTATAGGCAAAACACCAGCTACCAAGTAGTTAACTAGATTAGCATACCATGGAAGCTTACCTTGCGTACCAAGAAGCCGCTCATCGTGAAAATCATCCCGAATAGAAGAGGGGTGAGAGGGAGAATGAGTGATGCGACTCAAGTGGTCACTACCCGTTTTGTGCTCCACTTCATCTCGAATCTCAACATCGAACTCTTGGAGCAATAACATCCACCGGATGAGTCGGGGCTTAAGCATCTTTTTTTCAAAAGAAACTTCAAAGCGGCATGGTCGAGAAAACAATTACTCTACTTGCTAGCGAGATATGACCTAAACTTATCAAAGGCAAATACAATAGCCAACAACTCTTTCTCGCAGTGGTGTAATTAGATTGAGCGAGATCCAAAGTCTTGGAGGCATATGCAATCACATGAGATGCTCTATCAACTCGTGTGCCAAGATAGCACCAACCGCATAGTTGGAAGCATCACACATCAACTCAAAGGGGAGGCACCAATCGGGGCTTGGATCATCAAATAGTAGTCGCAACGCTTCAAATGATCGAAGGCCGCCTTGCAAGCATCATCAAATACAAAGTCGTTGTCCTTATGCGAAGGTTGGACAAGGGTCGGCGGTCTTGCCGAAATCCCGAATGAAACGCCGATAGAAACCTGCATGACCAAGAAAAGAGCGAACTTCCGCTTGGATGCGGGGTAAGGCAAAGCGAATTACATCTATCTTAGCGGGATCTACCTCAATCCCTTTCCTAGACACTATGTGTCCCAAGACTATACCCGACTCAACCATAAAGTGACACTTCTCATAATTCAAGACAAGATTAGACTCAATACACCTATGCAAAACTCTAGACAAATTAGCCAAGCATGCATCAAAATCGACCCATATACGGTGAAATCATCCATAAAAACCTCCATGCGAAATCCTCTAGAAACTCGAGAAAAATGCTTACCATACAACGCCGAAAGGTGCCGTGTGCGTTGCAAAGGCCAAAAGGCATCCTTCGGTAGGCATATGTTCCAAAGGGGCATGTGAAGGTCGTCTTCTCTTGATCCTCGGGAGCAATATGGATCTCGAAGTATCCGGAGTAGCCATCCAAGAAGCGAATGGGACTTGCCACCAATCGCTCTAACATCTCGATCAATGAAAGGTAGAGGGTAATGATCCTTGCGAGTGGCTTGGTTGAGTCTCCTATAGTCGATGCAAACTCTCCAACTATTCTGAACTCGAGTAGGAATGAGCTCATTCTTCTGATTGGCTACCACAGTGACTCCGGATTTCTTAGGAACCACACAGGACCGGCTAACCCATTGGCTATCGAAATGGGATAGATGATACCAACACTGCGAAGCTTAGTGACCTCCTTCTTCACCACATCAAGGATAAGAGGATTAAGGCGTCTACAGGGTTGCCTCACCGGTTTAGAGTCCTCTTCCAATAGAATGCGATGCATACACATGGAAGGGCCGATGCCAACAATATCGGCTAATGTCCACCCAATGGCTTTCTTGTTCGCCCTCAATAAGCTTAGCGGCTTCTCTTCTTGGTCGGAAGAAGATTATTTGCCACAATGATCGGCAACTGTTCATCCACCTCCAGAAATGCGTACTTCGGGTGATCCGGAAGGGATTTCGGCTCAAGCTTGGTGGTTGCTCGGTGGAGGGAAGAAGCTTGGGTGGTTGTTGCAACAACTCGATGTCATCACACTTTGGAAATGCACGAAACCACATTCAAAGAAACAAGGACCGTGTCTATACGGCTCAATGTTAACATCGAAATCAAGCTCATCAAAATCGAGTTAAGCTCATCAAAATCGAATCGGGATGCACATTAGGATCGGGTGAAGCTCAAACTCGGAATCAATATCGAGAATCCACATGTAATGTAGAATCACCAAGCAAGTCGAATCACCAAATAATGCGGCATTAAGCAAATCGGTGCAAACAGAAAGCACCATTCATTATCGACGCATGCACAAATGGGAGAATCACTCTCGGATGCAAAATCGGATAATCAAGACACCAATCGGCAATAACATCATCCACAAGATCATCAATCACATCAATGCGAGAAAACGAATGTTCTTCCCTAGGATGTCTCATGGCATCAAAAATATTGAAATTCACGATATATCACCAAACTCCATGGAAAGAGTACCCGAAATGCACATCTATCTTAGTCCTAGTCTGTTTTCATGAAAGGCCTCCCTAGAATGATAGGTGATCTACTACTTGGGAGACTCATCCTCCATATCTAAGATGTAAAAATCAGCGGGAAATATCGGTTCATTAACCTTGACTAATACATCCTCAACTAAACCGGAAGGATGAACATTACTCCTATTAGCTAGCTGAACAACAACACCAAAATGGGACGTAAAGGACCAAGACCAAGAGATTTATAAATAGATGCGAGGCATGACATTAATAGAAGCACCTAAATCTAGCATGCAATCATCAAACCTATAGTTACCAAAATAGCAAGGGATAGAAAACGTCCCCTGGATCCTTGCACTTGCGAGGCATCGTAGGCCGGATGAGTCTTTGATACATTCTCGTTCAAACTCACTCGTTCACTCCCCTTCGCCGCCTCTTATTGGTGCACAACTCCTTCGAAACTTGGCATATTTAGGAATTTGTTTGACTGCATCTAAGAGAGGAATGTTGATCTCTACTCTTCGAATGTCTCAAGTATATCCTTCTCTTGTGCTTTTTCGCCAACTTCTTAGATTGAACTGCTCTGAGGGAAAAGGAAGAGGAATGGGGATGTCTTCCTCTTCACCTTGCTGCACCGCCTTTTTATTTTTAGAGTCAATCTTCACATTTTCGACTCTCTTTCGATGTGGAAGTCACATCTCGTTGGTTTAGGTTCCTCCAATTGCTTGCCGAACGAAGGGAGATAGCACTCACATTCCCCTTAGGATTAGGAATTGTTTGTGAAGGAAGAGTGTTGGATCCCCGAGGTTGAAGCTGGTTCAATGAGGTTGCCAACCGCCCAATCTGTGTTTGCAAACTCGAATGGAAGTGTCGGTTCTTTGTTGGAACCGCATATTGGTCGTGACAAATTGCTTCATCATATCCTCAAGGAGGAACCACCACTACCACTACTACCAGCCTGTTGTTGTGTCGCCTGTGGAGGTGCACAGATGGCTGGTCGAGGAGGTGGTGCTGACAAAGGAGGTGTAGACTGCTATTGGAAATTATGTGGTCTGTACTGTCTCTGTTGGTAATTCCCAGAATTCTGCTGATATTGGTTACTCGGTTTGATTCTCGGGGTTCCAACGGAAATTGGGGTGATTTCTCCAACCAGGATTGTAGGTGTTGGAGAAGGCATTATTCTGCTGGTATTGTGGCTTTCCTGGAAAAACACCCACTGAAGCTACTGACTGGTCTTGATAAGCAGGATCATGCAAGGTAGGGCAAGAGTCAGTAGAATGGTAAGGGTCAGAACAGAACCCACATGAGTACCCAATCGAGGAGGAGAAGATTGTACTGTCATCATGTCACCAGTGCCTCCTGCAGAGGTCAGATCATCAAGTCTATTCTCTAATCTCGAGAATCGTCTTTGACTCGGAGGTGTTTGAACATGGTAAACGGGAGTACTATTGGCCCCGGTGCCAAATTGCCGAGAGTTGGTCATCATCTCGGATATCAAGTCTCGGGCATCTTCAGTGTCTTGTTACGTAGAGCCCCACCACTAGAAGCATCCACTAAACCTTTGTCTACCGGGAGCAGACCATCATAGAAATGGGTAATCAAGTCTTTCTCGAGATCTGCGGTGGTGTGGACAGCTTGCACACAACCTTTTGAACCTCTCCCAAGACTCATACAAAGTCTCCCCATTGACTTGCTTAATGTTGGCAATTTCCTTCTTGATCGCGATCGCTCTTGAAGAAGGGAAATATTTCTCCATAAATAACCTGCGAACCTCAGCCCAGACTCCCAATAGATGAAGGCTGAAGGTACAACAACCGCCTTCTTTGGCTCCACCTTCCAATGAGAAAGGAAAAGCTCTCGCCTTGATTTGATCTTCATCAATTGCATGTGGTTTCATTGTCTTTGTGCACTAGATGGAATTCCTTCAAATGCTTAATGGCACACTCACCTGAAAGACCATGAAACTTAGGCAGCAAGTGTATTAGACCAGATTTAAGCTCAAAGTTAGCGGCAAAGGGCGGATATTGAATGCACAAAGGTTGATAATTAACATCGGTTCATTCAATTCCTTTAAAGTAGGCCGATTTTCCTGCTTCTTCGCCATAATTTCGAGTTAGGAAAATTGCTACTAGAATCGATGTAAACAACAAGACTATCGAAGTACTATCGAAACACAATCGAGAGATCAACGGTATGGACACAATCGAATGGCCACAATCGACTCAAGTGCAATGTCCAATTCGCATTAATCCCACGACTTAGCCTAACAACTCTTCTAGCGGTAAGAATTGTCCTTTCTATTTCAGGATCAAATGGCAACAAGTCTTCATTGATAGTGCTCCTAGTACTCATGCAAAGATAGTCACAAGGCAGAATCTGCAAAAAAATCAGAATTACGAAAATGCCACCAGCCAATCGGAATTACGAAAATGCCACTAAAAGTGGTATAAAGTAGAAAAACACTAGAACACACAAAAGCAAACACAAAAACAAAAACCTATGGTAGAAATTGACCTAAACAAGTCCAGAAACACTATCAAATGATTTTTAAAATTTTTGGGACTTGGACAAAGGGCAACTCCTAGACCATTGGGGAACCCAAAAATGGAATAAAAAAACTTCAAAAATTGAAAAAGTGGTCTAAACGATGGAATTTGGCTTATATCTCAAGACCACGCGCTTTAGCCCCGTGTCCTATGCTAAATAACATTTTCCTTCAGCTCACCAAAAATCAGCCCAATCGGAGTAAGTCAAACAATTGCTAAAATACCCGATATATCCTACCGAGACCAAAAAATGGTAAAAAAGGGTCTAAACGATGGAATTTGGCAAAAATAGGTGAGACCTCATCTCCCCCTATGGAGTGAGTCTTGCTCGAATGCCCAATTCCTTGTGAATAAGACCTGGGTTGAGTGATCCGAGTCGAAAAAATTTCTCATCCGACCCACCCAACCACCTAAACTACCAAAAAACGAAGCTATTTACACTACTTTTTACTAATCAAACCGATGCAAATTCCCCGGCAATGCGGTGCCATATTTTGACAGAGATTTGCCGTAATCTCCCAAAATAACCAGTTAGAAAAGGATTTGCAGGTATAATGTAACCTGGGTCGTTTCCCAACGACTTATGATCGGTTCAATTCGAACGAAATAAAAAACAAGAAAAAAAATTGGGGGTTTTGATTCAAAGAGAATAAAAATGAAATAACATAACGAACGAAGTAAACAAAAATTAAACAGATAAACAAGATTAACCCAGGATTTCGAATTCCACCACTTCCCTTCCTCGGACGAAAACAACATTATAACCGAACTCGTGATCGACTTTGGGCAAACCGAAATCTCGCATTTGCCCGAAATTCCCTCAACCGAACAATCGTCCGAATTTATTCGAATCGGTGGCGTATCTGCGTACGATCGTACAATGATACTTTAACCTAGTTCGAACTACGTCCTTGGGAAATGTCGATCTGGCGTTAAATCTAACACCCAATCCGAAAGTAAATCGAATCCGAAATTACAAAACAAACGAATTTGTTACCGTTAAGAACGAGTCCTCGGATAGTGGAATCCTCAATCCATGGGTCAATCACGTAGCTTAGCTAGTCATGATTATGCAGAACGAAAATCGAACGAAATGAAGAAGTTCATCATGAACACGAAGAACATGATGAACGAGAGGAAGAACAGAGATGAGAGAAAATAAAACTTCGTATTTGATTCAAAACTATCTAAAAACGTGAATGAGAATGTGTTTTTGGCTGCTGCCTCACTTAACCTAAAATGGCAAAACGAAATGGGGCTCCAATCCACAAGTCGGGCCCGAACTTAAAATAAAATAAAATGGGCTTTAATTACAAAATTCGAGCCCAAAAATACATATGACTTCGGCTCCAAAATCAACCGCCCTCTTGTCCGAATTTGCTCTTCATGTCTTCATAACAATTGTAGCTCTCTGAATCATCTGAAATATGAGACAAAAATGAGGCAAATCCGATGTCTGGTTCAAGAGTTATGGTAAAAATGGTGAAGCAATGTAAAACTGGAATTTATTATTAAATAATGGCTAAAATATAATAAAAGGCCCAAGGCCCAAATAAGTATAAAAGTCATTATTTATTAGCTAAAGAGTCCTAAATTATAAATCAAGAGACAAAAAGTAGTGTATGAAATATTCAATTATCAGTCATGCATCCAAAAGATAAAACAAGATATAAAAGGAAGTTAAGAACTATACAGTTGAAAAGAGTAGCAAAAGCTAATATGAAATTCTGAATTAAACATCCACAATCTGGACCAACTTGCATCGAATTAAACATCCACAATTTAAAGTGAAGACTCTCCTTCATACTAGCCATGGGACAATCGCAAATCGGACCCGAACAATTATAGCAAATGCAAAGCAATGGAAGGTGTGAATCCTAAATTCCCTTCGATTTTTCTTTGAAAAGAAATTTTATACACCAAAGTGCGGAGAATTCTTTTCAACATAGCAGGATACATTTAGTGGAGACTATTTTCTTTTTCATCTCTTCTTACATTGCACAAACCAAAAATCAAAGAATTGTAGCAAATAATATCAAGGAAAATTCCCTTGAAAATCATTCCAAAAGCCAACTTGTGAGCACTATTCGTACGATTGCCTTCCTTTTGAATAAGCATTTATCATTTACATCTTCATTAAGAACATAACCGTGACTTTTAACAATCTTCTCGATAAAAAACTGTTGTATACAAAGAAGTGCAGCCATCTTCCAACTTGTTTCAAAACAAGTGATACTTTAGAAATTTGACCATCAAGCAATTGTAATATATTAGGATTGATAGAATTGAGCTCCAATTTCGGAAGGCGCAAACAACAAAAGAATCAATTGACTTTTTCATCAAAACATAAGAATTTACCAAAAGCTCACCGATATAATATGTTGCCTCCATATTATAATAAAAAAGGTAAACCATTTCCTTTTCAAGAGATGGTGTTGCTAAGAAAATTTGGGGTGAGACACCGAGTCTACTTCCAACTTCCGATTTAATTCCTTAATTGCGTCGATTTCAAAGCCAATAAAACAACATCCTTCATTTCTTTTGCCGAACAAGAAATAAAATATTCGAAACTGGACAAGAAAAAGGAAACTTATCTGGATGATGCATCGGAAGCTCAAGAACACCGACGATCACAATCAAAAGGCGGCTAACACACATCAAAACAAGAGCAATGTAGGATGCATCCCTGTTGTGAACGTCTATTAGAGGCAGCTCATCATTTGAAACGAGCTTGGGTAAAATAGCCTTTAGGGCCCGTTTGGATGGGCTTTTAAAAAAAGTGCTTTTTTTTAAGTGCTTATTTTTTAAGCTCCAAATTGGAGCTTTTAAAAAAGGAGCACTTTGGCTTATTTTTGTGACTTTTACTTTTTAAAAAAAATATCATCTAAATACATAAATTAATTAAAAATACATTTTTTTTGCATTAAAAAAGTGCTTTTTTTCTCAAAAAAGCTCATCCAAACGGGCTCTTAGACACTGCGTCGGTGTCATTGAATCCCTATTAAAAACAAACGATACAACATCCGGCTTGTTGAAACCATAACTCAAAATCCGAAAGCCTTTCCTTAACAATCGGCTAGTTTCGTAGGTAGAACTACTAATTCCAAAGCTCGCACATAAGTAAAGCTCCAATCCATAACATTATTAGCCCAATATAAGAAGTTACTCTATAATTAGTGTTGCTTTTCTTCCAATTGCTATCCATTGGGTGCTCCGCAAAATCCGGATTTAAGTCGCAGATAATAGACGAGAGAAATAAAATAGGTGGACACAACCACAACCAAGAAGAACTTTATATGCAAACTAATAAAAGATCGCATATCAAAGTGCCTAGAACAAAGAATCCAAACGCAAGAGCACACCTTTTCCACTTAGCCACGAGATGAAAGAACCCGAAAAGATATTTCAATTAGGAAACCTTCTCTTCAATTTCGAGGTGTTGTCAATGGTTCATTTAAATCGAGGTCCACGAACCCGAATTTAACTAAGAAATTGAACACTAAATCGAACAAACATAAGCATAATCAATCAGTGAGAAGCATACCTAGGGGACCAAGAAAGACCAGAATTATTCAAAATTAATGGATTTAACTTAGCTGGATACAACTCCCTTCGTGGTAAAGATCGAGCATCATCCACTGATCGAAATTTGTTCATCGGTGCCTTCTGCTCCTGTTGCCTTTTACTCAACTTCAAATTATTAGTTCAAATTCAAAAACAAGAAAACCAGCAGTGCGATAGCGTCACAATCAAACAAAATTGATGCCATGGGTAGGTTGAATCAGATGAGAGCAAACAGAGGTTAAAGCTCCTTTGACCTTCTGGATAAACTGGGTCAATTTGAAGTTCCTGCCGATATGCGATGCAATTAACTAATTCCGGACATCAAACGATTATCCCGGATTTCAACCGTGAGCTATTATCCAGATTTCAGCCAACTATCCCGGATTTCAAATGATTTATCCCGGACCTCACCCAGGATGCTTTCAGATTTTAATCTCGGCATCAACCCTTGCTCAAACATCTCGGTATCTCAGCATCTCGTTAGTTACACGCAACAATCTCCCACAAAGTTTGGACCTCGGCCATTCCGTGAATATTTCGGCAAACATCCCATCTCGGTGAAGACGAATCCCGGCAGCGAGTCACAGGTCCCATCGGTGTGGAAACCAGATGAATCCTATCGCGGTGAACTCGAACCCCAGTCTTCTAGAATCAAGAAACTCGACAGAACATTAAAAGGATTTGAATAGGGAGGGCAGAGACAGGCGGACTAGGGTTGAGAGAAATCTAAGAGAATGAGAATCGACGGATACACCCGCAGAGACAACGCGGGGATGGGTTTTGGGGTAGGGAAAAATGACTAATTTTTGGACTTAGACTCTAAATTCCGATCTAAGGAGTCTAATTCTCAAACTTAGACTCCAAATTGTTTTCTTTTTCCGCTCCCGCACGTCAGGGCTACACTTTTGGCGTTTAAGATTTAAAATTAGACTCCAAAAGTCACCTACTAATTACAAAAATGCCACCGCGTTTTTTTTTACTACCTTTTTTAATAATAGGACGTTAATCAGGGACGCAAAAGCCAATTTTTGTAGTAGTGTAAATTAAACATTGAGGAAAAAGAAACAAGTTGAAGAGAATGAGAATTTGGGGTTGGGAGATATTTATTATGCAATGGAAATGTACCCAAGTTTAAGCATTAATCTACCTCTATAAATGTATAAATGAACTACAGGATTCTATATTTGCTATCAAAACCAAGAGGAAAGCAGAACTAAAGAAGTTCAAGCAAGCAAAACTAAAGAAGTTCAAGTAAGAAGAGGTAACTTGGAAGAAGAAGCAACAGGTAGAGAAACTTACTCTTATATAGTTTGTGCTTGGTTGATTATATGTTTATTTACCATGTATGCCGTATTAGGCTTTTGAACATGTAATTTCCTTGCTTGGATTTGTACCATGGCCATATGTATTTACTTGCAAGATGTTGTTCTTACATGGCTATTTACACGCTTAGTTAATTACCACTACACTTTTTTTTTTTAATTAAAGGGGCAAGCATAAATGGCCTAAGGTGAGATTGATCCCATGACCTCCCATTTAAATAGGAGCACTAATGCCACTAAGCTAGACTACAAAGCCTTTGGTATTATACATTATACATCGAGTTGATGTTTTGCTATTGAGATTCCCTTGAATCTCAACCCTTTTCTTCCATGTACGAACCATAGGGGCATGCAATTCTAAGGGCAACAATAAGCTAGTTGAGATCTGATAGGGTGAAAAAAGAATCTAGATTCTAGAGTCTTCTAAAACAACCTTGTCCTTCTCTGATACAAGGGTGCCGTTCTGCTACTCTCTCACGGAGGTGTGTGGGTGGGTTATTAGCTTCGATCTACTTCTTCGCATTCCTAATTTCAGCATATTTCCTACTCCTTTGTTCTAGCATTGTGGTTTTATGTGGGGGTGAGGGAGTTTCAATCATTCCTCTTCCCTTGTGGTTATGGTGTACCTTGGGTATGTGAAATCTTCTTGTTCCTCTGCTTCTGGTGCGTGTGTGTCAGAGCGTCGAACCTGTTCGTCGATGCCAAAATTTTGTATGTATGTTCAACTCCCTCATCTCCATTTTACGTTCTGCACCTTGCTGCTTTATATGTGTGCTCAAGAGCCCCCATTCCTTCTTCTCTTTCTGGTTGTCGTGATTTGTGGAGAAAAGAATTCAAGTTCTTTTATTTTCATGTGGCTGGACATTTAAAATGAGAGCGGAATTTGAAAGTGTATTATTTGCTGGTATTTATGAATTGAAGCCTTCGTTGCATGAGTTAATCCCTTGATTGCCTTTTGATAAAATGTTAAAAGGAAAAGAGACATGTTTAGACGTGCTTCTAAAGTATTTTTGATGTGGAGAAGGATTTAGATTTTATTTTGGGTTGATTATGATTTATAACCTATTTAATGATAAAATTTGAAAGTCTTGCTATAAAATGACCTTGGAAAGAAGGTTGTTGGGAGACTATAGTATTCTTTTCATTTGGTGTTTGGGGGTTACTGTCTCACATTTAGGGTAAGTTTGGTTTGAGGGAAGGGGAGGGGAGGGGAGGAGAAAATTGTGGGCCCCACTAGACTCATTTTTTTTTTTACAATTTTATCTCCCCCTCATTTTTTCCCCTCCCCCTCCCCTTCCCTTCCCTTCCCTTCAACCAAACTTACCCTTAGTGTTTAGATATAAATTGATTTATGATAAATGTGTGATGATTTGGTGATTGTAATTGTAGAACGAATACTGATTATTTGCACATAAAGTGTTTGGTAAAAAGCTCACAAGAAGGAGAGTTAAAAGTACTCCATCCGGTCCTAATTATAGGAACAAATTACCAGAATTTGGAGGGGTTAAGGAATGAAGTTAAATTACTTAATTATGTATATTTTCCTAAAATATCCTTGCCCAAAATCATATTGACAATATTAAATTGTTCGTTCATTTAATCTGACGGATTTTTTTTTTTTTTTTTTTTTTTTTTGTATATTTCCCTAAAATATCCTTACCCAAAATCATATTGACAATATTAAATTGTTCGTTCATTAATCTGACGGATTTTTTTTTTTTTTTTTTCTTTTGCACATCAAGCAAAAGCCCCGACTCACAAATACTGATGTGGCTGGCTTTTTATTTGCACATTAATCTGACGGATGCTTAATGTGCAAAAAAGAATCCGTCAGATTAAATGAACGAACAATTTAATGTGTTAGATTAAATGAACGAACAATTTAATTGTCATTTATTGTACGCATATTTTACTTATCGTGCATAATAATGTATTATATTTGATGTGTCTATGGCATAAAATTAATTGTAATAAAAGAAGAAACAACATTAATTAATAGAATAAAATTAGTTAAAAAAATATTCTTAAAAGAATATTAAAATTATTTTATTTAAAAATAAAAAATAAAGTAGAATATCTCACTTGATAGAATATAAGCGTGTTGTTAAATTAATTATTGTTGAAGAAGTATTAGTAGGGTGATATGGGAAAAATATAACAAAAATTGCTCAAAATTATTTTATATAAAAAAGTATAATTTACGTGTATATGACATTAATGAGTTGCAAATATTATTTACTTTATAAAATATATAGGTGTATTATTAAATTATTATTGAAAAAGTATAAATAGGGGTATTATAGGGAAAAAAATTAACAAAAGTTAAAACTTACTCTTATAATTAGGACCAAAACCAACTCTAAAATTTGCTCCTATAATTAGGACCAGAGGGAGTAGGTGTTAAGGGACTTTTTAATTATGTTGGAAAGAGAATTAAATTAAATTTTAATTCAAACACTAAGCGTGGTTTTTTTTTTTTTTTTTTTTTTTTTTTTTTTATGCTAGCCTTTTGGATCTATCGTTTCCTTCACACTTCATCATCTATCATCATAACCATGGCAGCAGAAAAGTCATCATTCTCTGATCATCCTGTTCGTCCCAAGTACCTCCATGAAGACGAAGAGCTATCCCAACAATGCAAAGATCTCATTGCTACCTTACCCGCTGAGTCGGGTTGGATCAATGTCCAACTCCATCAATATAACGGATTTTGGTTTGCCAAGTGGATATTACAAGCAGTCCTCAACTGTCAAAACCACTTCCAAGCTCAAGATTCCGACATCCTCCTTGTCACTACACCGAAATCCGGCACCACGTGGCTCAAAGCCCTTGCTTTCGCCATTGTCAATCGCAACAATCATTATCACTCTCACCCTCTTCTCACAACTAACCCTCATGATCTTGTGACCTTCTTGGATGTCGACCTTTACTACCCAAAAGCCATACCTGATTTAAGCTTGCTGCCATCACCCAGGCTCTTTGCAACTCATCTCCCTTATCTCTTATTGCCAGAGTCTGTGAACCAGTCGGGGTGTAAGATTGTGTACTTGTGTAGAAACCCTAAGGACCTGTTTGTTTCAATGTGGCACTTTGCAAACAAGATACAATCAGAAACTCGAGCGTCAATTTCAATTGAGGATTTATTCGATAAGTTTTGTCGAGGAGTCATTGGTTTTGGTCCGTTCTGGGAACATATGTTGGGGTATTACAAGGAGAGTTTGGAGAGACCAGATAAGGTAATGTTTTTGAGGTTCGAGGAGCTGAAGGATGAGCCAGTCAAGATTTTGAAGATGCTTGCTAAGTTTATCGGGTCAGGTTTTTCTAAGGATGAAGAGAATGGTAAAGTTGTGGAAAATATATTGAAGCTATGTAGTTTTGAGGGTTTAAGTAATTTGGAAGTGAATAAGAGCGGAAAAACCCAATTTGGGGTAGTGAATAGTGCTTTCTTTAGAAATGCAGAAGTTGGAGATTGGAAGAATTTTCTCACATTAGACATGATCAAACGTCTTGATGATATTACTCAACAGAAACTTGGAAAATATGGTTTGAAAGTTTTAAATACGTATCAGTTCATTGGAATCTCTAGTCCACGGAAAGCAGTCAGGTTCAGGTAAAAATTCTGTTTTTCATATGAAGATATCTTTTTAGCTTTGTTCTCTTTTTTTTTTAATTATTATTATTATTATCATTGTTATTATTATCATCATCATCATCATCATCATCATTATCATTATTATTATTATTTATCATATTTCATTTAGTGAATTAAAAATATCTTATATATTTATCATTACATGGTATATAATAAACAATTAGAATATTTTAATCATATTATTTTTTTGGTGTCATTTTTAATCAGACTATTAATGATATAAAAAAAACTTGTAACTAATGCGTGTTAGATTTTATTTCACTGTGAGTCGTCTCCTTTTTGACATTAATGCTTTTTATATGATGCAGGTATCCTTGAAATATAATTCTTCTTCAGTGATCTGTTCTTACTTCGCTCCGCAGTAAATAATGGTTATCTCCAAGTGCTATGTGGGTCTAAACATTGAAGTCTTTTAGCTGTCTACACGTGTTGATTTGTGACTTCCTGAGTTCTATTATTTTCTGATAATGCTATATATATATATATATAGTATGTACTACGAGCTTCGTCTCGTATTGTGATTTGTGAGGTTCATAAAGGTTGTGAGCATCCGGTTTTCTTCATTTGAAAGCGTTTGTTTTTGTATATTGGCAAACCTATCAAATAATATTGTGCATGTTTGAATTAACGCTAGAAGCTGTTTTTTCCAATATGACTTACATTATACGAGGTAATTGTAATGAATATAGAATATTACCTCTGTGCAAATGTCTTTTTGACGCTCTTCATACTCCTCTCTGTAACTAAAATGAAAAAAATCAATAATAAGCATATTAAATACAAATTCATTGTAATGAATATAGAATATTACCTCTGTACAAACGTAATGAAGCTCATCAACATGTTACTACATAACAGAATTACTATATATGTAATGTACAATATATGTTGACGAACTACATTACATTTGGAGCAAGCAGCAAATGAAATAATACTAGCCTCTTCATACTAATGAAAATATGGTATTTTTGGCACTCATCTACCATTTATGCTATGTGTGGTGGTGGTGATTTCCGAGAATTATCACTATTTGCTTCAAATTTAATGTATTACGTACAGATCATATATTCACGAGCTACATTGAACATGAAGCACTACTACAAATATTGGATATTACTACCCTAAAAACTGTCCTTATTTAAAAATAGGAAGTAAAAAATGAAAGCAGTGGCATTCTTGTAAATATATTGAAGGAAAATGAGCCTTCGGGCCCCGAATAATAGTTTAGGACTTGTAAAATTGATTTTTGGCATTCTAACATAATTTCAGGACGCTTTAAGTAGTTTTGCGCGAGAATTTTTTATTTGGCGCCATGGTATTCAATGTTCTTTGGAGTAAAAATCATTTTTGGCGTCTGAATTATAGTTTAGGACTTATAAAATTGGTTTTTGTTGTCCTAAATTTGTTTCGGACGCCTAATAGCCATATGAGAATTTTTTGTTTGGCGCCATGGGATATTTTTTGGAATAAAATTTATTTGTTTGGCGCCATGGTGGTTTTGTTTTTTAATTTTTTTAACATTGGCGACCTGAATAAAATTCAGGTCGCCAATTTTTGAATTTAGGCGACCTGAATAGTATTCAGGTCGCCCAAATTGGAATATTGGCGACCTGAATAAAATTCAGGTAGCCAATATTCGAACAAAATTTTTGTTGACACCATGAGATATTTTTTGGAATAAAATTTATTTGTTTGCGCCGTGGGTGGTTTTGTTTTTTAATTTTTTTTTTTTTTTAACATTGGCGACTAATGAAATTCAAGTTCTCTAAATTTTTTAATTTTAGGGTGGTTTTGTTTTTTGATTTTTAACATTGTCATTCCTGCTGTTTACGATTACTTGCCAAAATCATGATTGTAGAAGCACCCTCATTTTTTAACTACATTGATCGTTGTACCATGGGATGTTCTTCTCCTCTCCTTTGGCTTTATATCAAGCGCTTCATCTGTGTATTGTGATGTAGAGGTCATGAAATCAATAGTTCAAAAACAATACTTGACCATGGCTAGCAATTTAAGAAGCTGACCAAAACATAACATGAGCAATCGAGTGCATTCATTGCGCTCATTGTTTTTGTATCTCATTAACTGGCATACATGTTATAATTCCAGATTATTCAAGCTTTGGTTTTGCCTGTTTATGCAGTACATCCGATGTGCCAAAAGTGATTATGGATGCTACGATGTGACTGAGCCACCAAATATTGATGCACCTCGAGATCCACTTTATAAAACTGCAAGGGAGATCCAGAAGGTACCGACAATAATTGTAGTTGAGCCTGCGGTATATGTGACATGATTTGCTTTCTTTATATGACCAAATGTGTTCATCTTAAATGATGCCTATACCATGACTACTTACCTTGAGCTTCAATTGTGTGCCTTCTTCTTCTTCTTTATGTATGAATTTCTCTCTTCACTCTCTCCTCTCTCTCTTGGACGAAATGGCAGCCAAAATAAGGGCAAAGAGGTCCTTATTTAATAGCCTAACACCTCACAAAATATTCCTTTAAGTTGCTTCCCATTAGCCCATGTGACTTGTCTTTCTTTCTTTTTCTCCAAGTTTTTCTTTGATTTTCCTTGGCTTTTATGGGCTGCACGAAATTTGTAGCTTTTGGATCAGATTATTGTTTGAACTCAAGTGCCCCTTTTAGTTCAAACTTGGATTTAATACTTAGTACAAGGTAGTAGGCTTTATCTCCAAGTTTGTTGACTTTAATTCCCTTCATTAATTGCTTGAATTGCCTTATATTTTACTCTTCTTTTCCTTCATAGCTGGCGCCATTTTAAGAGCTGAAGGGAATTCAGATTTTGTCTCTATTTAATACAAAATAAAGTCCTTTCTTGGTCTTTGTTGGTTCCCTCCTATTAGCTAATTTTTTTCCTAAGCTTTCAACTACTCAATTGGCTTTCTTATTGACTTAAAATCATTCATCTTCCCTCTCATTCTTGGCTGTTCGAATTCTTTGGCTTGGAGGGTAAGAAATTTTAACTTTTGTTTGCCTTTTAATGCTCTTGTACCTTGCCTACTCAAAGTCAAATATTAGCTCCCAAGTTACCAAGTAGCACACTAGGGTTAATTGCTTAACTTTGCATTTGAATATATGATTTTATGTATGTCCTCTTTTCCTCTTCTTGCTGCACGAAATATATGGCTGTTGGAGGGGTGTTTTTTTGAGTCAACAAAAGTCATAAATGAGGGTCATAAAATATCCCTCTCTTGGCCTTCTTTTATTGGCCAAAAACTCTAGCCTTCTTGACTTTGTTTTCTTATCATTATTCCTTGACCTTTTTGCTTCTTTTTCTTTGTATTTTGTTCCTTCTCTTTTGTCTCTCTTGCTACACGATTTTATGGGCTGAGGAGAGATCAGATTTTGTCCCCAATTGGCTTCAAAAAGAAGCCTTGCTTTAGTCCTTGTTGGTCCCTTATCATTGGCTAATGTTTCCCTAAGCTTTTGACCTTTTGATTGCCTTCACATTGGGTTGATATCTGATTTTTCTCTCTTGGTTCATGGCTGCACGAAATTAAAGAGCTGAAGGGAGGTCAGATTTTTGTCTCTTTTTACTTGAAAACTAAGCCATTATGTAACACTCCCTTTTATCTCCCGATTATTATCAGAGTTAATACACAGAGGAGCGTATGGATCTGGTTTAAACGAAAGAGTAACTGATAAATTTTTAAACAAATTAAAAACTTGGTTGCAACTTTAAAACTCAATCCCTTGGAGATATATAAAATCTTCCCAAATTCTAAACTTCAAAATTAAACCTTATACATTATCCAAACATATATACAAAACAAAAAGGAACTCCTTCGGAGTCCAACCTTCCTTCGCCACTGCCTATAGCACCGATTTCCCCTTCCGTCCTGATCCACTACCTGTACCTTTAATCAAGTCTGAGATTCACGAATGAATCTCAGGGTAACATGTTAACTTCTATAATTGGTGTATAAGCATATGCATAGTTTAACTACCACAGTCAAGAATTTAACTCAGCATACCGGCAACATTAAACATAGTTCAACAACAAAGTGCTCGAAAAACATGCACAGAACCTTCTCGGATCCGAATTTCTTCGCACCCAGTGAATGACCAACATTTAAACATATTGTATGCAATCAAACAAGTTTATAAAAACACTTTCCACACATCATGGAATTTAACCATACACAAACGTACACACAAAAATAGAAAGTTAGAGTTACCACCTTTGTTAGTCACCTTAACTACGTCCAAATAATTTGTGATGCGAGCAGGCTTTGGAGTTGCTATAAATTAAATTTATATAAAGATAGGTCATTATCCAATTTAATCTTAATAATATAATTAAGATTATTTCTTCTCTAGACCCATCGCAAACTACATGTCCAGAAATTCTTCAAATTTTCTGACCAATATTTGAAAAATCAAAATTTCTTCAATACTTATCGAATTTGATGAATTACCTATCAAATTAAACCTCTATGTGTCTACTATTTAACTGGAAAATTTCACATTTTAATGATTTAGTTTAGTCAGTCCGAAACCCAACGCCATTTTGCTGTTCCTGAAGCATACCAGAAATTTCCAGTTTTTTTTTTAGCTCAACTTCGAAAAATCATAACTGGAGTTATAGACCTCCGTTTTAGGTGATCCAAAGCTTATATTAAACCATAAGGAGAGTACTATCTCCTGTAAAACTTTCAGATCAAAAATCAACCTATAACTTTTGAAAACGCCATGCACAATATGCCCTATTTTTATTGAGAAAGCAACACATGCAATTATATTTTCTGACTTATACTCTTGGAAATCAGACCCAATGAACCTATAATAGACATGCACTGCTCTAAAACTTAATTCCATGGCCAAGGGAAATCAAAACCGGTTGAAAATTAAAGTGCATGCCTCAAAAAATATTGACATAAGCTTCCTCTCAACAAAATATGAGTTCTAGACATTACAAGCTTCTCAAAAACTTCTGCAATTCCCAAAAATCAGATGGAAATGAGTTTAAAAGACTCACCTAATCCAAGAAACGTTCTTGCATGTGAGCCTATGCCTTCTTCTTCTTTTTCTTTTCTTTTTTTCTTGCCGTGGATCAACTCAAGGTAATGGTGAAGGTGCTCTTTTAACTGTGAGGTTGAAGGAAGGGCGAAGATGTCCCGGAGGGAGAGGAATGGAAGGTTGGATGTGAAGTGTGTGTGTGTGCTGTAAGTGTTGAAGGAAGAAGGGAGAGGGAGTTTACAGGAGATAGGGAGGAAGAAACGAGTGTAGTTAAAATGGGAAAATGGATATTTGAGGAGAGGCTACCGCTGCCGAAAGTGAGCTGGAGTGGGTGTATGGGTGTTGTTTAATTGAAAGGGAAGGCTTGTGTGTGTGTTGTCGTATAAAGGAGGATGGGAGAAGCTACGTGGCTGTCATGCATGAAGGGAAAGAGGAATATGTGAGTGTGTGTTGAGGTGGCGGAAGATGGGAAATTGATGGAGGTGAGGTGGCGTTATGGAATAATGGAAGAAAGAATTGTGCAGCTATAAACTGATGGTATATGGCGTGTGAAAGTTAATTGGTTTGAATAATAAAGTGTGTGTGTTAGGTATAATGGGCCAGGAAGAAATTTAATGGGCTAAGAGGAATTAATGGATGGAGGGGGAGTGTTGCGTTGAAACTGAATGTGAGAGAGATGGTTAAAGATTATATGATTGTGTTGGAGTGTTGAGGGAATTGTTTGGCCAATTGAGTGTGCGCTTGGGTGTTATGCATCATAGGCCGATGGATTGGATATTTATGAAGGAAGGTGTGCTTTGTTTGTAGGGTCCAACCCAAAAATTCTACTAATTCTACCTTCCCCTTTTCTAACAAATATTAGGCCATAATAAGTCCCTTGTAATAAATCCTTGAATTTATTCTTTCTCTAATAATTTCTTTAGGCTTTAAAATATTGTCCTTAATTCACGGAAAATATACCTTTAATTCCTAAAGTAAATTCTAAACTTCATTAAGGCTAAATTTTTCCATAATTAATCCCAAATCCTATTTAATTCTCAATTCCCAAATTTTGGGATGTCACAATTCTCCCCCTGTAAATTAAATTTCGTCCTCGAAATTTGATACATACCTTAAACATAAAGTCCGGATATTGCTGTCTCATGTATTCTTCTGTCTTCCAAGTTGCTTCTCTAGGAGTTAGTCCCTTCCGCACCACCTTCACGATTGGAATACTCCTATGTCTCGAGCCGCTTCTCGACGATCAATAATCCGCTCTAGCCCTACCACATAGGTATGGTCATCTTATACATCAACGTCTTCGTACTCGATGACAGCTTCAGGGTCTGGTTGGTACTTCTTTAGTTGTGATATATGGAAGACATTGTGAAGCTTGCCCAAATTCGGGGGTAAAGCTATTTTGTATGCCATTGGTCTAATTCTCGTCAAAACTTCAAAAGGATCAATATACCAAAAACTCAACTTCTTTCTCTTGATTGCCCTACCAATTCCTGTAACTGGAAATACCTTCAAGAAAACGTGATCCCCAACTTCGAATTCTAAAGGTCTCCTTCTCTTGCCAGCATAACTTTTTTATCTGCTTTGTGCTGCTAGGAGCCTCTTCTTGATTAACTTTATCTGTTCGGAGGTTTAGTCTATTATATCTGACCTAAACACCTCCTTTCGAGCAACTCTATCCAATACAAGGGCGACTAACATCTTCTTCCATACAACGTTTCCAATGAAGCCATTCAAAAAATCGCTTCAATGCCCTGTATGCTCTACCTCATGGAAAATTAGTTGTTATTGGTGTTGTTGTTATGGCGGTTATTGTAGTTGTGGTTGTTGTCGTCGTAGTTGTTCAATCAACATATGCAAGTTTACACTTGCTTCCGTGTACTCGTGCCTTAAATCAAAGGAATTTCCAATTTCTATGATACTTCTTAAGATGTCACTCATCCTGATATTTCTCTTGCCTAAGCACGTTTAATATCAGTGTGCTAATCTGTTCTGGGGGTACTACTATCGGCATAAGACCAATAACGCAGGACCTTTCAAGTCCCGAATCCCTCGGTAGTAGGAAAGGTAAACGCATAACCTATCTGGTTCTGAATTCCATAGTGCTAGGAAAGATAAACGCAGAACCTATCCGGTTCCAAATTCCATAGTGCTAGGAAAGATAAATGCAGAACCTACCCAGTTCCAAATTCCTCTACCCGAGGAAAATATAAATGTAGAACCTACCCGGTTCCTAATTCCTCCATACATAGGAAAAATACAAACGCAGAACCCACCTGGTTCCGAATTCCTCCGTACATAGGAAAAATACAAACGCAGAACCCACTGGTTCAATTCCTCCGCACTTAGGAAAAACAATTATTGTTGTTGCATTTGTAGTTGTTATGGTTGTAGTTGTAGTTGTTGTTGTCGTTGTAGTTCAAGTTGCAGTTACAGTAGTTGTTGTTGTAGTTGCGGTTGTTGTAGTTGTAGTTGTAGTAGTTGTTGTTGTTGTTGTTGTAGTTGCGGTTGTTGTAGTTGTAGTAGTTGTTGTTGTTGTTGTAGTTGCAATTGTTGTTGTTGTAGTTATAGTTATAGTTGCAGTGGTAGTAGTTGATGTTGTTGTGGTTGTGGTTGTAGTTGTTGTTGTTGTGGTTGTTGTAGTTGTAGTTCAAGTTGCAGTAGTTGTTGTTGTTGTTGTTGTTGTTGTTGTAGTTGCGGTTGTTGTTGTTGTTGTTGTAGTTGTAGTAGTAGTAGTAGTTGTTGTTGTTGTAGTTGTAGTAGTAGTTGTTGTTGTTGTTGTAGTTGCAATCGTTGTTATTGTGGTTGTAGTTGCAGTTGTAGTAGTAGTAATTGATGTTGTTGTGGTTGTTGTTGTCGTTGTAGTTGTAGTTGTAGTTGTGGTTAAAGTTGAAGTTGCAGTTGTTGTTGTTGTTGTTGTGGTTATGGTTGAAGTTGCAGTTGTTATTGTTGGTTGTGTTGTGGTATATAATCCCGGCCAGTAAAAGGCATCGCCTCAAACCACCAAACTTTCTTTCATAGGCACGCTTACCAAACCATAACATATGGCTAATGAGGCTCTAGTTCTCATACGGTTCCATCAAGGAACTAATTCTCGATCCTAAAAGGGAAAATTTTAAGATCGAGATCTTTTCCTATGCCGATTGAATAGCTAGGAACCTTAAACATAACACATGTCATAACAGGGTTATCCTCAAACAACATGCTGATAATACAACCTAGATCAATATCCATAGGATTTCTATTCATAAGCTACTCTCTTAACTTCAAATGGAGTAAACATAATCAGATCTCACGGCAATTTACAAGTTTTCATTCTTAGCCATCTAACACAATTACGTGCAACCAAGAAATGGCTATCATCCTATTCGACCAATACTTGTGAAGAATTGCCATTTACAGAGATCGTACTGGACTGGAGGTGTTTGAACATGGTAAACAGGAGTACTATTGGCCCTGGTGCCAAATTGCTGAGAGTTGGCTGTCATCTCAGATATCAAGTCTCGGGCATCTTCAGGTGTCTTGTTACGTAGAGCCCCACCACTAGAAGCATCCACTAAACCTTTGTCTATCGGGAGCGACCATCATAGAAATGGGTAATCAAGTCTTTCTCGGAGATCTCGGTGGTGTGGACAGCTTGCACACAACCTTTTGAACCTCTCCCAAGGTACTCATACAAAGTCTCCCCATTGACTTGCTTAATGTTGGCAATTTCCTTCTTGATCGCGATCGCTCTTGAAGAAGGGAAATATTTCTCCATAAATAACCTCGAACCTCAAATTGACTCCCAATAGATGAAGGTGAAGGTACAACAACCGATCTTTGGCTCCACCTTCCAATGAGAAAGGAAAAGCTCTCACTTGATTTGATCTTCATCAATTGCATGTGGTTTCATTGTCTTGCACACTAGATGGAATTCCTTCAAATGCTTAATGGCACACTCACTGAAAGACCATGAAACTTAGGCAAGAAGTGTATTAGACCAGATTTAAGCTCAAAGTTAGCGAAAGGGCGGGATATTGAATGCACAAAGGTTGATAATTAACATCGAGTTCATTCAATTCCTTTAAAGTAGGCCGATTTTCCGTTCTTACCGCCATAATTTCGAGTTAGGAAAATTGCTACTAGAATCGGTGTAAACAACAAGACTATCGAAGTACTATCGAAACACAATCGAGAGATCAACAAAGTATGGACACAATCGAATGGCCACAATCGGACTCAAGTGCAATGTCCAATTCGATTAATCCCACGACTTAGCCTAACAACTCTTCTAGCGAAGAATTGTCCTTTCTATTTCGGGATCAAATGGCAACAAGTCTTCGCATTGATAGTGCTCCTAGTACTCATGCAAAGATAGTCACAAGGCAGAATCTGCAAAAAAATCAGAATTACGAAAATGCCACCAGCCAATCAGAATTACGAAAATGCCACTAAAAGTGGTATAAAGTAGAAAAACACTAGAACACACAAAAGCAAACACAAAAACAAAAAACCTATGGTAGAAATTGACCTAAACAAGTCCAGAAACACTATCAAATGATTTTTAAAATTTTTGGGACTTGGACGGGCAACTCCTAGACCATTGGGGAACCCAAAAATGGAATAAAAAAACTTCAAAAATTGAAAAAGTGGTCTAAACGATGGAATTTGGCTTATATCAAGACCACAAATGCTTTAGCCCCGTGTCCTATGCTAAATAACATTTTCCTTCACTCACCAAAAATCAGCCCAATCGGAGTAAGTCAAACAATTGCTAAAATACCCGATATATCCTACCGAGACCAAAAATGGTAAAAACAGGGTCTAAACGATGGAATTTGGCAAAAATAGGTGAGACCTCATCTCCCCCATGGAGTGAGTCTTGCTCGAATGCCCAATTCCTTGTGAATAAGACCTGGGTTGAGTGATCCAGTCGAAAAAATTTCTCGTCCCACCCACCAACCACCTAAACTACCAAAAACGAAGCTATTTACACTACATCACTAATCAAACCGATGCAAATTCCCGGGTAATGGTGCCATATTTTGACAGAGATTTGCCGTAATCTCCCAAAATAACCAGATTAGAAAAGGATTTGCGTATAATGTAACCTGGGTCGTTTCCCAACGACCAAGATCGGTTCAATTGAACAATAAAAAAACAAAAAAAATTGGGGGTTTTGATTCAAAGAGAATAAAAATGAAATAACATAACAAACGAAGTAAACAAAAATTAAATGAGATAAACAAGATTAACCCAGGATTTCGAATTCCACCACTTCCCTTCCTCGGACGAAAACAGATTATAACCGAACTCGTGATCGACTTTGGGCAAACCGAAATCTCTGCATTTGCCCAGAAATTCCCTCAACCGAACAATCGTCCAGAATTTATTCGAATCAGTGGCGTATCTCTGTACGATCGTACAATGATACTTTAACCTAGTTCGAACTACGTCCTTGGGAAATGTCGATCTGGGCGTTAAATCTAACACCCAATCCGAAAGTAAATCGAATCCGAAATTACAAAACAAAACGAATTTGTTACCGTTAAGAACGAGTCCTCTGGATAGTGGAATCCTCAATCCATGGGTCAA
This sequence comes from Acacia acuminata, assembly GCA_019022655.1. Taxonomy (NCBI): domain Eukaryota; kingdom Viridiplantae; phylum Streptophyta; class Magnoliopsida; order Fabales; family Fabaceae; genus Acacia; species Acacia acuminata. The sequence continues at coordinate 1,997,937 of JAFJYI010000028.1, read as the reverse complement.
TCACGAGTAGCTTAGCTAGTCATGATTATGCGAATCGAAAATCGAATGTAAAATGAAGAAGTTCATCATGAACACGAAGAACATGATGAACGAGGAAGAACAGAGAGAAAAATAAAACTTCGTATTTGATTCAAAACTATCTAAAAACGTGAATGAGAATGTGTTTTTGGCTGCTGCCTCACTTAACCTAAAATGGCAAAACGAAATGGGGCTCCAATCCACAAGTCGGGCCCGAACGAAAATAAAATAAAATGGGCTTTAATTACAAAATTCGAGCCCAAAAATACATATGACTTCGGCTCCAAAATCAACCGCCCTCTTGTCCGAATTTGCTCTTCATGTCTTCATAACAATTGTAGCTCTCTGAATCATCTGAAATATGAGACAAAAATGAGGCAAATCCGATGTCTGGTTCAAGAGTTATGGTAAAAATGGTGAAGCAATGTAAAACTGGAATTTATTATTAAATAATGGCTAAAATATAATAAAAGGCCCAAGGCCCAAATAAGTATAAAAGTCATTATTTATTAGCTAAAGAGTCCTAAATTATAAATCAAGAGACAAAAAGTAGTGTATGAAATATTCAATTATCAGTCATGCATCCAAAAGATAAAACAAGATATAAAAGGAAGTTAAGAACTATACAAATTGAAAAGAGTAGCAAAAGCTAATATGAAATTCTGAATTAAACATCCACAATCTGGACCAACTTGCATCAGAATTAAACATCCACAATTTAAAGTGAAGACTCTCCTTCATACTAGCCATGGGACAGTCGCAAATCAGGACCAGAACAATTATAGCAAATGCAGCAATGGAAGGTGTGAATCCTAAATTCCCTTCTGATTTTTCTTTGAAAAGAAATTTTATACACCAGGCAGAGAATTCTTTTCAACATAGCAGGATACATTTAGTGGAGACTATTTTCTTTTTTCATCTGTCTTACATTGCACAAACCAAAAATCAAAGAATTGTAGCAAATAATATCAAGGAAAATTCCCTTGAAAATCATTCCAAAAGCCAACTTGTGAGCACTATTCTGTACAGTGCCTTCCTTTTGAATAAGCATTTATCATTTACATCTTCATTAAGAACATAACCGTGACTTTTAACAATCTTCTCTGATAAAAAACTGTTGTATACAAAGAAGTGCAGCCATCTTCCAACTTGTTTCAAAACAAGTGATACTTTAGAAATTTGACCATCAAGCAATTGTAATATATTAGGATTGATAGAATTGAGCTCCAATTTCGGAAGGCGCAAAACAAAGAAAGAATCAATTGACTTTTTCATCAAAACATAAGAATTTACCAAAGCTCACCGATATAATATGTTGCCTCCATATTATAATAAAAAAGGTAAACCATTTCCTTTTCAAGAGATGGTGTTGCTAAGAAAATTTGGGGTGAGACACGAGTCTACTTCCAACTTCCGTTTAATTCCTTAATTGCGTCGATTTCAAAGCCAATAAAACAACATCCTTCATTTCTTTTGCCGAACAAGAAATAAAATATTCGAAACTGGACAAGAAAAAGGAAACTTATCACGGATGATGCATCGGAAGCTCAAGAACACCGACGATCACAATCAAAAGCAGCTAACACACATCGGCATGCCCACAAGAGCAATGTAGGATGCATCCCGTTTGTGAACGTCTATTAGAGGCGGCTCATCATTTGAAACAGAGCTTGGGTAAAATAGCCTTTAGGGCCCGTTTGGATGGGCTTTTAAAAAAAGTGCTTTTTTTTAAGTGCTTATTTTTTAAGCTCCAAATTGGAGCTTTTAAAAAAAGGAGCACTTTGGCTTATTTTTGTGACTTTTACTTTTTTAAAAAAAATATCATCTAAATACATAAATTAATTAAAAAAACATTTTTTTTGCATTAAAAAAGTGCTTTTTTTTTCTCAAAAAAGCTCATCCAAACGGCTCTTAGACACCGCGTCGTGTCATTGAATCCCTATTAAAAACAAACCGATACAAGAAACATCCGGCTTGTTGAAACCATAACTCAAAATCTGAAAGCCTTTCCTTAACAATCTCGCTAGTTTCTGTAGGTAGAACTACTGATTCCAAAGCTCTGCACATAAGTAAAGCTCCAATCCATAACATTATTAGCCGAATATAAGAAGTTACTCTATAATTAGTGTTGCTTTTCTTCCAATTGCTATCCATTGGGTGCTCCGCAAAATCCGGATTTAAGTCGCAGATAATAGACGAGAGAAATAAAATAGGTGGACACAACCACAACCAGAAGAACTTTATATGCAAACTAATAAAAGATCAGCATATCAAAGTGCCTAGAACAGCAATCCAAACGCAAGAGCACACCTTTTCCACTTAGCCACAGATGAAAGAACCCAGAAAGATATTTCAATTAGGAAACCTTCTCTTCAATTTCAGAGGTGTTGTCAATGGTTCATTTAAATCGAGGTCCACGAACCCGAATTTAACTAAGAAATTGAACACTAAATCGAACAAACATAAGCATAATCAATCAAATGAGAAGCATACCTAGGGGACCAAGAAAGACCAAATTATTCAAAATTAATGGATTTAACTTAGCCGGATACAACTCCCTTCTCGTGGTAAAGATCGAGCATCATCCACGATCGAAATTTGTTCATCGGTGCCTTCTCGCTCCTCCCGTTGCCTTTTACTCAACTTCAAATTATTAGTTCAAATTCAAAAACAAGAAAACCAAAGAAAGCGATAGCGTCACAATCAAACAAAATTGATGCCATGGGTAGGTTGAATCGGATGAGAGCAAAACGAGGTTAAAGCTCCTTTGACCTTCTCGGATAAACTGGGTCAATTTGAAGTTCTCAAATATGCGATGCAATTAACTAATTCCGGACATCAAACGATTATCCCGGATTTCAACCGTGAGCTATTATCCGATTTCACCAACTATCCGGATTTCAAATGATTTATCCGGACCTCGCAGGATGCTTTCGCATTTTAATCTCGATCAACCCTTGCTCAAACATCTCGGTATCTCAAGATCTCGTTAGTTACACGCAACAATCTCCCACAAAGTTTGGACCTCGGCCATTCCGTGAATATTTCGGCAAACATCCCATCTCGGTGAAGACGAATCCGATCGAGTCACAGTCCCATCGGTGTGGAAACCCGGATGAATCCTATCGCGGTGAACTCGAACCCTCCCGCCTTCTAGAATCAAGAAACTCGACGGAACATTAAAAGGATTTGAATAGGGAGGGGGCGAGACGGGCGGACTAGGGTTGAGAGAAATCTAAGAGAATGAGAATCGACGGATACACCCGCGAGACAACGCGGGATGGGTTTTGGGGTAGGGAAAAATGACTAATTTTTGGACTTAGACTCTAAATTCCGATCTAAGGAGTCTAATTCTCAAACTTAGACTCCAAATTGTTTTCTTTTTCCGCTCCCGCACGTCGGGCTACACTTTTGGCGTTTAAGATTTAAAATTAGACTCCAAAAGTCACCTACTAATTACAAAAATGCCACCGCATTTTTTTTACTACCTTTTTTAATAATAGGACGTTAATCGGGGACGCAAAAGCCAATTTTTGTAGTAGTGTAAATTAAACATTGAGGAAAAAGAAACAAGTTGAAGAGAATGAGAATTTGGGGTTGGGAGATATTTATTATGCAATGGAAATGTACCCAAGTTTAAGCATTAATCTACCTCTATAAATGTATAAATGAACTACAGGATTCTATATTTGCTATCAAAACCAAGAGGAAAGCAGAACTAAAGAAGTTCAAGCAAGCAAAACTAAAGAAGTTCAAGTAAGAAGAGGTAACTTGGAAGAAGAAGCAACAGGTAGAGAAACTTACTCTTATATAGTTTGTGCTTGGTTGATTATATGTTTATTTACCATGTATGCCGTATTAGGCTTTTGAACATGTAATTTCCTTGCTTGGATTTGTACCATGGCCATATGTATTTACTTGTAAGATGTTGTTCTTACATGGCTATTTACACGCTTAGTTAATTACCACTACACTTTTTTTTTTTTTTTTTTTAAAGGGGCAAGCATAAATGGCCTAAGGTGAGATTGATCCCATGACCTCCCATTTAAATAGGAGCACTAATGCCACTAAGCTAGACTACAAAGCCTTTGGTATTATACATTATACATCGAGTTGATGTTTTGCTATTGAGATTCCCTTGAATCTCAACCCTTTTCTTCCATGTACGAACCATAGGGGCATGCAATTCTAAGGGCAACAATAAGCTAGTTGAGATCTGATAGGGTGAAAAAAGAATCTAGATTCTAGAGTCTTCTAAAACAACCTTGTCCTTCTCTGATACAAGGGTGCCGTTCTGCTACTCTCTCACGGAGGTGTGTGGGTGGGTTATTAGCTTCGATCTACTTCTTCGCATTCCTAATTTCAGCATATTTCCTACTCCTTTGTTCTAGCATTGTGGTTTTATGTGGGGGTGAGGGAGTTTCAATCATTCCTCTTCCCTTGTGGTTATGGTGTAGCTTGGGTATGTGAAATCTTCTTGTTCCTCTGCTTCTGGTGCGTGTGTGTCAGAGCGTCGAACCTGTTCGTCGATGCCAAGATTTTGTATGTATGTTCAACTCCCTCATCTCCATTTTACGTTCTGCACCTTGCTGCTTTATGTGTGCTCAAGAGCCCCCATTCCTTCTTCTCTTTCTGGCTGTCGTGATTTGTGGAGAAAATAATTCAAGTTCTTTTATTTTCATGTGGCTGGACATTTAAAATGAGAGTGGAATTTGAGAGTGTATTATTTGCTGGTATTTATGAATTGAAGCCTTCGTTGCATGAGTTAATCTTGATTGCCCATAAGGTGTTTGGTAAAATGTTAAAAGGAAAAGAGACATGTTTAGACGTGCTTCTAAAGTATTTTTGATGGTGGAGAAGGATTTAGATTTTATTTTGGGTTGATTATGATTTATAACCTATTTAATGATAAAATTTGAAAGTCTTGCTATAAAATGACCTTGGAAAGAAGGTTGTTGGGAGACTATAGTATTCTTTTCATTTGGTGTTTGGGGGTTACTGTCTCACATTTAGGGTAAGTTTGGTTTGAGGGAAGGGGAGGGGAGGGGGAGGAGAAAATTGTGGGCCCCACTAGACTCATTTTTTTTTTTTACAATTTTATCTCCCCCTCATTTTTTCCCCCTCCCCCCCTTCCCTTCCCTTCCCTTCAACCAAACTTACCCTTAGTGTTTAGATATAAATTGATTTATGATAAATGTGTGATGATTTGGTGATTGTAATTGTAGAACGAATACTGATTATTTGCACATAAAGTGTTTGGTAAAAAGCTCACAAGAAGGAGAGTTAAAAGTACTCCATCCCAAGTCCCTAATTATAGGAACAAATTACCGAATTTGGAGGGTTAAGGAATGAAGTTAAATTACTTAATTATGTATATTTTCCTAAAATATCCTTGCCCAAAATCATATTGACAATATTAAATTGTTCGTTCATTTAATCTGACGGATTTTTTTTTTTTTTTTATTTTTTTTTTTTTTTTTTTTTGACGGATTTTTTTTTTTTTTTTTTTTTTTTTTTTTTCTTTTTGCACATCAAGCAAAAGCCCCGACTCACAAATACTGATGTGGCTGGCTTTTTATTTGCACATTAATCTGACGGATGCTTAATGTGCAAAAAAGAATCCGTCAGATTAAATGAACGAACAATTTAATGTGTTAGATTAAATGAACGAACAATTTAATTGTCATTTATTGTACGCATATTTTACTTATCGTGCATAATAATGTATTATATTTGATGTGTCTATGGCATAAAATTAATTGTAATAAAAGAAGAAACAACATTAATTAATAGAATAAAATTAGTTAAAAAAATATTCTTAAAAGAATATTAAAATTATTTTATTTAAAAATAAAAAATAAAGTAGAATATCTCACTTGATAGAATATAAAGCGTGTTGTTAAATTAATTATTGTTGAAGAAGTATTAGTAGGGTGATATGGGAAAAATATAACAAAAATTGCTCAAAATTATTTTATATAAAAAAGTATAATTTACGTGTATATGACATTAATGAGTTGCAAATATTATTTACTTTATAAAATATATAGGTGTATTATTAAATTATTATTGAAAAAGTATAAATAGGGGTATTATAGGGAAAAAATTAACAAAAGTTAAAACTTACTCTTATAATTAGGACCAAAACCAACTCTAAAATTTGCTCCTATAATTAGGACCAGAGGGAGTAGGTGTTAAGGGACTTTTTAATTATGTTGGAAAGAGAATTAAATTAAATTTTAATTCAAACACTAAGCGTGGTTTTTTTTTTTTTTTATGCTAGCCTTTTGGATCTATCGTTTCCTTCACACTTCATCATCTATCATCATAACCATGGCAGCAGAAAAGTCATCATTCTCTGATCATCCTGTTCGTCCCAAGTACCTCCATGAAGACGAAGAGCTATCCCAACAATGCAAAGATCTCATTGCTACCTTACCCGCTGAGTCGGGTTGGATCAATGTCCAACTCCATCAATATAACGGATTTTGGTTTGCCAAGTGGATATTACAAGCAGTCCTCAACTGTCAAAACCACTTCCAAGCTCAAGATTCCGACATCCTCCTTGTCACTACACCGAAATCCGGCACCACGTGGCTCAAAGCCCTTGCTTTCGCCATTGTCAATCGCAACAATCATTATCACTCTCACCCTCTTCTCACAACTAACCCTCATGATCTTGTGACCTTCTTGGATGTCGACCTTTACTACCCAAAAGCCATACCTGATTTAAGCTTGCTGCCATCACCCAGGCTCTTTGCAACTCATCTCCCTTATCTCTTATTGCCAGAGTCTGTGAACCAGTCGGGGTGTAAGATTGTGTACTTGTGTAGAAACCCTAAGGACCTGTTTGTTTCAATGTGGCACTTTGCAAACAAGATACAATCAGAAACTCGAGCGTCAATTTCAATTGAGGATTTATTCGATAAGTTTTGTCGAGGAGTCATTGGTTTTGGTCCGTTCTGGGAACATATGTTGGGGTATTACAAGGAGAGTTTGGAGAGACCAGATAAGGTAATGTTTTTGAGGTTCGAGGAGCTGAAGGATGAGCCAGTCAAGATTTTGAAGATGCTTGCTAAGTTTATCGGGTCAGGTTTTTCTAAGGATGAAGAGAATGGTAAAGTTGTGGAAAATATATTGAAGCTATGTAGTTTTGAGGGTTTAAGTAATTTGGAAGTGAATAAGAGCGGAAAAACCCAATTTGGGGTAGTGAATAGTGCTTTCTTTAGAAATGCAGAAGTTGGAGATTGGAAGAATTTTCTCACATTAGACATGATCAAACGTCTTGATGATATTACTCAACAGAAACTTGGAAAATATGGTTTGAAAGTTTTAAATACGTATCAGTTCATTGGAATCTCTAGTCCACGGAAAGCAGTCAGGTTCAGGTAAAAATTCTGTTTTTCATATGAAGATATCTTTTTAGCTTTGTTCTCTCTCTTTTTTTTTAATTATTATTATTATTATCATTGTTATTATTATCATCATCATCATCATCATCATCATTATCATTATTATTATTATTTATCATATTTCATTTAGTGAATTAAAAATATCTTATATATTTATCATTACATGGTATATAATAAACAATTAGAATATTTTAATCATTATTTTAATCATTTTTTGGTATCATTTTAATCAGACTATTAATGATATAAAAAAACTTGTAACTAATGCGTTTCAGATTTTATTTCATTGTGGGTCGTCTCAATTTTGACATTAATGCTTTTTATATGATGCAGGTATCCTTGAAATATAATTCTTCTTCAGTGATCTGTTCTTACTTCGCTCCGCAGTAAATAATGGTTATCTCCAAGTGCTATGTGGGTCTAAACATTGAAGTCTTTTAGCTGTCTACACGTGTTGATTTGTGACTTCCTGAGTTCTATTATTTTCTGATAATGCTATATATATATATATATATAGTATGTACTACGAGCTTCGTCTCGTATTGTGATTTGTGAGGTTCATAAAGGTTGTGAGCATCCGGTTTTCTTCATTTGAAAGCGTTTGTTTTTGTATATTGGCAAACCTATCAAATAATATTGTGCATGTTTGAATTAACGCTAGAAGCTGTTTTTTCCAATATGACTTACATTATACGAGGTAATTGTAATGAATATAGAATATTACCTCTGTGCAAATGTCTTTTTGACGCTCTTCATACTCCTCTCTGTAACTAAAATGAAAAAAATCAATAATAAGCATATTAAATACAAATTCATTGTAATGAATATAGAATATTACCTCTGTACAAACGTAATGAAGCTCATCAACATGTTACTACATAACAGAATTACTATATATGTAATGTACAATATATGTTGACGAACTACATTACATTTGGAGCAAGCAGCAAATGAAATAATACTAGCCTCTTCATACTAATGAAAATATGGTATTTTTGGCACTCATCTACCATTTATGCTATGTGTGGTGGTGGTGATTTCCAGAATTATCACTATTTGCTTCAAATTTAATGTATTACGTACAGATCATATATTCACGAGCTACATTGAACATGAAGCACTACTACAAATATTGGATATTACTACCCTAAAAACTGTCCTTATTTAAAAATAGGAAGTAAAAAATGAAAGCAGTGGCATTCTTGTAAATATATTGAAGGAAAATGAGCCTTCAGCGTCCTGAATAATAGTTTAGGACTTGTAAAATTGATTTTTGGCATTCTAACATAATTTCGGACGCTTTAAGTAGTTTTGCGAGAAATTTTTTATTTGGCGCCATGGTATTCAATGTTCTTTGGAGTAAAAATCATTTTTGGCGTCCCGAATTATAGTTTAGGACTTATAAAATTGGTTTTTGTTGTCCTAAATTTGTTTCGGGACGCCTAATAGCCATATGAGAATTTTTTGTTTGGCGCCATGGGATAAATTTTGGCATAAAATTTATTTGTTTGGCGCCGTGGTGGTTTTGTTTTTTAATTTTTTAACATTGGCGACTGAATAAAATTCGTTCGCCAATTTTTGAATTTAAGCGACCGAATATTATTCAAGTCGCCCAAATTGGAATATTGGCGACCTGAATAAAATTCAGGTCGCCAATATTCGAACAAAATTTTTGTTGACACCATGAGATATTTTTTGGAATAAAATTTATTTGTTTGCGCCATTGGGTGGTTTTGTTTTTTAATTTTTTTTTTTTTTTGAACATTTGGCGACCTGAATGCAATTCAAGTCGCGTAAATTTTTTTAATTTTAGGGTGGTTTTGTTTTTTGATTTTTAACATTGTCATTCCTGCTGTTTAGGATTACTTACCAAAATCATGATTGTAGAAGCACCCTCATTATTGAACTACATTGATGGTTGTACCATGGGATGTTCTTATGTTCTTCTCCTCCCCTTTGGCTTTATATCAAGCGCTTCGTCTGTGTATTGTGATGTAGAGGTCATGAAATCAATAGTTCAAAAACAATACTTGACTATGGCTAGCAATTTAAGAAGCTGACCAAAACATAACATGAGCAATCGAGTGCATTCACTGCGCTCATTGTTTTTGTATCTCATTAACTGGTATACATGTTATAATTCCAGATTATTCAAGCTTTGGTTTTGCCTGTTTATGCAGTACATCCGATGTGCCAAAAGTGATTATGGATGCTACGATGTGACTGAGCCACCAAATATTGATGCACCTCGAGATCCACTTTATAAAACTGCAAGGGAGATCCAGAAGGTACCGACAATAATTGTAGTTGAGCCTGCGGTATATGTGACATGATTTGCTTTCTTTATATGACCAAATGTGTTCATCTTAAATGATGCCTATACCATGACTACTTACCTTGAGCTTCAATTGTGTGCCTTCTTCTTCTTCTTTATGTATGAATTTCTCTCTTCACTCTCTCCTCTCTCTCTTGGACGAAATGGCAGCCAAAATAAGGGCAAAGAGGTCCTTATTTAATAGCCTAACACCTCACAAAATATTCCTTTAAGTTGCTTCCCATTAGCCCATGTGACTTGTCTTTCTTTCTTTTTCTCCAAGTTTTTCTTTGATTTTCCTTGGCTTTTATGGGCTGCACGAAATTTGTAGCTTTTGGATCAGATTATTGTTTGAACTCAAGTGCCCCTTTTAGTTCAAACTTGGATTTAATACTTAGTACAAGGTAGTAGGCTTTATCTCCAAGTTTGTTGACTTTAATTCCCTTCATTAATTGCTTGAATTGCCTTATATTTTACTCTTCTTTTCCTTCATAGCTGGCGCCATTTTAAGAGCTGAAGGGAATTCAGATTTTGTCTCTATTTAATACAAAATAAAGTCCTTTCTTGGTCTTTGTTGGTCTCTCCTATTGGCTAATTTTTTTTCCTAAGCCTTTGACTACTCAATTGGCTTTCTTATTGGCTTAGAATCATTCATCTTCCCTCTCATTCTTGGCTGTTCGAATTCTTTGGCTTGGAGGGTAAGAAATTTTAACTTTTGTTTGCCTTTTAATGCTCTTGTACCTTGCCTACTCAAAGTCAAATATTAGCTCCCAAGTTACCAAGTAGCACACTAGGGTTAATTGCTTAACTTTGCATTTGAATATATGATTTTATGTATGTCCTCTTTTCCTCTTCTTGCTGCACGAAATATATGGCTGTTGGAGGGGTGTTTTTTTGAGTCAACAAAAGTCATAAATGAGGGTCATAAAATATCCCTCTCTTGGCCTTCTTTTATTGGCCAAAAACTCTAGCCTTCTTGACTTTGTTTTCTTATCATTATTCCTTGACCTTTTTGCTTCTTTTTCTTTGTATTTTGTTCCTTCTCTTTTGTCTCTCTTGCTACACGATTTTATGGGCTGAGGAGAGATCAGATTTTGTCCCCAATTGGCTTCAAAAAGAAGCCTTGCTTTAGTCCTTGTTGGTCCCTTATCATTGGCTAATGTTTCCCTAAGCTTTTGACCTTTTGATTGCCTTCACATTGGGTTGATATCTGATTTTTCTCTCTTGGTTCATGGCTGCACGAAATTAAAGAGCTGAAGGGAGGTCAGATTTTTGTCTCTTTTTACTTGAAAACTAAGCCATTATGTAACACTCCCTTTTATCTCCCGATTATTATCAGAGTTAATACGAGAGGAGCGTATGGATCTGGTTTAAACGAAAGAGTAACTGATAAATTTTTAAACAAATTAAAAACTTGGTTGCAACTTTAAAACTCAATCCCTTGGAGATATATAAAATCTTCCCAAATTCTAAACTTCAAAATTAAACCTTATACATTATCCAAACATATATACAAAACAAAAAGGAACTCCTTCGGAGTCCAACCTTCCTTCGCCACTGCCTATAGCACCGATTTCCCCTTCCGTCCTGATCCACTACCTGTACCTTTAATCAAGTCTGAGATTCACGAATGAATCTCGTGGTAACATGTTAACTTCTATAATTGGTGTATAAGCATATGCATAGTTTAACTACCACGATCAAGAATTTAACTCAAAGATACCGGCAACATTAAACATAGTTCAACAACAAAGTGCTCGAAAAACATGCACAGAACCTTCTCGGATCCGAATTTCTTCGCACCCAGTGAATGACCAACATTTAAACATATTGTATGCAATCAAACAAGTTTATAAAAACACTTTCCACACATCATGGAATTTAACCATACACAAACGTACACACAAAAATAGAAAGTTAGAGTTACCACCTTTGTTAGTCACCTTAACTACGTCCAAATAATTTGTGATGCGAGCAGGCTTTGGAGTTGCTATAAATTAAATTTATATAAAGATAGGTCATTATCCAATTTAATCTTAATAATATAATTAAGATTATTTCTTCTCTAGACCCATCGCAAACTACATGTCCAGAAATTCTTCAAATTTTCTGACCAATATTTGAAAAATCAAAATTTCTTCAATACTTATCGGAATTTGATGAATTACCTATCAAATTAAACCTCTATGTGTCTACTATTTAACTGGAAAATTTCACATTTTAATGATTTAGTTTATTCAGTCCGAAACCCAATGCCATTTTGCTGTTCCTGAAGCATACCAGAAATTTCCAGTTTTTTTTAGCTCAACTTCGAAAAATCATAACTGGAGTTATAGACCTCCGTTTTAGGTGATCCAAAGCTTATATTAAACCATAAGGAGAGTACTATCTCCTGTAAAAATTTCAGATCAAAAATCAACCTATAACTTTTGAAAACGCCATGCACAATATGCCCTATTTTTATTGAGAAAGCAACACATGCAATTATATTTTCTGACTTATACTCTTGGAAATCAGACCCAATGAACCTATAATAGACATGCACTGCTCTAAAACTTAATTCCATGGCCAAGGGAAATCAAAACCGGTTGAAAATTAAAGTGCATGCCTCAAAAAATATTGACATAAGCTTCCTCTCAACAAAATATGAGTTCTAGACATTACAAGCTTCTCAAAAACTTCTGCAATTCCCAAAAAATCAGATGGAAATGAGTTTAAAAGACTCACCTAATCCAAGAAACGTTCTTGCATGTGAGCCTATGCCTTCTTCTTCTTTTTCTTTTCTTTTTTCTTGCCGTGGATCAACTCAAGGTAATGGTGAAGGTGCTCTTTTAACTGTGAGGTTGAAGGAAGGGCGAAGATGTCCTGGAGGGAGAGGAATGGAAGGTTGGATGTGAAGTGTGTGTGTGCTGTAAGTGTTGAAGGAAGAAGGGAGAGGGAGTTTACAGGAGATAGGGAGGAAGAAACGAGTGTAGTTAAAATGGGAAAATGGATATTTGAGGAGAGGCTACTGCTGCCGAAAGTGAGCTGGAGTGGGTGTATGGGTGTTGTTTAATTGAAAGGGAAGGCTTGTGTGTGTGTTGTCGTATAAAGGAGGATGGGAGAAGCTACGTGGCTGTCATGCATGAAGGGAAAGAGGAATATGTGAGTGTGTGTTGAGGTGGCGGAAGATGGGAAATTGATGGAGGTGAGGTGGCGTTATGGAATAATGGAAGAAAGAATTGTGTAGCTATAAACGATGGTATATGGCGTGTGAAAGTTAATTGGATTGAATAATAAAGTGTGTGTGTTAGGTATATTAGGCGAAGTAGAAATTTAATGGGCTAAGAGGAATTAATGGATGGAGGGGGAGTGTTGCGTTGAAACTGAATGTGAGAGAGATGGTTAAAGATTATATGATTGTGTTGGAGTGTTGAGGGAATTGTTTGGCCAATTGAGTGTGCGCTTGGGTGTTATGCATCATAGGCCGATGGATTGGATATTTATGAAGGAAGGTGTGCTTTGTTTGTAGGGTCCAACCCAAAAATTCTACTAATTCTACCTTCCCCTTTTCTAACAAATATTAGGCCATAATAAGTCCCTTGTAATAAATCCTTGAATTTATTCTTTCTCTAATAATTTCTTTAGGCTTTAAAATATTGTCCTTAATTCACGGAAAATATACCTTTAATTCCTAAAGTAAATTCTAAACTTCATTAAGGCTAAATTTTTCCATAATTAATCCCAAATCCTATTTAATTCTCAATTCCCAAATTTTGGGATGTCACAATTCTCCCCCTGTAAATTAAATTTCGTCCTCGAAATTTGATACATACCTTAAACATAAAGTCTGGATATTGCTGTCTCATGTATTCTTCTGTCTTCCAAGTTGCTTCTCTAGGAGTTAGTCCCTTCCAGACCACCTTCACGATTGGAATACTCCTATGTCTGAGCTGCTTCTCCTGACGATCAATAATCCGCTCTAGCCCTACCACATAGGTATGGTCATCTTATACATCAACGTCTTCGTACTCGATGACAGCTTCAGGGTCTGGTTGGTACTTCTTTAGTTGTGATATATGGAAGACATTGTGAAGCTTGCCCAAATTCGGGGGTAAAGCTATTTTGTATGCCATTGGTCTAATTCTCGTCAAAACTTCAAAAGGATCAATATACCAAAAACTCAACTTCTTTCTCTTGATTGCCCTACCAATTCACTCAGAATCGGAAATACCTTCAAGAAAACGTGATCCCCAACTTCGAATTCTAAAGGTCTCCTTCTCTTGCCAAAGATAACTTTTTTATCTCGCTTTGTCTTTGCTAGGAGCCTCTTCTTGATTAACTTTATCTGTTCGGAGGTTTAGTCTATTATATCTGACCTAAACACCTCCTTTCGAGCAACTTTATCCAATACAAGGGCGACTGACATCTTCTTCCATACAACGTTTCCAATGAAGCCATTCGAAAAATCGCTTCAATGCCCTGTATGCTCTACCTCATGGAAAATTAGTTGTTATTGGTGTTGTTGTTATGGCGGTTATTGTAGTTGTGGTTGTTGTCGTCGTAGTTGTTCAATCAACATATGCAAGTTTACACTTGCTTCCAGGTACTCAGGCCTTAAATCAAAGGAATTTCCAATTTCTATGATACTTCCTAAGATGTCACTCATCCCGATATTTCTCTTGCCTAAGCACGTTTAATATCAGTGTGCTAATCTGTTCTGGGGGTACTACTATCGGCATAAGACCAATAACGCGGACCTTTCAAGTCCCGAATCCCTTGGTAGTAGGAAAGGTAAACGCATAACCTATCTCGGTTCGAATTCCATAGTGCTAGGAAAGATAAACGCAAAACCTATCCGGTTCCAAATTCCATAGTGCTAGGAAAGATAAATGCGTAACCTACCCGGTTCCAAATTCCTCTACCCAAGGAAAATATAAATGTAGAACCTACCCGTTCCTAATTCCTCCATACATAGGAAAAATACAAACGCAGAACCCACCTGGTTCCGAATTCCTCCGTACATAGGAAAAATACAAACGCAGAACCCACCTGGTTCCGAATTCCTCCGCACTTAGGAAAAACAATTATTGTTGTTGCATTTGTAGTTGTTATGGTTGTAGTTGTAGTTGTTGTTGTCGTTGTAGTTCAAGTTGCGATTCTGATGTAGTTGTTGTTGTAGTTGCGGTTGTTGTAGTTGTTGTTGAAGTTGCAATTGTGGTTGTTGTTGTTGTTGTAGTTGTGCTTGTTGTAGTTATAGTTGTGGGTGTAGTTGTTGTGATTGTGGTTGGAGTTGCAATTGTTGTTGTTGTAGTTATAGTTATAGTTGCGTGGTAGTAGTTGATGTTGTTGTGGTTGTGGTTGTAGTTGTTGTTGTTGTGGTTGTTGTAGTTGTAGTTCAAGTTGCAGTAGTTGTTGTTGTTGTTGTTGTTGTTGTAGTTGCGGTTGTTGTTGTTGTTGTTGTAGTTGTAGTAGTAGTAGTAGTTGTTGTTGTTGTAGTTGTAGTAGTAGTTGTTGTTGTTGTTGTAGTTGCAATCGTTGTTATTGTGGTTGTAGTTGCGAGTTGTAGTAGTAGTAATTGATGTTGTTGTGGTTGTTGTTGTCGTTGTCGTTGTAGTTGTAGTTGTGGTTAAAGTTGAAGTTGCAGTTGTTGTTGTTGTTGTTGTGGTTTGTTGTGGTGGTTGAAGTTGCGTTGTTATTGTTGGTTGTGTTGTGGTATATAATCCCGGCCAGTAAAAGGCATCGCCTCAAACCACCAAACTTTCTTTCATAGGCACGCTTACCAAACCATAACATATGGCTACTGAGGCTCTAGTTCTCATACGGTTCCATCAAGGAACTAATTCTCAGTCTAAAAGGGAAAATTTTAAGATCGAGATCTTTTCCTATGCCGATTGAATAGCTAGGAACCTTAAACATAACACATGTCATAACAGGGTTATCCTCAAACAACATGCTGATAATACAACCTAGATCAATATCCATAGGATTTCTATTCATAAGCTACTCTCTTAACTTCAAATGGAGTAAACATAATCAAATCTCACGGCAATTTACAAGTTTTCATTCTTAGCCATCTAACACAATTACGTGCAACCAAGAAATGGCTATCATCCTATTCGACCAATACTTGTGAAGAATTGCCATTTACAGAGATCGTACCTTTATTCATATCAGGAGATTCTCTGGCCTCCTCATATGTCAACGCAAAGACCCTACCCGAGTTTTGAGGCTTTTTTCTCCGCATCTTGCAGAGGACATTCTCTGTGAAGTGTCTAGGCTTATGGCATGCAAAACAGACAAGTTTCCCATCACAGCTTTTATTTGGGTGGTATCTCCCGCATTTGGCACAGTTTCCAGTTTCATGTGGTCTTTGATAACCATGCTGCCCGATTGGGAAGACTTCTTGCCAAAGCCTCGAGGTTCAAACCATTGCTCTTTTCTTTTCTGAGAAAAATCTCCTCGGCTAGAACCACCACGGTATGGTTGACCCCTAGATGCTCGTAGCTCATTCAGATTTCTTTCAATTAATCGACACTCTTCAATAGACAAGTTGAGTTCTTTAAACCGTCGAGAGACCAGTTTCTCTTTAATCTCGTACTTCAACCCCTCAATCATCACAGTAGAACTCCAGCTTTCGTCATCTCGATAGTTCAAGTAAGTGGAATATCGAGATAATCTGATAAAGTGAGCAAGTAATATCAAAAGTTTCATTATCACCCTGCTTGATTTTTAGAAACTCCATCTCCTTTTTTACCTTAACAGATGGGGGAAAATATTTGTCGTTAAATTTTTCTTGGAATACTTCCCAGGTGATAGGAATATTCTGAGCTCATAGAGTAATCTCCATATTCTTCCACCAACGGTCTGCATCGCCTTCTAGTTTGTAAATGGCCATTGATGCCTTCTTCTCAGCTAGGCACTCCATGACTTGAAAAATCTTCTCTATCCTCAGCATCCAATCTTTTGCTACTTGTGAGTCATGATCTCCACGAAACACAGGGGCTGGTGTTTGCAGAATTTTGACACCCAATACTGTGTCGTTTCTTCGAGTCTTCTAGTTCTGGGTTCATGATCCTAAATCTCAGGTTGAGAGGATGCTGCAATCCGCTCCTCTTGATTTTTCTGGGTACGTTCTCGATCTTCATCCTGTCTTGCTCGAACCTCACAAATTTCGGTCCTAAGTTCATTGATCAGTCCGAACAATTGCCTCATTTGATTTTGTTCCGGCATATTTTGTTCGGGTATGTCCTGCTCAAGTATGTTATGTTCATGTGTGCCCTGCTCTGGTATATCTTGGTCAAGTTCTTGAATTCATCTGAAAGTTCTACCTCTTGATCTTGCTCTTCTCATCTTTGAATACTACTACAATATAGCAAAGAAGAGAAAGAGTTGTCAATACTAGGAGTATAAAATTCACTCTGTAGCATTTCACCTATTAGTTTCCACAATCTGCTGTAGAGGATTAAACTAGTTTCTTTCCATATCAACAAATGGTCATACTCTTACACCTCAATGATTAACCATTTTTCCCTTTTTCTGCTTATGGAAAGAACTTACCATTAGTATTAATTGAACACAATATCCTCAACAGCAGAAATACATAGTCACAACAACCAGATTTATACTCCATAAAGACAACATCACATAGATCACATAGTCTCATGTGTTCAATAATCTCATACACTGCTGGGAATTCAAACTTAAAAGCAAAGGCCATATGCCCATAGCTAATGCCATCTAGCTACAGGTACAAACTTGGACCATAATAATGCACTCATCTTATCAACAACTAGAATTTTAAACAAAATGAAATAACATTCATTGAACATATTCATTAACAAGCTGCTTCATGTGTTCAATGAATTCCAAAATTCTAAAGGGGCCTTGATCCATAATCTGATTCTTTTCACTTCTCCAAAAGTTATTGTCAGGGAAATAGTATAGGATTGTACCAACCCATGCTTCATTAGAGGCGCTAATCAACCTCAAGTTATAGTCCCTATATATCATGGGAATCTCATTTAAGAATGCGATGTAGCGACCCAGTGGAGCCACTACAGTCCTACATACAT
This sequence comes from Acacia acuminata, assembly GCA_019022655.1. NCBI lineage: Eukaryota > Viridiplantae > Streptophyta > Magnoliopsida > Fabales > Fabaceae > Acacia > Acacia acuminata. The sequence goes on along the minus strand of JAFJYI010000028.1, from coordinate 1,980,139 downwards.
TCTGGTACACATCCCTAAGCATTTAAGGATATCAGGGTGGGGACGCCACCAATAATTCCAGGGAGAATAAACAAAATTTGAGTCCACTGACTCCTCCACTTCATTCTCCCCCATACCTGATTCTTCACTGGATACAAGGTTAATAATCTCAGGGGTTCTTTGCTGCCGCCTAGGATTCGACCTCCTAGCTGTACGCATACGGTGCAATCTATCATAAAAGGTCTCTTCCCCGACCCTCGGGGGTTGGTTTACAGACAGCTCAGAGTTATCTTCCTGATATCTTCAATTACTCATTTTCAATCCTACACACATAGACAATACATTGGTTACCAATTCAAAATATATGCTACATACATGTAGAGCATACTATCCTATTGCCAGAAACTATGCTCTGATACCATCAACTGTAACACTCCCTTTTATCTCCTGATTATTATTAGAGTTAATACACAGAGGAGCGTATGGATCTAGTTTGGACGAAAGAGTAACTGATAAATTTTTAAACAAATTAAAAACTTAGTTGCAACTTTAAAACTCAATCCTTTCATAATACGGAGATATCAAAAATCTTCCCAAATTCTAAACTTCAAAATTAAACCTTATACATTATCCAACCATATATACAAAACAAAAAGGAACTCCTCCGGAGTCCAACCTTCCTTCGCCACTGCCTATAGCACCGCTTTCCCCTTCCATCCTGATCCACTACTTGTACCTTTATCAAGTCTGAGATTCACGAATGAATATCAGGGTAACATGTTAACTTCTATAATTGGTGTATAAGCATATGCATAGTTTAGCTACCACAGTCAGGAATTTAACTCAGCATATTGACAACATTAAACATAGTTCAACAACAAAATGCTCGAAAAACATGCATAGAACCTTCTTGGATCCGAATTTCTTTGCACCCAGTGAATGACCAACATTTAAACATATTGTATGCAATCAAACAAGTTTATAAAAACACTTTCCACACATCATGGCATTTAACCATACACAAACATACACACAAAAATAGAAAGTTAGAGGTACCACCTGTGTTAGTCACCTTAACTACGTCCAAATAATTTGTGGTGCGAGCGGGCTTTGGAGTTCCTATAAATTACATTTATATAAATATAGGTCATTATCTAATTTAATCTTAATAATATAATTAAGATTATTTATTCTCTAGACCCATCCCAAACTACATGTCCAGAAATTCTTCAGAATAATTTATTTATTCTCTAGACCAATACATGTTGAAAAAAAAATCATAATTTCTTCAATACTTATCGAATTTGATGAATTACCTATCAAATTAAACCTCTATGTGTCTACTATTTAACTGGAAAATTTCAAATTTTAATGATTTAGTTTATTCAGTCCGAAACCAATGCCATTTTGCTGTTCCCGAAGCATACCGAAATTTCCAGTTTTTTTTAGCTCAACTTCGAAAAATCATAAGCTGGAGTTATAGACCTCCGTTTTAGGTGATTTATTAAACCATAAGGAGAGTACTATCTCCTGTAAAAATTTTAGATCAAAACTCAACCTATAACTTTTGAAAACGCCATGCACAATATGCCCTGTTTTTACGTCATGTTGCAAAGTTGAGAAAGCAACACATGCAATTATATTTTCTGACTTATACTCTTGGAAATCAGACCCAATGAACCTATAATAGACATGCACTGCTCTAAAACTTAATTCCATGGCCAAGGGAAATCAAAACCAGTTGAAAATTAACGTTCATGCCTTAAAAAATATTGACATAAGCTTCCTCTCTCCAAAATATGAGTTCTAGACATTACAAGCTTCTCAAAAACTTCTGCAATTCCCAGAAAATCAGATGGAAATGAGTTTAAAAGACTCACCTAATCCAAGAAACTTTCTTGCATGTGAGCCTATGCCTTCTTCTTCTTTTTCTTTTTTTTCTTGCCGTGGATCAACTCAAGGTAATGGTGAAGGTGCTGTTTTAACTGTGAGGTTGAAGGAAAGGGAAAGATGCTGTGGAGGGAGAGGAATGGAATGTTGAATGTGAAGTGTGTGTGTGCTGTAAGTGTTTAAGGAAGAAGGGAGAGGGAGTTTACGGGAGAGAGGGAGTAAGAAACGAGTGTAGTTAAAATGGGAAAATGGATATTTGAGGAGAGGCTGGCTGTAGAAAGTGAGTGGGTGGGTGTATGGGTGTTGTTTAATTGAAAGGGAAGGCTTGTGTGTGTGTTGTCATATAAAGGAGGATGGGAGAAGCTACGTGGCTGTCATGCATGAAGGGAAAGAGGAATATGTGAGTGTGTGTTGAGGTGGCGGAAGATGGGAAATTGATAGAGGTGAGGTGGCGTTATGGAATAATGGAAGAAAGAATTGTGCAGCTATAAACGATGGTATATGGCGTGTGAAAGTTAATTGGTTTGAATAATAAAGTGTGTGTGTTAGGTATAATGGGCCTACGGGAAGAAATTTAATGGGCTAAGAGGAATTAATGGATGGAGGGGAGTGTTGCGTTGAAAACCGAATGTGAGAGAGATGGTTAAAGATTATATGATTGTGTTGGAGTGTTGAGGGAATTGTTTGGCCAATTGAGTGTGGGCTTGGGTGTTATGCATCATAGGCCGATGGATTGGATATTATGAAGGAAGGTGTGCTTTGTTTGTAGGGTCCAACCCAAAAATTCTACTAATTCCTACCTTCCCATTTTCTAACAAATATTAGGCCATAATAAATCCCTTGTAAATCCTTGAATTTATTTTTTCCTCTAATAATTTCTTTAGGCTTTAAAATATTGTTCTTAATTCACGGAAAATATACCTTTAATTCTAAAGTAAATTCTAAACTTCATTAAGGTTAAATTTTTCGATAATTAATCCCAAATCCTATTTAATTCTCAATTCCCAAATTTTGGGATGTCACACATTACTTGGTTCCATTTGGTTCCCTCCTATTGGTTAATATTTCCCTAAGTCTTTGACTCTTGGTTTGGCTTTAAGTTTGCTTGAAATCTCTCCCTTCTTCTCTTGCTATGGCTGATCGAAACTATAATCCTTGGAGGGAAAGAATCTTGACTTTTCATGGATCTTAATTACCTTAGACTACTCTTGTCATTTGCTTACTCAAAAGTCTAATTTAATTCCCCCAGTTGCCACTTGTTCAACTAGGGTTAATTACATTGACTTTTGTGTTTCAACATGTGATTTATGTGTTTCTTCTTGGTTCTTCTTCTTGATGTATGCACATGGCTTCTTGGGGAAAGAAATTTGCTTTCATATTGTTTCTTAGACTCTTGTACCAGAAGCTATCTTATTTGGCTTCAATCGTAAGTTAAAGTCCAATTGTCATGTTATTTCTTTGACTTCCAAATACCCCTTTTGTATGGAAAATATTATTTTCCCTTATTTTCCTTGTGCTATGTGAAATTCTTAGCTTGGAGGGGAAGAATTATTGATCATTTCATGACATTAATTACCATGTTGAAGTGTCCAAGTTGAAAGTCATCTTAGTCTCCCATGAATACAAGTGGCATTTTTGGATTAATAAAATTGACTTTATTCTCAACATATGACCATTGTGTCATCCTTCAATTAATTCCTCCTACATTATTTCGAAAACGCTAATAATCATAGTATCCCAATTTCATTTTTAAATAATCCTTTGGCCAAACTCAACAAGTAATCTCTTAAATAAGCAAATAATAACCTTAAATTGCCATTTATATTTCCTAAATTATATTGATAATGCAGATATAGATGAGAAGAGCTTAAAGGATAGTCATCTTTGTCTTTTTTGACTACCTGCTGAGAAATCTTGGTTAAAGGTTTGAAGCAAACGGTTGCACTCCTAAATTAGGTCAGTTGCTTTCATTTTATGTACATACACATATATTGTCCTTATATGATACCTTCTTCCTGAGAGAGAACAACACTTTTGTCTTATGGCTTTATGGTTTACCATTATTGGTTTAAGTGTTTTTAATCCAGTCTGTGATTTTTTTTTGTCTTTCCTTTATTATTAGCCATATGAACTACGTAAACTTGATTACAAAAGTGATGGCTTCATGGTTTACCATTTCCATTACCATTGAAGTATATGTCAGTAGGAATAATTCCAATGTTCTGTTAGTTGATGAAATTGTTGGATTTAATTGTTGATATTGTTTTGAATTGCTTTAGTTAGTAAGTTTTGTTGAATTAAGCTAAAATTGGTTGTTATTGAAATTTCGGGATGTCTTACTTTTAAAGGGAAATGCTGCCGAAATTTTCTTAAAAGAAAGCATGTCATTCTTGAAATTGTTATGAACTTGACTGTTGTTGGAAATGTCATAGGTGGTAATAAAATGGGTCATAGTTGGATGAATGCATTTAGAACTAGTGAAGAATATGAGAATGGGGTGCAAGAGTTTATTGAATTTGCTAGAAGGAATGTGGCTACAAAAAATGGGATGTATTATTGTCCATGTGTTAATTGTTTAAATGGGATTCGAAGGGATATTGCTGATATAAGGGATCACCTACTTTGTGATGGAATAAACCTTCGATACACAACGTGGATATGGCATGGTGAGGAAGTAAGTACCGGTGCGTCCCACGAAAATGAAGTTGAGTTAGATGATGATGGAATGGAGAGAATGATTCATGATGTTGAGGTACAATCTTTTGCACAATCGGGTGAATATGATAGTATGTGGAGTGATGCAGAGACACCTTTATTCCCTGGGTGTACTAAGTATACATGGTTGACTGGGACCTTACATTTGGTCAACTTAAAGGCAACTTGTGGGTGGACCGATAGCAGTTTCACGTCATTGCTTGAATTGTTGTGTGATATGTTGCTAGATGATAATGTACTTTCAAATCGTATGTATGAGGCCAAGAAAATCTTATCTACGATGGGTATGGAGTATAAAAAGATACACAGTTGCCCTAATGACTGCATATTATATAGAAACGAGTACGAAGGCCTCAGTAATTGTCTGAAGTGTAAAAATTCACGGTACAAAGTGAAGAAAGGTAGTGTTTCTGGAGAGCGGACAACAAAAAGGCAACCTTTGAAGGCATTGTGGTATCTTCCAATAATTCCACGGTTTAAGCGTCTGTTTACTAGTGAAGCAATGGCAAAGAAGTTGAGATGGCATTCTGATGAGAGAATATCCGATGGAAAATATCTTTGGCACCCGGCTGAGTCTCCACAATGGAAGAAAATAGAGGAAATGTTCCCTCAATTTGGCAGTGAGCCAAGAAACCTTCGGCTGGGGCTTTGTACAAATGGCTTCAATCCGTATCGAACTCTTAGCAGTACCCATAGTGCATGGCCAATTCTCCTTGTAATATACAACTTACCTCTCTGGCTATGTATGAAACTGCATGTATGTGATGCTTTCTATGATGATTTCTGGACCAAAACAGCCCGGGAACAATATCGATGTGTACTTGGCACCTTTGGTTGAGGATTTGAAGAAGTTGTGGGAGGAAGGCGTAGATGTGTTTGATGCATATAAGAAGGAGTCCTTCAAGTTGCGTGCAATGATTTTTACCATGATCAACGACTTTCCTGCATACGGAAATTTGTCTGGGTACAGTGTGAAGGGGCATAAAGCATGTCCAATATGTGAAGCAGACACAAACTTCCATCAACTAAAGCACGGAAAAAAAATGGTCTACCTCAGCCACAGGAGGTTTCTTGATCGGTTCTACCCATATCATAAGTTAAGAAAGCGTTTTAACGGCTTACCAGAGCATAGAATGGCTCCAAAGGCATTAACTAGAGAGGAAGTCTATAGTCAGGTGAAACATATCAATGTCATATTGGGTAAGCAGCAAAGGATTGCGGGTGCAAATAATATATGGAAGAAGAGATCAATTTTCTTTGATCTTCCATATTGGCGTAGTCTTGATGTGAGACACGATCTTGATGTGATGCATGTGGAGAAAAATGTTTGCGATAGCCTTGTCAGTACTCTTTTGCACATACCAGGGAAGACTAAGGATGGAATTAGTGCGAGACTAGGCCTCGTTTATATGGGAATAAGAGAACGGTTACATCCAAGAGTAATGGAAGATGGTAAGAAGGCATACATGGAGCCAGCACCTCATACACTATCAAAAGCGGAGAAAAAAGTTTGTGTGGGTGTCTATATGACATTAAGGTTCCACAAGGATATTCTTCTAATTTGAGAAGGTGTGTTTCAATGGACGATTTGAAGTTGGTGGGAATGAAGTCCCATGATTATCATGTGTTGATGCAACAACTATTACCAGTAGCTATTAGAGTCATTATGAAGGATGAAGTGCAAACCACTACAACAAAATTGAGTATTTTCTTTAATGCCATCTGTAACAAAGTCATTGACATTGAAAAGTTGGATGAATTAGAAAATGAGGGTTATATTATTTTGTCCCAACTAGAGATGCATTTTCCTCCTGCATTTTTTGATATAATGGTGCACCTGATAGTGCACTTAGTAAGGGAGGTAAGGCTCTGTGGTCCAGTTTACCTAAGATGGATGTACCCTTTCAAGCGATACATGAAGATCTTAAAAGGGTATTCTAAAAATCCTTATCGACCGGAAGCCTCCATAGTTGAGAGATATGTAGTTCAAGAGGCTATGGACTTCTGCAAAGATTATCTATCAGGGGCGAAGAGAGACAATCTCAGCATGACGAGGGGATAAGCAAGGGAACTCGAGGAATCAACTGAAGAATATGCCTCGTGAAGTGGTCTTGCAAGCACACTTGTACATCTTGAATAATATGGAAGAAGTTCAACCATACATTGATGAACACAGAAGGAGTTTGAAGAATATGAATCCAAGGAAGAATGACATGCAGATAGCTAATGAGCAAAAGAAGACATTCATAAAGTGGTTCGAGGAGACGGTATTGCACGAGACCGGTGTGTCGACTACAATCGAGTGGTTAGCCTGGGGGCCTTCTTTCCAGGTCATCACTTGGAGCGGTTATGATATAAACGGATATTCTTTCTACACAAAAGACCAAGATGACATAAGTTCTGTGCAAAATAGTGGGGTGATGGTTGAAGTTGAATCCGTGCACTTTTCGAGTTCGAAAGACAAAAACCCGATGTTAGCATCAATGGCCTATTATGGAGTTATTGAAGAAATATGGGAGATGAGCTACAACAAGTTCAAAGTTGCTTTATTTAAATGTAAGTGGGTTAGTAATAATGCTGTTGTAATAGATCCTAAATTTGGATTTGTCTCAGTTGATCTTCAAAGACTTGGTCATAGAGATGAGCCATTCATTCTAGCAAGCTAGGTGAAACAAGTGTTTTATGTTACAGACTTTGCAAATAAAAAAATATCCATTGTACTTCAAAGTAAAAAATAGAAGTATGGTAAAGAATCCTTGAACCTGGACGATACACTCCCTTTCACAACAAATCCACCTACACACGTGAAGTAGAATTGGTAGATGATGAAGAATATGCTCCAAGAAAGGATCATTCGAAGGAATATGGGAAACCATATAAAGTAAGATCTTCGGTTATGAAATAGTTACCAACTTGGTTTATGAAATAGTCCTATGTTATTTTTGTACTTGGTTTAACATGTTAGTTCATTTCCTTAATTTGTTTATTATTTAATAACCTATATCTAACATTATTGATTTGTCTTTGATGAACAGGATTAATATGTCCAGCTTTGACGAGTCATTGGGTGATAGAGTAAATGTACCCATTGTGAGAAATGGTAGAGGTAGCACAAAGATGGGTGCGGTAGTTACACGTCGTGACAGTCAGAAAAAGAGGCTGCATGTAGAGTTCGATGCCAATATGAATCCAATTGGTGCAGAGGAAGACAATTTCATTAGCTACTTAGGGTATCTAGCTCAAAGCAAAGTTCGCATTGTATTCTTTAATTGGAAGTCGGTTCCTACTAAAACGAAGCAGTTGATCTGGGCACAAATTTTGGTATCTCACGTTCGATATATTTGCATTTGTATCTTTAGTTTTATTACTTGATTTCTTTCATATCTTCTCTTTTACCTTGCAGCAAACATACGATGTGCCTAACAATACGGCCATGTACAAGCATTGGATGGGCGAGGTTCAACTACGTTGGAAAGATTTTAAGAACAAGCTCACTAAAAAGTACATTCGAGGGGAAAAGATGGACGAGGACCCATGTCAGAAGTATGATTACATTTCTCCAGATGATTGGAGGGAGTTTGTGGCGTCACGCCAAGATCTTGAATTTCTTGTAAAATTTCTTTCATATCTTATCTTTTAGTTGAATCTACTTGACATCGTAGGCTCGGTTTTATTTGTTTTCGTGTCACGGAAAAAAGTTAGGCCAATAGAGAGAGGCAAGCAAGAAATAAGTATCCGCATTGCATGTCTAGGGGTGGCTATAAAAAGCTTTAACGGAAGATGATGGAAGAAGAGTTGGAGAGAATGAAGGAAGCTGCCCAATCCAATCCTTCCATTGTTATCTAGGCCCCTGAGCGTCCTCCTCGTCACAAAAAATGGAAAGCTGCGACGATGAAGGGTGACAAATTCATAAATGAAGATGTGGCTGAGGTTGCCTCAAAGATTGTAAGTAGTTAAATTAGAAGTATTAAATAGCCTCTGTTTTTTCATATTCTAAGAGTTTAGTTACTATTTATGAAAAATCCTATGATACAGGATTCACTTGAGCAGCAGAGCTGCCAAGGTTCATTCACGCCTCTACACGAATGGACATTTTGTCCACAGCGATTGGGAAGCCAGATTACCTTGATGCTATTCAAGGGGAGACAAGGGGAGTTAGCGTCGTGAAATATTTTGGACGGCGTTCACGTTGTTCACATGATGATGACAACCCTAGTCCTCGGCGCTTAGCCAAAATTCGAGTGTCCCTCGTAGATGAGATTATGGAACAAGGATGAGGTGAAATGAGATCTATGATACAAGAGAAGGAAAGGACGGAGCGTACAACCCACGAATCCCCGGCCTTCCCCAGCAGCAAAGAAATTTTCACCCTGCAGATGTATCTATTGGCGAACCTTCTCACCCTCCAGATGTACCTATTGGTGAACCTTCTCACCCTTCAGATATACTTATTGGCGAGCCTTCTCACACTCCACAGGGGGGACAACCTTGCACTCTATATTTGGATGACCCACACCGGCATATTGTTGCCGATAGTCTTGTTTACCCAGAACAAACCACACACCACAATATGCAAATTCCACAAGACCAACGTAGGGTGACTGTGACAAGTGTGTGACAGGGGGAAGAAAAGACAGTCATCTCGATTGATGAGGAGGAGGTTCCCACGCTAGGCGCTGCCACCACATCGTTCATCCTCTGGCCACATCATCTTATTCAGATGGGGACGACACCTCCAATGGTAGGAAATACATTACTAATTGATGATGAGTAGGTTCCCAATTGATTTTCATTGCTAACCCACTATAATCTGTTTATTATGTTTTCATAGCATGAACAAGCTACGGCCACATTTCCCTACTTAGCATAGCTGCGAGAGTTGTACAGGGACATCGACTGTATAGGCTTGCAGATGCCTCCGAGGATTGTGGGTGCAGAAAAGACATATCTGATATCAATTGACAAGAAAGATTTGACAAAGTTTATGCATATAGATTGTTTAGATATACGGTTTTTCAACTTGCAATCTGTAAGTTTTTTTTACCCTTTAATTATGTCGATTACTCTTTTTTTGTTTAATATATTCAACAACATTTATCATTTTATTTCGATCATAGTGTCTTTCACGGCATATGCGCCAACGCAGGCCGAACGGGTTCGTATGGATTCTTATGTCCTACAGCCACGGCTTCGGCTCGCAATATCTTAACCAGAAGGGCCATTTATGTTGGTTTAACAATGGGCAACGGACAATTGCCTTGTTATCTAGCGCCAATACATGAAAGGTGCGTTTTTTTTGTCTATATAAGTTTTTTGAGAATAAATTGCTTTCTTATCTTAGTTTAATATTAATATGTATATGTTGTAGTGGTCATTGGACCCTGTGTGTTGTTTGTCCCGCCAAAAACGTATGTTATTGGTTGGATTCCGCAGGTGGCAGGCCAAATAAGGATATCAAAACCATGTTTACCAAGTAAGTAAATTTTTGTCTAAATCATCGATTCTTCTTTCAAATGAATTGTTTTCATGTCTGTTAATTTCCATTTTAATGATAGGGGTCTCAAGACGTATAGTTAGCTTTCTAGATTACGAGAGCAAGGTGGACCGAAGTGGTTTTATCCAAAGGTAAGTAGTTTCAATTCAAGTTATTTCATTGACACAGTAGCTTTCGATATGCCTTTATTCATTTTAACAATTTGCTTTTGATTTATAGTGCCATCAACAACCAGGGAACTCCGAGTGCGGATACTACGTTATCAGTTGGATGCAATCCATTGTTACCAGCGGACGTATTACAGGTTTTCAAAACGTACGTAATCACTCCGTGATCCTCAAATGATGATGAAATTTTTGTTTTTGTACTTGAGTTGTTAATTATGTCATTCACTTCATTGGTTTATCTTTATACCTTGTTTTCCAATTTACAGTTTTTTGGTAGTGAGGATCCGTACTCACAAGATGACATCGATACGATTCAAGACATGTTGGCCAGACATCTTCTTCAACATATAGGCTATACATCTTCTTCACATTTTTTGTCTGGATCAAGTGATCAATCTTGTTTTAGGTAAATCTTTTGATAGACAAATGTATATAGTGGAGTTTGATGCTCATCTTGTTGACTTGTATATGGCTGAAATCTATATAGTGGACATTTGAATTGCCCTTCAAATGTATATAGTGGACATTTCTTTGCTTTTTTTGGATTGATGGTTCCTTAGTTGGTGCTTCGCATTGGGCGCATCTTGGGCTATTTAATTGCCCTAATTAGATTCTTATTGTTTTCATTTTGAGCACTGTCTGGGCTTGTATATGGCTGAAATCTATGACTCCTGAATGTAAAGTTTATATTTCAATTTTGTAGCAAATTGCCCTAATTATATGCAGGCATGTTTTCAGGAGGCTGATATTGTTGTGGAAGATAGTCCTACTGCTTTTTCTGTAAATGAGGGGATGTAACCTTTTGCTGGACTCTTTCCCTTTTAGAGTTTGTTTTATGTCTCTATTTGAAGTTGTTTGTTGCTCTGATTTCCCTTGTCTGTTCTAGTGTATCTCTTCTTTCTCTGTATTGCTTTTCCAGATGTAGTATTGTTGTTATGGTAATATATGAGGTCCCATTTCAGCTTTTTTTAAAAAAAAAAAAAAAAAAAAAACTAATATAAGGCGTCCTGAAAATATGATCAGGACGCCTTAGTAAAGTTTTAAGGCGTCCTGAATACAATTAAGGCGTCCTGAAATGTATTCAGGACGCCTTAATATTCAAGACGCCTTTTATGAGGCATCCTGAATAAAATTCAGAACGCCAAAAGTGCTAACATCAACTACCCCCTCCGAGACGTCCCTCAAAAAAGGGACGTTAATTTGGTCTTTTTTAGGTCATTTTTTAGCTTTTTTGTAGTAGTGAAGCAAGCATGAATATACTAGCCTACTCACACCACCACATGTATCACATATTGGACACTCCTCAACTCATGAATATATGGTCTATTCGGCTCTCACCAGCCTCTGTGCTATATATGCATGTCTTGTGGAGATTTCCATTGCATGTTGAACCTTGTGATATATGTGGTGATGTTGGTAGGCCTAAATTAAGTACAACCAAGTGATTAGGGCATATGCCCCAATCAACACCACCACACATATCACAAGGTCACCTACCATGCAAAATTGCAAAAAAAAATTCACAACCAACCAAAGAGAAAATCGTATAAGCACACCTTGTACATCCATTTAGTATCTTTGCAGTATACGCACACCTTGTATGTTAGAGGACACAAGGTGTGTGTGCATTGCTAAGAGGGAGAAAGGCGTATGCATCAGTGTTTTTGCCAATAAATAAAAGGAGTGAGCATCAGAGTTTCAACAAATAAAGAAAAGGAGTATCGAGGGTTTGTGAAAGACAATGATTAAAACTTCTATGCAAGAAAAGACAACAAAAGAGAACACCAACAGAAAGCAACAATAAAACATCTATCAAGGGTTTGTGAAAAGCAATGATTTTTACCAAACACAAGAGCAAAATGGTGACGATAGAAAGGGAGAGCCCAACAGAAATTGAGTATATATACTTAATTAGGTTAGCATTTTCATGACTTAACATCCATGAACAATATCCCAGATAACATAATAACATAATAATTTACTGATATTATATGTGTGTGTGAGTGTGTGTGTGTGTGTGTGTGTGTGTGTGTGTGTGTCTGTGTGTGTGTGGGTGTGTTCTATCATAAAATTAACTCATCATGCCATAGACATGGAGAACCAAGTGAGCTCTAATGGCCACCACCATTTACCTTCCTTCACCCTCACTTCACCCACATCGCACCAACCGTCGTCTATCACCGTTAGTGAGTAGTGAACGAGAAAAGCACTGCGATGAAGAGCCCGATTGTCGGAGGTCAACACGCGCCATGGAAAAGAAAGTCATAGCCTTCACCTTCTTTAACCTCTCAACTCCATCTTGATAGTCAAATGTCACACCTTCATTAACACTTGTCCTTCACCTTCCTATAAAATAATGAAGCCATTAGTAGAATATTTGACAAATTCTTAATTTGTTATATATTTTCATATTTTATTTGGAGGTTTTGTCATAATAATTAAGCTTAAAATTCCTTCTTTATGATTAATTGCGACAAAAAAAAAATACATTAAATTAGAATTAAAAAGGGCAAAATACTTTTAAAAAAAATTGTAAATGTTCTTAATCATTGACTTTTAAAGAAAATATTTGATGTTGGATTAATTTTTTATATTGCAGTTGCTTGAAGAAATTAGACAAAATTTGAAAATGGAAGCATGGGCTCAAATTGCAAAAATTAAAGTTTAGCCCATAAAAGTTTAAAATTTACAATTTAGCCCCTCCACGAACTTTTATATTTTATAGTTTAGTCCCAGGTCAAAACTTGATTTTCGGACACGGGGCTCGACTTTCAAATTAAAGAAGAGCATCGTGACATAATTGAATCTTCGAGACCTTCCCTCTCTCATCATCTCCACATTTCTCATCCTTATTGTCGCTAGCGGCCTTCATCCACCACCATAGTCGCTAGCAACCTCCATCCTTCCTCTCCATGCCTTCTTCCATCTCCAATGATGCGGAATAGAGATAGAGAGTCGGGATTAAAATAGGGAGTTCACATCTGACACCTCCACCGTTGTTCTTCCTTCCTCATGGATGTTTTCGTTCTTAGCCCTAGCCATGTCACATTTCTTTGCCTAGTCTGTTCTAATCATATGGAGGTATGACTTATGTTCTTCATTTTACATTCCCCATTATTATGCACTTTGTATTTTGTAGCTAGGTTTTGACCTAAGTCATGCTCATTTTTTTTCTTGAAAAATCTCTGATTGAAGATTCCTCTCCTGTTATAGGAAATTGTTAAATATTTACAAAGATTTTGCTATGTCAAGTTTATGGAAAATAGCCCCAAGTGGTATACAGGCCACATATATAATTTACATGGGAAGGACATGATTAATAATTGTCTCTACATGCTACATGTGTAACCTATAGGGGGATAACATGATTCGCAACTCACCTCTTCCCCAAAATCACGTTAGCCTAGAGAACTAAAGGCCACCATCGATCCAAGTTAGCTCTTCCAATGTCCACCACAGAATGCTCATAGGAGGAACTATGTGATATGTGTGCTTGAACTTTTTGCTTGGCCTGACCACCTTATTGTCATACCATCTATGACAAAAAAAGGTATTTTATATATATATATATATATATATATATAGTTTCCGCTTTAGCTTCGCTTGTTGGATCCGACTGTATAATAAAACAGAAGCTCACACATCCAATATAGCCATATAATTTGGGATTCATCAAGACATTCCTAGATTTGTTGCTAGGCTCAATGAAACTTCTTACTGTAAAGGGCTCAAGGGGTATCCAGCCTCAAGCAAGACTTAATAGAGAAGGAAAGATTATATCTATAGAACGCCATATGCTTCCTAACAAGAAGGAGCAAATGGCGTACTATAGATTTAAGCCCTTATTCTCTATCAAATCTTGCTCAAGGTTGCTTACCCCTTGAGCCCTTTATTGTAGGGAGTTCCATTGAGTCTATACACAAAATCGAGAATGTCTTCATCCATTCCAAATTGCATGGCTATACTCGATGTGTGAGCTTCTATAATATACAAATTTGTGTACAATTTCATTCTACATGCAGAGGCAAAAGGAGAATCCCCATTTTAAAAAAAATAAAATTGCCTCAAAAATTAACGGTTATTAAATAAGAACCATTATATATTTATACACTATATATTAATGTTGTTTCATTAATCCCGTCGGCATTTTATAGCAAATAAATAATGGTTATTATATAGCGACCGTTATGTATGCTAAACTTTTATGTAACGATTATTTTGAAAGTACTGTTACATATGTTACAAAGTTTTATAACGGTTATTTATTTGAGACTGTTATTTATTATATAGAATTATGCACAACATAGCCTCACCACATCTAAATGCATAATGGGTGTTATATTACAATTGTTATAATAGGTCCGTAATAAATAATGATTCTCAAATGTAATTTATCAGCTTTGAGCTTTTATAGTGCCCACTATGTATGGCGCTTAATAACTGTCATATATCACGATTTCTATAATAATGAATCTTGATTTTTCATATGGTGGCCATTGTTAAATTTAAATAATGAGAAAACCAAGTGGTAATTTGAGGTGGCTCGGTTATTGGATTAAAAGCTAAATATAATTTTTAGTTCATTAATTGCTAGAGTGCTTAATCAAACTAGTTTAGAGAAATTAATATTTAAGGTGGTTTGGTATTAATTAATCTAAGCTAGGCCTAGTCCAAGGAGTCTTTTAAAGCTAGAATATTTAATCTCCCATAATTATTCAAAGTGAGGATTGCTTGTGCCATTGCTATAAAGGATTGCTCATTCCATCATTGATCTTTTTGCTTCTCTCATTTCACCAATTCCATCACCATTCCATTTCATATTTCAATAAAGAAAATCCCCAAAAGAAATATCATAGAACAATTTAATTTTCGTTTGCAAAACAAGTAGTTATTAGTAAAAAAGATCAAACTCTTTTCTTTTTAATTGTGATATGTTAATCATTGCACTTAGCTTCTTGATAATAAAAGGTTCCTCAAGAGATGATCCGTGATTGCACCTTATATTGCAATCCTTGATTACTTTTTGAAGAAGTTAACAAGGCATAAACCGACACGTTATCTTCAATGTTATTCTAACAAAAGCTCGGATTCACATTCACTACACATCACGGTTATGAGCTCCGAATGCTCATCTACGTGAAGAGATTTACACCGTTCAAACTATTCAAATTTAAGGTTTTTAATTTTTGTTTTTTAACTAATAAATTCATTTTTTTTAGAAGTTGATGTTTTTAGATTATCTTTATTTTAAAATTCATATATACTAAAATAAAGAAGTTATTTAAAATATTTAAATTAAATTAAATTAAATGTAGACTGTCCAAATTAATCTAGATGGTCCAAATTACCAACAAGCACACTATGGAAATGGTGGGACCCACATCTTTTTGTATCTATGGCATGAGGATACACTTCTCCTACAACATGAGAAGTGTATTTCCCATAAGTAAAGGGGTTTACACTTCTCATATTGCATGAGAAGCGAGAAGATTCCTACACACACATGAAATGGTGGGACCCACATCTTTTTTATAAATAATAATAAAAATGAAAATAAAAAAAACTCAAGCATGGAAATGGTGGGGCCCACATCTTTTTGTACCTATGACATGAGGATACACTTCTCCTACAACATGAGAAGTGTATTTCCCATAAGTAAAGGGGTTTACACTTCTCATGTTACATGATAAGGAGAAGATTCCTACAAACATATAAAATGGTGGGACCCACATCTTTTTTATGGAAAAAAAAAAAAAAAAACTCAAGCATGGAAATGGTGGGACCCATATCTTTTTGTATCTATGACATGAGAATACACTTCTCCTACAACATTAGAAATGTATTTCCCATAAGTAAAGGGGTTTACACTTCTCATGTTGCATAAGAAGGAGAAGATTCCTACACACACATGAAATGGTGTGACCCACATCTTTTTTATGAACAAATAAATTTTAAAAGGTCATCCTAGAATTATTAATCTTCAATTAGATTTGATCAAACTATATGATTTATTTTGAGGCTTAAAGCGCAAAGAGTTTTTGTCTCTCCCAACAATGTGCTTCTTGCAATTCCAACCTGTACTTTCCTCTTTACAGGCGGCGAAGTTACTTACCATCTCAAACCAATAGTTTGTTGGTTACTTATCCTCTATATGTTGGTACCATTTTGATGAACAATCCAAATCAGATCTTGATGATCCAGATCTGATGAGTTTTGGATGCTCATCATGATCACCTGAACCGGTCCCTTGAGACACACAAAAATTAGAGTGTCCATCCCTTTACTTGACACCTACCTTTTTCCCTTTGACCGTTGTGTGGGTGTAAAAAATACCAATTGTTGAATGCTGTATTGAAATTGGTAAGCTTGAAGGCACGTCATGGATGGAGCGACAAGAGTTTTTCGAAATGCTTGAGGCTTTTAAGGACATGCTTCCGGATGATAATGTGTTGCCGCATCGATACTATGATGCTAAGAAAATACTTTGTCCACTTTGGGGATGGAGTACAAAAAGATCCATGAATGCCCGAATGATTGCGTGTTGTATAGAAAAGAGTTTGAAGAGGAGCGAGTTGTCCGAAATGTGAAACCCCAAGGTACAAGTCAAATAAGGGGCCTGCAAAAGTGTTGTGGTATCTTCCAATCATACCAAGGTTCAAGCGGTTGTTTGCGAATGAAAATGATGCAAAAAATTTGAGGTGGCATGCAGATTAGAGGATTTCGATGGAAAGCTTCGACATCCTACCGATTCTTCTCAATGGAAGAAAATCGATCAATTATTTCCTAACTTCGGCGAAGAACCTAGGAACCTTAGGCTTGCCCTTAGAACGGATGGCATGAATCCATATGGAAGCCTTAGCAGCATACATAGTTCATGGCCTGTACTACTGATTATTTACAACTTATCTCCAATGTTATGCATGAAACGAAAGTACATCATGCTGTCTATGTTGATTTCGGGACCGAAACAACCAAGAAATGACATTGATGTTTACCTTCAGCCCTTGATCGAAGACTTGAAGGAGTTGTGGGAGAAGGTGTTGATGTTTTTGACTCTTTCAAGAAGGAGGTGTTTAAAATGCGAGACATGATATTTTGTACTATAAACGACTTCCCGGATATGGGAACTTGTCGGGGTATAGTCTAAAAGGCCATAAAGCATGTCGGTTTGTGAAGAAGGCACACGCTACCATCAACTTCAACATGGAAGAAAGACGGTTTATCTTGGACATAGGAGATTTCTTAGACGGGGCCACCCATATCGTCGATTGAAGAAAGCCTTTTTGGTGGCCAAGAGTATGAAGATGCTCCGGTGGCATTGACTGGGGAGCAAGTTTATGAAAAGGTGAAAAATATCAATGTCGTATTCGGTAAGACTGCAAAGTGTAGAAAAGAAACAAATATATGGAAAAAGAGATCTGTATTCTTCGATCTTCCATATTGGTGCAATCTTGATGTGAGACACGAGTATTGATGTCATGCATGTAGAGAAAAACGTATGTGATAGTATTGACGGCACGCTTCTCAACATACAAGGTAGTTCCAAGGATGGTGTGAAGGCAAGATTGGATTTGATAGCAATGAGAATACGTGAAGAGTTACATCCAAGGCCAGATGGGAAGAGAACTTATTGTCCCTCGGCTTCTCATACTTTGTCTAAAGATGAGAAACGAAGTTTTTGTGAGTGTTTACATGACACAAAAGTTCCCACGGGGTATTCTTCAAATTTGAAGAGGCTTGTATCGATGAAGGACTTGAAATTAGTAGGTCAAAAGTCTCATGATTGTCATGTCTTGATGCAACGGCTACTCCCATAGCTATTCGAGGTATCGCCGAATATGATCTTCGGGTCGTTTTGACTAGACTTTGTGTCTTCTTCAATGCGCTTTGTCGTAAAGTTTTTGAGATTGAAAAGTTGGATGAATTGGAGAATGAAGGATATCTTATCTTGTGCCACCTTGAGAAGCTTTTTGTTCGTACATTTTTTGACATCATGGTTCATCTAATTGTTCATCTAGTGAGGGAGATAAAGATGTGCGGCCCTATCCATTTACGGTGGATGTACCCAATTGAAAGATCTATGAAATTCCTAAAAGGGTGCGTGAAGAACGCATACCGGCCGAAGCATCGATTGTTCGAAATATGTTTCGAAGAAGCCATGGAATTTTGTCAAGATTATTTGGCCAAAGTAAGACATATTGGGCTTCCAAAACGTCAAGCATGCTTGATGGGGGTAGATGAGGGCTTCCGTAAAGAGTGTGGATCCCGATGAATTGTCACTAGTCCACTTGTACATCTTGAATAATGTCGATGAAGTTCAAGCCGGATAGCTGCACATAAAGCGCTATAAGGAAAGAAAATCATCGAATGACCGAACAAAGGTTGATTAGGGAGCATAACGAACTTTTGCAAACTGGTTCAAACAAAAGGTCGAGGGAGAGGAATGTGTTTCGATACAATCAAATGGTTAGCGGGTGGTCCGAGGTTGATGTCATAAGTTGGAATTCGTATGTGATCAATGGTTATACATTTTACACGAAGTCCCTAGATGATACGAGCACGGTCGAATCGGTGGTGTTATGTTAGAGGCTGAATCTATGCACTTCTCCGGTTCGAAAGACAAGAGTACTTTATTGGCGATCATGCCATATTATGGGGTTATTGAAGAGATTTGGGAGGTGGACTATGTGAAAATTAGATTTCCCATTTTCAAATGCAAGTGGGTTAATGTCAATAATGGTGTTCGGATCGATCGGCTAGGATTTACATTAGTGATGTCAATGGTAGAAGTTTTGGAGATGAACCTTTTATTATGGCGGAGACCAGGCAAAACAAGTGTTCTATATCACCGATCAAGAAAATAAAATGTGGTCCGTAGCTCTCCAAGGAAAGAGGGTCATTGATATTGATGAGGAAATGAATTCAAATTATGGTATTCCTGAGAGTACTCCTTTTTCAAGGGGTCTACCAGACATGAACGAAGAAGATGAAGCGGATAATGAACCCGGCATAAGAAGTGATCATCAAGAAGGGATATGGGAAGATATCACTTTATAAAAGAGTCAATTCATAAGGTAATATTCATATGCAGATTTCTTTGAAGACTTTAAGGCTTTAACTATATATATTATATTCCTTCTATCTATGTTCATAGTTAATGTCACTCGACTATGAATTTTGTTCTTGTTTTATTTTTGTGGCGGGATCCGATCCAAAGGGGCATGTTATATAAGAGGATGTTACGTTGTTGGGTGGGGGAATCGGATGAAGGCATGGTGAATATTATTTTGGGCGCATGTATGTTGTACTTGTAACTTATTGTATTTGTAAGTAAGTTATCTTATTGTATGAATTATATTAATTTAGGTGTTGTAGTCATAGTAATCATTAATTAAGAGGCCAAATAGCTCATGGTGAATAATATTTGTATTCTTTTTCCAATTCAATTTATTCAAATAATTGTTCATAGCTTGTAGCTTAAAGTATCGAATTTTATGTCTTTGGATTGGGTGGTGGATTTGTGTATATATATAATCGGGAAGAACAAATAGGGAAAAATTCGGGAAAATTTAGACCGGAAATAATAAGACGGTCTTAAATGTTCACTTGTTAAGACCGGATGTAATTATATGACCGGTCTTAAAGGTCAGGACGACTTTTGATTTTTGATATTTTAAGATGGTCTTTTAAGACCGGTATATTTAGACGTCCGGTCTTAAATCAAAATATTTAAGACCGGATGTTTTTATCATCCACTCTTGAAAGCCAGTCCTTTAAGATTGTGTGTAATTAGTCGTGTGGTCTTAGAAGCCGCTATTTTTCAAACCGTATGTGTCTTGTCCGGTCTTATAATTACGATCTTTTAAGAGCGACCTATTTTTTGGCCGGTCTTAAAAGTTGAGCATTAGGATCGAACAAAAAATATTTCGGCTTCATTTAGTACAACTTTTTAAGACCCAAGTTTTTAAATGTCCGGTCTTAAAAGAGTTTCTTTAAGACCGGTTCGAGTCCGGTCTTAAATGGTAGACTTTTAATACCGGCTGGAACAAGATCGGTCGCATATCCGGTCTTACGACCCCTCTTTTGTCCGGTCTTAAAAGCCTTTTTTGCACTAGTGTACTCCTTGAGTCTCCCTTCTTCAATTTCAAACTACACCTCGAAAGCCCAAGGAAATGATGATCTTTGATGTCTTAGTCACACTAGAAGAAGTAGAAGGGAGTGGTTTAAGGTTCCAATGTCAAAGCACTTACCTTAGCTTCAACTCTCTTCTCCTACTTGAGCTTCCTTTTGCTCTCTTACATGGAACCACTTGCTCTCCCTCTTCCTTCTCTCTTGTATGTGTCAACTTTGGGCAGCAAATGAGAGTGCTTTGAATCTTAAATAATGGTTAGATAACATGTAAAATATCCCCAATGATATATATATAATGCTAATTATAAATATGTGGGTTCCACCATTTCATGTGTGTGTGACATGAGAATACACTTCTCCTACAACATGAGAAGTGTTTTTCCCATTGTTAATATAGGTTCTTGTATGTTTACATTATCGCTAGATTGCAATGATGCCATTGAGTTGTCAAATGTTGTTATAATAATAACCAATCATATACAATCACTTTGATAAGCTTAATTAACCACGGCTATGTGTCAATATAATGAGGTACTAAGTTTATCATCAATTAAGTTACAAAATATATTTTATAAATAATTTGTCATTAATAAGTTCACCACCCATAGTAACACCTATTAACAACACGTTTTGTCTTCACACACTAAGTGTTCTAACCATAAAATTTTCACCTCATGTTGATTCGTACCCACTTATCAGTCAAGTTATCACAAGCATCTCTTGCTTATAGATTCGTCTCGTGAAATGACTTGAACTCATCATCCTCCTACCCCTCCTTCCCCTTTCCCTTCCCAATTTCCTTCTCCATCTTCTTTAATCGCAAAAAGAAACAGACCACTTAAATAATTCCAATGCCTATATTTTATTAAAACAAACTAGAGATTCCTTCTACAATGAATCACATCAGAGGACAGCCAAGAACAATTGTTATAGCAGTTAGGCGGCCAAAAGAGAAAACCCACAAGATAGGATTTAATTACATCACACGAATCATTCACTCATGATTAACTGCGTATATATATGTATGGTGAATATAGTCAACTTAAGGGCAGAGCTGAAGAAGAAGGAATATAATAGAGAAATAATTACGGATTTTTTAAGAGTCCTAGCATTCACATACCAAAAAAATGTAAGACTAGAATGATTAAGAAGAAAAAGACAAGGGGATGAAGTTAACTAAAATACGGTGATGTACCTAGCCACTAGTAGATGGAATCAACGACGTTCATTGATAAGTGTATATTTTATGATTAAATGGGTGTATATTTTATGAGAATTGATTGGAATTATTGATACTATATACCTATTTAATTATCTTTTATTGACTTTTCCATCATTGAATCAAACTTAGGATCAAAGAATAAATCAACATAAAATCTACTTATTTCCTATTATATTTTGCGGAAATATTAGCTGATTTGGAAAGAAGTAGAAAGAGCAATTAAAAGGATATGCAATCGATCAAACTTAGTGGTCTCCCGCAAGAAAAATAGAAACAAAATCTTGTGTGATCTAGTGGAGTAAATTACAAGATATAAGATATCTTTGTAATAAGAAAAGGAAAATCAGTGACCCAAGACCTAAATTATAAATAGGGAGGCGAGACAAGAAGAAGGAAAAAAAGATCGGGAGACGCAGAACGAGAAGGAACGAAGAAGCGAGAGGAGCGAGCGGTGAACGTTTCATTTCTCTTCATCATCTCCACGGAAAGACGAAAGGACTGTGGAGGCGACGGAGAAATTTTCTTTCCTCTCTCTCTCTTTATTCTTTGAACCTGAGTTTCATTTTTGTTATGGATTTGAATAAAGCCATGTGTGGCTAGTTGGTGTTGCAATCTAGAGAACCTATGAACTTGTTTGGGTTTTAGAGATTATTCCCACGATTGGTTTTGCTTAATTTTATTCCAGTTTATTTAATCCTGTGTTTATTGCTATTGCTTAGTGAGTGGCCACCATTGAGCATGTTATGGGGATTTAGGGTTGGACTTGAAAGAGGGAATCCTAAATTGACCATGGGAATAAATAATGTGGAATTAGGTTTAAATTTAACGTGAAGTTAGGTTTTAATCTAATTTGCGTCTAGGATAGACATATACCTAGAAGCTCCGCATAGTCAAATTAGAGTGAGCCCGATTTGAATTGCACCTTAATTAATTTGTGAGACATTGCATAATTATTTGAGGTAGGTGTATAAGTGGACCGACAGGCACTTATAAACATTAATACTCTAGATTAGCTGATTAAGTTAAGTCAAAGTTAATTTGGTGGGAATAAAATCTAAGAATCAAATAAGGGATTAGTGACTCTAGGTTGCTCGTTCATTAGTGTGTGGTTAGTTTGTTTTAATTTTAGTTTTAATTTCTTTTCTCTAAATTAAATTAAATTTGGTTTTCTCAACTTAAACGAAATTGTGAAATTAATGCTTAACTAAAGTTGTGATACTAAGTCCTCGTGGGAACGATACTTTTCTTATCACTTTATTACTTGATACGGCCCGTATACTTGCGGAGTTTATAGGCTTTAAAGTTTTGCCCTATCAAGTTCGGTCAACAACTTCAACCTATAAGAGCAAGAGATATATGCCAAAGATTAGGGCTCGATCTATTGAGAAAGGCGCCAAAATTAAGACTTTAATAAGCATCCAAAGACAACTAACATATTATGGTGACGGCAATAGTCACGCGACGGCGAACATCTTCAATCGATGAAAGTGATCAAGCGACGAGTTTTAGGCTTTATTTGGGAGTTTGGGGGAGGAGAAGGAAGGGGATGCAAGGAGAAGGGAGGGGAGGGGAAGGAAGGGAAATGGAGGATATTTCCTCCCCTTGTTTGGGAGTTAAAAAAATAGTAAGGGAGGAAGATGGAGGATTAATGAGTTATTTTTACTATTTTTTTCTTTTCTTTAAAAATTAATATAATTATTATACTTTACAAATAAATTTAAATTTAAATTTTCTAAAAAAATTATTTATATAAAACTACAACCTAAAATATAAAAGTATACATAATTCCATAACTAGTTGAAATTGAATGTGATTTGTTATTTTAAAATCTATTGAGATTAAATGATGTTATTCTAAAATCTTTGTGCTAAAAAGTAACACATCCATAAATCTCTTTTTTTAAAAAAAAAAAACAGTTGCAATTCCATTTGACTAGTTTTAAACAAGAAAATCCTAGTACATCATTCAAACATAAAGTTCTAAACAATTTGCTACATTCCGGACTTGACAAAGTTAAACCTATTACATCAACAACATTGGTTCAATCATGTGCTTAAAACATAAATTCAAATCAAAAGCGAATATCTTCATAGAGAATGTTCTACTTCTCATTGTAAAAGAGGATTGTCATAACTTGGCTCTCCAATATTGATGGCACTTGATCCCCAAAGCAACCCGAGTTTGAATGAGCGGTTTCCTTTCTCAAAATAAATTGTCCCTACATAATATTTTTAAAAAAAAAAACAATAGCGAGGTTTAATTCATATAAAAGGAAAAAGAATACTATCTCAATTTAGTAAAATAGCACAACATAAAATTTAGCTTGAGGGAGTAAAACAAATACATAAACACCAAGAGCAAACAAATTTTTTTTTTCGGACACCATGAATATAGGACTTTGATATGACCATACAAATTCCCATTTCATCCAGAAATGTATAGTCACAGTCACCTGGTCTTAACAAGAAAAACATGCTTGTCCTTAGACAAATCGGGAAAAATAATTAGACCAGCAAACTTCAACAATTACCTTGAAGGACCAATAGGACCAAACATCATCTCAAGTAGCAACTCCTTGTGTTTGTCTAGAGCACAACCAATCACTGCTCTAATCCTCTCAAGATTATCAAGAAGATAAAGATATACATGGTTGAACAATTGCCTCTCAATCTTCAAATCCACCAAAAGTTTCCAAATTTCAGCTTCAGGAATTGGAAGTTTCTGCTTAACTCTCATAAGTAGCATTACCCTCTCTAAGAGCTCCAGCAATATCTTGAAGTGCCACTTTTATCCTTTCAACTTCTTCATCCTTTGACCTTTTAGCCCTTTTAGATTTAACATCTTGGATGCGAGTATCTTGTACTTCAGGTGATGTAACTTCATTTTCATTGCCAACCTCTTGAGTACTCTTGAAGGTCACCTCAATGGTTTCTATGGACTCAAATTCTCCAAGCAGTGACCTTTTGTTTCTAATGTCTTTGGAAGTCTCAAAATGTTGTCCACTAGCTCTATCTTCTCCACACACGATCATCAATTTGTCATAATTATGAATAGACTTTCCCATCCACTCTTTTGCTTTAGGCTTAGCCTATAAAATAATAATTATTGAACAAACATTATTAAGCTAAAACATGAAAGGGATAAAAGCGAAAAAGTTCATAATATACCTCAATTAGCTTTTGCCAAACTGTAGTTGGGTCCCAAGCAAATCCACTCAAGCCATTCTTGAACAAGTCATAACACTTGGAAAAACGTTCTTTACTAATTTCCAACGACTCTTCACCTTTTCTTTCTCAAACGGGCGTCAAATTTTTGTTGCAACTCCTTTATGATGGTTTCATAAGCTTTGGAAGTAAAGGAGCCACTAACTTTATTTCCATCATTCTCGTTGATGCAAAAAGCATCAACAAGAGCATCATCCATCTCTTGTGTCCATGTCTCTCATTTAGTCTCTAACTCAGACATGATTCCTAAATAAAATTTTAGCGGATAGCAATTGAACATTAAGTAGATGTAAAATTCAGCATTAAGTAAAATCAGAGGCTCACAATCACAAAATTGATAATAGTATAACAACATAAAATGGGAACAGATCTATTATGCATTTAAACATCAATTCATTAAGTCAGAAAATACATAATAATCCTAAACAAAAGTCATGATCTATAAGCTCTCCACATAGCATCAGCTATATAATTTCTTAAACTTTCTCCTAAACGAGTATGTTCTGAAGGTGGAATATCACCTAGAGGGGGTGAATAGGTGATCTCAAAAATTCTTTTGACGTATGATGGATAAACGATGAAAGAAATAAGAAGGGAAAAGAGAAACGACACGGAGGAATTATAACTTGGTTCGATCCAACTCTTGACCTACATCCAGTACCCAGACACTGGGATTTTCACTATCTCACAAATACAATTACACACTCTGCAACTTAGAATGATCCTTTCTCACTAGGACTCACTCCCCCTTACAAGTTGTAATCGTACACCCACACTCAAGATACCACTATCTTGAGATTTGAACAAATGTAAATACAAATGATAAAACTCTCTCACAGAGCAGATGAATAATAAACACTGAAGCTTAGTAATATCCGAAGATATATTCAGAATAGAATTTGAACTCTATGTATGCTTTGATTGTGTATGCGTTGTTCATGTAGATGAACTCTATTCTTCGTGAATTTATAATAGTTGAAGAAATAGCCGTTGGTAGGATTTGAATTCGTCCGTTTGATTATGACTGTTGTTAGCATTTAACCATTCGCGCCAATCTCGCCTTAATTGGATTCAATCTGTTGTCTCTAGTCGTCTCTGTTTTACGGAACTATTGCTGACCGTTGCTAAATCATCTGAAAATCACTCAACATTATGATTAATGATATCACAATAAATGTTGAATGATGTTTAGAAGTAGTATAAAATCTTTTGGGATTCATTTGGATGTTGTTGATGAGAATTCAAGATTTCGCACACGATGAAGAAAACCACAGAACCCAAGTTGATCTTTGCTTGACTCGAGTTGAAGAAACAGCTGACTCGAGTTAATCGATTAATTGGATTCAAAGTATTGATTCGAGAAGTCTTTTTAACTCGAGGTAGAAGGATCCTTGACTCGAGGTAAAGTCTTAACTCGAGGTAGATATTATAACTTGAGGTGCCTGTGAAGAGGAAACAAGTTGAAGTCTCAGTAAGTGGCGAGACTCGAGGTGGGAAAGCTCGGACTCGAGGTGAAGGAAAAACTCGAGGCGTGGAAATACTTGACTCGAGTTTGTGCATCGTTGAAATCAGTTTGATCATTGGAAAATGCTATTTGACTCGAGGCATAAGCACGTGACTCGAGTTAATCAACTCGAGGTTGTATTTGAAGTGACTCGAGTGAATTCTTCTCATTCGTGGTGTATCGATCTCTCGACTCGAGGCAAACACTCGACTCGAGGTAAAACCGCTCTCCATTGTTCAAACTCTCGGGAAGGCCATTTGACTCGAGGTGGAGCTTCGACTCGAGGTTAAAACCTCTCTCCATTGTTCAATCTCTCTGTCTACTCCAAAAACTCGAGGTAAAAAGCTGTCTCAAAGTATGATATTGAAAGAAACCCGAGGCTATGCTGAATTGACTCCAGAAATTCGTGTGTCAACTTTCGAGGGCTATATCTCCCTGTTCTGAGCTCCGTTTTGGTTCATTTAAGTCTTGATGGAAATCTCTGTGTGTCTACTTTCCAATGGAACCAATTTGAGCTCAATTGGATTTTTATTTTGTGAGATACACTCAAAACATTGAAGCTTGGTTCTGACTGTGACGGTGATGTTTGTGGCAACTTGTAAAATTCATATCTCCTTGATATGAACTCATTTTGGCTTCACTTACATATCAAAATGACGTGTTAGATGTCTAGTTTCATATTCCACTAGTTTGACGTCAATATGATTCCTGGTTTGAGAGATATCGTTGAATTACTCGAAGGTCGCTAGGAACGGAAAGCAGTATCTTGAAGAACATGACTATTCTCGAGAATTCAAATCTGATTCTCGAGAATCCAAATCTGATTCTCGAGAATTGATGCCTGATGTGCGAGAATTGCTCCTGAAACATGGATTCTCGAGAATTACTTGACCATACTTGAGAATGACTTCAGGAATGCTATTTTATCTCCGAATTCAACCGTTCCAACTTCCATTTGATCACGAGACTTGAATATTCATATTCTCATGATATTTAACGATTCTTACGTCTTCAAACTCTATTCTTGATCATTCTTCATTATTTAAACTTCATATCTACATTAATATATAAGAATTAGTCAAGGTAAAGGATAAATGTAGTATGGAAGCTTTTTGCTGTAGACAATGACATCTATATAAGACATCATCAAAACTAATCATAACCAACATGTTCTTCATTCTCATCCTCTTCTATGTGGTCATCTCCATGTTGTTCAGATACACTTTGGTTACAATCTCTTCATCCACCCCAGCAACTAGCTCTTCTTCGGGTCGGTCATCATCAAATAATTGTGCAAAAGGCAACATGCTATGATAATCTTGCTTTGTGTCTTGATTCCATAAGTTGGTTTTGTGCCTCTTTCAATAATAGGAAACCTTTTTTCAAAACCCCAAAAGCCCTTTCCACAGCATTACGCAAGGATGAATGGCGATGGTTAAATAATTCTTGAGGTGTCCGAGGTAGATTTCTTGAGGAAAATTCTTTCAAGTGATAGCTTGTTTATCTATAAGTTGTGATCAGCCCCTTTCTCAACATAAATCCAACATCAAGGACATAATATTTACCTATTAAAAAAATATTGATGAGATATATCTAATGAAACAAGAGGAAAATTTTAGGAAAAAAAATAACTAATTACCTCTAGGTATTCTAAGATTATCCGTTGTGTAGTGCATCTTTTAATATCCTTGAATCAAGCGGTGCCCTCCAATCCGGTAGAACATAGGTAAATCTTAGGTTGAATGAACACACAATCAACACATTTTGTGTTGGAAAATTTTGTCTACCGCGATATTTTAGGGCTTCATTTAATGGCACTTTTACACGAACATGTGTACAATCAATTGCCCCGACACAATCCCGATATTGTTATTATATCATCAATATATTTTTAACTATATATGTTTTTTAATATAAACATGAAAATAATTTTTTACCTTAAAAAATGGGTTAAACCGGTTGTTTCCAAGAATTTCTATAGGAATTTGTGAGCCATCCGGTTGTTTAAGATATTTGTCTTCTAACTCCACTATAGATCGAAGCACATGATGAAAATGCCGACTAGTAGTCTCACCAGAGCGTCAAAACCGAATTGAACCTCTCGGTTTCTAACATTATGTGTTAGAATATAAAGGGTTTTGGCAACTTGTTCCTCTATACTTACCCGTTGGGTTGATTGGAGACCACCCTCTCATTCTAACATTGCACATAAGTCTATAAAGGCTATAGGCCCCATTCTTATTATTTTTTCTCGTGCTCTCTCTTTCTTCAAAATCATTGTACAACCAACTGTACTACTTTAGAATGAATCCTAATCATGTAGTAATAAGCTACAAGACATATGACATGAACAATAGTCTTTCGACGTCTTTCTCTCCATGGAAACAATGCTAGATTGATCTTTTCTCCTAGATTATCCATCTTTGGTGGAAATTCAGAAATAACATGGTCATTGAACCTAAAATATTATGGAAAACCCATTTTTTTCTAGAACCTAAAATAATTAATCAATTCAGATCACATCACGGGCATAAATTAGTTAAATTATGAAACAATTCTAAATGCAAATCACTCCAGCAAAACAAATCCAAATCACAAATGCAAATACAAATGGAAATCATAATTGCAAGTAGAATTGCTAATTCAAATTCAACCACCATTTATCTTCATTTCTTTTCCCAAAAAAAAAATGAAAAATTCAGTACAAAGCAAAAGATCTCAAGCCATAAAAGCGCAACAATTGAAAAGGTTACGATAAATTCCAAAAGATGAAATACCTTGTGAGATAGAAGCAATTGTGAGATACTTTACTATGGCACAGCAAATATTTTGCAAAAAATGAAGGGAAAACAAGTAAAAGAGAAGAAATAATTAATAACCTGGATCGAAAGAAATAACACACCTTCTAAATGCTAAGAAAACACACAACACACCGTCTAAATGCTAAGCAAAATGAGTGACAGAACATAAAGCCAAAGCAAAATGCTAAGCAAACAGAGGAAGAACTTGAGGCCAAAAATCAGCAAAACACATAACACACCTTCTAAATGCTAAGCAAAATACTACTAACAGAGGAAGAACTTATAAATGCAGAACATAAAGAATCAAGAGAATGAGTTATAGAACATAAAGCAAAATGCAAAGCGCCGAAGAACATAAAGCAGAATGAGTGACAGTAAATAAGAGAACTTGAAGCTTGAATAAGAGAACTAGAGACCGGCTTACCTGGTGTTGTAACGAAAAAGTGAATCTCGAAGACGAAGACAATCAAACTTGAGAGTTGAGACACGATCTTCGGCCGACGATCTTGAGTTGAGACACAAGCACCGAAGATCTTAGCGCCGATGCAGCTAGTCGGGCCGATTAAATCTCGAAGACGGAGATGATGGCCAGAGTTAGGGTTTCATTCGTCCTTTCGAAATGGGGAAAATGGATATCTGAAAAGTGAAAATCAATCAGGGAGGGCAGAAGGCCGAATGAGAGTGTTTTATTTGAATGAGGGTAAAAAAGTAATTAATCTACTTTCTCTCTTAAACCCCCTATATTGTGGGAACTTTATTTTTTAGAAAAAAGATGGTTTTGGGGGATTTGTAAAATTCTCTCGATTTCCTCCCCTCTTATTTTTGAAAATTGCAAATAAGGAAAGGAACTACCAAAACCCTCCCTTCCATTTCCTTTACCTTCAAAATGGAACTCCCAAACAAAGTCTTAAGGCTTGATGGTGGAGAGAGAGGCGTCATATTCATTTTCTACTTGGGTAGGGGAAGTTTGAATCTAAGTGATGTTTCTCTATGTTTCGTTAAGGGTAATTGGGTCCTTCTCATAATTCAGTTATATTACCCTAAGGTCCCACAAGATTTACCAGCAAATTAAAGATTTCAAGGAGCCTCAGAGTAGTATTTTCTTACTTGGGACTCAGTGCAATTTTCCCAAAGCAAATTTGAACCTACATCATGGGAGCCTAGCAAGAATGAAAATTGTTTTCGGACTTCTTTTTTTTTTTTTTTTTTTTGATACTAAAGATAACATTATATTAAATTAAAGAGGGGTTACAAGGGAATGAAATCCCAAAATGTCGTTAGGCCTTCTTTTTTTTCGGACTTAATGATAGTCTTGGGCAAGCCTAGTCCCCGTTTTTTATTTCAAAAGCCTTAAAATTCTTGTGGGCCAAGAAAAGCCTAAAAGTTCCAATTAATGGGACAGGGTTGAAAGTTTTGTAAAGCAAATATGGTAGAAGTTATTGGGCCGTCCTTTCAATATGTTCAATTACCCTATCCTCCACTTAATGGGCATTTATGGGCCCAATCCAACCTCTATAAATAGCACTTTAATTTATTTATTTTTATATCAACGTAGAAGTGACAAACATTGCATCTATTTCTTTTTCCATATATACTTAAAGACCATACAAAATGTAACAAGAATTTCCTAGACTATATCAATTATTATTATCACATTTATTATGTTAACAATAAGTCTTTATACATACACACATATATACTTTCCTGAACTATATATAAGAAACTCGGAGTCAGAGAGATAAAGAAATTAAAAGGGATAACAAACATAAAAACTAATATAAATCCTCAAATTTTGTAAATTCTCGTGGTCATATAATTGATAGAAGTGTGAATGTATGATAATTATTCATATTATGAGGATCTATGGCGATATTGCTTCAGTACGAAGCAAAGATTCATTAATAAAGAATAGTGTGGCAATGGGAAATACTTTAATTAACAATAATTTGATCATTAATGTATATAGATATATAGATACCAGTAGTTGATATCAGTTAGATCAGTTAGGTGAGAGACACCAAAGGGTGTGAACAGTTGGGGTGGTGAGATGCACATGTGCATGTATATATAGGTAGCATTAGCTTGGTTCTTGTCCATTCTTTTTTTACTGGCACTGGTGTGTCATTATAAATCTGTTTGGGATAGTGGTGGTAGAAGTGGTTTTTGTTTCTGATAGACTTTTTTTATGTTAGACTTTCATGATGTGATTTATATTTGGGATAAGATAAGCGATAAAAAAGTAGTTTCAAACCTTGAAATTTTGAGGAGTGGCTTCACAAAAAAGTAAACCTTAAAACCCATCACATAAAAAAGTTTTGTCAAACACCCAAAAAACAAAGTTTTCACATCTGATGGATTTTTTTTAGTTTCTAATGGACTTATTTCAGCTTTTAATGTTATCCCAAACAAACCAATTGAAGTAATTTATATTCGAGGCATTTGCACATAAATTCAAATTTAAGATTTTGTGTTTAAAGAGTTAAAGCTCATTTCACTAAGACCAACATCCTCTAATAGTAGAGGCTTCAATCTACATCTGATCTTTAGTTTGTCAATGATTATTTTCCTATTACGATCTCAAAATAACAAAAATATTTAGAGGGGAAAGATACATATATGGAAAAACCCTAATGGTCTAATTAATTAATTCTTTATATTGTATATCATATGCCTATACTATTCATAAGTCTATAATTTAGATCCTATATCAAACTATTTAAGATATCGAGAGTGGTATTGAAAAAATATTTCAAAATGTTATATATAACTTAACCCTAAAATAAAACACAACCCTTTTTTCTAAAAAAAGACATATACTTTAAAACCAAGGGAGTATAAAATAATGGTACATCGTTTAAGTACCCTAGATAATTAAAGGAATCAAAAGGTGACAAAACCTTTGATTGGCCGTGATATTCATGAAAATTGTACGTCTTGTATAGTCAAAGCTTTGCACCAAACTAACGTGAGTGCCCTACATGCATAATTATATAATACCGATATTAAGGTATAGAAGTGTAATTAATGAAGTAGGTTGGTTGATACGACGTTTATGTGGAAGCAAGAAACGTTGGTATATTACTAGGTTTGTCCCATTTATCTTAGCAAATCAACAACATCAAATCTGAATTGTCCAATTTTATTTGAACAAATATTTTTTGGTTAATTTTGATATTAAAATTTCATTATTATTATTATTATTATTTTAAAAGAATTATGATGTACCAACTTAGGTTTTAATTACTAAGGGTTTTAACTATTTTAGCATAAGGCTTTCAGTTTGAATTCGTGCTAATATGTTACATCCAATTGGGTTTGACAAATGCTTGATTCTAACCCAATTAGATATGCATATTAAAAATTAGGATTTTATTTTCATTTTAAACTTACTAAAATAAAATAAAGTTTTAAATCTTAAAAATCAGCACGAAATTCAAGTTAATTAATGAGGTTTATCACTTAACATCAAAGATCTCTTTTGGGCTTCCATGCCTATGTTATTTATACCTACATATGCACTGCAAATGAAATGAAAAAAATAATAATAATAAAAAATAACTCGTGTTTACATAAAAAATACTGAAAATTAAATTGGAAATATAATATTATTAAAAAAATATTGTACTTATTTTCCATATGTAATGTT
Source organism: Acacia acuminata (assembly GCA_019022655.1). Taxonomy (NCBI): domain Eukaryota; kingdom Viridiplantae; phylum Streptophyta; class Magnoliopsida; order Fabales; family Fabaceae; genus Acacia; species Acacia acuminata. Next base: position 1,947,366 of record JAFJYI010000028.1, on the reverse strand, counting down.
ACATTAAATTTAAATTGAGTTTATAACGAATAGGGATTGGGTATAATAAACCGCGTTGATTTTTTTAACACGGTGTTCAAGAAAGATGTCTATGTTTAATGTCATATCTTATCTCACATAGCTGTCTCCAATAAAACAACACAGATACGTGAAAATATTGAATTGACCTTACTATATATTTTATTTTTTCGTAATAATAATAATAATATTTATGTGAATAATTATATGAAAATATTTTCTTTCAATAGTACTGTTTGATTCTATTTAAAATGAAAAATAAATACTACTACTCTGGTTCTATTAATAAGTATATTTTGATAAAAAAATTTGGTTTTATTTATAAGTTCAATTTCATATAATAAATGAGATTATGATAATTTTACACATATTAATTGTATTCATGAAATATAAAAAAAAAATAATTAAAAAATACTCAATCATAAATGGGATAAAATTAAAAATTTATCGTATAATTACTAAGTTAACTAATTTTTTAATATATAAGATTTAATCAAAATAAAATTATAAATACCAACGTAGTGATACAATCAAGTCAAGCAATCAAGTGAAGAAATAGAAGTTGTAACAGAGGAATGTGAAATAGAAGCAATCAAGTGAATAATTAATGGCACCTACCATTGCCGTTTTGACCTTTCTGACATGGACAATGAGCTGGCAATGTGTGACCTTTCCTTTAGTTGAAGGGTCTTTTTCTCTTGTGGCCCAAAAAAAAGGACCTTTTATACATTTATTTATTTATTTATTTTAATAATAAGGTAAATGAAAAAAGGTCACGTTATGATCCCTCTCGACGACCACGTGCTTGAGTCGTGACTACCATGCCAGCTATCCGCTGACAGATCTGTCCTCGCGTCACGTGCGTCTGTGTCGTTCTCGAAAGGTTCATTAATAATTTAAAAAACAAGTATTACCAAAATGTAAATAAAAACTATACTTTTTCTTTTACTGAGATAAAATATCAGTAACTTTCACCGTCATTGATTTCCTTATCACTACTTTATTAGAAGAAAAAAACTCAAGTGTTGATCTGACTCTTAATCATGTTTGACAACTCAAATACTTTTTATGGTCCTTATTATTTCTTTCAGTTTTATTATAAGACATCAACTATTAATATATTTAATTTTTTTTATAAATCACTTATTTATTTTAAAGTATATTTTTTTATGTATGTCCATAATTAATAAGTGTACTTAGGTGAAAATAATAATTAATATAATATTAGAGTTTAGTATAATTAGTATGAATAATATTAGAAGTTACTTAAATTGTAAGACAACTTTATTAACTCTAACTACTTTTATTGGTTTGCAGAAATTATTAATTGGTGCCTTATAATAAGGATCAGAAGAGTATAAGGCACCACCATCAAGTAACAATTCACATAAACCAATAAAAACAGTTAAAGTCAATAAAGTTGTCTTACAATTTAAATAATTTTCAATTTTACATCTACTAGTTACACTAAACTTTAATATTATATTATTATTACTCTTACCCACTACTCATATTAATTATGGGCATACATGGAAAAAAAATAATTAATGCCCATTAGAAACAAGCAAGTGCCTTATAAAAATGACCAAATACACATACATATATATTTATAAGGGTTAAGGTGCATTTTTGCCCTTAAAATATGCGCCCAGGAGCAATTTTGCCCCAAGTTTCAAGCGTAGCAATGTTGCCCACGAAGTTTCAAAATAGAGCAATGTTGCCCTCCGCTAAAAACCCTAACGACAAAGGGTTTTTAATGGAGGGGCAACATTACTCCGCTTTTAAAAAATTGCCCTAAAAAGTTTAGCGTTAGGGTTTTTAAAAATGGGGCAAAAAAACTCTAACGTTAACGTTAGGTTTTTAACGGAGGGGGCAACATTGCTCCGTTTTGAAACTTCAAGGGGCAACATTGTTACTCCAAAAATTTAGGGGTAAAATTGCTTCTTAGACATACTTTAAGGAAAAAAATACACCTTAACCCTATTTATAAATTACCTATCAATAAACATCTCGCATTGGTAAAGGTATTTGAACAATTAAACTTACAAGATATGAATCAACTCCTTATCAACTAAACTAATACTCTCTCTTATTTTTATTATAAGGTATCAATTAATAAGTGTATTTAGTCTTTTTTTAATAAGACACTTATTTGTTCCTAAGGAGAATTTCCATATATGCCCCTAATTAATAAGGGTAATAGGTGAGAGTAATAATTAATATAATATTAGAATTTAGTGCAATTAGTAGAGGTAATATTGGAAGTTCTTTAAATTATAGGACAACTTTTTTGACTTTAATTGATTTTATTTATTTATAAGAATTGTTAATTAATGCCTTATAATAAAGATCGGGGAGTATTAATTGTCTTCTTTTTCCTTTATTCAAGATATCCGATATATTATTTTACTCATTTTGGCCATGCATGCCCCTTGCATGGGATGCAAGCTAATTATAATGTAACCTATTAGTTTATAGGTGAATTTTAGAAAAAAGTAATCAATTGATTCGTTCTTTTTTTTCTTCTTTTTTTATTTGAGTATAACTCAACCCTTAAATTTTAATTCAATGCAACTTAATTTCTGCAATTTTATTTATTTAAAAGTTTAGTCCCTAAGTTTAATTTAATGCAACTCAATGTCTATAAAGAAACATGTAATTTTATTTTCTAAAATAAATTATTAATAGTTAAAATTATAAGATTTGATATGCATTTAATCAAAATTAAGTGATTGGATTGCAACCGATTTATAATAATAGAGACTAAGCGGTATTAAGTTAAAATTCAGAGATTAAGTTCTAACTATAGCTATAAGGACTAGATGATTAATTTTTCCTTAATTTTAATATTTATATCAACATATGAATTATAAATAATTGTGCCTATCAAGATAAAATAAACAAGTTAACAAATTATATTATTTACAAATCTGGGGCAGCATTGGCATGACTTATTCTCCAAAATTCTTAAAATATTCAAACTCCATTAATATATGGACGCCTCACTAATTTTTTTTTTTTAAAAAAAAAAGAAAATTGATAAAGTTTCTTTAAACCGAAATAATCAAACAAAATTATGGGTCACTATTCATCCACGACTCATCTTTTTAACCTTTATATTACGTGAAAAATGTTTTCTAAACAATACAAAATATATCTAAAACATATGAGGAGCATTTCTCGATCATTTTCTTTTTAGTAAATATTTTTCTATGTTCCAAACATTATACTAGTGTTTAAACCTTTGTCATTACTCAAATCTCACATTACCCTTATGTGACATGAACTAGTATAAATTATTTTTTGATATTTTTCATATAGGTGCACAAGGGGATTTATTTTTGTTCATGAGAAAATTGTATTGTGTATAAAACTAAAATAAAAATGCATGATAGTTAAATGGAAGGGAGTTCTTGTAAATACGCGTTTTGCATTTACGCAAATTCAAATATAAAATGTGATGTGCAAGTGATCATAATTCCTTTTCCTAGAATCAACGTGAACATTCGTTTAATTAAAAGTAATTAATTTGTTGATAACCAGCTGGCCAAGTGATAAACAAAAATACCTCACTTTGCAGAGATACCGGGCTTAAGTCTAGCATTGACATATTTGTATCCGTGTATTTATAATGATTGTCATTTAAAAAAGGAATTAATGTAATTGTATTAATACTTGTTTGTTGTCTTTAATATGAAATCCATTTGACTAATTTGAGAAGAATACGGAAATTAAATACTCCATTTGCTCTTAAATATAAACATAATTGACTTTTTTTTTAAAAAAGATTAAGGAAGTTAAATAAGTTATTTAATTATATAATATGTTGTGTATTCTTATATTATACTATACTACTCTATTATAAGTCCATAACAAGTTTGGTCCTTTTTAAAAAGACCAAATCATTAATTATTTGTTTCCATATCTGCAATTAATGAGGGTATTGTGTGAGAGTAATAATTAATATAATATTAGAGTTTAGTGTAATTAGTAGGGGTAATATTGGAAGTTACTTAAATTATAGGGTAACTTTATTGAATTTAACTGTTTTTATTGATTTGTGAAAAAGTTAACTCAATGATTATGATGTAACTTTTCAACTTTTCCCTCATGTTGATTCAATATTTTTCAAATGTTTCTTCTCTCTCTATCTTAATGAGTACAATTAATATAGGCAAAATTACCACAATCTCATTTATTATATGAAACTGGACTTATAAATATGACCAAAATTTTTGGTCAAAATGGATTTATAAATAAAATCAGAGTAGTATCAATTTATAAGTTACACAAAATAGTTTTTTAAAAATGACAAATATAAATATTTTAAATTAATTTAATTAGTTTTCTTAATATTTTTAAAAAAAAAAAAAGTAACTTTATCTTCAATTTTGGACCAGTGGAGTACATTATTCTAAAATATTTATATTTATCATTTTTCTCTAAAATAATTTTACTAACTTACAAAGTGATATATAAACTAATAATATAATATTTCATAATCTAACATTTTTAAAATAGTAAGGTTGACATCTTGAGCAAAAAAAAAAAAGTGGATGACAGTAAGGTTGACATCACATGGGTAATTTGTAGTGATGTCGGTCGGATGAACTAGAGTAAAGAACCTTGGTTAAGTAACTAACTAGAGAGGTTAAAAGGGGGGAGTGGATGACAGTTAGCAAAGTCGTTGGTTGTTAACAGATGGGATGGGGGGGTCGCAGGCAGAAGCACGTGGTGTCGACGTGGTTAATGACAGGCACGTTGAGGTCCAATTTTATTTTATTTTTTGTGTGAAAAAGGAAATCCAAAATTCACATGAAAAGCGCATTTGAATTCAGAGCACCGCGGGTTTGCTTCATCCACGATAGCATCGTTTTTCTAACATTTTCATTATTAATTTTTCATTTAATTTATAGCTTGATATACGATGTTATTGTTAGGTAAAACAGTTTCCCATTCAATATTTATACATCATGCATGGATGTTAAATTTTTCATTTTTAGTATAGTTTTGAATTAGGATGTAGGGATTTTTTTTTTTTATATGACAAAAGAGATTTATGACCAAAAAAATTAATAAAGATGAAAGAAAAAAGATATTGTTGTTTTATATTTATTAATCAAAACAAATATTTAACTAACTCGTAGATTTAGGAATAGAGAAAAAGTGTATGACTATGAAGTCTCATACATTGTCCCAAATCCCAATGTTCATAGGATAAAGTTTATTATTCATTACTTATAAATAAAATTGGTTTTATAAATTTTGAAATATATAGGACAGGAGTATTAATTATCTTAAGTTTTTGTAACATTTATTTAATTAAATTTATGTAAGACTCAATGTGTTATCTTAAGTAGGGTTTAATGTGTAATTTTACTCTGAAAATAACCACACAAAAATGCTAAATAACGTGTTGTAATTTAGATATAACCTGAAATATAATGAATGAAATGTGAAAAACGTAGATAGTCTATCAAATGTCAAATAGCCTCTTCAAATAAAGTCTACACTGCGTCTTGTCTTAAAAAAGCTGTAAGTTCAATCAAGATTAGAACCAGACAAGAATAAGGTAATAATCTAATCAACCCATGTGCATTGTACTTACCTTCGTAGAAAAAAGAAATTATATTGAGAGAAAAGCCGTGAAAAACTCCAGTCCTTCAATTTTCCCATTTTATTTGTTCCACAATAATGTCACACTCGAACTCAATGGTTCATTTGCGTGATAATGTGAGCAATATCAAACACTAAGTGTCCATTTGGGGTTCGATTTGTCTCATTATTTTTTTTCTCATAATTTCTTATTAGCTTGAAATCTTAACCGTACATTCAATCTAACAGTTTAGACAAAGCCACATTATCCAGCCAGCGCTGAGTGTGGATACTGTATGATGGTAAGAACAATTAAAAGACAGACTGGCTTTCCTCCTCTAACTTTACTGTCTGCTACCATCCTTTTCCACAAAACTGAGTTGTTTTGGTGTAAAATAGAGCAGTTAGTGCCTTTCTTTAAAAAAAAAAAAAAGAGTACTGACGGCCGATGGGTATTAAAATAATATTTCAAGATACTTAACCGATACTAAAAAAATATTTCATAATCGTGAAAAATTATTTTAGAATCTTCAGAAAATATTTCAAAGTATTGATTGTTACTAAAAAGATACTTGAGGATACTAACTGGTACTGAAAAAATACTTTATGATTTTGGAAAATTATTTTAGGATCTTGAAAATATTTCAAGGCATTAAATTGTATTAAAATGATACTTCACGATACTAATTGTACTGAAAAAATACTTAATGATCTTGAAAAATTATTTTAGGATCTTAAAAAAAAAATCCTGTAATATATTTTTAGTATCGGTCAAGACTCTGAAATATTTTTCAAGATCCTAAAATAATTTTTCAAGATCATAAAATATTTTTTCAGTACCGATTAGTATCCTAAAGTATCTTTTTAGTATCTATCAGTACCTTAAAATATTAAAAACAAAAAAAAAGTCTCAGCATTTGCGCTAGTTGAAGCATTTGAGGGTCAGTCTGGTCTATGTTTAATAACCTTCCATTTTACTCTCTATGAAGACAGTGCAATTGCTAAATATTGTCTCATTTTTAAGTGATTCGTGCGGTTTTACATAATGTTGCTATCAAAGAAAAGAGGTTGGCTAATCATTTTGAAATATCATAGCGGTTGACATAAAATTTGAACTTGTGTTGAATAAAAGTTTCGTCTTCTTCATCTAAACTGTTCGATATACTATGGTTTTCCATAATCTTTATAATGTTAATGTTGCATAATTGGTGTGGGTCAGTGAAGGTGCTATGCTACACATATGTGATATTGAAATTGTGATGTCTAGAACAATTATATAACAGGATGTAATAGTACTCCAATACTGCTCACATCAAATATCATAAATGAATGGAATGCATAATATATTTTTTAAGAAAAAGTTAAAAGAGGCCAAGAAAAATCCATATGGCAAATTAAATGAACCTTAAAAATATTATAACATCATATTCTATTACAAATTATAGGGTTAAGGTTGATTTAACACTCTAAAATATTTTTTTTAGTTGCATCTAACCGTCTAATGTATTTTGTAATGTAATTTTACATTTAAAGTATCAATTTTTTCAGGAGCACTTTTATTCTTTTTTTTTTTTTTTTAAATTGTCGTTAAAGAAAGTATATTCAACATCTTAAAGTAATTTTGGTATTTTTTTTTAGGGTGCTGGATGTAGGAGAAGATCCTCTTCTTTTCCCCCTATTTATCGTCTTATTACAATTAAAAATATTTTTATAAAACTAAATTTACACTATTCAAATTTTGATCTTATCAATAAATTTTTTATAAAAAAAAAAAAAGAAAGAGGAGGGAAGATGATGAAAATGAAACAGAAGAAGTTTTTCTCACATCCAAAAAAATAATTTAAGGTGTTAGATAAATCTCAAATATTTTAGGGTGCTATCCGTCCGTAAAAAAATGATTGAGAATATAATGTTGGACGTACATGAATAAAAAAAATACTTAGTGTCTACTTGGGAAACAATAAAATGATAGTTTCAGAAATTATTTTTTGTAAACCGAGATAAAACTCTTTTTATATACATGATTATCTTGTAAATCATAGAAACAATTCTAAAAAAAATTATTACTTCTCTAGCTAAAATAAATTGACATTTAAGGGCTCTAAAACAACTCCACCGTTAAATTATATTCATAATTAACACTCATAAATAATGCAACTCTTTATTTATTTTGGTAATTGAGAATGTAATTGTAATGTAAGAAATGAAGGCGATTAATTTGAGAGGTATTTGTAAAGTGATTTAAAAAATTTCCTAAAAATTAAAGACGGAGAGGGTGATGAGGACAGCACTTGGAGGTGGGGTGGGAAACTTGACTGATTTCTAAGCAGTTGGGTCAAAGTCAAACAACGCGAGAGACAAAATTGCCGTGTCTTTGGCAACGCCCCTATTTGCTTCCTCTCCGCTGACCTACCTTCTCCACTTGTCTCTTTCATACTCTTCCATTTTAGTACTCTCTTCGATCCTAATTATAAAATTTAATTGATTTTTTTTTAAAAAAATAAAAAAACTAATTAAATTACTTTAGAGGATTTTTTCTTCAAACTAATTAAATAAATTAATATATAATCTAAAAAAACACAATATATGAATTGGTTAAGATCATTTACTTCCTTAAAAAAAATCAACTAGGTCTTATAATTAAGACAGGAAGTAGTAAAAAACAACCGGGAAAAAAACATCGTACTGCCCTTACTTCTAGTTAAGAAAAAAACTCATACTCCCTTGAGGTACAATACATGTGCATGGAGATAATGTTTGGAAGCTCATTTTTGGCTGTGGACGGCGCTAGAAAATATCAAAACTTTTGTTTGATTATTCACTCTTGGCAAATTGCACACGTTAACCTAAGGAGAAACAAAAGTCTTATTATATAGAGATGGTAGACTATCCTTTTCGTTGCGGTCATGTGGAGGACTTTTTTTTATATGAATATTTGGTATCTTGAACCTACCTCCTTTTAATTTAAAGGATTTATTGAGGTCCAAACTAATCTAGATCGAGCGGTGTATGATTACAAGGATGAAAAGGTCTACCAATAAACGTTGCTGCATTCTTAGAACTTGAAACCTCTACTTATATAGGGACTTAATGCATCTAATCCAGTACTGTTTGCATGCAATTCAGCGGTGGAAATCTACGTTGTCCCCTGACCTATGGCATGTCTTCTCTTCTCTTGAAGGAGTGACATGGGTCAAATGGAATCTACAGCATGAAGCAGGATGAACCTTCAATAAAAAAGCCCTTGGGAAATTTTTTTTTGCATAGTGCATCCGGTATTTCAAGGGAAATCTTTTGGGTCAACTACTCATCTGTCAAGATCGGGTTGACCATGGATACCACCTACACACGTGTTCCCACGTCAACTCAAAACCGTGGTTTGACTCCGAGGATATTGTTTGACTCCAACGATACTAGGAACAATAGTAATGTGTATGACAACCTATTCCGTGCCTGTGGGGATTTGGATATGATGTGTAAGTCCTCCCTATGCTTGAATGCTTATACAAGAGGTGGAGATGCAAATAATCCGTCTGGTGAGCATATAAACTTAGAAGTGGATGGCTCGGTTTTGCGGGATGGTAGGAGTGGCTGTGAAGGGCTCCTTCGGGATAATGATGATTTAGCTGCAAACTTACGAATCCTTGGTTTCATTCATGGGATCCAGTTATGTTGTAATAAAATAAGTTTTCAAAAAACAAGATCATGTAATAAAATTTATTTATTTTTAACATAAAAGTAAAATTTATTATACCCGTAACCCTTTCTTTGCGTCCGTAATATAATCTGTAATTTTATTGACTTTGATTTTATTTATATCAATTTGACAAATTATTTTACAAATTAACAAATTAGGAGTATATAGACAAATACTGATAATTGACAATACTATACAGACTCAACAAAAAAACTATAGGGACATTATTAAAAATAAGATTAAATTTAGAGACTTACAAATTAATTTTTTTGTTTTTTTCCTGCTTGTTATGTGCACCTGTTCTTTGGGAAAATTCTTCTAAAAGGCAGCTAAATTACTAAAATTTTAAATCAGGTCATTAAATTTAATAAATGCTAAGTTAGGCCCCATATATCCTAAAATATGATTTTAGAATTAGAAAATTTTACTTGACTATCCCTCATTTAATTCTCTCCCTTATCACTACTTCTCCCTCCAAACTGTAGCCATACCATGGGCATCCTCATCAAGAACCCAGCTCATCTCCTCACCGCAGATATTATAAAACTGGGATTCAAAGTGCTCATTTAATTTGGTCCTATTTAGAGAGCAGAGATCAGGGAGAACTTTTTAGTCTTATTCATAAGTCAGGTTATTAAATTTTTCATATAAACTATAATTTTACTATTCATTTATCATTTTGTTGATTTTTTTCATACATAGAGTATAATGTAAATTAAATAGGGATAAAGTTCAAAAGATGTGGCTACATTGCCATGAACTATGGCTATAGTTTGGGAAAGAGGTAGTGATTAGGGGGAGGGAATTATTAATTGAGGGGTAAAGTAAAATTATCCAATATTCAAATCCCATTTTAGAATATTTGACCATATTTAGAATTTGTTAAATTTAATGATCTAATTTAAAATTTAAGTAATTCAACTGTCTTTCAAATAAATTTTTCCCTGTTCTTTTGAATAACTGATTCATTTGTTCATTAAAATTAATTATCTACGTTAGATTTGGAGCCTAACTTGACTCAACTATTCATTCATTCCTAAACATAAGATATATTTACTTAATTTGATTAGATTAAGAAAGTTAGTTAAATATTATGACATATGTTTTCTAAAATATCATTGTTATCATCCTTAATTCCTTCTTCTCTTTAATTTTTGTTAAGGGAGCATCAATAATGGTAAAATTAGGAAAAGATTGATAAATATGAAAAATATGTTTTACACTTAAGATCAAGATCAACTCCCCAAATATATCTTACATTAAGCATTGGAGGTAGTACAAATTAGTCCAAGTTAATGTGATGACTTTTGGATACACTAAAAATGGGTTAAGAAAATCTTCTATTGAACCAACATTACTCCAATAATGCCAATCTTACCAAATGGTTGTATCAATATTTTATTTTTATAGAATATAAAACATTTAAAGTCAATCTACTAGCTATGAAGAATATGACTTATCTTCATATAAATACACAAGTCTCAAGTTTGATTGGATAAATACATATTTTGTTATTTTTATTTACTAATATTTATTAATTGAATGGATATGAAATGTATAGATATTTTTAGAATATAAACTGGGATTCAAAGTGCTCATTTGGCCCTATTTATAGAGCGATCAGGGAGAACTTTTTAGTCTTATTCATAAGTCGCGTTATTAAAGTTTTCATATAAACTATAATTTTACCATTCATTTATCATTTTGTCGATTTTGTTCATGCATAGAGTATAATGTAAATTAAATAGGGATAAAGTTAAAATGTTGTTGAATTTTAAGGCAGAGGTAGATGATGAAATTTAAGATTTTCCTTGGTCTATATAAAAGATATAAAAGTGACTCTCTTTTTTTTTGCCAACATAAAAGTGACTTATAAATAGACTAGAGAAATATAAATACAACGCCAAGTGTACATTAATCAATGCCCTTTGTTGAAGGAGTTAAAATTAAGAAAAATAAAAGAAAACATAATTCAAGGATAAAAAAATACTATGAAGTGTTTATTGATTAATTATAGTATTTATTTATGTTTTATCATCAACGTATCTTGAAGCTATTAGATTAAGATTCAAAAAAATATTAAGAATTACTAATATGTTAAAATATAAAGGGTTAAGGTACATCCAAAATTCTAAAGTATTTTTCTAGATGTATTAAGTATCCTAAAATATTTTGTAATTTTGTAATGCATCTACATACTAAAACATTGTTTTTGGAGCGTCGTGCACTTTAAAGTATTTTTTTGTGCATATAGAACCAAGGCACAAAAATACTTTATGATGCTAAAAACACCTAAACAAAAGCTTCAAGATATTGGATACACCACAAAATGCTTTGTGGTATTGGATGTCCTTATCCCAGATATAAATAATATAAGAATTTTGATATATTATAATATTAACACTACTACAAAAAAAGGCTTTAAGACCACCTTGTTTAGACCGCATTATAGAGGATTACGTGTAAAACATATGACCAGTGACAGTTTTGTAAATATAAAAAAAATTTTAGACCGGATTATAGAGAATTAGGTCTAAAAAATATGACCGGTAGCAATTTCATAAATATATAAATAACTTTTTAGACCAGATTATAGAGCATCGTCTAAAAAGTATGATCTATGATAGTTTTATAAATATAAGAAAAGTCTTACTTTTAAGATCGGATATTTAAAAAGTCTACTTTGAAAACTGGATATTTAAAAGTACGGTTTAAAAAATCTAAAAGATGAATATTCTATTTTCTCGTGCTGAAAATTGAATTTCACTCTCTCAACCTTTCTTCGACCTTGTAAATCTCACCTTACACTCTCTTCAACCTCATCTTAAGACTTGGCTCACAAATTTTTTGACGGTGCGAAAATTGCTCTCACCTTCTATGTTCACACCTTACACCATTATATATTTTTCTCTCATAATTTGCCGGATTGGTTGAAAGTGGAACGTGCAAAACAACTTAGGAAGATGATCTGCCACAAGGTGGCCTTAGCACATGATGTTTTGTACCATATGCTGGCTTCTCTGAAAAATCGGTGCAAAAAGGTGTTTGAGGGCATTTATGAGTAGCCTAAAATAGTTGCTCACTGATGTGGGAGTAGAAAATGGACACCTTCACCATAAGATATTTTAGATACCAGACATATTAGAAGTGAAATGGTTCCCCGGCCCGCCCTAGGATTTTTGCATGTGGATGTGGATGGCTCCTATAATGCTAAAGGCTACCCGGCCAAAAAACAAACATTGTAGCTTGTGGCATTAAATATTTTTATGTATACCCATAATTAAAAAGGGGAGAGTGATTAGAGATCATCAAAGCAATTAGATATGTGGATTTAAATAATATCAAATAACCTTGAAAATACAAATAAATAATAACGATAATTATAAATCAAAACAATATGTAAGATGATTAGGTTTATTACCCTCATAGCCCAACAAACATTATCTTTACAGAAGATAAAATTAGCAGAAATTCATGCTATCCATAGGGCCTTCTACTTTGCAAGAAATTAGAGCTAAGTAGGATTAAGCTTTATACTGATTATTTGGTAGCTATGCATATGCTCTTGATTAATCGTGGACATGTATATCCTTTGCATAATGACACTCAAGAAGTAAGATCCCTTATCCTATCAAATTGGGATCTTGAGATTATTCATATGTATAGGAAAAACTAAGATATATAGACTATCGAGCCCAAATGGCTTATAAGAACAATAAGGATTTTGATGTCTTACTAACACAACATTTTGTTTGTTTGAAGCTATTTAAACTAGAATACGGTGAAATCTCTTATAATCACAATAGTATTGTCTAATTAGTAAATTCTTTATATCCTCAAACTACTTGCTTGCCGTTTAAATTATTAAAAAAAAAAATCCGAAGATATCATAATACTATTGATACTTTTATTGGTGAATTGAGAAAAAAATCAAATGGTTGAGATTTAATTTGGGACTTGGTTGTAATAGATATGAGCAAATGGACCTAACTCTTTATATATATATATATATATACACCTGTGTGTGTACACTCACTATCTATTAATATATTAATAGATCAAATTATGTGATATAACAATTTAAAATTAATAAAATATTAAGACATAGATCTTGGAGGAGCAAATATTGCATTTTGTTTTTATAAATGAGACATATGGTCAAGTGGCGGTCACGTAGACTAAACACTAGCATATGGCATTAATTACCACATGCATCACTTCGCACCAAATCTTATAGACCTTGTTAGGCCATGTTTCTTTGTTTCCATTGTATCCTTAAATAGGAATTTTTCCTTCTTCTTGTATATCATGTGTTTTTCTGAAAAAATAAATAAATTTAATTATTCATAATTTGTAAGACATACATACATATATCATTATAGATTTTATATTTTAGATTGACATTAATATTATAATTTATATTAGAAGTATTAAATGATGTTATTGTTAGGCTTTGCATCTAAAAAATATGAAATTATTGTTTTGAAAAAAATACAATTAATTATAATTAATTTTCAAAAAATCACTTGTAATTTTTTATTTCCTAAATAAATTTTAGTGAAATACAGTCAATTTATAATTCTTTTAAAAATAAAAAATATTTAATCATCCCATAATGAGTTTATGTTTCTTTGCTTAATAGAGATCAAATAATTACAATACATATATTTCAAATAACAAAAACATATATTTTCTTGAAAGAGAGTTTGATTACTTCTTATTCTTATAACTTATTATCATAAGTATATATATCCAACTTGAAACAAAACTCATATCATATATTTAACTTATACATCATAAATCATAATCAAAATGCTGCTTTTAAAAGTTTTAATAGTAATTTCAATCGTGATCTCAAACAAATATTTCATTTTTGTCAACTATTTTTATTTTTATTTTTTTAAAAAAAAGTTATTGATTGAATCCGGTTTAAATTTAATGTTCTCCTTTGGCCAAACATCAAGTAGTCTTGGACTAACTTGCCTCGATTAAATTGATTTCTTTTGGGATCTATGAACAATAATTTCAACCAGTCCAATATATAATACATGGATGATTTATTAAGACAAATTAAATCAAACAAAGGGTCAAAGATCTCTCAATTTTCTAAGCCGTTAGTAAACTAATTGTCATATTTTAATCAAATTTTCCATGCCCACATGCAATAATGAAGTTGTTAATCGTCATTTTAAATTAAAAATATCAATAAGCCATTGACTTTGACCAGAAATCCCGCATTCACATAGCATATCCCAAGAACCAGACGGTGGATTTGTTTTCTTTTGTTTTCTAACTAAATGATGGATGTTTGAAAGTATATAAATCACTCAAATTTGAATTGAATTGCTTTAATTGAAAAAATAAAACGAATAAATTTCCAAAAAATAGTTTCAAGCTAAGGCTCATTCAAAATTTGAGATATCATAAATAATATTTATTATATTATTGATTTTTTTTTTTTTTTTTTACATCAGAAGGATTTAAAATATTTCTCGAATTCCATGTCATCCTCATCATGATAATATTTATTATATTCTTTTTTTTACTATGAATATTTGTTATATTCTTCTTATTATGAAAATAATCATTTTGAGTGTTGTACCTCTATGAATTTTTCGATCCCAAGTCCCAACGCTTCTAAACATTTTTATTACCCTTTTTATTTCTAATATAAGGAATTCTTATGTGAAAATCCTCAAGTTTAATTCAATATATAAGATATTTGATGGAATACTAATTAAAATCAATATTTTTTAAACCAAATACCTCTAAGAATATACTGCATTCAATCCTTAACATGCAGCACGTTCTATAAGGTTTCCATAGTGTTATATATAAGACATTTTGCATAAAGGCGATAATATTAAATTCTCTTTTTCAAAAATGCTCTTATTATTTGAGTTGTAGAGATATGATATAATAATAAAAAATTTAAAAATAATCAAAACATGGCGATTTTTTTGACACAATAAGATATATGCCGATTTTAATTGGACGGTTATATTGAAAAGTATTGTTATTTTATGCAATCTCAACTACACAAACTACCTTTAACTATCTGTACTGTACTATCTTACAATAGTAACTACTTTCGTCCTTATTTACTTGTCTAGGTTTAAATTTTCATTATGTCCTTAAATACATGTCTTGTTTTAAATTTCAAGTTATAATTATTACTTCCTCCGGTTCTAAATATAAGATAAAGTTTATAATGTATAATATCGCACTCCCTCCATTCCTTACTACAAATCATATTTATCTAATTTAATTAGATTAAAAAAGTTAGTTAATCTGACATGTGCTTCATAAAATACCCTAGTAATTTTCTTTAACTCCCTCTTCTCCTTGATTATTGTGTAGGGAGAATCAATAGGGGCACATTATATATAAAAAGATTAACAAATATAAAAATTATGTCTTATATTTAGGACCAAGATTAAAACCCTAAATATATTTTATGTTAAAGATGGAGTACTTGTTTTCAATAGTACCCTTATTATTAGATGAAGGTGAAGGACTGAAGGAACAAAATGGAGGAAGTTCAAATTTTAAATAGTACTCATTTGCTTCTACTTATAAGGTAGAGAAGGAAGATTTTTTCCTATTTATAAATCACGTTAATAAAATTTTTTCTATTGTTCAGAGTTTGTACTCTTGGGTAAGGTATATATTAAATAGGGTTACATTTGAAAATTTATTAAATTTTGAGACAGTATTGATGAGAGTCAATGTTCTTCTTGAGACCCGTAAAACATAATGAAAGTGATTTAAAAATTAGGCCAGATGAGCACATTATATCATTAAATAGAGGGCAAAACTATAATAATAAAAAAAAATTTATTCATACATAGCATATAATATTTTGGGTTGTCTTGGTATGTCTTTTTTCTCAATGAGGAAAAGTAAATAGGAAATACTTCCTCCAATCCAATATATAAGATGTTATTAAATACTGTAATTTATATGAATCAATAAATGTTAGTTAAGTTATTTAATATGTCTTAAATTGATAAAATTTAACTATTTTACCCATATTAAAGAATGTGATTCTCAAATATGCATTTAATATCTATTATCTATCTTTCTCCTACAAAAGGTAAAAGTAAAAAACAATTATTAATCACCCAATAAAACCTCTTATATTTTTTGACGTAAAATTTCCTTTTAGAAGATATTTTGGGCCAAAGGAAGTACATTTAATTATAAAGCTATACTCCCACTAGTCTATAATATAACTCACTTGGATAATTAATAATTAATACCTATTTGCTAATTCCTGTAATTAATGTTTAAATGTGACTAATTGTATTTTTCTTTCTCCTTTGAAACCGAATTTAATATGTGTAAAGTTGAGAAAAATTCAATTTAAGATATATTTAATGAGCTAGCTATATCTTTTAGGTCTGATAAATTAGATGGAGCCACTTATATTTTAGACCAGAGAGTGTAATCCTTCACTACTCTTAATTAATTTGTATATATAATTAAAGGGGTTTACACTTCTCACGTTGCATTTGAAAGAAAAAGATTTCTACATATACATGAAATAGTGGGTCTCACATCTTTTTTATATATATTAAAAAAAAAAAAAAAAACTTAAGCGGAAATGGTGGGACCCACATCTTTTTGTATCTATGACATGAAGATACACTTCTCCTACAACATAAGAAGTATATTTCCCATAGTTAAAATTTTCTTATATTAAGGATGAAAAGGAATAAGAAATCACTCATCTCCTGTTAAAAACAAGTAATTAATGGGGTAAATTTTTTTTTTTTTTTAAAAAAAAAAACTAATTCTTTCTATCGGTGTGTTTTCAATGAATATTATAATCTTTTTCATAAAAAATGGTCAATGAATAATTTTTTTTATAAACACAATTATTCTTTTATCAGAGATAATCATATTTAATGCTTGGTCGAACATTAAATATATGTGCATTCAAGTTTTCGTTAGCTACATTATAAAAAACTAGCTCCTTTCGTTTGACCCAAACTATTTGGTAAGTACAATAAATATTTTTAAGGAAAAAGTATTTTGCAGATAGCTATATTTGGTCCGCTTTTTTAATTTTGCTATTTGTATATCTTTTTTCTTAATTAAATCTTTAACTTTGCTCTTCAAGTACAATTAATCTGCTAACATAGCAATGTCACAAGGGCTAACAGTGGTAACATAGCAAAATTAAAGTATTTGATTAAGAGAGAAAAATATACATCTTTTCATATTAAAAATTGAGGAAAAATATTGACACCTCTTAAGTGAATTTTCCTATTTATATATATATATATATATAACATTTTTTTTTTTTAAATTTTCCAATTGATTAAATTAAGGGGGGAGAGAGAGAATGGAAGCAAAGAAGAGGAGAAGGAAGGGTGCATGTGGGACCACGTGAGAGGGACATAAGGGCCGCAATGGAGCATGAGACCGCAAGACACGCGTGTGTGCCACCGCCACCTTCCTAAATCATTCACCTCCTCTTTCCCCACATTTACTGTGCCCCCATGTGACTCCTCCTCTTACATTTTTCTGCCGCTTTATTTTTTACAATTATCTTTATTATTATTTTTTTAAGAAATTAGAGGTGTCCTCTGCCGACAGCAGAGACTAATCCTCCTTCGCACTATAAGTCGTCCCGGCGTATTTGGTGCTAAAATAACCTTCTCCATTCACACCGCCTGATCGAACCCCGACTAGATGTTTAAAGGAACCCACGAACCAACCGAAAGGGCAGGCTTTGGTTTTTTTTACAATTATCTTTTAAAATGGAGTGAACATGTAAAAGTACATATAAGATTTTTTTAAAAGTGCATCTAGATTAAATATCTTTTATCCTAAAAGTAACTATAAAATTTTAAAATAAGTGCAAAAATATACATTAACCGTTAGTTTACCATTTATTTGAATTTTTTAAGGGTCAAGAGGCAAAAATACAAGTAACATTTTTTAAAAAGTGTGTCCAATCCAAATGACTTTTTAGAAATAAAAGTGTGCAAAAATACATAACCATTTATCTCAACCTCATTATTTTATCTCTACCTATTTTAAAAGTTCATAGTTACTTTTGCATTTTTTTAAAAAAAAAAGTATTTGATGTTTGCCGCATTTTTTAAAATATCTCACGTATACTTTTGTGCATTGGCTCTTTAAAAGATTACTTTCTTCTGTCAAAAAAAAAAACACAATTAATCTTTATATATCAAGAAAAATTGTTCATTTAATTATTTGTAAATTATGTAAATTTTCTAAAAATATTCCTCATATTCCTAGCTAATTTATTTTATAAACTATGTACACATATTACATACATTTGGGGAAAATAATAATTATGGGTGAAAAAATATTGAAATTTAGTTAGAACCAAATGAAGTTCCTTAACTAACACTTATATATCTGGATATTTAAAATCAGTGGCGGTATTCAATAAATCAATAGGTGGGAGTAAGTGAGTTTTGACCATTAGATAGAATCAATTCGTAAGTTTAAGTGAGTTTATTAGAATGATCACAAATTTATTAATAATTTGACTCGATTTTATAAATTAGAAACATAAAATTAATAAATTTAAAGAAATCAACTCACGAGTTTGATAATAACTCACTTTATTAGTACTAATACAAAGAATACCTATTAGTGTATTGAATACTCCCACCGATTTTAAATATACATAAATACAAGTGTTGATTAAGTAACTTCCTTTGGTTCTAACTGAATTTCAATATTTTTTTTAATCAAACTCGTGAGTTGGCTTTTTGAATTTACTGTTTTTACATTTCTAGTTCATAAATCATAAAAAAACTTCTAAAATGTTAAAACAACCATAGTTTATATCCCGGAGGATCAGAAGCCACACTTTGATAAGATGACAATATCTAATCACATAATTCAAGTCTTTCGCATGTCTACATATATGTACATACACTACCAAAAAAAAAAAGTTTTTTGCGGCGGAATTTTTCCTCGCAAAAGAGCAAATTTCCGTCGCAAAATTGATTTACGGCGGAAAAAATTCCGTAGCAAAAATCGCCCACGCAAACCTATTTTCGTCGCAAAAATGCATATTTTCGTCGCAAAATTTGGATTTAGCGGCGGAACACTTTTCCCTCGCAAATCTTGAAATTTGCGAGGGAAAACTCAATCCCTCACAAATTTTGTGAGGGAACAAGATCCCTCGCAAATTTTTCAAATTTTGCGAGGGAAGAGGTTTCCTCGCAACCTCGCAAAATTTAAATTCATTTTTTTAAAAAATAAAAATCAGAAAAAATAAAATAATTACATAAAAAATATTAAAAATTAGAAAATAAAAAGACTTTTATATCATAAAAATAAATTGTAACAATCATAAGAATTTACATTAGCAAAAATAAAATATTACAAATTATAATGTTTCGACCAAAATGAACTAAAAACAAGTCTAAACAAAATATTAGAAAATTGTGACAAAATTGTTTGCTTTTTCTTTCTTGCATTGGTCATACTACAACATAAAGAGGTTATTTTAAATGTATCCAAAGAACGCAAAGAATGTCAAACAATAATTGACAACGTTTGGTAGCATTTATGGGAAAAAGTAAAACATGAGGAAACAATAAATGAACCAGCAGAGTTCCTGTTAAAATCCACAGCTTGAGAAAATAATGTCTCCAAGCAGATGTGTATGATTGAAGTAAGAAAGCAAAAACCTTAAACAAATGATTGTATTGAAAACAAACTTATGAACTAACCCTCCTACCAACAACTTGAACTTCTCCATCTTTGTCACTTTATCTTCTTCTTTACTCGATAACAACACGTTCAAATAGTCTTAATTCCTTGCAATTCGTAGACAAAGCTTCATTATATTTTTCCCATCTTAAGATAAATTTAACAAATAAAGGAAAGACCTAAAACACCGTAATGTCTTCATCAAGTATCAAAACCATTGATAAAATCATAAAAACTTGCCTTTACTATAATCTTCATTTTGAAGGCTCACAATATCTAACATAATTGTTAAGAAACATGGGATCTAACACACTTTCCGGCCACCGATGGTGACTAACTTTTTGTTCAGAAATTAAAACTTCCGTGATAAAGTTTTATAATGATAAGAGGCTAGTTTAACACAGAAAAAAAAAATAAATATATCTCCAGCTAAAGTTGAGCATCCTGATACGCAAACAGAAGTCTCACAATTGAATTATACAGAATGTGTAGGTCATGTCCAATGTTACCACTAAATCCCCTAAATATCACCAACCATCTCATCAAATAAAAAAATCACAATGTCAAAAGAGTCACTTAAAAAATCCAACCCCGAACCAAGAAAGTAAGAAATCAAATAAAGTTTTAATTAACCCGATTCATGTTGACAACTCATGACCCATGAAACAACCTCATTGACATCCACACTTTCTAACTTTCCCCGAAGATCAAGGGTCGACAATCCCATGCCCCACTCTTCTTAGATGCTCCATCACCACAGATTCAAAGTCATCTTTCCTCTGAGAGCCCAGTAAGGAAAATGATAGAGGAAAAAGTAATAACACAAAAGACATGAAAATCTTAAGCATAAAGAAGAAGTAGTCAGCCACTCAAGATGACATCTTTCCTTCAGTTATAATACATAAATGGGAAGCTCACCTTTTCAGTGGCTAAAATATATTTAACATGTTCCTCAGTCACCAGCTCCCCCATCTTCCAAGCCACTGAAGAATGACAATAATAACACTCTTGTAACATACGATCTTTAATTAAACTCAACAAATTTAAAACAAAGCAAGAAACAGATTAATCATGCAGCCCACTAATAACATATACTAATTCTGATTTGTGGGTCTTATGACCCAACAAGCAGTGCTCAAAACCTTCCCTTTTGTCGTTGGCTACAGTCCCACGTCCTACCCATCTCCCAGTTCCATGTGTTCTTACAGATTAATCTCACACAAACACCCACACACACAACCATCACTTGCTGAACTAAACTATCTAATTAATCAACAAAAATTAATTCCAACTCCTTTAGAAATCAGAAATCAAAATCAATGGATGGGTTTTTCAAAACAAGAGGAATTTGATCGATATTGGTGTTGCTCAACTGGGATTGCATTTGAATGACAAAAATCATACGAAAATGAGATTCTAGGACTCATGGGATCCCCACAATTTCCGAGAAAAAACTCAAGAGCCATTGGAGTAAAACAATCGCTAAAATTTCAAAACTAAAGATTAAAGAAGAAGAATGTAGTAGCGGTGAGGGTAAAGTGACCTAGAAAGTATTTAATAGTGACAAGACTATATCGCACCAGTTCAAATCGCGAACGGCAACGAAGACCTGGCGAGGACAAGCATCAACGGAGCCCTAGTGAGGACAAGCAGCGACGGAGACACGGCGAGCCGAAGAGGGACGGAGAAAGAAGAGGGAGGAGGCAAAGACTGAAAGGGGCAGCGGCGGAGACCGGCTCGACGACGGCAGTGGAGAACGGACGGAGCGACCACGGCGACGGCGAGCGCAGAGGGAGGAGGTGAGCACGAGGGGAGGAGAGGAAGAGACCGAGTGTGTAAAATGAAAGAGGAAGGAAGGGGGATTATAAATGATTTTGCGAGGGAACATGACTTCCCTTGCAAAATTACTCTTATAAATTATTTTGCGAGGGAAAATAGCTTCCTCGCAAAATTAAATCTGCAATCTAGATAATATTATAGAGATATTTTGCGAGGGAAACCTAGTTCCCTCGCAAATTGGAAGAAAATTGCTCCCATTTTACGAGGGAACTTGGTTTCCGTCGCAAAATGGTCATACTTTGCGAGGGAAAAATTTTTCCCCCGCAAAAATGACCCTTTTGCGAGGGAACCCTTCTTCCTCGCAAAATTGCGAAAAAATTGGGGGAATTTCTCCCAATTCCCCCCAATTTTGCGAGGAACACTTCGCCAATTTGCGAGGAACGTTTGGTCCTCGCAAAATTGAGGGAAATTTTCCCCAATTTTTCGCAATGTATGCAAAATTTGCGAGGAACGATGATTCCCTCGTAAAATGTCGACAATTTTGCGAGGGAATCGGTTATCCCTCGCAAAATGCCACATTTTGCGAGGGAATATTTTATCCCTCGCAAAATTTTGACCATTTTGCGAGGGAATGCTGCGTCCCTCGCAAAATTTCGTAGAATTTGCGAGGAAAACTCAATTCCCTCGCAAAAATCATCTTTTTGCGAGGCAAATTGCCTAAAATTTGCGACGGAATTTTTTCCCTCGTAAATTCCGACGCAAATATGATATTTTTTTGTAGTGATAGTTTATATTTTTTTATGTGTTCAAACTTCTATTAGAGATATATTTTTTAAATTTTTTATATATTGTGTTTATTTGGATTTAAATTATATGATACTTTTTTTTACATACATGTTTTTTGTATCAAGTATTTCAAATTAATTAGTTTCCAATTTTACATTTAGAAATATTTGTCTATAACACTAGTATCATGAAAACTAATTAATTTGAAATACTAGGTGTAAAAAATATATTAGAAAACAGCATATAATTTAAATCTAAATATATAAAAAACTTAAAAAAATATACTCATACCTCTAAACAAATAAGAAACATAAACTATATGCATATAACACATATTATTATACGCTCATAATAAGCAATGCAGCGTAGCTATCTGTCATGCGTCTTCGTTGTCTCTCCTGTCTAAAGGTGTTTTTTTTATTATTATTTAAAAAAAAAAAAAAGAGAGAGAGAGAGAGCCTTGAGATTAAAAACAAGAAAAAGAGAGACATGAGTATTTTAATCAAAATATATAACTTAATGATGGATTAATTTTTTTTTTCAATTAATAGGATTTAAAATATTAATTTATTAAAATACTAACATATAATATATTTGATCAATATTTAATAAAATTGAAGTTTAAAATTGTTGAATCTTGAAAATATCAAACTTAACGGTTTTAACTTAATGACCTAACCTGCTTAACAAACTTAAGGGACTAAAATGATTTTGGTTAACAAATCATTTTTAGCACATCTAATATTTAACCATATATTTATGACACATTGACATGATTTACACTTATCAAGTAACCCGCATAATTTAAATTTATAAAATCTGGAATTTTCAAATTGAGGATCATAGTATTATTTAATTTTGGGATAAGTATCATTTCGACCAAGTTTTAGCTGGGGAGTACTGGGTACCTAAAAATTTTTTTGGAGTAGAATTACCCGGAAGTTAACAAAACGTAACAATTTCGCTCCTTGTTAATTTTGACTGTTAAGTTTAACTGATGTGCACACGTGGCATGTCATCTCATCAATCAAAATAGGGTTAAGTATCATTTTTGTCGTGGAAGTTTTCACTTAGGAGCAATGGGTATTCGAAAGTTTTGTTTAGGAGTAATTTTGCCTCGGAAGTTTATAAAACGTACCTCAATATTACATTTGACTATTAAATCAGTCAAAAAACATATATGTCATGCCACCTCATCATCCACAGCACATAGCCCAATATGACATAGCATCACACCTTGTCATCTCTTTTTTGTTGAAGGCATTATTGGTATTGAGGGCATCACTTAACCCAATACAGCAAATAGAAAGAAATAAATACGGAAATATATCAATCTTGTATTATTGAAGGAATTATTGGTATTTAGGGAATTAAAGGGATAAACAAACTCAATAAGATCAGACTGAACAATGCAGGAAATTTCATCTTTTTTGAGTTGCTGAAAGATATAGAGCTACGAATCGAGGGTGCAAAGGAAGAAGTCTACCTAGGAAAGGTCAAACTTGGAGTCGGAGAGAGAATCCTTAACACGTTGAGTTCAAAGCGGATGAATTTGTGACGTTAAACAGGTCAAAGGGACTAAAAAGTCTATCACAAAATTCAAAAGAAACATCACTTATAATCTAAGTAAATAACTACAAAATAAGATATGAATTATCTCAAAAATTGGTTCAGTAAGATAAATCAATAATGATAGTATTTACCTTTGTATAGATTGATCTATGATACCCTTCTTTAAATCACTGAAATTGCTACATTTAATAAACTTTGGGGGCAAAATTTCTCTTAAAAAAAATTATGCATACCCATTGCTCCTCATCTAAGATTTTCAGGGTAAAAATGATACTTAACTTTATTTTGATTGATGAGGTAGCAAACATTGGTGCCACGTATGCATATTAGTTAAACTTAACTGCTAAAATTAATAGAGAAAAATTGCTACATTTTATTAACTTTCAAGATAATTTTACTTCAAAAAAAACTTTCGAGTTCCTAGTACTCCTTAACTAAAACTTTTACGACAAAAATAATACTTATCCCATTAATTGTTGCAAACTTGCATCTGACGACAACGAACGTGCGAGGATGCAAAAATCCATTACCATCTCCTGTTTTCTCTGCAGTTCAGAGATAACATTAAAGACACAAAAGACCTGTTTTCCTTGTCGTATACTTTGACCAAAGAAATTATATTTTTTAAAAAATGAACAAGTTGTTCTCTTCCGCTACAAACTTAGCGACTAGACAGGATAATGTCGTTTCTCTATTATATATTTTTTAGGTGTGACAAGATTTTTTTGGTCCAACAAATAACCTACTTTGTTAACCTTGTTTCAAAACATTCAATAGTAAAATAATTATATATACACAATTAACATTTTTTACCAAAAAATAACATTCAATTCACAAAGAATAGTTTGTTTGAGCTTTTGAATAAAATAAGTATTTTTTATAAAAATTATACCCCACTAGTCCTTAATATAATATATATCTACATAATTTGATTAGATTAATGAAGTTAATTAATATGACATATATTTTTTAAAACACCCTAGTAATCTTCATTAATTCCCTCATCCTTTCTCCTCGTTAATATTGTTGAGGGAGAATTAATAGGGATAAATTAGAAAAGTTTGACAAATATGAAAACTTTATCTTATATTTAAGATAAATATCAACTCCTCAAATATATCATCAAATATATCATATATTAAACTCCAAAAACGACGTCGTTTTGGGAGTTAAGGGGATTAATGAAATGTGTTTTTGTATTTATTATTTGCATTTTACCAAAAGACCCTTCATTGATTCAACCAAAAACCAGCTCATTTAATTTAAATAACCTTACGAGTTGAACAAGCCATCATTGGAGGGAGTACGATTCAAGGAACCAGCTCAGTTAACCTGTTAGTTAAGTGAGTAGGGCTGTCAAACTCTCTCTCTCTCTCTCTCTATATATATATATATAATGCAACATCTAGTCCTTAATATAAGAGTTTGCTGACTGATTTAGGCAAACTGGGAAGATAGTTATATTAGTTATTTTAATAAATATATGTTAGTCTCATAAAATAGTTAT
The DNA here is from genome assembly GCA_019022655.1 of Acacia acuminata. Taxonomy (NCBI): domain Eukaryota; kingdom Viridiplantae; phylum Streptophyta; class Magnoliopsida; order Fabales; family Fabaceae; genus Acacia; species Acacia acuminata. The sequence continues at coordinate 1,921,705 of JAFJYI010000028.1, read as the reverse complement.
TTCATTTAACTTATTTGTATAACCCGTTTTCACAACTCTACCTAGAAACATGGCTAAACAAGAAATATAAATTTATATTACTTATATATATCTGATTACTTTTTTATTGTAGATATGACCGACCAATCTATCAATTAAATAAAATGGGGTGTATCAGTGTATGTATATTTTGTGGAGAACATACACAACGAGAAGGATTAGCAACATGAAACACAGAAGCAGATGATTCTTCATAAAGTTCTCATATATATATGGCAAGAAAATAGCACTAAATGACATACTATTCCTTGAAGTAATTAAGAATCTCTTTTAAGAGTCTTTTATTATTATTATAATATTCTTATAAATATTTTTTAAAAAAATCACAGAATAATTCATAAACAGGTCACGTAAGGGTGTTTCCTCAATTCTGGTGCTGAATCTTTTGTGTACAAAACACAGAATGGCCTTCTCAACAATTCCATGTTTTCTTGCTACCTTGTCTCTTCCTCTCTTCTCTTCCCTTTTTCCACTTATCCATCTCAACACTATTTTTCTTCCATCAATTTGAATATTTTAGATATGTTTAAAAAAGAAAATGACATGTAATGATCTGTATATGATAGGATTTTTATTTGTTGATGTACTACAAAAAATATTTTTTTCAAGTTTATTACGAACTCTTTAGTAATTTCTTTATTTAACAAAAGCTAATTAATTCGGCTCAAATTAGGAATTGGGAAATAATTAAGTATTGAACATTGCTCAAGAGAAATGAGTATTGAATAATCTAAAAAAAATGAGAAAGTGATGATACATAATACCTATTTGAAATATTTTATCAAAGATAGAATGATCACATAATCGATTATAGAATAAATTTCTAAACTATAAAAGAAGGAAAGTATGCTTTTAAATGAAATTTAAATTTAATATTTCAATATTTGTACATATTCAATACAATTTCATTTAATTAAACAAACTCGAATTGCAATAAATAAAAAAATCCAATATTATGCAATACGCGTATCATCAACATTCGGATAATATTTATTGTTTGTCTTTTTGTTAATTATTGATCATAAATCATCTAATTTATATGGGGTTTTTGTACCACTTGTAGATTAAGAAACTAATTAGTCAACTCTTTTAACCAAACCATTTTTTAAAAATAAGATATCTCGACATTATTGATAGATTCTTTTTTTAATATATCTTGCATGGTTTTCTAAAATCATATTATAATTTGATTAATTCAAATTGAATTAGACGGAATTATACACACACATTTATATATATGCACACACATGCAAATACACAAGTTTAAGTCTAAAATTAGAACCAATTGATCAAGAAGAATTGAATTAGTCATTAAACCCATTTGGTGGCAAATGATCGAAGAATCTAAAATTTAGTATCAAAATCAAACACGATTTGTTAATTGGAATTGGAAATTAATTATTTCATTTTTGGATAGATAAAAATAATATACATATACATATATATATATATATATATATCTCTCTCTCTCTCTCTCAATCAGAAAAAAATTTGACTTGTGTTCATCAACAAATAATTAGATACAATAATTATAAAATTAAAGGCGTAGCTCACTTGCCTAAGTTTCAAAATTTTATTCATGTTAAAATGTATGCTTTTGTTTTCTTCTAGGGTCTTAACACCACGTGAAGCAAATAATTTAATTTACATTTAAATTTATTAAGATCAGATCAATTCAAAGCTTCTGTCACTACAGATTAATTCGGACTTAAGCCAAATTAGATCCTAATTATAGTGACGTGTTCCCAACTTAGAGGATGTTTGAGATTTTAATTAAATTTTTTTTGGTCTCAATATTGCATGATTGCATTAATTATCTCTTATGCACACACATATTTTGTTATTCATTCTCGCTCTTATCCACTCTCTCTATGTTAATAAAGGGACTTCTAAAAATATAATATATTTTTTCATATTTATTGTTTTACCTTTTTTTTATTTACGTAAAATTTTTTTTTTGTATCTTATATATAAAATAGGAGGGAGTTTTTTTTTTTTTTTTTTTTTTTTTAGATATAAAGATCTCTTGATGTTATATATAAATTTGATTGGCGAGCCACTTGATTTTTGGGTACTTTTATCATTTTTTTAGATAAATACATTGTTTTGTTCCTTCCATAAAAATTCAACGAAATCAATTATGACAACCTTATAATTGTACAAAATTTGTCATGTGTTGTCTGATATATTTCTCAAGTACATAGTCAACAAAATTTTCATTAATTTCTTTATGCAAAGGACACATAAGGAAAAATTGATCTTCTACTTATTGAAGAGTAAATAATTTTAAAGGTTAAGCTATTACTTCTTTCACACTCAAAAAGTGTGGGAATATTCATGAAGAAACGAATTAAAATGTATCACGTGAAACACATTTATGTAACATGTGAAACACATGATCTGAGTAGTAAGTTTCATTAAACATTTATTCGTTAATTACACATTTTTGTAGCAATTAATTAATAAGGAGTCTATAATTTCAAGTGTTATAGCTTGCAAATTAAAGGGCATCATACGTACCTTCTCAATACATTTTTGTTATTGCAATTTCAATACTTTTGTCTTTTGGTGTGAGACTTGTTTTGCATCCAAAAGGTGTGAGATACTCATGAGAGATATGTAAAAGGTACCGTGTTATAAGGCATAAAATCTTATTTATTTGGTAGTTCTCTTGAATCAAATAATTTAGCTCACTATTTACTTCAATTGGTTGAGAGTTTAATGTGATTTTGTGATTTATTAGTCATATTTGTGCCATTTTGCTTATATTTTTGATGGGTTTCAATCATTTTTGTAAGTATATACTCCCTCTGATCCTTAATATAAGACATTTACCTGCTTTGATTAGATTAAGAAAGTTAGTTAAATTAGTTAATAAGTCATGTATTTTTTATAATCTTAGCTAGTTATTTTTCTTAATTCTCTCATTCCATCTCTTCATTGATTATAGTTAATGAAACATGAATAGGCAGGGTAAATTAGAAAAATATTAATTAATATGAAAAATATGTTTTATATTTATAACTAAGATCAACTCTTCACACTTGCTTTTAGCAGTATCCCATGAATTAAATGATTTAACTTAAGTTACTTTCAAATTGAGAGTTTCACTTGACAGCCTAATTTGAGTCATTTTTCTATCACTTTTGTCAGTTTCTTGATTGAAAGAAAAAATCAAATCTTGTTTGTTTGGGGCTAGTTATGAATCAAATAATTTAGCATACATATTATTTCAATTGGTTTAGAGTTTTACGTGATTGTTTGATGGGAAAAAGACAATGAAATATCTCATGAATTATCAATCCACAAAAGGTCACTTGATCATGCAAAAAGATGAGAATAGAGAGGGTAGGAATATGAGACTTTATAAATTTTGGCGTTTTTACAAAATTACCCTTCTGAAAAAAATTAGAGAAAAAACCCCCTTGTCCAAGCATTGCCAACGGCAAGCCGCCGCCCTCTAGCAGCCGGAGCTTCAGCACTAGTGGCTATTTTGGTGGCCAATAATTTATTTTAAATTTGGGGTAGCCACTTTAGTTCCCAAAAGGATTGGTAGCCCAAAGCCATTTGATAATAAATTGCATAATATTACCACCGGTATTAATTATATGACCACTTTTATAGTATAAATTATATTACAAAAGTGCTTTTATAATTAGGTCCAAAGGAAGTAATGTATATTACATGCGAGAGTCTAACATTTTAAATTATTAACTACACTTATAATATGAATGACCAACATTTATAAAATTATTTACTATTTTAATAACGGCATCTACTACTACATTTAACAAATTTCACCTTTGAGAAATTCAACTATATTGTGTAGGAGAGTGGGAAATTGACTAGACTTGTCAATTTTTTATAAGTAAGAATGTAATGTTTAATCATTAACTATACAATTGTAACGCGAATGAGAACATTTATAAATATATTTAATTGACAATTCCAATAAAGTTATTTAATATTATTTTTAACAAGTTTCACATTTGGGGAAATTCAACTAGTTGGGGTAAGGTGTAGGAAATTGACTAATTGACAAGTGTCTAGTTAAAACGGAGCTCCGACGGCCAACTGATAGTGGTTCTCAAGTGAGGAGACTATTTATCTCTATTTTTTTAAAAAAAAATAAGAGAAAATTTTGTAAAAACATACAAACTATTTGGTTTTATCTATCATTTTTGTCATATATTTTGATTGTTTTCAATCAACTTTTTTTAAGTTTTTTGTTGTTGGGATAAAGGATCATATCTTGCTTGTTCAGAGCCTATCATGAATAAAATAATGGGAAAATTACTCACAGTCCAAGGAAGACACATATTTACGCTTAGGTCCCTTAAATTTACGAAATTACTCTGAAGTCCCAAGGGACTTCGTAGTAATTATTTCAGAATGTAAAATTACTTTTGCTGCCCATAGTGCATATTTCACACGTAGCGATTAACAACACAAAATGCATAAATTAACAACACAAAATGCATAAATTAACCACAACTTCAAAACCTTCAATTTGTCATGTCTCACTTCCGAAGTTGTGGTTAATTTATGCATTTTGTGTTGTTAATTTATGTATTTTGTGTTGTTAATCGCCTCCGAAGTAAGACATGACATATTGAAGGTTTTCGAAGTTGTGGTTAATTTATGCATTTTGTGTTGTTAATTTATGCATTTTGTGTTGTTAATCGCCTCTCGGAAGTGAGAAATGACAAATTGAATGTTTTCGAAGTTGTGGTTAATTTATGCATTTTGTGTTGTTAATCGCCTCGAAAGTGAGACATGACAAATTGAAGGTTTTCGAAGTTGTGGTTAATTTATACATTTTGTGTTGTTAATTTATGCATTTTGTGTTGTTAATCGCTTCTGTGTGAAATATGCACTATGGGCAGCAAAGTAATTTTACATTCTGAAATAATTACTCTGAAGTCCCTTGGGACTTCAGAGTAATTTCGTAAATTCAAGGGACCTAAATGTAAATATCTCTCTTCCTTGGGACCTATATGTAATTTTCCCTAAAATAATTTAGCTTACCTTTTTCACATTGGTTGAGAGTTTAACGTAACTGCATGATTTGATAGGTCATTTTTCTCTGTCATTTTTGTTAGTTTCTTGATTAAAAGAAAAGAACAGATCTTGTTTATTTGGCGTTCTTCGAATCAAAGAATTTAGGTTACATTTTAATTACTTGAGTGGGTTGAAATTTTAACGTGACTATTTGATTTGATGAGTGATTTTTCTCTGTCGTTTTTTTAAAAAATATATATATTTTAATGGTTCTTAAAAAAGATTTTAAATTTCTTGATTAAACAAATAACAATTCAAATAATTTATCTTAGGTCTCAGTATTTGGTGCATGACATGTATAAAATAATTTGATTTACATTTTAGTTCATTTGACACTAGTTTAGGTCATTCCTCTTTGCTGTTGTGGTAATATTTTTTTGTTTATTTTGAATAAAATTTGTGAGCCTCTTAATTGGAAGAGAGAAAATTAAGATACTTTTAACCTTCTCTTTAGATATTTTCCCCATACATATAAACATTTGTATTATTTAATCCGTTCTTTATGATCCATTGAAAAAATGTCAAATTTTTTGTTCCATACAAGTCAAATTAACGTTATCAATATACACATTTTCACTTTTTTGTTGTTGTTGTTGTTGAATTGATGTGTGTCTTGAAGCACATAATAAAGTCAATTTATTTGAAGTCTAACTCATCATGTACTAATTAATTTTGCCATTTATTTATTTTTGGCTAAAATATACTTTTGGTCCTTTAAGTTTTACATAAGGTATACTTTTAGTCCCTTAACTTCATAAAGTATACTTTTGGTCCTAAAATTCTAACACCGCATTAATGTTAAAACGGAAAATGATGACATAGCGAACTTAAATAATGACTAATAAGATTTAATTATACAAATTTTATATATTTTTTAATTTACCCATAAGCTTAATAGTATTTAATTACAAAATCATAACTTAAATTTACATCAAGTTATCACTTGAGTTAACATTTTCCGTTAGGAAAATTAATGGTGTTAGAATTATAGAACTAAAAGTATACTTTATAAAGTTAAGGGATCAAAAGTATACCTCATGTAAACTTAAAGGACAAAAAGCATACTTTAGCCTTTATTTTTCTAAATAATAAGATTTTCATAAATTTCTAGAATCAATATATATATATATATATATATATAAACATCACAAAATATATATATATATATATATATATATATAAACATCACTAAAGTCCCCTTGGGAAGTTTGCAGGGATTAATTACTGTTATCAGTGATGAATACATTGGCCTACCATATATAAATATGTGTGTGTATAAACATATTTTCAAAAATTTAAACTAGCTTAGTTATTAACATTTTGAATTAATATATTGCAAAAATTGTATAAAAAAACTGCACTCTTCCTACTCACATCAAATGCCACAAACACATATATTATAATTATATATTACCAAAGGCAATTTAAGACCAAGAACAACAGAAATCAGAAATATTTATCCAAAAATTTTATACATATACGAGAGGAAAAACTAATTTTTTATAAATTTTATTGCATACATTAATGATTGATTAATATATCATTGATTAGTTTTTTATATTAAAAAAAGTAATCATGGTTCTATTTTGTGACAACACCATGGGATCTACTTCAACAATCCTTGGAATTTAAGGATGGTATTTTTCTCATTCTTCTGCTATTCAGGCACGTGCTTAAATGATTCCTCACACCGTATGACCGTATCCAAACCCCAACGGTGCATTTTAGCACAAGCATACGCCATTTTGCTAACATGCGCCGGTGGCTCCTCGAGTATACAGTTCACATTCGCTGTCCGTCGTTGTTTCCTTTCTTACTGGGATTTTTAGGGACTTTTCTTTTTTCGAGTACTTTTTTGCTCAGATCTTTTTTCGAGTATACTTAAATACGCTGTTTTGAGGGATTCATGGAAATGGGAATTTCGAGAGAGAGAGAGAGAACAGGGGTGTAGAGAGAGAAACACAACAAAGAAGGGCCAAACAGGAGAGAGAAAGGAGAAAGAAGGGGATAAGTGACAGAGAAAGGGAAGAGAAGGGATTGGGTTGTTTTTCAGTTTTTAGATCAAAACTTATTTTAGGCAAAAAGAATTTCTGTTATTAATTTTTAATAAAATATTCCAATTACTCATTATAAATCATTTCTTTCCCAAGTTGGAAGAGAGAGGATCAAGGAGAAAGGAAGAGGGGTAGGGTGCGTGGTTGTGTGTGTCTCTCGACGAGATCTCTGTGGCTGTGTTTATAAATATACACATATATATTGCTTCTTGGGTATAATATACTAGCACCACCAACAAGGTCTCTTTTGCCTTCGCCTCTTTCTTCTTCCTTTGAGACGACCGAGAAGTTTGTTGGGTTTAGCAGATCAAGAATCCACAAGAACTGCAATGGGTAGGTCATAGTTTTTCTTCTGTGTTTAGTTTCTCGCGCTCTCTATTCTTAGATTTTCTCTCTGTTTCTTTGTTTTGGGCGTCGTCCATTGTTTTCTATTCTATTTCTGTCTTTCTTCTTTCTGGTTCTGTTCTCAATTTGGTGACGGCGTTTCTGGGTTTTCGTCTCTGGTTTCATAAATCTATGACCCTGTTTGTTAAATTTTCTGGGATTTTTCCTCCTTTGTTGGTTTTCTGAGGCTCTTCTTCTTCTTTCTGTGTTAAATTAGCCTTTCGATTTTTTCTAATTTTTTGATTGGCCTAATAGGTTCTGTTTGAGGATTCCGTCTTTTTTTTTTTTGAGTATATTTAGCTACTTGGGACTTGCTACTTTTTTTTGGTTCTCTGGCTTTCTTCTTTCCATGGTTATTCTGTGTGTTTTTTTCCTATCCCTTTACGATTGGTCACTTCTCTTTCACTCGCCCACTTCTGCTTTTTATTATTTATGAGATAATTTCCTAAAGAGGGATTTTTTCTCTTCTTCCTTCCTTTGTACTATAATAATATTATGAGCTCCACTTGAACTTTTTTCTTCTTATTGGCTATGGAGCTTTATGTGTCTATTTCTCTCCTCTGATTGGTTCTTGTTTCTTTTCATAGCTTTTATGTCTGAGGTGAACACAAGTTTCTCTCACTACATGGATGATGAATATGAGAAACTCTTCAGAAGAATGAACCCTCCCAGGTACAAACATTTGATGAATATGAGAAAACAGGCTCTTTAGTTTCAATTGTTTTGTCCTTACATCCTTGTTTTACACTTGTCTTGTCAGGGTTGTAATTGATAATGCATCTAGCAAGAATGCTACTGTTATAAGGGTATTGGTTATTTCCTTTCTTCTTCTTCTTCTTGATCCTTCAAACTTGTATGATTGGGAAATTTCCGTAACAAAATCTTGCTTTTAATTTGCAGGTTGATAGTGCAAACAAGCATGGAATACTTCTTGAAGTTGTACAAGTCCTCACTGATCTAAACCTTATCATAACCAAGGCTTACATATCTTCCGATGGTGGATGGTTCATGGATGGTAATAATTTTTCCCTTTTCGTAGTCTTCTCAAACTGTTTGCTTTTATTATTTTTGTCCCAAAAGGAATCTGAATATTTTGTATTCCTTTTGACTAGTTTTTAATGTCACTGACCAACATGGAAACAAGGTCACAGATGAAGCTATGCTGGATTATATTCGAAAGGTTAGTTAGTTGCTTCTTTCTTGTTTTCATCTCTTTCTCTGCTTTTTTACATTGCCTTGACCACTGATTTGTGCTTGATTGGGTTTAATTATATATTAGTCTCTTGGACCTGAATCATGCTTTCTATCCATGAGATCTGTTGGAGTCAAGCAATCCATGGAGTATACTACGATTGAGCTATTGGGAACCGATAGGCCGGGATTGCTCTCGGAAGTGAGTGCGGTTCTGACCGACCTTAAATGCAATATAGTGAATGGGGAAATCTGGACACACAATACCAGAGCAGCATCTATTATGCATGTGAATGATGAGGAAACTGGGGCTGCCATTAATGACCTGGAGAAGCTATCCTTGGTGAAGGACCTTCTCTGCAATGTGCTTTGTGGTGGCAACAGGAACAGAGGAGTTAGGACTGAGGTCACTGATGAAGTCACCCATACCGAGCGTAGGCTTCACCAGATGATGTTTGCTGATAGGGACTACGAGCGAGCATACGATAACAACAACAGCAACAGCAACATTGGGTTTGTTGATGAGAAGCAAAGACCAAATGTGAATGTTGTCCATTGGTCTGACAAAGATTACTCTGCAGTTACCATTAAATCCAAGGATAGGCCGAAGCTTCTCTTCGACACGGTCTGTACTTTGACAGATATGCAGTATGTGGTTTTCCATGCTAATATAGATGCTGAGGGGCCAGAAGCATATCTGGTATCTGATCTCATTCCGTGCTGTGAAAGATTAATTCAGCCTCTTCACTGAGAATATTGGCTGATTGTTTTATATATATGCAGGAGTACTATATCAGGCATATAGATGGGTCCCCTGTGAAATCAGATGCAGAAAGGCAAAGAGTTATGCAGTGTCTTGAAGCTGCAATTGAGAGACGAGCATCTGAGGTGAGCAGCAGAAAATAGGTTTATAATTATATTACTACTGCCTAAGAGATGTGATTTCATGGTTTAGTTATGTTTAGAAACTCATGGCTTTAGTTGTTTTCTTGAGGTTGAAGGTTTTTTTAAGTGCGGTTTAATTGACATGGCCTGAAGTGATTTCCTTATGAAGTCTATATTAGAAACTGGTTTCTTTTGGGATCAAGGAAAACTGGGAGATGTTTCTCTTATTATCAGATTTTTGACTCCAACCAAAAAAAAAAAAAAAAAAAAAACTGTTCTGGTCATTTTAGAATTCTTTTGCAAAAGCCTAATAACAGGGAGGTTTTGTTCTGTTTTTCCCCCATCTGATTAGGTTCTGTAATTGTGACCTCTTTGTCCTTTGTTGTTTGATTCTGTTGTATTTATTTATTGGTCAACAAGTCTTCTGCCCTTTTAATAATCAATCTTTCATTATTCTACACAAACTGCCAGTTAGGCAAGTTTGGTAAGTTTCTCTTTTTTTCTTGTCAACAAGTCTTCTTCAATATACTTCATTATTTCTTAGACCCCTAATTTGTTTTTCATTCAGGACTTGAAGCTAGAGTTGTGCACCGATGATAGAGTCGGTTTACTATCTGATGTAACCCGTATCTTCCGTGAGAACAGCCTCACGGTTACGAGAGCTGAAGTGAGCACGAAAGGTGGCAAAGCTGTGAATACCTTCTATGTTCGTGGAACCTCAGGATGTCCCGTAGATTCCAAGACCATAGAATCTATTCGCCAAACCATTGGAGACAGCATCCTTAAAGTTAAGGGAGTCCCTTCAGAGCTAAAACAACCTGTTCAAGATTCCCCTACAAGGTTCCTCTTTAGTGGGCTCTTTAAGTCCAAGTCCTTTGCTAACTTTGGTCTGGTTAGGTCTTACTCTGGAGGAGGCTGAGACATTTGATTCAACAAGGCGTTGCCAGTCAAAAGCCAACTTACCCAGATTGGGACTCGCTAAAGTCACAACATTCCGAGGCGATTGTCGGTTGATCCAGATCCGAGCGATCACGTTGTGCTTACGAATTTCATGTTAGGTACAGTCTGCTGCATAGAGAGAGATCCTTTCCTGAGAGAAATTGATTCTATGTCTATCCATGGTCTTGTACAGTAAAAGCTTGAAGATAAAAGCTTAGAGATGAAATGTAACTTTTAGTTTCAGAGGGTAGGGAGATATTGATATGGAACAAGGGGATGAGAAAAGTTTAGCGTGGGAGAGAATGCCTTGTAAATTCGTTTCTATGGTCGATGTGGGACCTTTGGTGTGTTTAAAAATCAAAGGGGGTTGTGTTTCTTTAAGGGTCAAAAGAAAAACAGTATTTTGTACATACCAGTTCATCATTTTCTGAATCTGAATCAGATCCTTCTCTCTTTGTTGTTCTTTGAACGTGGTTTTTTAATTGTCATTTTCAGTCACATAATTGTCGTCTTTTGATGGAAATTACTTGTTAATCCCAAGCATTAGGGAAGTTGAAAAGCTTTTCCAAACTGTCATTTTCCGTTGAAAATAACAGACGCTTGAGTGACTTGACCATAGACCAGGCATAGCAAGTTCACACGGAAATGAATCAGTTATGACATAAGAAAGTAATAAACTTCAAAAATTCACTGTACGCACATAATAGGGGAACATCAGGAACAGTAATGAGCACCAATTTGACTGAGATCTCCACCATTCAAACACATTTTTAATTTAGATTTAAGATTTTAAACGAATTTTTTTAAATATTTGTTTTTTTGGAAAAAGTGATGATTAAGCTATTGTCTTTATTGTAGATTCTAAAAACATTTAAGATATTTTTTTTAAAAAAATAAAAAGTAAAAAGATTGAATGTAGACCATTCAAATTAAATTTGGATAGCAGAGATTTCAATGTTAACTAAAAATAACGAGCACTGAAAATTCACTATGCAGAACAACATAAGTAATTAAATCATTAAAAAGTCTGACAACAATTGAGTAGTATGTAATGACAAGATCCAATATAAAAAATGAAACAAGGTTGGTTATATGTTGTTAACTTGCTTCAAAACTCTCTGATGATTAAATTGTTTATGCAAGATTTACAATAATACCCCTGGCCTTGTTTGTGTGTGTGTTGGGGTGCATTATTGAGGAGAGGTGAGTGGCGGCTAAGAATTTGCAAAGTCATAGGTTAGAATGAGGAAGGAAATGAATGTGAAGGTAGGGATTGAAGGAATGAATGAATGATTCAATGATAGAGACAGACACTAAAGGGGCAATATTTGGTGCCTTCCTTCAATTTCCCCACTTCATATCCAATCAGGGGACAAGACCACCTATTCCCCAAGAATCTGGAATTTTCCTGGATTCCACCAATCCATTACTTTTACAACTCAACATCCTACATCATCATTTTTAATTATTATTTATTTATTTATTTTTCTTAATTCACTTAAATTAAGAAAATTAATCATTTGTAATTATTAGTATACCAAAAATTTGTGCTACTCTTATCCCATTATTCCTAATATTTTTTCGGGCTAAGTTGCAAATCCACCCCTAAGTATACGTCCCAGAGCTATGTTATCTTGGAAGTTTTTTTTTTTCTTTTCAACGTTACCTCGGAAGTTTAAAAACTTAGAATTTGCCATTTTCTCAAAAAATTTAACAATTAATGTCAATTTTTTGATGGTCAACATTAGTTTTTTAACGAAAAAGTCTCTGCAACATTGCTACGTTTTTAGACTTCCAAGACGACATTGAACTTGAAAAAACTTTTAGAGCAATATTGCTCCTAGGCTATACTTCCTGGACGAATTTGCTACTTAATCCTATTTTTTCTTGACTTTTGTTTTTAAACATATTTTGATGAAAACTTTATTTAATGTGGTAAACAAAATGGATATGTTCTTTATTCAGCAAAGATATTATATTTGGACTTCCTTTTTTAATATAGGAATCCTTTTTATGACAATCACCTTTTTTTTTTTTTTTTAAAAAAAAAAATTATATTTTAACAAACTCCAAGTTTTCAATCTCTTGACTGATGTAATGACTTTGAGTCATCATCGTCTTCAAGAAGTTCCTTGAATGGTTCTTCTGTCGTGCTGTTGTAGAAGTGGATGCATAATTGGCTTCCAATGGTCATAGAGTCATAGTATCATCTTCCCAATTTCGGAGTTATGCTTTAATGGCTAGTTGGCTTGTCGTCTTCAAGTGGCCTTTGTGTTTACTCGTTAGTGATTGCCTCACCTTCTACTTTTGTTTGCCTCCTATCTTATACTTTATTCGTTTTAAATATATGATAAAGTTTACGGTGTAAAACTTTATCTTATATCTAGGACCTGAGATAGTAGTATTATTATCCAAGTTTTGTTGTTGCAAACTAGCTCTTTTCTTTCTTGTGTTAATGTTGATTTTGTTATTTTGTTATTTTTTTGTTTTTACTCTCTACTCCTTATTAGAAGGCACAAATTAACAATTCTCACAAACCAATAAAAACAGATAAAGTCAATAAAGTTATCTTAAAATTTAAGTAATCTCTAATATTACCTATTAATTGCACTAAACTATAATATTATATTAATTATTACTCTCACCCGTTACCCTTATTAATTATAACATATATAGAAAAAAATAATGAATGCGCTTTAAAAATAAATAAATAACTTATAAAAAAAATCAAATACAATTGATAATTAGTGTGTTTTCATAAAAATCAGTATTATATTAAGAGATTCAATAATTTGTGTATTGTTTTACTAATTTTTTAATAAATTGTATTTTTATAAAAAAAAATATAATCCAATATAATAATAGAAGACAAAAGGTAAATGTATTTGTGGGGGAGAGAGATATATATATATATATATATAAGCAGAAGATGCTATATATAGGGAGAGCCAAGTCTAGCATATAGATATCTGTCCACACACTATTTTCCATGGTGCTTCTTTTGAAATTGTCCAACCTAATAATTCAGAGAGTCCCATTCACTCCATTCTAAGCTTTCCTTTTGACCAAACAGGCCAAGATGTTGACTCTTTTGAATATCGAACAATGGGTATAAAGGGAAATGATAATAATGCAGTTCTTTCTTTTCTTTTGTTTTTATATTTTTTATGTGACTTTGTGGAATCTCTATCGCATTTCACACAATGATGGCGCATCATCTGGGGTATTGACACGTGGATTCATGTAGTGCAGTTATTATTATTGGATAAACAAGTGATGATGGCTGTGGGAATACATATGTGATTCCCAATTCGTACGTATACTAGTCTTTATTATAAGAACAAGCTCATTAAAATAATAAAATTAAGGAGAAATGATCAAGTCGTAATTTTGTCTGAAAAAATAATTAAAAATCATTTAGTCATTCAATTTTTAAATTTTAAATCGCTCATTAACTCAAACATTAAAATCAAGTTTAGAATTTATGTCTGAAAAATTTAAAATAATCATTTAGTTTTAAATACCTAAAATATACTTTTTTTTTAAAAAAAATACAAGTTGTAGCTTATCAAACTAAACAAAGGAACTTAAAATAGCTTAAGGTCTCAAGCCTCTCCTCATATGACGAACTCACGAGTTTATATATCGGGTTTATCGTTATTACGTTTCTAGTTTAAAAACCTTGTTAACTAACTATTGTTAATTTTTTTGATTTGATCATGTTCAATAGCTTTATATATGAGTTTTATCGAAATTTATTTGTTAAATATGGTGAATTTTGAATGTTGGTGGATTTAATTTCAATTATTTAGATTTAAAATATATTTAAATATTTTTTTTTCATCTTTTTATATCTTAATTATTTATTATACAAAATTAATACATATTTGATAGTGAAAGTAAATTTTTACCCTTTACAATACATGGTTATAACGTTATCATAACTTAAACTCGATAGTTTAACAATCTTGAGTGTGCCTCCCTTCTCATTTATGCTTGAATCAATATGAATATTTGATTGTGCTTAAATCAATCTTTAATTACACTAAATAATGGCAGGTATATAGGAAGCTGTTCTCATAATTCTCTCCTTCTCCAAGCGATGGAAATGAAGGAAATGTTAATTAATGAAATTTTCTAAAAATTGGTTCATACAAGGTGAGAAGTTTCTGAAAATTCCCACGTGGAGTAACTCTTTTTGTTTTTTCTTTTAAATAAAAACTCTTTAAATACCTCTAAGATATACTTTAAATACAAAAAAACTTCAGTCTTTTCTTTTTGTATTTTCTTATTTTAATTTATCCCTATTTCCAATCACTTTGCTAGGATAATACTTGTATTTATGCCGTTGTCACTATGGAGTTTTTTCCATGCCTATTAAAATACTTAGCCGCCGGCCAAAAGAATCTTTATTCAACTAACAGAATCAAGTTATAACTATAATGACTTTTGTTACTATATTAATATTGCTTTGTTCATAGTGCATAATTTATGTGTGTGTGTCTGTGTCTAAGTATTTATAAAAGTAAATATGAAATGAAATAAATTTTATTTTAAAAATTCATATGAATAAATTTCAATTGAAATAATTAAAAAATTATTCTAGTCTCCGATATAATTTTTTTAGAGGTTTAAAATTAAAGCAGAGTGTATAATAATGTTTGTTTTGAAAATATTTGCATATATGTTTGAAATAAAATACTAATATGTAACTTTAAAATCAAATTTTATCAATTAGTTAATTAAAAATATAAAATAACAGATGTATGTCATGTAGTTGAATATTAATAGAATAATGAAGGTTGACATAACAAATAACAATGATACCCAAATAATGATCATAAACCTTGAGAAAGTAAACGACACATAAAGCCCTGACCTTATACAGAACTAATTTACTTAAGGGAAAATTAATAACTCAATCCTTATAATTTTATAGAGTTTTTAATTAGGTCCTTATATTTGTTTTTTTTTTTCTTTCTATCAAGTTCTTTAAGTTTGCTCTGTCAATTCCGTTGGTCCCTGAAATTAAGATGTGTTTAATAAGTCTTAACAAAATTGACAGAGCAAACTTAAAGGACTTAATAAAAAGGAAAAAATAAAAATAAAAATATAAGGACCTAATTCAAAACTCTATAAAACTATAAGGATTCAGGAATTAGTTTTGCTTATACTTAAACTAATCAAGTTTACTTGATAATTAAAGACCAAAACTTTATCACCAAGCGCTTTATTCAACTAGTTAGGGTTGTACTAGCTTAACTAGAGGTCTCAAGTTTGAGCTCTGTAA
The DNA here is from genome assembly GCA_019022655.1 of Acacia acuminata. Classification (NCBI taxonomy): domain Eukaryota; kingdom Viridiplantae; phylum Streptophyta; class Magnoliopsida; order Fabales; family Fabaceae; genus Acacia; species Acacia acuminata. Next base: position 1,905,862 of record JAFJYI010000028.1, on the reverse strand, counting down.
CCGCAGAAATGTTTGGTGGTAGAGCTTTCCGCTTTTGTGGTCTAACCTAGCTTGATCCGGATTAATTTGGACCTCGATAAATCCCTAAATTAAAAAATAAGTCTAAGATATTAGATGCACATGAAAAGAAAAGACCAAAACTTTAGCTGCCAGACATTAATAATAATAATAATAAAATCTTTGTCATGTGACCCACGTCCTAAAAGTTAATGGGAAATTAAATAAACAATGCATTTTGAGACATTAATAACCCAGAGATTCTCATGTGCTTTCTCTGAGATTCACTATCACTGAAAACATGGGCCTGTCGCCACCCCAAAGCATCTGCATTTGATTCTTTGATCCGTTTAATAAACAAATTGCCAAATGCATGCAGGTCAGGTTATACTCCCTGGGTCCTTTTTACTCGCTCCAGTCAATTTTATAACATGTCTTCTAAAAAGATATTTTTAGTTCTTTTCATATGACGTTGTGATTGTTTTATTTAGAGTTAAATCGGGGTAAATGCTCGGTTTTACATAGGACTTAGTCCTATAGGACTAGGGCCTAACAAAGTTAATGTCGGCCTTATAAGACTTGGGGTAAGAAAAACATATTTTTCCAAAGCCCGACTTGATAGTATCGGACTAGGGCCGTTCCTATAGAGCCGAAAAATATTATTTCAAATTTTAACTATTTTTTCTTCAGTTTTTTCCAAATAAATATAATTAGTAAATTGAAACCATTAAAGTTCTAATCTATCAAATAAATGTTATCAACATTAATATCTAAATAATATAAATCATCCAACAAATAAACACATTTTAATTCATAATAGAACAAATAAATACAAAGAATATGTTTTTTTTTTCCTTTTTTTTTCAAAAAATATTAAATAAAGGAATTGCTTTATGCTCACGACAAGATGCCTTTTCCTTTGTAATTTTGTGTGTGTCTCAAGATTCATTCGATTCATGCATGATTTTACTAACGAGTAAAAATAATGATATTTATTTTACACAAAATATCTTTATAATTTATTACTTATATAATATTGTAATATCAAAGTATATGTTTATTTAATATGAAAACATCCATTCTTTAAAATTTATAATAACTAATTATGTGTTTTAAAGCTATAATTAATAAACATAAAAAGGGTTATAGTTTAAACTAAAAAAATCTTAGTAATTACAAACAAACATATTCATTAAGTGGAAGTCTAAGTAATTATTATTTTTTTAAGCTACGCTAAATAGGCCTAACGCCCGCCCCGAGCCCCGCAGGCCAATTTCAAGTTTCGACCTATTTTTTAAACTCCTTGGTCAAACGGGTTTGGCCCGATTTCCCGCTCTAGTTTTATTGAGCATTAGATATATTTTTTAAAAAAAAATGAAGTGAGAGAAAATATAATTAATAGTATGATGTTGGGGTTTATGAGTTTATCAGTTTTAAATCGCACTTAAAATTTATGGATAATGTAATGTTTTTATTTTATTTTATTGGAATGCGTGAATTACTTAAAAATGTCTTAGGAAATAGACAGATGGAGTATAAATGTTAGTTAAAATTCATTAAAAGCAATGAATATGTAAAAAATATAATTTTTCAATGGAAGAGAGAATGGGTGAGAAATGAAACAAAAAAGGAAAAAAGGAGAATGGGTGGAAAAAATGAACCTAATTAAATTGAGGGGGAAAAAAAGAAAAAGGAGTATTAAAATTTTAGACAAATTCAAATTAGTACTTATATTTAGATCTAGTCCTATGTGAAAAGACTAAAGAGTGTCACATATATATATATATAAAAGACCGAAGAGAGTAATATTTTATCTTTTTCACTCAATTTAGGAAAAATCATTTTATAGGTACTTATACCTTCCATTAATTTTTAATTTGATGTTTATGTGTTTTTCTCTCTTAAATAATAAATCCTTTTTAATTTTACCGTGTAGCACCATTAACACTGGTAAATTCTCTGTCAGCATTAGTCTCTAGTATTGAAGGGATTGGTACTAGGCTTCACATTAGAGCCGGGAAATCGGGCCAAGCCCGTTGGGCCGATCCGTTTAAGCCCTGACCCTGTAGGGCTCGGGCTTAAAAAATCAGCCAGAATTTTGAATTTGGCCCTGTAGGGCTTCGGGCCGGCCCGTTAGGCCCGTTTCACTGTAGCATTTTTTTTTTTTTTTTGGTACTTGGCCTTTATCTATGTATGAACAAATAAACTAACTTTGAAGATATTTGTTAAAACTAAATAAAGCACACATGTTGTACTTAAACTAAACAATATGACTTGGAATGACATGATAATAAATACTTGGATTCCATGGTTAATTTATTAATAAAAGCTATAGGGAAAGTAAAAATTCACAAAGATTAATTTGCAAGTCTCTACTTCAACCAAGGACAATGGTTTGTTTTTTTACGAATTAATGAATGTATTTATTTGTTGGATGATTTGTATTGCTTAGATATTAATGTTGATAATATTTATTTGATAGATTAGAACTTTGATGGTTGCAATTTACTAATTATATTTCTCCTGAAAACCAAAAAAAATAGTTAAAATTTATAATAAGTAATTTTCGAGCCCCGTAGGCCCCTGCCTTGGTACTATCGGGCGCTTTGAAAAATGCTGCTTTTCTTTATCCCAGGCCCTAGGACCGGGCCTACCGAGTCCCAGCTCTACTTCACATTGATATTGCCAATTTTGCTATGTTTGGTATGAGAGACTAAGAATAACTTGGGATTCGAATACCACGGAAGTGAGATTGCTGTAAAGCCACCCATCACCTAGTATTGAACAAGCTATACTGGGTTTGGAAAATTTTGAGACAAAATAATCCAAATTTATAATAAATTTTGGACAGAATTATCCCTCTAAAAGTATAGGTTTTAAATTTACTCTCATCCATCTCCATCGCTTCAACCTCCCATTGAAAATTCTCACACTCGCAACCCTTCCCTCGCCCTTTGAAAATTTCCATTGCCTCACAACAACACCGAAACTGAACAGAAACCAACTCCACCCAAAATTCCTACTAATATATATTACTTTCAGTCCTAATTATTTATAAGATAAAGTTGGCTTTTTTTTTGTGGAGAGATTAAGTAAGTTAAATAATTATTCCATTTTCATACTACCTCCGGTCCTAATTATAAGACCAATAGTTTATCCTTAGATTATATATTAGTTTATTAGTTAAACTAATTAGTTTGAAGAAAAATAAAAATAAAAATAAAAATAAAAATAAAAATACTCTAAAGTAATTTAATTAGCTTTCTTAATTTTTTTTTAAAAAATGTCAACTAGGTCTTATAATTAGAAGGAAGTATAATTTTTCTTCTATTGTTCTTTTATTATCGGGATGAACCAAGTTATATTTCGCTAGAAAATTGGGGGTTGTGTAATTAAGTGGAGGATACAACTAAAATATTATTATTGAAAGAAGAATGAAAGGAACAACAATAAACAATAGAAAATCTCTACAATTACCCAAAAGTTGTGGAGTCTTTTACCACAACCCATAAATCAATTACACAGTTTGATCTTGGGTGGAAAAGAACGATGAAAATAGGGAGAATTAGATATGAGGACCTATATTGAATAATATTTATTGAGAAGGACTGTAAAAATTGTAATTATTTAAAAGGACTAATTACAAAAATATAAATTTAGAAATACTAAATTTCCCTTGAAAGTGATTTAATTTTTTTCCCCACCAAAATTACCGCGCCAAAATCATTATTTTTTAACATTAACTAATATCTACATGATCATATCATTATATCATTTAATTATTACTCATAAGGTAGATATTGACTCTCTAACCTCTCGCCTCACAATCCTCCTTCATCTCTTTCTCGCCGGCGGCTTGTAGAACCATCACAAGCCGCTGGCGAGTATCATTCTATGCCACAGCTGCGTCAGAGTCGTAGATCGGTTCCTAGATCTTTGATCTGTGGCTTTCTCCCTTTGATTTCTAGGGGTTGATGACTTCTCTCGTCCTTGTAGTGATTTTTTCCCTCTTCTTCTTCAGATCTATTCTGCGGCGGTGAAAGCTATTTGTCTTTTATTTCTTTTTTTGTGGTGGTGTTCTTGTTTTCTCAGGAAATAAATAGATCTGTGAGATCTGAGTATAAATTCTCTTGGTTGGATGATTGTTCGAACATTATTAGATTCGACTATCTCTTGGTGGCTTGGATCTCGTTCTTAGGGGAAGATTTCAAGAGGTGTTATTCGGTGTGTAGTCGAAGTCACCAGATTTGCTTGAACGGAGGAGCAGAAGTGTTGTTCAGGATATCATGAGTTTTCTTCCTTCTGAGGTTAGATTTTATTTGATCTTTACCGCAAGTCGGGGTGTCTGTACAGCTGCTCTAATTTCAGCTAATGCTTATAAGAAGGTGTGCCCGTTAGGGTGAGTTTTACAACCAACACTTTTTTTCACGTCATTGCTAACCTTAGATATCGAGGAGGTCAGGTTTTGTTCATGCTTCTACTTTTACTCCTAAATCTTTAATGTACAAGGTGATTGCCTCGTTCTTGTATTTGGCTTATTTTGTTATATTTGACTTTGCTTTGTTTGTATTCCATCTTCGTGTTATTTTCATGTATTCACCAGTTTCTAGTAATAATATAAATAGCTCTTGACCAAAAAAGATATTGGCCCTCTAACCCTTTTATATCATTAAGTTTTTTTCCCCTTGATGTACACAATTTTATATAAATCAAAAAAAAAAAAGCTCTATCAAAGGAACTTTATCAACCAAAATAAAAAAATTAAATGCTCTTCGTATCTTATCATTATATAATTTGATTATTACCGGTAACATAGATATTGCCCCTTTAACCTCTTTTATATCCAAGATTGTCAAACTCACGAGTTCAAGTAAACTCGTGACAATGACATAAACTCATATCGCTGAACTCGAATAATAAACTCGTAAGAGTTTCCTTTTTACCGTTAAATAGGCATTTATAGTGTATAATAAATAATAAAAATATAAAAAAAATGATAGAAATTTGATTTAAATATATTTTAAATCCAAATAATTGAAATTAAATCCATCAATATCCAAAATTTACCATATTTAACAAAAAAATTTCCATCTCACATATAAAGTCGCTGAGCATGATCAAATAAAAAAAAGTTAACACGAGTTTAAGGATGGGTTAACACGGTTTAAGGATGAGTTAACACGGTTTGGTAACTTAGAAACATGAAAACAATAAACTCGGTGTATAAACTTGCGTGTTTAGCCGAGTTTACAATGATCACGAGTTTACCAGTGACTCGACTCAATTTGATAAATTAGAAACATAAAAACGGTAAATTCGAGAGTCATTTCGTGAGTTTGACAACAATATTTATATCATTAAATTTTTTTCTTGATTTATATGTAAGTCAAGAAAAAAATCTCTATCAAAGAAACTTTATCAACCAAAATAAAAAACTAAATGTATTATTATTATTATTATTAAAACTAGTTGTGCAGACTCAAATAACAAAAATAAAACATTATTGTATTATACCAAAAATTGAAATATTATAATGTATTAATGTCTGTTGACACGGGAAGACACGCTCGTGTTGAACATGACCTGTTAATTACACACGCATATAACATTTTATTTAATGTTAATAATAAATTATAAAAAATGTTGAGTTTTTCCTAAAATTAAATATTTTTTCAATCAAATTTTGTGTCAATTTTTAAAATAAAATTATAGTTTTGACAAATTTGGAAGATGTTTGTGTTATTTTTCCTATAAATATCTATGATGTGGGAAATTGTGTTTAAAAAAAAAATTAAATTTAGAAATTCATTTCAGAAAAAAAATGTTTTATATATCCTGATTTTTTTCCCAAAATGTTTTTTTTTTTGCTATAAAAATTTTAGAAAAGAGATTGGGCTCACTCATAGGCTTTGCTTCCTAAGCAGATAGTACATATGCTTTCACCTCAGCCTATGTTTCCACAAGTTTACATCCTCTGTGATGTATCTCCCAAATCCTTAACCAACTTCAAGATCGAACCCCATCACTTTTGGTGAGAATGCCCGATTCCTTTACCTGTAAACGCAAAAGGGCTCCGACATGTTTTTATATTTATAGTATGTGTAAATTCGAGGCCGAGGACTCTTGGGCTCCCTTTCAAGTTTTATCCCCAATCATTAACCCAAGAGCATGTGTTAAAGCCACAAGCCCAGAAAGTATTCCCGTTAAACTCACAAGTCTAAGTAGAATTCTTGTTAAAGCTACAAGCCCACAAATTTGAAGATGATAAATTCTCCTTTTGTACTATATCCTGAAAAGAAATGCCTAAATTTAATGTATGATCGTGCCCTAGATATCATTGTGTCCAATTAGAAGATATCGGTGCTTAATAGAAAAAGGGTAATTTTTTTTTTCACCTCATTAAATTTATTATATGAATATGCAATTTTACTCTCAATTCATTGTTCTTGGTTGGACTTGGCAAATCTCGACTACCTCTCATTCCTTAATGCTAGTACAGTATTAAATAAGGGTACAATTAAGAAGTCATTAAATTTTAAGGCATAGCTTAGTTCTAGTGAAATACTCCATTTGGTCCTATTTATATAAAAAAAAAAAAAAAAAATAAACAACATTGTTTGTCATGGGCTCGGTCCTATATGTAAACAATAATTTTGCTTTGCCTAAACTCATCATCTTTATAAATATATGTTTGGAAAAAAAAAAAATTATATCCCTTACTCATTTTGTTGCTTTTATGTAATTTTAACCATAAGTTTATTTTGCGTAATTTAAGTAGTTGTTGCTTATAAAAAGGATAGGAGGGAGTATGTTAGAACTTAGAATGGTCTTATACCATACTCTTTCTTGTCCTTTATGCAAGGGCCCAAAACTTGAATTTCTTTGGTTCTTTTTACAAGAAGTCAGCATAAAATTGTCTAAACATTTAATGAGTTTTTTTTTAATTTTTAATCAATTATCAATTATACTCATTTTGGTCATTTTTATAAGAATTTTTTTTTCATTGGTCTTTTTCATAAGCTACTTTCTCATTGTGTCTCAAAGTTTAAACTATTTTTTTCTTTTTCTACTCTTATTAAATAAACATCTTTATAATAATTATTCCCACTCACGATTAATTTTTTTTTTCATTTACTCATTTATTAGACATTCTCTCATATTTTGTACTCATACTCTCAAATTTGTTACTCATTCTCTTTCATTTTCATAAATATGACCATATTTAAAAGAAATATAACATTTTTGACATATTTATTGCTTTTATCTAATTTTAACCCTCAGTTCGTTTTGCAAAATAAGGACAAAAGTTGCTTATAAAATAATCAGAGGGAGTATATATTCTATAATCAACCTCGTACAGCTCAAGAGCCTATTTGTAAGTCGTGCCCTTCTATAAAGCTTGCATGCATCTAACCATGCATTTCACAGTAATCAACGAGCATTGTCATATCAATAACATCTCTTTATCATCCGATCTGCACTCGACCAATAATAACTCACAAAATTAATCATTATTTATAAAATTATTAAACTGAAAAGTTATTGCACGCCTCTACATACATCTTCCCAGATTTCATTATATATACAAGTGATACTTAAAAGTTGATGATACTTATATTTCCTATATTTCTTTCTTTTCCTTACCCCTTATAATTATATTCACAGTCAGGTGAGTGTATAATCAGCCTCGTACAGCTCAAGAGCCTAGTTGTAAGTCGTGCCCTCCTTTAAAGCTTGTATGAATCTAACCATTTCACAGTAATTAACGAACGGAGCATTGCAATATCAATAACACACCTCGTAATCATCCGAGAGAGTATATATTATGTTAATTAAAAGGTTGGTGATACTTATATTTAGTATATTTCTCTTTCATACTTACCCACTATAATTATATTCTCAATCAGGTGAATGTATAATCAACCTCGTACAGCTCAAGAGCCTATTTGTAAGTCGTGCCCTCCTTTAAAGCTTGCATGCATCTAACCATTTCACAGTAATCAACGAATGATCATTGTAATATCAATAACACACCTCTTAATCATCCGATCTGCAGTCCACCAATATAATAACTCACAAAATTAACCATTATTAATAAATTTTTAAACTGAATAGTTATTGCACGCCTCTATATATACATCTTCCCGTATTTCACTATTTATACAAGTGACCCTCTATGCTCAAAACCATCAACAATAGTGAAAGGTTTTTTTAAAAGTAGAAGAGAATGGATAAACCCAAGAGCAGCGAAGATAAAAAGGAGGTTAAGGTTAGTGATGTAGTTGCAGGTGTCGCTGTTCTTGTCGTTGTTGGTATCGTTGGAGGCTTGTTAGGGTTGTTTGGTTCTGATTCGAAGAGCAGAAAAACGATGAAAGCTCCAGGAAGGGACTTTCGTATTTTCAGAGATGACTTTCAAGATGATCCAGCTGGTTACTTTCGTGGCTTGCGCAACAAGTAGCTAGGAATTTAAACAAGATGAAGAAAAAGTCTTTTTTGGTTTTTAGGATTTTTGTCTGTTTGATATGGTTTTTTTGTAATGTCTGTTTGATATGCTTTTTTTTTTTTTTTTTTTTTGTATGTCTCGCTTGTTGAATGAAACGATGTGAGTGTTTTTATTTGAAATGAATTAGTTGATTCCATATATTTGGGTCTACTTATTAAATATAATGTATTTGATCTGAGTGAGTTACATTTTTTTCGTACATTATGCAAAAATTTAGCAACAGCGATCTAAGGAAAAGGTAAATTGGGGATTGGGGACCTACTGAAATAATTTTCTTATATCCACATGTTTTATCTGCAATAGTGTTCTTCACTTCCCTATTCCAACAGTTGGGAACAAGGGAGGGAATAAGCAAAGCCAAAGTCTAAATTTGACTACTAATCAGTTTTATTCATTTTTGAGTCGGTTTATCAATCATTGTTTATATATGTTGATCTGGAAATGATTTTCTTATATAAGCAAATCATTTCCAAATCAACATGCATAATTTCCAAGTCATTTCCAAATGACCGATTTGCTCATATAGGGAAATCATTTCCAAATGAACATGTATAATCAAAGATCATTGAGGAGAAAAATCTCAAAAGAAGATAGCATAAGAGATTTACCATAATGACCAGCAACACATGATGAATAATAATCACTACCAGTAAACTATAGAAATGTGGGACGAGGCGATACATAATATATATATTATATTATTAACTACCACATCCCACATTGAGTTTCTATGCAATATGTGATAGATTAGGACATTCTAGGCTTTGTGGGGAGAACCAATGATAACTAAGTATCAACGTAATTGTTTACATATGTGCCTCTTCACATGAATTAACCTTGAAAGCAATGGATTGGGAAAAAACATAATAATATCCATATTAATTGCTGATGATATCATATTAATTGTTTTTTTTCCTATATACGGATGATACTCGTGTTTTTTTTTTTTTTTTTTTTTCACTAACTTGTTAGCTTTCTTGGCTTTTGCTGATGAGACACAAGGTATCGATGATGAACACTTACTTTGTGAGATATACAGGTCAAGAGTGTGATTGATTCAAGCTACAAAGCCTAGAAAATTTTGATCCATCCCTTATTGTATGGTTACTCGATGTGGGAAGTACTACTCTACTAAATAAAGTTGATACTAAGTAACTTAGAAACTCTCACATTGAAGAGTCTAGGACTAATCACAATGTTGATTTTCAGAGCTCTTAACTTGGTGCCACCTGCTTAGTACAAAAAAAGGAGAGGAACTTTCGATTAGAGCAATAATAAATTTTCCAAAAAATAACTTCACAAAAGCAATTTAATGTCACCTTGAATGCTTTATCGCCTATTGAACTAGTTTATTCATCATATCCCTATTGATCTTTTTAAAGTAACTTTTGGAGTATGGATACGTCCAAGAAATGAGGTATTTTCTTAGGAATCTCCAGAAATGACCTCAAAAAAGATCAATAGAGTGGGAACTTTCATAGTACAAGTAATGAGTTGACAACTTCTTGTAACATGAAAGGAACCTTTGATCGAGCAATACTATGATTTCCCCCCCCCCCCCCCAAAAAAAAAAACATAACTTCACAAAAGCAATTGAATGGCACCAAAATTTGGTGGTTGATTATGCAACCACCTTTTTTTTTTTTTTTTTTAAAAAAAAAAAAAAAAAAAAGATAGTAATAAACAAACTAAATATAAAAGGTTATGGATATGTTTTAAGAATCTAATGCATCATCATATTCTTCATTCTTCAATAACTTGTGTACCTTCTCATTTAAAGAGCGAACGAAAGTGGTAAGTTCCTTCAAGCATTGGTCCTTACGTCCTTGCTCTCGTAGGTAAACCTAGACCATATGATGGAGCTCATAGGTTGTGTGGATGAGCCCTCCAATGCTTGTTAGGGGAGGGAGTTCACCTTTCTAAGATGATGAGCCAACATTTCTCTTGCTTTTGTCCATAAGTTTGGTGAAGATGTTGGCTATGAGAAGTTGAAATGGAAGTGGAGTTCATTTTTCATAAGTTTATATAGAGAGGGTTTCATGAATTATCAAGTCATAGTGTCCTTTATAAATGGTTACAGTTGGTTTTTAATAACTATTATTAATTTGTCTAAGACTGATCGTTTGTAAGTATTACTAATGTGTTCTTTTATTACAGTCATTAAGAATGAATAGTATAAGAACTGTTATTTATTTTGTTTCATAATGTTATTTTTCTAAGAACCGTTGGATATATTCTTTTTTTTTTGGGTACAAAATATGTAAAAAGGCAAAAGGATAAAACGAAAAATAATAATAATGGCAAGTAGCCTTATGAACTGATGAGATCACCAGGCTACTCATCATCACCAAACGATTGGCTAGGATCATTGTTAGGATCATGGCTAATCTCATACTCATTAAGTATGAGATTGGCCTTCTAGTTCATCTTGGAGAGGTATCCAAAAATCCATGGCATGGTCAATCTGTTGTGCAGGCCAAAACATTATTTTCAATTGAGGAAGCATAGGATGTGGAGGCGGAGGAGGCGTGGCGAAGATAGACGCGGATATTGGGGAGGAGAAGCAGGACGTGGAGGTTGAGATAGAGGAGGATCGGGGAGGTGGACGATGACACGAGAGTTTTTTGGCATGTTTTCCGCACATCATTTCATCTTGGCGATTGAGCTTGAGAACATAGAGGAAGGTAATGAAGAAACCGTAGGAAAAACAGATAACAATGTGGAGTTTAAATTATACACGTCTGGAAGGGACGTAAAAAAAGCATCATTGCACGTATTGGAAGTTGAACATGCAAGGCAGAGTGAAAGGATACCTAGTTCATTTTTATGATGATGATCATCAGATGATAACAGGGAGGCAGGCACCCATAATCAACACGGGGAAGAGGAAAGGTTTCGAAAGCTTTAATTAATGTTTATTAAGTTAGAACCGTTAAGTATGTTGGCAAGAGTAATTTATGATTCTTAATTAAAAACCGTGAATTATTAACTTCTTGTTTTTTTTTCCCCCTCACTTCAGCTCCAATGATGAGAATGAGGATGAGGATAAGGAAGAAGACATGGAAGAGGAGGATGAAGTGGACGATGAGGATGGCATGCAAGAAAACAATGATGATGTTTAGTTATCACTATCACTGCCATCCTCATCCTCCTCATCGTACTCTTCATCCCTCTTCCTCGTCCTCGTCCTCATTATCGGAGGAGGGAGATAAAGGGTTTGACTGCAAATTATATTTAACATCATTGTGATGAAGCATGGTCAACTTCTTGTTTAGCGTATTGGTGTATGCTGTGAGATGGCTTGTGTCGCGGTCAAGGCTTGCAAACATGAGCCACCATTTTAGGAAGAGGAGGAGGGGGTGGCGGCAGTGATAGAGCTTGTCGTTAAACCTTCAAAAAATACTAAGTTAAACTATAGTACAATGATGATTAACTAGCCTAGGTTATTCTTCTCTAAGGAGCCTAATGAATATTAAAATTCCTAGCAAATATAATGAACCACAAATTAAGAGAATAAATCACAGCGAAGGAGTGGGCAACTGTTTGGTTTATTTTTTGAATTAAAATCCTAAACTACTGTTTGTAATTTTCTAGATGAGATGACGTGAAATGAATGGTACGTAATATGGTAAACAATGACAGTATATTCTCAGTAGAAGTTCTGCTCTGCTTTCCTCGTCCAGTTTTGATTATTGAGCTCAATGCAACCAGCCACTTATCAGTTAATTCCTATAACCACTCAACTTGAATAGCATATAAGAAACAGATTGATAAGCTACTCATTTGCAGAAAATCATATTGCAACATATCTGAATTCTCTACAATAATAGCTATTGCTCATTATCATGGAATAATTTGAAGTAATCATATAGACTAACTCAACTGAAATTAGAAGATATGATTAAATCTACTTGAAAATAGAGAACACAATCCCTCAACTAAGTGCATGCAAGCAAATCGCTACTCTATGAGATTCTAATCAGATTCAAAAGTTCTACTGACAAAATACAGCACTGATGCATCAAATCCGAAGCTGCCTCTCAAATGTACAACTCACTCGCTCAATTACATAATCAAACCAGAACAACTGAATCATAGAAAACTCCCTATTAGGCGCTCGAAATCAGTTGTAGCTTCACTACTAGGAAGACTGAAACGATCAGCTGCTCATGGAGAAAGAATCAACTCCTTCAAGCTTTGGTGTAGCTCCAACCATGGCAGAAAATGATGGAATCGGAGAGTGGTGATGGTTAATGGAGTTGGAGGTAGAAGAGAATGGAGGTGGATGAAGATGAGATAATAGAGATGGAGAATGAATGTGGAGTCGACGGAATGTGTGTGTGTGGTGACCGAATCAAATCTCGAATGGACGTGGATGAATTTCATTGAGTTTTCCGCGAATTTGGAGTGACAGGAACTTCAGAATTTGGAGTTTGGTGAAAATTACAATCGGGCCATAGCAAATTTCTGCGCTTTGCATTTTGGTGCTTCCTAGCTTTCATCCAGATCTGCAAACTTATTAACTTTCAGTTTAGTCCCTTTTCTATTTTCAGCTTCATGACTCCAATTTCTCCCAAGTTTCCTATAAAACAATTCATACCAATGTAACATCATTTGTTCCACAAATCAAATACATATGAGCGATTAAAAATTAAGCTCTTTTAATCACGAATTCCACATAATCACTCTTAATTACAAATAATCATAACAAGTGCATTTGAAGCATGATAATCCCAAAAAGATTTCTCAAAAAGCTATGGAAATACATGTTAAAATTAGGACTTATTAGGCGACGGAAGAGATCTTTGGGAACTTAACATGATGAACGAGAAGGAGGAGACCGATAAAGAAAAGTAGTAAAAATCATAAGGGTTATGTGAGTTTAAAGAGAGGTCTAACGGATTGTGAAGAGTTATGAGTTATGAGTTATGACGTATGAAGTTTAACGGATCACGAAAGGTTATGAGTTATGACTTAGGAGGTGGTAGGGTGTTATACAACAGTTGTTTCTGAAGACCGTTATGGTTTGTCTTCGCAGATATAAGGGTTGAAAGATAAATTGTTTGTAACCATTGTCACATCCCAATTTCGGAAGCGATTTTTTTTTTTTAAACGGTATCATGATCGAGTAGAGCACCTAAGTAAAAATAGTATTTCAAAAGATATGTATCTCGATAACATCAACCGTATGTTTTGCTACTAACGGTACAATAGTTCAAATGGTTCTAAATTCAAAAATACATTTCAAAAGGGGGCCCGACCCGGTCCGTCCTAAGCCTCGCTTTGCTTACCCTTGTCTCCGCTCCTGTTCACTCCGAACCCGAAGCTATGGTAAGAGCGAGGTTCAAAGTACATTGAACCTCGGGTAACGGTTAACCTCATGTTCAAGTACAATTATGTATGACGATATTCATGATGTCACAAAGAAAATTCACATATACCAAGTAATAACACACCATATACACCTGCATATGAATGTTATTACGATCCGCACTATTCACCGGTGCCACGATGGCCTATCGTGTCCTCGCCGCTAGGAAAACTCAACGGCGTTATCATGACTATAACCCGTATAAAGCTGTATGTGCACAGTCAATAACTTTTGAAAACAGAATCTCAGTTCAAAAACACATCTCATCACATATAGGTATACAATGAACATCGAGTTAGTGTTACGATGCGCGTCCGTACCTTCGTCGGCGTTTGTCGGCACGTTTGACGTCCGAACTGTGATCGCGTTGATCCTATAATGGTAATACCATATTTATTAATTTGTAAGTAATATCCTAAGAGATATTTTGGCCCCTAATGACCATTTTGCCCTTACAACTTTTATTTTTCACTTTATTCCCTCCAAATTCGTACAACAACGCTGGTATAAATCTGGGCAGCATTTTGTCTAACTTTGAAAAATCATAATTAATTCTACAAAAATCGAAACGAGGATCCGTAAAATTCCTTGGAATCCTTAGGATGTCTATTTTCAAGTAAAAATAGTCACCTTTGCCCAGATTTCACGAATCACTCCCAGGTTTTAAGTTTTGAACCTCTGCCCAGAATTTTTCCAGAATTTCGTAGCCTAACTTTGAGGAATTCTAACTCTCTGTACAAAAATCATTTTGACATGTTCTTGACATTTTTAAAAAGCCTTATATATCTATATTAACCATGAATTTTCTCAGAATTTGGTGATCATGATTTCAATATGAAATCCTGGCGTTTTCATGGCTGACTTCAGAATTTCCGAAACCGATGAAATTTCGCGAACTTCGTTACTTTGATGAATTTCTTCCGGAAATTTTGCCATAACCTCTACTTCATCAATTTTTCGAGATAAAGGCAATTTTAACCATAAAAACATCTAAATAAAATTATCCTACCATATTTAGGATCTAAGCTACCTCTAACTAAGAATTTAAAAGCTAAAACTTAAAGAACTTAAAGCTAGAACTAGAAAACTTACCAAGAACTTTGCTCCTTCTTTCTCCAAAGCTCTCACTCTCACTTTCTCTCTATGTTTCAGCTTGTAAGCTTTGTGAATTGGTGAAGAATTATGAAGCTAGGTGCTTGCTATTTATAGGGAAATGTTTGGGCATTTGTGTAATTGTCTTGTTAGTTCTCATTGGTGGATTCCAAATGAAATTGAATTAAACACAATCCCACTACACCCACAGCTCACTCCACCGTCCTCTCTCCCTCTCTCCCCAATATTCAATTTTTCAATTAATGCACCATGTGAACCCATGTGCATTTGTTCCCAAAAATATCTAGGCTTTATTTGACAATTCTATTCTTCTTCCACAATTATGCAAACCGTGTTTCACTTTTTTTCTCTTCAATTTGTTGTATTTTAAATCATCTCATATCATCTAGAAGGAAGACTCCCATTGGATGATTTTAATTCACAAGGATTACACTTTATGAAGTTAAATTAAGCCCTTAGGATTTAGCTTTATCGATTTAATCCAAGCCTCTAATTTATGTTGGAAAAATCCTACTACTATAGATGATATTTGTTCATATATTATGTGCTCTTAGGATTTATTTATTTGCTTCATCTTCTTTTCTTTAATTTAACCAAGAATTCGCCCCTTCTAAATAAATATTGGGGGATGTTGATTTAATTATGTTATAATCCTTAATATAATGTTTTAGGGGTTATTAAGTCTAATTGTTAATTTATGATAGGTTACAATACTTATTATAATTATTTGAAACTCATTTGATGCTAATCTTACTCCTTTATTAGCCTTTATTTACTAATTATTCTCATGTATTCTTAATTATGACTCTTTAAGTTAATTTATTGATTAATCATAAAAATTACTTTAATCACTTCAATTTTTGCAACTAGTTGTTGCTAATTTTTCTCCAATTGATTTTACCATATCTAGATGTTAAGATATCAATCTAGAATATATTATGATCTCCTATATTAAAATAAATACACCAAAATGTTTGGGACCACATATTCACTTATTTTAAATAGGTTTTAACTATCAAAATATTGCATTAAGATAAATAGAAATTTTTGGGTATTACATTTCTCCCCCCGTTAAATAAAATTTCGTCCCCGAAATTTATTCTATACTAGCTAAGTATCGTGCCATAAACTCTGGATATTTCTCTTTCATCTCCTCTTTCGTTTCCCATGTTGCCCCTTCCGGAGATAAACCTCTCCAGGCCACCTTCACGATTGGAATACTTCTACGTCGAAGCCACTTCTCTCGGCTTTCGAGAATTTGCTCCTCGCTCGACCTCGAAAGTGTTATCATGCCGTAACTCTACATTCTCATACTTGGATGATATGTTCGTGATCAGGTTGGTATTTCTTCAATTGAGAAACATGGAAAACGTCATGGAGTTTACTCAAGTTCGGGGTAAGGCTAATTGGTACGCGATCGGCCCACGTTTTGCCAAGATTTCAAATGGCCCTATGTAACGAGGACTTAGTTTTAGCCTTTTAAGGGTTCTACCGACACCTAAGCATCGGAGATACTTTCGAAACACATGGTCTCCGACTTCAAATTCTAACGGCCTCCTCCTTTTATCGGCGTAGCTCTTCCGTCTACTCGCGCCGTTAAGAGTCTCGCTGATCGAGCGATTTGTTCGGAGGTCCTATCAACTATATTTGTCCCAATGAATTCTCGCTCGAGACAATTCCGTCCAGATATAGGCGATCGACACTTTCGCCCGTACAATGCTTCAAACGGAGCCATCTGGATGCTCGAATGGTAGCTGTTGTTGTAAGCAAACTCAGCTAGGGGCAAATGTTGGTCCCAATGTCCCTTGAAGTCCAATACACACGCTCTAAGCATATCTTCTAGCGTTTGTATTGTCCTTTCGAGATGGCCATCGGTCGAGGGTGATAAGCCGTACTAGGTCTTAGCTTTATCCCCATCTCTTTGTGCAATGCCTCCCGAATCGGGATGTGAATCGCGGGTCCCGGTCGAGACAATGCTCTTAGGTACGCCATGAAGTCTCACGATCTCTTTGATGTAAATCTCTCGCTAATCGTTCCGGCGAGTAGTTAATGCGATGGGAAGAAAATGTGCCGACTTAGTCAATCGGTCAACAATTACCCGATCACGTCGTGATTCCTAATCTTAGGTAACCCTACTACTAGATCCATGGTAATGTTCTCCCATTTCCATTCCGGAATTTCTAGTCCTTGAAGAAGACCAGGGGGTCGTTGATGTTCAGTCTTAACCATTTGACAAGTTAAGCATCCGGCCACATACTCGCTTACATCCTTCTTCAACCGGGGCCACCAAAACTCGATTTTAAGTTCGGTACATCTTGACCATTCCGGGATGTAGAGTGTATCTACTCTTATGGGCCTCATCTAGTATTTTCTCGTCGCAAACCTTCATCTTCCGGTACGTAGATCCGCTTCTTGTACCTAACCAAACCACTAGGTGATAGGTCAAGGTCTTGAGTCTCGCCCGGGAGAGCGTTTCTCGTGCCGCAATCGCCCATTCATCGTGTTTTACGAGCTTCCTCGACTTTATCTCTCAAATCGTACTCTCCTTGACTAACAAGAAGGTTTGCAAGATAGGCGTCATCGGGCGCATTATAGTTCATGCAAATCTGATTTGACAGTTCAGTCTCGGAAATCTTCAAGTAGCCTCCGTTCTTGGATCATCATGTACGCCGTGTGCATCGTCTTCCTACCGAGGGCATCTGCAACGACGTTCGCTTTACCCGGATGATACTTGATCTCCGATCGTAATCTTTCAAATAGCCCATCCAAATGACGCCGCCTCATGTTGAGTTCTCGCCGATCAAAAAGATATTTCGTGCTCTTGTGGTCGCAAGATACAATTCTACGGTTGCACCGTAAAGATAGTGCCTCCATATCTTCAACGCAAATACGATAGCTGCTAACTCTAAATCATGCGTGGGATAGTTTGCTTCGTGAGTCTTCAACGACGAGAGGCATAAGCTACTACTCGCCCCCTGTTGCATCGGGACACATCCCAACCCATGCCCACCGGCATCACTATAGACTATGTAAGTCTCGCTCGGTTCGGGATGATCAACACCGGTGCGAGTTAGCCTTTCCCTCGCTTTGAAAACTCGTTTCACAATCCTCGTCCCAAACGAATGGTTGGTTCTTCCTCGTAAGTTTCGTCAATGGTAAGGCAAGACGCGAGAAATTTTGTATGAATCACGGTAGTATCCCGCTAGGCCTAGAAAGCTACGTATCTCGTCACGATTCCGGCCTCTTCCGGTCCCGTAACCGCTTCCACCTTGCTGGGATCAACAACAACGCCGTCGTGTGATATGACATGGCCCGAAATTTCACTTCGGTAGCCAAAATTCGCACTTACTCGCCTTCGCGAAAAGTCGTTTATCACGTAGTATGCCTAATACGAGTCGCGAGATGTTCTTTGTGCTCCTCTTTGCTTTTAGAATAGATTAGGATATCGTCGATGAATACGACTACAAATTTGTCAAGGTGTTGACGAAAGATTCGATTCATGTAATCCATGAATACAGCAAAGAGTGCATTTGTCAATCCGAAGGGCATCACAAGGAATTCGTAATGCCCGCACTGGTTCTAAAGGCTGTTTTAGGAACATCACCGGCTTTTACTCGCAACCGGTGGTAGCCCGAGCGTAAATTGATTTTGGAGAATACACAAGAACCGTATAGTTGATCGAGTAGGTCATCGATCCGAGGAAGTGGATATTTGTTTTTGACAGTTACTTTGTTCAACTCGCGGTAGTCGATACAAAGTCGCAAGCTTCCGTCTTTCTTCTTTACGAACAACACTGGGCTCCCCACGGTGACACGCCGGGTCGGATGAACCCTTCCCTAGTAGCTCTTCAAGCTGCTTTTTCAGTTCTTGCATCTCGTTCGGTGCCATACGATATGGTGCTTTTGATATTGATCCGGTGCCGGACGTCAATGGCGAACTCAACCTCTCTTTCGGGGGTAACTCGGTAAGATCGTCGGGAAATACGTCGGAAATTCGTTCACAACGGGAATGTCTTCGAGTGAGGGTTCCGCATCTGCCTTGACCGAGAAGAACACCATATAAGCTTGGCATCCCTGCTTCATGCATCTTTCAGCTTCCGTAGTAGAAAGAAGGTTCAGACTGGCATCAACCTTGTTCTTACCATGCGAAGGTGAGAACAAAGATCTCGTTTATTACCACAATCGAGGATCGCGTTGTTTGCGGTTAGCCGATCAAGACCGAGAATGACGTCGATGCCATGAAGCGGTAGTCGGATAAGGTCTATGTTGGAATTTCGCCCATTTACTCCCGCAACGCAATTTAGACATGCATCGAAGCTAAAGATTTTGCGCCAAGTGGCGTAGCTACTATCAAATCGTAAGGTAATCTATAGGCATGCATCCCTAACCGTTTTGCACGGTCATAAGAAATAAACGAGTGACTAGCACCCGAGTCATACAATGCCCGAAGTAGATTCCCATTGAGAGAGATAGTACCTTGGATCATTTCGGGAGATTTTCCGGCCTCTTCGTTCGTCGGGCAAAAACCCGACTGGGTTTTGCGGCCTCGCCTCTAAGGCTTTTTGAGGGCAGTTCACGCTAATGTGCCGGGCCTCGGCACTTGTAGCATACGATTTTTCCCTCGCAGCTTGGTCCCCCGATGGTACCTCTTGCATTTGGGACACGCTTGGGCGTCTGCGTTTGCACCCTTGGGAAGTTACGCCACGGCCGAAATGGCTTCTTGTTCCATCCTTGGTTGTTTCCCCCAGGGTGCCTTCCTCTTCTCGCGACGAGTTGTTACGTTTTTAAGCCGCTACGATTTGGGCCGCCGCCATAAAAGGGTCTCGGTCCTTCGCGGCTCTTTCGGTTACGCTCGATTCGTCGGCAAGCCTCTACCGCTTGGATTAAGTCGAGAACCGGTGAGACACCCGCCTCTCTTTTATATCGTATTTCGGGCCATAGATTAGTATGTTCGCCATACTACTTTCGTTATCATCACGTCTCAGGTGCGATGAGTATCGGGATAGATTTGTGAAACGTGCGAAGTAGTCATCGAAAGACTCCTCTTGGCCTTGTTGGATGTGAAGGAACTCGGACTCCTTGGTCATCTCATACGGAAAAGCGGGAAGTATTGTTCGTTGAATTTCGCTTGGAAGCTCTCCCACGTAACGGGACGTAGCGGGCTTGTAAGGTCACCGCAGTATTTCTCCACCATCGGTCGCATCTCCCTCTAGCTTGTAGATTGCTAGTTGAGCTTTTCGGTCTTCGGACATTCCAAGACCTCGAAGATCTTGTCCGACGCATCGCCAATCTTCGGCGGAATCGAACTTACCTCGAAAAGATGGTGGTTTGTGCTTACGGAATCTGGGTCACCCAATGCGAGTGTCCCTAACCTCTCTAACAGGTTGAGGCAATCTTACCATCGCTCTTTCCCGTCGGGGAGGTGACTGAGATCGGTCAGATCTCTCGGACGCATTACTTTGTTCGTCTTCTTGCTCGGTGTCATCTCCTTCTTCCTCGTTACCCTGTTGTTCTTCCTCATCCTGTTGTTCCTCATTCTGTCTGTTGTTCCCTCCCCCTTGTTGGTTAGCGAGGAGAGTATCAATGAGTACTCGTTGCTCTTGCATGATTCTTCTCATTTCTTGTAATTCATTCGGAGGTGGTGGTGGTGGTTCATGCTGATCGAGCTCGTGTATCGGTACTATTCGAGGCTCTCTAATTCTACCTCTCCCTCTCGCCTCGGCCTCGGCCTCGGCCTGCAGAGCACCGGCACCTCTTAAAATTGCCATATTCTAATTTCGGAGGTTAGTAGATGAAAACATCGAAAAACACAGATTCAAACATTGCACACACATGTACACAACATATATATATTGATCACAAATATTTTACATAAGTCTCATAATTCAACCACAAGTCATACATCATAACCCTTTTATCTAACAAGTATTTCATATCTCCTCCAGGTATTTAGAGGAGTGATCACACACATTACATTTAGTACTACTAACTATTACTACTCCTTCCACGGCATTCTTGGACTGGTACGGGATTGCCCTCGTTAAACTACATGTTCCAGTATACGAGGCGTTTGAGGTAAAAGAGACATGAGCATACATCCTCGAGGTTGCCCTCGTCTAACATCTCATTGGTTTTAGCTATCCAAAAACGAGTGCGGGGAAAATGGTGGAGAGTGGATCTAACCCAATCTCCGGGGGTCTGAGGGTTATAAAAAGAGGAATTCATCCGGTAGTAGTCTTTCACTCGTCTTAGGTAAATCAGGTATTTTTCTTGTTCGGTATCTGCAATTTGCTCAATGAGCGTAGTCTAATCCTAATGCTTGGGTCAAAATGGTGTTGTCATTTAGGACATAGTCTAAGTCATCGGAGTTGGCATCGAATTGTTTTCAAGAGTTTGGATATCGGGAAATCAAAGTTGTCTCCTACGAGGAGTGGTGTGGACTATCGGGATTTGCGGTACGGGAGGATATACTATATTTATGGGTTCCGCGTATATGGGGTCATATAGATTGTCGGGGTATTCAGTCTTGGGTGGTACTACGCTCTTCGTCTTTGGGAAAAAGATAGGATCGGGCGGGATAATAGGGTTCATTCATAGGTAAGGGATCAAAAGGTAAGTACTGTCCAGGGGTGGTATTCCGGTTCTGGTTCATCATCAGGATAGTTAGGCATATAATCGGGGTCTAGATGATGTTCCGGAAAATTTGGCTCGGGTATAAACATTGGAGGTGAATTACTTGGTTCAGGATTCAGTTTGACTCTAAGGTTTCCAGGAGCAGCTGTCCTATGCGCTACGCGCCTCCGCATCCCGTAGTAATCTACGTAGGGTTCGTTGTCCATCACTACAACACTATCAGGATTTATCAGTACTTGTTTTCAAAATTTTCTTTGAGATAATGGCTTAGAGCCTAACTTAGCTAATCAACCGATTGGCCGGGTAAGTGTCTATCATGGGGAGCCTCACCGTGCTAGGGTGACCGATTGGGTGATCCACATAGACTAGCCTTGCCTTCGGCACCAATGGTTTGTTATAACCGAGTCGGGTTCATACCGGATAAAATGCTTTTGGTTGAAAAACCCCGAACTTAACTCCGTTACTCAAACAATCGGCTGGGCGTCGTAATTATGGAAGGCTCGCCGAGTTCACGGGGACCGATTGCCAACCACAATACTTCTTTCGGACACCCGATCGTTTAGAGTAGCATAGTTAAATTCATGCCGGGATGTACGCTTCGATACGAAAAATGTCACATCCCAATTTCGGAAGCGATTTTTTTTTTTTTTTTAAACGGTATCATGATCGAGTAGAGCACCTAAGTAAAAATAGTATTTCAAAAGATATGTATCGATAACATCAACTGTATGTTTTGCTACTAACAGCGGTACAATAGTTCAAATGGTTCTAAATTCAAAAATACATTTCAAAAGGGGCCCGACCAAATCCCCTAAGCTCCGTTGCTTACCCTTGTCTCCGCTCTGTTTCACTCCGAACTCTGAAGCTATGGTAAGAGCGAGGTTCAAAGTACATTGAACCTCGGTAACGGTTAACCTCATGTTCAAGTACAATTATGTATGACAGATATTCATGATGTCACAGTAAAATTCACATATACCAAGTAATAACACACCATATACACCTGCATATGAATGTTATTACGATACCGCACTATTCACCGTGCCACGATGGCCTATCGTGTCCTCGCCGCTAGGAAAACTCAACGGCGTTATCATGACTATAACCCGTATAAAGCTGTATGTGCACAGTCAATAACTTTTGAAAACAGAATCTCAGTTCAAAAACACATCTCATCACATATAGGTATACAATGAACATCGAGTTAGTGTTACGATGCGCGTCCCGTACCTTCGTCGGCGTTTGTCGGTACGTTTGACGTCCGAACTGTGATCGCGTTGATCCTATAATGGTAATACCATATTTATTAATTTGTAAGTAATATCCTAAGAGATATTTTGGCCCCTAATGACCATTTTGCCCTTACAACTTTTATTTTTCACTTTATTCCCTCCAAATTCGTACAACAACGCTGGTATAAATCTGGGCAGCATTTTGTCTAACTTTGAAAAATCATAATTAATTCTACAAAAATCGAAACGAGGATCCGTAAAATTCCTTGGAATCCTTAGGATGTCTATTTTCAAGTAAAAATAGTCACCTTTGCCCAGATTTCACGAATCACTCCCAGGTTTTAAGTTTTGAACCTCTGCCCAGAATTTTTCCAGAATTTCGTAGCCTAACTTTGAGGAATTCTAACTCTCTGTACAAAAATCATTTTGACATGTTCTTGACATTTTTAAAAAGCCTTATATATCTATATTAACCATGAATTTTCTCAGAATTTGGTGATCATGATTTCAATATGAAATCCTGGCGTTTTCATGGCTGACTTCAGAATTTCCGAAACCGATGAAATTTCGCGAACTTCGTTACTTTGATGAATTTCTTCCGGAAATTTTGCCATAACCTCTACTTCATCAATTTTTCGAGATAAAGGCAATTTTAACCATAAAAACATCTAAATAAAATTATCCTACCATATTTAGGATCTAAGCTACCTCTAACTAAGAATTTAAAAGCTAAAACTTAAAGAACTTAAAGCTAGAACTAGAAAACTTACCAAGAACTTTGCTCCTTCTTTCTCCAAAGCTCTCACTCTCACTTTCTCTCTATGTTTCAGCTTGTAAGCTTTGTGAATTGGTGAAGAATTATGAAGCTAGGTGCTTGCTATTTATAGGGAAATGTTTGGGCATTTGTGTAATTGTCTTGTTAGTTCTCATTGGTGGATTCCAAATGAAATTGAATTAAACACAATCCCACTACACCCACAGCTCACTCCACCGTCCTCTCTCCCTCTCTCCCCAATATTCAATTTTTCAATTAATGCACCATGTGAACCCATGTGCATTTGTTCCCAAAAATATCTAGGCTTTATTTGACAATTCTATTCTTCTTCCACAATTATGCAAACCGTGTTTCACTTTTTTTTTTCTCTTCAATTTGTTGTATTTTAAATCATCTCATATCATCTAGAAGGAAGACTCCCATTGGATGATTTTAATTCACAAGGATTACACTTTATGAAGTTAAATTAAGCCCTTAGGATTTAGCTTTATCAGATTTAATCCAAGCCTCTAATTTATGTTGGAAAAATCCTACTACTATAGATGATATTTGTTCATATATTATGTGCTCTTAGGATTTATTTATTTGCTTCATCTTCTTTTCTTTAATTTAACCAAGAATTCGCCCCTTCTAAATAAATATTGGGGGATGTTGATTTAATTATGTTATAATCCTTAATATAATGTTTTAGGGGTTATTAAGTCTAATTGTTAATTTATGATAGGTTACAATACTTATTATAATTATTTGAAACTCATTTGATGCTAATCTTACTCCTTTATTAGCCTTTATTTACTAATTATTCTCATGTATTCTTAATTATGACTCTTTAAGTTAATTTATTGATTAATCATAAAAATTACTTTAATCACTTCAATTTTTGCAACTAGTTGTTGCTAATTTTTCTCCAATTGATTTTACCATATCTAGATGTTAAGATCTCAATCTAGAATATATTATGATCTCCTATATTAAAATAAATACACCAAAATGTTTGGGACCACATATTCACTTATTTTAAATAGGTTTTAACTATCAAAATATTGCATTAAGATAAATAGAAATTTTTTGGGTATTACAACCATTATATGACTATTATTTCAAAAGAACCATAACTTTTTTCACTAAATAAATGATGGTTACTAACTGCAATTGTTATTTTTGTATTTTGCGAATTTCACTTCACAATATATAATGGTGCGCATAATTAACTGTTACTTTTAAGTGTTATATATCCTTGTCACTACAAGAAAACTGGTAAATGGAGGCGGTTATATGAGCATTTAGAGGCGGTTTAAACCGCCTCTATTTGCACATGCAGGTGGTTGAAAAAGCGTCGAAGTTACCACTGTCAAGAGTCAAACTAAGGCGGTTTAAATGAGCCGCTGGTCCTACTGCCTACTTAGAAACAAAGGCGGTACCATAGGCGGCTAATAACGCCTCAATCAGCACAACAAAAGTCCTATTAGAATTCAAAGGCGGTTTTCATAACCGCCTCTGAATGTTATTTTGAGGCGGGTGTTTTAACCGCCTCAGAATGGAATATAGAGGCGGTTTGGTATTAACCACCTCAGATTGGGATTTGGAGGCGGTTATCATGCCCGCCTCAAAAAATCATTCCGAGGCGGTTCAGTAAGTGCCTCAACATGTCATTCTGAGGCGGTTTTGCATGGGGTTAGAGATTTTGAAAGATGCATATAAACACCTCAAAATGTCATTAAAGAGACGGTTTGCAAATGGTTATTTATCAGCCAATATATATAAAAATAATTTTTTTTACTTTTTTATATTTTTTAATTTTAATAACGAAAAGGTAGTTAATAGGTGATTTTTTACAGTTTCAATTTAATAATATTTTTTTCTAATAATGAAATAATAACTTGTTGCATTTGATATATCAAGAAAAAAAAATTATTGCATTTGAGCATACATATCCATACAATGTTAAAAGCCCTTAATTAAAAGTATAAGATATATAAATTCACCACAAGATTAAAGAGTATGTTTGCATACATCATCCAAAATCATAGAACAAAATATGTTTAACAACCATAAACAAAGTGTCAACTGCTAAACATTGGATAAATTCCCTTGATAATGACAACAATACTATCCAAAATCAATATCTAAATAAAATATTCAAGGTTGTCGTTGTGGTGATGGAGATGGAATATGAGGTGATGAATCCGGTTATTCACAATGTGGTGTTAGTTCTATATGTGTTTTGATGACGTTTTAACAATTGTAAACAAAATGAGAAGTTTTCTCTTGCAAATTTGATAAACTTTGCTTTGTCAAGGGAAAACTCCGGTTTTGAAGTAAAACTCAAGTTTTGAGGTTTCGAGAAAATCCCGAATAAAGCAAAAACTTGCGGTTTTCGTTAAAACCGCAAGTTTTCGGTTTTCATGAAAAACATGAAAACTCGAGTTTTGAGTCAAAACTCGAGTTTTGGCTTGTCCGAGGCAAATCGATTAAGAAGCAAAACTACAAGTTTTGAGTTTTCATGAACATATGAAAACTCGAGTTTTGGGGGCAAAACTCGAGTTTTGGTTTGGCCGAGAGCCTTTGATTTTCGAAGTTTCAAAACCTCCGGTTTTCAAAGAGCACCGCCGTTTTGACATTTCTCATATTTTCGGAAATGTTCAAAACTCGAGTTTTGGGGTCAAAACTCGAGTTTTGGTCCGTCGTCGTGCACTGATTTACAACATATGAAAACCGCCAGTTTTGGGTCAAAACCTCCAGTTTTCATTTTACACCGTTTTCATTGAGTTTTCATTGAACATATGAAAACTCGAGTTTTGGAAGCAAAACTCGAGTTTTGGTCGTGCCGAGAGCAACCAAGTTTTCACAATTGCAAAACCGCCAGTTTTTGGTTGAACACTTTGCGCTTTTGATATGTTCACGTGTTTTCGAGTTTTCATGTTTTAAGTGAAAACTTCGAGTTTTGGGAAAGCAAAACTCGAGTTTTGGGCAACCCGAGAGCATCGGTATTTTTCAACTTGAAAACCTCCGGTTTGATTGAAAACCTCCGGTTTTGATGTTTTGGACTAAAACTACATTTTCACATCAATAGTCCAAAACTCGAGTTTTGGGTCAAAACTCGAGTTTTGAAGTTTTACATCAAAACTCCCTTTTGAAGCATAAATCGCGATTTTCATCTGCGGAAGATGAAAACTCGAGTTTTGGTGAAAACTCGAGTTTTGATCA
The DNA here is from genome assembly GCA_019022655.1 of Acacia acuminata. NCBI lineage: Eukaryota > Viridiplantae > Streptophyta > Magnoliopsida > Fabales > Fabaceae > Acacia > Acacia acuminata. Next base: position 1,879,032 of record JAFJYI010000028.1, on the reverse strand, counting down.
TCGTGACGGAAAAACGCAGTGAACTTAAAATTACACGGTTTGATTAATGCTTCAAGTTTTAAGTTGCGGATTGGTTACATATGTTTCGTATGATTCTTATCTATATTTCTAACCAATCTTAACAAGTTTGCTTATGAGTTTTCGGAGGATTTGAATGTTTAACATTTGAATTATTTTAACTTATCCTCAAAGACAAAATAGCAAATGGAAGACAAATTTGTGGGCGATTTCTCACCTAATACAAAACAAATAAGCCTCCACGAGCTAAAGCAGATCTTCAAAGAACATGGGACGAATTTGAAGAGCCAAATACCTGAAGACTTTATTCCCAACAAGAATTCAAATCGCAAAAGTCTCCAACAGACTATATTCAAACAAAACTTATGCAACAACTAGATTCATGAAGCAACACCCATAACACTATATTTTCGAATGGGTTGAAGCCTCAACGGATCTATAACGTTCACAAGCTTCAAATCACTATAAATACATGAAGATTTGAAGTTGGACAGCGAGAGAAGATATACACGAAAGTCTACACGAAAATATCAGTTTCTCTCTGTTTATTCATTTGATTGTATCTTTGATACTTTGAGCTTCATTACTTATCATATCTACTCTTAGAGAGAGTTTATTTCCGTGTAAATCATTCATTGTAATAATCTCAAGTCGGGTGACTTGGAGATTGGGAAAATCGAGTACAACTTGTAAGGGGAGTGTGTCCTAGGCCGGGGGCATCCTTCGTTTACGAGTGGGTATCGATTACAGAGTACGACTTGTAAGGGGAGTGTGTCCTAGGTTGGGAGCATCCTTCGTTTACAGAGTGTGTATCATTGTAAGCAATTACAGCTTGTAAGGGGAGTGAGTCCTAGAGTGAGGAGCATCCTTCGTTTACGAGTGTGTAATTGTTCTTGAGTGATAGTGGAAAATCCCGTGGCGACGGGGACCTGACGTAGGTCAAGGAGTTAGACCGAACCGGTATAAATCTTTTGTGTCAAGCTCTTCTTCTCTATCTCCACTTGGCCTTAATATTATCTGTTGTGTGGGTGATCCGAAAAGAATTTTAAAATCCCCAATTCACCCCCCCTCTTGGTGATTTCCTTCACTTTCATGTGGGTCATGACTAGCATGAGAAGATCTTCTGAGCCCTAGAGACCCCAAATTTGCATCCTAATACATTGAAACAAAATTGAAAACAAACATCAAATGCTACATTGTCTTGTTCAGCCATTTTTTCATTGTATCATGGCATCAACATGACTATCAATTTAGCATATATCAAGCATAATACAAAAAAGCAGTCTAGCATTTAGCAAACAAAATTTGAGCGGAGTTGAACTCTTTAAAACCTTATTTTTAATGATGTGACCAAGTGCAAATTTTTAAAACAAAACAAATTTGCAATCAATCAAAATATGCAAACAGGGTACTTAACTTTCTAGCTTTCTCTGAAATAGAAACATACAAGTACAAACCTGAACCAGATTTTTAAAACAAAACATAAGGGTACTATATTAAGCAAACAAAAACAGACATGAATTCAATAATTTGATCAAGTTTCAGCTAAGAGGCTAATGATTTAGACTGAATTCACAAATTTGATCAAGTTCCAGCTTTTGTTCATACCATATAAACAGCCCCATATCACATCAACAGTATCAGAATTTCTTACATATATGCAAGGCTATTCATAAATATACCATCTTGTCTAATTTACTTTCAATCCAAAACAGAGGTGTTCATGCATTTATACAACCAACGCTGAACCGTAACAGGATAAAGAAATCAGTGGACACTACTTTGCATGCAAGGAATTTTCTATCGATAAAGTAATTTTCATGTACCAAATCAAATAAATATTTATCAAGTTAGGGGTAAACAAAGTGAAAAGCAAAAAGTAGTGAAAAGAGTATCTCAGTAAGCGATGTTAGTAATCTATGGGATTTGGTTGTTATGAACAAGAAATTTCCTTTCATAGAGTTTCAAAGACACAAGAATTAAACTTCACATTAGCAACATTATGTGTAAATTGGCCACATATATAAACAAGTGATACACATGACTTATAATCCATACAAGCTCGACCATGTCAACATCCTAAGTTTATCATCAACGAAGGCCACCACTCCAAAGTAATCATATGAAATAAAGATATATGCAAATAATCCATAATGCAGAAAAATTAAATGATGTCCAGCATAGCCAACAAAGATTGAACCAAAGATTTAATTCCAAAGTATATATATTTAATTATGACACAAGGTTTACCTCATTGAAGGGAAAATGAGAAGGTTGTTGAGCACCAATATGTTGCAAAATAGAAGGCATTTGTGCTTTCAAGGAGTCAAGTTCTCCCATTTTCCCTTTTAAGGTGTCAAGTTCTTCTTTGAGGGAATCATACTCTACTTGAGAAGGACCAGCACTAGAAGATGATGCAGAACCGCTACGGCGCTTACGCATTTGAGATGGAACCACCCCAAACCCCATTCCTCTAACGCGTCCAGGGTGCTCTTTCCCAAAGACATGTTCATAGGCCTCTTCTTCAAAAGACTTTTCCTCCATCTCAGCTAGTAATTGGTCCTACAATACAACATCAAACATGTAATCAAATAGCATGTATAGCTTCCTCATTCTCAAATAAAATACATACATTCTTTTCTCTAGCTTCCTCACAGACAAAACTGCCATTCTTTTTTGTGTGTGTGTGTGTGTGTGTGCGTAATGGCGTACATCTCCCCCTACTAAATTTGCGTCCATATTTTTTTTCCTAAAGCAATGTCAGTATACGAAAGGTTAGTTAAATTCACAAAAGATCAAAGATAGAGAAAAAAGATTATAATTGACGTACATACCAGGTCATATTTTAAACATGCAATGCTTTTGGATCCGAGGGTATGCATAATTGTTTGTTTTGCTCTATTTCTAGTATTTATCTCACTGTATTTCTACATTGTCCAGCAAAAAATACTTCAAATTAAGTCAAGTAAACCAAATTAAACAAATATATGCAAGCTTATGTCATTACCTTAGCTTTCTCGCTTAACTTATATGCCAAAAAACCAGCCCATTGTTCTCGAGTCATACCTTCAGGATAGTTTTCAAGGTTTTGCTCATACCTTGCATTTTTATCATAATAATAATTGCACAACCTCCACCTATTATCCTTCCATTTTTTCCCCATATTTGCCAAACAATATTCATATTGGTCATCAGTATAGAGACATAATTTTTTCTGCAATAGGGAAAATATAAAAATCAATTCACAATCATTTAAGCTTAGTAAATGAAATTGAAAGAGCATTTATACCTGAATGGTCATCTCCCAAGCATTAGCCTTATACGAGCGAGGTACATTAGGCCACCTATCGTAACATATTGGGAATACATTAGTATTACATGCAAGATGTCCTAAAAAGCCATTCAAGAGTGAACCGCCGTCACCAACATGCTGATTCTCTTCACTCCATGCCACCACTACTTGCTTGTGAGGTGGAAGTACCAAAACATCCCAAATGCGCAATCTTTCCTCAGCAATCCTTCCTTGATCATCTATAACATATAATATTCATGTGATTTTTGTTAGTGGAGCAATAATATATGATATAGGCATACATTAAAAAAAAATTTACTAATGTAACATAGGTGTTAAATGGTATAACTTTAACATCAACCACCCAATATTTGTTGCACACCCTCTTGGGTTTGTAGGGATGTGGTCTTTCATTTTGTTGTTGGAATTGATTAGAAACTTGATCTTCTTGGCCTTCCATTTCAAGTGGCTGTGGTTCCACCCTTATCATTTTGTGTTAGGTTCTCACAGGGTTGTACATTTTGTGTTTGGAGGGTAGGTGTTGTAGAGCTTGTTGAAGCTTTTCTTGCAGGGAATCTCCTTGTACGCCCCATTCCACCTAATCCATTTGTCCAAAATATAACATGGCAACATATATTTAAGTATTTACAAAATCATACAATTCCAATATATATTGGAAAAAGATAATAGTATATGAACATTAAGAAATTGAATTGTTAATATTAAGTCTTCAACAACAATTACATACAAGCAAAACACATGATATAAAGAAAACCAGACACAACACACCATACAAAAGATAATCCTCAAAATGTTAGACTACACAACCCCATGTAAGTACACATAACCTAAGCCTTAAACAAAAACTTATATGTCTAAATCTTCATCCTCATTGTGATTAGCTATCAAATTTGGAATGTCATCATCTATGGCAGGTCTTGATAACTGTAGAGCTACTGTGTCATCAACTAAAATGTGGTCCAAGTTTTGTGATGGAAATAGGTCAGTGGTTGTCATGATATCTTCGCCCATATCATATAAGTCTCAAGGCTTTACATGGACAGGTATGCTCCAACCCTTTTCTTTCTCGTCATCAACATAAAAAACCATTTGACCTTCAGAAGCTTTAATCTATGGCTCATCATCCTATTTTTCACCAGTATGTATCAGTTTTGAAAAGTTAATTTGGGTAAAACCCAATTTGTCCTTCTTATGCCCTCTATGAGTGGTAGTATCGGCCATTGACATTTAAACAAAGGCACAAAGAACAAGCCATTGTAGTTAATCTCAATAATGTCAACCAATTTTCCATAGTAAGGAACTCCTCCACATATCATTTGGCCATCTCTACTACTTGAATAACTTCTTGTGTCAAATGTTCCAAAAACCCCATTATTTTGTGTTTTCAGGTTGTTGTCTCGATCCAATGTTCGAAATTTGAAGCCGTTCACATTATATGCAATGAACCTTCTTGCTTCAAAAATAGGACCTTTAGCAAGGGAAAACATAATATTTTTGTCTGATTCTCTAACATTGTCAATATCTAAAGGAATCTACAACACAAAAGAAATAATGTTAGCACCGTCAATTTAACTCAAAAAGGAAAAATATTCTTGATCCTTGTTGTGCAATAAAATACCCACACGCTTAGAGAACCAATCAACGAATATCTCAGCTAGACTCCGAGTAGTCCTTCTTAGTTTCCTCTTCACATCTCTTCAGAACTCCCTAAATAAATTATTAAAATTAGAACATGAGTAATAATAACTTGCTTAAAAAATATTCAGGTTTACTTTACTCGGATGTAGCATTCAACAAGTGGACAATTCGTCAAGACACATGTCTATGAGCCCGTAACCTCTCCATTGATGTAAGATTGAAATATGATGATGCACTGATTGGCTTTCCCACCCGAGGAAACAATTCATCCACCCATGATTTGGCTTGCGCATCATTAGGTACATCATCGACCCGCCTAGATCGATTCCATCGAGTCTCAATATCATCTATGTACCTTGAACAAAATGTTAGAATTTCTTGCATTATGTAACCTTGTGCTATAGACCCTTCTGGTCGAGCTCTATTACGTACATATGATTTCAATTGCCCCAAGTATCTCTCAATAGGATACATCCATCGATAGTGCACAGGACCTCCAAGCTTAGCTTCTTCAACAAGATGGATGATCCAATGAACCATGACTGTGAAGAATGACGGAGGAAATAACATTTCCATGTGGCATAGCAAGAGCACAACTCCACGTTGTAGTATATCCAAATTTGCAACATTCAACACATTATCGCACATTTGTTTGAAGAATGAACACAACTCAATTAAAATGCTTGAAACATTATTAGGCATTTCTACTCGTGTAGCCAATGGTAGTAATTGCTCAATCAATATATGACAATCATGACTTTTCAACATTCCATTCAACCGCATAGGATCAACATCAATGCACCTAGAAATATTGCTTGCATAACCATCTGGTACTCTAATATTCCTCAATGTTGTCGAAAACATCTTCTTGCCTTTATTAGTCATTGTATAGATTGCTAAAGGATATTTTCCATTCTCATCGGCTAAAGGTCATGCTTACAACCCATTCTTTTAAGATCTTTTCGAGCATTCATATGATCTTTTGACTTAGAGGCATCATTAAGTAATGTGAAAATTATATTATCACACACATTTTTCTCAATATGCATCATGTCAAGATTGTGCCGCAATAAATTATGCCTCCAATATGGAAGTTCAAAAAATATGCTCTTCTTTTTCCACTGTTGGGTGTTGCCATCTGCATCACGATCACTTGCACGTCCTCTTTCTCTTCTTCCACTAACTTCGGGTGTTCGACCGAATTTGACATTAATATTTTTAACTTGTTCAAGTATTTCACAACCAGACAACAACCTTGGAGGATTACGTAGATCTTGCTTCCCATTAAACCGAACCTTGTTCAATCTAAATCTGTCTTTGGTCAAGAAAGCGTCGATGACCCATAAAACACCATTTTTTTTACTATGATAAAGACGACAAGATTCAAAATCAAAGTTGCATGTAGGGCAAGCTAAGCCTTGTGTATGTGTTCCAAATGGATAGATTTCCCAAGCCAGGAAAATCACTAATCGTCCATATCAATGCATGTAACTTGAACATCTCTCGTGCAAAAGCATCATAAGTATCTACACCATCTTGCCATAATTCTTCCAACTCTTTGATCAAAGGTTGTAAAAACACATTAATGTCATTACCTGGCATTCTTTTACCAGGTATGATGGTTGAAATGATAAAAGACGTCGACTTCATGCACAACCATGGAGGGGTGTTGTACGCAATTAGAATGATTGGCCAAATATCGTAACTAGCACTCATATTACCAAAAGGATTAAAACCATCGATTGCTAAACCGAAGTCGTACATTTCGTGGGTCTGAAGCAAATGATGTGTGCAGCTCATCAAACTTCTTCCATGCTTGAGAGTCTCTAGGATGTCTCATCAAGCCATCATTTTTATCATGCATAGCATGCCATCTCATATCTTCATGAGTCTTTGTTGATAAAAATAATCTTTGCAAGCGTGGTTTAAGGGGAAAGTATTGAACAACTTTTGCAGCCACATTACGCTTCTTTCTTCCTTGTTGAGAAGATGTACGATCACCTTCTTTAACAAGTGGCTTCCATCTAGATACAAGACAAACCTTGCAACTTTGTCTGTTTTCATCTTCCACTCCCCAATACAACATACAATTATTTGGACAAGCATGTATCTTCTGGTAGTCCAATCCTAACTTGGTAATGGTCTTCTTTGCCTCATAGAATGAAGATGGAATCTTTGCATGTTCAAACGCATCGCACAATAGCTCTAATATCATATTCATGGACTTGTCAGTCATCCCACATAAGCACTTAATATGATACAACTTCACAATAAATGAAAGCTTTGAATATTTTTGACACCCTCCATACAATGGTTGTTCCCCATCTTTTACTAATTCGTAAAATTCTTTATCTGCATTAACTTCTTCATTTGCAAAACAATTTATTCCCTCATCTTGGGCAATGTTTTCCTTTGACTGAAATTGTGCTTCATTGTCACATTGCCTATTTATGCCAAATGCATCATTGATCATGTTGAACATTGGATCTACATCAACATTGTGGTCTCGTACACCATGTGACATGTATCCACCAGCAACATTACTACTTGACCCGACCTTTGACTCTCCATGATTAAACCAAAATGTGTATCCTTCAAGGAATTTCTTGCACAATAAATGATCATACACTGTTTCTTTTGACATCCACTTTATAAAACCACAAGGTGAGCAAGGGCATAGTATTTTGCCTTCAATTGAACTATGTTGAAGAGCAAAATCAATGAATCTCCTAACTCCTTCATCATACTTAATTGAATTTCACGGTTTTATAATCCAAGACTTGTCCATTCACTCGAAAATAAGTGAAGCATTCTTGTCAAACTCTTTTTCGACAAAAATGTGCCAATATTTTATTGTCCAAGTTATCAACATAGGACAATAATACAATATTATGAATGTAAGATATTTACACCGCTACCACTATTTATAAACTGTTAGGGTTCTATGTTAGGGTTAGGGGAAAGAGAATGTAGTTCGCATGTTAATCTTAATCTGTATTAGTTTGTTTATGCAAGTTAGATTTTAAAGATAATAAGATGTAGAATGACCACTATTTCAGCAAACAAGAAAGTGAAAAATTTAAACATTAATATGGAGAACTAACAACATCCACATATCCAAGATCAAGAATTGCATGTTGATACTTTTTTCATTTTCATCCTCACTAATTTTAGCATGAATCAAGAATTGCTACCTTCTCTAAAATTGTCAACCATAGCTTATTATCCAATCACTATAAAATAAATAGAAAGGGGTGGAGGGAATTTTCCTTAACAAAGTACAACAGTTTAAAAGGCAAACCTCAATTCCAAGAAGTTCAAATAGCCTTGGCACAAGTGGCTTCAAACAGTATTAAGGTAACTATGATAACAATTTATAGACTAAATACGCTTAAGTCAATTTCTTGTTTAACAGCAGAATGTATTGATTATAAAAGGCTAATCAACATCAGCACCTTGACATATGTATTGATTATAAGCCCATTTTAAGAAATCGTTTGATAATTCAAGACAAACCATCGGTGAGGATTCCAAAGCATCCGAGTCAACAACTTATATCCCTATTTAACTAAACAAACAGAGTTTAATCTAATGTGGTTCAACATTTGATCGGATTATTAGATTTACAACATAGAAATCAGTCCAAATAATATCCAAGTATTATAGATGAAGTTCAACTAATACGGTCAACACATGAAATAGATACACAAGTTCAAATTTTTGGGGTTCGGGCTAGAGTATTACCCGATGCTTGGTAAGCCTTACGCAAATAGCCCAATGACACCTAATTTGTAATGGAATCAAGCCACAACCAAATAAATACATAAAAACAAGAGAAAATGGCACAATACAATTTAAATATATGAGTGTATTTTAAATATTGCAACCTCAAGAGTACATGCTATTTAATACCATGTACTGAATAAATAATGGCTTTATCTATTGGAAAGAATGAAGACAAAAATCAGAATATGAAGGACAAGAAGAAAATCCTGCCACCACAATGTAATACTTGTGCAAACTAATACTTACTGCACAATGTATACAAAGATTACTTGTGCAAACTAATACAAGAAGAAATAATTGCATTACTTGTGCAAACTACTACAAGATTATTCAAACTGCAGGGGAATAATCTTACTGAAAAAAAGGCACAATGTAATACTTACTGCACAATGTACACAAAGCTTCAACTTTTTTGTCAAAGCTTCAACTTTCTTGTCAAAGCAATGAATAAACACCGAAAATAAGGCACAATGGAATTTTTTTTAAAAAACACAATGTATACAAAGCTTCAACTTTTTCTCAAAGCTTCAATTTTTCTGTCAAAACAACGAATAAACACCAAAAAAAAAAAAACGTTCTATCACAAAGTAAGCTGTGTGATCAGTGATCACTATCGATCTTGACCTTTAGGCTTTAACCCACAGCTTTCTATGGTGAGAACGGACCATGCAAACGGTGAGAACAGACTGCACGAACAGCACGAACAGAGAGAAAGAGAGGACTGATCTTGAAAACCCAAAGAACGCACGACGAACGACAATGAACGGCGACGGGAAAACTCCTCTAACGACGATAGGTGAAGAAGAACCAAAAGGTCCAACCTTTAAGGCTTTAACCGGTTAACCCACGAAACTACATCCTTTGAAGAGCAAAGGCTTGTTGTCACCGAGAAGGAGCAGCGGCCAGAGTAAAGGGAAAATTTGATTCGGGAGAAACCGAATTTTGTATTTGGCATTTTCGAATGATAGCCTAATTTTTTAAAAAATAATAATAAAAAAAATCCCAAACGACATCATTATGTCCTGTTAGGGAACAAAAAAAAACATACAAGACCCCTCGATCGACGGGTTACTAACGGTTTCACCGAGAACAAAAGTAACATTTTATTATATAATTAAATATTAATGTAACAATCAGATCTTTAAATAATTATGTGATTTAAAATTCAAAATTTAACTTGAAAGACAAGCTTGAAGGTTTTACACTTTCTTGCTCACTTTTGAGCTTTGCTTTCATTTAACTTCTTCTATGGCACAAATTTTCCACAAAAACATAAGAATTCATATGAAAATACTCCCGAGAGTAAATTAACAAATTAATCACAATTCTAATATCTTTTGGTTAATTGTAAATCAATTATATGCTCAATTTGACCCTTAATACATAATATATTGGAAGCACATCATGCAACAGACCATCAAGCTGATCGCTAACCAACTTTGTCTTGCAACAATTGAACATTGATTTAAATTGTAATGAACATAACTTCTCTAAATTGATTTTATAAATTAAATCATAATAACTCTATCATCAAAGCAACTAAAATTATGATTTAATAACACGAAATAATTGGGCTATAACAATTATCAATTATTTAAATTTGAAAAGAGAAAAACATGGTAAAAATATGAAATGAATATATAATTACAATTTAAACATGAATATTAAATATTTATATTTTTAAAATAAAAATAATACATGACCGCCTCCAAAACCGCCTCTAAATGTTCACTGGAGGCGCTTTATTAAAACGCCTCGATGAAGCCTCTATATGATTCATTTGGAGGCGGATTAACAAAAACCGCATCTGTTTTATGATAATATTGAGGCGGTTAGTATCTACGCCAACGTAACCGCCTTTAAATGTATTTTAGAGGCGGTGTACTTAAAATCGCCTCCAATAGTCGGTCGGTATTTACCCTTTTTCTTGTAGTGTGTTGCCTTTAAAGACGTCCCGTTTTGGCCCTTCCTTTGTGATCTTTACGCCCTCAGATTAATACTTTCAAAAACTATCTTCCTAAACCAAGTTGTATTGGGGATAGAGTTTTTTTGTCCTTAATATAAGTTAACTCATTAAATATAGGGATAATTACAATGGGCAAACTCTTATAATTTCAACCAGTTTTTAATGAGGTCCTTATAATTGTTTTGTTTTCATTAAATTCTTATATTTTAACTTGTTTTTAATCAGGTCTTTTGTAGTTTTTTCTTCTTTTTTATTAGGTCTTTATTGTCTTACCTGATTTTTAATTAGGTCCTTGTAAGTTTTTTTTTTTTTTTTTTAAAATTTAAATTCTGTTTTGAGTTATTTAAATTTTACATGAAGCATACTTTTGATTCTATATTTCTAATATCGTTAATGTTACTAACGGAATATGTTGACTCAACAAACTCAAGTGATAATTGTGTAGCTAAGAAAGCATATTTAATTTTTATTTTTTAATGTAATATATTTAGATTATTAAACTAAAATAACCCCATAAATAGCTGCAAATGAAGTTTAAGTTTTGATATTTAGATTATTAAACTAATATATTTAGATTATCAAACTATTTTTTATTTATTTTTAAAAACACAATCAAGGTTTTGATATTGACTACTTCATTAGGTTTTTAGATATTTCTCAATTTAAAAATATTTTAAAATTTAACCTTACTAGCATTTAATTACATGATTATCAATTGAGTTTCTTCGTTAGCATTTTTCATTAGTCATATTAATGGTATTAAAATTATAGGACCAAAAATATACTATAAAAAGTTTAAAATATACCTCATGTAAACTTAAAGAATTAAAAGTATACTTTCACCTTAAATAAATGAATACTATTAAAACATAATTTACTATTAATAAATTTAAATTAAAAATTATATTATTAGAAAAAATAATTATTATAATTAGTTATTAATTATCAATTAATTAATTAATTATAATTCTATTATATTTTGATATAAAAATATTATTATAATTCAAATTGTATAATAAAAAATAATGCTAAGATACAATCAAATTATTATAAGAATTTATTATTTATAGAATATCAGTATTTGTAGAATAATATTATATTTTCCACCAGGGAAAATTAGCATGAATAATATTATATTTTGTATTCGTAAATAATAATAATAAAACTACTGGGACCTATTTAAAAAGCAAGTGAAACCATAAACACCTCATAAAAAGAACAAAAACTACAAGGACTTGATATAAAACAAGTGGAAGTATAATGACTTGATAATAAGAAAAAAAAACTACAAGGACATGATTAAGAATTATTTGAATAAGGACCTACAGATTAATTATCCCTATATATATTATACATATGAATGTACAATTTTTTACATATAATTTATTGTTCTTGGACTTCTCAACCACCACCCATTCCTTAATGCTAAATAGGGATAAAGTTGAAAAGTAATTAAATTTTAAGACATAGTTAATAAGATTTAGTATGTTGTTTTCTTTTTTGTTGTTGATAAGATTAGTATGTTGTTTTCTTAGTTATAGTGAAATAAATTAGAAGTGCCTCATCAATAAGACATGATGAGTGTATTGATTTTCAAGCATCCAACCCAAAAGAAACAAAAAGGATGGGGGCTGGGTCGGTCACTAGATTTAATCTATTTTTAAAGATAGTATCAATGTTTTAAAAACTAGACCAGACATTGAGTTAGAAAAGTCAATAGGTCAATGTTCAAATGGTCGAACCGGTTGGATCGTTTGGTTGGATCAGTGACATGATAATTAAATAAAAAATAATATTGTGTGTATATATATATTTGTGAGAGATAATATAAATAAAAAAAATATATGTAAAACAATAAAAATTGAGGTTAAAAAATTTAATATAATTCCAATAGAAATTTAAATATATATTGATCAATTAAATATTTTTTTATAATTTAAAAATAAAAATATAATAACATATAACTTGAATGAGGAAAAAGTTGCTCCCCTGAATATCCTTTCATCAAAAGAAAGATAAAAAGTTTTCCCATAAACAAAAACATAAAATTGAACTTGGGACATCCACTCAGAGTCTCAGACTATTCTATTATCCATTGGTCAAAAAAGAGAAAACTACCGTTTTCTAATGGATTTTACGTTGGGCCGATATTCGAAGCTGGAAAAACGAAAACGTAAATTGTGTGGGGAAGAGTAATAACATGTCTACTTGGGAATTAAATCACTGGAGAAATGCTCAGTATGGAGAAATGCTCTGCGCTCGTTCCGCTGTCACTTGAAGAAGATGATTTGATTAACAGGAGCTCTAAGAAGCTGAAGAATGTAGGTAGCCAATCTAGGGTGGATGAGTGGCTGAAACTGGGTTTGTTGGTAAATAAACTGAATGCACCATTGAAAGTGAAGGAAATCACCAAGAGGGGGTGAATTGGGGATTTTAAAATTCTTTTGGATGATCACCCACACAACATAATATCAAGGCAAAGTGGAGATAGAGAAGAAGAGCTTGACACGAAAGATTTATACTGGTTTTGCGGTCTAACTCCTTGACCTACGTCCAGTCCCTTTGTACATCGTGTGGCGTCTATGGGCACTTGTAACACACGGGATTTTCCACTATCACTCAAGAACAATTACACACTCGTAAACGAAGGATGCTCCTCACTCTAGGACTCACTCCCCCTTACAAGGATGCTCCTAATTGCTAACAACAACGATACACACTCGTAAACGAAGGATGCTCCCAACCTAGGACACACTCCCCTTACAAGCAGTACTCTGTAATCGATACCCACTCGTAAACGAAGGATGCTCCTCAACCTAGGACACACTCCCCTTACAAGTTGTACTCGATTTTCCCAATCTCTAAGTCACCCGACTTGAGATTATTACAATGAATGATTTACACGGAAATAAACTCTCTCTAAGAGTAGATATGATAAGCACCGAAGCTCAATGTATCAAAGATACAATCAAATGATAAAACAGAGAGAAAGACCGATAAATTCGTGTAAGCTTTCGTGTATGTCTTCTCTCGCTGTCCAACTTCAAATCTTCATGTATTTATAGTGATTTGAAGCTTGTGAACGTTATAGATCCGTTGAGGCTTCAACCCATTCGAAAATATAGCTGTTATGGGTGTTGCTTCATGAATCTAGTCATTGCATAAGTTTGTTTGTTTGAATATAGTCATTGGAGACTTTTGCAGATTTGAATTCTTCGGTTGGGAATAAAGTCTTCGTGGTATTTTGGCTCTTCAAATTCGTCCCATGTTGCTTTCAAGATCTGCTTTAGCTAGTGGAGGCTTAGCTGCTTTTTGTATTAGGTGAGAAATCTGCCCACAACTCCACTGTCTTCCAATTGCTATTTTGTCTTTGAGGATAAGTCAAAATAATTCAAATGTTAAACATTCAAATCCTCTCGAAAACTCATAAGCAAACTTGTTAAGATTGGTTAGAAATATAGATAAGAATCATATAAAGCATATGTAACCAATCCGCAACTTAAAACTTGAAGCATTAATCAAAATGTGTAATTTTAAGTTCAACTCGTTTTTTCGTCCGATGATCAAAACTCGAGTTTTCACCAAAACTCGAGTTTTCATCTTCCGAGATGAAAATCGCGATTTATGCTTCAAAAGGGAGTTTTGATGTAAAACTTCAAAACTCGAGTTTTGACCCAAAACTCGAGTTTTGGACTATTGATGTGAAAATGTAGTTTTAGTCCAAAACATCAAAAACTGGAGGTTTTCAATCAAAATCGGAAGTTTTCAAGTTGGAAAATATTGATGCTCTCGGGTTGCCCAAAACTCGAGTTTTGCTTCCCAAAACTCGAGTTTTCACTTAACATGTGAAAACTTCAAAACCCGTGAACATATCAAAACCGGCGTGTTCAACCAAAACTCGGCGGTTTTGAACTTTGAAAACTTGGTTGCTCTCTCGACCCAAAACTCGAGTTTTGCTTCCAAAACTCGAGTTTTCATATGTTCAATGAAAACTCAATGAAAACCGAGTGTAAAATGAAAAACTGGAGGTTTTGACCCAAAACTCGGCGGTTTTCATATGTTGTAAATCGTGTGCACGACCAACAGACCAAAACTCGAGTTTTGACCCAAAACTCGAGTTTTGAACATTTCCAAAAATATGAGAAATGTCAAAAACGGCGGTGCTCTTTGAAAACCGGAGGTTTTGAAACTTCGAAAATCCAAAGGCTCTCGGCCAAACCAAAACTCGAGTTTTGCCCCCCAAAACTCGAGTTTTCATATGTTCATGAAAACTTAAAACCGGCAATGCTGCTTCGTGATCGATTTGCCTCGACAAGCCAAAACTCGAGTTTTGACCCAAAACTCGAGTTTTCATGTTTTTCATGAAAACTGAAAACTTGCGGTTTTAATGAAAACTGGCAGTTTTGCTTTGTATAGGATTTTCTCAGAAACCTCAAAACTTGAGTTTTACTTTAAAACTGGAGTTTTCCCTTGACAGCAAAGTTTATTAAATTTGCAAGAGAAAACTTCTCATTTTGTTTACAATTGTTAAAACATCATCAAAACACATGTAGAACTAACATTCTCCCCTTTTTTGATGATGACAACACTTGTAAACAATCAATTGCTTTCAAAAATTTAATTTGATTATTTGAACAATGAGAAAGCAAGTTTGATCAAAAACATTTGCAAACTTTGAGATTTTAATAAAACACAATTCATTTCATCAAAGTTAAAGCAAATAAAACTCATGACAACTTAAATCATTTTATCAATTAAGAACAAACATGATAGCCGATACCAAAATTAGCCGATATCAAAATAATAATATAACTCATTGATATACTCATAAACATTGAAAAATTAAACCATAGAGTTCGATGAGCAAATATCGAGTTATCGAGTTCAGAAGATATCAAAATGTAATAAACTGCATAACTTAAACATTCATCATATATTAATCAATTAGAAACAGAATGTTAAGTAAATTGCAGAATATCATTAGAGTTTCGAAAGAAAATATGCAATATAATTTCGAAAGCATTGATTGATATCCTTCACAAACTTCTCCCCTTTGTCATCAACAAACAAGGGTGGATCAATTGGGATATTTGAAAGTGTAAGAATAGGATCTCCTTTGAAAGTGTAGGAATATGGAGGGTTAATCTGAGTGGTATGAATGGATGGCTCAAGTTTAATGGTAATGGCTGGTTTAGAAAAGATGATAGGCTTTATCAGAGCTTGGTCCAAATTTGAAGTAGAAGTCATCCAAACTAAAGCGCCAATAGCAATCATGGACTGATTTTGCGAGAATTTGTCCATTTATCACTCGAAGCTCATCATAGTGACCATAAGGTGGATATGCTAGCTGTGTGATCTCCAATCTGATTTTTCAGTGCTTCTTGCTCAAATCTGAATTATTCCTGAATGTTCACCACATTTCCATGTTCTTTAGTAACCTTAGTCACTAATCTCCCAACTTCTTCTTCTACCTTATCAAATAACTCAGAAATTGCTTTGTCAACAATTTCCTTGATCCTTGCATCAAAATCATAAGGTATAGAAACATGAGGAGGAGGAGGAACACTCTGAACTTCCTGGCCTTGAGAGTATATGTCTCTTGATCTTATTGGCCTTGAAGAATGAGGAGTTCTTGACTGATCTGACCCATCTTCCAGATTGATTCCTATAAGATTTAGGATATGTTTGCCAAATTCTTGTGGTTTTACTGGTGGTTCATTGGCAGACAATACCAAATCTTTTCATGGAATGGAATAACAGAAATGAGGCTTGAAAAAAAATGATGTCTTTCTGGAAGAGAAGAGAAACTTGGCCATTTCTTGAGAAATCCAGTCACCAATGTTGTGTGGTTTCTGGTCAATGAAGGAGTAAAGATAGGGAAATCCTTCTTTACCAAATGGATAAAGTTTCTTTCTTTTTGCAAGAGATCCCTAGAGTATGTATATACCAAATTGGTTCATTGGGTCTCAAAGAAGGCATATATCTCTGTTTAGTATAATTCGGTTGAGGTACAGTAGAAGATTTGCAGAAGAAGGTTTAAATAAAAAAAATATGGTAAATCTCTGTCTCCTAAGATTTGTGGTTGTCCTTTCTTCAACAAGATTGCCATTTCCATCGGTCGATTATCCACATTGTTGTTGAAATGCAAAAGGAACAAGTGGACTAGCTTATCCAGGAGTAGGAACAGAATGCTGAGATGATTTCTTTGATTTCTGCTTCTGTTTCTCCCTGGGAGTCTCAGTAACTTCTGGAACCTTTCTTTTTCCTTTCCCAGAAGCTTGTTCTTGCTTGACTATCTCATTGGAAACCTCAGGTTGCTTCTCAAGCACAATTCTTTTCAGTCTGAATGGAGTAGAAGCTTCTTTCTCAGTTTGCTTCTCAAACTCCATTTTCTTCCTCTTGAGTGTTGGAGGTTGTAGAGCCATTATCCTCATGGTTTTGTTGGAGAGGATGAGAGAACTTGAGAGGATTAAGGTTTAGACTCAAGGGTAGAATGAAGTGAAGAGAATCAATCAGGTTTTCAAAAATATTTCAATTGCAACAAGCTAACCTGGACGTCAAAGATGTAATGAGAACCTTTGACCTTCTGAGTGCAAAACTCGAGTTTTCACCCAAAACTCGAGTTTTCATCTGTTTGAAAACTTTGCTCATTTTCTGACCCCGATATTGCAAGGCCCAAAACTCGAGTTTTGTCTCAAAACTCGAGTTTTCGCTCTTTGTCAGCAAAAACTCAGAATGTTAAATATCAGGCTTCGAGTTCTCTTCTCGTTGCACAAGTCGATTCTCTCTCGATTGTCACGAGCTCGAGTTCATCCTAGGCAGCTCGAGTTTGCTCCTCTTGACAAAGAAACTTCAACAGGATTTCGAGAATTTAAACAAGATAAACATCCCGCATAAAACCACATCTAGATTCTCCAATGCTTAAGTTAGTGATTAGTTAATCATCAAAACACATAACTAACATTAAGTGGAGGCAATTCACAATTCATTGGGATTGACCATTCCCAAATTTTCTTCTCATAAAACTGAATTGCTACTAGATGAGTATGTTATCTCCAAGCAAAAAGTGTATCACAAATAATCTTATCTAATTGATTCATAACACTTAACATATAGATAAGCAAATAAGTGATACCAAGAAAATCATCTTTCAATGACAATTTGTAAATACATTTATGTAGGAAAGTATGTCATTGATATGAGCTTTTCATAAACTATGCATATAGTTTTCAATATCTCAAATTTTCTTTCAAATCATGATAATGCTTCATAAAATTGAGATGTTGATATGAAAACTCATCTTTGAAGTTATGTTCGAAAATCAATGCATATTAAATTCCAATTTGAAATATCATTTGAATGCAATCAAAACATGCATATTTTCAAAACATTGGAATGCATTTTCCAAACACAGAATGAATTGTAATTCAAAAACAAGTTTTTGAATTGTGCATTTCAAAAATCTTAAACTCAGAAAATTATGCACAAATTCACTTGTGATCCATTAGCAATCTGAAAAACATTTTGAAAGACATAAATGATTGATTGCTTAATGGAATGCATCATTGGACAAGTATTCAATACCCAAATATGAATTTCACATAAACACAATACAGGGTAAGATTAGATATCACCGTAATTTCCCTTGTCCTTGTAGAAACTTGCTTTGAGATGAATTGATGCGAGATAACTTCGCTTTGACATTCATCATCAAGCATTGCTTCTTCTCCTCAAGAGTCGAAAATGCTCTTTTGGAAAGCATTCCTTGATCCTACAATGCTGTATACAACCTTTAACTCTCTTGGTATCCAATCTCGTTTGGATCCAATTGTTGTTAGCTTGTAGGAACAATATTCATATGCTCCAAGAGTACATTCAGATAATGATAATTGAGCATAATGAAATAAACATAGCTTTATGCATAAAAGATAAATTTTTCAAATCATTATGCATGCATAAAGAGTTAAGCTACCGAACATTGTAAACAATATATAAATAAATCATCAAATAGATTTTCAATTTCAAAAATCGTTTTCAATGTTCATTCCTAATATCCAATGCGTAAAACCTTAAAGATTGTTACTAATAGCAAAGACAAGAGGTTTTACCATTGTGTACCTTTTACCTTAGGTACTTGGAGGATTGGCTTTGCATACCCATTGTCTCTTAGGTGTCTCGCAAAGTCTTTACAAAAGATACAAGCTTCAAGTATCTCCCATTTGATACTTGAGAGGCTCTCCTCTTTGGCACATAAGGAATTCTCTGATTCTTAATCCCTTTATGTCCATTTCTCTTAGAATCAGCCTGCACAAACAAACCTACAAATGGACATTTTGGTACCCATTTATGCTTGGGTCCTTCTCGGGTTAGTTTGAACCTTAGGGAAAACATATGTTCCCTTTGGTAGCCATTGATAATTGCCTACGTGTTTATCTCTCCTATCTTTCCTATGAAAGCATGATGAAGTATTGTGACCTTTACGGTTACAATAGTTACAATGTGCAAAGGGATTTGAACTATGAACAGATTTCTGAAAGTAATTCAAATAAGATTTTTGTCCATGTTTCTTCTTCCCTTTCTTCTTATCAAAATCAGGTTTATAACCAATCCCGATTTGTCATTTGTAAACCTTTGTCTTTGTTTTAAAATCACTTTGAGCATTTCACTACCTCTAGTGAATTTCTCAAGAGTTTTTGTAAGATATAAATTTCTTTTCTCTAAAACACAAAGAATTGTCACAAATCTTTTCTCAAATCTTTTCACAATCATTTTCGGAATGTTTTCGAAATATTTTCGAAATGTTTTCGAAACAAGAAGAAACATTCTGAACTTGTTCTTCCAACAATTTAATTTTCTTCTTGATGCAATGAACTCTTTTGCTAGTTTTCTAAATTCAGAATATAGTTCATTGTATTCAGAAAATAATTCATCATAGGAAGGTTCGAATCATTTACCTCATTGTCATTTTCGATTGTTCTTCAAAGAACTAGGCAAAGATTTGCTACTTCTTCCTCATCTCTTTCTTCATCTCAAGAATCATCTCCCCATAAGGCAGATATATAAGCTTTCTTCTTGAGGTGGTTGAATCTTGCCTTTCTCTCCTTTCTTCACTTTCACCGAGGGCATTCGAGCTTGATATGACCCGGCTTTCCACACTCGTAGCAAAAGATTTGATCTTGTTCGTTGCTTGAAGTTCTTCTCTCGAAATCTGTCTCTAAAGCCTTGATCTCTCTTATAGAATTTTTGAATTTTCGCACAAACATGGCCATCTCTTCATCATCTTCATCTTCCTCATTGGGTTTCTCTTTCACAAAGATTCAAAACAATACCTTTGTTTCTATTGTCATGAATTTCATTCGGCCCTTCTTGAATTTGAGCTTGCCTTCATATTCGATAAGCTTCCAAATAGAGCAGCTACGATTGCATTGATTCTCCATGGGCTTCTTCGATTGCTGTGACTTTGGCTTCCCAATCTTTAGTGAGGATATTCAGAATTTTCCTCACTTGGACAGATTGATCATAAACTTTGCCCAAGGCAGCAAGTTGGTTGACCAAATGAGTAAACCTGAGCTGGAATTCGCCAATGGTTTCTCCAGACTTCATACGAAATAAATCATATTCAGTCATGAGAGTGTTTATTCGATTTTCCTTGACTCAGCTTGTTCCTTCATAGGCTATTTCAAGAGCTTCCCACATAGCCTTAGCAGATGACAAAGTGCAAATTCGAAAATACTCTTGTTGGCTAAGAGCACTTTGCGGCATGTGGATGGCTTTCATGTTGAGAGTGACTTGCCATCTCGTCATTCTCATTAAACTCTTCTTCAAGCTTAGGAGTTCTAACTCCATCTTCAACTGAGGATGGAACATAATTTCCTCTTTCGAATACTCTCCACAAACCATATTCGGATGCCATTATATAGACTCGAACTTTGCCTTCCAAGAGGAGTAATAATTTCCATTGAAACCTCGGTGGTCTGATGATTGCAGCTCCTTCGGGTAGAATTCCTTCCATTGGATCTTTGATCTAGGATGTTAATCCTTCAAATAGATAACCAATGCTCGATACCAAATGAAAGTGAAGGAAATCACCAAGAGGGGGGTGAATTGGGGATTTTAAAATTCTTTTCGGATCACCCACACAACGATAATATCAAGGCAAAGTGGAGATAGAGAAGAAGAGCTTGACACGAAGATTTATACTTGGTTCGGTCTAACTCCTTGACCTACGTCCAAATTCCCGATCACTCGGGATTTTCCACTATCACTCAAGAACAATTACACACTCGTAAACGAAGGATGCTCCTCACTCTAGGACTCACTCCCCCTTACAAGCTGTAATTGCTAACAACAGATACACACTCGTAAACGAAGGATGCTCCCAACCTAGGACACACTCCCCTTACAAGTCGTACTCGTAATCGATACCCACTCAGAAACGAAGGATGCTCCTCAACCTAGGACACACTCCCCTTACAAGTTGTACTCGATTTTCCCAATCTCTAAGTCACCCGACTTGAGATTATTACAATGAATGATTTACACGGAAATAAACTCTCTCTAAGAGTAGATATGATAAGCACTCGAAGCTCAATGTATCAAAGATACAATCAAATGATAAAACAGAGAAAAGACCGATAAATTCGTGTAGGCTTTCGTGATTGTCTTCTCTCGCTGTCCAACTTCAAATCTTCATGTATTTATAGTGATTTGAAGCTTGTGAACGTTATAGATCCGTTGAGGCTTCAACCCATTCGAAAATATAGCTGTTATGGGTGTTGCTTCATGAATCTAGTCATTTATAAGTTTGTCTTGTTTGAATATAGTTGGAGACTTTTGCAGATTTGAATTCTTCAGTTGGGAATAAAGTCTTCGGTATTTGGCTCTTCAAATTCGTCCCATGTTGTCAAGATCTGCTTTAGCTAGTGGAGGCTTAGCTGTTTTGTATTAGGTGAGAAATCGCCCACAACTCCAAATGTCTTCCCAATTGCTATTTTGTCTTTGAGGATAAGTCAAAATAATTCAAATGTTAAAATTCAAATCCTCCGAAAACTCATAAGCAAACTTGTTAAGATTGGTTAGAAATATAGATAAGAATCATATAAAACATATGTAACCAATCCGCAACTTAAAACTTGAAGCATTAATCAAAATGTGTAATTTTAAGTTCAACTGCGTTTTTCTGTCCTGATGATCAAAACTCGAGTTTTCACCAAAACTCGAGTTTTCATCTTCCAGAGATGAAAATCGCGATTTATGCTTCAAATGGGAGTTTTGATGTAAAACTTCAAAACTCGAGTTTTGACCCAAAACTCGAGTTTTGGACTATTGATGTGAAAATGTAGTTTTAGTCCAAAACATCAAAACTGGAGGTTTTCAATCAAAATCGGAGGTTTTCAAGTTGAAAAATATTGATGCTCTCGGGTTGCCCAAAACTCCAGTTTTGCTTCCCAAAACTCGAGTTTTCACTTAACATGTGAAAACTTCGAAAACCTGTGAACATATCAAAACTGGCAGTGTTCAACCAAAACTCGGCGGTTTTGAACTTTGAAAACTTGAATGCTCTTCTCGCTCGACCAAAACTCGAGTTTTGCTTCCAAAACTCGAGTTTTCATATGTTCAATGAAAACTCAATGAAAACCAAAGTAAAATGAAAACTGGAGGTTTTGACCCAAAACTCGCGGTTTTCATATGTTGTAAATCAGTGCACGACCAACGAGACCAAAACTCGAGTTTTGACCCAAAACTCGAGTTTTGAACATTTCCACAAAATATGAGAAATGTCAAAACTTCAAAATCGGTGCTCTTTGAAAACTGGAGGTTTTGAAACTTCGAAAATCCAAAGGCTCTCGGCCAAACCAAAACTCGAGTTTTGCCCCCCAAAACTCGAGTTTTCATATGTTCATGAAAACTTAAAACCGGAAAACGGTAATGCTTCGTGATCGATTTGCCTCGTATTTGCAAGAGCCAAAACTCGAGTTTTGACCATCAAAACTCGAGTTTTCATGTTTTTCATGAAAATGATACCGAAAACTTGCGGTTTTAATGAAAACTGGCTTTTGCTTTGTATAGGATTTTCTCGAAACCTCAAAACTTGAGTTTTACTTTAAAACATACCTGGAGTTTTCCCTTGACAAAGAAAAGTTTATTAAATTTGCAAGAGAAAACTTCTCATTTTGTTTACAATTGTTAAAACATCATCAAAACACATATAGAACTAACAAAATGACGGACCCAGATCATGAGATGGTGGCAGAGACTGTTGAAGAGTTAATGGGTGTTGTTGTTGGGCCACAGGTCCAATCGTAGACGAGTCCTTGGGTTGTTCTCTCTGGTAGATTTTTTTTTATTGTGATGGACAATAATATTTTCTATTGGAATGTGAGAGGGCTTGTGGCCCAAACCTATCTCAGAATGTGCATCTAGCATGTTCCAAAATTCATCCATGCCTTGTTTTTCTGTTAGAAACTAAGTGTGAGAGAATTGAGAAACTTTAGTGCGTGTCTAAGCTAGGGTTTGATGGTACAGTTGTGTTCCAAGTGTCGGAAGGTCCGGGGGCCTTTTTGCAGCGTGGAGGTCGGATAGAATCAATGTGGAAATTGTTAATCAAGGTCGTCAACTCTTTCATTGCAAATGTTGTCTTCCTGGCGGAAGTGACTTCTTCGTAACGGCTGTGTATGCGGTGCCCGATTACCGTCATAAGCAACTTCTATGGGCTGAGTTGCGAAACCATGCCTCCTCGATGGTGGATCCGGGAGAGGATGGGAGGTTTGGGTCTACAAATGGTGCGATGCTCCCTATTTTCAGATAGGATCCGAGATTGCAATCTTGTGGATCTTGGGGTTGTGGGGTCTAAATTCACCTGGAAGGGCCCTAAAGTTAGGGGTGGACGAAGACTTTTTGAAAGGTTGGACTGAGTGATTGCAAATGCATAATTTATCTCTATCTTCTCGGATTCTTCAGTACAGGTCATGCCCTATTCTCATTTCTCTAATCATAATCCTCTTTGTTTGAGGTGTACGATTGGTTCTAATTTTGGGAGATTAAACCAACCATTTAGATTTGAGGGCATGTGGTATGCAATGATAATTTCTCTGATTTCCTTCGTAATGCCTGGGTTCTTAATGGTAATTTAAATCACTCTCTGACATTCTCCAACCCCTTCTTGGCTCTTGGAATAAGGAGGTGTTTGGGATGATTGAGCAAAAAAGCAACATATTTTAAATAGAATTAATGGTATCCAGTGTGCTCATGGGTATCCACATTTTGAGTTTCTGTTCAATTTGGAAATTGAGTTGCAAGAGGATTTGGAGAGGATTATGAAACTAGAGGAGATCAAATGGTTTCAGAAATCTAGGAGTGAATAGATTTCTGGAGGTGATAGAAATACCAAATTTTATCATCTCAAAGCTAAAATGCGTAATAGAAGAAATAGAATTTTGATGTTAAAAGATGAATGCGATACTTGGGTGGGTAATGAGGAGGAGCTGAAGTTATTAGTTCTTAGACATTTTAAGAATATTTATTGTTCTGGTTCTCCGGATGTCAGTGAGCTTGTTACTAGATCCCTCTTTCCAGTTTTGGAGCAGCAAGCTTTAATTAGCCTATCAGCTGTTCCTTTGGATGAGGAAATAAAGGCTTCTTTGTTTTCTATGGGGAGTTATAAGGCTCCTGGCATAGATGGGTTTCCCCCATTGTTTTATAAAGCTAATTAGGGTCTGCTCTATGTGATTTTGTTAAGAAGTGTTTAGGAGGGGAAGTTTCTCATGTGATTTTGTTAAGAAAGTGTCTAGGAGGGAAGTTTCGCTTGCGGAAGCAAATCGTACCCTTTTTGCCTTAATCCCCAAGAGAGAAATCATTGAGTTAGTGTCTCACTTTAGACCTATTTCTCTATGTATTGTGCATTATAAATGCATTACTAAGATTTTAGCCATGAGGTTAAAAGGATGTATGAATGAGTTAGTTTCCCCTTTCCAGTCTAGCTTCATTAAAGGTAGCATTCAGGATAACATTATTGTGGGCCAAGAGATTCTTTATATTATGGGGAAAATAGGAATAAGAAGGGCCTTATGGCCATGAAAATTGATATGGAGAAGGCCTATGATAGGATCAGTTGGGTTTTTTTGAAGCAAATTCTTGTTGATACCGGGCTTGGAGGGGATTTTGTGAACCTTGTTATGGACTTTGTATCTTTGGTCTCCTATAATGTTATGTGGAATGGGTCTAAAATCGAAGCCTTTACTCCTTTGAGGGGGATTAGGCAAGGTGACCCGCTTTCCCCTATTTAGTTTGTCATGTGTATGGACAGGTTATCTCATTTAATATGTGATGTTGTGGAGGATGGTAGGTGGCAACCTATTTATGTTAAGAGAGGAGGGCCCAATGTCTCTCATCTAATGTTTGCGGATGATCTGCTTCTGTTTAGAGTTGCTTCTGAGAGGTAAGCTACTTGTATTATGAATTGCGTTCAGGAGTTTATGAGAGCTTCCGGAGGAAGGGTTAATGTTGGTAAGTCGTCTATTTTCTTTTCTCCTAGAGTGCCCCTTCACACTAAGGTGCAAATCAAGGGGATCACTCAAATGAATATTTCCAGTGAGATTGGTAGGTATTTGGGGTTCCCCTTATCTCGGAATAGAAGGCCAACAAAGAAGTTCCAATATGTTGTCGACAGGGTCAAAGCAAAATTGAGTGTTTGGAAAGCTAGTTGTCTTTCCATGGCTGGCTGTATAACTCTTGCAAAGTCTGTAATCAGTGCGGTTCCTATGTATACTATGCTAGTTGCTAAACTCCCGGTGAGTGTTTGCAAGGAAATTGAACGTCTGCAGAGGAAATTTATCTGGGGACATGATGGTGATGGGAAACGCTTCCATTCTATAGGGTGGGAGAAAATTACTCGGCCCAAAGATTATGGTGGGTTGGGTATTATAAGATTATGCTCAGTTAATCAAGCTTGTGGTGCAAAAGCTGGCATGGAAGTTAGTTAGTGGAGCGAAGGGGTTATGGACTGAAATTTTTTGTCACCGATATATGTTGAGGGATTCAGAGTCACTTTTATCTTATCGGTTTGGAGACTCCAAGATATGGAAGTTTATTTGTGATCAGCGTGAGGTGGTTGACCGGGGTTCTAAATGGATGGTTCGTAATGGTTTGGTGACTAATTTTTTCTATAACTGCTGGGTGGGGGATGATATCAAGCTTGTTGATTTTTGCTTTCGGCCTTTATCTGAGGAGGAGGATGAGTCAATGGTGGTTGATTGGGTGGAAGCAGGGGTCTAGAATGTTTTTAGATCTCCTCCATAATTAATTCGGCAGGTTTGAGAAGACTGTTGGCTGTCCTTCCTCCCAGAGTCGAACGAATCTTGATTGTATGGTTTGGGGAGCATCTGGGGATGGGCAATTTTCGATTAAGAGTGTGTATTCCCTTATTGAAACTAATCCCTTGTATCTTAGGGATAAAGTTTTTCAAGACATTTGGAAATGGAAGGGTGTTGAAAGAATTAGAGTTTTCATGTGGAAAGTTGCCCTGAATAAATTACCTACCAATCTATGGCAGAGTTCTTGGTCAGATAATTCTGCAATCTGTGGTATGTGTAATGTAGGCGTGGAGGATATTTTACATATCTTACGTGATTGCACTTATGCCAAGCATGATGTGGTTAGATTTGATTAAACCCCGGTATGTTTTTTCCTTCTTCTCTGCTAGTTTGCGTGATTGGTTGCTGCTTAATTTGAATTACTAGGTAGGGGGCTGTTGGGAGGGGTACTGGAGTATGTTCTTTCGTGTTGCTATTTGGATGTTGTGGGATTGGAGGAATCATTATATTTTTGATAGTAATTATGTGAAACCTTGTAATCCTGGTTTAATTGTGTCTTTACTATGGTCTAGATATGTCCGTGTAGTAGCTGCATTGAGTCATTTGAATCTGAATTGTGAGGATCAGGTGCTCAACTAGGAGAAACCGCCTTGTGGTTGGATGAAATTGAATGTTGATGGAGCTTGTGCATTTCAGTCGAATAGTGCAGGATGTAGGGGGCTGATAAGGGATTCTTTCGGTAATTAGGTGGTTGGCTTCTTTAGATCCATTGGTGATTGTAATTCCACCTCGGCCGAGGAATGGGCTATTGTGGAAGGTTTACAATTGGCTTGGGATTTGGGTTATAAGAAGATTATTCTAGAGTCCGATGCGCATGTGTTATTAATCTTCTGCTTGATTCTTTTTGTGATACCTGTAGCAATTTAGTTTTAAAAGCTAGAGATCTTTTGAACTTGAATTGGCAGGTGGATGTTAGTTAGAGTGATTTCCAGAGATTTCAATAGATTAGTAGATGTGTTGGCTAAAAGGGGCATTGCTAATTCTAGTTTTTTGGATGAGTGCCCAATTGATTTGTGGGTTTGGCTTGTCCAAGAGTGTTTGAGATTAAATTCCCCTTCTTTGTAATTTGTTTTCTTGTACTGTAGGCTTTATGCCATCCCTTTTATTAAAAAAAAAGTCTACTTGGTCAAGATATTCGAAGATGTGCGCATTGATATCGGTGAAACAAAAAGCAATATGAATCGTTGATTTTTGAATGAGTAATATTGGACTTTAATTTCATCATAGTACATTTTCTGTTGTTTCTTATCGAAATTTCATCTTTTGCCCATCTCTACCACCATTTCATTGCCCTATTCCATCTGATATTCGACATGGAGGGCAGAAATCGCCAAATTGGTAGCTCCATTCTCCTCCTCCTTTAGATAGTGGCGGTCGAAGTAGCTTTTTTTCTAATGGACTTTTTTTGCTGAACTTTTTTTCGGATAGACTTTTTCTAATGTGATTTGTGTTTGGGATAGCGGTGACAGAAGTAGCTTTTTTCTTGATGGGTACTTGTTTGGCATAGCTTTTGAAAAGATATATGAGATGTAAAATGACCGAAAATGGCATGAATCATGTGTGTGTGTGTGTGTGTGGGGGTATAAAATGTGATAATTTGAGATAAAAATTTAAAATAAATATAAATGTGCTAAATAAAATAGTAAAATTACCATGAAAAAAATTACAACACAATGAAGTGTTTAAATAAACCTATCTCCTACAAGTTGGCAATGAACAAGTTAATATGAACGATTATTAGTATTTCATGGTAAAATGTAAATTTTTACCCATTAAATTATATTGTTTTTATGTTGGCAAAAAAATAAAATTGTTTAAAGAGACTCAACAATTTTGAACTAATGAACTCAACAATATGTAAATTTTTACCCATTAAATTTTGAATATGAAAAGAGCATATGATGAAAATAATTGGTGAAATTCCCAGCGAGCAATCTCCAACGTAAATTGATGAGAGGCTTGAAGGAGGAGAGAGGGTTTTTTTTTGGGGGGGGGGTGCAACAGTCATTATTCAAAGGGCCCACAGCTTCAATTGATGAGAAGCTTTTTTGATAGGATCAGAAGCAAGTATTTCGAGCTTCACAAGTGATGGGATAAAAAGTAGCTTCATGTGTAGAAGCCCATCAAAAAATTAAACTACCAAAACATCCAAATAATTGGCTTCTACTTATGATGTGTTTCAGATGGACTTATTTTAACTTATGATGCTATGCCAAACAAGCTCACTTATGATGTGCTTCAGATGGACTTATTCTTCTTTATTCCTTTTCCATCACCTTCTTCTCTACCCCATTTTTTTTGGATAAAAATTCTTCTCCACCCATTTCAATGAAGAAAAACGCAGCAAGTTCAGCCCGTCCGGCTAACATAATCTCGCTCCGGGTTCCAGCTTAACATCTGATTCTGGGCGGTTGAATCCAGATCAACTATTGGAACGATCTAAATCTATCGACCAAGCTGCTATCTTGACCAGGTGACGGCCGGTCGGCGCATGAAGTATCACAAAGAAGTGAATATCAACCTTGTACAACTAAAGAGCCTATTCGTAAGCTGTGCACTCCTTTAAAACGAAGGAGAATTCTCGCATCATCTTTTTTCTCCATATCCCTTATAAGTCTCATCTGGGCCGTGAAAGGGGATTATCTCCTCATCTTTTTTTTTTCCTCATATCTCTCATCAACCTCATTGAAAAATGAGAGAAAAATTAAGATAATAATGTGATATTTTAAATTGATTGGACGGATATGATTTATAGATTTTGAAGGATAATGAAAAATAGATGATGAGAGAAACTCCATGCAACTATCTATTTCACAGTAATCAACGTATTGGAACTCACAGTACTCCCCACCAATAATAACTTAATTAATAGCTTTTAATTTATTTACACCGAAAAGTTATTGCACGCCTCTATACATCTTCCCCAGATTTCACTCTATATACAAGTTTGACGCCTTCTGCTCAATAACATCAAGAATAGCGAAAAGGTTCTACGAAATAGAAGAATAGATAAATACAAGATCAGTGATATTTAAGAAAGTGGATATTAAGGTTGGTGTGATATTGTTGCAGTTGCTGCTCTTGCCATCGTTGGTATATCTTTGAAAGTGTGTCTTGGTTGTGTGGTTCTGGTTCCAAGAGCAGAGAGACGATGGAAGCTTTAGATGTGGAAAACTATTGTCTTTTCAGTGATTTCTTTGATGATGATGGGCCTGTTTGTAGTGGTGGACCTAGAAATTTTACTTTTTTTGGGGGGGAGATAATTTTGAAGCTTGCGTAAAAATTGACCAAGTTTAAGATAAGCACGATGAATTTCATCTGTTTATTTATAGGATATTTCCATATTGGAGGGCTGAAGTAAGATCAACTTTTTTAACTACCTCTTTATTTTCAATTCTAGGAGACTTTGAAGAAGGAGTCTCAATATTTGACAATTCAACATTAGGGATAGAGGAGGGCAAAGACTCACAATTCTTTGTCTTAAAATAAGTAACAATTGTATCACTCTTTCCTATAATAATCATCTCAAAGAGCATAAATTATTTCATGACCAATATGATTTTAAAAATATTATTCATAATAAAAGTAAACCGATTAAAATTAACTATTAGTCATCATCTATATTTCTATAGCTATCTTTTAACAAAACTCAAAACTTGTCCAAAATCCTAACCCTAAAATATTCTCTAATTAGTATTCATGTATAATAAATTTTATGAAGGAAATTTAATAAAAAGAAGTGATTTTGAATACCTTATTGATTCTCAAAATTTGTCAAAAGTTGTTGAAAAAAAAAGGCGGATGAGTCACTTGGAAGAAGACGATGGGGATTTCGGATCAGTGAATATTATATTCATTTTTTAAATACATATGGAAGCAAACGAAGAGACCTGACTTGGAAGAAATTGGTAGCTAAGTGGGGGAGTTATATTCTTTCTATACACACACACATATATATATATATATATATATATATATATTTCAAAAAAACTTATAGGGGGGAGGGGATGGGGGCCACCCCTAGTCCCCCTATCTGCCCCTGCTTGTTTGGGTTGGCAGTGAAAAAAAAACGTTCATGTAAATCAAAACAAAACTCTTTTACAAATTTATCTCGTAAGTTACTTTGAAAAAACAACTTTGACTGCTAATTGTAAAAGGCAAGACGACCCCCATAATGACTTTGATGATGGTCCCCAGGATTACTTTCTATATGAACCCAAAGATGGTTTTGAATATGATCATGAAGTTGATCATTAGGATGATCCCCAGGAAGGCTTTGAACATGACCACCAAGTTGACTATTATGATGATCCCCAAGATGGCTTTGAATATGATCCCCAATATGGCTATTATGATGATGCCCAAGATGGCTTTGAATATGACTTTAGTTGCTTGTGCGTGTAGAAATGTAAACATGATGAAGCAAGGCTTTTAATTTGTTGTGTCTTGTGTTTTTCCTGTTTGATCTGTATTTTGTCTTCCCTGTGAAATGAAATGATTTGAGTGCTTTTATTTGAAATAATTTTGTTTGTTCCATGTAATTGGTTTTGGTTAGTTTTTATTTTATTTTAGTTATTACGTTTTGTTTTTGTTGCTTGAGAAATGAATTTTGGCTTTCGATATATTACACGCGCGCGTGTTTAAGAAAGAGGGTTAAGTGTAATGCACACGTTTATCTACACTTTTAGTTTCGCTAAGTATTTAATTCGAATGTGAACTACAAATTTTTGAGCAAATGCGCACAATTATTAGCTGATGGGGATATGCTAAAATAAGTAGTTTCTTGAGTTGGCGTTTGTTCATATATCCATAAGCAAGCTCGAAAATGCATCTTATTATTGGGTAATTAAATGATCGTTGAAGACTGGCATAATCAAAAGCGAATACATTATTTGCTCTTACAGAATTGAATGTCAATAGGATCAGAAGAACATATTACTATTGTCCTTAATGTAAAATTCAATTAACCGATTTGAGCATGTTAGTTAAGTTAGTTAATATAATATGTTCATAAATATCAATATGTTTAATTTAGGAACAGATTGATAAACATGTGAAAGTCATCTTACATTTATGATCAACATCAATTTTTTTAATTAGGTCATACATTAACTAGTGGAAGGGTAATTTTTAAGTCCTGTGCTGCCAACCCAAAAAAGAAATAGGTTAAGTGCTGCCTACCGATTTGAGCATGTTAGTTAAGTTAGTTAATATAATATATTCATAAATATTCACTTGGTCATATTCACCACTTTCTTAGAAAAGTATCCCAAGTGAATATCAAACCTAGCTTGTACAAATCAAGAGCCATTTTAAGTCGTGCCCTCTTTTTAAGCTTGCATCATGCATTTAACATTTCATAGTAATCAACGTATGGAACATTAGACTATAAATAATGCATCTCTTTATTATCTGATATGAAACTATAAATAATGCATCTCTTTATTATCTGATATGAAACTCACAGTGCTCCACAAAATTAATTAGTTTTAATTAATTCAAAACTGAAAATTCATTGCATTGCACGTGCACCTCTATACATCTTCCCCATGGTTTCACTATATATACAATTGTGGCCCTCTCCGCTTAACACCACGAAGAAGGGCTGGGGTTGCCTAATGTGGCCTCCATGCTGCCCCTCAATCATTGCCAAAGTTTTATCGTATTTCTTTCTCTTATTTGATTTGATATAAAATGAGTATTATTTTAATATTTTATGGGCAAAAAAAAAAAAAAAAAAAGAGCTGTTTTCAATTTTTTATGATTTTTAAAATATTTTTCAGAAAAATGGTGCAGTTTTCTTTTTACTTAGAGCACTAAACCTTGAAAATTATAAAAAATTGAAAACAACTTCATTTTTTGATTATAATATATCAAAATGTAACTTATTTTATGTAAAATCTGATGATAAAAAGAAACCTAAAAAAAAAAAAAAATTTGGGAAGCCCCTCATTTTTAAGGGGCAGCAAGGAGGGCATCATGGGGCACATTTGGCAACCCCAGCCCCATAAAGAATACTGATTTTTTTTATAAAAAATTTAAGTAAAAGTGAATGGATAAATCGAAGAGCAGTGAAGTGAAAAGAGGAGCTTAAGGTTGCAGGTGTCTCTGTTATCGTCGTTGGTATCATTGGAGGTTTGTTAGGGTTGCTTGGTTCTAATTCGAAGGGCAGAAAAACCATAAAAGCTCCAGGAAGGGACCTGCGTATTTTCAGAGATCACTTTGAAGAAGATCCTGCTGGTTACTTTCGTGGCTTGCGCAAGTAGCTAGAAATTTAAGCGAATATGATGAAGAAAAGTCTCTCGTTTTTTAGAGTTTCTATGTGTGAGATCTGTATTTTGTTTGTCTCGCTTGTTTTATAAAGACATGATTTGAGTGTTTTTATTTTAAATGAATTAATTGTAATACCCGAAAAACTACATTTAATCCTAAAATACAATATGTCGGTAGGAAATACCTATTTAAAAAGAAGAGTATGTTATCTCTAAATTCTTGTAGGTTGTTTATTTATTTTAGGCAATTTCTTCTAGAATTTAAGACCTAAAATTTCTAAAATACATTATGGATCATAAGATACCTTAATAATATTATAATTAAGCATAATCTTAAGTTATGCATAAAGGAGTGTTTTAATGATATTAAAATACTTATTTCACTAAGGGAAAATTTTCAAATACTAGTGGGCAATTAAATTTGCAATAATTAAAAGATTAACCTTAATTTTTGAAATAAATTAATGTTTTAGTTTAAATGGTGTAATTAAGAATATACCAACTTAATTAATCAAGGGCTCAATGTTATTAAAAGACCAAGATTAGCCCAAAGGAGATTACTACCAATCATAATTAAAATAGTAACCAACAAATTAAGCCTAAAAACATCTAAAATGCCATATTAGGGATTTTTCCCAAAATTAAATTAATTCCCCTATTTTCTTTGCAAGGGGCGAAATGCACTATTAAATTAGGCTAAATGATAAACTACTAAATCCAAGAGCATTATAAATTTTAAACAAATTTAAGAGAAATCAACAACAATTAATGATCAACTAGGTCTTCACTAAATTAAGTAAATTGTACAAATCTTCATAAATAATCAAAGCACCAATTTTCATAATTTATTTAGAGACTAAATTTTCTAATACCTTGTAATTAATACCTAGTTCATATTTAATTTGTAAAAAGCCATAAAGAATTATCAAAACACTGGGGACAATTAAGGGGCAATTACCAACAATTAAAGAGCAATTAAAATTACACTAATGGAATATTTAGGTAATTCTTTACAATTAATGTTAATAGTCACAATTAAAGATGTATTAGGATAATTAAAGGTCAAGGACCAATAAGGGGTTAGGATTAGCATAAAGATGATTATTAATGATCATGATTAAATTAGTAACCAAGCAAATAAATTTAATAACACCTAAAACACCATTTTAGGATTAATGAACAAAGATTAAGCTAATTAAAGACTAAACCCTAAGAGCATTTTGCTTAATTGCTAACCAATCACCAAAGTCATCTAGTTACAAGTATACTTAGAGTAACTAGGAAATTAGAACACCAAGTTGGGAAATGCATGAAGGTGGAGAGGCGACCAATGCATGCTTGGAGAATGTTTGATGGAGGAAAGACCACCAATGCACTCTTGAAGCCAAGAGGTTTTTCACACATGGAGCCAATTGAGACACCAAGGTAAGAAGCTTTTGTAGAAAAATCAATGGATGAAGAGTGGGAAGGGAGGAGGCCACGTTTTTGGCCTTGGGAAAAAGAAGAAATCAGATTTAAACTATGGCCAAGAATGGAAGATGTGTAGGTGAATTAATTACCAAAGTTGCCATAGCCTTTTGCTATAAATAGGGGGCTTGAGTTTTCATATTCTCCACACCAAAACAAGCAAAGAAATCTGATATAGAGAGTTGAGAGTAAGAGTGAGGAGCTTCTTGAAGGAGTAGCAAGGTTCTTGGTAAGTTCTCTAGCTCTAGCTTTAAGTTCTTTAAGTTCTAGTTCTTAAATTCTTAGATAGAAGTAGCTTAGATCTTAAATATGCTAGAATAATTTTATTTACATGTTTTTATGGTCAAAATTGGATTTATTTCAAAAAAATGATGAGGGAGGTTATATAGCAAAATTTATGGAAGAGAATCATCAAAGTAACGAAGTTCTGGCGAAATTTCATCGGTTTCGGAATTTCTGGAGTCAGTGATGAAAACGCCAGAATTTCATATTGAAAATATAGTCACAAAATTTTGGGAAAATTCATGGTTAAATTAGACATATAGGGATCTTTAAATATGCCAAGAACATGTTAAAATGAGCTCTGTACAGTGAGATAACAATTCTAAAAAATAGGCTACGAATTTCTGGAAAAATTCTGGGCAGAGGCTCAAAAATTTAAAACTGGGAGTGATTCGTGTAATCTGGGCAAGAGTGATTATTTTTACTTGAAAATAGACATCGTAAAGATTCCAAGAAATTTTACGGATCCTCGTTTTATTTTTGTATAATTAATTATGATTTTTCAAAGTTAGACAAAAATCTGTCCAAAATTCTGGACCAGCGTTTTTGAAGAATTAAAGGTGATAAGTTGGAAAATAATTCCACCAAAGGTAAAAAGGTCATTAGTGATTAGGATATCTTCTAGAATATTGTTTGCGAATTAATAAATGCGATATTACCATTATAGGATAAATGTGATCATAGACCGAACGACAGCGTACCGATATCGCCGACAAAGTTACGGACGCGTACTGTAACACTAACTCTGATATTTATTGTATACCTATATATGATAGATGTGTTCATAAACTGAGACTCTGTTTTTAAAAGTTATACATGTATAGCTGTACACGGGTTATGGTCTTGATAATGCCGTTGAGTTTTCCTAGTGCTGAGGACACGGATGTACACCGTGGCACTGGTGAATAGTGCAAACCGTAATGACGTTCATATGCAGTGGCTGTGTTCTGTTATTATCTTTCATATGTGAATATTGCTGTGATATCATGAATAACTGTCATACATACTTGTACATGAACATGAGGTTAACCGTTACCTGAGGTTCAATGGGTATTGAACCTCGCTCTTACCATAGCTTCGTGGATCCGGAGTGAACAGGATCGAAGACAGGGGTAAGCAGCAGATATAGGAACCGGCTGGAGGAAACCCTTTTTGTTTTGTACTTAACAATGACATTTTGTAATTTTTGTAAGCGTTTTTAAAGCTAACACATACATTACAGTGGATGTTATCAGTTACTTTTTAAATACTATTTACTTCCGATGCTCTACTCTGATCAAGTTACCGTGAAAACGCTTTCAAAAATTGGGATGTTACATTAATTTCTTCCATGGCTTTGGGTTTGCTTATTAAATATTTGATTTTAGTGAGTGATGCAGAACAGGGAAGGGGAAAGGGAGAGGAGAGAAGAAGGAGGAAGAGGCAGAAGGAGATGAGAGAAAATAGAGGAGAGAAAGAGAGAAAAGAGGAGAGCAAGAAAGGAAAGAGTGAAACAAGTCGAAAGAGGAGTATTGGAGGAGGAAACTCGATAGTCCATATCAATTCATTTTAAGACGTATAAAGTAAATGAGTTGGGGTACTATAGCCTTAAGTTAACCTTAGGAATTAATGATGAGATGTTCTAGAAATTACAATAAATGAGAATTGATAACAAAACATTCTAAAATTCTAAATTAAATGCAAATAACCTTAATAATAAAGATGACATCCATCAACATTAAAATAAAATGTTCGCTAATCATCTTATTAATCATAAAAATCCATAGTTGTCTCCAAATCTCGTAGAATCTTTCATTATTACTTTCATCATTTTTTCTGTCTTCATCAGTGAGTTAGAATTGATATTCTGAAAAAAAAAAAGTAACCGACGTTATTATTTAAGCAAGGAAGTTTGAGGAACTACTAAAATAATCTTGGGATCCAGATGATTTCTAACTTGGCTAATGAATGAAACATCAATAAATTAGCTTGTTTGGTTCGATTTCATGTAATAGGATTACATGTAATCCTAAAACAATAGATTATAGCGTTTGACTGAGCTTATGTAATGTAAAGAGGATTATATCAAATTATGTAATTAGGACTACACTGCTATAACTAATGAATGAGAATGCAAATATCCTGCAATTAAGTGAAAAAGACACTATTACCACAATAATTTTTTAAATTGACAAAAGTAGCCACTCATAAACGCGGTTAAATATTAAATAATTACTATAATTAAAATCAAAAAATTAATTAATAATGTAAAAATTTAAAAAATATTCCCACATTAAAAATATATTCCACCATAAAAAAAATTAAAATTTCCCATTAAATAATATTCCCTCTATTAAATATTAAAAAATTACCATGAACCGAACATGTATATTGCATATTATTTCAATATTAAAAGATTACTATGAACCCAATGTGCACACTGCACAAATTAAAAAAAATTACCATGAACCTAATGTGACATTATACATATTTATGTAGGTGGAGGTAATTTTATCTCTTGCTATATTATTCCTATATATTTTCAGGTTCGATGTAATTCAATCAAACGTTTTTATGGAAATGCATTATTTTCCCCTTAATTTATGTACTTATCATTTCATTACAATGCATTACATTACCTCCGATCCTGGGAACCAAACCGGCACTGATAATTTGGCTAGAGGCTAAATTTCCTAATAACATCAGATTTGTGTCCTTTAAAAAAAAGGTACGATCAACATGTTTTATCTACAGTGAACTTTTTTAGTGCTCTTCAATACTCTTCCCACAAATCTTCTTTAATTTATTTCTTTCCCCTTAATCTTTCTTCTCTCCCTTTTCATTTTCATACTCAACTTTCCCGTGATTTAATAGTGCGTTGGTCGTAGTAACTTGCAAAATAGAATTTGGATAACTAATTAACTTTTACTTTTTAATTCAAGTGTAGATTTTGAGTAAAGGGCTATTCAATTCGAGCGAAGAGAGGCAAATCTTGTGTTCTTGAAGCCACAAGAACTAGTTCTATTCCTTTGCCTTTCTTTTCTGTTTGGCAATATATTTATATTAATATATGTGTGTGTGTTGGAATACATTCTCTTGGCATTTCCAAAACTATATATCCTGATAATTCGAAGATGGTTTTAAATATTGTAGAACCAAAAGAATAAGTGCTATTTTTTTGTGCCTCATTTTACTTGGTTATGCTTTCAGCATTATTTTGAACCAGATGTTACGAAATTGTCAAGATATATGAATACATTTCTTAAGCTACATTAAACTGAACAACGAGTCCCCACATCGACCCCTAGTATTTTGCAGAGAAACCAGAATGAATGAATCAATGATCTTTAGCTTTTCCCCCTTTAAAAAACGAATTAATTGTCAAATATGAAATCCCAAAAAATTATGAAATTAAAGAACGAAATCTGGGGAACAAGGGAGGGAATAAGCAAGAAGCCAAAAAAAAAAAAAAAAAAAGATAGCAGAAGAGATTTAGCTTAGTTAATTAGCAGCAACATATACTGAATAATGAACTCATAAACTGTCATAGCATTTATACATGATCATCTTTAATTTGATAACTTTGACGCTGGATCTCCTTCTTTCATGGGTATTTCTTATCCAATTCATGAAAGTAGCTAGGCTCTAGGGTCACCTTCAAAGATGCTATGTACATGCTTTGGCCCTTCCTGCCACTTGAACTTGTTGAGTAATGCTTCAAAATCACAGCAGCAATAAGAACAAGAACAAAAACTATATTCCTAACCTCGCCACTTCCTCTAGCGGGCTCAACTGCCTCTCCAATCCAAGTTGCAGCATTCTCACGCTAATTTCTAGTGCTCTCAGACCCAGTTCTTGTTCTTGAGACACTCTTCAACAAAGTCTTAGTGCTCTCGGACAAGTTTATGTTTCTGGTTCATGGCTGTCTCCAAGAGATGTTTAGTGCTCTCTGACCAGTTCATCACGGAGGAGTGGTGATGCCTGAATTAGAATACGCGTACAATGGCTCGACTTAGATTAGAAAGCCGTTTGTAGGCTTAAGCGAGTTGAATCAGAGTCGAGTTTCCATTAAGCCAAAACTCGGAATCAGACTGAGAATAAAAATGTATGGTTTTTTGGGCATGATGAAAAAAATGCTGGAAAAAAAAACTTATCATAAAAAATTAATTAAAAATATCATATATTGTGGTGTTATTATGTTGATCATTAAATATATTATGGATTTATTTCTTATCTGTATTATTATATATGTATATAATTAATTTTTGTTAAAGTTTTAATTTAATCAATTCGGTCTAACTGATTGAATCATTAGAACCGTGAACACTGGTACCTTAGTCAATGAATATGGAGTGGAGGGATTACTTCCCAAAACTTCGTGTGTATGGAGAAACTAATTATCATTTACAGGTGTTGGTCCAAACATGCAATAAGTTTAATTCATGACCACGTGTTTTATATTTTTTATCTTCTAAGCTTAGTAGTACGGCTAAGTATTTATAATCAAAATTGAGAATATAAAGAGACAGATGGGGGATGATAGAGCACATGAAACTCATCATTTTGTGTGATGAACTATTAAATTCGTGCTTTCCTTCAATTGATCTTGAATTCATAATGGAATATTACTATTAATATTAATACTAATCCATATATTATCTGCACTCAGCCTCAATTCTGACCATTAAATTCACTAAAACTTATCATTGATTTTTTTTTTTTCCCTTGGGGTTTTATTTTTGTGATATGATGAGTCATCAGTAATTATTGCATGTCTCTATACATCTTCCACGATTTATTACTATGTTTATAGAGATGAATGAGTAGAATATCCATTTTCTGCCTTTTATTTCTTGAGTTTTATTATTGTTCTCATTAAAGAACATAAAGGTTTGTTTCAAGTAGAAGAACGAACCAATCAACTTGAGCGAAAATGGCGGAGAGGAAGGAGGAACCCAAAGAAAAATCAATAACTTTAAGGTCAATGTAATTAAGGTTGTAAAAGTTGCTGCTATTTCGTTACTGCTCTCTGTTACGTTGCTGGTTCTACGCTTTGGTTTGGTTCTAAGCCCAAAGGAACTATGAAAGCTGCTTCTGGTGGGCATGTAAGAACTTTGAACGTTACCCAAAACCCTACGTTAGTGCCTGACCTGAAAATTACCGATGAAACAAAGAGGTCCAGAACCCAGTCGTACGAGATTGTGATAAATAAGGCCAAGTGACCCTTTTTTATTGAACATGGTTATTCTCTTGTTTGTATGTGTGTGTATATATATATAGCACGCACCCCCCTTTATGTTGATTAGAAAATGAAATATTGTACTGATGAACGTAGCTGTTCTTTTCGTTTACTGCTTATGTATGCTTCATCTTTTGTACTCCCTCTCCCTGTATATAAAAGCTTTTCGACGAAACAGTTAACACTAGGGTAAATGTAATAATTATGTAGGAAATTTAAATTTCCCTAAAAAATGCCCTTATTTATGAATGGGTGTGAGAGACAGTTAATAACAAGAAAATGATAAAAA
Organism: Acacia acuminata; assembly: GCA_019022655.1. Taxonomy (NCBI): domain Eukaryota; kingdom Viridiplantae; phylum Streptophyta; class Magnoliopsida; order Fabales; family Fabaceae; genus Acacia; species Acacia acuminata. The sequence goes on along the minus strand of JAFJYI010000028.1, from coordinate 1,839,412 downwards.
AGAGAATTATGTAGTCTAATAATTAATTAAGGAAAAAAAAAAAATGTATTTATTATTGAGCCAAACTCAAATAATATCAGTTGATTTATTGGTGAGCAAAGCAACAGAAAACAATAGGAATACATGAAATGCAGAAGTTGCCTATCATATCCATCGATCTATTAAGAGTGTTAATATTTATAACGCCCTTAAATTAGCATATTAATTGAATATTAAAAAGACACATTTCTAACATAAGTTGATTGCAAATCATACATGATGAATATTCATAAACAGTTAATCTTATATTCAAAGTGTAAATCATACATGAAAAATATTTTATATGTCGTAGAATAAAAGAACAACATTTAGCAAACACACAACAACTAGGCAAAAATAGCACACAACACATGTAACGTTAATGGTGAAAGCACACACAAGTGCTAATTACGTGTGTCCTAGACATGAATCCTTAGCGCTAAGAAAGTAAGCATGCAACATTATCTTATAAAACAATAATCTACAATCAGCTAAATAAAAAAGCATGACTTAGGCATACAAACCCGGCTAAGAATCCAGAAGACATGAACATATAAGGCATATATAAAAACAAAGGGAATAAGAGGTTAAGTTACTAATCTTAACTTCATGTAATTAATAAAATTCCTAGTGTTAGAAACTCAATCATTTGTTAATATCCTAAAGTAAGACCATTATAAATATTAATTTTCTTTTTTATTTTGTAATTTATTATATTAAATACCATTCTTAAAATATTAAAAGGGTTTTCCTTGTCACTTAAGTCCCTCTTTAATTCATATAGGATAAGTCTTACATCTTTGACTTTATTGTACTTGATTTTTGGAATATTTATTTTCTATCAAGAAATTTTCAACAACTTTGAAAACTCATAATTATATGCACACAAATCCAAATGATGTGCTCTCAAGAGATGTGAGTCCCTTAATATGTCTATTTTCATGGAAAAATACTCCCAACAGTTTGACACTTTCAAATCATTCCCAGAATAATAAAGTTTCCATATTGCTAAAATCATCCTTCTAGGAACATGAGTCAGTTTGAAAAATCCATATCCTTTTTTTACAAAACTCCAAAAATTTCTTATGACCAATCAAAGGAAATCTCTTTTGGTCTACTTCATTTATGGAAAGTTTCATAATTCTTAGACATCATTTGATTAGTCAAAAATCATGGACAATTACTATTGTTCAGAATACACTTTCAGAAACATAAGGTTTTTTCAAAAATATGTAACTCCTTGTTTAAAGCTCCAAAAATTATATATTACCTATAAATATAAATCTATTTCTATCTACTTTATTTATGGAAAGTTTCATAATTTTTAGACATCATTTGATCCATCAAAAAGCATGCATAATCACTACTGCTCAGATTGTACTTCTAGAAACAAAGTCTCTTTCAAAAATCTGTAACTTCTTGTACAGAGTTCCAAAATTATGTAATACCTATCAAAATAAATCTATTTCTGTCTACTTTATTTTTTAAGAGTTTCATAATATTTAGACATCATTTGATTGGTAAAAAAGAAAGTTTGAGTCGACTGCCTTTAGAAAAACCAAAACTAGTAGATTTTGCAACTTGTACAATATTTATCTTTTGCTTCCAAAAATCACTTTCCACCTTATTTCCATACCCATTTTTCATTTTAAACACATTGGTAATCTCAAAATCATTAAAATCACTTTTCTCTACCATTTTCTTTCTTAGGACAAAATATAGCCTTAAAAACCAAGAAAACCTCTTTTCATCAAGTCATGATTTTTAGCCTAGGTTTGGCTTTTTGGACTTTAATCTTATGATTTCTTCTTTTGAAAACTTGGGCAGCATAACCCCTTAGGGTTTCATGCCTTTTGAACTGAAGAAAACCAAGATCAAGCCTTTTACAACAAACCACAATAAATACATAAGATCGGCTAGCTAGGATCCTCACCTATTAGCTTTGATCTTTGTGTTTTTTTGGCAACTCCTTCTCCCTTCTACCCTTCAAAGTTTCGGCCTTCTCACTAGGATCATCATGAGAAGAGTGTTTTACCAAAGTTAGAGGCTTTTAGAGGAGTATGAGAAGATGAACCATCAAATTACTTAAGAACTTACCTTGTCCTTGAAGCTTTTCTCTTCTCTCTTCCTCTCAAGTATTTTCGTCTCTCTTTCTATTTTTAGCTCAAGATGAGTGTTTGATCTTAAAGTGGCAAATGAGAGGAGTATTTTGGTGTATAAAAGTTGATAACGATGGAGAACAAAGAAGAATGCGGCTGAAGAATGGAGACAAACGCAACGGAGAATGGAGACAAATGCAGTGGAGAACGCAGACACTCTCGCGGCTGACAGCAGAGATCTCGTAGTGGAGATGAGCAGTGATGAACTTGGAGAGTTGTCGGCGGAGACTAAGAGAGAATGGCAGACATGAGCGATTCTGGACTCACGGATTTGAAATGGAAAATAAGCTTCGATTTGTGACGGAAGAGAATTCCGTCACAAAATCACTAAGTTTTGTGGTGGATCACTCATCCGTTGCAAAACGGCATTATTTCCCGCCCATTCAATATTTTTTGAAGGATTTATAAAATCCGTCGCAAATAGCAATGGGTATCCACATCCATCGCAAAGATCGGCACAATTTAGGAAGCTTTGTTATAAATTTTAAAAATTAAATAAGTTCTTTATACATAAAGTAAAGTGTATGAGAGTTTCATATAATTTAGTCTTCTATTTAACACTTATTTCTATTTATAAGTCAATGCGGGTGGCATGTCATGTCTCTTTTTTAAATAAAAAAAAAAGATTTAATACAGAAAAAAAAAAAAATCACTACAAAAACAAAAGGAGAAAAATAAAATAAAATAAGTGCTTTTATTTTGTTAGTAAATAGGGGAAATGACATTAAAGTTCCAATTAAGAAAATTAATATCATAAAAGTTTTAAAACTTGTCAATGATTGCTTTTTTACTTGTCGTTGACAAGATATGAGATTTTTGTAATATTAATTTTTCTTAATTAGGACTTTAGTATGATCTACCCTAATAAAAAAGATTTTATTTTTGTGTCTTACATCTAGAAAAAAATAATAATTAAAGAGCTTTGCACATAGGTAACTGGTTGATAATTGATAAAAATTAAATAAGTATAAAATATCAATAAATTTAATCAAATATATCTCAGAATCTACACTTGTTTAATTATAAAACATATATTTATCAAACTCCCCCACACTTAAACATTTGCTTGCCCTCAAGTAAAAGAAAGAGAATTCATTATCCGAAAAAGAAGAACATTGCTTATGAAATTTCTAAAGAGAGAGCAACACACCACCACACTTAGATCATGTTATCAAATTTTATTCAAGTTAATGTCTTATAAGAATAGGGAACTAAGCCAATAGCCTTAAACAATTCTAATAATCTCTTAACGTCACAAGATCAAAGGATTGGCAAGTAAGAAGTGCAACAATAGGATTAGTTGAAGAATCTTATGCTACTAAACTTTTTAGAAAAATTCAAATGCCTACACTAAACCAAGTTTTTCATTTAATTTAATAAGGATTCTTAGGTACAAATAGCTTGATTCATTTTTATTTTTCTCTATTTTTTCTTTTTGTTAATCTTGAGTTGTTGTAGGTCCCTTTTTGACACGACTCTGCACATGGGTGATGCAACACCAATCATTCAGTTATTCCAATAGAAACCTCAAGAAGCTTTTAACCCAACTCATACCCCTCTTTGACTTTACTATTTGATGCGAGTGCCAACATTGGTGATGAAGTGCCTCCGGTTACTAAGTAATAATTAAGTTCAACTAAAGAAGTCATTGGGGTAGTGTTTCTTATTCTCTCTCTCTCTCTCTCTCTTTTTTTTTTGACTCTATTTTTTTCAACCAAGTTATTTCATAAACAAAAGCTTACTGAGCAAGCAAATGTCATCATCTAATTTCCTCAAGAAATCATGTAACAAAATATTCATATACAAATAATCAGATTGGCCTTGGGAATAGAAATCTTTTTTAAAAAAAACAAAAATACATGGCGCCAACCCTCAATCAAAAATTCAATTACAGGGGGCAAAAAGGAGTATTGTGAACAAATAAATGACTTGGTGCGTATTTTGGTTTCCCTTTGTTATGGAAATAGGGATTAAAAACTAACCAAACAAATTCACATAGGCATCAATTAACTGATTGGCTTCAATTTAAATTTTCAGAGTCATTTCATCAAACACCAAGCATACACATAAGCAGCAAAATCAACATAAACACAAGTCAACAAGAAAGGAGCAAGGTTAGAGTTCTCTTGGAGCTAGAAGGAAGGAGCAAGGTTCTTCAAGGGTAAGTTCCTAGTTCTTGAGCTTTAGTCTTTAGTTTTTAGTAAAATTTTAGTTTGATCTAGAAATTGGTAGAATAAATTCCCATGATTGTTTTTAGGCCTCATTGCATTTAAAGATGCGTGACAAGGTAAAAACATGTTGGGAAATATTTTTTAGAATCAATGGAGCAAGATTGTGAAAATTTGGAAAATTCCCCGATTTCAGTTTTTCAGGAGTTAGTCAGATTAAGGGTATTATTTTATGTATCAAATGGAGTCATTAAATCATGAAATTTTACATGGTTATAGTAGACATGTATATCTTTCCATTGATGAAAATTTGTAGCAATTTGAGTTCTGTAGAAGGAGAAAACAATTCTTGAAGTTGGGTCACATTTTTGGAAGATAAATCTGAACAGTGGTTGGAAATAATTAAACTGGTATTGACTCAGCTATTTCGAGTTGAAGCAGTTATTCTTACTCAAAAACAAACATGTCAAGGATTGTGATGAATTTTACGGATCCTCATTTCGATGTTTGTAGAATTAATTATGATTTTTCAAAATTATCAAAAAATCTGCCCAGAAATGCTGAATCAACTTTTTTTTTAAACAAAGGGATATAATTGGAATAACAAATCCACTAGGGGTAAAAAGGGTCAATAGTGGCTAGAGTACCTCTTAGAATACTATTTATGAAGGAATAATGCGGTGGTACTATTATAGGCTATCTAAGAGACGTATCGAACCGACGGACATACTGCTAGACTACACGGACTGAGGTACGGACGCGTATTATAACACTAACTCTGATGCTTATTGTATGCTTATATGTGATAGATGATGTAACACCCCCAATTTTGAACAGTTCTGATAACGTAAAATTTTATTGAAATTCAAAATAAACAACCTTGGGGAGTGTTACCGCCGCATTTGTACTGGGACAAGTGCAAGGCTACCTTATTACATTAACAAATCTGAACTTAAATAAATGTGTTCTATTAAAAAAGAAAGAAAAGAAAAATAGAAATAAAATAAAATAAAACTAGCTAGGTGCATTGAAGGTTCTTCCTCACTTCCCACCGCTAGCCCCAACTCTTACTGTTTCACCGAAATTCGCTCCCAGAAGGATCATCGCGACCATGAACACAAACATTAGCAATTGCTTTGGTAATTCTAATAAACACAATTTAGTGTAAAGAAAACAAAATATTTACATAATAAAAATATATTCCATAAATATGTATGAATATATATACATTCAAGAAAACAATTTTATTATTCTTTATCCAATTTAATTAGTGGGAAGAGAACCATGGTAGACCCTAAACCCGCCCAGTCCACAATCATCAATTGACCATAAACATATCTTCCTAATGTGCACACCTCTTCCCAAAGTTGCTACTAGTGTCCCTAAACCCGCGACACCACTTTTTGGAAAGAACAGATACTATCTTTTCACATCGGTGGCATAAAGCCCAAAGGTTGTGTTCATCACTTGGGAGGTACCGTCTCAAGCTATCTTCCCACCATTAATTCATTACAATCACACAAAATCAGGAAATTCAAACTTGTCATAATTATCAATCTGTTCATTGAATATATCAGTTACTCAAAAGCATCATGACTTTCCAAATTATTCAGGAGTATAATAATTCAAATATCCGATATAAGAGCCAACACATATTATAACTCAAATACCTATCTCGAGTAAAGTCTAATTATTTTAAAATACACACATAGTAAAATTCTGAATTATTTCTATGCACTAAAGTGCCCCCAATTGAATTTACTAATATCTTATACTTATTTAATTATCTTCCATTCACTTTTCTATTATTTAATTAAATATAGGATAAAATGATATTTTACATATAATCTGTTCATGTCCCATTTTATTGTGAGGAAAATATTATACAAAGAAAGAATAAATAGAAGAATATCAAATAATATGGCAATAGGCATAACTATCACAATATGGTATATTTTATATTCATAGTATATTGCAATTGATCATGTCCAGAGAACCAACACGTACTTGCACAAATAGCTTTGCAAAAGCAAAAATAAAAAGGAGAAATCAAATACGCAAAACGAGAAGAGGAGTTATACACACACACACACACACACATATATTCAATTACTTAAAATCAATCGAGTAACGCACAACATCTATACTCAATATTAATGGACTTTGCAAGGGACTACTCATGCCAATCGAGAAGAAGAAACTATATTTGTACACATATTCAATATTAATTCTTATTATTCTAGGGATTAACATTACATATATAGTATAGTTCGTGTATATCAATCCTATCAAAATTTATGTAAAACTAACCTAAGACTCATGGGGATTAGGATTACCTGGTCTCTGTGTTGCTAACCTCCTAGGAGAACAATTGACGAGAGTACGGAACGAGGGTGTAGTAGTGGAGAAAAGTTTAGCGGCGAATAAAATATCGAGCCTTTCTAGGTTTAAGTGTCTAGACCTAATTTTTATAATTAAAACTAGGGTTTTAGCTATTGGGTTGGGCTATTTACTTATTCCCGATAAAATGAATTAAAACAAATTGTAGAATTTTATTATTAGATATATTTTGAGTCCGATGATGAATTCAAAAATTGAAAATATAATCTGATCTAACTAGCTCCTAGATTCTTGGATCTAATCTTGACTAATATAATAATACTATTTACAAAATAATATGATTACCACATAAACAATACAACATTATTAATTTTTAATATATTATTATTATTATTATTATTATTTTAATCTACTTGTTATTATTATTATTCTAATCTATCATCATCATCATTATTAATAACCAATAATAATAATATGGGGTATTACATTATTATTAATATTCAATAATAAAATTTGGGGTATTACATTCTACCCTCCTTAAAACAAGTTTCGTCCTCGAAACTAAAATAAAATTCAATAATAAAATCTGGGGTATTACAGATGATTTCATAGGATCATGGACAAGACCTGGTCTTGGACATGCACTGTGACTAAGACTCGGTCTTAGATCACTACTTATACATTAAGCTTTATACGGGTTATAGTCTTGATAATGCTTTGTTGAGTTTTCCTAGACCGAGGACATGAGGAGCTGTCGTGGCACTGGTTAGTGCGAGACGTGGATGACTTTACATTTGTTTGTGTGCTATGTACTTGTTGTTATGTTAACCTTACATCTCGTGTGCTTATGTGTTGGTTCTTTTTAATGTCTTAAATATCTATCATACATATATTGTTTTACTTAAGCATGAGGTTAAAGCGTTACCGAGGTCCAATGGGCATTGGACCTCAGCTCTCACCATAGCTTCAGGGTCTGGAGGACCGAGAGTCGACAACAAGGGTATGCAGCACACATATAAGGACTCAGCTGGAGTTTTATTTTGGAGATGTATTTATATTTCTACATAGTTAGAATTTTTAATACTCGGATGAATGTACCGTTACTATAACCAAATTGGGATACACCATAGTTAACCTTTTTACTTATCGATTACTCACTTATTTGCTCCGATACTCTACTCGATAAAAATACATTATTCCGCTTTTGAAAAATGGGGTGTTACAATTTGGACAACATAATCTTGTTAAAGTAAATATCTAAACAAAAATAAGTCCCTCCAAGGGTTATAATACAGTCATCCAGATAAAATAACTATTAATATACAGTCATCTGAGAACAAAAGGTATAATAACAAAAGCTGTCTCCATGCTTCACAAATCCTCAATCAAGCTCTCCCGTCTTACCTCCAGTCTCCCGCCTCGTTCTAGATGCATTTCCTGTATTCTTATGTTAGTCGGGATTCATAAATGAATCCCAGAGTAACCATTAATTTCATATACAGTGCATGTACAAAGTATGTAAGAAAAACCATAAAAACTTACAGCATTCAACAGGTTGCACACAGCGAGGCATATAGCCTAAACCGGAATGAACAGTCACACATAACATATATTGCTCAACAAGGCACATAACCATGCAAGGGTCACACACAGCGGTTCCGGTATCCAAAACGCTTGGAACACATAACATTGAATGCATAACTAATCATGGTAAATCATACATACAAAGTCACACAAAGCACATGAAATTAAGGTTACTTACCTGCAAGTAATTGATCAATAAAATAGCGAACACCCAGCTATTAAATAAGAATAATAGACCTAAAATAAAATAATATAACAAATGTTACTTGTCAATATAACTCATTCCTTTAAATTATGTAATTATATGCTTGTATAAAGGGTCTTTTTACTTTTGAAACTCATTAATTTCCTTTATTAAAGAGTATTTCTTCTTTGGTGAATTTTCTCTTATTTTCGCACATAGTACAGAAAATTTCTGAAATTTGACCTAACTTCAAAAATTCATAACTAATTGTAGAAAAATCCAATTGAGGTGTTCCAAAAATCCACATAACCCTTGACATGTCTATTTTTGTCTAAAAATACTTTCTTAGTCCAGAAACACGTGAAAAACTCCTAGTTTCCAAAAATACCCTTGTTGGTTTTTCTGTTCCTCTATTTGCATATTTGCATATTTTATGTTTTCAAAATTATTCTCTACACTCATCCTCATACAAAATTCCATTTTAATCACTTTTAAACTATCAAAATTACCAAAATAAAATCATACCCTCATGTTCTAATTATTGGTCAAACTCCCAAAAATTACGAGAGATTAGAGAGTTAACTTACTTGTTCTAAGCTTTCTTCTTCCACCACCTCTTGATTTTTCTTTGTATTAGTGACTTGGGCTCAATTTCCTTTGTAACTCTTCTTGTACTCCTTCTTGTTGTTATTTCTCAAGCTCACTATTCTCTTCTTCTCCTTATGTGTGTGGCGCCTCTTTGTGCCTAAATGAGGGAGGATGAAGTCCTATTTATAGATGTCATTGGCCATAAAATATCTCATTGTGATTTTACTTATTTGCCCTTGTAATTATCTCCTTGAATTCTCTAGAATTTTCTTCCATCTTCTAGGAAATTCTGATTTTTTTCCTCTTCCTCCCCCTAAAGTCATGCCACTTGTCCTTCTTAGGGCATAAAAGATCCTTCAATTTTATCTCTAACTTGTGGTTCAAATTCCTCGCTTAATGGAGAAGAAGATTAGGTGTCCTTCTATAATTATTCAAATGTGTACAAGTGTCTCTTGTAATTAATTCAATGTGCACATGCGTCCCCAATTTATTTTCTTTAAATGTTATATGGACACTTGGTAGCTTAGGTGTCCCCTATCATTAATTAACTAAGCATATGTGTCCCTTCTAAAAATCCTTTAATTAATTAGGGTCACGTGGACTTATTCTAGACATTTATTCATTGATCATTTGATAAAATTTATCCTCCCATTTCCTTCCTCTCTCATGTAGTCATGTGTGATATTTCAAGAAGCAAGGGGAATTGAATAACCTCTTGTTAATACCTAAAGTTATGCCATATGTCTTTGGATAATAGCATCATAAATAAAGCTATTATCTTTAAAGTCACAGATATTTCACTAATATTCATCTTAATCTTGCCATGTGTATATGTCATTTTCAAAGGCATAAATGCTTGTTGCAAATAATCTTCCTACTTGCCATGTGTCTATATTCTTGAACCATCTCTTATCTTCCTATGCCTTCTCACAATAATTATCTCTTATTAGCCAATTAGATGGAACCACATATTATTTGCTTTAAATTTAATGAAAATCTCATAATAAAATATTAATTAGCTTCGTACAATAATTTACATAAAAGTGTGGTTATTACAAATAACAAGTTAGAAATGTTGATCAAATGTTTATTTGACTATTCTGAAGTTAATCAAGAGTCAAGCATCGTCTAGCTAAAATCACTACTACAAAATCACCGATATAAAATGGTTCATTAAAAAAAAAAAAGGGTCATTTGTAGCGGTTAAAATACCAAATTGTAGCGGTTTTACCGCGACAAACGAAGTTTGTCACGGTTAGAGAAACCGCTATGAAAACCACCGAAACAAGCCCATCCGTCGCGGTTAAAATAAACCGCTACTACGTCAACATGAACCGCTATCAGTATCTCGCGGTCAAAATGACTGCCACTAAATAAGGCTGTGCTCACAACTTATGTACACATTAGTCGCGGTACAAAACCGTGTTAACTCTTAGAAATTGACAATATTCCAGCACATTTTCTCTCTCCTTTTACCTATTTTTGGTTCAAAATGTGCATAGAAATGAAGTCATAGAGGAAAATGTGCATATCAAAGTATAAGGCAAAAATCAAAGAAATTCTTGTTATATCCTATAGAGTTTGTGATTCAATTGAGAATTGATAATTCCTTCCTCTTTTGTAGGAAGGTGGAGATAAGTTTTGAAGTCTATAAGAACCAAGAAACAAGAGAAGAATAAAAGGATGTGAAGCAGTGCAAAATTAGAAGAACTCATCAACCGTCATGACAAGTAGCTCTTCGTGTCATTGGCGTGGCGATCGTGAAAAAGTGCAGAAAGTACAGCTACGCGTTTTTCATTTCAGAAACAGAAAAACCCTATTTAACCTAAAGGGAAAGGCCGAAAAACACACTCTTGACCTAAGGAAACAAGTGGGCACACAAGGGAAGAGCTTGGGAGAGAGATTTGGACAATCTTGGAGACTTAGGTGCTCAACCTAAGAGAGATTTTGGAGTTTTCACCTTGGTTCTTCCTCTTTTCTTCTCTCTTCTTCCTAGTTTCTTTATGTATTCAGTTCCTTTACTTAGAATCTCTTTGTATTTGAATATGAGTAGCTAAACCTTTCATTCTAGGGTTCTTTTGACCCTTTGTATGGATTAATACTTGGAGTTTCCTCTCTTTTGGTAGATAAATATACACATGTGTTGATTTCAACCTTGGCTTAATGCTTCTAAGTGATTGGCCTCCATTTAGATGATTTATTCACATAGGTTTTGACTCGAGAGAGCTAATCTAGGTGTAGAACTTGATTGAAATCATGCTTGTCTTGAAGTTTACTTGATAAATGGATGGTTTGTTGGTAAAATAGAGATATATTTACTAACCTTGCATTGTCACATTAGGGTTGTTGCTTAAAGATTGATTCTCATTAATTGTAGCAAGAGATTGTGCATTTTAATGAGAAGAGAAACTTGATTTTGACTTGAGAGAGCGTTTCAAGTATTTGTGAACCTTAGACTAACACATGTATGTATTGAAATGCTACTAGAGAGGTAATTAACCAAGTTTTATGAAATGCAAAAGGGGAAGAAGAATCCTAGGCTCCATTATTCTTGAAGTCAAAAGTCGATTGCCTTTATCAATTTTTAGTCTTAGAAAAAAGTCTTTAAACATTCTCATTCCAACTCAAAACGTTGTTTTTAGCTCAACTTGATGAAATTCACTAAGCCTCTTGCTTGACCAATTTGTTAAACAAATCCTCGTGGGAACGATACTTTACTTTTCACTTTATTACTTACTTCGAAACTCGTACACTTGCGAGGCGAACAAACCGCTACAATATGAATTTAATAAAATGGTCGTGGTTCGATAAATGATACTAAACGTTTAGAAATATTTTGTAGGGGTTAATGAACCGATACTAACAAGTCCAAATTTATGAAAAATATTTTACCGCTAGAAAAGCTACAAATAAATCCCGCCATTTTTTATAAACATTTTTTTGTATTTGTAGCGGTTAAATAACCGCTACAAACATTTCCCGCCATTTATTTTTATATTTGTAGCGGTTAAATAACCGCTACAAAAATAAGGCACTTTGGCGCATGCGTTGGTATTTTGACATTTATTTGTAGTGGTTTCATAACCGCTACAAATGGATGAAATTGAAAAAAAATATGATTTTTAACAATTCTTAATGTAATTAAAAAAATTTATATTATTAATTATTTATATTTTTACTGAAAATAAAGGGTATTAAAATATGATATTTGATTATATAAGATTAGTAAAACAATTAGAATATATAAGTACAATAACAACAATTTATGAGTGAATTAAATTAAAATTAATTAAAAAACAAAAGTGTGGGTAAATGAAAAAAGCACCAGTAAAATAATATGTATGTGAAAGTAGAAAGAAAGTTGAAAATTAATAAAAAGCACCCGTAAAATAACAGTTAAGTTAATATCAATAGAGTAAACGGAAAAACAAATACTTCGATAAGTATTGAAATTGATCTGGTTGAATGAAACTTACCCCATTCAAACGCTTTACCACGTTGAAAAATGTAAAAATATGAGAGAAAACGGGGTAGAAAACAAAAGTGAAGCATATTAAATGTGGTTTGGTGGGGTATTTATTTTGATATCGACATCATTTTTTAGCGGTTGACGTGTCTATTTTTGTAGTGGTTTTATTAGTCGCGATTGACATTCCTGTATTTGTAGCGGTTTTCTTAGTCGCGATTATATTGAGCTATTTGTAGCATTGAACATTTTTGTGGCGGTTTTTTTATTTGTAGCGGTAGCGGTTTATGAACCGCTATAAAAACTTGTGGGGCTTTTTTTTTTAAAAAAAAAAAGTAAAATGAAGAGTAGGGATAATTTTTCTCTCAATCTTCGTCGATCCCTACAAAGAAAGTTTGTATAAAAGGTTATGTGTGAGTTTAATATATAATAACACATATAAAACTTTAGTTAAAAATTATATTTCAACTATATTAAAAAACATACCGAACTATCGTAAAGTGTCATCGGGAAGAATTTTTCAAACTAGTGGGCCGGAGCGGCTCATAATTGTAGGTGATGTTCTCACCATCGCCCATATCATAAAGGTCCCAAGGCTTTAAGTGAACCACCATATTCCAATCCCCGTGCCTCTCATCGGTGACAAAATAAACCCGATGGGCCTCGAGGCAAGAATATACGGCTCGTCCTTTTCGATCGACGACCGGTGTGAATAGGCCGGAGAGAATTCACTCATGTGATGCCTAAGTCATCAATCGTGAGTCCCCGGGACGTTGTCGTATTCGCCCACAAACACTTGAACAGCGTCACAGAGAAAAGGCCTTGGTAAGTTATCTTGACCACATCAAGCAGCTTTCCATAATACGGGACGTCACCGAATTGCATGTTCCCGTCACTGCTGCTTGCATAACTCCTCGTCCCAAACGTGCCATATACACCCGAGTTTTGGGTGAGCAATCCCTGATCTCGTGAAATGGTGCAAAACTTGAAGCCATTGACATTGTAAGCCGTAAATATTTGGGCGTGGTCAAGCGGGCCGAGTGCGAGAGCTCAATTTTGGCCGAGTGGGGGTTGTGATCATTCATTATTTTCCTCTTAAACCAACTTTGGAATTCTCTCAAAGACCTTTCTATCAATTTCTGAGGATGTCTGTGTACGGATCCTCAGTTGACGCTTCACATGACTCTTGAATTCCCTGCAATTAAACATGTGACGACGAGCAGGAAATGTGACTATAAAATGTAAGGAAACATATAAGATAACATATATATATCTGTGTGTATTCCTTACTGAAGATACGGTTCAACTTTAGCGCAATTAATCAAGACATGTCTATGTGCTTGAAACTTCTCAAGTGCCGTGAGTTTGAAGTTCTCACATCCGCCAACTGGTTTACCAACACAAGGGAATAACAGCTCTATTGTTGATGGCTCTGGCTCTGGCTCAAGAAAATCGTCTACACGAGGCGGTCGGTTGAATGATGTCTCAATGTCATCAAAGTACCTGGAACAAAAATACATGACCTCATCCCCAATATAACCTTGTGATATTGAACCTTTAGCCACGCCTTATTCCTCACGTAAGATTTCGCTTTCCCAAGAAACCTATAAAGTAATGAGGAAAAATGTTGATACATTAATGGTTAAACGTGCGGTTAAAGGAGTAATGCTAAAGTAATTAATTTTAAATGAGTACCTCTCAATAGGATACATCCATCAGTAGTGAACTGGGCCAGCAAGCTTGGTTTCGTGAACAAGGTATACCGTCAGTGAACCATGACCGTGAAAATGACGGAGGAAAGATCATCTCCAAATGACACAAATAATAATGATTTTCTGCTGCAAATGGTCGAGCTCCTCCACAATCAAAACCTTGGAACACAACTTCCAAAAGAAAGTACAAAGCTCGACCAAAACGATCGACACATCGAGAGGCAAGGTATTTTTTATGGCCAACGGAAGTAACTGCTGCATAAGCACATGTGAGTCATGACTCTTCAGCCCAGTAACCTTTCGAGCCTGCACGTCAACACATCGTGAAATGTTGCTTGAATACCCGTAAGGAACTTTTATATTCTTCAACGTCGCGAGGAAGATTTACTTATTCGGTTTTGTCAGGGTGTATTTTGCCGGTTGAAATCTATCATGCTCATCCGACCACGCATCCGCACGAACCCCATCTCCCATAAATCTTTCCTTGCTTGAAGATGATCTTTTGACTTGCCTGGTTCGTTCAGAATCGTGTACAACATATTGTCGCACACATTCTTTTCAAAGTGTATGACATCCAGACTGTGTCGGAGCAAATTATCTATCCAATATGGAAGAGTGAAGAAGACGCTTATCTTCCGCCATTGCTGGGTCGCAGAACCAGAAGCCCTGGTCATCTTTGTCCCGGCCTTTGCTAGATCATCTTTTTTCCCATACTCAAATTTAACATCCACAAGCTGCTCTATGATTTCTGCACTGGATAAATTCCGATGAGGTCCTCTTTTTTCTTGTTACCCATTGAAACGATTGTGTTGCAACCTAAACTTGTGCGTACCATCGAGAAACCTACGATAACCCATGAAGCACCACTTACGACTGTGGGGAAGGCGCACTGAGTCAGAGTCAAAATTGCAAGCCGAACACGCAAGGCCAATATGCACATTCCACCCGCATAATGTTCCCAAATTCAAGGAAATCACCGATAGTCCACATCAACGCCGCACGCAAGTTGAACAGTGTCTTCTCGTGCGCGTCATACGTCTCGACGCCAACATTCCACAAGTCTACCAACTCCTTGATAAGCGGTTGTAGATACACATCGATGTCATTTCCCGATACCTTTTTGCCTGGAATAATCATGGACATAATGAAGGAGCTTTGTTTCATACACATCCAAGGGGGCAAGTTGAAGGTATCAAAACAACTGGCCATATACTATAACTTGTGCTAAGATTCCCAAACGGATTAAAATCATCGGTCACCAAAGCAAGACGAACATTTCTAGGCTCCGCTGGGAAATCAGGACAGGCTGAGTCGAATGCTTTCCACGCTTCACCATCCCGTGGATGTCTGAGTTTACCATCTTCCTTCTTGTCGGCTTCATGCCACCTTATATGATCAGCTGTCTTAGACGACATAAACAATCTTTGTAAGCGAGGTTTTAAAGGAAAGTACCTTAGAATCTTTGCGGGTTTCTTCTTTAGCTTTTTTCCCTTCGAACTCGTCTCCGAACCTCAAAGTGTGACACTTCTTGCAAGTCTCCTC
This sequence comes from Acacia acuminata, assembly GCA_019022655.1. Taxonomy (NCBI): domain Eukaryota; kingdom Viridiplantae; phylum Streptophyta; class Magnoliopsida; order Fabales; family Fabaceae; genus Acacia; species Acacia acuminata. Next base: position 1,823,651 of record JAFJYI010000028.1, on the reverse strand, counting down.
CGAGAGTCCTCCCCCAATAAAGCATGCAAATCGTTAAAGGGCGTGCATCAATTTTTTTTGTAGTTCAAGCCTAATCTGTTGATTATCTTCTTGGCCTCGTAGAAGGTTGTGGGAATGTCCGCGTCAGGGAAAGCATCTCGTAGTAATTCCAGCATCATCAACATTTCCTAATCAGTAATCCCACAGATGCACTTGATATGGTATAATTTGATCAGAAAGGATATTTTTGAGTATTTCTGACAACCTTTATATAAAGGACGATCGCTCTCATCCATAAGGCTGAAAAATTCCTGAGCTGCATCATTCCTGAAGAAAACTGGTTCTGGACCCTACACTTCTGCCGTGAAGTTGTCATCTTGAACACCAAAAGCGTCACGAACAGCCTCATTAACCGGATCATCTTGATTTTGTTGATTTCCTACTTGTGAGGTTTGAGGAAGATGATCCCCATATCTTATACCATGTTTCTCACCATGAACATCCCGAATGTATATGCTTCGGGAAAGGCTTCATAAGAAGATGTTCCATAGCACCTTCTCGTGTTTGCCACTTCTTAAACTTGCATCTACAACAAGGATGCACGATCTTGCCATTAATGCTAGCGTGCGAGAAGGCGAAATTTAAGAAATTTTTCAATCCCGCTAAACATACAGGAGAACTGCGCGGCATCTTGATCCATGACTTATCCATATGAAGTAAACAAAGCTATGATAGTATATAAATGTGGAGAAAATTTTGGGTTACTTTCATTCCAACACTTGAGATCTTTAAATGCAACTTGAAATAATTTGTAGTGGTTGAAAACCGTGACAAAATTAATTTGTAGCGGTTTACAAAACCGCTACAAATATGAATCGAAAATAACTAGTCGCGGTGAACAAACCGCTACTAAATTATTACCGTTTGAGATTCGTAGCGGTTAATGCTAGAACCGCAACAAATTTTCAACGGCTATTTATTACTTTGAAATTCAAATTTGTAGCGGTTATAATGGAGGACCACTAACAAAGTTTTTGGCGATTATTTATTTACTTTGAAATTCAAATTTGTATTTTTTTATCCATATATTTTTATTCACAAAGTTATTAACTCGCAACGAAAATTATTTTTATCCATATATTTTTATTCACAAATTATTAAATTCGTTTATTATTTTGAAAACATATCTTTTTATCTACAAATTTTTAACTCCATTTATTATTTTGAAAACATATATTTTTATTCACAAATTATTAACTTTGTTTATTATTTTACAAATGTCATATAAGTATTGAAATGGTATTACAATATCAAAAATCTACTAAAAAAAAGATAACAAAGATTTAAATTTAATAAAATTGTCAACAAATCAATTAAGATAACAAAGATGAACAAACATCTAGCAAGACAAAATTAATTACTTTAAAATAAAAACTAACTATCGAGCCCGATGATCGTCCCGTCTCCGGGTCTCGGGGGGTCTATCTCGGGGCGGCGCGTAGGCACGACCAGATGTAACAACGCCCTCATCTTCACCAAAGAAGATCGGGAGGGGAGCCGGGGGAATCCCGTAGATGAACGGAGGGGGAGGCTCGGGTGATGGAAACCGTCTGTTAGGTAGCAGCCATTGAAGGCCCCTAATTGACCGCGCCTATGTCTCTCGATTAGCGTGCGATAATTGAATATTTCATACACTACTTTTTGTCTCTTGATTTATAATTTAGGACTCTTTAGCTAATAAATAATGGCTTTTATACTTATTTGAACCTTGGGCCTTTTATTATATTTTAGCCATTATTTAATAATAAATTCTCGCAATCATCGCCATTTTTACCATAACTCTTGAACTCCGGATTTGGCATTTTTTCCAAAGATGTTCCGACTACAATTGTTATGAAGACATGAGGCAAATTCGGACAAGAGACCATGCTAGGCATATGTATTTTTGCGCTCGAATTTTGTAATTAAAGCCCATTTTATTTTACCCGTTCCGGGCCCGAATGCTGGATCGGAGCCCCATTTCGTTTTTCCATTTTAGGTTAAGTGAGGCCACAAACAAATCATTCATTCATGTTTTTAGATTTTAGTGGATCAAAATAGTAGTTTTCAAATTCTCTCATCAATGTTCTTCGTGTTCTTCATGTTCATGATGAAATTTCTTCTCGATTTTTGTTCTTAAATCATGTTCGGCTAAATTTCTAAGATTAACCATGGATTAAAGATCCATCCACTATCCAGAGGACTCGCGCTTAATCCAGAACCGTCTAACTAGTTTCATTCTTTAACTCGGATTTGATTTTTGGATTTGGATTGGGTTTTTGATTAAAAACCCAAATTGATATTTCCCAAGGACGTTGTTCGAACTAGGTTAAAGTATCACTATGCGATCGTGCGTTGATACGCCACCGATTCGAACAAATTCTGAACGATTGTTCAAATAGAGGGATTTCTAGACAAATGCGAGATTTCGATTTGTCTAGAGTCGATCACGAGTTTGGTTATAAATATGTTTTTGTCCGAGAAAGGGTGGAATTGAAATCCTGGGTTAATGTTTTGTTATCCTTTAATCCTTTGTTTTCTATTCAATTCGTGTTATTTTGATTTTGTCTCGTTTGAACCAAAAATTCTCAATCAAAACCCCCATTTTATTGTTACTTTTTTATTGTCATTGCTCGAATTGAACCGATCACGAATTCGTTGGGAAACGATCCAGGTTACATTAAACCGCAAATCCATTTTCTAATCTGGTTATTTTGGGAGATTATGGAAAATCTCTGTCAAAATATGGCGCCGCGTTCGGGGAATTTGCATCGGTTTGATTAGTACGTAGTGTAAATAGTGTCGTTTAGGTGGTTCTGGGTGGTTGGATAGAAATTTTTCGACCTAGATCACTCAACCAGGTCTTATTCACAAGGAATTGGGCATTCTAAGAAAGAGTCACTTCCCAAGTTGGGAGTGAGTTATACCTATTTTGGCCAAATTCCAATGTTTAGACCACTTTTTTCCATTTTTTAAGTTTTGATATTTTTGATTTCTACAATTGTTTTTTTCTTATCTCCGATTGGGCTAATTTTTGGTGAGCAAAGGAAAAAATGACCTATTTAGCATGGCACATCAAAAATCTTTGATTTTCCATGCGGTCTTGAAGATATAAGCCAAATTCCATCGTTTAGACCACTTTTTCAATTTTTGAAGTTTTTTTATTCCATTTTTAGGTTCCCCAATGGTCTAGGAGTTGCCCCGTCCAAGTCCCAAAATTTTAAAAATCATTTGATAGTGTTTCTGGACTTGTTTAGGTCAATTTCTACCATAGGTTTTTGTTTTTGTGTTTGTCTTAATGTTTTTCTCCTTTTTACTACTTTTAGTGACATTTTCATAATTCCGATTTGGTGGTGGCATTTTCGTAATTCTGATTTTTTTGCAAATTCTGCCTTGTGATTATGCCGCATGAGTACTAGGAGCACTATCAATCCAAAGACTTGTTGCCATTTTATCCCGAAATAGAAAGAACAATTCTTACCGCTAGAAGAGTTGTTAGGCTAAGTCGTGGGATTAATACCGAATTGGACATTGAACTTAAGTCCGATTGTGGCCATTCCGATTGTGTTCATTCCGTTGATCTTTTGATTGTGTTTCGATAGTACTTCGATAGTCTTGTTGTTTTCACCGATTTTAGTAGCAATTTTCCTAACTCGAAATTATGGCGTAAAAACAGAAAATCGTCTACTTTAAAGGAATTGAATGAACCCGATGTTAATTATCAACCTTTGGCATTCAATATCTTGCCCTTGCCGCTAACTTTGAGCTTAAATCTGGTCTAATACACTTGTTGCCTAAGTTTCATGGTCTTTCAGTGAGTGTGCCATTAAACATTTGAAGGAATTCCATCTAGTGTGCAAAGACAATGAAACCATGCCATTGATGAAGATCAAATCAAGCCGAGAGCTTTTCCTTTCTCATTGGAAGGTGGAGCCAAAGACTTGTTGTACCTTCACCCCTTCATCTATTGGGAGCCGAACCGATGTTCGAGGTTATTTATGGAGAAATATTACCCCGCCTCAAGAGCAACCGATCAAGAAGGAAATTGCAACATTAAACAGCCAATGGGGAGACTTTGCATGAGTACTAGGAGAGGTTCAAAAGGTTATGTGCAAGCCGTCCACACCACCGATCACCGAGCAACTCTTGATTACCCATTTCTATGATGGTCTCGCTACCGTAGACAAAGGTTTGGTGGATGCTTCTAGCGGTGGGGCTCGCGTAACAAGACACCCGAAGATGCTCGAGAATTGATATCCGAGATGGCATCCAACTCTCGGAATTTGGCACCAAGGCCAATAGTACTCCCGTTTACCATGTTCAAACACCTCCAAATTCAAGACATTCTCGAGAGATTAGAGAATAGACTTGATGATCTGACCTCTCGGTGAGGCAAGGTTGGCAAGGACACGTACGCATAATCTTCTCCTCCTCGATTGGGTACTCATGTGGGTTCCCGTTCGACCCTTACCATTCTACATCGACTCTTGTCCTACCTTGCATGACCCCGCTTATCAAGACCCGCCGGAGCTTGGGGGTAGTTTTCCAGAAAGCCACAATACTAGCGTAATAATGCATTCTCCAACACCTACAATCCTGGTTGGAGAAATCACCCCAATTTCCGTTGGAACCAATCGAACCGAGTAACCAATATCGCAGAACTGGAATTACCAACAGAGACAAGACAAAACCACAAAATTTCCAACAACAATCTGCACCTCCTTTGCCTTTGCCAAGACCAACTCCTCGACCACCATATGTGCACCTCCACAGGCAAAGACAACAAAGAAGCTAGTAGTAGTGATAGTGGTGGTTCCTCCCTTGAGGATATGATGAAGCAATTTGTCACAGCCTAACATGCAGCCCGATAGAACCGACACTTCCATTCGAGTTTGCAAACACAAGATTGGGCAAGCTTGGCAACATCATTGAACCAGCTTCAACCTCAGGGATCCAACACTCTTCCTTCACAAAAAATTCCTAATCCTAAGGGGAATATGAGTGCTATCTCCCTTCGGTCTAGCAAGCAATTGGAAAAACCTAAACAAGCTGCAGATAAGAAAGTCAGAAAATGTGAAGATTGACTCTAAAAATAAAAAGGCAATGCAGCAAGGTGAAGAGGAAGACATCCCCATTCCTCTCCATTTCCCTCGAGAGCGCTTCAACCCAAGAAGTTGGCGTAAAAAAGCACAAGAGAAGGATATACTTGAGACATTCAGAGAGTAGAGATCAACATTCCTCTCTTAGATGCGGTCAAAAAATTCCTAAATATGCCAAGTTTCTCAAGGAGTTGTGCACCAACAAGAGGCGATCAAGGGGAGCGAACGAGTGAGTTTGAACCAGAATGTATCAAGACTCATCGAGCCTACAATGCCTCGCAAGTGCAAGGATCCAGGGACGTTTTCCATCCCTTGTTGTTTTGGTAACTATAGATTTGATGATTGCATGCTAGATTTAGGTGCTTCTATTAATGTCATGCCTGCATCTATTTATAAATCTCTTGGTCTTGGTCCTTTACGTCCTACTCGGTGTTGTTGTTCAGCTAGCTAATAGGAGTAATGTTCATCCTTCGGTTTAGTTGAGGATGTATTAGTCAAGGTTAATGAACCGATATTTCCCGCTGATTTTTACATCTTAGATATGGAGGATGAGTCTCCCAAGTAGTAGATCACCTATCATTCTAGGGAGGCCTTTCATGAAAACAATAGACTAAGATAGATGTGCATTCTGGTACTCTTTCCATGGAGTTTGGTGATATATATGTGAATTTCAATATCTTTGATGCCATGAAAAATCCTAGGGAAGAACATTCTGTTTTTTGCATTGATGTGATTGATGATACTGTGGATGATGTTATTGCTGATTGGTGTGCTGATTATCCTGATTTTGCATCTGAGAGTGATTCTCCCATTTGTGCATGTGCTGATAATGAATGGTGCTCTATTTGTACTAATTTGCTTAATGCTGCATTATTTGGTGATTCTAACTTGCTTTGTGATTCTACATTACATGTGGATTCCGATATTGATTCTCGAGTTTGAGCTTCACCCCGATCCTAATGTGCATCCCGATTTTGATTTTTAACTCGATTTTGAGCTTGATTCGATGTTAACATTGAGCCGTATAGACAAAGTCCTTTTTCTGTTTCTTTGAATGTGGTTTCGCATTTCCAAAGGTGATGACATTAGAGTTGTTGCAACAACCACCCAAGCTTCTTCCCTCCACCGAGCAACCACCCAAGCTTGAGTTGAAATCCCTTCCGCATCACCCGAAGTATGCATTTCGAGGTGGATGAACGGTTTCTAGTCATTGTGGCAAATAATCTTCTTCCCCGACCAAGAAGAGAAGCCGCTAAGCTTATTGAGGGCAAACAAGAAAGCCATTGGTTGGACATTAGCTGATATCGTTGGCATTAGCCCTTCCATGTGTATGCATCGAATTACATTGGAAGAGGACTCTAAGCCTGAGGCAGCCCCGAGACGCCTTATCCTCTTATCCTTGATGTGGTGAAGAAGGAGGTCACTAAGCTTCGCAAGCTGGTATCATCTATCCCATTTCGATAGCTAGTGGGTTAGCCCTGGTCTAAGTGGTTCCCAAGAAATTCGAGTCACTATGGTAGCCAATCGAAGAATGAACTCATTTCTACTCGAGTTCGAGAATAGTTGGAGAGTTTGCATCGACTATAGGAGACTTAACCAAGCCACTCGTAAGGATCATTACCCTCTACCTTTCATTGATCAGATGTTAGAGCGATTGGCTGGCAAGTCCCATTACTGCTTCTTGGATGGCTACTCCGGATACTTCCAGATCCATATTGCTCCTGAGGATCAGGAGAAGATGACCTTCACATGCCCCTTCAAAACATATGGCTACCGAAGGATGCCTTTTGGCCTTTGCAACGCACCTAGCACCTTTCAGCGTTGTATGGTAAGCATTTTCTCTGAGTTTCTAGAGGACTGCATGGAGGTTTTTATGGATGACTTCACTATATATGGGTCTAATTTTGATGCATGCTTAGCTAATTTGTCTAGAGTTTTACATAGGTGTATTGAGTCTAATCTTGTGCTGAATTATGAGAAGTGTCGCTTTATGGTTGAGTCGGGTATAGTCTTGGGACACATAGTGTCTAGGAAAGGGATTGAGGCAGATCCTGCTAAGATAGATGTAATTACTGCTTTGCCTTACCCCGCATCTGTGCGAGAAGTTCACTCTTTTCTTAGTCATGCAGGTTTCTATCGGCGTTTCATCCAGGATTTTAGCAAGATTTCCCGACCCTTGTCCAACCTTTTACATAAGGACACTGACTTTGTATTTGATGATGCTTGCAAGGCGGCCTTCAATCATTTGAAGCGTTGCTCGACTACAGCCCCAGTGATCCAAGCCCTTGATTGGTGCCTCCCCTTGAGTTGATGTGTGATGCTTCCAAATATGCGGTTGGTGCTATCTTGGCACAGCGAGTTGAAAGAGCATCTCATGTGATTGCATATGCGTCCAAGACTTTGGATCCTGCCCAGTCCAATTACACCACTACTGAGAAGGAGTTGTTGGCTATTGTATTTGCTTTTGATAAGTTTAGATCATATATGCTAGCAAGTAGAGTAGTTGTTTTCTCTGACCATGCTGCTTTGAAGTTTCTTTTGAAAAAGGCAGATGCTAAGCCATGACTCATTCGGTGGATGTTGCTTTGCTCCAAGAGTTTGATGTTGAGATTCGAGACGAAGTGAGCACAAAACCGGGTAGCCGACCACTTGAGTCATCACTCATTCTCCCTCTCACTCCTCTTCTATTCGGATTATTTCCCTCGATGAGCAGCTTCTACAAACCGCAAGGTAAGCTTCCATGGTATGTCTTGATCTGGTCAACTACTTGGTAGTTGGTGTTTTGCCTATAGATTCCACTAGGGCCCAAACCCTTAAATTAAAGAGTGAGTCTAAATATTATGTTTGGGATGACCCTTATCTGTGGAAATTTTGTAGTGACCAAGTAGTTAGGAGATGTGTGCCTGATCATGAGTCTCACTCTATATTGCATTTTGCTCATGCTTTTGCTCGTGGTGGTCACTTTGGACCCCAAAGAACTGCTAGGAAAGTCTTAGACAATGGATTATTTTGGCCTTCCTTGTTTCATGATTCCCATCTGTTTTGTAAGTCATGTGATAACTGTCAAAGAGCAGGGAGTATTTCCCGTAGGCATGAGATGCCCCAGAACCCTATATTGTTTTGTGAGATCTTTGATGTTTGGGGTATTGATTTTATGGGTCCATTTCCTGCTTCATATGGTTATACTTACATACCGGGCCGGGCCGTTGATTATGTCTCGAAATGGGTTGAGGCGAAAGCCACTCGGACTAATGATTCTTCTCGTGGTGGTGGATTTTGTTAGGTCTAACATTTTCTCGCGGTTTGGCATTCCTAGAGCTATTATCGCGATCAAGGCTCCCATTTTTGCAACCGAAGCATGGGTGCCTTGCTACGCAAGTATGGAGTGCTTCACAAGGTCTCCACAAAGATACCATCCTCAAACCAACGGTCAAGCCGAAGTCTCAAATAGAAAGATTAAGCAAATCCTTCAAGACTATTAACTTTACCCGGAAAGATGGGAGTAAGCGATTAGAGGATACTTTGTGGCATATCGCACCGCCTACAAGACTCCGATTGGGATGTCTCCTTATCGGCTTGTCTTTGGTAAGGCATGTCATCTTCCTGTTGAGTTGGAGCATCAAGCCTATTGGGCCATTAAACGTAACATGGATTTGGCTAAGTCTGGCATGGAGATGAAGCTACAATTGCAAGAGTTGGATGAGCTTAGATTGGATGCCTATGAGAGTTTGCGGTTATACAAGGAAAAGACTAAGGCATTCCATGATAAGCATATTCTGAGGAAAGAATTTTCTCGCGGGCCGAAAGTTCTTCTGTTTAACTCCCGTTTGAGGTTTATGCCTGGTAAGCTTCGATCTAAATGGGATGGCCCTTTTGAGATCACTAACATTTTTCCATTTGGTGCTGTTGAGCTATGTGATCCACCCACAGATGAACCTTTAAGGTCAATGGGCATCGCCTCAAGGCATTTCATGAGGGATCCCAAGAAGAACCCGAGGAAGCGAGATTCTCCTCATTGATGCCACTTATCCTCCATAAACCCCTTGGGGAGTATTCTTCTTTCTTTCTCCCTCTTTCTTCTATTTGTTTTCCTTTTTCTACTTTGCTTTTTGAAAATAAATACAATCTCTCATTCTATGATTGCTACATATTATGAACTAGGACATTTTGCTTTTAAAGGATCATTCTCATTGGGTCTACCATTCTTGACTCTTCGATTACATATCTTGGTAGTTGATTTGGTGATGTTGGTTGCTTAAGTTGGTGTTGACCTTGTGAGATTTTGGGCCTGCATGAATGGAATTCATCTTTTGCCATTCTTTCTTTCATGTGTGCATCTGCTTATTGTTGGATATGATTAGTTTTGATGATGTCTTATATAGATGCCATTATCTAGAGCAAAAGCTTGCATACTACATTTATCTTCTACTTTGACAAATTCTTATATTTAATGTAGATATGTGAAGTTTAATACAATGAAGAATGATCATGAATGGAGTTTGAAGAAAGAAGAACCTGTTAAATATCATGAGGATATCAATATTCAAGTCTCTGTGATCAAATGGAAGTTGGAACGGCTCAATTCGGAGTTAAAATAAGCTTCCTGAAGTCACTCTTGAGTATGATGCGAAAATAGTACTGTTTATGAGTAATTCTCGAGAATCAGCATTCAATTCTCGAGAATCCAGTGTCAATTCTCGAGAATCAGATAGCAATTCTCGAGAATCAATGTGCTTCAGCAATACTCTGTTCTGCTCTGTTTCTGGCGACCTTTAGTAATTCAACGATATCTCCCAAACCAGGAATCGGATTGACATGAAACTAGTGGCATATGAAACTAGACATCCAACACGTATGTTTGGTAAAATGTCATGTCCAAATGAGATCAGATGAATTATCTATGAATTTTACAAGTTGACACAAAAATAAACGTCACATTCAGGACCAAGCTTCGGTAATTTGGGTGTATCTAACAAACGAAAAATCCAATTGAGCTGAAATAGGTGCCATTGGAAACTAGACTCAAATAAATTTCCAAAAACAACAAGAACACTCAAAACGAAGATCAATTGAAGGAGATATGAGTGTTTTGAAGTTGACAGTATGTTCTGGAGGCTACAGAAAACTCTGATAAAGACAATCTTCATTCTTCTGATGTTAATGGATGTAATACAACCAGTTTGGAATTGATTCCTCTTGCATGGGAAGAAGGTTTTGAAGAGCTTAAGTATTTGAATCAGAATTAACTCACTTGCACCTCCATGTGAAACTGATTCCGGAGTATGGTTCAATGATTCTCGAGAATGTCTAGCAATTCTCGAGAACGCGAAGTCTACAACATCAAATGCTTTCTCCCATCTGAACAATTCTCGAGAACGGACTTGAGACTCTCGAGAATGGTATGTGACAGATTTCAGTTCTCATCCAATATGACTCTCGAGTATGTGCTGGAATTCTTGAGAATGAGACTTCAATTCTCAAGAGTGGTTCATGATTCTCCAAGACGTGATGCTTCACTTTCAATATCCATCTCCCGAGCAATTCTTGAGAATAGACTTGAGATTCTCAAGAATGGTTCCTTGACTCTCTGCGTAGCTTCCTTTCTATTTCCTTCGAGCAATTCTTGAGAATGGATCAAGGACTCTCGAGAATGAAGTTCAATCTTAAACAGAATTCCTCCTAGTTATAATTCTCGAGAATGATCAACTCGTCTCTCGAGAATATCTTAAAGATTCTGCACAAGTAACTCTCGAGAACACTACCATCACTCTCGAAACTCGATTCTCGCTCTAATCTGTCTCTGTGCACTGATGGAATTCTCGAGAATGAGAATTCAAATTCTCGAGAATGCGCGATGCTCCTCTGATTTGTTCTCTGCGCTTCAGAATTAAAACAATTCTCGAGAATCATATATGTATTCTCGAGAATGACTTATCAGTATCATCTGGAAATTTGGTATGAGGCTTTCTCGAGTATTGAGATGGAATTCTCGAAGAATATGTGAAACACAATCTTTCTGGAAATATATTTCTCACAAGTTCTCGAGAATCAAGAGAGCAATTCTTGAGAATCATTATTGCCTCATTTGTTCTTATAATATGCAATTTCTCCGGCTATATGAACAAACTGAATTCTCGAAGTCAAGTTTACGCTAATATATTTCTCGATGCAATTCTCAAGAATTGGAAACCAATTCTCAAGAATGGCTCTCACGAGAATGGACGGGAAGTGTGGTAATCGATCTCTTCTCTGATTCATCTTTAAAACACAACTCTTGAGTATAAGAAAACTAATTCCCGAGAATAATCAGTCACTGATGGATTGAAAGGCTCTCTAAACGAATCATTCTCGAGAACCTATAATGTGATTCTCGAGTATAATTGAGACACGCTCTCTGGAAAGACCTTTCTTGAAATAGTTCTCGAGAACGATATGAACAACTCTCGAGAATGCATATCAGTATTTGAAATCTCCGTTAAACTACAAATCATTGATTATGGCTTGGGTACTCCATATCTATACTTCTTCTAAACAAGTTTAATCAGTTTACAAGTGATTTTCAGATGATTAAGTGTTGTTTGAATTTCAATGAGCCGGAGGCACCTCGAACCGACAGAGACACAGGGTTGACAAAATCAAGATGTGCCCATACCGCAAAAGCACCTGAATATTATTCTAAGCTATCCTCCATCCGAGACCACGTGGAAGACGACTATAACAAGACCCAACTAAGCCAACATTCAAACGTGATTAGCAGAAGGCACAGATGTTCAAATTCTTCCAACGGATATACACGAATGCCACAGTGGATATTCAATGAAGCTGAGTAGGATGATATATCCAGCGAAGGAATTGACGGAACAAGCAAAACGACAAAGCATTTAAATTTGTCAATGGCTATCTCTCCAACGGACCGATATTTAAAATTGTTACTATTCACAACGGTCGAATACATGCAACGGGACGAATGCTTCAAACAACATCAACACCGATTGTCTATAAATAGAGAAGCATTCAAAGTTAGACGGCGAACACAGAGACACGAGCTTACATCTTCAATATGGCAATACTCTGATATTCATTTACTCTATGTTTCTCAATGCTCATATAGTTTACCGTAGAGAGTGAAATGATCGATTATGTACTTCAGTATTTATTCATTCACTTTTGAGAGAGAAGATCTATTTGTAAACATTCTATCTGGAAGATACTCAAGATTGGGTAATCTTGAGTGGGAAACACATTGTATTGATTACAACTTGTAAGGGGGAGTGGAGTCTGAGAGTGAGTAGACCATCTTTCGTTTACAGAGTGAGTAATCAAGCGGGTATATCAATTACAACTTGTAAGGGGGAGTGGAGTCTGGAAGTGAGAGGACCATCCTTCATTTACAGAGTGTGTAATTGCTCTTGAAAGATAGTGGAATCCCAAGTGTTCTGGGGACTAGACGTAGGTCAACGATTTTGGACCGAACCAGTATAAATCACAGTTTGCATATTCTCTTCCCTTATTTTTTATATTTCCAAGATATGATTATTTGAATATCTAACGCCGATTTAGAAGTTGCGAAAAGATTTTCAAAGTTCCTAAAAGTTTTATCCGACACCCAATTCACCCCCCTCTTGGGTGCTAGCCAAGTCTTTCACTTATGATTTGTGTTCTCTAGAACTTGCTCCTTTTCTTTTTGAAACTGCATTTTTCACTTACGTGCATACGTATGATGGAAGCTTGTTTTCGTTCTTTTATTTTCCTCACTTTGGCCAAATAGTCTTTCCCTTGCATTATGATTCCTTTGCTAGCCCTTTGTGCCTTTTTGACTCATTCTTTTCTAAGCCACATTATAGGCCTAAGGGAAAACCATTTTATTCCGCACCTTGAAAATTTATTGAGCATTGGTTTCACCTTGGTTTTGTGTTTAAGTGTGGTGGTTGCTCAGGAGTGCAACAATTTAAGTGTGGGGGGATGTTTGCTTTTGTCATTGAGATTATGTATATAGTATAGTTTCATTTTCAACAACAACAAAAAAGAAAAGAAAAAAAAAGAAAAGAAAAAGAAAGAAAAAAAGGGGAACAAAAGAAAAAGAAAAGAAAGAAAGAAAGAAAAGTAACAAAAAAAAAGAAATAAATAAATAAATAAAGAAAATACATAGAAAGAAATGAGATATATAAGTAAAATAAAAATTTTCTTACATAGAGAATGATTGTGTTAATTAGTGCTCTTTTCAATTTCTTTGGTGCTTAGCCTCTCATTCCATACTATTACCTACCTTTACCCTAACCCCATTACAACCTTTCATAACAAGCTCTCTTGATTTGTGCATGCATGTGTTATGAGTAGTGGAGACGTAGAAATTGAGCAAGCTTATGGTAGGACAATTTTCTTGAGTAGAATTTGAGCGATACATTTATTTACCTTAAAACACTTGAGAGATTGATTGATTGAGCGCATCATTTGAGAGACCATCTTTTGTGATTAGCATCATTGATTGAGATTACCATGAATTGTAATTTGAGATGAAGGGATTGTGGTCTTGATTGATTGATCTTTTGGAGCTTTGTGTCCCTTGTTCAATTTTTGCATTGTTAGCAATTGTTAGAAAAGAAGAGTTTCTCCTTTAGGTCTTTTTCTTTGAATTTTTCTCGAGTGCAAAAAGATAAGTGGGGGGGGGGAATTTGATAATTGAATATTTCATACACTACTTTTTTTCTCTTGATTTATAATTTAGGACTCTTTAGCTAATAAATAATGGCTTTTATACTTATTTGGGCCTTGGACCTTTTATTATATTTTAGCCATTATTTAATAATAAATTCCAGTTTTACATTACTTTACCATTTTTACCATAACTCTTGAACTAGACATCGGATTTGCCTCATTTTTGTCTCATATTTCAGATGATTCAGAGAGCTAAAATTGTTATGAAGACATGAAGGGAAAATTCGGACAAGAGGGTGGTTGATTATGGAGCCGAAGTCATATGTATTTTTGGGCTCGAATTTTGTAATTAAAGCCCATTTTATTTTATTTTCGTTCTGGGCCTGAATTGTGGATTGGAGCCCCATTTCATTTTACCATTTTAGGTTAAGTGAGGCAGCAGCCACAAACACATTCTCATTCACGTTTTTAGATTTTAGTGGATCAAAATAGGAGTTTTCAGATTCTCTCATTTGTTCTTCGTGTTCTTCATGTTCATGATGAAATTTCTTCTCGATTTTCGTTCTGTATAATCATGACTGGCTAAGCTACTGTGATTAACCTATGGATTGAAGATTCCACTATCCAGAGGACTTGCGCTTAATCGGTAACCGTCTAACTCGTTTCTGCATTCTTTAATCGGATTTGATTTTTGGATTTGGATTGGGTTTTTGATTAAAAACCCAGATCGACATTTCCCAAGGACGTTGTTCGAACTAGGTTAAAGTATCACTTTGTGCGATCGCATGCTGATACGCCACTGATTCGAACAAATTCTCGAACGATTGTTCAGTTGAGGGAATTTCTGGGCAAATGCGTAGATTTCGATTTGCCCGCATTCGATCACGAAGTTCGATTATAAATGCATTTTTCGTCGAGGAAGGGGTGGAATTCAAATCCTGGGTTAATCTTCATTATTCTGTTTATCTATGTTAATTTCATTCTTTCTCTCGTTATTTCGATTTAATTCTGTTTGAACCAAAAACAAAACCCCCCATTTTATTTTTATTTGTTTTATTGCTTTGTTCGAATTGAACCGATCAGAAATTCGTTGGGAAACAACCCAGGTTACATTATACTACAAATCATTTTCTAATCTGGTTATTTTGGGAGATTACGGTAAATCTCTGTCACGTACCAACGGTCGAGACTCTCCTGCATGCGCCTATTTCGGCCTCACTCCTAGCCCTCTCTGCGCAAGAACCCGCTTTCGGCAACCTTCTCGGCAATCATCGCATCAACCGCCTCCGGTGGTGGTATTCTCGAGCCAAAGGTTCGAGCGTCAGAGGAGGAGCCCTTGCCGTACACCATGCTAGGCCTGGCGCCTAGCCCAAAGCCCCTAACCCGGCCAGGATGCTCGACTGGGCCCCCAGCATCTTTCAATGAGGCCGTAGGGTCAACAGACCCCTATGACTCCGGGGCCGCGACGCTCGGAGTTACCCGTATCCGGGTCTGCTCAATCTGGGCCTGACGCATATATTTCATAAAACATTAATCAAACAATTTAATTTAATTTAATTTAATTAATATTTTTTGTAACTTACTATTATCTCCTCTCGCCGCCTCGAGGCTCGGTGTGCCATCACGGTGCCTATGTGTGCGTGTCCGCAACTTCCCATAGTTCGTCTCACGGTTCTCCTCCCGAGCCTTCTCTTGCTGAAAGAGTTAAAAGAATATAAACTTTGTTATTTCCAAAACAAAGCAATAATCATTTAAACATAAAATTAATTTAACTTTTAACATACCATCTCACTGTAGGTCACAGCAAGCATCTTGGATCCTGCCGTGTGATTGACCCTCTGAGCTGCCCTGCATCTGGTGTTCCTTTGCGATAGAGCCTGCAAAATAAATGAGATGTTTGTGTAATTTAGGTAAAATAGAGGGTTAGTCAATATATTTTACTCTAAATTTAATTAATTTAAACCAAATCTAAACACTACATTAATTTTGTCTATATTTAAATTTTTGAACTACATTTAAACAAAATTAATTAAAGCAAATTTTAAACTATACAATACCCTCATTTAAAAAAAAAAACTAAACTATGATTAATTAAAAAACGTACCACTCCCTCTGGACTCCTCCGATATTGGAAAAAAGCTACCCAGTCATTTGCCTCCACGCCGTCTCGGGACGTTCTCCATCGCTTGTTGCGCAGGCATAGTCCCATCTCCATTCTCGCCGGGCGTAGAGACGAATCCTCCGGCTCTTCCATCCTTCTCCCATTTTCATCTTTACGTACCTCAAAGCGTGGGCCCGTGTTTAAACTTTTTCTCGTATCATAAAATGATTAGTAATTAAGAAATAGATAACTAAATTAACCACAACTTATAACTATTAAAAAAATGAATTTAATTACACATCATAACTTACCCGCACAACGTCCTCAAACGCCTTCTCCTTGTTTTCCTTCGGGATCTTTTTCCAACTGTGGAAATAGATCGAGAACCATACCCAAGTCCCCCCAAATTGTGACAGGTATCGGTTCAACAGGTGACCACCGTTGCCGATCGGCTCGTCCGTCTGCATATTCCAAGAAACTATCACCCGGTAGTCCGTCTGGAAGCGAGCGTGAACATCCAACGTCATCCTGCGATGTTCCCATGTAGATCTATACATTTATAACAAAATTGTTGTATTGCATTTTAAATAAATTTTCATAATTTTTTATAATAATTTAAATATTATTTTTTGCCAATAAACTACTTATACTTGCTTTCGACATCTACCACAAATCCGGTGGAATGAGAAGACGACGGTCGGGGTTCCCATGGTCCCGCGCGTTCTCCTCGTCGAGAAACCGCTCCGCTCCGACATGGGAATGTCAAACTCGAGCTCCTCATCTTCATTCAAGATGTCGTCAAACGACAGACTTGCGCCCCGATCTCCCCCTACAGTCTCTAGGTTCTCTGGGTTTGGGATTGGGTCATTTTGAAAGAGAGCATCAAACTCATTCCTCCTTTGAGAGGGCTCAAGGGGGATATTTTGTGGCTCACGCCCGTTTACGGGCCCCTCGACTACCACTACCCCTGACAGGCCTTTTAGGGGTACAGTTTTCGGGGGTCTCTAGCTTTCCTCAGAAACCATGATGTTGGAAAGTACAAGTTGAAAGGATGATGGAAAGTATAAGTTGAAAGGTTAAAAGTAAAAACTCACGCGTGTGAATTTCAAAAGTGAGAGGAACAGTATAAAAACCGCTATCACTTTGTAACGGTCAAAATAAATAACCGTGACAAAATGAGTCACTTTGTCGCGGTTTCATAAACCGCTACCCCAACCGCTACAAAGGTGCCTTGTTCTTCGTGAACCTTTGTAGCGGTTCTATAACCGCTACAAAATCAATGACATTTGCAATTGCATTTGCGTTAGACATATGAACTCAAGCATACGAATGATCACATTTTGTCACGGTTTCCTCGAAACCGCTACAAAAGTAATATTTTTAAAAAATAAATGCCAAACTAATTAGTTTGAGTTACAAACTAATTAGTTTGGATTTTTTGATTATTTCAATTTAAAGTCTCTCAATTAATTTGATTATTTTCTTAAATTTTCTTAAAACCACTACAAATTTAAAACTAATTAGTTTGGATTTTTTATTTATTAAAATAAAAACATTCTCAATTATTTTCTTTAATTTCGTTAATAAATTAGGAATGACCAGTTTATTGAAAATTGTCCAACATGCCGGTGAAGATTTGGATTCAAAGATAGCCACCGATCTCCCTAGAAAAACTCACGACTCATTTTATTCGAGATATTTGCCGGACACAAAGGTGGCTAATATTGAACCCAATATTCGGTGGCATGTTAGACATATTTAGAGGAGTAGAAGTCTTCGGTCAATGGAATAACTAATTGGATTGTCACACGAAGGAACCTCCTCGGCTTGAACGATGAGAAGACAGGCAAATATCTCGCAAAGACTCATCTCACGAGATTAGCGCTTGAGATATATGCTTGTCTTGTTTTCGAGAACCAAGCCGAGAATGTTCATTCAGCGATAAAGCCAGATTTAGAATATTTTTATAATCGTTGTACGGATGGAAATGATTATTTATAGAATAAATTTTGTAGCGGTTATAGCAGAAACCACTACGAAGCTTGACATTTTGACGTGGTCAAGGTGTCGCTTTCTTCTCACCGTGACAAAACTGTGTCGTTTCAAATTTTTGTAGCGGTTATTTTGATAGAACCGCTAGGAAAAAACCGTAACATACTTCGCACCATAATGCGCTAAGGCCGGCGCCATATTTGTAGCGGTTTGGTTTTGTGTCACCGTGACAAAAAGCGAAGCAAAATTGTCGGATTTGGCGCCAAAGCTTCCGATACTAATTTGTGGCGGTTTGGGTTGAAACCGCTACTAATTAGGTAATTTGTAGCGGTTTAATATGGCCGCTACAATATAACCGCGACAAACCACACTTTTTTTTTTGTAGTGGTTATTATTAGCCATAAATTACAGTTCCAAGTCATTAACTATGCGGGTACTATATATGCTTAGTTCTTGATTGTTATATATGCACCGTAATATATCGAGGGTATGTATAACGATTATTTATCAATAACCATAATGTATGAACTTCATTTTTTTATTATATATAGTTACTTTTTATTATTTGTTTTTATTTAGTTTTATTGTTAATATTTATTCTATAAAACACAATAAAATCGTTGATAATAACAAGATAATAATATTAAACAACAAAATGTATTTATAATATTAAAAAATCAATAGAGTATCAAAAGAATTCAATACATTATAGAGAAATATCATACAATTTAAAAGAAATTAATCACTTAAACAAGAACATTATCTTATAATTTTTTGAATTCTAAAAGAAAATATATTAACAAAATTCTACAATATTATCCAATGCCTTTGTTGTAAATTGTCGATCATGTATCTGTACTCCAAAGTGCCGGTAACGGCAAAAATATAATATAAATATGAAATATATATATATATATATATATTAAAAAATGGCGGATATTAAAACTTGAGCAAATCTCAAATCTGATTTCAACATATGTTCTGAAGTTTACGAAAGTGAGAGGTAGGAGTGGGAAAAAACCCGGTGGTCCAGTCCAATTTGGTTGAACCCGAGCTGGTCTGGTCCGGTCATCCAGTCTAAATAAACAACGTAATGAAATTGGTTCAGACTAGATCAGATTGACCGACCGGGTTAGACCGACTTCTAGACCAGGGGACCACACCACTTGGACTAGTCCAGGTCAATTTTTTTTTTTTATAAATATTTTTGTTATTTAGATGTTGATTTTTATTTTTTATGTAATATTTGTGAATTTTTTTAAGGATTTATAATTAAATTTTATTTTTTATGATGATTATAGGTATTTTTATTATCTTAATTGTATTTATCACGTTCAATTTTTTGTAATATATATATATATATATATATTATTGTTGTTGGATATTCTTATAGATTTATGATGTTTTAATTTTGTGTGATGTGTTTTATATTATTATGGATATTTTTATGGTTCTAGTTGTTTTTAATATGTTCGCATTTTGCCTTCCAAAGTGAAAAAAAAAAAATTAAATTTAGGTCTTGGACTAGACCAGGATAGTCCACCGCCTGGTTTGGTCCAGCCAGGTTGGTGCCAAAAACTAGACTAGACCACGATGACTATCTTATGCAGCTCGAAGTCCTCTCCAGGCTATACTCATCCATGGTGAGAGGGTGAAGATCGTGATTCAGCAAGCTGCTAAAAATTAGGAGAAACAATTATATTGATTTTTGTTTATGTAATCTAGAGAAATAAGAATTATTTTCACTGCAATAATAATAATAATAAATTTAGCATTTTTTTTCTCCGTTGTTTTTATCTTCATAATTACTAATTTTCTAATTTTGGCCAAAATTGTTTAAGTAACTTGACATTGTTTCTTTTAATTTATTTTTAAAATTTTTATCACACGGTAAAGGCTAAACTAACTTAATTAATATAGACATAATACGTAATTAAAATTAGGATTAATTATTTTGATAATTATATTCTTAATTAAATGTGGTCATAATTGTTTGTAGCAAAAAAAAAAAAAAAAAGTATTCAAAGTTTCTAAAATAGAAATTTAAATAGTTTATTTAATCTCTCAAATTTTCATCATTTATAATATAGATGAAAAATTGAACGATCATAGTATTGTATCTTCAAATCTATAAACTTTAGAGTAGACTAAAAGTTTGGGCTCATTTATGTGTTTTTAGCCAAGGTCTTTTTCTTTTTTTTTTTTTTTTTTTTTTTAAAACTTTTAATGCTAGTGTCAAACAAATAGTACAAAGACTAAAATAGTGAACAAATTTAGTGGTTCACCAGGACTATTTAGCTAGCCCGTTTGCCGGTTTTTGGATCCAATCGGCTAATCTGTTCCAGGTTTAATAACCTGATAAAAAGACACAACAACCAAATCTAACATTAGGACTTGAGCAAGTAGTATAACTTTTAAAGATTCCTCGTACTACACCTCCGTATAGTAAGAAATCCATCAACAGGGGGGTTGATGAAAAAACTCATGCCACTATCAACAGGCTGTTGGTGAAAAAACTCATGCCACTAATGTTGCTCTCGAAAAAGAACAAACAAGCATCTACCCAAAATTTTGGTTTGAAAAAAGAAGCTTGGCTGTGTTTCTTGTTTCCCAAATTTGAACTACGAACGTATGGTTTGCTTGTGAAACCTTTTCATTAAAAATACCAAAGCAGTTTAAACTTTTGTACCCGACCTGTCCAGTCCGAGACTAGTCGGAATACAATTTTTTTTTTTTTTGTTTGTTTTAATTTAACGGATATTTGTATTTCTAATAAATAATTTTTAATTAATTAATAATAACTGATTTCAGAGCAGTGTAATAAGATTGGCCTTGGGAATACAATTCTTTTTTAAAAAAAAAAAAAAAATTACCAGGGGGCAAAAAGGAGTATTGTGAACAAATAAATGACTTGGTGCGTATTTTGGTTTCCCTTTGTTATGGAAACAGGGATTAAAAACTAACCAAACAAATTCACATAGGCATCAATTAACTGATCAGCTTCAATTTAGAGAGTCATTTCATCAAACACCAAGCATACACATAAGCAGCAAAATCAACATAAACACAAGGCAACAAAAAATTAAAGAAAACTCCAAGCGATAAAACAGAATATATAGGCCATTACAGAGAAATGTGCGATTCAATCTCACTTAAAAACAACTGGCCTCATGTTCTTGATGTGGATCTACTTGATTTTCAACTCTATTTTTTGCGTAAGTCACAAAAATAGCCTCTAGGGTTAGCTTCAAAGACGGACCTGTACATCGTTCGGCCATTTCTACCGGGAGCTTTCATAATCTTTCCGCCACTAGAACCACCACCACCACCACCACCAGATCTACTGCTGAGCATAAAGGCAGCGACGAGAACAACAACCACAGCGACGGGAATAACGACATACCTAACCGAAACCTTTTTTATTGCAGCACCAATCACAGATCCTAACAAATTCTTAATAGTTGCAGACAAATTTCTAGCGCTCTCGTACCAGTACGTGCTTTTTGACCAATTCACGCTTTTGATTCTCTCTAATAAATCTTTTGCGTCCTCAGGCCAATTCGCGCTTTTGGTTTTCTGAAGAGCAACTTTGGCGCACTCAGACCAGATCATGTTTTTGGTGCCCTCGAACCAACTCATTTTTCTACTCCCACGCAAAGAACTTGTCGTTCTTAAGAATGCTTTGCTGATGGCCAGTAGTGGCCCCTTTTATAGAAGGGTGAAATGATACTCACTTATAGACGAGGAATCTAATGCTGATTGCAAGTAAAGGACTTTATTATATATTAAAGTTACGTCGTGGGTAAGGAATTAGAAGGACTATGAAAGCTGAAATAAAAAGAATGATCGGATTTTTTTTTTTTTTTTTCAAAAGATATTGGGAGTGGAATATTTTTTTTCCCTGAGATTATTATGATTCTTAGATTCTTTTTTTAAATAAAGAAGGGAAAAGCTATTCCTTGCAACACTACTCACTGATTCCTTCATGCCTCACTCATACACTCTTAAGTAGCTAGTTGCTAGTGAACTGTCTCCCCGAACTAGTTGGTTCCTTCATCAAAACTCTCAGAATTCCTACCTAAGAGGGATACTTCCAAAAGCCCAAAACTAACCTTCACTTGGAAGACATTTTAGAATTTTTTCCAACATTTTTTTTAATAATGCACTGGATATCAATTGATTCCCAAAAAAAGAAACGTTAGCAAGAGTTTGACCACCATCATCAAAATCCATTAGGTGGAGATTGACTAAGGATACAAATGTTTCCTTAAGCTGTGCTGTTATGCGAGGACTTCACCAGAAAATCAATTGTGACTGTTTATCTAGAATGTATGTTTATGTAAAACTTACCAATCCCTATGCAAAATTTTCCGACTTTTCTTTACATGAAGCTTTTTCCAAAATAACCTTTTTTTATAAAAACTTTCAGAACAAAAGTCACATTACACAAATTGACCTTTATGCCAACTTTAATTTGTAAAATTTGATGAGATAAAAGTTACTTTTACAAATATTAATCGAATAAGCCCTAAGAAAGGGGTTTGTATTCGTTGCTTATAACAGTGATGGGTACATATTTTTAACTATTATGATGAAATCTTAACCATTTAAATTTAATCTAAATGGTCTAAATTTAATATTTTTAATTTTTAAATGAAAATTCATTTTTATAAGAGATGACAATTATAAGATTATCTTTATTTTACATTTTACATATACTAAAATAAAAATTCATTTAAAATATACTGATTAAATTAAATTAAATCTAGACTATACAAAATTAATTTAACATGTGGATTGATGCTTTATGCATCACTTTGATGAGCAAAAAATGTTCTCCCTCTACGGAAAGTAAGAAGGCAAAGAACTGTTTAACTTAATGAAAGACATTATTAACAAGCACCTCAGCTAAGAGACATAATTAACAAAATGTATATATTCCTTTGATGCAGTTAGGGGTGTTCAACGTTTTCCCATCACAATGATCATGTCCCGATCTCGAGCAAATTGGAATGGGAAAAGTTTAGGATCGAGAAAAATATAATCAAGATCGGGAGTTGTACTTCCCAATCCTGAACTTTTGCTGATCCTAAATATATATGTGTGAGTGTGTATATATAATATTAATTTCCCTAAAATTACCTAAATGCCACTATGCCAGAAGCCCTGAACCAACAAAGTGAACCCTAATTTTTCTCAAACACGCTCTCTCTCTCTCTACTTCTCTTCGTGTTAGTTGCTGCTACATTGCCTCTCGTCTCTCCATCAAGGGATCAACTCACTCTGTCGACTCCGTCACATATGAGAACTGGAGGAATCCAAGTATACTATTAAAAAAAAAAAAAAAAAAAAAAAAAAAAAAAAAAAAGCTCCTCAAGTCTACTCTATTTTTTAAGTTTCCTTTACACTTCCCCCCAACTCTTCTTTAGTTCCTCTTTCTGCTTCCCCCCCCCCCCCTTTTTTTAATTAGATGAGAATACACTAACTTGGGGTTATAACCAGAATCAAAACTGGTAACCTTTCATTTACAAGGAAATTTTCATATTACTATTACTTTATAAGGCGACTAACCCTTCACCTTTTTAATAAATTTTTTCCTTCCCCAACTTTCCCATTATTTAATATTGCATTTTATGTTTGCCATACATTTTTTCTGCTTTCATTTACCATGGAAGCAGATTATCTCAGAATCGCTTCCCTCCTCATCCCTCAGTATCTTTTAATTTGGGCCATCCAAAAATGAATCCAACATTCGAGAAAGACACGTCATTCACTTTTAAAATTTTTATATTTACCACATGTGGTTTTTTGAAATTAATGATGTGTCTCTCTCTAGATGCTTAGATCAATTTTTGAATGGCTAGATGAAAGGATACTGAGGAATGAGGAGGGAAGTGATTTTGAGAGAATCTGATCCCATTTCATTTACCATTGATCTTGTCCTTTTTTATTTGCCCCTTCCTTTTTTCAAACTATCTAACCTCTCTTTCTTTTCTTTTCCTAGGCCACTTTACTTTCTGTGTGCCCCCCCCCCCCCCCCCCCCAAAACCAAAAAAAAAAAAAAAAAAAAAAAATCTTGACTATACTAATTCCACTCCTTTGCCTTTCTTTTCTTTGTAATCCATATCTGACGTGTCGATCTCCTGTGACAAGCTTTATATTACACTATCTCTCCTTTATTGATCTTTCTTGGTCACGAAGATTCAATCCTCTTTCTTTCTAGTTTATTAGAGAAAAAGTATTCTTTCATTCTGAATTATTATGAACCCTCCTTATAGTTTCTTCACATTGAAGGCTTTGTGTATCACTCGTTCGTTGAGGGCACCTTTTAACGAGAACCTGCATTTAATTTAGTGCCAACGTTTAAGGTACGACAATGATTCGAATAAGACTGTCTGATACAATAGCATGTAACTGGGTTAATTTTGACACATCAATCTAAGTAAAATGAAAATCAACCAGGTTATTACACAATAATATGGGGAGATGGGTACGAGTATAATAATATCAATAAATTTTAATCCGTCATTCTTTTCTTTTCTCAATAAAAACTCTTTTTATTTTTTATTTTTTGGTAACTTACATGAAGTCAGCATACATTTATATTAACAACATAAAGTTGGTTAACTATATAAGAAATCCCTCTGAGTCTCGAGTTCAAGTAATAGAAGAAATACTTATGGTGGAAGGGGCAGTTATAAACCTTGAATAGGATACTGAATGATAATATAAAAATATAAATTTACATTAGTGTTAATTAAAAGATTATGAGCATATGGATTGATGTCTACAGCTAAGGAAATAGTAAGGATCAAATAAAAAGGGATAAAATTATAGGAGTCTAAGTAGAAATTTGGAAAAACTATAAGGATTGAGAGATTAATTTCCTCAATGTATTGTTATGGAATAAATTAAGGGTAAATACGACAAGAGCATTCACTCATTTTAAGAATTGGTAGTCTGAAAGCGTCCAAGAGAAAACAGCTTTCACAAAGCATTTACTTGACTTCATAGTGCCCCCAACATCACGTAATTTCCATCTGCTTTCCTCAAAGCATTAGTGTTAAATATAAAAAAAAATTACAATTTCCTTTTTATTTTATAATAAGCAATTACTCCTTGCCATCCTTATTATAAATCTCAAATAATTAATTTGTATTAATCACGAAAACAGTTAAAATTAGTTAAATATAATAAATATATATTATTTTTCCATCTATGCCCCTTATGTGTAAAGAAGATAATTAAGTGTAAGAGAATAAATGCAATAAATACAGAAAAAAGTGGTAAAGTTGAGAAAAAAAACACAATAAATATTTAGACAAACATAAAATAAAACTTGTATTTTGGGACACATCAATTCACAAAGTTAAACCTTACAATAAGAGACGGAGGCAGTATTACTTATAGCATCTTCCTATTTATAGGAGACATTTATAAGTTGTTTTAAATATTTTTTTATTGATTTTTCATTTTACCCCTATATAATTACTCATTTTAAGCTTAAAATTATATTTAGTTCCCACAGATTATCTCTCTTCAAATGAAAGTATTTTTGACAAAAAAAGTTACATTCGTCACATTTTTATTGTATCTAACTAACTTTTTAATCAACGTGGCTTAGTTAATTGTCTATAAATTGTTTCTTATAAAAAAAGAAGAGAGTGAGTACCTATGCTACACCCTATTGTCATGGTGTATTTAATTTAGAATTACTCGCAAATTCTATTCCCTGGCATCTCCTTTTACTGTTGCTTCTTTTGTTTATTTCCTAACAACTGCGCGGGTGAGCAACCACACAAAGTCATTATGCAATAAACTCGACATTCTGAGATGATGCATAAAAAAGAAATAGACATTATCAAATTGATGTCTGTCCTCTGAAGTTATTAATTAGTATAATTAAAGAAGGCAAAACCGATAATAATAATTTGGCTAGTGGTCAAATATCTAAATTCCATAATGTTTGTGTCCTTTTTATTATTTAAAAAATAATACGATCCACCCCCTTTATTTTTTAAGTTTTCTTCACACTTCCCCATATCTCTTCTTTATTCCCTCTTTCCCCTTTTATTTTATTTTCTTTTGTTTTATTTTTTTGTAATTAAATGTGTAGACCCCAATAGTATGAGGTTACGTGACCAAACCGGTAACTTTTACTTAGAGAAAAGTTTCCACGTTACTATACTATAAGGCGACTGACACATCTTTTTCCTGTTTGTAAATATTTTAAGGGTGTGTTAAAAGAAAGAGTCCTTATTGCTATATCCCTATCGGCCTCGTCTTTACAGGTGGCGGATAGTGTGACATTTTCCTTATTATTAGTTATATTCATGTATCAGAGTGATTACATAGTAGAGCATGTAACAATTTGGACAATATAGTACTAATAAAATAAATAAGTATCCAAAAGGAATAAGCTTCCCCGAAGGGTTAAATACTATCATCCCGTGTAAGTACCAAAATAATCAAAAGTATTATATAGTAATATGGGGTATAAAAGATAATAACAAAAGGCCATTTCCAGTGACCTCCACAAAATCTTCAATCATGTTCCACCATCTTACTTCTAGCTTCCTACTCCAACCTAGTGCACTACCTGTACTCTTATATTGGCCTAGGATTCATCGATGAATATCAAAGTAACTGGTAATCTCATATTCAGAGTGTATACAGCGTATGTAAGCAAACCATAAACACAAACCATAAGCATTCATTAATTTGCACACAGTGAGGCACAAAGAGCTTTCAGAACAAGTAGTCTCTATGGCACACAGCATAGACTGCAAGGCATGGCTCATAGCATGACCCTAGTCACACACAGCAGGTTTCAGTACCAAAGCGCTTGGAACACAATAAGACCGAATGCATACACAATTATAGTAAAACTACATACTAAATCATATAAAGCAT
Organism: Acacia acuminata; assembly: GCA_019022655.1. Lineage (NCBI taxonomy): Eukaryota > Viridiplantae > Streptophyta > Magnoliopsida > Fabales > Fabaceae > Acacia > Acacia acuminata. The sequence continues at coordinate 1,796,873 of JAFJYI010000028.1, read as the reverse complement.
ATGAGATTAGGGTTACTTACTTGCAAATAGCTAATCAGTCAAATAACCAGTTCTCGACAACTTAGTAGGAATTATAGACCTAAAGTAATACAATATAAATGGTGTCATCACCAATATAATCTTCTCCCTTTTAAAATATGTAACTACACACTTGTATGAAGGATTCTTTCACCATTTGGAACTAATTAATTTTCTTTATTAATGAGTATCCCTTCATTGGTCACTTATATTTTATTTCGCCTATACCCAGAAAATTTCGAGAAGTTTTAACCAACTCAAAAAATTCATAATTGATCGTAGAAAAATCCGATTGAGGTGTTCCAAAAATCTATGTAACCTTTGACATGTCTATTTTTGACTAAAAATACTTGCCAAGACTAGATTCACGCAAATTATTCTCAATTTACCAAAATACCCTCATTGGTTTTAAAAACTACTCAACTTGTATTACTTTATATCTTGACTTTAATACTTTCAAAATTATGCTTTATACTCTTCCTTATACAAAATTCCATTTTAAACACTTTAAAACCATTAAAATCACCAAATTCAAATCACATCACTATGTTCTAGCTATTGGCCAAAAATCCTTTTAAAAATCACAAGAGATTAGGAAGATGACTCTTTGAACTTAATAGCAATTTCTTGTCTATTCTTGGTCAATCTTATGCTTGGATGTTGCTATGAGCATATTATGTTTGTAATTCAAGTGTCCTTGGTTACTTGTGTCTTGCATATTTTTAATTGATAATTCCGTTTACTAGAGTTTTGAATTGAGTTTCAAAGTGAGAGGAATTAGGTCTTGCCGGTATGAGAGATTTAATTCACTAAACTCAAACAAGATCAAAGGGTCTTTTGGACATATTTTTCAATCTAGCAGACTCCCATTATTTTTTGAAACAATGACTGAAAAAATTCAATGTTCTTTTGTTCTAGGAGGTTTGATCATATTTCAAACCAAATTACCATTTCATCCATTTTTATTCTAAAAATATAAAAATAGTTATTTTAAGGCATTTTAGTTTAATTGCACTTATTTGATTGACAAAAAACTCAAAATCCTTTTTAACTTGTTTCATGCCAATTATCGCATTTAGTTACTAGATAATTAATAAAAGATCCTCAAGAAATGATCCAGGATTGCACCATATATTGCAATTCTTGGTTTAATTTTAAAGAAGTTACCAAGGTATAAGCCGACACACTCCTTCAATTCTCTATTAATTTAATAAAGAGAAAATTGCAATTAGGTCAAAATTAACAGACTTAACGGCAACCAAGTCTCTTAAAATTATCAAATTGCAGTGAAGTTCCAAGGGACTTGGGTGCTATTAATTCAAAACATGAAAGTAAAATTTACCCCATTGTTAGTAATGACAAACTTAGAGCAATAAATGACAAGTTAAGAGCATGCAATAACAAGTTTAGAAAATTCAAAAACAACTTACAAAGTAGCAACAAGTGACTACAAAAAATATTAGTTTAAAATGAAAATACAACTTACACATGTTCCTCTCCTGCATCATCCCTTGTTGGTTGTATATTTTCATCTACATTTTCTCCTACATAGACATGGCCATTTTCTCTATTGAATTCAATAAAATGTTCTACTTCTTCAAAATCTACAGAGCAACTCCTCTTACATAGTGTCTTTCTTTATGGTTCATTTTTTTCTAACGCTACCCCCTACATATTCCAAACAATATTCTTCTTCATTTTAAAATTTGTCCCCTATATCCAAAAAAGCATATAATATGATTTCCAAACATACTCGCCATCTTTTTTGTCACCCTATAGAATAAAGTTGTTATTAACAAACACATAAGTAATGTTAACAACTTTAAAGTACTATATTGACAACATGTTTTGAAATAGCATAACAGGGTTTATAAATGTCACATCCCAATTTTCGGAAGCGTTTTCAGAATTATTTGATCAGAGTAGAGCATCGGAAGTAAATAGTATTTAGAAAAGTAACTGATAAACATCCACTGTAGTGTAAGAGTTGGCTGTTAACAACGGTACAAAATTTTTCAAATGTTATCATTGTTCAGCACAAATAAAAAAGGCTTCCTCCGGCTGTCTCCTACATTGGCTGCTTACCTCTGTCCTCAGTCCTGTTCACTCCGGAACCTGAAGCTAAGGTGAGCCGAGGTTCAATACCCATTGAACCTCAGGTAACGGTTAACCTCATGTTCATGTACAGTTATGTATGACAGTTATCTCATGAAATCACAGCTATATTCACATATAAAAAGCAATAACAACACAGCCACCGCATATGAATGTTATTACAGTCTGCACTATTCACCAGTGCCACGATGGCCTATCGTGTCCTCAGCGCTAGGAAAACTCAACGGCGTTATCATGACTATAACCCGTATAAAGCTGTACGTGTATGAACAATTCTTTAAAAAATAGAGTCACGTTTATGAACATATCTATCACATATAGGTATACGGTAAACATCGAGTTAGTGTTACGGTATAGTGTTACGATGTCCGTACCTTCGTCGGTGTTGTCGGTACGTTGACGGTCGGACGGTGATCACGTGTACCCTATAATGGTAATATCGTATTTATTAATTTACAAATAATATCCTAAGAGATATTTTGGCCACTAATGACTATTTTGCCCTTGCAACATTTATTTTTCACTTTATTCCTTCAAAATTCGTAGAACAACGCTGGTACAAATCTGGGCAGCATTTTGTCTAACTTTGAAAAATCATAATTAATTCTAGAAAACTCGAAATGAGGATCCGTAAAATTTATTGGAATCCTTAGGATGTATATTTTCAAGTAAAAATAATAAAATTTTCCCAGATTACACGAATCACTCCCAGGTTTTAAGTTTTGAACCTCTGCCCAGCATTTTTTCCAGAAATTCGTAGCCTAACTTTGAGGATTTTTATCTCTCTGTACAGAAATCATTTTGACATGTTCTTGACATATTTAAAAATCCCTATATGTCTATTTTAACCATGAATTTTCTAATAATTTTTTGACCATATTTTCAATATGAAATTCTGGCGTTTTCATCACTGCCTCCAGAAATTCCGAAACCGATGAAATTTCACCGAACTTCGTTACTTTGATGATTTTCTTCCAGAAATTTTGATATATGACCTCCCTCATCATTTTTTGAAATAAATATAATTTTGACTATAAAAACATGTAAATAAAATTATCCTAGCATATTTAAGATCTAAGCTACTTCTATCTAAGAATTTAAGAACTAGAACTTAAAGAACTTAAAGCTAGAGCTAGAGAACTTACCAAGAACCTTGCTCCTCCTTCTTCAAGACTCCTCACTCTCACTTTCACTTTCTATATCAGATTTACTAAGCTTGCTTTGGTGTGAAATTTGTGAAGAGGTTGGTGCTCTATTTATAGGAAAAAGCTATGGCAAATCTTGTAATTCTCTAGCTTACACATCTTTCATTTTTGGCCATGGGTTTGAATCTGATTTCTCCCTCCAGCTGAGCCAAAAAAACGTGGCCTACCCCCCCCCCCCCCCATTCTTCCTCCTTTGATTTTTCACCAAAGCCTCTTGCCTTGGTGTCAAAATTGTCCCCATGTGTAAAGCTTTTGGCCCCAAGAGTGCTTTGGTGGCTCTTTCTCCTTCATGCACTCTCCAAGCTTGCATTGGTGGCATCTCTATCTTCATGCATTACCCAACTTGGTGTTCTAATTTCCTAGTTACTCTAAGTATACTTGTAACTAGATGACTTTGGTGATTGGTTAGCAATTAAGCAAAATACTCTTAGGGTTTAGTCTTTAATTAGCTTAATCTTTGGTCATAATTCCTAAAATGGTGTTTTAGGTGTTATTAAATTTATTTGATTGGTTGCTAATCATGATCATTAATAATCATCTTTATGCTAATCCTAACCCCTCATTGGTCCTTGACCTTTAATTATCCTAATGTATCTTTAATTGGTGACTATTAACATTAATTGTAAAGAATTAACTAAATATTCCATTAGTGTAATTTTAATTGCTCATTAATTGTTGGTAATTTCCCCTTAATTGTTTCAAGTGTTTTGATAATTCTTCACGGTCCTTTATGATTTAAATATGAGCTAAATATTAATTATAAGGTATTAGAAAATTTAGTCTCCTAATAAATTATGAACATGGGTGTTTAAGACCCTTTGATTAATTATGAAGATTTGCACAATTTATTTAATTTAGTGAAGGTTTGGTTGGTCTTTAATTGCCATTTCTCTAAATATACTTAAGTATTTTATCTCCATATGAACCATAATTTAAATATGGTGTTTGTTGCATTTATGGTATTTTATGATGTCTAATAAAATTTCTTAAATTATTGGCTACTCTAATTCTAGGGAAAAATTGCCTAGAGAATAAAATAAATATGTCTCAAAATTTGAGACCACATATTCACCTATTTTAAATAGGCTTTAATTATCAAAACTATTGTATTTAAGATACATGAAAATTTTGGGTATTACAATAAACACGTAACAGGGGCTATAATATCTAGTTATATTGTTTTGAGGGACCATTATATATGCTAAGTGTGACACGCGTCCTAAATGCACCTTTATTCATTAGAGTTCAAGCGCATAGGTATCGAAATAATTTAGATGACTTAATTGTGGAATAAAAACTTTCTTAAACTAACTTAGCTTGAAAACATGAGGATAAATTTTTCACGATTTGAAACTATCCCATAGGGGAAATCTTTATACAATAATCCAAAAATAGACAAATGATAAATGAATTAATACAGTCCAATTTTCTATACCATCACAAAAATCCCTTCTGCTGTAATCCTTATAGCTATGTCTTTCCTCTTAATTCCGATCTACTACCTGTTTCTTTCATACGATCTAGAGTTCAAATGAATGAACCCTAGGGTAACAGTTAATCTTATATGCAAATATGAAATGTAAAAGACAGTATAACACAGGTATAAGCATAGAGTAATTCACAATAAATAAGTCACACCGTAACCGCGGTTAACGGCCAAGGACTATAGCCCTTTAAGACATGAAGCCCTATGAGACACGTAACCTCAATCCATATCTAGGATAAACACATGTAAATTATCTAGCAAACATGATCAGTCATACATGAATACATACATACAAGCTAATAAGATAATAGTTACCCATTTCAAGCTTGAATCCTTAACTTTGTTCGAAGGTGTTGGGATCCGTAGAGGTGTCAAGGTATGCCTATAAATATTTATCATTGTCATTAGTCACTTCTTACGTCACAAAGTAAACAACTACGTGAATTATTTTAGAGTTTAAAGGTGTTTATTAACCCCTAAAACAATAATACTCTTTTTAATAAGGGGTTATCATTTGTAATGTCACTTGACATAAGGTTATGTCAAGTCACCCCAAAACTACGTCATTTTGGGGTTAGAGGAATTAATGAACTCTCAAAACGGCGTAGTTTTGGGGTTAGGGGAATTAATAAATACAAAACACCCTTTATTATTATTTATTTATCCATTTTATTATTTATTCCCTTCCTAATAATAATAATATTTATTATTATTATTTTTTCTTTGCAATTATTTCTTCGTGTTGAAGGGGTTTTGGGTTGGGGGTTGACGAGTTCCGGGATGGGATCTTTGGGATTTGAGATAGGGTTGCTAGGATCTGGGATTAGATGCTGGGATCCGGGATAGGGTTGCTGGGATGGGATGCTGGGATGGGGTGCTGGGATCCGGGATGGGGTGCTGGGATGGGATGTTGGGATTGGGTGCTGGAATCCGGGATAGGGTGTTGGGATCCAGGATAGGGTTGTTGGGATAGGGTGCTGGGATAGGTGGTCCAAGATCTGGGGTTGAGTAGCCCGGGATCCAGGTTGAGGGGTGAGTGGTTGAGGGTGGAGGGGTAAGGTGTCTGGGATCTGAGAGTTGGGATGAGTGGTCCAGGATCCGGGTTGAGGGGTGAGTGGTTGAGGGTTGAGGGGTAAGGTGTCTGGGATGAGTAGTCCGGGATCTGGGTTGAGGGGTGAGTGGTTGAGGGGGAGGGTGGAGGGGTAAGGTATCTGGGATATGAGATTTAGGATGAGTTGTCCAGGATCCGAGATCCGGGATGAGTAGTCCGAGATCTAGGTTAAGGGGTAAGTGGTTGAGGTTGGAGGGGTAAGGTGACTGGGATCTAAGATCCGGGATGAGTGGTCCAGGATACGGGTTGATACCAAGTTTTCCCTACATATAGACACATTCAGCGCCATATATATACTCCGACAAATTGTCCAGAAAAATTCCAGATTTAATAGGTCAATTTCAAAAATTTGTATCTCTCTGGATACAACTCCGAATAAGGTTTGTGACCTATCAAATTAAACCTTGTTGTGTCCACTTTATTTCTGAAAAATTTCATGACAAAATTTGATCATTTACTATTTCAAAACTGAACACAAAAATCACTGTTCATTTCTGGAAAATGACTGTTTCCAGTTTTGTTGTCAAACTTTGAAAAATCATTACTCCCAAACTACACATCTGTTTTGGCTGTTCTTTTGCTTGTTTTAAACCTTATTGAGTCTACTATCTACTATAAAACTTTCGTGTAAAAACTCAAATGTTTGGCTATGAAACAGAAACACACAAGATTTTCTGTTTCAGACAAGACAAACAGAGCAGGGTCACGTTTTTCTTCTAACTAAACCACTTGCAGCAGATTTTAGCCACAAAAATAGGAAGGATAATGTTTAAGGAACTCACCTTAGTTGATTCCTCAAGCTTCACAATCAGCTCCTTTTTTTTCTCCAGTCGTGGCTGTCTGTAGCACCCCATTTTTCAAAAACGGAATACTGTATTTTCATTAGAGTAGAGCATCGGAGCAAATAAGTGAGTAACTGATAAGTATTAGAAATGTTAACTGTGGTGTATCTGTCTGGTTATCATAACGGTACATTTATCCCATAATTCAAAAATTATGTAATATACATCTCAAAATAAAACTAAATCTCCAGTCTGTCCTTATGCGTGCTGCTTACCCTTGTCCTCGGCCCTAATTCCTCCGAATCCTGAGGCTATAGTAAGAGCTGAGGTCTAATGCCCATCGGACCTCAGATAACGGTTAACCTCATGCTTATGTAAAACAATATATGTATGACAGATATTCATTACCGCATTAATCAACACACAAGCACACAGTAGATGTAAGATTAATATGTCAACAGTACATATCACATGTAAAGTTATCTATGTTAACAATACACATCACATGTAAAGTTACCTATGTTTGTACCTCACCGTGCCACGATGGTCTATCGTGTCCTCAGCGCTAGGAAAACTGCAACAGTATTATCAAAACTATAACCCGTATATAAAGTTGAATGTATATGTTGTGATCTAAGCCCCATAAACTTAGTCACGGTACATGTCCAAGACAGAGTCCCGTCCATGACTTTATGAAAGTATCTATCACATATATAAGCATATAATAAGCATCAGAGTTAGTGTTACAGTACGCGTCCGTACCTTAGTCCGTTCGGATTTTGGTACGTCTATCGGCTCGGTATGTTGCCGGATTCTCTCGGATATCCTATCACAATATTTCCACATTATTCTCTTACAAATAATATCCTAAGAGATATTTTAGTCATTACTGACCTTTTTACCCTGGGTCATTTTGTTATTACAATTATATCCTCTTTATTTCACAAAAACGCTACTTTCAGCATTTCGGGCAGAATTTCCGCTAACTTTGAAAATTCATAATTAATTCTAAAAAATTATAATCAATGATCTGTAAAATTATTTGGACTCCTTAGGATGTCTATGTTTGAGAAAAAATATTAAATTTTACCCAAAATTTAAGAAAAATTCCCAGTTTTCACGTCTTCATACCCTGCCCAGAAATTTTCCCAGAAAACATAGCCTTTCTTGAAGAATTTTTATCTCTTTGTAAAAAATTCAAAATGATACACTATAGGTACCTTTGGAAATATCTATATGTCTTCTTTAACCATGAAAATTTTCAGGATTAATTAACTTCATCTTCACATAAAATTATGGTGTTTTTGCCACGACTTCAGAAATCGCCTAACCGAAAAAATTTCGCCAACTTCGTTATTCTTATGTTTCTCTTCCAAAAAATTTCTCTATCACTTTATTCATCATTTTTTTCAAAATAAAGCCAATTTTGACCATAAAAACATGAAAATAAAAATACTCTAGCATATTTAAGATCAAAGCAACTTCTATCTATGAATTTAAGAACTAGAACTTGAAGAACTTACTTACCAATGCTTCAACTCCTTTAAGAAGCTCCTCACTCTCACTTTCCACTCTCTATATCAGATTTTCTATGCTTGTTTTGGTGTGAAAATTGATGAAGCATAGGTTGCTATTTATAGCAAAATGTCATGGCATTTTGGTAGATTTCTCAAACCCATTCTTCTTGATTTTGGACCTTTGGATCTAGGTTATTTTGAATCATAAATCCTCACCATTCACTCACCCAAACCTCCCCCTCTCTTACACTCTCTATTCCTCTTCCATTTCCATTAAAAGCCCTTATCCAAGTACACACCTTCCCTCCAATTGGTTCCCTCCATAAATGTTCCAATTAGCATGTGTTATAAGTTAAATAATAAACAATCATCTACCACTTATCCAAGCCAATGAATCTGTCCACTCTCCCTCTCTTTTCTCCAATTTTGTGCTTTAATTCCTAGTTACTCTAAGTGTGTTTGTAACTAGATGAAGTTGGTAGTTGGTTACCAATTAAGCAAAAATGCTTTTAGGGTTTAATTTGAAGTTTATTCAAGTCTTCTCATTATCTTTGTGATTTTTGAAACTCATGGCTTTAATTAGAAGTCTTTAAACGCTTCTTATCATTTTAGAGTTAATCGTGTATGTTGGGTAAAAATTATAATGATACTTGATCCCAAGCTTAACATATGTTCTTGATCAAGATCAATGCTTATTTTTAATCTATGATTAAAATCTCTCATTGATCCAATTAATCTACTAAAGATTTAATTTACTTGTGTCTTGAATTTTCCTATTGATCAATTTTACATTTCTTGAATTTAATCAATTATCCTATCTTTCCCACACACACACACACACACACACACACACACACACACACACACACACACACACACACACACACGTCCCCTCTCCTCTCTCCTTCATCAATGTTTAATCCAAAGTACCACATCCTCTTCCATGTATTAATGAGCATTAATGAATTTTATCATCTTCCATTCTTGACTTAATTACACCATGTGCTTGAGTAATGATTTCATTCTTCCCCTTCAAGCTAGTGAAACCGTCCCCCACCCCCTTAATTTACTCTTGAATTGTGTTTCTTTATGCCTAGTAGATAGTGTATAAAGAATTCCTATTGGCTCAATTTAATTCACATGGATTTAATTAGGTCATAAATTGTAGCCAATAGATTCCACTTTATTAGATTAAATCTTGGCCCTTTATTTATGTAGAAAAATCCTACTTACTATTGTAGATTTTTATCTTATATCATATGTGTTTCTATCTTATATTTTTGTTTAATCTTTTCTCCTTTTATTATAGGGAAATTTGCCCAACACAATAACATTAGGGATTACTAATGTAATCCAAGTTACTATTCCTAACATAGTGTTTTAGATGCTATTAGGCTTAATTATAACAGTGTGATTGATTATCAAATCAATTATGGTCTTTAGAAATTCATTTGATTCTCATCTTGAACCCTTATTAGCCTTTAATATTTAATTAAGCCAAAATATTCCAATTTGTTGATTTTAAATTTCCCCAAGATTAATTATGAATAATTACACAAATAAAAATTTAATTGTCTCATAATTGTTTTTAACATTCTTTAATCACCTTAATCATTTTCATAACCCTTTATGGCTTATCTTTGGTTAAAACTAGATGTTAAAATATTAATTGTAGGGTATTTTATGATCCCTAATTGAAGATTAGGAATTTGGATTTGGATTTATTAGATTCCAAAGAAAAATTGCCCTAAAAATGATAATAAATCGATTAAAAATTTAGAGACAACATACTCTCCTAATTTAATAGGTATTACTTGCCAAAATATGATATTTAGGAGAAATACAAATGTTAGGGTATTACACTGTCTCTCTCTCTCTCACTCACACACACTCATGTTTTTCTCTTGCTCTCAGTTTCACTTGAGTTGAGCAAAGTGAATGAATGAAGATCAAGGAACAATGCTTAAATAAGAATATATGGAGAGTCTAAACAATGCTTAAATAAGAATGTATGGAGAGTCTGCAGTCATGAGTTTTTAAACCGTTGGAAGAGTATGGTGCTTTTGATCTTGTGTGATCGGAGAATGAGTTAATTACACTGAAGAAGTATTGCTAATGACTTTTTGTTAACAGCTCTCCATTGTCACATGCTTCAGCTGAAGGAGTTAATGTGAATAATGAGCTGGTATTATACACAATTGGGCTTATTGAGAATATTGTGTTATAAGGCCCATTTTAATACCTAATTGATCCTTTTCTAAACCTTTATTTGCAATAAAGTACTTAACTTAATTAATTACAAATATTGGGATAATGATAACATTAAATCCTTAATTCCATATAAGGATTTGTTTTCTTTATTAGTTAATTCCATAAATGTTTTAGGCCCTGAAATTATCCTTTATTAATATTCCTTAATCTTTTCCTAAAATAAATTTAAGGAAAAATAGACCTTAATTTCCAAATAATTATTCTCATAATTATTTTGAGCCAAAATTTCATAATTAATCTCTATACATTATTCAAAGTTAAAAATCCCAAAATTTGGGATGTTACACTGAGTTCTAAACCGTTATGTATGTATTGTAATATATTGAGGGCATATATAACAATTATTTATTAATAACCGTAATGTATTGACTTTATTTTTATTTTTTTGGTAGGAAAAAGTTTAGGTGGGGGTAGACTCCAGTCTCCCCACAAGGGCCACAAAGATGCCTCCCGCTCGTAGAGTACTTACAAAGGTACTTACAGATCACCCATCAACGAGGCGCTCACATCGACCAAATGGTATCGAACTTCCTTCCTTTTGGGGTAAAGGTCGACGCCTTTAGCCAACTCAAATACCCCCAATGGCTTGACTTTATGTTTTTCTATTATATATAGTTACTTTTTATTATTTTATTATTTAATTTTATTGTTAATATTTATTATATAAAACTCAATATAATCATTGATAATAACAAGATAATAATATTAAATAAAAAATATTTATAATATTCAAAATTCAATACATTATCAAAATAATTAAATATACTATAGATAAACATCATACAATCTAAAAGAAATTAATCACTTAAACACTTTAAAACATTATCTTATAATTTCTTGAATTCTAAAAGAAAATCTATTAAAAAATTAACAATATTATCCAATACCTTTGTTATAAATTGTCTATCACATATTAGTATTCCAAAGTTCCAATAACTGCAAAAAGATAATATAAACATTAAAACAAAAAATATAAATAGTAAAAATTGCAAATATTAAAACATGAACAAATCTCGAATTTGATTTCAACATATTTGCTAAAGTTTAAGAATGTAAGAAGGTGAACGTTCAAGTAGATCGTGATTCAACAAGCTACTAAAAATTTGGAGAAAAATGATATTGATTTTATTTTATATAATCTAGAGTAATCAGAATTATTTTCACTGCAATAAAAAAAATAATAAAAATTTTTGGCATTTTTCCTCATCTTTTTTTGTGCTCCCTACTTTTCTCTGTTGTTTTTATCTCCAAACCAACAGTCATCATCATAAATTAGATATTGCTTTTTGTCTAAGGTTCTTTTTCCTAGATAATACTTCTCGGCTTAGAGCCTCAACTTGTGAGCTCTCGTTATATAAAAATGAAATTGAAAATATTAATTGAAAAAAATGAAAGCTTACTCGAGGAAGAATCATGAGAGGAAGGAGTTACAGGGTGAAGATCTGTATTAGTGGTGGGGGATGGAACCTACAATGACAAAGCAAAACCCATGGAAAGAAAGTTATGAGACCACTAGGGAAGCTCAAAAACATTTAAAAAGGTGTTGGAAGAGTTGAACAAAAAGAAGGAGGTCCTTACACATTTATCTCTCAACTTTCTTTTTTATCCATCTATGTGCATTTGTGGTGCACATTCAAAGCCTTTTAAGATGGAATTTTTTTGGCTCCAAACCAAAAGCTAATTTTATCAGGAGAATTTTGTTGGCTTTTATAAATGTTGCAATATATAAAATCAAATAAACCAAACATAGAAATTTTGTTCTCATAAACATTGATCTAGCTATCTATGGATGCTTTAATACATGATTAATGGATCGTATAATCTGGAAATAGTACGCTTAATTTATTCAAACATTATTGCAAACTTTAGGTTACAAACATTCTTACAAATTTCATGTTGCAAGCTAATAGTTTCACATATAACCATCTTATAGATGCATCTTTCAAATTTATATTGTTTACACGCTATTTCAATGAGCCCATATAATACTGTTTGATATATTTCTAGAAATACCGATATCCATTATTAATCATGATCAATGAGAACAAGCAGCATATAATTCATAAATAATATATTGGTTATTTATGAAGAATCTTCTAGTTTTTCCATGGATGTCAATACATAATCTTATTATACACACACACACATATACATATATATATATATGTGTGTGTGTGTGTGTGTGAGTTGGATGATCAAACAAGTCATGCCAACAATGAATTTGTTTGAATCAATGAACTTTTGGTTTACTGTAATATATATCTCAACCAATTATAAACTTTTCAATTTCCATAAAATTATGATTTAAATCATAATCTGATATCTATTTTGGAAGATCTATTAGACTTTGTGTGAGAAGTAACTTTTCAAAAAAATAGTCCACACTTGTATTCTAACTCACACTTATTTTCTAACACTCTCCCCCTCAAATGAGTCATATAAAACATATTTTCTTTATATCTATATTTCATAATCACTTTCAAACATTTTAAAGCTCAAAAGGAAAATCTATGTTAGTTCTTCAGGAACTACCATATAATATTACATTACTAGATAATCTCATCACTCATTAATAATATACTTCAATTATATGCAAAATATATACAGTCCACCACATATGAAGATATTCATGATTAAAACAACTTAGAATCACACAGATTTAGAATCACACATATGGAACTTCTCTAGCAGAAAATGCTCTTGGCAACAAATTTATGCGATGTGATCACAATAAATGTAAATAGTAATAATTTTTAATAACAACAAAATTAAACATCATATTAAGTTCTAGGCTTATTCATTCTTCGGCAGCTCTTTGACTTTTTAATATCTCACTTGCAACATTGACAAACATTTGATTTGCATTAACAAACTTCTAGTTTGCATTTTCAATCCCTTGCATTATTATTTGCAAATTTTCCATATGATATCCAATCCTGCAGATATCTTTGAAACTCAACAGGTTTCTTAGAATAAAATTCATTATTAATGGATAATTTTATTCCTTCATGTAACAAAATATTAGCTCTTCCGGAGCTTTCAATCAAATTTATACTGCCATATATAGTCTGAACATTAGCCTCTTGCATTATAAAGTGTAACATCCCATTTTCAAAAGCAAGATATATTTTTTGAAATCGAGTAGAGCATCGGAGCGATTGAGTAACTCGATATTTATATTCAAAATGCCGTAAGTCCGGGCCGATTACGAAGCGGTACGTTATACCGAGTGTTCTCAAAAGTGAATAACAAAAGAAGAAAGTCTTCACAGAGTCCCTATGCGTGCCGCTTGCCTTTCTCCTCGATCCTCCCGACCACGACACTATGTTAAGAGCTGAGGTTCAATGCCCATTGAACCTCGTGTAACTAAACCTCATGCTCAAGTAATACGGTATATGGATGACAGTTATCTCATGACAGTACAGCAGTAATCAATACATAAGCACACAGCAGATGCAAGATTAACATATCAACAGTACATAGCACATAGCACATGTAAAAGTAATAACAACACAACCACCGCATATGAATGTTATTACGGTTCCGCACTATTCACCGGTGCCACGGTGTACATCCGTGTCCTTAGCGCTAGGAAAACTCAACGGCATTACCAAGACTCGTAACCCGTATAAACAAAGCCGAATGTATAAACAAAGTGAACTAAGACGAGTCTTAGACACGGTGCATGACCCAAGACAAAGTCCTGTCCATGACTCTATGAAATAGTCTATCACATATAAGCATACAATAAGCATCGAGTTAGTGTTACAAGACGCGAACGTACCTTCGTTGACGGAACTTGATGCATGATCAATGATGCACGACGACAATACAACAACGGTAAGTGATTACAGATATCCTATAAGGATGATAACGTTTCTAATCAATGGTCAACATTATACCGACATTCTAGTCCCAAATTACCATTTTACCCCGACTCCCCTAATCGGCGGAATTTCGCGAACTTCGTTACTTTAACTCTAATCTTCCAAAATTTTGACATATCTCTATCTCAAATAATAAATATCATATTTATCCCTAAAACATGATATCTAAACTAACTTGGAAGATTAAAGATTAATCTAGCATTTCTACTATAACTACCGAAGGAACTACCAAAGCTTAAGACCGGGGACCGAAGAACTTACCCAAAGACTTCGCTACTCCTTTCCGAGCTCCTCCTTGCTCTAACCTCTCTCTAGGAATTGTGAATTGGTGAGGAATGAAGTGAAATGGGAAGACCTATTTATAGAAGATTTTGGTGCACTATTCATGCTTTATCATACCGAATCTCAACCGTTGGATCTAGCTTGGACACAAGGCATCATCTCCACCATACAACACATCTCCTTACCTCATCATGATGTCAAGGTGATGTCACCCATGTGCTTTATGAACTTCTACCGATAAAGTTCCCTATTCGGTGTAATTCCGCAAAATCTCAAAAATCCGGAACACAAACCACGAAGCTCTATTCTTCCTCTTCGGAAATATTTGAGTTAACTAAATTTTTGATCCCATTAAGGGTATTCCGTAACCCGCTTAGAAGATTCTAAGCCGAACGCCGTCGGTTACGGAAATTACTTCGGGTGACACTAACTTCGAGACAAAAATTCACTGGTTCATAATATGTCCAAAATGTTTATTACTTAGTTCAAGGATTTTGAGTTATGATTTATTTTCCATCGGTTCTCACTTTTCTTATCTGCCCTTTATTTACAAAAATATCTTCTCATCGATCCCTTATTCGCCCCCGCCTTCTTTAAATGACTTCCGCTAACACCGACTTTCCGGACAAAAATTCACTTGTTTGTAATTTGTCCCGACCTAAGAAACTTAGTTCATGGTTTTCTAGATAGGATTTAATTTCTATCGGTTCTCATTTATCCAACCTGGTTCTTCCACAAATATCTCTTTTATATTATTATAATAATAATACAAATATCATGATATTTATTATTTATTTTATTATTATTTTATTTTTTATTATTTTTTTATTATTTTATTTTTTTTCCTTCCTCTTTTTTTTTTTTATTTTTTTTATTTCGTTTTTTTTTTTCTTTTCTTTTTTTTTCCTTTTTCCTCTTTTTTTTTCCCTTTCTTTTTCTTGAAAATATCATTCCTCCCTTTTTATTTTACTTTAATTATCTTTAAAAATTCTCCCTATCGGTTCTTTTGTCCAAGCTTAGATAATTAGCCATTAATTACCTAACTAATCACTTTCTAATTGTTGATAATTTTCTTAATTAAGATTAATCATTATCTCACAACTATTTTACTTACATTGGTATTTTATGCTCCATGTAAAATATTAAAAATCATGGGGCAACTTATGCTCCCTAAAATTATATTTAATTTTGCCTCATTATTTTTCAAGGGAAATAATCCCACAAATTCCTAAAATTAGAGACAACATACTTTCTAATTTTCAATAAATATTTTATTGCCTCTTGGGATTTATCATAATATTTTCAGGGCATTTCATGGCCCATAATTGCATTTAGGGATTTTGACACTTTAATCCCTCTAATTTCATTAGAAATTTCCCTAGACAATAGAATAAGTATCCTACAAGGTTTTAAAACCACATATTCACCTATTTCCAAATAGGTATTATTTGCTAAAATATAGTATTCCGATAGATAATTATCCTGGTATTACATAAAGTTTGACAAAATATGTTAATTAGTCCTCAGGATTATTAGTCTTTAGACTTATTACCCCTAAGTGGTATAATTCTTTGCAAGTTATTGTCTTGAAGACAATACCTTTCTAAGGCTACCAAAATCTTTGTATCATACCATATTTGAAACATAAGCCTTAAAGGTCTTAATACTAATGACAATCAAATGTCACTCTCTTGTCCACCATTCATTTCTGAATGTGGACAAGCTCCTATACGTCTTTCATGGGTATAGAAGACTAAATGACCAAATATCTCATAAGTATAAATTACTATGTGTAATAGTAAATTACTGTGCAATCACGTTTCAGTTACTGTTCGGAATAGTAAATCATTGTATACAATAGTGAATTTCAGTTACTATGAAAAATAGTAAATCATATGAAATATTTAAAGGTCATGTATAAGATATTAAAACCTTATAAACTATAAAATAGTGGGGAGCAAAATATTATAATATCATGAATTTTCAACATACTGTCTAATAGTTTCCCTTTTGTGATTCTTTTAAATAATATTTCTCCACTTCAGGTGGGAATTAAACCAATATGATTACAATCATGACTACACACAAAAATTATAGCCACGTTTACACTTATCCATGAACATAATTAATTCTTTTATTACTTCATTCACTTCTGGGAATGGAGCCAAGCCTGTTGAATGAGATTCATGATTCTTATAACAAAAAACTCATTGTTTTGTTGGGTCACATGAGGTTAGAAAATTAATTCACCATATTTCTTAAAGCCCCTTTCATAATATTGCTACTGCAGGAGCAAATTAGATACACCTATTTATAATAAACTTTTGAAAGAATAACTTCGGATGGTCATACATTTCCTTTGTTCCAAAAAATAAAAAGGTCTTTTAATGCTAAATATTCAATTTTAAAGCCTTCATACATGATGACATAAACTGTAGGACAACTTTATTAATTTTAACTATTTTTATTAGTTTATAAAAATTATTAGTTGGTACTAAGGATCAGAGAGAGAGAGGGAGGGAGTATTTAAAGAGGCAATTTTAATCGAATAACAGGTAAAAAGGTACACAAGTAATGGACTACTTTTTTTGGACAAATAGGTAATGGGCGTTTTCAACTAGAAACTACTTACCTGATCCTAGAAGCCCACGCAGAAAAACATAAACGAAAATTAAAGACAGAACCATGAGCCGAAAGAAAAACGTTTTTCACCAGTGACCCACAAGAAAACCTAAACTAACCAAAAACAAAGTTATTAAACCTGGACCACGCACTAAATCAGTCGAGGTACTGGGTCAAGGGTTAGGAGGTCATATCAGAGCTAACCCGGAGCCAAACCAATAAGGAAGTAAAGATTCCAAGGTTATTAATATGAAACTCTGAAGAAAATTATAAGAAAAATTGAATGAAATATAAAAAAATAAAAAAATAGTGAACCAGTTTAATGTTTCACCCGGACTAATTAGATGACCGGTTTGCCGGTTTTTGGGTCGAACCAATTGGTCTAGTTTAGGTTTTAGTAACCATGTTAAAAAGATACAACAACCAATTCCAACGTTAGGACATGAACAAGTAGTATAACTTTTGAAGAATCCTCGTACTACAGCTCCATATAGTAAGAAATCCATCAACTGTTGGGTTGATGAAAAAACTCATGCCACTAAAATTACTCTTGAAAAAGAACAAACGAGCATCTACTCAAAATTGGTTTGAAAAAAGAAGCTTGGCCGTGTTTCTTTGTTTTCCAAATTTGAACTGCGAGCGTATGATTTATCATTCAATAACCGGTTTGGGTTTGGGGTTTGTGGTTATCCTTTGTAACATAAGTGTCTTTTTTAGGATTCGAAATCTAGACCTTGAGGAATCTAGTGGGACTTTATACCACTAAATCAACTATATGTTGATTATGGCTATATTTGGTTTGAGGGAAGGGAGGGAGGGAGGAGAGAGAAATTTTTTATCTCATTTTTACTAAAGAGCCATGGAAAATTTTCAAAATTCCAAAATAATACTCTCAACAAAAAGGAATATTCTTCTCATTAATGACAATTTAGTCAATATCTTCCCTAAGGTTTGTTCCCCTCCCCTTCCCGCAAATCAAACACACCATATGAGTGTATGATTTGGCTTTTTTGGTTACCGATTTAGTATCTAAAGTTTCACCCTAACTAATTTGGATCCAACCTGCGTCACACACCTGACTATGGTGGAAGAGTTTCTCAACAGGGTTTTTCTGTATTTACAAAACTCGAACTTGAGACCTTGCTTAAGTGACACAACCTGTTACCACTCGTGTCAACCTCCATGAGTGTATGATTTGAAAAGGAAGGATTAATATAAAGTCTGAAAATTAGTTTACGGGCCTTAATAAAAGAGTGCATAAAATATTTAAATGGGTTGGCATAGAAAGTATAGGTTGGCTTGTGAAACTTTTTCATGAAAAAAAACCAAAGCAGTTTGGACTTTTGTACTGGGCCTATCCAGTCCGGGCCTGGTGGGGAAAACAATTTTTTAATTTAACGGATATTAGTATTTCTAATAAATAATTTTTAATTAATTAATAATAGCTAATTTCATACCAATGTAATAGGATTGGCCTTGGGAATACGATTTTTTTTTAGTTAAGTAGCAATTTTGTCCCAAAAGCACATGTCCAGGAACAATTTTATCCTGTAATTTTTTTTTTTTTTGGGAGCAAAGTTGCCTTGAAAGTCTAAAAACATAATAATGTTGCCCGTCCGTTAACAACCCTAACGGTCAAACGTTAATTGATCCCATTATGCTGACGTGGATTGTCTACAATGGCATCTTTCTCATTTTTATTTAAGTTAAGTAGCAATTTTACCTTGGAAGTATACACCTAAGAGCAATTTTGCCCTGGAAGTTTTTTTTTTTTGGTCTCAATGTTGCCTTAGAAGTCTAAATACGTAGCAATGTTGCCTTCCATTAACAGCCTTAATTAATTGTATTCGACACTTTTTGTATGCTTTATTCTCTTAGTCATCTCTACTTACAATGCACCAGAGGTTCGTTAATCATTCTCGTAGATAATTCCGCAGGCGAGTGATTATTATTTGGAAAAATTCGTTTGAACTGCCTGCGACATACTCATTTGATCTTTTGTTCGGACAAATTCATTCCTATTTTTTTGTTTGATTTGTTTGAAACATTTTTTTGGACAAATTCTGCAAGCAAGTGATTATTGTTTGATTAGGGAATGCCTGCGATGGAGGATGGCATGGGGGAGGAAGGAGTAGGCTATATCTACTTTTTTGTAAAAAAAATAATAATAATAATAATAATTGCCACCTTTACTCCCTCCTATCATGATTATAATTATAAGACCAATTTGACTTTTTTTTTGGAAGAAATTAAGAAAACCAAATAAGTTACTTAATCATACTACTTCCGGTCTTAATTACAAGACCGAATTGACTTTTTTGGAGAGATTAAAGAAGCTAAATAAGTTATTATTTTATCATATCATACGTTTAAAGAATTCCAGAGCAATATTGAGACAAAAAAGAAACTTCCAGAGCAAAATTGGTATTTAAAAAAGTGATAAAAATGCCAAGTAGACAATCCACATAAGCATAATGCGGTCAACTAAAATTTGACCATGAGGGCTATTAACGGAGGGGCAATATTGCTACGTTTTTAGGCTTTCGGGGCAACATTACTCCAAAAAGAAACTTCCAGGACAAAATTGTTCATTGACATGTATTTTCAGGGCAAAATTGTTACTTAACCCTTTTTAAAAAAAAAAAAAAAAAAAAAATGGCGCCAACCCTCAATCAAAAATTCAATTACCAGGGGGCAAAAAGGGGTATTGTGAACAAATAAATGACTTGGTGCGTATGCATGTGCAGAGTGATGGACATTAACAAGAAGAAAGGATCTTATGGTAATTTCTGAACCAAATGGAAGTTAATTGGATTCAACAGATAAACCCAGAAGCAACCAAGAAGCCTCACATTATTTCAACTCACAAGCTAGAAACTGCGACTCAATCTTTCCTCAAAAAAGTAACCACAAAGATCATCTTCAAAGTCATCTCTTAAAACGCCATAGTTCCTATACCCACCTGGAACTTTAATTTCTGCTATCAGAATAAGAACCACCAAACCAATTACCAATTGAGTAGCCTCAGATTATTCTTGATCTGGTTTTAGGATTGATACACTGGTTTGAAAATAGTAAAATCTGGAAAAATTCAGAGGCATCAATTAACAGATCGGCTTCAATTTAAATTTTCAGAGTCATTGAATCAAACACCAAGTATACACATAAGTATCAAAATCAACATAAACACAAGTCAACAAGAAATTGAAGAAAACTCCCAAGTGATAAAACAGAACAGGCCATTACAGAGAAATTGTGCGATTCAATCTCACTTACAAACAACTGGCCTGATGTTCTTGTCGTGGATCTACTCGATTTTCAACTCTATTTGTTGTGCAAGTCGCGAAAAATAGCCTCTAGGGTTAGCTTCAAAGGTGGATCTGTACATGGTTCGGCCATTTCCACCGGGAGCTTTTGTAATCTTTCCGCCAATAGAACCGCCACCACCACCGGATCTAAAGCAGCGTATAACAGCATAGACGAGAACAAGAGCCACACCTCCGATAACTAAATGCCTAACCTCAACATTTTCTTTTGCCGCACCATTCACATCTACTAACAAATCCTTACTAGTCGCACATAAATTTCTAGCTCTCTCGTACCAGTTCGTGCTATTGGTTCTCTCTAACAAAATTTTTGAGCTCTCAGACCAATTCACGCTCTTGGTTCTCCCTAACAAATCTTTAGCGCTCTCAGACCAATTCAGGTTTTTGGCGCTCTCCAGCAAATCTTTCGCGCTCTCCAGCAAATCTTTCGCGCTCTCAGACCAGTTCATGCTTTTGGTTCTCTCTAACAAATCTTTCACGCTCTCAGACCAGTTCATGCTTTTGTTGCTCTCGAACCAGTTTTTGGTGCCCTTGAACCAGTTCATTTTCCTACTCCCACGCAAGGAACCTGTCGTTCTTAAAAATGCTTTGCAGCTATCGATGGAAGTCACAGTGATAGTAGTGAGGTCGTCGGCGATGACGCTGCTTTATGCTTTATGCTTCACGAGCCCATCGTACAGATCTCATGACATGTCGATCTTTTATTGCTAGTGCTAAGTATTTCCTCTCTCTGTCTCCTTTTTTTCAAACCTTTTTGTTACTGTATTTTAATATCGGAATAATAAAAATAAAACCAAATCCAGCAACTTGGCGAATCTTTTCATTCTTTTCCTACACGCTCATAATGAGCGATATTTTCTTTTTTTAATCAACCTAGAGTATTTTTAAGTTATTTTAGAGTTGCCCTAATATTTATTGAGTCAGGAGCATAAAGATTAAAGCCCTCCTAATAAAAACGTTGTCCGATATTAAAATTTGGATTCTCCTTCATACAGGTGAAATCGCTTACAATTTCAATTAATAGCTTGTTAATATATTCTTACTATTGTTTTTTTTTCCGCCATTTACTATTGGATTATACACTACTATACGGTTCTCTTTTCTATGGACAAAAAGGGTTATATTATATGGAAAATCATAGTGAGATCCCAAAGTACAGAAATAATATAAAAAAGTCTTGTACCAAAATCTCGTCACAAAAAAGTCCTTAGATTAGTCTCTACTATTTAACAAACTCAAAAGTATTGTAAAGTGTTACGGGTTCTTATGAGTACCATAAAGAGTAACAGTTATAAATCATAAACTTTGCTGCAAATAGTGAAGAACAAAATTTTTAGTTTTTCCTACTTATGATTTTGCGCTTGAACTCAAGCAGCACCCAAATTAAACAATTCAATTCTCTTTTCTTTCAAAGTCAAAGGGATGTAATTGGCGATATGGTTGTGAGAGTGGTACAGGGTATTTTTAATAATCCTAAGGAAGTTAAGCATGTCAATGGTACTAATATTGCGTTTACACCTATAGTGGACGTGCCTTAGTCTTTTCGTGATTTTCGACCTATCAATTTGTGCAATGTTATTTATATGATGGTGACTAAGGTGTTGGCTAATTGTCTGAAACATATTATGTGGAAAGTGGTGTCTCCTAATCAGGGCAGTTTTGTTGATGGCTGGTAGAGCTCAATAATATTATCTTAGTACAAGAAATTATTCATTCTATGAGAACTAAAATGTGGAAGAAAGGTTTCTTGGCTATTAAGATTGATTTGGAGAAAGTGTGATTGGGGTTTCGATGGTCTTTTGTCCAGGAGTGTTTATGAGACTTGGGTGACCCAACGATATTTATGGACAATGGCAGAACCAAAAACTTATTTTAACCCAGCCCAAAATATAAACATATTGAACTATTTACTAAATAGTATTACATCATATAATATTGAAAATACAAAATATTTGAAATAATAAATAATAGCCGATAATTATAAATCAAAACAAGATATAAGATAATACTAACATTTTTAATAGGTATCTCAAACAAGAATTTTACCTTCTTCTCACTGCCCCATGAGTACTGAACCAAACATTGTCCTTATAAAGAAAATAAGAGATTAGCTGGGGTCAAATTATTAGTTTGCATAAAATATCATTTAATAAATACATATATACTAACAAATTTTAGAATGTTAGCAAGGGTCAGCCAAGGCCAAGGCCCCAACTGGCCAGGTCATGGTTCAAGACCACATTGTATGTCATTGGTCGATATGAGTCTTATGGAATTCCACCACTGTTTATGTTATTGCTATGGAGAGGTTCCTACTTGTTCTTATTCAGAACGAAGTGTAGGATGATCCAATTTCTGTTTTCGTGATGAGAGGCTTCATCGGACAGGCTGTGATCATAAAGGCGTGTTTGGATGATTTCTGCTCAGTTTCTGGTGAGAAAGTTTGTGACTCTAAATGTAGAATATTTTTCTCAGAGAATGTTAATCATATCCGATGTCAGGAGATTAATGATTTTTTGGGATTCTCAGTTAAACTGCACTTGGGTAAGTATTTGGGGGTTCCAATTCATCACACTAGTTGTCTAAGAGCACTCATCAACATGTACTGATAAAATGGATCGTCGGCTAGCTAGGTGGAGTGGAAGATTAATACTATCAACTGTCGATGGCTGCACGTAATACTCTGTCGTGGCTTTTCTTCAATCTTTGATCCTTAAGCAAGATTGAAAATGCATCTTATTCTTGGGTAATTCATTATTTTCTCTCAAAAGGAATGCAATTTTCTCTCACAATGAAAAACAATAATCAAATTAAACAAGATATATGCTCTATCTCTCATGGAATATCCACAATCAATGCTTCTTCATTTCGAAGTCTGACACCTAAACAAGAATTCTCCATGAAGATAGGCTTATTTAATTCGACTTGCAAAATTTAGAATATAACCCTGCAGCATTAGAAGAAATTAGTTTCGTCAAAAGAGGGACTCAAAATAAATGGACAATAATTATAGCTTGCATAATACATCATGTTTAATTAAGTGTACCGTTATTTTGTTTCACACAACCTATTTTTCCATATATACGGTTTATATATATAAATTTAACAGGCGACCAAAAAAAAAAAAAAACGTGCCATCAATATAAAATGAAATAATTATAACTAACACTTATATATTATCAATATTATTTGAATCATAATTCCGGCATTTTTTTAAGGTTTACTTTTTAAATTTGATATTATAACTAAATAACTTGTCAAATAACAACATCTTTGATCCATTTTGAAAAAGTATATCTCATTGGGTAATTATCATAAAAGACTTGAATAATCAAAAGGGAATACATTATTTGCTGTCACGGAATGCAATAATAATATTAATCAAACAAGATGCTCCCTCTCATGGAATCCACAACCAATGCTTTTCCATGAAGATAGTTTTATTTCATACGACTCCCAAGTTTAGATCATGTTACCCTGCATTAGAAGAAATAATCAATCAGTAAGATCAAATTAAAAGAGAGACCCAAAGATGAATATAATGGACACAAATTATACCTTGCTTACATGCCTAAAACTTCAAGCCATGTCTCTCCAGCTTCTCCTGAGAGATAGTATCAAATCGTTCAACCATATCAGTGGTGAGTAAATTTTTCCAATCACCCACTCGTCCACGTCGGAAGAAAACCTTATTCTCTATCCCTACCCAGGAACGTTCAGTTCTATTCACTTCAAGACTGCTCAAATTCTCAAAACTACACAGCTTCAATATGTTACCCACAGCATCACCATTTTCTTCCTCTTGAGAAAAGCCATACCCTATAAACTCAGCTAGCTGCTTCAAAGTCCTGACTGGATCACTCTTCAACTCCTCAAATGTCAAGAATAGTACCTTCCACGGACGCTCTAAGCTCTCCTTATAATACCCCAACATGTGGTCCCAAAATGGCCCATAAATGCTCAGTCCTCCACAAAAATCCTCAAAGAAATCCTTGAGTGGAGGGCATTCATGGCTTTCTGGTGTTACATTATTTATAAAATGCCAAAGTGAGATTAGAATGTCCTTAGGGTTTCTACACAAGTACACTATCTTACACCGTGACTGCTTCATGGACTCCGGCAACAAAGTATATGGGATATGTGACGCCAAGATCCTCGGCAATGACGAAGAAGAAAATGAGCTCAGATTCGGCGTATCTTGAAGCATTAGGAGGACTTCCAAGAAAGGAATGAGAACATGAGGGTTCGTAGTGAGGATTGGACTTGTTGTTGGATCATGTGTGTTGCGGTTGATGATGGAAAAAACGAGGGCTTTCAGCCATGTAGCGCCAGATTTCGGTGCGGAGGCGAGGACTATATCAGAGTCACCAGCTTGGAAGTGATTCTGACATTTTAGTATTCCTTGCATCAGCAGCTTGGGAAACCAGAAAACTTGGTATTGGCATAGCTCAGCTTTAAAACTATCCAATTTCATGGGTAAGGTGGCAATTAGATCTTGAAATTCTTGGGATGGGTTTTCATCAGCAGCTTCTTCGTACTTCTCAGGAACAACAGTGAGATCAGTAGAGGCTTTAGAGTTTTCTGCAGCAGCCATGGTAGTGGAGGATGCATATATTAGAGAAAGCAATATAATCCGCTTTATGTAGAATTTCATAGTTTAGGTCCACTTATTTAGTTAATTTCTAGGAGCGGGTCATGGGTTTTCTTGGTACTTGTAGAGAGTAATAAAAATAGGTAGGAGCGCCATTTTGTACGTATGGATACCACAGAGATGCCGAGATAAATGAATTTCACAATTCAATACTATGCATTTGACAAAACTTTTTGTGGAAATTAAAGGGAAAAAAGCAAGTAAAAGATTAAAAATGATTTTCTTAGAACTTGTAGAGAGTAATGAAAATAGGTAGGAGCGCCATTTTTGTACATACGGATACCACACAGATAGCGAGATACATGAATCTATTCAATGTATCCATGCACCGAGATACATGAATTTCACTATATAATACTACGTATTTGACAAAAATATTTATGGAAATTAAAGAGAAAAGGCAAGTAAAAGAATAATTATGGGTTATCTTAGAACCTGTAGAGAGTAATAAAAATAGGTAGGGGCGCCATTTTTGTACAAATGGATATCACAAAGATACCGAGATACATGAATCCATTCAATGCATCCATCCATGCACCAAGATACATGAATTTCACTTCAATACTATGTTATTGAGAAACATATTTATGGAATTAAAGGAGAAAACGCAAGTAAAAGAAATAAGATACAAGAAAAGAATGCAAAGAATACAATCAAAATCGACCTAAAAATGTAAAACACTAGTATCTAAATGTATTAAAACTAACTAAAATGCATTCTACAAGCTACCATGAGTCCATGATTATGCAAGTGATACTAAGATCTTATTTGATGATGAAATTAATCAACAAGGAACAAGAAAGGTTTGGTTTAGCTAGGATGAAGTGGATCATTTAGAAATTCACATCAAGTTAATTTTCATAACCCAAATCAATTGATTGGACTAAAGGATAAATAATAAAAGATTGGAATTAAAAAGCTTAATTACGTAATTGAAGCATAGGAAATCCTCAAATACAATAGCCTAATACTTATTCAACTAGAGAACTGGTAATGGTATAGGTTTTAAACTATGAATTAAGCGTATGTAATCTGTTAAAACCAATGATAACTAATTATAATTAATTTTCAAAATTATGTTTTGAATTAGATAAATAACGATTAGACAATTTACCAACTCAACCTAAATCTGCAACATACACGCCATATTGACAATTAAGTAAATAGCAACAACTCGATTATCAGTCCAATTGATATAAAAGCAATGATTTATAAACATAAATCCCAGGAATAAATTTCTCAACACAAATTCAATCCAATCAAATACTAGATTGTCCACAAATAATACAACTTATAATTACTGAAAACTAAATCATCTTAAGCTCCTGAACTAAAAGGAGGAATGAAAATGGCCATTCACGACTACAATCGACGTTGGAATTTAATTCAACTCCTCCAAAAATATAACATCATTTTCAATTTAATTTCTTCATCAATAACATGTCCATCTTGATCTGGGTGATCAAGTTGAGTGGTAGTAATATTTGAAAGAGAAACAAACATATATCGATCCAAAAAGCTAACCAAGTCATTACCTAAAGATGATGATGGGTTGACATGATCATCGGAGTCAGCGGTATTGGAGAGTTCAGGATCCATGGCAATATGGAACAAGACGATATATTTGGAACACTCAATAGAGATTTAGAACCAACACTAAAATAATTTCGTATATACGCCACAGAATGTGTTGTTTATATATACTTGTAGAAAGTAACGGAAATGCTCAAAAAGGGCATATATAGAGTTCGAATTCGAACGACGAATTGCCCAACAATGAGAGATCAGCTGTGTTTGTTAGTTTAAGTAACTTCTCAGAAAGAAACGGAAATAGATAGAGAGGAATTTCTGTATATACGGATCCCACATGAGATATGGAAATAATGATTGATCAAGAGTTTTGAATATTTTAGATATTTATCATTATTACGGAATATTTCATTTTAATTTCGATTGATTTTGATATTTTTTTATTAATTGTTATTTGCATTTAATTTTGGGTTTATAGAATGTTCTCTCATTAATTTCTACGATTAGGTTGAGACTTATAAATAGCAATACAACTCATTTGTTGTTGATAAGAAAGGGAACCATCCCCTAAAACTCATTGAAAATCAAGAACATTCTATGTTTGGGGAAAATGCGGGAAAAGAATGGCATCTGAAGTTCAAAGAAAGAAAAACGAGACCAGAATTGAACATTACATGGATGGAAAAACCTAAGTTAAGAGTTGCCAAAAAAAAAATAAAATAAAGGAAGGAGTGTTACAACTCATTTGTTGTGTACACCTCATAATTTGAATAAACATGTTATTGAGTTTCCTTCTCCTATGAGATTTCTCTCATTCCTATATTCATCCGGTTTCCGTCCTTCTTGGTGTTCTTTGTCTCTCTAGTCTCTCTTTTCCCTTTCCCCTTCCCCGTCCTATATCACAAAAGCACGAAGCTATGTACACGAATCTCAGTATTCTATGTATTTGACAAAAATATATATGAGTATTAAGAAAAAGCAGCAAGTAAAGAATAAATAAGATCCAAAGAAGATCATCTTAATAAAGTTGTTGTATCAAAAAGGGCGTAAAGCATGCATATTCATGTATACTTTTTGACTCTCTTTTTTATATTTTTCAAATTATCTCATTTTTCTATTAATAAAACATTTAAGATAATTTAATGCTATCTATTATAAAGCATATTCATGTATCAATTTTTATGTATGGCCAACCATTTTTGTCAAACTCGCGAGTTGACTCTCCGAGTTTACCGTTTTTACGCTTATAGCTTACAAAACAAGTCGAGTTAGTGGTAAACTCGTGGTAGTTGTAAACTCAATTAAACTCACAAGTTTATATATCGAGGTTACCGCTTTTACGTTTCTAGCTTACAAAACCATGTTAATTTACTCTTAAACTAATGTTAACTTTTTTGATTTGATCATGCTCGGCGGCTTTATGTAGAAATTTTATAGAATTTTTTTTATTAAATATGATAAATGATGAATGTTGATAGATTTAATTTCAATTATTTGGATTTAAAATATATTTAAATCAAATTGTTGTCATTTTTATATTTTAATTGTTTAATTATACATTAGTAATACCTATTTAATAATAAAAGTAAACTCTTATAAGTTTACCATTCGAGTTCACGATACGAGTTTACGTGACTGTCAAGAGTTTACTTAAACTCGTGAGTTTGACAACCTTATGGCCAACGTATCTGCCAAAATCATTTTTAATATTCACATGTAGCGCATCCCACCAACATTCCTAACAAATTCCTATTTTTATTATATATTTTCATATTTTATTTGGGGTTTTTGTCACAATAATTGAGCTTAAAATGTATTCTTTGTGATAAATTGTGATTAAAGTTGTCTGCATGAAATTAAGGTTAAAAGAGACAAAAATGTCATATATTTCATTATTTACCTTGATTGATTTTTGGAATAGAAGTTATTATATTGAGTTTATTTTCTTTGCATATCAGTTTAGGAAAAATTACAGAAAATGACTCAGGATTTTTAGAAACTGCAAATCAATGAAGAATGAGACCGAGACATTTACATAAAAGGCCCAAAATTTTTGAAAAATAATGTTATCCCACAAAGGTTTTAAATGTTCAATGTAGTCCCTCCACAAACTTTCAAATATTTCCAAAACCATGTTTTGATCAACCGGCTGAAAGAGAGAGGAGCCGCAAGCTTCTTCACCAACAATCAACCTTGTTATCAGGACCTTACCTCTACCACTGCTGGTCATCACCATCCTCCACACTAACGTCGGTCGACCTTAGTACACTACAAAAAAAAAAAAAAAAAATCTATTTTGCGATGAACAAAATCCATCGCAAAACAGGATTTTCTCATCAAAAATGGTTTGTGACATATTTCTATCCGTTGCAAAAAATGGCGTCGCAAACCATTTTTTGCGATGGAAAATCAAATTTGTAACAAATTTGTGATAGAAAACATTTTCCTTTTCCGTCACAAATTGGGAAATTTATGACGGAAAATAAATTCCGTCGTAAAATTCATTTTATTAAAAAAATAAATAAATAATTACATAAAAAATTATGAAATAAAAAAGACTTGTATATCATAAATATATATATAGTAACAATCATAAGAGTTTACATAGAGAAAATAAAATATAAATAATAATGTTGTGAATGAAATGAACAAAAAAAAAAAGTCTAAACATCACCAAGATGGTCATCATCACCAGGAACCACCCCGTACACTTGTCCTTAATTAGGGATTGGAGCGAAGCTACATCTCGCTTCATCATCTCCCGTGTCCGATGCAGCTCAATTGGTTGCCGATTCAAAATGTACGTTCCGTATATACTCCCTATGATCCCATATAGTTATAAGTTAGTTATGACTATTTTACCAAAATAAAAGGTAGTTATATATATATATATATATATCACTACAAAAAAAACTGTTTTTTTACGAAAAAATTCCCTCGCAAAAAGACATTTTCCGTCGCAAACCGATTTGCAAAAAAAAAAGTTCCGTCGCAAAAAACCGCCTCGCAAACCAATTTTCCGTCACAAAAATGCCATTTTCCCTCGCAAATTCCGGGATTTGCGCGGAAGTATTTTCCCTCGCAAATCCTAGAATTTGCGAGGGAAAATCATTTCCCTCGCAAAATTTTGAAATTTGCGAGGGAAAATTTCCCTTGCAAAATCATGAAATTTGCGAGGGAAAACCTTTTCCTCGCAAATTTCAATTTATTTTAAAATAAAAAATAAAAAGGATTTTGCGAGGGAAAAAGTTTCCCTCACAAATTTCAATTTATTTTTTTAAAAAACAATTACACAAAAAATAAAAAGACTTGTATTCATAAAAAGACTTCCATAAGTCTTACGCTTACATTATTGATAGTCCGGGAAAACAAAAGTGATGCATGGATAATTTAAACTTACAAACTACCACTTCTAAGCCGTCTTGACATTTTCTAAATTACAAACAATACGTAGTATTTTATTACCTCAAGCTCATCTAACTCCTAATCAAATTCACAGAATACCCGCATCAAACAAAAAACAAATGAACACATCGAAAACCAATGTACAACAAACCTCACCAAGTGTTTTCCACCACATTTACTAGTTTTCCTCTGCAAGAAAAATAATTTGAACCTCAGAGCTCTCTTTAAGTTCATCTTCCTTAAAAGGTCGGTAGAAATCAGAAACACACAGTTGTCATATAAAACTGTCCAACAAGTACATTAGCAATAACTGGTTATAATCATGACACTAAACTATAACAATTTTAGACCCCAATAATTAACATCAACTATCCATCAAACAATACAGTCCTTGATTTTTCCCCCCACAGTTACAATCTATTAAAGACATTATATGATATCTTGATACAATCTCGCAATTGCTAGAATCGAAAAGGTTTGATTTTCCCCGATATTAGATACAACTTGATACATTCATTTAAAGAATAAAATTACAATATTCTAGAGACAAAGACTCACAAGGTAAGCAAGTACTCATATTTCTTTACTCGGTCCAACTTCGGATGCTTTAAAGCACTGTAACATGGATTAATCACCCAAAAAATACAAGTCATGTTCATAAACATAAATATGCATATCAAGGCTCAAAGTGTATGGATGGGAAATCCTATGCTAATTCCAACAACTAATACAATAAAAAATTATAATAACAAAAATCATCAAGTTGTGCAAAAGAAACCAGGTTACCTCACTCTCAAAAGGCGAGAAAATGACAAAGTGCTACTAGTTTCCCTAATTATTGTATTTGTAGCTAATATTTCCATTCAAAAGATAAACAAATCCACACATGTTCATCTCATAGGATAGAACCCTAACATTTACTCGCAAAGAACAAAACAAGAATAAGAAACAGCAAAAATACAGCAACACAATTCCACCATCAACATATTGTCATGCCACAAAAAATAAGGTTGTATCGGTTAAACAATAGAAAAAATGCACAAAGACGATATGCAATGCAAACATCCAGGACTCAAGTATATTCCGGAATGATTAGACTTAGCTGCAATCCCTTATCTCTTTGCTATCAGGTTCCTCAATTATAATATGATAAATGTATGGTAAGGTTTAGCCAAACTTAGTGGGAACAGACTTATCACATACACAACAAGAAAAAGAGGCACGAAGGCAATACCTTCTTTGGGTGTATCTCAAGATATATATTTGGGACTTCACTCTATCAACTTGACTTTCTCTCGTTGAAGTCATTAAATCATCAACCATAAATATCGATTCAAAGACTATAAAGCACTGTTTAATAAGAAAGTCTCAAAGAAAAAAGGCCAAATGGGATAAATACCGATCCTCTAATGGGATATACGGAACCCAAATCCATTTTCATTTGTTTCATAGGAATCATTTCTTCAGCCTTTCTTTGAACCGAATTAATCCCAATTTTATCGATGGTGGAAAAGGCGATACAACCAATTGATGTCCGCATAGTCACCATAACATAACAAACTCATCAAGTGTTCATCATCCTTAAACTAGATAGAGATTCATTCCCTCATGTATATGGAATCGACTAAAAGAGAAGCATACATTCCAAAAGAACATAAGAAAACAATCGAGCAATACGCGAAGCTTTACAAAAACCTAAAGCGTTTGAAGTTAAATTAAAGAATCTTTCACGAAACCACCAACGATTCAATAAGAGCAAACTATTCAAGTTAAATTAAAGGAAAAAAAATACCATCAAATAATTCAAGGAAAAAAAGCGTAATAGTTTGGTTTGAAAGTGCGCGCTTTACTCTTCCTCGGTCGTCAGCCAAAGACTCTTGTTATTGTGCTTCCTCACATACCTCTGGTTCCTCAGGAACTTGGGATCCATCTACAACAATTTCCACTAAAAAAAAAACAAACAAAGCAATAGATTAGACAACAACAAAAACCAGAGAATCAACACAGATCGCAAGAGAATAGGGAAAGTGAACATGAATACCCCTTTGGTAGAAGTGTGGCGGTGCCTCTTAGGCTTTTTGATGCCATTCTTGTGGGCCTTGTATGATTGGTTGTGAGCGTTGTATGGTTCTTTGACTTCGCCATCGCTGAGATCAAAGGAACAAACAGAAAAATTAAGCGGTGATGATCGCAATAAAGAGCATAGAGAATATGCAACAGAGGCAATACAGACCCTGAGCAAGGTAACAACAGAGTTTCGGATCGGCTAGGGTTTCCGGAACAATGAATTGGGGGAAGAGAAATATGGCTCGGTTCCTGATATATGACCAGTGAATCTATCGATCTGCAACCCAACTGCATTTCAGCGTCCTCCCTCTGTGTTTCGCCGTCGGAGGAAGAGATAGACAAGGCCACAGCTTTTTGCCGTCGGACGAAGAGATCGGGAGGCCATTGGGTTTCGCTGTCGGAGGAGAGTGAGGCCGCGGTGGAGCTAAGGCTGGAGCTAGAGCTCTAAGGAATAGATTGAACGCTGTTGAGGGATGAAGGGAAGACGAGAAGCAAGTCGATCTAGGACAGAGTCGAGAATTCACGGGAAGGAGTGAAGGATTTAGGTTAATGTGTGTTTGACATTTTGCGAGGGAACTAATACTCCGTCGCAAAAATCACCTATTTTGCGAGGGAAATGATGCTCCCTCGCAAAAAGAAGGGCATTTTGCGAGGGAAACGTTTTTTTCCCTCACAAAAATTACCTCTTTTGCGAGGGAAAAGTGGTTCCCTCGCAAAAAAGATGGCATTTTGTGAGGGAATTTAGGTTCCCTCGCAAAAATCGTCTTTTTTGCGAGGGAACTGTTGTTCCCTCGCAAATTTGGCCTTTTTGCGAGGGAAATATTTTTCCTCGCAAATTAATTAAAATTTCCGACGGAAATTTTTTCCCTCGCAAATTTGCCATTTTCTAGTAGTGTATATAACCAAATTTATTATAAATTAGCAGCTAAATATTATGAATTAAAACTTATTTATTTAGTATCACTCATATTTTGTCGTAATATCCCGAGAGATTGGAAATCACTTTGTAATTGAATAATCTAAATTCATATTATTCATGATAAATATATAAGTATATATATAAGAGGGAGGAGCTAACCATAATCCCTAATTATATGAGATCTAACTGTAATCTCTAATTACATAGATCTAACTGTAATCCCTAATATATTTCCTAACACACCTAAATCAAGTTTATATGAAGAAGAACAAAAGTAGCGTATAAGGAGCCTCCCTAATTTCCTTTAGACATATTTTTTTCTTGACTTCTTATAGGAAATAATAATGTATTTGAGAACTTTATATTGTATCATGATTACTTCATTGTAATAAATTATGCATATTGTTATTAATAAAATACTTTTTTACGGCATGTTTTCTTCCAAATATCTTTACTTTTTAAATTAGAAACCGAATATATCTTTAAATTTATTTTAGGAGTAATAATGATATTAAGTAATCATTTACCTATAAATTAAATAAGACTGAGGGTTTACAAGGAGCACCAACACAGTGCCAAAAAAGCTTATGAAGAGACACCAAAGCCAA
Organism: Acacia acuminata; assembly: GCA_019022655.1. NCBI lineage: Eukaryota > Viridiplantae > Streptophyta > Magnoliopsida > Fabales > Fabaceae > Acacia > Acacia acuminata. The sequence continues at coordinate 1,763,071 of JAFJYI010000028.1, read as the reverse complement.
GAAGGGCGGCATACCCTGCCCGATGTCCAGCCCTGCCCGTAAAAATGCCCAGTCCAGTTGAGCCCATTTTTCTTTGGGCGGCTTTTCCTTGGTGTAACACCCCAAATTCCACACTTCAAATCGTGTCGGTTGACACTTAGTTTTAGAAAAATCGACAGAGTTTGAAGTGCTACCATTCAGAGTAATGCGGAACAAAGAGTATGCGCTTATATTCAGACAAAGAGTAACTGATATAAAATGCTCAAACATATGCTGATGTCCTGACATAAGCTGATATATTAAAAATTTCCCGAAGGAATATTCGTGTGATACAACAATATAGAGCTTGTATAATTACAATTCTTACATGGTAACTATACAACCTTAAACCAAGCCTTAACTAGACTTGGGGCAATGAACCTAACTCAGTTAATCAAACAATTTGGTCAGGCCGGTGTCTAGTGGAAGTCTCCCCGAATTCATGGCGACTTATTGACTGAACCACATAGACGAACCCTTTCTAGACACCAAATGGTTTGAAGTAATCTTATTAGATTCATGCCAGAGGGTAGGCTCTATTAAATTTCTTCTGGCATTTGCTTTGACCAGTGCCTCTTCATGGCTCCTCCCTTCGGTGCCTTTTCACGGCTCCATCTATCGGTGCCTTCTCTGATCCTGATTCATTTCCTGAACCTTAGACAAATCTGAGGTCCAATACCCATCGGACCTCATGTAACAGTTAACCTCATGTGAAAAGTATAAACAGTATATGTACGTATAACAGATATTCATTACATTACAACAATAACCAACACATAAGCACATAGCAGATGTATGGTTAACACAACAACAGTACATAGCACACAGCACATGTAAAGTCATCCACGTTTGCACTAACTAGTGCCACAACGGCCCCTCCGTCCCGGCGCTAGGAAAACTCAACGGCATTATCAAGACTATAACCCGTATACGGTGAATGTATATAAACAGTGACTTAAGTCACAAGTGCATGACCCAAGACCTGGTCTTGCCCATCACTTCATGAATCATTCCATCACATACATGCATACAAGACACATCGAGTTAAAGTTACTAGTACGCGAACATACCTTTCACCGTGTAATGGCCAACATGCTCGACCTTTGAACCCGACTCCGACTTCCGGTTATCCTATACATTATCGTCGGATTATTTCACCTTTCATGATATTATAATTAATATCATATTTCCTATAATATTATCAAAAAAGATATTTTCACCTTTTTTGACATTTCTACCCGTGGTGGATTTTTTATTACAATTTTGCCCTTACATTTTATTTAAAAAAGTAATGCTGGATTTTCTGGGCAGATTTTGCAGCAACTTTGAAAAATCATAGATAATTCCACAAAAATCGAAATGAGGTTCTGTAAAATTCCTCATGACCCTTAACATGTCTATTTGCAAGGAAAAATATTCCTAGAATCTATAACATCAAGAATCATTCCCAGGTGTTTCGTTTTCAAACACTGTTCAGATTTAAATCCAGTAAACAAATCTTAACTTCAAAAATTCATATCTCTTTGTCCAGAGATCAAAATATTACATATTTTATATATTTAGAAAGCCCTATATGTCTACTTTACGCACAAAACATTTCGTGATTTAATAACTTCATTTTCTATATAAAATAATAGTCTCAATGTGACTAACTTTAACAGCCCAGTTTCTACAACATTTGTCTTAATGATCTATTGATTCTATAAATTATTTTCTAACATGTTTTTCACTCCATTTTGTGTTTTAAAAGCAATGAAGACTTCCAAACATGAAAAGGAACATTTCTAACAATTTCCTAGATTAAACTGCAATTTTACTAAGAATAAAAAAAAAATAAAGACTAGAAAACTAAAAGCTAGAGATCAAGAACTTACCTCTTAAAGTTCTTACTCCTTCTCCATGCTCCAAGAACTTTGCCTCTCATTCTCACTACTTTAGAAATCAACTCTTGGAGTTTGATTTGGTGTGGAGAATGAAGAGAATTGCTCTTCTATTTATAGGGAAAACTCAAGGATATCAACATTTGGATCTTTTTCCCTTATCAATGGTTCATATCATTTTGGTTTTCATGAAGACACAAATTATGGTTAAGATCGAGGTTCTCATTGGTTAATCTTAATTACATAGGATTAAGCTCATTTTTCATTGATTTTTCCTATTGGTTGTTCAAGTCTTGTGGGCCCCACATAACCTTTTCTTCTTCACTGAGTTTTCTTCTTCCTATTCCATCTCCATGTGCTCTCATTTATTATCCTATTCTCTTCCATTCTTTAATTATCCCATGTGCTTGTTTAATTATAGTATAATAATCTTAACCAAGGTTGTTAAATTCACGAGTTTAAAACTCGTGAGAGTGACGTAAACTCGTATCGTGAACTTGAATCGTAAATTCGTAAGAGTTTACTTTTATTATTAAATAGGTATTACTAGTGTATAATTAAATAATGGGATAAGGATTTTAAATGCCATGAAAGTTTTCGCTCAAGAGCACTCGTAAGACGGAAGTTTTTTTTGAACCAAAAATGCCACAGTAGTTCACAAGACGTAGCAATTTTACCCCGGAAGTATCATTTTTGCCACAGAAGTTTTCGCTAAGCAGCAATTTTGCCCCGGAAGTTTTGCCTCAGAAGTTTACAAAATGTAGCAATTTTTCCCTTCTGTCCCCAAATATTAAATTTGACTATTAAATCAGTCAAAGACCACACATGTCATGCCTTGAAAATGTCGAACTTGGACTCAGAGAAGGAGATCCTTTAGATGTTGAAATCAAGGCGGCTAGAATTTGTGAAGCCGAATTAGTTAAAGGGACTGAAATGTCTATCACAAAACGTAAATGAAATGCAAAACGAGAAATGAATTGTTCCAAAAATTGGTTCAAGAAAAACAAATCAATAGTGATAATATTTACGTTTGTATAGACTGATCATTTGCTTAGATCATAAGTGATGCTTCCTTTGGGTTTTGTGACATCGACCTTTCATCCCTTTGACCAGTTCGGCTTCACAAATTCGCCGAGTTGAGCTCAACATCTCAAGGATCTCCTTCTCGGCTCCAAGTTTGACCTTTTCAAGGCATAACATGTGTGGTCTTTGACTAATTTAACAATCAAATTTAATATTTGAGGACAAGGGAAAAATTGCTCCTTAGTGAAAACTTATGGGGAAAAATTGCTCCTTAGTGAAAACTTCCGGGGCAAAATTGCTTATCAACGAAAACTTCCGTGACATTTTTGGTCCAAAAAAAACTTCTGTCTTCCCAGTGCTCCTGAGTGAAAACTTCCATATCATTTAAGACCCTTATCCCTTAAATAATTAAAATATAAAAATGACAATAATTTGATTTAAATATATTTTGAATCCAAATAATTGAAATTAAATCCATAAACATTCATCATTCACTACAAGAAAATGCACTATTTGCGACGGAATTTGCGAGGAAAAAAATTCCGTCGCAAATTTGGGTAAATTTGCGAGGGAAAAAATTTCCCTCGCAAAATGGTTATTTTTTGCGAGGGAAAAAATTTCCCTCGCAAAAAATCAACATTTTGCGAGGGAAATTTTTTCCTCGCAAAATTGACAAAAATTGGAGGGAAAATTCCCGCCCATTTCCCCCCTGCGAGGGAACTGGTTTTCCTCGCAAAAAATGACCATTTTGCGAGGGAAAATTTTTTCCCTCGCAAAATGGGGGAAATTTATCCGCCAAATGGCTTTTTTTTTTTTTTTTTTTTTTTTTTTTTTTGCGAGGAACGAAGTTTCCCTCGCAAAAATCACCATTTTGCGAGGAAAACTTTTCCCTCGCAAAATTGACAAAAATTGGAGGGAAAATTCCCGCCCATTTCCCCCCTTTTGCGAGGGAACTAGTTTTCCCTCGCAAAAAATGACCATTTTGCAAGGGAAAATTTTTTCCTCGCAAAATTGACGGAAATTGGAGGGAAAACTCCCGCCAATTTTCCCCATTTTGCGAGGGAAACAATTTTCCCTCGCAAAAAGCACCATTTTGCGAGGGAAAATTGTTTCCCCTCGCAAAATGGGGAAAATTTATCCGCCAAATGCCTTTTTTTTTTTTTGCGAGAACGAAGTTTCCCTCGCAAAAAATCACCATTTTGCGAGGGAAACTTTTTCCCCTCGCAAAATTGGGAAAATTTATCCGCCAAATGCCCCTTTTTTTTTGCGAGGGAACTAAGTTTCCCTCGCAAAAAAACCCCTAAATCCTTCATTCTCCTTCATTTTCACGCATGCCATCCTTCCCTCTCGCGCTCTTCCTCTCATCGTCCGTCCGCTCCCCCCGTTGTGGCCTTGTCACCGCCGCCCCCCGGGGCTTCTGCCGCCACCCTTGCTTGTTCACCTCAACCGTGGCCTCTTTTTCCAGGTAAGACAAAATCCAAAGCTATGATTCTTATCTTCATTTTTCTCCTTGTTTTAAAATTTCTGTCCAATTCGGGTTATAAAATAAAGGAGATGTAAAACAAATTTGGAGACTATGGTTGGATGATAGCTTTGATGGATTTTTGTGTTAGACAAAAAAATTTCTGCCGAGGGCTGGAATAATTGTGGAATAGTTTGTTGTTGTTAAAGGTGATGTTGCTCAAGAGTGTCAACAAACACAAAGATTGCTTGCTCCTCCAACACCACTTCTAATAAAAGATGTTTTCTTCGCACTCCACAAGATAAGGTATGATAGGCGTCTTGTTTTATAATTTTTGGGACATGCAAACTCACTAGTATTCTTTGTTGATTACATAAAGGTCTTTTCCACATATTTAGTTGATAACCAAGAGAATGATTGGTAATATGGAAGTTGGGATACTAATGCATTGATCTAGCCAACAAATACAATCATATTTGATTTGTTTGTCACTCACGAGTATTTCTATCTTAACTTGTGATAAAATTATTTCATAAGAAAATATCTTTTTTTTTTATATTTTAATTGCGGCCTATAAGTGGTATATTTTGAACTACATTAATTGCAAATAGAAATATTTATGAAATTATAGTTTTCCTGCTACTTAAAGTTGATACTTTCGTTAATGGAAGTATCATTAATAGGATTAAGGCTGTAATTTACTCAGGGTGGTTGAACATATTAATGAAGAAATGACTTAGGGTTTTTGTTTCAATTCTGAATATAGAACTCAATGTATGACCATGTCTGATATATGTTCCACTTTATGCAAAACCTTCAATTTTCCTTTAACTTGAATACTTGAAAATTATGATAATATGAACTTTTATCTTTCTGTTTTATGTTTGTACTTTGTAATTGAAGGAGAGATCTATTCATCGATCCCATTTTGAGTTCAGTTTAGTTTGACGATGAAGGAGCATTTCCTATGTCTCATGGGAAAGATATAAAGCAAAGTGAACGAAATAAAGGCATTAGAAGCGAAGGTGAAGGGGCAAGGAGAGATGATTACTGAGATGCGGGCACTTCTCCAGTCCATATTGAAGGACAAGGGTACGGGGTTCCCTCCTAGTGGTGATGACGATACCGGTGGTGCTCCCGACTGATCACTAGGTTTAGACTTTTTTTAGTTCATTTTGGTCGAAACATTATAATTTGTATTATTTTGTTTTTGCTATGTAAACTCTTATGATTGTTACAATTTTTTTTATGATATACAAGTTTTTTTATTTTCTAATTTTTAATATATTTTTATTTAATTATTTTATTTTATATATTTTTTATATATTTTTTAAAATTAATTGGAATTTGCGAGGGAAAAGTGGTTCCCTCGCAAAATCCTCAATTTTGCGAGGAAAAATTTTCCCTCGCAAAAATGCTCCATTTTATAGGAACATTTTTCCCTCGCAAAATCCTGATTTTGCGAGGAAAAATGTTCCGCCGCAAAATTCCTAATTTGCGACGGAAAAGGCATTTTTGCGACGGAAAATTGGTTTGCGATGACGATTTTTGCGACGGAACTTTTTCCGCCGCAAATCACTTTGCGAAGGAAAATGCACGTTTTGCGAGGGAAAATTTCATGCATAAAAAAGTTTTTTTGTAGTGATTTATCATATTTAATAAAGAAATTTCTACAAAATTTCTATATAAAGCCGTTGATCATGATCAAATCAAAAAAGTTAACATGAATTTAAGAGTAAGTTAACATGGTTTTATAAGTTAGAAACGTAAAAAACGGTAAACTCGGTATATAAACTTGTGATTTTAAACGTGTAATACCCTAAAATTCTCACTTATTATAAATGTCATATTTTGACAAATAAAACATATTAGGGATAGGTGAATATGTGGTCTCAAACTTTAGAAGCTTATTGACTATTATTTTAAGTGATTTCTTCTTGAAATCAAATAAGCTAAAGACCAAATATTCTAAGGATCATAAAACACCATAAAATTATCATCGCTAAGCATAGTCTTAATTTAATCATGAGAGACAATTAAAATGACATGGAAATATTTATTCCGATTAAAGAAAATTATCAAACAACTAATGGACAATTAAATTTGCAAACATTAAAATATTTATGTTAATTTTCGTAATTAATTAATAATTAAATTAAAAAGGCATAATTAAGAAATGTATAAGATTAATTAAGATCAAAGGACAAGATTTAATTTAATAAAGTTAAATTCAAGGGCCTTAATTTAGCCTCATAAAGCCAAATCCTTGTGAAATTAGGATTAGCCAATGATAAATCAAGAAAATGTTCTTAATCCTCATAAAATTAATTGGACCAATAAGAGATTAATACAAATTGAAGGTTTGGATTAAATCTAGTAAAGTTAAATCCTAAGACTTAAATTAACTCTCATAAAACACAATCCATGTGAACCAAAATTAACCAATGAGAGATTTTTCCTCTAAATACTATAAGATAAATAAAACACAAATTGAAAATAAATTAAGGGAAGGGGGGGACGGTTTTTCAATAGGAAAGGGAGAAGAGAAATCAAATAAAACACATGCAAGGATGAGTCACAAGCAAAACATTAATGCAAGAAGACTTTTGGGGCAAAAGAAAATTAAAGCAAATTTGATAAAATTTGAAATCCTAGGAGTAAATTGGATAATGGTTTGAAATCCAAGAAATATCCGATGTACACAAGAAAAGCTCAAAACAACAAATAAAGTGAGAATTTATACAAATTCAAATAGTTGTGAAGAAGTAGGAACCCGGAGAAAATATAAGGACTTATCTTGAACCCACATAATTTAACCTCGAAAGTAAGCCTAGTAAAGGCTATTTTTGCAAACGTTGAAGAATAAGCTTAGTACAACCAGGGGAATCTAATTAGACCATAAATCTGGATATCCAACTACTAATTAAAAAGCATACTCAGAATTTAAAAGTATTAGTGATTGATCAAGCAACCAAAAATAAATTTCATTAAAGTGAAATATACTATAATAGAGCACATGTGGGATTTAATTTTGGAAATTAAGATAATTAGCTAAATCCAATGTAATTGTTTCTAACCAATGGGAGGCATTTGCTTACAAGTTGTCTCTTCATAGAAGCACAAATTAATTTTAGCCATTGATGAGAAAAGATAATCCAAGGGATAAAATCCAGTAAGCCTTTTGCTATAAATAGGGGGCTTTGGTCTTCATTATTCTTCACCAATTCACAAAGAAATCTGATTCTAAGAGTAAGAGAGTGAGTGAGAGCCTTGAAGAAAGGAGGAGCAAGTTCTTAGTAAGTTCTCTAGCTCTAGCTTTAAGTTCTTTAAGTTTTAGTTCTTAAATTCATAGTTAGAAGTAGCTTTGATTTTAAATATGCTAGAGTAATTTTAATATCATGTTTTTGTAGTCAAAATAGTGATATTTCGAAAATTAGATGAGCCACTTGGTATAGCAAAATTTCTGGAAAACTATGAGCAAAATAGTGAAGCTCGCTGCTAAAATTCATCGGGTAGAAATCTCTGAAATCAGTGATAGAAATGCCCATATTTTATGTTAAAAATGTAGTTACAAAATTCTGAAAAAAATTCATGGTTAAAGTAGACATATAGGGCTTTTTAAATATGTCAAGAACATGTCAAAATGAGTTCTGTACAAGGAGATAAAATTTCTCAAAGTTGGGCTACGAATTTCTGGAAAATTTCTGGGCAGAGGCTCAAAACTTTAAAACTGGGAGTGATTCGTGTAATCTGGGCAAGATTGATTATTTTTAATTGAAAATATACATCCTAAGGATTCCAAGAAATTTTACGGATCCTCGTTTCGATTTTTGTAGAATTAATTATGATTTTTTAAAGTTAGACAAAATGCTGCCCAGATTTGTACCAGCGTTGTTCTACGAATTTTGAGGAAACAAAGTGGAAAATAAATGTTGCAAGGGCAAAATAGTCATTAGTGGCCAGGATATCCCATAGGATATTATTTTTAAATTAATAAATACGATATTACCATTATAGGATACGCGTGATCACCGCCCCACCGTCAACGTACCGACAACACCGACGAAGGTATGGACGCGTCATCGTAACACTAACTCTGATGTTTACTGTATACCTATATGTGATAGATATGTTCATAGACTGACTCTGTTTTTTTAAAAAAAAAGAATTGTTCATACACATACAGCTTTATACGGGTTATAGTCATGATAACGCCGTTGAGTTTTCCTAGCGCTGAGGACACGGATGTACACCGTGGCACTGGTGAATAGTGCAGACTGTAATAACATTCATATGTGGTGGCTGTGTTGTTATTACTTGTTTTTATATATGTGAATATAGCTGTGATGTCATGAGATAACCGTCATACATAACTATACATGAACATGAGGTTAACTGCTACCCGAGGTTCAATGGGTATTGAACCTCGGCTCTTACCATAGCTTCAGATCCGAGTAAACGGGATCGAAGACAAGGGTAAGCAGCAGATGTAGGAACCGGGCTGGAGAAAGTCCTATTGACATGTACTTTACGATATCGACATTTGAAAAAAAAAAATTGTAACGCCGTTAAAAGCACATACATTACAAAGGATATTTATCGGTTACTTTTTAATACTATTTACTTCCGATGCTCTACTCTGATCAAATATTTCTGAAAACGTTTCCGAAAATTGGGATGTTACAAAACGAGTTTATGATTGACACGAGTTTACTACTAACTCGACTCATTTTTATTAGGTAGAAATGTAAAACAAAACTCGAAGAAGTTAACTCGCCTGAGTTTGACAACAATGATCTTAACTAAAATCTTATCCTACTCTTCCCATGTGCCAACCGAATTCCCTTCCCTTTTAGCCATTTAGTGTGTATTTTAATTAATAAAACGCCTCTTGTTTCAAGCTTTCTAATTGGTTAGCCCAAATATTTGACTTTTCAACTCTAATAAATTATTATCTTAAATACTTGGTTCATAATTCCCCCCATGTGCAACTGAAAATGTGGCCTTTATGGGTTAATTAGTGATGTCATTTAATCACATAATTAAGGGCTTAAGTATCCCTTAATGCCAAATGTCAATGCGCAATTGGTTGCTTATTTAAATCGTGTATTTTTTATTATTAACCAAGTATTATTTCATCTTCTTTGGCTTGATTATTTTTTAATATAATTAGCCCTCTTTTGATGCTTTTTAATTTGTCTCTAATTAATTAGGAGAATTTATGCAATTAATCATAATTAATGCAAGCTAATTTGCCCATTTTTTCTAATTGACACTTAATTCAATTACGTGTTTTTATAACTTTTTTATGGCTCTTTTAATCTTAAAATAGCCATTATTGTATGTAACTCTAAGTCACATATGTTAACCAATTTAATATAGAAACATATTCCAATTTACCGAATTTTCGGTAAATTGAAAATCGGGTATTACACTTGGGTAGGGTAGGGCGATTTTTCAGTAGGCGCAAGCGGGTGTACATGGCCATGGGCATCATGAACAGCCTTACCTATAATTAGGACCGGAGGGAGTAATATAAATATGAAAATCAAAATATAAATAGTAAAAATTGCAAATATTAAAACTTGAGCGAATCTCGAATCTGATTTCAACATATTTGCTAAAGTTTAAGAATGTGCGAAGGTGAAAGTTCAAGTACACCGTGATTCAACAAGCTGCTAAAAATTAGGAGAAAAAATTATATTGATTTTAATTTATATAATCTAGAGTAATCAAAATAATTTTCTCCGCAACAAAACAATAATAAAAAATTTGGCATTTTACCTCATCTTTTTTCGTGCTCCTACTTTTCTCCATTGTTTTTATCTCCAAAACAACAGTTATAATCATAAAAGATATTTCTTTTTGTCTAAGGTTCTTCTTCCTAGATAATATGGCTGCTTGGAGCCTCAAGTAGTGAGCTCTCGTTATATTAAAAAAAAAAAAATGAAATTAAAAATATTAATTGAAAACAAATGAAAGCTTACTCGAGGAAGAATCATGAGAGGAAGGAGTTACAAAGTGAAGACCCATATTAATGGTGGAGGATGGAATCTACAACGATGGAGCAAAAACCATCGAAAGAAAGTTATGAGACCACTAGGGAAGCTCAAAAACATTTAAGGTGTTGGAAGAGTTGCGTCAAATAATTTTTTTTATTAAAAAAATCATGTCTCCTTATATTTGATATTTTTCAAAATCCCACCTTTTTAAATGAAAGAATATTTAACGGTTTTTTGTGAAAAACCGTATTGTATTGTTTATAATATTAATTAATATACCAACAAAGATATATTCATATATATTGTTAAATTACTTAACGGTTACTCGTGAACAACTGTATTATGAAATGATCTTTTTTATATAACAGGATACTTAGCGGTTCTTTGTAAAAAAAAAAAAAAAAAAAAAAATGTAATATATTGTTAAATAATTTTTTATAAAAAAAATAGCACCTTTTTGTTTTAAATAATACTTGATGGTTTTTTTTGAAGAACCATAATATATTGTCAAATAACTTTTTTATAGAATCTAACCTCCTTATATTTGATATTTTTTCATAATCCCATCCCATCTTCTTATATATGACGGTTATTATTTTTAATCGTTGAGTGATCTTAAAGAATATATAATAGTTCTTTATGAAGAACTGTCAAATATTGTGAAATAAAATTGTTTTAAAATCACTTCTTCTTATATATGACTTTTCATTGATAAGTGTTAAGTATTTTTAAAAATACATGACAGTTCTTTGTGAAGAATTGTCAAGTATTATCAAATCATTTTTTTCCGACCCCTTCTTAAGATATTAATGGATATATTATATATTAGACTAATATCTTAACATATCATACTTATCTTAAAAGTATAAATATGAGATATTATTATATATAATTATATCTTAATATATTGTATTTATCTTATAAGTATAAAGATGAGATATTATTAGATATAATATTAATAATATCACATATTTATATAATCATACTTTACTGTTAATTATTTTAATTGTTATGTTTTTTTTTACTACTATAATATTGGAAGATGAATTGTTTAAAAGTGTTATCTGAGGATTGTTTTGTAAGCAATAGATCATTTAATTAATAAATATATCATTAAGTTGCCGGATTTATATTATTAAGTATCAACGTTGATATCCATTAAGCTCTTTTTATAAAAATAAAAATTAAACTCATTTCATTTCTTTCAGGATATAATAGTTTTTAAAATTTTATTAACATTAAATGAATTTTTTAACTCACATTAATTTCTTCTAAAATAAAAATAAATCATATAATTTTTTTTTTGTTTAACATATATAATAAACTATAAAACACCTTGAGTTTTATTTAGATCTTATAATTATATTTTTAATTAAAACTTTTGTTTATTTTAGCAAATTATAATTTTGGCAAAATTAAAGAATGAGTAATTTTTGTCCATAGATATATATACAAGTAGTTTTGAATAATGACAATTGAGAAAAAAATTATTTAATTTAGTAAAATTTAGAATTTTGTCTTTGAGCGCTCTAAGTAAAAGTTTGTTGGCGAATCCCGCATTAGATAACGGAGGTTAACTTTTTACTAATGCCAGCGTTGTCTTTGGCGCTCATTTTTAAAAGTTTGTTGATATTTTTGACCTATTTAATAGTTAATTGTGTTGGACGCTCCTGAGCCAATAGTTTATTGGCGAAATCACACCTTAACCCTTAAATAAATTACGGTTATTAACTACAATCATTGTTTTTATGTTTTTGCGAATTATGTCTCTCAATAACATTAATCATATGTAACGTGTGGTGGAATTAGGGTAGGCCTCCATCCCCCCTACAATTTTTTTTAAAAAATATACATATGAGAGATAAAGAACGATGCTGCATTAAAACCTTGATGAGGGAGCCTTGAGATTTAGAGGCGAGAATGGAGGAAGAATTCTGTGTTGGGAATTTAGGCGGAGGTTGGAGGATGGATTGGAAGTTGAGAATCGGGGTGTGCATGTTGTTCATGTTGAGAGAAGGCTGCTGCTTTAAAGGCCTAAATCAGAAGACAGTTGGTAGTTAATGGAAGTCGCTGGACAATTAGTAGCAGGATTAGAAGGTAAGGGGTACGGTCAACCATGCAGGATTATGACGCCACTTGTCTAATAAAGAAGCTTCATGACGTGCGTGCCACCATCCTGATTGATCAGGTAAGACAAGAGATCGTGTTGTTTTAGGAAAACTTGATTAATATTTGTAGTAGACATGTAGCAGGTGGTTTTATTGGAATGGTTCTATGACATTATTGTGTTAAAAAATTCAGTTGTAGCGACATTTGTATGATTCCTAAACACGTCTATTGTTAGTTCTTTCAGGGGGAAGATGACAAGTTTCTGAAGGATCAATTGCTTGCTCACAAGTTTGAAGAGGCTTGCAAGAATCCCAATGTGCCGCCGCTATTGAGGTTTCAACCTGGTTACGATCACCCTTACTATTTTATTGCCACCTTCATAGAGATGATCACATCCGCTACCATGCTCAACTCTTAGGCTTCCCTAACATGTCTTCACTATGAGCATGAAGATCTTTAACTGCTCCATCTACTTTGTACTGAATTTACCGGTATCGTCAATGGACTTGTTGCTTGCGAGTGATTCCATGGGTTATATGAATCTCCAGGACCTTTTGCTTGACACTGCGTTGCTTGCTCGTTATTAGTATTATTGTATGCTTTTACTTTTTACTTTTCCGTTGAAAAGTATGATTTTGTAGCTTTTTTTTTTTCTTTTTTCCCGAAATCATAAAATCAGTACAACTGAATGCCAATAGTAAACACTTAATATACAAAATCAAAATAAGAAAGGAACATTTTATTCAAACAATGTACCGCAGACGAACTCTCGGTGGACATGGGGTAGAAAACTAGAAGTGCTGAATAGTAATTACCGTATAATATGAAATATCCATTGATACATTGTGGTGAGGGGTGATGATAATATCATTTACTCTCATCAGTTATCAATTACCGTAGCATTCACCATTTCAAGTAAAGATTGCAGTTGTTGTTGTTGTGTTAAATGCATCAAGAATGAAAATAACAAAACAAAAATCAGATTAATTTTTTTTCTTATTAATGGTACCAGTATTTTACATTTCAGTCCCCCGAAAATTTAACATCAACTAAAAAAACAGTGCATTCAATGTTTGTTGTTGACTCTGAAAGAGTTCATATTAATTGACTTTATTGTCATAAATTGTTTGTGTAAGAATTGCACATCTCCATAAAATTTTTCTTCAACTCCTATACACTTTATTTTATAATCTCACCCCCTCCTATAAATCCTAGCTCCGCCTCTGTTTGTAACTGTTATATTTTAGCGTTATATATTCTTCCGCGACCTCTGCCTTGAGCCCTTGACTTATATATACCCAAATGTATAGTAGTGAATCACGCATGAATATTTCACTGTTAATAACCATTAAGTAAAACCGAAAGCAACCGTTTTTTTAGTAATGATGAACAAATAAAGAATAATACATGATGTTTTACATTCTACTTAATGCTATAGATATTATTCTATTCATATCTCTTTTTCTTTTTCTTATGTCGTCTATATGCTTGTGCTCTCTTATAGTAATTGCAGTATCATCATTATCATTTGAGTAAAATACTCTAATTTTCTTTATATTTTTTCTTAATTACACAGACATCCCTCTATTTTAAAAACATATGTGTAAGTCCAAAGTGTTAACTCTCTTAAGTTTTTTTTAACAAAACATATTTTTAATTAAAATTTATATTACAAAATTATATTTACTAAGTTACGCTTCATAATTACTATTTTCTTAATTTTTGCTAAATTTTTTTAAGTAATTTAACATTTTTCCTTTTTCATAATTTTTTTTGAACTTTTGAAAATAGTTATTTGTTAATTTTTTTATCACGCAATAAAGGCTAAACTAATTTAATTAATATAGACGTAAACACGTAATTAACATATGATTAATTGTTTGGGTAATTATATGCTTAATTAAATGTGCTTATAAAAAAATATGTATTCAAATTTTTTCAACTTAAATAGTTTATTTTATCTCTCAAATTTATATTATTTTATAATATAGATGAAAAATGTGATTGACATATGTTTCTCATCATTTAAAAAAAAAAAAAAAAAACTAAACGAATAAGATTCAATAAATATGATAAAAAAGTCAAAATTATAAATTTTATAATATAGTTGGCAAAAAATATAAACTTATAATATAATAAAAATTAATAAATTTTATAATATATTGGAAAGTTTGAAAATATATGTATTATAATTCTTTTCCTCTTTTTTTTTTTTTTTTTGTTAGAAAAATTATTTTTAAGGAATACAAATGTTTATTCTTTCGTTAAAGTGGGGTATTTTGGACAAAACAAAAGTTTGATTGAAACTTAACGGTCTAACGGCGGGGTGGATGGAAACGAAATCTAAAAAATGTAAGAGATGTTTTTGTAACATGCATTTTAATTTTAAGGGAGTTTATATATATTTTTAAAATAAAGAAGATACTTTTGTAATTTCGGTAAAACAGAGAGATAGTCATTGTATTTTATTCTTATAATTTTTGTAGGAGTAATGTTTTTTTTTAATACAGAATTTAAAATCTAATGGAAGTATTGAACATTCAACATGCGAATGCGTACTTCGACTTCCTCGCATTGTATCCAACAATCCACAGACTTTAAAATCCAATTTACATTAAATATTTGGGACATATTTTTTTGGGGAAATGACGACCCAGTCCCAAGAAACATATAACATATCAAAAAAGTCCGAATCCAAAATCACATATTAAAAAAAGTTCCTAGGGACTTTTTTAATATTATTTGTATTGAAACAAAATCTAGGTGTTTAAATTTTATTATGAATATAGCACTTGTTATTGTGAATATAGCTTTTTCTGTTGTGAATTATCAGGTTTTAAGTTTTGTTGTGAATATACCACTTCCTGTTGTGAATCTAGTTTTTTCTATTGTGAATGAGCTTTGTACGTTTATGAACCCGAGTTTGAAATAAAATTCGGTGTTTAAATTTTGTTGTGAATTTTGCACTTCCCGTTGTGAATGGCTAGATTTTTAAATTTTGTTGTGAATATAGCATTTCATATTGTCAATACAAATAATCATTGTTGTCAAACTTGTGAGTTGACTATCCGAGTTTACCGTTTTTACTCTTCCAACTTACAAAACGAGTCAAGTCGAAGATAAACTTCGTGCTAGTTGTAAACTTCGGTTAAACTCACGAGTTTATAAACCGAGTTTACCGTTTTTACCTTTCTAGCTTACAAAACGTGTTAACTTACTCTTAAACTTGTGTTAACTTTTTTGATTTGATCACGCTCACCGGCTTTATATAGAAATTTCTTTATTAAATATGATAAATGATGAACGTTGATGGATTTTTGGATTTAAAATATGTTTAAATATAATTGGTTCTATTTTTATATTTTAATTATTTAATTATAAACTAGTGATACCTATTTAATAATAAAAGTAAACTCTTACGAGTTTCGAATTTGTTTAAACTTCGTGAGCTTAACAACCTTGCAAATAATATCAAAAAAGTTCCTAGGGACTTTTTTGATAAATGATTTTCAGTTGGGACTTTTTTGATATTTTGTATGTTTCTTAGGACCTGGCTATGATTTTCATGGCCCCCACGCCCAATGTCTCCATAAAGTTCCGCCACCGGTAATATTATATCTTCAAACTATAAACTTATGATAGACTAAGGGTGTGTTTGGTTTGAGGGGAGGGAAGCAGATGACAGAAATTGTTTACCTTATATTAACCAAATTGTCCATGATAAATTTTTAATATTTCAAAAATACAATCTCAACAAAAAGGATATTCTTCTCATTAGTGACAATTTGGTTAATATCCTTCTTCCCCTCCCCTCAAACCAAACATCTTTGTAAAAGCGGGGGCTCATTTTTGTGTTTTTAGCCAAGTTTTTTAAATGCGAGTTCAACCAAATAGTACAAGGATATATATTTGGAAAAATTACGCACAGGTCCCAAGGAACAAAAAAAAATCCCTTAAAATCTTCAAATTACACAAAAGTCCCAAATGACTTTTTTGATATTATTTGTATTTTCTGAGCAAAAAAAAGATATTTGTATTTACAACAGGAAATGTCATTTTTACAACGAGAAATGCCATATTTACAACAACATTTAAACACTTAACCATTTACAACGAAAAAACCATATTTACAACAATATTTATTTGTATTTTGTGTCCCAAATGACTTTTTTGATATTATTTGTATTTTCTGAGCAAAAAAAAGATATTTGTATTTACAACAGGAAATGTCATTTTTACAACAGAAAATGCCATATTTACAACAACATTTAAACACTTAACCATTTACAACAGAAAAAACCATATTTACAACAAGAAATGCTCATATTTACAACAATATTTAAATACCTGGATTTTGAACATAGAGGTCATTTACAACGGAAAAATGCTAGATTTACAATAGGAAATTTCGTATTTACAACAAAATTTAATATCTAACTATTTACAACAGAAAAGTCATATTTACAATAGGAAATGCCTATATTTACAACACCATTTAAACACCTGGATTTTGAACGTAGAGAGATCATTTACAACAGAAAAAGATTAGATTTATAACGAGGAAGTCTTTGTATTTACAACAAAATTTAAAATCTAGTCATTTACAATAGAAAAAGCCATATTTACAACGGAGATGCCTATATTTACAATAAGATTTAAAAACCTGGATTTTATTTCCATGTAAATAATATCAAAAAAGTCTCTTGGGACTTCTATGTAATTTGGTAATTTCAATAGACTTTTTTATAATTTTGTTGTTCCTTGAGACTTGCGCGTATCCCTATATACTTGTACCAGTGTCACGTTTTTGGGCCATGCCTTTTTGGTTAGGCCATGAGGTATTATATATATATATATATATATAGTATTTATCATAAGACACCAACTAATAATTATATTTAGTCCTTTTAATAAAGCACTTATTTGTTTCCAAAGCACGTTAATTATTTTTTTCATATATGCCCATAATTAATAAGGGTAATGGGTGAGAGTAATAATTAAATAATATTAGAGTTTAGTGCAATTAGTAGAGGTAATATTGGAAGTTACTTAAATTATAGGACAATGTTATTTTATTTTTATGTTTTTGTTCAAGGTCGGATAACTTTATTAAATTTAACTATTTTTATTGGTTTATAAAAATTGTTAGTTGGTATCTTATAATAAAATCAGAGAGAGTACATAAAAAGGCCAGTTTAATCAAATAACAGGTAAAAAGGTACACAAGTAATGGACTTCTTTTTTCTTTTTGGACAAATAGGTAATGGGCGTTTTCAACTAGAAACTACATACCTGATCCTAGAAGCCCAAGCAGAAAAACGTAAACGAAAATTAAAGACAGAACCATGACCCAAAAGAAAAACGTTTTTTTTTTTTTTTTTTTTATTTATTTATTACCAGTGACCCACGAGAAAACCTGAGCTAACCAACAACAAAAATAAAAAATAAGGTTATTAAACCTAGACAAGGCACTGAACCAGTTGAGGTACTGGGTCAAAGGTCAGGAGGTCATATTGGAATCAAATGGAAGCTAATCCGGAGCCAAACCGATAAGGAAGTAAAGATTCAAAGGTTATTACTATAAACTCTGAAGAAAATTATAAAAAATCCCGAATTAATTTTTTTTTAAAAAAAATAGTAAACCAGTTTAATGTTTCACCCGGACTGGTTAGATAACTGGTTCACCGGTTTTCGGGTCAAACCATCCAGTCTAGTTTGGGTCTTAATAACCCTGCTAAAAAGATACAACAACCAATTCCAACGTTAGGACATGAACAAGTAGTATAACTTTGCATATAGTAAGAAGTCCATCAACAGCGGGGGTTGATGAAAAAACTCATGCCTCTAGTATTACTCTTGAAAAAGAACAAACGTGCATCTACTCAAAATTGGTTTGAAAAAGGAGGCTTCTTGTTTTCCAAATTTGACCTGTGAGCGTATGATTTATCATTCAGTAATCGGTTTGAGGTTCGTGGTTATCCTTTGTAATACAAGTGTCTCCTCTAGCATTCGAATTCTAGACTCCGAAAGATCTAGTGGGATTTTATATCACTAAACCAACTATATGTTGATTATGGCTATGTTTGGTTTGAGGGGAAGGAGAGATGAGAGAGAATTTTTTTATCTCATCTTTACTAAATAGCCCATGAAAAATTTTCAATATTCCAAAATAATACTTTCAACAGAAAGGAATATTTTTCTCATTAATAACAATTTGGTTAATATCCTCCCTAAAGTCTGTTCCCTCCCATCCCCTCAAACCAAACACAACGTATGAGTGTATGCTTTTGTTTTCTTTTTTCTTTTCTTTTTCTTTTTTTTTTTGTCGATCCGGTATCCAAAACTTTGCCTTGACTAATTCAGTATGGTGAGAAAGTCTCCAAACAAGGTTTTCTGCATTCACAAGACTCAAACTCGAGATCTTGTTTAAGTGATACAAGCTACTTACCATTTGTGTCAACCCATGAGTGTATGATTTGAAAAGGAAGAATTAATATAAAGTCTTAAAATTAGTTTACGGCCCTAATACAAGAGTGCATAAAATATTTAAATGGGCTGGCATAGAAGGTTAATTGGATGCAACTGATAAACCCAGAAGCAAGCAAGAAGCCTCACATTATTTCAATTCACAACCGAGAAAGTGCGACTCAATTGACCTTTGCTCGAAAAAGTAACCACCAAGATCATCTTCAAAGTCATCTCTTAAAACGCCATAGTTCCTATACCCACCTGGAACTTTAATTTCTGCTATCAGAATAAGAACCACAAAACCAATTACAAATTGAGTAGGCTCAGATTATTCTTGATCTGGTTTTAGGATTGATACACCTGTTTGAAAATAGTAAAATCTGGAGAAACATACAGAGGCGTCAATTAACTGATCGGCTTCAATTTAAATATTCAGAGTCATTTCATAAAACACCAAGCATACACATAAGCAGCAAAATCAACATAAACGCAACTCAACAAGAAATTGAAGAAAACTCCAAGCGATAGAACAGAACAGGCCATTACAGAGAAATTGTGCGATTCAATCTCACTTACAAACAACAAGCCTGATGTTCTTGATGTGGATCTACTTGATTTTCAACCCTATTTGTTGCGCAAGTTGCGAAAATAGCCCCTAGGATTACCTTCAAAGGCGGTTCTGTACATGGTTCGGCCCTTTCCACCGGGAGCTTTCATAATCTTTCCGCCAATAGAACCACCACCACCACCGGATCTACAGCAGCGTATGACGGCATAGACGAGAACAAGAGCCACACCTCCGATAACTACATGCCTAACCTCAACATTTTCTTTTGCCGCATCAATCACGTATCCTAACAAATCCTTACTAGTTGCATACAAATTTCCAGCGCTCTCGTACCACTTCGTGCTTTTGGCTCTCTCTAACAAATTTTTTGAGCTCTCAGACCAATTCACGCTTTTGGTTCTCCCTAACAAATCTTTAGAGCTCTCAGACCAATTCACGTTTTTGGCGCTATCCAGCAAATCTTTAGCGCCCTCAGACCAGTTCATGCTTTTGGTGCTTTCGAACAAGTTTTGGATGCCTTCGAACCAGTTCATTTTGCTACTCCCACGCAAGGAACCTGTCGTTCTTAAAAATGCTTTGCAGCCATGGATCGAAGTCACAGTGACAGTAGTGATGTCGTGATTGTCGTCGGCGATGCGCTGCTTTATGCTTGATGAGCTCATTGCACGGATCCCATGAGGTGTCGATCTTTTATTGCTAGTGCTAAGTATTTCCTCTCTCTGTCTCCTTTTTTTCAAACTTCTTTTGTGACAGTATTTTAATATCGGAATAATAAAAATAAAACCAAATCCAGCAACTTGGCGAATCTTTTCATTCTTTTCCTACCCACTCATGATGAGCGATATATTTTTTTTTTCTTTATAATCAACCTATAGTATTCTCAAATTATTTTAGAGTTCGGTCTAATCTCTATCGGTTTAGGTGAATTAAGGTTAAAACTCTTCTAACAAATACGTTATCTGGTATTAAAACTTGTATTCTCTTTTTTACGGGTGATACAGCTTAATGATAGAAGGCAAAGAAATGTTAAACTTAATGATAGATGTTATTAATAAGCACGTCAACTAACAGCCATAATTAATAAAATGTATATATTCTTCTGCTGTAATTAGGGGTGTTCAATGTTTTTCTATTCCAGTGATCTTGTCGCAATCCCAGACAAATTGGGATGGGAAAAGTTTAAACACACACACATATATGTATATATGTATGTATGTATATATGTCTGTCTATTTAATATATATATATATATGTGTGTATATGTATGTCTATTAAAGATATATGTACATAAATATGTGTGTGTGTTTAATTTCCCTAAAATTATCTAAATGACACTATGCCAAAAGCCCTAAACCAACCAAGTAAACCCTAATTTTGCTTAGACACGCTCTGTCTCTATTTCTTTGTGTTTGTCGCTACGACGTTGCCTCTCGTCTCTCCGTCAACTCGATCCAGCGAGAGATCAACTCACTCCGTCGACTCCTTCACTCACAGGAATCCGGGTATACTCACTTACAAAAAAGAAAAAGAAAAAAGAAAAAGAAAAAGAAAAAGCTCGTCTAGTCCACCCACTTTATTTTTTAAGTTTTCTTCACACTTCCACACAACTCGTCTTTAACCCCTCTTTCCCCTTTCTTTTCTTTTTTTAATTAGATGAGAATACACTAACTTGAGGTTATAACCGGAATCAAACCGATAAACTTTCATTAACAAGGAAATTTTTAAATTACTACTACCTCCGGTCTAAATTATAGGAACGTTTTATAATCATTTACACTATAAAAATATTCCTATGAGTATTACGTTATAAGGCGACTAACTCTTCACCTTTTTAATAAATGATTTTCTTCCCCAACTTTCCCATTATTTAATATTGCATTTTGTGTCTGCCATATATTTTTTCCGCTTTCATTTACCATCGATTTTGTCTTTTTTTATTTGCCCCCTTCCTTTTTCCAAACTATCTATCCTCTCTTTCTTTCCTTTCCTAGGCCACTTTACTTTCTCTGTGTGGCCCTCACACACCCTCGCGTTTCTTCTATGAATCTTGACTTTACTAATTCCACTCATTTTCCTTTCTTTTCTTTGTAATCGGCAGTGTAGGAAGCTGCTCAGTTCATTCTCTTGGCAGTTCACAGACTAGAAGGAGGCAATTTCAGTCCTCATCTAAATGATGAGCATCAAAAGATCATTACATATACAAACTCAGATCTAATTTGAATGATTTGTTTTGAATTTATTTTATTTTTGCTTTTTTTAAACAAAAGTTATTTTAATATATATATAGAACCTAAAATAAAAATAATATCTTAAAGGTTAGTTTTTCAAAAAATAATATTTTATTTAAAACTCCTTATATTATGCAGAACCAGATTGAAAAACAAAAATTAACTGACATAGCATAGACATAAACAGAATAATTAACTGAGATGGTATCATAATTATCAAACACTAAGCAAGAAAACATAAGCAGATCAAGAGGTTATCATATTATATCAGTTACCCAGTTCTTTTTCAACAACAAAGAAACCTCAAAACAAGACAACTTAGTGTCATATATATTTGATAACTTTAAGGTGCTTGGTGGTCCAGATCTATACAAACGTAGTCTTCGAAATTAGTCTCTAGGATTTCTTTCAAAGGGGTCTCTGTAGTGTATATAATCAGACCATGTCGGCCAGGAGCTTTCATGGTTCTTCCTCTTCTTCTTCCGCAAATACATTTACAACAAGACTTACAACATTTGCAGAGATAGACAACAGCAACAACAACCGTAAGAACTATATTATAAAACCCACAGATTTTGATATATTCACTACTGAATCATCAATCGCCAACTATATTCCCCGCTTTCTTGAACCTTGTATACTAAAAACGTGAAGACATCGACAAGAAACATAATTAAACAGAATACAAACACACTGTATTTATATATATATATATATATATATTATAAAAGCAAGCTAAGCTTACATAAGCAAATTAAACGAAAGCAACAATACATCAGTTTACGATTTTGACATCCTAGTCAACGCAGACACACAGAACAGCGAGGAAATTAACAATCAAAATAAGAAAGCAAGTGACATATATATGCATGCCAGAATAAGAAAACTAGTGCCATTTTGATCTTATTTACTATAACTGGCATGATCTTTTGAGGTCAAGTTTGCTTCATCCATGTCTACTTTTTGCGCAAGTCTCTGAAGTAGTTTTTAGGGTCCTTTTCAAACTCGTCCCTGGGCATGGTTTCGCCGTTCTTACCAGGGGCTTTCATGGGTTTCCCGGTCGAACCAAACCCCAACACGGCGCCAGCGATACCAATGGCAGCAACAGCTGCAAGAGCCACACCTGTTACAACACCAAAATTACTCTTAGTTTCAGTTGGAGCTTCGTCTTCTCCACCATTGTTGGTGCTCTCAGACCTATTCATTCTCTTATACGTACTTGAGTATACACAAACCCTTCTTTGCTTTGTTATGTTCCTGAAAGGGCTTGATACTTGTTTGTGTGTGGATATGTAGTGTGCGCGATCTCATGGAAAGCGCGTAGCTTCAAGAGGAAATCCATGTCGACATCTATATCTGACGTGTCGATTTCTGTGACAAGCTTTATATTATACTATCTCTTCTTTATTGATCTTTCTTGGACACGAAGGTTCAATCCTCTTTCTTTCTGAATTATTATGGATCACAGTGACGATGGGGGTGTGAATATTGGAAGATGGTACATATGGGAAGCTGTGTGGAAATGAGGAACCAAAATGTTTATTGCACCCTCCTTATAGTTTCTTCACATGAAGGCTTTATGTATCACGCGTTGTGGGCATCTCTCAACGAGAACCTGCATTTAGTGCAAACATTTATTGTTTGACAATCATTCGAATAAGATTTTCTTAAATAAAATGATACATATGCCTAGTAAAAAAATTATAGATAAAGTATGTATGCTCATAGTTTATTAATTTGTTAGTGTGACTTCCTCTTAGCATATATCTAGATTAATTGACACATCAATCTAAATAAAGTTAAAATCAGCCAGGTGATATACTAAATATGGGGAGATGGTAACGAGTTTAATAATTTCGATAAATTTTAATCCATCATTCTTTTTTTAAAATAACCTCTTTTTATTTTTCATTTTTTGTTAACTTACATGAAGTTAGCGTATATTTCTAGCTGTTTTCCTCAAAGCATTTATTAGGAGTGTTAACTAAAAAAAATTACAACTTCTTTTTTATAAGAAACAACTACTCCTTATGTCCTTTATTATAAATTTCAAATAATTAATTTGTGTATTAGTTAATATAATAAATATATATTCTTTTTCCATCTATGCCCCTTATATGTAAAGAGGATAAGTGTGAGAGAATAACTACAGCAAAATTGGGTAAAGTTAGAAAAAACACAATAAATATTTAAACAAAAATTAAACAGAACTTATATTTTGGGACACACCAATTCACAAATTGACATCCGTTAACTTTTTAATGGAAAAAGGGTAAGATTATTATGTTTTTAAACTTTCGGGGCAACATTATATTGAGCCAAAAAAAAAAAAGGCAAATTTGCTCCTGTGTGTGTACTTCTGAGTGTAACACACCTTGGGCCTCGCCCTTTCGGGTGGCGGGTAGTGTGGTCCTTCACTTTTATTTAATTTTAGCTTATTTTCCCAGGTTAATTAACATCACACCTCGAGTTCAAACAGCAGAGCACACACCGGTTTGGACAAAAATATACGATAAAAATACGGAAGGATAAATTCTTCCCCGAGGAGATCAAAATATACACCATCCGGATAATAGTGCCTAACCGGCGAATAACATAATACAGTCATCCGGTAATCAAAATAAATACCCAAAAATAAGAACACGAATATCCACCTCCACACTACTCCGGAGCCTTACCTCTGTCTCCCTGCTCCGGTCTCGATGAACTGCCAGAGGGCTTAAATGGGGCTGGGATTCAAAATTGAATCCCAGAGTAACCGTTAATTTCATATAAAATGTATAACCATGCATGTGAGAAAAACCATAAATAAACAAATACCACATAACATTCAGTATCAAGGCACACAGCCAAATCCAGAACTAGCGTCCTAATAGCACACAAAGACTGATCGCAGTGGTCCTAATAGCACACAAGACAGACCACAAGCACGACACAAAGCCCTTAATGCACACGATGTTCCGGTTCCATAGCGCTAGGAAATAAATGATAACTAGATGTATGCAATTTCAAGGTAAAACATACATACACAAGTCACACGTAGTATATGAAGATTAAGGTTACTACCCGGGCAATGACCATAGATAAGAATAATTCCCCCTAGCGTAAAAGATTACGATTTAACCTAAAACAATAATAAAAATATTACCACAATTAATTCCACCTCAATAAATATTTTCTTTCATACTTTGAAGTAAGCCCAATTCATAGGTCTATTTTTACTAAATCCCTTTTCTTATTAAGGAATTTAATATGGGCCTTCATTCTCTTAATTTTCGTCACTTTTCAGGATTTTCCAGCAACCAATGACCCATATTCAAAAATTCATAATTAAATTTAGAAAACTCCTTTTGGGTTGATTCCAAAGCCCAAATGACCCTTAATATGGCTATTTGCAACCAAAAATACTCATTCAGGTCAGACCAAGTCGAGAATATAACCATAGCCCAAAGTATACCTGCTGTCCGAAATAATGTCCAGAATCAGAGGGTCACTTCCAAAAATAAATTTCTCCCAATCCAGAACTCGAAAAATTACATATTATATATGAAAATAATCCTTGAGATGTCTAATTTCTCCCTGTAAAATTTCAATATTCTTTCAAGTCCATTTACTAGGTCAAATATCATGAAGAAGGCAACTGACTCCACAGCAAATTCTGAAACCAGCAGCCCATGAATCTTCAACTTCTATTTATACTTCCAAAAATTATGATCAAGTTCTATCTCATACAAAATCTCATTCTAAACACTTTAAGACCATTAAAAACACCAAAATCCATTCCCAAAACACAAATATATGCAGCTGGACGAAAATCAATGTTTAGCCAACAATTTCCAAAGTTCCATTCTAACACCGAAATCTAGTCTATACTCATGTCTAATTTGTTGTTTGAACCCTTAATCATACTCTAATCATATTTAAGAAATTGGGCAGCAACTCCCCATAAACTTAGGGTTTCCACAATTTCAAGAATGCAAAGGAATACCACCACAAATCAATTTACCAACTCAAATCCACTATAAGGGGTTCAAGAATCACTAACCTTTGATGTTCTTGTGATTTGTTCTTCCTTGATTACCCCAAAATTTTCAGCCCCCTTCATGAATACCATGAGAAGACAGATTTTTGGGTCAAGAAGAGTTGCAAAAAGAAGCTTAGAAGATATAGGAGAGGTTACCTAAAGCTTACCTATTAAATCCTTGAGTTTCCTTCTCCTTTTTCTCCAAGAAAATTTCCACTCTTCCCTCTTCTTGTCTCTGCGTGTTAGCTGAACCAAATGTGGGAGGAGGAGGTGTTTTAATGTCAATTAGAAAGGGTCCATACGGATGGGTGAATGAAGGGGAAAAAAAAACACCTCCAACTAACCCATTATTTACCAAAATGCCATCATGTTGGATTCCAACTATGTAGTTGGAGTGTAGTTGCCATTTTTCTTTCTTTTTTCTTAGTTTGGCCAAAAATTTAAGCCTCTCTTAGGATAATTGTAGTCCACTTTGTTAACTTATAACCCATACTCATGTGCCCATAAATCCTAAATAATTATAAGACATATGGCACTATTTCATGGAAATTATAATTTTAACCTTGCTTCAATTTTTTTCTTATTTCCTAAAAATACTCATGCAACTTCCTCTCATTCCTTTTTGGCCAAATTTATTACACATAACTTCATGAAAATTCTCATATGCAAATAATTTCACATTAATGCACATGAAAAATAGGGATGTTACATTTCTTCCCCTGTAAAAATAAATTTCGTCCTCGAAATTGCTTATACGTACCTCATACTCCTTGACATGAACTCTGGATACTGTTCCTGCATATCCTCAACTGTCTCCCATGTAGCTTCTCTGGGAGATAATCCTCTCCAGACCACTTTTACAAAAGGAATACTTTTACGCCTGAGTTGCTTTTCTTGACGATCAATAATTCACTCCGGCTCGACTGTAAAAGTATGATCCTCTCGAACATCAATATTTTCATACTCAAGAATATGTTTTGGATCCGGTTGATATTTCTTCAATTGAGAGACATGAATAACATTATGTAATTTACTCGATTTGGTGGCAAAGCAAGCTCATAAGCCACTTGGTCCCCGTTTTGCCAATATTTCAAAAGGACCAATATACCGAGGACTTAATTTCTTTCGTTTAATGGCTCTACCCACTCCAGTAACAGGAGATATTTTTAGGAATACATGATCACCCTCATTAAATTCTAGAGGTCTCCTTCGTTTATCTGCATAACTTTTCTGCCTGCTTTGAGCTGCAATGAGCCTCTTCTTGATTAAACAGATTTGCTCAGAAGTCTCATCCACCATTTCTGGCCCGAACAATTCACGCTCAGATAACTCTGTCCAACAGAGAGGGGATCGGCATTTTCGTCTGTATAGAGCCTCATAAGGAGCCATCCAAATACTAGCATAATAGCTATTATTATAGACCAATCCAGTGAGATATAAATATCATCCCAAATTCCTTTAAAATCTAAGACACAAGCTCGCAACATAATTATATACTACTCTCTTCTATCTTGTGCCCAAGCATGGAGCTTAATTTCACAGGACCAATTGTCCATCCTCACAAAGACTTGGTTATGCGAGATCCCACCGACCGATTCGTTTTGCCACTTGGTTTATCATATTCTAGCCTCTGGCTCATTCTTTCACCACCGTGCTGAATATTAAAGTCTTACTACTTAAGGATTTCTAGCCAATCCATAGGCATCTCAACCATTACCTGGTGTAGAATAAATATTTTGCAAGTCTCACAACATTCTCTGAACATGCTAGTCCAAAATCTCACGCTGATCAATATTCCACCCAATGCTAAGCATCACCGGTTTTACAGCCCAGGGGCTCTGCTCCATGCAAACTCAAGCATTTGGTCTTACAGCCTTGAACCGCTTACCATCTACTTTGCCTGAGCTTCCTCGATTTTTAAGCTTTCAAATCATTTTCCTCTTGCTTAGCATAGTAAATGGCGAATACTATCGGATTTAACCAATTCAGATTTGTGGACCATTATATCAATTTTTGTTCTAGTATTATTACTATCACCAACTGCACCATTTTTCGTATCCACACAACGGTGACGACAATCATGTCACCACTTACTAGGTTGTCTCATACTCAATATCTCGAATTTTCACATATTCGGAATCTCGTCGCGTCGCAAAGACGTTTTCATATTTACATAAAAAAAAAGTGTTCTTCACATTTTCAAACTCAATCACTTTACCAACTAAAATTTCAAGAAAACCATTAATTGCCGGACTATTTCCAAAAATCATTTACTGCCGGCATACTTAATGAGCGGGATTATTCATTTTACCAAATTCAACAACCGAGAGGCATACGCCACCATTTCACCCTGTCTTATCAAGACATATCCCAATCTTTTCGTACAAACCATCAAAGTGACAAATGCGCCTATTGGCCGATGTGGGAGAATTTTGTCTCCCTCATAAAGGCTCTTCACCGCTTTCCCAATCAAGCTAGTCCATAATCACGGCCACCATTGTGCACCGCTTTCCCAGCTGACCGGTTCGTAATCACGGCTACTACCATCCCAACATGGCAAAATACGCCCCCCTTCAAGGCGGAACTACTCAGATTGAGAATATTCACCATTGGTGCGAGTGTCAACCTCTCCAAAAACTAATCCCCTCAAAATAGCTCTCAACATGGCCAGTGATGTTGAAACATTTTAAAACACTTAGCAAGATCCAGCAAACCGAGTATGTCTACTACAGTTTCTGACCTCTTCCAGTTCCGTACTGCTTCCATTATAAACATGGTTCACAATTCAATTTCAAATATGGGTCCCACCAGAACCCTATCTATGAGACGATATAACTCTGAAATAACCATTACAACTAGTTTCAAATTCCATAGAAAACATTTCATTAAAATATTTCGTTTAGACAATTCAATTTCCACACATACCAAGAACCAGACAATTGTCATAGAAAGTCATCAACTCCAATTACATTTCAGACTCTATTCTTGGCTACTCGAACCATCTATAGCATACACCGTCCAATCCATTTCATTTGTTTGGTCACTTCAGATATAATGCCTGTAAATCTCTGAGCTTGCATCTTTTTCGCCACTCTAACCGGTATTCATGGTCTAATAATTGTGAGCTTCTGCCAACCTAAGAACATATTAGTTACCTAGGACTTAGGCCTCTCATTGAACACATATTAAATTTAACAACCCAAAATCATATCAATCTAGTAGGTCTCCTTACCCACTGTATATTCATGTCTCAAATGTACTCAATAATAATACAAATAGCGCTGGAGCACCCCTTAGCAATACATTGCATCATATAAACCTCATATGGGGTCGTTGTTTATATAAACTTCCGATAATAATCTGGTTCCAAGCATAGTCTCATATTCAATTTTTTTTTCCTATTGGATATTCAACCCACATCTAAAGAGTCTATTAGCCACTATCATATCTACAGCTATTGGTCCTGACCATGAGACCAAGACTTGTGGCCACTAAGGTTCTAGCTACTCCTTGATTCCACCAAGGAACAAACTATTACTTATTCTTTATAGGGGAAAAATCATGAGATTAAAATTGTTCCCTATTAGCTAGTAACCTCCAAATACCTCATACATACGGGTACTATACTCTAGTAACTCAACGCATTCAGGTCGATCAGATGCCTAAAGAATCTCTCATTATCAAATCAAATTCTTAGGTTCATTAACCTAATACAAAAACCTCAACTATACCCATTAAACATGCTATGATCACAATGATTCATAGCTTACAACATTCGAGCACTATCCTTAAATAACCCCATACAACAATAATTGTTAGATTCACAATTCAACTCCTAGAACCTCAAATATTAGATGGGCTAAGAAATCATATGGCCTCAACAATACCCTAGGATCATAATTCACATTTCGTAGTCTAATCCTCGAAACAGTCAAATAACATCAACACTATTCACGAGGTTCTAATTTCATTTTAATCCTCAATATCACAGGGTATATTCTAACACTATTCTTTCACCTCAAGATCAAACATCAATCCTCAATCATACCCAAATATACTAAAATTCATCATCAATTAATATTCTCAAGATTCATATTCTCATGTATTAGAACTTTAGTGCAACCTCATTGACATTTTGACCTAGGCATTGTTCCAACTTAGATCGATTCAAGCCTAGTCTCAATAATTTCCTTATTCAATCTAACATCTTCATAGTATCTCTATGGATCACCATATGTCACATCTAAAAATACCAAGGCCTTAAATAAAGGAAATCTTAAATTTCTATTATACTTCCTGGGTGGTCACCCATCCCGAAATTTCTCCTGTCCAAACATGCTTAACCTCAAAGTCCTAATAGGATTCGGGGATTTAAATCATATCTTGACTTAATTATCAAAAGCCCTAGGATTAACAATAGGATCTGCCTTCTATACCATCTCATCTATTTCTAAAGCCTCAACACATGAAACATGAACCCTATTCCTCTTGCCATTATAAGGTTTAGCTTGACAATAATGGAAAAAAAATAAATATCATCTCCCTAAAACAATATCAAATTATAACTATTAACATAAAATAATAGGTAAGCATATTGATATTTCACATATGCTATTTTACAACATACTAGTGCTTCAAAATCCTTAGACATCAACAGTTCACATACTGTCATTACATGATCAAACTACCATACTACCTTCTGCTAGGTTATCATAATATAGTGCCTAATACTTTGCAAGGTCTTCCTTCTTCTTCCAAGTGATTTCACGTATAGGTGTGAGCACCCAATCGTAATGGTGCCATGAGACTGGGGAAGTTGGAGGCCAGATTGAATTCGATAATCCCATCCGCCATATTTACCCAGATAGGGGTTCTAGGCATACGGTACAAGACAACGTTCCCTCATGTCTCAAAGGAAAAATCTAATCCTCTTTCAAACCTCTGCACACACAGCCTATTCATCCTACTCAGAAAACAAAGATACTGATTTAACTCAATTGGTATGTCCATGCTTGCCATATCGAACTCAACTCGGATCACATCCGCTAACCTCTCATTAGGCTCCCTATTATGCCTAAAG
Organism: Acacia acuminata; assembly: GCA_019022655.1. Classification (NCBI taxonomy): domain Eukaryota; kingdom Viridiplantae; phylum Streptophyta; class Magnoliopsida; order Fabales; family Fabaceae; genus Acacia; species Acacia acuminata. The sequence continues at coordinate 1,732,209 of JAFJYI010000028.1, read as the reverse complement.
CAAGGTATAGTGTGATCTAAGTGATCCCCAAATTCTGCCTCATCAACCTCAAGGTTTATAAAATGCTCGGAAAAACCCCCAGCTGCCCCATATCACCTATTGATGAATGATCTGAGTCATTCCCAGCTCCAGGCCCAAGGGAAAACACACGGCGCCTCCTAGCTATAGATCTAAGGGCTCTTACAAGATTGTCTCTCATCTTCTCATAAACCATCAACACAACCTATATCAGTTCCTCACATTATCACCAATTTTTATCAGTATCGTCCAAACCGCGCTCTGATACCACAATTGTAACACACCTACCGGCCTCGCCCTTTCGGGTGGCGGGTAGTGTGGTCCTTCACTTTTATTTAATTTTAGCTTATTTTCCCAGGTTAATTAACATCACACCTCAGAGTTCAAACAGCAGAGCACACACCGGTTTGGACAAAAATATACTGATAAAAATACGGAAGGATAAATTCTTCCCCGGAGGGATCAAAATATACGACCATCCGGATAATAGTGCCTAACCGACCGAATAACATAATACAATCATCCGGTAATCAAAATAAATACCCAAAAATAAGAACACGAATATCCACCTCCACACTACTCCGGAGCCTTACCTCCTCTCCCCGCTCCGGTCTCGATGAACCGCCGAGGGCTTAAATGGGGGCTGGGATTCAAAATTGAATCCCGAGTAACCGTTAATTTCATATAAAATGTATAACCATGCATGTGAGAAAAACCATAAATAAACAAATACCACATAACATTCAGTATCAAGGCACACAGCCAAATCCAGAACTAGCAGTCCTAATAGCACACAAAGACAAACATGCGGTGGTCCTAATAGCACACAAAGACAGACCACCAAGGCACGGCCTGACAACAAAGCCCTTAATGCACACAAAGATGTTCCGGTTCCATAGCGCTAGGAAATAAATGATAACTAGATGTATGCAATTTCAAGGTAAAACATACATACACAAGTCACACAGTATATGAAGATTAAGGTTACTACCTGGCAGTCGACCATAGATAAGAATAATTCCCCCGGCGTAAAAGATTACGATTTAACCTAAAACAATAATAAAAATATTACCACAATTAATTCCACCTCAATAAATATTTTCTTTCATACTTTGAAGTAAGCCCAATTCATAGGTCTATTTTTACTAAATCCCTTTTCTTATTAAGGAATTTAATATGGGCCTTCATTCTCTTAATTTTCGTCACTTTTCAGGATTTTCCAGCAACCAATGACCCATATTCAAAAATTCATAATTAAATTTAGAAAACTCCTTTTGGGTTGATTCCAAAGCCCAAATGACCCTTAATATGTCTATTTGCAACCAAAAATACTCATTCAGGTCAGACCAAGTCGAGAATATAACCATAGCCCAAAGTATACCTGCTGTCCGAAATAATGTCCAGAATCAGAGGGTCACTTCCAAAAATAAATTTCTCCCAATCCAGAACTCGAAAAATTACATATTATATATGAAAATAATCCTTGAGATGTCTAATTTCTCCCTGTAAAATTTCAATATTCTTTCAAGTCCATTTACTAGGTCAAATATCATGAAGAAGGCAACTGACTCCACAGCAAATTCTGAAACCAGCAGCCCATGAATCTTCAACTTCTATTTATACTTCCAAAAATTATGATCAAGTTCTATCTCATACAAAATCTCATTCTAAACACTTTAAGACCATTAAAAACACCAAAATCCATTCCCAAAACACAAATATATGCAGCTGGACGAAAATCAATGTTTAGCCAACAATTTCCAAAGTTCCATTCTAACACCGAAATCTAGTCTATACTCATGTCTAATTTGTTGTTTGAACCCTTAATCATACTCTAATCATATTTAAGAAATTGGGCAGCAACTCCCCATAAACTTAGGGTTTCCACAATTTCAAGAATGCAAAGGAATACCACCACAAATCAATTTACCAACTCAAATCCACTATAAGGGGTTCAAGAATCACTAACCTTTGATGTTCTTGTGATTTGTTCTTCCTTGATTACCCCAAAATTTTCAGCCCCCTTCATGAATACCATGAGAAGACAGATTTTTGGGTCAAGAAGAGTTGCAAAAAGAAGCTTAGAAGATATAGGAGAGGTTACCTAAAGCTTACCTATTAAATCCTTGAGTTTCCTTCTCCTTTTTCTCCAAGAAAATTTCCACTCTTCCCTCTTCTTGTCTCTGCGTGTTAGCTGAACCAAATGTGGGAGGAGGAGGTGTTTTAATGTCAATTAGAAAGGGTCCATACGGATGGGTGAATGAAGGGGAAAAAAAAAAAAAAAAAAAAACACCTCCAACTAACCCATTATTTACCAAAATGCCATCATGTTGGATTCCAACTATGTAGTTGGAGTGTAGTTGCCATTTTTTTCTTTTTTTTTTCTTAGTTTGGCCAAAAATTTAAGCCTCTCTTAGGATAATTGTAGTCCACTTTGTTAACTTATAACCCATACTCATGTGCCCATAAATCCTAAATAATTATAAGACATATGGCACTATTTCATGGAAATTATAATTTTAACCTTGCTTCAATTTTTTTTCTTATTTCCTAAAAATACTCATGCAACTTCCTCTCATTCCTTTTTGGCCAAATTTATTACACATAACTTCATGAAAATTCTCATATGCAAATAATTTCACATTAATGCACATGAAAAATAGGGATGTTACACTGAGCATATTTGCTACTTAACCCTAAAAATATGAACAGATTGGCTAGAAACATAAATGAACAGAATACCAACAAATTTGTACTATCGAGTTGCTATTGAACCGTCTCCCTAGTCAACATTACTCACTGATTCCTTCATGCCTCACTCATACACTCTAAACTAGCTAGTTGCTATTGAACCGTCTCCCCGAACTAGTTGGTTCCTTCATCAGAATTCCCACCACATGAGCCCAAAACTAACCTTCACTTGGAAGGCACTTTATGATTGATTCATTTTTTCCAACATTTTTTTTAATAATGCACTTGATATCAATTCATTCCCAAAAAAACAAAAAACGGTAGCAAGAGTTTAACCACCATCGTCAAATCCACCCTGGATTAATTAGGCGGAGATTGACGAAGGATACAAATGTTTCCTTCTAAACTGTTATGCGACGACTTCACAAGAAAATCAAATGTGACTACTGTTTGCCTAGACGTATGTTTAAGTAAAATTTACGAATTCCTTATGCAAAATTTTCCTACTTTTCTTCAAATTAAATTTTTTTAATAGAACAAAAGTCACATTACACATTGATTTTTATCTCAACTTTAATTTGTACCATTTTGATGAGATAAAAGTTACTTTTACAAATATTAATCGAATAAGCCCTAAGAAAGAGGTCTGTATTCGGTGCTTATGACAGTGATGAGTACATATTTTTATCTCAACTTTAGTATGTATCATTGTGATGAAATTTTAACCATTTAAATTTAATCTAAATGGTCTAGATTGTTTTTTTTTTTTTTTTTTTTTTTTTTTTTTTTTTTTTTTTTTTTTTTTTTTTTTTTTTTTTTTTAAGGGCTAAGGTGTATTTTTGCCCTTAAAGTATGCTCCCAGGAGCAATTTTGCCCCTGAAGTTTCAAGCGTAGCAATGTTGCCCCTAAAGTTTAAAAACGAAGCAATGTTGCACCGTTAGGGTTTTTAACGGAGGGGCAACATTGGTCCCTTTTTAAACTTTAGGGGCAACATTGCTCCCAAAAAAAAGTAGCAATTTTGCCCGAAGTTTCAAAAGGAGCAATGTTGCCCCGCTGTCAAAAACCCTAACGGTCAACATTGCTTCGTTTTGAAACTTTAATGGCAACATTGCTACGCTTGAAACTTCAGGGGCAAAATTGCTCCTGGGAGCATACTTTAAGGGCAAAAATGCACCTTAACCCTTTTTAAATGATAAATTCATTTTTATAATAAATGATAGTTATAAGATTATCTTTATTTTACATACACATATATTAACTAAGCCATCCAAAATTAATTTAAATGTGTGGATTGATGATGAGCACATTTATGCTCATTGTTTTGATGAGCACAAAATGTGCTCCCCTAAGAAAAGTAGGGGTGTTCAATGTGTTCCCATTCTAGTGATCTTGTCCTGATCCCAAGCAAATTGGGAGGGGAAACGTTTAGAATCCGGAAAAATATAAATTGGGACGGGAAACGCTTAGAATCCGGAAAAATATAATTGAGATCAGGAATGATAGTGTGTGTGTGTGTGTGTTATATCTATATACATATAGATCTATGTATGTATGTCCATTAAATATAAATGTACATAAATAAATATATGTGTGTGTGTGTTAAATTTCCCTAAAATCATCTAAATGACATTATGTCCGAAGCCCTAGACCAACCAAGTGAACCCTAATTTTGCTTAGACAAGCTCTCTCTCTATTTCTTTTCATGTTTGTCGCTACGACGTTGCCTCTTGTCTCTCCGTCAACTCGCTCCGTCGAGATGGTAAGGGATCCAGGATTAGGCCCTTGGGTCGTGGGTTCGATCCCCTCTGCCGTCGCTAGGACTCCTTTGGTAGGCGATCTCGTAAGTCCCCAGTAAGTGCTCATAGAGCCCGGGGCCGTGCCCTGGCCTAGGTGGGGACGATGTCGAACCCCTCCAAAACTTTTTTCTATCAAAAAAAAAAAAAAAAAAAAAAAAAAAAAAAACTCGCTCCGTCGAGAGATCAACTCACTCCGTCGACTCAAAGGAATCCGGGTATACTCTCTCACAAAAAGCAAAAAGAAAACGAAAAAGAAAAAGCTCGTCTAGTCTACTCACTTTATTTTTCAAGTTTTCTTCACACCTCCGCACAACTCTTCTTTAATCCCTCTTTCCTCTTTCCTCTTTCTTTTCTTTTTTAATTAGATGAGAATACACTATCCTGACTCCTGAGGTTATAACCGGAATCAAACCGGTAAACTTTCATTTATAAGGAAATTTTCTTATTACTATTACGTTATAAGACGACTAACTCTTCACCTTTTAAATAAATGTTTTCCTTCGCCAACTTTCCCATTATTTAGTATTGCATTTTATGTCTGCCATATATTTTTTCCGCTTTGATTTACCATCGATTTTGTCTTTTTTGCCCCCTTCCTTTTTCCAAACTATCTATCCTCTCTTTCTTTCCTTTTCCTAGGCCACTTTACTTTCTCTGTGTGGCCCTCACACACCCCTCGCGTTTCTTCTATGAATCTTGACTTTACTAATTCCACTCATTTTCCTTTCTTTTCTTTGTAATCGGCAGTGTAGGAAGCTGCTCAGTTCATTCTCTTGGCAGTTCACAGACCAGAAGGAGGCAATTTCAGTCCTCATCTAAATGATGAGCATCAAAAGATCATTACATATACAAACTCTTAGATCTAATTTGAATGATTTGTATCGAATTTATTTTATTTTTGATTTTTTAAAACAAAAGTTATTTTAATGTGTGTGTGTATATATATATATATAGATAACCTAAAATAAAAATAATATCTTAAAGGTTAGTTTTTCAAAAAAATAATATTTTATTTAAAACTCCTTATATTATGCAGAACCAGATTGAAAAACAAAAATTAACTGACATAGCATAGACATAAACAGAATAATTAACTGAGATGGTATCATAATTATCAAACACTAAGCAAGAAAACAAAAGCCGATCAAGAGGTTATTATATTATGTCAGTTACCCAGATCTTTTTCAACAACAACAAAGAAACCTCAAAACAAGACAAATTAGTGTCATATATTTTTGATAACTTTAAGGTGCTTGGTGGTCCAGATCTATACAAACGTAGCCTTCGAAATTAGTCTCTAGGATTTCTTTCAAAGGGGTCTCTGTAGTGTATATAATCAGACCATCTCGGCCAGGAGCTTTCATGGTTCTTCCTCTTCCGCAAATACATTTACAACAAGACTTACAACATTTGCAGAGATAGACAACAGCAACAACAACCGCAAGAACTATATTATAAAACCCACAGATTTTGATATATTCACTACTGAATCATCAATCGCCAACTATATTCCCCGCTTTCTTGAACCTTGTATACTAAAAATGTGAAGACATCGACAAGAAACATTTTACATAAGCAAATTAAACGAAAGCAACAATACATCAGTTTACGATTTTGACATCCTAGTAAACGCAGACACACAGAACAGCGATGAAATTAACAATCAAAATAAGAAAGCAAGTGACATGTATATGCATGCCAGAATAAGAAAACTAGTGCCATTTTTATCTTATTTACTATAACTGGCATGATCTTTTGAGGTCAAGTTTGCTTCATCCATGTCTACTTTTTGCGCAAGTCTCTGAAGTAGGTTTTAGGGTCCTCTTCAAACTCGTCCCTGGGCATGGTTTCGCCGTTCTTACCAGGGGCTTTCATGAGTTTCCCGGTCTCAGAACTGGAAGAAGAAGAAGAACCAAACCCAAAGACGGCGCCAGCGATACCAATGGCGGCAACGGCGGCAAGAGCCACACCTGTTACAACACCAAAATTACTCTTAGTTTCAGTTGGAGCTTCGTCTTCTCCACCATTGTTGGTGCTCTCAGACCTATTCATTCTCTTATACGTACTTGAGTATACACAAACCCTTCTTTTCTTTGTTATGTTCCTGAAAGGGCTTGATACTTGTTTGTGTGTGGATATATAGTGTGCGTGATCTCATGGAAAGCGCGTAGCTTCAAGAGGAAATCCATGTCGACATCTATATCTGACGTGTCGATTTCTGAGACAAGCTTTATATTATACTATCTCTTCTTTATTGATCTTTCTTGGTCACGAAGGTTCAATCCTCTTTCTTTCTGAATTATTATGGATCACAGTGACGATGGGGGTGTGAATATTGGAAGATAGTACATATGGGAAGCTGTGTGGAAATGAGGAACCAAAATGTTTATTGCACCCTCCTTATAGTTTCTTCACATTGAAGGCTTTATGTATCACGCGTTGTGGGCATCTCTCAACGAGAATCTGCATTTAGTGCAAACATTTATTGTTTGACAATCATTCGAATGAGATTTTCTTCAATAAAATGATACAGATGCCTAGTAAAAAAATTATAGATAAAGTATGTATGCTCATATTTTGTTAATTTGTTAATGTGACTTCCGCTTAGCATATATCTAGATTAATTTTGACACATCAATCTAAATAAAATTAAAATCAGTCAGGTTATACACTAAATATGGGGAGATGGTAACGAGTTTAATAATTTCAATAAATTTTAATCCATCATTCTTTTTTTAAAATAACCTCTTTTTATTTCTCATTTTTTGTTAAATTACATGAAGTCAGCATATATTTATGTTAGCAACACTCAAAGTTGGTCTAACTGTGTAAGACACAGTTAGAAGTCTTTGAGTTTCGAGTCTAATAATATAAAAGACATATATTTACATTAGCGTTCATTAACAGTTCATAAGCATATGGATTGATGTCTATAGCTAAGGAAATGGTGGTAAGGATCAAATAAAATTGGAAAAAATTATAGTGTGAAAGCATCCAAGAGGAAAAAGCTTTGGCCAAGCATTTGCTTGACTTCATAGTGCCCCAAACATCACGTAATTTCCACCCACTTTCCTCAAAGCATTTATTAGGCATTTATTAACTTTAAAAAAAAAATTACAATTTCTTTTTAAAAAAAGAAAAAGAAAAAAGAAACAACTACTCCTTTGTTGGCATCTCCTTTCTCTGTCGTTTCTTTTGTTTATTTCCTAAACTGTAAAAACTGCTCGTGGGTGAGCAACCCCACAAAGTCATTATGCAATAAACTCGACATTCTGAGGTGGTGCATCAAAAAGAAATAGACATCATCAAATTGATGTCTGTCCTCTGAAATTATTAATTAATATAATTTAAAAAAGGAAAAAACCGATAATAATAATTTCGCTAGTGGCCAAATATCCAAATTCCATAATTTTTGTGTCCTTTTTAATTATTATTTAAAAAATAGTACGATCCACCCACTTTATTTTTCAAGTTTTCTTCACACTTCCCCACATCTCTTCTTTATTCCCTCTTTCCCCTTTTCTTTTATTTTATTTTGTTTTATTATTTTAATTAAATGTGTAGACCCCAATAGTACGAGGTTACTCGACCAAACTGGTGACCTTTTACTTAGAGAAAAGTTTCCATGTTACTATACTATAAGGAGACTGGCACATCTTTTTGCTGTTGTAAACATTTTAAAGGTGTGTTAAAGAAAAAGTCCCTCTAATATTATTTTATTGTTTTAAAATAAAGAGATATGTCTTAAAAAGTCATATATCGTTATAAATTAAATAATTTATGTTAGTTCATGAATGAACATGATTTATGAATTAAATAGCTAGCCATGACTTTTTAATTAAAGAGGTACAATGCTTTAATAGGCACCATTTTAATGCACTAAATCTTAGTCTATAAATACTACTCTAATTATCACACACAAGAAGAAGAGAATAAAGCCTCCGTAATTCCTTGCCGAATTATTTTATCTTCCACCAATTCTTTCACCTCATATCCTTATAAGTCAAGCTCGTCAAATTTGCGAGGGAACAAGTTTCCCTCACAAAATCCACCATTTTGCAAGGAAACACTTTTCCCTCGCAAAATCCACAATTTTGCGAGGAAAGGATTTTCCCTCCCTTGCAAATCCTGGAATTTGCGAGGGAAAAAATCATTTTTGCGACGGAAAATTGGTTTGCGATGGCCATTTTTGCGACGGAACTTATTCTGCCGCAAATTCTGTTGTAAATCAGTTTTACGACGGAAAATAGCTTTTCATGAGGGAATTTTTCCGCCACAAAGAACAGTTTTTTTTTGGGGTAGTGTATTGAACCGTCTCCCCGAACTAGTTAGTTCCTTCATCAAGACTCTCACAATTCATACGTAAGGGATACTTCCAAAAGCCCAAAACCAACCTTCAGTTGGAAGACGTACACTTTAGAATTTTTTTCCCACATTTTTTTAATAATGCACTGGATATCAATTCCTTCCAAAAAAGAAGGAAAAAAAAAAAAAAACGGTAGCAAGAGTTTGACGAAGGATACAAATGTTTCCTTAAGTTGTTATGCGAGAACTTCACAAGAAAATCAGTTGTGACCAATGTTTGCCTAGATGAGCACATTTATGCTAATTATTGCTTGTGCTAAGTATTTCCTCTCTCTGTCTCCTTTTCTTCAAACCATTTTGTTACAGTATTTTAATATCGGAATAATTAAAATAATACTAAATCCAGCAACTTGGCGAATCTTTTCATTCTTTTCCTACATGCTCATAATGAGCGATATATATATATATATATATATATATTTTTTTTTATGATCAACCAAAAGTATTGTTAAGTTATTTTACAGTTGGGTCTAATATATCTCTGTCAAATCAGGAGAATCAAAGTTTAAGCCCTTCCAATACATACGTTATCTGGTATTAAGAATTATATTCTGCTTACAGGGTATAACCTCTTAAAGCCATAACTAATAGCTTGTTAGTTCGTGAGTGATATTCTTATTAAATATAATAATATATTTGTTCTGTTGTTGTTGTTGTTTTTTTCCCCCCCAACTTTACCATTGGATTATATACTATTATACGGTTATATTTTTTTATGGACAAAAAGACATTATTATCACTGTTCCCTTCGTTTCATACGTAAGTCGTATTTTGAGAAGTTCATAATTGGTTTAAGCGAAAAAAGTTATTTTGGAAGAACTCACCCAATGACGCAGGATTTCCGATTTTTTTTTTAGTATGTCACGTTGCCCTAAAAATTAAAAAAGTATAAAAAGAGAGAAGTATGAAGTTAATTTTGACACTATGGCTTAAATGAGAGTGCTAATATTTTCTTTTTCTAAAATATAAAATATACCATCTTCAGTCATTTGACTAATATAAATAAAAAGTATTAAGGGAGAGTGCTAATATCTTCTTGAACCTTGCATAATAAAAAGGGTTAAATATTATTTTTGCCATGAAGTCCAAGCTAAGAGACTTGGTCACCCGAAAGTTTTTTTGGTTTCATTTTTGCCCTTTAAGTTTAAAAATATAGCAATCCTACCCATCTCGTTGATTTTGACCATTGAGTTGTTGCTCTTCTTTGTAAACTTCTAGAAATAAAATTGCTCCTAAAACAACTTCCGGGACAAATTTGCTCTAAAAAACTTCTTAAAGGACATATTTGCTGTTTTGTTAATATCCCGGGTAAAAATGAAACCAAAAAACTTCCAGTTGACTAGTGCTCCTTAAGCTAAATTTCCATAGTAAAAATGGTATTTAATCCTACTAAAAATATGAGGAGATTGGCTAGAAACCTAATTGAGCAGAATACCAACAATGTATTCTACATAATATCAAATACTACTATCGAGCTAGGCCTACATGAGCAAAAGAAAGCAACATGGCATCCTAGTCAACACTACTCACTGATTCCTTCATGCCTCACTCATACACTCTTAACTAGCTAGTTCCTATTGAACCGTCTCCCCGAACTTGATGGTTCCTTCATCAAAACTTTCAGAATTCTCACCACATGAGCCCAAAACTAGCCTTCACTTGGAAGACACTTTACAATTGATTCATTTTTTTCCAACATCTTTTTTTAGTAATGCACTTGATATCAATTCATTCCCACAAAAACAAAAAACAAAAGGGAAAAAAAAAACATTAGCAAGAGTTTACCACCACCATCAAGGTGGAGAATGATGAAGGATACAAATGTTTCCTTCTAAGCTGGCGAGTACTTCACAAGAAAATCAATTGTGACTAATGTTTGCCTAGATATATGTTCAAGTAAAATTTACGAATCCCTGTGCAAAATTTTCCGACTTTTATTTACATGAAGCTTTTTTTTTCTTTACATGAAGCTTTTCTTTACTACACCTCCGTATAGTGAGAAATCCATCAACAGGGGGTTGGTGAAAAAACTCATGCCACTATCAACAGGAGGTTGCTGAAAAAACTCATGCCACTAATATTGCTCTCGAAAAAGAACAAACAAGCATATACCCATAATTTTGGTTTGGAAAAAGAAGCTTGGTTGTGTTTCTTGTTTCCCAAATTTGAACTATGTGCGTATGATTTATCATGTAACTAGTTTGGGGTGAGGCTGTCATTTCCAACATAAATGTCTCCTCTATGATTCGAACTCGATCCCGAAGGATCTAGTGAAGCTTTATACCACTAGCTGGACCAACTCTATGTTGGTTATGAGTGCATAAAATATTTAAATGGGATGGCATAGAAAGTATGAACTTGTTTGTGAAACCTTTTCATTAAAAATACCAAAGCAGTTTAGACTTTTGTACCCGGCCTGTCCAGTCCGAGACAAGTCGAATACAATTTTTTAAATTTAACGGATATTTGTATTTCTAATAAATAATCTTTAATTAATTAATAATAACTGATTTCAGACCAGTGTAAATAAATGACTTGGTGCGTATTTTGGTTTCCCTTTGTTATGGAAGCAAGGATTAAAAACTAACCAAACAAATTCACATAGGCATCAATTAACTGTCGGCTTCAATTTAAAGAGTTATTTCATCAAACACCAAGCATACACATAAGCAGCAAAATCAACATAAACACAAGTCAACAAGAAATTGAAGAAAACTCCAAGTGATAAAACAGAATAGGCCATTACAGAGAAATTGTGCGATTCAATCTCACTTACAAACAACTGGCCTGATGTTCTTGATATGGATCTACTTGATTTTCAACTTTATTTGTTGTGCAAGTCACGAAAATAGCCTTTAGGATTACTTTCAAAGTTGGATCTGTACATGGTTCGCCATTTCCACCGGGAGCTTTCATAATCTTTCGCCACTAGAACCACCACCACCACCACCAGATCTACAGATGAGCATAAAGGCAGCGACGAGAACAAGAGCCACACCCTCGAACCAACTCATTTTTCTACTCTCCTGCAAAGAACTTGTCGTTCTTAAAAATGCTTTGCGGATGGCCATAGTGGTCCCTTTTATAGAAGGGTGAAATGATACTCACTTATCGACGAGGAATCTAATGCTGATTGCAAGTAAAGGCCTTTATTATATATTAATATTAGTATTTTATTATTATTATTATCATCATTTCATGGGCAAGGAATCAGAATCTGTGTGTTTTTGTGTCTTTGACGGACGAGGATGAAAGTTATGTCGTGGGCAAGGAATTAGAATCAGGACTATGAAAGCTGATATAAAAAGAGTAATCGGTTTTTTTTTTCCTTCTAGATATTGGGAGTGGAATATTTTTTTCCCCCTGAGATTATTTTGATTCTTAGATTCTATTTTTAAATAAAGAAGAGAAAAGACTAATCAAAGAGGCCTTCCACAAAAATGACACCACGTCACATAAGGCATCATTTGGATGGATTGATGGCATATTCACATTTAACCGTTTGATTATCCTCAATAAATGAAATAGAAAAATTTGGTTAAAAGTATCTCAGTCAGAGTAAAAACCCTAGCTAGCTGGACTGAGTATAAACTGACTAACGGGTAACACTTAGGATATTTTAATTAAACCAGTAAAATAAAATAAAGTAATATAAATAATTAAAATATCTAACAAATCTGAGATATTACCAAACAGAAATTAATTTTAATACGTTGTTACATAATCTCTTTTTATTTGATCAAGCCTCAATTAACAAATCTAAGACGGAGATGCCGATCGACATTCACTTAATGTCACTGGAAGCAGTGAAGCCTCCCTGAATAGATGCTCCAGGCCATGGCCCTTGAAGGTACCATCAACTCCAGGCCATGGCCCTTGAAGGTACCATCTTGCTTGGTATTACGTTCAGTGCTTGATATTCCATAATTGTAATTATAATACTGGTTAAAGCATCACGGTGCCTCAGCAGCGGCAAGCAGGGTGGGCGATAACAAGAACAGGAAGAGGAGTGGGGCCGCCACTGCCGCGGGGCTCGAATGCCATGGCCGTGCTTCCGCTGATGGTTTGAGGTCCACCAACATTAAGACCTGCATGTCATGGATAACATTCACTAGTGCAAAAAAGGGCTTTAAGACCGCCTCATTTAGAGCGGAGATGCGACGCCCCGGTCTTAAAGGAATGACCGGTGGCAGTTCCGTAAATATAAAGAACTTTTTGCACCGGATCATATTTTCATCAGTGTTAAATATTTTATTCAGACCGGACAAACAAACAACCGGTCTTAAAAATGTTATTAAAAAAAATTCAAATTTCAATTACTTTATAGAGAAATCTCATACAGCCGTACTTATATTTTCTGTGGTCCAACATAATAAGGAAAAAGTTAAATATAAAAGTCTAAAATTTTTAAGACCGTACATACGTAATAGGTGGTCTTACAAGTTATCTTTTTAAGACCGGACATATAATACGGCCGGTCACAAAAAATTAATTAATTTTAAGACCGGACGTTTATAAGGACAGGTCTTAAAGGTTAACTTTTAAGACCATCTTATAATTTGTCCGTTTGTAAAGTTAAATATTTTAAGCCGGACTTAAATTGTGGCGCCCGCACTCGATATTGAAGAAAATTAAACAAATAATTAATTACTTTTAAGACCGGACTTTAATATGACCGGTCTTGATTTTAATATTAAGACCAGACTTTATTTTTTGTCCGGTCTTAAAAATGAAGCGCCAACAAAACATTTCTTCGCACGAAATCTTTTGTTACTCTCACTGAAGAACCTCTATTCCTGTTGCGAAACCCTTCCTATTGCATTACCTCTCTTCCTCGCCCACGTACGATAGCCTCTGTTAGTCTCTCATTTGCTCAGGCATTCCTCTCTTCCTGTCTCGAAAATGAATGGTGAAAACGATTCTATTCGTGTTCTGGGAACGCCAGTTACTGGTGTGAGTCAGAACGAACCCTCTTCATCTCACAATGAGCCTCGTAACCTCCCTGCACGCCGTGGTAGAAGAGGCACACGAATGATGGATGTAACCCTAAGTCGGACTTCTGGGTCAAGGCTCGAGATTCAGTTTGATGAAAAGTTGGAACCTTTCGGTCCTAATAAAAGCAAATATACTAGTTTTGTCGGCTATCTTGCATGCAACAAGGTTAGCATCTTGACAGATGAGTGGAAAAATGTCGACTTTGGCAAAGTAAAGCAACCTATTTGGGTGGCTTACATACACTGTCCCTGACTCTTAGAAGTTGAAAGACAAGACATTGTCTTATTGTGTTGATCAGTAGAGGAAGTTTAAGACCTTTCTCGCTAACAAGTATATTTTTGCCGAGGTTCAGCCTGACAAAAATCCTTGGGACAAGTACACATTTATTGATGAACAAACTTGGCAACATTTTGTTCAGTGCAGACCACTCCCGAAGCTCGGTGAGTTTATATTTAGTTTTTTTTGCCCTTTTGTTTGCTTATTAACCCGTGTGGATATGTGAATGTTATTGTGTTCATCTAATCCTGTTAGTTAAATGGTTTGGTGTGTGAATAGAAGTATACATTTTCTGCCTTTGTCTATGCTAGTCTGATATGTAAACCCTGAAAAGGTAAACTACTAAGAAGGTAACTAGGGAAATAATAATGGCATACGAGTCAAGCCATTATTATAGTCTTAGTTCTGTTATAGTAGGTAGTAGGTAGTGGTTAGACATTGTTGTTAGTTAGTTAGTATGTTAACTGTGGAATGGTTTCGGTGCAAGCTGTTATTGGGCCTCAAGAGTCAAGCTTCTAACTATATATAAGAGGTTAGTCTAATATGTGTAGGAACCAGTTATGATGAATGAATGAATTGACTGAGTTGGTAGCAATTCTGCAACTCCCTTTCCTCTGTTTCTCCCAATTTCTTCTACAATTCTACATCTTCCTTAAATAAAATGTTGAAACTTGATGAAGTGAATTTGACTAATGTTTGACGTTCATATCAAGCAGAAGTTCTCTAAATTCTGTTAGTGACATGGATGGAATCCATAATTAATAGTTGTTTTCAATTCTAATTCACATAAAAGAAGGGAACAAGCACAAGAGATAGGGAGAAAGAATGATTGCCCGCATAGGGCTTCTCGTGGTGGATATGAAATGGCCGAAAAAGAATTGATGGCGGCCAAGCGGAAGAGATTGGAAGATGAAGCTGAATCCAATCCTTCTGCCATAATTGATCAGGCAGCATCTTCAATATGTCGCGAGGAGTTGTGGTTGCACATTCGACAAAAGCCAAGCGACGCCTACACGAGTGAACAAACTCGTGTAGTTGCTGAAAGAATTGTAAGTATCGTTATTGTTATTTTTTAGTTACTAAACATGTTTCATTACTAAGCTTGTCGTTATCTGTATCTTACAGGAAGATCTTAAAAAGAAAGAAGTAGAGTGATCTTTTGCGTCGGACGAGAGAAGTGATGTTCTGACCGTTGCAACCGGAAAACCGGATCATGGTGGGCGTGTAAGGGGGATTGGAGGATGGGTAGGCCTGAAGGAATACTTTGGTAAATCCAAACGCCATAGACAAAGTATGGTTACCCAGGAGGAGATGGACCAAACGGTGGCCAAAATAAATGAGGAAGCAATGACTAAAGAAGCAAGGCTTCAATCCCAGATGAGCCAGATGAGGGAGGAAGTGACTCAGATGAGGCTACTTTTGAGCTCTCATCCAGAGACTAGTGTTCCATTCACACATTCACCTGCACCTATGCAGCAGAGCACTAGAGGGAGCTGCATTGTTGGACAGTCAGAGCAACCTTGTGACCTGTATGTGAAGGATTGTGATAGTCCTAGACGATTAGTTGCAAAAGGGACTGTCCACAACTTATTGGGATCAACTGTACACCACCAACAAATGGCGATGATGAAGTCGAGTGTCGCTTGAAAAGGTGATCATTGATGCACCTCTCCCTCTCCCAACCGATCAGCTGAAGCTTGTGAGTGATGTCAAGGGAACCTTCATCTCTTGGCCAGTGAAGCTTGTATATGTCTCTACTCCTCCTGAAGTTTCATCCCCTCCTCCTCAAGTTCCATACCCTTGTCAAGCTCCACCCCCTCCTCCTTAAGTTCCATCCCCTCGTCAAGCTCCATCCCCTCCTCAAGCTTTATCCCCTACTGCTAAGTTGACTACCAAGGAAAAAATATCCGATATGGTGAAAAGTGGATATTTTAAAGATTAATCGTGGCCTGTCAATGAAGTAGTAGGCGTCCCTCATCCTCTACCTGTTCAAGTTGACACCATTGATGTTGAGTCCCTGCTGCTTCCTGGAAGTGAGCTTATTGATGCAGTTGTACAAATTTTATGAAGTAAGTATCTTCTTCTATGAGTACATAATTTAAATGCATCATTTAGACACACATACATATATACTAATTCCATGATCGATGTCATTATTATAGGTTCATCCATCAAGAATTGGTTCAAAAGGGCAGGAGCAAAGATTTTGGATTCTTGTGCCCTGTCTATGCAAGTGCAACATCCATGCAGGAGAGACAGGAGTACATATCAAAGAGGTTGTGTGAAGTGAGAAGAAAGGTGTACTTGTTTCCATACTTCCACAGGTACATATCACAATTCTTGTCTGCAATTCATTTAATTCTGCTACATATATCACTGAGCACTTTACTGCTGTGAATTTTCAGCTGCCACTGGCAATTGGTCCTCATGTCCATGAAGGAGCATAAAGTTATCTTCTTATGCTCCACTCACATCGATCCAGTGTCTCCATTGGTGCAGACCATCAACGAGTAAGCATGTCATTTTGATTCTCTTGTTTGAAATCTCTGTTGTGAATTTTCAATGAACATTATTGATAAATTTGTGATTTTGGTGATAGTGCCATGAGGACCTTCCAAATCGAGGTAAAGAAAAAGCATGGGTATCAGGCCACTAACCCTAAATGGTTCACACCAAAGGTTGGTACAACATTTGTACACTGGCACACTGCCTTGTGAACTTGGTCAGTAAGCTATATATGCTCTTATATATATTTCTTGTTCTTTTTAAACCCGTCGGCAACCACCAGAGTCCAACTTATGTGGCCCGTACGTCATGAAACACATGTATGATATTATCACGCAAGGAAGGACTAAATTAACTATAAAGGTAAATGTATTTGATGTTACATATTATGTACGCAAGTTAATTCAGTTTCTGGCTTAATGTTACATATGAAATATGCACGCAAGTTAATTCAGTTTCTGTCTTTGATGTTACAGATATTTGAATGTCCTGATCCCTTTTCTGATGATGAAGTGGAGCACATACGCAATGTGTTTTGTGAATATCTGTATGACCTGATCTTAAAGTCATGATAATAATTAATGTCCTAAATTCATTTGTAAATATATCTTGTAGCAACAATAATCTTCTATAAATTTGTTTAATTTTTTTTATCAATTCATTCATTTGCAAATATACATAGGCAATGTAAAATTCAATAATAAATTTTTTTAATTTTTTGAACAATTTTCTTGTGTCCATTTTGGGTTTCTGAATGTATTAGATGGTGGATAAATCTATTTAGTGCTTGAAATTTGAGGTTCAGGATGTTGTAAATGAGCAAGAAGAGACTCGAAATGTATTCGACTTTTAGGACCACATATTTTTAAAATATCCGGTCCTAAAATTCCTCGTTTAATTCTAAAGGACTTTTAGGACCTATATTAGTTAAAAGTCCGGTCTTAAAATTCCGCATAATAAACATCCGGTCCTAAAAGTCTTCGGTCTAAAAAATATGAGACTTTTAGGACCGTATATTAGTTTAAAGTCCGGTCTTAAAAGTGTTCGTTCTATTTTTAAAATAAGCGTGACGTTTAGGACCGCATATTTATTAGACGTTCGGTCTTAAAAGTCTATAAATGACCTAGGTCTTAAAAGTCTCCGTTTATTTTATTAGGACCGTATATGGCTTAACATTTAGAACCGTGTAATTGTTAAATGTTCGGTCTTAATAGTCTTCCCTTAAATAGATACTCACTTTTCAGACAAATCATTAGGTAAGACAACCGAGGTTTTGGCGTTCTGCTCAAGCTAGAACCTTCATTGTCGTCGTTTTTACCTCTTCTGATTTTGAGCAGTATTATCTGTCTCTCTTTTCTTTGTCTTTTTTCTTTTTGTCGGAGAAAGAAGGAAGATAATGAAAAGGACACTGAGAATATTCAAATCAAGGCGAGGTAAAACCGACGACAACGACGGTCCAACCTTGAGAAGAATAGTCACTTTGTGTGTTTTTATTTGAATAAGGTAAACGATCTTTTTTTCTTTTTTGTATGTTGTTAACTGTATTCTGTGAATTTTTATTGTTGATTTACACGAGGACAATGTTTTGTTTGTTTCCTTTTTGTCAGAGAAAAAAGACGATAATGAAAAGGACAAGGTGATCGAATATGGAAACCAAAAAGAAACTAATTATATTTTTTTAAATGCTACCCTCACAGGGCAGCAGCAGTACAGAAAAAAAAAACATAAAAACATCTACTCCTACTTATCATTGTCGAGGGGAGGGAGTCGTCGGAGAGGTCGGAGACGTCGTCATCTAAAGGATTGTACTCAACGTCCTGGGCATCGAGTATCTCGTTGATCTTGTTGTTGACGGCGTTGTAGACCTGAAAAAGATGGCCCAATCGTTGGTCTATATGATCGATGCGGGCCAGGAGGTGGTGCATCATCTGTTTGAAGGTCGGGTCCGGAGGCAGCGGAGGAGGAGGGTACGAAGGAGGAAGAGGATTAATAGGAAAGGAGGACCTCGTGGTGGTGGAGCAGCCATTACGGTAGAGGTTGTAGAAGTAGAAGTGATGGAGAAGAATGTAAAGAAAGTAAAGTAACAACGGGTTTAAATAGAGAACCTATCCTGAACAATGTGAAACGCCGGAAACTTTAATGAGGAGACGCATAGTTCATCGAATACGAGGAGACGCCCGGTTGGGAAGTTTATCTCGGAAGCCAAAGAGACTCGATTCATTCATTTGAACAGAGTGTAGGGATACGACTCGCTATCGATTTAATACCAGATATTGTAAAAGATTTGTTCTTAAAAATAATATTTTTTAAGAAAAAAATCTTACTTAAAAAAAATTGAATTGAAAAAAATTAATGTATTTTAGGACCGGATAAACGATAAAAGGTCGGTCTTAAAAGTAATTGAATTGATTAAAAAAATAAATAATAGACTTTTAGGATTGGATATATTATAAAAGGTCGATCTTAAAATCAATTGAATTGAAAAAAATTAAATAATAGAATTTTAGACCGCATATTTATAAAATCCGCTCTTAAAGTACCTAAACTCTTATTAACTCCTCACTACCTCATAACTCCAAACAACGTACGTGGCTATCTGGGAACTGCTCTCTGCCTTTATTAACTCCTCATACCTCTATGCATGCCCCACTACTCAAACCATGGTTAGATACAAGAGAACCACTCGTAGGGGTAGACTTACTGGTGATGCTCATGCCTTCCGTAGATCGTTATACGGCGCCTCCTCCAAATGAGTGCATTCTATTGTGACAAAGAGTCTCGGGTCGTTGGACCCATTGTTATTTCTTCGACGATGAAGAGATTGCCGCACCCCCCGGCCCTTCGGACCATGATGCGCCGATGCGAATAAGACGAGAACTTGCCGATCTCCCATGGGGGAAGTTGATGCTGCTCTCGCCGATATCACCAAGGCTTTGGAGGATAATAAGCTTTAGGATGTTCAGTCAGATTCTTGTTTTTGATAATTTTTTGCTTGTTTTCTTTTGTATTTTTTCTTGTGTACGTGCATATTCAAGTAATATATGTAGCATTAAGAACTAAGCTTGTGTCTTTTTTTTGTTCATATTCTCCAGTAATTAAAGAAACTCCAGTTTTCCTTTAATTTTTTTCATTCAGTTGCTGCGCTCACCAAAGCCAATCCTTTTTATAAAAAAAGAACGAGGACTTTTAGGACCAGATGTTTTATAAAACTACGGTCTTAAAATTAACTGAATAATAAAAATTGCGGATCAGAGTCTTATAAAACTCTGGTCTTAAAAAGTTCGTCTACTTTATAATTTAGGTCCGGAGTCTTCTAAAACTCCGGTCTTAAAAATTTAATTATATATTTAGGACCGGCTACTTTATGATTAATCGGTCTTAATAAAATCTAAAATACTAAGTGTCTCTGTCTCGCGGAATACTAAATTTCCCTCTCTGAACTTCTCTTGTCGCACCTAAAGTGATTACTCAGGTTCTGTCTCCACTGTTTGTGTGTTGCTTCATCGCTGGTTCGTGTTGCTCTCTCGACAATCACTTTTTGGTTCCTTAGCTACACATCTATAGACCAATCTGTAAGATGTGTTTCGGTTATATAACTTTATGATTTTCCTGCTTATCGTTCTGGGTTTATCATGGGTTGAACAAAATCGATGAAATGTTCTTGTGGGTTTCTCTCGTTGTTAATGAATATTGTATTTTGAAGATTATATTTGCACTTTAGACCTACCTAACTGACCAATAAATGTTTTTAGGTTACTCTTGCTGTCTGCAATATCAAAGTTCGTGGCGGGAGAAGAAAGACTCCGCAAACGCATTTGAATTTATATGCTACAGGTGAGTCCACAAGACCTTCATGCGATGCATTTAATTTCCTCGTCATGCATTTATTTTCCTTCTTGGATTCACTGTGATACATTTATGACCAAAAGTGAGTCTTCATTATGCATTTAATAGGCAAGTTTCTCCGACTTATTTTATATGCAAGTGTCAATTTTTCCAGATTATGTATATGTTAAATCTTTCCATCTATAGGAATTCTACTATGGACCACAGTTGGCTAAATGCTTTACAGACGAGTGTTGAATATCAGAATGGGGTGAGGGACTTTATAGAATTTGCTAAATAAAATGCCCATGATGATAGTTAGAAGTTTTATTGCCCTTGTGTAGAATGTTTGAATGAGAGGTGACTAAGTCTTGAAGTTATACACATATATTTAATTTGTGAAGGATTTTGTAGGACTTAACAGTATGGGTATGGCATGGTGAAAAAATACCAAGTGGGTCTCAACATGGGGAAGTGGCCTTTGATGATAATGACACGGATATGGATGATCGCATAGAGGATATAATTCGTGATGTAGGAGAAGAGGTTTTTCATCAATCACATGCATATGGTAATATGTGAAGTGATGCAGAGAACCCGCTATATCGTGGGTGTAAAAAATACCAATTGTTGAACGCTGTATTGAAATTGGTAAGCTTGAAGGCACGTCATGGATGGAGCGACAAGAGTTTTTCTAAAATGCTTGAGGCTTTTAAGGACATGTTTCCGGATGATAATGTGTTGCCACATCAATACTATGATGCTAAGAAAATACTTTGTCCACTGGGGATGGAGTACAAAAAGATCCATGCATGCCCGAATGATTGCGTATTGTAGAGAAAAGAGTTTGAAGAAAAGCAGAATTGCCCGATATGTGAAACCCCAAGGTATAAGTTAGATAAGGGGCCTGCACAAGTGTTGTGGTATCTTCCAATTATACCAAGGTTCAAGCGGTTGTTTGCGAATGAAAATGATGCAAAAAAATTGAGGTGGCATGCAGATGAGAGGATTTCTGATGGAAAGCTTCAACATTTGGCCGATTCTTCTCAATGGAAGAAAATCGATCAATTATTTCTGAACTTCGGTGAAGAACCTAGGAACCTTAGGCTTGCCCTTAGCATGGATGGCATGAATCCATATGGAAGCCTTAGCAGCATACATAGTTCATGGCCTGTACTACTAATTATTTACAACTTATCTCCAATGTTATGCATGAAACGAAAGTACATCTTGCTGTCTATGTTGATTTCTGGACCAAAACAACCTGGAAATGACATTGATGTTTACCTTGAACCCTTGATCGAAGACTTGAAGGAGTTGTGGGTAGAAGGTGTCGACGTTTATGACTCTTTCAAGAAGGAGGTGTTTAAAATGCGAGTCATGATATTTTGTACCATAAACGAATTACCAGCATATGAGAACTTGTCAGGGTATAGTGTAAAAGGCCATAAAGCATGTCCAGTTTGTGAAGAAGGCACATGCTACCATCAACTTCAACATGGAAGAAAGATGGCTTATCTTGGACATAGGAGATTTCTTAGATGGGGCCACCCATATCATCGATTAAAGAAAGCTTTTTTTGGTGGCCAAGAGTATGAAGATGCTCCGGTGGCATTGACTGGGGAGCAAGTATATGAAAAGGTGAAAAATGTCAATGTCATCTTCGGTAAGACTGCAAAGAGTAAAAAAGAAACAAATATATGGAAAAAGAGATCTGTATTCTTCGATCTTCCATATTGGCGCAATCTTGATGTGAGACACTGTATTGATGTCATGCATGTGGAGAAAAACGTATGTGATAGTATTGTTGGCACGCTTCTCAACATACAAGGTAGTTCCAAGGATGGTGTGAAGGCAAGATTGGATCTGATAGTAATGGGAATACGCGAAGAGTTACATCCAAGGCCACATGGTAATAGAACTTATTGTCCCCCGGCTTCTCATACTTTGTCTAAGGATGAGAAACGAAGTTTTGTGAGTGTTTATATGGCACAAAAGTTCCCTCGGGGTATTCTTCAAATTTTAAGAGGCTTGTATCGATGAAGGACTTGAAATTAGTAGGCTAAAAGTCTCATGATTGTCATGTCTTGATGCAACAGCTACTCCCAATAGCTATTCGAGGCATCGCTGAATATGATCTTCGGGTCGTTTTGACTAGACTTTGTGTCTTCTTCAATGCGGTTTGTTGTAAAGTTTTTGAGATTGAAAAGTTGGATGAATTGGAGAATGAAGGATATCTTATCTTGTGCCACCTTGAGAAGCTTTTTGTTCCTACATTTTTTGACATCATGGTTCATCTAATTGTTCATCTAGTGAGGGAGATAAAGTTGTGCGGCCCTATCCATTTACGGTGGATGTACCTAATTGAAAGATCTATGAAATTCCTAAAAGGGTATGTGAAGAACGCATACCGGCGAAAGCATCAATTGTTCGAAATATGTTTCGAAGAAGCCATGGAATTTTGTCAAAATTATTTAGCCAAAGTAAGACACATTGGGCTTCCAAAACGTTAGCATGCTAAAGGGGTAAACGAGGGGCTTCAGTAAAGAGTGTGGATCTTGATGAATTGTCACAAGTCCACTTATACATCTTGAATAATGTTGATGAAGTTCAAGCCGAGCATAGCTGCACATAAAGAAGTCGTAAGGAAAGAAAATCATCGAATGGCCGAACAAAGGTTGATTAGGGAGCATAACAGAACTTTTGCAAACTGGGTCAAACAAAAGGTCGAGGGAGAGGAATGTGTTTCTGATACAATCAAATGGTTAGCACGTGGTCCTGAGGTTGATGTCATAAGTTGGAATTCATATGCGATCAAAAATTACGGGTTTGTCCCCGAATTTCAGAAATGACATTTTAGTCCCGAATTTCAGAAATGACATTTTTGTCCCGAATTTTAGAAATGACAGTTTAGTCTCGAATTTCAAAATGACAGTTTAGTCCTTTGAATTTCAAAAACGACAAATTGGATCGATGAGTTTTATGTGATGTTTGATTTACCTTGTGATGATATTTTATATGAATGGAAGCTTGATTTTATATACTTGATTTTATTGATATATTTATCATAGCGGTTGTATGTGTGATGGGTTGAAGTAAGGAGGAATTTGAATAATAAGATTTCTTTATGCCACCACTCGGTATACAGTGGATGGTACTTTTCAGGGCCCCATTTTCCATGTTTCCATCTGGTCAGGATTGCATTGGAGTTGTGGGACATATGACACCACTTTAGTTATTATCTTTAAAGAGGGGAGCCATAGTCCAGACTTAAGCTCTATACCTTTGGTCGGGTGTATCTTAAGTTTTGGTGAGCTTGAAACCATCCAGTCAAATGAATGAGTTTTTATTGGACTATGTGTTAGCCTATGACTCTAGTCAGCGGTACAAGGGTGGACGGTGATATAAAGAAGGTTACATAATGCATATTGTATATTTGTATAGTTCACAAATCGACATAATAATGATTACTCTTGCAAAATAATTTTGTATGAGAAAATTATGGTACATATATATACAAATATATTTGATATCAGCCCCTGTGTTTTTTTGTCATATGTAATTTGCTTGTGAACGATAGAAACTTTCAGTAGTTACTGAGACGTGGAATCTCATCCTATATTAACATTTTTCAAGTGAATATCCTAGTAGAGAGCAAGGGAAGACACTACTCCTATAGTTTATGTTATATTATTGATTTGACGAAAACCTTAGTCGTCTCAAGGTCAAATCACAATTTACCACGAATTAAAATGCAATATAGTGCAAACAACTCGGGATCGTTCTCTTATCAAGGAGCCTTTTATTTTGAATTCCCTAGGTAAAACTAAGTGCTAAAAACATGGTTAGAAAAAAAAAAAAAGGTTTTGACATTGATTTTCTCTAAACTAAAATTCATAAAAATATAAAGAAACTAATTCTATTCTTTTTTTTTTTTTGTATTTTTTGGAAAAATAGTGAAGAATGCTTTGGATTAAAAGGGATTAATGATTGATGCTCTTGGTAATGAAGAAGGTGGCTATCCTTGCTAAAATATATTTGGGAGTTAAAATTCATTAAGTCTTAAGAGAAACCTCAAGATAACACTTGAGTCCAATATTCTCAATTAATAGTAGCTCCTACAAACATAGCTAACTACTACCACTTGAGATATTGTTAAAATCCACTTAATGTGTAATTAAAATTGGGATGATGCAAATTGTTCTTCTCAATTAGAATGTTCTAACGAACCATTCAAGAGCTAAAATCAATTATGAATACCAATCACAAACATGACAGCAAGCATAATTTCATCAAGCTTCTAAAGAAATATGAAATATGAACATCAAGATACATCATCCAATTAAAACTACCATAATCAATCCACATGAACACATAACAGCAATCCAAGTCTCACAACTACATAATGATAATCCTAAACAAGGAAATCAAATATATAATCTAAGCAAAAGATTGAATTAAATAACTCCCCTATTGAAACACAAATGCTCAAGCCACAAATCTTCATCACCAAGGAGCAAGAAAATTAGCTACACATAGCCATTAAACTATTAGGCACAATCTATAAAAATGAACCAGCCATGTAAACAAGCTCGCCGGAATCTGGAAATTGCTTGCTAGAAAATTCAAAGGCTTCGCCAGAACTGAGAAAGAAAGGAAAATGGTGCTTTGTCTGGGGTCCAACGAACTAGGAAGAAGAAGACTAAGGTCGAAAGTCTTGTCCCTCAGCTCGCGTCACTCAGGTCTTCTCAGTTCGCGTCTCTCCTTTCTTTCTTCACGTCGCCAGAATTAATGGAGTTAAGAGCTCAAATCTTCGGTGATGGAGGTGGGTGTAGGTGATGGTCACGATGGAGTAAGGGTGGAGGAAGGAAGGATGATCGATGAAGGTGATGGAGGAGTGAAGCTCTCGGTCGAAGGTCTCCCTCAGCTTGCGCTCTTTGGTTTTCTTGTTTGTTGCTCTGATGGTGAGGGACGGTGGTGATAAGGGTGAAAGAAGGTAGTTCAATGATGATGGAGGAATCCGATGAAGGTCCGAGGGTGTAGTCGATGATTATCGTGGGGTGTGAGCGATCAAAGTTCAAGGCGTGTCCTCCTCCTCCAATCCTTGGCGTTGGATAATCAATAAATCAGTTAATCCCCTGCGTCTCGGGTCTCCTCCTCCAAATTCAATGTGTCAGGTCTCCTCCATCTAATTGCCTTCAGCTGACCTAAATCAAAACACAAGTGTTTAGGCAGACAGGGACCTAAGTGAACATTTTAAAAGTTCTGGAGTAGGGACTAAATTGAAACTTTTGCAATTTGAGTTCAAACTTTCATTTTCAAATTTGATTTAATCTTTTCAAGCACCTACAATTTAAGCAAATCAAGCCAACATCAAATCTTCCTAAGAAACAATGATTAAGAGTAATTACACTAATTATGACAATTTTACCCGTTTTTAACACATTTTCATGTAATCACTCATTAATCCAAATTAATCACAAATAATACATTTTTGACCCAATTAACATGATTAAATCCCAAATTAATCATGAAATAACATATCAAAATGTGGTTTGATCAGTTATTTTATTTGTCATGAACCTAAGACTTCTGTTTTGTATTGAACTCTGAAATATTTTTCTGAAATTTATTTTGATTATGTATTGAGAACTATATTTGAAATGGTAATGTAATCTGATGATTTGGATATTGATAAACCATGTTGGAGGTATTACAAATATTTTGGCCAAGTTTTCGGGTATTGAAATTGAGGTGTTACAAATGAAGTTTCAAAATCTTGGTCTATTAGATACTCCGTACGTAATAAATTGCAACCGTGAGGGTGCAGTGAAATCTGCATACTACTGATGGATGCAAACTCAATAGAGCACCAACATGACATAGCGTAATTTCCTTCTTCATTAAGAATCTTCTCCCTCCTCCTCTTTTTAGCTTTAAAAGGAATTTTACGCGAAATAGTTGACTATTATTACACGATATTATAATATATATATATATGATTTAAATGTAATAAAATTAATTTTTATTTTTAGACTAAATTAATAACCTGTTGTGCTTTATTCCCTTTTTTAACGATAAGTGTTCTTTATTCTCCCAAAAAAGTTAGTTGTGTATGTATTAAAAAAATTTCTGAAGTGAATATCAATTATTGCCAACTTAGCTGATCAAAAATTAATAATTTAATTTAGCTAGTGGCCAAACATCCAAATTCCATATTTTTGTGTCCTTTTTATTATTTAAAAAATAGTACGATCTACCCACTTTATTTTCCAAGTTTTCCTCACACTTCCCCACATCTCTTCTTTATTCCTCCTTTCCCCTTTTCTTTTCTTTTCTTTTATTTTGTATTTTTAATTATATGTGTAGACCCCAATAGTACGAGGTTACGTGACCAAACTAGTGACCTTTTACGTGGAGAAAAGTTTTCATGTTACTATACTATAAGGCGACTGGCACCATCTTTTTCCTGTTGTAAATGTTTTAAGGGTGTGTCAGAAAAACAGTTTCTCTGATATTATTCAATGGTTTTAAAATAAAAAGATGTGTCTTGAGAAGTTATATATCCTTATAAATTAAGAGATTTATGCTAATTCATGAATTTAATAAATAATTATGAGACTTTCCATGAATGAAAATGAACATTTCATTGTTAAAATGACTTTTAATGTTGTCAAAATAACTTTTCATGTTGCTAAACATTTTCTAAAATTTTATACGTAATCGGAGAATTTTTGACAACCTGTAATGGCTTTTGGTATGGGACTTTTTGTGATTATTTCCGTATCTTGGACCTTACTTTGATTTTCGCTATAGTGTTCCCTTCGTTTCAAACGTAAGTAAGTCATATGATGAGAAGTTCATAATTGGTTTAAACGCAAATTTATTTTGGAAGTACTCGATCAGCGACACAGGGTTTCTGGAAATTGTTTAATGTGTAATGTTTCCCTAAAAGTATAAAAAGAGAGTACTGTGAAGTTAATTTTGACCCAATGACTTAAATGAGAGTGCTAATAAATTTGACTAATATATAAAATATAAAATAAAAATCCGAACCTTGCATATAAAATATACTATCTTGAACCTTGTATACTAAAAATATGAAGGGAGAGTGCTAATATATATTAAAATATACACTAAAAAAAATATATACTATGAAGGGAGAGTGCTAATATTCTTAGATTTTTAGTATATATTAAAATATATACTAAAATATATAAAATAAAAATCTGAACCTTGTATACTAAAATAAAAAATATACTATCTTTTTCTAAAATATCAAATATACTATCTTCAGTCTTTTTTTTTTTTTACACTTTACCGTTGATTCATTTTTTCCAACATTTTTTTTTTAATAATGCACTTGATATCAATTCATTCTCAAAAAAAAAAAAAAAAAAAAAAAAAAAAAAAAAAACGGTAGCAAGAGTTTAACCACCATCGTCAAATCCAACCTGGATTAATTAGGTGGAGATTGACGAAGGATACAAATGTTTCCTTCTAAACTGTTATGCGGGGACCAATGTTTGCCGACTTTTCTTTACATGAAGCTTTTTTCAAATTAATTTTTTTTTTAATAAACAAGAGTCACATTACACATTTATTTTTATCTCAACTTTAATTTGTACAATTTTGGTGAGATAAAAGTTACTTTTACAAATATTAATTGAATAAGCCCTAAGAAAGAGGTTTGTCTTCGGTGCTTATAACTGTGATGAGTACATATTTTTTTATCGTTGTGATGAAATCTTAACTATTTACATTTAATCTAAATGGTCTAAATTTAATATTTTTAATTTTTTAAATGATAAATTCATTTTTATAAGAAATGACAGTTATAAGATTATCTTTATTTTACATTTACATATACTAACTAAGCCATCCAAAATTAATATAACTATGTGGATTGATGATGAGCTCATTTATGCTCATCACTTTGATGAGCACAAAATGTGCTCCCATAAGAAAAGTAAGAAGGCAAAGAAATGCTAAACTTAATGATAGACATTATTAACAAGCGCCTCAACTAATAGCCAAAATTAATAAAATGTACATATATTCCTCTTATGTAGTTAGGGGTGTTCAATGTTTTCCCACTCCAGTGATGATGAACGTATACCCGCGATACGAGGAAAAGTTAAAACCTTCATCGTTTGATTACCGATGAAAGCCTATCCACGAACAGTATCGCGTCTATGATTGATCTTCTCTAGACTATCTCTCGAGGGGAATGAGATGGTTGTGTGGGCAACTCTTTTGATGAACCAAGTTTGTTTCGATGAGAGCCTCCTATGCGTACGTCTCTTTTCCAAGCATGTGAAAGTAGGTTTATATGCTACTACACCCAAGACCTAACCCTAAACCACATGGGCCATAGAGTTCTTGGGCTGTAGTCTCAATTAAGCCTTATTGGGCTTAAGTGACTAAAGAGCACATTAACCCAACAATCTCCCACTTGCTCTTTAAGATACAAACTTGAGTTCGTAAACCCAAGACCATGTAGCCCATAAGCCATCATCATCTGATAATATACCCCATCCCTTGTCTCGAGCTAGCCTGGGGATCTACCATTTGTCATTCATCAAGGCTCATGATAATCTACAGAAGATTATCTAGTTCGGTGCTACTCCACTAAAAGCCCAAACGTGATCTCCAAGAATAATGACACTTATAACAGGAATATGCATTACCCTTTATAGAATGTCTATAACTTGATTGACTAGTTTTCTGTAACCCAATCAATTATTTATTCCCTTGACTTTAATAGTTTCTCTAATGGATTACATGCACTGGCCAGTGTCTTCAATATCCAGGTACCGAAACATATCAAGGGGACATTTCCTATAAATTCCATGTTGTTTATCTCATAAACACCGATAACCAAACAGTCTCAATCCCAAAATACCGAGTTGTTGGCCGTCATATAGATCAAACCTCACCCGTTGGTAAATCAAAGAATGAAAACTATTTGACTACCTATTTAAAATAAACTCAAGATTAAGAGCAACTACATGACTAAAGTTATCTGGAGATTTGATTCCTTATGACAAAAGAACAACCTTAATCAAATCTCTCCTTGATCCATTCAATGTAAGTATTAACTCACACCAATATTTTATAATGATTCGACAAAACCATTTCATAAAATATTGTAACCT
Organism: Acacia acuminata; assembly: GCA_019022655.1. Lineage (NCBI taxonomy): Eukaryota > Viridiplantae > Streptophyta > Magnoliopsida > Fabales > Fabaceae > Acacia > Acacia acuminata. Next base: position 1,702,580 of record JAFJYI010000028.1, on the reverse strand, counting down.
AAATAAAGTGTCCAACTTAATTTAATAGTCATGAACCAATTCATCAATTGTGAGAACCTATGACCATGTCCTCTATGAACGTATTCATATGATCATATACTCCACAATTGATCCGGACCTTAGAGTTTGTAAATAGTGTGCGAAATAAATGAAAAACACCTCATTTATTAACATTCAGAAAAAATGCAATGTCATAATGTCTTGCTCAAAAGGCACAAAATAACAAAGTGAAATAACAACTACCTAAAGCTATAGCAAATCTGGAATCCTCCTAAGACCCATAGATGAAACATGCCTCTCGAACACACGTTCGTGCAAACTCTTAGTAAAAGGGTCAAAGAAGGTTCTTGTCTCGATGCTATCTTTGCTACCAATGATCTCCTCTTTTAATTATTTCTCGGATCAAGTGGTACTTCCTCTCTATGTGTTTTTGTTTCTTGTGACACCTTGGTTCCTTGGACTGTGCTACCGCCCCACTGTTGTCAAGTAAAGTGTGATAGGACAATTAACACCTGGTATCACCTGAAGGTCCGTTAGGAACTTCTTTAACCATGCAGCTTCCTTTACAGTCTCAGAAGCAACTACATACTCAGCCTCTGTGGCAGAGTCAGCCACACATGATTGTTTTACACTTCTCCAACAAATGGCACCACCATTAAGGGTGTACACATATCCCGAGGTGGACTTTCTTAAGTCAATATCTCCTTGGAAATCTGAGTCCGTATAATCAATGGTTTCAAGACTCCCACTTGAGTAGACCAACATATAATCTCTCGTTCTCCGTAGGTACTTGAGTATATGTTTAACCGCTACCCAATGTTTCTCTCCAGTGGTCCGATTGGTACCGGCTTACTACTCCCACGCATAGCGTATATCCGGTCCGGTACATAGCATAGCATACATGAGACTACCTACCGCCGAAGCATAAGGTATCCTACTCATGTGTTCTCTCTCGCTCAGAGTTTTAGGAGATTGCTTCTTAGACAATGAATTTATGCCTTGGGGTATAATGGAATTCTCCATGCTAAACCTGGCAAGTATTTTGTCAATGTATTTAGCCTGGGACAATGCCAAAACCCTATTCTTCCGGTCTCGCAAGAGTTTAATACCAAGAATATAATTGGCTTCCCCCAGGTCCTTCATATCAAAATGCTTGCTCAGCCAGGTTTTTATGCCTAACAATACTTCTGTATCATTTCCGATAAGGAGTATATCATCCACATAAAGTACCAGAAAAGATACCGCATTACCTTGGATCCTTTTATACACACACGGCTCATCAAGACTTTTCTCAAAGCCATAAGACTCAATGGCTTGATCAAATCTAATGTTCCATGATCTGACGCTTACTTAAGTCCATAAATGGACCTTTGCAACTTGCATACCATTTCTTCTTGCCCTTTGGCTATAAACCCTTTTGGTTGCTTGCATATAGATTTCCTCTTCCAAATTTCCATTTAGAAAAGCAGCTTTTGACATCCATTTGCCAAATCTCATAATCAAGATTTGTCGCAATAAACTAAGAGAATCCGGATGGACTTGAGCATGGCAACCGCGAAAAAGTTTCATCATAATCCACACCTTCTTTTTGGGAGTACCCTTTCGCCACCAATCTAGCTTTGAAGGTTTCAACCTTCCCGTCCGATCCTCTCTTTCTCTTGTAAATCCACTTACACCCAATGGGTCTTACCCCTTTAGGTGCATCTACAAGAGACCAAACTGAGTTGGTATACATAGAATCCATTTCACGATTCATAGCCTCAAGCCATTCCCGAGCATCAACATCTCCTAGTGCTTCGTCATAACTCGTGGGATCACCATCTTCTCGCAATGATGTCATCCCGATTTGACTCACCCAACAAGAGATATCTTGCAGGTTTACGAATCAATCTCCCACTACGACTTTGTCGCACTTGATGTTGTGCATCTACAAGGGTCCACATTTTGTGGGTTAACTATTTCTAGATGAGGACCCTCATTAAGTGGATCAACCAATTCATGATTTTGTTCTTCATTAAGTTCATCATCATGCTGAACTTCGGTTCTCGTCTCTCCGGTCCCCGTGTATGTTCAGTACATTTTCCCCTCTTTGAACAATCATAGGAATAAAAGCCGGAACCGCTTGAGGTTGTGGTGAAACTTGATCCGAGACTAGCTCATCAAGAATAACCTTACTCCTAGGCTTATAATTTGCCATATAGTCCTCCTCTAAACTCCATAGTCCTCCTCTAAGAAAGTCAATGGAGCAAGAAAACGAGTGCAAAGAACGACAGATCACTATGACCTTCTTTTCTTTTGACTATAAAACAACCAACCTCTCGGTTCCTTTAGGATAGCCTACAAACATGCATACTTCAGTACGCGAGTCCATCTTATCTGGTTTCTATTTCAAGACATGTGCCGGAGCACCCCAAATCCGAATATGATTCATGGTGGGCTTACACCCTTTCCACAATTCTATTGGTGTCTTTGAAACCAACTTGGACGGAGCTAAGTTCAATAGATACATAGTCAAGCTTCTAAGGCATATCCCTTTAATGAATCGAAAGAGATGAATAACCGAGCATAGATCTTGTCATTTCTAAAAGGGTTCTATTTCTCCTTTCAAAGAACTCCATTCTCGCTAGGGTGTCCTTGGAGAAGATAATTGTGAAACTATCCCCTCTTTGGTCGTAAGACCTGAACTCTCCGATAGGTATTCACCCCTCGATCGATCAAGAGTCTTAATTTGAACACCAAGATGTTTTTCTCGCAGCCTTGAACTCTTGGAATTTTCCAAAAGCTTCGACTTGTGACGCATCAAGTACACATGTCCAAATCTAGAGTAATCATCAAGAAATGTGATGAAATACCGATACCCACCTCTGGCTTGACATTTATCGATCCACATACATCGATGTACCAATTCCAAATTGCTGTGGCACGTTTTCCCTTGGCTTTGAAAGATTTCTTGGTCATTTTACCCTCTAAACAGATTCACATACTCGGTATCGGTTCAAAGTTCAGGATTTTAAAATCCCACTTTTGACCAAACCTTGTATCCTCGTTAGAGTTAATATGACCCAATCTCAAATGCCAAAGATAAGTTTCATTGGAAACTTTTCTTTTCTTTGATGAATTAATATGCTCAACATCTTTTAATTCAACATGATTAACTTCACAGGGAATAGGACTAAGGAAATAAAGACCATTAAACTTTACACTGTAACAAATAAAAGAAGATGAACTTCTTATTGAAACCGAGGAATTAAACCGAACTGTCAAACCATGTTTATCCAAACAACTAACAAATTAAATTCCTCTTAAAATCTGGAATAAATAAACAATCTTCTAAAACCAAAGTTTTATAATTATCAAAAGATAAAATAACTTGTCCAACTACTAGTGCGTACACAAGCTCCCCAGCCAAGCTTCAAATCTCTTTGTCCTTTACTTACAGTGCAAGCTATGTTTGAACCACCGCAAAGAGTAACAAACATGGTTAGTGGTTCCCGAATCAACGATCCATTTATCATCGTGATTCTCCACTAAAAAAGCCTCAATCACATGTAAATTACCCATACCTGGTTTATTCATTTGTGGGCAATATTTCTTCCAATGCCCCTTTTGTCCGCACTTGAAGCACTTGCCTTTTGGCTGCTTCATTGCAACTGTTTTGGCAACTGGAGTACCTGATTTCTTCTTTTTCTTGTTCTTTTTCTTTCCCTTGGGTTTCTCCTTAGGTTTCACAGAAATTTCACTAGCAAAAAATGCACTTCCCCGCTTGACTAGAGACTGTTCAAAGACTCTCAAGCTCGTGCATCGCTTGAGTGAGGTCAAGATTCATCTTGTTCATATTATAATTCATCTTGAATTGATTGAAGTACTCAGCAAAGATTGTAAGAGAAGGTCAACTTTTACTTCTTGTTCAAACTTGATACCATGGTCATCAGCCTTCTTGAAGTTCGCTATCATTGTTAGATAATGATCCCGCACACTTCCTCCGCACATCACTATCTTGGTGACCGAATTCAGCGCATTTTGCCTAGCGAGCCGCTAGGCATAGCAAACATGCCATCAAGAGTCCGGAGCATTGTTGCTCCACTCTCAATCATGCTCACTTGCTCCCGAAGGTGATTGGCGAGACCGGCCAAAATGTAGCAAAGAACCGACACATTCACCTTCTCCCATCTTTCCTTCTCCCGCTGAAATCGAGTCCGAATTGCATCGACGCATCTCAAAGCGGCGCGGGGCATAGTGGTAGTGAGAACAAAGTTGAGCTTTTCATATTGAAGAACAATATCCAAATTAATTTTCCATTGTTTGTAGTTTGTACCATCCATAGGTTTTTGGCTCAAGATTGTAGCTAAAGGATTGAATGAAGACATTTTTCTGAAAATAAGGAAAAAGAAAAACACACTAATTACAAACTTATAATTAACAACAAACAGATATATCGCTAGTAGATTCTAACAACTACTATTCGTTTATTGTTTAACAATCCATTAGTTATCTTTACAAGGCTTACGATGGGCAAGATTCTTGTAAAACTAATATTGTTAGTTTGGGCCTTCAGTTCCATTGCTAGAGCCTCGATGGGAGGGTTAACAATTTTACCAAAGTTGAATGTATTTAACCATTGTTTACTTTCAAAATTATCTTTAGTGTCTAAGTGTTGCCGACGATGGGCCGTACAAAAACTTTACTAAAATTTTGAAAATATTAGGGTTTAATCTAGCGAAATCCGATTATCCTTATCCGATGGGGCTTCAAATATAACCATTTCACTAATAAACCCACAATTGGGGCCCGTAGGTTTTAAAATTAAAAGTTTAATTTAAAACCTTCACCCATTCAATATTTTAAATTTAGAATTTTTTTTTAAATTTTAATTTCCAAGAATTTGTTCATTTTAGAGGATTCTTTGTCTAAGATCAACAACTTTAATTGAAATCATTTGGTATCTAAAATCTAGTCATGATTAGCAGAGTGTGCTTCACATGATCATTTTAAATAACCCACAAATTACTCTCAAAAATACAATTCTCTTAGGAAATTTCCTAGATTATTTATCTAGATTTTAATTCCATAATTAATTAATCCAATTATTATTCTAGATTTTAATTTAAAATCATAATAATTGATAATTAATTTAGTGGATAACCTAAATAATCTCGCATAATAACTATCATACTAGTCGATTGAAAACATAATAGTTATTATGCTATTATGACATGTGATTATGCAACAATATGGCATCTTCTTATTCTATAGGGCATGTTATTACAAACATCATGTTAATCGTAAATATAATTCATACAATTCAATAAAAGGATTAAATAATTAAACAAATAACTTTAATCCATGGCTTTCCTATAAAAATTTAAGAAATAAAATTTACAACTTTGGAATTTCTCTTTCGTCCAAATTTCCCCATAGCATCTGTCACAAGCCCCTTTAGGGTATCTATGGGCCCAAAAGCCCAAAAACCCAATCCTTGGCTAGAAACCCTAGGACACAAAAGAGGAACCCTAGCCATCCACGCCATCAGCCGAAGTCATCTTCTTCGCAGTTTCTTGATCTCCAACTTTTACAGAAATTCAAAAAAATACATAGAAATTCCAAATAAAAAATAAAAAAAAACAGCAAGGAGGAAACCTAATCATATGAGATTAGCCTCCTTGTTACAAATCAAGAAAAACACGAGAGAAGCTAACCATGGATTAAAGCGATTAACCGATTGAAATTAAAACTAATATCAAATATGAATTATAAACGAATAACTACCATGAAATAAATAACAAATATAGAAAAAGATGCCATATTTTCAAAAATAATTTTCATGAAAAGAATCACATGAAATATAAATTAATATCAAAACTCGGTTCTTTTCCTCATCGCTTCCATTGGCTGAGATGGTTGTGTAGGCGATGATGAACCAATTGTAGGATTATGCTAATCTAACACCCAAGAAACCCTAAACCACACGCCACGAAGCTTGGGCTATCGTACCACATTAACCCAACATGATCTTGTCCCGATATAGAAAAAAGTTAAAACCTTCATCGTTTTGATTACCTTCGGAAAGATGCATAAATAAATAAATAAATAAATATGTGTTGTGTGCATGTGTGTTTAATTTCTCTAAATTATCTAAATGACACTATGCCAGAAGCCCAAACCAACCAAATGAACCCTAACTTTGTTTAGACACACACACACACACACACTCTCTCTCTCTCTCTCTCTATTTCTTTTTGTGTTTGTCGCTACAATGTTGCCTCTCGTCTATGATCGATCTTCCGTCACTAAAGGAATCTCTCGAAAAAAAAAGGGGAATGTTTTCTTCAGATGAGAATACCTAAGTTAAGGTTATAACCGGAATCAAACCGGTAAACTTTTATTTACAAGGAAATTTTCATATTACTTTTACGTTATAAAGCGATAACCCTTCACATTTTTAATAAATATTTTCCTTTCCCAACTTTCCCATTATTTAGTATTACATTTTATGTCTGCCATATATTTTTTCCGCTTTCATTTACCATCGATTTTGTCTTTTTTTATTTATCCCCTTCCATTTTCCAAACTATCTATCCTCTCTTTATTTCCTTTTCCTAGGCCACTTTGTTTCGATATGAGTGTTGAGCCACTCATTTTCTTTCTTTCTTTGTAATCGGCAGTATAGGAAGCTGCTCAGTTCATTTTCTTGGCAGTTCATAGACTAGAAGGAGGATATTTCAGTGCAGATCATTACATATACAAACTCTTAGATTTAATTTGAATGATTTGTATTGAATTTATTTTATTTTTGCTTTTTTTAAGCAAAAGTTATTTTAATGTATACAGAACCTAAAATAAAAATAATATCTTAAAGGTTACAAAAAATAATATTTTATTTAAAACTAACCCAGATAAAAACAAAAATCAACTGACATAGCATAAACATAAACAGAATAATTAACTGAGATATGAAAGCATAAGCAGATCAAGAGGTTATTATATTATATCAATTACCCAGATCTTTTTCAACAACACCAAAGAAACCTCAAAACAAGACAACTCAGTGTCATATATATTTGATAACTTTAAGGTGCTTGATGGTCCAGATCTATACAAACGCAGTCTTCGAAATTGGTCTCTTTCTTTCATAGGGTCTCTGTATATAATCAGACCATCTCGGCCAGGAGCTTTCTTGGTTCTTCCTGTTCTTCTTCCGCGAATACATTTACAATAACACTGACAACATTTGCAGAGACAGACAACGGCAACAACAACCGCAAGAACTATAATAAAACCCACAGATTTTGATATATTCACATTGAATCATCAATCGCCAACTATATGCAAGCTAAGTTTACATATGCAAATTAAACGAAAGCAACAATACATCAGTTTACGATTTTAACATCCTAGTCAACGCAGACAGATAGAACAGCGAGGAAATTAAAAATCAAAATAAGCAAGTTACATATATATGCATGCCAGAACAAGAAAACTAGTGCCATTTTAACTTGATTTACTAATAACTCGCATGATCTTTTGAGGTCAAGTTTGCTTCATCCTTGTCTACTTTTTGCGCAACTCACTGAAGTAGGTTTTAGGGTCCTCTTCAAATTTGTCCCTGAATATGGTTTCGTCGTTCTTACCGGGAGCTTTCATGATTTTCCTGTTCTCAGAACTGGAAGAAGAGGAAGAAGAACCAAAGCCCAAGACGGCACCGGCGATACCAATGGCGGCAGCGGCGGCAAGAGCCACACCTGTTACAACACCAAAATTACTCTTAGTGTCAGTTGGAGCTTCGTCTTGTCCACCATTGTTGGTGCTCTCAGATCTATTCATTCTCTTATACGAACTTGAGTATCCACAAACCCTTCTTTGCTTTGTTATGTTCCTTAAAGGGCTTGATTCCTGTTTCTGTGTGTATATATAGTGTGCGCGATCTCATGGAAAGCGCGTAGCTTCAAGAGGAAATCCATGTCGACATCTATATGTGACGCGTCGATTTCTGTGACTAGCTTTATATTATACTATCTCTCCCTTATTGATCTTCCTTGGTCACGAAGGTTCAATCCTCTTTCTTTCTTAATTATTATGGATCACGGTGACGATGGGGGTGTGAATATTGGAAGATGGTACATATGGGAAGCTGTGTGGAAATGAGGAACCAAAATGTTTATTGCACCCTCCTTATAGTTTCTTCACATTGAAGGCTTTATGTATCATGCGTTGTGGGTATCTCTCAACGAGAACCTGCATTTAGTGAAAACATTTATTGTTTGACAATGATTCGAATAAGATTTTCTTCAATAAAATGATACATATGCCTAGTAAAAAATATTATAGATAAAGTATGTATGCTCATAGTTTATTAATTTGTTAATGTGACTTCCGCTTAGCATATATCTAGATTAATTTTGACACATCAATCTAAATAAAATTAAAATCAGCCAGGTTATATACTAAATATGGGGAGATGGTAACGAGTTTAATAATTTCAATAAATTTTAATCCATCATTCTTTTTTTTTTTTTTAACAAATAACCTCTCTTTTTTCATTTTTTGTTAACTTACATGAAGTCAACATATATTTATGTTAGCAATATGAAGTTGGTCTAACTTTGTAAGACACGTTAGATTTCTTTGGATCTCGAGTTCGAGTTGTAGAAGAGAGACTTATGGTCAAAGGGGCAGTCATAAACATCGAATTGGATAGTGGATGATAATATAAAAGACATATATTTACATTAGCATTCATTAACAGTTCATGAGCATATGGATTGATGTCTATAGCTAAGGAAATGGTGGTAAGGATCAAATAAAATGGGAAAAAAATTATAGGAGCCTAAATTAATTATCTTTACTGGTAGTGTGAAAGCATCCAAGAGGTAAAAGCTTTGGTCAAGCATTTACTTGACTTCATAGTGCCCCAAACATCACGTAATTTCCACCCACTTTCCTCAAAGCATTTATTAGGAGTGTTAACTAAAAAAAATTCACAATTTCTTTTCTTTTTCTTTTTTTCTTTTTATAAGAAACAACTACTCCTTTGTTGGCATCTCCTTTCACTGTCGTTTCTTTTGTTTATTTCCTAAAAAGTAAAAACTGCGCGTGGGTGAGCAACCCCACAAAGTCATTATGCAATAAACTCGACATTCTAAGGTGGTGCATCAAAAAGAAATGGCTAAAGTATATGTTAGTTATTTATGTTTGTTTTTTATCATTTTAGTCCCTTAAGCTTGTAAAGTACACGTTTAGTCTTTTAATGTTAACACCATTAGTCGACTTAATGGAAAATACTTGACTCAACAATTTTAAGCGATCGTACCATTAAGTGCTGATCAAGTATATTTATATGTTAGTATTTTAATAAATTAATATTTTAAATATTTTAATATTTTAGATCCTATTAATTAAAAAATATTTAATCTTCTTCGACAAAAAGAAAATATATTTAATCTTCACAAACTATGAAAAATCGTAAAACAAGATGTAAAGATTAAATATTTTTCAATTAATAGGATTTAAAATATCAATTTATCAAAATACTAACATATAAGCATGCCTGGTCAAGCATTTAATTGCACATCATCACTTAAAATTGTTGAATCAAACATTTTTCGTTATGTAGAGTAACAAAGGTTAATATTAAGGGACCAAACATGTACTTTACATGAAAGTGGAGCTATATACCCAAGAGGGGGTGAATTGGGTATTTTAAAAACTTTAGTAAATTGCTCTGTTTTTAGACAACAAAAACAGATGAACAGAGTAAAGGGAAGAACAAATGAACACGAGATTTATACGGTTCGGTCTTAACAACTTGACCTACATCCAAATCCCCGGACTCTTCGATTTTCACTATCACAAAGATTACACACTCGTACTTAAAGAGTAGTTCTCTCTCTAGAACTCACTCCCCCTTACAAGTTGTAATCAATGAACTCCCAAATCACCAAGTCCCCTTGACTTGTGATTCTTTTCAATAAATGAATTACGTATAAAAACTCTCTCTAAGAGTGGATAATAATAAACACCTAAGCTTATAATGTCAAAAGACAAAATACAAGTGAAAACAAAAGGTAGTTGAAGAACTTGAATGCTTGTTCGTTTTCGGATGTAGTAGTTGTTGAGAAGAAATGAATGCAACTCTATTTATAGCTAGATAGCATTAATAGACCGTTGCATTGATAATAAGACCGTTGAAGATGATCTGCGAAAGTTGTGAGTTGCTTAGGTCTTCTTCTCTCTAAAAACTCACTTAATCCAAATTGGCCGGATGGTCGAGTTGACTCTCTCGCAAATCAATCCGTTGGAGAAGATGTTGCTAGATGTAGAAATCGTTCTTTAATGCTTTGCAACCGTGTGCAGATGGATTAACCAAAAGGATGCAAGTTTCGGGTCGAGCATTTAATGTTCGACATCACTTTTGCTTTTGCTTTAAACCTTCAACAAACCTTCCTTAATCATGTCAAACTCACTAAAAAGATGGTTAAACATATCTAGTACCAATAGAGATTAATCATGGAAAGCATTGAGATCAAACACGAAGGCATAGCAAAATCGTTACATTCGATTTTCAGTAACGTCCGTAAACCCGGAGGTTTGTTCACAAACCTCGAGGTTTGGTCGTTTAAGGTTGAAAAATGATTTAAGACCAAAACCTCAAACCTGGAGGTTTATCATAAAACCTGGAGGTTTCTCATGATGCAATCACCAAGGTTTCTCGGGCTTACTCCAAACCTCGAGGTTTTCTCGTAAACCTCGAGGTTTCACATCGTGTGTGAAACCCGACGAGACATGATGAAAGCAAACCCGGAGGTTTCTCAAGGAACCTCGAGGTTTTAGAATGAGTGAAAGTTCATTTGCTCTGGAACTCACAAACCTCGAGGTTTGTAACAATACTCGAGGTTTTGCCCAAATGACAAAGTTCTTTGTTTTGACCCAAAACACAAACCTGGAGGTTTCTATGGAAACCTCGAGGTTTTCAAACACACCGAAAACCATTAGCTCTGGGAAGCCGAAAACCCGGAGGTTTCGTCAATACTCGAGGTTTTACATTTAATTTCAAATTTTCGGTTTGGCGCCAAGGCATAACCTCGAGGTTTTGTTGTAAACCTCGAGGTTTCACAACTTGGTGTGAAATCGAGTTTTCTCTGGAAGTCCAAAACCTCGAGGTTTCTTAATAAACCTCGAGGTTTCACATAATTTTGTGAAACCCAAGTTTTGCAAGTTTAAACATAGAACCTCGATGCTTCCTTTGTAAGGCCAAACCTCGAGGTTTATGAGAAAACCTCGAGGTTTGCTCTCACTCAGGGTTTTCCAACTTCTGAGAGCAAATCCTCATTCTTTGTTCACAATTGTTGGCAATCATCAAAATCTTTTAGAGAACCAACATTCTCCCCTTTTTTGATGATGACAACACTTGTAAGCAAACATCTTTGGAAAGTTCAAGAAATTTTTCATGTTGTAATTAGACTTTGAAATTAGCAGAGGTTTCAAGAGCTTAGCTATTTGCATAATGTAAATACAAGGCATCAAGTAGTTATAAGCAGAAGCATGAACACATAAGTTGTATTTCAGTTCAATAGAAGAGCAATACGATAATGTAATACAAAGCAAAATACAAAATGCACATGATCCTCAAAGCTCTCTAAACTTCAAAGGCTACTCCTTGTTCTCTCCCCCTTTGTCATCTTCAAAAGGAGGATTGACCAAGGGTGTAGAGGAGGAGAAGGATGAAAAACTTCAGTGCGGGGGGTTGCGATGGATGGAGAGGGAAATATCTCGGTGGCGGGGGTAGATGGTGAAGGGAGGATTACTGTGGTTGGAGTGGAAGCCTCAGATACTGGAGAAGGGAAAATGGGAGTTGAGGGAGGTTGAGAAAATGAGGGGATAGGAGGGGAAGTGAAAGTGAAGGATGGTGAGGGAGAACTAGAGGAAGGGCCAGAAGGACTTGGGTCGAAGTAGAGCCAGGAGGGAAGGAGGAACCAATGTGAAGATGCTTCATGATTTTGTCCACCTTATCAGTGAGGTCCATATGACAAATGAGCTGAGTGGACATCTTGAGCTCAATCTCTTCAGCCTTCTCCTTAACCTCGGCTGATTGCCCAGCAACGGCTTCAAGATGCTCCTTGATGGCATCTTGAATCTCAATTAGACCAGTATGCCCACGAGTCATCTCAGCCCGTAGCTTTCCCAATTCAAACTCCATGTGCATAGTCATGGTGGCGAGAGCAGCATCCACAATTTGCTTAATCTGAGAAGCAAGCTTAGAAGACAATGATGTCTGAGGAGGTGGAGGTGCAGACTGGGCCTCTTGAGCTTGTGAGCACGGATGTGATCCGGAAGGAGCCCGAGATTGAGCGAGCCTTCTTCCCCAAACTTGATCTTCATCAAATTCATCTGTGTTTTCCCAAAGAAGGGGGATACTCAAGTGTGTCGAGCACCCACATACCATATCTTGTGGTAGAAAAGAATGACAGACACCAATGAGGGATATGGAATATGAGATAACTGCCTCTTGGCAAAGCTGAACTCAGTCATTCCTTTGAGGAGCCAGTGACCAAGGTTGAAGGGAACTTTCCTCACAAATGCAGTAAATGGCCTGTAGTCATTTTGAGTGAAGTGAGTCCAGTTGCCGCCTTTAAGAATGAAGTTCCTAGAGTAGACATACCATAGGACACGATTCTCGGCAGCATGGAACTTGGTCCGAATGTGAGTCCGAGTTGCCGATCTCGGAGGGAAAGGCTCACCAGCCTAAGTGTTTCAAAAACTTCCTAGTTACTCGTAAGAAAAGTCGGGAAGCGAGCGGAGGATTGTCAATTCTTAGAATTTTGTTCAAGATGGCAAATGACGGTGTAAATGTGACATTCCTAACAGTGGTGGTGACCCTCTCCTCAATTACTTCGCCATAATCGCCCAATTCATTATTATACTTCATCTTGTAATAAAATAATCGAACTAAGTTTGAAGTATAAGGAGCAGATATGGAAATGAACGACTCGTATTGTTTCACCAAGGTGATAAGTCAAAGTGGCATTCTTTAAAATGCCTTCAAATCAATAACCACCATAGGACAAAAAGACGATGAAGATATGCTTCCCGAATTTTTCATTGTCGTCTTTGGGAAGGGCAAAGAGGTCGATGACAAATCCATTTGGTAGAGAGATATTCTTGTATATGTCGATATCGCATTTTCCATGACGGAGGCACATCTTCTTCCTCTACTTGTTAAGGATTATGAGAGGATGATCGACCCCTTGATGATTGTTGGGACTTAGCAAATGAGGCCCTCTTTGTTCTTGCCTTAGTTGGAGACTTAGTGGATTTGGAAGTTCTGTTTTCTTCGATTGATCCTTTCCGGTAGGCTCGTTCCCGGAGGCGAAGCTTTCCCTTTCCCTTTTCCTTTGGGTTCGAGGCTCTTTCCTCTTCTTTGAAGGACCCTTGGCGGGTTCTTTGGTGGGTTCCTTGAAGGAGACCTCTTTCCTTGGACCCTTGGTTTCCTTTCTTCCCTTCGATGGTGATTGTTCGTCAGCAATCTCACCCTGAACACCTCGAATTGATTTATCAATACCATAACAAAGGTGAGTAGAGCGAGTCTTGACCCTTACTGGCCGACCAGAGGAAGGGGATGTTTGTTCTGGTTGACGAGGAGGAGGAGGAGGAGACCATGATTTTGTTTCTTCCTCACTGGAATCGAAGCGAAATAGCTTGGGATTTGGATTTCAAGGCCATTTGAGGGTTTAGAAGGAAGGATTTGGTCGAAAATGGGAGATTCAGAGAGTGGGTGACGAGAGAGAGAGCAAAACCTAGAGGTTTAGGTCGAGGTTTGAAGAACATGAATAGTGTATGCATATATATAGGCGATGGCAAACCTCGAGGTTTCACGCCAAACCTTGAGGTTTGAAAAAAAAAACTAACCCGGACGTCATAGGTGTTACGTGAACCTTTGACTCATCAACATGAAAACCTCGAGGTTTGTTTCAAAACCTCGAGGTTTTACTTGTCTTTCGGATTAATCATCTTTACGTCTCGTTCAAAACTCGAGGTTTCATTTCTCCGAAGCTTTACGTCCTGGCGATGCACCACGAAACCTCGAGGTTTCGCTTTTTGGCAGCAAGACACGATTGACCATGGTCTACCAAACCTCGAGGTTTTCTCAAAACCTCGAGGTTTTGCTCCTCGACAAAACCACGATAAACCATGTTTTATCAAACCTCGAGGTTTTCTCCAAAACCTTCGGTTTTGCTCCTTGACAAAAAACCACGTTACTTAATGTCCTGCATAAAACACATCTAGACACTCCGACGCTTAAGTCAGTGACTTTTAATCATCAAAACCACAATTTATCACTAATTTGAGCAAGAATTACTTACAACTCGTTGGGATTTACCATTCCCAATTCTCTTCTAATAAAGTTGAATGATTCCTTGGCCAAAGGTTTGGTGAAGATATCAGCAAGTTGAAGATGAGTTGGGATGAACATGACTTTGACATCTCTCTTCTGAACATGATCCCTTATGAAATGATGCCTCACATCAATATGCTTAGTCCGAGTATGTTGCACTGGATTCTTGGCTAAGTTTATTGTGCTTGTATTGTCACATAATATAGGGATCTTCTTCAGGTTGATTCCTAGATCGATAGTTGTTTGTTTGAGCCATAAGACTTGAGCACAACAACTTGAGGCGCCACATACTCGGCTTCGGTTGATGATACGACCACACTTGGTTTGCTTCTTGCTGAACCAAGACACAAGTGAACCTCCAAGAAACTCACATTGGCCACTTGTACTCTTCCTATCAGTCTTGTACCCAGCATGGTCTGAATCTAAATATGCAACTAAATGTTCAGGTTGACCTTTAGGAAACCACAATCCAAGTGTCTTTGTGTTAGCAAGATATCTGAATATTCTCTTCACTTGCTCAGTATGTGACTCCTTAGGAGCAGATTGAAATCTTGCACACATTTCAACACTGAATTGGATGTCCGGGCGACTTGCGGTCAGGTAGAGTAATGATCCAATCATTCCTCTATATTTTGTGATGTTGAAGTTCGTGCCTTCCTCATCAAGATCTAATGAAGCGGTTGAACTCATAGGAGTATCGGCCCATTACAATGATCCATCCCAAACTTCTTCACAGATCATTGAGATATTTGGTTTGAGATATGAAGATTCCATCCTTCTTTTGCTTAATTTGCAGGCCAAGAAAGTAATTGAGCTCTCCCATCATGGACATCTCAAATTCTCCCTCGCATATTCTTAGCAAACTCTTCACACAAGGCATCATTAGAGACACCAAATATAATATCATCAACATATATTTGAACAATTAAGATTTCATTAAGCTTATTACTCTTTATGAAGAGAGTTGTATCTGCTTTTCCTCTAATAAAACCTTGATCAAGAAGGAATTTGCTTAATCACTCATACCAAGCTCTAGGAGCTTGTTTAAGACCATATAGGGTCTTCTTAAGACGGTACACATGATCTGGATGATGAACATTTTCAAAACCATACGGTTGTTCTACATAAACTTCCTATTGAATAAAACCATTCAGAAAAGCACTTTTCACATCCATTTGATAGAGTTTAAAGTTTTTCACACAGGAAAGGCAAGAAGAACTCTTATGGCTTCCAATCTTGCCACTGGAGCATAAGTTTCTTCGTAATCAATTCCTTCTTCTTGATTATAGCCTTTGGCAACCAGTCTTGCCTTGTTACAGACAATGATTGCAGACTCATCTCGTTTGTTTTTGAATACCCATTTAGTGTCAATGACCGGATGGTCCTTAGGCCTAGGTACCAAGTCCCAAACTTGATTTCTATCAAATTGATGTAACTCCTCTTGCATTGCTATCACCCAATCATTGTCTGAAAGGGCTTCATCAATCTTTGAGGGTTCAATATGTGATATAAAAGCTGTAAAGGTTACTTCATTTAAAGTGCTATTTCGGTTCTTACTCCTTGATTAACATCACCTATAACTTGGTCTAAAGGATGATTTCTAATAAATTTCCAAGCTCTAGGTTGAGTCTGATCAGGATTTTCGATATTGTTTTGAGGATCAATCTCAAAAACATTTTCAGGATTCTCAATAGAAGCAGGAGTAGTTTTCGGAAAGAATTGATTTTTGAAGACACTTCCTTCATCATCATCATCCATAGTTTTATCAGACTTGGATTCACAGAAAACAACATGCATAGATTCTTCAATAATACGAGTACGAGTATTAAAGATTCTATAAGCTTTACTCCTATTTGAATAACCCGAAATATACCTTCATCTGCTTTGGGATCAAACTTTCCCAAGTTATCCTTACCATTGTTATGGATGAAACACTTACATCCAAACACATGCGGATGAGCTAGATTGGGTTTTCTTCCTTTGTACGGCTTATAGGGAGTCTTGTCTAACTTCTTCCCAGAGGTATGCCCAATTTGAGATGTAGCACACGGTGCTCATTGCATTAGCCCAAAACACTTGAGAGTTGTTGTTCTCATTCAGCATGACCCTTGCCATCTTAGTGAGAACTCGATTCTTTCTTTCCACAACACCATTTTGTTGGGGAGTTCTTGGGGCTGAGAAGTTGTGGTCTTTTCCCATGTCACAAAACTCAACAAATGCATTGTTTTTGAATTCTCCTCCATGATCGGTTCGATTCCCGAAATAGAGAATCCTTTCTCGTTTTGGACCTTCTTGGCAAAAACAACAAACCGATCAAATGTTTCATCTTTAGAGGATAAAAATATAGTCCATGCAAATCTTGAGAAATCATTAACTATGACCAAAGTATAAAGATTGCCTCCAAGGCTTTTCACTCTAGCTGGTCCAACTAGATCCATATGAAGCGATTGAAAAGGTCTATTAGTTGAAATCTCGTTTTTAGATTTGAATGATGATTTGGTTTGTTTCCCTTTTTGACAAGCATCACAAACATGTTATTTTTAAAGTGTAGTTTAGGAACAACAATCACCAGATCCTTTTTAAGCAATCATGTCAAGTTGAATCATATTGACATGAGCTAATCGCTTGTGCCAAAGCCAACTCTCATCCAAGTTACTTGACAAAACATTTTTCGAAACAACCATTACTAGAGAGACTAAGTGTATAACAATTGCCATCTCTAGGGGCTCTAAATAAGGCTTTTGATTTTATGTTTTCTAAAGGGAGTATATCCTTACTCACAATCAAGCACTCCTCGAATCGAAGATAACTAAGTTACCTTTATCGGTGCTTTGGCTTACACGAGGAGATTGTGGCAAAGTCCTTCGACTAGGTAGACATCTTTGATTAGTGGTCCTTCATTGTTGCCAATTTCACCAACTCCAAAGAATCTTTCCGATTGATTTCCACCAAAGGTCACCTTGCCACCATCCTTAGGCTTGATTGAGGCAAATTTGGATTGATCCCCCGGTCATGTGCCTAGAGCATCCACTCAATGTACCATTTGTTGGATTTTGATGCTCTTAGGGAAACCTCGCAAGACACGGACAAATCGAGGCCTTAGGTACCCATCTTTTCTTGGGTCCTTTGGGGTTAGTTTGTGTCTTAGGAATCTTGTAAGATCCCTTTGGCACCCATTGATAATTTCCTATGGGTTTACTCTTTCTTTCCTTCTTATGAAAGCAGGAAGAAGTAGTATGACCCTTTATGTTGCAGTAATTACAGTGTGCAAACGGGTTTGAAGAATGGACTGATTTTGTAAAATAGTTCATATAGGATTTTTCACCAGACTTCTTTCTTCCTTTCTTTTTATCAAAATTAGGTTTGTAACCAACTCCTGATCTGTCATTTATAAATCTTTGTTGTTTCAAAATGACATTGAGCATTTCACTTCCTCTAGTGAATTTCTCAAGTGCCTTTGTAAGATATGAATTCTTTTTCTTCAAATCGACAATCTTCACAAGCAATATTTTCTCAAGAGGAAAACTTTTCAACTTGAAATTCAAGAGTAAGATTTCTGTTTTTCAATTTGAAATATTTTTCAGCAAGTTTTTCAAACTCGGATTGCACACCATATATTC
This sequence comes from Acacia acuminata, assembly GCA_019022655.1. Taxonomy (NCBI): domain Eukaryota; kingdom Viridiplantae; phylum Streptophyta; class Magnoliopsida; order Fabales; family Fabaceae; genus Acacia; species Acacia acuminata. Next base: position 1,684,571 of record JAFJYI010000028.1, on the reverse strand, counting down.
AAAGAAATAACTCATCATAAGGTGGTTTGCAATCATATACCTCTTCGAAGTTGATACGTTGTTCTTCTTCTTCGGCAACTAAGCATACGTTTGCTTTTTCTTCCTCTTCCTCATCATCTTCATCGATGAACTATCTCCCCAAGTACCAGAGACATATGCCTTCTTTTTGAATCTGTTGAATCTCTTCTTTTCTTCGTCTTTGTTCTTCAGATTGAGGCATTCTGATTTGATGTGGCCAGGTTTTTCACACTCGTAGCAAATGATTGGCTTCTTTTCCTCATAGCTGGAGCTACCCTTGTGAAACTTCTTGAAACCTTGGTCCTTCTTGTAGAATTTCTTGAATCTCCCTGACCATCATACCAATCTCCTCATCTTCGTCTGGATCTTCATCATCATCTGATTCCTTAGTTTCTTTGATTGAAGCTCCATCAGGTAGAATGCCTTCCATTGGATCCTTCTCGAGATGTTAAGCTCTTTAGAGAAGACCTTGCTTTGATACCAAATGAAAGTGGAGCTATATACCCAAGAGGGGGGTGAATTGGGTATTTTAAAAACTTTAGTAAATTGCTCTGTTTTTAGACAGCAAAAACAGAGATGAACAGAGTAAAGGGAAGAACAGCTGAACACAGAGATTTATACTGGTTCGGTCTTAACAACTTGACCTACATCCAGTCCCCAGACTCTCCGGGATTTTCACTATCACAAAGATTACACACTCTCGTACTTAAAGAGTAGTTCTCTCTAGAACTCACTCCCCCTTACAAGTTGTAATCAATGAACTCCCAAATCACCAAGTCCCCTTGACTTGTGATTCTTTTCAATAAATGAATTACAGATAAAAAATCTCTCTAAGAGTGGATAATAATAAACACCGAAGCTTATAATGTCAAAAGACAAAATACAAGTGAAAACAAAAGGTAGTTGAAGAACTTGAATGCTTGTTCGTTTTCGAGATGTAGTAGTTGATGAGAAGAAATGAATGCAACTCTATTTATAGCTAGATAGCATTAATAGACCGTTGCATTGATAATAAGACCGTTGAAGATGATCTGCAGAAGTTGTGAGTTGCTTAGGTCTTCTTCTCTCTCTAAAACTCACTTAATCCAGCTGGCTGGATGGTCAGAGTTGACTCTCTGCAAATCAATCCGTTGGAGAAGATGTTGCTAGATGTAGAAATCGTTCTTTAATGCTTTGCAACCGTGTGCAGATGGATTAACCAAAAGGATGCAAGTTTCGGGTCGAGCATTTAATGTTCGACATCACTTTTGCTTTTGCTTTAAACCTTCAACAAACCTTCCTTAATCAATTCGAAACTCACTAAAAAGATGGTTAAACATATCTAGTACCAATAGAGATTAATCATGGAAAGCATTGAGATCAAACACGAAGGCATAGCAAAATCGCAAAACCTCAAACCTGGAGGTTTATCATAAAACCTGGAGGTTTCTCATGATGCAATCACCAAGGTTTCTCGGGCTTACTCCAAACCTCGAGGTTTTCTCAGAAACCTCGAGGTTTTCTCAGAAACCTCGAGGTTTCACATCGTGTGTGAAACCCAGCAGAGACATGATGAAAGCAAACCTGGAGGTTTCTCAAGGAACCTCGAGGTTTTAGAATGAGTGAAAGTTCATTTGCTCTCTGAACTCACAAACCTCGAGGTTTGTAACAATACTCGAGGTTTTGCCCAAATGACAAAGTTCTTTGTTTTGACCCAAAACACAAACCTGGAGGTTTCTATGGAAACCTCGAGGTTTTCAAACACACTGAAAACCATTAGCTCTCTGGAAGCCAGAAACCTGGAGGTTTCTATCAATACTCGAGGTTTTACATTTAATTTCAAATTTTCAGTTTGGCGCCAAGGCATAACCTCGAGGTTTTGTTGTAAACCTCGAGGTTTCACAACTTGGTGTGAAACCGGGTTTTCTCTGGAAGTTCAAAACCTCGAGGTTTCTTAATAAACCTCGAGGTTTCTTAATAAACCTCGAGGTTTCACATAATTTTGTGAAACCCAAGTTTTGCAATTTTAAACATAGAACCTCGATGCTTCCTTTGTAAGGCCAAACCTCGAGGTTTATGAGAAAACCTCGAGGTTTGCTCTCACTCGGGGTTTTCCAACTTTTGAGAGCAAATCCTCATTCTTTGTTCACAATTGTTGGCAATCATCAAAATCTTTTAACCGATAAACCGATATATAATCTAATAATATATATATATATATATATCACATTACTTGGCTCGCATTTTCCTTCCGAACTCGCTATGGAGGGTGAGACGTACTAACGGCCTTGAGGAGGGTGACGGGGAAAGAAAGCAAAAAGAAGTAAAATTTATTTTATTCGAGAACCAATTTTTTAAAATGGATATTGTAACATCCCAATTTTCGTAAACATTTTCATTGCGTTTTGATCGAAGTTGAACATCGGAAGTAATTTTAGATTGAAAAGTAACTGATAAACATCCACTATAATGTATGTGTTAGCTTCCACAGTGATACAAAAATTTTCAAACGTCTACATTGTAAAGTACATATCAAAGTAAACTTTCCTTCAGCCAGCCCCTACACCTGCTGCTTACCCTTGTCTTCGATCATGTTCACTCCGGATCCTGAAGCTATGGTAAGAGCTGAGGTTCAATGCCCATTGAACCTCAGGTAACGGTTAACCTCATGTTTATGTAATAGTTATGTATGACAGATATTCATGATACACCAGCAATATTCACATATGAAAAATAATAACAGAACACAGCCACTGCATATGTATGTTATTATAGTCTGCACTATTCACCAGTGCCACGATGTACGATCGTGTCCTCAGCGCTAGGAAAACTCAACGGCGTTATCAATATCATAACCCGTGTACAGCTTTATATGTATGCTCAATAACTTTTTAAAACAGAGTCTCAATCTATGAATACAACTATCACATATAGGTATACAATAAACATCAGAGTTAGTGTTACAGTACGCGTCCATACCTTCGTCGGTGTTGTCGGTACGTTGACGGTCGGACGGTGATCACGCGTATCCTATAATGGTATTATCGTATTTATTAATTTATAAATAATATCCTAAGAGATATTTTGGCCACTAATGACTATTTTGCCCTTACAACATTTATTTTTCACTTTATTCCTTCAAAATTCGTAGAACAACGCTGGTACCAATCTGGGCATCATTTTGTCTAACTTTGAAAAATCATAATTAATTCTAGAAAAATTGAAATGAGGATCCGTAAGATTCATTGGAATCCTTAGGATATCTATTTTCAATTAAAAATAATCACCTTTTCCCAGATTACACGAATCACTCCCAGGTTTTAAGTTTTGAACCTCTGCCCAGAATTTTCCCAGAAATTCGTAGCCTAACTTTGAGGATTTTTATCTCTCTTTACAAAAATCATTTTGACATGTTCTTGACATATTTAAAAATATATATATGTCTATTTCAACCATGAATTTTCCCAGAATTTTGTGACTATATTTTCAATATGAAAGTTTGGCATGTTCATCACGATTCCAGAATTTTCAAAACCGATGAAATTTCGTCGAACTTCGTTACTTTGATGATTTTCTTTCAGAAATTCTGCTATATAGCTTCCCTCATCATTTTTTCGAAATAAAGCTAATTTTGACCATAAAAACATGTAAATAAAATTATTCTAGCATATTTAAGATCTAAGCCACTTCTATCTAAGAATTTAAGAACTAAAACTTAAAGAACTTAAAGCTAGAGCTAGAGAACTTACCAAGAACTTTTGCTCCTTCTTCTCCAAGACTCTCACTCTCACTTTCTCTCTATATTTCAGATGTTGTTGCTTTGTGAATTGGTGAGGATTTATGAATGCACTACCTCCCTATTTATAGCAAATTTTGAGGTTAACTACCTAACAACTTTTATTCATTCTTAACCCTTGGATCTAAACTTAGTAAAGAAGTTTTAATCTCATCCATCCATGTGATTAGAAGACCCTAACTTAATCTCTAATTTTTGCTTTTTGAGAATTAATTTACTTTAATGAAATCTATTTTTGGTTGCTTGATCAATTACCAATACTTTTAAATTCTGAGTATGCTTTTTGATTAGTAGTTAGATATCCAGATTTATGGTCTAATGAGATTCCCCTGGTTGTACTAAGCTTATTCTTCAACATTTGCAAAAATAGCCTTTACTAGGCTTACTTTCGAGGTTAAATTATGTGGGTTCAAGATAAGTCCTTATATTTTCTCCGGGTTCCTACTTCTTCACAACTTTTTAAATTTGTATAAATTCTCACTTTATTTGTTGTTTTGAGTTTTTACTGTGTACATCAGATATTTACTGGATTTCAAACCATTATCAAATTTGCTTTAATTAATTTCTCTCTCTCTCTCTCATTGGTTAAGCTTAGGTCACAAGGATTAAGCTTTATCATAACTAATTAGAGCCTTTAGATAAGCTTTATGAGGTTAAATCTTGGCCCTTAGATCATAGTTGAAATTGTTGACTTTTCAAAGCTTGATTAACATTTGATTAACACCTTAATCAAAAGCTTAATTATCTTTTGATTGTTGCATTATTGGTTCATGGAGTGATTTATGATTGTTAACAATTCATTAGTGCCAATCCTAATCCCTTATTGGTTCTTGACTTTTAATTAGCCTAATACACCTCTAATTAATGACTATTAATATTAATTGTTAAAGAATTACCTAAATATTCCATTAGTGTAATTTTAATTGCTCATTAATTATTAACAATTGTCCCTTAATTGTTCAAGTGTTTTGATAATTCTTTATGGCCTTCTATGAAATAAATATGAACTAAATATTAATTATAGGGTATTAGAAAATTTAGTCTCTTAACAAATTATGAAAATTGGTGTTTATGGTCCTTTAATTAATTATGAAGACCTGCACAATTTATTTAATTTAGTGAATGTTTAGTTGGTAATTAATTGCCATTGATTTCTCTAAATTTATTTAGGTATTTTCATAACACTTTCTTGCTCTTTTAAATTCTACATGAACCATATGGTATTTACTATATTTTATGGTATTTTATGATGCCTAACAAAATTTATTAAACCATTGGTTATCCTAATCCTAAGGAAAAATTCCCTAGAAATTAGAATAAACACATCTACAAATTTGAGACCACATATTTACCTATTTTCAATAGGTATTATTTGTCAAAATATGACATTTATAATAAGTGAGATTTTTAGGGTATTACAGATATACTAGAAAAAGTAGCTCGAAAAATCTTTCTTTACAGAATTTATTGCTCAAAATACTTCAGGCCTAGGTTCTTAAGTAGGTATGGCTCTCTGCTTCAATGGTATTCGTTATATCTCCTATTTTATACATAATTAAAAATATGTTTCTTACGTATGAAAAGAAAAGTTGTACCCACTAAAAATATACTATTGTAATTGGCTCCTTAAACAAATATTTTACAGGAAAAAAAAGAAAAAAGAAAATACCACTTAAATTTAAAAATCTCAAATCAATGATTTCCTATTAAAATGAGTTGTTAATTGATATATAAGTGTAGGGAAACAAAAATAATTTGAGATGTTAAAGTTAAGTGGTATTTTTTTTCAACATTTTATAATCTTTAAATAATAATTTTAGGAAAAATTGTATTTAAGTCCCGCACAAGAGAAAATACAATAAAATGGTTCCTTAAAATCTTAAAATTACATTTAAGTCCCGTATGACTTTTTTGCAATAAATTGCAATTGTCATATGCCTACGGACTTGTCAGTAGATGCCAAGAGTAGCGCACATGTCCTTGTGAATAGAAGCTTATCAACTTGTCAGTGTAATGTCGATATACTTGTCAGTAGACGCCTATGAACTTGTCAGTGTAGCGCCCATGGACTTGTCAATAGACTCTCATGGACTTGTCAATGGACGTCCATGGGCTTGTTAGCAGAATTGAAATTTATTACAAAAAAGTCTCATAGACTAATGCAATTTTGAGATTTTAAGAGACTATTTTATTGTATTTTCTTGTACCCGGGACCAAAATGCAATTTTCCCTAAATTTTACTATGAGTAACTCTTCAGCATTATTCTTTTGATGTTAAAAGTTTGGAATTAAATGTTACTCTTCCGATCCTAAATATATGACATAGTTTGCAGCATATATAGTACAATTTTCCATAAACTTTGATTTTCTATCTTCTGCTTTTCTTAAAAGTAAAAGGAAGGGCCGCGGAAAATGCGGTAGGATTTCCAACGGTGGTGATGCGTTTGTGGAATGAGGGGTGACTAGGATGGGATGCTGACGTCATTTCCATGAAACTAAAATTCACAATAGCTTGTTAGCAACATTTTTGCAAATCAAGACAAAATTTTATTCACATACTTATCCCATAGTATATTAAATTATGATTAAAAAAACTTCTTTTAAAGACTCTAATTATATCATTCCAAACTAACACTAACTCATTACCACATAATAAAAGGAGAGTTTACATGTTATTGGGTTACAAAATTATGAATTAAATATGAAATTAGAAGGCTTGTTTTCATTTAATTTGTAGGATTTTTTTCTGTTTTTAAATTTAAAATTTTAATTGTGCGATGATTTCTGGTCTAACAAATCTGGAACTAAACGGTTGTTGAAAAGGGGTAAATTTTGCAATAAAGGTTTTGTTTGTTTGTGATTATTTATGAGATATTAAAGCTCAAACTAATTAGAAAATTGATTTCATGACTTTGCTTGTTTATACTTTATATTTGTAGAAATTTTGTGATATGAAATATTAGTATTTTCTTGTTAGTACAAGAAATTAGACTATTTAATTTTATTTTAGAGTTATTTAACAATTTTATAATTTCATTTTATATAATATTATTCTTATTTAACTATTATGTCACTAGTTCACTGTTTTGTCAAAATATTGGTTCTGAAAAAAGCATGACTTTTTTTTTTTTTTTTTGACCCAACTCATGAGCCACTTACTTTATCTAGTTTGATATCCAACTTTTAAAACACTGGTTAGAGGAGTGCTTGGTAAGACTAAAACAAAAACTTGTTCACAGTGAAAAAGGAACAAGATATATAATATTCACCATAAAAATTTATAAGAATTTAATTTAATTTGAAGTACAAACTTGTAGCCAAAAAAATTAAAATTAATTTGAGCAAGCTTATACATAAAAAATATGCGAGTTTAAATGGAGGGATAATTTGGATACTAATAAAATTCATTTAAATAATGAATTTCACATACTCATTTGTTTACCTGAGTTTGGAGAGATTCACTAGGGATATAAACAGAACATTCAAACACTATATATTGTATATATCATCAAACACTATTTAAGTATCCATACAAGCAAAAGAAAGCACCAGTACACCCGTTGACGATTTTATTATCCTAGCCAGAACAAGAAAACAGTGCCATTTAATCTTATTTACTAATAACTGGCATGATCTTTTGAGGTCAAGTTTGCTTCATCCATGTCTACTTTTTGCGCAAGTCTCTGAAGTAGGTTTTATGATCTTCTAGAAATTCGTCCCTGAACATGGTTTCGCCGTTCTTAATTACTAGGAGCTTTCATGGTTTTCCTGGTCTCAGAACCGGAAGATGAAGAGGAAGAACCAAAGCCCAGGACTACGCCGACGATACCAATGGCGGTGGCGGTGACAAGAGCTACACCTGTCACAACACCAAAATTACTCATTCTCTTATTAGTACTTGAGTATACACAAACCCTTCTTTGTTTTGTTATGTTCCTTAAAGGGCTTGATACTGTTGGGTGAGAGTGTGTTTTTGTGTGTGTGTGTATGTGTTTGTAGTGTGCGCGATCTCATGAAAAGCGCGTAGCTTCAAGAGAAAATCCATGTCGGAATCTACATGTGACGTACGTGTCGATCTTCTGTGACAAGCTTTATATTATATATCTCTCCTTTATTGATCTTTCTCGGTCACGAAGGTTCAATCCTCTTTCATTCTGAATTATTATGGATCACGGTGACGATGGGGGTGTGAATATTGGAAGATGGTACATATGGGAAGCTGTGTAGAAATGAGGGACCAAACAGTTTATTGCACCCTCCTTATAGTTTCTTCACATTGAAGGCTTTATGTATCACATTGTGGGCACCTTTCAACTAGAACCTGCATTTAGTTCCAACGGTTTAACGTTTGGACAATGACCTGAACAAGATTTTGTCTGGTACAATAGCATATATCTGACTCAATTTTGACACATTAGTCTAAATAAAATTAAAATCAACCAGGTTACATACTAAATATGGGAAGATGGGTACGAATATAATGATTTCAACAAATTTTAATCCATCATTCTTAAAAAAAAAAAAAAAAAAACAAAACAAAAAAAAACTGTTTTTATTTTTTATTTTTTCAACAGATAAACCCAGAAGCAAGCAAGAAGCCTCACATTATTTCAATTCACAAGCGAGAAAGTGCGACTCAATTAATCTTTCCTCAAAAAAGTAACCACCAACATGATCTTCAAAGTCATCTCTTAAAATGCCATAGTTCCCATACCCACCTGGAATTTTAATTTCTACTATCAGAATTACCAATTCAGTAGCCTCAGATCATTCTTGATCTGGTTTTAGGATTGATACACTTTTTTGAAAAGAGTAAAATCTGGAGAAATTTACAGAGGCGTCAATTAACTGATCGGCTTCACTTTAAATTTTCAGAGTCATTTCATCAAACACCAACCATACACATAAGCAGCAAAATCAACATAAACACAAGTAAACAAGAAATTGAAGAAAACTCCAAGTGATAAAACAGAACAGGCCAGTACAGAGAAATTGTGAGATTCAATCTCACTTACATGTGGATCTACTCGATTTTCAACTCTATTTGTTGCGCAAGTCGCGAAAAATAGCCTCTAGGGTTACCTTCAAAGGCGGATCTGTACATGGTTTGGCCATTTCCACCGGGAGCTTTCGTAATCTTTCCGCCAATAGAAACACCACCACTACCGGATCTACAGCAGCGTATAACTGCATAGACGAGAACAAGAGCCACACCTCCGATAACTAAATGCCTAACCTCAACATTTTCTTGTGCCGCACCATTCACATCTACTAACAAATCCGTACTAGTCGCACATAAATTTCTAGCTCTCTCGTACCAGTTCGTGCTATTGGCTCTCTCTAACAAAATTTTTGAGCTCTCAGACCAATTCACGCTTTTGGTTCTCCCTAACAAATCTTTAGCGCTCTCAGACCAATTCAGGCTTTTGGCGCTCTCCAGCAAATCTTTCACGCTCTCAGACCAGTTCATGCTTTTGGTTCTCTCGAACCAGTTTTTGGTGCCCTCGAAGCAGTTCATTTTCCTACTCCCACGCAAGGAACCTGTCGTTCTTAAAAATGCTTTGCAGCGATGGATGGGAGTCACAGTAACAGTAGTGAGGTCGTGGGCGATGACGCTGCTTTATGCTTCATGAGCCCATCGCACAGATCCCATGAGGTGTCGATCTTTTATTGCTAGTGCTAAGTATTTCCTCTCTCTGTCTCCTTTTTTTCAAACTTCTTTGTGACAGTATTTTAATATCGGAATAATAAAAATAAAACCAAATCCAGCAACTTGGCGAATCTTTTCATTCTTTTCCTACACGCTCATAATGAACGATATATATATTTTTTTTTAATCAACCTAGACCTAGAGTATTTTTAAGTTATTTTAGAGTTGCTCCTAATATTTATCGGGTCAGGAGCATAAAGATTAAAGCTCTCCTAATAAATACGTTGTCTGATATTAAAATTTGGATTCTCCTTCGTACGGGTGAAATCGCTTACAATTTCAATTAATAGCTTGTTTTCGCCATTTACTATTGGATTATACACTACTTTACGGTTCTCTTTTTTATGGACAAAAAGGGTTATATTATATGGAAAATCATAGTGAGATCCCAATGTACGGAAATAATAATAAAAAAGTCTTATACCAAATTCTTGTCACAAAAAAGTCCTTAGATTAGTCTCTACTATTTAACAAACTCATAAGTATTGTAAAGTGTTACGGGTTGTTATGAATACCGTAAAGAATTACAATTATAAATTATAAATTCTGCTGCAAATAGTGAAGAACAAAAATTTTAGTTTTTCCTACTCATGATTTTGCGCTTGAACGTCAAGCAGCACCCAAATTAAACCAATAGGCTTGAATTCTCTTTTCTTTCAGAGTCAAAGGGATGTAATTGGCGATATGGTTGTGAGAGTGGTGCAGGGTATTTTTAATAATCCTAAAGAAGTCAAGCATGTCAATGGTACCAATATTGCGTTTACACCTATAGTGGACGTGCCTTGGTCTTTTCGTGATTTTCGACCTATCAATTTGTGTAATGTTGTTTACATGCTGGTGACTAAGGTGTTGGCTAATTGTCTGAAACATATTATGTGGAAAGTGGTGTCTCCTAATCGGGGCAGTTTTGTTGCTGGCTGGTAGAGCTCAAATAATATTATCCTAGTAAAAGAAATTATTCATTCTATGAGAACTAAAATGTGGAAGAAAGGTTTCTATTAAGATTGATTTGGAGAAAGTGTGATTGGGGTTTCGATGGTCTTTTGTCCAGGAGTGTTTACGAGACTTGAGTGACCCAACGATATTTGGAGTTGGCTCCCATCCACTTCCCTTCCCATCCTCTTTCTATCCTCTTCTTCATCTCAACCGTTAGATTGAAAGATTAACGGTTGATTTAATCTTTTATAAAAAATTAATAAAAAATTAAATTATTAATAAAATATTTAAAATAATAGTTTTATGAAAGATTAAATCTGAACGGTTAAGATTTCAATCCAACGGTTGAGATGAAGAAGAGAATGGGAAGGGAAGAGGACCGTAGTCAACCCCACAATATTTATGGACAAAGTGGTAGAACCAGAAACTTATTTTAACCCAGCCCAAAATATAAACATATTGAATTATTTACTAAATAGTAATATCATATAATATTAAAAATACAAATAAATAATAGCCGATAATTATAAATCAAAACAAGATATAAGATAATACTAACATTTTCAATAGGTATCTCAAACAAGAATTTTACTTTCTTTTCACTGCTCCATGAGTACTGAACCAAACATTGTCGTTATAGAGAAGATAAGAGATTAGCTGTGGCCAAATTATTAGTTTGCATAAAATATCATTTAATAAAATATATATATACTAACAAATTTTAGACGGTCACCGTAGTCAACCACAGCCAAGGCCCCAGTTGGCCAGGTCATGGTTCCACCACTGTTTATGGACCTAGTGTGGCATTGTATGTCGTTGGTGGATATGAGAATTCTATGGAATGGTACCAGAGGGTTTTCCTTTTCACCTAAGAGGGGCATCCGACAGGGTGACCCTCTCTCACTGTATTTATTTGTGTTGATTATGGAGAGGTTGGCGCATCTTATTCAGAACGAGATGTAGGAGGGAAATTGGTTGCTTTGTAAGTTAAAAAGAAATGGTACTGCTATTTCCAACTTGTTCTTCGCGGATGATCCAATTCGGTTTGCTGAGGCTTCATCGGACAGGCTGTGATCATAAAGGCGTGTTTGGATGATTTCTGCTGAGTTTCTGGTGAGAAAGTTTGTGACTCTAAATGAAGAACATTTTTCTCACAGAATGTTAATCATATCCGATGTCAGGAGATTAATGATTTTTTGGGATTCTCAGTTACACTGGACTTGGGTAAGTATTTGGGGGTTCCAATTCATCACACTAGGTGTCTAAGAGCACTTATCAACATGTACTTGATAAAATGGATCGTCGGCTAGCTAGGTGGAGTGGAAAATTAATACTCTGTCGATGGCTGCACGTAATACTCTGTGTGCTTTTCTTCAATCTTTGATCCTTAAGCAAGATTGAAAATGCATCTTATTCTTGGGTAATTCATTATTTTCTCTCACGGAATGCAATAACAATGCTAATCAAATTAAACAAGATATATGCTCTATCTCTCATGGAATATCCACAATCAATGCTTCTTCATTTCGAAGTCTGACACCTAAACAAGAATTCTCCATGAAGATAGGCTTATTTAATTCGACTTGCAAAATTTAGAATATAACCCTGCAGCATTAGAAGAAATTAGTTTCGTCAAAAGAGGGACTCAAAATAAATGGACAATAATTATAGCTTGCATAATACATCATGTTTAATTAAGTGTACCGTTATTTTGTTTCACACAACCTATTTTTCCATATATACGGTTTATATATATAAATTTAACAGGCGACCCATAAAAAAAAAAAAAAAAAAAAAACGTGCCATCAATATAAAATGAAATAATTATAACTAACACTTATATATTATCAATATTATTTGAATCTTTATTCCGGCATTTTTTTAAGGTATACTTTTTTAATTTGATATTATACCTAAATAACTTGTCAAATAACAACATCTTTGATCCATTTTGAAAAAGTATATCTCATTGGGTAATTATCATAAAAGACTTGAATAATCAAAAGGGAATACATTATTTGCTGTCACGGAATGCAATAATAATATTAATCAAGCAAGATGCTCCCTCTCATGGAATCCACAACCAATGCTTTTCCATGAAGATAGTTTTATTTCATACGACTCCCAAGTTTAGATCATGTTACCCTGCATTAGAAGAAATAATCAATCAGTAACATCAAATTAAAAGAGAGACCCAAAGATGAATATAATGGACACAAATTATACCTTGCTTACATGCCTAAAACTTCAAGCCATGTCTCTCTAGCTTCTCCTGAGAGATAGTATCAAATCGTTCAACCATATCAGTGGTGAGTAAATTTTTCCAATCACCCACTCGTCCACGTCGGAAGAAAACCTTATTCTCTATCCCTACCCACGAACGTTCAGTTCTATTCACTTCAAGACTGCTCAAATTCTCAAAACTACACAGCTTCAATATGTTACCCACAACATCACCATTTTCTTCCTCTTGAGAAAAGCCATACCCTATAAACTCAGCTAGCTGCTTCAAAGTCCTGACTGGATCACTCTTCAACTCCTCAAATGTCAAGAATAGTACCTTCCACGGACGCTCTAAGCTCTCCTTATAATACCCCAACATGTGGTCCCAAAATGGCCCATAAATGCTCAGTCCTCCACAAAATTCCTCAAAGAAATCCTTGAGTGGAGGGCATTCATGGCTTTCTGGTGTTACATTATTTATAAAATGCCAAAGTGAGATTAGAATGTCCTTAGGGTTTCTACACAAGTACACTATCTTACACCGTGACTGCTTCATGGACTCCGGCAACAAAGTATATGGGATATGTGACGCCAAGATCCTCGGCGATGACGAAGAAGAAAATGAGCTCAGATTCGGCGTATCTTGAAGCATTAGGAGGACTTCCAAGAAAGGAATGAGAACATGGGGGTTCGTAGTGAGGATTGGACTTGTTGTTGGATCATGTGTGTTGCGGTTGATGATGGAAAAAACGAGGGCTTTCAGCCATGTAGCGCCAGATTTCGGTGCGGAGGCGAGGACTATATCAGAGTCACCAGCTTGGAAGTGATTCTGACATTTTAGTATTCCTTGCATTAGCAGCTTGGGAAACCAGAAAACTTGGTATTGGCATAGCTCAGCTTTAAAACTATCCAATTTCATGGGTAAGGTGGCAATTAGATCTTGAAATTCTTGGGATGGGTTTTCATCAGCAGCTTCTTCGTACTTCTCAGGAACAACAGTGAGATCAGTAGAGGCTTTAGAGTTTTCTGCAGCAGCCATGGTAGTGGAGGATGCATATATTAGAGAAAGCAATATAATCCGCTTTATGTAGAATTTCATAGTTTAGGTCCACTTATTTAGTTAATTTCTAGGAGCGGGTCATGGGTTTTCTTGGTGCTTGTAGAGAGTAATAAAAATAGGTAGGAGCGCCATTTTGTACGTATGGATATCACAGAGATGCCGAGATAAATGAATTTCACAATTCAATACTATGCATTTGACAAAACTTTTTGTGGAAATTAAAGGGAAAAAAGCAAGTAAAAGATTAAAAATGATTTTCTTAGAACTTGTAGAGAGTAATGAAAATAGGTAGGAGCGCCATTTTTGAACATACGGATACCACAGAGATACCGAGATACATGAATCTATTCAATGTATCCATGCACTTAGATACATGAATTTCACTATATAATACTGTGTATTTGACAAAAATATTTATGGAAATTAAAGAGAAAAGGCAAGTAAAAGAATAATTATGGGTTTTCTTAGAACCTGTAGAGAGTAATAAAAATAGGTAGGGGCGCCATTTTTGTACATATGGATATCACAAAGATACCGAGATACATGAATCCATTCAATGCATCCATCCATGCACCAAGATACATGAATTTCACTTCAATACTATGTTTTTGAGAAAAATATTTATGGAATTAAAGGAGAAAACGCAAGTAAAAGAAATAAGATACAAGAAAAGAATGCAAAGAATACAATCAAAATCGACCTAAAAATGTAAAACACTAGTATCTAAATGTATTAAAACTAACTAAAATGCATTCTACAAGCTACCATGAGTCCATGATTATGCAAGTGATACTAAGATCTTATTTGATGATGAAATTAATCAACAAGGAATAAGAAGGGTTTGGTTTAGCTAGGATGAAGTGGATCATTTAGAAATTCACATCAAGTTAATTTTCATAACCCAATTCAATTGATTGGACTAAAGGATAAATAATAAAAGATTGGAATTAAAAAGCTTAATTACGTAATTGAAGCATAGGAAATCCTCAAATACAATAGCCTAATACCTATTCAACTAGAGAACTGGTAATGGTATAGGTTTTAAACTATGAATGAAGCTTATGTAATCTGTTAAAACCAATGATAATTAATTAAAATTAATTTTGAAAATTATGTTTCGAATTAGATAAACAACAATTAGACAATTTACCAACTCAACCTAATCTGCAACATACACGCCATATTGACAATTAAGTAAATAGCAAGAACTCGATTATCAGTCCAATTGATATAAAAGCAATTATTTATAAACATAAATCCCAGGAATAAATTTCTCAACACAAATTCAATCCAATCAAATACTAGATTGTCCACAAATAATACAACTTCTAATTACTGAAAACTAAATCATCTTAAGCTCCTGAACTAAAAGGAGGAATGAAAATGGCCATTCACGACCACAATCGACGTTGGAATTTAATTAACTCCTCCAAAAATATAACATCATTATCAATTTCTTCATCAATAACATGTCCATCTTGATCTGGGTGATCAAGTTGAGTGGTAGTAATATTTGAAAGAGAAACAAACATATATCGATCCAAAAAGCTAACCAAGTCATTACCTAAAGATGATGATGGGTTGACATGATCATCGGGGTCAGCGGTATTGGAGAGTTCAGGATCCATGGCAATATGGAACAAGACGATATATTTGGAACACTCAATAGAGATTTAGAACCAACAATAAAATAATTTCGTATATACGCCACAGAATGTGTTGTTTATATATACTTGTAGAAAGTAACGGAAATGCTCAACAAGGGCATATATAGAGTTCGAATTCGAACGACGAATTGCCCAACAATGAGAGATCAGCTGTTTTTGTTAGTTTAAGTAACTTCTCAGAAAGAAACGGAAATAGATAGAGAGGAATTTTTGTATATATGGATCCCACATGAGATATGGAAATAATGATTGATCAAGAGTTTTGAATATTTTGGATATTTATCATTATTACGGAATATTTCATTTTAATTTTGATTGATTTTGATATTTTTTAATTAATTGTTATTTGCATTTAATTTTGGGTTTATAGAATGTTCTCTCATTAATTTCTACGATTAGGTTGAGACTTATAAATAGCAATACAACTCATTTGTTGTTGATAAGAAAGGGAAGCATCCCCTAAAGCTCATTGAAAATCAAGAACATTCTATGTTTGGAGAAAATGCGGGAAAAGAATGGCATCTGAAGTTCAAAGAAAGAAAAACGAGACCAGAATTGAACAATACATGGATGGAAAAACCTAATTTAAGAGTTGCCAAAAAAATAATAATAATAATAAAGGAAGGAGTGTTACAACTCATTTGTTGTGTACACCTCATAATTTGAATAAACATGTTATTGAGTTTCCTTCTCCTATGAGATTTCTCTCATTCCTATATTCATCCGGTTTCCGTCCTTCTTGGTGTTCTTTGTCTCTCTAGTCTCTCTTTTCCCTTTCCCCTTCCCCGTCCTATATCACAAAAGCACGAAGCTATGTACACGAATCTCAGTATTCTATGTATTTGACAAAAATATATATGAGTATTAAGAAAAAGGAGCAAGTAAAGAATAAATAAGATCCAAAGAAGATCATCTTAATAAAGTTGTTGTATCAAAAAGGGCGTAAAGCATGCATATTCATGTATACTTTTTGACTCTCTTTTTTATATTTTTCAAATTATCTCATTTTTCTATTAATAAAACATTTAAGATAATTTAATGCTATCTATTATAAAGCATATTCATGTATCAATTTTTATGTATGGCCAACCATTGTTGTCAAACTCGCAAGTTGACTCTCCGAGTTTACCGTTTTAATGCTTCTAGCTTACAAAACAAGTCGAGTTAGTGGTAAACTCGTGGTAGTTGTAAACTCAACTAAACTCACGAGTTTATATATCGAGTTTAGCATTTTTACGTTTCTAGCTTACAAAATCGTGTTAATTTACTCTTAAATTAATGTTAACTTTTTTTATTTGATCATGCTCAGCGGCTTTATGTAGAAGTTTTATAGATTTTTTTATTAAATATGATAAATGATGAATGTTGATATATTTAATTTCAATTATTTGGATTTAAAATATATTTAAATCAAATTGTTGTCATTTTTTTATTTTAATTATTTAATTATACACTTGTAATACCTATTTAATAATAAAAGTAAACTCTTATGAGTTTATGATTCAAGTTCATGATATGAGTTTACGTGATCGTCAAGAGTTTACTTAAACTTGTGAGTTTGACAACCTTGTGGTCAACGTATCTGCGAAAATAATTTTTAATATTCACATGTAGCGCATCCCACCAACATTCCTAACAAATTCCTATTTTTATTATATATTTTCATATTTTATTTGGGGTTTTTGTCAAAATAATTGAGCTTAAAATGTATTCTTTGTGATAAATTGTGATTAAAGTTGTTTGCATGAAATTAAGGTTAAAAGAGACAAAAATGTCATATATTTCATTATTTACCTTGACTGATTTTTGGAATAGAAGTTATTATATTTTGAGTTTATTTTCTTTACAGATCAGTTTAGGAAAAATGAAAATGACTCGAAATTTTTAGAAACCGCAAATCAATGAAGAATGAGACCAGAGACATTTACATAAAAGGCCCAACATTTTTGAATAATAATGTTATCCCACAAAGGTTTTAAATGTTCAATTTAGTCCCTCCATAAACTTTCAAATATTTCCTTTTTTTTTTTTTTTTTCCGTTTTTTTTTTTGCTCCGAAAAACTTTCAAATATTTCCAAAACCATGTTTTGATCAACCGGCTGAAAGAGAGAGGAGCCGCAAGCTTCTTCACCAACAATCAACCTTGTTATCACCGACCTCACCTCTACCACTGCTGGTCATCATCGTCCTCCACATGAACGTCGGTCGACCTTAGTACACTACCAAAAAAATCTTGTTTTGCAATGAACAAAATCTGTTGCAAAACAGGGATTTTTCGTCAAAAATGGTTTGTGACATATTTACGTCCATCGCAAAAAATGGCGTTGCAAACCATTTTTTGCGACGAAAAATCAAATTTCTCACAAATTTGTGATAGAAAACATTTTCCTTTTCCGTCACAAGTTGGGAAATTTATGACGGAAAATAAATTCCATCACAAAATTCATTTTATTAAAAAAACATAAAAAAATATAAAAAATTATGAAATAAAAAAAACTTGTATATCATAAAAATATATGGTAACAATCATAAGAGTTTACATAGAGAAAAAAAATATAAATAATAATGTTGCGAATGAAATGAACCAAAAAAAAAAAAGTCTAAACATCACCAGTATGGTCATCATCACTAGGAGCCGACCCTGTACACTTGTCCTTAATTAGGGATTGGAGCAGAAGCTGCATCTGCTTTATCATCTCCTGTGTCTGATGTAGCTCAACTGCTTGCTGATTCAAAAATGTACGTTCCATATATACTCCCTATGATCCCATATAGTTATTAGTTAGTTATGACTATTTTACCAAAATAAAAGGTAGTTATATCACTACAAAAAAACGGGTCATTAGTAGCGGTTAAAATCGCACATTTGTAGCGGTTTTGGCCGCGACAAATGTTATTTGTCACGGTTACGAAAACCGCTACAAAATCGACCGAAACAAAGCAATTTGTAGCGGTTAAAAAAAACCGCTACTACAACAACATAAACCGCTATTGTAACTGTTGCGGTTTTAGTCGACCGCCACTATATAAGGCCAAACTGAGAGCTTATTTGCACAATAGTCGCGGTATAAAAACCGCGACAAAATGAATAAATTTTGTCGCGGTTATCTATCCGTTACTAAATATTAGAAAATATCTGGCAAAAAAAATTTACCGCCAAAATATTTGTAGCGGTCAGAAACCGCTACAAATAATTCCGGCCATATTTTTTAAAAAAAGTTTTGCCGCTATTTTTATTTTTATATTTGTAGCGGTTAACAAACCGCTACAACAATTGACGTTATTTGTTTGAAAACATGTTCTGGAGCCTCGATATTTTGTTGTTTGTAGCGGTTATATAACCGCTACAAATGGATGAAATTGAAAAAATAATAATATTTTTAACCATTCTTATTAATCATTTATATTTTTATTAAAAATAAATGGTATTAAAATATGATATTCAATTGTACAAGATTACTATAGATATGTAAAACAAAAAAAATATATGAGTATAATAAGAAATATTTATGAGTTCATTAATATAAAACGAATTATAGAAAAAAAGTGGGAAAGTAGATCGAAGAATAAGTATGTGAAAGTAGGGAAAAAAGTTAAAAATCTGACAAAATCCACCCGTAAAATAAGAGAAGTTAATATCAACCAGATAGAACAAAAAACAAATATTTTGATAATCACTAAATTTTATCAAGCTGAGTGACACTTACCTCATTCAAACACCTCTCGTTGAGAAAACGCCAAAATATGAGAGAAAACGGGGAGAAAACGCGTGTAGAAAAAAGAGCTGAAGCATATTGAATGTGGTTTGGTGGGGTATTTATTTTGATGTCAGCGCATCTATTTGTAGCGGTTAAGGTTTTAGTTTTTGGTAGCGGTTTATTTTAGTCGCGGTTGTTTTTGTTTTTTGTAGCGGTTTCATTTTGCAACGGTTTTTTTGTTATTAGTGGCGGATATTAACCGCTACAATGTTTTTTTTTAGGGTTTTTTTAAAAAAACAAAAGGAAAATGAAGAGTAGCGATAATTTTTCTTCTCAATCTTCGTCAAGATCCCTACAAAGAAAGTTTTTATAAAAAGTTACGTGTGAGTTGGATATGGAATAAGACATATATAAAACTTTTGTGAAATGCTATTTTTAAATTTCATACTGCGTATATTAAAAAACGTCTTAACTATAGGTAAAGTGTCATCGCCGTCAGGGAAAAAGTTTTTGAAACGCGGCCGGAGCGGCTCACAATCGTACACGACGTTCTCACCATCGCCCATGTCGTAAAGGTCCCGAGGCTTTAAATGAACCACCATATTCCAATCCCCGTGCCTCTCATCGACGACATAATAAACCCGATGGGCCTCGAGACAAGAATATACGGCTCGTCATCTTCGATCCGACCGGTGTGAATAGGCTGGGAGAAATTCACGGATGTGATGCCTAAGTTGTCAGTCGTGAGTCCCCGGGATGTTGTCATATTCGCCCACAAACACTTGAACAGCGTCACAGAGAAAAGACCTTGGTAAGTTATCCTGACCACATCAATCAGTTTTCCATAATACGGGACGTCACCGAACTACATGTTCCCGTCATTGCTGCTCGCATAACTCCTCGTCCCAAACGTGCCATATACACCCGAGTTTTGGGTCAGCAATCCCTGATCTCGTGAAACCGTGCAAAACTTGAAGCCATTGATATTGTATGCCGTAAATCTTTGGGCATGGTCAAGCGGACCGATTGCGAGAGCTCGAATCTTTGGTGAGTGAGGGTTGTGGTCATTTATTATTCTCCTCCTAAACCAACCCCGGAATTCTCTCGTGGACCTTTCTATCAATTTCGGATGATGTCTGTGTACGGATCCTTAGCTGACGCTTCACATGACTCCTGAATTCCCTGCAATTAAACATGCGATGGCGAGCAAGAAATGTGCCTATAAAATGTTAGGAAACATATAGGATAACATATATGTATATATATATATCTGTGTGCAATCCTTACTGAAGGTACGGTTCAACTTTAGTGCAATTGATCAAGACATGTCTATGTGCTTGAAACTTCTCAAGTGCCATGAGTTTGAAGTTCTCACATCCGCCAACTGGTTTACCAATACGAGGGAATAACAACTCTGAAGATGATGACTCTGGCTCAGGCTCAGGACAATCGTCCACACGAGGCGGTCGGTTGAATGACGTCTCAATGTCATCAAAGTACACGGAACAAAAATACAAGACCTCATCCCCAAGATAACCTCTCGCTATTGAACCTTCGGCCACGCCTTATTCCTCAAGTAAGATTTTAGTTTCCCAAGAAACCTATAAAGTAATGAGGAAAGATGTCGATACATCAATGGTTAAACATGCGACTAGGAAGTAATATAATGCTGAAGTAATTAATTTTAAAAGAGTACCTCTCAATAGGATACATCCATCGATAGTGAATTGGGCCAGAAAGCTTTGTGTCGTGAACAAGGTGTACTGCCAGGTGAACCATGACCGTGAAAATGAAGGAGGAAAGATCATCTCCAAATGGCACAGCGTAAGAATGATTTGTCATTTGCAGGGGTCGAGCTCCTCCACGATCAACACCTTGGAACACAACTTCCGAAAGAAAGTACAAAGCTCGACCAAAACGATCGACACATCGAGAGGCGAGTGTATTTTTTATGGCCGGCGAAAGTAAAAGTAATCGATGCATAAGCACATGTGAGTCATGACTCTTCACCCGAGAACCTTTCGAGCCCGTACGTCCACACATCGTGAAATGTTGCTTGAATACCCGTCGGAACTTTTATTTTCTTTAAAGTGGCGAGGAAGATTTCCTTATTCGGTTTTGTCAAGGTGAATTTTGCCGGTTGAAATCGCCATGCTCATCCGGCCACGCGTCTCGCACGAACCCCCATCTCCCGTAAATCTTTCCTCGCTTGAAGATGATCTTTTGACTTGCCTGGTTCGTTCATAATCGTGTGCAACACATTGTCGCACACATTCTTTTCAATGTGCATGACATCCGGACCGTGTCGGAGCAAATTATCTTTCCAATACGGAAGAGCGAAGAATACGCTTATCTTCCGCCATTGTTGGGTCGCGGAACCGTGCCCCCGACCGTCTTTGTCCCCGCCTTTGTTGGATCATCTTTTTTCCCATACTCAAAATCAACATCCACAATCCGCTCTATGATCTCTCGCACCGGATAATATGCGAGGAGGTCCTCTTTTTTCCCCGTTGCCCATTGAAATGATTGCGTTGCAACCTAAACCTGTGCGTACGATTGAGAAACCTCCGATGACCCATGAAGCACCACTTACGACTGTGGGGAAGGCGCACTGAGTCAGAGTCAAAATTGCAAGCCGGACACGCAAGGCCGATATGCACATTCCACCCGGATAATGTTCCCGGTCCGTGGAAGTCACCGATAGTCCACATCAATGCCGCACGCAAGTTGAACAGTGTCTTCTCGTGCGCGTCATACGTCTCCACGCCTACATTCCACAACTCCACCAACTCATTGATCAACGGTTGTAGATACACATCGATGTCATTTCCTGGTGCCTTTTTGCCTGGAATGAACATTGACATAATGAAGGAGCTTTGTTTCATACACATCCAAGGGGGCAAGTTGTAAGGTATCAAAACAACTGGTCATATACTATAACCATGCTAAGATTCCCAAACGGATTGAAACCATCGGTCGCCAAAGCAAGACGAACATTTCTAGGGTCCGCCGCGAAATCGGAAAGTCCGAGTCAAACGCTTTCCACGCTTCACCACCTCGTGGATGTCGAGTTTACCATCTTCGTTCTTGTCGGCTTCATGCCACCTCATATGCTCAGTTGTCTTAGATGACATAAACAATCTTTGTAAGCGAGGTTTTAAAGGAAAGTACCTTAAAATCTTTGCGGGTTTCTTCTTCTACATTTTTCCCTTCTGAACAATCCCGAACCTCGAAGTGTGACACTTCTTACAAGTCTCCTCCGAGCGTCCTCCCCCCAATAAAGCATGCGATCGTTGGGCGGGCATCGATTTTTTTGTAGTCCAATCCTAATCTGTTGATTATCTTTTTGGCCTCGTAGAAGGTTGTGGGAATGTCTGCGTCAGGGAAAGCATCTCGTAGTAATTCCAGCAACATCGACATCGCCTTATTTGTGATCCCACACATGCACTTGATATGGTACAATTTGATCGAAATGATAATTTTGAGTATTTCGACAATCTTGATACAAAGGACGATCGCTCTCATCCATGAGGCTGAAAAATTCCCGAACTACTTCATTCCCGTAGAAAAATCGGTTCGGGACCCCGCACTTCGCGTGAAGTTGTCGTCTTGAACACCAAAAGCATCGCGAACAAAGATCATTAACCGGATCATCTTGAGGTAGCGGTTGATTTCCTACTTGTGAGGTTTGAGGAAGATGATCCCCATATCTCATACCACGTTTCTCACCATGAACACCCCAGAATGTATATGCGTCTGGGAAAGGCTTAACAAGAAGATGTTCCATAGCACCTTCTCGTGTTTGCCACTTCTTAAACTTGTATCTACAACAAGGAAACACGATCTTGCCATTAACACTAGCGTGAGAGAAGGCGAAATCTAAGAACTTATTTAATCCCGCTAAATATACTGGAGAACGCACGGCATCTTGATCCATGATTTATCCATCTCGTAGTAAATAAAGCAAAGAAAGTATATTAATGTAGAGACAATGTTTAATTACTTTCATCCCATAACTTGAGATCTTAAATGCAACGGGGGAACATTTGTAGCGGTTAACAACCGCGACAATTTTTCAGCTCAAATTTTGTCGCGGTTAATGAACCGCTACAAATTTGAATTGAAAAATCGCGCCATAAATTAGTCGCGGTTCACAAACCGCTACAGAACCGCTACAAAATGATGACCGTTGGAAGTTTAGGCGCTTATTTTTTAATTTGAAGTTCGAATTTGTAGCGGGTAAATAGATTAACCATGACAAATATATTTTGTAGCGGTTTTAGGATTTAACCGCTACAAAATTTATTAACTTTTGTTTTTTTTTTGTTTTTTTGGGTGTAATATTAACATATCTTTTTTATTACACATTATAAACTCTGTTTATTCTTTGATAAAATTTAAATTTAAAAAACTTTTTGACTTAAAAAAAAAAGATAACAAATATTTAAATTTAAAAAAATTGTCAACAAACATCCGACAAGTACAAACCGAATTATCGAACAAAAAAAAAAACTAATAAATATCGGGGCCGATGATCGGTCCTGTCTCGGTGGGGTCTCTCTCGGGGACGGTGTGGGCTCGACCGGACGTAACAACCCCCTCATCTTGATCGCGGCAACATCTAGACGGGGAGGGGGAGGCGGTGGAGGCGTGGGGGAATCCTCGAAGATGAACGGAGGGGAGGCTCGGGAGATGGAAACCGTATGTTCGGTAGCAACTCGACAAGGCCCCGACAAGTGACTTCCGAGTAGTCCTCGATTAGCGAACCAACCGCTTGAGACCCTCCCGCATGCGCCTAGTCCTAGCCTCATTTCGGCCCTGCTGCGAAGAACCTCCGCTCGGCAACCTTCCCGTCAAGCTGCTCGGCAACCTGCTCGGCAATCATGGCATCAACCGCCTCTGGTAGTGGTCTGCTCAAGCCGGCGCTCCCAGCAGAGGAGGAGTCCTTACGGTACACCATGCTAGGCCTGGCGCCTAGCCCAAAGCCCCTAACACGGCCAGGATGCTCGACTGGCCCACAGCAGCTTTCAATGTGGCCGTAGAATCAATCAATTTAATTAAATTTTAATATACAACATTAACTATTTAATTAGTTTTTTGTAACTTACTATTATCTCCTCTCTTGCCTCGAGAGATCGGCGTCCCCATCACGGTGTCTATGTGTGCGTTTCCACAACCGCCCATAGTCCGTCGACCACCCTCCCGTCGAGCCTTCTCTTGCTTTGAAAGAGTTAAAAGAGTATAAACTTTGTTATATCCAAAACAAAACAATAATCAATTAAACATAAAATTAATTTAACTTTTAACATACCATCTCACTTGTAGTCACGACAAACGTCTTGGATCCACCCGTGTGATTGATCCTTTGAGCCGCCCTGGATCTCGTGTTCTTCGGGATAGAGCACAAAAAATAAATGAGCAATTATACAATACCCTCATAGAAAAAAAAAAGGGAACTACAATTAATTAAAAAACGTACCTGTGCCTCTGCACTCCTGCTATATTGGACAAAAGCTGCGCCGGTGATTTGGGTTCACGCCGTCCGGGACGTTCTCCATCGAGTTCTTTGCGAGGCATAGTTGAATCTCCATTCGCCGGGTGTAGAGGCGACCCTCCGACTCTTCCACGCTTCTCCCATTTTCAACTTTACATAACTCTTTGCGTTGGCTCGCGGTTTAAACTTATTCTATAGCATAAAATAATTAGTAACTAAGTAATAATTAATTAAGAAACAGATAACTAAATTAACCACAATTTACTCCGCACAACGTCCTCAAACGCCTTGTCCTTGGTCTCCTTCGGGATCTTTTTCCAATTCTGGAAAAGATCGGAACCATACCCAATTCCCGCCAAATTGTGATAGGTATCGGTTCAACGGTGACCACCACCGCCGACGGCCGGGTCCGTGTCCGTGTTCCAGGGGACTATCACGCGGTAGCCGTTCTCCTGATTGAGGGTGTGAACATCCAGCGTCTTGCTACTAATGTTCCCATATTCATCTGCACAATTATAAAACAAAATTGTTGTATTGTACTTACATAAATTTTCACACGGCCAGGAATTTAAATTTTATTTTTTGCCAATAAACTACTTATACTTACCTTCGATATCCACCGTAAATCCGGTGGAACGAGAAGACGACGGTCGGGGGTACCCTTGTTCCCGCTCGTTGTCCTCATCGAGAAACCACTCCGCCTCCGCTATGGGAATCTCAATCTCGATCTCGTCATCATCACCATTGAGGATGTCCTCAACCGACGTAGACTTGCGCCTCGTTGTCCACCTACGGTCTCTTGTAGGGTCTCGGGGTTTGGGATTGGCTCATTTTCAAAGAGCCCATCAAACTCATTCCCAACCCGAGGGGGCGTGGGTGGACATTTATCCGAGGGAAAGAAGGGGGACATTTATCGAGGGGGCTGAAAGGGAGACATTTATCGAGGGCTGAACGGAGACATTTAAAGGCCCATGCCCTCTCCTATGGCCTCCTCTACTTTGCTACTACCCCGATAGGCCTTTTCGGGGTTCAACTACTTTCTCTTTTCCCTTGTCGTGAGAAACCATGATGTGAAAAGTAAAAGTACAAGAGTGAAAAGTGAAAAGGTGAACAGTAGCACGTGAATTTCGAAAGTGAATATAAAAACCGCTGCGTTTAGTAGCGGTTAAACCAAGTAACCGTTACAAAATTAATCATTTTGTAGCGGTTTAATGAAGACCGCTACCCCAACCGCGACAATTCTTTCACAGTTGTCACGGTTATGTGTAACCGCTACAAAATGAAACGACCATTCAACTTCTCGCGGTTCTTGAGGTAAACCGCTACAAAATAATTACTCAGAATCTGATTTTGTAACCGCTACTAATTTAATAAAAAAAATTTAAAAAAATTCCAAACTAATTAGTTTAGCGATAAACTAATTAGATTGGAATTTTTCCTTATTCCAAAAAACATTCTCAATTGTTTTCTTTAAATCGAATAACAGGTTTATTGAAATTTCCCTAAAAGAGTCGATCTTAATTAATTTAGGAATAATAAAATTTAGGAATAATAAGTTTATCGAAGATTCGGATTCATTATAGCCACCAATGTTCCAAGAAAAACTCACGACTCATTTTGATCGAAATATTTTAACAAACAAAGGTGGCTATAATGGATCCAATCTCCGATAGCATGTTAGACATATTTATAGGAGTAGAAGTCTTCGGTCAATAGAATATCTGAATCGGATTGTCACGAAGGAACCTTCTCGACTTGAACGATGAGAAGACAGGACAAATATCTCGGCACTCATCTCCCAAGATCGGTCTTTGCAGATATATGCCCGTCTTGTTTTTGAGAACAAAGCCAAGAATGCTCTTTCAGCGACAAAGCCAGATTTAGAATATTTTTGAACATTATAATTGTTGTACGGATGCATTTGGTTATTTATAGAATAAACGTTGTAGCGGTTATCGCAAGAACCGCTACCAAATTTGAAGGTTTGACGCGGTTAACGTGTCGCTTTCTTGTAACCGTGACAAAGGTGTGTCTTTCGTGATTTGGTAACGGTTATTTTGACATAACTGCTACGAAATAACCTCGACGGACTTCGCGCCATAACGCGCCAAGGCTGGCGCCATATTTGTAGCAGTTTGGTTTTGTGAACCGTGACAAAAAGCGAAGCAAAATGGTCAGCATTTTGGCGGCAATGCTTCCGTTACTAATTTGTGGCGGTTTGGGTTTAAACCGCTACTAATTTGTTAATTGGTAGCGGTTTCTCTTGACCGCTACAAGGTCACCGCGACAAACGTTACGTTTTTTTGTAGTGTGTGTATATATATATATATATAACCAAATTTATTAAAAATTAGCAGCTGAATATTATTAATTAAAACTTATTTATTTAGTATCACTCATATTTTGTCGTAATATCCCGAGAGATTGGAAATCACTTTGTAATTGAATAATCTGAATTTCATATTATTCATTATAAATATATAGATATATATATAGAGGGAGGAGCTAACCGTAATCCCTAATTATATGGGATCTAACCATAATCTCTAATTACATAGATCTAACTTAAATCCCTAATATATTTCCTAACACACCTAAATCAAGTTTATATGAAGAAGAACAAAAGTAGCAGACAAGGAGCCTCCCTAATTTCCTTTAGACATATTTTTTCTTGACTTCTTATAGGAAATAATAATGTATTTGAGAACTAAATATTGTAACATGATTATTTCATTGTAATAAATTATGCATATTGTTATTAATAAAATACTTTTTTACGGCATGTTTTCTTCCCGTATCTTTACTTTTTTAAATTAGAAACCGAATATATCTTTAAATTTATTTTAGGAGTAATAATGATATTAAGTAATCATTTATCTATAAATTAAATAAGATTGAGGGTTTACAAGGAGCACCAACACAGTGCCAAAAAAGCTTATGAAGAGACACCGAAGCCAAGAAGGGTGGCATACCCTGCCCGATACCTAGCCCTGCCCGCAAAAATGTCTAGTCCAGTTGAGCCCATTTTTCTTTGGGCAGCTTTTCCTTGGTGTAACATCTCAAATTCCACACTTCAAATCGTGTCGGTTGACACTTAGTTTTAGAAAAATCAACAGAGTTTGAGGTGCTACCATTCAGAGTAATGCGGAACGGAGAGCATGCACTTATATTCGGACAATGAGTAACTGATATAAAATGCCCAAATATATGCTGATGTCCCAACATAAGCTGATATTTTAAAAATTTCCCGAAGGAATATTCGTGTGATACAACAATACAGAGTTTGTATAATTACAATTCTTACATGGTAACTATACAACCTTAAACTAAGCCTTAACTAGACTTGGGGCAATGAACCTAACTCAGTTAATCAAACAATTTGGTCAGGCCGGTGTCTAGTGGAAGTCTCCCCGAATTTAGGGCGACTTATTGACTGAACCACATAGATGAACCCTTTCTAGACACCAACTGGTTTGAAGTAACATTATTACATTCATTCCAGATGGTAGGCTCTGTTAAACTTCTTCTGACATTTGCTTTGACCGGTGCCTCTTCACGGCTTGTATCACCCCATTTTTCAAAAGCAGAACAATGTATTTTTATTAAAGTAGAGCATCAGAGCAATTCAAAAGAGCGAGTAACTGATATGTATTCGACAAAATATTAACCATGGTGTATCGGTTGGTTATAATAGTGGTACATTCATCCGAGTATATAAAATTCTACTATAGGTACATTTCCAAAAATAAAATTCCAATCGAGTCCCTCAAGTGTGCTGCTTACCCTTATCGTCGGCTCTCGGTTCTCCAGACCCTGAAGCTATGGTAAGAGCTGAGGTCCAATGTCCATTAAACCTCAGGTAACGGTTAACCTCATGCTCAAGTAATACAGTATATGTATGACAGATATTTATGACATTACAGCAATAATCAATATATAAGCACACAACAGATGTAAGATTAACACATCAACAGTACATAGCACACATCACATGTAAAGTTATCCATGTTTGCACTAACCAGTGCCACGATAGCTCGTCGTGTCCTCAGCGCTAGAAAAATCAATGGTATTATCAAGACTATAACCCGTGTAAAGCTGAACGTATAAGTAGTGATCTAAGACCGAGTCTTAGTCACGGTGCATGTCCAAGACCAGGTCTTGTCCATGACCCTATGAAATCATCTATCACATATAAACATACAATAAGCATCAGAGTTAATGTTACAGTACGCTTCCGTACCTTTGTCCGTGCGGATAACGGTACGTCTGTCTGTCGGTACGTTTTCTCGGATAGCCTATAATAGCATTTACCGCATTATTCTCTTATAAATAATATCCTAAGATATATTTTAACCACTAATGACCTTTTTACCCCTGGTGGATTTATTATTCCAATTATATCTCTTAATTTTTTGAAAAAAATGTTGTTTCAGCATTTCTGGGCAGATTTTTTGATAATTTTGAAAAATCATAATTAATTCTAAAAAAATCGAAATGACAATCCGTAAAATTCCTCACAGTCCTTGACATGTATATTTTTGAGGAAAAATAACGGCTTCAACTCAAAATAGATGATTCAATACCAGTTTAATTATTTCCAGCCACTGTTCAGATTTAGCTTCCAAAAATGTGACCCAACTTCAAGAATTGTTTCCTCCTTCTACAGAACTCAAATTGGTACAAAGTTTGTATTAATGGAAAGATATACATGTCTAATATAACCATGCAAAATTTCATGATTTAATGAATTCATTTGATACATAAAATAATGCCCTTAATCTGACTAACTCTTGAAAAACTGAAATCGGGGAATTTTCCAAATTTTCACAATCTTGCTCTATTGATTCTAAAAATTATTTTCCAACATGTTTTTACCTCGTTAGGCATCTTTCAATGCAATGAGGCCTTAAATCAATCAAAATCAATCAGATCAAACTAACATTTTACTAAAAACTAAAGGGAATTTATTGTTGCTCCTTCCTTCTAGCTCCAAGAGAACTTTCTCACCTCTTAATGAAAGGATCAAACTAAGAAATGTGAAGGGGGGGTTCATTTTAGAGAAAAATCAAGGACACTGGAAATTAATTGTGACCAAAATTCACCTTAACCCTTAGATTAAATTGCACTTTATGAAGCTAAATCTTACCCATTGATATGCATGCCGACATCTCCAGCCATTTAATGCATTCATTAACAAATACCTTGATTATTTAATGAAAAGAAAAAAAAATCCCATCCACGTACATGCTTCTTCTTTCTTTAACCATTAATTTTTCTTTTCATGTGTCATAATTCAATTTCTTTAATTCTCCCATTGGTTGGCCGACATGCCTACTTCTTTTTTTTTTTTTTTTTTCCATTTAATATGTTTTTGAATAAACAATATAATTATTTCATGGCTTTTCATTGGTTAGTTACAATATTGACTTTTCAACTCTAGTTAATCTAATTTCTTCATCTTCTTATTTTTCAAATATAATCATCCCTCTTTTATTTCAAAAATGATGACTTTAATTTGCTACTTAATTTATTATGAAAATTTATACAATTATTTTAATTAGTGAATTTAATTGTCCACTAATTTTGTTAATTTCCCTTTATTTGTTTAAGTATTTTCATAACATTATCTTGCTCTTTTTGATTATTTAAGAACCTTAGTTTAATATGATAATTATTTTGTATTTTATGATCCTTAAATGTTGTCTTAAATTTAATCTTTGGTTTATTTAATTCCAAGGAAAAATTGCCGAAAATCTAATTAATAATCTACCAAAATTTAGAGACAACATATTCTCCTTTATTTACTATGTATTATTTTTCAAAATTAGTACTTATGATAAATAAGAATTTTAAGGTATTACAAGGCTCCTCCCTTTAGTGCCTTTTCACGACCATCTATCGGTGCCTTCTTTGATCCTGGTTCCTTTCCTAAACCTTAACAAATCTGAGGTCCAATACTCATCAGACCTTAGGTAACAGTTAACATCATGTTAAAAGTATAAACAGTATATGTATGACGGATATTCATTACATTACAGCAATAACCAACACATAAGCACACAACAGATGTATGGTTAACACAACAATAGTACATAGCATACAACACATGTAAAGTCATCCACGTTTGCACTAACCAGTGCCATGATGGTCCCTCGTGTCCTCAGCACTAGGAAAACTCAACGGCATTATCAAGACTATAACCCGTATAAAGCTAAATGTATATAAACAGGTGATATAAGTCACAGTGCATGACCCAAGACCTAGTCACTTCATGAATCATTCCATCACATACATGTATACAAGACACATCAGAGTTAAAGTTACTAGTACGCAAACGTACCTTTCACCGTTTAATGGCCAACATGCCTGACCTTTGAACCCGACTCCGGACTTCCCGGTTATCCTATACATTATCGTCGGATTATTTCCCCTTCCATGATATTATAATTAATATCATATTTCCTATAATATTATCAAAAAGGATATTTTTACATTTTTTGACATTTTCTACCCATGGTCGATTTGTTATTACAATTTTGCCTTACATTTTATTTAAAAACGTAATGCTAGATTTTCTGGGCAGATTTTTCAGAAACTTTGAAAAATCATAGATGATTCCACAAAAATCGAAATGAGGTTCTGTAAAATTCCTCATGACCCTTGACATGTATATTTTCAAGAAAAAATATTCCCAGAAGCTAGAACATCAAGAATCATTCCACAGTTTTTCGTTTTCAAACACTGTTCAGATTTAAATCCAGTAAACAAAGCTTAACTTCAAAAATTCATATCTCCTTGTCCAGAGATCAAAACATTACATATTTTATATATTTAGAAATCCCTATATGTCTAATTTATTAATGAAAATTTTTTGTAATTTAATGACTTCATTTGCTATATAAAATAATATCCTCAATGTGACTGACTTTAACAGCCCAGTTTCTACAACATTTATCTTAATGATCTATTAATTCTATAAATTATTCCCTAACATGTTTTCCACTCCATTTTGTGTTTTAAAAGCAATGGAGACTTCCAACCATGAAAAGGAACATTTCTAATAATTTCCTAATTAAACTACAATTTTACTAAGAATTAAAAAAAAAAACTAAAGACTAGAAAACTAAAAGCTAGAGCTCAATAACTTACCTCTTGAAGTTCTTACTCCTTCTTCAAGCTCCATGAACTTTGCCTCTCACTCTCACTACTTTAGAAATCAACTCTTGGAGTTTGATTTGGTGTGAAGAATGAAGAGAATTGCTCTTCTATTTATAGGGAAAACTCAAGGATATCAACCTTTGGATATTTTTCCCTTATCAATGGTTCATATTATTTTGGTTTTCATGAAGACACAAATTATGGATAAGAGGTTCTCATTGGTTAATCTTAATTACATTGGATTAAGCCCATTTTTCATTGATTTTTCCTATTGGTTGTTCAAGTCTTGTGGGCCCCACATAACCTTTTATTCTTCACTAAGTTTTCTTCTGCCTCTTCCATCTCCATGTGCTCTCATTTATTATCATATCCTCTTCCATTCTTTAATATAATTATCCCATGTGCTTGTTTAATTATAGTATAATAATCTTAACTAAAATCTTATCCTACTCTTCCCATGTGCCAACCGAATTCCCTTTCCTTTTAGCCATTTAGTGTGTATTTTAATTAATAAAACACATCTTGTTTCAAGCTTTCTAATTGGTTAGCCCAAATATTTGACTTTTCAACTCTAATAAATTATTATCTTAAATACTTGGTTCATAATTCCCCCACATGTGCAGCTGAAAACGTGGCCTTTATGGGTTAATTAGTGATGTCATTTAATCACATAATTAAGGGCTTAAGTATCACTTAATGCCAAATGCCAATGTGCAATTGGTTGCTTATTTAAATCAAGTGTATTTATTATTATTAACCAAGTATATTTCATCTTCCTTGGCTTGATTATTTTTTAATATAATTAGCCCTCTTTTGATGCTTTTTAATTTGTCTCTAATTAATTAGGAGAATTTATGCAATTAATCATAATTAATGCAAGCTAATTTGCCCATTTTTTCTAATTGACACTTAATTCAATTAAGTGTTTTTATAACTTTTTCATGGCTCTTTTAATATTAAAATAGTCATTATTCTATGTGACTCTAAGTCACATATGCTAACCAATTTAATATGGTAACATATTCCAATATACCGAATTTTCGGTAAATTGAAAATCGGGTATTACACTTGGCCAGGGTAGGGCGATTTTTCAGTGGGCGCAAGCGGGCATACAACGCCATGGGCATCATGAACAGCCCTACCTATAATTAGGACCGGAGGGAGTAATATAAATATGAAAATCAAAATATAAATAGTAAAAATTGCAAATATTAAAACTTGAGCGAATCTCGAATTTGATTTCAACATATTTGCTAAAGTTTAAGAATGTGCGAAGGTGAAAGTTCAAGTAGACCGTGATTCAACAAGCTGCTAAAAATTAGGAGAAAAAATTATATTGATTTTAGTTTATATAATCTAGAGTAATCGAATTATTTTCACCGCAACAAAACAATAATAAAAAATTTTGGCATTTTACCTCATCTTTTTTCGTGCTCCCTACTTTTCTCCGTTGTTTTTATCTCCAAAACAACAGTTATAATCATAAATTAGATATTGTTTTTTGTCTAAGGTTCTTCTTCCTAGATAATATGGCTGCTTGGAGCCTCAACTAGTGAGCTCTCATTATATAAAAAAAAAAAATGAAAGTAAAAATATTAATTGAAAAAAAAAAATGAAAGCTTACTCGAGGAAGAATCATGAGAGGAAGAAGTTACAGAGTGAAGACCCATATTAATGGTGGAGGATGGAATCTACAACAATGGAGCAAAACCCATCGAAAGAAAGTTATGAGACCACTAGGGAAGCTCAAAAACATTTAAGGTGTTGGAAGAGTTGCGTCAAATTTTTTATTTTTTATAAAAAAATCATGTCTCCTTATATTTGATATTTTTCAAAATCCCGCCTTTTTAAATATGAAAGAATACTTAATGGTTTTTTGTGAAAAAACATATTGTATTGTTTATAATATTAATTAATATATCAACAAAGATATATTCATAGATATTGTTAAATTACTTAACGGTTACTCATGAAAAACTGTATTATGAAATGATCTTTTTTATATAACAGGTTACTTAGCGGTTCTTTGTAAAAAACTGTAATATATTGTCAAATAATTTTTTATAAAAAAATATCACCTTTTTGTATTAAATAATACTTGATGGTTTTTTGTGAAGAACCGTAATATATTGTCAAATAAATTTTTTTATAGAATCTCACCTCCTTATATTTGATATTTTTTTCATAATCCCATCTTCTTATATATAACGGTTATTATTTTTAATTGTTGAGAGATCTTAAAGAATATATAATAGTTCTTTATGAAGAACTGTAAATATTGTGAAATAAAATTGTTTTAAAATCCCGTCTTCTTATATATAACGCCTTTCATTGATAAGTGTTAAGTATTTTTAAAGAATACATGACGGTTCTTTGTGAAGAATTGTCAAGTATTATCAAATCATTATTTTTCTGATCCCTTTCTTAAATATTAATAGATCTTATATATTAGACTAATATCTTAACATATTATATTTATCTTAAAAGTATAAATATGAGATATTATTATATATAATTATATCTTAATATATTGTATTTATCTTATAAGTATAAATATGAGATATTATTAGATATAATATTAATAATATCGCATATTTATATAATCATACTTTACTGTTAATTATTTTAATTGTTATGTATTTTTTTTTTTTTTTACTACTATCATGTTGAAAGATGAATTGTTTAAAATTGTTATCTGAGGATTGTTTTGTAAGCAATAGATCATTTAATTAATAAATATATCATTAAGTTGCTAGATTTATATTATTAAGTATCAACATTGATATCCATTAAGCTCTTTTTTTATAAAAATAAAAATTAAATTCATTTGGTTTCTTTCAAGATATAATAATTTTTTAAATTTTATTAACATTAAATGAATTTTTTAACTCACATAAATTTCTTCTAAAATAAAAATAAATCATATAAATTTTTTTTTTTTTAACATATATAATAAACTATAAAACACCTTGAGTTTTATTTAAATCTTATAATTATATTTTTAATTAAAACTTTTGTTTATTTTAGCAAATTATAATTTTGACAAAATTAAAGAATGAGTAGTTTTTGTCCATAGATATATATACAAGTAGTTTTGAATAATGACAATTGAGAAAAAAATTATTTAATTTAGTAAAATTTAGAATTTTGTGTTGGACGCTCTTGAAGTAAAAGTTTATTGGTGGATCTATAACTTAAATAACGGAGGTTAACTTTTTACTAACAAATAAGTTATCTTTGGGTGCTCCTTTTTAAAAGTTTGTAGTGCTAGACGTGCTCTTTTTTAAAGTTTGTTGGTATTTTTGGCCCATTTAATAGTTAATTGTGTTGGACGCTCCCCGAGCCAATAGTTTATTGACGAAATCGCATCTTAACCCTTAAATAAATTACAGTTATTAACTACAATCATTGTTTTTATGTTTTTGCGAATTATGTCTCTCAATAACATTACTCATATGTAACGTGTGGTGAATTAGGGTGGGCCTCCATCCCCCCTACAATTTTTTTTTAAAAAATATACATATGAGAGATAAAGAACGATGCTGCATTAAAACCTTGATGAGGGAGCCTTGAGATTTAGAGGCGAGAATGGAGGAAGAATTCTGTGTTGGGAATTTTGGCGGAGGTTGGAGGATGGATTGGAAGTTGAGAATCGGGGTGTGCATGTTGTTCATGTTGAGAGAAGGCTGCTGCTTTAGAAGGCCTAAATCAGAAGACAGTTGGTAGTTAATGGAAGTCGCTGGACAATTAGTAGCAGGATTAGAAGGTATCAACCATGCAGGATTATGACGCCACTTGTCTAATAAAGAAGCTTCATGACGTGCGTGCCACCATCCTGATCGATCAGGTAAGACAAGAGATCGTGTTGTTTTAGGAAAACTTGATTAATATTTGTAGTAGACATCTAGCAGGTGGTTTTATTGGAATGGTTCTATGACATTATTGTGTTAAAAAATTCAGTTGTAGCGACATTTGTATGATTCCTAAACACGTATATTGTTAGTTCTTTCAGGGGGAAGATGACAAGTTTCTGAAGGATCAATTGCTTGCTCACAAGTTTGAAGAGGCTTGCAAGAATCCCAATGTGCCGCCGCTATTGAGGTTTCAACCTGGTTACGATCACCCTTACTATTTTATTGCCACCTTCATAGATGATCACATCCGCTACCATGCTCAACTCTTAGGCTTCCCTAACATGTCTTCACTATGAGCATGAAGATCTTTAACTGCTCCATCTACTTTGTACTGAATTTACCGGTATCGTCAATGGACTTGTTGCTTGCGAGTGATTCCATGGGTTATGTGAATCTCCAGGACCTTTTGCTTGACACTGCGTTGCTTGCTCGTTATTAGTATTATTGTATGCTTTTACTTTTTACTTTTCTGTTGAAAAGTATGATTTTGTAGCCCCCCGGGGGGAAATCATAAAATCAGTACAACTGAATGCCAATAGTAAACACTTAATATACAAAATCAAAATAAGAAAGGAACATTTTATTCAAACAATGTACCGCAGACGAACTCTCGTTGGACATGGGGTAGAAAACTAGAAGTGCTGAATAGTAATTACCGTATAATATGAAATATCCATTGATACACTGTGGTGAGGGGTGATGATAATATCATTTACTCTCATCAGTTATCAACTACCGTAGCATTCACCGTTTCAAGTAAAGATTGCAGTTGTTTTTGCGTTAAATGCATCAAGAATGAAAATAATAAAACAAAATCAGATAAATTTTTTTATTATTAACGGTACCAGTATTTTACATTTCAGTCCCCCAAAAATTCAACATCAAGTAAAAAAACAGTGCATTCAATGTTTGTTGTTGACTTTGAAAGAGTTTATATTAATTAACTTCATTGTCATAAATTGTTTGTCTAAGAATTGCACATCTCCATAAAATTTTTCTTCAACTCCTATACACTTTATTTTATAATCTCACCCCTTCCTATAAATCCTAGCTCTCGCCTCTTTTGTAACTGTTATATTTTAGCGTTATATATTCTTGTGCGACCTCCGCCTTGAGCCCTTGACTTATATAAACCTAAATCTGTAGTAGTGAATCACGCATGAATATTTCACTGTTAATAACGATTAAGTAAAACCGAAAGCAACCGTTTTTTTAGTAATGATGAACAAATAAAGAATAATACATGCTGTTTTACATTCTACTTAATACTATAGATATTATTCTATTCATATCTCTTTTCTTTTTCTTATGTGGTCTATATGCTTGTGCTCTCTTATAGTAATTCCAGTATCATCATTATCATTTGAGTAAAATACTCTAATCTTCTTTATATTTTTTCTTAATTACACAGATATCCCTCTATTTTAAAAACATATGTGTAAGTCCAAAGTGTTAACTGTCTTAAGTTTTTTAACAAAAACATATTTTTAATTAAAATTTATATTACAAAAATTATATTTACTAAGTTACGCTTCATAATTACTATTTTCTTAATTTTTGCTAAATTTTTTTAAGTAATTTAACATTTTTCCTTTTTCATAATTTTTTTTGAACTTTTGAAAATAGTTATTTGTTATTTTTTTTTTTATCACGCAATAAAGGCTAAACTAATTTAATTAATATAGACGTAAACACGTAATTAAAATATGATTAATTGTTTGGGTAATTATATGCTTAATTAAATGTGCTCATAAAAAAATATGCATTCAAATTTTTTAAACTTAAATATTTTATTTTATCTCTCAAATTTATATTATTTTATAATATAGATGAAAAATGTGATTGACATATGTTTCTAATCATTTTAAAAAAAAAACTAAACGAATAAGCTTCAATAAATATGATAAAAAAGTCAAAATTATAAATTTTATAATACAGTTGGCAAAAAATATAAATTTATAATATAATAAAAATTAATAAATTTTATAATATATTGGAAAGTTTGAAAATATATGTATTAGAATTCTTTTTTTTTTTTTTTGTTAGAAAAATTATTTTTAAGGAATACAAATGTTTATTCTTTCGTTAAAGTGGGGTATTTTGGACAAAATAAAAGTTTGACAGTGAAACTTAACGGCGGGGTGGATGGAAACAAAATCTAAACAATGTAAGAGATGTTTTTGTAACATGCATTTTAATTTTAAGGGAGTTTATATATATTTTTAAAATAGAGAAGATACTTTTGTAATTTCAGTAAAACAGAGAGATAGTCCTTGTATTTTA
Organism: Acacia acuminata; assembly: GCA_019022655.1. Classification (NCBI taxonomy): domain Eukaryota; kingdom Viridiplantae; phylum Streptophyta; class Magnoliopsida; order Fabales; family Fabaceae; genus Acacia; species Acacia acuminata. Next base: position 1,646,635 of record JAFJYI010000028.1, on the reverse strand, counting down.
CTCTTACAATTTTTGTAGGAATATATATATATATATTTATTATATATTTTTACAGAATTTAAAATCTAATGGAAGTATTGAACATTCAACATGTGAACGCGTACTTCGACTTCCTCGCATTGTATCCAACAATCCACAGACTTTAAAATCCAATTTACATTAAATATTTGGGACATATTTTTTTGGGGAAATGACAGCCCAGGTCCCAAGAAACATATAACATATCAAAAAAGTCTAAATCCAAAATCACATATCAAAAAAGTTCCTAGAGACTTTTTTAATATTATTTGTATTGAAACAAAATCCAGGTGTTTAAATTTTATTATGAATATAGCACTTCTCCTTGGAAATATAGTTTTTTCATTGTGAATTACCAGATTTTAAATTTTGTTGTGAATATAACACTTCATGTTGTGAATCTAGTTTTTTCTATTGTGAATGAGCTTTGTACATTTATGGACCTGAGTTTGAAATAAAATCCAGGTGTTTAAATTTTGTTGTGAATTTTGCACTTCCTGTTGTGAATGGCTAGATTTTTAAATTTTGTTGTGAATATAGCATTTCATGTTGTCAATACAAATAATCATTGTTATCAAACTTGTGAGTTGACTCTCCGAGTTTACCTTTTTTACTCTTCCAGCTTACAAAAACAAGTCGAGTCAGTGATAAACTCGTGCTAGTTGCAAACTCGGTTAAACTCACGAGTTTATAAACCAAGTTTACCGTGTTTACCTTTCTAGCTTACAAAACCGTGTTAACTTACTCTTAAACTCATGTTAACTTTTTTGATTTGATCACGCTCACCGGCTTTATATAGAAATTTCTTTATTAAATATGATGAATGATGAACGTTGATGGATTTTTGGATTTAAAAGATATTTAAATATAATTGGTTCTATTTTTATATTTTTAATTATACACTAGTGATACCCATTTAATAATAAAAGTAAACTCTTACGAAGTTTACGATTCAAGTTCATGATACGAGTTTACGTCACGAATTTGCTTAAACTCGTGAGCTTGACAACCTTGTAAATAATATCAAAAAAGGTCCTAGGGACTTTTTTGATATGTGATTTTTAGTTGGGACTTTTTTGATATTTTGTATGTTCCTTAGGACCTGGCTATGATTTTCATGGCCCCCCACGCCCTAATGTCTCCATAAAGTTCCGCCACCGGTAATATTATATCTTCAAACTATAAACTTACGATAGACTAAGGGTGTGTTTGGTTTGAGTGTGTTGGTTTGAGGGGAGGAAGCGATGAGAGAAATTGTTTACTTTATATTAACCAAATCGCCCATGATAAATTTTTAATATTTCAAAAATACAATCTCAACAAAAGGGATATTCTTCTCATTAGTAACAATTTGGTTAATATCCTTCCTCCCCTTCCCTCAAACCAAACATGCTGTAAAAGCGGGGCTCATTTTTGTGTTTTTAGCCAAGTTTTTTTAATGCGAGTTCAACCAAATAGTACAAGGAAAATTTGGGAAAATTACGTGTAGGTCCCAAGAACAAAAAAATTACAAAAAAATCCCTTAAAATCTTCAAATTACACAAAAGTCCCAAAGGACTTTTTTGATACTATTTGTATTTACAACATGAAATGCCATTTTTACAATAGAAAATGCCATATTTACAACAACATTTAAACACTTGACCATTTACAACGACGAAAAAAGCCATATTTACAACAAGAAATGCTCATATTTACAACAATATTTAAAAACCTGGATTTTAAACATAGAGAGGTCATTTACAATAGAAAAATGCTAGATTTACAATAGGAAATGTTGTATTTACAACAAAATTTAATATCTAACTATTTCCAACAGAAAAAGCCATATTTACAACAAGAAATGCCTATATTTACAATACCATTTAAACACCTGGATTTTGAACGTAGAGAGATCATTTACAATAGAAAAAAAAAGACTAGATTTACAACAAGAAGTGCTGTATTTACAACAAAATTTAAAATCTAGTCATTTACAATAGAAAAAGTCATATTTACAACAAGAAATGCCTATATTTACAACAACATTTAAGAACCTGGATTTTGTTTCCATGTAAATAATATCAAAAAAGTCCCTTAGAACTTCTGTGTAATTTAATGATTTCAATGGACTTTTTTGTAATTTTTTTGTTCCTTGGGACTTACGCGTATCCCTATATATTTGTACCAGTGTCACATTTTTGGGCCATGCCTTTTTGGTTAGGCCATGAGGTATTATAAATTATATATATATATATAGTATTTATCATAAGATACAAACTAATAATTATATTTAGTCCTTTTAATAAAGCACTTATTTATTTCCAAAGCACATTAATTATTTTTTTCATATATGCCCATAATTAATAAGGGTAATGGGTGAGAGTAATAATTAATATAATATTAGAGTTTAGTGCAATTAGTAGAGGTAATATTGAAAGTTACTTAAATTGTAGGACAACTTTATTTTATTTTTATTTTTTTGCTCAAGGTCGGATAACTTTATTAACTTTAACTATTTTTATTGGTTTATAAAAATTGTTAGTTGGTATCTTATAATAAGATCGAAGGAGTATATAAAAAGGCCAGTTTAATCAAATAACAGGTAAAAAGGTACACAAGTAATGGACTACTTCTTTTTCTTTTTGGACAAATAGGTAATGGGCGTTTTCAACTAGAAACTACATACCTGATCCTAGAAGCCCAAGCAGAAAAACGTAAACGAAAATTAAAGACAGAACCATGACCCAAAAGAAAAACGTTTTTTTTTTTTACCAGTGACCCACGAAAAAACCTGAGCTAACCAACAAAAAAATAAAAACATAAGGTTATTAAACCTCTAGACCAGGCACTGAACCAGTTGAGGTACTGGGTCAAAGGTCAGGAGGTCATATTGGAATCAAATGGAAGCTAATCCAGAGCCAAACCGATAAGGAAGTAAAGATTCTAAGGTTATTAATATAAACTCAAGAAAATTATAAAAAATACCGAATTAATTTTTTTAAAAAAATATTAAACCAGTAAACCAGTTTAATGTTTCACCCGGACTGGTTAGATGACTGGTTTGCCAGTTTTCGGGTCAAACCATCCAGTCCAGTCTAGGTCTTAATAACCCTGCTAAAAAGATACAACAACCAATTCCAACGTTAGGACATGAACAAGTAGTATAACTTTGCATATAGTAAGAAGTCCATCAACAGTGGGGGTTGATGAAAAAACTCATTACTCTTGAAAAAGAACAAACGTGCATCTACTCAGAATTGGTTTGAAAAAGGAGGCTTGGTCGTGTTTCTTGTTTTCCAAATTTGACCTGTGAGCGTATGATTTATCATTTAGTAATCGGTTTGAGGTTTGTGGTTATCCTTTGTAATACAAGTGTCTCCTCTGGCATTCAAATTCTAGACTCCAAGAGATCTAGTGGAATTTTATATCACTAAACCAACTATATGTTGATTATGGCTATGTTTGGTTTGAGGGGAAGGAGAGAGGAGAGAGAATTTTTTTATCTCATCTTTTCTAAATAGCCCATGAAAAATTTTCAATATTCCAAAATAATACTTTCAACAGAAAGGAATATTTTTCTCATTAATAACAATTTGGTTAATATCCTCCCTAAAGTCTGTTCCCTCCCATCCCTTTCCCCCAAACCAAACACAACGTATGAGTGTATGCTTTTGTTTTCTTTTTCTTTTCTTTTTTTGTCGATTCGGTATCCAAAACTTTACCTTGACTAATCCAGTATGGTGAGAAAGTCTCCAAATAAGGTTTTCTACATTCACAAGACTCAAACTCGAGAACTTGTTTAAGTGATACAAATTACTTACTACTTGTGTCAACCCATGAGTCATGAGTCATGAGTGCATGATTTGAAAAGGAATGATTAATATAAAGTCTTAAAATTAGTTTACGGCCCTAATACAAGAGTGCATAAAATATTTAAATGGGCTGGCATAGAAGGTTAATTGGATGCAACTGATAAACCCAGAAGCAAGCAAGAAGCCTCACATTATTTCAATTCACAACCGAGAAAGTGCGACTCAATTGACCTTTGCTCGAAAAAGTAACCACCAAGATCATCTTCAAAGTCATCTCTTAAAACACCATAGTTCGTATACCCACCTGGAACTTTAATTTCTGCTATCAGAATAAGAACCACAAAACCAATTACAAATTGAGTAGGCTCAGATTTTCTTGATCTGGTTTTAGGATTGATACACCTGTTTGAAAATAGTAAAATCTGGAGAAACTTACAGAGGCGTCAATTAACTGATCGGCTTCAATTTAAATATTCAGAGTCATTTCATAAAACACCAAGCATACACATAAGCAGCAAAATCAACATAAACGCAACTCAACAAGAAATTGAAGAAAACTCCAAGCGATAAAACAGAACAGGCCATTACAGAGAAATTGTGCGATTCAATCTCACTTACAAACAACTAGCCTGATGTTCTTGATGTGGATCTACTTGATTTTCAACCCTATTTGTTGCGCAAGTTGCGAAAATAGCCCCTAGGATTACCTTCAAAGGCGGATCTGTACATGGTTCGGCCCTTTCCACCAGGAGCTTTCATAATCTTTCCGCCAATAGAACCACCACCACCACCGGATCTACAGCAGCGTATGACGGAATAGACGAGAACAAGAGCCACACCTCCGATAACTACATGCCTAACCTCAACATTTTCTTTTGCCGCATCAATCACATATCCTAACAAATCCTTACTAGTTGCATACAAATTTCCAGCGCTCTCGTACCACTTCGTGCTTTTGGCTCTCTCTAACAAATTTTTTGAGCTCTCAGACCAATTCACGCTTTTGGTTCTCCCTAACAAATCTTTAGAGCTCTCAGACCAATTCAATTTTTGGCACGTTTTTTTTTGGCGCTATCCAGCAAATCTTTAGCGCCCTCAGACCAGTTCATGCTTTTGGTGCTTTCGAACAAGTTTTGGATGCCCTCGAACCAGTTCATTTTGCTACTCCCACGCAAGGAACCTGTCGTCCTTAAAAATGCTTTGCAGCCATGGATGGAAGTCACAGTGACAGTGGTGATGTCGTCGGCGATGATGCTGCTTTATGCTTGATGAGCTCATCGCACGGATCCCATGACGTGTCGATCTTTTATTGCTAGTGCTAAGTATTTCCTCTATGTCTCCTTTTTTTCAAACTTCTTTGTCACAGGATTTTAATATCGGAATAATAAAAATAAAACCAAATCCAGCAACTTGGCGAATCTTTTCATTCTTTTCCTACCCGCTCATGATGATCGATACCTTTTTTTTTTTTTTAATAATCAACCAAGAGTATTTTTAAGTTATTTTAGAGTTGCGCCTAAGGTCAGTCAGGAGCGTAAAGGTTAAAACCCTCCAAGTAAATACGTTGTCAAATATTAAAATTTGGATTCTCGGGTGAAACCGCATACAATCATAATCAATAGCTTGTTAATATATTTGTACTATTATATACTATTATATGGTTCTCTTTTTTATGGACAAAAAGGGTTATATTATAAGGAAAATCACAATGAGGTCTTAAGGTATAAAAATAATTATTAAAAAGTCTCATACTAAATTCTCGTCACAAAAATGTTCTTAGATTAGTTGTGAATAAACTACTAAATTCCTCTCATAAAAATGTCTCATACCAAAACCAATGGCTTTTTATATTTCAAAATAGCTTTATTAGTTGTTAAAATGTCCCTCTAAAAATCTCATTATAAAAATGGCTTCTAATGTTGTCAAAATGACTTTCCATGTTGCCAAAAATTTCTAAAATTCTACACATATGAAAAACTCAGAATTTTTGGTAACATGTAAAGTTATTGGTTTTGGTATGAGACTTTTTTATGATTATTTATGTACCTTGGAACTCACTCTGATTTTCCCTATATTATAATGACATTATTAACTCATTCAAATCCTAATATATTATAGAACAACATTTTAGTTTTTGTCAATTTCTTCCTAAAATACTCCAATTTTATTCTATCAAGTGTGTTTGATTTTTAGTGAGTATATGTATGTAGGTGCCTAAACTCTTCCAGTCATTGAAAATTTTAAATTGTTGGATTTTAATTTATTTATCGATAAGTTAATATTAATTTACCACTATATATATATATATTCTCTGTATGTGTGTTTACATACAAATTAAATATATAAAGACACACACACACATATATATATATATATATATTTATAGACACACACACATGTGTGGATGTTTATATTTGTATCTATTTGCCTGTGCACGCACGGCATGCATATATATATATATATATATAGACACACACACATAAATGTGTGTGGATGTTTATATTTGTGTGTCTATATGTTTGTCCACTAGTGCATGCATATATAGGCGCGCGCGCGTACACACACACACATATATATATATATATATGTATATATGTACACTTATACATGTATATATAACAAGACCATTATTTCAATTATAAAACATGTGGAAAAAAAAATTAGGTTGAGGAGGTATGTGATAGGGGCTATTAATTTACTTTTATTTATAACATTTTAAATTTACATAAGGGCATTTTAGGAAAATGAATAAAATTAACTAATTTAACTCTTCTCCTTAATCTCTCCAAAAGCAGTTAAATATGTCTTATAATTAGAACCGAAGAGAGTATCATTGTTCCCTTCATTTCAAACGTAAGTCGTATTTTGAGAAGTTCATAATTGGTTGAAGCGGAAATTTATTTTGGAAGTACTTACTCAGTGACACAGGATTTCTGGAAATTGTTTAGTGGGTTGTTGTACTAAAATTACTGTGAAGTTAATTTTGACCCTATGACTTAAATGATAGTGCTAATAAATTTGACTAATATATAAAATATAAAATAAAAATCTGAACCTTGTATATAAAATATACTATCTTGAACCTTGTATACTGAAAATATGAAGGGAGAGCGCTAATATATATATTAAAATATATACTCAAATAAAATATATACTATGAAGGGAGAGTGTTAATATTCTTAGATTTTTAGTATATATTAAGATATATACTAAAATATATAAAATAAAAATCTCAACCTTGTATACTAAAATAAAATATATACTATCTTTTTCTAAAATATCAAATATACTATCTTCAGTTTTTTTTTTTTTTTTTTTTCACTTGGAAGACACTTTACAATTGATTCATTTTTTTTCCCAACATTTTTTTAATAAGGCACTTGATATCAATTCATTCCTAGGGGGAAAAAAACGGTAGCAATGGTTAAATCCACCCAGGATTAATTAGGTAGACATTGACGAAGGATACAAATGTTTCCTTCTAAACTGTTATGCGAGGACTTCACAAGAAAATCAGTTGTGACTAATGTTTGCCTAGATGTATGTTTAAGTAAAATTTACAAATCCCTATGCAAAATTTTCCTACTTTTCATCAAATTAATTTTTTTTTAAATAAAACAAAGTCACATTACACATTGATTTTTATCTCAACTTTAATTTGTACAATTTTGATGAGACAAAAGTTACTTTTACAAATATTAATCGAATAAGCCCTAAGAAAGAGGTCGGTACTTATAACAATGATGAGTACATATTTTTTATCATTGCGGTGAAATCTTAACTGTTTAAATTTAATCTAAATGGTCTAAATTTATTTATTTTTAATTTTTCAAATGATAAATTCATTTTTATAAGAAATGACAATTATAAGATTATATTTATTTTACATTTACATATATTAACTAAGCCATCCAAAATTAATTTAATTGTGTGGATTGATGATGAGCACATTTATGCTCATCGCTTTGATGAGCACAAAATATGCTCCCCTAAGAAAAGTAAGAAGGCAAAGGAATGTTAAACTTAATGATAGACGTTATTAACAAGTGCCTCAAGTAATAGCCATAATTAATAAAATGTATATATTCCTCTGCTGTAGTTAAAGGTGTTCAATGTTTTCCCATTCCAGTGATCTTGTCCCGATCTCAAATAACACACACACACACACACCCTAAATATACACAACACACACACACGTGTATGTCCATTAAATATATATGTACATAAAAAAAAAAAATATATATATATATATATATATGTATATGTCTGTCTATTAAATATATATGTACATAAATAAATAAATATATATGTGTGTGTTTAATTTCCCTAAAATTATCTAAATGACACTATGCCAGAAGCCCTAAACCAACCAAGTGAACCCTAATTTTGCTTAGGCACGCTCTCTCTCTATTTCTTTTCGTGTTTGTCGCTACGACGTTGCCTCTTGTCTCTCCGTCAACTCGCTTCATCGAGAGATCAACTCACTCTGTCGACTCCGTCACTCAAAGGAATCCGGGTATACTTACTGACCAAACAAAGGAAAAGAGGGGAAAAAAAGAAAAAAGAAAAAGAAAAAGCTCATCTAGTCCACTCACTTTATTTTTTAAGTTTTCTTCACACTTCCCCACAACTCTTCTTTAATCCCTCTTTTCCGTTTCTTTTCTTTTCTTTTTTCAATTTGATGACCAACTTGAGGTTACAATCGGAATCAAACCGGAAAACTTTCATTTACAGGAAAATTTTCATATTACTATTACGTTATAACGCAATTAACTCTTCACCTTTTTAATAAATGTTTTCCTTCCCCAAGTTTCCCATTATTTAGTATTGCATTTTATGTCTGCCATACATTTTTTCCGCTTTCATTTACCATCGATTTTGTGTTTTTTTATTTGCCCACTTCCTTTTTTCAAACTATCTATCATCTCTTTCTTTCCTTTTCTTAGGCCACTTTACTCTCTGTGTGGCCCTCACACCCCCCTCGCTTTTCTTCTATGAATCTTGACTTTACTAATTCCACTCGTTTGCCTTTCATTTCTTTGTAATCGGCAGTATCGAAGCTGCTCAGTTCACTCTCTTGGCAGTTCATACACTAGAAGGAGGTCAAAACATCATTGCATATACAAACTCTTTGATCTAATTTGAATGATTTGTATTGAATTTATTTTATGTTTGCTTTTTTTTAAACAACAAATATTTTGATGTATATAGAACCTAAATTAAAAATAATATCTTAAAGGTCAGTGTTTCAAAAAATAATCTTTTATTTAAAACTCCTCATATTATGCAGAACCAGATTAGACAACAAAATCCAACTGACATAGCATAAACATAAACAGAATAATTAACTGAGATGGTATCATAATTATCAAACACTAGGCATGAAAACATAAGCAGATCAAGAGGTTATTATATTATATCAATTACCCAGATCTTTTTCAACAACAACAAAGAAACCTCAAAACAAGAAAACTTAGTATCATATATATTTGATAACTTTAAGGTGCTTGGTGGTCCAGATCTATACAAACGCAGTCTTCGAAATTAGTCTGTAGGATTTCTTTCAAAGGGTCTCTGTATATAATCAGACCATCTCGGCCAGGAGCTTTCATGGTTCTTCCTCTTCTTCTTCCGCAAATACATTTACAACAACACAACATTTGTAGAGACAGACAACAGCAACAACAACCGCAAGAACTATATTATAAAACCCACAGATTTTGATATATTCACTACTGAATCATCAATCGTCAACTATATTCCCCGCTTTCTTGAACCTTGTATACTAAAAATGTGAAGACATTGACAAGAAACATAATTAAACAGAATACCAACACACTGTATTATATATATATAATAAAAGCAAGCTAAGCTTACATAAGCAAATTAAACGAAAGCAACAATACATCAGTTTACAATTTTAACATCCTAGTCAACGCAGACACACAGAACAGCGAGGAAATTAAAAATCAAAATAAGAAAGCAAGTTACATATATATATGCATGCCAGAATAAGAAAACTAGTGCAATTTTAATCTTATTTACTATAACTGGCATGATCTTTTGAGGTCAAGTTTGCTTCATCCATGTCTACTTTTTGCGCAAGTCTCTGAAGTAGGTTTTAGGGTCCTTTTCAAACTCGTCCCTGGGCATGTATACGCCGTTCTTACCAGGGGCTTTCATGTTCCCGGTGTCAGAACTGGAAGAAGAAGAAGAAGAAGAACCAAACCCCAAGACGGCGCCAGCGATACCAATGGCGGCAACGGCGGCAAGAGCCACACCTGTTACAACACCAAAATTACTCTTAGTTTCAGTTGGAGCTTCGTCTTCTCCACCATTGTTGGTGCTCTCAGACCTATTCATTCTCTTATACGTACTTGAGTATACACAAACCCTTCTTTGCTTTGTTATGTTCCTGAAAGGGCTTGATACTTGTTTGTGTGTGGATATATAGTGTGCGCGATCTCATGGAAAGCGCGTAGCTTCAAGAGGAAATCCATGTCGACATCTATATCTGACGTGTCGATTTCTGTGACAAGCTTTATATTATACTATCTTTTCTTTATTGATCTTTCTTGGTCACGAAGGTTCAATCCTCTTTCTTTCTGAATTATTATGGATCACAGTGACGATGGGGGTGTGAATATTGGAAGATGGTACATATGGGAAGCTGTGTGGAAATGAGCAACCAAAATGTTTATTGCACCCTCCTTATAGTTTCTTCACATTGAAGGCTTTATGTATCACGCGTTGTGGGCATCTCTCAACGAGAACCTGCATTTAGTGCAGACATTTATTGTTTGACAATCATTCGAATAAGATTTTCTTCAATAAAATGATACATATGCCTAGTAAAAAAATAATAGATAAAGTATGTATGCTCATAGTATATTAATTTGTTAATGTGACTTCCGCTTAGCATATATCTAGATTAATTTGGACACATCAATCTAAATAAAATTAAAATCAGTCAGGTTATACACTAAATATGGGGAGATGGTAACGAGTTTAATAATTTCAATAAATTTTAATCCATCAATTTTTTTAACCTCTTTTTATTTTTTATTTTTTGTTAACTTACATGAAGTCAGCATATATTTACATTAGCGACACTCAAAGTTGGTCTAACTGTGTAAGACACCGTTAGAAGTCTTTGAGTCTCGAGTCTGATAATATAAAAGACATATATTTACATTAGCGTTCATTAACAGTTCATGAGCATATGATTGATGTCTATAGCTAAGGGAATGGTGGTAAGGATCAAATAAAATGGGAAAAAATTATAGTGTGAAAGCATCCAAGAGGAAAAAGCTTTGGCCAAGCATTTGCTTGACTTCATAGTGCCCCAAACATCACGTAATTTCCACCCACTTTCCTCAAAGCATTTATTAGGAGTGTTAACTAAAAAAAAAAAAAAAACAATTTCAATTTAAAAAAAAAAAAAAAAAAAAAAAAAAGAAACAACTACTCCTTTGTTGGCATCTCCTTTCACTGTCGTTTCTTTTGTTTATTTCCTAAAATGTAAAAACTGCTCGTGGGTGAGCAACCCCACAAAGTCATTATGCAATAAACTCGACATTCTGAGGTGGTGCATCAAAAAGAAATAGACATTATCAAATTGATATCTGTCCTCTGAAATTATTAATTAATATATTTTAAAAAAGGTAAAACCGATAATAATAATTTCGCTAGTGGCCAAATATCCAAATTCCATAATTTTTGTGTCCTTTTTAATTATTATTTAAAAAATAGTACGATCCACCCACTTTATTCTTCAAGTTTTCTTCACACTCCCCCACATCTCTTCTTTATTCTCTCTTTCCCCTTTTCTTTTATTTTCTTTTGTTTTATTATTTTAATTAAATGTGTAGACCCCAATAGTACGAGGTTACTCGACCAAACTGGTGAACTTTTACTTTGAGAAAAGTTTCCATGTTACTATTACTATAAGGAGACTGGCACATCTTTTTGCTGTTGTAAATATTTTAAAGATGTGTTAAAGAAAAAGTCCCTCTAATATTATTTTATTGTTTTAAAATAAAGAGATATGTCTTAAAAAGTCATATATCCTTATAAATTAAATAATTTATGTTAGTTCATGAATGAACATGATTTATGAATTAAATAGATAGCCATGACTTTTTAATTAAAGAGGTACAATGCTCTAAGAGAGTAAGAGGCACCATTTTAATGCACTAAATCATAGTCTATAAATACTCTAACTATCACACACAAGAAGAGAATAAATCCTCCGTAATTCCTTGCCGAATTATTTTATCTTCCACCAATTCTTTCACCTCATATCCTTATAAGTAAAGCTCGTCAAATTTGCGAGAGAACAAGTTTCCCTCACAAAATCCACAATTTTGCTAAGGAAATGATTTTCCCTCACAAATTCCAGGATTTGCGAGGGAAAATCTTTTCCTAGAATTTGCGAGGGAAAAAATCATTTTTGGATTGGTTTACGAGGGCCATTTTTGCGACAGAACTTATTCCGCCGCAAATTCCATCGCAAATCAGTTTTGCGATGAAAAATAGCTTTTTTGCGAGGAAATTTTTCCGCCGCAAAAAACAGTTTTTATTTTTATTTTTATTTTTATTTTATATAGTGTATTGAACCGTCTCCTCGAACTAGTTGGTTCCTTCATCAAGACTCTCACAATTCATACGTAAGGGATACTTCCGAAAGCCCAAAACTAACCTTCACTTGGAAGACGTACACTTTAGAATTTTTTCCCACCTAATAATGCACTGGATATCAATTCCTTCCAAAAAAAGAAGGAAAAAAAAAAAAAAAAACGGTAGCAAGAGTTTGACGAAGGATACAAATGTTTCCTTAAGTTTTTATGCGAGAACTTCACAAGAAAATCAGTTGTGACCAATATTTGCCTAGATGAGCACATTTATGCTCAAGACGTGTCAATCTTTTACTGCTCGTGCTAAGTATTTCCTCTCTCTGTCTCCTTTTTTTCAAACCATTTTGTTACAGTATTTTAATATCGGAATAATTAAAATAAAACTGAATCCAGCAACTTGGCGAATCTTTTCATTCTTTTCCTACATGCTCATAATGAGCGATATATATATTTTTTTTTTATGATCAACCAAAAGTATTGTTAAGTTATTTTAGAGTTGGGTCTAATATATCTCTGTCAAATCAGGAGAATCAAAGTTTAAGCCCTTCCAATACATACGTTATCTGGTATTAAGAATTATATTCTGCTTACAGGGTATAACCTCTTAAAGCCATAACTAATAGCTTGTTAGTTCGTGAGTGATATTCTTATTAAATATAATAATATATTTGTTCTGTTGTTGTTGTTTTTTTTTTTTTTTTTTTTTTCAACTTTACCATTGGATTATATACTATTATACGGTTATATTTTTTTATGGACAAAAAGACATTTTATCACTGTTCCCTTCGTTTCATACGTAAGTCGTATTTTGAGCAGTTCATAATTGGTTTAAGAGAAAAAAGTTATTTTGGAAGAACTCACCCAATGACGCAGGATTTCCGATTGTTTTTTTTTTTTTTAGTATGTAACGTTGCCCTAAAATTAAAAAAGTATAAAAAGAGAGAAGTATGAAGTTAATTTTGACACTGGCTTAAATGAGAGTGCTAATATTTTCTTTTTCTAAAATATAAAATATACCATCTTCAGTCATTTGACTAATATAAATAAAAAAGTATTAAGGGAGAGTGCTAATATCTTCTTGAACCTTGCATAATAAAAAGGGTTAAATACTATTTTCGCCATGAAGTCCAAGCTAAGGAACACTGGTCACCCGAAAGTTTTTTTTGGTTTCATTTTTGCCCCTAAAGTTTAAAAATATAGCAATCTTACCCATCTGTTGATTTTGATCATTGAATTGTTGCTCTTCTTTGTAAACTTCCAAGGATAAAATTGCTCCTAAAACAACTTCCGGCATAAATTTGCTCATAAAAAAACTTCTTGGACATATTTGCTCTGTTTTGTTAATATCCCGGGCAAAAATGAAACCAAAAAAACTTCCTGTTGACTAGTGCTCCTTAAGCTAAATTTCCATAGTAAAAATGGTATTTAATGCTACTAAAAATATGAGGAGATTGGCTAGAAACCTAATTGAGCAGAACACCAACAATGTATTCTACATAATATCAAATACTACTATCGAGCTAGGCCTACATGAGCAAAAGAAAGCAACATAGCATCCTAGTCAACACTACTCACTGATTCCTTCACGCCTCACTCAGACACTCTTAACTAGCTAGTTGCTATTGAACCGTCTACCCGAACTTGATGGTTCCTTCATCAAAACTTTCAGAATTCCCACCACATGAGCCCAAAACTAGCCTTCACTTGGAAGACACTTTACAATTGATTCATTTTTTTTTTCCAACATCTTTTTTAGTAATGCACTTGATATCAATTCATTCCCCAAAAAAAAAAAAACAAAAAAAAAAAAAAAAAAGACAAAAGGGGGGAAAAAAACAGTAGCAAGAGTTTACCACCACCATCAAAATCCACCCTGGATTAATCAGGTGGAGATTGATGAAGGATACAAATGTTTCCTTCTAAGCTGGCGAGTACTTCACAAGAAAATCAGTTGTGACTAATGTTTGCCTAGATATATGTTCCAAGTAAAATTTACGAATCCCTATGCAAAATTTTCCGACTTTTATTTACATGAAGCTTTTTTTCAAATTAGCTTTTTTTTCTTTACATGAAGCTTTTCTTTACTACACCTCCGTATAGTGAGAAATCCATCAACAGGGGTTGATGAAAAAACTCATGCCACTATCAACATGGGGTTGGTGAAAAAACTCATGCCACTAATATTGCTCTCGAAAGAGAACAAACAAGCATCTACCCATAATTTTGGTTTGAAAAAAGAAGCTTGGCTCTGTTTCTTGTTCCCAAATTTGAACTATGTGCGTATGATTTATCTTCCGGTAACTAGTTTGGGGTTCGAGGCTGTCATTTCCAACACAAATGTCTCTTCTATGATTCGAACTCGATCCTAAAGGATCTAGTGAGGCTTTATACCACTGGACCAACTCTATTTTGGTTATGAGCGCATAAAATATTTAAATGGGATGGCATAGAAAGTATGGCCTTGCGTGTGAAACCTTTTCATTAAAAATACCAAAGCAGTTTAGACTTTTGTATCCAGCCTGTCCAGTCCGAGACAAGTCGAATACAATTTTTTAAATTTAACGGATATTTGTATTTCTAATAAATAATTTTTAATTAATTAATAATAACTGATTTCAGACCAGTATAAATAAATGACTTGGTGCGTATTTTGGCTTCACTTTGTTATGTAAACAGGGATTAAAAACTAACCAAACAAATTCACATAGGCATCAATTAACTGATCGGCTTCAATTTAAAGAGTTATTTCATCAAACACCAAGCATACACATAAGCAGCAAAATCAACATAAACACAAGTCAACAAGAAATTGAAGAAAACTCCAAGTGATAAAACAGAACAGGCCATTACAGAGAAATTGTGCGATTCAATCTCACTTACAAACAACTGGCCTGATGTTATTGATATGGATCTACTTGATTTTCAACTTTATTTGTTGTGCAAGTCACGAAAATAGCCTTTAGGATTACTTTCAAAGTTGGATCTGTACATGGTTCGGCCATTTCCACCGGGAGCTTTCATAATCTTTCCGCCACTAGAACCACCACCACCACTGTAGGAAACTGATCAGAAAACGCGGAAGCGTATCGAACCACGCGATGTAGGAAAAGATGAAACCTTTTATCGTTTTGCTTACCTGGATATTGAAGAGCTATCGAAAGATTCTCCACGAGCAAACCTTGTCTACGACAAATCCTCGTATACGAGCAGTCCTCGTGCGATCTATGATTGATCTTCCGGACTATCTCTCGAGGGGGATGAGATGGTTGTGTGGGCAACCGTTCGGATGATGAACGTCTGCCTCTAGGTTTTTTGTTTTCGATGAGAGCCTCCTAACTATTTGTGCGGCCGGCGTATCTTTTCAAGCGGCGAAAGTTAGTTTATATGCTACTACACCCAAGGCCTAACCCTAATCCACATGGGCCTTAGAGTTCTTGGGTTGTAGTCTCAATTAAGCCTTATTGGGCTTAAGTGACCAAAGAGCACATTAACCCAACAATCTCCCACTTGCTCTTTAAGATACTAACTTGAGTTCGTAAACCCAAGACCATATAGCCCATAAGCCATCATCATCGATAACATACCCCATCCCTTGTCTCAAGCTAGCACGGGGACCCACCATTTGTCATTCATCAAGGCTCATGATAATCTACAGAAGATTATCTAGTTCGGTGCTACTCCACTAAAAGCCCGAACGTGATCTCCAAGAACAATGACACTTATAACAAGAATATGCACTTTGCCCCTTTATAAAATGTCTATAATTTGATTGACTAGTTTTACGTAACCCAATCAATTATTTATTCCCTTGACTTGATAGTTTCTCTAATGGATTATATGCGGTGGCCGGTGTCTTCAATATCCAGTGCGAAACATATCAAGGGGACATTTCCTATAAATTCCTTGTTGTTTATCTCATAAACACCGATAACCAAATAGTCTCAATCCCAAAATACCGAGTTGTTGGCCGTCATATAGATCAAACCTCACCCGTTGGTAAATCAAAGAATGAAAACTATTCGACTACTGTTTAAAATAAACTCGGGATTAAGAGCAACTACATAACTATAGTTATCGGAGATTTGATTCCTTATGACAAAAAGAACAAGCTTAATCAAATCTCTCCTTGATCCATTCAATGTGAGCATTAGCTCACACCAATGTTTTATAATGATTCGGACAAAACCATTTCATAAAACATTGCGGCCTAAATAAAGTGCCCAACTTAATTTAATAGTCATGAATCATTTCATCAATTGTGAGAACCTATGACCATGTCCTCTATGAAAGTATTCATATGATCATATACTCCACAATTGATCCGGACCTTAGAGTTTGTAAATAGTGTGCAAAATAAATGAAAAAGAATACTCCATTTATTAACATTCAGAAAAGAAACGCAATGTCATAATGTCATGCTCAAAAGCACAAAATAACAAAGTAAAATAACAACTGCCTAAAGCTATAGCAAATCTGGAATCCTCCTAAGACCCATAGATGAAACATGCCTCTCGAACACACGCTCAGGCAAACTCTTAGTAAAAGGGTCAAATAGATTCTCGTCGATGCTATCTTTGCTACCACCGTATATCTCCTCTTTTAATTATTTCTCGGATCAAGTGGTATTTCCTCTCTATGTGCTTCTCTCTTATGACACCTTGGTTCTTTGGTTAGCTACCGCCCCACTGTTGTCACAGTAGAGTGTTATAGGACAATTTACACCTGGTATCACTTGAAGGTCCGTTAGGAACTTCTTTAACCATGCAGCTTCCTTTGCAGCCTCAGAAGCAGCTACATACTCGGCCTACGTGGCGAGTCGACCACACATGTTTGTTTTACACTTCTCCAACAAATGGCACCGCCATTAAGGGTGTACACATATCCCGAGGTGGATTTTCTTGAGTCAATATCTCCTTGGAAATCTGAGTCCGTATAACCAATGGTTTCAAGACTCCCACTTGAGTAGACCAACATATAATCTCTCGTTCTCCGTAGGTACTTGAGTATATGTTTAACCGCTACCAGTGTTGCTCTCCGAGTCCGATTGGTACCGGCTTACTACTCCCACCGCATAGCGGATATCAGTCGGTACATAGCATAGCATACATGAGACTACCTCTGGCTGAAGCATAAGGTATCCTACTCATGCGTTCTCTGCTCGGGAGTTTGAGGAGATTGCTTCTCGGAGAGATGAATCCCATGCCCGAAGGGTATAATTCCCCTCTTTGAATTCTCCATGCTAAACCTGGCAAGTATTTTGTCAATGTATTGAGCCTGGGATAATGCCAAAACCTGTTCTTCCGGTCTCGCAAGAGTTTAATACCAAGAACATAATTGGCTTCCCCAGGTCCTTCATATCAAAATGTTTGCTCGGCCAGGTTTTCATGCCCAACAATACCTCGTATCATTTCCGATAAGGAGTATATCATCCACATAAAGTACCCGGAAAAGATACCGCATTACCTTGGATCCTTTTATACACACACGGCTCATCGGGGCTTTTCTCAAAACCATAAGACTCAATGGCTTGATCAAATCGATGTTCCATGATCTGGATGCTTGCTTAAGTCCATAAATGGACCTCGCAACTTGCATACCATTTCTTCTTGCCCTTTGGCTGTAAACCCTTTTGGTTGCTGCATATAGATTTCCTCTTCCAAATTTCCATTTAGAAAAGCGGTTTTGACATCCATCTCGCCAAATCTCATAATCAAGATTGGCCGCAACACGACTAAGAGAATCCGGATAGACTTGAGCATGGCAACCGGCGAAAAGGTTTCATCATAATCCACTCCTTCTCTTTGGGAGTACCCTTTCGCCACCAATCTAGCTTTGAAGGTTTCAACCTTCCCGTCCGATCTTCTCTTTCTCTTGTAGATCCACTTACACCCAATGGGTCTTACCCCTTTAGGCGCATCTACAAGAGACCAAACTGAGTTGGAATACATAGAATCCATTTCACGATTCATAGCCTCGAGCCATTCGAGCATCAACATCTCCTAGTGCTTCGTCATAACTCGTGGGATCACCATTTTCTGCGATGATGTCATCTGATTTGACTCACCCAACAAGAGATATCTTGCGGGTTTACGAATCAATCTCCCACTACGACTTTGTCGCACTTGATGTCGTGCATCTACGGGGGTCCACATTTTGTGGGTTGACAACTTCTAGATGAGGACCCTCATTAAGTGGATCAACTAATTCATGATTTTGTTCTTCATTTAGTTGAACATCATGCTGAACTTCTGTTGTCTCGGTTCTGTGTATGTTCGATACATTTTCCCCTCTTTGAACAACCACGGAACAAAAGGCTGGAACCCCTTGAGGTTGAGTGAAACTTGATCTGAGACTAGCTCATCAAGAATAACCTTACTTCTTGGCTTATAGTTTGTCATATAGTCCTCCTCTAAGAAAGTCGCGTGAGTGCTCACTATGACCTTCTTTTCTCTTGGACTATAAAACAACCAACCTCTGGTTCCTTTAGGATAGCCTACAAACATGCATACCTCGATGCGCGAGTCCATCTTGTCGGTTTCTGTTTCAAGACATGTGTCGGAGCACCCCAAATTCGAATATGATTCATGGTGGGCTTACACCCTTTCCACAATTCTATTGGTGTCTTTGAAACCGACTTGGGCCCGGAGCTAAGTTCAATAGATACATAGCCGTTTCTAAGGCATATCCCCCGAATGAATCGAGAAAGTGATGAATAACGAGCATAGATCTTGTCATTTCTAAAAGGGTTCTATTTCTCCTTTCAGCAACTCCATTCTGTGGGGTGTCCCCGGAGAAGATAATTGCGAAACTATCCCATCCTTGGTCGGGTAAGACCTGAACTCTCAGATTGGTATTCACCCCTCGATCGGATCGAAGAGTCTTGATTTGAACACCTAGATACTTTTCTGCCTCAGCCTTGAACTCTTGGAATTTTCCAAAAGCTTCAGACTTGTGACGCATCAGGTACACATGTCCAAATCTTGAGTAATCATCAGTAAATGTGATGAAATACTGATACCCGCCTCTGGCATGGACATTTATTGGTCCACATACATCAGTATGTACCAATTCCAGCTAAAGTGTGGCACGTTTTCCTTTGGCCTTGAAAGATCTCTTGGTCATTTTACCCTCTAAACGGGATTCACACACTTTGTATCGGCTCAAAGTTCGGGATTTTAAAATCCCACTTTTGACCAAACCTTGGATCTGTTAGAGTTAATATGACAATCTCAAATGCCAAAGATAAGTTTCATTGGAAACTTTTCTTTTCTTTGACGAATTGATATGCTCAACATTTTTTAATTCAACATGATTAACTTCAGGGGTATAGGACTAAGGAAATAAAGGCCATTGAACTTTACACGAACAAATAAAAGAAGATGAACTTCTTATTGAAACGAGGAACCAAACTGAACTGTCAAACCATGTTTATCTAAACAACTAACAGAAATTAAATTCCTCTTAAAATGGGAATAAATAAACAGTCTTCTAAAACCAAAGTTCTATAATTATTAAAAGATAAAACAACTTGTCCCACTTTGCTAGTGCGGACACAAAGCTGCCTGTTCCAAGTTTCAAATCTCGTTGTCCTTTACTCACTGGCAAGCTTTGTTTGAACCACTGGTTTTTTCATTTGTGGGCAATCTTTCTTCCAATGCCCCTTTTGTCCGCACTTGAAGCACTTGCCTTTTGGCTGCTTCATTGCAACTGTTTTGGCAACTGGAGTACCTGATTTCTTCTTTTTCTTGTTCTTGTTCTTTCCCTTGGGTTTCCCCTTAGGTTTCACAGAACTTTCACTAACAAACAATGCACTTCCTTGCTTGACTAGAGTCTGCTCGGCACTCTCAAGCTCGTGCATCGGTTGAGTGAGGTCAAGATTCATTTTGTTCATATTATAATTCATCTTGAATTGGTTGAAGTATTCGAGGTAGTGATTGTAAGAGAAGGTCAACTTTTACTTCTTGTTCAAACTTGATACCATGGTCATCGGCCTTCTTGAAGTTTGCTATCATTGTTAGACAATGATCCCTCACACTTCCTCCCGGACATGACTTGTCTTGGTAGTGAATTCAGCGCATTTTGCCTAGCGAGAAGCTTGCTAGGTGTAGCAAACATGGCATCAAGAGTCCGGAGCATTGTTGCTCCACTCGAATTATGTTCATTTGCTCGAAGGTGGCGAGATCAAAAATGTAGCAATGACGACACATTCGCCTTCTCCCATCTTTCCTTCTCTGCTGAAAACGAGTCCGAACCGCATCGAGGCATCTGCAACGGCAGCGCAGCTTTGGCATAGGGGTAGTGAGAACAAAGTTGAGCTTTTCATATTGAAGAACAATATCTAAATTGGTTCTCCATTGTTTGTATTTTGTACCATCCATAGGTTTTTGGCTCAAGATTGTAGCTAAAGGATTGAATGAAGACATTTTTCTTAAATTAAGGAAAAAGCACACTAATTACAAACTATAATTAACAACAAACAGATAGCGCTAGTAGATTCTAATAACTACTATTCGTTTATTGTTTAACAATCCATTAGTTATCTTTACAAGGCTTACGATGGGCAAGATTCTTGTAAAACTAATATTGTTAATTTGGGCCTTGATTCCATTGCCGAGCCTCGATGGGAGGGTTAACAATTTTACCAAAGTTGAATGTATTTAACCATAGTTTACTTTCAAAATTATCTTTAGTGTCTAAGTGTTGCCGACGATGGGCCGTACAAAAACTTTACTAAAATTTTGAAAATATTAAGGTTTAATCTAGCGAAATCCGATTATCCTTATCCGATGGGGCTTCGGCGATAACCATTTCACAAATAAACCCACAATGGGGCCGTAGGTTTTATAATTAAAAAGCTTAATTTAAAACCTTCACTCATTCAATATTTTAAGTTTAGAATTTTTAATTTCCAAGAATTTGTTCAATTTAGAGTAAATTATTAGGTATCTAAAATCTAGTCATGATTAGCGAGTGTGCGTCACATGACCATTTTAAATAACCCACAAATTACTCTAAAAGGTACAATTCTCTTAGGAAATTTCCTGGATTATTTGTCTAGACCTTAATTCCACAATTATTATTCTAGATTTTAATTTAAAATCATGATAATTGATAATTAATGTCTAGATTTTAATTCCACAATTAATTAATCTAATTATTATTCTAGATTTCAAAATCATAATAAATGATAATTAATGTAGAGTTTTTGATTCCACAATTAATTAATCCAATCATTATTCAAGATTTCAAAATCACAATAAATGATAATTAATGTAGTGGACAATCTAAATAATCCCTCATAATAACTATCATACTAGTCGATTGAAAAACATAATAGTTATCATGCATTTATGACATGTGATTATGCAACAATATGGCATCTTCCTATTCTATATGGCATGTTATTTCAAACATCACGTTAATTGTACATATAATTCATACAATTTAATAAAAGCATTAAATTAAGAAAGCAAATAACTTTAATCCATGGTTTTCCTAAAAAAATTTAAAAAATTTAAAAAAATTTACAACTTTGGAATTTCTCTTTTGTCCCGCTCATAGGATTTATCTGAAGCCTCTTCGGGTATCTATGAGCCCAAAAGCCCAAAAACCCAATCCTTGGCTAGAAACCCTAGGACACAAAAGAGGAACCCTAGCCTTCGCCTCGCCACGCAAGCGTAGAAGTCATCTCGGCACGAAACTCCGGGGAAGCACCGGCACGGAGACGATCAAACGCCCATGGAAACACCCCAAAAGGGTGGCCCACGCGCCCTCACGCGCCGGCCCGTTTGCTTACGGCGCGTGACGCCCACGCGCAGCCACTTGTGGAGGCGCGTGGCGGCGCGTGGGTTGTCCTTTGGTGGTGTTCCGACCGCCAAATTGTTCGTCTTTCCGTCCTCTTTCCATCCATATATGGTTTGCCCAAATCCGAGATCCGAAGTCCACGAAAAGTGTCGTACGCAGTGTTGTTTGCTCATATTCTTCGCATTTCTTGATCTCCAACTTTTTACGGGAATTCGAAAAATACATAGAAATTCGAAAGGAAATCATAAAAGCAGCAAGGAGGAAACCTAATCATATGGGATTAGCCTCCTTGTTACAAATCAAGAATTACACGAGAGAATCTAACCATGGATTAAAGTATTCATATGATTTATAAACGATAACTACTATGATTCAAATAACAAATATAAAACGGATGCCATCCTTTCAAAAATAATTTTCAAAGATAATCACATGAAATTTCAAAACTAGGTTCTTTTCCTCATCGCTATTGGCTCGATGCCAATTGTAGGAAACGATCGGAAACGCGGAAGCGTATCGAACCACGCGATGTAGGAAAAGATGAAACCTTTTATCGTTTTGCTTACCTGGATATTGAAGAGCTATCGAAAGATTCTCCACGAGCAAACCTTGTCTACGAACGGTCCTCGTATACGAACAGTCCTCGTGCGATCTATGATTGATCTTCCGGACTATCTCTCGAGGGGGATGAGATGGTTGTGTGGGCAACCGTTCGGATGATGAACGTCCGCCTCTAGGTTTTTTTTTCGATGAGAGCCTCCTAACTATTTGTGCGGCCGTATCTTTTCAAGCGGCGAAAGTTAGTTTATATGCTACTACACCCAAGGCCTAACCCTAATCCACATGGGCCTTAGAGTTCTTGGGTTGTAGTCTCAATTAAGCCTTATTGGGCTTAAGTGACCAAAGAGCACATTAACCCAACAACCACCACCACCAGATCTACGAGATGAGCATAAAGGCGGCGACGAGAACAAGAGCCACACCCTCGAACCAACTCATTTTTCTACTCCCCCGCAAAGAACTTGTCGTTCTTAAAAATGCTTTGCGGATGGCCAGTAGTGGTCCCTTTTATAGAAGGGTGAAATGATACTCACTTATCGACGAGGAATCTAATGCTGATTGCAAGTAAAGGCCTTTATTAAATATTAATATTAGTATTTTATTATTATTATTATCATCATTTCATGGGCAAGGAATCAGAATCTGTGTGTTTTTGTGTCTTTGACGGACGAGGATGAAAGTTAATTATGTCGTGGGCAAGGAATTAGAATCAGAACTATGAAAGCTGATATAAAAAGAATAATCGGATTTTTTTTTCTAGATATTTTGAGTGGAATATTTTCCCCCTGAGATTATTTTGATTCTTAATTAGATTCTATTTTTAAATAAAGAAGAGAAAAGACTAATCAAAGAGGCCTTTTCCACAAAAATGACACCACGTCATATAAGGCATCATTTGGATGGATTGATGGCATATTCACATTTAACCGTTTGATTATCCTCAATAAATGAAATAGAAAAATTTGGTTAAAAGTATCTCAGTCATAGTAAAAACCCTAGCTGGACTGAGTATAAACTGACTAACGGGTAACACTTAGGATATTTTAATTAAACCAGTAAAATAAAATAAATTAATATAAATAATTAAAATATCTAACAAATCTGAGATATTACGAAACAGAAATTAATTTTAATACGTTGTTACATAATCTCTTTTTATTTGATCAAGCCTCAATTAACAAATCTAAGACGGAGATGCCGATCGACATTCACTTAATGTCACTGGAAGCAGTGAAGCCTCCCTGAATAGATGCTCCAGGCCATGGCCCTTGAAGGTACCATCTTGCTTGGTGTTACCTTCAGTGCTTGATATTCCATAATTGTAATTATAATACTGGTTAAAGCATCACGGTGCCTGAGCAGCGGCAAGCAGGGCGGGCGATAACAAGAACAGGAAGAGGAGTCGGGCCACCACTGCCGCGGGGCTCCAATGCCATGGCCGTGCTTCCGCTGATGGTTTGAGGTCCACCAACATTAAGACCAGCATGCCATGGATAACATTATTATAACTGTTCCCTTCGTTTCAAACGTAAGTCGTATTTTGAGAAGTTCATAATTAATTTTAGCGCAAATTTATTTTGGAAGTACTCACTCAACGACGCAGGATTACTGAAAAAGTTTTAGTGTGTAATATTGCCCTAAAAGTACTGTGAAGTTAATTTTGACCCTATGACTTAAATGAGAGTGTTAATATATATCTTCTTTTTCTAAAATATAAAATATACTATCTTCAGTCATTTGACTAATATAAATAAAAAAGTATTACGGGAGAGTGCTAATATATTCTTGAACCTTGTATACTAAAAATATGAAGAGATTGGCTAGAAACATAATTGAACAGAATACCAACAATATATTCTACATAATATCAAATACTACTATCGAGCTGCGCCTACATAAGCAAAAGAAAGCAACATATCTTCCTTGTCAACACTATTCACTGATTCCTTGCCTCACTCAATTGTGACTGTTTCTCTAGATGTATGTTTAAGTAAAACTTACTACTCTATGCAAAATTTTCCGACTTTTCTTTACATGAAGCTTTTTTCAAATTATTATTATTATTTTAATGAAAACTTTCAGAACAGAAGTCACATTACACAAATTGACTTTTATTTCAACTTTTGTTTGTAAAAGTTTGATGAGATAAAAGTTACTTTTACAAATATTAATCGAATTAAGCCCTTAGAAAGGGGTTTGTACTCGGTACTTATAATAATGATGAGTACATATTTTTAACCATTGTGATGAAATATTAACTGTTTAAATTTAATTTAAATGGTCTAAATTTAATATTTTTAATTTTTAAAATGATGGAAATTATAAGATTATCTTTATTTTACATTTTACATATATTAAAAAAATTTATTTAAAATATACAAAATAAATTGAATTAAATCTAGATCATCCAAAATTAATTTAACAATGTGGATTGGTGATGAGCACATTTATGCTCATCAATTTGATGAGCACAAAATGTGCTCCCCTAAGGAAAGTAAGAAGGCAAAGAAAGTTAAACTTAATGATAGACATTATTAACACGCGTCTCAGCTATAAGCTATAATTAATAAAATGTATATATTCCTTTGCTCCAAAAGAGCATTTCTGCATAATATAAAAAGAATACAAATTAGGGCTTTAAGTTGGTAGAAAAAATTAGGCAGCACTCCCCACAATTTCGATCAAAGTATGCTCCTATCCACTCATTAAATAAATAACTATCAGAAATGAAATAACTCTTTAATTTTTTTAAAGTCCCTTTTTGTTTTGCATATAAAAAAGAAGAAGAATAGGAACGACCCCTCCTCTATTTTTTATAGAATCTTATAAAATCAAATGGGGGATTTCTTAAAAAAAAAATAGAAAATATATTAAATTCTCGTTTTTAATAAATTAAAATCAATATAAAATGAATATTATTGATTAAATATTAATATTAATTAATAATAAATAATATTAAAATAAATTCTATATCTATATATTTATTTAAATTTAGGTATTTCTATATTAGAAAATTTCAAATTATTCTAATATAACTAATATTAATAATAATCCCATCGAGAATTCTTTTCCCATCGCGGTGATCATGACCCGTTCCCCGAGCAAATTGGAACGGCAAAAGTTCAGGATCGAGAAAAATATAATGAGATCGGGATTGGGAATGGTACTTCTTCATCCTAAACATTTATCAATATATATATATATATATATATAGGGGAAATTGGACGTCCTGTCACAGGATATATGGTTGTGCCCAATGAATAGAGTACGACATCGTTTAGTTTAGGGAGCAGCACTGTAGCGCACTCAAATAATTTATTCTATGTTTTCGGCATTCAAACCAGAGCACGCATGCAGAACCACACCTCGACTTCTTAAGCTTTCAAACACCAAAACAAACGTGCAGAACCCATGAAAGCTAGATGGAAATAGGTTTAAAACTCACCTTGATCAGTTCTGGTTTGTATGCATCAGTCCGAACCGTCTGTCCTTCCTTTGAATTTTCAACACCCTCTAACTTCACCTTCAGAACTCAGCTCATGCTCTCACTAAAACTCAGCATTTTGTGTTCTCTGTCTCGGCTTGCTCCCCTCTCTCACGCTGTCAAACTTTCATCCTCTCTCTCTCAGCGTTTTACTCAAAACTGAAATGAATAAAATGAAAGGTCTTGCTGCTTCAGTCTCTGTTAGCTTCAGTCTTGTTGTGATGTATGGCATTGCTGTGGCTGCCCTTGGGATGCTGAGCACCATTGCCACTGGGCTGGCTATTGATGCTTATGGGCCCATCAGTGACAATGCCGGAGGTATTGCAGAGATGGCAGGCATGAGACACCGCATCCATGAGAGAACTGATGCCCTTGATGCTGCTGGGAACACAACTGCTGCCATTGGAAAGGGCTTTGCATCGGATCTGCTGCACTATTGTCTTTAGCACTCTTTGGTGGCTTTGTGAGCCGAGCTGCAATCTCAACTGTAGATGTCTTGACCCTAAGGTTTTCATTGGGTGTTGAAACTCTATCAGGCGTTCTTTGTTAGAATTTCAAACTCATTTTTTTGTCCTCTTCATCGACAGGCTAGAGTTTGTAGAAGTGTCTAGCTAATATTTTAATCATGTGAAGATTTATTCCAAAGTCAAGAAAGGCGGTAGAAATAGAAATATGAAATGAATATTAAATTATAATAAAAGAGAAGAAGAATCACGTAGCAATATGTGGAAGAAAAGTCAACATGTGTGGCTATAATGGAAGAGTGTGGAAGCTACGTAGAAAGCAATGGTCCTGCATAAAGAAGTCAAAAAGTGTGGCTATTAAATGAGATATGTACCCAATAGCATCCTCACCCCTTGGCAGCAGCGCTTTAATTCTGAGAACTTCAGATTTGTTACATAAACTCTTGCTTTTACCTTGATATTGACGAAATGAATGGTTTCACAAGCAAAAGTGGAATTATAAAATAACAAACCCGGCTATACTTGATAATATTACTAGATGATAAGGAGCCTCCGAGCGACGGCGCTGGTTTGGAAGCTACAAACGCTGGGGTAATAAACTTTCACCCACACCTTTCATTTTATTCATTTCAGTTCTGAGTAAAACGCTGTGAGAGAGAGGATGGAAGTTTGACAGCGTGAGAGAGGGGAGCAAGCCGAGACAGAGAACACAAAATGCTGAGTTTTAGCGAGAGCATGAGCTGAGTTCTTAAGGTGAAGTTAGAGGGTGTTGAAAAGTCAAAGGAAGGACAGAAGGTTCGGATTGATGCAAACAAACCAGAACTGATCAAGGTGAGTTTTAAACCTATTTCCATCTAGCTTTCATGGGTTCTTCACGTTTGTTTTGGTGCTTGAAAGCTTAAGAAGTCGAGGTGTGGTTCTGCATGCGTGCTTTGGTTTGAATGCCGAAAACAAAGAATAAATTATTTGAGTGCGCTACAGTGCTTCTCACTAAACTAAACGATGTCGTACGCTATTCACTGGACACAACCATATATCCTGTGACAGGACGTCCGATTTCCCCATATATATATGTATGTATGTGTATATATATATATGTACATACACATATATATATATATATAATTACCAAAGTGTCCCTATGCTAGAAGCCCAAACCAACCAAGTGAAACCTAATTTTGCTCGACATGCTCTCTTTCTCTACTTCTCTTCGTGTTTGTCGCTACGACGCTGCCTCTCGTCTCTCCATCAACTCGCTCCGTTGAGAGATCAACTCATATTTTGCCGGCCCCGTCACATATGAGAACCCGAGGAATCTGAGTATACTCTCCCGCAAAAGGAAAAACAAGCTCATCGAGTGCACTCACTTTATTTTTTTAGTTTCCTTTCACTCTTCCCTACAATTCTTTAATCCCTCTTTCCCCTTTCTTTTCTTTTCCTTTTTTAATTAGATGAGAATACACTAACTTGAGGTTATAACTAGAATCAAACCGGTAACCTTTCATTTACAAGGAAATTTTCATATTACTATTATGTGGCAACTAACTCTTTACCTTTTTAATAAATTTTTTCCTTCCCCAGCTTTCCCTATTTAATATTGCATTTTATGTTTGCCATATATTTTTTCTACTTTCATTTACCATTGATTTTGTCCTTTTTATTTGCCCACTTCCTTTTTTCAAACTATCTATCATCTCTTTCTTTCCTTTACCTAGGCCACTTTACTTTCTTTGTGTGGCCCTCACACCCCCTCCCGTTTTTCTATGAATCTTTAATAATTCCACTCCTTTGCCTTTCTTTTCTTTGTAATCGAGAGTATAGGAAGCTGCTCAGTTCATTCTCTTGGCAGTTCATAGACTAGACGGATCCAATTTCAGCGCTCATCAATGAGCATCAAAATATCATTGCATGTGCAAACCATTACATCTATTTTGAATGGTTTGTATTGAATTTATTTTATTTTTGATTTTTTTAGAAAAATAATTTTAAGAGTAAATACCCTATTTGGTCCCTGGAAAAAAACACGAGACCCCATTTTGGTCCCTCGAACAAAGAAAACCCCTTTTTAGTCCTTGAAAAGGACGAATAAGGGTTGATTGGTGAACATTTTGATCTCTCGCAAATTTCCAAAAACCCTTTTTTAGTCCATAAAAATGTCCTATTTTAGTCCCTAGGGACGAAAAAGGGGTCCATATTTTTTTTCAAGGACCAAATAGTATTTAATCTAATTTTAATGTGTATATATAGAACCTTAAATAAAAGGGAAAATGACAAATAAATACCATCTGAATTTGTAAAACCCCCAGAAGCCCACCAAATTTGTAAAAAGACTGAGAGGTACCAACGACCTATGAGGCATATACAAATTCAAGTAAAATTACCCTTTTGCCCTTAGTTTTAAATGAATTTTTTAAAAAATACCCTCGCTGGAGGGCCGTTGCCGGCCGACCGCAGCCGCCGGCCGGCCTGCGGCCACCAGCGAGGGGGTAGGGTTTTTTCTTTTGTGGGGTTTGGGGTTTTTCTTTCAAAAAAAATAATGTATTCATTGAAAGTATGGGGGTGGGGTTCGAACCCCCAACCCCTCACAGATCCATGGCCAGTTGGGCCACTTGGTTTCTTTGATATATATATACACACACATTAAAAAATATATATATCCACTTAATATTTTGGGAGAATCACTGTAGAGGCCCATTTAACCACAATTAGCCCAATAAGAGCCCCAAGAATCTAATTTTCCCAGAACTGGCCCTAGGGCCCTAAATGGGATTGAATTGTAAAGGGAAATTACCAAAAAACACCAACCTACTCTGAAGGAAAAAGGAACGTGCGAAAAGAATCCCCCATCTGAAAATCATTCCCTTCCTTTCCTCGCTCGACTCTCATCTCTGTGCTCCTCGCTCACTCGGCTTCTTCTCTGTACGCCGTCGACCTTCTGAAGCTCGTGCGTGTCGCCGTCGCCGTCGCCGTCGTCTTGGGTGTCGCCGTCGTCTTGTGTGTCGCCGTCGCCGTCGTGGTTCGCCTGTAGGTAACATTTTGGGGATTAGGGTTTTTTGTCTCTTTTATACCATTGTTGTAAATCTTGGAATCTTAGTATATTCACTTCACCAGAGATGTTTTCTATCTTTTTCCATGGTCATTTTCTGTACTCCTTCGTTCTTCTCGGTCATTCACTTGTAAGCCTTGGTCTTTGTACTTCCAATTGTGTTTCATTTTCATTTATTTTAAATCATCAGATTAGAGCATTTCCGATATTTCGTTATTCGGCCCTTCTTTCTTTCTTAAAATTATTGATTAGTTTTTTTTTTTAATTTCACTTATAATGAGCACCCTCTGATATTTGCTGTATTTGGCAACTTTAACTCCGGCAATAGCTTAATTTGTTTCAATGAATTTGCTGTATTTTCCTGTTTCTCTCTATAGCAGCTTTGAATTGTTTTGCCATCATCCTCGTTCTCCTACATCATAAGTAAAGTTAGCAGTAATTGTTTTCCATGATCAGCCGTTTATAATATGCTATGCTAGAGTTGTTTTCCTGATAATATTTGCTGTCAGGGGGAGAAAATAGCCTACTGAGTTATATGCATGTCTTAAAATGAAGCTATCTAGTTCCTGGAGACCTTGTCTTGCAATATGATTGTATATATGTGTAGTGAGTGTGAGGTTGCTGCTTGTTCTCCCTGACCCATTGAATTTCCTTTTGGTGAAACTACATATAATTGTAAATGGTTTCCTGTTGTGCATCATGTTCCTCAAGTAGTTTTCTTTATCAGTTTGTATGGTTTCCTTTTCATAGGTTGAATGTATGCAAATTAAGCTCTTGACATTGGAGTGGGATGGGAGCTAGGGATAGGTTTAATCTCCATCGATTCCTGACTTTATTGGAACTGTGGTGTGAAAATGGAACTAATTCTATTAAACAAGTGATTTTTAGTAAGACTTATGTACAGAAAAAATTAATTAACATGTTAGGTGACTTGAATATTGAGGGTTTATAAAAAAAAAAAAAAGAAACATGTAAAACTTACAACTTAATGAATATGTAAAAGAATACTTTTGATTTTTTCTCTTTAATAAAAGAAGAATCATAAATTAACAACGAAATCAAAACTCACTCTTCTAGAAAGGTTATAAAGCAATATTCTTACCTTTACAATTCATACCTGGTAAAGATTTAGGAATACAACAAAATGAATTAAAAGTATATATTCCAACAAAATAAATGGACAAGGAGAGGGCAGGACAAGTATTATCTTTTATTTTATTATTATCATTTTTATAATAAAGGGAGGGGCGAGAGGAGACAATCATACATGGTTTCCAACACCTAAACGTGATTGTTTTATTCCTTCCTATTTATTAACATTATCATTCCCTTTTTTATATTTATATCTTTTAATTATTCTCGTACCTTTTTTGCTCCCTTATCATGATGCAAGATCATTCCTCATGAACCCTTCATTTTTTAAAATTGTTCTTCCAATTTTTCATCCACAAGAAAAAGATAGTCATCAAACCCGAGAGGGAAAAAAGATTGGCAGTCAACATCAGCATCTGTCAATTCTTGTGTAAGCAGTACTTAACAAATAAAGACGGGGTAAACTTGTGTGATTAGAGATTTTCGAATCATTGATATGTCAATTCTCAAGCTTCTTGAGTTAAATTTCCTGTGTTCTGTTTTTTAGGTTCTCAAAGCAAACCTTTGAATGCTGTTGTGAATGCCCCTTTTGAAAGCAAAGCAAGTGCTGTTGTAAAATAACTTTGTATGGTGAAAATATGTTTTCCTTCAAGTTTTTTTAAAACTGTGAAATTTTGTTAAATATGATCAAGGGTAATTTTAAATGAACTTCATTTACAATTCTTGTAGGTACACTAGCAGCAAGGCAATCGTGGGATGGCTCAGAACAAGGGGCGGATGGGTATACAATGCCACACTTCACCGAAGAAGAACTTCGTGAATTGAAGGTGGGCTTTTTATGGTGGCTTGTCACCCATCCTTGCAACAACCATCGGCAAAAAGTGTTGTCGTTAATGGAGGACTACCACAAGAAATTGAAGAGACATTAGGGGGCATAGTTGTTAGGACACACATGTATTTATGACTCCTTTGTATTCATGAGGATGTCATCCATGTACTTGTTCCTTTGTAAATTGTTGACTGATGCTAACTTGATAATATTTATTCAATGACAACATAAATTTTTTGATTCTGCTTTGATGTGGTCATGGATTGATAACAATAAACCTGTGCTTCTGTTTTGATGTGGTCATGGTTTGAGAACTGCAAAATAATGGACAGGATTAACAACTTCAACAGGGGTCATTTACAACAATAACAGGGGTCACTTACAACAATAACAGGGGTCATTTACAACAATATCAGGGGTCACTTACAACAATATCAGGGGTCATTTACAACAATAACAGTACTCGCTTACTACAATATCAGTACTCGCTTACAACAATAACAGTACTCGCTTACTACAATATCAGTACTCGCTTACAACAATAACAGTACTCGCTTACTACAATAACAGTACTCGCTTACTACAATATCGGTTTTCGCTTACAACAATAACGATGCTCGCTTACTACAATAACGATTACCTAATTACAACAATATCGTGGGTCACTTACAACAATATCGGTCACTTACAACAATAACAAGATGCTAACACAACAATAGATTGCTAAAGCACAACAATATCAAGACTTTCGCTTACAACAACAATAAGATGCTAAGCTTACTACAATAGTTACCTAATTACAACAATATCAGGGGTCACTTACAACAATATCAGGGGTCACTTACAACAATATCAGGGGTCATTTACAACAATAACAGTACTCGCTTACTACAATATCAGTACTCGCTTACAACAATAACAGTACCTAATTACAACAATATCAGGGGTCACTTACAACAATAACAATACTCGTTTACTACAATATCAGTACCTAATTACAACAATAACAGCACCTAATTACAACAATATCAGTATCTAATTACAACAATAACAACACTTAATGACAACAATATCAGTACCTAATTACAACAATAACAGCACCTAATAACAACACAAACAGTACCTAATGATAAACCATAACAGCACCTAATAACAACACAAACAGCACCAAATAACAACAATATCATCACCTAATAACAACAATATCAGCACCTAATAACATGTAAATGCAGCTGCATATATTTTTCAACGTCATTTACATTTGGATTCAAAATATGAATATGTGTACATAAATGACACTTGGATACAATTGTGACAACAATATCCAACCTTCATTCACTTTGTTGTCCTCCCCCATGTACAAAGAACCCTCCCACATGGAAGAAACATAATATGTTCTTCCCTAAAGTACTGGCCATCTTTAATTATGATCTGCAACATAAAGTGAGTATTAACAACTTTAACAGTCACATTAACAACTCTAACAGTCACATTTACAACAATATCATTTCATCGTTTTCACATTCAGTCATTCCCCCTAACAAACAAACCTCCCTCTGTTTCCATGCCCCAAATAAGAGCAACCTACAGCGTTTTAACATTCACCTCGTATTAACAACTATATCAGTCATATTAACTACTATATCAGTCATATTTACAACTATATCAGTCATCTTTACAACTATCCCATTTTAGCGTTTTTCAACCAAGTGTAGCTTCATCCCATGCACCTATTCCCACTTAAAAACACATCTTTCTCTCTCGTTTTCATGCCAAAAAGCAGCAACATTTTTTCCACTCAACCCAAAAATGATTAAAGACCAACTAGAATGGTGATAATGATATCTTGAGGAAAATCTTAGTATTTCTTACCTTTTTCCTATCTGATTATAAAATAAATTTGGCCAAGTTCCAACCTTTCAGCCACCCAACCTTCAACTGAAAAAAAGGTTCAGCAACAGCAAATTCATGGGTAGATGAGTTCAGCCTATAATGAAGTGGATGATTGGTAATGTAGATGTTCTCTCCCTCACTAAGTTCAGCAAAATATAGGTTCAGAAAACCCCAGCTATTCACTCCTTCACCTTGTACGTTGGTTTCTTGTCTTTCTCGTGTGGGCACCAAAACTGAAGGGAGAATCACTGTACGTCTGTTCTCTTTTCATTTGCAGAATTGTTTCTTTTTGCTTTTTAAATCAGGGGTGTTTTTTGGTCATTTTGTTTATTCATTCACTTCCATTCAGGGCCCTAGGGCCGCTTCGGAAAAATTAGATTCTTAGGGCCCTTTTTGGGCTAATTGTGGTTAAATGGGCTTCTACGGTGATTTTCCCTAATATTTTTTCAACGGTATTTACAAATCTAGTAACGCCATTTAGAAATTTAGTAACGTCATTTACAACGTTTTTTTTCAAGTTTATCGTTTTTCCTCTTTAATGCCTTTGAGTGAAAAAAAAAACTATCACAAAATTAGTAACGCCATTTACAAATCAAGTAACGCTATTTACAAATTTAGTAACGCCATTTACAACGTTTTCCAAATGAGGGTATTTTTATTTTTATTTATTTATTTAAAACTAAGGGCAAAAGGGTAACTTCACCTGAATTTGCATATCCCTCATAGGTCCTTGGTATCTCTTAGTCTTTTTACAAATTCGGTGGGCTTCTAGGAATTTTCCAAATTCAAATGGTATTTATTTGTCATTTTCCCTAAATAAAAATAATATTTAAAGGTTAGTTTTTCAAAATAATAATATTTTATTTAAAACTCCATGTCTTATGCAAAACCAGATTGAAAGACAAAAAACCAACTGATTTAGCAGAAACATAAACAGAATAACTAACTGAGATGGTATTTAATTATCAAACACCAAGCATGCATACATAAGCAGATCAAGAGGTTAGTCTATTATATCAATTAAACCAAACACAAAACCCAGATCTTCTTCAACAACAACAAAGAAACCTCAAAACAAGACAACTTATATATATTTGATAACTTTAAGGTGCTTGATGGTCCAGATCTATACAAACGCAGTCTTCAAAAGTAGCCTCTAGGATTTCGTTCAAAGGGGTCTCTGTATATAATCAAACCATTTGG
The DNA here is from genome assembly GCA_019022655.1 of Acacia acuminata. Taxonomy (NCBI): domain Eukaryota; kingdom Viridiplantae; phylum Streptophyta; class Magnoliopsida; order Fabales; family Fabaceae; genus Acacia; species Acacia acuminata. The sequence continues at coordinate 1,611,811 of JAFJYI010000028.1, read as the reverse complement.
CAAGGAGTTTACAACATTTGTAGAGACACAAAACCGCAAGAACTATATTATAAAACCCACAGATTTTGATGTATTCAATACTGATGAATCATCAACCGCCTACTATATTCCCCGCTTTCTTGAACCTTGTATACCAAAAATGTGAAGAAATTGACAAGAAACATAATTAAACAGAATACCAACACACTATATTCTATATATATTATAAAATACTAGCAAGCTAAGCTTACATAAGCAAATTGCAACAACACATCAGTTTACGATTTCAACATCCTAGTCAACGCAGACACAGAACAGCAAGGAAACTAAAAATCAAAATAAGAGAGCAAGTTACATATATATGCATGCCAGAACAAGAAAACTAGTGCCATTTTAACCTTATTTACTAACAACTGGCATGATGTTGAGGTCGATTAGCTTCGGTCCTGTCTCTATTTTTTGCGCAAGCGTCTGAAGTAGGTTTTAGGTTACTCTTCAAAGTCGTCCCTGTACATGGTTTTGCCGTTCTTACCAGGAAATTTCATGGTTTTTCTGGTTTCGGAACTATGATAGGAATATTGTATGCACTCTTCTGGTTTATTCAAGAAGAAAGGGTTAGACTTAGGAAAGTGTAGTTATTATCTGTTTTAGGGAAGTTAGAATATATTATCTGTTTTATAGTTATTTACCCTTATCTGGTTTTATGGAAGTTACATTAGGAAGTTAGTTATCTAGGAAACTAGGAAAGACTCTATAAGTATCTGTATTATGTTTGGAAGAAGGTTATGAAAATATATGTGATATTCCAGAATTGTCTTGTTGGCTGGAGTTAGATACTGACTCTAGAATTCACCTTCTCTACCATTTTTCTTCTATTCCTATCAACTTGGTATCAGAGCAGTCGTTCTTAGGACCTGTTGAATGCCATGGTGAACACTAGAAAATCTTCATACGAGAATAATTCTCCATTACCATCCACTCATAATCCAAAAATTCCACCAAATCCTAATCCACATCACGATCCAACAGTAATTTCACTCCACCCCCTCCTTATACGCACCTTGAAAATCATAATCCTCAATTAACAGCCATTATGGCGCAATTGAATCAGATGAATACAGAGTTAAACACTTTAAAGAGCTAGAAGACACCCATATTTATTTAGGGAGAGTCTAGTCAAAATAATAGGGATACATACCACGAGCCTGATGAAGGTGATGATCCTTGGTGGCAACGTAATCAATCAAGACGTCCTTACTCAAAAGTTGACTTTCCTAAATATGAGGGTGGTGATCCAAGAGGATGGATTCTAAAGGCGAAAAAATATTTTCGTTATTATCAAACACCTGAAGAATTGAAGGTCGACGTTGTACCAATAAACTTAGGAGGAGATGCACATGATACATTCACCTAGGTTTCATCAGGACGAAACATACGTTACTGGGATGAATTGGTGGATATTCTTCAGGAGCAATTTGGTCTCGCTGAGTTTCAAAACCCTGATGCCTATCTCTGTAGTATAAAGCAAGCACACTTAGTCATTGAGTATAAGCAAGAATTTGTTAGAAGGCAAGCACAAGTAGAAGGTTGGCCAGAGCATTGTCTCTTAGGAGTTTTCATCAATAGCCTCAAGGAAGAGCTGCAGTAGGACATTAAGATCCACAAGCCGTGGACGGTATACAAGGCAGTAAGTCTCGCAATGGAATTTGAGTCAAAATTACAAATCCAAAGTACCCACCGCTCCAACTCACGATATTATAATACACATGGCAATGAGAATAACTACCGAGATAACAAATATCAATCTCGCATGCCACTTGGACCCTCAACTACCGCAAATCCAGGAGTTTCTAATTCAATTAACTCAATCAGCGCTACTTCTCAAGGGAATATTCAAAATTCAAATACCTTGTATCAAACCGATGCATTAACATCGGCAACTTATTGGAATTCAAATTCCGAAAATCAGAATTCCTAAAAACCATTATCGTCGACTACCCCAGTGAGAATTACGGAAACAGAGAGATAATATCGTCGAGATAAGGGTCTGTGTTTTCGGTGTCGTGATCGATTCACTCTGGGTCATCGTTGTAACGTAACAACTTTACAGATTATGGACGTGACAGATGAATCTAAAGAAACACCTGATTTTATTGATGAGGAACAGTAGACGCAGAATACCGATAATATGGCAGAGATCTCTCTTCATGCCATTTTAGACAATTCAACGAAAACAACAATGAAGGTAAAGGGGATAATCAACGATAAATCAATCCTAATTCTGATAGACAATGAGTCAACTCACAAATTTTGTTTCCTCCAAATTAGTTGAGTCCATGAATATGTCATTACACCATCTCCCTTCTTTCGGTGTTCAAGTTGGTGATGCAAGGAGGATTGCATGTAATTCAATTTGTCGACAACTCATAGTGAAGATAAAAGATTTAACCATTATAGAGGACTTCTTTCCATTCAAACTGGGAAATGTGGATATGATACTTGGCATCCAATGGCTAGCAACATTAAACACAGTGGAAGTCAACTGGCAACAACTCTTTATGAATTTTTGGGTTAATGGGAAGAAATATAAACTACAAGGTATCCTGCAACAGGTAACTACAACAACTTTCCATAGTTATATCTGTGATCAGATGATACAACAATTTGATACCTTGGAGGAATTACAACAATGTTACTCATCTGTTTTCCAAGAACCTACAATAGTACCACCATTTCGCCACTACAGTCATGCTATTCCGCTTTATCCTCATGCGGTACCACCCAACATACGACCTTACCGGTATCCTTTTGCTCAAAAGGATGAAATTGAATTCCCGCAAGTAGCTGTATTGTTAGAAAAAGGATTCATACAGCCCAGTGTGAGTCCTATCGCAAGTCCGATTCTTCTGATTCCAAAAAAGATTCCACTTGGAGGTTTTGTGTGGATTATAGAGAACTTAATCAGCTGACTATACCAGATAAGTACCCAATACCGACAATTGATGAGTTGATTGATGAGTTACATGGAGCCCAATTTTTCTCTCACATTGACCTACCATCAAATCAGAGTATTACCATCTGATATTCCCAAAACTACCTTCCGTACACATTCAGGTCACTATGAATTTCTTATTATACCCTTTGGCCTTACCAATGCTCTAGCCACATTCCAAGTCACTATGAATGATATGTTCTGTCCATAGTTAAGAAAATTTATTCTGGTTTTCTTCGACGATATTTTGGTGTATAGTTGGACTTTTGAAGAACATATGGAGCATTTAAGTACTATTTTCCAGATATTACAGCAAAATGTTTTTTTTGTCAACCCCAAAAAGTGTGATTTTCTTCAATTGGAAGTTCCATTTTTGGGCCACATTATTTCTACAAAAGGAGTGTCTGTTGATTCAGAAAAAGTGGCTGCCATTAATGATTGGCCATTACCCAAAGATCTTACAGAAATCCGTGGATTTTTGGGACTCACAGGATATTATAAGAGGTTTGTTCTTCATTATGGGTAGATTGCAAAACCATTGGTAGACATGACTAAGACAGGTGCCTTTCATTGGGATCCTAATTCATTGGCTGCTTTTGAAAACCTCAAATTAGCACTCACTCAAGTCCATGTACTACAACTAGAGGGCATCGGGCCGGCCCGTGAAGGGCCAGGAGTAAGAAAAACACCTGTTTTTCAAAGCCCGGCCCGAGAGCACCAAGGCCCGGAAATTACTATTCCAAATTTTAACTATTTTTCCTCCACTTTTTTTTTTTAAAATGTAATTAGTAAATTACAACAGGAATCATCCAATAAATAAGCACAAATACTAATTCATAATCAAAAGCAAACTATGTTCACAAATAACTCACATAAAACATAAAAAGCATATCGCTAAGTGACATTAGTACGATGACTATTATTGTCGTCATCTTCGTCACTATCATCAATTTTAATGACATTTGATTGTTCTTCACTTTGAGTAGTAGTCTCTGGCTCATGAGTAAAAATATCATGAAATTCTTCTCCCGCATCATGAACACATCCATAATCTTTATTTGCAACAAATAATAAATCAAATCATAAAATTAGAGTATAGTTATTATGTATTTGTAGTTAAATGGATAAATAACTCTATAACAAATACAATATATATATAAATTAATAAATTTAAAAAGGAAAAGAAGAAAAAGCTACAAAGGAAGAGGGCTGCAGGGCCGGCTCGTTTAAGCTCGAGGCCCGTCAGGACTAATTTCAAATATCTCATCCATTTTTTAAGCCCGGTCCTTAAAGGGCCAGGGCTTAAACGGGCCGACCCGATGGGCCTGGCCCGTTTTGCCGACTCTAACTACAACTACCAGACTTTTCTAAAACCTTCATTGTTGAGTGTGATGTGTCTTCCACTAGTATTGGGGCAATTTTGCAGCAAGACGAACATCCTATTGCTTATTACAGCAAAGGTTTATCTACCTTCCATCAGCATAAATAGGTGTATGACAGAGAGTTATTCACCTTGGTGATGGCCCTTGACAAAGGGAAGCATTATTTACTTGGGCGCAAATTTCTGGTTCTCATTGATCATTTCAGTTTAAAATACTTATTGCAGCAGCGAGTAACAACAGCAGGCCAACAGTGACTACTTCTTAAGCTACTTCCATTTGATTTTACTATCACTTATAAACCTGGTGTCCATAACCAAGGGGCTGATGCCTTGTCTCGATACCCCCATTTTGGAGAATTTTTTAGCCTTACAGTCCCTCAAGTTGCTGATTTCTCTGATCTTGCGGTGCTATTACAGCAAAACACATTTACAAATTAGATTATTCACTCTCTCCAAACTGATCCCCATTCAGTACCTCACTATTCCTTGGTGGCAGGAAAACTCTATTACAAGAACAGATCAGTAATACCTATAAATCTACTCTTACTAATCTATTCATTTCAGACGGTCATACTTCTCTAATTGGAGGACATGGGGGAGTTCTGAAAACTTTAAAAGGGTTGCAGCAATACTACTTTTGGCAAGACATAAAAAAGAGGTACAAGCTTTCATTCAGCAATGCCTAGTTTGTCAAAGGAGTAAATACTTGCCTCAATCTCCTGCTGGATTACTGCAACCCTTTCCCCATTCGCCAACATGTTTGGGAAGATCTCTCACTGGATTTTATTACTGGGTTACCTAAATCTAATGGCATTGATGTCATCTTGGTTGTAGTAGATCGTTTTAGCAAATATGCTCATTTTATTGGACTTTCTCACCCATTTACTACCAAGTCAGTAGTTGCTGCCTTTTGTAAGGAGGTGATTCGCCATCATGATATGCCTAAATCATTACTATCTGATAAGGATCCTACCTTTCTCAGTTCTTTTTGGCAGGAATTATTCAAACATTCAGGCACTAAACTTAAAATGAGCACTTCTTATCACCCACACACTGATGGCCAAACAGAAGTGGTGAATCATTGTTTGGAGACTTATCTTCGTTGTTTCTATCAAGACCATAAAAAAGGGTGGTCTTGTTTTTTGCATTGGGCTGAGTTCTCTTATAATATAGGCTATCATACTTCTACTGGCTATAGCCCTTTCAAGATTGTCTATGGGAAGTATCCTCCCATCCTAATACCTTATGTACAGGGTTCTACCCCTTTTGCGAAGCTTGATATTTTTTCTGGAACGGGATGCTATTTTGGAGTTGACTAAAGCCAACCTGCAGACAGCCCAAACTAACATGAAACAGCAAGCTGATGCTCATCAACGACAGATTGAATTTCAGCCTGGTGACTTAGTTTTCATGAAAATTCAACCATATCGTCAAGCTTCTCTGTCTGGACAGTGATATACCAAGCTTTCAGCCCATTACTTTAGACCTTATTCAGTCAACTGCCGTATTGGATCTATAGCCTATGAATTGCAATTACCACCTGGATCAAAAGTACACCCAATCTTCCATGTCTCATTGCTTAAACCTGCACATGGCTGTGCTGATCAAGTTTCAATCCACCCTCTTCCAGTGAATGAAAATTGGGAATTTCACCTTCAACCAGCTAAGGTCCTCGATTCCCATGTACAGCAATCAAATGGAAGTCCTTCTATTGAATTATTAATCCAGTGGCACGAATGACCTCAAGAGGAGGCTAGTTGGGAGTCATATGACAATATTGCAGAACAATTTCCTCATTTCAGCCTTGAAGACAAGGCTTCTTTCCTAGGGGAGGGTATTGATAGGAAAATTATACGCCCTCTTCTGGTTTATTCAAGAAGAAAGGGCTAGACTTAGGAAAGAGTAGTTATTATCTATTTTAGGGAAGTTAGAATATATTATCTATTTTATAGTTATTTACCCTTATCTGGTTTTATGGAAGTTACATTAGGAAGTTAGTTATCTAGGAAACTAGAAAAAGACTCTATAAGTATCTATATTATGTTTGGAAGAAGGTTATGAAAATATATGTGATATTCCATAATTGTCTTGCTGGCTGGAGTTAGATACTGACTCTAGAATTCCTCTTCTCTACCATTTTTCTTATATTCCTATCAAACTAGTAGAAGAAGAATAAGAACGAAGAAGGAAGACGACGGCGGCAGCAGCGGCAAGAGCCACACAGTTGCAACACCAAAATTACTTTTAGTTTCAGTTCCAGCAGGATCGTCTCCACCACCATTTTCAAAACTCTCAAGCCTATTCATTCTTCTCTTACTTCACACTCAAAACAGTATGTTGCCTTCTGTGTTAATGAAGTTCCTTGCTTGGAGGGGGTAATGGTGTGTGTCTATAAACAATGGATCGAGCTTCTCTCCCATGATCTTATTACAGTTTTATGCCTCTCTATTACCTAAAACTACGTCATTTTTGGATGTAAAGTGGTGAGGGTGATCCTTTTTTACCGAGAAGAGAAACAAATCTATGTAGTAATCATTATATTACATTGCCTTTGATTCCGTAAAATGGGCCGTAAAGTATTTTTTTAAAATATAATTCAATATCCTAAAATAATTTTCGTTCACTCCATAGCATAAATATTTTTTGATTAACACTCAGTAGCAACCAGTGGAAAAATACTTTATGCTACATAGTGCACAATGCTGCATGTTGTTTAATGGTCTATATACAAATATAATGATGTAACATCCTGAATTTTTATTTGGAACTATAATATTATATGATAGATTGATTTATGATAATTGATTTACTAGGTATTTAGTATGAGTAAATTTTCTAAGGGTAGAATTTAAATTGTTTTAAATATTATATTTTAATAATATAATAAATATATTGTATAGTAATACATTATATATATATATATATATATATAATAGAAATGAAGAAAGAGAAAAGGTGATAGAAATGAAGGAAAAGATGACGAAAGAAGGAGTTGGAAAGAGAAAAAAGAAAGAGAAAAGGAAGAAGAAGAAAAAATGTGGGGCCCACTCCTTTTTGAAAATTGAGGGAGGAGGTGCCTAACGCATTGACGAAATGGGAAGTGGCACCTACCCTTTTGAAAAATGGGTGAGCGGTGCCACAATCAGCCGGGGAGTCGTTTCCTCCTAATGTAAAAACGGTGGGGGATTTTCCTATAAATACCCCCCCCCCAAAGATGTAAAAACACACACACACACACTTTCATCATTTGCGAGAGGAGAATGAGAGAAAGAGAAGAGAGAGAAGGAGAGTAAGGTGGTAATTAGTTGAGAGCCTTGTAGTAGCTTTTTGGTGATTATTTAGGAATTAGCGAGTAACAGGTAACTGTGAATATTCTTCCATATACTTGTGAATTGTGTATGATTGTAAATTATATTATTTTTATAGACGATTTATGTGTATATGCATTATAATATTATTTTAATAAAAGATGAATATTACAGTTTTGTAACCACGGAAATTACAGTTTTATGCCCATGAAAATTACAGTTTTGTGCCCAAAGAAAATTACGGTTTTGCCCCCAATTTCGAAATGACATTTTAGTCCCGAATTTCATAAATGACATTTTTGTCCCGAATTTCAAAAATGACAAATTGGACCGATGAGTTTTATGTGATGTTTGATTTACCTTGTGATGATATTTTATATGAATGGAAGCTTGATTTAATATACTCTATTTTATTGATATATTTATCATGGCGGTTGTATGTGTGATGGGTTGAAGTAAGGAGGAATTTGAATAATAAGATTTCTTTATGCCACCACTCGGTATACAGTGGATGGTACTTTTCAGGGCCCCATCTTCCATGTTTTCCTCCGGCCGGGATTGCATTGGAGTTGTGGGACATGTGACACCTCCTTAGTTATTATCTTTAAGGAGGGGAGCCATACTCCAGACTTAAGCTCTATACCTTTGGCCTGGTATATCTTAAGTTTTGGTGAGCTTGAAATCATCCAGTCAAATGAATGAGTTTCTATTAGACTATGTGTTAGCCTATGGTTCCGAGTCAGCGATACAAGGGTGGACGGTGATATAAGGAAGGTTGCATAATGCATATTGTCTATTTGTATAGTTCACAAATCGACATAATAATGATTACACTTGCAAAATAATTTTGTATGAGAAAATTATGGTATATATATATATATATATATATAATAATATATTTGATATCAACCCCTGTGTTTTTTTGTCATATGTAATTTGCTTGTGTACGGTAGAAACTTTCAGTAGTTACTGAGACGTGGAATCTCATCCAATATTAACATTTTTCAGGTGAATATCCTAGTAGAGAGCAAGGGAAGGCACCTATGGAGTGAGCTTTGAAGGCTCTTTTGTACTCCTAGAGTTTATGTTATGTTATTTTATTTGCCATGAACCTAAGACTTCCGCTTTGTATTGAACTCTGAAATATTTTTGTGAAATTTATTTTGATTATGTATTGAGAACTATATTTGAAATGGTAATGTAATCTGATGATTTGGATATTGATAAACCCTGTTCGAGGTATTACAAATATTTTGGCCAAGTTTTCGGGTATTGAAATTGAGGAGTTACATTTTTGGTATCAGAGCTAAACGTTCTATGGCTCTTTTTGAAGTTTCTAAGTACTTGTTTTCTTAAAATATTTTAAAGGTCATTGTAAAATAAATATCATAACATGTGCACTTCCCTTTGTTAGATTTTGAATTTATTTAGCTACTTTTTCTTATTTAGTGTCCTTATAGTATTAATCGTAGGAGGAGAGAATGGGGAGAACTCGAAGAACTAATTCAACCCCTGCTTCGCTTCAAAATGGTCTCCTTCCACATCAAAATGGTCCCCCTCCTCAGGATAACAATGCCCTTTTAGCGAGTTATGGGACGCCATCTTGGAGGTAAGAGAGAAAGTGAATAGACACGAGGACGAACTAGCAAAAGGAAGAGGCCAAGGTGGTAAGGAAGGGAAGGAGAAGGTTCTGATTGGGGAAGTCACACCTTCTGATCATCATTCTAGGGGTGGAATTCATTCTCGCACTGAGTCAAGAGGCAGTAGCAGTTCCCATTCTCAGTATCACCCTCCACCTATTATTGAGGTTTGGGAAAAATTTCGGAAGTTCACTCCTCCAATGTTCGAAGGGAAGCTAGATCCAATCGAAGCACTAGAATGGTTGAAGCATTTGGAAAAGATTTTCAAAGTTATTGAGATCAACTCACAAAAAAAGGTGCCGGTTGCTGAGCAATTGATGCAGAAAGCAGCTGAAGAATGGTGGGAAAGTACCAAAATAAATGATAATGCTTTGAGATGACTTGGGAAGAGTTTAAAGAAAAGTTTGAAAATTATTATTTTTCCCCTTCAATCAAAATAGAGAAAGAAACTGAATTCCTCATATTCAGGCAAGAGGAATTACACAAAGACAAATTTATTACTCGCTTTTTAGAGTTGTCTAAATTTGGTAAATATTCACAAAACAACTCTAAATGGTTGAGTGCTCGATTAGTGGAGAAAGCTAGACCAGATTTAAAAACGGCTTTGTCACCATTCCTTGATGGAATAAGGGATTTTGAAGAGATATGTGACAAATTACGTACGATAGCTAGAAACAAGTGGGAAGAAGAAGCTGAGAAGATGAAGGGCTTCCAAGCCAGATCTACACCTCCCATGAGACCTACGGGGGGAATCACTAAGAAGCATAGTCATAACTTTAGTGGTGTGAATACGCGATTTAGTCAGCCATCAAGAAATCATTCTGGTGAACCATCAAGGAGTCATTTCAATAGACCTCAAAGGAGTCATTTCAGTAGACCTCAGAGGAGTCATTTCAGTGGACCTCAGAGGAGTCACTTTAGTGGAGGACAGAACTCTTATAGGGGATCCACAGCTCCTGTTGCAAGCACCGCTAACAATCAGAAATGTGCCAAGTGTGGAAAAGTACACCAAGGACATTGTGTGACATGTTTCAATTGTGGAAAGCCAGGGCACATCTCCAGGTTCTGTGAGGAAGAGCCTTGAGGAGCCAATGATGCTAGAACTGCAGTTCCAAGAAAAGTGTTCGCACTATCACACCAGGAGGCAAGTGCTTCACCAAATCTGATCAAAGGTATCCTCAAACTCCAAGGCCTTGAAGTTGAAGCTTTATTTGATTCAGGTGCTACACACTATTTTATATCACATGCTTGTGTGCCTCGATTGAATTTAAGAATATGTGAATTGCCTTTTGATATGATTATTTCTACACCATCGGGAGCTTCGGTGAAAACTTCTAAGGCTTGCTTAAATTGTATAATTGAGTTTGATAGTAGGTCCTCAAATATAGATCTTGTTTGTTTACCCATGAAGGGTATTGATGTGATAATAGGAATGGATTGGTTGTCAGCAAATGACATCATCCTTGACTACAAGAGAAAGACTATCTCTCTTGCGGATGACTCTACGAGTCATCATAGACCACAATTGTTGTCTATAGTTGAAAAGCCTATTCGCAAGGGATGTCACACGTACATGGTGTTTTTCTCCATTCAAGCAGAAGTGGAGGAAGGGATAGAAGACATCGAAGTAGTGAACGAATTTCCAAAAGTATTTTCAAAAGAGATGACAGGTTTACCCCCAAAGAGAAAAATAGAATTTTCTATTGATCTCGCACCTGGGACGGGACCTATCTCTAAAGCTCCTTACCGAATGTCTCCATCAGAACTAGTTGAATTGAAGAAGCAGATAGAAGAATTGATAGAAAACGATTTCATCAAGCCCAGTGTATCCCCTTGGGGATCGCCTGTACTCTTTGTGAAGAAAAAAGATGGGAGCTTGAGACTATGCATTGACTATCTCCAGTTGAATAAAGCAACTATAAAGAACAAATATCCTTTTACCCAGGATTGATGATCTACTTGATCAGTTGAATGGAGCATCCATATTCTCTAAGATCGACCTCAGATCAGGCTACCACCAGTTGAGGGTCAAAGCTGAAGATATCCCGAAAACTGCATTTAGAACCAGATACAACCACTATGAATTTCTTGTTATGCCATTTGGGATAACAAATGCTCCAGCTGTATTCATGGATTACATGAATAGAATTTTTAGGCCATATTTGTATAAATTTGTAGTAGTTTTCATTGACGACATCCTTATTTATTCTAAGGATGAAGAAAAGCATAAAGAGCATCTTAGAATAGTATTACAAGTGTTGAGAGAACACAAGCTCTATGCAAAGTTGTCTAAATGCGAATTTTGGTTAAAGGAAGTAAAATTCCTAGGCCATGTCGTATCAGTTGAAGGTGTTGCAGTGGACCCTACTAATTGGCTGGCTATTATAGGAGATTCATTAAGGGCTTTTCACAGATAGCTATGCCCTTAACAAAGTTAACTGGAAAAGGTCAACCATATGTGTGGGACGAGAAGTGTGAAGCAACTTTTCAAAATTTGAAGACTAAGTTGACAATGACACCGGTACTTTTAATTCCAGATCCTACTCAAATCTTTACTTTGTACACTGATGCTTCTAAGAAAGGTCTTGGGTGTGTACTAATGCAAAATGGTAGGGTAGTGGCTTATGCTTCTCGACAATTGAGGCCACACGAAGGGAACTATCCTACTCACGACTCAAAATTGGCAGCAGTGGTGTTTGCTCTGAAGATTTGGAGGCACCATCTCTATGGTTCAAAATTCGAAGTTTTTAGTGACCATAAGAGTTTGAAGTATCTGTTTGACCAAAAGGAGCTTAACATGCGGCAGAGGAGGTGGATGGAGTTTCTCAAAGACTACGACTACGAATTGAAGTACCATCCAGGAAAGGCAAATGTTGTAGCAGATGCTTTAAGCAGATTGAAAATCCATGTAGCCCAGATGATGATCAGGGAACATAAATTACTTGAGGATGTATCGAGTACATCTATTGATGTAATGTCAGGTTTGGTTGCTACCATGGAAGCATTAACTATTGAAAGTACAACTTGGAAAGAAATTAAATTCGCCCAGCTTGAGGATGAGTATCTATTAAGTGTGATGGAAGATATTGAAGAAGGAAAAGAATCAAAATTTGAGATTGGTGAAGATGGGATATTAAGGTATAAGGGAAGAGTGTGCCTATCTAATGATGGAGAAATAAGAAAGCTCATACTAGAGGAAGCTCATCGGAGCAAATACACTATTCATCCTGGAGCAACCAAGATGTATCATGATCTCAAGCGGAATTGGTGGTGGCGAGGCATGAAGAAAGATGTGACTAAGTTTGTCACTTGTTGTTTGACTTGTCAGAAATTCAAGATGAAACATCAGAAGCCTCCTAGATTATTAAAGAATTTGGAAATCCCAGAGTCGAAATAGGACAGCATCTCTATGGATTTCATTATGGGACTTCCTTCAACGATGTATGGACATAATGCCATTTGGGTAATTGTCGATAGATTAACTAAGTCAGCTCATTTTGTGGCAATCCCAGCAAAAACTCCCTTGAGAGACTAGCAAAAATCTATAGAAGGAGATTGTCAGATTGCATGGGATACCAAACAGCATAGTATCCGATCATGATCCACGATTCACTTCACGATTTTGGAGAGCACTGCAAGATGCTATGGGAACTCGGCTGAGGTTTAGTACCGCATACCATCCTCAAACTAACGGACAGACTGAGAGGACTATGTAGACTCTGGAAGACATGTTGCGAGCATGTGCAATTAAACTGGCAGGAAGTTGGGACAATCATCTTCATCTAGCAGAGTTTGTGTATAACAACAGTTATCACTCCAGCATTGAGATAGCACCTTTTGAGCCTTTGTATGGAAGGAAATGTAGATCTCTTATTTGCTGGACGAAATTGAATGAGCAAAGTTTACTAGGTCCATAGTTGGTGGATGAAACGGCTCAAAAGATTAAGGTGATCTAGCAGAAACTTCTCACTGCTTAGAGCCGAGAAGAGTTATGATGACAAGAGAAGGGGACCGTTAGAGTTCATGGTGGGCAAACATGTATTTCTGAGAGTCACACCGATGACTGGCATTGGTAGAGCAATACGAGCGAAGAAGCTTTCACCTCGTTTTATGGGTCCTTATAAGATTTTGGAAAGAATAGGACCGGAGACGCTACTTGGGAAACAGAAGAGAGTATGAGATAATCCTATCCTCACTTATTTAATTAGGTAAGTAGAATTCTCACGTATATTGAATTTTGAGGGCAAAATTCCTTTTTAGGAGGGGAGAAATGTAACATCCTGAATTTTTATTTGGAACTATAATATTATATGATAGATTTATTTATGATAATTGATTTATTAGGTATTTAGTATGAGTAAATTTTCTCGGGGTAGAATTTAAATTGTTATAAATATTATATTTTAATAATATAATAAATATATTGTATAGTAATATATTATATATATAATAGAAATGAAGGAAAAGGTGACGAAGAAGGAGTTGGAAAGAGAAAAAAGAAAGAGAAAAGGAAGAAGAAGAAGAAATGTGGGGCCCACTCCTTTTTGAAAATTGAGGAAGGAGGTGCCTAACGCATTGACGAAATGGGAAGTGGCACCTACCCTTTTGAAAAATGGGTGAGCGGTGCCACAATCGGGAGTCGCCTCCGCCTAATGTAAAAACGGTGGGGGATTTTTCCTATAAATACCCCCACCCTAGCACGTAAACACACACACACACACACTTTCATCATTTGCATAGGAAAGTGTGAGAGAAAGAGAAGAGAGAGAAGGAGAGTAAGGTGGTAATCATTTGAGAGCCTTGTGGTAGCTTTTTGGTGATTATTGGGGAATTAGCGAGTAACAGGTAACTCTGAATATTCTTCCATATACTTGTGAATTGTGTATGATTGTAAATTATATTATTTTTATAGACTGATTTATGTGTATATGTATTATAATATTATTTTAATAAAAGCTGAATATTACAGTTTTGTACCCACGGAAATTACAGTTTTGTACCCAAAAAATTACAGTTTTGTACCCACAAAAATTGCAGTTTTGTGCCCATGAAAATTACAGTTTTGTGCCCATCAAAAATTACGGTTTTGCCCCCGAATTTCAGAAATGTCATTTTTGTCCCGAATTTCAAAATGACAATTTAGTCCTTCGAATCAAAAACGACAAATTGGACCGATGAGGTTTATGTGATGTTTGATTTACCTTGTGATGATATTTTATATGAATGGAAGCTTGATTTTCTATTTTATTGATATATTTATCATGGCAGTTGTATGTGTGATGGGTTGAAGTAAGGAGGAATTTGAATAATAAGATTTCTTTATGCCACCACTCAGTTTACAGTGGATGGTACTTTTCAGGGCCCCATCTTCCATGTTTTCCTCTGGCCGGGATTGCATTGGAGTTGTGGGACATATGACACCTCCTCGTTATTATCTTTAAAGAGGGGAGCCATAGTTCGAGACTTAAGCTCTATAACTTTGGTCGGGTGTATCTTAAGTTTTGGTGAGCTTGAAACCATCCAGTCAAATGAATGAGTTTCTATTGGACTGTGTGTTAGCCTATGGCTCCAGTCAGCGGTACAAGGGTGGACGGTGATATAAGGAAGGTTGCATAATGCATATTGTATATTTTTATAGTTCACAAATCGACATAATAATGATTACTCTTGCAAAATAATTTTGTATGAGAAAATTATGGTGTATATATATATATATATATACACAAATATATTTGATATCAACCCCTGTGTTTTTTTGTCATATGTAATTTGCTTGTGAACGGTAGAAACTTTCAGTAGTTATTGAGACGTGGAATCTCATGCCATATTAACATTTTTTAGGTGAATATCCTAGTAGAGAGCAAGGGAAGGCACCTATGGAGTGAGCTTTGAAGGCTCTTTTGTACTCCTATAGTTTATGTTATATTATTGATTTGACGGAAACCTTAGTCGTCTCGGGGTCAAATCACAATTACCACGAATTAAAATGCAATATAGTGCAAACAACTCGGGATCGTTCTCTTATCAAGGAGCCTTTTATTTTGAATTCCCTAGGTAAAACTAAGTGCTAAGAACATGGTTAGAAAAAAAAAAAGGTTTTGACATTGATTTTCTCTAAACTAAAATTCATAAAAATATAAAGAAACTAATTCTATTCTTTTTTTCTTTTCTTTTTTTGTATTTTTGGAAAAATAGTGAATAATGCTTTGGATTAAAAGGGATTAATGATTGATGCTCCTGGTAATGAAGAAGGTGGCTATCCTTGCTAAAATATATCTGGGAGTTAAAATTCATTAAGTCTTAAGAGAAACCTCAATATAACACTTGAGTCCAATATTCTCAATTAATAGTAGCTCCTACAAACATAGCTTACTACTACCTCTTGAGATATTGTTAAAATCCACTTAATGTGTAATTAAAATTGGGATGATGCAAATTGTTCTTTTCAATTAGAATATTCTAACGAATCATTCAAGAGCTAAAATCAACTATGAATACCAATCACAAACATGACCACAAGCATAATTTCATCAAGCTTCTAAAGAAATATGAAATATGAACATCAAGATACATCATCCAATTAAAACTACAATAATCAATCCACATAAACACATAACAGCAATCCAAGTCTCACAACTACATAATGATAATACTAAACAAGGAAATCAAATATATAATCTAAGCAAAAGATTGAATTAAATAACTCTCCTATTGAAACACAAATGCTCAAGCCACAAATCTTCATCACCAAGGAGCAAGAAAATTAGCTACACATAGCCATTAAACTATTAAGCACAATCTATAAAAATGAACTAGCCATGGAAACAAGCTCACCGGAATCTGGAAATTGCTCGCCAGAAAATTCAAAGGCTTCGCGAACGAGAAAGAAAGAAAATGGTGCTCATGCGGGGTCCAGCGAACTAGGAAGAAGAAGACTAAGGTCGAAAGTCTCGTCCTCAGCTCGCGTCACTCAGGTCTTCTCAGTTTGCGTCTCTCCTTTCTTTCTTCATGTCGCCAGAATTAATGGAGTTGAGAGCTCAAATCGCCGGTGATGGAGGTGGGTGTAGGTGATGGTCACAATGGAGTAAGGGTGGAGGAAGGAAGGATGATCGATGAAGGTGATGGAGGAGTGAAGCTCTTGGTCAAAGGTCTCCCTCAGCTTGCGTTCTTTGGTTTTCTTGTTTGTTGCTCTGATGGTGAGGGATGGTGGTGATAAGGGTGAAAGAAGGTAGGTCGATGATGATGGAGGAATCCGATGAAGGTCCGAGGATGTAGTCGATGATTATCATGGAGTGTGAGCGATCAAAGTTCAAGGCGTGTCCTCCTCCTCCAATCTGCAGCGCGGATAATCAATAAATCAGGTCCTCCCGAGTCTCGGGTCTCCTCCTCCAAATTCAATGTGTCGGGTCTCCTCCATCTAATTGCCTTCAGCTGACCTAAATCAAAACGCAGTGTTTAGGCAGACAGGGACCTAAGTGAACATTTTAAAAGTTCTGGAGTAGGGACTAAATTGAAATGTTTGCAATTTGAATTCAAACTTTCATTTTCAAATTTGATTTAATCTTTTCAAGCACCTACAATTTAAGCAAATCAAGCCAACATCAAATCTTCCTAAGAAACAATGATTAAGAGTAATTACACTAATTATGACAATTTTACCCATTTTTAACACATTTTCATGTAATCACTCATTAATCCAAATTAATCACAAATAATACATTTTTGACCCAATTAATTAACATGATTAAATCCCAAATTAATCATGAAATAACATATCAAAATATGGTTCGATCAGTTATTTTATTTGCCATGAACCTAAGACTTCGCTTTGTATTGAACTCGAAATATTTTTCTCAAATTTATTTTGGTTATGTATTGAGAACTATATTTGAAATGATAATGTAATCTGATGATTTGGATATTGATAAACCCTGTTGGAGATATTACAAATATTTTGGCCAAGTTTTCGGGTATTGAAATTGAGGTGTTACAAATGAATTTTCAAAATCTTGGTCTATTAGATACTCGTACGTAATAAATTGCAACCGTGAGGTGCGGTGAAATCTGCATACTCTCAGCTGGATGCAAACTCAATAGAGCACCAACATGACATAGCGTAATTTCCTTCTTCATTAAGAATCTTCTCCCTCCTCCTCTTTTTAGCTTTAAAAGGAATTTTACGCGAAATAGTTGACTATTATTGAAAGTGGAGCTATATACCCAAGAGGGGGTGAATTGGGTATTTTAAAAACTTTTGTAAATTGCTCTGTTTTTAGACAACAAAAACAGAGATGAACAGAGTAAAGGGAAGAACAGCTGAACACAGAGATTTATACTGGTTCGGTCTTAACAACTTGACCTACATCCAGTCCCCAGACTCTCTGGGATTTTCACTATCACAAAGATTACACACTCGTACTTAAAGAGTAGTTCTCTCTCTAGAACTCACTCCCCTTACAAGTTGTAATCAATGAACTCCCAAATCACCAAGTCCCCTTGACTTGTGATTCTTTTCAATAAATGAATTACGATAAAAGCTCTCTCTAAGAGTGGATAATAATAAACACTCGAAGCTTATAATGTCAAAAGACAAAATACAAGTGAAAACAAACGTAGTTGAAGAACTTGAATGCTTGTTCGTTTTCGGATGTAGTAGTTTTGAGAAGAAATGAATGCAACTCTATTTATAGCCGATAGCATTAATAGACCGTTGCATTGATAATAAGACCGTTGAAGATGATATGCAAAAGTTGTGAGTTGCTTAGGTCTTCTTCTCTTTCTAAAACTCACTTAATCCAAATGGGGTCGATGGTCGAGTTGACTCTCTCGCAAATCAATCCGTTGGAGAAGATGTTGCTTGATGTAGAAATCATTCTTTAATGCTTTGCAACCGTGTGCAGATGGATTAACCAAAAGGATGCAAGTTTCTGGGTTGAGCATTTAATGTTCTGACATCACTTTTACTTTTGCTTTAAACCTTCAAGAACCTTTCCTTAATCACGTCGAAACTCACTAAAAAGATGGTTAAACATATCTAGAACACATAGAGATTAATCATGGAAAGTATTGAGATCAAACACGAAGGCATAGCAAAATCGACACATTCGATTTTCGGGCAACGTCCAGAAACCTGGAGGTTTGTTCACAAACCTCGAGGTTTGGTCATTTAAGGTTGAAAAATGATTTAAGACCAAAACCTCAAACCTGGAGGTTTATAATAAAACCTGGAGGTTTCTCATGATGCAATACACAAAGGTTTCTCGGGCTTACTCCAAACCTCGAGGTTTTCTCAGAAACCTCAAGGTTTCACATTGTAAGTGAAACCCAGCAGAAGCTTGATGGAAGCAAACCTGGAGGTTTCTCAAGGAACCTCGAGGTTTTAGAATGAGCAAAAGTTCATTTGCTCTCTGGAACTCACAAACCTCGAGGTTTGTAGTAATACTCGAGGTTTTGCCCAAACGACAAAGTTCTTTGTTTTGACCCAAAACACAAACCCGAAGGTTTCTATGGAAACCTCGAGGTTTTCAAACACACCGAAAAAGCATTAGCTCTCACGGAAGCCGAGCTTGGAGGTTTCGCCAATACTCGAGGTTTTACATTTAATTTCAAATTTTCAGTTTGGCGCCAAGGCATAACCTCGAGGTTTTGTTGTAAACCTCGAGGTTTCACAACTTGGTGTGAAACCGAGTTTTCTCTCGGAAGTCCAAAACCTCGAGGTTTCTTAATAAACCTCGAGGTTTCACATAATTTTGTGAAACCCAAGTTTTGTAAGTTTAAAAATAGAACCTCGATGCTTCCTTTGTAAGGCCAAACCTCGAGGTTTCGGAAAACCTCGAAGTTTGCTCTCACTCGGGGTTTTCCAACTTCGAGAGCAAATCCTCATTCTTTGTTCACAATTGTTGGCAATCATCAAAATCTTTTAGAGAACCAACAATTATTACACGATATTATAATATATATATATATATATATATATATGATTTAAATGTAATAAAATTAATTTTTATTTTTAGATTAAATTAATAACCTGTTGTGCTTTATTCCCTTTTTTTTTTTTTTTTTTAACGATAAGTGTTCTTTATTCTCTCAAAAAAGTTAGTTGTGTATGTATTAAAAAAATTTCTGAAGTGAATATCAATTATTGCCAACTTAGCTGATCAAAAATTAATAATTTAATTTAGCTAGGGGCCAAACATCCAAATTCCATATTTTTGCGTCCTTTTTATTACTTAAAAAATAGTACGTACCCACTTCATTTTCCAAGTTTTCCTCACACTTCCCCACATCTCTTCTTTATTCCTCCTTTCCCCTTTTCTTTTTCTTTTCTTTTATTTTTTATTTTTTATTTTTAATTATATGTGTAGACCCCAATAGTACGAGGTTACGTGACCAAACTAGTGACCTTTTACGTGGAGAAAAGTTTTCATGTTACTATACAATAAGGCGACTGGCACCATCTTTTTCCTGTTGTAAATGTTCTAAGGGTGTGTCAGAAAAAGAGTTTCTCTGATAGTAGTCAATGGTTTTAAAATAAAAAGATGTGTCTTGAGAAGTTATATATCCTTATAAGTTAAGGGATTTATGTTAATTCATGAATTTAATAAATAATTATGGGACTTTCTATGAATGAAAATGAATATTTCATTGTTAAAATAACTTTTAATGTTGTCAAAATAACTTTTCATGTATACGTAATCGGAGAATTTTTGACAACATGTAATGGCTTTTGGTATGGGACTTTTTATGATTATTTCCGTATCTTGGACCTTACTTTGATTTTCGCTATAGTGTTCCCTTCGTTTCAAACGTAAGTAAGTCATATTATGAGAAGTTCATAATTGGTTTAAGCGCAAATTTATTTTGGAAGTACTCGATCAGCGACACAGGGTTTCTGGAAATTGTTTAATGTGTAATGTTTCCCTAAAAGTATAAAAAGAGAGTACTGTGAAGTTAATTTTGACCCTATGACTTAAATGAGAGTGCTAATAAATTTGACTAATATATAAAATATAAAATAAAAATCCGAACCTTGCATATAAAATATACTATCTTGAACCTTGTATACTAAAAATATGAAGGGAGAGTCCTAATATATATTAAAATATACACTAAAATAAAATATATACTATTTTAAAATATATATTAAAATATATAAAATAAAAATCTGAACCTTGTATTCTAAAATAAAAAATATACTATCTTTTTCTAAAATATCAAATATACTATCTTCTGTCCTTTTTTTTTTTTTTTTTTTTTTTTTTTTTTTTTACACTTTACAGTTGATTCATTTTTTTCCAACATTTTTTTTTTAATAATGCACTTGATATCAATTCATTCTCAAAAAAAAAAAAAAAAAAAAAAAAACGGTAGCAAGAGTTTAACCACCATCGTCAAATCCAACCTGGATTAATTAGGTGGAGATTGACGAAGGATACAAATGTTTCCTTCTAAACTGTTATGCGAGGACTTCACAGGAAAATCAATTGTGACCAATGTTTGCCGACTTTTCTTTACATGAAGCTTTTTTCAAATTAATTTTTTTTTAATAAACAAGAGTCACATTACACATTTATTTTTATCTCAACTTTAATTTGTACAATTTTGGTGAGATAAAAGTTACTTTTACAAATATTAATTGAATAAGCCCTAAGAAAGAGGTTTGTCTTCGGTGCTTATAACTGTGATGAGTACTTTTTTTTTTTTATCGTTGTGATGAAATCTTAACTATTTAAATTTAATCTAAATGGTCTAAATTTAATTTTTTTAATTTTTTAAATGATAAATTCATTTTTATAAGAAATGACAGTTATAAGATTATCTTTATTTGACATTTACATATACTAACTAAGCCATCCAAAATTAATTTAACTATGTGGATTGATGATGAGCTCATTTATGCTCATCACTTTGATGAGCACAAAATGTGCTCCCATAAGAAAAGTAAGAAGGCAAAGAAATGCTAAACTTAATGATAGACATTATTAACAAGCGCCTCAACTAATAGCCAAAATTAATAAAATGTATATATTCCTCTTATGTAGTTAGGGGTGTTCAATGTTTTCCCACTTCAGTGATCTTGTCCCGATCCCAAACAAATTGAGATGAGAAAAGTTTAGAATTTGGAAAAATATAATTGAGATCGGGAATGGTGCTTCCGAATCCTAAATATATATGTGTTTATACACACACATATGTATGTATGTATGTTATTAAATATATATCTTCATAAATATGTATGTATGTATGTCTATTAAATATATATGTACATAAATAAATAAATATGTGTTGTGTGCATGTGTGTTTAATTTCCCTAAATTATCTAAATGACACTATGCCGAAACCCTAAACCAACCAAATGAACCCTAATTTTGCTTAGACACACACACTCTCTCTCTCTCTCTTTTCTGTTTGTCGCTACAATGTTGCCTCTCGTCTCTCCGTCAACTCGCTCTATCGAGAGATCAACTCACTCCAACACTCAAAGGAATCCGGGTATACTCACTCACAAAAAAGAAAAAGCTCGTCTAGTCTACTCACTTTATTTTTTAAGTTTTCTTCACACTTCCCCACAACTCTTCTTTAATCCCTCTTTCCCCTTTTTTTTTAAAAAAAAAAAAAATAGATGAGAATACCCTAAGTTAAGGTTATAACCGGAATCAAACCGGTAAACTTTTATTTACAAGGAAATTTTCATATTACTTTTACGTTATAAGGCGACTAACTCCTCACCTTTTTAATAAATATTTTCCTTTCCCAACTTTCCCATTATTTAGTATTACATTTTATGTATGCCATATATTTTTTTCCGCTTTCATTTACCATCGATTTTGTCTTTTTTTATTTATCCACTTCCTTTTTCCAAACTATCTATCCTCTCTTTATTTCCTTTTCCTAGGCCACTTTACTTTCTTTATGTGGCCCTCACACCCCCTTCGCTTTTCTTCTATGAATGTTGACTTTACTAATTCCACTCATTTTCCTTTCTTTTCTTTGTAACCGGCAGTATAGGAAGCTGCTCAGTTCATTCTCTTGGCAGTTCATAGACTAGAAGGAGGATATTTCAGTGCAGATCATTACATATACAAACTCTTAGATTTAATTTGAATGATTTGTATTGAATTTATTTTATTTTTGCTTTTTTTAAGCAAAAGTTATTTTAATGTATACAGAACCTAAAATAAAAATAATATCTTAAAGGTTAGTTTTTCAAAAAATAATATTTTATTTAAAACTCCTTATATTATGCAGAACCAGATTGAAAAACAAAAATCAACTGACATAGCATAAACATAAACAGAATAATTAACTGAGATATGAAAGCATAAGCAGATCAAGAGGTTATTATATTATATCAATTACCCAGATCTTTTTCAACAACACCAAAGAAACCTCAAAACAAGACAACTCAGTGTCATATATATTTGATAACTTTAAGGTGCTTGATGGTCCAGATCTATACAAACGCAGTCTTCGAAATTGGTCTCTAGGAGCTCTTTCATAGGGTCTCTGTATATAATCAGACCATCTCGGCCAGGAGCTTTCATGGTTCTTCCTGTTCTTCTTCCGCGAATACATTTACAATAACACTGATAACATTTGCAGAGACAGACAACGTCAACAACAACCGCAAGAACTATATTATAAAACCCACAGATTTTGATATATTCACTACTGATGAATCATCAATCGCCAACTATATATTCCCTACTTTCTCGAACCTTGTATACTAAAAATGTGAAGACATTGACAAGAAACATAATTAAACAGAATACAAACACACTGTATTCTATATATATTATAAAAGCAAGCTAAGTTTACATATGCAAATTAAACGAAAGCAACAATACATCAGTTTACGATTTTAACATCCTAGTCAACGCAGACAGATAGAACAGTGAGGAAATTAAAAATCAAAATAAGCAAGTTACATATATATGCATGTCAGAACAAGAAAACTAGTGCCATTTTAACTTTATTTACTAATAAGTGGCATGATCTTTTGAGGTCAAGTTTGTTTCATCCTTGTCTACTTTTGCGCAACTCACTGAAGTAGGTTTTAGGGTCCTCTTCAAATTTGTCCCTGAATATGGTTTCGTCGTTCTTACCGGGAGCTTTCATGATTTTCCTGTTCTCAGAACTGGAAGAAGAGGAAGAAGAACCAAAGCCCAAGATGGCACCGGCGATACCAATGGCGGCAGCGGCGGCAAGAGCCACACCTGTTACAACACCAAAATTACTCTTAGTTTCAGTTGGAGCTTCGTCTTGTCCACCATTGTTGGTGCCCTCAGACCTATTCATTCTCTTATACGTACTTGAGTATCCACAAACCCTTCTTTGCTTTGTTATGTTCCTTAAAGGGCTTGATTCTTGTTTGTGTGTGTATATATAGTGTGCGCGATCTCATGGAAAGCGCGTAGCTTCAAGAGGAAATCCATGTCGACATCTATATGTGACGCGTCGATTTCTGTGACTAGCTTTATATTGTACTATCTCTCCCTTATTGATCTTCCTTGGTCACGAAGGTTCAATCCTCTTTCTTTCTGAATTATTATGGATCACGGTGACGATGGGGGTGTGAATATTGGAAGATGGTACATATGGGAAGCTGTGTGGAAATGAGGAACCAAAATGTTTATTGCACCCTCCTTATAGTTTCTTCACATTGAAGGCTTTATGTATCATGCGTTGTGGGTATCTCTCAACGAGAACCTGCATTTAGTGAAAACATTTATTGTTTGACAATGATTCGAATAAGATTTTCTTCAATAAAATGATACATATGCCTAGTAAAAAATATTATAGATAAAGTATGTATGCTCATAGTTTATTAATTTGTTAATGCGACTTCCGCTTAGCATATATCTAGATTAATTTTGACACATCAATCTAAATAAAATTAAAATCAGCCAGGTTATATACTAAATATGGGGAGATGGTAACGAGTTTAATAATTTCAATAAATTTTAATCCATCATTCTTTTTTTTTTTTTTTTTTTTAACAAATAACCTCTCTTTTTTCATTTTTTTGTTAACTTACATGAAGTCAGCATATATTTATGTTAGCAATATGAAGTTGGTCTAACTTTGTAAGACACATTAGATTTCTCTGGATCTCGAGTTCGAGTTGTAGAAGAGAGACTTATGGTCAAAGGGGCAGTTATAAACATCGAATTGGATAGTGGATGATAATATAAAAGACATATATTTACATTAGCATTCATTAACAGTTCATGAGCATATGGATTGATGTCTATAGCTAAGGAAATGGTGGTAAGGATCAAATAAAATGGGAAAAAAATTATAGGAGCCTAAATTAATTATCTTTACCGGTAGTGTGAAAGCATCCAAGAGGTAAAAGCTTTGGTCAAGCATTTACTTGACTTCGTAGTGCCCCAAACATCTCCTTTCACTGTCGTTTCTTTTGTTTATTTCCTAAAAAGTAAAAACTGCGCGTGGGTGAGCAACCCCACAAAGTCATTATGCAATAAACTCGACATTCTAAGGTGGTGCATAAAAAAAAAAAAGGCTAAAGTATATGTTTAGTTATTTATGTTTGTTTTTTTATCATTTTAGTCCCTTAAGTTTGTAAAGTACACGTTTAGTCTTTTAATGTTAACACCATTAGTCTAACTTAATGGAAAATACTGACTCAACAATTTTAAGCGATGACATGTGCAATTAAATCTTGATCAAGTATATTTATATGTTAGTATTTTAATAAATTAATATTTTAAATATTTTAATATTTTAGATCCTATTAATTAAAAAATATTTAATCTTCTTCGACAAAAAGAAAATATATTTAATCTTCACAAACTATGAAAAATCGTAAAACAGTATGTAAAGATTAAATATTTTTCAATTAATAGGATTTAAAATATTAATTTATTACAATACTAACATATAAGCATGCCTGGTCGCATTTAATTGCACAGTCATCACTTAAAATTGTTGAATCAGTATTTTCCATTAAGTTAGAGTAACGTGTTAATATTAAGGGACCAAACATGTACTTTACAAACTTAAGGGACTAAAATGATACCAGAGGCAAACATGAAGGACTAAATGTATACTTCAGACCAACAACAAAAAATAGACATTATCAAATTGATGTCTGTCCTCTGAAATTATTAATTAATATAATTTTAAAAAGGCAAAACCAAAATAATAATAATTTGGCTACGAGCCAAATTCCATAATTTTTGTGTCGTTTTTATTATTTAAAAAATAGTACGATCCACCCACTTTATTTTTCAAGTTTTCTTCACACTTCCCCACATCTCTTCTTTATTCCCTCTTTCCCCTTTTATTTTATTTTATTTTATTTTATTTTTTTAATTAAATGTGTAGACCCCAATATAGTAGGAGGTTATTCGACCATCTGGTGACCTTTTACTTAGAGAAAAGTTTCCATGTTACTATACTATAAGGAGACTGACACATCTTTTTCCTGTTGTAAATATTTTAAAGGTGTGTTAAAAGAAAGAGTCCCTCTAATATTATTTTATTGTTTTAAAATAAAGTGATTTGTCTTAAAAAGTCATATCCTTATAAATTAAATAATTTATGTTAGTTCATGAATGAACATGATTTATGAATTTAATAGATAGCTATGATTTTTTTATTGAAGAGGTACAATGCTTCAAGATGCACCAATGCAACAAATCATGGTCTATATATAAGTACTCTAATTATCACACACAAGAAGAAGAGAATAAAGCCTCAGTGATCTCTTGTCGAATTATTTTATCTTCCGCTAATTCTGTCACCTTATATCCATATAAGTAAAGCTCGTTTAATCTTGGGAAGTTTCATTTCTTATATATTAAGGAAATTTTAGAATAGCTCTTAAAAATAATATCTTCGGTTACGATTCAAAAACCAAGTAATTTGTACTAGTTTTGATTTCGCCAACATTTCCTTCTCCAACTTTCCCATTATTATTAGTGGATTTTTTGTTTGCTAGATATTTCCCCCTTTCATTTACCATTGATTTTGCCCTTTTTTATTTGTCCCCTTCTTTGGGTTTTTTTTTTTTTTTTTTTTTTTTTTTTATAGTCCTTCCGGCCCTAATTGTAAGACCAAGTTAACTTTTTTAGAAAAATTAAAGAAGCTAATTAAATTACTTTAGAGTATCTATATTTATTTTTTTCCTTCAAACTAATTAGTTTGATTAACAAACTAATATATAATCTAAAGATACACAACATATGATTAAATAACTTATTTAGCTTCCTTAATTTATGTAAAAAAGTCAAGTAAGTCTTATAATTAGGACTAGAGGTAGTCCTATCTATCCTCTCTTTCTTTCCTTTTCGTAGTCCACTTTACGTTCTAGTGTAATCGGCAGTGTAGGAAGCTGCTCAGTTCATTCTCTTGGCAATTGACGGAGACGGTACCATTTCGGTGCACATCACAATAATGAATGCAGAGTTTAATCTCATTGCCTCTACATATTGTTAAATATAATTCGAATAGTTTAAGTCGAATTTATTTTACTTGTTTTTAAAAAAATTATTTTAATAGTACAGAATCTAAAATAAAGATATATTAAATGTTAGTTTTTCAAAAAAAATATTTTTTCATTTTAAAATCATTAATTGAAAATCGTAAAAATTTGAAGCAATGAAATTCTATTTGAACTGTAGATTTCACCACCGCTCATAATTTTGATAAGCACCTAAAGTGATTCCCGTATAATACATACTCAAGTACTCATTATTAGAACAAACAAAAAATGAAAATGATTTTTTTCCTCCTTTTGCTTTGTTCATTTCTGCATTTTGAACCAGATGTTACAAAAATATCAACAAGAATCCATTTCTTAAGCAACATAAACAGAACAAAGAGTCCCCACCAAACTCCTTGTATTATGCAGTATGCAGAAACCAGAATGAAAAAAATCAAATGATTTAGCAGAAATATATAACAGAATAATGAACTGAGACGATATTATAATTATCAAACACGAAGCATACATAAGCAGATCAGATGAAGAGGTTATTATATTTATATCCCAGATCAACGAAAACAACAACAAAAAAACCTCCAAACAAGACAACTTAGTATATATCATACATATTTGATAACTTTAAGGTTCTTGATCATCCAGATCTATACAAACAACTCGTCGTCATAGTCGTCCCATGGCTCTTTGTTGCGCAGTCTTCGAAAGTAGTCTCTAGGGTTTCCTTCAAAGGGATCTCTGTATATAATCAAACCATCTCGGCCCGGAGCTTTCATGGTTCTTCCTCCTCTTCTTCTTCTTCCGCAAATACATGCACAACAACACTTACAAAATTTGTTAAGACACACAACAGCAACAACAACCGCAAGAACTATCCCTCCGATCACAGCCCATTTCTTGATGACGTCGTCTTTGCCTGCTGCTTCAATGACTTCTCCTAAATAATCCTTTGTGCTCTCGAACCGGTTCTCTCCGATCTCCAACCAGTTTGTGTTTTTGAGGTTCTCGAACCATTTTTTGATGCTATCGAACCAACCCATGTTCTTACTTATCTGATCTCACCCCCACTTCACTCTTCTGCTTCAGAGTTCAGAGCAGATCTGGGTTTATTATATGCCAGAAAAATTAGTTTTATGTTGTAAAACCTACAGATTCTGTGTTACACTCTATAAGTAATATAACTCCTTTAAACTTTATACTATTAGCAGATAATTAATGAAAAAAAACTAATATTACCCGTTCTAATTAATATTTACTAATAAGATATATTTTTTTAAAATCAACTAAATAAGAGAAATGACATGTAAATTGATTTTACCTCTTGTTTTTCTTGCAGAAAATGAGACAAACTATTCCTATTGGAATTAGTTTCGTTTGGGTATCACTAAAATAAACTTATTCCAATTATTATGTTGCATTAAATAACACAAATCAAAGGATAGGTAAAAAGCTAACATTGCTATCTCGAGTGATTAAAAAGAAGAGAAGTAGATGTGATCAATTGGTGAATAAAAAGGTTAAGCCCATGGGTAAATGTTGAAATGTGAACCGTTAGGGTTAAGACTAAGTTAAGAATTTTACAAATAATTTATAAAATTATTGTAGATTAAATTATGGGGTTTACACTTCTCATATTGCATGAAAAGAAAAAGATTCCTACACACACATAAATGGTGGGACCCACATTTTTTTTAAAAAAAAAAAAAAAAAAAAAAAAAACTCAAGCATGGAAATAGTGGGACCCACATCTTTTTTATCTATGACATAAGGATATACCTCTCCTACAACATGAGAAGTGTATTTTCCTTAAATTATATATAATTATGTATAATAATACATTAAAAAAAAAAACTAAATAGATCAAGTATGTAGGTTAGGCCTTATAAAAATAGGTCTAATAATAGACCTAAACCTAAGCCTGACATATTTACTGAATAGCCTAGATTAGGCTCAAAATGGGTGAGATCATAGATTCATAGGCCCCTAATAGGGGCATAACCTATTTTCACCCATATATACTATAAACTATGTGAAACACTTTGGACTAGATGAGTAATAAAAGAGCTATTTATATAAATATAAGAATTTAGGAAGCTTTGTTACAAATTTTAAAACTTAAAGAAGTTATTTACACGTAAAGTAAAGTTTAGGAGAGTTTTATATAATTTAGTTTTCTATTTTTAAGCATTTCCTTGTAATGTACGCGGTTAGTGGCTCTTTATAAGTCAATGGTAAATGCTAAAGTCGTCGTCTCTCTCAGTGCAGGTGGCATGTCATGTCATGTCATAGTTTATCATGTCCTTTTGTCTTCTTTTTCAATTTTTTTTTTTAAAAAAACAGATTAAATACAGACAAAAAAATTCACTACAAAAACTCAGGGAGAAAAATAAATTAAGTGGTTCGATTCGGTTAATAAATAAGATTTTAGTTTTGTGTCTTACATCTAGATCATAAAATAAGTAAAAGAGCTTTGTGCATAGATAACCCGTTGATAATTAGTGAAATTATATATATATATATATATATATAGATATATATTTAATTTTATTTCGTTAATAAGATAGATGGGGGTAACGCTTTGTAGACGTGGATGTCAATAGTGATAGTGAGGTTCCTAGGAAACTGCCCATATGTTGAAAGTTTTAAAAATTAAGTTGAAAATTGTAGAAATTTAATTAGAATCAATTTCAGTTACGAAAGTTTTTCATGTATGCTTTCTCAACATTTCTAACTCGTATGCGCATTTCTTTTACAATTGGAAATGCATTTTTTTATTTTTAAAATTAAAAAATGAGTATAAAAAAATGCAAAATTTAAATACAATCCAAACTTTCATTTTTAACTATACTTTTAGAATTTCAAATTGAGCTATCTAAATTTCTCACTTTGAAGTATTGTTTTCTTTTCCACTGTATTCTAAAAGTTTTTCTCTTTTCACGTCAAAAGCATAAAAATCATAATAACTCTCATCAATTAGGTAAGTCTTTTCTTTCTTTCTTCACAAGGAAGGCTTCAAAGTTTAAACCCCCTTAACCCTTTTATATAAAATAAGGGAAAATTATAATGAAGGACCTGCAGGAAAAAATATTTATTGAGATGGACCATAAAAATTGTTATTACTTATAAGGACCAAATGCAAGAAATATAAAATATAAAATACTAAACTACCCTTAAGAAAATCTTCTTCATTCCCTTCCACACCCTATTTTTAAAACTAATACAAAATTCTAAATTTCACTAAATTAAATAAATTTTTCTCAAGTTTCATTTTTTACAACTTGCGTAGATATTTTGGGGGAAAATCACATATTCTTCAATTTTTTCAAAAGTATGATTTGTTAAAATAATAAAGTTTTAAATAAATATATAATTATATGATTTTAATTAAAAAAAAGTCTTTTATAATTTAGTATATATGTTAGACTAAAAAATTTTATATGATTTATTTTTATTTTAGAAAAAATTTATGTAGGTTAAAAAATTCATTAAATGTTTATAAAATTAAAAAATCTATTATATCCTTAAAAAATTGAAATGAATTTAGTTTTTATTTTCATAAAAAAGTATTTAATTTAGTGAAATTTATAATTTTGTATTAGTTTTAAAAATAGGGTGTGGAAGGGAATGAAGAAGATTTTCTTAAGAATAGTTTAGTATTTTATATTTTATATTTCTTATGTTTGGTCCTTCTAAGTAATTACAATTTTTATAGTCCTTCTCAATAAATATTTTTTCTTCCAGGTCCTTCATTATAATTTTCCCATAAAATAAAGAACTCCAACAAAAAAGATCATAAAAAAGAGGTGATATTATTGATCTGTAAGTCATAGACTTTGGTGAATTTATTTCCTATATATACATTGACACTCTTAAGAATTTTAATATGAGCATGAGGCACATCTTTATAGATCTAGATTTGAGCCATCCATACAATTAAATTGGATATCCACATTATATTAATTTATTTTTAAAATTTTAATATTCTTATTTTGATATATTTAAAATACAAAATTTTAGATGATATAATAACTACCATGTACATTTTCTAAAATAGACCGTTCAAGTTGCCACATTTTTGTTCCAATAACCTACATTTAAAAAAAAAAATCAACAAAACTTTTGATATATACCGTTGAAATTAAATTAAAATAATTTAGATAGACAAGCCCTAAATTTACAATTTTTAAATTATTAATATTTTTAATTCATGGAGCTGAAAGGCCGAAGAAATTGTAAAGATGCACACTTATCTGAAAAAGAAAGATCATCTAAAATTATTCAATTCCCACCACTTATTCTTAGGGTTTTTGACCAAAATAAGAACAAAAAAAAATTTTACCAGATTAGAAGACTTCGAAAATATTTATCGAGTAATG
Source organism: Acacia acuminata (assembly GCA_019022655.1). Lineage (NCBI taxonomy): Eukaryota > Viridiplantae > Streptophyta > Magnoliopsida > Fabales > Fabaceae > Acacia > Acacia acuminata. The sequence continues at coordinate 1,580,668 of JAFJYI010000028.1, read as the reverse complement.
TAGTCCCAAAAAGTATTTATCAAAGTAATGCGCAAACCTGGGGGTTTGATCGACGCCTCTCTGTCACATCGGGTACTGACGCCACCCCCCGACAAGACATTGCGTCAACAGTTGACGCCCAAAAGGGCGTCAATTAATTGATTAATTGACGCCCTTTTGGGCGTCAATTCAAAGGCGCCTTTAGGTGCCAATTAAATTGGCGCCTAAAGGCGTCATTTTTTTATTTTTTTAAAATATAATATTATAATATAATTTTAAATTATAAATAATAATTATACTTAATTATAAATAATAATTTCAATTAAAAATTAAAATTAAGGAAATTAAAATTTATTATAAAATATGTAATTTAATAACCCCGTAAGTTTGTTTTTAATTAGCTTATCGATTTTTATTTATTTATTTTAAAAGATTTGTCATTACGAATTATGTGCGAGTGTCGAAATAATTATAAGCGTCTGGATCCAAATCAAAACTATTTTAGACATTCACCATTATTATAGTATCCTTCGGAATTGGCGGGAGGATTAAAATAAAAGGTGGGTTTGATCATTTTATGTTTTTCAATGATCAAACCCACCTTTTATTTTAATCCCTAATTAATTCCAAAAGGACACTATAATAATGGTGAATGCCTAAAATAGTTTTGATTTGGCACCTAGAGGGACGGTATAATTATTCTCACACTCGCACATAATTCAAGGACGATCTTTAAAGTAAAAAAAAAAAAAAAATCTGATAAGCTAGCTAAAAACAAACTTAAGGGGATATTAAATTACATATTTTATAATAAATTTTAATTTCCTTAATTTTAATTTTTAATTGAAATTATTATTTATAATTAAGTATAATTATTATTTATAATTTAAAATTATATTATAATATTATATTTTTAAAAAAAAAATGACGCCTTTAGGCGCCAATTTAATTGGCACCTAAAGGCGCCTTTGAATTGACGCCCAAAAGGGCGTCAATTAATCAATTAATTGACGCCCTTTTGGGCGTCAACTGTTGACGCAAAGTGGCATCAACAGTGTTGACGCCACTTTGCCTCAACAGTATCTCGTCAGGGGTGGCGTCAGTACCCCTGACGTGACTGAAAGCGTCGTCAAACCTCCGGGTTTTGCATTACTTTGGTAAATACTTTCTCGAGACTCGCATTACTTTCGATAAATATTTTTAGAGTGCTTAATCTGGTAATTTTTTTTTTTTTTTTTTTTTTTTGTTCTTATTTTGGTCAAAAACCCCTTATTCTTATCCAGTTGTCTAGGAATGTAAGAAAGCTAAATAAATTATTTTAAAATATTTATATTTTTTATTTTTTATAAATTATTGTATTTAACTGATAAACCGATATATAATCTAATATATATATATATATATATATCACATTACTTGGCTCGCATTTTCCTTCCGAACTCTGCTATGGAGGGTGAGACGTACTAACGGCCTTGAGGAGGGTGACGGGGAAAGAAAGCAAAAAGAAGTAAAATTATTTTATTCGAGAACCAATTTTTTAAAATGGATATACTAGAAAAAGTAGCTTGAAAAATCTTTCTTTACAGAATTTATTGCTAAAATACTTCAGGCCTAGGTTCTTAAGTAGGTATGGCTCTCTGCTTCAATGGTATTCGTTATATCTCCTATTTTATACATAATTAAAAATATGTTTCTTACGTATGAAAAGAAAAGTTGTACCCACTAAAAATATACTATTGTAATTGGCTCCTTAAACAAATATTTTACAGGAAAAAAAGAAAAAAGAAAATACCACTTAAATTTAAAAATCTCAAATCAATGATTTCCTATTAAAATGAGTTGTTAATTGATATATAAGTGTAGGGAAACAAAAATAATTTGAGATTTTAAAGTTAAGTGGTATTTTTTTTTTCAACATTTTATAATCTTTAAATAATAATTTTAGGAAAAATTGTATTTAAGTCCCAGACAAGAGAAAATACAATAAAATGGTTCCTTAAAATCTTAAAATTACATTTAAGTCCCGTATGACTTTTTTGCAATAAATTGCAATTGTCGATGCCTACGGACTTGTCGAGTAGATGCCAAGAGTAGCGATCATGTCCTTGTGAATAGAAGCTTATCAACTTTTCGATTAATCGTCGATATACTTGTCGGTAGACGCCTATGAACTTGTCGGTGTAGCGCCCATGGACTTGTCAATAGACTCTCATGGACTTTGTCAATGGACGTCTATGGGCTTGTTAGCAGAATTGAAATTTATTGCAAAAAAGTCTCATAGACTAATTCAATTTTGAGATTTTAAAAGACTACTACTAGAAAAAACTAAAATAGCGACGGAATTTGCGACGGAAAAAAATCCGTTGCAATTGCGACGGCATTTGCGACGGATTATTTTACTCGCAAATTTTGCGACAAAAACATATTCCGTCGCAAAAATGGCGGCCTTAAAGACCGCCACTCTCCTCCCCATTTGCGACGGATAGTCCGTCCGTCGCAAGTTTTTGTGACGGACGCCCTGTCCGTCGCAAATGGCGGCAAAAAGGCCGCCATTTACCTCACATTTGTCCGTCGCAAAATGGCGGCCTAAAGGGCCGCCATCCCCTCCGTTTTGCGACGGATAACTAGATCCGTCGCAAACGGGGTTGCCTTTTGCGACGGAACACTCTTCCGTCGCAAAAAGCGAGTTTTGCGACGACAGCTAAAAGTCCGTCGCAAAACTCATTAAATCCCCCACCCCCGGCCCATATCGTCATTTCCGCGAATCCCTCGCTCTCCCCCTCCTCGCGTCGCCGCCCCCGGCTCCGGTCTCCACCCTCAACTCCTCCTCCGGTCGGCCCCCCGAGCTCGCCCTCCCCGAGCTCGCCCTCCCCTCGCCTCGCCCCTACCCCCGGCTCGACCTCCCCTCGGCTCCGCCACCCCCGGCTACCCGCACCCCCTCGCTCCCCCCCCCCCTCGGCTCCCCCACCCCGGCTCCCCCGCCCCACCCCCGGCTCGCTCCCCCTCGGCTCCACCTCCCGGCTCCGGCCCCCCCACCTCGGCTCCTCCTCCGGTCGCCTCCCGGATCCCTAGTTGCGGGTTTTTTTTTTTAACACCGGCCATCTCCTTTTTTTTTTTTTTTTTTTTTTTTTAACAACGGCCATCTCCTTTTTTATTGGACACTACTAAACACATTTATCTCTCATTTTCCGGTGGTGTCTCCCCGTGCTCCCGGCCGGTGATTTTCCGGCGGTGTCTCCTCGTCCTCTTCCCTTACTAGTTACACCGCACCTCTATTCCAAGTAAGCTTCCTCTCTTTTTTATTTTTTTTGTATCACCGTGTGTGGAAAGATTTAATTTTTTTTTATTTATTATTTTCTTGAGTATTATTTTTATTTATAATAAAATGATATCAAAAATATTATTGGTTCTCCTTAGGGAAATTTCTATATAACATATCTTTTTTAATATGTTGTGTTATTTCTGTAATGTTGATTAAATTATTCATTATTGGTTATTAATGTTGATTTGTGAGTATTAGTGAGAACATTAATGTTGTATTATTTTTTTATAGTCTCTTTTGTATAATGAAAAAATTGTATGTTAAAATTATGATATTATTCATTATTGGGTATTAATGTTGATTTGTGAGTATTAGTGAGAATATTAATGTTGCATTATTTTTTTATAGTCTATTTTGTATAATGGAAAAATTGTATGTTAAAATTATGATATTATTCATTTTTGGTTATTAATGTTGATTTGTGAGTATTAGTGAGAATATTAATGTTGCATTATTTTTTTATAGTCTATTTCGTATAATGAAAGAATTGTTCGTTAAAATTATGATTTCTATTAGTGGTTAATGATATATAAGTCTATAAATAAGATGATGTTGAAATGAGAAAAGTGAAGTGTTAAGAAGTGATATTTAGGGATAAGAGAATTAATTAATTAATGTAAAATAGGAGAAATGTGTGACTTTAAGGAATAATGAAATTTTTATGTATTAGACAAATTAATGAAATTAACTAGTTCATTTAAACTATTGTAAAAATTATTGTTTAATTTGTTTCAATCTGGTGAGTTAAGTGCTCCTTGTATGGATTTAAATACTTTAATTTTGAACTTAATTATGGTTGAGTGAATATTTTACATTCTATCAAAGTGTTGAAATTAGAAAAGTGAAGTGTTGAGAAATGATATTTAGGGATAAGGCAATAATTTTTTTAAAAAAACATTCCATTTCAATTTTTTATTTGAATCTATCTTTAACTTTATACAATAAAGATTGATAATTTAAAAACAAAATTATAAATACTTGTTTATATAAATAGGCAATTATAGATGATTAATTTTTATTTTTCAAATTAATTGTGAGAATAAATTTATTCGGTGAAGGCCACAAGGAAAATTGTTATGGAAAATCCCGTATATATTTGGTGATTGTAAATTATGCGTAGTTTTGTTCGGTATATAACTGTTATTGTGGGCTTTAATTTACAATACTTAGTTCATACAAAATCCAATTTTGTGCTCGGAAGATGATACAAAAGATATACTTGATTTTGCGCATTATATAAATTGATTAAGTCTTAAATAATCTTTATAGGTTAGAAACTCCAAAATACTTTTAGTGTTCTATTCTTTGTTTGCCCCCTCCACAAGCATGTCCCCATGTTCTGGTGTGCTATCCTCATTAAGTGGCAATTGGTTGACATAAGTGGCTAGTTGTATTGGCTACTTATATATATTTGTGGCATGTTGAGATGTTAATTAGGTTAGTAACCGAACTAGCTAGGAAGTATGGAAGACAATCATGATAGGAGTTGGATGTACAATCGTTTAACGAGAGAAGACAACTAACTCAAGTATTCTTGGCGGGTTTGAAAGAGTTCATCAATTTTGCTTTGGCACATTCACCTCATTCAAGTAGGGCGATCGGTTGTCCGTGTGCCAAATGTAGGTGTTTAAGATTTGAAGATTCGGAGACGGTCAAAATCCATTTGTGTAAAAAGGATTCATGAAGGATTATGAGTGTTGGGAATGTCATGGCGAAGTCCGACGTACACCGAGAGGTTATTACGGGGACGGTAGTCATCGAGACAACCTTAATCAATATGAGCAAATGGTTATGGACGCCGACCATCGATCGCCAATATTTCGATCCCGTTACTCATGCCGAACCGTCATACATGGGAGAGGAGACCGATACACATACTCAACCATCATACATGGAAGAGGATCCTCATCCGGAAGCCGATATGTTCTATAAAATGCTTCAAGAAGCGCAACGTCCGTTATGGGAAGGTTGCGAACACTTTGAAAATAGTGAATATTCATCGCTATCAGCTACCCTAGCAACACTAAGCTTGAAGACTGATCACCATATGAGTGAGAGGAATTACAACAAAATGATGCAGATCATGAGTAAGGTTGTTCCTAAAGACAATAATTTGCCGAAGGATTTTTATCAAGAAAAAAAAAGGTGAAAGAGTTGGGCCTTGGATGTAAAAAAATCCACTGCTGCCCCATAGGATGTATGTTGTATTACAAGGATGATGCTGAGCTGACCAACTGTAAATTTTGCGGACATGACAGATATAAAGTTGTGAGGATTGGAAGGAAAACGACCCGTCAGGCATTAAGCAAGATGACATACTTTCCTCTCGTGCCTGACTTCGAGATTGTATGCATCAACAAACAATGCACTCACATGAGATGGCACCGGAGCATCACAGGATGAAAACTTTGTGACGCATCCATCCGATGCCGAAGCTTGGCAAAAATTTGACGAGGTGAATCCTTCCTTTGCTAGGGATCCCCGCAATGTCTGTCTTGGTCTATGTTCGGATGGGTTCGTTCCTTTCGACAATACGGGCAGGATTTATTCATGTTGGCCTGTCATTGTGACACCGTACAACCTCCCACCTTCTATGTGCATGAGAAGAGAGTTTTTGTTTCTTAACGCGTTAATCCCTGGGCCATCCAACCCCAAAAAGAAGATAGATGTGTACCTCAGGCCTTTGATAGACGAGCTTAAGATGTTGTGGAGTGAAGGGGTTATTACGTATGATATATCGTTGAGCCAAAATTTCACCATGCGGGCTACCTTAATGTGGACGATAAATGACTTCCTTACATATGGTATGTTGAGTGGCTGGCAAACGTTTGGGAAGGTTGCATGCCCGATATGTCTTGAACAAAACATGGGTTTTACCTTGGATTACAAATCACAAGGTCTCGTTGGTTTGACAGCACCTAGCGATTCCTGCCCCCGAGCATCCATATAGGAGGAATAAAAAAGACTTCATGCGGAGTGTGGTCGAACGCGCAGATCAACCTCGTCATTTAAGTGGCCAAGAAGTATGGGACAGGGTCAAGTACATTCAAAGTGTTGAAGAGGGGGCTGCTTCCAGCCAACCTGAGGGATACGGCGTTGATCATCATTGGAACAAACGTAGCATATTCTGGGAGCTACCATATTGGAAAGATCAATTGTTAAGACACAATCTCGATGTCATGCATATTGAGAGGAATGTGTTTTGCAATATTCTGTACACCGTGATGGACACCAAGGGCAAGACGAAGGACACAAATCCAACGCAAGACTGGACATAGAAGTGATTTGCGAAGGCTGATTTGCATTTGGTGCGAATGTCACGGACGGACTTCCAAACCTAGAGTGCCGTACACATTCAACAAACAACAGAATTTAGAGTTGTTACAATGGGTTAAAGACTTGAAACTCCCTGGACGCTTATGCGTCAAACTTGAAAAGATGTGTCAACATGCACGAGGTGAAGTTATTCGGGATGAAGAGTCATGATTGTCATGTTTTTTTCCGAGATTGTTGCTGTGGCCTTCAAAGCACTTCCGAAGCATATATGGTCTATTCTGACCGAATTTTCAATGTTCTTTAGAGAAATCTGTGCTTCTGAGCTTAATGTTGAAAAGTTACGGCACCTTGAGACGAGCATGCCAATAATGCTATGCAAATTAGAGATGGTGTTTCCTCCTAGCATGTTTGACTCAATGGAACATTTGCCCGTTCACTTGGCATACGAAGCAAAGGTAGGAGGGCCACAACAATATAGGTGGATGTATCCGTTTGAGAGGTAATATATATTTATTTCACACTTTTATTAATTGACGACATGGTACTTTAGTTTATTAATACTCTCTCATTGTCCACCGTAGGTTTTTACGCACACTTAAGAAGAAGATAAAAAATTTAAGGTATGTTGAAGGATCTATCACAGAGGCGTACCTAGTCGAAGAGGCGACAAAATTTGTGTCATACTACTATCCCCCTGAAATGATATCAAGATGGAGAAGGGTACCTCGCAACGATGATGGCGGTGATACGAGCAAACAAAATTCAATATTTAATTTTCTAGGCCGAGTCTTGGGAAAACGTTGGAGGTCAACTCTGGAAGGGAACGATAAGAAAGTAGCGGAGTGGTACATTCTAAACAACCGTGAAGAGGTCGCCCGCATTTAAAGTAAGCTTTCTTTTGCTTTTTACCGTTACGGTAAGTATTAAAATATTAACTTCATTTTTTTCCCGTACAGTTACTTCTCTAATTGGGTCCGATCGAAAATCCTTTAATGTCGAATTCCGAGCTTGATCAATTCACGACCTCCGAGTTTCCTAAATGGTTTCAACCCTACTTCGTGAAAAATCCAAAAGATCCAACTGAAGTTGCATGGAGTTTATCTCATGGAGCTACAATAGTTGTTACCCGGTGCAAAAAATATTTAATCAATGGGTATTGGTTTTATATTGTTGAAGCAAACGCAAGTACAGTATGTTGCAATTACGGTGTATGTTGTCGAGGTGGCCAAGGTGACAGGGTGGAGGCCGACTACTACGGAAGTTAATTGACATAATTCAGCTGAATTACCCGTGGGACAAAGTGGTGACCCTTTTTAAATGTGAGTGGTTTGATAACAGTCCGCGTGGGACAAAAGTGGACATATATGGAAATGTTGAGGTCCACTGACAAGGAGATATACGGTTGGTTATGACCCATTTATCCTTGCTCAACAAAGGAACAAGTGTACTATACATTATACCCCACATCACGTCAAGGGTGGAGGGGAGTTATCAAAACAAAAGCACGAAATATTATACCCAAGTCCAAAGAGTCGGAAACAAATAACGGTATGACTAACTGTTCCAAGCCGATGCGGAACATTTACGGCCCATATACATTGTCGACGACGATGTACCAAGCAACTGCTCAATTCTCTGCGGAGTTAGAGTTGATTCCTATCCAAATTGACGATGAGGAATCGACAAAGAGGCGACGAGATTTATTCGATAGTGAATCCGAGTTCGACGATTATGAGACTTCGGGAAGGCACGGAGGGCCGAGGTCAAGAAGAGGAATCGTTCGATTGATTTGTGTTAGTTCTTTGTTTATGACGATATATTATACTAGATATATCCTAATTTTCCAATGTGATATTAATTAAGTTTCTTAAATTTATAAACATTTTGATATAATGTTTATGAGTGTTCGGAGATGGAGCATACAAGAGGGCGTTCGTGGTAGTGGACGTAGTGGTGGTCGCTCCCAGCCTCGTCCTATTAGGGTGGGGTAGGGCCACGCCATCTCGCCCCTTCAGAGGGCGAGGGCTCGGGGTTCCCCCAGTTGCCGCCACTTGATCATCCGTCATCTCCACCGTCGCTTATTTGTCATCTTCACCGTCGGTTCATTTGTCATCGTCACCGTCTACCGCCTCGATCCACAAAGAGGGCAACAACAGTTTTACTTTACGATTTCGATTAATTTACATATGTTTAGTTTTCTTGAACCATCTATGTACAAATATCTTCAATAGTTCACATTCGTTCCTTTAGCCCACCGGGTCGCCTCGAGCCACGTTGGGGAAGAAGGTAGTTACTCCGATACACCCATCCGGGGAACGGTAGAACCTCCGCGACAGGGAAGCTTTGGGTCCGTCTCGAGGCGAGCACGAGTAAGTCATGTAAAGTTACCAATAATGTTACGATTTTCTACCTTCAGTTGGTATGCTAATATTTGCATCTCGTCCTCCGTCTTCGATTTTACCCTTATAATGAGGTTGCGGATTGGATCTCGCGTCAAATATTCCGTAATTTCAATCAGCCTTGGGGTAGTTGGACACAGATCCCTAAGGCGAATCAGGATCGTTGGTTCGAACAGTTCTTGGTAAGTTGTGTGTTTTATCATCAAGCAGTTTTAAAATTTAGAGCACTAATTGTTCATTATTGATTTGCAAAATCAGTATAGCATGTTGCTTAAACATCGTGAAGATCTAAAAAAAGCTTATAACTACAAAGGAGGCCGGTGGTTGACTGAGAGGTGTTATAAGTTGAGAAGGCAAAGAGGCAAGCAAAATTGGATTCAACCGGACACTTGCAGAGGAATTAATTCAACAATGGACCAACGATCCGAAGTTTCTCAACAAAAGTGAGAAAAATAAGCAAAATAGGGCCAAAATGGAAGGACCGTCATATGTTGGCGGATCCATTCCATTTAGTGAGCATCGATGCAAAATTGTGAGTAGACATTATTTTCTATTTAAGTATTCAATATTTTGTAGGTCATCATTTGTATTTGCAGGAAGAGTCTGGGGAAGTTCTTGCAAAGTCACTTGATTGGGCTACCTTTGAGCGAACCCATTCCCGCCAGGTCAAGGGGAGTGAGAGGCGCTAGGATTAACAACAAGGTGAAGCAAGTAGCGGTGAGACATTTACTGCATATTATTTGTTTCATGCAACACCATATTTACTTCATTTCACATGCCTTATTTCTCCTGTATTTTTGTGCTTGTAGGAAACCTTTCAGAAGCTGTTGCAGGATAGAGACTCGTAGAGTGGGGCCGACCCCGCATCATCTCAGTCCGACAACGAGAATCTCTTCTTTCAGTCATGGGAGGATTTGACAAGAAAGGGAGAGTCTTCGGGGTAGGTGCCTCGCTAGCCGATCAAGCAAACGAAGTGCTCCTTATCCGCACCGATGAAGGTGTTTCGTAGGTAAACATTATGCATTTGCTACTAATTGTTACATTTTCATTCATTTGTCCATTTAAATGATGTTCAAAAAATAAACGTATTTCGTAATATTTTTTGCGAGATGAGATAAAGAAGATGAAGGCATTGGTGGAGGAGCTTAACCCGGACACGACAACAAATGACTCGAAACAGAGACGATGATGCGGCCAGATGACTCGAGCGGGAGATGATCAAGCCGGATGCTCCAGAACGAGGAGATGATGAGGCAAAGAGATGCTCCAGAACGGGAGATGATGATGCGAAATGGATGAGTCAACAAACGGAGATGATGAACCATATCCAACTTCAACTTAAGTCCCTAATGAAAGACAAGGGTACGAGCCAGCTCCTGATTGTGGTGATGGTGATGACGACGATGATGATGATGATGATTTGCAGCCGTTTAGACTATACTTTAGTAGATTTTTGTTTTAAACAATATTATTTATATTTTATTTTATCTATGTAAACTATTTCTCGATTGTTATTTAAATCATATACGGTTTACTATTATATTTTTAAATTTTAAATGCCATTTTTAAATATTTTTAAATATTTTTTCAAAAAAAATATTAAAAACAAAATTTGCAATGGGAATAAACATTTTTAAAAAAAAAAAATAATTATTTTATAAAAAAAATGCAAATTAGCGACGGAATTAAAAATCCGTCGCTAATATAAAAAAACCGAAAATATAAAAAAAAAAATTAAAAATAATGATTTGCGACGGAATACTATTCCGTCGCAAATTGGAAATTTGCGACGGATATATTTTGCGACGGATAATATTCCGTCGTAAAATTCCAATTTCCGACGGAATCGTATTCCCTCGCAAATTTGAAATTTGCGACAGATTTTTTTCCGTCGCAAATTGCGACGGAAATATATCCGCGCAAATTTGCGACGGAATGTTGTATCCGTCGCAAATTGCGACGGAATTTCGTTTTTCCGTCGCAATTGTGACGACATTTTTTGCGACGGATCATTTTTGCTAATTCCGTCGCAAATACGTTTTTGCGACATAAATACCCTTTTTTTGCGACGGATTTTTTCCGTCGCAAAAACTGATTTTTTTGTAGTATATTTTGTTGTATTTTCTTGTACCCGGGACCAAAATGCAATTTTCCCTAAATTTTACTATGAGTAACTCTTCAGCATTATTCTTTTGATGTTAAAAGTTTGGAATTAAATGTTACTCTTCCAATCCTAAATATATGACATAGTTTGTATCATATATAGTACAATTTTCCATAAATTTTGATTTTCTATCTTCTCGCTTTTCTTAAAAGTAAAAGGAAAGGCCGCGAAAATGCGGTAGGATTTCCAACGGTGGTGATGCGTTTGTGGAATGAGGGGTGACTAGGATGGGATGCGCGTCATTTCCATGAAACTAAAATTCACAAGAGCTTGTTAGCAACATTTTTGCAAATCAAGACAAAATTTTCTTCACATACTTATCCCATAGTATATTAAATTACGATTAAAAAACTTCTTTTAAAGACTCTAATTATCATTCCAAACTAACACTAACTCATTACCACATAATAAAAGGAGAGTTTACATGTTATTGGGTTACAAAATTATGAATTAAATATGAAACTAGAAGGCTTGTTTTCATTTAATTTGTAGGATTTTTTTTTTCTGTTTTTAAATTTAAAATTTTAATTGTGCGATGATTTCTGGTCTAACAAATCTGGAACTAAACGGTTGTTGAAAAGTGGTAAATTTTGCAATAAAGGTTTTGTTTGTTTGTGATGATTTATGAGATATTCAAGCTCAAACTAATTAGAAAATGATTTCATGACTTTGCTTGTTTATACTTTATATTTGTAGAAATTTTGTGATATGAAATATTAGTATTTTCTTGTTAGTACAAGAAATTAGACTATTTAATTTTATTTTAGAGTTATTTAACAATTTTATAATTTCATTTTATATAATATTATTCTTATTTAACTATTATGTCACTAGTTCACTGTTTTGTCAAAATATTGGTTCTGAAAAAATCATGACTTTTTTTTTTTTTTTTGACCCAACTCATGAGCCACTTACTTTATCTAGTTTGATATCCAACTTTTAAAACACTGGTTAGAGGAGTGCTTGGTAAGACTAAAACAAAAACTTGTTCACAGTGAAAAAGGAACAAGATATATAATATTCACCATAAAGATTTATAAGAATTTAATTTAATTTGAAGTACAAACTTGTAGCCAAAAAAAAAATTAAAATTAATTTGAGCAAGCTTATACATAAAAAAATATACGAGTTTAAATGGAGGGATAATTTGGATACTAATAAAATTCATTTAAATAATGAATTTCACATACTCATTTGTTTACCTGAGTTTGGAGAGATTCACCAGGGATATAAACAGAACATTTTTTTTTTTTTTGATCGAAGGATATAAACAGAACATTCAAACACTATATATTGTATATATCATCAAACACTATTTAAGTATTCATATAAGCAAAAGAAAGCACCAGTACACCCGTTGACGATTTTATTATCCTAGCCAGAACAAGAAAACAGTGCCATTTAATCTTATTTACTAATAACTGGCATGATCTTTTGAGGTCAAGTTTGCTTCATCCATGTCTACTTTTTGCGCAAGTCTCTGAAGTAGGTTTTATGGTCTTCTAGAAATTCGTCCCTGAACATGGTTTCGCCGTTCTTAATTACCAGGAGCTTTCATGGTTTTCCTGGTCTCAGAACTGGAAGATGAAGAGGAAGAACCAAAGCCCAGGACGGCGCCGATGATACCAATGGCGGCAGCGGTGACGAGCTACACCTGTCACAACACCAAAATTACTCATTCTCTTATTAGTACTTGAGTATACACAACCCTTCTTTGCTTTGTTATGTTCCTTAAAGGGCTTGATACTGTTGGGTGAGAGTGTGTTTGTGTGTGTGTGTGTACAGTGTGCGCGATCTCATGAAAAGCGCATAGCTTCAAGAGAAAATCCATGTCGAAATCTACATGTGACGTGTCGATCTTCTGTGACAAGCTTTATATTATATATCTCTCCTTTATTGATCTTTCTTGGTCACGAAGGTTCAATCCTCTTTCTTTCTGAATTATTATGGATCACGGTGACGATGGGGGTGTGAATATTGGAGGATGGTACATATGGGAAACTGTGTGGAAATGAGGAACCAAAAAGTTTATTGCACCCTCCTTATAGTTTCTTCACATTGAAGGCTTTATGTATCACATTGTGGGCACCTTTCAACTAGAACCTGCATTTAGTTCCAACGGTTTAACTTTTGGACAATGACCTGAACAAGATTTTGTCTGATACAATAGCATATATCTGGCTCAATTTTGACACATTAGTCTAAATAAAATTAAAATCAACCAGGTTACATACTAAATATGGGGAGATGGGTACGAATATAATGATTTCAACAAATTTTAATCCATCATTCTTAAAAATAAAAAAAAAATAAAAAAAACTGTTTTTATTTTTTATTTTTTCAACAGATAAACCCAGAAGCAAGCAAGAAGCCTCACATTATTTCAATTCACAAGCGAGAAAGTGCGACTCAATTAATCTTTCCTCAAAAAAGTAACCACCAACATCATCTTCAGAGTCATCTCTGAAAATGCCATAGTTCCCATACCCACCTGGAATTTTAATTTCTACTGTCAGAATTACCAATTCAGTAGCCTCAGATCATTCTTGATCTGGTTTTAGGATTGATACACTTTTTTGAAAAGAGTAAAATCTGGAGAAATTTACAGAGGCGTCAATTAACTGATCGGCTTCACTTTAAATTTTCAGAGTCATTTCATCAAACACCAAGCATACACATAAGCAGCAAAATCAACATAAACACAAGTCAACAAGAAATTGAAGAAAACTCCAAGTGATAAAACAGAACAGGCCACTACAGAGAAATTGTGCGATTCAATCTCACTTACAAACAACTGGCCTGATGTTCTTGCCGTGGATCTACTCGATTTTCAACTCTATTTGTTGCGCAAGTCGCGAAAAATAGCCTCTAGGGTTACCTTCAAAGGCGGATCTGTACATGGTTCGGCCATTTCCACCGGGAGCTTTCGTAATCTTTCCGCCAATAGAACCACCACCACCACCGGATCTACAGTAGCGTATAACTGCATAGACCAGAACAAGAGCCACACCTCCAATAACTAAATGCCTAACCTAACATTTTCTTGTGCCGCACCATTCACATCTACTAACAAATCCTTACTAGTCGCACTTAGATTTCTAGCTCTCTCGTACCAGTTCGTGCTATTGGCTCTCTCTAACAAAATTTTTGAGCTCTCAGACCAATTCACGCTTTTGGTTCTCCCTAACAAATCTTTAGCGCTCTCAGACCAATTCAGGTTTTTGGCGCTCTCCAGCAAATCTTTCGCGCTCTCAGACCAATTCACGCTTTTGGTTCTCCCTAACAAATCTTTCGCCCTCTCAGACCAATTCAGGTTTTTGGCGCTCTCCAGCAAATCTTTCGCTCTCTCAGACCAGTTCATGCTTTTGGCTCTCTCTAACAAATCTTTCACGCTCTCAGACCAGTTCATGCTTTTGGTGCTCTCGAACCAGTTTTTGGTGCCCTCGAACCAGTTCATTTTGCTACTCCCACGCAAGGAACCTGTCGTTCTTAAAAATGCTTTGCAGCTATGGATGGGAGTCACAGTAACAGTAGTGAGGTCGTCGGCGATGACGCTGCTTTATGCTTCACGAGCCCATCGCACAGATCCCATGACGTGTCGATCTTTTATTGCTAGTGCTAAGTATTTCCTCTCTGTGTCTCCTTTTTTTCAAACCTTTTTGTTACAGTATTTTAATATCGGAATAATAAAAATAAAACCAAATCCAGCAACTTGGCGAATCTTTTCATTCTTTTCCTACACGCTCATAATGAGCGATATTTTCTTTTTTTAATCAACCTAGAGTATTTTTAAGTTATTTTAGAGTTGCCCCTAATATTTATCGGGTCAGGAGCATAAAGATTAAAGCCCTCCTAATAAATACGTTGTCCGATATTAAAATTTGGATTCTCCTTCATACGGGTGAAATCACTTACAATTTCAATTAATAGCTTCTTAATATATTCTTACTATTGTTTTTTTTTTCGCCATTTACTATTGGATTATACACTACTATACGGTTCTCTTTTTTATGGACAAAAAGGGTTATATTATATGGAAAATCATAGTGAGATCCCAAGGTATGGAAATAATAATAAAAAAGTCTTATACCAAATTCTCGTCACAAAAAAGTCCTTAGATTAGTCTCTACTATTTAACAAACTCATAAGTATTGTAAAGTGTTTTGGGTTCTTATAAATACCATAAAAAGTTACAGTTATAAATTATAAATTCTGCTGTAAATAGTGAAGAACAAAATTTTTAGTTTGTCCTACTTATGATTTTGCGCTTGAACTCAAGCAGCACCCAAATTAAACCATAGGCTTGAATTCTCTTTTCTTTCAAAGTCAAAGGGATGTAATTGGCTATATGGTTGAGAGAGTGGTACAGGCTATTTTTAATAATCCTAAGGAAGTTAAGCATGTCAATCGTACTAATATTGCGTTTACACCTAACGTGGACGTGCCTCAGTCTTTTCGTGATTTGCAACCTATCAATTTGTGTAATGTTTTTTACATGCTGGTGACTAAGGTGTAGGCTAATTGTCTGAAACATATTATGTGGAAAGTGTGGTGTCTCCTAATCGGGGCAGTTTTGTTGCTGGCTGGTAGAGCTCAAATAATTTTATTATCCTAGTACAAGAAATTATTCATTCCATGAGAACTAAGATGTGGAAGAAAGGTTTCTTGGCTATTAAGATTGATTTGGAGAAAGTGTGATTGGGTCTTTTTTTTGATACACATAGTAGGGGAGGGGGCAGGGTTCCTGGACATGGGAGAGGGGAGCTAAGCTCCCATACCACTCCGCTACTAAGGCGCTGGCTGTGATTGGGTCTTTGTCCAGGAGTGTTTATGAGACTTGGGTGACCCAACGATATTTATGGACAGTGACAGAACCATAAACTTATTTTAACACAGCCCAAAATATAAACATATTGAACTATTTATTAAATAGTATTACCTTCGGTCCTAATTATAGGAATACTTTTGTAGTAGTATTTACACTATAAAAGTATTGCTATAATTAGTACCGAGGGGAGTATCATAAAATATTGAAAATACAAATAAATAATAGCCGATAATTATAAATCAAAACAAGATATAAGATAATACTAACATTTTCAATAGGTACCTCAAACAAGAATTTTACTTTCTTCTCACTGCCCCATGAGTACTGAACTAAACATTGTCCTTATAGAGAAGATAAGAGATTAGCTTGTGCCAAATTATTAGTTTGCATAAAATATCATTTAATAAATACATATATACTAACAAATTTTAGAGGGTCACTTCGGTACTGAGGCCAAGGCCCCAATCGCCGTCATGGTTCCACCATTGTTTATGGACCTAGTGTGGCATTGTATGTCATTGGTGGATATGAGAATTTTATGGAATGTACCAGAGGGTCTTCCTTTTCACCTAAGAGGGGCATCCAACAGGGTGACCCTCTCTCAGTGTATTTATTTGTGTTGATTATGGAGAGGTTGGCACATATTATTCAGAACGACGTGTAGGAGGGAAATTGGTTGCTTTTTAAGTTAAAAAGAAATGGTACTGCTATTTCCTACTTGTTCTTCGCGGATGATCCAATTCTGTTTGCTGAGGCTTCATCGGACAGGCTGCGATCATAAAGGTGTGTTTGGATTATTCCTGCTCAGTTTCTGGTGAGAATATTTGTCTCAGAGAATGTTAATCATATCCGATGTCAGGAGAATAATGATTTTTTGGGATTCTCAGTTACACTGGACTTGGATAAGTATTTGGGGGTTCCAATTCATCACACTAGGTGTCTAGGAGCACTTATCAACATGTACTTGATAAAATAGATCGTCGGCTAGCTAGGTGGAAAATTAATACTCTGTCGATGGCTGCACGTAATACTCTGTGTGCTTTTCTTCAATCTTTGATCCATAAGCAAGATTGAAAATGCATCTTATTATTGGGTAATTCATTATCATAAAAAACTTACATAACCAAAAGCGAATACATTATTTTCTCTCACTGAATGAAAAACAACGCTAATCAAATTAAACAAAATATGTGCTCTATCTCTCATGGAATATACACAATCAATGCTTCTTCATTTCGAAGTTTGATACCTAAACAAGAATTCTCCATGAAGATAGGCTTATTTAATTCGACTACCAAAATTTAGAATATAACCCTGCAGCACTAAAAGGAATTAGTTTCGTCAAAAGAGAGGCTCCAAATAAATGGACAATAATTATAGCTTGCATAATACATCATGTTTAATTAAGTGTACCCTAATTTTGTTTCACAGAACCTATTTTTCCATATATACGTTATATATATAAATTTAGGGAAATACATTTCTCATGTTATAGGAGAAATGTATTCTCATGTCATAGACACAAAAAGATGTGAGTCCCACCATTTCCATGTTTTAGTTTTTTTTTTTAATATAAAAAAGATGTAAGTCCCACAATTTCATGTGTGTATAAAAATCTTCTTCTTCTTATGCAACATGAGAAGTATAAACCCCATAAATTTAACAACAGCGACCCCAAAAAAAAAGTGCCATCAATATAAAATGAAATAATTATAACTGACACTTATATATTATCAATATTATTTGAATCTTAATTCCGGCATTTTTTCAAGGTTTACTTTTTTTATTTGATATTATACCTAAATAACTTGTCAAATAACAACATCTTTGATCCATTATAATAAGTTTGGAAAAGTATATCTTATTGGGTAATTATCATAAAATACTTGAATAATTGAGGGAATACATCACTTGCTGTCACGGAATGCAATAATAATATTAATCAAACATGAAGCTCCATCTCATGGAATCCACAACCAATGCTTCTGATCTCCATGAAGATAGGTTTATTTCATACGACTCCCAAGTTTAGATCATGTAACCCTGCATTAGAAGAAATAACAATCCGTAACATCAAATTAAAAGAGAGACATAAAGATGAATATAAGGGACACAAATTATACCTTGCTTACAAGTTTAAAACTTCAAGCCATGTCTCTCCAGCTTCTCCTGAGAGATAGTATCAAATCGTTGGTGAGTAAATTTTTCCAATCACCCACTCGTCCACATCGGAAGAAAACCTTATTCTCTATCCCTACCCAGGAACGTTCAGTTCTATTCACTTCAAGACGGCTCAAATTCTCAAAACTACACAGCTTCAATATGTTACCCACAACATCACCATTTTCTTCCTCTTGAGAAAAGCCATACCCTATAAACTCAGCTAGCAGCTTCAAAGTCCTAACTGGATCACTCTTCAACTCCTCAAATGTCAAGAATAGTACCTTCCATGGACGCTTCAAGCTCTCCTTGTAATACCCCAACATGTGGTCCCAAAATGGCCAATAAATGCTCAGCCCTCCACAAAAATCCTCAAAGAAATCCTTGAGTAGAGGAATTCTTGACTTTCTGGTGTTACATTATTTATAAAATGCCAAAGTGAGATCACAATGCCAATATTACCCCTACTAATTGCACTAAACTCTAATATTATATTAATTATTACTCTCACACACTACCCTCATTAATTATGGGCGAGCACTAAAACAAATAATTAATGCTTCATTGGGAAACAACAGTGCCTTATAAAAAGGACCAAATAAACTTCTTAGTTGGTCTTCATAATAAGGACCGGAGGGAGTATTGGTTATCGGCGTATGATTTGAAAAGGAAGGATTGATATAAAGTCTGAAAAGTAGTTTACGGGCCTTAATTGAAGAGTGCATAAAATATTTTAATGGAATGGCATAGAAAGTATGGGTCTGCTTGTGAGAAACCTTTTCATTAAAACAGCCAAAACAGTTTGGACTATTGTAGCCGGCCTGTCCGGTCCGAGACTGGTCGGTAATACAATTTTTTTAATTTAATGAATATTTGCATTTCTAATAAATAATTTTCAATTAATTAATAATAACTGATTTCAGACTAGTGAAATAAGATTGGCCTTGGGAATACAATTCTTTAAAAAAAAAAAAAAAAAAACATGGCGCCAACCCTCAGTCAGAAATTCAATTACCAAGGTGCGTATTTTGTTTTCCCTTTGTTATGGAAACAGGGATTAAATACTAACTAACAAGAAGAAAGGATGTTGTAAGATTAGTACAGTTGGCTAAAGCGTTGATCTTCACCCTAAAAGGAAAGAGGTTTGATACCTGTTGTCCGCTGGTTGATGTGAGTGCTTTATTGGTGGGTAATCTATAAGTACCTTCGTAAGTGCTCTTTGAGCCTGGAAGCATGCTCTAACTCTAGTGGGGTATCAGTTACCCCACTTAAACTTTTTTATATAAGAAAAGAAAAGAAAAAGAAAGGATGTTATGGTAACTTCAAATTCATGTGCAGAGTGATTGACATTAACAAGAAGAAAGGATGTTATGGTAATTTCTGAACCAAAGGGAAGGTTAATTGGATTCAACCGATAAACCCTTAAGCAACCAAGAAGCCTCATATTATTTCAATTCACAAGCGAGAAAGTGCGACTCAATTAATCTTTCCTCAAAAAAGTAACCACCAAGATCATCTTCAAGGTTATCTCTTAAAACGCCATAGTTCCTATACCCACCTAGTGTAATACCCTAAAATTCATATTTATCATAAATATTATAATTTGGCCAAATAATACCTATTTAAAATAGGAAAGTATGTTGTCTCTAATTTTAGTAATTTATTTGTTTATTTTCCTTGGAATTTAAAGAGGCAAAAATCCAATTTTATTTTAGGGACCATAAGTTGCCCTATAATTATTGAATTAATATATGGTGCATAAATGGCCATGAAAAGCTAAAAAGTTGTGAGGAAATAATTAAACCAATTAGAGAAAATTGCCAACAATTAGTGGATAATTCAATCTATGTTAATTGAATTATTTTCATAAACTGCACAATGACATGTGGCATTAATAAATATTTAAAACCTTAATTATATTATCAAATGACATCACCAAATCTTCATTTTCGTTGATATATTGCTGAGTTAGAATCAGATTTTTGCAATAATAAGGTCACATGTTTTACCTTTGAAAAGTCAAAAGTTGCAACTAGCCAATGGGAAAAATCAAGGAAATGGTCTTAATCCTCATGATATTAAGTAAACCAATGGGAGGTAAGCAAATAGAAGGCCAAGATTAAATTCTAAAAAGCCAAATTCAAAGGCTCTAACTAATTCCCTAATTAATTACACCATTAGATCCAAATCCATGTGAAATTTGATGAACCAATTAAAAGCTTGGGTTAGAAATATAGGACACATTATAAAACACAAATCAAAAGTGTATGAAGATGAGGAAGCCACGGATTCAAGCTATGAGAAGGAAGAGAGAGAATTGAACAAAAGAAATCTAGATATTAATTAACTTCATAAAGCACATGTTGTAATCAAAATAGCCTTGTTGGAGCCATGAGAGCCAAGCTTTCTAAAATAATATCTCAAATAATTAATCCAATAAAGATGAGATAATATTTGCCTAATTGAACACTAATCTTTATGATCAATTAATTAATCAATAGGAAAATGCAAGACACAAGCAATCTAAGTCCCTAACTAATAAATTAATTGAATCAATGAGGGATTTAAATCATGGATAAGATTTAATCTTGAATAAACATACATAATTGTTGGGTTAATGTGCTCTTTGGTCACTTAAGCCCAATAAGGCTTAATTGAGACTACAACCCAATAACTCTAAGGCCCATGTGTGGATTAGGGTTAGGCCTTGGGTGTAGTAGCATATAAACTAACTTTTAGTCGCTTGAAAAGATACGGCCGCACAAATAGTTAGGAGGCTCTCATCGAAAAAAAAAACCTAGAGGCGAGACGTTCATCATCCGAACGGTTGCCCACACAACCATCTCATCCCCCTCGAGAGATAGTCCGGAAGATCAATCATAGATCGCACGAGGACCGTTCATATACGAGGACCGTTCGTAGACAAGGTTTGCTCGTGGAGAATCTTTCGGATAGCTCTTCAATATCCGAGGTAAGCAAAACGATGAAAGGTTTCATCTTTTCCTACATCGCGTGGTACGATACGCTTCCGCGTTTCGATCGATTTCCTACAATTGGCATCGAGCCAATAGCGATGAGAAAAGAACCTAGTTTTGAAATTTCATGTGATTATCTTCGAAAATAATTTTTGAAAGGATGGCATCTGTTTCTATATTTGTTATTTGAATCATAGTGGTTATCGTTTATAAATCATATGAATACTTTAATCCATGGTTAGACTCTCTCGTATAATTCTTGATTTGTAACAAGGAGGCTAATCCCATATGATTAGGTATCCTCCTTGCTGTTTTTATGATTTCCTTTCGAATTTCTATGAATTTTACGAATTCCTGTAAAAGTTGGAGATCAAGAAACGCAAGAATATGAGCGAACAACACCGTACGACACTTTTCGTGGACTTCGGATCTCGGATTTGGGCAAACCACATATGGATGGAAAGAGGACGGAAAGACGAACAATTTGGCGGTCGGAACACCGCCAAAGGGCCAGCCACGCGCCGCCACAAGTGGCTGCGCGTGGCCTTCACGCCCGGCAAACGGCCGGCGCGTGGCGCGTGGGCCACCCTTTTGGGGTGTTTCCGGCGGCGTTTGATCATCTCTCCATGCCGGTGCTTCCCACAGTTTCGTGCTTTGAGATGACTTCGGTTGCTTGCGTGGCGGCGAAAGCTAGGGTTCCTCTTTTGTGTCCTAGGGTTTCTAGCCAAGGATTGGGTTTTTGGGCTTTTGGGCTCATAGATACCACGAAGGGGCTTCGAGATAAATCCTATGGGCGTTACAAAAGAGAAATTCCAAAGTTGTAAAATTTTTTAAATTTTTTTTTAGGAAAACCATGGATTAAAGTTATTTGCTTTCTTGATTTAATGCTTTTATTAAATTGTATGAATTATATGTACGATAAACGTGATGTTTGAAATAACATGCCATATAGAATAGGAAGATGCCATATTGTTGCATAATCACATGTCATAAATGCATGATAACTATTATGTTTTTCAATCGACTAGTGTGATAGTTATTATGAGAGATTATTTGGGTTATCCAGATAAATAATCTAACAAATTTCCCAAGAGAATTGTATTTTTGAGAATATCTTGTGGGTTATTTAAAATGATCATGTGAAGCTCATTCTAAATCATGACTGGATTTTAAAGTACCTAATGATTTCAATTAAGATGTTAATCTCCTGAGAATACTCTAAAATGAACAAATTCTTGGAAATTAAAAATTCTAAACTTAAAATATTGAATGGGTGAAGGTTTTAAATTAAGCTTTTAATTTTAAAACCTACGGGCCCCATTGTGGGTTTATTAGTGAAATGGTTGTCGCTTGAAGCCCCATCGGATAAGGATGATCGGATTTCGCTAGATTAAACCCTAATATTTTCAAAATTTTAGTAAAGTTTTGTACGGCCCATCGTCGGCAACACTTGGATACTAAAGATAATTTTGAAAGTAAACAATGGTTAATTACATTCAACTTTGGTAAAATTGTTAACCCTCCCATCGAGGCTCGGCAATGGAACGAAGGCCCAAATTAACAATATTAGTTTTACAAGAATCTTGCCCATCGTAAGCCTTGTAAAGATAACTAATGGATTGTTAAACAATAAACGAATAGTAGTTATTAGAATCTACTAGCGCTATATCTGTTTGTTGTTAATTATAGTTTGTAATTAGTGTGCTTTTTCCTTAATTTCAGAAAAATGTCTTCATTCAATCCTTTAGCTACAATCTTGAGCCAAAAACCTATGGATGGTACAAACTACAAACAATGGAGAACCAATTTAGATATTGTTCTTCAATATGAAAAGCTCAACTTTGTTCTCACTACCCCTATGCCCGTAGCGGCTGTTGCGAATGCGTCGATGCAATTCGGACTCGTTTTCAACGGGAGAAGGAAAAATGGGAGAAGGCGAATGTGTCGGTTATTGCTACATTTTGGCCGATCTCGCCGATCACCTTCGGGAGCAAATGAACATAATTCGAGTGGAGCAACAATGCTCCGGACTCTTGATGCCATGTTTGCTACACCTAGCGATTACGCTAGGCAAAATGCGGAATTCGATCACCAAGACAAATATGTGCGGAGGAAGTGTCTTGCGGATCATTGTCTAACAATGATAGCAAACTTCAAGAAGGCTGATGACCATGGTATCAAGTTTGAACAAGAAGTAAAAGTTGACCTTCTCTTACAATCACTACCTGAATACTTCAACCAATTCAAGATGAATTATAATATGAACAAAATGAATCTTGACCTCACTCAACTAATGCACGAGCTTGAGAGTCTTTGAAAGCGGACTCTAGTCAAGCAAGGAAGTGCATTGTTTGTTAGTGAAAGTTCTGTGAAACCTAAGGGGAAACCCAAGGGAAAGAACAAGAACAAGAAAAAGAAGAAATCGGAGGTACTCCGGTTGCCAAAAGCATTGCAATGAAGCGACCAAAAGGCAAGTGCTTCAAGTGCGGACAAAAGGGGCATTGGAAGAAAGATTGCCCACAAATGAAAAAACCAGGTATGGGTGATTTAAATGTGATTGAGGCTTGTTTAGTGGAGAATCACGATGACAAATGGATCGTTGATTCGGGAGCCACTAACCATGTTTGCTACTCTTTGCGGTGGTTCAAACAAAGCTTGCCGGTGAGTAAAGGACAACGAGATTTGAAGCTTGGAACAGGGGCAGCTTGTGTAATGCACTAGCGATGGGACAAGTTGTTTTATCTTTTAATAATTATAGAACTTTGGTTTTAGAAGACTGTTTATTTATTCCAGTTTTAAGAGGAATTTAATTTACGTTAGTTGTTTAGATAAACATGGTTTTGACGTTCGAGTTTGATTCCTCGGTTTCAATAAGAAGTTCGTCTTCTTTTATTTGTTACGGTGTAAAGTTCAATGGCCTTTATTTCCTTAGTCCTATACCCTGTGAAGTTAATCATGTTGAATTAAAAAATGTTGAGCATATCAATTCGTCAAAGAAAAGAAAAGTTTCCAATGAAACTTATCTTTGGCATTTGAGATTGGGTCATATTAACTCTAACGGGATCCAAGGTTTGGTCAAAAGTGGGATTTTAAAATCCACGAACTTTGAGCCGATACCGTGTGTGAATCCTGTTTAGAGGGTAAAATGACCAAGAGATCTTTCAAGGCCAAAGGAAAACGTGCCACACTTAAATGGAATTGGTACATACGATGTATGTGGACCAATAAATGTCCATGCCGGGCGGGTATCGATATTTCATCACATTTACGATGATTACTCTAGATTTGGACATGTGTACACGATGCGTCACAAGTCGAAGCTTTTGGAAAATTCCAAGAGTTCAAGGTGAGGCGAGAAAAGCATCTAGGTGTTCAAATCAAGACTCTTCGATCGATCGAGGGGGTGAATACCTATCTGGAGAGTTCGGGTCTTACGACCAAGGAGGGATAGTTTCGCAATTATCTTCTCCAAGGACACCCCACGAGAATGGAGTTCTTTGAAAGGAGAAATAGAACCCTTTTAGAAATGACAAGATCTATGCTCGATTATTCATCACTTTCGATTCATTAAGGGATATGCCTTAGAAATAGCTATGTATCTATTGAACTTAGCTCCGTCCAGTCGGTTTCAAAGACACCAATAGAATTGTGGAAAGGGTGTAAGCCCACCATGAATCATATTCGAATTTGGGGTGCTCCGGCACATGTCTTGAAACGAAAACCGGACAAGATGGACTCACGTCTTGAAGTATGCATGTTTGTAGGCTATCCTAAAGGAACCGAGAGGTTGGTTGTTTTATAGTCCAAAAGAAAAGAAGGTCATAGTGAGCACTCACGCGACTTTCTTAGAGGAGGACTATATGACAAACTATAAGCCAAGAAGTAAGGTTATTCTTGATGAGCTAGTCTCGGATCAAGTTTCACCTCAACCTCGAGGGGTTCCGGCTTTTGTTCTGTGGTTGTTCAAAGAGGGGAAAATGTATCGAACATACACGGGAACCGAGAGACAACCGGAAGTTCAGCATGATGTTCAACTAAATGAAGAACAAAATCATGAATTAGTTGATCCACTTAATGAGGGTCCTCATCTAGAAGTTGTCAACCCACAAAATGTGGACCCCCTACTGTAGATGCACGACATCAAGTGCGACAAAGTCGTAGTGGGAGATTGATTCGTAAACTGCAAGATATCTCTTGTTGGGTGAGTCAAATCGGGATGACATCATCGCGAGAAGATGGTGATCCCACGAGTTATGACGAAGCACTAGGAGATGTTGATGCTCGGGAATGGCTCGAGGCTATGAATCGTGAAATGGATTCTATGTATTCCAACTCGGTTTGGTCTCTTGTAGATGCACCTAAAGGGGTAAGACCCATTGGGTGTAAGTGGATTTACAAGAGAAAGAGAAGATCGGACGGGAAGGTTGAAACCTTCAAAGCTAGATTGGTGGCGAAAGGGTACTCCCAAAGAGAAGGAGTGGATTATGATGAAACCTTTTCGCCGGTTGCCATGCTCAAGTCTATTCGGATTCTCTTAGGCATTTGCGACCAATCTTGATTATGAGATTTGGCGAGATGGATGTCAAAAGCGCTTTTCTAAATGGAAATTTGGAAGAGGAAATCTATATGCGGCAACCAAAAGGGTTTACACCAAAGGGCAAGAAGAAATGGTATGCAAGTTGCGAGAGGTCCATTTATGGACTTAAGCAAGCATCCGGATCATGGAACATCGAGATTTGATCAAGCCATTGAGTCTTATGGCTTTGAGAAAAGTCGATGAGCCGTGTGTGTATAAAAGGATCCAAGGTAATGCGGTATCTTTTACGGTACTTTATGTGGATGACATACTCCTTATCGGAAATGATACGAGAGGTATTGTTGGGCATAAAAACCTGGCTGAGCAAACATTTTGATATGAAGGACCTGGGGAAGCCAATTGTGTTCTTGGTATTAAACTCTTGCGAGGCCGGAAGAACGGGGTTTTGGCATTATCCCCAGCTCAATACATTGACAAAATACTTGCCAGGTTTAGCATGGAGAATTCAAAGAGGGGAATTATACCCTTCGAGGCATGGGATTCATCTCTCGAGAAGCAATCTCCTCAAACTCCTGAGCGAGAGAAACGCATGAGTAGGATACCTTATGCTTCGGCGGTAGGTAGTCTCATGTATGCTATGCTATGTACCGGACCGGATATACGCTATGCGTGGGAGTAGTAAGCCGGTACCAATCGGACCACGGAGAGCAACAGGGGTAGCGGTTAAACATATACTCAAGTACCTACGGAGAACGAGAGATTATATGTTGGTCTACTCAAGTGGGAGTCTTGAAACCATTGGTTATACGGACTCGGATTTCCAAGGAGATATTGACTCAAGAAAATCCACCTCGGGATATGTGTACACCCTTAATGGCGGTGCCATTTGTTGGAGAAGTGTAAAACAAACATGTGTGGCGACTCGCCCAGGTAGAAGTATGTAGCTGCTTACGAGGCCGCAAAGGAAGCTGCATGGTTAAAGAAGTTCCTAACGGATCTTCGGGTGATACCGGTGTAAATTGTCCTATCACACTCTACTTTGTGACAACGGTGGGGGCGGTAGCGCAGTCAAGGAACCAAGGTGTCATAAGAGACGAAGCACATAGAGAGGAAATACCACTTGATCCGAGAAATAATTAAAAGAGGAGATACGGTGGTAGCAAAGATAGCATCGACGAGAATCTCGCTGACCCTTTTACTAAGAGTTTGCACGAGCATGTGTTCGAGAGGCATGTTTCATCTATGGGTCTTAGGAGGATTCTAGATTTGCTATAGCTTTAGGCGTTGTTATTTTACTTTGTTATTTTGTGCTTTTGAGCATGACATTATGACATTGCATTTCTTTTACGAATGTTAATAAATGGAGTATTCTTTTTCATTTATTTTGCACACTATTTACAAACTCTAAGGTCCGGATCAATTGTGGAGTATATGATCATATGAATACTTTCATAGAGGACATGGTCATAGGTTCTCACAATTGATGAAATGATTCACATGACTATTAAATTAAGTTGGGCACTTTATTTAGGCTGCAATGTTTTATGAAATGGTTTTGTCCGAATCATTATAAAACATTGGTGTGAGTTAATGCTCACATTGAATGGATCAAGGAGAGATTTGATTAAGCTTGTTCTTTCTGTCATAAGGAATCAAATCTCCGGATAACTATAGTTATGTAGTTACTCTTAATCCCGAGTTTATTTTAAACGGTAGTCAAATAGTTTTCATTCTTTGATTTACCAACGGGTGAGGTTTGATCTATATGACGGCCAACAACTCGGTATTTTGGGATTGAGACTATTTGGTTATCGGTGTTTATGAGATAAACAACAAGGAATTTATAGGAAATGTCCCCTTGATATGTTTCGATACACTGGATATTGAAGACACCGGCCGGTGCATGTAATCCATTAGAGAAACTATCAAAGTCAAGGGAATAAATAATTGATTGGGTTACGAGAAAACTAGTCAATCAAATTATAGACATTCTATAAAGGGGCGTGCATATTCTTGTTATAAGTGTCATTGTTCTTGGAGATCACGTTCGGGCTTTTAGTGGAGTAGCACCGAACTAGATAATCTTACGTAGATTATCATGAGCCTTGATGAATGACAAATGGTGGGTCCCCGGCTAGCTTGAGACAAGGAATGGGGTATGTTATCGAGATGATGATGGCTTATGGGCTATATGGTCTTGGGTTTACGAACTCAAGTTAGTATCTTAAAGAGCAAGTGGGAGATTGTTGGGTTAATGTGCTCTTTGGTCACTTAAGCCCAATAAGGCTTAATTGAGACTACAACCCAATAACTCTAAGGCCCATGTGGATTAGGGTTAGGCCTTGGGTGTAGTAGCATATAAACTAACTTTCGATCGCTTGAAAAGATACGGCCGCACAAATAGTTAGGAGGCTCTCATCGAAACAAAAACCTAGAGGCGGACGTTCATCATCGAACGGTTGCCCACACAACCATCTCATCCCCCTCGAGAGATAGTCTGGAAGATCAATCATAGATCGCACGAGGACTTTGTTCATATACGAGGACTTTGTTCGTAGACAAGGTTTGCTCGTGGAGAATCTTTCGAGATAGCTCTTCAATATCCAGGTAAGCAAAACGATGAAAGGTTTCATCTTTTCCTACATCGCGTGGTACGATACGCTTCCGCGTTTCTGATCAGTTTCCTACAATAATAAGTTTGGGATAAAATATCATTTTGATTTTTACCCAACTTGTATATTTGATCTTAAGATATTAAAAGGCAAATAGAGACATCCAACCAAGGTTATGAATTTCGAAATTTAGGAACTAATGGGAGACTTGGAATTAACATCTAAGTGTATTTGGTTTAGTTAGTAACCAACTAATCACTTTGTATCTAGTTCCAAAGCCTAGTTAAGAGCCAACTAGTCTTATAAAAATCTAGATATTATTCTAAATCACACATGGTGAGAAATTGAGCCAACAATGCAAGGTCAAAGGGAGTAAAATGTGATGATTCATCCTCCCTTCTAGCCATAGATTTCAGCTCACACATAAGGAGGAGGAGAGGCCACATGTTTGTCTTTGTGTGTGGTGTGTGTGTGTACAAGAGAGAAGAGTGAGCTTGTTGAAGAGGTAGGAATTTTCCTATAAATAGAGGCATCACCCCTCTTCATTCTTCACACCAAACTCAACCAAATAGGTGAGTTTTAGAGAAGCAAGATTAGAGAGAAAATCATAGTGAGTGAGAGTCTTGAAGAAAGGAGGAGCAAAGTTCTTGGTAAGTCTTCTAGCTTTAGCTTTCAAGTTCTTAGCTATTTTGTTATTTTGATCTTTAGATCTTCCAATATAGTTTTGATTTAATTTTTATGAGATTAAATATTCCTTTATTTCGAAAATATGATAGAGAAAAATCCTTGGAAGTTGAAGATCAAAGTAGCGACATTTTTCGGTGAAATTTCTGGGCAAACAGTGAAAGAAATGCTAATATTTTATGTTGAAAATGAAGCCCATAAATCATGAAACTTTCCAGAAATAAAGTAGATATGTATGAGTTTCCAAATATATATAATATGTAGCATTTTGATTCCTGTACAAAGAAATACAATCAGTTGAAGTTAGGCCATTTTTCTGGATGAAATTCTGGGCAACGTTGTGAAAAATGAAAACTGGGAATTGTTCATAAATTCTGGGTATATAAAAGTATTTTTAATTGAAAATAGACATCCTAAGGATTCCAGGGAATTTTACGGATCCTCGTTTCGATTTTTGTAGATTTAATTATGATTTTGCGAAGTTGACCAGGAAATCTGCCCAGAAAATTCAGTATTGCGTTTTTAAATAAATGTAAGGGCAAAATTGTAAATAACAAATCCACCAAGGGTAGAGAGGTAAATAGAGGTGTAAATATCTCTTAGGATATTATTCTAAGTGATATGGTGATATGTTAGGATATCCGGAAGTCCGGGGGTCAGATCAAAGTGTCGGACATATTGCTAACTACACGGTGAAAGGTACGTTCGCGTCTCGTAACACTAACTCGATGCTTATTGTATGCTTATATGTGATAGACTATTTCATAGAGTCATGGACAAGACTTTGTCTTGGGTCATGCACCGTGTCTAAGACTTCTGCCTTAGTTCACTTTTATACATTCAGCTTTATTTATACGGGTTACAGTCTTGGTAATGCTACTGAGTTTTCCTAGCGCTGAGGACACGATGGGCCGTCGTGGCACTGGTTAGTGCAAACGTGGATGACTTTACATGTGCTGTGTGCTATGTACTGTTGTTGTGATTGACATTACATCTGCTGTGTGTAACATCCCATTTTCAAAAGCAGTATATATATTTTTTTCATCAGAGTAGAGCATCGGAGCGATTGAGTAACGATATTTATGTTCAAAATGCCGTAAGTCCGGCTGATTACGGTAGCGGTACGTTATACCGAGTGTTTTCAAAAGTAAATAACAAAAGAAGAAAGTCTTCACTGAGTCCTTATACGTGCCGCTTGCCTTTCTCCTCGATCCTCGGTCCTCCGACCACGACGCTATGTTAAGAGGCGAGGTTCAATGCCCATTGAACCTCGGAGTAACGATTAACCTCATGCTTATGTAAACAATATATGTATGACAGATATTCATAACATCACAACAATAATCAATACAAAAGCCCATAACAGATGTACGATTAGAAATACATAACCACGTATGTAAGATAATAACGGCGTATGTAACATAACCACGTATGCTACATCAATAGTTAGAACATAACCTCGTATGTAACATAACCACGTATGTAAGTCTTAGTCGATGAACACAACAATCATATATAATTATACAATAAGCATCGAGCTAGTGTTACGAAGCGCGAACGTACCTTTCACCGTGTGTAACGGCCAAACGTCGGCCTTTTGATCCGACTCCGGACTTCCCGAGATATCCTATACGTTATCGTCGGATTATTATATGATATTTGATAAATATTATATTGCTTAGAATAATATCCTAAGGGATATTTTGGCCACTAATGACTATGTTGCCCTTGGAACATTTATTTTTCACTTTATTCCCCCAAAATTCGTAGAATAACGCTGGTACAAATCTGGGCAGCATTTCGTCTAACTTTGAAAAATCATAATTAATTCTAGAAAAATTGAAACGAGGATCCGTAAAATTTCTTAGAATCCTTAGGATGTATATTTTCAAGTAAAAATAATCACCTTTGCCCAGATTACACGATTCACTCCCAGGTTTTAAGTTTTTAACCTCTGCCCAGACTTTTTCCAGAAATTCGTAGCTAAATTTTGAGAATTTCTATCTCACTGTAAAAAACTCATTTCAACATGTTCTTGGCATATTTGAAAATCCCTATATGTCTACTTTCACCATGAATTTGCCCAGAATTTTTCAACATCATTTTGAACAAGAAATATTGGCATTTCTATCGCTGATTTCAGAAATCGCTTACCGACAAAATTTCGCCAGAACTTCGTTACTTCGGTGTTTTTCTTCCAGAAATTTTTCCCTAACCCTTCCTTCATCAATTTTTCGAAATAAAGCTATTTTTAACCATAAAAACATGAAAATAAAACTACTCTAGAATTTTTAAGATTAAAACACAACTATCTATGAATTTAAAACTCAAAACTCAAGAACTTGCTTACCTATGCTTGAACTCCTTCAAGCTACTTCCCACTCAACCTCACTTCTCTCTAATTTCAGATTGCTCTTGCTTGTTTGGTGTGAAGAATGAAGAACGGTGATGCCTCTATTTATAGGAAAATTCCTACCTCTTCACCAAGCCCACTCTTCCCTCTTGTACACACACACACCACACACAAAGACAAACATGTGGCCTCTCCTCCTCCTTATGTGTGAGCTGAAATTTATGGCTAGAAGGGAGGATGAATCATCACATTTTACTCCCTTTGACCTTGCATTGTTGGCTCAATTTCTCACCATGTGTGATTTAGAAGAATATCTAGATTTTTATAAGACTAGTTGGCTCTTAACTAGGCTTTGGAACTAGATGCAAATGGGATAGTTGGTTACTAACTAAATAAGAGACATTTAGGTGTAAATCATCAAATTTATCCAAGTCTCATTTAGTTCATAATTTTCGAAAATCATGGCCTTCATTAGATATCTCTAATTGCCCTTTATCATCTTGAAATTAAATATGTAAGTTGGGTAAAAATCAAGGTGATATTTAACCCAAGCTTTGATATATGTGTTTGTTCAAGATTAATTCTTACAATTAATCTATGTTTTAAATCTCCCATTGATCCAATTAATTTTATGAAGATTTAAGAATATTTGATTTATCATTGGTCAATTTTATTTAATTGGATTAATTATTTTCTCACAACTATTTCATTGACATTGGTATTTTATGTCCTACATATCATATTAAAAATCATGGGGCAACTTATGCTCCCCAAAATTATATTTAATTTTGCCTCATTATTTTTCAAGGGAAATAATCCCAAAAATTCCTAAAATTAGAGACAACATGCTTTCTAATTTTCAATAAATATTTTATTGCCTCTTGGGATTTATCATAATATTTTTAGGGCATTTCATGGCC
Source organism: Acacia acuminata (assembly GCA_019022655.1). NCBI lineage: Eukaryota > Viridiplantae > Streptophyta > Magnoliopsida > Fabales > Fabaceae > Acacia > Acacia acuminata. The sequence goes on along the minus strand of JAFJYI010000028.1, from coordinate 1,548,459 downwards.
CATAATTGCATTTAGGGATTTTGATACTTTAATCCCTCTAATTTCATTAGAAATTTCCCTAGACAATAGAATAAGTATCTTACAAGGTTTTAAAACCACATATTCACCTATTTCCAAATAGGTATTATTTGCTAAAAATATAGTATTCTAGATAGATAATTATCCGGGTATTACACTGTGTGCTTATGTATTGTTGTAACCTTACATCTGCAGTGTCTATGTCTTGGTTAATCTTTGTAATGTTATGAATATCTGTCATACATATTTTGTCACACATAAGCATGAGGTTAACCGTTACTGAGGTTCATTAGGCATTGAACCTCGGCTCTTAATATAGCGTCGGGTCGGGAGGACCGAGGATCGAGGAGAAAGGCAAGCGGCACGCATAGGGACTCGGCGAAGACTTTCTTCTTTTGTTATTTACTTTTGAAAACACTCGGTATAACGTACCACTACCGTAATCAGCCGGACTTACGGCATTTCGAATATAAATATCGGTTACTCAATCGCTCCGTGCTTTCGCTTTCGATGAAAAAAAATATATACTGCTTTTGAAAATGGGATGTTACACCTAGAACTTTAATTTCTCCTATCAGAAAAAAAAAAACCAATTACAAATTGAGTAGGCTCAGATTATTCTTGATATGGTTTTAGGATTGATACACTTGTTTGAAAATAGTAAAATCTGGAGAAATTTACAGAGGCGTCAATTAACTGATCGACTTCAATTTAAATATTCAGAGTCATTTCATAAAAACACCAAGCATACACATAAGCAGCAAAATCAACATAAACACAAGTCAACAAGAAATTGAAGAAAACTCCAAGTGATAAAACAGAACAGGCCATTACAGAGAAATTGTGCGATTCAATCTCACTTACAAACAACTGGCCTGATGTTCTTGATGTGGATCTACTTGATTTTCAACTCTATTTGTTGCGCAAGTTGCGAAAGTAGCCTCTAGGATTACCTTCAAAGGTGGATCTGTACATGGTTTGGCCATTTCCATCGGGAGCTTTCATAATCTTTCCGCCAATAGAACCACCACCACCACCGGATCTACAGCAGCGTATAACGGCATAGACGAGAACAAGAGCCACACCTCCGATAACTAATTGCTTAACCTCAACATTTTCTTTTGCCACACCAATCACATAGCAAATCCTTACTCGTCACACACAAATTTCTAGCGCTCTCGTACCAGTTCGTGCTTTTGGCTCTCTCTAACAAATTTTACAAAACTCAATTAATAACGAAAACTCAATTAATAATTCAATTGACAATCCAAAGGTTGTAAATAAAACTCTAACAATTGTCTCAAGCATAAAAACTTCAAATTATCAATCAAATCCAAAATAAATATGTTTACAATCTAAAACTAGATTGTTCTCAATTAACTAGATTGTTCTCAATTAACATAACTTGAAATCTAAAACTAAATTATCTCAAGTTTCAAATTAAAAAGATAAAAAGAATAACACTCCCTGGTGATCTTCAAGTGTAAGTTCCTAGACCTTAGCTTTCTCTATACTCCTCTCAAGTTGTCTCCCAAACAAGCTTAAGCTGCCATGAATTTTTCCTCTCCAAGCTTCAAGTAATTCCTCACAGCCATGAGAAAATCTTGAGAAGAATTGATTAAATCAATTTCCTCGGTCACTATGCATCCACTGGAGGAATACCATATGGAGAAATAATAATTGAATGATGCCAAATCTCCAGTACGGTAGTGTGGTTATAGCTACGTTGAATAAGGAAGAACTTCCACACCAATTCCAGCGGCTCCTCTCTTTCTCAGCGTGTGTGAGTGGATATGATAATTAAAAACAATGGATCTGATGATAACCGTGCGTGAACGCGGCTCTCAAAGAGAGCGTCCCTTGATGTTTGCAGCTAGGTAAATTTTATGGGAGGAGGTGAGAGTTTTGGGTACCAACTGAAGTTTTTTAAAATTTAAAAAGCCCAATCAAATTTCACTTTTAGATTTCCTTTTAGCTTTCCTAAAAAATTCTACATCATATGATCTTTTAATATGATAAAATCATAATCTATCATATATTAAGAAATATTATTCAATCACAAGATAACAATCAAAATATTAATAATTTAAACCCAATAATGTCATAATTAATTCAGATTTATATTATTTCCTAAAATTGACTAAAAATCTAAATATTATCTAATAAATATAAGTTACCCTAAAACAGTCCTCAAAATAAATGAATAAGGCGAGATAAAATATATAAAAATTGGGATTTATCAACTCCCTACACTTATTATTTGCACTCCTGGGCGAAACAAATCAAGACCAAGGGAGAACAATAAAAACAAAAACAACACTAAACTAAAGCTTCAAAAGTGAATGTTCCAATCAAAAGAAAAAAAAGTAAACAAGAGCATTTCAACACCTCTCTTGTCAAAGTGATCTTCTCTTGAATTAAGAAAGCAAACATCATGGCAATTTACTTGACAAAGGGGAACCTAAGCTAGAAATCCCTTACCAAAGATAATGTGCATGCCACTTTTCACCCCAAAGTGTATAGGTTTGTGTTTTCACTCAAATTCATCCTTATTCAATACTCTTTCCATAGGCTTGACAAGAATCTAAATTCTCCACCACTAAAAATATACTATCTTAAAGCTTGTATACTAAAAATATGAAGGGAGAATGCTAATATATATTAAAATATATACTAAAATATATTTTAGTATTTAAACCGAAATATATAAAATAAAAATCTGAGCCTTGTATAACTAAAATAAAATATATACTATCTTTTTGTAAAATATCAAATATACTATCTTCAGTATTTTTCCCCCTTGGAAAACACTTTACAGTTGATTCAATTTTTTTTTCCAACATTTTTTTTAATAATGCACTTGATATCAATTCATTCCAAAAAAAACGGTAGCAAGAGTTTAACCACCATCGTCAAATCCACCCTGGATTAATTAGGTGGAGAATGACGAAGGGTACAAATGTTTCCTTCTAAACTGTTATGCGAGGACTTCACAAGAAAATCAATTGTGACTAATGTTTGCCTGGATGTATGTTTAAGTAAAATTTACGAATCCCTATGCAAAATTTCCCTACTTTTCTTTAAATTAATTTTTTTAATAAAACAAAAGTCACATTACACATTGATTTTTATCTCAACGTTAATTTGTACAATTTTGATGAGATAAAAGTTACTTTTATAAATATTAATCGAATAAGCCCTAAGAAAGAGGTTTGTATTCGGTGATTATAACAGTAATGAGTACATATTTTTTATTATTGTGATGAAATCTTAACTTTTTAAATTTAATCTAAATGGTCTAATTTTTTTTAAAAAAATTAAATCATAAATTTATTTTTACAAGATATGACAGTTATAAGATTATCTTTATTTTACATTTACATATATTGACTAAGCCATCCGAAATTAATTTAACTATGTGGATGGATGATGAGCACAAAATGTGCTCCCCTAAGAAAAGTAAGAAGACAAAGAAATGTTAAACTTAATGATAGACGTTATTAACAAGTGCCTCAACTAACAGCCATAACTAATAAAATGTATATATTCCTCTCCTGTAGTTAGGGATGTTCAATGTTTTCCCATTTCAGTGATCTTGTCCCGATCCCAAGCAAATTGGGACGGGAAAAGTTTAGAATCCGGAAAAAACGTAATTGAGATCGGGAATGGTACTTCCTAATCCTAAATATATAAGTAAGTGCGTGTGTGTGTCTATGTATGTATGTACGTATGTATGTCTATTAAATATATATGTGCATAAATATATGTATATATAGTAGACATAAATACATACATACATACATACATATGTGTGTGTGTGTTAAATTTCCTGCCAGAAGCCCTAAACCAACCAAATGAACCCTAATTTTGCTTAGACATGCTCTCTCTCTATATCTTTTCGTGTTTGTCGCTACGATGTTGCCTCTCGTCTCTCCGTCAACTCGCTCCGTTGAGAGATCAACTCACTCCGTCGACTCCGTCACTCAAAGGAATCTAGGTATACTCTCTCACAAAAAAAAAAAAAAAAAAAAAAAAAAAAAAAAGGAAAAGCTTGTCTAGTCCACTCACTTTATTTTTTAAGTTTTCTTCACACTTCCTCACAGCTCTTCTTTAATCCCTCTTTCCCCTTTCTTTTCTTTTTGTAATTAGATGAGACTAGCTACACTAACTTGAGGTTATAACCGGAATCAAACTAGTAAACTTTCATTTACAAGGAAATTTTCATATTACTATTACATTATAAGGCGACTAACTCTTCACCTTTTTTATAAATTTTGTCCTTCCCCAACTTTCCCATAATTTAATATTGCATTTTATGTCTGCCATATATTTTTTTCCGCTTTCATTTACCATTGATTTTGTCCCCCCCCCAAAAAAAAAAAAACAAAAACTTGACTTTACTAATTCCACTCATTTGCCTTTCTTTTCTTTGTACTCAGCAATATAAGAAGCTGCTCAGTTCTTTCTTTCCTTTTCCTAGGCCACTCTACTTTATTTGTCCCCCCCACCCCCGGCTCTGTCGAGAGATCAACTCACTCTGTCGACTCCGTCACCCAAAGAAATCCGGGTATACTGATCTCTCACAAAAAAAGAAAAGAAAAAAGAAAAACCTCGTCTAGTCCACTCACTTTAATTTTTAAGTTTTCTTCACACTTTCCCACAACTCTTCTTTAATCCCTCTTTCCTCTTTCTTTTCTTTTCTTTTCTTTTTTTAACTAGATGAGAACACACGAACTTGAGGTTATAATAGGAATCAAACCGGTAAACTTTCATTTACAATGAAATTTTCATATTACTATTATATTATAAGGCGACTAACTCTTCACCTTTTTAATAAATTTTGTCCTTCCCCAACTTTCCCATAATTTAATATTGCATTTTACGTCTGCCATATATTTTTTCAGCTTTCATTTATCATTCATTTTGTCTTTTATATTTGCCCCCTTCCTTTTTCCAAACTATATATACTCTCTTCTTTCCTTTTCCTAGGCCTCTCTACTTTATTTGTCCCCCCCCCCCCCCCCGGGCTCGTTGAGAGATCAACTCACTCTTCGTCGACTTCGTCACTCAAAGGAATCCGGGTATACGATCTCTCACAAAAAAAAAAAAAAAAAAAGGAAAAGCTCGTCTAGTCCACTCACTTTATTTTTTAAGTTTTCTTCACACTTTCCCATAACTCTTCTTTAATCCTTACTTCCTCTTTCTTTTCTTTTCTTTTCTTTTTTTAATTAGATGAGAATACACGAACTTGAGGTTATAACAGGAATCAAACCGGTAAACTTTCATTTACAACAAAATTTTCATATTACTATTATGTTATAAGGCGACTAACTCTTCACCTTTTTAATAAATTTTGTCCTTCCCCAACTTTCCCATAATTTAATATTGCATTTTATGTCTGCCATATATTTTTTTCAGCTTTCATTTATCATTCATTTTGTCTTTTTTTTTTTTATTTGCCCCCTTCCTTTTCCAAACTATCTATACTCTCTTCTTTCCTTTTCCTAGGCCACTCTACTTTATTTGTCCCCCCCCCCCCAGCCCCCGGGCTCTATCGAGAGATCAACTCACTCCGTCGACTTTGTCACTCAAAGGAATCCGGGTATACTGATCTCTCACAAAAAAAAAAAAAAGAAAAAGAAAAGCTCGTCTAATCCACTCACTTTATTTTTTAAGTTTTCTTCACACTTTCCCATAACTCTTCTTTAATCCTTTTTCCTCTTTCTTTTCTTTTCTTTTCTTTTTTTTTAATTAGATGAGAATACACAAACTTGAGGTTATAACCGGAATCAAACCGGTAATCTTTCATTTACAATGAAATTTTCATATTACTATTATGTTATAAGGCGACTAACTCTTCACCTTTTTAATAAATTTTGTCCTTCCCCAACTTTCCCATAATTTAATATTGCATTTTATGTCTGCCATATATTTTTTCGGCTTTCATTTATCATTGATTTTGTCTTTTTTTTTTTATTTGCCCCCTTCCTTATTCCAAACTATCTATACTCTCTTCTTTCCCTTTTCCTAGGCCACTCTACTTTATTTGCCCCCCCCCCCCGGGGCTCGTCGAGAGATCAACTCACTCCTCCGTCACTCAAAGGAATCCGGGTATATTGATCTCTCACCAAAAAAAAAAAAAAAAAAAAAAGCTCATCTAGTCCACTCACTTTATTTTTTAAGTTTTCTTCACACTTTCCCACAACTCTTCTTTAATCCCTCTTTCCTCTTTCTTTTCTTTTCTTTTCTTTTTTTAACTAGATGAGAATACACGAACTTGAGGTTATAACCGGAATCAAACCGGTAATCTTTCATTTACAATGAAATTTTCATATTACTATTATGTTATAAGGCGACTAACTATTCACCTTTTTAATAAATTTTGTCCTTCCCCAACTTTCCCATAATTTAATATTGCATTTTATGTCTACCCATATATTTTTTTCGGCTTTCATTTATCATTGATTTTGTCTTTTTCTATTTTCCCCCTTCCTTTTTCCAAACTATCTATACTCTCTTCTTTCCTTTTCCTAGGCCACTCTACTTTATTTGTCCCCCCCCCCTCCCCGGGCTCTGTCGAGAGATCAACTCACTCCGTCGACTCCGTCACTCAAAGGAATCCGGGTATATTGATCTCTCACCCAAAAAAAAAAAAAAAAGCTCGTCTAGTCTACTCACTTTATTTTTTAAGTTTTCTTCACATACACTTTCCCACAACTCTTCTATAATCCCTCTTTCTCTTTTCTTTTCTTTTTTTAATTAGATGAGAATACACGAACTTGAGGTTATAACCGGAATCAAACCGGTAAACTTTCATTTACAACGAAATTTTCATATTACTATTATGTTATAAGGCGACTAACGCTTCACCTTTTTAATAAATTTTGTCCTTCCTCAACTTTCCCGTAATTTAATATTGCATTTTATGTCTACCATATATTTTTTTCCGCTTTCATTTACCATTGGTTTTGTCTTTTTTATTTGCCCCTTCCTTTTTTCCAAATTATCTATCCTTCCTTCTTTTTTTTCCTAGGCCCCTCTACTTTATTTGTGCCCCCTCCTCCCCCGCGGCTCCATCAAGAGATCAACTCACTCCGTCACTTAAAGGAATCCGAAGATACTATCTCACAAAAAATAAAAAGAAAAAAAAAAGAAAAAGGCTCGTCTAGTCCACTCACTTTATTATTTGTTAAGTTTTCTTCACACTTCCCCACAACTCTTCTTTAATCCCTCTTTCCCCTTTCTTTTCTTTTTTTGATTAGATGAGAATACACTAACATGAGGTTATAACCGGAATCAAACCGGTAAACTCTCATATTGAAAGAAATTTCATATTACTATTACATTATAAGGCGACTAACTCTTCACCTTTCTAATAAATTTTTTCCTTAGCTTCCCCAACTTTCCCTATTGCATTTTATGTCTGCCATATATTTTTTTTCCGCTTTCATTTACCATTGATTTTGTCTCCCCCCCCCCCCCCCCCCCCCCCAAAAAAAAAAAAACAAAAAACAAAAAATCTTGACTTTACTACTCATTTGCCTTTCTTTTCTTTGTACTCAGCAGTATAAGAAGCTGCTCAGTTCATTCTCTTTGTATTGAATTTATTTTATGTTTGCTTTCTTTAAACAAAAATAATTTTAGTGTATATAGAACCTAAAATAAAAATAATAACTTAAAGATTAGTTTTTCAAAAAATAATATTTTATTTAAAACTCCTTATATTATGCAGAACCAGATTGAAAAATAAAAATCAACTGACATAGCATAAACATAAACAGAATGATTAACTGAGATGGTATCATAATTATCAAACACTAAGCATGAAAACATAAGCAGATCGTTATTATATTATGCCAATTACCCATATCTTTTTCAACAACAAAGAAACCTCAAAACAAGACAACTTAGTGTCATATATATTTGATAACTTTAAGGTGCTTGATGGTCCAGATCTATACAAACGCAGGCTTCGAACTTAATCTCTAGGATTTCTTTCAAAGGGTCTCTGTATATAATCAGACCATCTCGGCCAGGAGCTTTCATGGTTCTTCCTCTTCTTCTTCCGCAAATACATTTACAACAACACTGACAACATTTGCAGAGACAGACAACGGCAACAATAACCGCAAGATCTATATTATAAAACCCACAGATTTTGATATATTCACTACTGAATCATCAACCGCCAACTATATTCCCCACTTTCTCGAACCTTGTATACTAAAAATGTGAAGACATTGATAAGAAACATAATTAAACAGAATACAAACACATTGTATTTTATATATATTATAAAAGCAAGCTAAGCTTACATATGCAAATTAAACGAAAGCAACAATACATCAGTTTACGATTTTAACATCCTAGTCAACGCAGACACACAGAACAGCGAGGAAATTAAAAATCAAAATAAGAGAGCAAGTTACATATATATGCATGCCAGAACAAGAAAACAAGTACCATTTTAATTTTATTTACTAATAACTGGCATGATCTTTGGAGGTCAAGTTTGCTTCATCCATGTCTACTTTTTGCGCAAATCACTGAAGTAGGTTTTAGGGTCCTCTTGAAATTTGTCCCTGAACATGGTTTCGCCGTTCTTACCGGGAGCTTTCATGGTTTTCCTGGACTCAGAACTGGAAGAAGAAGAGCCAAAGCCCAAGACGGCACCGGCGATACCAATGACGGCAGCCGCGGCAAGAGCCACACCTGTTACAACACCAAAATCACTCTTAGTTTCAGTTGGAGCTTCGTCTTGTCCACCATTGTTGGTGCTGCTCTCAGACCTATTCATTCTCTTATACGTACTTGAGTATACACAAACCCTTCTTTGCTTTGTTATTTTCCTTAAAGGGTTTGATACTTGTTTATGTGTATATATAGTGTGCGCGATCTCATGGAAAGCGCGTAGCTTCAAGAGGAAATCCATGTCGACAACTATATGTGACGTGTCGATTTCTGTGACAAGCTTTATATTATACTATCTCTCCCTTGTTGATCTTTCTTGGTCACGAAGGTTCAATCCTCTTTCTTTCTGAATTATTATGGATCACGGTGACGATGGGGGTGTGAATATTGGAAGATAGTACATATGGGAAGCTGTGTGGAAATGAGGAACCAAAATGTTTATTTATTTATTTTTATTTTTTTTGGAACCAAAATGTTTATTGCACCCTCCTTATAGTTTCTTCACATTGAAGGCTTAATGTGTCACGCGTTGTGGGTATCTCTCAACGAGAACCTGCATTTAGTGCAAACATTTATTGTTTGACAATGATTCGAATAAGAATTTCTCCAATAAAATGATACATATGCCTAGAAAAGAAATTATAGATAAAGTATGTATGCTCATAGTTTATTAATTTGTTCATGTGACTTCCGCTTAGCATATATCTAGATTAATTTTGACACATCGATCTAAATAAAATTAAAATCAGCCAGGTTATATACTAAATATGGGGAGATGGTAACGAGTTTAATAATTTCAATAAATTTTAATCCTTCATTCTTTTTTTAAGATAACCTCTTTTTATTTTTCATTTTTTGTTAACTTACATGAAGTCAGCATATGTTTACGTTAGCAACACACAAAGTTGGTCTAACTGTGTAAGACTCCGTTAGATTTTTTGGGTCTTGAGTTTGAGTTGTGGAAGAGATACTTATGGTCAAAGGGTAGTCATAAACATTGAATTGGATACTGAATGATAATATAAAAGACATATATTTACATTAGCGTTCATTAACAGATCATGAGCATATGGATTGATGTCTATAGCTAAGGAAATGGTGGTAAGGATCAAATAAAATCGGAAAAAATTATAGGAGCCTAAATTAATTTTCTTTACTGGTAGTGTGAAAGCATCCAAGAGGAAAAAGCTTTGGCCAAGCCTTTACTTGACTTCATAGTGCCCCAAACATCACGTAATTTCCACCCACTTTCGTCAAAGCATTTATTAGACATTATCAAATTGATGTCCTCTGAAATCAGAATTTACAATTTCTTTTGTTTTTTTGTTTTTTCAATAAGAAACAACTACTCCTTTGTTGGCATCTCCTTTCACTGTCGTTTCTTTTGTTTATTTCGAGCAACCCCACAAAGTCATTATGCAATAAACTCGACATTCTGATCGAGATGGTGCATCAAAAAGAAATAGAGAGAGGATTTTCTCATAATCCCCTTCTCCTTAGCTCATCTTGATCATTAATTGGAAAGAAACTAGATGTTAAAGTAGTATTGTGATTGATTAGATGGATATGATTTAAAGATGATGAGGGATAATGAGAAAAGAAAAGGAGAGAAACAAAAAGAAATAGACATTATCAAATTGAGATGTCTGTCCTCTGAAATTATTAATTAATATAATTTTAAAAAAGGCAAAACCGATAATAATAATTTGGCTAGCTACGAGCCAAATTCCATAATTTTTGTGTCCTTTTTATTATTTAAAAAATAGTACGATCCACCCACTTTGTTTTTAAAGTTTTCTTCACACTTCCCCACATCTCTTCTTTATTCCCTCTTTCCTCTTTTCGTTTCTTTTATTTTATTTTATTATTTTAATTAAATGTGTAGACCCCAATAGTACGGGTTTTTTTTAGTACAAGGTTAATCGACCAAACTGGTTACTTAGAGAAAAGTCCATCAATAAATTTTGGAGTTGGTTTTGATCCTAATTATAAAAGTAAGTTTTTAACTTTTATCAACTTTTTCCTATAATACCCCTATTTATACTTTCTCAATAATAATTAAAGACAATAATAATTTAATAATACAGCTATATATTTTATAAAGTAAATAACGTTTGCAACTTATTAATGTCATATACACCTAAATTATACTATTTTATATAAAATAATTTTGAGCAAATTTTTTCATATTTTTCCCATATCACCCCTACTATTACTTCTTCCACAATAAGTAATTTAACAACACGCTTATATTCTATCAAATGAGATATTCTACTTTATTTTTTATTTTTAAATAAAATAATTTTAATATTCCTTTAAGATTTTTTTTTTTTTTAAAAAAACGTTGTTGACTGGACCATTTTGAATTAATATCGACCGTTGCGATAAGAAGCTTAATCAAACATATAGAACTGTATCAAAGAAAATCACATTGAAGAAGCGAACAAAAAAATAGAAAATAAAATATTATGCAAAAGGATTAACCTATTCAATGATTATTATTACTTAGTTCTATCTTTGAGAGATGTATTTATTAAATAAACTTGGGTAAGGGTATTTTAGGAAAATACAAATAATTAACTAATTTAACTTCCTTCCTTAATCCCTCCAAATTCTGATAAATAACTCCTATAATTAAGACCGGAGGGAGTAATATACTCTAAGGAGACTGGTACATCTTTTTCCTGTTGTAAATATTTTAAAGGTGTGTTAAAGAAAAAGTCCCTCTAATATTATTTTATTGTTTTAAAATAAAGAGATATGTCTTAAAAAGTCATATATCCTTATAAGTTAAATAATTTATGTTAGTTCATGAATAAACATGATTTATGAATTAAATAGATAGCCATGATTTTTTAATTGAAGAGGTGCAGTGCTTCAAGAGGCCCCATTTTAATGCATTAAATCATGTTCTATAAATACTCTAATTATCACACACAAGAAGAAGAGAATAAAGCCTCGGTAATTTCTTGCCGAATTATTTTATCTTCCGCCAATTCTTTCACCTGATATCCTTATAAGTAAAGCTCGTTTAACCTTATGAGTGCCATTTCTTATATATTATGGAAATTTTGGAATAACTCTTAAAAATAATGTCTTTGATTACGATTTGAGAACCAAGTAATTTGTTGTGGTTTCGATTTCGTCAACATTTCCTCCCCCAACTTTCCCATTATTAATAGTGGATTTTTTGTCCTTTTATTTACCATTGATTTTGTCCTTTTTGATTTGTCCCCTTCTTCTTCTTCTTCTTCTTCTTCTTCTTCTTCTTTTTTTTTTTAAATACTCCCTTCAGCTCTAATTATAAGACCAAATTGATTTTTTTAGAGAGATTAAGGAAGCTAATTAAATTATTTAAGAGTGTTTATATTTATAGTGTTTCTTTAAACTAATTAGTTTGAAATAAACTAATAAATAATCTAAAGATACACAACATATAAATGATTGAGTAACTTATTTAGCTTCTTGAGTAATTTATTTAGCTTCTTTAATCTCTGTAAAAAAGTTAACTAGATCTTATAATTATGACTGTAGGTAGTACTATCTATCCTCTCTTTCTTTCCTTTTCGTGGTCCACTTTACGTTCTAGTGTAATCGGCAGTGTAGGAAGCTGCTCAGTTCATTCTCTTGGCAATTGACGGAGACGGTAATGAGTGCAGAGTTTAATCTCATTGCCTCTACATACCGTTATATCTAATATGAATAGTTTAAATCGAATTTATTTTACTTTAAAAAAAATATTTTAATAGTACAGAATCTAAAATAAAGATATTTTAAATGTTAGTTTTTCAAAAAATTATTTTTCATTTGAAAATCATTAATTGAAAATCTTAAAATTTGAAGCAATGAAATTCTATTTGAACTGTAGATTTCACCACCGCTCATAATTTTGATAAGCACCTGAAGTGATTCCCCTAGAATACATACTCAAGTACTCATTATTAGAACAAAAAAATGAAAATGATTTTTTTCCTTGTTTGCTTTGTTCATTTCTGCATTTTGAACTAGATGTTACAAAAATATCAACAAGAATCCATTTCTTAAGCAACATAAACAAAACAACGAGTCCCCATCAAATTCCTTGTATTATGCGGAAACCAGAATTAAGAAAATCAACTGATCTAGCAGAAATATAAAAAAGAATAATGAACTGAGACGACATTATAATTATCAAACACGAAGCATACATAAGCAGATCAGATCAAGAGGTTACTATATCCCAGATCAGCGAGAAGAACAACAACAAAGAAACCTCAAAACAAGACAAGTTGGTATATATCATACATATTTGATAACTTGGCTTTAAGGTTCTTAATAATCCAGATCTATACAAACAACTCGTCGTCATAGTCGTCCCATGGCTCTTTGTTGCGCAGTCTTAGAAATTAGCCTCTAGGGTTTCCTTCAAAAGGATCTCTGTATATAATCAAACCATCTCGGCCAGGAGCTTTCATGGTTCTTCCTCTTCTTCTTCTGCCGCAAGTACATGCACAACAACACTTACAAAATTTGTTAAGGCACACTACAGAAACAACAACCGCAAGAACTATCCCTCCGATCACAGCCCATTTCTTGACGACGTCATCTTCGCCTGCTGCTTCAATGATTTCTCCGAACCAATCCTTTGTGCTCTCGAACCAGTTCTCTCCGATCTCCAACCAGTTTGTGTTTTTGAGGTTCTCGAACCATTTTTTGATGCTATCGAACCAACTCTTGTTCTTACTTATCTGATCTCACCCCCACTTCACTCTTCGGCTTCAGAGTTCAAGCAGATGTGGGCTTATTATATGCCAGAAAAATTAGTTTTATGCTGTAAAACCTACAGATTTTGTGTTATACTCTACAAGTAATATAACCCCTTTAAATTTTATACTACTAGCATATAATTAATGAAAAAAAACTAATATTACCCATATTAAATGTAGGACATAATTTATAGTGTAAATTATAGGAATCTGTTTCCCTGCACAAGCCCTTTGCTTTGCCAAGAGAGATAATCAAATTTAAATAATCTATATTTAATCTGAAGGTCCAGATTTATTTTCAAAAGTTTATATTTCTCAAAAAATTATTTAATTGGTATAAAATCTAAAATAAAAATAATATCTTAACTATTATTTTTTAAGAAAATAATTTCATTTTTTTTTTTTTTTTTTTTTTACAAAAAAATCTAGATCGTTCTAGATGGTCCAGACCTAATTAACCCTCCCTTAAATAATATTAGAAGGAAAAATAGGCTAGGTTAGGCTAGCCTTTAGCTAAGTAGGCATGAGCCTATGACAGAGATCCAAAGCCTGAGGTTATATATATGCTTCTTTTTAGGTCTAAGTCTAAGCTTTCAAAAGGAATGATAAGGTCTGAAGCATATTTAAAGGACTTAATATGTAGGATTTAAATAGGTTTAAAGCCTATGTATCTAAGTTCATATATAATTCATCAAACCTATTTAAAAGCCTAAGTTATGTCTTAACGGTTTAGGAATTCATTCTCATATGAAATAAAATTAAGAGCTAGAAAAAGAAAGAAAAGAACATTTAGTGGCAACAATTGTCTAAACAAGTAGGAATTGTATAAGAAAAATTAATCATCTATTGATTAATGAGATATATTTTTTAAAATCAACTAAGTATGACAAAGTGACATGTAAACCTTGATTTTACCTCTTGTTTTTCTTTCAGAAAATGAGACGAACTACTCCTATTGGAATCATTTACATTTGGGCATCAATAAAATAAACTTACTGCAATTATTATGTTATATCAAATGACACAAATCACACTACTAGAAAATACAGATTTGCAAGGGGAAAAAAATTCCCTCAAAAATAAAGGAATTTTGCGAGGCAAATAAAAAAAAATCCCTTGTAAAAGAAGGAATTTTGTGAGAGAAAAAAATTCCCTCGCAAAATAAAGCAATTTTGCGAGGGAAAACAAAATCCCTCACAAAATTCAGTTTGTTTTGGCGATAAGTAAAGAGCTACAATTGCCATCTCGAGCGATTAAAAAGAAGTAAATAGGATTAATGGATAAATAAAAAGATTAAGCCCATGGATAAATGATGAAATGTGAAACTTTAGGGTTAAGACTAAGTTATTAATTTTATAAATAATTTATAAATTAGTTTAGAATAAATTATATATAATTATGCATAATAATACATTTTAAAAAATTAAATAGATCAAGCACATAAACACCGTAGATTAGGCCTTGTAAAAATAGGTCTAACAATTGGCCTAAGTCTGAACCTGACCTATTTACTAAAATAAGTTAGGTTAAGCTTAAAATAGGCTAGCTAGATCATAGACTTCTAATAGGGACCTAACATATTTCCACCCATATATACTATAAACTAGGTGAAACACTTTGGACTAGATGAGTAATAAAAGAGCTATTTATATAAATATAAGAATTTAGGAAGCTTTTTTACAAAATTTAAAAATTAAAGAAGTTATTTACACATAAAGTAAAGTTTAGGAGAGTTTTATATAATTTAGTTTTCTATTTTAGACTTATTTCTATTTTTAAGCATTTCCTTGTAGTAGTGAATTTACCCGGTTAGTGGCTCTTTACAAGTCAATGGAAAATGCTAAAGTCGTCGTCTCTCTCAGTGCCGGTGGGATGTCATGTCATAGGTTAAAAATTAAGTTGAAAATTGTAGAAATTTAATTAGAATCAATTTCAGTTGAGAAAGTTTTTCATATATGCTTTCTCAACATTTCTAACTCGTATGCCCATTACTTTTACAATTTAACATGCATATTTTATTTTTAAAATTAAAAAAAGGAGTACGAAAAAAAATACAAAATTTAAATGCAATCTAAACTTTCATTTTTAACTATACTTTTAGAATTCCATATTAAGCTATGTAAATTTTTTACTTTGAAGTGTTGTTTTCTTTTCCATTGAATTCTAATAGTTTTTCTCTTTTCACGTTAAAAACATAAAAAAGTCATCATAACTCTCATCAACTATGTGAGTCTTTTCTTTTCCTCACAAGGAAGGGTTCAAAGTTTAAACCCCTTTAACTTTCAAATTAAATTTATACAAGTTTTCATAGATATATAACCTTTTTGTCCATTTATCATCACCATTTGAATATTGAAATATTGTAATGAATCCAATTTCATGAAATTTTAATAATTTGCCGTAAAATTCTTTGGAGTGTCAATGTATATATAGGAAATAAATTCACTAAAGTCTATAACTTACAGATCAATAGTATCACCTCTTTATTATGATCCTTTTTCGCCGAATTCTTTATTTTCAAATTATAGAAACTAAGACTTCGCAAATGCACGAAACATATTAAGTAATAAAGAGTGAAAAAGATATTGTTTTCATGAGGACTTAGTACCAACAATGTGACATCCTAAAATTTGGAATTTGAGAATTAAATATGATTTGAGATTAATTATAAAAAATTGGCCTTAATTATTATTAGAATTAATATTTGGCATTTAAAAGCATATTTTTCATTAATTGAGAACAAATAGTTGGGAGATAAATTATGGCCTAATATTAGATAAAAGAGAGTGAAGGAATTAGTAGTATGATGCATAATAAACTATACAAACAAACCAATTCAGCCTAGTCCCTACGGCTCAATACTATACACATATACACTCCTTCATCCAAGCCCAAATAACACACACCCAAGGCCCAAAAACACAAACACATACACTTACACTCATTCCCTCTCTCCACCGGACACCTCTTATACTCCCTCCTCATTCAACAGCCACGTGCTCTTCTCAACTGAAAATACACTTAATACACACAACATAATTTCCTCCGTCTTCCATCTTTCCCTTCCAAAAACACTCCCTCCATCCTTCCAATCACTCTTGTTCCCTTTTCCCATCCATAAACTCTCTCCTTCCATTCCCTTTCACTTTTCCTCACCAAGTACCATACACCCACACCACCTCCTTCATTCCTCTTCCATCTGCAATACCGAGAGTGAGAGAGAAGAGAGAGACGAAGATCATCACAGAAAAGAAAAAGAGAATCAGAAAAAGGAAGAGGCTGAGACCACCAAATCTCACATGCAAGACTGCATTTGGGATTTGGGAATAGGTGAGTCTCTAAGATGTTTTTCTCATCTGATTTTCTGCTTATGCTGAAGTTCAAGAGCTTTTGATGATTCAAGTTCATAGGTATCAACGTTTTGAGGTTTACATGTCTATTTTCAGAGGATTTTTGATCCTCTTTGACTCTGGAAACAAGATTTTAAACCATGCATCTTAGATATAAACACCTGGTGTATGATTTCTGGAAGTATTGAGCTGAGTTTGAAGTTGCATGTGTTGTTTTACACTTTTGTTCTTGAGTCTGAAAATGGAGCCTCTTGTGCCAAATGTTTTTGTAAGTTAGAGGTTTATTTTTTCTCTAAATATTTTATTGGAGATAGTACTCTCCTTCAAGTTTAAAATGAGCTTTAGATTACCTAAAACGGAGGTCTATAACTTCAGCTATAATTTTTAGAATTTAAGCTAAAAATATGAAAATTTTTGGTATGATTCTGGAACAACAAAATGACGTGGCATTTTGGACCTAGTAAAAAATATCAAACAAATTTGAAATTTTCCAGATCAATAATAGAATCATATAGGTTTAATTTGGTAGGTAATTTATCACATTCTTATAAATATTGAAGGAGCTATGATTTTTCAAGGATTGGTTAGGAAATCTGAAAATTTCTAGACATCGATTATGTTTCTGAAATTTGGGAATTTTTCTCAGCTATAAATCAATTTGGTGACTTTAATTTATAAAAATAGATTTATCAAGGTTTAAGTAGGAATTGGAATCACTCCATTTGAAGTTATATCGGTTAAATTATGAATTTCTCAAATTCTTAGAGAAGTTATAAGCTGATTTTTTTACAAGTCTTAGAATAGTCACATAAGTTGTTAAATTGTGCTTAATCTTTAAAGTAAATATTTCTTTGGATAAAATGAAAGGTTAAATGATTGAGATGATAATTATCCTATAGTAAATAATATCTAATCAAATAAGTCTCAATTAGTATACATCCCTAGTCATAAGGATACTAAAGGATGAGTATTTTGGGGTGGATCTAAGGGAGCTAAATCTTAATTATGTTATTAAGATTAGAGTGATTAATGACTCATTCCCCATATCAATGATAATTATAGGAAAAGATACTTGCTTAAGTGTAAAGACTAAACTAAGTAAAAGGAACCTTGTAGAAGGTGCAACATATGTTTGTGTATGCCATATTTGTATGTCCCACCTTATTAGGCCAGCACCACTCATGGCTCAATTGAGCAGAAGGGCCGACCATGGGGCTAGCTTCTCGGTGACCACGCAGGGCCTAGTGCATTCAGTATTTTTGGTATTGAATTACTTGAAATGAATTCCCTTGCACTAAGGTAGTTGAAAATCGTTGAATGAATACTTATATTACTAGCTGCATATAGAATGTAATATTTGAATTTGAATGCTTTATATGCTATGTGGACTCTTTGTTTGGTTGATTTACACATATGTTTCATATATTTGGAATTTGAGATTAACCTGTTACTCTGGGATTCATTCATTTGAATCTCAGAACCTTCCAATAATCCAGGTCGGGGACAATCTAGTAAGAAACAAGTGGTGGTTTGATCGTGATGGTGGTGTTGATAGGTCGCAAAAGAATTTTTTTGTGATACACCTTCTGTATATAGTTATTTATAATTCCTTATGACTTAATTAATATTTTGAGACAGCCGAGTATGGCTGATGTATAATTTTAATTAGATACATATGATACGTTGAAGTAGATAAGATATATATATATATATATTATATATGTTGCTAACGATTGCTGTAGGGACGGGCATATATATAACAAGCCCAAATCATGGTGAATGATTTTGAAGAGCACTAGATTAAATGGAGATATAAGGAAAGGGTGAAGGAGCAAATTTACCAACCAACTATTAGGCCAAGAGCGTTAGGCACAAAAAACTTTTAATGGGACCAAAAAGACCAACAAACAATTGAATTTGTTAAAAAAGTACAACACTGTCAAATCCTCCTAACCTCCGTTTCCACGTGGCATTTGAAGTCCAGCTCAATGCCCGGGTGGCTTTTTTGTTTTTGGTCAAACTCAAAGCAATCATCTTCTTCTCTCTCGCTCTCACCCCTTCACCTCCAGTTCTAAGCTTCTTTCTCTTCCCTCTCATCACTCTGTCCACCCTCAACCCTCCTCCTCCATGTCCCTCTTCTCCTTCTTCTTCTTATTCTTCTTTGTTTTCCTCTCTTTCCCACTTTCTTCCCTCTTTGCAAACAACACCGGTCTCAATGCTCCCTGCCCTCTCAACTTCACCATCCTTAATGTTGTTGCTGGCGGCGACCAACCCTCTCTCGACTCCAGCACTATCTGCGAGTTCTCCAGCTTTTCCATCCATCTCGTTCTCTCTGATTATCTCCACCGCACTGGCTTCTTCCTTCCACCTCTCAACTCTTCTAACACCTGCTGGGATAATTTCCAGAAATTCATCAATCAATACCGCCCCAACCTCGACGTTCGCGCCACTTGTGGCTTCCAAACAACCTGGATCTCCCAGGGATGCCAGAACATCACTACTAAAGATGATTTCATGTCCCAGGTTTGGTCCTCTGCGATTCAGGACGCTGCCCGAAATTACAGTTAGTCGATCGAAAATAACTCCCCCTGCGCCCTTTGTACCACAAGCCTGTCAGTGATACGTGATGGGTATAACAAAGAGGGAAAATAGAATGTAAAAATAAAAGGGATAGATAAGAGTCCACCACTATTGAGATTAAAGGCAAAGCCACCCTTCCAACTGATATAGAACTCACTTGCCTCACCATTAACCTAAGGTTAGATAAAGATAACAAGATTTAAGCCAAGTTTGAGAACTGGCAGCACTCAATTTTCATTTCATCAAATTTGACTCTGCATTACAAAATATCCCCTCTTTATAGGGTAATTAAAAGCATGAAAATACAAAGAGAAATATAACTCTCAGAGTGTTGCCTAGAAAATAGAAATAGCAATAACTAAATCCAACTTCCAAGATTCATGTTCTCAAGAGTTTATCACCACTAAAAATCTCTTTATTGTACTTTAAATGCTAAACCTTTGATCTTCCTTCTAGTTGACCCATTAAGGCATAATAATTTGACCCAAAATAACTTCTGTATCAGCTATGTAACCCTTCGTGAAAGGAAATTCGACTGGAAATGTCTCCGATTGCACGGCCTATCCTCCAATTTACGCCGCCGCCTTTGCCAATCAGGCTGGACCCGCTGACAGAGGTGTTGCCCAGTGCATGTTCCTCCTGAGCTTCAATTCGTCAAGTTCCCCTGGTAATAAACGAATGATTATTATTGTAGTGGCTGTGATTGTTTGTTTATTATTGGCTTTTTCGCTGGTGATTGTTGGGCTTTGGCTTCACCAGAGATCGAAGAAGAAGGACAAGAGGGGTTTTAGTAAAACTGAAATGGGTGTTGTCGTGTCTGGGTTGGATTCTATGAAGGAGAGCACCACTTTGATTAGGTTTACATTTGAGCTAGACTTCAAATGCCACGTGGAAACAGAGGTTAGGAGGATCTGACGGTGTTGTACTTTTTTAACAAATTCAATTGTTTGTTGGTCTTTTTGGTCCCATTAAAAGTTTTTTGTGCCCAGCACTCCTGGCCTAATAGTTGGTTGGTAAATTTGCTCCTTCACCCACAAGGAAATACTCTGATGAAACTTGATAAGATTTTAAGTATGATGCAATTTTAATGATAAGTTTGAACCACTGATAAAATGTTTTCAAATATTTTAAATGTTTCAGAAAAGTCCATCCAAACTTTATTATTATTTTGAATTTTTTGTTTAAAGAAGGGCTTTTTTTTTGTTGCAAGAACCAAACCTAGCCCAATAGTTTAAATTTTTGTTAAATATTACATCTTTGCATGCCACTTTGTTCTAGGCTCAAAATAGTGGGGTGTTACAAACAATACAGTTGAACAATGATTTTACACTTTCATTTTATGTTGAGTGAACACAATTTAGATAAAAGCTAATAACTAATTAAGAAAAGAAAGCAAAAATAAATCTAACTATAATTAAGACAAAGGATAAGGGTGATTCTAAATCTTAAGCATTAACTTAGATTATTATAGCTTTGGTTATTTCATAGTGTGTCTAATTTCTCTATTTAATTTCCTTTAAAGTTATATTTGCTAGTGTATGACTCTTATTTACCTAAGAGTGTCTTTTGATTCACTAAAAGGCATTCCAATTATGTTAAACCCTAAGATCTTTGATGATTAGTACTTAATTGAATTAATTTAAGTTCAAGCCTAATAAGACTATCCAGGGCCGGTAGATATATGTCTATCATGCAAGCAAATTAAGTCATAAAACTTAATCTTATATGATTTAAATGAAGGTCTAGTCCAAATTTCCTACGTCTAGGCTCCTTTAGTTCACCAAAATAATCACAATCAAGTGTCTCTTGTTTCAGGATAATCAATCACACAATTAAATCAATAAATATAATAATAAAACAATTAAAAGGAGAAATCATCATCCTCAATCCATAATCAAACTAAATAATCCAAAACGAAAGTTTAGCTACATAAATTGAACTTTGTCATGACAAAAATAATAGCTAACCAAAGCATCTCAAAATTTTAATCTCCCTCCATCTAAATTCTGAACGCTTGTGTTGTCGTCACCAACTAGGAAAATCTAACACATCGTGCTCTTACTTTGCCTAGCATAATAGGTATATATTGCTTTAGGGAGACTTAATAACCATGTGCGCCACATGTACTAATGCCTCAGGTCATGGTTTCGAGACTTGGGGGAGGCGCTCTTGGGAATTAATTTCCAAGGGACAAATTCCCTGGAGGGGGGAACAATACCTACCCCAGTGGGGGCCGGACACCACATGTGCAGGGGGTTAGGCCCTGGGAACTAGGTCCTCCATGGTGGTGGGCCCTTACATAATTCTTGTTGCTTCCTCTCTTGACTAAATTGAGTGGCTTGTTAATTGGAAAAGCATATAAGTCATCATTTAGGCACCAATATTCATATCTAGGTGTCCTCTAAAAATTCCAACTTGCCTTCTTAACAAGACAAGTGGCAATTTCATTAATTAATTTACTTTAACCTTTGTCTATGGCAAGTCAATCTTCTTTGTCTTATATTTCCCCCTTTGGATGAAATACAAAGGTCCTTGGAGCATCTTCAATCTGTTTTACCTTTGTCAAAATATCTTGTTTTCCAAGACTTTCCCCTTAGGACACATGGCACCAATCATTGTCATGCATATGTAACCTCTTGACTATGATTCATGCTCCTTTATACCATGAGACATTTCCCTAATTTTTTTTTTCTTTTCCCTTTTTGTCTCTCGGCCGATGATATGGCCCTATTCGAGAATGTCACACCTCCTGAACTGGGCTTAGTAGTCCACCTAATTTAGACTTATTCTCAAATTTCAATGCCAAAAATTCAGGATATTGTAAGAACAAGAGGAGGAGTGGGGCCGCCACTGCCGCCAGGCTCCAATGCCATGGCCCTTGTATTGACCATATTGACTGGTGCTTCGATGGTTTGAGAGCCACCAACATTGGGACCTGCATGCCATTGATGACATTATTATCATTGTTCCTATAATTTCAAACGTAAGTCGTATTTTGAGAAGTTCATAATTGGTTTAAGTGCAAATTTATTTTGGAAGTACTCACCCAACGACGCATGATATATGGAAATTTTTTTGGTGTGTAATCAGTGACGGACCTGTGAAGATACAAGCCCCCCCCCAAAAAAAAAAAAAAAAGTTTAGAAAATAATGAAGGGACGTGTTCAGTCTGAACCACCTCTGCAATTTTCCTTTGTCATCCTTCTGCTTCTTCTTTATCTTTACACAGTCTCTTTGAGGCACAGTTGAACCAGGCATCCCAAACAGAGCCATCGTGCCAGAGCAAGCTCTTGAGGGTGAACATGGAGTTATAATCTTGCTCCTTGTTGTCATCCCCTTCCCTACCCACGATGATGCCTCCACCTTCATTCTCTATTTCCTTCGAGAGGCACGGTGGTGTCAGCTGAAGTTGCTAAAGACAATGGAGCATGGTTGTTGAGAACACAGAGGAGTAATGGGCTGCTGTAATGCCGAGAATGCATAAAATAGTGGAGCATGGTTTGCTGCATGGATGATGAGGTGTCATTAATTGCATAAAACAAGTGTGCTGGCCTAAACATAATGGTCTCTTGCTATCTTTGTTCTCTGGCTTAGAGGAATAATAAATTAAGAAAGTGCGCCGATCTTTCTCTCGATTCCTTTCTTTTATTTCTCTGGCCGACAACAATGAGGAATGGGAAATGATAAACTAAATTGTTCATTTGGATAAATGAGGAAGTGCGCTTCTGCTTTTTGCCTGGGCTGCAGGAATGATAAATAAATAATTGGGAGAGAGAGTGTTTGACCAATAATTGAAGATTAGGAAGATGAAGTCCAAATAATAAGAAGGGAAATGTGGATCCATTCCAAATAATCCATTTAATCCTCCTTATTCCTCTTTAAATATATATATATATATATATATATTTTTTCCTAAATTTTTAAGATCTAAAAATGACTTTAATAATTATCTTAAGCTTTTTCCCATTAACAAATTTTTAGATATATGTATGTATGTTATGTTTATGAAGAAACGACAGTAAATGAGACAAAAACTAGATGACCAAACAGTGATGCACGACATGTCCACTTTAAATTGCATTTAATAACTCTTTTTCTTCTGGTTTTGGAACTCCTTCTTCTTCTTCTAGTTTTGCCACTAGTGCAAAAAAGGGCTTTAAGACCGCCTCATTTAGAGCGGAGAACCGACACCCCGGTCTTAAAAGAATGACCGTGGCGATTAAAGTAAATATAAAGAACTTCTTGCACCGGACCAATTTTTCACCGCTCTTAAAAACATTATTGAGATCAACTAAAAAACAACCGGTCTTAAAAATTGAATTGAAATTTCAATTACTTTATAAATATATCTCATATAGCCGTACTTATATTTTCTGCGGTAAAACATAATAAGGAAAAATTTAAATATAAAAAGTCTAAATTTTTAAGACCAAACTTATCAAAAAGACGGTCTTAAAAGTTTTCTTTTAAGACCGGACATATGATACTTCCGGTACGAAAAAAGTTCATTAATATTAAGACTGGCGTTTTACAAGGAACGGTCTTAAAGGTTAAACTTTTAAGATCGGACTTTTAATATGACCGGGATTAATGTAAACATTAAGACCGTCTCTTTTGCGTCCGGTCTTAAAAATCAACGCAAGATATACATTTCTTCGCGCGAAAGCTTTTTTACTCGTGGAGAACCTCATTCACGTTCCGAAACCCTTCCCGTTGCATTACCTCTCTTCCTCGCCCACGTACCATCAGCCCCTGTTACTCTCTCATTTGCTCGGGCATTCCTCTCTTCCCCGTCTTGAAAATGGACGGTGAAAACGATTCTATTCGTGTTCCGGCAATGCCGTTCTGGTGTGACTAGTGTGAGTGAGAACGAACCCTCTTCATCTCACAATAAGGCTCGTAATCGTCCCGCACGCCGTGGTAGAAGAGGCACACGAATGATGGATGTGACCCTAAGTCGGACTTACGGGTCAAAGCTTAAGATTCAGTTTGATGAAAGGTTGGAACACGTCGGTCCTAATAAAAGCAAATATAATAGTTTTGTCGGCTATCTAGCACGCAGCAAGGTTAGCATCTTGACAGATGAGTGGAAAAGTGTGGACTCTAAGAATGTAAAGGATCCTATTTGGGAGACTATCCGGGTTACATACACTGTCCATTGATCGGAAGTTAAAAGACAAGACATTGTCTTATTGTGCTGATCGGTGGAGGAAGTTTAAGACCTTTCTCGCTAACACGTATATTTTCTCGAGGTTCCGCTGCCAAACATCCTTGAGAAGTTTACACATTTATTGATGAACAAATTTGGCGACAATTTGTTTTTACGGGACCACTCCTGAAGCTCACGGTGAGTTTATATTTAGTTTTGTTTTCCCTTTTGTTTGCTTATTAATCTGTGCGGATATGAGAATGTTATTGTGTTCATCTAATCCTGTTAGTTATATAATGGTTCGGTGTGTGAATAGAAGTATACATTTCCTGTCTTTGTCTATGCAAGTCGATATGTCAACCACGAAAGGTCAATTACTGATGAGAAGGTATTAATTGTGTAATGGTTTGTCTTGCAAAGGAGGAAATGAATAGTCTTAAAAGGGGGAAACTTTATATACCCAATTGTTACTATCTAATAGGGACTGCTGATCCCACTGGATGCCTTAAAAAGGATCAAGTTTGTATTATTCTGTAAGCATAATTCTCTTTTGTTTCTTAACCTATCTATCTAGCTAGCACTACAAAACATAGCTCCAATTTCTTCTACAATTCTACATCTTCCTTAAATAAAATGTTGAAACTTGATGAAGTGAAGAATTGTACTATTGTTTTGATTGACGTTCATATGAAGCGAAGTTCTCTAATTTCTGTTAGTGACATGCATGGTTTTGGAATTCATAATTAATAGATGTTTTCAATTCGATTCACGAGAATAGAAGGGAACAAGCACGGGAGATAGGTAGAAAGAATGATTGCCCTCATAGGGCTTCTCGCGGCGGATATCAAAAGGCCGAAAAAGATTTGATGGCGGCCAAGCGGAAGAGATTGGATGATGAAGCGGGAATCCAATCCTTCGTGATACATGCTCCTCCATCTCCAATACGTCGCAAGGAGTTGTGGTTGCATATTCGGCAAAAGCCAAGCGGCGCCTACATGAGTGAACAAACTCGTCTAGTTCTTGCCGAAAGAATTGTAAGTATCGTTATTGTTATTTTTTAGTTACTAAACATGTTTCATTACTAAGCTTCTCGTTATCTGTATCTTACAAGAAGATCTTAAAAAGAAAGAAGCAGAGGGATCTTTTGTGTTGGACGGGAGGAATGATGTTCTAACCGTTGCGACCGGAAAACTGGATCACCCGGGGCGTGTAAGGGGGATTGGAGGACGGGTAGGCATAAAGCAAGTCTTTGGTACATCCAAACGCCATAGACAAAGTATGGTTACCGGGAGGAGATGGATCGACGGTTTGCTAAAGAAGCTTCAATGACGCAATGTTTCAATCCTAGATGAGCCGGATGAGGAGGAACTGAGTCGAGATGAGGCTGCTTTTGAGCAATCGTCCGAGACCGGTGTTCCCTTCACACACTCACTG
The DNA here is from genome assembly GCA_019022655.1 of Acacia acuminata. NCBI lineage: Eukaryota > Viridiplantae > Streptophyta > Magnoliopsida > Fabales > Fabaceae > Acacia > Acacia acuminata. The sequence goes on along the minus strand of JAFJYI010000028.1, from coordinate 1,522,492 downwards.
CAATCGTGCAACGAGCACTAGAGGAGCTGCATTGTTGGACATCGGAGCAACCTTGTGACCTTTATGTGGAGGATCCCGATCATCATGATGGATGATTATTGGTTGAAAAGGGACTGTTCACAACTTGGGATCAAGCTGTACACCACCAACAAATGCCTGATGATGAAGTCAGAGTGTCAGTTGAAAAGGTGATCATTGATGCACCGCTCCCTCTCCAAACTGATGAGCTAAAGCTTGTGAGTGATGTCAAGGGAACCTTCATCCCTTGGCTAGTTACATGTCTCTACTGCTCCTGAAGCTTCAACCCCTCCTCCTCAAGTTCCATCCCCTCGTCAAGCTCCATCCCCTCCTCAAGCTCTATCCCCTACTGCTAAGTTGGCTTCTGTCGGGAAAAAATATCTGATATGATGAAGAGTGGATATTTTAAGGATAAATCGTGGCTTGCCAATGAAGTAGTAGGCGTCCCTCATCCTCGGCCGTTCAAGTTGACACCGTTGATGTTGAGTCCCTGCTTCCTCGACGGAGCTTGCGATGCGGTTGTTCAAATTTTTATGAAGTAAGTATCTTCTGTCTATGAGTACATAATTTAAATGCATCGTTTAGACATACATATATATATATATACTAATTCCCTAATCGATGTCATTATTGTAGGTTCTTGCATCAAGAATTGGTTCAAAAGGGCAGGATCAACGATTTTGGATTCTTGTGCCCTGTCTATTCAAGTCAAACATCTATGGAGGAAAGATAGGAGTACATATCAAAGAGGTTGTGTGAAGTGAGAAGAAAGTTGTACTTTTTGCCATTCTTCCACAGGTACATATCAAAAATCTTGTCCGCAATTCACTTAATTCTGCTACATATATCACTGAGTATAGTTTACTGATGTGAATTTTCAGCCGCCACTGGTAGTTGGTCCTCATGTGCATAGAGGAGCATAAAGTTATCTTCTTATGCTCCACTCACGGTGAGCCATTGCCTACGTTGGTGCAGACCATCAACGAGTAAGCATGTCATTTTGATTCTCTTGTCGAAATCTCTGCTTTGTGAATTTTCGTGAATCATTGATAAATTTGTGATTTTGATGATAGTGCCATGAGGACCTTCCAAAGAGTAGAAAAGAAAAGGCGTGGTACTCGGGACAAAGACCCCATATGGTACGGACCGGTAGGTACAATATTTGTAGCACACGCCTTGTGAACTTGGTCATTAAGCTATATATATATATGCTCTTATATATATTTCTTGTTCTTTTTAGACCCGTCGGAAACCACCGGCGTCCAACTTATTTGGCCAGTACATCATGAAACACATGTATGATATTACCATGCGAGGGGATACTAAATTAACTGCAAAGGTAAATGTATTTGATGTTACATATTATGCAAGTTAATTCAGTTTATGGCTTACTTGTTACAAATGAAATATGCACGCAAGTTAATTCGGTTGATGTCTTTGATGTTACGATGTTTCAATGCACTTTGCTCCCTTTTCTCATGATGAACTCTGGAGCACATACGCAATGTGTTTTGTGAATATCTGTATGGTCGATCTTAGAGTCACAAAAAGGACAATAATTAATGTCCTAAATTCATTTGTAAGTATATTCGTAGCAACAATAATCGATCTTCGTAAATTTGTTTATTTTTTTTGAACAATTCATTTGTAAATATACATAGGCAATGTAAAATTCAATAAATAAATTTAGTTAATTTTTCGAACAATTTTCTTGTGTCCATTTTGGGTTTCGAATGTATTATTGGATGGTGGATATAGCTATTTAATTTAGTATTTGAAATTTGAGACTTTTAGGACCGTTCATTAACAGCATGTCCGGTCTTAAAGGTCCGCAAAAGTCTTCGGTGTAAAAAGTATGAGACTTTTAGGACCGTATATTGCTTTAGTGTCCACTTCTAAAAGCTTAAAAGTCCGCATGAACTTTTAGGTCCGGACGTATTATAAAAGGTCAGTCTTAAAAGTCACTCTTAAAAGCCCGCTTAACTTTTAGGACCGTATTATTATAAATAATCGGTCTTAAAAGTCCTTTGCTTACAAGTCCGCTTAACTTTTAGGACCGTATATTTTTATTTGTGCGATCTTAAAAGTCAGTCACCTTTAAATACCTCTTTTCGGACAAATTAAATGGATAGGGTTGAAGACAACCGAGGTTACGGGTTACTCTCAAGCTAGGTCCTTCATTATCGTCGTTTTTACCTTTCCATATGTGGAGCAGCATTATCGGTGTCCCTTTTATTTTGTCTTTTTTTCTTTTTGTCGGAAAAAGAAGGAAGATAATGAAAAGGACACTTTGTTTCCAATATGGGGAGGTAAAACCGACGATAACGAAGGTCCAACCTTGAGAAGAATAGTCACTTTGTTTGTTCTTATTCAAATAAGGTAAAAGATCCTTTTTTTTTGTATGTTCTTAACTGTATTCTGCGAATTTATGTTGTTGATTTACACGAGGACAATGTTTTGTTTGTTTCCTTTTTGTCGGAAAAAGAAAGACGATAATGAAAAGGACAAGAGGCAATCGGATATGGAAACCAAAGCGGACAAAAAATGACGGTGTTTTTAGGACCGTCGATTTACTAACTAAAAGTCTTTGTTCTTTTATTTTGGGTTTTTTAGTTTGCCATTATCCATCCTTCATAGTTGCCTTGTTATTGCTTTCCAGGTTCAGATAATGGATAAAGTACTAAACTCGCACGAGAACAAAATTTAAAAATATTTTATTTACTAATTTTTTTACGCTGCCCCTATCACAAAAAAAACAAAATAAAAAAGCAACAAAAAAAAACTAATCCCTCTCGTAGTCAGAGAGGAGGGGGCGTCGAGTCGTCGGACTTGTCGGAGTCGTCGGAGTCATCTTCAGCGGGATCGTACTTCACGTCATTGGCGTGGAGTACCATGTTCAGCTTGTTGTTCATGGTATGAGCAAGCTGAACCAATTGGCCCAAGTGTCGATCGATTTGATCGACGCGGCCACCAATGATCGCACCAAGCGCTTCACGGTCGGATTTGGAGGAGGCGGTGGTGGAGGGGGCTGAGGTTGAGAGGAGGAGGAGGAAACGGAGGACCTGGGGGAGAAGAATGTGAAGAAAGTATAGTAACAACGGGTTTAAATAGAGAACCCATCCTAAACAATGTGAAACGCCGGAAACTTTAATGAGGAGACGCATTGTTCATCAGAATACGAGGAGACGCCTAGTTGGGAAGTTTATCTGGAAGCCGAAGAGACTCTGCATCATTCATTTGAATAGTGTGTAAGTACCAGGTAAATGATAAAAGGTCGGTCTTAAAAGTAAGACTTCTAGGACCGGACTTATTATAAAAGATCGGTCTTAAAAAAAATAATAGAATTTTATACCGCATACCTATAAGTACGGGTTAATGATAAAAGGTCGGTCTTAAAAGTAATTTAGACTTTTAGGACCGGATATTTTAGAAAATGTCGGTCTTAAAATAAAATGAATTGCAAAAATATTAAATAATGGAATTTTATACCGCATACCTATAACTCCTTATTAATTCCTCACTACCTCGTAACTCTAAACTACGTAAGTGGCTATCTAAGAACAGCTCTCTGCGTTTATTAATTAACTCCTCATACCTCTTGATGACTTCTCATTTTTAATATATTTGACATATATTTTGATATATCGAGAAGTCATTATTACTAATTTAAAGAGATTTTATTAAGATTTTAAGAGATATCAATTCGGATGCATTATTTGGGGGATTTCAATTTAAAATAAAATTTTTTGAGTTAGGGAAATAAATAGTAATATTTAGAAGTTTAAAAATAAAAATCAGTTTATTATTATTAGTATTATTAATTCTTTTCTTTGTTTCCACAGACTCCATATACGTTTTGGCAATTGTTTCCATTGAATTGAATTGAAGTGGGCCCACGGATGGAAAGATTTGAAGGCCTAAATTAAACGCACGGTGTAGCTACGAGTGGAGAGCACGACAACGTTTTGGGCTGAAATCATTTTGAATCAATTGAGTCAATTAAAACCCTAAGGCAGACCACGACTTGAAGGATATAAAAGAATGAGAGGCGGCATTTAAAAAAATGGGGGAGCGTGAGGTTACTTTTTAGCGGAAGAGGGAGCACGACGCGGAGAAGAAAATCGAAATAGAGAACAGAGCGCCGCGACTTCGGACCTTGGACCTTCTTCTTCCTCTCTCGCCGGCGGCTTCCTCTCCACCACGGTCGCCGGCGAGCTTCGTCTTCACGGCCATAAGAGAGGAACAGATCCTGATCGAAGAACCATGGTTTTATTTTTCTTTTCTCATTGAACTCGAATTGTTATTTGCTATCTTTGTTCGATTTTTGTTAAAGCCATGTTTGGCTAATTTATCTTTGCAACCTAGAGGAACTTTGAACTTATATGTGTGGATTGGACTTTGTTTTTATTAATTAGTTATAATTAATATTAATTTTGGTTGCTTTATCTTGTTTAGCTTTATCTGTGTTTAGTGACCGCCATCATTAAGTATGAATTTGAGAATTAGGATTTACCTTGACGAAGGGGATTTTAATTAGGCTCGAGATTAAGTAATATGGGATTAGATTTTAATCTAATTTGCGATTAGGATAGACATATACTTAATGGCCCCATATAATTGTTGAAGAGTGTGTTTGAGTTTTGTTGCCTCTTGAGTAATTATGTTAGACATAACAAGTTTATTCAAGAGATGGTTGTAAGTGGACCGACGGGCACTTATAGCTATTTATACTCGAGATTGACAAAATTGATATTAAGGGTAATTAATTTAGTGAAATCAAGGTTTATGAAGCTAATAAGGGATTAGTGACTCGGGTTGCTCATTTTATTATTGTGGTGGTTTGTTTATTTTGATTTTCTTTTATCTTAATTAAATTCAATTTGGTTTTCTCAACTTAATCAAAATTGTAAAATTAATGCTTAACTGAAGTTTGTGATACCAAGTCCTCGTGGGAACGATACTTTTCTTATCACTTTATTACTTGATACGGCTGTATACTTGCGGAGTTATAGGCTTAAAGTTTTGCCCTATCACCTCTCTCGCCCTAACCGGCTTGCTCAAACCATGGTTAGATACAAGAGAACCGCTCGTAGGGTGCTCTTAGTCGTGATGCTCGTGCCTTCCGTCGATCGTTATACGGTGCGCCTCCTCCATCGAGTGCGTTCCATTGTGACGAGAAGAGTCTCGGGTCGTTGGACCCATTGTTATTTCTTCGGATGATGAAGAAATTGCCACACCCTCCATCCTGCTCCCCTCTCCAACTAGTTGGCCCCGGCGTGCCTCTCCGTTGACCCCTCTCCTCTTTCCTCTAGTGATGCATTGTGGCTAATGCAACGAAGACAGAACTTGCGATCTCCGGCAGAAAATTAATGTTGTTCACGCCGAAATCGCCAAGGCTTTGGAGGATAATAAGCTTTAGGAGATGTTTAGTCAGATTCTTGTTTTTGATAATTTTCTGCTTGTTTTTCTTTTATATTTTTTCTTGTGTACGTGCATATGCAAGTAATATATGTAATTAAAGAAACTCCAGTTTTCCTTTAATTTTTATTCATTCGATTCTTTGCGCTCGCCAAATCTTTTTTTAGAAATTACAAAAACGAGGAATTTTAGGACCGGAGTATTATAAAACTTCGGTCTTAAAAAGTTTTATATATAGAACCGTCTACTTTTTAATGAACCGGTTTAATTGTCTCAATTTAGGTCCGGAGTATTATAAAACTCCAGTCTTAATAAAATCCAAAATATAAAACATGTTTCGCTCTGTCGCGCGGAATATTAAATTTCCCTCTCTGAACTTCTCTTGGCCCGCCTAAAGTGTTACTCGGGTTACGTCGCCACTTCGTCGTGGTTCGCGTTGCTCTCTCGACAATCACTTTCGGTTCCTTAGCTAAACGTCTATAGACCAAGCCGTAAGAGGTGTTTCGGTTATATAACTTTATGATTTTCCCGCTCATCGTTAGGGTTTTCCGGGTTGAGCGAAATCGATCAAATGTTCTTGTGGGTTTCGTGTTGTTAATGGATATTGTATTTTGAAGATTATAATTGCACTTTAGACCTACCCAACTGACCAATAAATGTTTTTAGGTTATTCTTGCTGTCTGCAACATCAACGTTCGTGGCGGGAGAAGAAAGACTCAGCAAACGCATTTGAATTTATATGCTACAGGTGAGTCCACAAGACCTTCATGCGATGCATTTAATTTCCTCGTCATGCATTTATTTTGGTTCTTGAATTCAACTGCGATACATTTATGACCAAAAGTGATTCTTCGTTCTGCATTTAATGAGCAAGTTTATCCGAAAAAAGGAAAAAAAAGACATAACCGACATTTGAGCATATATATGTATGTTAAATCTTTCCGTCTATATATATAGGAATTCTACTATGGATCACAGTTGGATAAATGCTAAACGAACGAGTGTTGAATATCAGAATGGGGTGAGGGACTTTATAAAATTTGCTAAATAAAATGCCCATGATAAGGGTGGGAAGTTTTATTGCCCTTGTGTAAAATGTTTGAATGAGAGGCGAATAAGTCCTGAAGTTATACACACAAATTTAATTTGTGAAGGAATTTGTAAGACTTATACAGTATGGGTATGGCATGGTGAAAAAATACCAAGTGGGTCTCAACATAGGGAAGTGGCCTTTGATGATAATGACACGGATATGGATGATCACATAGAGGACATTATCCGTGATGTAGGAGAAGAGGCTTTTCATCAATCACATGCATATGGTAATATGTGCGTGATGCGAGACCCCTCTAAACCGTGGGTGTAAAAAATACCAATTGTTGAATGCTTTGTATTGAAATTGGTAAGCTTGAAGGCACGTCATGGATGGAGCGACAAGAGTTTTTCGAAATGCTTGAGGCTTTTAAGGACATGCTTCCGGATGATAATGTGTTGCCGCATCGATACTATGATGCTAAGAAAATACTTTGTCCACTGGGGATGTAGTACAAAAAGATCCATGCATGCCCGAATGATTGCGTATTGTATAGAAAAGAGTTTGAAGAGGAGCGAATTGTCCGAAATGTGAAACCCCAAGGTACAAGTCAAATAAGGGGCCTGCAAAAGTGTTGTGGTATCTTCCAATCATACCAAGGTTCAAGCGATTGTTTGCGAATGAAAATGATGCAAAAAATTTGAGGTGGCATGCGAGATGAGAGGATTTCGATGGAAAGCTTCGACATCCGGCCGATTCTTCTCAATGGAAGAAAATCGATCAATTATTTCTGAACTTCGGCGAAGAACCTAGGAACCTTAGGCTTGCCCTTAGCACGGATGACATGAATTCATATGGAAGCCTTAGTAGCATACATAGTTCATGGCCTGTACTCGATTATTTACAACTTATCTCCAATGTTATGCATGAAACGAAAGTACATCATGCTTGTCTATGTTGATTTCGGGACCGAAACAACCCGGAAATGACATTGATGTTTACCTTCACCCTTGATCGAAGACTTGAAGGAGTTGTGGGTAGAAGGTGTTGATGTTTTTGACTCTTTCAAGAAGGAGGTGTTTAAAATGCGAGCCATGATATTTTGTACTATAAATGACTTCCCGACATATGGGAACTTGTCGGGTATAGTGTAAAAGGCCATAAAGCATGTCCGATTTGTGAAGAAGGCACACGCTACCATCAACTTCAACATGGAAGAAAGACGGTTTATCTTGGACATAGGAGATTTCTTAGACGGGGCCACCCATATCATCGATTAAAGAAAGCCTTTTTTGGCGGCCAAGAGTATGAAGATGCTCCAGTGGCATTGATTGGGGAGCAAGTTTATGAAAAGGTGAAAAATATCAATGTCGTCTTCGGTAAGGCGCAAAGAGTAGAAAAGAAACAAATATATGGAAAAAGAGATCTGTATTCTTCGATCTTCCATATTGGCGCAATCTTGATGTGAGACACGGTATTGATGTCATGCATGTGGAGAAAAATGTATGTGATAGTATTGTCGGCACGCTTCTCAACATACAAGGTAGTTCCAAGGATGGTGTGAAGGCAAGATTGGATCTGATAGCAATGGGAATACGCGAAGAGTTACATCCAAGGCCAGATGGGAAGAGAACTTATTGTCCCCCGACTTCTCATACTTTGTCTAAGGATGAGAAACGAAGTTTTTGTGAGTGTTTACATGGCACAAAAGTTCCCACGGGGTATTCTTCAAATTTGAAGAGGCTTGTATCGATGAAGGACTTGAGATTAGTAGGCCAAAAGTCTCATGATTGTCATGTCTTGATGCAACGACTACTCCCAATAGCTATTCGAGGCATCGCCGAATATGATTTTCGGGTCGTTTTGACTAGACTTTGTGTCTTCTTCAATGCGCTTTGTAGTAAGGTTTTCGAGATTGAAAAGTTGGATGAATTGGAGAATGAAGGATATCTTATCTTGAGCCACCTTGAGAAGCTTTTTGTTCCTACATTTTTTGACATCATGGTTCATCTAATTGTTCATCTAGTGAGGGAGATAAAGATGTGCGACCCTATCCATTTACGGTGGATGTAACCAATTGAAAGATCTATGAAATTCCTAAAAGGGTACGTGAAGAACGCATACCGTCCGGAAGCATAGATTGTTCGAAATATGTTTCGAAGAAGCCATGGAATTTTGTCAAAATTATTTGGCCAAAGTAAGACATATTGGGCTTCCAAAACGTCGGCATGCGATGGGGGTAGACGAGGGCTTCCGTAAAGAGTATGGATCCCGATGAATTGTCACAAGTCCACTTATACATCTTGAATAATGTCGATGAAGTTCAAGCCAGCATAGCTGCACATAAAGCAGTATGTAAGGAAAGAAAATTATCGAATGATCGAACAAAGGTTGATTAGGGAGCTTAACGAGAACTTTTGCAAACTGGTTCAAACAAAAGGTCGAAGGAGAGGAATGTGTTTACGATACAATCAAATGGTTAGCGAGGTGGTCCCGAGGTTGATGTCATAAGTTGGAATTTGTATGTGATCAATGGTTATACATTTTACACAAAGTCCCTAGATGATACGAGCACGATCCGAACGGTGGTGTTATGTTAGAGGCTGAATCTATGCACTTCTCCGAGTTCGAAAGACAAGAGCCCTTTATTGGCGGTCATGCCATATTATGGGGTTATTGAAGAGATTTGGGAGGTGGACTATGTGAAAATTAGATTTCCCATTTTCAAATGCAAGTGGGTTAATGTCAATAATGGTGTTCGGATCGATCGGCTAGGATTTACATTAGTCGATGTCAATGGTAGAAGTTTTGGAGATGAACCTTTTATTATGGCGGACCCGGCAAAACAAGTGTTCTATATCACCGATCAAGAAAATAAAATGTGGTGCGTAGCTCTCCAAGGAAAGAGGGTCATTGATATTGATGAGGAAATGAATTCAAATTATGGTATTCCCGAGAGTACTCCTTTTTCAAGGGGTCTACCGGACATGAACGAAGAAGATGAAGCGGATAATGAACCCGACATAAGAAGTGATCATCAAGAAGGGATATGGGAAGATATCACTTTATAAAAGAGTCAATTCATAAGGTAATATTCATATGCAGATTTCTTTGAAGACTTTAAGGCTTTAACTATATATATTATATTCCTTCTATCTATGTTCATAGTTAATGTCACTGACTATGAATTTTGTTTTTGTTTTATTTTTGTGGCAGGATCCAATCCAAAGGGGCATGTTATATAAGAGGATGTTACATTGTTGGGTGGGGGAATCAGATGAAGGCATGGTGAATATTATTTTGGGCGCATGTATGTTGTACTTATAACTTATTGTATTTGTAAGTAAGTTATCTTATTGTATGAATTAATTTAGGTGTTGTAGTCATAGTAATCATTAATTAAGAGGCCAAATAGCTCATAGTGAATAATATTTGTATTCTTTTTCCAATTCAATTTATTCAAATAATTGTTCATAGTTTATAGCTTAAAGTATCGACTTTTATGTGCTAGATTGGGTGGTGGATTTGTGTATATATATAATCAGGAAGAACAGCAGGGAAAATTTAGACCGGACATAATAAGTCGGTCTTAAATGTTCACTTGTTAAGACCGGATGTAATTATATGACCGGTCTTAAAGGTCAGGACGACTTTTGAGTTTTGATATTAAACCCGGTCTTAAAAGTTGGTCTTTTAAGACCGGTATATTTAGATGTCCGGTCTTAAATCAAAATCTTTAAGACCGGATGTATTTATCATCCACTCTTGAAAGTCAGTCTTTTAAGACCGTGTATAATCGTCGTCTGGTCTTAGAAGCCGCTATTTTTCAGACCGTATGTGTCTTGTCGGTCTTATAATTACGATCTTTTAAGAGCGGCATATTTTTTGGCCGGTCTTAAATGGTAGACTTTTAATACCGGCTGGAACAAGACCGGTCGCATGTCGGTCTTACGACCCTCTTTTGTCCGGTCTTAAAAGCCTTTTTGCACTAGTGTCCCCCCCCCCCCCCCCCCCAAAAAAAAAAAAAAAAATCATCCAAGGTCCGTCCCTATGTGTAATGTTGGTATAACAAGAGAGTACTGTGAAGTTAATTATGACCCTATGACTTAAATGAGAGTGCTAATATATATCTTCTTTTTCTAAAATATCAAATATAATATCTTCAGTCATCATTTGACTAATAAGCAAAAGAAAGCAACATATCATCATAGTCAACACTACTCACTGATTCCTTCATGCCACACTCATGCACTCTTAAGTAGCTAGTTGCTATTGAACCGTCTCCCCAAACTAGTTGGTTCCTTCATCAAGACTCTCACAATTCGTACGTAAGGGATACTTCCAAAAGCCCAAAACTAACCTTCACTTGGAAGACGTACACTTTAGAATTTTTTCCCACATTTTTTTAATAATGCACTGGATATCAATTCCTTCCAAAAAAAAAGAAGGAAAAAAAAAAAAGAAAAGAAAAAAAAAGAAACGGTAGCAAGAGTTTGACGAAGTATACAAATGTTTCCTTAAGTTGTTATGCGAGAACTTCACAAGAAAATCAGTTGTGACCAATGTTTGCCTAGATGAGCACATTTATGCTCATGACGTGTCGATCTTTTATTGCTCGTGCTACTGTGTCCTTTTTTTCAAACCATTTTGTTACAGTATTTTAATATCGGAATAATTAAAATAAAACTAAATCCAGCAACTTGGCGAATCTTTTCATTCTTTTCCTACACGCTCATAATGAGCGATATTTTTTTTATTTTTTTTTTTATGATCAACCAAAAGTATTGTTAAGTTATTTTAGAGTTGGGTCTAATATATCTCTGTCAAATCAGGAGAATCAAAGTTTAAGCCCTTCCAATACATACGTTATCTGGTATTAAGAATTATATTCTGCTTACAGGGTGTAACCGCTTAAAGCCACAATTAATAGCTTGTTAGTTCGTGAGTGATATTCTTATTAAATATAATAATATATTTTTTCTGTTTTTGTTGTTGTTGTTTTTTTCCCCCAACTTTACCATTGGATTATATACTATTATACGGTTATATATTTTTATGGACAAAAAGACATTATTATCACTGTTCCCTTCGTTTGATACGTAAGTCGTATTTTGAGAAGTTCATAATTGGTTTAAGCGAGAAAAGTTATTTTGGAAGAACTCACCCAATGACGCAGGATTTCCGAATTTTTTTTTTTTAGTATGTAACGGTGCCCTAAAAATTAAAAAAGTATAAAAAAGAGAAGTATGAAGTTAATTTTTACACTATGGCTTAAATGAGAGTGCTAATATTTTCTTTTTCTAAAATATAAAATATACCATCTTCAGTCATTTGACTAATATAAATAAAAAAGTATTAAGGGAGAGTGCTAATATCTTCTTGAACCTTGCATAATAAAAAGGGTTAAATATCATTTTCGCCATGAAGTCCAAGCTAAGGAGTACTGGTCACCTGAAAGTATTTTTGGTTTTATTTTTACCCTGGAAGTTTAAAAATATAGCAATCTTACCCATCTGTTGATTTTGACTATTGAATTATTGCTCTTCTTTGTAAACTTCCAGGGATAAAATTGCTCCTAAAACAACTTCCGGGACAAATTTGCTCATAAAAAAAACTTTTGGGACATATTTGCTCTGTTTTGTTAATATCCCGGGCAAAAATGAAACAAAAAAAAACTTCCAGTTGACTAGTGCTCCTTAAGCTAAATTTCCATGGCAAAAATAGTATTTAATCCTACTAAAAATATGAGGAGATTGGCTAGAAACCTAATTGAGCAGAATACCAACAATGTATTCTACATAATATCAAATACTACTATCGAGCTAGGCCTACATGAGCAAAAGAAAGCAACATAGCATCCTAGTCAACACTACTCACTGATTCCTTCATGCCTCACTCATACACTTAACTAGCTAGTTGCTATTGAACCGTCTCCCCGAACTTGATGGTTCCTTCATCAAAACTTTCAGAATTCCCACCACGTGAGCCCAAAACTAGCCTTCACTTGGAAGACACTTTACAATTGATTCATTTTTTCCAACATCTTTTTTTAGTAATGCACTTATATCAAGTCATTCCCACAAAAAAAAGAAAACAAAAGGGGAAAAAACAGTAGCAAGAGTTTACCACCACCATCAAAATCCACCCTGGATTAATTAGGTGGAGATTGATGAAGGATACAAATGTTTCCTTCTAAGCTGGCGAGTACTGTTGGAAATTATGCCTAATGGCAATTCATTGTACTTTGGATATTTAAGTTATTTAAAGTATTCTCTTTTTGTTATCATTTTCGTTTACATGTTTGTATTGATAACTGCATCCCTAGATATATCTTAAAGATTATCCTAAATGTCCCTGGTCGGTCATCTACGTGGGAGCGAAGATGAGTTAAGACCAGTATGACTTTGATGAGGTATGGAGATACGAATCAAAGTCATGGGCACTTGTAAGAGTATAAGGTGCTGGACCGACCCACTATGAGAAAGCTGCATGGATCTAGTCATAAGCTTATCTCATGTATAACCGCGTCACGACGCCCAATGACCTGAGATCATCATGGATTCCTACATGATGAGTCATCGGTCTTTCACCTAGTCAAAAGTCACCTTTGACCGGGTGATGATAAAGGCTGGGATCGGGATCAGTGGTTTTCATGTGGAGGAATGTGAATGGTCAAGATGGAATTTGTCCCTCACATTTGTAGAGAGATAATACTGGGCCCCTCGATGAGTGAGTCTAAGAAATGTATGGTCATACTATGATGGAAAGGAGTTTCCATTTCAGTTGTTAGACGACTCAAGAATCGAGAAAGTAATGGTCAAGAAAAGGAAGTTGATATTATCCATGCCTCATCCTTGACCAAATTATCGCGTGACAAAAGGGACATGACATGGTTGTACGATAGGTTGTATCGTGTCATCGATCCCCATGTGAATTGGGTAGTCACAATGTCTTGCTAGAGGCCGCTTGCGACTTGTGGGCTGGTACAGATTAGCCCACTACCAATCTCATATGGGCCTGCAGGGTCGCACACAAGAATAACCCAACACGAGCAAAAGTGTCCACATTCATTGAATCTTATATATGTCTAAGATTTAATGAATACTGAATTTAATCTAGGATATATATATACATATACATATATGTGTATATATATATATATATATTAAATTCGAAATTAATATATGTTAATATTATTGATAGAGATTATAATATTAATATATATAATATTTGTTTTGTATTTAATTTATTTGATAAATTAAATATCTAAAACAAATAGAGATATTGTATCTCATTTAATTTTCGAATAAAAGGATATCATATATCTTTTTAATTTAAATTGAGATATAGTATCTCGATTTAATTAAATGGATAGATATTATTTCTCATATTTAATTTATAGAGATATATTAAATCGAAGGCTTTTAATTTGGATTAAATAAATACATTAAATTAGATCTATCGATAGATTTAATTAATATATTTTTTAATTCAAATTCAAAATTCAAATTTCAGATTTGGTTTTTAATCGGATTAAATAAATATGTTACATTAGATCTAACGAGATAGATTTAATTAATGTATTTTTAATTCATATTTGAAATTTGAAATTCAAAATTAATGGGGATTAATTTTGAATATAATACGCCAAACAGTTTTAGAAAAAACCTACGGGAGTTTTTATCGAGCGTATTTTTTAGAAAGCCGCGAGAAAAACCCTAGAGTGGAAAAGCGAGAGAGACGCAAAAGAGGGCTAGCACGCTACCGTAGCCGTGTTCGGGAATTGTTCGTGTGGATACCGGTGGAGGAAGCCGATTCTACGAGTCGTCTTGGCTGATCGAGGAGGTAGCCCACCAGTTCAAGAAGAACGAGACGCGAACGAGTTCACTATAGGTAATTCCGGATTCCCTTAGCCTTAGTTTAAACGCACCTGAGTGATCCTCAGGACGAGATTCGTAAAGAATTTTAATCCGCTGCGTGTACAGATCCTAACAAGTACTTCACAAAAAAAAAATCAATTGTGACTAGTGTTTGCCTAGATATATGTTGGGAAAAGCACCAATATAAGGTTTATTTTTTACAAAAAAATGTACCTGATTAAAGCAGATTGGAAACATTTTACCAAAATAATGCAGTTAGTGGCGTAAGGAGGGTTCACATCACTAATAGCGTAAAAGGGGTTCAAGCCACGACACAAAAGTGTTAGTGGCGTGAAGAAAGTACATGCCACTAGTGGCATGAAAAAGGTTCACACCACTAGTGGCGTGAAGAACGTTCAAGCCACTAGGTGGCGTGAACAGAAATGAATCAGACGCCACTCAATTGTGGCATCTGATTCCATAATATATATATATATATATATATATATATATATATATTAAATATAATAATAACATATTATAATAATAAATGATAAAAAAAGTAGAATAATTTAAAACTCTACTTCGTTTAATTTGAAGTTAAAAGAAAGAAAGTATGGAGCTGAAATAACTCACCAAGAACGCCTTTTAAAATATTATGGGGTACAATTTGATTATAATAATAGATCCCAATACGGGGATCTATATATTTGTTATACACCAAATATTTGTATAACAACGATATTGATTTTGGGATCTGTATAAAAAAGTGTACTTTGCGTAAAAGTGTTTTTACGGGATTTGTATAACTTATTAGAAACCTTTTTTTACTCGGTATACTTTTTATACAGATCCCAAAATCAATACTTGTTGTTATACAAATATTTGGTGTATAACAAATATATAGATCCCCGTATTGGGATAAGTTGTTATAACTAAATTGTACCGCGCAATCTTTAAAAGGCGTTCTTAGTGAGTTATTTCAGCTCCATACTTTCTTTCTTTTGACTTCAAATTAAACAAAATAGAGTTTTAAATTATTCTACTTTTTTTTTTATCATTTATTATTATTATATGTTATTATTATATTTAACATATAATAATAATAAATTTTGGTTTCTTGTTTACCAAATTTGAACTATGTGCGTATGATTTATTATCCATAACTAGTTTGGGGTTTGAGGCTGTCATTTTCAACACAAATATCACCTCTATGACTCGAACTCGATCCTGAGGGATCTAATGAGGTTTTATACCACGAGACCAACTCTATATTGGTTATGAGCGTGTAAAATATTTAAATGGGATGGCATAGAAAGTATGGCCTTGCTTGTGAAACCTTTTCATTAAAAATACCAAAGCAGTTTAAACTTTTGTACCCGGCCTGTCGAGTCCGAGACAAGTCAAATACAATTTTTTAAATTTAACCGATATTTGTATTTCTAATAAATAATTTTTAATTAATTAATAATAACTGATTTCAGACCAGTGTAAATAAATGACTTGGTGCGTATTTTGGTTTCCCTTTGTTATGGAAACAGGGATTAAAAACTAACCAAACAAATTCACATAGGCATCAATTAACTGATCGGCTTCAATTTAAAGAGTTATTTCATCAAACACCAAGCATACACATAAGCAGCAAAATCAACATAAACACAAGTCAACAAGAAATTGAAGAAAACTCCAAGTCATAAAACAGAACAGGCCATTTCAGAGAAATTGTGCGATTCAATCTCACTTACAAACAACTGGCCTGATGTTCTTGATATGGATCTACTTGATTTTCAACTCTATTTTTTGCGCAAGTCACGAAAATAGCCTTTAGGATTACTTTCAAAGTTGGATCTGTACATGGTTCGGCCATTTCCACCTGGAGCTTTCATAATCTTTCCGCCACTAGAACCACCACCACCACCACCAGATCTACAGATGAGCATAAAGGCAGCGACGAGAACAAGAGCGACACCCTCGAACCAACTCATTTTTCTACTCCCCCGCAAAGAACTTGTCGTTCTTAAAAATGCTTTGCGGATGGCCAGTAGTGGTCCCTTTTATAGAAGGGTGAAATGATACTCACTTATCGACCTGATTGCAAGTAAAGGCCTTTATTATATATTAATATTAGTATTTTAATAATAATAATAATATTATTATTATTATCATCATTTCATGGGCAAGGAATCAGAATCTGTGTGTGTTTGTGTCTTTGACGGACGAGGATGAAAGTTATGTCCTGGGCAAGGAATTAGAATCAGGACTATGAAAGCTGATAAAAAAGAATAATCGGATTGTTTTTTTTCTAGATATTGGGAATGGAATATTTTTTTCCCCTGAGATTATTTTGATTCTTAGATTCTCTTTTTAAATAAAGAAGGTAAAAGACTAGGCCTTCCACAAAAATGACACCACGTCATATAAGGCATCATTTGGATCGATTGATGGCATATTCACATTTAATCGCTTGATTATCCTCAATAAATGAAATAGAAAAAATGGTTAAAAGTATCTCAGTCTGAGTAAAAACCCTAGCTGGACTGAGCATAAACTGACTAACGGGTAACACTTAGGATATTGTAATTAAACCAGTAAAATAAAATAAAGTTATATAAATAATTAAAATATCTAACAAATCTGAGATATTACGAGACAGAAATTAATTTTAATACGTTGTTACATAATCCCTTTTTATTTAAGGAAGCCTCAATTAACAAATATAAGACGGAGATGCCGATCAACATTCACTTGATGTCACCGGAAGCAGTGAAGCCTCCTTGAATAGAAGCTCCAGCGCCATGGTCCTTGAAAGCACCATCTTGCTTGGTGTTACCTTCAGTGCTAGATGTTCCATAATTGTAATAATAATACTGGTTAAAGCATCACGGTGCCTGAGCAGTGGCGACCAGGGCGGGCGATAACAAGGACAGGAAGAGGAGTGGGGCGGCCACTGCCGCAGGGCTCCAATGCCATGGCCGTACTTCCGCTGATGGTTTGAAGGCCACCAACAGACCTGCAAGCCATGGATGACATTATTATCACTGTTCCCTTCGTTTCAAACGTAAGTCGTATTTTGAGAAGTTCATAATTGATTTTAGCGCAAATTTATTTTGGAAGTACTTACTCAACGACGCAGGATTATTGAAAATTTTTTAGTGTGTAATGTTGCCCTAAAAGTATAAAAAAGATTACTGTGAAGTTAATTTTGACCCTATGACTTAAATGAGAGTGTTAATATATATCTTCTTTTTCTAAAATATAAAATATACTATCTTCAGTCGTTTGACTAATATAAATAAAAAAGTATTACGTGTGCTAATATCTTCTTGAACCTTGTATACTAAAAATATGAAGAGATTGGCTAGAAACATAATTGAACAGAATACCAACAATATATTCTACATAATATCAAATACTACTATCGAGCTAAGCCTACATAAGCAAAAGAAAGCAACATATCTTCCTTGTCAACACTACTCACTGATTCCTTGCCTCACTCAATTGTGACTGTTTCTCTAGATGTATGTTCAAGTAAAACTTACTACTCTCTATGCAACAGTTTACGACTTTTCTTTACATGAAGCTTTTTTCAAATTATTATTATTTTTTTAAATGAAAACTTTCAGAACAGAAGTCACATTACACAAATTGACTTTTATGTCAACTTTAATTTGTAAAAGTTTGATGAGATAAAAGTTACTTTTACAAATATTAATCGAATAAACCCTTAGAAAGGGTTTGTATTCGGTGCTTATAATAATGATGAGTACATATTTTTAACCATTGTGATGAAATATTAACTGTTTAAATTTAATTTAAATGGTCTAAATTTAATATTTTTAAATGATAAATTCATTTGTATAAGAGATGACAATTATAAGATTATCTTTATTTTACATTTTACATTTATTAAAAAAAATTAATTAAAATATACAAAATAAATTAAATTAAATCTAGATCATCCAAAATTAATTTAACCGCGATTGTGGATTGGTGATGAGCGCATTTATGCTCATCACTTTGATGAGCGCAAAATGTAGTCCCCCTAAGGAAAATAAGAAGGCAAAGAAAGTTAAACTTAAAGATAGACATTATTAACAAGTGCCTCAGCTATGAGCTATAATTAATAAAACGTATATATTCCTTCGCTCCAAAAGAGCATTTCCGCATAATATAAAAAGAATACAAATTGGGGTTTTAAGTTGGTAGAAAAAATCAGGCAACACTCCCCACAATTTCGATCCAAAGTATGCTCATATCCACTCATTAAATAAATAACTATCGAGAAATGAAAGAACCCTTTAATTTTTTTTTAAGTCCATTTTTGTTTTGCACATAAAAAAGAAGAAGAATAGGAACAACCCCTCCCCTATTTTTTATAGAATCTTATAAAATCAAATGGTGGATTTCTTAAAAAGATAGAAAATATATTAAATTCTCGATTTTAATTAATTAAAATCAATATAAAATGAATATTATTAATTAAATATTAATTAATAATAAATAATATTAAAATAAATTCTATATTTATACATTTATTTAAATTTCGATATTTCTATATATTATAAAATTTCAAATTATTGTAATATAACTAATATTAATAATAATCCCATCGAGAATTCTTTTCCCATCGCGGTGATCATGACTGTTCCCCGAGCAAATTGGAACAACAAAAGTTCAGGATCGAGAAAAATATAATGAGATCGGGATTGGGAATGATACTTCCCCATCCTAAACTTCTATCAATCCTGAATATATATATATATATATATGTGTGTGTGTGTGTGTGTATGTATGTGCATATAGATATATATGTACACATATATATAATTACCAAAATGTCCCTATGCCAGAAGCCCTAAGCCAACCAAGTGAAACCTAATTTTGCTCAGGCGTGCTCTCTTTCTCTACTTCTCTTCATGTTTGTCGCTACGACGCTGCCTCTCGTCTCTCCATCAACTCGCTCCGTTGAGAGATCAACTCATATTTTGCCGACTCCGTCACATATGAGAACTAGAGGAATCTAAGTATACTCTCTCGCAAAAGGAAAAACAAGCTCATCGAGTGCACTCACTTTATTTTTGAAGTTTCCTTCACACTTCCCTACAATTCTTTAGTCCCGCTTTCTCCTTTCTTTTCTTTTTCTTTTTTAATTAGATGAGAATACACTAACTTGAGGTTATAACCGGAATCAAACCGGTAACCTTTCATTTACAAGGAAATTTTCATATTACTAGTATGTTATAAGGCAACTAACTCTTTACCTTTTTAATAAATTTTTTCCTTCCCCAACTTTCCCCTTATTTTATATTGCATTTTATGTTTGCCATATGTTTTTTCTACTTTCATTTACCATTGATTTTGTCCTTTTATATTTGCCCACTTCCTTTTTTCAAACTATCTATCTTTCTTTCCTTTTCCTAGGCCACTTTACTTTCTTTGTGTGGCCCTCACACCCCCTCCGATCCCGTTTTTCTATGAATCTTAACTTTACTAATTCCACTCCTTTGCCTTTCTTTTCTTTGTAATCGGGAGTATAGGAGGCTGCTCAGTTCATTCTCTTGGCAGTTCATAGACTAGACGGATCCAATTCCAGTGCTCATCAATGAGCATCAAAAGATCATTGCATGCGCAAACCATTACATCTATTTTGAATGGTTTGTGTTGAATTTATTTTATTTTTGATTTTTCTTAAAAAAATAATTTTAACGTGTGTAGAACCTTAAATAAAAATAATATTTAAAGGTTAGTTTTTCAAAAAATAATATTTTATTTAAAACTCCTTGTATTATGCAAAACCAGATTGAAAGACAAAAATCATGTGATTTAGCAGAAACATAAACAGAATTACTAACTGAGATGGTATTATAATTATCAAACACCAAGCATGCATACATAAGCAGATCAAGAGGTTATTATATTATATCAATTAAGGTGCTTGATGGTCCAGATCTTTAAGGTGCCTTATGGTCCAGATCTATACAAACGCAGTCTTCAAAAGTAGCCTCTAGGATTTCGTTCAAAGGGGTCTCTGTATATAATCAAACCATCTTGGCCAGGAGTTTTCATGGTTCATCCTCTTCTTCTTCCGCAAATACATATACAACAACACTTACAACATTTGTAGAGACACACAACCGCAAGAACTGTATTATAAAACCCACAGATTTTGATATATTCACTACTGATGAATCATCAACCGCCTCCTATATATTCCCCACTTTCTTGAACCTTGTATACTAAAAATGTGAAGAAATTGACAAGAAACGTTATTAAACAGAATACCAACACACTATATTCTATATATATTATAAAATACTAGCAAGCTAAGCTTACATAAGCATATTGCAACAATACATCAGTTTACGATTTCAACATCCTAGTCAACGCAGACACACAGAACAGCGAGGAAATTAAAAATCAAAATAAGAGAGCAAGTTGCATATATATGCATGCCAGAACAAGAAAACTATTGCCATTTTAATCTTATTTACTAATAACTGGCATGATCTTGAGGTCGATTAGCTTCGGTCATGTCTCTATTTTTTGCGCAAGCGTCTGAAGTAGGCTTTAGGGTCCTCTTCAAAGTTGTCCCTGTACATGGTTTTGCCGTTCTTACCAGGAGATTTCATGGTTTTTCTGGTTTCGGAACTAGTAGAAGAAGAATAAGAACGAAGAAGGCCGAAGACGAAGACAGCGAAGGCGGCCGCGGCAAGAGCCACACCAATTGCAACACCAAAATTACTTTTAGTTTCAGTTCCAGCAGGATCGTCTCCACCACCATTTTCAAAGCTCTCAGGCCTATTCATTCTTCTCTTACTTCACACTCAACAGTACGTTGCCTTCTTTGTTAATGAAGTTCCTTGCTCGGGGGTGTTAGTGGTGTGTGTCTATAAACAATGGATCCAGCTTCTCTCCCATGCTCTTATTACGGTTTTTTGCCTCTCTATTACCTAAAACTACGTCACTTTTGGATGTGAAGTGGTGAGGGTGATCCTTTTTTACCGAGAAGACAAACAAATCTATGTAGTAATCATTATATTACATTCCCTTTGATTCCGTAAAATGGGCCATAAAGTATTTTTTTTATTATAATTCAATATCCAAAATAATTTTTGTTCACTCCATAGCATAAAATATTTTTTCATTAACATCACTCGGTATCTTAAGTTTATGGTGCTTCTTGCAACCAGTGGAAAAATACTTTATCCTACATAGTGCACAGTGCTGCATGTTGTTTAATGGTCTATATAAAAATATAATGAAGTTTCAAAATCTTGGTCTATTAGATACTCCGTAATAAATTGCAACCGTAAGGGTGCAGTGAAATCTACTCATTTTCTGGAGTTTTACAGTGAATGAAAACCAAGGCATACTACTGATGGATGCAAACTCAACAGAGCACCAACATGACATAGCGTAATTTCCTTCTTCATTAAGAATCTTCTCCCTCCTCCTCTTTTTAGCTTTTAAAGGAATTTTATGCGAAATATTTGATTATTATGACACGATATTATAATTTTGTTAATTTAAATATCAATTAAATGTAATAAAATTAATTTTTATTTTTAGACTAAATTAATAACCTATTGTTCTTTATTCCCTTTTTTTACGATAAGTGTTCTTTATTCTCTCAAAAAAGTTAGTAGTGTGTATAAAAAAATTTCTGAAGTGAATATCAATCATTGCCAACTTAGCTGATGAAAAATTAATAATTTAATTTGGCTAGTGGCCAAATATCCAAATTCCATATTTTTTGGGTCACTTTTATTATTTAAAACATAGTACGATCCACCCACTTTATTTTCCAAGTTTTCCTCACACTTCCCCACATCTCTTCTTTATTCCCCCTTTCCCCTTTTCTTTTCTTTTATTTTATACTATTTTTTATTAAATGTGTAGACCCCAATAGTACGAGGTTACGTGACCAAACTAGTGACCTTTTACTAGAGAAAAGTTTTCATGTTACTATACTATAAGGCGACTGGCACATCTTTTTCCTGTAGTAAATGTTTTAAGGGTGTGTCAAAAAAAAAAGTTTCTCTAACATTACTCAATTGTTTTAAAATAAAAAGATGTGTCTTGAGACGTTATATATCCTTATCAATTAAGGGATTTATGCTAATTCATGAATTTAATAAATAATTATGACTCCTTAAATGAAGAGATATAGTGCTTCAAGAGGCGCCACTTTAAGACATCAAATCACACACAAGAAGGTAATAAAGCTTCAGTAGTCTCTTACCGAGTTATTTTATCTTCCGCCATTCCGTCATCTTATATCCTTACAAGAAGTACTTCTTTAATTTTAGGGAGTAGCGCTTCTTATATATTTAGGGGTTTTTGGAATAACTTTTAAAGACAATGTTTTTGGATAGGATTCGAGAACCAAGTATTTTGTTGTTGTTTTGATTTCGCCAACATTTCCTTCCCCAACTTTCCCATTGTTCGCCAGATATTTCCCCTTCTTTATTTCCATGCTATCTATCCTCTCTTTCTTTCCTTTTCATAGTCCACTTTCCCTCGCACCCCCCCCCCTCCCTTTTTTCTATGAATCTTGACTGATTCCACTCCTTGCCTTTCTTTTCTTTGTAATCGGCAGTATAGGAAGCTGCTCAGTTCATCCTCTTGGCAATTGACACACCAGACGGAGATGGAACCATTTCGGTGCTCATCATCAGAGTTCGATCTCACTACCTCTACTGACTGTTATATCTAATTCGAATGAATGATTTAAATCGATTTTATTTTTATTTTTATTTTTAAAAAAAATATTATTTTAATGGGTACGTAATTTAAAATAAAGATATCTTAACTGTTAGTTCTTCAAAAAATAATTTTTCATTTAAAAATCACAAAATTTGAAACAATGAAATTATATTTGAACTGTAGATTTCACCACCGCTCATAATTGTGATAAGCACCTAAAGTAATTCCCGTAGAATACATACCCAAGTACTCATTATTAGAACAAAAAAATGAAAATGATTTTTTTCCTCCTTTGCTTTGTTCGTTTCCGCATTTTGAACCAGATGTTACAAAAATATCAAGAAGAATCCATTTCTTAAGCAACATAAACAGAACAACGAGTCCCCACCAAACTCCTTGTATTATGCAGTATGCAGAAACCAGAATGAAAAAAATCAAATGATTTAGAAGAAATATAAAACAGAATAATGAACCTTACGATATTATAATGGGCGAAGGTGCAATTTTACACACGAAGTTTCTTGGGAGCACTCAAAGACCACCAAGTTTGAAGAGCAAAAGTACACACGACGTTACGTTTCAGGAGCACTCAGCACCACGGCCGTTAGTCAACCGTTAGTTGACTGTCAACTTGGATGGAATGCGACGTGGGACACATCTTGACATGGACGACGACGTGACGCGACGTGGAAAAAAAAATTCAAAAAATTAGAAAAAAAAAAATTTCAAAAAATTAAAATAATTATAAATAAGAAAAAAATGAGGAAAAAATTAAAATAATTAGAAAAAAATTAAAATAACTTTCAAAAAATTAAAATAATTAGAAAAAAATGAGAAAAATGAGAAAAAAAATTAAAATACCCCGCCAAGGGGCCCCACCACCAACCACCCTAACGCCGGCCGTCGGGGGCAATCCGTTGCCCTTTATTATATACTCCTTCCGGTCCTAATTATAAGACAACATTTGAGAGTTTGTTTTGGTCCTAATTATAATACAACGTTCTAATTTTTGTTAATTTCTTCCTACAAGAAGCCTATTGATATAAATGAGGAATTATGTGAAACAATAAGGTAGTTGACTGAAATCACATAATCCCTCATTTATATCAATAGGCTTCTTGTAGGAAGAAATTGACAAAAATTAGAACGTTGTATTATAATTAGGGCAAAAAATAAACTCTCAAATGTCATCTTATAAATAGGACCGGAGGGAATATATATTTTTTTCTATTTATTTTAAATTTATTTTAAGTTTTTTTCTAATTATTTTAATTTTTTCCTCAATTTTTTCTAATTTTTTTAAAAAAAATTTCGAATTTTTTTTTTCTAATTATTTTAATTTTTTGAAAGTTATTTTAATTTTTTTCTAATTATTTTAAAGTTATTTTAATTTTTTCAAAAAAAAAAATTCAAATTATTTTAATTTTTTGAAAGTTATTTTAATTTTTTATAATTTTTTCTACTTTTTTTTAATTATTTTCATTTTTTGAAATTTTTTTTTCTACTTTTTTGAATTTTTTCCTATTTTTTTGAATTTTTTTTTCCACGTCGCCGTCCATGTCAACGTGTCAGTCCACGTTAGCGCCATGTTAGCATTCCATCCAAGTTGACGGTCAACTAACGGTTGACTAACGGTCGTGGTGCTGGGCGCTCCCGAAACGTAACGTCGTGTGTACTTTTGCTCCTTTTCAAACTTGGTGGTGCTGAGCGCTCCCCGAAGCAAACTTCGTGTGTAAAATTGCACCTTCGCCCTTGTGTTTTTGAGGTACTCGAACCTTTTTTTGATGCTATCGAACCAACTCATGTTCTTACTTATCTGATCTCAACCCCACTTCACTCTTCTGCTTCAGAGTTTAGAGCAGATGTGGGTTTATTATATGCCAGAAAAATTAGTTTTATGTTGTAAAACCTACAGATTTTGTGTTATACTCTATAAGTAATATAACTCCTTTAAAATTTATACTATTAGCAGATAATTAATGAAAAAAATAATATTACCTGTACTAATTAATATTGACTAATAAGATATATTTTTTAAAAAATCAACTAAGTACGACAAATGGCATGAACTCTTGTTTTTCTTGCAGAAAATGAGACAAACTACTCCTATTGGAATCAGTTTCGTCTGGGCATCACTAAAAAAACTGACTGCAATTATTATATTGCATTAAATGACACAAATCAAAGGATAGGTAATAAGCTATTATTGCCATCTCGAGCGATCAAAAAGAAGAGAGGTAGATGTGATCAATTGATGAATAAAAAGTTTAAGCTCATGGGTAAATGTTGAATTGTGAAACGTTAGGGTTAAGACTAAGTTAAGAATTTTACAAATACTTTATAAAACTAGTGTAGATTAAATTATATATAATTATGCATAATAATACATTCAAAAAAACTAAATAGATCAAACCCGTAAGTTAGGCCTTATAAAAATAGGTCTAACAATAGGCCTAAGCCTCGAGCACGCCCTATTTATGAATAAGTTAAACTAGGCTTAAAATAGGCTAGATCATAGATTCATAGGGCCCTAATGACATAACCTATTTCCACCCATATATACTATAAACTAGGTGAAACGCTTTGGACTGGATGAGTAATAGAAGAGCTATTTATATAAATATAAGAATCTAGGAAGCTTTGTTACAAATTTTAAAAATTAAAGAAGTTATTTACACATAAAGTAGAGTTTAGGAGAGTTTTATATAATTTAGTTTTCTATTTTAGACTTATTATTTCTATTTGTAAGCATTTCCTTGTAATTTACTGGGTTAGTGGCTCTTTATAAGTCAATGGTAAATGTTAAAGTCGTCGTCTCTCTCAGTGCGGGTGGGATGTCATGTCATAGTTTAAATATTAAGTTGAAAATTGTAGAAATTTAATTAGAATGAATTTCAGTTAAGAACGTTTTTTCATATATGCTTTCTCAACATTTCTAACTCGTATGCGCATTTCTTTTACACTTTAACATGCATTTTTTATTTTTAAAATTAAAAAAGGAGTACGGAAAAAAATTACAAAATTTAAATACAGTCTAAACTTTCATTTTTAATTATACTTTTAGAATTTCAAATTGAGCTATCTAAATTTTTCACTTTGAAGTATTGTTTTTGTAACATCCCATTTTTTAAAAGCAAAATAAATTTTTTTCCCCCATCGAGTAGATCATCGGAGCAATTTAAATATTGAATAACTGATAAATCTGTGGTAAAATATTGTCGTGGCATATCTTAATAATATCAATACATTTATCGGAGAATACAAAACTCTAGCGATGAAAGTACGTCTCTAAAAAGAGGCTCCAAATGAGTCCTTACACGTCTTGTTTACTCTTGTCTCTTATCTCCAATCCTTGGTCCTCCGCACTCGAAGCTATAAGAGCTTACACTACAAAAAAACGTAACGTTTGTCGCGGTGTACTTGTAGCAGTCAAGAAAAACCGCTACAAATTAACAAATTAGTAGCGGTTTAAACCCAAACCGCCACAAATTAGTAATGGAAGCATAGCCACCAAAATGCTGACCATTTTGCTTCGCTTTTTGTCACGATTCACAAAACCCAACCGCTACAAATATGGCACCAGCCTTGGCGCGTTATGGCGCGAAGTCCGTCGCGGTTTTTTTCGTAAAGATTATGTCAAAATAACCGCTACCAAATCACGAAACGACACACCTTTGTCACGGTTAGAAGAAAGCGACACGTTGACCGCGTCAAAACTTCAAATTTGGTAGCGGTTCTCACAATAACCGCTACAAACTTTATTCTATAAATAGCCAATTCCATCCGTACAACAATTATAATGTTCAAAAATATTCTAAATCGGCTTTGTCCCCGAAAGAGCATTCTTGGCTTTGTTCTCAAAAACAAGACGGGCATATATCTCGCAAAGACCGATCTCGGGAGATGAGTCTTTGCCGCAGATATTTGTCTGTCTTCTCATCGTTCAAGCCGAGAAGGTTCCTTCAAAGGACAATCCAGATTCGATATTCTATTGACTCGAAGACTTCTACTCCTCTAAATATGTCTAACATGCCACTGGAGATTGGATCCATTATAGCCACCGTTGTTTCGTTAAAATATCTCGATCAAAATGAGTCGGTGAGTTTTTCTTGGAAGATCGGTGGCTATAATGAATCCGAATCTTCAGTAAACTTATTATTCCTAAATTTTATTATTCCTAAATTTATTAAGATCGACTCTTTTAGGGAAATTTCAATAAACCTGTTATTCCTGATTTAAAGAAAATAATTGAGAATATTTTTTTGGAATAAGGAAAAATTCCAATCTAATTAGTTTATCGCTAAACTAATTTTAAAAAAAATTTATTAAATTAGTAGCGGTTACACAAATCACCACTACAGATTAATTATTTTGTAGCGGTCTACCTCAAGAACCGCTACAGAATTTGAATGGTCGTTCATTTTGTAGCGGTTATGTAACCGCGACAAATGTGAAAGAATTGTCGTGGTTGGGGTAGCGGTCTATATTCAACCGCTACAAAATGATTAATTTTGTAACGGTTACTTGGTTTAACCGCTACGAAACGCAGCGGTTTTTATATTCACTTTTAAAATTCACGCGCTACTTTCACCTTTTCACCTTTGTACTTTTACTTTTCACATCATGGTTTCTCGGACAAGGGAAAAGAGAAAGTAGTTGAACCCCGAAAAGGCCTATCACGGGTAGTAGTAGTAGAGGAGGTCAGTAGGAGAGGGCATGGGCCTTTAAATGTCTCCGTTCAGCCCCTCGGATAAATGTCTCCCTTCAGCCCCCTCGATAAATGTCCCCCTTCAGCCCCCTCAGATAAATGTCCCCCCACGGCCCCCTCAGGTTGGGAATGAGTTTGATGGGCTCTTTGAAAATGACCCAATCCCAAACCCTGAGACCCTACAAGAGACTGTAGGTGGACAACGAGGCGCAAGTCTGTCGCTTGAAGACATCCTCAATGGTGATGATGACGAGATCGAGATTGAGATTCCCATAGCGGAGGCGGAGCGGTTTTTCGACGAGGACAACGAGCGGGAACAAGGGTACCCCCGACCATCGTCTTCTCGTTCCACCGGATTTACGGTGGATATCGAAGGTAGGTATAAGCGGTTATTGGCAAAAAATAAAATTTAAATTCCGACGTGTGAAAATTTATGTAAGTACAATACAACAATTTTTTGTTATAATTGTGCAGATGAATATGGGAACATCAGTAGGAGGACGCTGGATATTCACACCCTCAGTCAGGAGAACGGCTACCGCGTGATAGTCCCCTGGAACACGGGCACGGACCCAGCCCGATCGACGGTGGTGGTCACCGTTGAACCGATACCCGTCACAATTTGGCGGAATTGGGTATGGTTCCCGATCTTTTTCTAGAATTGGAAAACGATCCCGAAGGAGAACAAGGACAAGGCGTTTGAGGACGTTGTGCGGGTAAATTGTGGGTAATTTAGTTATCTCGTTTCTTAATTAATTATTACTTAATTACTAATTATTTTATGATATAGAATAAGTTTAAACTGCGAGCCAACGCAAATAGGTATTTAAAGTTGAAAATGGGAGAAGTGTGGAAGAGTCGGAGGGGTCGTCTCTACACCCAAATAGGAATGGAGATTCAACTATGCCTCTCGGAATCGATGGAGAACGTCCTGGACGGCGTGGACCCAAATCACTGGGCAGCTTTTGTCCAATATAGGAGGAGTGCGAGGCACAGTGCGTTTTTTAATTAATCATAGTTCTGTTTTTTTTTTTTCTATGAGGGTATTGTATAATTACTCATTTATTTTGCAGGCTCTATCCCGAGGAACACCGGATCCGGGGCAGCTCAAAGGATCAATCACACGGTGGATCCAAGACGTTTGTTGTGACCTACGGTGAGATGGTATGTTAAAAGTTAAATTAATTTTATGTTTAATTGATTATTGTTTTGTTTTGGAAATAACAAAGTTTATACTCTTTCAACTCTTTCAAAGCAAGAGAAGGCTCGACGAGGGTGGTCGACGGACTATGGGCGGTTGCGAAACGCACACATAGACACCGTGATGGGACGCCGATCTCTCGAGGCGAAGAGAGGAGATAATAGTAAGTTACAAAAATAACTAAATAGTTAATGTTGTATATTAAAATTTAATTAAATTGATTGATTAATGTTTTATGAAATATATGCGTCAGAGCCGGATTGAGCAGAGCCAGCAAGAGATACGTCAGTCTCAGACCTCGGAGTCACAGGGATCTGTTGATCCTACGGCCACATTGAAAGCTGCTGTGGGCCCAGTCGAGCATCCTGGCCGTGTTAGGGGCTTTGGCGCCGAGCCTTGCATGGTGTACCGTAAGGACTCCTCCTCTCGCTGGGAGCGCCGGCTCGAGTAGGCCACCACCGAGGCGTTTGATGCGATGATTGCCGAGCGGTGTTGCCGCGCGAGTTGCCGAGCGAGGTTGCTTGCGCAGAGGGCCGAAATGAGGCTAGGACTAGGCGCATGCGGAGGGTCTCAACGGTTGGTTCGCTAATCGAGGACTAGCCGGAAGTCACTTGCCGGGGCCTTGTCGAGTTGCTACGAACGTACGGTTTCCATCTCCCCGAGCCTCCCCTCCGTTCATCTTCGAGGATTCCCCCGCCTCCACCGCCTCCCCCTCCCCGTCCGCATGTTGCTTCGATCAAGATGAGGGGGTTGTTACCTCCGGGTCGAGCCCACACCGCCCCGAGAGAGACCCCACTAAGACAGACTCGATCATCGGGCTCCCGATACTTATTAGTTTTTTTTGTTCAAGAATTCAGTTTGTACTTTATCGGATGTTTGTTGACAATTTATTTAAATTTAAATATTTGTTATCTTTTTTTTTTAAGTCAAAAGGTTTTTTAAATTTAAATTTTATTAAAGAATAAACGGAGTTTATAATTTGTAATAAAAAAGATATGTTAATATTATACCCAAAAAAAAAACAAATGTTAATAAATTTTGTAGCGGTTAAACCTCAAACCGCTACAAAATATATTTGTCGCGGTTCACCTAGTTAACCGCTACAAATTTGAACTTCAAATTAAAAATTAAGCGCCTAAACTTCAAACGGTCATCATTTTGTAGCGGTTGATGTAGCGATTTGTAAACCGCGACTAGTTTATGGCACTATTTTTCAATTCAAATTTGTAGCGGTTCATTAACCGCGACAAATTTGAGCTGAAAAATTGTCGCGTTCTTTGTCGCGGTTGTTAACCGCTACAAATGTTCCCCGTTGCATTTAAAGATCTCAAGTTATGGGATGAAAGTAATTAAACATTGTCTCTACATTAATATACTTTCTTTGCTTTGTTTACTACGTATGGATAAATCATGGATCAAGATGCCGCGCAGTTCTCCAAGATATTTAGCGGATTAAATAAGTTCTTAGATTTCGCCTTCTCTCACGCTAGCGTTAATGGCAAGATTGTGTGTCCTTGTTGTAGATGCAAGTTTAAGAAGTGGCAAACACGAGAAGGTGCTATGGAACATCTTCTTATTAAGCCTTTCCCAGAAGCATATACATTCTCGGGGTGTTCATGGTGAGGAACGTGGTATGAGATATGGGGATCATCTTCCTCAAACCTCACAAGTAGGAAATCAACCGCTACCTCAAGATGATCCGGTTAATGATGCTGTTCACGATGCTTTTGGTGTTCAAGACGACAACTTCACAAAGCGAAGTGCGGGGTCCTCGAACCGCTTTTCTACGGAATGAAGCGGCTCGGAATTTTTCAGCCTCATGGATGAGAGCGATCATCCTTTGTATCAAGGTTGTCAGAAATACTCAAAATTATCCTTTCTGATCAAATTGTACCATATCAAGTGCATGTGTGGGATCACTAATAAGGCGATGTCGATGTTGCTGAAATTACTACGAGATGCTTTCCCTGACGCGAACATTCCCACAACTTTCTACGAGGCCAAGAAGATAATCAACAGATTAGGATTGGACTACAAAAAAATCGATGCCTGCCCCAACGACTGCATGCTTTATTGGGGGGAGGACGCTCGGAGGGAGACTTGTAAGAAGTGTCACACTTCGAGGTTCGGGGACTGTTCGAAAGGAAAAAAGCAAAAGAAGAAACCCGCAAAGATTCTAAGGTACTTTCCTTTAAAACCTCGCTTACAAAGATTGTTTATGTCGTCTAAGACAAACAGCATATGAGGTGGCATGAAGCCGACAAGAACAAAGATGGTAAACTCATCTATCCACAGGATGGTGAAGCATGGAAAGCATTCGACTCAGACTTTCCTGATTTCGTGGCGGACCCTAGAAATGTTCGTCTTGCTTTGGCGACCGATGGTTTTAATCCGTTTGGGAATCTTAGCACAAGTTATAGTATATGGCCGGTTGTTTTGATACCTTACAACTTGCCCCCTTGGATGTGTATGAAACAAAGCTCCTTCATTATGTCAATGATCATTCCAGGCAAAAAGGCACCAGGAAATGACATCGATGTGTATCTACAACCGCTGATCAATGAGTTGGTGGAGTTGTGGAATGTAGCATGGAGACGTATGACGCGCACGAGAAGACACTGTTCAACTTGCGTACGGCATTGATGTGGACTATCAGTGACTTCCCTGGACTGGGAACATTATCCGGGTGCAATGTGCATACCGACCTTACGTGTCCGGCTTGCAATTTTGACTCTGACTCAGTGCGCCTTCCCCACAGTCGTAAGTGGTGCTTTATGGGTCATCGGAGGTTTCTCGATCGTACGCACAGGTTTAGGTTGCAACGCAATCGTTTCAATGGGCAACAGGAAAAAAGTGGACCTCCTCGCATATTATCCGGTGCAGAGATCATAGAGCAGCTTGTGGATGTTGATTTTGAGTATGGGAAAAAAGACGATCCAGCAAAGGCAGG
The DNA here is from genome assembly GCA_019022655.1 of Acacia acuminata. Taxonomy (NCBI): domain Eukaryota; kingdom Viridiplantae; phylum Streptophyta; class Magnoliopsida; order Fabales; family Fabaceae; genus Acacia; species Acacia acuminata. Next base: position 1,490,599 of record JAFJYI010000028.1, on the reverse strand, counting down.
GACAAAGACAGTTAGGGCTTCTGGTTCTGCAACCCAACAATGGTAGAAGATAAGCGTATTCTTTGCTCTTCCGTATTGGAAAGATAATTTGCTCCGATGTCATGCACATTGAAAAGAATGTGTGCGACAATGTGTTGCACACGATTATGAACAAACCAAGCAAGTCAAAAGATCATCTTCAAGCGAGGAAAGATTTACGGGAGATGGGGTTCGTGCGAGACGCGTGGCCGGATGAGCATGGCGATTTCAACCGGCAAAATTCACCCCGACAAAACCGAATAAGGAAATCTTCCTCGCCACTTTGAAGAAAATAAAAGTTCCCGACGGGTATTCAAGTAACATTTCACGATGTGTGGACGTACATGTGCTCAAAAGGTTCTCAACAAGAGTCATGACTCACATGTGCTTATGCGCGCTTACTTCAGCTGGCCATAAAAAATACACTGCCTCTCGATGTGTCGATCGTTTTGGTCGAGCTTTGTACTTTCTTTCGAAAGTTGTGTTCCAAGGTGTTGATCGTGGAGGAGCTCGACCAGCTGCAACATCAAATCATTCTTACGCTGTGCCATTTGGAGATAATCTTTCCTCCTTCATTTTTCACGGTCACGGTTCACCTGACAGTACACCTTGTTCACGAAACAAAGCTTTCTGGCCCAGTTCACTACCGATGGATGTATCCTATTGAGAGGTACTCTTTTAAAATTAATTACTTCAGCATTATATTACTTCCTAGTCGCATGTTTAACCATTGATGTATCGACATCTTTCCTCATTACTTTATAGGTTTCTTGGGAAACTAAAATCTTACGTGAAGAATAAGGCGTGGCCTGGAGGTTCAATAGCAGAAGGTTATCTTGGGGATGAGGTCTTGTATTTTTGTTCCACGTACTTTGATGACATTGAGACGTCATTCAACCGACCGCCTTGTGTGGACGATTGTCCTGAGCCAGAGCCAGAGTCATCAGCTTTAGAGTTGTTATTCCCTCGTGTTGGTAAACCAGTTGGCGGATGTGAGAACTTCAAACTCACGGCACTTGAGAAGTTTCAAGCACATAGACATGTCTTGATCAATTGCACTCAAGTTGAACCGTACCTTCGATAAGGATTGCACACGATATATATATATATATATATATATGTTATCCTATATGTTTCCTAACATTTTATAGGCACATTTCTTGCTCGTCATCGCATGTTTAATTGCGGGGAATTCGGGAGTCATGTGAAGCGTCGGCTAAGGATCCGTACACGTACATCCTCCGAAATTGATAGAAAGGTCCACGAGAGAATTTCGGGGTTGGTTTAGGAGGAGAATAATGAATGACCACAACCCTCACTCACCAAGATTCGAGCTCTCGCAATCGGCCCACTTGACCACGCCCAAAGATTTACGACATACAATGTCAATGGCTTCAAGTTTTGCACGGTTTCACGAGATCAGGGATTGCTGACCCAAAACTCGGGTGTATATGGCACGTTTGGGACGAGGAGTTATGCGAGCAGCAGTGACGGGAACATGCAGTTCGGTGACGTCCCGTATTATGGAAAACTGGTTGATGTGGTTGATAATCTTTGAATTCATGATATTTTAAATGCAAAAAGAAGCTAAAAACTCTATCAATGTCATGCTTTAATGTATCAATTAGCTAAATATGTGATTTCATCTTCATAATGAGTTTTTAGACTTTATTTGCATTAATCTTGGTCACATCTTGAGTTTGGATTCAAAACTGAACTTTAGTCATATTCTTACTACAATTGGGTCATGAATACTGTTCGGTATTTTGGGTATAACTTTAGTTCTAGAAGTCCAATGGATCTTCAATTTACATTTTCAGAAAGCTAAGAGGATGCCCTACAAATCTTATGAAGAGCCCAAAAGCCAAATCAGATGTTTAGGGGCCAAAATGGGCCTGGAAGTCGAAACAGGCTGCTGTCACTGGACTCTGGAATGATGTTCGGTATTTGACCTATAACTGGAGCTACAGACCTCCAAATTAGGTCCGGTTTGCGCGGTTGGAAAGCTGACATTCAGGGCAACATTTAATATGAAGACCACATGGTCTAGATCCGCCGTTTTCGGGGTGTAAATCCAGCTTGCAAATGATGCGTTTTTGTCCAGCTTGCAAATGACGCGTTTTTGGAGGTGGAAAGTGGTTCAATGATTCTTCCATATTTGCCACCAATTAAAATGACGCGTTTTGGAGGTGGTTCAATGATTCTTCCATATTTGCCACCAATTAAAATGACGCGTTTTTGGAGGTGGAAAATGGATGAATGAGATGCCCAATTTTCCTATAAATAGATGAAGAGGTCAAGGGAAACACACACCTTGGAGAGACCAAGATCTCTCCCATTCTAAGTTCCTTCTTTATTTCTTGCCTCCTACTTGGGATGGCTTAGTTTTAATCTTTCCTTTTAATTATTTCATTTTGATTTTATGTTCTTCTTCTTTTTCTTTTATGGATTCATTATGTTCTTGAGATTTATTTTGGAATAGAAGCTTTCATTTTCTTTAATTGTTCTTCGTGTTCTTCATGTTCATGATGAACTTGTTCATGTTCTTTATGGTCATGATGAACATCTTTCTTTCTACATTTTCATTTTACATAGCCATGCTTGGCTAAGTTTCGTGATCGACCCATGAGTTGAGGATTCCATGGTGTCATCCGGAGGACTTGTGCTTTAATCCAGAATCGACTTGTTTCTATTGATTTTAATCGGATCCGATTATAGTCATGGATTGGGTATTAGATTTAATACCCGATTGAAATCCCAAGGACATAGGTTGGACCGGGTTGTAGAGAGCGTTGTGCGATCGTACAGCGAGCTCGCCACGTGTTCGATCGATGCTAGGCGATCGTCTAGTCGAGGGAGTTTCGACAAATGCGTAGATTTCGGTTTGTCTAGAATCAATCATAAGTTCAGTTATTCTATTTTTGTTCGATGATGGAAGGTCTTGGAATCCCAATTCTGGGTTGATCCATTTTAATTTGATTAATCTTACATTTTTCTCATTCTATCTTTAATTCTTATTCTAAATCCAATAAAAACCAATCCCCCTTGTTTTTATTTCATTTGCATGACATCTAGATTACTTAGGAATCAATAAAAGGCTCCTCGAGAAGAGAGAACGATCCCAGGTTTGCCTATCGCAATCCTTGGTTAATTGTTGATTGTGGACCCCAAGGCTAATGACAAAAGGTCTTCATCAAATGGCGCCGTTGCCGGGGAGCTAAGTAATTGGCTCCCTAGGTAATCTAATTGTCAAATTGACTTTTGACAAGGGGTTTCTCGTGTGAAGCTTGTTAGATTTACAATTACAGGATAACTTACCAAGGCCTTTTCTCAGTGACGCTGTTCAAGTGTTTGTGGGCGAATACGACAACGTCCCGGGGACTCACGACTGACGACTTAAGCATCACATCAGTGAATTTCTCCCGGCCTATTCACACTGGTCAATCTGAAGATGACGAGCCGCATATTCTTGCCTCAGAGGCCCATCAGGTTTATTATGTCGTCGATGAGAGGCATAGGGATTGGAATATGGTGGTTCATTTAAAGCCTCGGGACCTTTACGACATGGGCGATGGTGAGAATGTCGCGTACGATTGTGAGCTGCTCCAGCCTGCCAGTTTCGAAAACTTTTTCCCAGACGGCGTTGACACTTTACCTATAGTTCGGTATTTTTTTAATATACGCAATATGAAATTTAAAAATAGCATTTCACAAAATTTTTATATATGTCTTATTCCATATCCAACTCACACATAACTTTTTATAAAAACTTTCTTTGTAGGGATGCTTTGAAAGATTAAGAAGAAAAATTATCACTACTCTTCATTTTCCTTTTGTTTTTTTAAAAAAACCCAAAAAAATTAACAAAATAACCGTTGCAAAATGAAACCGCTACAAAAAATAAACGAAACCGCTACTAAAATAAACCGCTACCAAAAACCGACACCTTAACCGCTACAAATTGATGCGCTGAGATCAAAATAAATACCCCACCAAACCACATTCAATATGCGTTAGTTCTCTTTTCTACACGCGTTTTCTCCCGTCTTCTCTCATATTTTTGCGTTTTCTCAACGAGAGGTGTTTGAATTAGGTAATTGTCACTCGCTTGATAAAATCTAGTGATTATCGAAATATCTGTTTTTTGTTCTATCCTGTTGATATTAACTTCTCTTATTTTACGGTGGATTTTGTCGATTTTTAACTTTTTCCCTACTTTCACATACTTATTCTTCGATCTACTTTCCCACTTTTTTTTTCTATAATTCGTTTTATATTAATGAACTCATAACTTTTTCTTATTATACTCATATATTCTTTTTGTTTTACATATCTATAGTAATCTTATACAATCGAATATCATATTTTAATATCATTTATTTTTAATAAAAATATAAATGATTAATAAGAATGGTTAAAAATATTATTATTTTTTTCAATTTCATTCATTTGTAGCGGTTACATAACCGTTACAAATAACAAAATACCGAGGCACCAAAACAAGTTTTCAAACAAATAACGTCAATTGTTGTAGCGGTTCTTTAACCGCTACAAATATAAAAATAAAAAATAGCGGCAAAACTTTTTTTAAAAAATAATGGCGAAATTATTTGTAGCGGTTTTCGATCGCTACAAATATTTTAGCGTAAAATTTTTTCCAGATATTTTGGACTATTTAGTAATGGATATATAACCGCGACAAAATTTATTCATTTTGTTGCGGTTTTTGTACCGTGACTATTGTGCAAATTAGCTTTCAGTTTGGCCTTATATAGTGGCGGTCAACTAAAAAACCGCTACGATTCTGATAGCGGTTTATGTGGTTGTAGTAGTGGGTTTTTTTAACCGCTACAAATGTGTTTGTTTCGGTCGATTTTGTAGCTGTTTGTGTAACCATGACAAATGTTGTTTGTCGCGGCAAAAACCGCTACAAATGCGCGATTTTAACCGCTACTAATGACCCATTTTTTTGTAGTGTTAGGTCCAATGCCCATTGGACCTCAGGTAACGGTTAACCTCATGCTTATATAAACAATATATGTATGACAGATATTCATGACATTACAGCAATAATCAATACAAAAGCCCATAAAAGATGTATGATTTGTCTAGATAATGGTACACAGCCACTGCATATGTCCATTATCTCTAGTCTGCACCACCTCGTGCCACGACGGCCCATCGTGTCCTCAACGCTAGGAAAACTCATGGTATTAACAAGACTATAACCCACGTAAAACTGAATGTGTAAGTAATGAACTAAGACAGCATCTTAGTTTATGAATACAACTATCATATATAAACATACTATAAGCATCAGAGTTAGTGTTACAGTACGTCGCGAACGTACCTTAGTCCGTGTAGATAGTGGTACGTCGTACATCCAATACGTGTTCTCGGGTAGCCTATAATATTATCATCGCATTATTATCTCATAAATAATATCTTAAGAGATATTATAGCCCCTATTGACCTTTTTACCCCTGGTGGATTTGTTTTTCTAATTATAACCCCTAATTTCGTGAAAGCATTTCGGGCAGATTTTTCGCCTAACTTTGAAAAATCATAATTAATTCTACAAAACTCGAAACAGGGATCCGTAAAATTCCTTGGAATCCTTAGGATGTCTAATTTTAAGTAAAAATACTCACCTTTTCCCAGATTACACGAGTCATTCCAAGTTTTAAATTTTTGAGCCTCTGCCCAGAATTTTTCCAGAAATCCGTAGCCTAATTTTGAAACTTTTTATCTCACTGTACAGAACTCATTTTAACATGTTCTTGACATATTTGAAAATACTATATGTATATTTTAACCAGGAATATTTCCAAAATTTTGTAACTTCATTTTCAATATAAAATATTGGCATTTTTATCACCGACTTCGAAATTGCTTAACCGATGAAATTTCGCTAACTTCATTACTTTGATGTTTCTCTTCCAAAAAATTTTCTCTATAACTTTCCTCATCATTTTTTCAAAATAAAGCTAATTTTGACCATAAAAACATGAAAATAAAATTATTCTAGAATATTAAGATCTAAGCTACTTCTATCTAAGAACTAAAACTTAAGAACTTAAAACTAGAGCTAGAGAACTTACCAAGAACCTTGCTACTCCTTCAAGAAGCTCCTCACTCTTACTTTCCACTCTCTATTTCAGATTACTTTGCTTGCTTTGGTGTGAAGAATATGAAGACCAAAGACCCCTATTTATAGTAAAAGGCTATGGCAATTTGGTAGTTAATTCAACCCTAACTCATCTTGCACCTTGGCCATTGGATCTAGGGTATTTTTGAAACTCCAATCCTCACCACACACCCCTAAAAACTGTGCTCCCTCTCTCCAATCTATCCTCTTCCACTTGCTTTATGACTCACCCCTCAAAGTACATTATCCTCTTCCAAGTTTGAAGAGTTTTATCCCATGTGTGTTTAAACAATCCTTGACTCCTTCTTCAAGTCACAATTTCCTCCTTCATCTATTCTTTGTTTTGCATTTCACTAGATAAAAATATTTTTAAGGGTCTTCATGAAGTTTTATTCAAGTTTTCTTGTTGGTTTTGTAATCTTAGGACTTATGGCTTTAAATAGAAACCTCTAATTCTCTTTTCTCATTTGGACACAATCTTCACAAATTTGGGAAATGACTTTGGTTATAACCTATCTCAAGCTTAGATTAGGCTTGTTAATAATAACTCCTTATATTTGGTCCATGATTAATGGATCTCAAGATAAAATTTATTTTGTATAGATTCTCATTTGCTTATATCTTGAAATAATTCCACTGATTAATTAAATTGATTTATGCCTAATTTTTCTTATTGGTGGAAACTTTGACTTTTCTCTCTCTCTTCATACTAGACACACACGCACAACATTTGTACACACACACATGCACAACTCTCTTTCTCTTTCCTTATCAATGTTCTATCTACAAGTACCATTATCCTCTTCCAATTGCCCCAAAAGTCTTCATGCCTTAATGCTTGGGTAATGACTCATTCTTGCATGTGTGCCTTTGAATATATATTAAACAATTTTTTTGTTCCTCTTTTCCTCCACAAAACCGTCCCCCTCCCCTTATTGTTATTATTTATTTTTTTATTTTGATTTTGTGTTTTAAATAGTCTCACAACATCTAGAAGGAAAATTCTCATTGGTTCCTTTTTGTTCACAAGGATTTAGCTTTATGGAATTGATTTAAGACCTTAGGATTTAGCTTTATCAAACTTAATCCAAGCCCTCCATGACTAATCTTAATTAGTATTCTTTCATAAAGTGGTTAAGTGTAATTGTCAAATTATGATTGGTTCCTAACTCAATTATGGCTCTTAGAGACTTATTTATGCTAATCTTAGTCTTTATTTGCCATTGGCTTTTAATTTAGGGTAATACATCCTTATTTATTGCAAATTTAATTGCCCATTAATTGTTGGTAATTGCCTCTTAATTGGTCCAAGTATTTTGATAATTCTTTATGGCTTTTTATGAACTAAATATGAACTAGGTTTTAGTTTGTTAATTATAGGGTATTCTTTAATTAGAAAATTTAGTCTCTTAACAAATTATGAAAATTGGTGCTTAAGTCCTCATCAATTAGTCCTTTGAGTAATTATGAAGATTTGCACAATTATTTAATTTAGTGAAGGCCTATTTGCTCTTTAATTTCTTATTGATTTCTCCTCATTAGTTTAGGCATTTCTGTAATATTTTTTTGCTCTTTTACATGAACCATAATAAATATGGTAATTATTTGTACTCTATGATATTTTATTATTCCTAACAAAATTTAGAATTTTTGGTCTTTAGCTTATTTAATTTCAAGAAGAAATCACTTAAAATAATAGTCAATAAGCTTCTAGAGTTTGAGACCATATATTCACCTATCTCTAATAAGTTTCATTTGCCAAAATATGACATCTATAATAACTGAGAATTTTAGGGTATTACAGTTTTCTTTTCCATTGTATTCTAGAAGTTTTTCTCTTTTCACGCCAAAAGCATAAAAGTCATAATAACTCTCATCAACTATGTGTGCTTTTCTTTCTTTCTTCACAAGGAAGGGTTCAAAGTTGAAACCCCTTTAACCGTTTTATTTTCAAATTAAATGTATACAAGGTTTCATAGATATATAACCTTTTTGTGCATTCATCATCACCATTTGAATATTAAAATATTGTAATGAATCAAATTTCATAAAATTTTAATAATTTGCCGTAAAATTCTTGAGAGTGTCAATGTATATATAGGAAATAAATTCACCAAAGTCTATAACTTACAGATCAATAATATCACCTCTTTATTATTATCCTTTTTAGTCGAATTCTTTATTTTATACTCCCTTCGGTCTTAATTATTTACACTACAAAAGTGTTCCTATAATTAGAACCGAAGATAGTACATTTTTTTTGTTGAATTGTAATATGAGCATGAGTCACATCTCTATAGATCTATATTTGAGCGATCCGTACAATAAAATTGGATATCCATAATTTATTTTTAAAATTTTAATATTCTTATTTTGATATATTGAAAATAAAAATTTTAGATGATATAATAACTAACTAGTATATTTTCTAAAATAGACAGTTCAAGGTGCTACATTTTTATTCCAATACCTTTGAAATCAAATTAAAAATTTCAAGATCTAGGATAATTTTTCAAGATCATGAAGTATTTTTTAATACAGATCAATATCCCCAATCAACATCCTGAAGTATCTTTTTTAACATGTCAAGATCCTCAAATATTTTTTCAACATTCTAAAATAATATTTCAAGATCATGAAATATTTTTCCAAGCATCTGGCCAATATTCTCAAGATCTTTTTTAGTACCCTGGATATTATTTTTTTAAAAAAAGAGAGGGAGCATGTGTTATTTGGCGTCAAAACGACGCAGCATCAGCAAAGAGGACGGTAACTGGCAGAGGACCCACCCGGAATCTTGAATGTACTAATTCCACTCCTTTGCCGTTCTTTTCTTTGTAATCCATATGTGACGTGTCGATCTTCTGTGCCAAGCTTTATATTATAATATCTCTCCTTTATCGATCTTTCTTGGTCAGGAAGATTCAATCCTCTTTCTTTCTAGTTTACATTATGGGCCCTCCTTATAGTTTCTTCACATTCAAGGCTTTATGTATCACGCGTTGAGGGCACCTTTCAACGAGAACCTGCATTTAGTGCCAAAGTTTAAGGTACCACAATGATTCGAACAAGACTGTCTGATACAATAGCATATAACTGGATTAATTTTGACACATCAATCTGAAAAAAAATGAAAATCAACCAGGTTACACAATAAATATGGGGAAATGGGTACGAGTATAATAATTTCAATAAATTTTAATCCATCATTCTTTAAAAAATAAAAATAAAAAAAATAATAATAAAAACTCCTTTATTTTTTGGTAACTTTCATGAAGTCAGCATACCTTTACATTAACAACACAAAGTTGGTTAAGTGTATAAGGCCCCATTAGATTCATCTGAGTCTCGAGTTCAAGTAATAAAAAAGATACTTATGGTGGAAGGGCGGTTATAAACCTCGAACAAGATAATGAATGGTAATATAAAAATATAAATTTACATTAGCGTTAATTAACTGATTATGAGCATATGGATTGATGTCTGCAGCTAAGGAAATGGTAAGGATCAAATAAAGAGGATAAAATTATAGGAGCCTAGGTACAAATTAGGAAAAACTATAAGGATTGAGAGATTAATTTTCTCTTATAAATGTGTTGTTATGCAATAAATTAAGGTTAATTAAACTCGCTTTCTTTATTGGTAGTTGATGCAGGAAAGTAGTGTGAGGTCCCGTTTGGTTCACGGAATTCACGCCGGTTCCGAACATAATATAGTTCCCACCCTCAAAACCATTTGGTGTCACAGTTCCGGTGGCCGAGTTCCCGGCCTCGCCCAATCTTCCCACAAACGTGGGAAATTGAAATCCCTTCAAAAATGGTGGGATCTTGAAAACCTACCCAGAAACTGAATTTTGAGACAAAAAAGCCCCTCGAAATTATAAACCACATGCTTCTCGCCTTCTTTCCCGCATTCGCGTCACCATTCTTCTTTTCTTCCTTCGGCCACCACAATCGACGCCTTGTAAGCATGAGGGATCGAGTAGTTCTTTGTGTTTCCTCTTCCTTCTAGTCGCATCTGTGTGCGTGATTGTGACATGGATTTTGGCTAGTTTTGTCTTTCTTCTTCATCATTTCTGCTAGGATGTTGTGGGTACGTGGAGCTACGTTTTCCTTCCCCTATTTTGCTGCTGTATGTGATTCAGGAGCATTTTTCATTTACTTTTGCTCCTCGGCTGAATATATGTGGGTGAGTGTGGTGGTAGATGGCTTTTCAATGTAACTTGGCCTTTGTCGCCGCTTTGAGACTCTACAACAAGGGAGACTCATGGAGCAAGGTTCTTGCAAAATTTGAGAATATTTGCTCAATACATAATTTGAGAAAGTCTTGCAGGAAGAAATTTGAACTCTTAAATGATTTTGGTCTTGCCTGCAATTATTTTCATATTTGCTCTGCTGATATGTCCTTCTGTCAAATAATGCGTTCAAACATGTGTGCTCGTAAAGTTTGTAAGTTCGAACTTTACACGTACGTTCGAACTTTTTCATGTTGCCCCGTAACATCGCAACAACATTGGTTTTTATCTTTGAAGTTTGCTTTTAAGTAACTATGTTTTTTCTTACCAACGTAGTAATTTATTTCATCCACTTCACAATTTCGGGTTTTAGCACTCGAGTAATTTCAATTTTTGATTTTTCCCATCAAAGCAGCAACTGGTTCATTCATCGCTATTCCTCTTGCAATATTCATGTCCATACCAGATTGCTTCATTTCGTGTTGTCCCCCTCTATTTCTTTCCATGTCCAGTGTCCTTCTCACCTTCGGTAGCCGTTATACTCGTCGCGGTTGCAGATCCCTTCGATGTCTGGTTGCAATTTTCTTTCTCCACCAAGACGCGATTTGGTTTGGCTCTCTGTCCAATTCGCAAAACAAAAACAAAAAAACAAAAATGTTTTCTCGCTTTTTTGTGGGAGGGCATTGTGGGAATTTTACCTAAAGTTCCCACTTAACCAACACTCAATTCTTCTTACCAAACAATTTATTTTCCCTTAACTCACTTATATTCCCATGTCTACCAAACAACTCAACTTTTTAAAGTTCCCTCTCAATCTTCCCTTCCATTCCTTTCTTTCTTTAAGTTCCTTTTCCTCCTTAAATGTTCCCCGAACCAAACGGGCCCCGACCGACCGACTCATTTTAGGAATTGGTAGTGTCAAAGCATCCAAGGGGAAACAGCTTTCACAAGGCATTTACTTGACTTCATAGTGCGCCCAACATCACGTAATTTCCATCCGCTTTCCTCAAAGCATTTATTAGGAGTGTTAAGTAAAAAAAAAAAAAATTACAACTCCTTTTTTTGTAAGAAACAATTGCTCCTTGCGATCCTTATTATAAATCTCAAATAACTAATTTGTGTTAATCATGAAAACAATTAAAATTTGTTAAATATAATAAATATATATTATTTTTCCATCTTAAATGATTTTGGTCTTGACTGCAATTATTTTCATATTTGCTCTATTTGATATGTCCTTCTGTCAAATAATGCGTTCAAACATGTGTGCTCGTAAAGTTTGTAAGTTCGAACTTTACACGTACGTTCGAACTTTTTCATGTTGCTCTGTAACATCAGTAGCATTGGTTTTTATGCTGAAGTTTGCTTTTAAGTAACTATGTTTTTTCTTACCAACATAGTAATTTATTTCATCCACTTCACAATTTCAGGGTTTTAGCACTGAGTAATTTCAATTTTTGATTTTTCCCATCAAAGCAGCAACTGGTTCATTCATCCCTATTCCTCTTGCAATATTCATGTCCATACCAGATTGCTTCATTTCGTGTTGTCCCCCTCTATTTCTTTCCATGTCCAGTGTCCTTCTCACCTTCGGTAGCCGTTATACTCGTCGCGGTTGCAAATCCCTTCGATGTTTGGTTGCAATTTTCTTTCTCCACCAAGATGCGATTTGGTTTGGCTCTCTGTCCAATTCGCAAAACAAAACAGAAAAAAAACAAAAATGTTTTCTGGCTTTTTTGTGGGAGGGCATTGTGGGAATTTTACCTAAAGTTCCCACTTAACCAACACTCAATTCTTCTTACCAAACAATTTATCTTCCCTCAACTCACTTATATTCCCATGTCTACCAAACAACTCAACTTTTTAAAGTTCCCTCTCAATATTCCCTTCCATTCCTTTCCCTTCTTTAAGTTCCTTTCCCTCTTTAAATGTTCCCCGAACCAAACGGGCCCCGACCGACCGACTCATTTTAGGAATTGGTAGAGTCAAAGCATCCAAGGGGAAACAGCTTTCACAAGGCATTTACTTGACTTCATAGTGCGCCCAACATCACGTAATTTCCATCCGCTTTCCTCAAAGCATTTATTAGGAGTGTTAAGTAAAAAAAAAAAAAAAAAAAAAAAATACAACTCCTTTCTTTTTTTAAGAAACAATTGCTCCTTGCGATCCTTATTATAAATCTCAAATAAATAATTTGTGTTAATCATGAAAACAATTAAAATTTGTTAAATATAATAAATATATATTATTTTTCCATCTATGCCCCTTATGTGAGAAGAGGATAGGTGTTAGAGAATAAATGCAATAAATACAGGAAAAAAATGGTAAAGTAGGAAAAAAAAACACAATAAATATTTAGACAAATATAAAATAAAACATATTTTTGGACACATCAATTCACAAATTTAAACCTTACAATAAGACACGGAGGGAGTATTACTTATAGCCACTTCCTATTTATAAGAGACATTTATAAGTTGTTTTAAATATATTTTTAAAATTTTTCATTTTACCCCTGTTTAATTACTCGTATTAACCTTAAAATTATATTTAGTTCCCACACATTATCTCTCTTTCACTCAAATGAAAGTATTTTTGACAAATAAGTTATTACATTTGTCACATTTTTATTGTATATAACTGACTTTTTAATCAACGTGACTTAGTTAACTGTCTCTAAATTGTTTCTTATAAAAAAGAAGAGAGGAAGTATTGAATAATATATGTCATTTATGTGAGAAAAATATCAATCGAGAGCTAGTAATTGTACCTAAGATCGATACACCTTATTGTCATGGTGTATTTAATTTAGAATAATTACTTACAAAGTGTATTTGTTGGCATCTCTTTTTTTTTTTTTTTTTTTTTTTTTTTTTTTTTTTTTGATACAAGGCGGGGGGATCGAACCTAGGACCTAAGGGGGGAAATGAATCTCAATACTACTGCATTACTAATAGTGCTGGTTGTTGGCATCTCCTTTCATTGTTGTTTCTTTTGTTTATTTCCTATACAGTGAGTGGGTGAGCAACCCCACTAAGTCATTATGCAATAAACTCGACATTCTGAGGTGGTGCATCAAAAAGAAATAGACATTAGCAAATTGATGTCTGTCCTCTGAAATTATTAATTAATATAATTCAAAAAGGCAAAACCGATAATAATAATAATTTGGCTAGTGGCCAAATATCCAAATTCCATAATTTTTGTGTCCTTTTTATTATTTAAAAAATAGTACGATCCACCATCTTTATTTTTCGAGTTTTCTTCACACTTCGCCACATGTCTTCTTTATTCCCTCTTTCCCCTTTTCTTTTGTTTTATTTTTGTTAATTAAATGTGTAGACCCCAATAGTACGAGGTGGGTGACCAAACTGATGACCTTTTACTTAGAAAAGTTTCCATGTTACTATGCCATAAAGCGACTGGTACATCTTTTTCTGTTGTTAATATTTTAAGGATGTTTTAAAGCAAGAGTCCCTCTAATATTATTCTATCGTTTTAAATAAATAGATGTGTCTTGAGAAGTCATATGTCCTTATAGATTAAAGGATTGATGTTCGTTCATGAATGGTTTATGAATTTAATAAATAGGTATGACTTTTTAATTGAAGATATATAGTACTTCAAGAGGCATCACTTTAATGCATTAAATTGTGGTTTGAAATAATTTAATTATCAGACACAAGAAGAAGAGAATAAAGCCTCGATAATCTTTTACCGAATTATTTTCTTTTCCGCCAATTATAAAAAGGGCTCATTTAATCTTGGCGAGTGTCACTTCTTATATATTGAGGGAAATTTTGGAATAGCTCTTAAACACAATGTCTTCAGATAGGATTCGAGAACCAAGTATTTTGTTGTTGTTTTGATTTCGCCAACATTTCCTTCTCCCAACTTTCTCATTATTAATAGTGGATTTTTTTGTTTGCCTTTCTTTTCTTTGTAATCGGAAGTATAGGAAGCTCCTCAGTCTATTCTCTTGGCAATCGACAGATACTTACTCAAGTATTCATTATTAGAACCAAAAAGTGAAAATGATTTTTTTTTTCTCCCTTTGCTTTTTTCATTTCTGCATTTTGAACCAGATGTTACAGAATTATCAAGAAGAATCCATTTCTTAAGCAACATAAACAGAACAATGAGTCCCCACCAAACTCCTTGTATTATGCAGAAACCAGAATGAAGCAAAAAACAAAAAACAAACAAAACAAACAAAAAACAAACCAAATCAACTGATTTAGCAGAAATATAAAACAGAATAATGAACTGAGACGATATTATAATTATAAAACACGAAGCATACATAAGCGGATCAGATCAAGAGGTTATTATATCCCAGATCATCGAGAACAACAACAAAGAAACCTCAAAACAAGACAACTTAGTATATATCAGATATATTTGATAACTTTAAGGTTCTTGATGATCCAGATCTATACAAGCAACTCGCCGTCATAGTCGCCCCATGGCTCTTTGTTGCGCAGTCTTTGAAAGTAGTCTCTAGGGTTTCTTTCAAAGGGATCTCTGTATATAAAACCATCTCGGCCAGGAGCTTTCATGGTTCTTCCTCCTCTTCTTCTTCTTCCGCAAATACATGCACAACAGCACTTACAACATTTGTAAAGACACACAACAGCAACAACAACAGCAAGAACTATCCCTCCGATCACAGCCCATTTCTTGACGACGCCGTCTTTGCCTGCTGCTTCAATGATTTCGCCGAACCAATCCTTTGTGCTCTCGAACCAGTTCTCTCCGATCTCCAACCAGTTTGTGTTTTTGAGGTTCTCGAACCATTTTTTGATGCTATCGAACCAACTCATGTTCTTCCTTATCTGATCTCAACCCCACTTCACTCTTCTGGTTCAGAGTTTAGAGCAGATGCGGGTTTATTATATGCGAGAAAAATTAGTTTTATATTGTAAAACCTACAGATTTTGTGCTATACTCTTTAAGTAACATAACTCCTTTAAACTTTATACTATTTGCATATAATTAAAGAGAACGGCTAATATTACGCGTATTAAATGTAGGACGTAGTGCAAATTATAGGAATCTATTGCCCTACCAAGCACTTTGCTTTGCCGAGCGAGTTAATCTAATTTAAATCATCTAGATTTAATCAGATGGTCTACATTTATTTTTTAAGAATTTATATTTCTCAAAAAAATATTTAATTGGTATAAAATCTAAAATACAAATAATATCTTAACTATTATTTTTTTAAAAAAAATATTTCATTTGAAAAATCATCATTTGAAAAAAAAAAAAATAGCTCATTCTAGACGGTCCTGATTTGTCCTCTCTTAAATACTATTAGAGGTGGAAATAGGTTAGGCTATGCTTTAGTTAAGTAAGCATGAGCCTGCAATGAAGATCCAAAGCTTGAGGCTATGTATGCTTCTTTTTAGGTATGACTCAAGTCTTCAAAAGGCTGACAAGGTTTAAAGGCTAGCTATTTAAAACTTGATTTTACCTTCTTGCAAAAAAATGAGACAAGCCTATTTAAAACTTGATTTTACCTTCAATGGTAAATGCTAAAGTCGTCGTCTCTCTCAGTGCGGATAGGATGTCATGTCATGGTTTATCATGTCCCTTTGTATTCTTTTTCAATAAAAAAAAAACAGATTAAATACATACAAAAAAAAAATTCACTACATACAAAAACACAGTGAGAAAAATAAAATAAAATAAAATAAGTGGTTCAATTCGGTTAATAAATAAGATTTTAGTTTTGTGTCTTACATCTAGAAAATAAATAATAAAAGAGCTTTGCATGCGCATATTGACAATTAATGAAAAAAAATAACATATATACATATATACATACACACATATATATATATATATATATATATATATATTTTGGTTCGGATACAAAATAATAAGATAGACGAGGGCTAACGCTTTGCAGACGTGGATGTCAATAGTGATAGTGAGGTTCCTAGGAAACTGCCTACAAGCTAAGTTGAAACTTTTAAAAATTAAGTTGAAAATTGTAGAAATTTAATTAGAATCAATTCCAGTTAAGAAAGTTTTTCATATATGCTTTCTCAAAATTTCTAACTCGTATGCGCATTTCTTTTACAATCTAACATGCATTTTTTATTTTTAAAATTAAAAAATGAGTATGAATAAAAATACAAAATTTAAATACAATCCAAACTTTCATTTTTAACTATACTTTTAGAATTTCAAATTGAGCTATCTAAAATTTTCACTTTGAAGTATTGTTTTCTTTTCCATTGTATTCTAAAAGTCTTTCTCTTTTCACGTCAAATGCATACAAATCATAATAACTCTCATCAACTAGGTGAGTCTTTTCTTTCTCTCTTCACAAGGAAGGCTTCAAAGTTCAAACCCCTTTAACCCTTTTATATATGGGATTATCATTTCTGCTTTTAAGGCAGATAATTAATCTGCATTAAGTTAAAACGATACAGTTTGGTCTTCTTTTTTATATATTAATTTTAAACTTGGCATTTCCTATGTGGTGCTCAACGCCTCCCTAGTTAAACACGCAGTCCACCGTAGCAACATGTGACCCCACTTAATATTTTTGCAGTTCTGTATTGCAATACAAAAATTTGTCTCCCCCTCTTTTGTCTCTCAGAGCTCGACTCGATCTATATTAGCTTCGTGTAATTTGGTTTCTGATCTCTAAGGATTTGTTCTCTTCCGAAGCAAGTTACTCTCTAATCTTTTAAAATGGTGAGTGTTTTCTTTGATCTATTCTTTTGCAGGATCTTCTGCATTCTGAATTTCTGAACACCCTAGATCTGGAGCGAATTCGCTTCGATTTGGTATTTTCTGATCATGTTGTTAATTCTTTCATGGTTGATTTGTTTTTCATTCCAATGCAAACTAACAGCAAAATATAATGTGTAAGTTTTATACAAAAGAAGATGAAACTGCATCGTTTTAACTTAAGGCAGAGTAAATAATCTGCCTTAAAAGCAGAAAAGATAATCCCTTTATCCCATATATATTAGAAATTTTCAAAATTTATACAACTTTTCATAGATATATAACCTTTTTGTTAGGGCAGAGCAATGGGCGGGTTGGGCAGCCCATGCCTAAACCCATAGCCCGCCCATTTAACTTTGAATGGGTATGGGTTAGCCCATACCCGTACCTCAACCCATTCTAACCCATGTTGAATGGGTTAACATATAAATGGGCGGGGCCGACCAAGTTTTGGGTAACCCATTTACATTTGACAAGTTTATTTTTTTGGAGAAAAATATATATAAGTATTAAGTATTCACCCAAATTTATCATTCTAAATTCTAAAATATGAATCTTCAAAACTCAATAATCATAATTCACACAAAAGAATCTAAATTTAGACAAGTGCTATCATAACATAATTTTGATTTCAAACTCCAAGTGGGGGAATGGTTAAATGAGGAAATGGGGAATGGGTATTTCATGACAATATGGCGTATTATTGTCCAAGTGTCCATATAGTTAATAAAAAATATATATATATAACTAAATGGGCGGGTTTGGGTAGCCCGAAGGTGCGCCCATAGCCCACCCATTTAAGTCTTAAATAAGCGGGTTTTAACCCAACCCGTTATGGGCTTTTTTGGGCGGGCTCAAAATGGCCCAATTGCATTGGGTTGTGGGCGGGCTCACCGGGTTGTGGGTTCCATGCTCAGCCCTACTTTTTGTGCATTCATCACCATTTGAATATTGAAATATTGTAATGAATCAAATTTCATAAAATTTTAATAACTTCCCATAAAATTCTCAAGAGTGTCAATTTATATAGGAAATAAATTCACCAAAGTCTATAACTTACCGATCAATAATATCACCTCTTTTTTATTATCTGTTTTTGTCGAATTCTTTACTATATAACATTTTTTGTTGAATTGTAATATGAGCATGAGGCACATATCTATAGATCTGGATTTGAGTTATCCATGCAATAAATTTGGATATCCAGATTATATTAATTTATTTTTAAAATTTTAATACTCTTATTTTGATATATTTAAAATTGAAATTTTAGATGATATAATAACTAACTAGTACATTTTCTAAAATAGACCGTTCAAGATGCTAAATTTTTATTCCAATACCTTCGAAATCAAATTAAAATAATTTAGATGGAAGAGCCCTAAGTTTATAACCTAAATTTTTAATTAATGGAGCTGAAAGGCCGAAGTAATTAGATGATGCACACTTATCTAAAAGGGAAAGATTACCTTAAATTATTTAATTCACACCACTTGTTCTTGTCGAGTTGTCCAGAAGTCTAAGGGAATTAAATAAATTATTTTTTTATTTTTTATTTTTTAAAATTAATTTTCTTGAATGATGAACTGATATATAATGTAATTATATATGTTATTATTAAATTATTTATTTATATTTATTAATTTATCCTAAAAAATTAATTAAATCTTATATTAATCAGCGAGGGAGTAGTTCACATTACATTGCTAGCATCTTCCTTTCTTTTCAGAATTTATTGCAATGGAGACGTACTACCCCTGAGAAGAGTGACAGGGAAAGAAAGAAAAAAGAAGTAAAAGTTATTTATTCAAGAACTAGTTTTTTTAAAAACTGATATATTAGAAGAAAAAAATAGCTTGAAAAATCTTTCTTTACAGAATTTATTGCTCTAAATACTTCAGGCCTAGGTTCTTAAGTAGGTATGGCTCTCTACTTCAATGGTGTTCAATATATCTCCTATTTTACACAAACTTAAAAATATGTTTCTTACATATGAAAAGAAAAGTTGTACCCACTAGAAAATTACTACTCCCTCTGGTCATAATTATAAGACCAGATTGATTTTTTTTGGAGAGGTTAATGAAACTAAATAAGTTATTTAATCATATCATATGTTATGTATCGTTAGATTATATATTAGTTTATTAGTCAAACTAATTAGTTTAGAGAAAAAATACAAATACAAATACTCTAAAGTTATTTAATTGGTGTCTTTAATTTCTCTAAAAAAATCAACTTAATCTTATAATTAGGATCGGAGGGAGTATTCCAATTGGCTTCTTAAACAAATATTTTAGGGAAAATACAACTTAAACTTTAAGATTTCCAATCAGTGATTTTTTGTTAAAATAAGTTGTCAATTGGTACACAAGTGTAGCTAATACCTATACCTTTATAAGTACCAAAATCTAATTTTAGGATTTTGAAGTTAATTAGTATTTTATTATTTTCTTTTCCAATATTTTCTGTACGTTTCAGTAATAAATTTTACTATGAGTAACTATTCAGCAATATTCTCTTGATGTTAAAGTTCGAAATTAAATATTACAATTTTCCAGAAATTTTGATTGTCTGTCTTCTGCTTTTCTCAAAAGTAAAAAGAAGGGCCGCGGAAAATGCGGTAGCCGGTAGGATACTAGGATTTCCAACGGTGATGATGAGTTTGTGGAATGAGGGGTGACTAGGATGGGATGTTGGCGTCATTTCCATGAAACTAAGGTTTTTTTTTTGTTGCTCGTGAATGAAACTAAAGTTCATAAGAGCTTGTTAGCAACGTTTTTGCAAATTAAGACAAAATTTTCTTCAGATACTTATCTCATAGTACATTATAAATTATGTTTGAAAACTATTGTTCCAAACGAACTGTAACATCGGGATTAGGGAATTAAAAACATTATATGGAAAATTTCATATAAGCAAAAGAAAACAACAGTACACGCACGCGTTGACGATTTTATTATCCTAGTCAGAAGAAGAAAAAATAGTAATCCCATACTCTTAATTATACGACATATTTAATAGATTTTGAAAATATTAAAGAAAGAAGTTAAATTAGTTAATTTTACTCATTTTCATAAAATGTCTTTATATACATTTAAAATGACATAAGTAAAATTAAATCAATAGCTTCTGTCACATACTCCTCCAACTTAGAATTTTCATTTCCACACGCTATCTAATTAAAATAATACCATATATACATAGATATGGTGTGTACATATATCTACACATATATATATATATATATGTGTGTGTGTTTACACACAAATATATATAGTGTGTGTATTTGTGTGTGTGTTTATATATATATATATATATTTTTTTTTTTTTGCTCAATGTGTTTATATATTTACATACACATATATATTGATAAAAACACACACGTGTGTGTGTTTGTGTGTAAATACACACATATATACATGTATATATACACAGACACACACATACATACATTGTACACACATATATGTGCGCGGGCGCATGCGTATGTATGTGTTTATATATATTTGTGTGTAAATACACACAAACATACATATATATATATATATATGGGTAAAAGATTTCTTCATCACTAGAGATAGAGTTATCTCCGGTGACCAAAAATTACGTCGTTTTGAATTAATGAAGGATGTATTTGTAATTTTAGGTGAATTAATGAAGGGTACAAAATTACGAAAAACACCTTTATTAATTCACCTAAAATTACAAGCACACACTTCATTAATTCAAAACGACGTAGTTTTAGAGGTCATTGGAGATAATTCTAACTCAAGAAATACTTTTCCCTATATATATATATATCTAAAAGTTTTACCGAAAAGAGTCTATATACCCACATACATACTCACAAAAAACTGAATATACTTGGGAGAATAATATAGGGGTATTTTAGAAAGAAATTGACAAAAATTATAATATTATCATATAATTATGACAAAAACTAACTCTCAAATGTTATCCTATAATTAGGACCGGAGGAGTACCATTTAATCTTATTTACTAATAACTGGCATGATCTTTTGGGGTCAAGTATGCTTCATCCTGGTGCAAAAAAAGTATGCTTCATCCATGTCTACTTTTTGCGCAAGTCTCTGAAGTAGGTTTTAGGGTCCTCTGTCTAGAAATTCGTCCCTAAACATGGTTTCGCTGTTCTTACCAGAAGCTTTCATGATTTTCCTGTTCTCAGAACTGGGACGGCGCCGGCGATACCAATGGCGGCAGCGGCGGCAAGAGCCACACCTGTCAAAACACCAAAATTACTCTTAGTTTCAGGTGCAGCTTCGTCTTCTCCACCATTTTGGGTGCTCTCAGACCTATTCATTCTCTCATACGTACTTGAGTATACACAAACCCTTCTTTGCTTCGTTAGTTCAAAATCTTAAAATTTGAAGACAATGAAATTCTATTTTAACTGTAGATTTCACCACCGCTCGTAATTGTGATAAGCACCTAAAGTGATTAGAATACATATTCAAGTACTCATTATTAGAGCAAAAAAGTGAAAATAATTTTTTCCCTCCTTTGCTTTGTTCGTTTCCGCATTTTGAACCAGATGTTTCAGAATTATGAAGAAGAATCCATTTCTTAAGCAACATAAACAGAACAACGAGTCCCCACCAAACTCCATGTATTGTGCAGAAACCAGAATGAAAAAAATCAACTGATTTAGCTGAAATATAAATCAGAATAATAATGAACTGAGACGATATTATAATTATCAAACACGAAGCATACATAAGCAGATCAGATGAAGAGGTTATTATATCCCAGATCAACGAGAACAACAACAAAGAAACCTCAAAACAAGACAACTTAGTATATATCAGATATTTTGATAACTTTAAGGTTCTTGATGATCCAGATCTATACAAGCAACTCGCCGTCATAGTCGCCCCATGGCTCTTTGTTGCGCAGTCTTTGAAAGTAGTCTCTAGGGTTTCTTTCAAAGGGATCTCTGTATATAATCAAACCATCTCGACCAGGAGCTTTCATGGTTCGTCCTCTTCTTCTTCTTCCGCAAATACATGCACAACAACACTTACAACATTTGTAGAGACACACAACAGCAACAACAACCGCAAGAACTATCCCTCCGATCACAGCCCACTTCTTGATGACGTCGTCTTTGCCTGCTGCTTCAATGATTTCTCCGAACCAATCCTTTGTGCTCTCGAACCATTTTTTGATGCTATCGAACAAACTCATGTTCTTACTTATCTGATCTAATCTCACCCCCACTTCACTCTTCTTCTTCAGAGTTCAGAGCAGATGTGGGTTTATTATATATCAGAAACATTAGTTTTATATTGTAAAACCTACGGATTTTGTTTTATACTCTATAAGTAATATAACTCCTTTAAACTTTATACTATTTCATATGAGTAAGGAGAAAAACTTTATAAGAATCAGTTTCCCTGCCAAGCACTTTGCTTCATCGGAAGAGCTAATCAAATTAAAATCAACTAGATTTAATCTGACGGTCCAGGTTTATTTTTTAAAAGTTTATATTTCTTAAAAATAATGATTAATAGGTATAAAATATAAATAAAGATAATATCTAACTATTATTTTTTTAAAAAAATAATTTTATTTGAAAAATCATCATTTAAAAATAAATAAATCTGGATATTTCTAAACAGTCCAGATATAATTAGCTCTCCCTGATACACTATAAACTAGGTCAAACACTTTGAACCGGGTGAGCAATAAAAGAGCTATTTCTATAAATATAAGAATTAAGGATGCTTTGTTATAAATTTTAAAATTAAAGAAGTAATTTATACATAAAGTAAAGTTGCGGAGAGTTTAATGTCATTTAGTTTTCTATTTTAGACTTATTTCTATTTTTAAGGATTTCCTTGTAACTCAAGCGGTTAATAGCTTTGAGCCAAAAAAAAAAAAAAAAAAAAAAAAAAAAAAAAAAAAAAAAAAGCGGTTAATAGCTCTTTATAAGTCAATGGTAAATGCTAAAGTCGTCGTCTCTCTCAGTGCGGGTGGGATGTCATGTCATAGTTTAAATATTAAGTTGAAAATTTGTAGAAATTTAATTAGAATAAATTTCAGTCAAGAAAGTTTTTCATATATGCTTTTTCAACATTTCTAACTCGTATGCGCATTTCTTTTACAATTTAACATGTATATTTTTTATTTTTTAAATTAAAAAAGGAGTATAAAAAAAAATACAAAATCTAAATACAATCCAAACTTTCATTTTCAACTATACTTTTAGAATTTCAAAATGACCTATCTAAGATTTTCACTTTGAAGTATTGTTTTCTTTTCCATTGTCTTCTAAAAGCTTTTCTCTTTTCACGTCAAAAGCATACAAATCATAATAACTCTCATCAACTAGGTGAGTCTTTTCTTTCTTTCTTCACAAGGAAGGCTTCAAAGTTTAAACCGAACCCTTTTATATATATTAGAAATTTTCAAATTAAATTTATACATGGTTTCATAGATATATAACCTTTTTGTGCATTCATCATCACCATTTGGATATTGAAATATTGTAATGAATCAAATTTCATAAAATTTTAATAATTTCCCATAAAATTCTTAAGAGTGTCAATTTATATAGGAAATAAATTCACCAAAGTCTATAACTTACAGATCAATAATATCACCTCTTTTTTATTATCTCTTTTGGTCGAATTCTTTATTTTATAACATTTTTTGTTGAATTTTAATATGAGCATGAAGTACATATCTATAGATCTAGATTTGAACCATCCATACAATAAAATTGGATATCCAGATTATATTAATTTATTTTTAAAATTTTAATATTCTTATTTTGATATATTTAAAATAGAAATTTTAGATGATATAATAACTAACTATTACATTTTCTAAAATAGATCGTTCAAGGTGCTACATTTTTATTCCAATAACCTACTTTTTAAAAAAGAAAAAAAAAATCAACAAACCTTTGAAATCAAATTAAAATAATTTAGATAGACGAGCCCCAAATTTATAACGTAAATTTTTAATTAATGGAGCTGAAAGGCCGAAGAAATTAGTATGATGCACACTTATCTGAAAAAGAAAGATTATCTTAAATTATTTTATTCATACCACTTGTTCTTGTCCGGTTGTTTAGAAGTCTAATAAAACTAAATAAATTACTTTAATGTACTACCTCTGATAAGAGTGACAGGGATAGAAAGAAAAAAGAAGTGAAAATTATTTTATTCAAGAACTAATTTATTTTAAAATTGATATATTAGAAAAAGTAGCTTGAAAAATCTTTCTTCACAGATTTTATTGCTCAAAATACTTCAGGCAGTAGGTATGGCTCTGTACTTCAATGGTGTTCAATGTATCTTATATTTCGCACTTACTTAAAAACACGCTTCTCACCTACGGTGCGAAGGAGGATTAGTCTATACTGTCAGCGGAGGACACCCCCTGATTTCTATTAAAAAAAAAATAAACAATGCTTCTCACATCTGAAACACAAAGTTGTACCCATAAATACTCTTGCAATTGGCTCCTTAAACAAATATTCTAAAAAAAAATATCACTTAAACTTTAAAATATCAAATCAACGATTTTTTTATTAAAATAAGTTGTCAAATGGTACACAAGTGTAGCTAATGCCTATTCTTTTATAGGTAACAAAATCTAATTTTGGGATTGTGAAGTTAATTGGTACTATTTTATAATTTTTTTCCCCAATATTTTATGTACGTTTCAGTAATAAATTTTACTATGAGTAAATAGTCCGGAATATTCTCTTGATGTTAAAAGTTCAAAATTAAATACTACTCCCTCCGGTCATAATTATAAGACCAAATTGAATTTTTAAGAGAAATTAACGAAGCTAATTAAACTACTTTAGAATATTTTATTTTTATTTTTTCTCCAAACTAATTAATTTGACTAATAAACTAATATATAATCTAAGGATACACAACATATAATATGATTAAATAACTTATTTAGTTTCCTTAATCTCTTCAAAAAAAAAAATTAGCCTGATCTTATAATGAGGACTAGAGGTACAATTTTCCATAAATTTTGATTGCATGTCTTCTGCTTTTCTTGAAAGTAAAAGGAAGGGCCGCGGAAAATGCGGTAGGATTTCCAACAGTGGTGATGCGTTTGTGGGACGATGGGTGATTAGGATGGGATGCTGACATCATTTCGATGAAACTAAAGTTCATAAGAGGTTTAGCAACGTTTGTGTAAATTAAGACAAAATTTTCTTCACATATTTATCTCATAGTATATTATAAATTACTCCCTCCGGTCCTAATTATAGGAATATTTTTATAGTGCAATTTATATTATAAAAATGTTCTTATAATTAAGACCAGAGGTAGTATGTTTGAAAATTTATTTTTAAAGAACTCTAATTATCATTCCAAACTAACACTAACTCATTACCTCCCTCTTTGAAAATGAGAGTTTACATGTTATTAGGTTACAAAATTATGAATGAAATTAAATCTGAAATTAGAAGACTTGTTTTCATTTGCAAGGATTTTTCTTTTGTTTTTAAATTTTAGATTTTAATTTTGCGATGATTTCTGGTCTAAAAAAAATATGGAACTAAACAGTTATTGAAAAGGGGTAAATTCTGCAATAAAGATTTTTTTTGTTTATGATGTTTTATGAGATATTCAAGCTCAAAGTTAGAAATTATTGATTGATGACTTTACTTGTTTATCCTAATTATAAGAGCTAGTTGACTTTTTTGGAGAGATTAAATAATCTAATTAAATTACTTTAAAGTATTTTTGTTTTTATTTTTTCTTCAAACTTATTAGTTTGACTAATAAACTAATATATAATCTAAGAATATTTAACATATAAAATAATTAAGTAACTTATTTAGCTTCCTTAATCTCTTTAAAGAAAGTCAACTAGCTCTTATAATTAGAACTGAATGTAGTACTTTATATTTGAAGAAATTTTGTGATATGAAATATTATTATTTTCTTGTCGCACAAGAAATTAGACTAGTTAATTTTATGTTATATTTATTTAACAATATTTTATAATTTCATTTTATATAATATTATTTTTATTTAATTATTATATCACTAATTCGATTGTTTGGTCAAAATATTGGTTTTGAAAAAATCATACCCCCCCCCGGGGGACCCACTGACTTTATCTAGTTTGATGTCCAACTTTTAAAACGCAGGTTAGAGGAGTGCTTGGTAAGACTAAAACAAAAACTTTTTCACAGTAAAAAAGAAACAGGATATATAATATTCAACATAAAAATTTATAAGAATTTAGCGAGTTTAACTTGAGGGATAATTTGGTTACTAATAAAATTCATTTAAATAATGAATTTCGCATACCCATTTGTTTACCTAAGTTTGGAGAGATTCACAAGGGACATAAACAAAACATTCAAACACTATTTAAGTATTCATATAAGCAACAGTACACTCTTGACGATTTTATTATCCTAGTCAGAACAAGAAAATATATAGTGCCATTTAATCTTATTTACTAATAACTGGCGTGATCTTTTGAGGTCAAGTTTGCTTCATCCATGTCTACTTGTTGCGCAAGGCTCTGAAGTAGGTTGGAGGGTCCTCTTCAAAGTCGTCCCTAAACATGGTTTCGCCGTTCTTACCAGGAGCTTTCATGGTTTTCCTGGTCTGAGAACTGGAAAAAGAACCAACGTAGGTTTTAGGGTCCTCTTCAAATTCGTCCCTGAACATGGTTTCACCGTTCTTACCAGGAACTTTCATGGTTTTCCTGGTCTGAGAACTGGAAAAAGAACCAAAGTAGGTTTTAGGGTCCTCTTCAAAGTCGTCCCTGAACATGGTTTCGCCGTTCTTACCAGGAGCTTTCATGGTTTTCCTGGTCTGAGAACTGGAAAAAGAACCAAAGTAGGTTTTAGGGTCCTCTTCAAAGTCGTCCCTGAACATGGTTTCGCCATACTTACCAGAAGCTATCATGGTTCTCCCGGTCTCAGAACTGGAAGATGAAGAAGAAGAAGAACCAAAGCCGAAGACGGCGCCGGCGATACCAATGGCAGCAGCAGTGGCAAGAGCCACACCCGTCACAACACCAAAATCACTCTTAGTTTCAGTTGCAGCTTCGTCTTCTCCGCCATATTGGGTGCTCTCAGACCTATTCATTTTCTTATACTTACTTGAGTATACACAAACCCTTCTTTGCTTTGTTATGTTCCTCAAAGGACTTGATACTCTTGTGTGTTTATATAATGTGCGAAATCTCATAGAAAGCGCGTAGCTTCAAGAGGAAATAATCCATGTCGACATCTATATGTGACGTGTCCATCTTCTGTGACAAGCTTTATATTATACTCTGTCTCTTTTATTGATCTTTCTTGGTCACGAAGGTTAAATCCTCTTTCTTTCTGAATTATTACTATGGATCACGGTGACTATGGGGGTGTAAATATTGGAAGATGGTACATATGGGAAGCTGTGTGGAAATGAGGGACCAAAAAATTAATTGCACCCTCCTTATAGTTTTTTCACATTGAAGGCTTTATGTATCACGCGTTGTCGGCACCTCTCAACAACATTCAACATTGGGAAAATCCCCGACCAACAAAATTTTAAAAAAGTTCTATAAGGAATTCATATGTCAAAAAAGTCCTAAGAAGTTGTTAATTCGACTGATAGAGTTGTTAATAAAAAAACTCATTAGCAACTCCATCAGTAGCATTAACAACTTCTTGAAACTTTTTCTGACATTTGACTTTCCTAAAGGATTTTTTTGGAAATATCTTGATCCTTTAGGACCTAAGGGGGATTTTCCTTTTAGTGTTTAACAAATGCTCAAATAAGATTATCTCCATTAAAATGATACATGAGCTTAGTAAAAAAATTAGGGAAAATGCATTTAAGGGCCCTTTTTACATAAAAAAAAAAAAAATCCTAAAAAAGGCCCCAAGATTCTGAAAATCCCGAAAAGGTCGGGTTTTTTTTTTGGAATTTTCTAATCTACGTGAGTTGTTAATGATCTTGATATAGTTATTAATCGGGGATGATATTGTTGTTAATGTGACTGATTCAGTTGTTAAAATATTGTTGTTAATGCGACTGATTTAGTTGTTAACGGGTATTGATTTTGTTGTTAATGTGGCTGATTTAGTTGTTAAATTTTAATGAATTTATACCAGAAAATGCCCTTGGACTTTTTTTGGGATTTTCAGAATCTTGGAGCAGCTTAGCATGTATCTCGGATTAATTTTGACACATCAATCCAAATAAAATTAAAATCAACCAGGTTACATACTAAATATGGGGAGATGGTTACGAGTATAATACTTTCGATAAATTTTAATCCATCATTATTTTATTTTTATTTTTTTTATTAAAAAAAAAAACCTCTTTTTATTTTTTGGCAACTTACATGAAGTCAACATATATTTAGATTAGAAACACAAAAGTTGGTCTAGCTAAGTAAGACTCACTAAATTCTTTTAGGTCTTGAGTTTGAATTGTAGAAGATATCCTTATAGTGGAAGGGTAGTCATAAACATCTAATCGGATAAAGACATATATTTACATTAGCGTTAATTAACAGTTTATGAGCATATGGATTGATGTCTATAGCTAAGGAAATGGTAAGGATCAAATAAAAAGGGGAAAAATTATAGGAGCCTAAGTACAAATTAGGTAAAACTATAAAGATTTTTTTGCTCAAGTTGTAAAACTATAAAGATTGAGAGATTAATTTTCTCTTATAAATGTGTTGTTATGCAATAAATTAGCATGGACTCATTTTCTTTTCTTTTTTTCGGTTGCCCATCTAGTATCCAGAGCTTCGCCCTGACTAATCTGAATCCGACCCGGGTCGCGCACCTAGCTATGGTGGGTGAGTCTTCCAGCGGGGCTTTTCTGCATAGACTCATTTTCTTTATTGGTAGTGGGAAAGCAGGAAAGTAGTGCGTGACATTGACTAATTGACTCATTTTAGGAATTGGTAGTGTGGAAGCATCCAAGAGGTCACAAAGCATTTACTTGACTTCATTTTGCCTCAAACATCACGTAATTTCCACCCTCTTTCCTCGAAGCATTTATCGGGAGTATTAACTAAACAAAATTTTACAATTTCTTTTTTAATAAGAAACAACTACTCCCCTTTAATATACATTTTAAATAATTAATTTATATATTACACTCCTAAGTCCTTCCGGCCTCGCCTTTTCAGGTGGCGAGTAGTGTGACCTTTTCCTTCTTATTAGTCAAAGACATTAGACATGTATTAAAGTTATTACGTAGCAGAGCATGTAATAATTTAGACAATATAATACTGATAAAGTAAACGAGTATCCCAAAATAATAAGTTCTCCGAAGGGTTAATTTACAGTCATCCCAAATAAAATCTCTAAAATAACTAAAAGTAACATACAATCATCCGGGTATAAGAAGGAAATGACCAGATTCATCTTTAACAATCTTCATAAGATCCTCAATCATGCTCCACAGTCTTACCTTTATCCTCCTGCTCTGTCCTAGTTACACTACCTGTATTCTTATAATAGCCTGAGATTCATAGGCAAATCCCAGAGTAATTGTTAATCTCATATCCAGAGTATATATAGAGTATGTAAGCAAACTACAAATACAAACCATGAGCATTCAATAGGTCACATACAGCGAGGCATGAAGCCTAATCCAGAATAAGCAGTTCTAATAACACATAACACGGACTGTAGGGCATATCACATATATCAAAGCCCAAGTTGCACACAGAGGGTTCTCGTACTAAAGCGCTTGGAAAATACAATAACACTGAATGCATACACAATCATGATAAAACATACATACAAAGCATATGAGATTAAGGTTACTTACATGCAAACAACTGATCAGTCGAATAACAAACTCCCGGCTACTAAATAGGAATGATAGACATAAAGTAATATAATATAAATGGTGTCATCATCAATATAATTTTTCCCTAAAATATATAACTATATAACTTGTATGAAGGGTTCTTTCACCATTTGAAACTTCATTTTTGCACAGGGTCTAGAAATTCTAGAAATTTGACACAACTTCAAAATTCATAACTAATTGTAAAAAAATCCGATTGAGTAGTTTCAAAAATCTACATGACCATTTACATGTCTATTTTTAACTAAAAATACTTTCCAAGGCCAGAGACACACAAATCATTATCATTTTATGAAAATACCCCTGCTGGTTTTTCAGCTTCTCAAGTTGTGTTTCTTTATATCTTAATCCTAATACTTCCAAAATTATACTCTATACTCTTTCTTATACAAAATTCCATTTTGAACACCTTAAAACCATCAAAATTACCAAAATAAAATCATGTTACCATGTTCTAGCTATACTAATCAAAATTTCCTTCAAAATTACAAGAGATTAAAAAGATGACTTGTTTAAAATCCTTGCTTCTTTCACCACCTTTCTTGAATTCCTTTGTAAAGATGATTAGAGCTTCAACAATATCATACAAAGATATTTACTAAGACCTTAGACATAACTACATGAATTTGAAGGAAGTAGAGTAAAATTCATAACTTCCTTACCTCACTTCAATCTTCCTTGTATTCCTTCTTCTAGCTTAATCTCTCAAGCTCACTACTCTCTTCTTTCTCTTCTAGTGTGTGTGTGGTGACTTCATGTTGCCAAACGAGGGGGTGAAGTTCTCTTTATATGGAGGTTTTGGCACCAAAATATCTCTTTGCAATTTTACCATTTTACCTTGCAATTATCTCTTTGAATTCTCTACGTTTTTTTTCATTTTTCTAAAGAAATCTGATTTTTCTTCCTCTCCTCTTTTGAACACACCATATGTCATCTTTTAGGCACAAAATATCTTTTAATTATATGCCTACGTTGTGGTTGAAATACTTTGCTTAAGGAAGAAGGTGATTAGGTGTCAATTATATGTCCAAGTGTCCTTATCCTAATCTCCTTTAAATATTATGTTAACACTTGGTAACCTTAGGTGTCCACTTCTTTAATTTCCATGATTCCATGTGTCTTTGTATTTTTCTCCCTTTATCTTCACCTAGGCGCAATTTTTGACTCTCTTGGAAGAGTCATCTTATCCCTTTAATCTTTATTAGATGAAAGTGTTCATGTGTCCCTTCTAGAATTCCAAAATGAAAACTCCATATATTCCAATAATACAGTAATTTACATGAAAATGGGGTTATTACATTATGTTAATCAAGAAAACAGTTAAAATTAATTACATGTAATATATATGTATTATTTTTCCATCTGTACCCCTTACATGTAAAGAAGATAAGTGTGAGAGAATCAATGCAATAAATACAGTCAATAATGAGCAAAGTTGGGGGAAAAAAAAACACAACACAATAAATATTTAGACAAACATAAAATAAAACTTATCGTTTGAGACATACCAATTCACAAATTTAAACCTTACAATAAGAGACGGAGGGAGTATTACTTATGGACTCTTCCCATTTATAAGAGACATTTATAAGTTGTTTTAAATATTATTTTTATTCATTTTTATTTTACCCCTATTTAATTACTTGTATAAACCATAAAATTGTATTTGATTCCCACACATTACCTCTCTTCCACTCAAATGAAAATATTTTTGACAAAAAGGTTACATTTGTCACATTGTTATTGTATTTAACTAACTCTTTAAACATGACTCAGTTAACTGTCTCTAAATTGTTTCTAATAAAAAAGACGAGAGAGCGAGTAAGAGTATTGAATAAGATATGTCATTTATATGACAAAAATATCGAGAGCTAGTAGTTGTATTTTTTTTTTTTTTTCTTTCTCTTTTTTGCCAGCAGCTGGTAATTGTCCCTACTCCCTAAGATAGACACGCCTTATTGTCACGGTGTATTTAATTTAGAATTACTGGCAAAATCTATTCGTTGGCATCTCCTTTCATTGTTGTTTCTTTTGTTTATTTCCTATACACTGCGTGGGTGAGCAACCCCACAAAGTCATTATGCAATAAACTTGACATCATGAGGTGGTACATCAAAAAGAAATAGACATTATCAAATTGATCTCTATCCTCTGAAACTATTAATATAATTAAAAAAGGCAAAACCAATAATAATAAAAATTGATTACATGGACACAGCCATCTTTCTGTATGTTGAAACTCACAACAAATAGACCAACATAGAGATAGTCTAGCAGTGTAAGGCCCGCTAAACTCCTCTGGGCCTCGAGTTGGAGTTCAAGAACAAACACTTGTGTTGAGAGAGGCAACTATGAACCCTGAACCGGATAACGGATAATAATATTTTAAAGGAAAAAAAAACCCTCCTAACAAATGGATGACAAGACACAGAATCAAAACTACATCTATATTCAATTGAAGAGACCACGTACAAAACTTGTCTTTTTGGTGCTTAACTGAAGAATTTTTTAGGCTGGCGTTGCTAAGGCTTGAGCAATCCACCATCGTTGCAAATTCAGTGGAGAAAATATTTGCCCAAACAGTCTATGCCATTAACCTTCCTCTGACATTTTTCTGAGCAACATCTCCAAACGGAAGAAACAAATATTTCAATTCACTTCTATTCATTCTCCATTTTCATCTTTCTCTTTTGCTTCCTTCGCTGGTCACGCAAACCTGAAATTACAATACTTTTATCAGATAAAACTTAATTCAAAAAAAAAAGGAAAATCCCTCAATCAAAATAAACTATACTTGTTCGGAATAGCGATTATAAAGGTTTTCAAAAGCATTCTTTCAATTGTGATTTACGATGTACTAGTACGAGGTAAGTATGCGAGAAAAGTTTTTTTTTTCATTTACATGAACATGCTTTATAATAAGCAGATCCAAACAAGCACTAAAAAGAATAACAATGGTGGCTATAAGAAAACTGAAATAATCATCAAAGGACATTACGTTTTTTCTCTTCTTTTCTCTTTCGTTTCAAATTCTCCATCCTCTTTCCTGTCATTTTCTTGACGTCCATGCGCACCTGTGAGAAGAGAGAGCAGGAAATAGAAAATATAAGCCAAGCTTCATTTTTTACTTCAGGAATTCTCGATTTCTTTCCCACAATAACAAAATCATATTTCAAATTCTTCATTCTCAAATCAAAACGATAATGGATGGGATGAAAGAAATGAAACCCCAAAAGCATAGACGTTGTGGACAGATTCTTAAATAGGATTTTACAGAATTTAAGCACATTAAACGAATCAAGAAAAAACATAGAAATTAGATACACACACTAGTAAAAGCACACCCTTGACATGCTAACGTTCCTTATACGACCCCATTTTAAAACAAAATTAATCCCATTATTTTGGTCTATTCTCAATTTTAGGGCTGATTGTATTGTCATGTAAGCGAAATACTACCTCTAGTCCTTAATGTAAGAGCTTAAGAGTTCAAAGGTACTTGTGGTGAAAGCTGATATTTTGAGAAAACCAACCTATATTTGTTACAAATAACTAATATAACTAACTTCATTAATCTACCCAAATTAGTCAACTAGCCCTTATATTAAGGACCGGATGTAGTATATCATAAAACATTAGGCTTATAGCTACATCACAATTACTCAAGTTATGCCACACCAATTCCCTGAGAAACTTAAGGGCTCACCCCCTCGCATAGCTACCTCACAATATGCTTAAACATACAAGAAATGGTGGAAGATTCTACCTCTTCACCATCATTCCGTAAAGCCTGAAGTGCTTCTACACAATCTTGACCAATCACAACCAATTTGCCCTTGCCAGTTACTCCTGCACTTCCTTGCTTTTGCTTGGCTAATTGTTGGAACTGTTCCTGCATAAGAGGAGTGACCCCCGCCTGGAAAGAGCATCTATGATTTAGAATTTAGTGGATTTGAAAGATCGATATAGCATATATATATATATATATATATATGTATATAAGCTGAAAGGAACAGACACAAAATAACATAAAATGGTCTACAGTGGAATACCCCTGCTAAGTATCTATGCGAAAACTGTTTTGATTGTAAGGGGCGTGAAAGAAGCGCATTGAGCTCCTGCAATGGTTCATTTAGGCCAGAATTAGGGGTCAGAGGAAATTTCACCTGAGGGGAAACATAGTGGGGAAAGAAAGTAGCCGTGACATATCAGTTCAAGATGGAAAATAGTTGAGAATCAGACCTGCTGTAACTTCTTCAACTGAGCAGAGCTGGCTTTCATTTGCTTAAATTTCTTCACTCTTTCCTCCTCACTGTCATAATTTTCCGTAACTAACTCCACTGATTCAGCATTCCGCTCAAACCAGCTTTTCTGAGCTTTCTCCTAAAATATAGAGGGAAAAAAGAGCATTGGCACATAAAAAATTACATATCAAGCAAGAGGGGAAAAAAGGTTGAAGGCTTAAAGCAAAATGTGAAGAGAAAATTATCCACTCATTGTACAGTATCCAAAATTATACCTACGTTAGTACGGGGATTTAAAAATATAAGATATGGATTTGGCAAGGTATCATACATTAAAATTCTGCAGCCCGTAATAAAACATTAATGTATAAAATTATTTGTTCATTTTGAAGTGGAAAGAATAGTAAATGATCACAACCATCACATGTACCCCCATATGGGTGAAAAGTGAATAATACTTCAAAAGTCAGGCATTAGTGCTCCTCTGGAGTCAACTCAAGTGAATCTATTTACCTGTGAATCCTTTCGTGTTATTTTGTCTATTTGACGGGCAATAGACAATCGCTTTAGAACTTCTGGCATGTATGAATTCTCTACAGGAAATCGCTGAAAAGTGTCCTATATATGTCAAACAAGAAGTACGAATGTAAGTTATTCATCAAGTCCAGATCAAGCAAAAAGCAAATAGAATATCCAGAACTTCGTTTCAACAGCTCACTTTGCAGTAAATCCATTAATTCTTTTTTTACCTAATACATGCATCAACTAACTCATATGAACCTAGTAATACAACACTACTATCAAAACATCAGCAGAGAGTTTCAGCTACTATTTCTTCGACTAAGATTCTCAAATTTAAAGGATTAGAACAGTACAACTTAGTTTTTCTGGGGGTTTAAAAAAAAAAAAAAAAAAAAAAAAACCTTGGAGAAGGACTTGCACAATGAAGCAAACTTTGTTGTATCTTTTGGTGAGATCAAAGCAATGCTGCACCCTTCGGCAGAAGCCCTAGCTGTTCTTCCACTTCTATGAACATAAACCTAAAAATAAGAAATAACTTTTAGATGCTAAAACAATCATATAATATACATATAATTCTAGAAGAGTTTTTACAATCGACATATAATTTATGGAATGTTTTCAGTTTTAGGGCTGCGTATAATGCTTCTTTTATTCAATCGATTTCAATTTATTTTTATTTTCAGCTCTTTCCTTGAAATTCATGCAATGCACATATATGTAAATATCAAAGAAGCCTGATATCAACTTACATCTGCTGAATGTGGAAGCTGATAGTGGACAACTGCCCTAACACCAGGAATATCAAGACCCCTTGCTGCAACATCAGTAGCAAAAAGTATGCCATTTCCATCGTCACGAAAGCGATCAATAGCCTGCATTAAATAAGAAAAGAATTTATAATTCATGTGCATATCATGATAAGGTAAACGAATATCAATGTTCAAGAGGTCTGAACTGGAAGGGGACATATGCTAAAGATAATATTGAACACAAAGAAGGAATCCCATGGCTATGATATTAGTGGCATCGTGATATGAGAATGGTCATTCTTTCTCATGTTTTAAGGCTTACCACAAAAACCCATGAACACGACTAGTCAATACAGGGAGGAAAGTGTGGTAGAATATGAAACACACAAAACTTTAAAAAGAATGCACATCCATGTTGAGTATGTATTGTACCATTATATAAAACACGATAAATAACTACTCATTCAAATGAATCCGATATAAAATGCGGTGAATATCTGAAGAATCATCCTCTTGTTCAAGGCTATTGAACTGACTAGGAGAATATTGGAGCAGGATTATATGTTTGAAATTTGATTCATATTAGTATGTGTCACAGCAGAGACAATATCAAATTGTTCATTAATTGTTTACCAAGATGGTATATTTAGTGCCTGTTTGGGAACACCTAAAAAATGCACTTTTATGATTTACAAGACAAAACTCCACATATTCACCTCGCACGACAATAAGTTCCTTAAAATAAAGCTAAACCAAACGCCCCCCCTAATTATATAAGTTTAATTAAGAGTTGGGTCTTACGTAACAACCTGAAATTTATCAACTCCTTACAAAACAATCAGAGAAATGCATCACAATCTTTTGTTATCAAACCTTGTTTTCTATGCATTCTATGTAAATCATCTGAGCCTTCCATGCTCTAAACTGTTGGGTCTAATTTTCATGCTACACCATTGGTTCTGTCAAATGCCCTGTTAGCTAACCATCTATCACCTCAACTGCATGACTATGGGTGTTGTTATTGATGTACAGAGGGGAACCCGATAACCAAATAAAACTCCTATGTCTAGATGTAAATGCTACCTCATTCTAAATCATAAATTTCTTCCTGGTTTCCAAATACCAATTTCTCCCCATATATTCCCTTCTCTCCAGCATGGCCAACCAACTGGAATGCGTAAGTTTTAAGTAACCTTTTTGAGATTATGTTCCTGTTTTGGGGCAGAGTAGTAAGACACCATGTGCTTAAATAGGATATAACATAGAATGACTTTCTTGAAGGAAGCAAATTCACTGTTCCAACAAAAAATTAGAACAAACTTTTCAGCGTTTTGAATTTACTGCTGATGTTAATTCAAGGGCAATACTAAACCCTCATAAATACTGTAGTTTTGCAGCCTCACTGTCTTTAATTTGTTCTACACTAGCCTGATTCGTTGACAGCTAATGGGATATCATAGCACCAGATGTAGCACCATAAAACTCTGCATCTGAAAGAGGAGATCCAAGACGTAACGAGGGATATCCAAACAGCAAAAGATGATCATATAACAGGAAGTGCAGTTTGACTCTGTCTATGCCTTCTCTATTGTCTTATTTTTTAAGTCTGTTCAGTTACATGTTAAAGCTACAAAATGCCCTTTTCACTAAAATGCTTTGGGTCATATGTATTCATGATGAATTTCTCTTAAGAATGTTAAAGGTAATTTTGATGGTATAATACTCCTTTTTGACGTTTATGCATGTATATACCTTTTCTTTTGGCAACAGACAATTATAAACCACTTCTATAACCTTCCCCCATAGGGAAGGGAACTCACACACCACATACCCACATTGGGGTAAAACCTTAAACTTTCCTCTTTAGCAGGGGTGCTTTGTGCCATTGATTGATCCCAAATAACACTTCAATCTTTATAACCTCGATTACTAAGGTCTAATCTTCAAGTGGATCCACATTAGAGGACGCCTTTAATAATTATTGCATCAATCAACAGAGTCATACATATTTTTTATACTGCTAAAATATGCAATTGTAGAGTAATAGGGTCAGACTAAAAGAAAATTATATATTTTAGTCATTCAGATGATTTAGCACAACAAAACTTGCAATAAACCATGAATGGAGAAAAAAAGAAAGGGGAAAAAAAACCTTGAAACGTGCTCGCTGCTGCATTTGAGCATGAAGAGTCCAAGCATTAATGCCAAGAATGCGCAGTAGAGAAGAGATATGGCGCAAAGCTGCGATTGATGTACAGAATACTATTGTTCGGCCTTGTCTATGGACAGTCAAAATATAGTACAGATAAGCATCTTTGTCTTCTTCCTTGCATCTGTGTTCCGTGACAAATAATTGATGTCATAAAAAGTCATCAATCATCAATATTTGCAATTTCAGAAACTTAAATTCTATATTTAGGCATAAGATTACTTACTCAATAAATGATTCTTCTAGCTTGGCTGCCAATATTGTTGGATTAGTGAGATCAATCACTGCTGCATTGGGTCTCATTCCTGCACGTTCAGACAGGGCTTCAATGGAATTGAATCCATCTAACACTGATTGACTTTGTTTTGTTGAAGCACGCTTTAGCTTCTTGCGAAAATCCGCAGAGAGTGCAACAGTTGCCGAAAAGACTAGAGTTTGTCTTTTCTTCCTTTGGTAGCTTGAAATTGTAATGCAATTTTGTGCAGATTGAGGATCATCCGCACCAGACGTGTTGGGCATGGGAAGCATGTCAATTATTGACTGCAACTCTTTAAAATGTCCACTTTGTACCATTCGATCAGCCTCGTCAAGCACAAAGAATGACAAGGAATGTAACTGCAAAAACAATCACGAAAGTTAAAAACTAATTTTCAATTTAACAATATCGCAAGGACTTGAGCACCAGAATTTTTAGGATGGCATGGGATAGCAAAGAAGAGACTCCTAGTCCAGGAGCCATCCTTGCCACTTGAAACCTAAATTTTTTTTATTCATCAACATTTTGGGGTTTGAAAGAATGAAGCACTCGCTGCAATAACATTCTAATCATAAAGGTAATAATAGAAAAAGGCATCTTGAGATATCTTTGCAGCCAAATATGATCACATGATTTACTAGTGCCCTACACAATTATTAAGTTCAAATTGTAGATGATGCAAGTGCCATATGGTCTATGGGCAATTGTTCAACTTCAAACTGTCAGGCGTTAAACAAGTGATATGTTAGTCAAAGGATGTCCACATTTTTTTATATATTCTCGTGTTAATTAATCCTGCAGAAGTACAGTCATACATAACCATGTCTCAATATTGAAAGGCCAAGCACAAATTAAAGTTAGACCCTATCAAGCATAGTGAATACAACTAATATGATATGCCTCTTATAGTGGAATGTGCTGAAAGAGCACACTTAATAGTAGCTCATGTATAGCATGGTATGGTAGGATTAAAAATGCCATCAGCCTATGAATATGCTTTTTCTATTGTGCTCTTCACTTTTAATTGTTTCATATTTACATAAAGAGAGTTTCATAGTGAACAATTCAACCTTCTTTCGCACTTTAGGTCCACCTAGGAGGTTATCTAACTAGTTGTTATTCCTTGAAACATTTACTAAATCTCCATAACTAAAAGTTCCATTATGCTGAAACTTCATGGTACAGTCTTATCAATCACCTCGACAAGATGCTTTTCTCCAGCTGACATAAGTTCCCATAACCTCCCTGGAGTCCCAACAATAATCTCCGGCCTCGCTTTTAAGAGTCTCTCCTGTTTTTCTGCCAAAATGCCCCCAACTATAGGAGTCACCCTAACATTGATATATTTGGCTACTGCTTTCAGATGATCAGTGACCTGAAAACAAAAGTATATATCAAATAATGAAATTGACAAATAACATATCATTAGGAATAATTATTTCTATTGGGTCACCTGGAAGCATGCCAAACTATAAGAATCTGATTAAGAACTCACTTATCTGAGGGGAATATATGATTTAGTAAATATTTTTGCAATATATATTACATTAATATATGAAATGATTTTAAATAGTATATTAAGAGAACTATCATTTAATAAAATTCAAAATAGACAATTAAGAAAAAAATATTACGTGTCATTTAATTGCCATTTCTAGAGCAATATGATTTCATGACATAAGTAAAAGTGATATGTGGAAGTTGTGTACCAGGTAAGGTTCTGCGCCTAGTGGTTCAAAAATATTCCATCATTATGTGTTTTTGTAAAAACATTAAAAAAAATAAATAAAAAGCACTAGAAGAATATACACAAGGAAATATTTTGGAATTAAGCTAGAATATAAACTTCTCCTCAGGAATTATATATATGAAGAAAAATTATTTGAGGAAGAAAAAAGGGCGAAGATGCAAACTGAGCAATAAACAATATCGTTATGTGCATCCATAAGAACTATCTATTTTTCGGTTCACAAAGTAGCAATTATCAATTGTTTTGGTAGCAATTTTAACAACGACGTTACCCAATTGTTACTTATGGATGCACATAGCGATATTGTTTATTGCTAATTGGGTAATGTCGTTGTTAAAATTGCTACCAAAACAATTGATAATTGCTACTTTGTGAAACGAAAAATAGATAGTTCTTATGGATGCACATAGCGATATTGTTTATTGCTAAATCTGCACTTTCGCCCAAGAAAAAATATCCTCCAAAACCAAAAGACCACAAATGTAGGACAACCCAATAGAAAATAAGAAACTTTGTTTCTGTACTTTCTTTAAGGAAAAAAAAAGAGTTTAGATGAGTGAACTGAGCGTTGGAGGCTTATTATCAGGGACAAAACAAGCCTCACAGCTTAAAGAATATTTACAAAGATACTAAAACTTGAATATGCAGCCAAACTGCCTAATCTCTATACATATCTGAGAGAGACACTCCCTTGAAAAAGAAAAACCTAAAATCAAATAAAAGCCACAGACATTGTCCTAGTCCATACACCACTTGGAGACCAGAGACAACCTTGACAATACAAACATTTTGCTTTAACAAGTATCCCAAAACAAAGCAAGATGGAGTAGAGCGATTTGTCAAATTTTGGTTTGCCAAGAAACCACATTTCAATGCCAGATTTTGTACAAGACCAAATTTGAATTTGAATAGAACTTGAAAACACTTCCCAAATTTGTCATTTGCCGATACCAAATTTCAAGCAGTATTCTTTCTTGAATGTCATTAAATATGAGGTTTCTATTCCTTATTATTTTGTCAGCTAATTTTTTTTGTCAGCCACCATAAAATCACAGGAAACCCATTATTAGCCCCATAACACAATAGTTACTAGAACTAAGCAAGGTCCCCCTTCATCAATTTGTGTAGAACTTAACATTCAGATGCTAAATACATAACTGAACAAAACTTGATAAATACCTGCAGCGCAAGTTCCCTAGTTGGAGCAATTATGAGAGCCCTTAGAACGCCAGAAGTAGCATATTTGTCAGGTTCTTCACCCCTTTGTTCAACCATCTTTGCAGCCTTCTCTCTCTCCTCTAAAAGGCGTTGCAAAATGGGCAAACCAAAGGCAAGAGTTTTCCCAGATCCAGTCTCAGAAGCCCCAACAACATCCTGCCAAAGTGAACAAACAATAAGTATCATCAACACAAATCATTTGAATCAAGATCACTTGGTTCCCAGAAGCGAAGCCTTGACTGACCTTCCCTTGATGAGCAGCAGCTGGAATACAAGCTTTCTGTATTGGCGTGGGTTCCTTGAACCCAAGCTTGTAAATTGCTTTCATGAGCAGAGGATGAAGTCTCAACTCATTCCATGCATAAAATTCCATTTCATCAATGTCCTCTTCATCATAATCATCTTTCACGTTAATAACTTGATCTGGAAGCACAAGCAGTGGTTAGTGAAACAGCTTACTCTTGCCCAAGTACTAATCTATGAGCAGACAACAAGGAACAAAACTGTAAATATCAGTTGTAACAGTTTAAGAAATAACAGGGGAAAAAGATAAAATAATCAAGTGTAAACCGAATAAACAAAAGTTAAGCTTGAATAGGGTTGGCAGAGGGGATGATAAGGTACCGACACAAAGGTAAAATTCATGGTATAAGAAAATATTAAGGAACTAGAAAGGGCTCCTACTGTATGTATGCTATGCTGAAAATATTGATAAAACACAGAAAACAGAAGATAAATACCAAGACTGATACTTAATCCTCAAGTAATGATAACGGGATAGCTGCGCTTGAGGATAACAATATGTTTATCCATTAAAAAATCATCTTACAAAACTAAATAAACTTTCTATGAAACTTCGATAGGTTTCCAACAGGACAATAATGGAAGTTGGAAACAGACCGCCTAGTAACCAAAGCAAACACGCCCTTGAGTTGTCAAATCAATCTCAAAATGCTCAAACACACACACTAACACACGCAAGTACAAATGCATGAACACATATAAGCATAATTTTGGATTAAATTTGGGCATGATCAAGCACATACCAGCAGCTTCCTCCCCCTCCTCCTTCTTATTCTTCTTTTTCTTCTTCTTTTCCTTCTTTATAGTCATCACACTCTCATCCTTATTTTCTTCAAAATTCAACCCAACCTCGTCATTACAGGCACCCTCTACTTCACTTAGCTTCTGTTTCTTCAAATCTGCTTTATTTTTAGACTTCTTCTTCCTCTTGTCTTCTTTGGGATCAGGAATTTCTAAACCATACTCAGCTTCATCAATCTCTTCCAGTGAAAGGAAACCTGTACGGGCAATTTTCCCAGGGGAAAAAATTTGAAGTTTAGGAACAAAATTCTCCCTTTCGCATAGAAGGCTATAGTGCACTCATAGACTGCAGATTATAATTAGCAGCACAAGAAAGTTCGCAAACCTTCTCTAGTTTATGTCTAAACTCTAGTAAAGCACAAAGCTTCTCCAAATTACTTTCAGCTACTACCAAACCATAGTTTTAGAAAATTCTTCCAACAAAAACATCACGCCCCAAAATTTACCTATCCATAAGCAAAACAAAACTACAGAAAATGTTAAAAATAAATTCAAACCTCCTTCAAGTTCATTTGAGCCTACAACCAAAGAAAAAGGATCATCATTTTCAGAAAGAGAGGGGTTCCACGACAATGAGTTCAGGCGTTCAAGCTCTGGGTCATCCCGGCTTCTTTTTCTCTTGGCCTTTCTCTTTTGTTGAGAAGAGGTCTCTGGTGGATTGAACTCCATGTAAAAAATACAAAGGGTTGCAGAAACACACCGACGGCCAACCAAATAAAATAGAGATATGGTAGTGCTCAACTTAGCTTGATTTCTTCCCCAAATTTGAATCAGCCTAAGCAAAAATACCACCATATATTAATAACCTCTCAAAACGAAAAGGAAGAGAAAAAGCAGACAAATGCACAGAAGCCAACCCACCTGTCAAGCTAATCCCTCCCTGCTTCCTTAGCTC
This sequence comes from Acacia acuminata, assembly GCA_019022655.1. NCBI lineage: Eukaryota > Viridiplantae > Streptophyta > Magnoliopsida > Fabales > Fabaceae > Acacia > Acacia acuminata. The sequence goes on along the minus strand of JAFJYI010000028.1, from coordinate 1,447,663 downwards.
GATATAACTGTTCGGCGGCGGCGGTTCTACAACTAACACTGCGATGAGTGGCAAACGGCGGCGTTTGAGACGGAAGGAAAACTAAAACAAACGCCAAACGCACGAGCAATAACTACGACTAACGTTCAGTGAATATGTTCGGCTCATGAGTACTTTCTCATGCAAATTTTCCAGTTTTCTACCGCCAGTTCTGGTCGAAGTCGAAGAAGGTTGTTTCCCGGTTGAAGTGGCCGGTTTCACTTGGGCCTGACCGCCCGGTTCCCAGTTCGGGGAAATTCCCAGCTGCAAGCCTGGCTCCAAATTCGAAACCCAATCAATGGCCCAGTAACGTCCCACTAATTAAAAAAAAAAAAAAAAAAAAACAAAAAAGAGTAAAATACTCTACCTACAATCTTAATCATAATCTCTGTGCACATGTATAAGTTGGAAAATACACTGGTTCACTGAACTAAGTTAATATTAAAACATACACATGATTTTTCAAAATACATAAAGCAGTATAGAAGAAAGTACGGTTTAGAAAACACTTTATAGTTCAAACCAAGCATATAGAATAAATTAACCCTGGTTACCTCAACTCTAAGTTTAACCTTAACTTGAGGAGCAAAGCACGATCAATCACCAATCACAAGAAAGCTTTACATTATTAATGTAGATACCAATCAACCCAAACAACAACAAAAAAAATAATTTATATAATTCAACTTTCAAAAAACCCAATTTCCTGTACAACCATTATCATCAACATCGGAAAGATGATGCATATGCAAAAAAAAAAAATAATAATAATAATGTTTGGTTGGATTACGTAAAAAATGAGAATATATAGGAATAATATAGCAAGAGACAAAATTACTCATATTTATACATATATGTATAATATAAACGTTGGGTTCAAAGTAATTTTTTCCCCCAATTTGTGTAGTGTATGTGTTGGGTTCATAATAATTTTTTAATATATAATGGTGGAAATATTATTTAATGGGATATTTTAATATTTTTAATGTTTGAATATTATTTTTAAACCATACTCAGCTTCATCAATCTCTTCCAGTGAAAGGAAACCTGTACGGGCAATTTTCCCAGGGGAAAAAATTTGAAGTTTAGGAACAAAATTCTCCCTTTCGCATATAAGGCTATAGTGCACTCATAGACTGCAGATTATAATTAGCAGCACAAGAAAGTTCGCAAACCTTCTCTAGTTTATGTCTAAACTCTAGTAAAGCACAAAGCTTCTCCAAATTACTTTCAGCTACTACCAAACCATAGTTTTAGAAAATTCTTCCAACAAAAACATCACGCCCCAAAATTTACCTATCCATAAGCAAAACAAAACTACAGAAAATGTTAAAAATAAATTCAAACCTCCTTCAAGTTCATTTGAGCCTACAACCAAAGAAAAAGGATCATCATTTTCAGAAAGAGAGGGGTTCCACAACAATGAGTTCAGGCGTTCAAGCTCTGGGTCATCCCGGCTTCTTTTTCTCTTGGCCTTTCTCTTTTGTTGAGAAGAGGTCTCTGGTGGATTGAACTCCATGGAAAAAATACAAAGGGTTGCAGAAACACACCGACGGCCAACCAAATAAAATAGAGATATGCTAGTGCTCAACTTAGCTTGATTTCTTCCCCAAATTTGAATCAGCCTAAGCAAAAATACCACCAGATATTAATAACCTCTCAAAACGAAAAGGAAGAGAAAGAGGAGACAAATGCACAGAAACCAACCTACCTGTCAAGCTAATCCCTCCCTGCTTCCTTAGCTCGATATAACTGTTCGGCGGCGGCGGTTCTACAACTAACACTGTGAAGAGTGGCAAACGGCGGTGTTTGAGACGGAAGGAAAACTAAAAGAAACGTTAAACGCACAAGCAACAACTACGACTAACGTTCAGTGAATATGTTCGGCTCATGAGTACTTTCTCATGCAATTTTCCAGTTTTCTACCGCCAGTTCTGGTCGAAGTCGAAGAAGGTCGTTTCCCGGTTGAGGTGGCCGGTTTCACTTGGGCCTGACCGCCCGGTTCCCAGTTCGGGGAAATTCGCGGCTGCAAGCCTGGCTCCAAATTTGAAACCCAATCAATGGCCCAGTAACGTCCCACTAATTTTAAAAAAAAAAAAGAGTAAAATACTCTACCTACTCAATTACACAGACCTTCTATATATTTCGAAAACATGCACTTTTTTTTTTTTTTCATTCCCATCCAAATCTAGAGCTTCGCCCCCGACTAATCTGAATCCTACCCAGGTCACTTAGCTATGGTGGGTGAGTCTCACGCTTTTCTCGCATTCACAAAGCTTGAACTCGAGACATCTTACTTAAGCGAAAACATGCACTTTAATCAAAACCATTAACACTTTAAAAGAATATTTTAAAAATATTCTACAAGTATTTTTTAAAATTAAAAATCATATTAAAATAGATGTTATTTACTAATTTCCCTCTCATTATAACAAATCCCTAATTTATCTTTTAACTTTAATAGTAGTATTTGTTAATAATCTATTTAATATGTAAGAAAAATTTTAATAATTTTTTTATATGAAAAATATTAACAAATTTATCTAAAATTTGATTTTTTTTTTTAAGTTTAATAGAATGTATTAAAAAATTTTGAATTATAATATATTAATATAAGAATATTAAAATTATATCATTTTATAATTTTATAACTTAATTGAAAGTGTGTGTCTATGTCTATACATGATAGCAAAATATTTAGCCAACATATGTATTTAACGTATTTCACAAAAATTATTTTTTTAATAAATAAACGTGATTAAACACTTAAACTTATTGAAAAGTAAAAATTTATAATGATAGAATTAAAGAATTTTCTAATATGGTGATCCGTACGACAAATTTTTTAAAACATTTTTCAATTGTGGATCAAGATATTTGATTAAATGATTAATTTTTTAGCAAAGATTACAAGATTATTAATTACTATTTTTTTATGGAGGAATATTTTGATCAAAATAATAAGTCAATGTTATGATTTAACGGTTAGCTAACGACTAGGTTGATGGAAGCTGAATATCAAAATTAAAAGGGTAGTTTATTCAACATATATTTTGATTTTAAAAGAAGCCTACATAGATTTCAACATAGAAAACATGTCTCTATAATTTAGAGTAAATGGAGAAAATATTGATGTATTTTTCTCTAAGAAAAATAAAATAGCTCCAAACTTAAATAAAGGCCAACTACATAAAGCCGTAGAGGTGTTCACGAGACAAGAACGGGATAGGGCTCTTCCACATCCCATCCCACAAAAGGATATAGGATAACAAAATTTTCCTGTGTTTTGTTCTGATCCTGTTGAGATCGGAATATCACGAAAATATCATTTCTCACAAACAATAATTATCCATAATAATTTTACAAAATCTGATTAACAAGTGAAAACCGTTTCTTCTAAGAAAAAAACATTGGGGTTCGAGGAACAAAACTCACCCACAAACCCAGGTTACTACGTAGAATCCACTATTATGGGCATAAATAACAAATAAGAGAAATCATCGCCCATGAGTTTTACAACATTGAACCTCACAATAAAGGGTCTACACAAAACAATTTCTAACATAAGATATGATTATAGATCCATACAAAATAAGGTTGTAGGCCCAACAATGTTTAAACAATTATCCAAAGCAATAAATATACTATTAGAAATCAAAACAACATCAATGCAAAAAGAGGCCTATAAAGCTCATGACGCCTATGCCTCTAACCATTTCCCTTGGCTTTGTAGAAGAATTAGATGTCTTACCCGAAAAATATTAACAACGACGGGGTGAGATATAAAGTCCCAAAGAACAAAATCAATTTATAAAATATACAAGAAAAGATTGCAATACGAGAGAAACAATTTAACTAACATAATAATAATATTTTCAAAACTTAAATATTATATAATAATTTCAATGATTAGAACCATCCACACTCATCTATCTTGCTCCTCCTTATATCTTCTTGACATAGTACATCTTATCAGTGCTAGTATACCCAGCCAAATGTTAGTTAGTCACTTTAAGAATACTACCCCTCACATGCCATGACCAGTATCCTATAACAGGGAGGTGTTTGCCCAAAACACTCAATGCAAAATCTGAGTCAGGAATAAAAGAGCTGATGGGTACAATTTCATCATATATCTTCCACACAACCCAATATATCTCATAACCAAAAAAAAAAAAAACAATATATTGATATAGTTTTTGAAAACGTTTTATAAGATTATCGTTCCATATACAACATTCCAGCACAACAATAACAATCTTAGTCATAATCTCTATACATATGTATAAGTTGGAAAATACACTGGTTCATTGAATGAAGTTAATATTAAAACATACACATAATTTTTCAAAATACATACAAGTAGTATAGATGAAAGTACGGTTTAGAAAACACTTTACAGCCCGAACCAAGTGTATAGAATAAATTAACTCCGGTTACCTCAACTCCAAGTTTAACCTTAACTTGAGGAGCAAAACACGATCAATCACCGGTCACAAAAAAGCTTTACATTATCAATGTAGATACCAATCTACCCAACAACAATAAAAAATAATAATTTATATAATTCAACTTTCAAAAACCCAATTTCATGTACAATCGTTATCATCAACATCCTAATTTCCTCAACAATCCTTAACATCAACAATCCAAGGTCATAAGTCACTTCTCTTAAGCCCAAATCACTCATTAAAACCTTTGAGGAAAGATGATGCATATGCCCAAAAAAAATGGTTGGATTACATAAAAAATGAGAATATGTAGGAATAATATAGCAAGAGACAAAATTACTCATATTTATACATATATGTATAATATAAACGTTGGGTTCAAGTATTTTTTCCCCCAATTTGTGTAGTGTATGTGTTGGGTTCATAATAACTTTTTAATGTATAATGGTGGAAATATTATTTAATGGGATATTTTAATATTTTTAATGTTTGAATATGATTTTTAAATTTTTTTAGTGGAGAGTTTTTTTTATTTATTTTTTATATAATTAATTATTTTTTAAAATATTTAATGGTGGTAATTATTTAATTTTCAATAGCATTTATGGGTGGGCACTTAGCCAAATTAAAAAATTATGATTGCAATAGTGTTCTTTTAACTTGATGCATCATCATTTGTCCGTCTTAGCAATATAATCCTGATTACATCAAATTATATAATTAAGATTATAAAATGTAATCATTTTTACATTACATAAGACCAACCAAATGTTGTAATTGGTTTGTAACATCATAATTACATGTATTCATCATCCATGGAATAGAACCAAACAAGATATTATAGTATTTTGTAGATAATTATGTAAATAGGTATGCAAGAGGGACCGAGAGAAAGTGGAATGAACAAAGGCAGCGGCACCGTGCTAGTGACTATGAGGGTTTTCTTAAATATTTATAGGATTTTGTATTAAAGATATAACCAATATATAATAATATTTTTTTATATGACTAAAATTTGTCTGAAAAAGATTATGAGGATTATATAATCCTCATAGTCATATTTTTTATATGACTATGAGGATTACATATATATTATATTTAACTAACATCTATCTATAAAAGATATAAGTTATATCTTTAATAAAAATATTACACACACACACACACTAATAGTAAAATAATTTCAGGATGAGACAAAAAGCCAGACGAGACAAAGCCCATCCTTTGTCTCGTCTTGTCTTAATGATGATTTTGTCCTATTCTACTTTTGTCTCATCCCGAATTTTTCTGTATGAGTTGGATTGTCTTGTCCCAAAATAACCGGAATTGGAACGGAACGGCCAGGATGGGATAGAAGTTAACGCCAGTTAGTTGTCTCAGATTAGTACCTAGTCATATGAGATTAACAAATATTTAAGTAGGAACTGAATAAACATTTAAGGTATACTACAAGACTTCTATTGCATTCAAGAACATACATAATTCTTATTGTAAATTTTTCCAAATTAATTTTCAAATAGAAAATTCTCCATCCACCATGCATCATATACATAAAAATTAGCAGATAGAGAAGATCTAGAACATGCTGTAATACCACATGTAAGACATGTCTTAAATTCACATGAGCATATAGAAAATCCTACAGCTCGATCCAGAGCCACCGCGAGACTTTAAATACAAATACATCTCGCCATGCTTAGATGATCTGTAATCAACCGTAGTCACAATCTGACATCGGCATAGAAAACAAAGAATTTGCTAGTACTCCATCCAGTCCTAATTATAGGACATATTTAACTGATTTTGGAGAGATTAAAAATAGAAATTAAATTAGTTAATTTTACTCATTTTTTTAAAATACCCTTATATAAACTTGGCACTTCAATTACCTTGTTGATTTCATATAACCCCTCATTCATATCAATAGGGGTATTTTAGGAAGAAACTAATAAAAATTAGAATGTTATCCTATAATTAGGACCAAAACAAACTCCCAAATGTTATCCTATAATTAGGACCGGATGGAGTATATCTCTTATAACTGGGGGCTTGCGTACATATTGATGGCAACAAGTAAAAACCGTCACCAAATGATCTCAATAAAATGATTTCAAGTTATTAAATGATCTCAATAACATCCTAGCTGGACAGGCCTTACAAACTATAATTTTGAATTTCATCGCTTGAAAATGCCTCATCTAGATTACTAAATGTGATCCATCTTGCAAATGAGATATTTGATCCTTTAATCTCTCTAAATGCATGCAACTCATTTAAAAGATTTATACTTTATGAGTTCTATAACCAATTGACTTTTATGGTCATATAACATCCTTAAGGGTTTAAATTAACTTAATAATTTAAAACACAATGATAGAAAAGTTAGATTGAGTAAAAGTCAGATTGTGAAAAATGATCTATATTTGGATTGATGGTAGCATAAGTAGCTTTTGTAATTTAAACTTAAAGTTAATCTGAAATATTTTTGAGGGTACTAAAAATATACTTCGTATCAATCTTGAAACGATCTAAAAAAATACTTTGTGATCTTGAAAAATTATTTTAGGATCTTGAAAAAATTATGTTTAGTACCCGACCCGATACCCTAAAATATTTTTTTGGGTACCGAATGGTACTAAAAATATACTTCGGATAATCGATGGTACTAAAAAAAACCTCATGATCTTGAAAAAATTATTTTTAGTACCAAATCAATACTTTTTTTTAGGTCTTGAATGGTATTAAAAATATACTTCGGATACTTGAACGATAATAAAAAAATACCTCATGATCTTAAAAAATTATTTTAAGATCTTAAAAAGGAGCTCAAAAGCTCCCTAAAATAACTTTTTTAAATCATAACTTTTAGTCCACAAGTCCGATTGAAACAACTTCTCAATCAAACATTTAAAAAAAAAAATCTCATAAGTCTAATGCACTGATTGGAGGCACCCAATCAGTGTACCAAACATGATCAATGACTGCTCAGCAACCTTGCACTTTTCCATGATGCGACTTGCTTAGTAAGTGTAAATATGTATAATAATGTTAACCATTTTATAGTCAAACTTATAGTACTAATTAAACTTAGCAAAGCCAATCATTCAACAAAAAACATCTTCGTATATGTAAGGCATGAAACCAAATGAACATTATTAAATATATTTCATGACTTGCAGCTTTTCAATTATTGTTCAAGTAATAAACTAATACTAGTATGCTAGAGAATCCTCCTAAAATGCCTTTCCAGTGATATTGCATATTTGTGCACACATTTAAGCTAGCTAGCATATGCCTTAGTAATTAAATTATAAGAAATACTCGTCTTCTACTCATCATCAACTTTTGGGAGCATTTAGGAAGAAAATTATAAATTAAGGAGATAAAATAATTAGAAGTCTTACATTTAGTAAAATAGACCACATACTATTATTAGATACATTTAGGATCCAAGAGTATTATAAATGAGGGGAAAAAAAGGCTCAAAGAAATCTCTCTCACACATACACATATATATATTTTATGTATTATAACACACTTCAATAGAAGGGGGAAAGTTTTGAAGTCTTCAAGCAAGGACATGATGAAGCGTGCAGGCATATATAATATTGCATGCTTCCACATAGTTACAGTCAGAACGAAAAACAATCTGATGAACCCAAAAAAAAAAAAAAAAATTCAAGAGGGAAAACAAAAATCAAAGAAGTTTTGAAATGATTCGTTAATAATAACAACTAATTAATAATTACAATTATAAATTATTGGTAAAGCAATCGATGTGGCCACTATACATTGGTTCCAGGGTCAGGTCAAGATCGTTCCTTCCCATCACTGCTGTTTCTCCTTCAACGTAATTACCACTGCATTTACATAAATCATAGTTACCAAACGTAAATTATTTTTAAAATTAGGGTAAATTATGCAAAATCCTCCTAAACTTGATGTCATAAATAAATAACCTTCACCATCTTTAAAACTTTACAATAAACCCCCATAAATTTTCAAGTCTATGCAGATAACCCCTACACTATCAATTTTATATATATATATACCCCTTAAACTTTTATTTTACAAACATATATAATCCCCTCAAACTTTGAATTATAGGTAGATAAATCCCTTAAATTTTAAGTCATTTGCAAATAAATAATGAACAAAATAACTAATAAAACACGAGAGCTATTGGTATAAATATATATGGAGGTTTATTGTATAATTTCAAAGATTAATTAAGGAGGTTATTTACATATGATATAAGGTTCATGGGATTTTGTATAATTTACCTTTATCAATATGTTTGATGTACTTCTTACATGGAAATTTCATTTTATATTGCAATCATTTCTGCTATTTCAATGTAAATTATTTTTCATGAGTTTTAGTTATAAATTTAGTATTTTGTTTCACACTAAAATTCATTCAAGATAAAAGAGATCGAATTTTAGTTAATTTTTTCATTAAAATATATAAAACTTTCAAATTAAGTCTTATTAACCTATGTGAAATATGCATATGTTTATGCTAGCACTCTCCAAAGTCCAAACAATAATAATTAAATAGCTCCACAAAGGAGGAAATCCATATTGCATAATTTTGATAAATTGTGCCGAAGAATTTCTTAAACAAAAAATCTATAGTGAGTTTCATTCATTGGAGTAAATTAAATGTGTCATGAATCTATAGGAAGTTCCATTACTGCTTATAAGCTGTTTATAATTCATCTTATAGATTAACAATACAAGTGCATGAAAAGGAAAAAAGAAAAAAGGCCAGTATCCAACGCTCTCAAGTAGTTTTCTAAGAACCCTCATATGTTAAGCTAATTTTTGTTGCATTTAGTATTCTAAAATATTTTTCAGTGACACCCTATATCCTAAACTAATTTTTGGTAAAATATTTTTTCTTTACTGTTCAATATCCTAAGCTTAGGGTGATCATTACTACTGAAAAAAAAAAATACTCTAAGAGTAAAATTGTACCAAAAATTACTTTAGAATATCTGGTATTACTAAAAAAAATACTTTATGATACTGCTTAATTACACCAAAAATTAGTCTACGAGATTGAGTTATGTTACAACAATACTTTTAAGTTTGTGAATGCAATTTAACCAAAATCAAAGTATTCATTTAACAAGAATCCAAATAGTTTGAGTAATCATAGAAATACACACTTAAATATAAATGTTAAAAATAAATTTCTGTAAGATGACTCGTATACTTATACATACATACATGCATAGATATATATATACACGAACATAGATATATATATATATATAGAGAGAGAGAGAGAGAGTACCCGGTGATTAAAGTGGGAAGAGGATGAGGGAATAAGAAAGAAGGGTTAGGAGCAGCAGCATGATGGTTTGGCTGCTCCCACTGTGCCTGCTGTGCCTCTGCTGTCGCAGCCTTCTCGCTTTCCTTTATCTATTTTCATTTCACCCGCATTATTATTATTATTTTTTTGTTTTGCCAGATTTCACTTGCATGAATACAATTCATATTAATTATGAAAGCACGAACACATAAAGGGCCAAGAGATCTGGCTTCTCAACTTGAGAAGCATAGGTGCTTTGTGGAGGGCGCTAGTACTACACTCTCAAGTGCCACTTTTTCTCCACAATTAAACACTTAATTAATTAACACAAACATATCTTTATTAATAACATGAAACAATAAGCAGACCTCTAAATTAAAAGTGATGAACATAGAAACAATTAAACCCTTCTTAAGTGTACACTAATCCCGATGGGGGCCTATGAGGTGAAGATCAAATTAACATATCTCTAAGAGAGGATCTAACTCTAGCTACATAAACTTAAATTACTCCTTTCAGTAGCCAGTTGACTAATTCAACCTTTCAATTGCTAACAAAAAGCAAAAAGATCCATAAGCAAGCACACATACAGATGCTGAATAGTGGTCATTGAAGTGTATTACGTTAAATTTATCAGTAAAATAAATTTAATTAATACATCAACACGAGAATAAATGCCTTTTTCCGGTAACATTAAGAAGATTATATTAATTAGTTTATCAGTAAAATAAAAAATTTTAAGCGCGAATAAGTTGAGTCATATAATATACAAGTAATATCTTACCTTCTTAGTAAGCATGCTATTCTCTCCCTGTATCATCTTCTCCTGTCATATGTGTATATGTAGAGAACAAGATGAAATCACAAATTAATTTACGCAGAAAGTAATAAAATAAACTAACGAGTCCATAAAATTGTTTCTAAATATTAGACAGTTTTTTTACATATGTTAATCTTTTCATAATTTACCCTAATTGATACTCCATCAACAATAATAAAGTAGGAGAGGTAAGAAGGGAATTAAGGAAAATGATTAGATGACTAGAGTATTTTAAAAAATACATATCATATTAACTAATCATATTAACTAACTACCTTAATCTAATCAAATTAGATAAATTTGTTTTATATTAAGGACGAGAGGGAAAAATTAGAAAACTAAGACAAAATCAACTTTTATTGGGATCGAAGAACAAGGATTTAAGACAAAGTTGAAATGAGGCAACACACACACACTACCTTTTTCTGAAGGCCAGAAATGGACTCGTACATGAGCTGGTTCTGTAATAAATGGAAGATGTAAATTAAAATATCTCAGTGCCATTAAAGAAAAGTGTGTTTGTGTTCAAGTCTATGTGTGCATATACTTTGCGTGTACGGATATGTTTGATAGCTGTTTCTAATTGTTGCTCCAAACTCTGAAGCTCTTTGAGACTGAGTGAAGCAAGATCTTCTCCCATATAATTCCTGAAAGTTAAAGGCACAATAATCATTTGTATTAAAACTACCTCTTGGTGCAAACTTTTTTAACATGTGAAAATTGCAATCAATAGGGATAATTCATTAAAAATCCTAAAGTAAATGTTACATTAAGAACCAGAGGGATAAAGTAGATTGAGGATTTATATTTATAATGAAATACAACCCTCCAACTAGTTCATATATTAGGAACCGGATGAAGTAATTTTTTTCTCAAGATATCTCTATTGATTACATATATTATGTGGGGTTGCCATCAATAGGGTAATAATCAATTAAAGAAGATATTTTAGAAAAATCAATACACATTTATTACAAACAACTAATTTTCTTAATATCTATAAATTAGTTATCTAAGTCGATACTTAGGACCGGAAGGGGTAAGATATATTATTAATAGCTAGGAAGCCATTTGGCTAATGAATTAATGGTTAGTATAAGCATAGAACTTGCCTTTGGTTTCTCTCCATCAGATCAATCTTAGCCTTCAGTCTAGAATACTCAATGATCCAGTTTTCCTGAAATTTAAGGTAGTTTAAGAATAATGTGGATATATATATGTAGCTTAATTAATTAGCGCGCGCGCACACACATATAGCTAATATGTGTTCACAGCATTTCTGAATCCTTTTAAGGATACTGGGGATTTTTTTTTTTTTTTTTTTTATGATATAAACATGGATCATGATCATTTCCTAATGGTCTTAAGAAAATGGGTCTTCTATGTTCATATATATTTTAAATAGACAGCGTTTGATGATTAGAAAAAGAAAACTTACAAAATTAAAGACACAAAAAGACAGCCAGAGGGGGCATAAGGAACAAGATCATGAAATAGCACAAGACAAAGGTGATGAAAATAAATTGTGCCTTGTTTGTGGCCTTCATGATTCAAATAGGTTAAAAAACAATAAAATTTAAGAATATTGAAAGTAAACTGATTCTCTCTCTCTCTCTCTCGCTCTCACACACACATGTTTCTTTTTAATCAGAACTAATCAAAATACATATGAAATGATTAAAGTCAAACCTGTGTCGTCCCAGAATCATTTCCAGTAAGCTGCCTCTCAGCATAGTTATAGCTTTCATAGCGTTCCAGTATCTTCTCCATGCTGTTTCATTAGCATAAGAAAAAATGGTTAAATCTCTTTCATCTCTCTCTCACACACACACACATGAGCACACACATGCACGCGCTCGCACACGCACACACTCCTGTCTGTGAAGCCAAAGTGGAATCCACAGCATGACATATACAGTAATTACAATAATCAAGCCTGGATCTTTTGAAATAATTGCATAATAAGCAACTTGTAATTATGTGTGTAATAAATTAGCTCCTCTAAATCATAAACTAGTCTTAACTGAATTAACCACCCATGAAGCCAAAAAGAAGTTGGCAGTTCAAACATAAAAAAAGATAAAAGGAGTTAGAGTAGTTCACATAACTTTATTTCATTTAAAGGGATAATATAAGCATAAAGTGACGGCAATTTATATGAGAATATTGAGATGTCCATGTGATCATATACATGAAAAATTGGAATGACTCAAGAGAAATTGTAGAAAATCATTTATAAGATGGTTTGGAAACATTCAAATAAGGCCATTGGATGCATTGTTAAGAAGGATAGATTAAGCAATATGAAATCATTTGAAACTAGGTAGAGGAAAAACCAATGAGAATACTCAATAAAACTATTGAGCAAAACTTTTTTGTTAACAATCTAACCAAAGACTAGGTTGTTGATTGTGCACAATTACATTGTGCAATTCATGTAATAGATTCCATCTAGTGGGATAATGTTTATTGTTGTATTCATAAAACATTCTGAACTCCCCTTATCATTGTTATAATATAAGACCATTCTTGATGGTCCTTAATTACAAAAATCGTTTGTTTAAAATATTAACATTTTCCCTAATATCCTTTGCTTCCTAAATCCTAAGTAACTAAACCTCCCCTAATTAATGAGATTTATTGAGAACAATTTTGAAATGTTAAGAGTATTAATTGATTTTAACTTAACAATTCCTCAATATATGTAAACTGTTGTTAATATCTCCTTCTATGAATATTATAAAAAGTATTTGTTAGTTAAAACTAGCTGGTCCCGAAATGATTCATATATAGATTTTCCATGATTCTTTGTTCAGCCAAAAGCAATCATGTGAGTTACTATGAAACATTGGTTAAATCAATGACAATCAACACTCCATGAAATTAAAGAAACGAAAAGTTTAAGGATCAATTAATTAATACAATTGTTGGAAATTTAGTAAATTAAAGTACTAGTTTTGTTTTTGCTGGCCCAAAAAAAAAAACGCAGTTTTGTTTTAAGGTAATCTAGTGGTGACACATGGCTCATCTAGGAAACTGAACCCTAAGATAAGACATCCTTAAGTACTAGCTCCATACAATATTAAAAGACATAATAAAATAAAAGCTAGTGATTATTCTTGATTTCTTTAATTTCTAAGCCATCATTTGAAAGGACTTTGGCTTGAAACTCCATGCCATACATTAAAAAGCAAGAGCAAAAGATTAAAGCAGAAAACTGGCACGAGTTTCAGGAAAAAAAAAAAAAAAAAAATAACTAAAAAGAAAGTTGAAGATGAAAATCTCAAAATCAATTACTGATGGGAAAATTTTGAAATAATGAAAACGACAAAAAGAAAAAACAGAGAAATAAAAGCACATGAAGTTGCAGCAAAATGCAGCTTTTGCATATATCCAGGTCCTGAGCTGAAAGGACTTAAGCTTTAAAATGAATCATAACAAGTAACTAATCCACAAGGATCACCACACTTCATCATCAATGAATTGAAGTGAAGACTGAACCGTGAAATGACATGAAACATTAAAAAAAATAAAAGAAAAATATCTAATTACATGGATCACAGGTACGGTGAGATTTTCTTATAACCTAGAAGAGGATGGAACTCCAAAACCTATAAAAAATAGCAACGAAATTGAACTGTTAATTTGTTGGAAATGGTTAATGTGAATATTATGTGTGTCTTTTAGGATTGTGTGAGCCATAGTTTAGTACGTGTGAATTCCTGTAGGATGAATCTATACACGTGTCAAATGTGCGTTTCAAATTTTTTTTTTTTTTTAAAAAAAGTAAACCTTGTTAAGAAGAAGGTTGTTTTAAGAATTGTTAAACATATTGAGGTAAACTTTAAAAAAAATTCTGAAGTTAGAATTATGTATAAACAATCTTTCCTTAACCTTCAAAAAATCATAAACTCTCCTAAGCTTTTAAGTCTATGGAGATAACCTAAACTACTGATTTTCTATCCGTTAAACTTTATTTTGTATAAATATAACCCCTCAAACTTTGAGTTTTATGCAGGAAAGCCCCTTAAATTTTAAGCCATTTGTAGATAGATAATGAACAAAATTAATAATAAAAGGTTATTTACATATAACATAAAGTTCAAGGTGTTTCATATAATTTAGTCAAACAGTATGAATATGTTAAATTTTGTGTATTGTTAAGATTGGAGTTGAGTTCCATGTTAAAAGAGTGATATGAGATGAGTGTATTCTATGCATATTTCTAGCATTGTAGATTTGAGTAATTTTGAATTGTTCTTCAAGCAAATTCTTTTCTTGGTTCTAACAACTTGGTATCAAGGTTTGAGGGGGGAGAAAAGAGAAAGAAAAGAAGGTTTGCATGTGACGTGAGATCTCCATACTTGGGAGTATGAGTAGTGATGAAGAGTCAAAAAGATAAGAAACTTGAAGATACACAAAGGAATATCGTTGTGCAATAATAATGAAGGACTTGGTTTCTCAGTTGGAGAAATTGCAACAATATATTATATATATAGCCCTGTCTAGATTTTTTTGAAAAAATTCTTTTATAATTAGTCATTATTTTTTTAATAATTAACAATTGTTTTGACCAATTAATAATGAACAATTAAGAAATTACTTTTACTCGGTGCTTTATATCTTTTAAATTTAATAAAAAAAATAAACTGTAAATATATAATGGTGAATTTGGATCTAAATCTCACAAAGATTTCAAAACTTCTCATGGCCATTGGTGCATTTCAAAAACAGATTTTTAATTATGATTTATGGTCTACAAGGTAAATACATGAGAAAAATTTTATATAAACTTGAGTAATAGTAATTATGATAAGAGCTCCAAACAAGCACTCAAGGAATACAAAGATACCACTGGTGTAGAAAGGCAAAAGTTTAAGAGGAAATTGAAATTGAAAAAAAAAAAAAGGGGGGGGGAGAAGAAGAATAAGAAAATATTTGAAGTTGAACCGTGATGACTTCATGTAATTAAATTGATGATTGGAAGAACAATAGCATATCTTGGAGTACAGAGAAAAACATTTAAAATTAAGGAAAATGTTAAATAATAAATTTCAATATTGTGTGTCTTTTTTAGGTTATGTGAGTTCTTAATTAGTTTGTGTGAAATTATGAAGGTTGAATTATTATATATATTTAGAAATTTTCCTAATTTCAAATATATATATATATATAGGTTAGGTGTTTTGTATTTTGTTGAGAGTGAAGTCATAAAAGTGAAATTTAATATATAATACAAGTGTATTTTGAGTATTTTCCTTTTTCCTATTATTTTCTTGATTATATCTGAGTATATTTGATCGTTTGAGTGTGTATAATTCGAATTGATCTCCAAATAACATATTTGTTTGTGAATTAACCGAAAGTAGTTTTTTTCTTTCTATTAATCCAACCCAGAACCAAAACACTCATCAAATGCACAGAAAAACAATTAAGAGAATAAATCAAATAAAAAGGATTAGTATATATGAATACTTTATTATCCTTCAGCTTGTGAGACACAACACACATATATGCTATGACCTTAAAAACCTGAAGGGAAACGATTAACACCAAGATTTATATGTGAGCAAAATCAGCATGTGTGTGTGTGTGTGTGTGAGAAGTTAAAGCAAAAATGATAAAATACTTTTGCAAAATTATTTTCTCCTTCATGTTAATTTCAACCCAAAACCAAACCATTATTATTAATTAATTCTTAAAGTAAAACAACAATATTAATAACTCCAATACAATTAAATTACCCCATACATAGAACAAACACCAATGTCCATATGTGCTACAACATATAACATACCAAATTAGGGAAAACATTCAATTAATTAAGCTTTTACATGCACCAAAAACATTTTTATTTATTATTACAATTTTTTTTTTCCTTCAAAACAAACCACATAGCTTACATACACATACATATACACTTAACCAATAAGAAATACCTAATTGTAAACACACTATGATATAAGTACAAATAACTGTATTATGCAATAAATATGTGAAAAATATAATTTATTTCCCAAAAATTAAACACCCTTATTTATGGCTGGGAGAGAGTACAGTAAGAAAGAATGAACAAACAGTTAATTAATGCAATGAGATTAACCAATAATTAATAGGGCCAAAAATATAAAAGGATATAAAATTTTCCAGACAGACTATTTTTGTCTCTAACTAATAGAAACATGTCATCCCTAAAAAAATTTCATATGATAGAACGGGGGAGTAAAACCCTGATCACATTAAAAAAAAAAAAAAAAAAAAAAAAAAAAAAAAAAACTCCTCCATATATATTTCAATCTAGAGACAAAACCCTACTCGAGTGCAAACTGCAAAAGAAGGAAAAAAAAATAAAACAAAAAATACGAAAATAAAACATGCTAGAGTAATTCATCAAAGGTTAATATATATTACCCCGTCCTTATGAACTGGATCTTATATTAAAAATAGAAGGTTGTATGTTTATAAATACAGCTTTAATTAATTTCGACATGGCTAATCAAACTTTATCATATACCAAGATCCGCATTCAGTTTTCTTCTATATATAGACGGCCAATTAAAACTACAAATAGAAAGAAATACTGTTTGATTAGAACAAAAACAAATTTTAAACAACCCAAAGTTGCTTCCCTCAATTTTCATGCAAGATGGATCAAAACCATATTCTCAAGTATGAACCAAACAGAATCACAAAATCAGAAGAATAAAGCAGAGAAACAGTGCAAATATAACACAAATACACACACATCTATGTATATGTGTGCATATATATGCGTGTGTAATACCAAGAATCAGAGGCATATTCAAAGAGCTTTCCTTTGTGATTGAAGACGACCAAAGCAACCTCAGCATCACAGAGCACAGAGATCTCATGAGCCTTCTTTGTCAATCCAACTCTTCTCTTTGAGAAAGTAACCTGCCTGTTGATCTTGTTCTCTATCCTCTTCAACTGAACCCGACCTCTCCCCATTTCTTCAAATATACTACAACCCTAATATATATATGTATTGATGCTAATACTGATAAAGTAACAGAAGTTATACTTTAGAACTGGCTTTTTCCTTGTTTTTCTTCTTTTAAAAAAGATTTTCCTGAGAAAATTACCCAAACAAGTGAGACCTAAAGGGGTTGAAGAAGAAAGAGAGAAGGAGAATGTTTAGAGAGTTTTGTGTGTTTGATTTGTTCTGGACAAGTATGGTGGCTGTGTGATGAGAGATATAATTAAAGCTTGAGGGTTTTTCCCCTAGGGCAAAGTGATTATTATTGGGCTTGTGGGGCTTTTTGGGATTGTGTTGTCGATCTCTCATTGGCTGATTAATGACTAGTGTATAAAAGGTGTTGCCTTCTTTTAGTGTCGACCACAAGGAGGAGATATTTTTTAGTTATTTCTTTGTTTTATTCCTATTATGGTCCTTTTCGTAATTATGGTGTTGCCTTTGTCTTCTTCGTCTCCTATATGTATCTCTCATGATCAGTAGATAGAAAAATAACTGTGACGGCCTTTGTCGTACGGACAAGAACATTACGTAAAACAGTGATCAGACCATAGGTTATTTTCCGTACGCTGTTATTATCCTTTGTTTTACAAGTACTTTTAACATGGATAACATTGAATGATTCATGGTTATTAACTTATTACAATACACGATAAAATTAAGGAAGAACGACAAGAATTTAAGTCTTTTGAAAGGGGATTAATTCAATTAAGAAGCTATTTGGAACACCTTAATTGAAAAGAGCGCTTTTATGCTCTAGGTGATAAAATTATTCTTATATATTTACTTTATGTGCATTATGGAGGCCCTATGTATACTCAGTGTAGATAAACAACAGTTTCAAACCGTAATTTATTCATTATCTATTATAAAGATTCTATCAAATCACTAATCATGAATTGAGGCTTAGTGAGACCATCATGTGCATGATGTATGCATGCATAATAAAAAAACAAGCTCATGTAAAATAACTATCTCACGTAGATAGTTGTTACTTATTTAGTAACATAAATAATCATTTGTTAGAATACATGACGGTTTTTATATAATAACTGTGGCATATGGACGTTAGACTCTTCAAGAGAGTTTTGGAGTTAGTTGGACTCGTCGTATATAATAGAACAATACCTTCCACAACTAATTGCCATGCAATTTGGGATGAATCAAGACATTCTAGGCTTTGTGGGAAGAATTAATGGCAACTGTTGACCTATATCTATGATAATGTAAGCGTAAACTTATAATTGTGTCTCTTCACAGGAGTTCAGCCTAAAAAACAAAGACCAAGGAAAAAAAACAAATATCCCTATAAACGAATATCCCTATAGGAAAGGGTGCATGGGTATGCAAACTCTTGAGCAGCTTAAGAGTTTGTATACCCCTTGCGCTCTTTCCTAGAGGGATATATTAATATTTTTTCCACTCATTCAGTGTTTTCCTGGCTTTTTTTTCTACTCATTCATTGTTTTCTTAGCTTAATTCCTGTAAAGAGACATAAGGTATAGGTCAACACTTACATTATCACAGATATAGGTCAAAAGTGCACTTGATTCTAGTCCAAAGCCTAGAAACTATTGATCCATCTCAAATTGCATGGCTCTCGATGAGGGACGTACTAATATATTAGATATAGTCCAGGCATAGTAGTTTAGAAACTCTCACATTGAAGAGTCTAGGACTAATCTCACATTGTCAAATTTCAGAGCTTTAACTTGGTGCCACTTGGTCAATACAAAAAAGGAGAAGAACCTTCGATCAGAGCAATAACGAGTTTTTTCAACAAGAAAAATGACATAACTTCACAATAGCAATTTAATGTTACCTTGAATATTTTATCGCATCATGGCTACAAAAGCTTATATTTGCTTGTTCACATATGACTCTTGATAAAATTGAACTAGTTTATTCATCACACCCCTATTGATCTTTTTGGAAGTAACTTTTGGAGATATGGATACATCTAATTAGAGCAATGGGTTTTATAAAATAACATAACTTCACAAAAGCAATTTAATGCCACTTTGAATGCTTCATTGCGTAGTAACTTCACAAAGGAAACCCAATCGACCGAGTTGGACACTACAAGTAATAGGAGAGGAACTTTAATCAAAGCAATGAGTTTTCCAAAAAAAAAAAAAAAAAACGACTAATGTCAAAACTTAGAGGCTACATGAAGTGAGTTTAGAATACATAATGCAAAATGGATGAGGGAAAATCATACCTACAAATAATTATAAGGAGAACAAAGAACCAAAAGAATGCGACATAAAGAGGGCTCAAGAACAAAAACACGAGTTAAGGCAAGCAACAACAACTCATGCGGCAGTCGCAGAGACAAGTGTCAAGTATATTCATTAGTGTGGTTGTTGCTAAGAAGTTGGATGAAGCCTTTTGATGGTGTGGTTCGATTGAAAACAACATTTGACATCCAAAAAAGACAACAGGAGTAGTAGGGCTATGATGTTGGTGGGTTTTGTTCGACTAGACTAAGTGTCAAGTGTATTATGTTTCAAATGTTTAAACATAATAGGAATGGTAGGGTTTTTTGGGTTATCATGCCTAAGACTTTACATCACAGTTCATTTGTAATAATCATGAGGTATGTTATTTCTTGAAAAGCCTATAGTTAACTTTGCATCACCGAACTTCTATTTATTTGATTACATTTATCATGGTTCTTTTTTAATAACCATGAAGTATGTTATATTTTATTTTAAATGTTTTTGGGCTACTAGTGCCCAGATAATTACATTTGTATATTTTATAAAACTAAAACAAAACAAAAAATATCACCATTTGTTGACTAGTTTCTTGATAGATGATCTATGGTCTCGCTACTAATTTTGAAATTTTTGTTTCCTTCAATTTGAATGAATCAAAAGTCTTGAAAATTGGCAGCATATCCTAGATGATCATCACGCTACTTATCACTAAAGGAGTTGCCTCAATCATCTGAGAATATGTCAAAATCATGGTGGTCAATCATATACTCATCAAGAATGAGTGTGGCCTTCTTGCTCATACTCAACAAATATTAGGTCAGCCTCTTTACGGCATGGTCAATTCGTTCATTTGAAGGAGTAGAGGATGTGGAGACGGAGGTGGAGGCGAAGGTAGTAGAGGTTGTGGATGATGAGCGGGATGCGAGAAGAAGGAGAAGAAGGTTGTGGAGGAGGAGCATGTCGCCGAAGATTTTATAGCAAGTCTACGGCATGGCGTTTGATCTTGGCGATTGAACGAACAAAGGAGCAAGATGAAGAAATAGTATGAAAAGCATAAGGAAATGGGAAGCTTAAATACTCCCTCTGGTTTTAAATATAAGATAGAGTTGACTGTTTTTTAAAAAAAAAAGAAATTAAGAAAGCTAAATAAGTTACATAATCATATTATATATTGTATATCATTAGATTATATATCATTTTATAAGTTATGTAAAATAGTTTGGAGAAAAAATAATAAATATAAATATTTAAGTAATTTAATTATCTTTCTTAATAACACCGAAAAAGTCAACTCTATCTTATATTTAAGACATGAAAGAGCAGATTGGAAGTGACGGATTCGAACCATCATTGCACATGTTGGAAGTTAAAGACGAAAGCGACACATGTAATTGTGAGTAATGAAATGGTACTTGGTTCTCATGTTAGTCATTAGAGAATGAAGAAGTGGAAGGGGAAAGGTTTCAAACGTTTAGTTGATGGTTTTTATATAGAACCCTTTATGTTTTTGCTGTCACTTATATAAAGTTGAAAGACAAATTGTTTGTTATTTCATGACAGTTTTGCATAAGAACCATCATTATTGTGACAATATATGACGATTGCTAATTACAACTTGTTATGTATTTGTATAGTATTCTAATTAGTGATGGGTGTTAATTAATAACCATTATGCATTTGATTTTTTTAAAAAATTTAGCTGTTGATTATGCAACCATCATTTTACATACAAAATTTAAAAACAAAAAGACAATATAAATAAACAAACAAAAAATACAAAATAATAATGGAAATGTTTTAAGAATCGATGCATCTTTAGATTCTTCTTTCTCCATTAACTTGTCCATCTTCTCGTTCATAGAGCAAAGAGAAAGGTAAGTTCTTTCAAGCACTAGTTCATACGTCTTTGCTCTCACAAGTAAACCTGGACCATATGATGGAGCTCGTATGTTGTGTAGAAGAGCCCTTCAATGCTTGTCGGTGGAGGGAGTTCATCTTTCTTTCTTTTTTCCATATGATGAATATGAAGTTCTCTTACACTTGTCCATGATTTTAGTGAAGAGCAAAAGCTTGCAGTTGGTTATGAGAAGTTGAAATAGAAGTGGAGATGTGAAGTTCAGTTTTGTATGTTTAAATAGAGAGGGTTTTGTGGATTATCAAGCTTATTGCGTCCTTTAGTATTAAAAATCATTATTTTTGATAAACGGTGACGATGGTTTCTCTAATAACCGTTAGGAATTGAAATGATAGATGTTCTAACAAGTGATAGGTTTTATTTAGTAATTCTTATATATTTGACTTTTTAAAAAATTTTGGTGTGTGTTTGCATAATCAACAACCATATTACACAAAAAAGAAAAAGATAATTAAAAAACCAAACAAAAAATAAAAAGTCATTAAGATGAAGGATATAATGCATCATCGACTCTTCATTATCTAATAATTTGTCAACCTTCTCATTCAAAGAGCAAATGAAAGAGGTAAGTTTGCATTTAGGGTTTTGTGGAAGTAGAATGGAAAGGTTTTCAAGCCAAATGTGCGTGTACATCCTATAAATTTTTGTCCATGGAATTCATATCGATTGGATTTGCAAAACATGTCATTATGTATAATTTACACATGGAAAGTTTCACCAATCCAATCATTGCAAATAGCATTGACAATTAGAGAGAATATCATGATGAAGAGCTTGTGGAGGAAGAGCTCCCTACAATGATTTAAATAGGTGAATTTAATTAGAGATTCATGAAAATGTCCATTAAATCAAAGTAGGCTGGGTAAAGAGTAGTTGGGGGACACTTTTTTTTTTTTTTGGTCAACAAGAACTTATCACTACTACAAAAATGTGATATTACTTCCCCCAGAGACGTCCTAAATAAGAAATAGGTAGTAACAAATGAGGCCAATGGCAATCTTGTAATTATATACAAGGAAAATGAGCCTTCAACATCCCGAATAATTGTTCGGGACTTCTAAAATTAATTTTTGACATCCTAAATTTTTTTAAGGACGCTTTAATTGCCTTTGGAGCCATGGTATGTACTTTTTTTTTGAAAAAAAATCAATTTTGGCGACCTGATAATTTTTCAAGACGCCTGAAATCTGCTAAAAAATTTGGCGCCCGGGGAAATATGGAAGAATATTTTGTTTGCGCGCCATATGTGTAAAAAGTACGATAATAGGCGACTGAAACATGTTTCAGTCGCCTATAAATCTATTACAAACAAGAAAATTGCCTTAAACCGAGACGGAGCATTGAAGGGACATAGGGTTTTTTTATAAAAAAAATTGTTAAAAAATTGTCTAAAATAGGCGACTGATAATGTTTCAAGACGATCGAAATATGCCAAAAAATTTGGCGCCCGGGGATATTTTGTTTACGCGGAAAATTACCAAGCATTGAAAAAAATAGGCAACTTTGAACAATAATCGCCGCTCGCCATTGTCCAAAAACAAACGACACGATACATTTTCGGGTCGCCTATCTATTTGCCAATTAAAAAAAAAAAAAAAATTTTTGCCATAAACCAAAACCGAGCATTGAAGGGACATGTTTTTTAAAAAAAAAAATTGTAAAAATTGTCAAAATAGGCGACTGAATGCATTTCCGTCGCCTATATTAGAAAATAGGCGACTTGATCCAATTTCGAGTCGCTATTTTTTCCTAATAGGCGACACTGAAATTGGATCAAGTCGCCTATTTTCTAATATAAGCGGCCGGAAACGCATTCAGTCGCCTATTTTGCACAACTAAAACCAAGAATTAAAGGGCCAAGTTGTTTTTAAAAAAAAAAATTATTAAATTGTAAAATATAGGCGACCTGAATGGGTTTCAGGTCGCCTATATTTGAAAAAAAGCGACCTGATCCATTTTCAGGTCGCCTATTATTGCAAAAGAGGCGATCTGAAATTGGATCAAGTCGCCTATTTTTAAATATAGGCGACTTGAAGCCTAATCAGGTCGCCTAAAATCTCTCATAACCCTATTTTTCCAACCCGCGAAGGTATTCTCTTTTATTTTCGAAGTTGCGACTCCTCTGGTTCCCTCGTCGCCGTCAAAAACCCAGTTGATATCTAGGCTGTTTCCGTCATCTTCCCTCATCGCCGGCGAACCCTATCGACTCGATCGTGGATCGTCCGTCGTTTCCTCCGTCTTCTCTCTTCTCGGCGTCCGTCGGGCATTGTCGACCTCTTCTCCCGCGTCCGGCCCACCTTCTCACGACGATCTCTACGGTACGCTCGTAATGCTTTTCTTTTCTTTTTTTATTTTGCTGCTGTTGAACATCTAAAACATGGGATAAGGATGATCACTATGACTATAGCTCTTGGTAATAATGTAGATGGACAAACAAAATCGTATTCCTCACTATTTGATATGCTTAGTTAAGTGTTTTGTCGACTTTCGAACTCAGACCTTGCCGGAACTGAAACTAAAATCTAGATCCGGTTGTAGATAGGGAATGCGTGTTTGCGAGACTTCCCATGTTTTCGTCTTTCAAGTTTGTGCTTATTTGGAATTAAGTTAAGATCCCCAAAAGTACTTATTCAAGTAAATTGACACTAAACTTATTTCATTTATTCACTTTCTATATGTGGTGTGTATGATTAATGCATGATAGTCAAACCAATGCTTTTTCTTTGGAAGATTTGAATTGTGGCTCTTATGTCGTGGATTTCCCTGGACCAAGAGGATTATGTTTTTTGACATGTGTCAAGTGTGTCATTCTCCACAAATTCTTAGAATAAAAATCTCACATTGTGATAGTACTAAAGAGGAAAAAGGACTGAATTCATTCACGAAAAACATGCAATGGTCACATTACGGTATGTATAATTCCCCGCCTATGCCACGTCACTACTAATTTCTCTTTCTTCTAACTAACTCGAGCAATTCCCTACTATTATTTACTAGAAAGCCCCCTCGGTAGAGATTACGTATATCACATGGCGAGAAAGCTATAGCGAAGCGACAAAAAGAGGATTTTGATGGTGCATTCTTGTATTGTTGCAATTACATTAAATCTTCCCTCTTTTTCAAAACACACCAATTTTTCTTAAAAATAAAAAGGGTCTATGAGTCTTGCAAAATTAGGGTAAGTCTACATAGTATTTAGTTTTATTTGTGTTCATGTTGCTTTTAGTTTCAAAACACACCACTTTAATTTGGTAGACTTGTTACTTCAATAATAGACTTGTTACTTCCTCACCATGCCATATCCATGCTTTCTTCTCATGCTTTTGTAATGGTTGTTTTATTGCAAGGAAATGGAACAAATCGGTGTTGGGGGATTTAGTTGATAAATATTGATCTTATACCGACTACTTGTTTGTGACTTGGCCACGACAACAACCCACAAGAGCTTGAGGGGTCCTAGGGTAGGTATTTTTAATCATGTTGCTTTTGTCATACAATTATTCCCTCTCATATGTTATATCCTAAGTTCAATGTTAGTTTGAATAATTCTAATGTTGTCTTTATTGTTGTTGTCTTTAGGTTGACTAGAGCAAATAAATTTCAAGGAGAGGAATTTAAAGTTGAGGTAATTATAGTTAAATATTGTTTTGTTGTTGATGTGCATTGAACTAGGTAATCTTTGTAGTATGGATAATGATGCTTAGATGTCCATAATTTATAGTTTATGACTTAGACAACTTAGATATATTTTAGTTTTTTGTAATGATGAAATTATTGGATTTAATAGGCGATATTTTCTAAATTGCCTTAGGTAGTAAGTTTTGTTGAATTAAGTTGAAATGGTTTGTTGTTGAAATTTTGGGATGTCTCACTTTGTTGAGGGGAAATGCTTTTAGAATTTTTTTTTTTTACAAGATTGAGAAAAAACCATGTCGTTATTGAAATTGTTATGAACTTGACTGTTGTTGGAAATGTCTTAGGTGATAAGAAAATGGGTCATAGTTGGATGAATGCTTTGAGAACTAGTGAAGAATATGAGAATGGGGTGGAAGAGTTTATTGAATTTGCTAGAAGGAATGTGGCTACAAAAAATGGGATGTACTATTGTCCATGTGTTAATTGTTTAAATGGGGTTCGAAGGGATATTGCTGATATAAGGGACCACCTAATTTGTGATGGAATAAACCTTCGATACACAACGTGGATATGGCATGGTGAGGAGGTAACTCCCAAGTGCATCCTACGAAAATGAAGTTGAGGTAGATGATGATGGAATGGAGAGAATGATTCATGATGTTGAGGTCGAATCCTTTGCACAACCGCATGAATATGATAGCGTGCGGAGTGATGCGAGAGACACCTTTGTTCCCTGGGTGTACTAAGTATACACGGTTGACTGGGACCTTACATTTGGTCAACTTAAAGGCAACATGTGGGTGGACCGATAGCGGTTTCACGTCGTTGCTTGAATTGTTGTGTGATATGTTGCCGAGATAATAATGTACTTCCAAATCGTATGTATGAGGCCAAGAAAATCTTATCTACGATGGGTATGGAGTATAAAAAGATACACGGTTGCCCTAATGACTGCATATTGTACGAAAATGAGTATGAAGGCCTTAGTAATTGTCCGAAGTGTAAAACTTCACGATACAAAGTGAAGAAAGGTGGTGGTTCGGAGATCACACAAAAAAAAGGCAACCTTTGAAGGCCTTGTGGTATCTTCCCATAATTCCTCGGTTTAAGCGTCTCGTTTACTAGTGAAGCAACAAAAAAGAAGTTGAGATGGCATTCGATGAGAGAATATCCGATGGAAAATATCTACGGCACCCGGTGACTCTCTCCAATGGAAGAAAATAGACGAAATGTTCCCGCAATTTGGCATTGAGCCAAGAAACATTCGGTGGGGCTTTGTACAGATGGCTTCAATCCGTATCGAACTCTTAGCGGTACCCATAGTGCATGGCCTAGGTTCTCCTTGTAATATACAACTTACCTCCCTGGCTATGTATGAAACGCAAGTATGTGATGCTTTCTATGATGATTTCTGGACCAAAACAGCCTAGTAACAATATCGATGTGTACTTGGCGCCTTTGGTTGAGGATTTGAAGAAATTGTGGGAGGAAGGCATAGATGTGTTTGATGCATATAAGAAGGAGTCCTTCAAGTTGCGTGCAATGATTTTTACCACGATCAACGACTTTCCCGCATACGGAAATTTGTGCAGGTACGGTGTGAAGGGGCATAAAGCATGTCCAATATGTGAAGGCGACACAAACTTCCAGCAATTAAAGCATGGAAAAAACGGTCTACCTCGGTCACGGGAGGTTTCTTGATCGGTTCCACCCATATCGTAAGTTAAGAAAGCGTTTTAACGGCTTACCGGAGCATAGAACGGCTCCAAAGGCATTAACCGGAGAGGAAGTCTATAGTCGGGTGATGCATATCAATGTCACATTGGGTAAACGAAAAAGGATTGCGGGTGAGAAGAATATATGGAAGAAGAGATCAATTTTCTTTGATCTTCCATATTGGCGTAGTCTTGATGTGAGACACGGTCTTGATGTGATGCATGTGGAAAAAAATGTTTGCGATAGCCTTGTCGATACTCTTTTGCACATACCGGGGAAGACTAAGGATGGAATTAGTGCGAGACTAGACCTGGTTGATATGGGAATAAGAGAACGGTTACATCCACGAGTAACGGAAGATGGTAAGAGGGCATACATGGAGCCGGCTCATACACTATCAAAAGCGGAGAAAAAAGTTTGTGTGGGTGTCTATATGACATTAAGGTTCCACAAGGATATTCTTCAAATTTGAGAAGGTGTGTTTCAATGGACGATTTGAAGTTAGTGGGAATGAAGTCTCATGATTATCATGTGTTGATGCAACAACTATTACCGTAGCTATTAGGGGCATTATGAAAGATGAAGTGCGGACCACTATAACAAAATTGTGTATTTTCTTTAATGCTATATGTAACAAAGTCATTGACATTGAAAAGTTGGATGAATTGGAAAACGAGGGTTATATTATTTTGTCCCAACTAGAGATGCATTTTCCTCCTGCATTTTTCGATGTAATGGTGCACACGATAGCGCACTTGGTAAGGGAGGTAAGGCTCTGCGGTCGGTTTACCTAAGGTGGATGTACCCTTTCGAGCGATACATGAAGATCTTAAAAGGGTATTCTAAAAATCCTTATCGGCCGGAAGCCTCAATCGTTGAGAGATATGTAGTGGAAGAGGCTATGGAGTTACGTAAAGATTATCTATCGGGGGCGACGTTACAATCTCGGCATGATAAGGGGATAAGTGAGGGAACTCGAGGAATCAAACGAAGAATATGCTTCGTGCGAGAGGTGTTGCAAGCACACCTGTACATCTTGAATAATACGGAAGAAGTTCAACCATACATTGATGAACACGAAAGAGTTTGAAGAATATGAATCCAAGGAAGAATGACATGCGAGATAGCTAATGAGCAAAAGAAGACATTTATAAAGTGGTTCGAGGAGAAGGTATTGCACGAGACCGGTGTGTCGGCTTCTGAATCGAGTGGTTAGCCTGGGGGCCTTCTTATCGTCATCACTTGGACAGGTTATGATATCAACGGATATTCTTTCTACACAAAAGACCAAGATGACGGGAGTTACGTGCAAAACGAATGGGGTGATGGTTGAAGCTGAATCCATGCACTTTTCAAGTTCGAAAGACAAAAACCCGGTGTTAGCATCTATGACCTATTATGGAGTTATTGAAGAAATATGGGAGATGAGCTACACCAAGTTCAAAGTTGCTTTATTTAAATGCAAGTGGGTTAACAATAATGCTGTTGTAATAGATCCTAAATTTGGATTTGTCTCGGTTGATCTTCAAAGACTTGGTCATAGAGACGAGCCATTCATTCTAGCAAGCCCGGCGAAACAAGTGTTTTATGTTACGAGACCACAAATAACAAAATGTCCATTGTACTTCAAAGTAAAAAAACAGACGTATGGTGAAGAATCCTTGAACTTTGGACGATACACTCCCTTTCACAACAAATCCACCTACAACACGTGAAGTAGAATTGGTAGATGATGAAGAATATGCTCCAAGGAAGGATCATTACGAAGGAATATGGGAAACCATATAAAGTAAGGTCTTAAGTTATGAAAAAGTCCTATGTTATTTTTGTACGGGTTTAACATGTTAGTTCATTTTAGACATTTGTTTATTATTTAATAATAACCCTATCTAACATTATTGATTTGTCTTTGATGAACAGGAATATGTCTAGCTCGACGAGTCATCGAGTGATGGTGGGAATGATGTACCGATGGGGAGAAAGGGTAGAGGTAGCACACATATGGGTGCGTTAATTGCACGTCGTGTGATCGAAAAAAAGAGGCTGCATGTGGAGTTCGATGCCAATATGAATCCAATTGGTCCGAGAGGAAGACAACTTCATTAGCTACGTAGGCTATCGGCTCGAAGCAAAGTTCGCATTGTATTCTCTCATTGGAAGTTGGTTCCTACTAAAACGAAGGAGTTGATCTGGGCACAAGAAGCTTGAACGGAGGCTGATGGAAGAAGAGTTGCAGAGAATGAAGGAAGCTGCGCAATCCGATCCTTCCACCTTTATCCAGGCCCACGAGCGTCCTCCTCGCCACAAAAAATGGATAGCTGCGAGGAAGAAGGGCGAGAAATACATAAATGAAGATGTGGCTGAGGTTGCTTCAAAGATTGTAAGTAGTTAAATTAGAAGTATTAAATAGCTTCAGTTGTTTCATATTTTTCAGTTTAATTAGTTAATATTTATGAAAAATCCTATGATACGGGATGTGCTTGAGCGTAAAGAAAGCAGCCAAGGTTCATTCACGCGGGTACACGGATGGACATTTTGTCCACGGCGATTGGGAAGCCCGATTACCTTGATCTTTGTTCGTGGGGAGCCGAGGGGAGTTAGTGTCGCGAAATACTTTGGACGGCGTTCGAGTTGTTCGCATGACGATGACAACCCTAGTCCTCGGCTTGTAGCCAAAATTCGAGCGTCCTCGTAGATGAGGTTATGGCACAACTACGGGGTGAAATAAGGGAGATGATACAAGGGAAGGTAACGCAACCTTCAAACGAGGAATCCCCGGCCTTCCCAAGCAGCAAGGAAAGTTTTCACGCTCCAGATGTACCTATTGGCAAACCTTCTCATCACTCTCCAGATGTACTTATTGACGAGCCTGGCGAGCCTTCTCACACTCCACAGGGGGGACAACCCTGCCGCCTATATTTGGATGACCCACACGGCGGATTGTTGCAGATGGTCTTGTTTACCCAGAACAAACCACACACCACCATATGCAAATTCCACAAGACCAACGTAGGGTGACTCTGACAAGTGTGCGAGAGGGGGAAGAAAAGACCGCCATCCCTATTGTTGATGAGGAGGTTCGCACGCTAGACGCTGCCACCACATCGTTCATCCTTTGGCCGCATCATCTTATTGAGGTGGGGACGACACCTCCAATGGTAAGAAATACATTCGATTGACGATGAGTAGGGTTTAAGATTGATTTTCATTGCTAACCCACTCATAATTTGTTTATTATGTTTTCATAGCATGAACAAGGCTGCGGGCAGATTTCCATACTTATCAACGCTGCGAGAGCTCTACCAGGACATCGTCTCTATCGGCTTGCAGATGCCTCCGGGCATTGTCGGTGCAGACAAGACATATCCGATATCAATTGACAGGAAAGATTTGACTGAGTTTATGCAAATGGACTGTTTAGATATACAGTGGCTTCAACTTGCAATCTTGTAAGTTTTTTTTTACCCTTTAATTATGTCAATACTCTTTTTTTGTTTAATATATTCAACAACACTTATCATTTTATTTCGATCGTAGTGTCTGCCACGACATCTGCAAAAAGGGAGACCTATTTGATTCGTATGGATTCTTATGTCCTGGATCCACGGCTTCGGCTCGCAATATCTTAGCCGGGAGGGCCATTTATGTTGGTTTAACAATGGGCGACATAAAATCGTCTTGTTATCTAGCGCCAATACATGAAGGGTGCGTATTTTTTTTTGTCTATATAAGATTTTTAAGGAAAAAATGCTTTTTTATCTTAGTTTAATATTAATATGTATATGTTGTAGTGCTCATTGGACCTGTGCGTTGTTTGTCCCGCCAGAACGCATGTTATTGGTTCGATTCCATAGGTGGCGAGCCAACCGAGGATATCAAAACCATGTTTGCCGAGTAAGTAAATTTTTGTCTAAATCATCGATTCTTTTTTTAAATGAATTGTTTTCATGTTTGTTAATTTCCATTTTAATGATAGTGGTCTTAGGACATATAGACATTCTTTGGAGCACGGGAGCGGGGGTGGACCGAAGTGGTTTTATCCTAAGGTAAGTAGTTTCAATTCAAGTTTTTTAGAGACACGGTAGCTTTTACGTTTAACAATTTGTTTTTTATTTATAGTGCCATCACCAACCAGGCCACCTTAGAGTGCGGATACTACGTTATCAATTGGATGCAATCTATCGTTTCCGCCCGGACGTACTACCGGCTTGCAAAATGTACGTAATGCTCCGTGAT
The DNA here is from genome assembly GCA_019022655.1 of Acacia acuminata. Taxonomy (NCBI): domain Eukaryota; kingdom Viridiplantae; phylum Streptophyta; class Magnoliopsida; order Fabales; family Fabaceae; genus Acacia; species Acacia acuminata. The sequence goes on along the minus strand of JAFJYI010000028.1, from coordinate 1,416,336 downwards.
CCTCAAATGATGATATTTTTTGTTGTGGTACTTCGGTTGTTAATTATACCTTGTTTTCCAATTTACGGTTTTTTAAATGCGAGGATCCGTACTCACGGGATGACATCGATTCGATTCGAGACATGATGGCTAGATATCTTCTTGAACATGGCTCAATGTGAATATATAGGCAAGTCATTACTTGTTAGGGTGATTGTCATTGTCAAACTTATTAAAGCTTTGTGATGACATCGGTTTTACGTAAATTATTGGTGTTGCTCTTGAATTTGCCACTATAATTCTTTGTGAATATGAGGTTAGATCACTTGTTTAATTAAAATAGATCACTTTGTCATATGAGGTTTGATTTTGCCATTACACCTTACTTGCATTTAATTTTCCAATAACCAAGACTTGAGAATTTTGTTGAATCATACCATCATAACTGATTTGCTGAAAGTTTTATGTGGGGTTTTTGCTTGGGAGGGGTTTGATTCGCTTGTGTGGTACTGTGATTTAAAGGTGGCTCTCATTCACTTTAGCTGAAACCTTGAAATTCTGTTAAGCTTCGTGTTCAAAAGTCATTTCTGCTATATATATTTTGCCTCTTGTCGCATATCGGTGTTATTTGCCAATTGAAGGGAATGTTGATGCTATCTAATTGCTGCATTAAATTGTGAAAATGTTGTGAAATTTTGGAGATTAATTGCCTCCAAATGTGAGAAAGATTTGTTGTCATGGTGGTGCTTTGTTTGTTGTTTTTGGTCTAGTTTTAGTAACCAAAATCTAGGTCATACATTCTTTCTTTTAATTGTTGAAGTTCTTTGAAAGTTTATTGCCTTCTTAAGTGACTTTCCCGAACTTGCCTTCTTACATTCTTGCATCCTCATGGTTATATTGGAAGCTAAGTTGTGAATTTGATTGATTTTGTTGACATGATTAGAACATATATATTGTCCTTCTCTTGTATGTGGAGCCAATTCTTTTGTTGAAGTCACTTTTACAATTTTCTTATTGAACCGTGGTATTCTTGATGGAATGCACATACATAATATAATATGCGCTTAATTATTTTGTGAAGCATTTGCAGCAAATTGGCCAAACAAAACAGCAAGCGCATTTTTTTAAAAAAAAAAAATACATTAAGGCGACCTGAAAAGATTTCAGGGCGTCTTTGGGTGATAATAGGCGACTGAAATGGTTTCGTCGCTGATATGGGCAATGAGGCGACTGAAAGAGTTTGGTCGCCTCATATGGAAAATAAGGCGACTGAAAAGGTTTCGGTTCGCCTCATATGAGCAATGAGGTGACACGAAACCATTTCGGTCGCCTCATATGAGGCCACATGAAATCGGGTCGGGAAATAAGGCGACTGAAAAGGTTTCAGTCGCCTCATATGAGGCGACCTGAAACCATTTCAGGTCGCCTCATACTCATATGAGGCGACCTGAACCCATTTCTGGTCTCCTCATATGGAAATATACTACTACACTCTCCCCAACGTCCCTAAGAATAAGGACGTTAATTGGGTCTTTTTTAGGTCGTTTTTTAAAGTATTTTGTAGTAGTGTATATTGATACTAATCATAAAAGTTACAGATTACACTGCGAAAACAAACTAAACGAAAACAAACCAGAACAAGAAGACTAACAAATACAATAACAACAAACCAAATGTAAGGAAAGCTAATCACCCCAAAACACATGGGAATAAAAGTAACTTCAAAGACTTCATCGGTTTCCTGGACATCCAAGGTTAGAAAGGACATGAAAGAAGGTGTTGGTTGCAAAACCCACCCGATCGGGCACACCTCCTTATAAGAATAAGCTGCAAATAGATCAGCTACATAATCACCCCGACTTGGGGTACAGGACAGAAAAACCCAACCTCAGAAGAAAAAAGACAAGTGAAGTCCTGACGAATACTTTTGCTCCTCATTGAAGTAAACTTGGTGACATCAACCACCCACCAAACAAATTTTGGCTAATATTAGCAATATGGATTCACCACCATCGAACGATCCTAACAATGGTCTTCTCATAGGTAGAGCACATAATAGTATTAACCATCGATAAATCCCTTCCCCCAAGATCGCAAATCCAATCAACAACGTAAAACACCACCATAAATACCCAAATCCACAAGATTAGAAGAGAAACACAAACATAAAGCAATAAAAACAAAAGCAAAGAAGAGACATCCCCTAAGCCAGAAACCACCGTCGAGCTGGAGGCCACCTGCAAGAAGAAGGCCATCGGCGAGCAGGAATCCACCAACGAGCTAGAGGCCACCGAGAGAGATGTCGAGACAAAAAATCCCATCGCTAGAAACGAGAGAGGACTACAGCTACACCCAGAAAATAGATGGACGCCGGAGCAAGGAAGACGATGAGGACGGAGACTAGAGGAGAGCTGGCGCTGGAGAAGAAGGAAGGTCGTCGCTCTATTTCTCTGTTCCGACCTAAAACTCGCCTGCTCTTGACTCATCGAGGTCTGATCTGCACTTCTGCCGCGAATGTGGTTTGAGAGGAGGCTTTGCCACCGGCAAGGCAGGAGCTCTATTGGAGGAGAGGGATCTAGGGTTTGGCGAGAGAGAGATCGTTTCGGGTTTCTAAGAGAAAGTGGTTATGCTTTCGTTTGTTTCCCAGGGACACATTCTTTGAAAGTTTATATGATTTGTTTCTTAAGAGAGGTCGTTTTTGTCATTTATAATTTACAATCAATTGTTACAACTGTTATGCTTTTGTCTTTCTCTAATATAAGATTGGAAGATAAATCGTTTGAAATTGTTTCATGATGGTTGTTGCATAAGAATCGTCATTTTGTGATTCAATAAATGACGATTAATTAATAATTACAATAATTATGTTTTTGCTTTCAACGATATAAGAGTGAAATTAAAGACAAATCATTTCTAATTGTTACATGGCAGGTTGTGTCTTTAGAACCGTCATTTTTGTATTTTCACGAATCCCGCCTCTTAATATATGACGGTACGCATATTTAACCCTAAGTTTTAGTATTATATATTCATGTGCGACCTCCGCCTTAATATGACGTTTATTTACTGTAACTACTATTTATTAAGTGTTATATATACGTGAATTTTTTCTAGTAGTGTGTAATGTAAATGTGATTATATTTTGTAACGGTGATTTCCTAAAGTAGATACACCGGAATTACACCGGTAGAACATATATACATGGAGAATCCGTGGACCGTATATGAGTTCCCAGCAAAAAGCACACTACTGTCATCTTCTCTCTCTCCCCTATCAATAATTAAACCGTTAATTTTTTGACGGATTACTAATGAAAATTTACATGAAATAGATTCCCCGTCACTAATTCCAAGTTTTTTGTATTGTTTCAGCCATACTATATCATCCCATGAAACATATTTGGATCTCGACAGTTAACTTCTCTTCCTCTCCCCATTCTCTTTCCACGTCGATGAATCTGCAATGAAGGTGGAGAAGCTCCGAGAGATTTAGATTTGTCGATTAGCGTGAGCATGCGAGAGATTCATAACTAAGCAACCATAAGCGAGGAAGGTAAATTTTCTTTAGAATGAAATACGGTGATTTTTCTTTTGTTTAACCTAAAATACGAAACATTTCTTTTATTTTAAGAACTAAAATGGATCTTCTTTGAAACCAAAAGGTCATTTGCATAAACCTCTATTCTAATTTTAATACTCTACTTACATTCACCCAATTTCAGTTAACCGTTAATTAATGCAATTGACCTTTTTTACCAATTTTTTCTTCTTAACATAAATGTTACTTAATTATGAATTATTTAAACATTTCTATTTTTCAAAACATAATTGTCACATATGTTTTCAATTTCTTATATTATTAAATTGATTTATTTTGATCCTATTATAAATTTAATTAAATTTATCTTTCTAAATTTTACTATTTCAATAATTTTAATTCTTGATCGCGTTTATTAAACTTATTTATTTATTAATCTTTTAAATACATACATGGGTTAAAAATATCTTTCAAGTATATATATTTTAAATCTGTTATGAAACTAAGTAAAATATAAGAAAGATTAAGATGAGGGAGATGAAGAAATGCAAGAGAGAAATGGAGAGAGTGATTCTTCTTTCTATTGTACTCTACCAACTTTTGATACATGCCTACTATATATAGGCAATGAATCTTTAACACCATTACAAGAGTTACATACAAAGGAGTAAATCTACATAATGGTATGTTATGAAGTTTTGTAAGTTACATATAAAACTCCCATGCCATTCATATCATAAGTTACATGGCTTTAGAAACTCCAAAAGACTCTTCTTGAAAAGGTTGTGGACATTCACACTAATATTGGTATATTCATAACACTCCCCCTTGAATGTCCATTATGAATGTGCCTCATTAAAAACTTTAACTAGGAAAAACCCGTGGGATAAAAACCTAGCCAAAGAAAAGAGTACAACATCCATTGATACACTTGTCAATCTTTGCCTCATTAAAAACCTTTCTAGGAAAACCCGAAGGACAAAACCTAGATAAGGGAAAAGAGTACAGCGTGTATCGAATCCCTCTTTTGACAACATCAATATTACTCCCCCTGATGACTACATTACTTCCAATGTCTTTTGAGCATATCTTCTTTTTGGTCATTAAACATTCTATTGCGTACCTGCAAGAACTAAATATTTCCAGCAAAATCATAATAATACTAACATGATTTCTAGGCATTCTTATAAGATATATCTAGATGCATATCAACAGATATTCATTAAAACGATTATATCATACATGCTCTAATAGTTTTAAGTCTTACAAAACTTCTTAAGTATTGTTCTCGAGAACTTTGAATTAGATGCTTCTGGCATCTTGAGTCCTTCAGGGACATGTGCTACTAGCACTTTTGGATCCTTTGAAGATTCGTATGCAATCTTCATAATTTAATAAGACATATGCATATGCGATATAACGATATCTAATAGACGCATAATTTATCATTCATAAACTGCAGTTTATCGTATCCACCACAAAATTATATATTCCAATTTGGACTTCAGGTCCTTAACTATCATAATATGATTATACTTGCGTCCTCTCAATTTTACTTATCCTCTTGGCCAATAATCTTTATATAATATCCTCATTTGATCACGTGATATCATCATCAAAATTGTTGTCGACAACTTTATCTTTTCGGTTCTATTTTTCCAATTTGACATAACAATATCAATATTACTCAGGTACCTAAACCTCTCTTGAGGTTTTCCAATAAGTTATGTCTCAGTACTCTTCTGGAGTACTTGCCTCCTTAATATGATCATCTTAATCATATGCTCCAATTTATCCATAATATTTATATTTGGAACCGAATACTTACTCATGCTTCATGCATGTTACTAATTGGAGCATTTTTAGCTAGAATATGAGATTTAATAAATCTCATTTAGGTCAACAATTCTATCGGCAAATATATCATGAATGCATAACCCGATGAACTCCTGGTTCATTCTTCTTTATTCGAGGATATATACTTTGCGATAATGCATTCCATGTATTCTCTTATCCAGCTATTCAATTTCTCCCCTCATGTTGAGAAAATAATGTCAAATATCAATTGACTAATCATACGATATAAGTTTCCTTAATCCATTTGTTTCCTTTAGAAACATCATTTTGTTTCATATAGAGGCAAACAAGAAGAAGAAGGTCCTTATACAACATTTTCTCAACTTTCTTTCCATATCCATCTATGTGCATTGCGGTGGATTAATAATCATCGCACATACAAACTTTATAAGATGGAATTTTTTCGCTCCCGACCTAAAACCAATTATATGGGGAGAATTTTGTTGGCTTATAAGTGCTGCAATATGTAAGATCAAACATACCAACATAAAAATTTTGTTCTCATAAGAATTGATCTAACTATTTATGGAGGCTTTACATGATCAATGATATTCTCATGAACAATTTGTTTTGAGAACAAGCAGCACATAATTCATAAATAATATGTTGGTTATTCTTGAAGAATCTTGGTTCTTCGATGGATGTCAAAATGTAATCTTATTTGTATTATATGACTTGGATGATCAAACAAGTCATGCCAACAATAAATTTCTTTGGATTAGTAAACTTTTGATTTATTGTGACATATGTCTCAATCAATCATAAGCTTTTAAATCATAATCTGACATCCATTTTGGGAGATCTATTAGGCTTTATGTGAGAAGTATATAACTTTTCAAAATTTAGCTCATACTTGTATTTGAACTCACACTTGTTTTCTAACTATCTCCCCCTCAAGTGTGAGTCATATAATCATACTTCCTTTATATTTGTATTTCAAAGACAAATCAATATATGATGGGCCAATTAATCTATATGTCACTTTAAAGCTCAAGTATTTTAAAAAGAAAAATTGTATTAAAACAAATTCAAAATATATGATGAGCAACCATGATCTTATTGCATATGAAAGCGGAAATGAAAGTAAAGCAAAAACTAAGGCAAAAACTAAATTTAAAAAAAAAATTAAAACAAAACAAAATATTGTTTTTCCAACCAAACTCATCTAATCATAAAAATCAACCACTTCCAAGTGTGCCATAGCATTACTGCCATTAATACCATCATCATTCTTGTGTGCCTCAACATTGTCATCTTGAAAAATTAAGTTTGCTTTCACATTAGTTGCACTCTTTTCAATGGAGGCTTGATAAAGTTTTGCTAGATGCTCGGGCGTACGACAGTACGTGCCCGCTCTTTCATACCACACCGATAACATTTATTCTCAACAACTTTTGAAGGAGCACCATCGTCATTGTTCTGCCTTCATCATATTTCCTCTTCTCGGTGGGTATTAGAGTTATAATCATTACTTCTACCACCATGATAACGGTAATTACTATGTCCTCTACCACGTTTGTAGCCACCTCTACGCCCACGTCCTCGACTACTAAAAAATTCATTAGTTGCTACATTCACTTCTGGGAATGGAGTCGAACCTGTTGGACGTGATTCATGGTTTTTTAATAAAAGCTCATTATTCTGTTCAGCCACAAGTAGGCAAGAAATTAATTTAGCATATTTCTTGAAACCTTTTTCACGATATTGCTGCTGCAGGAGCAAATTGGATGCATGAAATGTGGAGAATGTTCTCTCTAACATATCTTCATCAGTAATCTTTTCTCCACATAATTTTAATTGAGAAGTAATTCTGAACGTGGCTGAGTTATACTCGCTCACAATTTTAAAATCTTGTAAACGCAGATGCATCCAAATCATAACGAGCTTTTGGGAGGATGACCATCTTACGTGATCATACCTTTCTTTTATATTGTTCCAAAGAACCAGTGGGTCTTTCACTGTCAAATATTCAATCTTTAAACTTTCATGTAAATGGTGGCGAAGGAAAATCATGGATTTGGCTTTATCTTGATTAGATGCTTGATTTCCTTCTTTAATTGTGTCTTCTAGACCATGGGCATTCGAGATAGATTTCCGCATCCAAGATCCAAGATAAATAATTATTTCCGGCAATGTCAAGAGCCGCAAATTCAAGTTTTGCAAGGTTCGATTTGTTGTGTTTGTCATGATTCGGACTAATAAAAGAAATAAACAAGAATTATTAACATAGAAATACTAATGATAATAATATGAAATTTAGAAAGACAACAAGTAAAGTATAATAATAAGAATTAAATCTTTATGGCTTTAGGCCATATAGTTCTCGTAACGAGAAATTAAATTTATATAGCTTCCGGCCATATATTAAGAAATTAAAATGATAGGACTTGGTCATATAATTTTAGAATAGGAAAACAAAGGTGTATGGCTTACGGCTATAATAATATTAATAAAATAAAAGAGATTACATTAAAACAATAAAAGTAAAATGTTATGTTAGCAACAATAAAAATAAAATGCTTAATTTAAATGTTATGTTAGTAACATAAAAGTAAAAGCTTAATTTAAATGTTATGTTAGTAACAATAATATAAATGTTATGATAAAGTTAGTAATAATAATAAAATCTCAAATTAAATTAAAACAATAAAAAGGAAAGATTAAATCTAGACTTCCATGTAGGAGGTAGAACCTTCCATGTAGGAGTCAAATTACCACAATAAAAAGCGAAAAAATTAAATCTAGGCTGCCATGTAGGAGGTACAACCTTCCATGTAGGAGTCAAATTACCACAATAATAATAAAATTTCAAATTAAAACAATAATAAAATGTTAGCAAGAAAAATAAATGTTAAAGTTAGAAATAATATAAGCAACAATATATAATATATTGTGCAATCATTAAAAATACTCTACATGAATAAAAATGAATAGTGATGTATAGTAAAAATAGTAAATGATCTCAAATCTTAACCATGGAACCCGATGTATAAAAACAATCGGTAAAATAATATTTTTAATTCCATATAGTGGTTCGATTATCCCGGATATATAAATAAACATATAATAAAATCATTAAAGAAAGTAGATGAAATCGTTAAAGAAATTATACCTTCGTTATAGCAATCGTGCTTGATAACGTGTTATGAAACTAAGTAAAATATAAGAAAGATTAAGATGAGGGAGATGAAGAAATGCAAGAGAGAAATGGAGAGAGTGATTCTTCTTTCTATTGTACTCTACCAACTTTTGATACATGCCTACTATATATAGGCAATGAATCCTTAACACCATTACAAGAGTTACATACAAAGGAGTAAATCTACATAATGGTATGTTATGAAGTCTTGTAAGTTACATATAAAACTCTCATGCCATTCATATCATAAGTTACATGGCTTTAGAAACTCCAAAAGACTCTTCTTGAAAAGGTTGTGGACATTCACACTAATATTGGTATATTCATAACAAAATCATATATATAGCTAATCTCCCACTGCTCTGAATTATATACTAATTTTTTTAAAGAATTGTAATTATTCTTAAATAACAAAAATGGTTCGTATTAGATGCGTAAAGCATTTATGAGCTTATCCCCTAAAACAATGTCATTTTGCTATTAAAACGATGTTGTTTTATGGGAGAAGCTCCTAAGCTCATGGTGGTTATGATTTAACAAAAGCAGATTTATGATAGGAAAATTACCACCTAATGAAATCAAAAATTATAACAATAAAATTTTTCTTTTGGCTCAAACACTTGACGTGTAAATCTGGGAAATTAAAACAGAGATAGGTTGGACATTTAACAATTAACTTTCTTGTGTCATTATAATGACGAAGATCGATGTCTTGTAACTCCATTATTAGTAAAAAAGGAAAAAAAAAAATCCTTAACTTATTATCGTACACGAATATATGTTTATATAGTTAATATACTAAATTCCAAGTTTAGTGATCTGTTAATTTCGGAAATTGCAAATGAATTTTAGATTGAGTTCAAAATCTTCTACTATGGGAAAACTTTACTGTAGGAGCTGTCACTTTTACCCAGAAAGCTTCACTTTAAACCAATCACTGACACCAATCACACCATGCTGCCCAGTTGAGCAGTACACCGGCGGATTCGTTGATATTCGTCAGATCCTATTTTAAATTTCTTGTGATTTTACTTTAGCTGATGCCTGATAAATAGATTTGTGTTGATGTTAAAACATCTCAATTCATTTTATCTTCTTAAATTTATAATTTATTTTTCAAATTATTCCTTTTAATTTCATTTACTAATAGAGTACTAGTGTTTTGATTAGGGATAGTTTTCGATGCATCTGATTGTATAGGCACTTTTAAAAAATCAATAAGCATTTCCAACAGATAATTAATTTAACTGTAATATCCTAAATTTTGGGCCTAGAGACTTGAGGATAAGCATGTGATGATTAGATCTAGTTCATGAAGTGTGACAATATTATAAAGGGAATTTTCTTGATATTTTAGTGGAATGAAATAGTAGAATTTACCCGAACATTTAGTTTCTCCGAAATTTTAAATTTCGGGATATAGTGTACAAATATTTATCGTAGATTAAATATTCCAATGCCAATTCAGGTCATAATTTTGGACAAAAGAAGGTTGTTTGAATTTCTCCTTGATAACTATAATTAAGGAAAATGAAATGGAAATTAAGGGTATTATTTGTCAATTTAGGAAATTATTTGTTGATTTTGGTTAAAGTTTGGATACTCTATTATTATTGTCATTCTCGAAATAATTGGAGGAAGGAGACAAATCAGAGACATATGCATATGTGTATGACCTATATTGCTCCAAGTAGCCAAAAGAAAATACAAGGGAATTTGTCCACATTGATGACATAGCCAAGATAGTAACCATACAATTTCTTCTTTAACCCTAGAAGGACACATGACATGTTAGGGAATAATTATGTGTTTCCACATCATGTGGTAGGTGGAATATATACACATAAAAGTGCCAACAATGCAAGTAAAAGAAGTGGTAAAAGATGTAACACGAGGTAGGTAAAATTTATGAAACCACATGAAGCCAACAAAGCAAGTTGGAAAGGAGTAAAAAGTGATGATTTCACCTTCTCTTTCACCACAAATTTTGACATGCAAGCCAAGATTTCACCACATGAGTAAGGTAAATCTGGAGTGCCAAGCAAGGCCCTAATTTGGCCAAGTATAGGAGAGGAGAGAAGAGAAGATGCAAATATATGTAAAAAATGAGTACAAAGCAAGGGTAAAATAGTCAATTAGCATAAGGGACATTTGGGTCATTGGACAACAATTATAAAAGGCCATCTAGTCCCTCTTGTTTATGTAATTTTCATCCTAAAGCCCCAAGGAAAGAAGAACACCAAAGCTCAAGGCAAAGGAGGAAGAAAGAAGAGAAATTTAAGGAATCTAAGGTAAGATATGATAGTTTGGGTTCTTACTTTCCTTCTTCAATGTTCATCTTCAAATCTTATGAGTTTCATATGGGAAATTAATGCTCATGATGTTTTCCAAGCTAAGGCCGAAAGGTTGGGAGGAAGGGAAGGAAGGCTAAAGGCTTCACAAGTGTAGAAGTAAGTGCCTACATGACCTTGTGTGCTTGAATATGTCATTATTTTGAATTAATATACTCTTATTTTGTAGATTTGAAGACCATAATTTGAAGATGAAGATGCCATATAAAGACTTGGTATGTATATTTAAGGACAAATTAGGCCTCAATATGAAGTAAAAAGGCCAAGTTACATAAAATCATAGGGACTAAAAAGATAAAATAAGTTCCAATGAAGATGGTAATTTCGACTAGACCCAAGCACAAAGGAGCAGCATGATTTTGGTTATTTTGATCTTCCCAAAGTGTTTATAATGGAAAATATTGTGGGATTAATGTTGATTAATAATTTTTGGAAGCTTAATTATTGAATTAAGAAAGTTCCAAAAACTGTTTAGTGATAATCTTATTGGAGCAGTAAGATTATGACGTGTTTATGACTAAGTAAATGAGGTCAAATAATGATGAAATTTTCCATAGTTGAGGTAGAAATCATAAGCTTTAATTTGATGGGTAATTTGTAATTTTTGGAGTTATGTACAAAGAGTTATGAATTTTTGATGTTGACCCTTAATTCTGGAATTGATATCTGAACAGTAAGGGTATTTTGGTAAAATTGGAAAATCAAAAAAAAAAAATTGTAGTTAATGGTTATATGTTTATTTGAAAATAGACATATCAAGGGTCATTTAGGCTTTGGAAGCACTTGATTTTGATATGTGGATAATTAATTATGAATTTTTCAAAATTAGAGATAAATTCTGGAAATTCTAGGAAAAAGCTTAAAATGAAGGTGAAAAGGACAAAATTGTAAATTTTGGCGTTTTTGATAGTTAATAAAGGACTTTTAGCTAAAGGAGGATAAAATGGTAATTAATTGAATTAAGGAGAATTTGCTTAAGTGATGAATATTATTTATAATTATAGGAATAGTCATCACTATGAGCTTTTAAAAGAAATCAGGAGTGATCGATTGTCATTCTAAAAAAATCTATCGAGAAGAACTCTAATCTCACATACTCGTATATCGGTGTATACATGTTTGTACCATGATTGTAGATCCATGTCTAGGACACACGTTGTTGCATTTAGTTGTTATGGTTGTTTTCCAAGTGCCGTGGATCCGGAACTTCCTGTGTGCTCTACGGTCATCGTTGTGTTCATATATGATTGCTAGTTTTGGAAATTGTTGTGTGTATTAGGGGCCTTGCTATGTGCTATGCCCTGCAGTCAACGCTGTGTGCATTATGTGACTGCTCGTAGACTAAATGTTGTATTGTTTATTTTCAGGATTGTGATTAACTATTATGTATTGTTTATGCATTGTACTTGAGATTAATATGTTACTCTGGGATCCTTTGGGATTCTAGCCTCCTGTTGTTACCTGTGAATTGTATAGCATATTGGACATAGCTCCTAGGATAAAGCGACGGATGTTAGCAAATGGAGGTGTCGGGCCGTTCCAAATTGGTCGGGATATTTGTAGCAAAATTTATGTAATTATATTTAGAATTTATACCCAAGATTTGTAATATATTATCAGTATACTACGCCAAAACCGTTTTATTCGTTGTGCTGCGCAATAATGCTCTGATGTATAATGTATTAATGGAAGGGTGTGACAATTGTGGTACCAGAGCATGGTTTAGGCAATATCATAATAGTGTACTGATATAATCTTGGTCATGTGGAGACAGAACAACAGTGATATGGACCCTGTGGAAGAGGGTTCGGACTTTGATAAATTGAGACTCTAGAGATAGATGAGATAACACGAGAATATAGATTCGATGCTAACTCTAAGGCTTATGATATTGAGATAGTATATGATTTAGATCCCCAGATTTGATTGAAACTTTGAGGTTAAGCGTGCTTAAGTGAAAGTAATCTCGGGATGAGTGACCTCTTGGGAAGTATCATAGGATTTTGAAATCCTTTGACTTCAGGCCTGAGTACCTTAAGGTGTGAAATATGGTAATCCTTAGGGATGCTTTGAGGATATTAGACTGAATACAGTAATGATTGAGTATAGGCTTGAATCTGATTTGAGCTGAAATAGTGCCTAGATCAAATGTGAATGAGGTTGCACTAAGGTTGCTCTAAGGCTGCTCTCAGGCTTATGATATTGAGATAGTATATGATTTAGATCAAATGAATTGTCAACGTGTTTGCTTGGGTATGATTGAGGATTGACTACTGGCCTTAAGGTGAAAGAACGATATTAGAATATACCCCTGTGATATTGAGGATTAAGATGTAATTAGAACCTTGTAAATAGTGTTGATGTTATTTGAATGTTTCGAGGATTAGACTAGTGTTAATTTATATATATGATTTTGGTTTATTATTTGTTGCATACGATAAATATTTATTATTTATGCTTTGTATTAACTACTTTTGGTTTGTTTGGTTTATTTAGTTTTGGGCAATAGTTTCTCATGGTTCAGGACAACAATTTGATTTGGTTTAGTTTTTTATATTTGGATAGTAGTTTGACACTTTATTTTTCTATATAACCACAAATGTTGTATGGTAGTGAATATATATTGAGTTTTAAAGGGACAACAAGAGCATAAAGTGGGAGTTAACTAAAGTGGGGATATTGAGATGGCTAGATGTGTGATAATAAAGAAAATACAAGATTTGTAATAAACACATATGAGGAAGAGTTTGAGTAACATTTATTGAAGAAAAAATTGTAGAAAATCGGTTGAGGTTGTTCAGACACATACAAAAAAGGTCATTGGGGGTGCCAGTAATGCGGAAGCTAGGAAGAGAGTATAGAGTTATCTGAAATGGGATAGAGGAATATCATAAAAACACTCACTAAAATTATTTAATAGGACATTTTAGTTAACATTTCATCTAAAGATTTGGTTGTTGATAAAAAAAAAACAATGACGCCTTACAATCTACATGTAAATGTCTCCACATGGTGTGATAAGACTTGCTATTGATGATATATATTAAAAAAAAAAAAGGGAAAATTGTTGAAAATCTCCCATTACAAAATTTATTACCCCAGAGGGTACCTAGTAGTCCAAGTCTTTGAGTGGCCGAGTGCAACTCTTATTTTTAACTATATGTATCATATTTTTAACTATATACAAATTTCTTATATTTTTCGCTCTCTCCTTGAAAACCCATATAATTTGGTTAAAGTTGTTTTATATACATATATATATATATATATATATATATAATAAAGACACCATTTTTTTCAATTTATAGGAGTATTAATGTGGACAAGATAACGAGCATATGTATACGAACAAGAAAATGGGAAAATTGCAATTAGGTCCCCAACAAGGAAAAATATGTCAAAATGGTCCCTTGAAGCTCAAAATTGCATTTAAGTCCCTGAGACTTTTTTGCAATAAATTTCAATTTCACTAAGGTCTCAAAGGGGAGCAAAGGAAAGATCATGGAATCTAGAAGCCTAGGGGGAAAGTTGGTGTTGGAGGGTAAAACAAAGGAAACATCATCCCAAGTTAATGTGGGAACAGAGCGAAGACCGTTGAAGGATCTGCAGCAAGTACAGGCTAGCCCTGAATGTGTTCCGAAAACTAACTTGGAGGTTTATCAGAACACAGGTGTGGGGAGTCGTGAAAAGGAGAACCTGCATCTGGGGGAACAGAGTACAAGGGAAGTTTGTAGCGTTGATATGGAGTTTGATGCAGTAGGAAATGAGAAGTGGTGTTTGGTTGAAAAAGACTGTAATGGTATGGCATGTGCGAGTGTTTATGCCATACTTGAACTAGCTGATGATCAGTAAGCCTATCCTTTGGCACTATGTATTGTATTTTAACCATGATGTTGAATCTATTAGTATGGAACAGTAGGGGAGCAGCCAGCAAGGGTGTTGTGGCTGTTGTTAAGGATATGAGGAAACGGTACAAAATTGATATAGTTGCTATCCTTGAGCCAAGAGTCAGTGGTTCTCATGCTAGCAAGATTATAAGAGGTTGGGGATTTAAACACTCAAGAAGAGTAGAGGCGGAGGGTTTTTCGAGAGGTATTTGGATATTGTGGGAGAGGGATGATCTGTTGTTGAATGTTATCATTTCAGGGGATCAATTCTTGCATTGTAGAGTAGGTTTGGGAGGGACTAGTATGTTGTTCACAGCTGTATATGTAAGTTCGAATGAGAGCAGGAGGCATAGTCCTTGGGAGGAACTTCAAATGAAAGGCTCTCAGGGAATATCACTGAGCCATGGATCCTTGCTGGAGACATCAACGAAATTAAAACTCCGATGGAGCAAAAAGGGGGTGGAAGAATTAATGAAGCGAGATGCAGGAGGTTTAATGAGTGAATCCAAGAGTGTAGATTGCTTGATATTAAGGCGAGTGGGCCTTTCTTTACATGGAGAGGGCCTAAATGGGAGGGATTGGAGAGAGTTTTTAAAAGGCTTGATCGTTGCTTATGTAATACCTTGTGGCAAGAATGTTTTGCTGAGGCGAAAGTGAGAATTGTGCCAAGGGTTGGTTCTGATCATCATCCCATTGTGGTGAAGTTAGAGGAGGAGAAGAAGGGGTTTCAAGAGAAACCTTCGATTTCAGTCGCTTGGTTGATGCATGAACAATTCCCGATTTGATGAGAAAGAACTGGGCCTGTCATCGAAGCTCATAGTAACCTTTCTAATTTACAAGAGACACTAATCGGTTGGAACAAGGATGTTTTTGGAAGTATTGAGGCGAGGAAAAGAAGACTCCTAAACATGCTAAATTGAGTGCAAAAAAATTTAGAAAGAAGAAGCAACCCTTTTTTGGTGAATTTGGAAAGGGAACTAGAGGGGGAGCTTTTGCAAACTTCAAGGCAGGAAGAAATTATGTGGTACCAAAAAATCAAGGGGAAGGTGGTTGGAGGAGGGTGACCGCAATACAAGATACTACCATACAAAAACCTTAGTAACAAGGAGGCGTAATAAAATAAGAATGCTTAAGGATGCCACTGGCCAATGGATGGAGGACGATGATGTCATTGGAAACATGTTCCAGCTCTATTATGAGAATCTGTTTCGGAGTGAAAGAGGAGGAGATGGCAAGTGTAAAACAAAGCAGGGTTGGGGTGTGGTGAGTGTTGAAAAGCTAAGAATGCTGGGTAGTGATGTGAACAGTGAAGAAGTGAGGCATGCTTTTTTCCAAATGGGGAGCTTTAAGGCTTCGGGAATGATGGGTACTTGGCTGTATTTTATCAAAAAAAACGAGTGTGATAGGAGACTCGGTATGAAGTTTACTAAAGGAATTCGGAGGAATCCGGGCACATTAGCAAAGTGAATGACACGCTAGTGGTCTTAATCCCTAAAGTTGAGCAACCTGAGATGGTAAGTCAGTTCCGTCCAATCTCTTTGTGCAATGTTTTATACAAGGGCCTATCAAAGGTGGTGGTTAATTGCCTTAAGCCACTTATGGATAAATTAGTGTCACCCTATCAGACAAGTTTTGTCCCTAGGCGTTGCATACATGATAACATGATAGTGGCTAAAGAGATAGTGCATTCAATGAAGAGGATGCAAGGTAGGAGAGGGTATATGATCCTTAAAATTGACCTTGAAAAGGCATATGGTAGGATGGAGTGGAGGTTCCTTGAGAGTGTGTTGGAGGAGATTGGTGTTAATGTGAGGATGAGGAATGTCATTGGTAAATGTATGAGCACTTCCTCTATGACATAGCTATGTAATGGGGGAAACGTGGAAATCTTATACCTTCAAGAGGATCATGGCAAGGAGATCCCCTTTCTCGTTATCTATTTGTTCTACGAATGGAGAAGCTTACACATCTCATAGTGGATCGGGTTAATAGCAAGGAGTGGAGACCGCTGAGAATGGGAAGGAATGGAGCAGATGTATCGCATCTTATGTTCACAGATGATTTATTATTGATTGGCGAAGTGAGTTTGGATCAAATGAGTGTAGTTATGAATGTTTTGGAGGAGTTTGGAAAGCAGTCGGGGCAAAAGGTCAATGTGCAGAAATCTAGCCTGTATTTTTCAAGTAATGTGAGTAAAGGGCTTTAAAATGAGATTAGTAATTTCTCTGGGAATAAACGTATGGAGGATCTAGGTAAATATTTAGGAGCCTTATTTAGGAGCCTTCATGAGTTCGGGTTGTGAAGGTATGAGAAGATTTTAGCATATACTGGACAAAATGCAGGCTAAATTGAGTAGTTGGAAGTAGCAAACACTTGTCATTGGTTGGATGTCTCATCTTTGGTTCGATCATAACAAATCGATGGTGGTTTACCACATGCAACATTCTTGTATTCAAAGTGGGTGTTCGAAATCAGTGGAGAAAATTCGAGCGATTTTATTTGGAGGGATGGAGAGGGGGAGGAAGTTACATGCGATCACCGGGAGGTTTTGTCAGGTACGAAAAAGAAATTTGGAGGCTTCAGGCCGAAACGTTTGGACATCATGAATGAAGCACTTTTAGGGATGGTGGCATGGAATGTTATATCCAAGCCATCTAACCTTTGCTCCAAAGTTCTGTGTGGTAAATATAGTAGAAACAGAAACTTAATGAAGGATGCAAGCAGTAAAAAATCAGATTCAGAGTTATGGAGGAATATTGTTAAGCTATGGCCGAAAGTGGTGAGGAATGTGGGGTGGAGTGTAAGGAATGGAGAAAGGGTTAGATTCTCGGATCGATAACCGGTTAGATAAAGGGAAAAACCGGGCATGCGATATGTGCTAGGCGGATAACCGAGGTGGAGGAAAATGTAAGGATAAAGGAAATGGTAAATGAGAAGGGACAATGGGATGTGGAACGCATTAGTAGGATGGTGAATGAAGAAGGCAGGAACTTTATATTGGTGGTCCTTCCTCCTAGTGCACATAGAGGGTAGGATTCCTTAAGGTGGGGATCAAGCCTAGATAGTAGATATGTAACAGCTGATATGTATAGCATGTTGAGAGGTTGGCAGGATAAGGAGGATGTGTAGTGGAGCAAGGTGTAGAAGTGGAAGGGGCCAAGGAGAATGCAAGTGTTTTTATGGATGGCAATGCAGGGGAGAATATTAATGAATGAAAGAAGGAGTAGATTAATGGGTGGAGATCCAAAATGTTGCAGGTGTGTTGAACATATAGAAACACTAATGCATGTGGTGAGGGATTGTGGGTTAGCCTTGGGCTTGTGGCGTGAGCTGCATAATGGTAGGATTGAGAAAGAGTAAATGGCTCTGGAAGGAAAGGACTGGTTTATGTGGAATTTGAATAGGAAAGTACAGGAGTGGGATGTTTTATCTAGGGTGGCCTGCTGGTTGCTCTGGCAGTGGAGAAAACGTGAGATCTTTGAGGAAGGATTTGAACTGCCAAGGAATTTGGGGACTGTTGTGAAATGGTATGTGGGTGAGATCAAATCTGCGAAAGTGGATTTTGGAAGGATCATAAGGACAAAAATAGAACAGCATATCAGATGGGTGCCTCCAAGGAATGGGTGGGTGAAACTCAATGTGGATGGTGCAGCTAGAGGGGAGGTAAGGGAGGCAAGATGCGAGGGGTGATTAGAGGAAGTGGTGGTGACTGGCTGGGTGGCTTCTCTCAGAAACTAGGAGTATGTTCTACTATCATGGCGGAGTGGGGGGTGCTTCGGGCTTGAGCTAGTACATGATCTCCATTTCCAAATAAAGTGGTGGTGGAGTGTGACTCGGCCTCGATAGTAGCACTAATTAATAAAGTGCGGATGATGAACAAGAGATTTCTATCTTGCTGTTTGATATCTGTCAAATTTTGAAGAAGTTCTATAGGGTGATAGTAAGTCATATATAGAGAGAAAGTAACACTTGTGCTGATGCTTTAGCAAACTTGAGCTTTACATAGGAAGATGTATATATTGTTTTTACTGAACCCCCTTTGGATATACATAGTTGGATGTCTAGGGATGCGGCAGGATTTTCTTACCCGCGTTTTGTAAAGATGTAGTAACAGAGTATTTGATTGGGCTTGGCCCCGTATGAATACAAAAAAAAAAAAAAAAAAAAAAAAAAAAAAAAAAAAAAAAAATCAATTCCGCTAACAAGCCCCGGAGCGTCTACGACAAGTTCATGGGTATTCATTGACAAGTCCTAATTGGAATTTATTGCAAAAAAAAAAAAGTCTTACGGAACTTAAATACAATTTTAAGATTTCAAGAAACCATTTTGTAGTATTTTCTTTTGTCCGGGACCTAAATACAATTTTCCCCAAGAAAATATCCCTTATGGATAATCATGAAACTCTTATCTTTCAATAAAAAGTAGAGTAAAATACTTTGATCACCCTCCTGTTTTGCATTAATTACACAAACCTCCTCTCTATTTTGAAAATCCATAGAAACCTCCCTTAAAATTAGAGTAAAATACTCTGACCACTCTCATGTTTTGTCTTAATTACACAAACCTCCCCTGTATTTTGAAAACCCATAGAAACCTCCCTTAAAATTAAAATTTATGTTACACAAACCTCCCTTATATTTTAAGATTCTATTTCCATCCATTCAAACCGTTAAGTTTGACTTTTGAAATTTGTTTCTACCAAAATGTCCCTCTTCGATTAGAATTATTTAAGTATATAAAACCAAATTTATACAACCAAAAATGTATTCTAATAGATTTTCTAACTTTCTAATTTGTTTAAAAAAATTATTAGTTTTGATCTTATAAATTAATTTTGACTTAAAAATATAAATTAAACACATATATTTTTATCGAATATAATAAACTATATAAGTTTGAGATTTTATGTGTCATTTAAATTTCTAATTTAATATTTTTTTTCAAAAATATTTATAGACACATTTGATCAAGCACATGTTTATTTAAAAACTTATTTAAATATTCAACATTATGTGATATTTACATTAACCAAGAGGGTGGTATTTCTTAATGCTATGTCCTAAATTCATTTATTACTTATAATTGATGACCGTGAGATTACACGTGGCCTTTATGGCGCTGGAGATCGTTGGTAGAAAAATTTAGTTTGAAATCAAAACTGGCTTTGGGTTGAAAAGTGAATTAAGTACATTATTAAAAGACAAACACACACTTTGGTCATTGGTGCATTAGATACCGTTTTTTTAGTTATTTCTTTCGTAGTCACAAGTCACAACAAATTAACATCAATTAAATGAAATGATTAATGGCTTTTCATTTGGCTTTTTTGAAGAATGTAGACAGCAGCACTAGGTCCAAACATGCCAAGTGATCGATGTCATTTCAAGGGAATATCTATATGGTAACCGAATTTTCTAACTCAATGATAAAATTAAAGATAGTGAGAAGCTCAATCGAGATTGAGCTTCTCATTATCTTTAATTTTATCATTGAGTTAGAAAATTCTGCTATCATATTGAGTAAAATTATTTAGTAGGACTTTTTGGTTAACAATGTATGTAAAGATTTGATTGTTAATAGAACACAATGACACTATACAATCTATATGTAACTGTCTCCACATGGTGTGATAAGACTTGCTATTGATGATAAAAAGAAGGGAAAATTGTTGAAAAATCTCCGATTACAAAATTTATTACCCCAGAGTTACATAATGATATAAGTCTTTGAGTATGTGCAACTCTTATTTAACTGTATATATTATATTTTCAACTATATACAAATTTCTTATATTTTTCGCTCTCTCCTTGAAAACCCATATAATATGGCTAAAGTTGTTGTTGTTTTTTTTTTTTTTATAAAAAAATGTAAGACACTTTTTTTTTTCCCAATTTATAGGAGTATTAATGTGGATAGGATAGCGAGTACATGTATACAAGCAAGAAAATGGGAAAATTGCAATTAGGTCCCGGAAAAAGAAAATACGTCAAAATGGTTCATTGAAAACTCATAATTGCATTTAAATCTCTGAGACTTTTTTGCAATAAATTTTAATTCCACTGACAAATCCAGGAGCATCTACTGACAAGTTCATGGGCATCCACTGACAAGTCTATCATGGGCATCCATTGACAACTCCGGAATTAGAATTTATTGCAAAAAAGTCTCACAGGACTTAACTACAAGGGTTAACGTGCGGATTGACCAACGAAGTATTACGCTAGAAGTGTCGAATTTGCAAAAATATTTTGAATGGAGCAAAAATAACAATAAACAATTGAAATAAAGCAAAAATACCAATGAACAATTTAAAACTTGTGAAAGTAGCACAATCCCCGTTTTGGTATATTCACCGAAGTTTTAAATTCTTTATTGGTATTTTTGCTCCCTTTCAATTATTCATTGATATTTTTGCTCCCTTCAAAACATTTATGTGCCCGGTACTCCCAACGTAATACTTTGTTGGCCAATTTACACCTTAACCCTCAATAAAATTTTAAGATTTCAAGGGACCATTTTGTTATATTTTCTCCTGTCCAGGACCTAAGTACGATTTTCCCCAAGAAAACATCCCTTATGGATAACCATTAAACTTTATCTTTCAATAAAAAGCAACAACCACTACATATTTTTATCGAGGCTAAATTTTTTTTTTAAAAAAAAAGATAAAAATACTTTTAAAACATTAAACTACATTTCTTAATGCTATACCTAAATTCATTTATTGCTTATATTTGATAACCGTAGGAACACACGTGGCCTTTATGGCACTGGAGATCATTGGTAGAAAATTTAGTTTGAAATCAAAACTGGCTACACTGTTGGGGTTGAAAAGTGAATTAAGTACATTATTAAAAGACAAACACACACTTTGGTCATTGGTGCATTAGATACCGTTTTTTTAGTTATTTCTTTCGTAGTCACAAGTCACAACAAATTAACGTCAATTAAATTAAATGATTAATGGTTTTTCCTTTCAGCTTTTCGTTTGGCTTTTTTGAAGAATGTAAACAGCATCACTAGGTCCGAACATGCCAAGTGATCGATGTCATTTCAAGGGAATATCTATATGGTAACCGAATTTTCTAACTCAATAATAAAATTAAAGATAATGAGAAACTCAATCTCTCTCGATTGTTCTTCTCATTATCTTTAATTTTATCACTGAGTTAGAAAATTCTGGTATCATATTATAAAATTTATTTGACCTGAGGTAATTTAAATGTATAGTACTAGATTATAGTATATTTATTTTTAGCCAAATCAATATTCGAGGTTTTCTTAATAAAAATATTTTTATGTAGAAAAACTTATGTGAATTGGATTTTGAGAGCTCAGTTTACTAGGGTTATAGCAAATATCATGACTTAAAGAGTTATTACCCAATCCTCCCATTGAAGATAAGATTCAAATAATAGACATGATTGTGGAGTATGAATTACATCTTTATTATCTAGGCCTACTTTTTGTCCACAAGTAACAACCATTTAATTAAAATTTGAAGTATATAATTATTCTTTTGTTCAAATAGATAATGTAAGTGAATTGATTCTTTCTTTCTTTCTTAAGATAGAATATTGTTACTACCATTTTTTGTTACTACCAATGTTATTACCACTTTTCCACGTTAGATCGAATCTTAATAGGAAACAAAAATTATAAAGGGAGATGAGATTCTAATCTAACGGTGAAAAAGTGGTAATAATATTGATAGTAACAAAAAATGGTAGTAACAATATCCTATCCCTTCTTTCTTTCATTTTTATATGGCTGCTCCCTCTTGTTCATTTTATAAGATATCTTCTATAAGGTATTTTTGGTCTTTTTTATAAGATGTTAAGATAGTTTTAATGAGTATTAAATATATATTTTTTTATATGCCTATACTTAGCAAGGGTGGTGAGAAAGAGTAGAAATAAATATGATGTTCGGGTTTAATGTAATTAATAAGGATAATATTGGAAATAAATTTAATTTTATAAAAGAAATTCAATGGTTTTGACCATTTTTATTGATATGTAAAAATTAGTTAGAAACATCTATAAAATGGGAGCACATAAGGTGCTTCTCACCTTATGTGCTTCTTACATGCTCATCCCTCAATGAGACATTATATATATATATATATATATATATATTTATTTATTTATTTATATAATATTTATTTAGATTTAAATTCTATGTTGTTTTCCGAATATTTTTTGGACCCGGTATCTCAAATTAATTAATTTCCGGATACCGGTGTTACGGAAAACATTTCCGAATGCGGGATTGGAAACTAATTAATATGAGATACTTGGGTGTAAAAAAATTCCAAAAAGCCACAAATAATTTAAATCCAAATAAATATATTATATAAAAAAATTAAAAAAAATGTGATCATCCCTCTAATAGAGGGACAAGCACATAAGGTGCACATCTAATGTGAACCCCTATAAAATAGACCGGAGGGAGTTAGGCTAGATTTGAGTATTATCGGAGCTAATTGAGGGTAGATCCCCAAAAAGCGTTGTTTTGCATTCATATGCACCCAAACCATAGACATTGAATTTAAACGGTCAAAGCCCCCTTCAACTAAGACGCAGTGACCATGGTTAAATTAAGTCTTAGTACCTTTGGTTCTTGATATAAAAGCCATTTAGCTAATTTGGTTTGATTAAGGAAATAACTTATGTTAGTTATTTATAACAAATATATATTAGTTTTTCCACAATGTCATATTTTATCACGACTACTCTTATATAGAAACCTCTTAATGCGTGTAATTATGGATACTTTGGAAGAAAATATAACTTTATGAGACAATGTGGATTGATGTCGTATATATAGAACCAAATACAACCCCTAAATAGCTCTTATATTAAGCATTGGAGGTAGTACTATTGAATAAAAATCAAGTATACTATATATGTGAATGCGAGAGAAATTAGATACTCTATCCAATTCTTAATATAAGACATATTTATCTAATTTGATTAAATTAAGTAAGTTAGTTAATATGATATATATTTTCTAAAACACCTAGTCATCTTCCTTAGTTCTTGTCACACCCTTCCAATAATACATTATACATCAAGGTATTATAGCACAACGCAGTGGCAAAATGGTTTAGGCGTAATATACCGATAATATATTACAAATCTTGGTTATAAATTCAAAACAAAATCATATAAATTTTCTACAAATATCCTTGAAATAGTCTTGAACCGATCCAGCGCCTCCATTTGCTGACATCAGCCACATTTGTCTTTGGAGCTACATCCAATATACTATACCATTCATAGGTAGCAAGAGCGACTGGAATCCCCAAGGATCCCAGAGTAACATAGTTAATCTCAAATACAATGTATAAACAGTGTATGATAGTCAACCACAATTATGAAAATAACAAACGGCATTGAATATATGTCACACACAGTCACATAATACAACATAGCATCACAAATCATGTAGATCTGTGAAACGTAGGACCCTACAAGTCCCGATCCACGGCGCTAGAAAAACAACAACAATGGGCCTCAAACCCGTAATACAACTGAATGCAACAACGCGTGTCTCAGACACAGATCCACAATCATGGTAAAAACATGCATACACATATATACAAAGTACGTGAGATTAGAGTTACTACCTGGTTGATTTTTAATTCGACAATTTACTCTCATGTCCTTAAATCCTTCGGCGCTGTCACTTCCTAAAATATTAAATAATATTCATTCTTATATAAACTCTCCAAAGTTCAAATAATACTTGAAGTAATTATCATTTAGCCCTCCTTTGGCTTAAAGTCCTTAATTAATTTCCAAAACGCTAAATTTTCCATTTTTGCCCTTGTCACTTTTACTTTCATGATTTTCTCAGAATTTCCAGAATTGTCTTCAATCTTAAAAAATTCATAATTAATTATCCACATATCAAAATCAAATGCTTCCAAACCCCAGTGACTCTTGATATGTCTATTTTCAAATAAACATACACCATTAACAGAAAAAATTCATGTTTTTTCCATTTTACCAAAATGTCCTTGTTGTCCAAATTTCAATTCCAAAATTATGGGTCAACTTCAAAAATACATAACTCTTTTTACATAACTCCAAAGAATACAAATTACTTATCAAATTAAAGCTTATGATGTCTAATTAAATTCTGGAAAATTTAATAATTATTGGAACTCATTTGCTTCACCAAACATGCGTCTCAAGTTTGCTCCTCCTACAGGATTTTTTTACTAGATAATTTTTGTAACTTCATTAATTTAACCATTAAGGTTCCATAAATTATATATTGCTTAATTTTACTCCTATACTATTTTCCATTTTGAACATTTTGGGATGGTCAAAATTGTCAAACTCCTACTGCTTCTTTGTGGTTAAGGTCTGATCGAAAATTGCTAAGGAAATAAGACTTGTTTCATCTTTAGAATCCTAATGATTTTATGTGAGATTTGGCTTTTTTACTCCATATTGAGGCATAATTATTCTTAAATATATTTATCAAGTCTATGTATGGCATTCTCATCTTCAAATCATGATTCTTCAAATCTAAAAAATAAGAGTGGATTAATTCAAAATAACAATATATACAAGTGCACAAAGTCATGTACACACTTGCACTTGTGAAGTCCTTTGTCTTTCTTCAATTCCTTTCCTCCCAACCTTTCGGCCTTCCTTTAGCAAGCATCATGAACATTAGCTTCGCCTATGAAACTCATTATTATTGAAGTTAAACTATGAAGAAGGAAAGTAGCTAGAAACTCAATCCAACATGCCTTACTTTAGATTCCTTGGACTTCTTTTCCTTAAGTTTTTATGCTCTTCTCTTCCTCTTGGGACACTTGGACGAAATTTACATAATAAGAGAGGTGAGATGGTATTTTATAATTCATAACAAATGACCCAAATAACCCTATTGTTAATTTTCTATTTTACCCTTGCTTAAGGGTCCCTTTTGGCAATCTCTTGTTGTTGGCCAAATTTTTGGCCTTGCTTAGCTCTTAATTTTACTTGTCTTACATCTCTCTTATCCTTTCCTTATATTTGGACGAGATATGGCCTTGCTTGACACTTCAAAATTTACCTTACATGTGGTAAAATCTTGGTCCACATGTCTCCTTCATATGTGGCGAAAGGGAAGATGAAATCATCACTTTTACTCCCTTTTACCTTGCCTTATTGGCTCCCTATAATTCCATAATTTTTACCCAACACATCTTTACCTCCTCTTTCTTTGTCTCTTAACTTGCCTTGTTGGCACTTTTATATTCATATATTCTATCTACCATGTGATGTGGCCTTTTATTATTCATTGGTTGCTCTTTTACCCTTCTTTACTTGCATTGTTGGCCACTTCCACATCACATATTTTACCTACCACATATGTGGCATTCTATGGTTCTTTAATTACTCTTTTAATCCTATATTTTTATTGAATCTTATAATACCCCGAAAATTGTTATACAACATTTTTGATAAATAATATCTATTCTAATAGGAGAGTATGTTGTCTCTAAATTATTGGTTTCTTATTATTAAATTTATAGGACAATTTGTGCTTAGAATCTAATAAGAATCAACCAACCCTCCTAACTCTCAAATAGGGATTATAAAGTACCCTAAAATTGATATTCCTCATAAATAATATTTGTGGGCAAATAGTGCCTATTAAAATAAAGTGAATATGTGGTCTCAAACATTATGGTGTAATTATTTTAATATAGGAGATCATAATATATTCTAAATTGATATCTTAACATCTAGATATGATAAAATCAATTAGAGAAAAATTAGCAACAACTAATTGCAATAATTGAAGTGATTAAAGTAATTTTTATGATTAATCAATAAATTAACTTAAAAAGTCATAATTAAGAATACATGAGAATAATTAGTAAATAAAGGCTAATAAAGGAGTAAGATTAGCATCAAATGAGTTTCAAATAATCATAATAAGTATAGTAACCTATCATAAATTAACAATTAGACTTAATAAACCCCTAAAACATTATATTAAGGATTATAACATAATTCAATCAACATCCCCCAATATTTATTTAGAAGGGGCGAATTCTTGGTTAAATTAAAGAAAAGAAGATGAAGCAAATAAATAAATCCTAAGAGCACATAATATATGAACAAATATCATCAATAGTAGTAGGATTTTTCCAACATAAATTAGAGGCTTGGATTAAATCTAATAAAGCTAAATCCTAAGGGCTTAATTTAACTTCATAAAGCATAATCCTTGTGGAATTAAAATCAACCAATAAGAGAGTTTTCCCATGTATTATGTGAGACAATGGAAACACAATTTGAGAAGCAAATTGAGGGAGTAATACACGGTTAGGCTTGGCTTGTGGAATTGACAAAGAATAATATAATCAAACACTCATCAAAGCACATGCAAGTCTTAATCATAGAAGAAGAAATATGTACTTCTCATAAATGCTCTTAATGACTTTTTAAGAGGGTAAGCAAGAGAGAGATTATAGGCTTGATTTAATAATAATTTGAAATCCACTAAAGAGATAAATCAGAATCAAGTAATCTAAATCCTTAAAAATCAATAAGAATTTATACAAAATAAATTGTATCTTGAGATACATTTATCATAAATCAAATATAGGAAGAGATTATGAACAAGCATAATTCAAGCTTGAGATTGACTATAACCAAAGTCATTTCCTCAACTTTTGAAGATTTGTTCCAATTGAGGAAATGAGTGTTTGATGTCTCTAATTAAAGCCAAAAATCTCAAGAGTTCAAAACCAAAAAGAAAATTTGAATCAAACTTCATTAAGATCCCCAAATGAATTTTTATCTAGTGAAAAACAAAGAGTAGAAGAAGGAGATAGTTGGCTTAGGAAAAAGCTAGAACACATAGGATATTTTGCAACTTTAGGAAGAGGATAATGTACTTGGTGGATGAGTCATGAAGCAAATGGAAGAGGATAGAGGGGAGAGAGAGGAGCACGTTTTTGGGGCCTAAATGGTAAAGATTTGAGCTTCCCAAATGGTCTAGATCCAATGGCCATAATGCAAGATGAGTTGGGTTTGAATTAATTGCCAAATTGCCACACCAATTTACTATAAATAGGGTCCTTGCTCTTCATAATTCTTCACCAATTCACAAGGTATTAACCATATTGAGAGAGTAAGGAAGAGTGGGAAGAGCTTCTTGAAGGAGTAGCAAGGTTCTTGGTAAGTTCTCTAGCTCTAGCTTTAAGTTCTAGTTCTTAAATTCTTAAATAGAAGTAGCTTAGATCTTAAATATGCTAGGATAATTTTATTTACATGTTTTTATAGTCAAAATTATATTTATTTCGAAAAACGATGAGGGAGGTCATATAGCAAAATTTCTGGAAGAAAATCATCAAAGTAACGAAGTTCGCGAAATTTCATCGGTTTCGAATTTCGGAGGCGTGATAAAAATGCCGAATTTCATATTAAAAATAGGGTAAAGGGGCAAAAATACACATGTATTTTTGCCTCAGGAGCGCCCAACACCACGTAATATTTTTTAGAGCAAAAATACACATGAGTTTTCAAAACTGGATCAAATTTACCATCCCTCAATTGGGTTGCTTGCTAACTTCGTTAACTACCATCTCGAAAGTACCAAAATACCCTCTCGCCAACCTCAATGTTCATCCTCTTCCCTCCTAAATTCATCATCGACAATCACCAGAATCATCCACAATCATCCGATCAACCTCAATGGTCATCCTCTTCCCTTCCAAATTCATCATCGACAATCATCAACCAAAATCAGGTATACAAAAATGTCAAAAGATAAAGCCTAAGCACACAAGTGAAATGCCCAGAATAATAATCTTGCAAGAAACTGCGGGAGAACTCATTAGGAGCAGAAGAACTGGAATCTTGCCAGATTAATCTTGCAAGAAAGACAGATGAGCGACTTACCAGGAAAATTGACGATCCAAACGATGAAGACTGGAATCATGTAGAAATTGCGGCAACGTTCATTATTCCGAAATTCTAAAGCGGATCGACCAAAACTGATTTAGAGAATTAAAAATGACTAAAAGCTTTAATTCTTCGCAAAAAGCGGAGTTGAGAATGACTAGTGAAATGCCTGAATAATAAGAAAACGCCTAAATTTTATCGCCTTTTCTGAGTACAGAACGAAGGTTCCGAGATCTGAGCAGAGAAACGGAGGTTCGGAGTTGGCCACGGACGGAAGGACTGGACTTGCAGAAACTTCCGGAGAAATCGATTGACGGGCGGAGGAGCATCCGGCGACTGGTCTTGCAGAAGCCTTCGGTGTGGCGTTCGATCTTCACCTCATCACGTCTTAGACTTGCGGAATCTCCGGCGAAAGTGACGGCTGAGTGAAGGAGCCTCTGGCAACCAGTATTGAAGGAAACCCCACCACGGCGCAGGCTCTTCTCCTCGCCGCTGCCGCTGCCACAGGCAACGGTTAGGGCACGACTAGATGGAGGGGTAGGAGAGGTTAGACGAGAGAGAGATTGGGACGACAGGGGTAGGGTTGGGAATTAATAAAATCTTTAACATTTTTTATTTTTTTAATATGGTGGGCCCCACACAAAATTAACAGAGGTTAACGGCTCTTAACGGAGATGGTAAATTTGCTCCACTTTTGAAAACTCATGTGCATTTTTGCTCCCAAAAATATTACGTGGTGCTGGGCGCTCCTGAGGCAAAAATACATGTGTATTTTTGCACCTTTACCCTTAAAAATATGGTCACAAAATTCTGAGAAAATTCATGGTTAAAATATACATATAGGGATTTTTAAATATGTCAAGAACATGTCAAAATGATTTCTGTACAGAGAGATAAAAATCCTCAAAGTTAGGCTACGAATTTCTGGAAAAGTGCTGGGCAGAGGTTCAAAACTTAAAACCTGGGAGTGATTAGTGTAATCTGGGCAAAGGTTATTATTTTTACTTGAAAATAGACATCCTAAGGATTCCAAGGAATTTTTCAGATCCTCGTTTCAATTTTTCTAGAATTAATTATGATTTTTCAAAGCTAGACGAAATGCTGCCCAGATTTGTACCAGCGTTGTTCTACGAATTTTGAAGGAATAAAGTGAAAAATAAATGTTGCAAGGGCAAAATAGTCATTAGTGGCCAAAATATCTCTTAGGATATTATTTATAAATTAATAAATACGATATTACCATTATAGGATACGCCTGATCACCGTCCGACCGTCAACGTACCGACAACACCGACGAAGGTACGGACACGTACTGTAACACTAACTCTGATGTTTATTGTATACCTATATATGATAGATGTGTTCATAAACTGAGACTCTGTTTTTAAAATTTATACATATACAGCTATACACGGGTTATGGTCTTGATAATGCCGTTGAGTTTTTCTAGCGCTGAGGACACGGATGTACACCGTGGCACTGGTGAATAGTGCGGACTATAATAACATACATATGCGGTGGTGGCGTGTTCTCATTATTATTTTTCATATGAGAATATTGCTGTGGTATCATGAATATCTCGTCATACATAACCGTACATGAACATGAGGTTAATTACACACGAGGTTCAATGTGCATTGAACCTCGCTCTTACCATAGCTTCGTGGATCCGGAGTAAACAGACCGGAGACAAGGGTAAGCAGATACAGGAGCCTACTGAGGAAGCCCTCTTATTTTGTACTTAATAATGACATTCGATTTTTGTAAACGCTGTTAAAAGCTAACACATACAAATGGATGTTATCGATTACTTTTGTTTTAATACTATTTACTTCCGATGCTCTACTCGATCAAATACTTTAAAAAAAAAAAAAAAAAAACGCTCCGAAAATTGGAATGTTACAAATCTTCTTCCTAATTCTCCATTCTTCCACGTAGAGGGGGAAAAAAAAGACTCATTGAACAAGAATTCAAATCTCCAATTTTCCATTAGAAATAATGCATATGTGTTCTCTTTACAATCTTTTATTTCATGTGTCAACATGTCTTGATCTACTTAGAATATCCCTAACCATACATAAAACTTCATCTCTTATTCTCTAACTTACACATGTACACATAATATTGATTCTCCATTCCTCTCATTGTCTCTTGCTAGACGAAATCAACCATAAGAAAGAGAGTCTAAAATTGTCTTTAATCTCCTCCAATCATATGTCCTCTTATCAAATTAATTTAATTATCTATTAACTCACAATTTAATAAAATCTTATTTCGAAAATAATATGAATCATAGGATATCCATATCACATCTTTAAATAATCCCAAAGTGGACAAAAAATCTTAAAAATTCACTTGTTAACCAAAATCAACAAATAATTTCCTAAATTGACAAATAATAGCCTTAATTGCCATTTCATTTTCTTTAATTATAGTTATTAAGGAAAAATTCAAATAACCTTCTTTTGTCTAAAATTATGACCTCAATTGGTCATTGGAATATTATCCCATGATAAATATTTGTACATTATATCCTCAAATTTAAAATTTCAGAGAAACTAAATGTCCAAGTAAATTCCACTATTTCATTCCACTAAAATATCAAGAAAATTCCTTTCATAATATTGTCACACTTCCTAAACTGAGTCTAGTTGTCTATCTGGTACAGACTTATCCTCAATTCTCAATGCCCAAAATTTAGGATATTACAGTTCTTGATTTATTTCCCCTTTGATTATTGTTGAGGAGTATTAATAGAAATAAATTAGGAAAAGATTGACAAATATAAAAATTATGTTGACCAATATCAACTCCTCAAATATATTTTATATTAAGCACCAAACAGAATATATATACACACACGTTAAAAAGCGAAATCTAAAAAAGCTCAAATGTGAATATCAAAATGGAGAAACTAAATTCACATGATGCTCCTATTTGAACTACTTTTGTACTCATTTTTCTGTCCTGAGGTTGTCAATCAAATTAATAGGACCACTGCTGATTAATTGCCAGAGGACCCTGCTTGTTTTCTGATCACTTCCAATCAGTTTTCATATTTGATATCCTTGCATTTATAATAGGGTTAAGGTATATAAATATATATATGTGTGTGTGATCTTTTTTATGAGTGCACTCAATATCAAATATTTTTTTGAGAGGTAAATGTAACTATAAACTTTTAAAATAGGTACAAAAGTACACATTAACTGTTAATTGACCATTTGTTTAAAATTTTTAAGGAGTTAAGGTACAAAAATATACATTAGATTTTCCTAAAAGTACGCCCAACACAATATTGTTTTGGGGCAAAATTAATTATAAACATCCAAAATAGGTGTACAAATACACTTTGACTGTTAATTGATTGTTTATTTGATTTTTTTGACTGAAAGCGGTGACATTGAGGATGATGTAGATGATTAAGAAAGAACTTGGAGAGAAATATTTACAGTCTCTAGAAATACCACATTATCTCGAATTCTATCCAATGAAAACATAACAACTCATATCATGTTAACCTTAGTTGGTTGATAACTCATTTGAAAAAATTTAAATTTTATGTTGCTTTTAAGAAAAATATTGGTTGCTAATTTTGTTTTAGTTTTTTTCAATTAAGATGTTTTTCCTAAAAACAAGATAAAAGTTGAATTTTTTTAAGTTAGTCATCAACCAACTAAGATTAAAATGATATGAGTCGTTATGTTTTCATTAGGCATAGTTTAGATGGCGTGTACTCTTAGAGTATCCTAATATTTCTCCAATTTAGATTAGTAATTTGTTGACTGAGCAAGGGAAATTAATTTCCTCCTAACCCTTTATCTCCACCTCATCACTTCTTTCGAAAGAGAGAGGGAGAGAAGAAATAGGGTTAGGTGGAAATTAATTTTCCTTACTTAGTAAAAAATTATTATTTTAGGTTGTTTCTTAATCATCCACGCTCATTCTTTAAATCACTATTTTCAGTCAAAAAATTTTAAAAAAAAAACAGTAAACTAATGGTAAATATGTACTTTTACACATATTTTGGAAATTCATAGTTATTTTTCAAAAAATCTCATGTGTGTTTTTACACTTTAACCCTTTATAACATCATCAGCCAAAGAAAATTCAAATCAACCCCAAAAAACCGTACATATACTTATTTATACCTACCTCATGTCCTCATGATTGAACCTTCTAACAACTTCATGAATATTCGGAAACTTAGTTGTTGAAGTAAGGCATGTTATTAAATTTTGTTCAGAATTTTAATGACTTTCTAATATTAGATTTGAAGTTTATTAAATTATTGATGGCTTAACCAAACGTTGCTAGTTTGAGATCTAGCAACGCCTGGTTAAGCCATCAATAAATTTTAAATACCGGATGCTCCATGCAAAAAATCTTTAATTTTTCATAAGGCTTGAGACATCTAATTAACACCCCGTTTTCTTCTTTTCTTTTTTTTTTTTTTTTTTTTTTGGTTGTTATTGTAAAATTAACACCCCACTTTCTAATACCTCTTGTAATGTTTTAACATATCATTTATATATATATATATATATATATAATTAGATTCTAAGTAACGTGATCGAAATTTTGACATTTTTCCACAATAAAACAATTCAGTTTCATTTGTATTTTTTTTTATAATAATCTAACAATTTTGAAATGTTTAATTTAAAAAAAAAAAAAAAAAAAAACAAATGCAAGATATCACTGTTTCATTATTATACATATTAAAATGTCTCTTATTTTGAAGAGGTTGGGACATTAAAGTCCCATGCCCTTTCCCATCCTAGTCTCTCCACTTAATTGGTGTAAGGGAGGAGAAAATCAAATTAAGAGGAAAAGGATGATATAATAAATGACTGAGACAAATTGGAGAGGTTGTTATAATAGCATTCAAGAGAGTACATGATATATGATCTTTAAGTCTAATATATCGATGAGGGAAAGGGAAAAAAAAGTACTTCTCCCACATGCATAATTGGGCAATGTGCATGAGCCAGTATTGCACCTGAGGCCCAGGGAGGACTTGATGAAAGTTGCAACCTTAATTTGAATTTTCATGTTAAAAAAATATATATATATATTTACGTTGTACCCAAAAAAAAACATAGAAGATTTCACAAAGCTCCACAGGATGTATAGACACAGAACCACAAATATTCTCCATATCAAATTTTGTCAAAGAAACAAGTTTATTGCTAGAAATAGATACATACAAAATGGTTTATATGTTGCATGGTTTTGATTAACACCTTTTATTGTAGCCTGCCTGCACTTCCAGGTGACACAGTTTCATGAACAAAATCACTACACAAAAGCATATCATATATCATCATCATCATGTTCTTTAGAGAATTACACGATGAGTTTATAAGCTGAGTTACTCAATATATATATATATATATTATCATGCCATCCAGCTAGGCAGAAATTCAGTGGCATTTTGGGTTGAGGTTCCAGCTGCTGCTCCAGCAGCTTCATTTGTTTCTGCAGAACCATAGCTGCAAAAGCGAATATAACGCATCAGCAGCTTGCCAGCTAAATATTGACCTATTTGCCAGAGAGACTTATAGCTAAGATAGTAAAAAGAAATATTATCTATCTCCTGCCAATTCAAGCTTGACAGTATATTTTGGGAACAAAATCTTAAACGCATCAGATCAGACAAGGCACGATAAAATATGCTATAATTGATAGAACGGCATATTCTCATCAAAATGTGTTATTTGTCTGGATAGAACTTCAAAGTAAATTCGAAAAATGAACCATTATGATATGCTCAGTATCTGCAGAAAAAGAAAGTTTAGCCTAAAGTAATTGGGGTTAATTAGCTTGGTCTTTAGGTCTCAAGGTCTTGGCCCTTCTAGATGGGCTTAGTTTACCTAGAGAAACCAATTGTTCCTCAAAAATGAAGTGTCTAAGAACACTTCCAGGCAGTAACGGCAAAACTAAATCATATACTCCCTCCTGTTACTAATATAAGACATAGGAAGTTGATCTTAGTCCTAAATATAAGATTCATATTGATACTTTCTTTACAATAATCAAACAGAAGAGGGAAGGAAGAACTAAGGAAGATGACTAGGACTTTTTAAAAAATGTCACATTAATTAACTTCACTAACTTCCTTAATCTAATCAAATTAGAAAAATATGTTTTATATTAAAGACCAATGGTAATACTTTTAATGTAGATTTTGAGCAATGAGGGTGAGGTACTTTACCCCATGTGCAATGTGCGACTGCATTGTGCCATTCCAAAGAATCCCTCTGAGTGTGGAGGCTGGCGGCTGAATGAATCATTTCCCTCCCTGGCTTCCCATGGTGGCTGAAGGGTTATATTTATTTCGTCCAACTGTTCAAAATTATGAAGGAAAAAATTGTTTTGAGACAACGAAGTAACTCGTGAACAAAGACAAAGAAATAGCACCCCAAAAAAAAAAAATTAATTAAATGTATATATAAACTAAAAAAAGGCAGTATAAGGATAAAGAAAAAATGACAATGAAGCGTATATGTTAGTATATTGAAATTTAATGCACAAAAGGCCAAGTTTCTATATTCTTTACAATCCTGTGACAGTATCTTAATTAAAACAACGTTACGATTGACATTATTAGAGAATAATAAGAGTGCATTGAACCAGATCCCCACCAGTACTTTTTCTCATCTATCATCAATAGTTTGTCTTTTTAAGGCTCTAGGTTATAATTAAGACTACTTAGGGTATTAGCCTTTCAGGCACAATTGCATCTGGTACTAAAATATATATACTTGCTGATTTCATTTCGCATCTTCTCCACTAGCTTTTAATATTATGGCCAATAGTCACCAGAAAATAGTATGGTTCATAAAATAGGTGGACAATGGACGTAAATTGTAGTTAAAATATTAGGTAAATTTTAAACTGGAATTAATGCTGTTAGCTTTCTATCTAGCTCACTTGGAGACTATTGATCAGATAACAGTGTCAAGTAGACAATGTCTAAGTCTACAAACTGTCAAATAGATTCCATATATATGATAAATTCTTATATTTTACAAGATCTACATACATTATTGATGATTACAAATTTGATTTTTTCTTTTCTTCTTTTTTTTTTTTTTTTTTAGAATGAAAAAAGAAACGTAGAGCAAACTAACCACGCATTTAAATGTAAACCTTTGACCTGCATATACTGTAAATAATGTATTTTAATTTTAGGATTTGATAATAAGTTTGAATCATTGCTGATTCAAATATTCTTAAATATAAGAAAATCCACAAGAATTGACCATATAAGATTCAATAACATTTTTACGAGTAAGACACGAAAGATTAAGGTGTTTTGGCTACCTTGCACCTCAAGACACGATTAGTTTCCAGAAGCATCTCTTCCTGCCCGTCCATTATAAAAAACATACAGAAATCAGCATATATACATAAAAGTATAAAAATTAAAAAGATTAAAAACTATTTCTAGTCCTTAATATAAGATTTACATACATAACTAATTTCAGTAGATTAATGAAATTAGTTAATTTAACTATTAACCAAAAGTGTACTTTGATTTTCTTAAAAGATCTTCTAAAAACCATTTGCATTGAAACTACCTCCTTTTTGCACACTCCCTTAACATATATATACAATCAGTAGGGATAGTTTAGGGATAAATGATAAATATAGGGGTCAAAGTGAATTGAGATCTAATATTTATGACCCAATTCAAACCTCAAAAGGCTTTTTTATTAATTACTAGAGCAATATTTAAAGCAGCTTTACCTTCCTTTGCAAATCAGCTAGTTGATCAAGCAAATGTTGTGTCTGCAGTAGAGAGGAACAGGAAGATAAAAACATCTTAAAGGTATTGTTTATCTCTAAGTAGATAAAATCATAACGATCATTCTGAAGAGATATAAACATTTAAGAGGTTAAATTTTATATCATGATCTTATATGTTTTACTTTTACGTGACTGATCGAATTTACATACCTTGTTCGACCTGATTTGCTTCAGTGAAGAGTCCAGCTGACGTTCAAGCTGCTCAAGCTCATTTACGTCCAACTGCTCCAATTCTTCCCCAAGCAGATTTCTACACATTGTGGATTGAAAATATTTGCATACGTAATTAAAGTTTATAATTTTCATGATCAGGCATGATGATCTCTTTAGATTAACTTATCTATTATTATTTCAAAGACTCTACAGAATCATAATTGTAAGTATTTTACCTCTGTGTGTGTTGTAGTGCCTCAACTTTTGATTTCAGCTTAAGATACTCTTGGTAGTACCTCTGCAAAAAGGCAAATATAGTAGGGACTAAGAATGGACTTCAACATAAATCATTGAAGAAACATAAATTTATTACATGATATTACAGTTCAGAAAGGGAAGATAAACAGTACAAGCAAGAAGGCATATGAAAATTAAAAGAAAACGAAGAAAATAAATCTTTTTGAAAAACTAGCAAACAAATATGATATCGGACTAAAGAACCACCCGTAAGAACCGAAGAGCTTTTACATCGACACAATTTAGATATGCCATATAACGTAACACTTTCTTTGAATTTTGGACAATGATTAATGAAACTCGTTTTTTAAGTTGTGTAATTTACTTCTACAGTTTAGCTATTTAATGCATCTTCCCCAATCTCTCTTTTTTGGTTGGGGGTATCTAAATCTCATTTCACCAAGTACATATATACATTTAAAAAAAAAAAAAAAAAAAAAAAAAAAAGAAGAAGAAGAAGAATCAGCTTTCAAGAGCACTGGCATAAGAAAATGAGTCATCTAAACAGAATTATTGAATTTAGTTAAATAGAAATAAAGAGTTTACAATTACAAATAAAAAAAGGTGATAAAGTTTATGAATCTCTATCTTGAACTAACCTGTGTTTCCATTGCTGGTTGGTCTGCTTCCATGGCTCCATAGCTGCATCTTTGGTACCGTTCAATTGTGTTAGCTATGCTGAAATAATTAAACAGCCAGCGCATAAATGGCATTAGAGACATTTCTTTATTTCATATAAGATGTTAATGGCTTTGATCTACATGAATAAAAGGAAAAAATGCAAGTGATTAAGATGAGACAAAACATATAATAAAAGTGCAGCATATATAATAACTTATTAGCCAGTAAAAGCCAATGTATATTACCCAATCATAGTAGTTGAGTCCAAGCCAAACATTTTTGTATTTATTGCATATACAATGAGAAATCATTCACTGTGATGTTTTAATGAAGTTGAATTATATAGCTATTCATACTATGAATATTCATTTTGAGATATAAAATAATATAATAGATTTTATTTTAATGATCTTTATTTATTAGTAGAAAATAGAACACGGAATCTAAAATTCTTACAGCAAATAGACCATCATTTTCATGCATGCATGCGCCTGCAGTTTTCTTGTAACGAATCAAACACTGTTAACACTTGAAGCAATCATTTCATGAGTTTAAACTAACAAAGCTACTAAAAATAATACAAGGTCAAGAAAAACTAAGCTTCCTCTCTTTAAAGGTCACAATAACATTTATAAATATTTGCAAAATCATTATAGGAAAATTTATTTTGAGCATTCGTTGATATTCATATAGCCTTTACACTGATTAGGTTTATATTTTCTTCAGAAAAAGTTTGGCTCCCCACTTAAGGGTAAGATGCAATTCATCAAAATTTGTGCACTTCTATACAACTTATAATCGTTCCACTCATAGTAGAAGTTAGATGTAAACAAAAAAAAAAAAAAAAAAGCAATTTGTTAAAGAAGCCTTTCATAAAGATTTGGAAGAATAATCACCTAAAATGATCTAATTAGTGAGACATATACACTTCTTCCGATGTTCCTCAAAATAATTTGTCGTGCGCTTCAAAAAATAATAACTGTTTCTTTAACTTGATTGGTGATGGATTGGACAAATAATCTTTTTTCGCGACATCAAAAGAACAGTTTATGTCTCATTAATTGTAATGCAATCAGGTGAGTATTGGTCCAAGTCCAAACCTTTAAGTAAATTGCTTTAGTTTTGATTTTACATCTTGCTTCTCCAAGTAGTAAACCTCTTCTCTCTCTCTAGAAGTAGATTAATGATTATTTCATTATCGTAGTCCAGGACTTTTGAACTTTCTTCAATGGCAGTGAAGGAAATGAATTTACTTTCGTACTTGACAATACACAGCAAGGCATATAGAAATTTTTTTATCATGGATTCATTTCTATTTAGGACTATCATGACACTCATATAAAACAAAGAATGGCAAGTTTCCTGCTAAGGAAAATTCATTTTCTTTTTTCTTATTTCTTTAATTAAGAGGCTAAAGCATGCAAGAAGTTATCTCTTTGGCTGTAACTATAGGGAGAATAGTAAAGGTTTTGGTTAAATGATCTTAATTTGTTTAAAGGAAATTTCAACTGGAAAATCAAGTTCAGACAACAATTAGCAGGCTTTACTCTTTCCTTAATCTTCACACTAACCTATGAATACAAGCTACGTTGGAGAGT
The DNA here is from genome assembly GCA_019022655.1 of Acacia acuminata. Taxonomy (NCBI): domain Eukaryota; kingdom Viridiplantae; phylum Streptophyta; class Magnoliopsida; order Fabales; family Fabaceae; genus Acacia; species Acacia acuminata. The sequence continues at coordinate 1,377,180 of JAFJYI010000028.1, read as the reverse complement.
TAAAGTTCTATAAAATCTTTAAGGACTTCTAAACTGATGAACATAGCTCCTGAATCCTACATTTGCAGATACTGACGTAGATGTCTCTTCATCCCCCCCCCCCCTCACACACACACACACACAAGAAGGGATGTCAAAATGATGATGATATACAAATGAGAGAAGCTATCATGGTATATACTGTTAATCATGAACGCAAACAAGAAATATAATTATTTTCAGAAATCTCTTAGAACATGTGCATATATATATAGATGATGGAGGGTGATAGGTCTTTTTGCTTTTGATTCTGTTTCTTGTACCTTTCTTTGTTAATTTGAGTTAATGAATGTGAATGACCAGATTTACATTCAAAAGAATAAAACACAGCAATTTTATAGTACGGAAAATGTTCGTACCAGGCAATAAAGATGAATGTTAATCTTAATGACTTCTTCATGAGTGATATGAATAAAACACACACAGTCTTGTTTTGTTTTTCTTTTTTAACTTTTCAAGCACAAGGCTTCTGGTCTGTGCCCTTGTTTTTTCCTCTCTCTCTCTCTCTCTCTCATTCACTTCTAATCTCCTAGCAAGGCCTAAGTAAAAAGAAGAATTAAATAATCTTCTAAAATGGAAAAGTAACATCCATAGCTTTTCTGTAACTGTAGCTATCATTTAATTTATGAACCCCAGTGATAGTTAGCGCCATTCATTGGCTTCTTCTTTTTTTTTTTTTTTTTTTTTTTTTGGGTGATAATGGAATTTTTCTCTTAATGAGAACGCTTCTTCTGCAAATGAAGCACAATTGAAGATCTTTCACTTTAATGGAGAGCTAAACATAATGATTTTTCAAGAAAATTAAAACACAAACATTGTGGCCATTGGAAAAAATATAGGCGCAAACGACAATCATATCTACTAATTGAACCTTGATCTCTTTTCTGACATATTCAACTATAACTGAAATATAGTACAGCATAGAATCCTAGGTATTAAATAGGTGTCAAAAGAATGTCAGTATGGTCTCAAGTTAAACAACACTGATCACGGATTTAACAGGCTCCAACGTTAAGATTTGTGGTTATTACATCGCAAACCTGGCAGTGGACAGGAATTAATCAACAATGAACCAACACTAATTAAGAATGAGTATTTGTTGAAATTTAAGAATTAACAAAAACCAACTCTCTTTTTCAATGTTTTGATAATTCAGCTTCCAGATTTCCCTACAATTTATTCCCTCAAAGAAATTTATCTGGTAAACAATACATTTGCAAGAAATTACGATGTTTTTTACCAGATTTTTCTATGTACTTTAAAGTGCTTTTCACGCATGCCTATCATAACACTAAACGTTGAAGTTTGCAGTTCCGAACGAGAACAACCCCCAGTCCTATCCTTCTCCAAGCAATCTTGATTAAAAATTAATATTTTGGAAGAGAATATTACCCTGCAGTCCAGACTTCTACTAAATTTAACTTGCTAGGAACGAAAAAGTGAAACAAAATTCCAGAAAATTTATTATGTATATGAATATGCAAATAGCTAATCTCACTCCAAATATCAAAACTCAAAAACCATGGAATTTTGTTTATTCAGATTAGATATTAAGTTATTAACCATGTATTGATAGATTGGAATTATATATAAGAAATTTCGTCCTCCAAGTTTAGATTTATATATGGATGATCCTTAAACCAATCATCTCACAAAGATTTATAAATCTCCATACTCTGACTGTGATTTAATCTTTTGAAATCCAACAAAGAACGAAAGTACAGACATCGAAATCCGATCCAAGCCCTATTATTGCAATCCGGACACCAAAAAGCCATGAACAAAGTAAGATCAACACCTAATGATCAAGAAATACACACACAAAAAACCACTCAGACAATCAAACAGCAACAAGAAGAACACCAAAGCATAAGAAAAACTTGAAGCAACCCTCGAGAACAAGCAAGAGAATCAAGAGAAAAATCCAGAAATACGAAAGGGACAAAAGCTTAATAGAGCATAATAATAATAACAATATTAGATTAAAGAAAGAACCTTGAGTTGCTGCAGAACTCATAGAGCTTGCCTCGATTGGAGAAGATAATAAGAGCAACCTCAGCATCGCACAGTACGGACAGTTCGTAAGCTTTCTTGAGAAGCCCATTCCTCCTCTTTGCAAATGTCACTTGCCGATTTATCTTGTTCTCGATCCTCTTCAGCTCCACTCTTCCTCTACCCATCTTTTAGCTTTAAGTACGCGCAAGCGAGAGAGAAAAGAGAGAGATTATTACAGTATATCTATATATAGAACAAAATCTGATCAGATTTCAAGCAGATATAACTATATAGACACACACATATGGGGAAATTTTCAAAAAAAATTCTTCTTCTCCTTCGTAAGCTAATAATTTAGGGTTTTCTTTTTGTATGCATTCTGTGATGCTTCCGAGAAGAATAAGAAAAAAGAGATAATCAAAGCTCATTCATGGCTTTAACCACAAGGCTTAGCTTTTTTATAAAGCAGTAGAAAACAAACCAGAGAAGACAACAGTTGGTTACAGCTGATGCCCCTGTAACTTTATTAATATTAATATTAATATTAAAAATAATAATAATAATAATAATAATAATAATAATAATAATAATAATAATAATAATAATAATAATAATAATAATAATAAAATAAGAGAGAGGGGACAAAATATACATACTAAGACATGCATTTATTCCAAGATTTTTTTAGTTCTTTCTAGGTTTAATTCTTTCATTGAGGTGGGAAAAAAAAAATCGATAGTAAAAGACAAAAGTACATATTTGATCCTTTGATTGAGGTTAAAAAAAAAAAAAAAAAAAAAAAAAAAAATTAGTGAAAGACTAAGTTGACCAATTTAGAGAAACTAGGAAAGTTAAATAATGTAATTAGTTATTATATATGTTACATGATTTTTCTAAAATACTTATGTGTATTATTAGATTACACATGATTTTATAATTTAAGAAAATTAGTTTGGACAAAGTAATAAATATTAATAATTTAAAATACGTTATTTAGCTTTCTTAAAATTCTCAAATTAGTCAATTGGATCTTATATTAAGAATTAGAAATAGTTTAAAGTTTTAATTCTACCGCTTAATTTTATAATTATTTTTTCCAGTCATCCAATTGTAACACTCTTGGTATCATCTAACTGTGACACTCCTTTTGTAACACTCTTGGTATCATCTAACTGTGACACTCCTGTCGAGCCACAAAAAAAAAAAAAAAAACTGTGACACTCCTAGTATCAAATGATGATTTTTTTGTGACAATAATTATTATTTTAAAAATTAAATATAATATTTTAGCATTTGAGATTTTGAGAATATACTATAAACATTTAAAATTGCAATGTCAGTATTTTATTTTGTTCACTATGTTAGGATATAAGCTGCTAAAAAGACATTTTATAAAATTAAAAGATAAAAATGAAATATTTTTTAAGTCCAATAATCAAATATATACTTTTTTCTAAATATAATGGGTAATATTAGAGCCGTCAATCAAGGCCGGCCGGCCGTCAGTCGTCAGAAGGGCCCGTGATGGGCCTGGGCCCATCGGGGCCGCCCTCCAGGGCGAGTAAGAAAAACACTGCTTTTTCAAAGCGGCCCGGAGCACCGCGGGTGGGCCGGCCGCAGGCTCCTAAATTATTATTTCAAATTTTAACTATTTTTTCTCTGCTTTTTTTCTCAAAGAAATATAATTAGTAAATTACAACAATTAAAGCTCTAATTTATCAAATAAATGTTGTCAACATTTATATCCAAAAAACAATATTACCCAACAAATAAGCAAATCACGAATTCATAATCAAAAACAAATTATGTTCTCAAATAACTTACATAAAATATAAAAAGCATCTAAGTTCTTAATTGTTGTAATTTACTATCAAAAACAAATTATGTTCTCAAAAACAAATTATGTTCTTAATTCTTATGGATTACTATCCTCATGATTTTTGGAGAATGCATTCAAAATTCAACATTAAAAGAAAAAATATATATATAACGGCTAAAACGGCCGGCCCGTACCGTGGCATGCAGGCCGGCCCGTAAAAGCCCGTGGCCTGCAGGGTCGGCCCCTACAGGGCCTGAAGTCACCTCTCTCTTCAATTTTTGAGGCCGGCCCGTAACGGGCCAGGGTTAAACGGGCCCGGCCCGACGGGCCCGGCCCGACGGGCCCGGCCCGTTTTGACGGCTCTAGGTAATATATTAACAAAATTATTTGAACTGCTCAAGAAATTTCCCTCTTTTACTTATTTGAATTGTTTCTTCTTGTTATTCAGCTAAACTCAATTGTTGCACTTTAGTTCGCTTTCTTTATCTTTACTGTAAATTTTTTAAGTTTTTAATGTCATTTGTTAAAAAAGCTAAATGAATGAAAAAAAAAATAAGTAATAAATTAACTCACTGCACTAATCCTCCTGTGTGTGTGTATTCTCTAATATTTATCATTTTCTTAAAATAAATTTACTTAACTTATAAATTAATATATAATCTAATATTATAGAAAGGTAGTAGATCATGTCATTTTAACTATAATTAAAAAATTAATCTAGCACCATCAAGTTATTGATTGAAGTAGTAAATGACTTCCAAAGAAGAGAACATGAGTTTGAATCTAATTAAAGAAGACCCAAAAACAAAGTGAAAATGTGCAATTAATTTAATTTAAGGTGAAATGACAGTAAACGAACGTTATCTTATATTATTAGAAAATTCAAAAACTGAAATTCCTCTCAAAGACCATTGTTGTCAAACTCCGCGAGTTGACTCTTTTTCGAGTTTATCGTTTTTACGCTTCTAGCTTAAAAAAACGAGTCGAGTCGATAGTAAACTCATGCTAGTTGTAAACTCGGTTAAACTCACGAGTTTATACACCGAGTTTACCGTTTTTACGTTTCTAACTTACAAAACCGAGTTAACTTACTCTTAAACTCGTGTTAACTTTTTTGATTTGATCATGCTCAATGGCTTTATATAGAATTTTTATAGAATTTTCTTTATTAAATATGATAAATAATGAATATTGATGGATTTAATTTCAATTATTTAGATTTAAAGGATATTTAAATCAAATTGTTGTCATTTTTATATTTTAATTATTTAATTATACACTAGTAATATCTATTTAATTACGATACGAGTTTACATTACTTGTCACGAGTTTGCTTAAACTCCTCATGAGTTTGACAACCTTGTCAAAGACGATAAAAATTAACGATCATTAATACTTTTTAAAGCTATCATTTATGTCCACTAAAGCTAGAACCTGATTTTTTTTTTTTTTTTAATGTTTATAAATGTTCTCATTCAAAGGCAATAAATAGTCATATAAAAAAGGGATATTAAACATTAAGCTATTCTTTTTTTTTTTTTAATACACATAGTAGAGGCGGGGGCAGGGTTCGAACCCTGGACATGGGGGAGGGGAGTCAAGCTCTCATGCCACTGCGCTACTAAGGCGCTGGCAAACATTAAGCTATTCTAGTTAATCTCAGTTTTGAATTTTTCTTAAATAAAATGAGATTTTTTTTACCTTCTATACCAGTTTTAATAGCAACTGGTGTTAAAAGCACAGTAATTACAAAGACAACCGGTGAAAAAATCACTTTTTTTTTTTAATCCAAAGTATCCCAAGTCATTCTAGACTTGAGCTTAATGTATATTGAGTTAAGAGCATTAAGGTCAAAGCCTTACTAACAACAAATGTGCTTCTCAAGATTCAAACTTGTATTCTTCTCTTTACGGAAATGAGACCGCTTACTATTTCACCTAACAGTTCGTTGGTATAAAAATCACATTTTTATCACTGGTTTCACAGGTCAACTGAGACACTTCTATTGAAGATTCCAACATTAGTTCTCCATATTGTAGGGCTAACTCTTTTCACTTGACTCAACCCTGTTGGTGATATGAAATACTACATCCGGTCCTAATTATAAGAACTAGTTGACTTTTTTTGGGGAGATTAAGGAAGCTAAATAAGTTACTTAATCATTTCAGATGTTGTATATCCTTAAATTATATATTAGTTTATTAGTTAAACTAATTAGTTTGAAGGAAAAAATAAAAATAAAAATACTATAATGTAATTTAATTAACTTCCTTAATCTCTCCTAAAAAGTCAACTAGTTTTTATAATTAGGACCGGAGGGAGAATCTTTTAAAAAAAAAAAAATTCTTGTTACACTAAATGCCATTACCATACGTTGGTAGAGGAAAAAAATGAAAGTAGACACAAAAGATGAAAAGTAGTAACAACCATTGACTCGAGTCTCAAATTCTTTGTCAAAATTCCATAAAGAAACCAAAAAAGAAAAAGAAAAGAAACTTTGGACGTTACTCACCAGCTAACTAAAAAAACAACATGATTTTTGAATCCTCAAGCAAGTGATAATTATCACTGAAATAAATAAAATTTTGGTGTCGCTGTGATCATAATAAAGGAGAGCATTTGAGTAAATGGTCATAAAGACGACCAAAAGAAAAAGAAAAAAAAAAAACAAAGAGACAGAAGGACTGTCCTCTCAGTTTAGAGATTAATGCATACTCCCCATATTATTAAAATTCAATCCAAGTTGGTCGGTTGAACCAGTGAACCAGTAAATTAGCTTCCTAATTGGTCAAGTCAAGAGTTTTAAATAAATCAACTAGATTTTTTTTTTAAAAAAAAAAAAATGTTATTTCTCTCTTTCATATATGAAATTAGAACAATGTCATCCTAAGTTAAAAGAAAAATAAATAAAAACCTGTCATATTTATATTTTAGTAACTCTATCATGTTGGATTATATGTGGTTTATATACAAATATAATGTTCAATTTATTTGTACATCAAATTTCTTTTTTAATTTTAATATTACTCTTTTCATGATTAAAAATATCAATATTTTTTTTATATATTTTAATTAAGTTACATTATTTTAATTATGATTGGATTGAGCTCAATTCAAACGTATGATTGGACCACTTACTTTAAAGCCATTAATGTCACAGCCGTTTTGTGATTCCACAATAGAGCATTATTATTATTTTTTAATAGTTATAGCATCAAATAGAATTACTACACCCTTCTCCCTCTCTATCTCTTCTTTTGACTAGCTTATGAAATAAATAATGTTATTACCTCCGGTCCTTAATATAAGACTCAATAGACTAATTTAGTGATATTAAGAAAGCTAAATAAATTACTTTCAAATATTTATGTTTATCATTTTTTTCAAACTAGTTTGTTTAACTTGATATATAATCTATTGATACACATGTATTTTAAAGAGATCAGGTAACATATATTATAATTCAATAATTTATTTAGCTTAATTAATCTCTCCAAATTAATAAACTGGGTTTATATCAAATACAAGAGGTTGTATTGTGAAAGAAATGAGCAACAAGAAAAGAGAGCAAAGAGGCGAAATTGTGTAAAATATTCAATGTTCATTCATTCAGAATATGAGGGTGAATGTTCATTAGAGAAAAAAACAATCATATCAAACTCAATATTATTCTGGAATAATTACAATTAATGAAATAATAAAATATAAGGATTTGGTCAAAAATAATAATAAGAAAGTCACCCCAAATCATAAGCATGTCGTAGCAGGATGTGAAGGTATTATAATAGATTATAGAAGAAATCCGATTGAAATTTTCATGCTTAATATCTAAAATGGAGATCCTTCTAGGGCTAAACTTTAGACGTCCCTCATTGGTCTTAAAAGGGTATGTGGCGGGAACCATATATAAAAAGGTTTGCTTAAAAAAGAATTCTTCGGATGCAATTAAGCTTATATAGCATGGAAACAACAATTTTCATGATAACTGAAGTTTAATTCGGGAAGGTTGGCGTCATTATAACTTGGGTTAAATACCATTTTCGTCATGAAAGTTTAGTCTAAGGAGTATTGGTCACTCAAAAAAAAAAAAATGTTATCTCATTTTTGTCCTAAAAGTTTTAAAATTTAGTAATCTTACAAACTTCCGGAGACAAAATTGTCCTAAAAGTTTAAAAATATAGTAATCTTAAAAAGAAAGTTTATAAATTTATCTCATTTTTGTCCTAAAAGTTTAGTCTAATGAGTATTGTAAACTTCCGTGAGACAAAATTGCTCATAAAAAAACTTCCGGGGCATATTTGCTCCGTTTTGTTAACATCTAGGGCAAGTTGAGACCAAAAAACTTCTAGGTGACTTAGGCTTCATATAGTAAACTTCTATGGCAAAAATGGTATTTAACCCCTATAAGTTTAAACATCAGAAGAGAGATGAATTTTGAAGCTGATATGCTAATGAAGCGTGTTTGACCCATATAAATTTAAGGCAAACTACAAAGTTAACATTTTTGGAAAGATCAAGAAAGTTAATTAAATAACTTTAGAATATTTATATTTTTTTTTTTCAAACACTACTACAAAAAACACTTTTAATATCTATTTTTAAGACCATTAGATGACTGTTTTTAATGGTTGTTAAACGAGTGTCATTGTAAGTTTATAATATACAAAGATTGTTTTTTTAAAAAAAAGGTCGTTGAATTTCAAAGACTGTTTTAAAAAAAAAAACAATCGTTGAATTTCAACTATTGTTATTTAAATAACGCTCTTTGTATATCTACAAACCTACATGCTAGGTAGTTCATAGAACCATCTAAAACACAATATAAAGTGCAATTTGAACAAGGTAAAGCCTCGTGAGAAAAAGAATGGATTGAAAATGGACGATAGACAACACCATTCAAGATTTGACGCAAGAAATAGAGCGTTTCATGTCCAATGAAGCACAAAATAAGAAGAAAAAAATAAAAATAAAAAATAAAACATCTCAAGTCTTAACCGAATGAAATAGAAGACAAATAAAAGAAAGCACCAAGAAATAGAGCATAAAAACACTACAATGAACTATCAATTCAAATTTTTCAACAAAAGAAAGCACCAAGAAGTAGAGCTCTGGTATCCTCGTCATCGCCTATGGGGGGCTTCCTCCTTTTCACGGTGCTCGGGATCGTTGCTCAACATATTATTGTTTAATGAGAGGAGGGGGAGAGAGAGAGAGAGAGAGAGAGAGATGCAGATCTCGCAACCAAGATCTTTAACTGGCGGCAAACGATAGATCTGGAGGCTGTGCGGCATGCTCGTAGTTCACGACAGAGGACGAGTCGGAGTCGAAGTCGCTCACACCGCGATAGAAAACCTCCTTGGTGGCAAGGGTAAGGCCGTTGGGTGCGATGATGGAGATGAGTAGGTCTTGAGACTCTTATTGAAAGGTTGTGTTCATGATAGATTTGAGGAAGACATTTTGCACTGTTGGATTTTGAAGAGAAAAGTTTATATTTTTATGAAAGAAAAGGAACAATAAAATGTTGAAGGCGCGAGATTGAAGTTGAAATATCTAGAGAAATCTGGAAGAGAGGAACAATAAAATGTCGAAGGCGCGAGATTAAAGTTGAAATATCTAAAAAATTTGAGTTTCAACGACTGGTTTTGAAATAAACCAGTCGTTCTAACTCAAAATAAAAATAAAATAAAATAAATGGTGTCTAAGATATAACTACTGTTTTTTTTTTAAAACAATCGTTGTATCAAAATATTTAACGTCCATTTTTAAAAAACGGACTTTAAAAGTAAGGAAAAATTATAATAGTGCAAACATTTAACTTCTGTTTTTAAAAAATGGACTTTAAAAGTAAGGAATAAAATTACAATAGTGCCACCGTCTAAACATTTAACGCCTGTTTTCAAAAAACGGACATTAAAAGTAAGGAAAAAATTACAACAAATTACTACCTACATTTTAACGTCTACATTTTTTAAAACAGATGTTAATTGAGGGTCGTTAAATTCTTATTTTGTAGTAGTGAAACTAATTATTTTAACTAATAAATTTATATATAATTTAAGGGTATACAATATATATAATATGATTAAGTAACTTATTTAGCTTCTTTAATCTCTTAAAAAAAAATCAACTCTATCTTATATAAAAAATCGGGAATACTATCTTCCACTAACCAACGTGAAAAGTCTTCCATACCGACGTAGAAAGTCCTATACACCCAGTGTAGTGTTTATTATTATTTTAAAACATGTGGATCAGAGGAGCTCCAAGTCATGAAGCTTTGTGAAGTGACGGCAATAATACGTTTAAAGTATTTTATTTAGGTAGAAGCCATGCATCATATCTCAACTTGAAGGGACTGAAGTTACCAGCTTGCTAGCATAGTGAATATTAGGACAGAAAACTTTTAGAAATAATACTCTCTTTTCGATCTTAAATATAAAATAAAATTTATTTTTTAAAATATTAAGAAAATTAATTAAATTTTTTAAAATATTTATATTTTATCATTTTTTTCTTTAAACTATTTTGCTTAACATATAAACTGATATACAATATAATGATACAAAATATATAATATGATTAAATAACTTATTTAGCTTTCTTAATTTCTATAATAAAAAATAAAAAAACTATTTTGTCTTATATTTTAGGATCTGGAGGAGTAATTTTTTTAAGACAAAGGTACACATTTGATCATTTAATTTCACACAAGGTTTTATTTTTGTCTTTAATTTTATAAAGTGTCATTTCAGTCCTTTAATGCTAACATTGTGAGTTTTATTTTTTTGAAAAAAAAATGATATTAAAATTTTAAATATTGACAAAATATTCCCACAAGATAGTTCCCAAATTAGGGTGTATCTGCTACCATATCTGGGATTGAAGATTGAACAACTCAATGAATGAAATAAACAATAAAAACATATCTCTAAATTAATATGCCAAAATAATCAATTCAAAGGTAAGGAAAAAGTGCTCAAAATTGATCGGCAAGAATGGCGTTCTTTAATTTGTTGATCTAAAAGTATATATGTCATGAAACATGTCTCTAACATATGAAGGAAGAGTTCATTTAATTAACTCTAAGTTGTCATTACTATAATTACCATAATCAACTCAATGATTCTTTCTCATATTTGGACCAAAGAGTTTATATAAGTAATTAGGTACATAAAGCATTAATTCTATGTTCATGTGAAAAGTATGGCAAAGAAAGGAAGAAGTTTAGTTGACCCATTATGGTTTTAATTAAGAGATCAAGTCCGAATTAATTAAGGAGTGGAAAGAAGTCTCACGTTGGATAAAATTGAATTAGAGGATTTGTATACATGCAATTAAAAAAGGCTCATGCATAAATATTTTTGTAACTGCTACAAAACAGCTTGTCACGTTACTTTTTGTAGTGGTTTCTCTAACCGCTAAGCATATCGTGCGTTAGTAGCGGTCAAAACCACTACAAGTATGCAATTTTGACCACTACAAAATGTCATTTTTTTTCCTATCATGATTGACTCAAACTTGATTAGAATATTATTTTAGGTTAAAATATACGATTAATATTGGGTCTAACATAAAGAGGCTGGTCTTTACAATATAGCAAATTAAGGTTTAAATTCTTGATAAGAAAGGATCAACACTGTCTCAATCAAAATTGTCTCTTATTAAAGAATATCTATATCTAGCAAATTACACACACACACACACACACACATATATATATATAGGGAAAAACACTTCTCATGTTATAGGAGAAGTGTTTTCTCATGTCACACACACATAAAATGGTGGAACCCATTTAGCATTATATATATGTGGGTCCCACTATTTCATGTGTGTGTAGGAATCTTCTTCTTCTCTCATGTAACACGGAAGTTTAAACCTCATATATATATATATATATATATATAGTTAAGTTCATTCATATGTATGCATGCACTCTCAAAATTAATTGGAAAAAAATAAAAGGGAGAGCCGACAGATCTCTCTAATGGTTGACACTCTCTAGGGCCCACATGTATAAGATAATCATTTTGTTGGGATGGAGGGCTAATTAAATTATAACCCTACTCTTATTTTCTAAAGAAAATCATTATGAGGTGCTTAAAAATGAATGTAAAATTTCAATAATTAAACAAGTGAGTATTATAAACCTGTTATCATTTCTTGCACTGGAACTTGTCATCAATTGTATGTTGTGTTCACTTGTTAATTACATGATTTTTTTGGTGATTTTATTTCCCCGATTTTCTAATATTTTCTTTCTTATATGGCTCTCATACCCTGACATGTGTCTCTTTTGGCTAATTTATACATTAAATTACATAATTGTCACTATAAATCACACTATGGTGATACATGATAATCAAAATGCTGATAATTATTAAAATTCAAACAAAATTATGGCACTATATTTCCTTGTCGTCCCTATAATGATGAAAGGTTGAAAGAATAAGAACAAGCATAGGTATAATAATATCATCACTTTTATTATTTCCTCAAAATTGATTTAAAATCAACAATTTCACAAATTTAGAAAATGTTAGAGTTGAATGGGATTTGTGTGGATTGTATGAAACCCATTGATTTAGGCAATTGAGTGAGTGTATGTGTTCATTTTCAAATACTTTTTGGCATTTTCTTTTGCTTTTGGCCTCACAATATGGCTTTTCAATTTCATCATAATAGTCACCACCAACAAAGTCGTTCTCAGATATCGATCATTTTCAGCTTTTCTTTTTTTCTTTTTCCAAATAAAATTCTTGTGAGATGACAGTTTTGATGTATGATGTTGTTAGTTGGCATGCCACAATAAGCAAAGCAAGTCTTTTCGTGCAACAAGATAAGAAAAACACTCTTCTATAATTTGCCTTAACCATTCAAGTGTGTAACTGTGTAAGTGCTTCCACCACCACTTTATTTTTATTTTATTTTATTTCATTTCATTTCATTTTTCTTTGCATATGCATGTGGTAGCTATGAAGAGTCATCAGTCATTTAATATATAAAACAGGAAAAAATGTTAAATCAAGTTGGTTTGCTTGGTGGTCCTAGTATATTAACAAGTCAAGGCATTTTTTAGTGATTGAATTGTTAATTGTACCTTAAAAAATGGTTAATAGTTTGATTCCTAATTCTAATGTACTTCTTGAGTGGTTTATAATCAATTTACTGGAACTAAGAAAAGCTAGATCAGATCATCATTAAAGTTGTCTAAAAATTGTTCTGATTTCCATCTTTACTCATAATAAATTAGAGTACCAATTTTAAAAAATACTCCATCTAATCCTTAATATAAAACTCAGTTGACTTTTTTTAGAGGATTAAAGAAATTAAATAAATTACTTTAAAGTATTTATATTTACCTTTTTTTTCCCAACTAATTTGTTTGATTTATAAACTGATATATAATCTAATGATATACAACATATGTTATATGATTAACTGATTTATTTAACTTGTTTAATATCTCAAAAAAAAAAATTAACTCGAGTCTTATATTAAGAACCTGGCTTGGAGAGAGCATACTCTCTATCCCCCATAGAAAATTGAGTAGAATGATATATTTGGAATAAAGAATGCTACACAAACTCTTTGGACTACACAATTCCTCTATAATGTGACTTATTCTTATATTTATATCATGAAATAGACTTGATTGAAAAGGGAGAGAGAGAGAAAAACATTTACCCTACATATGATCCGAGAGATTAGTCTCCACTCTTGGTGAAGTGATATGAACCTTCAAGACCCAATTTACTTTCTTCTTCATAAAAACAATTAAAGACACCCATGTCATTAATAAGAAATAGTAATAAAAAGGTAATAATCATAGTAAAAATGTGTATATTTGGTTCTCTAATTTATATAATGTTATTTCAGTCTGGTCTCTTACTTTTATATATATATATATATATATATATATATAATTAGAATTTTCTAACCCTAACAACATTACTCTTAAATGATTTTTTTTTTTTTTTTTTTTTTTTGGTCAATCATTATTATTTTTAGAAATTGATCTTAATATGCTAGCATTTGAAAATGTTTTGCCAACATTTGAAATTTCAATGTTAGCATTTCTTATTAATGGTGTTAGGGTTCAAGGACTCAAAAGACATGCTGTAAAAAGTTCTGATATCAAAATAAAACCTTGTATAAAACTAAGGGATTAGAGTTGCACTTATGCCTAATTAATAACCTGAATATAATAAAACTGAATATATATGTTGTGTTTTTATTTACTAAATGTGAAATTTTAAATCTAATATTTAACCAAAAACATGCTATAAGTGTAAGATGATACATAGAAAGAAACAAAAATAATACTTGTACGTGTATATTTTGAAATGATAGTTAAAAGAAATAAATATTATTAAAACAATTAATAAAAATACTGTAACTGTTATATTATATTTTTTCGCTTTTCTCGATCTTTTTCTTTTCGTTTATCTGACTATATATACCAAAGAGCCCCATAGGCATTGGTTTTGGTAAAATTATTAAAAAAAAAAAAAAAAAAAAAAAAAAGGTATTGAGTATAAGATAAAAAGACGTTGGATATATATATTCCAGTTATTATAATACATATCAAAATATATATCAATAAAAGCTATAGAACGATTTTGTCTCAAATAGTATGAGAACTAAAATACTTCTAAAAATAAGTATATGTACCTTGTGAATATTTTTGCAGTGTGTGTGAATCTAGGGTTCTCTTGTTTTGAAATTTCGTACAAGTATATTATGTTATGCAACTGCTTGGTTTTGAAATATACCAAAAAGTATTCAAGCAAACAACAATAACAACAACAATGTTTTCTTTTTATAAAAAAATAAGTAATTTGCTGAGCCAAAATAGAAAGAAAAATGTCAAAATGAGATGTTAAGAATTTGAGTTGCATTGGTTTACATCATAAAAATTCCTTTAGGTCCTTTTATATATATATATATATATATATATATATATATATATATATATATATATATATATATATATATATATATATATATATTATATCATAAATAAGATCAATTACGCGAATGTTCTTTTCTGTGTTTGTTTGTACGTGCATGTTTTTTACGTTAAATAAATTTATGGAAACCAAAGTAAGTAAAATTATTTTACTAATATTTATTTGATAATAAAAAATAAAATAATTTTTAAAAAAGTAGTTAAATTTTGAATATAAAATAAAATTTAGAATAATTGTTAAAAATGATTATCAAAGTTAGATATTCTAGTTTAAAATATAATATAATTTATTTTAAAAAGATATGTTAGTTATAAACGCATCCCACTATAAAATCATCATCATGATGATTCGTTTATGTGAAATTTTATTAAATTATAAGCTTTTTCCAATTTTAAAATTGATGTTTTGACGTTGAACTACCCGCAATTTTATGTATTTATATTATTTTAATATTCCATTCAGAAATTTTCACTTTTCTTTTATAAAAATAAAATAATAGCTATCAACTTATCTTCACATTGCGTTATATATTTAATCATCAATATTATTTTTTTTCCACTTCTAGCTATATACTCTCCTCACATTTTTATAAAACAAGTCATTCCTTAAAAAATATTTATTTATATATATAGGATCAGAAAAAGTATATAAAAACAAATATAATGATAAATGAAAGCACAAAAGATTAATATAGTGGGGGAAAATAATTAACTAACTTGCACATGGTCATTCAATATTAATATGTTTTGACATTTTCGTTTCTTGAACTTTTGAATATGGTCGTGACACGTGTATTCAGTTGTTCTTTTGATTTAAACAAGAAAGAAATTTAAAAGCTTAAAAGAAAGAGGGTGAATAATTACAATTAGGGTTTAGGGTTGAGCAAGCACTGAGTGTAATTTTAATTAAAGAGGGGGTGATAATGATGAAGGATAAGAAAGACATGCATGGTTACGTTGAAAAGAGAGATTTTTTTTTTTTTTTTTTTTTTTTTTTTTTTTTTTTTTTTTTTTTTTTTTTTTTTTTTTTGGTGAGCTTACGTTGAAAAGAGAGATTAGACAAGTGAAAATGGGAGTAGTTAAAGAAGAGAAAGGTACAAATGGGTTGTCGACATATGATTGGTCCATACCCTTCCCTGAATGACACCCCTCTCGCATCTGATCTTCTCTTTCTTCACTCTGCTACGTTAATATTCTCTCTTCTTCTACTACGTTAAATGCAATAGCACTTTTTTTTTCCCGGAAACAAACTATGACTACTTAAATTATAATGAAAAGTGGGTATTTAATAAATTCAAGTACATATATTTTAATAATAAAAGTATATTACAATAAAAATAATTATAATATCATCATTCTAAGCTTTATTTTTTAGAATTCTATCATAATTGCCTTATTATTAATACTATCAAATACATCATAATTTTAATTTTCTGATTTTTTTAGAATTTCATCATAATTTAATGGTGGACACTTGCCTACCTTCTCTTCAACCTGGTTCCACCTCTACGTACCCTTATAAGCGCTCTCTAACTCAAGAGTTGTGCCTTGTCTATGATGAGATCTAGTTTCCTGCTTGTCTTTTGGATGAGCTGGGAGAATTCACCAAAGGACGAGCATCCGGGGCTTCCGGATGACTTCAAGCGGTTTAGATTTCATTTTTTAAAATTGCTAATTTTGAAATGAAAAAAATCATTTTTTACAAAGAAAAAAGTTAAGAGATTATCTTTATTTTAAATTCTCTACTTATTATTAAAATGATTTTTGATAAAAATAAAATTAGTAGTTTAAAAAATAAAATTTGGACAGCCCAGAGATGCCTGTCTAGCTTGTCCAAAAGACGAGTAGGGAAACCAGATTTATCTGTCATGAGCTCCCAAAAATTTTAAGTGTATCAAAAAACAATCACTAATTCCTGCAGCTCAAAAAGTTTTATAAAAAAATACTAATAAATTACTTACCAATCAACATTGAATCACATTACCCCTTGTCCTTGGGTTCAACTGGCGTGGGGGTCGAATTTCCTCACCTTAAGGGAGGGGGTTCAATCCCTACGTTAGTCAAAGTGCTGGGGGAGGCATCCTTCTCGTAGAAATGGAGGCATGTGTCTTTCTCCGACCCGATTATCTTTCTGTAGATTGTTTCTAAGCGCCCGCGCTTTGAACTGTGAGTGAGCCCAACCCCTTTCCTAAAAATTTTTATTAAAAAAAAAAAACATTGAATCACATTCGTATTAAGTCAACCATTCAAGTTTGCTTATACTATAATATCAATTGAGTACCTTCAACAGTGAAATATAATTCGTGTTTTGCGGGAAAGAAAGAATCGAACCTCATTCCCTTAGCACACGGAGTCATGTCATTTTGCTTCCTAACATTATAACATTATTCTTTAAGCAGTTCAAAAAAGAGAGACAAGATTCTTAAGGTTTTACTTTTATTTGATATTTAGATTTAGTTCAGATTCTACACGTGTCCACACCACACACTACATGTTTGAAGTTTTAAATTAATCGCCTCAAGTCCTCAACAATAGGGTACTTTTTTTCCCCTCTTTTTGGTTATCCATCCAATTCATCAGAATCTTCATTTCCAACTAATCCGAATTTTTCTCAAGTCAGGTTTACGGTTGTGGGGGAAGAACTCCCAACACCATTTTCTCAATTCTCATGCCTCGAACGGTGGACGTGTGAAGAGAATAACTCTCTTTCCACTTGCTCCTAATACGTATTAGTAACAATAGGGTGCTTGTTAGTGTTATCACAGCAGCGTTTGTTTAACTTTGTTCAACTATGGGTACAATCAATTTTTATTTTATTTTTTTTTAAAAAAGTCACCCTTACTTTCAAACTAGTGTAAGGAAATACAGAGCCGACTGGTCAGGTTGACTAGGAAACTAATGAACTAGTGACTTGATTGGTCTTGTGTTAATTTGAATCAACCCAAAGGAATCTGACCAATCCAGTGGCTTGTGTGAGTTTGCTGAATTAGCTTTTATAATTTTGTTTGGCCCCTATATATGCATTAAAAAATGGTGTCATTTTATGCACCAAAAAAAACATAATGAAAAATAAATAAATACTCCTCGTCCTTAATGTCCTTAATAGAGTAGTTAGAAAACTAATTTTTAGATATTAAAAATTAATTATTTGTAAAAAGAAAAGTGCGTTAATTTTTCTAAAATATCATCTTTTGCATTGAAATTTGAAATTGCCCTTTGATGAAAAGATGTCTTAATATGTGCAACTAATAGAGGAAATTTATGAAAAAATTATAAATTTGGGAGATAAAATAGATTGAATTCTAATATTTAAAATTAAATTTAACCTCTAACTAGCTAGAAGGTTGTAAAATTCATATAAATTATTCGAGCCTTGGCCCTGACACTACCAAATATAAAATGTTAGGTTACTCTTGTTCTTGAACTTAAAAAAAGAGGAAGTAAATATCTTCAGATGAAATAGATTCACTATGTTTGTTAATTTCTCTTGTAAGATTGATTTTAATTAGAAGCATATTGCATCTTTTATTTAAATATTACATTTTCATAGTCAAATATGACAATTTCGTATATTTAAATTTAATTTTATTATTTTGATTATGACCAGTATAACCCCAAGTTAACTTTGATTCGACTACTGACCCTTACCTTTTTTTGTGTGGGTACAATGACCCTTAAACTGTCTCAGTGTCACTTATCTTACAGCAAAATGGCTAAATTAGGCCCATAGTGTGGCAATACAGTAAGCCCAGAACTAGCATACTAGAGGCCCAAAAAAGGCCTGCAAGAGTTTCTCTCAGGCCCATAACATCACAATCTGGGAAACCCAAAAGGTACACCTCAGGCCCAGCCTATCTTTCCAAAATTTAGGAGATAGATGATGTAAAAATCATTTGCATTCTAAATCTAAAATCTATTATAACTTATAAGTATTATCAAAAAAAAAAAAAAAAAAAAAAAAAAATCTGTTATAATATAGCCTGGACCTTTTTTTTTTGGGGGGGGGTGTTTTACAAGATAACTTCCAATAATATATATATATATATTCCATAATACTTGTAGTAACACAATTAAATTCCGTTTTATCTTTAAGTGACACCGTTAATTCCATTAAATAACACCAATTTATTTTTATATCCTTTCATAATTCAATTTTGTTTTATCTTCATAAATCAAGGAGTTATGATAATTTAAAATTAAATATATATTTTTTTGGATAAAAACATAATAAACACTAGAGGATTTAGTTTGGATCTATTAACCAATAAATATAATTCATTGATGATTATTTTTTATATTTCTTTATAATTGAATTTTTTTTTATCTCCATATTAATCAATAAAAATAATTTATTGATGATAATTTTCTAATTTGTGTTTCTGAAAAACATAATAAATACTAGGGGATTTAATTTGGTAATAAATACCAGGAGATTCAATTTGGATCTATTAATCAACAAATAAATTTATTGATTTTTAATTTATTTTTTATATTCTTAATTTGGTTTTAATTTGTTTGGATTGTATTTTTTCTTTGTGATTCATTATAGGCGTTTGAACCTCAGTGAAAAAATAATAATTTAAATTTTAAAGAATTTTAAAATATTTATGAAATTCACTTTTTCTCTTAACGTTTTATGCTCTTGGAAAAAATACAAGTGAGCAAAATTTATTTAAAAAAAAGGCACATACGAGTGTTTACATCTATAACCGACTTCATATAATCTCCTAATTGAGGCATCACATAGATATGAACTTTCTCATACAACACAAATGCATCAATACTTATTAAACAGTTATTTTAAGTGGACATCATTGCATAGTTTCTTATTATCTTGACATTTATATTTTTTGAAAAATATATATATAGATAAAAATGTGCATAAAAATGATTGCCTTTTTTATTGGGGAAATGACGATAAAATACCATTTGGAATTCCTAAACCTCAAAAAGTCTGTTAAAATTTTGAAAAGACATCAAGGCGATATGGATCACATTGATATTTTATAGTGAATTTACCATTTTACCCTCAATTTTTAAGTAAATAAAAAAAATGAGCCTTGCCGAAGCACCACCATGGCCGGCCATTGGAGCTCCGAATTGGTCGCCCGAGCTCCTAGCGGCGGAGCTCTAGCGATGGGTTTTTTTTGTGCGATTAAATTTTTGTTTTAAAAACAAAATTGAATTAATGTGTAAGGGGTGGATTCAAACCCACCCTACCCTCATATTAAAGGAACTAGGTGTAAGGGGTGGATTCAAACCCTCCCCTACCATGATGTATCAAAAAAAAAAAAGGAGCTAGGTGGCCATTAGGCCACCAAAGCTCTTTATACATATATAGTCAAGAATGGTGATATGTTTGCATTTGTGAATCTCATTGTAAATGTTTTGAATACCATTGATAAACTTGTTAATCTCATTACGAATTTTGTTCATAGTTCCCAAATGTTGGTGAACCTAGACTGACATATTTTCATCTAGCAAACGCCGTTGTTAAACTCATTACAAGTCTTGTGAATACCATTTGTTATGGACACAAATATTAGGCCTTGGCATGATACGGCCCAATGAGGACACACCACAACTAAAGCCCTCCTCAGGTAGGGAAACGCTAATCACCTTATAAACAAAGTGTTAATCCCGACAGTACAGGTAGTGGAGCAGGGATGCGTCAGATAGTGGAGTAGGCATTTGCAGAACATGGAAATGTATGTTGCTTGAGGAACGGACGCACAGCCAACAGAACGAAACCCTAGGTAATCTCTATAAATAGGAGATTACCTTCAGGTGCACACATTTGATTCATATCCTTTTACTATTTAGTTACACTGTGCACACACCCCAACCCCTTTGGCAAATCGTCATTCTTGTGTAGCACAGTGATCATCTGATATTCATTGGTGTCTTCCTCATAGGTACCACTAAATACTCATCCTCTCTTTGGCATTAATCACTACTTACCTCGGAGAGCTTCACAGATCCTATATAAATTGTACACTAACCCTCTGTAGTTAGACATCTGTGTTCTTTGAACAGAACATTGGCGCCGACCGTGGGGAACCATAAATTTCGATTCCCAAACTACAAAAGACCACAAACGACTAAAAATGGCTGCAAGCACTAGAAGTCACAGTCAAGCAACTCAGTAGGAATAGTTGCCAGAAGAACAGCCACAGCAACAACGTCAAGAACAAATAATTCAGCTCGTAGATTCGGTGGCCCCGAATCCTAACCATGTTACCGTGGAGACGGAGTCTGAGACAGCAGATACCGCAAACTCTCTAGCTCCCCCAAACCTGGTGATCCAGCAAGTCCAGCCACCAGTTCAGCTGCAGGGTCCTCCCTTGGAATTTCAAGTGGAGAATCCCGACATTCGCGTGTTGTAGAACACTCTCGGATCAATGATAGATCGAATGGAGGAGATGGAGACTCGTAATCGTCTCCATAGAAAAGAGGATATCCGACTTATCCAAGAGGAAATGGACTACCGTAATATTGTCTGGCGCAGGAGGAAGGTCGAAGGATGCAGAGTTGCTTGATGAGCGTGCGGGGTGGGTTGAGCATCTAGATCGTAGTAAAGGCCGAGATGTCGTTGGCCCAAGCCGAGTTAATGCATCAACTTCTGTAAACACTAGAACACCACGTGCGAATCACGTGGAAGAAACCTTTCCTAGCCGTGAATGAGCTCAAACTCCTGAGGGCGAGGCTTTGAAAATACAATTGTTAGAAGATCGCATCAGGACACTTGAGAACCCATCACGGAACACTGGCCGAGACGCTAGCAATCCCAGCAGGGATAGTCACACAACGACCACTCAGGTTGACACAGTGCCCCAAAGGTGAATAATGTCGGGCAAGACCAGGCACAAATCCCGGACTCAGCGTGTTCTAAGGGAAAAGAGCTTGTGGGAAGCTAGGGTCCCTCCAAGGAAGATGCGACACCCCTATCACAAATATTTGAGGGTCTGGTACAAAAAGATATGACGGGGATATAATCCCGAATCCTTTCTCGGAGGAGATCATTACCACCACTTATCCCAAAGGCTTGGAATCGAGGGACTTACTAAAGTACGATGGGAGTCAAGACCCACAAGTTCATGTCAGTAATTTCAAAATGGAAATCATGGTGAAGGGCTTTGTAGGGCCTGTCATACCTCGGTCATTTGCAGGGACATTGCGAGGAGCCGCGTAGATTTGGTTTAACTCCCTGCCGTTAAATTCTATCCAAGATATGAAGAGCTTGGAGAAGAAGTTCCTGTTGAATTTTGCTACTAGTAGGAAGCAACCGAAAATCGAGTTCCAGCATGGCCTAGTGAAGCAAGCACCAGGAGAAACTTTGCAGAAGTATTTTGAGTGTTTCAAGGATACAGCCCTGCAAGTACCCGGGTTGAAAGAGGACGTGCATCTGCATTGTGCCATAGTCGGTTTGGATAGCTCATCCCAACTAAAAAAGTCAATTATGAAACGTCGTCCGGACACACTGACAAATTTCCGAGATCGATCTAAGCAGTACTTAGAATTAGAGCAAATGGAGATGACGAGTCCTACAGATAAGGATGGGGAAAAGAGTCTGCCAATGAGGGAAAAAGAGAAGCCTAGCAGATTTTCGAAAGGGAAGGAAGAATACGGAAATCAAAGGCACGAATCTAGTAGGAGAATCTCGGATAGTAGACACCGAGGGGATAGAAGTGGTCCGATAGCGAGATACGAAAATTACACCCCGTTGAATGTATCGCGAGCACGAGTCTGAAAAGAGGTGGCTCAGACTGAGATGAAAAAAGTAGAACGACCCCGCCCTTTCTTCAGTCGACCGGGAGTAGACCCATCCCGGTATTGCGCGTTTCATGATGGCACAGGACATACCATGGATGAGTGTTATCACCTCCGAGATGTCATAGAGAAGTTGGTCAGGGGGAAGCTGTGGCAATACGTGGTAAAAGCTCTGGGACAGAAAAGCAAGCGCAAAGAACCAAGCCGCAATGAGAGTCCGACTCAAGAGAAAAAGAAGGCAAGCGAGAAAAGAAAGAAAGCTTAAAAAGATGATGAGGAATATCCGGAGGCCGAGTTTGAGTGCAATCGAATGACCATTAGGTTACATTAATTTCGGGCCTACTAACGAGCAAGTTTTGTAAGAATGGCAATGCCTTCCTTCAATCAATGATAATTTAACTTTCTTCCAATCAGACATTTCCAAGATTTTGGCTAAAACGTACTCTTCCAGGATACGGTAACGCCCACGTAAAGGTTAAAACGTATTCCTCCAGGATACGGTAACACCAAAGCAAAGGTCAAAGCTGGGATGCGGTAAGACTGAGATAAAGGTTAAAGCGCACTCCTCTGGGATGCGGTAACACCGAGATAATGGCTAAAATGTACTCCTCCTGGATACGGGATTCCTCCGGGATGCGGTAACACCAAAGCAAAGGTCAAAGCCGGGATGCGGTAGGATCGAGATAATGGTTAAAACGTACCCCTTCGGATACGGTAAAACCTATAGGCTAACACGTATTCCTTCGAGATATGGTAAAGCCAAGATTTTGGCTAAAACATACTCCTCCGAGATGCGGTAACACCCACATAATGGTTAATACGTGCTTTTTCTGAAATACGATAAAACTGACGAAGCCCATTGAGGCTGTGATGCATCAAAGCTTAGGGTAGTAAAGTTAGCCGTCACAACGACCTTAATCAAGTCGGAGTGTTTAGAGTTCGGTTGTGACACTGAACCTAGATATGTGATGGAAGACTTTTACTCCTAATTAATTTCTGGCAAATCACTCATGAGGGTATATTGCCTATGGGTGGTTCCAGACCCGTATTGTGCATAACGAATTTCTGACTTTGGCCAAGTCACAGAACTCTAAAGATAGTTTCAAGTTTGTAAGATGCAGCGATAACAATTCAAAAGCCTAACTCGGAATGATATTCAGAGTGAAAAAGGCATACGCAGACTAACACAATGCAGAAAAAGTAAGTGTTTATACATTACTGCTTTACATTCTCACATATGATTACAGAAAACATCTGGGCTATCAACCTAAGAAGGAACTACAAAATCAGGGTCCCTAGTACCCCAGGAATAAAGCTGATGCGGAAAAAGTCAGAAACAAAAAGCATAATAGCCCGACAGTATTGACAAGTTTGTCACGACTAAATAAATCCCCTACTGCTGAATGAGCTTCAGATAACCACCGCTAGGTGGAAGCCAACAAATATATCCCGAATGAAAGGTTAGCTGGAAGGAGCCCCGGTGTCTTGATGGACTTCTTCACCTCCGTCGTCCCCTTGATCCCCCTCAAAGTGGCTTCCAGAAGCAATCTCGGGGGAAGGAAAGAGCGGGACTATTTTGTCTCCTTTGATGATAGACATGCAGTCCATTGCGGAGGTGTTAAAGTTGGCATCAGGATTTAGCATACGAATATGCGCTAGGGCATTCTCAAAGGATTCCCCGACAGATTTTACTATCACGGCATCCTTCTCCTTGATGGCGGCGTTAGCTGCACGTAACTGAGCTTGGAGCTTCCTCTGCTCTTGCAGCAACAGATCTATAGCAGACTTGTCTCTGGCATGAATCTCACGATATTGGGTAAAATGATGGATTGCCTTGTTCAAATCCGTCTTGAAGGCCTCTGCTTCTTCTTTCATCTTATCCCTTGCCATTTCGGCAGCTCGCACTTGATCCAGGGCATCAAATTTTATCGCCTCTGTCAGACATTTGTGCTCTTCTGCTTCTAGTTTCAACCTGTGCAACTAGGCAGCTTGAGCAGCATATTGCGAATTAACGGTAACCAGAGTTTGGGCCAAGCTTGCAAATTGTAGGGACCATTATTCTAGCTCTGCAATTCTCTTAAGCTCGGCACTTCCATACTTGGTTGATTCAAAGAAGCGTTCCGGAGGGCAGACGGCTGATCGAAGCTCGGTAGGCACGTTATGGCTCCAAACAACTCCATGAGGGAACTTCAGGGTTGATGAAGGAGGAGACAGAAAGCTTGTAGAAGGAGGGACGAGAACTTGTGCGATGGGCATTTTGGCAGAAGCAGGTTCTCTGGATTTTCTGGGAGGTTGATGGGCCGACTTTCAGTTTCTTAGTCGGGTTCATTTGGCCACCTCCTTTAGAAGCAAGAATGGTGGATGATGGTATGACCCTCTTCTTGGCCCCTGGTGTGGTAAAACCCGTATTAGCGGGCAATGGCCAAAGCGGGAAGTTCCACCGCTGAACCTGAAAGGTGAAAGTGAAAGGTTAGCCCATTTGACAAAATCAATCAATGTGCAAACGACATGAGATGAACTAGTGTCCATACCCGTGACTGGTTGTTTCTTGGTCCGAGGTTTCAAGATTTGATCGGCCGGGTTCAATGGACCGCGTTTTATGACATGATGCTTTAGAATGGTTATCGTTTTAAGCTCAGCATCAGACAGTCTGTCGGCATGAAATTCGAAGTCGGATGGAGAAAGCTTATAATGATCATAAGTCCAATATAGGGGGAATTTTTTCTCCATCGCCTCGGATTTGGAGACTTCAAGGAACCAAGGAAGTTTCTTAGTCTCGCGGCTACCTTAAAGAAGGAAGATTTGAAGTTTTCAAACAAATGGACCAAAGGTTTAAAAAGGGGGCGATTGTGGATACTCTAGATAGAGGTCCAGTCCTTCCTAGAAGGGGTATTGTCATTAGCATCCTCAGAAGTATGTTGAACCTCAAAGAAATAAAAAAAGACGGGGATGGTATAGGCTAGCTTTTCGGCATGGCAGAACTTCTTAAAGGCTACGGCAAGTGCCCAACCTCTAGGATGAAGTTGAGAAGGAGCGAGATGTAGATGGTTTGGAGATTGATTTGAAACTCGATGAACAGGAAGCGAATACCGAGTCGAGAAATGCAATCCCGATAGAAGAAGAAGAAATGAGTTTCATTCTCTTTAGTCCGACAGCAAGAGATGGACTCTTCCGGTTTTGACAAGCGGATAGAATAATCTTCCCCACTGTAAAGACCTGTCTTGGCAAGCTCCTCGAAGGTCATTATGTTTTTGGTACTTAATACTTCCTCTGTAACCCATGGATCCGGGATTTTTGAAGTTACGACAGAACCTGCAGAACCCTTTTCCTTAGTCATGGATCATTTTACATGGCTGGGAGATGAGCTCATTTATACCTATATGAGAAAAGGTAAAAGTTATAAACAAAGGCAATACCTGAGGTAAAATAATTGTTACGTGGAAAATCAAAACGTGGTGGGCCCGGATAATTCAAGTTGACATGAGATGGGACAATTTGTGTCGGGGATTTATGTCAGCATGTGGTTAAAATGTCTACCCAGAGATGCCAGAAAATAAGAAAAATGAAAGAGGATGGAAATCAGAGCAGAATAAAATTAAAAGGCCCAAGGAGTAGAGGAAGTACCTGGTGGATGACGAAGAAGGCTAAAGTTCGATGGTGAAAGAAAGCCCAGTGGGAATAAGGAGTACATCGAGAATGCAAAAAAACCTCGAGCATAAAGTGGAAAGAAGAAGAAGAGAGTGGAGATATATAGGAGTCACGGATTTGAAAAGTCGGGGATCACAATGACAAGTACGAGGCGAATCAAGATTAAAATCCCATAAAGTATAATTATGACGAAGGCGAAATGACATGAACATTAAATGCGCACGAAAAACGAAGACGGCTGGCATGGATGCGTGGCCACTCAAGGGAAAATGGTGGTTATACGCTGCGACGCGGGCAAGTGAACAGCCACCACGTCCAGTGAAGGGCTAAGCCTGTTTGAATGCCAGCACGTTTACATGATACCCCGGATTGGGGGCAGCATGTAGAAGAAAGTCCATAACATCGACATACCAAGTTAGAATTAAGAACATAATCCCGGACATCATGAAAGCGAATGAATGATTATGAAAACGCATCCCGGCATTTGCGGCAGGGGCAAATCAAAAGCAAACTCGAAGTTCTTTGAAACTCGCAAAGCGTATAAAGGGAAATTAGAAGAATCATTTGATAAACTCGGACACACAAAGTTCGGGTGAAGCGACCGGTTAATCTCGGCGGCTTAGAGACCTGAACTCCCGAGCTGAGGGGCAACTGTTATGGAAGCGAATATTGGGCCTTGGCATGATACGACCCAATGAGGACACACTACGGCTAAAGCCCTCCTCAGGCAGGGAAACACTAATCACCCTATAAACAAGGCGTTAATCCCGACAATACAGGTAGTGGAGCAGGGATGCGTCAGATAGTGGAGCAAGCATTTGCAGAACGTGGAAATGCATGCTGCTTGAGGAACAGACACACAGCCAACAGAACGAAACCCTAGGTAATCTCTATAAATAGGAGATTACCTTTAGGTTCACACATTCGATTCATATCCTTTTACTATTCAGTTACACTGTGTACACACCCCACCTCTTTGACAAATCGTCATTCTTGATTGGTGTATTCCTCATAAGCACCACTGAATACTCATCCTCTCTTTGGTATTAATCACTACTTACCTTAGAGAGCTTCACAGATCCTATATAAACCATACACTAACCCTCTATGGTTAGACATCTATGTTCTTTGAACAGAATACCATTGATAAAATTATTAATCTCATTAAGACTTTTATTCATAGTGCTCAAATGTTGGTGAACCTAGACTGACATGTTTTCACCTGACAAACGCCTTTGTTAAACCCATTACAAGTCTTGTGAAAACCATTGATGAACTTGTTAATTTTATTACAACTTTTGTTCATAGTGCTCAGATGTTGGTGAACCCAGACTGACATGTTTTCACCCGATGAACACCTTTGTTAAACTCATTACAAGTCTTGTGAAAATTATTGATGAACTTATTAATCTTATTACGACTTTTGTTCATAGTGCTCAGATGTTGATGAACCCAGACTCACATGTTTTCACCTGACGAACGCATTGATTAAACCCATTACAAGTCTTATGATTCGTGATAGGATTCACAAGAGTAATAATGAGTTTCATAATATTTGTAATGAGATTTACAAGAGCGTTTCCTGATTTTAAAAAAAAAAGTTAACCAGAATGTGTGTGTGTGTGTGTGTGTGTGTGTGTGTAATGCGATTCTCAAGAAGAAACGCTTTTGTGAATCCTATTATGAATATTGTCAAACTTATTATTGCTCTTGTAAATCTCATTACGAATCATAAGACTTGTAATGGATTTAATAAATGCATTCGTCAGGTGAACAAAAGTCGTAATAAGACTAATAAGTTCATCAATGGTTTTCACAAGATTTGTAATAAGTTTAACAAAGACGTTCGTCAGGTGAAAATATGTTGGTCCAGGTTCACCAACATCTGAATACTATGAACAAAAGTCGTAATTGGATTAACAATTTCATCCATGGTATTAACAAGACTTTGAAAGTGGAACTATATACCCAAGAGGGGGGGTGAATTGGGTATTTTAAAAATTTCTCTAACTGCTCTGTTTTTAGACAGTGAAAACAGAGATGAACAGAGTAGAAGGAAGAGTAGCTGGACACAGAGATTTATACTGGTTCGGTCCTAACAAA
This sequence comes from Acacia acuminata, assembly GCA_019022655.1. Lineage (NCBI taxonomy): Eukaryota > Viridiplantae > Streptophyta > Magnoliopsida > Fabales > Fabaceae > Acacia > Acacia acuminata. The sequence goes on along the minus strand of JAFJYI010000028.1, from coordinate 1,348,834 downwards.
CTTGACCTACGTACATCCAAATCCCCGGACTCTCTGGGTTTTTCACTATCACAAAGATTACACACTCGTACTCAAGAGTAGTTCTCTCACTAGAACTCACTCCCCCTTACAAGTTGTAATCAATGAACTCCCAAATCACCAAGTCCCCTTGACTTGTGATTCTTTACAAAACATGATTTACAGATAAAAACTCTCTCTAAGAGTAGATAATAATAAACACTGAAGCTTATAATGTCAAAAGACAAAATACAAGTGAAAACATAAAGGTAGTTGAAGAACTTGAATGCTTGTGCGTTTTCAGATGTAGTTGTTGTTGAGAAGAATTGAATGCAACTCTATTTATAGTCAGATAGCATTAATAGACCGTTGCATTGATAATAAGACCGTTGAAGATGATCTGCGAAAGTTGTGAGTGCTTAGGTCTTCTTCTCTTTCTAAAACTCACTTCATCCAGCTGGCTAGATGGTCAGAGTTGACTCTCTGCAAATTAATCTGTTGGAGAAGACGTTGCTTGTTGTAGAAATCATTCTTTAATGCTTTGCAACCGTGTGCAGATGGATTAACCAAAAGGATGCAAGTTTCTAGGTTGAGTATTTAATGTTCGATATCACTTTTGCTTTTGCTTTAAACCTTGATAAAATTTCCTTAATCATCTCGAAACTCACTAAAAAGATGGTTAAACATATCTCGAACCAATAGAGATTAATCATGGAAAGCATTGAGATCAAACAAGAAGGTATAACAAAATCGACACATTTGATTTTCGCAACGTTCGAAACACGGAGGTTTGTTCACAAACCTTGAGGTTTGGTCACTTGAAGTTGAAAAATAAACCTGGAGGTTTATAATAAAACCTGGAGGTTTCTCATGATGCAACAAACAATGGTTTCTCTGGCTTACTCCAAACCTCGAGGTTTTCTCGAAACCTCGAGGTTTCACATTGTAAGTGAAACCCGTAAACACAATGGAAGCAAACCTGGAGGTTTCTCAAGAAACCTGGAGGTTTTAGAATGAGTGAAAGTTCATTTGCTCTCGGAACTCACAAACCTCGAGGTTTGTAGCAATACTCGAGGTTTTGTCCAAACTTCAAAGTTCTTTGTTTTGAGCCAAAACACAAACCTAGAGGTTTCTATAGAAACCTCGAGGTTTTCTATCATACTTGAAAATCATTAGCTCTCTCGGAAGTCGAAAACCTCGAGGTTTCGTCAATACTCGAGGTTTGACATTTAATTTCAAAACTTTCGGTTTGGCGCCAAGGCATAACCTCGAGGTTTTGTTGTAAACCTCGAGGTTTCACAACTTGGTGTGAAACGGAGTTTTCTCTGAAGTCAAAAACCTCGAGGTTTCTTAATAAACCTCGAGGTTTCACATAAATTTGTGAAACCAAGTTAAAACACGAGAACCTTGAGGCTTCTTTTGTAAGGCCAAACCTCGAGGTTCCTAGGCAAACCTCGAGGTTTGCTCTCACTCAGATTTTCCAACTTCGAGAGCAAATCCTCATTCTTTGTTCACAATTGTTGGCAATCATCAAAATCTTTTAGAGAACCAACAGACTTGTAACGAGTTTAACAAAGGTATTCGTCGGATGAAAACATGTCGGTCTGGATTCACCAATATTTGAGAACTATGAACAAAATTTGTAGTGAGATTAACTAGTACATCCATAGTATTCACAAGAACATTTCTTGATGGAAAAAGCGTTAACCAAAAAATTATATATATATATATATATAAAAGAACTTTGGTGGCCTAATGGCCACCTAACTCCTCTAATATGAGGTTGGGGTGAGTTCAAATCCCACCCCTTACACCTTCATTCAAATTTTTTTAAAAAAACAAAAATTCAACCCCACAAAAAAAAGCCCGGCACGAGCTCTGCCGGCGATTGAAGCTCAAACTCGGCAGTTGTAGGCCGGCTAGTGTGGGAGCTTCAACAACCGGCCGCGGTGGTGCTCCAACAAAGCTCATTTTTCTTTTTCTTTTTTTATTTATTTAAAAAAATGAGGGCAAAATGGTAAATTCACTAACATTTTAAAATTTCAATTTAATCCCTACCACCTTTATGTCCTTTCAAAATGTTAACATACTTTTTAGAGTTTAGGAATTTCAATTGGTATTTTATCGTCATTTTCCCTTTTTTATTCACCTTATTTTTATTTCTTATTCCCCCTTTTGTTGGAATTACTCAAAGAAGGTTCCATGGTGTATACTTTTTGGATTACATATGTTGGGATGAATGGATAGCTCATTGCAACACCCTATTTGGATGCAAAGTTTCTAGTGATTCCCTAAACATAAACTCTAGTTTCTCCAACGCTTGCTTGAATCAAGATTTGCTACATAGAAGCATTGTTTATTGTCCGAGTCATCCACTAGAGAATGTCTCACACACTAGATGGTGATTTTGTGAAACTGGAAGTTGATGGTTCCATGCTGGAAAATAACAGCAGTAGTTGTTGGGTTAATGTGCTCTTTAGTCACTTAAGCCCAATAAGGCTTAATTGAGACTACAGCCCAAGAACTCTATGGCCCATGTGGTTTAGGATTAGGTCTTAGGTGTAGTAGCATATAAACTTACTTTCACCTGCTTGGAAAAGATACGCACGCATAAGGAGGCTCTCATCAGAAACAAACTTAGAGGCGACGTTCATCATCCGAACGGTTGCCCACACAACCATCTCATTCCCCTCGAGAGATAGTCGGAAGATCGATTATAGAGCGGACGACGACCTGTTCGTGGAGAGGTTTTCAAATCGCTGCATCTTTCCAGGTAATCAAAACGATGAAGGTTTTAACTTTTCCTATATCGCGTGGTACGATACGCTTCCGCGTTTCTGATTAGAATCCTACAATTGGCATCAGAGCCAATAGCGATGAGGAAAAGAACTGAGTTTTGATATTAATTTATATTTCATGTGATTCTTTTCGAAAATTATTTTTGAAAATATGGCATCTTTTTCTATATTTGTTATTTATTTCATGGTAGTTATTCGTTTATAATTCATATTTGATATTAGTTTTAATTTCAATCGGTTAATCGCTTTAATCCATGGTTAGATTCTCTCATATATTTCTTGATTTGTAACAAGGAGGCTAATCCCATATGATTAGGTTTCCTCCTTGCTGTTTTTTTTTTTTTTTTTTGGAATTTCTATGTATATTTTTCGAATTTACGTAAAAGTTGGAAATCAAGAAACTGAAGAAGATGACTTCGGTGATGGCATGGCGAAGTGATGGCTAGGGTTCCTCTTTTGTGTCCTAGGGTTTCTAGCCAAGGATTGGGTTTTTTGGCTTTTGGGCCCATAGATACCCTAAAGGCACTTGAGACATCTTTATGGGGTTTGACGAACGAGAAATTCCAAAGTTGTAAATTTTATTTTTAAATTTTTATAGGAAAGCCATGGATTAAAGTTATTTGTTTAATTATTTAATGCTTTTATTGAATTGTATGAATTATATTTACAATTAACATTATGTTTGTAATAACATGCCATATAGAATAGGAAGATGTCATATTGTTGCATAATCACATGTCATAATAGCATAATAACTATTGTGTTTTCAATCGACTAGTATGATAGTTATTATGCGAGATTATTTAGGTTATCCACTAAATTAATTATCAATTATTTTGATTTTAAATTAAAATCTAGAATAATAATTGGATTAATTAATTATGGAATTAAAATCTAGATAAATAATCTAGGAAATTTCCTAAGAGAATTGTATTTTTTAGAGTAATTTGTGGGTTATTTAAAATGATCATGTGAAGCACACTCGCCAATCATGACTAGATTTTAGATACCAAATGATTTCAATTAAAATTGTTGATCTCGAGACAAAGAATACTCTAAAATGAACAAATTCTTGGAAATAAAAAAAAAATTCTAAATTTAAAATATTGAATGGGTGAAGGTTTTAAATTAAGCTTTTAATTTTAAAACCTACGGGCCCCAAATTGTGGGTTTATTAGTGAAATGGTTATCGAAGCCCCATCGGATAAGGATAATCGGATTTCGCTAGATTAAACCCTAATATTTTCAAAATTTTAGTAAAGTTTTTGTACGGCCCATCGTCGGCAACACTTAGACACTAAAGATAATTTTGAAAGTAAACAATGGTTAAATACATTCAACTTTGGTAAAATTGTTAACCCTCCCATCGAGGCTCGCAATGGAACCGAAGGCCCAAACTAACAATATTAGTTTTACAAGAATCTTGCCCATCGTAAGCCTTGTAAAGATAACTAATGGATTGTTAAACAATAAACGAATAGTATTTGTTAGAATCTACTAGCGATATATCTGTTTGTTGTTAATTATAAATTTGTAATTAGTGTGTTTTTCTTTTTCCTTATTTTCAGAAAAATATCTTCATTCAATCCTTTAGCTACAATCTTGAGCCAAAAACCTATGGATGGTACAAACTACAAACAACAAAAACTAATTTGGATATTGTTCTTCAATATGAAAAGCTCAACTTTGTTCTCACTACCCCTATGCCAACACCGCACTGCTTTGCAGATGCGTCGATGCAATTCGGACTCGATTTCAGCGGGGAGAAGGAAAAGATGGGAGAAGGCGAATGTGTCGGTTCTTTGCTACATTTTGGCCAGCTCGCCAATCACCTTCGGGAGCAAGTGAGCATGATTGAGAGTGGAGCAACAATGCTCCGGACTCTTGATGCCATGTTTGCTACGCCTAGCAACTCTGCTAGGCAAAATGCGCTGAATTCGGTCACCAAGACAGTGATGTGGGAGGAAGTGTGCGGGATCATTGTCTAACAATGATAGCAAACTTCAAGAAGGTTGATGACCATGGTATCAAGTTTGAACAATAAGTAAAAGTTGACATTCTCTTACAATCACTGCCTAAGTACTTCAATCAATTCAAGATGAATTATAATATGAACAAGATGAATCTTGACCTCACTCAACTGATGCACGAGCTTGAGAGTCTTTGAGCGAATCTCTAGTCAAGTAGGGAAGTGCATTTTTTGCTGGTGAAAGTTCTGTGAAACCTAAGGGGAAACCCAAGGAAAAGAACAAGAACAAGAAAAAGAAGAAATCGAGTACTCCGTTGCCAAAACAGGTTGCAATAAAGCAGCCAAAAGGCAAGTGCTTCAAGTGCGGACAAAAGGGGCATTGGAAGAAAAATTGCCCACAAATGAATAAACCGGGTATGGGTAATTTACATGTGATTGAGGCTTGTTTAGTGGAGAATCACGATGATAAATGGATCGTTGATTCGGAGCCACTAACCATGTTTGTTACTCTTTGCGAAGGTTCAAACATAGCTTGCTTGCGTAAGTAAAGGACAAAGAGATTTGAAGCTTGGAATCTGGGAGCTTGTGTCGCACTAGCGATGGGACAAGTCATTTTATCTTTTGATAATTACAAAACTTTGGTTTTAGAAGATCATTTTATTTATTCCAATTTTAAGAGGAATTTAATTTACGTTAGTTGTTTGGATAAACATGGTTTGACAGTTCAATTTAATTCCTCAGTTTCAATAAGAAGTTCATCTTCTTTTATTTGTTCTGGTGTAAATTTTAATGGTCTTTATTTCCTTAGTCATGTTCCCTGTGAAGTTAATCATGTTGAATTAAAATATGTTGAGCATATTAATTCATCAAAGAAAAGAAAAGTTTCCAATGAAACTTATCTTTGGCATTTGAGATTGGGTCATATTAACTCTAAGAGGATACAAGGTTTGGTCAAAAGTGGGATTTTAAAATCCCTGAACTTTGAACCGATACCGCATATGTGAATCCTATTTAGAGGGTAAAATGACCGAGAGATCTTTCAAGGCCAAGGGAAAACGTGCCACACTTCAAATAGAATTGGTACATACTTGATGTATGTGGACCGATAAATGTCCAAGCCGAGAGGTGGGTATTAGTATTTCATCACATTTTGATGATTACTCTAGATTTGGACATGTGTACTTGATGCATCACAAGTCGAAGCTTTTGGAAAATTCCAAGAGTTCAAGGTGAGCGTAAAAACATCTTAGTGTTCAAATTAAGACTCTTTGATCGATCGAGGGGTGAATACCTATCTGGACTGTTCAAGTCTTACCCGACCAAAGAGGGGATAGTTTCACAATTATCTTCTCCAAGGACACCCCAGAGAATGGAGTTGCTTTGAAAAGAGAAATAGAACCCTTTTAGAAATGACAAGATCTATGCTCGAGTTATTCATCTCTTTCGATTCATTCAGGGATATGCCTTAGAAACAGCTATGTATTTATTGAACTTAGCTCCGTCCAAGTCAGTTTCAAAGACACCAATAGAATTGTGGAAAGGGTGTAAGCCCACCATGAATCATATTCGGATTTGGGGTGCTCCGGCACATGTCTTGAAACGAAAACCAGATAAGATGGACTCGCATGCGAAGTATGCATGTTTGTAAGCTATCCTAAAGGAATCAGAGGTTGGTTGTTTTATAGTCCAAAAGAAAAAGAAGGTCATAGTGAGCACTCACGCGACTTTCTTAGAGGAGGACTATATGGCAAATTATAAGCCAAGGAGTAAGGTTATTCTTGATGAGCTAGTCTCGGATCAAGTTTCACCACAACCTCAAGCGGTTCCGGCTTTTATTCTGTGGTTGTTCAAAGAGGGAAAATGTACCTAAACATACACGGGAACCGAGACGACGAACCGGAAGTTCAGCATGATGATGAACTTAATGAAGAACAAAATCATGAATTAGTTGATCCACTTAATGAGGGTCCTCATCTAAAAATAGTTAACCCACAAAATGTGGACCCCCTATAGATGCACAACATCAAGTGCGACAAAGTCGTAGTGGGAGATTGATTCGTAAACCTGTAAAATATCTCTTGTTGGGTGAGTCAAATCAGGATGACATCATTGCAGAAGATGGTGATCCCACGAGTTATGACGAAGCACTAGGAGATGTTGATGCTCGGGAATGGCTTGAGGCTATGAATCGTGAAATGGATTCTATGTATACCAACTCGTTTGGTCTCTTGTAGATGCACCTAAAGGGGTAAGACCCATTGGGTGTAAGTGGATTTACAAGAGAAAGAGAGGATCGGATGGGAAGGTTGAAACCTTCAAAGCTAGATTGGTGGCGAAAGGGTACTTGCAAAAAGAAGGTGTGAATTATGATGAAACTTTTTCTCCGGTTGCCATGCTCAAGTCCATCCGGATTCTCTTAGGCATTGCGACAAATCTTGATTATGAGATTTGGCAAATGGATGTCAAAGCTGCTTTTATAAATGGAAATTTGGAAGAGGAAATCTATATGCAGCAACCAAAAGGGTTTATAGCCAAAGGGCAAGAAGAAATGGTATGCAAGTTACAAAGGTCCATTTATGGACTTAAGCAAGCGCCCGATCATGGAACATCGATTTGATCAAGCCATTGAGTCTTATGGCTTTGAGAAAAGTCGATGAGCCGTGTGTGTATAAAAGGATCCAAGGTAATGCGGTATCTTTTACGGTACTTTATGTGGATGATATACTCCTTATCGGAAATGATACGAAGTATTGTTAGGCATAAAAACCTGGTGAGCAAGCATTTTGATATGAAGGACACAGGGAAAACCAATTATATTCTTGGTATTAAACTCTTGCGAGACCAGGAAGAATAGGGTTTTGGCATTGTCTCGGGCTAAATACATTGACAAAATACTTGCCGGGTTTAGCATGGAGAATTCCAAGAGGGGAATTATACCCTTCGGGCATGGAATTCATCACTCTAAGAAGCAATCTCCTAAAACTCCCGACGGAGAGAACACATGAGTAGGATACCTTATGCTTCAGCAGTAGGTAGTCTCATGTATGCTATGCTATGTACCAAACCAGATATCTGCTATGCAGTGGGAGTAGTAAGCCGGTACCAATTGGACCCTGGAGAGAAACACTGGGTAGCGGTTAAACATATACTCAAGTACCTACGGAGAACGAGAGATTATATGTTGGTCTACTCAAGTGAGAGTCTTGAAACCATTGGTTATATGGACTCAGTTTCCAAGGAGATATTGACTCAAGAAAGTCCACCTCGGGATATGTGTACACCCTTAATGGCGGTGCCATTTGTTGGAGAAGTGTAAAACAATCATGTGTGGTGACTCTGCCACAGAGGCTGAGTATGTAGCTGCGCCGAGGCCGCAAAGGAAGTCTGCATGGTTAAAGAAGTTCCTAACGGACCTTCGGGTGATACCCGTGTTAATTGTCCTATCACACTTTACGTGACAACAGTGGGGCGGTAGCATAGTCCAAGGAACCAAGGTGTCACGAGAGACAAAAACACATAGAGAGGAAGTACCACTTGATCCGAGAAATAATTAAAAGAGGAGATACATTGGTAACAAAGATAGAATCAGACGAGAACCTTGCTGACCCTTTTACTAAGAGTTTGCACGAACGTGTGTTCGAGAGGCATGTTTCATCTATGGGTCTTAGGAGGATTCCAGTTTGCTATAGCTTTAGGTAGTTGTTATTTCACTTTGTTATTTTGTGCCTTTTGAGCAATACACATTACATTTTTCTGAATGTTAATAAATGAGGTGTTTTTCATTTATTTTGCACACTATTTACAAACTCTAAGGTCCGGATCAATTGTGGAGTATATGATTATATGAATACGTTCATAGAGGACATGGTCATAGGTTCTCACAATTGATGAATTGGTTCACAGCTATTAAATTAAGTTGGGCACTTTATTTAAGCTACAATATTTTATGAAATGGTTTTGTCCGAATCATTATAAAATATTGGTGTGAGTTAATACTTACATTGAATGGATCAAAGAGAGATTTGATTAAGGTTGTTCTTTCATCATAAGGAATCAAATCTCCGGATAACTATAGTCATGTAGTTGCTCTTAATCCTGAATTTATTTTAAATAGGTAGTCGAATAGTTTTCATTCTTTGATTTACCAACGGTGAGGTTTGATCTATATGACGGCCAACAACTCGGTATTTTGGGATTGAGACTGTTTGGTTATCGGTGTTTATGAGATAAACAACATGGAATTTATAGGAAATGTCCCCTTGATATGTTTCGGTACCATTACGGATATTGAAGACACCGGCCGGTGCATGTAATCCATTAGAGAAACTATTAAAGTCAAGGAATAAATAATTGATTGGGTTACTGAGAAAAACTAGTCAATCAAGTTATAGACATTCTATAAAGGGGTAATGCATATTCACGTTATAAGTGTCATTATTCTTGGAGATCACGTTCGAATTTTAGTGGAGTAGCACCGAACTAGATAATCTTCTGTAGATTATCATGAGCCTTGATGAATGACAAATGGTAGATCCCCAAGCTAGCTCGAGACAAGGGATGGGGTATATTATCAGATGATGATGGCTTATGGGCTACATGGTCTTGGGTTTACGAACTCAAGTTTGTATCTTAAAGAGCAAGTGGGAGATTGTTGGGTTAATGTGCTCTTTAGTCACTTAAGCCCAATAAGGCTTAATTGAGACTACAGCCCAAGAACTCTATGGCCCATGTGGTTTAGGGTTAGGTCTTGGGTGTAGTAGCATATAAACCTACTTTCACCGCTTGGAAAAGAGACGCACGCATAAGGAGGCTCTCATCGAAACAAACTTAGAGGCGAGATGTTCATCATCGAACGGTTGCCCACACAACCATCTCATTCCCCTCGAGAGATAGTCGGAAGATCGATCATAGAGTGGACGACGACCGTTCGTGGAGAGGCTTTGGATCGCGCATCTTTCCGGTAATCAAAACGATGAAGGTTTTAACTTTTCCTATATCACGTGGTACGATACGCTTCCGCGTTTCTGATTAGAATCCTACAGTAGTTGTGGTAGAGTTCTTCAAGACATGATACTACTACAGATTTGAGTATTTATAATGGCTAATACATAACAATTACAGCTAATAAATTGTATGTATGTCGAGGTAGAGGTCACATAAGGATATACAACGGTTAAACGTAACGGTTAATTATGTGCACCATCATATATTGTGAGGCGGAATTCACGAAAACATAAAAATAACATTTGTAGTTAAATGACCTAAGAAAAGGAATAGGTTGGAAAATCAAAGGTCAAATGACCTTGTGTTTATGCATTATAATTTTTGTTTGAAGAATAGGTAAACTATCCTAATTATTCTTAAGCTTTTACTTGAATTTGTTTGTATTATGTGTTTTACTATATGAATTATTTACTTAACCTTTGATATTGTCATGTGTTTTAGGGCTTTTAACGGGAAAAAATCTTTTGATCCAATTGATTATGAAAGTATTAGAGAAATTGAGTATTGGATCATGGAAGATGAAGATGATTCTTCTTACCTTCGTTATGATGAGATAGAAGATATTAATGAAGAGAGAGGCAATGAGGTTGAGGTTGAGGTTGAGGCCGGATGCTCTAAAGTTGGAGAGCTTGATTTGGAATCATTCCCCCAAGAAGATGTTGATAATTTTGGTGAAAATGTTTTTCAAGAAACTCATGCTTGGATTAATCAAGATCCTCCCATCTTTGACAAGTCATGAAGTTACATTTGTTCTTGTTAGTATGTTAACTTGTTATTATTGGTTTTTGGGTATTATTGACATGTTATTGTGTTATTTTTTAATGATTTCAATGTATTGAAACTCGGGATTTAGGAAAGATGATACATATCATGTTTTGTATGTTTTATTTGTAAGCCGATGTTAAAATTTCATACTTTGTTTTAGAGTAAAATATTTTAACCACCCTTCGTTTTATCTTAATTACGCGGACCTTCCATCTATTTTAAAAACATACATTTAGATCCAAACTGTTAACTCCGTTAAGAATATTCCAAAAAGATTCTAAAAATATATTTTTAATTAAGATTTATATAAAAATAATTTTTTTTTTACTAATTTACCCTTAATGCTAAATCCTAAATTTTAATTGATAACTTGTAAATATCACAAACTTTTAAAAAATTGAGTAAGTGTTTTAAATGTTTCTAGAAAAGATATCAAAATTTAAATTTAAATGACTTAATACAATCTCTCAAACACGTTAGTTTATTATTGTAACCTCAAATTTCATACTTCAAATTGTGTCGGTTGACACTTAGTTTTAGAAAACTTAACGAGTTTGAGGTGCTACCACTCAGAGTAATGCGGAAATAGAGAGCATGCGCTAACGTTTGGACGATGAGTAACTGATATAAAATGCCCAGACATATGATGATGTCCCGACATAACCTGATATATTAAAAATAATCTTGAAGGAATATTCATGTGATACAACAATACAGAGCTTTGTATAATTACAAATCTTTATGGTAACTATACAATCTTCAACCAAGCCGTAGCTAGACTTGGGGCAATGAACCTAACTCAGTTAATCAAACAATTTGGCCAGGCCGGTGTCTAGTGGAAGTCTCCCCGAATTCACGGCAACTCATTGACTAAACCATATAGACGAACCCTTTCTAGACACCAAATGGTTTGAAGTAACCTTATTATATTCATGCCAAAAGGTAGGCTCTGTTAAACTTCTTCCGGCATTTGCTTTGATCGGTGCCTCTTCACGGCTTCTCCCTTCGGTGCCTTTTCACGGCTCTATCTACCGGTGCCTTCTCTGTTCCGGGTTCCTTTCTTGAACTTTAGTCAAATCTGAGGTCCAATACCCATCGGACCTCAGGTAACAGTTAACCTCATATGAAAAGTATAAACGGTATATATGACAGATATTCACAGTTTAGAAAAAAAAAACAATCAATCATGAATCAACCGATCATATCAAAGCCATACAAGACATATGAGAGTTAAAGTTAATGTACGCAAACGTACCTTTCACCGTGTAATGGCCGAACGTCCGGCCTTTTGATCCGACTCCGGACTTCCCGGATATCCTATACGTTATCGTCGGATTATTATATGATTTTTGATAAATATCATATTGCTTAGAATAATATCCTAAGGGTTTAATTTACCTTTCTACCCTTGGTGGATTTATTATTACAACTTTGCCCTCACATTTTCTAGAAAAACGCTATGCTGAATTTCTGGGCAGAATTTTCGGTTAACTTCGCAAAATCATAATTAAATCTACAAAAATCAAAACGAGGATCCGTAAAATTATTTGGAATCTTTAGGATGTCTATTTTTAAGTAAAAATACTTTTTTTTCCCAGAATCATTGAGTCATTCCCAGTTTTAAAGTTTTGAGCCTCTGCCCAGAATTTTTCCAGAAATTCGTAGCCCAACTTTGAGAATTTTTATCTCATTGTACAGAGCTCATTTTAACATGATCTTGGCATATTTGAAAATCCCTATATGTCTAATTTAACCATGAATATTTTCAGAATTTTATCATCTCATCTTCATTATAAAAGTATGACGTTTTTGCTACTGTTTTTCAGAAATTCCTAACCGATGAATTTTCACCAGAGCTTCGCTACTTTGCTTTTCAACTCCCAAAAATTTTGCTATACTATATGGCTCATCTAATTTTCGAAATATTAACATTTCTAACTATAAAAACATGATACTAACATTATTCTAACATATCTAAGATCAAAGCTACTTCTATCTAAGAAATTAAGAACTAGAACTCAAAGAACTTACTTGCAAATGCTAGACTCCTTCAAACTACTTCTCACTCAACCTCACTTCTCTCTAATTCCAAATTTCTCTTGCTTGTTTTGGTGTGAAGAATGAATGAACACAAGGTGCCTATTTATAGGAAAAGGCCATGGCACCATGGTAAATTTTCCCAACCTATCTCTCCTCAATTTTCAAATCCACATGAGTGAAAAACTCTTGGCTCCAAGAATGGCATTGATGGCTTCTCCCCCTTCATGCATTCTCAAGCAAGCCTTGGTGGCCTCTCCTCTCCCATGCACTCTTGCTTTATTTTTCCATGGTCCACAATCATCCATACACAAGCCTTTTTTGCCTCTTGAATTTTCACTTAGGTTTAGTCTTTAATTAGCTTAACCTTTGGTCATTAATCCTAAAATGGTGTTTTAGGTGTTATTGAATTTATTTGATTGGCTACTATATTAATCATGATCATTAGTAATCATCTTTATGCTAATCTTGGCCTCTCATTAGCCATTGGTCTTTAATTAGGGTCACACATCTCAATTTATGACTTTAAAACATGTTATTAAATTAATTATGAAAGTTTATGAAATTAATCTAATTAATGTAGATTTAATTATCTACTAATTGTTGGCAATTTTCTTTAATTGGATTAATTATTTTCTCACAACTTTTGGGTTTACTTTGGTCATTTATGCATCATGCATTAATTTAATAATCATAGGGCAACTTAGGGTCCCTAATATAATATTGGATTTTTGCCCCTTTAATTTCCAAGGAAAATAATCAAATAAATTACTAAAATTAGAGACAACATACTTTCCTATTTTTACTAGGTATTATTTACCAAAATATTGTATTTAAGATAAATAATGATTTTTCGGGTATTACAATTATATTTGATAGAAGAAAATGTGTTTGATATATATTTTTAGTCATTTAAGAAACTAAAAATAAATAAATTTTTAATAAATATGGTAAAAAATTAAAATTATTTTAACATATTAGAAAGTTAAAAAAAATTATTAGGATAAAAATTGCTTTTGCCCACATAAATATATATTTGTTTAAATAATTTTAGTGTTAAACAAGGGTGTTTAGGTAAAACAAAAGTTCAAAAGTCAAACTTAATGGTCAACTAACGGTTTGGGTGGATGAAAATAGAATCTCAAAATATAAGGGAGGTTTGTGTAACATACATTTTAATTTTAATGGAGGTCTATATGGATTTTTTAAATTAGAGGGGAGATATGTGTAATTAAAGTAAAACAGAGAGGAACCAATGGGGGTTGGCTCAAGTGGTAAGCGGCTTGTGTCGCTTAAGCAAGGTCTCAGTTCGAGCCTTGTGAATGCAAAAAAAGCCCCGGGGGAGACTCACCCACCATAGCCAGGTGCGCGACCCAGGTCGGATTCGGATTAGTCAGGGCGAAGCTCTGGATACTGGATGGGCAACCAAAAAAAAAAAAAAAAAAAAAAAAAGAGAGGTGGTTAGAATATTTTACTTTTATTTTTATATTTATATTATTACATATACATATAATATTATTTTTTATTTAATTATTACATCATCGGTCGACCATGCAACCCATGACTGTTGCCCTCTCCAGTTTGACATCCGGTCCAACTTTTAAAATATTGTCTTAAGCTATTGGTGTATGTCCCTCTTTAAAAAAAACAGAGAGAGAGAGATAGAGAGAGAGAGAGAGAGATGATGTAAGGAAAAAATTTAAAAATTTGGAAGACAAAACAGATTGATTGAGACATTAAATTAATAAGGGTTAAGGTGCATTTTTGCCCTTAAAGTATGCGCCCGGGAGCAATTTTGCCCCCCGAAGTTTCAAGCGTAGCAATGTTGCCCCCAAAGTTTCAAAACAAAGAGCAATGTTGCCCCTCCGTTAAAATCCCTAACGGTCAACTCACGGTCAACGTTAGGATTTTTAACGGAGGGGCAACATTGCTTCGTTTTGAAAACTTCGAGGGCAATATTGCTCCAAAAAAAGGTAGCAATTTTGCCCAAAGTTTCAAAAACGGAGCAATGTTGCCCTTCGTTAAAAACCTTAACGGTCAACGTTAGGGTTTTTAATGGAGGGGCAACATTGCTGTTTTTGAAACTTTAGGGGCAACATTGCTACGCCGAAAACTTTAGGGCAAAATTACTCCCGAAATAAGATACTTTAAGGGCAAAAATGCACCTTAACCCAATTAGTAACCAAAGTAAATCTCTTGTCCATCTTCTACCTTTAGGACAAGATGGACAAGAGTGCTTTTTTTAAGTGTTTTTTTTTTAAGCATTAAATTGGAGCTTTTAAAAAAAAACAGCATTTTAGCTTCTTCTTTTTTGTGATTTTTATTTTTTGGAAAAAAAAAATATCATCTAAATACATAAATCAATAAAAAAGAGTATTAGTTTAAAATTAAAAAAGTTTTTTTTTTTTTTTTAAAAAAAAAAACCCATCCAAACAGACTCTAAAAAGAGCACTTTGTTGTATAAAAAATAGTTCACATACTCTACTACTTTTAAAAAATAAAAGAGAGGCATTCAGCCTTTATATATTGGATAAAGAAAGGAGGGGATCAAGTCCCAAACACTCATGTATAAACACAGTCCATAGACTACATGGACAATCAGGAAAGATAGAAGAAACTCGAATTCCTTCTTTGGCTAAAAGATCAGCCAATTTGTTTTTAGCTCTGGATACATATTCCACTCTGATCTCCCAGTTCCTGGACAGCATATCAGCGATTTGTAAAGATACCATCGTGCCATTCCGGGCCGGGTTGGCATGCATAATATTGTCAACAACCATTTTCGAATCAGATTCCACTATTAAGCGTCTATGGCCTTCATCCCATGCTATCTTCAGCCCCATTAGAATTGCCTATTCCTCCGCTTCATAGCTCCCACAAATCCCCAGAATATGAGTGAAACCTAAAAGCCATCTGCCATAGCAATCTCGTAAGACCCCACCACAGCCTGCCTTACCACTACTGGGAACCATAGATCCATCTACATTCAGTTTGATCCAACCAGAAGGGGGAGGGGACCAGCTAAGTATACTATTGTCAATACAACTCATGTCACTAACAGCAGATTCAGTGAACATACAAAAAGATTTCCATGATTTCCTAATAATCAGCATCGGACTAATAGGTTTCTGGAAGTCCTCATCAAAGACCCTCTTATTTCTCCAACACCATAAAAACCAGCAAGTCACTCCCCAAATAAGATTCCACTTATGCCCCTCAGCAAAACCAACCTCCTCATCAAGATTAAATGAAATCCAATCCTGAATAGGGTAAGAGAAGAAGGTCAAAGCATACCGTGAATCAATTAGGTGAAGCCAAATCTGCCTGGCATAGATACAGTTAAAAATTTCAAATATGTTCCAATTTTCCTGTTAACTTGAAAAGTAGTTTTTGGGGTATTTATGGGTTTGGCCCAAAACCCCCCCCCCCCAAAAAAAAAAAAAAAAAAAAAACTTTATTTAAGGATGTTTGATTTAACCTTTTTTAAGTATAAATAAGTGAGGATTTTTTTTTTATATATATAAAAAAATTTTAGGAAAGGGGTTGGGCTCACCTACGCTTCAAGGTTGGCGGGCGGTGGGCCCAAATTACGTGGCATACTGGCTAGAGAGTACATATGTCTCCACCTCTACCAGCGTTTCCACGGCTTCCTAGACCCCTAGGATGCCTCCCCCAGTGCCTTGACCAACGCAGGGATCGAACCCCCTCCCTTGAGGTGAGGAAGTCCGACTCCCACGCCAGTTGAACCCAAGGACGAGGGATAGTGAGGAGTTCTTTTCCCCTAGAAAATAGCATTTGATTAAAACTAATTCAATGAGATATAAGCCCAAAATAAAAGGTTTGCAAAAAGGAAGCCCAAATACATATTGCTACTGCCAAGAACTCTATTGTCTTTATAATCCCTTTACTAAAATTTGTGGGTTGAAAAATGTCATCAAAGTCATTGTAAAAAGTGGTTTTTTGAAAAACCATCTCAAAGGATGTACCACTTTTATCGACAATAAATCAACTAGATTGGTTGTTGAAAGAACTCCGTGAGAAGATCTCATAGAAGAAAAAGCATCCACAAGCACCAGTAAAAAAGATGAAGATAGAGAAGCTGTCACCTACACAACAAACTATGCGGTCTCGAACATAACATACGCCTCGGATTTGCTATTGCCAACAACCCATAATATTCGTTTGAAAGGTGAAGCCAACAATATATAAGACTATAGTTACCAAATCTCAACCCCAAAGCCGCAAAGAAAATTAACACCATCATAAGAAACCCAAAGAAACATGAAAATAAACAGAGATTAATATAAAACACGGACGCCTCACCCGTGGGCGAAACCAGGGAAGGAGACGCCGTGAGAAGCTCACCCAACAACAAGAGAAAAGCTCCACCACCACCACCCAAGGAGTTGTCTGGTAAAGCACAAAAATGATTTTTATGAAGGGGAGCCAAATAAACACAAAAGTTTATAATTATCTTCTCCAAAATATAATCCTTGGAAACTCATGTTGGGCTCAAAATTACTTTTTTCTAAAATTATGCATATTTAATAATCATTTTTTTTTTGCCAATGAGAGTTGGCATAGATGGTAAGGGATCCAGGACTAGGCTCTTGGGTCGTGGGTTCGATCCCCTCTGCCGTCGCTGGGACTCCTTTGGTAGGCGATCTCGTAAGTTCCCGTAAGTGCTCATAAAGCCGGGCCGTGCCATGGCCTTGGTGGGAGACTGATGCCGAACCCCTCCAAAACTTTCTAATATCCAAAAAAAATGAAAAAAGAAAAAAAAAAATCATTTTTTTTTTTTTTTTTTTGTGAGATCAAAAATTCAAGTGTTTTAGGTCAGAAATTGAATTTGTGATTATTACGAAAACTTTTTAAGATTATGATTATTTATTTATTTTTTGAATTTATTTCTTGAAGTAATATTTAAATAAATATTATGAACATAGACAATACCTTAGCTTACCACCTTTCTCGTAAACTTGCCCAAAGTAACATATAAAGGTGAATTTCATGATATAGGTAGTAGCAGTCTGAGCACACACACACACACAAAAAAAAAAAAAAAAAAAAAAAAAAAAAAATATAGGTGGTAGCAGGATAGGTGTTATAACCAATGTGACCAGTTAAAGACCAGACCAACCAAGCTACCAAACTAGTTAAAGTTTTTGGATATGCAAAACTTAAAATTAAAGCCCTACTTAAATAGAAACAAATGCCGAATCACTTTAGAAAATTACAAAATAGATGGCAGGAGGTGTTAGAGCCAACGTGACTAGAAGTAAAGACCAAACCAACTGAACTACTTGATTAGTTAAAGTCTATTATTATTATTATTATTATTATTGAATTATAAAGATAGTCACTAATGGCCTGATAATTATAAGCGTGGTATTTCACTTATATGAAAGCTTTCTATGTTAGACCGTGAGGCTAGACATGTTGATTTTTTTTTTTTTTTTTTTTTTTGGATATATAAAAGTTTAGGTGAGGATAGACATTAATAACCTACTAGGGGCAAGACACGCCTCCAAGCTCAAAGAACGGTAATAAAGGTACCAATAAATCACCCACTAATGAAGCCATCACATCAACCAGTAAATATCAAATCTCCTCTCTATAAAGGTCGATATCTTAATTAACTATATCACTCCCCGTTGACTAAACGTGTTGGAGGGTGAATACATGAAGCATGCACAAACATAAAGATGATATCTAGAACAGAGAAAACAAGTTCATCTCACTCCCAACATTGTCCCATAATATGATAGCAAAATTGTGTGAAGTAGGGTCACTGTTGTAATAGTAAAGTTAAGTTTGATGGGCCTAGGAAAGCTGTGTTCATTAAATGAGGCTTGTTGGGTCAACCATAGCCTTGATAACCTAAGGACTCCTTACGGCCTACACATGAACAGATAAAAAAGGCACCAACCCCTAAAAAACCCACACCTCATCAAAACACAATTCTCAAATGATGACTTCATGTCGTTTTGGGGCAAAAATTTCAACACAAGGAACAAGATGCGACTCTCCGACCAACCATGACCATGAAACATTACTTTAACAACTCATGGTCTGTATTTAAAGAAAGCTCCAATACACTTTCAGAAGCATGCATCCATCCATCAATCTGACAACCTTATCAACTCATTTCTCTATTCATGATAAACATGAACATGAAGTAATAATGTTTTCAAAGACCTAATAGGTCTAACTAATCTAAATTCAGGTTAGGCTACATGCTTGAAAGTTGTAAAGACCTTCCTTCCTTGAGAACAATTATTTGTTTTTGCACAAAACTTGAACTTACAACCTTATCAAATAGAAATAAATGTATGGGGGAGGCATCCTAGTTCTTGAGTATCTAGATAAACGCCTGAATGTAATAGACGACTCGTCCCACCCAACATCGGTATCACCTAGGAGAAAAGGAGATTTTGCCCTGTCCTTGGATCGTGGGTGAGCGAGCCCAACCCCTTTCCTAAAATTTATGTATAAAAAAAATAATAGAAACAAATGCTGAATCACTTGAGCTAATAACGGGTGGTAAATCTATTTCATCCGAGCTAAAATATAAGTTACTTTACCAGAATTAAGAATGAATAATTGACTTGTTAAATCTGTCTTGAACTTTTTTAAAAAGAAACATCAACTCTACCCCTATTCAAATGTCTTAGCCCTCTCATCTTTCTTGGTATCAAAATATACCTCCAATAAAAAAGGGTAAAATTTAAAAATAATACTAGTAATTAACAACTCTAGGTAATTTATATCATAGACCAAAAATTTCTGTTAGAAAATGCCCTACATTTTGGATTGGAGGGGATATTTTTTTAGATCTATGCATATCATATTATTTGTAAATCATGAATAATAAACTTTAATATACCAAGATCAATGGAAATATATGGGACCTCTTCTAGATAAATCTTAGATTTATCTGTCCATGGATTTGAATAAAAAAAGGCATAAAAGATAGATTCATATTGAATGTTGATTATTTTTCTTTGAATATATTATACTTTTACTTATTTATTTATATGATTAGGGAGATTGAAAAGACGAAGTTGCCAAATAAGATATTATTTAAGATGACTAGACACAAACACGACAAGTGGTACACCACAAGAAGTGCATAGATTGATTCATTTGTCTTCAAATGCTTGAGGCCATTGTCAAATTGAGCTCATGTTTTGCATTATTCCTTGTAGGCTCATCAAACATCACATGGAAAATCCTGAATTTTATTTGAATCCAAAGTATTCTCTAGTAATGATTTAGAATGCAATGTATTAATTTATATTTAACTAGATTTTAAGTAGTCATACTATCATATATAATTTTATAAGAGAGCAAGCTTGGAGCAAGAGCAACTGTTACTTCCATAAGACCTCGTAGTGACTGGTTCAAATCTTAGAAATAATCTCTTTGTTTGTGGGTGGAAGATTACATACATTTATCCCTCCTCGATCCTACTTGGTAAGAACCTTGTGCACCGAACCACTTTTTTTTTTTTACTATTATATATTTTATAATAAGACGACACACACAAATTCAATTGTTCGTAGAGACCTGTCATTTATTTCTTTATCATCTCAAATGCAATACATAAATAATCACTTCAATGAATATAGAACATCCAAAATAGATAAACAAATACATTTTTAATTTATGAAAAGGAAATAACATATACAACTATAATGTTTTACAAGTGAAGTAAAAGATAGATCTAATACAAGAGTTGGTAAAATGACACAAAAAATATCGAAGATAAACAAATACATATAATGTGGTTTTAACAAGACTCATGTTTTGCATATAAAGTTAACATTTGGAACGTCAAAATCCATCAAGAATCCCTCTATAGGTCCCTCCAAGGAAACCAGATAAGAGGAACAAGATATAAAATTAGGTTAGTTGAACTGATGTTTCATCCCTGTGATATGTGGCCAAGCTTGAAGCTTTAACAATAATGGAGTAACTATATCTCCGTGTGCTACAATAACCTTTACCCAGAAAATTTTCAGGACTTAAAAAACAATGAAAATAACCACACATAGTTCACAATGCAGGCAAGTTGACAACAAAAGCATCAAACACAATTCTGATCACTCAATAAGAGACTTCATAATATTTATGAAATACTATTTTCAGATTTTGTATTTTTTTTAGAGTGAGAAAATGCAGGCAAGAGAACTCAACAGTGGAGCCCATTAGAACACTCTATGATATATCAAGGTCCTAGTCTAGCGAGTGTGTTCAAGAATCAGAACCATTAATCTGTGATAGGTCTGAGCTAGAGATCTCAAAATAGTAAGTGGTTACCAAATTTGAATGTTTTTTACTTTTTGCTTCAAAACTAGTGGTGGGTAACCAACACCGACTATGTGATCTTATCTTTATTTTCTTTATACACAAAAAAGCAATGAGTATTTCAAAAGAAATAGGAAATAAATAAGAATGAAGATAGATAGATGAAGACGACCTTAAAAGAACTCGGATCAAGTGCAATCTGTATAGCTAAAGAGATAAGATATCCCCGGTTCAATGACACCCACCACTTTTTTTTTTTTTTTT
This sequence comes from Acacia acuminata, assembly GCA_019022655.1. Taxonomy (NCBI): domain Eukaryota; kingdom Viridiplantae; phylum Streptophyta; class Magnoliopsida; order Fabales; family Fabaceae; genus Acacia; species Acacia acuminata. The sequence continues at coordinate 1,327,690 of JAFJYI010000028.1, read as the reverse complement.
TTTTTTGTATATCTCTCTTCTAGTTACACAAATTGTATTGATTGTTTTTTAAACCACATATATAGTCATAGGATTTGATACCACTTTCTTTTCAAATGTATAATTGCAGTGGCTTTAAATTATCAGAACATCATGATTTTCCCCAAATTTTGCTGCAGATATAGTCAACTAGGAACAGTGTTTTTTTGTAGTTAAACTCATTGAGGTTTCTATGCAACTAGATTCCCATGTTGATGGAGGGAAGAAAGAAACTGACCAGGTGATCTTAATGGAATTCTCATGTTCATCCTCCCCTAAATGCCTAGAGCTAACTTCAAGGCTCATCCATCACTGTTGGCAGCTGATAATTGACCACTCATAAGAGATTATCAATAAATCAAATTCAAATTGCAAGCCTGATTTGTCAATGTAGCTTTGGTTTTGTGAAATAAGCCAACAAGTGGACAGCTTCAGACATAATTTTAATTATTGATAGGAGGCTGCTCCAATTCCAAGGCATGAAAAGTTTTAAATAACAAGTATCAATATACTCCCTCCATCCCTATTTATAAGTTCCCATTAACCGAATTTAGTTGTTCAAAAACACAAGTAAAATTAGTTAGAAGTAACAAATATATAGGAAATGTAATTTTTTTCCCCAAATATGCCCTTACGATAAGTGGGTAAAGGAGAGAGAATGCATGGATTAATATGGGTAAAACAATATTATTCAAACAAAGTAAAGAGGAACTTAGAAAATGAGACAGAACATTTCAGAAAATATGACCTTATAAATAGTTGTTTTTTTTTTTTTTTTTTTGGGGGGGTTTATAGACTTTGAATACATACAGAACATTTTTCAAATTCCAATTGATATACAGACCCACCAAGTTTACTGAAAAGAAATCATGATGCAAGGATCTTTAACTTCAGTTACGAACATGTCAATTTGACATTTGAGTCAAGTTTTCTTTGGAAAAGTGCTATATGACATTGATGAACATTTGGAATATATATGTTGGCTTAGATGAATACCTATCAATAGGAGATCACTATCAAAATTTGCATTGAAAACTCATTGTATTAATACAAATGGATTTTGAAGATTGAGTCAACTAATTGATATGTGACATGAAAAGGAGTTTTTACATAAAGTTCAGTATATGATGTTACGTATCTCTGGACTAATAAAAAAGCGCTGAATGACGAAATAAAGCTCACACAACACTGTATCCATGTACTAGTGTTGATACGGTAGACAATAAATCACAATTTCGTATGACATTAGTGATAATAAAATATCAGGCTTATAGTTGTATTATTTAATATTATATTACTAGTTAATGAATGTAATTTATTTTATCTTAGTTTCATCAAAGAGGCTTATAAGTATTGAGGGGGTTGCAATGCTTAGACCTGACTAATTACAAATGGGTGGCTGTTTATTAATAAAGAATCACAGAGAGAGTTATTATTATTGAGTAATAATAATTATAAAGCTATAAATCCTACAACAGATATTGCATATACCAGTTCCTGCATGCTTTTCTCTCTTGGTGCTACCAAACAGGGCCTAAGAAGAACCAGATATTTCATACAAGATGACTGGGTCTCAGCAAATGAGTGAAATTCTCACTGGAAGGTTATACTACATGATATTAATGAACATCTAAAGGCAGATATTTCAATTCCCACTAATGAGATACATATCACTATCAAAATTTCTATTCAAGACTAGTCCCATTACTACACTTTGATCCTGAAAGCCATCCAACTCATACATGATTACAAAAGGAAGACCCTCAAGTTCTTAGGCACGTCGAAAATCTTTTACATGAACTAATTAACCTGATCCAATCAATAGAATAAAATCCTTCTACGAAGGTGATATGTCACCTGAAGGGACATCATAAGCAGAGTCTCTTGTGGTTGATAAGCAGGACACGTGCGTTCAAGCCAACACACCTCATGTTAGGATTCACTGCTCCGACACTTAGAGCTGGTATTGCCATATTATGTTTAAAGGGGCCAAGTGATATATACATCTGACTAACACCAATACCTAAAACATATAATTAATTAAAGTTGTGAATACTAAGTTTGCATGTTTAGTAGTTTATTAAGCTCCTTCCAGAGGAAAAGTCTCACTCCACCATAATTACTCTCTCTGTTGGTGGGTCTTCATGATAGGCATCATCACTTCTGTATGATATGATGATACTTCTGAAAATTTTGTGGAGAAAAATTTTGGAGGTAACCAAAGCAAAGACATTTTTCTGATGTGCTATAATCTGAATAGTAATCATACGAGTTATTATTGTGAATTCCCTATTTGAACTTGCAAGTGGTTGGAAATTGAAATATTACCCACTAGAGGGTTAGTGTGATGAAAGAGTCTTAATTACAGAAACTACCTAAAGAGGAGGCAGTGAGATATTAATGGGCCATAGTAAATCTATCCTAGTCAAAAAGAACTTACTTGTCAAACAATATACTTCAATTTTTTCAAGAGTGACTTCTGAGCCCTACAAAGTTTGGTGGGATCTCACACTTTCATCTTTAGTAAACCAAATAATTCTCTTTTTAGTGTACCAAAAAATTTAAGGGTTAGATGGGTAATTCAAATTCTAAAGCTGTGTACTACAATTAGTCTAACAAAACTTTAAACCTCAAGTCTACAAGAATTTCATTCAAAGCAGGAAAAAAATATTTTGAATAAATCATAATTATACAGAGAAACTGAATAATTTAAATTTTTTATTAAATATAAAAAAATACTCCTCCGATCTTTAATATAAGATATATTTATCTAATTTGATTAGATTAAGGAAGTTAGTTAATATGACATATATTTTCTAAAACACCTTAGTCATCTCCCCTTAATTATCTTCTTCCCTCTCATCCTTGATTATGGTTGACGGAGGAGCATCAATAGAGACAAATTAGGAAAAGATTAACAAATATGAAAACTATATATTATATTAGGACCAAGATCAATTCCCAAAATGTCTTATATTAAAGACCGGACGAATAATCTCTTAACAGTTCAAAGTTAATTAAAGAATCAAAATTTACTTGAATTAATTGTTGTTTTCCTGCTCGGAATAGAGAAGGCCCCCACACTTCCTTCAACTAGCCAAAAAATGCGTTTAGGTACTGTGCAGTTACCAAACCTTTGTAGTTTTAGAGAGATTTTTCTTCATATGGTTAGAGAAGGAAATGATTCTCTTGAACTCATTTTGATACTTAATTCATAATTTAAAAATAAATTATTTTTTGCTCTGAAGGTCATATGGAAGTACATGTCCATGGCCAACATCCACTTAAAGCACAATTCCATTTGTAATTGGCGGAAGCATATAGAATCCAAGGAAACACAGCTGTTTGCCCCCCACAATCCCCAACAAAAACCTCTGGTATTCACTACATCAGAAGGATAGAAAAGGTATTATTTCTTATTTATTTACTCCACTCGCCTTCTCTAAATTTCCAAAACACAATTTCACGTCATGTGGGGTCTCATCCACAAACCTCCATTACTGAACAGTCCTTCATCATCATATAAAATTATGGCCAAAGTTATTAATTATATATCCTAAACTGATCTCCCCCACTATTCTCAATCATTTCAATACCCTTTCATAACTTTGCATCCTTAAAAGCCCCTTCTGGTTAGATATTGCTATCCCTCCTTCTTTCACTCATAGACTTACTTTCAAAGCTCCCACATATACTGAAGACTGCTTCTGCTTTGATCACCATGTCCATGGCAGGGCTTATAGACTCAGAAAAGAATCACAAGGTGAAGTCCTTCCACCGCAGAAATGATTCCGGTGAGCTTGATGTGTTTGAAGCAGCAAGGTATTTCTCAGGGTACAATGAAGTTGTTGGCTATAATAACAATGACTCCATTCAGAAGATCGCGAGAGAAGATCAAAGGAATGGACACAAAGGCAGAATCAGCTTAGACATGCCCATGAGAAATTTGTTTCCCCAGCAGTTTCATGGAGTAGCAGTGGAGAAACAGATCATGAAAGAGAAGAAACATAAGCAACCTAGCTCCCCAGGAGGAAGGCTTGCCAGTTTCTTGAACTCTCTCTTCAGCCAGTCTGCATCTAAGAAGAAGAAATCAAAATCTAGCACACAGTCTATGAAGGATGATCAAGATGATCAGAGTCCAGGAGGGAGAAGACGAAGACGAAGCAGCATTAGCCATTTCAGAAGCTCAAGCAGCACTACTACTACTACTACTTCAGATTCAAAGTCCTTATATTCATCCTTCAGTTCAGTGGGGTTTAGAACACCTCCTCATATACACACCCCAACAAAGAGTTGTAAGGAATTCAGAACCCTCTCAAAGTATGATAATATTGAGCATCTAAAGTCATTTACTTTACATAATGAGTTGTGGGATGAACATAATAAGAAGAACCAGAATTTCAAATATGGTAATGGGGTTTTGGAAAAACATAGGAACTGGGGGAACGAGTTGTCTGAGAAGGAGTTCAGAAAGTTAAATATCGAGGTGGATGATGATGATGGTGCAGAGAGTGATTCAAGCTCTGACCTGTTTGAGTTGCAGAACTATGACTTGGGTTACTGTTCAAGTGGTCTACCTGTCTACGAAACTACCAACATGGATAACATCAAGAGAGGAGCACCAATTTCCAATGGCGCACTGTGATGCTGTACACACATACATATATATTTCCTTCTTATATAATTGGTTCTTGTTGAGGTAGTTACAATCTTTGAAAAAGGAAAATCTGCCATAGTTCACTGTTGCTTTAATCCCTCGATCTTGTTTCCAACTTCTGTCCATGTTTTCCCTTTTTCTCTGTATGCACAGTTTGGAATGTTTGCTTTGTCTTATCTTTTACCTACTTTTCTTTTGCTTTAGGACTTTGTTTAAAATGCCAAAACTAAAAATGCTATCCATTAATGGGTTCGTCAGATTTATGTCCTGAATTCTGAATTTCTGATTATAGTTTTTTCACTCTAGATTAGTGAAGAACTAACAAGGCTTCAAGTTCATGTCATTCATTTGTAAGTGAATCGTTTTATTATTTAATTTTACTAGTTTATAATGAAGTCCATATATAGCATATGCATAATAGACTAAGCCCATCCATAAAAAATTCCAAATATTAGATTATTCAAGTCTTGCATGACTCATCCATCTCATCTACCTAAAAGGACTTAGTTTTCTTTTTCATTTGGGATCTGAGAGGTTAAATTTTTTATGTATTCAAGGATTTTTGTTCACTGTGGTAAAGTCACTGAAGTTTAGTTTAACAGTGAAATTGACATGGTGATAGAGAGTGGCAATTGATTAGAGCTGGGAACTTGAACAGAAAGCAAGTGGACAGCTTTTTCTTCTTTTTCTGTAACGAATATGACATGACATTTATCTATGATGGGATTAGGGATGGTAGATAAATTGAGAAGACAAAAGAGAAAATCTCATCATGTTTCATAACTTCAGTAGAAATCCAAGGTTTGTCACTGTCTCATTCTTAGCTAGCGCAATAATTAGAAGGTTAATCCATATAATTAAACAGCTGTCCAATGAAATGACCAACATAATGTAAAATCAATTAAATCTTGTTCCTCCTATATATTTCCATGATGTTGGAGACAAAATGCAGACAAACATCAACCAATTAACAAGGAATTATCAGAATCAACCTTACAAGCTCAAGGTATTTGCCAAAATGCCACATAGAAATATTATAGAACCGTACTTGTTCAATTTCTTGAGTTTAATGATTATAGTACACACAGAGAACAAATATTGGCACGTATTAACCTCTTGCATTTGTCTTTACCCTAAAGTCTTAATCAATATCAGTCCACCTTCCTTGTAATTATAAATCACAACCAACAACAGAGCTAAAATGACTCTCAATTTTCCCCTTGCCGCATTAGCAAGCAATTATATTCATCTCTAGCTCAAAATTCCGTGTGTGAATCTTAAAATAAAAATATTTTGGAATCATTTTATTCAGATCAATAAAGAAGAGATAAAGAGACGAAGAGACAAAACCTGTCTTTGTGAGACCCACAAAAGAGAGTAGGAATGAGACTATAAGAGTATATACTTCTTTCTCTCTCTCTCTCTCTGTTCAACATATTCCAGGTGACCTATTTAAAAAGTAAATACGCCTGAATTATTTCCTACACGGTGACAGAACAAGCATTTTACTGTACAAATCTTGACCATTTGAAAAAACTGGTGAAAGGAAACAAAGAATCTATTTTTTCCCCTATTTATGTCGCGATTTGTCAAAAAGAAGAAAGAAAGAAAAACATATGTACCTTGGGAAACTTGGGGGATTGTGCGAGAGTGGGGAATATGCACGCGCGCGCTGGCAATAAAGCAAAGAGAAGAAAGGCTAAGAGGGAAGAGACGAAGAAGATGATGAAGAAAATGGGTATAGGCTTTTGAGAGGAATGATGCATCAGAAGCCACACGAGGGTCCACAACAAAGAACGTAACAAATTAACAATCACATTCACTGTGATAGTGGAGGGTCCAATTTAAGGCACTAATTGCAGGCTTCTCTGCCTTAGCAGCATAACTACACATGATGAAAGAAAACAGTAATTATTCCCCATAATATAATATTATATGGTATCTTGATGAAGCACTATTTTTTTCCTTTTACAAATTACTCCCTTAAGTCCTTAATATAGCATCGATGTCTTCAATAGAGTATACATGTAGCTTTCATTAATGTTCCCTAATCACTTATTCTGTTAATTGAATAACTAGAAGTGGTTACAACTTCTAGAACAATTGATTAGGTGAAAATTGATATTACTCCACGTGCTAATGTTGGATGTACTAAGAAATAATATCAAGATATTGGATACACTATAAATAAAATTAAGGTGTTGGATGCGATTTAAACATAACATTAAGGACGTCAGATGCTACTTTAGCCTTGTTGTTGTTAGAGATCATTACTACAACTAAATATGCTCATTAACATATCCCATCGCATTGAGTTTCTCTCTAGAAATTTGCATCCCACTATGACATCTCATCATTGCAGTTAAACACATATTTGTTACTCCATTAGCTCATAAAATATAGGAGCTAGTTGGGTTTTATCTCCTAAATTTGTAACTTTTTCCCTAAACTATCTTTATTGCATGTATATAGTTAGGGAATTTTCATTAAGAGATTGCAGTGTTGATTAAAGATGATACTTTAAGAAAAGTAACACACATTTTTACAAAATAACTAATTTTCTTAATTTCTATAATCAAATTATCTAACTCTTATATTAAGGATGGAATGGATTAGTTAGGACTAGGGTTGTCTAAAAACCCAAGTGATCTAGTTAGTCCGGTCTAACCTGGTTTGACCCGACTCGTATGGGCAAAAAAAAAATTGGTCCAAGACAATTTCACTAAACCAAACTGCTCGGGCTGGACCGGACTTCAGTCCAAGAGCTTATACCCATTGGATTGGTCCGTCGACCGCTTTTTTTCAAAAAAAAAAAAAATCACCACCGCACTCAACCACTAATTGGAGTCTGGACATCCTAATGTGCTTTTTAACTTATAGGAATCATTTTTCACTTAGTTACTTTTTATTATTTTTGGAAATCAGGTGAAACTAAAACTAAAATATTGCTCCCAAGAAGGCAAAAAGCAAAAAAACTAGACTCCTTGGACTGGTCCAAATAGTCCAGTCCAAGTAGTCCGCTGGTCCGATCCAACCCAATCTCGGGCTAGTACTAGACCGGACTGGACCTCGAATTGACTTTTCCAGCTCGAGGTCTAATCGGCCCAAACCTCAGGTTGACCTCCAACTTAGTCTGGCCCAGTCCTTAGACATCCCTAGTTAGGACAGTGCCGAACATTAAAGCGGTGAGATTACTAGGCACTCTTGTATAACAACGACCGGGTATGACTAGAGTGGTTGAAGTTGAAGGAAGCATTTGTTTCTATCTATTTAGAGCAAAGTTAAAGTGGGAATCTCGTGAGGGTGGACTCTAGTGGGCAGCCTTAGAGAGAGAGAGAGGCGGAGGGGGGGAGAATATCCATCTACCATAATAAAAATTGTTTAGAGTCATAGGGTGGTTATAAGTCCACAAACATATTACTTTTTTAAAATTTAATTAAAAATATATAATGTATCTCTCCATAATATTTCATTCTTTATTGGACCCAAACATACAAAAGTAATTATTATTAAAGCCTAAAAAATTACAGTTTTAGAATAAAAATATATACATGCGTGTTCATGAGGGTTTGGGGGGATAAATAAATAAATAAATAAGTGAAATGAAAAGATGGATGAAATCATGAAAGAGAGATAAGGAGGAAAGGGAGACAAGAGAGTGATGGAGAAGAAGAAAAGAGAGACAAGGCCTATCTTTTATGCTTGGAGGTGCAATCAAATGCTGCTTTGATTTTGGAAAAAGCTAAGCTTATAAAAACAAAGTATGAAAACACCATTAGGCATGCACCACTTACTCTCCCTTCTCCCTTATCTTCATGTAGCTACCAAGCTACATCAGCAAATATGGATACCTAAATTATATTCTTCTTATTCTAAATATAAGAGTTAGATAAAAAAAAATTGGTTTTGATTCATAATATAATACCTTAATTCATTTTATTTCTCATATTAACATATAAGATATATTATCCAATATTACATATGGGTATTTTATGGAGATCATGTCATAATGTTTGTTAGAATTAAGTAATTTATCCGGCTTCTTTAATTTGCACAAATTAATTAAGTAATTCTTACATTACAAACCGGCAGAATATTAATGTTTTGATATCCCACATCATCTTTTCTTTTTTGGGAACAATACCTTTAAGGTCCCAAGAGATCAAGAAAATATCAAAAAAAGTCCCTTTAACAACTCATTCAAAGAGTAATTAAAATGATACTTTTTTACCTTTTTTTTGTTCCTTAGGACCTTAAAAGAATTTTCCTTTTTTTTTTTTGGGTGCCAGGAAGACATCCCCACATTATTTGTAATATATAAACACACTTAGCTTTCTTGCAAAATATCACTTTTATGCATGCATCACGATAGTATTTTCAAATTCATTAGCTTCCTCCCATACCAATTGATGTGATCCTAGGCAAGCTAAGCGTTTTTTATGGCGGCCTAATTGACGTTCAACATGCCATCCAAGTTCCTAATACTACCTCGCATCCTTAATATAGAAGCTAGATAATTAATTTGTGGAAATTAAAAAACTCATTGAGTTAATTATTTCATAATAAATGTGTATTGGTTTCTCTTAAATACTCTATTTAATTATATGCATTGAAATTACCCTGATGGAAACCTCCCTATGGGCAATGAGTATGGATACTTTGAGAAAAAATTATAAAATTGAAATCTTATACTCCCTCCAAATTATAGGACATATTTAATCAATTTTAAAGAGATTAAGGATAATGGTTAAATTAGTTAATTTTACTCTTTTTCTTAAAATGTCCCTATATAAATTTGACACTTTAATTACTTTGTTGATTTCACATAATCCCTCATTTATATCAATAGGGGTATTTTAAGAATAAATTGACAAAAATTAGAATGGTGTCCTATAATTAAGACCAAAACAAATTTTCAAATATTGCTTTATAATTAAGATTGGGAGAGTACTTAAAATCAAAATATATTGATTGTTTAACTCTTATATTAAAGACTGGATGGAGTAACATCCAAGGTGGTACCCAATTGGGGACCAAGGTGGAGGAGGCTACGGCTAAGGGAGCATACATTTCAACCAAGACCACATCATCTAAGTGAACAACTTTGTATTGAAAGCCCAATAAAGAAAAGGAAGATTCCAGAGTCTATAAGATGTATGTGGACCTCATCTCAACAAATTGAAGGCCTAAAGGCAAATTACTTGGGCACTGTTTGGTTCAAGGTTTTTGGTTTTTTTGGGAGGAGCAGAGGTGGGGGCTAATTGTGTTTGGTTGGAAAAGTAGGAAGAGAGAGGAGGCAAACAAATTTTTTTTATTCTCTTTCCCTTCAAATTTTGTCCAATATTGACTAATGTACTCACACTTATTTTTTATATTCCATAATTGCCCATACCCCAAATTGGCAGTTCTCCTCCCTCTCTTCTCACTTCAAGGCTCCCTGTTCCAAATTTCTCTGACCAACTAGGTTGCTCAATAACTTAAGGGTTTGGGACTCCATTTTTTAATTAACTTAAACCTGGACAAGACATGGTTTTTAATTAGTAAGTAATCTTAGGTTTTTCTGCCGATATTTTATATTTTAACTTTTTTAGAATCTAATTCCACAAGCCTTTTTTTTTTTTAGGTATATAAATGAAGAAATTTGTTTCCATTTTTATAATAAAATTGATTTTATTTAAATTGAAGATAATCTTTTACAAAACTTGCGGAGTATCAAAACCGACACTTTCTATATATAAAAATTTATCATTTTCTTCTCACCAATTTTTTTTTTTGAATATGAATATTAGAGAAGGTGATTTGCATATCAGAGAATGTGTACAGTGTGGAAGGTAACTTGCATATCAGGAAGGTGACTTTCATATTTGGGAGGGTTTAGGGGAAATCATTCACTTATTTGGGAATGCAAGTATTTTCATTAAGTATTGAGGACCCGGATTGCCTCGGAATGCACCTCGGAATCCTCGCATCCTTCCATCTCGTCTGTCCAATTTTTGATCCAACCAGCGTAGAAAAGGACACATCATACATTTCAAAATTTCATGTTTACCGCATGCGGTATTTTAAAAAGTATGATGTGTCCTTTCTACACGGTTGATAAATATTGACGGCCGAGATTGAGAGATACGAGGGAGGAGATACTCGAGAGTATTTGCTCCCTTGTGTATTCATTTCATATGTTTTTTTTTTTTTTTAATTTCCTCAAAGGAACTTAGTATAGTTCATGTCTCATTTCCCAAATAAATTGCTAAATGGGAATTGATGCCCAATTTTCCATTTTAATTTTTTTATTTTATTAAGGGACCTTTTCTCAAGTAAGAGAAAATTAGGTTGCAAGTCCTAATAGTACACAGAAATAATTTTTTCGGTAGAATCCAGGTGGTTTCTCTCAGTCGATGGCTAGAAACTGATCTTAGATGTATAGATCACTAAAGTGGGTTTTGCATCTCAAAACAACAAAGCTTAATTTCAATTGAGTATATGTAATTTTTTAAAATAAAACTCGATAATCTCAATTTATAGAATTTCATGAATGTTATGGAATTTCTTTCTTTTCATTTAATGCCATTTAACTCATGTGCATTTCTATAAATGAAATTTCATAAATTTTATAAATTAAAAGTATCAAATCAAACAATAAATACATAGATATTATTTAAAATTGAGGCAAATTATAAAGAGAAGTTGATTAATTTTTCCTTAAATTAAATTTTTTTTTAACAATTTCATAAGACCACTTGACTTACATTAACCCTAAACCTTCTTAATTAGAACAAGAATTAAGGTTCATTTTTGTTCTAGAAGTTTTCACAAAAAAGTAATTATGCCCCAAAATTTTTTTTTAAAGCAATGTGTCTTGGAAGTGTCAAAAGTGATGTAGTGTCGCCCCAATTCAACAGCACTGTTTGGTCAATCGTTAGTTGATCAAATTATATTGATTTAGGTCTGCCACATAAGGCATTAATGCCACGTATTTTACCACGCCATCATCATTTTTGTTGGGGGGAAAAAATCCAAACTCCCCTAATCCTTTTCCTTTCCTTCCTCCCTTCCACTTTCTTCATCGTTAGCTTCCCCTTGAACTGCTAAAAAAATTTCATCCCTCGCCACCACTGATCAACACCCTTAAATAAAAGAAATTCCATACGAACACCACAATCCACACATTCATCAGATCCACATTTGACCAAAAAAAAAAATCAAAATCAAAATCAAGATTTAAACTAAAAAACCTGAAAAAGTTTTATAGATCAACACTGCTAGAGATAGATGTGGAAGCTCAGACTCGGATCCCTTCCAAATTTCATATTCAAAATATCACAAAAGTCTCCTATGCTGAAGTTCCGATTCTCAAGGGCACCAACTTAGCTCTCCCAAGGGTGTCAACTTGGAGATTCCCAAGGTCGTGATACTTGGTGTTGCTGGATCTAGCGGTGATGGCAGATCGATGCTTCTCAGGGCCTCAAACTGCCTCTAGGAGCCTCCCTCCAGAATAATCTTTCTCATCATAACGACATCTTCGATCTCAAGGTTCTCTCCCTCCAATCTCAATGGTGGCAAATTTATGCTTATCGAGGCCTTAAACTACCTCTCAAAGGTTCCTTCATCCTCCTTTTCACTTCTTTATGATATCCCACGAAAATCTGCAAGTTCTGTGATATATACATTTTCTTTTAGTGAAAACTGATAAGAAAGAGGGTGCCGAAGTAAGAAGGATGAAGGAGAGGAAGAGGTGTTGCTGACGGTGGTGGTGAAGGAGAGGTAACAATGAGGAAAGACAAAGGAAAGGAAAGGGATCATGGGAGTTTGGATTTTTTTCCCCCAAACAAAATGAAGATGTGGCAAAATACGTGATATAATATCCTACTTTGACTGAGCCACGTCAACATAATTGGGTTAACTAACGGTTGACTGAACAATGCTGTTAAATTGGGGTGACATTGCACCACCTTTAACACTTTTGGGGTAACATTACATCTAAAAAAACTTTCAGAAAAAAATTGATCTTCTGTAAAAACTTCCGAAACAAAAAAGGACATTAACCGTTAAAACAATACAAATTAAGAATCCATGACTAAAACATCATTTGCATGATTCAACGTTATTTCCTTCAACATTACTCTGATTCAATGCAAAGTAGTAAAATGTCCCCACATTATGATTTTTTTTTTTTTTAAAAAAAAGAACTTGCTAATGAATATTTCTATAATTGTTTTCCATTGCCATGCTCCATAGCATAGCTTAACGTTACCATTACAATATATAAAATAAAGAGAAAATAATTGTCAGATGCCAAGGTACAAACATAACTACACAAAAGTTTTATACCAAATTTTCTTAACAAAAAAGTCTCCCGGGATTTTTTTATGATTAATTATCAATGTGAAAAGACTAAGTTGCCCAAAGAAAAAAACGCACACACCTGTTAGTCTGTTACTCCCTCGGTAATCATCTCCTTAGCCTTCGTACGAGAGACCGAGAGCAACATGAGATCAGAGAGGTGAGATGAGAGGAGTAAAGATTGTCGGAGGAGGAGACGGTCGCAATCGTCCATATACTAATAGTCTCAAACTAAGGTAAGCCTCTTCATATACTCTTGTTCTTCGGTTTAGAGGGCATTGAAGAGGGAAAAATTAGCAATTAAGTGGTTTGTTGGCAACAAAGGATGGATTAACGTTTATGATAATGTTTATTATTGTTACTTGTGGTTAGATGTCTTGCTTGTTGGGTGTTTAGAAATTACCAATGGCCTTGTCGTCATCTCCTTTCATTCTTGACAGTTGACACCACTCTGCTCGAAAATTCACCCCCCAAATTTCTCTATTTCCATTCTGCGCCTTCTTCTGCAACCTCTCGCTTCTCTAACAAAAAAACCAGCCTTCATCGTTCTATCCCAAGGACTTCTTCTTCTTCCTCTTTGGCATCACAGAAATGGAGGGCAAGAGTCTCCTTCTTTCCCACTTTCTTGAAAAAAAGGGCAAAGACGCTGAGGCTCTCAAGGATGAGCTTCTCGAGGTCATTGCACCGCTAGATCGGGGGGCTGATGTTACCCTTTAAAGACCAGCAAAGAGTTGATCATATAGGTTTCAATTTTAGGGTTCAATTTTTTGTTGCTATGCTTGTTTTCTGTGGCGCAACAAAAAGATTTTGGCCGTCAAACTTTCTACTAACTCGGCCATTGTTGCGTGGTTCATTGTGAATTTCAAATTTTGTGAGTGCTGTGTCTCATGGAAGGAAGTGCAATCGCTCGAGCATCATGTTATGCCATGGAAATTTGTTTGGAGCTATAAGGATCCTTCTGTTGGTAAACTAGACACGCATGTAAAAATAATAGCATGACCTTCAACGAAAAATAGAACTTTTGAGGCTACCTCACTTTGCAATATATTAATTAGTTACTATTACTAATTTATTATATACATTTTGTCATCTCTCATAATTTGGCCACTTTCATAGGATAGTTGGCAGGCAGCAATAAACAATACATTTTCACTTGTTGTTTCAATAAACTTGCCAAAGTTCAGTCGTAAAAATAAAGTACCTTAACAAGAGAATAGAGATCAAGGAGAAGTCTCACTTTCTCACTGAGAAGTAAATTAATCAGCTGATGGGGTAAGTCAGCCCAATAGAACAAATAAATTGCATACCTATCCCACGTAGGGTAATTACATACTATACTTATTACTCTTTAGAAAAATATGATAAAATTGCTTAAAATTATTTTATATAAAAAAATATAATTGAGGTGTATATGACATTAATAAGTTACAAACATTATTTATTTTATAGAATATATAGGTGTATTATTCAATTATTATTGTCTTTAATTATTATTGAGAAAGTATAAATAGGGGTATTATAGGAAAAAATTGATAAAAGTTAAAACTTGCTCTTATAATTAGGGCCAAAACCAACTCTAAAATGTGTTTCTATAATTAGAGCGGAGGGAGTATTGATTTATGTTGTTAAAAGTATAACTCATTTTGTTTCTGTTATTTGTCTAATCTTAGTTTATTCTAAATTTTATATAATCTTAGATGATGGTTGTGGCTATTGGTTTTGGATTTGGAATTTGTGTTGTTGGGTGATTGAAGTACGAGTAGTACTTAAAATTTTTGAGTGTACTGATTGTTGGAATTCATGCTTCATTTTGCCTATTGGAGGTGTTTGAATCTAAAATTGTTGATACAATTGGCGTTCTAGTTTACCAATTATTAGAGGTTACATTAGACCCTAATGTCTCTATGGGATTTTGAATTATGTATAGGTATATTGATGCATTCATGCCACTTAATGTTAACCTGGAATGAACTGTTGTTGTGAGATAAATATGAAGATTTCTTATAATTTGTGACATTACTAATATTATTTGGTAGTATTTTGGTTCTATGCATTTCCATACTTTTTGCTTATTTTGCTTCCTTGTACTGACTGAATTTGTACTCTCGGAAGTCTAGCAACAATTGTGGAATTTCTATATAATTGATGTTTGGATGTAAGCACATTTTGACAATTAAAATACTCTTGCTCTTTAGTATTTCTAGACCGTTTATTTGTTCGTAGATGCTACGTACTTCTACTCTACATGAAGTAGGAATTAAGGCTAGAAAGTTGAGCTTACCTACTACACCTAAGGAGTTAAAAAATATCTTGAACCAGTCTTTGGCAAGCTCCACATTAAAGGAGGCTGAAATAATTCAAGATATCCAACAAAAGCCACTGGTGCATAATTTTCTGCAGCAACACACTGAAAGTTCAATGCAAAATTCACTTACGCTCCCATAAACCAGCAAGCTTTATCATCCTTCTACAAGCAATATCTGAAAATTCACCAAGATCAACAACACAAAGAATTAAAGGATGAGAGCTGCTAGAGGAAGAGAAACAAATAGGTTGTTAAATTTGATTGCAACTAGGATTAATTGTGATGTAAGATATCATACATATTGATTGTATTAACCACTTGTTTTTTGGCAATTGCAATTGTGTCTAGGGTTATTGTATTGATAACAATGTTTTTTGTAATTATTACATGAAGACTGATCGTATCTACTTCATATTAGTGTTTATATTAAATTCTAGAAGCACATTATCTTACTCATATTAACAACTTCAACAATTATTGTTCCAAATTTTATATCAGTAGCTTATGTGTATTTTAACAACTTCTTATGTCTATTTTGAAAACCTCATGAGTCTATTTTGACAATGGTATTTTCGTAGTTTTAGAATTTTTGGAACTTTAATTAGTAGTTATTGTCCTAAATTTCATATCAGTAGCTTATGCGTACGTATTTTAGAAACTTCTTATGCCTATGTTGACAACATGAACAACCATTTTGATAAAGATATTTTTGTACTTGGAAAATTTTTGGAACTTCAGTAGTTATTGCCCCAAATTTCACATCAGTAGCTTATATGTATTTTAACAACTTGTTATGTCTATTTTGACAACGATATTTTGATATTTTCATACCTGGAGATTTTTTGAAACTTCATTAGTTATTGTCCAAATTTCACATCAATAGTTTTTACGTATTTTAACAACTTCTTATGCCTATTTTGACAACATCATAAGTCTATTTTGACAACGAAATTTTCATTCCTAGAGAATTTTTAAAACTTTAGTGGTTATTGTCCCAAATTTTACATCACTAGCTTATGCGTATTTTAACAATTTTTTAGATATATTTTGACAACATAAAGGACCATTTTGACAACGATATTTTTATACCTAGAGAATTTTAGGAACTTCAGTAGTTATTGTCATAAATTTCACATTAGCAAACATACGTATTTTAACAACTTCTTATGCCAATTTTAATAATAATATTTTCATACTTAGAGAAATTTTGGAACTTTAGTAGTTTTTGTCTGAAATTTCACATAAGTAGTTTATGTATATTTTAACAACTTCTTAGGCCTATTTTAACAACTTAATGAGCCTATTTTGACAACGATATTTTTATACCTGGAGAATTTTTGAACTTTCGTAGTTATTGTCTAAAATTTCACATCGTAGTTTATGCGTATTTTAACAACTTCTTAGGCCTATTTTGACAATTTCATGAGCATATTTTGATGACGATATTTTCATACTTGGAGAACTTTTGAACTTCAATACTTATTGTCTAAAATTTTACATTAGTAGCTTATATGTATTTGAACAACTTATACATATTTTGACAAACATGAGCCTATTTTACAACGATATTTTCATACCTAGAGAATTTTTGAAACTTCGCATCTATTGTTCCAAATTTCATATCGAGTAGCTTATACGTATTTTAAAAACTTCTTATGTCTATTTTAACAACTTCATGAGTCTATTTTGAAAACGATATTTTTATACCTAGAGAAATTTTAAAACTTCAGTAGTTATTGTTTGAAATTTCGCATCAGTAGTTTGTGTATTTTAACAACTTCTTAGGCCTATTTTGACAACTTCATGAGCTTATTTTGACAACGATATTTTCATACGTGGAGAATTTTTGAACTTCATACTTATTGTCTAAAATTTTACATTACTAGCTTATATGTATTTTAACAACTTCTTATACAATTTTGACAGCTTCATGAGCCTATTTTGACAACGATATTTTCATACCCAAAGAATTTTTGAAACTTCAGTACTTATTGTCCCAAATTTCACATCGAGCTTATACGTATTTTAACAACTTCTTATACCTATTTTAACAACTTCATAAGTCTATTTTGAAAACGATATTTTCATACCTAGAGAAATTTTGGAACTTTAGTAGTTATTGTTTGAAATTTCACATTAGTAGTTTATGCGTACTTTAACAACTTTTTAGGCCTATTTTGACAACAATATTTTCATACCTGGAGAAATTTTGAACTTGATTTCATCGTCTAAAATTTTACATTAGTAGCTTATACCTATTTTAACAACTTCCTATGCATATTTTGACAACTTTATGAGCCTATTTTGACAATGATATTTTCATACCTGGAGAATTTTTGAAACTTCAGTACTTATTGTCCCAAATTTCACATTAATAGCTTATACGTATTTTAACTTCTTATGCCATTTTGACAACATCATAAGCCTATTTTGACAACTTCATGAGGCTACTTTGACAGGTGAATCAATGACAAGCATGAAGGAAGAAAGGAGCTCACCATGGCTATTGTCGAAGGTGCCTTCAAACATCACACAGTTGTTCAAACCTTTAAATTCGATCGATTTTATGTAGGTGTTAACTGTTAATTAATGCCCAGACTCGTTAGAAGTTTGAATATGGTCTTTACATTTTGGTTTCCAAAGTCCTCATCAAAATTTAGTGCAACAATTAGCTCATCTGCATCCTCAATGGAGGTTGGGGGTTCGGAGGAGCAATAGACGCATGGACGAGCAACAGACGCACGGACGAGCAATGGACGCACAGACGAGCGACAGACGCACGACAAGCGACGGACACATAGACGAGCAATGGACGCAAGATGCACGATGAGCCTCCTTCTCCTTGTTTATTCTTGGGTGCAACTTTTGTCATTTCACACACACACAAGTCCCTGAGGACTTTAGTTTATGGTTAGGGGAATTTGGTATGAGACTTTTTTGTAGTTATGTTTGTACCTTAGGACTTGATAGTGATTTTCCCTAAAATAAAAGTAAATGAAAAATTAAGGGTTAAGTAGCAAATCCACCCCAACAGTTTTCGCTGATGATCAATATTGCTCTAGAAGTTTTTTCAAGTTCAATGTCACCCCGGAAGTCTTAAAATATAGCAATGTTGCCCGATACCGCTAAAAAAACTAACGTTGACCATTAAAAAATTGACATTCATTGTTAACTATTTAATGGAAAAGGGTAACATTGCTGCGTTTTAAAATTTTTGAGATGACATTAAACTTAAAAAAATTTCTAAAGCAATATTGCTTCTAAGCATATATTTCTGAAGCGGATTTGCTACTTAACCCAAAAATTAATATGTGTGTATGACAGAGAGAGAAATTCGTCTCACATCCTTAAAACAAAATAACAAATAATGTTTAATAATCATAATAGGTATAATATGTGAAATATTTTATTAATATTATAATTATGTAGTTATTAAATTTAGGTTATTAAATAAAACATGGGAAAATATCACCCAGGTCCTAAGGAAGAGAAAAAATATTAAAGAAGTCTCAATCCCAAATCTCCTATCAAAAAAGTTTTGATATTAATTACGAAGAGAAAATATAAAAAAAGTCTTGTTGTCAAAATAGTTTTTTATGTTGTTAAAATAGTTTTTCCTTGTTGTTAAAATTTTTCTATGAAAAAATTGTTATCAAAATGACTTTTCTTATCGTTAAAATTATTTTTTCCGTTGTTAAAATTTTTTCGATTTTTTCTCTCGACGTGTAGGATTTTAAAAATCTAAAAAAAAAAAATTACAATAAGAAAAGCTATTTTAACAACATGAAAAGCTACTTTGATAATAATTTTTTCATATGAAAATTTTAACAATAGGAAAAACTATTTTAACAATATGAAAAGTTATTTTGATAATAAGATTTTTTTATATTAGAATTCTATAATTAATATAAAAAAATCCAACTTTTTTAATAAGGGATTTGGGGTTTAAACTTTTTTGATATTTTTTATCTTCCTTGAGACCTGGTAATATTTTTCTTAAATCATTCTAAGTGTGGCCTAAGTCTAGGTAGGTAAATTATTTGGTCGGTTTTTAAGTGTTAGCTCTGATGTAGAGAAAACACCATGGTTATCAGAACCGGACCGGACCGGCCAGTTTGGACCGAAAACCGGCCAACCGTCCATGGAGCCGGTCCCGGTCCGTCGTAGAAACCGGGTCACTTTTTTTTTTTTTTTTTTGAAAAACTGAAACCGCCTACGAGAAATAAAGAGAGAGAGATGGGAAGATGAAGAAGTGAGAGACTTGCTTTTTCACGGCTCCATGGCGTCAAAGACCACCTCAAGATGGCTTAAGAGGACAGAGGAGGAGGCATGGCGGAGATGAAGCTTTCTTTCTTTGGTTTATGGAGTATTGGTCGTGGATGATGAAGATAAAGATGAGTATGAGAGAGGTTACTTTAATGAAGGAGTAGGTTCATTTATTAGAAGCGAGAAAGGACCAAAGTGGAGAAGACCGCCCATCAAATCATCACGTGGCTCATCTCTCTTGTCTCTTCAGTTTTTTCTAAAAAATTGTGTGGGGCCAATTTCTATTAAATTTTCACAGCCCCAAGCCTCTTATAGTATGATTTTCCTCTTTAAGAATTAAATAAATATTATATAATATTACCGGTTTAACCCCTGTTTGACTCGTCGACCCACCGACCCTTAACTCAAAGATTCGACCCCGGTTCAAAGGGCCGGTCCGGTTTTAATTACCTTGGAAAACACATGCAGACAATTCATTTTGACGGTTGACTATATGAGAGATAAAACCCTATTTGCTCCTTGAGGTTCCCTAACTGGCAACAGCACCATCACTGTGCCATGGGCCGATCGAAGCACCCGTTACTTTTTTCTCGATGTTTTTTCTTCAGTTTTCTCCACTTATAGATCCCGAGCTATCCTAGAATCAAAGCTAAGCAATAATGGTGAGGGATATTTATAGTAGTCTTCCATTGTTTATTTATAAAAGAATCATGTAATCATGTATAGTTTTGAGCATATTATGTGAATTTGTCCTACCAGTACATAATAAATTTTAGGGAAAATTACATATAGGTCCCAAGGAAGAGAGATATTTACATTTAGGTCCCTTAAAATTACGAAATTACTCAGAAGTCTTATTTTAGAATGTAAAATTACTTTACTGCCCATAGTGCATATTTCACACGAAGCGATTAACAACATAAAATGCATAAATTAACAACACAAAATGCATAAATTAATCACAACTTCAAAAACCTTCAATTTGTCATGTCTCACTTCCGTTGTTGTGGTTAATTTATGCATTTTGTGTTGTTAATTTATGCATTTTGTGTTGTTAATCGCCTCCTGGAAGTGAGACATGACAGATTGAAGGTTTTCGAAGTTGTGGTTAATTTATGCATTTTGTGTTGTTAATTTATGCATTTTGTGTTGGTAATCGCCTCCTGAAGTGAGACATGACAAATTGAATGTTTTCAGAAGTTGTGGTTAATTTATGCATTTTGTGTTGTTAATCGCCTCTAAAAGTGAGACATGACAAATTGAAGGTTTTCTGAAGTTGTGGTTAATTTATGCATTTTATGTTGTTAATTTATGCATTTTGTGTTGTTAATCGCTTCTGTGTGAAATATGCACTATGGGCGGCAAAGTAATTTTACATTCGAAATAATTACTCGAAGTCCCTTGGAACTTCGAGTAATTTCGTAATTTCAAGGACCTAAATGTAAATATCTCTTTCCTTGGGACCTATATGTAATTTTCCCTAAATTTTACGTATCTCATTTTCTATAATAAAAAGTTTAGACAAATTCAATTCTTTTTTTTTATTATTTATAGAAATTAGGGGTATCCTCCGCCAAGAGGAGAGACCAAAGTGGCGGCCGGATTTAGAGTTTGTGGGTGCACGCCTCCAAATTTTTTTTTTTTTTTTTTAAGAAAGTTTTAAATGCATTAAGATTGTATCGTTGATATTTTTTGGAAGAAAAAAGTTTGACAAGATTAAAAAACATGTTGCAACCTATAAGCTAGCTCATCTCAATGCTTCCTCTATCGAAACCTATAAAATTGTATCTTTTTTCATATCGGGACACTAAGCAACGACGTTATGATTTCCAATTCAAAAGCAACTAAACAATTCACACTCTAAAGCAACTAAACTGTAAAGTTAATGAACCAACCTACATTACCACAAAGATGGTGATTCTATTTAGCAACAAATAAATCCATGAATACAATACAAATATGTTCAGGTTAAAAGTGAAAACTGTCTTAACATTCAAACATGTCAAGCCAAATTTAGATACAACTCTTTCCAACTGATGAAGAGAAAGCTAAAAGCAAGTAACAGAGGATATTTGCATGGAAGTAATGTAACAAGTCACTTAAGAAAAAAGCCCAAGACAGAACATTTAACAGTTAAGCTATAATTGAATTAGTTTAAGGCTCCTTCATAATCCTTCAAAGCAATCAAAAACCAATCTCACAACTCAAGACAATCCGGAGAATCCTTAAAACTGATTATCTTGTTAATTTCTGAAACTGCAGCTTCATTAATCTTGTCTCCTCCAACAAAGAAACAACTCGATATTTGTATGGAAAAGAAAGAGTTGGATCTAATTCAGTTGCAGACATTAAGACAATCAATTTTTCCCTCCCGATACAATACAAAGACCTTTCCTAATACATCCAAAATTACCTCGAGACAGAATCACGATGCAACGACGGAGGAGCTGGAAGCACTCAACGTGGCAGTATTCAAGATAACCCCTTTGTTAGCCACCAAAGCACTCCTTCTACATAAGTCATGGAGAGAAGTAAGACAGTAAACAAACTAAGCTATATCAGGCATATTTCCTTTGAATTACTACACAACTTTAGATCATTATTTAACAATAGGAGGAAGTGAGGAACAAAAAAAATCAACGAATAACAACCTCTACCAGTATCACTTTTGATACGATTACTTTGGAAACAAATATTCAATCTTATTTGAGTGGCAATTTCAGATTTTTATGTAAGAAAATATATCATACCTTGCATGCGCACGGGCTTTTGTTGCAGTTTTTCTGTCAATGTCCCAAAATTAATACCCTCTCATTTGCCTATAAATGCCCAGAAATGGGGGCAGATCGAAAATCACGATGCAACGACAAAGGAACGGCGGCGTGGCTGAACGATTTGGGGGCAGATCGATTTGGTTGGACGGAGCGTGAGAGTTGAGACAATGAAATTGAACGATTTGGGGGCGGAGCATGAGAGTTGAGAGTTGAGAAAATGAAATTGGCGGAATGGCGGATCGATTTGGGTGCGGAGCGTGACTGCGTGAGAGTTGAGGGTTGAGAAAATGAAATTGACCAAAAAAAAGGATAAGCAAGGGGTTCGAACCCGAGACCCTTACATAGATGGCGAAAGCTTTAACCAATTAATCCAACAAGATCTATTGTAATAATATTCCTTCACAAAATATATATTTTTTAAATTTTTTGTGTGCACTTGCCCACATAGGCACTAGTGTGCCTCCGCCCCTGGCAGAGACTAATCCTTCTTTACACCTTAGTCGTCCCAAAGGGACATTGGTGCTTGCCAAATAACCTTCTCCATACACATTGTCAAGGATCGAATGCCTAACTAAATGTTTAAAGGTACCCAGCTACGAGTCAACTGAGCCAGGTTGCTTTTCAGTTCTAAACACACATCAAGATTAGCACAAGTGTCCGTAATCAAAAAATAATAAAAGTCTTCATACTACTGGTAAAATCAAATCTATTGGACGGATCGTTAAATATTTCATATTTTTTTATTTTTTGCATAATACTACCTTTGGTCATTAATATGAGAGCCACTTGGGTTGAAATTGATCTCCAATCCACTTTGACTGACAAATTTATAATTTTATCCCCAAAATATCCCTATTGATTGCATACATTAAAAAGTTTTTATCCAAGAATAGGCTTAGGCATAATGAAAAATGATATTTTAAGAAAATCAACTTATATATGTTACAAATAATTAACATAACTAATTTTTTTAATCTAGTCAAATTAGTCAACTAGATCTTATATATTAAGGGTCAAGAAGTAATAGTAATAATAAGATATTACACTTGTTTGTCCATCGCAAACATGGCTTCATCACCATAGGAGTTTCTAGCTTTCCATAAACTTCCAAGCCATCATTGATCACTATATACCAATAAAACACCATAGGAGTTTCTAGCTTTCCATAAACTTCCAAGCCATTATTGATCACTATAAACCAATAAAACAGATATCTTATATGCAACTATCTATCAATCTATATACTACTCTGGTCCTATTTATAAGTCTACTTTTACTCTCAGTAAAAATGGAATTGTAAATAGGATCAAAGTGGTATATATACACCCTTCAAAGGCCACATTGAAGAAATGAATTCCTTTGATGCTCTACCCTTTGAAGATGTGAAGACAATTGCAATAGATCAACCGTGGCTCCATCCTCAGGTGAATCATAGTGTTTGGTATCCAATAATTCTGATGTTTGACGAACCTGAAGACTATGAGCATTATTAGTATTAGAAAGCAATGTGGATCCATTCTTGATAGCTTCCATGTGTTGTTGTGATGATGACTCATTTTGCTCATACTTGTCCACAGGGTTTGTGCCCAAATGTATTATTTTGGAAACTTGTTCGTCACTAAGGTTCGGGCAGATGGTGCGACAAGCATGGGAACTAGGTCCCGGGTTTCCTGCTGGGTGGCATGGCGGGTTCTGCAACTGAACTGACAGAAGAGAGAGAGCACAGCTCCCATGAGGAGTGATGCTGAGATCGGTTTGTTCGTACAAAATGCCACAACTGATCATGTCTTGTGAGGCAAACTGGGGTTTCTTCTGAAATGAAGCCTCCAGACATTTGGTCCCTGAAGAAAAAATTCAGTCTAAGAGAGAGCAATAAAATCAAGGCTCAGCATTTGCTTATGAATATCCATTTGCCCTATTTGGTTACAAAGGTGAAAATGTATTTTGCTTTTCTATCTTCTTGATACACCAAAAGGTATGAAGCCCTCCAAAAAGAGGCAGAAAAAGATTAGAGAGAACACTCAATAAAGTTATTAAATGGGACATTTTTAGTTAAAAATCTATCCAAAGATTTTGTAGTTGATAGACCATAATGGTATCGTATGATCTATGTAGCCAACACTAAGCTAACCTTACTTAGTGGCATAAAGTTTGTGTATTTGGTCTCAGTGGTGAGCCTTTAAAGGTATATTCTTGAGAGTATTAGAAGAATAATACATTCTTAGTTTTGTCCTTATAATATTATTCAACAATATGAGCTTTCCTTTACTTTTTGAAAGTAAAGACAGTTATTTTCATCCTCAAACTTACATCTTTTTTCATCACTATTTGTTTAATTTGTCTATCGAATATAAACAGCAACAACTCTTTAACATCAGAAAGAGAAGTAATAACATATTGGATGAGCAGAATAACAATGTTAGTAACAGCCATGTGCACTTAATTCCAACAGGAAAACAAAGGCCACAAACTTGTTTTAGGCTCAAGAATCTGGGCTGTACTTTCAATGAGTTTCTACAGCTCCAGCTATGGATATTAATTTCTTTGTGAGAAAGAAATTTAAACTTTATTGTACGGTAACTTGTAAAGGGAAAACATAGATTACTCTTATTCTGGGGGAAGTAGCTCTAAATGGCTTTTCTAACATGATATGCTTTTTGATTTAGAATTAAGAGAACAAGAAGGGGATTATAAGAGAAGATAGAGGAGAGAGCTACTATTGCTCTCCCAAATCTGTATTCACAGTCATATCATATCTGATCTCATTCTACAATTAT
Organism: Acacia acuminata; assembly: GCA_019022655.1. Lineage (NCBI taxonomy): Eukaryota > Viridiplantae > Streptophyta > Magnoliopsida > Fabales > Fabaceae > Acacia > Acacia acuminata. The sequence continues at coordinate 1,302,553 of JAFJYI010000028.1, read as the reverse complement.
GGAGGAGTAGGCTATTTATAACACTAATGGGTTAATGACTAATTACCTTACTACGTCCCTAGGTTCATAATTAGGTCCCTAAATGCTTATTATTATATTTATATATCATAACATCTTAGTTCTTAAGCAACCTCCGAAAGTAAGACAGTTCCAATAGTGAAGTATTTTTTTTTTTATATTGAATTCCTCTAAATGAATTTGAACATGCAAAATCAAAACGTAGAAGTGCCTATAATACAATGATGCACAAACAAGAGTCAACTTTTGCATGTTTTGCTAAGCCTCTGAATATAAGAATATGAAATTATCAGACAGTTTCTACGAGCAAAACAACCTGACGCTTATATTATTAATTCATTAAATATCATCCTTTGGGACCACAATCATAGAGAGTGAGTTATAACATAATTTACAGGACCTAGTAGTGCCTTAGCCTTCAGTGGTCCAAACTATATAGAATCCTAGGAGATTTTTTTATTCTATTTTGAAAAGCCTCATTTTACAGAAAATGATTGGGTTGACCAAATTTATCCATTAAAATATTTGGCCTGGGCACTATTCTCAAAACTTTGGTACAACTTATTCATATTTATAAGCAAAATATAGTAAGATACAGGATGCAATCTTGGAATGTTCTCCCTTACTATTGAGAGAAAATATATTTCATTTACTCTTATGCACATATGCTCTTATAGTGACAAGATAAAAAAACATGATATATAGTTTCAGGAAACAACAAACACGAGATCCCAAGACTGGGTTTTTCTTCATCCCATGAGGGTAAGGTAAAGAGATTCATTTCATTAATTTCAACTCTATGTACCTCTTTCACTCTTTATTTAATTTGTCTATGGAATATGAAAACCAACAGCTCTTAAGCCTCAGAAAGTGAAGTTATAGCACATCAAGTGAGCAGAATAAAATAATGTTAGTAACAGACATGAACACAGAATTCCAGCAGGAAAACAAAGACCAGAGACTTATTTTTAGTCTCAAGAATCTGAGCTGCAGTGTCAATGAATTTTTACAGCTCCAGCTACTGAAATTAATTTTTTTCTTTTCTTTTGTAGTAACTAGTAATGGGTAAAAATAGATTACTCTTTAGGTGGATGGAGCTGTACATGCCTTTTCTAACTCCAATGTTAGTTCTTTGGCAACCTCAGAATGCAAAATAATTCCACCAGTGAAGTTTTCTTGAAATTAATAATTCAATTTAAGTCTTCTAAATGAATTTGAATACGTAATAGTCCCTATAATAACATGATGCACAAACAAAAGTAAACTTTTGTGTGCTTTGCTAAGCATCTGTGATATAAAATACCTGACAATGTCTACAAGCTAAATAACTTGACAAATATATTATTAATACATTACATATCATCCTTTAGGACCACAACCATAGAGAGTGAGTTATAACATAATTTACAGGACCTATTTATAGGTGCCTCAGTCTTCAGTGGTCCAAACTGTTTAGAAACCTAGGAGTTTTTTTATTCTATTTTGAAAATCTTATGTAAAAAACAACTGGGTTGACCAAATTTCTTCATAAAAAATGTTTGTCCTGGTCACTATACTCAAAGCTTTAGCATAACTTATTCATATTTATATGAAATATAATAAGATAAATGTCTCATGCATGACAGGATGAAGTACAGTTTTGATCTGCCTTACTATAAAAGATGAAATCATTCTCATGATCGATAGAACATTTATGGCAAAAGTTATAATATCTTCAGACAAATCTTGATACTAAAATTACATGTCAGATGAGGCTATTGACATCGATGCACAAATTTAAAAACTTGATATGTAGTTTAAGAAAACAACAAATACAATAATATCCCAAGACTGGTTTTCTCCTTCCCATGAAGGTCATGTTAAGAGATTTTTGCTAGATCATCAAAATTACCAATTATGTGGAAAAGACACATTATAAAAGAAAACGAAATATTCGACCATAACTTCATATGTTCTGTGTAGAAATATTTTCACATAAAATCTCAAGCTATTTGGCTATCATATGCATCTATACGCAGATATTGTAAGCCTGTTAAACTAAGTCTTGAATTTATACATAATAATTTACAACTAATTGTTTCAACTTCTATGAACAACTTATTTGTCGTTGAATATCTCAGATTAAAGCTTTAAATTCCCAAAACATATCGCTTCCCAATTTTTTGTTGGATTGAATTCATTCTATTGAATCTTATTTGAAGCCCACAAGATAGTTTCTTCCACTCATACCTAATTAATGAGGATTAGAGCATTAGACAATTAATTAGAGAAAAGTATTACCTTATGTCCTTATCTAAAGAATTCATTCAAGCAGAAGCAATAAAAAGATTTTTAAGCCATAGAAGACTATCATCATTGAAGAAACATCCATACAAGGAAACTAACTGCTCTAATTATTGAGGTGAAGTATGACTTCTATACAAATTAAGTGCCTCTATTATATGTAAGAGCTTGCACATGCTTCTATTTGCCTTTTTCTGTTTTTAAGAATTTCAGCATCAACTTATTTTTCTTACCTTGACGTAACTGGACCATCTTGTAGGGTTTACCAGATAAGTAATCAAACTGAGGCTTCCTTCTGCGTTGATTGTGTCCAGCTAGACGTCTGCGACAACTGCGCTTGCCATCATCAAACTCAGCTAGCAAATGGAACCTATTTTACAAATGAAAAGAGAACATTTCATTTTGATCCATAAGTAACAATCTAGAAGTGCGGTCTGACATTTATCTCTCAATAGAAGGAAGATAAGTCACCTAAAGAGTATTAGATGGTCCCCTGGGATTAATTACAGTATAGCTAAATTGGTACTGCCATAACTTAAAATACATCTATAAAGGAGAGCAAAAGAAAAATCTTAAATATTGTACAGATAGAACCCAGAAGAATTGTATGCAATCTTTTTGCATGAGCCCACTTCAAAAATTAGTTCATTTTCAACTAGGCCCACATATTAGATGAAAAGAATGAAAAGTTAGAAACACATGGGTAGCTGGTCTGCACCAATCACTGTCAATATAAGAAGTCAAGTACGCAGATCGGTTCGAGTGGAGAAAAGGGGGAAAAAAGATTAAATTAAAAATGGAGGGGGAAGGCATTTCTCATGGAGCATTTAAGTGCAAGATTCATTTGATGGGATGAATAAGCCAAAATTCAAGTGACATCCTAAGCAGTTTGGTTGTCGACCTGCCAGTGTCTTTTTACATTTTTTAATTGCATGTGGTATCAGAAGAAGAAGAAGAAGCAAATAATTATCATAACTACTAAGAGATATTAAGGTTCTTCTAGTTGAAGGGTATTATCAGCAAGAATCATTAGTTGGGTTTTATGACATGAAGTACATCAATCTGCCTCATGTTGCAATCACCCATTATAATTCTTTAACTTTATTTTTATTGCTTAGAACTGGCCTTGTCATAACCAAGTGCAGCACCAACAAAGTTACCCATTTGCTATTAGCCATTATAGAAGAAATTTAACAAATGAAAGGATAGACACATTACCATAAATGCACCACTAAAACAAATATAAGGATCAATGGTAAAATATTGATGTCATGAGATGACCATCTTTTTTTTTTTTTTTTTTAATAGATGAAAAGGAATACATCAAAAATTGAACAAATGGAAAAAATCATGAACTTTTGCAGTAAGATGACCATCTTATTGTAGGGAAAAACCGCTAACCTGCTACACTGTTGACAAAACCTCTGCTCAATGCCATTAACAACAACTTTGGCTGTCTTGGAGTGAGCATCACAAACCCTATGCCTTTTGTGATACTCTTTTGAGAAGCTAAGATCCATGTTACAACCATAAACTTGACAAAAAGGTGTTTGAGATGGTGAGCCGGAAGACCGAGCTCTCCTTGCAATTTTATCACTACTTGCATCTTTATTACAGTCTGCTATTCTCCCTAGCTTCAAATCAATCAGTGATGACATATTGGGACTTTTAGATTCAACTAGAGAACCTAAAAACATCGGCTGAGATTCTTGTTCTGCAAAAGATGAATCCATGGAAATAACATTGGTAGAGGAAGCCACTCTCTTACTATGATTTCTATCTAGCTCATTATGAAACAAGTCATGAAATCCCAGGTCAAAAACTTTCATGCTTTTATCTTCCCCAACGCTATGACCAAATCCATCTCTCTCCAAGTTACAGGATTCTTTGCCTTTTTTGCTTCTCATAAAAGCTTCGAGCGAAAAATCCATCTCATCAGAAATCAAAGAGCCTTTTTCTTCTGAGAGATAAGTCCAAGATTCCATCACTACACACAGATGAATTAAAGTTGCGGGAGCTATGCAAAGCAATCACTTACTCAAGCGACCTTATGCATAGTACCTATATAAGAAGGCCAAGACAGAAAAATCAAAAGATGAAAAAATAGACGCAAAAAAAGAAAAAAAAAAAAAAGCAATATACAGAAATAATATCACAAATTCTCCATGACAACAGCAAGTCGAAACAATGAGAACCAACTTCGATTTCAAAGACAGAAAATACAAACCTCTTTCCCAGGGTCTTCACTTTACAGAAAAAAGTTTTAACACTAGGGACCAAAAGGGAAAAACTTTAGAAGCACAAAACCAAATCAAACCCAGTTTGAAGGACTAGATAACCTCAACAAGTATCACCATATTTGAAATCGCAATGGTGAAATTAAAAATCCAGGAACAGAAACTGCGTGTGCTCCAGGGTAGAACTGTAAAGAAAGAAACGAATAAAAAAATGCGCATGATGAAAGGAGGTGGAAGTGAAAGACTCTTTTAAATATACAGACAGAATGAACAATTTGGAAGTAAAATAAAAGGGGAATCGCACTATTGTAACTTTTTTAATCTTTCTTTTGATTCAATTTGAGAAGAACAAGCTTGTTTGTAAGCCAACCTTCAAAACCAGCAATAAGCATCGCATATAAAGTAAACATTTTAGAGAACTTTTGCCTTAATTTATGTAAACAAGAACTTTTGGGTTGCAAACTTAATTTTAAAATAAGCATGAAGGCGGCCAAAAATGGCATGTGAGAGGAGAGAGGATGTGTGTGTATTCGCATGTGTTTGCAGAATGAACAGTGCAGGAGGGTGGGGAAGAGAGAGAAGGTGTGAATTTTTTTTCAAAAAGAGATAGAGAGAGAGAGGTGTGAACGTCGAGGGAGATACAGCGCGTGAGTCAACATGATTTGCCACTACTCCCAAAAGCATGTCGAGGTGTTTTTGGAGCTTTTGCGAGGATCGGAAATTCCATTTTAGTACAGAACCACTGTTTCGCCGCTACAGCTTTTGGACGTGGCAACGCGAACAAACGGAGGTACCCAATAAAAAATGGGAAAATATTGAAAAAAGGGACTTGTGATAAATATTCCAATATTAAATATAGATATCGATAGTTTTTCTAGAGTGTCTTTTAGAATTCTCCAATCAAAACTATATAACGTACAAATAAATAGCTTAGTGGGAGTTTATTATTATTAAAGGTAAAGATGTAAAAATACACATGTATTTTATCCTTAGGTAGGGGTGAGCATTCGGTTTTCGGTTCGATTTTTCTGGTTTAATTACACACATTTTCATAACCAAACACCGAAAAAATCGAAATATTTCTGGTTCGCTTTTGCAATTAATTCGGTTTTTGGACTTAAGTTGGGCCTTATTGTAGGCCTTCTTGTTTGGGTTAATTACGTAAAATGACCAATCTATTTTCTTTTTTTTTTTGCTAAATCAATTGACAATATTGACTATTGAGTGCAACCCTGGCTATAAGATATACTTTACATGGAAAGACACCGGTATATATCGATTTTTACTTGTATGACAATAGATTACAGATTTTAAAATCAAAACATAGAATAAATCAAATAAAAAGAAAAGAAATAATCTAATAAATATTAACAAAATACAAAGATAATGAAAAATTACTTAAAAAATATCTCGCATTGCATCTACTATATGTCAATAGTTGCCTCTAATGCAATGAAAAATTTCAGTTTTTTTCGTTATTCGGTTTTAACTGAAATAAAATTACAAAAACCGAACCGAATACCGAATTAAGCTAATTTAAAAAACCAAACCGAACACCAAATTATTCGGTTCGGTTTTCGGTTTCGGTTTTGATTTGCTCACCCCTACCCTTGGGAGCGTCCAAAGATGTGCTTTTTTTTGAGCAAAAATGCACATGTGGTTAGAAAAAATGTGCAAAAGTCCCACAGGCTGTTAAATACAAACGGTTGACTGTTAGTTTGACCAAAATGGCTGAGGTGGACGCTGACGTCATCACTATGACCTGAACAAATCCGAATAAGAAAGGATGAAAATACCAAAATACCCTCACAAAGAAAAACCTTCCACCTTCACCCCCACCATTGCCGTAAACAACCACCGAACCAAATACAAAAACAAGAAAACAAGTGATAGAATCTTGCCGTTCACCGAGAAAGAATCGAGAGCCCATCTCATGTTTCGCCCCAACATCGCAAATGAATTGTGAGTCGTCACCACGAGTATCGATTAAAGGGCAAGCCTTTCGTCTATTCAAAACACCAACATAGAAAAGTTAATATTACTCAAATTTCGCTTACTAATTTGGACGAAAATTAAAGAGTGAAAAGGGGGAAAAACTTGCCTTTGAAATGGGATTAATGGGTTGAATGCGAGTACATCTGGGACGAATATTTCCATTTGCCACGCATGTCTCGCAAAGGCAAACCGGAATCGCAGCTTTGAGTTTAAAAGGCATGTGTTTCCCTCCCGAAACCAAAAAAAAAAAAAAAAAAAAAAAAAAAAAAAAGTTGATTCGAGAGAGCATGATCTTCAATCAATGGAAGAGGACGACGAATGGTTTCTAAAAAAGCATGTGTTTTTAGAGATAATCTGAACCTTGAAAGCGATGGAGGATCCCAGAAGAAGAAAAATAAGAATACCTATAAGGGTTGCTCTCTGCAAATCACAAGTCACTTTTAGAAGAGAGAAGAAAAAAACAGAGTACACCATAAAAAACAGAGCTTGAAGAAGAAAGAAAGAGAGAAGAAGAAGCTGCTTGCCTCCATTGATTTGTAGTTGAATGAATGCAAGAGGAAGGTAGAACTGGGAGCTATATTTCTCTTTCCGTATGGTAACAATCATGAGGAGCGATGGGGTCGACAGGCTGGGGAGAGGAGATTGGGTGAATGGAGCCGAAGGAGGCGGAGGTAAGTGGGTCGATGGAGCCGGTTTTGGTGTCGGCGAGGCGATTTGGGTTGGGGAGCCGATTCAATGGTGGTGGTCTCCAAGCAAGCCAACTCAGCATCCACCTCAGCTATTTTGGTCAAACTAACAGTCATCCGTTTGTATTTAACAGCCAGTGGGATTTTGCACATTTTTTCTAACCACATATGCATTTTTGCTCCCCAAAAAAAGCACATAGTGCTGGGCGCTCCCGAAGGTAAAGCACATGTGTATTTTTGCACATTTACCCTATTATTAATACACACAACCTCCTAATGTAATATATTTCACAATTATTGTGTAGATTTATTCTTTGTGTAACTCTTGACATATAATTTAAGTACTTGTGGCTTATAAATAATGTATATGCACCAAGGGATTATAATTCTTAAGATGAATGAGAATCATCATCATTCCTCTACCTATTTTCTCTTATCTTCTCCATCTCTCTCACCTTTAATCTCTTATTTAATTTTTATAACATGTTATTAATACGAGTTTGTTATGAAGATTTAAGATATGAGCTCTTTGTAGATTAACATGTTCTTGCGGTGTATGGTGATGCTCTCTATTAGCTTCCTCTCTACTCAATTATCTATTTTACCCAATTATCATGTATGTGCGATTTTAATGTTCTATACAGTTACTATATATTATGGTATCCTTTAATGTTATATATTAGAGAGAATGACAAATAAATACTACTTGAATTTCAAAATCCTATTAACAATAATAGTAATGAGATTAACAAAGACAAGAAACAATTGACAACCTGTTTTATTGTGAAATCATTTATTTGACATTTTAAATTTCAAGTGGTGTTTTTTTTTCAGGATTTTTGGTTATTTTTTTATCTTTCTTATTATGTTGTTTATTATCTATATTTATTATGCTGTTTATTTATACTAGTATGCTATTTATTTATACTGTTATGTTGCTTGTAACTTTCAAAGATTTTTTTGTGGTCCTGAAGACCTAAACTGATAGTGAAAGAATTTTGACTGTCCAAGAGATCAAATTGATAATGTGCCATTGAAATGAAAGCATAAAACATATCTATGAGAATAAAAATGACAATGATTTGAACATAAAAATTGACAATACAAAGTTAATATTATTTTGCCTTGCCTTGATCATTGAAAAATAATGTCTTTATGGTCATCAAAATAATATTATATATTACCAAAGGTTACCAAATGGCAAGAAGCCACATAGCCAAATATGTACAATTTATTGAAAGTAAAGGTTAAAATGGTTGTGAAACCAAAAAGACCATGAGATGTTATAAAAATATCAAAAGAGGCAATGAGTTATGGAAAAAGATGCCCAAATTTATTGTAAAGGAAAAGGAAATAATCATAAACCCAGAAGGCTATATGATGTTTAATTTAATATTGATTAAATTCATTGTAATTAACTTGTGTAATAGAAATTAAGTAATTGATATTGTAATATTGATAAGTATTCATAAGTGAAATATGAAATCAAATAGACCCAAAAATAATTATCGAAAATTTTGAAATTTTATATGTAGTGCCAATTTATTTACAAATTTAAATATTATGATGTGCAAACGCTCATAGTGCAATGGTCTTTTAGAATTCCAACTCATTGTTAATGTCATTATGCCATATAACTCTCAAATTGAAGGGTTTCTGGAATTTATTCATATAATCTTCAATTGTACATTTAAGTTGTTTAATTCCCTTATTTATGTATAATTGTCAACTTATTTGTAAATTTAAGTATATGGTGTATGTGAATATTATTCATACATTAATGCAGTTTATCATATCAAGCTCCATAATACCTTTGTTTTTCTTCTTGGAATTTGTGCTTATCAGTTGCTTCAAAGATTTCTGATCAATCGCTCAACTTATATAACCCAACATTAAGGTATTTTCTTTCATTACTAGCTATACTTTTCATTTTAGTGTTATCTTCCATCTCGTTTCTCCTCTTATGCACTATTATTTTACCTTACATATATGTGTATTTTATTTTATTTTATTTATTTATTTTTTGTTATTGATAAGCCACTATCTGCTATCCCAACATTTTCTCGTGATTTATTCTACTCCTTGGCATGCTCATATGATACTTGTAAATCTCATACATTAATTATGATATAATATGTGATATATATCGGAATCAAATTAGTTTTATAAGAAGAATAAAAATAATATATCTATATAACATTTGAATTGAAAGAATGAAAAATTATTTAATTTTTATGAATAGGTGATGTTAATTTTGATTGTTGGACAAAATTATTTTTTTAATGTGTGTAAATTATTTATATAACGCAAGTCAAATTTATGGATGTTTAAATAGTCCGAAAATTTTGAAAGAAGACTATAAATATCATAAGTATTCATTATTTTTGTATTATTGCACTTGTCTTTACATTCCTCTCATGTTAATTTAGCAATAAAACACCACAAATAATCACAATGTGATCTTTCTGTATTTTAGTCGTGAATCTCTTCATATTTCTTTATTTGGTGAAAAATGTATTTTGAATATGCATTAAAAGAATCAAATTGAAGTATATTATTATTGATGAGTAGTGAAGTTATATAGAAATGTCATATTATATGTTAGTTCCCGAAGAACTTACATTTAACAAAATTGATATAATTCCCGAAGAATTAAAATAATTTTTTTGGCAGAAGAAAAATTGATTATGAAAAATTATGATCCATAAATTTACATAAAACCTTCGATTTATTAAAGGGTATGAAAGTGATAGTCCAATTGGATTGGAATCTATGATATTATGTGAAGTATGAATCATTTGGGTTTCCAAGTGCAAGATAAGTTAGTGAGCTACTATATATTGATAACTGTTTTTGAAAAACAAGAATAAAGGAAGTTTATATTTATGTGATTCACACTTGAGGGGGAGATTGTTAAAATATAAATGAGAGTTAATATTGAAAAGTTGTACTCACCTACCTCCCTACAAAGCCTATTATCTCCCAAAAATAGATGTCGGATTAAGATTTTGAATCAATATGTTATGGACATTGAAAAGTTTACTATTGGTTATATAGTAAATTCCTAATCCAAACAAATTTATTGTTGACATGACTTGTCTGATCATCCGAATAATCTCTAGGATACAACAAATTATGGAAGATTATCTATTGACATCTATTAAAAAAACCAAAAAATTCTTCGTAAATAGCTAACATATTATATAATTCAACTATTGATATGTCTTGCTTGTCTCAAACAAAATTGACTACGAGAATATCATTAGTTATTTTGGAATGGATGTCTACATTTCTAGAAATATATCAAACGCATAATACGGGCTCATTCAAATAGCATGCAAACCATACAAGTATTCAATAAATATGATAGATGCATCTATAAGATTATGGTTACACGTAAGATAACCTAAAAGTTGCAAGATTGTTTGAATAAATCATTATGTTATGAGCGCAATTCACTAGTGGAAAAAAGGGCTTTAAGACCGCCTCATTTAGACCGGAGTAATGACGCACCTTATAGCCTTAAGAGTATGACCGGTGGCGCTTTTGTAAATATAAAGAACTTCTTGGACCGCATCCTAATGAGCATCGGTCTTAATAGTATGACTGTGGTTTTTTGTAAATATAAAGAACTTCTTGGACCGCATCCTTTATCAATGAGTCTTAAATATATTATTTAGACCGCTTAACAAAACAAACGGTCTTAAAAATGTTATTGAAAAAAACTGAAAGTTCAAATTTCTTTATAGAGAAATCTCGAATAGGGGCTGACTTATATTTTCTACGGTCCAAAATAATGAGGAAAAAATTAAATAAACGTTTAAGACCGGATATATATAACAGGCGGTCTTAAATATTATACTTTTTAGACCCGGACATAAATTGTGACCGGTACTAAATAGTTTATTACTTTTAAGTTCGAAGTTTAATAAACGACGGCCTTAAAACTTAACATTTAAGAACGTCTTTTTAGTTCATCTGGTCTTAAAAATAAAGCGCCAAATATATTCTTCTTCGCGTAAAACGTTCCTTACGACTTACGTTGTCCCTCTGAACTCTGAAACCCCTCTTCTTGTTGTGAAACCACTCTTCCTTTTGCATTACCTCTCTTCCTCGTCCACGCGAAACGTTACCTTACGACTTACGTTGTCCCTCTGAACTCTAAAACCCCTCTTCTTGTTGTGAAACCACTCTTCCTATTGCATTACCTTTCTTCCTCGCAACTAATCGACTTACGACTTACGTACCATTAGCCTCTGTTACGCTCTCATTTTCTCAAGCATTCATCTCTTCCTGTCTCGAAAATGAACGGTGAAAATGATTCCATTCGTGTTCCGAGAAAGCCAGTTACTGGTGTGAGTCAGAACGAACCCTCTTCATCTGACAATGTGCCTCGTAACCGCCCAGCACGCCATGTTAGAAGAGGCACAAGAATGATGGATGTAACCCTAAGTTGGACTTCTGAGTCAAAGCTGGAGATTCAGTTTGTTGAAAAGTTGCGACCTTTCGGTCCTAATAAAAGAAAATATACTAGTTTTGTCGGCTGTCTTGCATGCAGCAAGGTTAGCATCTTGACTGATGAGTGGGAAAATGTGGACTTTGGCAAAGTAAAGCAACCTATTTGGGACACTATCCAGCTTACATACACTCGTCCACGACTCGAGAAGTTGAAAGACAAGACATTGTCTTATTGTCTTTGATCGGTGGAGGAAGTTTAAGACCTCTCTCGCTAACAAGTATATTTTTGCCGAGGTTCACCCGACCAAAAGCCTTGGGACAAGTACACATTTATTGATGAACAAACTTGGCAACAATTTGTTTAGTCATGGACCACTCCCGAAGCTCGGTGAGTTTATATTTAGTTTTTTTTGCCCTTTTGTTTGCTTATTAACCTATACTGATATGTGAATGTTATTGTGTTACTCTAATCCTGTTAGTTAAATTGTTTGGTGTGTGAATAGAAGTATACATTTCCTGCCTTTGTCTATGGAAGTCTGATATGTAAACCCTGAAAAGGTAAAATACTAAGAAGGTAATCAGGGAAATAATAATGGCATAAGAGTCAAGCCATTATTATAGTCTTAGTTCTGTTATAGTAGGTAGTAGTTAGACATTGTTGTTAGTTCTGTTACTATCTAATGAGGACTGCTGATCCCACTGGATGCCTTAAAAAGGATCAAATTTGTATTATTCTGTAAGCATAATTCTCTTTTGTTTCTTAACCTATCTATCTAGCAAGACAAGACATAGCTCCAATTTCTTCTACAATTCTACATCTTCCTTACATAAAATGTTGAAACTTGATGAAGTGAATTTGACTAGTGTTTGAGGTTCATATCAAGCGAAGTTCTCTAATTTCGTTAGTGAGATGGCTGGAATTCATAATTAATAGTTGTTTTCAATTCGATTCACGGAAAGAAGGGAACGAGCACAGGAGATAGGGAGAAAGAATGATTGCCCGCATAGGGCTTCTCGCGGGATATGAAAAGGTCAAGAAGAATTGATGGCGACCAAGCGGAAGAGATTGGATGATGAAGCGAATCCAATCCTTCTATGGTACATGATCCACCATCTCCAGTACATCGTGAGGAGTTGTGGTTGCACATTCGGAAAAAGCCAAGCGGCGCCTACACGAGTGAACAAACTCGTCTAGTTGCTGAAAGAATTGTAAGTATCGTTATTGTTATTTTTTAGTTACTAAACATGTTTCATTACTAAGCTTCTCGTTATCTCGTATCTTACAGAAGATCTTAAAAAGAAAGAAGCAGAGGTATCTTTTGTGTCGACGGGAGGAGTGATGTTCGACCGGCGGCCGGAAAACCGGATCATGGTGGGCGTGTAAGGGGGATTGGAGGACGGGTAGGCTTCGAAGGAATACTTTGGTAAATCCAAACGCCATAGACAAAGTATGGTTACCCGGGAGGAGATAGAACAGACGGTGGCCAAATTAAGTGAGGATGCAACGGCTAAAGAAGCAAGGTATCAATCCGAGATGAGCCAGATGAGGGAGGAATTGAATCGATGAAGCCGCTTTTGAGCAATCGTCCGTAGACCGGTGTTCCCTTCACACATTCACTCCGCACTTGTGCAAAGATAGCACTAGAGGGAGTTGCATTGTTGGACAAATCGAGCAACCTTGTGACCTATATGTGGAGGATCATGATCGTCCTGCACGATTAGTTGCAAAAGGGACTGTCCACAACTTATTGGGATCAACTGTACACCACCAACAAATGGCTGATGATGAAGTTCGAGTGTCAGTTGAAAAGCTGATCAATGATGCACCTCTCCCTCTCCCAACTGATCAGCTGAAACTTGTGAGTGATGTCAAGGGAACTTTCATCTCTTGGCCAGTGAAGCTTGTACATGTCTCTACTGGTCCTCAAGCTTCAACCTCTCCTCCTCAAGTTCCATCCCCTCGTCAAGTTCCATCCCCTCGTCAAGCTTCATCCCCTCCTCAAGCTCAATCCCCTACTGCTAAGTTGACTGCCACAGAAAAATATCCGATATGGTGAAGAGTGGATATTTTAAAGATAAATCATGGCCTGTCAATGAAGTATTAGGCGTCCCTCATCCTCTTCCCGTTCAAGTTGACACCGTTTATGTTGAGTCCCTGCTGCTTCCTCGACGAGAGCTTACCGATGCAATTGTTCAAATTTTTATGAAGTAAGTATCTTCTCGTCTATGAGTACATAATTTAAATGCATCGTTTAGACACACATACATATATACTAATTCCCTGATCAATGTCATTATTGTAGGTTATTACATCAAGAATTGGTTCAAAAGGGCAGGAGCAACGATTTTGGATTCTTGTGCCTTGTCTATTCAAGTCAAACATCTATGGAGGAGAGACATGAGTACATATCAAAGAGGTTGTGTGAAGTGAGAAAAAAGGTGTACTTGTTGCCATTCTTCCACAGGTACATATCACAAATCTTGTCTGCAATTCACTTAATTCTGCTATATATATCACCGAGTATACTTTACCGTCGTGAATTTTCAGCCGCCATCGCGCTTGGTCCTCATGTGCATAGAGGAGCATAAAGTTATCTTCTTATGCTCCACTCACAGAGAGCCATTGCCTTCGTTGACGCACTCATCAATGAGTAAGCATGTCATTTTGATTCTCTTGTCTCGAAATCTCTCTATCGTGAATTTTCGAACATTATTGATAAATTTGTGATTTTGATGATAGTGTCATGAAGACCTTCCAAATCGAGGTAAAGAAAAGGCGTGGGTATCGGGCCAAAGACCCCAACTGGGACACACCAGAGGTTGGTACAATATTTGTACACTGGCACACTGCCTTGTGAACTTGGTCATTAAGCTATATATGCTCTTATATTTCTTGTTCTTTTTAGACCCGTCGGCAACCACCGGGGTCCAACTTAGGTGGCCGCACGTCATGAAACACATGTATGATATTATCACGGAGGAAGGACTAAATTAACGCAAAGGTAAATGTATTTGATGTTAAATATTATGCACGCAAGTTAATTCAATGTCGGCTTAATGTTATATATGAAATATGCACGCAAGTTAATTCAATTTGTCTTTGATGTTACGTATGTTTGATCGCCCGATCCCTTTTCTCGATGATGAACTGGAGCACATACGCAATTTGTTTTGTGAATATCTCGTATGACTCGATAAAGTGAGGACAATAATTAATGTCCTAAATTCATTTGTAAATATATCATGTACAACAATAATATTCTGTAAATTTATTTATTTTTCCGAACAATATTCATTTGTAAATATACATAGGCAATATAAAATTCAATAAATAAATTTGTTTAATTTTTCGAACAATTTTCTTGTGCCCATTTTGGGTTTTTCGAATGTATTGGATGGTGGATAAAGCTATTCGGTGCTTGAAATTTGAGAAAGATCTCAACTTTTAGGACCGTATATTAATTAAAAGTCCGGTTTTAAAATCCGCATAATAAACATCCGGTCCTAAAAGTGTTCGTTTTAAAAAATATGACATTTTTAGGACCGCAATATTAATTAAAAGTCCGATCTTAAAAGTCCACATTGTAAACATCCCGTCCTAAAAGTTACTTTTATTTTAGAAGTTGGCTTAACCTTTAGGACCATGTAATTGTTAAATGTCCGGTCTTAATAGTCTTCTTTTAAATAGAAATGTTCACTAGCTTTTCAGACAAATCATTATGGTTCGAGACAACCGAGCTTCTGGCGTTCTACTCAAGTTAGATCCTTCATTGTAGTCGATGTTACCTCTCCTGATCTTGAGCAGCATTATCGGTTTCCCTTTTCTTTGTCTCTTTTCTTTTTGTCGGAAAAAGAAGGAAGATATTGAAAAGGTACTTTGTTTCAAATCGGGGAGGTAAAACCGACGACAACGACGGTCCAACCTTAAGAAAAATTGTCACCGTGTTTGTTTTTATTCAAATAAGGTAAAAGATGTTTTTTGTTTTTTGTATGTTCTTAATTGTATTCTGCGAATTTCTATTGTTGATTTACACGAGGACAATGTTTTGTTTGTTTCCTTTTTGTCGGAAAAAGAAAGACGATAATGAAAAGGACAAGGCGATCGAATATGAAAACCAAAGCTGACAAAAAAAAGGTAGTGTTTTTAGGACCCTCGATTTACTAAGTGTTCGGTCCTAAAAGTCTTCGTTCTTTCATCTTAGTTTTTTGAGTCTTCCATTATCCATCTTTCATAGTTGCCTTATTTATTGCTTTCCGTGTTCGATAATGGATGAACTAACAAATTAAAGTACTAAACTCGCACGAGAACAAAAAGAGTGCATAACATTTTATATAATAATTTTTATCGCGCCTACAAAAAAAAAAAAAAAGCAACAAAAAAAACAACTAAAAAAAAACTAATCCTCTTCGTAGACGGAGAGGGAGGGGGAGCCAGAGTCGTCAGCCGGAGTCGTCAGAGTCGGAGTCGTCTTCAGCGGGATCGTACTCCATGTCATTAGCGTGAAGTACCATGTTCGGCTTGTTGTTCACGGTATGAACAAGCTGAACCAATTGGCCCAAGCGTCGATCCATATGATCGATGCGAGGCCACAATGATCGCACCAACCGCTTCACGCGAATTGGAGGAGGGAATGGCGGAGGGGGCTGAGGTTGAAGAAGAGGGAGGAGGAAACGGAGGACTGGGGAGCAGCCATTACAAAATGGAGACTAGGCGGTGGAGGAGGCCGTGTAGAAGTGATGGAAAAGAATGTGAAGAAAGTACAGTAACAACGGGTTTAAATAGAGAACCCATCCTGAACAATGTGAAACGCCGGAAACTTTAATGAGGAGACGTATAGTTCATCAGAATACAAGGAGACGCCTAGTTGAGAAGTTTATCTGGAAGCCGAAGAGACTCGAATCATTCATTTGAACGAGTGTAAGGATACGACTACGCCATCCGAATTTGAAAAGAATGAATTTTAGTACGGGTAAATGATGAAAGGTCGGTCTTAAAAGTAATAGAATTGATTTTAAAAATAAATAGACTTTTAGGACCGGACATATTATAAAAGGTCGGTCTTAAAAGTAATAGAATTGATTTTAAAGACTTTTAGGACCGGACATATTATAAAAGGCCTCGGTCTTAAAATAAAAATTAAATAATAGAATTTTATACCGCGTACCTATAAATCCCACTCTTAAAAGTTTCTCTCGCCTTTATTAACTCCTCATACCTCTCTCGTCCTTAACTCCTTATTAATTCCTCACTACCTCGTAACTCCAAACTACGTACGTGGCTATCTCGAGAACACTCTCTTGCCTTTATTAATTAACTCCTCATACCTCTCTCGCCCCAACTACTCAAACCATGGTTAGATACAAGAGAACCGCTCGTAGGGGTGCTCTTACTCATGATGCTCGTGCCTTCCGTCGATCGTTATACGGTGCGCCTCCTCCATCGAGAGTCCGTCCTATTGTGACGAGAAGAGTCTCGTGTCGTTGGACCCATTGTTATTTCTTCGGATGATGAAGAGGTTCCTGCTCCCCCTATCCAACCTCTTGGCCCCACCGCGACTACTACTGATCCCTCTCCTCTTTCCTCTAATGAAGCATTATGGCTGATGAGAGTAAGACAGAAACTTGCTGATCTCCGGCAGGAAATTAATGTTGTTCACGCCGATATCACCAAGGCTTTGAAGGATAATAAGCTTTAGGATGTTTAGTCAGATTCTTGTTTTTGATAATTTTCTGCTTGTTTTCCTCTCTTAATTTTCTTGTGTACGTGCATATTCTTCAGTTATGTATGGAAGCAGTAAAACTAAGCTTGTGTCTTTCTAATATTCATATTCTCCAGTTTTCCTTTAATTTATTTTATTAACTCAGTTTCTGCTGCGCTCACCAAATGCAAACGTCTTCTTTTTTTTTGGGTTAATTAATAAACGAAATACTTTTAGGACCGTAGTTCTTATAACCGCTGGTCTTAAAATTAAATGAATATGCGAAAGTTAGGACCGGAGTATTCTTAACCGCTAGTCTTAAAAATTAGTTAATAAATGTTTGACTTTTAGGACCGGACGCTTTATAAATCTCCGACCTTAAAATTAAATGAATACTAAAATTTAGGACCGCAGATTTGTTAATCTCCGGTCTTAAAAATTTATTAATAGAATTATATCTTTAGGACCGTATACTGTATAATTAACCAGTCTTAATAAAATCTAAAATATTCAGAACTTCTCTTGTCACGCCGAAAGTGATTACACAGGTTCGGTCTCCAGTGTGCATTGCGTCGTCGCTGCTTCGCGTTCCTCTCTCGAGATTAACTCTCTAGTTCCTTAGCTAAACGTCTATAGACCAAGCCGTATGAGGTGTTTCGGTTATATAACTTTATGATTTTCCTTCTAATGGTTCTGGGGTTTTCATGGATTGAACGAAATCGATGAAATGTTATTGTGGGTTTCTCTCGTTGTTAATTAATATTGTATTTTGAAGATTATATTTGCACTTTAGACCTACCCAACGACCAAGAAATGTTTTTAGGTTACTCTTGTCATGCAAACATCAACGTTCATGACGGAGAAGAAAGACTCAAAGAAACGCATTTGAATTTATATGGTACAGTGAGTCCACAAGACCTTCATGCGATGCATTTAATTTCCTCGTCATGTACTTATTTTGCTTCTTGGATTCACTGTGATACATTTATGACCAAAAATGATTCTTCGTTATGCATTTAATGGGCAAGTTTCTCTATAAAACTCAAAAAAAAAAAAAAAAAAAGACATGCATATCCGACATTGAGCATAAATATGCATTTGGAGTTGGCTTATTTTATATGCAAGTCTCGCCTTTTTCGGATTATGTATATGTTAAATCTTTCCGTCTATAGGAATACTACTATGGACCACGCGTTGGATAAATGCTTTACGGACGAGTGTTGAATATCGAATGGGGTGAGGGACTTTATTGAATTTGCTAAACAAAATGCTCATGATGATAGTGGGAAGTTTTATTGCCCTTGTGTAAAATGTCCGAATGAGAGGCGACTAAGTGTTGAAGTTATACACACACATTTAATTTGTGAAGGATTTTGTAAGACTTATACAGTATGGTTATGACATGGTGAAAAAATACCAAGTGGGTCTCAACATGGGGAAGTGGCCTTTGATGATAATGACACGAATATGGATGATCGCATAGAGGACATTATCCGTGATGTAGGAGAAGAGGCTTTTCATCAATCACATGCATATGGTAATATGTGCGTGATGCGAGACCCCCTCTATACTGTGGGTGTAAAAAATACCAATTGTTGAACGCCGTATTGAAATTGGTAAGCTTGAAGGCACATCATGGATGGAGTGACAAGAGTTTTTCTGAAATGCTTGAGGCTTTTAAGGACATGCTTCCAGATGATAATGTGTTGTCGCATCGATACTATAATGCTAAGAAAATACTTTGTCCACTGGGGATGGAGTACAAAAAGATCCATGCATGCCCGAATGATTGCGTATTGTATAGAAAAGAGTTTGAAGAGAAGCGGAATGTCCGATATGTGAAACCTCAAGGTACAAGTCAAATAAGGGGTCTCGCAAAAGTGTTGTGGTATCTTCCAATCATACCAAGGTTCAAGCGGTTGTTTGCGAATGAAAATGATGCAAAAAATTTGAGGTGACATGCAGATGAGAGGATTTCTGATGGAAAGCTTTGACATCCGGCCGATTCTTCTCAATGGAAGAAAATCGATCAATTATTTCTGAACTTCGGCGAAGAACTTAGGAACCTTAGGCTTGCCCTTAGCACGGATGGCATGAATCCATATGGAAGCCTTAGCAAGATACATAGTTCATGGCCCGTACTACGATTATTTACAACATATCTCCAATGTTATGCATGAAACGAAAGTACATCATCTTGTCTATGTTGATTTCGGGACCGAAACAACTCGGAAATGACATTGATGTTTACCTTCACCCTTGATCGAAGACTTGAAGGAGTTGTGGGTAGAAGGTGTCGATGTTTTTGACTCTTTCAAGAAGGAGGTGTTTAAAATGCGAGCCATGATATTTTGTACTATAAACGACTTCCCAAAGATATGGGAACTTGTCGGGGTATAGTGTAAAAGGCCATAAAGCATGTCCGGTTTGTGAAGAAGGCACACGCTACCATCAACTTCAACATGGAAGAAAGACAGGTTTATCTTGGACATAGGAGATTTCTTAGACGGAGCCACCCATATCGTCGATTAAAGAAAGCCTTTTTGGTGGCCAAGAGTATGAAGATGCTCCGGTGACATTGACTAGGGAGCAAGTTTATGAAAAGGTGAAAAATATCAATGTCGTCTTCTAAGACCGCAAAGAGTAGAAAAGAAACAAATATATGGAAAAAGAGATCTGTATTCTTCGATCTTCCATATTGGCTCAATCTTGATGTGAGACACGATATTGATGTCATGCATGTGGAGAAAAACGTATGTGATAGTATTGTCGGCACGCTTCTCAACATACAAGGTAGTTCCAAGGATGGTGTGAAGGCAAGATTGGATCGATAGCAATGGGAATACGCGAAGAGTTACATCCAAGGCCGAGATGGGAAGAGAACTTATTGTCCCCGGCTTCTCATACTTTGTCTAAGGATAAGAAACGGAGTTTTTGTGAGTGTTTACATGGCACAAAAGTTCCCACGGGGTATTCTTCAAATTTGAAGAGGTTTGTATCGATGAAGGACTTGAAATTACTAGGCCAAAAGTCTCATGATTGTCATGTCTTGATGCAACAAATACTCCCAATAGCTATTCGAGGCATCGCCGAATATGATCTTCGGTCGTTTTAACTAGACTTTGTGTCTTCTTCAATGCGCTTTATAGTAAAGTTTTTGAGATTGAAAAGTTGGATGAATTGGAGAATGAATGATATCTTATCTTGTGTCACCTTGATAAGCTTTTTGTTCCTACATTTTTTGACATCATGGTTCATCTAATTGTTCATCTAGTGAGGAGATAAAGATGTGCGGCCCTATCCATTTACGGTGGATGTACCCAATTGAAAGATCTATGAAATTCCTAAAAGGGTACGTGAAGAACGCATACCGGCCGAGAAGCATCGATTGTTCGAAATATGTTTCGAAGAAGCCATGGAATTTTGTCAAAATTATTTGGCCAAAGTAAGACATATTGGGCTTCTAAAACGTTAGCATCTTTGAAGGGGGTAGACGAGGGGCTTCCGTAAAGAGTGTGAATCCCGATGAATTGTCACAAGTCCACTTATACATCTTGAATAATGTTGATGAAGTTCAAGCCGATAGCTGAACATAAAGAAGCTGTAAGAAAGAAAATCATCGAATGACCGAACAAAGGATGATTAGGGAGCATAACGAGAACTTTTGCAAACTGGTTCAAACAAAAGGTCGAGGGAGAGGAATGTGTTTCTGATACAATCAAATGGTTAGCACGTGGTCTTGAGGTCGATGTCATAAGTTAGAATTCGTATTTGATCAATGGTTATACATTTTACACGAAGTCCCTAGATGATAGAAGCACAGTCCAGAACAGTGGTGTTATGTTTGAGGCTGAATCTATGCATTTCTCCAATTCGAAAGATAAGAGCCCTTTATTGGCAGTCATGCCATATTATGGGGTTATTGAAGAGATTTGAGAGGTGGACTATGTGAAAATTAGATTTCCCATTTTCAAATGCAAGTGGGTCAATGCCAATAATGGTGTTCGGATCGATCGGCTAGGATTTACATTAGTCGATGTCCATGGTAGAAGTTTTGGAGATGAACCTTTTATTATGGCGGACCCGTGCAAAACAAGTGTTCTATATCACCGATCAAGAAAATAAAATGTGGTATGTAGCTCTCCAAGGAGAGAGGGTCATTGATATTGATGAGGAAATGAATTCGAATTATGGTATTCCTGAGAGTACTCCTTTTTCAAAGGGTCTACCGGACATAAACGAAGAAGATGAAGCGGATAATGAACCCGGCATAAGAAGTGATCATCAAGAAGGGATATGGGAAGATATCACTTTATAAAAGAGTCAATTCATAAGGTAATATTCATATGTAGATTTCTTTGAAAACTTTAAGGTTTTAACTATATTATATTCCTTCTATGTTCATAAACAATGTCACGACTATGAAGTTTGTTCTTGTTTTATTTTTGTGGCGGGATCCGATCCAAAGGGGCATGTTATAAAAGAGGATGTTACTTTGTTGGGTGGGAATCGAGATGAAGGCATGGTGAATATTATTTTGGGCATGCGTGTTGTATTTGTAACTTATTGTATTTGTAAGTAAGTTATCTTATTGTATGAATTAATTTGGGTGTTGTAGTCATAGTATAAACATTAATTAAGAAGCCAAATAACTCATGGTGAATAATATTTGTATTCTTTTTCCAATTCAATTTATTCAAATAATTGTTCATAGCTTACGACTTAAAGTATCGACTTTTATGTGCTTGGATTGGGTGGTGGATTTGTGTGTAATACAATCAGGAAGAACAGAACAGGGAAAAATTCAGGAAAATTTACACTGCAAATAAATGCGCCGGTCTTAAATGGTGAGTTTTTATGGTGAGTTTTTAAGACTGAATGTATTTATATGTCCGGTCTTAAAGGTCAATAAGCGCCCGGTCTTAAAAGTCGGTCTTTTTAAGACCGGTAAATTTATACATGTGGTCTAAAATAAAATTTTTAAGACCGCATTTATTTATCATCCAGTCTTGAAAGTCAATCTTTTAAGACCGCGTATAATTAGTCAGGTCTTAGAAGCTGCTAAGTTTAAGACTATATTTATTTGTGTCTGGTCTTAAAATTCTATCTTTTAAGAGCGGCCTAATTATTAGCCGGTCTTAAAAGTTGAGTTTTAGGACCGAACAAAAAGCATTTCAGGTTTATTTTAGTACGACTTTTAAATGTTTTAAATGTCCTAGGTCTAAAATATTTTCTTTAAGATCGGTCGTAGTTCGGTCTTAAATGTAGACTTTTAATACTTGGCGGAACAAGACCGGTCGCGGGTCCGGTCCTACGATGCCTCTTTTGTCCTGGTCTTAAAAGCCTTTTTTGCACTAGTGATTTCTAGATTATATGGTCCATGAATCAGTTATTGAAGACTCCATAAATAGCTAGGTTAATGCTTATGAGAACAAAATTTCTATTTCAATGTTGGCATATTTGATTTTTCGCAGCACTTATATAAGCAACAAAATTCTCCCAATAAAATTAGCTTCTAGTATAAAGTCGTATATTTTTCATCTTAAATATTTTGAATGTGTAGTGTTTATTCCTATTAATCCACCACAAAGACATAGATAGATATTTAAAGAAAGTTAGGATAAATTGTTGGGTAAGGACCTCCTCTTTCTTATTTGTCTCTAAATGAAACAAAAGGATGTTTCTAAATAAAACAAATAGATTTAGGAGACTTATAATGTATGATTAGTCGATTATCATTTGAAAAAAAAAAAAATTCTAACATGAGGGAGAGAAATTAAATAGTTGGAAAAGAGCATACATAAAATTCATTGTTACTATCAAGTATAGATCCTCGAGTATAGCACTATGAACCAGAAGTTCATCAAACTTTGCATTCATGAAATATTGTTAAATATATGACAGATGAAAGTACTGACCTAAATGAGAGAATTCTTAAATCTCATATTTTAGTTGAAAATGCTCCAATAAGTATAAATGAAAGCTAGGCATGTCTGAAGCATGAGAAACTATTTAGTTTCAAATATAAATATTCTGGATAAAGAGGAGCATGTAATTGAAATGATCATATTGAAGAGGCAAATACTCCAAAAGAGTGTCATTATATAACTAATTGCAAAAACCTCAAGAGAGGTTTAGGTGCCTAAAAAACAATATAGATCTCAATGAGTTATGTTACAATAGGAAAACTGGAACTGAAATGGTAAAATTGTTGACAATGTTTTTGATAATGATTTCACACGATCAAGTAAGGATCTTATACATAAATCAGCATACAAAGTATATAGGATGGTCATCGGCCAAATGGAAAAGTAAAAGTGAAAAGATGCAATGTAAATAGGATTACATTATTTCACAATATTAAAATTATGGACCTGTGGTTCAAACACTTGAAATATAAAGTCATATGTTATATATGAATAGTTATGTGAAAATAAAGTTTTTCACAAATGTGTAATGATGTTTCTGTTGAGCTATATTATTTGGTGGTCTATGGAATAATTTTTGCATACATTATTAATCTGGAAGTATATCAAAACAAATTATGGGTCAATTCATTATATATAACCTATGCATATGACTTACTAGATAATGAAGCTTACATGAGAATCTTTAAATGATCTAAAATGTCAGAAGCATGTTCAAGAAAAGCATTCAATATATAAAATGTTTCATGAATTAAAATAATTTGAGTTTGTATATATAATTGATTGAAAAATGTATTGAAGAATGAATAATTTGGTATTTTACTTCTTGTAGATTGAGATATTGAATGCTTTAATTATTTCAAAATAACAGATTCCTCTATGATGATTTTTTTTTTTTTTTTTTTTTTTTTGCAAGAATGTATTGAATTTAATGGTATAAAAGTACCATATATTTTATTAAAATTTACATCATGCTAATATTATATTTTTACTGGTAAAATTTAGTTCATCCAGGTATTATATATAGATACTATGAAGCTGAGATTTGATGTGATAGCTCTATAAACTATTCTATGAGATCATTTTGTTCATAATAAATTGAATATATGAATGAAAGATATGTTATTTTCAGAATAACTTTTCTCTTGTTTTGTTTTTTTTTTTTTTTTTTCACAATGCATAATGCAAGTAGGTATATTGATAGCTTAACATATCCAAAAGATATGTCAAGATATGTTTCAAAAATACATGTTGACAGGTTATTTGACGACAATCAAGCATAGTTCGGCTAAAAAAGAGATATACTCAAAAGTCATTGTAAATAATCCACTTGAGAAATCAATATACTCTATTGAGATAAAGGGCAAAGAGCGATTTTTCATCCGGGGGAGTAAAAGTGATATTATGAGGATAAGTAAATATAATATTATCAAGGGAGTAAAGATCATGCTATACTCTTTTTCCCTTAACTAAGGTTTTTTCCCATAAAGTTTTCTTTGTAAGGTTTTTAACGAGGTAGTTTCAATATGTATTGTTTATTCTTTTTCCTTCACTCTATTTTTTCCTATTGGGTTTTTCCTAGTAGGTTTTAATGAGGTACAATATTTTTTTATGAACTCTAAGAGAAGCATTATAAATCTTTCAATACTAAGTGTGAATGTCCATAGTCTTTTAAGAGTGTCTTTTGGAGTTCTCCTATCAAAATTATATACGCCACAAATGAATGGCTTTTTGGGAGTTTCTTATTATTAATACACATCACGTCCCAATGTAATATCTTTCACAATTATGTTGATTTATTCTTTGTGTAACTCTTAACGTGTAATTTAAGGACTTGTGGCTTATAAATATTGTACATGCACTAAGTGATTGTAAGCCTTAAAATGAAGGGGAAAGGAGCAAAAATATACATGTGCTTTACCTTTGGGAGCGCCCAGCACTATGCTTTTTTCGGGAGCAAAAACACATATGTGGTTACATTTTAGAAGCAAAAATCACACCACCGTTAAAATCTAACTTAACAATATGCATTTACAACGAAAAATATCATATTTACAATAGAAAATGCCATATTTACAACAACATTTAAACACCTGAATTTTGAACATAGAAATGTCATTTACAACAAAAAAGGCTATATTTACAACAGGAAGTGCTGTATTTACAACAAAATTTAAAATCTGGCCATATTTACAACAGAAAATGCCATATTTACAACAACATTTAAATACCTGGATTTTGAACATAGAAAGGTCATTTACAATATAAAAAAAAGACTAGATTTATAATAGGAAGTCTTTGTATTTACAATAAAATTTAAAATCTGGTCATTTACAACGAGAAAAAGCCATATTAACAATGGGCTAGATTTACAACGAAAGTCTTTGTATTTACAACAAAATTTTAACGGTGGTGTGACTTTTGCTCATAAAATGTAACCACATGTGTATTTTTTATCCCAAAAAAAGCATATAGTCTTTAGGGCGCTTCCCGAGATAAAGTACATGTGTATTAAAATGAATGAGAGTTATCCCCATTCCTTCCCTTATTTTGTCTATCTCTCTCACCTTCAATTACTCGTTTGTTTTTTATTTTCATTATAGGATTAAAATATTACTGGCGAGATTCCATCTAAACTAATGTATTCTCACTTTACACCACCTGGTGTGCCTTATTTGATAATATATTCAAAATTTTGTTTTAGAGAATTATGTCATATATTATAACAAATGTATTTTATCGCACAAAAGTTTAACAACTAAAAAATAATCTTTCATTGTTTAGAAATTGCAATAAAGCCAAAGTTGATGTATGTTAAAATAGCTAAAGTGTAACAAAGAGCAAAAAGTGACGCTGGCGAAATTTTAATACTCCCTCCCGGTCCTAATTATAGGAACTATTTACAATTTGAAGGGATTAAAGAGAAAAGTTAAATTAGTTAATTATAATTATTTTCCAAAAATACCCCTGCAATCAAAGTGAGACTCTTGCGCATAAGAAACTGCGGACATCAATATATAAACTGGTCCACCAGGAATATTGCTGTAAAGAAGTAAAGTGCCGCTTATTTCACAAAATCATGAAATAATGTCTTTGATATGTTACTCCTTCCTAAATATAAAATAAAATAAATTTTTTGAAGATATTAAAAAAATTAATTATATTATATTAAATTATTTTATTTAAAAATAAAGTAGTATCTCTCACTTGATAAAATATAAGCGTGTTGTTAAATTAATTATTGTGAAAAAAGTATTAGTATGAGTGATATGGGAAAAATATGGCAAAAATTGCTCAAGACATTAATGAGTTGCAAACATTATTTACTTTATAGAATATATATGTGTATTATTAAATTATTATTGAGAAAGTAGAAATAGGGGTCCTAAAGGAATTGACAAAAGTTAAAACTTGCTCTTATAATTAGGACCAAAACCAACCTCAAAATGTGTTTCTATAATTAGGACCAGAGGGAGTAACTCTTTATATCCATTTTCCCAACTTAATTTGACTTGAAGTCCTATAGAATATCTCAGAATTTCATATCTCCTCATCTCTCAATATCTTTTCATCTTAACCGTCTAAAAATTGATCTAAGCGTACAGATAGAGACACGTCATCTACTTTTAAAATTTTCATCTTTACCGCCTATGGTTTTTTAAAATAGATGATATATCTCTCTCTAGACGCTTAAATCAATTTTTAGACGGCTAAGATGAAAAAGATACTAAAAAAATGAGGAGAGAGATGAGATTTTGAGAAAATCCAAATCCGTGTATGTATCACTTAATTGCTAACCAAGTCACCGAGTACTGGATCCGCCTCTTTGTCAAGTATCTTTGCAAAAATGATTTCATTAAACTACATTAAATATACTGATAGCAATTTGGAATAAGCAAACTACCAAAAATAAAAAAATATTAAATGATTCTAACCAATTAATCCTTTATTATTTGCCATGTAACCTGCAATGTGTTTTATAAGAATAAAGTTCAATGTTCCTATTGAATTGAGAAATTTGAATTTTGGAAATATGTTTTGACGTGGAATTTGAGCTGTCAAGAATGTTGAGTCACTTTATATTGGTCGTATTTCAAAATTAATATTCATATTTAACTATGATTTCTAGCCTTAATCTATAAATGTTGAAAAATTCAGAGCCTTTAATAAACCAAATTTCACGAATGTACTATCCTTTTTTTTTTTTTTTTTGGCCAGCTCTGGAATGTGCTATCTTGAAGCTTAGGGCATGCACAAATTTGAAATTGAAAGAAAGAATTGGGAATGCAATTTTTTTTTTCTTTTTTATAAATATGAAAACGACATTGTTTATGTTTAAGAGGAACAAAAAATGTATATTAAATTATATGACAAATAAGATCTTATATTAAAAATGGGAGAAATATGCAACCTAATTAAATTACAAATGCTTAAGAGGTTGCACATTGTTTATATATGCTCAAGAGGAGCCAAAAATATATATTAAATTACATTACAAATGGACAAATGAAATCTTATATTAAAAACTGAAGAATATACAACCTAATTGAGCAATGCAATCTATTGTTTAGCTAGGTTACCAGGTCATTGAGTTACTGGTTTGACTAATGAGACTCATTGGATTTTTTTTTTTTTTCAAATCCGGTATCTAGAGTTTCATCCTAACTAATTTAGATCCGACCCACGTCACACATCTGATTATAGTGGGTGGTCTCTCAACAGGGCTTTTCTGTATTCATAAGGCTCGAACTCGAGACCTTACTTAAGCGACACAAGCCGTTTACCACTTGTATCAATCCTGTTGGTGACTCATTGGATTTTAATGCTATACTTAGACTCTATATAAAGCATGTGCCTATAAAAGTGATGGAGGCTTGATTTTTTTTTTTTCCAAAAAAAAAATCAAGGGTTTGAAGTTTATACTTTATTGATGAAACAAATCATATTAGAAGGGCTATTTGATTGAATTTTATACTACTCTCACTGCTGCTAAATATATTACACAATTGAATTTTTTTGAAAAAATTGAGGAAACTAAATAAATTACTGAATCATATCATATGTTGTGTATTATTGGATTATATCTCAATTTATAAGTTAGACAAAATAGTTTGGAGAAAAAATAATAAATATAAATATTTTAAATTAATTAAATTAGTTTTTTAATATTTATAAAAATATTAATGTTATCTTATATTTAGGACGGAGGAGAGGAGTACTCAATATCATACATCTCATACTTGTAATTTTTTAGTTTTTGAAAGGGGGTATTTATCACTTGGGCTCATTGTGTTGCAAAAGCGATGGGCCAGCGCAGCCCAAGACGAACAACTTGAACTAGTTTTCGCTTTCTCCCCTGTTATGCTTCCGGTCTTCAGGTTCGTATTCGTGAAATATAAACGTAGTAAACATGGAGAAGCAGAAGAAGAGCAATGGCGGGGAAGAAGCGAAGAGGTCGACTCGCCAGAAGGTTTTTGGCACGAACTCTCTTCCTTTTAGTGGAGATGTCTACTCTGGCTTGGTTGGAGGCATAGTCGAAAAGGGTATCGTAGAGAAGCCACCGAGCAAGCCCACTTCCATTTCTTTCCCTAAACCCACGGTTCTTCCTTTTCCTGTTGCCCGCCATCGCTCCGAGGGTCCTGTAAGTGCTTCTCGTTTTCTTCTTAAAGTCTTATTGCTTCCATTTTGATGTTGATTATTGGGTTTTAACTGTTAGGCTATAGAAAATGGCCTCACTTTGGAACTGAAAGTCAGAGTCTTGGGTAAAGTATGACATGAACTAGCATTTGGATAAGCTCAAATGCGAATGGCTTACTATTTTTTTCTCATTTTGATGGTAATTTTGGGCTTTAAACATTTAGTCAACGGAATGGTGCAATTCTGATGATGTTAAAGTAAAAACCAACGTCAACTTTGGAACCGAGAGTTTGAGTCTTCGCTTCGAGAGTGTTGAAACTTGAACTTTCTTATGCTTTTAATAACTTGAGCTAAGGAGGTAATATGGGAAAGGATGGAATCAATATTTGGAAAATGTTAAACGAGAGACATAAAATTCCATCTAGTTAACCCTTCGATTGCTACTTCACGGCCTTATTCCTTCTTCAATGGACGTTTGGTTTTAAACAGCCAGTCACTTGGTTCTTCTATTTATTTCCAGTTATTTCTCTTCCAAGCCCTCCTCCAGTTGTCTGTGGTTTACACATTAGTTGGATGTTATTGAGCCTCAAAATGTCTTTGTTACAGGATCTTTATATTTCAGCTTTCAGTACCTTCAATTTTAGGGTTTGGAGGGTAGGTTCTAGATGAAATTCAATAGAGAAACTACTAGCATTTTGATCTTATGATTTTTGGCTTATGAAATCAATCCTAAGCAATATACACCATTCAGAAAAAGTATGGAGGAAGGAGACGAGATGGCCAAAGTATTTGATAAGAGTGGTGTAGAAAAGATGAGGGAAAGTGAGAAGAGAGAGAGAAAATAATAGAGGCAAAGGAAGAGAGTGTCGAAATTCACACTGCGTTTCTCATAACACAAACATAGCATTCAGAAATGGGAGAGTCACCACATTTATATAGGCACTAACTCCCAACCTTCAAAAATCCTTATTGACTAATGGCTAATTCTCTTCAACTAACATACCCTCAACTAACCAAAACTAACCTAACTAACGCTGTTGTGGCTGATAGACTTAATAACACCACATGTTAACAATTACATATCAGTATTACACTACCCTGTGTTCATTGAAAATAACCCTTTTTTAATTTATGGATTCTTTGATAGCTAGGTATACTCATATAAGAAGCCCCTATAATTGCAAAACCTTCAAGAAAGGGCCACAAGGCGAGACTAATACACATGACTAAGGGTTCATTTAGGAGTTCATGGGCCATAACAATCCGTCCCATAAACAAAACAAAGCCAAAGCGATGAAATTCTTTAATCTCTACATTTGTGCACCATTGGAGCCATGTCACTAATGACTTTCTGTCTGTCTGTCTCTCCGTATTATTTATTTATTCATTTTTCTTGCATGAATTGCATGAATCTCTGCTTACATCAATTCATTTTAGTTGATTTTGAGTAATTTTATAATAGGTTAGCCTTATAGATTGATGGTCAAAATTTGAATTTACAGCATTGGCGACCTGCAAATAGTAAAATGGATGATGATAACAATGATGATAATGAAGATGATGAAGAAGATAAAGATTTCATGGAGTTTGACCCAGTTAAAGCCCATGCTAACCCAGTGCAAAGGAAGAACAAAAAAGGGTTAGATTTTAGCAGGTGGAAAGAGTTCATTCAGCAAGATAGTTCTCCATTAGGGAAGAAATCAGAGGAACGTATGTTACACTCTAGGCAACCTAAGGAAAAGAAAATGGATAATGAACAAGATAAGACTGCAGACAAGGGAACTTCATCTTCTTCTGATACAGGCTTCACTACATTTATGGAAGCTAAACCACTGTCATATAGCTCAGACAGTGGGATTAGCAATTCAGTCTCGCCCATGGAATTAAACAACTCAACCAAGCTAGATCTTCAGGAAACTACGAAAGATGACAGAATTTGTGGTGTTGAGGAAGCATCAAAATATGAGGCTGGAAGCAACCAAGTTAACTCTAAAAGAATGCCTGATGACAGTTTTGGATCACTGGATGTGCTAAGTAGACCACAGCAAAATAGTTTGACTTCAAGAATGGATTCTTGTTCTACTTCCAACAAATTTGCAAATGAACCAGTTTCCATGCCTCTTGAGAGTCAAATTGATGCTGAGAATCAAGCTCGAATTAAGCAAATGTCAGCTGAGGAGATTGCAGAAGCCCAGGATGAGATTATGGAGAAGATGAGTCCTGCTTTACTCAAACTACTACAAAAGAGGGGAGAAGAAAAACTGAGGAAAAAGAATAATTCAATCTTAGAAGTGGGTAATGGTCATGAATCTGTATATCAGCATGCTGAGAATGTCAATGATGCAAAGTTTTCTCTGCATGCTGAGAATGATGTCTCCAATGCCTTGGTCACACCACCCTTAGAAAAGAAAGAAAATAAGCTAGATGCTGAGAATAATACGACAAAAACATCAACTAATGGAAGTAGCAGCTCATGGAATGCTTGGAGTGACAGAGTTGAGGCTGTCAGGGAATTACGATTTTCCTTGGCTGGGGACGTTGTTGAAAATAGCACTGATTTGGTGTCTGTAAATGGTATGCCTTATCTTTTATTACTAATGTTTTAGCAGTCCGTGTTATTGCTCCCATCACCTCATGCTTTGCTATTAAATCTTCCACAATATTGCTTCCGTATTTTCTATTTACTGCATCATTACTTGTCTTAAGGTTAAATTTGTTAGTGTTCTAATGAAACATGCAAATTGGATTTTCTTTTCAAGTCTCATCACTCTTGCATAAACTATGACCATTTTATTGGTTGACTTCTTCTAAATGTAGGGAATTTTTAAAATTTGATAGGTATGGAACTATGTTAGCATGTTGCTGTTAAATTAGTGTTTAGATCATTCTGTTTGCAAAGTCGAGCATGTCTCAAAACAGTGATAAAGTTTTGGCTTGGCTAGTGCCGGCCCTTTAATTTTCCTTGTGGTGGCCTTGAAATTAGAATATTAGTTTCATTTATTCTGCTTAATTTACTAATGTTCATCTGTTTTGGTTGCCTGGTTGTTTAATATCTGGCATTTCAAGTGATATCATTGCTCTCTAGAAAGAGTTCTCATTGATATCCTAGTTATTCTGGAAGATAGGTGTTGGAATAAAATGCAAGTTTCCTTTGTATCAAGCATTTTCCAATTACAAGTTATTTGTGTGAATTCTGTTGGCTGTGCTGCAGATAATTTGACTGAACGTGATTACTTGCGAAGTGAGGGTGATCCTGATGCAGCTGGTTACACAATCAAAGAAGCGGTGGCACTCACTAGAAGTGTGGTATGCTATATGTTGCGCAACTAATGTATTTGTCATTTGGATGCGTTTTTACTTTTCATTCCTGGCACGGTTTGGAAGAACTTGCTTGACATGTGGATAATTCAAGCATATCTCCTAAGAGCTTAAGTACTTGGGATGAAGTGGTCCTTGGCATAATATCAAGTCTTCCTTAGTAGGCTGTCAAGCTTGATCTTTGTCCCTTTCTGTTCTTTCCCTTTTACAGAAGAGTGGTGGTGGGTCTAAGATTTTTCTGCACACTTTTGCATAAAGGAGAATGTTAGAGATGTTTACTGACACTATTTTCAAGCCTTCTCTTAACCAAATAAGCTTTTGGAATGAATTAATTCTTTACATCTCATAATATTTCCCCTCATTTTTTGTATATTGATATCTGCTGCATTTTGTTGTTTAGGTTCCTGGGCAAAGGGTCCTTGCATTGCGTCTTCTATCGTCTGTGCTTGAGAAGGTCTTAGACAACATTTGCAAACATAAAGTTGAGCATTTGGTGAAAAGTGAAGATAGAGTGAACAAATCTGTTGACTGGGAGGCTATTTGGGCCTTTTCACTTGGTCCTGAACCTGAGCTCGTGTTGGCACTTAGGTGAATAAATTGGCTTAAGTTGTTTGTTTCATCCATCAACTATCTGCAATGACTGAGTTTATATGCATTTCTTCAGCAAATGTAATTTGTTTTCTGTTCAGCTTATCTTTTTTCTTTAGTCCTAATTGACAGGTTGATATATAAATGAAATGCCAACCAAACTATATGTATGTTACTGGCCATGAATATGTAATTCAGAAATGAAAATACATTTTTATAACAGTACGTGTCCACATTATTTTAAGATGCTCTTGAACACTCCTCCGGTCCTTAATATAAGACATATTTGAAGAGTTCATCTTGGTCCTAAATATAAGACATAGTTTTCAGATTTGGCAATCTTTTCCTAATTTATTCCTGTTGATGCCCTCTCAACAAAAAATTAAAGAGAAGAGGGAATGATGATTTAAAGAAGATAACTAGGGTGTTCTAGAAAATACATGTCATATTAACTCAACCAACTTCCTTAATGTAATCAAATTAGGTAAATATGTCTTATATTAAAGACCAGAGGGAGTGTATAATAATTTTGTCCTCTAATGCTGACATCTCTAATATTAAATATGCATGGGATGCATGCTTGTGGTCTTTACGTAATATTGCTGCCTTTGTCCCCCATTCATCTGAAGAGTGAGAATTTAGAACAGGCTGCTTACTTAACTATCGTACTTTTTGTTCCCTTTTATAACAAGGAGGCATGTTGATTCACTAACTTGGACCTTTTTTATGCTTGCTTGATCTTAGATCTTTAGGAGCCGGAAAGTTTTCAATTCCATTGTTTTTGCTTTTAATTACTGTTTGTTGAAATTAGGTTCATCCCAAACACTTAACTCTTTATTTTCATTTTTTGATCCCGGTTTTGCAAATAGGCTGAAGTATAATGTTTATCAGTGAACTGATTTTAGCATCTAATGATTAATAACCACTTGATATGATCTTCAATTTATTCCAATTTTATTAACATACAACTTTTTCTTTCTCTGCCTGGACATCTAGTGACGTTGATGTTTTATTTGATTTCTTGTAGAATGTGTCTTGATGACAACCACAGTTCTGTAGTTCTAGCCTGTGTGAAGGCCATTGAGCGTGTGCTGAGTTGTGATGTGAATGAGAATTTCTTTGATATCTCAGAGGTAATGGTGTTCTCTAATCATATTTTTCGCCTTCATGTTATAAACTTATAATTCTGTGTTCTATTTACATTAGTTCGTAATTCTTTTACCTACAGAAGAAGGCAAGTTATGACAAGGATATCTGCACTGCTCCTGTGTTTAGAACTAAACCAGACATCAATGTTGGTTTTCTTCCTGGTGGATTTTGGAAGTACAGTGCAAAGCCTTCTAATATTCTTCCTTTCCCTGAGGATTCTATTGAAGATGAGACTGAAGGGAAACACACAATTCAGGATGATGTAACAGTTGCTGGACAGGATTTCACTGCTGGTCTGGTTCGGATGGGAATCCTTCCTAAACTTCGTTACCTTTTGGAGGTAAGTAGAAATAATAATAACTAGTGACATTTCTGTTGTGTCAAGCTTTTTTAGGGCCATTTGACTTGTCTTTTGAAGGTTTCTTGATATTTTTCTACCAATAATTACATTTTCATTGCTATTTAAGTGTCACTGCATTCATTTAATATATAGAAAAAGAGTGATTATTTTAGTTTGAACTTGGTCGTCCTTTACCGTTTCTTTTTTGCAGTTACAGATATTTCTGGAATGAATAATTTTGTTGAAGCATTTTTATATTGCAGAGTTATTTAAAATGCCAAAAATTGTTAAGAAAGTTTTCTTTTCCTATTTTCTTCGAACTGTCATGTCAAATATTATTTGCCAATGTTGCAGACAGACCTTACAACAGCTACAGAAGAATGTATTATGTCTATACTGGTTGCCATAGCCAGGCATTCACCCTCATGTGCAAATGCAGTCTTAAATTGCCAAAGGCTAATTCAGACAGTTGTGCAGAGATTTACTGTTGACAACACAGAAATTCGACCTTCTATGATAAAATCTGTGGGCCTCTTCAAGGTGAGGGATATTGCTTAATAACTTAAGATTGAGAATGCATATTAATTTCCATTATTTATGATTTGGTGTTGTCGCTAAAGAATTATTACTAATGTTCCTTGTTATTTAAAAAGGTCCTAGCCCGGTTGGAACGGAAAAATTGTTTGGAGTTTATAAAGAACGGGTATTTTCAGACCATGACGTGGCATTTGTACCAACATGCTTCCTCCATTGAACACTGGGTGAAGTCAGGGAAGGAAAAATGTAAACTTGGGTCGGCACTGATTGTTGAACAATTGCGTTTGTGGAAGGTTTGCATTCTGTATGGATATTGTGTATCCTATTTCTCAGACCTGTTCCCAGCCTTGAGTTTTTGGCTGAATCCTCCTCCATTTGAAAAACTTATTGAGAAAAATGTTTTGTATGAATTTGCTTCGATCTCAAGGGAGGCTTACCTTGTTCTGGAATCTTTGACGAGGAGACTCCCTAAGTTATTTTCTCAGCAGAGTCAAAAACTTCCAGGATTCATTGATGCTGAAACAGAGGTCTGGTCTTGGAATTATGCCGGTCCAGTGGTTGACTTAGCCATAAAGTGGATAGCGACCAGAAGTGATCCACAAGTTTCTAATTTGTTTGAGGGACAAAAAAAATTGAGAGCAGGCTTTGCTTCCCAAGACCTGTCTGTGACTCTTTTGCTTTGGGTTTATGGAGCTTGCATTCATATGCTCTTTAGAGTCCTTGAAAGGTTGACACCAGAGGATGCTATTAACCCATATGAAAATGGTGGGCCTGTACCATGGCTTCCAGAGTTTGTCCCTAAGATTGGGCTTCAGTTGATTAAATCCTGGCTTTTGGGCTTTTCAGTTTCCTTTGGGACAAATGGTGGAGATCCTGTTGGACATGAATCTTTTATTGAAGAGTTAATATTTTTGAGAGAGAATGGTGATCATGAAATGGCTTTGGCTTCTGTCTGCTGCCTGAATGGAATGTTCAAGATGATCAATACAATTGATCATTTAATCAAGTCTGCCAAGAATGGGATTTGTGGTCTCCCTCCCCAGAACAACACCTTCTCAAAAGAAGGAAAAATGCTTGAGGATGGCATTTTAAATGCATCTTGTGTTAATTTAAAGTTGATGCTTAATGTTTTCACAAATTTAGTTGCTTCCGGGTGGCAGTGCATGCTCTCTATTGAAACATTTGGTAGAGGAGGACCAGCTCCAGGAGTGGGAATTGGCTGGGGTGCGCCTGGTGGAGGATTTTGGTCAAAAAGTGTTTTATTGGCACAAACAGACGCAATATTTCTCACTCATTTGTTAGAAACTCTTAAAACTCTATCTATTAATGCACCTGTAGCTGAAGAAACAGCATCCATGATGCAGAGGATTAATTCTGCCTTGGGTATTTGTTTAATTGCGGGACCAGGGGATGGGATTTTTATGGAAAAGGCAGTGGATCTATTGTTTGATGTTTCTGTTATCAAACATCTCAATGTCTGCATTCAGGATTTCCTTCTTGAGAATAGAGGTGAAACATTTAAGTGGCAATATGAAGAAGAGGACTACCTGCAGTTCAGTAGACTGTTATCATCTCATTTCAGGAAGAGATGGTTGTCTGTAAAGCTGAAGTCCAGTGCTGTAGAAGACACTACTGTCTCTGGAGCCAAAACCTCTCAAAAGGGTAATGCTCATTTGGACACCATTTATGAGGATGTCGACATGTCAAATGTGAAAACTCCGTCCTACACTTCTTTAGCAGTAGAATGGGCTCGCCAGAGACTGCCACTTCCAGTCCACTTTTATCTTAGTCCAATCTCAACAATAGTTCACAGCAAGCGATCTGGTCCTCAAAAAGTTTCTAGTTCACATAATACACACGATCAAACTAATTTGCTTGAAGTTGCAAGATCTGGGCTTTTCTTTGTTTTAGGTGTTGAAGCTATGTCCAATTTTCACCACACTGACTTTCCTTCTCCTATCCAGAATGTATCATTGACCTGGAAGTTACATTCCTTATCTGTTAATTTCCTTGTTGGAATGGAACTGCTTGAACAGGAGCAGGGCAAAGAAACCTTTGAAGCTTTGCAGGATCTTTATGGTGTGCTTCTAGATAAAGAAAAGTCTATCAGAAGGAAAGAAGTTATTCAAAATAATAATTGCCATACTGAGTTTCTTAGATTCCAATCTGAGATTTTTGAAAGTTATTCAACAATCATTGAAGACCTTGTAGAGCAATTTTCTGCTATATCCTATGGTGATCTGATTTTTGGTCGGCAAGTTGCTCTTTATTTACACCGTTGTGTTGAGTCTTCTCTTCGAATTGCTGCATGGAATGCACTATCTAATGCTCATGTTCTTGAGCTTCTGCCACCTTTAGAGAAATGCATTGCTGGGACAGATGGATACCTCAATCCTGTTGAGGTAAAAATAACTTGTTAATTTCATCTGTTTTGAAATGTAATGTTTTCTGTAAAAAAAAAAAAAAAAAGATATTGTTTTTGCTTTTTAAATATCTTATTTTGAAGGTTAATGATAAAAATCACTAAAATTTATGTCTGTAATTGTGAGGAAATACTAGAAGAATGTTTGTGCACATGTGTTTAACATGTCCATGTTAATGGACTGAATTCATTAGTTTTTTGTTCTTGAAACACAACCAAAAGCTTAAAATATTCATGCAAAAGTACAATGAAATAGCATCACTTTTATTTGTTGAAACTGTAATGATTAACTTCTAGAAGCACCGTTGTAAAACCACAGCAATGCCAGTGAGTGTAGAAATAAAATGGATCCTTTTCATTTAAATTCATAGTCTCCATTCTTGAATTTTTTTGGGTATAATCCATTCTTATTTTTTGGATATGAAGAACTCAATGTACACTTATATGCCAACTTTGTACAACAGACATATAAACAACTGACATTTATATGATGCCTTCTTATTTCATGTTTGATTAAATCTTGATTGTGATAGTTGAGATAACTTTTTCAGAGAACAATTTGGAAACTACTTTTGATGACCTAATCAAGTTAATTACCCTTTGCAAAGAATGTGCATCATTTGCATTTTAGCATGCTTTCTCATCCCTATACATAAATGAAGGAGGGAGGAATGAAAGGGAGAGGGAGATCAAGTTAAAACTATGTGTAACTTTGATAGTATCACAACAGTTGGAATTCAATGAGTAGGTGCATTTTTCTCTTGGTATTAGTTCCTACGAACTTATCTAATTGGGCACGCATGTTGGCTTGAAACATTAACTCAATATATAATTATTTCAATCTAATTTCATGATGTACTCACCCTATGCAGGATAATGAAGCGGTCTTGGAGGCTTATGTCAAGTCATGGGTTTCTGGTGCTCTTGACAGGGCTGCAATTCGTGGATCAGTTGCATATTCTTTGGTTGTCCATCATCTTTCCTCTTTTCTGTTTCATGTCTGCCCGGCAGATAAGCTGTTCCTACGGAACAAGCTTGTTAGGTCGCTCCTACGAGATTATGCTGAGAAGCAGCAACATGAGGTAAGCAAACGTTGAAATTGTTCAACCTCATAGTCGGTCAGGCAATTCTATAGTGAGAATTTGTGCTGCCCATATATAATCAGAGTATTTCTAGGTTGTCTGGTCTGGAAATAGATCATAGGAATAATATCAACAGAAGGCATGTCTCTATTTTTTGTTATGTGGTTGTTTGAAAGGTAAAGAGCATTAATGTATAAGTAGCGATGTGAAAACAGAGCTGGACCTGTGGATCAACTTGTTTTGGCTCTGAGGCTGAAACAGCCTGGTAAAGAAAAGGGCTAACCCTAAAATTGAACTTTTTTTTTTTTTTTTATGCTTGATATTATTCTATTAAGTATATATATAATTCTGTTTATACCATTTTTTTGTGTGAAAAAACCTATCATTGTACAACTCCTAAGCATTTAGGAAAATGAGGTTAAAAGTATATGCCGGACTATAATGGGGCTAACC
Source organism: Acacia acuminata (assembly GCA_019022655.1). Classification (NCBI taxonomy): domain Eukaryota; kingdom Viridiplantae; phylum Streptophyta; class Magnoliopsida; order Fabales; family Fabaceae; genus Acacia; species Acacia acuminata. The sequence goes on along the minus strand of JAFJYI010000028.1, from coordinate 1,263,724 downwards.
TGTTGACTCATTGAGCGCCATAAGAAGCTTATGGTCTTGCCTCTTTAAGGGTTATTAGATCTGGGTTCATGTCCTGAGTCCATTTAATTGAAGACCAATGGTACTGACAGAGTTATCTCACTCTAGGTAAATCCTGTGGGTGTTGATCCTCTGAAGTTTGTAAAGTATCTCCAAATAAAAAGAGATAAAGAGAAAAGAGGAATGAGTTGGAAAGAGAGAGAATGAACTTGTGCTAAATATCTCACACTATTTGCCCCTCTCTGGCTTCAAAGGATCAAATTCCTAATTGTAATTGAGTTATCTCTGTGATAATTGAAAATGTGGACTACAAATTCAAGAGAACACTCAATGAAGTTATAGACCGAGATCTTTTGGTTAATAACCTATCTAAATATCTGGTATTTGATAGAGTACAATGGTTTTGTGCGAGCTTTGTAGCTGACTCCACCTAGTGGGATAAGGCTATATTATTTTTGTTGTTTCCTTTTTGGCTCCTTAATTATATTTTGATGGTAACAACAATGTTGCCATTACTGATTCAACTTGTGTTACAGAGATTGATGCTGAATCTCATCCGTCATAACAAGAAGTCATTAACACCTGAAATGGATGAGCAGAAGGGTGGTATGTTGCAGGAGAAGAGTTGGTTGGAATCGAGGCTTAAAGTTTTGGCGGAGGCTTGTGAGGGATACTCCTCTCTTTTGACACAAGTAAACAAGTTGAAGGCAATCATCTTAGGGAATAGTTAGATATTGTGACCTGTGGCTCACTAATATATTCAATTGTACATAAATGATATTCTGATCAAATAATTTTGATGGCTATTTGATATAAAAGCTTGTCTTTAAAAGGGTGGCAGTTTAGCCTTGTTGGCTAAATAATAATTTTTTGTTTGGTATAATAGGAGAATGTATGTATAGGATGATTTCCCTTGTGTGTAAATCCCCTGCATCTAGTTCAAATGGTTTGGAGGGGAACTCTACCTTCTCTAATTTATATGACGTGCAATTTCTTTTCTGTCTGTACATTCCAATTTGCACTTGAACTCTCTTTTTGTAACTGTGGCTTCTACTCAACAAAGCCTAATGTGATGTATTTAATTATATTATTTCCCTTTCAAATTGAACTAAAGATTTTAGGTTGTTGATACACGTCTTATGAAGTGGTTCATGCATGTTTCTTGGTGCTACAAGATGCTATAAGAATGAAAAATTATCTCCACATTTTTAATTCATCTTGATTGATCATTGGTATGGTCATATAATTGAAATCTTTTGATTAATAATTTATCTAAAAATTTAGTTTGTAATAGAACACAATGGCATTGTATAATTTATATAGCACACTCTACGATAAGGTTAAGGTTTTTTGTTATTGTAGTTGTTCTTGTGGTGGATCCAAATTGTTGAAGTTTTGTGCTTATTGTGTGAAGTTGTACACACTAATTGGTTAAGAAAATTTCGAATCTTAATTTAATAAAAACAAAGAGGATTGATTAAGAGAAGTTTATGCAGTGCTGGTTATTCGTTATGGTTAAAAGCAAAAATGAAACATCTCAATTTTTTAATAATTATAAGGGGAAAAAAAACTATTTCTCTTAAATCATGTAAAGTAGTTAGAAATGTTACATATTTAAGATAGAAGAAACTATTTCATCATTTATTGCTATTAAGAATTGACAAGATTATAAAAAATTTAACCGATATTAATGTCATGTATTTAGGAGTAAGTATATTTTTTAAAATTTGGCCTACCAAAGAGAGCACTATGATTGAAATATGATTAGTCAACCTTCCTATAATTTAATTAAATTATTTTAAGATTTTTTTTTAAGAAAAAAAAACTTTTAATGTGGAGTGAAATAGAAGAGGCACAAACTTGGAATCAAGTATATCAATTTAAAGTATAAGAAATTATTAAAAAACCAAATATATTATTTATAAAGGCTAAAATATACTTTTTGTTCTTTAAGTTTTAAATGATATATGTTTTTGGTTCTATATTTCTAACATCATTAATGTTATTAACAGGAAATGTTGATACAACAAATTCAAATGATAGTTGTGCAGCTGACAAAACATATTTAAGTTTAAATTTTTTAGTAAAATATATTTAGATTATTAAACTAAAATAACCTGACAAATTGCTACAAATAAAATGGGGGTTTTGATATTTAGATTTTTAAACTAATATATTTAGATTATTAAACTAAAATCTCTTCATACAATCAAAGTTTTGATATTGAGTTCTTTAGTAGATTTTTAGATATTTTCAAATGATTTTTAGATATTTTCAAATTTACATATTTAAATTTACGATTACAATCATCACTTAAGTTTACATGGTTATCATTTGATTTTATTGCGTTAATATTTTCCATTAACAACAATAACGATGTTAGAATCATATGACCAAAAGTATACTTGCCACACCATCTTATCCTAAATTAAGAAGCTAGGGAGGTGCTTTGAGTGGTTTGTTTTGATCATAAGTGTGAGACTTCAATCCATTTTATTTTTAAAATTTATACTCTCCTAGTTCTTAATGGAGTGCTTAATTGAGGAGTTGATTTCGATCCTAGATATATTATCTAGTTCACATATTTATCAATTTTTCTCAAATTAATAACCTATTAATATTCCTTCAACAATAATCAAGGAAGAGGAAAAAAACCAACATCCTTAGTATACTCAAATTAATTAATTAGGTTTTACATTAAAGAGATGAGTATTTCCCAAGTTAGTCCTATTAATTGCAATTATGAAAAGGATTTTCATATTGTTTAATGGGTATTAAGAAAATCAATACGTATTTGTTATAAATAAGTAATTTTCTTAATATTTATAAATTATCAACAGGGGTGGGTACAACAGATCCTCATAACATGGTGTCTACAATGTTCGAATATATATATTATATATGTCTACTAGGAGAGGTGCCAATTTTGTATCTGATAGTATCTCGAATAATATTGCCTCTAATAATAGAAAGATATATCTGCATGTAAAAAGAAAATCTCGATATGTAGGTTGGTTATATAGCTCTTACATCTAACAATGGACGTGCAGGGCAGAGGAGAATAGTGGTGATGAAAGTCTTGAAGTGTGTAGTAAAAGAAGAGTGATATATGTATCTGGTTGTGTGATTTCCAAAAATGGATAAGAAGGGGTAGTGAAAAGGAAGGAAATGAGTGTGTCCAAATAAGTTAAAGAACGGAACTACATGTACATGTCACTGAATGGTATGGTTGAGGCTTCTCCAGGGAATCTCTTTGCATCTCCCTTTCTACTCGCTATTCTTTTATTCATTCATCTTTCTGCATAAAGCTGCTTAACCACCAACCACCTTCCTTCAATAATATTTCTTTCTTCCTTTCTTTCTTTCAAACCCTATTTTAATATATATGTGTGTGTATGTGTGTATATAACACTACTCAGCTATATATCAGTCTGACTCTAAACACAGCAGTACTCGATCCAGCTATATCCTCAATTGTAGCAAACTAAAGCAATCTCTTGGAAAAAGACTCAACAGTACCCCTCCTATACATATGTGTCCTTTTATTATTATTAACAAATGATAAGATATTCGAACTAGATGTATTTAAGGGTTAAGATGTAATTTTACTAACAAAGTTTTTCTCTATGAGCATTAAGCACAAATAAGTTTTGAAAGGAGCAAACATACCAAAGAACAATATAAAACTGTGCAGATTTACCAAGGCTAATTTAAAGTAAAACCTAACAAACATTATTTGATGAAATTTAACGGCTTTGGCGAATCTACACCATTTTAAGATACTTCTAGGAAAAAACTTTATAACCCTATATTTAAATCACAGCGAGGAGTTTTCTTCTAACTAGGACCTGACCAAACTCAATTGAATAAAACAGACAGGATTTATATTTTATAGCTTGAAAAAAAAAGTGGGAAATAATGGAAGGAGTAAATAAAGAGTATAGTACCGCGTGAATGATGGAATCATGGGAGAGTGAAGAAAAAGGGTGACGTTTATACGAGGAGAGAAAGGTGAGGGCAAGAAGAGAGGAAGTATACTGTTACTATAAATGCCAAACCTGTGAGAATCGTCCCATCATCACAACACGACACACAACACAACACAACACAACACAACACCCATATCTCCTGATCAGATCTCTCTCTCTCTCTGTATATATATATATGTATGTATGTATGCATGAGTCATGACTTTGCTTTTGCCTGTAAATTCAATTGTGCCATCTATATATTTAGTGTGTAGTGACAGTGACTTGTGAGACTCTCTCTTGTGTCTCTTTCATATTTCCTCTTCTGCTCCTGCACCCACAAAAGATGGCTTCTTTGTCAGCCCTCCTTCTCTTCACTATCTTTTCACCATTACCACTTTGATCTCCATTATTTTCTGATGATATCTCTCCTCTCTCAATTTCTCTTGACATTTTCCTTCTTCACTCGATCTTCTGACCTATCCACCTACCAACCTCTACTCTCATTACATTATTGTCTCTTCCACTTTCCTCTAGCTCTTTATTGCATATCTTACTTGGTCTCCTCGTGTTTTGATTCTAAGTGTAATTATTTAAACTAAGAATGGAGAAACTCATGAGACTGATCGTTTTATACGATTCAATTCGTTCATTTCATCATATAGTAGAAGCAACTCCTCGTGCTATTGCCAAAAAGTTCCTTCTTTGGCTTTCTATCTCACTCCCTCTACATGTTATGAGTCTCATATTAGGGAGAGTCTCACAAGTAAAGTATGGTTTATATAAGTTCAAGAGACTCCTTCTACCAATATGAACTAGACTTTGGGAGAAAACACATGATAACCTGCAAAAGAGTTGTCCACGGAGGATCTGACCATCAGGAGCTTAAGTGAAGTATTGTGGTCTGGTGCTGCAGGAGAAGTTGACAACTCTATTCCCCAAGCTAGTTTTTTGAGATGAACTTTCCCATTAAACAATTGTGCTACCAATTAACTTCCCACCACCACTATATTTTCTTATACCCCAAAATTTAGGCAAGTTGTTGGATTTTATTAAAGGCTAACCAGGATTAGGGCATGCCTTTATAATTAAAGTATCCTAAACTTGAATACATACATACATATATATAGAGAAAAAGAGGGGGGGGGGGTTGATTCTATGGTGACCTTTATTGGTTAAAGTAAAGGAATCTTATCCCCTTTGTTTTCCTCTTGGTTATATTCCTTAAGTTACTCAATAGTAGAGGGTAGGCTTCTGATTCCAATGAAAGTTTAACTTTCACATATTGTCATTCACTCTTTTTTATTTTTTGTAGCTGGCGCAATCACTCCTACACTAAATGACGGTTGGCAAAATGCATGGGAGAAAAAGTAACTTGGCCTTTATACATTTTTAATATTTGTGTAGAATTTATGCAGCTAACGAAGCTTCAAGTGGTTGGGGTTCAACTGTACACTTGTGGTTGTTTAAATAAGATCTTAAGTCAGAGTCTTGTGCGATTAAGGAGAGAAATTTTTTTATTGAGAGGGCTATACACTAAATAGGTCCCACTTGACTTGGTCTATAATTAGTCAAGGTGCATCATGGCTTGTGAAAATTGGTTGGTATTACAAAAAAAAAAAAAAAAAAAAAAAAAAAAAAAAAAGCTATAGCTAGCAACAAGAACTGATGATCTCATGTTGGTAAGATTAATTAATATAATTGGCTCACCCCCATAAAGGTGTTTATTCAAATTCTGTGATTTGGTAAGTGGGTAATTTATAAATACCTTTGTAAGTTTTTTTTTTTTTTAATTATGAGTTTTACTTTAATTCCATAATCCTTCGAGTCTTAATTTACCTAAATTTCTGTAGATTAAAATAGAAATTTGTTTTGTTTTGAAATTAAAAGAAAAATTGATCTATGTACCATTTCAATTGATTTTGAATGTGAAAAATACCTTCCTATTTTATGATTCTCTAGTGACTCTCTATCTCATTTTGGTTCTTATAAGCTTGTAAACTACATTAAAAAAAAAAAAAAAAAAAAAAAAAAAAAGGATGCTATATGCTTACTAGTTGATTCTTCCCTTCATTACATTATACTACTATTACACATAACATGATGTTCTGGAATGACGTCCCAATTGCATCATCATGTATTACACACACACACACATACATGTGTGTGTGTGTGTGTCCATGAGCCTAGCTAACATTCTTTATCGTTTCAAAGACAGAAGAAACTTTCAAACATTTAATAAAGAGTTCTTCGCGAAAGCAATCTGACAAATTGAAGAGGAGCTGTGATTGAAATATAATGATGAAAGGAAACTGAGTCTAAATAAACAATCTAAATCCTTAAGTACTGTCCTATCACCTTCCCACTTACTATACCTCTATCACGAAGTCATGCATATAGTGGGCGAATCTTTGAGGAAGAAGGAAATTTGTCTTTGACGAAAAAAGCTTTTGGATTTCAACAGCGATAATAGCTAACCTAGATCACGAACACAAGAGCCCGTACAAATGAAACACTGTTAATTTGCTTCGTAATACTTAAAAATTATGCATCAACAAGCGTGTTTAGAAACACACACACATGTTGTTACTGCTGCCAAAACCGTGTTTTCCAAGCACTCTTATGGATAGAGAAATCTGCATATTAATTTGGTGAAAGAGACAGAGAAATTTGATTTAATTACCTTTATTACTTTATCAAGTCTTGTTATAGTTCAAGTGATTTGTTGTACTCCGTCTCTTCCTTAATATAGGATATATTTATCTAATTAGTTAAAATAACATTTATTTTCTAAAATACTCTAATCATTTTCCTAATTTCTTCTTTCTCTTTGATTATGGCTGGGGGAGTAAGAGGTAAATTAGGAAAAAATTGACAAATATAAAAATTTTATCTTATATTTAGAATTAAGATCAACTTTCTAAATAGATCTTATATTAAAGACTAGAGGGGTATTTAGGGTATATGATCTCAGTTCTCAAGTGATGAGGGAGAGAGACAAGGAGGATAATTTAATATTGGGGCAATATAATGTCGTCTCGGGGTGCAAAGCTCTTTGTCTGCCACCTATAGTGGGGGTCCGTGGTAACCCTAGTGCTCTAGCTAAATTAGAGTCTTTCTCTAGCTGCGTCTTCTTTTTGAGTCTTGTTCACTTCACTTAATCAATTAAAGGCTCTCTCTCTTCCTTGAATATCAAACTGACTCTATATATATGTAACATAGGTATCCACAAGAGCCTTCAAGTCTTTGCTATCAGAAACCCTACAACTCTCTTTATCTCTCTCTCTCTCCCCCCGAGCTTCCTCATTTCATTCATTTTCCATTGAGAAGGATGGACCTGGAAGAGAAAGTGAGTTTGGACTTGGTTCAACCATCTGAACACTACTGCTATGTCCGTTGCAACTTCTGCAACACTGTGCTTGCGGTAATCATCATTATATAATATCACCCATCACTTCACTTGTGTGTGTTTGTGTAACTTTTATGTATAAAAAAGAAGCCAACCCCATTATTATGATCATCATCATCATCTTTTTTATCAATCTATTCCTCTCTGTCTCTGTGATGAGTCACTCAAGTGTCATTCACATAACACCATCACCTTTCACAACAAACTTGAACATTGAACACACACACACACACACACACATACACACACATATATATATGTACACCTAAAATTACATCCAACGTTGTTGTTATAACATCAATACATGTCAGTTGTTGCTGGTGGTGAATATATATATGTGTATATGTATATGTATATTAGGTTGGGCTTCCATGCAAGAGGCTGCTGGACACGGTGACAGTGAAGTGTGGGCATTGTAGCAACCTGTCCTTCCTCAGCACCAGGCCTGCTCCTCCTTCGCATCACAACCACAACCACAACAACGAACCCCACCATCATCGTGATCATAAGAACACTATTGATCACACACTCACCCTTCAGGTTCATTCAACTTATCCATATATATATATATATATATATTCTGGTTAATTTTATGCACTTTAATTTGTTTTTCCTCATTCGTTATTCACGTGATTGTATTGTGTATATAAGTGTGTGTTGTTTTACATGTGGAAGGTGCAGGGGTTTTATGGTGATTACAAAAAGGGACAAGCATCATCGTCGTCGTCATCCTCCACCTCCTTAACTATGTCCAATGATCCAGGCTCCCCCAAGGCTGCACCTTTTGTTGTCAAACGTACTCTTCAATCTTCTCTCTCTCTCTCTCTCTCTCTCTACACACACACACACACCCATTTCTATATGTGTATGTGGCTTCAAGTTAAATAAGATGTTGTGCCTCATAAAGTAGCTAACTTTGTTCAGTTTTGGATCCTTTTTTCTTTCTTTTTTGTTTTTTTGGGCAGCTCCTGAGAAGAAACACCGACTTCCTTCGGCTTACAATCGCTTCATGAAGTATACACATATGCCCTCCTATTTTACTATTATATTGTCGCTTTCTCCTTTTATACTTTTCTTCTTTCTTTTTCCTGGTCATATTATTAAGTTTCATGAGTACTATAAACTGGACTTACACACACACAAACACAACTGGACTTACACACACACACACACAAACTCATTCTCAAACTTGTGTTGATCGCATGGCAGAGAGGAGATACAGCGCATTAAAGCAACCAACCCTGAGATTCCTCATCGGGAAGCTTTCAGCGCTGCTGCAAAAAATGTAACACCATCACTTACTTAATAGCTTCACACTATTATTCTTCGCAAAAGCATCATCCATATATTTCAAAAACTGCAAAATATGTGTTTTGCTAATGTGAAACTTCAATTTTTGTGTTTGTGTGTCATTTTGTTGAGTTGTTCAGCTAGCATTCCTGTTACTATATTCAATATATATATAACCATTGTAGAAGAAGATTATATTGTAATAACTAACTCGCTGTTCATAACAACAGTGGGCAAGGTACATTCCAAATTCGCCAAGTACTTCACTTTCAGCAAGTAAGAATAAGGTAATTAAAACACTACAAAACGTATTATTAGCTTACAAACACACACACACACACCATAAGGTGTGTTTTTGATTCCGTCCAAAATTTCTCTACTGCTTGACAATAATTAATTAGAAGTTTTTATATATATATTTGTGCAGGAATGAAAGTGTAGAGCTGTGTGGCAATGGGGTCCTAGTAGGGCAAGAAAATTATTATTAGGTGGCTTGCTTAGTTTATTTTATTTGAAATAAATTATATTACATGTATCATCTAGTGTGCTTTTTTCCTTTAGTGAGGAAAATGGATTGTAATATATCATTAGTATGTACCAAATGTGGCATTTGATATATGCAATATGTCATAATATTTTTATGCAAATTTAAAAAAGCTTGCGCTGCATTTGGATGGTGTAGTAGTGTCTTAATTAATTAATATGTATGGTGATTGGTGAATTTGATCTGGAAACCCAAAAAAAAAAAAAAAAAAAAAAAAAAAAAAAAAAAAAAAAAAAAAAAAAAAAAAAAAAAACTGAACTTAGAAACTCCGTATTTAAAGAAAAATGGAGAGACATATCTTCTCATCAAAAGATTAAGCCTCAAGAAATAATAAAGTAGAGAATAATAAGTTCCATGCGACTCATGATTTAATACAAATTCAGAGACAACTTAGGTTTAGATTCCATATATATATAACAATGGAACAAAAACAGGTCAAGACGAGCACAAGGCCAAATCCACCGTATGTTTCACTAGCAAGTCAACTATTTATATTCCAAGCACTAATTTTACTACGTACAGACTTTGTTGTACTGCGAATAATGTAGCACAATGGTGATTTGATTAAGAATATAATTCTTTTTGATGTTTAGAAGGCAAAGGGTATGTTGATTTCATAAAAAATATCATTTATTTTCAGACTCATAGGGCTAAATGTTTTTGTCTTTCCCAATAAGTAAGTTTTCTGGGATTCGAACTTATATCTTCTTCCGTTGAAGGCCACAAACCATATTGTTGTTGGTTGTATATGTAACACATTATATTGTTGAACATAGTTGATGTTCATAATTTTCCTATCATTCTCAATCTTGCGGCACCCTCAATAGTTTTCTGTAAAATCAAATCTGGAAATTTAAATTAAATTATGGAATGAATCTCTATGAAATATCAAGTTCATGACAAATTGTGCCGCTCATAAGTTGTAATTAGCATAGCTCATTCTTTTCAATGAGAAAAAACTCGTCAACTTTAATTTTTTTAACTAGCTGAAGTGAAGTGACTGGGGAGTAAAAGGTTACAATTAAAAACCGCAATACTTCATTATATTGTTAAAAAAAAAAAAAAATATATATATATATATATATATTAATTGATGCATTTCAAAATGAGATTTTCCATTATGCATTAATCAATTGCATTTAACCAATTAAGAGATGTGTGTATATCTTGAAAACTATTTTCTAAAATAATATATTTTATATTTTAGACTAGAAATAGCTTGTAAAAATATCTTGCATTAATTCAGTAGTGGAGGAAGTATGTGAAAAAGATGGGAAAAAAATTACAATGAACATATAAATGCAGCCATATATTAGTATTTTTATATTTTATACTATTTTTTATCTATTGATTTTCTGAAACTAGTGTTTATGAGTTACATTTATGTAATAATTACTTGATAAATTAATATTAATTAATTCATTTTATTTTTCTCATATGCTAATTGAGGATTTTAGTATTTTATTTTCTGATATGCTAATTGAAGAAGTTATAATAAGGCATTTCTGCTGAAGATATTCTACAGCCAAAGATCAAGGCATTGAATCCAAATTATCAACTAGTTATGGACTAATTGTATCTTCCCTCTTCCAAATTATTTTTAAAAAAAAAAAAAAAAAATTAGAATTAAATAAATCATGAATATTTTAAATAATGCAATTTTGAATTTTTTAGGAAGTTGTGATAGCCAACAGACTCAATAGCTGAGGCAAGAAAAAACTTAGACATCACTTATTTTATGTAGCCATTTAATTTAGAAAGGAGTAATTACTCATAATTTTCAAAAACCGTAATATCACCATAATATTCCTAACTTGTTCCCAAATTAACAATCTCTCAATTAAGGCAATATCAGATAATAAATTAAATTATTATTATTTTTTTTTTTTGCTACTGATGAATGGAATTAATAAATTAAATTAAATTATTATTTAATTGATATTTAATTTGTTAAAAGCCAAAATTAAATACTCGGCCCATCAACAGCGAGTCTACAATCCAACAAACGAAATTGTTGGATTAAACTAAAGAGAATAAGAAAATAGGTTTGTTACGGTGTAGAACACAGATGTCCAGCCTTGGGCTAGTACTTTGATCTTGGATTGATGAGCTCTGCCTGAGTACCTATGGAGTAGATATCCAGGAGAGCATGAGATCACTGTGCACAAACTAGACTCTCGCCAAAGGGGGTGATGTGTGTACATAATGTGACGGTATGTAGATAGTTCAGAGTTTAGAACGTGTGTGCCTTAAGGCTTGATCCCTATATTTATAGATCATAACTTAGGTAGGATATCTTGGACCCTGCGTGATCCCTGGCCCGAGCATCTTGGCTGTTATATCGCATCTTTAGATACTCCTTTTATCATGGGTGAGTTAGGATCCTTCATTGTAGATAGATCCTGATACATGTCATATCTCTTGCTGGGCCGCATTGCTGTTGGGCCTAGCGTAAGTCCGTAACAAGGTTCATTGAGGTAGTTTTTCTTTTACTATTTAAATAATTAAACCAGTCTCTTTATCTGGTCTACTTATTGTATGGCATAAATTGATTTTGGACTCTGATTTGATTTATTATTAGTAGGGATGGAAATAGGCCAGCCCAGATCAGGCTTTGACTAAAAAGGCCTGAGCCTGTAATGGGGGTAAAAGGTCTAAGCCTGGGCCTGAGCCTGATTGCAGGCTTTTTTTTAGGCTCAGGCCTGAGCCTTCATAAGGCCTGATCGGGCCTGAAGCCTTTTTAAAGGCCTACATTGTATGTAGGCCTTTAAAAAAGGCCTCATATTGTAGCCCTTAGAGACCATAAATAGGCTTTATACATTTAAAGCCTATCAAAACCCATATGAATTTAGACTTTTAGTAGAATATAAAAATGAAAAAAATAAATATTATATTATTTGTATGATATAAATATTATTATATTTATTTAAGGTGTAAATAGGTCAGGCCTGAAGGCTTACAAGCCGGGCCTTAGCAAAATAGGCCTGGCCTATTTACACATTTAGGCCTTTAAATAGGCCTTGGCCTGGCCTTTTTAATAAACAGTTCCGCCCAAACCAGGCACCTAAACAAAGCCAGTCAGAGGCAGCTGATAGGGGCTGGCCTATTCCCACCCTTAATTATTAGTATTATTGTTAGTCTTTACAGTTTGGTTGAATTTTGATCTTGATTCTTATAGTTTAAAATTGTGGGTTTTATTAATCTCTAGTTATAGTTTCATAATGACTTTGTATAACGTTAACTTCTGAGAATATTGGTTCGTATGCACTTAACGGTGTTAACTTGGTTAATACCGGGAAACTCATATCAAATGCTTATGAAAACTATAAGCACTGAAAACCACACTTTGAAATTACAATTACCAAAGCTAATAACATTTAATCATCAAACTGTAAGAACTAAGAATAGTGTTAACCCAATTTTAATATTTACAATTTGAAAGTCCTCATTCTACATCATTAATTACTAACACATCTTAATTGTTATTCTCCATACTTTCTATTCCAATAATAATAATAATAAGGGGAAAAAAACTTCTCATGTTGTAGGAGAAGTGTATTCTCATGCCACACACACATGAAATGGTGAGACCCACATATATATATATGTGGGTCTCACCATTTCATGTGTGTAGGTAAATCTTCTTTTTCTTATGCGATATGAGAAGTTTAAACCCCTAATAATAATTGGAGAATGGAAATACATCTTACAGAACAAACAGCTTTTATGTGTTTGCTTTCACTTCCATTTAAAATAGATTTGTTTATGGTCTTTTTAATTTGCAATACATATATCATGCACGCAAACAAACCCATCGCCAAAATTCACCCAATCTGTCTCTAAAATAATCTAATATGAACCCACTATCATTTACTCCCTCTATCTTCTATTATAAGCTTTAAATTTGTGAATAGACGTCCTAAAATATAAACTTCATTTTAAGCTTGTCTAAACATTTATTACGTTTTTCCAACTTTACCTTGTTAATTATATTTATTTATTCTCTTTCTTACCTATTCTATTTACATATAAGGGCATAATTGAAAAAAATAATATATTTATTGCCTTTAATTAATTTTAATTGTTTTATTAATATTTTATTAATATTCATATTCTTTTGTTATATTTAAACATATGAGTTTGTTTCAACAAATATATACACTTAATACATCTCTTACACTAGTACAAAAAAAGGTTTTTAGATCGCTTTATTTAGATTGGTTATAGAGGATAAGGTCTAAAAGTATCATCTGGTGGCAATTTCAAAATATAAAGAACTTTTTAAACCAATTCCTTTAATATGAGATATAAAAGATATTATAAAACTAGTCTAAAAAGTTTTAAAAAAAGTCTATTACTTTTAAGACCAATTGTGACAAATAACCCGTCTAAATTTTTTTAAAAAAAAAATATTACTTTTAAAACCAATTGTTACAAATAATTGGTATAAATTTTTTTTTTTATAAAAAAAGTCTTAAAAAGACCAGGTATTTGTAACAATTTGTCTTTTTTAAAAAAAGTCTATTACCTTTAAGACCGGTTGTTACAAATAACGGTATAAAAGATGAAACTTCTTAGACCTTATATTTCTTATAACCGGTCTAAAAAAATGAATTTTACTCTCTCATGACCCCCTATTTTCTTCAATTTCCTTGCCCTCTTTTCCATTTTTATCGATTGTTTTGTTGACCTATTCTATTTGACTCCCACAACAACAAAAAAAGGATTTAGTCACAAACAAAATCCGTTGCTAGACAAAAACAACAACAAAAAAAAACAAACAAGTTTTGCAATGGAAAAAATTCCTCCACAAAAATCTTTGTTGCAAACAATATTTGCGATGGATTTTGTGTCATCCATTATTTTGTCACAATTTTCAACGGAATAATAATCCATGGCAAATTGCAATAGAAAATAATCCGTTGCAAATTGCAACAGAAATTAATTTGTTGTAAATTGCGACGGAATTTAGAAAACAATCCGTCACAAATTACGACAGAATTTTGAAGGAAAAAAAAAAATTCATTGCAAATCCAGGAATTGGAAAAATATATATAATATTACGTCACAAATAATGTGACAATTTGCCACAAAATATGGAAAAAATTTCGTGGCAAATTGAGGAATTATTTTGTAGAACAATATTATAATTATTAGGACTCTTCCTAAACAACCACTCAAATAAAAGAAAAAATATTACGAAATAACAATACTAAATAATGTATTAAAAAAAAAAGTATATGGATAAACATATAAAATAGCAATCCTAAAAAATTATATATAACGAAAACAAAATATAAACAACAATGTTGCCAACAAAATAAACTAAACAGCACAAAAAAAAAAAAAATAATGTCTATATAGTAGCTGCATGGTCATGCTCATCATCATCACCAGGAGCCAACCGTTTATCCTTATTGTTTTCCTGCTTGTCCTTCAATAGAGAATGGAGTTGTTCCCGCATCTGCTTCATCATCTCCGTTTGTTGATTCAGTAGCTGTGTCGTAGCCTCCAATTGTTCCTTCACCCTTTTAAGCTTATCTGCAAATACAACATTAGGAAGTAAGTTTACTTTTTGTACTTAATTTAAATAGACCAGGGAATGATAATATAAAACAATTAGTTTCAAAAGTATTACATTTACATGTAGAAACACCTCTAAAATGGCTAGAGGAGCGCTTGCTAGCCTTCACTCGACTGGTAGAGGCATCCAACACGAACACTCTGTCTTTCTTATCAAATCCTCCTGCACCGTCTGAATGAAGAGGTTATCATTATCGACTGAGAGGAGCAAGATGCAGGGTCTGTCGCCATCTGCACGGCCTTCTCTTGTGAAAGCTTCTCCCAATTTTCCTACAAGCGCAAAAATACATCATAAACATAGTATGTAAAATGAAATAAACATCTTGCTTGTTGAAACAAATAATAAATATAATAAATGTCTCACCGCTAATTGCAATGACTTGGCATTAATCCAATGTTTTTTACCAACTACGGACTCCACGGGAATGAGTCCGCAAAAAGGTAACCCAATCAATCATTTCTAGAGGTAGTCCCCAAAAACTTCCTGCAAACACAAATGATGACAATTAATTAATTAATTTAAAGTATAAAATATTGAATACCGAAATAGAAAAAGATGTATATTTACAACGTTTCTTCGATGCTGATTTATTGGAATGGAGCCCCCACTGGATGAGGATCTATCCATATTTTGCACAGATTTCTGCTGCCATTTCTCATCGGATGCAAACAACATTCCCGCAGGATCCATAACTAGCTGTTCACATTGATTAAGGTTATCTCGATTACTATTGTCCCTGTAATAATCACTCGGTGTCTGTCGGACTTCCCCATGGTATTTCCAACATTCATAATCCTTCATGAAACCTTTTCTACACAAATGGATTCTGACTGTGTACGGATTTTGAAATTTGAGACACCTACATTTCACACACGGACAACTAATCGCTTTACTTGAATTAGTTGCCTTCGCCAAAGCAAATTGGATGAACTCCTCTAAGCCCTCTAAAAATACTCGAGTTAGTTGTTTTCTCTGAGTTAGACGATTGTACATCCAATTCCTATCATGCTCGCCTTCCATACTTCCCCAATCGAACCCTACACAAAGAGTTTGTTTCATTATGATCAATGTTTGCATCCCAAGTATTGGTTGGAATGTTGTTTGCATCTCAAATATATGCAATATGGACATACCCCAATCCACAAAACAACATGCCACAAAGATAAGTAGCCAATACAACTGGCCACTTATACCAACCAATTATCACTTATCAAGAAAATGGCAAACAAACACATGCATTGAACTAAGAACAGATCTCAGCAAGCAACCAAAAATAGAGGATAGGACACCAAAAGATGGGGACATGCATTTAGAGGGGGCAAACAAAGAATGTGAAAGTACACAAGAAAATGGGGACATATTACAAAATATGGGGAAAACATATATACTATTATTTCATCCCAATGCAAACACACAATTAAATAGGATTTTAGTTTGGTACCTCAATTCCAGCAACCGATTGTAGAAAAAATCAAGAGTCGAACGATACGGAAGAAAATAACCCACACAAAATCCAACTGCATCAAATGAGCAAACCATTGGCATTTCAATATAATCAATGAGTACTTATAAAATAAGGTTAATCAATCACGTAAACTGTGGGATTTGAACCTCTGATTTTATAAGTTATAAATAAAATACTCACTAATTGGACCAATCCTTATTAATTAGTTAAATTATATATAATCAGCGTGCTGACTCATTATTTGTTGTACGTGTTATTTACTTTCACGTGTGTTAAGTTTTTTTTCCAACCTGTTGATATGTATAACGAAGGCGAAAGCCATACAGAAATTGACCGATAAAAATAACAGGAGAATTTACTGGCAGCAGAAAAAGAGGGGTGGCTGCTGAATCGGGGCGAGCAAGACAATGCTGGAGGAAGAATTGAAGGAGGAAGGAAGGACCATCATATATATATATATATGGGCATGAGATAACTAAGTTGAAATAATGGAGCAAAGAAGCCTAGAGAAACCAACCCTCCCTCTGCATATAATAGTCGTCCTCGTGATTCATGTGATCCATCGATGTGGTTGAAATTAAAGTAGGTAACTATACGCTTGCTTTTATGCAGCCAGACAAATAATGAGGTTTAATTGAATTGAAATAACTTCTCCATGTCTTCGGCAATCATTTGAAGTAAAATTGCCTCAGTGATTTATGAGGTTTAATTGTTAAGTTGAAGGCCCATGAATAGTTTTTTTTGGTACATCATCTACGACGTAAATTGATTGACAACAAAATTAGAAGCGAAAGACGAGCGATCAAATAGCGGCTGTAGGCTCATGAATAGTTTTGTTAAATCTACAAAACAAACTCACAAAAACCCATTGGGCTTCTGGACAATGCACATGCAATATCTTGTTTTGAAACTTGAAAAGAATTACACTTCTAACCACTTGGTCAGGAATCTTTGACAACACTCCAAAGTCCAAAGATTATTTTGACTCAAAGTAATCAATTTGAAAGCCATGATAGTGAAGTAAGTCAATTTGATAATTGCAGTCACCTACTACTAACCTCTGTCATGTTATTAATTGAATCTTTAATATTTAGACAAGAAAGGCAAACACGTAGGATACAAATGAAGGCTCCAGCAACCAAGTACAGAGCTTTATATCATGTTTCCTTCATTTATTCTTCATGCAAAGTCAAAAAGGGAAGAGAAGGAATCATAGAGAAACTAGCCCTCGTCTTCTTTTTTTTTTTTTCCCTTTTTTTCTTTTTTTGCGCTTTCTTCTAAGCCCAAAGGGTCACTCTAATCTTAATCTCAAAATGAGAGAAAATCTCAACAAGAAAACAATTCCAACCCAAAGCAAAAATGCTAACAAGACATTTGGTCATAAAAATTCTTTAAACAGACGTTAGTCTTATATTAACAGCAAAACATCACCATGAATAACCAAGATGCCTGCAACCTCACACTATCCAACAGCTCAAAAAGTATTCCATCTGTCATCTGACCACAGCCGATCATAAAAACTTTTTGAGCCATGTAGTGACTAAATGAACAATAATGCTATAATGACTAAATGATTAGTGGGGGGAGGATTTTACGTTAAAATTAGAAGTAGGCAAAATGGGGGAATCCAGAAGTGAAAACATGGAAAAGCAAAAAAGAATGAGGGACAAACTATATATACATATGCTAGCAAAATATATATACACAGACATACAAAGCCCTCTTCACTCATTCAAAATGCTATGTGCTTATCTTGGTCAGTGAAACTAGAGCAGCATGTAGCTTTTTAATTTTCATCCAAGAAAAAGGTCACTAGTTAGCATGGTTCACTTCAGCCAATCCAACTAGACCAGAAGTTCTTTATGTTAAAGTTTAATACTACAGAAACTATGATCAACATATAAGCACAGTTACCAGATGGTTCACTAAATGGGGTTTTGGCCAGAATCAATGAAGTCATCAGTAGCTCTGATTCAGTTTTCTTTGAATATTAACTCAAAACCTAAAATTTTCCTTCATTTATATTTCTGCCGTCCCTTTTCTGCATTATTTCTGTGATAATTCAGCAGGGTTGCATCAGTATATAATTAAACAATAGCGGTAGAGGGAAACTTACAATATCAAATATATTGAATAAGAAGACAAAAAAAGCATAGACCGAGTAGTAAACCCAAGGCTCAGCACCAGCAGACGTATCAGGGTTCAATATCTCCTTAACGTGTTCACAGAAACGCGAACCAAGCAAACTGCATATCAGAATTAGAAGTTATTGTAGAAATCACAATAGTGCATCCTTCACAAGAAAACAAATCTCAAACAAAACCGTTCATGTCACTCATATGACAAACAACAGAAATTGTACTATCGATCGAATCTCTTGATAGGAATCGCCCTCTATAGTGCGATTGAATTCGCGAGACACTACATTTGGGACGGGAGAGGACTGAGTACTGGTAACGGGAGTGGGCTCTGTCGAATACCCTGGCAGTTCAAGATTTCACTCAGACATTCATACAAACACCTATCGGGTAAAAAGAATAAACCATCTTTCGCGAAGAAGTTATTCAGAATATTTGTTTAGGAGAGTGAGATAGGGTAATACGAGTGTGATGTTATAATCAAAGTGGATATCCCCAAATCCGAGAGCCCCAACAAAGGAAGAATTAATTTGAGTTACCTTCGCAAGGAACAGACGGATTACGGGCCGGAACAGAAGCTGAAGACGACGTCAATGATCTGAAGGAGAGGCATTCCAGCATTCTTTGTTTTCCCTGCCTTCCTATTCGGGGGCTCTTGTGAAAGTGTGTCGCAGGTCGATAGCACCAAACTTAATAGGCGATTAACTTCCCTTGATCTTATGAAATGGAGGCTCTGAGATTATTTGAATAGGAACCGGTCAGAGCCTCGAGTGAGGCGACTTTTGAAAAAATAAGGTCTTGTACTCAGTTGTGAAACCCACTGGCTTCGACTGGCTCAAGAGAGGGAAGAAGGAGCTCCCTTTGGACGAAATGATTAAGTTAAATGGCGGGAATGTGCGAAATTTTTGGAGGGAGATTAATGATTCATGGTTTCTCACATTCTAAATAATATATGAATCTGTTGAAAAAAATAATGGTTTCTAGTAGGGAAAAAAATGATTCATGGTTTCTCACATTCTAAATAATATATTTAAATTTGTATTTTTAAATTTTTAAATTTAAAGAATAACTTCAGGATGTAAGCATAATGAGAAATATAATAGGCTAAAGTATACTTTTAATCCTTTAAGTTTTATATAAGGTATATTTTTTATCTCTTAACTTTATAAAGTATACTTTTGATCTATAAATCTAACACCGTTAATGTTGCTAACGGAAAATAATGATGTGAATGAACTCAGTGATGACTAATAACATTTAATTACACAAATTTTAGATATTCTTCAATTTAACTATATTTTAAATTTAAATTTAATAGCATTTAATTACACAATCATCATTTAAATTTATAAAGTTATCACTTGAGTTTGTGTTTCCGTTAGCAAATTAAAAGTGTTAGAATTATAGGATTAAAAGATACTTTATAAAGTTAAGGGACTAAAAGTATACATCATGTAAACTTAAAGAACTAAAAATATACTTTAGCCAATATAATATCAACAATTTATATATTAGATAAGGGTCTATACAGAAAACATACAAGAAAAGTATTAAGGAGCATTAAATGTGATTATGATTAAGCTCATATAATTATGCTTAATTATATAATCATAGCTCATATGAATTTGAATAAATCAATTATTTGATTATTTGAATTAAAATATTTAAATATTTCATCATATATCGCATAACTAATAAGTATATTATGAATTACATAAAGATTTTAGGTATTAATACCTACTAGAGAGTACAAGAAGGAAGCATGAAAGAGAACAAAAGCACTTCAACGAAAAATCAAAAGCAATAAAAAGTAGTTTATATTCAACTGTGTCATCATCTGGGCTCATATGCCCTCTCATCATCTGAGTTGGCCTAAAGGTGTTCTTAAAATTGAGAAAATTCTTTATTTCAATAGGTCGCACGTTTCAACCAAACTGCATCCAAATCTTGAGGCTTGGTATGCCTAATGTATATAAAAATTGAGTCAATTTAAACGTTATATGAAGCAAAGCTTTATATTACATGGCCACACCTCTCCACATTTGCCAGCAATGATGGCGACTGCAGGTTAAACCATTTTAATTGAACAGCTTATGTCATCATGAAGCATCATTTTCATACTTTTGCATGCTAATCATTCAGTATTCGATAATAATATCAAGTATTAGTCTCAAGTGGTCTACGAAACTTTAAATACTTTATCTATAAGGTTCATTTTTCTCATCTCACAGGGTTAAATGTCATCATGAAGAATCATTTTCATACTTTACAATCATTCAAAAATATATCAAAGTTATGATTAATTAATGATAAACTATACATCTTTACACCAAAATATGTTATGATTAATTAATGATAAACTCGTCAAGATAGCTTCAACAGGTAAATAATGTTACTATATAATCCGTATAAATTATTGACACATTGAGTTAAAAAAATTACCACTCTGGTGACATATAGAATAAAACAAGAAATTATTTGACTTTTTGCTTAATACTTTAAAATATATATTTTCTTCTATAAACTTATTTTTATGTGTACTTTGATTTCAAAAAGAGTTAAAAAGAAAAAGAAAATATGTTGAAATATTATCAATTTCTAAGAGTTAACAATACTATATGTGGAATTTATGGGAGAATTGTACTCTCATTGCATTGATTAATGTTGTGATACAATACCTATTTATATAATAAGTAGAGAGATAAAACTAAACAAATTAAGGAGAAAATTAAGGAGAAAATCTAGGAGAAAATAAGGAGAGAATAGAGGAGAGGTTACAACAACTTAGGAAGAATAATATAATATAATAACATTTTAATAATATTCCCACACTCCCCCTCAAGTTGGATCATAGATGTTAATCATGTCCAACTTGCTTATGCAACTTATTGGGGTCTTGACGATGTTGGGAGTTATTGCTGCGACAAGATGAATAGGCAACAGATACACAACAACTTTGGGAGTAACCGATTGTGACACGATCGACGGGCAGCGGTTGCGACAAGATTGACGATGGTGGTTCCATAACTACTTGAGTCTTCAAAAACATTTGGCTTGTACTTCTTGAGTCTCAGAGCTCCATTTATTTTATCTGGACTTGTACTCCTTTTTTAGTTACCTACGAATTTTTGAAATGAGAATTTGATCCCTCAATTTGATAAATAACAGCACAAACACAAACATTTAAAGACAACTGATTGATGAACAGTGATTGGCGAAATCTGAGCGCATGGTGGTCTCTACCAGGCTACCACTACCAACTTTTCTTTTTTTATTTTGTCAAATATGTGGGACCTAGGACCCAATCAGTCCAAATAGTGACTTGAAATTTTCAATCCGTGTGGATGCTTCTTCTGCAACATGGAAACAACATGTGGGACCCAATTTTCGGCGGACACTATTCATCCAACACTATTCACCTTTTTATTTTTCTTTTTTTAGACAGCAACCATAACCATTTAGGTCAGATTGCTTGACGACGCTGCGAACTGATTCACGTGTCTCACTACTTTCTTCATTTTCTCCTTCTCCTTCGATTTGCAACAATGGCGAGGAAGGGACGGTGGAGCTCAATGAAAATGGAGCAAAATACCCAAGAGGGGTGAATTGGGGATTTTAAAAACTGTTCCGTTTTATTCTGACAAAGCGGGGATGAACAGGGTGTAGAAAAGAGGAGCTAGACATAGAGATTTATCTTGGTTCGGTCCAACCACTTGACTACGTCCAGTCCTCGAGGCTCTGCGGGTTTTTACTATCACAATTGATTACACACTCTGCACTCAAAGAGTAGTTCTCTCACTAGAACTCACTCCCCTTACAAATTGTAATCAATGTACCCAATCACCAAGTCCCCGGACTTGTGATTCTTTACAATAAATGTTTCTACAGATAAAATCTCTCTCTAAGAGTAGATAAGAATGAACACTGAAGCTTAATGTATCAGAAGACACAATACAAGTAAAAACAGAAAGATAGTTGAAGAACTTTGAATGCTATATGTTTTCAGTAGTTGTGTTAGTTGAGAAGACTTGAATGCAACTCTATTTATACTAAGAGAGCATTAGATGACCGTTATGATGTTGATTATAACCACTGCCTTCATTAGACAAGGTTCTGGTTCAATTTAGGTCTTCTGCTCTCTCTAAACTTCACTTAATCCAGCTGGGCAGAAGTTCAGAGTTGACTCTCTTCAAATTTGTCCGTTGGAAGAGCAGCTGCTGGATGTAGAAATCATTCTTTAATTCTTTGTAAACGTGTGTAGATGGATTACCCAAAAGTATGCAACTTTCTGGGTTTGCATTTAATGTGCTTACATCACTATTTAAAGCAAAAGTAAAAGTGATGTCAGCACATTAAATGCAAAAGAATTAAAGAATTAAAGTGAAACAATTGCATTTGATTAACAACTGTACGCCTTTCATATGATTTTGTAAATTGTAAATATTAACATATATGTCATAGGCTATAAATGGTATGACCGTATGATCCATATTGTGGTTACTTGTAAGCAATCTTTCAACTCATTTTGCTTTTGCTCTAGAAAACATTACAATATGACAAATGTTCTTCAAGATCATTTCAATGACATCGATGCCCGAAAGTATATATGGTTCATTATATTACAGGTATTCTGATAAAGTTTCTTCCTTACAAGAACACCCTATCGTATGTTCCTTGTAAGGCTAGCATGATTATGATGGATGTCAGGTATGTCAATAATGAAGTTTTTTTATATATGTTTTGCAACGTAGAGTGGGAACATTACATGAAAGAGATCAAGCAAGATAAAGTTTATCATTTTAAAAGTTTGGAGGTACCTAACAAATGATCAATATAAAGTGATCCATACACATTTGAAAGCTTACATTTCACAATAAAACATATTTCCAAGATTTAGATTTCTAAATTCTTAAGGAAACATTTAACTAATTTGTTCCTATGAAACACATTACAAATCATAACAAACAATGAAGAATTATTTGATTAGAAACATTCAATATTTTTAGTTTCGGTAGTTTGCCTATTCCAAATTGTAGTTGGTGTATTTAATATATTCTGACAAATTTATTTTTGTAGAGATATGGGACAAAGATGCAGATCCATTGCTCTGTGACTTAGCTATTAATTACATGATACATGGACCTTGTGGGGTACCAAATCGGATTAAGAAGCATTCAACTTTGTTCCTATAAAACACATTGCAAATTAAATAGCAAACAATGAAGAACAAATCGGTTAGAAACATTCAATATTTATATTTTTATAGTTTGCATATTCCAAATTGTAGTTGGTATATTTAATGTAGTTTAACAAAGTCATTTTTGCAGAGATGCCTAACAAAGATGTAGATCAAGTGCTTTGTGACTTGGTTAGAAATTGCATGATACATCATACATAGACCTTGTGGGGCTTCAAATCAATTAAGAAGGAGAAATGAATAATGGAAATTATTGGAATTTTTCCAGTGTCCCTTTTTTTTGGGAAAATCCTTTTCAATGCCCATATTACCGAAAAAATTTCGAGAAAAGACCCCAAGATTCTGAAAATCCCAAAAAGACCCAACATGAGTTGTTAACGGGGTTGATATAGTTGTTAGCGAATCTTGATATAGTTGTTAAGCTGAACCCATGATTTAGTTGTTAACAATAATTTTTTTAACAACTCAATCGGCCCGGTTAACTATATCAACACCCCGCTAACAACTATATCAGCCCGGTTAATAACTCCGTAAATTCTGAAGGGCCTTTTATGAAATTTTCAGAATCTTAGGGCTTTTTCTGGAATTTTCAGAATCTTAGGGCCTTTTTTAGGATTTTTTTGGTAATATGGGCCTTGAAAAGGATTTCCCCACTTGTTTCTCGTTATTGTACTTTAGCCCTTTTGACATTTATCAACATTGGTTTTATTACAATGGTTAAACATTGGAAGGTCATGTTTCTGGTTGTAAATTTCCTTCATCAGTTTATTTCCATGTAATGTAAAGTGACCAAACACTTAGAAAGATCATATTCCACAACAAACATATATTTCCAATATTCATGTTTCTCAAATCTTAAGGAAGCACTCAGGTTTGTTCCAATATAAAATACAACATTTAATAGCCATTAAACATATAAACCATTTTGGCCAAAAAAAAAAACATATAAACCATTGATTCATCTGATATCAAAATATATGATTCATTACAAGTTTACTAGATAAAAAAAATTGATGATATTTAAAAATTAATGGAGCCAATGTCCCATTTAGTAAAGATTTATGGTATATGTATCGAATGTACCCGTAGAGTCTAAGCCTACCCTAAAAATGTATTAGAAACAATACCTTTTTTTTTTTTTTTTTTTTTCGTTTTTGTCAAAAGAAACAATACCTTGGGATGAATGAAAAACTAAGAAAATAGATTTTGCATCAAGAACAGGTCTGAATTGCTTGTCCGACAAAATTTCGGAGTGTTCATTTGTGGTTTGAAACAACTGGAGCCATTAATCTAGCTTATTGATACATTTTGAATAACCACATATGAACTCCATTTTTCTTTATTTCCTTTATTATTATATTTATTTTTATTACAGGCCATTTCTAAAGTGTGATTGTCTCTTTTGATTAAAGGTGCAAATTGCCTTTAATTAATTTTTAAGCTTGCCATCTCAGAATTTGAACAGCCATACGCAGGCAAAATGTAAGCAACATTAAAAGGAATAAATGAAATTTAAATACAACATTCAATAGCCATTAAACATTACTTCTGAGGAATATAAAGAGATTATTCATTCATACATTATCAAACAATGTACAAAAGTTCGTGCAATACATGGGGGAGAATACCTAGTTATATTAAGGTAGCCGATAATTAGTTCAAATTATACAAATGGCTGGACAGCTATTAATTAAATTGATGTTTATTAATATACAGATCAAAATTGGTGAAAAATATTTAGACGAATCAATCGATCGCAAAACTAATTAAGGAAAAATTAAGATTTGTTTTCCCTATACAATGCACATAAGATAAAATAACATAACAAGTATTTTCAGAGCTATATTATCTTTTTTTTTTTAATAAAAAAACATTTAAATCCTATTTGATTAATGAACCAAACAATTTTAACTTGCAAATATGTGAAATAGAGTTACAGAAAAAATTACAGTAGAGTTTCACAAAATCTTATTATTCTTTTTGTCCCGAATTGAAGATATTTTAAATCAATTTACATGATTTAAGAATATAAGTTTTTTTTAATCTTATTAAAAAGTGACATATATTTCTATTTTTGCCTTAAACCATAAATAATGTTGGCGTCAACTTCTCTTAACCAATCCTCTTTGTTTTCATCAAATTAGGATTTGAAATTTTCTAAGCTTCACCAATTAGCATGTCCTCAAAGTACCTCCTCTTCCGGTCCTAATTATAAGACCTAGTTGACTTTTTTGGAGAGATTAGGGAAGCTAATTAAATTACTTTAGAATATTTTTATTTTTTATTTTCAAACTAATTAGTTTAACTAATAAACTAATATATAATCTAAGGATACACAACAGATGAAATGATTAAGTAAATTATTTAGCTTTTTTAATATTTCCAAAGAAAGTCAACTAGGTTTAATAATTAGGACCAGAAGTAGTATTTGTTAAAATTACATATTCTACATTTTAGAAAAGAAATAGTCTGTACATGTCCCAGCAAGAGTGAAGGGGAGAATGTGAAAAAATGGGAAAAAAGTCGCAAAGAATATAAATGTGGCCATACAATTAATGTTTTTATACTTTACATTATTTTTTATAAACTTGTTTTTTGAAATAGGGTAGATGCATATTTATATTAGTTTTTAAAAATAGCTTTTACGAATGAAATAAGAATATAGGAAGAGTTTTGTTTCGGTATGTGGAAAAAGCTTTTGAAAGTTGAAGCCATAGTTGTGTCTTATTTTTTTTTTAAATTATAGTTTTTATATATTATTTAATTGATAAATTATTATCAACCAAGTCGTTGTAGTATAGTGGTGAGTATTCCCGCCTGTCACGCGGGTGACCCGGGTTCGATCCCCGGCAACGGCGTTTTTGTTTTATTCTTTTCAATTTTAGCTAAACGTTTTTTTACAACTTTATCGAAACGTTTTATTTTTGGATAGTGGCGTTTTATTTTGGAGGCCATAAAGAGGCGGGAAGTGAATCCTAGTTATGGAGGGAACGAATCGTCTTCGAAGTTAAAATCACTGAAAGCTCTTCGAAGTTAAAATCACTGAAAGCTATCATCTTCATTAGTAATCGATTTTGTTCCCCAAAATATCTCGTCTCTCTCTTCTCTCTATTGCTCCTGTCAATGGGGAAAACAACATACGCTGAGAAACTAGAACCAGAAGAGAAATCGGACGGACTCGAGATCATTTCCATCGGTTCTCTCTACAAAGGTCGCTGGGATAAAAAATACTGGAGCAGCTCGAGGGTTCGTTTTCAGTTCCTTTTTGTTTTCCTGAGCCTCTCTTCGGTTATTATTTAACCTTGTTATCTGTTTGTTCTTGATTTCGGCAATTTGATATGCGACCCTCGAATTTCACCAATCATCCACAGAAAATCCTAGGAAAGTTTGTGTCTACGCTAGGTTGGTTAAGTCTGATCAGAGGAACCAGCCTTTCAAATGTTTCATGCTAAAACTCAGATGTTAATTGAAGATCTTAGTATTATTTAAGGAATATCTGCGTAAGTTGGGAGCTTGAATTGTAGACAGACTAATATTCTGCCGCCAAAGTTTTGTGCTTCCTGCTCTAGACATCGAATTCAAATTATCAACTAGTTAACTGGAGTGAACTCTTATGGGAGTTACTGACCGTGTTAGTACTCCTTTCTTTTTTCTCCATTAACTAATGGTGTCTACTGTCTTCGAAATTATTTTTTCAAAAATTAGAATTAAAAAAGTGAATTGACATGCAACACAACGGCTTTCATGAAAATAGTCAGGTATTCCGATGGTAGCAGCATGCATGAAGATTTGCATGATCTACTTGAAAACATGGTTATGTGATGTATTGCAAATTGAATGATTGAGTACAAGTTTTATTGGAAAAATAATAATGCTTGACAAAGAAGACCTATATTTTGTAATATTGACATGGGAAACTTGGCATAATACCAATTTCACTTAGTTTTCATAAATTTAATGTGTATTAGTTACTAAGTAATTGTTTGACTAGTATATTTACTTGACATTGGTACTTTGTAGGGAAAAGATCGCTATCCATATCCAGTTGGTTTTCAAGCAATTAGAGCCTATAATGGGACCACATATAAGATGGAAATTCAAGAAGGTGCTAGTGGGCCTAGATTCGTGGTTTGTAGTAAAGCTTTTTTTCTTTTCATATGTATTTTGATTCCTTTTACACAGTCTATGCTTGAAAAGAAATTGGAACAAACCCAACATGTTTTGACAAAAGCAATACTCTTTCTGCCAAAACGTGGATTTTGCTTGTTCCAACTTTTTTCCAAACATGCACAGTCTCAACTTGCTTTAAGTATTATTAAACAACCAGTTAATCCCTAAATATGCAGATTACATCCGCTGATGGCTATTCCTGCTCTGGGAAAACTCCAGATATTTCCTGGGAGGAATTTCAGAAAAGAGGTTGCCCCCAAAAGAAGATTTGGCACGGGAAGAGACTTTCATCCAAGATGGATGGCTTGGAGGTAGAATTTGGTGCTGCTGCCAAAAACAGTTACCACTTTTACGTTCGTTTAAGCGCTTTTGCTAATGTTTGTTTTCTAACATTTTATGTTCATATGAGTATGTAAAATGAATACTTACCCAAAAAAAATAAAAAATGAAAGGGAATCTTGATTTTAACAGTTGTGCTGACACGATGAAATTTCCTCTGGTGACGTTATATATTGCCTTTCATATTAATTAGTTTTATCATATAAACATGCTTATTGCATTATTTTCTCCATTGTGAGTCATGCATCATTCTTTGGACTGCATTGTGAGCACAAAAAATTATTCGAGTCTTTGATAATTGGATGCAGCACAATCATTAGGGTATATTACCTTTTGAATTTGATTATAATTGAACAAATTTACTTCACCATCAACTTTCCTTTGTTCTAGATGTTGTCTGATGCCAAATTGAACTCATAGCTGCCACTGATTTCTCTTGCATGTAAAAAATTAGTACAGTTGAATGCTTGTAATATGCAATTAGATCTGATTGATCAAAGAGTTCTGATGTGACCATTCTCAGTTCCTTTGTAATGTCTTGAAAATGCAATGCAAATTAAAGCAGATTGTATGAGTACTTCTTTATTTGCATGATACTCTTTTCCTCAGACTCTAGTGTTTGAATTCTTTAGTATGGCTACTAACTCACTTATCTAATTTTTTGTGTAATTATCAGACGGAAACAATGGCTTGCAAACTAGATGCTGTGTCATATATGTACAGAGTTTCGCTGATCCATTTGTTTGTTTTAGTCTATTCTATAGACTAGATCATACGTTTATATGCAGAAGAATAAAATAATGGTCTTTGAATTCAGTCTCGGTGCATTAATGTTTTTTCCTGTAGCTATGTTTTTATCCTGTTTTATTGTATACACATTTTATCATCAGCTCTATTACAGGCCTCCCTAAAATTTTCTCAAAGTTCTTTGACCGCTTTCAGTAACTATGTGGATAAAGGACTACAGCAGTTGCCTATAATGCTTAACTTTTATTGTCATCTCATGCAGCTTTTTGGGTTCAAAAATTCATTTGTTCAGAGGTTGCTCCGGGAACTGGTGGCAGATTTAAATGGTATAGCTGAACAGAGTTTGAACTTATGCAATGAGGCCTCTAGACTAGAGCATGATGATTCCCGCCAAAATGTTGGCACACATCCTGACTTGCTGCCTTGCCCGGGAGGACCACATGTTAAAGGCAAGAGAGGTAGGAGATGTGAAAGTAAAAATGGTAAGTTACGGGGGGGAACTGTCCTTAAAAGACCTCGGACTCAGGAATTCACATGTAGTGGCATAGCTTCAATAAAACGCAAAGTTTCAGAAGATAATGAAGCCCAAAATACAGGTGTTTCAGCACCAATGCAGATAGCATCCTCTGTTGGGGAAAGTCCAAACTGCTTTTCTCTAAAAAATGGTTTTTCATCAAATCAGATTATTTCTGATGATCAAGAGAGGAGAACTGTGCATGCGAAAACAAGTGGGGTTGTTGATGCTAAAAACAGCAAAGCTTTGGAAATCACTGATAGCTTTTCCAAAGATGAACATGTAAGTGCACTATATAACTTTGTATCTTTTGCTGTCAAACTAGAGAATGACTAATGAGTTATTACTTATTGGTAACATGTTGCTTACTAAAATACCTTAATCTAGGAACAAACTTAGGAGCGATTTGTTTCTTTTTTGCCTCTTGAGATATTTCTGTTTAAATATTGCTGACATTCACCCAACAATTTATTTGATCATTTTATGTAAGAAAAGCTCTTAACTTCTCGCAGTTTCATAGGTCACAAGAAGCTGAGCTGAATACATCTAAGTTTTTGGCGGCAAGAGAAAACAAGAAAGAGTCCAAAGATTGTTGTGACGTCGATCTTTGTGCTCCTGATACCATAGGTTATGTCCAAGGTACTTCACTAATTTTTAATATTGTATCAATATCTACATCTCCTTCTCATTCACCTATTCATGGAATTCCAACAATGAGATGGAAGACCTATTTTTGTAGAAAATGCTTGTTCTACGGGTGATTGTCATGTTCTTCATTAAGGAGTATTATGTGGACACTTTTTTCCAACTAAAAAATATATCAATATCATCGGATCCTTGAAGAACGAAGTGTCTTTTTTGTGACAACAGAAGCATAAAACAACCAGTGAGGTCTCTTTCAAGCAGTGGTCCCAAATACCTAACATAAAACATAAAAATAATTCTGTAAATCTTGATTGTATATAGGATTATTCTATCTTGTAAAGCTCCTGATTTTCTCATTGATTTCTCCTTCACTATTTAGACGCTTTATTGAATCTTCCTTTTCCGTTTTTTCCCTGTCACTTCTACATCTCTTACTCTAGTGTACTACAGAAAATACTTCTAATTCTACACCAAGTACCTTGGATAAGAATGCTTACAATGAGAAAGCCCATCAGATTGCCTCTGGAGAATCGTTGAGTGTAGAAGTCAATGATGTGGCGAAGTCAATGATGACTCTTCTGCTTCCTCAGGTAATTCCATTTCTGAAGGATTCAGCAACTGAAAAGTTAACAAGTAGCCCTTCAGGGAAGCTACCTTCTACCATGAACTCCAGTCAAGAAGACAATAAAATTGGAAACCTCTTAGAAGCAGCATCTTCTGGTAACAATACTATGATCCAAATTGTTTTAATTGTTGTAAATCTTTCACATTGATTAATGTATATTGCTGCCAGGAATTGTGTTTTATTTTGTGGGATGTCTGTATTTATTGAATTGACAATAATATGTAATTTGTGGATGTAGTGATGACTGAGAATGCATATGTGGAAAGAGAGGAAAAGATGCATATTAAAACTACAAGCGTCAGTTTTGTTATTGCAGACAGTTTTGAACCCAGCCAGAGTGAAAATCATAAATCCGAGCAAGCAATATTTCATTCTAGTATTGCTGAAGCTAGCAGAGCTAGTTTTGATAAAGAAACATGTTCAACAAGTCATGAACAGCATGCCAGTGGTGTTTTGCCAAATGAATCATCAAACTGTCAAGCTGATATCAAGCTAACATCAAATGCATTCCATCATTGTTCAGAGTTGGACTCTGAAGACTTGCCTCAGGATTTTGACATCTTCATTCCTGATTCTGTTCTTGAACACACGCCTCCTTTGGATAGAGTTATCTCTGAAAGCAACCTTGATGCATGCCCAAATGTGAATGAAAATTCAAATACAGTTGGATTGAATTCTATGGAAAAGGACCATAAGGCTGCGCATGATTTTGAAATCTGCCTTTCTGATTCTGTTCCAGGACATCTGCCTCCTCAGGATAGAGTTATTTCTAAAAGCAGCAATGATGCTTGCATAGATATGGAAGAAAATTCAAAGCAAGTTGGATTGAATTCTATGGAAAACGATCAGAAGGCTGCAATTGATTTTGATATCTGCATTCCTGATTCCGTTCTAGAACACAAACACAAGCCTCCTCTGGATAGAGTTATTTTAAAATGCAACAAAGATGCTTGCACTAATGGGGAAGAAAATTCAAACCAAGTTGGATTGCATTCTCTGGAAAAGGGCCACAAGGCTGCGAATGATTTAGACATCTGCATTCTTGATTCTGTTCTAGAACACACCTCTCTTCGGACAGAGTTGTTTCTGAAGGCAACGATGATGGTTGCGTAGATATGGAAGAAAATTCAAACCAAGATGAATTGACTTCTATGGAAAAGGACCATAAGGCTGCAAATGATTTTGACATCTGCATTCCTGATTCTGTTCTGGAAGACACCCCTCCTCCGGACATGGTTGTTTCTAAGAGTAACGAAGATGCTTGCACAGATATGGAAGAAGTTTCAAACCAATGTGGATTGTATTATATGGAAAAGGGCCATAAGGTTGCACATGATTTTGATCTCTGCGTTCCTGATTCTGTGCTAGGACACTCGCCTCCTCAGGATAGAGTTATTTCTAAAAGCAACACTGATACATGCACAGATATGGAAGAAAAATTAAGCCAAGTTGGATTGAATTCTGTGGAAAAGGACCATAAGGCTGCTAGTGGTTTTGATATCTGCATTCCTGATTCTGTTCTGGAAGACACACCTCCGGACATGGTTGTTTCTAAGAGTAACGAAGATGATTGCACAGATATGGAAGAAGTTTCAAACCAATGTGGATCGTATTATATAGAAAAGGGCCATAAGGTTGCACATGATTTTGGTCTCTGCATTCCTGATTCTGTTCTAGAACACTCGCCTCCCCAGGATAGAGTTATTTCTAGAATCAACACTGGTACATGTACAGATATGGAAGAAAATTTAAACCAAGTTGGATTGAATTCTGTGGAAAAGGACCATAAGGCTGCACATGATTTTAATGGAGGTAAAATGTTTATAACATCTTATATTTTTTTTTCCTAAAATGCTGAAAAACTACTGGGGTCTCACGCTTTGCCAAGAGTTTAGTAAATGAGTCATTATTTATGGTTTATGAATAATGCGGTTTATAGGAGTTTTTATACTAAATATAGATATGGTGATCTGATAAAATGGTCTTGTATGATGTTAATTGAGATGTGTTGTGCCAATTTCTAGATGTTTCAAAAACTAAATTGCGATGCATGTAGAAAACTTACAATAGCACTTGCTTTTGTGGCATCACATGTTTAGGCCGGGGGAAAGGACACTTGTTGTATTTTAGCTGTTCTGATCCAATTATTATCTGAGTTATTCTTATTTTCATGAAAACGCAGATGTCAGCAATGCACCTGAAAGAGATACAGAGGATGAAATTGTGGGTAAAACAAATGCTGAAACAATGGCCTTGCCTTCTATTCAAGCGCCAATTATAGCATATACCAGAAGAAAGTCCAGAACTGTTGATCCTCTCACAGGACTTTGTCTGCTCCCAGAAAGTGCCAAAACTAACGAAGATGGAGAACTAGTGACTTCTGAAATAAATATTGTCAAGGACACTTCGCCTCCCTCAGAAACCATTCAGTTGCATGCGTCTGGTAATGAACTGTGTGAACCAGTTTTGTTGGATAATCAGGCAAGGGATGAAGTGCAATCTGATGATTTGCAAAGAGATGATTCTGTTACAAATTCTCAAACTAAACAGAGCCCGGTTAAGTCAGATAATGGATCATGTTTACGCGCCTCTAAAGAAAATATGGTCTGCCCCGATGATCTTTTTGTTTCACATGCGGAAACAACTCCAATTCATAGTGATGTGCCGGCTGGCTACAGCAACCTTGCTGAGTTGAACACCTCAATACCATGCTGGGATCTGAAACCAAGCTCTTGTGAGAATAACTGTTCTTCCAACGAAGCACAAGTTATTTCAGAACTAAATCCTCACAGAAACGATGATATTAGTGATAATCTGGGTAAAACCATCAAGTTTGTGGGATGCTACTTCCTCCCCATGCATGTGTCATCGCTTTTTTTAAGCAGGAGAGGGAATGAAATTCTCATTTGTGTTATTTGTGAGTCTGTGGTGGATCACGAGAGGACTTTGTTCACCTACAAGGTGTCTGTTAAGGAACCAAATATTGGGTGCCCATCTTTCATTGCCTACACATCATTACGGCTTCCAGATCCAAAACATAACTTCAATAGAGAAGTAAGTTGGTCTCTTTTCACTTCATTGGATTCTAACATATTTATGTTGATGTTTTCGGTATCGATAATATACTCTCAAACTCTACTGTCATATTTTGTTAGACTCTGGTCGAAAGATCTGGCGTGCAGTTGACTCCTGATGGGCAGTATATTGTTTTACTTGGCAGCATAAAAACTCCCTATTGCAGGTTGACTGTTTCTCAGTGTTGTATTTGAAACATGTATCGTTCGTAGCCTTGTTTACTAGCATATCTAATTTTCTCATTATTCCAGGGAAAGAAAAATTTGTTGTGATTGTTCATCATGCATGTCAGTCTGCTCTGAGGAGAATGCATTGAAGATTGTACAAGTAGAACATGGTTATGTTTCCGTTGTGGCAACATTGAAGACTTTTGAGGTTGTGCATTGTATTGTGATTTGCGAACCTAACCTACTTTGTTCAGTTGGGGAGAGTGGTAGATTGCATGTATGGGTCATGAATTCAACATGGAGGTGATTCCGAATTCCTTTTGACATTTTATTTGTTCTTGCTTTCTCCTGAGAGGCAGTTATTTCTACTTTTCGAATAATTAGTTTTGTGATGATGATAAAGTAACATTGGTTTCTTATTTTGTTTGAGTTAATGAGGTTGGACATCTCGATTTTTTTCTTATAACAAGTCATATGAGAAGGTTGGAATGTGTCAGTGTTGATTCACTGCACTTTTTTTTTTTTTTTTTTTTTGTCGTTTGGGGCCCCCCCCGGGGGGGGGGGGGTTTGGTTGGACAGATCTTCCTAGCTTGTTTTCACTTTGTTATCTTGTGTTCATGCCTTCCTTGAGGATTATTTATGCTCATAACCTGCTTGACTCCCACCCCCCCATTCAACATAATAAATGTGTAATCTGGTCTAATTAATTCGATAACCTCTATTGGGTTAGCGCTTAATCTGCCTCCCTCCCTATCTCTGTTGGAAAGAAGAGAAACTAAAACATAGATACAAATTCAGGGGTCATCAATCCCAGTCCAGTTTTCACGTAAGCTCCAATGAAGTCTGAAGCTTTAATATCACCCCCTCTTTTGTGAAATGGACAAGAGAGGTTTAATAAAAAATGCTATGGGAGGTTATACACTAATGGGAAAAACCTACGAGGGCAAAGAGACAAACTTCAAACTGCAGGTAACAAAGTAAAAGCAGGTCTCATCATAGATGGAGAAACTGTGTAATACTACTTTATCTAAGTTTTGAAGCTCCACACTAACTTGATTGAATTTAATTTGTTTGTAGGCCTCGTTTGGATGAATGGCTTAAACAATTGATCATGTATGGGCTTATAAAATAAGCTCTAATACACAAATACAATGACGATGGAGGACAGTTTAGTCCACAATAATTTTAATAAATTACAATATGACTATTAAAACATGTCGAGTTTCTGACCTTTGGTATGGTCATCGTTTAACACTTATAAAAGCCAGGTTCTTTTAAATGGATAAAATATCAATATCGTTTTTCGGCATAAGTTTATTTAATCAGTTGGTCCGTAATAAACCCTTTCACTGTCCTCCATGCTTAAGATCATTGTTGGTTTGGTTGCCATCGATATTAGATTCTCTGGTTTGGTAAATATAACTTAGCTTGTTTCCCTCTGCAGAGATAAAGTTGAGGATTTCATCATACCAGCTGATGATTTAATCTCCCCTGGAATAGTGGAGCTGAAGAGGATTCCAAAGTGTACCCATTTGGTAGTTGCTTTCAATAGTGTTGGCGAATTTAGTTTATGGTATGCTATCTTCAATTACCCAGAAGTTCTTTTGTCGTGAAACCAGAGTTTTTGAAACAAATTTGATTAACTGACTATAGTTGTCTCTAATGCCGCCCCCCGAGGGGCCATCTTTGTTTCTATTACTACTGTTACATCACTTGCTTTTCTACTTTTGGTCTTCGGTTTTGTAATAGCTGTAACTCACTGAATGAAACAAGTAACACGTAGGTCATTAAAGAATGCCTTTGTTGGGTCTTTATAGCCGCAGTATATCCTGTACAAGAAGAATCAACCTGTGGACCTTGTTATTAGAGATTGTTAAAAATTACCAGGCTTCCACTGAACCTGGTAAATGTGTACTTTTACGGCCCTTCACTGCTTATTTCTCTGCAAAAGCTTGAATAAACCCTTGTTTTCTTCACTGGAATAGATGTTTTTCTTACTTTCTTTCTTTCCCTTTTTTATGGCTACTCTGTCTGTAATCTTATCCCTATCATTTGGACTCCTTCTCCAGGGATATTTCAAAGCGTGATTGTGTTTCAAGCTTCGCTGCTTCAACAAATCCATTTATTCAATTTTTACCAGTCAGCTTGTTTAATTGTCAAAGAAATAGTCCAGGATTCACCTCTACCAGTTTAGGGGAGCAAGTTGATCAACTTTTAGGAGCAACCCGCCTGTGGTGTACAGATCAGAAAGAACCCTGTTCGTTTCTTCCATCTGAGGAAGGTGATATTGCCATGTGGCTACTTGTCTCAAGTCCCTCTGATATTGAATCTCCGCATGATTTTGTTTCAAGCCATTGCCAGATAAATACAGCTAGAAATTGGAGGTTCGCTCTTCTGGTGAAAAATGACATGATTTTAGGAAGTTCCTTCACTATAAGGTACCAAAAGTAATGTATTTGTAAAATCGATAACTGGATTCGCAAGAAACATTGTTTCAAGTTCTTATTGGTAGTTTGTCACGTGTTGCTTATTAATGTGGCTAATCTGTTTACTACTTTTCACCGCTCCCTCTAGAGAATGGGGCTATTTTGTATCGATGGGATCATAAATTAGATTTCAAGAAGTTTTGTTTCCCGCCTTTTTTCATTTATAATTTAGGAAATGAGTAGAGTTGTTAGCAACTGTTCCAACTAGAATTTAAGCCAGATTATGTCATCCCGCCCCTTTATCTTATTTATTGTTATAAACACACATTATATTGCATCTGAACGCTAGCTGTGGATATCTTATCAAATTTATTGAATATCTGCCCACTAATATCTAACAACTTTGACAATTAACTAACTCGAGTTCTGATATGCAGAACTGCTGCTATTGGTGTTTTGGGTAGTTATGGAATCATCGGCACACCTGATGGACTGGTGCATATTTGGGAATTGTATGGAGGATCAAAACTTGGCACTCTTCAGCCTTTCCAAGGTATATTGCAATTATACCACTTTCTGAAAAAAATTTGGTCGGAATATCACTTTCATGCGTTTGCTGTATCCATGAGTTGTCCTTTGATTGTTCTATGATCTATGATATATGGCATTAAGCTAAGTTTTCATGCATAACTAATAAATTTTATTGAAAAGACCTTTTTACTCGAAACTGATGCTGATGTGCCTGTTATCAACTTACATATATTGCGGCACTAGAGTTTGTCAATGGCACTTGTGGTTAAAATGCACCTTTAAAGTGAATAGTAGAATTCATGCTTCCTAATCAGCGTCCCAGAAATCATAACCGCCTTTTAGGTATGGTTGCAAGTAACAGTTTCCTGTGAGGAAAAAGTCCATATATCCATATCAGAACTTAAATCTAGGTTCACTTAAACGCTCATTAAGTGGCCTTGACTATATGATTTTGGTGTTTCATTTGTTACGTGCTGTTGAATATGGACTATTTTCCTTTTGCTTACTACCACTTACTGAGATGGTTAGTCTAATGTGCTAGAACCAATCCAAATCTAGCCATACAATCTTATCATTCGGATTATTTTACGAAGATACTCTATCTATCCATTTAGGGGCAACTAAATTATCATATTCAGATGGAAAATATGAACGCATCAACTTGAGTATTACTACATCCATTGCTTAATAGAAGAGCCAATTGGGAATTGGATTTGGTGCTAAATATAAAATTCCTATCCACTTTGTCTCCCAAATTTATAATTTTCCCCCAAAGTATCCCTACTGACGGCACACATTGAGGAGTTTTTTTATCTAAGAGTCAATTTTAATCTACTCAAATTAGTTAACTAGCTCTTATATTAAGGACAACATGAAATTGAAAATCAATAAATATTTAATATCTACAATGGTAGAGCAAAACTTTTGCACAATTTACTTGTATATTTTTATATTATCCATAGATATTCTCACATTTACTTCACAAAACCGCCGCTCCTTGTACTGGCAATTCCATGCATTTTCAACGGGCAAGTTTGTCATAGGTCATTTATCAGTCATTACTCTCAATTATCAAGTATCTTCCATTCATGCTATGAGCAAAAAGTTTTGACGTGTTCCCTGATTTGTTGTCTCAAGTACCTAATGCAAAATAAATTTCTGTGGTTATTAGACGGCACTGCTACCTGTATAGCTACAGATGAACTGAGGGGAGGTGCATTGGGGGTGGCTGGTGGTGAAGGTCAGTTGTTGATTTATGTGCCTCATAAGGAACTTGATGCAGAATAACAAGTAGACAATGACAATACTGCCGATCCTCATTTGTCTGACCTATAAACTCTCTTTTAGAATTTGTATAGCCTTTTGCCCTCAGGATCACTTCATTTTTAGCTATGAAGAATACCTTTCTGAACTGTACATAATGTTCATATCTTTCTTTCTTTTTTTGGTTGGGGCCAACAATGTTCATATCTTTAGTTGATTCAAATTCTGTAGTTTTATCTTTTTAACTCTTGGGTAATCACTCTTCAACTTTGATTGTGCAAATTTAAACTGGATCAATGTGTTTGTGCTTGCTGTGTAATTGGTGCTTCTTGTTTTTAGTTCTGGGAGGGGGTGTTCAGTGTCTTGAAGAAACAGTAAAGATGCCTAGAGACTTGGAATGCATCCATGTTATTTTACTTTATAGAAAATTGGTCTTGTCCCTTTTTATAAGATCCAAATTTTTGAATTCTTTCGTCCCTTTTTCTAAGATCCACTATAAGTTATCTGAGTATTAAATACATGTTTATCAATTTTACTCCTAATTAATTTTTCCCATATATCCTCCTTTATCATTTTTCTCATCATTACTCTCATTTACCCACTTATAAATGAGGACATATTTTTTCAAAAAAGTACATTTCCTAAATGTTTAATATTCTAACTAATTTTAACAATTTTAATAATCTATGCAATTCAGTTATTTAGATCTTGTAATAAGGAAAGGAGCATAATGGAGTAATTTGTTATTATATTCTTAGAGAACAAGTTTGTTCAAATTGGATTTTTAATCATTCCTAAAACGAAGGTGGATTGTTTTTTTGTTTTTTACCAGTCACGTGATTGTTTGGCATTGATTTTTTTTTTTTTTCCAAGGTGGCATTCTAAGTTAACAGATTAGTGACACGTTTTTCTTTCAATGGTGGATCGAAGTGCAAAAATATTGTTAAATTCAAGTATTAATATAATCAGAGATGAATATTATTCTTGTGTATTTTAACTTTTGCTTTGTATTATTCCACAAGCTTAGAATTTGATAACGTATTAAATTATAACTGAACGGGACGTTAAATTGGAAAGGCTAACGCTTCACAACTCTTTTAGTTCGCTCGGTTCGACCCACGGTTAGAACTTTGATGGAATAATTAAATAACAATTTAATAAAAATAATATGGGTAAATAATACTAATATATAGAAATAAATCTATAACAACAGTATATATAATTTTCAGCATAATTTTTTTGATATGGTAATAGAAAAAAGAGAGTTAGAGAACACGGTACTACTAATTATGTTTTATATATACGATCACTCGATCCGGGGAGTAAAAATTTGCAGGATAATATTCACGGACCTCCAACACACACACATGTAGTGAAAAACATAGATTTTACCTGAAAATGGAAGGAGAATTAAAAATCGTAAAACGTAAAATCGTAAACGTAAATTGTATGTATATAAAAAAAATTCGTAATGATTTTATACATATACTGATCAATACAATATTGATAACTTCTCATTTTTAATAGATTTGAGATATGTTTTGAGATATTTTTGAAAGTCATCAATACTAAATTAAAGAGATTTTATTGAGATATCAATTTGGATGCATTATTTGGGGGATTTCAATTTAAAATATAAATTTCAATAAAATAATAGTATCAATAAAAAAATCCTCCCTCCTTTAATCCTTCAGTTTACGTTTTTTTTTTTTAAAAAAAGCACCGTTTTTACGTTTTATAGAACGTCGTTTTGCTGAAATTAAAACATAAAAACGGTGTTTTTATGAGTTAAAGCGTGTTTTTAACTACCATGCATACATTCGCACAACTACCATGCACTCACACGTACATTGTTGAGATATCACCAACCTTTTGGGTAGACAAAGTGATGAGGTTCAACCCCATTCCACCACTTTGAGAAAATGTATTCCTACCGGAGAAAATTTATTCCTATCAGCCACCGGTAGGGGGTGGTTGCTGGCCGCTGAAAGGCCGATCATTGGAGCTCCAGCGGCGTAGGCCAATGGAGGTAATATTTTTTTGAAAAATATATAAGGGTAATTTGACCATTTCTTTTAAATTAAAAGAATAAATTAAGCTTAACATTTTTCTGATATCACAAACATTTGAAACATCATTTTGACTTTTAACATTTCTAAAATTCTTTTGTTGGAATTTTCACTATACAAAATGTCAAAAGAAATGAACATTTTTCACATTATAAAAAGCCATATAAATTACCATATGAAAAAAGCCACGTAAAAATTGAATATGAGATTAGCAAAATCATCCATATTTCACCATTCTCTAGATTTGATGTCAAAGGGAAGTCTCTTTGCACCATGCGACAAAATAACAAAAACAATGCTTTAACTAAAAATAACAACAATAGTAATAATTATAACAACAAATAACAACAATAATAGATATGATTACCACAATGAAAAATCTAGATCACGAGAAACTACAAACTCTGGAAGTTCACTTGGCAGGGCCATTAGCTGGCTTTGAAGAATTAGCTTCCGATGGAGCGTTAAGCTCATCCCAAGCTTCAATCCAAGTGACCATAGCATCAGCTAGCTTGACGAAATAATCATCAACTTTTCCAAGTTTTCTTTGACCTGTTTGGAGATTTCAATGTAGCAATCTTGAACAGAGCTGCATTCTTTTGGTAGGGTCACAGCTTGGAAGAATGGAATGATCTCTTCTTGCCAGTAGATACCTTTGTATTCCTTCTTGAGATTCACGAATGGGTTGCTTGCTTTGCTGTGCCATATGTAGGGCAGACCAGTTTTGACTCCCAGCCCCAAATGGTCACAGATAACCTGCAAGTTTATACATCATATGTTCATCATGTCTTCAAAGAGTTTTTCTACATTTAAAAAAAATGGAGAATCTTACCGATTATATTTCATTTTCAGGTGTTTGTTAACAAGTTTTCTAATAAATTCGAAGGCAAAATGGAGATTTACAATGCCTGTTGGATAATTCAAAAGGGGTTCATCATATGTTTTGGTTTTGTAACATAAAGAACTCCATGTAACTTGTTGAGAACAAGATATACGGGTAATCTTCTCAAAATGATATAAAATTATCACAGTGATTATTGAAACTTGTAAGGAAGTAAATTGAAAAACAATAATAACTAGGAAGGAATAGAGGTTAATGAACCAAAACACGGAAAAAATACTTTGGTTGCAAGAAAATTATCATTATCAATTCGTAAAGATCTTGTAAAAATGCTTAGCTTAATAGTTGCCACAAAAAAGGGAGAAATGATTGAAGTTTATACCTTCATGCACCAACCGGCCCACATATCATCATATCGTCCAATAGGTTGACCATCACCCATGAGTCCAAAGTACATGGCAGGTCCAATAAGCTCACGGTTGAATGCAAGATTCATACCACACATGGGGAACAATGTTCCTTTTGGGATGGTCAAAACAGCATCGACATACCTGAGAAAAAAAAAATAGTAAACTAAACTGGATGATACTTATCAATAACATCCATAAGAAGAGTATGTATTGCCTCAATGGATGGCCAACAAACCTGGTGTTCCTCTCACGAGGCTTGACAAGCTGTGTTGGAGCGTCATAATCAGGAATGTTGAGCCAGAGACCATGAGAAACAGCAGTGGGGGCACCCTCACGTAGACTAAAAGGGTATCCACGGACAAAATCAGCGCCTTCTCTATAAGGATCATAAAGAGTGTTGAAGAAAAATGGAGTAGAAGGTGAGAGGATGTTCTTGATGTGCTGCTCAAGTGCATTGATGTCCTTGCCAGATGGATCTTTAGCAACCTGCTCATGAACATAGAACATAATTAGCAAATCATGTTTATATTTCAAAAACAAACCATAGCACCTTCTTTTTCAATATTTTTTGGAGAAAGTAATGGTTACAATCATAGACAATAGTTTGCTTTTAAATAATATATGTTAACGTTTACCTTAAATGTATATTCAAAATCAAGTCACAGAAAGAAGCATAAAAATATAACAAACAAAATAAAAAGGATGGAGATCTGAAAGTTTCCAATGACGATGAAGAAAGATCTGACAAAACCCAATAATGATAGCAAACAATCTATTCAAGATCCTTACTAGCCACTAGCCAGTGCATAAGACTAAGCAAATGAGCTCAAACAAAAATTAACCAATCAAACCAATTGCATAGTGGGCAAATTATTGTGTTAGCTAGTACCAACTTCATAGGCAGCAAGATCCAGAACATATATAGTTCACGCATCACAAAAGAAGTATATAGAAGTTTCAAGAACAGAAGAACGCATCACAATAAAACCCATACTGCCATCACTTCAGTGAGGCTCATAAACAGAACATGCAGTATGACTCAGTCAAATCACGCAATTACAGTTACCGCACGAGCTCAAACAAATCAAATCTAAAACCATACCAGGAAAAAAACTCAAAGATGCGCGGAATCTCGCGATTTACCAAACATCAACACTTAACTCAGTAAAAACAAAGAACAAAGTAACAACAGTTATACGAAGAGAACAATTAGATTTAGCAAAATTCCACCTTGTCAGCCACAAATCAGAAGCAAAGGAGCAAAATAAAGGCCAAAAAAATGGAGAGCTCACAAAGCAATCGTCATCGATGGTGTAGATGTACTTCTTCTTAGAGACCATGTAGCCGAAGCATCGACAGGCAGAGTCCTTGAAGGAAATGCAAGA
Organism: Acacia acuminata; assembly: GCA_019022655.1. NCBI lineage: Eukaryota > Viridiplantae > Streptophyta > Magnoliopsida > Fabales > Fabaceae > Acacia > Acacia acuminata. The sequence goes on along the minus strand of JAFJYI010000028.1, from coordinate 1,220,904 downwards.
GGCCTTAGGACCTAAGATCCGGTTAATGTCATTGCGATTGTAGAGCTCGTAATCGAATCCCTCAGGGACTTTGATGACCTTGGAAGGGTCGCCATCTTGGACGATGATCAAGTGGTAAGGTTGGAAGAACGGCCTCCACATCTCCAAGAAATCAAGGTTTCGGATCGTCGGGATCACGATGTCGAGCTCATCCTTCAGAAGCGGCACAGGTTTGGCTGAAGATTCCGCCATTACTGAGAGCGAGAGGCAGAGAGCAGAAGAGGAAAGAGAAAACAGTGAATTTGAGAAGATGGGGTATGCGATTCAACGCGGCAAAATGTGAGAGGAACACTGAGTTTCGGTCGTATATTAATATAGGCCCAGCCAAACGTCGCCTTCCTATTTATTTTTTTATTTTTTTCCCCTTTTGTAAATTCCTTCCTAATTACTTCTCCAATCATATCTTTACTAAATTTGATTAAATTTAAAAAAAAAAAAATTAGTTAAATTACTTACGGATAAATGCCTAATTTGCCCTGAAAGTTTTGATAAAGAGGCACTCATCATCACCCGGAAGTTTTTTTTGGTACCAAATTTACCCTGGAAGTATGAAAAAGGTAGTAAATTTGCCCCTCTATTAATTTTGACCGTTAAGTTTAATTGAGTGTACACGTGGCATGCCACCTCATGACACGTGGCATACCACCTCATCAACCCAATAAGAGTTAATTATCATTTTTGCCTTGAAAGTTTTCATTGAGAGCAAGTTTGCCGGAAGTTTTCACTAAAAACAATTTTACCCCTGGAAGTTTACAAAACGTATCAATTTTGCCCTTTTTTCCCACATATTAAATTTGACTATTAAATCGATCAAACACCACACATGTCATACCTTGAAAAGGTCGAACTTGGAGTCGAGAGAAGGAGATCCTGAGATGTTGAGCTCAAGGCGCGAATTTGTGAAGTCGAACGTCACAAGAAGATTACTTATGATCTAAGCAAATGATTAGTCTATAAAAACGTAAATATTATCACTATTGATTTGTTTTATCAACCAATTTTTGGAACAATTCATTTCTCGTTTTATGCGTTTCATTTGCTTAGATCATAAGTGATGCTTCATCTGGGTTTTACGACGGACCTTCGGTCTACGGACAGGTCGGCTTCACAAATTCCGGACCGCCTTGAGCTCAACATCTCAAGGATCTCCTACTCTAACTCCAACTCCAAGTTCGATCTTTTCAAGGCATGACACGTGTGGTTTTTGACTGATTTAATAGTCAAATTTAATATTAGGAGAAAGAAGGGCAAAATTGCTACTTTTGTAAACTTCCAGGGCAAAATTGCTCCTTAGTGAAACCTTCCGGGGCAAAATAGCTCATCAGTGAAAATTTCCAAGACAAAAATGATACTTAACTCTTATTCGGGTTGATGAGGTGGCATGCCACGTGTCATGAGGTGGTATGCCACGTGTACACTCAGTCAAACTTAACGGTCAAAATTAATGGAGGGGTAAATTTGCTACCTTTTTCATACTTCTTGGGTAAATTTGATACCAAAAAACTTCCTAAAACTGAGTGTCCCCTTATCAAAACTTCCGGGGCAAATTAGGCATTTAACCCAATTACTTAATATGATATGTATCTTTTAAAACATCTCAGTTATTTTCCTTAATTGTTTCATTTATTCTCCTTGATTATTATTGAAAGAGTATCAATAAAGATAAATTAGGACAATGATGATAGATATGAAATTATGTCTTATATTTAAGATCAAGATCACCTAAACGTATCTTATAATAAAGATAGGAGGATTTTTTTTTTTTTTTTTTGTTGCTTGTTGTGCCTTCTTATTTATCTACTACTCTCTCCGATCCTAATTAAATGAAATATTTACCTAACTTTGGAGATATTAAGGATAGTAATTAAATTAGTTAATTATATTTGTTTTTCCAAAATGCCCTTATTTTAAATTTTAAATGACATCCATTTATTTTGATTCTCTATTCTTTTTCGGACCTCTCCCACGACTTCTCGAGCTCTTACACGGTCCGTCGTCGATCTCCCTCAACAGCTTACGGTTTATTCTTAGAAGTTGGAAGTGTAATTTAAAAGTGATGCCATTATTAAATATTACAAAAATTACTCAAAATTATTTTATTAAAAAAAATAAATAACAATAGAATTGAGATGTATGTGACATTAATGAGTTGCAAACATTACTCACTTTATAAAATATATTGTTGCATTATTAAATTATTATTTGTGTTTAATTAAAAGGAGTATTCAGGGACGAAAACGACAAAAATTAATTTTTTTTTTATAATTAAGATCAAAATGAACTTTTAAATATTATTTTATAATTAGTACGAAAGAAACAATTTACTATTCATGATTTTAATATAAAAACGAGCATGCGCTTGCTTCTCGTGCGTTACACGGGGAGCATGTCCATTTTGATATATATATATATATATATATATATATATATATATTTTAAATAATTTGATAGGAGTACTTTGAAACTCACATTATTTTTTTGTATGCAATAAATTTGATATGGTAGAATATTATTTGAATCATAAATAACTACAGTTATATTGTAATCAACAATGATAAATTCTTCATACAACTTTTTAATTGATACAATTCAGTAGGATGATGCAACACAATTCCTAAATATCTTGTTGATACTACAAGTATTGATTCCATCGCGTTGAGTTTTGGAAGTTTTTGAACAAAGATGATACTCCATCCAGTCATAATTATAGGAATATATTTTTGAGTTGGTCTTGATCCTAATTATAAAACTAGATTTAAAATTTTGTCAATTTCTTCTTAAAATACCCTTATTGATATTTTCTCAATAATAATTTAATAATATACATATATATATTCTATAAAGTAAGAAATGTTTTTAACTCATTAATTTTATATACACCTCAATTATACTGTTTTTTTAATAACATAATTTTGAACAATTTTTGTCATATTTTTCCTATATCACCTTTACTAATACGTCATCTACAATAATTAATTTAACAACACGTTTATATTCTACTAAATGAGAAATTCTACTCTCTCTCTTTTTTTTCTTTTTTATATAATCACAAATTTTGTATTTCGGACCGTAGTATAAATTAATGGGTTAAGGGTCTTAAATGCTATGGAAGTTTTCGCTCAGGAGCACTGATAAGACGGAAGTTGTTTTTAGACCAAAAATGCCAGGAAGTTCACAAGACATAGCAATTTTGACCCGGAAGTATCATATTTGCCACGGAAGTTTTCGAGAGGAGCAATTTTGCCGGAAGTTTTCACTCGGGAGCAATTTTGCCTCGGAAGTTTCCCCAAATATTAAATTTGACTATTAAATTAGTCAAAGACCACATATGTCATGCCTTGAAAAGGTCGAACTTGGAGTCGAGAGAAGGAAATCCTTGATGTTGAAATCAAGGCGCGCGAGAATTTGTGAGCGAACGGTCAAAGGGATTGAAATGTACTCTGGCACAAAAACGCAAATGAAACGCAAAACGAAAATAAATTGTTCCAAAAATTAGTTCAATAAAACAAATCAATAGTGATAATATTTACGTTTGTATAGACCGATCATTTGCTTAGATCATAAGTGTCCTTTGGGTTTTGTGACAATCGACCTTTCAATCGATCCTTTGACCGGTTGGCTTCACAAATTTTTGGCCGCCTTGAGCTCAACATCTCAAGGATCTCCTTCTTTAGCTCCAAGTTTGACCTTTTCAAGGCATAACATGTGTGGTCTTTGATTGATTTAATAGTCAAATTTAATATTTGGAGACAGAAGGGCAAAATTGCTCCTTAGTGAAAAATTTCGGGGCAAAATTGCTCCTTAGTGGAAACTTTCGAGACAAAATTGCTCCTTAGCGAAAACTTCTATAGTATTTTTTGTCCAAAAAAAACTTCCGTCTTATCAGTGCTTCTGAGTGAAAACTTCCATGACATTTAAGACTCTTATCCCTAAATTAATCATAGAATTATGAGTTTATTTTGATAATAAAATTACCGACTGAGAGTATACTATATGATAGGAGTAATTATAACTTTCACATCTCTGGTAAATTCGATTTTGATCCTTTATCCAAGAAAAAAAAAAAAAAAAAGATCCTCCGAGATGATGAGTTCAAACCGTATCTCGGTAATTACAATACAAAATCTCTCTTTCCTATTGGAACAATCTTTTTCTAAATTAAGTAAGGGTATTTTCGAAAAATAATTATAATTAACTAATTTAATTTTTATCCTTAATCTTTTTAAATTTTGATAAAATATTTCTATAATTAAAACCGGAATGAGTATATCATAAACTAAAAAAAAAAATATGATAAAAAGAGAAATGAAGACTGATCAAAATCATTCACAAAATATAAGAATGCAGCATTGAGTATTCCTGTCTCTTGAGTCTTAACTCTTAAACATGAAACATAAGAAAGCTATAAAAAAAGACTCATGGTGGATCAATTGGTCAAACTTAAGAAAGAGAAGAATTTGGAAACCATCATTTGGCTGTCATTTTCCCTACGGATTGATTTTTATGAGTAGGTGATGGTCACAGAACAACTTTTTTAGTGATCTTATCCTGCAATGGCTTGGTCATGAAATTTCTTCATATCATTGATGTAATTTTTTTTTTTGCTCAAAATATCATTGATGTAATTGACTCTTTATATATTTACACATCAAATAAGAACTCAGGCAACACCATCAAACATTTGGATCAATTAAGTAGATCAGTTGTTCCATCTTAACCCGAGGTTTCGAGTTTGAACTATAGGAATGCGGCGAAGTGTTTAGTGATAGAGCTTTCCACCCATTGTGATCTTACCCAACTCGATCTGGATTAGTCTAAACCTCGATAAATTCTTTGAATTAAAAGGAGGTAAGTCCAAGTTGCTTAAAAAAAAAGAAGGAAATATCATGAAAACCATACTCACCATATTTACTTTAGAAATTCATGGTATGAGTTCAATTCCCATGTTTGAAGAAACCTTTTTAAAAGTTCTCTGTGTCTCTCCTTCAACTGTCTTTTTCTTCACAGCCCATTTAAGGGAGTCTGATTATTTATTATTTTTAAACATTTGTTAGTTAATATGTAGGCTTTTGATATGAAGTTGTCCATATCACCAAAATAGCTAAAGCTATAGTCGCGAGCTTTTATATATATATATATATATATATATATTCCTTCATCTTTCATATCAGATATCATGTCACAATCTTGTTTTCATTCTTCATCTGTAAATTTAGGTAATTTATAAAAAATCAAGAGGCATAAAAGAAGGGAATGATCTCCATCACAATGATTAACGTTTAATGCTTGATGATTACATATCATACAATCAAAAATAATAATCTCATCTTGGGGATATGCCACATAAGTAGGGACAGGTCATCTCTTGGCTGAAGCCCCTACCTCGGCGGTTTCCCTGAACTGTGATGGTGCTAGGAAGGCGGAGTCGATGCGTGCTGGAGCGGGATGCCTGATCCGTGATCACGAGGGCCGATGGCTAACTGGTTGCTGTAGAAACATTGGAGGCTGCATGATAAATCTCAATTTTACTATATTTTATCTCACCTTATCCATTTATTTTGGGGATTATTCTAGGCTAATTTGGATATATTAGATAATATTTGGATTGTTAGCATTTTAGGAAATAATATAAATCTGAATTAATTATGAGATTATTGTGGTTAAATTATTAATATCCTGATTTTTATCTTGTAATTAAATAATATCTCTTAATATATGATAGATAACGATTTTATCGTATTAGAAAATCCATGGTGCGAGAATTTTTCGGATAATTTAAAAGGAAATCCGATGGTAAAATTTTATTGCGCTTTATTTGAATTTTGTTGGGCCTAAATTGGTACCCAAAATCCTCTCTTCCTATTATTAATGCCTAACCTAGACGCTGGAGACATGGACGCTCTCGTTGAGAGCCGCAACATTCACGCACGAAACAGATTCACGCTGAAGCAAGGACGCATAGGAGAATTTGATTCAATATCCTCCATTCATTGAATCCATTCACGGGACCCACGCCTTTTCCTATTGCATCAATTGAATTAAGATTCAATTACTTCAACATCTCTCCAGTGGGTTGGTGCGCAAGGACTGAGGAATTGGATTAAACAATCCTTCACAAATTCATTTGATGGTTGTGACTTTTTCAACACGCGAAGGAGGAAAATTTATGGAAGTTTTAGCTCTTTTGGGAGGCAATTTGGGAGGAGCGTGGAGAAAGCTAGAGCGCAGGGTTTTACACTTGAAGACCACAAGGGTGTGTTTTCTTTTTATCTTTTTAATTCAAACTTGAGATTATTTAGTTTTAAAGGATTTCGAACAGTATTAATTGAGAACAATCTAGTTTTAGATTGTAAACTTATTTCTTTTGGATTAGACTGATTTAAAGTTTTTATGCTTATTGCTTTGGATTCTTGGTTGCAACCTTTGGATTGTCGATTAAATTAGTAATTGAGTTTTAATTTATTGATTTAATTGTTAATTTGGTTTATCAACTTAATTGTTTAATTGGGTTGATAAGTTATCTAGTTGTTTAATTAGATAATTGTAAACAAGATTTCCAAGATTATTTTGTGATTGGTTTTTAATGGGTTTGATTAGCCACCACTTATTTCATTATGAGTTTTCTAATGGAATATGTGTTATTGAGCTAGAGGGTTTCCCATGTTCAATTGGGTAATTAAATTCATTAATCTCCTTCTGGTCTAATTAATTGATTTAGGCTAAGAAAGTCAACCCACGCGATTCCTAAGTTGTCCCCTTCATCATCATAATTTGGTTGATTTGCTTTTATTTAATATTCTTCTTAGGATTTTGATTATTTTTCTTACAACAAAAACCCCCAAAAATTGCATTTAAATTCATATAGATTAGTTTCATTCTCATTTAGGTTTTAAACTCAATTTTCATCCTGCATTTAGTTAGTTTAATTTCATTGCTTTGCATTTTTCATCACCTAAATTCAACTTAAAGAAAAACCCACAAACTTGCTCCTTGGGAGAATGACCTAGGTTGACCCTATATTGCATAATTAATTAGGACCTAGTTTAATTGATCTGCTTTAGCGACAAAAAGCAGCTCATCACTGCACCTCCCTTCAGGTGGAGCTGTGGGCCTTAAATGGATGGTTTGGAATTGGCTTGGGACTCAAGCTTTAGAGAAGTGGTGGCTCAAATTGATTGTTTAACAGCATTGCGCCTAGTCGAAAGCTATGTTGCACCAACACAAACACGGCATTTTTGACACGTTACCGATACGTGACGTCGACACGTTACTTCAAAAATACTAATATTTCGACACGTTTTGACACGGCTTAGGATTAAATAATATTTTTAATATAATGAGTCTATTTTAAAAAAAAACTATCACAGTCAATAAAAACCAAATTAAGAAACAAAGGGAAATAGGAAAAGACAGGAAACAGGGGAGGGGAGTAATAAAAAACACAATCACAGAGAGGAGTGCACAATCACAAAGAGAGAGAGCGTGACACAAACAAGGGAGGGAGTGATATCGCGGTCACAGAAAGAGAGAGTGAGACACAACACAATCACAGCTATTAAAAGCACAATCACAGTCGGCGTTTAAGCTTAAAGATGGAGGAAGACCACAGACATAGAGTGGGACACAGTCAGTCAGTCACAGTCTCACAGATATGGCACACAAAGACGGAGGAAGAAGAAAACACTCAGTCTTAGATGGCGTTGAGTCCAGTCGCTTCGATTTGGGAGAATAGCAGAAAACACTCACTCACGATTTGGGATCTACGGTTCACTGAGTTGAGAGAGATGATTGTGGAGACGTTGCTGCTCGAAGTCGTGGATTAGGGAATTTTGTGGCCAAAATTCTTAGCTACAAAAAGCCTTCAGTTTTTGAGAAAATTGCAAAATTACTATTTGACTTTTTGACCAGCTTAATTCGTGAATTTCTGATCAATTCGCGTGTGTGGAAAATACGCGTGTTGGACACGTTCTTCTCCCCAAAATTCACGTGTCCGTGCATCATAGGTCAAAAGCACGGAGGAGAGCCCTAACGGGCGCATGAGCCTAATCAGGAAGATCCAGAGATTACTGCAACAGGATTGGAGGGTCACGGTGTCACACATCTTTCGTGAAGGAAATCGGTGTGCGGACTTCCTAGGCTACACATGCTTTACTATTGGACGTGGGACTCTATAGATTGGAAGAGCCACCAAATGGCATGCAAGGCCTCCTCCGTTAGGACGCTGTGGGTACTGGTCGAGTGCGTCTCGTTGTATCACCTCCTGATTAGTTTGTAATCAGTCCATTTGCAACAAAAAAAAAAAAAACAACAACAACAACAAATCTGATCAAAACCATTAAATAATCTATAATATATATATGGATTTGTCATGTCACTTGACATAAAGTTATGTCAATTCACCCCAAAACTACATCATTTTGGGAGGTAGGGAAATTAATGAAGGATGTTTTGGTAAAATTAACACCCTTCATTAATTCTCTTAACTCTCAAAACAACATAGTTTTGGGGTTAGGGGAATTAATGAAGATTTTTTTTTTTGATAAAATTCATATAATAAATATAAAAACAAAAATACCAAAACACCCTTTATTAATTTCTCTAACTCCCAAAACGACATAGTTTTAGGGTGATTTGACATAACCTTATGTCAAGTGACATGATAAACGATAAACATAAGAATCATTCAACTTTAGCACACCTCAATGATAATTTCCTTCTTTTATGCCCTCCAACATATGCTTCTAAATTCCTTGTATTTTATATTAATATATGCATTGTAGATTTAAAGGGAACAACCTTATCATGTTTTCTCACAAATATTAATATTCCTTGTATATTACTCCAAAAATAAGTAAAATAAAGTAATTTAACCTCTATCCTTAATCCCTCCAAAATCAGTTAAATATGTATTATAATTAGGACCTATGAGTAATATATACATTGGGATTCGTTTGAAAGAACAGTATTTGATGATATATTGAGGGTATCACTAACTAACCAAAAATAAATGAATACTCCCTCCCTATGATATTCACAATCAATTAAAAAAAATATTTGGTTAGTTAAATATCTAAGTTACTTCAAATTTACCGCTTGTTGCTTTTTTTTTTTTTTTTTTTTTAATAATTAACTTTTGATATACTTTTAGAGACATTATTGACTGGGTCACATTGATTGCATGTAAGAATTTGTAAATAAATTTATAAATTAAAATTTAATACTTTACAAAAGTATTAGAATGAGTATGATTTTAGGGATAGGATATTTATAATTTTATTAACTACCACTTTTTCACCGTTAGATCGGGAATCTCATCTACCTTTATCATTTCTCTCTCCTATTGATTATCTAACGGTGAAAAAGTGGTAGTGAGTATGAAAATTTTATCATATCCCATGATTTTATTGGTTTAAAAATTAATAATTTTTAAAAAATGTTTCTTCTTCTTCTTTTTTTAATCTAGCTAATAAAGTAGATAGTCTATATAAAGGAAGTTGCAAGTTTACTAGAGACATTTATGAAAATAGGTTTTCTATATCTAAGGTTTGATTTTTTTTTTTTTTTTTTTTTTTTTTTTTTACAGTAAAAAAAAAAAACCATTGTTAGTTAGATGTGAGTGTTGTGCATGGTATGAAATTTAATAAATAAAATATATTATTTATTACTTACAAATCCTATGAAATATATACATTACATATTAATAATTTTGATTAATGAATAAACATTTTCCGCATTTGAAATGCAAACTTGTGTATAATTTGTGAAAATCTTGGTAATCGGTGAGCTTATATTGTTCAGTTTGTCGGTTGATTTGGCTTTTTATCTTATTTTATTATTATTATTTAAAAAAAAAAAAAAAAAAAAGTGGACCCGGGCCACTTCACTTGAGAGGAATGGGGTCCATGAATATAAAAGTAGGTGGGGTCCATGAATATGAAAGTAAGAGGAAGCAGCCTAAGTTTAAAATATCGTTTAGGAGCCAAAGTCACAAAGTCACACACACATATTATATATGTGTGTGGGGATGAAGAGAATAAAGAAATAAGGAAAGGATATTTGCGGAATAAAAATCAACCTACAAAGAATATGCTTTGGCTGTCATCCATGATCGATCTCAGTTATGCCATTTAAAATAAACATTTCCTTATAAATTGTTTATCCTATTACACATTAAAAAAGACTTTTGAAATGGGAACTATGGAGCATATATTTAAAAAAAAAAAAATCTCATTTTTATTTTTTTTAAATAAAAATAAAAATCGATATGTAAGTACCTATAATTTTTATGTGTTTTTTTAATTAAGTCATTTTTATTTATATAGGTTGACTCTGAGGCCAACACACATCTAAATTTATTTTGGCAAATTGATATAAATAAAATCAAATCAACCATTTTACAAATTCTATGGAGGTGCAATGAGACAGTTATGACTTATGAGTATAATAATTTTTTTAATATTAATAGTAAATAAATTTATACAACCATTTCATTTTATTTTTTAAAAAACATCTTTTTATTTTATATTTTGCACCGAACTTACATGTCACGTGGCAAATGATGAGTATAGGGATTATATAAAAAATAAAAAAGTACAAAAATCTTATTAAAATTAGCTAAAACTATAAAAACGGATGAATTGATTTTTTTATTTATTTATTTAGATAAAAAATGGATCGACATTTATGAATTTTGTCAATACACACAATTTCAATTTGGTGCCAAAAGAAAAGACACACACACACACTCACACTTTTAACATTTGAAATTTGAAAAGATTAGGCCACGTCCTTCCATACATCACATTCACATGTGAACAAAATGCTATATAATAATACCTCTGATCGTTAATAGGAGTATAATACTTCGATAATAAATATAAGATAGAGTTAACATTTTTTAAAGATATTAAAAAGCTATTTACATTATTTTAAAATATTTATATTTTTCATTTTTTCTCCAAACTATTTTGTCTTGATTATAAACTGATATATAATATAAGGATATACAACATATAATATGATCAAATAACTTATTTAGCTTCCTTAATCTCTAATTTTTTTTTTTAATTATGTCTTATATTTAAGATCAAAGGGAATATATATTTGGAGAATTGATTTAGGTTATAAATATAAAATATAGTTTTCATATTTATCAATATTTTCCTAATTTCACCGTATTGATACTCAATCAACAATAATTAAGAAGAAGAAGGAATAAGAGAATTAAGGAAGATGATTTATGTGTTTTATAAAATATATATTATGTCTATTAATTTAACTAACTTCATTAATATAATCAAATTAAATAAATATATATTATACTAATGGATGTGAGTAATAGGTTGTTATTGGCTAGCCAAAAAAATTGAAAAAAAGGTCATTATTGGCGCCAAATCCCTGTTGCAATTTTAAAAGTGGTTCTCACGTTCTCTCTCTCTCTCTTTAAAAAAGGATCTCAGTTTGACAACTCACAAACACAAGGCCTTATTCCACCTACTTGTCATAATTGATTAAATAAAGTGTTAATGTCGAACAATAATGAGACATATTTGATAGTTGATTGATACACCATGCAACAGCATCTTTGATCCCAAAAAATAAATTATAAATACAAGTTGGTTATTGAGTAAATGAGTAAAGTCATCATTCATCAACATCATTCATTATATACAAACTTAACTTCTATTCATATTTCGATTGGATGACAAGAGTCGGATGAGGACACACCGACACACACACAAAAACACGCACGATGAATCGCTATTTTAATGGAGAAAAATTTCAAAAAACACATGAAATATATATATATATATTACTGTTAATTTCAGTATCGAAATTTATTTTTTTATATGAGTACACAACTATTTTTTCATTAATTTTTATATTTTGCCACTTTTAAGCTTGTTGGGTTGTATTGGGTCATTGTAGGTGAGCATAGGAAGTGGGCTTCATTGAGATTCTAATACACACACCCACGCCCTACAATTACAAAGAGGGGAAAATATTTGGGAAAATGAATTTTAGGGCCCTTTTTATAGAAAAAAATCTTAAAAAAATCCTAAGATTCTGAAAATCCTAAAAAAGACTCAAGGGTATTTTATGGTATAAATTCATTAAACTTTAACAACTAAATCAGCCACATTAATAACAAAATCAATACCCATTAACAACTAAATCAGTCGCATTAACAGCAATATTTTAACAACTAAATCAATCACATTAACAACAATATCAGCCTCATTAATGACTCATGTAGATTCTGAAAATCCAAGAAAATGCCCTTGGACCTTTTTTGGGATTTTCATAATCTTAGGGCATTTTTTGGGATTTTTTTGTAAAAAGGACCCTTAAATGCATTTTCCCAAAATATTTATATCAAGTTTGAGAATTTCAGTTATCTTTGAGATGTGATATAGTTTCAGTTAACCACTGTATCCCTTACATCAAAATGAAATTAAGTTTGGGGTGAAAAGATAATGATGTCATATTTTATTTGTCTTGTAAATACCCATATTTATCTTGTGAATTTTCATATTTATCTTGGCCAAAATGTATCTAATTCCCTAAGTTATTTTGAATCTCTTTATATGTTTTGTAAATATTTTTATTTGTCTTGTAAATGCACATTTTTATCTTGTGAAATTTTATGTTCTTGTAAATGGCCAAAATATTTTTAATTCCCGATTCTTACAAATCTATTTATTTATCTTGTAAATGTTTTTATTTGTCTTGTAAATATCCTTATTTGTTTTGTAATTACTCTTCTAGAAAAAAAAAAAGCATCATTATCTTTTTACCTACAAAACTTAATTTCATTTTGACCCTTGAGGATATAGTGAAAACTCAAGAAATTTTGGGGCTTGACTGAAATTATGTCACATCTTCGACAGCTCAATGAAATTCTTCAATCACACATGGTTATGCATCATGTTTAGCTAAGATACTCCATCCGGTTCTAATTATAGGAACACTTTTGTAATGCAAATTGTATTACAAAAGTGTTCTTATAATTAGGACCGGAGATAGTAATATTTTAAAAATATGACTTATAATCATGTATGATTGGAAAACTGGACATAATAGATCTAAGGAATTTGATCTAATAAGTATTGTCCTTTAAAAAAAAAAAAAAAAAACGTATTCTCAATTTAAAGTTTATCTAGAAGTGAAATAAATTTATTTAAAACCAGCACACTTCAATCTGTATGTGAGCTTCTTTTTTTTTTTTTTTGGCCAGTGTTTGAGCTTAACTACTCACACACACACACACACACTACATCTCTCAGAGTTAAGCTGGTAGCAAGCCGCACAACACACACACGAGGACTCTCACACACTACTTTGATTAGCTGGGTCTGCATGATGATCCATGCTGCACATAAACACATGTACTCAATGATTAGCTATATGGAACAAGTATTTAGGATAATTAGAGGGTGCCTATAGTTATATATATGGTTTATTTGTCATAGGCTTTAACAATAATATAAAAATATAGATATTTGTACTCAATTTTTTAAAATAAAAAACAAATTATATAGTATGTGTTTTAATTGAAAACCTTACCAAACAAGCATGTAGATCATCACATCCACACAATAGCTTCCCATTCAGCATATCCACTGCTTGGAAAGACCCTCCTCCATCACTTCTCTATATCATTGGCCAAAATGAATATCGATCACTACCAAAATATAGGATACTCCCTCCAAACTTTTATATAAGATAAACTTAATTAACTAATTTTAGTAGATTAATTAAATGTGATAAATTAGTTAATTATAATAAAAGTCTCTTGATCTCCCTAAAAAAACTTACGTCAAATATTAGATTATGAGATAGGATATTGTTATTACCAATTTTAGTCACTACCACTTTTTCACCGTTAGATCAGAATCTCAATAGAGAGATAAATGATAAAGGTAGTAGAGATTTTGATCTAACGGTGAAAAATGTTAGTGACAATGATGGTGATAATATCCTATCCCTTAGATTATATATCAATTTAAAACGTAAATAAGTTAATTTTAAAAAGAATGATAAATACAAAAGATAAAATAAATTAATGTATTATATAAGAGTTAGTTGACTTTTTTTTTTTGAAAGATTATGAAAGTTAAATAAGTTATACTCCCTCCGGTCTCATTATAGGAGCACTTTTGTAGTGCACAAAAGTGCTCCTATAATTAGGACCGGAGGTAGTATTAAAGTATTTATATTTATCATTTTTCTCTAAACTAATTTTCCTTCATTTATAAATTAACTCATAGATAATCTAATAATCCACGACATATATTATGATTAAGTAACTTAGTGCTTGTTTGGGAAGCTTAGAAAAGTGCTATTTTTAAGCAAGTTCTCACAAGTTGAGACAAAACTTCTCTCACATATTTATTTCAAACACCGTAAAAACACTTTTAAAAAGTTAAAACAAATCAGCACTTATAGCTAGCTTCCTTAATCTTTTTAAAAAAGTCATCTAGTTTTTTATATTAAATATCAGAGGTAGTATTAATTAATTAAGATGGGAGGGAGTATATACAACATAATCATCAATATGTAAATATCATTATTCATGTGTATTATGAAATTTATAAGAAGTCAAACTGTTCATGATTCATAAACGAAATGTGGTGGTCAAAACTCAAAAGTGGTCACTTACCTTATAAAAGTCAACGGCAACAAAATTGGCCCAGCGTTGACCGGACTCCAAATAACAAGTAGAGAGCATGTTGAGGAGGTGTTGTGAATTATCTACGCAAGAGAGTTGCTTAGTTGGGATGGTTCTAAAGTGATTCACCAAAACAAGTGATTTGGTTTTATCATTCATGGCTGATGACTCTTCACGTTTTGGGCATCTTCCTTTTTCCATACCTCCCCTCCCATCTGCATTTAATCACACATCATTCTCACATATATATGATAAAGCATATGTGACTAGTGTAAAAAAAACCATTTCTACAGTATAGCTTTTCGACCTGTTGTTTGTGCAAACAGTGTAAAGAGTGTGTTTAGTAACACTTTCATAAATAAGATGTGATGTGATACTGTTGACTTTCTTCATCGGTTTCATTGTTAGTGAAGAAAACACTTTGAATTACAAGACGGCAGACACTAATGGCCTGAATTACAATGAGCGGAATCGAATCTGTGACCTCCCACTAGTTGGGGAATACCCATACCACTAGGCTACAAAGCCTTTAGTGTGAAGAAAACACTTTCTCCAGTAATTAAATCAATAAATACCAGTTGCAAAGACAACCGATGTAGAAAATACTTTCTGGGTTATTTGTATATATTCCCTCCTCTCTCCAAGTCTAATTCTATATGACTAACATGTACAAAAGCAAGATTATCAATGTCCCACTCTAATTTCAAAAATCAGTTAATTACGGCTTTAATTTAACATTCAGTTAAAAAGTTATCGGTATTTCTAAACTATGTCAAACGTTATTTTGAGCCTCAATTAGCTTCTTGGGTTCAAAAATTCAGTTTTGACGACATAAAATGCTAAAATACATCTCAAACAAGGTCTTAGTCCCATCAATTTCTAACTTTATCTCTCTAAAATACTTTGTAAGCTCCATGTTCTACCTCGTTCTTATATTCATAATCTCATATCATTGTAACTCTTTATAATGTACCATATACATTTATCATTTCCAAAGATTGATTTTCAAAGGGGGATCCAAAAAATAATAATAATGTAGGGGTTTGAAGCTACTCACATTGATTTTCAACCATGAAGTTCCACTGGTAAGCAATGCCTTCACTTTGTTGCTTATGTCTCTGAGAAGTGAAGACAATGAGTCTATGATTTTGAGCAACCATGTCTTTAACCAAAGGCCAATCTTGGCCATCTTGAGGCATACTTGAGAGAGGAAACCAGTACTTCATCAACCCAGAAGCAGTGAACACTTTGCTTAATCCATTTGGTGACTCCACATAATCTTCCAATATTATTGTCACTATTTCTGTTGGATTATTTGCCAGAAATGTCTCTACTTCCTTCAATGCCTTTATTGCTGGTTCCTTTATGTCAAAATCATATATACAAAATGTTGTTCTTATCAGTATCAACAACCAAATCCTTTTCAACTTCTACCAAGTTTAAATTTCAAATGGGTTATTGTGAAATTGCATTGTTTATCAAGGAAAAAAAAATAAAATTTTTGTAATTAAAAATATATTTAAATAAGAGGATTGGATTGGCCAGCTCTCTTATTAACCCATTATTACCCACCCAACCCCTGTTTTTTTTTTTTTTTTTTTAAAAAGAAAGATATGTTATATGCTCTCTCATTTCTAAATGTAGGAATTAGATCAGTAATTTGTAAATACTAAAAGAAATTAGTTATTCGTAAGAAATGTTATGTGTGTAGATTTTTCTAAAATACTCCTTTAATCATTTGTATTGAAACTACCCCTAATGAAAACTTCCCTAATAAGTACCATTAATCGGGATAATTTGAATAACAAATTATAATTTTGGGAGATAGAACGGATTAGGATCTTACATATTTAGGACTAAAGCAATAATTCTTTTACTAGCTCCTACATTTAAAACTACAAGAGAATAATATAATACTTCAACTCTAATTAACTTTGTCTCCTAAATTTATAATTTTCCCCAAATTATCCCTACATATTTTTTTTTTAAAAAAAAAGGTTTCTACATGGAAAAAGTTTTCATTGGGAATGATTATAGGGGTATCCTAAGGAAACCAATGCATATTTTTTTTCTTCTTTACAAATAACTAATTTACTATTTTTTTTTTTTTATTTTACCAAACTAACTATTTAGCTCTTACGTTTTGGAGTGATGGGAGTATATATATATATATATATATATATATATATATATATATAGAGCAAGTAAAATAGGACACTTACAAATGCAGTAGTGGGATAACATTTGCCCTTGAAGGAATGGCACAACCAAATGTCTCCTTTATAGTCATAAGTGTCCAACATAAGAGCTCGAACACCATTCTGCAATCAATATTTATATTTTTAATTAATTTCATCATGAAAGGAAACAGGGATAAAGACCAATTTTGCTATGGAAGTATTGACTATGGAGCATCCAGCACCCGAAAGTTTTTGTGGTATCATTTTTGTCCTAGAAATTTACAAACATAGCAATTTTGCCCATCAGTTGATCTTGACAGTTGGATTGGTATCATTTTTGCCCTAAAAGTTTACAAAAATTTGCTTCTAAACAAAACTTCCGGGGGCATATTTGCTTCATTTTGTAAACTTCTAAGGTAAAAATAATACCAAAAAAACTTCTGGGTACTGGATGCTACTTAGCCAATACTTCCGTAGTAAAATTGGTATTTATCCCAAAGGAAACAACACACATACACACATATATAAAAATTGTTTTGCAACAGAGTGATACTAAATTTTTGTGTGTCCTTACATGTAGCTGTTGCGTTATGCTGTCTTCTTGATTTGAGAAGGTGACTGTGAGAAAAAGCCCTTCAGAATTGAGGGTTTGGTTTGACTTTGGCAATTCTCTTGTAATTGCAAATGAGTTGTGTGTTGTCAAATATGCATATTTGTTGAATGGCAATGAATCATTCTGTCCAATTCAAATTTGTTAGTATTATACATATGTGTCAGCAAAATAAAAATAAAAATCATCATCAAATTGCTAACTCAGTTAATTGTACTCACTTTGGTCTAAAATATAGAAATTAGCTAGTTAGAGATTTATATTGGTTTTAAATATAATATTTCATCTGGAGTTTCCCAAATTTGTAACTTTTTTCCTCAACTTCTAAATGTTTATATTATTAATCAGAATAAAATATATAGAGCTTTCTTGAACCTCTTATATCATGTTCAAATAAACTTCAAGTCCTCCAAACTTAAAAATAATATCTATTGAATTTTTTAAGTTTATGGAAATAAACTAATTTTTGTTTTACTAATTAAATCAAACATATAATATGCTAAAAATTATTTACTACCCATAAACATCTCAAAATTTAAAAATATTAATCTTATAAAACTAGTGGCATGAAAACTCTTCGGTAAATTGGAGTTCGCAAGTTTAAAAAAATACTGACAATTCCCCTTAAATGAAAAAAATAAAATAAAATAAAAGGTGCTACTTCGTTGCAAATTAGAGTATTGACTAATAGTGAGAGTATTGTCTACATAAATTTTAAAGTTTTAAAAGATTTATTGTTAGAAAATTATTCAATTATCTCTATATAAGTTATATTAATAATTTTTTTTAATTTAACTTCATTGTACTCCATCCACTTCTTATTATAAGTCACATTAACTACCTTATCAAAATCAAGAAGAGAAAATTGACTCATTAACTTTATTTGAAAATGAAACATTTTTCTAATAGAAAAATTTATTCCTTTTATTCAAAATATAAGTCATTAATGATTAAAAAATTTCTAACTTTGCCACTTTTTTTTACATTCAATTTTAGGTTTAGGTCACTAGCATCGGCCCCACAGGACGGGATATCTTTTAAGTTCTCAAAAGCATTTATAGATGTACTTATATATCACCCACCAATGAGGTTCTCACATCGACCATCGGGTATCGAACCTCTTCCCTTTTGAGGTGAAGGTTGACACCTTAGCCAATTGTGCCACTTTTCATTAGCCTAACTTTGCCACTTGTTAGCACTTAGCACAAGTCAAAGCCAACAACAACCAAGGCCCATACCACACAATCAACTGTTTTGATACATACAAAATCAACTCATTGGCCTAACTGCTAATGAAGATTGACATAATTAGCAAATGTGTTGGCCTTTACTCCAAAATGGAGAAGGTTTGATTCCTACTTGGTCGATGTGAGGCCTTGGTGGTGGGTGGTTTGTAAACTCTCTAAAGTGTGGAGACATGCCCTGATCCTATGGGGATACCGGTGTCTACCCCCTACCTAAACTTTCTTTATAGCCAAAAAAAAAAAAAAAAAAAAAAAAAATCATTGGCCTAACTTTGCCACTTGTTAGCACTTAGCACAGGTCAAAGATTGGCCTAACTTTACCCCTTGTTAGCACTTAGCACAGGTCAAAGCCAACAGCAACGAAGGCCCATACCACACAATCAAGGTCCAACTGATAATCTCAACTAGATATTTATTATACACATCAGCCCTAAAGAATATTCCAGATACTATAAATATATTTTTTTGGTCAAAATTGCACTATAAATAAATAATCTACTCACACTATCCCATTATGAAACATAGAAGAGAATAATATTCGTATTTCTATTTTTTTTATTATGCATTTATATTCTGTTATAGTATCGAGACTTTAAATCTTCAACTTCTCCACCATTATAAATTATAATAAAATAAATAAATTGAAAAAAATAACCCTGTTTCTATTTTAATGGACCAATGATGCCCATCGAGTAACTTATAACACGGTGGAGTAACCATCAAATATAATAAATTATAATTTATTGGAAAAAATTCATTAAAAAATTTTAGAAGGCCCAGAATTTTGGATTTTGGAGGCGAAATAATCGTCAATTGAACATATATTCGGTCAAAACATTTTCTCCCTCACAGCCTTCTAGGAACTCTCGCAATACACCCACAGGAGGAACCAGTTTATAATGTTTTGTGCTGTGAAATTCAGGTTCAGGGGGATTCTAATTCTAGTTTAGTTTGTGATTTCCCATAATAAAAAAGCACAAATAAAACTACAAATATGAGAGAGAGAGAGAGAGTACCAAAAGCTTGAAAGGATTAGAAGAAGTTGATCTGCCACATCTTGATCCCTGGAATTTGGGAAGGCACGAATTGCAGAAAAGCCCTTCTCCACAGTGTCTTCTTCTTGAGCATTTCTCCAGATCCTGCAAATTTAAACAAACCACCTCAATCTACTCTCTCTCAATTAAGAACATGTTTATAATTGCAGAAACTAACCTTGAAATCTGAATCAGAAGAAGAAGAAGTGGTCATGAGGAGGAGGAAGATAGAAACAAGAATGAATACTAATGGCGGCATCACAGCCATTGACGAAGAAAAGGTCAAGCTTTCTCAGTGAGTTTATTGGATGTGAAAGGTTATTTTAGGTTTGGAAACTGTCATTTGTACGTTTATCACCTTGGAGGATGCTTCCCACATCTTTATAAAGTTTGGACACTTGTGTATCATTAATCATTAATTTTTTTTTTTTTTTTCTGAACAATATTCATCATTAATCTCAATCAACCAAATTCTAATTTAATTTACACTACTATATATTATTAAATATCAAACTTAACTAGTAGTCATATTACCTATAAAATTTATGGATTTTTGCGTAATTTAATGGTATTTAAGGATAGAGGTCTTTGAACTATATAATTAAAGATAAGTTGCATACTGCTAATGAACAATTGCATTAGATTCATTAAACAAATTATATTTATATTTTTTAATTATAAATTTTACTTTAGAAGATTTTTCATTAATTTTCCCTTACTTCAATTATATTTTTCTTCGAGCATACTGTATAAATAGAGTGATTTATTATTATTATTTTATTTCAGGTGGAAAGGATTTTATAAATAATGGGACTGGTTATTAAATTATTTAACTGATAGAAACATTGATTAGAGTTTATTAGTCTTATCATTTGCCGTAATCAAGCTAATATCAGACAAAACTGACAATGAGATGAATCGACAAAAAGCTATCATAATAAATTAATAAAATATTTTAAAACTCGATATAAATGTTATAAAAAAAATTAAGAAAAATCAATTAATTTTTACCTATTTTTTGCGTTTTAAAGGGCAATAAAGTGGAATTTAATTCTGAAAATGTGAACGGGAACGTTATGCATGATGAACGATCTCCAGGTGCTTTTATTAAGTAATTCCCCTTAGGGCAGAGGCAGAGTAATGGATGGGTTGGATAACCCGAGGCCAAATTCATAGTCCGTCTATTTAATTTTGAATGAGTATGGGTTAATCCATACCCATACCTTAACCCATTTAAATCCGTATAAATGGGCTAGTATATAAATAGACGGGTTAACCGATTTTGGGTAACCCATTTACATTTGACTTGTTTATTTTTTGAAAAAGAACATATATAAGCGTTAAGCGTCCATCCAAATTCATCATTCCAATTTAAAATCTAAATCTTCAAATTTCAATGATCACAATTAACACAAAACAATATAAATTTAGATAAGTACTATCATTACATAATCTTGATGTTTAAACTCCAACTTTTAAATCAAAACATTACAACCACAACTTTAACAAAATGACATGCTTCCATTGAATCTGCATGCTTCAATCTTCATCATCTTCAAATTCACTTGAAAGAATCTAGTATCCGACCTAGTACTAAAAGCTAATTTTGAAGATACTATAGATACTAATATACCCGACAAATCACCTGCCAACATATTTAAAATGTGATACTTGGAAGCATTCACTCTCCACCATGCTAAAACATCAAATTTTGTATCATGAAAGCCAATTAATTCAGTTTGAAGATATTCATCCACTTCTAAAATCTTTTCTACATTACATGTAAAGTCAATAGCAACTCACAAGTTCGAATAAACAAAGCCATAAAGAGAGAAAATGAGTGAGATTGAAAGTTGATGGCCATTATGGTTATGGATTAGAGGTGGTTGAATACTCGAATGGGAAGAGATTCAGGGAATGCTTTATGCAGAATGAGATAGGTAATTAATAAAAAAGTTACACTAAATGGGCGGGTATGGGTAGCCCATAAGTGTGCCCATAGCCCGCTCATTTAAATCTTAAATAGGCGGGTTTTAACTCAACCCATTATAAAGTCTTTTTGGGCGGGCTTAATGTGGCCCAATTACACTGGGTTTTGGACGGACTCATGGGTTATGGGTTTCATGCTCACCCTATTCCCCGTTCTATTTATAAAAACTTGATAACCGAATTACATAATTGGAGAAAAAAAAATTAAAATTAGTTAAAAATAATAAATTTTTCTTTCTAAACATACCTTTATTTATAAGGGGCAAATAAGAGAGAAATATAATAAATTTAAGTATCACTAATATTTTAATTAATGCAATACATATAATTAATAAGAAAAAAACAAAAACTTATTAAATATTCGAGACAACTCTCAAAACTCTTATAAAAAGGACCGAATGGCGTAATTATTTTACACTTTGAGTCTTTGACAGTGTAATGTATTCACGGGCTCAAAAAGATAGTGTAAGGTATTAATTTCATTAATCAATAGTATATTAATTGTAATTCTTCAGTATATACATGATATATAAATTGATAATTGATTATCAGCTTAAAAATAAATAATATTTATCTGATTTCTTTTTTTGATAATATATCTGATTTTTTTTTTTGAACAATATTTGTCTGAAGCGCGACGCGCGAGTAATATGTTTTTTCTTAAGTTAGAAGTTTTGAACTACTCCAATATTTTACAGGTAAAAATAATTTTTTATGTTTAGGGTGAGATATATTTTAACAAGAATTTTGTTCAATAAAAAAAAAAAAAAAAAGAAATATGTTTAAAATGTTTTTAGTATTCGAGTTCAAGCCAAAAAAAAAAAAAAAAAAAAAAAAAAAAACCAATACAGCCAATAATACAAAAGTTGATGAAAAAATTGTGTATAAGATAAAAAATATAATAAAACATATTGATTCTAAATTAGGAATAGTAACTATGTCTTAGATTATCTGTAACATATGAGGTTGTTATGAAAAGTATACTAATTATATTTCTATATATATTGGAAAGGTTTTTTTTTTTTTTAGCTTTGATTTCTACCTACACCGAGCAGACTTAAAAAACAACAAAAAATTTTATTACATAATTTTGATAAAAATTATAATTATTATAAAGATAAATTCTGATTTTTAATTTCTATGACTTATAACTCCCCCCCCCCCCAAAAAAAAATATTACTGCATTTTTTTATTAAAAAAAATGCTACTATGGATAATGACTTTTAAAAATTATTAATACACACTTATTCCGGTATTACTTTCAATTTTAATTATAGATGAATATTTGAGAGGGGTGGATATGGATGAATGCAGTCAAGTGAGATAGGTACTACTGGTTGGAAGAAACTACCGGGAAATTCTCTTCCCATTTGTCCCTATCCCTCCGTTTTATGTGCCTCCTAATGTGTTTTTGTTGTTGTTTGAAGTGCCTCTAATGAATATTTGTTTCAAGAGATTTGTCACTTAATTATTTTTATTTATTACTATTAAATTCGATTAGTGAGTGTTTGGCAACTCCAGAAACCATAGTTTCATAAGCTCTTTTTTATAAGTCAAGGCAAAACTTTTTTAATGTTTACTTTATAAATCTTAAAAACTATTATCTAAAAGTTATTAGTTTCATTGAAATTGAAAGGTACCATTTGAGTTGACCCTCCCTGACATCAAAATAAATAAATACCACTTTAAGTAAAGAAATTATCTTTTTTTTTTTTTTTTTTACTTAAAAGTTTAAGTGGGGGTAGACACTAGTATTCCACCAAGTGCCGGGCATGCCTCCGCAGCACAGAAAAGCGTTCTGAGAGTATTGGCTTACGATCGCCTACCAACGGGCCTTTACATCATGCCTCCAGCACGAGAAAAGCGTTCTGAAGACTTACGATCGCCTACCAACGAGGCCTTTACATCAACCAAACGGTATCGAATTCCTCCCTTTTGAGGTGTAGGCGCGCCTTACCAACCGTATCATTCCTCATCGGCGAGAAATTATCATGAAAGAGCTATCTTTTACTCTCTCTTTTTGGGCCTGAGAAAGAGCCATATTTTATTTAAGCCACATTTTTTTTGTTTGGGCTCGGAAAGGACATTCTATTACCATTAACAATAGAGAATTTACAGAGAATACTAATTAATACAAGAGAAAATTCTAAATAAATACCAAATGAATTTGTAAAACTCTCGAAGTCGTCGAATTTGCAAAAAGACTTAGAGGTGACAAGGGCTTTTGGGGTATATGCAAATTCGCGCAAATGACCATTTTATACATTTATCACCTCGGAGGATGCTTCCCACATCTTTATAAAGTTTGGACACTAGTGTATCATTAATCTTCTTCTTCTTTTTTTTTTGTCTGAACAATATGTATCATTAATCTCAATCAACCAAATTCTAATTTAATTTACACTACTATATATTATTAAATATCAAACTTAACTAGTAGTCATATTACCTATAAAATTTATTTTTGCGTAATTTAATGGTATTTAAGGATAGAGGTCTTTGAACTATATAATTAAAGATAAGTTGCATACTGCTAATGAACAATTGCATTAGAATCATTAAACAAATTATATATATTTTTTTTAATTATAAATTTTAATTTAGAAGATTTTTCATTAATTTTCCCTTACTTCAATTATATTTTTCTTCGAGCATCACTGTATAAATAGAGTGATTTATTAAATATTTTATTTTTTATTTCAGGTGCAAAGGATTTTATAAATAATGGGACTGGTTATTAAATTATTTAACTGATAGAAACATTGATTAGAGTTTATTAGTCTTATCATTTGCCGTAATCAAGCTAATATCAGACAAAACTGACAATGAGATGAATCGACAAAAAGCTATCATAATAAATTAATAAAATATTTTGAAACTCGGATATAAATGTTATAAAAAAAATTAAGAAAAATCAATTAATTTTTACCTATTTTTTGTGTTTTAAAGGGCAATAAAGTAGAATTTAAGTCTGATAATGTGAAGGGAACGTTCTGCATAATGAACGATCTCTAACTCTAAGTGCTTTTATTAAGTATTTCCTCCGGTCCTACTTATAAAAGTTTATGTAGTTTAAGAAAATATTTAAAAATAATTAAAAAATAATAAGTTTGTCTGAAATATATTTTTTTCCAAGCATAATACCCTTATTTATAAGGGGTAAATAAGAGAGAAATAGAATAAATTTAAGTATCGCTAACATTATAATTAATGGAATACATATAATTAATAAGAGAAAAAAACAAAAAAGTTATCAAATGTTCAGACTCTTATAAATCTTGTTAGGCTAATTATAAAAAGGAATGAGGGAATAATTATTTTGCACATTGCATTACTAGAAAATGCCTAATTTAAAATCGGAAAAAAATTCCGTCGCAAAATATGACCATTTTGCGAGGAAAACCTTTTCCCCCTCACAAAATTGACCATTTTGCGGGGAAAAACCTATCCCGCCAATTTCCCCATTTTAAGAGGGAAACCTTGTTTCCTCGCAAAATATGACTATTTTGCGAGGGAAACATAGTTCCTCGCAAAATGGGGAAATTGGCGGGATATTTCCCCAATTTTTTTCAATTTCATGTGAGGGAACAATATTTCCCTCGTCAAAATAATATGTAAATTTTTATTTTTAATATCTATGCAAGCTTTAAAGTTACTATTTTGCGAGGGAAGGGTCTTTCCCTCGCAAAAGGTCCCTAATTTTGGGAGGGAAACTTTTTTGCCTCGCAAAATATTTTTACTTAAAACAAAAGAAAAATGGAAGAACAAGAAAAAAGACTGAAACCATCGGGGCAATCCCTTTTCATTGGAAATCTCATTCTCCATCAGTTCATCGTGTTGGTTAATTTTGCCTATTACATGACTTTCATGTAAAGTTTCATGAGGTTGAAAACAAAAAATTTGTTTAATCGATGCGGAAACCCGTAACTCTTTACGGTCCTCATGAATTATTAACCTTAATTCATTACACTAATTAGTCAATAATTATTAATCCATAACTCTTTACGGTTCTCGTGAGAATTCATAACAATTTATAATACTCATGAGTTTTAGGATTACTCATTAAAACAACTATTGGGGTTTAGAATAATTTGATGAAACAATTATTGGAGATTAGAATACCTTAGATCACTCGAAGACTTCAAGGTTGTTGATGTTCTCTAACGTTGATCCACACAAATATCCCCGATTGCAATGAGAACTCCTTCTCTTGAAACCTCCCACTCCTTGGATGCTTGCTAGGCGAAGATAAGGTTGAATTGTGGTTTCCTTGGGTTTTTATCTTTTCAAGAAGATGATAGTTTCTTAGGATCATGTTAAAGATAGAAGGAGCAAGATCATTGGAACCTTGCCTTTCTATGGATGATGCTTTTTTTCCCCCTCTCTAAACCTTTGGTAAAGACCGAAATTTAGAGAGCATAAGGATCTTGTTTTTCTCTTAAAAAAACGTGCAAGAAAAAGGCACACAAAAAAATCAAGACTTTATAAGAATCTAACCCTAATTTAAGTGCTCAAAAGAAAGGCCTAATCCAAGCCTTGAATTGGACAATCCAAATTACAATGAATTGAATTCATATCTTGATTGATTGATTGAATTTAAGATGATGAATCACATTCATATCTTGATTGATTGTTTGAATCAATAATTTAAGATGATAGATTACATTTGTTTCTTTTTTTCTTCAAAAAAAGTCCATAAAAAGAGCACATAAAAAATCAACACTTTATAAAAGTATAACCCTAATTTAAGTGCTCATAAGAAAGGTCCAATCAAACTTGATTTGGAAAATCCAAATCATAATGAATTAAATCCATATCTTGATTGAATAATAATTTAAGATGATGAATCACATTCATCTCTTAAACTAAAATTTAAAATCATTACAATCAATCCTAATTTATTATTTCTCCTATCTTCATCCAATCATTATATTGGATCTTAGATAATTCAGAATTATCTTTTATAACCTAACCTTTTGAATCAAAATTCAAATTCAAATTTTAAACTTAAATTAAATTCAAAATTTTAATTCCAAATTCAACTTGGTCCTAAGACTTCGTTGGGTCTTCCAACATATTTGGGCCCTTTTGTAGAGAAATTGATTTCCCACTGGCGACATCATATATGACGCCATTTTCTCCTCATTAGGCTTGGAGTCCTACTCCAACCCAATTACACATTTACTCTTGATAATGCCCAATAACAATTATTAGCCCAAGTTTGCTAAATTTAAACAATCGGGAATAACATTTTGTGTGTGACCCATTAGGCCCAATTAGTTACTGACATAAATAAACTTGGACCAATTAAAA
Source organism: Acacia acuminata (assembly GCA_019022655.1). Classification (NCBI taxonomy): domain Eukaryota; kingdom Viridiplantae; phylum Streptophyta; class Magnoliopsida; order Fabales; family Fabaceae; genus Acacia; species Acacia acuminata. The sequence continues at coordinate 1,193,824 of JAFJYI010000028.1, read as the reverse complement.
CCCCTTTAACGGACCCAATTCATTTAATGACCTCATAAGACACTAGCAATGCTCTGCGGCCCCAGAACTAATTGAGTTGATCAAGGGATCTACCTATTACATTTAGATACCGTGCAAGCATCATCCCTCACATCGTCATTCACATTTAGTCAAGAACAAAGATAGAGTATCATCTCTCTTAATTGACTAAACGTAGCTATTTCATAGAACTAGGAATCTTCTTATATTAACTCTGTAACGGATCATGACTCTTCATGATCATTTGCTGTGCTCACAAACTCTCGAGTTAATTAGAAACTATCCAAGCTCTACCGGTCTTGTGAATTACTAATCCCTTGTAGGGGATCGTGAGTCCTCTCGCATGTCCATCTATACTCATGCATTCGAGTTACACCTAAGAGTACACTGTTCTCCCCATTTTTAGGTGGATAGAGTTGTACAGTCAAAGTATAACCTTAGGACATAGTGTTCGATGACATCCTTAAGTCTAGGACGACCTGTACTACCAAATAATGAGAGACTTTACATATCTAATGATACTCTCTACAATGAATCTTTGTGAAGTCTCTAGGTGGGTCAGTTCGGTACTATCTGTTCTCTAACAGATCTACCCACGACATCAGCTAAGGCATCTCCATGCCTGCATTCCATGAGGTCCCTACCTTGTATCTCTATACAAGTAGACGATGTCGTACTAGTCTTATTGAAATCATCAATGCCCTTTCTTGGTGATTCAAGACTAGGAACAAGTTTTAGGCAATAGATATCCAGGTGTTCTCGAGTCCTCATGATCATGATCTCTATCATTGATCCTCAAGAATAACACATGTTCTATTCCTAGGGCTTTTATCTTCAAACACATATTTACCTTAAAATAAAGGTGAGACATAAATATGATAAAGATAAAATATGCTCATTTTATTAATAATGAAATACCATAATGTAGAAATGGTGCTGATCTCTCCTTACAGATTGTCTCTAGGACACCTAAATACTAACACATTGTGCTTCACTCTCGCTGGTCACTACTTCCTACTTCCCAAACCCTAAAACCCAAATCATCCGCTGCCTCCTCCACTCACGGCGTCACCGTTCTCCACTCGCGGCATTACCGAATCGCTAGTCGCCCTCGTGCTCCCTATGGACCCCGGACCAGAACTCGTTCTCGCTCGTCGGCTCACCGTTCTCGCTCGTGCTCCCTCTCGACCCGGACCAGAACTCATCGGTCGTCGCGCGCCCTCCTCCACTCCGGCCAGGACCCGTCGCTTTTATCACCGGTGCTTATTTCTCCTATTAGTAATGTTTTCCACGTTATTGAATTCTCGCAATGGAGATGCTTAAGCATTGACTCGGACATTGCAACCAAGTTCTGCTTTTCATTGGCCAGCATCTCCATTGTTGTGCTGATCCAGGTACTGGACAAACATACACTCTCCTTCCACGACCGGCTCAGCTTCTTCCATGTTTTCTGCTTTTTTAACTTCTTCTTCTGGATTTTACTTCATATCTATGTCTAATCTTCGTCGGATATTTCTCCGTTTGGTTCCCTTCTCATCCTTAGGAAGAAGACATTATACAGTATGAGTGGGCTAAATTGGTGACTATCTAATTGAAAAATCCTCCAAACTGCAAAAGTAATGACATTTTGCCTCAGTTGGATTTCTTAATGACCCTGTCCATTCGGTGGTCTCCTTTTCTCAGTATTGAACAACAGGTGTTTGATGTGTTGCCTCTGTGAAAAGCATTTTATCTGAAGAGGATAAATGGTCGATCAGTATGCACATGTGCATTCATATCATTGAATTTTCTTTTTTTCCTATTATGATCCACACACAAGCGCACACAGAGAACCAATCTTGTTTATGCTTTGTATCTGTTTTCCCTATTTCATTATTTATCTGGATTGACATGGCTTTTTAAAATGTATGCAGCTTCTGTAATATTCAGTTCTTGGTTTGTAAGATTTTGCTAAGAGGTAGGCAAATGAAACATTATAGCGCAGAGGCAGTAATAATTGGGGGCATGGTGTTGGATATTCATGCCACCCCTTCTATGCCTGCAAACCCAAGGACTTATATGATATCTATTTGGAAACTATGGTTATGGCGCAATGAGACTATTTTCTCTGAAGACTTTGTAAAGCCTTGCCTTCCAGCCGAGGTTATATTGAGTTGCTGGAAGACCTTTGTGCAGACCCAGGATGATGGAAGTGAGCTCTTAAGCGCTGCGAATGGTTCTTTAAAGTGGTTGCCTCCTGATTGGTTCTGGCTATGTGAGTGGTAATTACTCTTATTTGTTATTTAAGTCTTTTTCTCATGTAGCAAAAAAAATATGATATCTTTTAGATATGAAGTTTTTCATTGAGTAGTTGTGGCTACATTCTAGGCTGACTGATTTAGTCGTCTTAAATTAATAAGTTATGCTTTTTAGTTCTTGTTAAATCAACTTCTGCATCTTAATAAGATTTATCTAGCAGATGACAACAGCAATAGCAATAGAAGATGTTCGAAGGGAGGTGAAAATATTGAAAGCTCTATCTGGCCATAAGCATCTTGTGAAGTATCATGATGCTTGTGAGGATGCCAACAATGTGTACATAGTTATGGAGTATGTCTTTTTATCCTGTGTTCATTATTATTTTCGTGAAGAACTTGGTGGCAGCTTTGAATTGCTGAATTTTATTTATTTTTTCCTTTTCTGGGTGTTATTTTCAAGCAATCGAATTGATCTACTGAAATAATCTTTTCCTTTGATGCCCTATCCTTCAAATTTAGAACTCAGTCCTTGCCACATAAGAAATACTTGACCAGTTTCCCAGTATTTATTGCGTCTCTTTCCTGATTAATAGAAGGTTTAAATGAGTTCAACGACACTCTTTAAATGCTTGATTAGAAACATCAAATCCTTTGTTCAACAAAGATTTTGATTATGGGTTTTCTTATTTTATAGTTAAATTGTGGGAAGCATGCATCTTCTAATTGTAGCTTCATAATAGTGATCTTTCTAATGGGCTTTTATTGTCTTATCAGATTGTGTGAAGGGGGGGAGCTTCTTGACAGAATTTTGTCAAGGTCAGTTTTTCCTTTGTTACTATTGTGATTTTTCTAGTTGATATGTTCTCTTAATTTTTTTTATTAGAAACTGTTGTCCACTATTATAGGGGTGGGAGGTATACTGAAGAAAATGCAAAAGTTATAGTTTTGCAGATTTTAAGTGTTGTTGCCTTTTGTCATCTCCAAGGTGTTGTGCACCGTGATCTAAAACCTGAGGTTTGTGCTTTAAATATTTGTCCCTGTAATGATTTGCAATATTGACATCTAATTATTCTCTTAATCCAACTTATGCATCTGTATTGAAGAATTTATGAAATCATTACAATTAGGTTACTTCAAAATTTATTTACAATTTTTACATCTATAGTTACATATCTTAACTCCTTCCTGGATGTTTATGTGCAGATGAAAGATTGAATGACATCGATGGAAGTGCCTACTATGTTGCGCCTGAGGTCCTTCACAGATCCTATAGTCTGGAAGGAGATATATGGAGCATAGGTGTTATCACCTATATCTTGTTATATTTTATAATTTGCAATATTTTTTTTTTTTTTGCTATGTAAATTCTTATGATTGTTACAATTTATTTTTATAATATACAAGTCTTTTTATTTTCTAATTTTTATATATTTTTTTAAATTAATTGGAATTTCCCTCACAAAATTCAGATTTTTGTGAGGAAAAGGATATCCCTCGCAAATTTCAAAATTTGCGAGGGAAGAGGTTTCCCTCGCAAAATCCACAATTTTGTAAGGGAAGAGGTCTCCTCAAAAAAATTTTGCGAGAAAATTGTGGATTTTGCGAGGAAGAATGCTCCTCGCAAATTCTGAATTTGCGAGGAAAAGAGCATTTTTGTGATGGAAATTTGGTTTGTGAGGGCTTTTTTTGCGATGGAACGATTTCCGCAGAAATTGTCAAGCAAATCAGTTTTGCGACGGAAAATAGCATTTTTATAAAGGAATTTTTCAGCCACAAAAAACAGTTTTTGTTGTTGTAGTGTTGATAGTATAATGTATTCACGGGCAAAAAAATATAGTGTAACGTATTAATTTAATTAATCCATAGTATATTAATTGTAATTCTTCAATATAAACATGATATATAAATTGATAATTGATTATCAACTTAAAAATAAATAACATTTATCTGGTTTTTTTTTTTTTGATAATATATCTGATTTTTTTTTTTTTTATGAACAATATTTGCCTGAAGAGTTTGGCACGAGTGGTATGTTTTTTCTTAACTTAGAAGTCTTAAGCTACTCCAATATTTTACAGTTAAACATAATTTTTTATGGTTAGGTTGAGATATATTTTAACAAGAATTATTGTTCAATATAAAAAAAAATGAAATATGTTTAAAATGTTTTTAGTATTCGAGTTCAAGCTAAAACAAAATCTAATAAAGCCGATAATACAAAATTTGATGAAAAAATTGTGTATAAAATAAAAATTACAACAAAACATATTGATTATAAGTTATGAATAGTAACTATGTCTTAGATTATGTGTAACATATGAGATTGTTATGAAAAGTATACTAATTATATTTCTTTATATATTGGAAAGGTTTTTTGAGCTTTGATTTCTACTACACCGCGCAAAAGACTTACAAAATAACAAAAAATTGTATTACATAATTTTGATAAAAAATTATAATTATTAGAAAGATAAATTATCATTTTAATTTCTATGACTTATAACTTTCCAGAAAAATTATTACTGAATTTTTTTAAAAAAAATTCTACTATTGATATTGACTTTTAAAAATTATTAATATACACTTATTTTTTTAAATTGGCTAATACGTCATATAGAATTCAGATAGTACTTTCAATTTTAATTATATATTCTGAAAATATTTAATCATTGGATTTTATAAATTTAAACCATCAAATAAAACACTATAGGGTCATAGCTAGGTAGTTTCCATTGTCGTCTGTGTATATTTGCTATATATGATGTAAATTTTATTATTTTTAATACCTTAATTTATAAATAATTTACAAAAATGTATTAATCAATGTACTTTAATTTATATTAAATATATATTTTGATTATGAATTTTAAAAAAAAATGAAAATACGAAAACAATATACTCCGTACAAATTATTTGCGAGAGGTGGATATGGATGAAAGGAGTCAAGTGAGATAGGTACTGGTTTGAAACTACCTGGAAATTTCTCTTCCCATTTGTCCCTACCTCTCCATTTTATGTGCCTCTAATTTTTATTTATTTTTATTTTTTAGAAGGGCCTCAAATGAATATTTGTTCCAGGAGATTTGTCACTTAATTATTTTTATTGATTACTATTAAATTCGACGACTTTTAGTTAGATCGAAACTGAAAGGTACAATTTGATTTGACCCTTCTTGACATCAAAATAAATAAATACCACTTTAAGTGAAGAAATTATTATGAAAGAGAAAGAGCCATCTTTTACTTTATTTATTTATTTAATTTTTTTTTATATAAAGTAATTTTAGAAGAGGAGTTGAGTTCACCCACAATCTACAGGTAGGGTGTTTGGAACCCACTCGTAAGAAATTCGAACTAAGGGTACATATGCCTTCACCTTAGTCTCAAGTTCTGGTTGTTTAAACTTCTAGGATGCCTCCCCCAAGGTCTTGACTAGCTTGATCGAACCCTTCTAAGCGCTTGGAGCCCAATCCATAAGATATACTGGGTTAGAAAGTACACATGTATTCACCTCTTCCAAGCGTTTCCACTACTTCATAGACTCTAGATGTCTTCCCCAATATTTTGACAAACTCTAGAATCGAATCTTATCTCTTTTAGTTAGAGGGTCCAACCCCTTAAACCACAATATTTGAGTAGTACTAAATATCAACAATTTTTTTTTTTTTTTTTTAAAAAAAAAAAAACTCCGAAGCAAACATGTGTGAGTTATAGAAATAGGGCTTTGACAATATTGGGTTTGAGCCCATGCAAGGTTGTCAAACTCACGAGTTTAAGAAACTCGTGACAACACGAACTCGTATCGTGAACTCGAATCGTAAACCCGTAAGAGTTTACTTTTATTATTAAAGAGGTATTACTAGTATATAATTAAATAATTAAAATATAAAAATAACATCAATTTGATTTAAATATATTTTAAATCTAAATAATTGAAATTTAATCTATCAACGTTCATCATTTATCATATTTAATAAAGAAATTTCTATAAAATTTCTATATAAAGCCGTTAAGCATGATCAAATAAAAAAAGTTAACACAAGTTTAAGAGTAAGTTAACACAGGTTTTATAAGCTAGAAACATAAAAACGGTAAATCTCGGTGCATAAACTCGTGAGTTTAACCGAGTTTACAACTACTACGAGTTTACCACCGACTCGACTCGTTTTTGTAAGTTAGAAGCGTAAAAACGAACTTCGAGTGTCAACTCGCGAGTTTGACAACAATGAGCCCATGTGAATGCATATATTAGTTTTCGGAAGGTGATCTGAGTTACGTTCAACAATATTCAATGACAACAGTGGTTGGTGTAAGTTATCAAAAAAAAAAAAAAAAAAAAAAAAAAAAAAAAAAAACAGTGGTTGGTGTAACAGAATGTGTTGCTAGATTTTCTTAAAAGGTCTAAGGTTTGAGTTGTGGCAACGCACTTGTAATCCGCCTTGTATAGAGCTACCACCATTTGGGAGGATCGTCTCTCCACTTTAGAACCCAAATCCGATTAGTTAACCAAGATTTTGATGAACCTGGGTAAGATACCCAAAAAAAGATTCAAATACTCATTTGTCTTTATTATAAGATATATTAGGAAAGATAATTTTTGTTATAAATATAAGACATATTTTTTTGGCTAAAGTATATATTTAGTCCTTTATATTTACTCGAAGGTTTGATTTAGTCCCTTAAATTTATAAAATATACTTTTAGTCCCTTAATCCTAATACCATTAGTCTCATCTAACAGAAAATGTTGACTGTACAGTTAAATAAAGAATGCGTAAATTTTAAAAACATCAAATGAATTCTTATATATTCCAACTCACCAATTAAAGTAAATCAATCACTTTATCAAAAAAACAAAATAAAGAAAGAAAATCAATCTATCAAAGTGAATCGCTATGTTACGTTCTTCCATTTTTTCACTCTCGTGTAAACCAAACAGAAGAAATAATTTAAAAGGAAGACAACCAAATGCATCCCCCAGAAGATCGCAGCAATTTATTATAAGTACATTAGCAGCTTGATTATTCTGCACTCATAAACCTCCGATCACACAGTTTACGATTTACAGGAGATTTTTCACTCTCTTCTTTTCCCAAATAAAAAACAGTAAGTAATCAATAATTTATTTTTTAAGAAAATACAACAAAAATCAGAGGTATGAAATGAAACACAGCTCAACCAAACAAGAAGCAAATCTTAAGGAAACTATACAACTGAGTAAAACTAAAAAGAAAATGATGTAGAATCCTCCTGGAGAAAAACACAATTTTCTTCAGAACCATACAAATTAGAAACCAAAAAGAAAATATAAATTTAAAGAAAACAATCACTCGAAAATCTAAGACCACAAATAAAGAGAAAACTAAACCAATATAAGAAAACAATACCATCATCATCATCATGAAAAAATAAACAAGAGAACAGAAAAATCCGTTCACAAAAATGCAGCAGCAGAATAACTCAAACAGCTACAACTTCTTCATTTGTTTCAAACTTTTAATGTCAAGCCTCGTATTATGCAAGTAATTGATCTGATAAATCATAACCTATATATTGATTCCATGGCGTTGAGTTTTGGAACGGATTCGTTTTTGAACAAAGATATCATAAGCTAAAAAAAGAAAGAAAGATATGATAAAAGGAGAAATGAAGACTGATAAAAAAACATAAATTCACAAAATATAAGAATACAATATTGAGTATTCCTATCTCTTAGTCTTAAACATGAAGCATAAGAAAGCTATAAAAAAGACTTATGGTTGATCAATTGGTCAAACTTAAGAAAGAGAAGATCTTGGAAACCATCATTTGGCTTTCACTTCCCAAAAATCACCTCATCTTTTCTCACTGAGCTTTTCCTACTATGCACTAGCTTTTCTTGTAACTTACCGCGATGCCACTTCGACAGAGCATGAAGCACCATCCAAATGGCTTATGAACAGTAAAATGGGTGAGGAGCCCAAAAATATTTGCTTAGTTAAATATCTAAGTTTCTTCAAATTTACCACTTCTTGCTTTTTTTTAAATAATAATAATAATTATTATTATTATTATTAACTTTTGACATACTTTTAGCGACATTATTGACTGGGAGACATTGATTGCATGTAAAAATTTGTAAATAAATTTATAAATTAAAAATAAATTAAAATCTAACACTTTACAAAAGTATTAGAGGGAGTATGATTTTATTGGGTTAAAAAATAATAATTTTTTTTTTTTTTTTTTTTTTTTGGGAATCGGGCTAATAAAGTAGATAGTCTATATAAAGGAAGTTGCAAGTTTACTAGAGACATTTACGAAAATAGGTTTTCTATATCTAAGGTTTGATTTTTTTTTTTTTTTTTTTTTTTTTTACAGTAAAAAATGTATTTTTAACCATTGTTAGTTAAATGTGAGTGTTGTGATTTGAATGAAATTTAATAAATAAAATATATTATTTATTACTTACAAATCCTATGAAATATATACATCACATATTAATAATTTTGATTAATGAATAAACATTTTCGGATTTGAGGAGATGCAAACTTGCGTATAATTTGTGAAAATCTTAGTAATCGGTGAGCTTATATTGTTCACTTTGTTGGTTGATTTGGCTTTTTATTTTTTTTTTTAAAATGGACACGGGCCACTTCACTGGAGAGGAATGGGGTCCATGCGTATGTAAGTAGGTGGGGTCCATGAATATGAAAGTAGCAGGAAGCAGCCTAAGTTTAAAATATCGTTAGGAGCCAAATTCACACACATATTATATCTGTGTGCGTGCGTGTGTGCGAGGGTAAGGGCGGAATACAGTATAGAACTTAAGTATTCATAAAATTGCATCTAAAACCTATAAATATTTTAAGACGTTCATTTTAGTCCCTCCAAGAAACTTTCGGTAAGGACTAAAGTGAAAATATTGAAATTTTTATAAGGTTGAAATACAATTTCTTAAAAATTTGGGTCCTTTTCTATAATAGGGGGTAGGAGGGCCACCCTTAACGCTCCCCTCCCTTCACCGGTGGTGTGTGGGGGAATAAAAATCAACTTACAAAGAATATGCTTTGGCTATCATCTATGATAGATCACTCAGTTATGTCATTTAAAATAAATATTTCTTTATAAATTGTTTATATTACTCATGAAAAAAGACTTTTGAAATGGGAACTATGGAGCATATCTTTCAAAACCCAAAAAGTAAAAATACGACCACGTCTGTCCAAAATTCCTAAATAAATGTCATTGCCTGATGTTCCAACTTTATCCCACTTGAAAGTACAAAGGTCATGATAGTCTAATTCGGAAAGAGTTTTTATAACATCTTTAGGAAAAAGAACCCTTCCTGTCTCACCATTTTCAAACTTATATGATAACATGTAATGATACCCTCCCTTAAAATAAGGACATAGTATCATCCAACAACAACCCATATGCAAACCCTTTTCTCTTTCTTTCCATACACCTTCTTCTAGTAGGTAAGTTTTACATTCAACATTATCTGATCCTTGGTGTCTAGAATATTCAAGAAGAAGTAATTCATATTTATTTTGGTTCTGATCAAAGGCCATTGATAGGAATGCTTGAGGTTTATTTCGTAGCAAACTATCTGTTGGAAAAATAGAGGTGAATGACTTTGTTGTAGGGTTACAGATAATGAATTCTTTGTGCTCTAATAATCCTCTTTGTTGAACAAATCGACAAAGAAGAAGTCCATTGCCAGATAAGAGGATTCTTTCAAACCTTCTATTAAGAAATCGAAGAAAGCTTCTGAGAATAATAGCTGAGGAAGAAGATAGTGATGCCTTGTTTCCATGTAATGGATATATTTTAATTTCATAACCTTGAATGAAAAGGGGAGTATCACCACCTTGTAAGGTCAAATTTTGAGCGTGCTAAAGTTGTTGTCCTTCGTGAGTCTATCTATAATTTTAGAGATAGACTTGAACCTCATGATGGATTTTGCGGGCAACTGTGAGAATATATCATTTACTATCTCTTGAGGTATCTCCATAGTCTTTACCTATATAAATATAAGTATGTATATATATATATATATATATATATATGTCATGTTTTGTCATAGATAATTAAGCTAAAAAACAAAAGCGGTAGGAAAATTGGAAAAATGGATTAGTCAAAGCAATACTTGTATGAATCCTACAAGATTCTATATTTCTAGATTAAATCATTCACAAACCTTGAATGACATCATCATTTCTAACTCTACAATTCATGAGCCCATTAATATTCATACATAGTTATATTCAATATATTTTCATTTAATTTTTTAAAAAAACTGAATATGTTTCCATCCAAAGGCAAATAGAGAGATGAATCAAAGTATTTACAGAAGAATATAGAGGGGAAAAACACAGAAAAATGAAAGAAATAAAAAAAAAACCTGACGGAGGACAATGGAGATGAATCGTTTGAACCTCTTTTAGATTTAGCTCTTGTCGGGAGAGAGCCTAAGGAGGGGAAATGAAGGATAGAACGTTCTGGATGAGGCAAATAGAAGAATGAGAAATAGATTTTTTGAACACTCTCTCGCTCTCAAAATCCAGAATATGGTCATAACTGTGAATGGGGATGGGATTGTCCGTGTCTCATCTACTAAGTTTTTCCTGCTAAAGATACCATATGTATCTAAATTATTTTCTTATTATCTCAAAGTATATTTCAAAACTTTTGATATTTTCCATCTGTATTAATTAGTATTCTTTATTAAAAATAATATCTATTTTCATTTGTATTCGCGTTTTAAAGTTTTTATTTTAAATTCATAATAAAAAAAATATTCCATGGATAACCTTCAAGAAATTTTTTTTGTTTTTCCATATTTTTTATGGCTTATAACATAATCATTGCATTAGAAGAAGAAAACTAAATGAAGAAATCTGATTGATACATTTCAAATTTAAGATAAGATTGAGGCTATATACAATTTTATCTTTTACGAGCTTTATTGTTTCTCAAAAGAATGTTTAATGAAGATGAATTACATTAAATAAGTTTTAAAATATAATGATGTTAAATTATTTACCTATAAAAAAAATTATATACATTCCCACACGAGTCGTTCCATTCCATAAATGACTTTCTTTTTTTCCCCAACATATATATAACTTCGCCTTTTAAAAAAAAAAAAAAAAATCAAGAGGGTTTGACTTTGAACTTCTTATTAGAATTAACTTCATCCAAAAAAACAAAGCATATCATTTTTTTTTTTGTAAAAAAAAATAATAATAAACTGAATATGTTTCCATCCAAAGAAAAATAGAGAGATGAATCAAAGTATTTGCAGAAGAATACAGAGAGAAAAAGACATAAATATGAAAGGAAAAAAAAAAAAAAAATAAATGGGTTGGAGATGAATCGTTCGAACCTTTTTGAGATTTAGTTGTTGTTTGTGAAAGGGCTAAGGAAGGAAAAATAAAAGATTGAACGTTTTGGATGAGGCAAATAGAGGAATGAGAAATAGATTTTTTAATAAGTGAATGGAACATATAAATATATGGAGAGGTTGGAATTACCTTTACCTGTATTATTGCTATATAAGAGAACACTCCTCGCTCTCAAAATCCATACGGACTCCTAGAGAAATAGAAAATATGATCGTAATTGCAAATGGCGATGTCCTTATATAGTGTCTCATCTACTAAGTTCTTTTTTTTGCTAAAGATACCATATCTATCTAAATTATTTTATTATTATATCAACGTATATTTCAATACCTTTGATATTATCCATTTGTATTAATTAGTATTCTTTGTCTATAAAAACTAATATCTATTTTCATTTATATACACGTTTTAATATTTTTATTTTAAATTCGTAATAAAAAATATTTAATGGACAACCTTCAAGTCGATATTCTTTTCTTTCTTCCTTTTTTTGGTTGCCTACGGTTCACTGGGGCTTCGCCCCGACTAGTCCGGATCCGGCCGGTCGTGCACCCGGCTTTGGTGAGAGAGTCTCCCAACGAGGGTTTTTTGTATCCACAAGGCTCGAATCGAGACCTTACTTAAGCGACACCCAAGCCGCTTACCACTTCATCTAACCCCCCGTTGGTTTTTTTGCATATTTTTTAATGGTTCTTCAATCTCTTCCAAAAAAAAAAAAAAAAAAAAAAAAAAAAAACGAACTCTTATATTAAGAACAATAGGAGTTTTATTTTGGTGGGCCCAAGGTATCAACCACATATAGCAATAATTATCCCCTCACACAATAAACTTCCAAAAAAAAACTCTATTGCTCACATCTAAAGGTGCGAAAATGGCCGGGCTAGCCCTTCAGAAGCTCAACCTTAAATATCTTTGCCCAAAAAAAGGTATCTTCAATTTTTTGTCATCCGGTTAAATTGATGCCATAATATAAATTTTTATTCTCAATATATTTAAATGTTTAATTTTGTGGATTTATTAAAACTTACTTAAGATGTTATCATTTTATTGCATATGTCAGCTAAAACGTTTTGAAACCATGCATATTTATGTTCAATTAACTTATAAAATTATAAAAACGATATAACTTTGAGATCCTTATATTGATATATTATAATTCAAAATTTTTAAATATATTTCAATAAACATATGTTAATGAAATATATTTAAAAAGATAAATTAGGGATTTGGAATAATAAAGGGTAAACTAGTAAACAAGATTTATTCTAACTCTTTTTAATTAAAACATATATTTCAAGAATCCTTTTAGAATGCCCCTTGACATTGTTAATGGTTTGCATTAAAATGTATATTTGTCTTTGAAGGTTTTCATGGGAAAATTTTGCCCCGAGGTTCCAAAAAGGGAGCAAATTTACCATGTTCATTATCTATTGTTAATTGACCAAATTTGTTGAGCTAACATTTACATGTCATGACACATGGACTTTGGGGAAAATTTGCATCTTAACAAAAATGAGCGTAAATGACATTTTGATTACTAGTTTAAGCATATTTGATCAACTAACGATCAAAATTAACTAAGATATAACGGTTCAAAACCAATGTGACTATTTAAAATTCAAGAATGTTTATGGTCAAGTAACTTTTAGAAAAATTAAATTTGCTACAAAAAATAGTAAAATTAAATTTGCTTTCTTCTATTGGACTTTTCTTGATGGGCTTTTTTTTTTTTTTATAATTTGGGATAAAAAATTAAATTTAAATATCAATTTGCTACAAAAAAAATAGTAAAATTACTATTAAAAAAATTACAACACAATGAAGTACTTAAATAAATGTATTTCCTACAAGTTGGTCTCTGATTCTATCACTAATATGATTCATTTGTGTACGTATGATTTTAAGGTTTGCTATTAAATTTAAAATTATAATAATTTTTAAAAGAAAAATTTTAAATTTTAAAATTATGAGTATGCATTTTGATTGATAATATTTTTTTTTCAGATTTAATGTGTTTCCATGTTTTTAAAAAATATATGGATTACCATTAAAAAAATTTCTGGGATCGAAATATTTGCGCCATACTAATCGAAATATTTTCTTCCACATCGATTTGGACTTCCTCAATCGATAGTTCAATGCTTTCAGTAGGTTTACATACCTACAAGCCCATGTTGTGATGTTGAAATTCCAACAAGAGAAAACGAAAAGTAGCTTGGGGGAGACAATAATAATGGTCATTTTTCACCAAGAAGCCACTTTGATGGATCTAAAAGCTACAAAAAGTAGTTTCATCCAAGAAGCCACTTCATTCCCAAAAATCCATCATATCTTGAAGCCATGTCAAGCACCCAAAAATCATGTTTTTATTGCCACCGGGCTTTTTTTACTGTTACTGGACTTTTTCTTGTTTTTGCAGCCATCTTAAATAGGTCCTATATCTCCAGGGAATAAAACTCAGTTACAAATAAATTGGCTAAGGATGGTCTAGGAAAGTCAGATTTGCTTCTCTGTCCGTCACATTTGAGGCCTCTTGTATTAGTGTAACCATGTGATGTACTTTGCCCTCTTTCGTATAGAAAAAAAAAAGTGTGAACACTTGGGAAGATCACAAAGAATTTGAGAGTAACACTTGTTGCAATTAGACAAGTAATGTGAGTAGTTGTACAAATTCATGGAATAGTTGAGGATCCTTAGTGCCATTTCTCAACAAATATATCTATAAAAGCTTAATTAACCACAAAACGACTCTGCCCTATGACTTTGCAAATTTTGGTTTTCCATGTCATTCAATTAATCGATGCACAATATATGGATCTAAGGATGCATATGTTAATAATGATCAAATAACATATCATTATATTTATTACAAAATGATTTACCTATCTCAATTCATGTCGACGTTCAAATGAAGCCATTCTAAATCATGAGTTTGAATTCAAGGGTGTACGGTTGAGTATTCTCATAAGAACACGGGGTATGTGAGAAGGACTCGGTTATGGTAACCTGTAATAATATCCTCCCTTCAAATAAGGACATATTATATCATCCAACTATAACACATATGCAAGCCCTTTTCTCTTTCTTTACACACACCTTCTTCTGGTAGGTAACTTTTAGATTCAACCCCCTCGAATCCTTGGTGTCTAGAATATTCAAAAAGAAGTCATTCATATTCATTTTGGTTCTGATCAAAGGCCATTGATAAGTATGCTTGAGGTTCATTCCATAGCAAACTATCTGTTGCAACAATAGATGTGAATGACTTTGTTGTAGGGTTACAGATAATGAATTCGTCATTATCTAATAATCCTCTTTTTTGAACAAATTGGTAGAGGAGAAGTCCATTGCTAGATAAGAGGACTCTTCCAAACCTTCTATTAAGAAATCGAAGTAAGCTCCTGGAAATAATAGAAGAAGAAGATGGTGATACCGTGTTTCCATGTAATGGGTATATTTTAATTTCATAATCTTAAATGAAAAAGGAAGTATCACTAATTTGTAGTATAATAAGTTTGTTGTCCTTCTTCGCGAGTCTATTTATATATTTAGAGCATGACTTGAACTTCATGATGGATTTTGCGGGCAACTGTGAAAATATATCATTTATTATCTCTTGAGGTATCTCCATAGTCTTTACCTATATAAATATAAGTATACATGTCATGTTTAGTCATAGATAATTAAGCTACAATAAAAGAGGTGGCAAAATTGGAAAAAAAAATGAAAATCTCTTATACATAGTACTGGGCAATAATTTTTATAGGAGGCTTTTCCCAATTTTTCAAAACAAAGAAATCAAAGTGGTGAAATAATATAGAATGATAATGCTATAAACTTTCTTCGATGGCTATCTATTAGTCACATGCAAATGTTTCTTCAACATTAGCTCCATCAAACAAATACTATCCTCAGGAAGAAACCAAGTGGGAGACCTGATTGGGTTCAGTCTCCTAGGCTGGATACCAAACCATAAATTTTTTTTTTTTTTTTTAAAAAAAATTGAACATGTTTCCATGCAAAGGCAAATAGAGAGATGAATATCAAAGTATTTGCAGGAAAAAAAGACATAAAAATTAAAGAAACAAAAAACCCGACGAGGGGAATGGAGATGAATCGTTCGAACCTCTTTTAGATTTAGTTGTTGTACGTGAGAGAGCCCAGCGGGGATAGGAAAGATAGAATGTTCTGAATGAAGCAAATAGAGGAATGAGAAATAGACTTTTTTTAATAAGTGAAATTTGGAACATATAAATATATGGAGAGGTTGTAGTTACCTTTACCGGTTAATTATTACTATATAAGAGAACACTCTTTCGCTCTCAAAATATGGAATATGATCGTAACTGTCTCATCTACTAAGGTTTTTTTTTCCGCTAAAGATACCGTATCTATCTAAATTATTTTCTTATTATCTCAAAGTATATTTCAAAACTTTTGATATTTTCCATTTGTATTAATTAGTATTCTCTGTAAATTCTCTATTGTTAATGGTAATAGAATGTCCTTTCCGAGCCCAAAAAAAAAAAAAAAAAAAAAAAAAAAAAAAAAAAAAGTGGCTTAAATAAAATATGGCTCAGGCCCAAAAAGAGAGTTAAAGATAGCTCTTTCATGATAATTTCCGCCAATGAGGAATGATACGGTTAGCTAAAGTCTTTATACACCCCAAAAGGGAGGAAGTTCGATATCCACTGGTCGATGTAAAGGCCTCGTTGGTGGGTGATCTATAAGTACTTACATAAAGCGTTTTACGTATGCGGAGGCATGCCCTAACCCTAATGAAATACTAGTGTCTACCCCCACTTAAACTTTTAAGTAAAAAAAAAAAAAAAAAAAAAAGATAATTTCTTTACTTAAAGTGGTATTTATTTATTTTGATGTCAGGGAGGGTCAACTCAAATTGTACCTTTCCATTTCAATGAAACTAATAACTTTTAGATAATAGTTTTTAAGATTTATAAAATAAACATGAGAAAAGTTTTGCCTTGACTTATAAAAAAAAGCTTATGAAACTATGGTTTCTGGAGTTGCCAAACACTCACTAATCGAATTTAATAGTAATAAATAAAAATAATTAAGTGACAAATCTCTTGAAACAAATATTCATTAGAGGCACTTCAAACAACAACAAAAACACATTAGGAGGCACATAAAACGGAGGGATAGGGACAAATGGGAAGAGAATTTCCCGGTAGTTTCTTCCAACCAGTAGTACCTATCTCACTTGACTGCATTCATCCATATCCACCCCTCTCAAATATTCATCTATAATTAAAATTGAAAGTAATACCGGAATAAGTGTGTATTAATAATTTTTAAAAGTCATTATCCATAGTAGCATTTTTTTTAATAAAAAAATGCAGTAATATTTTTTTTTTTGGGGGGGGTTATAAGTCATAGAAATTAAAAATCAGAATTTATCTTTATAATAATTATAATTTTTATCAAAATTATGTAATAAAATTTTTTGTTGTTTTTTAAGTCTGCTCGGTGTAGGTAGAAATCAAAGCTAAAAAAAACCTTTCCAATATATATAGAAATATAATTAGTATACTTTTCATAACAACCTCATATGTTACAGATAATCTAAGAAATGGTTACTATTCATAATTTAGAATCAATATGTTTTATTATATTTTTTATTTTATACACACTTTTTTCATCAACTTTTGTATTATTGGCTTTATTGGATTTTTTTTTTGCTTGAACTCGAATACTAAAAACATTTTAAACATATTTCATTTTTTTTATTGAACAAAATTCTTGTTAAAATATATCTCACCCTAAACATAAAAAATTATTTTTACCTGTAAAATATTGGAGTAGTTCAAAACTTCTAACTTAAGAAAAAACATATTACTCGCGCGTCGCGCTATGGACAAATATTGTTCAAAAAAAATCAGATATATTATCAAAAAAAGAAATCAGATAAATATTATTTATTTTTAAGCTGATAATCAATTATCAATTTATATATCATGTATATATTGAAGAATTACAATTAATATACTATTGATGATTAATGAAATTAATACCTTACACTATCTTTTTGAGCCCGTGAATACATTACACTGTCAAAGACTCAAAGTGTAAAATAATTACTCCATTTGGTCCTTTCTATAAGAGTTTGACAAGAGTTGTCTGAATATTTAATAAGTTTTTATTTTTTTCTTATTAATTATATGTATTGCATTAATTAAAATATTAGTGATACTTAAATTTATTATATTTCTCTCTTATTTACCCCTTATAAATAAAGGTATGTTTAGAAAGAAAATTTATTATTTTTAACTAATTTTAATTGTTTTCTCCAATTATGTAATTAGGTTATCAAGTTTTTATAAATAGAACTAGGGAATAGGGCTGAGCATGAAACCCATAACCCATGAGCCGTCAAAACCTGCAGGTGTAATTGGGCCACATTAAGCCACTTTAAAAAGACTTTATAATGGGTTGAGTTAAAACCCTATTTAAGATTTAAATGAATGGCTATGGACACACACTTATGGGCTACCCATACCCACCCATTTAGTGTAACTTTTTTATTAATTACCTATCTCATTCCGCATAAAGCATTCCCTGAATCTCTTCCCATTCAAGTATTCAACCACCTCTAATCCATAACCATAATGGTCATCAACTCTCAATCTCACTCATTTTCTCTCTTTATGGCTTTGTTTATTTGAACTTGTGAGTTGCTATTGACTTTACATGTAATGTAGAAAAGATTTTAGAAGTGGATGAATATCTTCAAACTGAATTAATTGGCTTTCATGATACAAAATTTGATGTTTTAGCATGGTGGAGAGTGAATGCTTCCAAGTATCAAGTTTTAAATATGTTGGCAGGTGATTTGTCAGGTATATTAGTATCTACAGTATCTTCAAAATTAGCTTTTAGTACTAGGTCGGATACTAGATTTTTTCAACTGAATTTGAAGATGATGAAGATTGAAGCATGCAGATTCAATTGAAGCATGCCATTTTGTTAAAGTTGTGGTTGTAATGTTTTGATTTAAAAGTTGGAGTTTAAACATCAAGATTATGTAATGATGGTACTTGTCTAGATTTATATTGTTTTGTGTGAATTGTGATCATTGAAATTTGAAGATTTAGATTTCAGAAATTGGAATGATGAATTTGGATGGATGCTTACTGCTTATGTATGTTCTTTTTCAAAAAATAAACAAGTCAAATGTAAATGGGTTACTCAAAATCCGGTTAGCCCGCTCATTTATATGCTAGCCTATTTACACAGATTTTAATGGGTTAAGGTATGGGTATGGACTAACCCATACCCATTTAAAGTTAAATAAACCGGCTATGAATTTAGTCTCGGGTTATCTAACCTACCTATTACTCTGCCCTAAGGGGAATTACTTAATAAAAGCACCTGGAGATCGTTCATTATGCATAACGTTCCCGTTCACATTTTCAGAATTAAATTCCACTTTATTGCCCTTTAAAACGCAAAAAATAGGTAAAATTAATTGATTTTTCTTAATTTTTTTTTTTATAACATTTATATCCGAGTTTTAAAATATTTTATTAATTTATTATGATAGCTTTTTGTCGATTCATCTCATTGTCAGTTTTGTCTGATATTAGCTTGATTACGGCAAATGATAAGACTAATAAACTCTAATCAATGTTTCTATCAGTTAAATAATTTAATAACCAGTCCCATTATTTATAAAATCCTTTGCACCTGAAATAAAAAAAAAAAAAAAATCACTCTATTTATACAGTATGCTCGAAGGAAAATATAATTGAAGGAAGGGAAAATTAATGAAAAATCTTCTAAAGTAAAATTTATAATTAAAATATATATATAATTTGTTTAATGATTCTAATGCAATTGTTCATTAGCAGTATGCAACTTATCTTCTTTTTTTTTTTTTTTTTTTTCGCCGGATTATATCCGGATCCGTTCAAAGAGTCTCCGGTGGGACTTTTTTGCGTTATCAAACTTATCTTGCTTAAGCGACACAAGTCGCTTATGCAACTTATCTTTAATTATATAGTTCAAAGACCTCTATCCTTAAATACCATTAAATTACGCAAAAATAAATTTTATAGGTAATATGACTACTAGTTAAGTTTGATATTTAATAATATATAGTAGTGTAAATTAAATTAGAATTGATTGAGATTAATAATACATATTGTTCAAAAAAAAGAAGAAGATTAATGATACACTCATACACAAGTGTCCAAACTTTATAAAGATGTGGGAAACATCCTCCAAGGTGATAAATGTACAAATGACAGTTTCCTTTGCTTAAAACCTAAAACCTTTCACATCCAATAAACTCACTGAGAAAGCTTGACCTTTTCTTCGTCAATGGCTGTGATGCCGCCATTAGTATTCATTGTTGTTTCTATCTTCCTCCTCCTCATGACCACTTCTTCTTCTTCTGATTCAGATTTCAACGTTTGTTTCTGCAATTCTAAACGTGTTCTTAATTGGTGCCTTTTAAGAGAGAGAGAGAGTGTGTAAATTGAGGTGGTTTGTTTAAATTTGCAGGTTCTGGAGAAATGCTCAAGAAGAAGACACTGTGGAGAAGGGCTTTTCTGCAATTCGTGCCTTCCCAAATTCCAGGGATCAAGATGTGTCAGATCAACTTCTTCTAACCCTTTCAAGCTTTTGGTTCTCTCTCTCTCTCTCTCAGTCACTCACATATTTGTAGTTTTATTTATGCTTTTCTATTATGGGAAATCACAAAACTAAACTAGAATTAGAATCCCCCTGAACCTGAATTTCACAGCACAAAACATTATAAACTGGTTCCTCCTCTGTGTGTATTGCGAGAGTTCCTAGAAGGCTGTGAGGGAGAAAACGTTTTGACCGAATATATGTTCAATTGACGATTATTTCGCCTCCAAAATCCAAAATACAGGGCCTTCTAAAATTACTTGATGGGTTATTAATGAATGTTTTCCAATATTATTTTATTATAATTTATTAGGAGAAGATTTAAAGTTTCGTGCACAGTGCACTCCATCGTGTTGGAGATATAGGGTGTCTTTTAGAAAGCATCATTGGTCCATAATAAAATAGAAACTAAAAGAGGGTTTTACTTATTTTATTTTATTTTTTCAATTTTGCTACTATTTATTGGTAATATATATTAGACAAAAGAAAAAAGGAGACATATTTGAATAATGGTGGAGGTAGTTGAAGATAGGTGAGATGGGAATTTAGTGGTGGAGGAAGTCTGGAAAGGGCTTTGAGATGGATCAGTAATTCTGATACTATAACAGAATATAAATGCAGAATAAAAAAAAAAAAAAATAGAAATACGAATATTATTCTCTTCTATTTCATTTATTTATAGTGCAATTTTGACCAAAAAAACATATTTATAGTATCTGGAATATTCTTTAGGGCTGATGTGTATAATAAATATCTAGTTGAGATTATCAGTTGGACCTTGATTGTGTGGTATGGGCCTTCGTTGCTGTTGGCTTTGACCTGTGCTAAGTGGTAACAAGGGGTAAAGTTAGGCCAATCTTTGACCTGTGCCAGGTGTTAAAAAGTGGCAAAGTTAGGCCAATGATTTTTTTTTTTTTTTTTTTTTTTTGTTATAAAGAAAGTTTAAGTGGGAGTAGACACCGTGCCTCATCCCAAGGCCAAAGCGTACGCCTGAGCAAAAGAGCTTTTTGCCCACCAATGGGCCATCACATGACTAGCAAGAATCGAACCTCCTCTATTTTGGGGTGAAGGCCAACACTTACCAACCGTCAATCCCCATTAACAATTAGGCCAATGAGTTGATTATGTACGTATCGAAAAAGTTGATTGTGTGGTATGGGCCTTGGTTGCTGTTGGCTTTGACCTATGCTAGGTGCTAACAAGTGGCAAAGTTAGGCTAAAAGGAGTGGTACAGATGGATATGGCGTCAGCCTTTACCTCAAAAGAAAAGAGGTTTGATACCCACTGGTCGATGTGAGGACCTCATTAGTGGGCGATCTATAAGTATCTCGGTAAAAGCTGTTCTTTGGCGGAGAGCGTCACGACTTTGGTGGGGTATCGGTGTCTACCCCCACCTAAACTTGAATGTATAAAAAAAAAATGGCAAAGTTAGAAATTTTTTAATCATTAATGACTTATATTTTGAATAAAAGGAATAATATTTTTCTATTAGAAAAATGTTTCATTTTCAAATAAAGTTAATGAGTCAATTTTCTCATCTTGATTTTGGTAAGGTAGTTAGATGTGACTTATAATAAGAAGTGGATGGAGTACAATGAAGTTAAATTAAAAAAAAAAATTATTAATATAACTTATATAGAGATAATTGAATAATTTTCTAACAATAAATCTTTTAAAACTTTAAAATTTATGTAGACAATACTCTCACTATTAGTCAAATACTCTAATTTTCTAACGAAGTAGCACCTTTTTTCCATTTAAGAGGCATTGGCAGAATTTTCCAAATTTGCAAACTCCCACTTACGAAAGAGTTTTCATGTCACTAGTTTATGAGATTAATATCATTTTTAAATTTTGAAATGGTTATGGGTAGTAAATAATTTTTAGCATATTATATGTTTAATTTGATTAGTAAAACAAAAATTAGTTTATTTGCATACACTTATAGAGATCATTTTTAAGTTTGGAGGACTTGAAGTTTATTTGAACATGATATAAGAGGTCCAAGAAAGCTCTATGTATTTTATTCTGATTAATTAAAAAAAAAAATAGAAATTGAGGAAAAAAGTTATAAATTTGGGAAACTCCAGATGAAATATTATATTTAAAACCAATATAAATCCCTAACTAGTTAGTTTCTATATTTTAGACCAAAGTAGTGAGTACAATTAACTGAAGTACCAATTTGATGATGATTT
This sequence comes from Acacia acuminata, assembly GCA_019022655.1. Lineage (NCBI taxonomy): Eukaryota > Viridiplantae > Streptophyta > Magnoliopsida > Fabales > Fabaceae > Acacia > Acacia acuminata. Next base: position 1,171,328 of record JAFJYI010000028.1, on the reverse strand, counting down.
TTTATTTTTATTTTGCTGACACACACACACACATATATATAATACTAACAAATTTGAATTGGACAGAATGATTCATTGCCATTCAACAAATACGCATATTTGACAACGCACAACTCATTTGCAATTACAAGAGAATTGCCAAAGTCAAACCAAACCCTAAATCCTGAAGGGCTCTTTACCACAATCACCTTCTCAAATCAAGAAGACAGCATAACGCAACAGCTACATGTAAGGACTCACAAAAAATTAGTATCACTCTGTTACAAAACAATTGATATATATGTGTGTGTGTTGTTTCCTAATTTCATGATGATGAAATAAATTAAAAATATAATGAAAGAAATTAATATTGATTGCAGAATGGAGTTCGAGCTCTTATGTTGGACACTTACGACTATAAAGGAGACATTTGGTTGTGCCATTCCTTCAAGGGCAAATGTTATCCCACTACTGCATTTGTAAGTTTGGTATTTTACTTGCTAGCTACCTACTCTTATATATATACGTACATACATATGTATATCTAGATATGTATGTATACACACACACATATATACCATACTCCCACGGCTCCAACACGTAAGAGCTAAATAGTTAATTGGTAAAAAGTAAAAAAAATAGTAAATTAGTTATTTGTCAAAAAACAAAAAACAAAAACAAAAAAAACAAAATTCCCTAAGATACCCCTATAATCATTCGTAATGAAAACTATTTTCTTGTAAAAACCTTTTTGTAATATGTAGGGATAATTTGGGGGAAATTATAAATTTGGGAGACAAAGTTGATTAGAGTTGAAGTATGATATTATTATTTATTTTATTTTTTTATAATAAGGCGGCAGGCACCAATGGCCTGAATTACAACGAGTGAGATCGAACCCACGACCTCCCACTAGTTGGGGAGTATCAATACCACTAGGCTACAAGGCCTTTGGTGAAGTATGATATTATTCTCTTGTAGTTTTAAATGTACGTAGGAGCTAGTAAAGGAATTATTATTTTAGTCCTAAATATGTAAGATCCTAATTCATTATGTCCCCCAAAATTATAATTTGTCATTTAAGTTATCCCTATTAATTGTACTTATTAGGGAAGTTTTCATCAGTGGCGGTTTCAATGTAAATGATTAAATGAGTATTTTAGGAAAATCAACATGCATTTCTTACGAATAACTAATATCTTTAATATTTACAAATGGGTTAAGGTGCAATTTTACCAATGAACTATTGGTCCAAGTACAGCCAACACAATAAACTATCATATGGACCAGAAATACAAATAAACTCTTGAATTGGTTAAAGTTGCACAATGACGTTAACACTGTGCAAACGTCCGTCTTCAGTTGCTGGTGATATGGAATTGAAACTGAGAAAAATAAAAATGGGGAGAGAAATTATTCTCATTAATTCTGTATCATGGTATCATTTTTTTTTTCCTTCCGCCTTGTTTCTCTCGCTTGAGCCCCTTCCACCGAGTTCTTCTAGCCTTCATCTCCGATCCGATTTTCGGTTTTGATTTCCTGAGCCGATCTGAGAATCTTGCCCTATTTTTCTCTACGATTTCCAGCTTCAATTTGAGTTCTTCGAGCATCTTATCTCGTGCTCGATTCTTCTCCTTTGTCTCGATCTTGGCTTCATCGAGTGTTGGTCTCTGAGTTCTTTGACTCTTCTTCGTTTTTCGGCGATCGATGTTCTTCGATCTGTGCTTGTGTTCTTCGATCTGTGATTGTTGATCTGTGCTCTTCGATCTGTGTATGGATTGAGAGAAATCAATTGTCGGTTCTTCATCGGTGAGAGCGAAGAACCCGAAATCGAGATTTTGTTTTAATTTCAAAACTCAAATTATTTGTTTTGATTTTGAATAGATCTTGTTAGATTATGAGAAATCTATGTTCGAAGGTTTTTCGGTGATTTTCTCCGTCAAAATCGTTGGATTTTGAGCCCAATGATCACGCCAAGTCTTGTTCTTCTAAACCCAGAAATATAGATACCGGTGACTCGCCATTCTCACGCTTACGCCATTCCGTTTAAGCAAGGGTCGGCTTTTATTGGCCATTCCCCGCATCTCAATCCCAAGGAAGATCGAAGTTGAAGTAGAGCGAGTCGCTCTGCGGGTGAACTCGAGGTTCAAGCTTTCAAATGTGAACCGAAAAAGCGCAAGAACAAGAACCCAAGAGACACTAAGTTTCGCCGATGATCCACCATTTCTCAAGATGCAAACATTCTCATATGATCGTCTCAAGAAAAAATTATTGGTCTTCAACTCTCTCTCAAGCTTCGACGGAAGAAAGAGGGAAAATCGGACAAAATAAAAAAATTACAAAGTGAGCATCAATTACTGCTAAGCCCACACAACGATTGACACCATCGTCTCTCTTCCATTCCTGCTGCGTTCTTTGTTTTCTCTTTCTTTTCTTTCTTTGTCTCTTTATGAAATGAATCTAACAATGAAGGCGGTGGAAACTGTAGGTCGAAGAAGACGCACCGGTTGGCAATTTTAATAAATCAAGCACGAGATAAGATGAAGACGGACGTTTGCACAGTGTTAACGTCATTGTGCAACTTTAACCAATTCAAGAGTTTATTTGTATTTCTGGTCCATATGATAGTTTATTGTGTTGGCCGCACTTGGACCAATAGTTCATTGGTAAAATTGCACCTTAACCCTTTACAAATTAGTGATCTAAGTCCCGCATTTAGAAACGAGAGAGTCTATAGTAATTCTCTCTTTAAAAAAAAAAAACAAAAAACAAGGGTGGGTAATAATGGTTAACAAGAGAGCTAGACCAACCCAGTCCTCTTATTTAAATATATTTTAATATAATTATATAAAATTTTTATTTTATTTTTCCCTCTGATAAACAATGTAATTTCACAAGAACCTATTAGAAATTTAAACTTGGCAGAAGTTGAAAAGGATTTGGTTCCTGATACTCATAAAAACAACATTTTGTATATATCATTTTGACAAAAAGGAACCTGCAATAAAGGCATTGAAGGAAGTAGAGACATTTCTGGCAAAGAATCCAAGAGAAATAGTGACAATAATATTTGAAGATTATGTGGAGTCACCAAATGGATTAAGCAAAGTGTTCACTGCTTCTGGGTTGATGAAGTACTGGTTTCCTCTCTCAAGTATGCCTCAAGATGGCCAAGACTGGCCTTTGGTTAAAGACATGGTTGCTCAAAATCAGACTCATTGTCTTCACTTCTCAGAGACATAAGCAACAAAGTGAAGGCATTGCTTACCAGTGGAACTTCATGGTTGAAAATCAATGTGAGTACCAATCTTTAAACAAATTAAATAGCTTAAATAAATATCTACTCCAATTGTTGATTTAATCAGTGTATGTAGAAAGTGTTTTCTAAACTAACAGTGAAACCGATATAGAAAGTCAACACCACACATCTTATTTATGAAAGTGTCACTGATCATACTCTTTACACGGTCGAAAAGCTATCCTATAGAAATGTTTTTTTTAACACAATAGTCACATATGCTTTAATTTATGATATATGTGGAATGATGTGTGATTAAATGCAGATGGGAGGGGAGGTATGGAAAAAGGAAGATGCCCAAAACGTGAGGAGTCATCAGCCATGAATGATACAACCAAATCACTTGTTTTGGTGAATCACTTTAGAACCATCCCAAGTAAGCAACTCTCTTGCGTAGATAATTCACAACACCTCCTCAACATGCTCTCTACTTGTTATTTGGAGTCCGGTGGAGTCCGGTCAACGCTGGCCCAATTTTGTTGCCGTTGACTTTTATAAGGTAAGTTATGACGACCACTTTTCAGTTTTGACCACCACATTTCGTTTATGAATCATGAACAGTTTAACTTCTTATAAATTTCATAATGATATTTAGATATTGATGATTTTGTTGTATATGCTCCCTCCCATCTTAATTAATACTACCTCCAATATTTAATATAAGAACTACATGACTTTTTTTAGAAAGATCGAGAAAGCTAACTATAAGTGTTGGTTTGTTTTTACTTTTTAGAAATGCTTTCAAAGTGTTTGATTAGTATATGAGAGAAATTTTGTCTCAACTTGGGAAAATGCTTAAAAAAATACTTTTCTAAGCTTCCCAAAAAAGCAATAACTTACTTAATTATAGTATATGTCATGTATTATTAGATTATATATTGGTTAATTTATAAATCAGACAAATTAGTTTAAAGAAAAATGATAAATATAAATACTTTAATGTAACTTATTTAACTTTTTTAATCTCTCAAAAAAACAAATCAACTAACTCTTATATCAAGGGCTAGAGGTAGTATAAGAGTTATTTGGGGGATTAGATTTGGTCATAAATATAATACATTAATCTATTTTATCTTTTGTATTTATCATTTTTTCACATTAATTAATTTAACTTAAAATTTGATATATAATCTAATATTTGACATAAAATTTTGAGGGAGATCAAGTCACATTTATTATAATTAACTAATTTATCTCATGTCATTAATCTAGTAAAATTAGTTAATAAAGTTTCTCTTATATAAAAGTTTGGAGGGAGTATCCTATAATTTGGTAGTGATATTCATTTTGGCCAATGATATAGAGAAGTGACGGAGGAGGGTCTTTCAAAGCAGTGGATATGCTCAATGGGAAGCTCTTGTGTGGATGTGATGATCTACATGCTTGTTTGGTAAGGTTTTCAATTAGAACACATGCTACATAATTTGTTTTTTATTTAAAAATATTGAGTACAATTATATATATTTTTATATTATTGTTAAAGCCTATAACAAATAAACCATATGACAAAAGGCACCCTCTAATTATCCTAAATATTTCTTCCATTGCTAATCATTAAGTACATATGTTTATGTGCAGCATGGATCATCATGCAGACCCAGCTAATAAAAAAAAAGTGTGAGTGTGAGTGTGCGTGTGTGGGCCTTGCTGCCAGCTTAACTCTGAGAGATGTAGTGTGTGTGTGTGAGGGGTGTGTAAGTAATTGAGCTCAAACATTGCCCCAAAAAAAAGCTCAAATACAGACTGAAGTAAGTTGGTTTTAAATAAATTCATTTCACTTCTAGATAAACTTTAAATTGAGTATACGTTTTTTTTTGGGGAAAATTCCATGTAAATACCATTTGAATTTACAAAATCCCCAGAAGTCTCCCGAATTTGTAAAAGACTAAGAGGTACTAAGGACTTATGAGAGATATGAAAATTCGGGTGAAATTACCCTTTTAGCCTTAATTTTTAAACAACAAAAAAATATCCTCACCGGAGGGCCTCCGATCGGCACCCAGGGGGTGGGGGTTTTTGTTTTTTTAAAGAAAATTATTCATTGAAAGTGTGGGGGTGAGATTCGAACCCCCAACCCCCCACATATCGATGACTTGGTTCCTTTAATATATATATTAATTAACAAATATATATATTCTTCTTAACATTTTTTCAACGGTATTTACAAATTCCATAACGCCAATTACAAATCTCATAACGTCATTTACAACTTTTTTTTGGAGGTTTACACTTTTCACCTCTTTCATGCCTCGATTGAAAAACAAAAAACATGCACTATCACAAAATCCATAACGCGATTTACAAATTCCATGACGCCAATTACAAATCTCATAACGCCATTTACAATCTTTTTTTGGAGGTTTACACTTTTCACCTCTTTCATGCCTTTGATTGGAAAAAAAAAAAAAAAAAAAGCACTATCACAAGTTCCATAACACAATTTACAAATTCCATAATGCCAATTACAAATCTCATAACGCCATTTACAACTTTTTTTTTAACTTTTCATTTTTTTCAATCGAGGCGTGAAAGAGGTGAAAAGTGTAAACCTCCAAAAAAAGTTGGAAATGGCGTTATGGAATTTGTAAATCGCGTTATGAAATTTGTGATAGTGCATTTTTTTAAATTTTCAATCGAGGCATGAAAGAGGTGAAAAGTGTAAACCTCCAAAAAAAAGTTAAAAATGACGTTATGAGATTTGTAATTGGTGTTATGGAATTTATAAATACCATTGAAAAAAATGTTAAGAAGAATATATATATTTGTTAATGTATATATATATATATATATATTAAAGAAACCAAGTGGTCTTGGCCCCATGGATGTGTGGGGTTCAATCTCACCCCCCACACTTTCAATGAATAATTTTTTTCCTTTTTAAAAAAAACCCTAAACCCAAAAAAAAAAGCCCCCCCCCCTTGCTTAGGTGTGGCCGTCACGCCCCCGCCTCCTCCGCTCAAATTAGTGGCGGCCCTTCGGTGAGGTATTTTTATTTTTTATGATTTATTTAAAACTAAGGGTAAAAGGTAATTTCACCCAAATTTGCATATCCATCATAGGTCCTTGGTACCTTTTAGTCTTTTTACTAATTCGGTCCTGGGTTTTGCAAATTCAAATGGTATTTAAATAGAATTTTCCCTATAATTAATTAAGCGTTTTTTTTTTTTTAAAAAAAAAAAAAAAAAAAGAAGAAGAAGAAGAAGCAACTTTTGACATGCTAATCAATTCCTTGTTGTGTAGAAGAATCTTGGTGTTTCATGGTTGCTACTAAATTTCGTTCTTTATAAATCAATGTCCAATTCTTGTCTCTTATATCACAAATTTAATTTATTCATTTGGATCATATGCAGCTTGCTAATTTTTTCATACAACACAAAGTGTCACAAACGGTAAGATTTTAAGGTATTCCTAATTAAATGCAACTTTGCATAATTGCAAATATTTTCAAAACTGTTCTAGAAATTTTTTTTCTAAAGGAAGATGATCGGATGACTTGAACTAGATCAAACTTTAAGGCTGCTGAGTATATAAGTTTGAGTTTAATGGATGCAGCTTGTGGATAAATGAAATGGAAATGTAGCCATCAGATGCGTATAAGGATTGGAAAACGAAAAATCGGAGAATATTAATGTAAGTCATCAAAGACTGAACCTGTTGCTTCTTTTTCTGCTCATATATATATATATATATATAGATACACACATATATATTCTTCAAATGATTTCTATTGATTATATTCTCACCCTGCTTCTTCGATAACATGTGTAGACTGTAGATGGACTTGATCTTATATTTGCAAGCTCCTTCAATGGCTTCCTCAACCTCAAGCTCCATATATTTCTTTGATCATCAAAGAAGACGCAGCAATAAGGTAAATGGAGACAAAATATAGGATGGAAATTCATAAACGCGTGCGGGCGCCAGAAATATTTTTCTAGCTCAATCTGCTTAATTAATTTCTTGTGATTGTGAGATATTTGAAGTAAGAAATAATCACCTTAATGTCCAGTTGAATTCAGTTCTTGAAGATCCAACAGAAGGTGCATGTGGCAGTAATGCCAATCTCAAAAGTCGAATATAATCGTCACTCATCATCATATCGTCTTCGCTTAGACAATAAAGAAAGGTTAAAATAAGCCATTAATGCAATTTGGACTGCTCAAGAATAGAATTAAATGTAAAAAAAAAAAAAAAAAACTTAAATGAATTGCATGTCTGCCAATACAAAACAAGGATGCGGTAATTAGAATGTACTGATGCACAGATTGCAAACTCATGCAAACAAACATCATGTAGCATCATCACAGGGTTTTCTAGGTTTACAGATAAAAGTATAAGGAGTTGGAAAACTAAACATATGGTACTATTTGCAAACAACTGATTTTTTTCTTTTCTCCATCTGCTATGCATTTTTCCTTTCAGTCACCAAATCAAATATCTAATCAAGTTCACAGTTGTCCCACACTATCAGAATATCAAAGGAGTTAGATAGATTGAACCTGTGGCTTGTTCAACTCATTGATCAAATGCTTTATGATGATTATATTCGCAGACTGCTTCTTCACTATGAACTTGATCCTATTCTCCAACATAAGGATACGGTAATTAGTAGGTACAAACCAAAAAAAAATCATGAGTATCACTACTAATTAAAACCAGAGTATACCTTTTTCACCAAATTGGACTCATTCATATGTATATCAACTATTGAAGTGGGCAGATCATTGAGCTTGAGAGCTTTACAACTCAAAATCATTTCTTCATCAAAATCATCGAGATAAGCTGTGATATTTGTGCTTTCAAGATGAGGATGTGGATGCGAGGCCCAATTGAATTCGTTTAATGTACTTTTGATATTTACGTGCTGATGTCGGGCATACCCCACACTCTGCGACCGATGCTATTCCTTGACTCACAAAAAAAGACTTACTTAGAAAACCAGAGAAAGGCAATTCAGAAATGAATGAGAAGCTCAGTAGAAATCATACTGGCCCTCGTCTGTATATTTATATACACTGAATAGAATAATCCAGAATAACAATACAGAATCTCTATAACAAACAATCATAACAAACCCTATAGACCAGTGACACGTCTATGAGCAATTACAAAAGGAATATTACAAGAATATAACACTAGGAAATCTATCACTACTATTTCTATTATATTCTAACATTCCCCTTCAAATGAGAGGGTGTTACCAACAATCCGAGTTTTTCCTGAAATACTCAAACTGTGATTGAGACAAAGGCTTAGTGAAGCAATCGGCAATCTGTTGTGAAGAGGGAATATGTCTAATATCAATTAGACCAGCAAAGACCAGATCACGAATAAAGTGGATGTCAATCTCAATGACGAGCATGTTGTACAGCTAAGAAGCACGGACACGGCAATTTTGAGCAAAAAAACGTATCGGACACGCGAATTGCAATTTGATTCACGAATTAAGGTGGTCAACAAGTCAAATATCAGTTTTGTAAATTTATCAAAAACTAAAGGCAGCTCTGATTTTTGGCCCTAATCGACTATAACGAGCGTCGAGCAGCTCCCATTCTCCCAAATCATCTCTTTCAGCTTGGTGAAGTCATCTCTGACTCTCTCAAATCAAACCGCCTCCGTCTCTCCCATTTCCCAAACCAACGATGCCGCCGTGATTCGCCGTCTCTCCCAAATCGTGCATGAGTGTTTTCTGTGATCTGCAGTTCTCTCCCTGTCTCCCAAATAGAAGTGACTGGACTCGACGGCGATGCCATCTAAGACTGTGAGTGTTTCTTCTTCCTCCGTCTTTTACGTGGTTCTCTCCCCGTCTCCCAAATCAATGATTGTAAATGCGGTTGTCTTGTTCCGATTGACTGTCTCCCTGCGTGTTTTATGCTTCTTCCGATTGAGAGTTGAGAGAGATGATTAAAGGCTTTGCTTCAGGCTTGTCAATGTAGACTGTATTGTTCATAATCATTCATTTATCAGGATTATTAATTATACAGTGTATAGGATTTGCTGATAGATACTTAACTTTGATTCTAAATTGAGACTTTCATTTTCTTCTTCTGTTTGCTTAATGCTTTTGGTTCATTTCTGTGTTTGGATTATTCTTTTCGTGTTTTGGTTCATTTATATGTTTGGATTAAACGGGAAACACAATAATATGTTCCAACCTCTATTCATGAATCACGACTCCCCTCCCTGTTTCCTTGTTTTTAATTGGATTTTAATATGATTGTGTTTTTAATGTGAAATACATTCTTTATATTAAAAATATTATTTAATAACAAAACATGTCAGAACATGTTGAAATATTAATATTTTTGAAGTAACGAGTCAATGTCACGTGTCGAAAACGCGGTGTCAGTGTCGGTGCAACATAGTTGTACAGGATTAGCAGCTAAGAACTTTGCACTCAAATTATCACACTAGATGACTAAAGGAATTCAAATAAAAAGTCCTATCTCAGACAACAAAGAGTTCAACCATTTAATCTCAGTAGATCCATCGAAAGAGATCTATAGTCAGACTCTGTACTAGATCTAGACACCACCTTTTGTTTTCTTGAAGACCAAGACACAAGATTATTGCCTAAGAAAACACATAGATCAGCCATAGATTCCCCGTTATCAAGATCACAAGCCCAATCCGCATCAATATATGCAATCAGCTGGAGATTACTGAAAGGTTTAATGTGCAAACCTAAGTTGTAAGTGCCCTTAAGGTACTTGAACACTCTCTTAACAGCTTGAAAGTGGGTAGTTCTAGGTTGTGACAGAAATTGACTAAGTTTATTTACAGCAAAGGAGATATCAGGGCGTGTTGTTGTTAAATACTGTAAAGAACCAATAGCCTGCCTATACTCAGTCGGATTTTTCAACAAATCTCCATCACCAGATGATATCAGTCTACCAGTTACCTTTGCGTAGGAACAGGGGCACAGTCAGACATTCCAAACTTCTTCAACAAGTCAACTACATATTTAGTCTGATTTAAGTAGATTCCCAAATTATCTCTATACACCTCCAAACCCAGAAAATAATACAAGGGTCCCAAATCTTTCAAAGAAAACATCTGATTCAATCTTTGAACAAATTTCTCTATATATAAACGATTATTCCTAGAGACTAGAATATCATCTACATATATAAGAATAAATATGGTCAACTTCTGTGTCTTTAGCATAAATAAGGAGATATCACTCCTAAGATTTTGAAAACCCCAACCAATTAAAGTGAGACAAAGTTTATTGAACCAGGCTCTAGGAGCCTGTCTTAAACCATAGAGAGCTTTTATAGACTTACAGACATGATTTGGCTTGTGTGAATTGAAGAAACCTTCTGGCTGTAACATATATACCTCCTCGTGCAAGACACCGTTGAGGAAGGCATTGTTGACATCAAGCTGCCGAATTTCCTATCTGAACGTAATTGCCAGATACAAGATGATGCGAATTGTAGTAGATTTAATGACGAGGCTGAACATTTCACCGAAATCAACTCCTGGGGTTTGTTGAAATCCTTTCTCCACCAAGCGTGCTTTGTACTTAGGATTGAACCATTAGCTCAGTATTTGGTCTTAAATACCCATTTGCAATCGATTAACTTCTAATTTGTGTATGGAACCAGGCACCAGGTACGATTTCGTGATAAAGCATCAATCTCCTCCTTCATCGCGTCATCCACTCCTGCAATTGAAGGGCAGCTCGAACAGTCAAGGGTTCATGGTTGCCAAGGGTTGAAACAACAAGTCCAATATAAGGGCGGTTGGGCTTCACTAGTCCAACCTTAGCCCGAGTCACCATTTGACGGTCATTAATAGGCCCAATTCCTGTTGACCCAGAACTGGACTCTGAAGTGGCGGATTGTGGATCACTTTCGGTGGACTTGGCCATGGAGCCATTCTCATGGAGTGACGAAGGTGATTGAGCTCTCGGTGAATCAAGATGCTTCGACAACTTAGGGGATTCGTCAGAAGCAGAGGTGACATCAACATTACCATGATGCGATTGTATAATCATGGGAACAGAACTCAGATACTCTTTACAAGCAGAGTTGAGAGCACGATGCATGAAACCTGCCTTAAAAGGAAAAGTCTTGAACCAAATATCATATGCCGAGATAGAAAAATTTTACCTGATTCCCTGAGACACTTATGGCCTTTTTGTTGTGACGCCGGTCCTAGATACACACACTTCTCACTGTGAAATTGAAACTTGTGCTTATTGTAAGGCTTAAGACATGGGAAGCAAGCGCAACCAAAAGGTTTGAGATCCTCGTAACATGGTTCTATTTTCTTTAGCTGAAACAGAGGAGTGCTATGGTTGAGAATAGGAGTTGGAAAGTGATTGATGAGATAGACTGCTTGCTGAAATGCTTCGATCCAAAACTTCAGTGGCATACCAGAGTATGCTAGAAGTGTCAATCCCATCTCTACGATATGTCAATGCTTTCGCTCAGCTCGTCTATTCTGACTAGAGGTATACGGGCATGTGAGTCGAATGTGAATCCCATCTTCATATGCTATGGTCAGAATTGGCTTATATTTGGCACCATTATCACCTTGAATTGCTTTAATTTTCTTATCAAACTGAGTCTCTACAAGAGCCTTAAAGTGTTTGAACGCATGAATAGCATCGCCTTTGTGTTTTATGGGGTACAGCCACGTATATCTGCTGAAATCATCAAGAAAGTGTATGTAGAACCGATGGCCAGCATTGGAACAAATGGGTAAGGATCCCCATATATCAGTATGAATTAAGTCAAATGAAGAAGTAGACTGTGAAATAGAATGTTGAAATGGAAGAAACTTTGATTTTCCTAGCTGACAAGACTCTCATACAAAGCTATCATCAATGAAAACATTGGAGATTTTTGTTTTATTACATTGACTCAGGACATATTTCAACACTTTGGTACTCAGATGTCCTAGCTTGTGATGCCAACTGAGAAATTCTTTTAAGGGATCATCTGAGGAGTGTGCAACCGCCATCATCACTGGTTTGTTATTAAGCCTTCATGCCTTCTTCACGAGATACATGCCTTGATCTGTTGTTCCCTGCAGCAGTGTTTCGTCGGTCATCGGATCCTTTACATCACAACGAACTTAGAGAAATTTACACAAACAAAATTATCGTGAATTAATCGATTAACACTCATCAGACTTTTAGTTGCAGAGGGTACATATAGAACATCTTTAAGAGCAAGATTTGAGCGTTTGCAGGGTATATCAACAGAACCTATACTAGTAATAGATCTTTGTTCACCTATACAGGTAGTAATGTAGGACTTACCCACTGGAGCAAAATCATCTAGTTGATCTGAATAAGGAGTGACATGGTAATTGGCACCACTATCAATGTACCATGATAGATCCGTGACTGTGTGAGGATTAGCATAATAGGACTGTAGTGCTGGAGAGTTGGCATAATAAGCTTGTGGAGCTGGATGAGGATTAGCATAATAGGAGTATGGAGCAGAATGATTAGCGTAATAAGAGTGTGGGGCAAAATGATGAACACCAGAATACTCATCACGATAATAACAGGTGGCAATAGTGTGTCCTGGTTTTTGACAATGCACACAAAAAGGGCGTCCTCCACATCCTCGTCCTCCCCGTGAGCGTCCACCTCGGCCTCTGGAATTTCGCGAGTGATTTTTGCCACCACGAGTGTTGCCAAAATCCTGATTAGGGTCGTTTCGTTAGGCAAAGTTAGCCGTAGGTTGGATACTCAAATTTGCAAAGTGATTCAACTGGGTTAGTCTCGATTCAAACGACAGAAGGGCTACCTGGGCTTCGACCCAGGTGAGGTCAAATTGATCAACAAGTTTGAGGATGATACCATTATACTCTGAGTCAAGTCCATTTACAGTATGGAGTATAAGATCATCCACGAGTATCAAAGATTCCACGAGTGCAAGTTCATTGGACATACTCTTCATCTGAGTCAGGTACTCCTCCATCTTGAGTGAGTTCTTCCTAGTATTATGAAGCTTGTTTTTTATTACCATAACACAGGCTTTTGACGAGGCACAGGTGAGGTCGCGCATGTCACTCCAAATGCTCCGGCGGTCTTGCAGTGAAGGAGCTGTGCTCCTACATCTTGAGTCATGGTATTCCGTAACCAGCCTGTAACATCCCAAATTTTGGGATTTGAAATTTGAAATATTTTATGAGAATTAAATTATGGAAATTTATGTTTATTTTTCCCTTAATTAAGTTATTTTGGGAAAAAGAATGATTCCAAGTAAGGGATAATCTAGGCCTAAAAATTAATTATAGAAATGATAATTGAAAAATTAGGAATTTATTTTCCTTATAATATTTTAAAAATAAAATAAAGGAAATATTTACAGGTAGGATAATTATGGAATGGAACCCATTTAACCATTTAACCCATGAACCCAACATAATGCTTCAAACCTATTAATTGTTTCAATTCAATTCCCCAGCATGTTCCTTCTCGCTCACGGGCCATAACTCAATGAATACCCCAACCCATTACCTTATTCAACCCAACCCGTTAAGCTTACTTCAGCCTCTTATCCCTCATGCAAACGCAACAAGAGAAACTGATTATTATTATTATTATTTAAAAAAGAGAGAGAGAGAGAGAGAGAGAGAAGAGGAGACAGATCAGATGTGCAGAGAGCCAGAGATGATGCAAGCACGTTAATCCCTAAAACACGTTAAGCAGCAGGAAAATACATCAGCAAAACCCCAGGAACACTAAACCACGCTAATAACCCTGCTCCCAGCGTTAATTCCAAAAACAGCAGAAGAGAATCATGGTCAAACCTGGCATCACAGCATGAGATCACCAGTAGCGACAGTTCCATGCATCTCAACCTTAGCGCTTTAAACCGTTGGCTTATTTCCTTCGGACCAGACCCTTAAGAGTTTATTTAAGCGTTTGCCTTGGCTTTCATTCATACCTAACTAAGTTTGGAATGTGGGAAAGCAAGACGAGGGAGCTGCAAGTGAGAGGGGGGCTCAAACCTAAATCATCCCCATCTGTTTTGCTCTGTTTTCAAAGCCAGAAAACAGAGATAAGTGTTTGAGTTTCATCTCCTTTTGTCTCCATTAAAAACGTCACTGGGTTAATGAATATATATGTGTATATATTTCTCATTGCAATAGGTTACTATTTTTCTTTTGAAACTAAGAAAACGTTGCTTGTGTGTGTGCAAGCTGATATTCTAAAAACTGAAACTTGATTAATTTACTGAGGTATAAAAATCGCTGATACATAGCTGCAAAGTTGAAAATATATATATTGCTGATACATATCTGATACACTGCTAATAATGTTGGGTATTTTTTATTTTATTTTTTTTGCTCAAAAATAATGTTGGGTATATATATATCCATGATCTTAGGAAAAAGAAAGAGAAGGAAAAAAAAACTTGTTAAATATATATATGTGTGTATGCAGTTGCTTACTGTGATAGATGTATATATGCAAGTGAATAAAATATATTGCTGTCATTAAAACCCAAAAAGACTTGCTGTCAAGTTCTATGTAGATCGGGGAAACCAAAACTTATTGTCATATTTTATTACTGATACATTGTTGCAAGCATATCTGTTATATATAATGCTACCCATGTGAGTATGTATAATTGATTTGTCATATAAAAGTATATATGTAATATATATATATATATATATATATCAGTTATGGTTTGAGTAAAGATCGAAACTAAAAGCTTGCTGTACAACGCTGCATATGAGAGGAAGATATGGAAAATGAGAAATAAAGTTGAGAGTATGGGCTATGTGTGTGGGTTTGGATAAAGGGAGGAGGACAGGTGATTGCCACATTAAGGAAGAGAATTGGGTTGGATGTTAAGCCAACAGTATATGGACTGAATGATTAATGAGAATTGATGGAGTAAATATGTTGCAAGTGAGCTTGTACGAACCCCTCGTCCTTGGGTTCAACTGGCGTGGGGGTCGGTCTTCCTCACCATTAGGGAGGGGGTTCGATCCCTGCGTTGGTCGAGCGTTGGGGAAGCGTCTAGGGATCCTGTCTAGGTATCGTCAAGTGAATCTCCAAGTCCCCAGGTGAATCTTTTGAAAGCGCCACGCCTTGATTGGATTGTCGGTGAGTCCAATCCCTTTCCTAAAATTTTTATATCAAAAAAAAAAAAAAGTGAGCTTGTACGAATGGCATGACCTTTGTTTGTTTTTGTTTTGTTCTCTAATGCTTATTGGGCAAGGGATATTCATTTAGACCATGTCAGTATATGCATTCTTGGTGTCTCAATTTATTTCTTTAGGCCTTAATCATAATAATTAGTAAAATAATGTTAATAATGATGATGATAATAAAATAAATAAATATTATTATTATTATTAGGAAAGGGAATAAGTAATAAAATAGATAAATAAATAATATTATTATTAGTAAAAAGGGAATAAATAATAAAGGGAGTTATTAATTAATAAAAATAAAAGAGTGTTATTATTAATTAATGATAATTAAAAAGGGTATTATTATTAAGGGATTTTTTAAGGATTAATTACTATTTTTAATCCTCTAAAAATAATTCGCGTAGCTAATTACTTTGCGACGCGATTAAGTGACTAATGGCAATGATAAACGTTTATAAGAATTCATAGACGCCTCGACCGATCCCAACACCAGAACATCTACCGAACAGAAATTTAAGAATTCAAGCTTGAGGTGGGTAACTATAATCTTGTTAGCATGTATGTATGTGTTCATGTATTAACTGATCATGTTTGATAGATATTTTACATGTTATGTTTTTCCTAGCTATGGATTGAGACTGCGTGTCTCATAGGGCTACGTGTCCTAATAAGGGCTGCGGTCCTTGGTCGTTAACTAAGGTTACGGTGCGACTTGTTTACTTGTAAATGCTTCTATGTTTAACATGTGCTATAATGTCATTTATGCTTCATATCTGTTCATGAGATTAACTGTTACCTCTGAGGTTCATTCATTTGAACTCCAGAATGTATTAAGGGAACAAGAAGTGGATTGGGCACGAAGAGAAAGGCGCATCAGTAAGGATTACTGTAGAAGGTTATCTTTTATCATTCATGACTATTAGTCTAAACGTTTATCTTTTATCTTAACATTTTGGATTACTATATTAAGATTCCCCTTATGGGATAGATATCGCTCACGAAAAATTTATCCTCCGCATTTTCAATGTTTTCAAACTAAGTTAATTTATGAAATTTTTATTCCGCAATTAAGTCGTCCAAATTACTTCGATGCCTATGCGCTATAACTCTTATGAATAAAGGCGCATTTAGGACGAGCATTACACAGCTGACGAGGAGGCGATCGGTGGAGAACTATTCAGACCAGGCAGGATTTGTTCGATTCCCAGTGCCATCAAAGATCACCTTCACTGGAGCAAGAGATGTGCCATTAATATGGCCTTCAAGTTGATTCCCCTCGATGAAAGGGAGAACAATTGATTCCCAAATTAGAAAATTAGAGCGATCCGGCTTGATTGTTGTTGTTTAACTAGATGAGCTAAACAAAGTGTAGGTTCGGGAGACGGAAGACGCAGCAGAGTCGACGGAGGCCACGAAGTTGTAGACATGATAGAATGGCTCCGATACCAACTTAGAAAACCAGAGAAAGGCAATTCAGAAATGAATGAAAAGCTCAGTAGAAATCATACTGGCCCTCGTCTGTATATTTATATACACTAAATAGAATAATCCAAAATAACAATACATAATCTCTATAACAAACAATCATAACAAACCCTATAGACTAGTGAGACGTGTATGAGCAATTACAAAAGGAATATTACAAGAATATAACACTAGGAAGCAATGGTTCATACTTGTTTCTTTGAGCATCTCTTTTCTTTTCTTCAATTTTCCTTTGTACTTCTCCACATGACTTTCGATCATGCCAAAAACAAACATGATCTGACCGCAAGCACTTAGGGTGATTTTCACAATAAGACATGCAAGTATATGGACCATCAATAAGCCATTTGACTAAAATTTCTTTCACCAGTCTTGAATCAGACATAACAACACAGAAAATGAAATTGCCATCCCAAGGTTGTGGAATTTAACCCATATCCATAGTTATGAAAGACTATGTGGTCCTATACATGGAACTCTTTCTCCTGGATATTTCATTTCAACCCTATCATGAATGGCTTTATTTATCTCAAGTACCACTTTTTTCCTCAAGCTTTGATTGCATGTCCATCCAACTTCACGCAATTTGTGAATATAAAGTGAGGATCGTGGTTCCATTTGATTTGTTTATCATAAAATATTTCATTTGTCAAAGGTGAATGCAAGGTCCCAAGGGAATGGCAGTTCATGGCGGACGGTATCGAGATAGAGGGAGGGAGGTGTGGTAGAGATCGAAGGCTTTCGCGTCCATCTAAGTAAAGACATCACAGGCTTGAAAGATGTTTGATGCTTAAAGGCAACACCTCTACATTACTCCTTGAGATATTTAACTCACATAATGATGACAACAAGCTGATGTTGTCAGGAACTTCAAATGATTCACTACACTCATAAAGACTTAGGGCCCGTTTGGTACGGGGAAGATTTAAGGAGGGAAAGGAATGGAAGGAAAGATTGATAGGGAACTTAAAAGGTTAAGCTGTTTGGTAGACATGGGAAGGGAATTTAAGTTGAAGGAAAATGAATTGTTTGGTATGAAGAATTGGGTGTTGGTTAAGTGGGAAGGTGATGTGAAATTCCTAAAATGTCCCTTTGTTTGTTTGGACGTTCGAATGAAAAAAGTTACATTCGAACGTAATAGGCACCCAATCGCCTACATTCAAACGTAAAATTTGACAGTGGCTTGAAGTTTACATCAACAATTTCACAACCATATAGATAGAGAACCAGACCACCAGAACACATAAACTAATTCTAAACTATCAACACATATATTCTACAAACAAGCATAGACACATATAAAGGGGGAAAACCCCTATTTCATCATGCATTCCAGCTGCCTCTCTCATTTAAATATTTCCTCACCCACCATCACCGACAAATATATAAGGATTATCACATCATTGAAGCAACAAGGCATTGGGCAACATTCGTGACAGACAGCTAAAACACCAAACAATTCACTCATACCCATCCACAACGACAATTAAACCACCAAACAATTCACTCATACCCATCGAAAACTCACCTGTATTTCCCTCTGCATTGAACTTGTGTTATGTCTCCAACTTCCACGTCATTGATTTGAGGTTCACGTCCTTCTTCGTTTAGCTCCTGCGTGAATCTCTTTTTTATAAACTGCTCCACTGTTACAAGGGCTTTTTTGTCCCTAAAATTCACTCTCCCAGGAACTGACCACAATCCCGCCAATTTTTTAGGGATTCAATTTTCCCACCTTTATGGGAAGATGGCGCAAGGCGGGAAGTGAGCTTGATGGGAGACCTGGGCGCCAAATGGTTTTTTCGGTGGGAACCCCGACATTTTCCCATTCCCTCACATGAAATCAGCGTATCAAAGAACTTGCAAAGCATGCATCTCATCAAATATGGGATGTAGATTTGATGCTAGCTTATTACAACCATCAGTAAGACGTGCAAGGTTAGGTAGGTGATAACTCTCTAATTTTAGTATATTTTAAAGTATATTTTGAAGATATTTGGAGAATTATCTAATTTTGAGAGATTTCTAAAATTATATTATTATAAGATTAAATCAAAGTGGTGCATTATTGGTGGGCTTTTGATTATAAATATCTTGGATTTAAAATAAAATAAAAACATTTTAGCTTAGGAATAATAATAATAGTTTAGTTTTGAAAAGGAAAAATATATATTATAAAAAAATATGCAGATTATTTCTATTTTCTTTATGTTAGTTTTGTTATTATTCTTAAATATTTCTTTTTCTTTTCTCAAGTGACATGGATCTTGTGGGAATGAAAAGAGATCAGATTGTTTTAAAAAGGAAGGAGCTGAATGGAACATCATCGTTTTTGGAGAGAAGGGAAATTATTGATCCAAGCAATTACAAGCCCACGACACCGTTTTTGTGGGGAACGAATTGAAGACCTAAGGCAAGCTACAATAAAAAGAGAGTAGAGTCGGCATTGGGAGGAGGGTCATTTTTCGCTAGAAGGGAGAACGACAAAACAAAGGAGAAAACCAGAGAACTTCAGCGCCGCGTGACTCCAGACCTTCGACCTTCTTCTTCCTCTCTCGCCGGCGACGTTATTCACCACCACAGGCCACCAGCAGGCATCATCCCCAACTAGCGCCACTGACTGAACGAGATTCGTACTTGCAGAGCACTGAGCAGAAGGAGACAGCTGGAAGGGAGACCACGACGGACAGAATCTGAACCAGTGGATCTGATTGAAGCTAAATCGTGGCTGATTTGGTTCTTTGGTTACTAGTGTTTGGTTTTCCTTTTTGGTTTTCTAACTTTGTTCTGGAATTTTTCTGTGCTGTAATATTATGTTGATTAAAGCGTGGGCTAGTTTGTTTTGCAATCTAGAGGAGCTATATGGGTAGGTGGATTATACTTTTATAATTAATATTAATTTTGGTTACTTGTTTAGTTTTTTCTATTTAATGACTGGCCATCATTGAATATGAATTTAAGCATTAGGATTTATCTTGATGAAAGAAATTTTAATTAGGCTATGAGATTAAGTAATATGATATTAGATTATGATTTAATTAGAGATTATGATAGACATATACCTAATGGCCCCATATAATTATTATAGAGTGTGTTTGAGTTTTATTTCCTCTTGAGTAATTATGTTAGATATAATGGGTTGTTAGTGGATCGACAGGCATTTGTTATTAAGGCTAATTAAATTAGTGAAAATAAGGTTTATGAAGCTAATAATAAGGATTAGTGACTCTAACTTGTTCATTTGATTATTGTGGTGGTTTTCTTGTTTTAATTTTAGTTTTAATTTATTTTCTCTTAATTAAATTCCATTTGGTTTGCTCAAGTTAAACGAAAGTGTAAAATTAATGTTAACTGAAGTTTGTGGGTACCAAGTCCTTGTGGGAACGATATCTTACTTACTCTTTATTACTTGATACGGCCCGTATACTTGTGAAGTTATAAGTTATAAAGTCTTGCCCTAGGTCAACCAATTTGTGAAGACTTGTCACATTTTTGCATCTGAGTAGCTTCAATGAATGCATTTGTTGATGTCTGCCTGATGAGCCCAACTCACCATTGATGGATGTGTATGAAAGCTTCAATTGAAACCCAATATTTTCTGATGTCACCGAAAATTTGTTCAGTCTTTTGCAACTTCCCAGGTGGAGCTCACTAAGTGATTTGAGATGGGTATTGCTTGTAAGGATGGTAAAGGCTTCGCAACCAGATAGCAACAAACGACAAAGGCTATTATGGAGAAATAAAATTGATGGATGGACACTTTGCAAGTTTGAACAAAAACTGAGTTCAACTTCTGCAAGATGTATGGCCTTGAAAAATCAGGGAGCTCAATCAAGTTTGTTGACCTCGAGAGGCCAATTTTGCTTAAATTCACAAGATCCTTTTTTTTTAAAAAAAAAAATGTAAATTGCATGGTAAGATTGATGGCCAAAACAAAAATTACTCTCTCTCTCTCTCTCTCATCCTTTTTATAATACCTCATTAGCTATTTTAGTATGAGAATTAGTTTATGTCAAATAATTTTCAGTTTTGAGTTTTCCGAAATTGCACTTAATCAATATAATAATCTTTATAAATAAAGTTCATGGAGCTTAGTGTGATGGTAATAGACAAATGCAATTTTTTAGAATGGGTTGTCAATTTTTCATTAAATTTTCTAAGTGATTATGTATCAAGGACCTGTATGTAGAAAAGTATAAATAAGACTAAAGAGAGAATACATAATAAAGATTTTTCAACAATATTAAAAATATTTTCTAAGAATAAAATATAAAATTTACTTGAACACAAAAGTTTTGTCAAATTGCTATTAGATACCAAGTGGCTCTTAGGTTTTGGACTTATCCCTCAGGTCCAAGGTTCGAGCCCTTAGGAGGCGCTTGCTCTTGGGAAAAAATCTCGAGGGGGAACAATACCTACCCAAGTGGAGGTCGGACCTTGCTCTCCTACAATCACGCTTGGGGGCCGGGCGAGACCCCGCAGTCATGCTTCGGCAGGCTGGCAAGTGGAGCAAGCGAGCCGTTACAGGAAGTCTCTCCTAGATCTTTAGAGTTGGGGTTTGTTGGTTATCTCCATCAAATGAGGATAGATTAAAGATAACCCAGTGGGTTATCTCCTCTAATTGATATTGTTAACATGTTACCAGAGCCATATTTCTTTTTTTTGGTTGTCCACCCGGTTTATCGGGGCTTCGCCCGACTAGTCCGGATCGACCCACGTCGCGCACCTGGCTATGATGGGAGAGTCTCCCAGCGGGAATCTTTTGCATTCACAAGGCTCGAACCCAAAACCTTACTTAAACAACACAAGTCGCTTATCACTGCTTAACCTCCGTTGGTACCCGCAGCCATATTTCCAGTTCAAAGAATCAATCACTAGAAATTAAAGAACCAAGGCCCATTTTCAAGAAAGGCCCAAGATCCGGTTCATATTGAAGGAGACCTAACTCCACGATGCATGACTCAACGGACAATCGCGAAGGTTTTTTTATATTTTAAAAAAAAAAAAACACACACACACACATAAATGCAGGTTGATGAAACCTTCGGATCAACCTCTTCCACTGAAGAGATGCCGTCATGCCATCAATTCTGGTGGAAATTTCTATCTCCTTTTTCCGATCGCTACGGAGACCAAGTTTGGCCATTCGACCATTATCATCATCAAAGATTTGCTTCCTTCTCCGCCTCTCTACTCGACGGCTCAAGATCCACCATCTTGCTCAAGGTTTCCGTGTTCGTCTCTTTGGTTTTCAGTGATTTAAGATCATACTTCTTGTTCGGAGCCTCCGTCTTCGCTTCTCTGGTATTTGGTGGCTCAAGATTTGGGTTCTTGTTTGAAGCATCTCTGGTTCTCTAGCTTCACCACTGTGAATCAGCCACCATTGATGTTTACGCTCTCCGCTGCAACAGGGACTCTTAGCCCGGACAACTTCTTATATTCAGCGATCTTTGGAACCCTACGATGTTTTATTTTGCCGTCGGACTGAGCATAGATGACATTCGTCTCTTTCTTCAAGAATGTGGAGATCTTGAAGATTTTTAGATCCAGGGCATGCCTCTACGGACCACCGTTCTTATTCACGAGAAATCAAACTGTATGATAACTCTTTAAACCCTCGAAGAGAATGTCTACCACTCTTCGCGCCCTTTCTGCGATCACTGTAGATGTGCAGGCTGGAGCAACCATTTTGTATCGAAGAGAAGGTATCATTTCATTATCAAAGCTGGTAGTTAACTGCCGACTGAAGGATTTCTTGATAATCAGAGTCATCTCTTGCATGGAATAATTCACTGTAATGGGTATGACCATTTGCTCTGTATTAACGGCATTAAAGGGGTAACAATTTCTCGATGGCAGAGAAGTCATGGATATGTGGGAGCTTGCTTAATGGATGTAGTGGCTAATATGAATAGTAGGTGGCTAATAGTAATCTTTATTGATGCGATTTGCTACTTTCTTGGTTCATTGTTGTGTTTTAATTGATCCCCTTTAACCAATGAAGTCAACGTTTTATTGGTGCTAATAGCTCCAACCTATCCCACTGCCTTTGTTCTAAACTCGTGTTGCTCTTCCTGGAATTTGGGAATCCTTGACCAATGTTCAGGGAGTTGCATAACAAAGCTTCGATTTGATGGTTCTTTATGGCTTCCTATTTCTCCTTTTACTCAAAGATAATTAGTATCCCATGGTTGCCAACTTTGTTGATTCCATGATATGAGTCAATCTACTGACTTTGCAAAGTCGAGAGAGTAGGTGAAAGCAGTTGAAAAAAAAAAGAAAAGAAAGAAAGAAAGAGAAAGCAGGGGGTGATATAATCAGTCTTTTACTAAGGAAGAGTTCTACAATGAGCGTGTGAGATACTTGATTGGAGGGGGCAACAATGAAGAGTTTGAGGGCATTGATACTATCAAAAGAGAAATCCAAATTCTCATCAAGTATAAGCTCAAGCTTGGAGAGATTGTACTAACTACATTTCCTGCTATTGGGTTCAATGTGGGGCTGTCGAAGAAGAGCTTCCAGTTCTGAGAGGTAAAGAGTATTCATGTTGTTTCCTACAAGAGAAGCAAGTGAATGGGAGAAGATTGTCATGAAGAAATCTTGGTATTGGTTTGTTGATTGAAAACTACTCAATTTAATTCACTTTACCCCTTATTTTGATGTTGCAAGTTGACACTTTTGGAGTTAAGTAGTGTTCAATTTGAAGGGGCGTGTTAGAGATATTAGGGTGATATTAATTGATTAGTTAGTTAGTTAGGGTCCTAGTCTATATAAAGGGTCTTAGCTAATATGGTTTAGTGTGTTAGATAGTTTGATCCTCACCATGTTCGGGAAAGGTTAATTTGAGCCTCTCTAGAAATGGAAGTCCCTCCTAGATCCCTAGAGTTAGAGTTTATTAGTTATCTCCCTCAAGTGAGGGTAGATAAGAGATAATCCAAATGAGTTATAGTTTGTATGAATATATTGCTCTTATATGATTAATAAAAAGATTCTTCATCTTCTCTATTATATTCCTCTACTTACTTACTATTGTTAATAAAGGTCTTGGAGATATAATATTTTCCATGATCATATCTTAAGACAGAAAAGTAGATATGTGATCAAGTTTCCTCAAGGCACTACTAAAATTGGAATTTTTCAATCTCTATGTGATCGTGAGTGTCAGCTAATGTAATATCCTCAATTTTCTTTGAAAAATTTAATGTATGAAGTATGTGTAAGTGGAGAAATGAAATAGTGGAATTTTGACAAAAGTCAAAATTTTATCTGAATTACCTGATTTTGTCAAAACCGAAAATTTTAAGATACATGTTGGCACAAAGTGGGATACTTGTGTCTAACACCCAAATAATTTATTTGGGCAATTATTCTCGACCAAAATGGAATTTATAAAGGTAGATATAAATGGAACTATATGAAGTGAAATTGCCAATTGGTATTTTCCATTTTCTTGCTCTTCTCGTCACAAGCTCCAAGGACCATTAGTGATTAAGTGATTATATTATTGGTTGAAACATCTCATACTAATATGCCAAAAGGTCAAACCGCCCCATCCTCCTAATTATTCATTCCTCCATTCCTCATTTCGGACAGGGTGAAAGAATGGGGAAAAAAATAAAGGGATTAAATGCATTGGTGGAATTGTAGTTAAGAAGAAGTCACAAGGTCAAATTAAATTCTCCATCCTTTTGCTCCAGCGAAAATAACCTAAACAAGATTCATTAATTCCCTCTCATTCTACGTATTCGGTCAAAGAGAATGGAAAGAAGGGATTGGATTACAACTATATGGCATTATGGCAATTAAATTAAAAATTGTGTCCAATAATACTTCCCAAGCTCCAACCGACTTAACCCCTTCAATATCCATTAAATATTGTATCTCATGTCAATTCCATTCGGCCAGATCAGTTTGAGCACATAAAGAAAGAAATGAAAACGTGAGAGAGAGTCGAGAGTCGGTGGAAGAGAGGAAGCAGAAGAGCTTGAAGGGAGACACCAAAACCGATTTGGACTTGTAAGCTTGATCTTGAACCAAGGTAAGATCCCAAAACAATTACTCTAACCTTGGTTTGTCTATATGATGCGTGACTTGAGAGGGGTTGGGGAAATGGATAATATGATTCTTGAGAGAGGAAAATAAAATAATTAAAAAAAACCATAGATTTAAGCCACGGAAATCATGCCTAGGTGATAGAATAGAGTTTGTAGTAATAACTCCCTCTTTTGCACGATGAATATTACTTTAAGGGTGACGAGTTCGAATCTGTTCTTGGTAGTTCAAAGAAATTTTTGTTTGATTTTCTTATGGAAATTTTGTAGAAATGCTTAGATGTTAAGATAAACAAATTATGTAAGAGTTATGTACCTACATGATGTGTTTGAAGTTTATGATGGTGAAAATGTTGATTTTCCAAAGTTAGGCAACGAAACTGTAAAATTCCTATTTCCATAATCAAGTAGCGTTCATTGTGCGAAATTTTGGGAATGATACAGTCACATATTGGTTTGGCAATTATTTGTCCCTAATATAGACTTACAGAGCTTTGGATAGTAATCCATTGTCCGCAATTGTATCGCTATAGGATCCTACATTGCCTGAGACGACTAAAAGGACTTGGAGCCAGTTGAATATTGTAAAGCAATCAGGTAGTAACTCTAATCTCACATAC
Organism: Acacia acuminata; assembly: GCA_019022655.1. NCBI lineage: Eukaryota > Viridiplantae > Streptophyta > Magnoliopsida > Fabales > Fabaceae > Acacia > Acacia acuminata. The sequence continues at coordinate 1,145,757 of JAFJYI010000028.1, read as the reverse complement.
TCGTGTAGCTGTGTATGATTGTTTGAATCAAATATGTGATTATCCCATCCTGTATGGGACCAGCACCACTCGCGGCTCGATTGAGCGGAATGGCTGACCATGGAGTACCTTCCCGATGGTTAGAACTAGGTGTAGGGCCTAATGGATCGAGGTTCTTAGGTGGCTACCCTAGTTGCATTCGAGCGACTTGGGCACTCCCGATTGACAACGCTGGTGGATTTCGGATAGGACTCTCGGTAGCTCCCAGTCGAATATTCCTAGTTGGGTGTTCCGACTGAGAACTCCAATGTATGGGAGGACTCTCGGTACATACCAATTTGTTATACCTAGCGCTAGGGGTTTTGTTGTGTGTATTTATGAACTACATTATCTGAATGTTTTATGCTGCGTGAACTATTTATTTTGATTAACCTTCATATGCTATTTATACTTTGTCTGTGAGATTAACGTGTTACTTTGAGGTTCAAATTGAATCCTAGACATTCCTAAAGGTTCAGGATCAGGACATGGTCAGGTTAGCAGACGAGGTTCAAAAGGGAAGGCAGCGAGCACATATTATTGATGGCTGCTGCTTGGATGTTAGATGGAGTTGTAGATCTTATAGTTTAGTTTTGTTTAGGTTTATTTTAGGTGAAATTTTGGGCACTTATGTAATGGATAACTGGTTTGAGAACTCTTTATATATTCCTGCACATTACCAAGAATGTTTTAATTATCACTGTACTATTCCTTACCTGTGTTGCTCACTAAAATTCGCTGTATTACTCTAATAAATGTCGTAATTACAAGGGATATGACAGCTATAAATAAAGTTAGGCGAATTTTTGGACTAAATGGGTCAGCAAGTCAAATCCAATGCTCCAAATTCTTTAAGATCCAATAGAATGCAATGCCAATATCACTTCTAAAAATTCATCGAAGTAAGCTATGAAATTTGCGCTTTCAGGGCGCTCTTCCATTATTGCAATAGAGTTAGGATGTGAATTTGATGCCAACTGAATTTGTTGAATGTCATTTTGACATTCAAGTGCAGATGTAGGGAACACCCCACACCCTTTGATATCTTCAGGATAGTCCCCTGTAAACTGAATTTGAAGCAATGGATAATAAGTGTTGCTTTCAGCATCTCTTTTATTTTCTTCAATTTTCCTTTTTACTTCTCCATATGAATCTCGATCGTACCAAAGAAAAATATGATCCGACAACATGAAATCCCTCAAGAGAAAGTAATAGCTTCCAGTCTTGCAAGCATTTTGACCATCAATAAACCAATTGGCATGAACGATATACCAGTTGGCATTAACGCATGGGTTCATTAACCACTCATCTGGTGATTTAGAAATGACGACGCAAAAAATGAAACTACCATCCCAAGGTTCTGGAATAGAACGAAGATCCACAGTTATTAAACATTGTGTAGTCCTATACATGAACCATTGTGGAACTCTTTCGCCTGGATATTCCATTCTAATATCCTTAATAATGGCTTTATTTCTATCAAGCAGCACTTTTGTCTCAACTGCTTTGATTGATTGTCCATCCAACTTCATGCAATTTGTGAAAATGAAGTTGACACATGGCACATCATAATTGAGAATGTGAGATAAATGTAAGGTTTCAAGGGATAGACAGTCCGCAGCGCGCAAGTTTGAGATGTAAGGAGGGAGTTCTGGTAGAAAACGAAGCCTTTTGCATCCATTCAATAAAAGAACTTCTAGGCTTGAAAGATATTTGATGCTTAAAGGCAATGTCTCTATATTAGTTCTTGAGAGATCTAAGTCACGTAATGAAGATAACAAGCTGATGCTCTCAGGCACTTCAAATAATTCATTACAATCCGCCAGCCTTAGATTTTCCAAAGTGCGTATCTCGTTGAATAGGGGACGTAGGTTTGATGCTAGCTTATTGCAACATTCAGCATTAAGAACTGTAAGGGTACGCAGGTTAAGACTTGTCACACTTTCACATCTGTCTAGAGACAATGAATCAATTTTGCAAACACGTCCGCTTGATGAGCACAACTCATCATTGATAGCTGTTCCTGAAAGATTCAACAAAGACAAATTTTCTGAGGTCACTGAAAATTTGTTCAGTCTTGAGCAACCTCCCAGGTCGAGGTGACTGAGTGATTTGAGACGTGCATTGCTTGTAAGGCTAGTAAGGGCTTTGCATCCTCCTAGACATAGACGACGAAGGCTATGGAGAGATAAAATAGATGGATGGACACTCTGCAATTTTGAACAAGAACTGAGATCAACTATTTCAAGATGTATGGCCTTGGAAAAATTTGGGAGCTCAATCAAGTCTTTTGATCCCCTGAGCTCAATTCCTCTTAAATTCACAAGATTCTGTAAAAATATAAATTACACGATAAAATTATGTGGGCAGAAATGAAAAATAAGTTACTCCCTGCCATCAAAAGCATTGTTTTTTTTTTTTTTTTTTTTGGGTAAATAATCAAAAGCATTGTTAACAATTTTGCTAAGAAAATTAGTCAATGTCCAAACATTTTACAGACTTTCCAAAAGTACTCTTAATCAATAACTACAAGGGGATCGAGCTTAGTGGGATGGTGAAAGACTATGACATTTTTTTACAATGGATTATCAATGTTTCATTAAATTTTGTAAGAGGTCTTATATTAAGGATTAATAGGTAGGATCGAGACCTTATAAATAGAGCTGAATGGAGTAAATAATTAAGAATTTCCAACAAGTGTATTAATAACATTTTCTGATTCAGAGAAGAAATAAAAAATTTACCTGGTCTCCATCCCAAAGTTTTGTCAAATCGCTGAAGAACATTTGTATTAGAACAAGATTTTCACCCTTGAATGTTGCCGGTAGGGACTTTAAAGGGCATCCCTTCCAACACAATAGCCTGAGTTTATTTGGCAAAAACTCTATACCACAAGGAAATTTTAACTTGCTCTCTCTGATGCCATCATTATGAAAAATAATAAGAAACTTCAGATTGGGCATTGAACAAAAGGCAAGAGGACTTAAGCATATCTCATGTAGTTTTGAAGCATCTAGAATTACGCCTTCAATGGCATCACTTCCCTAACAAACAAAAAATTATAATAGCAATAAAAAGATAATCTAAATCAAATAGGAATCTGGAATGCAACAATTTTTTTTAAAAATAAAAATATGAGTAAAAAGTTTTACCATTACCTTGGCTTCCTTCAATATTTCATAAATTTCATTAGAATCCCATAATCGACTGCGCTTTTGGGGATCATTCAATGATTGTTCACGAACAATTTGTCGACCCATTTCTTTTATCAAATGATGCATAGATATTGTTTCTTTACAAATATCTAAAAGAGCCTTATCTTGAAGTCTTTCCAATCCAATCTTTGTTGAGTAACCACATGCATCTAACAGGGTTACTATATACCCGACTTTACAACCATTGAAAAAACATGCGATATCCAAGAAAATATTTTCCTCTTCATAATCAAGTCCTTCAAAACTCAATTTTATGATATCATTAATTTTTGGAAAAGGTAATTTTTGAAACTTTTCCAATTGACTTTTCCATGCTTCTTGACTTTTGCCATACAAGAAGGAACCTAAAACTTTTAAGGCCAATGGATTTCCATCTGCATATCGAATCACTTTTTTTGCTAGCTCTCTCATCTTTGGGTCACCACCATAGTCTTTTTTGAAGGCGTTCAAGGAGAAAAGTTGAAAAGCCTCGTCAGAATTCAAAGCCTCAAGTTTATATATATCATCTACTTCCTTCCCAAAGACTTGCTTATCTCTAACTGTTACCAAGATTTTACTACCTAGACCAAACAAACGATGTCTTCCAGAAAGCTTTTCTAATTGTTCATGATGATCATCAACATCATCAAGAACAATGAAAACTTTTTTGCGACTGAGTCTTCTAATGGCATAAGCAAGTATTGTATCATCAACCATGACAATGTGGGATTCCTTATCCCCTAATAATTCCAAAATAAGTTTTTGTTTCAAAGCAGCTATTCCATATTTCTTTGAGTTTTCCCTTACACTAGACAAAAAGCAAGACCCTTCATATGCAGAATGAAATTTGTCAAACAATGCTCTTGCAAGAGTTGTTTTGCCCACACCACCCATGCCCCAAATGCCAATAAATCTGACATCATCATTTGAACCTTTGTACAACAATGATTCTACATCAGCTATTTTTCTATGAATTCCAATCAACTCCTTTAGATAATCCTCACCCTGATACTTCTCGTCCAGCTTCTGCACAACACATTTAATTATTTCTTTAATTAGCTCCGCTTCATTCCTACACACCAATCCATGAAGAAATGTCGCATCATATTTCATATACTATATTAACTATATTCAAATTTTTAAAGTCTTCCTAATGGAATGCAAATTTAAAGATTTGACAGTTTTAAAAATTTGTTCTGAAAGTTCTCAAGAAACATCACTAGCTAGATGACTTAAACTAGATAAATAAAATCTCAGCTTAACTTAATGACAATGAATTAATGCATCACTATCACTATAGTGATTAGTGAGACAGGGATTTAGATGACATAAGCATCAAAACAGTAAAGTTGATACAATAGAATCTTTTTATGATTATAAACTTCCTAGAGATGCTAAGAGATTGATTTAATTCAGCCTAAAGCAAGGAAGAACATGTAAAGAGAAAGATCATAAGCATATTAATTGGTACCGATCGACGCCACAGTGCCAACCAGATAAATTGGCAGCATGAGTGAGAGCCTCCCTCCAATTTTGTAGTTGTTGCTTGTCGATGCCTTTGTGCTCGTGTTGTTCAAATGCTTTCTGGTAACTCCCAGATTGCTTCCTGATATGTGAAGGATCTACTCCATAGAACACTGGCATAACAAGGTGACCTTCATTTTTGGAGCACTCTAATATTTTTGCAAGCTCCTTCAAGCACCACGTGGAAGATGCATAGTTTTCTGAGAATATCACAAGGAACAGAATAGAATCTTCAATGGCTTTCTCAAGAGATGGCCATACCTCGTCTCCTTTCTCAAGTCTGTAGTCGATGTATGTATCTATTTGTTTACTGCGAAGAGCTTCATGAAGGTGGCTTGTGAAATTGAGGCGTGTGTCCTCACCTCGAAAGCTAATAAAAACATCATATTTCTCTGGAGATTGAGAAGATGTAGCAGAGGAAGAGGATGAAGCCATATCAGATTGCTTTGGCTTGATATGCAGAAGAGACTTGGGTCTACTTTCAATTGAGATCTAAGAATAATTTATAATAGGAAACAAATGGGCTGGAAGGGGAAGATAATTAAGATTTGAGTGGAGTAGAATGGGTCAACCAAGTGGAAAATGGAACAAAATGAATAATAAATAATTATAAATTAAAGTTGGCTTCCATGTGACTTCTGAGAAGTTTAACTTGGCTTGAATCACAAATTTCAAAGAAAAGCGGTCCAACTGAATTTGGAATTTTGTTGTGCTATTAGTGTGCGGAAAAAGATGGGTACAGAGAGAAACGAAATTACACCGACACATCTCTCCCAAAGCTTAATCAAATTTCCCAAGGGCTGGTAAAAAAACAAAATCAAATTTTCCAAAAAATAGGAATATATGCAGTGATGCACATATCAAATTCCGTAATTAATGAAATTTGGTTTAATAAAGCACTGCAATGACATAATATAATAATATGCAAGATTTTCATATATGACATTTAATTAAAATGAAAGTCTTGGCATGTTTTTTAATTAGTCAAAACAAAGCCTTTGTCACAGCGAGACTTCTTGATCAAATTTCGCCGAGACAACCGTAGCGTTTTTTCAATCACAGGGAGGGCTATTTTTTCTTTGCCCGGACAGCACGGTACATATTGGAGAAAATCTAAAAAGCAAGTGAATAGCGTGTAGAGGAAGGTGTGAGTGTTGTTATGGGATTTATAAATCGTGTTATGAAATTTGTGACAGTGTATTTTTGAAAAAAAAATTCAATTAGAGGCATGAAAGAGGTGAAAAGTGTAAACTCCAAAAAAAGTTGTAAATGGTGTTATGAGATTTGTAATTGGCATTATGGAATTTGTAAATCGCGTTATGAGATTTGTGATAATGCATTCTTTTTTAAAATTTTCAATCAGAGGCATGAAAGAGTTTAAAAGTGTAAACCTCCAAAAAAAGTTGTAAATGGCATTATGAGATTTGTAATTGGCGTTATAGAATTTGTGATGGTACATTTTTTAAAAATTTTCAGAGGCATGAAAGAGGTGAAAAGTGTAAACCTCCAAAAAAAGTTGTAAACGGCGTAATGAGATTTGTAATTGGCGTTATAGAATTTGATTTGTTTTAAAAATTTTCGTGTTAAAGAGGTGAAATTTGTAAATCCAAAAAAAGTTGTGAACGGCGTTAAGATTTGAAATTTGTGATAGTTTGTGATTTTTTTTTTTAAAAAATTTCAATCAGAGGCATGAAAGAGTTGAAAAATGTAAACCTCTAAAAAAAGTTGTAAATGGCGTTATGAGATTTGCAATTGGTGTTATGGAATTTGTATATACCGTTGAAAAAAATTAAGAAATATATATATATATGTGTGTGTGTGTGTGTGTGTGTGTTAATGGAATTAAAGGAACTAGCTCAATTGGTGGGCCACTTGGTCCCATGGATGTGTAGAGGGTTGGGGATTCGAACCCCACCCCTACACTTTCAATGAATAATTTTTTTTAAAAAAAAAAAACCCTAAACCCCACCCCCCTCGCCGGTTGCCGCCGGCCGGTGGCAACCCTCCGGCGAGGGTATTTTTATTTTTTTAAAAACTAAAGGTAAAATGGTAATTTCACCAGAATTTGTATATCGCTCATAGGTCCTTGATACCTCTCGGTCTTTTTACAAATTTTGGGAGACTTCTAGGGGGTTTGCAAATTTAAATGATATTTAAATGGATTTTTTTTTTTTTGTGGACAATACTTATTAGATCAAATTTTGTATATCTATTCAAGTTCTTCAATCATACATAGTCCTATTTTTGAAATATCATCATTTAACTAAATAGGACGTGTAATCATGTGTGATTGAAGAATTTCATTGAGCTCTTAAGGATGTGACATAATTTCAGTCAACCCCTAAAACTTTCCAAAACTTTATTGTATCTCTAAGGGTCAAAATAAAATTAAGTTTTGTGGGTAAAAAGATAATGATACCCTTATTTTATTTTATTTTTCAGAAGAGTATTTATAAGACAAATAAAGGAATTTACAATTCAAATAAAAATATCTACAAGATAAATAAATGGATTCGAAAGAATCTGGGAAATTAAAAACATTTTAGCCATTTACAAGACACGTATGAAAATTCATAAAACAAATATGGACATTTACAATACAAATGAATAAATTCAAAAGAGTCTAAGGAATTAAAAATATTTTGGCCAAGACAAATATAAAAATTCATAAGATAAATATGGACATTTACAAAACAAATAAAATAAAGATATCATTATCTTTTTCCCCAAAATTTAATTTCATTTTAATCAAAGGATACAGTCACGCTTTCAAAATTTTCAGGTTGACTGAAATTATAACAATCATTAGGGCTACATGAAATTCTCCCTATAAGAAACTTGATCTAAATTTTTCGGGTTAAATATCAAATTTGCTACGGAAGTTTTGCTAATGGAGCGTCCAAAGACCCTAAGTTTAAATTTGCCCCTAAGTATGAAAAAGGTACCAAATTTGCCCCTAAAGTATGAAAAAGGTAGCAAATTTGCCCATCCGTTAATTTTGACCGTTAAGTTTGACTAACTGTCCACATGGCATGCCACCTCATCAACCAATAAGAGTTGAGTATCATTTTTGCCTCGGAAGTTTCCAATGAGAGCAATTTTGCCCCTAAGTTTTTACTAAGGAGCAATTTTACCCCTAAGTTTACAAAATGTATCAATTTTGCCCTTCTAAATCACCAAAGACCACACACGTCATGCCTTGAAAAGGTCGAACTTGAAGTCGAGAAGGAGATCCTTGAAATGTTGAGCTCAAGGCAACATAATTTATGAAGCCGAACCGTCACAAGTGAAGATCACTTATGATCTAAGCAAATGATCAATCTATACAAACCGTGCGGGGCCGACCCGATTAAGCCCGAGGCCTGCGGGGCCAATTTCAAATTTCTAGCTTATTTTTCAAGCCCGAGCCCCGCAAGGCCAGGGCTTAAACGGCGGCGATTTCCCGCTCTAGTCCCCAGAACCGGTTCGGCTTCACAAATTCCGCGCCTTGAGCTCAACATGTCAAAGATTTCCTTCTCGACTCCAAGTTCGACCTTTTCAAGGCATGACATGTGTGGTTTTTGACTGATCTAATAGTTAAATTTAATATTGGGAGAAAGAAGGGCAAAATTGCTACTTTTGTAAACTTCCGGGACAAAATTGCTCCTCAATGAAAACTTCCGGGGTAAAATTGCTCCTCAATGAAAACTTCCAGGACAAAAATGATACTTTTGATTGATGAGGTGGCATGCCACGTGTGATGAGGTGGCACGTAACGGTCAAAATTAACGGAGGGTAAATTTGCTACCTTTTTCATACTTCCAGGGCAGATTTGGTACCCTAAAAACTTCCGGGTGCTGGACGCTCCATGTGGGAAACTTCCGTGGCAAAAATGGCATTTAACCCAAAATTTTCCCCTATTTGTAATTGTAGGGCGTGGGTGTATGTATTAAAATCTCAATGAAGCCCACTTCCTATACTCACCTACCATGGCCCAATACAACCCAACAAACTTGAAAAGTGGCAAAATATAACAAATTTGAAGGGCCAATGAGAATTAGTACAGTTGATTAAGATGTCGGCTTTCACCTTAAAAAGAAGGAGGTTTGATACCTGTTGGTTGATATGAGGGCTTCATTGATAGGCGATCTATAAGTACCTTTGTAAGCGCTCTTTAAACCTGAAAACATACCCCCATATAAACTTTTATGTATCAAAAAAAAAAATTTTGAAGGACGAAATGAATGGAAAAAATCTCTATATAATCATATAAAAAATAAATTTCGATACTGAAATAAAAAAATTATACACACACATATATATCATATATATGATATAGTCATGTGTTTTCGAAATTTTTCTCTATTCAAATAGCAATTTGTGCGTGTCGGTGTGTCCTCCCCAGACTCTTGTCAGCCAATCAAAATAAGAATAAAAGTCAAGTTTGTATATAATGAATGATGTTGATGAACGATGACTTTATTAATTTACTCAATAACCAACTTGTATCTATAATTTATTCTTTGGGATATAAGATGCTGTTGGATGATGTATCTATCTACTAACTCTAGTCCTAATTATAAGATAAAGTTGATTTTTTTAGAGAGATTAAAGAAGCTAATTAAATTACTTTAAAATATTTATATTTATGTTTTTTTCTCTAAGTTAACTAGTTTGACTAATAAACTAATATATAATCTTAGGATATACTCCCTCCGGTTCTAATTATAGGAGCAAATTTTGAAGTTGGTTTTGGTCCTAATTATAAGAGTAAGTTTTAACTTTTGTTAATTTTTTCCTATAATACCCCTATTTATACTTTCTCAATAATAATTTTTTTTTTTTGGTTGCCCACCCGATTCACCGGGCTTCACCCGACTAATCCGGATCCGACCCGGGCGCACCTACCAGCTGTGGTGGGTGAGTCTCCCAACAGGATTTTTTACATTCACAAGACTCAACCCGAAACTCAAGCTGCCGACACATTCGCTTACCACTTGTGGTGTGTGAAATTCATTATTCATTGTTGCCTAACTTGCCTTCTATTATAAAAGTCATCTTGACAGTTTGTATTATCATACGCGGTAAATTATTTAACTGTTCCATTTAAAAAAATGTACATCCGATAATTATCAACAAAAAGGAATTAAACCTAACAATCAATAAATTACTAATTGACAGTAACAAATAAAAATAAACTCTTTTACCAAAGAAAAAACAACAACTAACATGATTTTACTAAAATTAAAAAATAAAAATAAATTGGCGTGAGGCTAGTTAAGATGATCCAGACATCAACATTGTCAACGTCACATCAACATTGTCAACATGGCGGGGCTAATGTCATTTTAAATTTTGGGTAAGGGTGTTTTAGGAAAATATACATAATTAACTAATTTAACTTATTTCCTTAATCCCTTCAAATTCTGGTAATTTGCTCTTATAATTAGGACCGGAGAGAGTATAACATATGATATGATTAAATAATTTACTTAGCTTCTTTAATTTCTTTAAATAAAGTCAACTCTATCTTATAATTAAGACCAGAGGAGTATCAAATATGTTTGATTATTCTACGACATTAACACTGTATTTAAACAAATATTTATTATTTAATCAATTATGACAAGTAGGCGGAATAAGGCCTTGTGTTTGTGAGTCGTCAAATTGAGATCCACTTTTTTTAAAAATAAATAAATGAGAACGTGAAAACCACTTTTAAAATTGCAATAGGGATTTGGCGACAATAATGACTTTTTTTTTTTCAATTTTTTGGGCTAGCCAATAACCATATATTACTCTCATTCTTATTCTTAATATAAAATATATTTATTTAATTTAATTATATTAATAAAGTTAGTTAAGTTAGTAGATATAACATGTATTTTCTAAAACACATGAATCATCTTTCTTGATTTTTTATTCCTTCTTTTTTTAATTATTGTTGAAGGAGCATCATTAGTGTAGAATTAGGAAAAATTTGATAAATATAAAAACTATAGTTATATTTATAACCAAAATCAATTATCCAAATATGTACTATGTTAAAGACCGGAAGTAGTAGTATTTAACATTTTGTTCACATGTGAATGAAATAGATGTAGGGACGCAGAGGCGGATCTACATGCATTACAAGGGGAGCACGTGCCCCCCTTGGCTTTTTTTTAAAAATAAATAAATAAAAATAATAATTTTAATTATTTATTTTCCCTCTTCTATGTTTTCCTCAACACGTCCTGCTCATTCATTCTCGCTTGCTCTTCCTTCCTCTATAAAAATACTTGCAGACACATTTTAGTATTGTGACCTCAACTGGGAAAGATCTGCTTCCTTTTTTGAGATACTTTCCTAACATTTTGTAGCATTTTCTCTGTATTTTAGGTGGATATTCCCGGTACAAAAAATTGCTTGGAGCATGTAGGTTGCTAATTTTCTGCCATGGGCATTTTATGGCTAACATTTGCTCTTTTTCTTATTGATCATGATAAAACTTGCAACCGAGCACTAGTTCACTTAAAAAGTGGGATATCTAAGGGGAAGGGAAAGCCTTTTTTTCTGGTCGCCCTTTGCTAAGCTAATGTTAAAGTATAACCTGTTGAAGCTCAAACAATTCTCCACTCACTAACCTAACGCTCACAAGGAACGAATCAAACCTGAAACTTAAACGCTCCCCATGAAACTTCCGTTGTTGGGAGCATTCTGGTAACGGGTACTGACAATACAAATTGTTCGCGCCTATATTTAAAAATAAAAGACTTTCGGGATTTTCATTTTAATAAATTAAATTGAGCTCGATCGAGCCTTTGAATTAGAACTAGAAGGTAAGGCTTTTCCTTCTCAAGGTCCTTCCGTAACTATAAAAAAAGAAAAGCTGTCGCTAGAATTAATGGACTAGTGCACTCTATTCAGCTCGTTCCTTCCCACTCTGACATATGTTGAATTAGAGATCTCTTAGCGACAACAAACCAAGTGAAGCAGATTATCGTCCTCCAACTAAAGCTTCAAGATAGGTCTCACTTTTAGCCTTGCCCCCTGCTTTGCTTTTATATGTATGGAATATAGGTAGGCACTAAATAAGATCTTTGATTGTTTCTACATCCTCTGGCTAGTCACCTCAAGATCCCAACTCCTCAGTCAGTATCATCTTCTTAGATCGGATCAGCTACGTCTTGGTGAACAAGAATGAAAGCAGCGCCGAGAGAACCCTCATGGACTAAATGGAGGGCGTGCCAGTAGCAAACTTCTCAAATCGATCAATTCCGTGTTACGCTCTTGGGAAGGCAAGGACCCGCTTCCTAGAAGAAAGAAAGCGACTGGTTCAGTTTCTTAAGAGATGAATACTCCTAACAAAGAAAACTCTGAAGTGAAGAACCACTCATGTCCACTCAAACTGCTCAACTCCGGGACTCTCAAAGCTTGTAATAACACTTTATGTTCTCTTCCCACCGCAGGCTTTTTCTTTCTATCCGTTTCAAAAATTCGATTTTTCTGGGCCTATGCCCATTAGCCAAGCCATTACTATTCAACGCAAGAAAGAGGCGCAATAGCATCTATTACTATTAATATTTATATAAATGAATGAAAATTCACCTTTTCCGCTAGCTGGGAGTAACTGCTTGGACTGGATGTACGCCGTTTTAAAGTAGATAAAAAGCTACCACTGAAGAGTGTACGGCTATCTCTCCGCTTATGATCCCTGCCTAGATGAAGAAGCGAGTGTCCATAAGGAATCATCAAGTAGGGATAGAAGCTATATATTAAGATATAAGCTAAAACGAGAAGGCAATTCCAATTTGAAGTCAAGAACAAGAAAAGCTCATGCGAAGGTTAGACTAAAAGAAAGTTTTCCGTCCTGCACTGCATATATCTCTATTCCCAATGCTGATAAGAACACGCGTAGTAGAGTATAGAGTAGATTCCCGAGACCGCTGTCATTCCTGCTGATCTAGCTTAGTATTCTCGCCACTCCTGGGCATAAGATAAGAGCAATCCAGAGGACTCCCAATTCCAAAAAAAGTAGCTATCAATTAAACCAACCCTTCTTCATTAAAAGAGGCAAGCGGATTGTATTTCTTTTTTTATTGCACTAGTTCCCGAAACAAACCGTTGAGCTTTGAAGCAAGTGGTCTATGCTAGCTCGTTTTCGAGAGGAAGAGTTTGCTTTTCGGTTCATGCTATGGTATCGGAATGCCTCCCATTAGGAGGAGTTGGATCAGAAACTTATTACATGCCAGCGCTACTGCTGTAGTGGAAGGCGAGGTCAACGGTAAGTGGACGAGAACCAGTAAATAATTTTTTTCCGGAATGGAAAGCTCCTAATTTAATGATAAAGCTGCTAGTGAGTGCAATGGGGAAAGTTTTCTCTATTCATAGGAATAGCCTAGCAAGCCCTCCCTAAATTAGAATACTACACATGATCTCCTTCAACCAGCTTTTCTGCCTATGGCAGAGATAGAAACTATATCATATCTATCACGGTGGAACTCTCAAAAAGCACTTTTCTAAGAACTGAGGAGCCTTCTTTCCCATCATTTAAACTTTGTGTATTATACCTCTTCTTCTTTTCATCAGCTGAAATATGAATGGTAAAAGGAAGAGCAATCTCTCCCATATGCGTCAATAGAAAGTCGGCATTGAAGCATGAGCCAGAAGATTAAGACTAGTTTCTACTATATGACGATGCTTACGCTCAACTCGACCATTCTGTGCAGATGTGTGTGGATAGGAATGTCTGAAAATTATGCCATGCTCATCAAGAAGAGACTGAAAACTCCTTAATTCACCACCCCAATCACTGTGAATAACCTTAATCTTTCGGTCAAACAAATTTTCAACCATGTTTTTGAATAGCTTAAAAGCTGATAGTGCTTCTCCTTTAGTTTTTAGAGGGTATGCCCATGTGTATCTGCTATGATCATCAAGAAAACTTATATAATAACGATAACCGTCAACTGATTTTATTGGAGAAAGCCCCCAAAGGTCATTGTGGATTAGATCTAGAACATGAGAGGCACGAGTCTGAGAGATAGAAAAAGGAAGTCTATGAGACTTGCCTAGTTGACAAGAGTCACAAAACTTAAAGTCTTCATTAGATGTAAAAGGAGCACTACAATCAGTGAGAATTTTCTGTAAAATAACTCTACTTGGATGACCAAGTTTTCTATGCCAAACTTCTAGAGCAGACAAGGTGTTTCTAGAGCTACTAGAGCTATTACTACTATTACTAACTGAAACATAACCAGCAGCATCAGCATGAACTAAAGGAGAAACAGCAAACTTCATTGTTGGAATGACTGGATTATCAATTTTGTATAAGCCTGATGATGAACCTCTGGTGGCCTTTCCTTGCAGCAAGACATTATGCTGCTTCTTATCCTTCACAAAACACCCATGTGAGTGAATCTCAACAAAAACATCTTTATTGTCACTAGTCGGTTTAAAACCGTTGATAAGTTTCTTAGCCATTCTAGGAGCAATGAGAATATCATTCAGATTCAGAGTTTTCAATGGAGAGGTTTTATCACATAGTAATTTTGCATTACCAGTTCCAACTACATTCACAGATGCACCATTACCCACAGAGATAGAATGTATACCTGAAGAGACCTCTGGGCCAACATTCTCAGAGTTGTTTGTTATGTGATGAGTGGCACCAGTGTCAAGATACCAAGCTGGATCATCAACGGTGTCGGCGGTAACTATATAAGTAGAAGCGAGTCGGTCGGTGAGGCCTTTTGAAGTTCTTGTCAAAACGACGATAGCAATTTGCTGCTTCATGACCAGGTTTGTCACATAGATAATAATAATAACAAAATATACAAAGTTATTTATTTCTAACTATTATTAAATGAAGCCGTTTTGCGTATGACTCCTAAAGAAATACTACGAGCACAGTGCCTCCAAAAAGGCACCTTAAACCATGTCCCATGATCCTCAACGTGTCATGGATTGAATGTACTGTGGTAAACCTAAAACAATTTCATAACCATATTCAATAACATTGTGTCACTCCCCACCCCTAAAAAAACTTAGATACTGCTGCACCAATATTAAAGCTTTATTGGTTGTTCAGCAGGAACAAACCTGATGATCCGTGTGGCATTGAACGTGCATATCAGATTTCCAGCTATAAAACATAGGCCAGTGAATGCGACAGACTCACAGAAGTGTAGTATGTACCCAGGATCTACTATATGAATTTATGTAACTTACCAATAATTCAAAAAAGAAAATTGCAATTGGCAGGCAACTAATCTATACTACAGTTAATAGTAAGAGATTGAACAAGCATGATTCAATTGAGATGATTTAAATAAAGAGGATTAGTATAAATGCCTGATTGAGAAAGAAACAAACTGTTTTGCACCTTGAAAGCTTTTCAAATGCCCATGTATGCGAACTTTCAAAGATGCAGTTGACTCGTATATTCACATAGAAAGTATACAGTTAAAATCTCACCGTATTTCATCCATTTCCTTTGTTACAGAAGGCTCATTCACCCTAGTTAAAGTTAAACAATACGAAAGGCATTTAGAATACATTTTCACCCCCATAATAGCTAGTAGCTAAAAATATAGAAAATAAGTTATGAGTAATTGTGAGGATGCTAGTTATTTTTTTAATTTATGCAAAATCCGGCTAAATATTTTTAATTATATTTTTTAAAAAAAATTTCCACATAGGATGATCGAAACATTGGGGAATGAGTTGCAAGCGAGTTGAAAGTTTAGGAAGTGGGTTATAACAAAGTTAAATTCTAAGAATTGAGTTATAAGTGAGTTAAAACTTTAAGAGTTAAAAAATTAATTTTTCTCATTTTAATAGATAGAAATTAATTAAATTTAACGGTTTTATAATTATTTTTACTCCAAAAAATAGTTTACGGTTACTATTACACTTTTGATAAAAGTTGAAGGTTATTTTAATACCTTAACCATATATATTATTTATACTAATTTGAGAGGAATGAGAAGAGTAAAAGAAAGAAGAAGTAATCATATTAATTGATCACTAGGAGAGCAACCACACACACTTAACGTCGTGGTTAACTTTAATTATTGTGACTAATCTAACATTCCAACAAAGTGAGAACTTTTTTACATAACATTATATGATCACTTGCCAATTTATTCATTAACCTTTTCATAACAAGAGGGATTCATACATCAAATTAAATTAAATTTAAATTTACTTTTTGGGTTTTAAAAGATTATCAATCGTCTTCTTATTCAATGTTTTTAACATTGAGTTTTCAAGATATTGGGTTGGAAGAAGTTTCTATACGTGGATTTACAGTAATAAATGGATATTCTTTGGTGTTCGCTACAAAGAATGATGTGTATAAGTATGATTTGATTGGTGAAAAAGGAAGCAAAGGTAAAAGAATCGGTGAACATAATTTTAAGGGTAGATTGGATTTTTTTTTTAATTATTATTATTCCAATACTCTTTATTCCTATGGAGCTAACGTCAAATCTTTTCTCTTATAAAAGGTTGTAGATCACCTTTACTTTAAATTTAGACTAAGAATTTTACTTTTTTTTTTTTTTAATGAATGCTATATTTTTTTTATTTGATCATTAGAAAGTCATGAAATTATAATATTTAATTTGTATATTTGATATCTTTATTTTATCCTGGACTTTTTTTGGGCTAGCACCAATTTGTTTTCAAGTCATCCCAATCATGCTAGGTTTAGACTAGATGTATTAATAAAACTTATATCCTTGTATATTTTAAGGTTAAGGTGCTAAAATAACCTTCAAATTTTATCAAAAATGCAATAGTAACCATAAATTATGTTAGTTCTCTATGTGTTTTGATGATAACCGACAATTGTAAACACAAGTTGAAGTTTGTTTTTGGTAAGTTGAAAAACTTAATGTCAAAGACAAACTCGAGTTTTGGTTAGAAAACTCGAGTTTGGACTTGACAGAGAGTAACTCAATTTTAATGAACAAAGAAAACTCCGCTTTGCCCATGCAAACTGGAGTTTGTGAGGCACAGAGAGCACTTCAAGTTTTCACATTAAGCCAAACTCGATTTTAGGTTTACAAACTCAAGTTTGCACCATACAGAGACTCTTCGATATTTTCCAAAGTAAAGAAAACTCCAATTTGCGAGAGTAAACTTGAGTTTTGGTCATACAGCAGAGCCTCCAATGTTTTGAACTTATGCAAACTCCTGTTTTGATATGAAAACTCTGAAAGTGGAGCTTAATACCCAAGAGGGGGGTGAATTGGGTATTCTAAAAATTTTCGAAAAGCACTCTGTTTTCAAGTGATAAAAACAGAGGTGAACAGAGCAAAGAGAAGAGCAGCTGGACACAATGATTTATACTAGTTCGGTCCTAACAATCTTGACCTACATCCAGTCTCCAGACTCTCTGGGATTTTCTACTATCTTAAAGATTACACACTCTGCACTTATCAATTGCCCCCTCTAGGTGCTCTAAATAAAGCTTTCGGTTTAAAGTTTTCTAAAGGGAGAAAATCCTTCTTCACAATCAAGCATTCTTCAGAATCAAAGATAACTAAATTACCCTTATCAGTGCTTTGACTCACACCGAGAAGATTGTGGCAAAGTCCTTCCACAAGGTAGACATCTTTGGTGAGTGGTCCTTCATTGTTGCCAATTTCACCAATCCCAAGAATCTTTCCGCATTGATCTCCACCAAAGGTCACCTTGCCACCATCCTTGGGCTTGATTGAGATAAATTTGGATTGATCTCCCATCATATGTCTAGAGCATCCGCTGTCAATGTACCATTCGTTGGGTTTTGATGCTCTTAGACAAACCTGCAAGACACAACAGATCAGGACTTAGGTACCCATCTTTTCTTGAGTCCTTTGGGGTTAGTTTGTGTCTTAGGAATCTTGTAAGATCCATTTGGCACCCATTTATAATTCCCTATGGGTTTACTCTTTCTTTCCTTCTTATGAAAGCAGGAAGAAGTAGTATGACCTTTTCTATTGCAGTAATTGCAGTGTGCAAAAGGATTTGAAGAATGGACAGATTTTGTAAAATAGTTCATATAGGATTTTTCACCAGACTTCTTTCTTCCTTTCTTTTTATCAAAATTAGGTTTGTAACCAATTCCTGATCTGTCATTTATAAATCTTTGTTGTTTCAAAATGACATTGAGCATTTCACTTCCTCTAGTGAATTTCTCAAGTGCTTTTGTAAGATGTAAATTCTTTTTCTCCAAATTAGGACAATCTTTACAAGCAAGATGTTCAGAGGAAGAAAGTTTTTCAACTTGGAATTCAAGAGTAATATTCTTGTTTTTCAACTTGAAATATTTTTCAGCAAGTTTTTCAAATTCGGATTGCACAGCCACATACTCAGCAAATAACTCATCATAAGGTGGTTTGCAATCATATACCTCATCAAAGTTAGTACGTTGCTCTTCTTCTTCAGCAACTAAGCATATATTCGCTTTTTCTTCCTCATCCTCATCATCTTCATCAGATGAACTGTCACCCCAGATGCCTGAGACATAAGCTCTCTTCTTGTATTTGCTGAACTTCTTCTTTTCTTTGTCTTTTTTGTTCAACTGGGGGCATTCAGACTTGATGTGGCCAGGCTTTTGACACTTGTAGCAGATGATTGGCTTCTTTGCATCATAGCTGGAGCTACCCTTGTATAGTTTCTTGAAACTTTGGTCCTTCTTGTAGAATTTCTTGAATCTTTGGACCAACATGCCTATTTCCTCATCTTCGTCTTCGTTCTCATCTTCATCATCTGACTCTTTTGCTTCTCTGGCAGTCTTGAGGGCAATTCCCTTATTTTTACTGTGAACTTCGTCAAGTCGTTTCTTGAACTTGAGCTTGGCCTCATACTCAGAAAGACTACCGAAGAGAGCAGCCACGGATGCCATTGAGTCTCCTCTAGCTTCCTCAATGGCAGTGACCTTGGCTTCCCATTCCTTGTTGAGGATGTTCAGGATTTTTCTTACTTGAACTTATTGATCATACTCTTTTCCCAAGGCAGCAAGTTGATTAATCAGATGAGTGAGTCTCAACTAAAATTCACCAATAGATTCACCAGGCTTCATGCGTATAAGATCATATTCGGTCATAAGGGTATTGACCCGATTTTGCTTGACTCCTTCCGTTCCCTCATGAGCTATCTCCGAGTATTCCACATATGCTTTGCAGATGGTAGAGTGTAAACACGAAAGTATTCTTGTTGACTCGAGCACTTTGAAGTAGAAGAACCGCTTTGCTATTAAGTGTGACATTTCTTCTCATCATTGTCATCATAATCTTCTTCTAGCTTCAAAACTCTCACACCATCTTCAAGAACTCATGGGCATATAATCTCCTCTTTCAAATACTCTCCATAGCCAATACTCTGTAGCATTCACAAAAACTTTGAACTTTGCTTTCTAGAATGAGTAGTGCTCTCCATTGAAACCGGGTGGCCTGTTGATAGAAGCTCCATCAGGTAAGATACCTTCCATATTAATCCTTCTTGAGATGTTAAGCTCTTTTGAGAAGACCTTGCTCTGATACCAAATGAAAGTGGAGCTTAATACCCAAGAGGGGGGGTGAATTGGGTATTCTAAAAATTTTCGAAAAGCACTCTGTTTTCAAGTGATAAAAACGAGGTGAGGTGAACAGAGCAAAGAGAAGAGCAGCCGGACACAATGATTTATACTGGTTCGGTCCTAAGAATCTTGACCTACATCCAGTCCCTAGACTCTCTGGGATTTTCTACTATCTTAAAGATTACACACTCTGCACTTAAGAAGTAGTTCTCTTTCTAGAACTCACTTCCCCTTACAAGTTGTAATCAATGAACCCAACCACCAAGTCCCTTGACCTGTGGCTCTTTACAATAATTGATTTACAAGTAAAAACTCTCACACAGAGTAGATAAAGATAAACACTGAAGCTTTTGTATCAAGTGATACTACACGATGAAAACCGAAGAAATAAATGTGAGACTTGAATGATTTTCGTTTTCGCAGATGTAGTTGGTGGGAAGACTTGAATACAGCTCTATTTATACTCGAGATCATTAAATGACCGTTGTTATCCCAATAGATCCGTTGGAGAAATTCAACCAATGTTAGGAAGTGCTTTAGGCATCTTCTCTCTAATCTCGCCTTAATCCAAATGTCAAGTGTTCGTAGTTGACTTCCTCTCGAATTAATCCGTTGGAGAAGCGATTGCTTGTTGTAGAAATCATTCATTAATGTTTTGCAATCATGTGCAGATGGATTACCCAAAAGTATGCAACTTTGTGGACATAGCATTTAATGAACTGAACTACTTTTTGCTTTTTCCTTTAACTCTTCAAAAACATTATCTAAACCATCTGAAATTTACTAATAAAGTCATTAAACATAGCTGGGAATATCAGAGAATAACATTCCAGAGTATTAAGATCAAACAAGAATGTTTTCCAAAATCTTCAGATTTGAATTTCTGAATCAGCGACACAAACTCGAGTTCAGTTTATGCAGGCTCGAGTTTGAGGCTTCGACATGTAAAAGTATTTCAAGTTTAAAACTTCTAAACTGGAGGTTTATAAAACAAAACCTAAGGTTTTCAAGGAATTAAAACTTCTTTGCTCTCGGGTTGGTTTAAACTCGAGTTTGGACATGGTGAACTCGAGTTTCCTCCATCCAGAGAGGAAGTCGCGATTTTGGCCTTTTGAAAAACTTTGACCAAAAGCATGAACTCGAGTCTATTAGTAGGTAGGCTCGAGTTTGACACTATTTAAAACTAAAACTTACTTTTTGTTTTCAAGGGCAAACCCGAGGTTCTCAATGCAAACTCTAGAGTTTTTCTCAAGATAAAAGGCCATTACTCTCTACGTAAGGTTTAAACTCGAGTTCACAGTCTTAGGCTCGAGTTCGTTCAACTTTGAAAAACTCTGAATGCTCTCAGCCTGAAATAAACCTGAGGTTTAAGGAACCAGACTCGAGTTTACCTGGTTGAAAACTTTTTAAGAGTTCTCTCGCTCGAGGTAAACCCGAGGTTTAAGAAAGACAGCTCGAGTTTAGTTTGATTAGAAGTCCTTAAGAACTTTTCAAATTTGAAAAGCTTTACTTGCAATGAAATAGTGTAGAGTATGTAAAAGCCTTAGATTTTTGAAAAGTCTTCCCACTTGAGAGGTAAACTCGAGTTTGTCATGACAGGCTCGAGTTTGTGGGTTATGTAAACAAATGGAGATTTTCTCTGGGGATTGCAAACTTGAGGTTTGTAAGTAGAGGGCTCGAGTTTAAAATTATTTTCAAGTCAAGAAGCTCTCTGCCTTTGACAAACTCAAGTTTACACTTGTTAAGCTCGAGTTTGCACAACATATGATAAAGCTTAGAAAGGCCTCTTAAGTGCAAACTTCAGTTTTGGTCTCAAGTTTGAAACATTGTTTATGGAGAACTTGAGTTCATTAAATCTAAGCTCGAGTATGGTGCTGACAGAGTGCTTTATTAGTTTATCCAGACACATTCATACTCTGTTTACAATTGTTAGAAATCATCGAAACACACAGGGAACTAACAAACTCCAGTTTATACTTGACTAAGAGTTTTCTAAGTTTTCCAAAGGTTTGAGAAAACTCGAGTTTGGCTTTGTAAACTCGAGTTTGTGTTTGACAGAGAGATTTCATATTTTACCCACTTTGAGAAAACTCCAGTTTTCATTTGGTAGAGAGTTTTCAAAGGTTTTTCAATCTTAGAGAAAACTCGAGTTTAGGCCAAGCCAAGAGCTTTACTCATTTCAGTGTTTTTGAAAACTCCAGTTTACATTTGGAAACTCCAGTTTTTAGCTTTTGGACTTAAACATGTTTTCACTATAAAAGGCCAAAACTCGAGTTTTGCTCTATGTTCAAAATATGCTTTTAAACTCAAAACATGACATTCTTCTATGGAAGAAGGAAACTCGAGTTAGGATTTGGAAACTCGAGTTTGTCCTCTGAGCAAAGTTACAAACTCCAATTTGTATGAACAAATTCGAGTTTGTGTTGCAAAGTTTGAAAATCAAATTGCTCGAATTTGTGAAATGTTCTTGCATCCTTTTAGACAATCATTCTACACATATTGCAAAGGGATTAATGCTTCCTTTCCACATCCAGTAGCTGCTCTTCCAATGGATTAAAAGTCAAGAAGTCAACCATAAACTTGTGCAACTGGATTAACTAAAGAGTAGAGAGAGAAGAAGACCAAAGCTTAACCTAATCCTTCCTTAATTCTGGCAATGATCACACTGAAGATTACAATGGTCATTTAATGCTCTCTTCATATAAATAGAGCTGCATTCAATTCTTCTCAACAACCAATCTGCTGAAAATGAAAATCATTCAAGTTTCCAACTACTCTTTGAGTTTTCTTGTGTAAAGTATCTTTTGATACATCTGTACTTCAGTGTTTATCTTTATCCACTCTTAGAGGGAGTTTTATTTATTGAAATCATTCATTGTAAGGATCTCAAGTCGTGGGACTTGGAGATTGAGATATTTGATTACAACTTATAAGGGGGAGTAAGTTCTAGTGAGAGAATTACTCTAAGAGTTACAGAGTGTGTAATAATTTAAGATAGTGAAATCCCAGAGTGTCTGGGGACTGGACGTAGGTCAAGTGGTTGGACCGAACTAGAATAAATTCCTGGTGTCTCGCTTATTCTTCTCTCACTCTGTTATACTCTGTTTTTAGTATCCGAAAACAGAAAACTCAGAAAAGAATTTTTAAAATCCCCAATTCACCCCCTCTTGGTGATTTGCTCCACTTTCAAATTATTTTTGAATAAACATAACCATAAAATTGAAAAGTTGGGGCAAAACTATTACACACAACTAACTTCCATTTATTATAATGGGAAAAATTAATCTTTTAGCCCTTAAAATTTTGACTCACCTATAACTTAGTCTCTAAATTTTTGACACACTTACAACTCAGTCCTTAATGTTTCTGAGTCTTTTTTTTTTTGATAAATAGATGCCAACATACAAAGAAACTAGCCCTTATCCTTGAGTAAGAGACTATCTGAAGCCCCATCAGTAACTATAACGACGTGAAAGCCGGTCATGGCTGAGAGACCAGCTTTCGCCAAGTGGTCGGCGGCGGTGTTTGCCCAACGATTAATGTGGCCAACTTCAAGTCTCCAATCCCTCTCCATCGAGCGGATTTCTTCAATAAGGCGCCCGTCCGCATGTAGGTTGTGATTGCCCTTCTTCATCAGGTCGATGGCTTCTACCGAATCTGACTCCAAGATAACCTGTCGATGCCCCAAGTCCCAAGCCAACTTCAGATTTTGTAGACACCCCCATAACTCAGCTGAAAGACTATCCCCTTCCATTCATTTGAACATGAAGCCCCACAAAAAATTACCATGTGCGTCTCGGATGACTCCACCACATGCGACACCAATTCTGAAATGCAAGAACGCCCCATCGGTGTTGATTTTCACCCAACTTCTGGTGGTGGCTTCCAACGAGTCTCATGCTCAACAGCTTTGCCTTGCCTCCAACAGCCGTGAAGAGTCTGTCATGAGCGTCTTGTATACTTCCTTGGTGGCGTCGATGCTGAGTTGTATGGTGTGATTAGATATCTTCTTTCCCTCAAAGACAAAGCTATTTCGCCGCCTCCATAGCCACCAACAAATGAGAATAAACCGCTGTCTCCACTCCTCAGATTCAACCCTCCTATCTCTGTAGCTTGAATTCCACTGAAACTAATGATTGAAGCTGAAAGAACTGAACTTGCTCCATAGACGCTGAGGTACAACACTCTTCCAGATATTGAGTGTTTCCAGACAGTCCCTCAACATGTACTGGAGATTCTCTATTTCAGCGTCACACACTGGGCATCGGCTGTCAGAAGTCAACCCTCTCTTGTGTCTAGATGCATTGGTTAGAAACCTTTTATGTAAAACAAGCCATGCGAAAACTTTACACGTTTCTGGTACTTTCAATTTCCAGAGTTTTCCCCACATCGGATTTGGAGGAATTGCATCATTATTTAAGGATTCATATGCTGACTTGACAGAGAACTCCCCATTCTTGGCCCATCTCCATCAAATCTACCCATTAGCCAAAGTCTCAATTCCATCTTGCACTTTCCCTCACGTTCTCTTGATTCCGGACCATAAGTTTGACCTCGGTTTGCTCATGTTAATTCTTGGGAGTTTATCATTTCCACAATTATATTTACTCCGGATAACTTTCACCCACAAATCTTCCATTTTAGTTTCCAATCTCCAACCAAGCTTCATCAGATATGCATTATTTTGGTCTTTTGCATGACGTAGACCCAATCCACCTCTAGTTTTAGGCTTACATATAGCATCCAGGAAACCAAAGGTATTTTCTGTTTGTCTTCCGTGCTACCCCATAAGAACTTCTGGTTGTATTTGTCAAGGGATTCACAGGTGGTCATTGGAAGAGAAGAGGTTTGCATCATATATCCAGGGATTGACGTGGTTACGAAGAAATGAGTGTAGTTCGCCCAAATGGCCGATAAGTTCTTAGCTTTCCATGTGGATAGTCTTGTTTTCACCTTATCCACCACAAACTGGTAGGATTCTTTGGTCACCCTTTTGTGATGAAGTAGAACACGAAGGTATTTACCCAAATCACACATAATAGAGAAACCTAGGGAGGTGCACAATTCACTTCTTTGGATGTGATTAACATTATCGAGAGAAGAAAACACGAGTCTTTTGGTGATTGACCTTAAGCCCGGAGCTATCGCAGAAGGTCTTAAGACATTGATTAATCATATGTACCTGATTCATGGAGGCTTCTGCAAATAGCAAGATGTCATCTGCAAAAAATAAGTGGGAAACTGGTGGGCTATTCCTAGTAAGTCGGATTGGGTCCCAAGAACCATCTTGAATGGCAGCTTGGATAAGATGGGCCAGTTTTTCCATGCATATAACAAATAGGTAGGGCGAGAGTGGATCCCCTTGACGCACTCCCCTGGAAGGGTGGAAATTCTCCGCTTTATCCCCATTCCATAGTAACTGCATACTAGGTGTGGAGACACACCGAGTAATGATCTCCAGTAAAGAGCTTGGGATGTGGAGTTCCTGTAGACATGTTGCCAAGAAATGCCAATTAACCCAGTCATAAGCTTTCTTCAAGTCATTTTTTATTTCCATGTACCCCTTCTTTCTCCTCATGTTTCTCATGGAGTGTATTACTTCCTGGGCCACAATGATATTATCACTACTATGCCTCCCCGGGACAAAGCTACACTGGCTAGGGGATATCACCTGAGGAAGGAAAGTCTTCAGACGACTAACAATGATCTTTGTGACAGTTTTGTAAATGACATTATAGAGGCTAATCGGTCTCAAGTCTCCCATTGTTTCTGGATGATCTTTTTTTGGAATGAGCACAATCAACGTGCCATTAACCTCACTTAGAGCCTGTAGATTAGAGAACAGAAATTTCACAAAATTCATAACAAAGACACCTACCGTGCTCCATTGATTCTGGTAAAAAAGAGCATTACAACCATCCGGTCCTGGTGCTTTGAGGGCACCCATGCTAAATATGGCCTCTTTAATTTCATGTTCTGAAATATCTCGGCTGCACAACCTTAGCAGTTCTTCATTCACGCTTGGGTAAGTCACCGGGCATTGAATCCCTAGGCAGGATGTAATGTCCTCAGATAGAAGATGAGAGAAAAATGTAGTAGCCATAACTTTAATTTGTGTATTGTCATATACCCATGTGCCTTCATCATCCTTCATGGCCTCTATTTTTTGGCTTTTCTTGCGGCGATTGGCGCGAGCATGGAAAAATCAAGTGTTACGATCTCCATAAATAGACCAGTCATCTCTAGCTTTTTGTGCCCAGAGGAGAGATTCTTGCAACAAGAAATCTTCAAGATCTTTCCAAAGTGATAACTGTAAATTTGCATATTTAGGCACCATGCCAATTTGGGCCACCACCCGATTGATCCCATCAAGTCTTCGAAGCAAACATTTCTTCCTAACCTCTGTATGCTTGAAAACTTCTTTATTCCAGGTAGAGCAAGCATCAGAGAATTGAGTAATGTTATGAGCCCAAGAGCCGTTATGCAACCAAGACTGGCGAACAAATTCATCAAAATTCTCATGAAACCCAGGCTGCAATGAATCTGAAAGGACAATTAGGCTTTTCTATAGGAAACTCTGAATTAAGGTGAATAAGGAGAGGGCTATGATCAGATTTGAAAAATGGTAAGCGAGTTGTGGAGGCATTTGGAAACAGAGAGAACCACTCTTCATTAGTAAGCATTCGGTCTAGCCGTGCCTCTGAATTGCCTCTCTTCCATGTGAATTCCGGGCCAACAAAACCTGTGTCAATCATATCCTGCGTTTCCATCCATCGAAGAAAATCACGATCATAAGATCTATTAGAGGAGGCATTGGAACGCCTTTCGCAGTAAAGTAATGTTCCATTAAGATCGCCTCCGACAAGCCATGCACCTTGCATTGTGAGTGCTAATCGAGACAGATTTTCCCACAGAATCCGTCGAGTGTTGCAGTTAGGGCTGGTGTAAACCACAGTGAGGTGCCAAGTAGACCCTGCAGAGTTAGTAATCTGAAAGTGCTTAAATTGAAAATTTCATTCCAACAACGTCACATTAAAAATACTGTCATCCCATAGACACCAAATACCCCCACTATACCCCCTCACAGTCCATTAACTCCATACGAGGGAACCCCATCAGTTGAGCTCTTGCTTGTGCCATTTGATGAGTACAACGAGTTTCTAGAATAGCCATAAAATTTAGATGATAATGATTTTTTAAGTCACAAACAAGGGCAGGGAAGCTACGTGCTTTGGTGCCACGTGAATTCCATATCATGTAGTTCATTTAGAAACTGTTGTGAGTTGGGGTGTGGTCACCTCTCCCTCGGTTTTATCTTGTTCGGCCATTAGCTTATCCATATTATCCTGATGCACGGGTAATTCTTTCTGGAACCTGGGAGAAGATGTAGAAGCAGGCACATCCAACGTTAAGAGAAACTAAAGGTGCATGGATACCACCACATCAGCATTTACTCCTCCAACAAAATTAGATGTCTCCACAATACGTGGCGCGTCCTTAGCTTGGCGTGATGAATCTCCCATCTACTGCAATATTCCAAAAGAGTTTTCTTGATTAATTATTGCACCATGGTCCCCACATGAATCATCCATCTGCTGCAATATTCCAAAGGAGTTTTCTTGATTAATTAATGCACCATGGTCCCCACGCAAATCATGAGATGATTCACATGGTGGTTTCCTTCCTCCTTTTATCTTTGATTTGCCTTTATTATCAATCTTCCTTTTAGAACCCACCTGCACCCATTTTGACTTTTGTGGCCCATGGTCCTTGATCAATTCCTTTTTATTAGCATTTAAAGCTAGCTTTTTATCCTTTTCCATAACCAATTGATGAGCTTCCATAATATCTGATTTTTTCCTTGTTGCATCATTCTGCTTTAATTGGCCTTTAATTGCATCATTCTGCTTTAATTGGCCATTAATTACATGAGCCAATTTTGCCTTAGAAGGTGGTCCACAGAAGTCACGCCTTAATATTTGAATTTTCCCAAATGGAGATGTATCAGAGTTCACGTCTTCGGTGACTATGGTTGCACCGCCCCCAATCTTCACACCTTGCTCGTTCTTCAACTTCACACCGCTGCTATCTTCTAGTTTAGCCTCCTCTTTCTTCTTCTCTTCCGTCCGTTCATCCTCCTGCTTCGTCAGACAATTATCTTTACGATGACCATACTTTCCACACATAAAACAAACCTGGTGTAATCCTTCATAGATGATTGGTCGCTCCTCCCCAAACACCTTGTATGAAGGAAGTAAAGGTTGCTTCAAATCAATCTGAACGCATATACGAGCAAATCCGCCTTTGTCATATATAGAAGTAGCCCTATCCACTTTAATCATTTTTCCAATCATGTTCCCAATTCTACGCAGGGACTTAACGTTGTAGAATTCAAAGGGAATATCCAGTAATCGAATCCAAGCAGTGATATTACATTGGAGATCCGCCTTCCATGGGTTGAAATTTGGCCTCCACCGCTGTGCAATCAAATAGTGGTCTTCAATCATCCATGGGCCTTCTTGAAAAGCATACTCTCTATCTTCTTTATTTGAGAAAGAAACAATATAATATCCATTATTCACTGGAACAATCTTCAGAGGACCCTGAGGCCGCAACATACGATTGATACGATCTCGGATGATGTAGGTTGGGAAGTTGGCACCCAGGACTTTGATAATGAGGGAATTCATCCATGGTAGGCACCAAGTAGTGTACTCATCACACTACCGTCAGCCTCCTCCGCCTCTACTAAACCAACACTACCGTCCCTCTCATTCATATGGTGGAAATAGTTTTTCCATCCTTTAACTATATCATCTTCCTCAGAATGTTCCATCAGGAATCCGGCACAACTAGGGGACAAAAGTTTATCCCGATATGACAGCGGGGATGAACCACTCCTCAGATTAGCATTGGACCCCTGAGATCCACCCTCACCTACCTTCTTCGTGTCAGCCATCTTTCCAAACACAAAACCAGTACCAGCTTTTGTTTTATCGCCACCTTCGTCCCCATCATCATCTCCCTCTTTCGGCCCCTCCCTACCGCAGTCACGGTTCGACGACGACGCGCTCACTCGCTCTCTTCTCACTCATCACTTTTACTTTCTACTACTTCCTTTTTTTGTTTCGAGTCTTTCTACTTAGCAAAAAGAAAAAAAATGTTAAAAAATGTTCAAATTTGCTTAGGTGGATTTTACATAAATTAAAAAATTAAAATTAAAAAACAACATTCCGTCCCCATGCTGAAGAAGACATGCTACAAATACACAGATGGTGGCTGGAACAACAATCAGCAACAAAGTGATAAGGGATCGAGCATCAGGCCCAATGAACTTCTGCATGTGATATTACTCATTTATAGTTCTAGATTCAGACTTATTCAAATGGTAGAACGAAAAACAATTCACTTTGCAGCGTACAGAAGCTGTTGTACTAGAAATGGTTCTCAATCTCCTTTTTTTCCAAACCAACAAGGGACATTAACTATAGCTTTCCAAGAAGAAAATAAACCACTTTAAATCCATTATCACACTTCTCAAATACTCTCTTTCTCTATGTTTTCCTTCTTTCTTCTTGTCCCCCCCCCCCAAAAAAACCAAAAATAATAATAATAATAATTTCGTAATCGTAACAAAAATCACTCTCCACGAAAAATAGAATTGGAGCTTAGAATTTAATGTTAAGAGAAACAACCTTTAAGACAAAAACTTCCGTGTCTAATGGTTTTTTTTTAAAAAAAAAAATAAATAATAGGACTTATGCATTTGTAACAATAAAAGCTACTTTGCAACATATGAAAGTGAAGCAAACTAATCATTATCTTTAATTTGAAATAAACCCATGCATTTACAAAGAGACAAATTCTTAATTAACGCCAAAGTTGAGGATTACCTTTTCTATCCCAACGCAGATATTTTACACAGACGCACAAAGTAGAAAAAGAAAACAATCTCCTTCATGATAAAAATAATAGAGATCAAATTACTATTTCTTAAATTAAACCAAGTCTTGCACAATTCAGCATCAAGACAGGATAATCTCCAAAGTAAGACAGCAATGGGGGTACATAAGGCAAGGTGCAACAAAAATTTCATCAAGCTAGTAATGCCTCAATGAATCACACTAGACCTCACTACAATTGAATCTAAAGCTCAATGATAGTAATGAGTTCACACACACTAGACGACGGTTTAATGACAACAATAATGTCTAGTCGCACTCAAAGCATCCCCGAATGCTCATTGATGGCAAAAAATCTAGATAACTACAGCCACAATTTTGAACCACGTCAACCACACATCATTGGCTCAGCACAACGACTATACCAACTCAAATGATAGGGCCATTTTGTAATAGGGAAAAAGAAATTCAGAAGTCACTAGTGATTGCGGTAAGTCATGACTAAATCAGGTTTATAGTTAAGTATGCAGCATGATACTGGCAAAAATTTTCATGGCACAGCAGAGTAACTTACCCGGACGTTCGTCATCGTCGAGCTCAGAAGGCCAAAAACTAGGCGGGAAAGTGAAGAAGATTTAGTATCCTGATAAAGAATCAAGACCGTGAGAGAAATGCCTTGCTTTGGGGAAATATGGGGTGCTTTCCGAGTGATAAAAAAGCCGATGTGGATCTTGTTTTTGGTGACGTGTGTTTCTTGGTTGCCGTTCTTGCAGTTCCACACTAATTGGACGGGGAAGGAGGTTTATGGCGGGAAGTTGGGAGAAGGGCGGGTGTACGATATGGGGGTGCGCGGCGCGCATTGGGTCTCATGCTCAACTCGGTGGTCTTTGGGAGTCACGTCCTTGAGCTAGAGCCGGCAAAACGGGCCAGGCCCATCGGGCCGGCCCGTTTAACCCCTGGCCCTTTAAGGGCCGGGCTTGAAAAATGGACAAGATATTTGAAATTAGCCCTGGAGGGCCGGCCCTGATGGGCCTTGGGCTTAAACTGGCCGGCCCCGGGAGAACCTCGAGGCCAACCTTGCGGCTATTTTCACTTGTAACTTTTTTTTTCTTTTTAAATTTATTAATTTATATATATATTGTATTTTTTATAGAGTTATTTATCCATTTAACTATAAATACATAATAACTATACTCTAATTTTATGATTTGATTTTTATTTGTTGCAAATAAAGATTATGGATGTGTTCATGATGTGTGAGAAGAATTTCATGATATTCTTACTCATGAGCTAGAGGCTACTACTCAAAGTGAAGAACAATCAAATGTCGTTAAAATTAATAGTGACGAAGATGACGATAATAATAGTCATCGTACTAATGTCGCTAAGTAATATGTTTTTTATGTTTTATATGAGTTATTTGTGAACATAGTTTGCTTTTGATTATGAATTAGTGACTGTGCTTATTTATTGGATGATTTGTGTTATAATTTACTAATTATATTTTTTAGAAAAAAGTGGGGGAAAAATAGTTAAAATTTGGAATAGTAATTTCCGGGCCCTACGGGCCGGCCTTGGCCCTGGTGCTCTCGGGCCGGGCTTTGAAAAATAGATGTTTTTCTTACTCCGGGCCCTGGAGGGCCGGCCCTGACTGACAGCTCTACCTTGAGCATCGAGGCTCTAGTGCATGGGGTTAGCGCTCACCGTGCTGATTACAATAATCGCCGGCCATACCTGGCGCTACACCGTCGTCCCTGGCTGCTTTGAGCCCCTGCCGCCGTCCTCCGGGGTGAAAGGTGGTGCGTTGGCTCTTTTTGCGGTCTTTGGGAATCCCCTCACGCGGTATGTTGTTTGTTGATATTCGAAAGCAAATTAGTTAGAATCTTATTTGCTATTGGCCCAAAATTAACAAACAATCTTATTTACCATTGGCCACGGGAAAAAAAATCTTATTTGTTACTTTTAAAATTTTGGTAATTATATTCTTAAAAAAACAAAGAAGGAAAATAACACTTAAACTAGAAAATCCTAAATAAGTGATTTTCTGAATTATGAATTGCTATATTCTTGTAATCAGTACATATACTTTTGCAGATAAAAAGGCTAATTTAAAATTTTGAAGTTCAAACGGTATTATATTGGGATCCAAATTCTCTCGGTATCCCTTAGGCCCCGTTTGGATCAAAGAAAATTGGGGGAAGGAAAAGGAAAATGGGTATTTTCCGTTGCGTACGGTTGTTTGGTTCGCATTTTCTTGGCAAAATGTCTTTCGACGGCGCGGTGATTTTCCCTTATACATGGGAAAATGGGGTCCCACCAAATTTGGTGGGAACCATTTTCTGGCGACTACGGAAAATCGAGAAAGACAAACTTACCCTTTGCGAGCTTCTTGCGTCTTAAATCTGCAAAGAAGAAAACAAAATTTGCTGGAATAGGCTCTCCTGCGTTGCGAGCTTCCGGTGTGTCTTTTGCTATCCGCGAGCAACTCTCGCTAAACCTTGTATTGCCGTAATTGTAGCTAATTTCAAATGCCGACCCAGACTGCTTATGGCGGCAAAGATTTTTCAGATCAAGCTCCTAAACGCCTTCTAGTTCCATTTTCGATCGTTGCTGATGAAAAAAATTTAGACATAGACCCATAAAGACGAAGGCAGTAAATTGCTGATAAAATTTTTTTAGACACATACATATGCACATTCGAGTGTGCGTACTTGAGTGTGCAATGCATGAGTACACTATGTTTGTGGATGTGCGTATTAGTTTTAAAATAATATTTTATTTTTAGGGGTAAAATGGTATTTTGCCTCATTTTCCTACTTTATTTTCTTCCAACTAAACAAAAAATTTCCTATCAACCCATTTTCTTTTCCAATGCCAACCAAACGTATCGAGGCAAAATATTTTCCATTCCATTCTATTCTTTGATCCAAACGGGGCCTTAGTAACTTTAAAATCCTAAGCGTCCAATTTCATCCAAGCATTCAGAGAGAGACACATATCTACTTTTTAAAATTTCATCTTCACCGCATGAAGTAATTTGAAATAGATGATGTATCTTTCTGTGAATGCTTGGATGAATATTGGATGGTCAGGATGAAAAGATACTGAGAGTATCTGCTTCCATTTTATTGTCTTTTTTTTTCTTATTTTCTTCCTTTAAAGTTATGAACTACTTTTTAGGCGTGAGGTTGGGGAATTTCAATTTACCATCTCTAGAGATTTTTCCATTTTTATTTTGTTTGAAACCCAGAAAGCAACAAGAATTAGATCAGAAAACCCATGGACTTTTCTACTCTATCCATTTTAATTTCATTAAAAGATTTCCTTCGTTTGTCATGATTGTAGCCTCATACGGCTCCAATTGTAGGCAACTAATAACCGTATTTATACAGTTTTTTTTTTTTTATTATAGATGATTTGTTGTGATTATAAATTATTGTGTATATAAAAAGTAATTCTAAATTATTGGTAGACAAATTTTAGACGAGGTGTTGAGGGAGCTAATGAATAATATTTCCCTCGGTCATTTCTTGTTTTTTTTTTTTTTTTTTGATACAAAAGAGGAGGGAATCCCTCAACCTATGCCACTGCTACCACCAGTATGCATCTTGTCCATATCCAAGACTTCAGCTAGGCCCCCAAAAGTGGCGTGGAAATGATGAATCCCAGGCCATACATCGAAGGCTTGTTTTGCAATGTATCAGCAGCCCTATTCGTTTCCCTCGGGATCTAGCGCACCACCACCTCCCATTCTCTAGTTTAGCGTGCTCTTAATCTCCTGGATTTCCACCACATCAGGGTGACTCATCTGACTTGGACTCTTCATCAGCGTTACAACATCCTCGGCGTCAATCTCCAGAACCACGCGACGCTCACCTGAGTCCCAACACATCTTCATGCCAAATAAAACAATCCATATCTCAACACAAAGACTATCAGCAGGTTCCTCAGATTTGAACGTGAACCCCACCTTGAGTGATCCACAATCACCCCGGATGACTCCCCCACATGTTGCCACCTGATTCTGCGCGCTCGCACCATCCACGTTGAGCTTGAGCCAGCCTCGGCTCAGTGACGTCCATGAAACATGACTAGGTTGCACATGCCGACCGCTGAGATTAACCCCCTGCAGCAAATCTCTAGCCTTTGACACAGTCGCAATAATGGATTTGGCCCTGTAAATAATTGACTCATTGCTCGAAGCAGTATTCTCAAATATTCTTGCATTTCGACGCTGCCAAATAAGCCAACAAATCTTTGTGAATAATTCGCTCCACCCCCCTTCCCTCCATCATGGACTCTCTGGATATTCCTTCTAATCCACGGGTGCAAGTCGAAATGAAAGAACCTGCTCCTACACCTTGGGTCCACCACCTTCGCCCATAATTTCCTTGTTTTCGTGCAATACCGAAGCACGTGCAACAAACTCTCTGACACTACCCCACACCAGGAGCATCTTCCCTTGCCCGCCATTCCTTTACGAACACATTCCTCATTGGGGAGGAGTTTATTGTGCAGTGCAAGCCACATAAAAGATTTGCACCGGGGTACTGTGCGTATCTTCCAAACATAATTCCATGACCGATTCTCCTCCTCCGGGACCTCAGACAAAGCTTGATATGCAGACTTAATGCTAAACTCCCCTTGTCGATCATGTTTCCACCGAACCACCCCGATTGAACATTGACACTT
This sequence comes from Acacia acuminata, assembly GCA_019022655.1. Classification (NCBI taxonomy): domain Eukaryota; kingdom Viridiplantae; phylum Streptophyta; class Magnoliopsida; order Fabales; family Fabaceae; genus Acacia; species Acacia acuminata. The sequence goes on along the minus strand of JAFJYI010000028.1, from coordinate 1,111,897 downwards.
GTGCCCGTTAGCACTGCCTCCCAGGACTTCTTGGTAGCCGACCAAGCATTCGACCCCAGTCTAGCAGTATCTATTTTGGGAATCAAGTCATCACCACATTTGTACTTGCTCCTCACCACCCTCACCCATAGGTCATCACGCCTTTTCATCAGGTTCCACCCCAGCTTCATCATATAGGCTTGATTTTGGTGTTGAAGGTGCTTCAACCCTCGCCCCCATTCTTCTTTGGTTTACACACCGTATCCCAAGCCACGAGGTGCGTCTTTCTTTTCTCAGGAGTTGTGCCCCATAAGAACCTCCTATTTTGTTTCTCAATATCTTCACACATCCCCTTAGGCAAAAAAAAACGGTTTGCATAGTATACCCCGGGATGGCAGAAGTGACGGATGAGACTAGAGTAGTTCTTCCTGCCAATGACAACGCAGTTGCCTTCCAGTTTGATAATCTGTTCCTCACCTTATCCACAATCGCTTGGTAACTACTCTTTGTGACCTGCTTATGATGAAGGGGTACGCCAAGGTACTTCCCGAGGTCCAGGGTTACTTGGAATCCCAACACGTTGCAGAGCTCCATCCTCCTTTGATGATTCACATTTTTAGAAAAAAAAGACGTGAGTCTTGGACGTGCTCACTTTCAGGCCCGAAGCCATGCAAAAGTTGTCAAGACAATTCCTAACCTCTTCGCTTGGTTCACCGCTGCTTCCACAAATAAGACAACATCATCTGCAAAAAAAAAAAAAGGTGAGATATCGAAGGACTACCCTTACATAAATTTATTGGTCTCCTATCTCCATTCCCAATACGCTCCTAAATTAGGTGAGCCAGCCTTTCCATACATATGACGAATAGGTATGGGGAAAGAGGGTCCCCCTGGCGAACACCTCTAGATGGCGTTAAAGCCCATGCTCGGTCCCCATTCCATAGTAGCCGTATGCTTGGAGTGGATACACAAGAATAAATAATATCAATCAACAAATGGGCATATTAAGCTCCTTTAGACAGTCACAAAGGAAAAGCTAATTCACCCGATCATAAGCTTTCTCAAGATCAATTTTAATAGCCATATACCCACGTTTCCCACTAAGCTTCCACATTGAATGGATAACTTCCTGAGTGAGAATAATATTATCCGAACTATGCCTACCAAGTATGAAGATGGATTGATGGGGACTAATGACTTTGGGTAGGATCACTTTGATTCTATTCACGATTACTTTGATAATAATCTTGAAGACCTCATTGCATAAACTAATAGGTCGAAAATCATTCACAACTTCCGGGTGATCCTTCTTAGGAATGAGCTCAATCAAAGTATCATTAATGGCTTGAATTTTAGAAGGAGAGCACCAAACCGACCTAATAAACTCGCACACATATTCTTCCACTACCTGCCATTGACTTTGATAGAAGAGAGCATTCAAGCCATCAGGCCCGGGTGCCTTCAAGGCTCCCATACTAAATAAAGCATGCTTGATTTCTGCACCAGTAATCCCTTGATCCAATCTACTTACCTCAAATGAGTCAATACCCGGGAAGGACACGGAACAACGCAAGGGTGGCCGCCTAACTTGCTCCTTCATGAAGACCGTTGAGAAGTGAGACACCACCATCCCCTTAATCTAGTCACAGTCATAGACCCATGCATCATCAGTTCCTTTAAGTGCTCCTATAAAATTTCTTTTTTGCCTCCCATTAGCCCTCGAATGAAAGTATCGAGTGTTTCTATCTCCATCAACAACCACTCACTTCTAGCTTTCGAGCCCAAATCAATGATTCTTGTAATGGGACCTCCTCCAACTGTCTCCACAGTGAATGCTGGAGTTCTTTCAATTCCATAGATAGACCAAAACGAGCCTCTGTTCTTGTAATCCCATTTAGCCTACTCATAAGATGTCTCTTTCTTGCACTAGTATGGCCAAAAACCTGCCCATTCCATATCCCACAAGTTGTAGTAAATTGATCAACGTTCTCCGTCCAGGATAAATCATTCCTCCAGTTGCCGGAGACAAAAGGTGAGAATCGTTCATCCAAAACCCATGCCGCAAGAAATCTAAATGGTCTGTCCCCATGGTGCATAATCCTACACCCATCCAATTGCAAAAGGAGCGGTCGATGGTCACTCTTGTACCAGTTAAGATGCTTTACCACTGCATTCGGGAACATTTCTTGCCAAGAAGTAGACCCCAAGACACGATCCAGCCTACTCTTCACCTCAGTGCATCCTCATGCAAATGGAGGACCTATAAAACCCAGGTCATTTAACGCGACGTCCTCCACAAATCTACAAAATTCTCTATCCGGTCCCCTTGATGATCCCCATGAATAACGATCTTTAGAGGCTAAGGTTGCATTAAAATCTCCACCCAGGCACCAAGGCATATGCACTGAAAGGCTTAGTTGTAACAAGTCCCGCCAAAGAGCACGAGCGAACGATATTTGGACAACCATAGACAAGGTCATTTCCCAAACCTGTAATAAATGATTTGAAATATGGACATGTATAAATTGATTAGTTGAACTCAACACACCAACCTGTCTAAATTTATCAGACCAAAGGCACCATATACCCCCTTTAAAACCATCGGCATCCACGATTTTAACATTGGAGAAACCCATCATTGCTGCAATGCGCGGTGCTTTCGCACCACAACATCTAGTTTCAAACAAGGCAACAGAATCAATAGCAAACGATTGTACCAATCCTCTAATAAGTGAAGGAAAGGAATGGGCCCCAGCTCCCCTTACATTCCAGAGGAGATAATTCATGGATAACTTGTTTGTTGTATGGGGAGCCCATCCCCATGACCATTATCGGCACCCATATGGGCATAAACAATAACCGCGCATGATACCTCAGTCAGACTTGCCTCATCTTTGTCGGGCCCTACCACTACAGAAGCTGCTTTAACCCCCTACCTACCTTGAGGCACATCGGGCTCCTTATTCCCCATAGCTATATTGGAAATGATCAATCCACTACTCCCTGTCATAATCAGTCCACTAATCTATCCCCTGTGTTCAAAATAGTATCCAGGTCCATTTCTTTCTCCTTCACCGTCGGCCCATTGAGTTGTTGAGGCCCAGCTTTGGACACCACACCAACAGGATCCAGCGTGCCACCCTTTCCCTTGCCACGTGCCAGTGACTTGATCCCCATTTTGTTCTCCTTTCCTTTCGCCTTGACTTTAGCCCCATCTTTTCTCTTGGACCCCACTTGGATCCACTCCTGATTCACTCCTTTATTCTGCACTTCCTCACCAAAATTGCATATGTCTCCCTCCACCACACGTGCACTCTTCCCATCCTTATCCCTCACCACACTACCTAATTCCCGAGATTCATGGGCACCATTAAAACCTCCTATCTCCTTAACTGCCTTTTTCATCGCCACCCCGACTGTGAGGGCTTTGAATCGGCCCTAGTTATATTTTTCCCAAAATCTCGCTTCACCAACATTTGTGGGCCGTAATCCACACGTTTCTTGTTACCATTCGAACTATCCATCACAACCTCCTCCTTCCTCATCATTTCTGGCACCGTCGTCTCCGGCACCATCGTAGCCACCGCGGGCCCCTCTACAACACAACTAACTTGCTCTTGGCTTGGAGCTTTGCTCGCACACCATTCCATCCTTGGTGCCCATATTTCCCACAAGTAAAACATAATAAATGAAGCCCTTCAAACTCAAATCGTCGTTCTTCACCAAAGTGAATAAACCCCAATAGGCAACGGCTTCTATAAATCCACTCCAACACACATCCGAGCAAACCCCCCTTTTTCTGAAAACGTCGTGGTCCGATCAATCTTAAGCGTTTTCCCAATCATATTCCCTATCCTCCTAATAGATTCAACATTATACAGCTCGTGAGGGAGGTCCGAGATCCGAACCCAAACATCAACATGCTTCTGGGTATCCGCTTTCCAAGGGTTGAAGTTCGGCCGCCATCGTTGAACCAGCAAGTAGTGGTCTGCTATCATCCACGGACCCTATTGTAGGGCATAATCCCTATCCTTCGTCGACGAAAAGGAAACTAGAAAGTATCCATTATTCCGTGGAGTAACTCTCAACGGTCCCTTTGAAGCCCACATTCGCTCCATCCTTATCCTCATAAATCCAACATTAACCGTTTTCCCAAGAGCTTGACAATCAGTGAATTCATGAATGGCTTACACCATGCATCATACTCATCGACACTGACTTGAAGCTTCGATAGTTTCCCTGTACTACGCCACACATCCACATCCACAGCCTCCTCATCCTGCTCAACACCATCCACCATATCCTCCATTTCCTTCATACTATGTTTCTTGTTTGACTTAGCAAAATATTCCTTCCAGCCAGTTAAGGCTTTTGTAGCCAAGAAATGAGGTTCCAAGAGGCCCGATTCGCCAAGGCATAATAGCTCATCCATGTACGATAGACGAGCATCCCTAGCTGATAAAAATGCCTTACCCACGTCCCCCTGCAGCTGTGACAACCCAATAGATCCACTTTGGAAGGTTACGAACTGGCTAGGGCCCTTATAACCCTGATCATCGACCCCCAAGCACCCTTTAGATTTCATCGCGCTGCTGCCACTATCACCCACTTTGCCACCGCCGTCACCCACAGTCCTCCCATCGCCCATAGTCCTCTCGTCACCCTCAGTCTTCCCATTGCCCTCAGTTGGTTCCCTCATCGACTTGAGACCTACTTTTTCATTTATTTGAATTGTTTTGGTTTTATTTATAAGGTATCTCATTAAACTTTTTCATATGAATGTACATTTTTACCTTTAATTAATTATTATTGTGTTAGCTTTGTTCTCATGGGGTATAATGTATATTAGATAGGGATAAAGTTGAAAAGTCGTTAATTTTATGACATTTTTAATAAAGTTTAAGGTTTTTCTTAGTCTATGTGAAACATGTAGGAAGTGTCTTATAAATTTGATTAGAAAAGTATCCCAAGTGAAATATGACAGTCAACTATTTATGAAACAAAAAAGCTCCACTCATGTCATTGATAAGGTAAAATAAACCAAAAACTTTATTGGGAAAATTATATTAAAAATATTTTTGAAATTGTAAAATCTTAAATTATGTTTTGTATCAAGAATTGATAAAGCAATGATGAGACTTGATAAACAATCATAATTTATTTTATGAAAAATACTTAATTTAAGTTTTTAGAATTTTAGAATTCTTTTTCTTTCATTTATTTTTCCACTTTATTTCATGTCAAGCGCAGCTGTGCCGTGTGGAATGTGTTTCTTACATTTTTGTTTTTTGGGCAAAATGTTTCTTACCTTTCAACTTGCCAACGGTCACCAAGCATTCAATCACATGAAGCTTTCGTTCACAAAAAATAAACAAGTTGAGTTAAACGATTTTAATAACAAGAATGTTTTTTTTTATTTAATAACAAGAATGTTTTTTTTTTAAAAAAAAAAAAAAAAAAACGCAAAAGTCCTAAAAATTTTCAATGATATTGATTTATTTTTTAAAATTAAATTTATTAAAATAAATTTTTACTTCACCTAGCCTTCAACCAAAAATATTGATTTACACATTTTTTTTTTTCAAACTATTTCTATTAATTGTAAATATAAAAATAAAGTTTCCATATAAGGGTAATTTTTATTACAAATGATTAAATCGAGTATCTTACAAAAACCAACACATTTACTCATAAATAACTAAATTTTTAATATTTGTAAATTAATTACATAGTTCTTATATTTATTTATTTTCACAAGAGGGTGTGAAAAAACAGGCAAACACTATTTAGCTAAACGAGGCCTGTGACCGAAAGCTTCTAAAGGAATGGCTTTATACTCTGTAGGGGGAATATTCATGATGACAACATCAACATCCATTTGATATTCACTTGCAACTACTCAAAAAGTTATTTAATAAATTAAAGGGTAAAAGTGCAATTTTATAGATGAAGTTTGCCCTAAGGAGTGCTTGACACCACGAAGTTTTTTTGGTGCAAAAGTACACACGAAGTTACGTTCGAGAGCAAAAATACCATGGGCATTAGTTGACCGTTAACTTGGATGGAACGCTGACGTGACGCTAATTTAGACCGACACGCGTGGAATAAAAATTCAAAAAATTAGAAAAAAATAGGAAAAAAATAAGGAAAAAATTCAAATAATTAGAAAAAAAAATTCAAATAGCTAGAAAAAATTAAAATAATTAGAAAAAAATTCAAAATATTAGAAAAAATTCAAAATATTAGGAAAAAATTCAAATAATTAGAAAAAAATTCAAAAAAATTCAAAAAATTAGAGAGATAACCAACTGGTGGAGGAGGAGTTGTATATACACGAGCCGGTGTAGTTGTTGAAGATGCACTAGGGTAAGCTTTGTTCATTGAAAAAAATTAATTAATTAAGATAATCTTCTTGTCAATTCTCCCTACGAGAGATAAATCTAATCGATGTGTGAAGTCGACTAAGAACTGGATGAGGAAAATTTTAAACTTTATTAATTCTATCACAAAATTTAACAATTTTTTTAACTTTAAACCTATTTAACTATACATTTTTTTCAAAAAAATAATTATCTGAATTTTTTTCTAATTATTTGAAATTTTTCCTATTTTTTTTGAATTTTTTTCTAACTTTTTGATTTTTTTTCTAATTATTTGAACTTTTCTAATTATTTCCTAATTTTTTTTTTGAATTTTTTCCTAATTTTTTGAATTTTTTTCTAATTATTTTAATTTTTTTCTAATTTTTTATTCCACGTCGGCGTGTCTATCCAAATCGCGTCACGTCGGCTCCATCCAAGTTAACGTCAACTAACGGCCCGTAACATTTTTGCTCACAAAACGTAACTTCGTGTGTACTTTTGCTCCAGAAAAAACTTTGTGGTGTTGTGCGCTCCTTGGGGCAAACTTCATGTGTAAAATTGCACTTTTACCCTTGTAAATTAAAATTCATTTGAAAATAAAAGATTAAATTTAACTATTTTAAAAAATATATATAAAAGAAAATGACGCATCAATGTCGATTAAAGATTATCACATGAAAGATAATAAATAATAGGCAAAATATAACTTTTGATCTTTAAAGTTTTTCTCATTAATTCTTAAATAATTTGGTAAAATCAATTCTTATATTTTATTTTTACTTGAGCCAACTCAATTCTTATAATTCCAGAACTTAATCAACTACAAAGACTCAGTTGTTCTAAAATGATTCAAATATTGAATTGATAATTGAAATAAAGTTTAGGGGCTAATATTTATACGAAGAAGATAGATAATAAGTAATAAATAAATAGTTTTACTTTATTTTTAATCAAATCCCACTAGTTTTTCTTCTTTTTATTGTATCCGTAGAAGTTACAAGTTCCTTTTATTTTATTTTATTTTGGCGTGAAAAGGTTTAGGTGGGGGTAGAAGTTACAAGTTCCTTAATTTATGCATCAGTCTCTGTGTTCATAAACTATTTATTAGAGTGATGTAAATGCCGAGTATATTGCCAAAATACAAAATTTATTCAAAAATAAAATGACGGAATAAAATTTACCTCTCAGCATAAAAATATAAAAATATTATGCTCATAATTAACCCTCTCATATGCTCATAACAAGATTTATTATGTATCAAAATTAATTTATATGTATGCTAAATAGGAGTCACTTCATTAGACATTAGTACTAACACCGTTTTCTTTTACAACTTAACAAATTATGAATATAAAAATTAAAATTTATAATTACTAAAACCAAAAGGACCCAATTAAAAAAAAAAAACTAGATTAAAAACAACATAGGATAGAGACTTGGATAGTATTATTATTTTTAGAATGTATACTAGGTACATAATAGATAAGAGAAGATATGTGGAGCAAAAAAGGAAAAAAAAAAAAAAAAAAAAAAAAAAAAAAAAAAAAAAGATAAGAATATGAAAAATTAATCTTTTGATGTATATAATTTTAACTTGGTGATGATTCTTAAACTTTGATTTAGTGTAACTTCGACTCTATAATTTTACCTTGAATGAAACTTGGCTCTTGAGTTTTAACTCATTAAAACTCGGTTTGCATTTTAACCATTTAAAACTTCAACCCAAAGTTTCATGAAATATAAAATTTTATTTTTTAAATATAAGAATTTATATTTTGAATGGTTAAACTATAGAGAATGAGACAATGAATTGTACTTACTCAAAATGTAGGGACTAAATTACAAACAAATGAAAATTAAGAGAATTAAATTGCTGCATCAAATCAAAATTTATGAATTATACGCAATGAGTCAAAACTATAAGAGCAAAAAGATTCTACAGCCCTATTAAAGGTCTAAATGGGCCCAGCCCAAGACAAAGGAAGGGAGAGATGAACATGAATTTTATTACTCATGTATCGAGGCATCGTTGAATCGCAAACCATATTTTACTCATTGTACAGTGCATAATATTTTTTTTTCAAACGATATTTATATTAATACTGCAAATCAATACACTACATGAAAACAAACTGAAAGTAAAACATAAACAAAGACAAATAAAGCTACGGCAAATACAACAGAACAAACTAAATACAAAGTGAACCAATCATCACGCATTGAAGAGTTGGGAACAGAAGTAGAATTATAAACTACATCAGCCTCCTGGACACTCAAGGTTAGAAGTGACAAGAAAGGAGGTGTTAGTTGCAAAACTCACCATATAGGGTACACCTTCTTATAAGCATTAGTTACAATTAGTGCAACTACACATTTGTCCCGTTTTGAGGTAAAGATCATAGAAAACCCAACCTCAACAAGAAGACCCATGACATCTTGAAGAACACTTCTACTCCGTCGCTCAACCAAATCTGGTGACAACGAGCACACACCAAACACTACCTCTTCATAATTAGATCTCACAGATCTATTTATTACTTGACAAACCGAGAACACCACCACTAAAACCCAACACCACAAATAAAAGAAGAAAGGATAGACATCCTATTCTCCGACAGAGACCACTGTGGAGAAAGACCCCGTCACAGAAGCTCGCACAAAGGTGAGGAAGAGAGATCTCATCGCCTCGAGAAAGATCTGGAGAGGAGATGAAAATCTCGCCTTGGAGACGAGGGAAGACCACAATCAACAAAAATCAGATGAAGGAGGCTGCAACTGGAAGATCCGAGCTCCATCTACCTTTCTAACACAGCCATGGTTGAGGATGATGCTTGCCAGCGGCATGTGATAGTGAAACATGCCGCCGGTGAGAAAGAGGTGAAGATGGGTCGCAAGGCAAAGAAGAGGGAATTTGTGCTGACAGAGAGAGAAAGAAGAGAGAAGTAAAGTGATGTGAATATTCCGGCGAACAAGATTAAAATTAATAAGAGTTCACAATTTGGAAAGGCTTTCCTCCGTTGTGCCTTTCTATCTACTGCCCTCCGATTCTCAAAACTCAATCGTTTTGGAGCAAAACTGGGAAGAAGCTTGTGCGTTTTGGTTTTTTAAAAAAATTATTTTAGGATATTGACAGGTACTATAAAGATATTTTAGGATATTGACAGGTACTATAAAGATACTTTAAGATATTGACCGGTATTGAAAAAATACTACATGATCTTAAGAAAAATATTTTAGGATCTTCAAAAATTATTTTAGGGTACTAACTAGTACTAAAAATATACTTTAGGATATTGATTGATACTGAAAAAACACTTCATGATCTAGAAAAATTATTTTGGGACTTCAAAAAAATATCTTGAAGTATATTTTTAGTATCCGTTAGTATCGTGAAATATTTTTTCAAGTTCTAAATATTTTTTCAAGATTATGAAGTATTTTTTCCAATACCATTTAATATCCCGATAGTATAGTTCTAATCTTAGTCAATACTCTAAAACATTTTTTAAAGATCCTAAAATAATTTTTCAAGATCATGTAATTTTTTTTTTAGTATCAATTGGAGTATCTTTTTCATACATGTTAGTATCCTAATATATATATATATATATATATATATATAAAGCACAAGCTTCTGCCCAGTTTTGCTCCAAAACGGTAGAGCTTTGAGAATAGGAGGGCAGTGGACAGAAAGGCGCAAAGGAAGAAAGCCTGATCCTCACAGTTTATACCAATCATAATCTATTTTTTATAATGGTAAGAGACAATTTAAAGAAACTATTTTATATATCAAGATAAAAATGCTTGGATCCTGCTTCTCTCCTTTTCTTTTCATATTCACACCTATGTTTTACTCTCAAAATTATGTAGTTTTGGAATAAACAAAATAAGGAGAGAACCTTTTTTTTAAAAAAAAAAAAAAAAAGAGTATATTGTACTCTAAAATATTTCTTAGTAGCATTTAGTATCTAAATTAATATTTTGTACACTCAGCACCCTAAAATATTTTTTGTTTTTTAGGAATACCAATTATTTATTAAAAAATAGTTCAGAGTGCAAGGTATTGGGTAGTAATCCATAAGGTCCGCATTCCATGTTCATCATAGTGATGTGCAATTAATTTCTCATCACTTTGATTAGATCTCAACTGTTTAAATTTTAATTTGGACGATCCAAATTTAAAACCTTGAATTTGTAATTTTTTAAATGATAAACTTATTTTTATGAGAAATGATAGTTATAAGATTATCTTTATTTTTAATTTTGAATATAATAAAATAATAATTTATTTAAAATATAAAAATTAAATTAAATTTGGACCATTCAAAATCAATCTAATGGTTCAATAGATGATGAGCATAAAATGTGCTCCTGTAATCCATAACCTAAAACTGCTATTTTTGAAGCAACCTCAATCTGACTTTTGTAGAACTAAGATGGAAATAAAATTAGATTGTAAATGTGATTTGTGTTTAAAATAACGGTGAGAGAAGTAACTTTTTTATAGGAGAAGTTGCAATTTGGGGCTTCTATCAAAAATGACTATTTTACCATAAGCCCATTACAAACAAAAACCATGTTAAACACTTGCCTTTCACAGTTAAGTTTTTTTCATGGCCGTTGGGCTTTAGACCCCTAACAGACGATTAAAACTACTATGTTAGACTTTATTCAAATGCAAAACTAAGCACATACTCATCATATATGAGCTTAAATCAATGGAAGGAAGTGATATAGAGATGAAAGATCTTCACCTTTGCTTTTACTCCCAAAGTACCTTGTAGCACATTAAAAACCAGCATAGGAAAATTATTAAAAAAGGATGACAAATAGGAATTGGTCCCTCAAGTTTGTCACAATTTTGGTTTGTTCCCTAAAGCTTCAAACTAAAGGTTTTTAATCCTTCAAGTTTTATTTCTTTTAAAATATTAGTCTTTATAATTAAATAAAAGCTTGAACCATTTTGCCCATTGAATGATCAAAACCTTTGCTTTGAAACTCAAAGAACCAAAATCAAAATGACGGTAAGGTTAAGGGACCAAATATTATATTAACCTATTTTACATTCTAAAGATAAATAATTTAGACTTCCAAGAAGCTCTTCCCCACGTCTTAATTGAAGATATTCAACCTGTTGGGGAATGCTGTCGGGAGAGCGTTGGCGACGAAAAAGTTTATTGGAAGGATTAATGGAAAAAAGCTAAAGGATCAGTGTTCGAGTTAGCTTTTTCTTCACTAGGCGTTGGGTGAGTGTTGACAGTAGCTTTTCCAGACACTCCAAGGTGGCGGAAAATGACTGAGATCTAGTAAGGTGGCGGAAGCATGAGGAATGGGGAGAAGAATAGATTGGGTTTGGGCAGAAGAGAATGGAAAAAAGATGGGTACATAGAGAGGCAGGGGGAGAGAGAATGGAAAAAAATTCATATTGTTCATAGAATTTTTTTATTAGCAACGTAACTATTATTTAGTACCTCATATGGGAGATCCAATTATCAACATGTTCATAGAATTTTTTTATAATAATTTAACTTTTAAAAAAAATTAAAATTAAAATTTTATGTTCAATTATCGTAATATATACAACTAAATAATATATGTAGTATTTAATAAGATTTATATTTTTTTCATATTTTTTATCTTAATTACTTTTGAAATAATAATCTAAACGTTTTAGTTTTGAAAAAGCCAAACGAAAAACCAAACGAGCAATCTAAACACAAATTACATTTACAACATGACTCTTTTCTTATCGGGCTTTTGTAAAAGTCAGATAGAAAATAAGTCACTTCTCCGACCACTAACCCAAACGGGTTAAAGGTACACCTGATAAGATTAATCACATAATACACAACACCATGTTCCAGATTAGCCTAGAATATTATAATCTCCAGTTAGAGAAGATTAAAGAAATTAAATACTCCCTCTGGTCCTTATTATTAGGCATCAACTAACAATTCTCACAAACCAAGAAAAACAGTTAAAGTCAATAAAGTTGTCCTAGAATTTCATAATTTCCAAAATTACCTCTACTAATTGCACTAAACTCTACTATCATATTAATTATTACTCTCATCGACTACCCTTATTAATTATGGACATATATGGAAAAAGATAATTAATGCTCCTTTGAAACAAGCAAGTGCCTTATAAAAAGGATCAAATGCAATTGTTAGTTGGTGCCCTATAATAAGGACCAGAGGGAGTAAAATACTTAATTATAACATACTCCCTCTGGTCCTTATTATAAGGGACCAACTAACAAGTTTATTTAGTCCTTTTTATAAGGCACTTGCTTGTTCTCAATGAGTATTAATTATTTGTTTCCATGTCCGCCCATAATTAATGAGGGTAGTGTGTGAGAGTAATAATTAATATAATATTAGAGTTTAGGGCAATCAATAGAGGTAATATTAGAAGTTACTTAAATTGTAGGGTAACTTTATTGATTTTAACTTTTTTTATTGGTTTGTGAGAAAAATTAGTTGGTGCCTTATAATAAGGACCAGGAGGAGTATGTTACATAATCTCTCTGAAACACTTATGCATATCAAGTAAGGCAAATTAGTTTTGAGAAAAATTATAAATATAAATACTTTAAATTAATTTATTTAACTTCTTAATCTCCCTAAATTAGTCAATTGAGTTTTATATTAAGAATGAGAGGTATTTCTCAAACACCCTTTAGTTTCCACTTGTTTGCCTTTGTGAGTGCAAGGCATTCACAATCAGACTTTGGCTAAAAAGAATTTTCTTCTAAGAAGCTGAATCATACAACGTGAATCAATTATTCATGTCTCTAATAAATGTCACATGAAAGTAGATGAAGTGAATTTGCTATACAATTTTACAGCAACAAAAAGAATAATGGACAGTTCAAAAACTTCATAAATTGTCAATTCTGGGAAGATTAACGCTGACAAATTATTGACCAAAATGGTTATAATCTAAATCTCCTTGCAAGTTGCAACTAATCACCCTGGATTTTATATCACAAAATGTTTTTCCTGCCGCAAGAAATAGTGACAATATTGGATTTAGTCTGAGTACCTCGAGAACGTTGTTTGGGTGCATCAGTTGCAATGGTTGAAATAGGGAGCTTCATTGGTTTTTTTCACATAACTTGCAAATAGATTTTCGGCCAACTGAGCGGTATCCAAACAAGTTCTAGACTTTCCTCTCGCCTCATCGACGTTTCACTGATTTTCGCTTCCCTAAAAAATCCACCATAGCTTATGAGCAACCATCTTATTCTTAAACAACTTTTGTTGCCGTAGCATCATCTCTTACGACCACACAGACTAAGATTATTTTAACTGACCTTTACTCTTCTTCTCATGGCAGAATGGGCTTCCACAACGACATTGGAATGCTTTGATTGGGTGATCATGATCATCAAAGTCGATGCCATAATCCTGCAGATAGTTTCACACACTTCTTATTGATGAGAGAAAATGGACAACCTCGGAGAAAATTGTAACAAAGTGACATGCCTGCAAAGATTTAGCTTAGTTTTTTTTTTTTTATTTATAAGTCAACATCACTAAATTTTTCATACGAATGTATAATCTTTACCTTTCATTTATTAGTGTTGATTTTGTTCCCATATAGGATATAATGTATATTAAATAGGGAAAAAACTGAAAAGTTGCTTAATTTTAAAGCAGAACTAATGGAGTTTAAGGGTTTTTTTTTTTTTTTTTTTTGGGAAACATGTTGGAAATGATTTATAAATAGGACGAGGGGAGTATTTCTTACATAAGGTAAAAATGAAAAAGAAAAATAGTCAAAAATTGAGAGAAACAGTACTGTAGAAGTAATTAATGCTTGCAGGGGAAAAAGGTGCAAATATAATTTCATATATTAAGGCTCAAGCCCACGTACCCACGTCAACTCCTCATAAGCTCTTACTTTCTGGTTGGTAAAAAGGCAAGCTGCAGATAACAACAGAAAATCAACTCTCAATAGTTTCAAAAGATAATTTCCTTCTTGCCCCACCAACTCTTGTAAATTAAACTGTTAAGAATCCCCCTTAAAGGCTCATACATAAGGAAGGTAAAACGTGAATATAAAATCAATTAAATAAGTACATGATAATAATGGCGATCGGGAGTCTCCACTTCAACGGGAATGTCAATCAGATTTGAATCTGTGCATCTGAAAGTGAAGAGCAAACATTATTTTAGAAAATTTAGATGAAAAAGAAAAAGAGAAGGGAGCCATGGACCTCAACAGATCAAAAGCAGCACCACACATCGAAATGATAGGATTTTGTAGATCACTAAAGAAATTCGGAGTTGTGTGGTTTGGCAAATAAAATATTCTTTAAAGAAATTTAAGAAAATACTTCATCCAGTCCTTAATATGAGACATATTTACTTAATTTGATTAGATTAAGGAAGTTGGTTAATATAGTATTACTTTTATTTTCTAAAAGTCCCTAGTTATCTTCATTAATTCTCTCATTCCCTCTCTTCCTTAATTATTGTTGAGGAAGCATCAATAAGATTAAATTAGGAAAAGATTGAAAAATATAAAAAATATGTCTTATATTTAGGATTAAGATCAACTCTCCAAATATGTCTTATATTAAGAACTGGAGGGAGTATCATCCCCCCACCCCTGTGCCAAAAAAAAAAAAATGCAAGCCATAAACCTTACCTATGGTTGATAAAACGGGCAACATTTCCATTATATGTGGCATCTAGACACAGTGCCTCCTCATCCTTTAAAACACCTTCTGAACCCCAGTCTGCATCAAGGGTTACAGGATATGTATGTCTGTCATTGCGATTTTTGTGCATAATTCTTTCATACAACTCCATGTTGGTTAATATTTCGCCGACATATTCACAAACAAAGGATCCCCTAGGCAAATCTTCCAGTGTTCTAAGGCCCCAGCCCTTTTTTCCTCCGGTAAAGAACACCTGAGAATTTAAAGACAACAATGTGGCCATTATAATAAACTAAAATATATACTGTAGCCATAAGAACAAAGGCTACTAGTAAAAGACATGTAATAATTCAATTTTGAAAGAATTTATTTCAACAAAAATCGTCACACTTGCAACTAAAAGCACTGTAAGAAAATTAAAGAGCAGCTTGCCTGCAACTTGCATCTTAAACCTCGTTGCACTATACGATTTCCACACTGCATGTCACATCCACATTTCCTCCAACATTCCTTAATGAACTTCCTGATCAGATGCCCCTTGCATTTCTCAGGCATGAATTCATTCTTAGACCTCTCTAGTGGGCACTCTTGACAGTACACCAATTGATGAGCTTGAGGTTCCAGTTTCATTGACATGCAAGATTTTAGAAATTCGTCTTTCAGCAAGCCCTGCACCGTGTAAGCAAACTCTCCACCAGTTTCTTGAGCACATGCACAAGGTAGTGATTGAGAAAGACAGTCTCCTATACAATTTGAGCAGCAACCTTCATCCGCAATACGAGCCAGTGAAATATTTACATTAGCACTCTGATATATTAGATTATGAGGTATGTAATTAAACTTTGGTAATTCCCCACTACCATACTCATCTATCAAAGATATCTTCACCTTTTCCGAGCCTTTTGTTATGTCACTAAGAAACTGAAATAGCTTCCTATCATCTTGAGGAACAGCTTCTTGTGAGCCATTTTCTAATCTGGTTGCATTGTTAAACTCAGGATGTGAACAATTTTTATTTGTATTCATGCCCAATTTAAGGAAATTCTCACACAAACTATTTAATGCATTAACCATAGAAAATTTGGGTCCTACAATATTGCTAGACTTAAGGTGCTTCTCCTCTAACTTCATCACAGCATTTAAACTTGGAATATTGTAGTTTGGCTGTCTAAGTGCGCGGCCACAGTTTAAGGAAAGTTTTACTTCTCCCGATGATGAAGAGGCAATGTCAATATTAGCCTTGCTGCTTGTGGGGCTGTCATTATGCGTAGAACCTTCAATGACACTGTTCAGATCCAGATCCACAGATTCCACACGTATGAAAGGATTATCAATCATAACCTCAGATGGACCTGGGAAAAATTAGCAAAAAATTATATCATTTTAGTGATATGGACTATAGAGGAAGAAATTCATTAAGAAGATGTTAATGTTTTCTTAACCAAAAAAATCCTACATTTGCATCATGATCAAACTTTGGAGGCCAGTATTTTTATTTTGTTTTAAAAATGACCCGCAAGGGCAAAGCAAGCCATGAATGAATCTTCTCAACTTAGATTGCACAAATTATTTTGCTGAAAGATTAATCCAAAATTGTTCTGGATATGAACATCTGTCTTCAGGATGCAGTTCAATCCTGCAAAACAGTCTTACTAACCAATGAAGTAGTAAATAACATAAGAAAAAAAAAAGTAGTAAATAACATAGATGATGATGTTGAGGATGGCTACAAAGGAAAAACATGCACTCCTTTCTTCTAGAGTAGCATAATCTTGTAAGAAAGATTAGGTAACTACGAGATGATGTAGTTGGATTTAGCTTACATACGTAGGAATGGGATTATCTTCAACAGCCCATTTCAGCCAGATATTTTCTTTTGAAATAAAAATAAGAAACATAGATATGAAAATCAACTCTTTTGAGAATATTTCAGCCCTTTTGCCTTTGTAGATTAAATGCTGGAAGAAAGGGGACAATTGAGGATTAATTCAAATAGATTCAGATAAGATTCAATGGTTTAGCACATGAAAGCATAAGAAAAGAACATAGGTACAAATTTTTTATCAGGAAGGACAGCAACATTACCTCTGCAACTTGTTGAACTGGATCCAAGATGTAAATTGATGTGTCTGTTTCTTGGTTTTATCATCTCCTTCCTATAATGTTTATTTGGTATGTTTTCTCTTCGAATAGGCTTATCAACAGGGTCTTCCCCATGGCTTGCAGAAGATTCTTTCTCAGAATTTGTTTTCCTCTCTGTAACGGCCGTGCGAGGCAACTTCGATATCCTTTCAAACCCACTAATTCTAGTTTTCAATAATTGAGGACCCATTTTAGGTCTCGTATTGCTCATCAAACGGTGAGATGATTCAATGATTTCCCGTCCAGAAGTATTTAGAGGCGTTCCATTCGTTTCTGCAGCTAATATTTGTCTTGACTTGTCCATTGTTAACAATTGCACATCATCTTCATCTGCCAATGGTTGAGTTTTTCTTTCTCCACCATTACAACTGATGAGAGCTTTTCTTTTACCTTTTGCTTCCTATTTTAAAATATGGGAGTAAGTTATAAACTACAAAGTATACACAAAAAAGAGTAGTTCAATGGAAGATGTTACTCAATGAAGATTTTTTTGATGCAGTCAAGAGATAGTCAACATATTATAACTTATAGTGTGTCAATTCTTATCTGCTCAACAGATAATAATATAAAACAGGTGCTGAGAATGTGCAAATAGAATATTTACAAACAGAATAAATAAGAAGATATTTTAGTCTACAACAAACAAAAAAATGTGTATAAGAGGTACCTTATCTTCCTTGAGCTCAAAGTATGCATCTACAAGTGTCCGATAGTTATCTTCTTCAATATATTCCCAGTTCTTATCATACAATCTTAACAGCTCTTGCAACACCGGTTCCACTTCTCCACGAGAAATTCCTAAGTCATTCATGGCCCTGAAGGCCTTGGCAACTCTTGGATTAAGGGTTGCATTGGGAGCCATGAGAGTTTCAATAAGTAAATATCCCTGATTCAACACTAACATAGGAACCACTTGTTTGTCAGGAAAATGTGCACCTGTATCGTACCTGCATTTTTCCCCTTATTAAGACAAGTGACATTTTACCAAATCTCTATATCAACTTGAAGTTCAGATGCCCCGATTATTAATCCTTAGTTGTTTGCTGTAAGTTCTACAACAAAAAATGTAACATGTGGAACTCTTTTTTAAGACCCAATCATGTCTTTTGAGCCGTGAAATATATTCATTTATCATAATTTTTTTAAAGAATTTAATAGCAAACACATTAAAAATATATCTGAATTTACTCCTGTGATTTGTCCACTTGAACCTTCACAGTTCTAACCTGATATCTCAGTTATTAGCTCACCCAGTTTGTAAACAACAGAAATTGCATTTTTAAAAGGACTAGGGCTTTCAAGGGAAAGCTGTACGATTTACAAATAAACTTCTAATTCATAAATCATAAACAGACTCATGCTTACAGCAGTTCTTTCTACTCCATATCAAACACAAACCAGAAAGGTTTAGGGTGTACTTCCCTGATTATTTCTAATTCTGGACACACACACAGAATGCATCATATATGAATGTATTGTAAAAAACATGCAGTCTCATACCGGTTTGGCACAAGAAACAGATAACAGATTACTAAATCAAAGAACTGTATGTCAACGAAAAATTGTGGGAAATAGAATAAAAAATGAATGAAACTCCGACTGAAAACATGGTGATGCCTAATAATAAAAAAATCAAAGTTTTCTTTTTTTTGGTATAGCATAGCTAAAGAAATTTGAACAAGCGGTTGTAATTAAATAATCTATAGCCAACTGAAGTATTTAAATCACCAAATCAAGTGCTTAAACCATAAGCATTTTTTATTATCAACGTACCATTTTCATTATATCAGCATAGTTATAAGCATATTCAGGTATCATTATATCAGCAAAGGAAGTTCCTTTCGAACTGAGAAAATAGAGGTGAAAATCTGTTAATAAAAACACAAACATTAAAGGTTCCTTATGCACCAAGCAAACTGAAAGGCACCCAGTCACATGGATCTTGACAAATACTTTAGCAAAAAATTGTCTTCCTTTTGCTTCTGAGAGAAATAGTTTCGTGAAAAATTGAGGAAATGTTGGTGCTAAAATGACCTATAGCAGTAAGCTCCAGAAAACAATCTGAGAAGATGGATTTCCTGCTTAATAAGTCAATACACAAGTACACATAGCAAATTTGTAACTTAATATGCTACACCCTCAAAAAATCAAATTAACTTCAATATTCTTCACCGTTTTACACAACGATAACAAAATCACTGACACTCCAGCTACATGTAACAGTAAATACTGTCTTCTTTACGTAGGTACCATTCAAAGAAATGGAAGCCCTGAATTTCCATCACCCAACGATGACGCTAAAGATATTAAAATGAAAAGAACAAAGAAAGAAATAGGTTCACACACGATCAAACAGAGTCACCCGACGAAAACAAGAATCATCAATAAGGCGAAGTTGCTTCTTTATCGAGTACAAACTTTCAAAACTCGAAACAAGAGCAGTGAAGGACTAATAACATGAGGTATGAAAGATTAGAAATTCAAACCCTTAAACGTCGACGGAAGTTAATAATCACTCTAGAATTTATGACTTTGTGGAGTTTAGAACCAGCAAATGAAGCGCAAGCATGCAAGTTTAGCCGCCAAGAAAATCTCATTCGAAAATGAAATGACACAAAGAAAGTTGAGTGAGTGAACATTGGGAGTAGTACCTGAGTTGCAGGGCTTCGCGTGTATTTGTAGGAGAGGAAGCCCGATCGTCGCCAACGAGAAGCGTTTGATATAGCAAGGCCTGAAAATGTGATGTGTGTATACACAACGATTTTACTCTCCCGTGCAATGCACACAAACGGAAAATCTTTTATCTAATTAAAAGAAAATCTTATATTAAACAAACTTCTTAAAATGCTGATTTAAATTAAAATGATTACTATTATTATTTTTAATAATATTTTTTGATAGAATCTTGTATTAAAAGAAAGTCTTTTAAATATAATTATGACAAAAGTATACATTTAGTTTTTTAATAACTTCATATACAGTTTTATTTTGGTCTTTAACTTTATAAATTAGTGTCATTTTAATCTTTAACCCTAATGCCGTAAATAAGAATAATGATATTGAGATTTTAAATGTTGAAAAGTTCTTTTCAAATGTGGGCATATTAAGTTAATTTTAAAAATAATGATGAATATTACCAAAAAAATCATCATTTGAGAATAACAATATTAGGATTAAATGATTTAAAATATGATTTTTAAAATTATGAGACCAAACTAAAATTATGTATTAAGTTAAAGGATCTAAAGCGTATTCATGCATATAATTATCTAATAACTTTTAAGAGAATAATTAGTAGCAACTTTTCTCATTTATTTGAAAGGGAGAAAAGAAAGTTAGAAAATAAAAGTTTGTTTAAAAATAAATTTTAGAAGATTTTATTATCATAAAAAACTTCTAAAAATGGTGATTAACACCAATTGTTTTGTTATTTTTTTTAATAATCTCTTTTCCATTTTTTATTTTTTATTGAAATGCTATATTTTTTATTTTTTTCAAAACAATTAAAAATTTTATCTCGTTGTTAAAGGAATTAGTTGCTACGATACATAGTTGATCTAGTGGTGTAGAGACTGATAGATTCTTTTTGGTCTTAAGTTTGAGTCCTTGGGAAAACACTTGTGCTGGGAGAGGCAACTACAAACCTCGAAAACCTACACCAAGAGTAGTTGCAAGCTACATGGAGATGCACTCTGTTAAAGGAATTAGTTGCTATAGTACATAGTTGATCTAGTGGTGTAGAGACCGATAGATTCTTTTTAGTCTTAAATTTGAGTTCTTGGGAAACCACTTGTGCTGGGAGAGGCAACTACGAACCTCAAAAACCTACACCAAGAATAGTTACAAGCTACATGGAGACGAACCATGTTAAAGGAATTAGTTGCTACAATACATAGTTGATCTAGTGGTGTAGAGACCGATAGATTCTTTTTAGTCTTAAATTTGAGTTCTTGAGAAAACACTTGTGTTGTGAGAGGCAACTACGAACGTCAAAAACCTATGCCAAGAATAGTTACAAGCTACATGGAGACGAACCCTGTTAAAGGAATTAGTTGCTACAATACATAGTTGATCTAGTGGTGTAGAGATCGATAGATTCTTTTTTGTCTTAAATTTGAGTTCTTGGGAAACCACTTGTGCTGGGAGAGGCAACTACGAACCTCAAAAACCTACACCAAGAATAGTTACAAGCTACATGGAGACGAACCTTGTTAAAGGAATTAGTTGCTACAATACATAGTTGATCTAGTGGTGTAGAGTCTGATAGATTCTTTTTGGTCTTAAGTTTGAGTCCTTGGGAAAATAGTTGTGCTGCGAGAGGCAACTATGAACCTCGAAAACCTACACAAAGAGTAGTTACAAGCTACACGGAGACGAACCCCAAAATTGGTGTAGTTGCTTGGAAGGCAACTACGAACCGCAAAAAACTATGTCGAGAGTGTTCGTAGGCTATTCTAGTTGAGACGAATCCCAAAATTGAAGTAGTGCTGGGAGGACAACCACGAACCCCGAAAAGCTGTTGGAAATTATGCCCTAGGGGCAAGTCATTATTCTCCATTTAGTTAGTATTTCATTTGCATGTTTATAGTGATAACTGTATCCCTGGATATATCTTAAAGATTATCCTAAATGTCCCTGGTTGGTCATCTACGTGGGAGAGAAGATGAGATAAGACCAGTATGACTTTGATGAGGTATGAAGATACGAATCAAAGTCATGGGCACTTGTAAGAGTACAAGGTGCTGGACCGACCCACTATGAGAAAGCTGTATGGATTTAGTCATAAGCTTATCTCATGTATAATTGCGTCACAACGCCTTATGACCTGAGATCATCATGGATTCCTATATGATGAGTCACTGATCTTTGACCTAGTCAAAAGTCACCTTTGACCAGGTGATGATAAAGGCTTGGATCGGGATCAGTGGTTTTCATGCAGAGGAATGTGAGTGGTCAAGATGAAATTTGTCCCTCACATTTGTAGAGAGATATACTGGGCCCCTCGATGAGTGAGTCTAAGAAATGTATGGTCATACTACGATGGAAAGGAGTTTCCATTTCAATTATTAGACTACTCGAGAATCGAAAAAGTAATGGTCAAGAACAGGAAATTGACATTATCCATGCCTCATTCTTGACCAAATTATCACGTGACAAAAGGGACGTGACATGGTTGTACGATAAGTTGTATAGTGTCATTGATCCCCATGTGAATTGGGTAGTCACAATGTCTTGCTAGAGGCCGCTTGCGACTTGTGGGTTGGTACAGTATTGGCCCATCGCCAATCTCATGTGGGCCTGCAGGGTCGCACACAAGAATAGTCCAATACGAGCAAAAATGTCAAGATTCATTGAATCTTAGATATATTTAATGAATACTGTATTTAATCTAGGATGAATATATATATATATATATATATAATAATTCGAAAATAATATAATAATATTATTTAATGGAGATTATAATATTATTATATAATATTTGTTTTGTATTTAATTTATTTGATAAATTAAATATCTAAAACAAATAGAGATATTGTATCTCGAGATTTAATTTTCGGATAAAGATATCATATATCTATTTAATTTAAATTGAGATATAGTATCTCAGATTTAATTAAATAGATAGATATCATTTCTCGGATTTAATTTATAGAGATAAATTAAATCAGAAGGCTTTTAATTTGGATTAAATAAATAGATTAGATTAGATCTATTAGATAGATTTAATTAATATATTTTTTAATCCAGATTCAAAATTCGAATTTCAGATCTGGCTTTTAATTCGGATTAAATAAATAGATTACATTAGATCTATCAGATAGATTTAATTAATATATTTTAATCCAGATTCAAAATTCGAATTTCAAAATTAATGAGGATTAATTTTGAATATAATACGCTGATCGGGTTTAGAAAAACCGACGAACTTTTGTCGAGTGTATTAGAAAATGCCGCGAGAAACCCTAGAGTAAAATAGAGAGAGACACACAACTCAAAAGGCGCTAGCACGCTGCCGTAGCCGTGTTCGGAGATTATTCATGTGGATACCGGTAGAGGAAGGCGATTCGTAGAGTCGACTTCTACTGATCGAGAAGGTAGCCCACCAGTTCAAATAGAATGAGATGCGGACCAGTTCATCGTAGGTATGATTTGGATTCTTTTAACCTTGATTTAAATGTGGTTGAGCGATCCTCCGGACGGGATCCGTAAATTTTTTAAATCCACTGCGTGTATGGATCCCAACAAAAGCTACACTAGGATTATTCACAAGCTACACTAGTTGAGAACCTTGAAATTGGAGTAATTGCTGGAGGGCAACTATGAATATCGAAAATCTGTGTTAGGAGCCTTCACAAGCTATGCCTGTGGAGATGAACCTCGAAATCAAAGTAGTCGCTAGGAGGGGCAACTATGAACCTTGAAAAGCAACGATGGGAGCGTTCGCAAGCTACACCGGTTGAGACGAACCTAGAAATTGGAGTAGTCACTGGGAGGGAAACTATGAACCTCAAAAAGCTATACCTGGGAGTATTTGATAGGTATGCCGGTTGAGAACCTCAAAATCGGAGTAGCGCTAGAGGGCAACTACAAAAAATGAAAAGCTATACCATGAGCATTCATAAGCTATGACAGTTGAGAAAAACCTTGAAATCAAAGTAGTCGTTGAGAGTGGCAACTACGAACCCCAAAAAGCTATGCTGGGAGTAGTTGCAAGCTATGGCGGCTAAAACAGACCCCAAAATTGGAGTAGTTGTTTTTAATGGAATTGTGATGAGTAGTTGCTTTTAATGGAATATTGACGTTTCGATTGGGGATACATTGTTTGAAAAGCTAAGATGGTTGAGACACAAAATTGGTAACACAATTAGTGACGTTTGGATTTGTAATATGCCCACTGTGTTTTTGTTTGAAAAGCTACGACGGTTGAACCTTGAAATAAGGCCTATTTGGATTAGCGGTGGCAGAAATAACTTTTATCAATCTGACTTTTGCAAACTTAAAGTAGGATAAAAATCTAATTGTAAATGTGTTTTATGTTTGGATTGACAGTGACGGAAGTGACTTTTTTTTTTCAAACTTAAATTTATTTGGATTATTATTTGAAAAGCAAGTTCAGATGAAAAAGACTGAAAAGGTATAAATCTTATTGAATACCATACACACACACATGCATATATATAATTTGTATATATTGTGATAATTGAAGAGAAAAAATAAAATCAACATTTGATAAAATAAAAGAAGTTAAATTATTATTGAAAACGAGTAAAAAAAACACTGAAGTGTTTAATTAAATATATTTAATGGATAAAATTGTATATAAATTAGAATGATACAAATATATATAAAAGGTTGACACTAAAGAATAATTAATTGCTAATTGGATCACATATCCTTAACAAGTTGGTCTTGATTCTATCACAAACATGATTCATTTGTGTGAAAGATAATGTAGGTATATTTGATGACGATGCTATATCAAGTTGATCATTATTATCTTCATCACTCATATTTCCTCGTTCACCTTCACAAAAATCCACATCAATTTGGGAATTTCTCCGAATAAGATTATATATAGCCATTGTTGAAAAAGCTATCTCGACTTGTGTTTCAAAGCTATATGAGTGCATATCTTGCAAGATTTGAAATCTATTCTTCCATATTCTAAACGTCATTTCTATAGTGTACCTCAAATTTAAATGATATATCGGTTGTCGCTTGAAGTCTGGAAGGTGATAACGCTCACGTCTATACGGATCAAGATATCCCACTGGTGTTGGATAGCTAGCATCAACCAAGTAACATTTCCTTAATAAATGATAAATCTTATAAAATAATACATATAGGATTTTCCTTAATCAATGTCATTTGTGCTTTCCCTATTATTTCTCAAACAAATCCAAACATATGACATATGACATAATTAAATATATTTAATAGGTAGTATATAAATTATTAATTATTAGAATGTTATATTTTTAATAGATAAAAATATATTAATAGATCTATTTGAAAATTAAAATTATTCATTGAAGAATAAAAAAGGACGGCTTTGTTGAAAGTATCAACCGAGAATTGAGGGATTAAGAAGAAAAAGATAAAGGAGTTGAGAGGAATTGATAAGTGGGATCCACATCATTTACAAATCTACATTTTCCACTGTTGTGCTGCAACATGACCTCAAGTAAGAAATTGGAGTTTTTTTTTTTTTTTTTTTTTTTTTTTTTTGCTATAAAAAATGGTAGCAAGTGTGCAACCACTACGAGTTTTGCGTGGCAAAAAAACGACCTTCCCAACAATGTGGTAGCTCCATACAAGGCGGATTACGAGTGATTTTACCGTAGCTCGAACCCTAGACCTCTTAATGGAATCCAGCGCCACATTCCGCTGGACCATTATTGATAAATTCACTTTTGAGGGATAAGCACATTGTATTTTATTGTGAACTTGACACATGAAAAAAAACCAAAGTATGCCAAAAACAGGGGCTCACTACTACAAAAAAACATCAAAAATGTCCTAAATTTGACCCATTTAACGTCCTTTTTTCTAGGGATGTCTCGTGAGGGGTAGTAAAAAAAAATACTTTTGGCGACCTGAATTTAATATAAGACGACTTGAATTAAATTCAGGTCGCTTAACGGCTTTTTTTATAAAAAAAAAAAAAAAAAAAAAAAAAAAAAAAAAAAAAAAAAAAAAAAAAAACCCCACGGGGTTGGCCACGGAAGAACAAATCAAAAATCAAATTCCAGAAATACTTTCTTTTTTATGTTACAAGCAAGAAATTCCAAAACCAGCAAGAACAAGAAAAGAACACAAAGAGAGTAATCGAAACAGAGACAACAAGGAAGATACAATAAAAAAAGAAAAAGAAAAAAAAAACTAACAAGTAACTAACAACTCGCATTCTAATCCCTTAAAATGGAAGGAATAAGGAACAAGAATGCAAAAAACAAAGTAATTTCAGATCTGCAAGAGACTTGATGTTCATAGTATCGTCTCGAAGCCACGAGGAGATTTCCAGATCTGCAAAAATTGGTGCCCTCTCAAATCTAAAAAATCAACAAGAGTCAGATCTGGAAAAACACTTACTAGCGGTAGCATTTTGGATGAAATCGATGGTGACTCTTGTTCCGAAATGCAGATTCTGGCGTCTTGTTGCTCGGTCTCCTCACCATCGTCTCCTCGCCGTTGTCTCCTCGTCGTCGTCTCCTCGCCCAGCCAGATCGAAGAGTGTTGAAGGAGTAGAAATGATCGAAAAAGAAGATGGGGTGTAGAGGAGAGAAGAGGAAGGGATCAAAAATGAGAAGAGGAAGGCGTATGTGCAGATCAAAAATGAGAAGAGGAAGGCGTACGTGGGGAATTAAATGGTGTGCAGAGGAGAGAAGAGATAAATGAGAAGTTTAGAGAGCATACGTATGAAGGAAAAAACCAGAGCGAATGTGATTATGTTACAGCTGTAGTGCAAAAGAAGAATAGAAAAAATTATAGTGTCCCAAATTAAAATTCCCAAATTGACAACCTTAAATTAAATTCCCAAATTGGCGACGCCAAAATTCATAAATTAGCAACCTAAATTTATTTCAGGTCGCCAAAATTCCCAAATTGCAAAAAAAATTTGGCGCTATTTAAAGAATTTTTTTGGCGCCCAAGAGAAATTTCAGGAACTAAGACGACCTGAATTTATTTCAGGTTGCCAAAATTCCCAAACTGTAAAAAAAAATTTGGCGCTATTTAAAGAATTTTTTTGGCGCCCAAGAGAAATTTCAGGAATTTTCCCAAATTGGCGACTGAATTAAATTCGGGTTGCCAAAATTCATAAATTGGCGACTTGAATTTATTTCAAATCGCCAAAATTCCCAAATTGTAAAAAAAAAAATTTGGCGCTATTTAAAGGATTTTTTTGGCACCCAAGAGAAATTTCGGGAATTAAGACGACTGAATTTATTTCGGTCGCCAAAATTCTCAAACCGTAAAAAAAGCATTTTGGCGCTATTTAAAGAATTTTTTTGGCGCCCAAGAGAAATTTCGGAATTTTCCCAAATTGGCGACTGAATTAAATTCGGTCGCCAAAATTCCCAAATTGTAAAAAAAAATTTGGCGCTATTTAAAGAATTTTTTTGGCACCCAAGAGAAATTTCAGGAATTTTCCCAAATTGGCGACTGAATTTATTTCAGGTCGCCAAAATTCCCAAATTGGCGACCTAAATTTATTTCAAGTCGCCAAAATTCCCAAATTATAAAAAAAATTTGGCACTATTTAAAGAATTTTTTTGACGCCCAAGAGAAATTTTAGGAATTAAGGCGACCTGAATTTATTTTAGGTCGCCAAAATTCCCAAATTGGCGACCTGAATTTATATTTGGGTTGTCTAAAGTCTAAAACTCGAGTAAATAATTACGACAATGCCACTGCCTTCATTTTTTACTTCCTTTTTTGAAAAAAGGACATCTTTTAGGGTAATAGTATCTATATTTTTTAGTAATGGCTTTTCCTGATTCTATCACTTTCCAAAACATGCCCAAATCATTTTGCTTTATTTCAAAAAGCTCCGACGGTTGAGAAACAAAAATTTGTGAAAACTTGGCGCAAGAAGCAGGGAAAAAGCCTAAATTTTAAATGGGTCCCACCTTCTTTTGAAAATACGACCGCTCAGCTGGTCTCACTTAATGATAGGGATACACCCTTCCTTCCGATGAAAACTAATCCATACATAGATTAAATTATGGGATTAATGTTTCTTCAGTTACTTACTGGAGATCAAATTATCTCTTTTTTTTTTTTTTTTTATCAAAGAGATAAGGTTATCTTCATTGAACCACAAAACTACACCCTTTCACTCTTAAAAAAAATTGATGGATTTGGAATGAACGATGAACAATGTAGAGCCGATAAAAATGCCCACTAAGATAAAGAGAAGCCTCTGCTCTTTCAACAAATAATTGATGGATCTGGGAAGAGATCTGCGATGTTTAAGTGTTTTTGGTGAAAACGGCGTAGTTGTTTGGGCACCCCAATGGTCGAACGCCTTTATGGCCAACTGGGGCCAAGATCTTATAAAATTTGTTAGAATATATATATATTTATTATATGATATTTTATTTGACCACAAATTTAGTCCCAGCTAATTTTTTATCTTCTTTGTAAGGATAATGTTTGTTTAATTACTTATTAAGCTGTGAGAGGAAAGTAAATTTCTTGTTTAAGATATCGAAAAAATTAGTATCATCTTATATATTGTTTTAATTTATAATTATATGTTATTATTTGTTTATATTTTCCAGGTTATTTGATGATATTTATGTAAATACTCCCTTGGTCTTTATTTAAGGAACCAACTAACAATTCTCACAAGTCAATAAAAACAGTTAAAGTAATTAAATTTGTCCTAAAATTTAAGTAATTTTCAATATTATCCCTATTAATTACACTAAACTCTAATATCATATTAATTATTACTCCTTTTTTCCTAAAAGAAAAGATTAATAATTACTTTACTAATTGTTACTCTCACTCACTACCTTTTTAATTATGGGTATACATAGAAAAAATATTTAATGCTATTTAGAAACAAGCAAGTGTTTTATGAAAAGAACTAAATATACTTGTTAGTTGGTACCTTATAATAAGAATTAAAGAGAGAAATTCAATATGTTTATTTTTTTGTCCGGACTAATTTTCTTTTCGAGTCCACATAGCATGTTTAGATTTATATGCTTATACCTCTAATTAGAGGTATAAGCATTTTTTTTAATTTTTTTTAATATTGTATTTTTTATATTTAAATTATATGCTACTTTCAGAGATATTTTTGGCACCCAAGATCTCAAATTAATTAATTTTCAGTTCTGCATTTATCTGTAACACCAGTATTATAGAAATTAATTAATTTGAGATATTGGGTGCCAAAAACATCTCGTGAAAGATATATAATTTAAATATAAAAAAATACAATATATAAAAAAATTAACAAAAAATTTAAAAATAAACTTATACCTCTAATTAGATATATAAGTATATAATAGGCATGCTATGTGCACTCATTTTTTCCTGGTGGGCCCCCGCATCTCTTCGTCCTGTCTATGATTTAAGCTGGTTTGAATATCGAGAAAGTGAAAAAGAGGGACTTGTAACGCGGGTACACGTGCGAGCCTGTGAGAACGAGAGTTTGTGGCACTGACAACAAGCCTTAACCACGACCTTCTATTCTTGTTCCTAAAAGCTTCTTCATTTGAAACCACACAGTACCGATAAATTCAGCACTGGGGCTGCAGAGGCTAAACTTGAGCAATAACCAAAACGAGAAAGAGAGGGGTCTACGGTGAAGTTTGTTGAATGACAATTATCGTGCAAAAGAGAATACGTAAATGCAGAGGAAATTGGTGGCCCCCACCCAGGGGCGGAGCCAGGATTTCCAAATAGGGGGGGCGAAAATTACAGCATAGAATCTAAGGAAGTTATATTTGAAATTGGGGGCGAAAATTACAGAATTTGACCCAAAATTTTAGGAAATTACGCTTCAACCTCATAACTATTTCAATATTTTCGGTTTAGTCCCTCTATAACACTTTTTAATAGGGACTAAATTGAAAATATTAAAAATTTTGTGAGGCTAAATCATAATTTCTTATACTTTTAGGTCAAAGTCTGTAATTTTAGGGGGGGCGGGGGCCACCCCTAGCCCCCCCCCTGATTCCGCCCCCTGCCCCCACCATCACCATGGATGTGGGGTCTTTTGGGTCATGAAAGGCATTGGCTTTGGTTGCTTCTGACTCTGGGTTTGAGATCCAATTCTGGACTACCAGAGATTTTTTTTTTTTTTTTTGTGAAACGATGTGTTTTGGAGTTTTAGAACCTTATTTTCAAGAACTGCTTGGAAAAATATTTTAATCCCTTAAATTATATACTCACTAACTTTTACTTTAACTTAAATTTATAAAAGTCATATGAAATAAAAGTTATTTTTGTTACTGCCAATCTAAATACACATGGCATGATTCTTAAAAATGATTAATTTCTAAAAATAGTGATTAACTTTACAAACTGATTTTTTATTATTTATTAATAATCACTTTTTTCAGTTTTTTAATTGTCTACGGAGGTGCAATATATTTTCTCTTTTGTTTTTAATTATTTAATAATAATTTTTTTAAAAAATTATGATAGAATCTTTTATTGAAAAAAAAAATCTTTTGAAAATTATTATCTAATTAATTTAGGATTAAATATTAATTTTGCCTCTAAAGTATACACCCAAGAGTAGAGCTGGGAAATCGGGTCGAACACGTTTAAGCCCGGGCCCTTTAGGGCTTGGACTTGAAAAATAAGTCAGAAATTTGAAATTGGCTCTCGGGGCCGGTCTTGTAGGGCCTCGGGCTTAATCGGACTAGCCCTGTAAAGCCTCGGGCCGGCCTGTTAGGCCTATTTAGCTGTAGTTTTTTTAAAAAAAAATTAATTATTTAGATTTCCACTTAATGAATGTATTTATTTGTAATTACTTAGTTTTTTTTTTTTTTAGTTTAAACTATAACCCTTTTTTATGTTTATTATTATTTTGTATTAAAACACATAAGTAATTATTATAAATTTTAAAGAAGGGATGTTTTCATATTAAATAAATACATACTTTGGTATTACAATATTATATAAGTAATAAATTATAACTATATTTTGCGTAAAATAAGTATAAATATTTTTATCTGTCGGTAAAATCATGCATGAACCGAAGGAATCTGCAGACACATAAAATTACGAGAGGGAAAGGCATTTTGTCGTGGGTATACATAAAGCAATTCCTTTATTTAATATTTTTTGAAAAAAAGAAAAGAAAAAAAACATATTCTTTGTGTTTATTTGTTTTTTATTATGAATTAATGAATGTGTTTATTTGTTGAATGATTTATATTTTTTAGATATTAATGTTGATAACATTTATTTGATAGATTAGAACTTTAATGGTTGCAATTTACTAATTATATTTCTTTGAAAAAAATCAAAGGAAAAATATTAAAATTTGGAATAATAATTTTCGTGCCTTGTAAGGTTGGCCCTTTGTGGTACTATTCGGCGGGCTTTGAAAAATATATGTTTTCCTTACCCTAGGCCACGAAGGGTCGGTCCTGTTAGGGTCTGGCCCTGATTCCCAGCTCTAGAGCAGGCTATGTTTACTTTTAAAAAAAAAAATTTAATTGCCACCCCTACTCCCTCCTGTCATGATTATAATTATAAGACCGAGTTAACTTTTTTTAAAGAAATTAAGAAAACTAAATAAGTTACTTAGATTATATACTCACTAACTTTTACTTTAACTTAAATTTATAAAAGTCGGATGAAATAAAAGTTAGTTTTGTTACCGCCAATCTAAATACACATGGCATGATTCTTAAAAATGATTAATTTCTAAAAATAGTGATTAACTTTACAAAATGATTTTTTATTATTTATTAATAATCACTTTTTTCAGTTTTTTAATTGTCTACGGAGGTGCAATATATTTTCTCTTTTGTTTTTAATTATTTAATAATAATTTTTTAAAAAAAATTATGATAGAATCTTTTATGAAAAAAAAAAAATCTTTTGAAAATGATTATCTAATTAATTTAGGGTTAAATATTAATTTTGCCTCGAAGTATACTCCTAAGAGTAGAGCTGAAAAATCGGGTCGAGCACGTTTAAGACCTTGCCCTTTAGGGCTCGGACTTGAAAAATAAGCCGAGAATTTGAAATTGGCTCTGCGGGCCGGTCTTGTAGGGCCTCGGGCTTAATCGACCGGCCTTGCGGGCCTCGGGCCGGCTGTTAGGCCCGATTAACCGTAGTTTTTTTTAAATTAATTATTTAGGTTTCTACTTAATGAATGTATTTATTTGTAATTACTTAGGTTTTTTTAGTTTAAACTATAACCCCTTTTTTTATGTTTATTATTATTTTGTATTAAAACACATAAGTAGTTATTATAAATTTTAAAGAATGGATGTTTTTATATTAAATAAATACATACTTTGGTATTACAATATTATATAAGTAATAAATTATAACTATATTTTGCGTAAAGTAAGTATAAATATTTTTACCATTAGTAAAATCATGCATGAACCGAAGGAATCTACACCACATAAAATTACGAGAGGGAAAGACATTTTGTTGTGGGCATACATAAAGCAATTCCTTTATTTAATATTTTTTGAAAAAAAAAAAAAAAAAGCATATTCTTTGTGTTTATTTGTTTTTTATTATGAATTAATGAATATGTTTATTTGTTGAATGATTTATATTGTTTAGATATTAATGTTGATAACATTTATTTGATAGATTAGAACTTTAGTGGTTGCAATTTACTAATTATATTTCTTTGAAAAAAATCGAAGGAAAAATATTAAAATTTGGAATAATAATTTTCGAGCCTGTAGGGTTGGCCCATTTTGTGGTACTATTGGGCGGGCTTTGAAAAATATATATTTTCCTTACCTTAGGCCACCGAAGGGCCGGTCCCCGATTAGGCTCGGCCTGATTCCCAACTCTCTATCCGAGAGCAATGTTGCCCTTAAAGTTTTTTTGACGAGCAATGTTGCCCGGAAGTATAAAAACGTAGCAATATCGCCCTTCCATTAACAGCCCTAACTGTCAAATGTTAGTTGACCGCATTATGCTTACGTGGATTGCCTATGTGACATCTTTCTCACTTTCTTTTTTGGTTAAATAGCAATTTTGCCCTGAAAAGTACACGCCCAGGAACAATTTTGCCCTGGAAGTTTTTTTTTTTTGTCTCAATGTTGCCATGCAAGTCTAAAAACGTAGCAATGTTGCCCTTCCGTTAACAACTCTAATTAATTGTATTTGACACTTTTTGTAAGCTTTATTCTTACAGTCATCTTTGCTTACAATGCACGAGAGGTTCGTTAATCATTCGCATAGATAATTCCGCAGGTGAGTGATAATTGTTTGGAAAAATTCGTTTGAACTGCTTGCGATGTATTGGTTTGATCTTCTGTTCGGACAAGTTCGTTCTTATTTTTTTGTTTGATTTGTTCGAAACATTTTTTTTGGACAAATTCTATAGGTGAGTGATTATTGTTTAATTGAGAAATGCATGTGATGGAGGACGCTATGGGGGAAGAAGGAGCCGGCTATGTTTACTTTAAAAAAAAAAAATTAATTGTCACCCCTACTCCCTCTGTCATGATTATAATTATAAGACCGAGTTAACTTTTTTTGAAGAAATTAAAAAAAATTAAATAAGTTACTTAATCATACTACATTTGGTCTTAATTATAAGATCGGATTGATGTTTTTTGGAGAGATTAAGGAAACTAAATAAGTTATTTAAAAATATCATACGTTGTTAGACTTCCAGGGCAACATTGAGACAAAAGAAAACTTTCAAGGTAAAATTGCGACCTAAAAAAAAGTGACGAAGATGCCACGTAGACAATCACGTCTACATAATACGGTCAACTAACATTTGACTTGTTAGGGTTGTTAATAGAGGGATAATATTACTATGTTTTTAGACTTAGGGACAACATTGCTCCTAAAAAAAACTTTCAAAGCAACATTACTCCACAGGGCATATATTTCGGGGGCAAAATTGAGAATTAACCCATTAATTTAATTAGACGTAACTTTTTTCATTTATTTGAAGGAGAGAAAAAATAGGAAATAAATATTTTAGTTATATAACAAAAGGTTTTACTTTTAAAACAAACTTCTAGACATATGGTGACTAAACTGAAATGTTATTATTAAATTTTTTTTTTTACAGAGAATTATTATATATACATAAATAATTTGATGGCTAAAAGGTTCTTTGATTTGTCAATACGCCATAACTTATCATTTCATGCTATTCATTTGTTGTGAAACTTTTTCACTATTAGATTGCATGTAGGACTGCAAAATACTTCTTCTTTTTTTATTGTGATAGAATCTTATATTAAAATAAAAAATATTTAAAATAGGGAAAAGCTGAACAAAAGTCCTTCATTGAAAATTTTATTATTAAGAAGGACCTGATAAAATTTTATACAAAAAAACTTGTAATCTATAAATTTTGTATTTGGATCCTTTTCATCAATAAAATTTTTTAATAGAGACTTTTCCTTAATTTCACCTAAAACTATTTATATAAATAATGGAGTAGATACTCTTAAATCAACTATAACCTTAAACCTAATTAATTTTGCCTTAAAATTTGGCAAATTTCAATTTTATCCCTTTTTAGGATACACTAAACCCCACAATAGCAAAGTATACACAATAATAGTTCCTTCGGCGACATTTGATAAAATTAGCACAATAGGGAGAAGATTACATGGCCCCTACCCAAGGATGACACGCACAAAAAAGTATACACAACAATAAATTAGATGTTAAAGTGTATATATGAAAAATTTAATGTCAAAGTGTACATATGGAAAATTTAATGATGTAACATGTAAATAGGATAAAGATATTATTCTCTTTCCTGTAAATAGGAGAGATGTTACACTACGAATGAGATCTTTTTTTTTTTCCGTAAGTACAGTTTTCCTCCAATGAGAGGCAATCATATTTGATGAATTCTCCACCCTTAAATGTATCAATCTTCTTATTAAAAGCAATACTATTTAAGGCACTGTCGATCACTAAATATAAATGTGAGCACATCTCACAATAGTGATTTAAATTTTAGTTCACTATATTATGAGGGATTAATTCCTTCCACTAGACCCAACAAAAAGCCGGTAACATAGGCTCAACTTGCTAGCCTGCGGGTTTGGGAAGGGTCTGGGTTGGGAGTTCCCCAGCCCGCAAAAGTGCGACTTGTATGGTTTATGCAAGTCCAACCCACAGGTTGGCAAGTTGGCTCGCATATATATATATATATATATATATATGATAATATCATAAAACCCATAAATCCCATACTCCTACCTTGATACCTCTTAATCCTAAAGAGAGAAAAAATCTCATCCTCCTTCTTCCTTTGTTAAACCAAATTATTATATCTTGATTGCTTCAATATGATTTGATTTTTTGTTTGTTTGTAAACTTTGACAAATTTGATAACTTTATCTCTTGAATTGTGGATTATGTGTTTGAATTTTTATAAGTGAAATGGTTGATGTTAGGAGACAAATTCGATGATTCATATATATGTGTTTCAAATTATCAACCATCTTAAGAAAACATGAAAATTATTATTTTTAAACATGAGTACACAGGCTAGCCCACCAACCAGCCACTACGAGTTAGGGTTGACATTTTGCCAGTTCGCACTATCTGACCTGCAAGTTGATGTAGGCCAACCCGCATCTGTATTCCTAACTCTTCACCCAACTCCTTTGGACTTTGGTTAACAAGATCTTATATCAAGGATATGAGATAGTAATTATATATCTGATAAGCCCATTAACGGCCTAATGGGCACAACCCAACAGAGGCACAAAGCTCATTACTAATATATTGAGCCATCTCTATACTGTGAATTATTGCAGCTCCTGCAACTCAGAGCAATGGCGATGCAAGGTGTACAGAAGAACACGCCGTAAAATGGGAGGGCTAGTGGAGGAAGTGAACGAGTTCATTCTTCATGCTGCCTTCATACCCTTTGGTGAGCATTCACAAGCTACGTCCTTGAAATTGAAGGAGCTACTAGGAGGACAACTAAGAACTTTGAAAAGCTACACCAAGAGTATTCACAAACTACGCCAGTTGAGATGAACCTCAAAATCATAGTCGTCACTGGGAGGGCAACTACAAATTCTAAAAATCTTCCAAAGGAGTATTTACAAGTTACGATGGTTGAGACAAACCTTAAAATCGGAGTATTCACTAGGAGAGTCAACTACAAACCCTGAAAAACTATGTCGGGAGTAGCCATAATCTATGTCAGTTGAGGCAAACCCTGAAATTGAAGTAGTTGATTTTTTTATGGAATTGTGATGAGTAGTTGCTTTTAATTAGTGATGTTTGGATTGGCGATATGTTGTTTGAAAAGCTAAGATGGTTGAGACGCAAAATTGGTAAATATAATAGTGACGTTTGGATTGGTAATACACCCATTATGCTTTTGTTTGTAAAGCTACGACGATTGAACCTTGAAATTAGAGTAGTTGCTTTTAATGGCTCAGTGATGTTTGGATTAGTGATAAGTTGTTTGGAAAGCTAAGACAACTAAGACACATAATTGGTAACATAAGGTGTTTGAATTCGTAATATGCCCATTGTGCTTTAGTTTGAGAAGCAAAAATTTGTGAAAACTTGACCCTCATGAAGGAAAAATACCATTGGCCAAATTTTAAATGAAATTTTAAATAAGTCCAACCCTCTTTTGAAGATACACCCTCTCTATTGGTCTCACTTAATGATAGTAATAACACTTCCATCTCATAAAAACTAATCCAAACCAATCTAAACACACATGTTATGGTTCTTTAAAATGAATAATTTCTTAAAATGGTGATTAAATTTACAAAATGATTTTTTTATTATTTTAATAATCACTTTTTTCATATTTTTAATTGTTCGCGGAGGTGTAATATTTTCTCTTTCTTTTTTAATTATTTAATAATAAATTTTATTTTATTTTATTTATGATTGAATTTTTTATGAAAAGAGAATCTTTTGAAAATGATGATCTAATTAATCTGATTAGTAGTGACTTTTCTCATTTATTTGAAGGAGGGAAAAAAAGTTAGGAAATAAAGAGTTTAGTTAGACAACAAAAGGTTTTAAAACAAAGTTTAAAACAAACTTCTAGAAATATAGCGACTAGCTTGAAAGGTGACCTTTATTATGTGAAAATCAGTTTTCTTTTTTTTTTTATTTTTTTTTACAAAAATTATTATGCAGTCTCACAAAAATAATTTGATGACTAAAAGATTCTCTGAGTTGTCAATATTTCATACATTATCATTTCCAACACCGCATTTTATCATTTATGCTATTCATTTTTGTTGTGATACTTTTTTACTACTCCTATTAGATTGCATATGTGAGACTATTATAATTCTTCTCATTTTTTTAAAAAAATTATGATAGAATCTTATATTAAAATAAAAAATCTTTAAAATAAGGAAAAAAGTGAATAAAAATCCTTCATTGAAAATTTTATTAGTAAGAAGTACATGACAAATTTGTACACAAAAAATCAGTACTCTAAAATTTTGTATACAAAGTACTCTAATTTGGATCATTTTCATCAATAAAATTTTTTAATAGAGGACTTTTCTTTAATTTAACCTAAAACTAATTATCAAAAACGGAAAATTAATCTTTTGGTTCCTATGGTTTTAATTGGGTTATAACTCGGTTCCTATAGTTTTGATTTAGTTGTAATTCAATTCTAAACTTTAACTCACAACAATACAATTTCTATAGTTTTAATCAGTTTACTATAATATAGTCAACTGCATTGTGTGGCCCATGAGTTCATACATGACTAGCCCACAGGCTGGCTTGCACAATTATTTATTTTTTGAATATGATAAAATCACAAAACCTATATGCTCCCACCTTTTCCTTCATACATACCAATCCCAAAAAGGTTAAAAAAAAAAAAAAAAAAAAAAAAAAAATCTCATCTTCCTTCCTCCTTTTTTAAACCAAATTATTATATCTTGATTGCTTGAGGATGATTTAATGTTTTTTGTTTGTGAACTTTGGAAAATTTGATATTTTTATCTCTGAATTGTAGATTACGTTTTTGAATTTTTATAAGTTGAATTGTGGATCTGATGCTAGGAAAGAAAGTTTGATGACTGATATATGTCTTCGACCTTCGGCCATCTCAAGAAAATATGATTTTTTTTTTTTTTAAAAGTGAGCCCAAAGGCTACCCTACCAATCAGCATTATGAGTTAGGGTTGGCATTTTGCTAGCCCGCAAAAGTCACACGTGCTAGCGCGCAACCCTCATATTCATCTGTATTCCTAACTCTAGACCTTAGTTAAGGAGAACTTTGTTTGTTTTTCTTTTTTTTTTTTTTGCTAAAAAATTTTTAGGAAAGGGGTTTGACTCACCCACAATCCAAGGTAGGACGCTATGGCTTTGCTTTCCAGGGCATACAGGCTTGAGAGTAACATGACCTCAACTTGCGTTTCCATAAGTACACATCGCCTAGGATGCTTCCTCCATTGTTTTGACCAACTCCAGGATTGAATCCCCTATTTTTTGGTGAGAGTATCCACCCCTTTACCAATTAAACCCAAGGACAAGGGTAGTTAATGAGAATTTTTTTTTTATATATATCAAAATTTTAGGAAATGAGTTGAGCTCACCTAGTCCAAGGGCAGGGCGCTTGGAGCCCAATCCACAGGGCATATTGGGCCGGAGAGTACACATGCCTCCACCTCCACCCAGCATTTCCACTGCTTCATAGACTCTAGGATGCCTCCCCCAGCGCCTTGACCAACTCCAGGATCGAACGCCTTCCCTTTGGATGAGGAAGTCAGACCCTTTCACCAGTTGAACCCAAAGACGAGGGGTAGTTAATGAGAACTTTTTTTTTTTGGTAAAGTAGTTAATGAGAACTTTTTTTTTTTTTTTTTGATAGATGAAAGTTTTGGAGGGGTTCGACATCGGTCCCCCACCACACCGGCGAACTCTATGAGCACTGAAGGGACTTACGAGATCGCTTTACCAAAGACAAGGAACCCACGGTTTACCAAGAACTTATACTAAGGATATTTAGATAGTAACGTATATATCTCATAAAGCCCATTAACGGCTAACGGTCCAGCCCAACAGAGGCACAAATTCATTACCGATATATCGAGTCATCGCTGTACACTTGTAAATTGCTGCAGCTCCTTCAACTCGGAGCAATGGCGATGCAAGGTGTGCAGAAGAACACGCTGTACGTGGGGGGGCTAGCGGAGGAAGTGAACGAGTCCCTTCTTCACGCTGCCTTCATACCCTTCGGCGACATCAAGGACGTCAAGACGCCGCTTGATCAGGCCACTCAGAAGCACCGCTCTTTCGGCTTTGTCACTTTCTTGGAAAGGGAGGACGCCTCCGCCGCCATGGACAACATGGACGGCTCTGAACTTTACGGCCGTGTGCTCACTGTTAACTACGCCCTTCCTGAGCGCATTAAGGGTGGTGAACAGGGTTGGGCTGCTCAGCCAAGTACGTTCTTTTCCTTTTCCTTCTTCGTAGAAAACCCTAATCCCTGAATATCTGTCTCTCCCTCTTTTATGATTAAATTTTCTAATTGTAGCTTAAAAGTTGGTAGTTACCTCTCTGATTTTTTTTTGGAAATTTTTTACTACTAGTGTTGTTTGTCATTAAGCCTAAAACTAGAGGATTATGTGCCATCTTGACTATATGTATATGCAAGATGTATGGCTGATGGGGTAAATAGGGGCAGAAGCTCATTCATATTCTGAATATTAAGAGTGCACATCATTATTTTTTAGTAGAATTTACAGAAAGTTTAATGATTTTCACCAAGTTGAAAATCTTACAACTATAAAAATTGAATCTGAATAGGCTATAATCGCAAACCAAATAAGATATGGCAGTTGATCCCCTCTAGCTGTTTGGCTAGGGAAAAATAACTTCAGTGATCCATAGAGAATTGTAGAACCACTAGATGGAGTCATGTAACATGTGCATAAAATAACTGGATTTGAGAATTGAGATTATACTTTTGCATGTTTAATCAGTCATTCACTATTTTATCAATGACTTTAGTAGAACTTAAGTTTCACGGGCTTTTGCTGAGTGGATTTATCAAATTTCATGTTCATTGAACTGATTATACAGAATACAGGTAAAATGGGTAAAATTGATTTTTCCTGTTTGAAGATGGGGTCAAATTGAATCAGCTGTCATATTGTTGATAAGATATGCTCTGGACTTAGATTTGTGACATGTGATATTGGTCTGAAAGGGTCCACGTAGGAGGAGAAAAATTTGCTGGGTAGACATGTACTTACCATTCGTATATGTTATGTTTATAATATTCTGATAGGTCTCAATCACGTAATCTCTATTTTCCTTGCTGAAGCACACAGTATCCCTGACTCTATTCTAGTATGTGCCCCTCATATATTCAAACATGCATTTATCTAGTTTGCTTATCGCTTTTCCGCCTTGCACATCCATTACTTATATCACTTATAATTCAAGATCCATGTTTCAAAATTACATTGATGACCAATGTGGCATTTTAATCCTGGTGAAGGATACGCCTATACTATAAGCCATGTTAATTTGTGAGAGGTGAGAAAATAGTGATTAGTGAAGTAGAGATATAGAAATTGTGGTTCTTCTCCTTCCTGGAAGTGATGCAAGTGCTTTTAGGTTATTTTATTAACACACTCAAACACACAATTTAGTGAATGGAGATTTTTGGGATTAGAAAGCTAGTTAGAATACTCGTTTTCTTGCCTTTTTATGTCAAATATCTGAGTCTAGGGTCACTTTTGCCCTTTGTGATATTGATTCTGTCTATTTCTGATTTCAGTTTGGGCGGATGCGGATACTTGGTTTGAACGGCAACAGCAAGAAGAGGAAATGCGTCGTATTGAGGCAGAAAATCGAGCTGCAATGCAGGCTGCAGAAGACATACGTAGAAAACAACTAGCGCAAGAGAAAGAAGGAGAAAAGGAAGAGGAAATAGACATCAAGGATGATCCTATGGCAAAGGCTGAAGCAGAGGTTCTGAAAGAAAATGGTTCTTAATTAATAACTAAAGAAACCAGTTTATAATGGAAACCCTGCTATTTATC
The DNA here is from genome assembly GCA_019022655.1 of Acacia acuminata. NCBI lineage: Eukaryota > Viridiplantae > Streptophyta > Magnoliopsida > Fabales > Fabaceae > Acacia > Acacia acuminata. The sequence goes on along the minus strand of JAFJYI010000028.1, from coordinate 1,071,026 downwards.
AATCTTCTGCCCCAGCTAAAATTGTGCTATAACCTTCGTATGTGTGCTCACAACCTTCTATTGATTCAGGAATAGGGGTAGGTAGAAAACTAATGAGCCTTATCTTCCATTTTTCATCATTTGTTTGTCTCACCTGTATCAAGTAGATTCTGAGACAAGTATGTGGCTTCTGTTCAAATGTTTAAATGGGCTCATCCGAAATTGTTCCGATACCATATTGAATTTTGTCTCTCTAGATGTAACATTTGACTCTGCATTTTTGCCGATGAATGCTAGTACAGGTACCTTTTGATGTTTAATAAAACTAGATTTTGCTTCCCCATGGGGAGATAGTTGAATCCATGTTGACCCACAAATCAAGTCAGCTCAATAGCTCCTTGTTGTCACACCCTGGAAACTGGATTTTGCGTACCTATGGCGAGACAGGCTAGACCGTAAAGAGTTTTTGTCTATTTTAATTAGTGCACCGTTTAGGTTTCAGACTTGTGTGATCCTCTTTACGAGTGAGGCCGGTTACTATCTAAGATAATAGTGTGTCGGTTTATATTTAAGATGTTAAATTGCAGGTTGCACATTGTGATGTGCCTTCATTCGTAAATGTCCGCAAAAAACATGAATGTTTTTCAAATGATAAGAAGTTCACGCCGCCATGATAATCCCATAAAAACACTATTAAAAAACAGTATTTTCTTGCTCCTAAAAAATAGACGTGAGGAATCCCATAAACCTAATAACCATAAACAGGGTTAATTTCCTCAATTTTGTATATGGTCCGGACTGCAAATAACAATTGACTTATCTTTAGTTATCCAAGGCATTGTTTCATTTAGTAGTCAAATGTGCTACGACATTTTAAAATGGCAGGATCATATTGCGTATACCTAAGCAGAGATTGTCCAATTCTCTAGATGCAGGAGAAGAAAATGATATAAGAAAATGAGATGTTTGGACCGAATCAAAATAGAAACGAGATAAACGTAAGCAGTGAACTGGTAATGACGTGTTCATTATCTAGCTAAAAATGATGTCAAAATCTCAATTGCAGTTTTACTTCCACCCAAAGTTACTTCATACCTTTTGCTCTGGGGCAACATTCAGATGTCTCTTTGGACTAGAAAGTAGCACCACTGTCAACATTCAGATGTCTCTTTGGACTAGAAAGTAGCACCACTGTATCATTGTCTGCATTTCAACCGTTGGCTTTTCTGTCTCTGAATTGCATTGCATAGCTTCACGGCATCTAGGTTGTCTCTTACATTATGCACCCTCACAATGTCGGCCCCACCGAGAACACAGGCTGTGACACAGGCAACCGTTGCAGGATCCCTCTCGCCAGCATCGGGCCGGGAGCAAATATCGCGTAGAAAACTCTTTCTTGAGGGTCCAATTAGCAAAGGAGCATGAGAGATAGCCAAACTTCTTTTGGCAATGGCTGCTCTTATATCAGCTAATCCCATGAGAATGTCCAAATTATCTTCAGTTTTCTTCGAGAACCCAATACCAGGATCAATAATAATCCTCCATGCCGGGATTCCCGAGAGCTCTGCCTCTTGGACTCGTGAGTATAATTCAGAGCCTACTTGCTCACAAACATTGTCATATTGCAGGTTCTCAGTATTCTGCATAGTAGAAGGATCCCCCCTCATGTGCATTGCAACAAAAGGCACATCAAGATCTGCAATGACTTTGAACATATTAGGATCTAATTTTCCAGCAGACACATCATTTATCAGATGAGCCCCTCTACTAACTGCTTCAGAAGCAACTTCAGAGTAGAAAGTATCGATGGATATGAACTTTCCTGTCACCTCAGGCATGGCCAAAACAGCTTCCAGGACCGGGATTAGTCTGTCCAGTTCTTCCTGAACAGAGATCCTACTGGCCTTTGGCCTCGTAGACTGAGCTCCAATGTCAATCATATCCACCCCATCGGCGATCATTTTTTGAACCTGTGAAACAGCAGAATCCACAGATTGAAACTTACCTCCATCACTGAAACTATCTGGAGTCAAATTAAGAATGCCCATAACACAAGTTCTCTCTGACCAGTTTAGCAAGCCACCTGCAATAGGTGACACTCTCTTCAAACCTTCCTCTCCAATAAGGGATTCACCACCTAACCTCTTCCATGCTTCAGAAAATCCACCCGAATGCCCTGAAAGGGAATGCCAGCAAGCGATCGTGTCACTGTCCAAGGCAGATCCCACCAAATCCATCAAAGGGGCCACCACAAATGGTCTTTCCCAAATTCTTTCATGAGGCACATTCAGAATGTTGGAGCTTACCTTGTACTTTCCATAGAACAAAATATCCAAGTCGATCGGTCTCGGACCATACCTTATACCGCCATCCGTACGGCCTAAGTCCTTCTCGATCCTTTTGAGCTCAGCCAATAACTCATGGGGCCCAAGTTTAGTAACTGCTCTAACAGCTGAGTTTAAGAAATATGGTTGATCAGTCACATATGCTGGTGCACTCTCATACAAACAAGCATGCCTTGTGATGTGTATGCCTGAGTCCCTCATTAACTTCAAGGCCTCCTTGAAGTTCTCTAGTCTATTGCCTACATTACTTCCCAAAGCAATCACAACTTCCTGATCTTCTGAGTGAAGTTCCACTGAGGAATTAGAGGAGGCAGTGTGAAGTGAGGAAAAACCAAATGCTGCAATGAGTACAGAGAGATAAAAGGATTTATCACTAAACCATTACACAATGTATTTTTGAACAACCATTAGCTAAGCAAAGAAAATTCATTGTATTCTGATAATAATAATAAAAAGAACTCTAATAAGAGTACTCTGAGAACACCAAATTTACCTTCAAAGTGGTTTCTGATAGAAAGAAGCTGATGTCTAGTGGACCGTAGATGCTTCAAGATATTCATCGTAGGAGCAGCTTCTTTGATGATTGTATACAAATGAGAATTTCAAGTCATATGAGAGAAATTAAATTTAAATATATAATAATATAAAAGCTTACAATTGAGAATTTCAAGCTATATGAAAGAAATTGAAATTATATACTACCTCCGGTCCTAATTATAGGAACACTTTCGTAGTGCAATTTACACTATAAAAGTATTCCTATAATTACGACCGGACGGAGAGGGAGTATTATATAATATAGAGTGGTAGATTGGCCAATGAAGTATTACGTTAGAAGCATCAGGCACAAAAATTTATTGAAAATTTTATTCAAGCCTTAAATACCATCTAACAATTAAAAATGAAAAAAATTACCAATTAACTATTAAAAATAGAAACTATGTTAAAATAAGTCAAATGCTGTTTGGTTCCTTGTAGGTAAGAAAAGCCCGACCGAAGATGGTTGACATGGCATGCTTCTTCCCACATGTTGTTCCACCAACATATGAGACGGAAGGCTTACCTGAAACGCGAAGCTCTGTGAGCTGCAATTCCAAATGCTAGACTTCTTGCGTACGGATTTTGCAGGGCAAAACTGGAAATGCAGCAATTTTTCATTTGTTATATGATAATCCAGAGAACCATATGACTCCAGGATCATCACAGACTAAGACAGAAGACTAACCTGAACAACGTGAATCTCTTATCCTGCGAATGCTTCCTGCCTCTTTCTCCGAGTGAATTTCAGAGAGCCAAACTGGAATTACAGCAAATCTTCTTTTATTATGATAATCAAAGAAGACCGAACAACAAGATCATCGCAGAGTCAGACCGAAAACGAACTTGAAACGGTCCTTACTCGCCAGTACAAATTTCAAATAGCGAAACTAGAAATGCAGCGATTCATTGATTGTGCGGCGGTAATGAAAATAAACAGAGCAAGAAGATCAACATGGGAGGAAGAGAGAAGGCTAATTTACTGAATATTCTTCTTGCTCGCCTTGTTCTGCGTAGAAATTTCAGAGAGTGAAATTGGAAAAAGGCAAGGATTCTTCGCTCGTTCAATTAAAGAGGGAGGGAGGGTTCGTTGTGGAGGAGTGAGGAACAATGAGGTGGGCTTAAGTAGTAGAGAGGAATCAGAATTACGAAGGCGCATTGAACAGACATCACATCGTTACGCACTTATTTTTTAGCGGGCAGCAGGAGGAGGATGAGAAGGGAGATGCTTAAAAAAAAAAAAAGGGAGATGCTTAATTGCCACTGACACTGACACTTTCCTGAGCTTTTGATTTTCACGTCATTTCATAGTTTTTATTTTTAATAATGGAGTGTTAAATTTTTTTCATTTTTAATTGTTGGATAGTATTTAAGGTACCTTCAATAAATTTAGGTGCCAGATATTTCTAATCATTATCCCTTATAATCTTTTTAATCATATCCATCCAATTAAACCTAATACCACTTTAACCTTCCTTCCTTCCTAAGAGGAAGAGAGGAAGGAAGATGATCTTAATGAGAAAAAAAATGAGAAGAGGATTAGGAGAGAAAATCCTCTTCCGAACTTAATTGGTCAATTTGCAACTTAACCCTTTATAATATAAAAAAATGTTTTTATTTTTAATTATTAGTTAGTATTTAAAAAAAATGATAAATTTTTTCGCCAGATATTTCTAATGTGAATTTTATGGTCAAAATGTAACTTTTATAATATAAGAAAAATTTACAGTTGAGAGTTTTATTCGTTTTTTTTTTTTTTTTTTGAGGGATTAAAATTGAGAATTTTTTTCAGGTTATATAAAAGAAATTTAAATTTCAAAAAAAAAAAATACAGTAGAATTTTTTTTATGCAAAAAATAATAAAAGGAAAAATAAATATCTTTAATCAGGTAATATCAAATTATCAAGCAATATAAATATATGTAATTTAAAGTCAACATCATGGTTAAAGCACAAGTGTTCATATGTTTTCACATCGTTGGATTTTGCTTATTTGAAGGGTAGTCAAAAGACTGGTCTCTTTGGCATATAATCAAACACCTAGCGAGCAAGAGAAGAACAAGAGGATAGGCTACTTACCTTCGGTTCTTTCAGACTGCCATTGATAATTCAAGCATTTTCTGGGTTCTTGAAATAAGGATGTGATGATAATAAAGAATCAAATTTAAGAGAAAAATCTGATAAAGAATCACCGTGTGAAGCATTCACCACTAATCCACTACACAGAGAAGACGCAGATGAGAGCGAAAATAGGGGTAGAGAGAGAGAAACAAGTGTTTTTTTGGTCCTAAGCTCGGGTATTGCCTATTTATATGGTCCCACGCTAAAGGCTAGAACGCCAAAAACCCTTGCCGTTTTGTTCCATTTCTTAAACCTCGCACCTCAATCAAATCCAGCAAAACAAAGGCATCATCTCGTCCCGCTAAGCTTTTGGCATGGCCCAACAAACTTCTCTTCAGTTTTTGTGACTAACTGCTCTAATCCATGGCGTGCCTTTCTTACCTTCAGCTTCTCCCACTTCCCAGGTTCTATCTCTCTCCTCACTTGCTCACACGCACACACAAACTGAGTCCCATTTATACCCTTTGCTTGCGGTAAATTGAAGATACCAAATTTCTTGTTCTTGTTCTTGTTCTACTAGTTCCTTTATGCTGATTATGGATTATATCATGGAAATGAGTTGTAGGAATGTCCCAAAATTTAACATTTCTGGACTAAGAGCCTGAGGTTTTGCTGCACTTGACAATTCGCAATATTCTTATTTTGTTGACAAATCGATGTAGTGGTTTGAATGTGAGGTCCTTGGTCTTTCAATTATGCAGGTACCACTTAAATTGGTCGACTTATGCTTCTTCAAACTTAGTGCAACCTCGAGAACTCAGGTCACGCTGTAAATGGGGTCCTCTTGCTATTGGTAAGAAGACAACTGCTTCTCTGGGTTCGGTAATAGAAGAATCCAACGATAATGAGTCTATAGAGGAAAAAAAGACAACTTCATCGGCTAGAAGAAAAAAGGCTGCCACTAAGACTAAGAAAAAATCAACTGATGAGTCTCCAGAAGAGAACGGTAATTTATTGGTAACTAGTGAGGGCTCCACCGAAGAAAGTTCATCTGCCTCAAGTAATGATTCCAAGAAGAAATCTCGGAGGACCCGAAAAAAAGGTAATCCCTTGATCATTATGTGGATGTTTAATGTAAAAATGGTCCTTTTTGGTGAATATGTTATGCTAATGAGCTCTGAACTCCCCCTTTTTTGTATAGATGCATCTAATGCTGCTGATGTGGTAAAAGAGAAGAAGGTTAGGACTCGAAGAATATCTAAGGAGGAGGATGTAATTATGGAGGATAAGGGCAGTGAGGCTGAAATCAGTGACCAAGACGAGCCTTCATTTCTTGAAAATGTTGAAGAGGAGATTGAAGACGACCTAGAACTGATAAAAGACGATGGAGAGGATATTAGCTTTACTTATGGTTGGCCTCCCCTTATTTGTTGCTTTGGATCTGCACAGCATGCTTTCGTGCCTTCAGGGAGGCCGGCCAATAGGCTTTTAAATTATGAAATCCATGAAAGTATGAAGGCTGCTCTGTGGAGCCCTGAAAAATTTGTTAGGGCTCCTGGGGGCTCTGCTGGTGCCGTTGCTATTGCTCTTGCAACTTTGGGTGGAAAAGTTGCTTTTATGGGGAAACTTGCAGATGATGATTATGGTCAAGCTATGCTGTACTATATGAATGTAAACAATGTTCAAACTAGATCGGTGCGTCTTGATAGTAAAAGGGCAACCACAGTATCATTGATGAAGATAGGAAAACGGGGCCGATTGAAGATGAGTTGTGTCAAACCCTGTGCTGAAGATTGTTTAACAAAGTCCGAGATTAACATTGATGTGCTGAAGGAGGTATGCTCCTTAAAACCTGAGTAAGAAGCAAGTCTTGGAGAAGTAAAGAGAATTTCTGTAGCTTATAAATTGTAGGCTGATTTTTATGGATATAGCATCATTATCAAGCTTTAATTGTTGCATCATAATGTTTGCCCTCTTTAGTGAACCATTCTTCTTCATGTCAGGCATGGTTGCTTGCCTGAGTCATTTTAGTTTCTTTATTTATTATACTTCTTGCTTATTTTGGTTATATTATGTTTTATTTAATTTTTTCTGCTGTAGTGACTAGACTGGTCCTATATGCTTGTTGAATATTTGAGAACATCTCTTGCAGGCAAAGATGTTCTACTTCAGCACACATTCCCTGCTTGTTCGTAGCATGAGGTCCACTGCATTGCGAGCTATCAGAATTTCAAAGAAATTGGGAGGGGTTATTTTTTATGATCTAAACCTTCCATTGCCTCTATGGCACTCTAGAGAAGAAACTATGAATTTCATCCAGCAAGCATGGAACCTTGCAGATATTATTGAGGTCACTAAGCAAGAATTAGAGTTTTTATGTGGGATCACTCCATCTGAAGAATTTGACACCAAAGATAATGACAGGTCTAAGTTTGTCCATTATGAACCTGAAGTGGTTGCACCACTTTGGCATGAAAATCTTAAGGTTTTGTTTGTGACTAATGGGACTTCTAAGATACATTACTACACTAAGGAGTTTGATGGTTCTATTTTGGGGATGGAGGATGCCCCCCTTACCCCTTTTACTAGTGATATGTCAGCATCTGGAGATGGCATTGTTGCAGGTACATTATAGTGAATTTATATTATTACACGGTTACACCTTTGTTATTCTATTTTCACTTTTGCACATGCATCTCAAGCAGTTGTGTTCTTCTGAGATCAATGTTGTAAGGTTCATGACCCTGCATTTTTACCAAAGGCAGCACCAGTCTGTTCAAACACGCAACCCTAGAAAATGAAATTTTTACATAACCTTATGAGATGTAGAAGAAATTCAGAGGCCTAGATATTTGTTGCTTTTTCCTTTGACTTCAAACATGCTTGCTGTTGTCTTATTGTTCTGAAAATCCACCAAAGTATTCTAGGAAACCATGGAATTTTTTCTGATATTAGTTGTTTCCTTCTTTATCTGTTCCATATTCCACTCAAGCCAGCTGCATATTTTCTATTATTGTTTGCTTTAGATAAAGTCGTAGGATGAAAGGTGTATTCTAGACTTTGTTCCTGATAAATGGCATCAGACAAAATTTATGTATGAAAACACTACTTTGAGATCACAAGTGACCAACATGTTTGCATTGGTTGTGAGCCACCAACTTTATACCCAAAAAAAAGTTTAGATGCAGAAGCAACTCTAAAGCTATTTTGTTCTGGTTGAACATGATTCTTGGGAAAAACACATTTTTTGGATGGCTTGAATGTCAAATGAAAAAATTTGCACTAAGTAGTTGCCCTAGTGAGGTTTAATCCTTTAACCTTTAGCATGTATGGATCTGTATTCTGGAGATGAGTTTTTTTAGGCTTTGATAAGCTAAATAAGCTTCTGAATTCATATTGTGTTATAATTTTGCTTCTCCCCCATATTAAGCCCTATTTCTCACAGTTCTTAATACTTCTGTTTTTCCCCAGCTATCATGCGAATGTTTTCGGTTCAGCCTGATCTGATAACTGATAAAGGATACATTGAGCATACCATCAAGTATGCAATTGATTGTGGGGTTATAGACCAATGGTTGCTTGGGCGAGAGCGTGGCTTCCCTCCAACTGAAGATATGATGGAAGAAGTAACTCCTGATGAAAATGGTATAAGGTCAATTACAGAGACAGAACATCGCACATTGATGCCTGCTCTAATTGATCCAGGTGATACACCTAGTTAAATTTTTTTGCTATCTTAGATCTTAACAGCTATTTATGATCCCTGCACACAAAACTTGGTGCTTCGTTCTTTGTTTCTTCTTCCCCATTGTTAGAGGTGTATATGACGTAAAATTTTGTAGTATAAATTGTTATGTTACGAGAATGGCATTATAAATTCATAATCAAAGATTAAGAAATTTCATTTGACCTTGGCAATGATCCTCTCTTTTTATCAGTCCTAATATTTTTAACCTTGATATAACTTCATTTTGAAGAGTTTGGTAAAACCAAGCAGATCGAACTGTGATAATGAGGAAAAATGAGAAAAATGATAAGGAGAGAATCCTCTTCCAATAATGTGGGGATTGAGATTTTTGGTCATGTTTGGTTGAAGACAGATCTTGAAGCAGTGCAGAATTCCAATTACCAATTTTTTTCTCAGTACTTCTCACCTTTTATTCATACCCCTGCCTCTCTTATATTGGTAAAGAAGTGGGATAATGGCCTAACAGCTCTTTAGTTTCAGTAACTCAGCTCTTGGTTTACTATCTCCTTTTCTAAATAGAACTTACTTTCATCAAAATTGAAAGTTCTCAACCCTGCTTGATTATCATATCCAACAGAAATATAACCATACGATTATACGAACACTTGAACCTGGCAATGACTATTCTTGGATTCCTGAAACAGTATCAGGTAATTTGAAGCTAACAGGGATATTTCTACCAGAAACACGTAATAACTCTATTATACTCAATGATCTTCCATGTACCAATTTGCATGAAGAAGCTAAACCTCGATGTTATTTAGCTTTAGCTTCCTTTTTAGTTCTGTAAATGTTCAGTTGTGAGTTTTAGGTTGCACCAGTTTCTCTCAGTTGTGTTGTGTAGGGGAAACCAAATCTGTAGAGGGCAACCTAGCAAACTACCAAATCAAGTCAGAACAAAACACCAACCACTCAGACAACACAACCAAACAAACGGAAGGTGTAATAAAAATAACACCATAAAGCAAAAGGAAGTAGCACAGTAGGATGGACCGGCCTCTTTGGTATGCTGAGCAGATGAGAAGGGAAGGGAAGGGAAGATAAACAAGTTTCTTTGTTTGATACACTTTTTATGATTAATCTTCTTAGGAACTTAAGTTCCCGAGGCCACCGGGCCCACCAATATTCTATTAAAGGTGGGAAGATAAGATTCCACCAAAATTGATGGGAAACTAAGTTCCCATGTGAGCGATGTGACATATTTACACATATTTATACCTTATATATATATATATTATAATGCTAGAAAATAGGATTAGGAATTGCCACCGCTTTCAAGTAAGGCAACACTACTCCATGTTATGAAAGCAGAATGCCTTAGAAATAAAAAGCAATTCCCAACTATGCCCCAAACGATAATAGAAAAGATTAGGAATTGCCACCGTTGTCTTTAGTGATGCTCTTTGTTCTTACAAATTCGTAAGCAAGAAGGAGAAACAGCATCCTTGCTTGGAGCAGCTAACTTGATCTGCTTAACTGGAGTCAAGGACGGAGGCATGTTATTATTGTTTTTATAATATCATTATTTATATTTCACATGATCACTATACACTAGCTTAGCTTGAATGCCTAGGTAAAATACTAAAATGTGGGAAAAAGGGGCTCCGCTTGAAGAGAAATACTTGGGTATTCTAGGTGTGTCATATCATTTAAACTCTATCAAATAAAAACATAATATCTCAGATCATTTTAGTCATAGTTGGTTGATAAGTCATAAGAAAATTTACATTTTATTTTATTTTTAAGGGAAAAAACCTCTTAATTTGAAAAAAAAAAAAAAAAAAACTAAAACAAAATGATCAGCCAATGTTTTTTTAAAAAAAACAAAAAAAAACAAAATGTATTTTATTTTTTAAATCTGTTATTATCTTAACTAGAATTAAAATGATTTGAGTCTTGTTTTTGGTGATCGGTGTCAATACTGGACATGTGACGGCTTCAAAAAATAATTAATAAAAAATAAAAACACTTTTTTTTTTTTTTTTTGACTTTTTTAGTTTTTCAAAACAACTTTCTGTTTTTTTTTTTAAAAAAAAAAAAAAAAAAAAGTTTTTTAAGAAAGTTCAAATTTTTTTTTTTTTTTTTGGGTTAAGTACCAAATTTGCCCCGGAAGTTTCTCGTAAGGAGCAATTTTGCCCCGGAAGTTTTTCTTGGAGCAATTTTGCCCCTTCATCAACGATCAAGTTGGCCGTTGAAAGAGGGCAAAATTGCTCCCAAAAAAAAAAACTTCCGGGGCAAAATTACTACTTAACTCAAAAAAATGTTAGAAATGTTTTTTATTTTTGGATACAGGTAGCCACTTTAATAAATAGTTTCTTGTTCAACTAGGTTTACTTGCACTACAAAATGAATTTTATATTAGGTATCGATAGTATTAAATGTTTTTGAAAAAATGTAGGGCGACTCAAACTTTCCATACCTTAAAAATATAGTAATGTTTTGGCAAAAATAAAAATGTAATTTACTATGAATTTTATAGTATGGGTAAATTTAATATATTGATTTTATATTATATACGTATAAATTACAATTCGGCCTTACTTTATCTTGAAAATATATTAGCCGAGTAAACCAATAAATCGTAATTCATGGTAAATTACTTTTTTATTTTTGCTAAAACATTACTATATTTTTAAGGTATGAAAAGTTTGAGTCGCCCTACATTTTTTCAAAAACATTTAATACGATCGATACCTAATATAAAATTCATTTTGTAGTGTAAGGACAACCTAGTTGAACAAAAAACTATTTATTAAAGTGGCTACCTGTATCCAAAAATTAAAAAAAAAAAATAACATTTTAAAGATTTTTTTGGGTTAAGTAGCAATTTTGCCCCGGAAGTTTTTTTTTGGAGCAATTTTGCCTTGGAAGTTTTTTTTTTTAGGAGCAATTTTGCCCCTCCGTTAACAACCCTATCGGTCAACGGTTAGTTGACCGTTGACGGAGGGGCAAAATTGCTCAAAAATAAAACTTCCGGGGCAACATTGCTCTAAGAAAAACTTCCGAGGCAAAATTGCTCCTCAGTGAGAAACTTCCGAGCAAATTTGGTACTTAACCCTTTTTTTTTTTTTTTTTTGAAAAACTGTTTCTAAAGACAGCAACAAACAGCCCCCGTTACCTCTTGTGTTTTAAAATTTATTATTATTTTGTAAAAGTTAAAACTGAATTTTTTCACACTTGGTTTGATTAGAAAAAATACATTATATACATATATACACACGCACTTAAAAATCTAAGGGTCTGTTTGTTTATGTTTTCTGTTTTTTTTTTTCAAAACAATTTTATAAAATTATTTTTTAAAACAAATTTTGTAATCAGAAAAATAAAAAATATGTTTGGATAGTTGTTTTAAAACAATCAATTTCTTTTACCGACAAGTTGTTGGTTGAGGTGGTAAGAAGTCTCACCCTATAAGGAAAAAGACAGAAGTTCAAATCCCGAGAAGAAAACTTGTTGAGAAAGGTGAGAACCCTTTAGCCTCTAAGCCTCGAGGGGAAACCCTTAATTTAATTTAGGGTTAAAGAGCATCCAGCATAATGAACTATTAGTCTAGGATCATCCACCATAATAAACTAATATATGGACCATAAATACAAATGAACTCTGGAAAATATGAAATTAACACAAAAACGTTAGGCACTGTAGAAGCTCCGTCTGATGCACATATATTGAGGGAAAAAAAATGCCAGCTAAAGAACACGTGGCCTCATGAGTCAGGGAAACGAAAACGGGGAAAACGCATCTGGAGAAAACTTTTGGTCTGTAAAAATGAGAAACATAGGCTTCAAAGTTCAAACTTGGAAGGCTTTAAGCTTGAGGATTCCAAGAAAGACTAAACAGTTAATGAAGGGATTGTCCGATAAGAAAAATTGGATAACTAGGTTTTAAAAAGCGAAACTTGCTAAATAAAAAGATCACCAAATCACCAAAAACGAAATCCGCCATCAGAACCCTAAAAAATCCACCGAAAAAGCAACGAATCGAAACCAAAAAGAGAGTTCACATTTTTTTTTATCGAGGCAGAAATAAACTACAGTAAGAAGAAAAGAGCGAGCAAAAAAGATCCAAAAACTAGAATCTACGGAATGAAAAATACAAAAAGAGAAAAAAATGTTGTCAGTGGAAAGGGTATAAAATGTAGGCATCATAGCGAGCCGAGAGCTGAGAGAAAAACAGCAATGGCTTTCGAGATGCCAATTAATTCACTGTCAGATCCATCAACAAAGGTCGGCGACGACCTTCCGAGCAACTCATCGCTTGGCGGCCTTAGCCTCCTGAAGGATCCATTTCCAACCTACCGTTTGCCTTACCTCAAGTATTTATATGCTGTACGCGTGTGCCTGTGTTTTCCATTTTCATCTACCTTGGGCCTCATGCGTTTTCCCCTTCATCGTTTTCGTTTTCCCTGACTCATGAGGCCACGTGTTCTTTAGCTGGCATTTTTTTCCCTCAATATATGTGCATCAAACGGAGCTTCTACAGTGCCTAACGTTTTTGTGTTAATTTCATATTTTGTAGAGTTCATTTGTATTTATGATCCATATATTAGTTTATTGTGGTGGATGATCCTGGGCTAATAGTTCATTGTGCTGGGTGCTCTTTAACCCTTTAATTTAAGAAAAATCTATTTTTGAGGTGACTTTGCGGTAGTCGTCGCCGACAGTTACATAATGATAGACGACATTGATGGTGTGGTATCGATAATAGACCGATGATGGCTTCAAAAAATAAGAAATGGAAAAATAAAAACAACCTCAAAAATAAGAAATAAAAAAAAATAAATAAAAACAAGAAAACACCAAAAAATTGTTTTTGATTTTTTAGTTTTTAAAAACATTTTTTTTATTTTAAAAAAAATTACTAGAAACAATTTTCTGAACAAGTTTTATTAATTTTTTTGGTTGGAAAAATCCATTTGTAACCTATTCTTTTCTTCAATTTTTAATTTGGTACCCATGTGTTTTTCTGTCCTAATTATATGCTTTAATTTTGATCCATTAGTACCATTAACTGTTGTAAGAACTAACAGATGTTAACATAGGAAAATTAATGATTTAATTAAGAAAGAAATACACATAGTTAACATCCCCTAAATTTTTCCTAATTATATGTCTGTAAAAACAGAAACAAACAGCCCCTAAATTTTTATTTTTTTATAAACGATTAACTTTTTTACACACAAGTTGTATTTTTATAAAAAAGTTAATCGTTTATAAAAAATACAAACAGAAACAAACAGCCCCTAAGTTTTTTCCTTGCATATATGTCTGTAAAAAGTTAATCGTTTATAAAAAATCAAACTAACAATTATAATTTCTTAAATAATAACATGTCAATGATAATTTAATAAAACTTTTAGAGATGTTAATGTAATGCATTGTTTTAATTTTTTTCAAAACTATTTCGCTTCGCTTTAATAGTTTTTTTTTAAATAAAGAAAAAGTTTCAAATAATTCTTCAAAAGTCTTCCGTTTTGTGCATGTATTGACAAGAATCCACATTTCATGCTCATCGAAGAGCATGGAATGATCATCCCTACACGAAGAGGTTTATCTTTTTAAAAAAATTCATTAACTTTTTTTATTTGTTTGAGTTAAGCTGTATTTAATGGTCTAAACTATTTTTTAGTAACACCCATTATCTTAAATTAATAGTGCATCCAACAATAAGGAGTATTTTTTTCCCTAAATTAATTAAGTTTTGGGTTAAGGTACAAAAAAACATATCAACATATATCAAAAGTGCACCTAACACCATAAACTCTTACTAGATGTAAAAGTACTCATAAATATTCAAAATTAGAGCAAATATGTATACCTCATTTGAAAGAGACTCGAATGAGTTAATGTGTATAATTATAAGATTATTTAAATGACATTATATACATTTCTATTTTCTGTCCCACTTGACACCTCATTAGTACATGTTGGTATCTATGATGAGTTGGAATTTTGGTTACTGAGGCTCTTGTCTTACCCCATTGCTTTTAAAATTTTTCAAGTGATAGTTCTTGTGTTGGGACTTTGGGGGAGCTCATAAGGATTGATATTATGATATCTCTGTATAGCCTCTTTGTATTCATTATGTGTTGAAATGATATATATTGCCATTCATAGCATTCATATTTCATAAACTCTGATTGATTTATATTTTCATTAACCTTTGCTAGCTAACGGGCTAGTAGAAGGTTAAAGACTGTTAGAGTTGTCTTAAAAATGATGATTGTGGATCCCCAGATGCATGTTTCAATATTTTCTGATGTAATAAATGTGTTTTGGTACCATGTGAAACATAGTTTCATTATTTGGCCTTATGGTTAAATGTTACATTTTGAGCCTTGTGAAGCTCAAGGCCGAAGTGTATTAGTTACCTTATGGTTTAGTTTGAGAAACGGTGAGAAATTTTTTATTATCCATGATAGACTTAAAAGGTTAAGCTTATCTCTTTTATATCATGGATAAGTTCATTAAGTAGTTTTATTACTTCTAAACCATGAAAGGTGTTTTCAAATGAGTCAGTTCAATTCTTTTCTACCATATTTGAAAAAGAATATTTTGATAAAAGTATTTGATATTTGAAAAGTAAATATGAGAATTTTTTTACTATGGCAAACCTTTGGGTTTAATCTTCTTTAGTCGCCATAGTACTGTTGATTATCCTGATATTTTGATTAAGTGCATGGATAATTGATTTTTAAGAAAATGATTTTACAACTACACTTCGAATTTGCAGTCTACTTTTTTCTTCTGTCTTGTAAATTTGGCGGTTGATGGTGGGAGTTTTAATTCGTTTAGTTTTGTAGGCACATATCAGTCGAATAGTTAACTGTACTTCTTTCTCATACAGATGAATGGATTGCCCTTCAACAAGTAAATGTGGGTAATAACTCATAATTCATTCAGCATTGATGATGCACTATCGTTGCCTGGCATGAAGAGGCTGACAATTTACAATAAAGTACACACTTACCAACCAATTGAGAGTATGTGTTTTCGTTCTCTTCTTCCCATATTCTAAGATGCTGAGAGAAAGAGATGGAGTTAACATCACACATGGTAGCCTTGCATGCAAATGGTGAATTAGAGATCTAGAGAAATCTCAATATGGAACTAAAAGAAGAGAGAAGGGTGGAGGAGAATGAGACATGAGGGAGGAGTTAGAGATGAGTAGAAGGGCATATTGGTAAAATCAACAAATTCTGAAATCCCTCATGAGGCCTTGCGACCTTGTTAAGAATTTGCCCAAAGCGTAGGCCTAAATCTAGAATTGGGTGTTTTAGCTACATTTAATTGGGATTTCCCCTTTTCTTATTCTCTCTCTTTTTTATTTATTTACAATTTATAATTTTTTTATATTTTATTTTCCTCTTAATGAATGATGATGGCCAACTTGGACCCTAATCATCATTATTAAGATGATTTTCTTATTTTTTAAAATTTTCCTCTTTAATGAATGATGATTGCCATCTTAGAGCCCAATCATCATCAATGAGAGGATTTTTTTAAAAAAATAAATAAATAAAAAATTCCTCTTTAATGAGTGATGATATATTGCTGTTTAGGACCCCAATCATGATTAAAAGGATTTTCTTTTATTTTCGATTTTTTAGGGCGGCTCACATAAAATAGTATGTTCACAATTTTAGTTATCTGTGAAGGCATCATGACCGAACATAATCATATAACAACAAATTTATATGGCATAGATCGGACAAAGATGTATTATATGGGACCATGGGACTATAACTTAATAGAACACAAGTATTTTCAGCAAAGTGGAATAGATTGACATAAATTCATCATACTTGGAACATTAATTTAAGAAATGTCTGGAGGAACATAATTGAGGAACGTAACATCTTGAAGTACACAGACTAATGACAGCATTACTGATAAACATTGAAATTAAAAAACTTCAACAACACTTCTTTATCTTTCATGGCTTCTCCAGCTTGATTATCTTGAGAAGCCTATCATCTGAACATGGATTAGCCTCACGCTGTGGAATGGCATTGGCACTATCGCCAGCGGAAGGCTTCTTGGGATTGGTCTTCCTCTTCCCTTTGGTAGCCACAGGTGCATATTGTCGAGAAATTTCTGTGATGGTCACATCCTCCTCCTCAGTCGCTAAAGATGCTGCGTTGGGTGGAGCCTCCAGTCTAGCTACCATGGCCGGATGATGCTTTCACTGAGTTCTTCATAGGGGTTATCCAGGGGCTGGTTCTGAAAAACACATAACATAATGTTAATAAAGTAACCTTGATGTATACCATTATAAGATAATAATGAAGTCTCAACGGTATAAACCTCATCATCAATGCCATCCAGCCCTTCGTCCTTTTGAGATGCACAAAGAGTAACTGATTAATACATATTATCAGAGGGTGAGTTAAGTAATGCCAAAGCATACGGTATTCAGTTCAACCTCGTCGAGGAATCCATGAAGTCCTTCATCAAGTCTTCTCAGGCAGTGAACTGATTAACACATTTAGAGTGGAAAATGTCCCATCCATAAAAGGGTAAGGTTTCAACCTTGTTCATCCTATCTTTAACCTAATTCCAAGATACCACCACCTTCTTGAAAAGATAAAAACCCAAAGAAACCAAAACTCAACCTTTTCTTCACCTAACAAGCATCCACTCAAGAGAAGGAGTTCTCATTGCAATCGGGGGATAGCCGTGTGGATCAACGTTAGAGGACATCAACAACACTTCAAGTGATCTAAAGTAATCCTAATCTCCAATAATCGTTTTATCAAATTATCCTAAACCACAATAGTTATTTTAACGAGTAATCCTGAAACTCATGAATATTATAAATTGTTTGTTGGTTAATTTTGCCTATTATATGACTTTCATGCAAAGTTTCATGAGGTTGAAAACAAAAATTTTGTTTAATTGTTGCGGAAACCCGTAACTCCTTACGGTCCTCATGAATTATTAACTTTAACTCATTACGCTAATTAGTTATTAATTATTAATCCGTAACTCTTTACAATACTCATGAGAATTCATAACAATTTATAATATTCAACAACTATTGTGGTTTAGGATAATTTGATAAAACGATTATTGGAGATTAGGATTACTTTAGATCACTCGAAGACTTCAAGGTTGTTGATGTCCTCTAACGTTGATCCACATCCACACGGCTATCCCCTGATTGTAATGAGAACTCCTTCTCTTAAAACCTCTCACTCCTTGGATACTTGCTAGACGAAGACAAGGTTGAGTTTTGGTTTCCTTGGGTTTTTATCTTTTCAAAAAGGTGCCGGTTTCTTGGAATTAGGTTAAAGATAGGATGAACAAGGTTGGAACCTTACCTGCCTTTTCCTCTCTAAACCTTTGGTAAAGACCGAAATTTAGAGAGCATAAGGATGATCAGAAAAAATTCCAACCCTCCCCTTTTTATAGCTTTGGTGGGCGAAAATTCCTAGCCCTAATTGCCTTAGGAATTTTTAGCTTATCCACATGAGAAAATGGTTTTAGGTAATAAGTTCACTACTTGTCAACTAAGTCACATTAAATTCACATCTTGATTGATTGATTGAATTTAATATGATGAATCATATTCATATCTTGATTATTGAATTGTATTTAAGATGATGGATCACATTTATTTTCTTTTTTCTTCAAAAAAATCCATAAAAAGGGCACATAAAAAATCAACACTTTATAAGAGTCTAACCCTAATTTAAGTCTTGATAAGAAAAGCCCAATCCAAACTTGAATTGGAAAATCTAAATCATAATGAATCAAATTCATATCTTGATTGAATAATAATTTAAGATGATGAATCACATTCATCTCTTAAACTAAAATTCAAAATCATTTTAAATCAATCCTCATTTATTATTTCTCCTATCTTCATCCAAGCATTATTGGATCTTAATATATATATATATATATTAGATAATTCAGAATTATCTTTTATAACTTAACCTTTTAGAATTAAAATTAAGATTTTAAATTTCAAACTTAAATTCAAAATTTGAATTCCAAATTCAACTTGGCCTAAGACCCCATTGGGTCTTCTAACATATTTGGGCTCTTTTGTGGAGAAACTGGTTTCCCACTGTGGACTATATATGGTGCCATTTTTTTCCTTATTAGGCTTGGAGTCCCACTCCAACCCAATTACACTTTTACTCTTGATAAAGCCCAATAACAATTATTGTCCCAAGTTTACTAATTTTAAACAATCAGGAATAACCTTTGTGTGTGACCCATTAGACCCAATTAGTTACTGACATAAATAAACTTGGAACAATTAAAACCCTTTTAACGGACCCAATTTATTTAATGACCTCATAAGACACTAGCAATGCTCTGCGGCCCCAGAACTAATTAAGTTGATCAAGTGATCTACCTTTCATGTTTGGATACCGTGTAGGCATCATTCCTCACATCGTCATTCACATTTAGTCGAGAGCAAAGATAGAGTATCATCTCTCTTAATTGACTAAATGTAGCTAATTTACAGAATTAGGAATATTCTTATATTAGCTCATTAAGGGATCATGACTCTTCATGATCACTTGCTGTACACACAGACTCCCGCGTTAATTAGAAGCTATCCAAGCTCTACCGGTTTTGTAAATGACTAATCCCTTGTAGGGGACTGTGAGTCCTCTCAGCATGTCCATCTATACTCATATATTCGAGTTACACCCAAGAGTACACCGTTCTCTCCATTTTCAAACGGATAGAGTTGTACAGTCAAAGTATAACCCTAGGACATAATGTTCGATGACATCTTTAAGTCCAGGACGATCCGCACTACCAAACGATGAGAGACTTTACATATCCAATGATACTCTCTACAATGAATCTTTGTGGAGTCTCTCGGCGGGTCTGTTCGGTACTATCTGTTCTCTAACAGATCTACCCACGACATCAGCTAAGACATTTTCATACGTGTATTTCATGAGGTCCTTACCTTGTATCTCTATACAAGTAGATGATGTCGTACTAGTCTTATTGAGATCATCAATGTCCTTTCTTGGTGATTCAAGATTAGAAACAAGTTTTAGGTAATAGATATACAATGTTCTTGAGTCCTCATGATCTTGATCTCTATCATTGATCCTCAAGATTAACATATATTCTATTTCTAGGGCTTTATCTTAAAACACATATTTACTTTAAAATAAAAGCGAGACATAAATATGATAAAAATAAAATATGCTCATTTATTAATAATGAAATACTACAACGTAGAAAAAGGTATTGATCTGTTCTTACAAATTGTCTCTAGGATACCTAAATACCAACAGTTAATACTTACACTGGACGAAGGGAACTTCTTGTTGTAATCATTCAACTTCATCCTCACCAGAACCCTCTTGCCAATTGAACTCTTCAATGCTGTTGGAACACCCCGGCCAACTTCATCCTGCAAATTTCAGTAAAAACGTTTTAAGATGCAATACCTTTTTCAAAACACTTTCTTAATTATTCTTAAGCTTTGTTATCATCAAAATATAGTCTCTAACAACATTGACTACAACTTTTGACTTATGCAACACTTGGAGAAATTGACTATACTTTTAAATGGATTGACAACCTGTGTAATGGTTTTAACAAATTTTATAAAAAAGAAATTTAACCAATTGGGTCAAGTTTTGTGAAATTGACTATACTTTTAAACGGATTGACATCTCATAATGATTTTAACAAGTTTCGTACCAATATTGACTATAACTTTTGAAATATGTAGTACTTGGAGAAATTGACTATATTTTAAAGGATTGACAGCTTGTATAATGAGTTTAACAAGTTTGTAACACAGATATTTAACTAATTGGGGCAGGTTTTGTGAAAATGACTATAATTTAAAATGGATTGTCATCTTGTATCAAAAAAAAAAAAAAAAAAAATTGGATTGTCATCTCACTAGCGATTTTACCAAGTTTTGTACCGACATCGACAACAACTTTTGATATATGAAACACTTGAAGAAATTGACTATACTTTTAAAGGGATGAACAACTTGTTAATAATTTCAAAAAGTTTCATAACGATATTTAGTATCATTTTTAATTTGGGGAAATTTAACTAATTGGGTCATGTTTTGTGAAATTCACTATATCTTTAAGGGTATTCACAACTTCTGTTATGATTTTAACAAGTTTCATAATGCCGTTGACAACAACTTTTGACACATAAAACACATGGATAAATTTAACTAATTGGGTCAGATTTAATTAAATTGACTACATATTTAAAGGTATTAACAACTTTAGTTATGATTTTAACAAGCTTTGTTAAGTCATTGACCACAACTTTTGTCATGTTAAAAACTTGGAGAAATTTAACCAATTAGATTAGATTTTGTAAAATGGACTAGACTTTGAAATAGATTGACCACTTGTGTTATGATTTTAACAAGTTGTGTAAGACTATTATTTTTTACATGAGTTAGAAATAATTATATAGTTGTAGCTATAGCTTGTATTATTTCATTATTCTTTGTACATAGCATTCTAGAGTATTTTGTCATATTCTAGAATAATCCCATAGGGACACATGTCATTGTATTATTGGCTCCACTTACTATAAATAGAATTATAGGCTCAAGCCACTCATTGAGAGCTTGACCTAATTTCCTCATAACTTTATCTTGGTACCAGAGCACAAAAGCCAGAAATGGCATCACCTGGGAATTTTTCTCCCCAATCAGAATGAGCCCCACCTTCTTCTTTACCTGAAAACCCTAACCCTATTTCTTCCATCAATCAAAATACCCAGTCCCCAAGAGAGTCCACTGTAGCTACAGTCCTTCCCACGTCACTACAACCTAGTCAAAGTCTCCCATCAACTTTTCCTTTTCCCCATTTCCCCTTCCCGTCGCCCTATGCGTCCTTCCCTCACTCTCTCCCAAACCCGACTTTCCCTTCCAATCCCACCTATCCGCCATTGCCCTTCGATCCGAGCTCTCTTCGCCATCTGAGCTCCACGGCCTTCTCCCAGATCCCGATCCACACCTCCGCCGCCTACCCTCACGTCTCCACCACCTCCATTCCTCCACCTCCTCCGTCCACCCAGTCGTCTTCCCTCTTCTCATCGACGGTAGTGCCGCCTCTCTCCACTAGCTTCCCACCCTATACCTCCTCACCGTCAGCTGCTCACACCCACAACCAAGCTCCACCATCGACTCATCCCTTCTTCCCTCACTCTCAGTTTTCAGGTGCCTCGGTTCTTTCTCGGGGTCCTCAGGTTCCCATTCGATCTACCTCTTTGTTAAGCTCTATAAACCAAGGGAGTCCCATCAAGTTGGATGGTGACAATTTTCTCACTTGGCAGTCAACTATCATGCCTATAATCAGAGGGCATCGGCTTGATGGCCACCTTCTAGGCACACAATCGGTCCCTCCGGAGTATGTGTTTGACTCTGCTGACCAGATTTGCTCAAATCCAGCCTACGAAGATTGGCTTGCCACTGATCAAATTCTACTCGGTTGGCTCTTTGGCACGATGACAGTTGAGATTGCAATCCAAATGACAGGCTGCCACACATCGTCTTCTCCCTGGAAGGCCATTACAGAATTCGTGGGTGCCAACATGAGATCACGTATCACTTTTCTGAAGAGTGAGTTCCAACAACTCAAGAAAGGTTCCCTTAAGATGAAGGATTACCTAGCAAAAGTGAAGTCAGTTTTAGATAATTTGACACTTGCTGGCTGTCGGTTGTCTCTCACCGATCTCATCACATAAACGCTTGCTGGCTTAGACGTAGAGTACATGCCAATTGTGGTGCTGCTGTCTGAGAACGAAAATCTGTCTTGGTCTGATCTCTAGTCCAAATTGCTCACGTATGAGTCACGCCAGGAGCAGCTACATACCTCTACCACCACCAATCTTTCACAGGCGTTCGCTGGCCTTACTCTTCCCCCTTATCATAGTCAGTCACGTAGAGACAGAGGATGAGGTGGAAGGAGAGGGAGAGGTCGATCAACTAGAGGAGGCAGAGGCAACTCATCTCAGTCCAAGTCTGATAGACCATGGTGTTATCTGTGTGACAAACCAGGCCATGAAGTGGCTAATTGCTTCAAACGCTTTGACAAGAACTTCAAGCCTCCCACACGCAAGCCTGAAAATGCTTCTGCTTATGTGACTACTTCAGAAACCATTGCTGATCTCGCTTGGTATTTGGATACAGGAGCCACTCATCATGTCTTTAATTCGTCAGATGATGTTGGATCCACAGTGAATTCAGGTATTAATTCCATCTTTATTGGTAATGGTTCCCCTGTATATGTGATTGGTTCTAGTAATGCTAAACTTTTATGTGATAAATCTGCTGGATTGAGAACTCTGGATTTGAATAATATTCTTATTGCCCCTGAGATGTCAAAGAAATTGATCAGTGGTTACAGATTGACTAAAGATAACAGTGCTGTCTCTGTTGAAATTAATTCTCATGGTTGCTTTGTGAAGGACAAGAATCTACCTAGTGTGTTGCTGCAGGGAACAATCACCAAAGGCTCCACCCCCGGTCTCTATCGGATTGACAACCCTGTAGTTCTAGTGAAGAAGAATCCTGAAGCTGTTAGTTTAGTTTCTGTTGGAAATAGTTCCCTAGAGTCAAGTAGGAAGTTGTCTTTGTTTGATTCTTGGCATAGAAGACTAGGACATCGTAGTAAAGTTGTCTTACAAAGGGTACTTATAGATTGTAATTTGTCACTACCATCTAATGAAAATTTTCAATTTTGTGTTGCCAATTGGGTAAATCTCATCGACTCTCTTTTCCTACTAGTCTTTCACGAGCATCTCATGTTCTTGACTTGATCCACACTGATTTGTGGGGGCCTTCACCAATAAAATCAGTTGGGGGCTATAGATTTTAGATCAGTTTTCTTGATGATTACAGCAGACATATCTGGATTTATCCCCTGAAAAATAAGGGGGAAGCTTTATCAGCTTTCAAGGTTTTTAAAAACATGGTTGAGAATATGTTTGAAAGAAAAATAAAAATCCTTCACAGTGATTGGGGTGGTGAGTTTAGAGCATTTCAAGGTTTTCTTGATGATCATGGTATTGTTTTTCGCCATTCTTGTCCTCACACATCAGCTCAAAATGGTAGAGTTGAAAGAAAGCATCGTCATATTGTTGACATAGGTTTAACTCTTGGCCCATGCATCTATGCCAACTTATTATTGGTGGGAAGCATTTTCTACTGCTGTTTATCTCATCAATAGGCTACCTACTATTGTTTTACAGAATGTCTCTCCTTTTGAAGTCCTTTACCACAAAAAACCAGACTATAGGAACTTCAAAATTTTTGGATGTGCCTGTTTTCCTTGTCTTCGTCCCTACAATCAACACAAACTTCAATTTCACAGCACCAAATGTGCTTTTCTGGGCTATAGTGGATCTCATAAAGGCTTCAAATGCCTTAGTTCAACCGGCAGGGTTTACATATCGAGACATGTTGTGTTTAATGAGGATGAATATCCATTTACTAATAGTTTCTTGTGTTTTCAGAAGCCATTGGACACTGAAGTTGTGAATTTCTTAAGTGTGTCACCTGTTTTCAGCGAAGCTTGTTCCACTCCTCCATCTATCACCACATCTGTTCAGCCACCAACCTCCCTCACATCAGCCCCATCTCCAAATGCTGATCCAAATCTATCCCTTTTCTCTTCACCTACCTCCGGGTCAACAAATCCACCATCTCCTCAAGTCCAAACTCCTATAATAGCCTCACCCACCTCAAATACTCCACTTGTTACAGCCTCTCCTACTTCATCACCTTCTTCCATCCCTTCTCCACCATCCGAAACTACATCTGCACCTGATTCTCCTCCTATACAACCCTCAACCATCCCTCTTCCTCATCCAATGATCATTCGGAGTAAACATAGCATTTCCAAACCCAAATTCCCTTATGTTGGCCTCACCATCACCTCAGATTTTGCTCCAAAGACAGCGAAACAAGCCTTAAATTCGCCCCTTTGGAAACAAGCTATGATAGAGGAATTTTCAGCCCTCCAAAGAAATGGCACTTGGACTCTTGTTCCTAGACACAAACATCAAAACATAGTTGACAACAAATAGATTTTTAAATCCAAATTTCATCATGATGGCACTTTAGCCAAGCGGAAAGCAAGACTTGTTGCTAAGGGATTTCAACAAAGTGAAGGTATTGATTTTTCTGAGACTTTCAGCCCCGTCATTAAAGCTTCCACTATTCGCATTGTTCTAACACTTGCTATCTCTTTGAACTGGGAAATAAAGCAACTTGATATCAATAATGCTTTTCTCAATGGTTTCTTGTCTGAACCTGTCTTTATGAAACAACCGGAAGGCTTTGTTGACTCCTCTAGGCCTAACTATGTATGTAAATTGTCTAAAGCTCTTTATGGCTTGAAACAAGCCCCAAGGGCATGGTTTGATAGACTTCGTACTGTTCTTCTTGCTTGGGGGTTCACTAATTCAAGGAGTGACATCTCCTTGTTTGTCTATTCTGATAAGACTCAAATTCTGATGATTTTGATATATGTGGATGACATACTTGTGACTGGTAGTAATCCCTATAGCCTTAAATGCTTTGCTGTGAAACTACACTCTATTTTCTCCTTGAAGGATCTTGGCTCTCTTCACTATTTTCTTGGCATTGAAGCACATCGAGATCGCACAAGGTTGTACTTAACTCAAGGGAAATATATATGTGACTTGCTTGATAGGTTCAACATGACTAATGCTTCACCATGTCCCACTCCCATGACTGCCACAAAGTCCTTATCAGCATACTCAGGTGAATTACTTTCTAATCCCACTGAGTATCGAAGTGCAGTTCGTGCTCTTCAATATCTGTGTAATACCAGGCCTGATATTAGCTTCAGTGTTGGCAAGTTGAGTCAGTTTCTGTCACAACCAACTACTGAACATTGGAAAGCAATGAAGAGAGTATTAAGATATCTTAGGGGTACTATTCATTATGGCATTCACGTAAAACCTGCTAAAGTTCTTGATCTCTCGCCTATTCGGATGCGAGATTGGGCATCATGCCGGATGACGATGCTCTCTGTTGGGGGATATTGTGTTTTTCTAGGAAACTCTCTAGTGACATGGTCATCTAAGAAGCAATCAGTTGTTTCTCGCTCTAGTTGTGAATCTGAATATCGTTCTCTATCTAACACTGCATCTGAATTGACTTGGATTAGATCGTTACTCTCTGAATTGAATTTGAGATTGAAGCAGATACCTACTATATGGTGTGATAACACCAGTGCAGCCTCCCTAGCATCCAACCATGTTCATCATGCTAGAACTAAGCACATTGAAATAGATGTGCATTTTGTGAGAGACCAAGTTTTGTCTAAAACCTTGGATGTGTCCTATGTCCCCACAGAGTTCCAAGTTGCTGAATGTCTTACAAAGCCACTGCATCGTTCTCATTTCTGCTTTCTTAGAGACAAGCTAGGAGTCACCGTTGCTCCCTTTAAAAGATCTCAACAAGAACTTACCTTGACCAAGAGCAAGAGGAAGAAGGAGGTTCAAAGTGAAGGAGCGAGTTAGAAATAATTATATAGTTGTAGCTATAACTTGTATTATTTCATTATTCTTTGTACATAGCATTCTAGAGTATTTTGTCATATTCTAGAATAATCTCATAGGGACACATGTCATTGTATTATTGGCTCCACTTACTATAAATAGAATTATGGGCTCAAGCCACTCATTGAGAGCTTGACCTAATTTCCTCATAACTTTATCTACATGTGAAACACTTGTACAATTTTATTGAACATTGCATAGTATAATTAACAGCACTTTTAGCACTTTGACGACTACACTACTGGCATCGGCCAAAGACCAAAACGCCCATGACAACAACAACATTTTCCAGTTGATGGTTATTGGGATTTGGCATGTCAATTATATATAATATAATCGAATAGATTGAAATACGAAGAGTGCTTTGAAGAACAAAATCCATAACTCCATTGAGAGAATACATCATTTCTTACAAACATCCAGATGTGGAAAGCTACAAAAGAGAAGAGAATACAAAGAGTACTACTAAGAACAAAAATCATAACTCCATTAAAGAGAATACACAAGTGGTTTCAAACATCCAGATGTGGAAAGCTACAAAAGAGAAGAGAAGGAAACCTTAATAAGCTTGGAGATTTCAATGTTCTTGAGCATAACTGTGACCGTTTTAGCACGAATTGCGCATGTTAGTGTCCTCAAAGAGACCAACCAAGTAAGCTTTGAAGAGTAAGCGATGGCAGAACTTTGAAATCGAATATCAGTCTTGAAGTCCTTAACAATCTAACAAACCAGACACTAGATTGGAAGGTTGAAGAAGGGAGAGAGAAGAATTCTCACTCTAGCTCTCCTCGATGGCAAAAACTCGAGCAAGAAAATTTGGGAGCACGATAGTGCTTGGTGGGAGTTTGGGTGATGTTATTAGCCGAGTGACTTCTCATAACTTAGAGGTAGTTTGGTCCTTTTCCCCAAACATTGAAAGCTCTGATTCTTACCTTTACCCCTATCTGTCATTTTGCTTGTTCACGTTACCTTTCTGTAATTTTGAAGTTCGTAGGTATTTTTTTGAGAATTTTCCCTATTAAGAATTTGTTTGAAGTGAATACCTATGAATTTAGATTTTGGTATTTTAAATGGATTTAATTAAGATTTTTCTAAAATTATACTGTGAAGATTAATAAAATCATATTTTCAAATTTGAATATGAGGAAAAAACAATGATGACATTAGCATAAACCCATGAAAAAAAAAAATCACATCTACATAGGGAAAAAAGCATCTCCACTAACTTCTCTTTTCACCTCCTATCCACTTAGAACCTATTTGGGATAGCATCAAAAATTGAAATAAGTTTATCAGAAGCTGAAAAAAGTCCATCAAATGTAAAAACTTGTTTTTTGGGTATTTGGTAAAGCTTCACTATGTTATGGGTTTTAAACACCCCAAATCTATCTTAAATAATAAGTCAATCAAAAAAATTAAGAGTCATTGATAGACTAGGAAAAGTTCATCCCATTAACGGAAAAAATTTGTTTATCGGAAAAATCTTTCGTCCATTGGAAAGAAAAGTTTACTTGAGCGCGCCTTGTGCGAGTCTTGTTGGATCTTGACCTAGTGTTATTAGATGCATATCTATTGTTGAATTTGGAAGCCTAATGTGCTTGCCCCATTGGTTTACTATTTTATTTGGAAAATTTATTTTTTAATGGTAATGTTACTATTTTATTTAACAAATTTATATTTATTTTTAATTTTTATCTTAAATTATCTCATTTTGTACAACATATATATTATATATATATGAATTTGATTCATGCCCTTAATCTCATCTATCTTTTTAAAAGTCCAAATAAATGCCATTTAATCAAATTTTAATGGGTGAGACTCATAATCGAAATAAAAGTCACTTCAACCACCGCTATCCCAAACACAAATCACATTAATGTCTCAACTATTTAATCATTAGACTTAATGCTATCAAAAAATATACAATTATAATATTTTTACATAATATTATGTCTCAACCATTAAAGATTAATCCAATTATTAAGACATTAAGTGGAAGAGAAGAGAAGAAAGAAATTAGTGGAGACATTCTTTTTTCTTTAAGGAAAAACATTAAATACATCAATTCTCATAAATATAAAAAGGAAGTCACTAAGATATTATTAATTATGGAAATACAATTTGAAATAAAGGAAAGAATAATTTATGACATGTAAACAGTAGTATCAAAATTTAAAAGTATTTTGAAAACACAATTTGTAAAACATATGAAGTGTACCAACAAATTATTAATTTGAGATGGTTAACGGCCTCACTCCATAAAAAGGTGAATACAAATTCAAATTTAAATACTATGGGCATTCAAGATCTTGTTCGTCCCGGGTATTTTTTTTTTTTTTAAATTTTGTTTCCCAAAAATTAATCCCTTACCCATCCTGAGTTAAAAAAAAAAAAAAAAAAAAAAAAAGGAGCTCTTATGTGTTTTCTTATTCCATTTTTATTGTTTCAAGCCCAATTCAAGTCAACATTGGGCCCATACTCTAACAAGAAGGACTAAAAAAGAGTTCTAGAATAAAAACAAATTCTGGACACCACCCCATGTACCATCCTGATTGGTACTGTCCCGTCCGTCCTGACTAAGACAGCAAATGCTATTTTAAGGGTCGTTTGGATGAAAATTTTTTTTAAAAAGGTACTTTTTTAATATTAAAAAAATGCTTTTTTTAAATTAATTTATATATTTAGATGATTTTTTTTTTTAAAAAAGTAAAAAAAAAAATGCTAAAATTTTTTTTTTTTCTAAAGTTTCAATTTGGAGTTTTAAAAAAAAAACACTTTTTTTTTTTAAAAGCCCATCCAAACAGGTCTCAACCATCCTTTGATACTGTCCCGTGTGGATGACACCAAATGCTATTCTAAATCAAAGTATATTATTTGTGGGAGGCAAAAACCCTTTATATTCTAAACCTCAAAATTAGAAACCTTAATACGTACTACTTATCTATTTATTGTTAAACCCTGACATGTTTTTGCTAAACCCATATTTTTAATTGATAGCATTTAATTCTCTAATAAATCAAATCAATTCGGTTAAATATTCTTCCACCGAGTTCGGTTCTTACAGTTCCAGAAACTAAACTAAACACAAATTAGCATTGAACGGTCGCAAAAAAGGGACTGTAAAAACAAAACTTTTAACATTTCATCAAGAGGGATAAACAATAACTTAAGATTTCAAACAAATCATTTTAATAACAAGTGACTGGGGGAGATGAAGTAAACACAGAACCTGATCTGCCTTTCTGAATTGCTTACATGAAAAAAAGATCATCATCAGAACTTCAGTTCTCTCTAAAAGAGGAAACAGAACTACATTTAGTGCCTGTTTGTGAACACTCAAAAAAAAAGCATTTTTGCGCTCTGAGAGATAAAGCCTTTCACATATTTATCTCATACCACACAAAATCACTTAAAATAAGCTAAACCAAACACCTCGCACTTAGAATGATGCTCTCAAAATCTTTATTGGCCGCTTACAAAAAGGATCATCACACTTCTCCAAAAGACACCCCCAGGAGAGAGCAAGACAAGGCAAAATGGAGATTCTTTTGTCATGGCAGAATCTAGGGATTTTTTTAAGTTTACTACATACAAACTTAAACCTCTACAAAGGGCCTCCTCATACTACTTGGACAAGTTGGAAGCTTCAAGTTTCGAGGCAGCTGGCTTATCCAAAAACCATACCAACTTCCCCTTCCCGGGCTGGACCATCCTCGCTGGTATTAAAGGGCCTTCAGGTTCAATGTCGTCTATTGCCAGGCGTACAGCCTCTGCTTTGCTGTCACCGGTGACTACCACCGCTACATTGGATGCAGAATTTATGACAGGCAAGGTGAATGTGATTCTTTCAGGTGGGGGTTTTGGTGAATCAGTAATGAAAGTTACCCATTCTTCCCTCTCATTGAGTGCAGGGTGATTGGGAAACATAGAGGCAACATGACCATCTGGACCCAATCCAAGAAGGATGAGATCAAACTTTGGGCAGTCACTGATTTCAGACACGTTGACCACGCGAGTTTTCACCAACTGTCGGATGACAAATTCGTAGTCATCAGCAGCTTCTTCTGCTGACATTGAATCATTTATAGAATGCACATGACTGGGAACAATGGGTACCTGCTAATATGACTAACAGATTATCAGAGACAATGACTGTTAAGAAATAAAATAATTAAACCAGGTATAATGTCTGAGTAATCTTAAGGGCCTGAAGAACAACATTTTCACACATCAATGCATAACATACAATTTGAATCCAGAGACTTCCCCTAGTTGACTTTTTTTATCTCAACAGTTAGATAACAAATAAAGCAAAGACAGAATTATTTTAATTTTAACTTTGATTCATGAAATTATTAATAAATCAGCAACATTTATATCTTAAAAGGACAAAAAAGGTATACAGCTCAAGATGTCCCCAAGGCATATGCCGCTAAAAGGAAATAAACAAGGAAGAAGATGGCCCTTAACATATGAGGAAAATCAAAAGTTCTTTTTCTCTTCATTTGGACCTTAAACAGCATGATACTGGATAACTGACTGATAACCTGAACACAGACAACTGTAAAGGCTAGAAAGATAAACTCGAAGCCTGAATAATGACATGTCACATGTTGATATTCACTGATTTGTATGAATTTTCAAGTTACAAACAAAGCAAAGAGATTGACCAGTTCTGTTATGTTAACAGGAATCTTAGGACATCTTTTCTTGTGTTTGTTTTAGGCATGTCTAGTATTTGCTGATTTGAAAATATCTTGTCCTCCAGCTAGTTGCTAATTTTTCTCTTTCTAGTAAAATTTCTAAATCAATTAAAAAAGACAAATTATGTTGACAAGTAACTAACAGAAGCGGCAAGAATTACACAGCATGAAGAATAATCCACTCATTTAGGGCCTGTTTGGGATAGTTTCAAAAGCTCAAATAAGTCCATCAGAAGCCCAATGAAAGTAGAAGCTAGATTATTGATTGTTTGGCATAGCTTCAGACCTTGATGGGCTTCAACCCTTGAAGCCACTTTTTTGTGAAGTCACATCTCTTTGCTTCAGACCTTGAAGCCACTTCTACCACCGCTATCCCAAATACAAATCACATCAGAAAAAGCCCATCAAGAAAAGTTCTACAAAAGCACTTCACCACTATCCCAAATGGGTCCTTAGCTACCACATCTTTTCTTCCCTATTGTTTTCTTTTTCTATTTTGTAGTCACTCAAAAGCCACAACAGTTGGAATGAGAGATTCATCAAATAGCAAGCTTTATCATTCTACAGTGCATTATGTGGCTTGTGCATACAGGTAATTGGATTGCTTTTGCATCAATGCAAGCGGAATTCAACTGGGTCCCACATTATGCATAATCATGGTCATTGCAGGCACGTACCATATAGTGCACCATAAAATTGCTCGCTCATGAGATAATGCCATACATCTCCAATTGGTATCCCATCAATAAGTAGGAGAGTATTTTCTTATTTAGCAATAAAAGTTTCTTGACATCCTAAGCAATATCTTTGGAAATCTCATAAACTGATAGAACAGCCATGCGATAATTCAGGAAATCAGCCCGCTAAACTGTCAAATATGAAGGGACTAGCGTAATTATGTTTTCCATGTGAAGTAGCAGGTTTGGCACACTATTTCAAAGTAGTGCTTATCGAACATTTTAGCACAAGGAACTTGCAATCCCAGGCAGAAAAATGAAATGTCCCAATTTGCAGGAGTTAGAAAGACAGATTGCACAAAAGCATATTTTTACCCTGCATAACTAGCCACTCTTTCATCCATAATTGTGCCAACCAACATGGCAATCACCAAAATTCACATTAGGAAGAACAAAATTAACAACAGTAGGACCAATGCACAAGGTAATAAACTAATAATCTAGGAATACAGACAAAAAAAATGAGACTCTGGGGCTGAGACTGGTGTTTGCAAAGCAATGAATCATAATTGAAGTCAAAATAAGGAGATAATCAATAAACCAAAAATTAAGGAATCTAATACCACAAGTCCACAACATATATGGTTACGATTTCATTGCCAAAAAAACAACCAAACTAGCCGTCCTATTACAGTCAAATGATTTGAAATATCCCATTGAAGGAAGCAGTTAAAGAAAAGATCATCAAGCATACAAAACTTACATATAAAATTGACATGTAAGAACAACCATGTTGGTGAGTATACAAGGACTAGTATAGATCTACCAATATGCCTTGGTATAAACAAAGAATTTTCAACTGACATTTATGCAGGATGACCATCATGAAATTTATATGTATAATCCTGTCCTGTATAAAAGCAAATATTATGT
This sequence comes from Acacia acuminata, assembly GCA_019022655.1. Taxonomy (NCBI): domain Eukaryota; kingdom Viridiplantae; phylum Streptophyta; class Magnoliopsida; order Fabales; family Fabaceae; genus Acacia; species Acacia acuminata. The sequence goes on along the minus strand of JAFJYI010000028.1, from coordinate 1,038,479 downwards.
GAACCATCCTTTCAAACTTGACACTCCCCCCCCAAAAAAAAAAAAAAAAAAAAAAAAAAACCCATGAACTTGAAAGGGAGAATAAAGCATACCTCCCAGTGCAGTTCATAGATATTCTATCATTTAAGAGCCTCAATGTAAAAATTTGTGTTAAAGACAAATAACTATGAATAAAGGAGGCAGTAATGAACATGAGAGATTAAGATCAAGGGCACAACCTTGGACAAAAGGCCATCCTTTGCAAGCTTATAATTGCTATCAGCATGGTTTTTAGCAACAACACGCTCATCAGCCCAGAAGATATACCATTTGGACCAGTCAACAGTCTTGTTATAAGGAGCTTCGCAGAGTTTTCTGTTTGCCACCATAAATTTAAACCCAAGACCAAATCATAAAAGTAAAAGAACATTATATGGAAAAAATAAAACAAATCACTGATACCCCATTAAGCCAATAAGAGAACCACCAGATAAAGCAATGGCAAAAACTCCCCGCTCCTTCACAGATGTCTCTGATATTTCAGCAATATAGTCAGCCAAATCCGTCTGCAGCTCATCCAGACTCTCATGAATCTTCAACTCTCCTCTATCTTTTTGACCACCAGAGAGAGCCATGCTTGGAAGGAATAGCTCTTGTCTCAAAAATAATTAAATAAAGCAAAGAGAGCATCAGAGAAAATTCCAATACAAGACATGTATGTTCAAGGAAAAACCTGTTCGCAGTAGCACTTAGCATATACAGCTTTGACGTTACCCCAAAAAAACAAAAACCTAAATAAAGAGAAATGCAAACCCAAAGTTTTCAAGATCATGCTTAACAGCTTGAAACAAAAATCTAAGTAAGGAGGGATACAGATCATTTTATGCCTATAAATTATATGAATTAACTTGAGTCACTGATAGCAGAATCTAAAAATAGTATAAACCCACTACCTGATATGATTCAACCAAAAATTTTCAATTCCCCCTTCTGGAGAAAAACAAGGCAATTTAACAAAAGGGTCATCTTCATCGTAACGCAAACTTCCATGGATTGATGTCAACGAGAAAAATTACAGGAACCAAAGTTTACACTCTACGATAGTGGAAACTTTTTTCGGACAGAAAAACAAAATCAAACGCCTACAACGCAGATCATAGAACAAAATCAATTCTCATCCCCGTGAACCAGAGACAACGAAATTATAAAACCATGAAAGCTAATCATAATCTCATGCAATTCAAAACAACTGGCAGAACTAGAATCGGTACTGTAAGAAAGAACGATCGAAAGGAAGAAAGAAATGCTCACAAGAACAGAGGAGGAGGAGATTGGTGGCAGAGAGAAGAAGCTGACGAAGGTGGAAATGGGTCTGAACACGAAATATATATATATATACACACACTGTCCAGAAGACCACAATCCATTGATTTACTGATCATACATCAAATTTCAAAGGGTACTGCTATGTGAGAAGAAATTTTTACCTTGTGAGTTTCCACGTGCAACCAATGATCGGGACAGAACACACAAACTCTCTCTCTCTCTCTCTCTCTCTCTCTCTCTCTCTACGGTAAACAGATGAAGAATTTAAAGAGAATAAAAGAAAACTATAACGACTCTCTCTTATTTGCTTTCTCTACTTTGCATTTGCGAATACTGAGAAAATCCCAGGATCCTAGATCTCCTGCTATAACATCTCCGATAAACAGAAAGATATACACAAGGAACAGATCATAATTTCATTTATTTTTACTCTTGGAGTTATTATGATAAATAAAGAATTAAAATTTTAAACCTAAACTATAATTTATAATTAATTAAATCTGTTTTTTTGTTTTCCTACTCTATCTGTTTCTTTTTTCTTTTCTTTTTTCTCAATACAACTACTCCCTTTTAAACCGGCTACCAACTGATCAGACTTTGAAGGTAACTCTCCTAATATTAATTGTTAATTGAGTTCCTTATATTAACTTTTAATTAAGTTGATAATTTTTAATTGCAACTTTCATATTAACCTTAATATCACTCTTAAGAAAGAAAATATTAAAATTTAAGTAAATAGTATAATTCAAAACTTATAAATAATATGTCATTTCCGTCCATGCATTGGAGGAAATATATAAATATAAACACGCATGTTGTTTGGTGTAATAGGCAGTAGTTTTCCAAATAAGTATTACACTAATACTACCTCCGATCCTAATTATAAACACTTTTGTAGTGTAATTTGTATTACAAAAATGTTTCTATATAATAATTATGACCGAGAAATAGTATGTAGAAAAAAGTTAATACAATATTTGGCCCTTTAAATTTTTTGTGTCTGAAATTTCAGATTATAGATTTTGGTCATTCAAATTTCATCTCAAAAAAATGTGCAATTTTACCTTTTAAAGGACTAAAACTATTTTTTAAAATAACTTAAGGATTCAAAATAAAATTTGGTAAATATAAGAGACTAAATATTGCATTAACTCAAGTAATAATTTAGACTATAGTAAAAAAGATACATAATTAAAATTACACAAAATCCCTTAACTTTAAACTATCCACAAATAACTCCCTTAATTTTAAAAACTTAATAACAAACTACTTAAATTTTCAGACTAGTGGAGATAACCTCACCCTTGATTCCTATACTCCTTAATATATATATATATATATATATATATATATATATATATATATATATTCTATATATATATTTTATTCTACCGACTTTGAGTTATATACCTACAACCTTCTTAAACTTTAACATATATGCAGATAAATAATGAATATAATGAACAAGAGAGTTATTTAAATAAACATAAGAATTCACTAGAATTTACTATAAAATTTTAAAAATAAATAATTTAGCTTTTAAATATATTAGAAGGGATAAATGATAAAATAAATTTGGAAAAATTGCACCTAAATCTCAAATAAGAGAAAAGATGACTAAAAAGTCCTTTAAAATTTCAAATTTACAGTGAAGTCCTGTGAGATATTTTTGTAATATATATCAAATATGAAAAGTCCAAAATACCTTTAATAATTTTGGTAAAAAGGCAGGGATTTCAAAACCCTTATTTGCTCTTGATATTCATCTTAATATATTGCTTCTTGAGTTTTGTGATAGATCTGGGTAGCACCTGGATGGATACTACATGACAGCTTTCCTCCACTTTTATAATGATTGTGCATTGCCGGAAATATTCAACTATTAAAGTGTTGGATATTTTTTTGTAATCTGCTGAAAAATTCTTGAAATTCTAAGAGGAGTTCAAATAAAAAAATTTATATGGACCACATAAGTGTGATTTGTGCTCATATTCTTGATTTTATTGAATCAAGCTTGTCAACCATTACCACTGCACATGCTTTTACTCTGAAATTGCTCTTGTTCTGGGCTCTTGCATGCACATTTTGTTGCATATTGTGAATGTTATTGTGATTAAATGAGCTATTGGTTCTGATTTGCTGAGGTGAGTTTCTGCTACCCCTTAAGAATATCTGTTTTAGTTGGATTGAGTTGAATTCATGTGTGTCCATTTGAGCATGCTATTGTGGATCTCGGTTTAAATTTTGGTCTATTGAATTATAAATTCTATCTTCCACTATGAAAAATTTGATTCGAGTCTCGCTCAATTGTTCAAAGCTGAATTTGAGCAAAAATATGACTTTTAGCTACCTAAATCATCCTTGCTGCATGTTCTTGCTTGGGTAATTGTGCATTTTATGCTATACCATTATTCTTCACAACAAATTAAAACAGATTTTTGATAGATCAATTAGTTATATATTAGTCCATGCACTTTCAATTTAGATTAGTTTATATTTGTCACTGGCATCATTAGTATATAAGTATATGAGTGTATTTCTAAGGCTTACCTTCTTTAATGGTGATGAGGATGGGAAGTCGAGTCTTTCATTATTCCGAAAAAGCTATATAAAGTTTAAAGCTTTCTATGGAGAAAAGAAAATTACTTAGATGAGCAATCAGGTGGGGCGACAACCTTGGGTATCAGGATGGTTTACTCACGCAACGGCCACCAAACCTTGACGGTGAGGAACCATGAACAATGACACTCATGATGATAGCTTCCATTGGCCAACGATGTCACATATCGAGGATGAGAGAACAAGACAAATATCGGCAGAGAAAAAGAGAAAGTAAGGGTTTTGAAATCTCTGCTTTTTTTCCAAATTCATTAAGGGTATTTGGACTTTTCATATTTGGAATATATTGTAAAAATATCCCATGGGACTACACTGTAAATTTAAGATTTCAAGAGGCCTTTTGATAGTAACTTCTTTTATTTGGGATTTAGGTGCAATTTTCCCTATACATTTTGGATGTACTTTGGCATTTATACAGAAAGAGAAAAGGCAAAAGATGAAAGTACAGTAATAAAAAGAAACCAAATACCTGTCCAAATCAAATGCTGACAAATGTACATAGTGCTACACCCTCACCCCATTTCAATCCTTATTTTCAAACGTACGAGTCGTGGTGGCTCCCTTTGGGGAATTTTTCAATATTCTAATACTCCTTTTCTTTTTTTCTTTTTTTATAAGTGTAAAATTTAAGTTTTTTTTTTGGAAAAATTCAATAAAAATTGTCTCAATATTTAATATATATTTTTTATTTATACTCCTTATTAATTATATATATTTTATTAATTAAAAAATTGATGATGTTTATACTTATTCCCTTTCTCTTCTTACTTGTTCTTATAAATAAGGGTATACTTGAAAAAAAAATTATTTCATAATATAATTATTATTTTTAACTTATTTTAACTATTTTTTAAAACCATGTAATTTAGTTACCAAACTCTTTTAAATAGAATCGGAAGGAGTATAAAATAATAAAAATATCAACAAAGCATCCGTTAATTTTACATTCCTCGCCTTAGATTTTTTCTAGTAACCGTTTGATACTATTTTAAAGTAATTTTTGTGTATATAATGCTCTAACGTAATTTTTTAGTCAGTATGCCACAATAACTTTTGGTATATTATATTGACTTCCCAAAATATATTTTTAATAACACTCAATATCTTAACCTTTCTTAAAAAATACTTTAAACTTTAGTTTGGATGGGAAGAAAATTAAGGAGGAAAAAAGTAGCATAAGGAAAAACTCTCAAAAATATTAATTTTTACTACTTTTAGAATTATTTTCCTATTATTCCCTCTCCATTTCCCTCTCACATTTCCCATCCAAACATAGCCTTATGGAAAATGTGCACTCAAAAAATACTTTAAGATAGAGTACTAACGAAAAATACCTTAAGGACGCAAACATGCACAAAAAATTATTACATGATATGAAGTGATACCAAAAAAAATGTTTTAAGGTAATTGGTGTAAGCCAGAGACGGAGCTTGAGAAAAATATTTGGGGGGCCATAAGTATACTCATTAACTAATTACAAAGAAAAAAATTTTGGGGGGACTAAATGTATAATTTTTTTAGGGTAAATGTATAAAAGAATTTAATTTTCATTAAATTTTTAGGACAAATTTTTTTTTTTTTTTTTGGGGGCCATGTATGCAAGAAGATCCGTCCTTGGTGTAAGGGTTGTTCAAAGTGTCTTGATCCTGGTTAGGTCCCAGACATTTTGATCCTAGAATGGCACCAAGACAGTTGGGACAAGAACATATTGGGTCCAAGACTGAGACTGAAATTGAGATCACCCTTGAAATCTTAGTCCGGTTTTTTTTTTTTTTTTTTTTTAAAGTTTACTTCATAAATTAAGTTATCCTTTTATTTGTATGTTTTTTACCCCCATAAATTAAGTTATTATTTGATAAGATGTGTATCATATCATTAGTTAGATTTAAATCGCATATATCATGATACTAATCCTAATTATATACTGTGTAAAAAAATATTAATAATAAAATAATATTCTTCAATTCTAGATCAATTTATGTAATTATTATGATCTTATTAGTTATTAAATGATTACTTTAAACAAAAGAATATAGAGAATTTAACTAATATAATGATATTTTTTAAATTCATTATTTTCTTTAAAAAAAATAAACTGGGATTTCCGGTCCTAGTACTAACGGGACTAGGATTACACTAAGACCAGGATGTAAACGCATCCCAAACCAAAAATCGGGACCAAGAATCAGGATTGGGTATCTCGGTCCCGTCTCAGGTTTTGAACACACCCATCTAACTTAAGTCTTTTCTTAACCAACTAAGTTTATAAGTTTAATGAAATAAACCGGATATTCATATTTATTTACAAATATAAACTTTTAATGATGCTTATTATTTGGTATAATAATACATTTATTTTACTTTAACTTAAATTCAATAAGTTTTTTTCTAAACATAAAGATTTGGATTTCGAACTCTAGAATTTTCCCTCTATTCCACTCATCTTTAAAAATGTTTGTTTCATAAACATCTTTATTTTGTACAATATAAACACCCCCTCCATTGGGAAGGGAACCCATCCATCCATCTCACACACGCTGACCCCTAACAACGACATAGAGTACTGAACCCTTCTTCTATGATAGGGGACATGGGGTGCCAATTAGTTCTTGTTTGGTGTGAAGAATTTGGAGTGAAGGAGAGGGGAGAAAAACTTTTTATGAGTTGAATTTATAAAAATTGGAGAAATGGAGTTATAAAATTTTAATAAAGGGAAGAAATCGTGTGGTAAAAGAGTAAGAAAAAATTAATTGATGTTGTAAAAGTATTAGATAATGTGGATGTCCATAAACTCTCAACTCTCAACCTTTCATTTTATACACTTCATAACATCAATAAATAGTCTTTAGAAGTCTTTATGCCCATAACTCAAAGATTACAATTTGTACACTCATTATGATTGAATTTGATATTTACTTTATGTAACTCTTGGTTGAGTTTAAAGGGCCTATAAATAGAGCATTATGTACTACACTTTGGCTGCATCCAAATGAATAAAATATTACTCTATCTTTCTCTCCAATTTTCTCTTGTCTCTCTTCATCTCTTTCATCTCAATATCTAATATTTTCTATATTTTTATAACACGTTATCAAAATAAGTTCGCCTTAGAAGCCTATGTTTTAATTTTCTATTTCTTTTACTCTCTTCTTGTTATACAATGGTACTCTATCTTAGCTTTAATTCCTTTCTTTCTTTTAGCTTTCCTTTACTTTACGATCCTTTTGTCCAATTATCATTTGCATCTTTTTGAGTCTTTATGCTTTTGTTATACTATTTATTCAGTTGTTATTATATACATCTTTTATACATTAAATTTTGTTATCCTATTATATAGGGAAAATTTCAGCTAGACCCTTTGATAACAAATTGATTTAAGTCAACCCCTAAAACTTTTTAAAACTTCACTGTATCCTCATGGTTAAAAAGAAATTAATTTTATAGGTGAAAATATAATTATGGCCTTACTTTATTTGTCTTGTAAATTGTCTTATTTATCTTGTAAATGCACATATCTGTCTTACAAATTTTCATATTTGTCTTGTAAATGTCAAAATATTTTTGATTCTCTATGTTCTTTTAATCCCTTTATTTGTTTTGTGATTGTTCATATTTTTCTTGTAAATTTTTAATTTATCTTGTAAATGGCCAAATTTTTTTAACTTTTTAGATTCTTTTGAATCCATTTTTGTTTTGTAAATTAAATGCTCATATTTATCTAATGAATTTTCATATTTGTCTTGTAAATGGACAAAAAGTTTTTAATTTCTTGGGTCCTTTCAAATTTCTTTATTTGTCTTGTAAATACTCTTGTAGAAAAAATAAATAAAAGAAATACATCATTGTTTTTTCACCTACAATATTAATTTCATTTTGACCATGGGGTGCAGTGAAGTTTCAGAGAGTTTTGGGGGTTGACTGAAATGAATTTGCTACTAAGGGGGCTAACTGAAATTTTTCCTATTATATACTTATGTTATCTATTTTATGTTACCTTTTATTTTACATTTTAATGTGTGTGTTATTTTCCCCTCAGCTAGCGATACTACTTGATTCGATTGCATCTATATATTTGTTTCTTTCCTCTAACTAATTATATATAACACCATGTACATAATTATATATACATATTTATTTATATTGTCAAATTTTATATACTGTACTGTAACATTTATATATTTTTGTAATACTTATATCTCTTTGTTTTATATTATATTGTTTACGTTTTATGTTGGTTATTTCGTTTTATAATTGTTGTTGCTTATGTTTTCCTTCTCTTGTATTGGCTTCGTTTATATATATATATATATATGTGTGTGTGTGTGTATATTTTTTATATAATTTATTTACATTAAGACTTAATAGTATTATAGGATTATATAATGTGATCTATATATTATGGCCTTATCTATTCTTTATTTGGTTATGTATGTGAATTTATTTAATTTATTTTTACAGTATTTTAATTTTATTGAATTGTCAGGAGTCATCATATTCTTAATTTTTAATTGAGTCACCCGAAGTCACATCACTTTTATAAGACAGAATAAGAAAATTTTGTGTCACTTTGGTGATATAATTCTTAAAAATATCAAATGCTGAAGGCTAAAAGTTCAAACATCAAATGAAAAAAAAAAAAAAAAAAAAAGGAGGCTTATAGCTAGAAATGATTTTTTTCTAGTCCCGAAGACCAAATTGATAATGAAAGATTTTTATTAGTCCAAAGGACCAAATTGATAATGTGTCATTGAAATAAAAGCATAAAACATATTTCTAAGAACAATAATGAATATGACCATATATATTACAATGTAAAAATTGACAACTAAAAGTCAATAATATCTTGCCTTGCAATGATCATTGAAAAATAATGTCTTTATGGTCATCAAAATAATATTATTAGTAAAAGTTACAAAATGACTAGAAGCCACAAAGCAAAATATGTATAAATTTATTGAAGGTAAAGGCCAAAATGATTGTGAAACTAAAAGGATCATGGGATGTTATAAAAATATCAAAGAGGCCATAACTTGTGGAGAAAGATGCCCAAATTTATTGTAAAGGTAAAAAATAAATAAATAATTATAAGCCCAGAAGACTATCCAATGCTTAATTTTTATTATTGTTTAAATTTATATTGATTAACTTATGAGATAAATTATCATAAGTATTTGATATTGTGATATCGATAAGTGTTCATAAGTGATATATGAAATCAAATAAATAAAAAAGGTAACTATTGGTGATTTTAAAATTTTAATATCATGCCAATTTATTTACAAATTTAAATATTATGGTGTGTAGATGTTCATAATTTCATAGCCCTTTAAGATTTTATCTCATGGTTATTATCATTATGCCCTATAACTCCTAGAGATGGAGCTAGAAATATAATTAGGGGGCAAAAATTACAGAATAGAACTCAAGTTTTCATGAAAGTACATTTTTCCCCATAAAAATTTCAATGTTTTCATTTTAGTCCCTCCACGAAATTTTAGTGGGGACTAAAATGAAAATATTGAAATTTTCATGAGGATGAAATATAATTTCTTGAAAATATAGGTTCAATTATGTAATTTTAGAGGCGGTAGGGGCCACCCCTAGCCCCTAGTTCTGCCTCTAATAACCCCCAAATTAAATGGTTTCTAGTATTTATTCATTTAACCTTCCATTATACAATTAAGTTGTTTAATTATCTTCTTTATGTATAATTTTCAACTTATTTTCAACTTTAAGTGTATGGTATATGTGAATATTTTTCATACATCAATGGAATTTACCATGTCAAACCTACCACTATTTTCTTCTTAGGAGTGCTTCTTTGTTGCACCACATATTTCCCAACACACAGTCAACTCATATACCTCAATATCAAGGTACTTTTTTTTTTTTTCCAATTTATTTTGTCTTCCATCTCTTTTCTTCTCTTGAACACTATTATGTTGCCTTGCATATATGTGTAGTTCTTTTTTAGTTCCCATTTTTATTATTGAAAGGCAATCAATTTGTATTTTATTTTAGTAATGATAAGTGTCATCACATTAATCAATCAATGATATGATGTATGATAATAATGATAATATATATAATATATACTGTAATTAAATTATTTTTATGTGAAATTTATTTTAAAAAATCATATAATTATATCATATTTAAATTGAGAAAATGAGAATTTGTTTAATTCTACAAGAAAATATATTATGAATGGGTTATGTGATTTGGTTTGTTACACAAAACTATTTTTGTAATGTTTGTAAACATATATGCATGGTTATTGAGATTGGACTGGTCACTGAACCAATCGGGGTAGGAGGTAAAGGGTTAGTGGTCGGGCCGAAGTCAAACCAAAGCTAAACTAGGGCCAAACCGGTGAAAAAGTTAAGATTTTAAGGTTATTAGTATAAATTACAAAGCAAATAATTCCCTTTAATAACCTTGACTGAAATCTTAATATTAATTTAATCTATTTCAAATTTTATTTTTTGATTTCAGATTTTTTTTTATTCACTAGTTTGTCATTTCCAAGACTCTGAGCATTTTGAAGTATGTGATTATTCTCCTACTACTCCATAGTCTATAGTCTATACACATATCTATTGAAAAGTCATTCTTTCCTGCTCGCTTTCTTCAACCCCATCGTCTTTTTCTATTTCTTCAAACTTTAGATATAGTCTACACATATCTCCTTATCTCTTTAAAAGTCATTCTTTCCTTCTCTTCTTTGTCTTTCACTCTCTTGCTCTCTTCTTCCCTTTTATGTTTCCTTCTCTCTTTCTTTAGCCCCATCGCCACTTCCCCCCGCTTCTAGTGCTCTTCTCCGCTGTGTCCAATGCCCCCATGTACCCTTTCACAACATCGTCGATGTACGTGAAGTCACACACAATATTCCGATCCGGAAGATAGAGCTTCATAGCGTGGTAAATGAAGAAATTGTGGACAAGTAAAAGTTGGAGAGTAACAGAAAAACTTCCACTTAGCCAACACACGACCCCAACTTGCTTGGCGTGGTCTGTGGTCATTGTTTTCTGGTCCGTGCTTAGCATGTTTGATTTGTTACGTGTCTGGTCCGTGCTCAGCATCTCTAGATCTAAGGGGACTGGATCTATTTCTCATTAGCTCTGTTTCTCTCATCTCTCTCTCTTTCTCTTTCTATAAACATCTTTACTCTTTCTTCAATTGACATTTTTGAAAAAAAGAAATTGACTTTAACCACGGTTTCTATGACAGCCAGATCACCGGTTTCCCATTCAAACCGGCCGATCTGATTCGGGTTTCATAACCATGCATACATGTAGTGGAAGTCAAGTTTATGGATGATTAAATAGTAGGACAAATTTGAAAGAAGACCATAAATATCATAATTATTCATTATTTGCATTATAATGCACTTATCTTTATCTCCCACTCAAATTGATTTTATTCATTTCACTTTAGCCCTTTACATCACAAATAATTGCAATGTGATATTTATGTATTTTGATCATAGATCTTTTCATATGTCTCTATGTGATTGAAGATATACTTTGAATATGTATCAAAAGAATCAAATTGAATTATAATTAATGAGTATGTAATTATATAGAAATGCAATAATATATATTAGTTACTGAAGAAGTTACATACATATAATAAAATTGATATAGTTCTTGAAGAACTCATAGTTTTATTTTTGGCAAAAGAAGAATCAATCATGAAAATCTACGACCCATAAATTTACACAAGAGCTTTGATTCATTAAAAGGTCTAAAAGTAATGGCCCAGTTGAATTGAAATCCACGATTATTTGTGAACTATGAAGCATGTGGGTTTCCTGTGAACTATGAAGCATGTGGGTTTCCAAGTGCAAGATAAGTTATCAACTTATTACTACATGTTGGTCACCATTTTTGAAATAAAAGAATAAGGGAAGTATATTTAAATGATTCATTTGAGGGGGAGATTGTTAGAATACAAGTGTGGATTAATATTGAAAAGCTCTACTCATATACTTCCTCACAAGCCTATTGATCTCCCAAAAATAAATGTCACATTAAGGTTTTGAATCAATATGTGCTGTAGAAATTTGAAAGTTTAATGTTGGTTAAAAAACATGTAACAGTAAACTAGAAGTTTACTGATCCAAATAGATTTATTGTTGGCATGACTTATGTGATCATCCCGAGTCATATATATGACATAAACTATTAAAAATTACGTATTGACGTCCATTAAAGAACTAGAAGATTTTTTATGAATAACCAACATATTATATAATTCAAGTATTATCTGTTGGAAATTATGCTATAGGGGTAGATCATTATACTTTAAAAGTTATTATTATTTAAAGTATTTCTCCATTTAGTTATCATATCGTTTGCATGTTTATTATGATAACTGTGTCCTTGGACGTATCATAAAGATTATTCTAAATATCCATAATTGGTCATCTATGCGGGAGCAAAGATGAAATAAGACCAGTATGACTTTGATGAGATATGGAGATACGAATCAAAGTCATAGGCACTTGTAAGAGTACAAGGTGCTGGACTGACCCACTATGAAAAAGATGTATGGATTAAGTCATAAGCTTATCTCATGTATAACTGCATCACAATGCTCTTTGACCTGAGATTATCATGGATTCCTACATGAGAGTCATTGATCTTTGACCTAGTCAAAAGTCACCTTTGACCGGGTGGATAAAGGCTTTGATCGGGATTAATGGTTTTTATGTAGAGGAATGTGAATGGTTAAGATGGAGTTTGTCCCTAACATTTGTAGAGAGATAATACTGGGCCCCTCGATGAGTGAGTCTGAGAAATGTGTGGTCATACTATGATGGAAAAGAGTTTCCATTTCAATTATTAGACTACTCAAGAATCGAGAAAGTAATGGTTAAGAACAGGAGGATGACACTATCCATGCTTCATCCTTGACCAAATTATCACGTGACAAAAGGGATGTGGCATAGTTGTATGATAGGTTGTATCGTATAACGATCCTCATATGAGTTGGGTAGTCGCAATGTCTTGCTAGAGGTCCTTTCGACTTGTGGGCTGGTATAGTATTGACCCGCTGCCAATCTCATGTGGGCCTGCAGGGTTCCATACAAGAATAGCCCAACGCGAGTAATAATGTCCAGATTCATTGAATCTTAGATATATCTAAGATTTAATGAATAAAGCATTTAATCTAGGATATATATATATATATATATAATATTAATTCAAAAATAATAATATTATTATTTGTATAGATAATAATATTATTATGTAGTATTTAATTTATTTGATAAATTAAATAACTAAAATAAATAGAGATATTGTATCTCGATTTAATTTAAATAGATATATATCATAATTAAATAGATAGATATCATATTTAATTTATCTTTTTATAAAGATAAATTAAATCAGTAAAACGCTTTTAATTTGGATTAAATAAAATAGATTAGATTAGATCTGTTGGACATTTAATTAATATATTATTTTAATCCAAATTCAAATTTAAAGAGTAATTAAAATTAATTTTGAATATTTTAATATGATCTTTTAGGGTTTTAGAAACCCTATAAGATAATAATCTAGTTGTATTAAAAATAACGGACAAGCCACAAAAGTAAAATCCTAGAGAAAGAAAAGAGACGTAAGACATTGAAGGCGCTAGCATGCTGTCATCGGTGTTGGAGTCTGTTTAGTGTGGATACCAGTAGAGGGAGTGGATTTGTTGAGTCGGTTCCTGGTGATCGTATCGAACAAGACGCTCACGAATACAAAGGTATGGTTATGACTAACCTAATTTAAACACTTCTTTGGGATTCATAAAATTTTAATGGATGAATTCATTCCACTGCATATACGAATCCCAACATTATCATGTGCCGTTTGTTCTCAAAGAAAATTGATTATGAAAGTATCACTAATTATGATTTGGAATGGATCTTTTTATTTCTAGAAAAGTATCTTACTAAAACATATGGGCCCATTGATATAAGTGTTCAATAATTTGATAAATGCATCTATAAGATGGTTACATTTGAAATTACTATTAGTTTGCAACCTAAAGTTTGCAGGAATGTTTAATAAATTATTATGTTAAGTGCACAATTTCCAGATTATACAATTCATTCATTGAAGCCTCCATAAATAGCTAGATCAATACTTATGAAAATAAAATTTATATTTCAGTGTTGGCATGTTTGATCTTACATATTGCAACACTTCTACTAGCCAACAAAATTCTCCCGTTAAAATTGGCTTTTGGTTAGGAGCCAAGTATATTCTATCTTAAACAGTTTGAATGTGTATTCCTATTGATTCACTATAATGCACATAGATAGATATTTAAAGAAATTGGGATAAATGTTTGGTAAGACCCTCCTTCTTCTTGTTTGTCTCTAAATGAAATAAAACGATGTTTCTAATGGAAATAAATTGATTTAGGAGACTTATACTGCATGGTTAGTCAGTTGTTATTTGATAAAGTTTTCCTAACATGAAGGGAAGAAATTAAATAGTTAGAAAAGAGAATAAAAGGAATGCATTATTACTAACTTATCCTCGAATATAGTGATATGAACCAGAAGTTCGTTAGATTTTGCATTAATGAATTATTGCATAAAATCTGTCAGATGCAATTACTGACCTAAATGATAATTACTAAAATCTCATATTCCAGCTGAAAATGCTCTAACCAGCATAAATGAAAGTGAGACATGCTTGAAGCATGGGAAAATAGTCGGTTCCAAAAGAAAAGAGAAAGGAGCAATTAATCAATATGATCATATTGAGGAGATAGATACTCTAGAAGAGGCCAAGACATAATTAATTGCAAAAACCTCAAAAGAGGTTCAGATACCTGAAAGTAATAAAGAGATGTTAATGAATTATGCCATAAGAAAAATGGAACTAAAAAGATTAAGTTGTCGACAACGGTGTTGATAATAATTTCATGCGATCAATTGAGGACCTTATGTATAAATTTATCTTGCGAGTAGGCGAGAATGATGATTGGCCAAAAAGGAAAAGGAAAAGATGCAATGAAAATGTGATTACATTATTTGGATATGTGAAAATTATTTGTAGTTCTAGTTGAAATATGAAATATATAAATATTTAAGTGAAAATAAAGATTTTCAAAATGCTAATTTTGATAATACTACTTTGTGGTGGATACAATAATTTTTCATTTCTGGAAGCATATGAAAATAAAATTATGCATCTGTTAGATATTCTATACAACATTTTCATATGGCTCATTAATAGTAAAATTTATATGAGAATACTTGAAGGATCTTAAATGCCATAAGCATAGAAAATCATTCTATATATAAAATGTTATGCAAGTTTGAAAATCATTCAAACATATATAATTGATTCAAAAATGTATTGGAAAATAAGAAATTTTATATTTTACTTGACTTGTAGGTTGAGTTATCGAATGCATCAATGGTTTCAAAATCACATATTTTTGCTATGGTGAATTTTATTGCAAAGATATATTGAATTTAATGTTCCAAAAGTACCTTATATTTTATGAAAATATTTTTGCATCATGCTAATATTGTATTTGTTATGATTTTATTCGTAAAAATTAGTTCTTGTAGGTGTACAGTGGATAACAAAAATTGATTTGGTGTGATAGTTCTATGTAAATATTATATGATATAATTTTGTTAACTGAATATCTAGATGTAAGATGTATTTTAGTGATTTTCGAGTAATTTTCCTTTATTGTTTCCGAATGAATAAGATAAAGGTAGAATATACTGATATATTAACTTATCTAAAATATATGTTAGAGGACTAAATTTCATCAAAACTTTTGGTAACAATGTATCATTTATAGTTTGGCGGTTAAATGAAAGATATGCTCAAAAATACATTGGAAGTGTTAGGAGGAGTAAAACTGATTATCAGGGGGAGTAAAGATAATATCAATAGAGGGGAGTAGAGACCATGTTGTACTATTTTCCTTAATCAAGATTTTGTCCCACGGGGTTTCCTGGTAAGGGTTTTAACAAGACAACCTGAATTTGTATTGTATATTTTTTCTCCTTTACTAGGTTTTTGTCTCACTAAGTCTTTTCTAATAAGGTTTTAAAAAGGTATAATATTTGTTCCTAAGGGAGAGTGTTGGATGATTCATAAACCTCCAACTCTTGCCTTTGATTTTCTACACTCTATAACCTCTTTAATGAATAGTCTTTAGGAGTATTTATGCCTATAATTCAAATGTTACAATTTATGTACTCATTAGGATTGAATTTGATATTTACTTTATGTAACTCTTGGTTGAGGTTGATGGCCTATAAATAGAGCACTATGTACTACACTTTGGTTTACATCCAAATAAATAAGATATTGTTTCATCTTTCTCTCCAATTCTCTCTTGTCTCTCTTCATCTTTTTCATCTCAATCTCTTATATTTTCTAACAATTAAAAAATTGCTATTAAGTCATGATAAATGAATAGCCAAAAAAGTCCCAATGGATGAGAAACATGTAATTAACAAGTTTTAGTATAATAAATGACAATATGCTCATACTTCTCATGTGTCTTTAGGAATTTTTGATGAGGGTTAAAAATGGCCAATTTTTTTATTAAATTATAGGGACTAATGTTTTAAACATAATGAAAATTGAGGGACCAACCTCTAATTTGAAACTTAAAGGACTAAAATCAAAATGAGGTCAAACTTAAATGACCAAGTTTTTGCCCCACAAGGCTTAAAGAGCAAAGAGTTTTTGCTTCTCCCAACAAGTGCTCTTCTCGAGATTCGAACTTGTGTTCTCCTCCCTAAGGGAGTGAGGACTCTTATCACCTCAACCAACAACTTGTTAGTTATATTAACCCTTTTAATAATTAAATTCTTCCTCATGACTTCATAGTAATTCTCCCTTAAATATTGGAGGAAAAACAGGAATTTCTAAATAAATTTTTAGTAAATTTTTCTTAAATTTGATCATTGTTATGTAGATTTATTTTTTAAATTCTTAAAATTAAAACAAAAATATGTTGAAATTAAACCAATTTAGCCACTTGAGACTATCTCAGGATGGGATGAGGTGTGGATTATGATCCATACCTTTTTTTTTTTATTTGGGTTACCTTGAAGATCCATAGATTGAACCTTCCATATATACTTATAAAAAACTAACTTTTCATTTATTTTAATATATTCACACACAGAGATATTTTTCTTGAAAAAAATATGAATTATATAGGAGGATGAAAACTAAAAACTCCTAAGAAGGTTAAGGATGATATTTATATTAATTTTTTTAATCATACATGACCATGTGTCTTATTTTTTTTATGAGTTTATAATTAACTGATAATAATTTAAAAATAGAACACATAGTTACATGTGATTGGAGAATTTGATGAAATAGATGTAAAGAACTTGACCTAAATATTTTTCAAAATTTAATATCAAATTAGGATTTTCTTGAAAGATTCTCAATGCTAAAATATAGGAAAATGAGTACCGAATTTTGCAATATGATGATGTTGTGATTAAAATTTATATAAAAATAAGTAGTGAATCTCATACGCTAATAACATTTTTTCAAAAGTAACTAATGTTATGTAAAAATTATATTTTTTTAAAAGTAACCAATGCTATGTTTTGCATATTTCAAAATAAAAATTCATAGTAATCTCGTACGCTAATAACAAATCATATTTGGGTATGTTAGTGTGATGAACGATGATCAAATTCATTAACTCGTATAATAAATTAACAAAAAAAAAGATTTGTATATTAGAAAAAAAAAACTTAGATCAAGTTTTTAAATTTATTATGTCAACTTTTTTAATCACGTATGACAAGACACATGAGCATGTGTACTTTAAGAATTTGATATGACAAATATAAAAACTTGATCTAAGAATCATCTTATATGTTATAATGTTAATATATGTTGAGACTTCTTGTAATAATATCTTGAATTTCAGGTTTATAGATTTGAACATAAACTTGTATCAGGCAGACGACTAAACCCAGTTTGGGAAGAGTCCTAAGAATGTCGAGAGATAGAAAGACTCGTGGACTATGTGATTCGGTTCTGCCAGGCAGATAACCTAGTATGCGTAGGTAGTAGAATTAAAGTGTTGGTGCAGAAGGGCACATGACACATATATGATGCCATCAGTTGGTACAAAGATGCCACTCAACTATGTCATTATGTATGAGACGATTGGTTGAGCAAAATGTGGCGGTATAGGTGTGCACATATCAAAATTCCAAGGTATACATGTATACCTGCGTTTTTGGAAAAGACACTTATATGTGGCACCATGTGGGGGCGCGCACACACACACACACAAAACACACACTCTCTCTCTAATTTGGCATCATTTGGCTAGCCTCGATATGCGTTCCAAAATCTCGAGTAAAACCCAAGTAGAACCCCGAGTAAGCACCAATAAAGTATATCATGATAACTAATGATGACATAACTTTTATGTTGGCTCCATAAGAATATGACAAATGTCCTCTCATTATGACAAAGTACAAGAGCACTTTGTGTTGACATCTCTAGAACACGCCACCTAGCACTTGAGTCTGGGGAATCCACCAGTTTCCGGTTTAGTCGTGTATTTGACTTTTTCGAACACATAACTTGAGAGTTAGGGGAATCCATCAGGCCTCCCTTTCCTTGATAAAAGTTGATGCCTAATAAGAAAGAGAAAAAAGAAAATAAGATGCTTTAAGGACATTTATCATCTTGAGATTTAATCACTTGGACACATGTCAACACAAGACATGATTACATTAGATTAAAGCTCATTTAATCCTCCTCAAGACCTTTAATTCGGCCAAGTGAAGACAAAATGAGATAAAATAGAAGGACAAAGAAAAAGGAAAGAAAAAGATTATGGTTAAAGAATAGGAGGCAAGGTAAGACTTCTTGCTTGATTTTCACCTTCTAAATCACCTTCCTAGCTCTTGAGGACCTTATAAAAGTTGTTCCTCTCACTAAGAGCTTCATTTATATCGTTTTAGTTTCTTGAATAGAGGTGTTTTTTCTTGTCTACAAAGTGCCATGATAGAAGAAACAAGAAACAAGCACTAGAAATTGTAAGAGGTGAGTATATGCTTTAATTTGAACCCCAGATCTTATGGTTTAGTTGAGTATTGTGAATTTTGTGTGTTGCCCTAATTTCAGTTTTCATGAGATTCTTAGGGTTTCATGTTGATATAATGATATAAATGGTAATTTATGGTGTATAACGATTATTCTAGTCCATTGAGGTGGTAAAATTACAAACTTGATGATTGTTGCTTTGGAAGTGAATTTTTGGTCAGAACAGGCCATGAATGAGGAGTATGACCTTTTTTAAAAAAAAAAAATGTTTAAGGTATCCAATGTATTCCTTGGGCAAAGTTGTATAGGAACATGTTGTTGGTATGATTTTGGAAAGAATGTATTTGAAATCCAAAAACTGGAATTTGCTGTCAATTAGGGTTTCCTGTGTGGAAGTATGAATGTATTGTGTTTTTGGGTAATATAATGTTGTCCAATGGCCATGATATTTTTCATAATGATATAAGACATCCTAATATTTAATTTGACATATAATGTGTGCCATTTGGGTTAATAGATTGTAACTTATGAATTTTTAAAATTTGGGCACTAAAACTGGAACAATTCTAGAACAGTTTGATTGAATGAGGATTTCTAGATACTTGGGCACATAAAAGGCAGTAAGTGGTTTTTTTCCCATACAAATAACTTAGATATATTTACGTAGAACTTTGAACCACCCAATTGGACTTTTGTAGATTAAGTTGTGATTTTTCAAAGATAAGTGACAAATATGATAGTATAGGTTGCAATGCGCAAATGTGATAATGGCTTGAATGGTGAATATATGTGGTTGGCAACGGTAGACATAAGTGTTATCACTTGGGTTAAATGATAATAAGAGTGAAATCCAAGGGTAGAGATATGGTCAAACACTTGGGCAAATTGTAATATGGTGGATGGCGAAGGGTAAAGTACATTAGGGAAAATGGTAATAAAGGTTAACTTCAAGGATTAAGATGAGCACATGATGTTAGTGTAGGCAAATTAACCACCTTTTTTGTATAATACACCAAGATTACAGATAATCAATCATAGTATCTTAACATATTGAAGAACTTGGATAAGTAATAATTCATCCGTCTGTGAATATTAATTTATAGGATTTGATTCTGCCAGTGACATCCAAGAGATTTGGAACAAGATCAAGAGCTGGAAAGGCTTCAAGATAGTAACTTCTCTCACATACTATGTATGCCTTTATATGCATGTGTAAACCATTATGAGATCTATGTTTTGAACACAAGATAGACAGTAGGGTTGTAACGCACTTACTTAATACGCCTATATTTATCAGAGTTTAAGCACACATGCATCGAAATAATTTGGACAACTTAATTGAGGAAATAAAACTTTCTTAAAATAACTTAGTTTGAAAACATGAGGATAAATTTTTCACAATTCAAAATTATCCCATAGGGGAAATCTTAATACAATAATCCAAAAATAGACAAAAGATAAACGAATTAGTATAGTTCAACTTTCTATACTATCACAAAAATCTCTTCTGCTGTAATCCTTACAGCTGCGTCTTTCCTCTTGATCCAGATCTACTACCTGTTTCTTTCATGGGATCTGGAGTTCAAATGAATGAACCCCAGGAGTAACAATTAATCTTAAATGCAAATATGAAATGTAAAAGACAGTATAATACATGTATAAGTATAGAGTAATTCACAATAAATAAGTCGCACCGTAACCGCAGTTAACGGCCAAGGACCGTAGCCTCAATCCATAGCTAGGATAAACACATGCAAATTATCTAGCAAATATGATCAGTCATCCATGAATACATACATACAAGCTAATAAGATAACAGTTACCCACCTCAAACTTGAATCCTTAATCCGGTCGATGGTACTAGGATCAATAGAGGTGTCAATATATGCCTATAAACGTTTATCATTGTTATTAGTCATTTCATGCATTGTAAAGTAACTAATTACACAAATTATTTTTGGAGGATTAAAAAGTGGATTAACACCTAAAAATAAAAAATAATAATACTCTCTTTAAATTTATTACTTATTTCCTTCTTAATAATAATAATATTTTTTCTTATTGTTATCATTTTCTTTGCAATTATTTCTTCGGATTGAGGGGGTTCTGGGTTGAGGGTTGCTGGGATCCAGGATGGGGTTCTTTGGGATAAGTTCTTGGGATATAGGGTTCTTTGGGATAGGATTCCGGGATAGGGTGCTGGGATCCACGATAGGGTTGTTGGGATGGGATTCCGGGATGGGTGATGGGAACCGTGATAGGGTGCTGGGATCCAAGATAGGGTTGCTGGGATGGGGTGCTGGGATCCGGGATAGGGTTACTGGGATAGGATTTTGGGATGGCGTCTTGAGATGGGATGCTGGGATGGGGTGCTGGAATCCGGGAAAGGGTGCTGGGATCTGGGGTAGGGTTGATGGGATCTGAGATAGGGTTGTTGGGATAGGATTCTGGGATCACACCAAGCTTTTCTCTACACTTATACATATTCAGCGTCATATATATATACTTCAACATACAGTCCAGAAAAAGTTCCAGATTAATAGGTCAATTTCAAAAATTCGTATATCTCTGGATACAACTCCGAATAAGGCATGTGACCTATCACATTAAACCTTGTTGTGTCTGCTTTATTTCTGAAAAATTTCATGACAAAATTCGATCATTTACTATTTCAAAACTTAACATGAAGATCACTGTTCATTTCTGGAAAATGACAGTTTCCAGGTTTGCTGTCAAACTTTGAAAAATCATAACTCCCAATCTACACGTTCATTTTGACTGTTATTTTCCTCGTTTTAAACCTTATTGAGTCTACTATCTACTGTAAAAATTTCATGGAAAAACTCAAACATTTGATTATGAAACAGAAACACACAAGATTCTCTATTTTAGACAAGAAAAACAGAGCATGATCACGTTTTTCTTCTAACTAAACCACTTGTAGTAGATTAAAGCCATGAAAATAGGAAGAATAATACTTAAGAAACTCACCTTAGTTGATTCCTCAAGCCTTACGATCAGCTTTTTCATTTTTCTCCAGCTGTGGCTCTCTTTCTTTCTCACTCTCTCACGTTTCTCTCTTGTTCTCAACTTCACTTGAGTTGAGCAAAGTGAATGAATGAAGATCAAGGAACAATGCTTAAATAAGAATGTATGGAGAGTCTACTGTCATGAGCGTTTAAGCCGCTGGAAGAGTATGGTGCTTTTGATCTTGCGTGATCGGGAATGAATCAAAGAATGAGTTAATCACATGCTTCAGTGAGAGAGTTAATGAAGAAGTATGGCTAATGACTTTTTTATTTGCAATTGAATATTGGGATAATTAGGCAGCAATGGGCTTGTCAAACTCTCTCCATTGTCACATGCTTAAATGGGCAACTTTTGAGAGAGTTAATGGAGATAATGGGATGGTATCATACACAATTGGGCTTATAGTGAATATTGTGTTATGAGGCCTATTTTAATACCTAATTGATCATCTTCCAAACCTTTATTTGCAATTAGGTACTTAACTCAATTAATTGCAAATATTGGGATAATGATAACATTAAATCCTTAATTTCATATAAGGATTCATTTTCTTTATTAGTTAATTCCATAAATGTTTTAGGCCTGAAATTATCCTTTATGAATATTCTTTAATCTTTTCCTAAAATAAATTTAAGGAAAAATAGACCTTAATTTCCAAATAATTATTTTCATAATCATTTTAAGCTAAAATTTCATAATTAATCTCCATACATTATTCAAACTTAAGAATCCCAAAATTTGGGATGTTACAAGGGTCTAGTAGACCGTAAGTCCTTGGTCACGAAACTTATTAAGCATCCAAATGAGAAGGGTAGAGGTCCAGTTGAATACTCATCACCGTGGGAATGGACCGGTGGGTCCTATGATTGTAATCGATGCTGCATAACATGTTTATATCTGAATGTTGAATGTGTTGTATGTACATGGTTGACTACCATATTCAATGTATGTATTTTATGTGAGTGGTTGATTGTTACTATTGAGATTCATATGAATCTCAATTTTTTCCACAAATTTTGAATGTGATCAGCACAACAGACGCGGCTCCAAGGGCAAGGAGATATATATCGCCAACTAAAGATTCCGGTCTTGTTCAAGTATATGATAAGTTATATAATGAGTAATTAACCCCTGAGTAATTGAATAGTAACGCTTCCAATGTATAATCAAAGAAGTATGTAGAACGGATGTTACACTTCTTGCCTTGCACGCTTTATTTACTTATTAGTTGGTAAAAACGAACACCTTATTTTTTAAGTAAAATATATTAACCTGTTTATGAGTTTATTAAAATTACAAAGATAAAATTTTAAAGTATATATTCCCTTACAATTAAAAATTATATCAAATAGGCATGTTTAATATTTTTAAATTACAAAAATCTACATTTTAATCATAAGTTTCCCCAAATAGAAGGGAAGTTAATACGTTTTGATTTTACCATTTTTCAGAAAAGTTAAAGTAAAAAAATCAACTATAAATTAAAAATTAGATCAAATGGGGGGTTTTTAGTCATCTAGAAGTTCGATATTTTCTCAATTTAATCCTTTAATGATAAATTGTTTTGCTTTAGTCCTTGAAAAAAAGTAAAAGGAAAATCAAAGAGAGGAGTCACTAAAAAATGGTGTTATAAAAAAAAAGTTACAAACAAAAAATTAATCACAATCACGGGAATTTACCATTCAAGAAGAGTATTAAATTAGTTTATTATTATTTTTTTTATCGAATTAGTTAATACAAAGTTAAACAAAAAAAAAATTTATGTAGTATAACAATAGATGCAACATGTAGCGTTTCTCCAAAGGCCTTTCCTTTGCTACTATAGTAACTTACTATTATGTTGCTTTTTTTTTTTTTTTTTTTTTTTTTTTTTTTTTTGCTCTTATATATTACGAAAAAAAAAACATCTTTTTATAAAATGTTAGAAAAATTGTTCTCGTTGTAATAAATTTGGCAATGATTTGCAATGTTGTCAACAATTCACTATTCAATGATGAAAAAATAATAAAATGAGGGGCCCAACATTATTAATTATTAGGTTACATGTCATTTTATGGTTCATCAACCAATCCTTTCACTCAAAGTCAAAACTTCCATTTGAAAATTACATAAATCCATACACATTAAATGGCTTCCAAAATATCCACCAAATTATAATTTTTTATATTTTACAAACAATTTCCAATTAAATATATGGCGATAGAAGTTACAAATTTTTTTATTCTTTCATCAAAAGAAAAGTTACACAAACTTAACTTGGAACGGGCAACTAATAATGAATAATGAGGACGTAATCTTCATAGTTTAGGAAAATAAGCAATTTTTATTAACCAATAAGGCAATAACCATAAAAATTTTAAGGTAAAAAAAAAAAAACCACGAACATTTTGGAGGCAAAAATTTATAGTCCAAGATAATTTTGAGAATCAGAATGTACTAAATTGTATTTTATAGATTTGGATCAAATTTCTTACGGATACTATTAATAATATTTCATGTAATTAAATGAAAGACCATGCATATATTATATATAGTCGATCTAAATGTCAAAATATGTATCAACTTTAATTGAAGTACTATTTTTATAGCATTTAATACATATACATGCTATTGTCAAATAACTTGACTCTCACATGTATAATATTGAAGTTCAATAAAGGGGTAAAGTGCGATTTGGCTAATAAATTATTGGCTCGGGAGCGTCCAACATAATTAACTATTAAGTGGACCAAAAATACCAACAAACTTTTAAAAAGGAAAGCGTCCCAAGACAATAAACTTTTAAAAAGGAAATACGTCCACAACACACCGTTAGCAAAAAGTTAACGTCCCTTTATCTAAGGTACAAATTGGCCAACAAAATTTTACTTCGGCGCCCACCACAAAATTCTAAATTTTACTAAATTAAATAATTTTTTTCTTAATTGTCATTATTCAAAACTACTTGTATAGATATCTATGGACAAAAATTACTAATTCTTCAATTTTGTCAAAATTATAAATTGCTAAAATAAACAAAATTTTTAATTAAAAATATAATTATATGATTTAAATAAAACTCAAGGTGTCTTATAGTTTATTATATATGTTAAACAAAAAAAATTATATGATTTATTTTTATTTTAGAATAAATTTATATGAGTTAAAAAATTCATTTAATGTTAATAAAATTTAAAAAATTTAAAAAATCTAAAAAATCATATAAATTTGTTTAAGATTAAATAGATTAATGAAATGAGTTTAATTTTTAGATTTTGAATATCTCATGAGGACTGCACATTCACAATCACTAAGCGACAGGTCTCTATAATTTGCTTGCGCGATTCAACTTGCTGTATGACCTACAAGCTAAGCATCCATGGACATATATATATCGCCGCCATAACCCATTAATTTGTTATATATTTACCCCTGCAGGAAAAATCACTTTGTTACGTTAAACGTTTTTTTAGATTTTTTAATTTTATTAATATTAAATGATTATACTTTTCTTCCTTAAAGTACACTATATTTAACTTATCTGAAGATCCAAAAAAAATTATAAAAATAAAAATTAAACTCATTTCATTAATCTATTTAATGTTAAACAAAATTATATGATTTTTTTAGATTTTTTAATTTTATTAATATTAAATGAATTTTTTAACTCACATAAATTTCTTCTAAAATAAAAATAAATCATATAATTTTTTTAACATATATAATAAACTATAAAACACCTTGAGTTTTATTTAAATCATATAATTATATTTTTAATTAAAAATTTTGTTTATTCTAGCAAATTATAATTTTGACAAAATTGAAGAATTAGTAATTTTTGTCCATAGATATCTATACAAGTAGTTTTGAATAATGACAATTGAGAAAAAAATTATTTAATTTAGTAAAATTTAGAATCCTAGAATAAAAGTTAGTTGGCTAATCTCAAGACTTTAGATAACAGATATTAACTTTTTGCTAACCGCTGCGTTGTCTTTGGGTGCTCATTTTTAAAAGTTTGTTGTGCTGGGCGCTCCTTTTTAAAAGTTGTTGGTATTTTTGGTTCACTTAATAATTAATTGTATTGGACGCTCCTAAGCTAATAGTTTATTGGTCAAATTGCACTTTAACCCTTCAATAAATGAATATTACTTCTACTACAAATGATTTTTTATTCCTATAATAGTACGACAAGAAAGAGTATTTAAACCTAACATAATTAATCTCAAGCTAAATTGTCCACAATATTTTGGTTTAGGATAAGTGGATAAAGTTAATGTAACCAATAAGTTGTTAGTTGAAGTGATAACAAGCCATACCCCTAGAGAAGAACACAAGTTCAAATCTCGGGAAACACATTTGTTTGGAAATGTGAGAACCTTTTATCTTATAAGCATCGAGGAAGGAACCCTTAATTAAATAAAAAAGGATAATGTATGAAATAGGAAAATTGAAATCAAAGGCCTATGAACATAATATTTATTGTAAATGACCATAAAAATTGTAATTACTTAGAAAGACTGAACATAATAATATAAATTTAAAATTATTAAATTGTCCCTAACCAAACCCTAATCCTCTATTCATACTAGTTATCTCTTCTATTCATAATTCATATTAATACAATAACAAGCATTAAAACTAAAACTTCATATCGTTCAGATGTGATATAATTGTTTATTTTTAAAATTTTCAATATACTATTTAATTAACAAAAATTAAGCTCATATTTATTAAATTTTTATTTTTCATCAAGTTTCATATTTATATAGTCAATATCTCATTCAATTAAACAATATATGGTTGCCCGACTTATATTATGAGCTTTGATATCAATTAACCTCTTTTTTTTTTTTATTTTAAAAACTAAACTAAACTCATTTGATATATTTTTTTCATGATATAATAGATTATTTAGATATTTTTTATTTTATTAACATTAAATGAATTTTTTTACCTACATAAATTTCTTCTAAAATAAAAATAATCGTATCAACGTTCTTAGTTTAACATATATAATAAATTACTCATTTTAAATTAAAATTTTGGTTGTTTTAAAAAAAATTATAATTTTGACAAAAATTAAAATTCAGTATTTTTTCCCCATAGATTTCTATGCAAGTTGTGAAAAATGAAAATTGAGAAAAAATTTGTTGAATTTAGTGAAATTGTGAATTTTATATTTTTTTTTAAAAAAAAAAATGTGTGAGAGAATGTAGGAAGAAATACAGAAAATTTCATTTGGGGCATTTTAGTATTTTTAATTTTTATGTTTTTGTATTTGATCCTTCTAAATATATAATTACAATTTTTATGGTCTTTCTCAATAAATATATTTTTGTCCAAGTCCTTCATTAACTTTCTCTATAAAATATGAATAACTTGTCTTGCTTTCAAAAATAATAAATTCTCTTAAATTTATAAACTTCTAAAAGTAATCCCCTTGTATTATTAATCAATGATATGTTTCATTTGGTAATATAAATTGGTTATCCACATTACGTCCCAACTAATTTTGATTGAATTGCCTTCAGTCAACGTTTGTGCAAAGATCTTTCCATATATATTTTAGGCTACAATTACCTTTGCTTCCTTAACTTTGTACAAAATTTTAGTTTGGTATCTTAATATATAAAATATATTTTAAATCATTTAACTAACACAAACACCGTTAATGTTAAATAATTATTTTTTAATCAATCAATATTAGTTTTTAAGTGTATCCATATTTAAGAATGTTTTGAATATTTATAAATCACTTCCAACATATTTCATTGTAGCTAACAAAAAAAAAAAACCTTAAACAATATTAACTAACCTTAAAATTTGATAACTCTCAAATTTACTCCTATTTAACATGCACCATACCTCATTTGAACAAAGTTTAAATAATAATAATAAATGAAAGGTAAAATTGTATATTTATATAAAAAAAATGAATGAAATGATTTATAAATAGGACAAAATATTCTTTCTCTAAGCCTTATAAATAGAACAAAAAGAGTATCAACCCATGATTTTGCAATCTAATAGCATGAAAGCTTGCCAATAAGTAAGAAGTTATAGGTTCAATTTGCTTGTAACATCATGTTGTTAGTGCCTGGCATTTTCATTAAAAAAAAAAGGAAATAATTATCAGACTAATAGAGTTAATTATGAAGGTTTATTAATTTGCTTATAATTTCATTAATGAATAGAACATTGAGATGGTAGATGGATGACATTAATGAGTTTTTTTTTTTTTTTTGGGGGGGGGGGTGATATATATCCACATAGTGTTGTCATATGTCATCATTATTGAAACGCAACAAATACAGTGAGCTACAATTACAAGTAATTGACAAATTATGAAAACGACATCAACCTATGATAATAATTGGAAGATATTAACAACAAATGTAAACACAAACATAAAATAAGTAAAATATCTAGGGACAAAAATTAACACACGGCGTAGGAATATTATATCCATTTAATCATGAGAATTCTTGGTTTTTTTTTTTTTTTTTTTTTTTGTCTTTTTTCGCTTAGAGCATTCGGTGTCCGGATCTTTTAAACACATCAACGACCCCAAACTAATCCAACCGAGATCGGTTAGCCCCTTTCGGGGAAGCCTCTACCACGCACGCATTGCATTCCCACGTCTCTAACTCAAAACCTGTGGTTAAGTTAGGACAACCCCTTACCAGTTGACCTAAACGTTTGGTGATCAGGACTGGTTTGAGTTCACAAGAATGTATAAAATATTATATCCATTTAACACACAGTTCCAATAATGTATAAAATATTATATCCATTTAGTCCTCATGACTAATAAATGTTTCAATGGTGATTTTTCCTAATAAAATTTCAAGTAATTATCGACAGTACTACAATACTAAATATCATATATGCATCTACTCCTATTTATAAATTATTTTGCATATATTTACCAGAACTAAGAAATTAATTTTAAATTAAAATTAATAAATTTTCAAATTTACCTTGATTTAATACGAAAGATTGAAAAGTTCAAAAATAATAAATTAATGGTAAAATTCTATATTCATATAATTAATTTAATGAGATGACTTGATATATTCATCTACTCCTATTTATAAATTATTTTGCATATATTTGCCAGAACTAAGAAAAATACTAAATTTCATTGACTCTATATCAAAATTTAATAAATTTTCAACTTTACTTTTATTTAATATGAAAGATTAAAACGTTTAAAAATAAAATAAAATAAATTAATTATAAAATTATATATTCATATACTAAATTTAATGAGATTACTTGTGTCAAGAACAAACAAAAAATACTCTCTCTATTATATAAATAGGATCCTAGAGGAGTAATTATATATATATAAAAAAAAAAAAAGACTGATGATTTGTACACATTCAAATAAATAATTAGAACAAGTTGTCATTTTTGTCATCTTTATGGTGAGAAAAACGTAGAGCGATGAACTATTGAGGAAGACCCACAAATGAGTGATAGGCTGATAGCACACTGCAAGCTGTAGGATTTGGTGACCTAATCACCTCTTGTCAATTATACTGTTGATGAATATAGAAAAAACCCTGAGATATAGACTCATACTTTATAAATAGCCTAAATTAATTTTTCTAAAAGATAATTTTCTTGGTTAATTTATCAATCATTTGACTAATAAGATGTAGTAATTAAAAAAAAAAACGTGTACATAAATTAAAATTCAGAGAAATTGTTTATACAATTCAAAACTTGAAGAAAATTATTCATTCAAGAAAAAAAAAATAAAGTTTATTGTATGTATATTATTTATTGATTGGTCAAATAATTAACTAATGGATAGTGTAAAGGAGTTGAATCATAATCTAGAGGATGATAAGTTCAAATCTTATTGTCAATACGAGGATTTTGTTAGTAGATAACTGTAAGTGTTGCCTTTATGAACACTTTTTGAGCCTCTAATTGATAGTATATATAAAAGTTTTTTTTTTTTTTTTTTTTGAAAATTTGAAAGTTTAAAAAATGTTAACAATCAAAAGGATTAAAGCGAATGGCTTTAAAGTTCAATTCAGTTCCTTACAATCTAGATGTGGGTGCAACTAAGGCCCCATTTGTTATAAAGAAGATTTGAGGAAGGAAAGGAAAGGAATGGAAAGGAAAAGAAGATTTAAAGATGAGGAAAGATGGTTTGAGTTGTTTGGTAAGAAGAAAATAAAAAAGATGGTAGTTGATAAAGAATTAGGAAATGTCTATTTTACCCTCAAAAGAAACTAATTCAAAATAAAAAAGAAAAAATTTTTTTTGAAAAATATATTTTTAAAAAATATATTCTTATTAAGTTCGATCTCGTGAAAAAAAAAAAAAAAAAAAAAAAGCCAAGTTCAAACTTTTCCGCCAAGTTTGAATTTTTCCCGCCAAGTTTGAATTTTAGGGGTAAATGTGTCAAAAAAATACTTTCTTGAGAAGATTGCGAAATTTTTCTTCCATTTTCGATGGAAAGCATCTTCCCTCCAATAAAGGAAGATAAGTACTCACCGGAAGATCTTGGAAGATCTTGAAAATCCATAGGAAGATTGGGATCTTCCCTTTCCTTCCCCCTTCTAATTCGTTGTAACAAATGGGTCCTAAGAGTTTCTTACTTGCCCAAACACTCTAAAATCCATAGTTAATGATTTGTGTTTGGAGATTGTGATCTTCCCTTTTTCCTAAGCCTTCCTAACCCTTTTTCTAACAAATGGGCACCTAAGATTTTTCTCCAAAGCCCATCTTACTACCTTCCAAACAGTCCTAATTATAGGAAATATTTAACAGATTTTAGAGGGATTAAAGATAGGAGTTAAATTAGTTAATTTTACTCATTTTCCTAAAATATCGTTATATAAAATTTGCACTTCAATTACCTTGTTGATCTCACATAATCCCTAATTCATATATGAAACTATGTTTTATATTACAAATAAACGACCTACATTTTAAGCTTAAACTTCATAATTTCATATATTACTGTCTTATGACATGCTCCATAATTTATGTATCAATTTAGAACCATCACTACTATTTTTTTTTTTGTATTACCTGCCTCGATTAAATTAACTTTACGGCTCTTCAATGTTCAACAGAGAATTTGAATAAAAAAGGAAAGTAGAATCCCTCACATGATACTTATTGTAGAGGAACTATTAGTACAAGTGATATGAAAAAATGTGATCAAAATTGTTCAAAAATGTTCAACAGAGAATTTGCATAAAAAAGGAAAGTAGAATCCCTCACATGATACTTATCGTAGAAGAATTATTAGTACAAGTGATATGAAAAAATGTGATCAAAATTGTTCAAAATTATTTTATTAAAAAATAGTACAATTAAAGTATATGTGACATTAATGAGTTACAAGCATTACTTACTTTTTATAAAATATATATTAGGAAGAAATTGACATAAATTAAAATGTTATATTATAATTAGGACCAAAACCAACTTCCAAATATTGTCTTATAATTATGACTATAGAGTACAATCTAGATGTTATCTATAATAGTAATAATTAGAAATTTTGAAATGCGAAATCATTTAAAAAAACTCTGGGAAATAATTTCCAATATATGAATGCTTTCTAAACCATTTTTTTTTTTTTAAAAAAAAAGTTACAACATATTTCAGGTGTTACACGGATGAGTGTTTTCAGACAGAAATAACAATGCATTGAATATATTGACCACTCACTTTTTTTTTTTTTTTTTTTTTTTTTTTAATTTTTTAATACAAGATCACTTTTTAAAATTATAAAAATATAATCTATTTTCAAAACTTATACATGATTCTTAATACCTTTAAAAATATCATGATAAATATATTTTAAAAGACTGAAGTTTATAATTGAAATTTATTATTTTTATTATAATTCAATTTTATATTCTCTTTTCCTCCCCACAAATTTAACGAATTTTAGTATTCAATAATAATTAAATATGTGCAGCATTAAAATTAGCAAAATTTAAAATAAAAGGAACATAAATTACATTGGCCGTTTTTATCACTCATTTATTAAAGTCGATATACATTTGTGTTTGAAATAATATTTTAGGTAACTTATATATTTAAATTTTAAAATTTACTAAATATAAATATGTTTACGGAACTAAAAAATTAAAATACAATAGAAAGTATAAAAATATATGTATTGAAATTATTTTTTAAATCCTATTTATATTAAAAATGTTTTAGTTCAAAATATGTGATTTAAGGAACAAAAAATTGTTAGCTAGTCAAAAATGGAATATTAAAAGTAAAAGGATAGTCTTTATTATTTAATTTTTTATCTTAAAATTTTTATATGGCTGTTTAAAAACTAAAAAGATTATATTTATTGTAAGATACAATAAAAAGGTTGATTTAATGTACTCTAATAAATTTAAAATATTCCTATATTATAAAAGCATATAAAAGGATGTGAATGAACAATTTTAAAAAACATCAATGATAATTTTTTTATGCTCTTAAAATCAAAATTTTTTACCAAAATTTTATGATCTTAAAATCAACATTTTTTACTAAAATCGTGATTAATTTAAAATTTAGTAGCCTCTTCTAAACACAAACTAAATTCAAGAAAAAGTAGTATTTATTTTAAAACTACACATGCATAGAGTCTCAGTAAGAAGGTCTCTATAATCTACTTGATAAATTATTTGGCCTCAATTATTAGTGGCACACTTATTCCAATGAACTTGATATACATTACAATAATTTTGACCAGCTCAATAAAAAAACAAAGGATGACAAAATTTATTATTCCTCTATATCCGATTCTTCAAAACTAAAGTCAAAAAGTAATTGGGAGAATGATAGAGGTGCTAAAAGAGATAATCACAGTTAGCTTCTCAATCACATTCGCAATCAACGCGAAAGAGTTGAAGAGTCGAAGTAGTTTAAAGTAAATTTTAAGAAAGTAGTATTTATCAAAAATCTCCTTTCTTTTTAAGAAAATGGTAGAAAATCATTTGAGACATTACCCTCCACGTCAACCTAGAACATGTTTAAAGGTCATTGAATACACTAATGAGGATAGTAAATTAAAAATCACTTGCAGTGTTTTTTAAGATAGTCATCGGAATAAGGATAAAAAAAAGTCATCGAAAAAAGGATTAAAAAAACAGAAGAAAACACTCAACAAAATTATTAAACAAGATCTTTTTAGTTAACACTCTATAAAAACATATGGTTGTGAATAAAATACAATAGTTGTTTCTTGAATATTTTCCTGAAAATCTTTCTGTCATTAATTTCATCTTTGAAATTTAAATGTCATTTCCCCAAAGTAATTCACCATTAAGATTATTTGCAAACAAACTTTAGTTTCAAACAACATTCAAAGACGTAACAGATAGTTATCTTCTAGACAATTTCTTCCATCAACTCATTGTTATGCATATGAAATACCTTCACATATTTAACATACATATGACGGATAAGTCCTCAAACTTCCAAAACCTGATACAATCTGCAGTTTGCATAGAGTTTGAGAAATGAACAATATTATTTATAATTTGTAAATAATGATATATTGATTTTCCTCACACATCATGTATGAAACTTGGGCAAATGAATAATAATATTCAGATTATATTCCATTGATACTGCCTTGATGGGCCAATGGTGAGAGAAAATAAAGCATGAGTCTGAAAAAAGTTTGTCTGAAAATAAAGCTTGTGTTGTGTCTGAATTTAACATTTTTCACCCACAAAAGAAGTGGGTGCCTGAAGCCTTTCTGAATAAAAAAGGCAAGCAAAAACCAAAGGACATGACAAACATATCAACAAATTTTAAGAAAACAACCCAATAAAAGAACAAAGTAACAAACATTGTCATAATAGGACAAGAGAGCTTCTCAACATCATGATGTCTTATTAGTTGTCCTCTATAAATTATGCAGATAACTGTAGAATGGACTAGTTAAGCATCTCTCCCTACATCAAGGAGGGACCACTTATCACTCTTCTTCATATTGCCAACGTAATCAAAAGCTTTCAAATCAATTATTTTTCACATATCTTTCCAGAAGAACAAAAACTCACCAGTCCTTGGCTTGTTTTCAACAATTTTCTGTACAGAGAACTTACTGTATGAGAATGCATAAGCATGTTAAGTACATTAAAAAAAGTGTGGAGAATCACTGTAAGGTCCCATCACCAACAAGTCCCACACAAGCAATGACAAGTTCCAGTGTAGGAAATGACAACAAATTAATGCTGCTCACTTGCTATTGGGACATTTTGGTGATTATATTCCTTCCTTGTGACCTCATAGTGATTCTCCCTAAAAAGTGATACCCACCTATGACATGCTATACGTATGCATTTCCCATCTATAATTGGCAGTGAGACCCACCTGTGACATACACACACAATCTCAAGCACATGTTTTCAATTGAACCAACCTCTTGGTTGGATTTGGATTGCATGTGGTCCATGGTACTGTAATCTAATTCGTTTTGATCTAACGGCTATTGTCACGTCACATCGCTTGCCGGATTAAAAGGAATAACGCTGTTTTTGAAACCTGTAGTGGATGATGTGGCATGATGATAGCCATTAGATAAAAACGGATGGATGGGAATTTCCCTTATTGTATAGAACTAAAAACTCACATATTGCACTGAACCTGTTTGCCTTTCACTAATATGTCAATCATCGGCTTAAGCTTGATGTAGCTATGGATGTTCATAGACTGACTCTGCAATCTCTCTGAGCAAGCTAATGATTTAAGGCAGATGCAAAGGAGAAAACATATAGATCATGGACTTTAAAGTAAAACAAGTTGCGCAGCTTGACACATGGGTGTCCAAAGAGAGAGCAAAATGAGACCAAACCCAGCACCTCCAGCACCAGATGCTTAAAAAGAAAGAGAATTGGTATACCTATATACTACAAATAAGCATGAATTACTCGATGGTCATTTCAAATCTTATTATGTCTTTTGGTGAGTGTGCATGCTTCACCCTTTCCAGCATATTTTCTGTTGAAGAAAATAATTACACCTCACAATCAATCTAGTTACAAATGCTTAAAGTTAGATGAAACAGTTGTATTTAAAATTTCTGAATTAGACATGCCCAATGCTTGAAGTGAGTTACCTGTATAGACATTCTGTATAGCAATAATTACTGCTAAAAAGATATTACTGAGTTAAATAAATAGAAAGTGAAAAAAGAATGAAATGATGAGGTTGAGAGAAGAAACTTGACAAAGAAAGCAATAAGTCAAGATTGTGGTCCTGCAGCCCAGACCTCATTATTGATCATCTATTATTGCAGCTCATATTGAAGGGCCACTAACCAGCAATTATGCCCAAGGGAAAGAAACACAACAAAAAAACTCCTCCATGGATGGTAACATGACATGATAAATAAAAAGATGAAAAGTTCAATTTATCTAACAGCTAAAGAAGAAATTTCAAGCAACAATAAAGTCAGGAATAAGCAAGAACATTGTTATTTCATTTTTATTTTCACCCCAAAAAAAAAAACACTATTCATGGACTGGTCAATATAAGTGTGTAAGCCTCAGTAGCGTGAGAGAAATAAGTGATCCACAAGCAGCTTATTAAAACCTATTCAACAGAACTTTTGAAGAAACTAACAAACCAAGAATTCAATTATCATATTGAAGAATATTAAGATGCAGACAATACTGAATGGTGATATTACAAATGAAGATTTTATATCAATATAGTGTTTTGGAAAGAGCAAATATTGCAGTTCAATCTATGATTTTAGTTATTTTCCCATGCTATAATAAAAAGGATGTTCTCTCAATAAAGCCTGAATTAAACGTAGATGCCAATCATGAATTTAAAGAGACTCTATAATCTAATATTGCTCATGTTTTAAACTCAGAAAACAAAATTGCAGCAAGAAATGCGTTCTTATGATTATTTATAGTTTTTTTAGCTTTTAAGTATAACAACTTCATGCAAGATTTTGTTGGCATGCAGAAAATAAACATAAAACACAAAGCCAAAATTGTTAGATGTTTGAACTTCCAGGAGAAGGGATAAGGCTGCTAATATTTCAAGGATATTTAAAAAAACAAATCTCATTAATCTTTCAAACCAAAATATCATCCAATGGTAAACATGGGGCTACAGAAATTTCAGGTTTACTTGTAATCTAATACAATTACAAACTCAAAACTAATTTTCTCTTCCTTGAAGCTAGTTTCAGGTCAGATATACTCATCTTGAATAAAATAAATAAATAAATAAAGGTGAGAGAGAAATATAAAAGCTCTAGCTTCTTGATTTCTGACTAAAGAATGTAAAATTTGACTAGAACTCAAGGTACAGAGTTACCCTTCTATGCATGTTAAATGGTAAATTTAATCTCCAATCCTTTTGTTTACGACTTAAAGGCCTCCCTTTGCTTGAAGGATCTCTATTGTCTT
This sequence comes from Acacia acuminata, assembly GCA_019022655.1. NCBI lineage: Eukaryota > Viridiplantae > Streptophyta > Magnoliopsida > Fabales > Fabaceae > Acacia > Acacia acuminata. The sequence continues at coordinate 1,002,049 of JAFJYI010000028.1, read as the reverse complement.
TTACATCTGCCAACTTCCAAACACAATTTTCTGACTCTTTTTCAGCGGAAACGAGCAGAAACACTCCTTCCTTTTCTACGCAACTAGACTCAGCATCTTCAGCATAGAAAACTCTCATAGGCATGTCTTTAAATCGATTCAGATCCTCAGGAATTTTAAGTATCCTCTCAGCACCTGGGGATGATACCTGTAGAACAAAAATCATGCTCTGTTAGGCATGAAATAAACCACAAGGGCATTATGCTTGACTTTCAGTTGCTATTGAATTAAATCCCATTAGAACAAGCAATAGACTACAGTTTCGACGAATAACCTCAAGGGCTAAATTATCAGGTATTTCTCCAAGTGTTCTCGCTTCATCTAATCTTTTCTTGTATTCTTGACTGTAGGTTTCAAGCTCTTCCATGCTTGGACAACCATATCTGAAGAAACAAGGCAAGTTGCATTGAACAAACTGTACAGATTAGGTACCCAACAGAAGATACAGGCATCATCAGCCCAAAATTATATCATACATCATTGAATGACACAATTTGCTATCCTGCAACTCTAGGAAGAGGCCAAGCTTTCCAACAAGGCATGAACCTATCATGAAAGTTTCTAAAAATTATAACACTATTTCTCACAACACATACAAAAAGCTCTGGGAATGATAAGCCAAACAATTTTTAGCATATCTTGGTCACAATAAATGGGAGTTTAAACAAAATATGGATGGAATTAAAAATGTGGCACATAGCAGAGTTGCACAATCATCTCAAGCTGATGGAGAAAGATTATGGGAATTTTGAATCGGGAAAATCACACTAAGGTACAAGTCAAGAATAATAATATTTGAAAAGTCCCAAAACTTGTCAATGGTGCCACTTTCACTTTTCAATGGTGTGACTTTCACTTGTCATTGACAAATTATGGGACTTTAAAGAATTCAGATATTATTTTCCTTGGTTGGGACCCTAACGTGACTTTCCCTTTTGAATTTGATATTGAGGGAGGCTAAGGTACATGGAACCCTCTATGATGTATTATGGTGGGTTGGTTCTCCCACCTCAATAACTAGCTTTTGGAAGGAGGTTCACCTTCCACTTCGTCAGATTTTAAATGAATCTTTGAATGGAACCGATGTCATCAAATAAGCTTTCTAAAAGTTATTTACTTATGTTTGTTGTAAGAAAAAAGATGAGAAAATTATCTGACATTCTTCTCCCCAGCAAAAAAACAAATTGTTACTTCTAAAAAGACAATTTTAATAGAACATATTCTTCAAAGGAAAGGTCATATTCTGATCTTTTAAAATAAATGCAGATGTACATTTCCAGATATTGTATCAGGCATAGGCTGAAACCTTACTGATGAGTTAATTTGTCCAATCTCACATAAACATATCCCCGAGTAGTAGTCTTGAAAGAGAATAGTTCTATGTCATTGCTGAACTTCATCAGGACCTCATGAGCAATAGAGAGGGCTCGCTGGCCCCAGGGGACACCTTGCAAGTCAACTCCACCTCCATCTCCCCCATCACCAAGCTACATATAAGGACAACACTAAAAGTTATGTAAAATTTAATTGTAAATTTGAAATAGACATCTTATCATTGAAGAAACAACCAAAGAGAATGCTTATATTAATGACATGGTACCCTAGGCTCAGCCTCATCTTCTTCCTCCCATCCATCTGACGTTTCACCTTCTTCGCTTGTCTCACCTGTAAATAGTAAAATGCACGAACATGGATGTATCACACCTTTTATAGTGGCAGTTTAGCAGGATACAATGATACATCAACATACTTGAAAAGCAAATATTAACAACTAGTTGATATCAAATCACAAGGAGCGACAGAGAATAAATGCCAAAGAAGTAGCAACATTAGTGCAAGTAGAAATTTTCTTTTAAAGAATAAAGGAGTACCAAGAAGATGGACAACAAATATCTTAAAGTATTGTGAGCTAATGCCTTCCGGTTCCTCTACATAACGATCAAGGATACTCATTTGAAAGAACCACGGGCAAAATACAAAAGGGGAGCCATAAAATAATCCTATTCACAAATGACTTAAAGATAGGCTTGAACTTTGAGCCCCTGAAAAAGCATGACCATTTTGTTCCAACCAAATATACCAAAGAATAATATAAACAGCCCACTTCCATAAAGTCTTTCTCGCCAAAGCCTCTGAAACTAATCAAAAGAAACAGCTCCAAATTCAAAGGACAGACCCATAGTTCACCAAAATCGTAAATAATCGCCCACTGGATGCAACTGCTTGGCGAGAGACCAAATAGATATATAACTGTTTTAAAACAAGAACTTCAAGTAATGCATGCATATCACACACACACACAGAGCTTTACTCATTACTCATCGGTATCCTCGTTGAAATTTTGACTAATGTAAACCTCAAAGGTTAAGGCTAGCAGTAGTACTGTTTGCAAAGAAGAAAAATTTTCCGGCTACCATACTCTGGACTAATGCGGGAAAGAGTACCAACAAATTTAATTCAATTACCCACAAATCATATTGCACCCAACATACCCAAATACAACACAAGAAGCAACTTGAATAAACTGCAAAGTAAAGCAAAAGAAGGGAAAGAGAGTCACGTTGTAATCGGAGTTCTTCATTGCTGGAGTCATCATCATCATCCTCCTCAGAGGAAGCAGCGGTGTTGACAAACCGAAGAGTAGAGCAGGAAAATGAGACCTGTGGAAACAAGCGTGTGTTTTGGAACGAAGGGAACTGAGAAGAAGGGATCAGAGAGATTCCCTTTCGCTTCAGATACCAAAACGACGGAGTAAATGATGACAAAAGGGACCTTCGATTTCGTAGCAGAGTTTGTATAATCCTAATATTGCTCATGGCTTTCTCGCACCTGCGATTTTCTTCTTTGTTCTTCACCTTTCACTCCACCAAATGCAAATGCGGCACAACACTGCACATAGCAGAATCTGTAATCTTTCTCCTTAAGGCGGTGCTTCCAATCCAGCAATTAATCCCTGTGTACAAATCCAAAAATAAAAAAATAAAAAAATAAAATCCTGTGCTCAAAACTTTTTGGGAAAATTACACACAGGTCCCAAGGAACAGAGATATTTACATTTAGGTCCCTTGAATTCATAAAATTACACAGAAGTCCCTAGGGACTTCTATGTAATTATTTGTGGAAGCAAAATTACTTTTTTGCCCAAATGAGAAATAGCCTCTGGACCTCAAAATTAAAAAATTCAGGTTTTCAAAAGTTGTCGTTAAAATAGGAATTTGCTGTTGTAAATATAGAATTTCTTGTTGCAAATGGCCTCTGACTTCGAATTAAAAAAATCCAGGTTTTTAAAAGTTGTTGTTAAAATAGGAATTGGCATGTTGTAAATATAGAATTTCTTGTTGCAAATGGCTTCTAGACCTCAAAATTGAAAAAAATCCAGGCTTTCAAAAGTTGTTGTTAAAATAGGAATTTCTTTGTTGTAAATATAGAATTTCTTGTTGCAAATGGCCTCTCGGACCTTAGAATTGAAAAAATCCAGGTTTTCAAAAGTTGTTGTTAAAATAGGAATTTGTCATAGATATAGAATTTCTTGTTGCAAATGGCCTCTGGACCTTAGAATTGAAAAAATCCAGGTTTTCAAAAGTTGTTGTTAAAATAGGAATTGGGCAGTTGTAAATATAGAATTTCTTGTTGCAAATGGCCTCTGGACCTTATAATCGAAAAAATCTAGGCTTTCAAAACTTGTTGTTAAAATAGGAATTTGTTGTTGTAAATATAGAATTTTTTATTGCAAACCTGGATTTTTTCAATTAAAAGGTTTAAAGGCGTTTTCTCCTTTGGGCCAAAAAGTAATTTTGCTTCCACAAATAATTACATTTAAGTCCGGCCAAAAGTAATTTTGCTTCCACAAATAATTACGTAAGTCCCTAGGGACTTCGTAATTTCATGAATTCAAGGGACTTAAATGTAAATATCTATGTTCCTTGGGACCCGAGTGTAATTCTCCCAAACCTTTTTCGTTCTCCTTTGTTTTTCGATGTTCGAATTTAAATTTGTGTTTTGCTTGAAGTGAGGTGTTACCACCTTAATTGAAGTGAGGTGTTACCACCCTAACTAAAAGTTTATTATGGGTGTAATATTTTTGCTTTTATCGTTTCGTCACACTTATATAAAAGTGAAAGTGAATGAGTCCTATAAATATTTTTTTTTTCTTTTTACAATTTGATCCACAACAACTTTAAGAATGATTTATTTTACGAAATAAGTGAGACGGGCGCGGGGTGAATTGTAATTAAGGGGTAAAAATTACAAAATCAGCCCAGATGTTCATGAAACTATATTTAAGCCCATAAAAGTTTTAAGATTTTCAACGTAGTCCCTCCACAAAACTTTTAGTGAAAACTCAAATGAAAAGATTGAAATTTTTATAAGACTGAAATGTGATTTTCTAAATATCTAGGTTCTGTTATATGATATCAGGGCACCCCTAACCCCTCCCTAATTTTGCCTCTAAGTGAGAGACACATAAATTCAGAACACAGATAGTATGGATATTTGTGCCTTTTGGAAAAACCTTTCTTACATGTTTACTTCATACTAGTAAAATCACTTGATATGAAGTAATTGACCAATTAATCCTATTAACAGTAAAGAATTGATTTTTTTTTTTTTTTTTTTTTTTTTTTTGCTTTACGTAAATATGTAAAAAAATTGCCGAGTAGAATGTAAAACAATTTTTTGAAGTTAATTTTTTTTGCTCATAATTTTTTGAAGTTAATACAAAGCACCCTAATTTTGATAACAAATTAAACTTACTACACATTAGGAGATACTCACTTTCTGAGCAGCCATTTTGTGGATTTGTAGATCTTCTCTATTTGGATCTGGACCTCGAGAAAGAACATCAATTTTGATATGAAGATACTTCAAGACTCTGGCCTCCTTCAGCGCAATCTCAGTACAACTTCTCTCTTGTGATTACTACTTTTTCAGGAACTTATGTATGTAAATATAAGCTTATTATCTCTTAATATATTGGTCATTTTGTCAAAAAGATGGACCTTTTTTTTTAAAAAATTAAATATGTCTTTATTCATAAGAGTGTAAGTGAGAGAGACACGGTGAGAAAACTGATAAAAATAAGGAAAATAATGAGATGAGATGAGGGGATGAAGAAATACAAGAGGGAATTGGAGGGAAAGAGAGAGTAATATCTTATTCATTTGGATACTTATAATGTATATCACAAAATCTGTATTTATAGGTCTCCAACCTCAACTATGAATTACATATAATAAACAGAAAATGAATTCTCATAAGTGTACAATATATAACATTTGAGTTATGTGAATAACAAATCCTAAAGACTATTTGTTAGACAAGTTATGGAATAGGATATGAAATGTCAAGAGTTGAGAGTTTATAGACATTCACATAATCTAATATTTTTATAACACCGAAATTTTTAAAGCATAGTTATTTTGTCTTATACCGTTAAAAAAATTGATGCTTCATTGATTTGTTAATAAATGGCAATACATTGCTTCATTTTAATACTCCCGAGGCAATATTGAAATTTGTTTTTTTTTTTTTTAAAAAAAAACTTTTGAAGTAACATCACTCCTCGGTGAAAACTTCTAAACCAAATTTACACTTTAACCCTAAAAAGAGAAAAAAAAAAAAAAAAAATCACACTTATGCTTCCAAGATTCTGTTTTGGAGGTTTTCTACTGCGATGATGAGAGATGACAGGCCAGGAAAAAATGGGCATTTCTTTTATCTCAGCTTCCCAGGGTAATATTGTTTATTGGAAAAAAGAAGAGAGTCTTTGATCCATTGAATTACAAGTTTTTTTATTTTTATTTTATTTATAAGAAAAAGTTTAGGTGGGGTTAGAACCGATATCCCACTAGGGCCGTAACATGCCTTCGGGTTTAAAGACTACTTACGTAAGTATTTACAAATCGCCCACCAATGAGGTCCTCACATTGATTAGCCGGGGTCGAACCTCCTCATCTTTGGGGTGAATGCCGATGCTTTAACCAACTGTGCCAATCCTCATTAGCCATTGAATTACAAGTTAAATATACAAGCACATACAACTTTTGAAAAGGTTTTGATCTGAGCAATAACGAAGCAGTGTCTATGGGCTTAAAAGGAGTGGTTTTGTATTGTATAGCTCTTCTTTTTTCATTTATGGAATATAAGGTAATTTAATTGGCTAGGTTTTCTTTCACAGTAGTTGCTCTCATCGTTTTCTTGCAATATGCTTTTAAAAGACTTACAGGACTGTTTCTACCTTGCAGGGATGAGCCTCTCAGATAAGACCTAGAACAATTGTCGTTCCGTTTTTGTAGCAGTTTTATTTATTTTTTTAATTTACACAAATTAAAATATAAGGAGGTAGGATCATGGTGGCTTTGGTTTTGGGGTGCTTAATAGTGAAAGACAATCTATAATCGATTTCTCTTCTCTCTTGCATGCAATTTTAAGATTCTCAACACATTGGCTTACGAAGTAGGAGGAACATCTCATTTCATACAAGAGTGATGCCTTTGGGCCACAGATTGACTTATTTTTGGTAAGAAAACTAGACAGAAGACTTTGTAGTAATTGCAAAGTGATTCTTAAGGATGATGTGACTGTGCAACATAGGGTCTTGTCCTTGATGTGCATATGAAATATAGGGAAAAAAAAAAAAAGTGCCAACAAGTTTTAAATCCGAGGATTAGATGGTGGCAGTTAAAGAGGGAGAAAAGAGAGATTTTCAAGAGAACTCTTTTAGAGGAAGGAGTTTGGGAGTTGCAAGGAAATGCTAACACAATGTGGAAGGAAATGGCTCAGATAGTTCAAAAGGATGCTAGAGATATTTTAGGAGAATCTAAAGGCTTTGGCCATTGAGATAAGGAGACTTAGTGGCTGTATCAAGAGAGATTGTTTTAACACCATACACTTGTGCAACAATGATAAAAATTGGGAAAGGTACCATGTGGTTAAAAAGGAGACTAAGAAAGCAGTGAGTGAACCTCGCTTTAAAGCTTTTTGAGGAGTTTTATAAAGATTAAGGAATAAAGTCTGGGGAAAAAAATATTTACAAGATTGCAAAGAATAGGGAGAGAAAAAAGAGAGATTTGAATCAACTAAGGCGTATAAAGGATGTAGAAGGAAAAGTCTTGGTTTTTGACTGAGATTTAGGGACAGATGAGAGGCCTACTTATACAAGTTGTTCAATGATAGAGGTGGAGGTTTAACTTGTGAGTTGGAGGATTTGTCAATTAGAGATGGTGAACAAAATTTGGCATTCTATCGTAGGATCTGCGTAAGCGAGATTATGGAAGCTCTTAAGAAAATGGACAATCATAAAGCCGTTGGTCCTAAAGGTGTCCCTATTGAAGTTTGGAAGTGTTTAGGTGAGAAAAGGGTCTTTTGGCTTACTAAGCTTTTTAATGAGATTTTACTATATAAGAAAAAGCTAGATGATTTGAGGGGAAAAAAACTTTAGTCTCCATTTATAAGAATAAAGGTGATATCCAGAATTGCACTAGCTATAGAGGGATAAAGCTTATGAGCAGTGGCGGAACCAGAAATTTCTTTTAGTATGGGCTAAAAAATAAACATATTAAACTATTAGACCAATACCTTGTTGAAATGGAAATCATATTCTACTTCCAAAGCTTTATCAACCTATACTTCTCAGCCTATTAATACTACAGACGCAAAAAGAACAGACCTCGCGCATTAAGCATGAATTAGCCAAAACTCATCTCAGAGTCAAATTCACAAGCCATGATCTAAAAAAATGGAGGCCAATTCATTTCAAAAGTTATTAGCAGTAACCGCGAATATATGAATGGGAAAAAGAGATAAAATAAAAGAATAAGCAAGCGAAAGTATAATCATTAGCTATTTACCAAAAGATTAATAGATCGACTTACAGACTCTGTAACAAACAAACTACTAACTCAACTGAAATAAAACATACTACACTAATCATATTAAGTTTTGTATTTTCACATATATTATTTGTTCCCAAGAATATATTATTACGTGGGAAAGTTCAGTACAAACCGTTAAGCCAGACACCGAGAGGCTTGGAATCAGCTTCGGTGTTTGCTCTTGTACATTATTTGATTGCACAAAAGATTAATACAATTGACAATAGATTTTTTTGAATGCATAACCAATTTTTCATTAGATATGATTGAAGAGGTGTGACATTTGAAAAGAGGGCCAGACCATTTGATACAGTTGAAGAGGAATAGAGAGGGAAAAAAAATACCTTGTCGCTTGCTGATTGGAATGGACGGTGGTCGCTAGCCACTTTGTCAGGTGGTCGCTAGCCACTTTGTCAGGTAGTCACTGGTCAAGTAGTCGCCAAGCACGTCAGAGACTCGGACGTCACCAGCCCCACGCACGTTAGAGACTCAGAGTCGGAGGAAGAGGGAGTCTAAGGAGTAAGGACGGAGAGCACTCAGAACAGAGCAGTCAGGTTGGCATCGAACGTTCAGAGACTTGCCGACTCGGAGGAAGAGGGAGACTGAGGGAGTGAGGGTGGAACTGGATGGTGGTTTCGTGGAGAGGGAGGATTCAACGCAATCAGAGTCAAAGCAGAGACTGGAGATGTGGAGGAAAAGAAGGCGTGTGGAGGAAGGAAGTTTGAGGGGAAAAAGAAAAAAGAAAAGAAAAGAAAAAGAGGGAATAGTGAAATTATAGAGAAGATAAGAGATTAATTAGGCTAAATTATTGGCTATAATAAAATATTATACAATGTATACATATATTTTAAAAAATTTTAGAAGGCCAACTAGGGCCTTGATAAGAGATTAGCTGGAGCCAAATTAGTAGCCAAAATAAAATATGAGGTAGGATATTGTCACTACTATATTATGTCACTACCATTTTCTCACCATTAGATCTATTATTTGATCCGACGGTCCTGATTTAGCCTATTTAAAACCTTCTTCCTTCTCCACATTTCTCTCTCTTTATCTTCCGTTCTCTCGATCGCACGCATCACCGCCAGAACCGCCGCCGTCCCTCCTCCTCTGCACCCCTCTTCCTCACCGATTTTGTCGCATCATTGTTCGTGCTATTTTGGGGTATCTTTTCTTTCCTCTAACTTCTCCTTTTGTCATTTTTCAATTTCTACGATTTTCTTTTGCTGCGTTCGCACTTGAAATTGTTGTACACAAACTTGATCTGGTTTATTTAGCGGGTCTTTGTGTATACGATCTGCTTTTGCTATCTCGTTGTAGCAAATTGGATTGTTCGTGCTTTCCGAATATTCGACTAAAAATCATTTAATTAAAATTTCTTGGATGTTCGTGCTTGAATACGGTCCCTGAACTTATTTTATTAGATGGAAGCAATTCTTCATTTATAGAACATAAAAAGATAATAGAATCCTATTGCAACTAAATTGGCCTTATTCAGTCAAACCTATTCTGATTTTTTCCCTTGTAAGTTCCTTTTTTGTAAGTTTTAATTTCCTTTCCATTTATGTTTTTTCTGGTCCGATTAATCATCTCAAGTCATAATTTCTTTTGAATGCTATATTCTCATACCTCCGAATGTCCCTTGCCAACGAAGTAAGGTATTCCCCGAATATTCAAAATCTATTCGGTCCTTTCAATATCATAGCCGCATGTAGATTTTATTTATGATCGGCTATTAAAACTTTCGAGGATCATTTGCTTTTCTTGTTCAGACCTTATCATAGATTTCACAGCTTGATGATATGATAATATATTAATGTTTGGAAGCTCTTCGTATTTTTATGTTTTTATTGGAGTCACTAATAGGTTCTGAGAAGCAAAGTTGTTTTGGTGTGATGTTCTGAAAACCATGTTGAATGTCTGAAGGCCATGTATGGATTGCGTTTCGTGCTTGTCTGTCCTACGGTTATACCCATTTATGTTAAATTTGTCCAGGTTGTTCGATTCCCGCTTTTGTTGAACCTAGTTTGTTGTCACTCCTTTAGAATTTGTTATATGCCTGTTTGTTTCATTGGTAAATTTCAAGGTTTGAATTATTCCATGTGTTACAAGATGTTTTAGAAAAATCTAGAAGTGTCATGACCGGTGCCGCCACAAGTGTTTTTGTCCCGATTAAGAGTATTTGAATGTTATTTATATATTTATTGATTTTAAATTTTCAGGTATATTATGGATGAGCATCCGGACTACATTGACTTAAATGATGAAATTAGGAATGACGACATACCTGGTGAATTGGGAGATGACTTATTGAATATGGATGATGATCCAATAGATTACATCAACTTTAGTGATGATGAAATTATAGAAGAGATGCCTCTTAATTTAGGAGATGCCATATCGAATCATTTACTTGATAACATTCCAAATGTCATTCCCTTGACACCGTCAAAGAATTCTAATATTTTGATTGAGGTTGGAATGAAATTTTCTGAACAAAAGGATGTATTGGACTTGTATACAACATATGGCAAGGTAAAAGGTTTTGGCATCAAAACACGAACAAGGAGAGATAACTACTTCAAGCTAGTTTGTGCTAGAGAGGGTTATCTACGACCAAAAAAAGATAAAGATGTTGCTAAAGTTTGTCAGACCAAATCAAAGAAGACATCATCATTTCGCATTGGGTGGGAAGTGTAACATCCCAAAATTTTTATAGTGATTAGGTATTTTTCAAATGTGATTTATCAAGTATTATAAGGTTTAGAGGAGATTTAAAGGTATGAAATAAAGTTATATATATATATATATAATCAATATAATATAATATTATTATTAGTATTATATTAATATATTATATTCGAAATTGGAGGACAATGGCCAAAGGAAAGAGAGAAAAGAAAGAAGGAGGGGGGGAGGGGAAGAGACGAAAGGAAGGAAGGAAGAGGGAAAAAAATTATAAAGGTTGGTGGGCCCTACCCCTTTTGACAATTGGAGAAAGAGGTGCCTAACATGTTGACAATTGAGGGGGCGGCACCTCCTCAATTAGAAAGATGGGCAAGCGCCGTTCCGCCTAATGCAAAAGGGGTAGGGGTTTTCTTATAAATACCCCTACCCCAAAACACAAACACACACACATTCATCATTTATAGAGGAGAGCATGAGAGAGAAGGAGAGTAACTTGGTAATTATTTGGGGAGCCTTGTAGTAGCTTTTTGGTGATTATTTTGGAATTAGTGAGTAACAAGTAACTCTGAATATTCTTCCATATATTTGTGAATTATGTATGATTGTAAATTATATTATTTTTATATACCGAATTATGTGTATATGTATTATGATATTATTATAATAAAAGTTGAAAATTACATTTTTGTGCCCAAGAAAATTATAGTTTTGTGCCTAGCAAAAATTACGGTTTTGCCACCGAATTTCAAAAATGACAGCTTTAGTCCCGAATTTCAAAAAATGACAGTTTAGTCCCTCGAAATTCAAAAATGAAATATTGGTCCGATGAGGTTTTTATGAAATGTTTGGTTTATCTTGTGATGATATTTTATATGAATTGAAGTTTTTTTTATATACTTTATTTTTTGAATATAATTATCATGGCGGCTGTATTTGTGATGGGTTGGAGTAAGGAGGAATTTGAAAGATATGATTTCTTTATACTATCACTCGGTGCATAGTGAATGGTACTTTTTAGGGCCCCATCTTCCATGTTTTGCTCTGGCCGTGATTGCATTGGAGTTATGGGACATGTGACACCTCCTTAGTTGTTATTTTTAAGGAGGGGAGCCATAGTTCAGACCTTTGGCCGGGTGTATCGTAAGTTTTTGGTGAGCTTGGAACCATCCAGTCAAATGAATGAGTTTCTATTGGACTATGTGTTAGCCTATGGCTCCAGTCAGTGGTACAAGGGAGGACGGTGATATAAGGGAGGCTGCATATTGCATTGTATATTTGTATAGTTCACAATTCAACATAATGATGATTGCTTTTGTAAAATAATTTTGTATGAGAAATTATGGTATATATACAAATATATTTGAAATCATCCCTATTTTTTGTCATATGTAATTTGCTTGTGTACGGTAGAAACTTTCGCAGTTACCGAGACGTGGAATCTCATCCCATATCAACATTTTTCAAGTGAATATCCTAGTAGAGAGTAAGGAAGACACCTATGGAGTGAGCATTGAAGGCTCTTTTGTACTCCTATAGTTTATGTTATGTTATTTTATTTGCCATGAACCTAAGACTTCCGTTTAGTATTAAATTCTGAAATATTTTCAAAAATTTATTTGATTATGTATTATGAATTTTATTTGAAATGATAATGTAATTTAATGATTTGAATATTGATTATTCTTGTTGGAAGTATTACAAATATTTTGGCCAAGTTTTCGGGTGTTGAATTTGAGGTGTTACATTTTTGGTATCGAGTTAAACGTTCTATGACTCTTTTGAAGTTTCTAAGTATTTGTTTTCTTAAAATATTTTAGAGGTCATGGAAAATTAAATTTCATAACATGTGTACTTCCCTTTAGTTAGTTTGATATTTGTTGGATGATTGTTTAGCTTGCCTAGTGTATTCAATGTTGGAAATTATGCCATAGGGGCAAGTCATTGTACTTTAGACATTTATGTTATTTAAAGTATTCTCTTTTAGTTATCATTTCATTTGCATGTTTATATTGATAACTCAGTATCCCCGATATATCTTATAGATTATCCTAAATATCCCTGGTCAATTATCTACGCGGCAAAAGATGTGATAACCCAAGAAAAATAAAATAAAATAAAAAATATCAATGATAATTAATGATGACCATTGCTATTATCCGTAATAATTAATGATGATTATTGTTATTATTTGTAATAATTAATAATGACTATTGATATTATCTCGTGATAATTAATAATGATCATTGATATTACCGATGATAATTGATGATAATTTTTGCTATTACCCATGATAATTAATGCATAAAACTTCAACTATAAATAGGGGCTTAGCCAACCAAATCACTTTCAATCCTCAACATTTCTCCATTTCTTTTCTCCTTTTCTCCTCTTTCTTCTTATTTCAAATTGCTTCTCTTCTCTACTCGATTTTCCTCCTAGAAGCACGGAGACCGATAATCCTAATCTCTAGAAGTCTTAGTTCATGTAATCCTAATCCCTAGAAGTCTTAGGAATTTTGATAGGGTTGTTTTATATGAAAGCTATTATCTATAATCATAATCCCTAAAAGTCTTAGGTTCATGTAATCCTAATCCTAGAAAAGTTATGATCTTGATACCCTATAACTCATAATGATTGAGATGATAGTTGGATTTAGACTTTACTCTGATAGATATTTAAATTATAATAATGAAATTGAGTTGGATCTGATACAAAATATTTGAATTATTATACTCTAGATGAGTTTGGGAAGTTATGATGCTTTGGAGCCACGATATATTAAATAAAGAAATTTGATAACCACGATATATTAAATAAAGAAATTTGATAATTGTGACAAGATTGAAATTCTTGATTGTGTGTGATTGTAATGAATTAATAGTGGAAGATAGCTTTGGGACGATATCTCCTGAAGTGATGAACACAACCTTTGGGCTTTATGCCTCTGATATTTATATGATGTGAAAAGATGTTATCCGTTCTTCTCAAAGTGGTGTCTGGCATGGTAACTCGGGATACTAGTAGCAACTTTGAGAAGAGGTGTGCACACTAGGAAGAGATGTTTTAATGATGGCCAAATTGATGATTTGTGGATCGACGGGTTTTCCGGTCACAGGGTAGACGGGATATCCGGTCTACCATGGTTCTCTTCCCCACTAAATAAGAAATTTAATAAAGATAATGATTCGATGTGTATGTATACGGTGAATATAGAAATTGATATCTGATTCAATTCCCACGTATATTCGGGGGAGCAGATTTTCAGTGAAACAGGGTGCAAAGGATGGGTTAGCAGTGAGCTGTGAGGATAACGTCTCAGTGATTTCTAGCTAATTCTAGACTTTACAAAATCTTTATGAATTCAATAAAATGTATTGGACATATTTCCTTTAGTTGAACCTCAGCTTTTGGTTTCATTTTAATGTAATTAGCCTTGCGCTTGTCTTAGTACAAGTGCGACGGCAACATTTCCCAAATTTGGTTTATTATAAATTGTTAGAAATTTGGGGGTGTTACAGAAGATAAGATAAGACCAGTATGACTTTGATGAAGTATGGAGATACGAATCATAGTCATGGGCACTTGTAAGAGTACAAGGTGCTGGACCGACCCACTATGAGAAAGCTGCATGGAATTAGTTATAAGCTTATCTCATGTATAACCGCGTCACGACGCCCTATGACCTGAGATCATCATGGATTCCTACAAGATGAGTCACTGATCTTTGATCTAGTCAAAAGTCACCTTTGACTAGGTGATGATAAAGGCTTGGATCAGGATCAGTGGTTTTCATGTTGAGGAATGTGAGTGGTCAAGATGGAATTTGTCCCTTAGTAGAGAGATAATACTGGGCTCCTCGATGAGTGAGTCTGAGAAATGTATGGCCATACTACGATGGAAAGGAGTTTTCATTTCAATTATTAGACTACTCAAGAATCGAGAAAGTAATGGTCAAGAACAGGAAGTTGACATTATCCATGCCTCATCCTTGACCAAATTATCGCGTGACAAAAGGGACATGACATGGTTGTACGATAGGTTGTATCGTATCATCGATCCCCATATGAATTGGGTAGTCGCAATGTCTTGCTAGAGGCCACTTGCGACTTGTGGGTTGGTACAGTATTGGCCCACTGCCAATCTCATGTGGGCCTACAGGGTCGCACACAAGAAAAGCCTAACACAAGCAAAAGTGTCCAGATTCGTTGAATCTTAGATATATCTAAGATTTAATGAATACTGTATTTAATCTATGATGAATATATATATATGTATATATATTAAATTTGAAAATAATATAATAATATTTTTAATGGAGATTATAATATTATATATAATATTGTTTTGTATTTAATTTATTTGATAAATTAAATATGTAAAACAAATAGAGATATTGTATCTCACATTTAATTTTTGAATAAAGATATCATATATCTATTTAATTTAAATTGAGATATAGTATCTCAGATTTAATTAAATAGATAGATATCATTTCTCGGATTTAATTTATAAAGATAAATTAAATCAGAAGGCTTTTAATTTGGATTAAATAAATAGATTAGATTAGATTTATTAGATAGATTTAATTAATATATTTTTTTAATCCAGATTCAAAATTTGAATTTCAAATGAGGCTTTTAATTTGGATTAAATAAATAGATTAGATTAGATTAGATCTATTAGATAGATTTAATTAATATATTTTTTTAATCCAGATTCAAAATTTGAATTTCAAAATTAATGAGGATTAATTTTGAATATAATATGCCTATCGAGTTTAGAAAAACCTACGGGACTTTTGTCGAGCGTATTAGAAAGCCGCGAGAAACCCTAGAGCGAAATAGAGAGACGCACAGTTCGAAGGCGCTAGCATGCTTTTGCCACGTTCGTGTTCGGAGATTATTCGTGTGGATACCAAGAGGAAGGCGTTTCATAGAGTCGGATTTTACTGATCGAGAAGGTAGCCCACCAGTTCAAATAGAACCGGATGCACACCAGTTTGCCGTAGGTATGATTCGGACTCTTTAACCTTGATTTTAATGCGGTTGAGCGATCCTCAGAAGGGATTCGTAAAATTTTTTAATTCCGCTGCGTGTACGGATCCCAACATTCAAATGATTGGTAATTGAGATTTATAATTTTGAGGTTGTGATTGAGGTTAGATTATGGTTAAGATTGATAATTTGTCAAAGTGGTGTAGCGAGAAGATGGTGAATTTTGAGGACAAATTCTTTTAAGAGGAGAGGAGTGTTTTTTTAGTTATCTATGGTGTTTAGAAAAAATGATTCAATGGTTAAGCCTTGATTTAGTAGTTATTGAATTAGTCATGTTTAGTATGTTGTATAATAAGTGGATTTTCATGTTCTCGCCGAGGATTTTATTTTTAAGGTAATAATGATAAATTATTTTCTTTTTAGTAAAAGAGATCAGAGCTAAACAAAATTAGAATGACAAGTTACAGTCAGAAACAACAAGGCTAAGAAGAAAAGACTATATTATTTTAAGTATTAAGAGCTACAGTCAGTACAACCCCACCACAAAATTCGACCATCTCATGTTGAAGTCTATTAATTTCTTCTTGAACAGTTGCCCTTGAGACGAGATCATCAATATATATTGTACTTCTCAGTCCAATGATTTGCCTCATAATATTGCGAACCCTCATGTAGGGCCATTTATCTACCCCTCCCCTGCGACATATTCCTTTTACAGCATTTTTGCATAGACAAACTTGTTTAGCCGCTTCTTGAAGGGGTAAATGGAAGAGGTCTCTAAAATCATTTATTGACATGGATGCTACCCTAATACTTTGTTCAGCTCTTGACCTGTATGAATCACTAAGTATGGGAACTAAAAGATTATTATTTATAACCTCGGGTTCTTTTCCTTTAGAAGTTATGTTTTCTGCATTGGTTGGAAATGAACTACCGCGGGGTTCATTTTGAGTTTTGGTCCATTCCAAACCAATGCGTAAAGCCTCATAATAGGCGATAGGGGATTTGACACCGGGATATACCCTAAAGACTTTTGGTTTAAACAATAATTTTCCAAAAAATATTTGACTTCTTCTATATTTTTCTTACCGAAATCAAATATTTGAGGTTTGGAAGAACCTCCTTGTACGTCCTGGTGAAAGACAGCATGGTATATCATACCGATCCTCCCATGAACTTCAAGTTTATGATATCAAAGACCATTCGTATGAATGATTTCCCACAAAACATGGCAGCAACTACATGAAAATGGGTTAGAAGTCTCAACCAGGTTGGAAGCAGGGTTCCTTGGTTGAGCATGCTTGGTGGACTCTATGAGTTTTTCCATATTATGACATCTCTTAGCAGGTCGCTTTGATGGATCTGCTTCAGATTCTTCTCTGTTAGAAATCATACGGATAGAACTTTGGATCTTTGGAGGAGAAGTAGGAACATGAATCATTGAGGTAGATGGAGGAATGTTCACTTCTATGGGATTCTGAAGAAGTAAAGAAGAATAGGAGACCGGTACATTGTTAGACAAGTTAGCCAACATGTTAGATTGATTGTCATTTAGTCAAGCTTCGAGAAATAAAGGGTTGTAAGAATCAGAAACTGGAATGAAGTTGCTTGAACCGGCCATGTTTAAAGACATGTGGAAGAATATAGAGAAAGGTACGAATAGAGAGGAAATGAGTATGTTGAAGTTTTGTGAAGCTTGAGAAAATATGACATTTACTCTTGCTTTCTTCAAATTATAGCTGAGCCAGTAACGTCTAGATTTATTTTTGATCAAGTATCGTCACATCCTAATCTGTCGTTAGCTCAGAAACTGGCAGAATTTTTGATCTTGTGGAACTTTGCAATGCCGCACCATAATACACCCGAATAACCCGTTAGCTTGAAGCTGTTTAGATTGTTGTGCATGCGGTACTCCGCATAGTAATCATTTATGACATTGTCCCCAGGAAATTTGACTTGAAGAATATTGCCAATCCTAGATGTCAGGTCAGAATTGAATATGGTGACTTGAGAGAATCCGAAGATTTGAAATGATGATGTTTTGTTCTATTTAACTCGAGAGCATCCTTCACTCTCTGAGTATTCGGAGAATTCTATGAATTTGTCACAGATAATTCAAAGACTAAATACTTCTGGATGAAGATGTTGGAAGATTTTGGAAAGGTATGAAAAATGGTGATCCTGAGGGATGCCAAGAGGATGTTATAATGAATGTGGTAGAGATTAAGGATGAACTTGAATTCATTCTGAGCTGAGATAGTATGTCTAATTCATGAAAGTATGAATAGTGTAAACTTGGTGATTGATGCTACAATGTTATTTGGGTAT
This sequence comes from Acacia acuminata, assembly GCA_019022655.1. Lineage (NCBI taxonomy): Eukaryota > Viridiplantae > Streptophyta > Magnoliopsida > Fabales > Fabaceae > Acacia > Acacia acuminata. The sequence continues at coordinate 984,126 of JAFJYI010000028.1, read as the reverse complement.
GATTAATAGTTAACTATGAGGTGAACGAATGATGTTTAGTATATATCTTTGTGATATTGTGAATTGAATTAGAACCCTGTGAATGATACCAAGGTTGTGAGAATAATATTTGAATGTTTTGAAGATTAGTCTAAGAATTGTGAATAATGATTTTAGAATGTTCTATGGGTATTGTTGAGGAAACATGATATCTCAGCCTAGCTGATATTGAGGTTCTAAGAGTTAATTTGTAATTTGACAGTTGTTACTTTTGGGAATGTTTGAGGATAGTTCTTGAATGTTATAAGCTATAAAGCATGATAATTAGGAATGGTTGAAGTTTCAGAATTAGAATGATGAACCTAAAAGGTGGTTAGGCATCTAGAGGGTTGCTATCAACTAAATATGACATAAGAATCCAACTTGATAGTTGCATTGATGCTTTAGGCGTCTGAATTGATTGAATGAATTGAGGTATTAGAATATGGTACTAATTGATTTGAATGAATTAAGGAACTAGAATGTGGTACCAATGTCTATGAGATATTCAGAGGTTGCTAACTGCTTATCTAATGTAGGAAATGATCTTAATCTCAGAAAATTCCCTTAGAAAGAATGGACTGAGTGTTCTATGAATGAGATGAGTAGTATAAGTTGAAGCCTAGGATGTATTCGAGTTGATGACTATCTAAAACAGTTGTTTGGTTCTTGAGTATGTTTGAAAAATTGAATTTTGGATTTGCCAATGCACCTGCTGTATTTCTAAATTTTCTAAACCTAATTTTTGAATGAAATGTTTTCTACAAAAATTTGAGACCAATTGTAGTGGTTACTTTTGAACTACGTTATCTCTTGAAAGGGGTTCTAATGAAACCCAGAATTGGAATTGAATTTGAACTATGTTTGAACAGGAAGCAGAACAAAACCGGAAGAGGCAAGGAAACTGTTGTAAAAGTACTTATTTTTCTTACTAGATGAATTTAGAATTTTTCCTCTATATGAGCGGTGAATTGAAAAGTGGTGTAGTTGGTGATTATGATGATACAAGAACAGAAATTGTAGAATGGTCTAAAATATGAATTGGTTAAATAGTACTTACTATCTGCAGTTCTAATGGAGATGAAAGTAGTTTGAGGGCTTAGATTGAAGAAGCTCAAACACATGATAGACGAATAAGATCTATACGAGTAGGATTGAATGAGTACATCTCTAAAATGTGAGTTGTCGAAAGGATGTAAAGAAATGAAACTTGCTACAATGGTCCCTTGAGCTAATACTAAGAATTGGACCAGTAGCAAATTTCTAGGGTGAAATTTAATTAATGGGGGGAGAAATGTAACTTTCCAAAATTTTTATAGTGATTAGGTATTTTTCAAATGTGATTTATCAAGTATTATAAGGTTTAGAGGAGATTTAAAGGTATGAAATAAAGTTATATATATATATGTATGTATGTATGTATGTATGTATGTATGTATGTATGTATGTATGTATGTATGTATGTATGTATAAAATCAATATAATATAATAATGATAATATTATTATTAGTATTATATTAATATATTATATTGAGAAATTGGAGGATGAAATGGCCGAAGGAAAGAGAGAAAAGAAAGAAGGAGGGGGGGGGGGATGGAAGGAAGGAAGAGAAAAAAAATTATAAAGGCTGGTGGGCCCCAACCCTTTTGACAATTGGGGAAAGAGGTGCCTAACATGTTGACAATTGAGGGGGCGGCACCTCCTCAATTAGAAAGGTAGGCGCGCCGTTCCGCCTAATGCAAAAGGGGTGGGGGTTTTTCTTATAAATACCCCCACTCCCAAAACACAAACACACACAAATTCATCATTTACGGGGGAGAGCATGAGAGAAAGAGAAGAGAGAGAAGGAGAGTAACTTGGTAATTATTTGGGGAGCCTTGTAGTAGCTTTTTGGTGATTATTTTGGAATTAGCGAGTAATAGATAACTCTGAATATTCTTCCATATACATATGAGTTGTGTATGATTGTAAATTATATTATTTTTATAGACTGAATTATATGTATATATTATGATATTATTATAATAAAAGTTGAAAATTACATTTTTGTGCCCAACAAAAATTACGGTTTTGCCCCTGAATTTCAAAAATGACAGTTTAGTCCTGAATTTCAGAAAATGACAGTTTAGTCCCTCAAAATTCAAAAATGAAATATTGGTCCGATGAGGTTTTTATGAAGTGTTTGGTTTATCTTGTGATGATCTTTTATATGAATTGAAGCTTGTTTTTTTTATATACTTTATTTTTTGAATATAATTATCATGGCAAATTGTATTTATGATGGGTTAGGGTAAGGAGGAATTCGAAAGATATGATTTCTTTGTACCATCACTTGGTGCACAGTGAATGGTACTTTTCAGGGCCCCATCTTCCATGTTTTCCTCTGACCGGGATTGCATTGGAGTTGTGAGATATGTGACACCTCCTTAGTTGTTATTTTTAAGGAGGGGAGCCATAGTCCAGACTTAAGCTCTATACCTTTAGTCAGGTGTATCTTAAGTTTTTGGTGAGCTTGGAACCATCAAGTCAAATGAATGAGTTTCTATTGGACTATGTGTTAGCCTAAGGCTCCAGTCAGTGGTACAAGGGAGGATGGTGATATAAGGGAGGCTGCATATTGCATTGTATATTTGTATAGTTCACAATTCAACATAATGATGATTGCTTTTGTAACATAATTTTGTATGAGAAGTTATGGTATATATACAAATATATTTGAAATCAGCCCCTACTTTTTGTCATATGTAATTTGCTTGTGTATGGTAGAAACTTTCGAGTTACTTGAGACATGGAATCTCATCCCATATTAACATTTTTCAGGTGATATCCTAGTAGAGAGCAAGGGAAGGAACCTATGGAGTGAGTATTGAAGGCTCTTTTGTACTCCTATAGTTTATGTTATGTTATTTTATTTGCCATGAACCTAAGACTTCTGTTTAGTATTAAACTCTGAAATATTTTCAAAATTTATTTGATTATGTATTATGAATTTTATTTGAAATGGTAATGTAATTTAATAATTAAAATATTGATTATCCTTGTTGGAGGTATTACAAATATTTTGGCCAAGTTTTCGGGTGTTGAATTTGAGGTGTTACATGAAGCTTGTGTAAAGGCTTCTAAAAGTGGAAAAACAAAAATGTGGAGAATTACACATTTTGACGACAACCATAATCATGTTCTTGTGACTCCAAAGAGTGTTCATTATCTCAAATCACAGAAAATTGCCCGATCTTTTGCAAGATCATTGGTTGAAAAATTTAATCAATCAGGCTTGCCTACAGGAAAAAGTGGCTACCATCTTCATGGGCGATGAGTTATTATTTGATAGTCGAGATTGTTATAATCATCTAAAAAGTGTGAGGAGAAGAATGTATAACACAGGAGATGCACAAGTGGTGTTACACTATTGTGTTAAACAACAATAATTGAATCCAAATTTCTTTTATTCCATTAAATATGATAAAGAGGATCGCATGGAAAGCTTTTTTTTGGATTGATGCGAGGTCCACACAAGCTTATAAGCTTTTTCGTGATGTCATCACATTTGACACGACATACAGAACTAATAAATATTCAATTCCATTTGGACCTTTTGTTGGTGTAAATAATCATTTACAGTCAATCTTGTTCGGATGTGCTTTATTGAAAGATGAAACAGAAGATACTTTTGTGTGTAAGGAATGGCTCCGAGGAATGAATGGGAAACATCTGGGCGCCATAATTACTGATCAGGTATAATCATTTTAAGTACATCTTTTCAATTATTTCATATATTAATGATTGTATTCTTACATATGTCATTGAATTTATAGGACATGTCAATTACTAAAGCAGTATCCAACGTTTTCCCAAATAGCAAGCATCGATTTTGTATGTGGCACATCACAAAAAAAGTTCCCAGAAAAGTTGTCTCATGTTTATCAGTAGCATGCCACATTTAAGAGCGATTTCAATAACCGTATCCATACAAAAAAGAGTACTCAAGATTTTGAAGACAAATGGCAACTTATTCTTGATAAATTTGGTCTTCATGAGAATGAGTGGTTGCAGTCACTTTATTCTATTAAATCCTCTTGGATACCAATCTTTAACATATCCATTTTCTTTGCTGGTATGAACGCCACTCAGCGTAGTGAAAGCATCAATTCATTCTTTGATGGTTTTGTTACATTTGGCACAAGCTTAAAGGAGTTTGTAGAAAAATATAATCAAGCTGTAAATGCTCGTTATGAGTCATTCAAAAAACAAGACTTTGAATCTAGGCACAAAGAAAGGCGTTTAACATTGACCATGCCATTGGAAGAGCATGCAGCTAAGGTCTATACACGTGCACTTTTCACAAAGTTTAGTGATGCGTTTTCTCATAATTTCCTCTCTCTAAGGAGAAACTTTGGAATGATGGTGAGTGGGTTACCTATCGAGTTTTTAATAGGAAAGGGATAGATCATTCTCAGAATCGTGAAGATGAAGTTGGAAAATAAAGAAGCTAGATGTTCTTGTCAGTATTTTGGGTTCATGGGAATCCCATGTGAGCATATTCTTGCTATTTTTTTGGTTGAAAATGTGGAGCAGATCCCTGAACATATGATTTTGAAAAGATGAAGGAAGGAAGGAAATGATGTAATTTGTACAAATAAGGACATTTGTCATTTTAATGGAGAAGGCCTCCTTTGCGCGGCTTTGATATACGCTCTAGATTTTCCAAACTTATCACTACAGAAAAAGTACCTTTTGTCACGGTCACCCTGTAGTGGTCATAAAAAACCACTACAAAATTATTAATTTGTAGCGGTTTTAAGCCAAACCGCCACAAATTAGTAGCGGGACATTTGGCGCCAAATTGTCAGCATTTTGCTGCGATGTTTGTAGCAGTGCACAAAACCAAACCGCTACAAATGTGGAGCCACATTGGCGCCTAATGGCGTGAAAGTTCGTCATGTGTTATTAGTTGCCGTTTCAAGGGAAGAACCGCTACAAAAAGTCGAAATGACACAGTTTTGTTACGGTGAGAGAAAAGGGTGGCCTTAACCGCGTCAAATTTAAACATTTGTAGCGGGTTGGGCTATAACCGCTACAAAATTTATTCTATAAATAGGTCTTTCAATCCGTACCACAATTATAAATGTTCAAAAATATTCTAAATCTGTCTTGTCACTGAATGAACATTCTCGGCTTGGTTCTCGAAGACATGCATATATCTGCAGCGCTGATCTCGGGAGATGAGCGCTGCAGATATTTGCCTCCTTTCTCATTGTTCAAGCCGAGGAGGTTCCTTTAGTGACAATCCAGATTTAGTTATTCCATTGACTTGAAAACTTCTCCTCTTTTGAATATTGTCCAACATGCGACCGAAGATTGGGTTCAATATAGCCACCATTCTCTCTGGCAAATATCTCTGATCAAAATGAGTCAATGAGTTTTTCAAGGGAGATCGGTAGCTATACTGAATCCGAATCTTCACCAAAGATGTTGGACTATTTTCAATAAACTTATTATTCCTAATTTATTAACCTCAACTCTTTTAGAAAAATTAAAGAAAATAATCAAATTAATTGATAGTGTTTTTATTGTAATAAAGAAAAAATCCAAACTAATTACTTTGACTCATAAACTAATTAGTTTGGAATTTTTTTTAAAATAAATCTTAACTTTGTAGCAGTTATATAAGAAACCATTACGTAACAATTATTTTGTAGCGGTTGACCTCGCTAACCGCTAAAGAATTGCAAAGGTCATTCATTTTGTAGCGGTTAGGTGACCGCTACAAATGTTCACGGAAAATAAGGCATAATTGTCGCGGTTGCTGTAGCGGTCTTTGCCTAACCGCTACAAATTTATTAAGTTCGTAACGGTTAATTGGGTTAACTGCTACTAAGTGCAGCGGTTTTATACTTTCCCTTTCACTTTTGAAATTCAAGCGCGCTAGTTTTTACTATTCACCTTTTCACCTTTCAACATCATGGTTTCTCACGACAAGGGAAAAGAAAAAGTTGTTGAACTCCATAAAAGGCCTGTCAGGGGGTAGTAGTAGTAGGGGGCCGTAGGAGAGGGCGTGGGCCTCAAAATATCCCCCTTGAGCCGAGTTTGATGAGCTCTTTGCAAATGACCCAATCCCAAACCCAGAGACCCTAGAGACCGTAGGGCGAGATCGAGCCGCAAGTCTGTCGTTGGACGACATCATCAATGATGAAGATAAGGAGATCCAGTTTGACATTCCCATTGTTGGAAATTATGCCCTAGGGGCAATTCATTGTACTTTGGATATTTGAGTTATTTAAAGTATTTTCTTTAGTTATCATTTTCGTCTCGCATGTTCGTATTGATAACTCGCATCCCCGGATACATCTTATAGATTATCCTAAATGTCCCACGGTCGGTCATCTACGCGGAGCGAAGATGAATTAAGACCAGTATGACTTTGATGAGGTATGGAGATACAATCAAAGTCATGGGCACTTGTAAGAGTACAAGGTCTTTGGACCGACCCACTATGAGAAAGCCGCATGGATTAAGTCATAAGCTTATCTCATGTATAACCGCGTCATCCGCCCTATGACTGAGATCATCATGGATTCCTACATGATGAATCACTGGTCTTTGACCTAGTCAAAAGTCACCTTTGACCGGGTGATGATAAAGGCCGGGATCGGGATCGGTGGTTTTTATGCGGAGGGACGTGAATGGTCAAGATGGAATTTGTCCCTCACATTTGTAGAGAGATAATCTTTGGGCCCTCGATGAGTGAGTCTAAGAAATGTATGGCCATACTGTGATGGAAAGGAGTTTCCATTTCACTTATTAGACTACTCGAGAATCGAGAAAGTAATGGTCAAGAAAAGGAAGTTGACATTCTCCATGCCTCATCCTTGACCAAATTATCGCGTGACAAAAGGGACGTGACATGGTTGTACGATAGGTGTATCATGTCATCGATCCCCATGTGAATTGGGTAGTCGCAATGTCTTGCTAGAGGCCGCTTGCGATTTGTGGCCGACACGGTGTTGGCCCACCGCCAATCTCACATGGGCTGCAGGTCACACACAAGAATAATCCAACACGGGTAAAAGTGTCCGGGTTCATTGAATCTCGGATTAATGCGAGATTAATGAATACGAGTTTAATCTGGGGTAAATATATATATATATATATATTTATATATTTAAATTCGAAAATAATATAATGATATTATTTAATTGAGATTAAAATATTATTATTATATTATTTGTTTTATGTTTAATTTATTTGATAAATTAAATATCTAAAACAAACAGAGATATTGTATCTCATTTAATTTTCGAATAAAGATATTATTGTCTATTTAATTTAAATTGAGATATTAGTATCTCGATTTAAATAAATAGATAGATATCATTTCTCGGATTTAATTAATTGAGATAAATTAAATCGGGAGGCTTTTAAATTTGGATTTAATAAATAGGTTGGATTAAATCTATCGATAGATTTAATTAATTATTTTTTAATCTAGATTCGAATTCGAAATTTCAGATCGGCTTTTAATTCGATTAAATAAATATTATTATATTAGATCTATCGGATAGATTTAATTAATATATATTTAATCCAGATCTAAAGTTTAAATTCAAAAATTAATACGATTAATTTTGCATTAAATACGCCGAACGTGTTTTAGAAAACCTACGGACTTTCGATCGAGCGTATTCTCGAAAAGTCATGAGAAACCCTAGAGTGAAAAATAGAGAGAGACGCAAAAGAGGCGCTAGCACGCCGCGTAGCCGTGTTCGGGAATTGTTCGTGTGGATACGGTGGAGGAAGCCGATTCTACGAGTCGTCTTCGCGATCGAGGAGGTAGCCCACCCGTTCAACGAAGTAGAAACCGCGAACGAGTTCTTAAAAGGTAATATCCGGATTCCTTAGCCTTGGTTTAAACGCACTGAGTGATCCTCAGGACGGGATCCGTAGAAATTTTAATCCGCTGCGTTGTACGGATCCCATCACCCATAGCAGACATGGAGCGGTTTCTCGACCAGGAGAACGAGCGGGACCATGGGAACCCCTGACCGTCGTCTTCTCGTTCCACCAGATTTATGGTGGATGTCAAAGGTAAGTAAAAGTAGTTTATTGAGAGGTACTCTTTTAAATTTAATTACTTCAAGATTACTTCCTAGTCGCATGTTTAACCATTGATGTATCGACATTTTCCTCATTACTTTATAGGTTTCTTGGGAAACCGAAATCTTACGTGAGGAATAAGGCGTGTGGCTGAAAGGTTCAATAGCGAAGGTTATATTGGGGATGAGGTCTTGTATTTTTGTTCCAGGTACTTTGATGACATTGAGACGTCATTCAACCGATCGCCTCGTGTGGACGATTGTCCTGAGCCAGAGCCAGAGCCATCAGCTTCAGAGTTGTTATTCCCTCGTGTTGGTAAACTAGTTGGCGGATGTGAGAACTTCAAACTCACGGCACTTGAGAAGTTTCAAGCACATAGACATGTCTTGATTAATTGTACTAAAGTTGAGGGACACCAGGAGAGTACAATTCTCATTTATTAGCCCCTATATAATATATCAACATGAGGGGAGAAAGAATTTTGAATCTCTATCAAATCAAGTTAAAGATTATTTCTCGATGAGAACAACATCTACTATGTTGTTTCTAGCACCATTTAATGCAGGGTAAGTAGTCATCACCTTTGATATCTTTTCACTATTCATAAATTGTTTAACTAAATTTATGCAAAATATTTTAGGAATTATTGGATTTTGATTGTCATCAATCTTAGAGCATCTTTGAGTCCCTTAATATGTTATATGGACCCTTTAAAGCATGGTCAACTAGAGGACCATCCAGACATGTTGAGATTGTTTAATATGTAAGGTCAAGCACTAAACACACACACAGAGATAGTGTGATTCATAGACCAACCAAAATAATTTTTATTTCATTTTGATCATCAGGGCATTGATTGGCACGAGGTTTCTGAATCACTGAGTTATTCCAAAGTTGCTGAGCCTGTTAATAGCTATAGTTGAAAGAAAATTAAGGTATTTATATAAATTCACTCAAACATTGAAAATAAATAACTTACATTCTTAAATTTTTTTTATAACTTTTATGATATTTTTGTACTGCCCTTACCAACTAAACAATATTGACTGCGGATATTACATTATGAAATTCATGAAGGATGGTATAACTCATGATCAAATTTTTGTTACTGACAATTTATGTTATTTGTTTCTCTTTATATTATTTTTTAAAATTGATTTATAATAGTTAATACATATTTTTATGATATGTTTTGTCAATTATTGTGCATTGTTATGCTGACGCATATAGTCCAAAATACACCGACAACCAGGTGAATGAAGTTATTGAAGAGTGGTGTAAGCATGTGGTTGAAGCTATTAATTAAGTATATGTTGTTTATTACCTTAGTGTAATCATGGTTATGTGATGTTTATTTTAGAATTACTTGAATAGGAGTATATTGACTTCATTGACAAGCAGTATAGATATACGTATGTTAAGTTTATTATTTATATTGAAAGTTAATTGTATTGCAATTTTGGTATTGATTGTTTGATACAAGTTTGTTAAATAAGGTGGCTAAAGAAATCAGTATATAAAACAGCTGTCCATTTAGTATTGCAAATATTAAAAAAGAACAGCTATCCATTTAGTATATCTATTGTAGCACAATTCTAACAAAGCGATGCAAAAGGTTATTATTATTATTTTTTTAAACAATCTATTGTAGCACGTTTTAAGCGCTTCAAAAACCTATTCTAGCATAGTTGTTTTTAGCACTTAGAAAGTGCTACAAAAATGTACAAATAAGCGTTATGAATTAATTTTTTTAGGCGCGGTGTAAGACCCAAACTTTTTCTCACAAAATATTATTTGGGTCAAAGGGCTCTAATAAGATGAGAGGAATATTACCCATTTGCTTGATTGAGGCCAGTTGATTTCGAAAAAAGTAGTGTATAAGTGGATGTCTTGTTGCATCTAAAGTTTTGTTTTTTCCTTAAAACCAAATTTTGTGAATTTTTATATAGTATTATTATTTCTTATAGAATTTTGGTTTTAATCCTAGTAATTTCAGATCGTTAGTTTAGTTCTATATTTTATTAGGACTTGGTATGAGTGAATATATAGACCAAAATAAAAACTCGTTAAAGGTTGTTGAACTCATACTAATTCTTTGTGAAATTATAGGGATCAAAATAAAAATTCTATCAAACTATAAAGAGTAACAATGATATTATCCTTTATATACATCAAAAAGGAAAAGAACAACTACGTAGTACCGACAAATCCAAAAGAAAATCATCATGAACAAACAACTAAACTACAATAACAATAGTCTTAAAAAAGTTCTTCCCATCCATCCAATTCCTTCCCTTGTAACAACACCACCATTCAAGCTAAATCTAGACAATACATAGGATCTGGCAGCCTTTGACCAAAAAAAAAAAAAAAAAAAAATGTATTCCTACTTTTACAAATCAACCACAATAACCACGTAATCAATGAAATATCTATTGTATCTAAAATTGGCTTAGCGTTTAATCTTAATCATAACACAAAATTATATTTATGTTTTTGGCCTCAAACTTATACTTCATTCAACTTCAAAACACAAAATTATACAAAGTGTGATAACAAATCATTTAAAATTACGAATACAAAATAACATGCTATTACATTTAAAAAGAAAACACAATACACTCTTAGTGTTGCTACAATACCTAACAGACATTATACAACTAGCCAAAGAAAGGCAAAAAAAAGATAAAGATCAAGAACTTACAACATAATACAAAGCCACATTCTCTAGGTAATTCAATTCATTTTTCAATTTGCATGAGCCCCATTTCTGATCCATTTGCCTTGTTTCTTAGATTGGCCTCCAAAAGTCTTGACAAGCCATTGAGGTTTTCCAATTGAGAATACAATGTATCCCATGAGGATTCCAAATACCATTCCACAACCATATCCTAAGGCTACTGGTTTCCAACCAAATCCAAATTTGTCACTGGAATCAAACATTGATGAAGATGGTGTTGGTGATTCTCCTCCATCGGTATTGCAAGCTTTTGACAATGGAGCACCACAAAATCCTAAATTTCCCTCATGTGAATCATTTTGGAATGTATCAAATTGTTTACCCTTTGGTATCATCCCCTCAAGCTGATTTTGTGAAAGGTTCAAAGTAGAAAGAAAGTTGAGATTTGTCATTACTACAGGAATCTCACCCACGAGCTTGTTGCATGACAGATCTAACCATTCTAAATTTGTCAATTTTCCAATTGATTTTGGAATAGAACCAATGATTCTATTGTGGGAGAGATTAAGCCCTATTAGTGCATGTAGCTCTCCAAAGGCTTTTGGAATCTCCCCAACAAAACTATTACTTGACAAGTCAATGGCAGTGAATATTGTCAAGATCCTTTCCAGCTCTATAGTGTTACCTTTCCATGTGATCATAACTGAATCCATATATGATGAATAAGGGCTTCTCATGTATAGCGAACCAACTTCAACAATGTCTACCTTCATCATTCCCTTAAACTCCTTGATGTATGTTGTTGGCAAAACTCCACAAAAATGGTTGTTAGAAATGTCAAAAATCCTTAACTTAGGAAATGGATGCTTGATATTGGAACTAGAAATGGCGCCATAAAACCTATTCTCTCTTAAAACAAGCACTTGTAACTCGGCAAATCATCAAGCCAACTTGGAAATGTATCCCGATCTCGTTGTGTCCAACATCAAAAATTTCAAGCTGATTACAATGAGCCAAAGATAGAGGCAACAATCCGTTGAATCGGTTGTTATTGAAATGCAAAGTTTGCATGACATTATTCTTTGAAAATTTGTTTGGTAAAGTTCCAAAAAACATTCATTTGAAGATCTAGTACGAAGGAGAGACTGGGGAGGCCAACAAGGCATTGTGGAATATGTCCCGACAAGTTGTTATGAGACAGTTGAGTAGCTCAAGTGAGGTTGCATTGCAAAACAAAATGGAAATATCTCCACTAAATTTATTGTTTGAGATTGAGAAGAAAGAAGCTCCAAAGAATGGGATTGGGAGATTTCCTTGTAACATGTTGGAGCTAAGATCAAGAAATGTGACACTTGTATTTGAAAGGGAAGGAGGAACTTGACCACTGAAATTATTATTATTAAGTGTCAAATCTTCTAATGCACCCACTTTCCAAAAAATCCGGTATTTCACCACTAAAATTATTCATTGAAAGACTTATGTTGGAGATATTCACGGTTTGAAAGTGATGAAAGGATTTGACCACTAAAACTATTATTGGAAAGAGATAAGTAGTTGAGATTTACAAGTGTTAAAGGAAATGAGATCCCACCACTAAATTTGTTTGAGGAAAGGTCCAAATAAGTGAGTTGAGTGAGTGTTGAAAGAAATGAGAGCCCACCACTAACTTCGTTGGAGGAAAGGTCCAAAGATCTGAGTTGAGTGAGTGTTGAAAGAAATGAAAGCCCACCACTAACTTTGTTGGAGGAAAGGTCCAAAAATGTGAGTTGAGTGAGTGTTGAAAGGAATCAGAGCCCACCACTAAATTTGTTTGAGGAAAGGATCAAATCAATGAGTTGAGTGAGTGTTGAAAGAATTGAGAGCCCGCCACTACATTTGTTTGATACAAGTTCTAAATCATGAGTTGAGTGAGTCTTGAAAGAAATGAGAGCCCACCACTAACTTTGTTGAAGGAAAGGTCCAAAAATTTGAGTTGAGTTAGTGTTGAAAGAAATGAGAGCTCACCACTAAATTTGTTGGAGGAAAGGTCCAAAAATCTAAGTTGAGTGAGTGTTGAAAGAAAAGAGAGCTCACCATTAAATTTGTTGAACTGAAGGTCCAAATAAGTTAGTTGTGTGAGATTGTTCAAACCAAGAGGAACCCACCCTTCAAAATTACAATGGCCTAGATTCAAATAATTAAGATATTTCAAATGGCCAATAGAATCAAGTAGTACTTCTCCTAAGAAAGTTGTGTACCTAAGATCCAAAAATGACAAAGGAGAGCTCCAATTGGACTTCGGAAGTTGAAGATTGAGATTACTATTAAATGACAAATCTATTTGTTGGAGGCTTTCTAAACAGAGAATGTTACTTGTAGCATTCCCCTGCAACTCAGTATGAGAAAGTCTAAGGGAGACCAAAGAGGATGACAAGTTCATGAGCAAAGACATGGAGCTTGGTGCAATGGAAGACATATTTACTGAAACTAAAACAAGTTCTTGTAGATTAGTCATGTTTAGAACAAGCTTCTCCCAAGTGGATGGTTCAAGTCTTAAACTCAACCTTTCATATTCATGTACGAAAAAATAATTCCAAGACAAATCAAGAGAGACCAATTTAGATAATTCTGCAATTTTAAGGGGAATTTCTCCAGTAAAAGAAGAGGAGCTTAAATTTATATGTGTGAGAGTAGAAAGATCACCAAATTGAGGTGATATCAAAGAACCACTAAAATCATTGAAAGCCAAGTTGAGTGTTTGAAGATGAGAAAGTTGGAAGAGAGTGCTATTAGAATGGAGTTGGCATTGAAGCCAACCGCAACTCAGTCAAGGCCAATCACATGACCGGATGTGGAATCACATGTGATCCCATCCCACAAGCAACAATTTGAACCATTTCTCCATGAAGCTGTCTTTGGGTAGGATGAGTTCTTTAACCGAATGGTATAAGGGTCGTCATTATTAGAAAACTCATCATCCTACGATGTTGAAGCAAAAGGATTAAGAGAGAGAGAGTTTTTGAATTGAAGAAGCGTAGAGGAGTCATGAGAATTGCATAATGGTGGGTTGAGAGAAGAAGAAAGGGAAGAAGAAAGAAAAAACAAGTAGAAACAGATGATTACTCAAAGTGCCATAAGTGAAATTGGAAGCTACGAAGTAGTGAAGGATTGATACATGGACTCTAACAAAAGAGGCCATATTTATAATGGTATCTACACAACATATGGCGTGATGCACATGCAAACTCAAGATTTTTGGCTACAAAATGAACACAGAAAGAAAAAAAAAGAATAAAAAATTGTTCTTTAAAAAAGGAGAAGCAAAAATTTTGGTTACTGTCACAGATGACTTAATTTTATATGTTTCCCACTTTTTAGTTGATGCTCAAAACAAAAGAAAAACACGGAAGTTTTAAAATGTTTTCTTACTTGACTTGGTCCATAAAAGAAAATAATTACAGAAAAAATAATAATAAACGAAACTTGGTGGTTGTTTCTTAGTGGACTTAACTATTGATATTTCTTTAATATGAGCAGATATTTCTTTTTCACTTGAAAGATTTTCGTTCTATCACTCATTTTACGTAAATTTCTGCAGAAGTGTACCAAAATAAGAAACAACTAAAAAATAATAATAAACGAAACTTGGTGGTTGTTTCTTAGTGAACTTAACTATTGATATTTCTTTTTCACTTGAAAGATTTTCGTTCTATCACTCATTTTACGTAAATTTCTTCAGAAGTGTACCAAAATAAGAAGCAACTAATTTGAATGAAGTTTTATTTATTTTTAATAATATGTGATATACTTATGTCACATATAATTAAAAATAATAAGTATATGAATGAAGTTTTATTTATTTGTTAAAAGTAATTTGAATTTGAAATATTATTTTGCTAAAAGCTATTGGAAAAATCTTGTTTCTTTTTTAAGTTCTTCTTTATTATTCTTAAAAGGGATAATATTAAGTAAAAAATAAATTCACGTGATGAGTGACTTTTGGGTTTTGGCAGGTTTGGGAATAAGAAACCTGATACTCCCCTCTTTTTGTCCGATGCATAAACAATGAATTGTATGTTCTATTGGACAATCAAATTCATCCCTACCATCAACAGTTGTTTCCTCTTCGTCTCGTGTTGCAATTTACAGTCTGGCGTTTCTATCTCCATTCTCTTTCGCTTAAAAAGCAAAATGCAGCTCCTTGTTATATACTAGTACTTTCTTTGCAGATGTCTTAGGTTGGGTGGAAATTTTCCAGATTTTTTTTCTCGCAGAGCTTCAAACTACTGTAATATTCTATGAAAATCACCGTTTTACATTATGGGTTTCTCTAGCTCAAAGAAAAATGCTTAGAAAAATTTATAAGTTTTTCTTTGAAAAAATGGAGTCACCTGTAATCCCATCGCACAAGCAACAGTTTGAATCATTTCACCATGAAGCTGTGTTTGGGTAAGATGAGTTCTTATACTTAATGGTAGCAGAGTAACAATATGAGTAATCATAAAACTCATCACACCTTATTGAAGCATAATGATCTAGAGAGAAAGAGATTTTGATTTGGAGAAGCGCAAAGGAATATGAGAATTACATAATGGGGTTTTGGCTACCAAAGGAACCCAAAACCAAAAGTAAATAAATAAATAATTGTTCTTTGGAAAAGGATATCTGCAAAAATTTTGGTGATGGTCACAAATGGCTTAATTCGCTAATTGTTTTCGTAATTGACCTGGTTCGAAAAAGAAAAATTAAATAGTACATACAATAATAATAAACGAAACTTGGTGGTTGTTTCTTAGTGGACCGGACTTCGATATAATATAAATGCATGTTAGTTAATTCTCAGAGATAGTTAAGTGGATTTTGGCCAAAAAATACAGACATAGTTCAGTTGATTACAGCAAATTCAACATAACATCATTATCTTCTTCACAATAAAGCAAGGACTGATATTATCTTTTCCCACTCTTTTCGTAGTTTTTGTTGAATTTAAAATTTTGAAAAATAGTAAAATATTCTCTGAACTATATTGAAATTACACACAAACACATATATTTCTATTTTTATAATATATACAAGCTATTGCTAAAACAAAAAATTCAACATACTCCTACGTTCAATTTATGTGGATATAGTTATCTCTATTGTCGAAATATTTTTTCCATAAAAATATGCATGGAAAATTCTGTTTTGTATTTGTGAATCTTGAATATTGTTCTACTGTATTTATAAAATTGATTAATGTCATCTTCGAAATATTGGTATTTTCACTCCTTTCCTTATATTTTGTCTAATTAAAAAAAAAAAAAAAAAGAGACAAATTTTATAAAAATTTTCCAAGTTATATCGTAGTTGACTAAGAGCACGTTTGTTTCAAACCCACTGCGTGAATGCAATCATAATCCTTTTGCATTACCAAGAAAAATGTGTTTAGTGCTCTTTAGGATAGTAAAAGAGTTATCATGGTAAAGATGATTACCAAAAAAGTAGTAATTATCATTCACACCTCCATCTATAAATACTTATTATCATTAATTACATGGTTGAAAAAGTCTAATTTACTCATGGTTCGTAAAAACGCGCTTTTCAACGTAAAAAACGCGTTTTTACGTTTAATATTGAGCCTCCCGCGTTTCGCTTCACAAAAAAACGCATATAAGGTGAAAACGGAAAAAACACAGATTTTCAACGTAAAAACACAAAAACGAAAGAAGGAGGGAGGATTTCTTGATTTTTTCTTTTGTGGGGGTGCGCCGAACGAGGGAGTATACAGCACCTCACTTTTTCCCATGCGCCACAAGTGAGACAGCTGTATCCAAACTTTGAAGCAGTGCTGCTGCCTCCACTTATTCCGTCCTCGAATCAATAAACATCCCTTTCTGAGCAAAAAATCAATAAACATCCCTCATGACGTCATCAACATTCAACACCCCCCCTTTCTTTTTTCTCGTTTTTAAGAACCATAACGCATTTTTACTTTAAATATTTTAATTCCTCTCCTTTGTTTTCTTAACAAGAAAACATTGATAAAAAAATATAGTTGAGAGCAGGATCAAGAATGTTAAAAATGAGTTTTTACATATTAAACGCCTAATAAGCTGATTACTACTTTGATTTTAAGATACTTGTTGGTGAAATAGAAGTGAGCAGAGAGGAATTATATATATATATATATATATAGGTAAAATCTACGTTTTGTATTACGATTTTACGTTTTACGATTTTTCATTCTCCTTCCGTTTTTAGGTAAAAACTCGTTTTTAAGAACCTTGAATTTACCCTTCAGTCTCAATTATTTTTGTTTCATTTGTCTTATTTCACCCACCACGCTACAGCACTCTACAAGTCTTGAAGTTGTGCCATGTTATTGTTAACATAACCTATCATTCTAAGAATTGGTGAATGGTGTTTCGAACCTCTTCAGATCTATCATATTGGTGTTAAAAATTTTCTTTCTAAATTCTAATATAATGTTACATAAATTTTATTGTTCTACGTTGTAATTAATAATTATAGTCTAAATGAAAACTGTGATAGTTAAGTATTATGTTACGTTATCTACTTATTTTGAGTTTGATTTGTGAATATATATATATATATATATATAAGTTATGGAATGTTACTTTTGTTTCTTACATATTTGATTATGAGAAGACAACTTGATAAGTTCTATTAAATTCTATTTATTTTATTTAAAAATTTACTGGTTATTAACTTTTTTTTTTTTTTTTTTGCCGACTTATTGACTCTCACATCAATATGCTTGGTCCCGATGTGTTGAACATGATTCTTTACCGAATTTATTGTGATAGTGTTGTCACAGTAAATGATAATTTTCTTTAGATGAATACCTAAGTCTTAAAGTTGTTGTTTCAGTCAAAAGACTTGGGCACAACAACTTGAGGCATCAATGTCTTCATCTTTAGTCAATAATAGAGATACAATGCTTACTATACCATGATATGATAGAGCCACCAAAGAATTGACATTGCCAACTGGTACTCTTCTTATCATTTTTGTATCCTCCATGAGTCCATGGTATAAGTTCGATAAGCAATTACATACTTATTCCCTCTTTTTGGATGCCATTTACTAAGTTCAACCATGTCAGCAAAATATCTGAATATTCTTTTTATAGTCTTAGTGTGAGAGTCTTTGGGCGCAGATTGATGTCTTGCACACATGTATACACTGATCTAGATATCTAGCCTACTAGCAGTAAGCTAGAGCAAAAAATCAATCATTCCTTGATATTTTGTGATAAAATTATAATCTGCTCCCTTAACATCAGCATCAAGTATTGTAGTTAAACTCATTAGAGTGTCAGCTCCATTTGCATGATCCATTCCATATTTCTTCAATAAGTCCTTGAGATATTTGGTATGAGAGATAAATATCACATTATTCTTCTGCTAAACTTGTAGTATAAGGAAGAAATTTAATTATCCCATCATGGACATTTCAAATTTGCCTTGCATAATCTCTGAAAATTCTAGACATAGAGAATCATTAGTAGAACCAAATATAATACCATCAACATATATTTGAACAATTAAAAGATCATTTTTCTTGTGCTTGATGAAGAGCGTTGTGTCTACCTTTCCGCTGACAAACCCTTGGTCAGTGAGGAATCTGATCAGTCTTTCATACCAAGCTCTAGGAGCTTGTTTAAGATCTAAAAACATAGTCGGGTTTTGACACATCTTCAAAGCCAAGGGGTTGTTCTACATACACCTCTTCCATAATATAGCCATTCAAAAAGGCACTTGTAATATTCATTTGATAGAGCTTGAATCTTTTGATGCATACAAAGGCTAAGAGTACTGGTATGACTTTCAATCTACCAACTGGAGCATATGTTTTCTCATATAGTCAATTCCTTCTTCCTAATGATAGCATTTGACCACCAATTTTGCCTTGTTTCTGACAATGATTACAGATTCATCTTGTTTGTTTTTGAATACTCACTTAGTGCCAATGATCGGATGGTCCTTAGGCTTGGATACCAAGTCCTAATTTTGATTATTCAATTCTTGTATTGTTATCACCCAATCATTATCTGAAAGGGCTTCTTCAATGTTAGAAGGCTCTAACTCAGAAATACAAGCAGAAAACTTACTTCATTAAGGGTTTTGTGGTCTGGTCTTTACCCCTTTATTGACGTCACATATAACTTGGTCTAAGGGATAATTCTTGTTGTATCTGCAAGCTCTAAGTTGATCTTGGTTGGACGGTTCAAAAACATTTTCAGCTTTATTTTCGAAATGGGTAGGAGTTTTCGAAATAGTTTGGTTTTCTTATAAAGTTACCTTGGGATCATCTTCCAAAGGTTTGGCTAAAGGTTCGTTTTTAGAGAACACAACATGAATGGACTTTTCAACAACACAAGTACGCTTGTTTAATCACTACAAATAAATGATGTTTTGTAGCGATGAATACTATGTATTTGTAGTGGTTTCTGTTAGTTCTCTATGTGTTTTGATGATAACTGACAATTGTAAACAAAATGTGAAGTTTGTCTTTCGTAAGTTGAAAAACTTACCGTCAAAGGCAAACTCGAGTTTTGACCTTGGCGAGAGTAGCTCAATTTTAATGAACTAAGCAAAACCGCCACCGCAGAAAACCCGCCACCATACAAAGACTCCTCAATATTTTCTCGGAAAAGACAAAACTCCAGCATTTGGAAACTCGAGTTTTGGTCATACAGAGAGTCTCCAACATTTTGAGCTTATGAAAACTGTAGTTTTGATATGGAAACTCCAGTTTTCGGTTTGCCATGAGTTTTCCAAGTTTTCCTAAGTTTTGTGAAAACTCGAGTTTTGGTATGGAAACTTGAGTTTCGACTTGGCGTAGAGCGTTCATGTTTTACTCGCTTTTTGAAATCGCCGGTTTTCATGGAAAACTCCGCTTTGACTTGGCATAGATTTCTCAAAGTTTTCATACTTAAATGAAAACTCGAGTTTTGGTTTGGAAACTCGAGTTTTGGGCAAGCTGAGAGCTTTGCTCTTTTTCAATGTTTTGAAACCTCCAGTTTTGAATAAAAACTCAAGTTTTGAAGTTTTGGACTAAAATTGATTTAACATGTCAAGAGTCCAAAACTCGTGTTTGGAAATGGAAACTCAAGTTTTGAGTTCCCGTACAAAAATGCGAGTCAAAGCTCAAATCGTGACATTCCTCTGGATGAAGGAAACTCGAGTCTTAATTTGGAAACTTGAGTTTTGCTATTAGTGCACAATGACAAACTCTAGTTTTGATGAACAAACTCGAGTTTGCGTTGCAAAGTTTGAATTTTGAATCTAACGAATTTGTGAAACCTTCTTGTTTGATCTTAATACTTCCTATTATCATTCATTAATATTCCTAGCTATATTTAACCACTTTGTTAGTGAGTTTCAAATATTTTAGAGGATATTAAATGAAGGTTAAAAGCAAAAGCAAAAAGTGACGTCAGCACATTAAATGCAAGGTCCAGAAATCTTGCATCCTTTTGGACAATCATTCTGCACAGGTTATGTAACACCCTAATTTTCCAAAGTTTTTCCAAAATTGTTTGATCACAGTAGAGCATCGGAAGTATTTAAATTGAAGAGTAACTGATAAACATCCACTGTAATGTATATGTTTGCTTCCACAGCGGTACAAAAATTTCGAATGATTACAACGTTAAGTACATATCAAAAGAACTTTCTCCGGCCAATCCTTATGCCTGCTGCTTACCCTTGTCTTCGATCCTGTTCATACCGGATCCACGGCTTATAGTAAGAGCTGAGGTTCAATACCCATTGAACCTCAGGTAACGGTTAACCTCATGCTTATGTACAGTTATGTATGACAGATATTCATGACATTAATCAACACACAATCACGCAGTAGATGTAAGTTTAATATATCAACAGTACACATCGCATGTACAGTTATCCTAGTTAACAATACACATCACATGTAAAGTTGTTTATGTCAACAAGTACACATCACATGTAAAGTTGTTCATGTACACATCGCATGTACAGCTTATCATCTATCACATATATAAGCATACAATAAGCATCGGAGTTAGTGTTACAATACGCGTCCGTACCTTCGTTGGTGATATCGATACGTTCGTCGGTCGGATCAGTGTTCACGTTTATCCTATAATGGTAATGTCGCATTTATTAATTCAAAAATAATATTCTAGTAGGTATCTTAGTCACTAATGACCATTCTTCTCTCGGGTAGAATTATTTTTCAATTTATTTCCCTTATTTTCTGAAAAACGTGGGTACAGTATTTTGGGCAGATTTTTCGTCTAACTTTGACAAATCATAATTAATTCTAGAAACATCGAAACGAGGATCCATAAAATTCCTTGGAATCCCTAGGATATCTATTTTTAATTAAAAATACTCACCTTTGCCCAGATTACACGAGTCATTCCCAGTTTTAAAGTTTTGAGCCTCTGCCCAGAATTTTTCCAGAAATTCGCGGTCAAACTTTGAGAATTTTTATCTCACTGTACAGAGCTCATTTTAATATGTTTTGGCATATTTGAAAATTCCTCTACGTCTACTTTAACCATGAATTTTATCAGAATTTTTTAACTTTATTTTCAACATGAAATATTGGCATTTGTATCACCGATTTCAGAAATTCCTAAACCGATGAAATTTTGCCGAACTTCGTTACTTTGATGTTTCTCTTCCAAACATTTTGCTCTATAAATTTTCTCATCTTTTTTTTTTTTTTTTGAAATAAAGCTAATTTTGACCATAAAAACATGAAAATAAAATTATTCTAGAATATTTAAGATCTAAGCTACTTCTATCTAAGAATTCAAGAACTAAAACTTAAGAACTTAAAGCTAGAGCTAGAGAACTTACCAAGAACCTTGCTACTCCTTCAAGAAGCTCTTCACTCTCTTCCTTACTCTCTCAAATATGGTTAATACCTTTGTGAATTGGTGAAGAATAATGAAGACACTAACCCCCTATTTATAGTAAAATTGCACGACACTATTCACACCTTTTCATCTTAGATATGCACCATTGGATCTAGGTTAATTGGAAGCTTCAATCCTAGCCCTTCCACCTTCTCAAATATGCCCCCTCTTCTCTCTCCCTCATCCTCTTCCATTTTCATTAATAACCTTATTCCAAGTACATTATCTTCTTCCAAAAGGTGTTTTCTTCAAATTATCCCATGTGTGTTGATTAATTCCTAGCTTTCTCTTCAAGTTACAATTTCCTTCTCCTATTCTTTGTTTTGCATTCCACTAGATAGAAATATATTTAGGGGTCTTCATGAAGGTTTATTCAAATCTTCTCATTGGTTTTGAAATCTTGGAATTTATGGCTTTATTTAGAGACCACAAACTCCTTTTTCCTCAATTGGAACCAATCTTCAAAAGTTGAGGAAATAACTTTGATTATAACCAATCTCAAACTTAGATTATGCTTGTTACTAATATCTCCTTATATTTGATCTATGATTACGGATCTCAAGACACAATTTATTTTGTATAGATTCTCATTTGCTTATGTCTTGAATTAATTCTACTAATTAATTTCATTGATTTATGCTCCTTTTTCTTATTGGTGGACACCTTGACTTTTCCTACTAGGCTCACAACATTAGCACTCACAACACTCTCTCTTTTCTTACACACACATACACAACAATTGTACACACAACCCTTTCTCTTTCCAAGTTATCCTCTTCCATTTGCTTTCCTCTTTTTTTGACTTAATTCCCCCCCCATGTGTTTGATTCAATTTAATATCTAGATATTATGAGTTCAATTTCCTCCCATTGGTTCTTCTATTTTCACATGGATTAAGCTTCTTAATTATTTAAGCCATTAGATTAGCTTTATGAGGTTAAATCTTGGCCCTTAGATCATAGTTGCAATTGTTGACTTTTCAAAGCTTGATTAAAATTTATTTAACTTCTTAATCTCATGCTTAATTGTCCCTTGATTATTGTTTTATTGGCTCTTAGAGTAGTTAATGATCATTGGTACTCTATTTTATGCTAATCTAATCTCCTTATTGGTCTTTGATTTTTATTTAGCTTAATACACCTCTAATTGATGACTATTAATATTAATTGTAAATAATTATCTAAATATTCTATTAGTGTAAATTTAATTGCTCATTAATTGTTGGTAATTGCCCCTTAATTGTTCCAAGCATTTTGATAATTCTTTATGGCTTTTAATGAATTAAACATGAACTAGGTATTAATTATAGGGTATTAGAAAATTTAGTCTCTTAATAAATTATGAAAATTGGTGCTTAAGTCTTCATTAATAAATCCCTCGATTAATCATGAAGGTTTGCACATTTATTTAATTTAGTGAAGACCTAGTTGGTCATTATTTGTTATTGATTTCTCCAAATTTGTTTAAGTATTTTCATGACACTTTCTTGCTCTTTTGACTATGCAGGAATCATAATTTAATGTGGTATTTATTTGTATTTTTTTATGATATTTTATGGTGCCTAATAAAATTTAGAAAATTAAATCATTGGTTACCTTAATCCTAAAGAAAAATTACCTAGAAAATAGAATAAAGACATCACAAAATTTGAGACCACATATTCACTTATTTTAAATAGGCTTTATCTATCAAAATATTGCTTTTACGATAAATAAAAGTTTTGGGTATTACATGTTACCAAAGGATTAATGTCTCGCTTTCCACATCTAGTAGCTACTGTTCCAATGGATTAATATTCAAGAAGTCAACCATAAACTTCTGTGCAACTGGATTAAGCAAAGAGTAGAGAGAGAAGAAGACCTAAGCTCACCCTAATCCTTCCTCAATGTCTCAACGGTTACATTAAGGATTTCAACGGTTATTTAATGCTCTCTTGATATAAATAGAGCTGCATTCAAGTCTTCTCAACAACTAATCTGTTGAAAACGAAAATCATTCAAGTTTCCAACTACTCTTTAAGTTTTCTAGAGCAAAGTATCTTTTGATACAACTTTTACTCCAGTGTTCATATTTATTTACTCTTAGAGAGAGTTCATCTATTGGAAATCATTCATTGTAAGTATCTCAAGTCAGGGGACTTGGAGATTGGGTTATTGATTGTAACTTGTAAGGGGGAGTAAGTTCTAGTGAGAGAATTACTCTTAAGTTACAGAATGTGTAATCAATTGATATAGTGAAATCCCAGAATGTTTGGTGACTGAACGTAGGTCAAGAGATTGGACCAAACCAATATAAATTTCGTGTGTCTTGCTCTTCCTCCTTATACTGCTTCAACTCTGTTTTTAGTGTTAAAAAACAAAGTAATTCAAAATTTTTTTGAAATCCCCAATTCACCCCCTCTTGGTGATTTAGCTCCACTTAAGTTTCGACCTTTACTAACGACATGAGTAGTGGTTAGAGAAACCGCAACAAAATGCACCGTGTCAAGATGTTTTATAGTGGTTAAAACAATCTGCTACTCAAATAACATAACTACAACCGATACTATAGTGGTTACAGGTTACCGCTACAAAATGTACCATGGCAAGATGTTTTATAGCAGTTAAAACAATCCGCTACTCAAGCAACATAACGTCCACTAATACTGTTGTTAGTTCTCTATGTGTTTTGATGATAACTGACAATTGTAAACAAAATGAGAAGTTTTCTTTTGGTAAGTTGAAAAACTTATCGTCAAAGGAAAACTCAAGTTTTGGTTCAAAACTCGAGTTTTGATCTTACACGAAAAATCTTGAACTAAGCAAAACCGCCGGTTTTCGGAAAACTCCGGTTTTCATCATACGAGACTTCTCAATATTTTTTGGAAAAGACAAAACTCCAGTTTGCCATGAGTTTTTCAAGTTTTACTAAGATTTGTGAAAACTCGATTTTTGTTTGGAAACTCGAGTTTTGACTTGGCCGAGAACTCTCGGGTTTTACACGGTTTTGAAAACCGCCAGTTTTTGGGAAAACCTCCAGTTTTGACTTAGTACAATTTTTCTCAAAGTTTTCATGATTAAATGAAACTCGAGTTTTGACCTAGCAGAGAGCATTCATGTTTTACCCAGATTTTGAAACCGCCAGTTTTCATGAAAACCTCCAGTTTAACTTGGCACGCTTTTCTCTAAGTTTTCATACTTAAATGAAAACTCGAGTTTTGGCCAACCCGAGAGCATTGCGGTTTTTCAATGTTTTGAAAACCGCCGCCGTTTTGGATAAAAACTCAAGTTTTGATGTTTTGGACTAAAAACGATGTTTCATGATAAAAGTCAAAACCTCGACTTTTGATAAACAAAACTCGAGTTTTCATTGCAGAGTTTGAAATTTGAATCTGACGAATCTGCGAAACCTTCTTGTTTAATCTTAATACTTCCTATTATCATTCTTTAATATTCCTAGCATGTTTAACCACTTTGTTAGTGAGTTTCGATGTTTTAAAGGATATTAAATGAAGGTTAAAAGCAAAAGCAAAAAGTGACGTCGCACATTAAATGCAAAAACCAGGAAAGCTTGCATACTTTTGGGTAATCCCTCTGCACACGTTAGCAAAGGATTAATCTCTGCTTTCCACATCCAATAGCTGCTCTTCCAACGGATTAATATTCAAGAAATCAACCATAAACTTCTGTGCAACTGGATTAAGCAAAGAGTAGTGAGAGAAGAAGACCTAAGCACTCCCTAATTCTTGCTGAATGTGTCCAACGGTTACATTAGGGATTTCAACGGTCATTTAATGCTCGCTTGGTATAAATAGAGCTGCATTCAATTCTTCTCAACAACACAACTACTAAAAATGAATTGAATTCAAGTCTTACAACTACTCTTTCAGTTTTCACTTGTAAAGTATCTTTTGATACATTGAGCTCCAGTGTTCATTTTTATCCACTCTTAAAGAGAGTTCATTAATTGTAAATCATTGTTTCTTGTAAAGAATCACAAGTCAGGGGACTTGGTGATTGTAACATCCCATTTTCAAAAGCAGTATATATATTTTTTTTCCATCAGAGTAGAGCATCGGAGCGATTGAGTAACCGATATTTATATTCAAAATGCCTAAGTCTGGTTGATTACGTAGTGGTACGTTATACGAGTGTTTTCAAAAGTAAATAACAAAAGAAGAAAGTCTTCACCGAGTCCCTATGCGTGCCGCTTGCCTTTCTCCTCGGTCCTCGGTCCTCCCGACCCGACGCTATGTTAAGAGCTGAGGTTCAATGCCCATTGAACCTCGGGTAACGTAACCTCGCTTTATATATACAACATAGACAAGATATGAGCATACAAACAAGCTTATCCCAACAACACACACGCCCCCTGGCAGATATGTCGCACTTAGCATACGTTTCGCACCTAGCATTTCGCACCAAGCATTTCGTTCCTAGCAAATGTATCCCAACACCCAGCAAGCATAATAAGAGTACATTGAACATACCACAGAGCTATCAACTACCTCACATAAACATACCATACACATAGCACATGTACGCATACAATAAACATCAGAGTTAGTGTTACAGTACGCGAACGTACCTTCGTTGACGGAACTTTGGTACGACTGTTGATCAGAGCGTAATCACAGATACCCTATAAGGATAATAACGTTTATAATCAATCGTCAACATCATACCAGACATTCTAGTACCAAATTACCATTTTACCCTGATTCCCTTAATCGACGGAGTTTTGCCAGAGCTTCGTTACTTTGACTCTAATCTTCCAAAATTTCGCCATATCTCTTTCTCCAACATAATTTTCGAAATACATATCATATTTAACCCTAAAACATGATATTAAAATAATACTTGGAAGATTAAAGATCAAACTAACATTTTTACTATAACTACCGAAAAACTACGAAAGCTTAAGACTAAAGACCGAAGAAATTACCCAAAGATTTCGCTACCTCTTTTCCGAGCTCCTCTTTGCTCTCACTTCTCTCTAACCTCTCTCTAGGATTCCTTTGTGAATTGGTGAGGAACGAAGTGAAGAGGGGTTGCCTGTTTATAGAGAATTTCCATGGATCTCAACCCTTGGATCAACTTTTGCATCAACGGTTAAGAAGACGAAGACGTGGCTTCTTGCAAACCATTCACTCTCCTCTCTTCTCTACCACAAATTCCCCCCCCCATGTCACCCCATGTCACTAACATGATGTCATCGATGTGCTTATGAACTTCTACCGATAAAGTCCCCCGTTCGGTGTTCTAATCGCGTAATCTTAACCAATCTCAAAAAGTCCTTAGCAACTCACCGAAGATCTAATCTTCCTCTTTAAGAATATTTGGATTAACTAAATTTTTGATCCCATTCGGGTATTTCGTAACTGTTGAACATTTTCGGATAACCGCCGTCGCTTCGGAAATTACTTCGGTAACATCAACTTCGGGACAAAAATTCACCGATTCATAATATGTCCAGTTGTTTTCTACTTAGTTCAAGGATTTCAAGTTATGATTTATTTTCCATTGGTTCTCACTTTTCTTATCTGCCCTTTGTTTACAAAATATCTTTTCATCCGATCCCTTATTCACCCCTTGGTTACTTTAAATGACTTCCGCTAACACCAACTTCCGGACAAAAATTCACTTGTTTGTAATATGTCCTGACCTAAGAAACTTAGTTCACGGTTTTCTAGGTAGGATTTAATTTCTATCTGTTCCTTTATCCTACTCGGTTCTTCCATAAATATCTTAATTATATTATTATTTAATTAACAAAATATTATGATATTATTTTTGAAAAACCCACAACCCTTTTCACACTCAAATTTTGGTTTTCTCTTCCCTTTATTATTTTTATTATTATTTTAATTTATCTAAATTAGCTAGAAGCTTAATTAGAGCCTTAATCCCATGATTAACAATCTTTTAGGATTTAGGGTTTTCATGTTCTTAATCTCACCGATTTTTCTTAATCTTTTCTAATTCATTAGCAAGCACACTTTATGCTAATATTAGCCATAAATACTTAATTAAAGGATTTTCCATAATCTACCTTAAATATTCTCTTGTTCAGGCTTAAACAATTAGCCATTAATTACTTAACTAATCACTTTCTAATTGTTGATAATTTTCTTAATTAGGATTAATCATTATCTCACAACTATTTTACTGATATTGGTATTTTATGCTCCATGTAAAATATTAAAAATCATAGGGCAATTTATGCTCCCCAAAATTATATTTAATTTTGCCTCATTACTTTTCAAGGGAAATAATCCCAAAAATTCCTAAAATTAGAGACAATATACTTTCTAATTTTCAATAAATATTTTATTGCCTCTTGGGATTTATCATAATATTTCCAGGGCATTTCATGGCCCATAATTGTATTTAGGGATTTTGACATTTTTAATCCCTCTAATTTCATTAGAAATTTCCCTAGACAATAGAATAAGTATCCTACAAGGTTTTAAAACCACATATTCACCTATTTCCAAATAGGTATTATTTGCTAAAATATAGTATTCCAGATAGATAATTATCCGGGTATTACAGTGATTGGGTTCATTGATTGCAACTTGTAAGGGGGAGTAAGTTCTAGTGAGAGAATTACTCTTGAGTACAGAGTGTGTAATCAATTGAGATAGTAAAAATCCCAGAGAGTCTGGGGACTGGACGTAGGTCAAGAGGTTGGATCGAACCAATATAAATCCTTGTGTCTTACTCTTCTACCCTTTACTCTGTTCATCTCTGTTTTAGTGTTCAAAAACGAGCAAATCGAAAAGTTTTTGAAATCCTCAATTCACCCCCTCTTAGTCATTTAGCTCCACCTTCAACTGTAGAGGTTACGGTTACCGCTAGTGAATGACATCCTAACGACTTACTTGTGTTAACAATTTGTAACGGTCTATAAACCGCTATAATACGAAATTTCAATTATTTGTAGTGGTTAACTAACTGCTTCTAACTACGTCGACGATTTTTTGAAAATAGGCAGGAAAAGTTTCAGTGGTGGCAAAACATTTTTAAAAGCATAACTTTATGTGGTTTCTAAACCACTACAATATTATATGAAATGGTCTATGGCGCTAAAAATTTTGAATTAAAATTGTAACGATTCTACAACCGCTACAAATTTGTGCCGCCAATTTTAAAATTTTAAAAATGGGCCAATTTTTTTGTAAATGTTGTAGCAATTATATAACCGCTACAAATAAAAAAAAAATATTCTAAAAAACCAAAGAATCTTGTAGTTCTTTTTTTTTTTCAAAATTATTTTTGGGATTTTAGTTTTATTAGTTAATTGATAATTTATATGATAAATTTGAATATTGTAAAAAATAATATTGTTAGATGATATTTGATTATGGAAATTATATATGTGTATTATCGAGAAAGTGTAAAAAATATAAATTTATTATATTTTGAACTCGATGATATTTGAGTATGAAATGAATGTTGCTGATTGTATAAGGAGTGTTGAGGGAATGTTGTTATGGAAATAAAAAATAGTTAGTATCAAATAATAATAAGAATTTAAAATGAAACACATAGAAAAAACTATTTACCATATTTGATAAGCTCAATAAGCATTTACCCTCTCCGTAAAAACATTGATAAGAAAATAAAACGAGAGAGAAGTTGGAGAGGAGAAAGTGAAGAAGTATGTTAAATGAGATGTTGTGGTGGCATTTATAAGAATATCTCGCGTCAAACATGTAGCGGCCGATGTGATGGTTTTTGTAGCGGTTTTTATTTTTGTAATGGTTTATTTGATTTTGTAGCGTTTTTTGACCGCTAATTAAAATACAATGTTTTTAAAAAAAATATATATATAAACATATTACGAGTAAGATAAGCATTTTTTTTATATATAAATCTTCGTTGCCATCACTATAAAAAATATGGAGAGAAAATGTTAGAGTTAAGTTTAATACGTTGAACACAAATAAAACTTAAATTAATTGATTATAAAGCATAACTTAAAAAAAAAAAAAAAAAAAAAAAAAAAAAAAAAAAACCCGAATGATAGGTAAACTCATCGCCTTCGGGAGGAAATCTTTGAAATTGGCGGATTGGAACGACTCACTCTTGTAGGTGATGTTATCACTATCGCCCATGTCGTATAGGTCTCGAAGCTTTAAGTGTGTGTGTGTGTACTAATTTCTGTCCCACCCTTCCAATAGTATGTTACACATTAGAGCATTATAGTGCAGCACAGTGGCAAATCGGTTTCGGTGTAGTATATTGATAATATATTACAAATCTTGGTTATAAATTCTAAACATAATTATATAAATTTTTCTACAAATATCCGTCGAACAATTTGAAATCCATCCGGCACTTCCATTTGCTTGACATCTATTGCTTTGTCTTGGGAGACTTATCCAATATGCTGTACAATTCATAGGTAGTAATAGGGGCTGGAATCCCGAAGGATCCCAAAATAACAGAATAATCTCAAGTACAATGTATAAACAACATATGATAGTCGACCACAATCATGAAAATAAACAATACGGCATTCAATATAAATCACATATGATCACATAATGCACACTTCAATTCCCAGAACATGCAGTCACATAATGCACACATCGTTGGCTGCAAAGCACACAACAAGTTTCAGATCCACAACACTGGGAAAATAACAACTGGGCCTTGAACCCAACACGACTGAATGCAATACGCGTGCGTGTCCTAGACAAAGATGACAATCATGGTACAAACAAGTATACACAGATATATAGATTACATGATATTAGAGTTATTACGTGGCAGATTTTAAACTGACAATCATTCCCAAATTATTTTAAAAGCTCCCGGCGACGGCACTTCCTATAATTATAAATAATATTCATCACTTGTGCAAATTCTCCATAATTCAAATAATACTTAAATTAACTATCTTCTGGCCCTTTTATTACTAAAAGTCCTTCATTAATTGCAAAAACACAAAATATTTAATCTTGACTTTTAAGCCTTTCATTTTTGGATTTTGTTTCCAAAATTGTCTAGAAATTTGCAGCAACTTTAAAAATTCATAACTAACTGTACAAATATTCAATAAAGGTGATTCTAAAGGCTATGAGACCCTTGATAAGTCTATTTTTATACAAAAATACTACAGATGGTCATACATGCCTACTGGTCTAGTTTCACTTAAATCTTGTCTCTGTCCAGACTAAAATTCCAAATTCATGTGTCAACTTAAAAAATTCATCTCTTTGTATACACCTCTAAAATTACGAGTTACCTATCAAATTAATGCTTGAAGTGTCTACTTTAAGACTATAAAATTTCATAACCATAGAACACCATTTACTCAATCAAAATTGCATCACAAGTCATCTGCCACACTGGTAACTCATTTTAGCAAATTTTGAAATTTCTACCCCACACAAATTTTCATTTTAAACACTTTGGAAGTATTAAAATGAACAAAATCCCACTATTTCCTTATGTATTGGATCTGACCATAAGTGGATCACAAAAATCTCCAAATTCCATTTTACCAAGTTTACGATTTTATGATCCTATTTGCCTTCCAACTTCATTTTTAGGCTTGATACACCTTTAAATTCATATTATAAGTCTTTGGGTAGAACCTCCTTTTCAAAATTTATAATCTTCAAATCTACAAGAAACATAAGAAGATTAGTCTAAAATCAATAACACAAACAAGTGCAAGAGGCTATATGAATAACTTACTTAGCTTGGCTTTATACTTGTTGAAGTTTTTCTTCTCCTTGACCCTTCCTAGCTTTCGGCCTCCCTTAGAAAAATACCATTCACATTGGATTTTCAATATATGAAACTTACATAATAATTGAAGAAGAGAAATGGGAACCTAAATCATATTAACTCACCTTGGTTCCTTATATTGTTCCCTTTCTTCTTCCTTGTTTCGGCCTAGCTATATTCTTGGTGTTCTCTTGAGAGCTTTGGATGAAACTTATCATAACAAGAGGGCTAGGGAGTGTTTTATAATTGATGAAGAATTACCTAAGGATCCCTCTTGGTAATTTTCCAAAATTACCATTACTTGCATGACTCATTGTGGCTTGTCTTCTAATCTTCCTTTCTCTTCTTGTCTTGGCCGAAACTTGGCCTTATTTTGGCTTCTTAATTTACCTTGAAATATGTGGTAAATTATTGGTCTTCTTGTCCTCTTCTTATGGTTCGAAAATTACATGGCTTGAAGGAGGATTGTACTTGATTCACTTCGACCATTTTAGACTAGCAATTTAGTTGGTGTTCCTTCCCTCTCCTTGCCCTCTTTTCAGCCGAAATGCATGACTTATTGGGCAAGAATTAAGTCATCATTTTTGTCTCTTTTGTCCATGTGTTGATGTCTCCTTCAAGTCTTCAAATTTTCCCTATCAAGATAAGTGGCAAAATAGGGTTAATTTGATTAACTTTAAGCCTTTCACACGAGACAAGCTTTCAAACTTTGTGGAATTTTCCCTATCCTTTTGTACTACACATGTTGAATTTCATACTCCCCCTTTTCCTTGATTTGTTGACCGAAAATATGGCTTTAAAAGGAATTGCCCTTTACACCTCATTGATTTTCCTTTGTCTAATAACCAATACATATTACATGAAATATCTTTGTTTTTCCCTTGGTCCTTCTTTCACACGAATTTAAGGGCTTCTCCATGAAGTCTTGAGTCTTCTTTTCCCATCTTGACTATATGTACATATTTCCCTTGTCATCTAGTTTCAAAAATTCCCTAACATGACAAGTATTATTTTAGAGTACAAGATAAATTTCATGACTCTTTCCTTGGTTTCATTATGTCATCAATTTGTCAAATCCATATGACTTATTTTCCTTCCTCTTTTACATGAAATTAAGGGAGTAGTTAGGCCTCTTGTATGTGTTTTATCATGTGTCCAAATGTGTCTTGATTTCCCTTTGAACACTTGGAAAAATCCCAAGCTTACAAAAGAATCTTATCATATACCCTTCTCAATTTAACACATGCTCTTGGATAATTATCATTTCATGTCCCTCCTTACTCTTGCTAGGCAAAATATGCCTATTAAAAGAGTCCCAAAATTCTCTCATTTTACCCTTAACACATGTCCATTTATTAAATAATTATTACCATTTATTAACCAAAATTCAATATGGCAATTATTCCTGTTTTTGCAAATATCATGACCCCAATTTGTCAATGGAATATTAATCCCATGCCAAATATTTTTATATTACATTATATCTCAAAATTTAAAATTTCGGAGAAACTAAATGTTCGGCTAAATTTCACTATTTCGCTACTAAAATATCAAGAAAAATTCCTTTCATAATATTGTCATACTTCCGAACTAAGTCTAGTCGTCTCGCTTGATACAAGCTTATCCTCAAATCTCTATGCCCAAAATTCATGATATTACAATTTCTATTTCATTTTGGTCATCAAGGCACCGATTGGCTACCGGGGTTTTGAATCACCGAGTTATTCTAAAGTTGTTGAGCCTGTTAATGGTGTTGGGATCCGTACACACAGTGGAAGGATTTCATCCATTGAAATTTATGAATCCCATAGAAGAGGATCCATCAATGGCATTTAAATCGGGTTAGTTAAGAACCATACCTTTCTATGCATGTGTGTCTTGTTCGATCAATAGGAGCCGACTCAGCGAATCCACTCCCTCTATTAGTATCGACACCGAACAGACTCCAATACCGACGGTAGCATGCTAGCGCCTTCAACGTCTTATGTCTCTTTTCTTTCTCTAGGGTTTTCTTTTTACGGCTCGTCCGTTATATTTTAATATGACTAAATCATAATCTTATAGGGTTTCTAAAACCCTAAAGGGCCATATTAAAATATTCAAAATTAATCTTAATTAACCTTGAAATTCGAATTTGGATTAAAATAATATATTAATTAAATTTGTCCAATAAATTTAATTTAATCTATTTATTTAATTCGAATTAAAAGCCTTTCTTGATTTAATTTATCTTTATAAATTAAATCAGATATGATATCTATCTATTTAATTTAATCGAGATACTATATCTCAATTTAAATTAAATATGAGATACGATATCTCTATTTGAAAATTAAATTTGAGATACAATATCTCTATTTGTTTTAGTTATTTAATTTGTCAAATAAATTAAATACTACATAATAATATTATTATCTATATAAATAATACTATTATTATTTTCAAAATTACATTATATATATATATATATATATCCATCCTAGTTTAAATGCTGTATTCATTAAATCTTAGACATATCTAAGATTCAATGAATCTGGATATTATTGCTCATATTGGGCTATTCTTGTGTACGACCCTACAGGCCCACATGAGATTGGCAGTGGGCCAATACTGTAGCAGACGACAAGTCGCAAGCGGCTTCTAGTAAGACATTGTGACTACCCAATTCATATGGGGATCGATGATACAATACAACCAATCATACAACCATGTTACGTCCCTTTTTTCACGTGATATTTTGGTCAAGGATGAAGCATGGGTAATGTCAACCTCCTGTTCTTGACCATTACTTTCTCGATTCTTGAGTAGTCTAACAATTGAAATAGAAACTCATTTCCATCGTAGTATGACCATACATTTCTCAGATTCACCCATCGAAGGGCCCAATAATATCTTTCTACAAATGTGAGGGATAAATTCCATCTTGACCATTCACATTCCTTTGCATGAAAACCACTAATCCCGATCAAAGCTTTTATTATCACCCGGTCAAAGGTGACTTTTGACTAGGTCAAAGATCGAGCGACTCTCATATAAGAATCCATGATGATCTCAAGACAAAGGGCATTGTGACGTGGTTATACATGAGATAAGCTTATGACTTAATCCATGCAGCTTTCTCATAGTGGGCCAGTCCAACACTTTGTACTCTTACAAGTGCCTCTGACTTTGATCGTATCTCCATACTTCATCAAAGTCATACTGGTCTTATTTCATTTTTGCTCCCACATAGATGACTGACCAGGGACATTTAGGACAATCTTTATAATACATCCAAAGATGCATTAACCGTTATCATAATAAACATGCAAATGATATGATAACTAAATGAAGAAATACTTTAAATAATATTAACGTTTAAAGTACAATGATCTGCTCTTATGGCATAATTTCCAACAAATAGCTATAGTTGGAAGAAAATTAAGGTATTTATATAAATTCACTCAAATATTTGAAAATAAATAAATTACATTCTTAAATTTTTTTAATAACTTTTATGATATTTTTGCATTGACCTTACCAACTAAACAATACTGACTGTGAATATTACATTATGAAATTCATGAAGGATGTTGTAACTCAGGATCTATCAATGGCGTTTAAATTGCTATTTGTTTCTCTTTATATTATTTTTTAAATTAATTGATTTATAATGATTAATACTTATTTTAATTATATGTTTTGTCAATTATTGTGCATTATTATGCTGACGCATAGAGTCCAAA
This sequence comes from Acacia acuminata, assembly GCA_019022655.1. Lineage (NCBI taxonomy): Eukaryota > Viridiplantae > Streptophyta > Magnoliopsida > Fabales > Fabaceae > Acacia > Acacia acuminata. Next base: position 948,992 of record JAFJYI010000028.1, on the reverse strand, counting down.
ATACACCAACAACCAAGTGAATGAAGTTATTGAAGAGTGGTGTAAGCATGTGGTTGAAGCTATTAATTAAGTATATGTTGTTTATTACCTTAGAGTAATCATGGTTATTAGATGTTTATTTTAGAATTACTTGAATAGGAGTATATTGGACTTCATTGATAAGCAGTGATATACGTATGTTAAGTTGGTATTGCAATTTTGGTATTGATTGTTTGATACAAGTTTGTTAAATATGGTGGCTGAAGAAATCAGTCAGTTGTCCATTTAGTATGGTAAATATTAAAAAAAAAGGAACAGCTACCCATTTAGTATATCTATTGTAGCACAATTCCAACAAAGCGATGCAAAAGGATAAAATTTATATATATATATATATATATATATCTATTATAGCACGTTATAAGCGCTACAAAAACCTCTTCTAGCACGTGTTTTTAGCACTTAGAAAGTGCTACAAATATGTACAAATAAGCGCTATGAATTAATTTTTTTGTAGGAGGGGTATAAGACCCAAACTTTTTCTCACAATATTATTTGGGTCAAAGGGTTCTAATAAGATGAGAGGAATATTATCCAACTGGTTGATTGAGGCCAGTTGATTTTAAAAAAAGTAATATAACCCGATGTCTTTTTGCATCTAAAGTATTTTTTTTTTTTTTTTTTTTTTTTTTTTTTTACTAAAACTTGTGAATGTTTATATAGTATTATTAATTCTTACACTTTGATAGAATTTTGGTTTTAATCCTAATAATTTCATATCATTGATTTTGTTCTATATTATTTTATTAAGATTTGGTATGAGTTTAAGTATAGAGATCAAAATAAAAACTCGTTAATAGTACATGATTCAGGTTATTAAATTCATACTAATTCTCTGTGAAGTTATAGGGATCAAAATTAAAATTCTATCAAACTATAAGGAGTAACAATGATATTATCCTTTATATACATCAGAAAGAAAAAGAACAACTACACAGTACTGATAAATCCAAAAGAACTAAACTACAATAACAATAGTCTTAAAAAATTCTTCTCATCTATCCAATTCCTTCCCTTGTAACAACAACACTATTCAAGCTAAATCTAGACGATACATATGATCTGGCTAACTTTGACCAAAAAACAAAAGAAATTTCTTCATACTTTTACAAATCAACCACAATAACCATATAATCAATGAAATATCTATTGCATCTAAAGTCGGCTTAGTGTTTAATCCTAATCATAACACAAAATTATATTTATGTTTTTGGCCTCAAACTTATACTCCATTCAACTTCAAAACACAAAATTATACAAAGTGTGATAACAAGTTGTTATGAGACAACTAAGTGAGAGATTAGGGAGGCCAATAAGGCATTGTGGAATAGGTCCTGACAAGTTGTTATGAGACAAGTTGAGTATCTCAAGTGAGATTGCATTGCAAAACAAAAAAGAAATATCTCCACTAAATTTATTGTTTGAGACTGAGAAAAAACAATCTCCAAAGAATGCGATTGGGAGATTTCCTTGTAACATGTTGGAGCTAAGATCCAGAAATGTGACACTTGTATTTGAAAGTGAAGGAGAGACTTGACCACTAAAATTATTATTATTAAGTGACAAATATTCTAATGCACTTAGCTTTCCAAAAATATTTGGTATTTCACCACTAAAATTATTTATTGAAAGATCTAAGTTGACGAGATATTCAAAGTTTGAAAGTGATGATGGGATTTGACCACTAAAACTATTATTGGAAATATATAAGGAAGTGAGATTTACAAGTGTTAAAAGAAATGAGATTCTACTGCTAAATTTGTTGGAGGAAAGTTCCAAATAAGTGAGTCCAGTGAGTGCTGAAAGAAATGAGAGCTCACCACTAAATTTGTTGGAGGAAATGTCCAAATCAGTGAGTTGAGTGAATGTTGAAAGAAATAAGAGCCCACCACTAAATTTGTTGGAGGAAAGGTCCAAATATCTGAGTTGAGTGAGGCTCTTGAAACCTGGAGGAATGGGCCCTTCAAATTGGCAATATGAAAGATCTAACCTTTCAAAAGACTTCAAATGGCCTATGGAATCTGGTATTTCTCCTAAGAAAGGTATGCCATCGAGAAGCAAATTTGTTATTGAGCTCCAGTTGAGCTTTGGAAGTTGAATCTTAATATTTGTATTCCATCTCAAATCTATATATTTAAGATTTTCTAACTGCAAAATAATACTTGTTATATCACCTTGCAAAGAAGTTTCCGTGAGAGAAAGATGAATCAAAGAGGACAACACATTCATGAGTAAAGGCAAGGAGTTTGGTGTAACTGATGACAAGTTCACATAACCTAACATAAGCACCTTTAAATTGGTTGTGTTTAGAATCAGCTTTTCCCAAATAGATGGTTCAAGTCTTAGTGATGAACTCTCATTTGTACCAGAATTATAAGACAAGTCAAGTCAGACCAATTCAGACCACTGTGAGATTTTGGAGGGAATTTCACCCAAAAAAATTATTGTGATTAAGGTACAAGTGTGTGAGATGTTCTTGGTTTGAAAGGAATGAAATCTCACCACTAAACTTGTTTGAAGAAAGGTCCAAATAAGTTAGTTGAGTGAGATTGCTCAAACCAAGAGGAACCCGCCCTTCAAAATTATAATAGCCCAGATTCAAATGATTAAGATATTTCAAATGGCCAACAAAATCAGGTAGTACTTCTCCTAAGAAAGTTGTGGAACTGAGATCCAAAAATGACAAAGGAGAGCTCCAATTGGACTTTGGAAGTTGAAAATTGAGATTACTATACCTGACAAATCTATTTGTTGGAGGTTTTCTACATAGATAATGTCACTTGTAGTATTCCCTTGCAACTCAGTATCAAAAAGTCTAAGGGAGACCAAAGAGGATGACAAATTCATGAGTAAAGACAAGGACCTTGGTGCAATGGAAGACATATTTACAAAATCTTAAACAAGTTCTTGTAGATCAGTCATTTAAAAACAAGCTTCTCCCATAGTTCAAGACTTAAACCCAACCATTCATGTAAGAAAAAATAATTCCAAGACAAATCAAGAGAGACCAATTTAGATAATTCTACAATTTTAAGGGGAATTTCTCCAGTAAAAGAAGAGGAGCTTAAATTTATATGTGTGAGAGTGGAAAGATCACCAAATTGAGATGATATCAAAGACCCACTAAAATCATTGAAAGCCAAGTTGAGTGTTTGAAGATGAGAAAGTTGGAAGAGAGCGCTATTAGAATGGAGTTGACAATGAAGCCAACTGCAACTCAAGTTAAGGCCAATGACATGACCAGATGTCGAATCACATGTGATCCCATCCCACAAGCAACAATTTGAACCATTTCTCCATGAAGCTGTCTTTGGGTAGGATGAGTTTTTAAATTGAATGGTACGGAAGTTGTTATTAAAAAACTCATCACATGATATTGAAGCAGAATGATTAAGAAAGAGAGAGTTTTTGAATTGAAGAAGTGCAGAGGAGCCATGAGAATTACATAATGGTGGGTTGAGAGAAGAAGAAAGGGAAGAAGAATGAAAGAACAAGAAGAAACAGATGATGACTCGAAGTGTCATAAGTGAAGCTGGAAGCTATGAAGTAGTGAAGGATTGATGCATGGACTCTAACAAAAGAGGCCATATATTATTTATAATTGTATCTACACAACATATGGTGTGATGCACATGCAAACTCAAGATTTTTGGCTACAAAAACCCAAAAAGAAAAAAAAAAAGGATGAAAAATTGTTCTTTAAAAAAAGAGAAGCAAAAATTTTGGTCACTGTCACAAATGGCTTGACTTGGTTGATACTTTCCCACTTTTAGTTGATAATCAAAACAAAAGAAAAACGCAGAAGTTTCCAAATGTTTTCTTACTTGACTTGGTCCATAAAAGAAAATAATTACAGAAAAAAATAAATAAATGAAACTTGGTGGTTGTTTCTTAGTGGACTTCACGTTTGATATTTCTCCAATATGAGCAAATATTTCTTTTTCACTTGACTTGAAAGATTTTCGTTCTGTCACTCATTCTATGAAAAAATCATTCTATGTAAATTTCTACAGATACACATATGTTAGGTAACTCATAATTTTCATCAAAGTCATTAATAAATATAATTAAAAATACATGTTAATTTTTAATTTATGTTCATAATCTATACTGACAATTTTTAGTGTTGCTTTTTCCCCCTCGCTCCGTCCAATTCTAGAAATAATAAAAAGTCAAAGTAGATCATTCAACATAAATATAGGTACATAAGAGATAGTTAAGTTGATTTTGACCAATAAAAAACGGAAATGGTTGACTGATCAATTACAACATGTTAAACATAATATATAGGTACGAATTACCATTGAAGCAATGACTGGTATTATCTTTTCCCACTCCTTTCTTCGTAACCTTTTTTGAATTTAAAAATTTGAAAAATAGCAAGACATTCTCTGAATCATGTTGAAATTACATAGAAATTTTATTTTCTATTTTTGGAATATATACGTGCTTTTTCTATGTTCAAATTATGTGGATAGAGCCATCTCCATTGTCGATATTTTTATTTTTCCATAACAAATATACAGTGGAAAAATATGTTTCGTATTTGAGATGAGCATTCGTTAGTATTAAATTTATATGATGTTTATTATAATATGTTTATAAAATTGATTAAATGTCATCTTTAAAATTTTGGTATTATTTTCACTCCTTTCCTTATTTCTTGATTAATTACAAAATAAAAAGAGACAAATTATATAAAAATATATTTCAAGTTATATCATAATTAACTGAGGTTTCTATATACAAACCAATGTTTTAAAAGTTAAGCCAGACGTCAAGCCGGAAAAGCAAAGGGGTCATGATTCATACGGTTGGTTCGGTCGGATCTTTGATTGAACGGTTGACATAATAATTAAATAAAAAAAATGCTATATACATATATAACGTAATATAAGTATAAAAATAAAATATAAAAAACTAAATAATTTGAAATAATCTAATTTCATGATGAGTTAATTATCTTATTAATATTCTACTTATGTCACTCATATAATTAAAAAAATATGTATATGAATGAAGTTTTATTTATTTGTTAAAATTAATTTGAATATGAAATATTATTTTGCTAAAAAACTATTGGAAAAACTAGTTTCTTTTTGGGTCTAGGAGCAAAAATACACATGTGCTTTATCCTCGGGAGCGTCCGTGACCATATGCTTTTTTTGAGAGCAAAAATACACATGTGATTAATTTTAGGAGCAAAAGTCACACCACCGTTAAAATCTAGCCTATTGTAAATATGGTTTTTTTTTTTTTTTTTAAATGGCCGATTTTAAATTTTGTTATAAATACGGCACTTCCGTTGTAAATCTAGTCTTTTCTGTTTTAAATTACCTTTCTATATTCAAAATCTAGGTGTTTAAATGTTGCTATAAATATGACATTTTTTATTATAAATATGGCCGATTTTAAATTTTGTTGTAAATACAAAAGACTTCTTGTTGTAAATATAACTTCTTTTTTTTAAATGATATTTCTATGTTTAAAATCTAGGTGTTTAAATGTTGTTATAAATATGACATTTTCGGTTGTAAATGCACCGTTAAGTTAGATTTTAACGGTGGTGTGATTTTTTCTCCTAAAATGTAACCACATGTGTATTTTTGTTTCCGAAAAAGCATATGGTGCTCGGCACTCTCGAGAATAAAGTACATGTATTTTTTTGCTCCATTACCCTTTCTTTTTAAGTTCTTTATTATTTTTAAAAGGGATAATATTAAGTAAAATAAATAAATTCACGTGATGAGTGACTTTTGGGAATAAGAAACGTGATACTCTCCTCTTTTTTTCGGGTGGAGTATTTTTTTACTCGCATTCCGAAATATTTTTTTAGTACTAGTTAGTATTCTAAAAGTATTTTCAAAATCTTAAAATAATTTTTTAAGATCATGAAATATTGTTTTAATATCAATCTTGAAGTATCTTTTTAGTATCATTTATAATCTTGAAGTATTTTTTTTTAATACCAATCGAGACAGTGAAATATTTTATCAAAATCCTAAAATAATTTTTTAAAATCATAAAGTATTTTTTTCAATACTATTCACTATCATGAAGTATTTTAAGGTAGTGACTGGTATTAAAAAGATACTTCGTGCTCTGACTACGTACGAGTACTAAAGAAATACTTAATGATCTTGAAAAATTATTTTAGGATCTTGAAAAAATGTTTCGAGGTACCGATCGATACTTAAAAAAATACTCCAAGATTCTGACTCATAATGAAAAAATATTCAAGGATGATGGATGCTATTTTTCTTTTTCTTTAAAAAAAAAAAAAAAAAAAAAAAAAACAGTGTTTTTAGGCACCAAAACGGCACCTTTAAGGGTATGTTTGGTTTGGGGGAGGGAAGGGAAGGGGAGGGGAGGAAAAATGGAGAGAGAGAAAAGTTATTTGTGGTGGGGCCTACAAAAGTTTTCTCCCCTTTTAATATTTTCCCTCCATTTTCCTCTCCCTCCCCTCCCCTCCCCTCCCCTTCCCCCAACCAAACATACCCTAAAAGAAAAGGAGGGCAGCGGGTGGAGTGAGTATCAGACGAAAGCCGCGTCCATAAGAACCCAAATACTGCCCTCTTTTGTCCGATGGATAAACAACGAGTTATATGTTCTATTGGACAATCAAATGCATCCCTCCCACCAACGGTTGCCAGACATGGAGTCACCTGTAATCCCATCGCACAAGCAATAGTTTGAATCATCTTTGGGCAAGATGAGTTCTTATACTTAATGGTAGCAGAGTAATAATATGAGTAATCATAAAACTCATCACACCTTATTGAAGCATAATGATCAAGAGAGAAAGAGATTTTGATTTGGAGAAGCGCAAAGGAATTATGAGAATTACATAATGGGGTTTTCGCTACCAAAGGAACCCCCAAAATCAAAAGTAAATAAATAAATGATTGTTCTTTGGAAAACGATACAAGTGGCTTAATTTGCTAATGTTTTCGTAACTGACTTGGTTCGAAAAAGAAAAATTAATTAGTACAGCTAAAGTATACATTTGGTCTTTTATATTTGCCTCTAGTATCATTTTAGTCCCTTAAGTTCGTAAAGTGCACGTTTGGTCCCTTAATGTTAACACCGTTAGTTTGACTTAACGGAAAATACTGACTCAACAGCTTTAAGCGATGACTATGCTATTAAATGCTGATCAAACATGCTTGTATGTTAGTATTTTAATAAACTAATATTTTAAATATTATTAATTGAAAAAGAAAATTAATCTTTACTGATCAAGTTTTGTGGTTTTTCACAATTTGTGAAAATTAAATATATTTTTTTGTCGAAGAAAATTAAATATTTTTCAATTAATAGGATTTAAAATAAAATATTAATTTATTAAAATACTAACATATAAACATGCTTAGTCAAGCATTTAATTGCACGATCATCGCTTAAAATTGTTGAGTCGATTTTCCGTTAAGTCGACTAACGATGTTAGCGATAAAGGACCAAACATGTACTTTACAAACTTAAGAGACTGAAATGATACCAAAGGTAAACATAAATGACCAAATGTATACTTTAACCAAAATATAATAAACGAAACTTGGTAGTTGTTTCTTAGTGGATTGGACTTCGCTATTGAGATATCTCCAATATGGACAGATATGAAAGATTCTCGTGCAATTTATGTCTAACATGTCTTTTCATTATAATATATATGCGTCTTAGTTAATTCTCAGAGATAGTTAAGTGGATTTTGGCCAAAAAATACAGAGATGGTTCAGTTGATTAGAACAAATTCAACATAACATCATAATCTTCCGCACAAAAAAGGGGGAAAAAGATTTCGCTGTTGCACGAATTACCAATAAAGCAAGGAGTGATTATCTTTTCCCACTCTTTTCGTAATTTTTGTTGAATTTGAAAAATAGTAAAATATTCTCTGAATTATATTGAAATTACACACAAACACATATATTTATATTTTTTTTAATATATACAAGCTATTGCTAAAACAAAAAATTCAACATACTCCTACGTTCAATTTATGTGGATATAGTTATCTCTATTGTCGAAATATTTTTTTTCCCATAAAAATATGCATGGAAAATTCTGTTTCGTATTTGTGAATCTAGAATATTGTTCTACTGTATTTATAAAATTGATTAGTGTCATCTTCGAAATATTGGTATTTTCACTCCTGTCCTTTTTGTCTGATTAAAAGAATCAAGAGACAAATTATATAAAACTTTTCCAAGTTATACAGTAGTTGACTAAGAGCACGTTTGTTTCAAACCCATTGCATGAATGCAATCATAACCCTGATGGCATTACTAAGAGAAGTGTGTTTGGTTGTTGTTTAGGATAATAAAAGGCTTTACCATAGTAATGATGATAACTAAAAAATCAGTAATTCTTATTCGTACCTCCCTTCTATGAATACTTATTACCACCCATTGTATTGATTTTATAATTTTATAAAATTATGGGTAAAAAAAATATTTTGGGTCACATTATTTGTAGGTTGTTTATTCAAAGGGCAAACAAGTTAAAATTGTTGGTGACTAATCTAAGCAGTCGAAAACTGTATTAAAAAGAAAAGCTTAGCTACACAAACAAATTAGAAAACAATTGTCTCATATTGCCATGAATTGGAGTTGATTGCACCTTGTTTCTTTCATGGAGGATATAGTATAACCATACAGTTTGATGGAAACATTTACAACACAATTCCTTTTAATGATTATCTTGCACGGAAGGAACTGGGTGACATAATAGTGTGATGGTTCGTGGTTTAGCTATCAAGATATGGGTTACGAACCTTATCATCCTTTTCATTATCACGTAACTTTATTGATGTTAATCTAATTGTTTGTTTTATATGAAGGTACTTATACCATAATGTGTTGAGGGACACCCTAGAGAGTACAATTCTCATTTATCAGCCCCTATATAATAGGTCAACATCAGGGGAGAAAGAATATTGACTCTCAATCAAATCAAGTTAAAGACTATATATTTCTCGGCGAGAGCAACATCTAATATGTTGTTTCTAGCGCCATTTAATGTAGGGTAAGTAGTCATCACATTTAATATCTTTTCACTATTCATAAATTGTTTAACTAAATTTGTGCAAAATATTTTAGGAATTATTGGATTTTAATTGTCATCAATCTTAGAGCATCTTTGAGTCCCTTGATATATTATATGGACCCTTTAAAGCATGGCCAGCTAGAGGACCGTTCAGACATGTTGAGTTTGTTTAATATGTAAGTTCGAGCACTATACATACATACATACATACATACATACATACATACAGATGTGTGTGTGTGTAATTCATAGACCAACCAAAATAATTTCTATTTCATTTTGGTCCACGAGACATTGATTGGCTACCAGGGTTCTGGGATCACTAAGTTATTCTAAAGTTGTTGAGCCTGTTAATAGCTATAGTTGGAAGAAAATTAAGATTTTATATAAATTCACTCAAATATTGAAAATAAGTAAGTTACATTCTTAAAATTTTTATAACTTTGATGATACTTTTGCACAGTGCGCCCTTACCAACTAAACAATACTGATTGAGGATATTACATTATAAAATTCATGAAGGATGTTACAACTCATGATCAAATTTTTGTTCCTGACAATTTATTCTATTAGTTTCTCTTTATATTATTTTTAAATTAATTAATTTATAATAGTTAATACATATTTTTATGATATGTTTTGTCAATTATTGTGCATTACGGCATATAGTAAAAAATACACCGACAACCAAGTGAATGAAGTTATTGAAGAGTGGTGTAAGCATGTGGATGAAACTATTAATTAAGTATGTGTTGTTTATTATCTTAGTGTTGTTTATTATCTTAGTGTAATCATGGATATCAGATGTTTATTTTAGAATTACTTGAATAGGAGTATATTGACTTCATTGACTTCATTGACAAGCAGTGATATACGTATGTTAAGTTGGTATTTATATTGAAAGTTAATTGTATTGCAATTTTGGTATTGATTGTTGGGTTAAATACCAATTTTGCCATGGAAGCATTGGTAAGGGGGCACTCAATACCCAGAAGTTTTTTTTTGGTATTATTTTTGTCCCAAAAGTTTAAAAACTTGTAATCTTGCCGATCGGTTGATCTTTACCCTTAGATTGTTGCTCTCCTTGTAAACTTCAAGGGCAAATTTGCTCCTAAAAAAACTTTCGGGCATATTTGCTCCCTTTGTTAAACTTCCGGGGCAAAAATGATACCAAAAAACTTCCGGATCTTTGAGTGCCCCCTTACCAATAGTACCGTGGCAAAAATGAAATTTAAGCCTTGACTGTTTGATAATGTTGGCTGAAGAAATCAGTATATAAAACAGCTATTGATTTAATATTGTAAATATTAAAAAAAGACAGCTATCCATTTAGCATATCAATTGTAGCACAATTCCAACAAAGCGATGCAAAAGGTTAAAAATTTTATTAAAAAGAAAAAAATCTGTTCATTTTTTGGGAACAGGACTTATTGGACTTGACTAGGAACCAAGCCTAGGGCTTACGTACCCTGTAAAGGGATCAAAGTCCACGTAGTTCGAGGACACACACAGGCGTTTAGCCAAGGGGGTGGGGTGTGTGCTCTGTGTGACTATAAGTAAATAGTCTGAGTTAGAACCTGTGCACCTGGTTAATTGGTCTCTGTATTTATAGAAGTCGCCGTGGAGGAGATCGTGGTTTGGCATGATCTCTATCGTAGTTTGGCATGATCTCCATCGTGAAGCACTAGGGGAGTCCATCACGCGGATACAGTCCGATACTCCCATCATGCTGATGGTTAGCCCCCATTATAATACCGGGTCTTCCTATATTATACGTACATTGTTATCTTAGATGTTTACTTAGTTGTGCCGCCTTGATATTGGGCCTTAGTACAGGTCCGTAACAAAATCTATTGTAGCACGTTTTAAGCTCTAAAAAACCTATTCTAGCACATGTATTTTTAGCACTTAGAAAGTTCTACAAAAATGTACAAATTAATTTTTTTGCAGGAGTGGTGTAAGACCCAAACTTTTCCTCACAAAATATTATTTGGGTCAAAGGGCTCTAATAAGATAAGAGGAATATTATCCATTTGGTTGATTGAGGCCAGTTGATTTTGAAAAAGTAATATAAGCTGATGTATTTCTATTTTTTTATTTAAAAAAAAAACCAAAACTTGTGAATATTTATATAATATTATTAGTTCTTACAGTTTATAGAATTTTGGTTTTAATCCTAGCAATTTCACATTGTTGGTTTTGTTCGATATTATTTTATTAGGACTTGGTATGAGTTTTAGTGTAAAGACCAAAATAAAAACCCGTTAAAAGTATATGAATCAGTTGTTAAACTCATATTAATTCTTTGTAAAATTATAGGGATCAAAATTAAAATTCTATCAAATATAAAGAGTAACAATGATATTATCCTTTATATACATCAAAAAGAAAAAGAACAAATACACCGTACCGCTAAATCCAAAAGAAAATCATCATGAACAAACAACTAAACTACAAAAACAACAGTCTTAAAAAGTTCTTCCCATCTATCCAATTCTTTCCCTTGTAACAGCACCACCATTCAAGCTAAATCCAAACAATACATAGGATCTGGCTGCCTTTGACCAAAAAAAAAAAAATATATTATTCCTACTTTTACAAATCAACCACAATAACCACATAATCAATGAAATATCTATTGCATCTAAAGTTGGCTTAGCGTTTAATCTTAATCATGACATAAAATTATATTTATGTTTTTGGCCTCAAACTTATACTTCATTCAACATCAAAACACAAAATTATACAAAGCGTGATAACAAATCATTTAAAATTTGATATACAAAATAACATGCTATTACATTTAAAAAGAAAAAACAATATACTCTTAGTGTTGCTACAATACTTAACATACATTATACAACTAGCCAAAGAAAGGGGCAAAAAGATAAATATCAAGAACTTACAACATAATACAAAGACACATTCTCTAGGTAATTCAATTCATTTTTCAATTTCCATGAGCTCTCTTTCTGATCCATTTCCCTTGTTTCTTAGATTGGCCTCCAAAAGTCTTGATAAGCCATTGAGGTTTTCCAATTGAGAACACAATGCATCCCATGAGGATTCCAAATACCATTCCACATCCATATCCCAAGGCTACTGGTTTCCAACCAAATCCAAATTTGTCAATGGAATCAAATATTAATGAAGATGCTGTTGGCAATTCTCCTTCATCGGTATTGCAAGTTGTTGACAATGGAGCACCACACAATCCTAAATTTCCCTCATATGAATCATTTTGGAATGTATCAAATTGTTTACCCTTTGGTATCATCCCCTCAAGCTGATTCTGTGAAAGGTTCAAAGTAGAAAGAAAGATCAGATTTGTCATTGCTGGAGGAATCTCACCCACGAGCTTGTTGCATGACAGATCTAACCATTCTAAATTTGTCAATTTTTCGATTGACTTTGGAATAGAACCAATGATTCTATTGTAGGAGAGATTAAGGCCTATTAGTGCATGTAGCTCTCCAATGGCTTTTGGAATCTCCCCAACAAAACTATTACTTGACAAGTCAATGGTGGTGAATATTGTCAAGATCCTTTCCAGCTCTATGGTATTACCTTTCCATGTGATCATAACTGAATCCATATATGCTGAATAAATTTGGCTTCTCATGTACTCCGAACCAGCTTCAACATTGTCTACCTTCATCATTCCTTTAAACTTCTTGATGTATGTTGTTGGCAAAAATCCACAAAAACGGTTGTTGGAAATGTCAAAAATCCTTAACTTCGGAAATGGATGCTTGGTATTGGAACTAGAAATAGCACCATAAAACCTATTTTCTCTTAAAACAAGCACTTGTAACTCTGGCAAATCATCAAGCCAACTTGGAAATGTATCCCTGATCTCGTTGCGTCCAACATCAAAAATTTCAAGCTGCGTACAACGAGCCAAAGATAGAGGCAACAATCCGTTGAGTCTGTTGCTATTGAAATGCAAACTTTGCAGGACATTATTCTTTGAAAATTTGTTTGGTAAAGTTCCAAATAAAACATTCATTTGAAGATCTAGTACTAAGAGATTGGGGAGGCCAACAAGGCATTGTGGAATAGGTCCTGACAAGCTGTTATGAGACAAATTGAGTATCTTAAGTGAGCTTGCATTGCAAAACAGAAAGGAGATATCTCCACTAAATTTATTGTTTGAGACTGAGAACAAATAAGCTCCAAAGAATGGGATTGGGAGATTTCCTTGTAACATGTTGAAGCTAAGATCCAGAACTTTGACACTTGAATTTGAAAGTGACAGAGGGACTTGACCACTGAAATTATTATTATCAAGTGTCAAATATTCTAATGCACTCAGCTTTCCAAAAAAATTTGGTATTTCACCACTAAAATTATTCATTGAAAGATATAAGTCGTGGAGATATTCAAAGTTTGAAAGTGATGATGGGATTTGACCACTAAAACTATTATTGGAAAGAGATAAGAAGGTGAGATTTACAAGTGTTAAAGGAAATGAGATCCCACCGCTAAATTTGTTCGAGGAAAGGTCCAAATCAGCGAGTTGAGTGAGTGTTGAAAGAAATGAGAGCCCACCACTAACTTTGTTAGAGGAAAGGTACAGATGTCTGAGTTGAGTGAGTGTTGAAAGGAATGAGAGCCCACCACTAAGTTTGTTTGAAGAAAGGTCTAAAAGAGTGAGTTGAGTGAGTGTTGAAAGAAATGAGAGCCCACCACTAACTTTGTTGGAGGAAAGGTCTAGATATCTAAGCTGAGTGAGTGTTGAAAGGAATGAGAGCCCACCACTAAAATTGTTTGAAGAAAGGTTCAAATCAGTGAGTTGAGTGAGTGTTGAAAGGAATGAGAGCCCACCACTAAAATTGTTTGAGGAAAGGTTCAAATCAGTGAGTTGAGTGAGTGTTGAAAGAAATGAGAGCCCACCACTAAATTTGTTGTAGAAAAGATCCAAATAAGTTAGATGTGTGAGATTGTTCAAAGCAAGAGGAACCCGCCCTTCAAAATTACAAAAGCATAGATTCAAATAATTAAGATATTTCAAATGGCCAATAGAATTAGGTAGTACTTCTCCTAAGAAAGTTGTGAAGCCGAGATCCAAAAATGACAAAGGAGAGCTCCAATTGGACTTTGGAAGTTGAAAATTGAGATTATCATTATCTGAAAAATCTATTTGTTGGAGGTTTTCTAAACAAAAAATGTCACTTGTAGTATTCCCCGCAACATAGTCTCAGGAAGTCTAAGGGAGACCAAAGAGGATGACAAATTCATGAGCAAAGACAACGAGCTTGGTGCGATGGAAGACATATCTACAGAACCTAAGACAAGTTCTTGTAGATCAGTCATATTTAGAACAAGCTTCTCCCAAGTGGATGGTTCAAGTCTTAAACCCAACGATCCATGTAAGAAAAAAGAATTCCAAGACAAATCAAGAGAGACCAATTTAGATAATTCTGCAATTTTAGGGGAATTTCTCCGAAAAGAAGATGAGCTTAAATTTATATGTGTGAGAGTGGAAAGATCACCAAATTGAGGTGATATCAAAGACCCACTAAAATCATTGAAAGCCAAGTTGAGTGTTTGAAGATGAGAAAGTTGGAAGAGAGTGCTATTAGAATGGAGTTGACATTGAAGCCAACCGCAACTCGGTCAAGGCCAATCACATGACCGATGTGGAATCACATGTGATCCCATCCCACAAGCAACAATTTGAACCATTTCTCCATGAAGTCTTTGGGTAGGATGAGTTCTTAAACTGAATGATATAGGAGTCGTCATTATAAAACTTATCACACGATGTTGAAGCAAAACGATTAAGAGAGAAAGAGTTTTTGAATTGAAGAAGTGCAGAGGAGTCATGAGAATTACATAATGGTGGGTTGAGAGAAGAAGAAAGGGAAGAAGGAAGAAAGAACAAGTAGAAACAGATGATGACTAGAAGTGCCATAAGTGAAGCTAGAAGCTAGGAAGTAGTGAAGGATTGATGCATGGACTCTAACAAAAGAGGCCATATTTATAATGGTATCTACACGACGTATGGCGTGATGCACATGCAAACTCATTGAAAAATAATAATAATAATAAATGAAACTTGGTGGTTGTTTCTTAGGGACTTCACTATTGGTATTTCTCCAATATGAGCAGATACTTCTTTTTCACTTGACTTAAAAGATTTTCGTTCTGTCACTCATTCTAAGTAAATTTCTACAGATACACATGTTAGGTAACTCATAATTTTCATCAAATTCATTAATAAATCTAGCTTAAATTTTTTGAGAACAAATATATGACTTTTTCTGTTGTAAATGGCCAGATTTTAAATTTTATTGTAAATACAGCACTTTCTGTTGTAAATATAACATTTTTTCATTGTAAATAACATTTCTATGTTCAAAATCCATGTGTTTAAAATATGACATTTTCTCACATTGCAAATGTACCGTTAAGTTAGATTTTAACGGTGGTGTGATTTTTGCTACTAAAATGTAACCACATGTGTGTTTTTGCTCCCCAAAAAAGCATATGGTGCTTTGGACGCTTTGAAGGTAAAGCACATGTGTATTTTTACTTCTTTACCCTTTCTTTTTTAAGTTCTTTATTATTTTTAAAAGGGATAATATGAGTGACTTTTGGGTTTTGGCAAGTTTGGGAATAAGAAACCTGATACTCTCCTCTTTTGTCGGGTGGAGTATTTTTTACTATTAGTTGGTATCCTTAAGTATTTTTTAGTACTAGTCAAGTATTCTAAAATGTTTTTTCAAGATCTTAAAATAATTTGTTAAGATCATGAAATATTTTTTCAATATCAATTTTAAGTATCTTTTTAGTACCATTCATAATCTTGAAGTATTTTTTTTAATACCAATCAAGATCTTGTGAAATATTTTATCAAAATCCTAAAATAATTTTTTAAAATCATAAAGTATTTTTTCAGTACTAGTCACTATCATGAAGTATTTTAAGGTAGTGACTGGTACTAAAAAGATACTTCGATATCTGACTAGATCGAAGAAATACTTCATGATCTTGAAAAATTATTTGAGGATCTTGAAAAAATATTTCAAGATATTGACTGATACTTAAAAAAAATACTTCAAGATTCTAAATCATACTGAAAAAATATTCAAGGATGATGGATGCTATTTTTTTAAAATAATAATAATAATAAGTGAACAGTGTTTTTAGGCACCAAAACGGAACCTTTAAAAGAAAGGGAGGGCAGCGGACGGAGTGAGTATCAGACGAAAGCCGCGTCCATAAGAACCCAAATACTCCCCTCTTTTGTCCGATGGATAAACAATGAGTTATATGTTCTATTGGACAATCAAATGCATCCCTCCCACCAACTGTTGCCAGACATGGAGTCACCTGTAATCCCATCGCACAAGCAACAGTTTGAATCCTCTTTGGGCAAGATGAGTTCTTATACTTAATGGTAGCAGAGTAATAATATGAGTAATCATAAAACTCATCACATCTTATTGAAGCATAATGATCAAGAGAGAAAGAGATTTTGATTTGGAGAAGTGCAAAGGAATCATGAGAATTACATAATGGGGTTTTAGCTACCAAAGGAACCCCAAAACCAAAAGTAAATAAATAAATGATTGTTCTTTTGGAAAAGGATACAAGTGGCTTAATTTGCTAATGTTTTCGTAACTGACTTGGTCCGAAAAAGAAAAATTAATTAGTACATAAAAATATAATAAACGAAACTTGGTGGTTGTTTCTTAGTGGATTGGAGTTCGCTATTGAGATATCTCCAATATGGACAGATATGAAAGATTCTCGTGCAATTGATGTCTAACATGATTTTTCATTATAATATATATGCGTGTTAGTTAATTCTCAGAGATAGTTAAGTGGATTTTGGCCAAAAACTACAGAGATGGTTCAGTTGATTACAACAAATTCAACATAACATCATAATCTTCCGCACAAAAAAAGGGGAAAAAAAGAGTCCGCTGTTGCACGAATTACCAATAAAGCAGGGAGTGATTATCTTTTCCCACTCTTTTCGTAATTTTTGTTGAATTTGAAAATTTGAAAAATAGTAAAATATTCTCGGAATTATATTGAAATTACACACAAACACATATATTTATATTTTTTTTAATATATACAAGCTATTGCTAAAACAAAAAATTCAACATACTCCTACGTTCAATTTATGTGGATATAATTATCTCTATTGTCGAAATATTTTTTTTCCCATAAAAATATGCATGGAAAATTCTGTTTCGTATTTGTGAATCTTGAATATTGTTCTACTGTATTTATAAAATTGATTAATGTCATCTTCGAAATATTGGTATTTTCACTCCTTTCCTTTTTGTCTGATTAAAAAAATCAAGAGACAAATTATATAAAACTTTTCCAAGTTATACAGTAGTTGACTAAGAGCACGTTTGTTTCAAACCCATTGCATGAATGCAATCATAATCCTGATGGCATTACTAAGAGAAGTGTGTTTGGTTGTTGTTTAGGATAATAAAAGGCTTTACCATGATAATGATGATAACCAAAAAATCAGTAATTCTTATTCGTACCTCCCTCCTATGAACACTTATTACCACCCATTGTATTGATTTTATAAAATTATGGGTAAAAAAAATATTTTGGGTCACATTGCTCCATATTTGTAGGTTGTTTATTCAAAGGGCAAACAAGTTAAAATTGTTGGTGACTAATCTAAGCAGTCGAAAACTGTATTAAAAAGAAAAGCTTAGCTACACAAACAAATTAGAAAACAATTGTCTCATATTGCCATGAATTGGAGTTGATTGCACCTTGTTTCTTTGATGGAGGATATAGTATAACCATACAGTTTGATGGAAACATTTACAACAAAATTCCTTTTAATGATTATCTTGCACGGAATGAACTGGGTGACATAATAGTGTGATGGTTCGTGGTTTAGCTATCAAGATATGGGTTACGAACCTTATCATCCTTTTCATTATCACGTAACTTTATTGATGTTAATCTAATTGTTTGTTTTATATGAAGGTACTTATACCATAATGTGTGAGGGACACCAAGAGAGTACAATTCTCATTTATCAGCCCCTATATAATAGGTGAACATGAGGGGAGAAAGAATATTGACTCTCAATCAAATCAAGTTAAAGACTATTTCTCGGCGAGAGCAACATCTAATATGTTGTTTCTAGCGCCATTTAATGCAGGGTAAGTAGTCATCGCATTTGATATCTTTTCACTATTCATAAATTGTTTAACTAAATTTGTGCAAAATATTTTAGGAATTATTGGATTTTAATTGTCATCAATCTTAGAGCATCTTTGAGTCCCTTGATATATTATATGGACCCTTTAAAGCATGGCCAACTAGAGGACCGTTCAGACATGTTGAGATTGTTTAATATGTAAGTTCGAGCACTATACATACATACATACAGATATGCGTGTGTATGTGAGAAGGAGTCATAGACCAACCAAAATAATTTCTATTTCATTTTGGTCAACGAGACATTGATTGGCTACCAGGGTTCTGAATCACTAAGTTATTCTAAAGTTGTTGAGCCTGTTAATAGCTAAAGTTGGAAGAAAATTAAGATTTTATATAAATTCACTCAAATATTGAAAATAAGTAAGTTACATTCTTAAAATTTTTATAACTTTGATGATATTTTTGCACAGTGCGCCCTTACCAACTAATCAATACTGATTGTGGATATTACATTATGAAATTCATGAAGGATTTTACAACTCATGATCAAATTTTGGTTCCTGACAATTTATTCTATTCGTTTCTCTTTATATTATTTTTAAATTAATTAATTTATAATAGTTAATACATATTTTTATGATATGTTTTGTCAATTATTGTGCATTACGCATATAGTCAAAAATACTCCGACAACCAAGTGAATGAAGTTATTGAACAGTGGTGTAAGCATGTGGTTGAAGCTATTAATTAAGTATATGTTGTTTATTATCTTAATGTAATCATGGCTATCAGATGTTTATTTTAGAACTACTTGAATAGGAGTATATTGACTTCATTGACAAGCAGTGATATACGTATGTTAAGTTCGTTGGTATTTATACTGAAAGTTAATTGTATTGTAATTTTGGTATTGATTGTTTGATAATGGTGGCTGAAGAAATCAGTATATAAAACAGCTGTCCATTTAATATTGTAAATATTAAAAAAAGAACAGCTATCCATTTAGTATATCAATTGTAGCACAATGCAAAAGCTTAAAATTTTTATTTTTAAAAAAAATTCTATTGTAGCACGTTTTAAGCGCTACAAAAATGTACAAATAAGCTCTACGAATTAATTTTTTTGCAGGAGTAGTGTAAGACCCAAACTTTTTCTCACAAAATATTATTTGGGTCAAATTAAAGGGCTCTAATAAGATAAGAGGATTGAGGCCAGTTGATTTTGAAAAAGTAATATAAGCTGATGTATTGTTGCATCTAATTTTTGTTAAAAAAAACCAAAACTTGTGAATATTTATATAACATTATTGGTTCTTACAGTTTCATAGAATTTTGGTTTTAATCCTAGTAATTTCATATCGTTGGTTTTGTTCGACATTATTTTATTAGGACTTGGTATGAGTTTCACTATAAAAACCAAAATTAAAATTGGGTTGTTAAACTCATACTAATTCTTTGTGAAATTATAGGGATCAAAATTAAAATTCTGTCAAATATAAAGAGTAACAATGATATTATCCTTTATATACATCAGAAAGAAAAAGAACAAATACACCGTACTAGTAAATCCAAAAGAAAATCATCATGAACAAACAACTAAATTACAAAAAACAACAATCTTAAAAAATTCTTCCCATCTATCCAATTCCTTCCCTTGTAACAGCACCACCATTCAAGCTAAATCCAAATAATACATAGGATCTGGCTGCCTTTGACCACACCAAATAAAATAAATAAATAAATAAAAAAATCCTACTTTTACAAATCAACCACAATAACCACATAATCAATGAAATATCTATTGCATCTAAAGTTGGCTTAGCGTTTAATCTTAATCATGACATAAAATTATATTTATGTTTTTGGCCTCAAACTTATACTTCATTCAACTTCAAAACACAAAATTATACAAAGTGTGATAACAAATAATTTAAAATTAGATATACAAAATAACATGCTATTACATTTAAAAAGAAAACACAATACACTCTTAGTCTTGCTACAATACTTAACATACATTATACAACTAGCCAAAGAAAGAGGAAAAAAGATAAAGATCAAGAACTTACAATATAATACAAAGCCACATTCTCTAGGTAATTCAATTCATTTTTCAATTTCCATGAGCTCTCTTTCTGATCCATTTCCCTTGTTTCTTAGATTGGCCTCCAAAAGTTTTGACAAGCCATTGGGGTTTTCCAATTGAGAACACAATGCACCCCATGAGGATTCCAAATACCATTCCACATCCATATCCCAAGGCTACTGGTTTCCAACCAAATTCAAATTTGTCAATGGAATCAAATATTAATGAAGATGTTGTTGGCAATTCTCCTTCATCGGTATTGCAAGTTTTTGACAATGGAGCACCACACAATCCTAAATTTCCCTCATATGAATCATTTTGGAATGTATCAAATTGTCTACCCTTTGGTATCATCCCCTCAAGCTGATTTTGTGAAAGGTTCAAAGTAGAAAGAAAGTTCATATTTGTCATTGCTGGAGGAATCTCACCCACGAGCTTGTTGCATGACAGATCTAACCATTCTAAATTTGTCAATTTTCCGATTGATTTTGAAATAGATCCAATGATTCTATTGTGGGAGAGATTAAGCCCTATTAGTGCATGTAGCTCTACAATGGCTTTTGGAATCTCCCCAACAAAACTATTACTTGACAAGTCAATGGTGGTGAATATTGTCAAGATCCTTTCCAACTCTATGGTATTACCTTTCCATGTGATCATAACTGAATCCATATATGCTGAATAAATTTTGCTTCTCATGTACTGCGAACCAGCTTCAACATTGTCTACCTTCATCATTCCTTTGAACTCCTTGATGTATGTTGTTGGCAAAAATCCACAAATATGGTTGTTGGAAACGTCAAAAATCCTTAACTTAGGAAATGGATGCTTGGTATTGGAACTAGAAATGGCACCATAAAACCTATTCTCTCTTAAAACAAGCACTTATAACTCTGGCAAATCATCAAGCCAACTTGGAAATGTATCCCTGATCTCGTTGCGTCCAACATCAAAAATTTCAAGCTGAGTACAATAAGCCAAAGATAGAGGCAACAATCCGTTGAGTCGGTTGCTATTGAAATGCAAAGTTTGCGGGACATTATTCTTTGAAAACTTGTTTGGTAAAGTTCCAGAAAAAACATTCATTTGAAGATCTAGAATTGAAAGATTGGGGAGGCCAACAAGGCATTGTGGAATAGGTCCTGACAAGTTGTTATGAGACAAGTTGAGTATCTCAAGTGAGCTTGCATTGCAAAACAGAAAGGAAATATCTCCACTAAATTTATTGTTTGAGATTGAGAAAAAACGAGCTCCAAAGAATGGGATTGGGAGATTCCCTTGTAACATGTTGAAGCTAAGATCCAGAAATTCGACACTTGTATTTGAAAGGGACAGAGGGACTTGACCACTGAAATTATTATTCTTAAGTGTCAAACATCCTAATGCACTCAGCTTTCCAAAAAAATCCGGTATTTCACCACTAAAATTATTCATTGAAAGATTTAAGTTGTCGAGAGATTCAAAGTTTGAAAGTGATGATAGCCCACCACTAACTCTGTTCGAGGAAAGGTCCAAATCAATGAGTTGAGTGAGTGTTGAAAGAAATGAGAGCCCACCACTAACTTTGTTGGAGGAAAGGTACAGATATCTGAATTGAGTGAGTGTTGAAAGGAATGAGAGCCCACCACTAAATTTGTTTGAGGAAAGGTCTAAAACAGTGAGTTGAGTGAGTGTACTACATTTGTTTGAGGAAAGGTCTAAAACAGTGAGTTGAGTGAGTGTTGAAAGGAATGAGAGCCCACCACTAAAATTGTTTGAGGAAAGGTGCAAATCAGTGAGTTGAGTGAGTGTTGAAAGGACTGAGAGCCCACCACTAAAATTGTTTGAGGAAAGGTACAGATATCTGAGTTGAGTGAGTGTTGAAAGGAATGAGAGCCCACCACTAAATTTGTTTGAGGAAAGGTTTAAAACAGTGAATTGAGTGAGTGTTGAAAGAAATGAGAGCCCACCACTACATTTGTTTGAGGAAAGGTCTAAAACAGTGAGTTGAGTGAGTGTTGAAAGGAATGAGAGCCCACCACTACATTTGTTTGAGGAAAGGTCTAAAACAGTGAGTTGAGTGAGTGTTGAAAGGAATGAGAGCCCACCACTAAATTTGCTTGAGGAAAGGTCTAAATTAGTGAGTTGAGTGAGTGTTGAAAGAAATGAGAGCCCACCACTAACTTTGTTGGAGGAAAGGTCTAGATATCTAAGTTGAGTGAGTGTTGAAAGGAATGAGAACCCACCACTAAAATTATTTGAAGAAAGTTTCAAATCAGTGAGTTGAGTGAGTGTTGAAAGAAATGAGAGCTCACCACTAAATTTGTTAAGGGAAAGGTCCAAAAATCTGAGTTTTGTGAGTGTTGAAAGAAATGAGAGCCCACCACTAAATTTGTTAGAGTAAAGGTCCAAATAAGTTAGATGTGTGAGATTGTTCAAAGCAAGAGGAACCTGCCCTTCAAAATTACAATAGCGTAGATTCAAATAATTAAGATATTTCAAATGGCCAACAAAATCAGGTAGTACTTCTCCTAAGAAAGTTGTGGAGTTGAGATCCAAAAATGACAAAAGAGAGCTCCAATTGGACTTTGGGAGTTGAAAATTGAGATTACTATTACCTGACAAATCTATTTGTTGGAGGTTTTCTAAACAAAGAATGTCACTTGTAGTATTCCCCTGCAACTCAGTATCAGAAAGTCTAAGGGAGACCAAAGAGGATGACAAATTCATGAGCAAAGAGAAGGATCTTGGTGCAATGGAAGACATATTTACAGAATCTAATACAAGTTTTTGTAGATCAGTCATGTTTAGAAGAAGCTTCTCCCAAGTAAATGGTTCAAGTCTTAAACCCAACAATCTAGGTAAGAAAAAAGAATTCCAAGACAAATCAAGAGAGACCAATTTAGATAATTCTGCAATTTTAGGGGGAATTTCTCCAGTAAAAGAAGAAGAGCTTAAATTTATATGTGTGAGAGTGGAAAGATCACCAAATTGAGGTGATATCAAAGACCCACTAAAATCATTGAAAGCCAAGTTGAGTGTTTGAAGATGAGAAAGTTGGAAGAGAGTACTATTAGAATGGAGTTGACATTGAAGCCAACTGCAACTCAGGTCAAGGCCAATCACATGACCAGATGTGGAATCACATGTGATCCCATCCCACAAGCAACAATTTGAACCATTTCTCCATGAAGCTGTCTTTGGATAGGATGAGTTCTTAGACTGAATGGTATATGAGTCGTCATTAGAAAACTCATCACACGATGTTGAAGCAGAAGGATTAAGAGAGAGAGAGTTTTTGAATTGAAGAAGCATAGAGGAGTCATGAGAATTACATAATGGTGGGTTGAGAGAAGAAGAAAGGGAAGAAGAAAGAAAAAACAAGTAGAAACAGATAATTACTCGAAGTGCCATAAGTGAAGCTGGAAGGCTATGAAGTAGGGACGGATTAATACATGAACTCTAACAAAAGAGGCTATATTTATAATGATATCTACACAACATATGGCATGATACACGTGCAAACTCAAGATTTTTGGGCTACAAAATGAATCCAAAATGGAAAAAAAAAATGAATATAAAATTGTTCTTTAAAATAGGAGAAGCAAAATTTTTTATCACTATCACAAATGGCTTGACTTGGTTGATACGTTTCCCACTTTTAGTTGATACTCAAAACAAAAGTAAAAAGCGTGGAAGTTTCAAATGTTTTCTTACTTGACTTGGTCCATAAAAGAAAATAATTACAGAAAAAAATAATAAACGAAACTTGGTAGTTGTTTCTTAGTGGACTTCACTATTGATATTTCTCTAATATGAGCAGATATTTCTTTTTCACTTGACTAGAAAGATTTTCGTTCTGTGACTCATTCTAAGTAAATTTCTACAGTTACACGTATGTTAGGTAACTCTTAATTTTATCATTCATAAATATAATAGTCAAAGTAGATCATTCAACATAAATATAGGTACATAAGAGATGGTTAAGTTGATTTTGACCAATTAAAAAAAAAAGAAATTGTTAACTGATCAATTACAACATGTTAAACATAATATATTCTTCTTCACAATTAAACATAATCCATTGTTGTACGAATTACCAATGAAGCAATGACTGGTATCATCTTTTCCCACACTTTTCGTAACTTTTTTTGAATTTAAAAATTTGGAAAATAGCGAGACATTCTCTGAATCATGTTGAAATTACATAGAAATTTTATTTTCTATTTTTGGAATATATACATGCTTCTTCTATGTTCAAATTATGTGGATAGAGCTATCTCCATTGTCGATATTTTTATTTTTCCATAACAAATGTACAGTGGAAAAATATGTTTCGTTTTTGAGATGAGGATTCATTATTATAAAATTTATATGAAGTTTATTATAATATGTTTATAAAATTGATTCAATGTCAGCTTGAATTTTTTATTATTATTTTCACTGCTTTACTTATTTCTTAATTAATTACAAAATAAAAAGAGACAAATTATATAAAAATATATTTCAAGTTATATCATAATTAACTAAGGTTTCTATAAACTAATGTTTTAAAAGTCAAATCAGACGTCAAGCTGGAAAATCAAATGGGTCATGATTCAAACGGACAGTTAAGTTGGATCTTTGATTGAACGGTTGACATAATAATTAAATAAAAATAATACTATATACATATATAAAGTAATATAAGTATAAAAATAAAATATAAATAATAAATAATTTGAAATAATCTAATTTTATGATGAGTTAATTATCTTATCAGTATTATACTTATGTCACATATAATAAAAAAATAATATGTATATGAGCGAAGTTTTATTTATTTGTTAAATGTAATTTAAATATAAAATATTATTTTGCTAAAAACTATTGCAAAAACTAGTTTCTTTTTAAGTTCTTCATTATTTTTAAAAGGGATAATATTAAGTAAAGAATAAATTCACATGATAAGTGACTTTTGGGTTTTGGGCTTTTGGCAGATTTGGGAATAAGAAACTTACATACTGCCCTCTTTTGTCTTATGGATAAACAATGAATTTTATCTTTCTTTCTTTTTTTTTTTTTTTTTTTTTTTTACAAGTGGTAAGCCTAAGTTTGAAATTTAAATTACAAACCACCTAAAACTAAAAACTAAATTCATCTCCAACGACATTATGTCGAGTATAAACTGAGTTCTACATCTTGGGTGTATTACTGTGACTATCTGTAACAATAAATCTTCTACATGCGCCTCTTTTGCCAAAATATCTGCACATTCAATAGCCTTTTTGTTTGAATGAGACAAAACAGCCTGTTAATCTCCATACAATAGTTGAGTGTAGCCTCTATTGGACAGTCAAATGCATCCCTCCCATCAACGGTTGCCAGACATGTAGTCACCTGTAATCCCATCGCACAAGCAACAATTTGAATCATTTCACCATGAAACTGTCTTTAGGTAAGATGAGTTCTTATACTTGATGGTAGCAGACTAATAATATGAGTGATCATAAATATCATCACACCTTATTGGAGCATAATGATTAAAGAGAGAGAGAGATTTTGATTTGGAGAAGGGCAAAGGAGTCATGAAAATTACATAATGGGGTTTTAGCTACCAAAGGAACTACCCCAAAACCAAAAGTAAATAAATAAATAATTGTTCTTTGGAAAGATATCTGCAAAAATTTTGGTGACGGTCACAAATGGCTTATAATTTGCTAATGTTTTCGTAATTGACTTGGTCTGAAAAAGAAAAATTAATTAGTACATAAAATAATAATAAGCGAAACTTGGTGGTGGTCTCTTAGTGGATCGGACTTCGATATTGAGATATCTTCAGAGATATTTTATTTTCAAATGACATGAAAGATTCTCGTGCAATTGATGACTGACATGACTTTTCATTATAATATAATTGCATGTTAGTTAATTCTCAGAGATAGTTAAAGTGGATTTTGGCCAAAGATGGTTCAGTTGATTACAACAAATTCAACATAACATCATAATCTTCCTCACAAAAAAGGAAAGAGAGAGAGAGAGAGTTCACTGTTGCACGAATTACCAATAAAGCAAGGACTGATATTATCTTTTCCCAATCTTTTCGTTATTATTGTTGAATTTAAAAATTTGAAAAATAGTGAAATATTCTCTAGATTATATTAAAATTACAGAAAAACACATATATTTCTATTTTTATAATATATAGAAGCTATTGCTAAAACAAAAAATTCAACATACTCCTACATTCAATTTATGTGGATATAGTTATCTCTATTGTCGAAATATTTTTTTCCCCATAAAAATATGCATGGAAAATTATGTTTCGTATTTGTGAATCTTTAATATTGTTCTACTGTATTTATAAAATTGATTAATGTCATCTTCGAAATATTGGTATTTTCACTCCTTTCCTTATATTTTGTCTAATTAAAAAAATCAAGAGACAAATTATATAAGACTTTTCCAAGTTATATTGTAGTTGACTAAGAGCACGTTTGTTTCAAACCCATTGTATGAATGCAATCATAATCCAGACTACATTATCAAGAGAAGTGTGTTTGCAAACAATTCATACCAATTGGTTACTCTTTAGAATAGTAAAAAAGTTTACCATGATAAAGATGATTACCAAAAAAATAAGTAATAATCATTCATACCTTCATCTGTGAATACTTATTATCACCACATTACATGGTTGAAAAAGTCCAATTATCCTTTAGTCTCAATTGTCTTCACTTGTCTTATTTCACTTGCCATGCTATGCCACTCTACAACTGATGCCATCACTACCTCCTCCTTCTCCACCGCTACCCCGTGTAGCCACCGCCACCTTCACTATTGATGTCATTGCCACCATGATAGCTGCTATCACCGCCACCGCCATTACCTCCTCCTCCACCATTGTTGTTGTCACCACCCACCATCGCCACCCAGTGGCGGAGCCAGGAATTTTATTGACGGGGGGCGAGAATTTAAAATATTATATGAAAAATAAAAATACTTGAAATACAATACAAACCTAATATATAAAAAATTGAAAGAAATCTATTGATAACTTCACTTGAAGTACAATACAGATCTAAGAGTGAAGATGAGACTCTCTTAGAAGATACATATTAAAACATGAGAGACCGTTAGGTTGCTTACTTGTTTTGATGGACAAACGCGAGCTTGAAAGAGTCAAAACCTTTAGGTGAAATAAGTTATTGAGGATTTGCACTCACACAAGAGACAAATAGGCATATGATGACTTCCTATTTCAATAGATTTGATATATATTTTGACACATTTAGGAAGTTATCAATACTAAATTAAGGAGATTTTCTTAAGATTTTTAAAGATATCAATATGGGTGCATCATTTATGAGATTTCAACTTAAAATATAAGTTTTTGATTAATTTTAGGAAATAAAAGAATAATGGATAAATAAGAATTATAGGCTTTCAAAAGAAAAAGACATAAAGTTGTTATTATTATCAAATATTATTGTTATAATATAACACTTTTACAATTCATCATTCTACAGCAGCCAGGACGCACTTGAATTAAACAAAAACGGGGCCACAAATTGAGCACAGGATGAAGATGAATCATTTGAATTTTGAAGATACTTACTATCAATTTCATTTCTATTTGAAGCTTCTGGTTCTCGGCGTGTATATATATATTTTTTGAAAAAAAAATAGGGGGGTGGGGGCCCACCCTAGCCCTCCTTTGTCTCCGCCATTGTCGCCACCACTACCTACTCCTCTTCCACCACTACCACCACCACTACCTCCTCCTTAATTATTATCATTGTCACACCTGTCATTGCCACCACTATGTACCTCCTCCTCCTCCTCCACCTCAACCGCCACCTCCAACGTTGCCACCATGACAATAACTACAATTGCCACTACCTCCTCCTCCATAACCACCACTTGTTGGGATCCGTACATGCAACGAAATTAAAACTTTTACGAATCCCATCCGAGGATCCAGCAACGGCGTTTAGATCAAGGTTCGTTAGAAACAATACCTATGCGAATTGGTGAGTGTCTCCTTCGATTTGATCGTGTGGGCTACCTACTCAATCAACCAGGAGCAAACTCTACGAATCTTCTCCCTCTACTAGTATCCACACGAACAGCCTTCGAACACGGACGGCAGAGTGCTAACGCCTTTGAACGGTGCTTCTCTCTATTTTGCTCTCTAGGGTTTCTCGCGGCTTTTCTAATACATCTGACAAAATGTCCCATAGGGTTTTCTAAACCCGATAGACGTATTATATTCAAAATTAATCCTCATTAATTTTGAAATTTGAATTTGGATTAAAATAATATATTAATTAAATCTATCTAATAGATCTAATCTAATCTATTTATTTAATCCAAATTAAATGCCTTCGATTTAATTTATCTCTATAAATTAAATCTGAGAAATGATATCTGTCTATTTAATTAAATTTGAGATACTATATCTCAATTTAAATTAAATTAGATATATGATATCATTTATTCAAAAATTATATCCGAGATATAATATCTCTATTTGTTTTAGATATTTAATTTATCAAATAAATTAAATACAAAACAAATATTATATAATAATATTATAATCTCTATTAAATAATATTATTATATTATTTTTGAATTTAATATATATATATATATATATATATTCATCCTAGATTAAATACAGTATTCATCAAATCTTAGACACATCTAAGATTCAATGAATCTGGACATTATTGCTCGTATTGGGCTATTCTTGTGTGCAACCCTGCAGGTCACATGAGATTGACAGCGGGCCAATACTGTACCAGCCCACAAGTCGCAACGGCCTCTAGCAAGACATTGCGACTACTCAATTCATATGGGGATCGATACAACCTATCGTACAACCATGTCACGTCCCTTTTGTCACACGATAATTTGGTCAAGGATGAGGCATGAATAATGTCAACTTCCTGTTCTTGACCATTACTTTCTCGATTCTTGAGTAGTCTAATCAGAAATGGAAACTCCTTTCCATCATAGTATGGCCATACGTTTCTCAAACTCACTCATCGAGGGGCTCAATATTATCTCTTTACAAATGTGAGGGGCAAATTCCATTTTGACCATTCACATTCCTCTGCATGAAAACCACTGACCGCGATCCAAGCTTTTATCATCACCCGGTTAAAGGTGACTTTTGACTAAGTTAAAGAGCAGTGACTCATCATGTAGGAATCCATGATAATCTCATGTCAAATGGCGTTGTGACGCGGTTATACATGAGAAAAGCTTATGACTTAATCCATACAGCTTTCTCATAGTGGGTCAGTCTAGCACCTTGTACTCTTACAAGTACCGATGACTTTGATTCATATCTCCATATTCATCAAAGTCATACTGGTCTTATTTCATCTTTGCTCCAGCGTAGATGACCGATCAGGGACATTTAGGATAATCTATAAAATATATCCAAGGATACAGTTATCACTATAAACATGCGAATGAAATGATAACTAAATGGAGAACAATGACAATGACTTGCCCCTATGGCATAACTTCCAACACCATTGCCACCATCGCCACTGGCATGGCAATTGCTGCCACCACAACTACCTCCTCCTCCTCTGCCGTTGTTACAACCTATTTCTCTAGCTTTGCTACCCTATGGCATATTATTTACTAACAAGGTGAGGTTTCAAAGTGGGATATATTCCACAGGCATTTGCAAGATTTGTAAGTATGGTAGTGAAACAATTCTTCATGTTGTTAGAGATTGTCCCGAAACACATAAGCTTTGGAGGAATTTCATACCAAGCGATTGGCCTGATATCTTTTTTATATAACTGACCAAAACGAATGGCTCAATTGGTGCTTGAGGAGATGTGACCCGGTGCGTGGATATGAGTTTAGGTTATGGTTCGTAGTCTTATGCCGACCTGCTTGTTTGGCGCGTAATGATCGACTATTTAATAATCGTGGCTCTGGAGTGAGGAGGCAACAATTGCTCGGTCTCGTGCTTGCTTATCTTTGGGACACTTGAGTCTGATTAAATCAAAGAGTGTAAGTCCACCATCTCACACTGTTGGGGTGCCACTGCTAACTGTGGATACACCTTCAGATCATATTAAGCGTTTCCTATTGATGGATCATGAGCGTCGGCATTCGCATGGGGACACGATGACTTAATGTCTGAACTTTTCTCCATTATTACCCAAAAAAAAAAAAAAAGTGTATGATGAAATTTCAAAACGGTGCTCCATATTATCAAGAGCTAATACATGTGAAGAAATTTTTAAGATGGTGCCATGTTGTTGTTAACGTAACCTATCATTCTAAGAATTGGTGAATGGTGTTTCGAACCTCTTCAGATCTATC
Organism: Acacia acuminata; assembly: GCA_019022655.1. Lineage (NCBI taxonomy): Eukaryota > Viridiplantae > Streptophyta > Magnoliopsida > Fabales > Fabaceae > Acacia > Acacia acuminata. The sequence goes on along the minus strand of JAFJYI010000028.1, from coordinate 918,350 downwards.
ATATTGGTGTTAAATTTTTCTTTCAAAATTCTAATATAATGTTATATAAATTTTATTGTCCTACGTTGTAATGAGTAATTATAGTCTAAATGAGAACTGTGATAATTAAGTATTATGTTATTTACTATTTTTGAGTTTGATTTTTTATATATATATATATATATAACTTAACTGTTAAGTGATTTTTCTTTCCTTTTGCCAAAAGTTAACTGTTAAGTTATGGAATGTTACTTTTGTTTCATACATATTTGATTATGAGAAGACAACCTGATAAGTTCCATTAAATTCTATTTATTTTATTTAAAAATGTACTTGTTATTAACAAATTTTATTTTGCAAGAGTTATTAACTCTCACATTAATATGCTTGGTCCTGGTGTGTTTAACATGATTCTTTGTCAAATTTATTGTATTGGTATTGTCATAGTATATGAGAATTTCCTTTAGATGAATACCAAAGTGTTAAAGTTGTTGTTTCATCCAAAGGTCTTGGGCACAACAACTTGAGGCATCAATGGTTTTAGCTTCAGTCGATGATAGAGATACAGTGTTCTGTGCTTCTTACTATACCATGCATGATATGATAGAGTCACTAAAGAATTGACATCGTCCACTTGTACTCTTCCTATCATTTTTGTATCCTCCAAAATCCAAATATGCAATTTAAAACTCATTGCCTCCTTTTGGGTACCATTTTCTGAGTTCAATCATGTCAGCAAGATATCTAAATATTCTTTTTTACAGTCTCAGCATGAGAGTCTTTGGGCGTAGATTGATGTCTTGCACACATGCATACACTAACCTAGATATCTAGCCGACTAGCAGTAATATAGAGCAAAGAACATACCAATCATTCCTCAATATTTGTGATGTCATAATCTTCACCCTTGACATCAACATCAAGTAGTGCGGTTAAACTCATTGGAGTGTTAGCTCCATTTGCATGATCCATTCCATATTTCTTTGATAATTCCTTGAAATATTTGGTATGAGAGATAAATATCACATGATTCTTCTACTTAATTTGTAGTATGAGGAAGAAATTTAATTGTCCTATATATCATGGACATTTCAAATTTGCCCTACATAATCTCTGAAAATTCTTGATATAGAAAATCATTAGTAGAACCAAATAATGTCATCAACATATATTTGAACAATTAAAAGATCATTTTTCTTGTGTTTGACGAAGAGCATTATGTCTACCTTTCCTCTTACAAACCCTTGGTCAATGAGGAATCTGCTTAGTCTTTCATATCAAGCTCTAGAAGGTTGTTCAAGACCATAAAGGGCTTTCTTTAGTCTAAGAACATAGTGGGGGTTTCCATAAAGGGCTTTCTTTAGTCTAAGAACATAGTGGGGGTTTTGACACATCTTCAAAGCCAATGGGTTGTTCTATATACACCTCTTCAATAATATAGCCATTCAAAAAGGCACTTTTAACATTCATTTAATAAATCTTGAACCTTTTGATGCATACAAAAGCTAAGAGTATTCATATAGCCTTCAATCTACCAACTGGAGTATATGTTTCCTCATAATCATTCCTTCTTCCCCGATTATAGTCTTTGGCCACCAATTTACCTTGTTTATGACAATGATTATAGATTCATCTTATTTGTTCTTAAATACCCATTTAGTGCCAATGATTGGATGGTCCTTAAGCCTGGATACTAAGTTCTAATTTTGACTTCTGTGAAATTGATTCAATTTTCTTGCATTGCTATCACCCAATCATTATCTGAAAGGATTCTTCAATGTTAGAAGGCTCTAACTCATAAATAAAAGCAAAAAAACTTACTTCATTAAGGGTTTTGTTTATGGTCTTTACCCCTTTATTGATGTCACCTATAACTTGGTCTAAGAGATAACTCTTGTTGTATCTACAAGCTCTAGGTTGATTTTAGTTGGATGGTTCAAAAACATTTTCAGCTTTATTTTCTAAAGGGGTGGGTGTTTTCAAAACAATTTGGTTTTCTTCTTGAAAAGTTAGCTAGGGATCATCTTCCAAAGGTTTGGCTAGAGGTTTGTTTTTAGAAAACACAATATGAATAGACCTTTCAATAACACAAGTACGCTTGTTTAATCACTACAAAAAATAACATTTTGTAGCAGTGAAAACTGTGTATTTGTAGTGGTTTCGACTTTATTAACAACATGAGTAGTGGTCAAAGAAACCGCAACAAAATGCATAGTGACAAGATGTATAGTAGCGATTAAAACAATCCACTACTCAAATAACAATACTACCACTGATACTGTAGTGGTTACGGGTTACCGCTACTAAATGACATCCGGATGACTTATTGGGTTAACAATCTATAACGGTTTATAAACTGCTACAATATGAAATTACAATTATTTGTTGTGGTTAACTAGCCGCTAATAACTACGTCGATGAATTTTTGAAAATAGGAGGGAAAAGTTTCAATGGTGGCAAAACTTTTTTAAAAGCATAACTTTATAGCGGTTTCTAAACCACCATAATATTAGATGAAATTGTCAATGACGCCAAAAATTTTGAATTAAAATTGTAGCATTCTACAACAACTACAAATTTGTGCCACCAATTTTTAAAATTTAAAAAATGGGCCAAATTTTTTGTAAATGTTGTAGCGAAGTTATATAAAAGAAAAATTCTAAAAAAATGTAGTTCTTTTATTATTATTATTATTATTATTATTTTGGAATTTTAGTTTTACTAGTTAATTGATAATTTATATGATAAATTTGAATATCGTAAAAAATAATATTGTTAGATGATATTTGATTATAGAAATTATATAGGTATATTATTGAGAAAGTGTAGATAATATAAATTTATTATATTGTGAACTAGATGATATTTGAGTATGAAATGAATGTTGATGATTGTAGAAGGAATGTTGAGAGAATTCCATTTTAGATATAAAAAATAGTTAGTATCAAATAATAATAAGAATTTAAAATGAAACACATAGAAAAAACTAGGGTTAAGTACCAATTTTGGTCCAGAAGTACACCTCTAGGAACAATTTTGCCCTGAAATTTTTTTTGGATTTAATTTTACCCCTGAAGTATCAAAAGGTGGCAATGTTGCCCTCCCGTAACGGTAATGCCTAATGGGGTTAGCTCACTCGAGTGTGATCCCTCACACTCAAGTGTACGGACCTTTTTTTTTCCCCTTCCCTCACTCTCGAATGATGCACACTTGAGTGTGCACTTTCAAAGGAAGAAGGGAAAAAAATGAAGGTCCGTACACTCACACTCAAGTGTGAGGGTCACACTCGAGTGTGCCTTAACACCATCAGTGTCTACCATTAAGAGAGGCAACATTGTTACCTTTTGAGACTTTAGGGGCAAACTTGAACCTAAAAAAACTTCCAAGGCAAAATTACTCCTGGAGTGTACTTCCAGGGCAAAATTGGTACTTAACATGAAAAAACTATTTACCATATTTGATAAGCTTAATCAGCATTTACCCTCTACAAAAACATTGATAGGAAAAATAAAATGAGAGAGGAGTTGGGGAGGAAAAAGTGAAGAAGTAACATGTTGTGATGGTATTTATGAGAATATCTGCATCAAATATATAGCAGAATTGATATGACGATTTTTGTAGCGGTTGTTATTTGTACCGGTTAATCATTTAGAATATTTTTTAATTTGGAAACTAAAATGAATTAAAAATCTTACCTTTATAACCAAAATAAGTTTGTTAAATAGCTTCTATATGTTTAACATCAAAAAGGATATGTCAGTGTCTTTGCTTGATCTTATTAAGACTAAACTATGAACTTGTATGTTATTATTTCTAATTGTTTTTTATTTTATAAAAAAAACTATCATATGAAAATGAAAGGGATGAAACCCACCAAGATCCAAAGGTGAATTCTGATTTCAGCACATTGCAATCCCTGGTTTTTCAATTGAATTTTCAACCTACTAACAGGGTTAAGTTTAGCAGAAGAGTTAGTCTTTTATAATACAAGGAACTAATGTTTGGATCCCACTACACAAGAAGTGCTTAAATTTAGTAACCGACAAGATCTTGAACATGATTACCTTCAATTGCAGGATACAAGTGCTTAGTAAATAAATGAATGAATGAATTTAATACCTCTATTTTTTTTGCTCTATTTCAACCAACAATGTTATTTTCCAGATAGATACATGCCAGCAACAACGCACTAAAAAAATGGGTCAAGTCATGAACTTCTTCCACGGGCTACTTTGACTCTAATTGGAAAAGTGAATCCCAATTTTGACTTTAATTTCCATTTGACTAAATTGCATAAAATTTCCCTAACTTTGGTCATCCCTATATTCCATAGTTTAAATCTTTTATTTTTTATCGTAAACCTTCTCCCATTAAGTTATCATTATATTTTTTATGGAAATTGTCACATCAAGTTTAAATATAACCCCTTAGTCTTTTATTGCCACGTTTAAGTTTAAATCTAACCCTACTTATAAAACCACTCAAACTTTGATCATTTGCAAAAACATTCCACGTTTCAAAATTTAAATTTAACTCCTTAAATTTTTTATTTTTAACTCCTACATCGTGATTTCTTTTTTTTTTGCCAAACAAAAAGGCTATTTTTATGGATAAATTATTAGAAATTTTTTATTGAATTTATTAAGATGATAAAAGTATCGAAATAAGTTTTGCTATTAAAAATTAAAAATTTAAGTAATTAAATTTAAAATTTAAAATATCAAGGATTTTATATAGACGAGTCAAAATTCAAGAGGAATGCTAATGGAAAAGTCACATGTCTTTTAGTAATTTAACATAGTAATTTTTGTTAAAAAGATAATGGCAAGTTAATAACAAAGGATTTATATTTTTTTTTTTTTAAAAAAAAAAACAGATTAGGGGGCTAAATTTAAAATTTGAAATATTTAAGAAAACATCTGCAACGGAACTTACCTATTTTACCCTTTTCATTTCAATGATCACTTCAGGAGAAAACGCGGGAAATTATGACCAATCACTTGACTTCCTCTTCTCTACATTGATCAACATTCCGTCGTTCGCACTTTGCACATCAATACAGTTATCACCGCACTAACATTCCCAAGTTTCAAAGCTTTTTTTTTTTTTTCTCTGCTAACTCATTCAGCACACTCATACTTCCATTTGGGATTTAATTTTTCTACCTTATACTTTCTTTCTTTTTTTCCAGCAGCTCCATATACAAAAATGGAACCCAGATTGGGGTTTCTACTTCTCTTCTTCTTGTTATTCTCTATCTGTTTCAAAGCAGAATCAAAATGTAACAAAGGATGCGACCTAGCTCTTGCCTCCTACTATGTTTGGGTTGGATTTTCAAATCTCACGACCCTTTCGCAAATTATGCAATCCCCAATTCTTCAAAACCCTCAAGATATCGTCAACTATAACAAAGATCAACTATCTAGAATAGATTATGTCCAGACCACAACTCGCGTGAACGTTCCGTTCCCTTGCGATTGCATCGGCGGTGAATATCTAGGATACGTATTCAAGTACCCGATTCAAGATGGGGATAATTATGTGAAGGTTGCGAATCAGAGCTATTCGAATCTCACCAATGCTTCGTGGTTGCAGAGCTTGAATAGCTATCCGCCAAATAATTTTCCTAATTCTGGAACGCTGAATGTGACGGTGAACTGTTCGTGTGGGGATAACCATGTTTCGAAAGGTTATGGGTTGTTCATCACTTACCCGCTTAGAGCTGGGGATTCTTTGGATTCAATTGCGAACCAGACGAATCTTGATCGATCGTTGTTGCAGAGGTATAATCCTGGTGTTGATTTTAGCAAAGGAAATGGTGTGGTTTATATCCCGGGGAAAGGTACACTACTTTATTTGATGTCGCGTAATCTAGTTTGATTGTTGAGTCACATAACCATAATTTAATTCGAACTTATGATTGAATCCGATCTTAATTTTAGGACTCAACTACCTTTTTGTATGATAGTAAATGACAGTCAAACACTTTTTGGCAAGTATAGTATAATAAATTCATTCTCATGTTTGGGCCCTCTTTTTCGACTTCAGTAAAAATTGCTTTATATTCTTATCGAAGCGTATTTAGTTCTGGTAAGTTGACTTCGAAGATTGCTTTTTTGCTGGTAAAACAGAGCTACCGTATTTTCTTACTGGAGCATGGTCTACGATCCAATCTATGAACAAAATTAACTCTGCTTTTGGCATTAGTGGTTGTGATTTCACAGTCAACTAATGTGAATCATGTAACAAAGATGATAAAAATTCATTAATGATTTCTGATAATTTATCGTCTAAAAATGCTCCCAAGGAAAGAAAAGCATTGGGGTTTATGGTTAACTAACAAATATATGTTTTTTAACCTTTCCAAGTTGCTTCTGGGAGGGATATTATAAATATTTCTGCATTTTCCTCACTTTTTTTCTTTTCATTTTTCAGGCAAAAATGGTGCCTATTTGCCCCTGCCCACTAGGTAACTGCCCCTCTTTCATGTGTACATGAAGCTGCATAGGTTTTTTTTCCCTTCTTGTAAGATTTTTGAATAAATTGCTGGAAGTTCCTCACTATTTTCAAAATCTACTTGTGCTTCACTTAAAGAACGAGATGCACTACATTTCTAATAAATTTTTTTTTCCCCGAAATACCTTTCATTTACCTAAATGCATTTTTCTTGTTAAAAAAAATAGAGAAAACAAAGTCCTCTCTTTTTCTTTTTTTTTTTATTTGTGCTTATTTGGATTAAACCCATATTTGTTTGATTTAGTTAATGGAGGGTTCTTAGTATTTTTTTTAAAAAAAAAAAATTTGAAATTGTAGTAAAATTTATATTTGGAAATGGTTCTGTGTAATTTTAGTAAAATTCAGGGGAAAGTTCTTGTTATAATCCTAATGTGTGTTCTCCGGTTTTTTTTTCCAGTCCAAAAGGTTTGTCTCCTCCTCCTCAAAAAGTTGCTCATTTGATGCACAGCTTGGTAAGAATACGCAGAAATCGGAAGGTCAATGCAACTCCGAACTTATAAAGTGTTTCTTTCTAAATAAGCAGGTCCAAAAGGTATGGCTATTGCTGGAGCATCTGCTGGGGCAATAGTTGGGGTTCTGTTATTAACAGTTTGTCCTTATCTTGTGTATTACCAAAAGAAGAAGGAGGCGGAGGAAAAATTGCTTTCAGAATTAGCACTATACTCTGCTCAATCTGGGAAGGGTACACAGATATCTATGCTGCTCCTTTTTCCTTTACATTGTATTTCCGGTCAAAATATGGGTGAAACTAAAATGTAACAAGTTCCAAAGGGTAAAACGGCTCAATAACTCTCATGTGACTCTTTAACATTCAAGTAAAACTGAAACAACCTTGTGACATGCTCAATTAGTTCATATTGCTTGTACAAAATGGCTTCCAATTGGCAGAAAGATTATTGATTGATGGAGAAACCAAGTTGGAAATCCATTCAATCAGCTCAAGTTCATGCTCTTGCTGCTGTAAAAGGCAGTGAATGGCGCACAAGATCAAATTCTTTGACGCAAAGTTGTAAATTTTGTCATAAGCTGGACAAGTTGTCCAAAACCTTTTGTCAATACTTGGAGCAAAAGTGAATGATGAAAGACTGAATCAGTACCCTAAATATTTCCGAGTTTTGACAGTTTCTAGGTGGATACAGATCGTTCCGAAAGATCTGATAGCTGTGTCACTATCTGGAATTTCACAATCCATCATTATATCTGTTTGAAATAGAATAGTTTATTTCACTCACCTTATTTTCTGTCAGCATAGTTCACTAAAACAAACAGATGAAATGAATAAAAATTGACAATGTAATTGATTCTTTCATGTAGTGATTCTGAGTATTAAATTTCAGATCCCAATGGTTCTTCAGCTGCTGTTGATACTAGCCTCAAAGGCATTACTGTGGACAAATCAGTGGAGTTCTCATATGAAGAACTAGCTCAAGCCACAAATGACTTCAGTATGAAAAATAAAATTGGTCAAGGTGGTTTTGGGGCTGTCTACTACGCAGAGCTGAGAGGCGAGGCATGTAATTTTCATGTACTACTAAATGTGATTTAATTACTTGCATTTAAAAGAAAAGTTATGTTTCCTTAACATTTATAAGAGGACATTTTTATCAATGATGCATATACTTTTTTTGGCTGAATCTCTCTTTTTACCAAGAGTATGTGAAAAATATTTAAATAAGACAGTTACAGTCTTGCTCTGTTGATGATTTATAGCTGCATTTAAATTGGTAGACTATGAGACTTGTGTTCACCAGACTTTGTGGCCATTTTATTTTTCTTATTATCTGATTAAACAAACTTCTTAAAGGGATTTTCCTTTGCAGAAAGCTGCAATAAAAAAGATGGAGTCACAAAAATCAAGGCAGTTTCTTGCTGAATTGAAAGTGTTAACACATGTTTATCACCTAAACCTGGTATGATAACTTTTGAACAAAAGCATATGGTAGGGCTTGTTTCTTGATTGTATAAGTAAATATTTTGTTTCTTTTAAAGCTAAATTATGTATGATTTTTTTTTTTTTTTTTTTTTTTTTTTTTTTTTTTTTTTTTTTGACTTCCCTTGAATGATACGGGCAGATGGTGATTTTTCTAAGTGAAGGGATTCAACATTAGTCTAATAATTGGCATGAAGATATCAATTTCATTATTTTGAACTTAGAGTAGTAAACTAGTAAAGTATATGTCACGATAGAATTGGAAGGTTTTACTATTTGGGAATTAGCCATGAACTTTTTTTTCCCCAGAATAGGGTGAATGATATAATTCCCATGTTCGTTACTTTCATTTTAAAGCGTGATAGCATCAAATCTATTCTCCAAGGTTCAGCGATTTCCCCCTCCTTGTAGGTGCGCTTGATTGGATATTGTGTTAAGAAGGATTCTCTTTTCCTTGTATATGAATATATTGACAATGGAAACTTAAGCCAACACCTGCAAGATTCAGGTGAGAAAAGCATTCCACCAATGTCTACTTCTGTGATGGTACACACATTTTTCTGTGCATTGCATAAGCACAAAGTCCAAGAAATGAGTCATATTTTCTATGGCTATTAAATAGTATGGCTTGCAATAGCTTTTCTATTTTATATTGATGATCAAGTCATTTTATGACAGGGAGAGAACCCTTGCCATGGTCCATGCGGGTGCAAATTGCTCTGGATTCAGCCAGAGGTCTTGAATATATTCACGAGCATACTGTGCCTGTATATATTCATCGTGACATAAAGTCAGCTAATATTTTGATAGACCGAAACTTCCATGCTAAGGTTGAATTTTCATTCAAAATCCTTGGAGCTTGTGCCTATTTTTCCTTTTTGGGAGGACTTGTAATTCCTTAAATGTTCATCTTTGCAGGTTGCAGATTTTGGGTTGACAAGGCTCGCTGAAGTGGGAAGTTCAGCTCATCCCACTGATAATCTTGCAGGCACATTTGGTTATATGCCACCTGAGTACGTCAACTTCTACTTTTCTGTTGGGGCAGTAGCTAACTTAATGAGATAGTTAATATTTTAATTATTTATCATAGGTGGATAGCCAAGATAAGTTGGTAGCATAGTGGCACAAGAGGTTGTTGAACACCCTTGAGTTGCTGGGTTTGAATCCTTTCCGTGCCATACTTTGGGTCCAAAAGATGAACTAGTTGACATTTTGTCTTAAAAAGTATTGCTAAATGATGAGTTATAGTTATTAATTTGGGAATTTTGAGACCCAAATTATTGGGAATGACCTGATTTGTAGCTAATATTCTCTTACTTGCAACTCATTTTTCACCATTTTTTTTTTTTTTTTTTTTTTGAACCTATTGTTTCCAAACTTATCTTTCGAGACCTAGGCGTCATTCTTCCTTTGAATAACTCGATTGGATATGAATATCAAGAAAGTTTTTGTTGATGTGAAACTCTTCCCTTCCTTGAAATGGTTTTTAGGGAAATCTTTTCTGATTAATGGAGGTACTTTCTTAGTGTAAGGAAAAATGAGTTCATTTTTCCCCTTTTCTGATGCAAAAAAATTGAGTTCACTGTTGTGTGCTTAGGTTTGATTACTTTTCTCCCTTCTGCAGATATGCATATGGTAGTGTCTCACCAAAAATTGACGTCTTCGCTTTTGGAGTTGTCCTCTATGAACTTATATCTGCTAAAGAAGCTTTGTTCAGAACTGGTGAATCTGGTTCTAACACAAAAGGCCTTGTCTCTTTGGTGATTCTTGACGTCCTCATTAAAAATGTTTTATTTACTATTTTCTTAAAATACAAGTCAAGTGAATTTTCTGGAATATTTAAGGGTTTATATTTGCTTTGGTTGTTTCAGTTTGAAGAAGCTCTTGAGAAGCCTAATCCCAAGGAACATCTTCAAAAGCTTGTTGATCCTAGACTCGGTGATCAATACACAATCGATTCAGTTTATAAGGTGAGCAAACAAATTGAACTGTATAAACTTTTGATTTTGTAAAATACCTATGTTCGATGTCAAGTTGGAGGCTATAAAACTCTCTCTACCAACACTTATGAACAGAGAACTTGATAGCAACTATATAAAGAACTCAAAAACCAAGATAAGTGTGTAAATGGAAAGAAAATACAGTACGGTTTGTGAGTTGTTGATTTAATTAAAGTACAGTTCGTGAGTTATTAATTTAATTACGTCGTAAAGATATCATTCATGTATTTTGATCCAACAACTATCTTTACACCACAAAGCCAAAAACAGGTCCTCTATCTCACCAATGTGTTTGTGTTCTGCACAGTACCATAACTAATTTTGAGATAATAAGGAAATTAATTATAGTTATTTGTAACAAATGTACGATGATTTCTCCAAAATAGTCTCTTTAACCATTATCTATTGATAACACTCTCTTTAATATCTTATATCGGAAAGCAGAATCCAGCACCTTGATGTTATTTTTAAATTACATCCAGCACTCTAATCTTATTTATGGAGCATTCAATACTCTTATGTTATAAATTTATATTGCATATGGCATCCTAAACCATGAATAAAATTAGGGTGCTGAATGTTTCTGGAAAATAACATTAAAGGGTACTGAATACATCAGAAAAATAACATTAGGGTGATGGATGTACCATAAACAGGATTAGGATGCTAGATGCTACTTTTCCTATTATTTTTTAGGGGAAAATTGCTGAAAAGTCTCCAATTAAAAATTTTATTGGTGAAAATGACTTAATAAATTTTTATGCATAAAATGTATTGGTACTATGCAAATTTTGTGCACACAAATACTGGTACTCTGATTTATGTCTGTTTCATCAATACAATTTTCAATGAGACGTTTTCCTATTTTTCTCAATTTTTTTATTGGATTGAGTAGAATATATGATTTTGTTTAGAATCCTAATGGATTAATATCATCTTTGATCTTTCAAGATTGTTCTCATTTTGGTTTGGGGTCCTCGGGTATCAAACCATATGTTTTAACTCCTTAAATTCCATTTCGTTTCAAAATTCAAACATTAGTCTCTATAACGTAATAAAAATTTGGATCATTTTGTCTCTTGAAGAATCAAAACTCATGGTATGAAACTTGATGGACTAAAACCGAAATAAGAATAAATTTGATAGACCAAATGTTGCATTAACCCAATCCAAATATATCGTTCAATCTTACTACTTACAATCAATATATATATATATATATATTTATTTATGTATGGTACTTGTAGATTGCACAGCTAGCCAAAGTGTGCACAGATGGAGACCCAGACCGACGTCCAAGTATGAGATCTGTTGTGGTCACTCTGATGACACTTTCTTCTACTTCTGTGGAATGGGACATTGCCTCCTTGCATGAAAATCCAACATTCTCAAATAGGTTCTCCCCAAGGTAAATGTAGAAAATTTGTTAGTAAGTTGTTTTTTTTTTTTTTTTTTTTTTTTTTTTTTTGGGGGGGGAATATATGTCAATCATATTTCTCACATGTTATTTTGAATACCCCTTGCTTTTAAATCCAAAATATTAATAATAATAATTTTATCAAATGAAAGTTTTTCATATCTGTATGTTTTAATATAAATATTTTTATTTAGACAACATATAATGTTGTCTTCAAAATTTGACACATTTTTTACACCAAAATATTTTCTCCGAATAATTTTATGTAGGGTTAAGGTGCAAAAATGTATGTAGGGTTAATGTACAAAAATGCATATGTAGTTTATTAAAAGAGCGTTCAACACTAAGTTTTTTTTTTAGATGCACTAGTAACTATGTAGTTACAAAGTTGAAGCAAAAGTTCTATATGTCATTAATGGAGCATACGTTGACTGTGAACTTAGAATGTTTAACTAAAAATGTTGACTTGTACGCTAACGTAGAGTTTAGATCTCTTGTTGGACCAATAAGACCAGTACAAAGTACGAATTGGTCCAAGCACAGATGCTTCCTGAAATCTGTCCCCTCTTGCGTCTTTCAAGGCATTCGCCACTCATACACCGCACTACTGGCTGCGGTCTCCGAGATCCACGGTTCGGTCAAGGGGATCACAGTCTAATCCAGTTCAGGTTTTAGTTGTCAAACCCAAACCAAAAACGGAATTAGAAAACACAAATAACGTATTGTAGCCGCGATTGAGTAATTTGAGAGTGTACGGCTCTGAATCAAGACTAGGAATGATGGTGAAGACGGGTGCCAAAAATATATCCCTTGAAAGTCAACTTTTTTTTTTTACCAAATAAAATTTTAAAAAAAAAAAAAAACCATGGTTTGGCCTTTTATAAAGTGTTTGACAAGTTTTTTTCAAAATCAAGGTTTGGGTTCCATAAACACTTTTTTTTTTTTTATTGGCCACTAAAAACATGTTTATATTAGTTTAAGAACCCAAAAAAATAATATAAAAATAGTTAACTGAAGGTATTGGACTTTTGTCTGTAACTATGTAGCCGAAAAGACATTATATAAGAAAGAGACAGTTTTAACCCACAAGATTTATTTATTAAAGGCGGGATTTTTTTTTATTCTTTTGATAATAGGTCCATGCTTTATTAAATTATGTTTAGTCTATTGGCTAACTTTAATCGAAAACCAGTAAACTAAGCTAGGTAAAATCCTGAAGATCACAACTGAATCGTTTTTTTATTTTTTTAAATTTTATTTTTCAAAGTTCAAATATTTTAGGTCAATTTTGTAAGAAGATAGTGAAATTGATAGAGACGTTAATTATAGAATTCAAGTTGGATAGTTTAAATGAAGGAAAGCTTTTGGAGTTATTTAGATTGAGAAGTACCTAATAAAGTAAAAGAGAAATTTTATCATATTACTATTTGGCCAGCAATGCTTTTATGGTAGTAAATGTTGGGCTTTAAAGGAACTCCATGAGCACAAAGTGGGCGTTGCTTAAAACAGGATGTTGAAATGGATATGTGGTCATACAAGAAAAATGATAAGTGTATATTTTATGATTAAATAGGTGTATATTTTATGAGAATTAGTTGGATTTATTGATATTATATACCTATTTAATTATCTTTCATATACTTTACTACCATTATAAGATAAAAAGATGTTTTGATATAAAATCTATTTATTTCCTATTATATTTTGCGGGAATATTAGCGATTTGGGAAGGAGTAGAAAGAGCAATTAAGAGGATATGCAATCAATCAAACTCAATGGTCTCCCGCAAGAAAAATAGAAACAAAATCAATTGCGTGATCTGGTGGAGTAAATTACAAGATATGAGATATCTTTGTAATAAGAAAAGGAGAATCAGTGACCCAAGACCTAAATTATAAATAGGGAGGCAAAGACAAGCAAGAGATCAAGAAAGAAAGGATTGAGAGACGCAGATCAAGAAAGAAAGGATTGAGAGACGCGGAACAAGAAGGAACGAAGAAGCGAAGCGGAGAGGTGGCGTTTTCGGTTCTCTTCATCATCTCCACGGAAGGACTGTGGAGGCGACGAAGAGATTTCCTTTCCTCTCTCTCTCTTTATTCTTTGAATCTGAATTGTTATCTTTTTGTTATGGATTTTGAATAAAGCCATGTGTGGCTAGTTTGTTTTGCAACCTAGAGGACCTATGAACTTGTGGGTGAATTGGATTTTGTTTTCATTATTTAGTTAAATTTGATATTAATTTTGGTTACTTAATCTTGTTTAGTTTTATCTATTTAGTGATTGGTCATCATTGAATATGATCTTGAGCATTAGGATTTACCTTGACGAAGGAGATTTTAATTAGGCTCTGAGATTAAGTAATATGGGATTAGATTACAATTTAATTTACGATTAGGATAAATATATACCTAATGGCCCCATATAATTGTTGAAGAGTGTGTCCGAGTTTTGTTGCCTCTTGAGTAACGATACTGAAGCTGATTAAATTAGTGAAAACAAGATTTATGAAGCTAACAAAGGATTAGTGACTCTGGGTTGCTCGTTTGATTATTGTGGTAGTTTTCTTATTTTTATTTTAGTTTTGATTTTCTTTTCCGTTATCTTAATTAAATTCAATTTGTTTTGCTCAACTTGAACGAAATTGTGAAATTAATGCTTAACTAAAGTTGTGATACTAAGTCCTCGTGGGAACGATACTTTTCTTATCACTTTATTACTTGATACGGCCTGTACACTTGCGGAGTTTTTAGGCTATAAAGTTTTGCCCTATCAAGTTTTTGAAAATAAAATTATATACGGAAAAGTTAGAGTGGCACCTATTAAAAGAAAAATAGTAAAAAATTGTTTGAGGTGATTTGTATTTATACAACGAAGGCCATTTGATGTGCCAGTGAGAAAATAGATCAAGTTTTTGAAGCCCTCTTAAAAAGGGTAGAGGAAGACTAAAGCAAATGCTTAGTGAGGTTATTGAGTGAGATCTCTTAGTCGGTGGCGGAGCTTCTCAAGGGCCGGGGGCCATGGCCCCCCCCCCAAAAAAAAAAGAAAATTGTCCTAAAAATTTTATATAAAATGTATTTTTTTTTTTACAAAATTTATATATTTGGCCCAAAAATTTATACATTTGGCCCACCCAAACATTTATCTCAAGATCCGTCACTACTCTTAGTTAACAATTTATCCCGAGATTCGGTTTTTGATAGAGCACAATGGCGTTGTTTGATCAAATGTAGCCGACTCCACCTAGTGGAATTAAGACTATATTATCGTCACAAAAATTAAAATATAAAAATAATATATTAAAATGTAAAAACATTTAATTATAAGGCCATCACTCAAAATTTATTGAGACAACAATTTCCATTAAATTTAAGAAACTAAACATGCACATTATAAATTTAAGAGACTAAAATATCACATGATATAAACATAAAAGATCAAACATATACTTCAAACGTATTTATAATTTATAATTTTTTCAAGGGTGACAGCAAGAGGATTTCACTTATATAGATGATTAAATAGGTATATTTAATTTTTCATATAAATAACTAACTTAATTAATTTTCTTAATTATTTAAAATTAGTTCTCTAAACTCCTAAATTTAAATGGTAAAAATGTTTTTTTTTTCACTCTAGTGATCAAGATCCTTGTTTCTACTGATATTTCTTCCTGTATAAAGGGGTCAAATATAGGCTTCTCCAACTTGTTTGTGTACTGCTCTTATACGATTACTCATAGTATTAATATTGCCTCTGAAGGGGAAAAAACAAAAAGGAAGAGGAAACACTTCGTAAAATGTTGGCAATTTTTTCGTGGGTGTTTATGTAAGAAAAAAAAATTATCTCAATGCCACCAATTAATTAGAGACTAATTCTCCTGAAGATTACCAAAGTGTGCCTCTCCCAACAATATTTAATTATAGCAAAATCTATTTATTCAAATGCGTGTGAAACTGATTATTGGGATGAAAAAAGGAGATGATATTAGCTCTCCCCACAACATTCAAGAGTACACTGCGCCAATATACATTTTATGGAACTAAAATCAAATTTAAGCAAAATTTTAGAGCTCCATAACAAAACACTAACCAGTTTTTTTTTTTTTTTTTTTTTTTTGCCCTTCCCAATTTTGCAGATTACAAGGAAAACATTGACTTCTTAGTCAAGAAAGTAAAGAATATTGAGGCTCCCAGAATGAATTGCTCCGGTCCTCTACTTTTCTGTTTATAAATGTAGGTACCCAATCATGTTTTGACATCTGTCCTACTAACGGATTATTCTAGAAATAAAATATACAAATTATATTACAAATCTTCAGATATATTTAACTCTCCTTCAATTTGAACTCCCCTTTCTCTTCCTTTTCCTGTGGATGTTCCTTTGATTTATCTGTTCTTGTTAAGCAGCTTTGGTTGGAGTTACAGTGATTCCCATTTTACCTCGCAGACTCCAAAACCGAGCGTGAGATAGAGGTTTTATGAGAGAGTCTGCAATTTGTAACTCAGTAGGCACATTTGGACATTCAAGGCTTTTGACATAACTTGATCTCGCACAAAATTGCACATCTTTTAATGTATTTTGTCTTTGCATGATGTACTAGGGTGGATGAAATGGCTGCAGCACTTGTGCTTTCACACCATATAGTTAGTACTCGGTGAATCTGCAATTTTAACTCTGATAAGAGGGATTTTATCCACCAAAATTCTGCTGATGTATTTGATAGTGATCTGTACTCAGACTCCGCACTAGATTTAGAAACCACCTTTTGCTTCTTAGATGACCAGGTGACAAGTGTCTCCCAGTAACTATCGTATGGGCAGGATGCCCAGTCAGCATCTGAGTAAGCAATCAGATCAAGCAATCTGGAGGGCTTGATGTGTATTCCATAGTATGTTGTTCCCTTGAGATACCTTAACATCCGTTTTACAGTCTTCCAATGCTCGGTCGTTGGCTGTGCTAGGTAACTGACTTAGTTTACCAACACTGAAGCTAATATCCGGTCTTGTATTACAGATATTGACATATTGTTATGCTCCCACAACACTTCTATATTGGGATGGATTTACCAGTAATTATCCGGAGTGAGCTGCTAATGATTTGAGTGCAGCCATAGGAGTTTGACAAGCGGTGGCATTGTTCGTGTGGAATTTTGTAAGGATATCATTGATGTATTTTCCCTATGAGAGATACAGACCAGCTTGATCACTATAAACTTCAATCCCTTGAAAGTAATCGATTGAACCGAGGTCCGAGAGAGAATATATTGTGTAGTCTTTCAGTAAAACACTTCAGGCTATATGAGTTTCTACCTGTGACTGGGATATCATCTCCATAGAATATTATCATGGAGATTTGATTTTTGACAAAGTAGATGAACAATGATATATCACTCTTTGAATTAGTAAATCCCCAGCTTAGAAGAACATTCTGAAGTCTATCAAAAAAAGCCCTAGGGGCTTGTTTTCATCCATAGAGTGCCTTAGTAATTGCAGACATGATGTGGTTTGGATTTACACAAAAAACCTTTCAGTTGCTTCATAAAAACAGGTTCAGATAGAATACCATTGAGAAATGCATTGTTTATATCAAGTTGTTTTATCTCCCAACCAAAAGCTACAGCAATAGTCAATATAATCCTTATTGTAGAAGCCTTAACTACAGGACTAAAGCTATCATAGAAGTCTATACCTTCGGTTTGCTGAAAACCCTTTGCTACAAGTCAAGCTTTTCTTTTTGGCTAGAGTTCCATCAGGGTTGAATTTTGCCTTGAACAACCATTTATTCTCTACTACTTGTTAATGTCTTCGCCATGAAATCAGAATCCATGTGGCATTCCTTTGAAGGGCTGTAAATTCCTCTACCATAGCTTGTTTCCAAGGTGGCATTCTCATTACTTCTTCTACTAACTTTGGGGTGATCTCACAGAGTTGAGTGAGCCCAATATACGGAAGTTTGGGCTTGAATATTCCATGCTTGCTTTGAGTCTGCATATGGTGAATGTTGTTTGTGAGCTCTCTCAAGCTGAAACAGATTGCTGTGGCAGTGCCTGAGAGTCTGTAGCATAATTTGGTAATTCTTAAGATGTCCCTGCATGAATAGGCAACAAAGATGAATTGGTTAGCTGCATGTCAATGGTTTAAGATGTGTCAGATGAAACCTCAATTGAATTGTGAGTCTCACGTTGTACATATATGAGGATGAGGGTGCTACTAGATTGATTGGCATTTGTTGCGTTGATTGAGATAGATCCTTGATTTGAGATTGATCACTTCCTGCATTGCCATCGGATGTCTCAGCATCAATGACAGGAGAGATGCTTGCAAGATTCACTTTTTTATCCTGCAAAGACTGGCTTAAATTGATAAAACCATTACAGCCCGTTTGATACACGGATTCGGTGGGAAGGGAAAGGAAAATTAGAAAATTCCTCAGTTTGGTACGCATTTTGGACCAATCTTCTCGGGAAGCTAGGTTCCCGGGCCCACCAATCTTCCCTTATATGTGGGAAGATCAAATCCCACCAAAATTGGTGAGAGTTCAAGTTCCCACGCTACCGTTCACATTTTTTGACAAATTTACCCCTCAAATTTGAACTTGGTGGAACTTTCGAACGTCGCGGGGACATTCGAATTTAAGTTCGAACTTGGCGGGAAATTTTTTTACACAAGTTCAAACTTGATAAGAGCATATTTTAAAAATTTATTTTTCCTTTTTATTTTAAATTAATTACTTTTGAGGGTAAAATAGACATTTCTTGATTCTTTACCAACTACTACCCTTTCATTTTCTTCGTACCAAACAACTCATATTCCCTCAAGTCATCTTTTCTCATCTTTCAAAATCTTCCCTTCCCTTCCTTTTCCTCTTTTAAGTTCTTTTCCCTCCTCAAATTTTCCCATACCAAACGAGCCCTTAGTGAATGGAAAATTCATCTTCATTGGATACATGACGTGATATGTAAGTACTAAGTACAACCTGTTGAACTTAAACATTTGTACCCCTTGTGTGTATCCAAAAAACACACATTTAGTGCTATGAAACTATAGCTTGTGTTTATTATAGGGAGTGAGACATGGATAGTAGGCACAACTGAAGACCTTGAGACTGTTATACTCTGGCTTTTTCTGAAATAATGTCTCACAAGGTGACTGACCAGATAGAACAACTGTAGGCAATAGGTTAATCAAGTAAATTGCTGTAGAAAAGCATCCCGCATGTGGGCTTGAGTGAGAAGGGTAAGTCCTAATTCAACAATATGCATGTGCTTACGTTCCACTCTTCCATTTTGAGAGGAGGTATATGGACAAGAATGACGATAGAATATTCTATTCTCATCAAGAAAATACTGAAATGACCGATACTCACCACGCCAATCACTGTGTACATTCTTGATTTTTCGTTCAAATTGATTTTCTACCATGTTTTTAAAGTGCTTGAACGCAGACAGGGCTGCATCTTTGGAGTGTAATGGATAGATCCATGTATGCCTACTAAAATCATCAAGGAAGCTTATATGGTATTTATAACCAGTATGAGATTGAATAGGGGCAGGTCCCCATAAATCAATTTGAACAATGTCCAGGGAAGCAAATGCTCTAGATTGAGAATTTGTAAATGGAAGTTTGTGTGATTTGCCAAGTTGGCATGACTTGCAAAAAAAAAATCTTCATTATCCTTCACTTTCTTCATTGAAACATTACAAATCCTAAGAACCCTTTTAAGGGTATCTTTATTTGGATAGCCTAGTCTCCTATGCCATGACTCGACATCTATGTTGCACCGACACTAACACGGCATTTTCAATACGTTACCGATACGTGACGTCGACACGTTACTTCAAAAATACCAATATTTTGACACGTTCCGATACGTCTTAGTATTAAATAATTTTTAATATAAGGAGTGTATTTCACATTAATAAAATATAATAAAAAAGAAATAATTTGCATAATTAAACCGTATCTCCACTAATAATATTTGCCTCCAACTCTGGCTCATCTAGATTCATGAGAGTTGATTATTGGAAGAATAATGAATCATTTTTTGTGGCTTCTATCAGTATTCAGCTAGACTGTTATACTGTATGTTGTTACATGTCTTTGTATGAATAAACGCATTGTTTCTTGGTAAGAGACTGATTAGGGCATTTTTGTTTTTGTTGCCCAAAAACACAGCTACAAAAATACCCTCCAATTTTTGAGAAAATTACAAAAATGACATTTTGCCTATTTAATCATTCTGATTCGTTTAATGTGCGTGTCATTCGTGTGTCGGAGAATTCGCGTGTCAGACACGTTTGAATCTGGAAAATTGACGTGTCCGTGCTACATAGCTCGACAGTACTAAGATAGACTTTACAAGATTGACTCTTAGTCTTAGACCTACTAACAGCAACATTTTCAGCTGGAACCACTTCATTACTGATTTTGTATAGCCCTGGAGCAGCACCCTTAGTGATATCACCCTGAAGGAGTACCTCATGCTTCCTCTTGTCCTTCACAAAATACCCACGTGAGTTTATGTCAACAAAACATCATCATTATCACTGGTCAGTTTATATCAACTAATTTAGTTTTTAGCAATATTTGGAGCAACAAGAACGAGTCCACATTACATGTTTAGAGTTAGGAATTAAAGGTATAAGCATATATTTTTTTTAATTTTTATATATTATGTTTATTTATATTTAAATTATATACTGCTTTTTTGATATTTTTTTGCATTTAGTATCTCAAATTAATTAATTTTCATAATACTGGTGTTATAGACAAATGCAGAACTGAAAATTAATTAATTTGAGATATTGGGGGGCAAAAAACATTTTAGAAAGCATATAATTTAAATTAAATAAATAAAATATAAAAAAAAATTAAAAAAATTAAAAAAAATATGCTTATATCTCTAATTAGAGGTATAAGCACCTAACTCTAAGCATGTAATGTGAACTCAGAACGAACAGGAACATGGTTCAACAGAAGAGATTTATCAAAATTATCATAGGGTAGCCTAGAGTTTCCAACTCTCACAACGTCAATGGATCCTCCATCACCAACAGATAGAAAGTGTTAATACCTGCGTTATTGTTTCTTGAATCCACATTCTCTTGTGTGTGAGTTAAATGATGTGTCGCACCAGTGTCTAGATACCATGCAGGGTCAGTGGTAGTCTCTAGAGTAGCAACATAGGCTGTGGCATTTTCATTCTTGCGAGGTCCTTTGTAATTTCTGTCAAATCTGTGATAGCATTTAATAAATTCATGTCCATGTTTTTTGCAGAGATAACTAAATTTTTCATACTTATCAGAACGTCTTCCCCAATATTGCGACCTGCTCTGCCTCTTCGATTTCCTTTGCCTCGCCAACTGTTATTCCGAGCTGAGTTGAAATTCTATGAGTGAAACGGTAGGTTGGCAAAGGCTATGGTGAGGCTTGTTTGTGATTCACTTTGCAAATGCTCCATACAAGACTCGTAATAGCTTCAATTGAAGATTTGCCCAGCTCAAGCTTTCTTTTTTAGAGAGTATCACTTATAATCTAAGCAAATGATCAGTCTATACAAATAAAAATATTATCACTATTGAGTTGTTTTACTGAACCAATTTTTGGAACAATTCATTTCTCGTTTTGCGTTTCATTTGCTTAGATCATAAGTGATGCTTCCTCTGGGTTTTGCGACAGACCTTTTAGTCCCTGTGACCAGTTCGGCTTTACAAATTCTGGCCGCCTTGAGCTCAACATGTCAAGGATCTCCTTTTCTAACTCCAAATTCAACCTTTTCAAGGCATGACATGTGTGGTATTTGATTGATTTAATAGTCAAATTTAATATTGGGAGAAAGAAGGGCAAAATTGCTACTTTTGTATACTTCCGAAGCAAAATTGATCCTCAATGAAAACTTCCGGGAAAAAATTTCTCCTTAATAAAACTTCCAGAGCAAAAATGATACTTTTGATTGATGAGGTGGCATGCTACGTGTGATGAGGTGGCATGCCACCTCACATTTTAACGATCTACGTGGACTTCCGTCACTTTTGGGTAAATTTGATACCTTTTTAATACTTCCGGGATAAATTTGGTACCATAAAAACTTCCAGGTGCTAAGCGCCCCCTTAGCAAAACTTCCGGGGCAAATTAGGTATTTAACCCGCCAAATTATATGCTTAAACTCAGAGAAAGTGAGGGTATGATGACACTCTGTCCATAGATCAAATTCAGGTTTTGACCAACTATGATTCGGGTTATAGAAGAATACCTGTCCTTTTTCATACAGGGATACTTTTACAAAGAGTACAAATCTCTCAGACCTTCCTCCTTCAGATCATAATTAGCACAACTTTCCTTCGTTTTCCTATAGGAGGCGTAACTGCATTTTGCCTAATGGTTTTATGTGATCATAACCAAATTTTAACCTTGTTTAAACATATCACCATGTGTCTTACAAGCCCATAAATAACGAATTTCTAATAATATTACTATCTAATTTGATCCCCTTAGAAAATTAGAAACTCATACCTTGTATTTGTTCCACAGTAATTTGAAACATTCTCATAAGAAAGAAATGACTAAACTTCTGAAATTTTATTTCTCAGAAAACTTGATACAAGAGTGTGAAAGCTAAGTAGGGAATTGAGTAAAGATTCGAACTCAGTGTGGTCCATAAACAAGGACTTACAAAGCTTTATATAGGCCAGGAGGCATTCCCAACCTTTACAATTTCCTTATGCATTCTAATTCTAAAATATCATACTATTCTTGTCTTTTTGTTTAAAGGGAATCTCTTGCTTTATCTTCTTTTTATCTTGTCTTCCACTAGTCTGCTACTTTGTGTGCCACCTTCTACTTTTTTTTCTTAGCTTTTTCTATTTCTCTCTATGTCGGCAAGGCTTTAGAGAACGCTAATGTCTATTTCTAGATCTTCAATATCTTGCATTGCTTTTTCTCGCTCTTCACAATCTTACACCTATAATTAGAGTACTCTGCTAGGAGATTACACATCTTCTTTGTCTTTTTTGAATTCTCCATTCTATTATTTTTTTAATCTGTCATTCCACGGTATAAACAGTGTCTAATCATGTGATGTTTTTCCAAATGCTGCAATAATTATTGTTAGCCTGCAATACTACACCCACTGCTTCTCATTTGATGCAATGGTTCTATTCGTTTCTTGGAAAATAATATGATAATCCTGAGCTCTTATATCACTCATCTTGTTTTGAAATTCTTGTTCATCTTCAATATTTTCTTTGATCTCCACTTCTGTTTCTATAGGTTTCCTTGTTGTTCCAAGTCGAATTAAACTGATTGGAGCATAAAACTTTTCTAGTGTAATTTCCGCAATAGTTGAATAAAATCTTATGTATACGCTATATTGGGTTACAACTCCAGCATATATCTTGACTGCTTCTTGTAAGGCTGATGATAACTCTTTGATTTCTTTCAAATCATTAGATAAATAGATAGCATGTAACATCCCATACTGATGTAAAATTTTTATTAGAGCTGGTGAAGTTCCTGGATAAGCTACCACTTTGTTAAATGCAAGATGGGAGACATATTTAACATTCGGGTCTAATATCTCCATGTTTCCAGTTGTTTTGACAAGGGTGCTAAAAAATTTGAATTTGGAATAAGTATCAAAAGATGGGCTTCTAGTGATTTTGGATGTTGAGGCTTCAATGGCTTTTCCTTTTTCTTTGGGCTTTTTCTTGCAATTGGGCTTTAATAATTTCATTCAAAGGTTTTATTTTTTGGAGTGTTTGGGCAGTAGGCCCAATAACATTCTCTTGGATAGATGACCCATTTCTAGTTGTTTGGGTTTGGGTGGATGACCCAATTTGAGTGAATGAGTCATTTACAGGGCTTACTTTTATGTCTGTTTGTATTGCTAATTCAGCTATACTTATACTCCTTTTTTTCTATGTTCTTGTTTTCCAGCTTTTCTATTTTCTTGAATAGATTTTCTACTTGCTATTTATATATGCTATATTACTTAGAATGCTTTGTACGCTTGTACTGCATTGACTATTTAATATATTAACATTCATTTTTAGAATGTTTAATTTTGTTAATACAGTCTAACAAGTATTATAGGTATGATTAGATGTTAGTTCTGAACCTGTTCCTACGTTTCCCAATGTTGGACTCCATCTGCTCATAAAATCTGCAATAAGATTATTTTTTTTCCTAGAACATACTCATTATATAATCATAATATGCTAAATCTCCCTGCCATTTAAATAACATTTTATTAGCCAATTTTTCTGTTTTTATTCCTTTATCAAGCCAATATTTTACTTGTGCATTATCTGTTCGTATTATAAATTGTGCATTTACTATAAATAATTCAAATTTTTCTATTGCTTTTACTACTGTTAACATCTCTTTCCAATTTGAATGATATTTCCATTGTCCTTCTAAGAATTTTCCACTAGCATATTTATTTATAATTTCTTATCCTTTTTCATTTTTTAAAATATGTTTTCTATTTTCTTTCTTGTTCACTTTTCTGCTTTTGTTCTACTTCGACATTTGAGTTGTTTGTTACATATTTACTTGATTTTCATTGTTATTTTTAAATTTTCTACTTCAAACATTTGAGTTGTTTTTGCATATTTAGTTGTTTTTAAATATATCATTATTCTAAAAATGAATGTTAATCTGTTAAATAGTCAATGCTGAAGAACCGGTTGAACCCAAGAGGGGGGTGAATTGGGTGAAAATTAAAAACTTGAAACTTTGAAAATCTTTTCGCAACTTACCGAGAGTAGTTCAAATGACAATATTAGTTTATAAAGCAACAATCATCATTCAAACATATATGCTAGAAATGTAATAGTTTAGGGAAGAGAATATGCAAACTGAGATTTATACTGGTTCGGCCCAATCCTTGACCTACGTCCAGTCCCCAAGCTCCACCTGAGATTTTCAATCTACTATCTCCTTGTTTGACCGGGCACAAGAGAAAGCATTTACAACCTCACAAGTTTAGTCAGGCACTTGTGCAGCCTTTACAATCTCTTACCGAGATACTCCCCCTTACACACTGTAAGAATATAATTACACACTATGTACTCAGGATGATCCTTTCACACTAAGACTCACTCCCCCTTACAAGGTGTAACTGTACACCCACTCTCAAAGGTTCCACAACCTTGAGATTTGATCACTAAACAGATAATCAAATAATTGTTTAGACTCTCTCACATTAGATGAATAATAATCACTAAAGTACATAATCGACCATCTCACTTTCTACTGTAAACTATATAAACATTGAGAAACAGAGTGTATGAACTATCGATGGTGAAGTAGTAAAATCATTTCGTTGGCTTCGTCGATTCATTCATCAATCGTCGTCACTCCTTCTGGTTTGAAGACTTCGCAATTTATAGGCATTTGTGTTTCGACCGTTGCAAGCATCCGACAGTTGGAGATCAGTTGGAAGTAGCCGTTGAAGCTTTTGTTGCTTTTTGCCCGTTGAGCTCTAATCCAACTTTAATCATAAAATGTTTATCGTTGACTACGTTAATGCTCCGTCTTGAGTGTTGTAATAATAGCCATTGAAAAGATTCAAGCTTTGAGAATGTTCAAACTATCCGTTAGACTCAGAAGCTTTCCTCTGTTTTCTGACGTAGCATTTAATGCTTTTGACACACAAATTGCTTTATGCCAATTTGTTGTTAATCCTTGATAAAATCATCTGAAACTCATTAGCAAACTGATTAAAAGCAATTAGCAATAGTAATGAGTGAATATATGTAGAAATGAAATCACATATGATGATTTAGATTTTACGAAGACGGTGTTTTGAAATCCTGAGGTGATCATGCTCGAGCATGCTTATATGTGTACTCGGGCATTAGTTTGAAAAATACATTGTAAAGCACAGATATCTCCTATTGCTCGAGCAAGAACCTAAGCTTGCTCGGGCAAGCTTCTCCTTACGTCTTTTGAGAGGTGGTATCTATCGCTGATGCTCGATCATGAAAGACTTCAAGCTTGGGCATCAAGTCGCTAATGCTCGAGCAAGCCATAAGGCATGCTCGGGCAAGGGTCAGGCAGAGGTGAGAGGATGAAGGATTTACGACGTTGCTCGAGCAGGCATTTTCTTCTGCTCGAGCATGACTTTTTCATGCTCGGGCATGAGTCATCCAAAGGCTTAGAATAGGGAATTGAAAGATGCTGCTCGAGCATGCATCTACCTTTGCTCGAGCATGGTGCTCGAGCATGCCTTTCACTCTGCTCGGGCATAACTCTTCAACATTGCAAATCTTCGCTTAAGCTCGATGATGCTCGGGCATGCCAAATGCTCTGCTTGAGCATGACTCTCTAATTTGCATTTCTTCGTTTTGAGCCTGATTATGCTCGGGCATCACAAATACTCTACTCGAGCATGGCTTGATCAAATGTGGGATTATGCTTGGGTAACATGAAGTCTACTTAAGTATGATGCCTTGGAGGTCACGCTGCTGCCTACCATGATCTTTGTGCAAATATCAAACTCCATTGATTTTCAAAACACAATAGCATTGGCAGTAAAAGAGTCAATTTCCAGTGAGCGTAGCGTCTTCGATATGGCTCCCAATTTGGAAAACCACCCATGCTCAAAAATCTTTTCAAGTCTTCTTTCCAATGTAAGAAGAATCAGCTCCAAACTCATTGTATATCATCCATTATCACCAGATGAATGGAGGTTGTTCTTGATCAGCATTTTTTGCAACATCCTGAACTGACCGTCAACTTCAAAACATCCTATCTCCTTCAATTGATCTTTTTTTTCATGTTCTTGATGTTTTTGGAAAGGTATGTGAGTCTAGTTTCAAATGGCACTAGTTTCATCTCATTTGGATTTGTCGTTTGTGAGATATGCTCAAAAAACCGAAGCTAGGTCTGGATTGTGACGTTGATTTTTGTTGCAACTTCCAAAAATCATAGCTCTCTCATATAAACTCCTTTTTTGGCTTGAATTTTATATCAAAATGACGCATTGAAAGTCTAGTTTCATAAAAAAATTAGTTTCACCTCAATCGGACTTCTGGTTTGAGAGATATCATCAAATTACCAGAGGTCACTTGAAACAGAGTTGAACAGAGTAGCTGAAACACGTTGTTACTCGAGCATGACACTTTTTTGTGCTCGAGCATGACACTGTTTATGCAAGAATAAGAGCAGGAATTGCTGAAAAACGTTGTTTCTCAAGCATGGTATTTTTTGTGCTCGAGCATGACACTTTTTATGCGAGAATAGGAGTTGGAAATGTACCGTGCTCGAGTATAACATTGTTGTGCTCGAGCATGACTTCAGGAATGCAATTGTAGCTTACTTTAACTCCGAATTGAGCCATTTCAACTTCCACTTGATCATGGAGACTCCTAGAATCAATCTTGGAACTTGTATAATGATATTCTCATTCCATTCATCAAGTTCTTCCATCTCCCATCTTGATGGACTCATCATTCTCTGTAAGTTCTACCTTCTTCAATATTTCCTCTTCTTCTTGAATTTAACATTTTCTCCAATTTCTTCTTTCTGAAATCTCTTATCTCTTGTTCTATAATTCAACTTGAACTAATCTACATTAATTATAGTAGTTAGTCGATGTAGGAGATAAATATATTATACAAGCTTTTTGCTCTTAAGAAGGACATCTATATAAGACATCATCAAAACTAATCATATCCAACAAATACAGTACAAGAGTACAAAGCATTCTAAGTAATATAGCACATGTAAATCAGCAAGTAGAAAATCTATTCAAGAGAATAGAAAAGCTGGAAAACAAGAACATAGAAAAAAGGAGTCTAAGTATAGCTGAATCAGCAGTACAGACAGACATAGAATTAAGCCTTCTAAATGAGTCATTCACTCAAATTGGGTCATCCACCCCAACCCAAACAACTAGAAATGGGTCATCTACCCAAGAGAATGTTATTGGGCTACTGTCCAAACACTCCAAAAAATAATACCTTTGAATGAAATTATTAAAACCCAATTGCAAGAAGCCCAAAGAAAATAAAAAGAAAAAGGAAAAGTCATAGAAGCCTCAACATCCAAAATCACTAGAAGCCAATCTTTTGATACTTATTCCAAATTCAAATTCTTTAGAACCCTTGTCAAAACAACTGGAAACATGGAGATATCATACTCGAATGTTAAATATGCCTCCCACTTTGCATTTAACAAAGTGGTAGCTTATCTAGGAACCTCACCAACTCTAATAAAAATTTTACATCAGTATGGGATGTTACATGCTATCTATTTTTCTAATGATTTGAAAGAAATCAAAGAGTTATCACCAACCTTACAAGAAACAGTCAAGATATATGCTGGAGTTGTAACCCAATATAGCGTATACATTAGATTTTATTCAATTATTGCAGAAATTACACCAGAAAAGTTTTATGCTCCAATCAGTTTAATACGACTTGGAACAAAAAGGAAACCTATAGAAACAGAAGCGAAGATCAAAGAAAATATTGAAGATGAACAAGAATTTCAGAACAAGATGAGTAATATGAGATCTCAAAATTATCATATTATTTTCCAAGAAATGAATAGAACCATTGCATTAAATGAGAAGCAGTGTAACAACCCCACTTTTATGTAAATCATTGTACAAAATGGATTAATGAAATATTAGTTGAATATATGGAATTTTATGAAGTTTTGATAAATGATATATGTTTTCTTAATATATTGGCTATCAAAAGCTAATGCACCTTAAATGTGGCTATATAAAAAATGGTATAAGAAACAACATAGAAGTCACAATGATAGTGACTGTTTAGGCCTAAAAGTGCAAGAGAATGATGAGGAATTGTTTTATCAAAACCTAGTCAAATGAATAAAGTTCTTGGAAAGTCAAAGTGGGAAGTGGCAAAAGGAGTATAAAAGACAAGAATTTTTTTCCTTTTGGCATATATGTTTTGGCCAAGGGGGAGTACCTCTTCTAAGGTAAACCTATGAACTTGCCAAGTGTTAAGCTAAGAACTCAAGATAGATTGACTTATGATGGAAGCCCATCTTAGAGTCCAAGATTGGCTTATATTTCAGCCAAGTCAAGTAGAGAAAGGGACAAAAAGAAATTTCAAGAATAAAGACATGTGGCATGATCATAGGTTCCTATAATTAAAGACCCTTGATTTTTGAAATGGTATATGACATGTTTATGTCATATGGTGACATCATAGTTAATTTATGTACAGAAGTCCAAAAAGCATTTAAGAAGGCATAAAATATCTTGGTTAAAGGTCAAACTTTTAGCCAATAAGAAGAAAAGAAGGAGAATGCAATTAATACATGAATAAATGTAATTATAACCTATTTAACCCTAGACTAACAAGTGTCCCAAAAGGGGAAATAATCTGATTTTGTGAAAGGGACATTTAACCATTTTATTTATGGCATATTTATGACATTTTGAGGACTTAAATACTTCCTCCATAAGGCCATAAATTTTGCCCTGATTGAATTAAAGAGAGGGAAGATACATTTGTCCTATAAAATGATGAAATCTAAGAGATAAGTTTCAAAATTGCCAAGTGTCTTCATGAGAAGGAAAGATGGCATAAAGGGGAACACCTTGACGCCCTCTCTCCAACCAAGCTAAGTCGTACTCCAACTGTAGATCATCCTCCACTTCCTTATAGGCCCATATATTGTATTCTGAAGAAGATTCATCATCTTCACCTTGATTTTTCATTATCGGCACAACTAGCTCCTGCTCCTGTTCATTAACCCTAGATACCTCCTCAGTTACTCTTCTAGCTTCTCTCTTCCTACTATTGGATGGAAGAGGAAGAAGATGAGTGGAAGATTGGGAAGGCAGTATAGAAGGAAGAGAGCATCTAGGAGAGTAACTGAGGAGGTATCTGGGGTTAATGAACAAGAGCAGGAGTTAGTTGTGTCAATAATGGAAAATCAAGGTGAAGACGGTGAATCTTCTTCAGAATACAATATATGGGCCTATGAGGAATTGGAGAATGATCTATAGTTGGAATACGACTTAGCTTCGTTGGAGAAAGGGATTCCACTAGAAAGATATATCAAGTTCTTAAGAGGAGTTGAAAGGCTTTAAGAGCAGTGGGCGTACCGCCGTTTGAATTCCTCTGATTATGACTGGGCCTGTGCCACATTAAACTTTTTCTTGGATAATATTGCCTTCCAAATCTTCCACTCATCTTCTTCCTATTCCATCCAACAAAATTGTATCAGTATTTTTGTTTTCACCAGTATTTCCAAACCTAGCTCTGATACCAAAACTGTTTCACAGTAGGTGTACTATTACGGTCTAACAACAATTATTGCAGCATTTGGAAAAACATCACATGATCAGACACTGTTTATACAGTGGTATGACAAATTAAAAAATAATAAAATGGAGAATTCAGAAAAGACAACGATATGTAATCTCCTAGTATAGTACTCTAATCACAGGTGTAAGAATTGTGAAGAACGAGAAAAAGCAATGCAAGATCCAGAAATAGACATCAATGTTCTAACGACTTGCCGACAGAGAGAGAAATAGAAAAGGCTAAGAAAAAAGTAGAAAGTAGCAGACAAGTGGAAGACAAGATAAAAAGAAGATAAAGCAAGAGATTCCCTTTAAACAAAAAGACAAGAATAGTATGATATTTTAGAATTAGAATGGGTAAGAAAATTGTAAAGGTTGGGATTTGGGAATGCCTAGCCTAGATAAAGCTTGTAAGTCCTCATTTAAGGACACACACCGAGTTTGAGATTTCACTCAATTCTCTACTTATTTTCTACAACTACTCTGTGTTCGTGAAATAAAATTTCAGAAGTTTAATCATTTCTTTCTTTTGAGAATATTTCAAACTGTTGTGGAGCATATACAATGAGTTTCTAATTTTCTAAGGGGTCAATTACTCGTAATAGCTTGATTGAAGATTTTCCCAGCTCAAGCTTTCTTTTTCAAAGAGTATCACCACCCTGTATCATAGTTGTTAGTCTTAAAAAAAAAAATTCAAGGGACCATATATCAATAATTCCCCTTTAAAGAAACTTAAATATCACGCTCCCTTATAATCATGAAGGCGCTAATCATTGCCTAGATCTAAGAACTAGACTAGATTAAAATATGCTTTCTACCCTATTCCAAACCAAAGATCCACTAATAAGTATCAGACAATAATGATTATTAATATGATTAGCCGGTTATGCTCTCAAAGGCATTGAGTGGAAACTAAAACTATACTACACATATTTGATAAGAAAATAAGAAACATGACACAAGTGTTGGCCAATTGATGGGAAAGAAATATTAAAAGCATGCATGTGCAATGTAGAAACAAAATCAAGAACAAAACAAATGCCAAAGAGGGAAATAATTGGCTTAAAGAAAGTGAGGGGAAATAGTATGCATTGTCACAATAGTGCAAAAGCTATGTTGAAGAGACAAGACACTTGGATGTTCAAACAAAATAATCTAGTAAGAATGTTCAGTTCCTCATTTGGATATAAAGCATCTTACAGATTCATTCATACTAGTATTATTATTAAAAATTGTTGATTTAAAGCGGACTACTAAGAAGTAATAACTCAAATTCAAAAGATAGTAAGGAAAAGTTCTTAGTCATCTTTGGATGCATATTAGTAAAATAACTCAAACATAGTACTCCCTTTGCAAGAAAAAGTTCTCAAGGTCGTTTATGGATGCATATTTTGGGGGTGCACCAAAGAATTTGACACTGGGATTGTAGTAGGCTTCATCCATGAGGGATTTGCTACCCAACTTGGTTGCCGGCTTTGAGTAGGGCTAGTAAGGACTTAACATCCAAATGGTGAAAATTTTTGTCCTAGCCAAATGCTGTGGTGTAGTCCCAAATCGCAGACAATGCCATTGTGGCCATTTGCATCGGTATTGAAGGGGTGGCATGTCATAGTACTTAACGATGCAAATGCCCATAATGGCATTGTCTGCAATTTGAGACTACATCGCAACATTTGGCCAATGCATTCACAAAATTTTCTGCCAGTTGCACGTTAAGTCCTTACTGACCCTACTCAAAACCGGCCACCAGCTAGGTAGCAAATCCCTCATGGATGAAGCCTACTACAATCTCAATGTCAAATTCTTGGGCGCACCCTCAAAATTTTCATCCATAAACGACCTTGAGGTTCTCAGTAATATTGAGAACTTTTTCTTGCAAAGGGAGAACTATGTTATGTTTGAGTTATTTTACTAATATGCATCCAAAGACGATTAAGAACTTTTCCTTATTGTCTTTGAGTTTGAGTTATTACTTCTTAGTAGTTTGCTTTCAATCAACAGCTTCTAATAATAATACTAGTCTGAATTAGAGCCGTCAAAACAGGCCGGGCCCATCGGTCCGGCCTGTTTAAGCCCTGGCCCTGTAAGGGCCGGGCTTGAAAATTGGAGGAGTGAGATGATGTTTGGCCCTGGAGGGCCAAGGGCTTACACGGGCCGGCCCTGGAGGGCTACGGGCCGGCCCATCGGCCCTTCAATTTTTTTATTCTTTATTTTTTAAAGTTGAACACTTGTTGAAGTTGAATCCTTCAATAATTTATATGCATTTTTTATTTGTTATAGAGTTATTTATCCATTTAAATACAAATACATAATAACTATACTCTAATTTTATGATTTGATTTATGATTTGTTGTAGATAAAGATTATAGATGTGTTCATGAAGCCGGAAAAGAAATTCATGTTATTCTTACTCATGAATCAGAGCTTACTACTCAAAGTGAATAACAATCAAATGTCGTTGAAATTGATGATAGTAGCGAAGATGACGATAATAATAGTCATTGTACTAACGTCGCTTAGTAGTTAGTAGTATGCTTCTTATGTTTTATATGAGTTATTTGTGAACATAGTTTGCTTTTGATTATGAATTAGTGACTGTGTTTATTTGTTAGATGATTTATGTTGTAATTTACTAATTATATTTCTTTGGAAATAAAACGGAGGAAAAATAATTAAAATTTGGAATAGTAATTCCCGGGCCCTGCGGGCCGGCCCTGGCCTTGGTGCTCTCGGGACGGGCTTTGAAAAACAGGTATTATTCTTACTTCGGGCCCTGGAGGGCCGGCCCTGTTAGGCCCTGGCCCTTCAAAGGCCGACCCTGGAGGGCCGGGCCGGCCCTGATTGACAGCTCTAGTCTGAATGAATGTCTAAGATGTTTTATATCCAAATGAGGAACTGGAAATTCTTACCATATAGTGCATTCTATTTTGTTTGAATGTCCAAGTGTCATGTCTCTTCAACATAGGTTTTGCACATGGTGACATAGCATACTATTTCCCCTCACTTTCTTTAAGCCAATTATTTCCCTTTTTGGCATTTGTTCTGTTATGTTCCTAATTTTGTTTCTACATTGCACATGCATGCTCTTATTATTTATTTCCCATCAATTGGCCAACACCTATGTCTTGTTTCTTATTTGCTTATCAAATATGTGTAGTATAGTTTTTAGTTTCCACTCAATACCTTTGAGAGCATAACTGGCTGATCATATAAATAGTCATTATTTTCTCATACTTATTAGTCGATCTTTGGTTTGGAATCGAGTAGAAAGCATATTTTAATCTAGTCTAGTTTTTAAATCTAGTCAATGATTAGCAAATTCATGATTATAAGGGAGCGCAATATTTAACCCTTGAAAAGAGAATTATTGATATATGGTCTTTTGAAATAATTACTTTTTTAAGATTAACAACTATGATACACTCTGTTAACATTAAGTAATTTGGGTTAAGGTACAAAATACACATATGGTTTTTCCCAAAATGCACCTAACACCAAATGCTTTTTTTTTTTTTTTTTTTTTTTGCAAAAATGACTATGTGGTTACAAAAGTGGAGCAAAAGTACCCATTGACCGTTAATTTGACTGTTTCTGTACTGAAAATGATGACGTGGATGTTGAAGGATTTTGAGTTGTCATGAATTACAGTTCAGCCCGAGACACATTTCAACAAATTTCAATTTAGTCCCTTCATGAATTTTTAAAATTTTCATTTTAGCCCCTGACGAAGAGAAGACCAACACTATGTGTTCACTGTCCCTACCAATGGAGCCAAATCATCAGCCGCCTTTATGGTCGCGTTCTGAATGGACGTGCCTATGTTCTGATTGGGGTCCATTTGACCCTGCATCGTGATCACATTGAACTAACCGCTCAACGGAAGCCGAGGAACGCTCTCAGTAAAGTGATGAATTGAGGAAGAACAAAATAGGTCGTCAAAAATGAGCATGAATCATGGATATGCTTATCAAAATTTAAAACGGAAAAATATTATGACAAGGAACGATGCACTACCAAATCCTCGTACTAAGTCATGAAACAGTCTAGAGTTAAGACTCAAGTTCGCTGGCAAAAAAAAAAAAAAAAACAAGAAGAAATAGAGTATAGTTAGTGGTATAGAGTCCACAGACTATGCTCATTGATTATAAGCTCATTATGAGCTATTACTCATAACCCACAATTTGTTTTAGTGAAAGGATGTGTGTTGTTGATCATAAAATAATCTTGACCGCCCAATTTGACGTTTTGGCTTTCTTTCTTTTTCAATATGAAACTATGAAGCTGCTACATCGATTGAGATTCGAAAGCCTCAGCCTCTGGTTACTCACCCAAGAATAACGATGGCAGAAGCAATGAGTCGATTGGTGACCAGTGATGATGGTCAAAGGGTCATCACTGCTTCGATTTCGGTAGGTTATGATAAGAGGCAACAGAGGAGGAAGATTCTTGAAGCATGATTCCTGAACATCCTACACAAGATAAATACAAACTTAATCTTGTGTATGTTGAATCGATTCAGTAATGTGAGGAAGATTCCATTATTTACTTTATCTTGCATATGTTTCAGAATCGATTCAAAATTGCCTACAGCCTATTATTGGTTGAACACATGGTCAAGACACTAATCTTCACGTCCCTCCCATTTTCAAACAACTACTGAGCATAGGAGAGATGATAATGTTCCTCCATCACTTCTTTATTTGTTGCTTCACATGCTTTACATTTATGTTATTGTAAGTAGAGCTTTTTGAATTGCACGGGTATATTCGGGAACGCAATCTTGGTTCTGCAAAAATGCAACTTGTATCCTCGGTTGCTGTTGAGCGGTTAGTTCAAGCGATCACAGAGCAAGATCGCACGGACCCCAATCAGAACACAGGCATGTCCATTCAAAACGCAACCATAAAGGCGGCCGACGATTTGGCTCTATTGGTAGGGACAGTGAAGACATAAGGCCCGTTTGGGATAGCGGCGGTAGAAATGGCTTTTTTTTTATAGACTTTTTCTGATGTGATTTGTGTTTGGGATAGCGATGACAAAAGCGGATTTTTTGGGTACTTGTTTAACATAGCTTTTGAAAAGATAGATAAGATGGAAAATGAGTGAAAAGGACATGAATCATATATATATACATATAGGGTTTATCGTTTGTCATGTCACTTAACATAAGGTTATGTCAAGTCACCCCAAAACTACGTTGTTTTGGGAGTTAGGGGAATTAATAAAAGGTGTTTTGGTAAAATTCATATAATAAATACAAAAACAAAAACACCCTTCATTAATTCCCCTAACTCTCAAAATGACTTAGTTTTGGGATTAGGGGAATTAACGAAGAGATTTTTGGTAAAATTCGCATAATAAATACAAAAACAAAAATACTAAAAAACCCTTCATTAATTCCCCTAACTCCCAAAACGACGTAGTTTTGGGGTGACTTGACATAACCTTATGTCAAGTGACATGACAAACGATAAACCCATATATATATATATGGGAAAAACACTTCTCATGTTGTAAGAGAAGTGTTTTCTCATGTTACACACACATAAAATGGTGGGACCCACATATATATAAAATTAGCATTATATATATATGTGGGTCCCACTATTTCATGTGTATGTAGGAATATTCTTCTTCTCATGTAACATGAGAAGTTTAAACCCCTATATGTGTGTGTGTATATGTTGTATAAAATGTGATAATTTGGGATAAAAAAATTAAAAATAAATATAAATTCGCTAAATAAAATAGTAAATTACCATTTAAAAAATTACAACATTAATTTTGAGCTAATGAACTCAACAACATGTAAACTTTACCCATTAAATTATATTGTAAAATATATGTCACTAATGAACTTACAATTTTGAAAACAATATGTTAATTTTTACCCATTAAATTATATTGTTTTTATGTTGGAAAAAAATATATATCTTCACAATTTTGAAAATATGCAAAATATATACGTAGAATAAAAAATCATTTTTTTATTATTTTTTTCATTAACGTAATATGCAACAACAAAAAAAATCAAATATTTCATTAAAGTAAATCAACGTAAATCCCAAATCCCAAATATTTTGCTTGAACGTTGATCCCAGATTCTTCAGAATATAAATATGCAAAAACAAAAAAACAAAAAACAAAACCAAAAAAAAAAAATCGAAAATAATATATTTTTGTGGAGGCATTAATGTAAATCCCAAATCCTCAATATTTCATTATTCATCAAGGGCAAAATGAAATTTTTTTGAACAGGAGAGAGGAGAGTAGCACCAAGCGAAAAGGAGTACGACTTTTTGTGGAGGCCATTATTGTATGATTAAGTACTAAGGGTGCAACGGTCCAAAAGATGAGAAAATGATCTTTATTTATTAATTACAGATGGGATGAAAAGCAACCAGATCTAGCTTCAAAAAAAAAAAAGTTTGAAGCCCATCAAATAATTAAGTCATCCAAACACTCAATTATTTTGCTTCTCCTTTTACTGTGCGTTCACTAGGCTTTTTTTTGCTTTCCCAACCATGCCAAATAGGCACATAAAGGGCTCTAGTGTTGGTCTTCTCTTCAATGAAACATGGAGGAACTAAAAAAATTCGTTGAAATGTGTCTGGGACTGCAATTCATAACAACCCAAAACAGGTCAATGAATATTTTTTCACTTTTATAACACAATCATTTTTACACTAAAAAAAAACACTAAATGAACAAACACATGTGTATTTTTACAATTTAGCTAATTAATTTATTTAAGAAAAATGATAAAGACGAGAGATAGGAGAGAGTGAGATTATCAGCTATAGACTTCAATTTTGACCGATACTCAACAAATTTAGGTTCCCTTACGAGTGCGGTGGAATTCTCCTCAGTCTACTCAGTTGATCTGCTACAAGGTTCGCAATTCCAGGTTATCCTTAATGCTAATATCGAACTCTTGTAACAATAATATCCATCTGATGAGCCTTGGTTTTGACTAAGGCTTGATGAAAAGAAATTTCACAGCTGCATGATCTGTACACACAACCACTTTGGAATTGATAAGATATTGTCTAAACTTATCTAATACAAATATCACAGCAAACAGTTTTCTGTTTTTTAGTGGTAATGTAATTCTTTTGTCCTAATTCTTGTGCACAAAAAGAAGTACACAAAAGAAGTACACTGCCACTGAAAAATAACGGTTTGCTGTGATATTTACATGAGATAAGTTTAGACAATATTTAATGGTTGTGTATATAGATCTGTAAAGTTTGTAAAGTTTCTAAGTTTATTTTCAACAAGCCTCAGTCAAAACCAAGGCTGATGTTATTGCTGTAAGAGTTCAGTATTAGCGTTAAGGATAGGCCTGAAACTGCGAACCTAAACCTTTTCAGAAAGGTCACTCTAGATCTGGTGTTTGCACCGACGAACTCAATAACTGCAGTCCACAAGACCGTAGCAGTTTTGCAGCGGGTCATTGCGATGTGATCTCCGATGTCATCATGCTACACAACCAACCAAGAAGGATCTGATCGGTGGCTTGCCAATCGCCATATGCAGGGTTTGGGATGACCTACTCGGCAGCATCTATTATATACTCCGGAGGGACAGCTTTCGATCCGATGAGGTAGCCTTCTAATCGATGCCCTCGAACAATAGGCATTACTGTCGATTCTCATGTAATGAAGTTGCCTTCGTCCAGATTGACAGAGCTGGCATGATTTAGGGAGCTGAGAAGTGGTAAGGGTCGAGTTGTGACCGTCGGTGACTATGGAAGAGCAGAGTAGTGTGAATAAGCACCATATGGATCACCAACAAGATATGGGTGAGGAAGGACAGCATTGGATATGGGAATGGCCTGTGTTTGAGGAGTAAAGGAAGAGCTCGAAGGTGAGGCGGCTGTTGAAAACTGGGAAAATGTGTAATATTCGGCGAATGAGGTCTGAGGAAAGTGAAATGTAAAGAATGATAAGTACGAGACAATGTTAGGGTTGAGTTGGGAAAGGTAAATGGAGTGAATTGAAAGTTGGATGATGGGGGCAAGATCGAGGTGACGATTGACTCGAGAGTCGAGACAGGCGCGGGGTAGGCTGAGGTGTAATAATAGCGGAGCTAGGGTTTACTGTGGTGGAATTGGATCCGATTTACATCCTTTACCTCTCATGTTCGCTCGCTGCTCTCTAATGCCTTAAAATAAAAAT
The DNA here is from genome assembly GCA_019022655.1 of Acacia acuminata. Taxonomy (NCBI): domain Eukaryota; kingdom Viridiplantae; phylum Streptophyta; class Magnoliopsida; order Fabales; family Fabaceae; genus Acacia; species Acacia acuminata. The sequence goes on along the minus strand of JAFJYI010000028.1, from coordinate 880,037 downwards.
GGCGCCCATTTGGTGCGAAACTAAAGTTGGGCTCTCTCCCTCTCTCTCTTTTTTTTTTTTCTTGATAAAATTTTGATTAATACTAAAAATATATATTACAGTACTGAAAAAATGTTTAATGATTTAGAAAAAATTTTAAGATCTTGAAAAAATATTTTGATGTATATTTTTAATACTAGTCAGTACCCATCAATAATTTTTTAAGATCATGCATTATTTTTTCAGTATCTTTTTAGTACCAGCCAGTACCTAAAATATTTTTTTAAGATCTTAAAATAATTTTTCAAGATTATAAAATATTTTTTTAGTATGACTTATTATTTCCAAGTATCTTTTTAAAAACAGTCACTACCCTAAAATATTTTTTCTAGATCTTAAAATAATTTTTCAAAATCATGAAGTATTTTTTCAATACCGTTCAGTATCCTGAAGTATGTTTTTAATATCAATCAATAACCTGATTTAAATAAATAAATAAATAAAGGCACAGCTTCAGTTTTGGGCCAAAACCACGTCGTTTCAAGACATAGGAGGGCAGCAGATGAGAGAGGTAAAGGATGTAAACCAGTCGTTTCAAGGCATAGGAGGGCAGTAGACAGGAGAGGTAAAGGATGTAAACCAGATCCATCCGGTGGAATTAGGGTTTTCTTGGCTACTAATGTTGGTGATCCCAAGAGAAGCTGATACTAAGTCAAGAAAGTGAAAAATATTGAGGCTCCCATAATGAATTGCTCTGTCTTTTCTATTTATAAATGTTGGTACTCAATCATATTTTGACATCTGTTCTACTAACAGATTATTCTAGAAATACAATATGCAAATTATATCACAAATCTTCAAACATATTTAACTTCAATTCGGATCAATTTCTTTTGTTTTTTTCACTACCAAAGACTGAGACCAAGTTCTATTATCCATGCTTGACTTACTCACCAATCATTAAAGTTTAGTTCAAAACAACCCCCCAACCCAAACACAATAAGCTCTTTCTAGATAAAATATGAGGAAAGATAAATATGTGCAACCTTACCTCCACAATCAAGAAAGTGTTTCTTGAACCCATAATAAAAGCAGAGTTCAATTTTTCAGATTTTGTTTAAATAATTTAATATCCGATAATCAGATATTTGATTTTTCATTTTATCCCATTATTAAATTTCTCCCGTATAACTTACCTACTGCCTCAACTCCCAGCGAAGCGGCCATATTTAATTACCCGCAATTAATTAAAATACATATATGCAGAGCGCCCCCCGGGCCCCACCCGGGGGGGATAGTGTTCCTTTATACCATATAAAGATTTAGGAATCATGGTACTAAACAACCTCTACCAAAATTAAATGTTTAACCCGGATGGCCTTTTTTAAAGATTAATCCAGCTAAATATGTTACATTAAAATATTTATATTTATCGTTTTTTCTTCAAACTAATCTATCTGACTTTAATATAAAGGGAATAACATTTCTGCATTTACTGCAGAAATGTTATTCTGTAGCAACCAGAAACGGTGGCGTTTCTACTTTGTTTTTTAGCCTTCACTTAATTCTTCCTTCTGCAATTCCTTAACCCTTCGTTCCAACTGCTTGGCCTTCGAACTCCTCCCGATCAAAGCCAACCGATGGCCCCTTGAAAGCTCTTAAGGATGCAGCCAGCAACAATCGGCTCCTATGCTAGCAACGATCGTCGCTGCCGGAGGCTCAAAGTGCGCTAATGGAAGCAACATAGAGAAGAAAGAGTCTAAAAATAAGACGGTATCGGAAAGTCAAGATGAAGATGTTAAAAAGGAGTCTGGTGCCCAACGCCTTTGGAATGAGGATGATGAGGTCGCGATCCTAAAGGGCTTGATGGATGACCATTCAAAGAGAGGTGTTGACCCATGCTCCGAGCTGTCGTTGTTTCATGAATACATGAAGAATAAGATCCATGCTGATGTATCTAAGAAGCAATTAGTGAACAAAATCAGGAATCTGAAGAGGAAATTCCAAGCAAATGCAAAAAAGGGTGAAAACGGTGAGGACCCTGTTTTCTCTGAGTCCTGTGATCAAGGAATTTTTCAGCTTTTGAATAAAGTTTGGGAATCTGTGGCTGCTAATGGAGTGGATCACAGGAAGCCAGTCCACAACAAAAGCAAAAATTCTTCTAATTTAGGATCGCCAAAGCAGGAAGTGGCTGAGAATAGAGATAGGTCACATGCTGAGGTGAATGCTATGCCAACAAAATCATGCTCTACATCATCCATCTTGGATGGGTTTCTGGTCTCTAATAGAATTTAAACCCAATTTTTGTTGCACCGCAGAGTTAATATTGTGCAGATATTAGCTGTAAAAAAAATAGAGATAAAAGGCATGCGTTGTCAAAGTAATGAAGCATTAGAAGATGAGGTGTTAATTAAGAAGCAAGAGGTGTCATGATGTTAAGAACCAAAGCAATTCTTGATTTCTCTCTTCCACCACTAATCTGATTGAAGAAGTGGGCTGCAGATGAGTTGTCAAAGGAAAAGTCAATAAAGGGGGCTGTAGGATTAAATGCCACACGGTTTTTCATGAAGAGGAAAAATCACAAATGACCACCAATCACAGAGGCACAAAGTCGGCAAATATAGGCTATATATATGTGTATGTTTTCAGTGTTGCAGCATATGTGTGTGTATTCGAAACATTAGATCAAAAGAGAGATAGAGAGAAACAAAAATTAGGTGCCGAAGCACTTTGAGAGAGAAGTGAGAATATTATTGAGGATTCTGTGAGTGGCAAAAAAAAATAGAGGAATGTGAGAGATAAATATAGGTGTATTGTATTTGAGTTTGTAATAGAAGTATCATTTCCATCTTTCTATATCTTTTATTTCCAACAGTCTCGGGGAAGCTTTCGTTTCCTGAATCTGCCATGGACATTGTGATGCCTTTGATCGGGAGGATTTCGAAGGCCAAGCAGTTGGAACGAAGGGTTAAGGAATTGCAGAAGGAAGAATTAAGTGGAGGCTTAAAAACAAAGCAGAAACGCCACCGTTTCTGGTTGCTGCAGAATAACATTTCTGCAGTAAATGCAGAAATGTTATTCCCTTAATATAATGATATAAAACATATGATATAATTAAATAACTTATTTACCTTCTTTAATCTCTACAAAAAAAAAAACAAACAGCTCTCACATTAAAGATGGGGTTAAATTTTTTTTTTTTTTTTTTTTTTTTTTTTTTTTGGGGGGGGGGGGGGGGGGGGGGGACCCTCATTTGAAGAGAAATATGGGAGTTAAATATATAACTATATATATATATATATATATATTGAATAAAACGGGAAATATTCAATCTAGAGAACATACAAAAATGAGCAAATGAAAAAAAATAGCAAGCTAAAGAAAACGGGCAGAGATACAAATTTCTAACTAGAGAGCTTGATATGTTAATCACATCACTACAAAATTAAGAGACACATTACAATCTCTGTTTATAATGTTAATGTTGCATATATCTTGAGAAGGGTGGTCGATATTATTGTCTGGTTATGAGGTTGATGGCTTCAAATCAATTACTATCTCCAGTCCTTAACATAAGATTCACTTATCTAATATTAAAGACTGGAAGTAATATACATTCAAAAGCTGCACACGACTACCACTATTCATTCTCATCTAAAATTGAGAATACTGAATCTCAGTTATAGAAATGGGATATTTTCAAGTCTTATGGTTAACAGATATCTACAATACAATTCTATCAAGTATTTGTTATGATGCATGAACTTGACTCTAGTCAATCAGTCAATCATATGATATTCAACAGAAAATTGGGACAAACACATGAAACTTTTATAGGAGAATCTCAAAATTACTAACCTGCTGAGTATTGTATTGTTTATCGGCAAATGGTAGAAAGTTCCTTCAGCCTAGCAAAATCGAAGCAACCGCCGACTTGCGAGGCTCCCATTAAACGAAATTTCAATTCAGAGGAATGCAATTCAGATACACAAATATACAAACATGTGACACAGCATAGCAAAATATAAACAACTGCCACGACACACTATCTCAGTGTGAACCCCCACTTGTGCAAGAGCCACATTACTTACAAGATATAAATGTCACAACTTACTGAACCCCACTAAAAATCCTATCTTTCTAGGGTTTAAATCAAATTTACATAGCCTAGAGCTGAAAGAAGATGAAAACAAGCAAAATTGTATATGGGGAACAACTACCTACAAACGAAGAATAGTACGAAGAGTGTCACACAGGTTTTGAATGGTCTGCTGCTCTTGAGATGCCTGCAGCTCCTGCAGCGGCATATCTTCATAACACCTAATAAGGAATGAATATTGATGTCAAAAGGGGTAATCACAAGCAGAAAGAAACAGAATCGTACATGGTACCCTTTCTAGATTAACTAAATGAGGCGTCAGAATCCCTCAAGAGCTAAATGATACAACCAGATACAAAAAGAGGCACTATAAAATGTGCTTCTTGATGTAAACATAAAGAAATAAAGACCACGCAGATCATTGATTTATTCCCTGCTTGAAGAAAACCAGATTAGGGGTTTTCTTAATATTTCTTAACCCCTAACTTCTTCATCAGCAACTACCATCAAAAGAGATGGAAGAGCTAGCCACATGCTAGTTGCTCAATTTCAAGATTGTAGGGAAAGAATCAAGAAGAATAAAATGTACTCTCTCCGGTCCACAATATAAGGCACTTCTAGAAAGAAGACATGGTCCAGAATACAAGTCACCTCCAATTTAATTAACACCCTTTCTACTGTTTTGCCCCTATGATTAATACTCACTTTCCAACTTTGCCCACTCATTATATTTCTAAAATAACATTCCCCATGCAATTAAACACATTTCTTGAGGGTAAAAGTAGAAAATTTTAAATTTTAGGACATATTAAATGACATAACTGTCATTTCTTGTTTCCCATGATATAGTTGAAGTACCCTATGTTGTGGACCGGAGGGAGTAAATCAAAACAATAATTTAAATCCTTAGGAATAACATAATTAAATGAATAGATAATTGTCAAATTATGACCATTATGGAATACTTCCTCCGGTCTTAATTATAGAAACACTTTTTGGAGTTGGTTTTGGTCCTAATTATAAGAGCAAGTTTTAACTTTTGTCAATTTTTTCCTATAATACCCCTATTTATACTTTCTCAATAATAATTAAAGACAAAAATAATTTAATAATACACCTATATATTTAATAAAGTAAATAATGTTTGCAATTCATTAATGTTATATACACCTCAATCATACTTTTAAAAAAATAATAATAATAATTTTGAACGATTTTTGTCATGTTTTTCCCATATTACCCCTACTAATACTTCTTCCACAATAATTAATCTAACAACACGCTTATATTCTATCAAGTGAGATTCTACTTTAATTTTTATTTTTAAAATAAAATAATTTTAATATTCATTTAAAAATATATTTTGTTAACAAGTGGATAAGTTAACTATGTCTTATATTTAGGACCGGAGGGAGTAATTTTAGCTTAGAGGTAGCTTAAGGTTGTGGGCTTTAGCTGTAACCTTTATCTATATAGGTATATTATTATGCAATTTGTAGAGTGATTGATGTTGGCGAATAGCCGATTGTCGTACGGAAATTCGAAAGAGTCGATGATTATTATAAGTTGTAACTAATTTTGCCATATGTAATTTTCAATTTTCAGCAGGGATATTTTCGGAAAATAATTATAATTAACTAATTTAACTTCTTTCCTTAATCTCTCCAAATTCTAGTAAATAACTCCTATAATTAGGACCGGAGGGAGTAGCATATAAGGCCTACCCACATCGCCCACACTGCTCAAATAGGCAACTATAGTTTCTGTCATATCAAGTGGCAGACTATTGCCATGTGCAAGTGCAAGTTGGAGAAAAGAACATACATCTTGTGGTAGGCTAAAGCCTGGGCCAAATTCAGCAGTGTAGAACTCGATGTTAGTCTCTGGTAAATGCTTGGAGGAACAGGCATCTGCTGCATGTCAATTAGAGTACCATTATGAATGACTGTTCCAGACATGAGCATGCACAATCATGGTAACATGCAAGTTTGTATACACATGTGCGCACCCCTACCTCAACCTGTCCTCTGCGTCCCCTTTTGGACTGTCCATCACCACTAAAAAGCTCATGCAATGCTTCTACTGTAGCAGTTCCAGTGGTATCTTGTTCCATGCCACCAAGCACATTGTCGGATAGGAGAGCAATAGGTGATATATCTGTTGCCCTCAAGAATGGAATGGGCACTGTATTACCAGCTGCATAAATTGACCAAAGCTGCAAATGGGAAAAAAATATTAACAGGACATCACTCTGTAGACCGGAGTAGCAAGAGATAAGCCCCAAAAGAGTAGGGAAAGATAACACAATTGTACTAGACATGCCAAGCCACTGTCCACGGACCCTGTCATTATTATTATTCTTTATTAAAGGCTCTAAGCATCTTCATTTCAAAAATAGCACGATATTGTATTGGACTCCTTGGGATCGAACTACAGGACTAGCCTTATTTTATACTATATATAGTCCAGCCATTTAATGATAAAAGTACTTTGGCCAGAAAAAATAAAATAAAAAAAACAGTGGTAGAAAATAGAGAAACCTTGAATGGTGCGATTTAGCAACACTAGACAATGTTTACTTGTACAACACCCAAATCCATAGCATTCTTCTACAAGCAGTATGAGAATGTTATGTTCTATGACTAAAATATAAATTGAAATACAATGTTACCTTATCCTGTAAAGCAAATGCTTTTCTGCTGACTGTTTCGTTCTTCAATGTACCATTCCTTCTATCACTGCTGACTCCAACTGGAGCTTGAAAATCACCTCTTACTTTGTGTTTCAGCTCATCCGAGTCATTAACAGGAGGTAAAGATGATTTTATGGTATGTGGATGAGCACCCAAATCCCCAACAGCAGCATCACTTGAGATAGCAACTTTTGGACTCGCCACCCTAACAAGTTATCTAGAGTAATAAGGCACCATTCAAGAAATTTAAATGAAAATGAATAGAATGGGAGGAGGTAAAGAAGAGATGCTATAAAAGGTATAAGATGTATATTTAATAAGTTCAGCACATGTTAATTAAGGGTAAGAATTATGGAGGCAACTTTCTTGACAAAATATGCAAATTTACAAAATGGCTAGTACAGTATTTCTGCACCATGTATAAAATATTTGCCATTTCTTTAATTTTGAGAAGGGGACAAAATGCTTAGACTATCAGCAATAAAGAGAGAAGTACCGCGTATCAGCCAATCTGCCTCCTGTTCCACTAATGAAGGAAGCATAGGAATCTGCATTATCTGCACCCTGTGATCTAACTGCTGCTGTATCAACCTCATCTCCATGGACTACTACAGTGCCAAAGTTACCTGTTGAACAATCCGCATGAATTGCAATATCAATTTAGTGCAAAAACGTGTTCAAATTTGCCAGCAAAACTTGAAATCCAGATCCATTTCTTCCTCTCTTATTGTACTTATGCATACATCATGACATTAGGATATAATCAATATTCAATGAGTAGTAGGTCATGCTACAAATAAGAGCGAGAAACACAAACCTTCATATGGTTCCACACTTTCCAAATTCAGCTTCCTCAGAGTTCCATCTGAAGGAAGACCACCTGCCCCTTGAACCCCAATGTTAAGAGGTCTTGATGGAACAGTGTCTCCATATTCATCATTCAGCTTTTGCTCATTTGACTGCTTCATATCAAGAACATGAATTAAACATAAAATACCATTCTTTCCTTTTCATATTTTCCCCTCAGACAAGGGAGATGGGATAAATGAGTTTATGTGCCTGTGCACGAGTGTCAGAAAAAGGCTGACGAAACTCTAGTCATACCTCATCTTCTAATGCAGCTGGAGCAATAGTTTGTGCTTGCAAAGCCATCGATTTCCTGATTTGCCTAGCCTTTTCAATTTTTGACATCATTGCTGTTGATCCCGTTTTCCATTTGTCAAAGAATTTGTGCTGGGACATTGAAAAACTTGAACTCAATGACAGTGCAACAATCAAATAAAATATGCATACACAATGGCATAAAGGCATTCTTCAGAAGTTAGGAACTTAAAATAGCCATCCATTATATGAAGTTGCCAGTTCATGCCCACTCAGATGTCAGAGGAAGAAAATACCAGAGAGAAAAACTTGCTTTATGAGTAAATATATCAAAGGAAGACTCTTCAACTTTTGAATGAGTAGTCTGAAATTACAAGAAAATCATTGCCTTGTCTTGCATTTGAAAAAAAAATATTTTGAGGCATAAATTGACCAAAAACTTCAGTCAAAGAATTACTTGAAAACACATAAGTTTTTGAGGTTATAAGCCACAACTATTAAGGATGATTAGGCAGTTAATTTCTGATATAATACTCCCAAGTCCCAACTAAAAAAATGTCAACTGTTTATTAAAGGAGAGGTAAGTTAAAGAGTGAGAAAGACAGCATGAGGACATATATGTAGTGAGAATAGATATTATGAGAGTAAAACTATAAGGATTAAAGCCTAATTCTTTGTATGATCATAAAAACGAATGGGATCGTTTCCTTTTCATTAATAAAATCCCATAATCAATATTGTCTCATAAATACCAAAAAATGAATTTCACAACTTCTTTACTAGAACGTTTAAAAATCTCTAATCCCTGTCAGGTTTTTGTTTTATAAAGAAGAGAAAAGGGGCGTACAAAGGAGGTTAATAAATCAATATATGTTATCCTCAACAAAACACAGGCAAAAATAAGTCATCAATGCAATGAAGCCATCCAATCCCTCTCTACCTTCCATGTTCCCATTTGTCATCCTCCCTATAATTCAAAGTTTGCACAGGAATGAATGTCGTCTCCTTTTATTTTCCTCTTTACTTCTTTCCTTTCCTAATTCCTTTTAACTTGCAAGCAAAGCTCTGAATAGTTCATGTCCTCTAACCAGCAGTAGATTTCATATCAGAAGCAATATTACTTAGCATACCTTTAACATCTCTGATGCGGTAGGGCGTAAGCGAGGTTCCTTAGTAAGGCACTTAGCAACAAAGTCGTGAAAATGTAGCGACCTACAAAAGAAAACCATAAAATTTGTACATCCTCATACAAAGATACCAACTTGACACAGATCAAACAGAACTGAAGATCAGGAATTACACAAAAATACATTGAAAGTAAAACTAGTACGTGTGAGCTGGGTAACATCTTTTTGCATTTAACCCATCAGTTGAGAAGCAAGCATATGAGTACTGAACTAGGATTGAATCATGATTTCTTGTATTTCAATTTTCCCCCCTGTGAATTTCTATTCATTCTAGAACAATTGGATAGAGCTGGGGATATGGGCTAGTACAGAAAATGGGTTGGGTTGAACCAGCCCATTTTCTGATAGTCCATGGATACTATCCAATAAACAAATAAAATAGAAGAATAAGGAAAAGCAACCATGTCATAAACGTCTCAGTCTATTTCCCCACTGATACAACTAATGATGCCGGTACATTTCTAGCAGAAAACACCACAGCTACTGCACTTGAAGCCTTTAGAACCATAAGATATCAAAACAGGGCAGCACCTCTTGGTTTACGTCCAACACAAGAATTCCTAAGATGCCAATGAACGAACCAACAAACCACCTTTTTCCCCAAAAACTACCCTCCAAACCAGAGATGTCCAAAACAATTTGCAAAAACAATAGAGTATTTGGAAAAGTTATCATTTATCATATCATGTTCGTCAAAAAAAAAAAAAAAAAAAAAAAAAAAAAAAGGAACAGTGTCTCTAAGAAACTGAAGATGAGCCTTACAATCTCATTCATATTTCATTGAAGTATTCTGTTTTCACAAATTTATTACTTAAGCATCTTAATGAAACCAAACTTTATCTTAACAACCGCCAGAGAAAAAAATATACATAATAAAGATTAATCAAGTAATTTCCCAGCATATTAATTTATTTCTCATTACATAATATCAATATTCAAATTATTTAGTCACAGTTATGACGTATAGTATATCCTAATAAAACTGAAATAAAATTTTCCTCACATACACTTCGATGTGTTCTATTACTAAAAATTTAACAATAAATAATCAAACAGACTTTGAGCCCTTTACAGCAGAGAGAATTGTAACAAACAATCAAATGTAGCATTAAGATTGTAATAAATATTATAATTGGACAAGTTCTTTTAAACATAAAGTAATGCACCCAAATTGATCTTATACCTGGTACTTTTTGGGGGCAAGATATGCATAACACTTTCAAAACCAATGTACAAAATACCATGTAACATAGGAAGATCAAGATGAACACAGTGACATTCTGAAGTGAACTAAACTTCACTTTGGAATACATATGCATAGCACATGGTGACATAAGCAAATCTTGAAACATCGGCTAGTTAAACCACAAAGAATGGGACTAACATAGATTCCCCATGGTATGCTGATTAAGGATACAGTGACAGAATTTACTAAACCTAGGTAAAAGGACTAGTTGTGCAAATTCTAATCCAAATTCAAGACTTGTGTATAATCAAATTCTACCAACAAAACAATATACAAAACCATAAAATACAAAGCCCAGCGAAACAAAGTTTGTGGGATTAGGGAGACTATCAAACTCAAATAGCAAGCTAAATTTCATCGACCATGATACCAGGTAGCCAAACAACTTCCACTTAAAACTCATCACTTCATGTAAGAACAAAGAGCTGGATTTAAAGACAAACCATTTTTCTTTATCCTCAAGCATTGGTGCCGGTTCAATGGATATCATAAACAAAACCTATAAAAAGGAACAGAATATCTCAGACACTTCACTTAATACCATGAAAAATGGACATATAAGATGGCTTTCAAAATGCTACATAAACAAGTTGAGCACCAGCGATCAGAAATATTAGTGTAATGATTTGATAGCTAACTCATAAAACCATGTTTCTTTACCATGGATCAAAATCTTCCACTCTTCTTAAAGGCGCAAGGCAACCAAATATTTTGCAGGTTATGTAAGAGAAAAACTTGCAAGGTGCCACTGATGAAAAATAATCATAGCAGAGCAGGAAAAAAGCAGGTGTAATGATTCTATTGACACTTGACAAGAAAAAACAAATCACCAAAATTGCTTGCACGGTAGTTCTTTTGAAAAATGTCACATCTAAGGACAATAAACAACAACACTCCTGTTACTTCATAAAATTTACAACCAACAACAGTAGCAACGAGCACGTACAAGCTTCAGTATTTACTAAGTAGAAGCAACTGCATGAATTCAGTAATACATTCTCTCTAACCCTTAATCCGTCAGTTGTCACTCCTATTCACCTCATACTTGCTTTCCCCTTTCTCCCACTCCAAATTCTCCCCACTTCATAACCAATACAGTTCAATGGATGAAATCATCGTGACTTCATAAAATTGTAAATATATACTATAGTTAAATATCATTAATAAAGATGGGAAAACAGAACAGCACAGACTCACGCACACATACATAGATACATATATTACATATAATAAAAGTACAGATTTCCTAAGTTGAAGACTAACCCTCATTGGATGGACGGCTGATCTTGGAGGAAGGCCCTGAAAATTACAGTCAATACTTTTATCCAAAGAAGCATAAGACATATAAAACTCTTCCATCTGGAACTAACTTTAAGAATCATGATACCTAACACACAAATGTCACCAAATCAATTGAGCTAATATCATAAATAACACTATATGGAAAACTACTCAACCAAACAAAAATGTCTTACTTATTGACACAGATAAGCTGATAAACTTTCCTCCAAGAAGGAATTTTAGCACAATGGAATGTAAAATATGCAAAGACGATATTGGATACTTGAACGTCAGGAAAAAATTTGCAATAAGGAAACCTGTTCTTATATTTACCTTAGAAACACCACCCATTATAATGAATAAATTAAATTGCAAACATTCTAAAGAGCAACAAGTAATCCACATTTGGTCTAAGTATATGATAGGACTGCCTGAAATTAGAAGCACAAATAAAGGAAATACCTCTGCCATTTCAATTGCAGACACACCAAGAGCCCACACGTCTACCTGAATAAACAAATATATCAAATACAGTACTTCAAAAAATGTATTATATTGTCAATAATAATAATAATATTAAAATTAAAAAAAAAAACAACTAAAATTTCACCCATCTATCACCACTATTACACTGTAAATGGATATAGGAATGAATTAAAAGATCATTAATGCTTTAGCCAATTCAATAATCTATGTTAAATCCATCTAAATCCCTTAAAGGATAAAATGAAATAAATTAAACACAAAGATGACTTGATAAAGATAATTTAAGAGCTAAAATACTAGATAACGCCATGACATCTATTTATTTATCATCATGTGTTCAAAGAGTTAAAAATGCAAGACTGGTTTTTTTTCTCTCGGAAGTACATGAGGTAGCAGAGAAGAAGATCCAAGATTATGAAAGAAGAAACTGAAGCTGCAGAAAAGTGAAGAGGGGAAATCAGACTTAAAGTACCTTCCCGTCATAGCGACTTTCCTGAATAACTTCTGGAGCCATCCAATGAGGCGTTCCAATGAACTATAAACCCATTAAAAAGAATCCTTCAAATCTCCGTTCATGCTATGAAAATAAATAATAATCAACCACATGATATTAAAATCACGTTGAGCCTTAATAAAAGTCACATGCCATAATTATTCACTGGAAGCAAATACTTTGTAACAAGTGCATGTGGCTTGCAAGCAGCAAATAGTTATGCTGACTGGAAAAATCAAATTAAATTACAAAAACAAATCGTGACAATTGCATTATTACATCTAATTGTGCGTGACCAAAAGACTGGCTGAATATGTCAGAACTGATAAATCTACCTGTAGCCTTAGCCGATTCTCATTAATGATATTGCTGGCAGAAATGCCACACATCACTTTAATTATAATCATCTTAGTTAGTGATAATAAAGAAACATTCATGAACGTTATTCACTTAGCAGCCTAAATTCCTCAGTAGATGTGAAACCTGTTCATCCAAGCCTTGAGCAGATCGTTTAGTTTTCAGTAAAAATACTTTTTTGTGTTTTAAGGTGTTTGCCCCTGCTTTTGTAAAAATAAATCATTTCTAAGAGATAGCAGGAGCAGTTTTTATCTTCTGGGAAGCAAGAAACTAAAGCATCTCCTTAAAGAAGCTGAAAATTGTTTTTGAAGACAATACATCCTCACTTAAAATCACTAATTAGCATAATCTCCTAAAAACTCTACTCATTTTCACTCCCTCTATGCTGTACCCATTTTCACTCCATCTTCTCTGTAATGACGATGTCTCTCTTTTTTTGCCAGATATTTCAATTTCAATTATATACAATATACACTACATATCTATATTGATTCACATATTTATATATTCATTGTAATTTTTATAGTGTTTTTCGTGCAACGCCATTTGGAAAAATAGTTTGGAAATAGGCAACAACCTGCATTCTACAACCATTCTCTTAATTAAAATTGACATTTAGCAGAAGGTTTGGCCAGTACATGGTTTGTTCACGGTTCACCCTTCAAACCCAAGGGACTTCCACATCATGACCATTTTAAAGATATTAAAGAAAGTATTGGTGAGGATTCACTTATCAGCATAAGCTTTATCGAATTCTGAACCATTTCATCACAAGACCATTTGATAAGCATAATAGATTGGAATGAAAATGAAAAGGAAGGTGATAAAAGTGAGGTAGACAAGAAAGATATTGCAAATTATAAATGATACGTGTCCTTGGGTACAAGAACCAATAAAAAGGGTGAAGTAATGATAACAAAATACATATTACACATCTCTTTTTTGTATGCAAAAGGAAGAGAATTCATTTCCACCACTCTAACCAAACGGAAGAGTTTAGAGATGCAATGCAAATTTAAAATTAAAAAAAAAAAAAAATGCCCATGTGCGTACTTAACAGAAATAATAGTTTTGCAAATTAAGTACCGTGTTTCGCTTTGACATGGTCCTGGTAAGCTGTGCAGCAACTCCAAAATCCCCTGCTCACATTGTCAAACAGCTTTTCTTAAACAGCCAGTTGATTGAAGTCAAAGAATTCTAATGCATTAGATATAAATTTTAATTTCAGTCAACAACACATAGAGATAATTGGGGCAAACAAGGGAAAGAGAGAAAAGTTCCACAGACTTCATGCACTACTTGTCATACAATCCTTTCTTACAATCTCTTCCAATATTTCTAATCATTACCAAGAATGATTACTGTAGGCAATTTTAAATGTGAAAAAACCTAGTTCATCAATGAAGTACTGCAGCACTTGTCAGATAGGTCTTTAAGAAATGAAGGTTTTCTCTTTAAGCTAGGAACAGCTCCCACAGAGGACATAAATGGTAAGATACAAACACAGACTGAACTTAATCAAACCTGGAAGAACTTGCATCAAAAGAGAGAATACATAAATGTACGATGAATTAAAATAAGAAAGATGGAATCATTGGGCATATCATCAGCATAAGTAAATAATACCACATGCAAGAATGACTAAGAATAATTCCATGCCATGAATACCACATGCAAGAATGACTAAGAATAATTCCATGCCATGAATACCAACTAGATTCTTCACTAGTTTCTAGATTCGTCCAACTACAGATAAATTTTTATTAAAAAAACCTTTGCATTGGAATCACTCACTCATTCATAGCCCGAAAGCCTCTATTCCCTAGAGGTATCTTAAGGAACACTCCAATAAATATGGTAGTTGTTTCTAATGGCCCATCTCACACTTAGAAGCAATATCATGGCTCAAATCAAGGATAATGAATGACCTAAAGTGCAAGCTGATCAAATGTGCAATCCAGAGTGCAATAAAACAATAATATCACCGGCAACAAAATATTAGAATTAAGTGAGGATCATTAAATAAGCTCAAGACTTCAGAAGATCTTACAGAATTGACATAGTACACTTTACCTAGCTTGACATCTCCTTGTTCAGTTAATAAGATATTCCCACCTTTAATATCCCTATGAACTTTGAAAATGGAGTGCAAATACTCAAGTCCCTACGCAGAGTTAAGGAAATAAAGAGAAAATTACAAGAAGTAGAAAATAAACCAAGAAAACAATTGAAACATATAGTACAGTACACTGGGTGGTGCCAAAGCCTACAAGAACTTTGTTTTACAAATCTAAAGCACGGCATCAAATTTAAATCAAGCGAACTGCAGGGTCGCAGAGGATAAAGGGTAAATCAATAAGTGGTTTATGATTGATAAATGCACATTCAACCTGCTCAATCTAGAATACCTTCAGTGCTTCTCTACAGATATATGCTATCTGACCCTCATCCAGTGGCTCCTCAGTCACATTCATCAGGTCAGCAACACTACCACCGCCACAGTATTCCATAACTATCTGCCAAAAAAAAATTGAAAAGCCCTCACTTTAACAAGCATATGTAGGCAC
Source organism: Acacia acuminata (assembly GCA_019022655.1). Taxonomy (NCBI): domain Eukaryota; kingdom Viridiplantae; phylum Streptophyta; class Magnoliopsida; order Fabales; family Fabaceae; genus Acacia; species Acacia acuminata. The sequence continues at coordinate 864,549 of JAFJYI010000028.1, read as the reverse complement.
ACCATTACTTATATGAAATTATAACCTTTAAAGAGCTCCACTATAGTTCTAAATATGAATGGTGACCTAAGTTTAGAGAGGAGAAATGCTTCTATTTTCCTTCTTTTTGTACAATGTCTTCTTACCCAAAGATACTCTTCTCCCTGATAGCTTCCAAGGTAGCGGACCACGTTTGGATGATTACATTGCTGTAACATCTCAATTTCACCACGGATTTCCTCGTACCCCTCCTCCTAAGCACAGGAAGCATTTAAGTTTGTTTACAAAGTTCAAACTCACTCCAGTTGTTATACACATGGTTAGAGGAAAAACAGGAGAAAGGAAAAGAAGAGAAACTTACCCCTTCAGAAAGGGAAATGACTTTGATAGCAACAAGGTCGGAGGTTTTTAAATCCCTAGCTTTGTAAACAGACCCGTAAGATCCCTTCCCTGACATTTTCCAGAAAAAGACCAACTTTAGGATTGAAATGTATGAAGCATGGAGAAACAAGAATAGGATAAATAGAAGTGTAAGAAAAAGTGAAGCTAAAAATATAAATAAAGCAACGGATGCAGGCAAAGATGCTAGTAATGAATTAAAATAGCTACCCACCAAGTTCATTGAGCAATTCGTACTTAGTTGTAGGATCCTCTCTGGTGACGCTTTCCGGGATCGAACTCGATGAAACCTTCGTCCCTATTGACTGCCTAGCCTCGTCGTTCTGCAAGGGTCCACTTCCTCGCCTCTGTTTCCCAAAGCCTAGCTCACCCGATGCCTGCATACTCGCCACCGCTCTTTCCATTGTCGAGCCGGTACTAGCACCGCCACTTGTCCTACGCACCACGGTACCACTGACCGACTCTTTCTCACTAGACCTAGCCGTTTTACGAACGACGAAAGTTGAAAACCCCTCCTCACCATCATCATCTTCATCATCCCCATCACCCAGCCCCGCCATTGGACTTGCCTGCCTCAAAGGAGACTTCCCAGACTTCCAGGTCGAACCCATGGGCGATGAAGAAGACCGATTTTGCTCCCGAGCTCGATCGCTCTTGACGATCATGGTGCCAAAATCGCCGGCATCGTCGTCAGGATCGTCTTCGTAGTCCATCGAGGCTCCACCACCGAAGTCCTTGGGCAGGCGCTTGAGAAGAGGAGGGAGGGAAGAGTCGTCGTCGTCATCGTCTTCATGGCCATTGTCTTTGTAGACCATCGTCGCAAATGGATCATCCTCGGTCCCCGAACCTCTGGCATGCCGTCCGCTCCGGCTTTGCTCTCGCTTATCGTAGCTGTTGCCGCCGTTGTCGTCGTCGTCGTCATCGTGCACGACAACGGTGGAATACAGCTCAGACTTGGGTCTGGCCTTCCGGGTTCGGGCAGAGAAAGTGCTCTGATCCATTTCACAGCAATGTCTAGTGAATGAATCAGTTGCCCACAGCTGGAGCTCGCAGAGTTTATAGCAAATCCTAATAACCAGATGATGGAATTTTTCTTTGTTTTTTTTTTTTTTTTTTTTTGGCTAGAACCAAGGTGGAATAGCATATTTGATAGTAAAATAAATATTGATTCCTGTTTTTAATTTTCTAAATCGATGTCTATAATTTATTTTCTAAAAAATTGTTACTATCTAATTGGAACTAATGTGATTTTATTAATCCTCAATTATACTCCCTCCCTTGCCTAACATAAGCAACAAAATAGGAAAATATTTTGTTACAACATATGATCAAATGTTACAGACTTTCATAAATATGTAATGTCACGTTCGTAAAAATACTCCTTTTAATTGAGGAAATTCCCTTTAAAAGTTCACTGAAATATTGTCACAATAAGTGAGCTTTGTAAAGGTATTATCATTACATGATGCTCGCTTATTATAAGACTTATAAGTGATTGAATTGTTCATATGAAATGGCTTAATAATCCTCTCAAAAATGTAAAAAGCCATTGCATTGTGTTTAAGCAAAGGCTTTTTTTCATTTTTTTTTTTTTTTTTTAAAAGGCAAATCTTATTTCTTCTGATAGAAACTCTGTCGGCCTTGCAATGGGTAGCTTCTCAGTATATCCAATAATGGTGGAGGAATAAGAAGTTAGGATTTGTGGTCAAATAGGTATTCGATTCACTTAAATGCACAGGAAGAACAATGTTTAACAGGGAAACTTTTTGGTTGATCTTTATTGAACAAGGTTCTATCATCTTTAGAAGAGATAAAGTTTGAACAAGGTCCACTGCTTCAGGAAGTATTTGGTTAATGGAAGCAAGTTATGTTGATTATGTAATAATCTTTTCAAGCATTTCAAAAGTGAGTGAACTTCCATATCAAATAGCTTTGGCTTTTTTAAAAAAATATATATAATAGCTAGTTGATTATTATTATTTTTTTTTTTAGAGATTAAGTATTTATATTTTTCGTTTTTCTTTAAATTAATTTGTCTAACCTATAAATTGATGTATAATCTAATGATACACAACACATGTTTTAATTAAATAATTTATTTAGCTTCTTCAATCTATTAAAAAAAAAAAAGTTAATAGGCTAGTGATCATATGTTTGTAATAGTATCTACTTATCAATCCAATTACTATTACTAGTATGTGTCCTCCATCTCCCCTATATGTTTCTAAGTGATAATTGCTAGTCCCTCTAGTCATTAATATAAGACATATTTAAGTAGTTGATATTAGTCCTAAATATAAATACAATATATAATTATTATATTTGTCAATCTTTTCTTAATTTACCTTTATTGATGATCTTTCAACAATAATCAAAGAAGAAGGAGATGGAATAAAGGTAGATGACTATGATGTTTTAAAAAATAAATGTCATATTAACTAAATTAACTAACTTCCTTAATCTAATCAAATTAGGTAAATATATTTTATATATTAATAACCGGAAGAGTATTAAACCTTAATGGAACCAAAGAACAAACAACTCCAAACAGTGAAGGACTGAAAAAGAGAAGAGTGAAATGATATCTTTTGTTTTCCCCAAATTCCCTCATGTTTTAATCCTCATTCATATGCCCCAGTAGTAATAATCATGATCTATCTATTTAAAGGAATTGGCATTACAAAAAAGTAATTTCCTTTACATTAAATAAGCCCAACTAAACAGAAGAATCAGCCTTTTCATCCGGATTACATCTGAATCAGCCATAAGTGCCCAAATGAAAAGCTTTTAATACAAAATATGTTTATGGGACTTCAGGTAAGTCATTCCTGTTTAGTCAAATGCCTAAAGCACATGAGAACTTTTGTTCCTTCTCTGGCAAATTAAGTTACCATATAAATCTTTGAATTCCACGTTCATGATCCCAACTGAATGGCCTGAACAAAGACATCATGAGAGTGAAAACATTTACACAAATATATAGCATCCCTGTGAGACACCACCGTCCACTTTCATTATTATTACTGTGAAGCGCCAAGAAGAAGAATGGTATGGTGTAGTATCTGAACTCTATCAGAGGAGCTAGTGCAAGAACCGCAGCGACAGCCACAAAGTATGCTAATACCCATATTTTATTATGAAATTTCCCTGTTTAGCAGAAGATGATAATTAGTTAAATAAGTATAAAACCTTATGAGTAAATGAAACTCAAGAGAATGCTTGCTGCTATGGATTTGAGCTAACCCAAGGTATGAATAATGGAAAGCCACGACCAGATATAGAGAGGGACCAGAAGGTATTTAATTGACCAGTGAGCCATGATGATCTTCCTCCACAGATAGAAAGTGCCGATTGTCAGCGAGAAGGTATGGATGAGCAACACTGCATTAATCAACTAACAGTGATTGTAAGAAAATGAGAGTAAAAGGGTAAAAGATTAAAACAGTCCAACAATGGATCAAAATTAATGAAGCAGAGTTTACTTTCATCTGAGTGAGGTTCTCATAAACCAGTTTTGTTCCATATATACACAGTAGAAACAAGAAAAAATATGAACAAATAATTGGGTCTTTGTATAATTGGTTCTGCTTGCTTTAGTCCTTGAAAATAGTGAAGGAACAGGTCAGTTCCGTAATCCAAAAATCTCATTGCATGTTAATCATTCTCATATCCTTGAGTAACTGACAAAACGATTACTGTGTAGCAAGTTTGTTGCTTTAGAGATTAACTCATAATATATATTAAATAATTTTCAAGGAGTAAACCTGAATAGCCATAACAGTTCATAATTTCACCAGAGCATGCACATGGCTACTAATAATCAAAACACAACATTAAATTTTATGTTCCAAATATGTAATCACTTATCTGAGCTCACCTGAAAAAGTGTACAGAGGCAAAGCCAGCGGTCAGGGCCAAGAACCCCAGAAAGAAACCATAGGTCATATTTTTCCTAAAGTGCCTGAACAGGTCAGCATGGGTGACAGAGAAGTGTATAGGCGCCAAAGCCATTACAGAAACCAGACTGAAATAAAGTATCTGAGCAAAATGTGGGGTAACGACATGAGCCTCTTTTGCACCTGAAGTGTCAGAAGGATAAGTGAAAATAGGAATTTTGGTGGCCCAAAAATTTACAAGGGATGATAATAACAGAAGGAATCCTACCCAGAACAATACTCCCATTCCATAGGACAAACAAAACAAAGGCAACCACCAATACCACCATGAAGGGGCTAAATGAGATCAGAAGTTCCCACTTCATGTGCCACAACGTTAAAAGGATTGCCCAGATATCCTCAAGTAAGCCTGCAAACAGAAATCAGATATATAGAGAGTGAGATGGGAATAACTTTTCTGCAGCCACCAAGTTCCAATGTTACTTCTCATGAGCACGTAAAAAGTTAGGTGGTTTTACTAAACAAGTAAAAAGTAAACCTAAAGAGGAAGGAGAAGATGCATGCGCATCGGCCAAAGAACTCTTGACAGTGTCCATTGCTTTAACATTCCTTCGCTTTCTCAGATTTATACCCAATGTAGTAGCATCGCTCCCACATGCCAAACTAGGTTTGTTGATAGACACATCTGACTCTGCTGTTATTGCACTTTTCTTTCCACGGTTTATGGCAATGTCTATGATCCGAGTACATGCGACAAAAAGCACCCATATAATATTTGTTTGTCGTATAACAACTGAAAAGGCTCCAATCTGCATAGATAAAATTGGATTAGTTGCTACCACTGTAAAATTTAGCATTTACATGCACACTATGTGTATAATGCACCCATAAATCATAATAATTGTTTAAATAAAATCATCAACTATATAGATAAAAGGAAAAACGAAGAGCTATATCAAAAGAACTCTCCTGTGTCAAAGAAACTGTCAAGAATTGTCACTTTTATCACATAAGCATCAAAAGTTGCATACAACAGTGTCCAATAGCCAAGTAAAATAACCAACACTTAAATGTTTATGATATGCAACCAAAGAGGCATGAAAAGAAAAGAAACATGGGGACTCATTTGAACCAAGCTCAGTCATCAAAATAAGGATAGATATTTGAAAATGCATGCTCAAGGAATGATGGTAGGCTTCTTGGTTGAAAATAACTACATTAAAAATGCATGATCAAGGAATGATGCAGAATACTAGGAAAGAGGAACTCTGGGATGAAAATATTACACCCACCAAAACAAATCAAACAAATTTCATTACGGACAGATAGTTTACATAAGAGACTCCTAAAAATACCTTACCAATGCACTAAGCCAGTAATTTTTTTTCAAACATGTAAGATACATAGCCAGCACTGCAGTTACAGATGCAACATCTGTATGATAGAGAAAAGTGAAGAACCAGTGGAGGGGATACAAGGATAGAACCACAGCTTGAAGCATCGCCTTTTTATCTTCAAGTGTTGGCTTCAAGTGAGTAATTATGTCATAAACAATTATGCTGCATATGACTGCTAAGACACAGTTGAATGATCGAAGAATTGCAGTGGAGCACAAATCCGCAAATGATGAAACAACTTGCACAGAGTAAAAGCCTGGAAACAAAGAAGCAACATGGGCAAGTGAAAGACAGTACCTGCCAAGTTTTAATATTTCAAAGATCAATCTTGGTATTTGAAATTATCCTCTTTTGTTAATATGTTTTATGTCATTAAAAAATATTTGCCTAAGTGGGACTATTCAGGTTCCTAAGCCATGAGAAGCACTAAATATAGTCTTTATACAAATCACCATGATTTTCTAATACTATTTGACAAAATTGAAAGGATGCAATGAGATAAATAAACAAATTTTTTTATAATTTATGGCTCAACTTATGCTGTATATGCATACACAATTATTTTAGAAAACAACAGCATTGCACAAATTTAATGACATCAGTTCCACAATTACATGTCTTAATGACTTTTTTTTTGCTCAAAGCATGTCTTAATGACTTAAAAGATCATAGCACTACGGTCTAAACACAAAATAGGAGGAAAAATATCTGATTGCAGTAATTTTATCAATGCTATCCTTCCAGATTAAGTGGAACCACTTAAAGTCAGTATAGTAAGGAAGTACCTTTTTTTTTTTTTGTATTATACATTTCTCCATCATTTTATTCAGTCAACCAGATCAATCAAGTATAGTATTAAATGTCTATTCAAATGAATGTAACAAAAAAATGTCTATTCAAATGTATAGGGCAACAAGCATCAAGTTTCCAAGAACATACAGGCCAGGAAGCGTTGTAGTCATAGGATCCCAACTTCCAAAATCTCCATTGCAATATTTCTGAGCCTGTGGTATATGAAATATCTCATCCTACAAAACTAGAGTATCAGTCACATTGAAAGACGAGACAAATTTCCTCAAATCATTCATAGGCATCCACAATTATTCATCCTTCCCAGTTTCAAAAACTTTGCATACCACATATGGCTCAGGAACAATGTGATTGACAAGTATGGAGATAGGAATAACCCACAAGCTCACAATCACTGCAAGAGCTACATTTCCCATTTCTTTTTCTGTGTGACAGCAATATGAAAATATGGTCCTAGATAATCAAGACCAAAAGGTAATATTGCTGTCAGAGCAACTACAGAAAAATTCTTTTCTTAATGGGGCCAGGGGTGCTCCTTCAGGGTAACATCACCAAAGGGCCCCTTTAAGATGAACCGTTAGATTGGTGCGACTCCAGGAAAATCAACAGAGTATAGCATCCAAGAGAAGTGGATATGAAGCGAAGGGAAATTTTTTCTTGCAACTGCAAAATTGCATGACCTAAACCAGGAAACAGTGAAGTTATTGATGTATCTAATAGTCAGATCGGAAGGAAAAAATGATTATACAGGTCTTCTTTTTAAATAAAGTAAAAGAGAGTTACTTGGAAACTTCATAAGTAATGGGTAATCCACCTTAAGGAGTCAATTTTGTGCTAAACGGTAACTGCATATGCTATTTTTAATCAATATTTATGGTCCCAAACGTGGTCCAAAAAAAGTGCATTAAGGTATTATTTTAAAAGTTCATGTAGATTGTGCCTTTGAGAAAAATGAGAACATGGCTGCTGTATCCTTTGTGTAAGAAATTCAAAGGATTTGGCTTTCCTCCTTCACATTTTTGTTGTTAGATTAATATCTCAATTGTCCAGATTTAATATAGTACAAAAATATTTTTATAATTTTACTTTAAAGATATATTATGTTAAATCTGAACCATTGAGATCTTAATCCAACAGTGGAAAAATGAAAAAGAGGGAAAATGAGAGTAAGGAGAAAAGGAAAAAAGCCAAATTCAAAATTGAAATGGGTTATTGTTGGATGGAAATACTCATTTGATAGAGGTCCCATGTGTTCTTGGCTGGAATCTCATGAAGTGTTGTAAGTAGAGCTAATAATATGGGCCGCACCCACCAAGTTCAGGCTAGTCCCCAAAAGTTGGAATTATATGGGTTTGGGCAAAAAGGCCCTTATGAATACGAGTTGACATTCAAGGTGTATTTGGTTAGAGAAGAGGGAATACGATGGGTCCTCATTTCCTCATTTGGTTTGAATTTTTGGGTGGGAGGGAAGTCAAAATTTTGACTCTCACTCTCTTCCCCCTCCCCCTTTATTTTTGCCTCTTATTACATAGGATTCCCTCCCTTCTAACAAGCCAAATAAGATAACATACCTCCTTATCCCTCCCTTCCCTTCAAATTAAACACAAAAGCCAACCCATAACCTCTGGTTGGCGGGCTAGCCTGCCCAACCTGTTTTCTTTTCTTCCTTATATATATATATATATATATATTATATTGTGTTTTTCAAAAAAATTTAAAGAATACACTAAAATTGTTTTTCTACGAAGCTAAACCATAAAAAAATTAAGACTAAAGTATATATTTGATTTTTATGTTTGCATAAAGGTTCATTTTAGTCTCTTAAGCTTAAAAAATATATTTTTAGTCCTTCAATAGTCTAATATAACGAAAAATACTAACTCATCAAATTATATTATTTTAATCCTTATTGGCTGCCACATCAACTCAATTTTTTTAAAAAAATCATATTTTAATTAAAATAACAATATTAATGAGGTGACTAGGGTTTGAGCTTTAAGAAATAACATGACAAGACATTTAGCAAATTTTTTTTTTTTTTAAAAAAAAACTAGCTAACCCGCCAACGGCTAACCTTCCATGGGTTGGGCCCATATGGCTCAGGCCCAAAATACTCACATCAAAACAGTCCGTGTTGTTTACAATCCAACTCACCAAGTTTTCTTGGTGGGACGGTTTCGAGCCACGGTTAAACCCATATGTCTTGCTTTAGTTGCAAGCGATGCAGTATGCCGAATAAATGAGGCTGCTGAGACTCCGGACTGAAGTAACATGAAAGTTGTTGAAAATGTCCTTTTCATAAGGAACTCATGTAGAATCCTATGGTGCAGATGGATTCCAAGAGAGGCCAATGGAGTCACTGATTGGGAAGCTCGAACTTCATTGCAAGGGTCATGCCTATCGGATTGGGTTTTTCAACCTCCTCATCAACTACAATTGATCCTAAATGGAGATATGGAGTCTGTTGCTAAAAGTTCGGGTTTTGTCTGAATAGTGTTTTATTGTTACTTTTATTTTTTTGAATTTTGATTTAGTTTTCTGTATGTATGTTGTGCTTGAACTTGTGTTTGTAATTGATGTTTCAGATGAAAAGCAGTTTATGATTTCTGGAAAAAAAAAAAAGGAAGAAAATATTTTCTTAGTTGTCTTAATATAATAGAAGAATATATTAGGGTGTCTATTGATAACAGTGATAATGACAATCTCTCTTCTATCACAAGTCAATAGGAAACTGATGGCTCACCACAACCATAGAGTTGACAGATTGTCCTCTAGTAAAAAGCAACTTTATTAAAGTTTCACGTGTGTTTTACTTTTTGTCATATATCTGTACTAAAAGTTTACTTTGTGAGCCATGCATCTGTATTATTATCCTAGAAGGTCATAAGTATTCTATTTTCCAACTCATTTTGCATTATTATGTTCGTCGTCTTGTAAGTTTGCTCGCCTATATAAGCAGCACTCCTCTTCATTGTAAGATCATCGAAGAATTACAATAAAAATATCCAGAAAAAAAGACTACATAGACGTATATCATGTTTTCTTGAGTGACTGGGGGAAATTTTATCCAATAGATGTTGAATCTTCTGAAATTAATTTTAAAATTCATTATCTCTTAATCAACTTTGCTCAATCTTGAAAAAACCATAATTGATGGCAAAAAAATGACAGCAATTCTCCTTTTTTTTTAATGGGAATTTTTTTATGGGAGAAACCAATTCTATTTTTGAAATTTCAACAAAACATATACAAAACAAATAGATGGAATCATGCAAGAAATCTTGCAAGATTCATTACTTTCCCTACAGTAGATTTTGCCCTCCAATGAACTGAATCATAGGTTCAAAACAATTAGCATTATTTTTTTAAAAAAGAAAAAAGACAAAAAAACCTCTCTAAATTATAATAGCTAGTCAACCACTCACAAAATAAGTCCTACATGCTCAAACAGCTTATAAATATTTTCACTACACATATAAATAATTTTTTACAGATGCATGCATATAACAAGTTATTTTAGACAGAGACTGAAAACCCTGTTCATAATAATTCTTAACGACACATGTGTTATGAACATTAACTTAAACACACTTAACAACTCTTCATCACTAACAATAATCACTTAGAATCAGCATCAGCTTCACTCTCATAACCCTCAAAAGTTCACTAATTGGAGTTGCTCTTCTTCTCCTCCATCACCTTTCTCTCCCACCACCATCTGCAACACCTTCTTCTTCTCTTCAACATCAATATCAAGTGGTGAAGAAGAAGCTTCTTCGACTGCTTTTTGAGCATCTAGAACCTTCAAACAAGCCTTCATCCACACATGTAAAGCACTTCCCAGGCTAACCCAATTTATGGCCTTACCAATCTCAGAATCATAAGCATTCCCAGAAAATCCCCAGCTTAAAAGCATCACATTCCCATTATAGAAAAACACACTGAACATCTCCAAAACTTGCACAAATATCTGTTTCCCAGAAACTGATGGTATGATCATAGGATGTTCAAATATATCAGTAAATTTCTCTAACTTTGACAGAACTGGCCAGTACCCTGAAAATACCTTGTTCTGTTTCACCCATTCATGGAACTTGTGAAGCAGTTTCATGATGAGCCAGTGGACAAATCCAATGACAAGGTTAGTGAGACAACTTTTGAGGAAATCTAGGTTGAAATCTAGGACTGTGTCAGAGTACCAGTCAATGGAGGATCTGGTGATGCCCCAGTAGACCAATGAGGGAAGGCCAATGCCGACACAGAGACCGAGATGGGCGTGGATTTCGAGGGCGAATTTGAAGAATAAACTTATGGGAAGTGAGAGACCCCATGACCATGGCTCTTGTGTGAAGGCATTGGAGAAACAGGACGAGCCTTGGTTTAGGAAAACTAGGATGGCTATGTGTAGAAACTGTAAGAGTTTGTCAAAGTCACTGTTTTTGGTTGGAGGAGACATTGCAAATTAATTTTGTGTGTGTGTGTGTTGTGGGTTTCTGATATGGTGGATGATTGATTTCTGCAACTTATTGTTCTGCATAAAATGAAGGATCAATATATATATACAATAGAACTCTTGAGAAGCTTCCCAGAAATTTCCCTCATTTGAACTCAGTGAAACACATAGAGTGAAGTACTTGATATCCTGCAGATTTGGCCCATCTTTATTATGTTGTTCAAGTTTTAGTTCTTGTTTTTTTGTTTCTCCTTTTGTAGTACTGTACGTGCGTTAGAAACTTCAAAGATCTGTCTGAAAGTGAAGTAATTGGATGGGTATGGGGAAGCTTCGGAGGAAGAAAACAAAATGAAACACCTGTTGTGCTTCCATTATTGTTGGGAATACAAAAGGAAAATAGGTAAAAGTAGGCTTCACATGAAGGTGTTCATTCAACTTTGCCTAGGACTGTATGGAAAAGGAGGCGTGCATGGTACTGATACGCTACCAATTATGATAAGATCTCAAACGTTTTAGGTTCTGAAATGATTTTGGAAAATAAATTTAATTTTGGATATTGTTCAATCACACAGTCCTTGTATGAATTTTTCCTGTCCTCTCTTTCAAAAATTAAAGATTACACTGAATTATAATTTTAAGAAAAATATGATGGGTGTTTGGGATCACTTCAAAAAAAAAAAAAATCAGTTTTTTAATCTTACAGTATAAAACTCATCTCATATAACAAGTTATAAATATTATCAAAATTAAATTACAAATAAAGAACGTTAGAATAACAAGTTATCATGATGAAAATTTCAACACTTTACACATATATGGTCATAATGTCATATGAAAATTGTTACTGGTAGCCACATCTTAGTAAATTTATCTTTTTTTAAGGGGGAAAAAGAAATCTTCATAAGTATATGCACCTCTGAATTTATCATAGGTGATGTAAATTTTGCAAATTGTAATATTCATTTTAATTCAAATAAAGTTCACTTTCAAGTTTTACAATCTAGTTATTATTTTGCTTTAAATTGAGATAATTGTTATTAAAACTAAAAAATTTCTAGCTAAAATCATTATCTAATGTCCAAATTATTCTTTTTAAAAAAAATTAAATGAATAAACCATTGTGGAAAACAAAATAAATAAAACCATTTTATACAATTAAATTAAAGAAAAAGATAATAACAATTAAATATTTACAACATCATTAATAATATAAAAATTATAGTATTATATGAATAATTTTGAAAAATAAAAGAGCCTAAACGGGTCAACCTTTTAGGTATTCGGCCTATTAGGGCTGACTCTTTTAAGCTCGTTTGCAATTTTTGGGGCAATTTTTTAAGCTCTACCCTTGTGATAAAAGGGTTTAAATGGGCTGTGGCCCGATAGATTTGGTTTGTTTTCCGAGCTCTATCTATGACCCACTTTTAGCTAGTTTGTGAAATGTATCAAATTAGGTAATTAATTTATAAATATTAAGAAAATTGATTAAATTAGTCATTTTAAAAAAATATGTTTGTTTCCCTAATGTGTATAGGAAGATTTGAGGGGGAACATAATTTATGAGATAATAGAATCGAGATCTTACATTTAATACCGAGCAAATCTCTCTACCAAATCTTATAGTAAGAATTGGATGTACTACGATTTAATAATAGTTGTTTTTATTACTTCCTCCGGTCCTAATTATAGGAACACTTTACCAGAATTTGGAAAGATTAAGGAAGGGAGTTAAATTAGTTAATTATGATTATTTTCCTAAAATACCCTTTCTTAAAATTTAAAATGACATCATAGGTATAATTGAGGGGCGTGCAATTTGGTTTTTATGGTTTGCGTTTGCGACGTGGCTAGCTCCCTTTTTTTTCTTTTTCTTTTTTTTTTTCCTTGGAAGAACTTTAAATTTGCAATTTTTATTTTCCTTGCACTGCCCCTCCATTTGCAGTGACTTAGGAGTCCAAGGCGGGCCTACGACGCCGACCATTGACATTGTGACAAAGACACGACGCTTATATAAATAAAGTTGTGATAATAAAATTCGGTGAATCATTAGAAAAAATATGACCAAAATTGCTCAAAATTATTTTATTAAAAACAGTATAATTGAGGTGTATATGACATTAATGAGTTGCAAGCATTACTTACTTTATAAAATATATAGGTATATTATTAAATTATTATTGAGAAAGTATATATAGGGGTATTATAGGAAAAAATTAACAAAAGTTAAAACTTGCTCTTATAATTAGGAGCAAAACCAACTCCAAAATTTGTTTTATAATTAGGACCGGAGAGAGTAGATTCTTAAGAACGTGAGATATCTGGAAAAAAAACAAACATCCTAAGGGATATTATTTCAAATATAAAATCACTTGACTTTGTTTTATTTATTGTAGATACCAAGCAATCAAAGTTGAATTGAGTACTTTACTTACCGAAGTTAATGAAAACGTAACAGCAAAAGACTGTTGATCCCATTTCACCTAATCCTCTTTCGTTCAGTAAAATAGGGAAAGTCGCATCAATTTGGATGAACGGATGATACCAAAATGCTTCAACAGAGGGGGCTTTCTCTGCTGGCACGTATGAGATTAAATGCTAATGCTTCATCTTTACTTTCACCATCCAAACAATTGAAATACGATTGAATTTAATTTAATCTTATATTATCACATTTCTCAAGCCCAAAAGCTAGTTAAATAATGATAAGTTGTTGGGATAAGGTCCAGTTATATTCTGCAAGTTGTCACGGCAACGTTATCTCGATTATTTTATGGGGTTTAAACTTCTCATGTTGCATAAGAAGAAGAAGCTTCCTATACACACATGAAATAATGAGACCCACATATATATAATGAGCATTATATATATATGTGAGTCCTACTATTTTATGTGTGTGTGACATGAGAAAACACTTTGTTGGTTCTCTAAAAGATTTTGATGATTGCCAACAATTGTGAACAAAGAATGAGGATTTGCTCTCGAAAGTTGGAAAACCCCGAGTGAGAGCAAACCTCGAGGTTTTCCCATAAACCTCGAGGTTTGGCCTTACAAAGGAAGCATCGAGGTTCTATGTTTAAACTTGCATAACTTGGGTTTCACAAAAATATGTGAAACCTCGAGGTTTATTAAGAAACCTCGAGGTTTTGGGCTTCTAGAGAAAACATGGTTTCACACCAAGTTGTGAAACCTCGAGGTTTACATCAAAACCTCGAGGTTATGCCTTGGCGCCAAACCGAAAATTTGAACTAAAATGTAAAACCTCGAGTATGGGCGAAAAACCTCCGTGTTTCGGCTTCCAGAGAGCTAATGGTTTTCTATATGTTTGAAAACCTCGAGGTTTCCACGAAACCTCCGGTTTGTGTTTTGGGTCAAAACAAAGAACCTTGTCATTTGGGCAAAACCTCGAGTATTGTAACAAACCTCGAGTATTGTGAGTTCCAGAGAGCAAATGTATTTTCACTCATTCTAAAACCTCGAGGTTCCATGAGAAACCTCCAGGTTTGCTTTCATCATGTCTTTCCTGGGTTTCACACACGATGTGAAACCTCGAGGTTTCTAAGAAAACCTCGAGGTTTGGAGTAAACCCGAGAAACCTTCGTGATTGCATCAATGAGAAACCTCCAGGTTTAATGATAAACCTCCGTGGTTTGAGGTTTTGGTCTTAAATCGTTTTCAACCTTAAATGACCAAACCTCGAGGTTTGTGAACAAACCTCCGGTTTCTAGACGTTGCCTCGAAATTCAAATTTAACGATTCTGCTATGCCTTCGTGTTTGATCTCAATGCTTTCCATGATTAATCTCTATTGGTACTAGATATGTTTAACTATCTTTTTGGTGAGTTTCGATGCAGTTAAGGAAGGTTTACTCGAAGGTTTAAAGCAAAAGCAAAAGTGATGTCGAACATTAAATGTTCAACCCGAAACTTGCATCCTTTTGGTTAATCCTTCCGCACACGGTTGCAAAGCGTTAAAGAATGATTTCTACATCTAGCAACATCTTCTCCAACGGATTAATTTGCGAGAGTCAACTCGACCATCCACCCACCACTGATTAAGTGAGCTTTAGAGAGAAAGAAGACCTAAGCTACTCACATCTTCTCGAAGAACATCTTCAACGGTCTTATTATCAAATGCAACGGTCTATTAATGCTATCGGCTATAAATAGAGTTGCATTCAATTCCTCTCAACAACTACTACATCTGAAAACGAGCAAGCATTCAAGTTCTTCAACTACCTTTCGTTTTCACTTGTATTTTGTCTTTTGACATTATAAGCTTCAGTGTTTATTATTATCCACTCTTAAAGAGAGTTTTTATCTCGTAATTCATTTATTGAAAAGAATCACAAGTCAAGGGGACTTGGTGATTTGGGAGTTCATTGATTACAACTTGTAAGGGGGAGTGAGTTGAGAGAGAGAACTACTCTTTAAGAGAGTGTGTAATCTTTGTGATAATGAAAATCCCAGAGTCCGGACTGGATGTAGGTCAAGTTGTTAAACCGAACCAAGATAAATCTACGTGTTCAGCTATTCTTTTCTTTACTCTGTTCATCTCTCGTTTTTGTTATCTAAAAACAGAGCAGATTTGAAAAGTTTTTAAAATACCCAATTCACCCCCCCTCTTGGGTATATAGCTCCACTTTCACACTTCTCCTACAATATGAGAAGTGTTTTTCCCTTATGTTATTGGGTTCAATGTCACTTAGAATTTTCCAAATTGTAGTGATGTCATCCCTGCCATTATCCAGGATAATTTTGATCATTAGTTGATCAAATATAATGAGCTAGCAACAAGTTCACATGCCATGCATGTCATTTTGTTTTGGGTTAAAGTTTAAATTTGCATCGAAAGTTTTTACTTGCAAGCATTGGGTATCTGGAAGTTTCTAAATCGTAGCAATTTCACCCTGATTGTAATCCACGTTAAGTTTGATAGTTAGTTCACTAAATATACTGATCAAGCAAATCCACATGTCATCCACTTCATATTTTTCCTAGTTAGATTTTAAACAAGGATTTTTTTTTTCAAAAAAAGAAAGCATCCTATAAGTCATTTGATCTTGAGATTGAAATAACATATAAGCAATGGAGAAGGAAGCATAAAAGACGAGAATTCCCTACTACATTAGCAGACATGGCAGAAGACCACAACAATGGAAATCCGAATGGAGATCGAGTTGTTCTACCCTTGCCAAACGCAAGCAATGATGATAATCTGAACAGAGCCATCATAGAATTTTGAATTCTTAATCTAAATAGACTTAGCTTTGGGATTGCATAGTCAGACGTAATAGCACCTCAATTCCTACCAACCAAGAACGCCAAGCTCAGAACTAACATCACTGGTTTCTAGCAGCACGATAGAGAGTCCACATATGAAGCTTGGGAAAGGTTCAAAGATCTATTGAAAAAATGTCCACAACATGGCATCAGACCTTGGGTGTAGTTGGAGACATTCTATAATGGCTTAAATGCACAAACAAGGTAGATAGTTGATGCTTCAGCTAATGGAGTCCTCTTGACAAAAGCCTAGAATAAGGCCTATGATATTCTCAAAGGAATGTCCATTATCAGTTATCAATGGCCAATCGAAAGGGGGTCCTCAACCAAAAGAGTAGCTGGAGTACATGAACTTGAAGCTATGACAGCCCTAACTGCATAGGTGTCCTCTCTCACTAGTATGATCAAATCAACGAGTCTTCCTGCTGGAACACAATCGTTGCAACCTGCACTAATATCTTGCACATATTGTGGAGCATATCAGAGCATCTCTATGCCAACTGCTCAGCTACAAATTTAATCTATTGTTATATAGTGAATATGATAGTATACATTGCATTTATTTTTTCCTCCCCTTGTTTAGAATGTTAGTTAATGCCAGAAATTATGACAAGTTCATGAATGTCATAAATAAAGAAGACTCAATTTCTTTTTTCATACTTCAAATAAATAAGATTAAATGTTGGGTCAAAAACTATAAAAATTTAAATAGTAAATATTAGGATTCAAAAATATACATTTCCGTTCATTCACTAATTACAAATGCATTATCCTAGCCTGATAGTTAAATCTATAATGTATTTTCTTAATTGCACTATGAATGGGTCAATTATTTTTGTATGAAACTATAAAATATGTATATTTGTGAATAAGCTTGGGGTTTAGAAAGACATCGAAATATGATTTTGAATTAAGGAAGTCCAGTTGGTTAAATCTTCAAGTACACAATGTATCTAATAATTCAAATTTTTAGTTATAGATTATATTTGATTGTATATAATGGACCATTAATGACGAACATTAGTTGGTAAAGACATTTTTAGAAACAACCATATTTTGACGGCACATATTTATACAACCATACACACACACACACACATTCATATATGTATATATGTGTGTGTGTATATATATTAAAATTCCAAATCAGTTTGTTTATTAAACTTTTTGAGCAAATGACAACACATTTTAGTAGGAACAACCAAGATTGTCAAACTCATGAGTTTAAACAAACTCGTGACACTAACGTAAACTCGTAGCGTGGACTCGAATCGTAAATTCATAAGAGTTTACTTTTATCATAAAATAGATATTAACAAAGATATAATTAAATAATTAAAATATAAAAAATGACAACAATTTGATTTAAATATATTTTAAATCCAAATAATTGAAATTAAATATATCAACATTTATAATTTATTATATTTAATAACGAAATTTGTATAAAATTCATATGTAAAGCGGTTGAAGATGACAAAATTGAAAAAATTAACATAATTTTGTAAGTTAGAAACATAAAAACGGTAAATTTGGTGTGTAAACTCATGAGTTTAATTGAGTTTATAACTGACACGAGTTTACTAGAGACTCGACTCGATTTAGTAAGGTAGAAACGTAAAAACGGTAAACTCGAATAGTCAACTCGCGAGTTTGACAACAATGGGAACAACTGATTTGGAATATAGATTTTTAAGGTATTTAGTTTGAACTTTTCTTTTATATATTTGCATGATGTTCAGCACATGTGGAATCTTCAAAAATACATTTTAGTAACGTTGCCTTATATTTAGATGATTTGGTAAGGCCTTCATGTTGTACCACACACACAATTTTTTCTTACAATGTGTGTATTTGTTAGAGCTTTTTAAGAATCAATCCCTATATTTTTTGAAAAGTTGCAGCACTTAACAAATATGTTTTTCATTTGCTTTGGGGTATCTACAAGTCAATTTGGAATTGAGACTAGTCCCTCTCACGTCTTAGAGGGAAAAAGATGTTTACCTCTCCTAACAAGTGTGCGCTTCAAAAGAATGGAACTTTTGTTTGCTTCCTTATATGCACGAGATCGTTTGCTTTGGCATACAAGGCCTCACGGTTTTGTTTTTCAGCATTCACTAAAGAAAGGTCTCCACACCCTTATAAGGCATGCTTCGTTCACCTTCCTAGTCGATGTGGGACTTTACAATTCGCTTATCACCTCAAATTTATGAAATTATTCACGTTATTTATAAATAATATATAATTCCTCTAGATAAAAGTTTATGCTTCTTATATTCAATTCAAATTTATGTTTTGTACAATATTAAATCCCTATGTCACAAACATGTTATTTTGTAATATGGACCATTCAAATCGAAAATCTTATATAAAGGCATAATCAAACTAACAGTATCTACTAATCGTTCTTTGAATGGAAAAATGTATAAGAAGCAAACAATTTAATAACTTAATGATACATATAAAGAACAATTCAGCTACACATTATCCACCTTGAATCTAAATTAAGTTCTTGTATTTCTCATATCACAATGAATCATTACTTTCATATTCCCATATGAAGAAGAGAAAAAAGTTGACGCCAAATAAAAAATAACTTCATCACTATCTAGAGGAGAAAAAGTAGTCCTCTGAGTATATCCCCATCTTGCAAATTCAAGCTCATAATACGTTCTAATGAAACATGAAGCTTTAACCCCTCATTCATCTTCTTATCCTCTTCATTTGACCTGACGTGGTTCTCCCATCTAATGGCTAAAAAGTCCTAGTGTAGTATTAAAGGTTGAAAAACTTTATTTCTCTTTTAATTCCAATGTTAAAACCAAAATTTTCTTTCGAGATGCTGGCGCTCTCCTGAATAGGTGGGATTTCTAGGTTTGGATTTCAAGATCACGTAGGATCTAGAAAGGTTTATCACCATAAATACTAATATAAAGACTATTTTAGCATTATTAAAAACAAAATGTAAAAACTAATTCCAAATAGTTAGAGATCCGCAAAATCAAGATTGATTCCCTTTTCAATAAATGAAAGTGAAAATCATTTCAGTTACCTCCGAATTCAAATGATTTAATTGATATGTGGAGAGGCACTTGCCACAACAGATCAAGTCTTCCCCATCTCTGAAAAAAGGAGAAGCAAATTGTTGTTTGTGTTCGGAATTTCTTCTATGTTTAGAGGAATGTGTTTCTCGTGTTGCAGTTCACTATTCCCATGCCAAGCAATCAATATGGAATCCAGAATGATGTTCATTTTTTGTGGACATGAAGATGTTTGTAGGGTTGTTTAAGATCACTTTCACAGTGTTTCTCAAAGCCCACGTATAATAGTGATACTCACTAATATAAATTTGGTATTCCATTGATCTGATAGACAAAAATCAACATGCTAGAAAGCTTAATATAAAGTAAGTAGTTTTTCTCTTCTTCATTTTCATCATTGCCAACGGCTTTCTCAAACTTCATCGTTATCTATCAAAGAGAAAACAAATATAACAACTTAGTCAATTAACTTTTCTTTATCAAATTAAACAAAAGAAAATACAACAGAAAACAAAAGACAAATATAAAAGTGAGGGTCAAACAACACAAAACCCTATATGATCCTATCCAAAATCCAAAAAAAAAACAAAAAAAAAAACCCAAAATGACACAAAGCAAAGAGTAATATGTGTGTGTGTGTGAATGAAACAATGACCATCTCAATGAGGAAGCTTCCAGATTTGAACTACCAGAGCCTTATACGCTTCTCTACCACTTCTAAATAATATTTGCAAGACTAGATCACCAACATAACTTATCTAAATTATATTGCCTTAATTAAGGATTTTGAACTAAACATGCATCCATTCTTAAATCAAGAGGGCTTGATCTAAATGATAATCTAACAATTGACAAACACATACCAACATAAGAGAACGTGTACACCTGAAATTCTCTAACAAAACAAACATACCGATGAGTGAGAAGATGAGAACCACAAGATACAAAGTCAAGCAGAGGAACAAATGCTCTCACAAATTAAGAGAACAAAGGATCAAAAGCTAAGTTAAATTATTGAATACTCTCTTCTCTCTTCTAAAAGAAACATGTGCATATATATATACATAGGTTGTGACTGAAGAGGCTTAAGGTTCAATTGGCAAGAACGATTTTGAGTTTATGAAGAGCCAGAAGGTTGTCAAACTTGCGTTTAAGTAAACTCGTGATAATGACATAAACTCTTATTGTGATCTTGAATTGTAAACTCATAAGCAAGGTTGTCAAACTCACGAGTTTAAGTAAACTCGTGATAATGACGTGAACTCTTATCGTAAACTCGAATCGTAAACTCGTAAGAGTTTACTTTTATTATTAAATGAGGTATTACTAGTGTATAATTAAATAATTAAAATATAAAAATGACAACAATTTGATTTAAATATATTTTAAATCCTAATAATTGAAATTAAATCCATCAACATTCATCATTTGTCATATTTAATAAAGAATTTTCTATTAAATTTCTATATAAAGCCGTTGAGCATGATCAAATCAAAAAAGTTAACAAGAATTTAAGAGTAAATTAACATAGTTTTGTAAGCTAGAAACGTAAAAATGGCAAACTCGATGTATAAACTCGTGAGTTTAACTAAGTTTACAACTAGCACGTGTTTACCAGTGACTTGACTCGTTTTTTGTAAGTTAAAAACGTAAAAACGATAAACTTCGAATAGTCAACTCACAAGTTTGACAACAATGCTCGTAAGAGTTTACTTTAACTTTTAATAGTGTATAATAAATAATTAAGATATAAGACAATGACAACAATTAGATTTAAATATATTTTAAATCTAAATAATTTAAATTAAATCCATCAACATTCAAAATTTACCATATTTAACAAATAAATTTCTATAAAACTCACATAGAAAGCCGCTTATCATGATCAAATCAAAAAAAGTTAATAAGAATTTAAGAGTGAGTTAACATGATTTTGTAAGCTAGAAATATAAAAACGGTAAACTTGATGTATAACTAAGTTTACAATGAGTTTAACCAGTTTACTAGTAACTCAACTCAATTTGATAAGCTACAAATGTAAAAAAATTCGGTTAACTCGGAGAGTCAACTCATAAGTTTGACAACAATGGCCACTGTTATAAATTTTCAAAAAAAAAAAAAAAATTCAAACAAATTTAATCTATTGTCATCCAATGAATTTGATAGTATATATTGCATTTATTTTTTCCTCCACTTGTTTAGAATGTTAGTTAATGTCAGAAATTATGACAAGTTCATGAATGTCATAAATGAAGAAGACTTAATTTCTTTTTTCTTACATCAAATAAAGAACATAAAATGTTGGGTCCAAAAAGAAAATTAAATGGTACATATTAGGATTAAAAAAATATACATTTCCGTTCATTCACTTGTTACAAATACATTATCCTAGCATGATAGTTAAATCTATTATTTGTTTCCTTAATTACACTATGAATGGATCAATGATTTTGGATGAAACCAAAAAAGAAATATGTAAGCGTACATACCTATATTTGTAAATAAGGTTGGGGTTAAGAAAGACATTGAAAGATGATTTTGAATTCGGGAAGTGCAGCTGCTTAAATCTTCAAATACAAAATAATTCTAAAATTTTGAATTTTTATTTATGCATTGTATTTGATTGTATATAATGGAGTATTAATGATGACCATTAGGTGGTGAAGACATTTTTGGAAACAATCACATTTTAACGGCACAGGCCGTCATTATTTATTCTTGGTATTAAAGATGTGTAGAATGTAAATTTAGTAAGGTTGAACTTGGATCTTTGCTATGGCTATAAAAATGAAAATACTATAAGAAACTCTTGCACATTTTTTAGGTTTGTCTCTCACACACGCACGCGCGTGCGTACACACACACGTGTGTGTGTTTGACATTTTTCTTAAAATTTTAGAATTTGTGAAAATGAAAATTTTTAGAAAAATACCCTAGAAATATAAAAATCCAAATTAGTTTGTTTACTCTAATTTTTGAGTAAATGACAACACATTTTAATAGGAATCACTGGCTTGGGAATATAAATTTTGAAGGTATTTAATTTTGAATTTTCCCTTACATGTTTGGATTATGTTTAGAACATGTGGAATCTTCGAAAATGCATTTTAGTAACGTTGTCTTAAAGGTTTGGCATGGTTTTCATGTTGTACTTGGATCTTTTGTATGGCTATGAAAATAAGAATATAATAGGAACCTGCTGCATGTTTTTGATAACTCATTGTGTGTATATATATATATATATTATATGGACACACACACATACATATTTTTTTCTTTTCTTTTTTTCATTTACAATGTGTGTACTTGTAAGAATTTATTAAGAAACAATCCCTATATTTTTTGATAAGTTGTAGCACGTAACAAATATTTTTTTTCATTTGATCTAGGGTATCCACAAGTTAATTTGGACTTGAGACTAGTCCCTCTCACATCTTCGAGCAAAGATGTTCACTTCTCGAAGCAAGTGTACGCTTCAAAGAACTGGAACTTTTGTTTGTTTCCTTATATGTATGAGGTCACTTATCACCTCAAATTCAAGAAATTATTTGCATTATTTATAAATGATATATAACACCTCTATATAAAAAGTCTATGCTTTTTATATTCAAATTAAATTTATGGTGTGTACAATATTAAATCCCTATGTCACAATCATGTTATTTTGTAATATGGACCATCTAAATCGAAAATCTTATAAAGGCATAATCAAACTAACAGTATCTACTAATTGCCCTTCGAATGGAAAAATGTATAAGAAGCACCAAATAATTTAAAAACTTAATGATACAGATAAAGAAGAATTCAGGTACACGCTATTCACCTTAAATCTAAATTAAGTTCTTGTATTTCTCATATCACAATGAATCATCACTTTCATATTCCCATGAAGAAGAGAGAAAAATTGAAAGCCAAATAAAAAATAACTTCATCACTATCTCGAGGAGAAAATGTAGTCCTTGGACTTTATCCCCATCTTGCAAATTCTAGCTCACAATACTTTCTAATGAAACATGAAGCTTTAACCCCTCATTCATCTTCTTAACCTTTTCATTTGACTTGATGTGATTCTCCTATCTAATGGCTAAAAAGTCCTTGTGTAGTATTAAAGGTTGAAAAAACTTTATTTCTCTTTCGACTCCAATGTTGAAACCAAAAATTTCTTTCCACATGCTGGCGCTCTCATGAATAGATGAGATTTCTAGGTTTGGACTTCAAGATCACGTAGGATCTAGAAATGTTTATCACCATAAATACCTGTCAGTATAAAGACTATATTAGTATTATATAAAAAATGTAAAAACCAAGTCCAAATAGTCAGAGATCCACAAAATCAAAACTTATTCCCTTTTCAATAAATGAAAGTGAAAATCATTTTGGTTACCTTTGAATTCAAACGGTTTAAATGACATGTGGAGAGGCACTTGTTACAACAGATCAAGTCTTCCTCATCTTTGAAAACAGGACAAGAAGACTGTTGTTTGTGTTTAGAATTTCTTCTGTGTTTAGAGGAATGTGTTTCACGGTGTTGCAATTCACTATTCCCATGCCAATCAATCAATATGGACTTCAGAAGTGATGTTCGCTTTTTTGTTCGATGTGAAGATATTTGTAGGGTCGATTAAGATCACTTCCACAATGCTTCTCAAAGGCCCACGTATAATAGTGGTGCTCACTAATATAAATTTGGTATTCCATTGATCTGATAGACAAAAATCAACATGCTAGAAAACTTAATATAAAGTAAGTAGTTTTTCTCCTCTTCGTCTTCATCTTCATCATTGCCAACGGCTTTCTCAAACTTCATCGTTATCTATTAAAGAGAAAACAAATATAACAACATAGTCAATTAACTTTTCTTGATCAAATTAAATGAAAGAAAGTACAACATAAAACAAAAGACAAATATAAGAAGTGAGGGTAAAACAACAAAAAAAAACCTATCTGATCCTACCCAAAATCCTAGTACAAAAACCCAAAATCAATCCCAAAATGACACAAAGCAAACAGTAATATGTGTGTGTGTGTGAAACCATGACCATCTCAACGTGGAAGCTTCCAGATTTGAACTACCAGAGCCTTATACGCTTCTCTACCACTTCTAAATAATATTTGCAGGACTAGATCGCCAACCACTTACAAAGTGTTTCATAACTTATCTAAACTTTATTGCCTTAATTAGGGATTTTGAACTAAGCATGCATAGATTCCTAACTCAAGAGGGCTTGATCTAAATGATAATCTAACATTTGACAAACACATAGCAACATAAGCGAGCGCGCACATGAAATTCTCTAACAAAACAAACATACCGATGAGTGAGAAGATGAGAACCACAAGATACAAAGTCAAGCAGAGGAACAAATGCTCTCACAAAATAAGAGAACAAAGGATCAAAAGCCAAGTCAAATTATTGAATACCCTCTTCTCTATTCTAAAAGAAAAATGTGCATCTATATATATATATATATATATATATATACACACACAGGGGTGTGTTCGAAGAGGGTTAAGGTTCAATTGGCGAGAACGATTTTGAGTTTATGAAGAGCCACTGGAAAGGTTGTCGTGAGTTTAAGTAAATTCATGATGATGACATAAACTCATATCGCGATCTCGACTCGTAAACTCGTAAGAGTTTACTTTCACTATCAATAGTGTATAATAAATAATTATGATATAAGAAAATGACAAGATTTTGATTTAAATATATTTTAAATCTAAATAATTGAAATTAAATCCATTAACATTCAAAAGTGACCGTATTTAATAAATAAATTTCTATAAAACTCAAATATAAAGCCACTAAGCATGATCAAATAAAAAAGTTAATAAGAATTTAAGAGTGAGTTAACATGATTTTGTAAGCTAGAAAAATAAAAACGATAAACTTGATGTATAAACTTGTGAGTTTAACCGAGTTTAGAATGATAAGGAGTTTACCAATGACTTAACTCGATTGGATAAGCTAGAAACATAAAAATATTAAACTCGAAGAGTCAACTCCCGAGTTTGATGACAATGGCTATTGGTATAAACTTTCAAAACACAAATTTTCAAACAAATTTAATTTATTGTTATACAGTGAATGTGATAGTATACATTGCATTTAATTTTTTTCTCCCCTTGTTTAGAATGTTAGTTAATGCCAGAAATTATGACAAGTTCATGAATGTCATAAATGAAGAAGACTCGATTTCTTTTTTTCATACTTCAAATAAAGAAGATCAAATGTTGGGTCAAAAAATATAAAAATTTAAATAGTACATATTAGGAGTAAAAAAATATACATTTTTGTTCATTCATTAGTTACAAATGCATTATCCTAGCCTGATAGTTAAATCTATTATTTATTTTCTTAATTTCACTATGAGTGGATCAATGATTTTGGATGAAACCAAAAAAGAAATATGTGAGCGCACATCCCTATATTTGTAAATAAGGTTGGGGTTAAGAAAGACATTGAAAGATGATTTTGAATTAAGGACATGCAGCTGCTTAAATCTTCAAATACAAAATGATTCTAAAAGTTTGAATTTTTAGTTATGCATTGTGTTTGATTGTATATAATGGAGCATTAATGACGACCATTAGGTGGTAAAGACATTTTTGGAAACAACCACATCTTGACGGCAGAGGTCGTCATTGTGTATTCTTGGCATTCAAGATGTGTAGAATGTAAATTTAGAAAGTTGAACTTGGATCTTTGCTATGGCTATAGAAATGAAAATATTATAAGAAACTATTGCACGTTTTTTAGGTTTGTTTTATATATATATATATATATATATATATATGTATGGGGTTAAACTTCTCATGTTACATGAGAAGAAGAAGATTCCTATACACACATTAAATAGTGGGACCCACATATATATATAATGCTAATATATATATATATATATGTGGGTCCCATCATTTTATGTGTGTGTGACATGAGAAAACACTTCTCCTACACCATGAGAAGTGTTTTTCCCTATACGTATATATATATATATATATATATAAATTTTTTATTTAAATGTGAGAATTGAAAATTTTAGAAAAATACCGTAGAAATATGAAAAATCCAAATCAATTTGTTCATTAAACACGTTTTAGTAGGAATAACTGATTTGGGAATATAAATTTTTAAGGTATTTAATTTGAATTTTCCCTTATATATTTGCATTATGTTTAGAACATGTGGAATCTCCAAAAATACATTTTAGTAATGTTGCCTTATGTTTAGATGATTTGGTAAGGCCTTCATGTTGCACTTGGATCTTTCGTTTCGCTATGGAAATGGGAATATAATAGGGACCTGCTGCATGTTTTTGATAACTCATTGGATATATATACATGTACACACACATATACATATAATTTTTTTCTTACAATGTTTGTATTTGTTAGGGGTTATTAAGAATCAATCCCTATGTTTTTTGATAAGTTGCAGCACTAAACAATTTTTTTTTTTTTCATTTGATTTGGCGTATCTATAAGTCAATTTGGACTTTAGACTAGTCCCTCTCTCACGTCTTAAAGCGAAAAAGATGTCCACCTCTACCAACAAATGTGCGTATTAAAGGACTAGAACTTTTGTTTGCTTACTTATGTGCATGAGATCACTTATCACCTCAAATTCATGAAATTATTCACATTATTTATAAATAATATATAATTCATCTAGATAAAATTGTATGCTTCTTATATTCAATTTAAATTTACGTTTTGTACAATATTAAATCTCTATGTCACAAACATGTTATTTTGTAATATGGACCATTCAAATAAAAAATCTTATAAAGGCAGAATCAAACTAACAGTATCTACCAATCGTCCTTCGAATGGAAAAATGTATAAGAAGCAAACAATTTAATAACTTAATGATACAGATAAAGAAAAATTCAGATACACATTATCCACCTTAAATATAAATTCAGTTCTTGTATTTCTCATATCACAATGAATTGTTACTTTCATATTCCCATATGAAGAAGAGAAAAAAGTTGAACGCCAAATAATAAATAACTTCATCACTATCTAGAGGAGAAAAAGTAGTCCTATGAGTATATCCCCATCTTGCCAATTCAGGATCATAATACTTTCTAATGAAACATGAAGCTTTAACCCTCAGTCATCTTCTTAACCTCTTCATTTGACCTGACGTGATTCTCCCATCTAATGGCTAAAAAGTACTTGTGTAGTATTAAAGGTTGAAAGAACTTTATTTCTCTTTAAACTACAACGTTAAAACAAAAATTTTCTTTCGACATGCTGACGCTCTCCGTAATAGGTAGGATTTCTAGTTTTGGACTTGAAGATCACGTAGGAGATAGACAATTTTATCACCATAAATACCTGTCAATACAAAGATTATTTTAGTATTCTTTAAACCAAAACAATTTTTAAAACAAAATTTAAGAACTAATTCCAAATAGTCAGAGACCCATAAAATCCGCACACTTCTTCCTTTTTTAATAAATGAAAGTGAAAATCATTTTAGTTACCTCCAAATTCAAAGGGTTTAAATGATATGTGGTGAGGCACTTGTCACAACAGATTAAGTCTTCCCCTTCTTTGTAAACAGGACAAGCATACTGTTGTTTGTGTTCATAATTTCTTCTGTGTTTAGAGGATTGTGTTTCCTGGTGTTGCAGTTCACTATTCTTCTGCCAACCAATCCACATGGACTCTAGGAGAGATGTTCATTTTTTCTGGATGTGAAGATATTCGTAGGGTTGTTTGAGATCACTTTCACAGTGCTTCTCAAAGCCCACGTATAATAGTGATACTTACTAATATAAATTTGGTATTCCATTGATCTGATAGACAAAAATCAACATGCTAGAAAACTTAATATATAGTAAGTAGTTTTTCTCCTCTTCATCTTCATCATTGCCAACGGCTTTCTCAAACTCCATCGTTATCTATCAAAGAGAAAACAAATATAACAACATAGTCAATTAACTTTTCTTTATCAAATTAAACGAAAGAAAGTACCACAAAAAACAAAAGACAAACAGAAAAAGTGAGGATCAAACAACACAAAATCCTATATGATCCTATCCAAAATCATAGTAAAAAAAAAAAACCCAAAATGACAAAGCAAAGAGTAATATATATATATATATATATATATATATATATGTGAATGAAACCATGACCATCTCAACGATGAAGCTTCCAGATTTGAACTACCAGAGCCTTACATGCTTCTCTACCACTTCTAAATAATATTTGCAGGACTGGGTTGCCAACCACTTACAAAGTGTTTCATAACTTATCTAAATTATATTGCCTTAATTAGGGATTTTGAACTAAACATGCATACATTCCTAACGCAAGAGGGCTTGATCTAAATGATAATCTAACATTTGACAAACACATAGCAACATAAGCGAGCGTGCACTTGAAATTCTCTAACAAAACAAACATACCGATGAGTGAGAAGATGAGAACCACAAGATACAAAGTCAAGCAGAGGAATAGATGCTCTCACAAAATAAGAGAACAAAGGATCAAAAGCCAGGTCAAATTATTGAATACTCTCTTCTCTCTTCTAAAGGAAACATGTGCATACACACACACACACACACACACACACACACACACACACAAGGTGTGTTTGAAGAGGGTTAAGGTTCAATTAGCGAGAACGATTTTGAGTTTATGAAGAGCCTCTAGCAAGGTTGTCGCGAGTTTAAGTAAATTCGTGATAATGACGTAAACTGATATCGTGATCTCGAATTGTAAACTCATAAGAGTTTACTTTCACTATTAATAGGGTATAATAAATAATTATGATATAAAAAATGACAAGACTTTGATTTAAATATATTTTAAATCTAAATAATTGAAGTTAAATCCATTAACATTCAAAAGTTACCATATTTACAAATAAATTTCCATAAAACTCAAATATAAAGCCACTAAAATGACCAAATAAAAAAAGTTGATAAGAATTTAAGAGTGAGTTAACATGATTTTGTAAACTAGAAACATAAAAACGATAAACTCGATGTATAAACTCGTGTGTTTAACGAGTTTAGAATGATCACGAGTTTACCAATGACTTGACTCAATTGGATAAGCTAGAAATGTAAAAACGGTAAACTCGAAGAGTAAACTCCTGAGTTTGACGACAATGGCTGTTGGTATAAATTTTCAAACAAATTTAATCTATTGTTATACAGTGAATATGATAGTATACATTGCATTTATTCCCCCCATTTAGAATGTTAGTTAATGCCAGAAATTATGACAAGTTCATGAATGTCATAAATGAAGAAGACTCAATTCTGTTTTCATACTTCAAATAAAGAGGATTAAATGTTGGGTGAAAAAATATAAAAATTTAAATAGCACATATTAGGATTCAAAAATATGCATTTATGTTCATTCAGTAGTTACAAATGCATTATCCTAGCCTGATAGTTAAATCTATTATTTATTTTCTTCATTACGCGATGAATGGATCAATGATTTTGGATGAAACCAAAAAAGAAGCATGTGAGCGCACGTACCTATATTTGTAAATAAGGCTGGGTTAAGAAAGACATTGAAAGATGAATTTGAATTAAAGAAATGCAGCTGCTTAAATCTTCAAATAAAAAATGATTCTAAAAGTTTGAATTTTTATTAGTTAGGCATTGTGTTTGATTGTATATAATGGAGCATTAATGACAACCATTAGGTGGTGAAGACATTTTTGGAAACAAGCAGATTTTGACGGCAGAGGTCGTCATTGTGTATACTTGGCATTCAAGATGTGTAGAATGTAAATTTAGTAAGTTGAACTTGGATCTTTGCTATGGCTATAGAAATGAAAATATTATAAGAAACTATTGAATGTTTTTTAGGTTGGTCTCATATATATATATATATATATAACATTTTTCTTAAAATGTGATAATGAAAAATTTTCGAAAAATACCGTAGAAATATGAAAAATCCAAATCAGTTTGTTCATTAAACACGTTTTAGTAGGAATAACTGATTTGCGAATATAAATTTTGATGGTATTAATTTGCATTATGTTTAGAACATGTGGAATCTCCAAAAATACATTTTAGTAACGTTGCCTTATGGTTGGATGATTTGGTAAGGCCTTCACGTTGCACCTATTGTTATGGAAATGAGAATATAATATATACTGCATGTTTTTGAAAACTCATTGGATATATATACATGTACACATATACTTATATATTTTTTCTTACAATGTTTGTATTTGTTAGAGTTTATTAAGAATCAATCCCTATATTTTTTGATAAGTTGCAGCACTAAACAAATATTTTTGTTTTTCATTTGATTTGGGGTATCTACAAGTCAATTTGGACTTGAGACTAGTCCCTCTTGTAACATCCCAAATTTTGGGATTTGAAATTTAGATATTTTATGGGAATTAATTATGTAACTTTGGTTTAAAATAATTATGAGAATAATTATTGAAATTTAGGCTTATTTTTCCCTTAATTAATTTATTTTGCGAAAAAGAGTAAATTCAAGTAAGGAATAACTTAGGCCTAAAAATTATGGAATTAAAATGTTATGGCCTAGAGGAATTAATTGGGAAGGGAAAAAAATCCTTATATGGAATTAAAGATTTAATTTTAATAATTATCCAATATTTGCAAATATGAGTCCTAAAGATGATATGATTTTAAAGTAGCCAACCACTTAAATCCATTTAATCCATTTGGGCCAAACCCATTTCATTTTCTGCAACAGCTCATTTCCCTCCATGAAGCCCAACACGTGAGACCATAGCAAAACAGATATAAACCAGATTATTAGCTCATATTCTCATTAAGCAGCCCAAATACTCCCTTCTATATCCATTTGTCTTGCACCATATCAGCTTTCTCTGATTCATGCAGCCAAGGCACGAAACGCAGCATAAAAGGACAGAAAAGAAACACAACGCTGTCAAAAAAAAAAAAAAAAAAGAAACACAACGCTGTTCACGCCATACCTCTTCCATACTCCTTGAGCCCAGTGTTGACCATTGGCTTTTCATGCTCCTTGGACCAACGTTTTGTTCTCGGTTTAGACCCCCTACGTCCTTATATATTGATTCCTTGATTCTCATTCGTCCTCCACCAGCCTTAGCAGGAAGAGCTGCGTAGAGAGAGTGTGATTTATATACATACACATATGTCGCTGCATGCCTAAAAGAATATAAAAAAACTTGCTGAATTCAAATTCTTCATTTTTGGAGGTTATGGCCTATAGGAAATATAATAATGCACAAAAGCAGGGGCCACAAGGGTTCATAATAACTGATATATACTAATTAATAGTATTTTGATGTCACTGTTTCTTGAAATATACAAAGTACATAGATATAGTCTTTATTAGCCCACTTTGAATCCAATTCCTGCCAAGCGTATTCTTTCTAGATTATAAACCAGAAGTTTCCTGCAGGCAACCAGCGTTTAAAGCATGAAGAAGACATAAAAGAAGAATCTTTGGGCTATATTATGATTTAGTTCTAGTAATTAGACATTGATTCTATGCGTAGAGCCGAATACAATAAAGTTTCTAATCTGTGCTTATATTATAAGTTATCAAAATAAGATGTCTTATATTTTTTTTAAATGAACCTGTAGATAACTACATTCTTTTATCTGCAATGATCAAGAGAGTTAAGGAGTCACTTCTTTGTTGACAATGATAATAATAACCTATCTATTATTGTTGTGCTCACACGTTTCTATAGTACAGCTAAATGATTAAAGTTTATATTATTATTAAGAAAGGAAAGTGATAGGTATACACACACACATATATATATAGTGAAACTTATATATCCTAAATATAAAACTTTGGTGTTAGCATTTATGAAATAAAGCACCTATTCTTATATATGTATATATATATATATGTGTGTGTATGTACATATATACATATATATATCATATACATATATATACATGTATGTGTGTGTGTGTGTAGATGCTTTGGAAAACCATGAGAAACATTAAATGTAAATGCAATAAAGCATATTTTCATGGGATAATATTTATTAAACTCCTAATTTAAAGTGTTAGGATAGCCTTTGAGGGTTTAAATTAATTGTAGAAAAATAATAATAAATACTAATAATAGTAGTAGTAATAATAATAAATAATTAATTATTATTATTATTATTATTATTAGGAAAGGGAATAAGTAATAAAAGAGATAAATAAATAATAATAAATATTATTATTATTTATTAAAAAGGGGATTATTTTTAAGGGAATTTTTAGGGATTAATTACTATTTTTAATCCTCTAAAAATAATTCGCGTAGTTAGTTACTTTGCGACGCTAGAAGTGACTAATGACAATGATAAACTTTTATAGGCATACCTTGACACCTCTTAAGATCCTTGAAAATTGACCTTGTTAGACGAATTAAAGATTCAAGTTTGAGGTGGGTAACCTGTTATTTTATTAGCCTATATATATGTATTCATGTATGATTGATCATGTTTGCTAGATTATTTATATGTTTATTTCCTAGCTATGGATTTGGAGCTGCGTGTCCCATAGGGCTACGTGTCCTAAAGGGTCGATCCTTGATAACTAAACTCGCGGTTCTGCGACTTGTTTAATGTGAATTATTTTATACTTATACATGTGTTATACTGTGATCTATATTTCATACCTGCATATGAGATTAATTGTTCCCCTGGGATTCATTCATTTGAACTCCAGATCGCATGACAGAGACAGGTAGTGGATCAGCAGGTAGTGGATCGGGTTCAAGAAAGAAGATGCAGCTTTAAGGGTTACAGCTAAAGGAACTCTTGGAAAAATATGAATAGTTGGATTGTATTAATTCGTTTGTCATTTGTTAATTTTTGGATTAATGTATTAAGTTCCCCTTATGGGATAGATATTGCTCGCAAAAAATTTATCTCGCGTTTTCAATGTTTTAAAATAAGTATTTAATTGAGAAAGTTTTATTCTGCAATTAAGTCATCCAAACTACTTCGATGCTTGTGCGCTTAAACTCGATAAATATAGGTGCATTTAGAACGGGTGTTACACCTCTCACATCTTAGAGCGAAAAAGATGTTCACCTCTCCCAACAAGTGTGCGCTTCAAAGGATTGGAACTTTTGTTTGTTTTCTTATGTGTGCGAGATTGCTTATCACCTCAAATTCATGAAATTATTTGCATTATTTATAAATAATATATAATTCCTCTAGATAAAAGTCTATGCTTCTTATATTGAATTTAAATTTATGTTTTGTACAATATTAAATCCCTATGTCATAAACATGTTATTTTTTTTTTTGTAATATGGACCATTCAAATCAAAAATCTTATAAAGGTAGAATCAAACTAACAATATCTACCAGTCGTCCTTCAAATGGAAAAATGTATAAGAAGCACCAAACGATTTTTTAACTTATTGATACAAATAAAGAAGAATTCAAATACACATTATCCACCTTAAATCTAAATTAAGTTCTTGTATTTCTCATATCACAATGAATCATTACTTTCATACTCCTATATGAAGAAGAGAAAAATTGAAAGCCAAATAAAAAATAACTTCATCACTATCTAGAGGAAGAAAAACTAGTCCTCCGAGTATATCCCCATCTTGCAAATTCAAGCTCAAAATACTTTCTAATGAAACATGAAGCTTTGACCCCTCATTCATCTTCATATCCTCTTCATTTGACTTGACGCGATTCTCCCATCTAACGGCTAAAAGGTCCTTGTGTAGCACTAAAGGTTGAAAAAACGTTATTTCTCTTTCAACTCCAATGTTAAAACCAAAATTTTCTTTCGAGATGTTGGCGCTCTCCTGAATAGGTGGGATTTCTAGGTTTGGATTTCAAGATCACGTAGGATCTAGAAAGGTTTATCACCATAAATACCTGTCAGTATAAAGACTATTTTAGCATTATTAAAAACAAAATGTAAAAACTAATTCCAAATAGTTAGAGATCCGCAAAATCAAGATTGATTCCCTTTTCAATAAATGAAAGTGAAAATCATTTTAGTTACCTCCGAATTCAAACGATTTAATTGATATGTGGAGAGGCACTTGCCACAACAGATCAAGTCTTCCCCATCTCTGAAAAAAGGAGAAGCAAATTGTTGTTTCTGTTCGGAATTTCTTCTATGTTTAGAGGAATGTGTTTCTCGGTGTTGCAGTTCACTATTCCCATGCCAAGCAATCAATATGGAATCCAGAATTGATGTTCATTTTTTGTGGACATGAAGATGTTCGTAAGGTTGTTTAAGATCACTTTCACAGTGTTTCTCAAAGCCCACGTATAATAGTGATACTCACTAATATAAATTTGGTATTCCATTGATCTGATAGACAAAAATCAACATGCTAGAAAGCTTAATATAAAGTAAGTAGTTTTTCTCCTCTTCGTTTTCATCATTGCCAACGGCTTTCTCAAACTTCATCGTTATCTATCAAAGAGAAAACAAATATAACAACATAGTCAATTAACTTTCTCTATCAAATTAAACAAAAGAAAGTACAATAGAAAACAAAAGACAAACATAATAAGTGAGGGTCAAACAACACAAAACCCTATATGATCCTATCCAGAAAACCAAAAACAAACCCAAAATGACACAAAGCAAAGAGTGTGTGTGAATGAAACAATGACCATCTCAATGAGGAAGCTTCCAGAGTTGAACTACCAGAGCCTTATACGCTTCTCTACCACTTCTAAATAATATTTGCAGGACTAGATCACCAACATAGCTTATCTAAATTATATTGCCTTAATTAGGGATTTTGAACTAAACATGCATCCATTCTTAACTCAAGAGGGCTTGATCTAAATGATAATCTAACAATTGACAACCACATAAGTAAGTGTACACCTGAAATTCTCTAACAAAACAAACATACCGATGAGTGTGAAGATGAGAACCACAAGATACAAAGTCAAGCAGAGGAACAAATGCTCTCACAAAATAAGAGAACAAAGGATCAAAAGCTAAGCCGAATTATTGAATACTCTCTTCTCTCTTCTAAAAGAAACACATGCATATATATATATACACACACATATGGTTGTGTCTGAAGAGGGTTAAGGTTCAATTAGCGAGAACGATTTTGAGTTTATGAAGAGCCATTGGCAAGGTTGTCAAACTTGCAAGTTTAAGTAAACTCGTGATAATGACGTAAACTCTTATTGTGATCTCGAATTGTAAACTCGTAAGAGTTTACTTTCACTTTTAATAGTTTATAATAAATAATTAAGATATAAGAAAATGACAACAATTGGATTTAAATATATTTTAAAACTAAATAATTGAAATTAAATCCATCAAGATTCAAAATTTACCATATTTAACAAATAAATTTCTATAAAACTCAAATATGAAGCCGCTTATCATGATCAAATCAAAAAAAGTTAATAAGAATTTAAGAGTGAGTTAACATAGTTTTGTAAGCTAGAAACGTAAAAATTGTAAACTCGATGTATAAACTTGTGAGTTTAACTAAGTTTACAATGGTCACGAGTTTATTAGTGATTCGACTGGATTTGATAACCTAAAAAAGTAAAAACGATAAATTCAGAGAGTTAACTCGCGAGTTTGACAACAATGGCTGGTATAAATTTTCAAAATAAAAATTTTCAAACCAATTTGATCTATTATTGTTATACAGCTGAATATGATAGTATACATTGCATTTATTTTTTCCTCCCCTTGTTTAGAATGTTAGTTAATGCTAGAAATTATGACAAGTTCATGAATGTCATAAATGAAGAAGACTTAATTTCTTTTTTCACACTTCAAATAAATAAGATTCACTACAAAAAAAGGTCATTAGTCACTAAAATGACATATTTGTAGCGGTTTTTGGCGTTACTAAGGCCATTTGTTGCGGTTACATAAACTACTAAAAAATCTATCGTGGCAGACCTATTTGTCGTGGTTTTAAAAACCCGCTACTCCATAAACATTGACCGCTACTATATCTATAGCGGTTTTGATGACCGCCACTATATGCGGCTGCTCTAACTCCTTATTCAAATGTTAGTCGCGGTCACAAAATTGCTACAAATTTCAATTTGAGCAACTTTGTAGTGGTTCCATAATTGCTACTAGTTATATCAAAAAGTAGCGCCAAACGTTTGAAAATATTATGTAGTGGGTGGATAACCGCTACAAATTTCCCGCCAAATTTTGGGAAAATATTTTGCAGCCAACAATTTGAATTCTTTGGAATATTTGTAGCTGTGATTAACCGCTACAAATAAATCCCCCATATTTTTGACAAAAAAAAAAAAAAATTTTGCCGCCATTTTTTCATTATTTTATATTTGTAGCAGTTAACAACCGCTACAAAATACTCCAGTCATTTTTTGAAAGTAGCTTTGGCATTGTATCTTTGTTTGTATTTGTAGCGGTTGTTTAACCACTACAAATGCATGAAATTGAAAAAAATAATTTTTTTTAATTATTATAGTGATTAAGTAATTATTGGATTATTAATAATTTACATTTTTAGTGAAAATAAATAATATTCAAATTTGATATTTGATTATGTAAGGTTATTATCTAGGTTAAAACAATGATAATATAGAAGTATAATAACAACTAATTATGAGTTAATTAAAATAAAATTAATTCTTAAAAAAAGTGTGTGAAAGTGAATCCAATAATGTATGTGAAAGTAGAAAGAAAGTTGAAAAATAGACATAATACAACTATAAAATAATAAAAGTTAGTAACAGAAGAGTAGAAGAAAAAAGAAATATTTTGATAACCATTAAATTTGATCCGGTTGAACGGCACTTACCCCCTTAAACACTTAACCTCTTTGAGAAAACATAAAAATATGAGAGAAGACGGAGAGAAAACGTGCTTGAAAAGGAAACTGAGGCATATTAATGAGGTTTGGTGGGGGTATTTATTTTGATATCTGCGCGTACGTTTGTAGCGGTTGAGTGTTCACTTTTTGTAGCGGTTCTAATTAGTAGCGGTTACCAATGCTTATTTGTAGCGGTTCTTTAAGTTTTGTAGCGGTTAAGAACCGCTACAAAGCATTTTTTTTTTTTTGAAAAAAAATAATAAAAAGATTACATCGTAGGCATAATTTTTTTCTCTCAATCTTCATCACCATCCCTACAAAGAAAGATTGTATAAAATGTTACATGTGAGTTGAATATGTTTGAACACAAATAAAACTTTAGTTAAATGTTATTATTCCATAAAGCGTATATTAAAAAAATGTACCGAACTATAGGTAAATTGGCATCACCGTCTGGGAAGAAGTTTTCAAAACTAGCGGGCTAGAACGGCTCACTCTCGTAGGCAATGTTATCACCATCGCCCATGTCGTAAAGGTCTCGAGGCTTTAGGTGAACCACCATATTCCAATCCCTGTGCCTCTCATCGGGGACATAATAAACCTGATGTGCCTCTGAGGAAAGAATATACTACTCGTCATCTTCAAACTGACCAGTGTTAATAGGCCGGGAGAAATTCACTGATGTGATGCCCAAGTCGTCAGTCGT
The DNA here is from genome assembly GCA_019022655.1 of Acacia acuminata. Lineage (NCBI taxonomy): Eukaryota > Viridiplantae > Streptophyta > Magnoliopsida > Fabales > Fabaceae > Acacia > Acacia acuminata. The sequence continues at coordinate 826,808 of JAFJYI010000028.1, read as the reverse complement.
GAGTCCCCGGACGTTGTCGTATTCACCCACAAACACTTGAACAGTGTCACAAAGAAAAGGCCTTGGTAAGTTATCCTGACCACATCAAGCAGCTTTCCATAATACGGGACATCACCGAACTGCATGTTCTCGTTACTGCTGCTCGCATAACTCCTCGTCCCAAACGTGCCATATACACTTGAGTTTTGGGTCAGCAATCCCTAATCTTGTGAAACCGATGCAAAATTTGAAACCATTGACATTGTATGCCATAAATCTTTGGGCGTGATCAAGGGGCCGAGTGCGAGAGCTCTGAATTCTAGTGAATGCGGGTTGTGGTCATTCATTATTCTCCTCCTAAACCAACTCGAGAATTCTTTGTGGACCTTTTTATCAATTTCGGATGATGTCTGTGTACGGATCCTCACCGACGCTTGACATGACTCCTGAATTCCCTGCAATTAAACATGCGAAGACGACCAAGAAATGTGAGTATAACATGTAAAAAATATATAGGATAACATATATCTGTGTGCAATCCTTACAAAAGGTACGGTTCAACTTTAGTGCAATTAATCAAAACATGTCTATGTGCTTGAAACTTCTCAAGTGCCGTCAGTTTGAAGTTCTCAGTTCCGCCAACTGGTTTACCAACACGAGGGATTAACAACTCTCTTGCTGATGGCTCTGGCTCTGGCTCAGGACAATCATCTACACGAGCGGTTGGTTGAATGGCGTCTCAATGTCATCAAAGTACCTGGAACAAAAATACAAGACCTCATCCCCAATATAACCTTATGTGATTGAACCTTCAGGCCATGCCTTATTCCTCACGTAAGACTTCAGTTTCCCAAGAAACCAATAAAGTCATGAAGGAAAAATGTTGATACATTAATGCTGAAATGTGTGACTAGGAAGTAATCGTAAAGTAATTAATTTTAAATGAGTACCTCTCAATAGGATACATCCATCGGTAGTGAACTGGGCTAGCAAGCTTTGTTTCGTGAACAAGGTGTACTGTCAGGTGAACCATGACCGTGAAAAATGACGGAGGAAAGATCATCTCCAAATGACAAAGCGTAAGAATGAGTTTCTGTTGCAGCTGGTCGAGCTCCTCCACGATCAAAACTTTGGAACACAACTTTTGGAAGAAAGAACGCAACTCGAACAAAACGATCAACACATCGAGAGGCAGCATATTTTTAATGGCCAGTGAAAGTAACTGTTGCATAAGCACATGTGAGTCGTGGCTCTTAAGCCCAGCAACCTTTCGAGCCTGCACGTCAACACATCGTGAAATGTTACTTGAATACCCATCCGGAGCTTTTATAGCCTTCAATGTCGCAAGGAAGATCTCCTTATTTGGTTTTGTCAAGTTGAATTTTCTCGGTTGAAATGTGTCATGCTCATCCGGCCATGCATCTCCACGAACTCCCATCTCCCGTAAATCTTTCCTCACTTGAAGATGATCTTTTGACTTGCCTGGTTCATTAAGAATCATGTACAACACAATGTCGCACACATTCTTTTTAATGTGCATGACATCCAGACTGTGTCGGAGCAAATTATCTTTCCAATACGGAAGAGTGAAGAAGACGCTTATCTTCCACCATTGCTGGGGCGCAGAACCAGAAGCCCTAGCAGTCTTTGTCCCGGCCTTTGCTGGATTGTCTTTTTCCCATACTCAAATTCAACATCCACAAGCTGTTCTATGATTTCTTGACCAGATAGATTCCTAGGAGGTCCTCTTTTTTCCTGTTGCCCATTGAAACGATTGCGTTGCAACCTAAACCTGTGCGTACCATCGAGAAACCTTCGATGACCCATGAAGCACCACTTACGACTGTGAGGAAGGCGCACTGAGTTAGAGTCAAAATTGCAAGCGGGACACGTAAGGCCGGTATGCACATTCCACCCGGATAATGTTTCCAATCCAGGAAAGTCATTAATAGTCCACATCAACGCCGCACACAAGTTGAACAGTGTCTTCTCGTGCACATCATACGTCTCGACGCCTACATTTCACAACTCCACCAACTCCTTCATAAGCGGTTGGAGATACACATCGATGTCATTTCCTGGTGCCTTTTTGCCTGGAATGATCATGGACATAATGAAGGAGCTTTGTTTCATACACATCCAAGGGGTTAAGTTGTAGGGTATCAACATAACTGGCCATATACTATAGCTTGTGCTAAGATTCCCAAATGGATCAAAACCATCGGTCGTCAAAGCAAGATGAACATTTCTAGGGTTCGCCACGAAATCTGGGAAGTCTGAGTCAAACGCTTTCCACGCTTCACCATCCCGTGGATGCCTGAGTCTACCATCTTCGTTCTTGTCAGCTTCATGCCACCTCATATGCTCAGCTGTCTTAGACGACATAAACAATCTTTGTAAGCGAGGTTTTAAAGGAAAGTACCTGAGAATCTTTGCGGGTTTCTTCTTCTGCTTTTTTTCCCTTCTGAACTATCCTAAACCTCGAAGTATGACACTTCTTACAAGTCTCCCTCCGAGTGTCCTCTCCCTAATAAAGCATATAGTCGTTGGGGCAGGCATCGATTTTCTCATAGTTCAAGCCTAATCTATTAATTACCTTCTTGGCCTCGTAGAAGGTTGTGGAAATGTCCGCGTCGGGAAAGCATCTCGTAGTAATTCAAGCAACATCGACATTGCCTTATCAGTGATCCCACACAAGCACTTAATATGGTATAATTTAATCAGAAAAGATAATTTTGAGTAATTCTGACTACCTCGATACAAAGGACGATCACTCTCATCCATGAGGCTGAAAAATTCCCGAGCTGCTTCATTCCTGAAGAAAATAGGTTCTGCGCCCGAACTTCTTCTGTAAAGTTGTCGTCTTGATAACAAAGCATCGCGAACAACTTCATTAATCGAATCATCTTGATTTACTTGATTTGCTACTTGTGAGCTTCAAGGAAGATGATCCCCATATCTCATATCACGTGTCTCACCATGAACTTCCCAGAACGTATATGCTTCCGGAATGGCTTCTGAAGAAGATGTTCCATAGCACCTTCTCGTGTCTGCCACTTCTTAAACTTGCACCGACAACATGGACACTTGATCTTGCCATTAATGCTTGGCATAAGTGAAGGCGAAATCTAAGAAAGCTTTCAATCCTACTAAATATACGGGAGAATTTCGTGGCAACTTGATCCATGACTTATCCATATGTAGTAAACAAATCTAAGATAGAATACAAATGAAGAGAGAATGTTTAATTAGCTTCATTGCAAGCTTCAACATCTTTAAATGCAACATGTCTCAATTTGTAGCGGTTGTAAAACCGCTACAAACATACAATTAGTAGCGGTTTTAAAACTACGACAACAACCGACACAAATTAAAATTTGTCACGATTAAAAGAGAAACCACAACAAATTTTGGCACTATTTTTCCATTTGAAATTCAAATCTGTAACGGTTAAAGAACCGCCACGTTAACTGCCACTAAATTAAATTTGTCACAGTTATGAAGGAACCGTGACAAATGTTGGCGCCTTTTTTCAATTTGAAATTAAAATTTGTGGCGGTTAGGTTGTACTAACCGCTATAAAGTTTAACTGTAATTACTTTAAATTTTAAAAAATGTCTTTTTATTCACTAATTGTTAACTCCATTTATTATTTTACTATATCTTTTTTATTTAACTATAATAAATGTATATTATAGGTAACAGTAATTAATGACCTAATATAAATGGAAAAAAAGTATTCAGAAACTACTCCAATATCAAAAAACTTATTAAAATAAAAGATAACATTTAATTTGAAGAAATAAAATTGTCAACAAAGCAAAATAATAACATAGTCCGTGAGCAAACAAAATTTAACCGGGATGAGCAAATAAAAACTAACTATCAGGAGCCTGATGATCAAGTCCTGTCTCAGGGGGGCTGTCTGAGGTGGGCACCAGAGGTAATAGCGCCCTCGTCATCTGCAGCAGCAGGACGCGAATGGGGATCCTCGTAGACGAACGGAGGGCGAGCTAGGGGGAATCCTCGTAGATGACCGGAGGGGGAGGCTCGGGAGATGGAAACTGTCTGTTAGGTAACAACTCTATCAAGTCTCCGGTAACAGCATCCCAGCTATGCCTTTGATTAGCGTACCAACGGTCGAGACTCTCCTGTATGCGCCTATTCCTGGCCTCATTCCTGGCCCTCTCCGCAGCAACCTGCTCGGCAACCTGCGCAGCAACTTTCTCGGCAATCATCCCATCAACCACCTCTGGTGGTGACCTTCTCGAGCCGGAGGTTCCCGCCTCAGGCTGGAGGCCTTGCCGTACACCATGCTAGGCCTGGCGCCTAGCCCCATACTCCTAACGTGACCAGGATGCTCGACTGGGCCCACAACAACTTTCAATGGGGCCGTAGGATCCACAGACCCCTGTGACTCTGGAGGCTGCGACGCTCGCAGATTTGCCTGACTCTTCTCAATCTGGGCCTGATGCACAATTTTCATAAAACATTAATGAAACAATTTAATTCAATTTAAATGTATTAAATTAAATATATAAATAATTTTTTTGTAGCTTACTATTATCTCCTATGTTGCCTCTAAGGTCGGCGTCCCATCACGGTGTCCATGCATGCGTGTGAACAGCTACCCATAGTCCGTCTAACGGTTCTCCTGCTGAGCCTTCTCTTGCTGAAACAATTAAAAGAATATAAAATTTTTTATTTTAAAAATACAACAATCATCATTTAAACCGGAAACTAATTTAACTTTCAACATACCATCTCACTGTAGGTCATAGCAAACGTCTTTGTTCTTGCCGTGTGATTGACTCTCTGCTGTTGCCTGCTTCTAGTGTTCCTTTGCGACAGAGCCTACAAGGAAGAGCAAACAAAATGTTAAGTTAAATTAATTATTATTTTGATATCTTGAAAACTATATTTAAAGTTTAATCTATATCTAAACTACATCTAAACTATAAATTAATTAATTAAAACCAAATGTAAACTATGATTAATTAAAAAACGTACCTGTCCCTCTGCACTCCTCCTATACTGGACAAAAGCCGCCTAGTCATTTGACTCTACGCCATCTGGAGGGCTCTCGATCAACTACTGTAGAAGAATGTCCCATCTCCATTCTGCTGGTTGTAGAGACGATCCCTCCGGCTCTTCCACCCTTCCCCTATTTTCATCAGTACGTACCTCTTTACGGCGGCGCGCACGTTAAACTTTTTCTGTACCATAATTTAATTATTAATTAATTAATTAATTAATTAATAACCACAAATCATAACTATTAACATGTACAATTTAATTAAGCACCATAACTTACCTGCACAATGTTAGCGAACGCTTTATCCTTGTTATCCTTCGGAACCTTCTTCCAATCGTGGAAGAAGATCGGGAACCATGCCCAATTACCGCCAAATTTTGACAAGAACCGGTTCAGTAGGTGACCACTGTTGCCGATCGGCTAGTCCGTGTCTCGTTAAAGGGGACTACAACGCGATACCCCTCTAGATAAGTGACCTTGGAAACATCCAGCGTCCTCCTGCTGGTGTTCCCATGTGAATCTGCACAATTATAAAAACATTGCGTTTAAATAAAATTTTATTAAACGTAACGAATTTAAATTTAACTTTTGTCAAAAAACAAAATTACATTTACCTTGTACCTCAACCTCAAATCCGGTAGAACGCGAAGACGATAGTCGGGGGTTCCCTTGGTCCCGCTCGTTCTCCCTGTCCAAAAAGTGCTCTGCCTCGGCTATGGGAATGTCAATATAGATCTTCCCATTTTCATCGATGTCGCTCAACAACAGGCTTGCACCTCCTTTGCCCCTACGGTCTCTATGCCTGGGATTGGCTCATCGGTGAAGAGTTCATCAAACTCGTTCCGCTCCTGATTGGATGGAGGGATAGACAGAGCCCCACACCCTCTCGTACGGCCCCGACCTCTACTACTACTGCCCCTTATAGGCCTACTCTCCGTTCAACAGCTTTCCCTTTTTCCTTATCCTTAGAAACCATGATGTTCAAAGGTACAAGTTGAAAGGTTGAAAGGTGAAAAATCAAAACCTTGCGCGCATTATTGTGAGAATGACGCGTGCCGTTAAAAAACCGCTACAAAGTTAATAATTCTTTTGCGGTTTCTCATTAACCACGACAAAACCGCAACAAATATGCCTCGTTCTTCGTGAATTTTTGTAGCGGTTATATAACCGCTAAAAAATGCAGACCTTTTCCATTCTGTAGCGGTTTTCCTGTTGAACCGCTACAAAATGTTTGTCCTTTGAGATTTTGTAGCGGTTATTCCTAAAAACCGCTACTAATTTAAATTTTTTCCAAAAAAAATTCCAAACTAATTAGTTTGGAAATTTTTTTGCAAAAAAAAAAATTTAGTTAGTGTGAAAATAATTAGAATAAAAAATTCTCAATTAATTTAATTATTTTCTTTAATTTTCCCAAATTAGTCGAGAATAATAAATTAGGAATCATAAGTGTATTGAAAATAGTCCAACATGTCCGTGAAGATTCGGATTCAGTATAGCCACCGATCTCCCGGAAAAAAATCACTGACTCATTTTGATCAGAGATATTTTCCAAAGAGAAAGGTAGCTATATTGGACCCAATCTTCGGTCACATGTTTGACAATATTCAGAAGAGTAGAAGTCTTCAAGTCAAAGGAATAATTAAATCTGGATTGTCACTGAAGGAACATCCTCGGCTTCAAAGATGAGAAGGGAGGCAAATATCTTCAGCACTCATCTCCCGAGATCAGGGCTGCAGATATTTGCATCTCTTTGACTACCAAGCCGAGAATGTTCATTCAACGACAATTCAGATTTAGTAATTTTTTGAATATTTATAATTGATGTCCGGACTAATTTGCTATATATAGCGTAAATATTTGTAGCGGTTAAGGCTAAAACTGCGACAAAATGATAGAATTTGACGTGGTTATGATGTCGGTTTACTCTGACCGTGATAAAACTGTGTCGTTTCGCTTTTTTGTAGCGGTTTCTTTCATATAACCGCTACAAAATAACCTAGACAATGTTCACGCCAATGCTCGCCACTGTTGGCGCCAAATTTGTAGTAGTTATTCTCAATAAACTGCAACAAAGTTTGCGCCATTACGCGCTAAGTTGGCGCCAAATTTGTAGCGGTTTATTTAGGATAACCGCTACAAATATCGCAGCAAAGATGCCCGCCTTTTGGTGCCAATGCTTCCGCTACTAATTTGTTGCGGTTTCATTAGAAACCGCTACAATTTTACGATTTTGTAGCGGTTTCATATGACTGCCACAGATTAACTGTGACAAATGATGGTTTTTTTGTAGTGATTAAATGTTTGGTCAAAAAATATAAAAATTTAAGTAGTACATATTAGGATTAAAAAATATACATTTCCGCTCATTCGCTAGTTACAAATGCATTATCCTAGCCTGATAGTTAAATGTATTATTTATTTTCTTAATTACACTATGAATGGATCAACGATTTTGGATGAATCCAAAAAAGAAATATGTGAGCGCACATACCTATATTTGTAAATAAGGCTGGGTTAAGAAAGACATTGAAAGATGATTTTGAATTAAGGAAATGCAGCTACTTAAATCTTCAAATACAAAATGATTCTAAAAGTTTAAATTTTTATTAGTTATGCATTGTGTTTGATTGTATATAATGGAGCATTAATTACAACGATTAGGTGGTGAAGACATTTTTGGAAACAACCACATTTTGACAGGAGAGGTCGTCATTGTGTATTCTTGGCATTCAAGATGTGTAGAATGTAAATATAGTAAGTTGAACTTGGATCTTTGCTATGGCTATAGAAATGAAAATATTATAAGAAACTATTGCACGTTTTTTAGGTTTGTCACATATGTGTGTGTGTGTGAATGGAAAATTTTAGAAAAATACCGTAGAAATATGAAAAATCCAAATTAGTTTGTTCATTAAACATGTTTTAGTAGGAATAACTGATTTGCGAATATAAATTTTTAATGTATTTAATTTAAATTTTCCCTTATATATTTGCATTATGTTTAGAACATGTGGAATATCCAAAAATACATTTTAGTAACGTTGCCTTATGCTTAGATGATTTGGTAAGGCCTTCATGTTGCACCTGGATCTTTTGTATTGCTATAGAAATGAGAATATAATAGGGACCTGCTGCATGTTTTTGAAAACTCATTGTATATATATACATGTACATACACATATACATATAATTTGTTCTTACAATGTTTGTATTTGTTAGGGTTTATTAAGAATCAATCCCTATATTTTTTGATAAGTTGTAGCATTGAACAAATATATATATTTTTCATTTGATTTGGGGTATCTACAAGTCAATTTGGACTTGAGACTAGTCCCTCTCACGTTTTAAAGCGAAAAAGATGTTAACCTCTCCTAACAAGTGTGCGCTTCAATGGACTGGAACTTTTGTTTGCCTCCTTATGTGCACGAGATCACTTATCACCTCAAATTCATGAAATTATTCCCATTATTTATAAATAATATATAATTCCTCTAGATAACAGTTTATGCTTCTTATATTCGATTTAAATTTATGTTTTGTAAAATATTAAATACCTATGTCACAAACATGTTATTTTGTAATATGGACCACTCAAATCGAAAAACTTATAAAGGAAGAATCAAACTAACAGTATCTACCAATCGTCCTTTGAATGGAAAAATGTATAAGAAGCAAACAATTTAATAACTTAATGATACAGAGAAAGAAGAATTCAGATACACATTATCCACCTTAAATCTAAATTAAGTTCTTGTATTTTGGATATCACAATGAATCATTACTTTCATATTCCCATATGAAGAAGAGAAAAAAGTTGAACGCCAAATAAAAAATAACTTCATCACTATCTAGAGGAGAAAAAGTAGTCCTCTGAGTATATCCCCATCTTGCAAATTCAAGCTCATAATACGTTTTAATGAAACATGAAGCTTTAACCCCTCATTCATCTTCTTATCCTCTTCATTTGACTTCACGTGGTTCTCCCATCTACTGGCTAAAAAGTCCTAGTGTAGTATTAAAGGTTGAAAAAACTTTATTTCTCTTTTAACTCCAATGTTAAAATCAAAATTTTCTTTCGACATGCTGGCGCTCTCCTGAATAGGTGGGATTTCTAGGTTTGGACTTCAAGATCACGTAGGATCTAGAAAGATTTATTACCATAAATACCTGTCAATATAAAGATGATTTTAGTATTATTAAAAAACAAAATGTAAAAACTAATTCCAAATAGTAAGAGATCCACAAAATCAAAACTAATTCCCTTTTCAATAAATGAAAGTGAAAATCATTTTAGTTACCTTCGAATTCAAATGATTTAAATGATATGTGGAGAGGCACTTGTCACAACAGATCAAGTCTTCCCCATCTCTGAAAACAGGAGAAGCAGAGTGTTGTTTGTGTTCGGAATTTCTTCTCTGTTTAGAGGAATGTGTTTCCCAATGTTGCAGTTCCCTATTCCCATGCCAAGCAATCAATGTGGACTCCAGAAGTGATGTTCATTTTTTGTGGATGTGAAGATATTTGTAGGGTTGTTTAAGATCACTTTCACAGTGTTTCTCAAAGCCCATGTATAATAGTGATACTCACTAATATAAATTTGGTATTCCATTGATCTGATAGACAAAAATCAACATGCCAGAAAACTTAATATAAAGTAAGTAGTTTTTCTCTTCTTCATCTTCATCATTGCCAACGGCTTTCTCAAACTTCATCGTTATCTATCAAAGAGAAAACAAATATAACAACATAGTCAATTAACTTTTCTTTATCAAATTAAACGAAAGAAAATACCACAGAAAACAAAAGACAAATAGAAAAGTGAGGGTCAAACAACACAAAACCCTATATGATCCTATCCAAAATCATAGTAAAAAAAACCAAAAAAAAACCCAAAATGACACAAAGCAAAGAGTAATATGTGTGTGTGTGTGTGAATGAAACAACGACCATCTCAACGAGGAAGCTTCTAGATTTGAACTACCAGAGCCTTATACGCTTCTCTACCACTTCTAAATAATATTTGCAAGACTAGATCCCAACATAACTTATCTAAATTATATTGCCTTAATTAAGGATTTGAACTGAACATGCATCCATTCCTAAATCAAGAGGGCTTGATCTAAATGATAATCTAACAGTTGACAAACACATACCAACATAAGAGAACGTGCACCTGAAATTCTCTAACAAAACAAACATACCGATGAGTGAGAAGATGAGAACCACAAGATACAAAGTCAAGCAGAGGAACAAATGCTCTCACAAATTAAGAGAACAAAGGATCAAAAGCTAAGTTAAATTATTGAATACTCTCTTCTCTCTTCTAAAAGAAACATGTGCATATATATATATACATAGGTTGTGTCTAAAGAGGCTTAAGGTTCAATTGGCAAGAACGATTTTGAGTTTATGAAGAGCCGCTGGCAAGGTTGTCAAACTTGCGAGTTTAAGTAAACTCGTGAGAATGACATAAACTCTTATTGTGATCTTGAATTGTAAACTCATAAGCAAGGTTGTCAAACTCACGAGTTTAAGTAAACTCGTGACAGTGACGTGAACTCGTATCGGGAACTCGAATCGTAAACTCGTAAGAGTTTACTTTTATTATTAAATGAGGTATTACTAGTGTATAATTAAATAATTAAAATATAAAAATGACAACAATTTGATTTAAATATATTTTAAATCCTAATAATTGAAATTAAATCCATCAACATTCATCATTTGTCATATTTAATAAAGAATTTTCTATTAAATTTCTATATAAAGCCGTTGAGCATGATCGAATCAAAAAAATTAACACAAGTTTAAGAGTAAATTAACACGGTTTTGTAAGCTAGAAACGTAAAAATGGCAAACTCGGTGTATAAACTCGTGAGTTTAACCGAGTTTACAACTAGCACGTGTTTACCACTGACTTGACTCGTTTTTGTAAGTTAGAAACGTAAAAACGATAAACTCGAATAGTCAACTCACAAGTTTGACAACAATGCTCGTAAGAGTTTACTTTAACTTTTAATAGTGTATAATAAATAATTAAGATATAAGACAATGACAACAATTAGATTTAAATATATTTTAAATCTAAATAATTTAAATTAAATCCATCAACATTCAAAATTTACCATATTTAACAAATAAATTTCTATAAAACTCAAATAGAAAGCCGCTTATCATGATCAAATCAAAAAAGTTAATAAGAATTTAAGAGTGAGTTAACATGATTTTGTAAGCTAGAAATATAAAAACGGTAAACTTGATGTATAAACTGGTGAGTTTAACCGAGTTTACTAGTAACTCAACTCGATTTGATAAGCTACAAATGTAAAAACGGTTAACTCGGAGAGTCAACTCATAAGTTTGACAACAATGGCCACTGTTATAAATTTTCAAAAAAAAATTTTTCAAACAAATTTAATCTATTGTCATCCAATGAATTTGATAGTATATATTGCATTTATTTTTTCCTCCACTTGTTTAGAATGTTAGTTAATGTCAAAAATTATGACAAGTTCATGAATGTCATAAATGAAGAAGACTTAATTTCTTTTTTCTTACATCAAATAAAGAACATAAAATGTTGGGTCCAAAAAGAAAATTAAATGGTACATATTAGGATTAAAAAATATACATTTCCGTTCATTCACTTGTTACAAATACATTATCCTAGCATGATAGTTAAATCTATTATTTGTTTCCTTAATTACACTATGAATGGATCAATGATTTTGGATGAAACCAAAAAAGAAATATGTAAGCGTACATACCTATATTTGTAAATAAGGTTGGGGTTAAGAAAGACATTGAAAGATGATTTTGAATTCGGGAAGTGCAGCTGCTTAAATCTTCAAATACAAAATAATTCTAAAATTTTGAATTTTTATTTATGCATTGTATTTGATTGTATATAATGGAGTATTAATGATGACCATTAGGTGGTGAAGACATTTTTGGAAACAATCACATTTTGACGGCAAAGGCCGTCATTATTTATTCTTGGTATTAAAGATGTGTAGAATGTAAATTTAGTAAGGTTGAACTTGGATCTTTGCTATGGCTATAAAAATGAAAATACTATAAGAAACTCTTGCACATTTTTTAGGTTTGTCTCTCACACACGTGTGTGTGAGACATTTTGTGACATTTTTCTTAAAATTTGAGAATTTGTGAAAATGAAAAATTTTAGAAAAATATCCTAGAAATATAAAAATCCAAATTAGTTTGTTTACTCTAATTTTTGAGTAAATGACAACACATTTTAATAGAATCACTGGCTTGGGAATATAAATTTTGAAGGTATTTAATTTTGAATTTTCCCTTACATGTTTGGATTATGTTTAGAACATGTGGAATCTTCGAAAATGCATTTTAGTAACGTTGTCTTAAAGGTTTGGCATGGCTTTCATGTTGTACTTGGATCTTTTGTATGGCTATGAAAATAAGAATATAATAGGAACCTGCTGCATGTTTTTGATAACTCATTGTGTGTATATAAATATATTATATGGACACACACACATACATATTTTTTTCTTTTCTTTTTTTCATTTACAATGTGTGTACTTGTAAGAATTTATTAAGAAACAATCCCTATATTTTTTGATAAGTTGTAGCACTTAACAAATATATTTTTTTCATTTGATCTAGGGTATCCACAAGTTAATTTGGACTTGAGACTAGTCCCTCTCACATCTTCGAGCAAAGATGTTCACTTCTCGCAGCAAGTGTACGCTTCAAAGAACTGGAACTTTTGTTTGTTTCCTTATATGCATGAGGTCACTTATCACCTCAAATTCAAGAAATTATTTGCATTATTTATAAATGATATATAACACCTCTATATAAAAAGTCTATGCTTTTTATATTCAAATTAAATTTATGGTGTGTACAATATTAAATCCCTATGTCACAATCATGTTATTTTGTAATATGGACCATCTAAATCGAAAATCTTATAAAGGCATAATCAAACTAACAGTATCTACTAATTGTCCTTCGAATGGAAAAATGTATAAGAAGCACCAAATAATTTAAAAACTTAATGATACAGATAAAGAAGAATTCAGGTACACACTATTCACCTTAAATCTAAATTAAGTTCTTGTGTTTCTCATATCACAATGAATCATCACTTTCATATTCCCATGAAGAAGAGAGAGAAATTGAAAGCCAAATAAAAAATAACTCCATCACTATCTCGAGGAGAAAATGTAGTCCTTGGACTTTATCCCCATCTTGCAAATTCTAGCTCACAATACTTTCTAATGAAACATGAAGCTTTAACCCCTCATTCATCTTCTTAACCTTTTCATTTGACTTGATATGATTCTCCTATCTAATGGCTAAAAAGTCCTAGTGTAGTATTAAAGGTTGAAAAAACTTTATTTCTCTTTTGACTCCAATGTTGAAACCAAAAATTTCTTTCCACATGCTGGCGCTCTCATGAATAGATGAGATTTCTAGGTTTGGACTTCAAGATCACGTAGGATCTAGAAATGTTTATCACCATAAATACCTGTCAGTATAAAGACTATATATATTGTATTATTTAAAAAATGTAAAAACTAATTCCAAATAGTCAGAGATCCACAACATCAAAACTTATTCTCTTTTCAATAAATGAAAGTGAAAATCATTTTGGTTACCTCTGAATTCAAACGGTTTAAAAATGTAAGTCCAAGTCTTCCTCATCTCTGAAAACAGGACAAGCAGACTGTTGTTTGTGTTCAGAATTTCTTCTATGTTTAGAGGAATGTGTTTCACGGTGTTGCAATTCACTATTCCCATGCCAATCAATCAATATGGACTTCAGAAGTGATGTTCGCTTTTTTGTGGATGTGAAGATATTCGTAGGGTTGATTAAGATCACTTCCACAATGCTTCTCAAAGGCCCACGTATAATAGTGATGCTCACTAATATAAATTTGGTATTCCATTGATTTGATAGACAAAAATCAACATGCCAGAAAACTTAATATAAAGTTAGTTTTTCTCCTCTTCGTTTTCATCATTGCCAACGGCTTTCTCAAACTTCATTGTTATCTATTAAAGAGAAAACAAATATAACAACATAGTCAATTAAGTTTTCTTTATCAAATTAAATGAAAGAAAGTACAACAAAAAACAAAAGACAAACATAAGAAGTGAGGGTCAAACAACAACAAAAAACCCTATCTGATCCTATCCAAAATCCTAGTACAAAAAACCAAAATCAATCCCAAAATGACACAAAGCAAACAGTAATGTGTGTGTGTGTGTGAAACCACGACCATCTCAATGTGGAAGCTTCCAGATTTGATACGCGCTTCTCTACCACTTCTAAATAATATTTGCAGGACTAGATCGCCCACCACTTACAAAGTGTTTCATAAATTATCTAAATTATAATGCCTTAATTAGGGGTTTTGAACTAAACATGCATCCATTCCTAACTGAAGAGGGCTTGATCGAAATGATAATCTAATATGGACAAACATATAGCAATATAACTGAGCGTGAACCTGAAATTCTCTAACAAAACAAACATACCGATGAGTGAGAAGATGAAAACCACAAGATACAAAATTAAGCAGAGGAACAAATGCTCTCACAAAATAAGAGAACAAAGGATCAAAAGCTAAGTCAAATTATTGAATACTCTCTTCTCTCTTCTAAAAGAAACATGTGCATGTATATACATAGGGTGTGTCTGAAGAGGGTTAAGATTCAATTGGCAGGAACGATTTTGAGTTTATGAAAGGTCGTTGCCTGCTGGTATATCAAAACAAAAAATTTCAAACAAATTTAATCTATTATTGTTATACAGTGAATATGATAGTATACATTGCATTTATTTTTTCCTCCCCTTGTTTAGAATGTTATTTAATGCTAGAAATAATGACAAGTTCATGAATGTCATAAATGAAGAAGACTCAATTTCGTTTTTCATACTTCAAATAAATAAGATGAAATGTTGGGTCAAAAAATATATAAATTTAACTAGTACATATTAGGATTCAAAAATGCATTTCCGTTTATTCGCTAGTTACAAGTGCATTATCCTAGCCTGATAGTTAAATCTATTATTTATTTTCTTAATTACACTATGAATGGATCAATGATTTTGGATGAAATAAAAAAGGATTAATGAGCAATTTGGCCAACGAACTATTACCTCGGAGCGTTAAGCACAAGTAACTTTTAAGTGGACCAATAATACCAAAAAACTTTTAAAAATGTGTAGTTAGCACAAAAAACTTTTACTCCAAAGCACCCAACACAAAAAAATTTTACTCCAAGAGCATCCAACACAAAAAAAAAAAAAAAAAAAATTACTCTATTTTTGTGCTAACTGCACATTTTTAAAAGTTTTTTATTATTTTTGATCAATTTAAAAGTTATTTATCTTTGCCGAGCTCTTAAGGTAATAGTTCATTGGGCAAATTGCTCCTTAACCCAACAAAAAAAGAAATATGTAAGCGTACATACCTATATTTGTAAATAAAGTTGGGGTTAAGAAAGACATTGAAAAATGATTTTGAATTAAGGAAGTGCAGCTACTTAATCTTCAAATACAAAATGATTCCAAAATTTTGAATTTTTATTTAAGCATTGTATTTGATTCTATATAATGGAGCATTAATGACGACCATTAGGTGGTGAAGACATTTTTGGAAACTATCAAATTTTGACGGCAGATGCCGTCACTATTTATTCTTGGCAAAAAAGATGTTTAGAATGTAAATTTAGTAAGGTTGAACTTGTATCTTTGCTATGGCTATAAAAATGAAAATATTATAAGAAACTCTTGTACGTTTTCTTTGGTTCGTCACACTCACACACACACACATGACATTTTTCTTAAAATGTATGAATTTGTGAGAATGGAAAATTTAGGAAAATACCTTAGAAATATTAAAAATCCAAATGAGTTTGTCGACTAAACTTTTTGAGCAGATGACAACACATTTTAGTAGGAATCATTGATTTGGGAATATAAACTTTGAAGGTATTTATCTTAAATTTTCCCTTTCATGTTTGCATTATGTTTAGAACATGTGGAATCTCCAAAAATACATTTTAGTAACATTGCCTTATGTTCTAAAATACATTTTACAACATGGTTTAAAGATCAGGTCCTTGTCAAATATAGAGCTGATCCTAAATCAGTTTCTACAAATTGAAGTTCTTAATATACAGTCCAAGTAATCAAATGACATCTTACACAAGCTACATCATCAATGGGTTCACCCTCTACACCAAAGAGCAAGATGATCAAAGTGAAATGAAAAAAAATGGTGTAACTCTTGCAGCTAACACTATGCATGTATCGAGTTCTAAAGATATAATCCTATCTATTCAATGATGTCATACTTTGGGATGATTGAGCACATCTGGGAGTTGGATTATATCAGCTTCCGGGTTCTCATATTCGTTTGAAAGTGTCATTTGACTATGCATTGTTGTTTCATTGTATGTTCTATATGAAATCATTGGGGAAATCAATAGCAAAACCCCCTATTTTATGAAAAAATGTTGCATTCAATTTATGGTTATTAACTACCAATCATTATATTGGTTCAAACTAAATAACACATGTCTTACAATAACCGTTATATATGGCACAATGCCTCAATACATAATTGGTGTTGTATTTGAACCATTATAAACACTAGTGCAAAAAAGAGTTTTAAGACCGCATCATTTAGATCGGAGTATTGATGCATCGTTCTTAAAAGTATGACTAGTGGCGGTTTGTAAATATAAAGAACTTCTTGAACCGGATCATTTATTAATAGGTCTTAAATATATTATTCAGATCGGTAAACAAAACAACCGGTCTTAAAAAATTATTAAAAAAATTGAGATATCAATTACTTTTTAAAGAAATCTCATACAACCGGACTTATATTTTATGCGGTCCAAAAATATAGGAAAAATTTGAATATAAAGGTCTAAAACTTGTAAGACCGGTTATATATAAAAGACGGTCTTAAAAGTTATACTTGTAAGACCAGACATAAATTGTGGCTGGTACTAAATATTGAAAAAAATTAAATAAAAATTAAATACTTTTAAGACCGTAGTTTTATAAGGACCGGTCTTAAAGATTAACTTTTAAGACCGTCTTTTTATACATCCGGTCTTAAAACTAAAGCGCCAAATATATTTTTCTTTGCGTGCAACCTTACTTTATGTTGCTCTCTCTAAAGTCTGAACCCCTGTTCTTGTTTCAAAACCTCTCTTCATGTTGCATTACCTATCTTCCTTGCCCACCACCACCATCATCTGTTACTCTCTCATTTTCTCAAGCATTCCTCTTTCGCACCACCTCTCTTAACCTCTCTCTCTTTCTCGAAAATGAACGGAGAAAACGATTCTAATCCTGTTCGTGCAACGCCAGTTACTGGTGTGAGTTAGAAGGAAATCTCTTCATCTCACAGTGAGCCTCGTAACCGCCTTGCACACCATGGTAGAAGAGGCACACAAATGAAAGATGTATCCTTAAGTCGGACTTCTGGGTCAAAGCTCAAGATTCAGTTTGATGAAAATTTTGTTCCTATCGGTCCTAATAAAAATAAAAATAATAGTTTTGTCGTCTTTCTAGGACGCAGCAAGGTTAGAATCTTGACAAATGAGTGGAAAAATGTCGACGATGCCACATTAAAAGATCTTATTTGGGACACTATCCGGCTTACATACATGTTCCTGACAGTCAGAAGTTGAAAGACATGATATTGTCGTATTGTGCTGATCGCTGGAGGAAGTTTAAGACCTATCTAGCTAACAACTATATTTTTACCGAGGTTCCAGTTGGCGAGCCTCGCCCTAATCCTTGGGACAAGTACACATTTCTTGGTGAACAAACTTGTCAACAATTTGTTCAGCTGTGGACCACTCCTGAAGCTTTGGTGAGTTTGTTTTTGCCCTTTTTTGTTTGCTTATTAATCTATGCGGATACGTGAATGTTATTGTGTTCATCTAATCCTGTTAGTTAGAAGGTTTGGTGTGTGAATAGAAGTATACATTTCCATCCTTTGTCCTGCATCAAAGGAGCATGTCTTAGTTCTATGCAAGTCTGATATGTAAACCGTGAAAAGGTAAAATACTAAGTAGGTAATTAGGGAAATAATAATAGCATAATATCTTCTAGGAGATAGTTAGTCAGTTAGGAAGGTATTCTATTATAATAGATAGTGGCTAGACATTGTTATTAGTTAGTTAGTATGTTAACTGTGTAATGGTTTTGGTGTAAGCTTGTTATTGGGCCTTAAGAGTCAAGCCTCTAAGTATATATAAGAGGTTAGTCTAATATGTGTAGGAACCATTTATGATGAATAAATGAATTGACTGAGTTGGCAGCAATTTTGCAACTCCCTTTCCTTTGTTTCTCCTAATTTCTTCTACAATTCTACATCTTCCTTAACAAAGTCTTGAAACTTGATGAAGTGAATTTGACTGGTGTTTGAGGTTTATATCAAGCAAAAGTTCTCTAATTTTTGTTAGTGAGATGACCGGAATTCATAATTAAATAGTTGTTTTCAGTTCGATTCATAGAAAAGAAGGGAATAAGCACAAGAGATCTGGAGAAAGAATGATTGCCCACATAGAGCTTCTTGTGGCGGAAATGAAAAGGCCGAAAAAGAGTTGATGGTAGCCAAGCAGAAGAGATTGGAAGATGAAGCTGAATCACCATCTCCAATACGTCACGAGGAGTTATGGTTGTATATTCGCCAAAATAGAAGCGAGGCCTACACGAGTGAACAAACTCGTATAGTTGCTGAAAGAATTTTAAGTATCGTTATTGTTATTTTTAAGTTGCTAAACTTGTTTCATTACTAAGCTTATCGTTATCTTTATCTTACAGGAAGATCTTAAAAAGAAAGAAGCAGAGGGATCTTTTGTGTCGGATGAGAGGAATGATATTATGAACGTTGCGACTGGAAAACCGGATCATGCGAGGCGTGTAAGGGGGATTGGAGGACAGGTAGGCTTGAAGTAATACTTTGGTAAATCCAAACGCCATAAACAAAGTATGGTTACCTGGGAGGAGATAGAACATACGCTGGCCAAATTAAGTGAGGAAGAAGCGGCTAAAGAAGCTTCATTGACTGCAATGTTTCAATCCCAAATGAGCAAGATGAAGGAGGATATGGATAAAATGATGCTGCTTTTGAACTCTTGTCTAGAGACTAGCTTCACACATTCACCTACACATATGCAGTAGAGCACTAGAGGGAGCTGCATTGTTGGACAGTCAGAGGAACCTTGTGACCTTTATGTGAAGGATCCTCATAGACTATTAGTTGCGACAGGGACTGTCTACAACTTAGGATCAACTGTACACCACTAACAAATGGTGATGATAAAGTCAAAGTGTCAGTTGAAGAGGTGATCATTGATGCACCTGTCCCTCTCCCAACTGATCAACTGAAGGTTGTGAGTGATGTAGAGGGAACCTTCATCTCTTGACTAGTAAAGCTTGTACATGTCTCTACTCCTCCTGAAGGTCCATCCCCTCCTCAAGCTTTAGCTACTGAAGTTGTTGACACGACTAAGTTGACTATCAAGGACAAAATTGTCATTATGGTATCCAATAAATCTTTTAGATATAATCCCGACACCTCAATGAAGTAGTAGGCCTCCCCGATAAGCAACCGGTTTTCGTTGACCAAGATGATTTAACGTCCCTGCTATTTCTTGGAAAGGAGCTTACTAATTCAGTTGTTCTAATGTTTATAAAGTAAGTATTTTCTTCTATGAGTACATAATTTAAATGCATCGTTTAGACACACATACATATATACTAATTCCTTGATGTCATTATTGTAGGTTCATGCATGATGAATTGGAACAACAGGGCAGAAGCAAAGATTTTGGATTCTTGTGCCCAAACTATACAAGTACAACAGACTTAGAAAACAGACAACAGTACATTTCAAGGAGGGTGTGTGAAGTGATCAAAAATGTGTACTTGTTTCCATACTACCATAGGTACATATCACAATTCTTGTCTGCAATTCACTTAATTCAGCAACATATAATTTTCAGCCACCACTAGCAGTTGGTCCTCATGTGCATGGAGGAGAATACATTGGTCTTCTTATGCTCCTCTCACAGTAGTCCAGGGCCTATATTGAAGCAGACCATGAACGAGTAAGCATGTTATTTTGATTGTCTTGTCTGAAATTTCACTGTGAATCTTCAGTGACCATTATTGATAAATTTGTCATTTTGATGATAGTGCCATGAGGAGCTTCCAAATCGAGGTAAGAAAAAAGCATACATATGAGGCTAGAGATCCTAGATGGATCTATCCAAAGGTTAGGACATATTTGGACACTGGCACACTGCCTTGTGAATTTGGTCAGTAAGCTATATATGCTCTTATATATATTTCTTGTTCATTTTAGACCCGCCGGCTACTAAAGGGGTCCAACTTATGTGGTCCGTATGTCTTGAAACATATATATGATATTATCATGCAAGGAAGGACTAGATTCACTGCAAATATAAATGTATTTTATGTTATATATTATGGTTGAATTCAGTTTCTAGCTTAATGTTACATATGAAATATGCACGCAAGTTAATTAAGTTTTTGTTTTTGATGTTATAGATGTTTGCCTGTGCTGATCCCTTTTTTGATGATGATATGGAGCACATACGCAAAGTGTTTTGTGAATATCTGTATGACCTCTTAAAGTCAGAACAATAATTTATGTCCTGAATTCATTTGTAAATACATGCTGTAGCAACAATCATCTTCTGTAAATGAACAATTGTACAATTTGTTTAATTGTCAATAATAAATTTGTTTATTTTTTGAACAATTTCCTTGTGTCCATTTTAGGTTGCTGAATGTATTGGATGGTGGATAAAGCTATTTAGTGCTTGTACCTTGAGGACAAGATGTTGTAAATGAGCAGTATGAGTATTTTAAAAGTTTTCATGACTTTTAGAACCAGATAGTTTTTTAGGATCCGGTCCTAAAAGTCTTCGATTAATTTTGTAAATATGGCAAGGCTTTTAGGACCGGATTGTTTATAAATGTCCGGTCTTAAAAGTCTTCGATTAAATTTGTAAATATGACGAGATTTTTAGGATCGGATGGTTTATAAATGTCCAGTCCTAAAAGTCTTCGATTAAATTTGTAAATATGGTGAGACTTTTAGGACCGGATGGTTTATAGATGTCTGGTCCTAAAAGTCTTCTATTAAATTTGTAAATATGGCGAGACTTTTAGGACCAGATGGTTTATAAATGTCTGGTCCTAAAATTCTTGGTTTAATTTTGAAAAATATGGTGAGACATTTAGGAACGAATGGTTTGTAAAGGTCCGGTCTTAAAAATCTATCTTTTAAAACCATATTGTTTTAAAATCTGGTCTTAAAAGTCTTCGTTTAAATATATGAAATGGTGACCCGCTTTTCAGACAATGCATTAGGGTTCAAGACAACCGAGGTTCTACTTAAGGTAGGTCCCTTATTGTCGTCGTTTTTACTTCTCCAATGTTGATGAGCATTATCGGTCTCCCTTTTCTCTGTCTTTTTTCTTTTTGTCGGGAAAAAAGGAAGATAATGAAATGGACATTGAAAATGATCAAATCTGGGCGAGGTAAAACCGACGACAACGACGGTCCAACCTTGAGAAGAATTGTCACTGTATTTGTTCGAATAAGGTAAACGATATTTTTTTTGTATGGTCTTAACGTTGTATTGTGTGAATTTTTAATGTTGATCACACACGAGGACAATGTTTTGTTTGTTTCCTTACTACTATGTATGGACCACTTGAAAAATGAAGATGACTAATGATCGAAGATGGGAACATAATTTAAAATTTTTATTTATTATAATTTTTATGTTGTCCGATAAAGGGCAGCACTACTATAGACAAAAAATAAAAAATAAAACATCTAATTCTCCCCATCATTGTCGGAGGGGGAGGAGCCAACGGAGAGCGCGTCGGAGGAGTCCTCATTAGAAGGATGGTACTCCACGTCATTGGCATGGAGTACCATGTTGAGCTTGTTATTGATGGTATGAGAAAGCCCAAACAATTGGCCCAAGCATCAGTCGATGTGATCGACCCGGGCCACCAAGTGCTCCACCATCTGGTAGAAAGTAGGATTTGGAGGCAACGGAGGAAGGCGCTGAGGTTGAGGAGAGGAAAAGGAGGAAAAGGAGGACTAGGTGGAGCAGCCGTTATGGTGGAGGCTAGGCGGTGAAGGAGGCCGTGAAGGTTATAGAAGTGGAGAAGAATGTGAAGAAACTAAACTAACAACGGGTCTAAATAGAGAACCTCATCTTGAAGAATTTGAAACGCCGGAAGCATTAACAAGTGGAATGGCCTCAAAATACGAGGAGACACATAGTTCCCCAGATACGAGGAGACGCATAGTTGGGAAGTTTACCTAGAAGTGAAGAGACTCTGAATCATTGAACAGAGTGTAAGGATACGACTCTATCCGAAGATGAAACTGGAACTTTTAAGACTGGATAATTTATAAGAAACCGGTCTTAAAAATTATTTAATTGACAAAATAAATAATAGAGTTTTAGGATCGAATGCTTTAAAATAAACCGGTCTTAAAAGTTATTAAATTGAAAATTTTAATTATAGACTTTTAAGACCGAATAGTCTATAATAAATTGGTCTTAAAAGTTCATTTAGGACCAGATATTTTAGAAATACGCTCTTAAAAGTATTTACTAATTATATATACCAATTGAATCTCATTCTTTCGTGTCTCTCTGCCCTAACTCCTCACCGCGTCCTTGATAATCCTCTGTCCCCAACTGCTCAAACAATGGTTAGATACAAGATAACCACTTGTAAGGGTCGTGTTGAAGCTCGTGCCTACCTTATATCATTATACGGGACATGTCAAGCAAGAGTGCGTTCTGTTGTGACGAAAGATTCTCGGGTCGTTGGACCCATTGTTATTTCGGATGATGAAGAGGTTCCCACTCCCACTCTCCGCTTTCTGACAATAGTCGCCAACCTCTTGGCCCTAGCGCGCTACTGCTAACCCCTCCCCTCTTTCTTCTAATGATGTATTGTGGCTAATGAACATAAGACATCAACTTGCTGATCTCCGGTGGGAAATTAATGTTGTTCACGCTGATATCGCCAAGGCATTAGATAATAATAAGCTTTAGGATGTTTAGTCAGATTTTTGTTGTTAATAATTTTAAGTTTGTTTTTTTCTCTTGTATGTGCATATTCTCCAGTAATATAAGAAGCATTAAGAACTAAGCTTGTATCTTCTTTTTGTTCATATTCTCAAGTAATTAAAGAAGCTTATTCTCCAATTTTCCTTTATTTTCATTCATCAGTTACTGCTGCTCTCGCCAAAGCCAATATAATCCTCACTTTTTTGGTTTTTCGTAATGTAAATAAGTACCTTTAGATCCGGATACTTTATAAATAACTGGTCTAAAAAGTATTTGACTTTTAGGACCGGATATTATATAAAACTCCCGGTCGTAAAATTAAATGAATATGAAAAATTTAGTACCGGATTCTTATAAACCTCCGAGTCTAAAAAAATTAAATGAATAGAAAACAATTAAATGTATACCTTTAGGACCAAATACTTTATAATTAATCATCTCAATAAAAACCCAAAACGCTAAATGTCTTTGTCACACGAAAAATTAAATTTCCCTCTCTAGACTTCTCTTGTCACACTGAAAGTGATATCTCATGTTCTGTCTCTAGTGTTTGTGTGTTGCTTCGTGATACACTTCACGTTCCTCTCTCGACAAGCTAGTGGTCAGCTTATCTCTTTCTGGTTCCTTAGCTAAACTTTTCTTTTCATTCAGTTGATTTTTCTGCTTATCGTTCTGGGTTTTTCATAGGTTGAATGAAATCGATGAAATGTTCTTGTAGGTTCCTCTGTTATTAATGAATATTTGTATTTTCAAGATTATATTTGAACTTGAGACCTACCGAACTAACCAACAAGTGTTTTTAGGGTTACTTTTGTTGTCTGTAATATCAACTTTCGTGGCCGGAGAAGAAATCCTCAGCAAAAGCATTTGAATTTATATGCTACAGGTGAGTCCACAAGACCTTCATGCGGTGCATTTATTTTCCTCATCATTCATTTATTTTGCTTCTTCGATTCACTGTAATACATTTATGACCAAGAGTCACTATTCGTGATGCATTTAATGGGCAAGTTTCTCCTTTTAAAAAAATATTTATAACCTAGCTACATTGAGCATATGCATTTGGAGATGGCTTAGTTTATGCAATTTTCAAATTTTTCCGATAATGTATGTTAAATCTTTCCGTCAATAGGAATTCTACTATGGATCACAGTTAGGTAAAGCTCTATGGAACGAGTGTTGAATATCAGAATGGGTGAGGGAATTTATAGAATTTACTAAATGAAATGCCCATAATGATAGTAGGAAGTTTTATTGCCCTTATGTAAAATGTTTGAATGAGAGGCGACTAATGTTGGTTCTCATAGTGAATTTTGATGATACCAATACTTAATTATTTAAATCATTTGTTAAAAGGGATTTGTGTTTTTGAATCAGTAAACGTTAAGTTAATTACTCAAGCAAGGTGTTCTTGGTTACTCAAGTAATTCTCTTGTATGAATTGAAATCTTTCGAAAATTTGTTAAAAACTATCCGTTATTACTTTCAGACGTTACTCAAGTAATGGGTAATTGCTCTGCAAGTAATTCTATCTCAGTCATTTTTTTTCTAAAGATCCTTGATATTACCTTCGGACATTACTTAAGTAATGGGTAATTGTCCGCAATTAATTTAGCTAAATCAATATTACTTTCGGACGTTACTCAAGTAAAGTTTTTCAACTCCACAAGTAATTTAGTTCATTCTTAGCTAAAATGACATTACTTTCCAGGTTACTCAAGTAACGCTCCTTAGCCCTGCAAGTAATTAGTTCATTAGACATTACTTTCCGGGTTACTCGAGTAATGTTCTTTAAGTTTGCAAGTAATATGGATTCAGACACTTTTACTCAATGATTACTTTCGAAATTACTCGAGTAATGAAGTTTTTCTCCGCAAGTAATTTTGTTACTTTTGAAAATGGAGCTAAATACCCAAGAGGAGGGTGAATTGGGGATTTCAAAAACTTTTAAAAACTGTTCTGTCTTGTAACAGCAAAACAGAGATGAACAGAGTGTAGAGAAGAAGAGCAAGACACAGAGATTTATACTGGTTCGGTCCAACCACTTGACCTACGTCCAAATCCCGGACTCTCGGGTTTTTCACTATCACAATTGATTACACACTCGCACTCAAGAGTAGTTCTCTCACTAGAACTCACTCCCCCTTACAAGTTGTAATCAATGAACTCCCAAATCACCAAGTCCCCTGACTTGTGATTCTTTACAATAAATGTTTTACAAATAGAAACTCTCTCTAAGAGTGGATAATGATAAACACTGAAGCTTATAATATCACAAGACACAATATCACTGAAAACTAAAAGGTAGTTGAAGAACTTTAAATGCTATGTGTTTTCAGTAGTTGTAGTTGTTGAGAAGAATTGAATGCAACTTTATTTATACTAAGAGTACATTAAATGACCGTTGTAATCTTGATTATAACCGTTGCCTTCATTAGACAAGGTTCTGGTTCAGTTTTTGGTCTTCTTCTCTCTCTAAACTTCACTTAATCCAGCTGGGCAAAAGTTCAGAGTTGACTCTCTACAGATTTGTCCGTTGGAATAGCAGCTACTAGATGTAGAAATCATTCTTTAATCCCTTGTAGGCATGTGCAGATGGATTACCCAAAATAATGCAACTTTCTGGGTTTGCATTTAATGTGCTGACATCACTTTTGCTTTTGCTCTAAACCTTCAATGTACATTCTCTAATCTGTTTGAAACTTAGCAATAAAGTGGTTAAACATGTCTAGGAATATTAGAGATTAATCATAGGAAGCATTAAGATCAAACAAGAAGGCATAGCAAAATCGTCATATTTTAATTTCTGAAAACGCTGAGAAACCTAGAGGTTTCTCCAAAAACCTTGAGGTTTTGACCGAAGCAAGTGAAAGAGGTTTAAGTCCAAAACACCAAACCCGGAGGTTTCTCCAAAGCCCGGAGGTTTTTCAACGAGCGTAAAAGTGTTTTGTCTCTCGTGTGACAAAACCTCGAGGTTTTCTCATAAACCTCGAGGTTTCACTTTGAGAGTGAAACCTTGCAAAAAGGCGTTTGCTCTCTGGATCAAGAAACTGGAGGTTTTCTTCAATACTCGAGGTTTCTCTTGAAGTTCGAAAATTCTCGCTTTTGCGCCAAGAGCAAACCCGGAGGTTTCTCTAGAAACCCGGAGGTTTTCAAAGTCGTAAAAAGGGGTTTGCTCTTCGGATCCGAAACCTCGAGGTTTGCAACAATACTCGACGTTTCACCTTAATTTTCAAATTCTCAGTTTTGCGCCAAAACAGAAACCTGGAGGTTTTGAAAAACTTGGAAAAATGCAGCTCTCTGCCAAGACAAACCTCGAGGTTTGTCCAGAAACCTCGAGGTTTCTCAATTTTTTGAGAAACTTATAAAATACTAATTGAGATCAAACCTGGAGGTTTTGAAAACTGGCGTTAAACTGAGTTTTCTCTGGAAGGACAAAACCTCATGCTTTGTTTACAACCAATGGAAATCATCAAAACCCTTAGAGAACTAACAACTTTCCGGCGTAACTTGAGTAAGACATAATAGCTCAATGAGTAATCTCGAGTCAATCACCCTCTCTGAAGATATTCGACATTACTTGCGTCATTACTCAAGTAAGCTCTTTCTTCTCCACAAGTAATTTCATTACTTTCATTACTTGAGTAAGGGGTATATGCTCAACAAGTAATCTAGAAACATTCATTCTTCTCAAAGCCTCTCAATATTACTTTCGCAATTACTCAAGTAATACTTATAGGCTCCACAAGTAATGTCGTTTTTACTCGTTTTCAAGGAACCATTTCAATATTCTTTTGAAGCTTACTCAAGTAACAAATACATGCTACGCAAGTAATATTGTTACAGAAGCTATTGTTTTAAACCATTTCGATATTACTTTCAAAGCTTACTCAAACAATACTTTCTAGCTCCTCAAGTATTCTAGGAAAACGCTTCTAGAGGTTCTATTTCTTAAAACACATTAGATATTACTCAAGTAACATTCATTGTTACTAAAGTAATTCTTTCCGGAGTTTTCTATTTTGAAAATATGTGATATTACTCAAGTTATTTATTAAATTACCCGAGTAAGTTCTTTGTTGAATCCCAAAACCATTGGTATACTCTTAATCTTTGCTCAAATCATTATGGGTTATCTTTTATCTACTCTTAATCTCTCTCAAACTTATTTATATCATATCTAAACATCTTTTTGAGTGGATTTCAGTTGATTAACCTTCATTTAATGTGAGATTAGCCTAAAAGCATTTCAACGTGTCAGAAGCATTTATTGCGTTTAAAAAGCAGAATATACAATCAAAATTAAAGCATGTAGCAGACGAAATTATTCCTTCAAGGCATACCCATTCTGACTATTATTCTGAGTCAACCTCTACACAAGTACAATCGATGGTGAAGCATTTAATGAAGCAACGGTCGATTAAATTCAACAAAATCATCTATGCCTAACGGATTTACAAAGAGACAGAATGACTATATTCAAAATCTCACAATGGCATTAATGGACGAATGGTATAAAAGCTCACCACATCCAATTCCGCCAACTACCAAAACTTTGTGCAATCAATTCTACTGAACTGCTATTTACTCTTCCATTAAATTCTTCTAATATCTTTGGATATTCTCTTGTACTTTAGTGTTTATTAATTATCTACTCAATGAGGAGTTAAACACTTATATGATTTTCTATTTAAGACTTAAGGTTGAGGAACCTTAAGTGTGGGTGTACGATTACAACTTATAAGGGGGAGTGAGTCCTAGTGTGATAGGATCATCTCGAGTACAGAGTGTGTAGTTGTATTTGTGTTTGAAAGATAGTGGAAAGCCCACAGTTTCTGGGAACTGGACGTAGGTCAAAGAGTTGGACTGAACCAGTACAATCTCTTGTATTCATTGTTCTTCTCTCTGTCTCTGTTTTAGGTTCTTGAGCTTTAGCGACATTTTTTTTATAATAACCTATTCACCCCCTCTAGGTGATATTCCACCTTCAACTAAGTCCTGAAGTTATATACACACATTTAATTTGTGAAGGATTTTGTAAGAATTATACAGTATGCGTATGACATGGTGAAAAAATGCTTAAGTGCATCTCAACATGGGTAAGTAGCATTTGATGATAATGACACTGATATGGATGATTGCATAAAGGACATTATTCGTGATGTAGGAGAAGAGGCTTTTGAGCAATCACATGCATATGGTAATATGTGCAGTGATGCTGAGACGCCGCTATACCCTGGGTGTAAAAAATATCAATTGTTAAACACTGTATTGAAATTGGTAAGCTTGAAGGCACGTCATGGATAGAGCGACAAGAGTTTTTCAAAAATGCTTGAGGCTTTTAAGGACATGCTTCCAGATGATAATGTGTTGCCACATCGATACTATGATGCTAAGAAAATACTTTGTCCATTGGGGATGGAGTACAAAAAGATCCATGCATGCCCGAATGATTGCATATTGTATAGAAAAGAATTTGAAGAAAAGCAGAAGTGTCTAGTATGTGAAACCCCAAGGTACAAATCAAAGGGGCCTACAAAAGTATTGTGGTATCTTCCAATCATACCAAGGTTCAAACAATTGTTTGCTAATGAAAATGATGCAAAAAAATTTGAGGTGGCATGAAGATGAGAGGATTTCTGATGGAAAGCTTCAACATCCAACCAATTCTTCTCAATGAAAGAAAATTGATCAATTATTTTTGAACTTCGTCGAAAAACTTAGGAACCTTAGGCTTGCCCTTAGCACGGATGGCATGAATCCCTATGGTAGACTTAGCAGCATACGTAGTTTAAGGCCTATACGCCTAGTTATTTACAACTTATCTCCTATGTTATGCATGAAACAAAAGTACATCATGTTGTCTATGTTGATTTTGGGACCAAAACAACCCAGAAATGACATTGATATTTACCGTGAACCCTTGATCAAAGACTTGAAGGAGTTGTGGGAAGAAGGTGTCGATGTTTTTGACTCTTTCAAGAATGAGGTGTTTAAAATGCGAGTCATGATATTTTGTACTATAAACGACTTCCCGACATATGGTAACTTGTCAGGGTATACTGTAAAAGGCCATAAAGCATGTCTAGTTTGTGAAGAAGGCACATGTTACTATCAACTTCAACATGGAAGAAAGATGGTTTATCTTGGACATAGGAGATTTCTTAGACGGGGCACCCATATTGTCGATTAAAGAAAGCCTTTTTTGGTGGCTAAGAGTATGAAGATGCTCCGGTAGCATTGACTGGGGAGCAAGTTTATGAAAAGGTGAAAAATATCAGTGTCATCTTTAGTAAGACTGCAAAGAGTAGAAAAGAAACAAATATATGGGAAAAGAGATCTGTATTCTTTGATCTTCCATATTGGCGCAATCTTGATGTGAGACACTGTATTGATATCATGCATGTGGAGAAAAACGTATGTGATAGTATTGTTAGCATGCTTCTCAATACACAAGGTAGTTCAAAGGATGGTATGAAGGCAAGATTGGATTTGCAAGCAATGAGAATACACGAAGACTTACATCCAAGGCCATATAGTAAGAGAACTTATTGTCGCCCAGCTTCTCATACTCTATCTAAGGATGAGAAACAATTTTTTTGTGAGTATTTACATGGCATAAAAGTTCCCTCGGGGTATTATTCAAATTTTAAGAGGCTTGTATCGATGAAGGACTTGAAATTAGTAGGCCAAAAGTCTCATGATTGTCATGTATTAATGCAACAACTACTCCCAGTAGCTATTCGAGGCATCGTCGAATATGATCTTCAACACATTTTGACTAGACTTTGTTTCTTCTTCAATGCGGATTGTAGTAAAGTTTTCGAGATCGAAAATTTGGATGAATTGGAAAATGAAGGATATCTTATCTTGTGCCATCTTGAGAAGCTTTTTCTTCCTACATTTTTTGACATCATGATTCATCTAATTGTTCATCTAGTGAGGGAGATAAAGTTGTACGGCCCTATCCATTTACAATGGATGTACCCAATTGAAAGATCTATGAAATTCCTCAAAAGGGTATGTGAAGAACGCATACTGGCCATAAGCATCAATTGTTCAGAAATATGTTTCTGAAAAAGCCATGGAGTCAAAATTATTTGGCCAAAGTAAGACATATTGGGCTTCCTAAACGTCGGCAATGCTAATGGGGTAGACGAGGGCTTCGATGAAAAGTGTGGGATCCGATGAATTGTCACAAGTCCACTTATACATCTTGAATAATGTTGATGAAGTTCAAGCCAGCATAGATGCACATAAAGTGTGTGTTTGGCATAGCTGTAGATGCTATTTAAGCACACCAAACGCACAACCACTGTGAAAGCAAAAAAAATGGGTGTTTGGATGAGATAATTTTTTGATGTGCTTCAAAAGTGATGGAGTGTTTTTTTTTAAGCAACAATTGGTTGCTTCTAAGCACATCAGATTCACAGATGACCTTCTCTCTCCTCCTTCACTCCTTTTTGGACCGTTGTACCCACTCCTTCTCAATTCTCATCGTGCGTTTCCCCCTCTCCTCTTCAATGGCCAGCTTGTACTCCCAAAGCCAATTAATCCCCTCTTCAATTTCACGAGCTACCACCCGGGTCCTCCTCTTCAATTTCGCCGCTTCTCCGCCCGGAATTTCGAAACCTGTACTTTCCATTAAACTCCCCGACCTACCTCCCCTCTTCTTCAATTCATCCGCTATCTACCTTCTCTTCATCCGCTATATCTTCGATCTTAGCCATGGCTTTGAACTCCATCTCCATCTGCTTCGCTTCATCGGCTTGAGATCCAGAATTCCAGAATTCCAGAATTCAGGCGCTGTTCTTCTTCAATTCATCCGCTATCTACCTCCTCTCAGTGATCTTAGCCTGTCAATTCTCCTTTGCGCCCTTCAATTCCAGAATTCCAAAATTCAGGCGCTATTCTTCTTTTCATTTTCCTCGGTCCTCATCTTGCGGATCTGTTCGTCCTCAACCGGATCTCGCGAGTGGGTCATTTTCGTCTGTCCTCATCGGATTTGAGTGTGTTACAAGTTGAGGTTAGTTGGTTTTTCTCTTGTCTTTGGAAAGATCTCGTGAGTGGGTCACCCGTTATTTTGCTATGGGTTTTTTCATACGAACACCTACCGTACTTTGCTTGATATGGGATTTTTCATATGCTCTGTTATGGTGATTTTTCATACTGCTTGTATTTCTTCAATCATTTTCTGCTCTCTAGCTGGTATGGACTTGGAACTTGTGGTTTCATATGCTGGATCTGATATACTTGTGGTTTCATATGCTGTGTTTCAGCTAGCATTCGTTTTCTGCTCTCTCTTTTTTTCCCTTCAGTTTGGTGTTCTTTTTTTTCTTTTTTCTTTTTTTTGTGTGGATGAACAGTGTATTATTAAGTCAAGCTGGAAAGCAAACACTAGTGGGGCTGACTTGGAATAGATGAAAGGAAAGAAGACATGTACGAGTGGAGCGAAGGGTCCTACGTGTTTTGTTGTATTTTTTGTTTTCTTTCTCTTGTAGAGAGGAGGTCTTCAAAACCTGGATAAATATGTGGGAAGGAATGGGACAAGGTTGGCTTAATTAATTGTAAAGATTAAGCTCTAATTAATTGTAAAGATTGAGGTTATTGTTAATTAGGCTCATGAGGAGCTTTGATATGTGTATTATGTTACTGCTTTCTTTTAATGTAGTCATCTTTCTTTGAAAAAAAGAATATAAAAAAGTGTAAATAGTATCATGCTGGGCAAATCATGAAGTGCTTTTAGCTGTACAATTTTTTTGAGCACAAATACTAGTAATTGTGTGAGATAACTTGTAGATCTACGAGCTATATGACTGTCACATGATAATTTGTTTTGTGGTTTCATACTTGTGGTTTCATTCGTTTTCTGCTTGTTTTCATATGCTTGTTTCATATGCTTTTCATATGCTTGTTTTCACATTTGCCCTTTTCATATGCTTGTTTTGTGGTTTCATACTAGTGAGCTATATATGATCACTAGTGACATAGGAATATGACCACCGTAGCAGCAGATTGGGATGTAGGTTCCACTAAGACTTTCATTGACTTATGCATTGAGCAAATATATAAAAAAGAACGACTTGGCTCATCATTTACGAAGGACGGGTGGAAGTACATTGTTACTAAATTTCAAGAAAAAACATGTTTAGCATATACCAAGAAACAGCTAAAAAATAGGTATGATAGCTTGAGAAGAGAATGGAGAGCTTGGGAGAAGTTATTTTTAAAGAGACCGGTATAGCCATTGACTATGCAAGGAATATGGTTATTGCAGAAGATGAATGGTGGGAGAGGAAAATAAAGGTACCAAACTTTTAAGCTTTTAATATGTGTTGATATTATTATTACCATTATTTTAGTTACAACTTTGATTTTGGTTTATCTTTTGCTTGCAGGAGAATAGAGAGTATCGAAAATATAGGTATAAAGGTTTGAAGTTTGCCAGTGATTTGCAAGTACTGTTCAAGGATGTTCTAGCGTCGGGAGAGGATTTCGAATGTCCATCGTTAACTAGACGAGTGTCACTTGGTGAAGATGAAGATGATGTGTATCGACCGCAAATGGACCTACAAGAAGGCTCAGATGATAGTGAGGAAGATCTTGAAGGTATTACAACCGGAGGTAGTGTGCAGATGCCAACTGATTTAGAAGGCATGAACTTGACATCCAACACCCAACCTAGTGCACCTAGTGGTTCGAAAGCATTGGGAAGAGAAAGAGGGGTGAAGGGCGAGATGGATCAAAAAAGAAAAAACAACCTCTCAGAAAGAACTAGTTGATGCTGTTAGTGTGATAGCTTATACATCTAAGGATAGCACAATTGTCCTCAAAAAGATCTCTGAACATGATGATCGAACAAGTAATGTTGTAACTGAATTACTTACCATTCCTGAGATTGCTAGCGACGATGATTTTCGAAGCGATGTTGTAATATGATGATGCACGAACGCCTCGGAACATGTTTGTAGGCCTAAAAGGAGAAAAATGTGCCTTGTTGGAGTGGTTGCGCGAGCATGCCTACAATAGCCCACACCGGCGATCACCAAGCACTAAATCATATTTATTTCATGAAAATTGTTAATTTATATATTGTATGACGAACTTTATTTATTGTATGATGAACTTTATTTATTGTATGACGAACTTATTATTTGTATTGATTCGAGTTAAATCTTGCAACATATATTATTAGTATTGATTTGGTTAAGTCTTGGCCTTCACACGGGTCTCATTATATATCCATGGCAAGTTCGAGTGATGAGGATATTTCCCCGACGTTGGAGGAAGAAGAATTGTCTTATGAACAAAGAAGGTCCCTACAACTTGCTATTATAAACGAACAAATGACAAAGTATGCACAAATTGGTAAGTTGATGGCTCAATATATTGCGCCTTCTTTTTGCAAACAACCACGTAGAACTAGTAAGCAAACAGGGGCAATGTGGGTGCAAGAGGTTTTGCAAGGCCATGATGTAGTATGTCGGAAAATTTCGAGTGGAAAAACATGTATTCGAAATTTGTTATGTTCTAAATTGAGGGAACATCGATTACGGCACACTCGAACATCGGCGTTGAAGAAATGGTTGCCAAGTTTCTATATATAGTTGGGCATAGACAAGGAAATCGAATAATCCAGGAGCGATTTCAACATTCAGGCAAAACTATTAGTAGGATTTTCCACAGGGTTCTAAAAGCTTGTTTCAGGCTTTCAACAGATAATATCAAACCACTTGATCCAGAGTTTCACCGGTGTCACCAAAAAATAGCTACCGATGCACGATATCACCCATATTTCAAGGACTGCATAGGAGCAATTGATGGAACACACATCAAGTGTGTGGTCAGCCAATCGAAGCAAGACAAATATATTGGAAGAAAGGGATATCCAACACAAAATATCATGGCTGTTTGTGATTGGGATATGTTCTTTACTTTTGTGTTGGCAGGATGGGAGGGTGCGCACATGATGCTCATGTCTTCCGGGAAGCGATTGAGACTACAACTATGAACTTCCCCCATCCACTTTGAAGGTATATCTCTAACATCCTCACTTCATTTGCATTACTTTCCATCTTTATTTCACAATGTCAAATAAATGTCAACATTTATCGGGGAAATATTACTTGGTCGATCTTTGTTATCCAACACCCGAGATGGATATATTGGTCCATATAAACGTGAGCGTTATCACCTTCCGAGTTCGCGACAATCGGGATTTCAAAATCCCAACGAGTACTTCAATTTTTATCATTCAAGTTTGAGGTGCACGATAGAAAGGACGTTTGGAGTCCGGAAGAATAGGTTTCACATCTTGCAAAATATGCCCTCATATAAATTTCAACACAAGTCCGCATAGTTTGCGCAACAATGGCGATACATAATTTTATCCGGAGACATTCCCAAAATGATGTGGAATTTGATCAAGTTGAAGAAGAAAATATGGGTGATGAAGATAATGATGATCCGGTTGATGAAGCATCCTCATCATTATCTTCAACACGTATGAATCGTCTTCATGATGAAATTCAAACCAACTTGCAAGGGATAGGTTTATTTAAATACTTCATTGTGTTGTAATTTTTTATTTAAGCACTTTGTTTAGAAACCAACTTGCAATTTATATTTATTTTTAATTTTTATCCCAGATTATCACATTTTATACAATATATATAAATATATATGATTCATGCCCTTTTCAGTCATTTTCCATCTCATCTATCTTTTTAAAAGCTATGCCAAACACAAATCACATCGAGAAAAAGTTACTTAAATCACCGCTATCCCAAACACAAATCACATTAGAAAAAGTCCATCAAAAAAAAAAAGTCCAAAAAAAAAGCACATCGTAACAAAAGCCACTTTTTCGCGCTATGCCAAACGGGCTCAAAGAAAGCTATAAGGAAAGAAAATAATCAAATGACTGAACAAAGGTTAATTAGGGAGCATAACAAAACTTTTACAAACTGGTTCAAACAAAAGATCGAGAGAAATGAATGTGTTTCTAATATAATCAAATGGTTAGCACATGGTCCTGAGGTTGATGTGATAAGTTCAAATTCGTATGTGATCAATGGTTATACATTTTACACGAAGTCCCTAGATGATAAGAGCACTGTCTAGAACAGTGGTGTTATGTTAGAGGCTGAATCTATGTACTTCTCCAATTCAAAAGACAAGAGGCCTAAATTGGCAGTCATGCCTTATTATGGAATTATTGAAGAGATTTGGGAGGTGGACTATGTTAAAATTAAATTTTCCATTTTCAAATACAATTGGGTTAATGTCAATAATGGTGTTCAAATTGATCGGTTAGGATTTACATTAGTTGATATCAATAGTAGAAGTTTTGGAGATGAACCTTGTATTATGGCAGACAGGCGAAACAAGTGTTCTATATCACCGATCAGGAAAATAAAATGTGGTCTGTAGCTTTCCAAGGAAAAAGGTTCATTGATATTGATGAGGAAATTCATTCAAATTATGGTCTTCCTGAGAGTACTCCTTTTTCAAGGGGTCTACCAGACATGAACGAAGAAGATGAAGTGGATAATGAACCCGGCATAAGAAATGATCATCATGAAGGGATATGTGAGGATATATATCACTTTAAAAAGATACAATTCATAAGGAAATATTTATATGCAAAATTCTTTGAAAACTTTAAGGTTTTAACTATATTCCTTCTATGTTCTTAAACATAATGTCACTGATTGTGAAGCTTCCGTTCTTGTTTTATTTTTGTGGCAGGATCCGATCGAAAGGGGCATGTTATAAAGAGGATGTTATGTTGTTGGGTGGGAATCAGATGAAGGCATGGTGAATATTATATTGGGCATGTATGTTGATTTATATGTTGTATTTGTAAGTTATCTTATTGTATATATTCATTTAGGTGTTGTATTTATAGTATAATCATTAAGAGGCCACATAACTCATGGTGAATAATATTTGTATTCTTTTCCCAATTCAATTTATTCATAATGGATTGTTCATAGCTTGTAGTTTAAGTATAGACTTTTAGGTGCTGGATTGGCTGGTGGATGTGTGTATATGTATAATCAGGAAGAACAGAACAGGGAAAAAATTGGGAAAATTTAAACCTGAAATAAATACGCCAGTCTCAAAAGTTCAAATTTTAAGACCGGATGTATTTATTTGTCCGGTCTTAAAAGTCGAGTACATATTAGGCTAGTTTTAAAAGTTGGTCTTTTAAGACTAGTGTATTTATCCATCCGGTCTAAAAAGTTCAATTTTCAAGACTGGATGTATTTAATATTAGGTCTTAAAAGTCGGTCTTTTAAGACTAGTATAATTAATCGTCTGGTCTTAGAAGCCGGTATTTTTAAGACCGGATTGTTTTTTGTCCAGTCTTAAAATGTTGATCTGTTTAGACCGGCCATATTTGTTTGTTCGGTCTTAAAAGTTGAGTTTTAGAACCGAATAAAAAATATATCATGTCTATATAGTACAACTTTTAAGACCTAATGTTTTTAATGTTCGATCTAAAATAATTTCTTTAAGACCGGTTCACATCCGGTCTTAAATTTCTGTAACAAGACCGGTCTCGGATCCGATCTTACGATGCCTCTTTCGTCCGGTCTTAAAAGCCTTTTTGGTACCCGTGAAAGTTCAACTTCCACATTAATTAAACATATATCCTTTTGGTGATATCACTCTTAACTCTAATTTCCTTATTAAGTTGTGTTTTTATGTTTAAATTTTTAATATTACCAAATTTACCTCCCTCTTGAGTAAAAGGCTTGAACTAACATCTTTTACTCTCTTTCTAGATCCCGCTAAAAGGGTTTTCTAAAGCTTTGCTTTGACTCCACGAGAGATAAACCTTGGTTACCACTAGCCACAATAAGGTTAATTTAGTATTAATGTGGTGTGCATACGACTATCTCTATCTTCTTAGAATGTTAATTGTTGAATATCAAATTAGAATTAACCATAAGAATGAAGATGATTTAAGTTCTAATCCTAATTATAAATCACACTCTTTATGTCTCTCTTTTATAATTTCCTTTTTAATACGTGAATAATCAAGGCAATAAGATGGCAATTGAATTGAATCAATAAAAGCAATTCCCCTGGATCGCTCCTTGAGCTATCTTCAAACTCAAGTTGTAGAGATTCAACCAAGTCAAATTATCTTACCAATCAGCTAAATTCAAAAGCAAATAGCTAACAATCACTTTCCAATCGAATCAATTAAGGTTAACTAAAAGCAACAGTAAACTTTGGCTTGGAGATCAAATAATAACAAACATCA
Organism: Acacia acuminata; assembly: GCA_019022655.1. Lineage (NCBI taxonomy): Eukaryota > Viridiplantae > Streptophyta > Magnoliopsida > Fabales > Fabaceae > Acacia > Acacia acuminata. The sequence continues at coordinate 789,358 of JAFJYI010000028.1, read as the reverse complement.
TCGATCAATGAAATATGTAAAATCTCTATTGCACAGTAGCAATAATCATCACACATAAACCAATCCACAATTGCATATGTCTGATTAAATCTAGAACAAATAGATGAAAATGTAAAGTAGAAGGAATCTTCCTATTCAATGCAAAGCTCCAGCTCAGGTGAAGTCTCCAAGGGAAAAGCAACTCAGCTTAGCTACTCATTTCGTATTCAGAAGCTCCAACAAGATACAAACTCCAATAGGCCAAGGTAGCTATACCACTGGAATTACAATGAAATCACAACAGCTAGAACTCGAGGAAGATGATGGAGAGAACTCAAAAGCTCCCCTCTGGACTAGTCAATATCCTTCTCTTCACAGAACTGCCACCTTCCTCCTAAAAATCTCAACTATGTATAAAGATGGAATCCAGTTGTAGCTCAGGTTGGATCTTCACTTAGTGTGCCTTTGACTTGTGCCAAAATGACATCGTTTCCCTTTAGGCGTTGAGCTTCTTCAACTGAGATTAGCTCTCCAACTTTCTACATTATGCTCAGACCCTACAAGCTTTCTCCATTTCAAGCTTTAGTGATTTTTCAGTTTTCAATTTAGTCCCTGCTATCACAAAAACTCACAATGAAAATATCTTCCAAGACTTCCATTTTTCAATAGAATTTTGACCGCCAATTCAATCAATCATCAGACCCTAACCATGTTCTTATACTTGTGAAACCTGCATAAAAGACCTTTGATTAAGATATGGATTTACAATACAAAATATATGCTTATCAGTGTTCTCTTTTGCCACAGCACCACGAGTTTCCTCACGAGTATGATATCCAGATGATATGGACATTTTAGGAGAATGTTCATTTGATTGTTCAGCCTCAAATAAAATCTCATGAAGAGACCTTAAGGTTCGACCTCCCCTAATCCTAGCTCTTCTATGACTCTGCCCTCGGCCTTAAGGGGCAATTCACTTGGCTGAGCGGTGCCTCTATCTGAAATTATGTCTCCACCAAAACTTCTACCAGCTAGCTCTACTCGAAGTGTTGGTTGCATTTTTACTACAAAGAGAAACATAAGAAATATTCATTTCCGAAATAAGAATGATATATCAATAAAAATAATAAATGAGAAAACAGCAATATTTCAAGATCACCAAAAAAGGCCTTCAATGATGCCTCAGTTATAATTATATCCAGGTTGATAATGATAATTGAGACCCTACTAAAGAATCCTTACAAGTAACTATAGGAAACCTAAGCTTTAATACCAAAATGTCACATTCTGAAAATTAATTAATGAAAGGCATGGAATATTAAAAAACTCACATTCCTTCATCCTTAAAACATAAAATAACTACTTGATGTAATGACCATAATCTTGAATATAAATTTACTACATCTAACTCACGCCTACATATTCTATATAATCAAAATATTAAATCTCTTGTGGAAATTTTGGTAGAGTGTCCTTTGTAAGTCAAAATTTCCAAAAATACTACAACAAGTTTTGAAATATCTTTTTTGTGGTCATAATACAAGTTTTGAAATATCAAAAAAGGCATTCAGAGCTCCATTCCATTACGGTCTATACATATTAATGTATTCCAACATACAATGAAAGACAAGGATCCTTTCTATAAGCTACATGGAGATCTAGCTTCTAAAGGTAATAAAAAAGTTCAAGTGTATGATTATGTCAAGTTTACATAATGAATCAGCAAACTTTGAATAATCAAGGAGGCTATTCATTACTCACCTTGAGGTAAGTAATGAATAATGTCTCATTTATAGAATTTAATGAAATACTAAAGAAACTTATTTAAACAGATTTACCTTTAAATAATAACATGTCAATATAATATGAATCATAAACCTAAATGAAAGTATATATATAAAAAAATCATTAATCAAATAAATCCAAGTACTTAAATAAATATCTTATTTAGCATGATCAATTTAAAATGATAATTTTAAAATCTCTTCTTTTTGTACAACTTGGAAAGAATGTATAAAATACATGGACACATAGTCTATGATAGTAACTAACCAAGCATAGCTTAAAGCCATGAACAAAAGTGTAGACACATAATCCATAAGGTTAAGCAACCAAGCCAGAGCAACACAAGGCTACGAAACACAGGCAGGTATCATACCTATGAATAACAAGCATGGAAATGAATCCAACTAAGGTTGAGGGACCTTTTCGACCAGGTTTAGACTCAACCCGAAGTCTAGTTTGAATATTACATCGAGGTGCCAAGACAACTAATGGAAAGTCTAAAATTGAACAATCCTCTTTCTAAACTTAGTCTAATCATTATCGACTAGTCCGGACCTTTTTTTTTTTTTTTTTTTTTTGCCTTCTTTGAGAGGCAATATTTAAACTTATTAAGACCATAACAATACCTATAATCATATAAAACTCATAAAAAATATTAAAACTTAATCAAAAATCCTTAATAATGTCAAACAACATTCCGAAAGAGAAAAGCAACAACATTTTTAGGAAAATCCATATGCGGTTTTTTAACCAACATAATCCCAAAAAAGGCCCGCCCTTAAATCCCAAAAAAGGCCCTTTATGTCGAAAATGAAATTACGGATGCAATGGAAAGTCTAAAATTGAACAATCCTCTTTCATCCCTGAATCATTCGAAAACTTCTCAGATCCTTGCTCTGCATTCTCTGATCTCCGTCGTGGGTCTCCGTCTTTGCGCCTCCATCCTTGTTGGTCTCCACCTCTGTGCCGTCGCAGCTATTGGAGAGGAAGCTACACCAGGGTACATTGGACCAAAGCTGATTTTGTTCGGTGGTGCCACTGCACTTGAAGGGAATTCGACAGCTTCTGGGACTCCTTCATCGGCAGGGAATGCTAGAATATGTATGTTTTTCTTCTATAAACCATTGTTCATTCTCTGCCAACATATATTATTTCTGGGTACTGAATATATATTGTCAAAAAGAAGTTGCATATAATTGGTGGCTTCTTATTTTAAATTTGGGGATTTTCAGTTTCAACTTAATGTAATAAATTTTGTCACTTGCATCCTTTTTGTATATTAGAGCTGAAGTAAATTTAGCCATTATCGCGTGATCTGTGCAACGAGATGCTTCTATTTGTATGTCTATTGATTTGATATGGGAGCACATTTGAGAAAGGATGTGAGTATCTAGGGTTGGGCCCAGCTGTTTGAATGTCAAGACGCCAATTGCATTGCTTAGATAATGGAATAGCATTTAATTCAACAACTGCATGGCTTTTAGGTCTATTATATACTTTGGTCTTTGGTCATTTTGAAGCAACATTTGCTTCCTTCTGGGAAGTATGATTTAATTTTATTGATCAGAAAACTCTGTAACAGTTCATTAGGATGGCTTTGTTGTATTGAATGGAAAGAAATGGATTAGAATGGAAAATTAGGTTGTAGAAGAAGAAATTAGAGAAGAGGAGACATAGTCGAAGCAAGTGTTGTTGCACTACTCATTTCATTCATACACATCAAACTGAATCAATACATGCCTTCCTTAGTTTAATAGCCATATATATATAGTCTCTCATAGTAGGCTTAGACTCAAGGCCCAATAGACTAGCTAAGTATTCCTAAGTATTACAACTAATACTAACCCAACGGCCTCATGGGATTAATATAGTGCCGCTGGTACTCAATTTCTATGTGTGGCTGGCCTCATAGGATTAGTGTGGCTACCACCTGTATAACTACTAACTACGTCTTACGTAACAATACTCCCCCCTTAAAGAACCCTTGTCCTCAAGGGTTAGGAAGGACAAATGCTTTAGGAATTGTCACCTCGAAATGCGTACAGCAGCATCCATGAAGCTTCCTCTTCCAGAAGTAGTTGCTTCCATTGGACCAACACTTTAGTTACAATGCGTCCTTTCTTCCTACCACGCCGAGTCTGCAAAATCTTCTCTGGTTCCTTCAATGTAGGAGGTTCCGACCAATTAAGGGGTGGATGTTGAGGCTGAATAGTTGGATCTGGGCATAATTTTAACAAGGAAATGTGAAAACATTATGAATCCTTGTTACCTCCGGCAAATCCAACTTATAGGTGACTGAACCGATACGTTGTTGCACCTTGTAGGGCCCAAAAAACCTAGGACCTAACTTTTGGTTGCTCCTAGAGGCAGCTAAAATTTGACGATAAGGCTGGAGCTTCACAAAAACCTATTGGCCTTCTTGGAATTCCCTATCCGTGTGATGAGAATCTTCCTGCAGGTTCATCAGATTCATAGCCCTATGTAAATGGTGCTTAGCTACCATAACAGCCCCCTGTCTTGCCATAAAAGACCTGTCAATAGCCTCAACCATTGCTAACCTAGGCAAATAAGGCACATAAACCGCTGTTTTTTGCCCATAAAGTAGCTCATGAGGGGTCATGTGAGTAGAGGAGTGGTAGGTAGTGATATACCACCACTCTGCAAATGGTAAATATTTAAATCAGTCCTTAGGAAACTCCCAACATATACACCTTAAGTACGTCTCCAAACAACAATTCAAAACCTCAGTTTGACCATCGGTTTGAGGGTGGTAAGATGAAGACAATTTCTGATCAATTTTAAGGACTTTTAGGAATTCTTGCCAAAAGTTGCTAATAAAAATCAAGTCCCTATCCGATATGATTTCTGTAGGAGCTCCATGTAGTCTATAAACCCCATCTAGGAATTGTTGAGCCAAACTAGATGCTGAAAATGGATGGGAGAGTGCAATAAAATGGCCATATTTGCTCAAATGGTCCACAATCACCCATATAGTGTCTCGGCCATGAGACTTAGGAAGCCCTTCAATAAAATCCATAGATATACTCTCCCAAACCCTACTAGGGATTGGCAAGTGCTGAAGTAATCCCGGAGATGCCACCATCTCATATTTACACCTGGCACACACATCACATTGACGAATGAAGTCCTTAATCTCCTCAAATAAATGTCTCCACCAAAATAGAGCTTTTACTCGCCAGTAGGTAGCATGAATACCTGAATGCCCCCGTTGAGGAGAAGAGTGTAGCCACTCAAGTATTTTTGATCTAACTGTAGGTTTCTTCCCTACAACCAAACATGTTCCTTTACGCAAAACTCTCCATCCCATGTAAACTTACCTACTGTGTTGGTGTTTTGCTTCAGCTGATCAATAATGTCACCATTTCAGGATCTATGGTCCAACTGTTCTGAATTTCCAGCAACAATACATCAAAACAAGTAGATAAAGTGATCTAAAAAACATGATTTTTAGGTACCCTAGATAAAGCATCAGCCACATTGTTGTTGGCCCCCTTCTTATATTGAATTTCATAATCATAACCCATCAACTTCGAAATCCAATACATCTGAAAAGAGGTCTTCAGTTTCTGGTCCAGCAAGTATTTAAGGCTTTGCTGGTCCGTTCTGATCACAAAGTGTCGTCCCTCTTGATATTGGTGCCAATGCTCGACCCCTTGGACCACGGCTAGTAATTCCTTTTCATAGGTAGATAGGCTATGATGCCTTGGAGCCAACCCCTTGCTAAAAGAGGCTAGGGGCTGTCCTCCTTGCATTAGTACAGCACCAATTCCCATGGCACAAGCATCTGTTTCAATAACAAAAGATTTAGCAAAATCAGGCAAAATCAAAACAAGGGCTATACTAAGAGCATTTTTCAACTCCCGGAAGGCTTGTGTTGCTTCTTGTGACTTTGAACTGATCCTTACGCAATAGGTTTGTCAAGGGTCTTGCTATCACACCATAATCTTTAATAAACTTTCAGTAATAATCAGCCAAACCAAGAAATGAGCGTAATTGCTTAACTGTAGATGGTTCAGGCCATTCCACCACTGATTTGATTTTCTGTGGGTCTGTAGAAACCACACCATTCTGTATAATGTGTCATAAGTACTCCAATTTAGTAGCTACAAATGTACATTTAGACTCTTTAACAAAATAATGGCGTTGTCGTAGGATTGCCAAGACAGTTCTCAAATGCTCTAAGTGTGAAAACATGCTAGAGATATAAACAAGGATGTCATCGAAAAAAACTAGAACAAACCTCCTTAGATGTTCTTTGAAAATAGTGTTCATAGCTCCTTGAAATGTAGCCGGAGAATTAGTGAGTCCAAATGGCATGACCAGCCACTCATAATGGCCAGAGTGAGTCCTAAAAGCAGCCTTATAGGAATCATATGGCTCCATTCTGATCTGGTAGTAGCCTGCTCTCAAGTCTAGTTTTGTAAACCACCTTGCATCCTTTAATTCGTCCAATAACTCATCTATAAGAGGAATAGGATACTTATTTTTCACCCTAAGCTTGTTTAATTCCCGGTAGTCAATGCATATGCACCATGATCCGTCCTTCTTTTTTACTAAAACAATAGGAGACACAAATGGTGAAAAGCTTTCTCGTATAACCCCTGATTCAAGCAATCCCTTAACCTGCTTCTCAATCTCATCTTTCTGAATAGATGGGTATCGATAAGGCCTCAGATTCACCGGATCAGCCCCCCCTTTAATATCACCGGATGGTTGTGATTTTCCCTAAGTGGAGGCAGTGTCTTAGGTTCTGAAAAAACATCTGCAAATTCTTTAAGAACCCCTTTTACACTGCTGGTGGCTTCCTGATTGCTATTAGAGAGTGTACAAGTGGTCACAACTGTATCATCAAGAGAGTGTAATAGAAAAAGCTGACTGCCCTCACCCTTAGGCTGCTGGATTTTATGAACCACCCTGCTGCTATGTGGTGAATTTGGTCTTAGGGTGCATGTAGATCCTTGATACTGAAATGTCATAGAAAGATTCTCATAATCCCAAGAGGCATGGCATACTACCTCTTGTAGCCAATGCAACCCCAACACAATATCATACGTCTTGATCTCTATTACCCTCAAATCAAAAACAAATTCCTTACCCTGCATTTTCCATTTAAACCCCTTCCAAATACCATATAGCTTGAGTTTGGCACCACCAGCCACCTCAACTTCACCATCACCTGTAGAATTCCCCTTCCAACCTAGTTTTTTAGCCAAGGCACAGTCTAGATACCCATGGGAAGCCCCATTATCAATCAGGACTTGAACTGGGCGTCGGCCAACAAACCCTTGAATGCGCATCGATATAACACCAATACTGCCTTGAATTGCATGCAAGGAGATTTGTAAGCATTGATCTGATTCTGCTTCCACAACATCCCCTGGTTGTTGTTCCTCTTCATCTTATGGAGCTTCATCTTCTCCCATACCATCTGAATCCAATTCCATTAGTTGCAGCTACATCCGTTGATGTTAGGGACACGTGTGACCGCAGACAAAAGGTTTCTTGCAGTAGAAGCAAAGGTTCCTGGCCCTCAAGTCATCCAGGTCATCCCCACTATACTCAGCTGCCCTTTTCTAAGTAGAGTTCCCTGTTCTGCCCGTTGAAATCAGGGAAGAATCGGTATTAGAGTTTGCAGTCACTCCACCCGAATAGCCACTAGTCTTAACTAACGTTGCTGGTTTTGGTGTTGATGTCTGGCCCCCACCCGAAAAAGATGAATAATTCCTGGTGGGCAGCGACCTTGTAGTATCGTTATACGGTTTACGCGTTGCTGCCTTTGCCGCAGCCTCTTCTCGAATATTATACTCTTGAATCTGTGCAAGCCGATGAGCATGTAACAACGTACGTGGTTCTTGAAGGCGCACTTGACGTGCACAATCGTGGCGAAGCCCCTCGATAAAGGCTTGAATAGCATGCTCCTCACTTAACCCTAATTTGCAGTGAAGAACATCAAAATTATCAATATATTCATCCAGCGAACCGGTCTAATATAATTTTTTTAATTCATCCATGGGAGATTCAAAGGGTACCCCAAACCGAGCCTTAAGCGCCCTCTTGTACTCGTGCCACGTGATGGCTTTGCCTTGGTTTTCATCCATAAGGGATTGATGCCATATGTATCCCTTATCATCCAAGTTAACGCTAGTCAAGAGAGTCTTCCAGTTGTCAGGGGTGCCATCAATCTCAAAGTACCTTTCGCAATTGTACAGCCAACCATCTATGTCATGGCATTGGAATTTTGGGAAGTAAAACTTAGTTTGCCGAGTCGAAGGGGTATATTCAGCCCCTTGTCTTTGGCAGTGAGCACCTCTGAAATTATCCCCATTATTTTCTTGGAAATCCTCATCATCATGATGGCGATCATACGCAGCAGTGACGGCTGCCATTTGGTTGGCAATGGCTGTTTGAATAGCGTTTGGAATGTCAACAAGCTGGTTGGTAATGGCCGTTTGAATTGTGTTTGAGAGACCTGCGATAGTCAACTCAAGAGCCTGTAAATGGTCATTCACCTCATTCGACATAGTTATTGCAGCTGTCAGAGAACGAGTCCAGACCATACACAAAAAATAGTCTTCGTGATATTCTGAGTGGTAATAAAGATTCTGGGTCTGGTCGAACAATTGGTCTTGGCTGTCTTGATTTAATGCAATTGACGTGTCGCTACAAACAATGACTGCAGGAGAAAAACAGGGTATGTGTCGACACTTGCCAAAGAAACAGAAAGAAAGCGGTGAAAACAAATGGAGACGCAACTCAATAATCCCAACTGCCAAACTGAATCCCAGAGAGAATGACTCTGTGGTTCAGAATTGCGCTTGTTCTTGAACGTTCTTTGATTATTATTGACTATCAGCCTTGCCGGGGGAAGAAGGCTTGTGGCTGATGCAAGAGAGTCAGAATTTCACAGCGGATGAGCCGAGAATAACCTGGCTCTGATACCACTGATAACTAGGTTGTAGAAGAAGAAATTAGAGAAGAGGAGACATAGTTGAAGCAAGTGCTGTTGCACTACTCATTCCATTTATACACATCAAACTAGATCAATATATGCCTTCCTTAGTCTAATAGCCATATATATATAGTCTCTCATAGTAGGCTTAGACTCAAGGCCTAATAGACTAGCTAAGTATTCCTAAGTATTACAACTAACACTAACCCAGCGGCCTCATGGGATTAATATAGTGCCGCTGGTACTCTATTTCTATGCGTGGCTGGCCTCATAGGATTAGTGTGGCTGCCACCTGTATAACTACTAACTGCTAACTACGTCTTACGTAACATTAACGCCCCATGTTATTGTTGTTTGTTGCCCTTGTTATTGTTGTTAACGCCCCTGTTATTGTTGTTAACGCCCCTTATTATTGTTGTTAATGGCCCCTGTTATTGTTGTTAGTGGGTACTGTTATTGTTGTTAGTGGCCCCTGTTATTGTTATTAACGCCCCTGTTATTGTTGTTACGCCCCCTGTTACTGTTGTTAGTGGGTACTGAATAAAATTTTTGTTAACGCCCCCTGATATTGTTGTTAACGTCTATAGTTATTGTTGTTAACGCCCCCATGTTATTGTTTAATGGGTGCGATATTGTTGTTAACGCCCCCTGTTATTGTTGTTAGTGGCCCCTGTTATTGCCGTTAACACCCCTTGTTACTATTGTTAGTGGGTACTGAATAAAATTGTTGTTGACGCCCCCTGTTATTGTTGTTAACGCCCCTGTTATTGTTGTTAGTGAGTACGATATTGTTGTTAGTAGTGGCGATATTGTTGTTAGCTATGAAGCACCAACACTCCTATTTTTTAAAATATGTGTGTCGGACACTCAGACACCGTCCGACACTCCTATTTTTAAAAAATATGCGTGGCTTTAAATATTACTAAGTTGATGATGAATTTTTCTTTTATATTTTTTTAAAAAAAAAAAAAAAAAAGAGGCACGACTTTTATGATGAGGTCGAATCTACGATGAGCCAAAACTAGAGGCCAGATTTTACGGAATATTGAACTTGAATGTAAATTATAATTATATATATATATATATATATATTTAATATTAAAACGTCATAACGTGTCAAAATTTAGATTTTTTTTAGGATTAACGTGTCGAAGTGTTGAGTCGTGTCATATTTCGTGTCTCATGTCGGTGTCGGTGTCGGTGCAACATAGGTTGTTAGTGGGGACTGATATTGTTGTTAACGCCCGCTGATATTGTCATATATTGTCAACAACATTGTCATCAATACAAATACTCCTTTACACAAATACAAATAGTCAACAACATCACACTTACTACTACTACAAAATAGCTTCATAATAGTACACTGCCTTGTGCACCCTAAAAAAAACAAAAGATCAAAACGAATGTGTTGGAAAGCCCCCCCACAAAATTTTGCTCATCTACACTGCATTGACGCACAATTCTGGTGGAGCAGGAACAGACTTCCATAGCAATGAGGTCCCTTGAAATATCATCATGTGAAAAAATCTCTTATAATTGTTCACCTACAACATTATGCAATCGTTGGTGAGGTCCCTTAAAAAGATTATTTACCAACATGAATTGAACATGATCAATAAATTTAGAGATTACACATTGATGAGAAATCTTGAATATAGGCCACAGTGCCTCACATTTTATTTTCCCATCACTCAAATCATTCTCAGCTAGCAAAATTAAAGGGTATTATACCGCTAGTTTCATAATATAAGGGTCAATGGTATTTCCCATCGTTCAAATTTTGCATCTTCCAGTTTGCTAGACAATGTTTTCTCAATTACTGCAAATATAAGGGTCAAGATCAATGCCACTGAGCATCTGAGCAGCTTTCGACCATTCCTGCTCAGATTCATATAACTATGCAAGTTTCTCTCTAATAATTAAAACCTATATTTAAGAAGCATAACAATTAGTGTACAGGATAGAATTTAAGAAAGAAAAACAAGAACTAGTAAGACATAAACTGCTTTCCCCCCTTTTTAACACAACTCTCAACTCTATCATTCATCACCATCTCACTGTGGTTTATGCAGCCGAGCCAAATTCCTTTAAAGTTGTAGTTGTAATAGCTAAATTGTCTCTCTGCTTTTTTTCTACAAAACAACTAACATATTTTCCAGAAAGCCCTGAAAGTATGATTCATATAAAAGTATGAAATATCTATAATAAAAGGATTCTTAACAACTGATTATTAGCAAAGGCAGAAAAATAGAGCAAAATGAGAAAGTTAGCCCATAGTAAACAACATCTGATACTTCCCAATAAATTAGTGTTTATTTTGAAAAACTAAAAATAACAATTATTATCTCACGGGCAAATAGAAGTGTTTATTATAGAAACTAATGCCAAAAAACTTAACCTACTCTTCAAATGACACAACACGAGGTTGAATCTACAAGGAGCATATGTTCATAAACAAGCAGTTGATACATCCCTTCAGCACCTGCACTCCGAACAAAATAAAGGGCAAGAATAACAGCAATCACCCTGATTGTGGCATAATGAAGCCAGCCTGGAATGTCCAGTTTCAAAAAACTAGCCAAAGTCAAATTTAAGAGGTGTAATAGCTAGCCAAAGCATCAAGCCAAATAATACACAAGCAGTTAAGAAATGAATAAGATGTAGATGTGCCACTACCCACATTCCATCTCAAATAATCCACCCAATTGCTACTGTCATTCTGTCAAATATCATTTCTTTCTTTCTTTTTTTGTTCGAAAGTCAAATATCATTTCCACAATAAAGATGATTATATGCCAACAGTATAATCATCACAACAGAACCCATTTAAATCTGTGAGTACCCACTCCTTGCTTTTGAAGAATTTAAGAACAAAATCCCCAATAATTTTCCCAAGTTATCATCATAGAATAGCAAATATTATATACCAACAGCATAATCATCACAAGAAAACACAAAACATCCCATTTGTGATTATTAAAGGCCCCAAATAAACAGCACCCATGTATAGGGGTGAGCAAATCAAAACCGAAACTGAAAACCGAACCGACAAATTTGGTGTTCGGTTTTTTCGGTTCGGTCTATTCGGTTTTCGGTTTCAGTTTCAGTTCGGTTTATAAAATAGACTTATTTCGGTTCGGTTTTTTTAAATTTAATTCGGTTATAACCGAAAAACCGAATTTACGGCCCGATGAAGTGAAGACCAACCTCGGCCCACATAACGTCCGACGAGACTCCAAGTAGCCAAGCCCAAGTACCAAACCCAACCGTGAATCTCACTTTCACAATTCCTCTCCACCGAAAAAAAAAAAAAAAAAACCCTAAGCCAGTATTCTCAATCGTGAAAGCCAACTAGCCAAGTACCAAAACCGTGAATCTCAGTATCTCACTTTCACAATTCCTCTAATCCTCTCCACCGAAAACCCTAGCCGTCAATCTCAATCGTGAATCATCATACTCACTTCGCCAGTTCGCCTTCTAAGTTCTCAGCTCTTCACTTCGCCTCTCCTCTCAGCTCCGATTCCCGTCGTAGTCGCACAATCATCCTGTTACTTCGACTTCTCAACTCTGCACTCTCGCTTTGCTTTCTCCCTTCACTTCCGGTTGAGTCTCACAACTCCGATCATGCCGTACTCTGCAGATCTACCTCTTCATCAGTTTTCCGAAGCAAAGGTCGATCTTGTCGGTGTCGTCTCTCACTTTGGTGAGTTCCCTCACTTCACTCCGTATGCTTGTATTTTTCTGATGTGGGTGCCGCCGTGCCGGACTCTGTATGTTTGATTTTCCAAACTTTTTTATTCGTCATCTGTTCTTCTCAATAGCTACTTGTTTTCAATCTAAAATGCTTATTTTTTAGTACCTTTTTTACTGTTTCGATCTAAAATCTTGGTTATCGCTACTATGCACATGACTTGATTCTCTACGTTAATTAACTGGACAATCAAAGATCAATGGCTTCGTATATTTAATGGGCTTCCACAGCGTCAGTGCGTCTCCTTTTCTTTGTTTCTTTTTTGTTTTTTTCATTATGTTTCGTATATTTAACGGGCTTCCACAAGGTTGCAAATATTTTAACATCTTATGCCTTTGTTTTCTTTAAATCTAGCTTATGCGTCAGCTTATCTTGCCTCATTAGTGTAAACATTATTGGCCTCATGGGTCACTGGAGTAACTATGTAAGTTGATGGTGCATGGTGGTGTCCTCCCATATCTTTTGTTTTATCAATGTTGCTAAGTAGTATCTACTCTCACCCTTTGAGACTTGGGGTTGGGGAAGTGCCTGGTTTGGTGGGCAACCTAAATGCTTTGACTACAATGTTTCAGATGAGATATTTGCTGAAGATGGGTAAGGACTCAAAACATTCGATTATGTAATTGCAGATTATCTTTGCTTATACTCTTCTGATTCTTGACCTCAGACCTTTTAACAAGCATATTTGAGGACTATATTTTCTTTTCAAAAAAAATAAAACAGCCACTTCTAAGTGAAAAACTGAGGTGGTTGTATATTTTTTTCCCCTGTTACATCCCCTTTAAACCATAAGAACTAATTATCATAGTTACGAAAATTTATGGGCTTGATTGATAAATATTAAATATTAAATGTTAAACTTCAAGGATCAAATGGATTAAGGCAATCCAGAAGTTTGCATTGCTGGCTGATGATTATGTGGGCATTTTTATATCTTGTGGTTTTATTGTTTGTTTGATTAGTATCACTTCTAAGTGTTTAGCTTAACATGTCTAGCATTGTTTGAATAGGGCCTTGGAAAGATAATTTGCTGGTACACTGGAGGAAGAGTCCTGCTGGCTGCTAGTGTTCTTCATATTGGTTGTTTTATTGTCCTGCTGGCTGCTAGTGGAATGTGTGAGATTGGTTAGATGACATGAATTATTGGCTGATGATTATGTGGGCATTTTTACAATCCTGCTGGATGTTTTATTGTCTAACATTTTGACATTGGTTAGATGACAAAGTATGAGATGAAGAGAAGCTCTCTGCCTCTCTTGATTTATTTATTTTTTTTCTGTCAAAATGTTGATTTATCAAGGGTGTAATAGGACAAAGGATCTTGTTGAATTTGTAAATTATGATGTTCTCACACTTAGCTGGAAATACACTTGCTGATTTATTGGCTAAAGGAGGCATCTCCTCCTCTGCTTTCTTAGATGTATGCCCCTTGTCTTTACAGGCAATAGTGCTGAAAGAGAAGCTGGGAATTCTTTCCCCTGTGTAACTTAACCTTTTACGTTTTCTGTCTATCTCATGTATAAAAAAAAAAAACTAATGAGGTTCCAAAGCCTTAATTGAACCAGATTTAAAAAAAAAAAAGGATTGGTATTTTACGAGAAAAGGCCCAAACAAGAAGGCCCACCGAAAGCCCAAAAACCGAATTTTATGTAAAACCGAACCGAATTATTTTGGTTTTGGTTTTTTATCCAGTTCGGTTTCGATTCGGTTGTGTAAATAGGTGAATTTCGGTTTTTTTTGTTTTTTCGGTTTTCACCGAAAAACCGAACCGAACACCGATTGCTCAACCCTAGATCACATGTCAAAAAAGGCTCCAGGGTATTTTCTATTATTATTTCATAAAACGTTAGTTGTTAACGTGTATTGATATAATTGTTAACGATGCGATTTAGTTGTTAAGATATTGTTGTTAATCTTGACTTGATTTAGTTATTAAGATATTGTTGTTAATGGATCTTGATTTGGTTGTTAAGATATTGTTGTTAACGGGTACTGATTTAGTTGTTAATGTTCTACTGATATTATTATTAACATTTATGAAATAATATCATAAAAGGCTCTTAGACCTTTTTTGACATGTGATTTTTTCTTGGTCCTTTTTGACCTTTTTTTGCTAATTTGAACCCTAAGGAGGATTTTTGCTAAATTATATGACCAAATTTAAATTGGACTAACTCAAGATGATTTATTGATTCTCATATATAAGGATTACTTTTTTGAACCAACTCTGACCTGTCACCATTTAAGAATTGCTTTCTTAACAATATTATTCTCTTTGTTATTGGTATGCTTTGTACATTTGACTTTTCCTGAATTTTATTTCATCCATTTGGGTAAGGTTCACTTGTTCACCCTATATTGCATATGATATGAAATAGAACTCATCAGAAGAACGAGCCCTTTCCTGGTTTAGGTGATGATGCATGCATCTATATGAAACTAAGTTATACAACTTTTTGCAACCAAATTGTTGATACCTTGGGAGCAATGTTTTTCCATTGGTTTATATCAGTGTGTTATCAATTAACTATGCTATATCTATCAATGGGCTTGGTCATCATTAGAAGCTTTTATTCTTGCCCTGCTATAATATGTACATCCTAATGCCTAAGAAGCTTTATCTTTTCTGCTCCATGCGCCATACTTTTCTCTCGTTTTTTTGCCTTTTATTATTATTTTTAAATGCTCCTACCTTTTATCTTTTAGATGTTCATTACCTTATTGTGTCTAACACAAGGGAGGCACATCATTGTCTCTGCCAGTGATTCAGCTTTTCAAAACGCATTGAGTTAGGTTTCTCTCTGTAAAATTAAATATCCATGTTCACGTATTTATCGTGATTTTGAGAAGAATGGAATTAGGCTTGTGACTGTCACAATTCCATCCATAAACCGACCTAACCATGATGATATTGGCCCTTACATGTTGTCTTTAAGGTTTATTCCAATTGCTCGGATGTTTTTAGGTTAAAATATACTCTTCCTTAGTTAGACTCAACGAAACCATAACCATAAGAAATTTCCATTTGTTCTTTAATTTAGGACCTAAAATTGGGAGTTGATATTGGTCTTAAATATAAAATCTTTTTTTTTTTTATCTATCATTTTCCAAATTTCTTCTATGGAAACTCACTCACCAATAATCAAGTAAGAAGGAGAAGATGAGAGAATTAAGATATATGATTATGATGCTTTAGGAAAAAACATGACATAGTAATAAATTTTCTTAATCTATTTAGATCAGTTAAATAAATTTTCCATTAAGGACCAAAAACTAAGAACGAATAGTATGGTAGTGTAAGTATTAATTTCGTAAAAGAACTACCGAATGAGCAGTGTATATCTGGCAAATGAAAGAGGGTACATAAATATATAAAATATGTTTATTTTATTTAGGGAGATTGAGAAATCTAGATAAATTATTTAATTATAAAATGTATGACATTATGTCTCTAAGGTTAAGATTGTGTTTGGTGTGAAGGGAGGGGAAGGAGAGAAAAGTGAGATATGACCATGATGTGAAATATTTATGTAGAAAAAGAAGAGAATTTATAATCATATATAATTTTTCATATCATGATCATATTTAACTTTTCACATTAAATAGGGAAACTCCAGTCCTTTGCCTCCCTTCAAACCAGACATATCTCACCTTCGGCCCAATCTGCTCCCGTGGCTCATTCTATTTCATCTCACACAACTCAACTTCAATCTCCCACCCGCATCTCACCTTCGGCCCAATCTCCTCTAAATATCTCACCCATCCCTTTTAATTCTAATAATTCATCATCTTCATCACCGTGTGCTTCCTCGTCCTCTCCAACTTCACTTCCAGGTTTTTCCCATTCTTCCTCTGTTAACTCCACTCCTCCTTCTTCTCTTATAACACCTCTCCACCTAATATTCATCCCATGGTCATCCGAGCTAAATCTGGAATTTTTAAACCTAAATACCCTTTTGTTGGCCTCCTTGCTATTGAAACGCCACACTCCCTTTCTCAGGCAACTAACCTCACTCCATCTCAGAAGCTTTAGCCTCTCCTCACTGGTTTCGTGCTATGTAGGATGAATATGAGGCTTTCTGCCGTAACAAAACCTGGATGCTCGTTCCTTAGCAAGGTCAGAGACTGGTGGATTGTAAATGGGTGTTTAAAACAAAATTCAAAGCCGATGGGTCAATTCTAAAACATAAGGCTTTCCTGGTAGCTAATGGATTTCAACAGTCTGCTGGTATTGATTATGGGGAATTTTCAGCCATGTTATCAAAACAACTACCATTCGTCTCATTCTCACGTTAGCCCTCAAATTCGGTTGGGAAGTTCGTCAATTAGATGTGAACAATGCTTTTCTGAATGGATTTTTAAAAGAACTAGTGTTATGAATCAGCCTACTAGTTTCAAAGACTCTGCCAAACCAGGTTGTATTTGTCAACTCACCAAGGCACTCTATGGTCTTAAGCAGGCTCCACGGTCATGGTTTGAGCGACTTAGAGAAGTTCTGATCAGTTGGGGTTTCCAAAATGCCTGCACTGATGTCTCTTTATTCTTTCTCCGGCATAAACGGTTAATGGTATTTATCCTCATCTATGTCAATGACATTTTAATTACTGGGAATAATGTTACCTATGTTCAAAAATTTATTATCAGACTAAATGGAGTATTTTCTCTTAAGGATTTAGGTCTCATTTATTATTTTCTGGGATTAGAAATTCATAGAGATTGTTCTGGTTTCTATGTGAATCAAACCAAATACATTCTAGATTTATTGAAACATTTTCAAATGTCTGATTGTGCTCCCATGCCTACACCCATGATTACTAGTCGAAAATTTTCAGCAAAGGATGGAAATGTCTTATCTGATCCGTCACTGTATAGAAGAGCGATTGGCTCTCTACAATATTTAATGACATCAAGACTTGATATAGCTTACTCTATAAATAAGCTTAGTCAGTTTCTATCTCAACCGAAGTGCATTTTCAAGGGATCAAACGAATTCTACGATATTTGAAGGGCACAATTCATTATGGCTTACATGTTAAACCTATAAGTTCTCTTTAGTTGATGGCTTTTACAAATACCGATTGGGTTACTGATCTTGATGATAGAAAATCCATGGGTGGATATTGTGTTTACTTGGGTAGAACACTTGTTTCTTGGTGTTCCAAGAAACAAAAGGTTGTCTCTAGATCGAGCTCAAAGTCTGAATATAGATCTCTATCTGATGGGTTAGCTGAACTTAAATGGAAATACTCTCTACTATCAGAAATTGGTCTTCACATTCGGCAACCCTCAACAATTTGGTGACAATTTGAGTGCTCAAGCTCTTGCTTCAAATCCTGTACATCATGCCAGAAGCAAACATATAGAGATTGATGTTCACTTTATTAGGGATCAAGTGTTATCTGGTGCTATCAGAGTTCGTTATGTTCCCTCATCACAACAAATAGCTGACTGCTTTACTAAAGCACTTTCTCATTCTCAATTTTCTCTTTTAGATACAAACTTGGTGTGTGTCCCACACCCTCTCGTTTGAGGGGGAATGTTAGAACTAATAGGTAATTAGTATCTTGTGTATAGATGATAATATTGTTTGTAAATATGCTAGCCACATGTATGGCTATGATTGTTTTGTAACAATATCTTGTTATGCTCTCATTCTATAAATAGCACAGTGACCTAAGGAGCCATTATCCTTTGGGCAATTCATTTCAATTATGCCCTCCCCATTTATCATCTCCTTCAACAGCAGCACCGCACCTCAGCTCTGTTGCACATCACTGACGGCGACCTGTTGTTGCCCATGTCGGCGTCATTGTCTGATCCTCTTCATAGATCTTTGGTGATGGTGGGGCTCATCTTTTTACTGGGAAGCAACCCACAACGGCAAAGGCTAAAGCTTGACAGCAACGCACAACGCTGTATTTGGCTGAAGCTTAACGTCAACCTCACTTGGCCTCAACCTTTTCATTAAACCAACTTCGCGTGCCAAACATGAATAGTAATAATAAAATCGATCTATGGTGGTTCAAATCTAAAAAAGTCGCAATCTTCATTTAGATTTGGGTTGCTAGTGGTTGTCGGTGCTTAATGTAGTTGCTGGTGGGTCAATGGGGGGCGTCGATGCTTTTGAAGGTGACTCCCCATAGAAGATCCTAACGAAGATTCCAGCGAAAGTTCAACCAATACCGGCGATGATGTTGCGATGGAAAGATGAGATTTTTTTAAAAAAAAAAAAAATTTATTTAGAAGGGCATTTTGGTATTTCTACATAATAACTAGGTCTCATTTTCAAGACATACCCGAGCGTTTGGATATAGTTTTTGAAAATGATTTTCCCGATTTACGAGGTAAAATTGGCTTTTGGAGAATAGTTTCTAGGATTTACAAGGTAAAAATGATTTTTGAAGAATAGCTTTTGGATAAATTAGTTTGGATAACTTCAAATTTTAGGTTTTGACAAAAGTTTGTCAAACACTTCAAAATTGTCCGTAAGCTATTTTCATCAAAACCTAGGTTTAAGCAAAAGTTTGTCAAATACCCCTAATTATGGGTGTTTGGCAAACTTTTGCAAAACCTAGGTTTGATGCATAATAGCTTCGGGAAAAAAGAGGGGTGTTTGACAGACTTGAAACAAAATCTAGGTTTTGGAACCACCAAACCTCATTGACATCTACATATCAATTTCCATCTTTGTATAAACCAAGTTTGCATACCAAACAGGACATTAACAGTAATAATAAAATGGAATTAAATGAATATTCATTGAACCAATTTAGAACCCCCCCCTTTTTTTTGTCAGAACCAGTTTACAACTGTACATGCAATATTCAAGTCAATATTGAACCCTAGTGTGCGTTTTACGTGTAAAAACAAAATATTTTTTTCCTCTTTTTTGCTGCCAAGAGCAAGAAGAAAAATAAAATCCTAGACTGACAAACTCGGAACCTTTCTAAAATCTTATGGTCAAAAAACAAAGAAGCTTTCTAAATTCATAATATTAGTTGAGTTGGTGTGAGGGGACAAGGGCAAAATGTTAAAACTAAGAAACAAACTAATAGTGCTCCTGATATAACTTGCAGATAACTTTTCTCACTTGTCATATGTTGTTAGTAAAAATGAAATATTATTACTTTATTTTTATATAAAAATATTTTATTGTTGTATTTATAATGCTATATGAATATATCATTTATATCCGAGCCATCACGAAGATAGTCCACAATTTATTTTTAAACTAAGTGCAAGGATTGGAGAAACACATTTAGCTTTGAAAGTGAGAACAAGTCAATATCTCTGGTTTTGATTATTTCAAATCTTAATGAATTTTTAACAGTTTACAATTTTATAATTTTATATAACAAGCTTGAACAATTAGAGTTCAGCTTGAGACACTAATTAAGCTTTTGGGCTTTCCTATTTCATTAGAGATATGAGCTCTGTAACACCACGTATTTAATAAGCGGAATAATAGAATATAATTAGAGTGGTGCATTCGAGCAAGTAGGTTGGGTTAAATGAGTGAGTATTTGATAAGTATATGGCTACAAACTAGCTGCGGTGTATCCGGTCGGATATAATAATAGCAATACATTTATCCCAAAGAAAGGAATTGACATGAAAATAAAAAACAGAACTTGGATTCAGATTTTGAGCACAGGACCAAAACAAAATTGGTGATGGTGAATTACCTGCAGCATTGTTTTGCATGAAGGTTTTATTGTCAGTACGTGTATGAACATCATTGTCTTCGCAACAGCCAAAGCAACCCATGACCCTCTTCATTGAAGGGGAGAATTAGACTCAGTATCAAATTTTTTTGAATAATGTCAGGTGGTATCATAAGAATCGATCACATATTTTCCAAAGAGGGAGAGAGAAATGCTGCTTATTTTGATTATTTTTCATGCTAACACGAATGAAGAAGGATAAGCAGATAGAAGTGACTACAAAAACTTCTACTAATGGCTAAAATGGCGGATTTTTTTAAAATTTCTACACCAGACCGACTAGTCTGGTTCTGGAGTCAGTCATTCCAAGCGCCCGATGGTAAATGGTGGAATTTTCTATTCATACTTTGGTTAAGCAAAATATGAATCGAGATCAAAAACTGAACCTATGCCAGACAATTCAACACATTCGAAAACTATGAAACATAGATACAGAGTTAAGTAAAAGCCATAACCTTGTGAGAGTTCAAGGTTCAAACGAGTGGCAAGAAAAGATGTAATAGAATTAATCAGAGAGATGCACTAACGAGGCATCAATCTTTTTTTTTTTTTTTTTTTGGTAAATCGCCAACACCGAACAGGTAACTCTGCCTATGCATAAAAAGATCAGATTTTTAATAAAACAAAACAAGTTTTAATTTTTCAAGATTTTTAAAACCAGAACAGTATCAAAGGAAATTGTGTCTAGTTTGAGTTCACGACTATAAGATTCCGTTTCTTCAGATATTCCTGTAATTGGGTAAGAAATGTCTATAATCATGGGGGAAAATTGTTCTAAAATCCGTTATGTTGTTTCCATGATAAGACATAAATTACAATCTAATCCCATCACAGACTAGCCTATTTTTTAAGGAAGAGATATACAATTGTACCAGCATAGAGATTATCTATGACGAATCAAAATTTAAAACAAACGGGTAACACCCCACCAGTCAAAGAACAGTTGCTTGCAAACTTACTGGCAAAAAGAGTTTGGGGAAAAAGACAAGAAGAAAAAGAAGATCGATGTAAAATGAACTGTAAAAGAACACCGCAAATATCTATGCTTTAGGAATAAATGTTTCTTTTAAAAACATGCTTATTCGTTACTGAAAAGATAGAACCCAGAAGTGGCTGATGACGCATCAAACACAGAAAACAGATAAATTGAAACGAGGGGTCAAATTGATAGAAGCAAAATCTGGGTTTTAAAGAAGAAAAATGGCACCTTTTAGTACAGAGACTCTGCAATTGAACTGATTTTCTCTTGCTGGCACAGAAGCAGCAAAGAAAATAGGCGAAATGAAGGGAAAACTGGGGAGTTCACGGGGAAGAAGAAACTCAAAAGAAAAGAAATACTTTAAATGTGGACGAAGAAGAAGAAGGTGTTTGTTCCCTAACCCAAAAGGTCTTCCGTTCGTTGGTTCCCACTTGTCCAAAATGGCGGAAAACTCCGATAAACTTTATTTTTTCTGGCCCCCGCTGACTTGATGACTCCAGTAAGTGAAAGCCCTGTGAGGTACTGTTTGGAATTAGGAATTTCAGTTTATTCATTTTTTTTTTCCTTGAATTTTTTTGGCCTAAGGTTGTTATTAGAAATTTTTTAGAAAAATACCTTCAATATCCCAAATCAGTGGTTTTCTATTAAATGAGTTATCAATTGTTAACAGTGTAGTCCATGCCTAAACTATTGTAAGAAATAAAACTAATTTAGGATTTTGATATTTTCTAGGATTTTCCCTTTTTTCTTTCCTAATGAGAGTTTAAAAATATGAAGAAAAAAAAAAAGTTAAAGTCATATAGCTTCTTGAAGTATTTTTCAGGATGCATCAAATGTCATAACGTATATTGTGATACATTCAACATAGTGAAATATTTTTTTGGGTTACTGGATACACTTAAAAAAAAAAAAAAGGTTCAAGGTGATGGATAAACAAAAAAAAAATAGTTTAGGCTGCTACTAGACACACTTAAAAAAATATTTCAATATACCATGTGAACTAAAAAAAAAACGATTCAGAATACTGTATGCACCATAAAATACTTTCGGGCGCTGGGTGAGGATACCGAAGGAAAATTAGATGCACTGTAACCCAATAAAAGAGGTATTGGTTTATTTATTTAAATATTTATTCTGTTTTTTCTCAAAAAATTATAATTATAATTATATAGTTACAATTTCAAGAATTTAATATACTTCAATTCTTTTTATTAAAATAGAAAAAGTTCATCGGACTTGTAATCTTTAATACAGTTGTCTCTGGTGCCTTTTGTGATGTTCTAACCCCTCGATTTTTTTTCTCTTTTTTTCTTTTAATCATTATATTCTGAAAGTAACATTTTGATATTTTTAAGGTGAAGAAATTGAAGAAATTTAAATTTTTTATTATTTTTGAAAGAAAATAAGTCAAAATCGAACACGTTCAAACATTTTTATTTGAAGAATCCTTTAAAAAAAATCTAAAATATAAAAAAGTCTTAGGGTAGAGCAATGGGCGGGTTAGGCGGCCCATGCCTAAACCCATAGCCCGCCCATTTAACTTTGAATGGGTATGGGTTAGCATACCCGTACCTCAACTCATTTTAACCCATGTTTGAATGGGTTAACATATAAATGGTAAATTTGTATTTGGGTTTTGGGTAACCCATGTACATTTGACAAGTTTATTTTTTTGGAGAAAAGTATATATAAGTATTAAGTATTCACCCAAATTTATCATTCTAAATTCTAAAATATGAATCTTCAAAATTCAATAATCATAATTTATACAAAAGAATCTAAATTTAGACAAGTGTTATCATAACATAATTTTGATGTTCAAACTCCAAGTGAGAGAATGATGAAATGGGGAAATGGGGAATGGGTATTTCATGGCAATGTGGCATATTATTGTCCAATTGCAATAGTTACTCCAGCTGTTGCATAATATATTAGGATAATAAATGGTTTAAATTTATGTAACTGTAAATAGGTATAAACATATAGTTTTTTTATTGTATAAATGCCACTAATCTGATCTTTTAGATATGTCATAGATAAAGGTAGAGTTATTTTTCTCAGAAATTGATAGGTTCAATTAACTCATGAATGGTTTAAATTTTACCATAAACATATAGTTTTTTTATTGTATAAATGCCACTAATCTTTTTTTAGATATGTCATAGATAAAGGTATTTTTCTCAGAAATTGATAGGTTCAATTAACTCATAACCTTTTACCACTCTCCCCCACAATATGGAAGCTGCTTTTTCTTTAATCAACTTCCACACACAATCTAAAAGGTTGTTGATGATGAAGGAATCTTAGTCTTTTGATTGGTTGTTACGTTGTTTCTTATTTAATTATTAATGGAATTCAGGATTTCACTAAACAAAACCAGCAAACCAAAACTATGTGCGCAGATGATGCGAATTGTATAATGTATATATAATGATAAGTATGTATTTTTTTTTCTACCTTATTTCAAATCACTTGTCTAATTTTTATCAATTTAATATTTAATTTATATGTCTTTAAAATTTATTAAAATATATTTGTAATGCATCTTATATTTTCTATTCTGTCTCATACATGGAGTTATTGAAAGACTGTGTTGAAATTGCTTTGATGACCATGTTTTGTGAACCTCTCTTTTTTGCCATCATTTTGTATCAAATTTCCATCTTTTTTAAATACAAACAATCTATGAACTTTAACATTGTGTTTGGTTTAAGAGGAGAGGAGATGAGACTTTTACCAAATTGTTTAGTAATGAGGGACAAAATGTTTTTTTGTTAAAAGTATAATTATGGAATATTGAAAAACTTTGATGGGTAAATAGTGCATTTTCTAGTAGTGAAAGGAGATATAAATAGAAAATATGACTGGTGGAACCACATCGAATATGATTTGAGAAGATTATTTAGGTGAGTAGAGCGAAATAAATCATTTATTATTCATCTACCTTATTTATATATTCATCATCGTATTTGTTTCTTATGTAGGGGGTGATAGAGTCAATCTCAAAATTGTATCCAAATTACTCCCACGGTAATTTGACGGAGGCATAGTAGTATTGGAGGGACAAGCTAAGTTTTTCAATATGAAACCCCCTGGTATATAATATCGAATACCTTGAATTTTTTTAAATTTCAATTGTCTCCCTTTTTCTTTTTAAGCTAATGTCTTTTGGGTTTTTTTTTTTTTTTTTTTTTTTTTTTTTTTCAAATAGGAATTGAAGGGTATAAGAAGGACATTGATGGTCTGCTTTACATGATCACAAACATAGTAGACGGAGTACATCCCGATATATTTTTTAAAGGCTTGGATGATGGTGATTACACAAATAAAATAGGAAAAATTCATTGTTCAAAGGAATTCACCATTTTTCTCGAGTGTTTGGAAGCTCGGTAACGATTTTTTTTATTATTCTTTGAGATGTATTCTTATTATTTTCTTGTATTTTTTATATTCTTATTCTTGTTTAAATTTACAAAAATGATCAAATGGTTGATATCTACCACCCCTTCTTCTGGCCTGAAGATCAACAAATATACTTTTTACAAAGAGTGTATGATTTACTTTGGAAGGACTTCAAAATGGTAAAAACATAATCATTGGAATGTAGTTTTGAAGAGGTGAAACGTTGTTTTAGTGTCCAATGGAATTGGGTAAATGACATTCCAAGCGTTGTTTTAAATGAATGAGTTTTTAGAAAGGTGTTCAATTATGAGAATGGTGCAACATGGGAAATAGAGCATATTCCTAAAGCGTATGCAATCGCCTTTTGGCATCATTGTAAAACGCATTACAATGACCATTTAGTCATGGTGAGAACCGGGTAAGTAATTCATGGAAAACTTTGTTCTTGGTATTTGGTCATAGGGTTGGACATTTTTCTTATATAAATTTAATAAGTTAATCAATTTATCTACTTAACTTAATTTTATGGCCATTGCTCATTAATTCCAGAAAACCGTGGAAGAGATCCACATTGAGCTAAATAAGAGATTCAATATATTGGGCCGCGTCTTCCAAGCAATCTGTAAGTTCACAACAAAATTTCATCAAACTATTCAAAACAGGTAATTAATTTGTCACTTGTAGTTGTAATTTGTTCTTTTATCTTTATTAAAGGCTTACATTAATTTTATTTCTTGTATTGAGGTATGTGAGAAATTGGTTAAATTGAAAAGTAAGTTTTTTCCCCTTTCCTTTCATTTGTCATCTAATTTACAAGCTAACCTCGGTTGTACAATTTCATTTTTCACAATAAGATCTAATGGAGAGACTAAGTTAGTAATAATCGATAACAAATACATCCGTTGAAAGTGTCTACCTTTAATTTATGCCTAATGTACTGTTTTTTGTGTGTGTATTTCCGGATATGCCTGCAATGCGAAAGTGATGGCCATTTTTTGGTAATAAACTTGTTTTATAAAGTTTTTTTATTAGTAAATTGTGTAATGGAAATTAGTTAGTTGACTGATTTTGTTATTTGTTCAGGGTGTATTCTTTGTTCATGAAGTGGTGATTTTAATATTAGTGTGCAGTTTAGGTGGTTGAATAGTCTGATTTTTATCTTGGTGTAACTTATTCATTTTTAGCTTATTTCTTAAATGTTGCCTTTTTTTTTGTATTTGCAAGATTGAAAATTGTAAAAGATTACGAAATTCATTCATTATCTAAATTTTTGTTGAAAAGTGAATCTGAAGTGATGCTTATTGGAAGAATGTCTTAAATTTATTTTGTCATGGCCTTGATTAATTTGTAATTAGCACATATATGGGATTTAGTAGAGATAATATTTTAAAGCCTTGTATGTTTTTAATTGATTAGAATTCAAAGGTAGCTCAAGTCATAGTTCACATAGGGCTATAATTTTGTAATTAACCGTAGTTTTGAAAAATATTTCAAGGAAATTACATTCTGCACATCTCTTTTTTTTTTTATTATCATCTCGTGTCCTCTAGGAATTAAATTCGAGATCTGAAGGGATCTAGTGCGGCCTTACACCGCTAAACCAACTCTATATTAATTATGTAGCATGCATCTTTAAGTCAAGTCAAAATCTGTTGTGTGAATATTGTTGAGAAAATCCGGATAGTTGAATTCCTCAATTTTTAGATTGGGTTACTAAATTTAACAAATCCTAAATTAAAAGAGACTTCAGAATTTGATAACTTTATCTTCTTGGCCGTTTTGATCACTACCTCACCTTCCATCAATGAATTCCTCCACCATTGGCCATTTTGTTCAAAATTCTTACGAAAATTATTTATTTATCCATCTTCACTTTAGTACCAGAAGATACAATTTTAAATGGTGCATTTTTATTTAAATTACACATTTGCAGGTTAACATTACAAAGACACTTACAAATGAACAATAGCATCTCCATTTGCCTATTGTCACCAAGAAACAAAAGAAAGAGGGGCATCGGTTATGATGATGAGACAAAACATAAGATGTCAAAATCAAAATTTAGTCTTCACATCACGCGTACATATCTCTGAATTGCAACAATTCAATTCATCGGAGTCGTGAAAAATCAAATTTTGATTTGATCCTTGGCAACTCAAGTTTGTTGGCCACAAGTTCATTCTTGGTTGTTGCAACCTCTAATGCCTTCTTCCTTTCCTATTACTGTTACAGCATGTAAATCAAGTTGACAATCAAAATATAAGATACATTAGAAGAGTCATGCCCGCTATTTGGACTGGCAGTGTAGAAGTAATTTTTTCTTTCAATGTGACTTGAAAACTTTAGTTTGGATGGAAATTAGATGGTGTAATGTAAATTATATTTGAATTAGCGGTAACAAGAGTCACTATTTTTTCCCGAAACTTATTTGGATGATTAATAATAATAATAAAAAACAAGTTTAGAAATAAACTTAACGAAAGGCACATAATTTTTTTTTTTTTTTAAAATCATGATTAAAGCCCCTCATTTGCGGGAGATTAGCCCCAAGATAATTAAATTTGACCCGAAATAAAGTCATATATTTTTACGCTTATATCAAAATCACTACAGTTGGAATTGAAATGGGAGACCCCGGGCGAACATTTGTTCAATGATATTTTTTTGCTCTCCCAAGGATCATTGATGCAAATCTTCGCTTAGAGAAAACATCTCTTGCTTGTTGCTACTTGCTGCAAGAAGCTTTGCTTTAGCTCTTCCAATTCCTAGTCTTCGAACCAAAAAACAAGAAAGGGGCCTTCTTATCTAATCATCCAGGAGAAAAGGGTGAAAAAACAAGTGAAATAAATAAATAAACATAAACTTGCCAGTTCACAAATCATACAACACATGTTCATGCAGTTTTCCAATCGTATTTCGTTTGTCATCTCGGATTGACCACCCCGTATATAAACATGCCCAACAAGGCTTTAGAGGCCATTTACGATTCAAAGACGAATTCCTACTATTACTCACGAACAGCTGGCCTTCTCTTATCTTATGTATAAATATATATATGTATTGTATAATATTTGATTTTGGGCACTAATTTAGCCCTAACTAATTTTTTATCTTTTATATAATTATACTCTTTTTTTAGGATGTAAGAGGAAAGTAAAATTTTTGTTTGAGATACCTATTGAAAATATTAGTATCATCTTATATCGATGTTGTTCATCTTCATTTTAAAGACCAAATAGATACTTAAAATCACTTATTTTCACCTCACTCTTTTTATGAAAGTTATTCTACGTATTTTTATCTTTCTAATGAGTGTAATATTATGTTGATTAGTGAAAAGTTTGGGATTATGATTTATGGAAAGTCTTGAGTTTTGACAATAGATGACTATATATATGTAAAGGATGATCAATGGCTAATTTTAATTGGTTTGGATTTATTATTTGGTTGTCTTATGATTTTATAATGAATTTCTCTTTAAAAAATAGATTATAATATGTTATTTGCTTAGATGAAATTGAATCAAATTTGTATGTTTTTTTAAAAAATATTTTTTGGGTTCATATTATATTTCTTTTATTTTCTCCAATTATTTTGTTTTGAGGTAAGTGAGATGCGTATTTAAGTGTTAGTTTTGTGGATTGAGTAGTACTATAAGAATTAATGTTTAGTGACACAAGATAGTAATTAACATTGACATCAATATATATTCACCAAATTTTTTGTAGGTTGAAAAAAATGAGTAAAGATAAACATTAAAAGCATAAATGTCTTTAAAGAAGAAAATAACTTCAAAAAGTGATATTTCTAAGAAAATAATTTGACATAACGAAAGTGATGCATCTTCTAATAAATCTCCTTCTAAATGTCATAGAATTTTTATTTACTAGGTTATCTTTTGATTTTTAATTGTGGATTATTATTTATTTGTATTTTTAATGTTATGCAATTTTATTTAGTAAATAGTTGATATGTTTATTTTTGGTCCATTATTATTTTAAATATTTTATTAATATTTTTTAATAATTTAATTTTTTACTAAAATAATTTCGCCTTCTCCACCTTCCTCATCATTTCTTGGTAGTGTGGCGCGCATCCATGCCTCTCCCATCCCTTTTATGTGATTGTGTGTGTAAATTTATATTTTACTTAACCTTACCTACTGCCTACTCCTCAGCCAACCTACCACGGAACCCTTTTTTTTACCTTTTTATTGTTCTTTCTTTGCTTTGGTTCATCATTTTAAAAAACAAAAATAAAAAACAAAGCTTTGTTCGTGGTATGAAAACAAGCCACCTGACCCTTTTTAGTTCCTTATAAATACTCTATATGAGAAGGGATATATATATATATATATATTTTGCCTGCTGTACTATATCATATAAAAATAATAATTAATAAATAGGTTATGATTGGTGGGAGCTAATGTATCTGTCTATATATATAATATTAGTCTTAGAGGGTGGTTTTAAGGCCATAGCAAAGAGAAACTTTAGAGATGTTTTTTATTAATATATTAGTAGTTGTTATGTATGTGATTTTGTAGATTCTCGTTCAGAACTTTGGAGTTATCCTAGGTGATTGATTGTAAGTTAGGGAATACTAGATAACTCTGAATATTTATTTTCATATACTTGTGAATTGTGTATGATTATGTGACTATCTTTTATTTAAAATTGGACAGAATTATATGTGTATGTATTGAAAATTGAAAATTGAAAATTAAGTCTTTGATTGGGTTGTTTAAAATTCTAAGTTGAATTACTATATATTGCTCTTCTTTATACCAAGATCTTTTTTGAATTGTATGATTGCTTATTGAGCTATTTACTGCTGCATTTTAAATGTCATGTTTGTTGTTATCTTTGAAAAAAAAAAAAAAAAAAAAAAAAACAGTTAGTGTTAAGGGTGAGCAAATTAAAACCAAAACCAAAAACCGGATTCGGTCTATTCGGTTTTCATTTTTTTTTTTCAGTTTGTAAAATAGGTGTATTTTAGTTATCGGTTTTTGGTTTGGTTGCTTTAAAATTTATTCGGTTTTAATCGAATAACACAAATGTGGAGGTTATTATTATTATTTTTTTGTTGGATAAAATATATGAAGGTTATGTGTTGACCTATAGGCAAGATATGGAGGCCCAACCCAACAAAGCCCATCCCTTTCACTTTCACACACAATACCCTAGCACGTTGCCCGACCCCCACACTCTCGCCGCTCGCCTCTTGCCTCTCGCCTCTCGCCTCTAGCCCTCAGTGTCTCAAACTCGGCGATCTTCAGCAGAACAGCTTCGACCTCCAAGAACACTAAGAGATCAACTCTCAAACTCGGCGATCTGCAGTTCCACTCTCACATCATCTTTCATCTTTCATGGCTTCTTAATTCCCAACAGATTCAGTATCGCGCTATGTTCGGAAGGGAATTTTTGAGCTTCTTCGCATCCAATTTTCAGACCTTCAGGTTCGAAATTTGACCGTTTCCTGGTATTAGAATGGCGCGACTTCCTCTTTCTAAAACTAGGTCTCTTCCAATTCAACGGTCAATTCTTTATATTTTTCTCTGATATTTCTGGATCTATCGATATAGCCCCAAGGGAAAAAGAAAATATATGGAACTCAAAGCAAAATAGACGTCTCCATTGAATACCAATCCCAAATACCATAGGCGAAGGAAGTGCCCTTGATGTATCTCTTTTGTCTTTATTGTATTTGTTTGCTGATGTTGGTTTCTGTATCAGTTATGTTTTCACTGGTTTTTGCTCCTGTCATGTAACTCTTTCTGCAGTAATAGAAGTATTCCTTTGAGCAAAAAAAAAAAAAAAAAAAAAAGAAGTGCCCTTGAGAGTTCTTTGAAATTCTGTACACTTGTTAATGCCATCACTCTCAGATCCGATAGTTAAAAAACCGAATTAACTTGAAAACTGAACCGAACTATTTCGGTTTATTCGGTTCGATTTTTTACCCACTTCAATTTCGGTTTATGGTTGTTTGTGCTGTATTTCTATGACAGATAGCATTATAAAGTCATATTCTCAGATAATACTTCGATCATCAAATTGTAGTCTCTATAAGAACATTGACTTGGGATGGTACTTAGAATAGTGACTTTGCTTGTTTCAGCATGTGTGTTGTCCATGCTGGTTGTCATGCTTGTCTCAAATAGGCATGAATAAAAACATTCTGCTAATTGCTAATCTTAAATGATTTTCTTGACTCCAGATAGCCATTGCTCTTTCGGTGGGCCATTGCCTACTTAATTCATGGTGGATCCAACAGCATCCAAGCTACTGCAAAAGAAAGAGAAATAAAAGAAGGTCTTTTGAAACTATGTTGTGAAACATCTAGGACTCGCTTCAAGTTAAGAAAATTTTCAGGTAAGGATTATTCTAATGCTTTTTGAAAAACAATCCCTATATTTCTAAGGTTTAATTACATTTCTTTCTCATGTTACAGATGCTATATATTTTGGAGAACAAGCACTCCTACATTGTCACGAACTTGGTAACAAGAAGGAAGCTCAAAACCTACACCGGAAACTTCTTTTGTACTATATTTCCCAGAGTAATCATATTCTCCTTGCACAAGGAGGAGATTCTGAAGGTAAGATTCAATGCTAATAATGGTTCTAGCAGGCTTTTTCCCCGTCAATGTATTAATTATGTCTTTTTATTTCATGGTGCAGAGGCCTTGTATTAATTATGTCTTTTTATTTCATGGTGCAGAGGCCTTGCAAAGTGCAAAACTGGCCCTTAAGCAATCTAAAGGAGTAGAAGGTGAGGAATCTAGAAGGTCGGCATGTAAATCCCTAGCTCAGCTAGTCTTTCTTGAACTACAAGACTTTGAAGGTACGCATTTACAAATGTTGACTTAAATGTTTTATTTTTTTATGAATGTTTTGAAATTAAGATTCCGACACTGATAGTTGTTTCTTTCTCATGTTACAGAAGCTTCAATTAATAGAGAAGAATGGTTAAGTTATTTTGAAGAAAATGATGACACTGAGGAGAAGTGGACAAAGTGGACAATGACCTCAGCCTATTACAAAGCGGGCTCTTAATTCCCTAAATAATAAACAATTTAAAGGTGAGAATTCTAATGTTAATAGTTGTTTTAGCAGACACTTATTTATTGATAATGTATTTATTTTTCATATTTATTGATAATGTATTTATTTTTCATGTTACAGAGGCTTCGATGATGATGGGGTGTCTTATAAAGATGATGGGGAGCAGGCCTTTGTGTCTTATAAGGATGATAAGAGTCTTATAATAAAAATACGCTGGCTATTAGTTCTAGCGTATTTCTTACAAAACGACTTTAAAGGTATACATAGTTATAATCAATTTAATTAGTTTTCACACGTCATATATAATTATTTAAATGAAATTTTTCCTTAATTGGTGCAGATGCTTTGGAACAATTTAACAGCGAACCAAATATGTTATCACTAAAGCTTGATGTGGATGATTACATAAAAGCTGGGTAATTTGTACATGTTTTCCTTTAATTTTCATATTTAATTTTACTGTTTGCATTTATTGATCTATAACCCTCATTTGATTTTGTTGCAGGAAGATTCACCACCAGAAAATGCGTAGATACAATGAAGCCAAGATGTGTTTTGAAAAAGCAAAAAAGGATGCCAACAGTAAATTAAAATCGATACAGAAGGCTAATGAATCGATAAAGGATGGTAAAATGAAAATATTTTTTTGTTGTCAATTTTCAATATCCAATTATTCAATGTGGTAACAAACTTAATTTGCGAGATGTTCCCCAAATGATAAAAAATATTGGAGAAATAGATATTGAGAAGCATGGGAATAAAAAGGAAATTGAAAGAACAAACCTTTTGTCATACGGGTGAGATTGTATGTTTCATTGGTTTTAAATTTAAGTAACATCCATGAAAATACATTAGTTTAGTAATTGTTGCTATATTTTATTGTTATAGAGGAAAATATCGAAAAAGAAGCTTCTGGTGATGAAGGTGGACCTCATACGGAGGACATAACAAAGGAGCAATGTGAAGTTCTAGATGTAGAGAGAACTCCCTTTTTTGAGGTAAGAATGAAATTTTAGTGGTTACACTCAAATAAATTTGAGTTCTTCAGTTCTTTGCTAAGTTAGAAATAGAATAAATAAAATTAATACGTCGGTAGAATTTTTTTGTTTTTTGATTTTAGTTACTAGGCATGAATGTTTTACATTTTTTATTCTTGTTGCTTGAGGAACCATTATGTGTAAGAGAAATTATCGATCAAAAGGTTATGTTTGAAGTCTAAAATCATTTGGGGTTATTATTTTCATATATATATAATATATATATATATATATATATAAAATATAAGTTCCTACCTATGAAAAGAAACCACAAGCAGACGAAAAAACATTAAAATAGTCTAACTTGAACCATAATACTACTGCTTTCCAGGTGATTGTTGTTATAGATATGAACCAGCATAAAATAGTCTAACTTGAACCAACAAAGAGAAGAATGAGTGCACACCCAAACAAGAATAAAACGTAAGACCAATGAGAACCCCAAGAAACCCCACTTCACAAGCTCCCAGAAAAGGAAACACCAGAAATAGCCTAATAAAGAATTTGGAAAACCATTCACCAAGGCACAGAGCATCACAAAGCAACTACAACTATAAATAGAAAAACCCCATAGGAGAACAGCATACTTCATGAATGAAGATTGCTAGATGAATTAATTTTCACATGGCCCCATGAAATCAGATAACTCATGAAAGGACTTAATTACTCATTTGCATCCGTGAAAGTTGGAATCATGACAAATTCTTGTAATAATCACCCACAATCATGACTTAATTACTTTTTTTTTTTCAAATAGGAATTGAAGGGTATAAGAAGGACATTGATGGTCTGCTTTACATGATCACAAACATAGTAGACGGAGTACATCCCGATATATTTTTTGAAGGCTTGGATGATGGTGTTTACACAAAGAAAATAGGAAAACTTCATTGTTCAAAGGAATTCACCATTTTTCTCGAGTGTTTGGAAGCTCGGTAACGATTTTTTTGATTATTATTTGAGATGTATTCTTATTATTTTTTTGTATTTTTAATATTCTTATTCTTATTTAAATTTACAGAAAGATCAAATGGTTGATATCTCTACCACCCCTTCTTCTGACCTGAACATCAACAAATATACTTTTTAGAAAGAATGTATGATTTACTTTGGAAGGACTTCAAAATGGTAGAAAACAAGTAATCATTGGAGTGTAGTTTTGAACGTTGTTTTAGTGTCCAATGGAATTGAGTAAATGACATTCCAAGCGAAGGAGCTTAACGCTCCAACATGGGAAATAGAGCATATTCCTAAAGCGTATGCAATCGCCTTTTGGTGTCATTGTAAAAGGCATTACAATAACCATTTAGCTGTGGGTGAGAATCGGGTAAGTAATTCATGGAAAACTTTGTTCTTGGTATTTGGTCATAGGGTTGGACATTTTTCTTATATAAATTTAATAAGTTAATCAATGTATCTACTTAACTTAATTTTATGGCCATTACTCATTAATTCCAGAAAACCATGGAAGAGATCCACATTGAGCTAAATAAGAGATTCAATGTATTGGGCCGCATCTTCCAAGCGGTCTATAAGTTCACAAGAAAAAGCAGGTAATTAATTTGTCACTTGTAGCTTTAATTTGTTCTTTTATCTTTATTAAAGGCTAAGATTAATTTCATTTCTTGTAGTGAGGTATGTGAGAAATTGGTTAAATTGAAAAGTTTGTTTTTTCCCCTTTCCTTTCATTTGTCATCTAATTTACAATCTAACCTCAGTTCTACAATTTCATTTTTCACAATAAGATCTAATGGAGAGGATAAGTTGGTGATAATTGATAACAAATACATCTGTTCAAAGTGTCTACCTTTAATTTATGCCTAATGTACTGTTTTTTGTGTGTATTTCTAGATATGCATGCAATGTGGAAGTGAAGGCCATTTTTTGGTAACAAACTTATCTTATAAAGTTTATTAGTAAATTGTGTAATGAAAATTAGTTAGTTGACTGATTTTGTTATTTGTTGAGGGTGTGTTCTCTGTTCATGAAGTAGTGATTTTAACATTAGTTTGCCGGTGCTTAAGTAGTTTGATTTATATCTTGGTGTAACTTATTCATTTTTAGCTCATTTCTTGAATGTGCATTTTTTTTTTTTTGGGCAAGATTGATAATTGTTAAAGATTACGAAATTCATTATCTGAGTTTTTGTTGAAAAGTGAATCTGAAGTGATGCTTATTGGAAGAATGTCTTAAATTTCTTTTGTCATGGCCTTGATTAATTTGTAATTAGCATATATATATATATATATATTTATATCAATGGGATTTAGTAGAGATAATGTTTTAAAGCCGTGTATGTTTTTAATATATCAGAATTCAAAGGTAGCTCAAGTCATACTTCACATAGGGCTATAATTTTGTAATTATATTAACCGTAGTTTTGAAAAATATCTTAGGGAAATTACATTGTGCACGTCTTTTTTTTTTTTTTTTTAATATTATCATCCTAAGTGTCTTCTAGGAATCAAGTTTGAGACCTCGAAGGGATCTAACGTGGCCTTACACCGCTAGACCAACTCTATATTAATTATGTAGCATGCATCTTTAAGTCAAATCAAAATCTGCTGTGTGAATATCGTTGAGAAAATTGGGATAGTTGAATTCCTCAATTTTTAGGTTGGGTTACTAAATTTAACAAATCTTAAATTAAGAGACTTCAAAATTTGATAACTTTATCTTACTGGCCGTTTTCATCACTACCTCACCTTCCATCAATGAATTTTTCCACCATTGGCCATTTTGTTCAAAATTCTTACGAAAATTATTTACTTATCCA
This sequence comes from Acacia acuminata, assembly GCA_019022655.1. Lineage (NCBI taxonomy): Eukaryota > Viridiplantae > Streptophyta > Magnoliopsida > Fabales > Fabaceae > Acacia > Acacia acuminata. The sequence goes on along the minus strand of JAFJYI010000028.1, from coordinate 753,889 downwards.
TCTTGACTTTTTTACCAGAAGATACAATTTTTTAGCATTATGGAAATTTAAATGGTGCATTTGTATTTAAATTACACATTTGCAGGTTAACATGACAAAGATGCTTACGAATGAACAATAGCATCTCTGTTTGCCTATTGTCACCAAGAAACAAAAGAAAGAGGGGCATTGGTTATGACGATGACACAAAACATAATTTTATTCAGTCTTCACATCACGCGTACTGCGTACATATATCACAAGCAGGACTATTCCTAAAGTCAACATCTCCATTGCAACTGTTGTTGCTCTAAATTGCAACAATTAATCTGAGTCGTGAAAAATCAAATTTTGATTTGATCCTTGGCAACTGAAATTTGTTGGCGTGATGTTGAAGATTACATAATTGTGGAGTAATTTTTACCTTTTTTCCTTTTATTTTCATATTTAATTTTACTGTTTGTGTTTATTGATTTATAACCCTCATTTGATTTTGTTGCAGGGAGATTCACAAAGCTGTGCGCAGATACGATATAGCAAAGATGTATTTTGAAAAGGCAGAAAAAGGATGCAAACAAAAAGGACATTGAATTGATAAAGAAGGTCAATGAATTGATAAAGGATGCTAAAATAAAAATACTTTTTTTTTTTTTTTTTGTCAATTTTCAATGTTCAATTATTCAATGTAGTAACAAACTTATTTTGTAGAGCTATATATTCCCCAAATGCTAAAAGATCTTGGAAAAAATGAGCTAAAAGATCTTGGAAAAAATGATATTGGGAAGAAGGGAAGAAAAGTGAAAAGTTTGTTGTAACTGCTAAATAGAACAATAAAAAGGAAATTGAAGATTTAAATTTGAGCAAAAACATTGACAAAAAAACCTTTTGACACAAGTGATTGTATGTTTTATTGGTTTTAAATTTAAGTGACTCTTCTATGAAAATACATTAGTTTAGTAATTGTTGCTATATTTTATTGTTATAGAGTAAAATATTTAAAAAGAAACTTTTGGTGATGAAAGTGAGCCTCATACGGAAGACATAACAAAGGAACCGTTTGAAGTTCTAGAGAGAATTCCTTTTTTTAAGATAAGAAATAAATTTTAATTGTTACACTCAAGTAAATTTGAGTTCTTCTATTCTTTACTAAGTTAGAAAAATAATAAATAAAATTAATGCGTTGGTATAATTTTTTTGTTTTTTATTTTAGCAACTAGACATGAATGCTTTATAGTTTTAATTGTTGTTGCTTGAGCAACTATTATGTGTGATAGAAATTATCTTCTCAAAAGCTTATGTTTGAAGTCTAAAATCATTTGGTGTTATTATTTTCATATTAAAGGCTTTTATATATATATATTTCATAACAAGTTCCTACATATGAAAAGAAACCATAGTAGACAACGGAAACATTAAAGTATTGTAAAAACTAGAACTAATAATACCATAGGAAACTCTAAAATAGGGTTGAAGGATATGTAGGTCATCAATCAATATACTACGTGCCGAGGTAATCTCTTGAATCCTTTGTACCGAGTTTTGGATGTCACAAGCGGCCATAAATAGCCTAATATTCTCCAAGAGTTTGATATGAAAGTTGTAGAGAATTAGGGAGATTGGGAGAGAAACACATCGAAACAAGATCTTGTTGTCTGCTCATTCCATTCATACACAATATTGAACATACATGAGTGATTAAGCTAGGCTCTTCCCTTTATATAGGCTAGCCTTGGACTCAATCATGGTAAGGCCCATAACCCATAAGCCCATAACTAATACACATGAAAGCAATACAATCAGATCCTAATGTCCTACTCCTAATGGCCTTATAGAATTAGTAATATGCCACTATTACCCTTAACTACTTACTATTATCCCTAATCAGTCCTAAGGCCTCATAGGATTAATATTGTGCCCTAATTCCTAATTCCTAACCCATTGATACATATTATTTATGGCTTATGTATCAATACTCCCCCTTAATGTCCCTTGTCCTCGAAGGGTCGTGAATGAAAAAAACTGAAACCGCCTTTGATATAACGGTACCCAAGATGCTTCCTCCTCGATTTAACTTGCTTCCATTTGACTAATATTTCGGTGACAATTCTCCCTTTCCGCCTTCCCATCCTACGCTGCAAAATCCGATCGGGTTCTTTGCAATTTGGTAATTCGCCAATTTTCGGCGGATGCCTAACCTTGACCGAGGGGTCGGGACACAACTTCGAAGAATGAAATGTGAAACGTATCATGAATACGCGTCTCCACCGGAAAATCTAACTTGTAAGCAACTGCTCCAACATGTTGCTTAATTTGATAGGGTCCAAAAAATCTTGGAGCTAATTTAACTAGACCGAGAAGCTACTAAAATGCGCCTATACGGCCGCAATTTCGAAACACCCATTGACCCTCTTGAAACTCACGATCGATCCGGTGCGAATCGCCTTTTGCTTCATCATGTTTATAGCACGCGATAGATGATGTTTAGCCACTAACAAGGCTTCTTCCCTAGCCACAAAAGATCTATCCACTTTGCTTCAACAACTGAGATCGAGGAAGATAAGGTACATACATTGGCGGTTGCTGCCCATAGAGTAACTCATGCGGTGTAGTTCGTGTAGAAGAGTGGAAAGTGGTGTTATACCACCATTCAACCATAGGTAACCACTGTGACCATTCTTTGGGAAGCTCCCAAGTCATACAAGGCAAGTAAGACTCCAAACAAATGATTTAATACCTCCATTTGCCCATCGGTTTGTGGATGATAGGAAGAAGACAGACTTTTGATCCACCTTAAGCACCTTGAGGAATTCTTGCCAAAAGTTGCTAACAAAAATAGGATCACGGTCGATATAATTTCCATAGGAGCTCCATGCAATCGGTAAATGTGATCCATGAAGTGTTGTGCTAAGGTAGATCTTTGAAAATGGGTGAGATAGGCTAATGAAATGCCCATACTTACTTAAGCGATCAACAATCACCCAAATAGTGTCTTTGCTTAGTGGGATTTTGGAAGACCCTCAATAAAATCCATAGAGATGCTTTCCCAAACCTTGCTAGAACCTACCGGTTGTAAGAGACACAGGTAGGCAACATTCTCATATTTGCACCTTGCACAAACATCACAATGCTTAATATAGTCTTTCACATCATCAAATAAACGTCTCCACCAAAAAAGAGTCTTAACCCTTTGATATGTAGCATGTATGCCAGAATGTCCCCCTTGGGAAGAAGCATGAAGCCATTCTAGAATTTTATGCTTCACTATGGGATCATTTCCCACTACCAACCGTTTGCCTGTCTCAATAATTCCTCATGCCAAGAGAATTTTCCAAAGAATGCCCTCATTAGCTTTAAGTGTATCAATCAACGTTATCGATTACGAACCGCTTGCCAACTATTTTGAATTTCCGGCAACAAATTATCGAACATGTAGAAAGGGGAATCAAAATACCTCCATTTTTCTTACTCTAGAGAGCATCGGAAACGTTGTTATTGATTCCCTTCTTGTATTGAATCTCGTAATCGTATCCCATAAGCTTGGACACCCAATACATCTGGAATGTAGTCTTAAGTTTACGGTCCAACAAATATTTGAGGCTTTGCTGATCTGTTTTGATAATAAAGTGTCTTCCTTCTAGGTATTGGTGCCAATGCTCAATAGTATGCACCACGACTAGTAGTTCCTTCTCATAGATAGACAAAGAATGATGTCTAGGAGCCAATCCTTTCTTGAAAAAGGCTAGAGGTTGACCATTTTGCATCGATGCCCACTATACTAGTGTTGCAAGCATCCGTTTCAACCACAAACGGCTTGGAAAAATGCTGGTAAAGCAAGAACAGTCTTTGTACTCAATGTTTCCTTCAATTTTTGGAAGGTTGCACTGTTCTTTGGGGTCCATTTGAACCGATCTTTTCTAAGTAAATTGGTTAGGGGTTTTGCTAACACCCCATACCCTTGAATAAAACGCCTATAATATCCGACCAACCCTAGGAAAGAACGAAGGCTGCTTAATTGTTGCTTTGGTTCGAGGCCACTCCATCACCGATTTTATCTTTTGAGGATCGGTAGAGACCCCTCCATTCTCGTATAATATGGCCCAAGTACTCTCTTGTAGTGGCATGCAAACGTACACTTACTTTCTTTCACAAAATAGTGGTCTTTGCCTTACAATTTCGATCTGACCCTAAGGTCTTTGAAGGTGTAAAACCATACTAGAACCGTAGACTAAAATGTCATCAAAGAATACGAGTACAAACCTTCTTAGGTGCTCCCCGAAAATGGAGTTCATGGCACCTTGAAAAGTAGCGAGGGGCATTGGTGAGACCAAAAGGCATTACTAACCATTCATAATGTCGAAATGGGTTCGAAATCTTGTTTTGAATGAGTCACCCGGTACCATGCGAATCGATGATAACCGGACCCTAAGATCCAACTTTGTGAACCAACGAGCTTCCTTTAGTTCATCTAATAATTCTTCAACCAAAGGAATGAGATATTTATTTTTGATTGTAACCTTATTAAGGTCCCTGTAGTCTATGCACATACGCCATGAACCATCTTTCTTCTTTACCAGCACAATAGGAGAAGCAAAAGGAGAAGAACTCTCTTGAATTACCCCTGTTTCTAGCAAGCCCTTTACTTGCCTCTCTATCTCATCCTTTTGTATAGAAGGATAACGATAAGGATGTAAGTTTACCGGATCTGCCCCTTCACTCAAAATTACAGCATGGTTATGACCTTCTCTTAAAGGCGGTAAAGTATGAGGTTCAGCAAAAACATCCTTAAATTCCCTTAGTAATTGTTGAATGCTACCTGTAGCTTCCTCGGAACTGCTTTTCAATGTATAAGGCTGATGTTCAGATTCAATCCGAGTGTGTAGCATAAAAAACTGACCTCCATTTGCCATATGGCTATTAATTCTTCGAGTCACCTTACAATTAGATGTAGAGGCAGGTTTTAGGGTACACTTAGAGCCCTTATACATGAACGTCATGGACAAATCATCATAATCCCAAGAAGCATGGTGCACAACATCTTGTAACTAATGCAATCCAAGAACTATATCATAGGTGTTTATCTCCATGACTCGCAAATCAAACGAGAACTCTCTACCCTGCATTTTCCATTTAAAATTCTTCCAAATGCCATAGAGCTTCAATTTAGCTCCTCCTGCTACCTCTACCTCACCTTCATACTGTGCATTACCCTTCCATCCCAATCGGCAAGCTAATTTATAATCAAGGTATCCATGTGAAGCCCCATTGTCAATCAGAATTTGCACTGGTCGACGTCCCACATAACCCGGAATTCTCATGGAAACAATGCCCACATTGCCTTGAATCACATGAAGTGAGATTTGTAGACATTCCCCATTACCGATTAGAAGGCTCCGAGATGGTATATTATCCTCCTACGGAATTTCTTCATCCTCCTCTACTTCATCCGAATCCAATTCTATCATTTGTAATTGTAGTTTCTGCTTCTGTGGACATGTGTGGTTACGGGAGTAGGGGTTACGACAATAGAAGCAAAGACCCTTTGCTCTAAGTTCATCAAAATCATCACCCTTACCTGTTGTCGACCCCTTAGCTTGTGACATACCCATACGAGCCGTGGAGAGGGTGGACGATCCAGCGCCGGTATTACGATTGAATGATGCGTAGGACCCGGTGGGTCTAAGCGGAAAACTGGCTCGTGCGCGATCCGTATTGGACCCCACTTGATTTGTGGAATTTTTCCACCGAGATGATGAACTAAAGTTGTCACCATTCCCACGACGCTGTAGATTCTTATTGTTGGGTTCATCTTGCAAATTTTACTCATATATCTTGGCAATACGCCTTGCTTCTATCAACGTACGTGGTCGTTGGAGTCGAACCTGATGTGCATAGTCCTTACGAAGGCCTTCAATGTAGGCCTGAATTGCATAATCCTCATTAAGGTGAAGCTTACATTGTAAGGTGTCAAATTCATCATTGTAATCGTCCAAAGAGTCCTTTTGATAAAGGCGTTTGAAATTTGCCATTGGAGATTCGAACGCTGGTCCAAATCGTGCTAAAAGAGCCAAACGGTATTCTGCCCAAGCAATGTTATGCCCATGTTCTTCATGCATATAAGACCCGATGCCACAAGTAACCTTTGTCATCAAGGTTGACGCTAGCCATTCGAACCTTCCAAGCATCCGGTGTGCCATCAATTTCAAAATATTTGTCACATTGGTCAAGCCATCCCTCTATATTTTGAAGTTGAAACTTGGGAAAATCAAACTTGGTCAATCGGGTTGGAGGAGTATACTCATTTCACTGTCGTTGATGCTCTTGGCGTTCGTGGAATCCTTGTCCAACCGGACCTTGGGGCTGTTCAGGTTGGCGATCAACAAGAGTAGCCAATTGAGCAGTGATAGTTTGAAGAGTATCTTCAATTGCCGTGACACGATTTTCGATAGGATGTAGGGTATCTTCAATTGCCTTAAAACGAGTTTCGGTAGGATCACCATTGATGCGATCTGAGCTCTTGTATTAACCATACAAGGTTGAATTTATTCAGGGATGAGCAGAAACCAGAATTATTTAAACCCCAAACCAGAATCAGAAATGCAGAACCAGGAGTATCCAATGATGCAATAGTGCTATTAGACCTGCAATACAATGGAAAAGCAGAGACAAGGAACCAAAAAGAACCAAACTTTACATGAACAAGACCCAAAACCAGAAAAACAGAGACTGACAGAGAATGACCCAAAACCAGAAAAAAAGCGAGGTGACGGAGAATGACTTAACCGGACTGAAGTCCCGAATATTAATGACACCAAGAATTTACCCAGAAGCAATGAGACAAGCGATAATAAAGGCAATCAGAATCTTGGTTATCACCGAACCAGTCGACACGTTCTGAATTGAAGAACTGATTCCGACGATACCCAAGCTTCCAACGAACCAAAACGAACCCAGAAATGAAGAACCCAATGTAATCGACGATGATGGCGGGTCGATGTGAATCGAAGCGTAGAATCGAATGATGCGGCACGAAATACGATATAAGTTCTTGGTTGTCGCTTATTTGACTCACAACCGCACAAACAGAGCCGACAATGGGTCAATAAAATCCCGACTTTGACGCAAATTCCAGAATCACTGACGCGGGACCCAGCGACGGTGCAGAATACTCAGAACTCAGTCGGTACTGTCTTTTAATGAGTCCAGTTTTAAACTTTCGGGTCCTTTTCTTGAATTCTGAATATACCAAAACGGAACTTAACGAGAACCCGAACCAGAAGCGACAATCCCGACGTGGCAATCTTTAATATTGCTAACGGTGCAAGAGGTTGAGTCGGTTCTGAATTCCAGAAGATGACGTGACACCACCCACTTCGACGAGTTGAATCAATCCGACAAACCAAGAATCTCATAATGACTCATGTGGTGCAACCGCTTAGAACGAATCCAGAAACAGCCAAAAACCACCGAACAGGATTGATTCGCTGATTATCCAACTCAGAACTGACGCCGCAATAGGAGATGAGAATTCACTAATAACCTCTAACACAGAATGATATAAGACTCGGCTCTTGAAAATAGAAGAGAATCCAACACCTTGTCAAAAACTCGAACAAGCAGAGCCTTGATTCTGCCAAGAATTAATCTCAAGAATATAATTCTTGATGCTTCTTTTTGGAGTTTACGGTGACACGAATGCCAACCGAACCATTAGGGTCATGACTCACTTTGGTTCACCTTGCATTTGGGTCAAAATATCTTGAATATCGAACGAGCGTGAGTGAAGAGAAGAATGACTACGGGACCGATTCAAGAACTATACAGATTCACAGCGGGGGAGCCGAGGATGACTCACTCTGATACCACTGATATAAAGGTTGTAGAGAATTAGGGAGATTGGGAGAGAAACACATTAGAAACAGTACTTCCGTACTGCTCATTCCATTCATACACAATATTGAACATACATGAATGATTAAGCTAGGCTCTTCACTTTATATAGGCTAGCCTTGGACTCAATCATGGTAAGGCCCATAACACCCATAAGCCCATAACAAATACACATGAAAGCAATACAATCGAGATCCTAATGTCCTACTCCTAATGGCCTTATAGAATTAGTAATATGCCACTATTACCCTTAACTACTTACTATTATCCCTAATCAGTCCTAAGGCCTCATAGGATTAATATTGTGCCCTAATTCCTAATTCCTAACCCATTGATACATATTATTTATGGCTTATGTATCAGAGTTCTAGTGTATGGTTGTTTGTGCTGTACTTCGATCATCAAATTGTAGTCTCTACATGAACATTGACTTGGGGAGGTTCTTAGAATAGTGTTTTTACTTGTTCTTGCAATATGGGTGTTGTCCCTGCTGGTTGTCATGCTTGTCTCAGATAGGAATGAATAAAAACATTCTGCTAATTGCCACTTTGCTAGTTTAAAATGTAGCTAGAGAATAATCAGTAAATTTGGATTTTTGTTTCATTGCTAAACACTCCTTCACTAAAAATCATATATTCAGCTCTTATCAACACAAATGTACACTAGTCAAAAGAGATTTACATACATACCTGTTATCTATGTTAATTTTAATTTCTAGAGCTATACTCTCACAAGTAAATCTTATGCACATATCTCTGGCCATGGCAAAATTGTTTTTTTTTTTAAAGAAAAAAAACTTGGAAGCGGAAGAAACATAATCCGAATTCCATTTGATCTATGAAATGTGACCCTCATGTGAATTAAACTAAACTTGACTAGCTTTCCATTTGTAATTTCTACTGACATTCTGAAAGGTGTCTGAAGTCTAAACCCAAATCACATAAATTTTAGGGAAAATCCACCTAAGGGCCCAAATAACCAAAAAAATGTCAAAAAATACCCAAGAAAGAGTCACATGTCAAAAAAGGCCCCAGAGCCTTTTCTATTATTATTTCATAAAATGCTAGTTGTTAACGTGTATTGATATAGTTGTTAACAGGTACTGATTTAATCGTTAAGATATTGTTGTTAACGGCTACTGATTTAGTTATTAATATTCTACTGATATTTTTGTTAACGTTTATGAAATAATATTAGAAAAGGCCCTTAAACCTTTTTTGACATGTGATTTTTCTTGGTCCTTTTTTAAACCTTTTTTTGCTAATTTGGACCCTAAGGAGGATTTTTGCTAAATTATATGACCAAATTTAAATTGGACTAACTCAAGATGATTTATTGATTCTCATATGTAAGGATTACTTTTTTGAACCAACTCTGACCTGTCACCGTGTAAGAATTGCTTTATGAGCAATATTATTCTCTTTGTTATTGGTATGCTTTGTACATTTGACTTGTCCTGAATTTTATTTCATCCATTTGGGTAAGGTTCACTTGTTCACCCTATATTGTATATGATATGAAATAAAACTCATCAGAAGAACGAGCCCTTTCCTGGTTTAGGTGATGATGCATGCATCCATTATGAAACTAAGTTATACAACTTTTTGCAACCAAACTGTTGATACCTTTGGAGAATGGTTTCCCATTGGTTTTATATCAGTGTGTTATCCATTAAATAGGGAAAATCTTTACGGGGACCATTTTGGCAAAAAAACCCAAAAAAGGACTTAAGAATCTCACCATCTCGAAAGGTCCTTTGGTCCTTTTTTGGGTTTGTTAGAATTTTGGTGAGTTGTAAATGAGGCGATATAGTTGTTAACAAGGTGATCAAATAAGACTGATTTAATTGTAAAAAAAAAAATTATAAATGAGACTGATTTAGTTGTAAACGAGTAAAAAAATTGTTGTAAATGAGGCTTTAGTTGTAAATTTTTAATGAATTTATCTCAAAAAAGGACTATTTCTAGCAAATTCTTAGGTCCCTTTTTGGGTTTTTTTTGTCAAAATGGTCCCTCAGAAGGATTTTCCCTTAAATATGGCATATCTATGAGTGGCGTTGGTCATAATTAGAACCTTTTATTTTTGCTATGCTATATGGACATCCTAATGCCTAAGAGGCTATATATGTAATTATCTATCATCATTATATGCAAGATTCAGATCCATCTGGTCTGCTCCATGCGCCATACTTTTCTCACTCTCGTTTCTTTTGCCTTTTATTAATTTTTTGAAATGCTCCTACCTTCTTTTATCTTTTAGATGTTCATTACCTTATTTTGTCTAACACAAGGGCGGCAACCTAACTGCACTGGCACATCATTGTCTCTGCTACTGATTTGGGTTTTTTTCTCTGTAAAATTAAATATCTATGTTCACGTATTTATTGTGATTTTGAGAAGAAGGCTTGTGACTCACAATTCTATTCATAAACTGACCTAACCATGATGATATTGGCATTTGGATGTTGTCTTTTAAAGTTTAGTCCAATGGGCACCTAGTTAGAATCAAGGATACCATAACGAAAAGAAATTTCCCTCTATTCTTAATTGAGGACCTAAAATTGAGACTTGATTTTGGTCTTAAATATAAAATCTCTTTCTCATTTTTATCTATTAAGGTGTATGATTATCATGTTTTTAAAAAATATGATATATTAATTAATTTCTTTAATCTATTTAAATCAGTTAAGACTCTTCCCCTCCATTCAAACCAAATACACGCCCTCTTTGTAATAAAAGAAGATTTGAGGAAGGAAAGGAAAGGAAAGTAAAGGAATGGAAAGCAAAGGAAAGGAAGATTTGAAAGATGAGGAAAGATGGTTTGAGTTGTTTGGTAGGAAGAAAATGAAGAGGTGGTAGTTGGTAAAGAATTAGAAAATGTCTATTTTACCCTCAAAAGAAATTAATTCAAAATAAAAAAGGAATTTTTTTTTTAAAAAAATATTCTTGTTAAGATTGAACTTCGTGAAAAAAAAAAAAAAAAATTTGCCAAATTTGAACTTTCCCGTCTAGTTCAAACTTCCCGCCAAGTTTGAATTTCGGGGTAAATCTATCAAAAAAAATTACTTTCCTGGGAAGATTGCAGCTTTCATTACATTTTCTGATAGAAAGCATTTTCCCTCAAATAAAGGAAGATAAGAACTCACCTAAGATCTTGATTAACTTTTTCTCTCTCTACCAAATACTTAAAATCCATGAAAAGATTGGACTTTCTTTTCTTCCTCACCAATTCTTTATAACAAACTGTCCTAAGAATTTGTTTCATTTGAAGGGATGAGAGGGAAGGAAAAATATTTACAAGAAATTGCCTCCGTCTCACATATAGCCAAAACAGGTTTAATAATTATACGAGTCTGTCTACAATCTGAGCACAAAACAGGCATTTATTTTCTTGTACGGTGCTCACTGGTTCCTTTCTGACTATCTTCCAGCATTCACTCCTTTTATTAATGGCGGCACATGGCAATCCGCCTCTGGGATTCATCTGGGGAAGGTGACAATATTTAGCCCAAAAGAAAAAATGAATAAAATTTGCACGGTGTAATAATGTTTGCGTTCTAAAGATGACCGTTGGTGCTCAAGATGGTCTTCACGGGGAGGGTGAATGATAGTTTGGTATGCTCGACACTGTCGACATTGGACCCACTCACTACTCAGGTCTCATGGTCTCAATCAGGGATGAAAATAGGTGAGATTAGACTTTAGCTAGATAAGTCTGAGTTTATAAAGCGGCAGAAGGTTTGAGCCTCGGCCTGAGCTTGAATTTAGATTTTTTTTTAGGCTAAGGCCTGAGCCTTCATAAAGCCTGGTCGATCTTGAAGCATTTTTAAAGGTCTACTTACAATATAGGCCTTTAAAAAGACCTCATATTACAGGACTTAGGGGTCATAAATAGGCTTTGTACACTTCGAGCCTATCAAAACTTATATAAATATAACTTGAATCTAGAATACAAGAATGAAAAATAATAAATACTCTTTCTTGTCCTAATTATAAGACATAATTGATTTTTTTAAGAAATTAAGAAAGCTAATTAAATTACTTTAAAGTATTTTTATTTTTATTTTTTTCTTTAAAGTAATTAATTTGACTAATAAACTAATATATAATCCAAAGATACACAACATATAAAACGATTAAGTAACTTATTTAGGTCCTTTAATTTCTCCAAACAAAATTAACTATGTCTTATAATTAGGACCGAAGGTAGTATTATATTATTTATATGATATAAATATAAACATATTTATTTAATGTATAAACAAGTCAAGCTTGTAGGCTCACAAGCCCGACCTTAACAAAATAGGTTTGACCTTTTTACACTTTTAGGCCTTTAAGTAAGCCTTGGCCTACCCTTTTTAACAAACAGGCTAGGCTAGGCCAGACCAGGACCTAAAAAGATCAGGTTGTAGGATGTCTGATAGGGGTCTGACCTATTCCCACCCCTAGTCTTAGCCTCTTAGGCACTCACTCGACACTTACAGTCACTTTCCCTCTCGTCTTTCGACCTCAGTGCTTAGATCCGAGCCTTAGACTCAGTCCTCAGTCTATATGCATGTGAGCGGGTATGTAAATGAATACTCCTCTGGTTTTAAATATAAGACTTAATTTATAATGTAATTAATTTAGGACAGGTTGGAGTATAATTACACATCTCTCAGTTTTATTTCGGAGACTATATATATACCTCTTTAGTTTCCTGTACGGTTTTCATCATCCGTTCCTTTCTCACCATCTTCCAGCATTCACTTCTTTTATTAATGGCTGGATCAAGTCGGATTATATAATATTTATTTAATTATTTAATTCTCTGTCCAAGAGAACATCGAAATCCATTTCTTGCTAGCTGTGTAGATTTAAAGGAAATTGGCCCCACAAAGTTTTTGAAAAAAAGTGAAGAGACGTGGAGCAGTCTGCTTTCGTCCTTATCTGACTCTAATTTAATGTCCTTCACATCATTTTACTTTTAGAACCCTAGATTTAATGAAGTGAGTAAAGGATGCCTTTACTTTCATCATCCAGCGAGACGCGTGCTTCTTCCTCTGATGAAAGCTCTCTTCCTCTACTCCTTCCCAACGGCTCCTTTCTTAAAATCCGACTCTGACCTCACCCATGGCGAATTATACAAGTTCAAGCAACCATATGCCCGGCAAGTGCAAGAGGATGAATAAAGCTTCATCTCCGCCATGCAAGTGGCCTCCTCCTCTCTTCTCTCGTCTCTCGTCTCTCGACCGTCCTCCGTCCTCCTCTTCCAGCGCCTCTCCTCCTCTCCTCACCGGTCACCGCGAGTTTCAGTATTGAGGTAAGTTTTCCTCCTTGTCCCATTCCGCGGTCACCGTGAGTTTCAGTCCGTCGTCGGCTTTCTCTGCTTCCGAGTGAGAACCAGCTAATTTATCACTCCAGTATTCTATTTTTCTTCCCATAAGATCGCGTGCCTTATTCTCTCTCCAAGTCTTTCTCTGTACGCATATAATAAGATAAATATTAAAAAAAAAAAAAAAAGGAGAGAGAGAAAGGGGGTAAAACCCGTAGTGTGTGTGCATACATATATATATATATATATATGACCGTTTATTCTTGTGTTTGTGTTAAGGCTACTGTTCAATCTTTAACTCTTTATGGTGTGTGTAATCATCCTCCACAACTTTCGTCCTTTTCCGGTGGGAGGCTGCAGGGATATATATAGATAGAGTTTATTGCTTCGGTATTTTTATAGTGTAATTTAGTGTTTCTATAATTAAGACCGGAAAGACTATTATATCCTGTCACTTGGATTTAACATTTTGTCCAGTCAAGTATATACTAGGTGTTTGGTGGGGTTGATTTCGTATTGATTGATAACTTCCTGGAGAGAATCACACGGACAGAGTTGAGTGATTGAGAAAACTGTTATATGCCTCATGGGACAAGGTTTGTCTTAATTACCGATTTATTTTCTTTATTTATCTTATATGCCTGTGCTCTGTATATCTGTGTCATTTTTCTGCATTTTATTATGCAAAATGGTAACTCTTCGTGATACTGCGTCTGCTACCTTTTTTGCCGGATTTTGCTGTCTGACTGGACAAGAAAATGTTATTCAATGAGAAAGATATATAATAAGCCCATGTAAATATCGAGGTTTGTAAACCTAGAGCGGTCACTAAACAAGTCGAGATGTTGGGTTAAAGTCAGAACGGGTCAAGACAGGTGAGAAATTGATTTCCCTTTTTTCACCTACCACACTCCATTTTTTATGTTTAAAAAAATCTAAATAAAATGTCACCTTCCCCTCCGAGCAAGTGGCGCACGCGCATCAGATCTTAATTAATAAGGCAGCGGCTCACGTGACCCCCCAGGGATTCATCCAAATATTCAAAGGGTATTTTGATTTTTTTTTCCTTCACTCACCGAAAATATGAATCTGAAATAGGTACAATCAATTTTTATATGGATGAGATGTTGCCACGTAGAAAGATTTCCAAAACCATGGGCTTCTTGATTAAAAAAAAAAAAAAAAAAAAGCATGGCTTCATTCATGGGATTTCTCGTCGGATAGTACAAGACTCATTTAAGATGCCGGAGACTCATTGCTCTCTCACACGAATATCAACGCACCTCTTCAAACTTCATTTTAGTTTCAGATCACTCTCTCCATCTTGGCCACTTCAGTTCTCTCTCCCTCTGGTTGGCTCGCACTCGTTCTTCGTCCCTCACAGATCCCATCGTTGCCCCTCCTTCCACAGCACCATCGCCGCCAGCCACCGTCGACATCCACGACGTCTTCCCGTTAGACTTACCTTCACCTTCTTCTTTCTTCAGCACCCAGCTCCACTGGCTCTTTTCGCACCGTTGGTTTGTATGAAACTCACCACCACCAGCACCGCCGACACTCTCTCCTCCTCGTTCATATATATATATATATATATATTTTTTTTTTTTTTTTCAAAAAAATCTTTTTTGACTCTGACTCGGTCAACTTATGACCCCGGTTTTGCCCTTAACTCGATCCAGTTTCTCGACCGGTTCGCCAGTTTCTGTTCCGAACTAGCCGATCCGGTCCGGGTTTCAAAAGCTTGGTAAATATACATGTGACCGTGTCTATTTGGTATATCTCCCATTTCAATGATCCAGAATAACTTTTTTTTTTCCTGGTTACTGGGTTTTTCTTATTTGTTTTATATATTATTTTTAGAACTCCACATGCCTTTCCCATCCTTTTTTGGTGATTGTGTGTGTAAATATATATTTTACTTAATCTTACCTACATCTTACTACTGAACTAGCTTACTACGGAACCTTTTATACCTTTTTATTTATTTATTGTTCTTTCATTTCTTTGGTGCATCATTTTCAGGGGGAAAAAACAGAGCTTTATTCCTGGTATGAAAATAAGCAACCTACCATGACGCCTTTTTGTTCCTTACAAGTACTCTATAGGAGAAGAATATATATATATATATATATATATATATATATATGTAGATTGTTTTATATTAAAATCTTTTGCCTTCTGTACCATATCATGTAAATGTAATAATTAATAAATAGGTTGATTAGTGGGTGCTAATGTATGTGTCTAGATATATAATATTAGTCTTAGAGGGTGCTTTTAAGGCCATAGCAAGAGAAACTTTAGAGAAGTTTTTCATTAATATATTAATAGTTGTTATGTATGTGATTTTGTAGACGCTTGTGGAGAACTTTGGTGTTATTCTGTGTGATTCCTTGTGAATGAGGGAGTACTAGGTAACTTCCAATATTTTTTCATATGCTATGTTTCTGTGTCTATCTTTCGTTGAAATGTGGACTGAATTATATGTATTGTAAATTGAAAATTAATTCTTTGATTGGGTTTTTTAAAATTCTAAGCTGAATTACCTGCTGATATATTGCTCTTCTTTACAACTAGATCTTTTTTGAATTGTATGATTACTTATTGAGCTATTTACTGCTGCATTTTAGGGTCATGCTTCTTGTTATCTTCAGAAAAATAAGTTACAGTGTATGGTTGTTTGTGCTGTATTTTTATGAGATATAGCATTTTAAAGTCATATTCTCAAATAATACTTCAATCATCAAGTTGTAGTCTCTACAAGAACATTGACTTGGGATGGTCGCATAGAATAGTGGTTTTGCTTGTTTCTTGCAGAATGCGTGTTGTCCCTGCTGGATGTCATGCTTGTCTCAAATAGGCATGATGAAAAACATTCTGCTAATTGCTAATCTCAAATGATTTTCTTGACTCTAGATTCTAGATAGCCATTGCTCTTGTGTTCCAGTAGGAGCTGGTAGCTGAAGACAGATGTATTTTGCTTTTTCAAAATACATCTTGGCTTCATCATATTCTGTCTTCACAAAGCTGTGAGGAGATATGATGAAGCCAGATGTATTTTGAAAAATCCGAAAAGGATGCTAAGAAAAAGGACATTGAATTGATAAAGAAGGCCAATGAATTGATACGGGAGGGTAATAAATTGATAAAGGATGGTAAATTAAAAATACTTTTTTTTGTCAATTTTCAATTTTCAATATGCAATTATTCAACGTGGTACAAACTTATTTTGCAGAAGCTATATGTTCCCCAAATGCTAAAAGATCTTGGAGAAAAAGATACTGCCTACGAAACGTGAGTAGGAGCTGGTAGCCGAAGACAGATGTATTTTGCTTTTTCAAAATACATCTTGGCTTCATCGTATTCTGTCTTCACAAAGCTGTGAGGAGATATGATGAAGCCAGACGTATTTTGAAAAATCCGAAAAGGATGCTAAGAAAAAGGACATTGAATTGATAAAGAAGGCGAATGAATTGATACTTAATAAATTGATGAAGGATGGTAAATTAAAAATACTTTTTTTTGTGAATTTTCAATTTTCAATATGCAATTATTCAACGTTGTACAAACTTATTTTGCAGAAGCTATACATTCCCCAAATGCTAGAAGATCTTGGAGAAAAAGATACTGCCAAGAAGGGGAAGAAAAGAGGAACGGTGGTTATCTTGGATGATTGTATGTTTCATTGGTTTTAAATTTAAGTGACTTTTCCATGAAAATAGATTAGTTTAGTACCTATTGCTATATTTCATTGTTACAGAGGGAAATATCAAAAAAGAAGTTTATGGTGATGAAGGTGAGCCTTATACGAAGGACATAGCAAAGGAACAGCATGAAGTTGCTACGGAATGAATACGTTTATTTTTCTAATGATTCATATTGTCAAGTGTACCCATTCAAAATTTCATTCCATTCAAATGATCCGTAGCTGCCAATATATCTCGTGGTAACAAAAATGTATTGTTCTGAGGTAAATCAATATTCAGCCTTCGGTTCATATTTCGTCGAGCAATTCTTCCTCCTTTTTTTTTGAGATAAGAAATAAATTTTAATGGTTACACTCAAGTAAAATTGAGTTCTTCAGTTCTTTACCAAGTTCGAAAAATAATAAATAACATTAATACGCTGGTAAAAAAAATTTGTTTTTTGATTTTAGAAACTAGGCATGAATGCTTTCTAGTCATACAACTTTTAGCAACCAAATTGTTGATACCTTGGGAGCAATGTTTTCCCATTGGTTTATATCTGTGTGTTATGCCATGTAGACAAAGTACTTGGCA
The DNA here is from genome assembly GCA_019022655.1 of Acacia acuminata. Classification (NCBI taxonomy): domain Eukaryota; kingdom Viridiplantae; phylum Streptophyta; class Magnoliopsida; order Fabales; family Fabaceae; genus Acacia; species Acacia acuminata. The sequence goes on along the minus strand of JAFJYI010000028.1, from coordinate 736,430 downwards.
GAACATTGTTTGTTAAAAAAGGAACATAACCCAGTAAAATAAGCGCATCTTTACAAACCAGAAGGAAGCACCTAAATGCAAAGTAATGAAACCATAAAAAAATTAGAGGCCCCCATGAACAGATGCAGAACTCATGTAGGAGAAGTACGGAATGAAACTATATTATGAAAAGTGATTTATGAAACAATACTTGGAAAAGTACTTAATGAAACAAGTCAAACAACTTTAAATAATGAGATACATATAGAAGTAAAATAACCACATCAGTTCTTATGCACAAAAACCAAAGGGAAGCGAATGAAAACAAATTAATGAACCTACAAGAATATTCAATCCTCAAATGCACATAGACTAGCTTTACTATGGACGAATATTGCAATGACTAGCATCAATTAATTTCTCCCTAAACCCTTGCTTTCATAATAATCATCAAGTGCCCTTTGGTACTTTGACTGGTCCAACCCAAACCACCGTGCTAAATGATCATCCAAACTTGAGTGTGCTGTGCAAGGAAAAGTAAATGAGTTTACTTACCTGAACAAGAAGATTAAGCAAAAACCTGAATACAAGTTTTATTGCCCAATAATTTCTTAAATAATAATAAGAAAGCTAACCTAAGCTAACCTAAGTGAAGAGAATACACTACCTTAGAATCTATAACACCACTGATTTTGGCATTAATGACTTAGATCCGTTGTTTCCTTTTCAAGTATCAGGAAATCAGTAAGACAAAATCCTTTAATACACCCTTTCTAGGTCTACGTCCACTTTCAACACTTCTATTGAGACGACAGGACCGATGATTAAATCCTACAGAGTAATTGTATTTCCTACTAAAACTCTCCGAACTTCATTCAATAACATGGAAAGACCACAAGAACGACTCGACAATCAACTCAAGCACGACCTTCTTTACTGTCAACTGTCAGCTACTAAAAGAATATTTCAAATATTTTTCCTTCTAAAGGACTAAGAAGCATCCCATAAAGCAAATCCAGAGACGTATGAATGCGGAACCGGATTCTCTCATTTTCATTTTTTCTGCCCATCTCTCACAGTCAGATCTGGATTCCAAATCTTGATCCAAGTAATTCCAGATTTAAAAAAAATTCAATAACGAAAAAAAAAATTTTTTTGTCTTTTTTTTGAAAAAGACAAAACAACAATTTTTTTTTTTAAAAATCTGTCAGCTGGATAAAAGATTTTCAAATCCGGATTTCCTTCTAAAGGATGGGAAGGGTTCCATGTGAAGAAATCCAGACCGTATGAATGCACACAAAAATTAAACAAAGTTCATAAAAAATAAACCAGCATTATACTTTTCTTTTTTTAAAAAAAGGGAGGAAAAACCCTAATCCCCAAAATGTTACCTACAGGCGAACCACGATGACGACGGCGACAGACCTGACGACGACGACACAAAGGAGCTTCAGAAGGTCGACGAAGCACATAGAAGACGGTGAGTGAGCTTCAAAAGGTCGACAAGCACAGCCGAGAGTCGAGCAAGCGAGGGAGTTTTTTTTTTTGGGAAAATCTATAAGTGGGCCCTTTTTGGAGGAAAAAAAAACCCAAAAAGGGCCCCAAGATTCTAAAAATCTCAGAAAGGACCCTTAGGCCATTTTTGGGATTTTCAGAATCTGCGTTAACAACTAAATCAGCCACATTTACAACAAAATTAATACCCGTTTACAACTAAATCAGTCGTATTTACAATAATATTTTAACAACTAAATCAACCACATTAACAACAATATCAGCCGCTTAACAACTAAATCAGTCGTATTTACAATAATATTTTAATATTTACCACTCATTCAGATTCTAAAAATCCCAGAAAGGACCCAAGGGCCCTTTTTGAGATTTTTCAGAATCTTGGGGCCCTTTTAGGATTTTTTTTCTCCAAAAATGGCCTTAAATGCATTTTCCCTTTTTTTTTTTTGGTCAAAGCATCGAGGGAGTTGGATGAGTTGAGATGGGAATCTTGATTTCTTTGTTCAGAGTAAGTTAGGTTCTTTCGTCATTTTCCTTTACAATTCAATGTCAGTTTAGGCCCTAGAGCATGTTCTGAGAATTTCAGAATGTTAAGGCCCTTTTTGGGCTAAAAGGGCCCATATATGAATTTTTCCTTTAAGTTACTTTAATACAATCCATAACAATCAATTGAACACATTAAAAACAAAAAGTCTATCACATTACACACAAGTGGAAAACAGTAACTGCAGATGCAAGATAAGGATGATGAAAATCTTCGTGAGCCCTTTGGTTTTGCTAGTTTTTATTGTTGTCGGTGGTGGTGGTAGCACCGCCACCCGTGTGAACCTCCACAGGCTTTACTGAACTAGAGTTGTTATTGTTGTCGGTGGTGTTTGTGCATATGACGTTCACAATACTTGTGTTTAGGAGCCATATCTCTAGAACATGTCCATTTTTTCCCATCAGTTCTCCTGCACCTCCCTCAGGCTTTGGATCAGGGCTGCTAACAGCCTCAAATTAAAACCACCATCAACTGCTCATGAGAAAAGGCAAATAGATCACTAACAAGACAGACTGAACCAACATCATAAAGATACAAACTTTGAGATATTGCAAACAATGAATTAGAAGCAGACAAAGGCATAATGAACAATACACAAAGATACAAACAGTGAGAGAGAGAGAGAGAAGGGGGGTCAAAAGGCTATGAGGCATAATGAACAATACTATTTTTCTATAGAGCAAGAAACCCCAAATAAATACAAGCAGGAGTAAGTGAGCTTTGACCTGAAGGAAAATGAAATGAACACAGACCTGGGGATTTGAAGGAAGGGGAAGTGTAAAAGTGAAAAGGCGGCAAAGTTCTTACAGTAGCGCCCCCATTATGAATAGCTGCTTGTTGGTTGAATTCTCTTATGGCAAGTGAACCAGTCGAATAAGTAATAAAGTGATAATAAAGTATCGTCGTACGCAGAGATTGCAATACTAACTTATACAACAAGGAAGTGATCAAAAGCATGGTGATTTTGGCAAAAGACTATAGATGAGGGTGTATGATGCGAAATACTAATTCTATAAAATGAATGCAAAAGAGCGAGCGTTAATACGATTGAGAGATATAGGATTAAAATAGGAAAATCTTAGACTTCCCCTTAATTTGAAACCCTTCCCTAGAGTGCTTTACCACAATGCTACAATAAAGATGTAACAACTTTCATAATGTTATAGCAAAGTTCTTCAGTTAATCCACCACTACTATATACAGAAGCTTCCTCAATCCTGTACATTTATTCTTTACTCTACTTCTCTCATATTCCTATGCAGATTTTCATGCTTAGAATAACATGCAAAACTAGGTGTATGGTTGTGTGATGTAAACTCATTCCTGTAGTTTATGAGCTCAGAGAGAATATGCACAATTCTTATGACACACACTGTTTAATAGAGGTATGACTTTAACTCATTTCTAGTAAGTTAGGATCACAACTACTACTCATTAGTGGCTACCTAACTCACAAGACCAACGTTATACACACCATTAAACAAACTGAATTATTTAAATTAAAACTAGCAATCTAGTTCAAAAGTACAAATCAAGGTTGCTTCGTTGCTTAGTCAAAAGAAAGTTAGTTCATGGCTTGTGAAAAAAATACAACCGAGACTGATATAAGATAAGCCATCAAAAATACAGAGAGAGAACTAAGTAAAAGAATGATAGTCAAATGAGTTGACGACATAGGTTAGATCTGTCATATAACACCTCTGCATCTTCTTTGTATCAGCTAACTTTTTCTCAGTTATTCTATCGTTTGTTTAGCATGTCTGCGTGAATCGTGTCTCTTCTTCTCAGACGTGTTTCGTATTCTCCAACTCTCTCCTTTTAGAGTTGACTATCTTTCCTTTATGGTTGAGGTTCATGCGCCGCATGTCCAATCTGTCGTTAGTGAGCTGGGCTTTCCTCTTCTATCTACGATGAAGAGAAAATCAAAGAGATACTTGCAGATCTCAAAGTTGCTTAGATACAATGGCTAAGGGTTTATGGCTGCCTTATTCTCAGCAATTTCCCTCAATGTGTCCTACATCGAATAATTGATCTTCTTCTTTATTATTCTCTCGCAAACTTGAGCCTCTCTTTCATCTGTGGCTTTTTCTTTTTCACTGTTGTTCACTCCACTAGGTCATCATTTTTTGTCAACTAATGGATAAACATAACCTAAATAACATCTAAGGCGATATTGTTATAATTTGGAAAATTCTAGGGTAATGTGAACTCTATAAACTTCTAAGACAATAATGCTTTTGATTGAAAACTTCCAAAACAAATTTGCACATAAACAAAAATGATGGAGTTGATATGTGGACCTGCCATTTTAGCATATTTATTCAACTAATAATCATATTTAACCTAAATGACAGCTGGGTTAAACCTAAGTACAAATTAGGCTTGATATTTATTTTCCCTTTTTTTCTTTATCCATCCAAACCTAAACTTATTCATACCTTGAGTTAGCACATGTATTTTTTTAAACACAAGTATCCTCTTATAGTCTCATTGAATGTAATCTTATTTGAGACACTATTAGTCGCTAAATGGAGCCACCTCTCCTAGCAATTAGACTTGGGTTTACCATATTGTGAGGGACTAATCCCTAACTAGATTCAACTGCCGTTTGTACATGTATTTTAACAAGAACGAGTAAATTACATGAGATCCATTGCCTTGATTTCGTTCAATGCTCTGAGCACCACATAACTAACGTTGGTGCTACAAGGAAGTTCATGCTATTCAAATTTAATGTTTATAGCTGAAATTTAAAACGTTTAAAGTATAATTTTTTAAACGTTGGATTATATTGACAGTTATTTAACCCAGTATGCTCTTTGATATTTTCCTATTAGAGACAACCATACTCATATTATGAGCAACTAATCCTTTCCGGACAAAACACTCATTGAGTCATTGGTATATAAAAACATTTCAAGCAAACGAATCTCACAGCCTTGTAGATCTTAGAATTTTTTCGAGTGAATGAGTCGAATTTTGAAATATTCAAGAATACTGTAAGAATGAACAATTCTCGCTTGCTAAGTATGGGTCCGAAGACCATACCTATCAATGATAATCCCAAATTTTGAACCCTTGAGAGGGAAGCTAAGAGCAAAGCAACAGAAAGATATCTGCCAACATATATAAGCCAAAAGCAAAAACGCACTTGATTAAAGTTAAGATATTGCTTCTGAGACAGACAGTTTGTAATAGACATCTTGAGCATTTTTAAAGTATCCCCAATTTTGAACCCATCTGAAGAAATTAAAGCAAGATAGTATAAAAATATCTGCCAAAAGAAAAAAATCAAAAGCAAATATGCACCAAGTTAAAATATTGCTTCTGACAGACAGTTCTATAATAGACATCTTGTGCATTTAATATATAGTGTCCCGAATTTGGAACCCATTAGGAGAAATTAGATCAAGATAACAGAACAAAAAAATAAAAATAAAAGCAGATATGCACTTGAAAGTTAAAATATTGCTTCTGACAGTTTTCAGAATTAGACATTTTGTGCATTTAAAATATAGTATCGATTGAAATCTCCCAGCAACCACAACCTATATTACATCAATACATCATAATTTTCACAATGTTTCCAAGGCTTCAATTCGAAAAGAAGGCACTCTCCGTGCAAAGGCTCTGGACAAATAAGATATCATTTTCCTTCACCAGGCCCTGCTCCAAACAGGTAGCCCAAAGAAGAGCCACCACCAGGTGCAGCATGGACTTTGGTTGAGGGTCGGTCCTGCAGCAGAAATGAAGAAAGAAACTTAACAATCACAACATTATTTTAGAGGGAAAAGGATCAAAATTCCAACCATGTGGATGACAAACTGCATGATACAAAAATAGAATTTTCAAAGAACAACCTATGAAATAAAAGAAAGCCCCAGCAACAAGTTATTCATCCACATGTCTATAACTCTATATTATATATATGAATCAGACCTCATAGTTTTCTTGGCAAATGAATGATTATTGATGGATAGCCCAATCAAAATCAGATCATTACATGAATAGGTCAACACAAATCAACCAAGAATCTAGCCCACATTGTTATATTTGTTTCCCCAAAATTTTGTGCTACAACATTACAACCAGCGGTAATGACTAATTGAAATTCGTCTTAAATGCCACCAACTTGGAACTCACCAAGGAATAAAAATCATCTATGTGACAATGATGTCACTGTAATGTAGTAAAAGCTAACAGCAGATGTAACAGAATCTAAAGTTAACATGCATCTGGATAGTCATATGTCTCCAAAATAACCCTTTTTGTGTCCATAACATGGTAATTAGCGCTGCTCATGACATTGTAAATCACTTCTAACATAAATTTATAACATGGACGCTTAAATTAGGAAGTAAGCAAAACAAATATAAGGACAAATAATACCGTGATGAAGTTGCCAGTGTTCTGGCCATCAGCAGAGTTACTATGAATTCCAGCAGGAATCTGCTTGGTCACATCTACTGGTTGAGGTTTAGAAGGAGTCTTAATTACAGGTGCTTCAGCTTGAGCATTACTTCTTGCTGGTTTTGGAGCCTCACCATCTCCAAAAAGATATCCCAATGAACTTTGTCCACCACCACTGCTAACTCCACGACCCATGTTCTTAAACTGCTTTTGAAGGTCAAAAAATTGCCCAAAAGAATATTAATAAATATAATAACTGGTAACCCAGCGACCATATGCCATAGATATAGTAATCAAGATGAAATGTTGCATGCAATTAACTTGTTCCCCCAGACTTTGTCGTCACTGCTATCTTTTACTACGTAGTTTGTCACAATGGGCCCTTGTCTTCTATGACTATACAATGTAACATTCAATCCAAAATTTGGTTTACAGATTAAGATAAAAAGGCAATAAAACCAGGGAAAGTAAGAATTTCCTCCATCATTTAAATTCCCTCATCTCATAAACATACTTTTAGCAGCCTAAATCTGAAAATAATCCCCTGCCATAAATCAAGCAGTCACATATACAGCATGAGAAGACAATGGCATAACACCCCCTAAAATATCAACTAATTCTAAATGAGATAACACATGTTCATCCACTTAACATACAAAACCCCATAAATCAATCTAAAGGCAAAGATACAGCCAGCGGAAAGCGAAGCAAGATAATGAAAGAAGCTACAGTATCACCACCCACTAAACAAAGAATATTAAAAAATAATCAAAATGTCAGCACGGATCCAGATAAAAAAGGTAAAAGCACCTTGCAGATCACGGAAACAAGGAAAGTTTCGTCAAAATTAAACCAAACAGAAACAAATAAGAAGAAGAAGAAAACACCGAAATCAGTGACAGAAAACGATTTCAAGCCCAAAATCCAACGACTAGAAGCTTAATTGAAGCACAGATCTGAGAATCGGAAGAAGAGAGAATAGATTAGAGAGGTTACCGCCGGTGGAATCAGATCTGGGGGAAGCAAGAGAAGCACAAAAGCACAGAGAGCGACACAGTGCACTAAAATGCGTACATTATAAATAGGTGGGTGACTATATCGTTATTATGAGTATTATGGTTATGGCAAAAAATAATAATAAACCGAATTTATATATTAATTACTTACTGAAGATATTTTCTCTTTATATCTAAAAAAATTTACTACTAGTAATTAATTGAAAATCCATAATAACTTTTTCATATATTTTTTTTATATTTTCTCTTTATTATAAGAGATAGGATATTATTACTACCATTAGTATTACTACTAACGTTATTATCAGTTTGTTTCACCGTTAGATCGTCTAATCTTGGTAGTAAGACTAATTGGTAATAACAATATCTTATCCCTTATTATATAAGAGCAAGTGAAAAAACAAAGTGTTTATTATTCTTAAAAATGGCGTTGTAATATATTGGTATGAAACTTCTTTCCATAAATGAGAGGCGTTTCCGTTTCAAATTTCAGATTGCTTCAGTTTGTTCTTGTCTATATTTGTGTGTGTGTAAATATATGTTTTTCATCCTTTAATAAAAAATAGATGTCTTGCTCATGGATCACCAATTTTCTATTTATTGCAGGATATGGTTTTCATTCTACTGCTGATTGTAGGGTGTGGTATTCTATCAGTGTTCGTTTGGATTAACGGTAGAATTCATCTTTTTAACGTGATTCATGATTTTATGAGGCAAGTGTGTAAGATGAGTGTTATCTCAACTTACGTAAACATGTCTTTTAATCTTTCATTTTTGTTTTATTTTATCCCTCTAGTTTTTAACATAAAACATATTTATCTAATTTAATTAGATTAAGGTAGTTAGTTAATATGATATTTATTTTCTAAAACACATTAGTCATTTTCCTTAACTCTCCCGTTCACTTTGATTGTTGAGTAAAATACAAAATGTTTTAATTATAAGAGACAAAATCAGCTATTTATAATTTTTTTCCCATTAAATATTTCTCTAACATTGATATTTATTGTATAATATTATTGTAACCACTATCAAGAATTATCTTTTCAATTAAATTTTTTGTTATTGACAATTAGCTGTGGTGAATTAATAATTACGTTAATTGCATGCTTAGAAAGAAAATTAAAATGTATGCATGTCTATAAGTTATTGATTTAGTTATCACTTTGTTTTCTTTTAGTTGAGCGGATTCCTTTAGACATTGACATATTAAGATAAGATTAATCATAAAATTGTGATATTAATGATTGAAATATTAAATAGTTCAATTTGATTTATAATAATTATTCTATTGACAATTCTAAATAAGATAATGATGATTAGGTATTTTGGTGCAACTTACTTCGTTTTCAACTTTATAATGAGTACCATACCACTGATACCAAAACTAAAAAATCATAAACAAATAGCATATCTAATAAAAAATAATATATATATATATATATATATAAAATTAAATATATCAAATTTTTTATGTGCAATAAAATAGACTTTTCATTTGCAACCAACCATACATGCTGTATTTGTTCGGTTTATTTTAATATGAAGAACAATTTATTCATTTTGATTCTGCACAAATTTAAATTATTAAACGTTTTAGTTGAGACAAAGTCAATAATTTGTATAGCTTCAATTTTTATATTACAATAACAGTTGTGTGACAATTATCTCCACCTAATATGTGTGAGAGAAATGGAATATTAATTATAAATAAAGCTAATGTTTTAGTCTCATAGTCATACTTTGATAATAAGAATCATGTATTATTTTAGCATATATGTGTCATTAAACTTATCATATTTGACAACATATGAATATGATATGATTTTTTTTTTTTTTTTAAAAAAATATTTTCTTTATGATAAAGACAGCATATCTAAGTATAAAATTAAACATTTAAGATACCTTTCTGGGCATTTTGGTTATGATAATCAAAAGAGGACAATATTTTGATTTATCTCATATACAGCTTATGATGAGACAAGAAAATCATAATGATTAATTCAATCATAACTATCAGCAAATTTAAAAAAGTATTATTTTTTATTCTTCAAATTAATTATAATTGATAATAGTTTTTAAATATTTTTGAATAAAATAACAAAGTTTTATAAAATAGGAAAAATTCTAAATAAATACCAAGGTTATTACACCCTGACCGACAACGGGATGAGATATTGGGTTAAGGGTCAAGAGAGTCAATTGAGTCAAACCGAGCTAACTTGGGGCCAAATCGGTAAGAAAGTAAAGATTTCAATGTTATTAATATGAAATTATAATAAATAAATAAAAGTGGACCTGGTTGATATTCGGATCACACCTATTTACCAATCGGTTTGTTAGTTTTCGAAGTCGAACCATCCGATCTGGGTTTGATAACCTTGATAAATACTATTTGAATTTATGAAACCTAAAAAAATATATTTACACTTGTAAATGACAAAGGGGTGAATGGGCATCAAATTGTGATTTTACCATAATGTCCCTCAAATTTTTAAAATAAAGAGAGAAAATGGGACCTCGTTGGAGCATCACCCGCCAATTGGCCGCTAAAGCCTACGGCACCCTCCGCCCGTAGGCCATTGAGCTCTAAAGCTAGGGGTGGAAATAGGTCGGGGCCCGTGGCCCGGCTCGTTCCGGCCGTTAGGCTGGCTGTCAGGCTAATAGGCCAGGCCAAGGTCTTTTTTTAGGCCTGTTTATCTTAAAAGGCCAGGCTCAGGCCTCCCGGTAAGCTTGTTAGGCCTGTCAGGCGGCCTGTTATAGGGGTAAAAATGTAAATTCATAATTAATATTTTTCTGCCCTCTTAGATGTTGACACGTTACCTAAAAATATCCTAACTCCCTCACCTAATCTATCGTGAAACCCGATGCCTCATGGATCTCACTCTCCCTCTCAAATCTGAGCTCTTAAACCTTATCTTCATGCTTCCCCTTCCCCTTCATCGTCATCCCAAACTTTCCCTTGTTGGCCGTCGCTCACCGCCGTCGTTCACTGTCGCTGTTGCACAAAGCTCCATTCTTCATCTTCCACCGTCGGCCTCTTTCTGCAGCTTCTAAGTTCTGACAGGGCCTCTACTCCTCCCCTCCGCCAACTCCCTTCTCAACTCTGTGCTTTCCTCTTCGGCCACAAACCACCTCCAGCTCTGTGCTTTCGTCTCAGCTCTGGATCTCTGCTATGGCAACTCAGAAGCAATTTTCAAGTCCTGGGGTCTCTATTATCTCCCCTTTGCGGTCTTCATGTCTCTACCCTACCTGCGTTTCTGGGCTGTTATTTCTCTTCTTTTTTGAGGTAAAGCTTGTGCCTTTCTCTATAAATGGGTTGTATCTGGATAGATTTGCCTAAATTCTCGTTTACATGGAGCAGATCCCACTGAGCCCATTTCCGCAATACCTGTAAACCCTAATATCGATTCTTGATTCGATGGTTTGCGACCCCGTTCTAGATTAATTCCAACCTGGTTTAGAAGATCCGAAAGCTCGGGTGAAAGTCTTCGAAATAAATATATATCGTTTTATTATTATTGTTATTCTGGATTTATCTTTGCGAACGAGGGATCATGGCGAACAATGAAATGTAAATTACGAGTTCGCAAGAAAGAACCCTAATGAAATTGTTAATGTTGCTTGTCTTTCTTGTTTTCTTTTTCCACAAGTGCACGGAACACATAACCGGTTTGATTTCATTGAGTAGAAATTGATTTGCCTTTAAAGACTTAGAAGAAATACAATTAAGTTCATGCCGTGCTTTTTCTTGTATCTGACTGTTTGAAGTTTTGAAAATGTACGAGTCGGGGAATTGCAGGTCTACCCATAAATAATACATTTCAGTGAATAATTTTTCTTATTAACTATGACTTAGTGAGGAATTAATTAGACATTAAGGATAACAATTATTTAAGTTTCGGTTGCAAAGCATTTATAAAAGGTTATTGCGAGACCAACATTTTCATCTTTCCATGAGTCTTAAAAAAACTAAAGCCTAGATTCATGAAGAACTTCAAAGACCGTAAGACTTCTAAAAGGTTGTATTTGATTTCATTTTATATGATGTATTTTAGATCATTAGGAATAATTTATGTAAGGCCTGTTTTTGGCCTGTTTAAGGTAGGCCTGTGTGCGGCCTGTTTATAGGAGGCCTGTTTTCGGCCTATAAATAAGAGGCCTGTCTTCGGTCTGTTTTTGTTGGGGCCTGTGGCCTGTTAGCCTAGGTACAGGATTTTTAAAAATACAGGCCTCTTAACAGGCCACGAGGCCAGGCTCGAAATTTGATTACGAGCCAGGCTCAAAGCCAAAATATAAGCACATGGCAGGCCACGAGGCCAGGCTCGAGGCCACTTCCCTACATAACGCCTGGCTTTGTTAAGGGCGACCTGGCCTGGCTTTATTCCACCCCTATCTAAAGCCAATGTAATAAATAAAGCGTCTTTGGTATTGACCAAATGAGTAATTGAAATGATTAAATTTGTAATGGTATTGACTAAATTTGTAATGGTATTAACTATAAAATAACACAATTCATTTAACATGAATTTTACAACATTGAAAATAGAATGCAATATAAGTTAATAAGAGAGATTAAAATTAAAAAGGCAAAGAGAGAGAAAAATAGTACTTAATCATTTCATGTTTGATCTCTATCCCATTTCATCTTTTACATATATATATATATATATATATATTTATGTTTATTCATAATGACAGAAAATTTTAATTATCTCTATTTATAATGTACTATTATTTTTTGAAATTTCAAATTTTAATGTTCTTATTTCAATGCTATATTTAAATTACTGCTAATATTGCATAAAAATGCACGTTTTTTAATTATACAAATTAATATATATTTTTATAAAAGACTATATCAATTATACAATTATATTGTATTGATATATTGAGGATAGAGGCCACTTAGAAAAAGAGAGGCCTTTCTTAAAGCAATATGTATTATATTTTTTTGTGATAGTGGTAATATTTTTTTTAAAAAAAAATAAAAAACAAGGACTTCAAATGGCATCATCTAGATATGCCCACATTGGAAGGCTAGCCAAGAAAGCATAATGGTCGAATATATTCTACACTCATTTCACTAGCCTCTTGTCGGATATAGATTTTTTAGGGGGAAAAAAGAATTGGGGTCAAGTTTTGGGATATATATAGTTGAAATAGAATGTAAATTAAACTTTATGTGAAGCTTCTAGCTTCAATTTTTTTTATTACAAAAAAGAATATAAATTAAAGGCATTTACAGAATATATGCTCTATACATACTTTTAGTGTCTGTGTGGAAAATTTTAAAATCACCTTAAAAAAATATTTTATGCTTTACCATATAAAATTCTTCTCATTTCTATATCTCATACTGAGTTGTATAGTTACTAGAGAGTAAAAGTTCAAAGATTAGGGCCTCCTTTTCTAGTTTTAAAAACAGTTTTTTTTTTATAAAAAAAATTATAAATCTTATTTGAAAATCTGTTTTTAATCAGGTTTTTTTTTTTTTTAAAAAGTAAGTTGTTTTTTAAAACTAAAAAATCAAAACTATTATATATGATTAATTTTGATGATACTAGATATTAAGAGTAAAAAGTTTATATAATATATTCATCTCTTATGTTGACTAACTGTTATGTTTAATGTAGTTTAGTCCAAATTGAATTATGGAGAATGATCAAGAGAATGGATTAAAGAAATAAGAACTTTGAAAATATAATGAGAATATCAATATTCAAGTTCCTAGATTTGATATTGAAAGTCTCTATGATCAAATAGAAGTTAGAATGGCTTAATTCAGAGTTAAAATGAGTTATTTCAAGCTTTACCATGAATAGTGATTGTCCAGTTACAATACATCACTCTTAGGCATTACTCGAGTGATTTCAACAATGTTTTGTGAGTAGTGCACTATTAACTCAAGTGGAACTTGAAGTAACTCGAGTGAGAACATTATTCCAGCATACTCTGTTCTTTGTTCAACATGGACAAGGTTTAGTAATTTGGTTATATTTTTCAAACCACAAATCCAATTAAGATGAAACTACACTCCTAATGTGGAACGCATACACTAATATCAAGCGCAAAGGAGTTAAGATGAAAGAGATGAGATTCGGAAGTTGACACTAGAATTTCTCACTTCAGTTCAAAACAAGTTTAGTAATTTGGATGTATCATATAAAATACACATCCAATTGAAGTGAAACTTGTTGCATATGAAACTAAACTCAAAAATAGTTTCAAAAACATCAAGATCATGGTAAATTAAGAACAAATGAAAGATGTATGAATTTGGAAGTTGATGGTCGTATAAAGATGTTGCAAGATCTTTCTGCTACACTAGCTATTATGAATATGATCGAAACTTTCAGAATACAGTGAACTTGGAGATCATTACTTTTTCACTAGAAAAAAGACTTGAAGAAATTTTTGGGGATTGATCATTTGTCAATTTTGGAGTTATATTTGGAAAGTTATGCTCACTAGAAGTTGACCTTTGTGTGGCAAACTACCTATATTTTGAAAGTCACTCGTTAATATTATGAGAGTTGAAGTAGATTACTCGAGTGATGATTTACATCACTTGAGTGATGCTCAAAGATCGCCCAAGTGAATAAGCGATCACTTGAGTGACAACAATCACTCACAAGAGTTTTGCAAGTCACTTGCGATATTTTTTGAAAGTTATAACTCCCCACTCGAGTGAGTAAGTTAGCACTCAAGTGATGGTGTTTAGCAAGTGACTTGCAATAATTCTGAGAATTGGAAGTTGAGCACTCGAGTGATTCAATGTCACTCGCTTGGATTTTACGAGTGACTCACAAAGGTTTTGAGAGTTGAAGCATGATCACTCAAGTGATGGTGCGAAGTTTCAGCGAGGCACTTTTAGAGGAACCCAGAGTGATATTGTTCATAATTTTAACCACCGTTTTGGATTTTTCAATATTTGTAGAAACTCATTTAAACCTTGATTGTATTAGTGCTTATCATTCGTAATCATCAGTAATCAAATTTACATGAAGATTACAAATGATTAAACTTGGATTATAGCTCAATAGCCAAAAAGCAACTTTATGTTAGACGCACTAAATGCATAGTAGAGGTACAAAATGGATAGCAAACAAAAAGGATAGAACATTCAGTTCCATCAACAACTTCTATTTCTAACGAACAAATTTGAATGTCACAACAATTATTTAACTTAATTAAATGGCGTACAAGAACAAACGAATTCAGCAAAGCACTCGATGGAGTGGGAAATGACAAAAACATTCAAATTCATCAATGGCTATAATCTATCCCTAACAGACATATCAGAATGCTCACAACGGTCAAATAACGATTGCCTATATATAGCGAAGCATTCAAAAAATGGTAAGGAATGAAGCCAATGATGAGGGCTTGTACTTTAACTGTCAAAATTCCAACACGCTAATGTTTATATCACTTGCTCTCTGTTTTCTCAGCTATCATATAATTTACCATAGAGAGTAAGATTATTTGTAATGTACTCAATGTTCATCATATTCACTTTGGATAGAGAAGATTGATTATAATCTTCATCATAAAGTTGTATCCTTATGGTGTGTATAAGGGGAGTATTTAGGCTAGAGATTTGTGGACTGCTTCACAAGTGTCTGGTTAAACTTGTGAGATTGTAGAGACTTCTCTTATGCCCTGATTAAATAAGAAAATAATATATTGAAAATCTTAAGTGGAGCTTGGAGATTAAACGTGGGTCATCAAAGATTAGACCGAACCAATATAAATCATAGTTGGCACATTCTCTTCCTTGATTTTTTATGTTTCTAGCATATACATTTTGAATAACTGACTATGAATTTGCAATTCATTACTTTCACACGTATTGTTTTTACAAAAATACGAAAATATTTTCAAAGTTTCTAAATTGTTATCTTACACTCAATTCACCCCCTTTTGAGTGTCAAACAAAACTAACAAAAACATTTTAAAGTTTGGGCACCACATGTTCACCATCCACACCATACCATTAATGTTGACCATCATCATGTCACTGCCGGTGACAGTTGTTGCCATATAACCGCCACCCTAACCCAACTTTGTTTCACTAATGCTGACGGCTGATGGCAGCCACTGACACGCTACTTCAAAAAAAAATAAAAAATTTAAGTAACCATTGAGACATTTTGTTTGTTTGTTTTTGGTCAAAACTTGTTTTAAATTTCTTTTATAAAATTGTTTTGAAAAAACACATAAAACAGAAACAAGGCCTAAGTTTCAATCGAATCAAAGGAATTAAGTTGTAACTAAGTGAAAAATACAGCAACCAAATAATTAATTTTCTCTAATATAAAATATAACATCATCGCTCTCATCATCTAGACATTTAGAGTGGTTTACTTATTTTGCAGCATTTTATGAATGTAAACTTGCGCAATTAAATGTTGATAATGAGACCTAGTGAAACATATAATTTGAATTGTTCATATTTTATTTAGATAGCCAAAATTTATTTTGATTTCAAAGTTTATAAACGAAAAAAAAAAAAATATATTTTTCGCCTTTATTTTTGCACACATCCATTTCATTAAAATTTTTTTTTAATACTACCCAAATTTCTAGAACCTGGATTGAGCTTAAAATTATATTGCGTAGGCTCTGAACAACTTGCAAGTCTGGAAAAGTCTGGCCTTTTCCTCTCTAAAATTATGCATTTTTTTTATATATTCTATTTATTTAGATCCTCCTGCCCATGTGAAAAAAATTGTTGAGTTAAAAACAAGAATATTAAACTAAGGATCCTAATCTCAATAAATAGAATATATATATATATTTTTTAAAAAAAAAAAATGCCTAATCCCTCTATTAGAGGGAAAAGCACCTAAAAAAAAAAAGCCGGTTTTTCTTCTCTAAAAAAAGTACTCCTCCTGCCCATGTGAGAAAAATTTTTGAGTTAAAAATAAGAATATTGAACTCGTCCGAGGGTTAGGTCAAGGGTCAATAAGTCAAATTGAAATTAATTTAGGCCAAACTGGTGAGAAAGAGAAGTTTTAGGGTTATTAATATAAAATTCTAAAGAAAATAAAAAAAATCTATCCTTAAAAAAAAAAAAAAGGTGAACCAGGTTGATATTTGGACTAGACTCGGTTTACTAACTAGTTCGGTCCAAGTTTAATTACCTGGGTTAAAAAGTACACAGATGGAGTTGTAAATACCTTTCTTTGGTTTGGAGTAAAACTTATTCAACATATTATTATATTTAATATTTCCTCCTGGTCTTTAACATAAGATATATTTATCAAATTTAATTAGATCAAGTTAGTTAGTTAAATTAATTAATATGATATGTATTTTCTAAAATACCAAATTGATTATTAATAAAGGAGTATCAATAAGGATAAATTAGAAAAATATTAATAAATATATAGACTATGTCTTATGTTTAAGACTAATATCAACTCCAAAAATAAATTTTATATAAAGGATCAGAGTACGAGATAACAACAAAGTGTTCTTCCATCAATATAGGATGGATTCTTTTTGGACCAATTAAAATAAAAAGGGGCATAAATTTTGCAAGGTACGTACTGATTTTCAAGAACAATCCGTGATTTCCATCAAATGAAAAAAACAAAAAACAAAAAACAAAAAACACGAGAAATCTTTTTTGGCTCTTATGTGCTTCAAAGTTGCCTTATCATGGATTGTTCAGTCTCCTTTCTATTATTTTGACCAAAAAAGTCTCCTTTCTATTATGACAGTTGACCACGAGAACTGACAGCTGTGTACCTAAAGAAACTCTTTGTCCCAATAAAAGGAGCAATCATCCGATTATCTAACTGCATTTGTATAAATAAGATCTCGTATAAGTTTTAATCTTTAAATTTATTATCTATAATGAGCGACGCGAACTTTTTTAAAAAAAGAAAAAAAAAGAGCAATCATCCGATTATCTAACTGCATTTATCAGGATATAAGTTCTTATCTTCTCACTTTATCTTCAATAGGATGTATCTTCTGCAGAATTTAAATGTACATTTTACAAATTTTCTGGACTCTTGCTTCAATGTCCATACTGACATGGAATATTTAGAGTCTTTTTTTGTTTTTTGTTTTTTTATGTGGAATGCATTTGTCTTTTTCTAAAAAAACACAAAATAAATACGAGTAACTTTTTTTTATACGCTTGATATTAACAAATAATGATGATAAAAATAACTAATAGTATTAATTACCTTTTTTTTTTTTTTTTTTTGCCATGAAGCAGTATTAACAATTATGGACCAGATTATTTAAATTGGCTTTACTCATATTGTTTCATATTACACATACTGATGAGAGAAATAATTTATTTGCATAAATTAAACTTCCTTTTAATTTTACCAAATTATGATTTTCATTGAAGTACTGATCTAAAACATAAGGTCTTGAGTTTAAGTTGAGAGACTTACCCTCGATTGTGTTTGATAATACTTGAATATGACACAAGTAGATAGCCATATAAAAAAGTGCTTATATATCATTCAAAATATTATTTTCATATGTGTGTGTATATATATATATATTGAAGAAGACTTTCTCATATGCATGATTCATAATATTACATGTATTTTTATAATGCATATTAATATTTGGACTAACCACTTGATTTACATATCCTCTGGTCTTTAGAGTCCGTTTGAATCCTCTTATTTTTAAGCTAAAAGCTACTTTTAAACTAAAGTTAAAAAAAATTGAGCTTTTTGAAAAAGTTAAAAAAAGTCAAGTTTGGTGATTATATAAATTTTTTAGCTTAAAAGTTACTTAAAAGATGAAATTAAAAATAAGTTGTTTGACAAAATTTTGTCATAAGTATTTTTCTAATAAAAATTATCATAATAGGTATATTATAATAGGTTTGTGGCGGCGGTGATACGGTCATGGCGCGGTATGGATCTTCTTGTGGCGATGGATGGCGATGGCGGCCGTGGCAGTAGTGTTTGATCGAGAGAATACGAGTTCTCTTTTCTTTTTCTTTTTTTTTTTTTTAATGAAAAAGAGCTTATATTAAAAAAAAAAAGAGCTTATAAAAAAGCTCCTATGAGGAGCTTATTTTTAAACTTTTTTCCCTTCATTTTTTTTATAAAATCTTGTTTGGCCTAACTTATACTTATACATAGAACATAAGCTAAAAATAAGTTAGGCCAAACAGGAACTTAATATAAGACATATTTACCAGATTTGATTATATTAAATAAGTTAGTTGAGTTACTTAATATTAACATCTACTAGTAATTCCTAAAACACCTTAATTATCTTTTTTAATTCTCTCCTCCTCTCTTCCCTTTGATTATTGTTGAATTGAAGGTGCATCAATAAGAGTAAATTAGGAGAAGATTGACAAATATAAAAATTATATCTTATATTTAGGATTAAGATCAAATCCCAAAATATATCTTTTATTAAGGATTAGAGGGAGTATCATTGTAAGTTGTACAATATAAGAGTCAGCATCAAATGGAAGAACTAAAGAAATTTTTACTTAATATGCCAACAAGAATTTCTAACGCGTCAATTGGGAATTACACACTTAAAATTTCATTTTGTTCTATCCTTAACATTAGGCAAAATAGGCATCCGAATATTTTAAATAGGCCTAAGCACGTTTAAAAGGCCTGAGCTTGTATACAAGATTTTTTTTAGGCTCAAGCCTGAGCCTTTCACTAGGCTTGGTAAGGCCTGAAGCCTTTTTAAAGGCCTACTTACAATGTAGGCTTTTAAAAAAGTCTCATTTTACAGGCCTTGAAAGCCAGGCTTTACTCACTTTAAACATATCAAAATCTATATAAATATAAGAATGAAAAAAATAAATATTGTGTTATTTATATGATAGATATATAAATATATTTATTTAATGTGTAAATAGGTCAGGCCTGAAGGCTTACAAGTCAGGCCTTAAAAAAATAGGTCTAGCCTATTTACACATATATGCCTTTAAATAGGCCTTTAAACAAACAAGGCCGCATATAAGCCTCAATAGAGGTCGATATTCCCATCCCCACTTAACATACAACATCCGAATATTTTATCACTCCCTTTGGTCCTTAATATATATATATATACATATATATATATATATATATATATAACAACTAGATAACTAATTTATGAATAATAAAAAAGTTAGTTAAATTAATTATTTATAATAAATGTGTCTTAATTTTTCTAAAATATTCTTTTTAATCATGTACAGTATAACTAGCTATTGATGAAAATTCATTTAATATATACAATCAACAGGGATATTTTAAAAAATATACTTATTTTGATTTTTTTTTTTCTAAATTTGAAAGATTAAAAACCCAAAGGCCTTACTGCTAAATTAAGACCAGAGAAGGGGATGAGACATGATTTGTTGGTAAGAGATTATGAAAAGTGGGAAACATTCCATGTGCGGGCACCTGTTTGGAAAATGAAATAGCATCATCATTCCTCACACTTTACAAGGAATGGCCTTATTGGCTACCTTCTACATCAAGTTCTTCATTTTAATGTCTTGTTTGTTATTATGTTATCGTCAAAAAATATGGTGTGTGGTACACGCCATAGTATATAATCATGTATATTATAGACACAAACAAATTGTTCAATATAAAAATATTTTAGAATTGGGGGAGTGGGATTCTAGACTCCGTCTACATCTGAATTTTTAAGAAATGCTTAGGTGGATTTTACATATATTTTAAAAAACAAAACAAACAAAATAGTGTCCCCATAACTCACATCCCTCTTTGCCTCTGTTTTTTCAGAAACCTCCCTCGGCATCTGCGACATCTATAACAGATCCTTATGATACTTTTAACTCTAATAAGACACCTAAGTGTGCAAGAAAAAACTATTATGGAAAAGAGATTTTTTAATTTTTGAATGATAAATGATGAACAGTCCTTGGAAGAAGATGAGACTAGAAAAAGTTGAAGCAAACCCACTTTACCTAGTGCACAATCTCTCATTTTAATAACAAATTGTACTATAGATCCTTTATATGATGCTCATAATTTTGAAAGCCCATTTAATTCTCACCTTATACTTGAAAAGAGCTTTTGAAGGATCTGTTATGGATGTCGTAGATGCCTAGCAAGGTTTCTAGAAAACAAACTCAAAGGGGGATGTGAGTTGGTGGGGACAAAGACGTTCTTTTTTTTTTTTTTTTAATCTATGTAAAATCCACCTAAGTGATTTTTAACAGTATTTTAACACTTTTTTGCCATATAGAATGACTTAAAACAACGATGACTAAGTTGCAAGGTAGACAAAAGTTTAAGGATTGAGTTATAAGCGAGTTAAAATTTTAAAGGCCAAAAGATTAATTTTCCCCACTGTAACATAAAGAAGTTAGTGGGTTTAATAGTTTTGCCCCAATTTTAAAATTTTATAGCTACTTTTAATTTGTTCAAAAAAATAATTTATGGTTACTGTTGCACTTTTGATAAAAGTTGAAGGTTATTTTAGTACTTTAACCCTTAAAAAAAACAAAAAAAGGGTTAAGATAGGGATTTTTACCAAAGCCTACAAACAGTAAACAAATATACCAAAATACTATAAGGTGAGATGAATTTACCAAAATACTAAAGTCAAAATCCTTATTTAGGTGATGAAGTTTACACACACATATATATTCATACATTCAAAATACTTCAAACTTCAAAAGTTACTTCTAAATATCATGACAGAAGGTTGACATTGATGAAATCAAATGCTTAAACAATAGAGATCAAATGCTTTACGCTTGCAAGTTTTGGATTAACTTTTAAAAAATAGTTTTTACGATTTATGATATAAGTATCTATATGATAATACTTACAATCAAACTAAGAAGCACCCATTTTGATTTTCCAAATTGTAAACCCACCACTGAACACCTAAAAATAAAAATAGTAAAATAATAGTTATGAAGGGCAACATAAATAAAACTCAGATGAGATATTACAAACTAACAAATTAAGAAATAAAACTAGAGAATTAACTTACCCACGGCAACAATAAGAAAAAAAAAGACCAATATAAATAACTAAGAATGAAACAACAAAGCAAAAGAGTAAAGTAAAAAAGAAGAGCAGAAGAACCGGGTAACATGTAAAAATGGGAGAGCAAGAACTTAGAATTAAATGAGACGAGAAAGCAAAAGAACGGGAGAGTGAGGATGGAGGAATGAAGCAAAATGTGAAGCCCCATTGTTACTGTTCACTTACGAGCTTGTATGCAGGGGCGGAGCCAGGATTTTAAAACTTATGGGTGCACAATTAGTGTAGGGGTTCGGGGGCAGCGCCCTTGAAATTTTTTTTTTATTTTAAGAGAAGTTTTAAATGCATTAAGATTGTATCGTTGACATTTTCTGGAAAGAAAAAAGTTTGACAAGATTAAAGAACATGTTGCAACCTATAAGAAATCAAAGAATGGAGAATTATAATAACTAGAAGGTGGGCAATAGCAATATTTCAGACATTTTACAATAAATTCAGATTTCAGCACTCGTTGGTACAACAGCAAGAAGTGGTGCATATGACATTTAATGGTAGAAAGAGAAGCCATTAGTATTCAATGGTAGAGACCCAAAACTTGGAAACCACATACCTATACATGCGTGTAATAAGCATTCCAACAAATATGACATTTACTGGCAACTAGACCCTCACCAATCTCTATGTTAGGGGTTCTGTTGATAACTTGATATTAGGCTCAGAAGACTCAACACAGAAACAATAGTCATAGAAATGAAATTCTGCATTTACAAAAATTGTCAAAGCTAGCATCATCAACATCTACATCATTAATCACGGTACGAATAAAAGAGAAGTGACAACAATTAAACCTTAAACTGGATCAATGATAATTTCACTAACCTTCATCCGGGGAAAAATGAACAAGCGATAATATTTATGACAACGAGAAAATCAATATAAACAACTACTCACCTTGTTGATCTTTCAACTACATAATTTGCAATGTAAAGTCCAATAAAGGTAGCCCTAAGTGAATAGATGGGAGAAATTTCATCAGATGAATCAGGGCACGATCCATTGCAGGCCAACTAAAAAGCCAAAAGAATTGAGTTACAACCATTGTTGTTAAAACGCCGTTCCAAAACGTTGGAAGGGGTTTTGACGTTTTTCGCCGGAAAAACGTTCCGAGTCGTAGGTTGAGACGCTTTTGGTGGTGAGACGGTTGAGACGTCGTGCTTGAACGGCGAAACGTTGAAACGGCGTTGTAGACGTTACGAGATTGCCGGTGAAAATTGAGGGTGTTTTTGTAATATCCCCTTTTCCGGCCCCAAATTAAACCTAGTCGTCTTCTTCGATCGATGCTTCGCTTTGTTCGGTTTGGTGATGAAGGTGGGTCGAGAACGAGCACGGTGGTGTGGTGATGAAGTTGGAGAGAGTGGAGAAGGAATGTGGCTCGCCGGCGACGGTGAGAAGTGGCTGTGTCGCCGGCGAGAGGGAAGAAGAAGAAGGTCTGATGGTCTGCCGCTCGATCCAGGTGCTCCCCACTTTCAATGTGGCGGCGTCTTCATATCCCAGATCCCTCAGCTTGCTTCACGCGTTTCTGCTAGGTCTGAATCAGTGTCCCTGGTCAAAACGCAGAGTTTTGACCAGGGACCTAACTGCAAACATGGGAAGTTCTGAAAAAGGGACTTCAGTGCGAATATTCAAAATATTTGTGGGGCAGAACTGAGATTTTAATATATATTATGATAACTGAGTTTGAACTTAATTATTTCCTGAAGTGTTTGAACTTAAATTTGTGATGACTTTAATGTATTGATGTGTTTTAGTTTTATATATGTTGGATTTTATCTTATTTGTAGTACGTAGTAAACTCTTGGGTTTTGTTTTACGTTTCCGTTTTTACGTTTTTGCTCACCCTTACGGTTTTAACGTTGACACTACGTTTTAACAACACTGATTACAACAGCATAAGATTGATTAGATTCATAGGATGGAAACAGATTCAGATATAAGCCAAAATTTTAACAGATTATATGACTAATCTTGGGATTGGGAAGGAGGAGTGTTCCGCAAACAAGTAAGGAATTTTGTATAGAAGAATATTCCTGACAAACCCTTTTTTAATTATTTTTAAAAAAGTCACATCATGCAGAAATCGTCGCGTCCTTCTGGCTTTTGTCAGTCCCAACCTTGTTCTTCACAGTAACGACTTCTTCACTATTTGAAATCGTTCTTCGCAATAATGGTTTTTGGTGTAGCTTTGCGGTAAATGCTTTCTTCTTTATAGCATTTCGGTATTAATTTTTACTGTTTATAGTTTTCCGATAAAAACGCCCAGATACAATAAACGTCAAACACAAATACAATTGTTAAAATATTCATACTTCATAGTTGTTGCAAGTTGATATGAAGTTTTTGAAACGAGTGTGTAACTGTATAAAATAATGGTATGTATATTCTACTATTTTTTTTTTTTTTTTTTCAATACAAGAAAAGTTTAGGCGGAGGTTGACACCGCAACCCATCGTGGGTTAGGGCATGTCGTCAAACTCAAAGAACGCTTACAGAGGTTTATAGATTGCCCACCAAAGGCCCTCAATCGACCAGCAGGTATCGAACCTCCTCTCTTTTGGATGAAGGTCGACGTTTTAACCAACTGTGTCACTCCTTATTAGCTATATTCTACTGATTTTATTCATACAGAAAAACACTAAACTTCTTCAACTATGCCTTAGAATTCAACTTTTGAACTTTATCCTTATCTAATTACTTTATAACCCATAAAAACAATGTCAATATAATAATAAGTTAAGGGTAAAATTATACATTCATATAAAAAATTTAATGATATGACTTTTAAATAATCCCAAAAAATTCTTTTTCTATCTAACCTATAAATAGAACCCGAGGAATATATATAATAGAATTCATGCCCACCATTCTAATCAAATGGATCCACCATAAAAGCAATTGAACACGAATGTTCCTTTGAGATTCAAGCCGAGTCTAAAATAGAAAATAGGACCAAACCGAAATCTTGTGTAAATTTCCAAGACCAAATGTACCTTTCTACCTTTTCCTTACTGACTAAGTTGTAGATTTATTTATTTTTTTGGTAAAGAAGAGGCTATCGCCTTATAAATTAAATCAGCAAACTAGGGGAGGGTACAGGACCCATACACTCAGATAAATACACAGCCCGTAATGAAGCAGGGCAACAATTCATCATAGAGGAAAACAAAAAGCCCTCTTTTGCTAGTGCATCTGTCAGACAATTTATAGTTCTAGGGATATGCTTTAATTTGACCTCCCATTCCTTAGAGAGAAAATGACGGATCTGCATGAATACTAGACTGTCTGAAGCAGCACTCTGATTCTGCAGCAATCTGTAAACTTTGACTAGTTGTAGATTTATAGACTAAAATGGTTCAACTTCGCCTTAGGCCCAATTTACTAGGGGAGACAAGAGGCTTTATTCGAATTTCTTATTGAAACTTAATTCCCAATTCTGAAATACAAAACCCCAATTAAAATTGAAGAATTTGTCCTAAGTACTATTCCGTTGTACCCGATGCAAGTGGCTAGACTTCCAAGAGGAGTTTGCCAAGAAGTTGAGAAGCTTCAGAGAAATTTTATTTGGGGCCATGATGAGGCCTTGAAACGTTTTCACCCGGTGGGGTGGGAGCGTGTTACCCTCCCTAAGGAATTTGGGGGTCTTGGGTTTCGGCGACTTTCATCTTTTAACAAAGCATGTGGAGCTAAATTGGCTTGGAGACTAATTTTGGGGTCTAATGGTTTATGGGCTGATGTTCTCCATAGTAGATATATGTTGCGTGATGAAGACTCCCTCTTATCTTATCGCCCCGGTGACTCAAAATTGTGGAGATTTATTACCTCCCAAAAAGACATCATCGAGTTGGGGTCTAAATGGCAAGTGAGGGATGGCAAGTTTGTTAGCTTTTTTAATGATCTTTGGCTGTTTGAGGGTGAAATCATCGACTCTTGCTTAAGATCATTATCTACCGATAAGAAGCTCTCCGTTGTGGCTGATTGGGTCCTGGATGGCTTCTGGAACCTCCCTCGGCTTGCTAGTATCGTTCAACCGGCCATATTACAGCGCTTGCGCTCTCATCTTCCTCCCCGCTCTGATGCTGGTCAGGATTTCCTGATGTGGGGTGCTACGAGGGATGGTAATTTTTCAATTAGAAGTGCTGTTGAAAAAAACCCCCCATCCCTGAAATGTAATCTATTTAAATGTATTTGGAATTGGCGTGGTGCGGAGCGTATTAGAGTCTTTATGTGGCAGGTTGCTTTGAATAGATTACCTACAAATGTGTGGCGAAGTTCTTGGTCCTCTATCTCGGTGGTTTGTAGCTGCTGTAATGGTGGTCCTGAGGATACTTTGCATATCTTGAGGGACTGCTTATATGC
Source organism: Acacia acuminata (assembly GCA_019022655.1). Lineage (NCBI taxonomy): Eukaryota > Viridiplantae > Streptophyta > Magnoliopsida > Fabales > Fabaceae > Acacia > Acacia acuminata. The sequence goes on along the minus strand of JAFJYI010000028.1, from coordinate 710,583 downwards.
TAAACGGATGTGGCTGAAGCTGGTAAACCCGAGGGATATACCGCAGTTCTTTTCTGCAGGGCTCAAAGACTGGATGGCTATGAATTTATCGGGTAAATTCGGTTCAGGTATGGGTCCTTTCTGGAATCTTATTTTTTGGGTCTCCATTTGGAAATTGTGGAATTGGAGAAATGCAGCTATCTTTGAATCAAGCTTTTCGAGACCTACAAATCCTAAAATTGTTGTTATGCAAGTTTGAAGGAAATTCACTTGTTTTCAGGATATAACTTTGGGAAATCAAGGGTTTCGTTGTCATCCCCCCATCTCTTAGTCTTGGCTCCCTCCTAATGAGGGATGGGTGAAATTGAACGTGGATGGTACCATGACTCAAGGCTCCTCAGAAGCTGGTTGTGGTGGTGTCTTGAGAGACTCAAAAGGGGTTTGGATTGCTGGATTCTCTAAATCCATTGGGATTTGTTCAGCAAGTGCTGCAGAGGAATGGGCCCTTTATGAGGGCTTAATTTTGGCCTGGGATTTAAGCTTCAGGAAAGTAGTGGTGGAGTTTGATGCTCTGGATCTTGTCAGTTGCTTGCTTGATGTTAATTACCTGGCTGGTAGTCTTCTTGTTCCTCAAATCAAAGAGTTGTTAGCTAAGAGCTGGATGGTCTCCATCCACTTCATCCCGAGGGAGCTGAACAAAGCTGCTGATGCAATGGCCAAGTGGGGAATCTCCAAGTCAATGATTCTTAGTGATTGCCCTTTGGCTTTGAAGGCTTTAGTTGATCAAGAGTGTTTGGGATCTATTCCCCTTGCTATGTAATTTGTGTTTAGTTTTCTGTACTAGGCTTTGCCTTCTCTTATTTATCAAAAAAAAAAAAAAAAAAAAAAAAAAATCAAATTGAAGAACTAATCAGAAATTTACATCAGATCAAATCTGCAAAAAAGCATACATTCCAATATAAGAAAAACCAGAAACATATATGTACTTCTATGAATTTTGATTGTTAAACCAAGCTAACAATAAATAAAGCTACAAACAAAATGGTATACATTCTTCATGTGACAGCTACTTCAGATACGGATTGTTCTTCATGCATGAAAAAGTATTTAGTAGCAGCAAGTAGTAAACAACTGATAATACCAAGTTTAGCCATGGAGCCTAAAATGTTACTACTACTTTTCTTTCTATTAAGTTTTGAACTTGATTCTAAATGCCTAGAAAATGCTGAAGATGAGGTCTTCATGAAAGATGAGTAAGAATCAATTTCTTCTTTTGTTAATGCTGGATTCACTGAATTTCTCACAACCTGGAAGTGGCGATCACACACAACAGTAGCAGATATGTCTTCTCTTAGAGCAACAATTCCAGCTTCCTTGCATAAACCCTCGAGTTCGGCACCTGTGAATAGATCGGTATCTTCTGCTAGTCTTCCGATTGACATCATTCGACATCATTCCTTCCAAATCAGGTGGGGGCACATACAGCACCTATCATTCAACAAAAATAGATATGATTGAGATAGAATATTTGAATCCCCCTTCATTTGCCAAAAACAAGTGTATGAGCCTTATAACAATTTGCAAAGATAATTTGTTAAGAGAAATTTGTTATTAGTTAAAAAAGGACGGTCATATCGAGCTTCCAAATCAGGTGGGGGCACATACAGCACCTATCATTCAACATCCCAATAAAAATCTATCAATAGTGATAACCGGAAGACTAAAATTGGGATTTTATATTTAGGACTCTTTAATAAATGCATTTGATAGTGATAATTTGTAAAAAATGTTGCAAATTTGGAGGACTAAGTAAATTGGGGTTTTATATTTAGGACCAAAATAAACATGTCAACCAACTCCTATATTTAGGATCAGAGGAATTATTCACTAAAATTAAAGATGATGTCGGGAGATAATAAAATCAACTCCTAATTTTTTAGGTGTCGCACTTTGATTGGTTTCTCAACATTTTCTCAACATGCAAACTTTATATTGAGGACACAACGGTGTGAATCACAAGTCTGGGATTAATTTTTTATTTCTTGGAAAGGAAAAAAAAAAAGGTTAGGTAGCATATATTAGTTCTCACCAGATCAAAACGTCCAGGGCGCATTAGTGCAGCATCAATTGCATACGGGCGATTTGTAGCTGCCAAGACAAGAATTCCCTGAAAAGTGATTATAGATATAGTCATATGTAAGGGAGAAACAGAAGATCATCTCCATTCTCTAGAATAGGAACTTAATTGAAAGAAAATAATTACTTTATGAAATGAGTAATTTATTCTTTCAATACAGTCAGATGCGAGGAATTGTAGGAGACAACTGAAGGGCAAGGGAAGGATAAAATATTTTCCTAAGAAACACTGTACACATAATAAACACACAAATCTTACTGTAGCCTCTTCTAAACCATCCATTTCAGTCAGAAGAGTAGATAAAAGCCTCTCTCCAACTGTACTGCTATTGCTCGAAGAATCACCTCTGTTAAGAGAAAACTCAGATCAGCACTTCTTATGGACAGGAAACAGAACAAAGGAATTTTCTGCTCCAATGTGCAAACCATAAAAATTTTGAATCAACGATGTCAAAGCAGAAAGTAACATTCAATGCCCCAATTTGCTTTTTTTGCAGCTGATTTTCCTATCTACATCATTTATTGTTCCAGAATTTTTTCACCAGAAATATGACACAAAGTTCTAAGAAGAAAAATCTACTGGATTTTTTTGAGAACATTGTCAAATGCTTATTCACCTATTTGTCATGTGTAGTATGTCTGATTCTACATGGATATGTTATGCAATGGTAATTAAACTAAGCATGTCACCTAATGTAATGCCAAGCAGCTCATACTTTCTTAGTCTCTACTACAATATTTCACTTTTTGATAGTCATGTCCATGGTAGTAAAAAACGTGATTTAAAACGTAAAATCGCCATTTTTACGTTTTATTTTTAGCAAAACACTTTTCGTTTGAGCAAAAAATGTAAACCTTGTAAAAACGTAAAAAACGCTGCTATTAAACGTAAAAACAGTGCGTTTTTTCAAAAAACGTAAACCGAAAGATTAAAGGAGGGAGGATAAATTATTCAAATTTTTATGAAGTGTGAGTCCATTGGAGAGTAGCTTTTTCTCCACCTGTCCAAGACCTACGATGAGACAGCATTGATCATTGCATCACCACCATTTCTCCCCCAAATTAAAAATTATTTTGCCACTTATTTATTATTTATTATTAATACTATTATTTTATTGAAATTTATATTTTAAATTGAAATCCCCCAAATAATGCATCTAAATTGATATCTCTTAAAATCTTAATAAAATCTCTTTAATTTAGCTTTGATGACTCCCAAAAATATCTCAAAACATATCTCAAATCTATTAAAAATGAGAAGTTATCAATATTGCATTGATCAAGATATGTATGGATAATGGCATGTGCCTTACTTTTCTTGAATTTATATATATATATATATATATATATGCGTAAAATTTACGTTTTGTATTACGATTTTACGTTTACGATTTTTCATTCTCCTTCCTTTTCAGATAAAATCTACGTTTTCACTACCATGGTCATGTCCAAAGAATTATTAAGCAATTATAAAATCCTCATAGTACATCATGTTTAGCATATATTGCATATGAAGAGAAATCCTTAAACAGGTTAGCAACTCACTAACCGTTTAGCGGCTACCACATCAGCCTCATCAAAAAATATTATGCTGGGTGCTGCAAGTCGTGCTCTATGAAATGTGTTCCGAAGCAATGCTTCCCCCTCTCCAACGTACATCGAATACATTTCTGCACCACTAATCCATCATCTATCATTTAAGGATTTTCATCTCTTATAAATGAATTTTGCATGGGAAGTCAAATGCAAAAAATGCTATAAATAGAAATAAAATCATACAGATCAACAGAATGTTAAATAAATCAATATATGAGATGTAACCAGAAAAAAATCAAGGTATGAGATCATTGATGTAAGTAGAGTTGACTACCATATGGATCCTTGAAAGATACCACAACTATCAATTTAGTCCTCAAAAGTTTATTCCCATTAATTTGGGCACAAGGTTTTGAAGATACCTCATTTTAGTCATAATCTGAAAGTTTATCATCATTAATTCAGTTCTCATGTTTTAAGGACACATCATTTTTGCATGAACAAGAAGTTTATAGTTATCAATAAAATCCAAAGCGAGCAAAGGTCGGGACCAAAAAATGTATCTAAAAAAATGATAAAATGGATAATACTAAATATAAACTTGTAAGGATGAAATTGATGATAGGACTGTCTTTCAAGGGCCAACATAGATTTTTTTAAAAAAGCATCAAAGGTATCTCTTCTCAGTAGAAGGGGTAGACAATGAAAAAGAACAAATAGTTGAAACGAAAGAGATTACAAGAGCAAGCAACTCTAGACTACAGGAGCAATAAGGTTCTGTAGGACTTCAAATAAATAGTTGTCAATTCTCTGACCTAAAAGACTCTATAAGTGAATAGATGTTAACCAGTTGCATCTACTGGTTTTCTCCATATGAGATCAACACCAAGTTTTAATCATGCCAAGACACTCACATGAGGCAGAGATAAACTGTAATAAAAAAATTGAAAACTGTTAAAACCTCAAGGAAAAGAAAGAAGCTTGGGCAGCATGTGCAGCAGCTTTGGCAAGAGTTGTTTTGGAACATCCTGGAGGCCCATGCAAGAGAATCCCTCGTACAGGGGAAATGCCCAATCTTGAAAATACTTCAGAATGCTTGATAGGCCATTCAACAGCTTGCTGAAGCTTTTTCTGCTCAAGGATACAGACAACTACCATTAATTTCTGTTAACACCAGAGTGATGCCAATTGTCAAATGTATAATTTACAAACCTTTAATTCTTTTAATCCCCCAATATCATCCCAAGTCACTTTGGGAATTTCCACTGTAACACCTCTCGTAATGCTGGGACCAACAACAGATCTTGCATTGTTCCAATCTTCCATCGTTGTGCTTAAGTGATTAGCATTTCCATTTGCATCTCTGAACGTTTTAGCTGCTAATGTAATAGCCTCACGGCACAAGGCTTCCAAATCAGCCCCAACGTATCCATTGCAAGATGCAGCTATCATTTTTAAGTCAACACTGTCATCCAAGGGAATTTTCTTTGTGTAAAGCTGAAAAACAGTTGTTAGACACATCAAATTAGCTGACTGAGTTGAACTTAACAAATCAAGAATGACTTTTGTCATTAAGCAATTGATAGCAGAATTCCATCGACATTTCAGAATGTACAACCTTAAGAATTTGAAAACGCTCCTCTTCAGTTGGGGCAGTAACTTCGATTTCAGCATCAAAACGTCCATACCTTCTAAGGGCTGGGTCAATTGCATTTATTCTGTATGCAAAAACCAGATTAAAGGCAGAAATGAATTTTCTAAATAACAACAAATAAAGTTGTAGTACCAGCCTTAAAACAGTTGTAAAAGACAACAAAATTCTACTATTAAGACCACAGGCTTCAAAGAATGAGGAAACCACCTAAAAGGGAAATTTCCAGGTTCTAACATCACTTCCAGGAAGGAAGAACCAAAAGCATGACAGAATATTGTACAAGAGCTCACCACTCAATTGATCCAAAAATCTTTAAAACACTGGATAATCAAAACATTCTTGCTCTAACCACCAAATAGAGGATCCAATGCATGGTACAACAATTTTTCACATCAGTCAGATATTAAGCATAGCATATAGGTTGAAAAAAACAGATAAAAATAAATAATTTTAAATGGTGATGACAAAGACACATTTAAGTCCCCATGATTTCAACTTGTATAAATGTACATATTAACCTTTTAGAACCGTAAAGACAAACCTGTTAGTTGCTGCAACCACAACAATTCTTGGCATAGATGAGGATGGTTTATTTGAATCCATCAATGTGAAGAGCTGGGAAGCAATTCGAACATCTTGCTCCCTTCTGCATGTAGAGAACATGGAGTAATAATGAAGTAAAAAATGAAATTAGTATGCATGATGTATGCATAAATATATTGTTTTTGAATTCACCAAAATCAGTTCAAGCCATTTATTTTTCTTTATTAAAGATTGTATAGCAAATGTTTGGACATAAAGAAGTTAAAGTTTTTTTGGGAACTGATCAATATTTCAATAGATCAAATATTTTGACAAGTCAATAAAGTAAAATTAAACAAGTTGAGTGTCGTAGGAAAAAAGAAACAAAATTAAGTTGAGACATTTTCTTCTGCAACGACAATTGCAAACTGATTTTGTTGCCCATGATTAAGACCACCATAGATGGTCATCGTGTCACCAAACATGATCATATTGACGAGTTTTCAAGACAATAACTTGTAATTACAAAATCTACTAAGTTATAGTTATCAACTAACAAAAGCACCCTCAACCAGACAAAGACTAAACAACCAACTAAAAAGCTGTTGTATTATTAATATTTAGTTTAAATATTAGTTAGTAGTAAGGAGCAGTGCTAGCCGTAGGTCATTAGCCGTTATAGAGTGGGATTAGATTGAGCGGCACTAGCTGTATTACTTAACTCCCTCCTATAGTAACTTACCCTTTAGACCCCTCTGCCTATATAAGGGACTCCCTATTGTAATTCCCCTGTTGTTGACACATTTTGCAATAAAGACGGATTATCCGGAATCTCCTTTGTCCATCTGCTCTTCTCTGATTCTCTCAACTCTCTTCTGTCTTCTCTAACTCTCTCTATGTCCAATTCTTTCTTTCCTCTTTTCACTGATTCTGAATTAACGAATCTTTGTTTTTGCAACAGAGGTACAATAAAAGCTGTAACCTCTCTTGGCTAAACAGAATCCTAAACCATTCTGCCAAAGGCCATCTTCCTTCAGAATGCGTCAGAAAGGAAATTAGCCTAGTTATTTTTGCTCCATTAACATGATGGAGAACTTTTAATGCTACCACCACTAATCTAATTATCGTGGTGGGAAGTTCTGCAAACACCATATAACATTTTCTCTACTATTATAAAATTGTGAGAACGTATTTATAAGTCAATTAAACATAGCAAAACAAATTATGACACGGATGAAGCAAATGCTGAAAAAATTAAATAAATATAAAGCTGGGACAGTTACCAGCTGTCCCTTACCTGGAATTTCGCCGTGGACAGAGTACATCTATTTCATCTATAAAGATAACTGACGGCTTGCCCCAAGTTGAATAAGATGATGCCTCCGCAAAGGCGTCACGAAGAATTCTCTCGCTTTCCCCAGCATGCGCTTTATGGACAGAATGAGGACTGCAAAATACATAAACAGAAAAATAATGACAGACCACTTAGACTAGAGCTATGGAACACAAGATCCCCAAAAATAAAAATAAAAAATAAAAAGAACCTGATCATTGTCAAATGTGCTCCACATTCCTGAACAACTGCTCGTACTAGACTTGTCTGCAATAGCAATGAGACATAACATGTTAGAAATGAAATTGACTAAGCAAAACAAAAGATAATTCGAAATCATAAAAAACAATATATGGCAAAATCATCCAGTTATCTTATCAATCTTAATTACTCATTGCTGTTGAAAGATATAAAAACAAAAAAAAACAAAAACTTGAACTGATTTTAAACCCTAAAGGCCTAAACCAAGCATTTTCCAGACAGAGTGTTTCGTGAACCAAGCTAGAACTTTCTGTGGAATAACCTTGCCGCACAAGATATACAAAATATTTGTATATAAAACCATACTTAAAGCTTCAAAAACAACTCGATTAGCATCATAACAGATCATACATGGCATTCAATATCAGAAATAAAAACACCACACCATTTGAAGGCAAGATATAATTAAACCACAGATTCAACATTGTTCTTTACTTCAAGGACAAAATTAATTTATATCTAACAACCAATACAAGGGAAAAAAACAGGGCTAGTACACATCCTCTATCCCATGTTAAATTGAATGGATCATTTGAAGAAGTTACCTTTCCAGTGCCTGGAGGACCGTACAGCAGCAATCCTTGCGGCCACTGATGGCAAAAAACAAATTAGCAGTAAACATAACAGAGGTTTAGAAAGAAATGAATTCATATAATCATAATAATGGAGTTCTAGCACTTAAGAACATTTGCGTGCGTGCGTGCGTGTGCCCATAGCGTGAACCGAAATGGTAAAGAGAAAAGAGGGATAGAGAGAAAGGAAGAAGGTTTACTTTGATGCCGAGCTTCTTAGCCTGGCGAGAGTAGAGAAGCGGGAATATGAGGAGTTCTCTGAGAGCTTGAAGAGCTTTCGCGTTGCCACCAATGGCTTCTTCAGCTCTCCACCGGTATTCAGTACTGTTACTGTGGCTCTCCATTTGAGAGCAGAGACGAGAGGGTCTGTGTTCAACGGAGGCCAGGGTTGCTCTGTAATGATTGGGTTGGGCTCTGATGGTACGTGGGGCTGGGAGGGATTTTTTTAAATTTTTTTAGGTTGAATTAAAGAAATAAAATTAAAACTTTTAATTAATTTTCTTACTCTTTTTTCTAAGGTTATTAAAGATGAACCAACCATTAAACTGGTTGAAGTAGTGGTCAAATGTCATTAGGGAAGTGAACTTGAACGAAGCCAAGAAGGGGTAGTTGCAATACTCAATTTATCAATTGTAACCCTTTTAATATGGGTTGAGGTCTAATTTTGCCTAAAAGTATGTGCTTGGGAGCAATTTTGCTCATAAAGTTTTTGACGTAAGATATTGCTCGAAGTTTAAAAAAGTAGCAATGTTGCCCATCTCTCCGTTAAAAACCCTAATAGTCAACTAATGACTTTTAGTTGACCGTTAGGGTTTTTAACGAAGAGAGCAAAATTGTTACATTTTTAAACTTCGTGGAGCAAAATTGTTACTTTTTTTGGGAGCAATGTTGTCTCGAAGTTTAAAAACATAGCAATATTGCCCCTTTGTTAAAAACTCTAACGTTGACCGCTAGGCCAGTTAACGGAGGGGTAACATTGTTATGCTGAAAACTTCAGGGGCAACATTGCTCCTGGGCGCATATTTTAAGGGTAAAATTGGACCTTGACCCTTTTAATATTAAAGTTTAAAGTTAAGTAAGATTTAATTATTAATGAGATTGAGATATAAGAGGTGGAATTTGAATGTTTGAGACTTAGAAACACTATGGACAATGATTGGAAATTATATCTAGGCTTTTTGAATAGTTTTGGAATTTGGGAATTTTTCGAATCAAATTGGTCAAATGATAATATTTTTGAGTGATTCTTTTTGTATTAAAAAGTAGATATCTCAAGATTTTTGTAGAGTCTTAATTTGTAATTTTTGAAAATATGTAAAATTATATATGAATTTTTGAAGTTATAGAATTCTGAATAAATACTGACCAGTCAAATCAGACTTGTTATGTAACCAGTTTCCCGATTTCTTAGTCAAACCGACTGGTCTGATCTGCCTTTAATAACTATGATTTTTTCTTACATATTCTTTGTAAAATTTTATAACCCTACTTTTTCGATTTTTTAAAATCCAACCTATAAAAATTTTCCTTCCATTCCCATTCCCCTCCCCTTAAGAATGGAGCTGATTGTCACGGTCTTAGACAAGTTCCACCCAAATACCATGCCGGCCTTAGCTTGATCACCCTCTCGATCTTGCTAAGTCACCTAATCCCCTTGAGTAGGCAAGGAAAGGCAAAGAACAAGAGAACTTCTAGAGAGAAAAGAAAACTTAGAGAGAAAGCTCTTGAATGTAACAAACGCTTGAATTCCCGAAGATGGTTTACAAGTGAGGAGGGCTTCCCTATATATAGCCTACCACCTCCTCAATGAACGGCCAGATCGAAAACATCCTACGGCTACAATCGGTTCTCCGTAACCTTCCCTACAAATATCAAGATATTTACACAATTACAAGTGTTCTCTAGAATTCTCCACACATTTCTACAAATATATACACAAGTCTACCATATTCAAGAAGATTCTAGACTTTGCCATTTGACAAGTCTAAACCTCCCTTTGATGCAGAGTGTTTTGCCCGCAAAATATCCAAATACGTTCCTTTCCGGGTGTGTGACACTCTCCCCACCTAATCCAGGTGACGTCCTCGTCATCGTGCTTTGGTCCACGATCACCCTCGTCTTCATGAAACGGCCGGAACATTCTCACATGAAAGACAGGATGACTTTTCAAGTTCGGGGAAAGATCCAACTTGTAGGAATTCTTTCCTACCCTTCCCACGATCTTGAATGGGCCTCGAACAAGACCCCGGAATCCGTTGGTTTGATGGGGAGGAAGCTTCACCATCATCTTGTCCCCTACTTTGTATTCAGGGACTTGCTTCTTCCCTTGTGCATTCTCCTTCCTCCGCTTGGTCTTCTTGCCTTGGAAGGATCTTGTCACCTGAGCTTTCCGGCCCAATGTATCACTCATTACATCGGTCGTACCAACTCCATGCTCCATCCCGCGTTCCACCTCCCGTCCAGGTGGCAACTTCTCTTGGAGCCTTGATGGCATTGAGTCTCCACTCTTCTTCATGACAGGGGGAAGATTACCACGATCCTTCATATCAGGATCCACCACCTTCAAAGCCGCAAGGTAGGTGACTGACAAGCCAACATCCCGCTCGTTGCTTGTCGTAGGCACTGTGCATCCAATCCCCTTCTCAAGGAAGCACAACGAATCCTCTCCCGACATGAGAACAACTTTTGCCTTGCGCAAAAAGTCTAGACCCAGTACCACATTGAAGTCATCCATAGGGGTCATCGACAAATCCACGGTCCCCTTCCACATTCCCATGCATAGCTCTACCCCACGAGCTACGCCTTGGAGAGGCTTGGCAGAAGAGTTCACAAACTTCCACCATCCTCCTCATGCTTGAGAAACCGAGAGACCTATCCGCTTGGCCTCTTCGGGAGTAATGAAATTATGGGTCGCCCCGGTGTCCACCATCACCTTCACTGGCTTCCCATTCAGCTGCACATCAACAAACATGAGACCTTTTCCCCTCGAAACAAGTTCCTCATGTTTGGCCTTCAAGGCATTCAGGACTCTGAGAGATCCCATCCGTATGTTGGGTTCCTCCTCCTCAGGTTCCTCGTTCCCCTGAACAAGGGCTGACAAGCTACCCAACTTGGGACACTTAACCATGAGATGCGGCCCCTTACACACGTAGCAGCTGATTGTCCTCTTCTTCTTGTCCTCAGGTTGGTCCTTCCGGAAGACTTGTCTCGCTCCTCCCTTGACGAACTCCTTTCCCTTGTCTCCCCACCGTTCCTATGATTGGGTTTAGAAGTCTCACCTTTCTCACCCCTTTGATAATCAATGAGGCTTTCGCAATTGCAATGGCTTCGTCCACACTTGACACACCACGCCGTTGGAGTTCATGCTTGGCCCACTCTCGGAGACCATCCACGAAGTAGAACAATGTCTCCTCGCTACTGAGATTGGGAATTTGCAACGTGAGGGTCGTGAAGTCCCTTACATAGTCCTGAATCGTAGTCTTGTGCTTGAGTTCCCTCAACCTCTTCCAAGCCACGTAGACCACGTTCTCGGGATAGAACCGTTTCTTCGGTTCCTCTTGAAGTCATCCCGGTCTCGATTGTGCAAAGGCCCCTCTCCATGTCTGCATGCTTCCTACGCCACCACAACATAGCATTATCAGTAAGGAACAAGGACCCATCCGTATGTTGGGTTCCTCCTCCTCAGGTTCCTCGTTCCCCTGAACAAGGGCTGACAAGCTACCCAACTTGGGACACTTAACCATGAGATGCGGCCCCTTACACACGTAGCAGCTGATTGTCCTCTTCTTCTTGTCCTCAGGTTGGTCCTTCCGGGAAGACTTGTCTGCTCCTCCCTTGACGAACTCCTTTCCCTTGTCTCCCCCACCGTTCCTATGATTGGGTTTAGAAGTCTCACCTTTCTCACCCCTTTGATAATCAATGAGGCTTTCTGCAATTGCAATGGCTTCGTCCACACTTGACACACCACGCCGTTGGAGTTCATGCTTGGCCCAATTCTGGAGACCATCCACGAAGTAGAACAATGTCTCCTCGCTCGAGATTGGGAATTTGCAACGTGAGGGTCGTGAAGTCCCTTACATAGTCCCCGAATCGTAGTCTTGTGCTTGAGTTCCCTCAACCTCTTCCAAGCCACGTAGACCACGTTCTCAGGATAGAACTGTTTCTTCAGTTCCCTCTTGAAGTCATCCCAGGTCTCGATTGTGCAAAGGCCCCTCTCCATGTCTGCATGCTTCCTACGCCACCACAACATAGCATTATCGCAAGGAACAAGGAAGCGGTGCGTACCTTGGTTGTCTCATCAACCAAATTCGGGCTCTCGAGTATCGCTCCATCCGCCATAAGAAGTTCTCAACCTCCTTGGCATCACGAACGCCTTGAAATTCCCTCGGTTTAGGGAGATCCAACCTCACCTCCCTTCCTCCACTGGCACCACCCACCAACGGAGTCTTTGTTTGTCTCTCCAAAGAAGTCTTTAGAGAGTTGAGCTGTCCCTGCATCGTGGTAATGACATCCATTACCTTTACCTCGAGTTGCCTCATGGACTCAGCTCGTTCCTCCTCAACATTGAGGTACGAATCAAGATCCGACCTCAAGTTGTCCAATTGGCTAAGGGTGTGGGTTTCAAGTGTCTCAAAGTCACCTTCCACCTTTTCCACCCTCTTAGCCACCCCGTGTAAGGCCTCCTCCAAAGCCTCCACCTTTGTCATCAAAGTGGCAACATCCGCGGCTTGGCGAGTCTTACTTGATCCTTGGGCCTTCCTCACCCCTTGAGCAACTTGGGTCTCCCTACCCCTCTCGTCTCCCGACACCACCACGTCCTCAGTTGTGCCTGACATCCTTACTTACAAAGTGGCAACCACGAACCACGTTCACAGTTCCGAACTTAGCTGCCTCGAACCAAAGCTCTGATACCACGTTGTCACGGTCTTAGACAAGTTCCACCCAAATACCGTGCCGGCCTTAGCTTGATCACCCCTCTCGATCTTGCTAAGTCAGCCAAATCCCCTTGAGTAGGCAAGGAAAGGCAAAGAACAAGAGAACTTCTAGAGAGAGAAAGAAAACTTAGAGAGAGAAGCTCTTGAATGTAACAAACGCTTGAATTCCCGAAGATGGTTTACAAGTGAGGAGGGCTTCCCTATATATAGCCTACCACCTCCTCAATGAACGGCCTAGATCGAAAACATCCTACGGCTACAATCGGTTCTCCAGAACCTTCCCTACAAATATCAAGATATTTACACAATTACAAGTGTTCTCTAGAATTCTCCACACATTTCTACAAATATATGTTAGTTCTCAATATGTTTTGATGATTAACAACAAATGTAAAACATGTTTTGAAGTTTGCAAAGTCAGTTAAAAACATTCGATAGTTGCATACTCGAGTATAGGTTTGCTTACTCGAGTATAGGACTATTAAAAGATTGCTCAATTGCATTTTACAAGTGCATACTCGAGTAAAGGTATGTATACTCGAGTAAAGACCATCCGGAGAGCAACCAAGTTCTTCAAGTTAAGTCAATACTTTTGCATGGTTAGCCATACTCGAGTATTGGACTTCCAGAGAACAATCAAATTTGTTGAACTTAAGTGCATACTCGAGTATAGGTATGCATACTCGAGTATTGGACTTCCAGATAGCAACCAGGATTTTCAAACTAAGTCAATACTGCAGTATGGGTAGCCATACTCGAGTATTGGACTTCCAGAGAGCAACCAGGATTTTCAAACTAAGTCAATACTGCAGTATGGGTAGCCATACTCGAGTATTGGACTTCCAGAGAGCAAAAGGATTTTTCAAACAAAGTTTCTTACTGGAGTAAAGGAGTGCATACTCGAGTATAGTGTGTTACCGAGAGCTCCAAACATTTTATAACTAATGCATACTCGAGTAAGGGTTTGCATACTCGAGTATTGAGCTCTTAAATTGTTTGTCAACTTGGCACTTGTTCTTGTGTACTCAAGTATACCAATGGATACTCCAAAGATAGAGGCATTTTGAACTTAGAATTTTTCACACAAATAGTGCCATACTCGAGTAAGCCACTAACATACTCGAGTATAGGTTTTGTCTTTCAAACACAAGACACGTTGGTTTGTCTCCGAAAGGTGCATACTCGAGTATCCCATTGGATACTTTGCGGTATGGACACTTGCATACAGTGCCATACTCGAGTAAGCATGAACATACTCGAGTATACAACGGTAAAAACTGATTTTTGAATAATACGAATTTGCAAATCATTATTGTTTGATCTTATTGCTTCCATAATTCATTCAATCATATTCCTAGCTATGTTTAACAAGTTTGTTGAGTGAATTTCATTAAGATCAGATGAAGATTATTGAAGGTCAAAGCCATAAAGCAAAAAGTGTTCAGTGCATTTAATGCACCTCTCGCAAATCTACCTACTTTCACTAATTCATCTCGAGCACGCCTTCGAACGTTAAAGAATGCTTACTACAACAAGCAAAGTAATCTCCAACGGGCAAATTCTCGAGAATCACACCAGATCAAATTAACACCTGGATTAGCGAAGTTTAGAGAGAGAAGATGACCAGACCTTAAGCTAATCACCTACAACGGTTGGATTCATCAAGCAACGGTCATTTAATGTTCGTACCTATAAATAGAGTGCATTAACTTCTTCTCAAGCTGATACACCTACGAGAGCGAAAATTTATTAAGTATCATTTATTGTGTTCAGCTTCTTTCCGTATTGTATCAATTTGATACTTGTACTTCAAATGTTCATCTTATCTCGCTCGTAAGAGAGTTATTTCGTAAATCATTCATTGATTGAGATAACCACAAGTCGGGGGACTTGGTGGTTGGGTGTATTGATTGCAACTTGTAAGGGGGAGTGAGTTCTAGTGAGAGAACTACTCGAGTACGAGTTTGTAATCAATTGTTGAGTTTTAGTGGATTGAAAATCCCAAGTGTGGCTTGGGACTGGATGTAGGTCAAGGATAAGACCGAACCAGGGATAATTTCTCTTGTGCAAGCTTCCCTTACCCTTCTCCTTTGATATACTCGTTTTCACTTGTCCAAAAAAATGACCTTATTCTTAAAATTTTAAGAATACCCAATTCACCCCCTCTTGGGTATTTAGGCTCCACTTTCAATATATACACAAGTCTACCATATTCAAGAAGATTCTAGACTTTGCCATTTGACAAGTCTAAACCTCCCTTTGATGCAGAGTGTTTTGCCCGCAAAATATCCAGCGTTCCTTTCCGGGCGTGACATGATGCTTCATTACATAGGCTTACAAGTAAATAGTCATTAGATATATTAGAAGGATGTTAAAGCCACTAATTCAAATTGTTTATGTTTAAAATAATGAAATTTAATTAAAGGATTAAGATGTAAATTTGTCTCAAAAGTTTTCACTCATGATCAATGTTGGCTTGAAAGTTTTTTCTTTTTATTTATTATCTCCATAAAAGTTTCGATGAAAATAGTAAATAAAAATAATGAGCTAATCATAAAGGGAAAGAAATGGAACATTCATCCATAATTCATAAAGTCTTAATCTCCTATATAATGTTAACTTCAACAAACTTCATTGTTAAGGACCTAAGATTTGTTGGGTTAATGTGCTCTTTAGTCACTTAAGCCCAATAATGCTTAATTGAGACTACAACCCAAGAACTCTATGGCCCATGTGGTTTAGGGTTAGGTCTTGGGTATAGTAGCATATAAACCTACTTTCACCGCTTGAAAAGACAGACGCATAAGGAGGCTCTCATCAGAAACAAACCCTAAAGGCAGACGTTCATAATCTGAACGGTTGCCCACACAACCATCCTATTCCCCTCGAGAGATAGTCTAGAAGATCGATCATAGAGCGGACGAGGACTGTTCGTAGAGAGGCTTTCGATCATCCGCTTCATATCGCCGCATCTTTACAGTAATCAAAACGATGAAGGTTTTAACTTTTCCTATATCGCGTGATACGATCCGCTTCGCGTTTCGATTAGTTTCCAACAATTGGCATCGAGCCAATAGCGATGAGGAAAAGAACCGAGTTTTGATATTAATTTATATTTCATGTGATTCTTTTCGAAAATTCTTTTTGAAAATATGGCATCTTTTTCTATATTTATTATTTATTTCATGGTAGTTATTCGTTTATAATTCATATTTGATATTAGTTTTAATTTTAATCGGTTAATCGCTTTAATCCATGGTTAGATTCTCTCGTGTTTTTCTTGATTTGTAACAAGGAGGCTAATCCCATATGATTAGGTTTCCTCCTTGCCGTTTTTTATTTTTTTTTTGGAATTTCTATGTTTTTTTTTTGGAATTTCTGTAAAAGTTGGAGATCAAGAAACTGCGAAGAAGATGACTTCTACCGATGGCGTGACATAAGTGGTGGCTAGGGTTCCTCTTTTGTGTCCTAGGGTTTCTAGCCAAGGATTGGGTTTTTGGGCTTTTGGGCCCATAGATACCCTAAAGGGGCTTGAGACAGATGCTATGGGGGACGAAAAGAGAAATTCCAAAGTTGTAAATTTTATTTTTAAAATTTTATAGGAAAGCGATGGATTAAAGTTATTTGTTTAATTATTTAATGCTTTTATTGAATTGTATGAATTATATTTACGATTAACATGATGCTTGTAATAACATGCCATATAGAATAGGAAGATGTCATATTGTTGCATAATCACATGTCATAATAGCATAATAACTATTATGTTTTCAATCGACTAGTATGATAGTTATTATGCGAGATTATTTAGATTGTCCACTACATTAATTATCATTTATTATGATTTTGATATCTAGAATAATAATTGGATTAATTAAATTGTGAAATTAAAATCTAGAAAATTAATTATCATTTATTATGATTTTGAAATCTAGAATAATAATTGGATTAATTAATTGTAGAATTAAACTCTCTACATTAATTATCATTTATTATGATTTTGAAATCTAGAATAATAATTGGATTAATTAATTGTGGAATTAAAATCTCTACATTAATTATCATTTATTATGATTTTGAAATCTAGAATAATAATTGGATTAATTAATTGTGGAATTAAAATCTAGACAATTAATTATCATTTATTATGATTTTGAAATCTAGAATAATAATTGGATTAATTAATTGTGGAATTAAAATCTCTACATTAATTATCATTTATTATGATTTTGAAATGTAGAATAATAATTGGATTAATTAATTGTGGAATTAAAATCTAGACATTAATTATCATTTATTATGATTTTGAAATCTAGAATAATAATTGGATTAATTAATTGTGGAATTAAAATCTAGACATTAATTATCAATTATTATGATTTTAAATTAAAATCTAGAATAATAATTGTGGAATTAAGATTTAGACAAATAATCCAGAAATTTCCTAAGAGAATTATACCTTTTAGAGTAATTTATGGGTTATTTAAAATGGTCATGTGACGCACACTCGCCAATCATGACTAGATTTTAGATATCTAATAATTTACTCTAAATTGAACGAAATTGAAAATTCTAAATTTAAAATATTGAATAGGTGAAGGTTTTAAATTAAGCATTTAATTTTAAAACCTACGGGCCCAATTGTGAGTTTATTAGTGAAATGGTTATCGTGAAGCCCCATCGGATAAGGATAATCGGATTTCGCTAAATTAAACCCTAATATTTTCAAAATTTTAGTAAAGTTTTGCACGCCCATCGTCACAACACTCGACACTAAAGATAATTTTGAAAGCAAACAATGGTTAAATACATTCAACTTTGGTAAAATTGTTAACCCTTCCATCGAGGCTCTGGCAATGGAACTGAAGGCCCAAATTAACAATATTAGTTTTACAAGAATCTTGCCCATCGTAAGCCTTGTAAAGATAACTAATGGATTGTTTAACAATAAACGAATAGTAGTTATTAGAATCTACTACCCAAATATCTGTTTGTTGTTAATTATAAGTTTGTAATTAGTGTGCTTTTCTTTTTCCTTATTTTCAGAAAAATGTCTTCATTCGATCCTTTAGCTACAATCTTGAGCCAAAAACCTATGGATGGCACAAACTACAAACAATGGAAAACTAATTTGGATATTGTTTTTCAATATGAAAAGCTCAACTTTGTTCTCACTACCCCTATGCCGCACTACTGCCGCAGATGCGTCCGATGCAATTCGGACTCGATTTCAGCGGGAGAAGGAAAGGAGAAGGCGAATGTGTCGGTTAATTGCTACATTTTAGCCGCTCGCCAATCACCTTCGGGAGCAAGTGAGCATGATTGAGAATGGAGCAACATTGCTCCGGACTCTTGATGGCATGTTTGCTACGCCTAGCAGCTCCGCTAGGCAAAATGCTATGGGTAATTTAAATGTGATTGAGGCTTGTTTAGTGGAGAATCACGATGATAAATGGATCGTTGATTCGGAGCCACTTGACCATGTTTGTTACTCTTTGCAGCTGGTTCAAACATAGCTTGCCCGTAAGTAAATGACAAAGAGATTTGAAGCTTGGAACCGAGGAGCTTGTGTCTCGCACTAGCAGTGGGACAAGTTATTTTATCTTTTGATAATTACGTAACTTTGGTTTTAGAAGACTGTTTATTTATTCCGATTTTAAGAGGAATTTAATTTTTGTTAGTTGTTTGGATAGACATGGTTTGACAGTTCAGCTTTAATTCCTCGCCTTCAATGAGAAGTTCATCTTCTTTTATTTGTTCTGGTGTAAAGTATAATGGTCTTTATTTCCTTAATCATGTTCCCTGTGAAGTTAATCATGTTAAATTAAAAGATGTTGAGCATATTAATTCATCAAAGAAAAGAAAAGTTTCCAATGAAACTTATCTTTGGCATTTGAGATTGGGTCATATTAACTCTAACAGATACAAGGTTTAGTCAAAAGTGGAATTTTAAAATCCCCGAACTTTGAACCGATACCGGTGTGAATCCTGTTTAGAGGGTAAAATGACCAAGAGATCTTTTAAGGCCAAGGGAAAACGTGCCACACTTCAGCTGGAATTGGTACATACTAATGTATGTGGACCGATAAATGTTCAAGCCAGAGGTGGGTATCAGTATTTCATCACATTTACTGATGATTACTCTAGATTTGGACATGTGTACTTGATGCGTCACAAGTCTGAAGCTTTTGGAAAATTCCAAGAGTTCAAGGCCGAGGAGAAAAACATCTTGGTGTTCAAATTAAGACTCTTCGATCGATCGAGGGGGTGAATACCTATCTGGAGAGTTCGGTCTTACCTAACCAAAGAGGGGATAGTTTCATAGTTATCTTCTCTAAGGACACCCAAGCAGAATGAAGTTGCTGAAAGGAGAAATAGAACCCTTTTAGAAATGACAAGATCTATGCTCAGTTATTCATCTCTTTTTGATTCATTCTGGGGATATGCCTTAGAAACAGCTATGTATCTACTGAACTTAGCTCTGTCCAAGTCGGTTTCAAAGACACCAATAGAATTGTGGAAAGGGTGTAAGCCCACCATGAACCATATTCGGATTTGGGGTGCTCCGCACATGTCTTGCAACGAAAACCGAGATAAGATGGACTCACGTATCGAAGTATGCATATTTATAGGCTATCCTAAAGGAACCAGAGTTTGGTTGTTTTATAGTCCAAAAGAAAAGAAGGTCATAGTGAGCACTCACGCGACTTTCTTAAAGGAGGACTATATGACAAATTATAAGCCAAGGAGTAAGGTTATTCTTGATGAGCTAGTCTCGCATCAAGTTTCACCACAACCTCAAAGGGTTCCGCTTTTTGTTCCCGTGGTTGTTCAAAGAGGGGAAAATGTACCCGAACATACACGAACCGAGAGACGAAACTAGAAGTTCAGCATAATGATGAAGTTCAACATGATGATGAACTTAATGAAGAACAAAATCATGAATTGGTTAATCCACTTAATGAGGGTCCTCACCTAGAAATTGTTAACCCACAAAATGTGGACCCCCTTGTAGATGCACAACATCAAGTGCGACAAAGTCGTAGTGGGAGATTGATTCGTAAACCTGCAAGATATCTCTTGTTGGGTGAGTCAAATCGATGTCATCATTGATGAAGATGGTGATCCCACAAGTTATGACGAAGCACTAGGAGATGTTGATGCTCGGGAATGGCTTGAGGCTATGAATCGTGAAATGGATTCTATGTATTCCAACTCGCTTTGGTCTCTTGTAGATGCACCTAAAGGGGTAAGACCCATTGGGTGTAAGTGGATTTACAAGAGAAATAGAGGATCGGACGGGAAGGTTGAAACCTTCGAAGCTAGATTGGTGGCAAAAGGGTACTCCCAAAAGGAAGGTGTGGATTATGATGAAACTTTTTCGCCGGTTGCCATTCTTAAGTCCATCCGGATTCTCTTAGGCACATTAAAAGAAAATCTTGATTATGAGATTTGGCAAATGAATGTCAAAGCTGCTTTTCTAAATGGAAATTTGGAAGAGGAAATCTATATGCAGCAACCAAAAGGGTTTATAGCCAAAGGGCAAGAAGAAATGGTATGCAAGTTGCAAAGGTCCATTTATGGACTTAAGCAAGCGTCCGATCATGGAACATCGATTTGATCAAGCCATTGAGTCTTATGTTTTGAGAAAAGTCCCGATGAGCCGTGTGTGTATAAAAGGATCCAAGGTAATGCGGTATCTTTTCTCGGTACTTTATGTGGATGATATACTCCTTATCGGAAATGTTACGAGGTATTGTTAGGCATAAAAACCTGGCCGAGCAAACATTTTGATATGGCGGACTGGGGAAGCCAATTATATTTTTGGTATTAAACTCTTGCGAGACCGGAAGAACAGGGGTTTTGGCATTATCCCAGGCTAAATACATTGACAAAATACTTGCCAGGTTTAGCATGGAGAATTCCAAGAGGGAAATATACCCTTCAGGCATGGGATTCATCTCTCTAAGAAGCAATCTCCTAAAACTCCTGAGCAGAGAAAACGCATGAGTAGGATACCTTATGCTTCAGCAGTAGGTAGTCTCATGTATGCTATGCTATGTACCGCACCCGAGATATCTCGCTATGCAGTGGGAGTAGTAAGCCGATACCAATCGGACCACGGAGAGAAACACTGGTAGCGGTTAAACATATACTCAAGTACCTACGGAGAACGAGAGATTATATGTTGGTCTACTCAAGTGGGAGTCTTGAAACCATTGGTTATACGGACTCAGATTTCCAAGGAGATATTGACTCAAGAAAGTCCACCTCGGATATGTGTACACCCTTAATGGCGGTGCCATTTGTTGGAGAAGTGTAAAATAATCATGTGTGGCTGACTCTGCCACAGAGGCTGAGTATGTAGCTGCTTCTGAGGCTGCAAAGGAAGCTGCATGGTTAAAGAAGTTCCTAACGGACCTTCAGGTGATACCAGGTGTTAATTGTCCTATCACACTTTACTGTGACAACAGTGAGGCAGTGGTACAGTCCAAGGAACCAAGGTGTCACAAGAGACAAAAACACATAGAGAGGAAGTACCACTTGATCCGATAAATAATTAAAAGAGGAGATACATTGGTAGCAAAGATAGCATCAGATGAGAACCTTGCTGACCCTTTTATTAAGAGTTTGCCTGAACGTGTGTTCGAGAGGCATGTTTCATCTATGGGTCTTAGGAGGATTCTAGATTTGCTATAGCTTTAAGTAGTTGTTATTTCACTTTGTTATTTTGTGCCTATTGAGCAAGACATTATGACATTGCATTTTTTTTTTGAATGTTAAATGAGGTGTTTTTCATTTATTTTGCACACTATTTACAAACTCTAAAGTCCGGATCAATTGTGGAGTATATGATCATATGAATACGTTCATAGAGGACATGGTCATAGGTTTTCACAATTGATGAATTGGTTCACAGCTATTAAATTAAGTTGGGGACTTTATTTAGGCTGCAATATTTTATGAAATGGCTTTGTCCGAATCATTATAAAATATTGGTGTGAGTTAATACTTACATTGAATGGATCAAGGAGAGATTTGATTAAGGTTGTTCTTTCACATAAGGAATCAAATCTCCGAGATAACTATAGTCATGTAGTTGCTCTTAATCCCGAGTTTATTTTAAATAGGTAGTCGAATAGTTTTCATTCTTTGATTTACCAACGGGTGAGGTTTGATCTATATGACGGCCAACAACTCGGTATTTTGGGATTGAGACTGTTTGATTATCGGTGTTTATGAGATAAACAATATGGAATTTATAGGAAATGTCCCCTTGATATGTTTCGGTACCTGGATATTGAAGACACGGCCACTGCATGTAATCCATTAGAGAAACTATTAAAGTCAAGGGAATAAATAATTGATTGGGTTACGAAAAAACTAGTCAATCGGGTTATAGACATTCTATAAAGGGGTAATGCATATTCTTGTTATAAGTGTCATTATTCTTGGAGATCACGTTCGGGCTTTTAGTGGAGTAGCACCGAACTAGATAATCTTCTGTAGATTATCATGAGCCTTGATGAATGACAAATGATAGATCCCTGTGCTAGCTCGAGACAAGGGATGGGGTATATTATCGATGATGATGGCTTATGGGCTACATGGTCTTGGGTTTACGAACTCAAGTTTGTATCTTAAAGAGCAATGGGAGATTGTTGGGTTAATGTGCTCTTTAGTCACTTAAGCCCAATAATGCTTAATTGAGACTACAGCCCAAGAACTCTATAGCCCATGTGGTTTAGGGTTAGGTCTTGGGTGTAGTAGCATATAAACCTACTTTCACCTGCTTGAAAAGACAGACACATAAGGAGGCTCTCATCAGAAACAAACCCTAGAGGCAGACGTTCATCATCTGAACGGTTGCCCACCCAACCATCCTATTCCCCTCGAGAGATAGTCTGGAAGATCGATCATAGAGCGGACGAGGACTGTTCGTAGAGAGGCTTTCAGATCGCTGCATCTTTCCAGGTAATCAAAACGAGGAAGGTTTTAACTTTTCCTATATCGCGTGGTACGATACGCTTCCGCGTTTCTGATTAGTTTCCAACAAGATTACCCAGAGAAGGCAAGCAAAAGGGATTTTATTTACGGTAAAAGGAGTTCTTTAGATACAGGGGTTGCATTTCAATTGCCAATGTCTTTGCCAGAATGACATCATTTTGATGCTCATGAGTGGAAAAAATAATATAAACGTCAACCAAATGTCCAACTTCACCTGTATAACTTGTCAAGTTGATTAAGTTCAGTGTTTGTTTGGGATCATTTTTTGGGTTGCCCATCCGTATCCAGAGCTTCGCCCTGACTAATCCGAATCCGACCCGGGTCGCGCACTTGGCTATGGTGGGGAGTCTCCCAACGAGGCTTTTCTGCATTCACAAGGCTCGAATTCGAGACCTTGCTTAAGTGACACAAGCCACTTACCACTTGTGCCAACCCCCGCTGGTGTTTGGGATCATTTTTGGATACCTCAAATAGCTTATTCACATAAATCGAGAGAAATCTTTTCTCACATACTTACCTTATATACTTGTAAATCACGATTAAAATTTTTTCTGATTTATATCATTTTTTAAAAAAATTAACTTGCTCAAATCCTTTTCGGTAAAATCTCAAACCGATTTTTTTTAGCAAGCAAAATTTCAAACCAATTAGTGGTCCCGTTTATCAATATGATGGGGCAATTTGGTAATCTCAGTCCTTAATATAAGACATATTTACCTAATTTAATTAGATTAAAAAAAGTTTGTTAATTTAATTAATATAATTTACATTTTCTGTAACACCATAGTTAGGAGTACGCTAAAGAAAAATTATAAATATAAAAACTATATCTTATATTTTAAACCAATATCAACTTTTTAAATATATTATATATTAACTACAGGAGGAGTATTATTTTGGATACAATGACGTCACATCTCATCCACTTCAGTTTTCTATATATCTTTCTTAGTATATAATGATTGAATAAATCGCGTATCTGACATTTCAACGTAATTTTATTTGACGGAAATTTTAAACGATAAGCTCATAGACCATAGCAATTTTCTTCTAATTTTATTTGTTTCTGTTCTTTTTTTTTTTTTTTTGATTCAAAATTTAGAAAAATTTACAATTCAGGTATTTTGAATAATGTTTTAAGGAAAAAACAAAAACATAGGGCGCAATTGATGACCATAAAAAAGAGTAAACTTGATTAATTCAATACAAATGATTGCATCATACATTCATAATCACCATAGAGATAAATGCACATTAAAAATGAATGATTTTACTACAAATTGCGACTTAAACTGCCCTAATTGCTCCATTTGAACTTTTTTTATATAAATAAATAAAAGGTTATGAGGCTATCATCAAGCCATACAGCTACCAACATAGCCTTAAAACTACAAACAGAAAAAAATAGAGGGCTTCATAATCTCCAAAACAACCTCTGGCACTACGGAGAAGTATGAGCCAAAAGGGAAGAAAATTGAACATCAAAACCTTGAGCAGCTCAACTAAGCTAATCTGCATATTCATTAGCTTCCTGATAATCATGATTTGAATTGAACGTAAGAGAAGCAAAGATATAATTTGAAAATAGGTGTTTTGGGGTCAAAAGATGAACAAATAAGGGATCAACTCAAATTGGATTTACTGTGAATCGTCACACTGCCAGCAGATGCCTGATTCGCGGCTCGGTTACTTCCGAAATTCTTGCGGTTCGACTCCCTTGCAATTCTCGAACCAAACTACACCGATACCATTCGATTCAAAGAAACAAACCATAATCAATCACCAAGCTGCTGAGTGACTAACTAGATGATACTTTTATTTGTGAATGACTAACTTAGAGAAATATTCATAAGCAAGGACCCAAATTGAAAAATACCAGGTCCGTGACTCTGAAGGATCAAGATTTTTTTTTCATCCTTTGTTTGGGGGGGGGGGGGGGGGGGGGGGGGATTGAGTATAAATAGAGAAATAACTCATTTGTGGCATACCAAAATTGGGGTTTGAGGGACTAAAGTAAACAGCCTTTATCTTTGACGGGCTAAATTGATAGAAAAATTATCTTTCAGGGATTAAATCGAGAGGAATGTGGTTTTTCAGAGACTAAGAAATCTATCCTCCATAGAAGCTATCATTTCCAAATCCCAGAAGCTTCTATGATATTCAAAATATGCAAGGATCAAGAAGCGCAAATAACTTTTCTTCTATTGCTGTGGCCTAACTTTTTAAGATCCTGTTACTTCATTTTAAAGTTTAGTAGTGTACTAGGTTTCAGAGATACACACCTGGATCGCTCGTTTGGGCAACACTGCTGCTTCATGTAAACCAAGCAATTGTGCAACCTTCACGAAATATGTTACCCACAAGATTCAAACTTTGATCAGAATTTCTCTAGTTTTATTTCAGATTTAAGAGAGCCCATAATCTAGTTAAAATACATGTGTCAGAAAACACAATGGAAATTATCTGATGTATTAAACTATTGCAATGAATTCTACTGTTTTGCATGTCTACGAAAACAATTTTACTGATATATCAATATCACTATCACAAGAGTAAGAAGCAAGACATAACAACCTTCATAGGCCCTGAAAGCTATTTTCTATTGGTTAGTGTGTGCACGCTCTTGTTACCAACCAGAGATTACTAATTGATATCAGGTAGTAACCAAGATTCTGGGAGGAAACAGGGCGCGGTCAACCTTTACATGGTGTCCGCTTGTTTGAGCTTTTTCAATGAAAGGCATCACTTTTTTGTGACAAAAAATATCAGTTTTCTTTTAGAAATACACTTATTAAAAACCTTGGTATGTTGGTAGATTCTAAAAATAACCAGAATACCAACCAGCATTGGTCCTAGTGGAAGGGGCTTAGGCCAATCAGGCATGACGTCTCAAATTCGAGTCCGTGTGAATGTAGAAAAAGTCTTTGGGAGGGTTACCCTTTATTAATCCTGACAACGCTTGAATATGACCCAGTCAGATAGCCATATCAAAATATAACCAGAATTTAAAAGGAAAAAAAGAATATTTCTAATGATTTTGAGAAGCTATTTCAAGCAGCTTCTAAAGCACTCACAAGTAAAAAGATGCTTTTTATGATTGCAGACAGACACGAAATAACTTTAACCAGTAGCATATTCATAGTTCAAAAACCATTATGATGATTGTAAACCAGGGAAATACTAGAGCAACAAAACCCAGCACATAAATAACAATACCTCTCTTAGAATCTTTTTATCACCAATTCCACTTGGTTGATCAAGGTCGGCGACCTCCCACAAAGGAATATTGAGCAAAAGCCTTATAACATCCTCGTCCAAAAAAGGAAATCTAGCCTAGAAAGTTAGAAGGAAAAACGTTTATAGTAACTGGAAGGCTACCTGAGCCAAAACGAATACTGATTTTTGACCAATTATATTCACCTTACCTCCCTTCCATTATCGGCAATGCATCTGTCATCTCTCCCCAAATTTCTTTTCCAAATTCTCTGCACGTCCAGCTTCATTTCCTTGTTAAGCTCCATCCAACTGAAAAAGGCACATTGTACTGTCAGTAAGCATTGGAAAACCAATCAACCTGGAGAGTTTGCTGATTTAGAACGGTCCACTAAACATATACTTTTCACAGCGTTCCCTGCTCTAAGCAAACATGTATAACACTATCAAAATAAAATATAAAAGGTCAATCTCTGTTACTGATAGCATTAATTAGTTGAGTGCATGAACTATACCCCGAGATCTGAAATCAAACATAGTATTCAATATATTGCATAAAGTTTTTGATAACTTGATCCCTGACTTTCTTTCCCACAGAAAGTTTCACTGTCTAGCATTTAGTTCCACCATTCGTAACATGAAGCCACTTACATAACAAAATAGAAAGATGAAAGAAATTACAATTATAGAAGCATTGAACCCAAACAATCATATCTTCCATGTTGATTTATACTATAAAAGAGAATCAAATGAAAATAGGTGGCACAAAGAAATTGTCATAATAAAGCATGATTTATCATTATCATATTTACACCTTCCTCGTCTGTAACTTGTTCTATGTCTACCATAGCCAGCACACTGCTCATCAGCACCAGAACCAACAAGCACAATCCTTGCGTTGGACTTGTATTTAACGCGTGCAAGATTACCATCATTGCCACCACTATTTCCATCAGACAACCATCCATCGCCACGAGCAGCCAGCCATAAAGCAATTCCTATATTCAAGTCCTGTAAGGATAAGTGCAAACTACTTATGCATGATCAGATCAGAAATAAGAGTTCTCCATCTGACATAAAGGTCACGTTGAGAATTTTAAAGAGGACCCACTTTTTCTCATTCAATTTTATAATTTTCTGAAGAGCTATATCACCTTAAAGGGGTCTGACGAGAATCTAGAGTTAACATCACTTCAAATGAATTTGAGAAGAGAACAAAACAAAAGCACCTTGGATTTTATTTTTATTATGCTAACACTAGCAAACGTTGATCTCCACATAAGATAAATTGGCATTGCTGATCCACAGAATTAATTAAATTAGTACCATGTAAGTATTTGCAGGTTCTATGAGTGACATAACATGGCTAGTTTCGAAAGCCAAGTCAGACAATTCAGCATCAACTTCCACAAGCCTCCACCTGCACTTCCAACATAGTTGTAACTGAGCATTAGAGACAGCAAAAATTGAAAAATAAAATACAATGAAACATATTTAACAGGTCAGGCATATTATACATGGCACCAGTATAATGACATTACATATAACCTAAACGGCAGAAACCATCATAAACAAAGCAAGCAAGATGTGCTTTGTAAGTCGGATGAATTCAAACAAACCAAAAAACTCTTACCATTTATTATCCTTGACAATTAACAGTCAAGGCTCCTAATATTTGTCACAAATGTACTGAATACATGCTTCATGGAGGCAAAAACTTATAAAATGAGACATGGAGTTCTATTTAGGGGAGACTTAAAAATTGTTACGAGTCATTTCCTTTAGTCAGTAGTGATGACGTGTCATGCCGTTGAGTGGTTAGATCTGTTCGTTAAAGTCAGTTTCTCTAGAATATTCTAATGAGCTTCTATAAATAACGAAGGGATTGTAATTGGCTGGCGTGGATTAAGATCTGATTCTCTCTTTTTCCCTTTGTCATGTACCAACTGGTATCAGAGCCTTCTTCAGCAATGGCACCAGAGACTCGATCGTCAGAACATTTGAGTGATCTAGAGCAACGTATGGGGATGAGCATCATGGATCTAAAGCAATCGATGGCTCGAATCAAGTCGAGTTTGCAAGCTTTGAACGGCATGGTGCAGCAGCTGGTGCATCCTAGTCAGGCTGACATTAATGGCGGTTCAGCTTGCAGTGGTAATTGGAATTCATCCTCGGTACAGGTTGGAACCTTTCTTCACTGGTCATCTTCTTGTACGGCACCAACGAAACACACGCGTGTTGAATTTCCTAAATTCGATGGTTCTGATTTTTGTGGATGGTCTTATAGATGTTGTTAGTTCTTTATTGTTGATGCTACACCGTTTGACCAACGAATCCGTCTCTTCACTCTCTTGAGTATTCACCTTGAGCGAAAAGCTCTTAAATGGCATATTAACTTCATGAAGCAACACCAAGAGGATGAACTTACGTGGGAACAATATTTTGCTTACGTTGAGGCTCGGTTTACTGATGTTCAGCATAGTAACCTGATGGTTCAGCTGAAGCAACTTAGTCAAACTTCAATAGTTGACAATTATATTGAGGCATTTGACAAGCTGGCTGCCAAAGTTGATATTTCGGAGATGATGGTGATGAATTGCTTCCTTGGGGGTCTTCGACCTGATATACAATACGTTGTGGATGCGTTCGGCTTAACCAGCCTTGCGAGCATGAAGCACATGGCACGTATTCAGGAGCATAAGGTATTGGCATGGTGCTTTGTTAACACTTCATGTTCTCAGTTCACTAAAGCATCCTCTGTTCGGAGTTTGTCGAAATCTTCATGGTCAAGTTCGAAATCATTGCCTGCCTCCACCTCTTATAAAGGATCTTCCTCTCGGTCTTCAATAAAGAAACCTTCCCTTACACTCTCTTAGAAGGAAATGGAGGAGCGCAGACACAAGGGATTGTGCTACTGGTGCAATGATCGGTACTCTGTTTCCCACAAATGCAAGGAATCGCAAGTAATGATGCTTGTCATTCTTGACAGTGAGGAGGACGAGTTTGTGAATGCTGTGGACGATCTTCAGTAAGTGATGCCTAATGCTCCAGCCTCCAGGTGCAATTGCGAATGTCATTTTGGGAGCTGAGGGATCTTCCACTTTACGGTTGAAGGTTATGTGAAGAAGTACCGAGTTAAGATCCTGATCGATACAGGGAGCATGCACAATGTGGTGAATGCTTCAATAGCAAAGCGCCTGCATTTGCCTCTTTCTCATGGTCAGGCTCTACGCGTAGGGGTGGCAGGGGACAAGGCAGTGATGGTTGATAAACATTGCCGGAATCTAGCGTGATCCATGAGTTTCACATTGGCGACATGGTGTTTCTTAAACTGCACCCATTTTGCAAGAACTTCATCAAGAATTCCTCCCTTCATAAATTAGTTGCCCGATACTATGGGCCATTTGAGGATCTGAAAAAAGTAGGGCCTGTTGCGTATGAGTTAAAATTGCCCGCCGAATCTCGTATTCATCCAGTGTTCCATGTCTCTCTACTCAAATGTTCACCTCGTTCAAGCTCGCCTGTCAGTTCTTCTTTGCCCATGGCCGATGGTGAAGGCTGTTTGGTTGTGGAACCAATTACGCTTCTAGGACAGAAGTTAGTTAAATGTGGTCATCTTCCTTGTACTCAGGTCTTGGTTCAGCGGCGCCACGCAAAGCTAGAGGAGTTGGCTCAGTTCCATCAGTAGTTTCCAGATTTTCAGCCCAATGCACCGATGTCTCATACCATCCTTGTGGGCAAGGATGATTTTTTTTTTTTTTTGCGTGTTGTTGTTATGAGCCATTTCATTTAGTCAGTTGTGGTGACGTGTCATGCTGTTGAGTGGTTAGATCTGTTTGTTAAAGTCAGTTTCGCTAGAATATTCTAATAAGATCTGAACACCCCCCCCCCCCCCCGGGGGGGCCCCATATCAAACCCAAGACTGTATCACTCAGAAATTTGACTCCATAATATGTTGATTACCTTAAAAAGAGTTATAATAATAAATCAGGATAGTTCACAAAACTTTTGCAAAGAATATCCTTCCCTTCTTTGGTGCATAACTGTTTCTTAGATATATTTTAAAGGTTAAACTTTTTTTTTTTTTATATATATAAATGATAGCAGCAGCCAACATTTACATTCCAGCAAAAGCTTTTTCCCACGAGACAAAAAAGAAAAAGAAAAAAAAAGAACACAGACTGTGGAAAACTTATTAAGTTTCAATTACATACCTTCTGGAAGGTGCAACTCTTTTTAGTTCTTTTAACCCAGCCTTGGCAGATAATCTATCAGGAGCAGACTGGCCATCAAAGCTCACATTAAGTAGATCAATTTCATCTGACAAATGACAATACAAACAGGAATAGATGATCAGCTATGCTGAAGGTTCTAACAATGAAACTGGCCAACCATTTTATCCAACTTCATTTGTTATAACACCAAACAAGGAACTAAATGTCAAATTAATTAACAAAAAGGGAGATGAAGTAGCAACACTCACAGCAGGGATCTAGACATTGATCCAATAATGCGGCAAGTATCATGGAATCCAGGCCACCAGAAAATAGAACAGCCACTGAAACATAACCTTCTTGTCTAACATCAGAGACTGTTGCCTATGCAATGAAAGCCAGAATTCTATCACAAATATAAATATTATTAACAAAAAAGGACAGATCAAGCACAAATTCAAAGGTATCAACATTGGCAAAATTCAAAAGTACAAGTTCCTTTCTTATGTAAAGGTAATCAAGAAGAAAACAGATATGCCAAACATAGCAAAAATTAAAACAGAAGCCTTTTTTGTCCCATTGAATACCAGTTTATTGCATTTTTTTCTAGCTTGTAAGCAAATAAAATGGATTAACAGTCTTGTTTCCGGAGATAACTGGCATCAACTACAACTGCCAGTTAACAGCTACTGGAAAAGCTCATAGACGATGATGAGCTAAAATGTTTCAGTGGCATGTGCTATCCATCCAGATGCAACAAAACAACCCAAAAATTAAAGGCAAGCAAATTGTGCGGAGCATTTAGGGATCCATTTTGGAGCTAATCACATTTATGATATCTTATCATCCCACATACAACTACATTTGTGATTCAATTCATTAAGACTCCAGACCTGATATATATTATACAATGAAGAGCGACGAAACACAGATTCCTTTAAAGCCTTTAGCAGAGAATGAGCTGGCCTTGAAATTGAGAATCGACTTGAGCCTGTTCAAAGAGATAAAAATGAAGACCTGTCACAGCCCAATAGGACTTGAAAGCAAAAGCTACATCCATAATCAAAGTTCTGCGCATGATAAAAGTGACAATCAAAGTTTCAATGGATGAATGCCATAATCTGGCACTATTATAAGATACGTACCTGTTTCATATGGAGATACCTCCAACGGATTTGAATGCACATTGTGTTGCTTCCTAGAAGACTTATATTGGGATGCATGAAGGTCTTCAGGTTTGGGTTCAATAGAAGTTCTCTCCCATTTGATAAGTTCCTTTAGCATTGAGTTAGTATATTCATGTCTTCTGACTTCACCAATCAGCCCTTGATTAGAACTTGATACCTCAACATGCACACTGTATATTCCGCATGATAGCTCTTCCCAGTAACTGCCTATTCCATTTGACACTTCATGGTTTATTTTACCTAATATTTCCAATAATAGCAAGTTTTATATAAAAAAATTCAAATAGTGTCAACCAACAACAAACACTTCTAATATTTAAAGAACAGAAACAACAGACGCAAATCTGAAAGGAGAGAAAATATATTAAACTTATAGTTCAAATATCAAGAGAAAAAACTGAAGTGACATGAACACATGAGAAAAACAAAAGATGATTATGCTATATGTAAATAACCCTAATATTTGAAATCACACCATTATTATCTAATGAAACATTCCATCATTATTGGCTCTCTCCAAGCCATTTATCTTCACAATTCTCAACAAATAATTTTTCCCCATAGTAGAAACTAACATAAAAAATTAGAAACTTGACATCAAATTGTTGGCAGTTGAAAGGCTCTAAAGTTTCTTGTCATGAGTGCTTGATTTAAAATTATCTTAGCACTTTATTAAATTTAGGCAGGAAAAATTTGAGACATCTAAAATTACAACTGAATGACATACTTATGTAGATAGCCCTTCAGTTTTGACATGGACAAAGTGGGGTCAACAGTCAACAAATTGGTGGCATTCATAGAATTCTAATAATAACATTATCCCTAATCTTCATATGCTTCAGAATCATTTCTCAGAAACATAATACAGCAACGCTAGAAGATATATCACAAAGTATGCGTTTAACAGTAGTTCTGATAATCTTAGTTGTGTAGCAAAGAAAGGCAGAGATTCTACTCTTATCCACATAGTACTCAGAATTGGAGCCAAAAGTGAAAGAATATAATAGTTGTACTGTAACATCCTCCTCTGACTTGGATAAATATATATGTGTGAATAATATGGTTTATCTAGAATGCAAAATAAATGGCAAGCAGTTTAAAATACATATGCATTTGAATTTAAAATACCTATTTAACTAAGATAAACTACATGCTATCATGTGTTTCATATAGTTAATTATTTGAATTGCATAATATGTGATAATATGTTTACATTAAAATTGTGGTACATACTTATTTGATTTTAAGACATTTTGTGCTTTATGTAATCATTATTATGCTTAGTAAATATATTTATTAAATAGAATGCACCAGATAGAGATGTAACCAATCACTTAATAAAATTAGCACAAATTTAATATCTTGCTAAAAAATATTCCACACAGGGATTTTGAAAATACATTAACTAATCCAAATTTATCTTGGCACAGCTATGAGAGACTTAAGCCATCAAGAAAATAATAAAACTAAAGCTCACCTAAATCTAAAATCAATGACACCACATTTGAAGCAGTAAAGGAAATGGATACATTATAAAAAAGTTGCATAACTCAAACTTGAAAGATTACCAGAAGTCTTCTCAATAGGTGAAAGAGGAGATACAGAAGAAAGCATAAAGGTTGGATCATCTTCTGTAGGCCAGTGAACAAGGAGGCTCCGCCTACCAAATGCATCTCGGCCAAACCAAAGGGTTCTTGAGCTATCCTACAAGTGGCAAAGGAAGCACAGCTTCTAACACTATAGTGGAAAGGAAAATTATGCTACAATTTATTTGGATAGATAGAAGCTTACCACTCACAGTTACCTGCCAGTAGATGATAGCCCAAGGCCCTTTAATCATAGAAAGAAGATCAGGAATAGAATCATATGTGCAGCACTTTACCAGTGCTTGCATGAGAAATTCAGTGTCACTGTTATCACTTGCAATATTGATTCCTCCAAAAATTTCACCTGAAAAAAACATAACAATAAAACGGAATCTCAAAAATTTCATTATAAACACATGTAGCAATAGCACTCAACTAAAAAGAGTGATGCATACACAGATACAAAACAAGAATAGGACATATTAAGACCTGGACCTATGCGTGTAGGATCATGGAATTACAAAATTTAACTTCCATGAAAACTTGCTGAGTTGTACAATAACTTCAAATTGGAAAGAAGCATTCCGATTTCCAAGCTCACTTATACTTGTTGCCTATTCAATCAAGTCATCACTCAGCATGTCATACATGAGATATGCCCATGCTTCAAAACAGTGGGCATTGGAAGGCAAATATTACTTCCTCATTCTATATCTATCACATTTCTTCTACACTAGAAAAAATGGAAAGGATGTCAATTAAGTGAAAAAAGGAACTGCATAGAAAATACAGAGTACCATTGTATACAAGGATGTTTCCATACGAATCCACTAAAGGTTGAACAAGCGGATTTATTCCCCGGAGTTGTAAGATCGCACCAATGAAATGCAGTTCTGCAGAAGGAACTTGGACACCAGCATTGTATGACAGCGATACGGGCATTCCATTATCCAAGGACACACAATCACATTCATTTCCAGACTGTACTATATGCAACTTCTTGATGTCCACCCCCAATTCCAATGCCCCGTCATCTTCAATGACGGATGAAATGTTTTTCTGACCTGAGACATTGGATTGAAGAAGTACTTTCTTGCTACCTAAGCTATCAGGACCCCTTCTACGTAGAGCTGCTTTAAGGTCATCTACAGAGAACGCCAACTAAAGCAAAGCACCCAAATAAGAACCATAAAATTGAAAGAAAAATAACAGAATAAAAATTTTGTACAAAGGCAGAATTTTGCAACTACATCAAACAAAACACCCTCTAGATTCCAGATAAAACAACGTTTTACTATAAGAAATGCACAAATGGTGCCCATTTTTGAACTTACATCCTCTGTTTTGCGTGGTGGGCATGTCGAATCCAAGTACAAACATGAAATGTCAATCCGAACGCCTGAGACAATCAGAGCAATACCACACATCTCCTGCTTATTTGCTTCTCCTAGCTCGGAAACTACAAAGAACGTACCGAATACCGACTAAGATTCTGGAAGGGTTTTGACTTCAATGTTCGAGATGAAGAGTGTTTTACAGATGAAAAAATTTAGGGTTCGTCGACGATTGCACCAGCTTCCGTAGCATAGTGGTAGTGCGTTCGCTTCGTAAGCGAAAGGTCGCGAGTTCGATCCTCGCCGGGAGCTTGCTGTCGTTGTATTTTTTCATCTCCAAACACGGCCTTGCGCTTCGATGGCAAAGTGTTTTCGGGAACAAGTGTACTCTTTTGCTGTTTCTATATTTTCCAAACAATACTGTTTACGTGTCTTGACTGTTGTCCTTGGAACTTGGAAGAACTATTTTCCTGCTCTATTATTGCGTGTTTGAGAAAGGATGAGGAGCCAAAAAGCAAGGCCTGTTTCTGTTTGAGTTAGTGCTACATAAGGGCTTTTGTATTAAAACTGTTGTTTGTTGCTTTATAGTGTGCTTTGGTTTTATGAATGATATATGTGGCTATAGTGTGAACTGTGTTAGATATGAAATTGAATACGTACATTCTACAGGTTGAGGAAATTGAATGTTGGATATGTAATTTGTAATATGGAATGAAAATGATAATTGGGTTTTAAATATGTAAGTGTAAACTGGAAATGAGAAAACGCAACCTTTGAAATACAAAGTTGACACACTTGAACTACAGAATAAGTGGGATGTCAATTCATTGAAGTAGGATGTGTCGTGTTAGGTCATAAGTGGTGATGTAAATTGACAAGTTGGGATGAAATGTAGAAATGTTTAAATGTTAAATAGCAGTATTTTCTAAAGAAGGGTAGTAAATTATGATGAAAAGGAAATCGGTGTGGAAAAAAATTGTGTAGATATGGAGCCAAGGTCAAAGGAAATAGTTGCAATGTTGGTCGTTGTTTAGCTTTGCTTTTAGTCGCTAGGAAATGATAGTAGTTGGAGCAGTTAGACTGAGACACTTACTAGATTGGTCATTTAGATTAGATTTTCATGTCAAGAGATCGGCTATGATGTTGGTTATGATTAGTTTTGATGATGTCTTATATGGATGCCATTATAAAGCAAAAAGATTGAGTAATATAGTTATCTCCTACATTGACTAACTACTATGTTTTAATGTAGATTAATCCAAGATGAATCATAGAGATTAATCAAGAAGAAGAGAAGAAATATTAAATATCAAGGTAGAAAGAAGCAAAGAATTGATGAGCACAAGTTAAATGATGAATGAAGAAAGAAAGAGTTATGGAGAATGATCAAGAGAAGAAGAAAGAAAGAAGAACTTGTTGAATGAAGTGAAGATATCATTATTCAAGTTCTAAGATTGATGCTAGAAGTCTCCAAGGTCATATGGAAGTTGGAATGGGTCAATTTGAAGTTAAAGTCAGCAAAAATCAACTTCGGGATGAGAAAACTCGAGTTTGGAACACAAAACTCGAGTTTGGGACTCAAAACTCGAAACAACTCAAAACTCGAGTTTGGGTAAACTCAAAAAAACTCGAGTTTGGGACGAGTTTGGAACACAAAACTCGAGTTTGGGACTCAAAACTCGAGTATGCAAGTGCTAAACTCGAGTAAGGAAGAGCTAAACTCGAGTATGCAAGTGTAAACTCGAGTTTGCAGCGTGATCAGCTCTTCAGCAACTCTGTTTCACGTTTCAGCACAGGCGAGGTCCGGTAATTCGATGATATCTCTCAAACCAGGAATCGGATTGACGAAATCAGTGGCATTTGAAACTAGACATCCAAAGCGTCATTTTGATATATAAATCAAGTCCAAAGGTGTCAAGATCAAGGAGATATGATTTTTACAAGTTGCCATAAGAATCAACGTCACAGTCCAGACCCACCTTCGGTATTTTGAGTGTAACTCACAAAATACAAATCCGATTGAGCTGAAATCAGTGGCATATGAAAATAGACTCAAAGAGCTTTCCATCAAGAGTTGAACGGACCAAAACGGAGTTCAGACCAGGGAGATATGGCCCTCGAAAGTGGACAGATAATTTCAAGAAAGCAATCAAACTTGTTGAGCTTAAGTGCAAACTGCGGTATAGGTTTGCATACTGCAGTTTTGGACTTCCAGAAGCGAACCAGGTTTTTTAAATGAAGTCAATACTGCGGTATTGGTAGGCAAACTCGAGTATTGGACTTCCGAAATGAAACCAAGATTTTAAACGAAGTCAATACTGCAGTTTGCATAGCCAAACTCGAGTATTGGACTTCCAGAGCAACCAAGTTTTTCAAGCTAAGTCAATACTTCCACCTTTACTGCAGTTTGTAAGTGAAAGTATGCTAAACTGCAGTTTTGCATGAACATACTGCAGTTTTGGACTTCCGAAGCAAACCAAGTTTTTTAAATGAAGTCAAAAACCAAACTGCGGTATTGGTAAACAAAACTCGAGTATTGGACTTCCGGAATGAAACCAAGATTTTAAACGAAGTCAATACTGCAGTTTCCAAAATCTTAAACTCGAGTATTGGACTTCCGAAGAGCAACCAAGTTTTTCAAGCTAAGTCAATACTTCCGCCTTTACTGCAGTTTGTGAGTGAAAGTATGCAAAACTGCAGTTTGCATGAACATACTTTGCGCAGTTTACAACGTTAAAAAATGATTTTTGAATTACACGAATTTGCAAATCACTCTTGTTTGATCCTATTGCTTTCATGAATCATTCACTTATGTTCCCGATATGTTTAACAAGTTTATTGAGTGAATTTCAGTTAGCACGATGATGAAGATTAATGAAGATCAAGGCAAAAAGCAAAAAGTGCTCGGTGCATTTAATGCACTTCGCAAATCAACCTTCTTTTGGATAATCCACCCGAGCACGCATTCTCAACGGTCAAGAATGCTTTCTTCATCAAGTAAACTCTTCTCCAACGGGCAAATCCTCGAGCCACTTCAGATCAATTAATCACATGGATTAGTTGGAGTTTAGAGAGAGAAGCAGACCACACTTAATGATAATCAACTACAACGGTCGATTCATCCTACAACGGTCATAAACGGTCACGAGACCTTTCTCTATCTATAAAAGTCATGGACACAAGCGAGAAAAACGTGGAGATACAAGATTACAATGCCAAAATGCTGATACTCGCTTCTACATCCTTTTCACTGCTTTTTACTTGTCTAGATAGCTTAGAGAGTGAAATGAATTGTGTTTGTACTTCAGGTGATTATTTATCCATTCCTTTGAGAGGAAAATTATTGTAAACACATTATCTTTAAGAGAGAGTTACTCAAGATTGGGGAATCTTGAGTGGGATATACATTGTGTTGATTACAACTTGTAAGGGGGAGTGAATCCTAGTGAGAGGATTACTTCGAGTACGAGTGTGTAATCAAGCGGTGTGTTGATTACAGATTGTAAGGGGGAGTGAATCCTAGAGAGAGGATTGCTTCGATTCGATCGTGTAATCAAGAAGATTAAAGATAGTGGATTGAAAATCCCAAGTGAGGCTTGGGGACGGACGTAGGTCAAGGATAAGGCCGAACCAAGATAAATCTGTTTGCAAGCTCTTCTCCCTTATCTCTTACATTTCCAAAGCATTTACATTTGAATGTTTGTCAATTGGTTTATAATTCACTTCTTTTATACAAGTTGAATTTACTGAATTGAGAAAAGATTTTCATAGAATCTAAATTTTTATACTTCACCCAATTCACCCCCTCTTGGGTTCAAAGGTACTTACATTTGGTATCGAGCTAGGCTCTTGTTTAAAGGACTTAACCGTCTCAAGAGTTTCAATGGCTGATTTCGGGTGTTCTTCATTTTCGAAGGTTTTGATTATACCATTCCACCGTTTTTCAAAGATATTGATTTTTGGTTTTGGAAAGCTAGAATGACTAGTTTTATCAAAGCAACTGATTTTAATATGTGGAATGTTTTTACAAACGCTTTTGATTTCAAACCAAGAAAGGATTGGACAGAAAAAGAAAAGAAAATGTTTTCTTTGAACATTAGAGCAATGGAAATTCTTCATGATGCTTTAACTGAAAATGATTTTGAGAAAATCAAGTTCTCGCTCTAGTGCTAAAGAAATTTGGGATACTCTTGATTCTATGTATGCTTCTAACAATTGTGTTGAAGTTGAAAGTGTTGACAATTCATCTGAAACTATAAGCTGCATATCCACAATGGATGAACAATTGGAAGTGGAGAATGAAGAAGGAGAAATCATTGGATACTTCCATGATCCAATCAACACAAAAGAACAAGAGGAAGAGGATTCCCAAGAAGAGCTCATGGACGATTATGATCAATCATTATCTAGAGCTCAAGATACACATGTGGTAAACAATTCCAATTCTTCTTGTGTAGTTAAGAAAAATGATTTTGAACAATTGCATAAAATTGTTTTTCAACCAATCATTGATTCTATTTGAAAAGCAAGAATGTTTTGAAACAAAATGCTGGAAAATCTATTGGGAAGAATGAATGTTCAAATGAAGATTATTTGAAGTTTTACTCTAATGACCAGCACAATACTTGCAAAAATGTTCATAGTAAGCATCACTCTATTATTTGCAATTATTGTGGAAAATCTGGGCATATTTCTCATACATGCTATATTAGGAGAAATTCTAATATGAGAAATAATCTTGTTTGGGTTCCTAAAGGACAATCAAGGTCCAATGCTAACATCAAGGACCCAAGTATAAGTGGGTACCAAAATGTCCATCTAGTACTCCATGTGTGCGGGATGATTTGAATATCAATGGACATCAAGGTACGAAAAGAGGAAGAAGAAGTCAAGAGTTTCTCATGCACCATTGAAGAAGATCATAGCATCTATATCAAGCAAGAGAACTCTCGGGGCACCCATTGCTTTGAACTACATGGTTTAAACATCAAAGGAAGCAATGGATACAAGCAAGAAGAGTATCATCTACCTCAAGAATGGATTACCACAGAGTACCATTCAACTATCTTGAGGAGAACAAGAAAAGAAGGATCTCTCAAGTATCAAACAAAGATTCTGAAGTCTATATCCTTTGAGAGAACTTTGCCAACACCCGTAAGAAAATATATGAAGAATCAATGGGTGAGCAAAGTCAATCCTCCCAAAGATACCTAAGGCTAAGGTATACAATGGTAAAACCTCCTATGCTATCATCTGAAATTTTATTTGAGGTTTTATATCTTGTAGCCTTAGGAATGAGCATTGCAACTATTTTCTTTAAAAACCGGGTTCTCACATCCCGATCTATTTTTGAAAGAGATTGCAATGTTCAATAGGTTTAACTCTCTATGCATACATGATGATTTGAAAAGAAAGTATTTCTTTTATGCATAAAGTCATGATTAATTCATTGTGCTCAATTATTCTGAATTAATTATATTCATAAGAGCATGTGAATTTTGGTTCCTACAAGCTAACGATGATTGGATCCAAGTAAGGTTGGATACCAAGAAAGAAAAAGATTTATACGGTTTTGTAGGATCAATGGAAGCTTCTCAAGAATGTAACATAGAGACATAATCCTAACCTTGAGAAAGCTAAACAAGCTATGCTTAATGTTGATGGTGAACACCGAAAAAGGAGTTATCTACACCAATCCATCTCAACCAAGCAAGCTTCTATGAGGACAAGAGGAATTACGGTGATGTCTAATCCTTACCCCATATTTTGATTATATAAAATTCACTTTTAGGTAATGAATACTTGTCCATCATTCCATTCCTTTAGCAATCAATCATTTATATTTTTCAAAATGTTTTCAGATTGCTAAATGGACCATAAATGAATTTGTGCATAACTTTCTAAGTTCATGTTTTTGAAATGCACAAGTGTAAAATTTGTTTGGATTTCAACTCACACTATTTTGTGAAAAGTGCATACAAATGTTTTTGAAAACATATCCATACTTTGATTGCATTCAAATAATGTTTCAAATTGGAAGTTAATATTGTATATTGAATGTTGGATATGCTTCAAATTTGTCTAATTGAGTTTTCCCTATCATTCACACATTGATTTTTGGAATTCAATGTTTTTGCTTGAACTCTTTAGTTTCATTATCTATCTAGTTGGACCTTATGTCTAACAAGTTAATCTCATATGAGTTTCAAGCTTATCTCAATAAGAGAATTCAATTTGTGAAAATCTCATGCTTATTGGATAAATTCTTATTGGTCAAGTTACTCCAAGCATTATGAATGTTAATTAATGCATTAAATGTTAGTGCATTAACCATTATATGGAATAACTTACTAGGATAATATTATGGAACTCTAATCATTTGGATTAATGAGTTTGTACTTCATCGTCCATGAATCCTAGTACTCCTTGTGTTACTCAAATACATCAAGCATTTGTGTTCATCTATATTCGAGTAACTATCTCTCGCATATTCATTCTCTTGCCTTGAATGTTCTTATATTTTCAAGACTCTACTCTCTAAGGCAAGATTATCTCTTTGTCAATAGCAAAGTCATTAAGCTTATATATGTTGTGCTAAGCATGTCTTGATGATGCTTTACTTTCATGACTTTGACTTTTCAGAAAATTCTTCAACATGTTAACTTCAATGTTCAACATGTTCTCTAAAACTCAAGCATTCGGATACATTCTGATTTATTATTTAACATGTTGACTTCCACCATGTTTTTTAAAGTGATCATTGTTTTCAAGCACGTTTTAAAACTGAATCTTTCATTCATGAAATTTTTTTTATACATGATCATTTTTAAAAGAACATTCAAGATTTGAAGTACCTTGCATATTTCATTATCCTTCTTGAAAAATCTGATCTCATTCATGAATTGTGAGTTGATAAATGCTTATCTTTATAGATAAGATTTTCTATACTCATTGATCAAATTTACATGCATTCTTATCAATGACATCTTTTCTACATAAAGTGTATTCACAAATTGTCATTGAGAAATAACATTTTTGGTGTCATTTCGTTGTTACCCTATTTGATTCATTGGCATGAACTTATTTGATTGGGTAAAATTATGTTCTTAATCTTAGATTGACTTGTTATACTCTTTGCTCAAATATCATATGATTTAATTCTATAAGAGCTTAAGAGTTGTCATGTCTAATCGCTTGTGGACTCAAGAATCATTGAGTACCAAAGAACATATATTTTTGCGGAGTTGACCAAAATGTTCTGTTGTTGGACACAAAGAACATAGGCCAACAAAATAGATCATTTCGGTGGCTATGTCAGCAAATTCTATGGCATCACTTAAGTGACATCCCAACACTAGCAAGAAGCTTAAACCAAGATGATAAGGAGCATACTCGCTTGATGAGAAGCTATGAGCGAAAACTAATTTTGAGATCCAATTCAAAGCTCATTTGGGATTTCGCTTCTAAGATGCATTCGAGCAATTGGTGGCTATAAAGACTTATCCTCTTGAAGCTCATTCACATCCAGCGATCCTCAATATTGGTCACATCATCGAATGTGATTAGCCAATAATGCATCTATGGATTACAAATGATTATGGCTCAAGTAATTACGATATTACTTGAGTGAGGTTTGTATTTTGAAATAATATGCATATATCACAATCATGCTAGGCTAACTTGATTTCATTCAAATTTATCTCATGAAGTTTAGCCTAAGAAAACTCACTTTTAAAATGACCCTTATGCTTTAAACTCTTTTTATCATCATAAAAAGCATAAGTGATTTGTTTATACCAATTTCAAGTCCACCCAAGTGAACTTGAAAGTTCTCAATTCGAGGTACCATGTTGGTTGCAAAGATATTTCCAAACCTCATAACCTTTGGTGTCTCATTATTATTTGATATCATTAAGGGGGAGCTTCACATTCACATGTGTTTTGTATCTTAATAGCTCACCTCCTTTATTTGAAGAAAACCATTTTAAGCATACTCATCTATATTTACTATGTTTTATTAGTTTTGATGATGAGTTAATATCACATTTCACTTTCACTATCTTAATTTGAAAAGATTATATAGAAAGGAATATGTTGATTGCACTAATAATTCTCTCTTGCAAGAAAGTTTTACAATTGTGGTAGGAGAATTAAGTCTGGCAAAAGTCTCCCTTAATGCACCACAAGGAGAAACTATTACATTGAGGAAAGATGTTTTGATGTTCTATCACGATGAAGCTAAGGAAGAGGAAAATCTCTTGAATCCATGGAGATATGCTTTATAGAAGAGTTCAATAAATAAAAGTCAAAGAATTGAAGCTGGAATCTCCTTCAACAACAAAGCTAGCAAATGGACTTCATCGATCATTCATCAATTTGCAAGACCAACATGAGCATTTCTAATCCCTATCTTTTTATATTCAGTAGAAAGTTTGCACATGTTTGGTATCTTTATGCTTTAATTTGTGAAAGATGTCTTGAAAACCTCTCCAAATTCTCTCAAATCAAAAAACATTTAAATTGCATCATATTTAAAATGAAAACTTTCAATCAGAGAAAATCCAAATTTGGTTTCATATGTGTTTTTAAACATGCATAAAAGGTGTTGTGTCAATTTCATTGTATTTTGCTGATTTTGTAGTAATTGGTTCGAAAATTTTCGAGTGTTTATCCTTTATGGTATCGTTTATGAAGTTTACTCAATTATATTTCTAATGATACTGATTTTTTGCATACTTGTCCTCTTATTAACTTGTGTTGAAATGCAAAATTGGTCGTTTTCGATATCTTAACTTTCAACTTTTTGCTAATGACAAATAAGGGGGAGAGAATGGCAAGAAAAACATGTTGCATCTAATGTATTCTCATACTCATACATATTTTTCTTAAGGTATTTGCCATCATCAAAAAGGGGGAGAATGTTGGTTATGATTAGTTTTGATGATGTCTTATATGGATGTCATTATTAAAGCAAAAAGATTGAGTAATATAGTTATCTCCTACATTGACTAACTACTGTTTATTTAATGTAGATTAATCCAAGATGAATTATAGAGATTGATCAAGAAAGTAAGAAAGAAGTTCTTGCATGCAATATAATGGGAATATCAAAATGTCAAGGAAGCAAGAAGTTATCAAAGGATTTTAGGAAATCAAGAGAAGAGAAGAAAGAAAGAGTTAGAGTTATGGAGAATGATCAAGAGAAGAAGAAAGAAAGAAGAACTTGTTGAATGAAGTGAAGATATCATTATTCAAGTTCTAAGATTGATGCTAGAAGTCTCCAAGGTCATATGGAAGTTGGAATGGGTCAATTTGAAGTTAAAGTCAGCAAAAATCAACTTCAGGATGAGAAAACTCGAGTTTGGAACACAAAACTCGAGTTTGGACTCAAAACTCGAGTAAGGAAGAGCTAAACTCGAGTTTGTAAGTGTAAACT
This sequence comes from Acacia acuminata, assembly GCA_019022655.1. Taxonomy (NCBI): domain Eukaryota; kingdom Viridiplantae; phylum Streptophyta; class Magnoliopsida; order Fabales; family Fabaceae; genus Acacia; species Acacia acuminata. Next base: position 666,678 of record JAFJYI010000028.1, on the reverse strand, counting down.
CGAGTTTGGGACACAAAACTCGAGTTTGGGACTCAAAACTCGAGTTTGGAACACAAAACTCGAGTTTGGGACTCAAAACTCGAGTATGCAAAGTGCTAAACTCGAGTAAGGAAGAGCTAAACTCGAGTATGCAAGTGTAAACTCGAGTTTGCAGCGTGATCAGCTCTTCAGCAACTCTGTTTCACGTTTCAGCACAGGCGAGGTCCGGTAATTCGATGATATCTCTCAAACCAGGAATCGGATTGACGTGAAATCAGTGGCATTTGAAACTAGACATCCAAAGCGTCATTTTGATATATAAATCAAGTCCAAAGGTGTCAAGATCAAGGAGATATGATTTTTACAAGTTGCCATAAGAATCAACGTCACAGTCCAGACCCACCTTCGGTATTTTGAGTGTAACTCACAAACTACAAATCCGATTGAGCTGAAATCAGTGGCATATGAAAATAGACTCAAAGAGCTTTCCATCAAGAGTTGAACGGACCAAAACGGAGTTCAGACCAGGGAGATATGGCCCTCGAAAGTGGACAGATAATTTCAAGAAAGCAATCAAACTTGTTGAGCTTAAGTGCAAACTGCGGTATAGGTTTGCATACTGCAGTTTTGGACTTCCGCAACCAGGTTTTTTAAATGAAGTCAATACTGCGGTATTGGTAGGCAAACTCGAGTATTGGACTTCCATGAAACCAAGATTTTAAACGAAGTCAATACTTTTGCATAGCCAAACTCGAGTATTGGACTTCCGAGAGCAACCAAGTTTTTCAAGCTAAGTCAATACTTCCACCTTTACTGCAGTTTGTAAGTGAAAGTATGCAAACTAGTTTGCATGAACATACTGCAGTTTTGGACTTCCGAGAAGCAACCAGATTTTTTAAATGAAGTCAATACTGCGGTATTGGTAGGCAAACTCGAGTATTGGACTTCCGAGAATGAAACCAAGATTTTAAACGAAGTCAATACTGCAGTTTGCAAAGCCAAACTCGAGTATTGGACTTCCGAAAGCAACCAAGTTTTTCAAGCTAAGTCAATACTTCCGCCTTTACTGCAGTTTGTGAGTGAAAGTATGCAAAACTGCAGTTTGCATGAACATACTGCAGTTTACAACGTTAAAAAATGATTTTTGAATTACACGAATTTGCAAATCACTCTTGTTTGATCCTATTGCTTTCATGAATCATTCACTTATGTTCCCGGATATGTTTAACAAGTTTATTGAGTGAATTTCAGTTAGCACGAGATGAAGATTAATGAAGATCAAGGCAAAAAGCAAAAAGTGCTCGGTGCATTTAATGCACTTCTCGCAAATCAACCTTCTTTTGGATAATCCACCGAGCACGCATTCTCAACGGTCAAGAATGCTTTCTTCATCAAGTAAACTCTTCTCCAACGGGCAAATCCTCGAGCCACTTCGATCAATTAATCACATGGATTAGTTGGAGTTTAGAGAGAGAAGCGACCACACTTAATGATAATCAACTACAACGGTCGATTCATCCTACAACGGTCATAAACGGTCACGAGACCTTTCTCTATCTATAAAAGTCATGGACACAAGCGGAAAAACGTGGAGATACAAGATTACAATGCCAAAATGCTGATACTCGCTTCTACATCCTTTTCACTCTGTTTTACTTGTCTAGATAGCTTAGAGAGTGAAATGAATTGTGTTTGTACTTCAGTGATTATTTATCCATTCCTTTGAGAGGAAAATTATTGTAAACACATTATCTTTTCGAGAGTTACTCAAGATTGGGGAATCTTGAGTGGGATATACATTGTGTTGATTACAACTTGTAAGGGGGAGTGAATCCTAGTGAGAGGATTACTTCGAGTACGAGTGTGTAATCAAGCGGTGTGTTGATTACGATTGTAAGGGGGAGTGAATCCTAGAGAGAGGATTGCTTCGATTCTGAGATCGTGTAATCAAGAAGATTAAAGATAGTGGATTGAAAATCCCAAGTGAGGCTTGGGACTGGACGTAGGTCAAGGATAAGGCCGAACCAAAGATAAATCTGTTTGCAAGCTCTTCTCCCTTATCTCTTACATTTCCAGCATTTACATTTGAATGTTTGTCAATTGGTTTATAATTCACTTCTTTTATACAAGTTGAATTTACTGAATTGAGAAAAGATTTTCATAGAATCTAAATTTTTATACTTCACCCAATTCACCCCCCTCTTGGGTAATGGTTGTAGCAAGCGGCATATAACATGGTTTATAGGACCAACACTTCTGAATTTGGTTGGGATTCAGAGACAAAACTTGTAACTACAGATAACCAGGTGTAGGATGAGTATCTAAAGGTATGTGTAACCATCATTGTGTTCAATGTAGTTGACTATTAAATGTGACATGCCTACCGTTTGATGCACTCACATGTTTCTGCATATCGTAGGTGTTGGGATCCATACACGCAGCGAAAGGATTTCATCCATTAAAATTTACGAATTCCATAGAAGAGGATCTATCAACGGCGTTTAAATCGGGTTCGTAAGGAACCGTACCTTTACGAACTCGTATGCGTCCTACGCGAACTCATGTGTGTCCTATTCGATCAACAGGAGCCGACTCTACGAATCCACTCCCTCTACTGGTATCCACACCAAACAACACTCCAACACGAACGGCAGCGTGCTAGCACCTTCAAGCTTTACGTCTCACGTCTTTTCTCTCTAAGGTTTCAGTTTGCGGCTCTCCTTTTGTTATTTTAATATGACTAGATCAATGTCTCTTATAGAGTTTCTAAAACCCTAATTAGGTCAGTATTAAAAGATTCAAAATTAATCTACATTAATCTTGAAATTCGAATTTGGATTAAAATAATATATTAATTAAATCATCAACAGATCTAATCTATTTATTTAATCCGAATTAAAAACTTTGATTTAATTTATCTTTATAAATTAAATCGAGATATTATATCTATCTATTTAATAAAATTTGAGATACTATATCTCAATTCAAATTAAATCGAGATACTATATCTCTATTTGTTTTAATAATTTAATTTATCAAATAAATTAAATATAAAACAAATATTATATAATAATATTATAATCTATATTAAATAATATTATTATATTATTTGCGAATTTAATAATATATATATATATATATATATATATATATATTCATCCTAGATTAAATGTTGTATTCATTAAATCTTAGATATATCTAAGATTCAATGAATCTGGACACTATTGGTCGTGTTGGGCTATTCTTGTGTTTGACCCTGTAGGTCTACATGAGATTGGCAGCGGGCCAATACTGTACCAGGCCACAAGTAGCAAGCGGCCTCTAGCAAGACATTGCGACTACCCAATTCATATGGGATCGATAATATGATACAACCTATCATACAACCATGTCACGTGCCTTTTGTCACGCGATAATTTGGTCAAGGATGAATCATGGATAATGTCAACCTCCTATTCTTGACCATTACTTTCTCGATTCTTGAGTAGTCTAACAATTGAAATGGAAACTTATTTCCATCATAGTATGGCCACACATTTCTCATACTCACTCATCGAGGGGCCCAGTATTATCTCTCTACAAATGTGAGAGACAAATTTCATCTTGATCACTCACATTCCTCCACATGAAAACCACTGGTCCCGATCAAAGCCTTTATCATCACCCTTGAATCGAAGGCAGACTTCAACCAGTCCAAACTTGAAGAGTATGACATAAGGTTTGTAGGTTGTAGTCTGTGTAAAATGAGTAGGATTAGGAATTTAGGACGGACTCATTTGAAAACTGATTTTCCCTTTGGCCTTGACACCATTCTTATACCATTTAGGGGACTACTTAAGTTGGGTTTGCCTTATTGTGAGTCAGTTGTGAAGGTGTCTTACTCAAACCTGAAATTGTCTAGAACTGGAGTAGTTTCCACTTGTGTTAGGGGGCAAACAATTGAACTTAATGAGAAGAAAATCTTAGTTGCTTAGAGGTTAAGGCTGCACAGTTGACGAACACAAGCTTTAGTAGAGAGGAAATGGATAAAATCCTATTGGAGGGAGGGACAACTAACGATGATTCTCATATGTACAAACCTAAGCAGCTACCACATAAGTATAGGGTCCTCCACTACTTGTATAGCAAGAACTTCGTTAATAAGGCCAAGCACTTCATGATCATAAGCATTGAGGACAAACAAATCCTCAACTGCTTCATCAAGAGGAAGCCATTTCATATGGGGAAGAGGATCATTGGCACAATGCTCACGACTACAACACTTGGAAAGACAAATTCTAAATTGTCATACCCTTCTCTTGTGTCTTTCATATTACAAAAGCACAAGGTTTTGCATCTTCATAAAGGTGAACCCCCAATATGAACTCCAAAATTTCATGAAGAGGCTTTACACCGAATGCAAATCCCTTTTGCCCCTAAAGAGGCGTCCAATAGATCATCCAATAGGGGAACATGTTAGGAAGTCAAAGCATTAGGCAGATGCAGCTCCAACTGCCCCAAGTACAACAATCCCTTCATTTGAAGAAAGAGTTGCAAAAGTGGCTACCATGTATACCAAAATTGTGGATGAAAAACTGGGAACAATGAAAACTGAACTACAGTCAACGCTTAATGACATGATGCTTGGGTTAAATTGCACTTAACTTCAAGGACCTTCGAGAGTTCATTCACTTGTATGCCACAAAATTTAGGTAGTTTGTTGCTTTCAAGGCAGATAAACATCAATGGGCTGCTTCTTCTACAAAGGCTACACATGAGCCTAACTCCCCTTTACACGAGAAGCCATTTGAAACATTCTTCATTTTACCTAACATAATAACTATATAATAGTTTGATCAATAACTTAATAATGCTTCATCATTATTCCAAATATCCAAAATAAATCAGAGTATGCAAAATGAGCCCTAGCGTGGCAATATACAATCATCTAACATAAACAAAAAAGACAGAAACACTACTTTTGGCAGAAGTAGCCTAAGCTTCCGAGGTCTTCCTTGATGGACCCGCACAGAGCTATCACCTGAAAAATGTTGGTAACCATCAATCCAACACGTTAGACATACTAATATGTGCTCTTGAGGTACCAAGTGGAACAATATATATAACAAGGGTATTACAAATATAATTCACTATTATAGATGTCACAAATTTCATGTCATGAATTCTGTATCAAAACTTTGTATCACAATTTTCATTAACCCCGTTCCCAATATGCCTCCCATCAATCCAACCGAACCGCCTTATTTCCGCCGACTAGACCCATGGGCTAAGTTATCAACCATATTACTGGTTAGTCAAAAGCTCACTGGTCATGTGATGAGAACCGACCAAAATCCCCAAAGCACATGTCCCAGACCATGAATCTTGCCCCTCATTGAACTAGTGGGGTGTCGCAAACCCACATTGAAACAATGGGGCAGTCCCTCATTGAACTGGTGGGACAATAGAGAGCCAACCATCGTGCACCAATGGAGGCTATACCACGTGGTAAAATAAACTACTCCATCTATTCCCAATTCAACCATTATCATAATTATCACAATAAATAGCTCAACAAAAATTTTTCAAGATTTTCACGTTCAATAAAAAAAAAAATCTCATATACATGTCATATATACATATATACATATATGCATATATTTCACAATCCAAAACATAAGGTTCCACAATGAAATTTCTATTAAAATATTTATAATTATTTCACAACATACTCATAAACAACATATCAGTACACATAACAAGTGAAAAGTGGTTACCTCGCCGAAATTAACTATTATCACACTTGCTCCTAATTCAAGAGCTCAAACATACGCCAAAAATCAATCTACTACAACCAATTTAATAACCATTAATAACTCTTCTAAAACTCTACATAAAATTATAACTTATAATTTCATAAAATTAAAAATATACAAATTTTAATAATAAATTTGGAATACTTGAAGTGGGCAAATTATGACGGTACTGAAAAATCAGGGAGACCATTGTAAATATTAATTATCCTTTCAATTTATTATTAATTAATAACTCCCTTTTCTATTTATTATTAATAAATAATACCCCTTTCTTTTTTAATTCTCATTTTTAATAAATAATAATAATATTTATTATTATTTATTCATCTATTTGATTACTTATTTCCTTTCCTAATAATAATAATAATAATGCTTATTTATTTTATTATTATTATTATTATTATTATTATTATTATTATTATTTTTAAATGCTATATTATATATGTATGTGTGTGTGTGTGTTTGGAAGATGCATCCAGCGATATATATAAATGTGGATATATATATTTATACTTTCTTTTTATTTACGTTCAAAGCATTCCAGTGCAACGACATTTATATGCTTATGACAGTAAAAGTTTTATGCAGTAATATATGAGGTTAAGAAGCAAATTGGCCAACAAACTTTTACCTCAGGAACGCCCAACACAATAAACTTTTAAGTGGACCAAAAATACCAATAAACTTTTAAAAATGTGTAGTCAGCACAATAAACTTTAAAAATGTGCAGTCAGCACAACACCGTTAGAAAAAGATAACATCTGTTATCTAAGGTGCAGATTGGCTAACGAACTTTTACTCTAAGAGCTCGCAGCACAAAAAACTTTTAATCAGGAGCGCCTAGCACAAAATTCTAAATTTTACTAAATTAAATAAATTTTTTCTCAATTGTCATTATTTAAAAATACTTGTATAGATATCTAAGGACAAAAATTACTCATTTGCTCAAATAAACAAAAATTTTCATTAAAAACATAATTATATGATTTAAATAAAACTCAAGGTGTTTTATAATTTATTATATATGTTAAACAAAAAAATCATTTGATTTATTTTTATTTTAGAAGAAATTTATGTGAGTTCAAAAATTCATTTAATGTTGATAAAATTTAAAAAATCTATTATATCTGGAAAGAAATAAAATGCGTTTAATTTTTACTTTTATAAAAAGAGCTTAATGGATATGAATGTTGACATTTAATAATATAAATTCGGATAATTGATGATATATTTGTTAATTAAATAATTTATTGATTATATGAATATGGGACTTGTTGGAAAAAAAAATTACCTAAAAAAAATTAAAAGTTCGTTGGTCAAATTGCTCCTTAACCCATTATTAAATTGTCCTTAATCAAACCTCTTAAGTTATCTTTTTTTTCAACAAGTCTTATATTCATATAATCAATAGATCATTTAAGGGATAAGGGTCTAAAATGTGATGAAAGTTTTCGCCCAGGAGCACTGGTAAGACGGAAGTTTTTTTTTGGACCAAAAATGCCGCAGAAGTTCACAAAACGTAGCAATTTTGCCATCCGTTAATTTTGACCGGTAAATTTAACTGAATGCATACGTGGTATGCCACCTCAGCAATCAAATTGTTAAGTATTATTTTTTCCCCGGAAATTTTTACTGAGGAGCAATTTTTCACCGGAAGTTTACAAAACATAGCAATTTTGCCCTTATGTCCCCCAATATTAAATTTGACTATTAAATCGCCAAAGACCACACGTGTCATGCCTTGAAAAGGTCGAACTTGGAGTCAGAGAAGGATATCCTTGAGATGTTGAGCTCAAGGCGGCCATAATTTGTGAAGTCAAATTGGTCAAAGGGACTGAAAGGTCTATCACAAAACCCAGAGGAAGCATCACTTATTATCTAAGCAAATGATCGTCTATACAAATGTAAATATTATCACTATTGATTTGTTTTATTGAACCAATTTTTGGAATAATTCATTTCTCGTTTTGCGTTTCATTTGCTTATATCATAAGTGATGCTTCCTCTCAGTTTTGCGACAGACCTTTCAATCCCTTTGACCAATTTGGCTTCACAAATTCTAGCTGCCTTGAGCTCAACATCTCAAGGATCTCATTCTCTGACTCCAAGTTCGACCTTTTCAAGGCATGACATTGTGGTCTTTGACTGATTTAATAGTCAAATTTACTATTGAGGTAAAATTTCTCCTTAGTGAAAACTTCCGGGCAAAATTGCTCCTCAATGAAAACTTCCGGGGAAAATGATACTTTTGATTGATGAGGTGGCATGCCCCGTGTTCACTCGGCATTAAACATTGCACAAAATTAACGAAGGGCCAAAATTAACGAAGGGCCAAAATTGCTACATTTTGTGAACTTCCGTGGCATTTTTGGTCCAAAAAAAAACTTCCGTCTTACCAGTGCTCCTGAGCGAAAACTTCCATGGCATTTAAGACCCTTATCCCGATCATTTAATTAACAAATATATCATCAAGTTGCCGGTTATATTATTAAGTATCAATGTTAATATCTATTAAGCTCTTTTTATAAAAATAAAAATTAAACTCATTTCATTTCTTTTAGGATATAATAGATTTTTTTAAATTTTATTAACATTAAATGAATTAATTAAATCACACAAATTTCTTCTAAAATAAATATAATTTTTCATATACTTTTTTTACATATATAATAAATTATAAAACACCTTGAGTTTTATTTAAATCGTATAATTATATTTTTAATGAAAATTTTTGTTTATTTTAGCAAATGAGTAATTTTTGTCCATAGATAACTATACAAGTAGTTTTAAAAAATGACAATTGAGAAAAAATTTATTTAATATAGTGAAATTTAGAATTTTGTAAAGGGTGTTCCCGAGTAAAAGTTTTTTTATGTTGGGCGCTCCTGGAGTAAAAGTTCGTTGGCCAATCTGCACCTTAGATAATGGACGTTATCTTTTTCTAACGGCGTTGTGTTGACTACACATTTTTAAAAGTTTATTGTGGTGGCTTCACATTTTTTAGAGTTTATTGGTATTTTTGGTTCACTTAAAAGTTTATTGTCTTGAGCACTCCTAAGATAAAAGTTTGTTGGCCAATTTGCTTCTTAACCCTAATATATATATATATATATATATATTCATACGCACGATAAGCTCCCTCTCTTTCTTTCCTATAAGCAACGCATACATAACTTCTTATATATATATACCCAGTAAAGCTTTCTTTCTTGGTTTCATGATCTAGTGTGTGTGTATATATATATATATGTACAGCAGCTTCTTTTCTCTCTTTTTATATATGCATAGCGTCTTATTTATATATATAATGTTGGCAGCAAGATTATAAGTACTACAGTAATATATCAATAAAATAAACTAAGTCTTGGCTCAACATATATATATAGGGATAAGGGTCTTAAATGCCATGGAAGTTTTCACTCAAGAGCACTGGTAAGACGGAAGTTTTTTTTGGACAAAAAATGCCACGGAAGTTTTCGCTGAGGAGCAATTTTGCCCCGGAAGTTTTCACTAAGGAGCAATTTTGCCCTTCTGTCCCCAAATATTAAATTTGACTATTAAATCAGTCAAAGACCACACGTGTCATGCCTTGAAAAGGTCAAACTTGGAGCCAGAGAAGGAGATCTTTGAGATGTTGAGCTCAAGGCGGCCAGAATTTGTGAAGCCGAACTGGTCAAAGGGACTGAAAGGTCGACTGTTATAAAACCCAAAGGAAGCATCACTTATGATCTAAGCAAATGATCAGTCTAAACACACGTAAATATTATCACTATTGATTTGTTTTACTGAACCAATTTTTGGAACAATTTATTTCTCGTTTTGCGTTCCATTTACGTTTTGTTACTGAGACCTTTCCCCTTTGACTAGTTACGCTTCACAAATTCGCCACCTTGATTTCAACATCGAAGGATCTCCTTCTTCTCGACTCCAAGTTCGACCTTTCCAAGGCATGACATGTGTGGTCTTTGATCGATTTAATAGTCAAATTTAATATTTGGGGACAGAAGGGAAAAATTGCTACATTTTGTAAACTTCCGAGGCAAAATTACTCCTTAGTGTAAACTTCCGGGGAAAAATTGCTCCTCAGCGAAAACTTTCGAGGCAAAATTGCTCCCCAGCAAAAACTTCCGTGACAAAAATGATACTTCCGGGGCAAAATTGCTACGTCTTGTGAACTTCCGTGGCATTTTTTGTCCAAAAAAAACTTCCGTCTTACCAATGCTCCTGAGCGAAAACTTCCATGGCATTTAAGACCCTTATCCCTATATATATATATATATACACTTTGTCACCTTTTCAAAGTTTCAAAAGCAACAACTCACACTCACAACACAGTATGGTCCCAGGTTCATTATGCAGCCATACGCATGTTCTTAAGACAGTAAAATTTACGGTTTACCCTTTTTTCATTCCTCTTGCACCTATATAAATATATATACCCTTCATATGACAACAATTAAGGGAGTAAAGACCTGACCACTTACCTCATTTTTCAAGCTTGATAGTTGTGATTTTTGTTAACACCAAACTCCCATGTTCTTTAGTGTAAACGCAGAGGAGGATGATCACAAGTATAACCTCAGTTGAACCTCTTTCTCTCACGGTTCTTACTCTCTCTTAGTCTTTCTCTCGGCTTTAGTTCCTCTCAACTTCGGTCTTTGGTTTTGTTAAGCTTAGCATGAATGGATGGAAGCAAAGGGAGCATGCGTTATATAAAGAGGGAAGGGTCCAGGTCCCGAGGAAGGGAAAAGAATGGACCAGGAGGCATTCGATGTGGGTCTCGATGGGTATGGTGGAGTCTGCTATTGCGTGCTCAGTTGATGGCTAAAAAGCATTAAATGAAGAGTGCCGTTGTAATCTCCTTTGATCTTGCGTGTTCACAGAAGAAATAAGGAAAAGTTGAGGGAGTATGTCTTTGCTTTATTTTTATTTTATATATATATAAATGTCTTTGCTTTATTGTTTCATATGACTCTGCCCAAAAGGATATATGGGCCATGAATGTTTATTGCTTCTGATGGTGTGATCTGGCCAAGAATAGACTAAATGATGAGTCATTTACAATAAGTGTGGGCTAATGGGTTGGTTTGGTTTCGGTGGGCCGAGTTTAAGTGTACAGCTATTAGAACGGTATTTGTCAACGTATGGGCCAAATAAACAATGACTAAAGAATTGAAGTGTTGTCCCATCTATTATATACGTGCTAAAAATAAATCCTTAATTCTATTTAAGGATTTTCATTCTCAATTTAAATTTCTTTTGGTCTTAAAATATTATCCTTAAAATATTTATGCCAAAAATTACTCCCTAATTATTTGTCCTTAATTTATGGGAAAACATGCCTTAAATTCTCATAATTAATCTCATAATTATTTTAAGCCAAAATTTCATAATTAATTTCCATAAAATATTCCAATTTCAAATCCCAAAATTTAGGATGTTATATTTCTCCCTTCTAATTAGAATTTTGTCCCCAAAATTCCTAACAAGTCATTAAGGAAGTTAATCCATATTTCAAGCTTCTAACATACGTCAACAAAGTCAAAACGACGCGCTAAATATTAATTCCGCATTGTATTTTATCTCGGTGAGAGATTTGGCTTCACAAGTGCCTGGGGTGAACTTGTGGGATTGTAAAGGCTTCTCTTATGCCCGAATTAAACAAGAGGATAGTGGATTGAAAATCTCAAGTGGAGCTTGAGGCCTGGACGTAGGTCAAGGATAGGACCGAACCAGGATAAATCTCAGTTTGCATATTCTCTTCCCCTATCTCTTATGTTTCTAGCATATATGTTTGAATGACTGTCTATTGCTTTATAACTCTTTACTGTCATATAAACTGGTTTTACTTGAGCTGCAAAAAGATTTTCAAAGTTCCTAAATTTTTATACTTCACCCAATTCACCCCCCTCTTGGGTTCAGCCGGTTCTTACATATTTAACTCTGAAATATTTTGGGAATTTATTATGACTTTGTATTATGTGAAATAGTTATGCAATTTAATGATTTGGATGTTAAGAATCCCCATTTGAGGTATTCCAAATATCTTACCAAGTTTTCGGGTGTTGAATTTGGGGTGTTACATCTTTTGTATCAGAGCTACACGTTCAATGACAATTTTGTTTATTTTCTAAAATGATTTCTTTAAACTTTTTAGAGGTCGTGGCAAATTAAATATCATAACATGTGCACTTCCCTTTATAGTTTTGGATTTTATTTGCCTAGTTTTCTTGTGATATTTATGATAGGAGAAAACTGGGTTAATCCAAAATATTCAAGTGATTGATAATAAGGATTTATGATTGGAAGATTGTGATTGAGATTAAATTATGTATCTCAAAGTAGCAGAATTGAAGATGTTAAGTAGAAAATTTATTGGATGTTGAATTCTGTAGGAAAAAATCCTTTTTAGGAGGGGAGGAACATCTTTAGTAACCATTGGTGTCTAGAAAAGTGATTCAAAGGCTAAACCTTTATTTGGTGGTTATTCAATTAGTCACCATTGTAAAAGTACAAAGAAACTCCCACTAGATTTGCACTTACCTGGCTAATTGATATAGTTAGCAGATGGCAATATTAGAATAGTATACTTATATAGTTTTGGTTATACCATAAGCTAGCAGATATATATATAAATTCAGTACGTTGTAGTATAAGCCAACTGTCATGTTCCTGTCGTCATTACAATCTAAGGATTTTATATCAAAGGTTATAAAAATGATAAATTCTTTTCTTTAGAGTGAAAGAGATTAGAGATAAACAAAACTAGAATAACAAGGAATAATCATAAACAAGAAGGCTAAGAAGAAAAGGGAAATATTATTTTAGGTAAGAAGAGCAACAATCGGTACAATGCCACCACAAAGCTTGACGATTTCGGTTTGAACCCTTCTAATTTCACCTTGAATGGCTACTTTTAAGATGGGATTTCACGAGGTAATTTCTCTGTCAATGAAAAGAGTTGCTTCATAAATTTTTGAAGCTTTTTGTAGGGCCAATATTCTAACCCTCCTCTGCGACATATTGTCTTTATGGAATGCTTACTCAAGTTTACCTGTTTACTGGTTTCGTTGAGGGTTAGATGGAAAAAATTACTAAATCTTTTAGTGACATTGATTCTCTTCTTTTGCGTTGCTCCATAGTTGCCCTATATGTGTCACTCAGTTTGAGGGCTAAGCAGTCATCTTGTAAATCATTTTCAATCTCGGGTTCTTTTCCTTTAGAAGTTTTGTTTTCTGCATTGATTGGAAATGAACTACCGAGGGGTTCATTTTGAGTCTTAGTCCACTCCAAACCAACATAGAGGGCCTCATAATAAGTTGATAAGGGATCTGACACCAAGATATATCCTAATGATATTTGATGCGAGCAATGCTGCTTTAGAAAATGTTTGATTTCTTCTATATTTTTATTAGTAAAATCAAACATTTCATGCCTTTTAGTGTTGGAAGAACCTCCTTGTACATCTTGGTGAAAGACAGCATGACATATCATACCGATCCTCTCATGAACTTCAAGTTTATGATATTGAAGTCCATTAATATGAATGATTTCTCGCAAAACATGGTCGCAACCACAAGAAAATGGGTTGGTGGTTTCAACCAGACTGGAAGCAGGGTCCCTTGGTTGAGAAGGTTTAGTAAACTCCATAAGTTCTGTCATATTACGACATCTCTTGACAGGTTGCCTTGATGGACTGCCTTGATGGACACGCTTTCTTCTTCGATAGTAACCGTAGGGATAGAATCTTGGACCTTTGGAGGAGGAGTAAGAACATGAATCATTGAAGCAAAAGGAGGAACGTTCACTTCTAAAGGATTAAGAGGAAGTAAAGAATAATAGGAAAATGGTACATTGTTAGATAAGTCAGCCAACATGTTAGGCTAATTATCATTTAATAAAGCTTCAAAGAAGGAAGAGCCGTATGAGTCAAAAACTGGAATGAAGTTATTTGGAATGAAATTAAAGATAATTTATAATCATACACAATTCATAAGTATATAGAAAAATATTCAGAGTTACCTGTTATATTCTAGCTTATAGACTGAATTATGTGTATATATATTATAATAAAAGCTGAATATTATAGTTGTGCCCATGAAAATTACAGTTTTGTGCCCAACAAAAATTACGATTTTGCCCCTGAATTTCAAAATATCAATTTATTCCCGAATTTCAGAAATTGCATATTGGTCCGATGAGGTTTTATGAGATGTTTGGTTTATCTTTGTGATGATATTTTATATGAATGGAAGCTTTATTTTAATATACTTTATTTTTATTGAATATAATTGTCATGGCGGTTGTATTTGTGATGGGTTGGAGTAAGGAAGAATTTGAAAGATAGGATTTCTTTATGCCATCACTCGGTACACAGTGGATGGTACTTGTCAGGGCCCCATCTTCCATGTTTTCCTCTAGCTGGAATTGCATTGGAGTTGTGGGACATGTGACACCTCCTTAGTTGTTATTTTTAAGGAGGGGAGCCATAGTCCAAACTTAAGCTCTATACCTTTAGCCGGGTGTATCTTAACTTTTGGTGAGCTTGGAACCACGAGTTAAATGAATGAGTTTCTGTTGGACTACGTGTTAGCCTATGGCTTTAGTCAGCGGTATAAGGGTGGACGGTGATTTAAAGGAGGCCGCATATTACATATTGTATAATTGTATAGTTCACAATTCTACATAATGATGATTACTTTTGCAAAATAATTTTATATGAGAAAATATAGTATATACAGATATATTTGAAATTAGTCCTTGCTTTTTGTCATATGTAATTTACTTATGTACGGTATAAACTTTTAGTAGTTACTCGAGACGTGAAATTTCATCCTATATTAACATTTTTCGTGTGAATATTCTAGTAAGGACCAAGGGAAGGCACATATGAGTGAGCTTGAAGGCTCTTTTTGTACTCCTATAGTTTATGTTATGTTATTTTATTTGCCATGACCCTAGGACTTCCGTATTGTATTTAACTCTGAAATATTTTGGGAATTTATTATGACTTTGTATTATGAATCTTATTTGAAATAGTTATGCAATTTAATGATCCGAATGTTAAGAATATCCATTTGAGGTATTCCAAATATTTTGGCCAAGTTTTCGGGTGTTGAATTTGGGGTGTTACACATTCTACCACTAAGTTTCGCTTCTAGGCTTGTAGCATAGAATTTGCCCCATATCTTCTTAGCTGCCACACCAATTTCCCCTCCATCTCCACGGCCTAGTACCCCAATGTTCATCCCAATGAACCTCCTTGGTTCTCGGACATTATCGCTTAGGCGAGTCGCTACTAAGAGGTCCTTATTGAAGAAGAAGAAGAAGAAGGAGAAGGACTAGGGAGAAAATAGTTTGTCTTTTATGTTTTGCGTGATAGGTAATGATTCAGTATACTATTGTTAATGCTTTTTGTTGTTATAATAGCTGCTTCACTGTTGCTGATATGGTTTACATTCTGTCATGGGAGTTCAAACTGTGTTGTTTGGTTCGAACTTGAAATTTTGTGTTTTTGTGTCATGTTGAAAGTTAAGTGTTAAATGATATTTATACTATGTTACTGTGTCTGCATTTTTTTTACTACATTCAAAGTTTATGTCTCAAATTCTTGATCAACAGCACTTGTGGATTTTATGCAACAATTTTTGGGTACTTGATGCAGGCTGCAACAAACTTTGACGGTTAATTGTAATGCACCATTTGAGAAGGCCAAACCCCATAATTTTAATGCCTTTCACCCATGTCAGTTATACAATCATGCATGGTTGTTTTCATTTATGTGGGTTGGCTTATGGTGCTCTCATGTCCAAGCTTCTATTAATTTTTACGCAACATTTGAGATGGGTAATTCCCTTCATTTCATTTCCTTTCAGCCTACCGTGCACATGGTATCATTATGTGACTGTGCCTTATGCTACTGTCATGTCCAACCTTGTGCCTTATTCTTTTTCCTTTCACCTTTACCGTTCACATCGTCATTTATGTCCAACCTTGTGTTTATTTTTATGCGGCATTTGAGAAGGCCAATTTTCATTTTTGTTATTTCTTTCCTTCTTATGCAGCATTTGAGAAGGCCAAATTGCATTATTCTAATTGCTTTCACACACACCTTGCATTGAATAAAATTAATAAATATTGCTTCAATATGTGTATACGTGGCATTTCTGTGCATAATATTGGTTCACTTGTATTGCCCTTTTCTCAAACAAAGATATTGATATGCATATTGTAAACATGTGAATGTGTTCTTCTTCATCCTCACAACTCCAAATTTTTATAGTTTATGTGGCCATTTTAACTTAGGTCACTTCTGTTATTCTAATGTGGCAGCTTAATTGTTCTAATTAATTTATTACATGAAGCAATGAGTTATTTTCCTCATTTTGAGTAGCCACCTCTGTTTTACCTTACGAACAGACTCCTTTTAATGCAGCGACTTCACACTTTTTAGGGGTTTCTCGGTCATTATTTTCAATTATTGTCTTCTTTATCAAAGCATCACTTGGGTTCAATATTCAGTGATGATCTTCCATGTTCTCTTGTCATATTCATTTCCGCAACTAGTTTCATACTTTCGTGTTGTCCCCCTCTAATTCCTTCCATGTTCGTCGTCCTTATCACTTTCGGAAGCCAATCCTCGTCGCAATTTCATATCTCATCGATGTCTACTTCAATTTTACATCTCAACCATTACGTGATTTGGTTTAAAGTTCGTCTATGTCCCATTGCGAAAACAAAACAAAAAATAATATTCCAAGACTGTTTTTTTGTTTTTTAAAGGGTTAAGGTGCAGATTTGCCAACAAACTATTGGTCGAGGAGCATCTAGCACAAAAAAATAATTGAGGGTACCAAAATTACCAATCAACAATTAAAAATGAAAAAAAAAAACATAATTAAGGTGCAAATTGGCCAACAAACCATTACCCCGTCATTGTTACCTTGTCACTGTCTTGGTGTCTTCGTCTTCCATTGACTGTCACAGTGTCGACGATGTTGACGTCTCCAAAGCTTCCATTGTTGCTGGGTGTTCCACTCATACTATTGAACTCATCAAGGCGAGAATCACGCACCGAAAGACCGGCATGCGCCTTGCACCCTGGTTCCATCCATCTGATGCCACAAGGAGCAGCCACCACTTAACCGCTCTTTTCTCCAGCGTCTCTGCCACTGTTCTACGCCAGTGCCTCATATTTTGACGTAATTGTGATAGTTGTTTTTTTTTAATAGTTATTTGGTACTTTTTTCACTTTTTAATTGTTTGTTGGTAATTTTAGTGCCCTCAATTGTTTTTTGTGCCAGATGCTCCTCGGGTAATAGTTTGTTGGCAAATCTGCACCTTAACCCTTTTTTAAATTTAGGGCATTTTAAGAATTTCACCTCACCTTCCTACTTAACCAACACCCAATTCTTCATACCAAACATTTCATTTTCCCTGAACTTAAGTTCCATTCCTTAGTATGCCAAATAGCTCATATTTTTAAGTTCCCTCCTAATTTTCCATTCCTTTCATTTCCTTCCTCAAATCTTCCCTGTACCAAACAAGGCCTGAGTGTCACATAATAGTGCCACATGGAAGTTCTAGTCAAACTTAACATTTTCCAACGTTAGGACGAAATTGTTACGTTTTGTTATCTTTAAGGGTAATCTTGTTTCAAAAAAACTTCTGAGTACTTAGTGATACTCAACAAAAACTTTCAGGTAAAAAATGAACCCTATTAAAAAATTGCAAATTGAACATCTTTTTTATCAGTGCACCCATAAGACATTATGGAGCAACATGTTGTCAATTCACTCTTAAAGTTCTCAAGCATGGCTTGTGTATTTTGTACTTCCAAATTTATGTATTTTTCTCTGAAGGAGGCTTAAATCCTTGACCAAATCTTCATATAACTTTAGACATCTTAATTAACTTAGGATTTTTTTTTATAAAATTAAAAGGAATGGCGCTAGTATAAAAAAATTGAGCTACTTGCTGACAAGCTTCTTCCCTCAGGTCTTTCTTAAACTTTTGAGTAATGGTTGATTGTGTGTTGCCTACACCCATCTATTATTTTTTGAACTTTTTAAGAAATTCATGAGTCCTTTCTCTAACTTCTGAGACTCAATTTGTGCTTGTGTACCTTGATCTTCTTCATCACTGACATCAACCCATTGTTTTTTCCTTTTAGATGAAGCACACTTTGCTTCATAAACATGTTGTAGGATTGTGGTGCTTACTTCTTTAGGATATTTAGGAACACTTGCACAAGCTTCAATATCTATCTTAATACATGCTATATAATTTTTGAATCTATAAATACCTGCATGAACAATTTTTCCAATAATTACACTTTACTTTTCTGCCATTCTCATCAACATTCATCCCATGTTTTAAACCTATATTAGATCTATTATTCAGATAGTTTTTTCTTGCAACAATAACTTTTTCCCCTGTGTTTTCCGTTGCGCTAGACGACATCTTCAATTCAATATGTTGCCTACTTAATAAGTACTAAGAAGAAATTCTAACATTAAAAAATAAAATAAAGGTGATCAACAAACTGACAATTTAAAAATTATATCATATACAATGTTATTGAAAAGAAATATTTTAGCATTGAAAATTCGCCCTTATATACAAAGGTGATCAACAAACTGAAATGGAAGCCGATGAAGAGGAATTCGGTATCCTAGGTGCAGCTAGCTAGCATACACAGAGAAACTTAAAGCACATGCTGAAAACTAACAAAAAGGAGAAGCAAAAATTACAATAAGAAGAAGGGATTCTTCTTCCCTAGCTAGTCCATTTGTAAATCGTTATCTTCATATAAGCATATTTGGATTATCTTTTAGATAATAACTTTTAGAAAAGAGAAAAAAAAAAAAAGAGTGATAAAATTGATTCTAAAGAATAGGTTGGGTAATTATGAAACCATGGTTTCATAATTCATTTTTCTGCAAGTCGAGACAAAGCTCCTCTCACATGTTTACCTATAAATCGTAAAAGCTGTTTTCTAAAAGTTAATCCAAACACACACATTAATAAAAGCAAAATAGATTTTGTGGACAAGCTGGTTTTGATAAAATGAGACTGCTTGAGTAATTGTTATTAGAATCGCTTTCCTCTATATGCAAACTACCAAAAAGAACATTAGATTACATAATAATTGCATATAAAGTATAAAATTCCATTCCAAAGCTATTCAACATCAAATTTCATAATAAAATTTAAATAAATTTGCCTACAAAATTGAAAATTATATCATTAGTCAATTTTAATAATAATAAAATAGCTTAAAAATATATGTATTACAAATTATAGAGACTTGAATCATTTTTAAACGTGTTTGAATTAAACTCTCCAATTTGGTGATGGATCTGTGCTTTCTATATATATCGGACACGTTTCTTACGACAAGAAAAAGGTTATGTCATCCTATATATTTTTTTGGGCCATTATCTCATCCTATATCTACCTCGTGCATAATCATATATAAGCCACAGTTTTCACCTTCAAGTAGGCAAATTTTGGTCTTCGAGATAAACCATCATCAGCTGGATTTAGCTATGATCCATCAATATCCTCTTCCATCCACTGCTTAGATCTCAACCGTTGAATTAAAGCCTAAATGGTTGAGATTGTTTTTTAGAATTTACCGCATGCGGTAATAATTCCCTTATTTTTATCATGCATAAATAATCTAATCATGCATGTTCACGAGAAACAGGAAATAGGTGTCACTGGGAGCATCATATACAAAGGGCTTGAAGAAAGGCAAGACAACATATATAAGTGCATGTTCGGCTAAAGACAAAAAAGCACTTATAAGCTTGAAAACCATGGTTTGGTGAAAGAGCAGCAAAACATTTGAAAAAAATGGAGGAAGCACTTTTTTATCCCAAACTATGGTTTTGGGGCTTCAGACGGCATGCCGTTTGGTATGCTGGAATTGATTTTGATGGAATGGGATATGAATATGGAAATGAGGTTTAAAAGTATGTTTGGTATGTCAAGAAAATGAGCCCTGATTTTTAGGTGAAAAATACCAAAATTCCCTTCTTGTACCCAAAAAAAAAATTTCTTTCTAGCCTTCGAAATTTTAAATTTTAATTTTACATCAGTTTATGTTTTAATTTCTTTTTTCGGATGCTTTGTAGTCTTTCACAGCCCAAATCTCCAACTAGCTTCACTCAATTTTGAATTGGTGAGTTTTAATGAGTTTGACCGAGTTTAAGCCTAAAAAGATTTTACAATCGAGTTAGCTTGCTTTCCGTAGGTAAAACCGCAAACTCGTTAAATTTGACAAGTCGACTCGCGAGTATAGCATTGTTTGAAATCTAGTAATTTTCTCCTCCTTTGTGTGCGAGTTAAACATGATACTAGGGACTCTTTGTAGGAAATCTAATTATCCGCCACTCTAATCATCATTATGGTGATCTGCCGCTCGTAAAAGGGGCAAGGAGATGAAGGTTATGTTGGGATCCGTACACGCAGCGGATTAAAATATTCTACGAATCCCATCCGGAGGATCGCTTAACCATCGTCAAAATCAAGGTTTGAGAACCGAATATTACCCATGGTGAACTCGTCCGCGTCTTGATCTCTTTGAACCGGTGGGCTACCTTCTCGATCGAGAAGTCGACTCTATGAATCGTCCTCCTCTACCGGTATCCACATGAATAATCCCCGATCACGATTATGCGGGCATGCTAGCGCCTTCCGAGTTGTGCGTCTATCTCAATTTCGTTCTAGGGTTTCTCGCGGCTCTCTAATACGCTCGACAAAGAGTCCGTAGATTTTTTCTAAAACTGATTAGCGTATTATATTCAAAATTAATCCTTATTAATTTTGAAATTCAAATTTTAAATTTGGATTAAAATATATTAATTAAATCTATGTGAGATCTAATCTAATACATTTATTTAATTCAAATTAAAAAGCCGATCTGAAATTCGAATTTTGAATCTTGATTAAAAAATACATTAATTAAATTTATCTAATAGATGTAATATATTTATTTAATCCGAATCAAAAGCCTTGATTTAATTTATCTCTATAAATTAAATCCGAGAAATGATATCTATCTCTTTAATTAAATCTGAGATATTATATCCCAATTTAAATTAAATAGATATATGATATCTTTATTCGAAAATTAAATGAGATATAATATCTCTATTTGTTTTAGATATTTAATTTATTAAATAAATTAAATACAAAACAAATATTATATAGTAATATTATAATCTCCATTAATAATATTAATATATATATATATATATATATGTTAATTTCAAATATATATATATATATATATATATATATTCACCCCAGATTAAATTAAGTATTCATTAAATCTTAGATTAATCTAAGATTCAATGAATCTGGACACTTTTGCTCGTGTTGGGTTATTCTTGTGTGCGACCCTGCAGGCCCATATGAGATTGGCAATGGGCCAACACCGTATTAGCCCACAAGTCGCAAGCGTCCTCTAGCAAGACATTGCGACTACCTAATTCACATGGGGATCGATGACACGATACAACCTATCGTACAACCATGTCACGTCCCTTTTGTCACGCGATAATTTGGTCAAAAATGAGGCATGGATAATGTCAACTTCCTGTTCTTGACCATTACTTTCTCGATTCTCGAGTAGTCTAATAAGTGAAATGGAAACTCATTTCCATCACAGTATGGCCATACATTTCTTAGACTCACTCATCGAGGGGCCCAATATTATCTCTCTACAAATGTGAGAGACAATTCCATCTTGACCACTCACATTCCTCTGCATGAAAACCACTGATCCCGATCCAAGCCTTTATCATCACCCGGTCAAAGGTGACTTTTGACTAGGTCAAAGACCAGTGACTCATCATGTAGGAATCCATGATGATCTCAGGTCATAGGGCGTCGTGACGCGGTTATACATGAGATAAGCTTATGACTAGATCCATGCAGCTTCCTCATAATGGGTCGGTCCAGCACCTTGTACTCTTACAAGTGCCCATGACTTTGATTCGTATCTCCATACCACATCAAAGTCATGTTGATCTTATCTCATCTTCACTCTCACGTAGATGACCGACCAGGGACATTTAGGATAATGTATAAAAGATATATCTAGGGATACTGTTATCAATGTAAACATATGAATGAAATGATAACTAAATGGAGAACAATGACTTGCCCTAGGGCATAATTTCCAACATGTTAAACATACCCAACCTTGAGCTTTTTTGTTTTGATACGAAAGAGGTGATATATATAAATTAGAAAACTATGGTAGGGAAATTAATCCCATACAATCTTGAGAAATCAAAGCCCTTAAGGAAACAAGGCATGTATCTAGAAAACTGAGGCAAACAAGCCTTGTTTTGCCAGATCATCAGCCAAACTATTGTTCTCCCGTGGGACAAAACTAATCTTCAACTCCCAGTCCCTTCTCATCACTTTTCTAATATTCCAAAGAAGTAGATTCCCTCCAGACGTTAGGGAATCATCCGCTAGAATGTCCACTAGTTCCTTACAATCGGACTCCAGAAGCACTCTACGAAACCCAAGATCCCAGGAGAGATAGACCCTTCATAATAGCCCATTGCTCAGCTTCAAAGGCAATACAAGTACCCAAAAAATGAGTAAAACCCCCAATCCATTGACCCGTTGGATCGCGGATAACCACCCCATAGCCTGCCCGACTAGTATACCGAGTAACAGCACCATCAACATTGGTTTTAACCCAACCAGTTTCAGGGAAGACCCAACCAACGTTAATACTAGGTGACATTTGCAGCGTAGAACAAGTATCTTGCAGATGAGTAAAAGATTTCCAGGTCTGCAAAATGAACTCGGAAGGGTAAGTCGGCTTCCTGAAATCTTCAGTAAAAAAGATGGAATTATTTCTCCATGTCCACAAATGCCAGATAGCTACTCCCCAAAGTAGGTGCCATTTCCCCTCCTTCCTACGTCCAAGATCTCTCTTGAGGTTAAGCTTTCCCCAGTCCCTAAGAGAAGCCGAGAAGAATTGAGGCGAATAGATAGGATCAAGAAGTGTGCACCACATATCCTTTGCAAACTTGCAATCGTGAAGGATGTGCATAACGTCCTCAGAACCGTCTTCACATGAAGCACATAAAGCTGAAGCACCAGACCAGCTGCTCCGCCATACATTCATAGGAATCCGATCATTGAAGGCAATCTACATAAAAGTACGAATTCACTCAAATCCTTCCCACTTTCAAATACCTCTGAAAAGAGGGTCAGACTCATGAAATGGAAGTCCTTCAATGATTTGATAAGCACTCTTAACCGAGAAGATGTCGTTGTTAGTACCACTCCACAAAAGAACATCATCCCCTGATTCAGAAGAAGGGGGCATCATTGAAATTAGCTTTTGAATCACCCGACACAGAAGGATGCAAGATAAGAGTGAAAAATTCCAGGTTCCCTCAACAACCCAGTCTTGAGCTTTTGAGCAACTCTCATTCTCTTCTAATTTTCTACCTTGATAATGGATTGGGCTCCAAAAAAAATGGCAAGTGGCAAAAAGTAAGATCATTTAAAAATGGGTCTATTCAACCTATACCCATTTTGCCTTAGCTCGCAAGCTAACCCTTTTTTTGTAATAATGGGAAAATCCATTTGCAGGTGCTACTCATACTTTCACTCAATTTTTAATTTAGCACATATGTTTTTCTCTCTTAATTAAATCATTAATTTTGCTGTGTTAAGATCATTAGCTCTTATAACTTTTCCTAGAAGGAAAATGATTCATTCAACCACTAAAACATAATACAAATTACTAATGGCCGAAAAGAATTTCTTAAAAAAGAAAAAGAAAACAAGAACCACCAAAGCTTAAGTCAACCCCCATCATCATTAATGTTTTTAATAGCATCCTTTGCCAATAATTGTAGAAGCAAACTTGGAGGTTTTTGGGCCCAATCCAATGTGCATGACCTTTCTGATTGAAGCCTTGCTTGCTTCTATGGGAATGGATCGATATTCATGGTTCCTATGATATATCATATTCAAATATCACATTCTCAAGCTCATTCTTGTAGGCATATTAAACAACATCAACCCTAAATCTACTTTGACAATCCCCCATCCAGCAGCCACCCATTCGAGTCCCTCACCCAAAAAAAAAGCCATGAATGTGCCTCCGGAGCCGCATCAATACTGATCTTTAACATATTCTCAACTATATTTCTCCATTTGCTCCCAAAAGAACTACATTTCAGAAAATATTTAGCCTTTAGTTGTTAGATATATAGGCGATCTTATCATGCTAAACAACTAAATAGCATAAGATCAATGCGGAAAAATGAAGTAGAGATCACAAATACCTCCCGCCATTGATTTGTCTCCAGAAGCAAGTAGGGACGAACTCTGAGTCTCCAAACAGGAACGAAACCAAGCCAGGAAGCAGGAATGAACTCTGAGTCTTTGTCCTTCGATCCTTCTCTCTCGAATCTGCAGATGGTGTGCTTTCCTCAAGGTCGAGCGGGTTCGGGGGACCGGCAATTACACCGTGCGTCTCCCCTCCGGCCATCACGAGCTAAAAAGGAAACGCATTCAATACGCACTTATTGCGTATTAATTGGGCCACATTACGTATTAATGGACGGTTACAAAACCAAGCAATAATGTGGGCCATAAATAGAAATAACGGAATATTGATTACTAAATTAAATATTCCAACATTCTCCCACTTGGCCCACATACTTCAAGATATACCTTTGAAAAACAAAATGCATGGATCATAGCGATAGTCCTCTTAAAGTGAGTAATATCTTCCATGTATCACAAGGCATCGTGTTTCCCAAGCCCAAGTAACTTAATGAATAAACCCTACGTTTATTCTTGGTTCAAACTCAATGATGTTCCTCAAATTAAACAAATAAATGTGTACACAAACCGAAATGAGAAAAACATCACAAATGGGGTTCCATAAAATAACAACGTTCTTACAACGAAAGAAAATCATTCAAAATGAAATTCAAAGAAAGGCACTAATTCCCATTCTTTCCACATGATCCATAAACTTCATCGGAGGCATGCCTTTAGTTAAAGGATCAAGAATCATCAATTCAAGATCGACGTGTTTGATGACCACCAAGTTTCATTCTTAACACATTCTCTTATGGCTAGATACTTGATGTTGATATGTTTGCTTCGACTACCACTTTTGTTGTTCTTAGCCATAAAGACAAAAGCAGAATTGTCACAATATATCTTTAATGGCCTAGAAATTGAATCCATGATTCTAAGCCCGTAAATGAAATCCTTCATCTATACACCATGTGAGGTAGCCTCAAAACATGACACGAACTCAGCTTCCATCGTCGAAGTAGCAATCAAAGACTGCTTCTTGCTACTCCATGACACAGCTCCACCGGCTAGCACAAAAATGTATCCAGAAGTGGATTTCCTTGAGTCAATGCAGCCAGCATAGTCCGAGTCGGAATAACCACCACTTCTAGATTGTCGGTCTGTTTGTACTTAAGCACGTAATCCTTAGTCCCAAGGTATCTCAACACCTTCTTCACAGACTTTCCAGGTCCATACCGGATTACTCGATATCTCCCTAACATTCCAACAACAAATGCAATATCGTCCGGTGCGGACACGAGCATACATAAGGCTTCCTACATCCAAGCATAAGGAATGTTTTTCATTTGTTCCCTCAAAAATCATTCTTTGGACACTGATTCAGATTGAACCTGTCACCTTTCACAATGGGAGCTGCGCTTTGTGAACAATGCCTCATCCGAAATCTTTCTAAAAATTTGTTGATATAGGTCTCTTGAGACAAACCCAGAACACCTCTACGTCTATCTCTTTGTATCTTAATGTCAATAACATAAGATGCATCTCCCATATCCTTCATATCAAAGCTTTTAAAGAGGAATTGTTTTACTTCATACAATAAGCCATTGTCATTGGTTGCAAGCAAAATATCATCCACATATAGAATTAGAAAACAAATCTTACTCCCACTGACCTTCTGGTATATACATTCATCCATAACGTTCTCCACAAAACCAAAAGAAGAGATAACGTCATGAAATTTTAAATACCATTGCTTGGAAGCTTGTTTCAATCCATATATGGATTTTCCGAGCTTGCATACCAAATGCTCACCATCACTAGAGGAAAATCCTTCAGTTGTTTCATGTAAACCTCTTCCTCTAGTTCTCTATTGAGAAAAGCCGTTTTCACATCCATTTGTTGCAACTCCAAATCAAAATGTGCAACTAATGCTAGAATGATGCGAAGAGAATCTTTCTTAGATACGGAGAAAATGTCTCCTTGTAATCGATTCCTTCTCTCTGAGTGAATCCTTTGGCTACGAGTCTTGCTTTATGTCTGTCAAGGTTGCCTAATGAATCTCTCTTTGTTTTGAAGACCCATTTACATCCAATGGCCTTCGCACCATCAGGCAACTCAACAAGATCCTAGACTCTATTGGATGCCATAGAATTCATCTCATCCTTCATAGCATCATGCCATGATTTCGATTCTCTGTAGTTCATGGCTTGTGAAAACGTTCCAGGATCATTTTCAGCTCCTATATTATAGTTAGATTCTTGCAAATACAAAATGTATTCACTAGGTATCGCTGATCTTCTTGGTCTAGTAGATCTCCTCAATGTTGTTTCATTATCTTCTTGAGGAACTTGTTGTTCAACTGGTTGTTCAACAATTTCTTGTTGTTCCTCATCAACAACTTGATCTACTGGATCATTATCAGCCGGTTGTGGATCTTGTATGATTGGTTGTACAACACTCGGTTGAGTTGAAGGAGTATTGTTAACAACCAATCTAAGACTGAAGTAGAAGGTTGGCTATCTAAATGATCTTCTTCGAAACTAGGTTTCTCGAATCGATCGCTCCCACTAATCAAGTCATTCTCAAGAAATTTGGCATTCTTTGATTCCACAAACCTAGTGGTATGAGATGGACAAGAAACCTATACCCCTTAGACCTTTCGGATATCCAACGAAATATCCGCTAATGGTCCTTGGGTCCAACTTCTTTTCTTGTGGGTTATAAATTCGACTTCGAGACGGGCATCCCCAAACGCGTACATGTCGCAAACTCGGTTTCCAACCCTTGAATAACTCAAATGGCGTCTTTGAGACAACCTTGATTGGAACCCGTTTAATATGTACATTGCCGTCTTAAGTGCATCAATCCACAAGGACTTAGGTAGCTTAGAGCTACTAAGCATACTTCTCACCATGTCCAATAATGTTCGGTTTCTTCTTTCTGCTACGCCATTCTGGTCTGGAAAACCAAGCATGGTGTATTGGGCAACAATCCCATGTTCTTGAAGAAACTTCGCAAATGGACCAGGTGCTTGTCTATCTTCAGTGTATTGACCATAATATTCACCACCTCTATCTGATCTCACGATCTTGATTTGTTTACCACATTGTTTCTCTACCTCATATTTGAATACCTTAAAGGCATCCAATGCTTCGTGCTTGTTAAGAAGCATGTAGAGTTACATGTATCGTGAGTAATCATCAATAAAGGAAATGAAGTATTTCTGACCATACGCGTCCATTTCAGGACTACAAATGTCTGTATGTATGATTTCTAACAATTTAGTACTCCTCTTAGCACCTTTCTTTGACTTGTTAGTCTGCTTTCCCTTTATGCAGTCTACACAAGTCTCAAAATCAGTAAAGTGCAGAGTACTAAGTACTCCTTCCTTCACCAATCTTTCAATTCTCTGAATGGAGATATGTCCCAATCTCCGGTGCCACAACATAGAGGAATCCTCATTCATAACACTACGTTTCGAACCAACAGAAACATGCATGGCATCATAAGTAGTATCATGTTGTAAGTAAATAAGGAAAAGACCGTTAGAAAATGTACCATTCCCAACTTTATTTGATTTATAAAACAGATCCAAAGATGTCTCATAAAACATAAAGGAATAATCCAAAAGTACAAGTCTTGAAACAAATTAAGTTCCTAGTGAAACTTGGAACATAAAATGTCTTTTCCAAATTTAAAACATAGCCACTACTTAGAACTAAACTGCAAGTCCCTACAGCCTCCACATGCGAACGAATCCTCCACCCGAGTAGATGAATTGTTCACTTCCCAATGGCTTCCTTAGGTTTTGCATACCCTGCAAGGTATTCGAAACATGGATTGTAGAACCAGAGTCAACCCACCAAGTGCCATTAATGTCATCAACCATATTAGATTCATAACAGACAAGTGAGACTCGACATACCTTTCTTCTCAAGCCATTCTTTGGAATTTAGAGCGAGTCCTTCTTCATCTCGTCCCTTCTTTTTATAGAAGAAACACTTGGATTCCTTCTTAATTTCACCTTAGGGTGGTGTTTTTTCTTTCCCCCTTCTTTTTGGCTTGAGTCGACCCTTTTTCTCGGTTGTCATAAATGAACTCTCTCCCATTTCCATTTTCGGTCTTCCTCCTCCCGAACACACATGGTCAAAAGTTCATTAATTGACCATTTATCCTTATGTGTGTTATAGGATATCTTAAAGGGTCCATATGGTCATGTGGAAGAGTGTTCGAATGTAGTGCACAAGAAAAGAGTCGGACATGTCAACCTCAAGTTGCTTTAGTTGAGCTGTAATGTCCCTTATTTGCATGATGTGCTCACGCACACCTTTCACTGTAGTAAGTCTTAGGGATGAAAACTTCATAATTAGGGTGCTGGCTAGTGCCTTTCCTGAAGTCTGAAATTGATCATCGATCGCCTTCAGAAGTGGCCTAATTTTATCATGTTGTTCGACAGAACCACGAATACCAGCAGAGATATGAGTCTTTATGAACATTACTGAAAGGCGATTAGATCGCTCCCATTTTTCATAAAGATCAACCTGATCTGGAGAGCTGGTTGCAGTAATGGAGGGTGGTTCGTCTTTCCTAATAGCATAATCAATATCCATCCACCCCAATTGAAGAAGAACTCTTTCTCTCCATACCTTATAGTTATCACCCCTCAGTTCGGGAATATCATTTTTCATATCAGAGAAAATTGCAGGTTGTTTTACTGTATAATAAAGAAATGCATGCTTAAAAAAATCAAGAATTGAGACTAATAAACTAAATCATGTTTTACCAATGTAAATCATGCTAAAATTCATAAATCTACCGACATACAACTTGCACGTGGGCTAAACTTCTAATTCAATTAGATTTATACATAACTGTATGATAAAACTATCAAATTATTTCCTTATTCTTAATACCTGTGGGTAAGTTAAGAATATAATTTGATATTTTATCCTAATTAATCATACAAAAACATATAATAAAAATTTCCTGTGGGATAAAATTTTATTATATTTCATATGATCTATTACAACTAATGTTACTATGTGATAATGCAACTCTATTTACATTTTCAATTAATTAAAGATGTTGTGGCTACTCTCTAATTAATTAAAACATAAGGATCACTTAACATTACTATATAATATTGCAAGAAACTATAAGCAATATTAAAATAAAATTGGATAATTCATGTTTTGCATGTTATTTATCACAACATTGCATGTATAATTAAATAAAAATTAACCGCAAATAACAGAATATGTAATTTATAATCACATGAAATCCCAATTTTAAACAAAATCAGATTTATATTTAAATCCAAAAAGCTCATAATATTTAAATAAAAATCTTTTAAAATAACACAAATGTCATCTCACCGGATGGTCCGAAAGGCCCAATTAAGTCTCGGACCGAAAGAATGTGGGTTCGAATCCCATTTTCTCGCACTTTAAAATATTTTTATTTTCACGGGAAAAAACAAACATTCAAATAAATTAATGTTAAAAAATAAAACACAAGGGGCGCGTAGCACGGTTGGTCAACGCCGTCCTTAAGGCGCCCACATGTCCAGTGGTCTCGAGTTCGAATCCATTCGGGACCACTTTAAAAAAAAAAAATTGTTTTCGAATTTAAATTAAATAAGTGCTCATAATACATCGCATGGGAGCCCGTGGCTCGGGCAAAGCGCCAGCCCCTTAAGGCCCCCACGCGCCTTCAGGTCCGGGGTTCGAATCTGCTTGAGACCATTCTAGAGTTTCTAAAAATTTTGCTTATCCAATAAAAGATTGTTGATATATACTAAATGATAAACATTGAACGCAAGGAGCACACGGCACAGCTGGCAAAATACTGGCATTCAGGATACTTCCCATGCTCATACAGGTCTCAGGTTCGAAAATGTAAAATTTTCCAAACTGAATAAATAAATCATGTATATTTATTAATAGCTCATACTTCATCACATATGAGCACATGGCCCATCTGGCGCAAGGCCAGCCTTTAAGGTGCTCAAGTGCTTGCTGGTCCCCTATTCGAAACCTCCAAAGACCATTCTGTGTTTTTTTTTAAAAATCAAAAACACTGTAGATAATCTTCCTTACCCGGTTCAGGACCCGAAAATTCCCGAAAATTTCAAAGGCGCACGAGAATGATCGAGAAAAAAAAACGCTTTTTTTTTTTTGAAAATCCAGATTTCATGAAAACCGATGAAAATCAATTGCAAATTCGAAACCCAAATCTCCGTAAATCCGGAAAATTCATCAAACAAAATCAAAGGCGAGGCATATCAATAAGCTCTGATACCAAATGTTAGATATTAGGCGATCTTATCATGCTGAACAACTAAATAACATAAGATCAATGCAGAAAAATGAAGTAGAGATCACAAATACCTCCCGCCATTGATTTGTCTCCGTATGCAAGCGAGGACGAACTTCGAGTCTCCAAACAAAGAATGAATCCAAGCCGGAAGCGAAACGAACTCGAGTCCTTGTCCTTCCGATCCTTCTCTCGAATCTGCGAGATGGTGTGCTTTCCTCAAGGTCGAGCGAGTTCGGGGACCGACAATTACACCGTGCGTCTCCCCTCGGCCATCATAGAGCTAAAAAAGGAAACGCATTCAATACGCACTTATTGCGTATTAATTGGGTCATACAGTATTAATGGACGGTTACAAAACCAGCAATAATGTGGGCCATAAATAGAAATAACGGAATATTGATTACTAAATTAAATATTCCAACATCAGTATCTTGGCCCACAATTAATCAGGTCTCTATCTCCATGTCTCTAATAGGGGCCTACAGCCTAACCTATTTAATAGATAGACCAGGCTCGGGTTCAAGCCTATTAGATAAGTATAAAATTATTTAATCATAAAATCCTATAAGGCTTATAGGCTAACAAGCCTGGTCTATTTAACTCTTGTTTAATTTATACTATTATATAGTATATATGATATCCTCTAAATAATTTTATAAATTACCAACTTAACCTTAATCATATGTTTAACATCACATTGTCATTACCCTCACCCATACCTCTATTCTCTTTGAACGCTCGAGATGCCTTCTCCTCTAATTTTTTTATCCACTAAAGCATGCTAATTGCTATGGGTTTATTTTAGTTCCGAATGAAATATTATAATCTTAGTAAGAGTTTGTCCCAATTTACGTGGGAAGAGTAAAATAGGTAAAATCCAATTTTTATATGTTGTTTTTTATACTTGGTCAATTTTAGAAAATATATCTCATTAGTCAATATACTATTAGTTTTTTTTTTTAATTTCTATTTGCTGGGACAACTGTTGTTAGTAGACATTCTTTCTTTTTCGTATTAAGCCTTTATATTACGACGACAATGGATGTCAGGCTTTTAAAACATACTGTAAGATTATAAATAAGCACGAATGATATATGAATTTGGAAGCATAAGTTTCAGAGGCTATTTAAAAGTCGGGTTAAGTATCAATTTTGCCCCTAAAGTACGTGTCCATGAATAGGGATGGAAATAGGCCAGGCTTTGGCTAAACAGGCCTGAGCCTGTGATGGGGACAGAAGGCCTGAGCCTGAATTCAGGCTTTTTTTTAGGCTCAAGCCTGAGGCTTCATAAGGCCTGGTCAGGCCTGAAGCCTTTTTAAAGGTCTACATACAATGTAGGCCTTCAAAAAGGCCTCATAATGGAAGCCTTGGAGACTATAAATAAGCTTTATACACTTTGAGCCTATTGAAACCTATATAAATATAACTTAAAATTAGAATATAAGAATAAAAAAACAATAAATATTATGTTATTTATATGATATAAATATATTTATATTTATTTAATGTGTAAACAGGACAGCCTGAAGGCTTGCGTGTCAAGCCTTAACAAAATATGTCCGGCCTATTTACAAACAAAGTCGAGCCGGACCAGGCCCTAAACAAGGCAGTTCACTGATAGGGGCCTGGCTTATTTCCACCCCTACACATGAACAATTTTGCCCTTAAAGTTTTTGAGGGCTCAATGTTGCCCCTAAGTCTCAAAACGTAGCAATATTGCCCCTCTGTTAACAGCCCCAATGGTCAATTAAGTTTGACCGTTAGGGATGTTTCCGGGGCAACATTCTAAAAAAAATTCAGGGAAAAATTGCTCTTGGCTTGGGCGTGTACTTCAGGGGCAAAACTGATACTTAACCCTTTGTAAGCTTTATTCTCTCAGTCATCTCTGCTTATAATCGCACAAGAGGTTCGTTAATCATTCACATAGATAATTTTTTGGGCGAGTGATTATTGTTTGTAAAAATTCATTTGAACTGCCTGCGACGTACTCGTTTGATCTTCTGTTCGGACAAATTCGTTCTTATTTTTTGTTTGATTTGTTCGAAACATTTTCTTGACAAATTCTGCAAGTGAGTGATTATTGTTTGATTAGAGAATGCATGCGATGGAGGACGCTATGGGGGAAGAAGGAGTAGGATATGTTTACTTTTTATATAAAAAAATTAATTGTCACCCCCTACTTAAGGAGCAATTTGGCCAACGAACTTTACCTCATGAGCGCCGAGTATAAATAACTTTTCAGTGGACCAAGAATACCTAATTTTAAAAATGTGCAGTCAACACACAAAAATTTTACTCCAGGAGCACCCAGAACAAAAAAGTTTTACTCCATTTTTGTGCTAACAATACATTTTAAAATGTTTTTTTGGTACTTTTGGTCAACTTA
Source organism: Acacia acuminata (assembly GCA_019022655.1). NCBI lineage: Eukaryota > Viridiplantae > Streptophyta > Magnoliopsida > Fabales > Fabaceae > Acacia > Acacia acuminata. Next base: position 633,880 of record JAFJYI010000028.1, on the reverse strand, counting down.
AAAGTTATTTGTGTTAGGTGCCCCTGAGGTAAAAGTTCATTGGCCAAATTGCTCCTTAACCCTAATTATAAAATCGGGTTGACTTTTTTTTTTAAGAAAGGGTTAAGTATCAATTTTGCCCATGAAGTATACACACATGAGCAATATTGCCCCGGAAGTCTCAAAATGTAGCAATGTTGCCCCTCCGTTGACACCCTCGTGGTCAAATGTTAGTTGACCATTAGGGCTATTAACAGAGGGGCAACATTGCTACGTTTTGAGGCTTCTAAGACAACATTGAGCCCCAAAAACTTCAGGGCTAAAATTGCTTCTGTGTGCATACTTCAGGGGCAAAATTGATACTTAACTCTTAAAAGTCTACATTTTAAGTAGGCCTTTAAACAAGCTTCAGGGCTTGTTAGGTCTTTTGAAGGCTCAGGCTCATGCTTAAAAAAAACCCACATACAAACTCAGACTTTAAATCTCTTGGCTCATACCTATTTAGATAAAGCATATCATATTGCCACCCATAATTTAGCATTGTTAGCCCCTCTACCGAAGTTAGCTATGAAAAACACATAGCTACTTAATTAAAAAAGGAGGAATATATATATATACTCTACAAATGTGTTTTTTATTTATTCTGAGTGTCAACTTATTAATATATCATATTTAGGGTGTGTTTGGCTTGAGGGGAGGCGAGGGGAGATAACTTTTTTCCCAAATTGCACCACATTGATTGCTGTCAGAGAAGTCAAAATTCTCAATAGTCCCTTGATAATTGAATATTTTATACATTTCTTTAGTACTCTTGATTAATAATTTAAGACTCTTTAGTTAATAAATAATGACTTTTATGCTTCTTTTGGACTTTAGGCCTTTCATTAGATTTTAGTCATTTTAATGATAAAATTATAATTTTACATTGCTTTACTATTTTTACCATAACTCTTGAGCCAAAGTTCGGATTTGCCTCATTTTTGTTTCATATTTCAGATTATTCAAAGAGCTACAATTGTTATGAAGACATGAAGGGCAAATACAGACAAGAGGGTGGTCGATTTTGGGGCCGAAGTTAGATGCATATTTGTGGATTTTTATTTGGGCTCGAATTTTGTAATTAAAGTCCACTTTTATTTTATTTCCGTTTTGGGCTGAACCATTGGAGCCCATTTGCATTTTAAGTTAACTTTAAGATGGTGACTACAACACTTATGTCATTCACGTTTTTATTATTTTCGGATTGAAATAGAAGTTTTGAAATTCTCTCAACTGTTCTTCGTGTTCTTGATGAACTTCTTTATTTCTGTTTGATTTTCGTTTTGCATAGCCATGATAGGCTAAGCTACCGTGATTGGCCCATGGATTGAGGATTCCACTATCCAGAGATCGTTCTTAACGGTAACAAATTCGTTTGTTTTTGTAATTTCGGATTCGATTTACTTTCGGATTGGGTGTTAGATTTAACACCCAAATTGAGATATCCCAAGGATTGAGTTCGAACTAGGTTTAAGTGCTTGTGCGATTGCATAGTGACATGCCACTGTTCAGATAAACGTTAAGCGATCGTCTAGTTGATGGATTTTCTGGACAAACGCAAAGATTTCGGTTCATCCAATCAATCGCAAGTTCGTTTCAAAATCTGTTTTCATCTGAGGAAGGAAAGTGGTGGAATTCGAAATCTTGAGTTGATCTTCCATTGATCGATTTTAATATGTTCATTTTTCTATTTCTGTTTATTTCGTTTTTATTCTATTTGAACCAAAACCCCCATTTTTACTATTTTTGTTCTCTCTTACTGTCCAATCAAACCCGCTACGAATTCGTTGGGAAAACGATCCAGGTTCCCTATTACTGCAAATCTTTTATTGAATCTGGTTATTTTGAGAGACACAACAAATCTCTGTCATCCCTACGGCACTCCAATTGGACAGTAAGACAACGCCTTTATTCAGAATTGTGGCATTGATGTTTGTCCCTCTACAAGTCCCCCGGGCCTGGGGTTGTGCTCCAAGGCCTTGTGGTTTTGACACGTTCTCGCAACTAGTCCCCTCCCGCACTCGTGCTTGGCTCTCCTTGTTTTATGGCCTACCTCATCTCCTTCTAGATTTTTGGGCAATTTGGTCCAGATGATATAAAATATTTCTCTCCCCTCCCCTCACCCCCTCCCCACAAACCAAATACACTGTTAGGGTTAAGGGGCAATTTTCCCTAACTGCTCACTCAGTTAATTTTAACCGTTAGTTGACAAAAAATGTTGAGTTAGCAATTCATGTATTATCCACGTCATTTTTGTTAAGATTTCAATTTTCCCTAAAAGTCCATGTGCATCTACTTTATTTTTTTCAAAGTTAAATTTAAAACTTTTTAAGCAAATTTACACTTTAATAAAAATAACATGGATAACCAACGGATTGGTACAAGTGGTAGCGGCTTGTATTGCTTAAGTAAGGTCTCGACGAGCCTCGAATTTCACTATATTTGGTCAATTCGATAGTTAAAATTAAAAAAAAACATGGATTAATGATTAAACTTGCTCTCTTTTTAAAACTTTTAAAGTAAAATTGCCCACGAAAAACTTCGGGGCAAAATTATTGTTCGTTGAAAATTTATAAGATAAAATTATCGCTTAACCCTTGTATTTAATAAATTTTAAAGAAAAAACATCTAAACTCCTAGTCCTAACTAACCCTTTCCCCGCTCGGCGAGTTCCCAACCTATCTTTCACCCTCTCGTTTCGCTCCAACGCTCGCCTCGTCGTCGTCGCGTCATCTCCCTTCAATTTCAGCCTCTCACGAGTTACCACTCCCCGTCGCCGTCTTCCTTAGCTCCCGCTCTCAGCGTCTCGCCACTCTCTATTGCTTCCGTCTCTCTCCTTCTCCAGTCGCAGCTCGCTGTTTCGCCAGTCGCTCTCAGTCCGGGAGTTGAGCGCTCGAGTCCTCTGATCCTTCTTCTTCATTCGCTGTCTCACCACTCGCCTCCATTCTCCAGGTACGTCTTACTAGGCGAGTTATGGTTGCCATTGAAACCACAGGAGCTTTGGGAGACGCTTGCAGCAAGTTGAGAGGGAGGCTCTGCTTCTGTATCCTCGGCACTCACTCCCTCCAGTCTGTAGATAACTTATCAACTTAATTAATTAATGAGTGTTATAGCCCGCGTTATGAGCTCTGTGAACTCGTAGTCTCAGGACACAATCGGACATTTTTGTTGGAGAGAAGGAGAGGGGCTGCTGCCGTAGTCATAACCAGCGGAAACGACGCCGGAGGTGGAGAGATTTGACGGCGAAGACACGGTGACATTGTTTACGGTGGCCGAGCATCTAGGCGTTATCGCTATCGAAGGGGAGGAGAAGCGAAAAGAGGTATGGTTGAGAATTTGATATAGTCTTTCGGTCGAGTCACACGTATGATATTTTATTCTGATAATTCCTGTTGTTGAATCCTTAGGGATACATACTCTTATAGATGAAATATCATTAAAAACAATGACACTAAACATGGCTCAAGTCAATAATTTTTCTCCCATATTTCCGACAAACTGAGAGTTCCATTTTAAAGATCATTTATATGCTAATATTTCTATCCATAATTAGTTTAATCAATCAATTTTTGTAAACTTAGTAAATAATTTGATCCATGCAAAATGTTATTGTTGTTCTAATCTGCCAGGGACTGTTAAGTCTTAGTGTTTTACTACTTCCTTGAAGAGTTTGGAGCTCCTGAACCTCATTTATTGATAAAGTAATGGCTTGGAGGTCTTGCTCCCGCTCTAGATTCCTCTCATGTATTCTAAGGTCTGCAAAATCAAAATGGCTACCAATATCCCAAGGTCAGGGTTCTTCTTATGCTCACTTCTGTCAAGATTTATTGTTCATACTTTATTGAAAATATTCGTATTCATCATATTTCACTGGAAATAGCTGAAACTTCTCTTGTTTGTCTTTCTTACAGGTCAGAAACACTCTATGAATCCCATTGCTTTACAGAGTTCTTGTAAGAACGGGTCTCTGTTGAATTTTCAAGGTTAGATTTTGTATAGAGAGTAAATTATATTTTGTCTACAATAAATTCTTGAGGGAAGCAAAACTTTGAGGTTCAACATAAGAACATGATGGGAGTGTTATGCTGTGTCGTCAGAGTTAATTATATATTGTTGGATAAATCCTCTGCTGTGTTGTCAGAGTTTTATGCTCTCAGTTTAGTTTAAAGTGTTGTGTTGTCATCTTGTGCTGTGCTGTCAACCTTTTAGGCTAATTAGAATGAAGCGCTGTCCCTCAACTGTTAAAATAACATTTATGTCTGATCTGATATATGTTTGTACTTTCAGCTCAAGGAATAACAAGGTATTTTCAGCTTGTAACTTCAGGAGATTATTCTAACAGCTTGTTAGTTTATGATGCAAGATTCTTGCCTCATAAATTAACTAAGATTCCCTCTCATAACTCCATTCCTACTTTTTCTGGGTTTTAGCATGAAATCACCAAATTCATAAGAAATTTTTTATTGACCTCAAACATGCTGTTAACAATGGTTTTATGGTTTGAATCCTTTTGATCTCATGCCTTAAATTTGCAGGATTGAGATCATATGCCCGTGGTGGACCCAAAAAATATGATCTCTTTGGAAGTGGAAAACCAGGGGACAAAGAGTTCAGAGAAGCCTGGGCCAAAGAGATGGAAGAAGATAACACTCTGTGGACTGGAAGTGAGGATGAAAGTGACAGAGAAAAGGACTCAGAAAGTCGTCTCAAAAAAGAAATCCGGAAAGTAAGACAGCAAGCTAAAGAGCATTCAGACCTAATTGATGCTGATGAGAGTGATGAGTTAAGAAGTGTTTGGTCTGGCAGTGATGAAGAGAAGACACTGTGGACTGGCGATGAGATGGATAGTGATGATGATATTCCTACAGAACCATACCCAAACGAAAGTAGTGACAAATACATAGATAAATTATTTGAGTTTGAAGAAATGCCCAAGTATCGAACCATCTCAGAGTTACTGAAATCTGAACAAGAGCCTGAGGAGTTGTCCCCAGGTAAAAAAGCAAGGAAGCTTGCAGTTGAGAATGCTTTGAAGAAGTTAAAGAAGGGTCCAGATGGGCGATACACCAATGTGTGGGAGGTCATGAGTGATATAGATATTCTAATTGGGGCATTTGAGAATGTTGTTTCAGGACCAGAATATGCAGAGCTTAGACAAGGAGGGCCTAAAAAACTGAATATGCAGTTCTTCAAGGACATACAAGCCCGAATGAGAGATCCAAACTACAAGTTTTCACCTGAGTTAAAAATGAAGCCAAAGAGTAAACTTGTTTCCAGAAAGAAGTGGCAAAAGGCACAATCTAGGAGGAGGAAAGCACAAAAGAGATAAGGTATGTTCTTTTCAGATAAGATAAAAGTCTAGGTCTTCGTACCATTGTCCTGCTCATACTATCTTGAAGGATTCAAGTCTTGTATATGTTAATCATTGATATTTACAGGCTTTCTTTGGTTGAATCCAAGTAAAAGAAATCCCTTTACTTTTTAATTATTATAAGAATAGGAATCCTATTTTTCATTTTTTGTTATGTTATGCTATTCATGTTTATAGGCTTTCTTTGGTTGACCCCAAGCTTTAGCTGAATTACTCAGCATAGCATTTGTGTTAAAATATGAGTCGTAACTTTAGAATTTAGATTACTATTGGCTCTGTGATAACTAGGATACTTTTGATAGTATAAGTCTAGAACTGTGATGCTTCAATCCAATTTCTGTTATAGTGCAATTTATGAAAATTAAATTGGTTTTATCTGGATTATTTGACTGGAGCAATGTTTAGTTTGTTCATTTGAACATCATTTATATAAGTTTATTGTTAAAAAAAAAAAAAAAAAAAAAAAAAAAAAAAAAAAAAAAGTGGGCAGTTGTTGCTTCTCATGGACTTGTCACAGGTTTATAATGTGAGGAAGTATTTGAAGTGTTTTGTATGCTTTCTCAAGGATTTTGTCTGTGTATTATATAAAACCATCAAATAAAAAATCTGATATGTAAATCATAGAATAATAATAAATAAATAAATGAGTTGGGTTAGTGGCGTATTAAGTCTGTGGGTAGGATTGATTAATTAGTTAGGAGATTAGGGGATTATTACCATTAGACCGTTATAAGGAAGACATTCCCTACCATTTACCTTTTATGTTTTTATGATGAATGAATATTCAGGGTAGCTCCAGTCTCTATCTCTATCTCTCCCCTTTCCTCTTTCCTCTTCTTCTCTTTCCTCTTCTCCTCTCTCACTATCCTTCTCTCTTTCTATATTCTTCTACATTGTAACAAAATCCTAATACAATTATACTTATTGGCAAGAGCTATGTTTGAATGAATCTATAAATAAATAGACCAAGTGACAAAACAAAGTAATTTTCATCCACTGTGACTGGGTGTCAATTCCTTAAGAGGTGATTTGTTTGCAGGATTCAATACCATAAATGCTTCCATGTGTTGATTATCATCATCATCACACTATTATTGTCATAATATGCATCAACATGAATATTTATATCCAGGTACAATGTCTTCTGGTCTCTGTGAGTTATATCAGCCATGTTTTTTTTTGCTAGTGTAAAATCATCGTTGCCAAAGAGTGATGAACATCTATAGGAAGATTAAGACACTGAAGAATTACTGTTCTTATCATTGGCTCTATTGTGTTGTTTGAAGAACGGAGAGCACAAAACATAATAGGGTAAAGGTGCAAAAATGCACATAGGCTTTTACCCAAGGTACACTCAGCACCATGTGCTTTTCAGAGGACCAAAAATGCACATGAACTCTTAAAACAGGTGCAAAACTACCCACGCCGTTAAAATCTATTAACTGCTGTTACTTTTAGGGTGGGCCCCATACCATTTAAAAAAATAAAAATGTCAAACTTTGTTTAATTCCCAACTTTGCCCTTCCTTCATTCCTTCCACCTTTGCTGCTCGTACCTTCCTCCTCCTATCCACTTTTTCTTTTCTTTTCAGCCCCTGAATCATCGGTCCTCCCTGATCTACCTCCACTTCGAAAATCTCTGGCACCTTGTGCTTCAGTTCGTCACCTCCACCAGCTCCTTCAACCGGAAGCAGAACGCCGTCATCTCCCCCGTGGATTTGATCGAAAGCTGGCTCTTCAGACGCAAGAAATCGTGCTTTGAGGCGGCGACAACTCGAATAGAAGCTTCTTCATCTCTCACCGGCGGCGTCATCGACCACCAAGAAATAAAGGACAGATCTTTATGGATCTTTACAGATCTCATCCCCCCGCCCCTTGGTAACTCCCCGCTTCTCTAAATCCCTTTCTGTTAATCATCTGTCTTTCAAGTTATGATTTTTGGGTTTGTCTTTTAATTCACCAAGAAGCAAACTTAGAAGGATTTCTCGAAAGCCAGGTGTTTTTAGAATCGAGATCCAGGTTTTTTTTTTTTTTCCTCCATAAAGTTCTATTTAATTTCTTGAATTTTCCTCATCTTTCAATCAATTACGAGGATTGTTTTTATCCCTCAAAGCTCTGTTTTTTGTAATTCCTCTCTAATTTCTGGAGATTAAAGTGGTTGGGTATTTTTGACCTCTCCTATATTCCTCTTTGTAGAAAATATTTTCTCTTTTACTTGGTTGATTTGAGTTTTTTGTCTGGAGCAAGTGGTTGTTCTTCAGTTTTTGTGAGACGCAGGTTGATTTTAGCTTAGACCCGTTGGTGTTGTTCTGTTTCCCTGGAATAGGGCATTAATAGAAAGAGAAATGGATGGTCATCAGTTTTTGTGAGACGCAACTCTTCCTGTGGCTTAAGTAAAAAAAAAAAAAAAAAAATGGATGGTCATCTAAATAAGAATTTTTTGAAGATAGTTTTCTGGGCGCTTGGAAGCTAATAGGCTATATTGAACTAACAGAAGATAAGCGCAGCGGATGATATGCAGCGGACGATCTTCTTCTTTCTTTCATCTGCAAAGCGTAGAAAAGCCTGGTTGTCTGATCAAACTCTGTTTTTTTTTTTTTATAAAAAAAAGTTTAGGGGTATTTTGGTATTTTCACATTGCAATTAACGGCAGTTAAAAGAATTTAACGGCGTGGGTATTTTTGCACTTGTTTTAAGAGTTCATGTGCATTTTTGTCCTTTTGAAAAGCACGTGGTCTTGAGTCTTGCACTATGGGTAAAAGTCCATGTGCATTTTTGTACCTTTACCCAACATAATATATTTACAATGTTAATATATAAAAGCATTTCTATAATCATGGGGCCAACTATATTTCTTGAAAATTAAGCTTGTAGATTTAGTTTGAATCATGATTATGATAACTCCTTGATTTATGAGCTAAATTATTATTATGATAACTCCTTAATCATGGGCTAATAATTTATGGATATAAAATATAAATTATTGATATTTATTGATGTCAAAGTAAACAAAATTCACTAACGGTATTAATAAAAAAAAAAACAAGTATTTTTTCGAAAAATGGTTACTCACCAATAGTTTTTAATGTTGTTACTATGAATATCATATGAGATATAGATTCGCAACATTTTTTACGTTTTAACAATATTAGTTCATTCGTTTAATTAATGAATTGACAATATTTCATTATGTTCTAACAAATTTCATTCCTCAGTAAAAAAATTCACATTATAAGCTCTTTCACAAGTTTTATTAAGGAATCAGCAATATTTTATCAGGTTTATATAACTTTGGTTTTGCCCAATAAAAAAGACACTCCGAGGGCTTTTGCAACTTTTGTTAAGGCATTTTTCTCACTATTTGTTTTTAACAAAACATATGAATGTAATGAATTTGTGGATTTGTTATTACTTGAAATCTAATGAAATATGGTGAATTCCTTAAGAAAACATCTAAATGGCATGATTCTATGAAATTTTTTATTGAGTAAATGAAAGTTATTAAAATCTAATGAAATGTTGTTAATTCATCAACTAAAGGGTTAAGAGGTAATTGTGCCCGGAAGTTTTTACCGAGAGACAATTTTGCTCCAAAAGTTTAAAAAATGGATTAATTTTTTTCTTGACTATTATCCTAATTAACTTTGAATGTTGATTGACAAAATCTGTTGAGCGACAGTTCAAATATTATTCACGCATTTTTGTCAACTAAGTGTTAAAATTAATTGAGATAATAATCAAAGTAAAATTACTCTTTTTTTTGACACTTTCGGGTAAAATTACCTTTTAACCCTCAACTAAATTTGTTAATGGCTACGAATCTTTTTGGGCAAACATAGTGGTAAGGGATCAGACCCCACTCCCACTGCTTTGGGAATCTTATTTCCCCGGAGCTTTGGCGCCAATAGTGTGTTTGTCATTGACGATGAGGGGTTAATGTTTTTAATTTTTTTTGAAAAAAAAAAAAAAGAAATTTGCAATGACATTTTTGTCATTTCGTTTTAATTTCAAAAAGAACAAATTAAGTCTAACAATTTTCTAGCATTATGAATTTTTAAAAAATACGTTTTTGTCTTTAAACATTTTTAAAGTTCTTTTACTGAAATTTTCCCATTAAAATATATTTCAAATATTCGTATAAAAAAATAGATAATAAAAAAAATTAAAATTCTGACACCAAATTTTTTTATCCCGGTAATTTAAATATAACTTGTATAAAAAATAGTAACTACGATAAGGAATATATTCAGATACTGTTTTTTATACGAGATTATGTTTAAATACTGAATATCGAGATTTGATCCAAATTTAAATGAAATAAGAGATATAATAAAGTATGGATAACATAGAGTTTTATATTTCAATAAAAAAATATATATATATATATATAAATCAAATTAAAATTAAAATTGATTGATAAAAATAGATAAGTTAATTAATAAAAATTAAAATTGTGACCCCAAAATTTATTGCGCTTTGAATGATAACTACCAAAATGATAATGCTATTTTAATTTAATTATCAAATACTAATTTAATTAATAAAATTTAAAATTGTATTGATCTAAGTGGTTTAAAATTTAAAGAACCAATAAAATATTTTTATTTTTATTTTCTTAAGAATAAAGTAAGATCTCTCTCTCTCTTTTTTTAATAGGGTGTGCTTTTCCCTCTTATTTTATAATTAGCTTTATTCAATACGACAATATAAATACTCCATAATAGTGGTTACCTCTTGTTGGGCCAAACACCTTGGCCTAATATTTATATCCATAACAATAATATTCTTGATTTTAATTTTATTCAATTAATTTATAATTATCCGAAAACAAATCCTATCTTTTTTCTTTTAATACAATATCAAGTTACCATTCAAAACAAAATCTTATCATTTTCATACAATAAAAAAATGTTATCTTTTTTTATAAGGAAAAAATATTATCTTAATATTTAGTAGATATCAGATTCGTTTAATCCGCCTTCAATAAATTGCACCCCACGGACCTCAAAAAAACACATTAGCCCTAAAAATACTGCAGTAGCGTGACGATCGAATCGAAGACAAAAACTCTTCGATATAGACCGCCCCCTCCACCTTCTCTCTCTTTCTTCTCCTCTGCGATCTGACCCCTTTTCGAGAAGGGGTTCTTCTCTCCCTCTTCTGTTTTCCCTTTTCTCTCCCTCTGAGATCCCGATCAAGACGATTGAGGTACGTCTTCTATTGTGGTTTTTGTTTAGGTTTCCTATTCGTTTTTGTCTTGATTACTACATATGGAGTATTTCGATTCAATTCATAGTGTATACTCGCGTGTTTGTATTCTAAAGTTTCTGGTTTTTCTTCCTATTCAGATGTTTGTATACCTTTTTATCGGTTTTTCTTGCTCTTTAACTTTGGGCATCTTTCCTTGCTCTGAATCGATGCAAGATCTTGGGTTTAGGTTGGGTTGTTTGTCTGCTGCCTTTCTTTTTGCTATATTTGATATACTTTGAAAACTGAAGAATACAAGGTTATTTATTTCCTCTGGGTTTTATTTCAAGGGCACATTAGGTTCTTGTTGTAGTTTTGGAGTACTGTTGTAGATTTCTAAGTAATATAAGCTGTATTGGAGTGCTTATTGTAACATAGCGCCTGGCTCTCAATATTGTCCACTTTGGGATGTTACAATTATTGGAACAGAATTGCTTTTCTTTACACCCTGAATCAAGAGTTTCTTTTTCTTTTTCATTAACTGGTTTGTTTATTTTGGGCAAAGAATTAGATTTTATGAAATATGACAGCGTCTCATATATTCTCATATGCGCCTCGTTTGTCTTTTAGCAGAGATGGCAGTAGCAGATGAAGTCGCAAATCCACAGATGGTGGGCAATGCTTTTGTGGAGCAGTATTACTCTATTCTTCATCACAAACCAGACGAGGTTCACAGATTTTATCAAGAGACAAGTGTCCTAAGCCGCCCTGAAGAAGATGGTACCATGAGCTTGGTGACCACTGTTGCTGTAAGCATTTTTCCTTTATTTAATGTGTTTACTTTAACAAGTGGAATTCTGGGCAAGCATTTTGATTTTATTTAATAAAACGACATAATAATTGATTATAAAATATAGTCATATATAGACAGATGATTTTTCTTGGTGAAAGAGACAGATAAATTTTAATCACAAGTCAGATGTGAGAAAGTTGAAGATATATAGAGCTGGATGTAGCTGATTCTAATTTACTACCACTATCTCTTTTTAATAAAAATGTTATAGGATATTCATCTGCCCTGGGGTTTTTTAACTGTTATCAATATCAATCGTTTCTTAATTATATGATTCAATATGCTGGGTTCTAAGGAAATTAAAATCACAAGTAATGATGCCTACTGTGATTTTATCACTATTCTAATGATTACATCTTTCCAATTTCCCTCTTTTTGAAATCTTATTTGATGTCTTGTGATAATTATCCTGATTTGGTTATTGCAACATAAGAAGTAAAGAAAACGTCATGCTTATGTACTCATTAAGTGAACTTATGTATTGGGGGAGAAAGTATGAATAGCTTAGAGCAAGGGTGATTGTAATGCAAGCTTTAGGTCAGGAATGTCATATAAGCTTTTATTACTTTCCTTTTGGGCCACTCTTTGGTACCCCTGCTCTTTACAAGGTGACTGCAAAACATGGACTTGCTTTGAATGAATGAATTCATTCTGATGTGCTCATAAGAATAGAATGAGAAGACAATTTTTATTGCCATTTACTATGATATTATTTTATAATAAATGCAGAATTATTTTATAATAAATGCAGTGGTGAAAAAAGTGTTAGTTTTTAAAACATGTTCTGTTTTTGTGTTTGAATCTCTTATGTAATGCAACAAGTGATTTTGTTTTTAGTGACTAATATGATCTGCTTCATGTTGGACAGGCCATTAAAGAGAAGATCGGCTCTCAAGATCACAAAAAATTTAGGGTGGAGATTCTGAGTGCAGATTCTCAATCATCATATAAGAATGGGGTGATGGTTGTGGTGACTGGCTGCTTAATGGGAGATAATGATCTGAAAAGGAAGTTTACCCAGTCATTCTTCCTTGCCCCACAAGACAAAGGCTTCTTCGTTCTGAATGATGTGTTGAGATATATTGATGACCACAAGCCTGTTGTTTCTCCTTCTGTGCCTGCAAATGATGCCGATGAAAGTGCTCCAACAGCTCCTTTAACTCCAGAGCCTGGTAATTCTTGTCTTAGTTTAGATCAATGTAGCTGTTCTTGTTACTTGCTTGCTTTCTCAAGTCTCTAACTTGGTAAATGTTTTGGATTTAAAATGTTGCTTGTAAATACAGAGCCTACTCATGTTCCTGAAAACATTCCACCTAGCCAAGCTGCTGTTGTGGACACTGACATTGATGATGCCAACAAAGAAATGAATCAACAAGATGATGGAGAATTATCAGTAACTGAAAAGGAGGTGGATTCTGATGCTGTGAAGGAGACAAGTCAGCAAGAAAGTCACCCAGTCATTGAGAAGTCTGCTCCTAGCACCCAGGAGGATACTCCAAAGAAGTCTTTTGCATCCATTGTGGGTCCTATTTTTATTCATTTCTATTAATTATATTAATTTATTATTCGTGTATAGTGATTGATGGTTTGTTATTATTTTGGGTTTCAGGTGAATGCTTTGAAAGATAATGCTGCTCCATTCCATGTAAGGACATTACCAGCAAAAACTGCAGCAAAACCTGTAGAACAACAACGTGTGTCTAGTACTCCAGTGCCTGAGGCACCGGTTTCCATCAGTAACCCTGCACCAGAAAAGAATAATGATAATGCAGGTTTGTATCCTTTTTTAATGTCTGTACAATCAGGGTTTATTGCAAATCTCATCTTTGGTGATGTCATAGTGTTTTTAACTCTAATTTTACTTTCTATAGGTAAGACTTATGCAATATTTGTGGCAAATTTGCCTATGAATGCAACGGTAGAACAACTTGAGCGGGAATTCAAGAAATTTGGGACCATTAAACCTGATGGCATTCAAGTTAGAAGCAATAAGGTTTGTTAAAGTCTATTACATGAGCTTTGTGCGATTCAGTTTTTTGGCTTCTCTTCAATTTATTGTGGTATTTATAATTTGTTAAATTCTGCTCTCCAGCAACAGGCATCTTGTTTTGGTTTTGTGGAATTTGAGGCTGCTAGTTCAATGCATAGCGCACTTGAGGTATTTACATGTTATTTATTTATTTTGCGGTAATATTGACATGTTTTCATATTGTATCTACTTTTTGACTGCTTCTGTCAACATTCCCTGATTTGAGCACTGTTGCCATCATATACTTCCCCTTTCTCCTAATGTGGCTATTCAGTATAGACATTGACTGCAAATTAACGAGTTGTTGTCACTAATTAATAATTGATATTCAAATTGAACTGCTTTGAAAATATTTCTTGCATCCGTTGGTGGTTTTATTGCTTTGCCCAAATTAAGACGATGCATCGAATTCTTGATGACCCGTGTCTAGGATAATTTTTTGATGAAATAAATAAAATGGATATTTAAGAACATATTGCTTTTGGTGTTTTGTTATGATTTTTTGTGTGTTTTGTGGTTAAGCTTTTAGTACTTGTTTAATTAATTTTCGCCTCTAACACTTACACACTGTATTAGGCTTCTCCTGTCATATTGGACAATCGCAAACTTTCCATTGAAGAAAGAAGAGGCAAGTGAACATATTCATGCTGCTTTTTTTGTTTTTGTTTTCATTGTGATAATGTTTCCTAATGTCTATTTTGGTTCCTGCAGCTAATAATGATAGAGTGAAATATTCATCAGGACGGGGTGGATTCCGGAATGATAACTATAGGGGCCGTGGCAATTTTGGCAGCGGCGGTCGCGGCTTTTCTAGGAATGATGGTGAGAAGCGAGGTGAGTTCTCAGGTAGACCACGAGGACGAAATGGAGAAAGTGGTCCAAGGGCCTATCAAAACGGTGCAAGACCTCCACGTCAGGAAGTAAAAGTGCAATAGAAGCTAAAAGCACATCATCCTTCATAAGGCAAATTTTGAGTGATAGTAAGAGTTTTCTATAGGGAACGGCAAATTTTGAGGATTTTGGCTTGGGATTATAGAGTTTATTTAGCTTAGTTATGGTGATTCTACTCATTTATTTTATTGAACTACGACTCTACGAGACTTAGTCTTCTTAGCCCACACTTTTCTTTTTCCAATTTTGCTTTTTTTTTTTTCGTATCAAATATTCTGCAACGATTCTTTCGGAATTGGCCTAAACTATTTGCGTCTCCTATATACGATGTTGTTACTTTTATTTAAAGCAAAATAATAGGCGAATGAATGCATAGATAAGGTGTTTCTCTAGATAAATTATCCTATTCCGTCGACCATGTTGCGTTTGGGTTCAAAAGTTTTTTTCCTTATAAGTTGAGATGGAGTTTTTCTTATGTTTGTCTCGTAAATCGTTGGTTATTTTCTAACTGCTAATCTAAACACATAAGGCGATGAGCAAAAATTGGTCTGGCTTATCTGGAATTGGAACAGAAAAGCAAATTTAAGTGTTTGGTTTCACGGTTGATTTAAAATTCATAATGTTAAAATATCAAAATACCCTAACTCCAAAAACAAAACCAAAAAAAAAAAAAAAAAAAAAAAAAAAAAAAAAAAAAAAAAAAAAAAAAGATGGCGGCGCTACCAATGCAACACCATCCTCCAATAGGAAACAACATCAATGTTTTAAAGGGATAAAATGGTTAGACGGGAGACTGCTAGAAGTAGGCTAGATTAGGCTTTGGCTAAATAAGCCTAATCTGTACTTGAACTTGAGCCTGAACGTAGACTTTTTTTTGGGTTCAGGCCTGAGCTTTCATAAAACTTGGTCGAGTCTGAAGCCTTCTTAAAGGTTTAATTACAATGTAAGTCTTTAAAATTGTATTGTAGGCCTTGAAAGCCATAAATAGGCTTTATACACTTTTAACCTATCAAACCCTATATAAATATAGGTTTTTAGTAAGCTTCAAAGCATAATATTTACAAATAGTTCCTTTTAAATAAGCTTTTAGCCAACATATTATTAAAATAAAATCTTATTATTATTATTAAAAAATGGTTTCACCAACATTCAACTTTCAAAGCTAATAATATAATCATCCAAAATAAAACATTATTGTATTAAAGAGAATAGTGAGGATGCAGCCATAAATAGTTAAGGGAATGTTCCAAAAAATTTCTAGAGAAGAGTAAAAGGGTAGTAATGTAATTAATTAAATATAATTTGAAATTAGAAAATAAAAATTAAAAACAATAAATATTATGTTATTTATATCATATTAATATAATTACATTTATTTAATGTGTAAATAGGCTAGACATTAACAAAATAGGCCTGACCTATTTACATATTTAGGTCTTTAAGTAGGCCTTGACCTGACTTTTTTAACAAACAAGCCCAGTCAGAGCAGGCCCTAAACATGCCAAGCTATAGGCCGTCTAATAAGAGCTTGACCTATTCCCACCCTAGATGAAAGTGATACTAATTTCCATATACTCCCTCCAATCCTTAATATAAGATATATTTGAGGAGTTAATATTGATTCTAAATATAAGATAAAGTTTTCATAATTATCAATATTTTTCTTATTTACCCCTATTGATGCTCGAAAGGAGGGAATTAAAGAATGTGATAAAGATGTTTTAGAAAATACATGTCATATTAACTAATTTAACAAACTTCTTTAATATAATCAAATTAGATAAATATGTTTATATAAAAGACTGATGGAGTATCCGCGTGTGGAAAGCCCCATAGTTTTCTCCAACACCACTGACATTTTTATACTGAAATAAACGAATTTTAGCTAGAGTTGAACCTATGAAAAAATTTCTGTCAAGTTTATTATTTTCATTATGTTCAATATTCCAATCCAATCATGTCCACCTGAATTATTTTTTCCCCCATTATGTCCATTTTGTTTGGGGTCAAAAGAATATTTTTTGAATTTTATATTTCTATATAATAAATATACACACACGAATTTTACCAAAAAAAGAAAAAAAAAATTACACACGAATTTTACCAAAATATATATACACACACACACACACGAAATGTTCATGCACTAACCGGAGGTGGGCTCTTTGCAATATAATCCAAGAAGGGATCTGCAATAAATTTTTTCCTTTTTTGTTTTTCTGTTTTGGGCCATCACGACATGCACACAAATTGAAGAGATTAAAATAATAAAAATATGTACCAAAAATAAAATAATAATAATAATAACAACAAAAAGTTGTAACATAAAATAGAAGAAGATTATTCAAGAAGTTAATTACATGTCTTGTACAATGATAAACTATAAAGAAAAGATTCATTTAATACTTACGTTCATAAAAATTACTACTTCTAGTCTTAAATATAAGATCGGTTAACTTTTTTTTTTGAAGAGATTAAGGAGGCGAATATATTACTTTAAAGTATTTATATTTATTATTTTTTCTGTAAACTAATTTTTCTGACTTATGAACTAATATATAATCTAATAATACGTAACGTATAGTATGATTAAGTAATTTGTTTAGCTTCCTTAATCTCTACAAAAAAAAAAAATCATTAGTTCTTATATTTAGGATCAAAGAGAGTATATAATTCATTAAAATATTCTGTATTAAGAAAATTAAGTTGTGTTTGTTTCCTGAAATTATCTTTTTTAATCACTATGTCATTAGTGAAAACCTCCTTCAATTTATGCAATAAATAATCATAGCATAAAAAATTTATAAATTTGGGAGTAAAAATAGATTGAAGTTTTACATTTAAAATCATTAATTTACTCTTACATTTAAAATCGGAAGGTATATATGATATTCAAAACTTAAATTAGATAACATGGTTGTTATTTGTGAATTATGTGTTTTCAAAGTCCAAGTCTTGTGTTCTGCTTCAAATCTCATTCAATTCAACAATGGAGGCTGTTGGATTCATTCCATTCTTGTCTGCATCAACGGTCAATACATTCTCCCCCGTTGACGACATTCATTGTACAAAGACGACGTCGTCTGTTTCTTCGTGGACAAGAATCCCCATCCCCACTTTATTTTAAACCCAAACGTAGTGGCGAAGAACCAAAAAAAAAATTTAGCGGGTTAAAAAATAAATATATTGAACTACTTTAATTCTTATTATAAGACACCAACTAACAAGTGTATTTGGTCTTTTTATAAGACCCTTTGCTTGTTTCCAAATAACATTAAATATTTTTTTCTATGTATACCCATAATTAAAAAGGTATTGAGTGAGAGTAATAATTAATAAAAATTAATTAACACTCTTTTTTCGAGCAAAAAAAAGAGTAATATAATTAATATGATATTAGAGTTTAGTGTAATTAAAATGGATAATATTGACAATTATTTAAATTTTAGGACAAATTTAATGACTTTAACTGTTTTTTATTGATCATGTGAGAATTGTTAGTTGGTTCCTCAAATAAGGACCAGAGAGAGTATTTACTAAATGGGATAGGATATTGTCACTACCATTTTTTGTCACTACCACTCTTTTACCGTTAGATCACAATCTCATCTACATTTATCATTTCTCTCTCTATTAAGATTCTGATCTAACGGTGAAAGATTGGTAGTGACAATATCATATCTCTTACTAAATAGTATCAAATAACCTTAAAAATACAAATAAATAATAACCGATAATTATAAATCAAAACAATATATAAAATGATACCAACTTTTTCAGTATCTCAAACAAAAATTTTACTTTCCTCTCAAATCAATGAGTAATGAAACAAACATTATCCTTACATAAAAGATTAAAAATTAGCTGGGGCCAAATTTATGGCCAAATAAAATATTATCTAATAAATACATATATTTCTTAACAAATTTTATAAGATCAATCGGGGCCAGCTGGGGCCTTACTAGCTTCCGCCACTGCCCAAACGCACATGACACGTTATTAGTAGTTGGAGGTAAAAGGCAAAAGGGGAAAAATAAATAAATAAATAAAATGGATCAACACTCTGTATTATTTTCTAAGGTATATCGAGTATTCTAAAGTATTTTGTGAAGTATTCTACACTCAAAGTAATTTTTGTGCATTGGCGCTGGATGCACCAAAAATATTTTAAGATGTTGAGTGCACATGGAAAAAATAATTTCAGGATGTTAGATGCATTGAAAAAATATTTTAAGCCTTCATGGTGAATTTATTATTAGTAAATTAGATTAAGTATAAAGAAAAAGAAATATTTCTTTTAAATAAAATCTGAGTTTGAATTTTTTAAAATAAAAAAACAAATTCAAAGACCTAATCTAATACTTTCCTTGAAGTTGTAAAACTGATGAGTTTAAATAAATTTCAAATAGTGACATAAAATCATATTGTGAATTTAAATTGGAAACTAGTAAATGTTTACTTTTATTAATAAATAGATATTAATAGTGTATAATTAAATAATAAAAATAAAACAAATTTTTTATCTAAATATATTTTAAATCTCATAATTGATATTAAATTCATCAACATTCATAATTTATCATACTCAAGAAAGGAATTTCTAAAAAATTTATATATAAAACTATTAAGCATGATCAAATTAAAAAAGTTAGGATAAGTTTAATAGTGAATTAACACAACTTTATAAGATGGAAATATAAAATTGGTAAACTCGCATAATTGAACTCACTCACGGTTTGACCGAGTTTGTAGCTAGCATGAGTTTAAGAATGATTCGGTATGATTTTTTAAGGTAGAAATATTTAAAAAAAAAAAAAATGGTAAATTTAGATAGTCAACTCGCAAAGCTTGAAAACAATTCTCCCTCTTACTTCCCCCAACCCCAAATATAAGAACTAATTGGGCAGTTAAATTTGATTATAAATACAAGATATCAATCCACTTTATCCCTCATAGTTACTCCCCCGGTCCTAATTATAAGACCAAATTTATAGTGTAAATTACACTACAAACTTGATCTTATAATTAAGATCGGAGGTAGTATTATTTTTTCTAAGTTATTCTTATTGGTTGTATATGTTAAGGAAGTTTGCATCAAATGGTAGTTCCAATGGAAATGATTTAATAATGTATTTTAGGAAATCTAAAGGGTTCGTTTGGCTCAATTGTAGCCCACTTTTGTAATGCAATGCAACACAATTTTGATTACTTATCTGTTTGGTATCTTACGAAGAAAACATGGTAGAATGATATTTGTTTTTTCTAAAAAAAACATAAAATTTATGAAATAACCATTTTGCCCATTTACAAAAAAGGCTCCAACCCTCTCTTTCCTGAACGTTTCTTCTTCCTTGACTTGTTGTTCAATCAATACAGCAACCCTCCATTTCGCTAGCTATTGAAATCAATTATCATGATGGATTGAGACCATTAACCATCTATGAAAATAAGGCCATTATCATCATTGAAACTTTTACATCTTCGGAAACTCGAATGAAAGATACAATTTGAGAATCAAAAGAGAAATTTGAATCAAAGAAGATAAGGGAAATAAAAAAGGATATGAAAGAAGGAAAAAAAAGAATGATAAACAAAGCAACACACAAATCGAAAAACGTAGAGATGACTAGATGAGATTGTCAGCATAGATGATATTGTCGAAGAAGGGAGGTTGGAGGCTGATGATAGAGCAAGAGGAAAATGAGGAGCTGGGGGCGCCGGGGATGCAAAGCTGTAGTCATATTTTTATCGGCGACGACGATGGGTGCTTGGTGTAGCTGAAGTTCACGGAGATTAGGTCTTCCTCAGCAGTGGCGGTGGGTGTTAGGTATGATGGCGATCGCAGTATTCAGGTCTTCATCGGCGACAACAGGAGTGTTGGGTATGGAGACGTTCATGGTGGTCAAGTGCGTGGGGATGTTAAGGAGGGAGGGTGGTCACAAATGGAGGAAGGAGATAGAAGAGAAATGTTGATGGTATATAATGTCTTTTCACATTGCTAATTGTAACATCCCATACAAAATTAGAACTCGTAGATGGGGTAACTCGCCTCAACGAGCAAGGAACTCCTCGAGGGCAGTTAACATCCTATTAGAGTCCGAAGATTTGTAGGTCGAGTCTATCGGCTAGTCTTTTAAGGGCCGGACTTTAAAAATTTGAGGAGTTAAATTAAATAAGCCTTGTAGGGCTGGCCCGTTGGGCCCTGTTAATTTTGTTTTAATTTAATAAGGAGTTGAAAGAGATGTCCCCCATTCGAATGAAAATAAAATTCAGCTTGTTCCTTATATTAGCAACTTTCTCATCACAAGTCATAAGGTCAATCTTGTCATAGAAATATTGTATAATAGTTTAAATTTAGGGAGAAAGGGCAAAAATACCCACGACCTTTTCCCCCAGGAGCGCTCAGCACCACGACCTTTCAACTGGAGTAAAAATACCAAGGTTCTGAAACCCGGACCGGTGACTGAACCGATCGAGGTACTGGGTTAAGGGTTAGTGGGTCGACCGAGTCGGGCCCGAGTCAACCCGGCTAGACCTAGGTGAGATATAAAAAAATTGGAAAATAATTAATTTCTCATCACATCAACCTAAATTTCACATACTATATATCATTTCAATACTTTAGATCGGTAGTAAAATAACCATATACTTCAATACCCGTGACATATTTAGATATACTTGTGATATATTCAGATATTCAAATTAGATTTCCTTTTAAAAATTAAAAAATAAAAAAAAAAAGGATACTGGAACCGAGTTGACCCTTGTAACCCGGCCGGTTTACACCGGTTTCACCGGGTCAGTCCGGTTTTGCACCAAACCGAACCGGTTTCACGGCCGGTTCCCGGTCTGAACCAACCGGTCCGATCTGGTTTCACAAACCATGAAAAATACACATGACGTTACGTTTTGAGAGCGCCCGAAGACCACGGTAGATTAGTTGATTGTCAACTTGAATGGAACAATGACGTGGCTTCGACAAGATGATTTGGACGCCGAAGTGGAATAAAAAAATTCAAAAAATTAGAAAAAATTCAAAAAATTAAGAAAAATTAAAATAATTAGAAAAATTTTAAAATTTTAAAATAATTAGCAAAAAATTAAAAAAATTAGAAAAAAATTAAAAAAATTAGAAAAAAAAATTCAGGAACCTACCATTCATTTCTTTAATAATTTAGACACGTTCTCGTAAATATTTATATTAACATGAATTATTATAAAATTTTCTATGTTTAGTAAATATATAATCTCTTTTTCTATAAAAACATTTCCTTATCTCCCTTCTAACATCAATCTAAATTTGTATTCTCTCTAGCATCCATCTAAAATTTTACTAAACATAGAAATATAATCTCTTTTTCTATAAAAACATTTCCTTATCTCCTTTCTAACATCAATCTAAATTTGTATTATCTCTAGCATCAATCTAAAATTTTACTAAACATACAAAATTTTAGATTGATGCTAGAGAGAATACAAATTTAGATTGATGTTAGAAGGGAGATAAGGAAATGTTTTTATAGAAAAAGAGATTATATATTTACTAATTATATTTCTTAAAAAAAGGAGAAAAAAAAGTTAAAATTTGGAATAGTAACTTCTGAGCCTTGTAGGGCCAACCCAGGCCTAGTACTCTCAGGTGGGGCTTTGAAAAACATATATTTTTCCTACCCTAGGCCCTGTAAGGCCGGCCCTGACCCTTCAAGGGCCAGCCGTGGAGGGTCGGACCGGCCTTAATTCCCAACTCTACATCTCATACTTAGTTGTTTGAGCTAGTTTTTATTGTCTTATAAAATTTAATGTTATAATTTTAATTTTTTAGAAAAATATATTTAAATTTTGGTATTCATTATGAAATTTAATGTTAAAAATCTTTGAAATGGAATATTATCCTTTATATGTAATTATAAAAAAAAACTAATTTTTTTGTTTCTTTGTTAATTTGAACATAAAAATTTGATTTTGGTAACAATTATTTAACGCTACCATTCTTATCAAAATCATTTTTCCACAGAATCTATTTTCTAAAATCATTTTTTATCACTTTTTCTTTAAAAATTAATCATGACACCCTCTTAATTTTGATTGTTAATCTTTAGGGAAAATACTATTTGAAATTTAAAATTTTAATTAAGTGATTTCTTAACAAGATAAGTTTTTAATTGCTTTATTTTTTTTATTAATCTTATTATTATTACTTTTGTTGTTAATAACATTTTAAATTTTAAATGTGGGTATTACCTCATTTTTCGTTTATGCGTGTCAGTGGTTTTGATTATTCATCTTTACAGGGGGGGCGAATAATGGCTTCAGTCCGCTGCGCGCTTCAGTCCGCTGCCATCCGCTGCAATGAAACGACCCCGTTTGGTGCAAAAAAATGAGGGTTGATGTCTTTTTTTTTTTTTTTTGAAAAAAAAGGTTACTGGCGAGTATTAAAAGAATACTTTAAGATACTGAACCGTACCTAAAAAATCTTGTATGATCTTGAAAAATTATTTTAGGATCTAAAAAAAATATTTTAGGATCTTTAACAAATATTTTGAAGTATATTTTTAGTACCTATCAGTGCCCTAAAATATTTTTTTCAAGATCCTAAAATAATTTTTCAAGATCATGAAGTTTTTTTCCAGTACCTGTCAGTATCGTGAAATATATTTTTAATATCAATCAGTATCCTCATATTTTTTTTTAAGATTATAAAATATTTTTTCAGTACCAGTCAATATCCTGAAGTATCTTTTTAGTACCTGTCAGTACCCTGAAATATTTTTTGAAAATCCTAAAATAATTTTTCAAGATCATAAAAGATTTTTTAAATACGGTTCAGTATCTTAAAGTATTTTTTTTAGTATAATCCTTAAAAAAAAAAAAAAAAAAAAAAAAGCATCAACCCTCAATTTTTTGCGCCAAACGAGGCCGTTTCATTGCATGGCAGCGGAGTGAAGCGCGCAGCGGACCGAAGCCAATTCCCCCAATAATGGGCAGGGGATCAGCCTAATTATGAGGGGATCATTCATCTTTGCACGACACGTGTCAATATTCTCTTCTATTTTTATTTTTTTTTGAATTTTTTCTTTTCATACTCGTATCCCTCCTTATTTATAACAACTTTATAGTTAGAATTACGCAATCTAAAAAAATATTAAAATTAGTTAAAATAATAAATATATTTAAAATAATACTTTCAAACATGATATTATTCATGAAGGGCTACGTAAGAAAGATAAATAGTAAATATAAGTACTATCAATTTTTAATCAATGTAATATATATCATTAATGAGGATAAAGATAAAAAAACTCATTAAATTGAGACAACTTTTATCATACTCTAATAAAAATATTAAAACAAGTGAAAATCTCATATAAAGCTACTTAAAATATAAAAATGTTAGATTAGATTGGTAAATTCAACAAATCATTAATTAAGTCATCAACCAAATTTAGGATTTCAAAATCGGTGTAAAATGATTTTAATGCTCCTCATCTCTTTTCTCACAAATTTTTTCTCTCTCTTAAAAGATTATTATTACTCTATGACTTTATATAAAAAGATAATCAAGAATAATTCAAGTATGTCATACCATAATAGTATCATTGATATCAATGAAATATATTTTAATTGAAAGTCAATTAATTGTATTAATGATAAAAAATAAATAAATAAAATAAAGAAAAAAAAAAAAAAAAAAAGCATATCGCATGCCAACTTCACCCTTTGCAAAATTGAATTGAAATAAAAATCATTTTTACCAATATTAACCTAAACTAGAATAATTTTCCTTAACACATAAATATGAGTTTTTAGATAGTAATTTAGTTAATATTTTAATTTTAATTTTTTAATTCTTTAATATAAATAAGTAATATTATTTATCTTTTTTAAAAAGCAGTGTTTAAATTTCATATACTTCTATGAATATTTTAAAAAAGAGATGTAAAATGAACTTAAAATTTCATAAAACGGTTTACATCAATATAAAAATTTCCCAAAAAAACCTATATATGTGTGTGTGAAAATTATAGAAAAATTCATACTTAATTAATATATTTACCAAAATCTGTCCTTTTTATAGTGACATATATTATAAGTTTTCTTTAAAAAAATTGTTCATGTTAATAAAATGAACTCTTTACTGAAAATATTGTAGGTTTTTATTCTTATGATGATATACAAAATATATTTAAATGAATCATATTTTGTTGTATTACAATTAATTTTGATATATATGAGAAACATAAGTTAGGGAGTAATAAAACTCATTAATGCGGAGAGAGGAGATGATATTAAAGTTATTTTACCCATATTTTAAAATCCTAAATTGGGTTAACGGCTCAATTAAAGATTTATTAATTTACCAACCCAATTTAGAATTTTTCTATTTTAAGTAGTTTTATATAGAATTTTCCCTTAAAACAATTTAAATTTTGAACTACCAGCTCTTATAAAAAAGAGGAGGGGGAGGAAATCTATTGCTAGTGAGCCAATCTTTTAACCATACCAAGTGAGCGGGGTTTTAGGCCGAACGACTAGGTTAGATATTTTCCCCCTATTTCTTATCGTAAGACTTAATTTATTTAATTTGAGAAGACAAAAAAAAAGATAAATAAGTTATTTAAATTTTTAATAAAAGATATATTTAAAGAATTAATTTGATATAAAATATAAGATGTAGTTTTTATATTTGTCAATATTTTCTTAATTTAACTATATTGATGCTCTATCAATAATAATAAATAAAGATAGAAAATGAGATCATTAAAGAATATGATTAGAAGATTTTAGAAAATATATTTTGCATTAACTAACTTTATTAGATTTCTTTATATAATCAAATTAGATATCAGGAGAAAGCTAACCACAGAAGGGAAGGGTACTGCTCGCGCTCGGTCCAAGGCGAAAGTATCCCCATAGCTTTTGGGGCAATCGGTGGTCGTGGAACTGGACTGACGGTGGTCGTGGAACTGGACTGACAATTGGTATTACAATCAGGTTCAGGTAACGTGCCAGTGAAGACATTAAGTTTCAAGGTGGGTTGAGTGTTATATCCTATATCGACTAGGAAGGGGAATGAAAGATACCTTATAAGTGTCTAGATACCTCTCTGACGTGTTTTAAAGCTGTGAGGGGGCAATAGACCCTAAAGCGGACAATATCAAGAGTGAGAGTGTTATGTCCCACAATGGAGAGTGTTTTAAAGCTGTGAGGGGGCAATAGACCCTAAAGCGGACAATATCAAGAGTGAGAGTGTTATGTCCCACAGTGGAGAGGGGAATGAAAGATACCTATAAGGGTTTGAATACATAATACCTCCTCTCACGGCTTTGAAAGCCAGGTCTTGGGCTTAAAAGTGAGTTGAATGTTATATCTTATATCGGTTGGGCAGGAAAACAAAAGATGCCAATACCTCCCTTGACATGTTTTAAAGCCGTGAGGGGGTGATAGGCCCTAAAGCGGAAAATATTTAAAGTCGGGTCTAAATACCTTTTAAAGCCGTGAGGAGATGATAGGCCCTAAAACGGAAAACATCAAGAGGCTTTTAAAGTCGAGTCTAAATACCTTTTAAAGCCGTGAGGGCTTTTAACCCGCAAGGATGATAGGACCCAAAATATTGAGAGTGAGGCATAGGATGTTACAATTATTTGCTTTTCTTTACACCCCGAATCAAGAGTTTCTTTTTCTTTTTCATTAACCGGTTGGTTTATTTTGGGCAAAGAATTAGATTTTATGAAATATGACTCGTTTCATATATTCTCATATGCGCCTCGTTTGTCTTTTAGCGAGATGGCGTAGCGAGATGAAGTCACAAATCCACGATGGTGGGCAATGCTTTTGTGGAGCGGTATTACTCTTTTCTTCATCACCAACCAGACATGGTTTTCAAATTTTATCAGGAGACAAGTGTCCTAAGCCGGCCTGAAGAAGATGGTACCATGAGCTTGGTGAACACTGTTGCTGTAAGCATTTTTCCTTTATTTAATGTGTTTACTTTAACAAGTGGAATTCTGGGCAAGCATTTTGATTTTATTTAATAAAACAACATAATAATTAATTATAAAACATAGTCATATATAGACAGATGATTTTTCTTGGTCAAAGAGACAGATAAATTTTAATTACAAGTCAGATGTGAGAAAATTGAAGATATATAGAGCTGGATGTAGCTGATTCTAATTTACAACCACTATCTCTTTTTAATAAAAATGTTATAGGATATTCATCTACTCTGGGGTTTTTTTAACCGTTATCAATATCAATCGTTTCTTAATTATATGATTCAATATGCTGGATTCTAAGGAAATTAAAATCACCCTATTGTGATTTTATCACTATTCTAATGATTACATCTTTCCAATTTCCCTCTTTTTGAAATCTTATTTGATGTCTTGTGATAATTACCCTGATTTGGTTATTGCAACATAAGAAGTAAAGAAAACGTCATGCTTATGTACTCATTAAGTGAACTTATATATTGGGGGAGGAAGTATGAATAGCTTAGAGCAAGGGTGATTATAATGCAAGCTTTAGGTTAGGAATGTCATATAAGCTTTTATTACTTTCCTTTTGGGCCACTCTTTGGTACCCCTGCTCTTTACGAGGTGACTGCAAAACATGGACTTGCTTTGAATGAATTCATTCATTCTGATGTGCTCATAAGAATAGAATGAGAAGACAATTTTTATTGCCATTTACTATGATATTATTTTATAATAAATGCAGTGGTGAAAAAAGTGTTAGTTTTTAAAACATGTTCTGTTTTTGTGTTTGAATCTCTTATGTAATGCAACAAGAGATTTTGTTTTTAGTGACTAATATGATCTGTTTCATGTTGGACAGGCCATTAAAGAGAAGATCCGCTCTCAAGATCACAAAAACTTTAGGGTGGAGATTCTGAGTGTAGATTCTCAATCATCATATAAGAATGGGGTGATGGTTGTGGTGACTGGCTGCTTAATGGGAGATAATGATCTGAAAAGGAAGTTTACCCAGTCATTCTTCCTTGCCCCACAGGAGAAAGGCTTCTTCGTTCTGAATGATGTGTTTAGATATATTGATGACCACAAGCCTGTTGTTTCTCCTTCTGTGCCTGCAAATGATGCTGATGAAAGTGCTCCAACAGCTCCTTTAACTACAGAGCCTGGTAACTCTTGTCTTAGTTTACATCAATGTAGCTGTTCTTGTTACTTGCTTGCTTTCTTAAGTCTCTAACCTGGTAAATGTTTTGGCTTAAAAATATTGCTTGTTAATACAGAGCCTACTCATGTTCCTGAAAACATTCCACCTAGCCAAGCTGCTGTTGTGGACACTGACATTGATGCCAACAAAGAAGTGAATCAACAATTAGATGATGGAGAATTATCAGTAACTGAAGAGGAGGTCGATTCTGATGCTGTGAAGGATACAACAAGTCAGCAAGAAAGTCACCCAGTCAATGAGAAGACTGCTCCTAGCACCCAGGAGGATGCTCCAAAGAAATCTTTTGCATCCATTGTGGGTCCTATTTATTCATTTCTATTAATTATATTAACTTATTTATTCTTATATAGTGATTGATGGTTTGTTATTATTTTGGGTTTCAGGTGAATGCTTTGAAAGATAATGCTGCTCCATTCCATGTAAGGACATTACCAACAAAACCTGCAGTAAAACCTGTAGAACAACCACGTGTTTCTAGTACTCCAGTTCCTGAGGCACCAGCTCCCAGCAGTAACCC
Source organism: Acacia acuminata (assembly GCA_019022655.1). Lineage (NCBI taxonomy): Eukaryota > Viridiplantae > Streptophyta > Magnoliopsida > Fabales > Fabaceae > Acacia > Acacia acuminata. The sequence goes on along the minus strand of JAFJYI010000028.1, from coordinate 605,818 downwards.
TGCACCCGAAAAGAATAATGATAATACAGGTGTTGTATCCTTTTTTCATGTCTTTTATTGTTTGAACAATCGGGGGTTCATTGCAAGCTAAGTCTCATCTTTGGTGATGTCAGTGTGTTTTTAACTCTAATTTTGCTTTCTATAGGTAAGGCTTATGCAATATTTGTGGCAAATTTACCTATGAATGCAACGGTAGAACAACTTGAGCGGGAATTCAAGAAATTTGGGACCATTAAACATGATGGGATTCAAGTTAGAAGCAATAACGTTAGTTAAAGTCTATTACACATAAGCTTTTTGCGATTTAGTTTATTTCATACACTTTTTTGTGGTATTTATAATTTGTTAAATTCTGCTTTCCAGCAACAGGCATCTTGTTTTGGTTTTGTGGAATTTGAGTCGGCTAGTTCAATGCATAGCGCACTTAAGGTATTTACGTGTTATTTATTTATTTTTCAGTAATATTGACTTGTTTTTATATTGTATATACTTTTTGACTGCTTCTGTCAACATTCCGGAATGATTTGATCATTGTTACTGTATCAGGCTTCTCCTATCATATTGGACAATCGCAGACTTTCTATTGAAGAAAGAAGAGGCAAGTGAACATATTCATGCTGCTTTTTTTTTTTTTTTCTGGTTTTCATTGTGATAATGTTTCCCAATGTCTATTTTGGTTCCTGCAGCTAATAATGATAGAGTGAAATATTCATCAGGACGGGGTGGATTCCGAAATGATAACTATAGGGGCCGTGGCAATTTTGGCGGCGGCGGTCACGGCTTTTCTGGGAATGACGGTGAGAAGCGAGGTGAGTTCTCAGGTAGACCACGAGGATGCAATGGAGAAACTAGTTCAAGGGCCCATCAAAACGGTGCAAGACCTCCATGTTAGGAAGTAAAAGTGCGTTAAAAGCACATCATCCTTCACAAGGCAAAATTTTTGAGGATTTTGCCTTTGGATTAGATAGTTTATTTAGCTTAGTTATGTCTACTCATTTATTTTATTAGACTACGACTCTACGAGACTCCGGTCTACTTGACCCACACTTTTCTGTTTCCAATTTTGCTTTTTTTTTTTTTTTTTGTCAAATATTCTGCAACGATTCTTTCGGAATTGGTCTATATTTATTTGCTATTTTCCTATGTCTCCTTTATCTTATGTTGTTACTTTTATTTAAAGCCAAGTGATGGGCGAATGAATGCATAGATAAAGTGGTTCTTCAGATTAGTTATCCCATTCCCTCGACCTTGTTGCGTTTGGGTTTATGAAACCATGATTTCATAAGTCAAAAATTCTTCTTACTCCCTCTCGTTTTTATTATAAAACACTAACTAGTAAGTATATTTGGTTCTTTTTATAAGGTACTTACTTGTTTCTAAGGAGCATTGATTATCTTTTTTTTTTTCCATATATGCCCATATTTAATAAGGGTAATGGGTGAGAGTAATAATTAATGCAATTAGTAGTGGTAATATTAAAAATTACTTAAATTTTATGACGACTTTATTAACTTTAACAGTTTTTATTGATTTGTGAGAATTGTTAATTGATGCCTTATAATAGGGATCAGACGGAGTACATACTTGTCTCATAAGTTGTAAAAGTTCTCGTATTCTCCAAAAGCCAATCCAGACGAGTTCGATATTCTCCAAAAGCCAATCCAAACATTAGTTTGACTTGTCTGGAAGTAGAACAGAAATGCAAATTTAAGTGTGTTTGGTATCCAGGTGGAATCTTTATTTGAAATATATATTCATAATGTTAAAATATCAAAAGACCCCAACTCAAAAAAGAAAAAATGATGGCGGCGCCACCATACATCGATAGGCAACACCATCCTCAATAGGAAACAACATCAATCAAAAAGGCATTAACCACCGTGTTATCCGCCATGGCGCCGTCCATGTTTCAAAGGGATAAAATGGTTAGACTGGAGACGGATGTAAGTGAAACTGTTTTCCATATACTCCCTCCAACTCTTAATATAAGACATGTTGAGGGAGTTAATATTTGTTTTAAATATAAGATGAAGTTTTTCATATTAATCAATATTTTCCTAATTTACTCCTATTAATACTCTGAAAAGAGGGAATTAAGTAAGGTGACAAGGATGTTTTAGAAAATGCACGTCATATTAACTATCTTAATTTTCATCTAATCAAATTAATAAATATATCTTATATTAATCTACTATGTCCATTATGTTTGGGGTCAAAAGAATATTTTATTATGTTTATATATATATATATATATTTTGCTAAAAAAAAAAAAGTTTAGGTGAGTGATGATCCTGCTTTTGTCGCTAAAGCGATCAATTAAACTAGGTCCTAATTAATTATGCAATATAGGGTCTACCTAGGTCATTCTCCCAAGGAGCAATTTGTGGGTTTTTCTTTAGGTTGAATTTAGGTGATAAAAATGCAATGAAATAAAATTAAACTAACTAAATGCAAAATGATAATGACTCTAAAACCTATATGAAAATGGAACTAATCTAGATGTAGATGCAAATTTGGGGGTTTTTGTTACGAAAGAATATTAAAATCCTAAGAAAAGAAATTAACAAAGATTTAATTCAATTATGATGATAAAGGGGACAACTTAGGAATTGCATGGATTTAACTTTCTTAGCCCAAACCAATTAATTAAACCAAAAGGAGATTAATGAATTTAATTACCCAATTGAACATGGGAAACCCTCTAGCTCAATACACATATTCCATTAGAAAACTCATAATGAAATAAGCGGTGGCTAATCAAACCCATTAAAAATCAATCACAAAATAATCTTGGAAATCTTGTTTACAATTATCTAATTAAACAACTAGATAATTTATCAAACCAATTAAACAATTAAGGTGATAAACCAAATTAACAATTAAATTAATAACGAAAACTCAATTACTAATTTAATTGACAATTCAAAGGTTGTAAACAAGAATCCAGAATAAGCATAAAAACTTCAAATCGAGTCTAATCCAAAAGAAATAAGTTTACAATCTAAAACTAGATTGTTCTCAATTAATACAACTTGGAAATTCTTTAAAACTAAATAATCTCAAGTTTGAATTAAAAAGATAAAAAGAAAGACACTCCCTTGTGGTCTTCAAGTGTAAAACCCTAGGCTCTAGCTTTCTCCATGCTCCTTCCAAGTTGCCTCCTAAAGATCTCAAGCAACCATGAAAATCATTCCTCCCTCACGTGTTAAGTTATTCTTCAAAGTCATGAGCAAATCTTGAGAATAATTGATTAAATCAATCTCCTCGGTCACCACGTATTCACTGGAGAGAATTGTGAATGAAGGTATTTGATGGATAAATGAAGGTGGGCCCTGCGTACTTGGTAGATGGATGAGGATTGATGATTAAATCTCTGCGCACCCACTGGAACAAGTAACAATTGAATTAATGGATGGAAGAATGGAGGAATGAATCAGCGTCTTCTTCAGCGTGTGTCTGCGGCAGCCTCCAGCGTGAATCGGCTCTCAATGAGAGCATGAATAATCAATAGCCAGCTAGGTTAATTTTATAAGAGGAAAAGAGGGCTTTTTAGGTATCAACCTAGCCCAATAAAATTCAAGTAGCCCAATAAAATTTTACCATTGGATTTCCTTTTAGCTTTCCTGAAAAGTTCTGCACCATAGGATCTTCTAATATGATAAAATCATGATCTATCATATATTAAGAAATATTATTTAATCACAAGATAACAATTAGGATATTAATAATTTAAGCACAGTAATCTCATAATTAATTCATATTTATATTATTTCCTAAAATTGGCTAACAATCCAAATATTATCTAATATATCCAAATTAGCCTAAAATAATCTCCAAAATAAATGGATAAGGCGGGATAAAATATATAAAAATATGGATTTATCAGTGAGGAAGGGCCGGGCATGCCTTCGTGCTCAAAGAGAGCTTACAAAGGTACTTACAGATCGCCCACCAATAAGGCCCTTACATCGACCAACGGGTATCAAACCTCCTCTTTTTTGAGGTGAAAACCGATACCTTAGCCAACTGTGTCAATTCTCATTAGCTATATTTCTATATAGTATATACACACATGAAATGTTTATGCAGTGGGCTCTTTGCAATATAATCCAAGAAGGGATCTGCACACAAATAGTTTTTTTATTTATTTTTGTGTTCTGGGCTGAGGAGACTACAAATCTACAATAACAAACAAAGTTGTAACATAAAATAAAAGAAGATTATACAAGAAGTTAATTCGATGTCTTGTACAATGATAAACTATAAAGAAAAGATTCATTTAATATTTTGATTTGTAAGACCTACTACCTTCTGTTTTAAATATAAGATTAGTTAACTTTTTTTTATGAGATTAAGGAAGCTGAATAAATTACTTAATACTTTAATTATTTATATTTATCACTTTTTTTAAAAAAATAATTTGTTTGACTTATAAACTAATATATAATCTAATTATATACAACATATATTATGATTAAGTAATTTATTTAACTTCCTTAATCTCTACAAAAAAAAAAAAAAAAAGGTCAACTAGTTCTTGTATTTAGGACTGGAGAGAATATATAATTCATTAAGATATATTGTATTAAGAAAACTAAGTTGTGTTTGTTTCCTGAAACTATCTTTTTTAATCACTATGTCATTAATGAAAAATTCCTTCACTTTATGCAGTAAATAAGCATAGCATAAAAAATTTATAAATTTTAGAATAAAAATGGATTGAAGTTTTACATTTAAAATCATTATTTTACTCTTACATTTAAGGTCTGAATTTATAAGCTAGAAACATAAAAATAGTAAACTTGGTAAGTGAACTCACTTTGGTTTGACTTAGTTTGCAGCTAGTACGAGTTTAAAAATGATTAGGTATGATTTTTTTTTTAAGGTAGAAACATAAAAGACATTAAATTTATAAAGTCAACTCACAAATTGGAAAACAATTCTCCCTCTTACTTCCTCCAACCCCTAATATAAGAATTAATTTGGCAGTTAAATTTGATTATAAATACAAGACATTAATCCACTTTGTCCCTCATAGTTATTATTTTTTTCTAAATTATTTCTATTGGTTGTATATGTTAAGAAAGTTTGCATCAAATAGTAGTTTCAATGTAAATGATTTAATAATGTATTTTTGGAAAACTGAAGGGCCCGTTTCGCTCAATTGCAGCCCACTTTTGTAATGCAGTGCAACACAATTTTGCTTACTTATCTGTTTGGTATCTTATGAAGAAAACATGGTAGAATGATATTTATTATGAAATAACCATTTTGCCCATTTACAAAAAAAAAAAAAAAAAAAAAAAAAAAAAAGCTCCAACCTACCCTTTTTGGGGACTGAGCCCAATCCTCTCTTTCCTCACTACTACAAAATATAGATACTACTACCCTAAAATACGTCCTTTTTTAAAAAAAGGAAGCAAAAAATGAAGGTAGTGGCATTGTCGTAATTATTTACTCGAGTTTTAGACTTTAGACAACCCAAATATAAATTCAGGTCGCCAATTTGGGAATTTTGGCGACCGAAATAAATTCAGTCGCCAATTTGGGAAAATTTCTGAAATTTCTCTTGGGCGCCAAAAAAATTCTTTAAATATGGTCAATTTTTTTTTTTTTTTTTTACAATTTGGGAATTTTGGCGACTGAAAAATAAATTCAGGTCGCCAATTTGGAAAATTCCTGAAATTTCTCTTGGGCGCCAAAAAATTCTTTAGATAGCGCCAATTTTTTTTTACAATTTGAGAATTTTGGCGACTAATTTAATTCAGTCATCAATTTGGGAAAATTCCGAAATTTCTCTTGAGCTCCGAAAAAATTCTTTAAATAGCGTCAAATTTTTTTACAATTTGGGAATTTTGGCGACCAAAATAAATTCGGTCGCCAATTTATGAATTTTGCGACTGAATTTAATTCGGTCACCAATTTGGGAAAATTCACTGAAATTTCTCTTTGGCACCAAAAAAATTCTTTAAATAGCGCCAAAATTTTTTTATAGTTGGGGAATTTTGGCGACACGAAATAAATTCAGGTCGCCTTAATTCCTGAAATTTCTCTTGAGGGCCAAAAAAATTCTTTAAACAGCGCCAAAACTTTTTTACAATTTGGGAATTTTGGCGAACCGAAATAAATTCAGGTCGCCAATTTGGGAATTTTGGCGACTATAATTTTTTCTATTCCTCTTTTGCACTACAAATTTGTAACATAATCACATTCGCTCTAGTTTTTTCCTACATGCGTCTTCTCTCTAAACTTCTCATTTATCCCTTCTCTCCTCTGCACACCATTTAATTCCCCACGTACGCCTTCCTCTTCTCATTTTTGATCTACACATAAGCCTTCCTCTTCTCTCCTCTACACCTCATCTTCTCTTTCAATCTATTTCTACTCCTTCAACACTCTTCGATCTGGCTGAGCGAGGAGACGGCGGCGAGGAGACCGAGCAACGAGACGCCAGAATCTGCACTTCGGAACAAGAGTCACCATCGATTTCATCCAAAACGCTACCGCTAGTAAGTGTTTTTCCGGATCGACTCTTGTTGATTTTTAGATCGAGAGGGCACCAATTTTTGCAGATCGGAAATCTCCTCGTGGCTCCGAGACGATACTATGCACACCAAGTCTCTTGCGGATCTGAAATTACTGTTTTTGCATTCTTGTTCCTTATTCCTTCCATTTTAGGGGATTAGAATGCGAGTCGTTAGTTACTTGTTAGATTTTTTTTTCTTTTTTTTTTCATTGTATCTTCCTTGTTGTCTGTTTCGATTACTCTTTGTGTTCTTTTATTGTTCTTGCTGGTTTTGGAATTTCTTGCTTGTAACATAAAAAAGAAAGTATTTCTGGAATTTGATTTTTGATTTGTTTTTCCGTGGCCAACTTCGTGGGGTTTTTTTTTTCTAAAAAAAAAACAGTAAGGCGACCTGGATTTAAATTCAGGTTGCCTTAACTAAGGCGACCTGAATTTAATTCAGGTCGTCTTACATTAGGCGAAATTCGACCTGAATTAAATTTCGGTCGCCAAAAGTATTTTTTTTTACTACCCCTCATGAGACGTCTCCAGAAAAAAGGACATTAAATGGGTCAAATTTAGGACTTTTTTTTTAATGTTTTTTGTAGTAGTGCCTGAACGTTTCTTTCCTCAACTTGCTGTTCAATCAATACAGCAATCCTCCATTTCACTAGGTATTGAAATAAATTATCATAATGGATTGAAACCATTAAAGCCAATGTTGAACCATCTATGAAAATAAGGCCATTATCATCATTGAAACTTTTACATCTTCGGAAACCCAGATGAAAGATACAATTTGAGAAGCAAGAGAAATTTGAATCAAAGAAGATAAAGGAAATAAAAAAGGATATGAAAAAAGGGATATGAAATAAAAAAAAGAATGATAAACAAAGCAATACACAAATCAAAAAACGTAGAGAAGAGATTGTCGATAGATGATATTGTCGAAGAAGGGAGGTCACAGGTGATGATAGAGCAAGAAGAGGATGAGGAGTCAGCGCGCCAAATGCAAAGCCGTGGTCAGATTTTTATCGGCGGCGGTGGGTGCTTGGTGTAGGCGACGTTCACGGTGGTTAGGTCTTCCTCGGCGGTGGTGGTAGGTGTTAGGTGTGATGCCGTTTATAGTATTCAGGTCTTCATCGGCGACAACAGGAGTGTTGGGTATGGATACGTTCATGGTGGTCAAATGCGTGGGGATGTTAAGGAGCGAGGGTGGTCACAAAGGGAGGAAGGAGAAGATTTGAAGAGATAAGGGCCCATTTGGTACACGGATTCGGTAGAATTGAAGGGAAAGAAAAACTAGTAAATTCCTCTATTTGGTATGTATTTTAAACAAATCTTTCTAGGAACCAATCTTTCGGGCCCACCAATCTTCCCTTATATGTGGAATTTTGTATTAACTAACTTTATTAGATTTCTTTATATAATCAAATTAGATATGAGGAGGAAACTAACCACGAAGGGAAGGGTGCGCTCGCTCGGTCCAAGACGAAAGTATCCCCATAGCTTTTGGGGCAATCGGTGGTCGTGGAACTGGACTTACAATTGGTATTACAATCAGGTCGGGTAACGTGCCAGTGAAGACATTAAGTTTCAAGGTGGTTGAGTGTTATATCCTATATCAACTAAGAAGGGGAACAAAAGATACCTTATAAGTGTCTAAATACCTCCTTGACGTGTTTTAAAGCCGTAAGGGGGCGATAGACTCTAAAGTGAACAATATCAAAAGTGAGAGTGTTATGTCCCATAGTGGGGAGGGGAATGAAAGATACCTATAAGGGTTTGAATACATAATACCTCCCCTCACGGCTTTGAAAGCCAGGTCTTGGGTTTAAAGTTGAGTTGAATGTTATATCTTATATCGGCTGGGCAGGAGAACAAAAGATGCGAATACCTCCCTTGACATGTTTTAAAGCCGTGAGGGGGTGATAGGCCCTAAAGCGAAAAATATCAAGAGGCTTTTAAAGCCGGGTCTAAATACCTCCTCTGACGGCTTTTAACCCGCAAGGGATGATAGGCCCCAAAATATTGAGAGTGAGGCATAGGATGTTACAATTACTTGCTTTTCTTTACACCCTGAATCAAGAGTTTCTTTTTCTTTTTCATTAACCGGTTGGTTTATTTTGGGCAAAGAATTAGATTTTATGAAATATGACGCGTTTCATATATTCTCATATGCGCCTCGTTTGTCTTTTAGCAGAGATGGCGTGCGAGATGAAGTCGCAAATCCACGAGATGGTGGGCAATGCTTTTGTGGAGCGGTATTACTCTTTTCTTCATCACCAACCAGACATGGTTTTCAAATTTTATCGGGAGACAAGTGTCCTAAGCCGGCTGAAGAAGATGGTACCATGAGCTTGGTGAACACCGTGTTCTTGTAAGCATTTTTCCTTTATTTAATGTGTCTACTTTAACAAGTGGAATTCTGGGCAAGCATTTTGATTTTATTTAATAAAACAACATAATAATTAATTATAAAACATAGTCATATATAGACAGATGATTTTTCTTGGTCAAAGAGACAGATAAATTTTAATCACAAGTCGGATGTGAGAAAATTGAAGATATATAGAGTGGATGTAGGCGATTCTAATTTACAACCACTATCTCTTTTTAATAAAAATGTTATAAGATATTCATCTACCCTGGGGTTTTTTAACTGTTATAAATATCAATCGTTTCTTAATTATATGATTCAATATGCTGGGTTCTAAGGAAATTAAAATCACCCTATTGTGATTTTATCACTATTCTAATGATTACATCTTTCCAATTTCCCTCTTTTTGAAATCTTATTTGATGTCTTGTGATAATTACCCTGATTTGGTTATTGCAACATAAGAAGTAAAGAAAACGTCATGATTATGTACTCATTAAGTGAACTTATATATTGGGGGAGGAAGTATGAATAGCTTAGAGCAAGGGTGATTATAATGCAAGCTTTAGCTCAAGAATGTCATACAAGCTTTTATTACTGTCCTTTTGGGCCACCCTTCGGTACCCCTGCTCTTTGCAAGGTGACTGCAAAACATGGACTTGCTTTGAATGAATGAATTCATTTTGATGTGCTCATAAGAATAGAATGAGAAGACAATTTTTATTGCCATTTACTATGATATTATTTTATAATAAATGCAGTGGTGAAAAAAGTGTTAGTTTTTAAAACATGTTTTGTTTTTGTGTTCGAATCTTTTATGTAATGCAACAAGTGATTTTGTTTTTAGTGACTAATATGATCTGCTTCGTGTTGGACAGGCCATTAAAGAGAAGATCCGCTCTCAAGATCACAAAAACTTTAGGGTGGAGATTCTGAGTGTAGATTCTCAATCATCATATAAGAATGGGGTGATGGTTGTGGTGACTGGCTGCTTAATGGGAGATAATGATCTGAAAAGGAAGTTTACCCAGTCATTCTTCCTTGCCCCACAGGACAAAGGCTTCTTCGTTCTGAATGATGTGTTTAGATATATTGATGACCACAAGCCTGTTGTTTCTCCTTCTGTGCCTGCAAATGATGCTGATGAAAGTGCTCCAACAGCTCCTTTAACTCCAGAGCCTGGTAACTCTTGTCTTAGTTTACATCAATGTAGCTGTTCTTGTTACTTGCTTGCTTTCTTAAGTCTATAACTTGGTAAATGTTTTGGATTTAAAATATTGCTTGTTAATACAGAGCCTACTCATGTTCCTGAAAACATTCCACCTAGCCAAGCTGCTGTTGTGGACACTGACATTGATGCCAACAAAGAAGTGAATCAACAATTAGATGATGGAGAATTATCAGTAACTGAAGAGGAGGTCGATTCTGATGCTGTGAAGGATACAACAAGTCAGCAAGAAAGTCACCCAGTCAATGAGAAGACTGCTCCTAGCACCCAGGAGGATGCTCCAAAGAAATCTTTTGCATCCATTGTGGGTCCTCTTTATTCATTTCTATTAATTATATTAACTTATTTATTCTTATATAGTGATTGATGGTTTGTTATTGTTTTGGGTTTCAGGTGAATGCTTTGAAAGATAATGCTGCTCCATTCCATGTAAGGACATTACCAGCAAAACCTGCAGGAATTCAAGAAATTTCGGACCATTAAACATGATGGGATTCAAGTTAGAAGCAATAACGTTAGTTAAAGTCTATTACACATAAGCTTTTTGCGATTTAGTTTATTTCATACACTTTTTTTTTTTTTTTTTTTGGTGGTATTTATAATTTGTTAAATTCTGCTTTCCAGCAAAAGATACAATTTGAGAAGCAAAAGAGAAATTTGAATCAAAGAAGATAAGGGAAATAAAAAAGGATATGAAAGAAGGAAAAAAAAAAAAAGAATGATAAACAAAGCAACACACAAATCGAAAAACGTAGAGATGAGATTGTCAGCATAGATGATATTGTCGAAGAAGGGAGCTTGGAGGCTGATGATAGAGCAAGAACGATGGGTGCTTGGTGTAGCTGACGTTCATGGTGGTTAGGTCTTCCTCAACAGTGGTGGTGGGTGTTAAGTGTGATGCCGTTCGCAGTATTCAGGTCTTCATCGGCGACAACAGGAGTGTTGGGTATGGAGACGTTCATGGTGGTCAAGTGCGTGGGGATGTTAAGGAGGGAGGGTGGTCACAAATGGAGGAAGGAGATAGAAGAGAAATGTTGATGGTATATAATGTCTTTTCACATTGCTAATTGTAACATCCCATACAAAATTAGAACTCGTAGATGGGGCAACTCGCCTCAACGAGCAGGGAACTCCTCGAGGCCAGTTAACATCCTATTAGAGTCCGAAGATTTGTAGGTCGAGTCTGTCGGCTAGTCTTTTAAGGGCCGGACTTTAAAAATTTGAGGAGTTAAATTAAATAAGCCTTGTAGGGCCGGTCCGTTGGGTCTTGTTAATTTCTTTTTAATTTAATAAGGAGTTGAAAGAGATGTCCCCCCATTCGAATGAAAATAAAATTCAGCTTGTTCCTTATATTGACAACTTTCTCATCACAAGTCATAAGGTTAATCTTATCATAGAAATATTGTATAATAGTTTAAATTTAGGGAGAAGGAGCAAAAATACCCACGACCTTTTCCCCTAGGAGCGCTCAGCACCACGACCTTTCAATTGGAGCAAAAATACACATGACGTTACGTTTTGGGAGCGCCCAGCACCACGGCCGTTAGTTGACCGTCAACTTGAATGGAACAATGACGTGGCTCTGACAAGATGATTTGGACGCTGACGTGGAATAAAAAAATTTCAAAAAATTAGAAAAAAATTCAAAAAATTAAGTAAAAAGTTAAAACAATTTAAAAAAATTTAAAATTTTAAAATAATTAGCAAAAAATTAAAATAATTAGCAAACAATTCAGGAACCTACCATTCATTTCTTTAATAATTTAGACACGTTCCTGGAAATATTCATATTAACATGAATTATTATAAAATTTTCTATGTTTAGTAAATATATAATCTCTTTTTCTATAAAAACATTTCCTTATTTCCCTTCTAACATCAATCTAAATTTGTATTCTCTCTAGCATCAATCTAAAATTTTACTAAACATAGAAATATAATCTCTTTTTCTATAAAAACATTTCCTTATCTCCCTTCTAACATCAATCTAAATTTGTATTCTCTCTAGCATCAATCTAAAATTTTCTAATAGAAAATTTTAGATTGATGCTAGAGAGAATACAAATTTAGATTGATGTTAGAAGGGAGATAAGGAAATGTTTTTATAGAAAAAGAGATTATATATTTACTAAACATAGAAAATTTTATAATAATTCATGTTAATATAAATATTTACAGAACGTGTCTAAATTATTAAAGAAATGAATGGTAGGTTCCTGAATTTTTTCTAATTATTTTAATTTTTTGCTAATTATTTTAATTATTTCCTAATTTTTTGAATTTTTTTCCTAATTATTTTAAAATTTTCTAATTAATAATTTTTTTTTTTCTAATTTTTTTCCTAATTTTTTGAATTTTTTTCTAATTTTTTGTTTTTTTTTTATTATTCCACGTCAACGTCTAAATCATCTTGTGAGAGCCACGTCAGCGTTCCATCCAAGTTGACGGTCAACTAACGGCCGTGGTGTTGGCGCTCCCAAAACGTAACGTCGTGTGTATTTTTGCTCCAGTTGAAAGGTCATGGTGCTAAGCGCTCTTGGGGGAAAAGGTTGTGGGTATTTTTGCCCTTTCTCCCTATTAATATTGACAACATTTATTTGATAAATTAGAACTTTAATTCTTTGTAATTTACTAATTATATTTCTTAAAAAAAGGAAGAAAAACAGTTAAAATTTGGAATAGTAACTTCGAGCCTTGTAGGGCCAACCCAGGCCTGGTACTCTCAAGTAGGGCTTTGAAAAACATATATTTTTCCTACCCTAGGCCTTGTAAGGCTGGCCCTGGCCCTTCAAGGGCTAGCCGTGGAGGGCCCGACCGGCCTTGATTCCCACCTCTACATCTCATACATAGTTGTTTGAGCTAGTTTTTATTGTCTTATAAAATTTAATGTTATAATTTTAATTTTTTAGAAAAATATATTTAAATTTTGGTATTCATTATGAAATTTAATGTTAAAAATCTTTGAAATGGAATATTATCCTTTATATGTAATTATCAAAAAAACTAATTTTTTTGTTTTTTTGTAAAAAAAAAATTTGATTTTGGTAACAATTATTTAACGCTATCATTTTTATCAAAATCATTTTTCCTCAGAATCTATTTTCTAAAATCGTTTTTTATCACTTTTTCTTAAAAAATTAATCCCGACACCCTCTTAATTTTGATTGTTAATCTTTAGGGAAAATACTATTTGAAATTTAAAATTTTAAATAAGTGATTTCTTAACAAGATAAGTTTTTAATTGCTTTATATTTTTTTATTAATCTTATTATTATTACTTTTGTTGTTAATAACATTTTAAATTTTAAATGTGGGTATTACCTCATTTTTCGTTTTTGCGTGTCAGTGGTTTTGATCATTCATCTTTACAGGGGGCGAATAATGGGCAGGGGATCAGCCTAATTATGAGGGGATCATTCATCTTTGCAGGACACGTGTCAATATTCTCTTCTATTTTTTTTTTTTTTTTGAATTTTTTCTTTTCATACTCATATCCCTCCTTATTTATAACAACTTTCTAGTTAGAATTACGCAATCTAAAAAAATATTAAAATTAGTTAAAAATAATGAATATATTTAAAATAATACTTTCAAACATGATCTTATTCATGAAGGGCTAAGTAAGAAAGATAAATAGTAAATAGGCTAAAGTATCCGTTTAGTCTTTTATGTTTGCTTCAGGTATCTCTTAAGTTTGTAAAGTGCTCGTTTAGTCCTTAAAGTTAACACCGTTAAGCAGACTTAACGGAAAATACCAACTCAGCAATTTTAAACGATGAATGTGCACTTAAATGCTGGCAAAGCTAGCTTACATGTTACTTTTTTAATAAATTAATATTTTAAGTCCTGTAAATTGAAATTTATTTAAGCAAACTTTGGGTATATATTCTTCGTCGCGAGGCATTTAAGTGCGAGTCATCGTTTAAAATTTCAATTTACATGATTTAAAATATTAATTTATTAAAAAAAGTAACATGTAAACTTACTTTGTCGATTTAAGTGCACAATCATCGTTTAAAATTCTTTGAAGTTAGTATTTTCCGTTAAGTGCAACTTAACGGTGTTAACTTTAAAGGACCAAACAAGCACTCTACAAACTTAAGGGACTAAATGGATACCTGAAGTAAACATAAAAGACCAAACGGATACTTTAGCCTAGTAAGTATAAGTACTATCAATTTTTAATCAATGGAATATATATCATTAATGAGGATAAAGATGAAAAAACTCATTAAATTGAGACAACTCTTATCAGACTCTAATAAAAAGATTAAAACAAGTGAAAATCCCATATAAAGCTACTTAAAATATAAAAATTTTAGATTAGGTTGGTAAATTCAACAAATCATTAATTAAGTCATCAACCCAATTTAGGATTTCAAAATCTGTGAAAAATGATTTTAATGCTCCTCATCTCTTTTCTGCTAGCCTTTTTCTCTCCCTCTTAAAAGAGTATTATTGCTCTATGACTTTATATAAAAAGATAATCAAGAATAATTCAAGTATGTCATACCATAATAGTATCATTGATATCAATGAAATATATTTTAATTGAAAGTAAATTAATTGTATCAATGATAAAAAATAAATAAATAAATAAAAATAAAGAAATAAATAAATAAAATAAAGGGGAAAAAAAAAATATCGCATACCAACTTCACCCTTTGCAAAATTGAATTGAAATAAAAATCAATTTTACCAATATTAACCTAAACTAGAATAATTTTCCTTAACACATAAATGTGAGTTTTTAGATAGTAATTTAGTTAATATTTCAATTTTTATTTTTTAATTCTTTAATATAAATCGGTAATATTATTTATCTTTCTTAAAAAACAGCGTTTAAATTTCATATACTTCTATGAATATTTTAGAAAAAAGATGTGAAATGAACTTATTATTTCATAAAACGGTTTACATCAATATAAAAATTTCCCAAAAAAACCTATATATGTGTGTGTGAAAATTATAGAAAAATTCATACTTAATTAATATATTTACCAAAATCTGTCCTTTTTATAGTGACATATATTATAAGTTTTCTTTAAAAAAATTGTTCGTGTTAATAAAATGAACTCTTTACTGAAAATATTGTAGGTTTTTATTCTTATGATGATATACAAAATATATTTAAATGAATCATATTTTGTTGTATTACAATTAATTTTGATATATATGGGAAATATAAGTTAGGGAGTAATAAAACTCATTAATGTGGAGAGAGGAGATGATATTAAAGTTATTTTACCCATATTTTAAAATCCTAAATTGGGTTAATGGCTCAATTAAAGATTTATTGAATTTACCAACCCAATTTAGAATTTTTCTATTTTAAGTAGCTTTATATAGGATTTTCCCTTAAAACAATTTAAATTTTGACCTTATAAAAAAGAGGAGGGGAGGAAATCTGTTACTAGTGAGCCAATCTTTTAACCATACCAGTGAGCGGGGGTTTTAGGCTGAACGACTAGGTTAGATATTTTCCCCCTATTTCTTATCGTAAGACTTAATTTATTTAATTTGAGAAGACTAAAAGAAAGATAAATAAGTTATTTAAATTTTTAATATAAGATATATTTAAAGAATTAAATTTAATATAAAAATATAAGATGTAGTTTTTATATTTGTCAATATTTTCTTAATTTAACTATATTGTTGCTCTATCAATAATAATAAATATAGATAGAAAATGAGATCATTAAAGAATATGATTAGAATATTTTAGAAAATATATTTTGTATTAACTAACTTTATTAGATTTTTTTATATAATCAAGGGAAAATCCCGTATAAAGCTACTTAAAATAGAAAAATTCTAAATTGGGTTGGTAAATTGAATAAATCATTAATTAAGTCATCAACTCAATTTAGGATTTCAAAATCTGTGTAAGATAATTTTAATGCCCATCCTCTCTTTTAAATGATTTCTTCTCTCCCTTCTTAAAAGAGTATTATTGCTTTATATAAAAGGATAGTCAACAATAATTCAAGTATGCCATGCTATAATTGATTAATAGTATCATTGATATCAATTAAATATATCTTAATTGAAAGTCAATTAATTGTATTAATGATAAAAAAAAATGTGAGGTTTTTTTTTTTTTTTTAAAGAAAGTTGTTATTTTTATCGGGTGAAATTTTTTTTTAAAAAAAAAGCATATCCCATGCCAACTTCACCTTTTGCAAAATTGAATTGAAATAAAAGTCAATTTTACCAATATTAACCTAAACCAATAATTTTCCTCAACACATAAATGTGAGTTTTTAGATAGTAATTTAGTTAATATTTCAATTTCAAAATTTTAATTCTTTAATATAAAAAAATAATATTATTTATCCTTTTTTAAAAAGCGACGTCTAAATTTCATATACTTCTATGAATATTTCAAAAAAAGATGTAAAATGCACTTAAAATTTCATAAAACGGTTTACATCAATATAAAAATTTCCCAAAAACCCTATATATGTGTGTGAAAAATATAGAAAAATTCATACTTAATTAATATATTTACTAAAATATGTCCTTTTTATAGTGACATATATTATAAGTTTTCTTAGAAAAAAAAAATTGTTCATGCTAATAAAATGAACTTTTTGCTAAAATATTGTAGGTTTTTATTCTTATGATGATATACTTAATATATTTGAACAAATCATATTTTATTGTATTAAAATTAATTTTGATATATATATGGGAAACATAAGTTAGGGAGTAATAAAATTCATTAATGAGGAGTGAGGAGAGGGTATTAAAGTTATTTTACCCATATTTTAAAATCCTGAATTGGGTTAATGACTCAATTAAAGATTTATTAAATTTACCAACCTGATTTAGAATTTTTCTATTTTAAGTAGCTTTATATGAGATTTTCCCTATAATCAAATTAGATATCAGGAGGAAGCTAACCACAGAAGGGAAGGGAACTGCTCGCGCTCGGTCCAAGGCGAAAGTATCCCCATAGCTTTTGGGGCAATCGGTGGTCGTGGAACTGGACTTACAATTGGTATTTCAATCAGGTTCGGGTAACGTGCCAATGAAGACATTAAGTTTCAAGTTTCAAGGTCGGTTGAGTGTTATATCCTATATCGACTAGGAAGGGGAATGAAAGATACTTTATAAGTGTCTAAATACCTCCCGGGCGATAGACCCTAAAGCGGACAATATCAAGAGTGAGAGTGTTATGTCCCACACTGGGGAGGGGAATGAAAGATACCTATAAGGGTTTGAATACATAATACTCCCCTCACGGCTTTGAAAGCCAGGTCTTAGGCTTAAAGGTGAGTTGAATGTTATATCTTATATCGGCTGGGCAGGAAAACAAAAGATGTCTTTAAAGCCGGGTCTAAATACCTTTTAAAGCCGTGAGGGGGTGATAGGACCTAAAACGGAAAGGCTTTTAAAGCCGGGTCTAAATACCTCCTCTGACGTCTTTTAACCCGCAAGGGATGATAGGCCCAAAATATTGAGAGTGAGGCATAGGATGTTACAATTACTTGCTTTTCCTTACACCCTGAATCAAGAGTTTCTTTTTCTTTTTCATTAACCGGTTGGTTTATTTTGGGCAAAGAATTAGATTTTATGAAATATGACGCGTTTCATATATTCTCATATGCGCCTCGTTTGTCTTTTAGCAGAGATGGCAGTAGCAGATGAAGTCGCAAATCCACAGATGGTGGGCAATGCTTTTGTGGAGCGGTATTACTCTTTTCTTCATCACCAACCAGACATGGTTTTCAAATTTTATCAGGAGACAAGTGTCCTAAGCCGGCCTGAAGAAGATGGTACCATGAGCTTGGTGAACACTGTTGCTGTAAGCATTTCTCCTTTATTTAATGTGTTTACTTTAACAAGTGGAATTCTGGGCAAGCATTTTGATTTTATTTAATAAAACAACATAATAATTAATTATAAAACATTAGTCATATATAGACAGATGATTTTTCTTGGTCAAAGAGACAGATAAATTTTAATTACAAGTCAGATGTGAGAAAATTGAAGATATATAGAACTGGATGTAGCTGATTCTAATTTACAACCACTATCTCTTTTTAATAAAAATGTTATAGGATATTCATCTATCCTGGGGTTTTTTTAACTGTTATCAATATCAATCGTTTCTTAATTATATGATTCAATATGCTGGATTCTAAGGAAATTAAAATCACCCTATTGTGATTTTATCACTATTCTAATGATTACATCTTTCCAATTTCCCTCTTTTTGAAATCTTATTTGATGTCTTGTGATAATTACCCTGATTTGGTTATTGCAACATAAGAAGTAAAGAAAACGTCATGCTTATGTACTCATTAAGTGAACTTATATATTGGGGGAGGAAGTATGAATAGCTTAGAGTAAGGGTGATTATAATGCAAGCTTTAGCTCAGGAATGTCATATAAGCTTTTATTACTTTCCTTTTGGGCCACCCTTCGGTACCCCTGCTCTTTGCAAGGTGACTGCAAAACATGGACTTGCTTTGAATGAATGAATTCATTTTGATGTGCTCATAAGAATAGAATGAGAAGACAATTTTTATTGCCATTTACTATGATATTATTTTATAATAAATGCAGTGGTGAAAAAAGTGTTAGTTTTTAAAACATGTTTTGTTTTTGTGTTCGAATCTCTTATGTAATGCAACAAGTGATTTTGTTTTTAGTGACTAATATGATCTGCTTCGTGTTGGACAGGCCATTAAAGAGAAGATCCGCTCTCAAGATCACAAAAACTTTAGGGTGGAGATTCTGAGTGTAGATTCTCAATCATCATATAAGAATGGGGTGATGGTTGTGGTGACTGGCTGCTTAATGGGAGATAATGATCTGAAAAGGAAGTTTACCCAGTCATTCTTCCTTGCCCCACAGGACAAAGGCTTCTTCGTTCTGAATGATGTGTTTAGATATATTGATGACCGCAAGCCTGTTGTTTCTCCTTCTGTGCCTGCAAATGATGCTGATGAAAGTGCTCCAACAGCTCCTTTAACTCCAGAGGCTGGTAACTCTTGTCTTAGTTTACATCAATGTAGCTGTTCTTGTTACTTGCTTGCTTTCTTAAGTCTCTAACTTGGTAAATGTTTTGGCTTAAAAATATTGCTTGTTAATACAGAGCCTACTCATGTTCCTGAAAACATTCCACCTAGCCAAGCTGCTGTTGTGGACACTGACATTGATGCCAACAAAGAAGTGAATCAGCAATTAGATGATGGAGAATTATCAGTAACTGAAGAGGAGGTCGATTCTGATGCTGTGAAGGATACAACAAGTCAGCAAGAAAGTCACCCAGTCATTGAGAAGACTGCTCCTAGCACCCAAGAGGACCATTAAACATGATGGGATTCAAGTTAGAAGCAATAACGTTAGTTAAAGTCTATTACACATAAGCTTTTTGCGATTTAGTTTATTTCATACACTTTTTTTTTTTTTTTTTTACACTTTTTTTTTTTGTGGTATTTATAATTTGTTAAATTCTGCTTTCCAGCAACAGGCATCTTGTTTTGGTTTTCTTTTTCCAATTTTGCTTTTTGTGTGTCAAATATTCTGCAACGATTCTTTCGGAATTGGTCTATATTTATTTGCTATTTTCCTATGTATCTCCTTTATCTTATGTTGTTACTTTTATTTAAAGCCAAATTATGGGCGAATGAATGCATAGATAAAGTGTTTCTTCAGACTAATTATCCCATTCCCTCGACCTTGTTGCTTCTGGGTTAATGAAACCATGATTTCATAAGTCGAAAATTCTTCTTTCTCCCTTTAGTTTTTATTATAAAACACTAACTAGTAAGTATATACGGTTCTTTTTATAAGACACTTGTTTATTTCCAAAAAGCATTGATTAATTTTTTTTCCATATATGCCCCTATTTAATAAGGGTAAAGGGTGAGAGTAATAATTAATAGTTTAGTGCAATTAGTAGAAGTAATATTGAAAATTAATTAAATTTTATGACGACTTTATTAACTTTAACTGTTTTTATTGATTTGTGAGAATTGTTAGTTGATGTCTTATAATAAATATCAAAAGGAGTACATACTTGCCTCGTAAGTTGTAAGAGTTACTGGTATTTTCCAAAAGCCAATCCAAACATTAGTCTGACTTGTCTGGAAGTAGAACAGAAATGCAAATTTAAGTGTGTTTGTTATCCAGGTGGAATCTTCCTTTAGGGTGTGTTTGGATTGAGGGAGGGAGAGGGGGAGGGGAGGGGGAGGGAAATAAGGAAATGACCAAATTGCCATTAATGAAAGGAATATTCCTTTTTGTTGAGAATAAGTTTTTGGAATATTGATTACTTATCTTTTGGTATCTTACGAAGAAAACATGGTAGAATGATATTTATTTTTTCTCAAAAAAACATAAAATTTATGAAATAACCATTTTGCCCATTTACAAAAAAGGCTCAAATCCTTTCTTTCCTGAACGTTTCTTCTTCCTTGACTTGTTGTTCAATCAATACAGCAATCCTCCATTTCACTAGCTATATCAATTATCATGATGGATTGAGACCATTAACCATTTATGAAAATAAGGCCATTATCATCATTGAAACTTTTACATCTTCGGAAACTCGAATGAAAGATACAATTTGAGAAGCAAAAGAGAAATTTGAATCAAAGAAGATATGGGAAATAAAAAAGGATATGAAAGAAGAAAAAAACAAGAATGATAAACAAAGCTACACACAAATCGAAAAACGTAGAGATGAGATTGTCAGCATAGATGATATTGTCGAAGAAGGGAGGTTGGAGGCTGATGATAGAGCAAGAGGAGGATGAGGAGTCAGGGCGCCAAATGCAAAGCCGTGGTCGAGATTTTTATCGGCGGCGGTAGGTGCTTGGTGTAACTGACGTTCACGGTGGTTAGGTCTTCCTCAGCAGTGGTGGTAGGTGTTAGGTGTGATGCCGCTTGTAGTATTCAGGTCTTCATCGGTGACAACAGGAGTGTTGGGTATGGAGACGTTCATGGTGGTCAAGTGCGTGGGGATGTTAAGGAGGGAGGGTGGTCACAAATGGAGGAAGGAGATAGAAGAGAAATGTTGATGGTAGATAATGTCTTTTCACATTACTAATTGTAACATCCCATACAAAATTAGTACTCGTAGATGGGGCAACTCGCCTCAACGAGCAGGGAACTCCTCGAGGCCAGTTAACATCCCATTAGAGTCCGAAGATTTGTAGGTCGAGTCTGTCGGCTAGTCTTTTAAGGACCGGACTTTAAAAATTTGAAGAGTTAAATTAAATAAGTCTGTAGGGCCGGTCCGTGGGGTCTGTTAATTTTTTTTTTATTTAATAAGGAGTTGAAAGAGATGTCCCCCCATTCAAATGAAAATAAAATTCAGCTTGTTCTTGGCAACTTTCTGATCACAAGTCATAAGGTCAATCTTGTCATAGAAATATTGTATAATAGTTTAAATTTAGGGAGAAGGAGCAAAAATACCCACGACCTTTTTCCCCGGAGCGCTCGGCCCACGACCTTTCAATTGGAGCAAAAATACACATGACGTTACTTTTTGGGAGCGTCAAGCACCACGTGCCGTTTGTTGACCGTCAACTTGAATGAAACAATGACGTGGCTCGACAAGATGATTTGGACGCCGACGTGGAATAAAAAAATTCAAAAAATTAGAAAAAAAATTAGAAAAATTAAGAAATAATTAAAATAATTAGAAAAAAAATATAAAATTATAAAATAATTAACAAAAAATTAAAATAATTAGCAAAAAATTCAGGAACCTACCATTCATTTCTTTAATAATTTAGACACATTCCTCTAAATATTTATATTAACATGAGTTATTATAAAATTTGCTATGTTTAGTAAATATATAATCTCTTTTTCTATAAAAACATTTCCTTATCTCCCTTCTAACATCAATCTAAATTTGTATTCTCTCTAGCATCAATCTAAAATTTTACTAAACATAGAAATATAATCTCTTTTTCTATAAAAACATTTCCTTATCTCTCTTCTAACATCAATCTAAATTTGTATTCTCTCTAGCATCAATCTAAAATTTTACTAAACATAGAAAATTTTAGATTGATGCTAGAGAGAATACAAATTTAGATTGATGTTAGAAGGGAGATAAGGAAATGTTTTTATAGAAAAAGAGATTATATATTTACTAAACATAAAAAATTTTATAATAATTCATGTTAATATAAATATTTACAGAACGTGTCTAAATTATTAAAGAAATGAATGGTAGGCTCCTGAATTTTTTTTCTAATTATTTTAATTTTTTTCTAATTATTTTAATTTTTTCCTAATTTTTTGAATTTTTTCCTAATTATTTTAAAATTTTCTAATTATTTTAATTTTCTAATAATTATTTTAAAATTTTCTAATTTTTTTTTTAATTTTTTGAATATTTCTAATTTTTTGTTTTTTTTTGTATTCCACGTCAACGTCTAAATTATCTTGTCGAGCCACATCAACCTTCCATCCAAGTTGACGGTCAACTAACGGCCGTGGTGCTGGGCGCTCCCAAAATGTAACATCGTGTGTATTTTTGCTCCAGTTGAAAGGTCGTGGTGCTGAGCGCTCCTGGGGGAAAAGGTTGTGGGTATTTTTGCTCCTTCTCCCTATTAATATTGACAACATTTATTTGATAAATTAGAACTTTAATTGCTGTAATTTACTAATTATAGTCCCTCCGGTCCTAATCATAAGACAACATTTGGAGGTTGATTTTGGTCCTAATTATAAGACAACATTATAATTTTTTTTATCAATTTCTTCCTAAAATACCCATATTTTATTCTCCCAAGTGTGTTTGATTTTTAGTAAGTATCTATATGTGGATGTGTAGATTCTTCGAATCACTGAAACGTTTGAAGATATATGTGTGTGTGTGTGTGTGTGTCTACACACACATATACATCTGTGTGTGTGTGTGTAGATATGTATGCATGTATGTATGTATGTGTCTCTGTGTGTGTGTTTTTCTGTGTATATATGTATGTATATGTGTGTGTGTGTCTATATATGTATATATTTGTGTGTCTACACACAAATATATATAGACACATACACGTATGTGTTATACATACATACATACATATATGTATGTATGTATGTATGTATGTGTTTATGTGTGTTGTTGTGTTTTTGTACATATATGTATGTTTGTGTGTGTCTACACACAAATATATATAGACACACACACATATGTGTATGTATAAATATGTGTGTGTGTGTCTATCAATAAATATGTGTGTATATATTATTACCAGAAAAAATATGTGTGTATATGTACATATATAAACACACACACACATATATATATATCTCTGTATGTGTGTTTATATGTGTGTGGATTTATGTACACACAAATAATTATATATATATATATATATATATATATTCATACACACACACACATACATATATATATAGCAAGATCACTATTTCAATTAGATAATGTGTGGGAAGAAAAATTTTATGTTGGAAAAATATGTGGCAGGAGCTATTGATTCACTTTTACTTATGTCATTTTAAATTTATATAAGGACACTTTAGGAAAATGAGTAAAATTAACTAATTTAACTTCTTTCCTTAATATTCACAAAATTGGTTAAATATGTCTTATAATTAGGACCTGAGGGAGTATTTCTTAAAAAAAAAAAAAAGGAAAAACAGTTAAAATTTGGAATAGTAACTTCTGAGCCTTGTAGGGCCAACCCAGGCCTGGTACTCTCGGGTGGGGCTTTGAAAAATATATATTTTTCCTACCCTAGGCCCCGTAAGGCGGCCACAGCCCTTCAAGGGCCGGTAGTAGAAAGTGGGACCGGCCTTGATTCCTAACTCTACATCTCATACTTAGTTGTTTGAGCTAGTTTTTATTGTCTTATAAAATTTAATGTTATAATTTTAATTTTTTAGAAAAATATATTTAAATTTTGGTATTCATTATGAAATTTAATGTTAAAAATCTTTGGAATGGAATATCATCCTTTATATGTAATTATCAAAAAAACGAATTTTTTGTTTGTTTGTTAATTTGAACATAAAAATGTGATTTTGGTAACAACTATTTAACGCTATCATTTTTATCAAAATCATTTTTCCGCAGAATCTATTTTCTAAAATCGTTTTTTTATCACTTTTTCTTTAAAAATTAATCCTGACACCCTCTTAATTTTGATTGTTAATCTTTAGGGAAAATACTATTTGAAATTTAAAATTTTAAATAAGTGATTTCTTAACAAGATAAGTTTTTAATTGCTTTATTTTTTTATTAATCTTATTATTATTACTTTTGTTGTTAGTAACATTTTAAATTTTAAATGTGGGTATTCCCTCATTTTTCGTTTATGCGTGTCAGTGGTTTTGATCATTCATCTTTACAGGGGGCGAATAATTATGAGGGGATCAGCCTAATTATGAGGGGATCATTCATCTTTGCACGACACGTGTCAATATTCTCTTCTTTTTTTTTTTTTTTTTTTTTTTTTTTTTTTTTTTTTTTTTTTTTTGAATTTTTTCTTTTCATACTCGTATCCCTCCTTATTTATAACAACTTTATAGTTAGAATTACGCAATCTAAAAAAATATTAAAATTAGTTAAAAATAATGAATATATTTAAAATAATACTTTCAAACATGATATTATTCATGAAGGGCTACGTAAGAAAGATAAATAGTAAATATAAGTACTATCAATTTTTAATCAATGTAATATATATCATTAATGAGGATAAAGATAAAAAAAAACTCATTAAATTGAGACAACTTTTATCATACTCTAATAAAAAGATTAAAACAAGTGAAAATCCCATATAAAGCTACTTAAAATATAAAAATTTTAGATTAGGTTGGTAAATTCAACAAATCATTAATTAAGTTTCCTCATCTCTTTTTTTCACCTTTTTTCTCTCTCCTCTTAAAAGATTATTATTGCTCTATGACTTTATATAAAAAGATAATCAAGAATAATTCAAGTATGTCATACCATAATAGTATCATTGATATCAATGAAATATATTTTAATTGAAAGTCAATTAATTGTATTAATTATAAAAAATAAATAAAGAAAAAAAATAAAAAAAAATAAAATAAAATTTTTTTTTAAAAAAAAGCATATCGCATGCCAACTTCACCCTTTGCAAAATTGAATTGAAATAAAAATCATTTTTACCAATATTAACCTAAACTAGAATAATTTTCCTTAACACATAAATATGAGTTTTTAGATAGTAATTTAGTTAATATTTCAATTTTAATTTTTTAATTCTTTAATATAAATAAGTAATATTATTTATCTTTTTTAAAAAAGCAAACGTTTTAAATTTCATATACTTCTATGAATATTTTAGAAAAGAGATGTAAAATGAACTTAAAATTTCATAAAACGGTTTACATCAATATAAAAATTTCCCAAAAAAACCTATATATGTGTGTGTGAAAATTATAGAAAAATTCATACTTAATTAATATATTTACTAAAATCATGTCCTTTTTATAGTGACATATATTATAAGTTTTCTTTTAAAAAAATTGTTCCTGTTAATAAAATGAACTCTTTACTGAAAATATTGTAGGTTTTTATTCTTATGATGATATACAAAATATATTTAAATGAATCATATTTTGTTGTATTACAATTAATTTTGATATATATGAGAAACATAAGTTAGGGAGTAATAAAACTCATTAATGCGGAGAGAGGAAATGATATTAAAGTTATTTTACCCATATTTTAAAATCCTAAATTGGGTTAACGGCTCAATTAAAGATTTATTGAATTTACCAACCCAATTTAGAATTTTTCTATTTTAAGTAGCTTTATATAGGATTTTCCCTTAAAACAATTTAAATTTTGAACTACCAGCTCTTATAAAAAAGAGGAGGGGAGGAAATCTGTTACTAGTGAGCCAATCTTTTAACCATACCAAAGGAGCGGGGTTTTAGGGCCGAACGACTAGGTTAGATATTTTCCCCCTATTTCTTATCGTAAGACTTAATTTATTTAATTTGAGAAGACTAAAAAAAAGATAAATAAGTTATTTAAATTTTTAATATAAGATATATTTAAAGAATTAAATTTGATATAAAATATAAGATGTAGTTTTTATATTTGTCAATATTTTCTTAATTTAACTATATTGATGCTCTATCAATAATAATAAATAAAGATAGAAAATGATATCATTAAAGAATATGATTAGAAGATTTTAGAAAATATATTTTGTATTAACTAACTTTATTAGATTTCTTTATATAATCAAATTAGATATATTTATAGGAATCCCTGATTTATAGGGATTAGGAATAATCTTCATTATTAGTCATTATGAGCCATTACTATTGAGGCTCTCTTATCTTCTATATATATGTAACGTTTGTATATGAAATATTATTCTTAATCCCTACAAATTAGGGATTCCTATAAATCAGAATACAATTTCGTAAGGGAAGGGTACTGCTCGCGCTCGGTCCAAGACGAAAGTATCCCCATAGCTTTTGGGGCAATCGGTGGTCGTGGAACTGGACTTACAATTGGTATTACAATCAGGTTCGGGTAACGTTCGGGTAACGTGCTAGTGAAGACATTAAGTTTCAAGGTGGGTTGAGTGTTATATCCTATATCGACTAGAAAGGGGAATGAAAGATACCTTATAAATGTCTAAATATCACCCTGACGTGTTTTAAAACCGTGAGGGGGCGATAGACCCTAAAGCAGACAATATCAAGAGTAAGAGTGTTATGTCCCATAGTGAGGAGGGGAATGAAAGATACCTATAATTACTTTTTTTTCTTTACACCCTGAATCAAGAGTTTCTTTTTCATTAACCGGTTGGTTTATTTTGGGCAAAGAATTAGATTTTATGAAATATGACGCGTTTCATATATTCTCATATGCGCCTCGTTTGTTCTTTTAGCGAGAGATGGCGAGCGAGATGAAGTCGCAAATCCACGAGATGGTGGGCAATGCTTTTGTGGAGCGGTATTACTCTTTTCTTCATCACCAACCAGATATGGTTTTCAAATTTTATCGAGACAAGTGTCCTAAGCCGGCCAAGAAGATGGTACCATGAGCTTGGTGAACACCGTTCTTTGTAAGCATTTTTCCTTTATTTAATGTGTTTACTTTAACAAGTGGAATTCTGGGCAACCATTTTGATTTTATTTAATAAAACAACATAATAATTAATTATAAAACATAGTCATATATAGACAGATGATTTTTCTTGGTCAAAGAGACAGATAAATTTTAATTACAAGTCGATGTGAGAAAATTGAAGATATATAGAGTGGATGTAGGCGATTCTAATTTACAACCACTATCTCTTTTTAATAAAAATGTTATAGGATATTCATCTACCCTGGGGTTTTTTAACTCTGTTATCAATATCAATCGTTTCTTAATTATATGATTCAATATGCTGGATTCTAAGGAAATTAAAATCACCCTATTGTGATTTTATCACTATTCTAATGATTACATCTTTCCAATTTCCCTCTTTTTGAAATCTTATTTGATGTCTTGTGATAATTACCCTGATTTGGTTATTGCAACATAAGAAGTAAAGAAAACGTCATGCTTATGTACTCATTTAGTGAACTTATATATTGGGGGAGGAAGTATGAATAGCTTAGAGCAAGGGTGATTATAATGCAAGCTTTAGCTCACGAATGTCATATAAGCTTTTATTACTTTCCTTTTGGGCCACTCTTCGGTACCCCTGCTCTTTGCAAGGTGACTGCAAAACATGGACTTGCTTTGAATGAATGAATTCATTTTGATGTGCTCATAAGAATAGAATGAGAAGACAATTTTTATTGCCATTTACTATGATATTATTTTATAATAAATGCAGTGGTGAAAAAAGTGTTAGTTTTTAAAACATGTTTTGTTTTTGTGTTCGAATCTCTTATGTAATGCAACAAGTGATTTTGTTTTTAGTGACTAATATGATCTGCTTCGTGTTGGACAGGCCATTAAAGAGAAGATCCGCTCTCAAGATCACAAAAACTTTAGGGTGGAGATTCTGAGTGTAGATTCTCAATCATCATATAAGAATGGGGTGATGGTTGTGGTGACTGGCTGCTTAATGGGAGATAATGATCTGAAAAGGAAGTTTACCCAGTCATTCTTCCTTGCCCCACAGGACAAAGGCTTCTTCGTTCTGAATGATGTGTTTAGATATATTGATGACCACAAGCCTGTTGTTTCTCCTTCTGTGCCTGCAAATGATGCTGATGAAAGTGCTCCAACTGCTACTTTAACTCCAGAGCCTGGTAACTCTTGTCTTAGTTTACATCAATGTAGCTGTTCTTGTTACTTGCTTGCTTTCTTAAGTCTCTAACTTGGTAAATGTTTTGGCTTAAAAATATTGCTTGTTAATACAGAGCCTACTCATGTTCCTGAAAACATTCCACCTAGCCAAGCTGCTGCTGTGGACACTGACATTGATGCCAACAAAGAAGTGAATCAACAATTAGATGATGGAGAATTATCAGTAACTGAAGAGGAGGTCGATTCTGATGCTGTGAAGGATACAACAAGTCAGCAAGAAAGTCACCCAGTCAATGAGAAGACTGCTCCTAGCACCCAGGAGGATGCTCCAAAGAAATCTTTTGTATCCATTGTGGGTCCTATTTATTCATTTCTATTAATTATATTAACTTATTTATTCTTATATAGTGATTGATGGTTTGTTATTATTTTGGGTTTCAGGTGAATGCTTTGAAAGATAATGCTGCTCCATTCCATGTAAGGACATTACCAGCAAAACCTGCAGGAATTCGAGAAATTTGGGACCATTAAACATGATGGGATTCAAGTTAGAAGCAATAACGTTAGTTAAAGTCTATTACACATAAGCTTTTTGCGATTTAGTTTATTTCATACACTTTTTTTTTTTTTTTTTTTTTTGGTGGTATTTATAATTTGTTAAATTCTGCTTTCCAGCAACAGGCATCTTGTTTTGGTTTTCTTTTTCCAATTTTGCTTTTTGTGTGTCAAATATTCTGCAACGATTCTTTCGGAATTGGTCTATATTTATTTGCTATTTTCCTATGTCTCCTTTATCTTATGTTGTTACTTTTATTTAAAGCCAAATTATGGGCGAATGAATGCATAGATAAAGTGTTTCTTCAGACTAATTATCCCATTCCCTCGACCTTGTTGCTTCTGGGTTTATGAAACCATGATTTCATAAGTCGAAAATTCTTCTTACTCCCTCTAGTTTTTATTATAAAACACTAACTAGTAAGTATATACGGTTCTTTTTATAAGATACTTGTTTATTTCCAAAAAACATTGATTAATTTTTTTTTCCATATATGCCCCTATTTAATAAGAGTAAAGGGTGAGAGTAATAATTAATAGTTTAGTGCAATTAGTAGAGGTAATATTGAAAATTACTTAAATTTTATGACGACTTTATTAATTTTAACTGTTTTTATTGATTTGTGAGAATTGTTAGTTGATGTCTTATAATAAAGATCAAAAGGAGTACATACTTGCCTCGTAAGTTGTAAGAGTTAACTTTATTGACTTTAACTGTTTATTTTCAAAAGTCAATCCAAACATTAGTCTGACTTGCCTTAGTCTGACTTTGTCTGGAAAGTAGAACAGAAATGCAAATTTAAGTGTGTTTGGTATCCAGGTGGAATCTTTATTTAAAATATATATTCATAATGTTAAAATATCAAAATACCCTAACTCAAAAAAGAAAAAATGATGGCGGCGCCACCATACATGGATAGGCAACACCATCCTCAATAGGAAACAACATCAATCAAAAAGGCATTAACCACCGTGTTATCCGCCATGGCGCCGTCCATGTTTCAAAGGGATAAAATAGTTAGACTGGAGATGGATGTAAGTGAAACTGTTTTCCATACACTCCCTCCAACTCTCAATATAAGACATGTTGAGGGAGTTAATATTTATTCTAAATATAAGATGAAGTTTTCGTATTAATCAATATTTTCCTAATTTACCCTATTGATACTCTGAAAAGAGGAATTAAGTAAGGTGACAAGGATGTTTTAGAAAATACACGTCATATTAACTAACTTAACAAATTTCTTTAATCTAATTAAATTAAGTAAATATGTCTTATATTAAAAACTGGTGAATATCTGCGTGTGGAAGCCCACATAGTTTTCTCCAACACCAGTGACATTTTTCTACTAAAATAAACGAATTTTAACTACAGTTTACATCTATAACCCTATATCATTTTTTTTTTTTTTTTTAAAAGATCTATAACCGAGAAAATTATGAGATCCCAAGGAAATAATTACAAAAACTTGATTGAAAATTTGGTAAAACTATATAGATGAGGGGATTAATCTTTCTTTTTTTTCTTAAATAATGTTTTTAAATCTATGAAAAAATTTCGATCAAGTTTATTAGTTTCATTATGTTCAATATTCCAATCCAATTATGTCCACCTGAATTATTTTTTCCCCATTATGTCCATTATGTTTGGGGTCAAAAGAATATTTTATTATGTTTATTTTTTTTATTTATTTTTTTTTTTTGCTAAAAAAAAAGTTTAGGTGAGGGTAGACATCGGTCTTTACTGCGGGGCCGGGACATGCCTTCGCCCTCAAAGAGAGCTTATAAAGGTACTTACGGATCGCCCACCATTAAGGCCCTTACATCGACCAGTGGGTATCGAACCTCTTCCCTTTTAAGGTGAAAGTCGACACTTTAACCAACTGTGTCAATTCTCATTAGCTATATTTCTATATAGTATATACACACATGAAATGTTTATGCACTGACCGGAGGTGGGCTCTTTGCAATATAATCCAAGAAGGGATCTGCACACAAATAGTTTTTTTATTTTTGTGTTCTGGGCTGAGGAGACTACAAATCTACAATAATAATAAAAAAAAGTTGTAACATAAAATAAAAGAAGATTATACAAGAAGTTAATTAGATGTCTTGTACAATGATAAACTATAAAGAAAAGATTCATTTAATATTTTGGTTCGTAAGTCCAGTCCTAAATATAAGATTAGTTAACTTTTTTAACGAGATTAAGGAAGTTTTGAATAAATTACTTAATACTTTAATTATTTATATTTATCACTTTTTTTAAAAAATAATTTGTTTGACTTATAAACTAATATATAATCTAATGATACACAACATATATTATGATTAAGTAATTTGTTTAACTTCCTTAATCTCTACAACAACAAAAAAGTCAATTAGTTCTTATATTTAAGAACTTGAGAGAATATATAATTCATTAAGATATATTGTATTAAGAAAATTAAGTTGGCGTTTGTTTCCTAAAATTATCTTTTTTAATCACTATGCCATTAATGAAAACTTCCTTCACTTTATGCAATAAATAAGCATAGCATAAAAAATTTATAAATGTTAGAATAAAAGCATTTAAAATCATCAATTTACTCTTACATTTTAAGGTCTGAATTTATATTTGATATTCAAAACTTAGATTAGATTAGATAACATGTGTTGTGATTTGTGAATCATGTGCTTTCAAAGTCCAAGTCTTTTGTGTTCTGCTTCAAATCTCATTCAATTCAACAATGGAGGCTGTTGGATTCATTCAACCCTTGTCTGCATTGACGGTCAATACATTCTCCCCCATTGAGGACATTCATTGTACAAACACGACGTCGTCTCTTTCTTCGTGGACAAGAATCCCCATCCCCACTTTATTCTAAACCCAAACGCACATGACACATATTAGCAGTTGGAGGAAAAGGCAAAAGGCCAAAAAAAAAAAAAAAAAAAAAAAAAAAAAAAAAAAAAAGAAAGAAGATTAAAATGTTCCAAAATAATTTTCTTAGATATATCGAGTACCTTAAAGTATTTTATAAAGTATTCTACCGTCTAAAATATATTTTTTACTTGTATCCATCATCCTAAAATAATTTTTGTGTATTGGCGCTAGATGTACCAAAAATATTTTAAAAAACAACTTCAGGATGTTAGATGCATTGAAAAAATATTTTAAGCCTTCATGGTGATGTATGGATGCACCCCAACCCACGAAAACATGACACTTGTTATTAGTAAATTAGATTAAGTATAAGGAAAAAGAAATATTTCTTTTAAATAAAATTTGAGTTTAAAATTTTTTAAATAAAAAAACAAATTCAAAGACCTAATCTAATACTTTCCTTGAGGTTGTGAAACTGATGAGTTTAAGCAAGCAAATTCCAAACAATGACATAAAATCACATCGTGGACTCAAATTGTAAACCAGTAAATGTTTACTTTTATCAATAAATATATATTAATAGTGTTAAATTAAATAATTGAAAAATAAAAATGACAAAATTTAACTAAATATATTCTAAATCCCATAATTGATATTAAATCCATCAACATTCATAATTTATCATACTCAAGAAAGGAATTTCTAAAAAATTTATATATAAAACTATTAAGCATGATCAAGTCAAAAAAGTTAGCATGAGTTTAAGAATGAATTAACACAATTTTATAAGCTAGAAACATAAAAATAGTAAACTTGGTAATTGAACTCACCGGTTTGACCGAGTTTGCAGCTAGCATGAGTTTAAAAATGATTAGGTATGATTTTTTAAGGTAGAAACATAAAAAACATTAAATATATAAAGTCAACTCGCAAATTGGAAAACAATTCTCCCTCTTACTTTCTCCAAACCCTAATATAAGAATTAATTTGGTAGTTAAATTTGATTATTTTTTTTTATACAAAAATTTTAAGAAAGGGGTTGGGCTCATTTGATTATCCAAATACACAGCCTCCACCTCTACCAAATTACACCGCTTAAACCCCTGGATCCACTCAAACCCCTCCCTTAAAGTGAGGAAGACCCCCCACGCCGGTTGAACCCAAAGACAAGGGATAGTTAAATTTGATTATAAATACAACACATTAATCCACTTTGTCCCCTCATAGTTATTATTTTTTCTAAATTATTTCTGTTGGTTGTATATGTTAAAGAAGTTTGCATCAAATAGTAGTTCGATGAAAATGACTTAATAATGTATTTTTGGAAAACTGAAGGGCTCGTTTGGATCAATTGCAGCCCACTTTTGTAATGCAGTGCAACACAATTTTTTGATATAACAGTGCAACACAATTTTGCTTACTTATCTGTTTGCTATCTTATGAAGAAAACATGGTAGAATGATATTTATTTTTTCTCAAAAAAAAAATTATGAAATAACCTTTTTGCCCATTTACCAAAAAAAAAAAAAAAAAAAAGCTCCAATCCTACCCTTTTTTGGGGACTGAGCCCAATCCTCCCTTTCCTGAACGTTGCTTTCCTCAACTTGCTGTTCAATCAATACAACAATCCTCCATTTCACTAGGTATTGAAATAAATTATCATGATGGATTGAAACCATTAAAGCCAATGTCAGAACCATCTATGAAAATAAGGCCATTATCGTCATTGAAACTTTTAATCTTCGGAAACCCAGATGAAAGATACAATTTGAGAAGCAAGAGAAATTTGAATCAAAGAAGATAAAGGAAATAAAAAAGGATATGGAAAAAAGGATATGAAATAGAACAAGAATGATAAACAAAGCAACACACAAATCGAAAAACGTAGAGAAGAGATTGTCAGATAGATGATATTGTCGAAGAAGGGAGGCTGGAGGCTGATGATAGAGCAAGAGGAGGATGAGGAGCTGGGGGCGCCAAATGCAAAGCTGTGGTCAGATTTTTATCAGCGGCGGCGGTGGGTGCTTGGTGTAGCTGACGTTCACGGTGGTTAGGTCTTCCTCAGCAGTGGTGGTAGGTGTTAGGTGTGATGCCGTTTGTAGTATTCAGGTCTTCATCGGCGACAACAGGAGTGTTGGGTATAGAGACGTTCATGGTGGTCAAATGTGTGGGGATGTTAAAGAGGGAGGGTGGTCACAAATGGAGGAAGGAGAAGATTTGAAGAGATAAGGACCCATTTGGTACATGGATTCGCTGGAATTGAAGGGAAAGGAAAACTAGTAAGTTCTTCTGTTTGGTATGCATTTTAGACAAATCTTCCCGGGAATCAATCTTTTCAGGCCCACCAATCTTCCCTTATATGAGGTAAGATAAAAAATCCCACCAAAATTGGTGAAATTTTAAGTTCTCACGTCACTGTTCACATTTTTTGAACAATTGATCCTTCAAATTTGAACTTAGCGGGAACGTTTGAACTTGGTAGGAAAGTTCGAACTTAGCGGGAACTTTTTTTTACATAAGTTTGAACTTAATAAGAGCATATTTTTTTTAAAATATGTTTTAGCAAAAAATTTATTTTCTTAATTTTGAATTAATTACTTTTGAGGGTAAAATAGACATTTCTTGATTTTTTACCAACTACTAACCCTTCATTTTCTTCGTACCAAACAACTCATCTTTCTTTAAATCATCTTCCCTCATCTTTCAAAATCTTTTCTTCTTTTCCTTTCCATCCTCTAAGGGCCCGTTTGGTACACAGAATCCGTGGGAAAGGAAAGGAAAATTAGAGAGTTCCCTCGTTTGATACGCATTTTGGACCAATCTTCCCGGAAACCTATCTTCCCAAGCCCACCCCGGGCCCACCAATCTTCCCTCATATGTAGGAAGATCAAATCCCTGCAAATTTGGAGGGATTTCACCTTTCCCATGTCACTGTTCACATTTTTGACAAATTTACCCCTCAAATTTAAATATGGCGGGACGTTCGAACATGGCGGAAACGTTTGAACTTAACGGGAATTTTTTTTTTTACAGAAGTTCAAACTTTGATATATATTTATTGAAAATATATTTTAGCAAAAAAAATATTTTTTTTTGAATTAATATATTTATTAAAAATATATTTTAGCAAAAAAAAATTATTTTTCTTTTTTATTTTGAATTAATATATTTATTAAAAATATATTTTAGCAAAAAAAATTATTTTTCTTTTTATTTTGAATTAATTATTTTTTAGGGTAAAATAGACATTTCTTGATTCTTTACCAACTACCACCCCTTCATTTTCTTCCTACCAAACAACTCATCTTCCCTTAAACTATCTTCCATCATTTTTCAAAATCTTCCCTTCCCTTCCTTTCCTTCCTCTATCTTCATTTCCCTCCTTAAATTTTCTCCATATTAAACTGGCCCTAAATTCTTTTTCCTCCCCAATTTTTCCCCAAACTGGCGCTAAGGAGATAGAAAGGTTGATGGTAGATGATGTCTTTTCACATGACTAATGGTAACATCCTGTACAAAATTAGAACTCGTAGATGGGGCCACCCGCCTCAACGAGCTAGGAACTCCTCGAGGCCGGTTAACATCCCATACATAATTGTTTGAGCTAGTTATTATCATTTTATAAAATTGACAAATGTTATAATTTTAATTTTAATTTTTTAAAAACATATGGTATTCATTATGAAATTTAATGTTAGAAATCTTTGAAATAGAATATTATCTTTATATGTAATTATTATAAAAACTATTTTTTTTAATTTGAATATAAAAGGATAATTTTAATAACAATTATCTAAACACTATCATTTTTATTACAATCACTTTTTTTGCAAAATAAATTTGGGAAAATTACACTCAAGTCCCAAGGAACAGAGATATTTACAATTAAGTCCCTTGAATTCATGAAATTACACACAAGTCCCTAGGGACTTGTGTGTAATTATTTGTGGAAGCAAAATTACTTTTTTGCCCAAAGGAGAAATAGCCTCGGACCTCATAATTGAAAAAATCCAGATTTACAACAAAAAATTCTATATTTACAACAAGAAATTCTTATTTTAACAACAAGTTTTGAAAGCCTGGATTTTTTCAATTTCGAGGTCTAGAGGCCATTTGCAACAAGAAATTCTATATTTACAATGACCAATTCCTATTTTAACAACAACTTTTGAAAACGTAGATTTTTTCAATTAAGGTCCAGAGGTCATTTGCAACAAGAAATTCTATATTTACAACAACCAATTCTTATTTTAACAACAACTTTTGAAAACGTGGATTTTTTCAATTTCGAGGTCCAGGAGGCCATTTGCAACAAGAAATTCTATATTTACAACAACCAATTCTTATTTTAACAACAACTTTTGAAAATGTGGATTTTTTCAATTCGAGGTCAGGCCATTTGCAACAAGAAATTCTATATTTACAACAACTAATTCCTATTTTAACAACAACTTTTGAAAACCTGGATTTTTTCAATTAGAGGTCCAGAGGCCATTTGCAACAAAAAATTCTATATTTACAAATGAAAATTCCTATTTTAACAACAACTTTTGAAAACCTGGATTTTTTAATTAAGGTCCAGAGGCTATTTCTCCTTTGGGCAAAAAAGTAATTTTGCTTCCACAAATAATTACGAAAGTCCCTAGGGACTTGTGTGTAATTTCATGAATTCAAGGGACCTAATTGTAAATATCTCTCGTTCCTTGGGACCTGAGTGTAATTTTCCCAATAAATTTTCTAAAATCGTTTTTATCACTTTTTCTCTAAAATTAATCGCCCACTTGAATTTTAAAATTTTAAATAGATAGTTTCTCAATAAAATAAGTTTTAATTATTTTATTGTTTTTATATTAATACTCCCTCTATTCCTATTATAAGACATCAACTAACAAGTTTATTTAGTCATTTTTATAAGTCACTTGCTTGTCCCCAAGGTGCATTAATTATGTTTTTCCATGTATGCCCCTAATTAATAAAAGTAGTGGATGAGAGTAATAATTAATATAATATTAAAGTTTAATGGAATTAGTAGAGGTAATATTGGAAGTTACTTAAATTATATGACAACTTTATTGACCTTAATTATTTTTATTATTTTGTAAGAAAAAAATTAGTTGGTACCCTCAAATAAGAGCAGAGAAGTAAGATTTTAAAGCCTCATTTTTTCTGACAATTATGTGTGTCAGTGGTTTTAATCATGATCTTTACAGGTGGGGGAATAATGGGTAGGGGATCAGCCTAATTATGAGAGGAGCGCTCTTCAGCCCTCAACCTATCGAAACGTGGCGATCCTTTCTGACACCAACACGTGACGTGCCATCGCAAACCAATATTTTGCCGATACCTTGTTTCTCTGTGTTTGGTTGTCGGAGCATGTTGTCCATCAAAAAGTGCAACTTGCCTCCGTGTGGGACCCACATCGTGACCCTCGCCTTCTCTACGACCTAACGCCTCCACCTTTGCTCGACACGTGTCAAATTCTCTTCTCTTTTTTGAATTCTTTTTTAAGGAAAATCTACCTCAATTCCCAAATTTTAAAAACAATGTTAAAAAAAGGTCTAAGAAAAAAGTAACAACTTAAAAAAGACCCTAAAACCTTTTCGATATTATTTTGTAATCATTAACAATAATATAAGTAGGCCATTAATAACTAAATCGTCAGTATTAACAACAATATCCTACCAATAAAATCAAGATCTTATTAAAAATTATATCAGTACACGTTAACAGCTAACGTTTTATGAAATAATATTAGAAAAGATCTTAAGACCTTTTTTAACATGTGACTTTTTTTTTGATAATTTTTTGTTAATTTAAACCCTGAGGTAGATTTTCCTCTTTCCGTTTCATACATTACGTTTTAAAAGAGGAAGAATGTGTGATGATTTTATATTGATTTTAAATATACGTTGTATTTTCTCATTTAAAAAAAACATATTAAATGATTATTAGCTACAAATGATATCTATGTTAGTGGTAGGGGTGGAAAATCAAATACGCTCTATCGACGGCCTATAATCCTAACCTATTTAAGGCCTGATCTGGCCTGACCTATTTGGTAAAAATGTTAGGTCAATATCTATTTAAAGGCCTAAATATTTAAATAGGCAAGGCCTATTTTGTTAAAGCTGGGCTTGTAAGCCTGCGTGCATGACCTACTTACATATTAAATAAATATGATTATATTTATATCATATAAATAATATAATATTTATTAATTTTCATTCTTATTTTCTACTAAAAGCTTATATTTATATAGGTTTTGATAGGCTCAAAGTGTAAAAAGCCTATTTATAGCTTCCAAGGCCTACAATATGAGACCTTTTTAAAAAAATACATTGTAAGTAGGCCTTTAAAAAGGCTTCAGATTCGAACAGGCCTTATGAAAGTGACCTAAACCTAAAAAAAGCGCATTCAGCTCGTGCTCGAATCGGCATTCTATCCCTATTATAGGTTCAGGCCTATTTAACTTGAATCTGACCTAACCTATTTCCATCTCTAATTGGTGGTATGAAATTTAAAAGGGGAGCCGCAATATACATTATTTAGTGTAACTTCACTCATCTTAAATTTCATATTATACTTCCCGTCACTGTCTATTATGCTTTTTACAAGTCTTTTTGTAAAATATAGAGAATAACTAATAATTTAATCCAGAGGTTTCTCAAGATAATTAAAAGAAATCAATTTTTTCAACATCATTCACTAAAAGGAAATAATTTAGGTACCCATCAAACTCATTGAGGGTCAAACTCGTAACTTTATCCTTAAGTAAGACTTATGGATGTGTATAGTCTTACCGACAATCAATAGAAATCCATCAAACTCTATTGATTTGATTCATTTTTTCATTACTTAATTACTCCCTTGTGTCTTTTTTATAAAGAAGTTTTATTCTTATAGTGTGAAGTGAACTAGTAGTTAAAATTAGGTAAAAATATAAATGTGTCAAAAATGTCATTTTTTTAAAAAAAAAAATGCCTATATTTATGAAATAAGCATAGGAAAGAGAATGAGTAGTAAGTAAAGAAAAGAATATATAATAAATGATTAAATAAAATAAAATTAATGATGAGTGAGAGATAATTAATAAAAATATATGTATTTAATAGGGATAAAAAAAGAAAAATAGTTTAAATTTTGAGACACATAGAGAAAATTACTTAAAAAATGGATAAACTCTATGAGAGATAAAGTTACTTATATATAATAATAAAAAAAAAAAAAAAAAAAAAAAAACATAGAGAGTATATTTAATGAAGTGCATATTTAAAAAGATTTATATTTCTTTCACTTGTAAAACGTTTTTGGAATGAATAATATGAAGGAAGAGTGAAGACCAATAATCCTCATTAAATACAGTTAGCTAGAAAGCTTAATTATTTTTCAAAGGAAGTGATGTAAATTTTCAAAAAATATCCTTCACTTTATTCAAACTCCTAAATAGCTCATAGTTATGGTTAAAAAACAAAAGCTCATACTTTATTGATGAATGATATTTTATAAACAAAGGTCACTAATGAATCGTTATTTCTCAAACATCTTGTTTTTGTCCTTTTTCTTAATCAAATTATATTTTTTTTCCTTCAGCCCTAAGCATCGTATATTACTCCTCCAGTTTTAATTACAAGATAACATTTAAGAGTTGATCTTGATTTTAATTATAGGACAATTTTTTTTTCTAGTTTCTTTCTAAAATACCCCTTAAATTATAAACTAGCATTAAACACATAAAAGAGACTACTAGGGTCTTAATATCCGGCACCAAAAAAATGACCGATGGAGCTAAGCCTCTTTACTAGGACTAAGATGAACATGTAGTTGGACTTGCGCTTAAATTACTTGGCCCAATAAAATCTACAAAAAATAGTTCACAATATATCTCCAATTCTCCACAAATTATCCATGGCCTATTGCAAAGTAAATTTTAAATAAGGGCATTTTAGGAAAATAAATATAATTAACTAATTTAACTCATATCCTTAATCTCTCCAAAATCTAATAAAAATATCCTATAATTGGGATTGAGGGAGTATAAAATAAGAAATCGCTCCAAAAAATATCTTATAAATTGAACTAGTCGGAAGTATGTTTTTGCGATATTATTTAACTATTGTGTTGATCTGTATAAATAATAAGGTTATTAAAAACGGACTAGTCACTAAAATCGGTCGGGATATTGGGTTAAAGGTTAATGGGTCGACCGAAGTTAAATCGAGCTAGCCTGGGGCCAAAGCAAAGTGAGAAAATAAAGATTTCAAGGTTATTAATATAAAATTATCTAGAATTTTTTTTTTTTAAAAAAATTGATTTTGAAAAAAAAAAAGCACATTGGGTTAATGCCTAGACCATACTGGTTCACCGACCAGTTTGCCGATTTTCAGGCCGAACTGGCAAGTTAGATTCGGGTTTAATTACATTGATAAATAGATTAAAATTAATTTGTAACATACATGATACAATGAAGGGACTAGGGAGTATATCAGATATTTTTCATGTGATATGCAAATTTTAAAATAAAAATTTTATTATTCATATATTTTAAATAATATATATAACAAATTATAAATTCTATATCCATTAATTTATTGACATTGATGAATAAAAGGTTAAGATGCAAATTTGTCCCTGAAATTTTCACTGAGGAGTAATGTTACCCCGAAAGTGTTTTTTCGATTCAATGTTATCTCAAAAGTGTTGAGATTGAGCAATATTGCTCATTTATGTTAAAAAGTTATTGGTCAACGTCAATTTTTTAACGAAATAAGATAACATTGCAACGTTTTAAAACTTTCAGGTAACATTAGACCTAAAAAAACTTCCAATGCTACATTGCTCCTCAGCGAAAACTTTCAAACATATTTACACCTTAACCAATTTATACACGTTAAAGAATAACAAAGAAGAATGTCCATATGTATTAATATGTATTTTAAATTAAGATATTTTTTTGTAAATACGAAAAATAAAAGAACATATGCATGGAATAACATGGCCTAAGATCATTGGATGATTTAAATTTTATTGAATAATATGTGGGCTTAACATCATCACATTATTCATATTATTGCCTCCTATATGAGGATCACTGTACTTAGTAAAAGAAAAAAGATGATATTTTTGAAATAATGTTCATCTTATATGTAAACACTTTCAGCATGTTTTATATAAACTAAGAAAAACTTAAAATTTCATTAACTCTATTATAAAAATCAACTTTTTAACTTCATCACTATTTAATATACATTATATTCTATGGGTAAGTTTGGTTTGAGGAAAGGGGAGAGGAGGGGAGGGAAGAGAAAAAAAATGAGGGGAGGAGAAAATTGGACCAAAATTTAGTGTAGTAGTGGGGCCCACAAAATTTTCCTCTCCATCACATTTTTTGGGCATAGTATGTTTGTGTGTATATATATTATCCTTACAATAACATACTAGTGTTTAGCATTAATTAAATTTGGGTTAAATACCAATTTTATCATGAAAGTATTAGTAAGACGGCATTCAGCAGCCTAAAGTTTTTTTGGTATCATTTTTACCCCGGAAGTTTAAAAATTTGTAATCTTGCCGATCGGTTGATCTTGACCGTTAGATTGTTGCTTCTCTTTGTGAACTTTCGAGCAAATTTGGTCTAAAAAAAAAAAAACTTCCAAGGCAAATTTGCTCTTAAAAAAACTTTCGAGGCATATTTGCTCATTTTTGTAAACCTTCGGGGCAAAAATGATACTAAAAAAACTTCTGGGATCGTTGAGTGCCTCTTACCAATACTTCTTTGGCAAAAATGATATTTAACCCATTAAATTTTCTAGAAATATCAGGCTATCAGGAGTTTAATATGCGAAAAATATAATATTTCTACAATTACGTTTGTCAATTTTTCAATATCACTTTTAAGTGAATGAAAATTAAAAAAGAAAAAAGAAATATCCGTGTGTAGTTTCTTTCTTGTTTTCGCTTTAATTTGTACCAATAAAAAGAAAGAAAAATAATTATAGTCAAAATAAGACAAATTCTAGATTTTGATGGATATGCCAAATCCTTTTTAAAGTCCAAGTCAACAAATGAGGACTCATATTTATGATTTTTGTTATTTGGCATGTCATATCTCAAGAAATACCAGTCGGGGGGTCGTTGAATAGAAGAAATTTTATATTAAAAGGTTCAATTTTTTATAGATTAAAAACTATGTGCTTTTTCATAATATTAAATGGAAGATGTGATGTCGAATATATGCTCATGGTCAAAATTAACAAAGGGAATTAAAAAAAAAACTTAAAAACTGTAGATTAAGAAGGTTCATATTTTTTTTGGGAGGTATTAATTTAAAAAACTTAGGGAAAAACATTTTTTTATTTATATTTTTTATTAAATTTTAATTTGGTACATTTAATTTATATTTTTCTCTTCTAATTAAATCATTGAAGTCTGCTATGTTAATACTATTAATCCATGTAACTTTTCTGAGCTAATTGTACTGATAGGGTAAAGTTAAATATTTAATTAAAAGAAAAAATATATACAGGTACCAAATTAAAAATTGAAAAAAAAACCTACAAAATGATTTTAAAAAAAACAACTATTTTGCAGTTTGCAAAATAAATCCTCTCATATATAATATTTACTTCATACATCATAAAATCACTTACAAGTTTAAAATAATCTAATCTTTACCCACGCTTCCACAGTTGAATTATATATAAATCTTGCCAAGATGCATTATTTTTCAAATATGATGTCGATTTAATTTAATAACTAATCTTGTGAAATTTACAACTCAATTTTTATATTAAAAATAAAAATTGTGTTCTTATAGTTTACTACTTATCTACTAGGATTTACACCTAAATTATTTATAA
This sequence comes from Acacia acuminata, assembly GCA_019022655.1. NCBI lineage: Eukaryota > Viridiplantae > Streptophyta > Magnoliopsida > Fabales > Fabaceae > Acacia > Acacia acuminata. The sequence continues at coordinate 563,190 of JAFJYI010000028.1, read as the reverse complement.
ATGAGTTATATTTTTGATCGAGAACAGACACTTTTGTCCATTAATTTATGGGTTGATGCATGATTATTTTCTTTTTAGATAACTGGGGAGCACGCTCATCAGTTTGATGAGCATGGTGTGTTAATCACCAAAATACTAACATAATGAACTTCCGTTTTTATAAAACATGAGCATTGTAGTTCATTCAAAAAAAACAACTAGATTTCCCCCCTCCCAATTAAATTTAAAAATATTAATAAATATGAAAACTTTATCGTATATTTAATACTAATATCAATTCCAATATATATCTTATATCAATCAGATAACCAATACTACAATAGCCTCTAAAGTAATATACTAGTATTTTTGCCTAATGGGAGTTCCTATTCTCTAAAAGAGAGAAAGATATCATAATTCGTACCCAATTACGATAATCTGCTGCCAAATTGAATCGATGAAAATATTAAAAGCCCCAAACAATATTTTTAGGTACGTCTAACTTTGTTTGATTTAAAAGAAGGGATGAGATCGAGGAGGAGGGATGATATTAATTAAATTACTATTAATAAGAAAAATATTCTTTTTCTTTGAAAGTATATTTTTAGAATATTAAAAAAATTTTATAGGGAATTTGGTCAATATGGGGTAAAAAATTTCTCTTCACTCCCCTCAAACCAAACACATTCTTAGAAGTACCTAAAAAATACTGGGGGTGATAAATACATGGAAAAAATATTTAAAGTTGCTGATGCATCACAAAATATTTAAGATATTTGGTACACCACAAAAAACTTTAAGTATATAATACTTTATCCGGTCTTAAATATAAAGAAAAGTTTGTAGTATAAATTACCATTTTGGTCTTTTTATAAGTTCATTTTGACAAAAAAATTTGGTCCTATTTATAAATCTCTTTTGACTAAATAAATGAGATTGTGACAATTTTATCCATATTATTGTACCAATGAAAATAGAGAGAGAAGAAAAAGTTAAAAGGTACCCAATCATAAATGAGGATAAAGTTAAAAATTTACTCCATAATTATTGAGCTACCTACCTTTTATTAATATGTGTGATTTGATCAAAATAAATTTATAAATAGAATCAAAATAGTACACTACAAATTTTAAGATAATGTAACTTATGCACAATATCGTGGAATACAGCTAAATAAGATCCTTTTCACATCACATGGGGTGGCTCCAGACAGCTTGATGAACCGCTGAGGGCAGAACCGTATGTATGGCATGCCGCCCCAGGTTCTCACTTCCCAGAGACGCGACGCGGCCATGAACCCACGCCGCAGCAAATACTACGACCTAAATGATCGACACGTGGCGCCCCTTACACTCCGATTCTACACCTGACACGTGTCACCGGCAAAAAAGACAACTTGACAGCGACCCCTCCAAGACAGAGAGGCCGTTTTTTTTAAAATTTAAATTACTATATCTCTGGGTATTCGTGTCGCTCTCCCACCCGCCGGTCGCCACGTGTTGACCTTGAACTTTTGTTCTCACAATCTCAGGGCTATTTTCGAAACACAGTACTTGACATTTCTTCCTCCGTCTCTTTTCTCTCTACCTCTCTTCTCTTCTCTCTGTTCATTCTCTGTGCTTTTTTTAAATTTTTTTTCCTGCTTCCTTTTCTTGAAAAATATATATATATATATATATATATATCGCACAATTTGTCGCGTCTGGGCTGGGTTACTTTGCAGACAGGAAAAAAGAATTCAGCGACTTTTTGTGGGGATTGCTCACTTGTTTCACTGAATTTATCTCGTTCTTGATTATTCAAACAGTAACCTTAGTAATTTTTATTCTTGCTTCCTTTTCGGATTGTTTTCTGGGAGCAGAAACGTTTCTTCTAGTTTCGGGTCATGCGTTTCTGTGCGATTGAGCATGCTCGTGTGAGAAACATGTTTTCGTTCGAGGATTTTTCGAATTTGAACAACCATGAGACGAGCCATGGTTTCTTGCATCGGCGAAGGATGAGTAGATAGAAGTTGAAGTGTTATTTTTATCTAGTGAATCTCTCCTTCTCTCGCCGTTTTTTTTTTCCTCCAACTGATTGTTGAACCATGGGTGAGGCTAACGAAGGAAGAAGAAGCAAGGCTATGGAGAATATCTCTCTACAAATGGATAAGTATCCGAGAGATCTTCTTCAGAGATTCATGGCTTGTAGTAGTAATAATAATACGCAGCAAACGCTGTATTCAGAGGTTCGCGAAGAATCGGAAGAGATTGAGCTTAGCCTTGGCCTTTCGCTGGGAGGTCGGTTTGGTGTTGACAAGAATGCTAAGAAGCTCATGCGATCGTCGTCTATCGTCGGGATAATGCCTTTAGTTAGAGAGGACGCCGACTCAAATACTCCGTCGCCGGCACCAGCGCAGGCGTACCCGACTACTCTCATGCGCACTTCGTCACTTCCGACGGAGACCGAAGAGCAGTGGAGGAAGAGGAAGGAGTTGCAAACATTGAGGCGAATGGAGGCTAAGAGACGGCGGTCGGAGAAGCAGAGAAATTCCAAGATGGAGAGAGATGGCGGCAGTGGCGGTGCAGATGAAGGTGTCAGCGGTGCAACAGTGTCTCCACGACCTTTCGGGTTACCTAGCAGGGTTGCATCATCTGCTTGTAATGCTAGGCAAGTGCAAGTGGTTCTTGGTGATGTATTGGCCAAAGGAAAGGTTGGTTTTCAAGGTTATGCACAGCCTTCTTCTCAAGGCTCTGCGGATTCTCAAGGTGGAAGCTCTTCAGGAATGTCAGAAATGGATAGCAAACCTTGTCAAGGTAAATTATTACTACAAGTTTTCCTCTATTTTAACTTATTGGGTTATCAGGATTTGGCATACTCAAACTTTGTTCTTAGTTGAGTATTTTTTTTTTTTTTTTCAAAAAAAGTTATATAGGCGAAGTTAACCAGATTACTAAAGAGGCATGCTATTGCATAACTCTGTACTGGTTTTCCTCTTCATTTGGCCAACTTTCTAATCTTAACAATATGCCTTTTGGTTATGGAAGCGTTTTGAGTTTAGTAGTTTTCCTTGTATGTTAATAAGATTGTGAAGGAGAAATAACATCTTTTCTTGGCAACTACCTACCAGTTTCCCTCTTTATTCGGTCACTGGTAATTGTTTTGACTTTTGACTATGTTCTTTATCTTCATCATTAACTAGTTTTCCTCTTATGTCTAGTTTGGTTGATTGTTATGACTTGCTTTGGTGTGGATGGTGTAAATCTGCAGAAATAATGGATTGGATTTTGACTGTATGATTGAAGGTTCCTAGGGTTGATAATTGAATGGGATACTAGAAACGCTGATTATAGGGAAGATCAAAAGTGTAGATTCTGATGCCATTTGTTCTCAGCTATTGTTTAGTTTTCGGAAAAAAATGACAAGGTGATTCTTAGAATTCCAACTTTGGTTGGTCAGCATAGCAGGATGCGATATTTAGTTTGATCAATTTGTGATCTTTTTCAATTTTTTCAGCTAACCAAAGTTACTTTACGTGTGAGAGCTTTATGTGGGTGGTGGTTTTTTCTTTTTCTTCTACTTTTTGCGGTTTTTAATTTTTTGATGATAAAGGGATGCACCTCTTCACTTTTGTATATGGATGTAGAATTTGGAAATAAATGGCAATTGAGTGCAAACTCAAGAAATAATCATTTTAGAAAGAAATATTCTGTTTTTGGTTTTTTTATGATTTTAAATTAGTCCCACTATCTTGAACCTCAGCCATAGATAGCATACTGAAACAGATTACGTTTGAAGATTTAAGAGAGTAATTAATCTTCGCGGCTATTCTTATCTCTACGAGAATGATTCTGAGTCTCTCATTCCCTTCTATCTTATTTGATGGAGACTTTTATTCTCTCAAGATTTTCTGGCACACAATTCCTTGATGTCATCAACAGGAGCTGTAAATTAGATTATAGCACAAAGGAGGAGCAGATCATGGAGTCCCTCCCCCCCAAAAAAAAAAAAAAAAAAAAAAAAAAAGTGGGTGAGCTTTGAAGAAACAGTAAGGTTGCCATGTGACTTGGATGTCACGGGTTCAAATCTTGGAAACAACCTCTCTGTTTGTAAGAGTAAAGCTGCGTACATCTATCACTCTCTAGACCCCATCTGAAGGGAGCCTTGTGCATTGTGCATTGTGCTTCCCTTTTTGTTCATTTTAACTCATCGAAAATGCATCATCCAAAATCCAAATTTATGGATCTTGAGATTTGAGAACAAAATGCATTTAGGTTGATCTAGGAGGGCTCTTTCAGGCAATTGTCTCTTGTTCTTGATAAGGTTTGATGAGCAGTAGTGTTGAACATAATCAATTTCATATGTAGGGATGACAATGTGATAGGCCAGGGAAAGTTTCTAGATTAGCACCGGTTCCCCACTATCCTTTTATACTTGTGACTTGTCCCATTACCCTGAAGTGTTTTGCCACCTATGGTATAAATGAAGAAAAAGGAATCTTATTTCATGGCGTGAAAATTGAGGTGTGATATCTATTGGATTCTTATAATCAATACTCAATGATAATTATCATTTGTTATTAGTAATTTTCATTTAGGGATATGTATGTATGTGTGACATTCCACAATGGAAAATCACCTTTTTGCTCCATTTCTTTTTCCATTTCCTTCTCATTCCCCATAGGCATTCAATTATCTCATATCCAGCTCCCTAACCTCAAAATAGGTTGAAAAAATTGATAACCTTTTCTCTTATAATAAAATATCCTTAAAATTTATCTATTTGTCCATATATTATAAATGTCGGAGTGAGAAGTTCATATCCAACTTAATATTTTAATTCAAAATCAAACCTTTTAAACTTGCAATTTATTTTATCAATGATATTTTTACTTAGGTCCAAATTTTAAACTATATGGATGAAGGATATTTTCCTTTATAGTAGTAATATTAAAAAATATGTTACAGAAGATTTAATTAAGTTTATATTTTTGCGAAAAAAGATTTAGTTTAGTATTGATCAAAACTTGGTTTCATTCGACAGCTAGGTTCATACCACTGTAAATATATAGTAATGGCCTGTGGTTACTGTACATCTTCTCAAATCTCTCTTATTTTACCAGTCAATTTGGTGCACCAAGCTTCTTCGTCTACATGAATCAGCAGCCAGTAATATCAGTGGATTTTAGCGTAACTTTCTCTTTGCCTTGTTGGAACTAACTGAATTTGGTGTGGAGGAACATGCATTTAGCTTTGAGAATATCAGTATTTGCTACTTAAAGTCATCCTTTTACTGAGTGAAATTTGACCATTTGGTACGAGGTTTGAGATATGTCAATGTTTGAAGATTGTTGTGATCATGAGGACATGTATCAGACTTGGAAGCTTCTTGGAGCAATCTTTGTATTATGATTGGATTCTATGGCATGACATTTGTATTCCTTATTATTCCATATATGCAAATGCAAGTCAGGTTCACTTTTTTACAACCTAGTTGGAACTGCTTACAGGAAAAATATGTTGAAATGATTAAGCACTATAAGGGTAGATTAATAGTTTGTTTGGAGAAGCAGAAAGAGAGAATCAGAATTGGAATGTTGAAATTGGAATGATCTCCTTCCATTTCTTTCTTTTTGTCTTGGGATATTCACTCTATTTATCTTTGAAATTTTGTTCTTAACCTCAGGAGATTTTTGACAGTTTTGGAAGTTTGAAATTTCTTTAGGTTGCTTAACAATCCACTAACTGTTTTAAAGCCTGCCATATAACCAATGACTTTTATGGTTCAGTACTTGGGAGAATATTACAAATGATAAACTAAAATGTAGTTAGTTAGCAAATGGAAATAATTCTTTTCTGGGGCTGTATGATCGTATAATCTCTTTATTTGAGTCGAGTAGACTTCTTTGTTACTTAATGTCTATGCTCAACCGTTCAATGAAAACATTATCATTAATTAATGCAAGTTTCAATATTGCAATCTATTATGGTTTTTGGTCTTATTATATCATTTTTCCCCCTAAATTACAGGATCAAGCAGTTGTGGTGAAGCAAGAAGCCCGGCTGGTAGTAATAATTCATTGCAGGAACAAAGTAAACAGGAATCAGCAGGATCATCAGGGGCAAAGACAAATGACAATGTGATCAGAACTTCCAGGGCCGAGTTGGACCACTCATCCAAGAAACCTGACTCTTCCCTGAATCGAGGGAGGGAAATCGGGATAAACTCGATGGAGGACATGCCCTGTGTATTTGCAAAAGGGGATGGTCCCAACGGGAGGAGGATTGAGGGAATCTTATACAGGTATGGAAAAGGTGAGGAAGTGAGGATAATGTGTGTGTGCCATGGGATGTTCCTGTCCCCAGCAGAGTTTGTGAAGCATGCTGGTTGTGGTGATGTTTCTCACCCACTTAGGCACATAGTTGTGAACCCTGTCCACACACCCTTTTTGTGATGACAGTGAGTTTCTCCTCATGTCCTGCAAAAGTAGGACAGAATTATAGGGATGATATTATTGAGGTGAAAAGAATTATGTAATTTCTTAACTGAATTCTTGCTAAATCATGTGTAAATGTTTCGCCTGTTTTCTGGATGAGAATGTTAGGCTTATTCATCAGTTTGGACTGCTTGTGGATCTTCTTGTGATGTTTGTTATTTTCCCTCAATGTTTGAGTGAGTGAGTGAGAGAAGCAAGTTTGATAAAATTGAAGTTCCAGATTGTGATCTTCTCTTGGTGGGAAGAACATGTGGAAGTACAACTGAAAATGATAGAGCAGCACAAGAAATATTTTTGGTGATTCTGAGATGGAATTCATTGGAAAGTTATGTTAGTTGAGATGTTTATAGGGAGACAATTTTAAGTTCATCCATTTCACCAAAAAGAAGGGTAAAATCGTAGCTTAATCAGATTATGAAGATGAAGGTAAAAAAAAAAAAAAAAAAAAAAGGATTATGAAGATTCATTTATTTTACCCTTAGAAAAATAAAGAATAATGGTTATAATTCATTAAATAGTATCATCTAAGAGAATATAATAGTAAATTATGAAAAATGGGCCAAAAAAGGAGTTAAAACTAGAGATGGAAACATGGTCTTATGGTTTGGCCAATATCCCCTCTAGTCCTTATTATAAAGACCGATAGTAAGTATATTTGGTCCTTTTTATAAGACAACTTTCGTTGTTCTCAAAGAAAGCGTTAATTATTGTTTTCATATATACCCCTAATTGATAAGGGTAGAGTGTGAAAGTAATAATTAATATGATATTGGAATTTAGTGCAATTAGTAGGGGTAATATTGGAAGTTACTTAAATTATAGGACAACTTTATTGATTTTAACTGTTTTTATTGGTTTGTGAGAATTGTTAGTTGGTCTTTATAATAAGGACTAGAGTGAGTATAAAGCTTAGCATGTTTAGTCTTAAGGCCTACTCTCTTTGGTCTTTATTATAAGGCATCAACTAGCAAATGCATTTGGTCATTTTTATAAGGTACTTACTTGTTCCTAAGAAACATTAATTATCTTTTTCAATGTTGCTCATAATTAATAAGGGTAGTGGGTAAGAGTAATAATTAATATGATATTAGAGTTCAAATCAATTAGTAGGGATAATATTGAAAATTACGTAGTTCTAGGAAAACTTTATTAACTTTAACTGTTCTTCTTGGTTTGTGAGAATTATTAGTTAGTGCCTTATAATAAGAACCAGAAGGAGTATTTAGATAAACATGTCAGCCCTATTTTATAAGGCCTAGCCGACAAGCCTACAGGCCTAGCCTATTTGACTTTTTTAATTTATATTATGATATATGTATATATAATATCTCATCTAAATAATTTTATGGATTATCTATAAATTTATCAACTTAACCTTAATTTTAAATTTCACATCTCATTGTCATTACACTTAACACTTGCTTCACATCAAACATTCATTTCTACCCTCTATTCGATCGCTCAAGATGGCAACATTAACTCACTCACTCTTCTTTGATTTGTGTTGTCCACGAAAGTATAATAATTGCTATGAGTTTACTTTAGCACCAAATGAAATATTATAATCTTACTAGGAGGAGTTTGCCCCAATTTATGTAGGAAGAGTAAGAATGATAAAATCTAGTTTTACATACTTCTTATTATGCTTGGTTGATTTTATGAAATATATTTTATTAATCAACAGACTATTAGTTTTTTTTTTTTTTCAATTTTAAATTTCTATTTGCTTAGAGAATTGTTGTCATTAGACACTTGTTGTCATTTTATTTTCTTTTCCTTACCAATCCCTAATATTATGACGATGTTAGGCTTTTAAGACATAATGTAGGAATTTAAATAAGTGTGAAGGGTTATATATAAATTTGGAGGCATACACTTTGTAGGCTTCAGGAGGCATTTTGAAGACTCGGGCTGAAGCCTAAGAAAAAACCTATATACTCAGGCTTTGAATATTTTTTTGTAAACCAAGACCTATTTAGGTGAAGCGTAGCCTAACCTATTTCTATTTTTACGATCGAGTTATGCTTTTGTCCTTTAATTTCATATACCTTAATTTTATAAAAGTCTTTTCAATTCTTCCATGGTAACATCGTTAAAAGAAATTGCTGATATTGAAATTTTAATAGTTAATTATTATTATTATTATTATTTTTTCAAATTTTGACATATTAAGTTTAATTTCAAAATAGCAATTAATGTTACAAAAAATAATCATTTGAGGTTAACAATATCAGACTGAAAACGTTCTTTTTAAAATTAAGGAATCAAATTCAAAGTTGGATAAAGTCAGAGGACTGAATGCGTATTTATGCCTATGCAATTTATCTCCCTCAATGGTGATTATAATTTATAAATATCATTGCCGCAAGTTGTGTATCATAGATGAAACTCATTCACACACATATTTTGGTTGGGATTCCCCCCCAGCTTAGGCTGAATTTCACACCAAAAAAACAAAAACAAAAACAAAAAACCCTCTCTCACACACACACAATGTCAAGGTTTTGAAAGGAATAAGCAAAGAATTGTATTGGCTATAGTTCCTGTAATTTTAATAGAAGTTAAATAATAAATAAAAACGTCATAACTTTGACCAAAAAAAAAAAAAAAAATTCATGGCTATAATAAATTATATTATTATACTGACTATAAATAATGTCTTTTGAAGTTTAGAATACAAAGAGTTTTTGTCTGACCCAGGAAGTATACTTCTCCAGACTTAAACTTGTGTTGGAGTACTAAGACTGTTTACTAACTCCACCAATAAAATGTTAGTTGTCGAGGTTCATATATTATTATTGGATTTTAGATGGTCTAACTAATATAATGAAGGCTAGATAGATGATAATCTTTGGAAGCATTGAAAATCTAATACTTCCTCTTGTCCTATTTATAGGAGTTTCATAACTGAATGAAACGATTTAAGAAAGTGGTTAAAATTAGTTAAAAATAAGGGTTAATATGATTTTTGGTCCCTCAAGTTTATCCTTATTTTTGTTTTGGTCTCTCAACTTTCAAATTAGTGGTTTTGGTCCCAGTAGGATGTAAGGGCAAAACAGTCCAGGTTTTTATGGAGTCATAAGGATAAATATTTTAAACAAAATGAAACTTGAGGGACTAAATATTATATTAACCCTAAAAATAATAAGTATGTCTGAAATAAACGTTTTTTCCAAGTATGTTATGATTTATAAAGGGCAAGTAAGAGAGAGAAATAAAATAAATATTTATCACTAACGTTTTAATTAATATAATACATATAATTAATGAGAGACAAAAGTGAGAGAAAAACTTAATAAATGTTCAAATAATTCTTATAAAGCTCTTATAAAAACAATCGAGAGGGATAATATAAATAAATACTAACTTGCATAGTGCTCCTTTAACTTAATTATCAGATTTTGTAATCTATCATGGGACCTACATTGGTTGTTATCTAATGTTAGGCGATGAATAATGAATAAGTTTTATGAGCTTTGGCTTTAACTCAACTTGACTAAGAATATTTCTTTGCATATTAGGTATCAAGATAAAAATAAATAAATAAAATAAAGCTTGGATGGGATTTTCACGCTGAGATTTTCTTATGATATAGTATATATTCATATAGTATCTCAATCCTTAAAGGTCTCAAGTTGGAGAGCATCTTTCATGAACCTTAATTTTATACACTTTACTCTTGTCATTGGTAATATTATAATGAATTTTTGTCTGGTCAACTTACTTTAGTAAATAGAATGTGTTATCATCACTTGATATTTCACTTTCAGCTTTTATTCAAATTCAAATTTTTATGGCTAGTGTGTGTATATATATATATATGGGTTTATCGTTTGTTATGTCACTTGACATAAGGTTATGTCAAGTCACCCCAAAACAACATCGTTTTGGGAGTTCACACTAGTGCAAAAAAAGGATTTTAAGACCGCTTCATTTAGACCGGACTATCAACCCCGATCTTAAAGGTATGACCAAGGCGTTTTGTAAATATAAAGAACTTCTTATACCGGATCATTTTTTCATAGGTCTTAAATATCTTATTCAGACCCATTAAAAAAACAACCGGTCTTAAAAATGTTATTAAAAAAATTAAATATCAATTACTTTATGGAGAAATCTCATACAAATGGACTACTATTTTCTCGTGGTCCAAAATAATAAGGAAAAATTTAAATATAAAGGTAATAAAGTTTTAAGAGCGACCATATTCAATATCCGGTCTTAAAAGTTATTCTTTTAAGACAGAACTTAAAATACTAAGGGTACAAAATATAACAAAAGATTAAATAAAAAATTAATTAATTTTAAGACCGGTCTTAAAGGTTAACTTTTAAGACCGGGTACTAATTTGTCTGGTCTTAAATGTTAAATATTAAGACCGTCTCTTTATTTATCCGGTCTTAAAAATGAGGCGCCAAATATATTTTTCTTCACGTGAAAGCTTGTTGCTCTCACTGAAGAACCTCTGTTCACGTTGTTGCATTACTTCTCTTCCTCGCCCACATACCATTAGGCTTTGTTACTCTCTCATTTGCTCAGGCATTCCTCTCTTCCTGTCTCGAAAATGAATGGTGAAAATGATTCTATTCGTGTTCCTGGAATTCCAGTTACTGGTGTGATCGGTGTGAGTCAGAACGAACCCTCTTCATCTCACAATGAGCCTCGTAATCGCCGTGCACACCGTGGTAGAAGTGGGACACGAATGATGGATGTAATCGTAAGTCGGACTTTTGCGTCAAAGCTCGAGATTCAGTTTGATGAAAATTTGGAATCTTTCGGTCCTAATAAAAGCACATATAATAGTTTTGTCAGCTATCTAGCACGTAGCAAGGTTAGCATCTTGACAGATGAGTGGAAAAATGTGGACCCTCGCACAGTAAAGGATCCTATTTGGGACACTATCCGGCTTACATACACTATCCTTGACTCTCAGAACTTGAAAGACAAGACATTGTCTTATTGTGCTGATTGGTGGAGGAAGTTTAAGACCTTTCTAGCTAACAAATATATTTTTGCTGAGGTTCAGCCTGAGCATAATCCCTGGGACAAGTACACATTTATTGATGAACAAACTTGGCAACAATTTGTTCAAACCGGACCACTCTCCGAAGCTCTCGGTCAGTTTATATTTAGCTTTGTTTGCCCTTTTGTTTGCTTATTAACCTGTGGATATGTGAATGTTTTTGTGTTCATCTAATCTGTTAGTTAAATGGTTTGGTGTGTGAATAGAAGTATACATTTCCCGCCTTTGTCTATGCAAGTCGATATGTAAACCCTGAAAAGGTAAAATACTAAGTAAGTAATTAGGGAAATAATAATGGCATAAGAGTCAAGTCATTATTATAGTCTTAATTCTGTTATAGTAGGTAGTGGTTAGACATTACTGTTAGTTAGTTAGTATGTTAACTGTGTAATGGTTTCGGTGCAAGCTGTTATTGGGCATTAAGAGTCAAGCCTCTAACTATATATAAGAGGTTAGTCTAATATATGTAGAAACCAGTTATGATGAATGAATGAATTGACTAAGTTGGCAGCAATTCTGCAACTCTCTTTCCTCTGTTTCTCCCAATTTCTTCTACAATTCTACATCTTTCTTAAATAAAATGTTGAAACTTGATGAAGTGAATTTGACTAATGTTTGATGTTCATATCAAGCGAAGTTCTCTAATTTCAGTTAGTGACATGGCTGGAATTCATAATTAATAGTTGTTTTCAATTCTGATTCACAGAAAAGAAGGGAACAAGCTCAGGAGATAGGGAGAAAGAATGATTGCCTGCATAGGGCTTCTCACGGTGGATATGAAAAGATCGAAAAAGAATTGATGGCAGCCAAGCGGAAGAGATTGGAAGATGAAGCTGAATCCAATCCTTCTACGATAGTTGATCAACCATCTCCAATACGTCGCGAGGAGTTGTGGTTGTATATTCGGTAAAAGCCAAGCAGCGCTTACACGAGTGAACAAACTCGTCTAGTTGTTGAAAGAATTGTAAGTATCGTTATTGTTAGTTTTTAGTTACTAAACATGTTTACTAAGCTTCTCGTTATCTGTATCTTACAGGAAGATCTTAAAAAGAAAGAAGCAGAGGGATCTTTTGTGTTGGACGGGAGGAATGATGTTCTGACCGTTGGGACCGAAAAACCGGATCACTCGAGGCGTGTAAGGGGGATCGGAGGATGGATAGGCCTAAAGCAATACTTTGGTAAATCCAAACGCCATAAATAAAGTATGGTTACCCGGGAAGAGATGGAACAAATGGTGTCCAAATTAAATGAGGAAGCAGTGACTCAAGAAGCTTCATTGAAAGCAATGTTTGAAACCCAGATGAAGGAGGAAATGAATCAAATGAGGCTGCTTTTGAGCTCTCATCCAGAGACCAGTGTTCCCTTCACACATTCACCTGCACCTATGCAGCAGAGCACTAGAAGGAGCTGCATTGTTGGACAGTCAGAGGAACCTTGTGACCTGTATGTGGAGGATTTTGATAGTCATAGACGATTGTTGCAAAAGGGACTATCCACAACTTGGGATCAACTGTACACCACCAACAAATGGCTGATGATGAAGTCAGAGTGTCAGTTGAAAAGGTGATCATTGATGCACCTCTCCCTCTCCCAACTGATCAGCTAAAGCTTGTGAGTGATGTTAAGGGAACCTTCATCTTTTGGCTAGTGAAGCTTGTACATGTCTCTACTCCTCCTGAAGCTTCATCCCTTCCTCAAGTTCCATCCCCTCCTCAAGCTCTATCCCCTCCTCAAGCTCTATCCCCTACTGCTAAGTTGACTGACAAGGAAAAAATATCTGATATGGTGAAGAGTGGATATTTTAAAGATAAATCGTGGCCTGTCCATGAAGTAGTAGGCCTCCCTCATCCTCAACCGGTTTACGTTGACAATGATGATGTAACATCCCTGCTGCTTCTTGGAAACGAGCTTACTAATCCAATCCTTCAAATGTTTATGAAGTAAGTATCTTCTTCTATGAGTACATAATTTAAATGTATCGTTTAGACACACATACATATATACTAATTCCCTTATCGATGTCATTATTGTAGCTTCATGCATCAAGAATTGGTTCAACAGGGCAGAATCAATGATTTTGGGTTCTTGTGCCCAGTCTATGCAAGTACAACATCCAAGGAGGAGAGACAACAATACATATCAATGAGGTTGTGTGAAGTGAGAAGAAAGGTGTACTTGTTTCCATACTACCAAGGGTAAATATCACAATTCTTGTCTGCAATTCACTTAATTCTGCTACATATATCATTGAGTACTTTGCTACTGTGAATTTTCAGCCACCACTAGCAGTTGGTCCTTATGTGCATAGAGGTGCATACAGTTATCTTCTTATGTTCCACTCACAGCGATCCAAGGCCTACGTTGATGCAGACCATCAACGAGTAAGCATGTCATTTTGATTCTCTTGTCTGAAATCTATGCTGTGCATTTTCAGTGAACATTTTTTGTTCTTTTTAGACCCGTCGGCAACCAAAGGGGTTCAACTTATGTGGCCCGTACGTCATGAAACACATATATGATATTATCACGCAAGGAAGGACTAAATTAACTGCAAAGGTAAATGTATTTGATGTTACATATTATGGCTGAATTCAGTTTCTGGCTTAATGTTACATATGAAATATGCACGCAAGTTAATTAAGTTTCTATCTTTGATTTTACAGATATTTTCCTGTCCTGATCCCTTTTCTGATGATGAAGTGGAGCACATACGCAATGTGTTTTGTGAATATCTGTATGACCTGGTCTTAAAGACAGGACAATAATTAGTGGCCTAAATTCATTTGTAAACATATGTTGTAGCAACAATAATATTTTGTAAATTTGTTTTTTTTTCGAACAATTTATTCATTTGTAAATATACATAGGCAATGTAAAATTCAATAATAAATTTGTTTATTTTATTGAACAATTTTCTTGTGTCCATTTTGGGTTTCTGAATGTATTGGATGGTGGATAAAGCTATTTAGCGCTTGAAATTTGAGGTACGGGATGTTGTAAATGCGCAGTAAGAGACTTTGAAAAGTATTCGCGACTTTTAGGACTGCATATTTGTTAAAGATCCGGTCCTAAAAGTCCTCGTTTAATTCTAAAAAATATGACTAGACTCTTAGAACCGTATATTTGTTGAAAGTCTGGTCTTAAAAGTGTTTGTTTATTTTAAAAATATGGCGAGAGACTTTTAGAACCGTATATTTGTTAAAAGTCCGGTCTTAAAGGTCCGCATTTAAACATCCAATCTGAAAGTCTTTGTTTTCTAAAAAAAATATGAGACTTTTAGGATCGTGTATTTGTTTAAAATCCGGTCTTAAAAGTGTTTCGTTTATTTTAAAAATATGGCGTGACTTTTAGGACCGCATATTTATTCGACGTCCGGTCCTAAAAGTCTACGTTTATGACGTTTAGGACTGTATGTTTGTTAAATGACTGGTCTTAAATGTCTTCATTTATTTTATTATGACCGTATATTTTTTTATTGTTCGCTCCTAAAAGTCCGTAATATCTTCGTTTATTTTAAAAATATGGCTTAATCTTTAGGACTGTATAATTGTTAAATCTCCGGTCTTAATAGTCTTCATTTAAATAGAAATGTTGACTCGCTTTTACAAATCATTAGGGTTCAAGACAATCGAGGTTCTCGAGTTACGCTCAAGCTAGGTCCTTCGTTGTCGTCGTTTTTACCTCTCCTGGTTTTGAGCGGATTATCGGTTTCCTTTTCTTTGTCTTTTTTTTTTTTATCGGAAAATGAAGGAAGATAATGAAAAGGACACTGAAAATATTCAAATCAGGGTGAGGTAAAACCGACGACTACGAAGGTCCAACCTTGAGAATAATTGTCACTATATTGTTTTTATTCGAATAAGGTAAACAATGTTTTTTGTTTTTTGTTTTGTATGGTCTTAATTGTATTCTGTGAATTTTTAATGTTGATCGCACACGAGAACAATGTTTTGTTTTTCGGAAAAAAAGAACATAATGAAAAGGACAAGGCGATCAAATATGGAAAATAAAATTTTATTTATCATTTTTTAATGCTGCCGGTGAGGGCGGCAAGAATCTGAACAAAAAAATCTACTCCTCCCCATCATTGTTGGAGGGGAAGGAGGGGTCAAAGAGACGTCGTCATCTTTAGGATGGTACTCAACGTCCTGGGCGTCGAGTACCGCGTTCAACTTGTTGTTGACGGCGTGATAGACCTGAAATAGTTGGCCCAAGCGTCGGTCTATATGATCGACACGGGCCAGGAGGTGCTGCATCATCTGGTAGAAGGTCGGACCCGGAGGGTACGGAGGAGGAAGAGGATTAAGAGGAAAAGGAGGACCTCGTGGTGGTGGAGCAGCCATTAAGGTGGAGGTTGTAGAAGTGATGGAGAAGAATGTAAAGAAAGTAAAGTAACAACGGGTTTAAATAGAGAACCCATTCTGAAAAATGTGAAACGCCGGAAACTTTAATGAAGAGACACATAGTTCATCAGAATACGAGGAGACGCCTATTTGGGAAGTTTATCTGGAAGCCGAAGAGACTCTGAATCATTCATTTGAATAGAGTGTAAGGATACGACTCGCTATCTCGATTTGAAAAGAATGAACTTTTAATACTAGATATTCTAAAAGATCCGTTCTTAAAAGTAATGTTTTTAAGAAAAAATTCTTACTTAAAAAAAATTGAATTTGAAAAAAAAAGAAATGAATTTTAAAACCGGATACAAGATAAAAGCTTGGTCTTAAAAGTAATTGAATTGATTGAAAAAATAAATATTAGACTTTTAGAACCGGATATATTATAAAAGGTAGATCTTAAAAGTAATTGAATTGAAAAAATAAATAATAGAATTTTAGGACCGTATGTTTGTTAAATGACCGGTCTTAAAGTAGTCTCATCTATCCATTGCGTATCTCTCCTACTCTCTTTTATTAATTCCTCACACTATCTCTGTCCTTATTTAACTCCTCACTACCTCGTAACTC
This sequence comes from Acacia acuminata, assembly GCA_019022655.1. Classification (NCBI taxonomy): domain Eukaryota; kingdom Viridiplantae; phylum Streptophyta; class Magnoliopsida; order Fabales; family Fabaceae; genus Acacia; species Acacia acuminata. Next base: position 546,746 of record JAFJYI010000028.1, on the reverse strand, counting down.
CATACTACATAGCTCTCTACCCCAACTGCTCAAACCATGGTTTGATACAGCTCATAGGGGTACTCTTACTCCTAAAGCTCGTGTCTTCCTTAGATCGTTATACGGTGCACCTCCTCCAGCGAGAGTGTGTTCTATTGCGACCGAAGAGTCTCGGGTCGTTGGACCCATTGTTATTTCGGATGATGAAGAGGTTTCTGCTCCCCCTCTCCAACCAGTTGGCCCCAGCGCGCCTACCGCTGACCCCTCTCCTCTTTCCTCTAATGATGCGCTGATGCGAATAAGATAGGAACTTGCTGATCTCCGGCGGGAAGTTTATGCTGCTCACGCCGATATCGCCAAGGCTTTGGAGGATAATATGCTTTAGGATGTTTAGTCAAATTCTTGTTTTTGATAATTTTCTGCTGGTTTTTCTTTTTCTTTTTCTTGTGTACGTGCATATTCTCCAGTAATGTATGAAGCATTAAGAACTAAGCTTGTGTCTTTTTTTGTTCATATTCTCCAAGTAATTAAAGAAGCTTATTCTCCAGTTTTCCTTTAATTTTTATTCATTCAAATTTCTTCTTCTTTTCGCCAAAGCCAATCCTCTTTTTTTTTTTTTTTTTTTTTTTTTTTTTTTTTGTTAAAATGAGGACCTTTAGACTGGATGCTTTATAATTAACTGGTCTAAAAAGTATTTGACTTTTAGGACCGGATGTTTTATAAAACTCGGTCTTAAAATTAAATGAATAATAAAAATTTAGGACCGAGTCTTATAAACCTCCGGTCTTAAAAATATAATTATACATTTAGGACCAGCTAATTTATAATCAACTGGTCTTAATAAAATAATAAATACTTAAACATGTCTCTGTCGAGCGGAAAATTAAATTTCCCTCTTTGAGCTTCTCTTGTCGCGCCGAAAGTAATTACTCTGGTTCTGTCTCCAGTGTTTGTGTGTTGCTTCATCGCTGCTTTGAGTTGCTCTATCGACAATCACTTTCTGGTTCCTTAGCTAAACGTCTATGGACCAAGCTGTAAGAGGTGTTTCAGTTATATAACTTTATGATTTTTCTGCTTATCATTTTGGGTTTTTCATGGGTTGAACGAAATCGATGAAATGTTCTTGTGGGTTTCTGTGTTGTGAATGAATATTGTATTTTGAAGATTATATTTGTACTTTAGACCTACCCAACTGACCAACAAATGTTTTTAGGTTATTCTTGCTGTCTACAACATCAACGTTCGTGGTGAGAGAAGAAAGACTCAACAAACGCATTTGAATTTATATACTACAGGTGACTCCACAAGACCTTCATGCGATGCATTTAATTTCCTCGTCATGCATTTATTTTGCTTCTTGGATTCACTGTGATACATTTATGACCAAAAGTTGGTCTTTTAAGACCGGTGTATTTATTCGTCCGGTCTAAAAATTCAATTTTTAAGACCGGATGTATTTATCATCCAGTCTTGAAAGTCAGTCTTTTAAGACCGCGTATAATTAGTCGTCTGGTCTTAGAAGCCGCTATTTTTTAGATCGGATTTGTTTTTGTCCGGTCTTAACATTCCGATCTTTTAAGAGAGGCCAAGTTTTTGTCCCAGGTCTTAAAAGTTGAGTTTTAGGACCGAACAAAAAATATTTCAGTTTATTTAGTACGACTTTTAAGACCTAATGTTTTAAATGTCCGGTCTAAAAGAGTTTCTTTAAGACCGGTTCGTGTCCGGTCTTAAATGTTAGACTTTTAATGCCTCCTAGAACAAGACCGGTCGCGGGTCCGGTCTTACGATGCCTCTTTTGTCCGGTCTTAAAAGCCTTTTTATACTAGTGTCATTAATTCCCCTAACCTCAAAACGACGTCGTTTTGGGAGTTAAGGGAATTAATGAAAGATATTTTGGTTTTTTTTTTTTTTTTTTTTGTATTTATTACATGAATTTTATTAAAATACCCTTCATTAATTCCTCTAACTCCCAAAACGACGTAGTTTTAGGATAGTTTGACATAACATTATGTCAAGTGACATGACAAACAATAAACCCTATATATATATATATATCCTCCTAGATTTTGGATTATGTACATATAACCTTTCTAATCTTTGAAACTTTGCAATGACTGAATTTTGCACATCACTTATTTGCACACATTTCAAAATTCAAGTGGTTATTTACATATCAATCTTTTTTTTTTTTTTTTTTTTGGGGGGGTTGGGGCGTGTTTTATGGATGCAAGAATAAATTTTAAGAGGTCCATGTAACTGATAGTTGAAGGTTAGCATAGACTTCAAAAAAATTTATTATTAAATTTTAAAGATTAAGGGGGTTATTCACATAGGGTCCAAAATCGAGTGAAGCTTTATGTAATTTAGCCATTTTTTCCATATAGTATGAAAGTTATGGTCTTATTTTTGATATAGTAAGGATGATTTAGTATTTTTATGGCATAAATAGTATAAGAAAATTATTACTTTTTTATAAGAAAAAATTTAGATCATCTGAGTCTTGAATGCTCACCAAGGTTAGGGCATGCTTTAAGGATCAAAGAACGGTTACTGAGATACTTACGTATTACTCAACAATAAGGTCCTCGCATTGACAGTAAAATTTGAACTCACAACTTTGAGCGCTATAAGCTTTTTTTCATTTATTATTATCATCCGATATTTGGTTCTGGGTTTATGGTTACCTCTTCCAACACAAGTATTTTCTTTGAGACTCGAAACCAAAGAATCTAACGAGACTTTATACGTTAAACCAACTCTATGTTGGTTTGGTGCTATAAGCTAACCTCTTATCAAGTGGACTAAATTAAGGATGTGACTTCTCCACTCTAGTGATTCAAAAAATAGTAAATGTCAGTTTAATTCATAAGTAATCTAAATTCATGTTTATATTTTTTTAAAAAATTCCTCAAAAACGGTGAAGTTGCATATAATTTAGCTGATTATTTTATGTAGGATTAAGGTGCAATTTTTTAAGAGTGCATATGATACCATGAACTTTTCTTGATTGCAAAAGTTACCACAAACTTCTTCAAATGGGGCAAAAATCCACACACCATTAACTGGTACAAAATTCCATTTTGTGGGACTTATAATATTATATTTTTAATGATTACAAAAAAAAAAAAAATTCCTCTCTTTCTCCCACCCTCTTTCGTTTTTTTTTTTTTTTTTTTTTTTTTTGGGGGGGGGGGGGGGGGGGAAGGGATTTTTTAAGAAAATCAATAAAAAAAAAAATAATATTGTGGGTCTAACAGAATGGAAGTTCGTACTAGGTAACTAATTGACGGTGTAGGAATTTTTGCCCCATTTTGATAAGTTCATGGGCACTTTTACACTCAAGACTTTTTGTTTGGGGGGGGGGGGGGGGGGGGGGTTTTTTTTTTAAAATACATAATCATTAAAAAATAATATTGTTGATCCCACAAAACTGAAGTTTGTACTAATTAATGGTATTTTTACCCCATTTTAAATAGGTTTTGCCTTCTCGGACACTTTTACACATAAAAAAAGTTTATGGTGTCTGGTGCACTTTTGAAAAGAAACATATGGTTATTTATGCACCTTAACCCTTTTATGTAATATGAAAGCTATGGTTTTATTTTTGATATAGTACGGATGATCTATTAATTTCTATGATATACATAGTATTAGAAAATAAGGTTAGGTAATTCGGGTCTTGGAGTCTTAAAGGGCCTGCACCCAAGATTAAAGAGTGATTATGAAGATATTTGCATATTGCTCCTCAATAAGAACCTTACATGGACAACATGATTTGAACTCACAGTTTTGAGTGGTATGAGCCAACCCTTTGTGCCTCATCATCTCTAAATCATATCCGTCCAATCAATCACAATATTATTTTAACATTTCTCTCATCTTCCCAAACAACAACCTAAATGAGCTAATGAGGGAAAATGAAAAAAAAAAAAAAAAAAAAAAAAAAGATGAGGAGAGAATCCTCCTCTCTTATTAAGTGGACCAAATTGAGGATTTGACTTGTAATTTAATAATCAATAATAGTAAATGTAAATTTAATTCACAAATAATTTAAATGGGTTTAATATTTCTTTTTTGCTACGAAACATCTTTTTCTGCCATACTCACATAAGAGTGAGTGGGTCTAATAATATTTTCTCTCTCTTCTCTTTACAATGGAACCTACTCACTTTTATGTAAGTGTGGTGGAAAAATTTTCTCAATAAAAAAAAGTAAACATTAAACCCAATTTAAATTCATGTTTATATTTTTTAAGAAAATCATTTTTGTTGAAAATAAATATACTGTAGTGACAGTTCATAAAAATATTTAAAATATGTAAGTTATATTTAAATTTTAAACCATCAAAATTTGCTATAATTTTTCTAAAGTAAATTTACGATCATTAAATACAAGCAAATCAGATATGGGTTTTCATGTATTATAGAGTCAGAATTTATGAGCATGATGTTTTTTAATAAATTTTGGGTTAAATTACATAAAATTTACCTGAACTTAGAACTGTATACAAATAACTTCCTTAATCTTTAGTTTAAAACTTAATAATAAACCAATCTAAACTTTTAAATTTATACCAATTACTCCAACCTCTTTTTGTGTGTTTGTGTGTGTAGATATATGGACCCTCAAACTTAAAATTATATGTATATAAATCTCTTAAACTTTAAACTATTTCCAGATATAAAATGAGCGAAACTAATAGCATGTGAGTTATGTATATAAAATTATGAAGGTTTATTGTAAAGTTCCAAAAATCAGGAAAGTTACTTACATATGAAATACAATTCAAGATGTTTTAATAAATCAGCCTAGAGTTTATATTAGATCGATGATGAATATGAACATTTTGATGGGAATTGAGAGCTTTTGCATTAAAAAAAAAAAAAAAAAAAAAAAAAGCACTTTTGGAGCTAACAGCGCAAAAGCATGCTACTAGATGATACTCCTTTTGGTCCTCGGTATTCGTATAAGGTATATTAACCTAGTTTGATTAGATTAAATAAGTTAGTTAAAGTAGTTAATATAACATCTATTTTCTAAAGCATCATGGTCATCTTAATTTCTTCATTCTCTCTCCTTCTTGATTATTGTTAAGAGAACATCAATAGGGGTAAATTATGAAAAGATTGACAAGTATAAAAACTACTACCTTTGGTCCTAAATATAAGATTCAATTGACTTTTTTGGGAGATTAAAAAGCTAATCAAATTACTTTAAAATATTTATTTTTATCGTTTTTATTTAAACTAATTTATTTGACTTATAAAGTGATGTCAAATTTAATCACACACAATATATGATATGATTAAGTAATTTATTTAGCTTTCTTAATCTCTTCAAATAAGTCAACTAGATCTTATATTTAGGACTGAAGGTGATATGTCTTGTATTTATAACTAATATCAACTCCTTAAATATATCTTATATTAAGGGCTAGAGGAGGAGTCGAGGTGGTGCAAGTTGCAGTTAGTGTATGTTTTATAAGGGCATTATTATAATTATTATGATCAAATGGGAAAGGGACAGACAACTTTGTACAATCAATCTCGTAGGATATGCCACCTCAATTGCCCTTCTTTTGTTTTTGTTTTTGTTTTTTTTTTAAAAGAGAGATTAAAAGTTCACATTTGGGACTATACAAGGGCACTCTTGTAAAAATGTAATTAATACGATAACTTATATTATTCCGTCTTAAATATAAGACTATTAAAAGTAGATCCGACATTTAGTCAAGGAAGAGTAATAAGAACCATTCATTTGTGTGTTTGGAAAAACGATTAAAAACTTGCTTGTCCTAACCGTTGTACGCTGATCACACGTTTTGAGGTTCAAAACGTGAGTCCGAAAGTTTAGAAAGTGCCTTATAATACAGACCAAGAGCATTTCATATTCACATTAATTTTTGAGCAGTTTGACTTCAAAGTAAGGATCTGCTCAAATGTACTTCATCTTAAGTCCTTCTTAGGCACAAATATACACAAAGAGGGACAGTTCTATATAGTTCTAGTTTATATGTGAGCAGAGTATACATATGACAAAGATCAAATGAAGTAACGAAGAGTTCAGAGTTCCACCATCAAATCATGTGACTTTTGTTCATCTACAGTAGATTTACAATGAGAAGTAAAATAATTCTGGAAACTTCCAGAAAAATTATTTCACAAATTGAGTTCTACCTACATACATGAAATATCATTCACAGTTCTTCTAATCATCCAAACCAGGCAAGCCACATAGATTACGGACTGAAAGCCGCCATCATCATCTCCATTTCCTCTTCAGACTAAAGCAAGAAAGTAAGATTAAAGGATAAGGAAGAAAAAGGTAGTTTCTAACACGAAGGTGACACCCAGGATTCCCATTTGATACACAATCTAGAAATGATAAGCGCTGAAGTGTTGATAGATGGATCCTAGGGATATGGGAAATGGAATCTGATCAAACCTAAGTATCTGAAGATAGTAACAAAACCAAAAAGGTGTATGAATTCTTTAAAAGCCAATCCCTCAACAACAGCAACAACAAGAAGAATATTTGCACGGCCACGAGCATAGGGACCAACTGCAACAATGGGATTGTGAGCTTGAAGTTTTTTCAGAGGTTTTATCAGATGACGAACACAGGGACCAACTGCAACATTGGGATGTTGCGCTTGAAGTTTTTTCCGAGGTTTTATCAGATGACAAACATAGGGACCAACTGCAACAACTGGATGTTGAGCTTGAAGTTTTATGAGAGGTTTTATCAAATGATTGGCGTCGAGGAAAGTGTGTGTCTGAATACTTATTTTCTTCCGATGAACAGCATGGCCAAGAGCAACATTGGAAATATTTGGAAGTTGAGCTGGATGTCTCTTCAGAGGCTTTATCAAGAGACGGGTGTCGAGTACTATCTGGCTCTGAACAGCAGCAGCAAGTGTCCCATGAACAGCAAGACCCAGAGAAACAATGGAAACAACTGCAACAATGGGAAATTGAGCCGCAAGTCTTGTCAGAGTGTTTTACATGAGATTGTTGGCGGTGACTATCAGAATGTGAACAACAAGAAGTACAGCAAAGCCAAGAGAAGCACTGGCACAAATTGCAACAATTTGAGGTTGAATCTGAAGTCACTTGAGGATTATCTGTCCTCACAGGATTCTGATTTTCTGCTTCGGGTAGACTGAAACAATTTCAAACAAGTTAAATCAATGAACTTATAGAGTATGAGGTGAAGCAGAAAGGACCATCTTGAGAATCAAAGAACAATTACAATGGTATGTACAAGGATCAAATCAGATAGCAAGGACATAATATTGACCAAAAGGAGCAAAAAATACCAAAATACATTGGGCAAAAATGAAACATAGCAGAAATAAAAGAGAAATTCTTTAAAGTGCTTTGACTTTAATGTTTAAAAATGTCTCATAGAGTAGACCAAAAGAAACATACACAGGAGAACCATGCCGACAACGGCAGAGCGCCAGACAACGTTTCAGACACAAACAGCTTGGCTGTGAAAGGCAGCAGAATGCCCTTCTACAAATAAAACAGAGGCATAATGGTGCTTCCTGCTTCTTTTTTCTGAAATGCACAAATATTCTTGTTAATAGATTGTAGGCATATGGTTATGCACGCAATTTAGGTTTTATCTACTATTCTACTGATAGAGGATAGTCAAGGTGTACAAGTTTCTATAATTAGTGCAAACCAAAAGTACAGGAACGTGCATTACATCTTTAAAACATATTTTGTAGATAATGTAAATAAATTAAAAAATGAAATAGGCTCACATTGGTAAAGCAGAGGACTGCACTCTGATTCCATTGCCATGACTTATAGTTGGATGTGAATGCTTTAAATTGTTTTTGTTTGGATGTGAATGCTTTAAATTGTTTTTGTTTAGATGTGAATGCTTTAAATTGTTTTTGTTTTCATCAAGTCTTCCTTCTAACTTGAAATCTTCATCTGACATTTCAGTTGTTTGTGAGTCCTCTGTCTCAACAATCTTTCTGCAAGTATCTCTGCCCTCTATTAGAGGTGAAGGTTGTGGGCTGAACTTATTCAACTCACCAGATTTAGCCACGCGTGATCCAAGGGATGTATACAAATGGTCTCTGGCAAGACTACGGTTCCCAATTTGAATGCTAAATAATGATTCATTAGAATCATTGGTCCAATCCATAGGATTTGTATTGACCCTAAAAACTGAAGATGGAATCCTGTAGGAACCATATTCTGGTGATGGTGATCGGTCCATCACTTGGATAGGGGGGACAACAGTTGGGGACATGCCCATATGACCATGGTTCATGCTGTAAATTGGAGATGTTGACGGACAAACTGGAAAGTCATTGCCAGGTTCAGATTTGATAGAGCTCTGACGAGAGACATCGCTCTCTTCATCTGTTGTTGCAGATCTAGAAGCTGAAGATTCAACAAAGTTAGCTTTTCTAGTTTGGAAGAAATCATTTGAAGATGACTCTGATGAAGAGGAAGAACTCAATGTTTCATCTGGAACCAATATGCTTTTAGTGTCATTGGTATCTTTTTTTAAGTAATGATTTCTATCACCTCTTGATGTTTCTAATTTTTTTCTTCCACCTCCAATGCTTTTAGAGCTCCCATGAGAGACATCACTGTCTTTAACTTTTGATGCAGATTCAGATGCAGCCGGTTTGGCAAATTTAGCTTTTCTAGCTTGTAAGAAATCATTTGATGATGATTCTGACGAAGAGGAAGAACTCAATGCTTCATCTGGAATCAATATGCGTTTAATGCCATTGCTATCCATCATGAAGTAACCATTGTTATCACTTCTTGTTATTCTCGGTTTATCTCTTTCACCCCCAATGCTTTTAGAGCTCCCATGAGATATATCCATCTGTTCATCTTTTGATGCAGATTCTGATGCTGAAGATTCGTCAAGGTTAGCTTCTCTAGTTTCGAAGAAATCATTTGACGATACTTCTGATGAAAAGGAAGAACTTGATGTTTCGTCTGGAACTAATATGGTTTTAGTGTAATTGGTATATGTTTTTGAGTAATCATTGTTAAGACTTCTTGATATTCCTGGGTTTTCTCTTTCACTTCTAATCTTAAAATCAAGCTCTTCTGAATCCACACTGCTATCATTCCCATCACATACCTCATGGTTTAAATCAGAATGATTACTGGTTCCTTTTTTTCTGATGTGGGTTCCTTTTCTGTCAAGAGTTTTTGAAGATCTTTTTAGACTACTCTCGCTCCTATGACATACCTCATGGTTTGAATCAGAATGATTATTGATTTCTTTTTTTCTGACTCTGGTCCCTTTCCCACCAAGAGTTTCTGAAGATCTTCTTACACTGCTCTCACTCCCATCACATACCTCGTGGTTTAAATCAGAATGATTACTGGTTCTTTTTTTTCTGATACGGGTTCCTTTTCCATCAAGAGTTTCTAAAGACGTTTTTACACTGTTCTCACTCCTATCACATACCTCATGGTTTGAATCAGAATGATAATTGGTTTCTTTTTTTCTGGTTCTGGTCCCTTTCCCATCAAGAGTTTCTGAAGATCTTTTTACATTGCTCTCACTCCCATCATATACCTTGTGGTTTAAATCAGAATGATTCCTGGTTCCTTTTTTTCTGATACGGGTTCCTTTTCCATCAAGAGTTTCTAAAGGCCTTTTTACACTGCTCTCACTCCTATCACATACCTCATGGTTTGAATCAGAATGATTATTAGTTTCTTTTTTTCTGACTCTGGTCCCTTTCCCACCAAGAGTTTCTGAAGATCTTCTTACACTGCTCTCACTCCCATCACATACCTCGTGGTTTAAATCAGAATGATTACTGGTTCTTTTTTTTCTGATACGGGTTCCTTTTCCATCAAGAGTTTCTAAAGACCTTTTTACACTGTTCTCACTCCTATCACATACCTCATGGTTTGAATCAGAATGATTATTGGTTTCTTTTTTTCTGATTTTGGTCCCTTTCCCATCAAGAGTGTCTGAAGATCTTTTTACACTGCTCTCACTCCCATCACATACCTTCTGGTTTAAATCAGAATGATTACTGGTTCCTTTTTTTCTGATACGGGTTCCTTTTCCATCAAGAGTTTCTAAAGATCTTTTTACACTGCTCTCACTCCCATCACATAAATGACTACTGGTTCCTTTTTCCTGATACTGGATCCTTTTCCATCAAGGGGTTCTGAAGATCTTTTCAGACTGCTGTCACGCCCATCACATATCTCATGGTTTGAATCAGAATGATTGCTGGTTCCATTTTTTCTGATAAGCGTTCCTTTTCCATCCAGAATTTCTGAAGATCTTTTTACACTGCTCCCACTCCCATCACACGCCACATGGTATGAATCAAAATGATAACTGGTTACTTTTTTCCGGATACCTTTTCCATCAAGAGTTTCTGAAGATCTTTTAACATGCTTGTCACTTTTGTTCTCAATAAATGTTTCTGCAAGCATTACTGATTACTTTCTTTCCCTTTAATAACTCCTGCATGAGTGCATGAATGCAAAAATTAGTAAAAGTTGCTGAACTTATTCTCATCTTTTAGGCCACATTTTAGTGTGGGGTAAAATGAATAGATATCTGAAATTTTCCCAGCTATGGGTAAAGGACCATTTATTTAAAAAAACAATAAAAGAAAATGAGAAAGAAGCAAAACAATAAGTTCAGTCCCAACAATAAAACTACGCAAAAAAAAAAAAATAAATAAATAAAAAATCTTCACAAAAGCAACTTCAAATAAAAGAACTTCAGAAAATTTCAGGGCTTCATACACATATCCTTTTCGACATCACAGTATTCCATTGCGAACATTTCAATTGAGGAACGTAAAATCCTATTGGGTTTATTTCATTTCTTCTCTAAGGCAATTTAGATCAATTTCAAATGCCTTCCTCTTATTTTCTTTCCCAGTTGTAATGTTTGATTCAAGAGAGGAAGTAAAAAGCAACAATCACTATAACAAAGGGGACCCATAATAGATGTCACAGTAACGTACTGAATGCGTCAAACCGCAAAATTTCATTCTCCGGAAGCGGCACCGGAAAATCAGCAGCCTCCTTATACCAATTATGATCTACACAGTTGCAACACAATTACTCAAATCAATTGAAAAACAAACACGAAATGTCAAAATTCAAAAGGCATTAAATATTTGAAACCCCAAACGTACCGAATGAAAAACCCCAATGTTGATTACGAAGATTCGTGGGAGATTGACGAATAGAATAAAGATCGAGATATGTTCGGAGATGTGTGTGTATCTCGTTTGTTGGCCGCATTTCAGCATCGTAACGAAATTGGTTGTGGGAAATTGGGCTAACATAGAAAAAACAGCTAGGAAATTAAGATCATGGGAAGGACTTGACAACGAAAAGCCTCGCGGAATTATCGGGCTCTTCGATTCCGTTCCCTGAGCAACCACTTCTGCGTTTCGCGCCATATCTATGACCAACCCACTCAGTCCATCGAAGGAAAACGCTGGCTTCGGATCATTTATCTTATTTCCGCCAGAATCCCACCTCGACCGTTAGATTAATAAATAGGGGTTCAGATTTAATATTACTACCTCTGGTTCTAATTATAAGACCTAGTTGACTTTTTTTGGAGAGATTAAAAAAAGCTAAATAAGTTACTTAATCATATCGTATGTTGTGTATCTTTATATTATATATTAGTTTATTAGTCAAACTAATTGGTTTGGAGAAAAAAAATAAAAATACTTTAAGCTAATTTAATTAGCTTCCTTAATCTCTCCAAAAAAATCAGCTAGGTTTTATAATTAGGATCAGAGTGAGTATAACACATTATGATAAGGAAATATGAAAAAAAAAAAGGAAATAACTGGTAAATTAAACTAGTAAAAGAATAACTAAGTAAACTGGTAGGAATATGAAATTTTAAAGTTTAAGCATTAACAACTTAAGTATAGTAATTATTAGTAACGCTTTTGGTCAACATATGAATAGCAACCTAGACATAGAGATTGATAACTTGAGCTCTCTAAGTTGCTAATTAATATTCTTAAGTTGTTATTGTTTATACTCATATTGTCAACACCTAAATTTCAAAATTTCATATTCTTACCATATCACCCCTTTATCCTTTTACTAATTTAGTACACATTTTGGAGCTTTTGAAATTAAATGATATTTTTATGTTATTTTTCCTTGTTATAATGTTAGGAAAATAAATCTAAACTGCCAAAATTTGATTAGACTTGCTCCCAATTTTATTATATAATAAAATAAAATTGAATTATGAAATATTATAATAATAGTTTTAAAGGGCAAATGACAATAAGGTCCCAATTAAAAAATTACTATCGGAAAAGTCTTATAACTTGTTAATGATAGCTCTTTCACTTGTTAATAATTGCTCATTTGCTTGTGATTCACAAACTATGTGACTTTTTTGATATGATTTTTTAAATTGGGACGTTAGTGTGATTTTCCCTTTTATAAAGTAGATTAAAGTTTATGTTTGGTCCTTTATATTTACATTAAGTTTCAATTTAGTCCTTCATGTTTATAAATTATATTTTTTGTCCTTTAATCATAACACTGCTAGTCTCAATTAACAGAAAATGCTGAATTAGCAGGTTTAAGACATTTTTTTCTCAATATTTTCCTAATTCACCTCTTTTGATTTCCATCAACGACAATCAAGGAGAGAGAATTAAGAAAGATGACTTAGGTGTTTTAAAAAATACATGTTATATTAACTAATTTAAGTAACTTCTTTAATTTAATCAAATTAGGTAAATATGTTATATTTTAAATAGTGTAAATTCAAAAAGATTGTTTTAATAAAAATAAATCTATATCTCTACAGATTTTTCTAGGGTTTTAGATCAACAAATCATTCCTAACTCACCTAGATCAAAAGCCGGGAAATCGGGCTGAGCCCCTTGGGTCGGTTCGTTTGAGCCCCTTGGGTCGTTATAATTAAATCGTTTTTTAAGCTCAAAAGATTGTTTTAATAAAAATAAATCTATATCTCTTAACTTATAAAATGGAGCCTCCAAATGAAATCGGGGCTTAAAAGTGTTAGCCCCGTAAGGTTGAAGGCTTAAAAGGCCACCGTGTAGGTCAAAGGCCGGCTGTTAAATTCACTTATACATTTTTTTTATTGCTAAATTTATATTTTAAGAAGTTGTTGCTATATAATTTGTTTTTATTTATTTATGACATGGAAGGGTTAGGTGCTTAAAGCAACCTCTCCTGGGAATATGCTATAGGCTAGACTATTATATATGTTGTCATTTTTCGTATGATTTGTGTTTATTGTTATTAGTTAATACTCCATCCTGGGTCCTAAATATAAAATAAAGTTGACTTTTTTTTGGAAAGATTAAGGAAACTAAATAAATTACTTAATCATATTATATATTGTATATCTTTAGATTATATATAAGTTTATTAGTCAAACTAATTAGGTTGAAAAAAATTAAACATAAAAATACTCTAAAATAATTTAATTAGTTTCGTTGATCTCTTCAAACAAGTCAATTTTGTCTTATATTTAGGATTAGAGAGAGTAGTTAATACGCTCTAGTTGGCTAATGGCCCAAAAATAAAAATAAAAATGTTTCACTTAATTTATTTCACATGACTCTAATTTATTTAATGTTGACAACATTTATTTAATAAATTAGAACTTTAATTGTTGTAATTTACTAATTATATTTCTTTGAAAAAAAAAAAAAGCATGAGAATCGTTAAAATTTAGAAAAATAGCTTAGGGCATGTAGGGTCGGCCCTTTTAGCCTCCAGGCTTTGAAGAACATATGTTTTTCTTATCCCTGCCCTTTTAGCCTCTGTCCCTAGAAAGGTCTGCCCTGATTCCTAGCTCTATCTAGATGATTAGATTGCGGGACTTGAGGCAACTTTCCACCAATGAAGAGACTCTTGGAGACCTTATTGATGTGCGTAGGCTTATTGAGAACAACGCTAATGGATTGCACTATGTATTTGTTTGAAATCATTTTTAAACATTTTAAAAATGTTCGTATACTATAAATTATGATTGAAAAGTTACTTTTAAAGACTTCAATCACTATTTTAAATAAAAACTATGTTTCAATGCTTGGTGGACTTGCAACACTTGCAATAATCAATTCGAAACCCTTCAAATCCAGCGTTTGCATTACAAATTGGACATTCATCAATTGAATGTATGAATGATTTTTATTGCATTATACAATTTTGGATAAAGGTGCAAAAATAATAATAATGTTGTTACGGACCTACATTAGTCACGAAGGATCGAAATAAACCCAAGAGGGGGGTGAATTGGGTGAAGATTAAAAAGCTTGAAATTTTGAAAATCTTTTCATGTCTTTTAAATCAACAGTTTGATATTCGAATAAGCATACACTAGAAATATAAGAGATAAGGGAAGAGAATATGCAAACTGTGATTTATACTGGTTCGGCTCAATCCTTGACCTACGTCTAGTCCCTAAGCTCCACTTGAGATTTTCAATCCACTATCCTCTTGTTTAACCGGGCACAAGAGAAGCCTATACAAATGCACAAGTTCACCCAGGCACTTGTGAAGCCGAATCTCTCATCGAGATACACCTTTCAATAATTACACACTTTGTATTTGAAGTTATCCTCTCACTAGGATACACTCCCCCTTACAAGTTGTAAACCGATAACCCAATCTCCAAGTCCCACGACTTGAGATTCTTACAATGATCTAATAATCAGAAATGTTCTCTCCAAAAGAGAAGATGAATAAACATTGAAGTACAATACAAATCATTTCACTCTCTAGTGTAAACTATATAAACATTGAGAAACAGAGTGTATGAACTATCGACGGTGAAGTAGTAAAATCATTTCGTTGGCTTCGTCGATTCATTCATCAATTGTCACTTCTTCCGGTTTGAAGACTTCACAATTTATAGGTTATTATGTTTCGACCGTTAGAGATCAGTTGGAAGTAGCCGTTGAAGCTTTTGTTGCTTTTTGCCCGTTGAGCTCTAATCCAACTTTAATAATAAAATGTTTAACATTGACTTTGTTAATGCTCCGTCTTGAATGTTGTATTTATAGGCGTTGATGAAGCTTGAATGTAGCCGTTAAGTCTTCTTTAAAATGACCGTTAGCGTCGAAGCGTTTGTATAATCGCCATCAATGATTCTTGGTCTTAGCAATATTCTTCATTCCTTTTGTATTGACGTTGAGAGATAGCATTTAATGCGTAGTCGAATATCAATGAAAAGTTTACATTGATCAGAGTATCGATTATGGAGATTATCACCGATTTTGGCAACTGCATTTAATGCTTCTCTGACACACAAATTGTTTATGCAAATTTGTTGTTAATCCATGATAAAATCATCTGAAACTCATTAGCAAACTGATTAAATGCAATTAGCAATAGTAATGAGTAATGATATATGGAAATGAAATTGTAACGTCCTCAAAATTTACTTAACATAATAACCAATTAAGGGTTCATTAACAACTAATTAATGCCCATCGTTTACCAAAATATACAAAAGTAAATCAGAGTATGCAGAATGAGCTCTAACGTGAAAATATACAATCATCCCACATAAACCAAAAAGACAGAAGCACTACTTTCGGTAGAAGTAGTCTAAGCTTCCGAGGTGTTCCCTGATGGACCCGCACAGGAACTATCACCTGAAAAATGTTGTAACCATCAATCCAACTCATTATGAACACTAATATGTGCTAGTGATGTGCCATGTGGAACAATTTATATAACAAAGTATTAAAAATATAATTCACCAATATCCACATGACAAATTTCATATAATAAATTATGTATCAAAATTTTCATTAACACAATTCCCAAGATACCTCCCGTCAATCCAACTGAACCGCCTTATTTCTTCCCACTCCGACTAGACCCATGGGTTAAGTTACATCTATGTTCTTGGTTACTCAAAAACTCACTCACCGGGTCATGTGATGGGACCGACCAAAATCCTCGAGCACATATCCCGGACCATGGGTCGGGTCTCTTCCCTTCATTGAACTAGTCGTAAGCTCCTCATTGAACTACTGGTAGTGGGTAGTCCCCGTTGAACAGTGGGACAACAAAAGCCAACCATTGTGTCGTTATCACAATAACTAAATAGGTCAGCCCTCATTGAACTCAATTCTCAATTCTTATACATACATAAATAAAATATATTTATATGTGGGCAATCCCTCATTGAACATGTGGGACATAATAAATAAAAAAAAGCCAACCATTGTATAGCACAATGGAGGTCTCACCACGTGGTGGAATAACTACTTCATTTCTTCCCAATTCAACTCTTTCCATAATTATCACAATAAATAAATAGGTTAACAAGGATTTTCCATTAAAATCATTCTCATATATATGTTATAATATTTCAATTCTCAATTCTTATACATATATAAATATATTTATATGTATATTTTCACAATTCAAATCATAAGGTTCCACAAGACAATTTCTATTAAGATATTCATAATCAGTTCACAAAATACTCACAAACAACATACTAATATACATAACAAGTGGAAAGTGGTTACCTCTCGCCAAAGCTAGCTATTATCACTCTGCTCCTAATCCAAAAGCCCAAACACACGCCAAAAATCAAGGGATTTTTACCAAAAGCCCAAACACACGCCAAAAATTTATCAATCTACCATAATCAATTTACTAACCATTAATAACTTTTCAAAAAATACATAATCAATATTATAACTTATAATTTCATATAATTCAAAATATACAAATTTTAATAATAATATTATTATTATAACAAAAAAAATGAAAATTATAGTTTAGTGCCACGAATTTCAAAAAAATAACAAAAGTTTAGTCCCATGAATTTCAAAAATGACATTTAGTCCCACGAATTTCAAAAAGGACATTTTAGTCCCAAAAATTCCAAAATGACAGTTTGTCTTTCATATATCAAAACTAAACCGATTAAAATTCCTATAATATCTCCTAATCTGTTAACCAAATAAATTATTTACATAACCTTTAATCGGTAAAAAACATCTTATACGTCATAAATCTTAAACTCCTTAAATAGAAAAATTCATTTTAAATTCCTATAACAACCAAACAATAAATCTAAAAAGATAAAATTTACTATTAACTATATACTACATATATATAGTCTTCTATTGTCAAAACTCAAAACTTTCCCAAAATCTTAACCCCAAAATTTTCACCAACCAA
Organism: Acacia acuminata; assembly: GCA_019022655.1. Classification (NCBI taxonomy): domain Eukaryota; kingdom Viridiplantae; phylum Streptophyta; class Magnoliopsida; order Fabales; family Fabaceae; genus Acacia; species Acacia acuminata. Next base: position 529,566 of record JAFJYI010000028.1, on the reverse strand, counting down.
CATAATAATACCATCATTAGAAAGAGAAAAATATATAGAATAACTTTCATGAAGAAAGTTTATTGAAAAAAAGCTAATTTAGCTACCTAAATAATTTTATAAGATAAAAACATACCTTAAAAATATACGAAAAGCCTTCAAACCTCTCTTTTTCCCCTCCTTCCTCACTCTCACTCTCGCCTCTCCTTTGTTGGCCGACCAAGTGTATGTGTGTGTGTGTGTTATGTATGTGGGTGTTTAGTGTGTGTGGGGAGCATTTATAATCCCCCCCAACACACACGTTTTTTTCCATTTTTTTTATATGCCTCCCATGTGCCTCCACGATTTGATTTATGGGAGGTCATGCCTCCCACTTTGATTTTTTTTTTTCAAAAATTTTAATTTAATCATTTTTTTCCTAAAAATAAATTATGAATATTACAGAAATCATATTCAATGATTTAAGATTTTACGAAGACGGTGATTTTGAAAACATCAGGATTATGTTCGAGCAAGACTCTATGTCTGCTCGGGCAACCATCGAGAAGCTACGTTAGAAATATAGAAGGACATCTCATGCTCGAGCAACCAACTTGTTTTACTCGGGCAAGCTTCTCTTGTTAAAGATTTAGAAAAACTCCTTCTTTCGCTAATGCTCGAGCAAGACATGATCCTTGCTCGGCAAGAGACAGACAGTGAGGATTTGTGAATTCAGTGAAGCTGCTCGAGCAAGCTTTTTCCTCTGCTATCATCATGCTCGAGCATGAGTCATCTAGAGGCTATAAATGAAATATCAATTGACGTTGCTCGGGCAAGCTACTACCTCTGCTAGAGCATGCCTTTTACTCTGCTCGAGCATGACTCTTCAACTTTGCAAGTTCCTTGTTTAGCTCGATGATGCTCGGGCATGCCAAATGCTCTGCTTGAGCATGACTCTTCAACTTGTAGTTCTTCACTCTGAGCCCGATGATGCTCGGACATTCCAATTTCCTTGCTCGAATAGGCTGCCTTCGAGTGTCCTGGCTACTATGATCTTGTCCAAATATCAAACTACATTGACTTTCAAAACGCAATAGCATTGGCAATACAAGAGTTAATTTCCAGTGAGTGTAACGTCTTCGATATAGCTCTAAATTTGGAAAATCATCCATGCTCATAAAGCTCTTCAAGTCTTCTTTCCAATGCAAGAAGAATCAGCTCCAAACTCATTCTACTTTCTCTGTTATCATCAGATGATTGGAGGTTGTTCTTGATCAACGTTTTTTGCAGCACCTGAACTGATTGTCAACTTCAAAACATCATATCTCCTTCCATTGATCTTTTTTTTTCGTGATCTTGATGTTTTTGGAAAGGTATGTGAGTCTAGTTTCAAATGGAACTATTTTCAGCTTATTTGGATTTTTTGTTTGTGAGATACACTCAAAATACCGAAGTTTGATCTGGTTTGTGACATTGATTTTTGTTGCAACTTACAAAATTCATAGCTCTCTCATCTGGACTCCTTTGGCCTTGAATTTTATGTCAAAATGACGTATTGAGAGTCTAGTTTCATAAAAAAGTGGTCTCACCTCAATCGGACTTTTGGTTTGATAGATATCGTCGAATTACCAGAGGTCACGGAAACAGAGCTGAACAAAGTAGCTGAAAAACCGTTGTTGCTTGAGCATTAGATTTGCTCTGCTCGAGCAAGGCATTTTTCATGCTCGAGAAGGACATTTTTCATGCTCGAGCAAGACCCTGGAGTTGCACCAATGACCTTAGCAAATCACTATTCATCCGAAAGCTTGAACTTGCTTATTTTAACTTCGAATTGAACTGTTCCAACTTCTATTTGATCACAGAGACTTGAATATTGATATTCTCATAATATTTAACAAGTTCTTGTTTCTTCAAACTCCATTCTTGATCATTCTTCATTGTATTAAACTTCACATCTACATTAAATATAAGAATTAGTCAAAGTAGAAGATAAATGTAGTATGTAAAATTTTTGCTTTGGATAATGACATCTATATAAAGCATCATCAAAACTAATCATATCCAACAAGGCCCAATACCCGGAGGGCCCAACGAGGAATATATTGTATATCAGGATCTACCTATAATACAAGAAGGTCCTATCTTAGCAACAATCTAGATATATCTAAATCTATATCTGATAGTTACGATACTGGGGCCTCGGATCACAAGGCCCAAGAGATTCAACCTAAGGTAAACTCTATAAATACTAGAGCCGTCAATCAGGGCCAGCCCGGCCCGTCGGGCAGCCCCCCGTAATGGGCCTCGGCCCATCGGGCCGGCCCTCCAGGGCCTAGAGTAAGAAAAACACCTGTTTTTCAAAGCCCTACCGAGAGCACCAGGGAGCAGGGCCCGCCGCGGGCCCTAAATTATTATTTCAAATTTTAACTATTTTTCCTCCTTTTTTTTTCTCAAAGAAATATAATTAGTAAATTACAACAATTAAAGCTCTAATTTATCAAATAAATGTTGTCAACATTTATATCCAAAAAACACAATTATCCAACAAATAAGCAAATCACGAATTCATAATCAAAAACAAATTATGTTCTCAAATAATTTACATAAAATATAAAAAGCATCTAAGTTCTTAATTGTTGTAATTTACTATCCAAAACAAATTATGTTATCAAAAACAAATTTTGTTCTTAATTCTTATGGATTACTATCCTCATGATTTTTGGAGAATGCATTCAAAGTTCAACATTAAAAGAAAAATATATATATGACGGGCTAAACGGTCCGGGCCAGTAGCCCGCAGGGCCGGCCCGTAAAAGCCCGTGGCCCTGCAGGGCCTGAAGTCACCTCTCTCTTCAATTTTTGAGGCCTGGCCCGTAACGGGCCGGCCCGACGGACCCGGCCCGTTTTGACGGCTCTAATAAATACAGAGGTCAAATCTTAAGGTACACATGTTCTAAACCTTGAACTATTTACATATCGTCTCACTGTGCACACACACCACCCCTATTGGCGAAAGCCTCGTTTGTGTACAGTGATTCCACGCCCTCTTGATATCTGCCTCATAGATACTCGAGTAGGGCCTATTATCCACTATCAAAGCACTAGTCTAACAGGCTAGACATCTGTATTCTACACCAGAACAAATGTTTTGCACTTTAAGCATATAGCATAATTAACATCTAATAGGTGAAAAGTAGTAATAAACAGTTTTTAAGGCAGCTAGATTGAGAATGTCGTTAAGTTTAACCACTTGACCCTTATAAACAAGGGGAGAGCAAATGGGCCCCACTTGACGGAATTTACTCGCAATTAACGGCCAACGTGATCAAACTTAATGGTGTTATCAATTTAACTACCTTAAAAAAATTTTATTAGTACTTTTACACCCATCCAATGTTAATTTTGCTAAGTGTTCAAAGTGCAAAATATTATTACTATTTTTACACTTTTATCCTACAATTTTAATGATTAATATCTACAATACTTTCAAGATATCATCTTTCCAATATTCTTTTGGGGGTAAAATCGATGTTTTCATTAAGGATGAGTTGCTTTGGATGAGTTCTATAGGAGCCTTTTATCAGTAGAAAGTCGGCTCAGGTCCCGCGATCTAGATGAGTTAGGGGTGAATTGTTGCCATGAAACTCTAGAAAAATATTGAGACATAGAGTTAACTTTATTAATTTTTTTTTTTTTTTTTTTTCCAATTTACACTATTTAGAATATAAAAGTGTTGTATTAAAAGGTTAACATGCAAGCATTCTTTATCAACATTTAATTACATAGTTATTACTTAAACTTTTTAAATCAGCATTTTCTGTTAACTTTGATTGATGATGTTAAGATTAGATGACTAAAAATCTAGGTTCACATTAGGTTCTTCTCCCTTACATGCTTGTCCCTCTAATTAGAGGGACAAGCAATTTTTTTCAAATTTTTTTTTTAATTTTTTTTATATATTCTATATATTTAGATTAAATTATATGATGCTTTCAAAAAATTTTGGCTCCAAATATATTAAATTAATTAGTTTCCAAGATATCTTTTGGTGTTGCGGACATATTTCAATGCAGAACTGGAAATTAATTAATTTGAGATATTGAGCGTCAATTTTTTTTTTTTTTTTTTTAGAAAGCATCATATAATTTAATCTAAATATATAGAATATATAAAAAATTAAAAAAAATTGCTTGTCCCTCTAATTAGAGGGACAAACATGTAAGAAGCACATAAGGGAGAAGCACCTTATGTGCTTACCTTATAAACATAAAGGACTAAATTAAAACTTGATGTAAATGTAACGGATAAAGTTTTTGACAAGGTTTAGAAAGAAACCAAGAGCTGCATAGATCGCAAACCACATGGGATGGGTCGAGGTAGCTCGGGGATGTCAAGCAAAATGAAATGGGTGTAGTGGTTCCCTTTGGTAGTCACTTTTAGTGTTTAGTAGACAAACTCAAATGGTCAAGCCGTTAAATTTGTTGAGGTATTTTATTTGTACGCTTTTTCATTCAATGATTCATAATATTTAGAGGTTTTGGTTTCTTCCCTACTTTAATCCTCCAAATTCTAATAAATGAGAACTAAATGCAAATTTTTTCCATCCAACAATTATGAGCAAATATATAATTCTAAGTCAAACTTAACTTTTTTTTTTTTTTATTTTTTATGCAACAGGCAGGGGTCGAACCCCTAAGGGGGAGAGAGAAGACCAGACTTAGGAGTCTGGCACTAGTACCAACGCGCTCCAAGGCGATTGGCTAAGTCAAACTTAACTTGAATGTGTGGATTTTGGATCTATCTTTCAACATTATTTACATCTCAAGGGCTATCAAAACATGTACAAATAGTACAATACAAAATAGTGTGCGCGTGTTTGTATGTGTCTATATATATATAATTTTATTGTCTTGGCCTATTACTTCTCACCATTGCCTATACTTTGTACATATTCGTAAATAATGGTGGAAAGGCAAAGACAAAAGAAAAACAGTTGAAGACTTCATGGACGGTCTTTCGAGACCATATATTCCTTCTCTCTCTCTCTTTTTGACATGTTTTTAATAGATATTGGCAACTAATTACAATTTTGTTTTTACTTCTATTATTGTTTATATATATATATATATATATATATATATATATTAGGGTAAAATAAACGTCCAAACAAAAGGTTTCACGTGTTTAAAATCGTCACCGAGATTGAGATATTAGATTTTGGGTCAACTTAATTTATCAAACTGGCCACGCAAATGAATATTCATTATCAAGTCAAATTTAATGGTTTTTATTTTATTTTATTTTATTTGAAGAAGGGTTTTCTTCTTAAGACTTGCAGTGCAAAAAATTTTCCTTTTTAGCCAATAAGAAGTGGTATAGTTGACCAAGATATCGGCCTTTACCCTAAAAGGTAGAAGGTTTGAAATCAGTTGGTTGATGTGAAGACCTCGTTGGTAGGCAATCTGTAAGCGTTATTTGAGCCTGGTGGCATGTTCGGACTCTGATAGGTTATCGGTATTTATGCCTACCTAAACTTTTTAATATATATATATATATATATATATATATATATAATTTTGTCTCTCTCAATAAATATGCTTCCCAATATTGAAAATTGTGTTTTCATTCTTATCTACTCCTCCTGGTTCTTATTATAAGACATCAACTAATAAGTTTATTTGGTCCTTTTAATAAGGCACTTGCTTGTTCCCAATGAGTATTAATTATTTTTTCCCATGCCTACCCATAATTATTGAGGGTAGTGGGTGAAAATAATAATTAATATAATATTAGAGTTTAGTGCAATTAGTGGGGGTAATATTGGAAGTTACTTAAATTGTAGGGCAACTTTATTGACTTTAACTGTTTTTATTGATTTGTAATATTTATTAATTGGTGCCTTATAATAAGGACTAAAGAGAGTATAAAAATGCTTACCATACCAATAACTTAAACACAGAAAATCTCCCAGTGCATTTATAAACTCACGAAAGAAAGAATCACCTCCATAACTAACCAATCAGAGGTTTTTTTTGGCTCGAGAACCAATCAGAGTTAAATACAATAAATTTATGATCTTTCAAATGTATGAGAGACTTAAGGAAATATATATTAAAAAAAAAGTTATTGGGATGTTGGGATGTAAATATCAAACTGCGTCCTGGATACGATCAGATGATCCGCTCGACATAAACATCGAAGCGGCCAAACTGGGCTTTTTTTCAATTTGCCCCTTTTTAAATAACTATTTAAGCATATGCCCTCGTTTAGAAACTATTTAAGCATCTACCCCTTTTAGTCGACTAATGCCCTCATTTAGTCGACTAAAACACGGGCTCAATTTTTTTGAAAAATCCGCGATTTAGTCGACTAAACCATGTGATTTAGTCGACTAAATCGCGGGGGACATATTTTTTTAAATCCCGTGATTTAGTCGACTAAATCATGTGATTTAGTCGACTAAATCGCGGGATTTTTCAAAAAAATTGAGCCCCCACGTTTTCAATGAGTGACAACCTTTTCACATTAAATTTGTTGAAAAGAAATTTATTTTTTAATTATTGTTATTTTAAAGTTTGAATTATTGTTTCTAGTTTTTTAGGAGTTTCAAATAAGTAGCGGTTTTGTTAGGATTGTTTCCTACTTTCTTGCTAAAAGTTGTTTCCTACTTTATTGCTTTAAGTTGTTAATTTTCATAAAAATCACATCATCTACTTCTCAATTCAAAGTTTTAATCGATATATCTAACGTTATATATATATATATATATATATGTGTGTGTGTGTGTGTAGCAGCAATAATATAGCCAGTTCGTTTGACAATATAAGCTTATTATTCTGGCGTACCCATGATAGTGAAAACGTAGATTTTACTCCGAAAACGGACGGAGAATGAAAAATCGTAAAACGTAAGATCGTAACGTAGTAAAATCGTAAAAACGTAAAAAAGCGTTTAGAAAATTAGTAAAATCGTTTTAATGAAAAAAAAAATCGTAAAAACGTAAAATCGTAGTGATAAATCGAGTTTTTAACTACCCCGCGTACCTTGAATTGCACTTTTTATTTCTTTGTAATTATATTAAACGAATTAATAAAAATGTGAGGCATGCAAAAAAAAAAAAATTTAAAACTTAGTCAGAATAACAAACAAAATATTCAGCTTTAAACTGACAAAATATTACTTAAATTTTCTCCATAATTAATAATCCAATGTACTTGCTTAACGGGGTTCTTTTTTTCTTTTTTTTTTTGATTGCATTTTTGTGTTGTCGCAACACATATTAATAACGAATCATTTGTTTCTTAACAAACTAAATTTTTTCAATTAATCTAGCAAAAATACAATAAATATTTCTACCAAAATATATGTATATATATCCTACATTATAGGCGATAAAGTAGGAAACAACTTTTAGCAAGAAAGCAGGAAACAACTTTTAGCAAGAAAGTAGGAAACAATCCTAACAAAACTGCTACTTATTTGAAACTCCTAAAAAACTGGAAACAATAATTCAAACTTTAAAATAACAATAATTAAAAAACAAATTTCTTTTCAACAAATTTAATGTAAAAAGGTTGTCACCCATTGAAAAACGTGGGGGCTCAATTTTTTAAAAAAATCCCACAATTTAGTCGACTAAATCACGGGGATTTTTAAAAAAATATGTCCCCCCAGCGATTTAGTCGACTAAATCACATGATTTAGTCGACTAAATCACTGATTTTAAAAAAAATATGTCCCAGATTTAGTCGACTAAATCACATGATTTAGTCGACTAAATCATGGATTTTTTTAAAAAATTGATCCCAGCGTTTTAGTCGACTAAACGGCGATTAATGGTAAATAAAGCAGACGCTTAAATAGTTTCCAAACAAGATATGCTTAAATAGTTATTTAAAAAGGCAAATTGGAAAAAAAGCCGCCAAACTGAGAAGTACACTCTGAGCTTTTTGCACTTCCAGACACTGATTTCCAATTTTGTTTCATTATCATAGGGGCAATTCAATTTCAAAGTTGCTTTTTTGTAAGGTAATCCATTAACTGTTGTCAGTATTTATTAATATCGATAAGACGATAACTGCTTTGTAAGCTATGTTTCCTCTTCAAACTTTCGTCTGGCGTTTCTTCGGTTTCTCGCTGCTTTACTGGTGCTCATTTTTTTTCAAACGGCGGTTTGCGTCTTTTGTTCTGCTTCCTTCATCGACATCATGAAAGCATTGTGATATATATGCTACATGATTCTTGTTTGAAATAATTAATTAAAGGAAGATGGGTGTCGAAATTGTGGAATTTAGGATTTGTTGGGTGTCGGAAGTTTCCTTTAACGATTGAGAATCGAACTTACTTCTTTTGCTTGACTAGTAGTTGAGTTGATTTTTACTCTAGGTATAGAAAGAACATTGGCGATTAACCGATGCTCATGAAATCAAACACGGGTTCCTTGTACATGATAGGATTAGTGTTTTTGTCTGCTTTCCCATAATTGCAGCCATTGTTAGCTTTGTCTGTTTTCTCATGTATAGTAGTTATTTTAATGTAATCCCTTAGATTAGCTAGCAAATTGAGAAATGCGCAAGAGATGGGTCATATCAACTGGTAGATTGGGTATGATTTAATTTGTGTTACTAACTTTGCTTTGACTAAAGATGGGCACTTCCAAAGCCAAACACACCTCAGAGCAGCAGCGAAAGGAGCTGTAAAAGGAAAATCCAATGGAAGAATCAGGAAGCCAGGTTTATCCATTACATCAATCTGAATCTGCAAGATCTAACTTCATTGGGCATGTGAATCATGGGTCTAATGTAAGAGGACTGAAGAAAAGAGGTCATGGAAGTCGTTCTTGGATAAAAATTTACCAGGATGGAAATTCTAAGACTGTGACACTTGACAAGGCTACTATTATGAGATTTTGCTCTTTGCCTTCCAGAGATCTCCGATTGCTGGATCCTATGTTCATTTATCCATCTACCATATTAGGACGGGAGAAGGCTATTGTAGTCAACCTTGAACAAATCCGATGTATCATAACTGCTGATGAGGTTTTTCTAATGAATTCCTTGGATGGAAGTGTTGGCCATTACAAGTTAGAATTATGCAATCGGCTTCAGAAAGAAAAATCTGGTAAGGATGTAGTTCTTTCTGCTGCAACTGATTGACGGTTGGGTGAGGTGGAGTGGTGGGAAAAAGTATGTTAGTTGAACCTGATATAAATAGGGTTATCACATGGTCACATCTGTTTTACTGTTATCAGGGATAGAAGTAAAATGATGATGGAAAGTTTGATTTCTTGCCCAAAGACAATATGTTTTCTACAATCCAGCCTATGATAAGATCTTAGATGGAGGTAGCAAGTGCATGAAATTGCTCATTGTGTGCCTTTTTGATACAGATGATCTGCCATTTGAACTCAGGGCACTGGAGCTGGCTCTGGAGTTGACATGCTCATCTTTGGATGCCCAGGTGAATTGATTGACCTGTACCTCTAATTATTAAAGGGACACCCAGAATATACACTTAACCCAATAATTTATATTTTTTTATTTCAAAATAGCAGCACTGAGTTGATAGGCCTGGCAGTCTTGTGGTTTTGTTACCGTGGTCTATATCATGTGTGGTAAAATATTTATTGGCGGGATTTTATTAAAGAATATCCATTTCCTGAAAATTGTAGATAACCCAGAAAACCTAATATTGAATGCTCTCTATTGCCTTTCTACATAATTTTGTTCCTTTTGCTTTATTCATGATCTATGCTGTGTTCTGTCCTTGTCTGTCATGAGTTGCATAACACTGCTGACAAGAAGTGGCATTCATACATGGATTCATGTAATGTTCCCCCGGTTGCTATTTCTATTCTTGTTGACTACTATAACTGCGCCACTGTCTCAATCTTTACCTCTGAGATTACCCTGTTATACCAGGTGAATCTAGGCTTCACTGGGTATAACTTGAGTTTTTCGACTTGAATTTAGCGAGTAAATGTTATCAGTTACCAGCTTTATTGTAGTGACAAAATTGCATCTACAACTTCTTGCGTTACGAAGGCTCTGGATTTTGTAGGTGAAGGAACTAGAAATGGAAATATATCCCGTACTAGATGAGCTAACCTCATCCATCAGTACTCTTAATCTAGAACGCGTTCGAAGATTTAAAGGCCACCTCCTTGCGTTGACTCAACGAGTCCAAAAGGTTTATAATGATAATTTTCTTACATTGATTGTAATATTTCCTTTCTATTGCCCGCAACTAGTAATCTGTATTTAATTCCTAGGTTCGTGATGAAATAGAGCATCTAATGGATGATGATGGGGACATGGCTGAGATGTGCCTGACTGAGAAGAAGAGACGATTGGATACTTACCCTTCAAGTGACCTTTTCCTTCAGACGCATTTATCAGGATCTGGAGCAGTGATTTCAAAATCAGCTCCTGCTTCACCAGAGCGGACCTTGAGTGGTGCTGAGATGTTGCAAAGGGCTTTCAGCAGCATTGGTAAATATGCCAGCTTAGCTGGTTCATCTAATAATGAAGAAAAGATTGAACCACTTGAAATGCTGCTTGAAGCATACTTTATCGTCATTGATAACACTCTAAATAATTCATTGTCGGTAAGATATATCTGAGTTTCTTGTAGTTCTTAAGTATATCCATGTTGTAAAATTACAGTATCTTTATAATGGATTTTGTAATTTTTATAATAAATAATGTACTTAGCTTGTCTTTGACCAATCAACTGTTGTTTAAGAATGTATCTTTGTTCTAGTGGCTTCTGATTTTTGCTACTGATTGTTTTTTTGCACATGTCATGGTTGATGCAGAAATAATCTGTCCATGAGATGCATATTTTATTAATTATATAGCATGCCTTGTGTAGATGCTGAAAATATTTTTCTTTTGTCGGTGATGCAGCTCAAAGAATATATTGATGACACTGAAGATTTTATCAATATAAAACTGGTAAGCTGTTACTGACAAGTCTAGCATTCTGCTATCCATTCCTTTTCTCTTTCATAATATAAATTATCTACAAAAGAGAGTTCACACTCAGTATATATATGACAGGGCAATATTCAGAACCATCTAATACAATTTGAGTTGCTTCTAACAGCAGCTACATTGCTAGCTACAGTATTCACCGCTGTGACAGCAGTTTTTGGAATGAATTTAGAAACTACAGTATTTGACAATGCATCTGGATTCCACTGGGTTGTGGTGGTTACTGGAATTGGCTGTGCACTAGTATACTTCTCCTTTCTATTCTATTTTAGGAGCAAGAAAGTACTTTCAGCATAAACTGTAACCTGTTGTAAATAGTAAACACTACACTGGATTGGATATTGTATATTCTAGTAAAGTCGAGTTGATTGCAGAGGAACTCGATGACTAAAGATAGGACAGGACAGGTTACCCCAGCACACATCTATCTGGTATTGATGGAAGAAAATCTACTCACAGCTCTAACAAGTTGGAACATGGCATTATATGAATTGAAACTTTCAGCCATTTCAGACCATTCAAGTTGCTAGAGTTGTACTCGGGCAACTATCTTTTGTGCAGGCCAAGATATCTCTGTAATCCCTTGATATGGTGAAGGAGTCATAGACTTTACCATCCCTGCTCTTTTTGTACTCAAACAAGAGATTTGAAGTGTCAAATGCTGTGAGCTTTACAAACCCATAGTCATAGTCTTTGAAGATGCTCCATGTGGTTTTGAGAGTAGTGAATGTTGAAAGGCTTGCTCCACCACCACCAGCAACCACATGTATGGTCCCATTTAAGGGTCCCTTGTAGTGTTGTTTCTCTTCATTGGTGCAGATATTCTGTTGCAATATTTAATGATAAGTGACTCGTTAGTAAGAGAATGAGAAAACTCCCACTTGACTGAGGAACAAATAATATAAATAAGTGGCATATAAATGTTAAGGTTCCAACATTGAAATCAACTATGCATAAAATCTAGAGCAATATGCATTCACCTTCCCTGAAATTTTTATAATTAACTGACCCTAGTCTCCTTATGATTTAATTTAAATTGATATTCTATCAAAAAAGAAATATTGTGCCAACCTCACCTTAAGTTTTGTGAAGTGCTAGGTACATTGGTTTGCAGGAGAAAAATGCATTTATTTTATAATGGCATATGCTTAATCAACTAGAGAGTCACGAGTTTAGTTATATATTTGATTAAAAAGATGAGTTTTTTGTTTTTTTTTGATAAATAAATTTTAGGAAAGGGGTTGGGTTCATCCATAGACCAAGGACAGGGTGCTTGAAGCCCAGTCCACAGGAGATACTGATCTAAGAATACACATGTCTTCACCTCTACTAGCGTTATCATTGCTTTCTAGACCCCTAGGATGCCTCCCTCAGCGCCTTGACCAACACAGGGATCGAACCTCCTCCCTTAAGGTGAGGAAGACCGACCCCCACGCCAGTTGAACCCACAGACGAGGGGTTAAAAAGATGAGTTTAGTTATATCAAGGGCGTTCAAATTAATATACAATCAAAATGGACAAAGAGCATGATGGAGAATGTAAATGTAGATCCATATGTATTCATTAGGCCAATGGAAGATAAACATTTATTGGATTGAACTTCCGAAATTCGACCTCTATTTCTAAATATAAGAGCTAAATAAGAAGTTTGAATTAGTCTTAAATATAAGACATCAACCTATTTTGTTTCCCAAGTTTATAACTTTTTCTCAAAGTATTTCTATTAGTTACGTTTATCAAGGAAGTTTCTATCAAGGTTAGTTCCAATGTACATAATTAAAAGGGTATTTTAGAGTGTTACAAATAATTAACTAAACTAATTTCCTTAATATCCACAAATTAGTTAGCTAATTTTGATACTAAGGACTGGAGTTAGTATCTATCATAAGTATTGGTTGTGTCCGTAACCAAATCAACTTTAACATTTTTAGCTTAACTCCACCTGGCCAAATCTACTTAATGCTTGATTTTGGCAACTATGTTCAAACCAAAAGGTCCTTATCCATCCCTCTAATCAGACATCGTAGCCGTAGATTTACCAAAATTTAAAACATTAATTAGATTTTGTTTAAAAAAGCCATGTCAAATCAAGTCAAGATATATAACCATATTGAATGTAAGTTATACTAAATGTTTGCCAAACATGGTACACTAATCCTTTGCTTAATAGTTGGGGCCTTGCATCCCCAAGACACCAAGCTCCTCCCTTTAAATCTTTTTTAAACATGAGATCGTAAGTTCGAGCCCTTTATGGGTATAACGGGTGTGAGTTATTGAAAAAAAAAAAAAAAAAAAAAAAAATCCTTTGCTAAATAGATTTATTCAATAATATTTGTGAAGTGGACAAGGATGAGCTAACCTGGTAAATGGGGCAAGTCCTCTCATAGTTGTGGACATGGCCATAGATGGCGATGTCCACCTTGTACTTCTGCCACAGCTTTTGAAGGCTGTCTCTCCCCATTGGCTCTCCAAATGATCCCTCCATTGCATAACAGATACAAGAAGAATAACCAAGAACCCTATGTGCTAGAAACACAAGCCAAGGTTGTTTCTGTCTGTCCACTGATGCTAAACAATGTTCTATAAACTTGTACTGTTCTGTCCCCTCTCTCCAATCGTGCTCTGTGTCCGCGATACAGAAGCGGTACATCCCATAGTCAACAGAATACCTGCCCAAAAAAAAAGTTCAATGTAATACTTAAACAAGTAAGGGAAAGCCTGAGGATAGTTCAATTATAACTGGCGTTTCACATGAAGTCTCCTTGGAATTGAAGTGGCGGGAAAAAAACTCAAAAAGGCAGACTTATAGTACCTGGTATTCAAACTTAATTGTTTGTCTAACATCATGTCAAGGATGAACCAAACTTAAAACCTTGAGCTCTTGAGGCACAGGAATCAGTTTATTTTAAGAATTCACTGAGGTTTTTTTTGGGTCAAAGTTCACTGAGGGTTTAAAGAAACACCGGTTCAACAATTAGGCCAAAACTTGACCCCAAGAACATTAGTACCCTATCATCTGATTACTTTCACCATTGAATGGAAAGTAAAGCTTTTTTCTTTGAAAAAAATCATTTCCTATCATTTGTGTAGTTGCCATCCTTGGTGTCTGGGTTAAGCGCATAAGATCACCTTGTTGTCTATAGCAAATCCTCCTGAAAACAAGCTTCACTAGTTTCCCGATTTATATTATTATTATTTCAACCCTATTCTTCATCCTTGTTTCTTAAACTACATTTTTAAGGGTTTTGTGTTCCACAGCTTCATACAAAAGTCCATGTTGTTACAGGAACACTTTGCCTGGTTAAAGTACTTGTTGAGACTTTGCTCTACTACAAAAAGACCTATGATTTGTTAAACTTACTATAATCATAATTCATTGACCATGACATTTTAAGAGATTAATATACTTGAACTTGAATGGAACTACCGAATTACATACCAGAACTTGGCTCTGTTTGAAGCTGGAACATAGAACATTGTCTGTGCCAACACGCCACATTCTCCACCAGAGTCCATGTTCTGATAAAACGATCCTGTCCCGGGCCAGTCTCGCTCATGATTTCACTGTAAGGACATAAAGCCAATGACTTCATGACATAATTCTTTGAAGAAAATTAAGATACATTCATTTGGTGGTATGTTGTGGAAAACCTCGCAATCATGTAAGGTACTGCTGATGCAATTGGCTCCACCTGTGCTGTGAATTGATCCCACTGCGAAATGTACCCATTTGCATAACATATATCTCCAATATGGAATACTAAGTCAATTTCCTTTAAATCTTGGATGAGCTGCTTAGTAGTGTTAAGTGAGCCAGGCTGGAAATTGTTGTATTCATTGGAACCATCCGCTTCCTCCTGTGGGGTTAAATATGTTATATTTCGCAAGGACTCGAAGAAACGCACAATAAAAGAACAAATTTCACAAAATTGATGAAGAATGAAGACAATGCAAGCTCATCACCATTTTTTCCTGGTTGACAGTTATATTTTTTGATAAGCAATTAGGTAAACCTTGGAACTGACACTACTTTATAGCAACATATGAAATGGCTGAACAAGACAACAGAAACAGGATGCTTTCACGGCTAATAGAGCTTTGCAAGGAGCAAATATGGGCTATTAAGGGAAGAAAATGCTTGGAATAAGAAGGAACTTAAGGGATGATAGCAGAGGGTGATATAGATAGAAAATTGGAGAATTTTCAGGCAAGGGTCAATCCCCTCAAAGACTTTGTAAATTTTTCCTCCTTTCTTTTTGTGTTTTATTACAGAATGTTGGAAACCCAGGTTTCCATCAGAGGTCATAATTTATACATTAAAACTACAGGAGTTTAAAATCACTTTCTCAGTGTCATTGAGAAATAAAAAGATATAAAGTGCAGTTAAAATTTTACAAAGCAGTTCCTACCTTCCCCATATCACCAAATATGACTACACGTTGTAAAGAATTTTGTCCAGGAAAAGGAGGAGCCTTAAACTCATACTTTTGACTCCATACATATGTCCCATTGTTTAATTTTTGCGCTATCCTGTACTCATATCTGCAAAATCCATAATACGGTTGAGAGTGAAGTTCTTAGAAATGAAAAAGGAAACTTGTGATCAGGAAAATAAGACAAACACTGGTCTATAATGTTTCCTACGTCTGTCCCTGTGTTGTCGTGTGCATATCCCAAATGAGGAATGGAAATTTAGCAACTACATACAAAGTAAGCCATAATAAGTTAAGATTAATATACATTTTGTTGGGCCATAGTTCCCTCAAAAAACTAGTGTGTATAAATCCGGGGTCACGCCATCCCACTGTTCTGGCTGGTGCACCTGGGCACACATTGATAATGTAAGTGCATGATTATCAGCATTTTTGAACAGATTTTCTACCAACTTAGTGATGCTGAACAGAAAGAGGAATAAAGGGAAAATAAGAAAAATCAACTCAAGATCAAAATCAATATTCAAATAATCAAGGATTGCAATATAATGGACTATGAGTTAACATAACCCTGGTCCCAAAAGGCTTTATTCAAATTCCTAATCAAATACTGAGTTACCCCAGTTATCCTATTACAGACCTTAATTCCTAATTAAAACTTACATTGTTATATTAAAGGGAAAAAAAAAACAGATATACCTTACCTAGGATTTTGAGGAAACTGATGACGATAATAATAGGGTATGCAGTCAGTAGAAAGGGGATTAGATGAACTTTCACGTGAAGGGTTGAAGCAAAGGAGATTTTTCATGCCAGCACAAAAAATTTTATACATTAAAGAAATAAAGCACAGATTGAATGTCTCATTTCCACGTGTTCCAAGGCTTGCACCTTAGGCTTAAGCTTTTGGCTCACAGTATCCTCAGGATTGATCTTCTCATTAAATTAAAGTTCACAGCAATGTAAGAGGGGCCTGGGCTTTGCACAAGCTTCAATGTCTAAGGGCTTTAGATGTGGGCAAGTGTTCAGAGATGAAAAGCTAGTCTAGAACATGTACTTGCAGTTTAACTTTTGGTAAATTACTTCTTGGAAACTGCAATGACAGTGGAAAAATCGAATTTCTTTTTGTTTGGGTTATTGGGGAAACATAAAATGAAGGTTTTCAAAATACATAAAGTTGCCAAAAAAATTTCTTCAGAGAACAAAATTGCAAAACCCATTCTTCTCTACTTTCACTAAAGATCTTCCAATTTTTATAACATATGTCATGGTAACATTGTCAATTTTAAATCTTAAGTCATATATACTCAAAGAAGAACCTAAACCTCCAAAGGAAAGAGTTTCCTTACCACATAAGCTGTCACGTGTGAAAGTCAGTGTGCCGGCAGGGGAACGAATATGATCCCCACCTTTAGGACCCCATTGAACGAAAGGTTCAGCTTCATTTATCCCAAATCCGCTTGTCCATGTAACAGTAATCTGATTTTTAAGCTCAA
The DNA here is from genome assembly GCA_019022655.1 of Acacia acuminata. Lineage (NCBI taxonomy): Eukaryota > Viridiplantae > Streptophyta > Magnoliopsida > Fabales > Fabaceae > Acacia > Acacia acuminata. The sequence goes on along the minus strand of JAFJYI010000028.1, from coordinate 512,685 downwards.
AATGATTTTACTACAATTTGATAAAATAACAGCAAAACCTTAGAAGAATTTGCAAAAATTAAAAAAAGAAAAACAGTGAATGGAATATATGGAAAAATTATACTCCTCCAGTCATTAATATAAGACATATTTGGGGAGTTGATTTTGGTCATAAATATAAGACATATTTATCAATGTTTCCCTAATTTATCCCTGTTGATGCTCCCTCAACTATAAGTCTATAATCAAGGAGGAGAGGGAATGGAGAAATTAAGGAATATGACTAGAGTGTTTTAGAAAATACATGTCATATTAATTAACTTAAACAACTTTCTTAATCTAATCAAATTAGGTAAATATGTCTTATATTAAGCATCAGAGGGAGTACAAGTTTACTGAGAGCAGTAATAGGCAAGATATAGAATACTTCTTTCTTCATATATATTTTCTAGAATATTCTATTGTATGTGATGGGTGTAAAATGGATTTTTACCTCATCCCATGACTTCCCTAGTGCCAAACGAGGGTAAACTGGTGCATTTGGATTTACAAAAGCCACTTTATCAGACACTGCCACTAGCTTTGGCTGTAATGCAATTTATAGAAACAATAATGCATTTAGCTATGTTACGTTCACCGGGCATAAAATCTTCACAAGTTTATAGAATTGAAGAGTTCAATTCAAATATTGGCTGGAAAAATTCACAAGTCCATATGAGTATATGACAGAAATAAGATCCTATAAATGCATAAATCATAAGTGGTTGGCTCCAAAGCAGCACTCAGAACAAAGAAATGTCATTTTGTATTAGTGAGCTAACAATAATTTTGAGTCTTGAGTTAATAAAAGCAATTGGAATCATGAGATATTAACATTTTAAGTAATCTCGTTCTATCAAGACGCTTCAAAGAATAGATATCTATAACACAATTAATTTGGTGAATGGTTCAGCAATTGCTAAACTTAGAACTCTTCTTATAGGCCTGGCGCAGGGAAGACATGATTCAATTGATCCATATAGATATCAGAAAGCTTTTGAAAAAGATGAATGAGTGTAAGAAAAGTCATTACCACTAAATTATGTACAAAAAATAGCATGCACTTGCAATATGAATATATTACATAAAATTCTGTGTAAGGATCAATTCGTTGAAAGAAGAATGAAAGTAATCCCATTGAGGCTCAGGGGGAGAACACAGAAAAGAGTTTTTGAGCAATAAGTAACCATTGAAAAGATCTGTTACCTTATGTACACCAAGAGGCAACCAAAAAAAAAAAAAAAAAAAAATCCACTTTGAATGATTTGGTCCACAATTAAGGTTTGCAACAGAAACATAAACAGCAAATGCAAATTTAAACTGAGGATGAACTTACGTTTGACAAACCACCAGAAAATAGTGCAAATGAGAAATCTGATCTCTGCTTAATCAGTTGAAGCCTCAGAAATCCTTTTCCATTTACTTTATACTTGGGATTGGAGTAATTTGCATATTGGAACTGCAAAAGGGAGGATATATGCTTTTAAGATTATCAGAGATATTAACTTAACCAATCACTGACCTTTACCTTATATCTTAGACTTTGACATTGAAATTGTCTCTAACAAGATATCAAAGCATTCATGAACAACCAGTAGTAGATATGATAATGATAAGCCTTTATTTGGTTCACTCTTCAAACCCAAAAGGGTTAATAGTAATAGGACAAAACTTATGTTAAGTTACTTATATCCATTCATAGGCGTGCTTAGTGCACATATGCATTTTAACAACTAACAATAGAAAAGTAGCAAGTGTCCATATGAAAATTTACAAACATTATAAGAGCTTATACAAACATCTACAAATGTTCATAGGTGAATTTATAAGAGCACATATGCATTTTAACAACCAGCAATAACAAAATAACAAGTGTGATTGGAAAACTTAACCTAATGGATATAAATAGCTTCACATAAGTTTTGTCCATTAGTAATACATGTTATGTGTACCTTAATGGGTGCAGAACACAGCAGAGGTGGATAAACCCTACGATTTTCTTCTGGACATGTCGAAGCACTATAGGTTATATAGAACAGTAATGACTAGTGTCAGTGGAAACACAGACAAATTTTCACTGAAGACAGGAAGCTAAGGTAATTACAAGGAATAATTGAGATGAAGTTTAAAATTAGACCGATCCTGGTTTACCTAAAATTTGCAGGAGAAAATACACCAACCCAATCATCATTTGATGGAATAGGAGAACTATATTCCACAGTTACCCATTCTGTGGTTTGCCCCTACAATATGATCAAGTTAAAAATTTGCATCAGCACTGAAATCTCTTTGAAATTGCATGTAAAAATATAATACGAGACCCCAAAAAAATTGGTGATCGCCAAGAAAATGCATAAAATGAACAGCTTCTAAAACTCCAGAAACTTACCTCTAATCCAAGAACTGTTGGAGATGCTTTGATGTAAGCAAGGTCAATAAGGGACATTGTAGCTTTATGAACAGCAATTTTTGACAAAGGTTGACCTCCATGTGAACATACATTATGATATATTAAACAAACTAGAAGAAATGCCAAGAAGACATATTTGGATTCTCCCATTCCACCCATTATCTGAAAAACAAAAATTGGAGTCAATTACCAACTTGCTTTCCTCATAAATACATTAAGGTGGACTCTGGTACATAAGTAAATAGTTATGTATAAATTATTTAATAAATACATTAAGTGGCTCATAAATTGAGTATATGATAGTTAAGATGTGTATTGGGTATGTGCTAAAAACAAATAAGGAATCGTTTCCTCAGATGTCACATACTCATTTTTAAAAAAAATAAACAAGACTCCTCAAACCTAAGTAGTCATATATAATCTAAGCGCAACAGAAGTTTTCTGGTTCGTTATTACTCGTACTTGTTATCAATTACTATAAGCCACAACATCATGTGTAGTTAATATCTAGATGTAGAGCAGTCAAAACGACCATCTTTAAAATGCAACTATAAACTTCAGTTCCAGAAAGTTCACCTATACTTCAAGCATCAAGTATGTTCTACTTCCTGCAATCCCTTTCGGCCTTACCCCACCGAAAAATTGGGTGGGAAAAGAATATGATGAACAAAGCACAGAGAAATATGATAATGGAAAGAAACAGGGGAGGATGTGAGACGGTGAAAGTTGCCTATTTGTTCAGCCAAAATCCAAAGGATGGCATTTTTTTTCCGGGCATAGATCACAGGATATTTTTTCGTTTTGGGGGAAAGAGGGAATCTTAGGAATAAAGATGCTGCATATACCAACTCAAACGAAACAGTCCAGTTCTTTAACACTACACAGTACGATAAATAAACCTACTACGACAGTTTGAATGGCGGGTTGTTAGAGTAAATAACTGATTAGTCATTTATATATTTGTTGTAGATATATGTATTCTCATAAGCCTTAAGGATGGCCCATATTCTTTTGTAATAGAATGTCAATAGGCCCATTTTATATCATATATAAAAGTCACAGGCAGAGGAGGATTAATTACTCTGCACTATTCATTTTTCGGTTTTGTCTCTTTTCTTTCTTGGCATCAGAGCCAGGGACCCACTTTTTTTTTCTCCTTCCCTTTTGACCTAATCTTCTCCTTCCTTTCTACGATGGCCTCACCATCCGTAACTTCCGAGACTCCGCCACCATCTCGCTTCTCCGCACCCACCGTGCCAAAAACCTACTCTCTTTCCAATCTTCCAACAAACTTCATCGATCAAGTTGGATCGCATGAATTATTTAGTCTGGGCGTCGGTTGTTTTACCTCTAATCGAAGGTAATAGGCTTCAATCCCACATCGATCCCACTGCCTCTGTTCCACCGATGAGCTTGTTGTCGCCGACCTCTCAAACGGCAACTCCCAACCCTGATTTTGACGACCGGTATTCCGTCGACGGAGTAATGCTTATGGGCCGCCGCAATACGATGTCACTGGATATCGCTGCCCAGCTCCTTCACTGTCGCTCTGCTCTTGATCTCTGGACTGAGGCTCGTACTCTCACATCGGCTGTCTCCAAGTCGCGTATTATGGTTTATCGTTCTGATCTCCATAATACTCGGAAAAATAGCCTCACGATGACTACTTATCTGATGAAAATGAAGACAATTGCTGATAATCTTGCTCTCGCTGGAGCCCCTATTTCCACCGATGAGCTTGTTCTTCACACTCTAAACGGTTTGGATGCTGATTATAACCCTATTGTGGTTAAACTTATTGATCAAGTGGGACTTACTTGGGTTGAAGCACACCTCATTACTTGCTTTTGAAAGTCGACTTGAGCAACCGACTCATTTCTCCAACGTCGCCGGCCTTCGGCTAATTTTGCGCCGAAATCCTCCTCCGATTTTGAGAATTTCTCTGATCGCTCTCCTGGACGTGGCTCATCGCGTGGGGGCCGTGGAGGTCGGTCCTCGCGTTCTCGCGGCCGTTCAGGTGGTCGTGGGTCTGGTGGTCGCCCCTTTTGCGACCTTTGTGAGCGCCCTGGTCATAGGGTGTCTAACTGCTTCAAGCGTTTTGATCGAAGCTTCCGCCCTCCATCTCATTCTTCGCCCAGCGTATTTCTTTGAGTCTCCGTTTTTTCCGAAGATGATTGGTACATGGACAGTGGTGCCACACATCACGTTACCTCTGATTCTTCTAATCTGGATGTGGTAAAACCTGTTGGTAAGCATTATTCTCATCTGATTTCTTGTTCTGGCTCTCAAGTTCCAATTCGTGGCACTTTGGTTCCACCTCTATATCTTGTTCGCATCTGATATTAGGCTTAATGATGTTCTGGTTGTGCCTACAATATCTAAAAATTTGTTAAGTGTTCACAAGCTTGTTACAGATAATGATGTTTCAGTTACCTTTATTGATAAGGGTTGTGTTGTGAAGGACAAGGGAACCGTTGTCTACTAATGAGAGGTCCTCCAAGGCAGTGGTCTCCCCAAGAGTAGCACTAATTTGCACCCCGAGGCACACACGCGCCTTGATCGATGCGGATTTCCTTGCTTGGCATTATAAACTTGGTCACCCAAGCAATACAATTTTATTACAAGTTTTAAAGAATTGTAATGTCACAAAAAACTTAGTGATACTTTTGTTTGTGAGGCTTGTCGGTGTGGTAAATCTAGGAGATTACCATTTTCCAAATCTTTATCTCATGCCTCTTCTCCTTTTGCATTAATTCATACCGATCCATTGGGGCCCTTCTCCCTTAGAATCATTTCATGGTTGTCGATATTACATTCACTTTCTTGATGATTTTAGTCGGTACACTTGGTTATATCCTCTCAAGACCAAAGGAGATGCAATTACAGCTTTTAAGCATTTTTCAAATATGGTTGAGACTCAATTTCAAACTAAGATCAAGTCTATTCAATGTGATAATGGCACTGAATATAAACCTATTTTGTCTATGGCTGAGCATTCTGGTATAATCATGCGACTTAATGTCCTTACACTTCTTCTCAAAATGGTAGGGCTGAAAGAAAACATCGTCATATCATGGAAATGGGGTTGACACTTTTGGCTCAATCAAAAATTCCAATGGATTATTGGGTTGACGCTTTTCAAATGGCTGTCTATTTAATCAATCGTCTTCCAACTCCAGTTTTGAAAGGAAAGTCTCCTATGGAATGTCTATATAAAAAGAGGCCTGATTATCACTCTTTAAAACCTTTTGGTTGCACTTGTTACCCTTGTTTGAAGCCTTACAATTCTCACAACCGGATTTTCACAGCCAAAGATGTGTTTATCTTGGTCCAAATTCAAATCGAAGGGTTCTAAATGTCTCAATTCCACCGGCCGTATATATGTTTCCCGTCATGTGATATTTGACACTTGTGGTGTTTCCTTTTCATACGGGATTTATGAGCGAGTCCAAGCACTTCTCGAGCCCATCGCTCTATTCCTATTATCATTGGAGATCGGGTCCAACAACGGCCCAACCAGGTTCACTCAAAGCCCAATCTCGCTGATCCATCTTTTATTTCCTCTTCAACTCCATCTCACACAATATCCTCACTTCCCCAGCCCACTTCCTCGGCCCACACGTCCCATGCCCATCACCACCATTTCTCTTCAATTCCAAACCCATCTCTCTCACTTTGACCCAATCCCTTCCTCATTCTCCAGCCCCATTATCTTCTCACACACCCTTACTTAATCCAATATTCTCTCCCAATCCGTCCCCCCCCTCCCCCCGAACCCGACACCTTTCCCTCACCCTACTCCCATCCCGTCTACCTCTTTGCCCACCTCCTCCGAGTTCTCTCTTTCCAGATTCCTCTTCCTCTCTTCCTGCCACTCATTCTTCTCACCAACCACCCCTCTCCAATCCACATCCTATGGTCACCCGTGCTCAATCTGGTGTTTTCAAGCCACAGTACCCATTTGTTGGTCTCTGTGAACCTGGTACTTCTCAATTTTTATCTCGTGTTGCTGAACCTCAAAATCTTCAAGATGCTCTTGCTGCACCTCACTGGTTACAGGCCATGAAAGTTGAGTACGGGGCACTTACTAAGAATCGCACTTGGTTACTAGTTCCGTACAGGGGCCAAAAACTTGTCGATTGTAAGTGGGTGTTTAAAACCAAACTCAAGGCTGATGGTTCCTTACTGAAACACAAAGCTCGGTTGGTTGCAAAAGGTTTTCAACAGTCAGCTGGTCTTGATTATGGAGAAACATTTAGTCCAGTTGTTAAGCCAACCACTATCCGCTTAATTCTCACTCTTGCAGCTACCTACAAATGGCCAATTCGTCGCCTTGATGTTAACAATGCTTTCCCCGAATGGGTATCCGAAAGAAGAAGTCTTCATGAAACGGCCGCACTGGCTTCGCGACTCGAGATATCCCACCATATCTGCAAGCTTACCAAGGCCATCTATGGACTCAAACAAGCTCCAAGGGCCTGGTTTGATCGACTTCGCCAAACTCGGTTAGTTGGGGTTTTCATAATGCTTGCGCATGATATTTCTCTATTCTTTCTCGAACCAAAAAGCTCATGGTCTTCATCCTTGTATATGTTGATGACATTCTTATCACTTGAAATAATCGACCTTTGTTCGAAATTCATTGTCAAATTAAATGAAGTTTTCTCTCTCAAGGATTTAGGCCCTCTTTACTATTTTACGGGATTAGAAATTCATAGAGACAGTTATGGTATCTATGTGAATCAAACCAAATACATTTTAGACTTGCAAAAGATTTGATATGTATGACCGTGCACCCGTACCAACCCCCATGGTTACGGGAGACATTTCTCGGATGATGGTAAACCGTTAACTGATCCATTCTTATACAGACGAGCTATTGGTTCATTACAGTACCTAACCACCTCTAGACCTGACATAGCTTATTCTGTTAATAAGCTTAGTCAATTTCTGTCTCAGCCAACTGAGGTGCATTTTCAAGGTGTTAAGCGAATCCTACGGTATTTAAAAGGTACATATCATTATGGCTTACTTATCAAACCAGTACGATCACTTTACTTGATGGCTTTTCTTGATCTTGATTGGGCTACGGATATTGATGATAGAAAATCCATGGGAGGATCTTGTGTATATCTAGGAGGCACTCTTGTTTCGTGGTGTTCTAAGAAACAAAAGGTGGTCTCTCGATCCAAATTCAGTCGAATATAGATCTCTATCCGATGGGGCAGCGTAACTTAAATGGCTTCATTCTTTAATGACGAAATTGGTCTCTACCTTCAAGCAACCTTCAACAATTTGGTGTGACAACTTGAGTGCTCAAGCTCTTGTTTAACCCCGTGCATCATGCTCGAAGCAAACACATCGACATAGATGTACATTTTATCGAGATCAAGTTCTATCGGATCTATTAGAGTTAGATATGTACCTTCATCTCATCAAATAGCAGATTGTTTTACTAAGGCCTTATCTCACTCTCAATTCTCTTATTTTAGAAACAAACTGGAGTGTGTCCCACACCCTCTCGTTTGAGGGGGAATGTTAGAGTAAATAACGATTAGTCATTTATATATTTGTTGTAGATATATGTATTCTCATAAGCCTTAAGGATGGCCCATATTCTTTTGTAATAGAATGTCAATAGGCCCATTTTATATCATATATAAAAGTCACAGCGAGAGGAGGATTAATTACTCTCGCACTATTCATTTTTCGGTTTTGTCTCTTTTCTTTCTCGGGTGGAGAAAACTAGATTGGGTTAGAAAGGCCATTGATTAGTAGAGTCTCTGATTTATTACCAATAGGTGACATGTTTTTAGTAAATGGAATGGTACGCGGGGTGATTAAACTCAGTTCAACTTATAATTAATACATGGAATAAATGGAATAAAGGATTTTTTCAGTGTGAAGATTAGTTATCTCGAGTGACTTCTAAAACTATGTCGTTTTGGATTAATGAAGGGTGTTTTTGTAATTTTGCACTCTTTATTAATTCACCTAAAATTACAAACATATGCTTCATTAATTTAAAACGACGTGGTTTTAAGGATCACAGATAATTTATTTTTAATGATTGGAGAAATACTTTTCTCTAATACATATATTGTTTTTCCAAGCATATCAATTTATTGTTAAACTCATGCTAGTTTTTCGAATTTGATCTGAGTGACTTTACATATGAATTTTAAACAAATTTATTTATCAAATATAATAAATTATAAATATTGATGCATTTAGTTTTAAATATTTGGATTTAATTTGAAATATAACTCAAATTGTTATATTTTTTTATATTTTAATTATTTAATTATATATTTTTAATAGCTATTTATAAATAAAAGTAAAATCTTGTTGGAGTTCATGATCGGACTACCTTGCAAATACCAATACTACTATATGTACTCCTCATTATTTTGTTTTAGTTTTCTAGAGTACAAAAAGGCAATGTACTCCTCTAATCTTAATTACAAATAACTTCTAACTCGTTTTTACCATGAACGAGAAAACTTTAAAGTTTAAGTCTTAATAATTCTGCGTTAAAATTTAATAATTTTCAACTTAACCCATATTGAATATACATTATATCCCATTAGAATAAAGTCTACCAAAAATAAATGAAAACATAAAATTGTATGTTCATATAAAAATTTAATGATGTTGCTTATAAACAGTGGCGGAGCCAGGGTTTTACATTTGTGGGTGCACAATTAGTGAGGGGATTTGAGGGTTCGGGGCAGCGCCCCCGATTTTTTTTTTTTTTTTAAGGAAAGTTTTAAATACATTAAAAATCAAATGAATATAGACAAAAAAGAGAAAAGAAAACTTCAATTTAACATAGAAAAATAATAATTAAGAGTCAACTAAGCTATTACAACAAAACGTTACAAAAGCATTATTCGATTCTTTATTCCTTGAAAATATTGCATTATATCTTCATCATCAATCTTATTAAACATATTATGTTTAACATATGTGTTAAGAGTTCTCTAAGATCATACAAGGTAAGTTTGAAATGTCTATGATAGAAGAATTAAGTTTCTTCTTAGGACTTCGAATCAAGTAAAAGAAGAATGGAATATTTATTTCCCAAACCAAATACTTGTGAGAGCTTCTTAAGAAATATGGAATGGATCATTACAATAGAGCCTGATACCCCTATGAGCTCAACGACTTTTGTAATATCCTAATTTTTTTTACTTTTAGGATTTATTTATAATTAAGAGTGAAATTATATATGATAAATGTATTTAATTTATAATTTTTAAAAATATATAAAAAATAGAAATAGTGGGTATTTTGTTGTAATTTGTTTCCCTATATTTGTGGTGACACAATTAAACAAGGATACGTTTGATTCAAATGAGTCATCTATGCGAATTGCAAAAAGGAAAAGAATAATTGGCAAGACAGATTTAAACTGGGGTATAAACTATGGCAAGGGATTATTTTACCGCTAGACCATTGATGCTTCTTCTTGAAAAGTTCCTTCAAAATATATACATATTCTTAGAATTTTATGGGTGCACTTACCCACATAGACACCAATGTGGCTTCGCCATTGCTTATAAATAGGATAAAAAAAAAAAAAAAAAAATTATCCCTCCACTTTATAAATAAGATTAGAGGAATACATTACAATACCTTGCAGTTTACTTTCGAGAATTCATACTATGTTTGTAGAGCTCATTTGGCTAAAAATATTGAAGTGTTCCATGTGGATCCGTTGATGGAAATATGAACCTACCACGTGATTGTTCATTCTTGTTCTTCACATTTTATTGAGCATTTTGTTTGTTTATTGATAAGTTGTAAGAGATTAATATTCCATTTAAATGCCGATTGATATTTCATATGAAATGTAGCCTTTTAAATTTTCTATTTTAAAATATATTACAGCTCATGTCATTAACAAAGCTGGAATAGCTCAGTTGGTTAGAGCGTGTGGCTGTTAACCACAAGGTCGGAGGTTCAAGCCCTCCTTCTAGCGTTTCCGTTTTGTTTTTTGTTTTTTTTTTCACCCCCAAACAGCTACTCCACGATCACCGCCCAAAAAGTTTTCATTTCTTAACTTGATAATCATCATCAATTCATCCATGTCTCTGTTTCTTCTTCACTCCTTTCTCATCTATGTCTGCAAACGAGGCCACTAATTTTGTAGCGGCAACAACATTATTTAAGAGCACAAAAAAATGAACCAAACATCCATACTAAATAAAAACAATCGTGATGACAACTTACAAGTACTACTACTACTACTACATAATACATCCTAACAGTCCCGTATGTATAAATAAATAGATTTCAACTTTGTTCTTCCCATTGCTGGTCAAGGAAAACGAAAAGAGAAAAAGAAAACTTTGCACAATGCTGTCCCTTGACTGACACTATGAAGCGTTGCAAAAACTTAATGCAAGGCGTTTGTGTGTGTGTATGTATATGTATACACATATTTCACATGTTGCGTGATTTCTACAAGGCTCTGTGTTTGGCTGAGTAATCATTTGCGATGACCTGAAGATGCCATGAGTACTGCAACAGCAGCAACAAACATGAACAACATGCTCACTAGCAGTATATACGTTCTTCGCGACGATTTCCGATACTCCCCGAACAAAACAACGCCCCAGAAAGTGCTCACAAGTGGAAGTGCCTGTAATTACAACAACAACAACATACAGATTCATCATAATCTGAGGAGGATACACGATTTTTGTAAGACAAGCAAAACGGCTGCTTTTTATAGAGTTAAAAATAAGGTAAAGCAATAATTACCTGAACAGCATCAGCTGCTGCATATCCTGCAGCTTGACCTCCCATAAACTGTAGACCATTCCCAAAGCCACAAAGAAGACCAGCCAAGAAGGCCCAACCTCTTCCATTCCAATCTCCCAGATAAGCCTTCAATGATGACTTGGGTAAGTTTAAGACAGGGAAGTAAAGGAAGATGATGTTCAGAATGATGGCGATCACGAAACAAGAAGCCGAAAAATAGAAGAAGGCTGTGTAAACACTCAAATGGGAAACGCCTTTCTTCAAAGTGTGCCACTGGTCATTTGTTGCCAAGTTGAAAGCTGGTGAGAACAAAGAGAAGCAAACTCCGGCAAAGAATGTTATCCCTAGTCCCAGCATCATGCTCTTCCCCAAAACCTGCACGACGAGTTTCTATCAAAATAGCTCAAACCAATTTGATAGAACTTGCTTCAAGGTCATCTACCTTTAATTCATCTTTCAGTTTGTCAATGGGGAACTCAATATATTCTAATGACTTGAGATGCAAGCAATAAAGGGGAAAAAAAAAAAACAGACAAACTAATACTGTTTTTTAAATAAAACATAGCCACCTGCCTTGATTGATCTTCTTTTCTCGAGCTCTATAAGGAAAACTGCAGTCCCTGCTTTTGCTTTGTTTGCAGAACCATTTACCCTCTCTATATCATTTTCTCTGACTGTATATGTTTCAAGAATAGATAATATTTAGTATTGTTTCAGATAAATGAAACCACAAAATTGAGAAATGCTTCTTACCTCCTGTTGCTACTACCAACGTCGAAGAAGAATTCCTGACAGAAGGCCAAGTTTTGGTAACATCAGTACAATTCTACCAATATCAGATAAGAGAGGGAAAAACAAAAACAACACGAGGGAATTTGTTAATGGTCTTAAGTCCCTAGTGACATGAAAGCTCTAAGTGGGAGGTCATGATAATTGTAACCTTAGGTCATTAGTGTATACTCCTCTAATTCAGAAGATAAAACAGCTGGGATTTGGTTTAACAATGATTAATATATCTTTGGCTAACAACACCTAATAACAATTGCCTCCTATCCCCTGAACCCATATTAAAGATAAATGTTGCAAGTCTTGTAATCAGTATTCTCAAAATCAGCTAAATCACTTTTTTATATGATTTCCCTAGAAAACCAACATAAAGTTGGTGTAGAGGTGTAAGGCCCCACTAGATCCCTCTGAGTCTCAAGTTGGGAGGGGCAGCCATAAATCTCGAAACGATACCAAATGACAATATCAAAAATAATAATTTCCACTAGAAAAAGCCTTAAGAAAAGTATAGAACTTTTCTCTCTTTTCCTTTATATTTTCTTGTTTCATCTGTCAAGAGGTGAAGGGATAAGGACGAAAAGAAACTGGACAAGGTAATTATGAATCAGTAGGAGGCATAAGTCACATCCCAATTATAATTTCAAACAAAACAACACATACATAGCTCCATCTTTTTGATCAGTTGGCAGGGTATTGAGCTTGGCTTTATTATCAGCAGTGTTAGATGAATGAACAGCAGAGCCTAGACAAACAGCAATCAGAAAGCAAGCAACTCCAGGGAAAAGAATCTCAGCCTTATTGATTTTGTCATCCAAAAAGTAATTCAAGGTTGTTCCTGTTACAATCCGAATAGACACATGGTGGTAAAATTTTGTTTTATGGCAAAATACACATTGAAAGGAGCAAAACTCTATAAACTACAGTTTTGCTTTTGCATTTCATTTTACTTTCTTCTTTCCGTTTCTTGTAGAGCATGTGAAAGTGAGATACCTATAACAACTGTTATGCTTGATGTGATCACTTCTACGACTGATAAACCGACGAAAGCCCAGGCATATTGTGTGGACAGATTTCCTATGCTCAGTACAACACCACCCGCCATTGCAAAAGAACAGATGGCCAGTTATCCTGCATCAAACCCCTTAGCAGATTCACAAACCAGTTGTAATCAATGATGATCATCTTCAGATAAAGTTCAGGGATGAGAAAGTTGCTTCCTAACCCAAAACTCAGAAATTTATGAGAAACTCATCTTAATAGCCTCAATATGACAACAATTATGGTTCGATTTAGTATTATAAAGTTCTATTTTGTCATTACCTTGATGGGAAGTTATTAAGCTGATGACAAACTGAGAACCTCACCATTGCTACTGAGGGTTCCCTAACTCGTGACAGCTCTTTCCCACTAGCCATCACTAAGCCCAAAAACCAGTTAGAGGATTCCCCAACATCCTTTTTCACCAATTGTGTTCTGTGATCTCAATTATCTCTATTTCATATCGCAAGTTCTATGAATTACTTCTTCCACAATTAACCTATTGTCATACAACATTGAATGGGCACTTACCTGAGTAAGCTGATCTAAGAAATTCGGTTTTTCGTGCGAGCTGTGGCCAATCTGACCGAATGTGAAAGCAATGATGACAGCAGCTAAGAGATTGGTGATGGAGTAATCAAGGTATGTATGCTGAGGAAGACGACCTCTTCTTTCTAAAGAGTCATAACAGCAGGCCATGTCCCCAGAAAAGAGAAGGGACAAGAGCATACACACTATGGCACCTCCCTTGCTCTCAACTAAATACATTGTTACTTTCCAATTTCCTCACTGATGTTCAAGTTACCAAGCAGAGGAAAAAACCAGAGAAATCCTGAAAGCAAAATGAATAACCCTCATTTCAGCATAATAGCAAGATAATAATTTGCAGAGTTGGCCTTCATCCTAAATACAATATTTGTTATTTTTTTTCAAATTTACCGCTCCCTCAAGAATAATCAAGAAAAGAGGGACTAGGGTGTTTTAAAAATTATATGCTATATTAACTAACCTCCTTAATTTAATCAAATTAGATAAACAGGTCTTATATTAATGACAAGAGAGTAACAAGTCTTCCTGAATAGAATTGTCCCCATTAGGAAACCCCAATAGCAAATTCACAAGTATATATTGGGTTGGAAATTCAACCAACAAGGAAAATTGAAACAGAAAAAATGCAAATCCAAATATGGGAATGAATCCGATGAAACAGAGAAAAAATCATGATTCATAATTGAGTTTTTGATAGATTAACGTGAAGCATAAAACTCTACATAGAAGAAATCAGAAGCAATGTCTTCAGAAACGAACTCAAACACCCACCCACTCATACTCTGCTAGTCTTACAGAAAAAGTCTACATAGAATTTGGAAAGCGTGAAAGAACCATCAAAGCCAGAACCCAGAATTTGAAGCGAAAGAAACCAATAAAATTTAACTGAAAACACGTGATGATCTCATAATGAACCAAAAATGGATCTCAAATCCCAATCAAAACGAGAAAATATCCAATTTTCCCGGGGAAAAAAAAGGTTCAGAATCTTACAGGACAGATACTGAGTGTGTATAAGGAAAGATAGAAAGGATTGAAGGAAGAAGAAAACTGGGTGTGAATGAAAATGAGGAAAGTGGGACCCAAACTGCAAGGGAAGAAAAAACTGCAAGGAAGAAGGTGGCTGCGTGAAAGTCAAAAAGACAATCCAATTCGAGCTGTGGAATCGGCGGTTAGTTTGGAATCTGGAATGTAGATTCGGTGAGGAGATGCAAGTGGGAATATCCTATAATTAAGGAAAACAAAAAAAGGGATATAATAGTAATAATAATAATTCTGCTTTGCATTACTCAGTTACTCCACAGTCCAGACTGTCATGAGTCATGACCCATACAACCATGCAAATCCTATTTAATACAGTAGTTAATAATAATTATTCAGATTCCTCAAAAAGTCAAAATAATTGAAAATTTACCTCATAATCATTGTGTCAACTAACTTTTCTTGGTAATTTAAATAAATAAGATCAGAAAAATAATAATTATTCAGATTCCCTCGTAAAATAATAATTGGGAAGATTTAAGAAAAATATCGTCAAAATTTGAAAAATCTTAAATCAATCATTTCTATCAGAGTAAAATATTTTAACCATTTTTTGGTTTTGCCTTTGTTACACAAACCTCTTTTTTATTTTGAAAACATATATTTAAGTCCAAACCGTTAACTCTCATTAAGAATATTCTGAAAATATATTTTTTAATTAAAATTTATATAAAAATAAAATTTATTTACTAATTTTTCCTTAATGCTAAAACCTAAATTTTAATTGACCCCTTGTAATAAATATCACATACTTTTAAAATTTGAAGTAAGTTTTTTTAAATGTTTGTAGAAAAAATATCAAAAAATATTTTAAATGATTTAATACAATCTTCCAAACATATATAGTTTATTATATTTAATAGGAAAAAAAAAGGTGTTTGATATATATTTAAATGTCCGCAGGAAGAGAAGGGCCAAGAGCATACACACTATGGCACCTCCCTTGCTCTCAACTAAATAGATTGTTACTTTCCAATTTCCTCACTGATGTTCAAGTTACCCAGCAGAAGAAAAAAAAAAAAAAAAAACCAGAGAAATCCTGAAAGCAACATGAATAAACCTCATTTCAGCAAAATAACAAGATAATAATTTAGAGAGTTCGCCTTCATCCTAAATATATTTGTCATTTTTTTTTTCCTAATTTACCCTATAGATGCTCCCTCAAAGGAGGGAGAAACAAAGGAATTAAGAAAGATAATTAGATATTTTTAGAAAATATGTCATATTAACTAAAAAAATGACTGAAAATACTTATTTGAATTTCAAAATCTTGTTGACAATAACAATAATAAGATTAATAACAACATTAAAGCAATTGACAAATCATTTTGTTGTGAAATCACCTATTTGAAATTTTAAAATTTAAGTGGTATTTTTCTTAGTATTTTCCCTATTAACTAACTTCCTTAATCTAATCAAATTAGGTAAACAGGTAAACAAGTTTTCCGGAATAGAATTCGGCCCATTGGGTTGGAAATTCAACCAACAAGCAAAACTGAAAGAAAAAAAAAAAAAAATACAAATATGGGAATGAATCAGCTGAAACAGAAACAAAATCATGATTCATAATTGAGCTTTTGAGAAATTAACATGAAGCATAAAACTCTACATAGAATATATCAGAAGCAATGTCTTCAGAAACGAACTCAAACACTCATACTATGCTAGTGCTACAGAAAAAGTCTACATAGAATTTGGAAAGCGTGAAAGAACCATCAAAGCCAGAACCCAGAATTTGAAGCGAAAGAAACCAACAAAATTAAACTGAAAACAAGTGCTGATCACATAGTGAACGGAAAATGGATCTCAAATCCCAATCAAAACGAGAAAATATCCAATTTTCCAGCAAAAATCAAAGAAAAAAAGGGTTAAGAATCTTACAGTGCAGATACTGAGTGTCTGTAGAAGGAAAGATAGAAGGATTGAAGGAAGAAGAAAACTGGATGTGAATGAAAATGAGGAGAGTGGGACTACAAGGGAAGAAAAAACGACAAGGAAGAAGGTGACTGCGTCAAAGTCAAAAAGACAATCCAATTTGAGCAGTGGAATCAAAGGTTAGTTAGAAACCTGAACTGTAGATTCGCTGAGGAGATGCAAGTGGGAATATCCTATAATTAAGAAAAACATAAAAAGGGAAATATTAATAATAATTCTGTTCTGCTTTACTCAGTCACGTCATGGAGTCGGTTTCCGTGCCTATTTTCGGAAAAGCACCAAGCGCTCTGAATCGTTCAGACGAGATCTGGGTAGTTCATATTTGGTTTTTTTTTTAGCTAGTGATTTTTGAAAAATTAGTTAAGAGATTTTTTTTTTTTTTTAGTGTAGATTTTCTACCCATGAAAATATTTTTAGTACCAGTTAGTATCTAAAATATTTTTTTTAAGATCCTAAAGTATCATAAAATATTTTTTGTAGCACCAGTTAGATCCTCAAAGTATTATTTTAAGTATTAGTCATTATCTTTGAAATATTTTTCTAAGATCATAAAATAATTTTTCAAGATAGTATTTTTTTAGTACCAATAAGTATCCTAGAAATATTTTGAGCAGATCTGACTAATACTAAAAAAATATTTTAGGATATTTTTTCAAGATAATGAAGTATTTTTTCAGTACCCATCAATACCCTAAAATATTCATTAAAAAAAAAGGCCAAAGCTACACATTTTATGCGTCAAAACTAGGGGTGTTCGTGGGCAGGGCTGGGCAGGGCGAGACCCTTGCCCGATGCTCCTCGCCTCAGAAAGATCACTGGCAAAAAATGCGGCCCGGTGCGGCCGCCCGATAGAAGCCCTAACATTTTTGGCGCGGCAATAATGGGTTGGGCAGGGCGGCCCATACATGCCCAAGTGACGATACCTTGCCACACCCTATGTGAAAAAAAATAGCTTCAGTCATACCTAATAAACAATATTGGAAAATTCAAATGAAATACATAATCCTGTAAGAAAGCAACAAAAACAAAAAATCATATTATTACATTATTTACATGTGACCGATTATCAAGTACTTGGGATGTGGAGAGGCGGTCAGGCTCGGTAGATCTTCGAGCTAGAGGAGAATGGAGAACGAGAGAGGAAGAACGGTAGGGCATCCAAGTTGAGAAAAGGAAGAAAAGAAGAAATGATGATATTTTTTTATTATAAGTTATATATAATTTGTAAAAAATGTATAATACCATCTTTAAAATATATATATATATATAATAATTTTTTATTCTATTAAAAAAATAAAAAAATATGATAATTATTAGGGGCGGGCCAAATGGGCGGTGGCATACCATGCCGATGCTCACCCTGCCATCTAAAAATGCACAAATTTTTTGTGTACTTTGCTTGAGTTTGGGCTGCTTTTCCTTGGGGTCAGGTTTGCGATTTTTCGATGGGTGCGGGCGCGATAAAGGATAGGGGCAGGCGTGATGAACACCCCCTAGTCAAAACGACGGACGCAGTTGAAGGACGCAGCGGATATTGGCTTGCAGTGGATGCAAGCCAAATCCGGCCCATACAACTATGCAAACCTATTTAATACAGTAGTAATAATTATTCAGGATTCCCTCATAAAATAATAATTAGGAAAATTTAAGAAAAATATCTTCAAAAATTGAAAATACTAAATTAATGATTTTCTATTAAAATGAGTTGTGAACCGTTAATCAAATGTAGTCAATCCATAAATTATTATAAGAAATAGAATTGATTTGAGTTTTTGATACTTTGAAGGTATTTTTCTAAAATTTTCTCATAATAATATTGTATGACCCGTAATCATTAATTTTATTTAAAAATAGAAAATCGAAGAAAAGTTTCTATTTAAAAATTTTATTAATCAAAAGAATTTAGAGGAAGTTTGTATAATTATTTTATTTTAGATGAAATTTATGTGATTTTTTAAAGTTAAAAAGTCCATGTATTTTTAATATAGTTATAAAAAAAAGTCCTAGATAACCTCTCATAGTTTTATGAGAAAGTGGTAGTCAAGATTACCATATATTTATAAGCTATGAAATATAATAATATGACTCTTTTTTCATAATGTCATGAGATCCAAATTAATTTGTTCGTAATTATGTTATAATTTTTAAACTGGTTTTGATATCATATTAATTTTTTTGATTAATATATATCATATTAATTTGAAATAGGTAAACTAAGAACCTAACATAATACTCAAACAAATTACTCTAACTAACTCCATTATGCAGCAAGCCATTGACAAAAAAATAGTCATACTAACTCTTCTATGACTTCTTCAATTTGGCAAGGTGAATATTGCTCACAATAATTGTTTGCAAATTACTATAGGTAAAAAAAATTAAATAGTTAAAATATATATTAGTTGACTTTTAATTTAACTTAAACATATACATACATACGTACGTACAAACACACACACTCTCAAACATACTACATGGACTTTTATTTTTTTAAAACTCATATAAATCTGTTAGGGACATAATGTTGGCCTCCTTTAAATTGTTTAAAATTTCATATTTTTAAAAGTTTTTTTTAGATATACATAAGCTTTCTTTAACATTTATAATAAATTATAAAACATTTTGAGTTTTCCTAAGATTATGTAATTTTTATTTTCAATTAAATTTTGTATCAATTTTTTTGTACGACACAGATTTCTTCAATACTAAAAGTACGTATCAATTTTAAAAGTTATAATTTTGACAAAATAGGAAGATGGGGTTCCGGCGGTATTTTATCAAAGAAACTGGGATATGGTAGGACAAGGAGTGTATGAGTTGATTAGAAGACTATGGGATAGACCAGAAGGAATTATAGTTCTGAACAAAACTCTCATAGTCCTGGTACCAAAGGTAGAGAGCCGAGAGCAAGTTACGCATTTCAGACCAATTGCTCTTTGTAATGTGCTATACAAAGGATTGACAAAGATATCAGTGCGTAGATTAAAAGATGTTATGGATAGTCTTGTGTCACCTTTTCAGGCTAGTTTTGTGCTAGGACGTAACATCCAAGAGAACATTATCATCGCCAAGAAGATTGCCCATACAATGCAAAGGATGAGTGGCAAGAAGGGTTATATGGTTATTAAGATTGATATAGAGAAAGCCTACGATAGGCTAAGTTTGGGGTTCTTAATGAAAGTATTGGAAGAGATTGATTTACCGGAGAATATAGTCAATATCATTAAACACTGCTTGTATTCGGTTAGAATGTGTTTATTGTGGAATGGGAGCAGAAAAGAGGAGTTTAAGCCAACAAGGTTATTATAACCGGACTGATCACTGAACCGGTCGAGGTACTGGGTCGACAGGCCAACCGTAGTTAAATATTCAGGATTTATTATATAATATTTATTAGATTCCATAATTTTTTTTTTAAAAAAAGAAAAGAAAAGAAAGAAAGAATACAAAATGACAAAAAGGCACAACTTTTGACATAGGCAAAGAGGCGTGCAAGCGAAGTCCTGCTACGCATTTAATAAGAGGATGTCCTTCTTTCTTTTTAGGTCAACTAAGAGTATGTCCTTCACTCCTTCTATTGGTTTCTCTTTTATTAAGGAATTAGCATAGGAGCTGCAGCAAAAGGCGGATGAGCAACGAAGGAAAAAATGAAGGAGGAGACGAGCAACGGAAAAAACGATGGAGGAGGCGGAGCAACGGAAAAAAAGAAGGATAGAGACGCAGCTTCACCATAGAGTCATCCTCTTCCTTGAAACGCATCTGAACCAGAGAGGCAGAGAAAAAACGCGAACAGGGTATTGTTCATCTTCTTCATCGCACACAACCAGGACGTCGAATAGGGAGCTGCTGCCGTTCATTCTCTCTCTCCATCTCTCTTTTCCCTCTCTGTAATCGTCGAAATGCCGATTCTCTCTTACATCTACGCCTCTTTTTTCTGGGGGAAAAACACACTGACTCGGGATTCTACGTCGGACTGGACCGGTTGCACGGCCGGTTCGCCGGTTTCCGGTCCAAACCGTCCGATCCGGTTTTAATAACCATGTAAGCCAACTAGAGGGATTATACAAGGTGATTCCTTATCGCCTTATCTATTTGTTCTAGCTATGGAGAAATTATCTCATATTATTGCAAATTCAATTAAGGATAGAAGATGGAAACCGATTAGGGTTGGAAGATCTTATGTATGCATATCACATCTCCTATTTGTGGATGACCTATTGTTGTTCTGTGAAACTAGTGAGGAACAAATGGGGAATGCGCTCGAATGTTTGGATCTATTTAGGGAGGTTTCAGGGCAGAAAATCAATCCAAGTAAGACTTCTATTTTTTTCTCGAAGAATGTTCCTAGAGACAAACAAAGCATCATCTCTAGGATGGGGGGTTTTCAACACAAGGAGGAGTTGGGAAGGTACTTAGGGGCACATATCACTCAAAGCCGTAATTCTAAAGCCAAATTTCAATTTTTAATTGACAAAGTACAAAGGAAACTTAGTGGATGGAAAACCCAATCCTTGGCCCTAGCAGGAAGGATCACTTTAGTCCAATCAGTAACTTCACAGGTTATAAACTTTCAAATGCAACATGAAAACATTCCAGGTAAAGTTTGTGATGAGATTGAAAAAATCCAAAGGAATTTCATATTGGGTTCAAATGGGGAGAAGAAGAAATTACATCCCATTAGCTGGGAAGGAGTGTGTAGGCCTAAGGAGGAAGGAGGTGTAGGTATAAGGAGATTAAAAGGGATGAATGATGCTCTAGTAGGGAAAATTGTATGGAACTTATTGGCTAAACCTAAAGGATTGTGCTCTATAATCCTGAAAGCTAAATATGGAAGGGGTGCTAATTGGCTAGCTGAGTGTACTGTGAAGCAACATGATTCACGATTATGGAAAAATGTTGCTAGATTATGGCTTGAAGTCATTAAGGGTATTGGATGAGAGGTAAGGGATGGTAAGAGTGTGAAATTTTGGGAGGATAGATGGTTGAATGGGGTGGATAAATTGGGAAACTATTTTGTAGGGGAGGTGGGAATGTTAAATCCAACTCTCACTGAAAGTCAAACCCTAAACAGAGAAGGGAATTGAAACTGGGCATGGCTTGAAGGGGTTCTACCGCATGAGGTTACTCAACTATTAAAAGCCATTCCCCCACCATGTCCCGAGGATGGCGACGACATAGTTGTGTGGAGAGGGGGACATGGAAATAGGTTTTCGGTATCTCAAATGTATCAGCAGTTGAGAGGAGATGTGAACATGGAGCTAGGGGCCATTTGGAAGGTGAAAACCACAAGAAGGATTCAGGTTTTTTTGTAGTTGGTAGCACATGATTGGCTACTCATGGCCGATAGAAGAGCACGTTTCCTGGGAGGTGCACCTACTTGTAGTAGGTGTGGTGGAGGAGTTGAGGACCTGGATCATGTATTGAGAAGCTGTCCAGAATCTCGTCGGATATGGCTGGCCTTAAAGGTGTTAAAGGTTTGTCAACAATTTTTTACAGAGCACAAGAATTGTTGGCTTCTAAATAATCTGCAAACTGGAGAAGAATGGAGTATGGTGTTTTCGGTGTGTAGCTGGATGATTTGGGGATGGAGGAAGAAGTTATTATTTGAAGAAGGTTTTAATATGCCTGATCGGCTTGAGTTTATTATCCAGAGTTATGTTAGAGAGTGTGTCACCTCGCTAAACAAATTTGATGACCTTGGGTTGGTAAAGAAACCAAGGGAAATTAAATGGAATTTCCCAGAAGAGGGGTGGGTGAAACTAAATTTTGATGGTGCTGCTAGGGGATGTCCAGGCTTGTCAGGTTGTGGAGGGGTATTGAGGAGGAGTGATGGTAGCTAGATCTATGGGTTCGATAGGAAGTTAGGACGATGTGAGGTGTTGGCTACTGAGATTCGGGGGTTCGTATAGGGTATTAGATTGGCACAGGGTTTGGAGTTCAACAAGATCATTGTAGAAGGAGACTCATGATGGCTTTACACATGATTCAGGATGCTTGGAGCCAAGGAAGGGCAAGAGATAGAACTTTGAATGCATGGCTACGAGACAGTAGTAATGAGCTACAAATTTGTTCTTCTCACATTCTACGAGAAGGCAACGCTGTGGCAAATTGGTTAGCTAAGCATAGTTTTATTTGTAATGATGATTTTACTGTTTTAGATTCTCCTCTAGCAGGGGTAGTAGACTTTCTATTCAGGGATACTGTGGGAGTTGTTTACCCACGCCTAATTCCTGGTTAATTTTTTTAGTGAAGTAATGGGTAATTAAGCCCCAATTTTTACCAAAAAAAAAAAAACATTTGTTTGATTTTTTTTTTCAATAGACACCTACGTGAGTACTAAAAAATGAGAGCAATTGCGTTTAATATAATAAAATTTAAAAATTTATATTTGTTTTTAAAATAGAACGTGAAAGAAAATGTATGGGGTTTAATTAAAGGCAATTTAGTATTTTTTAATTTTTATTTTGATTATTTGTCCTTCTAAATAATTTCAAATAATTTCAACTTTTATGGTCATTACCAATAAATATTATCTCTTCTAGGTCCTTCTTCCTAATTTTCCCAATATTGTTTCTCTATGTCCTTCTCTCTAATAGTTTCCATCGTCATCAATAATCAATATCATCAACATCTTGTTTAATACTCGTAGAACCACGTCAAATTCCTTTTTTTTTTTTTTATTAATTTTTTTTATAAGTAACACCATTTAATCCCTTTAGGGTTAGTTTGGATTGAGGGGAGGGGAGGGAGGGGAGAAAAAATTTGAATGAGAGGAAAATGATGTGGGCCTCACTATTCTAAAATTTGATCCCATTTTCTCCTCCCTTCATTTTTTTCACATAAATTAGTACCGTTGGTTGGTTGACTTGGTTCAGCAGACTCCCAAATTAGGACGCTTCTTAATATTATTAAAAACAGTAGATTATAGATTACGTTTAGGTGAAGATGACCTGAGGAGAAATTGAAGGATGATGTGAAGTCACAAATGGGTTTAGATATTGGAGGAGCAGATGCTTGTTGAAGAAGAGGAAAACGTGCGCTTTTGCCTTTTTTTTTTTTTTTTTTTTTTTTTTTTTTTTTTTTTTTTTTTTTTTTTTTTTCACAATTATTTTTATTTTAGAATATAAACAAATTAAAGTATTAAAATGGAAGCATCTTTGTAAGAGTTTAATTGCACGTTATCACTTAAATTTGTTAAGACTATCATTTATGTTAAGTAAGACTAACAATGTTAATATTAAAGGACAAAAAATGCATTTTATAAACTTAAGGACTAAAACGATTCATAATGCAAACATAAAAGACCAGATTTATACTTTAGCCTTATACAAAATAAGCATTAGATCTTACAAAATTTTCAAGCTCTTATTACCAAACATATCTTTCATTTGTTATTTGGTCTTGAAGAGAAAATTTATTGCGAAAATTTCATTTAGCCCCATGAAAAAGACTTAATTTCAGTTAACCTCTAAAGATTATGGAACTTCATTGCACCCCTTAGGTCAAAATGAAATTAAATTTTATATATGAAAAGACCATTATGCCCCTATTTTTTCCCCCCCCCCCCCCCACATATAAGAACATTTACAAGATAAATAAGGGTATTTTCAAGATAAATAACCGATTTAAAAGAAACTAGCTAGGGGAGTTAACAAAAACATTTTGCTATTAATTCACAAGACAAATAAAGACATTAATTTACAAGACAAATGAAACAATTCATAAGAACACAGTGAGTTAAAAATATTTTGGCAATTCACAAGATAAATAAGGGGATTCAAAAAATAAAGTAAGGACATCATTATCTTCTCATCTATAAAACATAATTCATTTTGATCCAAGGGGCTATGATGAAGTTTCAGAATTTTTGGATTAACTAAAATAAAAATGCTATAATGGGGTTGACTAAAATTTTTATTTTTATCTATTAAATCTCAAAAGTAATTTTTGAAGACCAGCAACATGGCTCCAAGTAAGTTTTCTAGGAGGGATCAATTAGCCAAATGCAATTCATGTTAATGTAATTTTTAATCAATAGATTATATTAGAATTTTTAAGAAATATTCCTAATGCTATTGATATGTTGCACTAAAATAGAAGAGATGCCATTATAATCATGAATCCACATTCCCCTCTCATCCAAAATATGGGCAATAAATACTCATCCCTAAATAAACGGGTTTTTGTTTTTTAATTTTTTTTTTTAGAAAAATACTTCATGCAATAAAAAATAATTAGCTTTAAATACTATGTGTTGAAAAAATATTTTAGATATTGGGTGCTACTGAAAAAAATATTTCAGAATACCGTTATTATAGGAAAAATATTTCTAAATGTAGAAATAGAAATTAATTAATTTGAGATACTAGGTGCTAAAAAAATATTTCAAGTGTATCATACAATTTAATCCAAATAAATAAGAATACATTAAAAAAAAAAAAAATGGTTCGTCACCCAAAATTAGGGGATGAGCATGCTCATAGATGCTATGAGGGGGGTATGCAGAACCTTATCATTGCAACCAAATAGAAGGGAGGTCAGATTCTTTACTGTAAAAATAATTATTTTTCATCATAACATAAGAGCCTGATATCTTTATACTTTTCAGAGTTACCCAATGGATTAGCTTCTTGAGAATAACTTCTACGATTTACAGGGTAAGTATGTGAGAGGAGTTTTGTCTCGACTTGGGGAAAATGGCTTCTAAAACTATGGTTTCAAATGTTACCAAACACTCAAATAAGGGACTTCTTATGCTACTAGTCTATAAGGGCATTAGCATCCACAACGAGTCTTTGAGCATCACTTGACACTTAGAAAAATGGTCATGGCAGACATTGTTTTATTCGTAGTCTATTTGTCTCAAATGTGCATCGTTATGAATTTTTAATGGTAATTGATTTGGAGGTTGCAATGAATTTTATAAATACTCTTCTAGTCTTTGATATAAAACTTGATTCAGAAGTTGATCTTGGTACTAAATGTAAAACCTATTTACATTATTTGTCAAGTAAAAGAGAGGTTGGGGGCAATCAAATTGGATTTATACTATGAATTGTAATTTCACATGTAAACAATATATGTATTTTTGTTTGTTTGTTTTTTTTTTTAAATAAGAACAGAGATTTTGAATAAAATGGATTTTCTTGAGTTATGTTGTATAAAATTGCTAAAAAATATAGTTGATTATTAGAGTTTTCTTTGAATACCTTATGATTAAATCAAGGTGATCTCAGCTCAAAATATATTTTTATATTAACAACTAACAAGAGTGTTCAGATTATTTTTGACAGACAAACTAATAATGTAGTTTATTATAAGTTCAATCCAACTAGGGCAGGAGAAAAGAATCTAATGGTCCATATTCAATTTTTTTTTTTTTTTATGTTTTAAAAAATATTTATTTTAATAGATACATAATTTAAAATTAAAATAATTTTGTAAATCACAGTTTTTAAATAAAGATAAATTTATTATTGAAAGAAGTGCAGATTAAAAATTATATATTTATACCATCCAGATCAAATTTTAAATCATCGAGATTTTATTACAATAATGAGCACATGGGGTCGCCATAATAGTCACCATACAAAGCTGGAAGAGCATCAAGAGACTTGACTTGGGGGATTCTATGCATGAGAGGCACATGTAGGCCTTCAATATGTCACGATAAAACATGTACGTAGACATTATTGTTAAAATCAAAAGGAGACCCTCCATTTTATATTAACGTTTTTGCGTTTTCAACTGACAAAATTATCTCAATCACTCTTAAACTTATATAAGTTGCAAACTTTGCTAAACTTATGAGTTTACCCCCAAGTTTACTGTTTTGCGTTTTTTGTTTTCAAAATCATGCCAACTTGCACTCTTAGGGGCTATTTGGTACGACGAAGGGAAAGGAAAAGAGGGGAGAGAAAATAAAAATTTTAAGTTAAATTTAAAAAAAATTGGAAAATTGGGGTTGCAAAATTTTAATAAAGAATAGATATGTAACATAAAAGAGTCTAAACAAGTAATTAAAAAAATAATCTCACTTCTCTATTATTATTATTTTATTTTAAATTCAACTATTAAAAATTTTCCCTCCCCTCCTTTTCCGTGCCTCCAAATCCCTCATACCAAATAAGCCCTTGAACTTATGCTACCTTTGTGTATGTAATTGATAATGTTTAGTGGCTTCACATATGTACTTCATGGGTAGAGGTGGATGATGTGCCTTTCTTGCTACCCCCTGCCGCCCCTTCATTTTGGAGACATTCCCAAATATGTTTTTCATGGTACTTTAAATCACTAGATTCTACACGAAATAGATGATATTTTGATATCTTATGGGCAAAAATGAAGTTATTTTCCTTCTTTTTTTTTTTTTTAAAACAATTTTTCAAAAATTTAAGACTCTAGATAAAAAAAACTACACACTTTTGAACTCTTAAATCTTTAAAACATTGTAAAAAATTGAAAACACATCCTTTTTCCCATAAAATATCAAAATGTCTGTCCATTTCATATAGAATTTAATGATTTAAAGAACCATGAAAAATACATTTGGAAAGGTCCCCAAAATGAAGGGGCAAAAACATCAACCACCCTCTCATTTGAACTTCATAGAAATTGTTTTATTGAATATGATAAATTATGAATGTTGATAAATTTAATTTTAATTATTTGAATTTGAAATATATTTAAACAAAATTGTTGTATTATTTTATATTTAAATTTAAATTGCTTAATTATATGTTTTTAATAATTATTTATTCATAAAAGAAAACTCTTTGAGAATTTACTTCTTTATCACGAATTTGTTTAAACTCATCAAGAGTTTGACAATTTTGCATGCAGAGATACCAACCAATGGTGGATCCCCTCCCAGAGAGTTAACGAGCACCACGATGATGTTTTGTGCTCTATTGCTTCCATGTTTAGGTGGTGCTCTGTGTGATCAGTACATTGATGGTAAATGGTAAGTGTGTCAGGAGAAATGATTAGGAAGAAAATAGCTTATGTAGTATGTTTTGATGAACCTCCACAGAAAAAGGACGAAATTTATTAAGTGGTAAACAGATTACACATGTGTTGTTCAAAAGAAGAACCTACGGTTTTATTACCTTTGAAAGTAGGAAGGAGGCTAATTTTGACTAACCGATTTTGGTGTTGATCTGCTATGAGATCTGTACGGTTTAAATACAGTTTCAACAATGGTTCGTGATTTAAAATTGGGTGAAGGTGCATTTTTGCCAACATACTATTAGGGAAGGAGCATCCAGCACAAATATTTATTAATGATACCTTAAATGCCAAAAAACAATTAAATTTATTAAAAAATCACAACACCGTTAGTTGCTTACTAACATCCGTTTGAACTGATAGCCACATGGAATTTGAATTACAGCTGGTCCCTTTTTTCTTTTGGTCAATGCCCAGTGGCTCCTTTTTTCTTTCTTTTTTGTGGTTCAAGAATGTCCAGGTTGGAACCGCAATCCCTAATTCTCAAGAGCTTCAAACTCTTCGCTGTGCATTTCGCATCCTCTCCAGTAGATTGATTCCCTTCGTTGCTCCCGACACAGCCGCAATCGCTGAATCCATCAAGCGCCGCCTCGCCACACAAGGTAGATCTTCTTTTTTTTCTTCTTCAGTGTTCTGAGTCCTTCGAGCACCTTCTTTGTGCTCGATTCTTTTGTTTTTTTTTCCTTTGATTTTGGCTCCTTCGAGCGTTGATCTCTGTTCGTTCTTCTCGTGCTGTCTATGATTTTCGGTGATATTTGCCCTGCGTTTCTTCAAGGTTGGTCTCGAGTTCTTCGATTTTTCTTCGATTTTGGGCGATCGATGTTCTTCGATCCGTGTATTTTTTGCTCGTGATCGTTGATCTGTGCTCTTCGACCCGAGTTCTTGGTTTGTGGATCTGTTCAATTTGAAATTTTGCTCTGTGATCGTTGATCTGTGCTCTTCGATCTGTGTGTTTTGACGGTTTGGGTGTTCTGCGGTTTGGAAGAAAATTCTTCCAACTGATATGTTCTTTGATTTCTACCGATTAAGTATTCAGGATTAACTTACTTTAGTCATCCACTCCCCATCTCTTGATATCTCCTGGAAAATTGCAGCATGTATTACCTGCTGGAACCTCTAGGATACCCGAAACAGAGGGGTGTTCAACCAGGAGGCCTTCACTCCTGATGGGACCCTGATTCAGATTAATTCCATTGTTGTTCACACTCATCGTTGCTTTTCCAAGTTTAATCTTATTTTGTAATCTTGTTTCTCTTACAATTGTACTCGATTATTCTTTAATGAATTTCATACTTTTCAAAAAAAAAAAAAAAAAAAAAAAAAAAAAAAAAAAAAAAAAAAAAAAAAAAAAAAAGCTTTTGCTTTGAGTTCATGTTAGTTCTAAGCACTTTTCTCCGTGCTTGAATCCACCAGGGCATTCTTAACACACAAAAAAAAAAAAAAAAAAAAAAAAAAAAAAAAAAAAAAAAAAAATTAAAATTAAAATCCCATGTGGCTATAATTTCAAACGGAGGTTATTAGAAACTAACGGTGTTGTGATTTTTTAACAAATTTAATTGTTTTTTGGCATTTAAGGTACCATTAATAAATATTTGTGCTGGATGCTCCTTCCCTAATAGTATGTTGGCAAAAATGCACCTTCACCCTTTAAAATTTGGGGAATCCTTTGTAAATAACTTTAAAAATACTAAAAGACAGAAATATAATACTTCAAATATTCATAATAATAGATAAGTGTGAGGTCTTTATTTATCCTTTTTAAAATTAAAAGGAAATTACAGAATTATCCCTCTGAGTTTTAAAAACAAAGAAGGCATGTGGTTGTAATTGCAGAATTCTTAGACTTGATATGATATTACCGACTTTGGATATCATTTGACCTCGTTCAAAACTCACAATTTCAAATAAAACACTTCAAAAAAAAAAAAAAAGAAGAAGAAGAAGAAGAAAAAACATACATGGATTAATGCCTAGACTTGATATGAGATTACACGCATGGATTTGATTTTACCAAGTTTGAGATATTGATGAATTTACCACTTATCATTTCAAATTAAACACTTGTCAAAATGAGAAAACATGCATAGATTAATTCCTAGACTTGATATGATTTTACCAACCTCAGATTTGATTTTATCAAGTTTAGATATGAAATTCACAGCTTTCTATTTCAAATTAAACCCTAGTGAAAATGAGAAAACAATCATATATGGATTAATTCATAGACTTTATCCAACTTTGAATTTGAAAAATAACAACTTAGTATTTCAAATTACACACTTGTGAAAAACGAGAAAATATGAATTGATTAATTCCTAGATTTGATATGAGATTACCGGATAAGAAATTCACAACTCACCATTTCAAAATAAACACTTGTAAAAATGAAAAACCAGACATGGATTAATGCCCAAACTTGATATGATATTACCAAGTTTGGATCTAAAAATAACAACTCTCACAAGTATTATATGAAAATCAGTAATTCCACAAAAGGAGGGTAGAGCCACGCGATGATTTGAGATTGGGGAAGTAGTTGAACCCAATGGTTCTGGAACCACCACCTTGTCTATAAACCCACAACGATCGAGAGGGTAGAGGCACACAATGATTTGAAAGTGTAAGTAGGATTACCTGATTTGGTGAAAGAAACGTTGAGAGTGGTGTGGGGTCCATAGTTGTAGAATTGGGAACCATTTATCTCTTCATGCATATAGGGAATAATGGAGATGAAAATTGGCCCAAGCGAGAGAAGCCAAGGGTCCTCCGTCGCACCAATCAAGGGCGAGAAACCACCAACTTTTATGATTGATTATGGAAGTTTTGTTCAAAATTGACGAGGTAAAACAAGAAGATCTAGAGAAACCGTCGTTGTTGAATCCGTTGTTGGAGGAGGTTGTCTCTACCAGTGAACCAGAGGAAGATGAAGAAAGTGGAGAAGAGAATTCATGAGGGTATTTGTGTCATTTCCTTTTGGTTTGAGAAAGCCTATATCATGTCCTCACACTTCTTTGTCTTTTGGTATTTTTAAAGTTCTTTATAAGGAATTTCCCTAAGATTTTTAACAAATGATTTTTTAGTAACATATTATTTTTTGAAAAACTTAAATTTATAAGATTATCTTTATTTTAGAGTTTGTATTTGTTAAAATAATTTTCCTAAGACAATAAGTAAAAAAGTTAAGAAGAAGTTTAATATTTTAGTCCTTCAAATTTTGATTCACTAATAACTCATTCTCCCAAATATGATCCGTCGCGCGACTAAGTCGTTAAACTTTTGACTTACTTAAAGCTCAATCTCTAAATTTGGGTTAAAGTGCATCCAACACCCTAAACTATTTTTTTTAGGTACATTCAGATCCTAAAGTACTTTGTGCTGCACCCAGCATCCTGAAATAGTTTTCAAATGCGTCTAGCATCATAAAATATTTTGAGAAAATCCCCGTCAGGGCCCAAGTAACCAAAAAATTGTCAAACAAGGCCCAAAGAAAAGTTAGATGTCAGGGCCTTTTCTCGCATTATTTCAGAAAATGTTGTACTGATATAGTTGTTAACATGTACTGATATAGTTGTTAACGTGTACTGATAGAGTTATTAACGTGTACTGATTTAGTTATAGGATATTATATTGTTGTTAATGTGTACTGATTTAGTTGTTAGGATATTAGTTGTTAATGTTGTACTTATATAGTTGTTAACGTTTATGAAATAATACTAGAAAAGGCCCTAGGGCCTTTTTTAACATGTGACTTTTTCATGGGCATTTTTTGACAGTGTTTTTGGTTACTTGGGCCCTGGAGGTATTTTCCCAAATATTTTTTTTTTGCATTTAGCACCCTAAAGTATTTTTTTCATGTGTATAAAACTCTAGAATATTTTTTGATGCATCTAGTACCAAGGCATAAAAAAATACCTTCAGGTGTTGGATACACATAACAAATATTTCAAGGTGTTTGATACACCAGAAAATACTTTAGAGTATTGTACCTCTAAAAATACTTCAAAGTGCTATATACACCTTAATCCATATAACTCTCTTAAGACTCTATCATTGATCCCTTTACCTTTTTTTCTTAAAAAAATCCAACTCATAACTTGGTCATTCAACCTGTAAGGAAATGTCACAAAAACAGTTAATAATAAGTGTCAGAGTGAATTCACACTCCATGCTCATCTAAAAAATGAGCATGTAGTGCTCATCCCCAAATAAAAGGGGCTTTTATTTATTTATTTTTTATTTTTTGGAAAAATACTCCATGCACTAAAAATTAACTGACTTAAGATAATGGATGTTGAAAAAAAAATATTTTCTTGAAGGGATTTATCGCGATGAGGAGCCAATGACCCATAAGTACAACAAATATAATGAGAACAATACTACTTAATTAATGAACAGTTTAATTAAGTAGTATACTGATGAGCACAATTTATGCCATGTTTTCCCTATATTTCATAACTAAATTGTATGGTAAATATAAGCTTAAATGCAAACAATCCAAGCAAAAAGTCATATATTCATTATATGGGAACTGAAGGACAGAAACCATTTACATCCTAAATATGTGCTAAGAAAAGAGCAATTTACATGGTTTTTAAGAAAGAATGTATAGCAAAGCTGATACTATGCTATAGCATTCTGACAACAACTCGAAGTGCAATAAAAGGCATCACGAAAGCTATAGCAAAGTAAAGGACGCAATGCTATGTGGCATATTTGCTGACCTTTTATCGAGATAATTTCAGGAATAAAGAAGGTCAAGAACGACAGGTAGATTGTTGACGTAATAAAATAGAAGATGCGGAGGATCAAAACTGAAAGATCTGAAGAATCCCGTAGGATCAACAGAATCAATCTACTAAGGACAGAAGATGCGATGGACCTCGACAGATTTGGAAAGCCCAGCTCGCTAGAACTTGCGCCACAAGAAAGGCTGATTATAAAAGAAAACGGCAAGACAACCCTAAAAGAAGAGTCGCACAGAGCTCAAAACGAGATTACACATTGGGCAGACTCAAAAGAAGAGTGAGAGATTTCACAAGGCACGAGAATTCCAGGATAACCCAGCATCCCTCCTTGCAGTATGACGGAGAGAAGAAGACGTGGAGTGGTGACGTGACAGGGCTTCTTCCACGCCGTCGGAACTTCATCAAGCTTTATGTTTTCTCCTTTATTTTAGTATTTAGATCATGAGTCATTCTGTTACTATCTGTTTTGTGTTTTCCTCGTCAGTCATGAACTGATTTTCCTATGGCTGAACGAGGATGAATCCTAAGTGTTAAATGAACCTAGTTGCAAGTTCTTAATTTAATAGATTTGGTTTGCTTATCAGTGAATTAATTACTAGTCGATTAGCGGAAGCTAAGGGCTCGATTTGTGGCATCGGCTTACTGGCAAGGAGTCGAGGTTAGACCTCTGAGAAACAGTGCTTGCTAGGCAGCCGGTGCAAGGCTTGACCTATTATTGTAGGTTTCAGGAATGGGTCTACCTCTCATAACCATGACACCCTGTGTGTAATGAAGATCTAACTAGAAAGTTGCCATAGGAATATGGAAGGAGTATAGTTAGTATCATATGTATCGGACGCGGAAGCTTCGATAGATTATAGTGGTGGGTTACTGAATAGCATTGTAGTTAGTAGCTATGCTGTAGCATTGCGGATGCTGTGCAGCATGGATGCTATAGCAATGGGTAGAGCAATTGGGGGATTGATGCACTTAAGGGTGATTTCGAGTTCAGCCTAACTTCTACTGATATCTTCTTAAAACTTCGATACTCTGTTTATTTATGTTATTAGCATAAATACAAAAACCTCTCAAACCAATCATATTTACTTTCTGTTTGCGCAACTATCATAGCAATTGAGCGTCACTTCTTGGTATCTTAGTATCTGTGGGACGATACTTTACTTACACTTTATTACTTGTTCGACTGGTTCACTTGCCATCAAGGAAATCGACCAACATATACTTACCCTTGACAGTACGACGCTAAGAAAAAAATTTTCTTCTTTGATGCCCTTCTAATGACTATGTCTGCTAGTTCCCTCGCTTTTCTATCAAAAGCATATGATTTTAAGCATGCTTCTAACAAGCCTAAATAAAGGTGGGGGCTGAGGAACATGAACTTGTGAGGTTGGCCTTTGGGGGCTACATACTCCTTGTAAATGTACCTTAAATATAGAAACAAACAAATTAATAATTTATATAAATGTTATCTGTAGCTAAGTATTCATTCGAAGTTGAATAAGTACCTAATATAAAAGTTACAA
The DNA here is from genome assembly GCA_019022655.1 of Acacia acuminata. Lineage (NCBI taxonomy): Eukaryota > Viridiplantae > Streptophyta > Magnoliopsida > Fabales > Fabaceae > Acacia > Acacia acuminata. Next base: position 478,864 of record JAFJYI010000028.1, on the reverse strand, counting down.
CTAGATCTGCTTGCCATATCAGACGTGAGGATATTTTTTTATTAACGTCCGGTGGATAAAGTCATGTGGGTCTTCTTCCCCAGAGACATTTTACTCAAAAAAGACTTGTTTCATGTTGCCTTCTTGTTCAACGTTTGTGGCGGCGACTAGGACATCTTGTTCCTTAAGAAATATTTGGTATCTAGAGGAAACTAGCATAATAAGTGGCTCATGCTCAATTGACTTCTTCAGATAACCATGGTTTGACTGAGCTCCTAGATTGCTCTTTTTCCTCATTGCCTAAACAAGTTGAGAGGTTAGTGAAATAGATATTATAAACTTTATTAGCAAGTCATAAGAGGAAAATATACCTTTTTTTTTTTGTCTTAGATGGTATGACAATAACATGGTCAAACCATGGCTAAGTACAACGGCTTCCATTGAATTCGTATTTGGGGTGGGCAACAGAAAGGCATACTTAGGATCAATAGTGGTCTTCAACGCTACCCTAACATGGTTAAGAGGGGAATTAAAGATGAGTTGTGAATCATGTTCTCCACTTGTATGTTGTGCATGCAGCTAGTAGCAACCGCATGCTGCTTAGGCTATCTGCCACACACCCAATTTTTGCATCGCCCTAAACAAATAGAAACGAAAATTAGAGTAAAGCATAATATATAACTTATAGGCTTTCTACCTGAGTCATTCTACCTCAGATAGATTCTAAGAGGGGAATGTGCATCTATCTTTGGCACTTAGGGTGTTAGTCATTTTTTGCTTTCCTACTGTGTCCCCCTTCATATATTGATTATAATTGCTTGTTGTGCTTCGACCTACTGCTTCATCATTTGGATCATCTCCATATATTGTCGAAGTTGCTGATCAGAAAACCTTGTTGGCTTCTTCTCCTTCCCAAAATATTCTTTTTTGGAGACTCCATAACCGAGACCCCTTAAAAGACCACTGTGGTTAGGACCTAGCACCTTTTCCAAAACATCCCCATTCGCAAGAAGGTTGCCTTGGGAGACTTCTTTGCTTAGGCTTTCCTGTAGGGAAATAAATGTTAAATACCCATTTTATATATAAAACAAATACTTACTAATCTTGAAATTAAACAGCCTCCTGCAAGTGAGGATTGTCAATGTTGCCCTCGTTATTTTTCCTTGCAACAACCCATCACAACATTAATCCATGCTTTATAGGAACATCTGATCATGATCCCTGCTGCTCTATCAACTCTTTCTTGAGGTTTGCATAACTTGTGAAACCTTTTTTGTATGGATATGCATTGTTCTTCACCTTCTTCCTATTAGTCTTGCTTAATTGTTGTGAAAAGAAACAAAAAATAGGTCAGAGTTAAATTACATTATAGAAGTACTATTGACTTTTTTATTTCTTATAATTTAATATAGGGTTAAGGTGCATTTTTGCCACGGAAGTTTTGTTAAAGGAGCGCCCAGCACTCGGAAGTTTTTAGGGTACCAAATTTGCCCCGGAAGTATTAAAAAGGTATCAAATTTACCACAAAAGTGACGGAAGTCCACGTAGATCGTTAAAATGTGAGGTGGCATGCCACCTCATCACACGTGACATGCCACCTCATCAATCAAAAGTATCATTTTTGCCCTGGAAGTTTTTATGAGGAGCAATTTTGCCCTGGAAGTTTACAAAAGTAGCAATTTTGCCCTTCTTTCTCCCAATATTAAATTTGACTATTAGATCGGTCAAACACCACACATGTCATGTCTTGAAAATGTCAAACTTGGAGTCGAGAAAGGAGATCCTTGACATATTGAGCTCAAGGCGACCAGAATTTGTGAAGTCGAACCGGTCACGGGGACTAGAGCTGGAAATCGGGCCTGCGGGGGCTCGGGCTTGAAAAATAAGCTAGAAATTTGAAATTGGCCCCGGCCAGCCAAAGGCCTCGGCTTAATCGCCGGGCCCTGCAGTTTGTATAGACGATCATTTGTTTAGATCATAAGTGATGCTTCCCGCGACCGGTTCGGCTTCACAAATTACGCGACCTTGAGCTCAACATCTCAAGGATCTCCTTCTCTGACTCCAAGTTTAACCTTTTCAAGGCATGACATGTGTGGCCTTTGACTGATTTAATAGTCAAATTTAATATGCGGAAAGAAGGGCAAAATTGATACGTTTTGTAAACTTCCGGGGTAAAATTGCTCCTTAGTGAAAACTTCTGGGGAAAACTTGCTCTCAATGAAAACTTCCGGGCAAAAATGATACTTAACTCTTATTGGGTTGATGAGGTGGCATGCCACGTGTACACTCAGTCAAACTTAACGGTCAAAATTAACGGATGGGCAAATTTGCTACCTTTTGCATACTTCCGGGGCAAATTTGGTACCTTTTTCATACTTTCAGGGTAATTTTGGTATCCAAAAAATTTTCGGGTGCTGGACGCTCCATTAGCAAAACTTCAGTGGCAAATTTGATATTTAACCCTTTAATATACCTTATTGTCTCATAGATGTACAAAAGCAGCCCATTTGGGTTGTTTGATAGTTTCCCTTAGCGAGTAAAGGGACCTTTCACTACTACAAAAAATGGATACTACTACCCTAAAAGACGTCCCTTTTTTAAAAAATGAAGTAAAAGGTGAAAGCGGTGGCATTGTTGTAATTATTTACTCAAATTTGAGACTTTAGACGTCTTAAATATTAATTTAGGACGCCTAAAATTTTTTTTTAACGTCCTAAATAAATTTTAGGATGCTTAAAATCGGCATTTTTGGCGCAATTTGAGATATTTGGGAATATTTTTGGCGCCATAAATTTTTTTAGCGTCCTAAAATATATTCAGGACGCCAAATTTTTTTTTGACTTCCTAAATATATTTTAGGATGCCTAAAATCGATATTTTTGGTACAATTTAGGATATTTGGGAATATTTTTGGTGCCAGAAATTTTTTTGGCGTCCTGAAATAGGGTCAGGACGCCAAAAACAAGTTATTTGGTGCTCATTTAAAAAACTTTGGCGCCCAGTGAAAATTTTTGGCGCCTAAAGAAAATTTTTAACGTCCTGGATGATGTTTAGGGCGCCAAACCATTTTTTTGGACGACCTAAATTTTAAATCATGATGCCAAACACGCCTGCCTCTTTATCTTCTCTCTCTCATAAACGCACGCCTCAATTCTTTTTATTCTTATCTCCTGCCTCCTTTTCTTACAATTCCTCTTTCTTCGTAGAAACATCCCCTTCTTTGCAATCTTGATTTTTGAAAAAAAAAAACACCTCCTCCTTCAAGCTCATCTCTGCACTCATCCTCTCTCTTTCCACTCACCCACTCTTTGCCTTTAATGCCTCGCTCACAACTGCCTCCTCCTCAAAGACACCGACGACTCCCTCAACCGTCGAACATGATTCAACTCCCGCACGCCCAGATTCAAATCCCGCACGACCGTCGCTCCCAATCAACTCTCGCACACCCAGATTCGACTCTTGCACGCCCAGATTCAACTCTGCGATCTTCGATGTCGCTCGCCCCCGCTCGTGTCGCTCGTTGTCCCAGCTTCGATCTGTATTCCTTTGATTTTGTTCATAATCTTTCTGGATTCCTTTTTGGCATTTTAGTTTCTGGATTTCTTTCTATATAGCTCTTCGAACTAATCTGGATTCCTTGGATTTTATTTATAATTTTTTCTTTTTGGTATTTTAGTTTCTAATCGATCTGATCTGGATTCCTTTGATTTTGGTATTTTAGTTTATATAATACACACACATCGATCCGATCTATTCCTCCGAGTTTTTTTTTTTTTTCGTTTGAATTTGTATATGCATTTGTGGAATTTTTGGATCTGTGTACATATTGGTGGTGAGGATGATGAATATTGGATCCGTAAAATTTTGGTATTTTGGGTCTTTTTTTTTTTTTTTTTTTTTTTTTTTTTTTTGCCTTTTTAAAGACATATGGCGTCCTTATTTTTTTTTAGGGCGCCTTAAGTATGACGTCCTTATTATTTTTTAGGGCGCCTTAAGTATGGCGTCCTTATTATTTTTTAGGGCGTTGTATTTTCGTCGTCCCCTGGAGAGATGTCCTTTGAAAAAGGGACGAAAATAGTGTCAAAATTAGGACGTTAAAACTGTTTTTTGTAGTAGTGTTTGACTCATCTACAAATTTAGGTTCCCACAAATCATTGTCACGCAAGCTAGGAACGAGCGCAGTGCCCTACCAGCCTTCTTGAGAACATAATCCATCCAACTTACAAGACACACAAATAAACTTGTTAGTGTTAGATATACCAGTTAAAAATAAATTACTAACTATGTGGCATCATATCTTATTGATACTTCCTCCTAGACAAGCTGCTTCATTGTAGGGGTTGCCTTCTTCCAATTGGACAAAGTGATAGGCACTTTGTTTTTACCGTATAACCAATGTAGCTAATGAATTTGTGAGATTTCAAAACTTGATCTCTCTGGTTTCATCTTAAAGTAAGTTTCCTCCTCTTTCTCTTTGCTTTTTGGATCTCTCTCATGACAACAAGACATTTCCTCAATGTTCTTTCCTCTTGTGCCATACGTCTATCATTCGGCACACTAGAGGGATTATTGGAGGGGGGGAGAGGGGCCGGCATGGTTAGGACCCTTAGTACTTGAGCTATTATCAAAAGCCGCCATATTAAGTTGTTACAACATTCAAAAGGAAATAATCAACATTCTAACACATGAAAATAAGATTGGAAGCATCAAATTAAGCCAAACTCAATCCCTCTTCATTCAAATAATAAGGCTAGCCAAAACAGGGGTATATAGCAACAACGTCCATGAAACTTAATGCTATTACATCCAAACATGCCATACAGTCCTCTAGGTACTTTGTATGTGTAACTTTTCGTTTTATAATATCTTTACCATACTTTTGAACATAAAAACAGTGGGCAATTAAATCTTCAAAATTGATTTTAACTTCAATCTTGCACAAACACAAACTTTCATATTCAATTCTTGTGGCCTCAAGCTTGCTCTAGGGGCCTATTCCTACACAAATTACTCTTTTAAACTCTTTTTGGAATGCTCAAATTCAACAAAATCATCTTCGTGTTGAAATGGTGGGTGGTTGAACAAGGGAGAAGGGAAATGTTCTAATTCTATATAATTGTAAAACATGAACTCAAATAGGCTATGGCTCCCAAATCCTAGCAACCAATTCAACACAATTACCTCCAGAGATAAATATAATCTTCTAGAATGAACCTAGAAACTAGAAATCCAATTCAATAAGTACCAGAAATATAGAAACTTCGAACCCTGAACCTAGAAATCATAACGAACCCATAAATACCCTAATTGAACAAATCATCTAGAAATAGCAATTTAAAGTTCGTATGTGGACTGGACAACGAATTAAGGCCAGCAATTACACACCTTTATGAACATGTGACTCACAAATAGAGATTCAAAATTAGGACAAACGAAGAACACCTTCATTGACTACAACTAATGCAAAATGAAGGAGAGTGACTAGCCCAATAATAACAAAGAGTGAAATAGTGGTGGGGATGTCGGAAAAGATTCGACGAGAGCACAAAAGAATTGTGAGAATTTTGGAATTGCAAATGAATAGGGCCATAAACAGTTTTTAATGGCCAATACTTCATGGTTCAATTCTTTTTTTTTTTTTTTTGGGATAACAATGAGACACCTCAACTAATCATCTAAAGGGAGAAATTCCCCATTACAATCCTGACTAACAAGCCTTGCTAGAGCCTCTGACGGGTGGTAGACTTCATGGAGCCCAGTAGTAGATCTAACCCACTCTTTGCTAGGTGGTTCGCCGCGTAGTTGCATGAGCGAGGGACATACGTAACCTTTGTTGCCCAGTCCATTCCCAGCAGTAGCCTAACTTCTTTAAGAAGACTAGAATCTCTTTGACCTTCTGTACATCCATGAAGCACAAGGTCGAGGCACTCCGTGGAATATGTTTGTAGCCAAACTTCCTTAAAACCCATATTCCATGCCAATTTTAATCCAAGAAAGCACGCCCAGATTTCTGTTGTCAATTCATCACCTCCATCAATAGGATTTAAGAATCCTTTAATGAAATTCCTAACATTGTTCTTAATCTGACCCCCATAAGCAGATTTCATGGATGTGATTGAGAACGCGCTGTCAACATTGACCTTTACCTAGTCTGCTTCTGGTGGCCACCATGACTCACGACTTAGGGCTAAAGCATCACCCTGTACTTTTGTCCCTGCTAGACAATCCCTAGTACGATACATGCTCTTCACCATTGCATTAGAGCTAGCAATAGTTTCATTGGAAACAAGTTTCTTCTCAAGGACATACAAATTCCTTCGACGCCACAACCACCAACACAACACTGTGAACTTGGAGGCCCACTGCCGGCCTGTTTCAATCTTGCCTCAAAGATTCTACCACGCCTACCTGAAAGTTCATATTACAGAACATGCGCCATCATGTTGAACACACCACTTTCGCCTAATAGCTTTTGAGTGCACATAGTCCCGAAACACATGCATAATGTCCTCCACACCTGGGCCACATACTGGGCAGCCTGCATCCAAAGTTAATCTCCGTCTCATCCGGCAAGCGTTCGTGAGAAGACTTTGCCTAGCTAGTAGCCAAAGGAGGGTCTTGCATCTTTGCGGTGCTCTAACTTTCCATGCGCCACCCCAATCTATCCCTTGGTCCAACACCTCCCCTGATAGCACCCAGTATGCAGATTTAATTGAGAACTCCCCATCTCTCTCCCACTTCCATTTGAAAGACTGCAGTTCCTGATCGATCTGCAAACCCTCATGAACTTTATCCCATGTTCTCTTAATTCCTGTCCAGACATTGGAGCTCGGGCTTTTCGAGAAGAACCGAGGAAGAAGGTCCTCCCCACATTTATACTTATCTCGTACTACTCTTACCCAGAGAGCATCCTTGTGGGTCACTAGCTTCCACCCGAGCTTCATTAGGAGTGCTTGGTTCTGAAATTTGGCATGTCTCAGTCCGAGACCGCCCTGCCTCTTCTTCTTACACACCTCATCCCATGCCACTAGATGTTTTTTTTTTTTTTTTTCCGACTTTCTTCTGTTCTGCCCCACAAAAAGGATCTATTTTGCTTGTCCAATGTATCACATTCACAATTTAATTCTGAATAATTGTGAAATATATAAGTTAGTTTCACAGTTGTTTAAAGTTAACAATCAAATATTGATACTACCCCCGGTCCTAATTATAGGTTTACTTTTGTAGTGCAATTTGCACTACAAGTGTTCCTTATAATTAGAACCGGTGGGAGTATCATTTACCTAGTGGTTTTCTAAACTAAATCCTGAATTACATGAGAATATTTTTTTTTGTTAATAAAAAATTAAAGATACTCACAGTCGTTGGATAACACCATAAAATATTTTTTGCAATATTTCACGGTTGACAAGGAGACTCACAGAACGACTATAATGGGTTTCGAAGAGGCTGAGTGTTGAACATAAATTTTCCAAAGAAGACTTTTTTTTTTTTTTTTTTTTTTTGCTCAGATCCCAAAGAAGACTTGAATTCATACATATGACCAGGAAAATTTTCAAATGCATTTAAATGGTGTTTCAAACTTCAGTGGCTGTATATGGTTCTCAATATAATGCTTCCCACTTTTCCATGCAGCATACAGGTATTTCAACAATTATTTGTGAAAATATATCCATCAAAGGTTTAAAAAAAATCTGATACTTTGGGTTTGATTTTTAAATTTTGTTTTGAGTTTATATATTTCTCCTAATGATTAGGGATGCTTTTTAATATTTCGGAATATATGAAACTTATCCTTAAGCTATTAAGTTTAAGAGTTGATCCCCACTACAACCCAAAAATTTATACTGTACAAATTTAACTCTTTTTTTTTTTTATCTCATCATCTGGTGGGGAAGGTTAAGCCAAAAGCAAACAAATATATATCCAACATTAAAAAACAAGGCCAAATGTTTTTAATAAGAAAAAAGTCAGATTTTTTTAGTATCATCAATTATTACTGTTTTATTTTAATTTTATCTTGTTATACTGGTTTAATTCAATTTTACAATGGCAAAGATCTGTTTAGTAGTAACAAGGATGACATACTCACTCTTAATTAATGATGATATAAATAATTGAAATGCCTCTTATAATTCCCAAAGAAGGCTTGAATGAAATACACATGACCAATAAAATTTTTCATTCAGTCAAATTTGATGACAATCTAAAGTACAAAGAGACAAGGCTCTTATGTTATGCTTTGAAGTGCATGGACGTACCAAAAAACAATTTGCACGGGACAAAGGATTTTTTGTGTGTGCATTTTTAACTTTAAGTGGATATAAATAGGGATAAGGGTCTTAAATGCCATGGAAGTTTTCGCTCAGAACACTTGGTAAGACAAAGTTTTTTTTGGACCAAAGATGCCACGGAAGTTCACAAGACGTAGCAATTTTGCCCGGAAGTATCATTTTTGCCACGAAGTTTTATTTGAGGAGCAATTTCGCCCCGGAAGTTTTCACTGAGGAGTAATTTTACCCTGGAAGTTTACACTTAGGAGCAATTTTACCTCGGAAGTTTACAAAATGTAGCAATTTTTCCCTTCGTCCTCAAATATTAAATTTGACTATTAAATTAGTCAAAGACCACACGTGTCATGCCTTGAAAAGGTTGAACTTGGAGTCGAAGAAGGAGATCCTTCGATGTTGAAATCAAGGCGGCGAGAATTTGTGAAAGAGCCGAACCGTCAAAGGGGACTCAAAGGTCTGTCACAAAACGCAAATGAAATGCAAAACGAGAAATGAATTGTTCCAAAAATTGGTTCAGTAAAACAAATCAATAGTGATAATATTTACGTTTGTATAGACTAATCATTTGCTTAGATCATAAGTAATGCTTCCTTTGGGTTTTGTGACAGTTGACCTTTCAGTCGCTTTGACCAGTTTGGCTTCACAAATTCTGGCCCCATTGAGCTCAACATCTCAAGGATCTCCTTCTCTTGCTCCAAGTTTGACCTTTTCAAGGCATAACATGTGTGGTCTTTGACTGATTTAATAGTCAAATTTAATATTTGGGGATAGAAAGGCAAAATTGCTCCTTAGTGAAAACTTCTGAGGCAAAATTGCTCCTCAGCGAAAACTTCAGTGGCATTTTTGGTCCAAAAAAAACTTCCGTCTTACCAGTGCTCCTGAGTGAAAACTTCCATGACATCTAAGACCCTTATCCCGATATAAATATATTGTCTATGCAAACGGATATAGACAGTACATAGGTGTGCATTGTTGGGCCTTTATTATTGTACGTTGCACTAAAAATCTTTCTAAAGTCTTTCTATATTGCGTTTCATGCGCATCAAACACGGGGGTACCTGTAGGTATCATGCGCATTGTTCTATGACAATTGTTTGTGTTTCCAACTGGCTCGTAGAGACTCCCAAATTAAGACGCTTCTTTATATATTTTTTTTGATAACTAAAAGCAAACCATACAAAAACTACAGTTTATCGTTTTCCAATATCCTCAGAAGCTCCGGGTCTGCATGCGACATAATATGTATGCCTGGCAGGGCCGAGATACTTGTTTTAGCCAGGTGATCCGCTGCAGCATTCGCCCAGCGACTGATGTGCTGGATCTCCACGCTCCAACTATGATCTATGATGGATTGAATCTCCACAACTAATCCCCAGTCCTCATGCGCTCCATTAAGTGGACTCCTTACCAACTCCACAGCGTCTGCAGAGTCCGTTTCTAGAATGACATCACGGTACCCCATATCCCACGCGATTTTGAGTCCATGGAGTAGTCCCCACAATTTCGCCGATAAAGCATCTCCCATTTCCCCTTTGAACAAGAAGGCCTGAAGTAGGTTACTGTGGTCATCGCGTATCAGCCCACTGCTCGCTACTCCAGGTGTCAGCATGGAGAAGGCCCCGTCTGTATTGATCTTGACTCTTCCTGCCTGTGGTGGGTGCCACCGCTCCTCAAAGAGGCTCGACCGAGGCCCCTTCCCATTTTTCCAGCAGCAGAACCTTGCTCTGGCGTCAATCATGGTGCTGTGCGTGGCCATCACACCATGCTGCAGAGATGTGTTCGAGATCCTCTTTGCTTCAAAAACTTGTTGGATTTTAGGATCTAAATCTCATAGGTTATGAATAAGAAGTCCCACTGGTTCACCACCACCGATTGTTGGATTTTAGGATCTAAATCTCATAGGTTGTGAATAAGAAGTCCCACTGGTTCACCACTATCGATCGCGTCGGTTCGCCACAGTCGTGTCGGTTCGCTAACGGGTGTCCATTTGATCAGTTTTGTCATCTATAAATAGGATGTGCTAATGACATAAAATCTAAGAGAGGATATATAGAGAAAAACTAGATCTAGAATTAATCTCAAATATACACTCATACGCATACATAAAACATCCCGTGCGTTCGGCGGACTCGTTGGATTCGCTTGGGCTTCGATGCAGAGCCATCCATCTTTCGGAGACGAATAATCCGCTCTATCCTGGGAGGCAATTGCTCAGAAAAACCTTCGGCATCTGTATTGAGGGAGCAAAATTGTCTTAAGGACACAACGAAAGTTGGGCCCGGATTTCTTCAGAGTTCATTATCATATTCGGCAGTCTTGTAAGTTTTTACTGGTTTTTCTTCTTAGTGCAGTAATATTGTATGTTTACAGATTATGCATATTAATTACATAGATTCTTTTCTTTGTAATACTTCTATCTTGAAAGTATTTTCACCAACAAAACTGACGTGTTTTGGCGCCTCCACAACCACCAACACACAATAGCAAAAAGTCTTTCCATTCATCCGATCGTTGTGTCCTACCCCGGTGGCTAATATTCCAGCGAATCCAGCTGTCGTCTGGAAGTGAAAAGAATTTGCGCCATATCTGTCGGGGAACCAGTTGTTTCCACAGCTCTAAAGTTTCTGGGCAGTCACGTAGGACGTGCAGTACCGTTTCAGTAGTTAAGTTGCAGACAGGGCAAAGGTCATCGGTAGACAGTCCGCATTTTCTTCTGGATGCATTTGTAAGAAGGCGCTTATGAGTTGCAAGCCATAGGAATATTCTGCATCTCTCCGGAATTTTCAGCTTCCATATAATCCCCCATATAGGGTTCGGTTGGTCTACATTATTATTGAGGGCATTGTATGCGGTTCTCACAGAAAAATCTCCATTTTTGGACCACTTCCAGCGAAAATTTCCATTCAGAAGAGCTTCCATACCCTCCTGTACCTTACTCCAAGTGCGCTTGATCCCTCTCCATAAATTTGACCCAGGCCTCTTCAAATCAATCTTTGGCAACATATCCGGACCACAGTTATACTTGCTGCGAAGGACTTTAACCCATAGGTCCTACCTTCTTGTTGCTAATCGCCACCCAATTTTCATGAGATACGCTTGGTTGAAATAGTTGGAATGGCGAATCCCCAAGCCTCTATTCTTAGGTTGACAAATCACATCCCATGCCACCAAGGGAATTTTTCGATGCTCTTCGGTGCTTCCCCATAGAAACTGACGGTTGCATTTATCCAAGGTCTCGCACGTAATGGCTGGAAAGGAGGACATCTGCATAGCATACCCAGGAATTGCTGTGGTGACTGAAGCGACAAGAGTTGCTCTCCCCACTGTTGAGACTGATTTTGCTTTCCATTTTGATAACCTTAGCTTAACTTTATCCACCACTTAGTGAAATGATTCCTTCGTCACTCGTTTATGGTGCAAAGGAACTCCGAGATACTTCCCCAAGTCACTTGTAGTAGTGAAACCCAGAGCAGCACTCATCTCAGTTCTTCTACTGTGCCCGATATTTTCAGAGAAACAGACTCTAGTCTTCTGGAAGTTGATCTTTAATCCAGAACTTGCACAGAACGCCTGTAGACACGAGTTAATTACCTCAACCTGATCCATGGAGGCTTCAGCAAATAGGATGATGTCATCTGCAAAGAACAGGTGAGAGATGGGAGGGCCCCTTCTTGCAAGCCGGATTGGCTTCCAACGGCCGTCAAGGGTGGCTTCCTAGATAAGGTGAGCGAGCTTCTCCATACAAATGACAAACAAGTATGGTGATAAAGGATCGCCTTGCCTCACTCCCCTTGTTGGGTGGAAAGACTCCGCTTTATCCCCGTTCCATAGCAACTGCATTTTAGATGTCGAAATACACTGAGAGATTACCTCAATTAGTTTGCTTGGAATATTAATCTCCCGGAGACAGCTCAACAGGAAATCCCAGTTCACACGGTCATAAGCTTTCTCCAGATCAATCTTGATTGCCAGAAAACCCTTCTTTTTCTTCATACCTCGCATACTATGAATAACCTCCTGGGCCACAATAATATTGTCGCTACTATGACGTCCGGGGACAAAGCTGCACTGGTTAGGAGCTATCACATGTGGAAGAATTGGCCGTAGTCGATTCACGATGATTTTCGAGACCACCTTATAAATGACATTACATAGGCTAATCGGTCTCAAATCTCCCATACTTTCTGGATCATCCTTCTTCGGAATAAGTACAATGAGAGTACTGTTTACCTCGGATATAACCTGTGGATTAGCAAACATCAATTTCACATAGTTTATAACAGACGTACGTACCATATCCCATTGGTTGTAATAAAACAGGGCATTAAAGCCATCAGGCCCCAGGGATTTGAGCGTTCCTATGTTAAACATAGCTTCTTTAATCTCAATATCAGATATATCCCGATTGCACCATATGAGCAAGCCCTCCTCAACAAAGGGAAACGATATCTGACAGTTAAGCATTGGCCGCTCCAAGACATCCTCTGAGAGGATAGTGGAGAAATATGAGGTAGCCATTGCTTTTATTCGCTCCGTGTCAAAAACCCATGATCCTTCGTCATCCTTAATAGCTTCAATTCTCTTGATTTTTTGTCGGCGATTGGCACGGGAATGAAAATAGCGGGTGTTGCGATCTCCATAAACTGACCACTCTGCCCGAGCCTTCTGTGCCCAGACGAGCGACTCTTGTAGTAACACATCTTCAAGTTCCTTCCAAAGTGAAAGTTGGAGGTCCTCATACCTGGGCACCAGTCCATGACGAGCAACAGCCCTAGTAATACCATCTAGTCGATGTAAGAGAATCCTCTTCCTCCCCTCTGTGTGTCTGAACACCTCTTTGTTCCACTTGGAGCATGTTTCGGTGAATTGTAAGAGATTCGGTAGCCATTCACTATCTTGGTGCCATGAATGCTAACAAATTCCTCAAATTTTTCATGCAGTACCCATGCAGCAATAAAACAAAAAGGCCTATTTGTTTTACTGGATGGGACAGCCATATTTAACCGGAGAAGCAGGGACCGGTGGTCTAACTTGTAGAAAGGTAGGTGAGCTACCGAGGCATTAGGAAACATAGTAAGCCAATGATCAGTGGCAAGCATCCTATCAATCCGGGCCTCAGATGAACCTCGTTTCCATGTATACTCAGGGCAATATATCCCACATCCCTCATATCATGGTCGTCGGCCCACCTCATGAGATCGTGATCAGGGGGCATTGAAATGTGGCTGATGACCTTCGTTCGCAATGGAGCATGGTACCATTAAGGTCTCCTCCAATCATCCATGTACCATGGACTGTTGGTGCTAAACGTGATAGGTTACTCCACAGGTCTCTACGATTACCAGATGAAGGGCTAGCATAAACCACGGTAAAGTGCCATGTGATCCCTGCAGCACTAGTAACTTGCAAGTGCATGTATTGGCGATGTTTCTCTAGCACTTGCACCTGTAGAACACTGGGCTCCCATAGGCACCAAATACCACCACTATAACCTTCACACTCTATTAGTTCTATATTTGCAAACCCCAACTGCTGGGCACGTCGTGGGGCTACTTCTTTATTACACCGAGTTTCCAAAATTGCAACAAAATCCAATTGATAATGAATTTTCAGATCCCGAACTAAAGCACTAAAACTTTGAGCACCGGTACCTCTAGGATTCCATATCATGTAATTCATTGGGGCACAATTAGGGTGGTTTTGGGTGTTGCAGGCTTCCCCTCCGCTTTATCCTGGTCGCACATAGGCTCATCCATTGAAGTTGTAGTCCCCGGCTCCTGAACCTCTGGATGGGTGGCTATATCCATGTCACTACCAATGTCACTACCACTTTTCTACCGTTAGATTAGAATTTCAATAGGAGAGAGAAATGATAAAGGTATATGAGATTTCGATATAACAGTGAAAAAGTGATAGTGATATTGGTAGTGACTAAAATTAGTAGTGTCAGTATCCTATCCCTAAATTATATATATATATAATATAGGTGAAGATGACTTGAGAAGAAATTGAAGGATTATGTGAAGTTACAAATGGGTTTGGATTGGAGGACCAGATGCGTTGTTGAAGAAGATGAAAAGGTGCGCCTTTGCCTTTTTCTTTAACGGTTATTTTTAGTTTAAAATATAAACAAATTAAAGTATTGAAACGTAAGCATCTTCTAGAGTTTCATAACACAACTATCACTTAAATTTGTAAGACAATCATTTTTGTTAAGTAAGACTAACAATATTAATATTAAAGAATTAAAAATGTACTTTATAAACATAAAAGACTAAAATGATTCATGATGTAAATATAAATGACCAAATGTATACTTTAGCCTATATAGACTAAGCATTAGATCTTACAAAATTTTAAAACTTTTATTACCAAACATGTCTTTCATTTGGTCTTGAAGAGAAAATTTATTTGGAAAATTTCATTCAACCCCATGAAGGGGACTTAATTTCAGTTAACCTCTAAAGATTTTGGAACTTCACTGCACTCATTGAATCAAAATGAAATTAAGTTTCATGAAAGAAAAGACCATGTTGCCCTTGGTTTATTTTATTTTATTTAAATATATACGAGCAAACTAGGGAGTTAACTAGAACATTTTGTCCATCAATTCACAAGACAAATAAGGGTATTTATAAGAAAAATAAAGTGATTCATAAGAAAACAAAGAATTAAATATATTTTGGCCATTTATAAGACAAATAAGTGGATTCAAAAAATAAAGTAAGGACATCATTGTCTTTTCACCTACAAAACTTAATTCATTTTTGTCTAAAGGGGTGTGGGGAAGTTTTAGAAGTTTTTGGATTGACTAAAATAAAATTGCTATAATGAAGTTGAATGAAATTTTTCTTTTTATCTATTAAAACTAAAAAGTAATTTTTGAAGAACAGCTCCATGGCTCCAAGTAAGTAAGTTTTCTTGGAGGGATAAATTAACCAAATGCAATTCATATTAAGGTAATTTTTAATTAATAGATTATATTGGATTTTTTAAGAAATATTCCTAATGGTATTGATATGTTGCACTAAAATATATGTTTCAAAATAGAAGAGATGCCGTTATAATTATGAATCCATATACCTTGCTCATTCAAAAGATGAGAAGGAAATACTTATCCCCAAATAAAAACCCGGGGGGGTGGTTTGAGAAAAAAAAAACTTTATGCACTAAAAAGTAATTAGCTTCAAACACTGGATGGTGGAAAAAATATTTAAATATTGGTTGCTACTTTTGAAAAAATATTTCGGGATACTTGGTATTACAAGAAAAATATTTATGAATGCTGGATTAGAAATTAATTAATTTAAAATATTGGGTGCCAAAAATATTTTAAGGTGCAACATACAATTTGATTCAAATAAATAATAATACATAAAGAATTAAAAAAGAAAAGAAAAGTCTCTCACCCAAAATTAGGGGATGAGCATGCCCTGCTCCTAGATGCGATGAGCAGGGCATGCAGACCCTTATAATTACAACTAAATAGAAGGGAGGTTGGATTCTTTACTCTAAAAATAATTATTTTTGTCATACTAAAATCCTAAAAAATTATTTTCATATTCATGTCAATATTGAAAATAAA
Organism: Acacia acuminata; assembly: GCA_019022655.1. Classification (NCBI taxonomy): domain Eukaryota; kingdom Viridiplantae; phylum Streptophyta; class Magnoliopsida; order Fabales; family Fabaceae; genus Acacia; species Acacia acuminata. The sequence goes on along the minus strand of JAFJYI010000028.1, from coordinate 463,009 downwards.
AGTTATATAAAAAAAAACCCTTTTATCAAACACATACCCTTTTGATAATTAATTAATTAATTATACAAGTGATATAATTTTGAGTAATGAAATTAGACAAAATCAATTACTACAACATCAATTTTGTTTTTTCTTAGGCTAAACATATATCATTTTATGGATGGCAATTATGTTTAATGTAGCGACAAGAAAACTAAATGTAGACATCTCTCTTAATAGAATTTAAAACCTTGCTTTTATGAGAAACTAGCCTTTTTTCATAGACTCAAGCCCTATTTATTAACAATTTTTTTACCAAATATTTATTATCAATTTCACTTATGAAATTATATATAATTATCTAAATTTACATTTGTTCACTTCCAAATATCCAAACGAGTAGTTACACATTCTTTTAAATGTGAGCCTGAATCTCACTTAGCCAAGTCTTGAATATTGATGATGGCAACCTGTTTTAATTTTTTAAGCTAATCATTGCCATATATGCGTGGTTGCTTTCCTGCTAATCAAGCCCTAACTATTCTAACAACAAACCAAGTTGCACTTGACTCACACGCAGGGGCGGATCCAGAAATTTATGGAAGGGGGGCACTATTGGCGGGAGGGGTGTGGCGGTTCGAGGGCAGCGCCCCCGAAAATTTTTTTTCCACTTGTCATCAAAAGCATAAAAAATAATATAAGATTCAAAAGGTTTTCACTTGTCATCAGTTGGAAGTTTGATCATCATCAATAAGAAAAAGAGCAAGTGTTAGCTATAAAATGTTCATAACGGAAAATTAGCAATCTACATGCTCCAAACAATTTTTTGTGCTGCGAATATCCACATAAAATACAAAGAAAAAGGCAACAAAATGTTAGGAAAGTATCTCAAAAAAGGAAGTAGATCTTTCCCAGTTGAGGTCACAATGCTAAAATATGTCCACAAGGTGAACCGATTGAATAAAATATGTCCGCAAGGTAAGCCGTGCCCCCTTCTTTGAATAAAATATGTCCGGATCACCTTTGAATAAAAGCTTTGAATTTTTTTTAAAAAAAAAAAAAACAAAAATCAAGGGGGGGGGGGGGTGCCCCCCTTATCTTATACTTGCATCCGCCTATGCTCACACGTAACAAGTTAGTACAATATTTAATCAACACAAAATAATTTATTAATAAAAGGAGTCGAAGTGAAGCAGATGGGTCGAACTAAAATTCCTAAGTTTGAAAGAGGGTCAAGGATGGCCAAATTTTGGTTGATTATGTCAATACAAAAGATATGCTAGCTAATGACTAAGGGATTGAAACCGAATGTGTTTATGTTACACATTCCTCAGACGGGGTTAGATCTCTATAACTTATTTTGTATAAATTCTGTTATTGATATTGATAGACACTGAATTTGGAACCAAATAAACATATGCGTTTATTCATAATGTTATAAATGTAATACATGGAAGGTAATACTCGACTTAAGAAGACTTATTGTCATGTTCTTGTAGTATAGCCTTAATTAATTAATCTGGACAGGGTAACTGACATATAGTTAAAGTCAAGTGGAAGAATGTGAGATATTTTATTTATTATATTATATTTATTAGCTATTATTAATTAGGTGAATAATTAAAATATCCTAAGTGTGGTTCGTGAAGTTAGATCCAAGCCCAATTTCAGGATTAGGGTAACCTATTGATTGGCTATTAATGTGATATTTCTAATAGTGGAATAACATACTTGAGTTTACAGCCGCTAATACACAAGCGTTAGAAAAATCTAGATTGCTCTTTGAGGTTCCTTGACTGGTGACGGCTCTTAACCTGATTGCCATCACTGTGCCTTGCAGTCGGTTAGAAGAGTGACCTTTCAATTATCTTCTGACATTGTTTCTATTTTGCAATCCTCTTTTAAAGAGTTCATGAACTCTCTTGAAGGTCAAAGCTTAGCAATGACGAGAGGTAACCCTTAAAGTCTTCCGCTGTTATGATAGGATAATTTATACACTATTTGATTCAAAATTTATTGTATTGCATGAATTACTCCTACATTCTTGTATGACCACAACATCTGCCATCTCGCCATCCTCATCTTAGCTACAACATTTTATGCTTTTGCTGTCCTTTTAAAGTACAAAATTATATTCACTACAATATAATATTGTTGGCCATATATATAGCAGTATGATAAAACTTCCTTTTACCCCATTAGATACTTTCTGATAAAACATTACTCCAATAATCTTTCCATTGAAACCACCCAACTCAAATACTGAGATAAATAAACAGAAGGGGGGAAAAAGAAGGAAAAACAAAACCACTGATTCACAATTAGAGATAAATAACTTCAACATTCCATTGAATTAATTTCCATAACTTTCATATATATAACATTGAGGGTTTTATTCACACAGCTTGTTTCAGCAAGTGATATATAGCTTCATGTTGATGTTGGTGGATTATATATATATAGATATATATAGTATCAGAACTTGCTGATGAAGTCAAGAATGTGAGAGGTAATGTCGTTGGCAGCTTCTTGGTTATTGAAGTGGGCCACACCTGGCTGCACCACCACTTCCTCTAAGTTGGGTACGTCTTGTTTGAAACGACCACTCTCTATATAGTCCTTTGTCCCCAGAGAATTGTACAGTGAGTCTAAATCTCCTGTTATGTATTTCACTGGCACTTTCACTTTTGCTCCTGTCCATGCTCCTGTCAGTTCCCAATTCCTGTGTTTCGTTTCATATATATAACAAATCTATCTGATTAATAATTATAATTACTTCTCAGTTTCTTTTTTTAAAACACATATACAAGTATAAAATAAAATAAGGAATTCTATAATTTATAGGGGAAATAAGTGTAAGGTCTTAAAGAAGAATTTAATCACCAAAAACTCTCAATGATAAGTGAGCAACATGGATTTGTTATCATTTTTTACACTGACACTAGTGCAAAAAAGGGCTTTAAGACCGCCTCATTTAGAGCGGAGAACCGACACCCCGGTCTTAAAGGAATGACCGGTGGCAGTTCCGTAAATATAAAGAATTTCTTGTACCGGACCAATTTTTCACCGCTCTTAAAAACATTATTGAGACCGACTAAAAAACAACCGGTCTTAAAAATTGAATTGAAATTTCAATTACTTTATAAATATATCTCATATAGCCGTACTTATATTTTCTGCGGTAAAACATAATAAGGAAAAATTTAAATATAAAAAGTCTAAATTTTTAATACCGAACTTATCAAAAAGACGGTCTTAAAAGTTTTCTTTCATATGATACTTCCGGTACAAAAAAAGTTCATAATATTAAGACTGGCGTTTTACAAGGAACGGTCTTAAAGGTTAAACTTTTAAGATCGGACTTTTAATATGACCGGGATTAATGTAAATATTAAGATCGTCTCTTTTGCATCCGGTCTTAAAAATCCATGCAAGTTATACATTTCTTCGCGCGAAAGCTTTTGTTACTCTGTGGAGAACCTCTGTTCACGTTCAAAACCCTTCTTGTTGTATTACTTTTCTTCCTCGCCCACGTACCATCAGCCCCTGTTACTCTCTCATTTGCTCGGGCATTCCTCTCTTCCCGTCTCGAAAATGGACGGTGAAAACGATTCTATTCGTGTTCCGCAACGCCGTTCTGGTGTGAGTGAGAACGAACCCTCTTCATCTCACAATGAGGCTCGTAATCGCCCGCATGCCGTGGTAGAAGAGGCACACGAATGATGGATGTGACCCTAAGTCGGACTTCTGGGTCAAAGCTCGAGATTCAGTTTGATGGAAGGTTGGAACCTGTCGGTCCCAATAAAAGCAAATATAATAGTTTTGTCGGCTGTCTAGCACGCAGCAAGGTTAGCATCTTGATAGATGAGTGGAAAAGTGTGGACTCTAAGAATGTAAAGGATCCTATTTCGGAGACTATCCGGGTTACATACACTGTCCCTGACTGTCAGAAGTTGAAAGACAAGACATTGTCTTATTGTGCTGATCGGTAGAGGAAGTTTAAGACCTTTCTCGCTAACACGTATATTTTCTCGAGGTTCCGCCGCCAAACATCCTTGGGAAGTTTACACATTTATTGATGAACGAATTTGGCGACAATTTGTTCTTCTCGCGGACCACTCCCGAAGCTCGGTGAGTTTATATTTAGTTTTGTTTTCCTTTTGTTTGCTTATTAACCTTGTGCGGATATGTGAATGTTATTGTGTTCATCTAATCCTGTTAGTTATATAATGGTTCAGTGTGTGAATAGAAGTATACATTTCCTTCCTTTGTCTATGCAAGTCTTATATGTAAACCCTGAAAAGGTAAAATACTAATGAGAAGGTATTAATTGTGTAATGGTTTGTCTTGCAAAGGAGGAAATGAATAGTCTTAAAAGGGGGAAACTTTATATACCCAATTGTTACTATCTAATGGGGACTCGCTGATCCCACCGGATGCCTTAAAAAGGATCAAGTTTGTATTATTCTATAAGCATAATTCTCTTTTGTTTCTTAACCTATCTATCTAGCTAGCACTACAAAACATAGCTCCAATTTCTTCTACAATTCTACATCTTTCTTAAATAAAATGTTGAAACTTGATGAAGTGAAGAATTTGACTACTTGTTTGATTGACGTTCATATGAAGCGAAGTTCTCTAATTTACGTTAGTGACATGCATGGCTGGAATTCATAATTAATAGATTTTTTCAATTCTGATTCACAGAAAAGAAGGGAACAAGCACAGGAGATAGGTAGAAAGAATGATTGCCCTCATAGGACTACACGCGACGGATATCAAAAGGCCGAAAAAGATTTGATGGCGGCCAAGCAGAAGAGATGGGATGATGAAGTAGAATCCAATCCTTCTGTGATACATGCTCCTCCATCTCCAATACGTCGCGAGGAGTTGTGGTTGCATATTCGGCAAAGCCAAGCGGCGCCTACACGAGTGAACAAACTCGTCTAGTTCTTTGAAAGAATTGTAAGTATCGTTATTGTTATTTTTTAGTTACTAAACATGTTTCATTACTAAGCTTCTCATTATCCGTATCTTACGGGAAGATCTTAAAAAGAAAGAAGCGAGAGGATCTTTTGTGTCGGACGGGAGGAATGATGTTCGACCATTGCGACCAGAAAACTGGATCACCCGGGGGCGTGTAAGGGGGATTGGAGGACGGGTAGGCATAAAGCAAGTCTTTGGTACATCCAAACGCCATAGACAAAGTATGGTTACCGGGAGGAGATGGACCGGACACGCCGGCCGCTAAAGAAGCTTCAATGACTGCAATGTTTCAATCCCAGATGAGCCAGATGAGGGAGGAACTGAGTCAGATGAGGCTGCTTTTGAGCAATCGTCCAGAGACCAATGTTCCCTTCACACACTCACCTGCAACTATGCAGCAGAGCACTAGAGGGAGCTGCATTGTTGGACAGTCAGAGCAACCTCGTGACCTTTATGTGGAGGATCCTGATCATCATGATGGACGATTATTGGTTGCAAAAGGGACTGTTCACAACTTGGGATCAACTGTACACCACCAACAAATGCCTGATGATGAAGTCAGAGTGTCAGTTGAAAAGGTGATCATTGATGCACCGCTCCCTCTCCAAACTGATGAGCTGAAGCTTGTGAGTGATGTCAAGGGAACCTTCATCCCTTGGCCAGTGAAGCTTGTACATGTCTCTACTGCTCCTGAAGCTTCAACCCCTCCTCCTCAAGTTCCATCCCCTCGTCAAGCTCCATCCCCTTCTCAAGCTCTATCCCCTACTGCTAAGTTGGTTCTTTGCCCGGGGAAAAAATATCCGATATGATGAAGAGTGGATATTTTAAGGATAAATCGTGGCCTGCCAATGAAGTAGTAGGCGTCCCTCATCCTCGGCCCATTCAAGTTGACACCGTTGATGTTGAGTCCCCGCTTTGCTTCCTCGACAGAGCTTACGATGCGTTGTTCAAATTTTTATGAAGTAAGTATCTTCTGTCTATGAGTACATTATTTAAATGCATCGTTTAGACATACATACATATATACTAATTCCCTGATCGATGTCATTATTGTAGGTTCTTGCATCAAGAATTGGTTCAAAAGGGCAGGATCAACGATTTTGGATTCTTGTGCCCTGTCTATTCAAGTCAAACATCCATGAAGGAGAGACAGACGTACATATCAAAGAGGGTGTATGAAGTGAGAAGAAATTTGTACTTTTTGCCATTCTTCCACAGGTACATATCAAAAATCTTGTCCGCAATTCACTTAATTCTGCTACATATATCACTGAGTATAGTTTACTGCTGTGAATTTTTAGCCGCCATTAGCAGTTGGTCCTCATGTGCATGGAGGAGCATGAAGTTATCTTCTTATGCTCCATTCACGGTGAGCCATTGCCTACGTTGGTAAGACCATCAACGAGTAAGCATGTCATTTTGATTCTCTTGTCTGAAATCCCTGCTGTGAATTTTCAGTGAATCATTGATAAATTTGTGATTTTGATGATAGTGCTATGAGGACCTTCCAAAGAGTAGAAAAGAAAAGGCGTGGTACTCGGGACAACCCCATATGGTACGGACCCGAGGTTGGTACAATATTTGTAGCACACTTTGCCTTGTGAACTTGGTCATTAAGCTATATATATATATATATATATATATATGCTCTTATATATATTTCTTGTTCTTTTTAGACCCATCGGCAACCACCGGCGTCCAACTTATGTGGCCAGTACATCATGAAACACATGTATGATATTACCACGCTAGGGGATACTAAATTAACTGCAAAGGTAAAATGTATTTGATGTTACATATTATGCAAGTTAATTCAATTTAAAGCTTCTTGTTACAAATGAAATATGCACGCAAGTTAATTCATTCTTTGTCTTTGATATTACGAGATGTTTGAATGCACTTGCTCCCTTTTCTCATGATGAACTGGAGCATATACGCAATGTGTTTTGTGAATATCGTATGGTCTGATCTTAGAGTCACAAAAAAGACAATAATTAATGTCCTAAATTCATTTGTAAGTATATTACGTAGCAACAATAATCGATCTTCGTAAATTTGTTTATTTTTTTGAACAATTCATTTGTAAATATACATAGGCAATGTACAATTCAATAAAAAATTTAGTTAATTTTTCGAACAATTTTCTCGTGTCTATTTTGGGTTTCTGAATGTATTATTGGATGGTGGATATAGCTATTTAATTTAGTGTTTGACATTTGAGACTTTTAGGACCGTACATTAACTTGCATGTCCCGGTCTTAAAGGTCCGCAAAGTCTTCGGTGTAAAAAGTATGAGACTTTTAGGACCGTATATTGCTTTAGTGTCCGCTCCTAAAAGCCCCGCATGAACTTTCAGGACCGGATGTATTATAAAAGGCCGGTCTTAAAAGTCACTCTTAAAAACCCGCTTAACTTTTAGGACCGTATTATTATAAATAATCGGTCTTAAAAGTCCTTTGCTTACAAGTCTGCTTAACTTTTAGGACCGTATATTTTTATTTGTGCGATCTTAAAAGTCAGTCACCTTTAAATACCTCTTTTCAGACAAATTAAATGGATAGGGTTGAAGACAACCGAGGTTACGGCGTTGCTCAAGCTAGGTCCTTCATTATCGTCGTTTTTACCTTTCCATGTGTGGAGCAGGCATTATCGGTGTCCCTTTTATTTTGTCTTTTTTCTTTTTGTCGGAAAAAGAAGGAAGATAATGAAAAGGACACTTTGTTTCCAACATGGGGAGGTAAAACCGACGATAACGAAGGTCCAACCTTGAGAAGAATAGTCACTTTGTTTGTTCTTATTCGAATAAGGTAAATGATCCTTTTTTTTGGTATGTTCTTCACCGTATTCTGTGAATTTCGTTGTTGATTTACACGAGGACAATGTTTTGTTTGTTTCCTTTTTGTCGGAAAAAGAAAGACGATAATGAAAAGGACAAGAGGCAATCGGATATGGAAACCAAAGCTGACAAAAAATGGCAGTGTTTTTAGGACCGTCGATTTACTAACTAAAAGTCTTCGTTCTTTTATTTTAGGTTTTTTAGTCTGCCATTATCTATCCTTCATAGTTGCCTTGTTTATTGCTTTCCAGGTTCAGATAATGGATAAAGTACTAAACTCGCACAAGAACAAAATTTAAAAATATTTTCTTTACTAATTTTTTTACACTGCCCTATAAGGGCAGCGATCACACAAAAAAAAAAAAAGCAACAAAAAAAACTAATACCTCTCGTAGTCGGAGAGGGAGGGGGCGTCGGAGTTGTCGGAGTCGTCTTCAGCGGGATCGTACTTCACGTCATTGGCATGGAGTACCATGTTCAGCTTGTTGTTCATGGTATGAGCAAGCTGAACCAATTGGCTCAAGTGTCGATCGATTTGATCGACGCGGGCCACCAGTGACTGCACCAACCGCTTCACAGTCGGATTTGGAGGAGGCGGTGGCGGAGGGGGCTGAGGTTGAAGAGGAGGAGGAGGAAACGGAGGACCTGGGGGAGCAGCCATTACAGTGGAGGCTAGGCGGTGGAGGAGGCCATGTAGAAGTGATGGAGAAGAATGTGAAGAAAGTACAGTAACAACGGGTTTAAATAGAGAACCCATCCTGAACAATGTGAAACGCCGGAAACTTTAATGAGGAGACGCATTGTTCATCAGAATACGAGGAGAAGCCTAGTTGGGAAGTTTATCTGGAAGCCGAAGAGACTCTGCATCATTCATTTGAACAGTGTGTAAGTACCAGGTAAATGATAAAAGGTCGGTCTTAAAAGTAAGACTTTTAGGACCGGACTTATTATAAAAGATTGGTCTTAAAACAAAAAAATAAATAATAAAATTTTATACTGCATACCTATAAGTACCGGGTTAATGATAAAAGGTCGGTTTTAAAAGTAATTTAGACTTTTAGGACCGGATATTTTAAAAAAGGTCGGTCTTAAAATAAAATGAATTGCAAAAATATTAAATAATGGAATTTTATACCGTGTACCTATAACTCCTTATTAATTCCTCACTACCTCGTAACTCCAAACTACGTACGTGGCTATCTGAGAATAGCTCTCTGCCTTTATTAAGTAACTCCTCATACCTCTCTGCCCCATCCAACTGCTCAAACTATGGTTAGATACAAGATCACCGCTCGTAGGGGTACTCTTACTCGTGATGCTCGTGCCTTCCGTCGATCGTTATACGGTGCGCCTCCTCCATCGAGAGTGTGTTCCATTGTGATAGAAGAGTCTCGGGTCGTTGGACCCATTGTTATTTCTTCGGATTATGAAGAGATTGCCACACCCCCCATCCTGCTCCCCCTCTCCAACCAGTTGGCCCCAACGTGCCTCCCGCTGAACCCTCTCCTCTTTCCTCTAGTGATGCATTGTGGCTGATGCAACGAAGACAAGAACTTGCTGATCTCCGGCGGGAAATTAATGTTGTTCACGCTGAAATCGCAAAGGCTTTGGAGGATAATAAACTTTAGGAGATGTTTAATCAAATTCTTGTTTTTGATAATTTTCTACTTGTTTTTCTTTTGTATTTTTCCTTGTGTACGTGCATATGCAAGTAATATATGTAATTAAAGAAACTCCAGTTTTCCTTTAATTTTTATTCATTCGGTTCTGCGCTCGCCAAATCCTTTTTTTGAAATTTAGGACCGGAGTATTATAAAACTTCGGTCTTAAAAATTTTTATATATAGAACCGTCTACTTTTTAATGAACCGGTTTAATTGTCTCAATTTAGGTTCCGAGTATTATAAAACTCCGCCTTAATAAAATCCAAAATATAAAACATGTCTCGCTACATTGCGCGGAATATTAAATTTCCCTCTCTGAACTTCTCTTGTCGCGCCTAAAGTGTTACTCAGGTTCTGTCGCCACTTCGTCACTAGTTCGCGTTGCTCTCTCGACAATCACTTTCTGGTTCCTTAACTAAACATCTATAGACCAAGCTGTAAGAGGTGTTTCGGTTATATAACTTTATGATTTTCCTGCTCATCGTTCTGGTTTTTCCGGGTTGAGCGAAATCGATCAAATGTTCTTGTGGGTTTCTCGTGTTGTTAATGGATATTGTATTTTGAAGATTATAATTGCACTTTAGACCTACCCAACCGACCAATAAATGTTTTTAGGTTACTCTTCTTTGTGCAACGCAACATCAACGTTCGTGGCGGGAGAAGAAGGACTAAGCAAACACATTTGAATTTATATGCTACAGGTGAGTCCACAAGACCTTCATGCGATGCATTTAATTTCCTCGTCATGCATTTATTTTGGTTCTTGGATTCACTGCGATACATTTATGACCAAAAGTGATTCTTCGTTCTGCATTTAATGAGCAAGTTTATCCGAAAAAAGGAAAAAAAAGACATAACCGATATTTGAGCATATATATGTATGTTAAATCTTTCCGTCTATATATATAGGAATTCTACTATGGATCACAGTTAGATAAATGCTAAACGGACGAGTGTTGAATATCAGAATGGGGTGAGGGACTTTATAAAATTTGCTAAACAAAATGCCCATGATGAGGGTGGGAAGTTTTATTGCCATTGTGTAAAATGTTTGAATGAGAGGCGACTAAGTCCTGAAGTTATACACACAGATTTAATTTGTGAAGGAATTTGTAAGACTTATACAGTATGGGTATGGCATGGTGAAAAAATACCAAGTGGGTCTCAACATAGGGAAGTGGCCTTTGATGATAATGACACGGATATGGATGATCACATAGAGGACATTATCCGTGATGTAGGAGAAGAGGCTTTTCATCAATCACATGCATATGGTAATATGTGCGGTGATGCGAGACCCCTCTATACCGTGGGTGTAAAAAATACCAATTGTTGAATGCTTTGTATTGAAATTGGTAAGCTTGAAGGCACGTCATGGATGGAGCGACAAGAGTTTTTCAAAATGCTTGAGGCTTTTAAGGACATGCTTCCGGATGATAATGTGTTGCCGCATCGATACTATGATGCTAAGAAAATACTTTGTCCACTGGGGATGGAGTACAAAAAGATCCATGCATGCCTAAATGATTGCGTATTGTATAGAAAAGAGTTTGAAGAGGAGCAGAATTGTCCGCTATGTGAAACCCCAAGGTACAAGTCAAATAAGGGGCCTGCAAAAGTGTTGTGGTATCTTCCAATCATACTAAGGTTCAAGCGGTTGTTTGCGAATGAAAATGATGCAAAAAATTTGAGGTGGCATGCGAGATGAGAGGATTTCTGATGGAAAGCTTCGACATCCGGCCGATTCTTCTCAATGGAAGAAAATCGATCAATTATTTCCGAACTTTGGCGAAGAACCTAGGAACCTTAGGCTTGCCCTTAGCACGGATGGCATGAATCCATATGGAAGCCTTAGCAAGATACATAGTTCATGGCCTATACTACGATTATTTACAACTTATCTCCAATGTTATGCATGAAACGAAAGTACATCATGCTTGTGTATGTTGATTTCGGGACCGAAACAACCCGGAAATGACATTGATGTTTACCTTCAGCCCTTGATCGAAGACTTGAAGGAGTTGTGGGCGAAGGTGTTGATGTATTTGACTCTTTCAAGAAGGAGGTGTTTAAAATGAGAGCCATGATATTTTGTACTATAAACGACTTTCCAGCATATGGGAACTTGTCAGGATATAGTGTAAAAGGCCATAAAGCATGACCGGTTTGTGAAGAAGGCACACGCTACCATCAACTTCAACATGGAAGAAAGACGGTTTATCTTGGACATAGGAGATTTCTTAGACGGGGCCACCCATATCGTCGATTAAGAAAGCCTTTTTTGGTGGCCAAGAGTATGAAGATGCTCCAGTGGCATTGATTGGGGAGCAGGTTTATGAAAAGGTGAAAAATATCAATGTCGTCTTCGGTAAGACTGCAAAGAGTAGAAAAGAAACAAATATATGGAAAAAGAGATCTGTATTCTTCGATCTTCCATATTGGCGCAATCTTGATGTGAGACACGAAGATTGATGTCATGCATGTGGAGAAAAACGTATGTGATAGTATTGTCGGCACGCTTCTCAACATACAAGGTAGTTCCAAGGATGGTGTGAAGGTAAGATTGGATCTGATAGCAATGGGAATACATGAAGAGTTACATCCAAGGCCAGATGGGAAGAGAACTTATTGTCCCCCGGCTTCTCATACTTTGTCTAAGGATGAGAAACGAAGTTTTTGTGAGTATTTACATGGCACAAAAGTTCCCACGGGGTATTCTTCAAATTTGAAGAGGCTTGTATCTATGAAGGACTTGAAATTAGTAGGCCAAAAGTCTCATGATTGTCATGTCTTGATGCAACAGCTACTCCCAATAGCTATTCGAGGCATCGCCGAATATGATCTTCGGGTCGTTTTGACTAGACTTTGTGTCTTCTTCAATGCGCTTTGTAGTAAAGTTTTCGAGATTGAAAAGTTGGATGAATTGGAGAATGAAGGATATCTTATCTTGTGCCACCTTGAGAAGCTTTTTGTTCCTACATTTTTTGACATCATGGTTCATCTAATTGTTCATCTAGTGAGGGAGATAAAGATGTGCGACCCTATCCATTTACGGTGGATGTACCCAATTGAAAGATCTATGAAATTCCTAAAAGGGTACGTGAAGAACGCATACTAGCCAGAAGCATCGATTGTTCAGAAATATGTTTCTGAAGAAGCCATGAAATTTTGTCAAAATTATTTGGCCAAAGTAAGACATATTGGGCTTCCAAAACGTCAGCATGCTGATGGGGGTAGACGAGGAGCTTCCGTAAAGAGTGTGGATCCTGATGAATTGTCACAAGTCCACTTATACATCTTGAATAATGTTGATGAAGTTCAAGCCAGTATAGCTGCACATAAAGCAAATTGGTAAGGAAAGAAAATCATCGAATGATCGAATAAAGGTTGATTAGGGAGCATAACGAACTTTTGCAAACCGGTTCAAACAAAAGGTCGAGGGAGAGGAATGTGTTTCTGATACAATCAAATGGTTAGCAAGTGGTCTTGAGGTTGATGTCATAAGTTGGAATTCGTATGTGATCAATGGTTATACATTTTACATGAAGTCCCTAGATGATACGAGTACATCCCGATCGACGGTGGTGTTATGTTAGAGGCTGAATCTATACACTTCTCCAGTTTGAAAGACAAGAGCCCTTTATTGGCAGTCATGCAATATTATGAGGTTATTGAAGAGATTTGGGAGGTGGACTATGTGAAAATTAGATTTCCCATTTTCAAATGCAAGTGGATTAATGTCAATAATGGTGTTCGGATCGATCGGCTAGGATTTACATTGGTCAATGTCAATGGTAGAAGTTTTGGAGATGAACCTTTTATTATGGCGGACCCGGGCAAAACAAGTGTTCTATATCACCGATCAAGAAAATAAAATGTGGTCTGTAGCTCTCCAAGGAAAGAGGGTCATTGATATTGATGAGGAAATGAATTCAAATTATGGTATTCCCGAGAGTACTCCTTTTTCAAGAGGTCTACCTATTACATGAACGAAGAAGATGAAGCGGATAATGAACTTGGCATAAGAAGTGATCATCAAGAAGGGATATGGGAAGATATCACTTTATAAAAGAGTCAATTCATAAGGTAATATTCATATGCAGATTTCTTTGAAGACTTTAAGGCTTTAACTATATATATTATATTCCTTCTATCTATGTTCATAGTTAATGTCACTTGACTATGAATTTTGTTCTTATTTTATTTTTGTGGCGGGATCCGATCCAAAGGGGCATGTTATATAAGAGGATGTTACGTTGTTGGGTAGGGGAATCAGATGAAGGCATGGTGAATATTATTTTGGGCGCATGTATGTTGTACTTGTAACTTATTGTATTTGTAAGTAAGTTATCTTATTGTATGAATAATTTAGGTTTTGTAGTCATAGTAATCATTAATTAAGAGACCAAATAGCTCATGGTGAATAATATTTGTATTCTTTTTCCAATTCAATTTATTTAAATAATTGTTCATAGTTTGTAGCTTAAAGTATCGACTTTTATGTGCTGGATTGGGTGGTGGATTTGTGTATATATATAATCGGGAAGAACAAAGAGGGGAAAAATTCGGGAAAATTTAGACCGGAAATAATAAGCCGGTCTTAAATGTTCACTTGTTAAGACCGGATGTAATTATATGACCGGTCTTAAAGGTCAGGACCACTTTTGAGTTTTGATATTAAACCCGGTCTTAAAAGTTGGTCTTTTAAGACCGGTATATTTAGACGTCCGGTCTTAGAAGCCGCTATTTTTCAGACCGTATGTGTCTTGTCCGGTCTTATAATTCCGATCTTTTAAGAGCGGCCTATTTTTTGGCCGGTCTTAAAAGTTGAGCTTTAGGACCGAACAAAAAATATTTCGTCTTCATTTAGTACAACTTTTAAGACCCAAGTTTTTAAATGTCCGGTCTTAAAAGAGTTTCTTTAAGACCGGTTCGAGTCCGGTCTTAAATGGTAGACTTTTAATACCGGCTGGAACAAGACCGGTTGCATGTCCGGTCTTACGACCCCTCTTTTGTCCGGTCTTAAAAGCCTTTTTTGCACTAGTGTGACCATTGTCATTGCATGCGGCTCATCATTTAAGTGTTAATCACAAAGAGATATTAGTCCACGGTTAAGTGCAAAGGATAGTTGAATCTCAATCTAAGAAGAATGCTAACATAGGTTCACTATTCATGTGTTACCTAAAACTTTAGGGTAAACCACGCCCTTAAAAGGATTTGTTGTTATTGGTTTTTTTTTTTTAAAAAAAAAAAATAGCGGTGAAAGTTGGAAAAATAAGGAAAGTGAAATTGAATGAAAAGGCTCCAAGGCTCGGTTACATATTCTGAGGCCCATGTACATATACATATATATATATATATGGAGAGAGAGAGAGAGAATGAGTTTGTGTTATGTACAATTGACAATTATAACTTAAATACCACTATAATCTTATTTATAAGTCCATTTTAACTAAATTACACATAAGAAAAGGTAGTTAGCTCAATGATTATGGAGTAAATTTTTAACTTTGCCCTCATTTATGAATAGGTGGTATCTTTCAACTCTTTTTCTCTCTCTATTTTTATCGGTACAATTAATATGGACAAAAATAACACAATCTCATTTATTGATTGAAGTGGACTTATAAATAATAAGCCCAATTTTTTTTTTTTGGTCAAAATGAACTTATAAATAAAATTAGAGTGGTATATATTAGTCACACATGAGTAAACAAAACTAGAGTGGTATATGTTAGTCACTAGTGAGTTAACAAAAAACAAAAACTATAGTACGTAGTTAAACTTGAGCAAAAGTAGAATTATAACTGAGTCAAAATTATTTTGGATTTTTACGAAGCTACGCTTGGAAAGTAAATGAAAGAATGACGGGAACATACCGGTCGAAATTTCGGTAGTAGTTCAAGGGTCCAGTGAAGCCAGACTTGTCGAACTTGGAAGCATAAAAACGAAGGTCTTCTTGAGAGAGCCAAGAGGGCAACTTATCATTTGATGAAGATGAGTTATAACCAAAGCCTTGCTTTGGAAGGATTGGGGGACCAGCTTTGCGTCCTGTAAGCACATTCCTCAATACTTGTTCACTTCCTATTTTGGCCATCTCTTCTTCTGCCTTCCCTGCCTCCTGTAAGTGTGTATCCCATTATTTAAACGAACAATCCACCACCGACAATCAATATAATATCTAACCTTCTCTCTATAACTAAATTTATGGAGCACAAAATAATGTGTGTAGTTGAGCCTTGATCGTGAGCACAACTAGGGGTGAGCAAGTAACCCGTAATCCGTGAGATTTTTCCCATTTTAAACCCGCCCAAAATAGACCTGTACCCGTTTATTGTAGACGGGCGGGTCACGGGTTGAGGCACGGGTACCACATGCCCGCCCGTGCCCCGTTTACATATGTTTTTTTCCTCCAATGGCTGTTTTGGTGTGAATTGCTTCATAGATTCACCTGTTTAATTATTTATATCTTGGTGTTTTTATTGGTTTGAGAAATGTATTATTATATTAATAATAACATTGGGATTGAGAAATGAGAAAATTGTACACTATTATTCTTGAATTGAGCTTATTTTATGTCCGCTTGAGAGGAACGAATGTTTATAAAATTAAACCTGAGATCATGGCCTATTTTTAGAATATGAAAGCTTGATATTTGTAAGAATTATATCATTATTCGTTATGCATGACTATAATTTTTTTAAAATATTTTAATTTCATCGTCAGCAACGATGTAACGTAACTAGTTATAAATGTACAACACCACATATAAATTGGTAAAAAAACGCCCAAAAAAAAAAAGCTGTTGTTGGTCCAAAAAACGCAAAAGCAAATCAGATTTGGGGCCAAAAACTGTTCTTGCAAAAACACTATTCTGGGCCCTTTTTTTATTATTTATGAATGACCTAGATTCATAAACGGGTTCCCCTGGACCCGTTTATGAAAACCCTTTTAACCCGTACCCGTTTTCACGGGTTAAACGGGGTTCTCTCACGGGTACGGGGCAACCTGTACCCGTTGACACAAAAACGGGCGGGACACGGGTTGACCCCCGGGGCAGCCCCGCCCGCCCGTTGCTCACCCCTAATCACAACGCATCTTTCGCCGAATATATATATATATGATAACTAAACTGTGCGATTAATAGACTATAGTGCACTGTTCATGTTATTTATATACAAATATTTAAAAGGCTTTATTACATTAAACTATAATCAATTCTTGTTTTGTAATTTTCAATTTAATTATTATTAAGCCGTTATTAATAGTCATGATTGTTGCTCAACGGTTACACATTTTTTGCGTATAGAAGGCAATGTACGGTCTAAAATCGATATAACTAAGGCCGGACGGACCGAGGTTAGGTGACAAAGAGTTCTATTCCAAGCTCTCCTCTCCTCTCTTCTTCTGAGTTATATTGTTATCTCTATGTTGTTCTGTTACCCTATTTTATGCAGGACCGTATATCATAATTCAAAAATCTGATCACAAAATATTAAAAGTTTACAATCTTAAAAAAATTAAATTATTATTTTTATGAAAATTTAAGAGCAATCTTAATGTTAGTAAATTCGGCCATAGGAAATAATTATGTTTGATGGTATCTGTAATCAGGTTTTGTTTAAAATATTTTTAAATTTACATATTTTAAATTAAAAATTATTATGTTAGCATTTAAATGCTGAGTCATATCTTAAAAATCGACAAGTCAACATTTTTTGTTAACAATGTTAAATTTACAGGAAAAAAATATATTTTTAAATATTTAAAAGACTAAAATGAAATTTAATGGGAACTTATAAGGACTAAACATATATTTTAACTTTTTGGCCAAACATTTTATGTGATCTTATATTCTTATATAAGGGAACTGCTATAGGTCGCTTTTTCTGGCCAAACAAGTATAGGACGTTTAATTACATTAATTATAATTAATATGCGCAAAATTTTCTCAACTAACTTTGAACTTAAGATAGCGTTTAAAAGGATGGCCAGAAAAGAAGATAGCGTTTGAAATATGAATATAGACTTCAATTCGTCCCATTTAATTTGTTTCCCCTACCTTCGCACGTTTTAATAAATGAGATAAAAATTACAATATGCATATATATCCCATGATATCAAGTCATCGTCCTCATCACAACCTTGAGTATTATATGTTTATCACTATACTAAAATTTTGACCATCTAAAATCTAACATCGACAAAGCAAATTTAAAATTTTTAATTTAATCATTGGTGTCACTAAATCACTTTAAAGTAGAAGCTAATTTTTTTAAGCTGAGAACATAAATTTTTTTTGTTCACCTCTGTATGATGGTGATAAATAAACATAAAGCTCAGAACACAAGTGCAATTTTTAAATTAGTTTTAGTTATAAGATTATTTTCTAATTCATTTAAAATATGTATCTCTTAAAATAAGAAATTAATTAAAATATAAAAATTAAATCGGACCTAAACTGACCCAAAAAAAAAAAAAAAAAAAAAATCTAAATGGTCTAGATTAATATAAGAATTCCATGATAGTGCTCATTTCTGTAGTGAGATCTACAATGTTCAAATACAATTTCAACGGTTCATTTTTTTTAATATTTTAATGTGTATCTAAAATAAAATAAACATAATATGTTAAATCTCACTTTCAAAATAAAATAATTTTTTATTTAAAAATTATCGCTTGAAAATTTTAAGTATTTAGACTATTAAAACTGTATTTAAATGATGCAAATCTCATTACAATGATATACACGAGAATGCGCATCATCACCATAATGAGCGCTCGTCCTTGTATCTCTAGATCGAGAGAGATTAGCAAAGGAATTAAACTGAGGGTCTGGATTAGCAGTTTATACGAATATTTTATGCTTAAATCCAAGGTTTTAACTAAAAAATATATTTTAATATTAAGAATAATATGGTACTACTATTTCGAGCATTTTTAGCATAAAATCAAAGTGTTGTTATAGTACCTTGTGTCCTAAATATAAGACTTAATTGATTTTTTTGAGAGAATAATAAATCTAATTAAATCACTTTAAAATATTTATATTTATCATTTTTTTCTCCAAACTAATTTGTTTGACTAATAATTAAACTGATATATAATTTAATCATACACAAAATATGATAACTTATTTATCTTTCTTAATCTCTCTAAAAAGTCAACTAGGTCTTATATTTAGCACCTCACATAATACTACCTCCGATCTTAATTATAGGACATATTTAACCAATTTTTGAGGGATTAAGGATAAGAGTTAGATTAGTTAATTTTACTCATTTTTCTAAAATGCCCTGTATAAATTTGCACTTCAATTATTTTTTTGGGGAATTAAGGTGTATGTGACATTAATGAGTTGCAAGTATTACTTATTTTATAAAATATATAGGTACATTATTAAATTATTATTATGTTTAATTATTATCCAATAGGGGTATTTTAAAAAGAAATTGATAAAAATTAGAATGTTGTCTTATAACTAGGACCAAAACCAACTCCTAAATATTGTCTTATAATTAGGACTGGAGGGAGTATATACGATAGTTATAAATTGAATCCCCACACAAACTACTGATGAAGAAGAAGAAGAAGAACCTGGAATCTGCAGATATAGTAATCATCTCCATACAAAGCTCGAAAAGCATCAAGAGGCTTGACACTTGGGTTTCTGGGCATGAGAGGAACACTAAGGCACACGTAGGCCTTCACTTTGTCGGGACGAAACATGCAGAGATACCAACCAATGATAGCCCCCCAATCATGAGCCACGAGAAACACCTGATCCACGCCCAGATACGAATCAATGAGCGCCACGACGTCGCCGACGATGTGGAGGCAGGTGTAGCTGGTGACTGATGGCGGCGCCTCCGTGTCTCCGAAGCCGCGGAGGTCAGGAGCCACAGCACGGAACCCGAGGGAGCTGAGGGATAGGATCTGGTGCCGCCACGTGTACCAGAGCTCGGGGAAGCCATGGAGGAACAATACGACAGGGCCTTCTCCTTTTTCTGCAACATGCATTTTGATGCCGTTCACTTCAACTGTTATGTGCTTTATTGCTTCCATGTTTTTTTAGATGAGTTACAGAGTGAGAAGGACGAAATTTATTAAAATGTCTCGTGCGAGATAAGGACGCACTCTTTTATTTATGTGGGAAAATTGCACCGTCCGACTAAGGGAAAATATGACAAAACGGTTCTTCAAATCTCAAAATTGCGGTGAAGTTCTGTGTTTTTTTTTTTTTTTTTTTTTTGTAATATTTTCTATATGTGAAAAGATATAAATACCCCTTGAAGACTCATGGACTTGCCACAAAATGCTCATGGACTAATCAAAATAGGTTCATGGACTTGTCAACACAAGTACATGATCTTGTCAAATCATACTCATGGACTTATCAACACAGGCACATGGGCTCATTTGTGTATTTTCACATGTGGAAAATATTACAAAAATGTCTCATAGAATTTCACCACAATTTTAATATTTCAAGGGATTATTTTGTTGTATCTTCCATTGTTCAGGACGGTGCAAGTTTCCTTGTTTATATCTTTGAAAGCATATGAAGGAGGCCAAGTGGATAAGTAACGCGCTCATCAAGGAACATGACCTGGTCTAGAATTTTCTTTTTCAAAAGGAAGTTATTTGAATGTGTAGAAAATCTAAAATGAAAATAGTAATATCTTAATTATAAGTTTTTAATAAATTTTGTTTTTAAAAAATTAAAATCATCGAATAAATATTTTAAATTCGAACACCGCTTTATTTGAACGTCACTGCTGCCATGAGCATTAACATTGGTTCCACACAATGACGTATGAAGAGTTGGGATTGAGTTTTGGTTTTGATTCTTCATATTAGCCTTTGATATCAGTCTTCATTATAGGCATATGATTATATTATTATTATTAATACTAATACATAAATTACATTACTAATAATTATGATGTGTCCATTTTCCAAAATTAAAGAGTCATGAATGTATTTGTTACACTTGAATGTTTTAATAACTTGAATTCATAAATGGAGGAGGATGACATAAAAAATAATGGTTCATGAAAGTCGTAATTGTTATGAAATTG
Organism: Acacia acuminata; assembly: GCA_019022655.1. Lineage (NCBI taxonomy): Eukaryota > Viridiplantae > Streptophyta > Magnoliopsida > Fabales > Fabaceae > Acacia > Acacia acuminata. The sequence goes on along the minus strand of JAFJYI010000028.1, from coordinate 442,464 downwards.
AAGAAAATGTAAAGAAAAGTAGAGAGAAGTCGAGAGAAATTCTAGAGAGATGAAGGGATTATTATTTCAAGTGTATTCAGAATGTTTACACAAGACCTCTATTTATAGACCTTCAAGGGTTACTATGCAATGGACATTCACATTATAAATATATTCATAACACTCCCCTTGGATGTCCATTATGAATGTGCCTCATTAAAAACTTTAACTAGGAAAAACCCGGGGATAAAAACCTAGCCAAAGAAAAGAGTACATCATTCATTGATACACCGTGCAATGCCGCCTCATTAAAAACCTTTCTAGGAAAACCCAAAGGTGACAAAGCCTAGATAAGGGAAAAAGAGTACAGCGTGTATCGACTCCCCCTTTTGACAATATCAAGATTACTCCCCGATGATAATAATACCATTTGAGAACTTTGAGTCTTTGAAGATCAATACCATGGACAAGCTTTTCAAAATTGCTTCGGAAGTGTCTTAGTGAATATATCTCGCTAGATTTTCACTTGACTTGCTTCATGCATTGCTAGAATTTCTGCATGGTTAGCCGATGTAGCTAATATAGTCCGCTTCATAGATTGCCATGAAATAGTTGTACTTCCACATGTAAATAGATAACCCGTTTGTGATTTACTATCATGTGGGTTAGACAAAAATCCAAGATTCGCATATCCAATGTGTAGTATAACCTCATGTCCATAGTGCCTTTGAGGTAACGAAGAATATGTTTTACTCCATTCCAATGCCTCCGTGTTGGTGCATTACTATATCTTGCTTCTTCGTCAATTATTCGAGGTTGGAATGGATCTTTATCAATCTTCAAAGATCTTACAATCATTGGAGTACACGATGGATGTGATTTATCCATATAAAATCGTTCTAGGACCTTCTTTGTATAAACTACAAGAATCCCATTCTTTAGGTACTCGATTTGTAATCCAAGACAATTTTTGTTCTGCCCAAATCTTTCATTTCAAATTCTTTCTTTAAGCAATTAATTGCCTTTTGAAGCTCTTCAGAGTTCCAATGATGTTGATATCATCAACATATACAGCAATTATAGTAAATTCATTTCTTGATCTTTTCATAAAAGGCATGGACATATTGGGTCATTTTTGTACCCTTCTTTTAACAAATATCTTTCGAGACAATTATACCACATGCGCCCGCATTGCTTTAAGCCATACGAGACTTATTTAATTTAATCGAGTATTGTTCTCGAGAATTTGAATTATATGCTTCGCATCTTGAGTCCTTCGGGACTTTCATATAAATATCATTGTCAAGTGAGCCATACAAATAGGCGGTCATGACATCCATTAAACGCAAATTAAGTCCTTCATTTACTTAAGCTAATCAAATAACGAAAAGTAGTTGCATCCACTACCTGAGTACGTTTCTTCAAAATCAATGCCGTGTCTTTGTGTAAAGCCTTGGGCTACAAGACGTGCCTTATATCTTGTGATTTCACCCTTGTCATTTCTCTTTCGTACAAAAAAAAACCCATTTGTACCCAACTGGCTTTACATCTTCAGGTGTATGGACTACGGGTCTAAATACTTTTCGTTTTGCCAGTGAATTTAATTCTGCATTAATAGCATCTTTCCATAAGGGCCAATCCTTTCGCTGTTGGTACTCGCTAATGGATTTTGGCTCATGATCCTCATTATCATTCATTACATCATATACTATATGATAAGCAAAGACGTCGTCAATGTTGACTTCATTTCGGTCCCATCGGATACCATTCATAAAATAATTTATTGAGATCTCATTATTTTCACATATTTTAGGTACCTGGGTCTCTTCTGGGACTATAACATTCTCTTCTGGAGATATCTCTACTGGAGATAATGACTCTTCGAAGCTACCAACTTTTCTTGATTATCCTCAACTTGACCATCTATATTCTTAGCTCCTTTTCTCATTCGAGGATTTTTTTTATCTTTGGAACCGATGAGCCTGCCACGCTTCAGGCGTGCTTTAGATTCATTTACAATAGGTTGCCCTTCAGGGACATCAATTCAAATAGGAGTATTAGCAGCTGGAACATGTGACTTTGTCACTTTCTTTGGGTCGATAAATGCTACTTTGGAATTCGATTAGCTAAATTCTGCAAATGAATTATCTTTTGAACTTCCAGTTCACATTGTTTTGTACGAGGATCAAAATGAGCCAATAATAATTCATTCTAGTTAATCTCTTTACCCAACTGCTTATTTTCTCCCCCTCATGTTGGGAAAAAAATATCAAATCTCAGTTGACAAATTATGCGAGATAAGTCTCCTAAATCCATTTGTTACCATTAGAAACATCATTCTTTTCATTTAGAGACAAACAAGAAGAAGAAGGTCCTTACACAACATTTATCCCAACTTTCTTTCTATATCCATCTATGTGCATTGTGGTGGATTTATAAAAATTGCACATTCAAAAACTTTCCGGATGGAATTGTCTCGGTTCCCGACCAAAAACCAATTTTACGAGGAGAATTTTGTTAGCTTATATAAATACTGCAATAATCAAATATACCAACATAGAAATCTTTGTTCTCGTAAGCATTGAATACATGATTTCTGGATCGTATAATCTGGAAATAGCGCGCTTAATTTATTCAAACATTACTGCAAACTTCAAGTTGCATTCTTACAAACTTCTGGTTGTAAGCTAATAATCTCACATGTAACCATCTTACAAATGCATCTTTTAAATTTGTATGGTTTACATGTCATTTCAATGGGCCCATATAATAATGTTTGATATATTTCCGAGATCCATTACCAATCATGACCAATGATATTCTCATAGTCAAATCTATTTGAGAACAAACGAAGACATAATACATAAACAATATGTTGGTTATTCATGAAGAATCTTCTCGGTTCCTCAATGGATGTTAATACATAATCTTATTTGCATTATATATATATGACTCGATGATCAAACGAGTCATGCCAACAATAAATTTATTTAAATCAGTAAACTTCTAGTTTACTATAATACATCTCAACCAATCATAAACTTTGATTTAAATCATAATCGACCTTCATTTTGGGATATCTATTAGACTTTGTGTGAGAAATATATAACTTTTCAACTTTTCAAAAATTAGCTCACACTTGTATTGTATTATAACTCAACTCACACTTGTTTTCTAATAATCTCCCCTCAAGTGTGAGTTACGTATGTCAAAATTACTTTCAAATCCTTTAAACCTCGAAAGGGAAAATCATGTTGATTCTTCAAGAATAAGCATATAATATTGCATCACCGATAATCTTATAATATACTTCAATTTGTTTATATATGCAAAATATATAGTCCACCAATATTCATAATCAAAATAACTTAAAACCACACATATGGTAATTCTAGCGGGAAAATCTCATATCAATAAATTTATGGAATATGATAACAAAATAACAAATTAAACATCATATTACCTTCTAGGCTTATTCTTTCTTTTGAGCTTTGGCTTCAAAATAAATAATTCTCTGAGCTTATTTGCCCTTTTAATATCTCAATAGCTGCATTAGCAAACATTTAATTTGCTAATATGATATCCATTTCTATATGATATCTTTGAAACTCAATAAGTTTCTTTTATAAAATATTTGTTACTTCGGGTAACAATATTAGCTTTTCCTGAGCCTTCAAGCAAATTTATATTACCATATATATAGTTTGAACATTAGCCTCTCTTATAAAGGGGCAAAATATGCTAATTAGTCCCCAAGACTATTAGCTTTTTGACATAAATCTTTGTAAGTTATTGTCTTCTGACAATACTTTTCCAAGGCTACCAAAAATCATTATATCAAAAAATATTTAAAACATATATCTTCGTGGTCGTAATATCTATAAAGTTTTCTTGTCATGTCATTTCTTTTAAATCAATATTGTTCTTTTTCAAAAGAACAATTATAAAATTGATAAATTTCTAAATATCGAGATAATAAATTTATGGCAATAATAAAAATGATAAAATTTCTTGCCATAAAATCATAATACTATAGCTACTTGCCATCCAATAAAATTAAAATATCAACAACAACAACAAAAAATTATCAGATTTTTTTTTTGAATAGTAATTACTATTGCATAATAATAAAATAATATAAACACGTGGGACCCGTAGCCAAATTTTTCTTCTGCCTTCACGTGGAAGTTTTGAAAAATTTGCTTGGGGAAAATTACATAACTTGACCCCAGAATAAATAACATTTTAGTACCACATAAAATTACGTAATAATACCCTAAAAATGTTAAAACTCCAAAATGGTCAATATTTCCTAAAATCACCGCCTAGAAATTGATTTTGAGGCTGATTTACATATAAAACTTATCTTATAAGATAGTTTATATCAATATGTGACCTTTAACAAATATATTATGGCATATAAAACTAATGACCTTTATCATTATAACAATAACATGATTTTTTTTTTAATCATGTGTATTATACCCACTAATTTCACTTTTGTGGTTCTTATAAATAATATTCTCCACTTCGGTGGGAATTTAAACCAACATGATAACAATGACTCCACCCAAATTTGTAGTAGCCATGTTTTCTGTCCATATCCATGGCCATAATTAAATTCATATACATTCACTTCTCGGGAATGGAGTCGGCCAATTTGGACAATATTCATAATTCTTACAACAAAAACTCATTGTTTTGTTTGGACCCATGAGGTCAAGAATTAATTCAAAATATTTCTTAAAACCTCTTTCACAATATTTCTTTCATAATATTGCTACTTCAGGAGCAAATTGGATACATCAATTTATAATGAACTTTTAGAAGAACAACCATCTTCTAGTGGCTATACAATCTCTTTAATTGTTCCTGAAGAACAAGGGAGTCATTCAATGCCAAATATTAATTTTGAGGCCTTAATACAAATATTGGTGGCATATAAAAATCATGAATCCGACTTCACTCAGATCCACTCAAATTTATCTCATGGCTTCAGGCCAATTTATGCCTCCAGTCGCCAATATGTAACATCATGGCTTTAGGCAAATTTATGCCTCCAGGCCAATTTATGTGCCTTCTCTTGACTTCTCGGCCAACTTTATGCTTTCTCTTGGCATCCAAGCAATTTATGCCTTCTCTTGACTTTCTCGCCAACTTGTGTCATATATCTTCATGCCATTGCTCTCTTCAAAAGAAATTAAATCAAGATGGCTTCCTACTGTTTATCTTCGGATAAACAAAGGTTTCTCGGCCATTATATATATGACGCCTCGATCATATAATGAGAAAGATATTAATATTAATAATAATAATAATAACAATAATAAAATGAAAAATAATAAATAAAACATAAACAATAAATGTTATGTTAGGAACAATAACATAAATGTTATGTTAGTAACATAAAAGTAAATGTATAATTAAATGTTATGTTAGTAACATAAAAGTAAAAGCATAATTTAAATGTTATGTTAGTAACATAAAAGTAAAAGCATAATTTAAATGTTATGTTAGTAACATAAAAGTAAATGCATAATTTAAATGCTATGTTAGTAACATAAAAGTAAATGCATAATTTAAATGTTATGTTAGTAACATAAAAGTAAATGCATAATTAAATGTTATGTTAGTAACATAAAAGTAAAAGCATAATTTAAATGTTATGTTAGTAACATAAAAGTAAATGCATAATTTAAATGCTATGTTAGTAACATAAAAGTAAATGCATAATTTAAATGCTATGTTAGTAACATAAAAGTAAATGCATAATTTAAATATTATGTTAGTAACATAAAAGTAAAAGCATAATTTAAATGTTATGTTAGTAAAATAATAATAAAATTAAATCTAGACTTCCGAGTTAGGAGGTAAAACCCCGGTAGGAATCGAATACAAAATATTTCTTAAATCAACAATTAAAAATTAATAGAAAAATACCTAGGTGAAAAGAAATCATTTTCATCGATCCAAAATCAATCTTTCAGCTAAAAATACCTCCTTTGGAGCGATTTGGAAAACTCCTTTCATTACAGCTTCTTCAAAACATTCGTCGGAATCTGGAGAATATTGCCAGAAAATGCAAAGATCCGCCGGAAACTGGAGAATATCGTCGGAAAATGCAAAATTTTCACCGGAACTGGAAAATATCCCCGGAAACTACAAAGTTTCGCCGGAAACTGGAGAATCCATCACCGGAAGGAGGAAGAGGCTCAGTTGATTAGAACCTCGTGCTGATAACGTGTTATGAAATTGAAGAAAATGTAAAGAAAAGTAGAGAGAAGTCAGAGAGAAATTCTAGAGAGATGAAGGGATTCTTATTTCAAGTGTATTCAGAATGTTTACACAAGACCTCTATTTATAGACCTTCAAGGGTTACTATGCAATGGACATTCACATTATAAATATATTCATAACAAATAATTAGGTTTTTTTGTCAACATAATTAGGTTCTTTAATTTGAATCTTGGGACGAGACGCATTCTAACGTAATACTTACATTGCTGCTACCATTATCCCTATTTAAAGCATTCTAGTATAATATTAATTACAATGCATTAAAATCAAAAGAAAATTTCTTAATAACAATTACCAGTATATCAGAGGCTGGATCTGGTGGTGGGTTCAAATTGGGTTTATTAGGGATGTGTCAATTTCATTCACGTTCAAAATGTGTCCAACGTGTTTCCCTACGTAAGGCTTAAAAAGCGTTTACTTCGGTGTTGGTTCTCAAAAAATAAAAAAAAAAATCTATTTGATTATATTTTGGGAAAAATCAAATATAAATATATATGAAATTCTGAAATCTAAAATCAGTTCCCAAATTCAACAAATTCTAGATCAGTCTCTTGGACCAAAATGAGATTTTATAATGGGTGAAGTGACTTTATTGCCCTCTTCTTTCTCCTCGATCTCACGTTCCTCTTCCTCAATCTAAAATTTGCTAGATCACCTCTCTTCTCACCTCTGCTTGGTTGCTTCTCCATGGGCAGTAAGTCTTTCTTTTCTTTTCTTTTTTGAATTAAAAGAGCATGCACTAACGATTTAAGATTACAAACCTAACCGAATTCATAACCTTTTATTTAGGTTATAAGGCCATTAGCATCCACTATTAGTCTTTGAGCTTCATCTTACACTAGGCACCATGGTAATGGCAGACACTGTTTTATTCGTAGTCTATTTGTTTCAAATGTGAATCTTTATGAATTTTTAATGGAAAATGATTTGGAGGTTGCAATGAATTTTATAAGTACTTCTTGAGTCTTTAATATAAAACTTGATTGCATCAACACCCATTGGGATCGACTGGTAAGGTACTCATTCTCTCTTAAGTAGGTTTTTAGTTTGAGATTGTGAATAGAGCATGTGACATTAATAACTCTTCCCTCTCACTAGGGAGACCGACCCGAGGAAAATCTGGATTAGTCTGGCCTCGATAAATCCTCCAAGTTAAAAAAAGGTAGGCCAGGATACCAAATGTGAATGTAAAATATATATATATATATAACTTGATTGGGAAATTGATCTTAGTTCTAAATATAAGACCTATTTATCATATTTGTGAAGTAAAAGAGAGGTTGGGGGGTTGGGGCAATCAAATTGGATTTATACTATGTATTGTAATTTCACATTTAAACAATATATGTGTATTTGATTTTTTATTTGATTTTATTTTATTTTATATAAGAACAGATTTGAATAAAATTGATAAACAATGAGTTTTCTTTGAATACCTTATAATTAAGTCAAGGTGATCTCAGCTCAAAAGATATTTCTATATTAACACCTAACAAGAGTGTTCGGATTATTTTTTGGCAAAACTAATGTCTTATACCATATGTAGTTGATTATAAGTTCAATCCAACTAGGGTAGGAAAAAAGAATCTAATGGTTCAGATTCAATTTTATTTTTTTATGTTTTTAAAAATATTTATTTTAATAGATACATAATTTAAAATAAAAATAATTTTATAAATCACAATTTTTAAAGAAAAATAAATTTATAATTGAAAAAAAAATTGCAGATTAAAAATTATATATTTATACCATCCAGATCAAAGATTTTATTACAATAATGAGCACATGGTGGGCACCATAATAGTCACCATCCAAAGCTGGAAGAGCATCAAGAGGCTTGACTTGGGGGTTTCGATGCATGAGAGGCACATGCAGGCCTTCAATATGTCACGATGAGACGTGTACGTAGACATTATTGTTAAAATCAAAAGCTGACCCTCCAATTTATTTTGATTTTTTTTTTTTGTTTTCTCTTTATAAAATTAGCTTAACTAACTCTTAAACTTATATAAGTTGCAAACTTTGCTAGACTTACGAGTCTACCACCGAGTTTACTATTTTTCCATTTTTAGTTTTCAAAATTGTGCCAACTTACACTCTTAGGGGCTGTTTGGTAAGAGGAGAGGGGAGGGGAGGAAAAAGAGAGGGAAAAAAAGGAGTAAAATTTTATTTGCTGAATTTAAGAAAATTGGAGAATTGGGGTTAGTAAAATTTTAATAAAAAACAAGATGTAACATAAAAGAGCATAAACAATTTATTAAAAAATTTTAACCCCACCTTCCTAATTTTTTACATTCAATTATTAAAAATTTTATCTTGCCTCCTTTTTCCTCCAAATCCCTCGTACCAAACAAGCTCTTAAACTTGTGCTAACTTTTTGTACCTATCTGATTATGTTTAATGGCTTCACATATGAACTTCATGGGTCGGGGTGGCTTATGTGCCTTTCTTGCTGCTTCTTCATATATAAGACCTTCCAAATGTATTTTTTTTTTTATGTTTTTTGAATCCTTATATTCTACACTGGATGACATTTTAATATCTTATGGGGGTAAAATGGAGTTATTTTAAATTTTTAAAGATTTAAGAATCTAAATAAAAATAAAACTACACATTTTTTAACTCTTAATTCTTTAAAAAAATCATAAAATAATAATTGAAAACACCTTCATTTTTTGCATATAAAATATCAAAATGTCGTCCATTTCATGTAAAATCTAATAATCTAACGGACCATGAAAAATACATTTGAAGTTCCCTAAAATGAAGAGCCAACAGGAAAGGCACATCGCCACCCCTACCCGAACTTCATAGAAATTGTTTTGTTGAATATGATAAATTATGGATGTTGATGGATTTAATTTCAATTATTTGAATTCAAAATATATTTAAATAAACTTGTTGTATTTTTTATATTTAAATGGTTTAATTATATATTTTTAATATCTATTTATTAATAAAAGCAAACTCTTGTGAGTTTACGTCTCTATCACGAATTTGTTTAAAATTGTGAGTTTGACAACTTAACATGCAGAGATACCAACAACCAATGAGGGCTCCCCAAATTGTGAACCATGAGGAACACCTGATCCCAGGCCAGAGTTAACGAGCACCACGATGTCGCCAACAATGTGGAAGCATGTTAGCCGATGACGGAAGGTGCCACCTAGATGTGTATATTTTTTTAATCCTTGATTAATAAAAGCTAAGAAACTATCCTAGACACCTCGTTCAAATAGCATAACCAGCTAAAATAAATTAAGAGCAACTAAGATTGTTAGGTACCGCTCACTTCCAGTGTTTTGTGCTCTATTGCTTCCATGTTTAGGTTCTGCTCTGTGTGACACTACAAAAAAAAAAAGTGTCGTTTGTCGCGGTTATATTGTAGCAGTCAGATTAAACCGCTACAAATTTCAGAATTCGCAGCGGTTTCAACCCAAACCGCCACAAATTAGTATCGGAAGCATTAGCGCCAAATGCTGACCATTTTGCTTCACTTTTTTGTCACGGTGACATAAAACCAAACCGCTACAAATATGGCGCCAGCCTTGGCGCGTTATGGCGCGAAGTCTGTTCTGATTTTTTCCTAGCGGTTTTGTCAAAAAAACCGCTACAAAAATTTGAAACGACACCGTTTTGTCACGGTGAGAAGAAAGCGACACCTTGACTGTGTCAAAATTTCAAGATTAGTAGCGGTTTTTGCTATAACCGCTACAAAATTTATTCTATAAATAGTCATTTCCATCCGTACACGTCAATATCACAAGGTTATATTGGGGATGAGGTCATGTATTTTTGTTCCAGGTACTTTGATGACATTGAGACGTCATTCGACTGACTGCCTCGTGTAGACAATTTTCCTGAGCCAGAGCCAAAGCCATCAGCAACAGAGTTGTTATTCCCTCGTGTTGGTAAACCAGTTGGCGGATGTGAGAACTTCAAACTCACGGCACTTGAGAAGTTTCAAGCACATAGACATATCTTGATCAATTGCGCTAAAGTTGAACCGTATCTTCAGTAAGGATTGCACACAGATATATATATATATATATATGTTATCTTATATATTTCCTTACATTTTATAGTCACATTTCTTGCTCGTCATCGCATGTTTAATTGCGGGAATTCGGGAGTCATGTGAAGCGTCAACGAGGATCCGCACACGGACATCCTCCGAAATTGATAGAAAGGTCCACGAAGAGAATTCCAAAGTTGGTTTAGGAGGAGAATAATGAATGACCACAACACCCACTCGCCAGAATTGAGCTCTCGCACTCGGCCCGCTTGACCACGCCCAAAGATTTACGGCATACACCGTCAATGGCTTAAAGTTTTGCACCGTTTCACGAGATCAGGGATTGCTCACCCAAAACTCAGGTGTATATGGCATGTTTGGGAGGAGGAGTTATGCTAGCAGCAGTGACGGGAACATGCAATTCGGTGACGTCCCGTATTATGGCAAGCTGCTTGATGTGGTCAGGATAACTTACCAAGGCCTTTTCTCTGTGACGCTGTTCAAGTGTTTGTGGGCGAATACGACAACGTCCCAGGGACTTACGATGACTTAGGCATCACATCAGTGAATTTCTCCCGGCCTATTCACACTGGTCAGTCTGAAGATGATGAGCCGTATATTCTTGCCTCAGAGGCCCATCAGGTTTATTTTGTCACCGATGAGAGGCACAGGGATTGGAATATGATATGGGTGATGGTGAGAACGTCGCTTACGATTGTGAGCCGCTCCAGCCTGCCAGTTGCGAAAACTTCTTCCCAGACGGCATGACACTTTACGTATAGTTCGGTACGTTTTTTTTAACTAAAGTTCTATATGTGTTATTACATATTAAACTCACACGTAACCTTTTATACAAACTTTCCTTGCAGGGATGCTGACGAAGATTGAGAGAAAAAAATTATCCCTACTCTTCATTTTACTTTTTTTTTTTTTAAAAAAAAAAAGCTTCACAAGTTTTTGTAGCGGTTTATAAACCGCTACAAATCCCAAAAAAAAAACACAAATGTTGACCGCTACAAAAAGCTCAATATAACCACGACTAATAAAACCGCTGCAAAAACCGAAATGTCAACCGCGGCTAATTAAACCGCTACAAAAACAGACACGTAAACCGCTACAAAGTGATGCACTGATATCAAAATAAATACCCCCACCAAACCACATTTAATATGCTTCACTTTTGTTTTCTACACCCGTTTTCTCACATATTTTTACATTTTCTGAACGAGGTAAAGCGTTTGAATATGGTAAGTTTCATTCAACCAGATCAATTTTAATACTTATCGAAGTATTTGTTTTTTTGTTTACTCTTGTTGATATTAACTTCGTTATTTTACGGTGCTTTTTGTTCATTTTCAACTTTCTTTCTACTTTCACATACATATTATTTTACGGTGTTTTTTTCATCTACCCATTCTTTTGTTTTTTAATTAATTTTAATTTAATTAACTCATAAATTGTTGTTATTATACTTATATATTCTAATTGTTTTACTAATCTTATATGACCGAATATCATATTTTAATATCCTTTATTTTCGGTAAAAATATAAGTAATTAATAATATAATTTTTTTTAATTCCATTAAGAATTGTTAATATTTTTTTTTCAATTTCATCCATTTGTAGCGGTTTCAATGCCAGAATATCCAATGCACGCGCCAAATCGGCTTTTTAAATAAATGACGTCAATATTTTGTCGCGGTTATTTAACCGCTACAAATTTAAAAATGTTTTTTAAAAAATTGCGGGAATTATTTGTACCGGTTATTTAACCGCTACAATTCCAAAAATGTTTTAAAAATGGCGGGAATTATTTGTAGCGGTTATTCACCACTACGAATATTCGGCGATAAATTTTTTTTTTTTTGTTTGTGTAAATTTGGACTTGTTAGTATCGGTTCATTAACCGCTACAAAATATTTCGAAACGTTTAGTATCGGTTATCAAACCGCGACCATTTTATTGAATTCATATTGTAGCGGTTTTGTACCGCGACTAATGTTTACGTAAGTTGTGTGAGTGCAGCCTTATTTAGTGGCAGTCATTTTAACCCGTGACAGATACAGTAGCGGTTTAGGATGATGTAGTAGCGGTTTATTTTAACCGCGACTAATAGGCTTGTTTCGGCTGTTTTTGTAGCGGTTTCTTTAACCGCGACAAATGTCGTTTGTCGCGGTAAAACCGCTACGAATTTGCTATTTTAACCGCTACAAATGACCTTTTTTTTTTTTTTTTTTTTTTTTTTTTGGTAGTGTGATCAGTACATCCATTAATGGTAAATGGTAAGTGTGTGAGGCGAAATGATTAGGAAGAAGGTAGCTTATGTTGTCTGTTATGATGAACTTACACAGAAAAAGGACGAAATTTATTAGGTGGTAAACACATTACACTTGTGTTGTTCAAAAGAAGACCGATTTTGGTGCTGATCTGCTATGAGATCTGTACGGTTTAAATACAGTCTCAACAATGGTTCGTAATTTAAAATTTGGGAAATCCTTTATAAAGAACTTTAAAAATACTAAAAGACATAAACGTACTTCTAATATTTATAATACCAGAGAAGTATAAGGCCCTGATTTATTGTTTTTGAAATCGAAAGCAAATGACAGAATCGTACATTTGAGTTTTAAAAACAAACAAGGCACGCGGTTGTAATTGCAGAATTCCTAAATTTAATATGATATTACCGACTTTGGATATCATTTTACCAAGTCGAAATATGAGGTTCAAAACTCACCATTTCAAATCAGACACTTGTGAAAAATGAAAAAACATGCATGGATTAAAGACTACGACGTACGGATTTGATTTTATCAAATTTGGGATATGAAGTTTAGACCTTATCATTTCAAATTAAACACCTGAAAAATGAGAAAACATACATGGATTAATTCCTAAGCTTGATATGATATTACCAAGTTTGGATTTAACAATAACAACTCTCAGAAGTATTATATGAAAATCAGTAATTCCACAAAGGGAGGGTAGAGCCATATGATGATTTGAGATTGGGGATGTAGTTGAACCCAATGGTTCTGGAACCGCCACCTTGTCTATCAACCCACAAGGATCAAGAGGGTAGAGCCACAATGATTTGGAAGTGTAAGTAGGATTATCGATTTGGTGAAAGAAATATGGAGAATAGTGTGGGGTCTATAGTTGTCGAAATTGGGAACCATTCATCTATCTCTTCAGATAGGGAATAATGGAGATGAAAATAGGGCGAGAAACCCCCAACTTTTATGACTGATTATGGAAGTTTTGTTCAAAATTGATGAGGAAAAGCAACGAGATCTAGAGAAACCGTCGTCTTTGAAGGCTGTCGTTGCTGGTGAAACTGTCATTGTTGCTCCATTGTTGAAGAAGGTTGTCTCTATCATGGAACAACAAGAAGAAGAAAGTGGAGAAGATCATGAGGTTAATTGTGTCATTTCCTTTTGATTTCAAAAAGCACAAATCATGCCCTCACATTTCTTTAGTATTATGAATAATGAGAAAACCTTTTTGTCTTTTAGTATTTTTAAAGTCTTTTATAAGAAATTTTCACTAAAATTTTTAACAAATGATTTTTTAGTAAAACATTATTTTTTGAAAAACTTAAATTTATAAGATTATCTTTATTTTAGAGTTTTATACATTAAAATAATTTTCTTAAAACAAAAGTAAAAGAAATTAAGAGAAAGTTTCATATTTTAGTCCTTCAATTTTTGACTTACTAATAACTCACTCTCTCAAATATGATTTGTCACGACTAAGTTCATAAACTTTTGACTTACTTACAACTCAATTCCAAATTTAGGTTAAAGTGCATCTAGTATCATAAAATATTTCTTCAGGTGCATCCTGCATCCAAAAATATTTTGTGGTGCACCCAAGATCCTAAAAAAAAAAAAAAAAAAAAAAAAAAAAAAAATTCATATGCGTTTAACACCCTAAAGTATTTTTTCATATGTGTAAAACACCATAGAATATTTTTTAATGCATCCAACACTAAGGCATAAAAAATACCTTAAGGTGCTAGACACACTTGACAAAAACTATTTCAAGGTGTCAAACACATTGCAAAATACTTTAAGGTGTTGTAAGCATCTTAATCCATATAACTCGCTTAAGACCTAGGTTTTGAAACCCGGACCGAATAGGAAATCGGGAAATGGGTGCAGGCATCAACCTTGGTTATATATATATATATATATATTATTGATTTTTTTTTAAAAAAAAAAATTCTTTAGAATTTCATATTAAATACCATAAAATTTTCAATTTCTCATCGGTTTGGCCCCGTGTTATCTCGGCTTGACCCTTGACTGAATACCCTAGATCATTTAATGGCTAATCTGAGTTTTAAAACCTTGCTTAAGGCTTGATCATTATCATTTTACTTTTCTTTTTTTTTTTCTCTTTTAAAAAATCCAACTCATAACTCGTCATCCTATTTGTAAGAAAACATCACAAACGCCGAGAAGCTTCATGTTTGGGAAGGCGTTGAGACCCCCAAAACACGCAATGGAAGGCAAAAATATCCAGTAGCTTATGAGCATTGGCCTTTGAGTTGAAAATGGTGTTTGGAAAGGCGTTTGGTCTGCGGGCGTTGAGGCAAAGAGGAGCTTTTGAAAATAAGTGGCTTTGAGCGTTGGCTTCTAAGCGTTGAGGCAAAAAGTCGCTTAGATCCGGCTCAAACGAGTTTGTTGCCGGCCTTTGACGCTCCAATGGCCTTTGATTAAAGAAGAAGAAGAAGCAACTGTGTGATTGATGTAGTTGGGTTCCAGCGACATTCTGAACAACGGAGCCCACCAATTCAAAGAAAACTTTTTCCCGTTGCTTGATTAGAATTTGATCAAAGATTGGAGAGTGGAGAGATTAAAAACGGTGAGAGGAGGGTCACCAGTTTAGAGAGAGACTAAGGTTGTTTCAGAGGAATAGAGGATGACCTTCAATGAGAGAGAGACAACTTTCAATGAAAGAAGAAGTCTCTGGATAAAGGTGGATGTTGGAGAGACAAAAACGGAGAGAGGAGGCTCGCCATTGGGGGGAGAGAGAGAGACGAAACAAAGGAACTGACACTACTACAAAACAACATTTTTGCGTCCTATTTTTTCCCCTTTCTACGTCTAATTTTGTAGGGGCGCTGAAAGTCTTGGGGTTAAGGCGTCCTAATTTTTTCTAGGACGCCATATAGCTTTTTTTTTAAAAAAACAAAAAAACCCCAAACAAAGTTGGGAGCCTTGCGATGGAACAAATAGCTCCGGTAGCCATAGAAATTGCCAACAACCACCATCGAAATCGTTGGCAACATGATTAGAAGAACTAAAATCATCCAAAAAAAAAAAAAAAAAAAAAAAAAAAAAAAAAAAAAAAAAAAAAAAAAAAAAACCGAAAAGTCGGAGAATCAGAAAAATCAAATGAGCCAAAAATCAGATCTACAAATTGAAATGAAATTACAGAGGAATCGGAGTAAGGAAAAATCAAATCTACAAAAAAATATGCCTTCAAGCTACAAAGATGACAAAACAGAGATCTAGAAATCATATCTATAGAAAAATCGGAACAGTCGGTTGACGTGTTGGTACTGACGGAGGCGACTGGTGGAGGAAGTGGTGTTGCGAAAATACCCTAAGAATCACCACAAGACCAGGCTCACTCTGGTTTAGTCCCTCCGTCGAAGTCTCTTCCCTCACAACCTGAAAAAGTCTAGATCGACTCATCATGTCCGTCGTCGCCTTCATTGTCTCGCCACCGTCCACCGTTTGCGTCGCCTCCACAGTCCACCATTAGTGTCACCTCCACCGTCCACCGTCCGCCTTGCCTCCACTGTCCACCATCCGCGTTGCCTTCACCGTCCACTGTCCGCGATTGCAACGCACCGTCCACCGTCTGCGATTTGAGCAAGTCGGAAGTGATAGATGGAAAGTTTGAAAAGAGAAGTATGGTGTGCCTTTGATACAATGGGAAGCCCGAGAAACCAAAATAAAAAATGGAAGTAACGGGTTTGGAGGGCCTGAAAAAAAAAAAAAAAAAAAGTGCAGGAAATTTGAAATGATTTTGATGTCTAAGTTTGAAACTTAGACTCCAAAAGTGTCACTTTTGGCGTCTAAGTTTCAAAATTAGACTCCAAAAGTGTCACTTTTGGCGTCTAAGTTTCAAACTTAGACTCCAAAAGTGTTGCTTTTGGCGCCAGGACAAATTTTTGGCACTGATTTTTGGCGATAGGGTCCACTTTTGGCGTCTAAATATTTAAATTAGACGCCAAAAACATCAAACTACAACGTTAGACGCCAAAAATCAACTTTTCTCCCATATAATTACAAAAATGCTACCGCCTTTTTTTTTTACTTCCATTTTTTAAAATAGGACACCAATTAGGGAAGTAAAAGCTATTTTTTATAGTAGTGTGAGGGCGGCCTTCGATGAAAGAAGAAGAATGAAAACAATGAGAAGTCTCTGGAAGAATGAAAAATGTTGAAAAAATATTTTTTTGAAGAGAGAAAATGAACAAGGTGTAACACCCCAAATTCCATACTTCAAATTGTATCGGTTGACACTTAGTTTTAGAAAAATCCATAGAGTTTGAAGTGTTACCACTCACAGTAATGCGGAACGGAGAGCATGCGCTTATATTTGGACAATGAGTAACTGATATTAAATACCCAGGCATGAGCTAGGTATGTTAAATATTTCCCGAAGGAATATTCATGTGATACAATAGTACAAGACTTCTTACATAGTAACTATACATTCTTAAACCAAGCCTTAACTAGGTTTGTGGCTTAGAGCCCAATATAGTTAATCAAACCCTTTTGGCCAGGCCGGGTAAGGTCTAGTGGAAGTCTCCCCGTCTTTCACAGCGACTTATGATTGAACCACATAGATGACCCTTTCCTAGTTTGAGCACCAAACGGTTTGAAACAACTCTATCGGATTCATACCAGAAACTAGTCCTATCAAACTTCTTTGGTCTCTTGTCTCGACCGGTGCCTCTTCACGGCTCCATCCATCGGTGCCTCTTTCCGACTTCTTCGTCATCTCCTTATATCCCGATTCCCCTCCTGAACCTTAGACAAATATGAGGTCCAATACCCATCGGACCTCAGGTAACAGTTAACCTCATATGAAAAGTATAAACAATATATATGATAAATATTCACAATTTGTAAAACAATCAATCATGAATCAACCAATCATATCAAAGCCATACAAGATATATGAGAGTTAAAGTTACTCTACGCGAACGTACCTTCCATCGTGTAATGGCCAACATGCCTGACCTTTGAACCCGACTCCGGACTTCCCGGATATCTTTTACATTATCGTCGGATTATTATATGATATTATCATAAATATCATATTTCTTAGAATAATACCTTAAAGGTTTAATTTACCTTTATACCCTCGGTGGATTAATTATTCCATTTTTGTCCTTACATTTTCTTAAAAAAACAAAATGCTGTATTTTCTAGGCAGATTTTGCAACAACTTTAAAAAATCATAGATAATTCCACAAAAATCATTTTTTGAGTGCTGAAAAATTCCTCATGACCATTGACATGTCTATTTTCAAGGAAAAATATTCCCAGAAGCTAGAACATCAAGAATCATTCCCAGGTTTTGTGTTTTCAAACACTATTCAGATTTAAATCCAAAAACGTGGCTTAACTTCAAGAATTTTTATCTCCTGGTACAGAACTCAAAATGCTACGTATTATATATATTTGGAAAGCCCTACATGTCTACTGTATCCATGTAAACGTTCGTGATTTTTAGAGATCATTTGATGCATAAAATAATAGCCTCAAAGTGACTGACTTTAACAGTCTAGTTTCTACAACATTTATCTTACTGATCTATTGATTCTATAAATTATTCCCTAACATGTTTTCCACTCCATTTTGAGTTTTAAAAGTAATGGAGACTTCCAAACATGAAAGGGAATTTTCCTAATTATTTCCTAGATCAAACTACTATTTTACTAAGAACTTAAAAAGAACTAAAGACTAAAGCTTAAGAACTAGAAAACTTACCCTTGAAGCTCCTTGCTACTCCTCCCTCCTTCTTGCTCCAAGCCTCTCACTCTTCACTTATGAGAAGATGTTGCTTGGTTTTGGTGTGAAGAAATGAAGAGGAGAGCCCTCTATTTATAGGAAAATCTCAAGCCCAATGTGGGCCCCACCATTTGCTATTCCTTAATCTCAACCATCGGATCTAAACTTAATCAAGAAGTTTTAATCTCCTCCATCCATTCACCTATGCTAGAGGACTTTTGGGCTCTTGTGATGTCATCCTTGTGATGTCATCTTGATGACCTAATCAAGGCTTAGGTGTCCCCTAATGCAACGTGTCCATGCCTTATTAGTTTGTTAGTTAATCATGGTCATTAGTGCTTTATTAATTAAGCTTTATGCAATTTAATCCTTACTTAATTACTTCCATTGTCTTTTATCAAGTTGAAGACATATGCTACTAACCTCAATTAGCACAAGCTAACTTGCTAGTTATGAATTACTAATTTATGTTAATTTGGCTAAGGGTCTTCATAACCCTTTCTTTATCCCCTTTGATTATAAATTAATTACTTTTTTTATGTGCTGTTTATATCACATTAAATAGCCCCTAAATAATGTCTCATAATTAATCATTGGTCAATTAATTCCAACGTAAAATTTGCACAAAAATATAGTTAATAGATTATATTTCTTTGAGACACATATCCACCTTTGTATTTTTCTAATTATTTGCCAAAATACAATGTTTATAAAAATTATGAAAATTAGGTATTACACAAAGGAAGTCTCTAAAAAAATGTGGAAATGTGGAATAAAAATAAAATAATTTAATTAGTCAAACTAATTAGTTTGAGGGGAAAATAAAAAGTATAAATACTCTAAAGTAATTTAATTAGCTTCCTTAATCTCTCCAAAAAAGTCATCTTTGTCTTATATTTAGGACCGGAGGGAGTAACAATTTAACTTTTTAATCAAATTTAAATTTAAATTCTTATCTTCAGTTATCGCAATATATACGACTAATATTAATATATGTAGTATTCAATAAGATTTATGTCCCTTTAAATCATTTTCCATCTCAACTGACTTTTCAAATAACAATTTAAACATGTTTCTGTTTGGAAAAAAGCCACTTTTTCCACTGTCAATTCAAACACAAATCACATTTGCAATCCAACTTTTATTATATCTTCTCGCAAAAGTCAGAAAGAAAATACATCACTTCTTCTACCGCTTACCCAAACAGGCTAATAGTGTTAGAGCAGCTGCCATGCTGGATACATGTCATTCCTTACTTCTTTCTCTCAATCCTTCCTTCTCTTGGGATTGTTTGGTGCAGGGAAAATTGGGATGAAAATGGAAAATGTAGGATTTTTCATCACTAAAATGCGTTTGGGCGCCAAAATTCTGCGGGAACAAATTTTTCTTTGAATGTGGGACTCGATATTCCACCAAAATTGGTGTCAACCCATTTTCAATAGCAAGACAAAAAAATGTTAAGGACAAATTTGCCCCTAAGAAGTGAAGTTCTCATGAGCTGAAAGGAAACTCGGTCTTGAAGCTCAACACTGTGTTGAAGGAAAGTTGACGTCGAAGGCTTCTGGACAAGGAAAAAGTGTGACCGCCAATGAGCTGCAAGTGTGTGTCATTGTGAGTTGATGGCGTGTGTCTCTAATTTGTGTCTGTGGATTCTGGTGTTGGGTGTGTTGGTGTAGTTACTACTTTGGTGAAATTAGTGTAAACGGTAGCCATGCTTTGTTGGTCTGAGTGAGTTATATTAGGTATAAGGTTAATTTGATGTTTAGAATATGCTATGCTCTGTTTTTTTTTTGGGTATCTAAATGATATGGTGAATCTCATATTCTACGCTCCCGCATGCACACACAGACACACACACATATATATAACAGATGTGAGTATGTAAATGAATGGTACATATCAAATTAAAATATAATGAGGGTATTTATTCTATGGCCATATTTGTAATGAAAAGCATTTTAATCAAAATGACTAGCGATTTAGACTATAATTCTGTGTATATATATTGATTGGTGCTTTGCAAAGTGCATATAATTGCTTATAACATTATGCACATGGGCATGGAAAATTTTCTGTATGTATTGAACCAAGAATTGGATGAAATGACTTTTGAAATTTTGGATGGGTGCTTAGCTATGATTCTAGCAGTAAGGAGTCTAATTGTGACCATTTTAGTTATAGTGGGATAAGGTATAACAAGGCATATATAAGAGAGGTCATTTAGGTTAGATTTCATGCTAAGAGATAGAGCAAACTTGTGGCTATGATCTACAATAGTGATATACTAATTGTTTCAACCAAATCAGCTAGGATGTATGTATCATGCCATATTTGATGGATTGTGTCATAAATTAGACACCATTGATGTATTGAAACCTACCAAGCATATGTTAATGAGCATTGAATAGTCATGTGAAGAACAAAGTAATCCAATTTGAGTTTGATAGATTGGGGAAAACCATTAATAGATACATTATCGTTGTGTACAATGCAACATTGCAACTGCAATCACTACTTTTGAAAACACCAAGGCTATTTGAGAGGACTCAACTTATAAGCATTGGAAATGGTTTTGGTAGATAAATATATTCATGTTTATATATTTTATGATTATTGATGAATATTTGTACTTCCACTATAGTTGTTTGTGCAATAGAAAAAGAGATATAACAACCTCTGGACTCGGGTAGTGTCAACCAAGGGGAAGAGCCAGCTACGCATAAGAATGTAGTGGGCCCGTCTCATCTAAACCCCCAAAAGCCCTGCTCTGCTATCCCTGGGGTGAATTCCTCTGAGACAGTAAAGCTTCCTATTCCAAAGGATAAACCATAAGTCGCCATTCTTCTGCTAGAGGGGGAGTAAAACGACTCATCGATGAGAAGATCCACTTCTTCGAAGCTCGTTATGCTCACCAAATTCCCAATTCATATATCTGTTGCCTGGTTGGGAAGGGTCATATGCATATGAAGGGTGCTGAGAAAGGCTATAAGGAGAAGACATGGCCTCAAAGTACCAATATACCTGTGTCAGTGAGAAATGAATAAAACTCATTTGTTGTTTTCTTGTATTAATCAATATTAACACGCTTTTTCTATTGGTTAATTTTATTTGATTGGGACACTATACTACTTGGTTAATGAGAAACGCTTTTTCAATATGAATTCAAATAAAAATATTAGGGATGTGTCAATTTCATTCACGTTCAAAATGTGTCCCACGTGTTTCCCTACATAAGGCTTTAAAAGCGTTTACTTTGGTGTTGTTTTTCCAAAAAAAAAAAAAAAAAAAAAAAATATATATATATATATATATATATTTGATTATATTAGTGGAAAAATTATATATAAATAATTCAGAAATTCAGAAATCAAAAGTCAGTTCCCCAATTCAACAAATTCTAGATCAGTCTCTTGGACCAAAATGAGATTTTAGAATGGGCGAAATGACTTATTGCCCTCTTCTTTCTTCTCGATCTCAAGTTCCCCTTCCTCAATCATCCCCTCACCCGCTTCACCCGCCATTTGCTTGATCACCTCTCTTCTCAACTCTGCTTGGTTGCTTCTCCATTGGCGGCAAGTCTTTCTTTCTTTCTTTTTTCTTTTTTAAATTAAAGAAGCATGCACTAATGACTTGAGGTTACAAACTTGACCGAATTCGTAACCTTTTACTTATATTTAGATCAACTTTCGGAGAATAGCTTTGACAATTTACAAGGTAAGCATGTGAGATGAGTTTTATTTTAGCTTATAGAAAAAGAGCTTTTGAAATCACTGTTTCAGAGTTACTTAATGAATTAGCTTTTTGAAAATAACTTTTATGATTTATGGGATAAGTATGTGAGAGTAGTTTTGTCTCAGCTAGCGGAAAGGGCTTTTCAAACCATGGTTTCAAAAGTTACCAAACACTCAAATAAAACACTTCTTATGCTACTAGGAAATAAGGGCATTAGCATCCACAATAAGTCTTCGAGCATCACCTGACACTTAGAACCATGGTCATGACAGACACTGTTTTATTCGGAGTCTATTTATTTCAAATGTGCATTTTTATGAATTTTTAATGGTAATTGATTTGGAGGTTGCAATGAATTTTATAAGTACTCAGCTCCTCTAGTTTTTAATATAAAACTTGATTGAGAAGTTGATCTTGGTTCTAAATGTAAGACCTATTTACATTATTTGTCAAGTGAAATAGCGGCGGGGGCTTGGGGCAATCAAATTGGATTTATACTATGTATGTGTATTTTTTTTTATAAGAACAAATTTTGAATAAAATGGATTTATAAAATAGATTTTCTTGAATTATGTGGTATAAAACTGATAAACAATAGTTGATTATTAGAGTTTTCTTTGAATACCTTATGATTAAATCAAGGTGATCTCAGCTCAAAATATATTTTTATATTATTAACTGACAAGAGTGTTCGGATTATTTTTGACAAAACTAATGTCTTGGTATATGTAGTTGATTATAGGTTCAATCAAATTAAACTAGGGTAGGAAAAAAAAATCTAATGGTCCATATTCAATTTTATTTTTTTATGTTTTAAAAAATATTTATTTTAATAGATACATAATTGAAAATAAAAATAATTTTATAAATCACAATTTTTAAAGAAAAATAAATTTATTAGTGAAAGAATTGTAGATTAAAAATTATATATTTATACCATTCAGATCAAATTTTGGATCATCGAGATTTTATTACAATAATGAGCACATGGGTGTCACCATAACAGTCACCATACAAAGGCTTGACTTTGGGGGTTTCTATGCATGAGAGGCACATGTAGGCCTTCAATACGTCCCGATAAAACATGTACGTGGACATTATCGTTATAATCGAAAGTTTTTAATGTTTTTTTCATCTTATAAAATTATGTTAACTAACTCTTAAACTTACATTAGTTGCAAACTTTGCTAAACTTACGAGTTTACCTACTGAGTTTACTGCTTTTGCATTTTTATTTTTCAAAATCATGCCAACTTGCACTCTTGGGGCTACTTGGTATGAGGGAAAGGGAGGGAAAATAAAAAAGTTTTGAGTTGAATTTAAAAAATTAGAGAGTTGGGGTCGTAAAATTTTAATAATGAAAAGATGTAACATAAAAGAGTATAAACAAATAATTAAAAAATTTTAACCTAACTTTCCTAATTTTTTTAAATTCAACTATTAAAAAATTTCCCTCCTCTCATTTTTCCTCTAAATCCCTCATACCAAACAAGCTCTTAAAACTTGTGCTAGCCTTTTCTACGTATTTGATCATGTTTAGTGGCTTCAAATATGAACTTCATGGCCGGGGTAGTTGATGTGCCTTTCTTGTTGTTACTTCATTTTTTTGGGGACATTCCCAAATGTATTTTTCATGGTTTTTTGAATCATTAT
The DNA here is from genome assembly GCA_019022655.1 of Acacia acuminata. Classification (NCBI taxonomy): domain Eukaryota; kingdom Viridiplantae; phylum Streptophyta; class Magnoliopsida; order Fabales; family Fabaceae; genus Acacia; species Acacia acuminata. The sequence goes on along the minus strand of JAFJYI010000028.1, from coordinate 418,748 downwards.
ATTCTACACAAAATAGACGACATTTTGATATCTTAGGGGAAAAATAAAGTTATTTTCAACTTTTTACAATTTTTTCAAAGATTTAAGACTCTAAATCAAAAAGAAACTACAAATTTTGAACTCTTAACTCTTTAAAAAATCGTAAAAAAAATATGAAAACATCTCCATTTTTTGCCTATAAGATATCAAAATATCAATCATTTCATGTAGAATCTAATGATCTAAAGAATCATGAAAAATACATTTGAGAAGGTCCCCAAAATGAAGGGGTAGGATAGAAGGCACATCAACCATGCTTTGCCCAAACTTCATAGAAATTGCTTTGTTGAATATAATAAATTATGAATGTTGATGAATTTAATTTCAATTATTTGAATTTGAAATATGTTTAAACAAACTTGTTGTATTTTGTATATTTAAATTGTTTAATTATATGCTTTTCATAGTTATTTATTAATAAAAGCAAACTCTTGTGAGGTTGCGTTTCTATGAGAAATTTATTTAAATTTGACAACTTTAAGAGATACCAACCAATGATGGCAACCCAGCAACCCAAATGGCGAACCATGATGAACACCTGATCCCCGGCCAGAGAGTTAACGAGCACCACGATGTCTTAAGAGCAATTAAGGTTGTTAGGGCCAGCTGTGTATTTTGATGCCGCTCACTTCCAGTGTTTTCCGCTGTGTGTGATCAGTACATTGATGGTAAATGGTAAGGGTGTGAGGTGAAATGATAAGGAAGAAGATAGCTTATGTAGTATGTTATGAGGAACCTTCACAGAAAAAGGACCAACTTTATTAAGTGCTAATCACATTACTCATGTGTTGTTCAAAAGAAGAACCAACGGTTTTATTACCTTTGAAACTGGGAAGGAGGCTAATTTTGATTAACCGATTTCGGTGCTGATCTGCTATGAGATCTGTACGGTTTAAATACAGTTTCAACAATGGTTCTCATTTAAAATTTTACAACTTTAAAAATACTAAGACAGAAATTTAAAATTTTAGAACGTTAAAAATTACTAAAAGACAGAAATGTACTTCTAATATTCATGATATCAGATAAGTGTGTGGTCCTGATTTATCCTTTTTGAAATTAAAAAGAAATTGCAGAATTGCCCCACTGAATTTTAAAAACAAAGAAGAAGGCATGTGGTTGTAATTGCATAATTCCTAGACTTGATATGAGGTTACTGACTTTGGATATAGTTCAAAACTCACAATTTCAAATTAAAACTTGTCAAAATGAGAAAACATGCATGGATTAATTCCTAGACTTGATATGATATTACCAACCTCAGATTTGATTTTACCAAGTTTAGATATGAAATTTACAACTTTCTATTTCAAATTAAACACTTGTCAAAATAAGAAAACAAGTATGGATTAATTCATAGACTATCCAACTTTGGATTTGAAAAAACAACAACTTAGCATTTCAAATTAAATACCTGTGAAAAATGAGAAAATAGGAATTGATTAATTCCTAGACTTGATATGAGATTACCACTTTGGGATACGAAATTCACAACTCACCATTTCATAATGAACACTTGTGAAAATGAAAAAATAGACATGGATTAATGCCCAAACTTGATATGAGATATTATCAAGGGTGGACCTAGGGGCTGAGGTTCCCCCCCCCCTAAAATTACAGAATTGAACCTAGGGTTTAGGAAATTATATTTTAACCTCATAAAAATTTCAATATTTTCATTTTAATCTCAACTAGAATTTTTGTGGAGAGACTAAATGAAAATATTGAAATTTTTATAGGGCTGAAATGTAGTTAATGAAAATCTGAGTTCTATTATATAATTTTCGCCTCCCCTTAATTACATTTCTGATTCTGCCTCTGGATATTAGCAAGTTTTGATCTAAAAATAACAACTCTCACAAGTATTATATGAAAATCAGTAATTCCACAAAAGGAGGGTAGAGCCACGCGATGATTTGAGATTGGAAATGTAGTTGAACCCAATGGTTCTGGAATCACCACCTTGCATGTCTATCAACCCACAACGATCGAGAGGGTAGAGCCACACAATGATTTGGAAGTGTAAGTAGGATTACCTGATTCGGTGAAAGAAATGTTGAGAGTGGTGTGGGGTCCACAGTTGTAGAATTGGGAACCATTCATCTCTTCATATAGGGAATAATGGAGATGAAAATTGGCCCAAGCGAGAGAAGCCAAGGGTCCTCCGTCGCACCAATCAAGGGCGAGAAACCCCCAACTTTTATGATTGATTATGGAAGTTTTGTTCAAAATTGACGAGGAAAAACTAGAAGATCTAGAGAAACCGTCGTTGTTGAAGGCTGTCATCGCCGGACAAACCGTCATCGATGCTCATTGTTGGAGGAGGTTGTCTTTACCATGGAACCAGAAGAAGAAGAAAGTGGAGAAGAGAATTCATGTTGGTATTTGTGTCATTTCCTTTTGATTTCAGAAAGCCTATATCATGTTGCCACACTTCTTTAGTATTATGAATATTGTGAGCACTTTTTTGTCTTTTAGTATTCTTAAAGTTCTTTATAAGAAAATTTCCCTAAGATTTTTAACAAATGATTTTTTAGTAACACATAATTTTTTGAAAAACTTAAATTTATAAGATTATTTTAGAGTTTGTATACATTGAAATAATTTTCTTAAGACAATAAGTAAAAAAGTTAAGAGGAAGTTTAATATTTTAGTACTTCAATTTTTGACTCATTAATAACTCATTCTCCCAAATATGATTCGTCGTGACTAAGTCTTTAAATTTTTGACTTACTTAAAACTCAATCTCTAAATTTGGGTTAAAGTGCATCCAGTACACTAAAATATTGTTTTAGGTACCTCCAGATCGTAAAATATTTTGTGGTGCACCTAGCATCATGAAACATTTTTCAAATGCGTCTAACATCATAAAATATTTATTGTGCATCGAACGCCCTAAAGTATTTTTTTCATATGTGTATGAAACCCTAGAATATTTTTTGATGCACCTAGTACCAAGGCATAAAAAATACCTTCAGGTGCTAGATACACTTAAAAAAAATATTTCAAGGTGTTAGATACACTACAAATACTTTAGAGTATTGTACCTCAAAAAATACTTCAAAGTGCTATATACACCTTAATCCATATAACTCGCTTAAGACTCTATCATTATCCCTTTACCTTTTTTTCTTAGAAAAATCCAACTCACAATTCGGTCATCCTACTTGTAAGGAAACATCACAAAAACCGTTAATAATAAGTGTAAGAGCGAATTCACATTCCATGCTCATCCAAAAAAATGAGCATGTAGTGCTCATCCCCAAATAAAAGGGGCTTTTTCTATTTTTTATTTTTTGAAAAAAATACTCCATGCACTAAAAGTTAAGTAACTTAAGATACTGGGTGTTGAAAAAATCTTTGCTTAAAGGGATTTATCCTGATGAGGAGCCAATGAACCATAAGTACAATAAACATAATGAGAACAATACTACTTAGTTAATAAACAATTTATTAAGTAGTATACTTACCCTTGACAATATGACACAAAGAAAAAATTGTTCTTCTTCTTTGGTGCCCTGACTACGTTTGCTAGTTCCCTCGCTTTTCTATCAAAAGCATATGATTTTGAGCATGCTTCTAACAGGCCTAAATAAAGGTGGGGGTTGAGGAACACGAACTTGTCAAATAGGCTTTTGGGATCTACATACTCCTTGTAAGTGTACTTTAAATATAGAAACAAACAAATTAATAATTTATATAAATGTTATGAGTAGCTAAGTACATTCAAAGTTGAAGAAGTACCTAATATAAAAGTTACAAGCAGATGTGCTTGCCATATCGGACGTGAGAATATCTTTGATTAACGTCCAATGGATAAAGTCATGTGGGCCTTATTCCCCATAGACATCTTACTCAAAAAAGACTTGTTTAAGATTGGCTTCTCGTTCAACGTCTGTGGCGGCGGCTAGGACATCTTGTTCCTTAAGGCATATGTGGTATCTAGAGGAAACTAGTATAATAGGTGGCTCAGGCTCAATCAACTTCTTTGAATCACAAGACATTGAACCATGGTTGAACTGAGCTCCCAAATTGTTCTTTTTCCTCATCACCTAAACAAGTTGAGAAGTTAGTGAAATAGATATTATAAACTTTATTAGAAAGTCATAAGAGGACAATACACTTTTTTTTTTTTGTCTTAGATGGTATGACAATAAGATGATCAGGCTACACAACGTAGCTAAGTACAGCTCCTTCCATTGTATTCGTATTTGAGGTGGGCACCAGAAAGGCATACTTAGGATCAATAGAGGTCTTCAGCTCTACCCAAACATGGTTAGGAGGGAAAGATGAGTCGTAAATCATGTTCTCCCCCTGTATGTTATGCATGCAGCTTGTAGTGCCCAGCCTTCCTGAGAACAGAATCCATCCAACTATCATCTATATCGAATCTAGCTTACAAAACACACAAATAAACTTGTTAGTGTTAGATATATCGATTAAAAATAAATTACTTACTATATAGCATCACATATCTTATCGATACTTCCTCCTAGAAAGGCTGCTTCATTGAAGGGGTTGCCTTCTTCCAGTTGAACAAAGTGATAGGCACTTTGCTTTTTATCATATAACCAATGTAGCTAATGAATTTGTGAGATTTCAGAATAGGGGTATAGAGGAACAACGTCCATGAAACTTAATTCTATTACATCCAAACATGCCACAAAGTCCTTTAGGTACTTTGTACATGTAACTTTTCGTTTTAGAATATCTTTACCACACTTTTGAACACCAAAACAGTGGGCAATTTAATCTTAATCCTTCAAAATTGATTTTAACTTCAATCTTGCACAAACACAAACTTTCATCTTCAACTCTTATGGCCTCATGCTTGCTCTAGGGGCCTATTCCTACACAAATTACTCTTTTAAACTGTTTGGAATGCTCCAATTCAACAAAATAATCATCTTCATGTTGAAACGGTTGGTGGTTGAACAAGGGAGAAGGGAAATGTTCTAACTCTATATAATTGTAAAACTTGAACTTACATAGGCTATGAATCCCAAATCCCAGCAACCAATTCAACACAATTACCTACATAGATAAATATAATCTTCAAGAACGGACCTAGAAACAACACAAACTAGAAACTAGAAATCCAATTCAATAAGTACCAAAAAAATAGAAACTTCGAACCCTAAACCTAGAAATCATAACGAACCCATAAGTACCCCAATTGAACAAATCATCTAAAAATAGCAATTTAAAGTTCGTATTTGGACTGGACAACTAATTAAGGCCAGCAAATACTTTCCTTTATGAGCGCGTGACTCACAAATAGAGATTCGAAATCATGACAAACAAAGAACTCCTTCCTGGACTACAGCTAATGCGGAATGAGGAGAGTGACCAGCCCAACAATAACAAAGAGTGAAATAATGGTCGGGATGTTGGAAAATAGTGGTCAGAGGTGTTCAGCAGGAGCACAAAAGAATTGTGAGAATTTTGGAATCGCGAATGAATAGGGCCACAAACAGTTTTTAATTGTCAATACCTCATGGTTCAATTCTGAATAACTGTGAAATATATAAGTTTCACGGTTGTTTAAAGTGGACTGTCAAATATTGATATCATTTATCTAATGGTTTTCTAAACTAAACCATGAAGTATATGAGAATATTTTTGTCAATAAAAAATTTAAGATATATTTCACGGTCGTTGGATAACACCATAACATATTTTTTTCCAATATTTCACGGTCGACGAGGAGACTCACAGAACGACTATAATGGGTTTTGAAGAGGATGAGTGTTGAACATAAATTTTCAAATCTTACATAAAAACTGCAGCACCCTCGTACTACATCGTCAACGTAAATAATTGAAATGCCTCTTATAATTCCCAAAGAAGACTTGAATTCATACATATGACCAGGAAAGTTTTCAAATGCATTTAAATGGTGTTTCAATTTTCAATGGCTATATATGGTTCTCAATATTATGCTTCCCCCTTTTCCATGCAGCTTAATTCCCAAAGTAGGCTTGATTTCATACATACGACCAGGAAAATTTTCAAATGCATTTAAATGGTGTTTCAATTTTCAATGGCTGTATATGGTTCTCAATATAATGCTTTCCACTTTTCCATGCAGCATACAGGTATTTCAACAATTATTTGTGAAAATATATCCGTTTTTTTTTATAAAAAAAATCTGATACTTTGGGTTTGATTTTAAATTTTGTTTTGAGTTTATATATTTCTACTAATAATTAGGTATGCTTTTTAATATTTAGGAATATATGAAACTTATCCTTAAGCTATTAAGTTTAACAGTTACGTTGGTCCCCACTCATCAACTCAAAAATTTATATATACTGTACAAATTTAACTCATTTTCTGATGATTATCTCATCATGCGGTGGGGAAGGTTAACCCAAAAGCAAACAAATATCCAATATTGAAAAACAATTTTTTTAATAATAATTGAAAAAAATCATATTTTTTAGTATTAATTATTACTGTTTTATTTTAATTTTATCTTATTTTATTGGTTTAATTCAATTTTCCAACGGAAAAGATCTGTTTAGTAGTAATGTTTAAGGGTGAAATACTTACTCTTAATTAATGATGATATAAATAATTGAAATGCCTCTTATAATTCCCAAAGAAGGCTTGAATTCATACATATGACCAATAAAAATTTTCATTCAGTCAAATTTGATTACAATCCAAGTAGAAAGAGATAAGGCTATTGTGTATAACGTCAAATCGTCACATCAAAGCTAAGGTCAGGGACGAAGAAAAAGACAAATTTCTAATTTTGACTTCCTTATGATTCATGTTTGACTTATGATTTTGGTGCAGGGAAGGTTGATGAAGAACATATTCCAAAAGAAGACATGTGATTTAAATGCTTGACTTAAATTGTAGAGTTTTCTCTTAGACTTGTTTTTCAATTTTAGAAAAATAGAAATGACTTGGAAATAAAAAAAATTATTATGCATTCCAACTATGAATTTATGTGATTATTCATTGTATCACATTATATGCGTTCTATAATTGGTCTTGAATGTGTTCAAGGGCTTTACGCGACTGAATTTACGTGTAATGGTGATTTAAAAGTCAGGCTTAATTTGTTACTCTTTGTCCATTATTTAAATTGAAAATGGGGTTACTTATTTTCGTGTAATGACAAAATCTGAGTGATCATGTTTATAAATCTTGGTTGGTATGGTTGTGATGACTTACTGCATTTGGTCTTTTCTGAGTACGGTGTCATATATATAAATTCAGTTCCAAGATTTCGATATATATTTTGCACGTAAAAATGTCAAGAGTCAAAATTTGTCTAAAACCCAAATACTCGTCATCATTGTTGTTAAAACGTCGTTCCAAAACGTTGGAACGGAAGTTTTGACGTTTTTCTGGTGAAAATCATGTTGGCACAGTGGTTGAGACGCAATTGGCGGCGAAACGGTTGAGACGTCGTTTTGGAACAGCGAAACGGGCGGAAACGGTTGAAACGGCATGTTAGCCGTTCTGAAATTCTTTTAAAAACAGGGTATTTTCGTAAAATCCCCTCTTCCTGCCCCAAATTAAACCCTAGTCTTTCCTCTCTTCTTCGATCCGATGCTTGTTGCTTTCTTCGGTTTCAGTTCTTCTTCATCCACCGACCACCGTTGCTGGGTGCTTCACTGCTTCTTCTTCATCGTCCGACCGTCACTGGGTGCTGTCGGTTGGAAGGGTCGGAGTTGCTGTCTTGCTGGGTTCCTTTCCATCGTTTTTTTTGTTTTTTGTTTTTTGGTCTAGAGAATGAAATGGTGAGACCGTGAGAGTAGAAGACGCTGGAGATCCACTTCGGACTTCGAAGAAGTGTGTAAATGAAGAGAAAGTCCAAGTAAAATTAATCTCCCTTTTCTTCCTCCACGTGTCAAGCAACGGAGATTCACAAAGGAGCTAATGCCAGGACCCCTCTTCTTCATAACTGGACCCCTCTTCTTCACATATCTACGTGGTGCCTTGGAAGAAGTAATTCCAATTTAACTTTTCTTTAGCTTATTCCCCATTTGGCCCTTTTTGCATGTTCTAGAATTGTGCCAATTTTAACAAGGTTAAGATAGAGATTTGCCAATAAACTATTATCTAAGGAGCATTTGGCACAAAAAACAATTTTAATTTATTGGTGTGTTTTGGTTGTATATATTTTGGATTTTTTTTTTGGTAGTATGTAGTAAACTCTTACGTTTCATTTATGTTTTCCAATTTTACATTTTTGTTCACCCTTACCGTTTCAACGTAGACTCTACGTTTTAACAACGCCATCATTTGGGTCAAAATTTTGATATTATATTTGTTTTCAAAAAAAATATCCATTAAAAATTAATAATGATTTTATCCTTTTCCTATAAAAATTCTCCACTTTACAAGCACTACCATTAAGACAAGAGAGGCCCACTGCCCTTTATGCAGTGCCCAAGATACTGACAGAGAAGAGTAGAACTCTGACTAAGAAAAGGCTCTTATTAATAATAATAATAATTTGCACTGGACAAAGGATCTTTTTTGTGTGTGCATTTTTAACTTTAAGTGGATAATATATGTGTCATTAAAATACTTTTTTTTTTTTTTTTTTTTAAATGCTCTTCTTCGTCCTCATATAATCCAACTACCATCGCCGGCGACAGTTGAGGTTTTGGTTGTAGCGAACCAGAACCAGCCACCGCCAGGTTTGGTTCGCAGCCAACCACGTCCAGCCACCGCCAAGGTGGCTGGATCTGAGGTTGCGAACCAGACCCGCCTAGTTTTGTTTTGCTGCAACCAGATCTGGCGGTGGCTGGATCTGGTTGCAGCAAACCATAACCAGCCACCGCCGGTTTTCGTTTGCGCCAACTAGTGGCGGATCTTTGAAGGGGCTAGGAGGGCCACCGCCCCCCCCCCCCCCCCCCAAGAAAAAAAAAAATTGTTCAAAAAAATTAATTATGCAAATTAAATGTGAGAATGTGGGATCTTTTAATTTAAGCAACGAGAATATGGAAATTGTTCAACCAATTAATTAAATTTAATAGACGATGAGAAATTAAATGTGATTGATTGATTATTCCAATTATGTCAAAGATAACTCGTTTGGTAACGCGGCTATTATTCTCCCAATCTCCTTCCCTTGACAACTCATTTGTGATTTTTCTAGCTCTTGCTCGCTACAGTAAATTCTCTCATCTTATTTCTTTGCTCTCGATTCAACTCCATATTTACTTTGTTTGGTCTTGATTCCATGATTTTGTTTTTCTATTTATATTTAGTATGGTAATGCGCCTATTATTCCATGATTTTTCGGCTCTTGCTTGCTATAGAACGCTTGTTTTCAAGAATGAAAAGAATTAAGGCAAGGTTGCGTAACAAGATGGAAGATGATTTTATTGCGAGATAGTATGGTAATTCATATTGAAAGAAAATAGCGATACTTTCACCTTTGTTGATTCAATTATTGAAGATTTCAAGTCATTAAAAGAGCGAAGAGCATTATTTTAAGTGAAGGTAATTTTTAATTGTTTCATTTAATATAGTGTTTTATTAATTTTGTATTATAAATTACATTGTTAACTTTTAATATTTTGATATATTATATAACAAAGCAATCTTCCGAATTCCATGATATCTTCTCATTTTGTAATTGATATGACATCTATACTAGAGAAATGTATGTTATCTTATACATTAGAATTGTTAAAATACTTTTATTATAACTCAATATTTTAAACATGTTATAAAATCATAAAATTTTTTAATTAGTTAATGAGTATACATTTGGCCCCCCGAAATATTTATCCCAAGATCCACTACGCAGCCAATCACATCCAGCCAATATATATATATATATATATATATATATATATAGGTGAAGATGACTTGAGGAGAAATTGAAGGATGATGTGAAGTCACAAATGGCTTTGGATTGGAGGAGAGATGCGTTGTTGAAGAAGATAAAAAGGTGAACCTTTGCCTCCTTATTCTTCTTCTTTTTTTTTTTTTTTTTAATATAAACAAATTAAAGTATTAAAACGTAAGCATCTTCTAGAGTTTAATAACACAACCATCACTCAAATTTGTAAGACAATCATTTTTGTTAGGTAAGACTAAGTGCATTAATATTAAGAGATTAAAAATGTATTTTATAAACTTAAAAGATTAAAATGATTCATAATACAAATATAAATGACCAAATGTATACTTTAACCTATACAAACTTAACATTAGATCTAACAAAATTTTAAAACTCTTATCACCAATATATCTTTCATTTGGTCTCGAAGAGAAAATTTATTTGAAAAATTTCATTCAGGCCCATGAAAGAGACTTAATTTCAGTTAACCTTTAAAGATTATGGAACTTCACTACACCCATTGGATTAAAATGAAATTAAGTTTTATGGATGAAAAGACCATGATGCCCTTGGTTTATTTTTTGTCACATATAAGAACATTTACAAGATAAATAAGAGTATCTCTAAGACAAATAAAGAAATTTAAAAGAAATTTGGGAGTTAACTAGAACATTTTGCCTATTAATTCACAAAACAAATAAGGACATTTACAAGAAAAATAAAGTGATTGATAAGAACACAAGGGTAAAAAATATTTTGGCAATTTATTACAAGACAAATAAGTGGATTCAAAAATTAAAGTATAAGGACATTATCGTCTTTTCACCTACAAAACTTAACTCACTTTGGTTTAAGAGGGTGTGGTGAAGTTTCAGAATTTTTTAGATTGACTAAAATAAAATTACTAAAATAGGGTTCAATAAAATTTTTCTTTTTTTTATTAAAACTCAAAAGTAATTTTTGAAGAACCGCTCAACGCCTCCAAGTAAGTAAGTTTTCTTGGAGGGATAAATTAGCCAAATGCAATTTATATTAATGTAATTTTTTATCAATAGATTATATTAGATTTTTTATTTTTTAAAGAAATATCCCAAATAGTATTGATATGTTTCACTAAAATATATATGTTTCAAAATAGAAGAGATATCACTATAATTACGAATCCACATACATTGCTCATTCAAAAGATGAGTAGGACATACTCATCCCCAAATAAATGGGGGTTTTGAAATTTTTTTGAGAAAAAAATTCTTCATGCACTAAAAATTAATTAGCTTCAAATATTGGGTGTTGAAAAATATATATTAGATATTGGTTACTACTGAAAAAACATTTCAAAATACTAGTGTCATAAGAAAAATATTTCTAAATGTTGGATTAAAAATTAATTAATTTTATGTTTCTCTGTGTCAAAAATATTTTAGGGTATAACATAAATTCAATTTAAATAAATAAGAATATATAAAATTATTTTTTCTAAAAGCAATTATTTACTCTAAAATTAGGGGATGAGCAAGGCATGCGGACCCTTATAATTACAACTACATAGAAGTGAGGTCAGATTCTTTACTCTAAAAACAATTATTTTTGTCATACTAAAATCCTAAAAAATTATTTTCATATTCATGTCAATATTGAAAATAAAAGTTATAGAAATATAAAAAAAAAAAACTTATCAAACACATGGTCATTTGATAATTAATTATACAGTGATATAATTTTGATTAATGAAAATAAAACAAAATCAATTACTACAACATCAATTTTGTTTTTTCTTAGGCTAAAAACATAGATAGCTATCCTTTTATTATTGACGGCAATTATTTTAAAGTATTGACAAAGAACTAAACGTAGACACCTCTCTTAATAAAACTTCAAACCTTGTTTTTATGAGAGACTAGCCTTTTTTCATAGACTCAAGCCCTATTTATTACCAATTTTTTTTACCAAATATTTATTAGCAATTTCACTTATGAAATTATATATAATTATCTAAAATTACATTTGTTCACTTCCAATTATACAAACAAGTAGTTACACATTATTTTAAATGTGAGCCTGAATCTCACGTAGCCAAGTCTTGAATATTAATGATGGCAACCTGTTTTAATTTTGTAAGCTGATTATTGCCATGCATGGTTGTTTTCCTGCTCATCAAGCCTTAATTATTCTAACAACAAACCAAGTTGCACTTGACTCACATGTAACAAAGTTAGTACAATATTTAATCAACAGATAATAATTTCTTAACAAAAGTAGTGGAAGTGAAGCGGATGGGTCGAACTAAAATTCCTGAGTTTGAAAGAGAGACTCAAGGATGGCCAAATTTCGGTTGATTATATCAATTCGAAGGATATGCTAGCTGATCCTTTGACTAAAGGGATTGAAACCTTACACATTCCTCAGATGGGGTAAGACCTCCATTCATATAGATGAGGTATGCAATGAAATTAATTATGTGGTTTATTCTGATAATGATATTAATGGACACTGAATTTGGAACTGATAAACATATGCGTTCATTTATAATGTTATACCAATTAAGTAAGGGTGTTGCATGTAATACATGAAAGGTAATACTCGACTTAAGAGGACTTATTGCCATAATTCTTGTAGCATAACCTTAATTAATTTGTATAGGGCAACTGAGACATATAGTTATGGGATAAGAGTGAGAATATGAAATGTTTTATTTATATAATATATTTATTAGTTATTATTGATTTGATGAATAATTAAAATATCCTGAGTGTGACATGTAAGTTAGATCTAGGCCCAACTTTAGGATTAGGGTAACCTATTTTATATATATATATATATATATAATGATGCCAAAGTGTTGAACCACTCTGCGAGTTCGTCGGACGCGAAGCGAGGACCTTTCCCAAGGAAGTTTTTTGTATTAAATGACCAAAGTCCCTTTCACTCAGGCCAAATCTATTGACTGGCTATTAATGTGATATTTCTGATGGTGGAATAACACACTTGAGTTTACCGCTGCTAATACATGAGCGTTAGATCTAGAAAAACCTAAAATGCTCTTTTTGGTTCCTTAACTGGTTACGACTCTTAAGCTAATTGCCATCGTTCTGCCTTATAATCAATTAGAAGAGTGACCTATCAATTATCTTCTGATGTTGTTTCTGTTTTTCAATACTCTTTTAAAGAGTTCATGAATTCTTTAAAAGGTCAAAGTTTAGCAATGGTGAGAGGTAATCCTTAAAGTCTTTCGTTGTTGTGAAAGGATAATTTATGCACTATTTGATTCGAAATTTATTGTATTGCATGACTTACTCCTATTTTCTTGTATGACGACACATGCCATCTCACCATCCTCATCCTAGCTACAACATTTTATGCTTTTGCTGTCCTTTTAAAGTCCAAAACTCACTACCATATAATATTGTTGGCCATATATATAGCAGTATGATTAAATTTCCCTTTTTATGCCCTTGGTACTTTCTGATAAAAAAAATTACTCCAATATTCTTTCCATTGAAACCACCCAACTCAAATACTGTGAGATAAATAAACAGAAGGGAAAAAAGAAGGAAAAAGAAAACCACTGATTCACAATTAGAGATCAATAACCCAACATTTTATTGAATTATTTTCCACAAGTTTCATATATATAACCTAAGGGTATAGCTTCATGTTGAAGTTGGTGATATATATATATATAGTATCAGAACTTGCTGATGAAGTCAAGAATGTGATAGGTAATGTCGTTGGCAGCTTCTTGGTTGTTGAAGTGAGCCACACCTGGCTGCACCACCACTTCCTCTAAGTTGGGTACGTCTTGTTTGAAACGACCACTCTCTATATAGTCCTTTGTCCCCAGAGAATTGTACACTGAGTCTAAATCTCCTGTTATATATTTCACGGGCACTTTCACTTTTGCTCCTGTCCATGCTCCTGTCAGTTCCCAATTCCTGCGTTTCGTTTCATACATATAACAAATCTATCTAATTAATAATTATAATTACTTCTCAGTTTCTTTATAAAAATCCATACACTGTAAGATCTTAAAGAAGAATGCAATCACCAAGAGGTCTCAATAACAAGTGAGCAACATGGACTTATTATCATTTCTTACACTGAACATTGTCATTGCATATGCTTCTCATCATTTAAAAGGTAGATAATTATAAGTGTTAATCACAAAGCGATATTAGTCCATGGTTAAGTGCAAAGGATAGTTGAGTCCTCAATCTAAGAAAAATGCTAACATAGGTTTGTATTCATGTCTTACCCGTTGTTTTGGATAACCCACGACCTTAAAAGGATTTGTTGTTGCTGTTGTTTTTTTATTTTTTTTTTTAATTACAAGGTGATTAGCGGTGAAAGTTGGAAAAATAAGGAAAGTGAAAATGAACGAATAGGCTCTCAGGCTCGGTTACATATTCTGAGACCGATGTACAAATAAATAAATAAATAAATATATATATATATATAGAGAGAGAGAGAGAGAGAGGGGGGGAGGGAGGGAGGGAGGGAAGGAGAGAAAGAGAGTGAGTGTGTGTGTAGGTACAATTGACAATTACAACTCAACTACCACTTTGGTCCTATTTATAAGTCTATTTTAACTAAATAACACACAAGGAGAGGTAGTTAACTTAATTATTATGGAGTAAATTTTTAACTTTAATTTGTCCTCATATGAATAGGTATCTTTTAACTCTTTCTTTTCTCTATATTTTATTGATACAATTAATATAAGCAAAATTATCATAATCTCATTTATTACCTAAAAGATGACTTATAAATGTAATCAAAAAATTTTTTTGGTCAAAAGAAACATATAAATAAGACAAGAGTGATATATATTAGTCCCACGTGAGTTAACAAAACCATAGTGTTATATGTTAGTCACACGTGAGTTAACAAAAACCCAAAACTCCAGTACTTAGTTAAACTTAAGCGAAAATAGAATTATTACCGAGTCAAAAGTACTTTCGATTTTTACCGATCGAAATTAAATGAAAGAATGATTGGAACATACCGGTCGAAATTTCGGTAGTAGTTCAAGGGTCCGGTGAAGCCAGACTTGTCGAACTTGGAAGCATAAAAACGAAGGTCATCTTGAGAGAGCCAAGAAGGCAACTTATCATCTGATGACGATGAGTTATAACCAAAGCCTTGCTTTGGAAGGATTGGTGGACCAGCTTTGCGTCCTGTAAGCACATTCCTCAATACTTGTTCACTTCCTATTTTGGCCATCTCTTCTTCTGCCTTCCTTGCCTCCTGTGTGTGTTTATCCCATTATTTAAACCAACAATCCACCACCGACAATCAATATAATATCTAATCTTCTCTCTATAACTAAATTTATGGAGCACAAAATAATTTGTGTAGTTGCCATATATATACGCGGCGCACACTAGAGACTTGATCATGATCATAACCCTTCTTTCATTGAATAAATATATATGTGGTAACTAAACTGTGCGATTAATATACTATAGTCACTGTTCATGTTATTTATATACATTTAAAAGGTTTTATTACATAAACTATAATCAATTCTCTTGTTTTGTAATTTTCGTTTTAATTATTATTAAGCTGTTATTAATAGTCATGATTGTTGCTCAACGGTTACATACTTTTTGCGTATAGAAGGCAACGAACGGTCTAAGATCAATATAACTAAGGCCAGAGGGACTGAGGTCAGGTGACAAAGAGCTCTATCCCCAATCTCTCCTCTCCTCTCTTTTTCTGAGTTACACAGTTATCTTTCTGCTGTTCTGTTACCCTACTTTATGTAGGAAGGGTTCATTTTATCCTAGGAAGTGCCGCTTTCGTTATATCTCTCCTAATGACAGTAACCTTGGGTGCCACTTGAACTAGTTTTGACACCAACATTAGCTACATCATGATGATTTAGTTTAGGTTCTTCTGCCTATAAAGTATTTTTTTTTTTTAGTTTCTTAATATTAACACCATATGACTCAACGAATTTCAATGATTATTATGCAACTAAATACTGATAATGCATGCTTAAAATTTAATCATTTAATTAGATGGTGCCATCTTCATTAATTTATTTTAAATATGTTTTTCAAATTTTAAATAAAAAATTAATATGTCAGCAATAACTTAACTGAAGAGTCATAATTAATTTAAATTTGTTGATGAGTTAGCATTTTTAGTTAATGAGAGACTAATGTTGTTAACATTAAAGGACTGAAAATACACTTTACAAACTTAAGGGACTAAACTATAGCTTGATGTAAATTTAGAAGACAAAATATATACTGTGGCCTAAATTTAAACAAGGTACAAATTAAAATAGTGTAACTAATGAGTGAGGGTAGGAAAATCAGCATGAGCCATGGACCTCCCAATTCTTAATTTATTTTCTGAGTGTTACCATTGTAAGAATTATCTAATTAATCTAAAATTGTATATATAAAAAATTTCAAAAAATTATAATTATTTTAAGGATCATCATTATTATTAATTTTTATACTAGAAATATCATAATTTAAAAATCTTATCATAAAATATTAAAAATAAGAAAATTAAATTATTATTTTTATGAAAATTTAAGAGCAATCTTAATGTTAGAAAATTCGGCCATAGGAAATAATTATGTTTGATGGTACCTTTAATTAGGTTTTGTTTAATATATTTTAAATTAAAAATATTATGTTAGTATATAAATGCTGAGTCATCATTTAAAAATCGACAAGTCAACATTTTTTGTTAACAATGTTAAATTTACAGGATAAAAATATATTTTTAAATATTTAAAGACTAAAATGAAATTTAATGGAAACTTATAAGTACTAAACATATATTTTAACTTTTTGGCCAAACATTTTATGTGATCTTATATAAGGGAACTGGTATAGGTCGCTTTTTCTGGCCATACAAGTATAGGACGTATTAAAACTGTATTTAAATGATGCAAATCTCATTACAATGATATAGACGATAATGTGCATCACCATAATGAGCGCTCGTCCTTGTATCTTTATTCCCTACGTCTCTCCTTATTCACATATATCTAAGATTGGCAAAACAATTAGATGAGTGTATCTGGATTAGCAGTTATAAGAATATCTTTTGAATATTTTATGCTTAAATAAAGCCAAGGTTTTAACTCGAAAATATATTTTAATATTAAGAATAATATGATACTACTATTTCGAGCGTTTTTAGCATAAAATCAAAGTTTTGTTATACTATTTTCGAGTTCTAATTAAATCTAAGACTTGGTTGACTTTTTTGGAAGAATAATGAATCTAATTAAATTACTTTAAAGTCTTTAGATTTATCATTTTTCCCCTTAACTAATTGTAATTTGTCTGACTCAATTAAATTTATATATAATTTAATCATACAACTTATTTATCTTAATCTCTCCGCACAAAAAAAAAAAAAAAAAGTCTTATATTTATATTTAGCACCTAGTATATACATAAGTATAAATTTAATCCCCACACAAATTACAGATGAAGAAGAAGAAGAACCTGGAATCTGCAGATATAGTAATCATCTCCATACAAAGCTCGAAAAGCATCAAGAGGCTTGACGCTTGGGTTTCTGGGCATGAAAGGCACACTAAGGCACACGTAGGCTTTCACTTTGTCGGGACGAAACATGCAGAGATACCAACCCCCCAATCATGAGCCACGAGAAATACCTTATCCACGCCCAGATACGAATTGATGAGCGCCACGACGTCGCCGACGATGTGGAGGCAGGTGTAGCTGGCGACTGATGGCGGCGCCTCTGTGTCCCCGAAGCCGCGGAGGTCAGGAGCCACAGCACGGAACCCGAGGGAGCTGAGGGATAGGATCTGGTGCCGCCACGTGTACCAGAGCTCGGGGAAGCCATGGAGGAACAATACGACAGGGCCTTCTCCTTTCTCTGCAACATGCATTTTGATGCCATTCACTTCAACTGTTATGTGTTTTATTGCTTCCATGTTTTTGTGGATGAGTTACAAAGTGAGAAGGACGAAATTTATTAAATGTTTCGTGCGAAATAAGGACGTTCTGTTTTATTTATGTGGGAAAATTGCACCGTCCGAGTAGGAGAAAATATAACAAAATGGTTTATTAAAATCTAAAAATTGCGGTGAAGTTCTGTGTGATTTTTCTGTACTATTTTCCTTCAAGACTCATGGACTTGCCACAAAATGCTTATGGACTTATCAAAACAGGTTTATGGACTTGTCAACATAAGCACATGGTCTTGTAAAAATATGCTCATGGACTTAGCAACACAGGCACTTGAGGGGCATTTGTGTCTTTTCACATGTAGAAAATATTACAAAAATGTCTCACGGAACTTCACCATAATTTTAAGATTTTAAGGGATCATTTTGTTATATTTTCCGTTATGTTTCAGGAACTTCACCATGAATGTATTTGGTACACTTGAATGTTTTAATAATTTGAATTCATAAATGGAGCAGGACGTACATAAAAAAGTGGAAGATGATCTTCTCCTCATCATTTTTCTCATTTTCTCTCATTAGCCTATTTGGGCCATTGATTGGGAAGAAGAGAGAGATATTAAAGTAGTATTGTGATTGATTGGATATGATTTAAAGATGATAAGGGATAACGAGAAAATGAAAAAATGATTAGGAAAGAAACTCAACCCTAAAAAAGTAATGGTTCATAATTAGGTTTTTTTTTTTTTTTTGTCAACATAATTAGGTTCTTTGAATCTTGGGCCGAGACGGATTCTAACGCATTCTAAACGTAATGTTACATTCCGGCTATAATTATCCCTATTTAACACATTCTAATATAATATTAATTACAATGCATTAAAATCAAAAGAAAATCATTAGATTACTTTTCTATAGACAGTCTAACAAATAAAAGTTATATATAAGAAAATTTCTTAATAACAAAAACCAACATATCAGAGGCTGACTCTGGTGGTGGGTTCAAATTGGGTTTACATTTCTTAGGGATGTGTCAATTTCATTCACGTTCAAAATGTGTCCCATGTGTTTCCCTGCGTAAGGCTTAAAAAGCGTTTAATTCCGTGTCGTTTTTCCAAAAAAAAAAAAATAAAAAAAAATCTATTTGATTATATTTATGGGATAAATCAAATATAAATATATCTGAAATCTAAAATCAGTTCCCCAATTCAACAAATTCTAGATCAGTCTCTTGGACCAAAATGAGATTTTAGAATGGGTGAAATGACTTTATTGCCCTCTTCTTTCTCCTTGATCTCAAGTTTCTCTTCCATAATCATCCCCTCGCCCGCTTCACCCCCCCCCCCAAAAAAAAAAAAAAAAAAAAAATTTGCTAGAGCACCTCTCTTCTCACCTTTGCTTGGTTTCTTCTCCATAGGCAGCAAGTCTTTCTTTTCTTTTCTTTTTTGAATTAAAAGAGCATGCACTAATGATTTGAGATTACAAACCTGGCCGAATTCGTAACCTTTTACTTACAAGGGACTTCTTATATGCTACTAGGCTATAAGGGCATTAGCATCCACAATGAGTCTTTGAGCTTCACCTGACACTTAGCACCATGGTCATGGCAGACACTGTTTTATTCGTAGTCTATTTGTTTCAAATGTGCATCTTTATGAATTTTTTTTTGATTTGGAAGTTGCAATGATTTTATAGTCTTTAATATAAAAATATAAAACTTGATTGCTCCAACACCTAGTGGGATCGAGTGGTAAGGTAATCATTCTCTCTTAAGCAAGTTCTCAGTCTGAGATTGTGAATGGAACAGGTGGCATTAGTAGCTTTTCCCTCCAATAAAGGAGACTGACTCAGGACGAATCCGGATTAGCCTGGCCCCGAAGAATCCTCTCAATTAAAAAGAGATAGGCCAGGATACCGAATGCAAATATAAAAAAAAAAAAAAAATATTGGGAAGTTGATCTTAGTTCGAAATGTAAGACTTATTTCTCATATTTATCAAGTCAAGGAAAGGTTGCGGCTTGGGGCAATCAAATTGGATTTATACTATGTATTGTAGTTTCACATTCAAACAACATATGTGTATTTGGTTTTTTTTTTTTTAAAAAAAATATAGAAGAACATATTTGAATAGAATTATAAAATAGATTTTCTTGAATATGTTCTCAAGGTGAACTCAAGGTGATCTCAGCGCAAAAGATATTGTTATATTAACAACTAACAAGAGTGTTCGGATTATTTTTGACAAAACTAATGTCTTACTATATGTAGTTGATTATAAGTTCAATCCAACTAGCTAGGGTAGGAAAAAAGAATCTAATGGTGCTTATTCAATTTTTTTTAATGTTTTAACAAAATATTTATTTTAATAGATACATAATTTAAAATAAAAATAAGTTTATTATTGAAAAATTTGCAGATTAAAAAATATATATTTATACCATCCAGATCAAATTTTAAATCATCGAGGTTTTACTTCAACAATGAGCACATGGTGGGCACCATAGTAGTCACCATACAAAGCTGGTAGAGCATCAAGAAGCTTGACTTGGGGGTTTCTATATGCATAAGAGGCACATGTAGGCCTTCAATATGTCACCATAAAACGTGTACGTAGACATTATTGTTAAAATCGAAAGTTGACCCTCCAATTAATGTTTTTGTGTTTTCTCTTCATAAATTTATCTTAACTCACTCTTAAACTTACATTATATTAATTGCAAACTTTGCTAAGCCTATGAGTTTACTATTTTTGCATTTTCAGTTTTTAAAATTGTGCCAACATACCCTCTTAGGGGCTGTTTGGTACGAGGGGATGAGAAGAGAGGGAAAATAAGAATTTTATGAGTTGAATTTAAAAAAAATGGAGAATTGGGGTTGGTAAAATTTTAATAAAGAAAAGATGCAACTAAAAGAGTATAAACAACTTATTAAAAAATTTTAACCCCCCCCCCCCTAATTTTTTTCATTCAATTATTAAAAATTTTCTCTCGCCTACTTTTTCTTTCAAATCCGATCCTTCATATCAAACAAACTCTTAAACTTGTGCTAGCTTTTTGTATCTATTTGATCATGTTTAATAGCTTCACATATGAACTTCGTGGGCCAGGGTGGCTTATGTGCCTTTCTTGCTACTCCTTCATTTTGGAGACCTTCCAAATGTATTTTTCATGGTTTTTTGAATCATTACATTCTATACAAAATGGATAACATACATTTTGATATCTTATAGGGGTAAAATGGAGTTATTTTTTAAAGATTTTAAGAATCTAGTAAAAATGAAAGTACACATTTTTAAACTCTTAAATCTTTAAAAACAAAAAATTTGAAAAATTGAAAACACCAACATTGTTTGCCCATAAAATATCAAAATGTCTTCCATTTCATGTAGAATCTTATAATCCAACGAACCATGAAAAATACATTTGGGAAGGTCCCCAAAAAGAAGGGCTAGCAGGAAAGGCAAATTAGCCACTTCCTTCCCGAACTTCATAGAAATTGTTTTGTTGAATATGATAAATAATGGATGTTGATTGATTTAATTTCAATTATTTGAATTTGAAATATATTTAAATAAACTTGTATTTTTTTATATTTAAATTGTTTACTTATATAATTTTAATAATAATTTATTAATAAAAGCAAACTCTTGCGAGTTTATGTCTCTATTATGAATTTATTTAAACTTGTGAGTTTGATAACTTAACGTGCAGAGATACCAACAACCAATGAGGGCTCCCCAGCCAAATCATGAACCATGAGGAACACCTGATCCCCGGCCAGAGTTAATAACGAGCACCACGATGTCGCCAACAATGTGGAAGCATGTGTAGCCGATGAGGAAGGTGGCATCTAGATGTGTATATATATTTTTTAATTCTTGATTAATAAAAGCTAAGAAAATATCCTAGACACCTCGTTCAAATAGCGTAACCAGCTAAAATAAATTAAGAGCAACTAAGATTGTTATGGTCAAGTGTGTATTTTGATACCGCTCACTTCCAGTGTTTTGTGCTCTGTTGCTTCCATGTTTAGGTGCTGCTCGGTGTGGTCAGTTCACTGATAGTAAATGGTAAGTGTGTGAGGAGAAATGATTAGGAAGAAGATAGCTGATGTTGTCTGTTATATGAACCTACACAGAAAAAGGACGAAATTTATTGCGTGGTAAAAACATTACATTTGTGTGGTTCAAAAGAAGGACCTACGGTTTTACTACCTTTGACTAACCGATTTTGGTGCTGATCTGCTATGAGATCTGTACGATTTAAATACAGTCTCAACAATGGTTCGTGATTTAAAATTTGGGGAATCCTTTATAAAGAACTTTAAAAATACTAAAAGACGTAAATACACTTCTAATATTTATCATACCAGAGAAGTATAAGGTCCTGACTTACTGTTTTTGAAATCAAAAGTAAATGACAGAATTGTACATTTGAGTTTTAAAAACAAAGGAGAAGGCGTGTGGTTGTAATTGCAGAATTCCTAGATTTGATATGATATCACTGACTTTGGATATCATTTTACCAAGTCCAAATATGAAGTCCAAAACTCACCATTTCAAATTAAACACTTGTGAAAAATGAAAAAAATGCATGGATTAATGCCTATACTTGATATGAGATCACCATGTATGGATTTGATTTTACCAAATTTGGGATATGAAGTTTACAACTTATCATTTCAAATTAAACATCTGTCAAAATGAGAAAACATGCATGGATTAATTCCTAAACTTGATATGATACTACCAAGTTTGGATTTAACAATAACAACTCTCACAAGTATTATATGAAAATCAGTAATTCCACAAAGGGAGGGTAGAGCCATACGATGACTTGAGATTGGGAATGTAGTTGAATCCGATGGTTCTGGAACTACCGCCTTGTCTATCAACCCACAAAGATCGAGAGGGTAGAGCCACACAATGATTTGGAAGTGTAAGTAGGATTATCGATTTGGGGAAAGAAATGTGGAGAGTGGTGTGGGGTCTATAGTTATAGAAATTGGGAACCATTCATCTCTTCAAATAGGGAATAACGGAGATGAAAATTAGCCCAAGCGAGAGGAGCCAAGGGCGAGGAACCCCCAATTTTTATGACTGGTTATGGAAGTTTTGTTCAAAATTTATGAGGAAAAAGAAGAAGATCTAGAGAAACCGTCGTTGTTGAAGGCTGTTGTCGCTGGAGAAACTGTCATCGTTGCTCCGTTGTTGAAGAAGGTTGTCTCTACCATGGAACAAGCAGAAGAAGAAAGTGGAGAAGAGAATTCATGAGGGCATTTGTGTCATTTTCTTTTGATTTCAGAAAGCATAAATCATGCCCTCACACTTCTTTAGTATTAAGAATATTGAGAGCACCTTTTTGTCTTTTAGTATTTTTAAAGTCTTTTATAAGAAATTTTCACTAAAATTTTTAACAAATTATTTTTTAGTAAAACATTATTTTTTTTTAAAAAAAAAAACTTAAATTTATAAGATTATCTTTATTTTAGAGTTTGTATACATTAAAATAATTTTCTTTAAAAAAAAGTGAAAAACGTTAAGAGGAAGTTTAATATTTTAGTTCTTCAAATTTTGACTCACTAATAACTCACTCTCTCAAATATGATTTGTCACGACTAAGTTCATAAACTTTTGACTTACTTAAAACTCAGTCCGAAATCTGGGTTAAAGTGCATCGCCAACACGCTAAAATATTTTTTCAGGTACATCCAGCATGCTAAAGTATTTTATGGTGCACCCAACATTTTGAAATATTTTTCATATGCGTTTAACACCCTAAAGTATTTTTTAGTGCATCTAGTATCCTAAAGTATTTTTTTTTATATGTTTAAAACACCATAGAATATTTTTTGATGCATCTAGCACCAAGGCATAAAAAATACCTTAAGATGCAAGACACACTTGAAAAAAAAACTATTTCAAGATGTCAGATACACGGTGTCAGCACCTTAATCCTTAATCCATGTAAGCACTTTAAGGTGTTGTAATTAAGCACCTTAATCCATAATACAAAATGTTTAAAATTTACAATATAACATCATAATTCTACCTAAATACAAAAGCCGACAAGGCTCTTGATCTCGACTGGAACCTCCAGATACCGATGTCAGCTACCGTGCGCTAAGAGCTGCATCCCACTCACTAAATAATTCATAAGTAGTAACAAGGACTGGAATCCCGAAGGAAAAGTAACGATTAACCTTACAAACAAAATATGAATAGTATATGCCAGTAAACCATAACAGATACAGTCCACAATAGTAATATAACATTCAGAAACACTTAATGTAGAACATATGCATAGCCAAACCAGCATATACACATCACATAACCCTAGTGCAAGTATAACCAATTGACATATACTGAAAGTATTCCTGTACGTCGGGGTTCTCAATTAGAAACCCAACTAGGAATTTTTGACTAAGAATTACCGAGAGTTTTATTTGGAATCCACCAGCGTTCTCAATTGGTAGTGCTCAAGTCAACTGAATGCACCTAGGTTAGCCACTTAAGGCTAGGACCACCGGTCCAATAGGCCCTACACCTAGTCTTACTATCGAGACATTCACATAAATGATTCAAATAGACATACACAGCCATATAGAGAATATGAGATTAGAGTTAATATCTGATTACTTTATCCAAGCGATTTCAAGAACTTCACATGTTTTGGGAAATTACGGGTTCCTATAAGAACACGTTATGGACAATGGTCAATACTCACTCGAACTTTAGACATTCGAAATGTCATCTAGTATATCTAAGCATAAAATTACTAGACTTAATCTATGTCCAAGGTTCCACTGTTTCCCTCATTTTCACACATTCGCCTTGATCTTCCATAATTTGTATTTATATATTTGAAAAATCACATCTCTTAGCACAAATGTCCAAATGAGATGGTTCCAAATCCTATGGACTCCTTATTAAGTCTGGTTTCAACGAAAAATGGTTCTAGAAACTAAGCACAAGTACACTATTCCCAGTTCAATAAAATAGTGTCATCTGTCTAGATTTCATTCCAGAATTGTAGGTCATTTTTAAAAATTTATAATTTAGTATACACAAATCCAAATTTGAAAAATGACCTACCAAATTAAATTTCATTATATTTAATTTAATCGTAGAAAGTTTCATTGCAATAAGACTTTGTTCACTACCCCAAATATGCATTGCAAAATGACTGCCCTGACAGGATTTTTCAAAACAGATTTCAGGCTTTGGCTACAATTCATCCTAGAGCTTCCAAAATTCCTATCGAACCACTATCCTACACAATTTCATGTTTTGAACACAATGGAACCATCAAATTGGAAAAATTCCAAATCCCTTGGTCTACACTGCGCCCAACTGAGACTAGGACCTCTTATAATCGTCAATGTTTTGTAATTTTTACTTCGCAAATACCCTAATTTCGGTTCCTAACCATATTTATCTTATTATTTAAACCATATGCACATTCCATCAGAACCTACTCCTAGGGTTTCAATAATCCAAAATCCACATAAAGCCAGAGAAATCACTAGGAAATTCCAATATACCACCAGTAGGCCTAGAATCACTTACCTTAATCGTTGTTTGGTAAATTTCGTAAGATTTCTATCTTTCCTTGACTATATAGGATTCGGTCAATCCTCCACGCACATATGAATAGAGAAATTTTCATAATTAAGGAGTAGGAGAAGAGAAGGACTAGGGATTACAAGCTCGTATACATAGCGTGAAAAATTACCTTGATTCAGCGAGTTTTTCCTTTCTCTTCTTCTTCCTTGATGTTTCAGCGTCTTTCTTGGCTAGTTCAGCATAAAACACAATGATAATGGAGATTAGAAGAGTCTTGGCTGATACTAGAAGGGTCAAAGGCGGTTTAGTAGTAAAAATGATCAATTTTCCCTTCAACTCCCACGTACTTACCAAAATGTCATTGGTTACAATTCAATCGAATTTCAACATTCTAATTAACCAAAATTCTTGGGCCATTTTTAGGAAAATATTGACCCATTTTATTGGCTCATAACCCATACTCAAGTGTCCACAAATTTTAAATAATTATGAAACTTACAGCACAATTTGGTAAAAGTTGTAATTTTTAACCTTCCTTCAATTTTCTCATAATTTCCAGTAAGACTCATGCAACTTCTTTTCATTCATGTTTAGTCAAATTTGATGCTCTAAAATGGAACAAAGAAGTATTAATTTCATGTGTCCCATTGATGCCAACACACGCCTCAAATTTTTTAGTTTCGGTGAAATCAGGTTTTTCAAGAAAAATTGACATTCTTGTCAAAATTCACCATTTTATTTCTCCAAATACACATAAATCATGAAATTTGTCATATTTCTTGAATTAGGTTTAGTCGTATGCCTGATACAGGCTTTTTTTTCAACTCTCTAGACTTAAGATTCAAAATATTACATTATGACAATAAATAGGAGAGGCCCATTGCCCTTTATGCCGTGCACAGATAGTGACGAAAAATATCAGAACTCTGACTCAAACAAAGAAAGAAAGAAAGAAAGAAAGAAAAAAAAAACTCTTATGTTCTGCTTTGAAGCGCATGGACGTTAAAAATAAAAAAAATAATAATAAAAAAAAAAAAAAGCACCGGACAAAGGATTTTTTTGTGTGTGCATTTTTAAATTTACATGGATATAAATATATTGTCTGCGCAGACGGATAAAGAACAGAGGTGTGCATTGTTGGGCATTTATTTTTGCACGTTGCACTAAAAATCTTTCTAAAGTCTTTCTATATTGCGTTTTATGCGCATCAAACACGGGACTACCTGTAGGTTTTTCATGCCCATTGTTCTATGACCATTGTTTGTGTTTCCATGTGGCTCACCCCATCCAATGTTCAGAACGAGTTCCACCCAAATTTTAACACGTGTATTATTTTTCAACCTCACCTGATTTATGTGTCATTAAAATCTTTATTTTTTTTATTTTTTTTATTTTTTATTATCTTTTTCGTCCTCACATAATCCAACAATCATCACCGACGAAGGTTCAGGTTCTGGTTGCAGCGAACTAGAGCCAGCCACCATCGGGTTTGGTTCGCAGCCAATCACATCCTGCCACCGCTAGGGTGGCTGGATCCATGGTAGAGCCATGTTTTTATATTTGTGGGTGCACAATTAGTGAGGAGATTTGGGGGTGCCCCGAAATTTTTTTTTTTCAATGAAAGTTTTAATACATTAAAAATCAAATGAATATAAACAATAAAAGAAAAGAAAACTTTAACTTAATATAGAATAATAATAATCAAGAGTCAACTAAACTATTACAACAACGATTACAAAGCACTTTTTGATTCTTCATTCCTTAAAAATATTGCATTATATCTTCATCATCAATCTTAATAAGTTTGTCAAAAGTTCTCTAAGATCATGTAAGGTAAGTTTGAAATGTCTATGATAGGAGAATTAAATTTTTTCTTAGAACTTCGAATCAAGCAAAAGAAGAATGGAGTATTTATTTTCCAAACCAAATACACTGCAAGAGCTTCTTAAGAAATATGGAACGGATCACTAAAATAGAGCTGATACCCCTATGAGCTCAACGACTTTTGTAATATCCTAATTTTTACTTTTAGGATTAATTTATAATTAAGGATGAAATTATATATGATTGTCTCATATGATTAATCGTTCTTTCTTTTAATGTTATTTTGGAATCACATATAAAACTATTGCTGCTACATATGTTTTTCATATTGATATTCTATTTTTTAATAAAAGAATGAAAATTAATTAAGGACCTTAGAGGAAGATGAATGTTGTTAATTGTTATTTTCATTTCTTTTTTTTATTACCCGGATCCAATTAGTGGTTAATTTATCAAATTAACTGGATTCAGTGAAAAGTGAGTTTTTTTTTTTTTGGGTTGGGGGTATAAAGTGGAGAGGAATGACGCGCTGAAATGAGGAGAAACTGGGGAAAGGAAAAAGAAATGAGAAGGGCCCAAATCTGTTCGAACCAGGGACCTCTGGAACTAAAATCAATTGCTCTACCACTGAGCTAGGGACTCATTTATGCTAGTAAATTCCAGCTAAATAATATATATTCTCAAATTTTATGAGTGCACTTGCACTCAGAGGCACAAGTGTGGCTCTGCCACTGGCTGGATCTAAGGTTGAGAACCAGAACCGCCTAGTTCTGGTTCGCTGCAACCAAATCTAACGGTGGCTGGATCAGGTTGCAGCGAACCATAACCAACCACTATCAATGGTGGATCCGAAAATTAATCGGGGGTACCAAAGGGTGGCTGCCCCAAATTTTTTTAAAGAAGTTTTAAATATATTAAAAAAATAAAAGAATATAAACAAGAAAAGAAAAGAATATCAAAAAAATATTTATGAAATCAAGTAAATAATGATGATGTAATAAGAGAAGCAATTATTTTACAAACCTTTCATTTAAAAATAAGGCTAAACGCTATTAGAAATGTAGCTACATAAATTACAATGAAGGGTGAGCATTCAATAAGTTCAAGTATATATATTTTAATAACAAAAATATATTACAATAAAAATAATTATAATATCATCCTTCTAGGCTTTATTTTTTAGAATTCTATTAAGGGAGCACTTGTCCCCCTTATCTTATGTATGGATCCGCCTATGGCTACTACCGGTTTGGTTCGCAGCCAACCACGTCCAGCCACCATATATATATAAAAGTTTAGGTGAAGACCACTTGATGAGGAGAAGTTGAAGGATGATGTGAAGTCACAAATGGGTTTGGATTGTAGGAGCAGGTGCGCTGTTGAAGAAGATGAAAAGGTGCGCCTTTGCCCTCTTTTTCACTTTTATTTTTATTTTAAAATATAAAAAAATTAAAGTATTGAAAGGTAAGCATCTTCTAGAGTTTCATAACACAACCATCATTTAAATTTGTAAGACAACCATTTTTTTATTAAGACTAATAGTGTTAATATTAAAGGATTAAAAATACACTTTACAAACTTCGAGACGAAAATAATTCATGATGCAAACATAAAATGACTAAATATATACATTAGTCTATACAGACTAAGCATTAGATCTTACAAAATTTTAAAACTCTTATTACCAAACTTATCTTTTATTTGGTCTTGATGAAAAAATTTATTTGGAAAATTTTATTCAGCCCCATGAAAAAGACTTAATTTCAGTTAACCTTTAAAGATTATGGAACTTCACTGCACCATTAGATCAAAATGAAATTATGTTTTATGGATGAAAAGACCATGATGCCCTTGGTTTATTTTTTCATATATAAGATCATTTACAAGATAAATAAGAGCATTTTCAAGACAAATAAAGGAATTTAAAATAAACTAGGGAGTTAACTAGAACATTTTCCCTATTAATTCACAATACAAATAAGAGCATTTACAAGAAAAATAAAGCGATTCAAAGGAACACAAGGAGTTAAAAATATGTTAGTCATTTGCAAGACAAATTAGTGGATTCAAAAAATAAAGTAAGGATATTATTGTCTTTTCACCTACAAAACTTAATTCATTTTGGTCTAAGGGGGTGTGGTGGTGTTTCAGAATTTTTCGGATTGACTAAATTAAAATTGCTACAACGAGGTTGAACGAAAATTTTCTTTTTATCTATCAAAAGTCAAAAGTAATTTTTGAAGAACACCTCCATGCCTCCAAGTATGTAAGTTATCTTGGAGGGATAAATTAGCCAAATGCAATGCATATTAATGTAATTTTTAATTAATACATTATATTAGATTTTTTAAGAAATATTTCTAATTGTATTGATATTTTGCACTAAAATATATATGTTTCAAAATATAAGAGATGTCATTATAATTATGAATCCACATACCCTGCTCATTCAAAAGGATAAGCAGGAAATACTCATCCCCAAATATATATATATTTTTTTTTTTGGGGGGGGGGGGGGGGGGGGGTTTATATTTTTGAGGAAAAATACTTCATGCACTAAAAACTAATGAGCTTGAATACTCGGTGTTGAATAAAATATTGGGAAAATTACACACGAGGTCCCAAGGACCAGAGATAATTACAATTAGGTCCCTTGAATTGACCAAATTACACAGAAGTCCCTAGGGACTTCTTTGTAAATATGTTTGAGTGTAAAATTACCATTTTGGACAAGAAAAAAACGCACCTATATTTACAACAGCAAATTCTATATTTACAACAGTAAATTCCTATTTTAACAACAACTTTTTAAAAGCTACATTTTTTTATTTCGAAGTCCGAGGCTATTTTCAACAAGAAATTTTATATTTATAACAGCAAATTCTCATTTTAACGACTTTTTAACACCTGCATTTTTTAATTTCGAGGTCCGAGGCTATTTTCAACAAGAAATTCTATATTTACAACAACGATTCCTATTTTAACAACAACATTTTGAAACCCGCATTTTTTGATTTCGAGGTCCGGAGGCTATTTTCAACAAGAAATTCTATATTTACAATAGCAAATTCCCATTTGAACAACAACTTTTTAAAACCTGCATTTTTTCATTTATGAGGTCCAGAGGCTATTTTTAACAAGAAATTCTATATTTACAACAACAAATTGTTATTTTAACAACAAGTTTTTAAAACCTGCATTTTTTCATTTACGAGGTCCGAGGCTATTTTCAACAAGAAATTCTACATTTACAACAACAAATTCCTATTTTAACAACAACTTTTAAAAACACGAAATTTGTTATTTCGACTTCCAGAGGCTATTTACAACAACAAATGCTATATTAACAACAGAAAAATCATATATTTACAACAACCTTTGGAAAAATAACCAGAAACAGTAGAGGATGAAGGATGGATGAAGGAACAGAGGATGAGAGAAAGGCAAGTTCGCCGGATCTGTGGTCTTGCCATCAACCATGTCAAGTGATCAACCGGATTTGTGGTCTCGCCGGATCTGAGATTCAACCGGAAAACGTCAGGAGTGAAATATTTTAAGAAGCTTTCTACAAAAATTACATCTTTAAGTTGCTTGATAGGCGTGATTTTCCGCCCGGCGAGTACCCGGGCAACTGTGCACAAATTTTTTCACCCAAATGAAGCTTTAAACCCAACATCGGTTACTGCCCCGATTTGAGTTGAAATATTGGAAGAGAGAGAAGAAAAAGGGAAGAGGAGAGAGAGAGAGAGAGAGAAGGAAGAAGGGGAAGGAGAGTGGAATTAGATGGAAGGTTAGATTGGTAATTTTGCAGTCACAAACAATTATACAGAAGTCCCTAGGGACTTCGTAATTTTGTCATTTGAAGGGACCTAATTGTAATTATCTCTCGCTCCTTGGGACTGAGAGTAATTTTCCCTAAAATATTTTAGATATTGGTTACTACTGAAAAAATATTTTAGGATACTAGTATTATAAGAAAAATATTTCTGAATGCTTTGGATTAGAGATTAAGTAATTTGAGATACTAAGTGCTAAAATATTTTAGTGTGCATTTAATTCAAATAAATAAGAATACATAAATATTTAAAATAAAAATAGGCCCTCACCGAAAATTGGAGGATAAGCATGGCATGCGGATCGGACCCTTATAATTACAACTAAATAGAAGGGAGTTAAGATTCTTTGCTCTGAAAATAATTATTTTTGTCATACTAAAATCCTAAAAAATTATTTTCATATTCATGTTACTATTGAAATTTTTTTTTTTAAAAAAAATTATCAAACTCATACCTTTTGATAATTAATTAATTAATTATATAAGTGATATAATTTTGAATAATGAAATTGAAACAAAAACAATTACTACAACATCAATTTTGTTTCTTCTTAGGCTAAACATAGATAGTTATCATGTTATTGATGACAATTATGTTTAAAGTACCGAGAAAAACTAAATGTAGACACCTCTTTTGAGAGAACTTCAAACCTTGCTGTTACGAAAACTTAGCATTTTTCATAGATTCAAGCCCTATTTATTACCAATTTTTTTACCATATATTTATTACCAATTTCACTCATGAAATTATATATAATTATCTAAAATTACATTTGTTCACTTTCAATTATACAAACGAGTAGTTACACATTCTTTTAAATGTGAGCCTGAATCTCACTTAGCCAAGTCTTGAATATTAATGATGGCAAACTGTTTTAGTTGTACGCTAATTATTGCCATGCATGGTTGCTTTCCTGCTCATCAAGCCTTAATTATTCTAACAACAAACCAAGTTGCACTCGACTCTCACGTAACAAGTTAGTACAATATTTAATCAACACATAATAATTTCTTAACAACAGGAGTGGAAGGAAGTGAAGCAGATGGGTCGAACTAAAATCCTGAGTTTGAAAGAGAGAGTCAATGATGGCAAAATTTCAGTTCATTATATCAATACAAAAGTATATGTTAGCTAATCCTTTGACTAAAGGATTGAAACCTTACACAACCCTTATATGGGGATAAGACCTCCATTCATAAAGATGAGGTATGCAATGAAATTAATTAAGTGGTTTGTTCTGATATTATAGAGACTGAATTTGGAACTGAATAAACATATGCGTTTATTCATACCCATTAAGTAAGGGTTTGCATGTAATACATGGAAGGTAATACTTGATTTCAGAGGAGTTATCGCCATAATTCTTGTACATAGCATAACCTTAATTAATCTAGATAGGACAATTGGCATATAGTTACGGTTCAAGTGAGAGAATGTGAGATGTTTTATTTATTATAATATATTTTTTAGTTATTATTAATTAGGTGAATAACTAAAATATCCTAAGTGCAGCTTGTAAGTCAGATCTAGGCCTAACTTCAGGATTAGGGTAATCTATTGATTGGCTATTAATGTGATATTTCTAATGGTGGAATAACACACTTGAGTTTACAACCGCTAATACACAAGCGTAAGAAAAACATAGATTGCTCTTTGAGGTTCCATGACTGGCAACGGCTCTTAACCCAATTGTCATCGTTGTGCCTTGCAGTCAATTACAAAAGTGACCTGTCAGTTATCTTCTGATGTTGTTTCTGTCTTGCAATACTCTTTTAAAAGAGTTCATGAATTCTCTCGAAGGTCAAAGTTTAGCAATCGTGAGACATAGCCCTTAAAGTCTTCCGTTGTTATGATGGGATAATTTATGCACTATTTGATTCAAATTTTATTATATTTCATGAATTACTCCTACATTCTCACACATATGCCATCTCGGTTTCCCCATCTTAGCTACAACATTTTATGCTTTTGCTGTCCTTTTAAAGCCCAAAATTTGCTACCATATATCATATTGGTGGCCATATATATAGCAGTATGATAAAACTTTCTTTTTACCCTATTAAGTACTCTCTGATAAAAAAAATTACTCCAATAATTTTTCCATTGAAACCACCCAACTCAAACATTATGAGATAAATAAACAGAAGGGGAAAAAATAAGGAAAAAGAAAACCATTGACTCACAATTAGAGATAAATAACTCCAAGATTCCATTGAATTAATTTCCATAAGTTTCGTACATATAACATAAGGGTTTTATTCACACAGCTTGTTTCAGCCAGTGATATATAGCTTCATGTTGATGTTGGTGGATTATATATATATACATATAGTATCAGAACTTGCTGATGAAGTCAAGAATGTGATAGGTAATGTCGGTGGCAGCTTCTTGGTTATTGAAGTGGGCCACTCCTGGCTGCACCACCACTTCCTCTAAGTTGGGTACGTCTTGTTTGAAACGACCACTCTCTATATAGTCCTTTGTCCCCAGAGAATTGTACACTGAGTCTAAATCTCCTGTTGAGTATTTCACTGGCACTTTCACTTTTGCTTCTGTCCATGCTCCTGTCAGTTCCCAATTCCTGTGTTTCGTTTCATGCATATAACAAATCTATCTGATTAATAATTATAATTACTTCTCGGTTTCTTGGGGGAAAAAAAAACATATCCGATTAAAAATAAGGAACTCTCTAATTTATAGGGGAAATTACTATAAGGTCTTAAAGAAGAATACAATCACCAAAAAGTTTCAATAACAAGTTGAGTACTCAATCTAAGAAGGACGCCAACATAGGTCCTCTATTCATGTGTTGCCATAAAACTTTAGGGTAAACCACGCCCTTAAAAGGGTCTGTTGTTTTCATTACAAGGTGATTAGCGGTGAAAGTTGGAAAAATAAGGAAAGTGAACGGAAAAGGCTCTCAGGCTCGGTTACATATTCTGACGCCCACGTACGAAAAAAAAAAAATATATATATATAGATAGATAGAGAGAGAGAGAGAGAGTGAGTGAGTGTGTGTGTTATGCACAATGGACAATTACAACTGAACTGTATGTTAGTCACACCTGAGTTAACAAAAACTCTAGTACTTGAGTTAAACTCGAGCGAAAACATAATTATAACCAAGTTAAAATTACGAAGGTACATTTGGGAAGTAAATGAAAGCATGATGGGAACATACCGGTCGAAATTTCGGTAGTAGTTCAAGGGTCCAGTGAAGCCAGACTTGTCGAACTTGGAAGCATAAAAACGAAGGTCTTCTTGAGAAAGCCAAGAGGGCAAGTTATCATTTGATGAAGATGAGTTATAACCAAAGCCTTGCTTTGGAAGGATTGGGGGACCAGCTTTGCGTCCTGTAAGCACATTCCTCAATACTTGTTCACTTCCTATTTTGGCCATCTCTTCTTCTGCCTTCCCAGCCTCCTGTGCGTGTGTGTATCCCATTAGTTAAACCAACAATCCACCGCCGACAATCAATATAATATCTAATCTCCTCTCTATAACTAAATTTATGGAGCACAAAATAATGTGTATCGTTGCCATATATACGCGGAGCACTCTAGAGACTCGATCATGATCATAACCCTTCTTTCATCGAATATATATGTGTTTGTGTGTGTGATAACTAAACTGTTCGATTAGTATACTATAGTGCACTGTTCATGTTATTTATATACATTTAAAAGGTTTCATTTTAATTGTCATTAAGCCGTTATTAATAGTCATGATTATTGCTCAACGGTTACATGCTTTTTGCCTATAGAAGGTAATGCACAGTTTAAGATCAATATACCTAAGGCCTAGAGGGATCTAGGTCAGTTGACAAAGAGCTTGATCCCCAAGCTCTCCTCTTCTCTCTTCTTTTGAGTTACACTGTTATCTTTCTATTGCCCTACTTTATGCCGGCAAAGTTCATTTTATCCTAGGAAGTGCCACTTCCTACTTTACTGGGGGTGATAGAATATCTCCCAAGGACAGTGACATTGGATGCGACTCGTACTAGTGCTGACACCAACATTACCTACATCAGGATTTAGTTTAGGTTCTTATGCATATAATAAAGAGTGTGTGCATCACTCGATTCTATTTATAAATCCACTTTGACCAAATTTCACATACCAAGGAGATGGTTATCTAAATGATTATATGGTAAATTTTCAACTTTACCCTAATTTATGATTGGGTATTTTAAAATTGTTTCTTCTCTCTCTATCTCTTGGGTACAATTAATATGAGTAAAATTGTCACAATCTCATTTATTACATGAAACCGACTTATAAATCAGACCCAGTGGTGTGTGTGTATATATATATATATGTTTCTTAATATTAACACCGTTACTCTCATAAATGGTATGGAAAACGATGACTCAACACATTTAAATGATTATTCTGTAACTAAATACTGATAATGCATGTTTAAAAGTTAATCATTTAATATAATATTTTTATATTTAAAGTTTAGATTAGACGGTTCCATCTTCATTAATTTATTTTAAATATATTTTACAAATTTCAAATAAAAGATCAATATGTCAGCAATCATTTAACTGAAGAGTCATAATTAATTTAAATTCGTTGAGTTAGTATTTTTAGTTAGTGAGAGATGAACGGTATGTTGACATATTAATTTATAATTTAAAATATGAAAATTAAAAAAATCTTTTAATCAACAATTTGTATGCAGTTTAATAGATATGAAATAAACCATTTTCTTTCACTACTTTTATCATTGAAAGAATTATCTAATTAATCTTAACAATATATATATATATATATATATAATTTCAAAAAACTATCATCATTATTATTAATTTTTATACTAGACCCTATATCATAGTTTAAAAATCTTATCATAAAATATTTAAAATTTACGATTTAAGAAAATTAAATTATTATTTTTATGAAAATTTAAGAGCAATCTTAATGTTAGAAAATTCGGCCATAGGAAATAATTACGTTTGATGGTACCTTTAATTATGTTGTTTAAAATATTTTAAATAAAAATCATTATGTTAGTATTTAAATGCTGAGTCATAATTTAAAAAATCGACAAGTCAACATTTTTTATTAACAATGTTAAATTTACATGATAAAAATATATTTTTAAATATTTAAAAGACTAAAATGAAATTTAATGGAAACTTATAAGGACTAAACATATATTTTAACTTTTTGGCCAGCCATTTTATGTGATCTTATATAAGGGAACTGGTATAGGTCGCTTTTTCTGGCCATACAAGTGTAGGACGTATTAAAACTGTATTTAAATGATGCAAATCTCATTACAATGATATACACGATAATGC
The DNA here is from genome assembly GCA_019022655.1 of Acacia acuminata. NCBI lineage: Eukaryota > Viridiplantae > Streptophyta > Magnoliopsida > Fabales > Fabaceae > Acacia > Acacia acuminata. The sequence continues at coordinate 382,451 of JAFJYI010000028.1, read as the reverse complement.
GCATCACCATAATGAGCGCTCGTCCTTGTATCTCTATTCTCTACGTCTCTCCTTATTCACATGCATCAAATGACAGAGCTAGCATTAATTTCTAAGATTAGCAAAGGAATAAAATGAGTGTCTGGATTAGCAGTTTATAAGAATATCTTTTGAATATTTTATGCTTAAATCCAAGGTTTTAACTCAAAAAATATTTTAATATTAAGAATAATATTGTACTACTATTTCGAGCATTTTTAGCATAAAATCAAAGTTTTGTTATACTATTTCGTGTCTTAAATATAAGACTTGATTGACTTTTTTGGAAGAATAATGAACCTAATTAAATTACTGTAAAGTATTTAGATTCATCATTCTTTCCCTTAACTAATTTGTAATTTGTCTGACTCACAATTAAACTTATATATAATTTAATCATACATAATATATGATAACCTATCTATTTTAATCTCTCCAAAAAAGTCAAACTAGCCCTTATATTTATATTTAGCGCCTAGTATATACATAATTATAGATTTAATCGCCACACATATTACAGATGAAGAAGAACCTGGAATCTGCAGATATAGTAATCATCTCCATACAAAGCTCGAAAAGCATCAAGAGGCTTGACACTCGGGTTTCTGGGCATGAGAGGCACACTAAGGCACACGTAGGCCTTCACTTTGTCAGGACGAAACATGCAGAGAAACCAACCAATGATAGCCCCCCAATCATGAGCCACGAGAAACACCTGATCCACGCCCAGATAGGAATCGATGAGCGCCACGATGTCGCCAACGATGTGGAGGCAGGTGTAGCTGGCGACTGATGGCGGTGCCTCCGGGTCCCCGAAGCCGCGGAGGTCAGGAGCCACAGCACGGAACCCGAGGGAGCTGAGGGATAGGATCTGGTGGCGCCATGTGTACCAGAGCTCGGGGAAGCCATGGAGGAACAATACGACAGGGCCTTCTCCTTTCTCTGCAACATGCATTTTGATGCCGTTCACTTCGACTGTTATGTGCTTTATTGCTTCCATGTCTTTGTGCAAGAGTTACAGAGTGAGAAGGAAGAAATTTATTAAAATGTCTCGTGGGAGAGAAGACGTACTGTTTTATATATATGGGAAAATTGCACTGTCCAAGTAAGAGAAAATATGACAAAATGATCCTTAAAATCTTAAAATTGCAGCGAAATCCTGTGAGACTTTTTTGCAATAATTTTCATACTTGAAAAGACACAAATGCCCTGATGAAGACTCATGGACTTGTCAACTTAGGCACATGGACTTACTAAAATATGCACATGGACTTATCAGAATAGACTCATAGACTTGTCAACATATACACATGAACTTGTTCACACAGGCACATGAAGGCATTTGTATTTTTTTTGCATATGAAAAATATTGCAAAAAAAATCTCATGAGACTTTGCTACAATTTTTAACAGATTGTAAAGAAAATGACAAAGGGTAGTCTAGGAAGTTTATTGATTTATTAATTGTTATTTGTTGCATTCAGTTAGATTTTTGTTATTCATTGTATTTAGGTTAAGTTTGGTTATTTGGTGTATTCATTTATTCTTTTTCGTTATTTGGCTGTCATTTTCCTTTATATAGGGACCCACGTGTATAGAGATATGAAGGGAATAACATTTGTTTTCTCAGTTTCTAATATCATTTTCTCTCTCTCTCTGCTTTACTCTTCGACTCTTCACTGTTAATCTGCTTCTAGGTTTTGTCTGATAGCTTCTCTGGTTCTTGGCGATTATCTCAGATTGCTAATTGTATCATGGTATCAGAACGTTGCACTGCTGCCATGGGCGATTCCTCTTCCACCGCCACCGGCGCATCTGCCGGAGCCACTGTCGGAGCTGGTACCACCACTGATCCAGCCTTGAATGTTTCTAGTCCATACTACCTTCATCCGAGCGAGAATCCCAGTCTTGTCTTGGTTACTTCAGTTTTGACCGGATCTAACTATCATACTGGTCGCGTGCTATGAAAGTCGCATTCCAATCAAAGAATAAGCTGGGCTTCGTCGATGGTACTATATTGATGCCGGCGATGTCCGATTCGAATTATTCCACCTGGTTGAGATGTAATACCATGGTCTGTACATGGATCACCATGTCGCTTTCACCAACAATTGCTCAAAGTATATTGTGGCTTGATAAAGCCTATGATATCTGGAATGACTTGAAGGCTCGGTTTGCCGTGAGTGACGTGTTCCGAGTCACTGAGCTTCAGGATGAGATCTATGCTTTCCAGCAAGGCGACCTCTCGATTAGTGAGTATTACACTAAGCTGAAAATCTTTTGGGATGAGTATATGATTTTGCGTCCTGTTTCTCGCTGTTCTTGAAATTTCATCTGTCCATGTGCTACATATCTTGACAATGATTACACATTACGTTTTTTAAAAGGCCTGAATGATAGGTTTGCCTCTGTTAAGTCTCAAATAATGTTGTTAGAACCATTGCCTTTGGTACATAAGGTGTTTTCTTTACTTCTTCAACAAGAACGTGAAATGCACTCACCTTCTGGTGCTACTGAACCTGTTATCTTGTTTAACAAAGGGCCACAGTGTCCTACTTCGAATGCTCCTTCCTCTGGTTTTCATTCGAGGAGCTATGGTTCGGTTGGCTCCAATAACGCCAAGTTTTGTACCTATTGCAACTGGCCTAGACACACTGTTGATACATGTTACCGTAAGCATGGATTTCTGCTTGGATTTAAGTTTCACAGTCAAGGCTCTAATGCTTCTTAGACGAAGGATCATGTCGTTAATTCTGTGATAGAGCATACACCTTCTTCCACTGGTCCACTTGCATCTTCTGATCCTAAACCAACGCCAATTCCTCAGTTCACACAAGATCAATATCAGAAGTTACTTGGTCTTGTCCAGATGCATCCAACTTCTTCTGCTCCAGTGCCTTCGGTAAACAATCTCCACTCTGTTTCTTCTTCCCATCAAGATCCAGGTAGTTCGTTCACTTTTACTTCCTTTTCTCCCACATTATCCTGGATTTTAGATACTAGTGCCACTGATCATGTATGTCACTCTCTTGATTGTTTTTCTGCCTATTCTACCATTGATCCTGTCCCAATAAAACTCTCTAATCAAAGTTCTGTTGTGGGCAAAATTTCTGGTACCATTTGTCATTCCAATTCACTTGTCTTACACAATGTTTTCTACATACCATTTTGCCTTTAACATTCTTTACGTTTCCAAACTAACTCGTGCCTTTCCTTGTTGTTTCATTTTTTCTCTTTCTTTATGCTATATACAGGATCTTTCTCATTGGAGGACGATTGGTACAGCTGAAGCTTTCGAAGGTCTCTATTTCCTCAATCCTGCAAATTCTCCTCACACTATAGCAACTACACAAATCGTTCCCTCCTCACCATCATCATCCGCTTCTTTTGACTTGTGGCATCATCGTTTAGGTCACATTTCTCCTTCGTTTTACGAATTTTACATCAACAATTTTCTTTTATTCCATGTAATTCTGAATTAGTTCCATGTGATGTATGCCATATAGCTAAACGAGAAAAGGTTGAAGTTTCCAATAAGTACATCTTCTAGTAATGAAGTTTTTTCATTAATACATGTTGACATTTGGGGTCCTTTTTCAGTTCAGTCTATTCGTGGTTTCAAGTATTTTTTGACCATTGTTGATGATTTCAGCCGTTATACTTGGATTTTTCCTATGAAAGCTAAATCAAAGGTTCGGATACACCTTCAAAATTTTATTAAATTTGTTGAAACTCAACATCAAACTAAGGCTCAAATTATCCGTTCTGACAATGGTCTTGAATTTTCTATGGACTCTTTTTATAAAACTAAGGGCATTGTTCATCAAACCTCTTGTGTTGAAACCCCGCAGAAAAAGCGGTGTTGTCGAAAGAAAACACCAACATATTTTAAATGTTGCTCGTGCTCTTTTGTTTCAAGCTAAACTTTCAAAAATCTATTGGTGTTTTGCAATTTCTCATGCTATTTTTCTCATTAATCGTCTACCTTCTCCTATACTTAAACACAACACCCCTTTTACCTTGTTATATAACAAATCCCCTTCGTATTCTGATTTAAGAGTTTTTGGTTCCTTGTGCTATGCTGCTACCCTTTCAGCCCACAGGTCTAAGTTTGATCCTAGGGCATCTAAATGTCTTTTCCTTGGTTTTCCGGATTATACTAAAGGATATTTGCTGTTAAATCTTTTTACAAATCAGATTTTCATTTCTAGAGATGTTGTGTTTTATGAGTCTGTTTTTCCTTATTCCAGTCATACATCATTTGATGCTAATTCATCTTCTTTTCCTATGGTTGCTGATACACATTACACTGATTTTTCTTGGCCCACACCTTCTGCTGATTCATCACCTTCCTCTCCAGATTTTGTGTTACCTGTTTCTCCTGATTCATCCCCGTGATATCCGCTTCGTGATCCTGTTTCTTGATTCAGCCTCACCCTCTGTTCCAGCTCTGCCTGATTTAGTTTCTTCCATGTCCCCATGAAAATCTAGTAGACCACATAAACCTCCCACATATTTGCAGGATTACTATTGTTCGGCTTTTACTGCTTCAGCTGCATCTTTCTCTTCCGGTGACAAGTATTCCTTCTCCCACTCTCTTCCTGCTAATTTGTCCCCTTCATATAAAATTTTTTGTCTTGCTCTTTCTTGTGATGATATTCCTACTACTTATCGTCAAGCTTCTAAATTTAAACATTGGCGTGATGCTATGGACTCTGAAATTTCTGCTCTAGAACAGAATAAGACTTGGTACCTTACTCCTTTGCCTCATGGGAAACATCCTATTGGTTGCAAATGGGTTTTTACTAAGAAGTATAAGTCGGATGGTACTCTTGATCGGTATAAGGCTCGTCTTGTTGCCAAGGGCTTTACTCAAACCAAAGGTATTGATTACTTTGATACATTTTCTCCGGTTGCTAAGATGACTACTGTGCATCTTTTACTTGCTCTTGCTTCCGCTAATCATTGGCATCTTCACCAACTTGATGTGAATAATGTTTTCCTTCATGGTGATCTTCATGAAGAGGTATATATGGTTTTACCACCTGGATTTTATTCATCTGACTCATCCTTGGTTTGTAGACTTACTAAGTCACTTTATGGCCTCAAGCAAGCTAGTCGCCAATGGTTTCATAAATTGTCATCCGCCCTTCTTTCTTATGGGTATATAGAGTCCAAGGCTGATTATTCTTTGTTTGTTAAAGCCTCTAATTCTAGTTTTACAGCTCTTTTGGTATATGTCGATGATATCATTCTCACCGGCAATGACTTCAATGAGGTTAATATTGTCAAGCAGAATCTGGATCATCTGTTTAAGATCAAGGATCTCGGTTCTGTTCGCTATTTTCTTGGTTTAGAGGTTGCTCGTAATTCCTCTGGTATTTCACTATGTCAACGGAAGTTTATTGCTGATATTCTTGCTGAAACAGGTTATTTAGATTGTAAACCTGCTTCAACTCCCATGGACAAACTTGCTAAGTTGAGTGCAACATCAGGTACTCCTCTTGCTGATGGTACTGCATATCGCCAATTGGTTGGGCGTTTCTTGTACTTAACTACTACTAGACCTAATTTATCATTTGCAACTCAACAACTTAGCCAATTTATGTTCCACTTGATGAACACCTTAAGGCTGCTCATAGAGTTCTTCGATATTTGAAGTCTACTCCTTCCAAAGGCCTGTTTTTCCCATCTGTTTCTGATTTTTCCTTAAAAGGCTTTAGTGATAGTGATTGGGCTGCTTGTGTCGACTCTCGGCATTCTATTACTGGTTATTGCATTTTTCTTGATAATGCTCTTATTTCATGGAAATCCAAGAAGCAAAGTACTATTTCTTTGTCTTCTTGTGAGGCTGAATATCGTGCTCTTGCTATGACTACTTGTGATATTCAGTGGCTGCAATATTTGCTTGATGATTTACGTGTTTCTCGAGCCCGTACTGTTGTTTTGTATTGTGATAATCAGTCTGCTATTCAGCTGGCCTCTAATCCTACATTTCATGCTCGCACTAAACACATTAAGCTCGATTGTCACCTTATTCGCGACAAGGTTCAGATGGTGTCATTCGTTTACTGCCCATTCGTTCTCAGCATCAGCTAGCTGATCCTTTTACCAAGCCATTGACTTCTGCTTCATTTCATTCACTAGTGTACAAGCTGGGCATGATTGATGTTCCTGCTCCAGCTTGTGGGGGGCTAACAGATTGTAAAGAAAATGACAAAGGATAGTTTAGGAAGTTTATTGATTTATTAATTGTTATTTGTTGCATTCAGTTAGATTTTTGTTATTCATTGTATTTAGGCGAAGTTTGGTTATTTGGTTGTATTCATTTGTATTCTTTTTCGTTATTTGGCTGTATTCATTTTCCTTTATATAGGGACCCACGTGTACAGAGATATGAATATCATTTTCTCTCTCTCTATGCTTTACTCTTCGACTCTTCACTGTTAATCTGCTTCTAGGTTTTGTCTGATAGCTTCTCTGGTTCTTGGCGATTATCTCAGATCGCTAATTGTATCAATTTTGAGATTTCAAGGGACATTTTGTTCCATTATTCAGGACTAGGTGCAATTTTCCTTATTTATATCTTTGAAAGCATATGAGGAGGCCAATGTGATAAGTAACGCACTCATCAAGGAACAAGACCTGGTCTAGATTCCCCCCCCCCAAAAGGAAGTTATTTGAATGTGTAGAAAATTTAAAATAAAAATAGTGATATCTTAATTATAAGGTTTTAATAAATTATGTTTTTTTAAAAAAATTAAAATCCTCGAATAAATATTTTTAATTCGAACACCAATTTATTTGAATGTAGAGCATATCATGTTGAACGTCACTGCTGCCATGAGCATTAACATTGTTTCCAAACAATGACATATGATGAGTTGGGATTGAGTTTTGGTTTGATTCTTCATATTAGACTATGATGAGTCTTCATTTAGAGGCATATGATTATATTATTAATAATAGTAATACATAAATTACATTCCTAATAATTATGATGTGTCCATTTTCTAAAATTAAAGTCATGAATGTATTTGGTACACTTGAATGTTTTAATAACTTAAATTCATAAATGGAGGAGGATGTACATAAAAAAATAATGGTTCATGAAAGTCATAATTAGGTTTTTTTGTCAACTTAATTAGGTTCTTTGAATCTTGGGACGAGACGGATTATAATGTAATATTACATTCCTGCTACCATTATCCCTATTTAACGCATTCTAATATAATATTAATTATAATGCATTAAAATCAAGAGAAAATCATTATTATATTACTTTTCTATAGAAAGTCTAACAAATAAAAGTTATATAATAAAGTTTCTTAATAACAATTTATATAGAGGCTGAGTCTGGAGGTGGGTTCAAATTGGGTTTAAATTAAAAGATCACGGATTTGTCAATTTCATTCACGTTCAAAATATGTCCCACGTGTTTCCCTACGTAAGGCTTTAAAAGCGTTTACTTTGGTGTTGTTTTAAAAAAAAATTAAAAAAAATAAAAATAAAAAGTTCTATTGATTATAGTCATGGGAAAAATCATTTATAAATATATCTGAAATTCAGAAATCTAAAATCAGTTCCCCAATTCAACAAATTCTAGATCAGTTTCTTGGACCAAAATGAGATTTTAGAATGGGTGAAATGACTTTATTGCCCTCTTGTTTGCTTCACCCCCCATTTGCTCGATCAACTCCACCTTTGCTTTGGTTGCTTCTTAAAGGAGAGGTAGTTAACTCAATGATTATGAAGTAAATTTTTTATTTTCCCCTCATTTATGAATGAGTATCTTTCAACTCCTTCCTCTCTCTCTATTTTCATTGGTACAATTAATATGAGTAAAATTGTCACAATCTCATTTATTACATGAAAGATGACTTATATAAATATGACCAAATTCTTTGGTCAAAATAGACTTATAAATAGGACTAGAGTAGTATGTACTAATAACTTGAGGTTACAAACCTGAACGAATTCATAACCTTTTACTTATAAGGGACTTCTTATGCTACTAGGCTACAAAGGCAATCACGTCCACAATAAGTCTTTGAGCATCACTTGACACTCGGCACCATGGCCATGGCAGACACTGTTTCATCCGTAGTCTATTTTTTCCAATGGTAATTGATTTTGAGGGTGCAATGAATATTATAAGTACTTATCTAGTCTTTAATATAAAACTTTGATTGTGAAGTTGATTTTGATTCTAAATATAAGATATATTATAAAATAGAGGTTAGGGGCTTGGGGTAGAGCTGGGAATCAGGGCCGGCCCGGCCCTACAGGGCCTGAGATAAGGAAAACATCTGTTTTTCAAAGTCCGACCCGATAGTACCAGGGCCTAAAAATTACTATTCCAAATTTTAACTATTTTTTATGGGTTTTTTTTCCAAAGAAATATAATTAGTAAATTGCAACCATTAAGCTCGAGGCCCTGCGGTAGGCCGCCCGATATTCCGAGGCCCTACAGGGCCAATTTCAAATTTTAGGCCTATTTTTCAAGCCCGAGCCCTACAGGACCAGGGCTGTCGGGCCGGCCCGATTTCCGACTCTAGCTTGGGGCAATCAAATTGGATTTATACTATGTATTGTAATTTCACATTTAAACAATACATGTGTTTTTTTTTTTTTTTAATAATAACAGATTTTAAATAAAATTTATTTATAAAATAGATTTTCTTGAATTACGTTATATAAAATTGATAAACAATAGTATATTATTAGAGTTTTCTTTGAATACCTTATGATTAAATCAAGGTGATCTCAATTTTATAATGGTCCGTATTCAAATTTTTTTTTCTATTTTTTAAATATTATTTATTTAATAGATACATAATTTAAAATAAAAACAATTTTATAAATCACAATTTTTAAAGAAAAATAAATTTATTATTAAAAAAATTTCAGATTAAAAATTATATGTTTATACCATCCAGGATCAAATTTTAAAGAGTAAAATACTCGACCACCCATCTGTTTTGCTTTAATTATATAGATCTCCCCTCTATTTTGAAAACCCATAAAAACCTCCCTTAAAATTCGAGTAAAATACTCTAACCATCCTCTTGTTTTGCCTTAATTACACATACCTCCCCTCTATTTTGAAAACCCATAGAAACCTCCTTTAAAATTAAAATGTATATTACACAAACTTCCCTTATATTTTAAGATTCTATTTCCATCCACCCAAACCGTTAGTAAACTGCTATATTTGACTTTTGAACTTTTTTTTTTTTTACCAAAATATCCCTCTTCACTATTAGAATTATTTAAGTATATGAAACCAAATTTATACAACCAAAAATGTATTCTAATAGATTTTCAAACTTTTGAATCTTGGGACGAGACGCATTCTAACGTAATATTACATTCCTGCTACCACCATCCCTATTTGACGCATTCTAATATAACATTAATTACAATGCATTAAAATCAAGAGAAAATCATTATTATATTACTTTTCTATAGGAAGTCTAACAAATAAAAGTTATATAAGAAAATTTCTTTATAACAATTACCAGTATATCAGAGGCTGACTCTGGTGGTGGGTTCAAATTGGGTTTAAATTAAAATACTGGGGATCTGTTAATTTCATTCACATTCAAAATGTGTCCAACGTGTTTCCCTACGTAAGGCTTAAAAAGCGTTTACTTATGTTGTATGTTATGAGGAACCTTCACATTACTCTTGTATATTGCTCAAAAGAAGAACCCACGGTTTTAATACCTTTTTTTTTTTGGCTCAAACACGGTTTTAATACCTTTGAAACTAGGAAGGAGGCTAATTTTGACTAACCGATTTCGGTGCTGATCTGCTATGAGATCTGTACGGTTTAAATACAGTCTCAACACTGGTTCCGATATAAAATTTGGGAGATTCTAAAAGACATAAATGTATTTCTAATTTCCATAATACCAGAGAAGTGTGCAGCCCTAATTTAACCTTTTTGAAATCAAAAGGAAATGACAGAATTGTCCATGAGTTTTTTTCTTAAAAAAAAAGAAGGCATGTGGTTGTAATTGCAGAATTCCTAGATTAGATATGGTATTTCCGACTTTGGATATCATTTTACGAAGTCAAAAACTCACCATTTCAAATTAAAAACCTGTGAAAATTGAGAAAACATGCATGCATTTATGCCTAGACTTGTTATGAGATTACTACGGACGGATTTGATTTTACCACGTTTGGGATATGAAATTCACAACTTATTATCATTTCAAATTAAACACTTGTCAAAATGGGAAAACATGCATATGTATTAATTCCTGGACTTGATATAAAATTACCAACCTCATATTTGATTTTACCAAGTTTGGACATGAAATTCACAACTTTCCTTTTCAAATTAAACACTTATGAAAATAAGAAAACAAGTATGAATTAATTCCTAGACTTTATCCAACTTCAGATTTGAAAATATAAACTTAGCGTTTTAAATTAAACACCTGTGCAGATGAGAAAATAGGAATTCATTAATTTCTAGATTTGATATGAGATTACCGATTTCGGATACGAAATTCACAACTCAACATTTCAAAATAAACACTTGTGAAAATGGAAAAAAAAAAAAAAAAAAAAAAACAGACATGGATTAATCCCCAAACTTGATATAATATTTACCAAGTTTGGATTTAAAAATAACAACTCTCACAAATATTATATGAAAACCAGTTATTCCACAAACGGAGGGTAGATGCACACAATGATTTGGAAGTGTAAGCAGGATTAATCGGATTATCAAATGTTGAGCGTGGTGTGGGGTCTATAGTTGTAGAATTGGGAACCATTCATCTCTTCAGATAGCCAATGGAGATGAAAATTGGCCCAAGTGAGAGAAGCCAGGGGCGAGAAACCCCCAACTTCTATGACTGGTTATGGAAGTTTAGTTCAAAATTGACCAGGAAAAACAAGAAGATCTAGAGAAACCGACGTTGTTGAAGGCTGTCGTTGCTGGACAAACTGTCGTTTTTGCTCCATTGTTGAAGAAGGTTGTCTCTACCATGGAACAAGAAGAAGAAGAAGAAGAAAGTGGATCGAGAGGAGAATTCATGAGGGCATTTGTCTCCTTTCCTTTTGATTTCAAAAAGCACAAATCATGCCCTTGCACTTCTTTGATATTATGAATATTGAGAGTACATTTTTGTCTTTTAATATTTTTAAAGTTTTTTTATAAGGAATTTTCCCTAAAATTTGTAACAAATGATTTTTTAGTAAAACAATATATTTTGAAAAACTTAAATTTATAAGATTATCTTTATTTTGGAGTTTGTATACATTAAAACAATTTTCTTAAAACAAAAGTAAAAACGTTAAGATGAAGTTTAATATTTTAGTCTTTCAATTTTTGACTCACTAATAACTCATTCTCCTAAATATGATTTGTCGTGACTAAGTCCTTAAAATTTTGACTTATTAAAACTCAATCCGTAAATTTGGATTCAAGTGCATTTATTACCCTAAAGTATTTTTTTCATGTACATCCAATACCCTAATGAATTTTGTGGTGCACCCAACATCTTAAAATATTTTTCAAATGCATCAAGAATCGTAAAGTATATTTTGGTGCATCTAACATCCTAAAGTATTTTTTTATATATGTAAACCCTAGAATGTTTTTTGATGCACCCAGTACCAAGGCATAAAAAATACTTTATGCTGCTGGACGCACTTAGAAAAAATGTTTCAAGGTGTCAAACATACCGCAAAATATTGGATGTAGCTCAAAAAATACTTCAAGGTGCTATATGCACCTTAATCGGTGTAACTCGCTTAAGAAAAATCCAACTCATAACTCTGTCATCCTACTTGTAAGAAAACGTCACAAACGCCGTTAGGAAGTGTCAGAGCGGCTGCCATGCTAGATACATGTCATTCCTTACTTCTTTCTGTCAATCCGTCCTTCTCTTTAGGGCATGTTGGTGCAGGGAAAATTGGGATGAAAATGGAAAATGTATGGTTTTCCATCACTCAAATGCATTTGGGCGCCAAAATTGTGCGGGAATATATTTTTCTCTAAATGTGGGATTCGATTCCCCATCAAAATTGGTGTCAACCCATTTTCAATCGCAAGACAAAAAATGTTAAGGATAAATTTTCCCCTAAGAAGTGAAGTTCTCATGAGCTGAAAGGCAACTCCGTCTTGAAGCTCAACACCGTGTTGAAGGAAAGTTGACGTCGAAGGCCATCTGGAGAAGGAAAGAGTGTGACCGCCAATGAGCTGCAAGTGTGTGTCATTGTGAGTTGATGGCGTGTGTCTATAATTTGTGTCTCTGGATTCTGGTGTTGATTGTGTTGATGTCGTTACTAATTTGGTGAAATTAGTGTAAATGGTAGCCATGCTTTGATTGTCTGAATGAGTTATATTAGGTAAGAGGTTAATTTGACGTTTAGAGTATGCTCTATTTTTTCGCCTATGCTCTATTCTTTTGTGTTTCTAAATGATAAGGTGAGTCTCATATTCTTAGCTCTCGCATGTACACACTGACACACACATATATAACTGATGTGTGTTTGTAAATGAATGGAACATATCAAATTAAAATATAATGAGGGTATTTATTCTATGGCCATATTTGTAATGAAAAGCATTTTAGTCAAAATGGCTAGCGATTTAGATTATAATTCTGTGTGTATATAGTGATTGGTACTTTGCAAAGTGCATATAGTTGCTCATAACATTATGCACATGGGCATGGAAAACCTTCTGTAGGTATTGGACCAAGAATTGGATGAAATGTCTTTTTAAAATCTGGACGGGTCTTTTGAAAATTTGGATGGGTGCTTAGCTATGATTCTAACAGTAAGGAGTCTAATTGTGACCATTTTAGTTATAGTGGGAGTAGCTATAACAAGGCATATACCAGACTTAATGGCTATGATCTATAGTAGTAATAGACTAATCATGTGAAGAACAAAGTGATCCAATTTGAGTTTGATAGATTGGGGAAACCATTAATAGATACATTATCGTTGTGTACAATGCAACATTGCAACTGTAATCACTGCTTTTGAAAACACCAGAGGCTATTATAGAGGACTCAACTTATAAGCATTGGAAATGGTTTTGGTAGATAAATATATTCATGTTTCTTATATTTTTATGATTATCGATGAGTATTTGTACTTAGAATATAGTTGTTTGTGCAATAGAAAAGGAGATATAATAACCAACGTGCTGGACCCGGGTAGCGTCTACCAAGGGGAGAACCCAGCTACTCATAGGAATGTACTGGGCCCGTCTCATCTAAACCCCCCAAACCCTCTGCTATCCCTGGGGTGAATTCTTCTGAGACAATAAAGATGCCTATTGTTGGTCGAATTCCTTGATGGCAAGTGAACCAGTCGAACAAGTAATAAAGAGTAAGTAGAGTATCGTCCAACAGAGACTGAGATACCGAGGAGTGACGCGCAATTGCTATGACAGTTGTGAAAGCATGAAGTAAATATAATGGTTGTGAGGGTTGTGTGCTTATACTACTAACAAACGTGAACAAAATAACTGTAACGAAAGAAGATATCAGTGAGAAGTTAGGCTGGACTCAGACTCATCCTTAAGTGCATCAATCCCCCAGTTGCTCTACCCAATGCTATAGCATCTAGACTCTACAGCTTCCACAATTGCTACAGCATAGCTACCATCTGCAAAGCTATTTGGTTAATCCACCTCTATAGTCTACCGAAGCTTCTGCGTTCGATACTTATGATGCTAACTATACTCCTTCCATATTCCTATGGCAACTTTCTAGTCAGAAGATCTGTGCTACGCTCAGGGTGTTATGGTTATGAGAGGTAGACCCATTCCTGAAGCCTACAATAATAGGTCTAGCCGTGCACGGGCCGCCTAGCAAACACTGTTTTTCAGAGGTCTAACCCCAACTCTTTGCCAGTAAGCTGAGGCCACAAATCTAGCCCTTAACTTCCGTTAACCGACTAGTAATTAGAACACCGATACGCAAACCAAATTTATTGAATTAAAAAACTGCAACTGGGTTCATTCAACACTTAAAGATTCATCCTCGTCCAGCCATATAAGGTTCAATTCATCACTGACGAGGGACGCACAAAACAGACACTAACAGAATGATCCATGATCGAGAAAACAAAGATAAAAAGAAAGGCAAACAGAAAGCTTGATGGAATTTCCGACGACGTGGTCGAGGTCCTGTCACGTCACCACTCCACGTCTTCTTCGTTCCGTCGTACTGCAAGGAAGGATGCTGGGTTGTCTGGAAATCTCGTGCTCTTGTGAGCTCTCTCACTCTTCTCTTGAGTCTGCCGAAAGTTAGAATCTTGTTCTAGGGCTCTCCGACTCTGTTAGGGTTGGCGCTGCTGTTTCCTTTTATAATCAGACTTTTCTTGCGGCGTAAGCTACAGCGAGCTGGGACTTTCCTAATCCGTCGGAATCTATCATATCTCTTGATCCGAGTAGATTGCTTCTGTGGATTCTGCGGGGTTCTCCAAATCTTTTAGTTCCGATCCTCCGCATCTTTTAATTATAATTATTTTTTGAAAATACTCCTACTTAAAATTAAAAATTACATCAAGGTAAAATTAGCTTAATCTATAGCCCCGCACAAAGATAATTGCTACAAATGCAAGAAAAACTTATGGATAATAAAAATTGGTACCGCGCAATCGATAGTCATATTCAAAGAAAAAAAATTTCTATCAAGAGAATATATATTTGGGCATAATACAAATGCAAGTTTAATTTTTTTATCACAAATATTTTTAAAGGAATATTAAATTATTTTATTTAAAAATAAAGTAGAATCTCTCTCTTTGATAGAATATAAGTGTGTTATTAAATTAATTATTGTGAAAGAAGTATTAGTAGGGTTATATGGAAAAAATATGACAAAAATTACTCAATTATTTTATTAAAAAAATATAATTGAGGTGTATATAACATTAATGAGTTGCAAAAATTATTTACTTTATAAAATATATAGGTGTATTATTAAATTATTATTGTCTTTAATTTTTATTGAAAAAGTATAAATAGGGGTATTATAAGAAAAATTGACAAAAGTTAAAATGAGTTCTTATAATTAGGACCAAAACCAACTCCAAAATGTATTCCTATAATTAGGACCGGAGGGAGTATTAATCAATATTAACACGCTTTTTTTTTATTGGTCAGTTTTATTTGATTAGGAAAATACTACTTGGTTAACAGGGGGTTATATGAATTCAAATTAAAATATTAGGGAGTCTCAATTTCATTCACGTTCAAAACGTGTCCCACGTGTTTCCCTGCCTAAGGCTTTAAAAGCATTTACTTTGGTCTTGTTTTTCGGGAAAAAAAAAATCAGAAAAAAAAAAAATCTATTTGATTATATTAATGGAAAAATCATATACAAATATATCTGAAATTCAGAAATCTAAAATCAGTTCCCCAATTCAACAAATTCTAGATTAGTCTGTCGGACAAAAATGAGATTTTAGAATGGGTGAAATGACTTTATTGCCCTCTTCTTCCTCCTTGATCTCAAGTTCCTCTAGCTCAATCATCCCCTCACCCGCTTCACCCCCCAATTGCTTGATCACTTCTCTTCTCACCTCTGCTTGGTTGCTTCTCCATGGGCAGCAAGTCTTTCTTTTCTTTTTGTTTTTTTTTTTTTAAAGAAAAATAATAAAGAAGCATGTTAACGACTTGAGGTAATAAGCCTGACCGAATTCATAAGTTTTTACTTATATTTAGATTAACTTTGGGAGAATAGCTTCCACGAACAGTTAGGCCTTGTGTAACACCCCATTTTTCAAAAGCGGAATAAAATATTCTCATCAGAGTAGAGCACTGGAGCAAGTGAGTAACTGATATAACATTAACTGTGGCGTATCCGTTTGTTTGAATTAGCGGTACATTTATCTGAGTATTCAAAATTCTAACTACGTAGAAATATAAGTACTTCTCCAAAATAAAACTCCAACCGGTCCTCATGTGTGCTGCTTACCCTTGTCATCGGCTCTCAGTCCTCCAAACCCTGAAGCTATAGTAAGAGCTGAGGTCCAATGCCCATCGAACCTCAAGTAACGGTTAACCTCATGCTTAAGTAATACAGTATATGTATGACAGATATTCATGACATTACAGTAATAATCAATACATAAGCACACAGCAGATGTAAGATTAACACATCGACAGTACATAGCACACAGCACATGTAAAGTCATCCACAACAATACATAAGTACACAGCACATGTAAAGTCATCCACGGTTGCACTAACTAGTGCCACGACAGCTCCTTGTGTCCTCAGTGCTAGGAAAACTCAATGGCATTATCAAGACTATAACCCGTATAAGCTGAATGTAGAAGTAGTGATCTAATACTGTGTCTTAGTCACGGTGCATGTCCAAGACCAGGTCTTGTCCATGACCCTATGAAATCATCTATCACATATAAGCATACAATAAGCATCAATGTTAGTGTTACACTACGCGTCCGTATCTTAGTCTGTTCGGATGTTGGTACGTCTGTCTGCCTGGTACGTCTACTGACTTTCTCGGATATCCTATAATGGTATTTTCGCATTATTACCTCGTAACTAATATCTTAAGAGATATTTTAGCCACTACTTACATTTTTATCCCTGGTGGATTTATTATTCCAATTATATCCCTTAATTTCTAAAAAACGTTGATTCATCATTTCGGCCGGATTTTATGCTAACTTTGAAAAATTATAATTAATTCTACAAATATTGAAACGAGGATCCGTAAAATTCCCGAAATCCTTAGGATGTCTATTTTTGAGGAAAAAATACTGGAATTTACCCAGAATATAATTCCCAGTTTTCATGTTTTTAGCCTCGCCCAGAATTTTACCCGAAAAACGTAGCTTTTCTTCAAGTTTTTATCTCTTTGTAAAAAATTCAAAATGACACACTCTAGGTATATTTGGAAATCCCTATATGTCTACTTTAACCATGAAAAATTTTAGATTTAATTAACTTCATCTTCAACATAAGATCATGGCATTTATGACACCGACTCCGTAAATCTCTAACCGAACAATTTTCACCGAACTTCGCTACTTTGATCTTCAACTTCCAAAAGTTTTGACCCAACATATTTTCCATAAAATTTTCGAAATAAAGCCATTTTTAACCATAAAAACATGAAAATAAAATTGCTCTTGGAAATTTAAGATCAAAGCATAAACTAACTATGAATTTAAAAGTTAGAACTTGAAAAACTTACCTTGCTCTTGTTTCTACTCCTCCAATCTTCCCACACTCATTCTCTACTCTCTATATTCAGATGCTATTTCTTGTGTTTGGTGTGAAAATGAAGTGAACACAAGCCTCCTATTTATAGGTGAAGATTTAGGACACGAATGGAATTTATTTTGCCCAAATCTCACCCTAACCATTGGATGCAATTTACTTTACAAGAGTTGATCTCATCCCTTCATGTGATTAGAAAACCCTAACTTGGCCAACAAGTTTAGAAAACCCTAACTTAATCTCCAAGTTTTGCTTTTTGAAAATTAATTTACTTTCTATTATTATTATTATTATTATTATTATTATTATTATTATTATTATTATTATTATTATTTCAAATTTCTCTTTCATGTGAATTAACCAACACATACCCTTTTCTTTGCCCCTAAGTTTTCTTTTCCTTCCTCCTTTTTCACTCTCAACAATCGTCCCCCTCATCCCTCTCTCCTTTATCCTCTTCCAACTTCATAAATAACCCCATGTGAACCCATGTGATTCCTTTAATTATCTTTCCAATTTGTCCCCCCGTAATTAATGCTCCCATGTGCTCTTAATTTCACCACGTGCTAGCTTATATAATATTAAACAATTACCTTCTTCTTCAAGCCACAACTGTGGCCTCCCTCTTCACTTTGATTCAAGAATTGTGTTTCATTTATCTCTCATAAATAACAACCAAAGCTTCCTATTGGTTCTTTTATTATCACATGGATTTAGGTTAATCATGTAATTAATTAAGACCATTAGATTTAACTTTATGAGGTTTAATCTTGGCCCTTCATTCTTAATCCTAATTAGCATTCCTAATGTGGTGGTTTATATGTTGTTAAGTATAATTGTCAAAGTATGGTTGGTTCTTAGATTAATTATGACACTTGGCAATTCATTTTATGCAATATTGAACCCTTATTGGTTCTTGATTTTTAGTTAAGTCAAAATATCCTAATTGATGATTTTCAATTGCCACTAGATTAGTTATGAAAATTTATTCAATTATTTTTAATGTAAATTTAATTGTCCATTAATTGTTGTTAATTTTCTTTAATTGGTTTAGATATTTCCATAACATTTTATTACTCCTTATGATTATATTTGAACTATGTTTTAATATGATAATTATAGGGTATTTTATGATCCCTAAATGAAATATTAAAATTGACATTTGATTTATTAAATTTCAAGGAAAAATTACCTTAAAATAATAATTAACAATTTCCAAAATTTGAGACCACATATTCACCTATTTTTAATGTGTATTATTTACCAAAATATGATATTTATAATAAGTGAGAATTTTTGGGTATTACACCTTGAGCTTCTTGAAACTCATAATATTGTATTCAACCATAAGTTTAGGGATAAACTCATTTTTTTTAATAATATTCTTTCACAAATTAACATTTATAAAATGTCATAATTCAACAATCCAACAATCAAACATTTAAAATCTATCATGGATAATATAACTCTTCTCATCGTTTCACAAACTAAACCATAATTAATTAACGTAGTTGGGTCTTGGACTTCTTGAAGTCTAGAATATAATCATTTGACCACAAATCCGATCCAATATCAAATTCAATTATCAAAATACTTAAACTAACATTTTTCTAAAATATCCACTTGAGTTACTTATCCATGACAAAAAACGTAATAATCCAAAACACTATATCACAAAAAGCATGCAACATGATCATTACAGTGACAATATATAACAATTCAACATATAAATAAAAAGGATGAGACTTTATAAAAATTGTCACAATAGTCAAGCCTCTAGCCTCTAGCCTCTAGAGCCTTCCCTAATTGATTAGTAGAAGAACTATTACCTGAAACATGTTAAATCAACAAAGTGAAACAAAAGCCTCAATAACCAGCTATCCAACTCATTAAACACACTAATATGTGTTCATGAGGTTCTAAGTGGAACAATTTATAAAATAAAGTATTAGAGATATAATTCACAAAATTCCATATCGCAAATTCTATATCACAAGTTGTACATCACAATTTTCATATGACAAATTTCGTATCACAATTCCTAAGTTGCCTCCCATCAATCCAACTAAATCGCCTTATTTCCGCTAACTGGACTCATGGGTTAAGTTACTAGCTACTCAAAAGCTTATTGGTCATGTGATGAGGACCAACCAAAATCCACAGAGCACATGTTCAAACTATGGGTCTTTTCCCCTTATTGAACCAGTAGGGTGCTGCAGCCCCTCGTTGAACCAGTGTGACAATCCCTCATTGAAAAAGGGCCAACCATCATTCACTAATAGAGGCTACACCATGTGGTGGAAGAAACTACTCCATCTCATCCTGGTCTATTCATAACAATAATTAGACATAAATAACTCAACGAGAATTTCTTAAGAATTTCACATTTATATCATGTTATTCAAATCATTTTCATACATGTCATCATATCTGAATTATCAACTTATACACATAAATGCGCGCACACACACATATAAGTATGTATGTGTGTGTGAGCGTATATATACCCATTTTTATATACACACCCATATATATATAAACACACATAAGTGGAGACGGCAAGAGGGTAAATGAAGCCCCTACCGTTGTTTCCAGTTGGCCTTCCTCGCTAACTATCCTAGCTCTTTTATAGCTCATTTCCCTCTTCTTCTGGTGAAGCTTCTCTCTACCCAATCCCATGAAGTTTGGCTTTCTAGGCGGACTTGGTTGACTTTTTCTCGGGAATCATTCAAGGCTCATTTGTTTACCCGAGCTTGCTGACCTTCCTTTGAGAATAGGATCGAAAGAATTGAACTAGAGCACATCGACTTCAAAAGGAGGCTGCTCCTAATTTGTGTTTTACAATTCAAAATCATCATTAGGTTCCACTATGCAATTTCTATCAAAATACTCATTAACATCATGATAACTTTCTCAATGTCAATAAACATTTCAAAGTACTCATTGAAATATGTAATTAATAACAATATACCATTTTCATTCCCATAATCATTTCATAAAATACTCATAAATAACATACCAATACACATAACAGGTGGAAAATGGTTACTTCTCGCCAAAACTAAGTTAACCATAAGAATCCAAGCTCCAAGCCTAATCACAATTCATAAATCAATCTATAACGATCAATTGGAACCACAATTTAGAATCAAAGTAATTAATGAGTGGTTAAACAAAGCAATTACAGGCTCTAAATCCCTTTAAGCATCCCAACTCTCATCTTTGACCATTCCCAATCAACCCAACATCAAATTTGGTGCCACATAAGCTTAAACAACTCAACTAACTCAATTGCCAAGCCTCATTTCCCATAATCACATTATCAATATCAATTCAAAATCTAACTCAAAAGTCAAAGTCTATTTCAAATCTTCATATATCCTTCAAGTTATTCACTTTAATACAAATTCCCAAAATTCTCAATTTACCACCATAACTCAATTTCTTTATTTCAATCATATTTTTATTATCCAATAACTCTATTTCACTTATTAAAATTATTGACAATAATAATTTCCTCCATTCATCCTTAAATCCTTAAAAATTTACTCGTATCCTTAAGAAAAATCACATAAATAACTATTCCTCAAAATCATCATTCCAATTTCATTTCTTCCTTCAATTAATTCTTCCTTACATGTTAGAATCATTAAACTATAACTATCTACGCAATGTCTTCAAAACACCCAATTTTCGACACTTAAAGTTTCATCCAAAATTTTCAATATTCAAATTTCATCATAAACCACAAATATAAGTCATTCAATCATCAATATAATCTCCAATAAGTTAGAACAAATCCTTAAATTTGAATTTATCAACCACTCAAGTAAAAAATCAAAACCATATAACTCTTATTCAAACCTCACTAGCTCCATTAAAAGCAAAACAATCAACTCGAAACCTCAAAAATTTCAAAATCTATCAAACCCTAATTTTTCTCCATCAAATTGAAAATAAGAGAATAAACTAAAAAGAAATAGCTAGGAGATAAATAACTTACCTAGAATACCCAAGCAAAGTCTCCTTTTCTCACTCTCTTGCCCTCTATCTCTCTCACCGTCACTGTGCAAGGAAACGGAGAAAGAACAAGACGAAAGGAAAAAAAATAAAAAATAAATAAAATGAGGACCAAAGGGAAGCACTTATGGGAATGAATTGAGGGGGACTCTATGGCCCCAATACAATCCTTAAAATATGGGTAGAATTTGTCATTAAATTGAATTTCAAAGGGGACTCTAGAGCCACCCAGTTGTACAAGGAATTTATTTGCTAATTCAATAATGGATCCTAACATATTATGGAAATGATGCCTAACTGCTTACCAGATTGCAGATATGATATTGTAATTAGATGTTTTTAAATTAGATTAGCAGTGTTAGCTATTAGCGGCACTAGCTGTTTAGGAGTGGCCCTAGCCAAACATGACCTTAGTCGTGTCTAATAACTAATGAGCCTTCAGGTGTTTGGTGCTCCTGTTTTAATAAATCCCCTACTGCCTATATAAATTGCAGATTACCCCTTGTACAAATCAGATTTTGCATTGTTGATGAAAGCTCTAGTAAATATTTAGATTACTCTATTCTCTTCTACTTCTTCTTCTTCAACCCTCTAATCTTCTTCTCTTCTACCCTAATTCCCAATTTTCAAGATTGATATTACAACCTTCTATCAACCGCATAAACCAAAACTTAACCATACAGTTTTTTGTTTTATGTGTTAAGATGCAAAGGGCTTTAGCAACTTGTTCTTCTAAACTTGAGAATCAGGTGAACTTTAGGTCATCATCTCTTTCTAACATATTACACAATCCTAAAAACACTTCAAGACCCATCCTAATAATATCTCGCTCACTAAGAGTATAAGTTATTCTATACATCACTTCTTTACATATCATATCCCTTGTAGAACTCATACTATAAGTTATTATCTTCTTCTTCTTACACATCTGAGCCATAAAATACTAGACAACAAGACAAAAAAGGTGGACAAGTCTCTAACACATTTGGAACCATTGCATCACAAATTCCTTTTTAGACCCCATCTAAAAAAATAGAAAATAAAATATCCCAAATTAATTACCATAACAAGTAAAAACTCATCCCATAAACATAAATTTTGGTGTACACACACATATTAGGCGTTAAAAAGCATTGCTGAACATGTCAACTCACATTGAAAAAGCACAAAAGCAATTCATTTGAATAAAATAGGAAAAATGTCGATATATGGAGTAGCAAGCCAACAACAATCTTCAGAATTAAATAACTCAACATATTGATGAGTAGAAAAAATGAGTTTGCACATGAATATAATAGAATCACAAGAGTAGAATGAGTAAAAAACATGAGCATTTTTAAGAAATATTGTCAGCACATGAATAAAATAGAAACGGAATAGTAGAAATAGGTAAATATCATAAGGAGTATAAAAAATCAAGTCTTCTTATTAATAAAATAGAATGTTTAATAGAAATAAGCAAAAATCAGAAGTATGAACAGAGGGAGACAAAAACAATGGAAGAGATGAAGACGAAGGTAGAGACAAACAAGGAGATGGATGAAGGGACCAAGAAGCAAACAAAAATGGACTGACCTGGCGGTGCTCTCTCAACCACAAACGAAAGCTCCATCTTTTGATCATGTTCTCTCTTCGATCTTGCTCTCTCCTGAACCCAACAAGCAGAGCGGCGGACTGGAGCAGGGTTTGGGCATTTCTAATAAGATGATATAAAGGGTAGCTTAGGGTTACCACAAATATTAGAGGGCAATTTGGTCAGATTAGACAAAAATATTGCCCTTCCCCACCAAATCCCCTCAATTTTGGAGGATAGGGGTTTGAGGGGAGGGAGGGAAAATTTCCAAAAAATGTTCCCTCCCCTCCTAAAATTTGTGTGGTGAGAATTAAGGGAAGGGGATCAAAATCCTTCCCTTCCCTTCCATTGCACTCCCTCCCCTCAAACTAAACAGACTTTAAATGAAGCCATGTGCAATTAAGAAGCACAAATGATACGAAGATTAATTCATCTTGTTTTTGGTTGTGACCTTCTTTGATTGAGGCCTCTTTTTCCTTGAACTTTCAAAAATTGGGAGGTGAATATGAACAAACATTGTGTCATGGGAGGGAGGCTAAGCAAGCTAGGATCTATAAACATATTAGGGACATTTTTAGCAGCAAGGTTAGACATGAATTTTTCATTTGAGCTGAAAGAAAGAGTGTAAAAGGCAAGGGTGGTTTACAAGGTGTTGTAATATCATAGTTCCTTACTTTTAATATTGTCCACTTTCAAGCCCCCATAATCCTTCATGATTTTAAAACATGTTGGGAGGGGGCAGTATCTAGACATTTATAAGGGGTCTTTTATTCCCCTCCCCAACAGATATGAGATTTCACACTCCACCCCTACAATCTAGTGTCCTCGTTGGCACATTAACCTATAGCAATCCAAGTCTGATACCATTTGTAACACCCTGCGAACGGTCTCGATATTGTCCGCTTTCAGTCCCCCATCACCCTTCATGGTTTTAAAATGCCTCAAAAAGGGAGGTATCCAGACCCATATAAGACATATTTCATTCCCTTCCACATCAGATGTGAGACTTCACACAGGAGGAGGCTGAAAAAGTTGTGGTATAGTAATAATAGAAGTGGAGTAACTAGACCAAAAGGTTGAGGCTGATTGGGTTTTATGATGGTGGGGAATTTTGTGAAGGAGGAATATGATCGTGAGAATGTGTAATATCCTTAATTTTGATCCTGGAGACTTGAGAATACGCCTGTATCCAGCGGACGATTAGACCTAGCTCAGGAAGTGTGATATTAAATTTTGGAAATATTATGTGGGATTATTTAAAAATGAAACATGGATATCCTATGAGTATTTTGACCAAGGAACAGAAGGTAATTTTCAAGAATGGACACATGGCAAGTTAAGGAATTCATGAGACTTAAGCCCTTTGACTTTGGAATTTAATTAAGATATGTTTACATCCAAAAATGACTTAATGTGCAAGTGTCCTATGTTATTTAAAATGCATGAAAACCTCTTGAATAAGAGCTTCATTCGATCAGCCTTAGAGGAGAGGAAAAGATAAGTACAAATATCACATATTGAACACAAAAGTCAACCTATTTAATCCTAAAATGCCAAGTGTCTTCAAGGGAATTTAAGTTGACTTTGTAAGAGACATTTGGAGTAAATGAAGTTTTAAAAACTAAAATCCTTCTCCCACAAGCTATAATTTTCGTCCAGAATTGAATCAAGAAAGGGAGAGCTTATTTGTCACATGTTATGATACAAGTCAAAGAGAAAATCTAGAAATGGCTACTTGGCTTCATGAGGAAGAAAGTTGACTTCAAGAGGGATATTTTAAGACCTTATCAAATGGCTTTTGTTAACAAAATCTTTCTTTCCAACAGTCCTAAAAACGTGCAGAAATGAGACACAGAGAAGAAGCATAAAAACAAAGAATTTAAGACATGAAACAAGTCAAAGAAAGGAAAATGTGAGGGGAAATTGATAAAGGACCAAGGGGAATTTTTATGTAAGCTTTCTAACTATTATATAAGGCAATATACTCCCTCATAATCAGACCAAGGACTTCACATACCACAAAAGAGGGAAGAAAAGAAGATTAGTCACATACCACAAAAGAGGGAAGAAAAGAAGCTTGCACAATAATCTCATGAGAAATGCAAAGTCAAAGGAATTAACCCTAACTTGATAAGTGGCAACTTAGGGAATTAAGTTTGACTTTTAATGGGCAATTGTACAAGTGAATTAAAGGCAATAAGAGTAAAATTTCTTTTCCTTCCCAAGCCACCAATTTCATCCAAGCATGAGGCAAGAGAGAAAGAAGATAACTCAAGCAAATTTAAAGCCAATGTGAAAGCCAAACCAAGAGTCAAAAACTTAGGGAAATATTAGCCAATGAGGGGGAACCAAATGGAACCAAGTAATGGATTGATTTTCAAGTAAAAGGAGACAAAAATCTGACCTCCCTTCAGCTCTTTAATTTCGTCCAGCTAGGAGGGCAAGAAAAATGAAGCAAAGTCAAGCCATAATGATAGGAGGAGAAGTCAAAAAGCTTATAGTTGAAGCCAATAAAATTTCACCAAGATTAAAACCTAAACCTAAGCTAAAAGAGGCTTATGGAACAAGCCAAGATCATGCCAAAGGGAAAGAACAGATTTCGTGCAGCCATAATGACCCAAGGAAAAATCAAGGAAAGCTTAGAGAAAAAGGAAGAAAAACAAGCCAAAAACCCAAGTCACACTATGAACCAATAGGATTTAACTTGGGGAAATATTTTGTATGGTAATAAGTCATTATTTAAGGACTTCTTTGCCCTTATTTTGTCTGCCCATTTCGTCCAAGAGAGAGAGGAGAGAGTGAAGAGAGAAATTCATACACAAAGAAGAAGAAGAAGGCACACAATTGAAGCTCAAGGTAAGTAGTCATGGTTTAGGTATCAACCTCTTTTCTCTATGAAAGCTTTAAGGATGAATAGGCCATTATATGTGGTATTTTAAAAGAAGGCCAAAGGTCTTAGGAGGTTCAAGAAGGAGATAAAAGTTTTCAGAGTCCAAGATCAAGCCTAGTGGTAAGAACATCAATTTATTCTTCAAGTTTTTGAAATCTCAAGCTTGAAACCCATATTTCGTAATCTGTGGTAAACTTAAAGAAATGAATGGATTTTGATAAATCTGATCTTACCAACGTGTTTCTTATAGAAAATGGAGTGGGAATATGTTGGTGAATGAATTTCTAAAAGGATTTTTAAACATAAAATAACAAGCTCTTTAAAAAGTTTGAATCTGCGAGTTCCAGCGAATTTTGGGCAATCGTACTTGAAAAATGGTTTTAAAATATAAAATGAAGTCAAATGGCCATGAAGATTTACAGGCTTAAAGAATCCATCTTGAGATTCGTTTTGGTATATAATTTTGTAATTTTACGATGTTTTTACTGGGAGAAATGAATTTTTGAAAATATACCAAAAACATGGACTTTGACTCTAACCAGTGAGCAAAGATTTTACACAGAAAATCCTACGAATTTGTGTGGCCTCTAGAAGTATTTTTAATAAAAACTAGACATGACAAAGGTTAAATTTCCACTGGAATCATGCCAAAAGGAGTTTTCTAGAATTAATTATGAATTTTTGAAGTTAAGACATATTTTTTGAAATTTTTGGAAAATAGGCGAATTTCATAAAATTAAGAAAAGAGTTTGCATAAGTGAATAAAATGAAGTTTATTTTCTTTATTTAGGGTCAATGCATGTCCGGAGTAAATTTACAAGCACCGGGAACATTTTTATAAATTTTGGGCAATTGCTAGGTAGTAACTATTTACTCGCATATTCTATGTTACTTTGTATGTTTGTGATGCCATAATTGAGAAACATGTCTCGGACATGTGTTTGGGCTGTAGGGCCTAGTGGATTGTGTGTCCTTGGGTCACTACTGTAGGGCCTAGTGAATTGTATGTCCTTGAGTCACTACCAAGCCTGTGATGCATTCAATGTAGTTAGGGTTTGAGGCCTTAGCTACTGTTGTTTTCCTAGCGCTGAGGATTTTCTCGGGCTTGATTTGGTAAGGCAACTCAACGGTGTGTTGATTGTGATTCTGAATGCATGTGGTATGTTTACCATTATTGATGTTGTGATTTTCCTAATTGTGGATTGCATACATGCACTGTATACATATTGTATATGAGTACTCTTGGGTTCAATTTTGAACTCCGGACAAATCTGTAGATACAGGGGATCGTGCCTGAGCTGGAAAACCTTTTTGGAGAGGTAGGGCATATCAGTACAGATTGAAGAATAGGGAATGCCCTATTATACTTTGTATTGATTTTGGGATGACTATATATTTATTTCTGATATTTTATTTTGGATAACTGTACCCTTAACCCTTCAAGGACTTTTACTTTTTGTTTATTGCACTTTTATCAGTACAGTAGGTAGTCCAAACCGGTATAATGCTCTGTTGTGCTCGCTCTGATATAAGTTAAAATGTAACAAATAACTATGGAAAGGTAACCAATAAAAGAAATCCCTCTAACCCGCCACCCGCAAGGGCGAGGCCGGTAGAGGTGTAACAAAATGTGATAGGAGTTGTTGAGAAGACAAAGAGATATAATTCTAAGAAAGTGAGGGGATTATTGTGAAAAAGGAGGAATGCCATGGACAAAATTGTTGTTTTTCTCATAGTCAGCAGGAGGAACCCCAAATTGTAATTCACCAGTGGTAAATGGTCTTTCATATTTCTTCTTTGAGCCTTTGAATGTAGCGTATTCTACATATTCTTTCAATTCACGATCGTAGAGATTAAGAAAATCTCTTAAAGTCCTTGAAATCATAGCAGACTTCTTTGAGGTGAGCCTTAATTTCTCCAATCTTTGTAGATAGCACTACAAACTTATCATTTACTAGTTTGACAAATTTTGTAACTTGATCTTCTATTTTTTCAAACTTTTCATTAGCTTCAACACCAAATTCAGGCAAATTGCCAAATATGCAGTATAGATATTATTGGCTAATCGTTCCCTAAAGTTATTCCATGTATCACATCATTGATTTGTATTTAGTTGTTGGAGGTGGTGGTTCGAATGATTCAATCTATGCATTTAGGGGATCCTCTATATTCTCCCATCGAATTAGATTATAAAGCAAATAACATGCCATGATGTGTATTCCGAATTTTCACCTGGCAGAATGATGGAATCTGAAGAATACCCCCTCGTTACTTGAGTATATGTCAAAGCAATGACACATATTGAAACACTAATATGGAGTTTGTGGTTGTTTCCTTTTCTCCACTCGTTGAGGTGGTAATGTTGCCCTTTATAAGGAGCTAAAAAAACTCTTGACCATTCATACAACCCTCATTAACCAAGTAGTAGTTTCCTAATCAAATAAAATTGACCAATAAAAAACCGTGTTAATATTGATTAATACAAGACAACAACAAATGAGTATTATTCATTTCTCACCGACACACCTACTGATACTTTGAGGCCATGTCTTCTCTTTATACCCTTTCTCAATACCCTTCCATAAGCAAATGACCCTTCCCAACTAGGCAACAAATATATGCATTGGGCATTTGGTGAGCATAACGAGCTTCGACGAAGTGGATCATCTCATTGATGACTCGTTTTTGCTCTCCCTTTATCAGAAGGAGGGCGAGTTATGGTTTATCCTTTAGAAGAGGCATCTTTACTGTAGCAGAGAATTCACCCAGGGATAGCAAAGGGCTTCAGGGGGTTCAGATGAGACGGGCCCACTACATTCCTATGCGTAACTGGGTCCTCTTGGTTGACGCTACCCGGCTCCGGCACATTGGTTGTTATATATCTCATTTTCTATTGCACAAACAACTACAATCTAAGTAAAAATATTCATAAATAATCATAAAAATATAAGAAACATGAATAGATTTATCTACCAAAACCATTTCCAATGCTTATAAGTTGAGTCCTCCGTAATACCCTCTGGTGTTTTCAAAAGCAGGGATTGCAATCGCAATGTTGCATTGTACACAGCAATTATGTATCTATTAATGAACCTATCAAACTTAAATTGGATCACTTTGTTCTTCACATGATTAGTCAATGCTCATCAACATATGCTTGGTAGGTTTCAATACATCGATCGTGTCTAATGTAGGACACAATCCATCTAATGTGGCACAATATATCCTGATTTGGTGGAAACAAGTGTATCACTACTATAGATCATAGCCACCAAGTTTACTCTCTTAGCATGAAAATCTAATCTAAATGACCTCTTAGGTATATGCCTTGTTATAGCTTATCCCACTATAACTAAAATGGTTAAAGTTAGTCTCTTTACTGCTAGAATAATAGCTAAGCACCCATCCAAAATTTCAAAAAACGTTTCATCCAATTCTTGGTTCAATACGTACAAAAATTTGTTCCATGCCCATGTGCATAATGTTAGATATATGCACTTTGCAAATTACCAACGAATATATATATACACAGAATTATAATCTAAATCGCTAGTCATTTTGATTGAAATGTTTTTAATTACAAATATGGTCATTATCATTTATCATTTTATTTTATAGAATAAACACCCTCATTATATTTTAATTTGATATGTATCATTCATTCACAAACTCACAACAGTTACACGTACACATACACACACATATAGGGGCAGATCTTAGTAAAGAGAATGGGGAGCCATGGCCCAAAAAAACAAATTTGTTCAGAATATTTTTTTAATTTAATATAATGTAAAAATATATGTTATCTTATATATTAGACTTGTTAAAATACTTTTATTATACATTTAATTTGGACAGCGGAACTAGAGGGGCTAGGGTGGGCAAGATCCCCCTAAATGACCACACACACACACACACAGGCGGAACTAGAGGGGCTAGGGTGGGCAAGATCACCCTAAATGACCACACAGGCGGAACTAGAGGGGCTAAGGTGGGCAAGATCACCCTAAATGACCTCTCGGGTATATGCCTTGTTATATTCCTAAAGTTGAATTAAGAAAGTGATTTTGCATGAACGAACTGATTTGAAGCTATTTTAATTTGGTTAGGTTAACATCTAAGGTTAACAATATGAACACAGATCAGAGAATGAAAATAGTGATTTGTTATATTACAAATTATTAAACTCAATCATGGATGGATCACGTTTTCCCAGAAGCCATGTCCCAGAGGATTCCCAATTTAATTTTCCGATATATTCACAATCTCATCCTACCAGTCATAGACAAGTTGTACTTCTTAGACAAAAGGACAAATAATGTAAACGTCAACAGGAGAATGAAATCAAATGCCTATACCGCGTCAACTAAATCCAAAAGTGTTTTTGGCGGCTTGGCGCATGAAGATGAAATGGAACTTTTTCACTGGCCTCCTTTCTTGCCTCAATTTCTTCTGAAACCTTTCCATACACAAAGTTCTCGAGGTCCATGTTCCCATATTCTGAACATATCTCAAGATTTCTGCTAGAGTCATCTAAATAAGGTTGCTTATCTAAACTGGAAAGTCCATCATACTGATAGAGTAATTAAACTTGTATTCACTCTTACAGTTTCTACAACAACTACTAAAAGATCTTTCTCTGTTATGAAGATAATCAATTACAGGCTTCAAAATAAAATGGAAAACCAATTTCTTGATGATTCTTTAATTACATGCATTGAAAAAGAAATCGTTTTGAGTTTTAGTACGAATTCAATTATAGATGAGTTTAATGAAAACACATAGAATGAGAGTTTTAACATTATGAAAACACACAAAATGAGAGTTAAGTAAAGTGATCTTAATTTTTGTAATAGATTTCTTTCAATTTTTTGTATATTGGATCTGTATTGTATTTCATTTACTTTTATTTATGATATAGTATTTTTTATTTTCACCCTTGTCATTAAAATTCTTGGGTCTATCACTACACACACATATGTACATATATACATATATACACATTCGTTTGTTTGTACATATATATATACACAAACGCTATATAGACACACACGCGAGAGCTAAGAATATGAGATTCACCATATCATTTAGATACCCAAAAAAACAGAGCATAGGGGGAAAAAAGCATACTCTAAACATCAAATTAACCTCTTACCTAATATCACTCACTCAGACAAAAAGAAAAAAAGAAAAAAAAAGCATGGCTACCATTTACACTAATTTCATCAAATTAGTAAACGACACCAACACACCCAACACCAGAATCCACAGAGGCAAATTATAGACACACGCCATCAACTCACAGTGACACACACTTGCAGCTCATTGGCGGTCACACTTTTTCCTTCTCCAGAGGCCTTCCACGTCAACTTTCCTTCAACAACACAATGTTGAGCTTCAAGACCGAGTTGCCTTTCAGCTCATGAGAACTTCACTTCTTAGGGGAATATTTGTCCTCAACATATTTTTGTCTTGCGATTGAAAATGGGATGACGCCAATTTTGGCGCCCAAACGCATTTTAGTGATGGAAAATCCTGCATTCCCCATTTTCATCCCATTTTTCCCTGCACCAAATAAGCCCTAAAGAGAAGGAAGGATTGAGATTTGAGAGACAGAAGTAAGGAATGACACGTATCTAGCATGGCAGCCGCTCTGACACTTATTAACGGCGTTTATGACATTTTCTTACAAGTAGGATGATAGAGTAATAAGTTGGATTATTTTTTTTAAAAAAGTAAAAAGATAATGATAGTCTTAAGTGAGTTATATGGATTAAAGTGCATATAGCACCTTCAAGTATTTTCACTCTAAAGTATTTTGCAGTGTATCTAACACCTTAAAATATTTTTTTAAAGTGTGTTCAACACCCTAAGATATATATTTTATGTATTGGTGTTGGATGCATCAAAAAATATCTTAGGGTGTTATACACATGAAAAAAAATACTTTAGGGCCTAGATGTACCAAAAAAAACTCTATGATGCTGGACACATTTCAAAAATATTTCATGAAACTGGGTGCACCATGAAATACTTTAGGATACTGGATATATCTAAAAAACTACTTTAAGGTGCTAGATGTACTTTAACCAAATTTAGGGACTAAGTTTTAAGTAAGTCAAAAGTGTAAAGGCTTAATCGTGACGAATTATATTTGGGAGAATGAGTTATTAGTGAGTCAGAAATTGACAGACTAAAATATTAAGCTTCCTCTTAACTTTTTTTACTTTTGTTTTAAGAAAATTATTTTGATGTATACAACTCTAAAATAAAGATAATCTTATAAATTAAGTTTTTCAAGAAAAAGTAATGTTTTAATAAAAATTATTTGTTTAAAAATTTTAGGGAAAATACTTTATAAAAAACTTTAAAAATACTAAAAGATAAAATGGTGTTCACAATGTTTATAATACTAAAGAAGCATATGAAGGCATGCTTTGTGCTTACTAAAATCAACATGAAAAGACACAAATGCCATCATGAATTCTCTTCACCTTCTTCTTCTTCTGGTTCCATGGTAGAGACAACCTCCACTAACAACGGAGTAACGGTGACAGTTTGATTAGCGATGATAGCCTTCAACAATGACGGTCTCTCCAGATCTTTTTGTTTTCACTCGTCAATTTTGAACTGAACTTCCATAATTGGTCATAAAAGTTGGGGTTTTCTCGCCCTTGGCTTCTCTCGCTTGGGCCAATTTTCATCTCCATTATTCCTTATCTGAAGAGGTGAATGGTTCCCCACACCACTCCCAACATTTGATAATCCGGTGAATCCTGCTTACACTTCCAAATCATTGTGTGGCTCTACCCTCTCGTTGTTGGTTGATAGACAAGGTGGTGGTTCTAGAACCATTGGGCCTCTAAGAGCCGCGGTTCAACTACACCCCCAATCTCAAATCATCGCGTGGCTCTACCCTCCCTTTGTGCAATTACTGATTTTCTTATAATAGTTGTGAGAGTTGTTATTTTTAAATCTAAACTTAGTAATATCATATCAAGTTTGGGCATGAATCTTTTTTCTTTTCAATTTTCACAAGTGTTTATTTTAAAGTGGTGAGTTATGAATTTCTTATCCGAAATTGGTATAGGAATTAATCTATGCATGTTTTTCTTATTTTGACAAGTGTTTAATTTGAATTGATAAGTTGTTTGTAAAGTTCATATCCAAAACTTGGTAAAATCAAATTCGTATGTGGTAATTCATATAAAGTATAGGCATTAATCCATGCATGTTTTTCCATTTTTCACAAGTGTTTAATTCGAAATTGTGAGATTTGAACTTCTTATTTCAACATGGTAAAATGATATCCAAAGACGGTAATATCATATCAAATCTAGGAATTCTGCAATTACAACCACATACCTTCTTCTTTGTTTTTAAAACTCAAATGTACAATTCTCTCCTTTCCTTTTGATTTTAAAAACAAAAAATCAGGGCCTCATATTTCTCTCTTATTACAAATATTACAAGTACGTTTCTGTTTTTTAGTATTTTTAAAGTTGTTTATAAAGGATTCCCAAAATTTTAAATCACGAACCATTGTTGAGACTGTATATAAACCATACAGATCTCATAGCAGATCAGCACCAAAATCGGTTAGTCAAAATTAGCCTCCTTCCTACTTTCAAAAGTAATAAAACCGTAGGTCCTTCTTTTGAACACAAGTGTAATCTGTTTACCACTTAATAAATTTCGTCCTTTTTCTGTGGAGGTTCATCATAACATACTACATATATAAGCTATCTTCTTCCTAATCATTTCTCCCCACACACTTACCATTTACCATCAATGTACTGATCACACAGATCGAGCAACGCCAAAACATGAAAGCAATAGAGCACAAAACACTGGAAGTGAGCGGTATCAAAATACACACATGGCCATAAAAATCTTAGTCGCTCTTAATTTATTTTAGCTGGTTATGCTAGGGGTGTTAATCAAGAATTTTTTTTTTTTTTTTTTTTTTTTTTTTTTAAAAAAAAACATAAGCATCTAGACGGCACCTTCCTCATCGGCTACACATGCTGCCACATTGTTGGCGACATCGTGGTGCTCGTTGTTAACTCTGGCCGGGGATGAGGTGTTCCTCATGGTTCACGATTTGGGGAGCCCTCATTGGTTGTTGGTATCTTTGCATGTTAAGTTGTTAAACTCATGGGTTTAAACAAATTCGTATTAGAGATATAAACTCACAAGAGTTTGCTTTTATTAATAATAAATATTAAAAGTATATAATTAAACAATTTAAATATAAAAAATACAACAAATTTGTTTAAATATATTTCAAATTCAAATAATTGAAATTAAATCAATCAACATCCATAATTTATCATATTAAACAAAACAATTTCTATGAAGTTCGGGCAGGAGGTGGCTGATGTGCCTTTCCTACTAGCCCTTCATTTTGGGGACCTTCCTGAATGTATTTTTCATGGTTCGTTAGATTATTAGATTCTACATGAAATGAACGACATTTTGATACTTTATGGGCAAACAATGGAGGTGTTTTCAATTTTTTTTACATATTTAAGAGTTCAAAAATGTGTAAATTCATTTGTATTAGATTCTTAAATCTTTAAAAAATAAAAAGTAACTCCATTTTACCCCCATAAGATATCAAAATAGCATCCATTTTGTATAGAATATAATGATTCAAAAAACCATGAAAATACATTTGGAAGGTCTCCAAAATGAAGGAGCACTGGAGCAGCAAGAAAGGCACATAGCCACCCCGGGCCATGAAGTTCATATGTGAAGCCATTAAACATGATCAAATAGTACAAAAAGCTAGCACAAGTATAAGAGTTTGTTTGGTATGAGGGATTTGGAAGAAAAAGGAGGCGAGAGAAAATTTTAAAAAATTGAATGTAAAAAAATTAGGAAGGTAGGGTTAAAATTTTTTAATAAATTGTTTATACTCTTTTATGTTACATCTTTTCTTTATTAAAATTTTAGCAACCCCAATTATCCATTTTTCTTATATTCAACTCATAAAATTCTTATTTTGCCTCTCTTCCCCTCCTCTCCGCTCCCCTCATACCAAATAGCCCCTAGGAGTGCAAGCCGACACAATTCTGAAAATTAAAAACGTAAAAACAAGAAATTCGGTGGGTAAACTTGTAAGCTTAACAAAGTTTGCAAATAATATAATATAAGTTTAAGAGTGAGTTAAGATAATTTTATAAGGAGAAAACACAAAAAACATTAAAATAAATTTGAGGGTCAACTTTCGAATTTAACAATAATGTCTACGTACACGTTTTATCGTGACATATTGCAAGGCCTACATGTGCCTCTCATGCATAGAAACCCCCAAGTCAAGCCGCTTGAATAATGTCTACGTACACGTTTTAATGTCTATGGTGGCCACCATGTGCTCATTGTTGTAGTAAAATCTCGATGATTTAAAATTTGATCTGGATGGTATAAATATATAATTTTTAATCTGCAATTTTTTTCAATAATAAATTTATTTTTATTTTAAATTATGTATCTATTAAAATAAATATTTTTAAACATAAAAAAATAAAATTGAATATGGACCATTAGATTCTTTTTTCCTACCCTAGTTGGATATTGAACTTATAATCAACAACATATAGTAAGACATTAGTTTTGTCAAAAATAATCCGAACACTATTTTTAGTTGTTAATATAAAAAAATCTTTTGAGCTGAGATCACCTTGAGTTAATTATAAGGTATTCAAAGAAAACTCTTGTATTCAAATATTGTTTATCGATTTTATACAAAATAATTCAAGAAAATCTATTTTATAAATCAATTTTATTCAAATCTGTTCTTATAAAAAAAATCAAATACACATATGTTGTTTAAATGTGAAATTACAATACATAGTATAAATCCACTTTGATTGCCCCAAGCCCCCAACCTCTCCTTGACTTGACAAATATGAGAAATAAGTTTTACATTTAGAACTAAGATCAACTTCTCAATCAAGTTTTATTTTATTTTATTTTATTTTATTTTTTACATTCGCATTCGGTATCCTGACTTGCCTCTTCTTAACTCAAACGACTGATTAGAGTCAAACAAATCCGGATTCACCTCCGGTTGGTCTCCTTGTGGGAAGGAAGAGCTACTAATACCACCTGCTTCATTCACAATCTCAAACTGAGAACCTACTTAAGGGAAAATGAGTACCTTACTATTCGATCCTAGTGTGGTTGGAGCAATCAAGTTTTATATTAAAGACTAGAGGAATACTTATAAAATTCATTGCAACCTCCAAATCAATTACCATTAAAACTTCATAAAGATGCACATTTGAAACAAATAGACTACGAATAAAACAGTGTCTGCCATGACCATGGTGCTAAGTCTCAAGTGAAGCTCAAAGACTCATTTTGGATGCTAATGCCCTTATAACCTAGTAGCATAGGAAGTCCCTTATAAGTAAAAGGTTACGAATTCGATCAAGTTTGTAATCTCAAATCATTAGTGCATGCTCTTTTAATTCAAAAAAGAAAAGAAAAGAAAGACTTGCTGCCCATGGAGAAGAAACCAAACAAAGGTGAGAAGAGAGGTTCTCTAACAAATGGGGGCGTGAAGCGGGCGAGGGGATGATTGAGGAAGAGGAACTTGAGATCGAGGAGAATGAAGAGGGCAATAAAGTCATTTCACCCATTCTAAAATCTCATTTTGGTCCAGGAGGCTGATCTAGAATTTGTTGAATTTGAGAACTGATTTTAGATTTCAGAATTTCAGATATATTTAAAATTTTCTTTTTCCCAAAAAATATAATCAAACAGATTTTTTATTTTATTTATTAAAAAAAAAAAAAAAAAAAAAAAAAAAAAAAAAAAAAAAACCCGACACCGAAGTAAACGCTTTTTAAGCCTTACGCAGGGAAACACCTGGGACACATTTTGAACGTGAATGGAATTGACACATCCCTAAGAAATGTAAACCCAATTTGAACCCACCACCAGAGTCAGCCTCTGATACATTGGTAATTGTTATTAAGAAATTCTCTTATATGGTCCTAATTATAGGACTAAGTTGACTTTTTTAGAGAAATTAAGGAAACTAATTAAATTATTTATAATCCAAAGATACAACATATGATATGATTAAGTAACTTATTTAGCTTCCCTAATTTTTCCAAAAAAATCAACTCGGTCTTATAATTAGGACCGGAGGTAGTAACTGTTATTTGTTAGACTGTCTATAGAAAAGTAATCTAATGATTTTCTTTTGATTTTAATGCATTGTAATTAATATTATATTAGAATGCGTTAAATAAAGATAATGATAGCCGGAATGTAATATTACGTTAGAATCCGTTTCGGCCCAAGATTCAAAGAACCTAATTATGACTTTCATGAACCACTATTTTTCATGTACATCCTCCTCCATTTATGACTCTTTAATTTTGGGAAATGGACACATATAATTAATAATATAATCATATGCCTATAAATGAAGACTCATAACAAAGTCTAATATGAAGAATCAAAACCAAAACTCAATCCCAACTCATCATAGGTCATTGACTGGAACCAATGTTATGCTCATGGCAGCAGTGACGTTCACCATGATACGCGCTAGACATCATTCAAAAAAAGCGGTGTTCGAATTTAAAATATTAAAGATATAAATAAGGAAAATTGCACCGTCCTCCGGCACAACAACGGAAAATACAACAAAATGATTCCTTGAAATCTCAAAATTGTGGTGAATGTGAGACATTTTTGTAATATTCTTCATATGTAAAAAAACATAAATGACCCCACGTGCCTATGTTGATAAGTCTATGAGCATGTTTTGAATGACCATGTGCTTGTGTTGACAAGTCCATGAGCCCGTTTTGATAAGTCCATAAGCATTTTGTGGCAAGTCTTCAAGGGGGCATTTGTGTCGTTTCACATATAGAAAATATTACAAAAAAATCATACAGAACTTCACCGCAATTTTGAGATTTCAATGAACCGTTTTGTTGTATTTTCCCTTACTCGGACGGTGCAATTTTCCCACTCTGTATAAATTCCGTCCTTCTCACTCTGTAACTCAATCTGCCACAAAAACATGGAAGCAATAAAGAACATAACAGTACGTCCTTATCTCGCACGAGACATTTGTATAAATTCCGTCCTTCTCACTCTGTAACTCAATCTGCCACAAAAACATGGAAGCAATAAAGCACATAACAGTTGAAGTGAACGGCATCAAAATGCATGTTGCAGAGAAAGGAGAAGGCCCTGTCGTATTATTCCTCCATGGCTTCCCCGAGCTCTGGTACACGTGGCGGCACCAGATCCTATCCCTCAGCTCCCTCGGGTTCCGCGCTGTGGCTCCTGACCTCCGTGGCTTCGGGGACACGGAGGCGCCGCCATCAGTCGCCAGCTACACCTGCCTCCACATCGTCAGCGACGTCGTGGCGCTCATCGATTCGTATCTGGGCGTAGATAAGGTGTTTCTCGTGGCTCATGATTGGGGGGCTATCATTGGTTGGTATCTCTGCATGTTTCGTCCTGACAAAGTGAAGGCCTACGTGTGCCTTAGTGTGCCCCTCATGCCGAGAAACCCAAGTGTCAAGCCTCTTGATGCTTTTCGAGCTTTGTATGGGGATGATTACTATATCTGCAGATTCCAGGTTCTTCTTCTTCTTCATCATCTGCAGTTTGCGTAGGGATTAAATTTATAATTATGTATATATTATTTAAGGTAATCAATATTAGGGCAAGTTGACTTTTTTAGAGACATTAGAAAAGATAAATAAGTTATTATATGTTGTATATGATTAAATTGTATATCTGTTTAGTTATGAGTCAAACAAATTAATTTGGAGAAAAAAAGATAAATATAAATATTTTAAAATGATTTAATTAGATTTATTATTCTCCCAAAAAAATCAACTGAGTCTTATATTTAAGACTCAAAGTACTATAATAAAACTTTGATTTTATGCTAAAAATGCTCGAAATAGTAGTACCATATTATTCTTAATATTAAAATATATTTTTGAGTTAAAACCTTGGATTTAAGCATAAAATATTCTTATAAACTGCGAACCCAGACCCTCATTTAATTCCTTTGCTAATCTCTCTTGATCTAAAGATACAAGGACGAGCGCTCATTATGGTGATGATGCGCATTCTCGTGTATATCATTGTAATAAGATTTGCATTTAAATACAGTTTTAATAGTCTATATACTTAAAATTTTCAAGCGATAATTTTTAACATTAAGATTACTCTTAAATTTTCATAAAAATAATAATTTAATTTTTTTAAGATCGTAAACTTTTAAAATTTTGTGATAAGATTTTTGAATTATGATATATGGTCTAGTATAAAATGAACTCTTCCTGCATAAAATAGGGTAACAAAACAACATAAAGATAATAATGTAACTCAGAAGAAGAGAGGAGAGAAGAGCTCGAGGATAGAGTTCTTTCTCGCCTGACCTCAGTCCCTCCAGCCTTAGTTATATTGATCTTAGACTGTGCATTGCCTTCCTTACCCAAAAAGTATGTAACCGTTGAGCAACAATCATGACTATTCATAACGGCTTAATAATAATTCAAATGAAAATTATAAAACAAGAATTGATTATAGTTTAATGTAATAAATTAAAACCTTTTAAATATTTGTATATAAATAACATGAACAGTGCACTATAGTATATTAATCACACAGTTTAGTTATCGTATATATATATATATATATTCGATGAAAGAAGGGTTGTGAACTTGTCTCTAGAGTGCGCCGCGTATATATTATGACAACTTCACACATTATTTTGTGCTCCATAAATTTAGTTATTGAGAGAAGATTGGATATTATATTGATTGTCGGTGGTGGATTGTTCGTTTAAATAATGGGATACACACACAGGAGGCTGGGAAGGCAGAAGAAGAGATGGCCAAAATAGGAAGTGAACAAGTATTGAGGAATGTGCTTACAGGACGCAAAGCTGGTCCCCCAATCCTTCCAAAGCAAGGCTTTGGTTATAACTCATCTTCATCAAATGATAAGTTGCCCCCTTGGCTCTCTCAAGATGACCTTCGTTTTTATGCCTCCAAGTTCGACAAGTCTGGCTTCACTGGACCCTTGAACTACTACCGAAATTTCGACCGGTATGTTCCCATCATTCTTTCATTTACTTTCCAAGCATAGCTTAACTAAGTACTAGAGTTTTTGTTTTTTGTTAACTCACGTGTGACTAACATATACTACTCTGGTTGTGTTAACTCACGTGTGAATAATATATACCACTCTAATCCTATTTATATATCCATTTTGACCAAAAAATTTGGTCCTATTTATAAGTCTTCTTTCAAGTAATAAATGTGATTGTGATAATTTTGCTCATATTAATTGTACCAGTGAAAATAGAGAGAGAAGAAAGAGTTGAAAGATACCTATTTATAAATAAGGGTAAAGTTAAAAATTTACCTAATAATCATTCAGCTAACTACCTCTCCTTATGTGTGATTTAGTTAAAATGGACTTATAAATAGAACCAAAATGGTAGTGAAGTTGTAATTGTCAATTGTACATAACACACACACACACTCTCTCTCTCTCTCTCTCACCTTGTAATGGAAAAAAAACAAACAAACAAACAAAGAAAAAACAACAACAACAAATCCTTTTAAGGGCGTGGTTTAACCTAAAGTTTTAGGGTAACACATGAATAGTGAACCTATGTTAGTATTTTTCTTAGATTGAGGACTCAACTATCCCTCGCACTTAACCATAGACTAATATCTCTTTGTGATTAACACTTATAATATCTAACTTTTAAATTATGAGCCGCAATGACAATGCTCAGTATTAAAAATGCGCACTTATCATTGAAAGTTTTTGGTGATTGCATTCTTCTTTAAGACCTTACACTAATTTCCCCTATAAATTATAGAATTCCTTATTTTAATTTATACTTGTATATGTTTTTTTTAAAAGAAACTGAGAAGTAATTATAGTTATTAATTAGATAGATTTGTAAAATACTTATATGTATGAAACGAAACGCAGGAATTGGGAACTGACAGGAGTATGGACAGGGGCAAAAGTGAAAGTGCCGGTGAAATACATAACCGGAGATTTAGACTCAGTGTACAATTCTCTGGGGACAAAGGACTATATAGAGAGTGGTCGTTTCAAACAAGATGTACCCAACTTGGAGGATGTGGTGGTACAGCGAGGTGTGGCCCACTTCAATAACCAAGAAGCTGCCAACGACATTACCTCTCACATTGTTGACTTCATCAGCAAGTTCTGATACAACATATATACATACATACATAATATATATATATATATATATAAATCCACCAACATCAACATGAAGCTATATATCACTTGCTGAAACAAGCTGTGTGAATAAAAGCCTTAATGTTATATATATGAAACTTATGGAAATTATTCAATGGAATGTTGGAGTTATTTATCTCTAATTGCGAATCAGTGGTTTTGTTTTTCCTTCTTTTTCCCCCTTCTGTTTATTAATCTCGGAGTATTTGAGTTGGGTGGTTTCAATGGAAAGATTATTGGAGTGCTTTTTTTTATCAGAAAGTACCTAATGGGGTAAAGGAAAGTTTTATCGTAATGCTATATATGGCCAACAATATTATATGGTAGTGAATTTTGGACTTTACAAGGTAGCAAAAGCATAAAATGTTGTAGCTAAGATGAGGATGGCGAGATGGCAGATGTGTGGTCATGCAAGGATGTAGGAGTAATTCCTGCAATATAATATAATTTCGAATCAAATAGTGCATAAATTATCCTATCATAACAATGGAAGACTCTAAGGGTTAGCTAAGCTTTGGCCTTCAAGAGAATTCATGAACTTTTTAAAAGAGTATTGCAAAATAGAAACATCGTCAGAAGATAATTGACAGGTGACTCTTTTAACTGACTGCAAAGCACAGTGATGGCAATTGGGTTAAGAGCCATCGCCAGTTAAGGAACCTCAAAGAGCAATCAAGGCTTTTCTAACGCTTGTGTATTAGCGGTTATAATAAACTCAAGTTTGTTATTCCACCGTACGTCAGAAATATCACATTAATAGCCAATCAATAGGTTACCCTAATCCTAAAGTTAGGCTTGGATCTGACTTACGAATCACACTTAGGATATTTTTATTATTCACCTAATTAATCATAGCTAATAAAAATATTATAATAAATAAAATATCTCATATTCTTCCACTTGGCTTTAACTATATGTCAGTTGCCCTGTCTAGATTAATTAAGGTTATGCTACAAGAATCATCACAATAAGTCCTCTTAAGTAGAGCATTACCTTCCATGTATTACATGCAACACCCTTACTTAATGGGTATAACATTATGAATAAATGCATATGTTTATTCGGTTCCAAATTCAGTGTCATTAATATCATTAACAGAATGTATACAAAATAAATTATAGAGATAATAAACCGCATAATTAATTTTATTGCATACCTCATCTATATAGATAGAGGTCTGACCCCACCTGAGGACTGTGTAACATAAACACATTCGGTTTCAATCCCTTAGTCATTAGCTAGCATAGCCTTTGTATTGATATATAATCAACCATAATTTGGCCATCCTTGACCCTCTTTTTAAAACTTAGGAATTTTAGTTCGACCCATCTGCTTCACTTCCACTCCTTTTGTTCAGAAATTATTATGTGTTGATTACATATTGTACTAACTTGTTACGTGTTAGTCAATTGCAACTTGTTTGTTCTTAGAATAATCAAGGCTTGATGAGCAGGAAAGCAACCATGCATGGCAATAATTAGCGTAAAAAAATAAAACAGGTTGCCATCATCAATATTCAAGACTTGGCTAAGTGAGATTAAGGGCCGTTTAGTGCGGGAAAATTTGAGGTGGAAAAGAAATTTAGAGGAGGGAAAGGAAGGGAAAATTTTGAAAGATAAGGAAAGATGGTTTGAGGAAAGATGAATTGTTTGGTAGGAAGAAAATGAAGGGATATTGGTTGGTAAAAAATTAAGAAATGTCTATTTTACCCTCAAAAGTAATTAATTCAAAATAAAAAAGAAAAATAATTTTTTCCTAAAATATATATTTTTTAAAATATGCTCTTATCAAGTTTGAATTTGTATAAAAAAAAAATTTTTGCTAAGTTCAAATTTTCCCACCAAGTTCGAATTTGAGAAGTAAATTTGTCAAAATATGTTACTATTCATGTGAGAACTTGATATCTCACTAATTTTGGTGGGATTTGGTCTTCTCGGATATAAGGGAAGATTGGTGGGCCTCGGGTGGGCCTGAGAACCTGGATTCCAAGGAAGATATGTCTAAAATGTGTATCAAAGCGGATGAACTTTTTAATTTTCCTTTCCGTTCCCACCAAATCTGTCTACCAACACTACAAAAAAATTGACTTTCAGCGGCGACAAAAGTCGCCACTGAAAGTCCAAAGTCGCCGCCAAAGTCTTCAGTGGCGACAAAAAGTCGCTACTGAAAGCTTTGTCGAGAATACTTTCGGTGGCGACATTTTAATGTCGCCACCGAGAATAGACTATCAGTGGCGACTTTTTGTCGTCACTGAAAGTTCATCAGAAGCCACGAAAGTAGTTGTCGCCGCCAAAAGTAGGGTTTCGGTGGCGACAAAATAATCTTTTGGCGGCGACAATTTTGTCGCCGCTAATACTTGTTTCGAGTGGCGACAAAAAGTCGCCACTGATAGTCTTTTTAGTGGCGACATTTGTCGCCGCTAAAAGTGAATTTTTTAAAAAAAAATTAAAATATAAATTGATAAAATTAAAACGCTGCCAAAAGTGACATATTTTTAAAAAAAAAAAAAATTAAAATGTAAATTGATAAAATTAAAACCTGTACAATATGGATTAAGATCATAAGAAATTTGAAACTAACAATATATTAACTAAATTTTTCTAAACAAGGTCTCAAAATTGTCCATTGGAAAGATCAAACAAAAAAGGGATGCTTTCACGAAGGTGGTCGTGAG
Source organism: Acacia acuminata (assembly GCA_019022655.1). Classification (NCBI taxonomy): domain Eukaryota; kingdom Viridiplantae; phylum Streptophyta; class Magnoliopsida; order Fabales; family Fabaceae; genus Acacia; species Acacia acuminata. The sequence goes on along the minus strand of JAFJYI010000028.1, from coordinate 338,759 downwards.
GGCGATATCATCGAGAACCATGATGGGTGGATTCCCCTGTTGAACTGGAATGTTTGGTCGGAAGCTTCGACTTCTCAAGATTAGCCACAACTTGCCTCATTACGAGAACGGGGATACGTGGAAACAGGGTGTCATAGTAGTACTGCAACACAAAAGCAAAACATACTCATAAATGCATTTCCTCAGGAGTCAAAATGAGGTGGTATTGAAGCTTGACCCAAAAAATCTAGTTATACTAATCAATAAGGATAAAATCGGGCATAGTAAGTGACAAGCAAACAAAAGTGCCCGAAACCATGAAAAATCAAAATTAAGCATCCAATGACAGTAGAGTCACATGAAATTTTAGCTTGCTACTGTTTGACCAAAAAAAAACATTGAACAATCTCATTATCAAGTGTTCAGGGTATGCTTTGCCAATATCATTTGATGATTTAATTCCACAAGCAACAACAGAGCATGTGCCATAAACAGAAATACTAGGAAGCATATCCAGGAGTAAAATCTGGGTGCACATCATTTGCAATGAATTCCATAGTCTGTTTGAGGAGTAAAATCACATTAATAAGTAGCACCATATTGGAAGAACAATCTACCAAGATGCCACATCATTTGCAATGAATTAAGTAGTCCTCTCTTTTATTCTTTTTTTTTTTTTTTTTTTTTTTGGGGTAGAGGGATTAAGTAGTCTTTAAATGTATCGCTCAGAAAGAATAATAATGAATGAGATCCAGATTTGATACTATACAATCACTATATAATCAGGAAAGAATATGAAATAATAATCCTAATTATCCGCTATAATCTTGGATTTAATCAATCCCTATAATCATGGGATTCCTGCTTAATCTGGGATTTAATCAATCCCTATAATCATGGGATTCAGCAAGCTAGATGACAGCTGAAGAAAACACATGAATACTTATCTGCCACTTCAAAGTTTAAATTTTGTACCATTGGAGGATTTAGAATACTTATCATAGATTTGTGCAACAATCTAAACAAGGTACATGCAAAATTACTGTCCCTTAAAATGTTAACTAGAATTAAGCAAAGAACCTCCATTTTACTAGGAAATCATTTCTAATATGTACAAACAAGAAACCAAACATGACTCGGTTAAAGCAATGCAGGATGCCCAAAAGAAAATGATGAGAAGAAAGAAAAATGCAAAGCAACCACCCGAACTATCACTGTATATCCGATGATCTAAGCTTAGCTTAGCATATCGCTGCCACGGACTTCACCGACAAATTTGCTTAAGTTGACACTTCGTAACTCATCCATCGGTGCTTCTCGCTGCTCTTCATTGGTCTGCTTCACTTTCTTAATAACTGCAGTGTTGCGCTTGATGCTTGTAATACCCGGATAATTATTTATCTGGAATAATATACTTTAGCAAATGTTATCTATTGGAAATAGGTGAATATGTAGTCTCAAATAATAAGTTATAATCATCTTATTTTCTAAGGTAATTTACGTGGAAATTGGAAGAGATAAAGAGCTAAAAATCCCTAAAGTGCATTTTTGGGACGTAAAATGGCCTAAAAATATTATGATAAATCCCATGAGGCAATAAAATATTTATTGAGAATTAGAAAGTATGTTGTCTCTAATTTTAGGAATTTTTGGGATTATTTCCCTTGAAAAATAATGAGACAAAATTAAATATAATTTTGGGGAGCATAAGTTGCCCCATGATTTTTAATATTTTACATGGAGCATAAAATACCAATGTAAGTAAAATAGTTGTGAGATAATGATTAATCTTAATTAAGAAAATTATCAACAATTAGAAAGTGATTAGTTAGGTAATTAATGGCTAATTATCTAAGCTTGGACAAAAGAACCAATAGGGAGAATTTTTAAAGATAATTAAAGTAAAATAAAAAGGGAGGAATGATATTTTCAAGAAAAAGAAAGGGGAAAAAAAAGGAAAAAAAAAAACGAAATAAAAAAAATAATAAAATAATAAAATAATAAAAAAAAAAAAGAGGAAGGAAAAAAATAAAAATAATAAAAAATAATAATAAAAAAAAAAAATAAAATAATAATAATACTAAAATAAATAATAAATATCATGATATTTGTATTATTATAATAATATAAAAGAGATATTTGTGGAAGAACCAGGTTGGATAAATGAGAACCGATAGAAATTAAATCCTATCTAAAAACCATGAACTAAGTTTCTTAGGTCGGACAAATTACAAACAAGTGAATTTTTGTCCGAAGTCGGTGTTAGCGGAAGTCATTTCCGTAACCCATGTAAAGCGGGCGAATAAGGGATCAGATGAGAAGATATTTTTGTAAATAAAGGCGATAAGAAAAGTGAAACCAATGGAAAATAAATCATAACTTGAAATCCTTGAACTAAGTAGAAAACAACTGGACATATTATGAATCGGTGAATTTTTGTCCCGAAGTTGATGTTACCCGAAGTAATTTCTCAGACTCGAAGCGTCTGTCCGAAAAATGTTCAACGGACAACGGAATACCCTTAATGGGATCAAAAATTTAGTTAACTCAAATATTTCCGAAGAGGAAGAATAGAGCTTCGGGGCCGTGTTCCGGATTTTTGTGATTTTCTAAGATTACGCGATTAGAACACCGAACGGGGACTTTATCGGTAGAAGTTCATAAAGCACATGGATGACATCATGATGAGGTAAGGAGATGTGTTGTATGGTGGAGATGATGCCTTGTGTCCAAGCTAGATCCAACGGTTGAGATTCGGTATGATAAAGCATGAATAGTGCACCAAAATCTTCTATAAATAGGTCTTCCCATTTCACTTCATTCCTCACCAATTCACAATTCCTAGAGAGAGGTTAGAGAGAAGTGAGAGCAAGGAGGAGCTCGGAAAAGGAGTAGCGAAGTCTTTGGGTAAGTTCTTCGGTCCCTAGTCTTAAGCTTTGGTAGTTCCTTCCGGTAGTTATAGTAGAAATGCTAGATTAATCTTTAATCTTCCAAGTTAGTTTAGATATCATGTTTTAGGGATAAATATGATATTTATTATTGGAGATAGAGATATGTCAAAATTTTGGAAGATTAGAGTTAAAGTAACGTTACGCGAAATTCCGCCGATTAGGGAGTCGGGGGTAAAATGGTAATTTGGGACTAGAATGTCTAGTATAATGTTGACCATTGATTGGAAACGTTATCATCCTTATAGGATATCGTAATCACTTACCGCCGTTGTACTGTCGTACCGCTATCAACGGTCATCGAAGTTCCGTCAACGAAGGTACGTTCGCGCATCGTAACACTAACTCGATGCTTATTGTATGCTTATATGTGATAGACTATTTCATAGAGTCATGGACAGGACTTTGTCTTGGGTCATGCACCGTGTCTAAGACTCTGTCTTAGTTCACTTGTTTATACATTCAGCTTTATTTATACGGGTTACGATCTTGGTAATGCCGTTGAGTTTTCCTAGCGAGGACATGAGGAGCATCATGGCACCGGTTAGTGCAAACATGGTTGATCGTGCATGTCTTTGTGTGCTATGTACTTGTTGTTGTGATTGACATTACATCTCGCTGTGTGCTTATGTATTGTTGTAACCTTACATCTGTGCTATGTATTGGTTAATGCTGTAATGTTATGAATATCTGTCATACATATTTTGTCACACATAAGCATGAGGTTAACCGTTACCTGAGGTTCATTGGGCATTGAACCTCAGCTCTTGACATAGCGTCAGGGTCAAGAGGACCGAGGATCGAGGAGAAAGGCAAGCGGCACGCATAGGGACTCAGCTGAAGACTTTCTTCTTTTGTTATTTACCTTTGAAAACACTCGGTACAACGTACCGCTACTGTAATCAGCCAGACTTACGGCATTTTGAATATAAATATCAGTTACTCAATCGCTCCGATGCTCTACTCTGATGAAAAAAAATTATACTGCTTTTGAAAACGGGATGTTACATTTTTGGTATCGAGAAAGGTTGTCCCGGCATAGATCGACTAAGTTATTCCAAACCTTTTGGTGCCGAAGGTGGCTAGTCTATGTGGATCAGCCAATTAGTCACCCTAGCACGGTGAGGCTCCCATGATAGACACCTACCTGGCCATTTGGTTTGAGTAACGGAGTTAGGCTCTACGCCTTTTTAAAAGAGCATGTTTTGAAAATGAGTACTGATATAAGCCTAGGTCGGAGTACCACCTTACTTCGGTATACCAGTCTGAACCGGTGTACCATCCTGAACGATATGTACCACCCTCGTCGGTGCACCACTCTAAAACCAGGGCTGGTGTATCCATCGCCTGTACCTAAATCGATATTAGGCTCCGATAATTCTGATAATTCCTATAATCCTGATAATTCTGATAATTCCGATAATTCTGATAACTCCGATAATCTCCAGTTTGTACTGGGCATTAATTCCATTCTAACCTAGAGCTTATATATGGAGTCAGGGCCACACCGGATGAGACTCGAGATATAGTAGATAACATAGAATATGGGTTATTGCTAAGCTCTAGGACTTCGATATAGAAATTGGAGTCCGAGTTATATCCCCGCCCCGGTTTTCAAGGCAATCGTTACAAAGAAGTCGGTGCTTGCTTAGGTTTTCCACGTAGACAAAGTGACTATTGATTTAGTTTCCTTGTAGAAACAGTAACTTACTAAGTTACCACGAGAGGAAAATCCCCGCTTGCAAAAACCAGACACCATGCGTGCAACGGGGCATGGCTCCGGGGATGAGGGTCTTTTGACTAAGTCCTTGATGGTGGTGACCGTTAAATAAAAAGGGGAAAGTACCCAGTATTTATGGGGAGGCAGTTATGCCGTACTAGCACCTATGAGAGTAGTCGGTATGCAGTGGTATGTGTACCGATATTAGTACCCGGATACGATAGACGTTGTGAAATTAAGCGTGCTTAAGCGAGAGAAATCTCGGGATTCTTAACCCAGGATATAGCATAAGAATTTGATATCCTTCAAACAAAGGCCTGAATACCTTGCGGTATGAAACATAGTAATCCTTTGGGATACTATGAGAAAGGATGGAGTGATAATAGGCTTGAGTCAGAGACAGTGCTTAGGTCAAGGTATGATCGAGCATTGCCTAGGTTCCGATACATTCGAGAGTAGGAACCCTGAAAAAATGTGAGTGAGGTTGCCTTAGGTTTGAATACCTGAGAGTTAGTTCCTTAACGGAACCCTACGATAGCTAAAACCTCAATAACCACAGGTTATGGTTTCAAGGTGGGACCGATAACCTTAGAGATGTTAGTAGCTAATAGATCCCCAAAGAAGTGGGAAATGGAGATAAGGCTGTTGACTGGAGCTAGGAAGCCCACAAATAGAATGACCCTAGATGAGATGGCAGAAATAGAGACAATAAAGAACCACTAAAGGGTAGGAACTTTGATAGAGATCTCGAGTTCTCCTTATAATGATTCGAGACGGTCAACGAAGAAAGTACTACTTATGGGAAATTGTGATCGGAGGTGGCTACTTACGGGGAGATCTGTTCGGAAAGGGCTACCTACGGAGGGTTCGGCCGGAGGTGCTGACCAATCGGAGGGATTGAGTGAAGCGCCGAGTGAAGTACCGTAGAGTGAAGCCACCGTGACATCAAACCATAGAGTGAAGTTGCCATCACAACAAACCATAGAGTAGAGCTACCAGTGTATCGATTCTCAAGGTAAGTACATTATAGCGAGTCCCATATCTAATCGGTTCCCTAAAGAGAAGGTTTTCATGATCCAGTATATCGCCATAGGGTGCTCTAGTGCGGTATAGCATATATTGTGCTATGATATCCAAGCAAGAACTGAACTTGCACAAGAAGAAATTCTAGTTGTGAACAAGTTCCATGAGTTGTTTCTAGAAGCTCTCAGCGGATTACCACCAGTAGAGGAAGTTGAATTCACTATTGGGTTGATACCTAGTACTTGAATCAATATTAAAGGTGCCGTATCGATGGTTCCAAATGAATGAGTTTTTGAGAGACGAAAGCACACACCAAAATGAATACACCAATCCGGAATTATGATTCCTACCACATTAGGAGGGTGTATGGCCCATGATGATGGTCAACGTCGGCGATGCTTGGTGACTCGGCTCTAGTCGATAGGCCGGGAGTACGTGAGGCCGGAGGGATGCGATGATCGTGGATCAGTTGGATCCGGTGGTTGCGATTGAGGCTGCGGGATTGGGGTATGTCCTGGTGAGGATAAAGTGGTGATGTGTACTCCTCAAACGTTCATGGTGGGCGGTAGGACCTTTGGGACCGATGTGTCCATAGGTCGTTAGACATATACATGTTCGATGAAAATCCCTAAGTCTGTGAGACTAGTGTGTCTATAGGCTGGCGAAGCCCACGGTTGTTAGATAACAAATACAAGAGCGTCCCGAGAAGTTCGTGAAACCCGAGGATAGCGGGCAATGTCCGAGAATAGCCGAAAGATTAAAGTAGAATAGATTAAGCATTCAATGAGTGACTTGAGTAGCCAAGGACAGAGGTCCGGATGCATGTAGTTGGTGATGACCATCTAAGATTAGTTGTCTTTCTGAGTAAGGTTTACAAATTGAATTTTTAAACTTGCAAATACACCTCGCTATATTTGAAATTTCGGAATTGATTTTTCGAACTTGTGAATATTTGAAATTGATTTTCGAGTGAAATGTTTTCAATAGAATTTGAGACCACAGTGATGGTTATTTTGAAATGATGTTGTCTTATAAAAGGGGTTTTGTTAGAACCCAGAGCTTGAAACTGAGTTTTCAACCGTTTGTGGTAAAAGCGATGTAACTGGGAGGCCGTAAGGCATTTGTAAATGTACACAAACTTTGGGTCTTGCCGGATGTTTTAAAATGGTTGAAATCGCTGACCTTTGATAAAAGCTCTTTTTGAACAAAGAGTTTTTGAGGGATTTTGTTTGAAAGAATGAAAATCGCACTAGCGGTGAACGCACCCAATCCATAACATTTCGCTGGGCGTATGTTTTGTCTAGTAGAACGACTATCTATGGGCTGACCGAGTTACGGTAGATAGGGTGCTACTTTATGTGCCGGTTCGGACACCAAACGTGCGGGGGTTAGGCCACAGGAGCGACGTCGTGGTTCTCTCCACGGTGGTGGACACCGGGTCTCTTATGAGAGGGCGGAGGTTCTCCCACATTGTTTGACCGGTGCTGGCGATGCGGAGGCCGGATTGGGGATTGGGAGAGGGCGCTCACCGTACCAAGTGGTTGAAGTGGTGGCGCGAGCTCTCAATTGTTAAAATTTTGTGAAATGAATTATACCCCTCAAAAGATATGTGCCGGTAGTAAAAGTTTTTAAAACTGATTCGGCAGTGAACGTATTTTTATAAATTTGTGTTGGCAGCGATAATGTTTGAAAATGTGATGGCACTATTACTTTTTTGGTATAGTGTGGATTGTGAAATGTACTGAGACCACGGAAAATTTTCAGTGTATGAAAATTTGAAAATGAGACAACAAAATGATTTTGAGTAATGGTGACATGTTGTCGATGTCATTGTGTTGAAAAGCGGTGTAGTTGGAAATTTCGACATAGGAACAGGAACTATTAGAAAGGTCTAGAATACGAACCGATTAAGCGGATAGTAGTTGTCGGTATGGTGCTAAGCAAGTGAAAGTAGTCTCGAGAGCTTGAATAGGAGAGGCTCAGATGAAATAGACGGGCAGAGGCCCGAGGCAATAAGACCTAGTGTGCAAGTGTGCACGAGGTGGTGCCTCTAGAGCATAGAACCGGTGATACTTAGCGCTGTATGAAATGCTAATTGTCATACTAACTATGTCTAGAATACATCTTAAGACTAGCAAAACATTCGTTGTACCCATTAGTAGTTAAGATGCCTAAGGCCCGAGGATGAATTCCTAGGTAGTAAGGCTAGAATCTCCGATCTTGTGGTAATAGATTGAGCCAAGAAGCCAATATGTGTTAAGCCGAGAGGCTGAATAAATCGGGCGGTGAGGCTGCGTAACCAAGCTTTGTGAGAATGGACCAAAGAGTCACGTAATTGAGTACTATGCACTGGGTACAAGATAAATGAGACTTTTGAATAGCGGGATGTGTGCTAGGTAAGCATGCATAGGGAAGGAATATATTGGAGGTCTAGATAACCTTTCGAGTGTATATGTTCAAATTTCGAGGGCGAAATTTTATTTAACGGGGGGAGAAATGTAATACCCGGATAATTATTTATCTGGAATAATATACTTTAGCAAATGTTATCTATTGGAAATAGGTGAATATGTAGTCTCAAATAATAAGTTATAATCATCTTATTTTCTAAGGTAATTTCTAATGGAAATTGGAAGAGATAAAGAGCTAAAAATCCCTAAAGTGCATTTTTGGGACGTAAAATGGCCTAAAAATATTATGATAAATCCCATGAGGCAATAAAATATTTATTGAGAATTAGAAAGTATGTTGTCTCTAATTTTAGGAATTTTTGGGATTATTTCCCTTGAAAAATAATGAGACAAAATTAAATATAATTTTGGGGTATAAGTTGCCCCATGATTTTTAATATTTTACATGGAGCATAAAATACCAATGTAAGTAAAATAGTTGTGAGATAATGATTAATCTTAATTAAGAAAATTATCAACAATTAGAAAGTGATTAGTTAGGTAATTAATGGCTAATTATCTAAGCTTGGACAAAAGAACCAATAGGGAGAATTTTTAAAGATAATTAAAGTAAAATAAAAAGGGAGGAATGATATTTTCAAGAAAAAGAAAGGGAAAAAAAAAAAAGGAAAAAAAAAAAAAAAAAAAAAATAATAAAATAATAAAATAATAAAAAAAAAAAAGAGAAGGAAAAAAATAAAAATAATAAAAAATAATAATAAAAAAAAAAAAATAAAATAATAATAATACTAAAATAAATAATAAATATCATGATATTTGTATTATTATAATAATATAAAAGAGATATTTGTGGAAGAACAGGTTGGATAAATGAGAAAGATGTAAAATTAAATCCTATCTAAAAACCATGAACTAAGTTTCTTAGGTCGGGACAAATTACAAACAAGTGAATTTTTGTCCGGAGTCGGTGTTAGCGGAAGTCATTTCCGTAACCGTGGCGAATAAGGGATCGAGATGAGAAGATATTTTTGTAAATAAAGGGCGGATAAGAAAAGTGAGAACCAATGGAAAATAAATCATAACTTGAAATCCTTGAACTAAGTAGAAAACAACTGGACATATTATGAATCGGTGAATTTTTGTCCGAAGTTGATGTTACCGAAGTAATTTACGTAGCAAACGGCGTACTGTCGAAAATGTTCAACGGACAACGGAATACCCTTAATGGGATCAAAAATTTAGTTAACTCAAATATTTCCGAAGAGGAAGAATAGAGCTTAGTGTGTTCCGGATTTTTGTGATTTTCTAAGATTACGCGATTAGAACACTTTACGGGGGACTTTATCGGTAGAAGTTCATAAAGCACATGGATGACATCATGATGAGGTAAGGAGATGTGTTGTATGGTGGAGATGATGCCTTGTGTCCAAGCTAGATCCAACGGTTGAGATTCGGTATGATAAAGCATGAATAGTGCACCAAAATCTTCTATAAATAGGTCTTCCCATTTCACTTCATTCCTCACCAATTCACAATTCCTAGAGAGAGGTTAGAGAGAAGTGAGAGCAAGGAGGAGCTGGGAAAGGAGTAGCGAAGTCTTTGGGTAAGTTCTTCGGTCCCTAGTCTTAAGCTTTGGTAGTTCCTTCGGTAGTTATAGTAGAAATGCTAGATTAATCTTTAATCTTCCAAGTTAGTTTAGATATCATGTTTTAGGGATAAATATGATATTTATTATTGGAGATAGAGATATGTCAAAATTTTGGAAGATTAGAGTTAAAGTAACGAAGTTACGCGAAATTCCGCCGATTAGGGAGTCGGGGTAAAATGGTAATTTGGGACTAGAATGTCTAGTATAATGTTGACCATTGATTGGAAACGTTATCATCCTTATAGGATATACGTAATCACTTACGCTGTTGTACGCATTTGTCGTACGTGCGCTATCAACGATCGTGCAGAAGTTCCGTCAACGAAGGTACGTTCGCGTCTTGTAACACTAACTCGATGCTTATTGTATGCTTATATGTGATAGACTATTTCATAGAGTCATGGACAGGACTTTGTCTTGGGTCATGCACCGTGTCTAAGACTCGTCTTAGTTCACTTTTTATACATTCAGCTTTATTTATACGGGTTACGGTCTTGGTAATGCGTTGAGTTTTCCTAGCGAGGACATGAGGAATTTGTCATGGCCGGTTAGTGCAAACATGGTTGGTTGTGCATGTCTTTGTGTGCTATGTCTTGTTGTTGTGATTGACATTACATCTGCTGTGTGCTTATGTATTGTTGTAACCTTACATCTGTGTGCTATGTATTGGTTAATCTTTGTAATGTTATGAATATCTCGTCATACATATTTTGTCACACATAAGCATGAGGTTAACCGTTACACGAGGTTCATTGGGCATTGAACCTCGGCTCTTGACATAGCGTCGGGGTCAAGAGGACCGAGGATCGAGGAGAAAGGCAAGCGGCACGCATAGGGACTCAAATGAAGACTTTCTTCTTTTGTTATTTACCTTTGAAAACACTCGGTACAACGTACGCATCACATCATGTCGCCGGACTTACGGCATTTTGAATATAAATATCAGTTACTCAATCGCTCCGATGCTCTACTCTGATGAAAAAAAATTATACTGCTTTTGAAAATGGGATGTTACAATGCTAGAATCCAATGTCCTAAGAAATCCTGAGTCTATACATAAACACAGACTTAATTACTATGCATGAAACAAAAATTGTTGAGAATTTAACATGCATACAAGATAATGAACCAGACATGGATTCCTATGTTGCAAAAAGTTGTTTGAATTTGAATAAAAGGAAGAAAGGATCAATTTCATATTTTAATTACCAACTTTCCACTCATAAAAAGAAAATTTGATACATTAAAGCACAGGTAGTTCTATTCCCCAAGGCAACAAACGTCATAATAATCCATGCTTTCCATCATCATACTAAAAGAAGGCAATTATATTCCCCAAGGAAAAGCTTTGTTTTCTAGAAGGGGGAGGAGTCTAAAGGTCACTTCTTGTACTAGAGGTAAACTCGGTTTTGAAGAATTTAAATTTAATTACTTGCCAATTGCGGCATAAAACAGAATAGTGTGTAAATATTTTCAATACGAGTGGGGGCAAAACTAACCCGACCTTTCGGGATTCAAATTGTCAATGTTAGGCGCTTATCCTACACAAAAATCTCTTCTAAACACATTGAAAGCATTAGATTAAGCAAAATCCAACTCCTACATATCGAACGTGACTAACCGAACGGGGAAAAGGGAAAATTCATGAAATTTAATACTATTTCCCTTGAGCACATCTCAAGAGCTTCTACACGAGGATTAGGTGAAATAAATAATTCAAAACCCTAATTCCTCACTTAAACATCTCAAATAGTGGTATTTGTCTTAAATTTCTGCCTTCAATTTCAGATTCAACTATCATTCATCTTCATACAATATATATATATATATATATATATATCAAGCTCATACCCATTGATTCGAACGAAACCCAACGGCACAAGAGCACCAAATCGAGAAACCGATCAAAAGAATCCCTGGGCTTCAAAGTTATTCATAAACTAACATCTATACCCCCGAAAAATGAACCCCGATTCGGTAATCACAGAAAGCTTGTGACACGCGAGAGAAAGGGAAAATTGGAATCCGAAAATCACCTAACAAAAAACCAAATCGCGTGCAACACAATCTACTTAATCGGTTTCCCATCTCATTTAATTAATTTTCTGCTATTTCCTTTAACCCAAACAAGTACCAACGGCCGAAAATCGAGATGGGAAGGGAATGAAGAAGCTTACCTAAACCCAAATCCAAGCTTTTAATCGGTGTCCTCCTTCTTCCTCTTCCCTTCTTGATCGCCGACTCCCACCCTCGGACTCAACTCTCACTTTCGCCTTCTATGATTTTGTGAAAGACCGAACCGAATGAGAAGTGTGGGAGAAGGGGGCTGTTGTTCGAAATGAGTGTGAAATTCAACACCTCGGCTCCTCTCGCGCTCTCTTCGTCTTCCTCCGTCTCTCCATCTTTCAATCTTGTCTACGCCTTTGCTTCTAGAGGTGTTTAGGCGAAATGAATTTGGGAGAGAGGGAGTGTTTGATTGAAATGAATGAATGAAAATGGGAATAAGAGCCGCCGGCCGACATAGTACCCGAAAAATTTACAAATAAGGCTTTCCGTGGCGATATTAAGTCGCTACTGAAAGACATTTTTAGTGGCGACATATAAAAGTCGCCACTGAAAACTAAGTTTCAGTGGCGATAAAAATTGTTGTCGCTAAAAGTCATATTTTCAGCGGCGACAAAATAAAGTCGCCATTTGAAAGTTAGACTTTCAGCGGCAATAAAAATTGTCGCCACTGAAAGTCAATACTTTCGCGGCGACTCTTTTATCGCCATCGAAAGTAGACTTTCAGCGGCGACATTCAAGGTCGCCGTCAAAAGTCGTCACCAAAAGTTATTTTTTTTGTAGTGCAAACAGGCCGTAACTAGTCGTTTGGATATTTGGAAGTGAACGTATGTAATTTTAGATAATTATATATAATTTCATAAATGAAATTGGTAATAAATATTTGGTCAAAAAAATTGGCAATAAACGGGGCTTGACTCTATGAAAAAAAGGGTAGTTTCTCATAAAAGCGAGGTTTGAAGTTACGTTAAGAGAGGTGTCTACATTTAGTTCTTATCGGTTCTTTAAACATAATTTACATCAATAAAATGATAGCCATCTATATTTAGCCTAAGAAAAAACAAAATTGATGTTGTAGTCATTGTTGTCAAACTCACGAGTTTACCGTTTTACGTTTCTAGCTTGCAAAAACGAGTCGAGTTAGTGGTAAACTTGTGATAGTTGTAAACTCGGTTAAATTCACGAGTTTATACGCCGGAGAGTTTACCGTTTTTACGTTTCTAGCTTACAAAACCATGTTAATTTACTCTTAAACTCATGTTAACTTTTTAGATGTAATTATGCTTAGCGGCTTAATATAAAAATTTTATAGAAATTTCTTTATTAAATATGATAAATGATGAATGTTGATGGATTTAATTTCAATTATTTAGATTTAAAATATATTTAAATAAAATTGTTGTAATTTTAATTATTTAATTATACACTAGTAATACCTATTTAATAATAAAAGTAAACTCTTACAAGTTTACGATTTGAGTTCACGATACGAGTTTATGTCACCGCATCGCGAGTTTGCTTAAAACCCATGAGTTTGACAACCTTGGTTGTAGTAATTGATTTTGTTTCAATTTCATTAATCAAAATAATATCACTTGTATAATTAATTAATTAATTATCAAAAGGGTATGTGTTTGATAAAGTGTTTTTATTTTTATAACTATGATTTATTTCAATATTGACTTGAATATGAAAGTAATTTTTTTAGATTTCAGTATTGTAATACCCAAGAATTTATTATTCTCATAAATACTATTTTTTGGGTAAATAATACCTATTAGAAATAGGTGAATATGTGGTCTTAAAGTTTAGTAGCTTAATTTAGGGAATTTTGTTCTAGAAGTAAATAAACCAAAGACCCAAATTTTCTAATTTGGTTTAGATATCATAAAATACCCTAAGATTATTATATTACAATATAGTTTTATGTTATGAAAATACCTAAATCAATTAAAGGAAATTGCCAATAAATAAATGACAATTAAATTTACATTAATTAAAATAATTTTATAAATGTCCATAATAAATTTAATGGCAATGAAAAGTCATCAATTAGGGATATTTTAACTTAATGAAGAATCAAGGGCCAATTTTGAAATTATATTTAAGGATCATAAAATATGATATAAATACCATATTAAACTATAGTTCTCATATGAACAAATGAGCAAGAAAACATTATGAAAACACTTAAGCTAATTAATGAGAATTAGCAACAGTAAATGAACAAGTTAGCTTGCACTAATTGGGATTAGTTGCAAAATAATCAAGAGGCAAAATAAAAGTATAAAATGAGGGTGAAATAATACTTTCCTAATTAAGCACTAATTTTCATGATTAGTTAAATCAATTAATCAAGGGAGAAGATTTAATCTAAACAAACACAATGAAATCCAATGGTTGTGGTTAAACCAATAATTAATGTTAATCCTTGTGAAATTGAATTGGCCAATGATAAATCAAGAAAATATTCATAATCCTCATGAAACTAATTGGACCAATAAGAGATTAGCATAAAATAAAGGTCAAGATTAAACCTCATAAAGCTAATCTAAGGGTTTTACAATTAATTTAATAAAGCATAATCCATGTGAAATTAAATCCACCAATAAGAAAAAAGAATTGTGAGTGTGTGTGTCTAGTATATGAGAGAGAGAAAAAGAAAATTAAAGCAAATTTGATAAAGTTTGAAATCCTAGAGTAAATTGGATAATGGTTTGAAATCCAAGAAAATATCGATGTACACAATAAAAACTCAAAACAACAAATAAAGTGAGAATTTATACAAATTCAAATAGTTGTGAAGAAGTAGGAACCCTGGAGAAAATATAAGGACTTATCTTGAACCCACGTAATTTAACCTCGAAAGTAAGCCTAGTAAAGGCTATTTTTGCAAACGTTGAAGAATAAGCTTAGTACAACCAGAGGAATCTAATTAAACCATAAATCTAGATATCCAACTACTAATCAAAAAGCATACTCAGAATTTAAAAGCATTAGTGATTGATCGTGGCAACCAAAAATAAATTTCGTTAAAGCAAGGAAAAAGATGATGGAAGAGAGAGAGAGAGAGTGAGTGATTAAAATATGATTTTTATTAGAGCACATGTGGGATTTAATTTTGGAAATTAAGATAATTAGCTAAATCCAATGTAATTGTTTTTAACCAATGGGAAGCATTTGCTCACAAATTGTATCACCATAGAAGCACAAATTAATATTAGCCCTTGATAAGAAAAGTTGATCCAAAGGATAAAATTCATAAGCTTTTACTATAAATAGGGGCCTTGCCCTTCATAATTCTTCACACCAAATCAAACTTCAAGAGTTGATTTCTAATAGAGTAGAAGCAAGAAGGAGGTAGCAAGTAAGAGGCTTCAAGAGGTAAGCTTGTCTTTAGTTTTTAGTTTATAGTCTTTAGTTCTTATAAGTTCTTAGTAGTTCTTAGTAGCTTTAGTAGAATTGTTAGTTTTAATCTAGGAAATAGGTAAGGTAATTTTCCATAATTATTTTCAAGCCTTATTGCATCGAAAGATGCCTGACAAGGTGGAAACATGTTGGGGAGTGACTTCTAGAATTAATAAAACAAGTTAGAGTAAGATAGGGAATTGTGGGGTTTTGCTGGGCTTGTTGGGATCAGTCAGATAGAGGGCACTGTTTGATATGTAAATTTATATTAAAAAATTCTGAAATAATTCATGGTCACAGTAGACATGTATAGCTTTCCATTGATATAGAATATGCATCAATTAGAGGTCTGTATAGGGAGATAAAAATTCTGGAAATAAGGCTACGTTTTTCTGGAAAAATTCTGGGCAGAGGTTGAAGATCATTAAACTGGGAGTGATTCACGAATTCTGGGTGAAAACCAATATTTTTTCTCAAAATTATACATGCTAAGGTTTCCGGGAAATTTTACGGAACCTCGTTTCGATTTTTGTGAAATTAATTATGATTTTTCAAAGTTAAACAGAAAATTCTGCCCAGAATTATTACAGCAACGTTTTTGAGAAAATAAAGGGATATAATTGGATTAACAAGTCCACCAGGGGTAAAAAGGGTCGGTAGTGGCTGAAATGTTCCCTAAGATATTATTTACGAGGTAATAATACGATAATACTATTATAGGATATCCGGAAAAAATCGGGAGACGTACCGACCAGGCAAGTGTACCGTCATCCAAATGGACTAAGGTACGGACGCGTACTGTAACACTAACTCTGATGCTTATGGTATGCTTATATATAATGGATGATTTCATAGACTAAGACTCGATCTTAGATCACTTTGTTTATACATTCAGCTTTACACGGGTTATAGTCTTGATAATGCCGTTGAGTTTTCCTAGCGCGAGGACACGACATGCTATCGTGGCACCGGTTAGTGCAAACGGGATGCCTTTACATGTCTTTGTGTGCTATGTACTATGGATATGTTAATCTTGCATCTGCGTTGTGTGCTTATGTATTGATTACTTTTGTAATGTCATGAATATATGTCATACATATATTGTTTTACATGAGCATGAGGTTAACCGTTACCTCGATGTTCAATGGTAATTGAACCTCACCCTCGACTATAACTTCGGGTTCGGAGGAACCAGACCAAGGACAAGAGTAAACGACGCGTGAGGACACGGACGGAGAAGACTGTTATGAATTATTGTATCACCGTATTATTAAATATTCGAATAATTGTACCACTGTAATAGTAACCAGACACACCAGCAATGAAGGTTTATCAGATACTCGCTCTTTTAAATTATTCCGATGCTCTACTCTGACCAAACTATTTTGAAAACACTTTAGAAAATTGGGATGTTACAAGTATGACAAAAATAATTATTTTTAGAGTTAAAGAATCTGATATCCCCTCTATTTAGTTATAATTATAAGGGTCCACATGCTATTCTCATCACATTTATGAGCATGTCATGCTCATTCCCTAATTTTGGGTGAGGGACCATTTTCTTAATTTTTTTTCCTTATTTATTTGAATTAAATTGTATGTTATACCCTAAAATATTTTTGGCATCCGATATCTCAAATTAACTAATTTATAATTCTGCATTTAGAAATATTTTTCCTGTAACACTAAAACATTTTTTCAGTAACATCTAATACCTAAAATATTTTTTTCAACACCCAACATCTGAAGCTAATTAATTATTAGTGCATGGAATTTTTTTTCCTAAAAAAAATTAAAAAACCACCTTTTGTTTGGGGATGAGTATTTCCTGCTAGCTCATCTTTTGAATAGACTGGGAATGTGGAGTGACATCTCTTCTATTTTCAAACATATATTTTAGTGCAACATATCAATCGCATTAGGAATATTTCTTAAAAATTCTAATTTAATCTATTAATTAAAAATTTCATTGATATGAATTGCATTTGGCTAATTTATCCCTCCAAGAAAACTTAATTACTTGGAGACATGAAGCTGTTCTTCAAAAATTATTTTCGAATTTTAATAGATAAAAACAAAATTTTCAGCCAACCCCATTATAGAAATTTTATTTTAGTCAACCCCAAAAATTCTAAAACTTCACCACACCCCATTGGACAAAATGAATTAAGTTTGTAGGTGAAAAGACAATAATGTCCTTATTTTATTTTTTGTATCCCTTTATTTGTCTTGTGAATTGCCAAAATATTTTTAACTCGTGTTCTTGTGAAAGCTTTATTTGTCTTATAAATGCTCTTATTTCTCTTGTTAATTAATGGGCAAAAATGTTCTTGTTAACTCCTTATTTTCTTTTAAATCCCTTTATTTTTTCTTGAAAATGCCCTTATTCATCTTGTAAATGCTTTTAGATATAAAAAATAAAATTTAAAAAAAAAATAAAGCAAGGGCATCATTGAATCTCAGTGATACCTAAAGATTCAAGGAGATGCTTTGGATCAAGAAGTAAGGCTGTGCAATTGGAGTAGCTGAAGAAGACCCCGAATGAGGGGATTTAATTAAGTTGAATTTCGTGCTCTAATGTTTTGGATTGTATTTGCTAACTATTCAACTAACAATTCGAGATAATTGTCTAACTAAAATTCTCCAACGGGATTAACCTTGACTATTACCGATTTTAAGTTGTATCATGCTTATATTCCTCCGGGAATTTAAATTAACCAGCATATGTCTTGGCATATTTTATCAGTCACTCATTCGTCCAGACGTTATGTATGCTCTATGTTGTGACTCACTCTAATCTGTTAACACCTTCACTCTGATAATTACACGTTGGTTAGATTAATAAGAGAGCTAGAAATATAATTGGACATCATAATGAACAAGGAATTAGGAGCGTTACAAGTTTTGTCAAAAATAATCTGAACACTCTTGTTAGTTGTTACTATAAAAATATATTTTGAGCTGAGATCACCTTTGATTTAATCATAAGGTATTCAAAGAAAACTCTAATAATCAACTATTGTTTATCAATTTTATACAACATAATTCAAGAAAATATAATTTATAAATCAATTTTATTCAAAATCTGTTAGTATAATAAAAAAAAATACACATATATTGTTTAAATGTGAAATTACAATACATAGTATAAATCCAATTTGACTGCCCCAAGGCCTAAACCTCTCTTTTACTTGACAAATAATGTAAATAGGTCTTACATTTAGAATCAAGATCAACTTCTCAATCAAGTTTCATATTAAAGACTAGAGGAGTACTTATAAAATTCCTTGCAACCTCCAAATCAATTACCATTAAAAATTCATAAAGATGCACATTTGAAACAAATAGACTACGAACAAAACAGTGTCTGCCATGACCATGGTGCTAAGTGTCAGGTGATGCTCAAAGACTCATTTGTGGATGCTAATGCCGTTATAGCCTAGTAGCATAAGAAGTCCCTTTTTTGAGTGTTTGGTAACTTTTGAAACCGTGGTTTCAAAAGTCCTTTTCCGTAAGCCAAGACAAAATTCATCTCACATATTTACCTCGTAAATTGTAAAAATTATTCTCAAAAAGCTAATCCATTGGTAACTCTAAAACCGTGGTTTCGAAACCCTTTCTGCAAGCCGAAACAAAACTCATCTCACATGCTTACCTCATAATCTCTCTCTACCATGGTAAACTTTTGAAAGATGGTTTCAAGTTTTCTCTATTACGCTACAATATTGTTTATGATCCTAAGATTTGGACTAATTGTAAGGATAATTGAGATTTACGTAAAGGATTTTAGAGCTTGCACATTTGATTTAGAGTTCACTTATGTGCTTGTTGGATGGGAAGGCACCATATCTGACTCAAGAATTATAAAGGATGCACTAAGACGAGAGGATTGTCTTAAGATTGTTCAAGGTAAATTTTACTTGGTCGATACTAGATTCATGTTAACAAGTGGTCTTATTACACCATATGGAGGAGTTCACTACCATTTGAAAGAATACTCATTAAGAAAATAAAGAAAAGAAAAGAAACCTCCTTAAAACTATAGAGAACTATTTAATCCCAGACATGCATCACTGCGTAATGCAATTGAAAGGCCTTTTGGAGTATTGAAGAAAGGTTTGTCATTTTATGAAGTGCAGCAGAGCCTAATGATGGTATAAAACTGCAAAAGTTTATCATTGTTGTATGTTGCATTCTTCATATTACTTAATGAATGTGGATCCAGATGCAAAGCTTATCCATGAAGTTGATGATGAACTTGCAGCTCAAGATGACTCTAATGATGATATCCATGCTCCTACGGGTGATAGAAGTGAGGTAACTCAGGGTGAGCTTATAAGGGATGCAATAGCTCAACAAATGCAGACTGATTATGAAAAGACACTGGTTCAAAAGCTGCCACAAGTGAGAATCGCCTGATTTGGATTTTCAAGATGGATGATGCCTTGATTGATGCATTTATGCTTAAACTTGATCTAGGCAACAAAGTGAATGGA
The DNA here is from genome assembly GCA_019022655.1 of Acacia acuminata. Classification (NCBI taxonomy): domain Eukaryota; kingdom Viridiplantae; phylum Streptophyta; class Magnoliopsida; order Fabales; family Fabaceae; genus Acacia; species Acacia acuminata. The sequence continues at coordinate 319,062 of JAFJYI010000028.1, read as the reverse complement.
ACTTTTACAAGTACCGCTTATGAGAACATAACTAAATATTTGAGTGTGCTATTTGGATTTAAAGTTGATAAGGAGAAGGTCAAAAATTGTTGGAAGACTTTGAAGAATTTTTGTTTGTTTGAAATTTATGACATCTTTAAAGATGGTATGAGTGGATTTTCATGGAACTCATCTACTAATACATGGGAAGCTAAGGACCAATTCTGAGATCAATAGATTGCGGTGAGATAAATAAATGTTTCTTCCTTTACATTATGTATTATTGACAAGTATATGCTCACTTTTTGTTGTGTATGAAATATGTCTTGTAAGGTTAAACTAAGATCAGAGCTGCTGTTTGGAGAAATCTGCATTTGCCCACTTATGAAAAGTTGTCGGCTTTTTACGGAAAAGATAGAGCCAATAGGGATGATAGTGACACTTCATCAAATATGAAGAAAAGGCGTAGCACAAGTCCTTCAGTATAACACCCAAGTCCTCCACCAATTGTTAAGACTGAGGTTGATTAACTTCTTTCCCAAAACAATGCGACTTTTCAGGATATTTTTGTCAATATGGACAATGTTGAATTTGATGATTTGTCTCCTGGAATACAAAATGTGAGCACTAAGAGGACTAGAAGTGGTTCCGCAAACAGGAATACAGTCCCTTATTACGCAAGCTATACCAAGAGCAATGAGGGAAGGAAATTAAGTTTTTAGACAGATATATACACCATTAGAGGTGTTCTCAGGATGAGACGAAATTAGGAAATCTCATTCCCGATCCCGTCCCAAAGAATGGCTCGGGAACGGAAATTAGTCCCAGTCTCAATCCCGAAAATTTCTCATCCAGATAGGGATCGAGATTTCCCAAAAATTCTGGAAAAGAACGATTATCAAAAGAAGGTAAAATTTTAATGTGTGTCTATCTCTTATTCAATGTATTATTTTGCCCAACAACAAAAAAAAGGAACATTTAAAAGGAAAACGAGGGAAAATACTAAAATCATAGACACAAGAAATAATTATACATATTGTAGAGTACAGCAATATCAACAAAGACTTGATGTGGATAAATTATAAGATTGAATAGTCAAAACTGAGCAAAAAAACCAACTTTTTACTTTCATCTTTCCAATGAGTTACCTGTCAATATGGACAATGTAGAATTTGATGATTTGTCTCCTGGAATACAAAGTGTGAGCTCCAAAAGGACTAGAAGTGGTTCTGCAAACAGGGATACAGTCCCTTATAATGCAAGTCTGATTGCAGAGGAAATGCAAGCTATAGCAAGTGCAATGAGGGAAGGAAATTAAGTTTATAGAGAGAGATATACACCATTAGTAGTATTCTCGGATGAGGCGATATCAGGAAACCTCATTCCCGATCCCGTACCGAAGAATGGCTCAGGAACAGAAATTAGTACCAATCTCGATCCCAAAAATTTCTCGTCTAGATAGGGATCAGGTTTTCCCAAAAATTCTGGAAAATCAGGGTTATCAAAAAAGGTAAAATTTTAATGTGTGTCTATCTCTTATTCAATGCATTACTTTGCCCGGGAAAAAGAACATTTAAAAGTCAAATGATGTATTTAGCAATTCCCCAAACATCCAAAAGGAAAATGAGGGAAAATACTAAAATTATAGACACAAGAAATAATTCATATATACTGTACATAGTACAGCAATATCAACAAAGACTTGATGTGGATAAATTATAAGATTGAATAGTCAAAACTGAGCTCAAAAACCAACTTTTTACTTTCATCTTTCCAATGACTTATCTGTCAATATGGACAATGTTGAATTTGATTATTTGTCTCCTGGAATACAAAGTGTGAGCTCCAAGAGGACTAGAAGTGGTTCTGAAAACAGGGATACAGTCCCTTATAATGCAAGTCTAATAATTGCAGAGGAAATACAAGCTATAGCAAGTGCAATGAGGGAAGGAAATTAAGTTTATAGAGAGAGATATACACCATTAGTAGTGTTCTCCAGATGAGGCGATATTGAGAAACCTCATTCCCAATCCCGTCCCAAAGAATGGCTCGGGAACGAAAATTAGTCCCGATCTTCATCCTGAAAATTTCTCCTCCAGATAGGGATCAGGTTTTCCCAAAAATTCTGGAAAAGCAGGGTTATCAAAAAAGGTAAAATTTTAATGTGTGTCTGTCTCTTATTCAATGCATTATTTTGCCCAGGAAAAAAGAACCTTTAAAAGTCAAATGGCATATTTAGCAATTCCCCAAACATACAAAAGGAAAACGAGGGAAAATACTAAAACCATAGACACAAGAAATAATTCATACATGTTGTATAGTACAGTAATATCAACAAAGACTTGATGTGGATAAATTATAAGATTGACTAGTCAAAACTTAGCAATAAAACCAACTTTTTACTTTCATCTTTCCAATGAGTTACCTATCAATATGGACAATGTAGAATTTGATGATTTGTCTCCTGGAATACAAAGTGTGAGCTCCAAAAGGACTAGAAGTGGTTCTGCAAACAGGGATACAGTCCCTTATAATGCAAGTCTGATTGCAGAGGAAATGCAAGCTATAGCAAGTGCAATGAGGGAAGGAAATTAAGTTTATAGAGAGAGATATACACCATTAGTAGTATTCTCGGATGAGGCGATATCAGGAAACCTCATTCCCGATCCCGTACCGAAAAATGGCTCAGGAACAGAAATTAGTACCAATCTCGATCCCAAAAATTTCTCGTCTAGATAGGGATCAGGTTTTCCCAAAAATTCTGGAAAATCAGTGTTATCAAAAAAGATAAAATTTTAATGTGTGTCTATCTCTTATTCAATGCATTACTTTGCCCGGGGAAAAAGAACATTTAAAAGTCAAATTATGTATTTAGCAATTCCCCAAACATACAAAAGGAAAACGAGGGAAAAACTAAAATCATAGACACAAGAAATAATTCATACATACTGTATAGTAAAGAAATATCAACAAAGACTTGATGTGGATACATTATAAGATTGAATAGTCAAAACTGACAACAACAAAAACCAACCTTTTACTTTAATCTTTCCAATGAGGTTTTTATGTTTTGGTGCAACACCCTCGTTGGAAAACTCTGAATTTATTTCACCATTAGTTCATCCTTTGACTACAATAGGACTTGAAGTAATCTACAATTCCACACACACTCACACAGCACATAAATGAGAATTTGAGACTATAATCCAGAACCATGGTTACCGATATTAAGTTTCAGCAACTCCCAGACCGGAATTAATCAAAGATATAAAGTTTCATTTATTCTTGGTTCAGCCGACAACCATTCCCATTTAGGATTTTAGGTAATTTTGTTTTCCAGTATGTATGTATGGGTAATTTTGTTTTATGGTATGTTTGTATGTATGTATCAGTATTTTTTTTTTTTTTTAGTATGTATGTATGTGTGTATGTATGTGTGTGGGTGTGTGTATGTTGTTGCTTTGGAGATACTTTTGATGATATTTTGATTTGCCCTATGATGGCATTTAATGCCCCATAGATAATTTAATTTGGCCTGTGATGGCATTTGGTGACATTTCTTGATGTACTACATATTTTTTTACGATGCCATGTGATTGGCATTTGATGTCTTACATTAGTAAGATTATAATATCATCAACTCCTTATTTTGTAAATGACATTGTGTTCAATTTTATTGTCTTGCCTTTGAAGTGTGTCCGTGTTTTCCGTACACACACACATATATATTGATCATATATATACTATAGATTTTTTTGACCCGATATATACATTATAGATTATAACTTTGGAGATATGTATGTGGGTGTTCAATTATAAACATTGGATATATCTCATGAGTATAAAATAGAATAAATTTACATATAATGTATTAAATTTTATTTATAATTAGTAGTTATTATTTTGTTAATCTCTAACATTTATACACTTATTATTATTATTATTATTATATATATATATATATATATTGTCACATATAACATCAGGGAGTATTGCCCTTCCAAAAGGTGCTAGCTATGGCGTGCAATATAAACATAGTGACGTGCCACGTGGTATTCAGCTTTCAAATTCACATCCCAATTCTCTATCTCCGCCATTTATTTCACAATAATCTCTTGAGGTTATCAATATTCTCATTCTTATCAATTTCCACTACAAATATAGGTTCAACATACATTAGATGCATTCATTAATCATATGTCATCATGCTGGACGTCACAAATCACGTATCATCATATCATTATCACAAGACCATTACAAGGGTTCTCACAAATCATCCGCATGGCATCATAAGTATATTATCATGTACTTTAAAATGCATGAGGGCAATCAATCATTTGTTTCTTATCTCATGTAACTTGTCGAGGCGAGTGCTGCCTTAAGTCGCATCAGCGAGTAATCCCTTTGTCGCAATGAGGCAGTGTTCCGCAAAGTTTCCAATTAAGAGGCATATTCAAGTATCCATCCTAAAATTTATAGGCTCTAGTTTTTTTTTTTTTTCTCTCTCAAATCTCAATCACAAACAACCCACAAGACACAATTTTAACCAAAAACAGGGTAGGGAAAACATACCAAACTAATCTAAATTGTTCTCTTAAATATGGAGTTTTCTGAAAACTCCTTGAAAACTCCCACAAACATATATCGATAGATAAAGTGAGTAGAGATCATGTTACCGGGAGTCATCTACGCTACAATCAAGTAAAGCCTCTCTCTAACACGCGCTTACTCAACTACAGATTAGGGAGAGAGCTAGATTAATATCAATCCTTAACTAGAGAAAGAATTCAATTTGTCTAAACTACTTAGAGGCCTTACGAGTAGTGCTATAACAGTAATAGAGAACTAAGCTACAATTGAGAATTCTCTTCAACGGAGTATTTGACTGAGCTTATTTAACAACTCTGCATCATCAATTTGGGGTTTCAACTTTTAGATCCTAATTCTTAGTAAGAAATTCCTCAATTTGGGGCTCTCAAACCTTAGCTTAGGTCTCTAAAGTGTCTCAGATCAAGAAGGAAGAGGACAAGGGAGGGTTAGAGATGCTTACCTAATGATAGGGTAGAAACCAGTCAAGCTTTGCCTAAATAGGCATGAGCCTATAACGTACGTCTAGAGCTTGAATCTGAGCCTAAGTCTAGGCCTGTATATGGGATTTTTTTAAAGCTCAAGCATAAGCCTTAAAAAGGCCTAATCAGACCTAAGCCTCTTTAAAGATATACTTATTATGTAGGGCTTTAAATAGGCTAAAAAATTAGGTCTTAATGGCTTTAAATAAAGGCTTATAATTTAAAGCATATAATGTTATTTAAATAAAATTTAATTCCTATAATTTAATAAATCTAAATAAAAAAATGTAAAATGCTATTATTTGAGTTTTAAATTATAGGAAATGAACCCACTATAGTAATTTAATAATTTTTAAAATTAAAATTAAAATGATAAATATATAAATATAACGCATGCACATATATAATATAAATGAAATTATATTTAAAATGTGTAAATATGCTAAGCTTGAAGGCTTACAAGCCAGACTTTCATAAAATAAGTCCAGCTTGTTTATAGATTTAGGTCTTTAAATAGACTTTAGCTTGGCCTCGTTGTTAAACAAAGTCGGGCTCTAACCACCAAAGCCATAGGTCATCGATAAGAGTTTGGTTCATTCCCACCCTACCTGGTGACTTAAAACTCTTAGGAACCCTTTAGAAGAAACCCTAGCAGAGCTCTTTTCTTTCTCCTGTCAAAACTTTGCAGGTAACAACGCATGATGTGTCTTGCTTAGCTCCTTTACAAAAAGAGAAAAAAAAGGGGGGGGGGGGGGGGTGGGGGTGGGATATGTTCTCTATTAGACTCTACGAAGCTGAGGTCTGATGGGTTTAAGTGAGTGAAAATTTGGCCCAATTCACAAAGAAAAAACGTGTGTTCTCATTTAGGCCAACTTTTTGTGCTATTTTGGGTTTTAGTTACTTTTAGTTGCCCCTATTTGATCCTCCATCATTTCAAAAATATCTTCATGGAGGAGGAGGAGAAGAGGAAGGCAAGGAAGAATCTCAGGTAAAGCTGTCTAAAATAATAAAATTCTAAATCAAATTATTAAAGTTAGCAAATCCCTAATTGAGTTTTTGATGCAATTTAGGATTTTAAAATATGAGTAAAATGACTTTATTACCCTCTCTTAGTCTCTACTTTTCTTTTGAAAAAGTTTCGTTGCTCTATAACTTATAATTTCTCAACGAATTTTTTCCTTTTTGCCAACACAATAAGTATCTATATACACACACATTTTAACATTAATATATAATAAAACATAATATGATTAACTTATTATGTCATAGGAATTTGTATTCTAAAAGGATTATCAAGAATAATTCAAACCATAAAAATAAAAATAAAAGCATAGCGCCAACATCATTTAAATGATTTTTAGTTTATATTGTGTATACAAATTTTATTTTTAATTTTTGTTTCAATAAAAATAAAATCAAACTACATTAATCACACAATTATGAGTATGACTGGAGTGATATATAGTTTACTGTATTTTTATGCTAATGAGTAATGAGACTCTTTTTTATTGTTTAATGAAATTTTTTTAATATATAGTTTGATATATAAGGGAATTAGATTTTTAATTAAAGCAGTTTAATTTTATTCTCATAAAAAGAATTAAATTAAAAATAATTTATTTTTAACTAAAAAATTATTTATTTGATATTGGGGCTATGGTTTTTCTTGAGGAAAAAGATATCGGGGTTATGCTTTTCTTTTTTCTTACGTGAATTATTCTGATGATTAAGCGAATTATATTTTATTTTATTACATACTTCCTCTGGTCTTTATTATAAAGCACTAACTAGCAATTATATTTGATCCTTTTTATTAGACACTTGCTTATTTCCAAAGCATATTAATTATTTTTTTCCATTCATGCCCATAATTAATAAAGGTAGTGGTTGAGAGTAATAATTAATATAATGTTAGAACTTAGTGTAATTAGTAAGGGTAATATTGGAAGTTATTTAAATTGTATAACAACTTTATTGACTTTAACTGTTTTTATTGGTTTGTGAGAATTGTTAGTTGGTGCCTTATAATAAGAACCAGAGAAAGTATTAACGTTAATATATACACACTTCTTGAAGGAAAAAAAAGTTTGGAAGCAATGAAACCATCTTAAGAGGAGACTCGAGAGAGGATAATAAAGTCATTTTACCCACATTTTGAAATCATAAATTGGGTCAATAACTTAGCTAAGGATTTATTAAATTTACCAACCTAATTTATAATATTCTTATTTCAGGCAGCTTTATATGAAATATTCCATAATAATAATAATAATAATAGGAGGAGACTAAGAGAGTATAACAAAGGCATCTTAAGAGGAGCTGAGAGAGGATAATAAAGTTATTTTACCCACATTTTAAAATCATAAATTGAGTCAATAACTTAATTAAGGATTTATTAAATTTTCCTATTTCATGTAGCTTTATATGGAATTTTCCCTAATAATAATAATATAGAAATAATTATAACTTTATTATGGAAATGAACATTGCACTATCTACGTATAACCATTTTTTGTCCTTATGGCACAACTATATAATGAATAACTAACCTTTATATGTAGTTTGGTGGATTCTCTTTCTGGTGCTTTTGTCTTCTTATTGTAGCTAAAATTGTGATTTTCTAAAGCTCCGAACCTACGACTTATGCATATGAATGGATGTTTCCCTTTTTGTTGTCCTAACTCTTCTGGGAAATATAATATAAGCTTATCATGATGATAATCAATATGACTACCAATAACACACTTGACAGAAAAATATTAACATCTCCTTATGATACTTCAAATAAGTATAACAAACTTCTTAGGAAAAACATAGACATAACCCAAATGGAAAGATAATTGTAATTATAGTAAGAGTTATGGATAGGTACCACTTGCAAAGTGATTCTCTAAGTTAGAAGCAACATTTGTTATATCTTATAAATCAGTTCTTTTCTCATCTGCTTCTCTACCGTTTCGAAGATTTGGGGGGAAAAGACTGCATTTGGTTGTGTATTGGGTTCATCTTTTCTAACCAATATTGTAACTGGAGGCGCCTGCGTTGGGACTTCCAACATATTTTTTCAAATAAGAGGTAAAAGTATGTGCTACAACATGGTTCAATATATTTTGGAGGTGAAAATTTATATCTACAAATAAATATACTTACATGGAGTACTACGATTTGGGTGAGACGAAGGCATCGTTCCCTACAGTTCTTCCCTTGAAGTTGAATCTTTCATCAGGTCTTCTGTTATATGGGAGGGAAGTTTTTAACGTGGTGAAGATGACAACAGTAATAACACATGCTGGGGGAACTAGGTGATAACAAAAGCAACAACAGAGAGTTTGGATAGGGAGCAAACAGCCCCAGATCCTGTCTAAGCATATTCATGGAAGGAATTGGGAAGAATCAGTTAGTCGATCAGGTACCTATGCTTATTCAAGTAAATCTTTGTTACTTTCAATCAGTTATGGATTGTAATCTATTCCCAGTTACTGTCAAGATTTTGTGTGTGGCTGTAACAAAACTAATATCAATTATTTAAGTACGTATTACAATTCTTATAATAATTACATTTTTTACATGCCCTTCAAACATTCTGCAAAGTCTGTGGCATAACCTCATTCTGTTACCCTTGCTCAAACCCAAATGGGGTTGCTGTTTCATACAAGTGTGTTGATCTAACATGACATACACAAATGATTATCTGTGTTAACGCTGTGACATTCTATTACCATTGCTCAAACCCAGATGGCATAACCTCATTCTGCAAAGTCAATGGTTTACAGAATGGGAGAATGGGAGTTTGAAAAGGCCAAAGAGAATACTAACTTCCAAAAATACTCAATAAAGGAAGAACGTCGAGTGACTGAACAACAACAAACAGAGGAAGAGTCGGTAGATGAACTATGCCATCATTTCCCATGTTAAGAGCTGAAATGGAAAATGACTTTGACGTATACAAAGACCTGAGAAGGGACGTAAGACCATGTATTCAAAACCCTATTAATCAATTCATTTGTTATGCAGATTCAATGAGAAGCTTCCATTAATACAGTTTTATACTTTTTATTAGCATTTTTTCCACGCAATTTTTACATTATTAGGACCAGGTTTAATTTTCAACACAATATTACTTTAGTTGTCTCCCATTAGGACTCGGACACGGCAATGCATTTGATATCCAAGGATAATAATATACATTTAAGGACCTAATTGTAAGATAAACTTAGGGACCTATTTGTTAAACTAGATAGTTAGTAGAGTAATATTTCAATAATTGTAAACTAGGGTTAGTTAGGACTTGAGGGAGGCTATTGTGTTATAAATAGCCCAATCTCCCAATTGTACAATCATATTTTTAGACTTATTATGGCATTGCAATAATATAGATTGAGAAAGCATTAGGAGCTCTTTTCTCTATCCTCTCTTTTAATTCCTTTTTTGTGTCTCTTCTACATCTAATTTCTTAACCCTAGATCAATAAACACAACAATGGTATCAGAGCAATCCTTCCTTGGCTGTCTCTTATTGCTGGTTCTATTCTCATCACCTTCTGTTTTGTTCTAAGAAATGAAATAAAAATAAAACTGGTTCTTCTGTTCTGGTCTTTCTACACCTTTGTTCATTTCTGGTTCTGTATCTTTTTGTTACATTTATGGTTCTGTTCTCTTCATTCTGGTTCAGTTCTTTCAATTTTGATTCTGGATTTTTTTTTGTTTCTAGCTTTGTCAACTCTAATTCTTGGGTTCTGGGTATGTCATATTGAATTCTTGGTTTCTGGTTCTATTTTTCTTGGTTTTGGTTTTGTTGTCAGTTATCTGTTTCTTTCTGTTTTCTGGTTCTGTTTCTATCAGTTTCAAAAGAAAAGAATTTCTCATGGCTTCTTCATCCTCTTCTCAATTTCTTTCAAGAAGTTTTAAAGAACGTGTCCAACAAGCAAAGGGGTGACATCAGTTATGGCGCCTTCAACAACAGGGTTCTGTAGGATATTATAATTATGCATTTGATTCCATCTCAACCAACTTAGATGTACCAGAGGATTACCTAGTTAAGACATATGTTTCTGGCTTGAAAGAAGAGGTTGCAGAATTTGTTCATATGTTCAACCCCCTCACTCTGCTTGAAGCTTGCATCTAGCAAGATTGCAAGAACTTTACTTGCAATGGAGAGCTAAGAAAGTAGAGAAAGCAAGAAAAGAATTGAAAGATCAAGAAAAAGGTGGGTCTTGTTCGACCAACCCCCAAGAAGGCCCGTTCGACCACACAACAACTGACAAAGTTCAAGAAGAAGATGAAGTTCTTGAACCCCCTATTTCTAAGCAGGATACCGAGAGTGAAGATGAAGGCCAGACCAAGCAAGAACCCAAGACAAATGTGAAACTTTCATTTGGAGACAATGAGTCTTCGAACCGCATCAGCAATATTTTAGCTCTGTTTTGGCGAGTTTGGCATTGGTTCCTCCACTTTCGTCGATCAATGTCTCTATTTTATACCCCAAGTTCCACTATTGATGGCTGGAAAGCTTGGAGTAAGTGGGTCTCTAAGTTTCGACCCTGTTGAAGCTTTGCACGCAACTTTGGTAGCAACGGGCAAAAGAGAAGCATCAAAATTCAAAGTTGAAGTGGGTGAACCCAAGAAACTCGACGTTCGTGAACATTTTCAGGAGGAACTTGGAAGCCACAACACTGGAATCATGACTTTTGGCTTTATTCAGACTGCTAGAAATAGTGAGACAGGGTCGATGTCGACGCTGGTTGGTTGCTCCAGTCCCAATTGTCAAGGAGGGGATTTGGCAGTTTAAGAGAGTCTAACGGTGCTTGTAACGACAAGGTCGACGCCAATTCTCGTTCTTTCAGTTGCTTTGTGCCATTAGGATGTTTTCCGTTACGCTGGCTTTGTTTCAATCACTGGGGCAAAGGAGTGTGCAAAGCACCAATTATGCTCATACTGCAAGAACATTTAAACTGGTTCTAGGACATGGGAAGAACTTCACATGGTTGAAGGCTTTGCAGTTTGAAATGTCAAACCTCCAGCAGTCCTTTATTTGCTCCAATGGTCGGAACTTTTTTGAAGGGAAACAGCTAGCTGACAATTTCTCTTGGTGGCTTTGATTACCTACTGGATTTTCTAATTCCATATGAGTATATGGGCCTCGTGTTTCCAGAAAAATGCACAAAATCATTGCGATGGGTTATGTCTATGAAGCCTACAAAGTTGTCTCTCAATTGGATTTCACCTATGCAATTTTCTCCTACCCAAAGTCTGCTGTTAGTTTGGTTCAGGGCAAGTTAATTGAAATGCTTTATGGGAGAATCTGTTCTCTTAGAAGAAAGAAAATGCTGAAGGTGTAGTAGAGGTCAAGTCATAGAATTCAAGACTGTTAGCTAAATATTTTCCAGAAATTCCAAGCTTATAGAGCTTATGTTTTCAGTTTTGAATTATTTTTTTTTTTTTTGTTAAGGTCAGATTTGTGTTTTGTAGTCAATCATCCTTGAGGGGAAAGATGTTTTGGGGAGGGGGTATTGATTTGTAAAGATAATAATATGCATTTAGGGACCTAATTGTAAGATAAACCTAGGAACCTATTTGATGAATTAGAAAGTTAGTAGGGTAATTAGTCAATAATTATAAACTAGGGTTAGTTAGGACTTGAGGAAGGCTATACTGTTATAAATAGCCCAATCCCCCAATTGTACAATCAGATTTTCAGACTTGTTATGACATTGCAATGATATAGATTGAGAGAGCCTTAAGAGCTCTTTCTCTATCCTCTCTTCTAATCCATTTCTTGTGTCTCTTCTACATCTAATTTCTTAACCCTAGATCAATAAACATAACAGCATTGGAACCATGCTTGTACTACTTATGATAGTTGATGGATCAAACCTTCTACATTACAAACACAAAGACTTCAAATAAATCTACCACTTAGAAAACGACGATGCCATATGCATGCCCTTAAATTTTGGAATATCAAATTCATATATGAACAAAACGTAATTTGTTCCTTTCTTTCAACAAAAGAAATGATAGAGTCTGCTATCGGATTGGTAGAAAAATGAAAAACATTTCCAAATAATTGTGGAAAGAGAAAACTTGTTGAATTCATCAATCCAAGCATTCAATAGAGTGGATGTTAGGAAAACATATTTTAATGACCCGCCTTCGACTACGGATAAGCAATGGATGTGGCAGAAAAACAGGTGCTTAATGTTGGGAGCTGACTGCATTTTTCAACTGAAACCATTAATCATGATAAGTTTTCAAAACTTCATATTTAAGGTATATTATGGTAATCAATATTCAGAATGGAAACTTTATTCTCAATTTGAGCAGACATGGAAATAAGGGCCATGTTTAACATAGAGAAACATAAGTGCATTGAAAATGAAATTGAATTAGAAAGTCATTGCAATACATAATACTACAAACATTAAAAACGTAGAACATTAATTAAAACCACAAACATTATGAATTTAGAAGATTAAAACCACACTAGAACTAGGTCCTAAAAGTGTATGACTGAACAAGCCACACATATGAAAAATACAGACAGAACTACTCCTCTTGCTTTATCAATTTTGAAACTCTTTCCTCAATAGAACCAGCAGAAGGCACATTAGAAGTAGTTATAAAGTCATCTTTAACAACATTTCTCATGTTGGTTATCCTTCTTTTCTACTTAATTGAAGCAGGGGTGACATGTTGAGAAAGGTCACATATGGTGCAAGCTTCAAGAGGTGTTATGAGTGGAGTAGCACCTTTAGCCACAAGTTTCACAAAATCTTTGTGAGCAACACTCTCCACAGTTCCTCTTCACTTTAGAACTCTCTTCTGAATGACTCTGCTTCTTTTAGACAACCATAAATGCAAATGTTAGCAAAAATGTTTAAATTCTTTATCACTAGGAAAAATACATATTCAATAAAGACATAACACATGACTATTTGAGAAGTGAAAAACCTATGTATTTGCTTCATTGAATTGGTTCAAATGATCTTCGCATATGGTGTATTGGCTAACAATGATACTAGAAGTGGGATGCTTCTTGTTGTAGTCATTCATCTTCAGTTTCAGCAAAACATTCTTTCCAATAGGAAGGTCTAACTCATCAAGAAAGTCAAACTCATGATCATCTTATTAATAACAAATGTACCCAATTAATTATTACATTTGATGATATAGTATATGATATTTTGTGTAGACAATGTTAACCTCCTTTAGTAAATGCTTCAGTTCAGTTGTTGTCTTCTTAACCAAATAAACAAGTTTATCCCATAAAATGACATAAACTGACCCAGTTTTGTCTTTCACAAGATAATGAATCTTCATCCTGTCACATATGAACTAAGTTACAAATTATATGAGACTGATGTAATAACTAAACAATTGTCAGGCAGAAATTGATTTTTTTACTTTGGTTCAATTAACTCAGGTATTTTCTTGCAGAGCGGACAAATCAATGAAGGATCATCTAATTTGACCTTCGACCCACACTTTGAGCATCCATCATAATTCCAGTCATATTTTGTTTCAAGCTTATGAATTTAATAGTTGGTTACAAATGAATCTCCCTGTAAGACATGGTGAAACCACAAATGATCAATTATACTTTAAGTCTTAATGAAAAAAAAAACTGATGAAATATTGCATATAATTGCTTGAGAAGGTATTTGAGAGATAGTGACTTTGGTCTAATTGTGTAAAGAAGCCACATTTGAATGCTGACTTAGCTGTGAAGTAATAGGTTGAGAGAGTGCAACCATGACAGGGAAATTTTCATCCTTTGCACTACATAAATACCTTTCTATGAGTTAAGGGCTAAATAAATAGAAATGTAAAATGAAACAAATAATAAATACCTTTATATGAAATTTTTAACCTCAATGATAGGTGGGTTATATAATGCCCTTGTTGCATTGAAGGAGCTACACACTTGTGGTGTACCTGTAATGAAGCTTAATTTAATTGATGTCATGTGATGTGCTTTTAACCATGAAGTAGTGAATTGCTTAGTATTACAATCCTCAAAAAAATCCAACTCTTGCTATGTTTAACAAAACCACAACAAGACTTTTCAGTATTTTGTAAGTAAGCCATTTAGGCATCTGAAGCATAGTTATAAAACAAAGTGCACCCTACTTCATTGTTCCTGAAATTACATTCATTACCTACTATGAATATGAATATGAATATAAGAAAACATGTCATTAGGTAAATCTGTTAAATGTTGTAATATTTGCATTACTCGGAATCTGCTAGTAACAGGCGTAGCCTATTCTTCATCTCATTGTCTCGGTGGAACAACTACAATATGCCTATTGATTTCACAAATGCCAATACATTTATGTCCAAATAGATAGATGATGACAATCAAATGATTGAGTTACAATTCACAAGGAACAAATGCTTAACAGACGAAAAAAAAGATATGAAGGATCAAATATATAATATACCAATAAGATTATCCACAGGATGACGAAAATCAATTTTCATGATTTCTAGGATCGGGAAAAATGAGTAGGCATAACTTGTAATTGTAGCAATATCTTCTACGCAGAGTACGTATGAGGAGTGAATGTGTTCTTAAATGGGTGACTAGTTGCTCTTTGTATTGATTAACATTTGAAGTGACCTCAAACTTAGCAAACTTGTACATTTGGCCTTCATTAATTGAGAGGTGAAATTTATCGTGGCGGTTCTTGTTTAGCACACTTTCTTGAATTGTCCAACACTTTGTTCATATGTAAATAAAGGAATACAGTAATTATTAATTAGTTATTAATATTAATTATGAAAAATGGAAAAATTAATGAAATTGCATATGTAATTGTTGACAAGTTAAGTGGTGAAATTGAAATATACCTCCTCATCAAATAAGACTATCGAAACACAAAACAATTCAGCTAGGGCTGATTTTTGTAAACATTACCATTTGCAGAAGACTCTAACTACAACAGCTCATCGATTAGTTGAATCATCCATATCCTTAAGTGAAGCACGATGCACCATGGTAGAACCTACAAAAATGAGAAATCACGTCAAGATAATAAGCATTGTGAAATGATGAAACATAGAAGAAATATGATGAATAATATACTTATGCTGAGGATTAATAAAGAACTGATGATGAATCAAGACATTGTGGTTGAGTCCTTGTATAGAAGAAATTTGAGTTCCTTACATGTTTAAGGAAGCTGTAACTGCAATGTTTTAAAGAGCCTTGTACATACATGAGCTTTTAAAAGCATGATAAGTAGGCATGAAGATTATACAACACTTTTTCAATAATATCTTACCACATTAAGCTTGACTAGTTTTTTAAAGGTTGAGATCAGAAGGGTGGCATAGTTGCAGGGTGAACGTTTCATTCATTAAGAACCTGCTTCTACAAGTGTTGAAAAAAGAAGAGTATATGTGCATCTAGAAAAGTTATAGACAAAAAAGAAAATAATCTTCTTCTATCATGACGAGAAAAGACAAAATGGTTGATACATACCATGACAACCCAATGAATACCACCTTTTAACGTTGAAATGGATGTCTCAAGCTTCCTTTGTTTCATAGTAAATGGTTCAGCCCTCATAGTACTGAATGCTCCCACAGGCAGCAGATTTTAGTTCAAGGTATATCTGACCACATTTAAAAAAGGGATATTAACTAAAAGATAAAAGTATAACACGTTGAAATCATAGCTCGATTCACCAAAATCAGCAGGAATATGTGAGAAGAATCAAGAAAAAGCCAAATTTGAATGCAAGATTGTTTAGGAATGCTAGATGGTAGCTTGCTTAAAGTATCAATTCTCACATCTCACTATGCCACATAAATTGGTCCAGCTTAAATAGTACCTACATGTATATTGTCTAAAGGCAAGGCATCAATATAGACTGCCTGCTGATGGGCTAACATGACAGTTATAAAGCAATTAAAAGATCCATATGGGCTAACCTGACAATTGAACATTAATTAGAGTATGTTTATTGGATCAGACTGGTTAGGAAATAAAAGGAAAAGGTAAGGAGAGCATCCTATACACAAAAACAGTAATGAGAAAAAATTTCTTATGCTCACATATTTTGAATGATCTATAGTCAAATTAAAAATCACTATTTACTACACAGAAACCTTTAGTAGTACTGGAATGAATCATGTGGTAATTAAAATGAGAAAAAAAAATAGAGGACTTTGTCTATATCATAACATAACCACAAAAACTTATAGAAACATGAATCCAGGACCTGTGACCTTACTACGGGGTGTATGTTTCATTCATTAAGAACCTGCATCTACAAGTATTGAAAAAGAAGAGTGTGTGTGTGTGTATCCAGAAAAGTTAAATACAAAAAAAGAAAATAATCTTCTTCTATCATGATGAGAAAAGACAAAATAGTTTATACATACCTTGACAACCCAATGAATTCACCTTTTTGTTGAAAAATCGGCTCATAGTATTGAATGCAGGCAGCAGATTTTAGTTCAAGATATATCTAACCACATTTAAAGAAGGGATATTAACCAAAAGATAAAACTATAACCCATTGAAATCATAGTTCAGCTCACCAAAATCAAAAGAAATATGTGAGAGGAATCATGAAAATGCCAATTTGAATGCAAGATTGCTTAGGAATGCTAGACTGTAGCTTGCTTAAAGTATCAATTCTCACATATCACTTTGCCACATAAATTGGTCTAGCTTAAATAGTAACAACATGTATATACTCCAAAGGCAAGTCATCAATATAGACTGCCAGCTCATGGGCCAGTATGACGGTTTAAGAGCGATTAAAAGATTTATATGGGCTAACTTGACAATTGAACATTAATTAAAGTATGTTTATTGGATCAAATTGGTTAGGGGGAAAAAAGCAAAAGGTAATGAAAGCATCTTAGACATAGAAAAGGTAATGAGGAAAAAGTTCCTATGCTTACATATTTTAAATGATCCACACAGTGGATGAGAATTGTTGAGCTCACACAAAATAACCAGATTTACCAAAAATTTGTAGCATAGGGATAACCTGGATCGTCTCTCAAGGAATTCGCACTATGTCTAAATCAGTCAAGTAAAACATTAAATTAAATGGTGGGTTTTCAATGCAATTCGAATTAAAGTAAAACTTAAAGTAGAATATTAGAAAACGAGATTAGCATATTAGAGATAATCAACCCAGAATTGGGATTCCAGAAACTTCCATCATAGGATGAAAAAATGACTAAAGTTCTGATTGGTTCTGGACAAATCATAATCCCTATATTTGTCCCGATATTCCCTCGACTAAATGATAGCCTAGCATTTGTTCAAACACGTGGCGTGTTCACTATTCGATCGCATAGCTCTCATTATAACCCAGTTCAAACTAAGTCATTGGGATATCAATATGGATATTAAATCTAACATCTAATCTCTTCCCTAAAATCAAATTTGATTAAACGAAAAAGAAACAAATTCAGTTACCGATTAAAGTACGAGTCTTATGGATGAAATCATCAAATCCTCAACTCATAGGTCGATCTCATAAGCTTAGCCAAGCATAGTTGGGCAAAACGGAAATGCAAAAATGACAAAGATCATCATGAACACTAAGAACATGTTAAAAGAAAATGAAAGCTTCTGTTTTCAATCCAAAAATCTATCCAAAAAGTAATGACTCAGTGTTTCCCTATTCTAGTGTCTTAACCTAATTGAAATCGAACTAGGGCGATATAAATTCGGCCCAATTAAATAAATAAAACTCTAGAATTTTGCATGTGACTTTGGCTCCAATTTTATCCATCTTCTTATCTAAATTTAGCTTTCGAGTCTCATATCATTTGTAGCTCTCTGAATCATCTAAAAAATGAGACAAGAATGAGGCTAATCGGATACCTAGATCAAATTTATGATTAAAACAGTCAAACACTGTAAATTTGGAATTTTATAATAAAAACGAGTTAAATCCAATTAAAAGCCCAAAGCCGAATTAAAAGGTAATGAGAGCATCCTATACACAAAAAAGGCAATGAGGAAAAAGTTCCTATGCTAACATATTTTTAATGATGCATAGTCAAACTAAAAATCACTATCTATAAATGGTAATTACACATAAAGCTTCAGTAGTAATGGAATGAATCAAGTGATAATTAAAATGAGCTAAGGGGGGAAAAAGAGGACTTTGTCTATATCATAATATAACCAGAAAACCTTATGGAAACATGAATCCATGACCTGTGACGTTACTACAAGGTGAATGTTTCATCCATTAAGAATCCGAATCTACAATGTTGAAAAAGAAGAGTGTATGTGCATCTAGAAATGTTATAGACAAAATAAATAAATAAATAAATAATCTTCTTCTATCATGACGAGAAAAGACAAAATAATTGAGACATACCTCAACAACCTAATGAATACCACCTTTTAATGATGAAAGGGGATGTCTCTTGCTTCCTTTGTTTCGTAGTAAATTGTTCAACCCTCATAGTACTAAATGCTCCCACGGGCAACAGATTTTAGTTCAAGGTATATTTGACCACATTTAAAGAAGGGATATTGACCAAAAGATAAAGGTATAACCCAATGAAATCATAGCTCATTTAACCAAAATCAAAAGAAACATGTGAGAGGAATTAAGAAAAAGCCAAATTTGAATGCAAGACTGCTAGATGGTAGCTTCCTTAAAGTATCAATTCTCACATCTCACTTTGCCATATAAACTGGTCCAGCCTAAAAAGTACCTACATGTATATACTCTAAAGGCAAGGTATCAATATGGACTATCAGATAATGGGCTAACATGATAATTATAGAGCAATTAAAAGATCCATATAGGCTAACCTAGCAATTGAACATTAATTAGACTATGTTTATTGGATCAGACTAGTTATGAAATAAAAGTAAAAGGCAAGGAGAGCATCCTATACACAAAAAAGATAATGAGGAATAAGTTCACATGCTCACATATTTTGAATGATCCATGGTCAAATTAAAAATCACTATCTGCAAAGTCCTCTTTTTCTATAACATAACATAACTACTAAACTTTATGGGAACATGAATCCACTATCTGTGACCTTACTACATGAAGTAAAACAATTTCAATTATAATATCATGGTTTTTATTTCTTTCGCACAAGGGAGAGAAAGAGTTTGATTGTAATAATTGTTTGTCCTTAGGAAGTACCATAATAACAATTATTTTTTAAATGTAGGAAATATAGAGACTACACTGATCAATCTTTCTTTCTTCCATATTAATTGTAGCCAAAGACTACCCTTTTGGACCATTACTTTAAGGTTTATACTTTCAAATGATATGGTCAAAATTTGTTTTACCAAACATCTTGAAAACTCATAGGGATGCACAACGGCCATAAAAGGACAAAGACAAATCTAAATGTAGAGGAAAAACATGCCTTTTGCAGCAACACTCCCATTTACTATAAGGTTCTGCAGTCTTTCTTTACAATACAGTAAGAGGAATCAAGAAAAAGCCAAATTTGAATGCAAGATTTATTAGGAATGCTAGATGGTAGCTTGCTCAAATTATCAATTCTAACATCTCACTTTGCCACATCAATTGGTCCAGCCTAAACAATACCTACATGTATATACTTTAAAGGCAAGGCATCAATATAGACTACCAGCTAATGGGCTAATATGACTATTGAACTTTAATTAAAAGATCCATATGGGCTAACCTGACAATTGAAAATTATTTAGAGTAGAAAATAATATCAATTTATATAAACCAAATTACAAAATCACACTATCATGTATATACATTTCACAATGGATCAAGTTCAAAAGCAAGTAAGTCAAATATATCATTTCAGCTAAATGCTTATTAAAAGCAAACCACATATGCCTTTTCTATAGACAGAGTACCTTATGCTAATAATCATTTATATCATAAGGACAATAGTATTAAAGCTGACCATTTGGTTAAGAAAATGAAGTTGTCAATATCATAAGGACCTGTACTTGCAAAGTTTGAAAAAGAAAGTAGAATGTATAAAATAAGTTATTTTGTTGCTATGCAACCAAGGAACTTTATCTATTGTTTAGGAAAACTCACATTTTCAGCATAACTTTGAATGAGGATTACATAATATACCTGTCAATTTGAAGGCTTAAAAATGACCAGCAAAATGGTCTTTAGGCTGTAATAGCCTTTAAAATACAAAGGGGTGTTTTTTTTTTTTTTTTTTTTTCTTGCCACTGTATTGGTAGCAGTTTCCTTATTTATGCACACAAGTCAGTAAGCAAACCCATCAAATTATTATAACACAATAACCAAAGCACATATAACAATCTGAACAACTCAACTCTACCCATATCATAAAGGATAAAGTTCAAAAGCAAGTAAGTCAAATGTATATCATGTAATTTAATTGCTATATTAAAAACAAACCACATAAGCCTTTTCTGTAGCCAAAGTAAGAAAAGATCATAAGTGTTTATATCATGAGGACAACAGTATTAAAGCTAATCATTTGGTTAACCGAATGGAGTTGTCCATACCACACAAGCATGCAATGGATTCATATATTTAAGACCGGCACCTGCAAGGTTTGAAAAAGAAATCAGAACGCCTATCATAGTCAGTTGAGCATGATGACATATCCAAAGTCGTATTAAACCATATTTGCAACATAACAAAAAAATGAGATGATTACTAACTTATCCGAAAATGGACATACTGATTTGGCAATTACAAAAGCTGCCAAATCATGTCTGCTAATGGGACACAAACTTGTAAACCTAAAAGGGATGGCTTAATATTGCTTTATGGGGAAAATCGTGCTAGGTTAGAGATCCTAAACGAAATAGAAGGCAGAAGCAAGAAATTTAAGGAATATTGAACTCTATACTTGTCTTATATGATTGTTCCTCACTAAACTTGTTGGAAAAGACCTGAGTTCATCTCATACATCATGCAAGTGTGATAGGAGGAAAACGTTTATAACATAGAGAAATTTTAATTCAGGGCGTAACACTATCTGACTAATCGAACACAACGATCTCATATCGGCAGAGAACCTTCATCGGAAGCTCATATTCAATTGTTGCACTTCTCTATTTGACATAAATGACACAAAAAGTTGTGAGGAAATAATTAAACCAATTAGAGATGGTCCTAACCAACAACGAGCTCACAAGACTTTGGATGTCATCAAGATGAGGGAAATGTTTTAAGGGATTTTTTCAAAATAAAAAAAAGATTTTCCCCTAAAATTGTCTATGCCCACGGAAATAGTCCTAAGCACCGCCAAGAACATATTAAAATGAGACAAATTCTCAAAGTTGGGCTACAACGTCTTCTCCTTGACCGTGACTTTGGCCGAGGAAATGTTTTAAGGGATAATATTTCATATTTACAATAAAAAAATAAAATTGTCTATGCCCATGAGCTGGTGCTTTCAAATATGAGACGCCTCATTAACTATGCTTCAGACATGAGACCAGCTCACAACCGATAGAAATGAGATGCCTCATTAAATGTGATCTAGTCATGTCAAAGATGGAATAGACATATCTTGACATGACGTCACAAGCATATATGTACCGGCTAATATTTTAGCCACAATACTATCCTTGACATGTCTGAATCATCAAGTCGTAGCTATTCAATTCACCAGCTGGACAATGAGGCAGGTTAGTTAATTACCCTTTTTGAAATTAATATTTTATCTTGAATTAATTATTACTTGACTTCACGCTTCATTAATTAGCTTTCAGACAAGTCAGAACTGTGAGGAAAATTCTTCTGGACCTTATTATCCATGCAGTTGCTTAAAAATGATTGTGCAATTGTTTTTTGAGCTTTATACATAGCTGTCATCAATGTCCATACTCCCCTGGCTAAGTGATGCTTTGTCATCTCTCAAGTATTAATTAGTTTATAGGTTTTTATTTTTTTCTAATATTATTGAAAAGGGAGATGACATTTTCTTCATATGCTTTATTAAAAAGGACACTACTAAAAATTGTTACTAAAAGCCACTAATAAAGAATGCCTACTTGGGGTTTTGGCCATGAGTATTTCATTAATCATCAACTCCTTGAATGGAAAGGAATAGCAAAGATGGATGCGAGTTAGTTATGAATTCTCAGTTTAACCTAAAAGCTGAAAAGAGCTTCCATTTTCTCTCTTTTTTGTTTTTATTTTGTCTGACACCACTTCCATTTTCTCTCTGTCTTGTTTTGATTTTGTCCGACACCAACTTAGGTAATGGGTTTAATGTAGGGAAAATTACGTGCAAGTCCCAAGGAAGAGAATTTATCACAATAAAGTCCTTTGAAATCATGAAATTACATAGAAGTCCCAAGGGACCTGGTTGTAATTATTTGTGAATGTACAATTACCAATCTGACCTTCCCTCTTATGGCTTCCAATTCTACTCTCTCTTCGTTCTCCTTCTTCCTTCTCCTCTCTCCCTTTTTATTCTCTCTTTCGGAAATGATTCAACCCACAATCCAACGAAGCCGAGAGTGGTCAGATCTACGATTTTGCCACGGCCAACGACTTGCGATAGATATCTAGATGGAGTTTGGGGGTTTGCTTTGCAAACAATGGTTCTCGTTAGCTTCTACTTGGGGTGATTTGTCAGTTTCGAACTTGCTTGGAACCTTGGGTTTCAAATGGTACAAACTTCATTCTCATAGTCTGGTCATGATTCTAAATAGGATGACTTCGTGCTTTCCTTACTCTAGCACCGATTAGGCAAATCCGATGGTTGATAAATAGGGGAATACAAAGATCTCTCATGGTTCATAAAAGCTATCAGATGCGCTGATCTCTTTGCTGCCTTGGCTAATAAAATGTTATGTAATGTAAACAGAGGAATCTAGCCACATCATGATATTCACTTAATTCTCAGAAGATCTTGTGAATATTTGCTTTTTTTGTTGTAAATATAGCATTTGTTGTTGTAAATAGCCTCTGGACGTGAGAAATGAAAAAAATCCAAGTTTATAGCCATGAGTCACGTGAAGGTGGTGACTCGTCGAAGATTCATGGAGTGATATCAGAGCATTCTGTGGAGAAGACTTCGGATCTACCAGAAAAGTGAGATCTCGAACCTTTGGCGGGAGATTTTGAGTTTCAGCTTGAAGATCCAGTCACCATGCTCCCGGTTGATGAGCTCTTCTCTGATGGGAAGCTTGTACCGCTTCAACTCTCTGCGGTTAAGCCTTCTTCCGTGAACGAGTCGACTTTGCCCGAGGCGAGGTTGCCGGAGGCAGCCAAGGCCGGGCTCGTTGCCGATATCTCTAGTATGGACCCTTACTTATTCTTGCCGAAAGTTTCGAGGTGTTCGAGTCGTTGGAAGGAGCTCCTGGGTCTAAAGAAGTTGTATCTAAATTCTCGCTAGAATAAATATTGGAAGAGAGAGAAGAAAAAGGGAGAGAGGAGAAGGAAGAAGGAGAACAGAGAGAGAGTGGAATTGGAAGACAGAAGGTCAGATTGGTAATTTAACGTTCACAAAAGGGACTTCTGTGTAATTTTATGATTTCAAGGGACTTTATTGTGATAAATTCTCTTCCTTGGGACCTGCGTGTAATTTTCCCTTTAATGTATTGACCCAGTCTGGACTCTGTAATTTGAAAACACATAAACATGAGGGGAAGAAGACTATAACTTCGATGCTTTTGTGAAGCTTTTGTCACGAATTAATTTTCCATGAGGCATTCGTCACTTCAAATATTATTGGGATCAAATGATTCTAACAAAAAACATTGTTAGACCAGGCTTTGTGAAGCAAAACATTAGAAATAGCCAAGTCGATTTTCTTCAATGGATCATTCAAACGTTCGCTTTGTTAATTATAACATGGGAAAATGATGGGAGTACATGATTTTCAAGAAGCTCTAATGGTAGACAATAATATGTTTCTTGCTCTGATAAAAAAGTGAACAAAACAGAATTGTAAGAAATTGCAGAATTCACTGTCGCTTCAAAAGTCAAAACCTTCCACCAAAGAAACTAAACCAATATCAACAAACAACTCAGTTCATAAGCTACCAAAAGTTCTTGCTTGAACTCTTAACATAAGATTTCCTGCTTCTCATATTATCCAACATCACATTTGTTGCAACATGTACCCAAGGTCTCACTATCAGTGTAAAGTTAGAGGCATGAATATTTTATTGACGAAAAAGTCGACCCAACTTGGCTACAGTATTTTGTAAGGAGAGTTGGTAAAGTCCGTAGAAGATGGGTGTATGTGTGTATACACACACACATATGTATGTATGTGTATATATGTAGTTTAAATATTAATTTTTTTCATCCACTAAATTATCACTCTCGCTGTCATAAATCACTTATTTTCTCTCATTTACTCTACTTATTTAATAAGTAGGGGTATATTTTGAAAAAGAATACATTTATTATTTTTAATTAATTTAACGGAAAATTCCAAATAAATACCATTTTAATTTGTAAAACCCCTAAAAGTCCGTTGAATTTATAAAGAGACTGAGAAGTACCAAGGACCTATAAGGGATATACAAATTTAGGTGAAATTACCCTTTTGCCCTTAGTTTTAAAATTTTTTTTTTTTAAAAAACCTCAAACAGGCCCCCACCCTTTTGGCACCCGATCTCGACGACGACTGATCATCGGAGCTCCTGCTGCTCAGCCCCACCCCTAAGAAATAAAGATCTTGGGGGAGAAGGGGCCTCGCTTGAGGAGGCATCACGGTTCTTGGTTCCACGACTTGAAGCCTCTGTAACAAGACACGTCTTCATTATTCTTGTACCAAAAATAGGCGGCGTCTGGATGAGGAACTCCGGTGGGTGGGTTATTATGGGGGTGGCCGGGTTCGTCTTCAATTTTGACCGATAATCCATATCAGTGACAGCTCGATCTTTGTGGGTATTGTATGGGGGAAACCGGAGAAGAAAGGGAAAAAACAACTATTGGTGGAATTAATTCTCTGGGTAGTCAGCATTGAATGAGGAGTAAATCGGGAGAATTCGGGTTTTGTTTTTTATGTTGTCTAAGTGTTCTCAAAGGGCGTGCTAATGTTGATTGGGATGAGATATATGGTTGGATTTTTGGGTGGGGGAAGAGAGTGGAGGATAAAATCGAAGCTCGTAGTTGGTTAAGAACAAGCATCGAGCTGTGTTTCAATTCGCTCGGGCCTTGTTCTTGTTCTGCGGTGTGGCAGCTTGTTTGATGGTATTATTTGTTTTAAACTAAGGGTAAAAGGGTAATTTCATCCGAATTTGTATATCCTCATAGGTATTTGATACTTCTCAGTCTTTTTACAAATTCAACGGATCTTTTTTACAAATTCAACGGATCTAGGGGTTTTACAAATTGAAATGGTATTTATTTAGAATTTTCCCTAATTAACTTGAACTTTAATTTATCTGTTTGGGTGAAGGAGCGAAAATACACACGACCTTTTCCCCCAGGAGCGCTCAGCACCACGAGCTTTTTTTGGGAGCAAAAATGCACATGACCTTTCAAAAGTGGAGCAAAAATGCCACCACTGTTAGATTCCTCTAATTGCTGTTAACTTGCAATGTGAAACTACCAAAATGCCCCTAAACTAAAAGGAAAAACTCAGTTCGATCTTCTTTCAGTTCACCAGTGGCAACGTCCAGTAAACAGAACAACAACACAACGATTACAAGGGGTTCGATCCAGAGCAACCAGAAACCACATAGATCAATGAACAAGAGAGACCACATAGATCAATGAACAAGAAGGTGATTATACATGGCTGAAACAAACAGAAACCCTAATCAACAACAATCTGCAAATTAATCATAAACCCAAATCTATAAACAAAAACCCTAATCAACAACAATCTGCAAATTAATCATAAACACAGAAATAAGCAGCAAGAAAGAAAGAAGAGGATATGAAAAAAGATTATAGCAATCGGAGGACATAAACGTACGGGAGTACGAATCGGAGGAGAAACTCCGCGGCCGGAAAAAAGAGCATTATGAGCCGACGGCCGAACAGGAAGGGAATGTGAGGGATTGGGGAAAGAGACGAAGTATGAGACGCAATAGCGTAGAGAACCTACGAGGGACGGCCGATTAAAATGACCTAAACCGGAACTGTTCATCTTCTTCCACTCATGAATCGGTGGCCGTAGACGCGAGAACAAAATAGACCACCGAGAAGAAGGTGTCGCAGATCAAGGTTGGGAAGACAGTCGGATCGAGATCGAGCTTTCATGAATCGATTCTTGAGGTTGATTCTGATCTCCATCTAATCTTCAACTGTACCGCGAGAACAAAATAGCGCATCGGAGAAGAAGGCGTCGTGGATCTTGGGAGGAGAGTCGGATCGGATCAAGCTTTGGCGGTGTCGCGAGATCAAAGGTTAGGAGGAGGGTCAGATCAGATGGAGCTAGGGAGCTTTTCACAGATCCAGATCGAGCTGGGCAAGGTGGTGTCACAGATGCAGATCGCTTTACATGCTGAATCGATCCCTTCACTTGCCAGGTAAACCTAACACGCTCTAACCAGAGAGCCAAGAGATCGACGTCGCAGATGCAGATCAAGCCTGGGGGTCGCGTTTTTCTTCCTTTTTTTTTTTTTTTTTTTTTTTTTTTTTTTTTTGTAATCAGGGACATTTTGGGATTTTTATGAAAATGGTGTGGGG
The DNA here is from genome assembly GCA_019022655.1 of Acacia acuminata. Lineage (NCBI taxonomy): Eukaryota > Viridiplantae > Streptophyta > Magnoliopsida > Fabales > Fabaceae > Acacia > Acacia acuminata. The sequence goes on along the minus strand of JAFJYI010000028.1, from coordinate 292,416 downwards.
CCCACCATAAAAAAATAACGTCTGTTAATCCAAATTGACGGTGGCGGCATTTTTGCTCCACTTTTGAAAGGTCGTGTGCGTTTTCTTTCCTAAAAAAAAGTTTGTGGTCTTTGGATCTTTCCTGGAGGAAAAGATCGTGTGTATTTTCGCTCCTTCACCCTTATCTGTTTTAATAATTGTTGCTTGAAAAAACATGACGTTCAGATAAAATCTCATTCTCAAAGCTCTGGAATTTTTCACTAGATGTTGGCGGAGAAAAGTAATTTCAAGAACCTAGTAAAGATTTGGATCTTTGTTCGAGTCCCAATCCCGTTCTCAGTCCATCCTCTTGCTTGCTGATTAGCGACGAGGCTGAGGGAAAACAAAGGGAGGGAGCTCAACGAATGCTTAGCGTGGTTTAGCACATTCAAATCCCTTGCGTGAAGCACTAAACCACAACATAACCTCATGGTACCTTTTCTGATTTTTTTTTTCCCTCCTTTTCCTCTTTCTCCACAATCTTGACAGATTATTTTCTGATATGGGGAGAACTTGTGCTTGTTTGCCTGAAAAGAGGCGGGAGGGGTTTGAAGGAGTTGAGCGAAATTTGTGAGGACAGATGAGAGCAATTTGTGCAAGGTACCTCAGTCCTTCGGTTTTAATTTTTGGGATTTTTATGGCTTGGATGCGAGCTGTCTCTGTTTAGAATATTTAAGGGAAGATTTTCGCTGTTCTTCATACAATGTTGAGGATAAAATGGAGGAAATTTGTGGTGAGCGATGTAGTAAGGAAGCAAGAAGTAAGGGAAGTAGGAAGCGTGAAAGTGAGGTAAAACCCCAAGTTTACCTTAAATTTCAAGTGTTTTTGTCCTGAAATTTCGTGGCGGTAGTTTGCTTATTTTAAGGCCAAAATATGCAGCAAAACTATGGGAAGAGGGGTATAATTTTGGTGACTGATCTGACTTTGAGAAAACCTGCCTAAAAGGTAGAAACCTCTTCTTTGTGCGCAACATTGACAGATAATTGGGGGACTTTTATTTTTTTTATATTTTTTGTTGCATATTATGCTGTTATAAACTCTGCTGAAAGTTGATTTTTTCTAGTGAAGAAAAGTGTGAGAGAAAACGAATAGATTAAGAACATTGCATTTAAAGTAAGGTGGATCCTGAGCTGGTTGAGAATTTGAAATGTTTTTCTTATCCTTGATAAAAGTGGTAAATGAAACTATCTGGAAATTTATTTGATTCAATGCCCACTGTTTGATTTGGGAATTGTGGGATGCAGAAGTGGTGGATATGTTTGTTTCACTTCAAATTTATGAGAAAATGAAGGTACAATGGGGATTTGGTACACCTTTTGCTTCAAATTGTGAAGTAATGGAAAAGATTTTTAGTTTGAATTTGGGTGTTTTACGGGCTAAAATGTGATGAAAAATGATGATTCTTATGTGTTAAAATGCTTGTATGGTTTTTGGAATCTTTTTTTTGCTGTTGGAGTGGCTAAATTGTAGTTTTACATTTTGTCCAAAAAGGTGCTGATTTTAGTTAGTAATTGAGGTTCTAAATAAACGTGAGTCAAATGCATGGATCAAATGAATCAGAGTGTTAAATGTTAGGACTATCGTAATTCTTTTATAGTTAATAAAAGGTTTGGGTTATTGAGCACTTGAGAAGTATGGTGAAGAGATGGTGAATTTTCTTGATAAGAACCCATTAACTAGGGTCTATTAAAATGTATGATGTTATGGGGATGCAAAGTTGTTATTTTTGTTGTAAATAATGGAAGCTAATGGCAAGTATCAATGAAGAAGGGATGTTGTTAATATGATACACTTAATACCTCATTCATATATGGTCCATGTTGGTACGCTAGGCTCAAGTATTATTGATAGGTGAATGCATGACTGTGGTTAACATATATGTGATATGGATGTAAGAGGCTTGATAGGGTCTAAATTATGTTATTTGGGTTCTTAAGTTTTGTTGCCATGGTATAATAGCCTACTTCAAGGAATAAGGTTGATTATGAAAAGATGCATGATTAGAGAAGAGCAGGTATAGTAGATAATTGGTGACAGATGTTTGGTTAGAAGATTCATAAATAAATTGGAATTGTGCTTAAATTCTTGATATGAATGGATCTATGAGTAGTGTTTGAGAGTTACAGTCTTGGAATTTTATTTACCTTAGTGTATTGTGGAGTGAAAGATTGCATTGATTGTTAACATTTGAGGTAGAAGAAATGGTAGATGTTCTTGGACAGAGCACTTGTACATGCATTTTCTTGATTTTTGGGTTTTATGATTATATTATGAAGTAAAGAGAATGGATTGTGTTATGTAATAAATAAAATGAGAGTTAGTTAAAGGTGGTTGATGTGTAGTTACTTAGTTAATTGGGTTTAGGAACTATGGTCCATAGAAGGGCACAAGAGGGTAAAGTTCAGAATCTCTTGGCTTGGGGTTCATGTGGCTGGGTAAAGCTCAGTTTGAAAAGTCAAACTCATCTGGCAAAGTGGCAGATTGTCTTGTCTGTGTGTAGGAAAAAAGGTTTAAGGAAATGACAGAAAAGTCATTTCCAAATTCCATGACAACCTTGAAATTAGGCAACATCTATCTATTTACATCTCGTTCTTACAGCTTGTGCTTCAGAGACAATTAATTTTAGGGCACATAAACCCGCTGTTGTGGTGCTACTATAAGGTCGATGTTGCACTTCTAGTGCTGCAGGAAGCCTGGTAGCTCAACTGCACTTTATAGCCTGTAATTAAAATATTATGAGAATGAGAAAGCAGTATTCTGTAATGGAAGAGTTCCTCAAAAATTTGGAATCTCATAACAATTAGTCTATGTGCCTTGAGACCATTGTATTCATTTTATTAGAACATTCATAATCATATGATATGATGTTTTGTAACTGGAAGAATGCTTTGAGAAGGTATGAGTGAATAATGTATATCAATTAGGATTTTATGGGACTATATCCTCTCATGATACATCTCTATGTCTGTTCCTCCAGCATCATTATATTATCTATGCCGATATACAGGATGAACTGTTATAAGTCAGGGGCTTAGTTATTTGATTTCTTTTTGTTTCTTGGTCAGCATTTTTCTTTCAAATGATTACTGCCTCTTGCTGCGAAGGCCTTACATAAAACCAGCCCCCATTGAAAGCTTCCTGGGTATTTTCTAGTTTTTCCCCTCTACTTCTAGACATTGGTTCTTTATGGATTCTCTGGGGAGTTATGTCATTCATAGTTTGAATGAAGGGTTATAAATGGTGTTTGCTTTGGTGATATGAAAGCTAGCAAGTCTGTTAACTATTGCATCAATAACAAGTTTTGAGGCTATGATTTTGTTATGGAGTAGTCAATTATTTCTCTCTTGATCCTAGCTAGTTGTTCAATCTAATATTCCCAGTTTGATGGATAGTTTTTGTTTGCAGTTGTGGAAATGATTCTTTGATACCTGAAGGAAAGAGGCAACTGAGTAATATATCTACTTTTCGAAGAACAATAGATCTGACACGCTTGGTGTGAGAGTTGTTGTATAGAAGCATGAGGTTCATGATCTTTAGTTTCCTGAAGTTACCTACCGGAGTACTAATGTTATTGCTGTTATGTCTTGGAAACATTGGCAATTCTCTGGCACATTTGTCATCTTCATCTGAATCCACATTACATACTAATAATTGGGCTGTTTTAGTCTGCACATCACGATTCTGGTAAGTTCAGCTTCCACTTTTAATTTACAACATAGAATTTTAGCTATATCCGGGATATTTTGCTATCAATGTCTAAATATTTTTGTGAGTAAAAAAACTCTCCTAAAGCATCATAGCATCCCCTTTTTGGCGGTATTTCATCTCTATAGTATGTCTAGTGTGCTAAAATAGACTTCCTTTTAGTTCCAGAGAACTTAAACACTTTCAGCAACCTGTATTTTGATTTAGAGCAATTTTTAATGGTCTAGTGTGTGCTTCCTTGGAATTTCTTTTTAGATTAAGCATCGACAGTGCTGTCTAAACTTGTTACTTAAGTCTTGTAGAAGAGATCTTATAGTTATCACAAAGTCCTAGTTGCATGACTTGGTTAGAATACTTAATTTGTTGCTTCCCTTATTCAGGTTTAATTATCGACACATGGCCAATACACTATCCTTGTATAGGTATTATCCAATTTAACATTTTTTGTTTTAATTATACTCCGTAAATTTTGCCTGTGTTCATTATAATTTCCTTGTTAATCAGGACAGTTAAGCGGTTAGGAATACCCGATGAGAGGATAATACTCATGCTGGCAGATGACATGGCATGTAATGCTAGAAACAAATACCCTGCCCAAGTTTTTAATAATGAAAATCATAAGCTTAATTTGTATGGGGATAATGTGGAGGTGAGTTTTATTTAAGCATTTCATTTTCATTATTCAATAGATAATATTCTTAGTGTTGGCTTTGGAATTGTCTTGTTATGAACCTAGATTATATTAACAAGCCATAAGCTTGTGAGCCAGTTGTGGCTGTGGACTCAACTTCTGTATATCAGTAATATAAAGTGGGAGTATATATGTACATATGTGAGCCCATATACACACAAGACTAATATAATGAGATAGAAGAGTACAAAGATTGAGGATAAGGAACCAATCTAACAGCAAAAGAAAGTGAAGGAAAAATCAATGCTCATAACAAACCCAAACAACTTTTCCTTCTAAATGTGTAGCCTTCTCACTGTCCAGAAAGATTATTGACAAATTCGAAACTCTTGTTCACAATGCAAACATAAGAGGTCAAGGTCTTTTGTGGCCTATGCATCTTGACAAGTCTCTACTCTTTATTATTAATACTATTGTAAGCACATAATCTGAATCGCATGTATATTCATGTACATATGATGAGTATTTATACAATATGAGAGAGCCTTAACATTGATGGCTCTTAATGACACTTTATGATGATTTCCCCTAATCCCTGATTGTTAGGGATACTAACTGAGTATTACAATATATTTCCTAACACTCCCCCTCAAGTTGGAGCATAGATGTTAATCAAGCCCAACTTGTTACAAAGATAGTCAACACGAGTTCCATTTAAGGCCTTAGTCAGAAGGTCACCCAATTGATCACTAGACCGCACATGCCCCGTAGAAATAAAGTTCTCCTTGATCTTATCGCGTACAAAGTGGCAATCAATCTCAATGTGTTTTGTACGTTCATGGAACACAGAGTTGGAGGCTATGTGTAGAGCAGCTTTATTATCACACCATAACTTCGCAGGTAATGACGTGGCAAGACCAACTTCCTTCATTAACTGGTGAATCCACACAATTTCTGTCTTGACCGAGACATGGCTCGTGCTCGGCCTTTCACTCGACTTAGAAACCACATCTTGCTTCTTACTCCTCCATGATACTAAATTTCCACCCACAAATACACAATATCCTCACGGTGGATCTTCGGTAGCCTTTGACCCCGCATGATCTCGCATCACAAAAACATTCAATCTTGTTGTGGCCATGATTCGTATATAGTACACCACGACCAGGTGAACCCTTCAAATAATGTAAGACATGCTCCAAAGCTTCCCACTGAGCAACAATCGGTGCAGTCATGAATTGACTAAGCACACTAATAGGAAAGGTCACATCAGGGCGAGTTACCGTGAGATAGTTTAATTTCCCAATTAATCTACGATATCTTTCAGGATAGGCAAACGGCTTGATCTTCTCTGGATCAACTTTCTTTCTCACATTCTCAGGTAGCTCATCAAACGGTATGTGGTCATCAATATCCAAGAAGGGATTAGGAATCATGGGAAAGCTATTCGGTGCGGCTCCGAGTTTCCCGATTTCTTTTAACAAATCAAGAATATATTTCCTCTGTGTCAGCAGGATGCCTTTCTTACTTCGCATAACCTCTATCCCAAGAAAGTACTTTAACCGACCCAAATCCTTTGTTTGAAAATGAGAATTCAGAAAGGTCTTGAGAGATAAGATGCCCGAAGCATTGCTACCCATAATAACAATATCAACATATACGACTAACAGAATCATGCCAACATTTGTCTGCTGATAAAACACAGAATGGTCACATTTACTCTGACTCAAACCAAACTTCTTAACCAAAGAGCTAAACCTGTCAAACCAAGCACGAGGGCTCTGCTTCAAGCCATATAGAGACTTTTGAAGATGACATACCTTTCCACGCTCCCCCTGAGCAACAAAGCCAGGTGGTTGCTCCATGTATACTTCCTCAAGAAGATCACCATTCAAGAACGCATTCTTAACATCCAACTGATGAAGATCCCAACCATAATTGGCTGCCATAGAAATGAAGAGGCGGACAGAGGACAGCTTTGCCACAAGAGAAAAGGTTTCGGAATAGTCAACACCATAGGTCTGAGCATAACCCTTGGCAACCAGTCGAGCTTTCAAACGTTCCAAGGTGCCATCGGCTTTTGTTTTGATCGTGAACACCCACTTACACCCGATAGCCTTATTGCCAAGAGGCAAATCAACGAGATTCAAAGTACCGGCCTTATCAAGGGCCACCATTTCATCTTCCATTGCAGCACGCCAACCGGGATGGGTCAAGGCTTGTTGGAGAGTAGTGGGAACGATGAGAGAGTCTAAGGATGCTATGAAGGAACATGATGGAGGAGACAAAGGGTTATAGGAAACAAAGGAAGAAATAGGATAGGTGCAAGTACGCTTACCTTTACGTAAGGCAATAGGCAAGTCATCAGGAGTATCAGACACCGTGTCTGGTTCAGAGATAGAAGCGGAAGGGGCAGGAGTATCAATAATCTCAGGCACTGGTGTTGGTTCGGAAGTTGGAGCGAAAGAAAATGATGCGGGATCAGACATCGAAGCAGTCATTGGTGGGTCATGGACCTGATCAACTACATTGCTTGGCCTGGGGCATTTCCGATAAACATGATAGATAGATGGTTTAGCAGGTGCCGGATCAGATGCTTGCACTGGTGGTAACTGAACAGTATAGACCAAGAGATCATCAAGACTGTCGGAGGTGTCATTGGTAGAGACAGAAGATGTAGGTGGAGTAGAGACAGGAAAAAATGAAGTTGACTCATGGAATGTGACATCTGTAGACACAAGATAACGCCGAAGAGTGGGAGAATAGCACCTATAACCCTTCTGAACCCTAGAATACCCAAGGAAGACACACTTAAGAGACTTGGGATCAAGTTTGGTAATAGTGGGACGAACATCGCGAACAAAACAGACACAACCAAAGATTTTAGGGTCAACAGGAAACAAGGGTTTGGAAGGAAACAGAGTGGTGTATGGAGTGGCACCATTGAGCACAAGAGGGGACATACGATTAATAAGGAAGCACGTAGTGGACACGGCGTCAGCCCAAAAAGGCTTAGGAACATTCATTTGAAACATGAGAGCCCGAGCGACTTCTAATAAGTGTCGGTTCTTACGTTCTGCAACACCATTTTGAGCCGGTGTATCTGGACAGGAGGACTGGTGAAGCATACCATGCTGGAGCATATAGGTTTGAAATTGGGCAGAAAAGTATTCTTTGGCATTGTCACTCCGTAAGGTTTTGACAGACACACCAAACTGAGTTTGGATTTCAGCACAAAAATTGCAAAAATGAGAAAACAACTCGGAACGAGTTTTCATTAAATAGAGCCAAGTGGTACGAGAGAAATCATCAACAAAAGTAATAAAGTATCGAAAACCAGGTTTGGACTCGACAGCACATGGACCCCAAACATCAGAATGGACTAAATCAAAGGGAGAGGTAGCACGTTTATTAACTCGAGGTGCCAAGTGAACGCGATGATGTTTAGCAAACTGACATGACTCACATTCTAAAGACGACAAATGATGGAATTGAGGATACATTCTTTTCAACGAAGATAAAGACACATGACCTAAACGACAATGAATGTCAAAAGGGGACGAACCACCAGAGCAATCAACTGAGCGCGGTACTTGATCCTTAAGGAAGTAGTGGCCACCAGATTCATAGCCCCTACCAATAACTTGCTTCGTCGTGAGATCCTGTATCAAACAATAGTCAGGAAAGAAAGTGATGAAACAGTTTGATTGTCGAGTGAGCTTGCTAGGAGACAAAAGATTAAATGTAAGGTCAGGAACATTAAGGACATGGGATAAGGAAACGGACGGAGTGGGTTCAACAGTGAAGAGCCAATAACACGAGAATAAGAACCGTTGGCAATGGTTATACTAGAAGGATTGGCATACGGTGCATATGAGGAAAATAAATGGTGGTTACCTGTCATATGATCAGTAGCACCAGAATCGATGATCCACTTCAAGGAAGAAGTAGCAAGACTAGAAGCAATATTACCTGTAGCAAGAGCACTTGATGTGGACGGAGCAAACCCATGATCAATGGATTTCTTGGACATTGGCACAACCACACTATTCTTTAAATCAGCCATTAAAACCACAAATAATTACCAAACCGGAGAGCAAGAGAAATGGAAACCACAAAACACGTCTCCTAAGAGACCAAACAGCAATATAAATTCCAACCAACAAGCAACCGAGAGTCCTAACAGTGCACAACTAAAGAAGCCCAAACAAATGTGCTGGAAGCTGAAGATCTGGATACCAAACAGCAACCAGAGACCATAAAAACACCTTACTAGAGGCAAACCGGTTCTGGAAAACCACCAAAAACAAAGTCAGCAGTCACTGCAACTTCCAAACAGCTGGCAAAAAAGGAGACCAAAGGAGCAAAACAGAACACAAAAGACAGCGGCAGAACAGAACGCACAGAAACGCCACAAATTCTTGTGCCAGTGCTCAAACGGAGAGACCCACACCACGAGGCAGCTAGAATAGGCTGAGAAAAGCAAGTCATCGTCGGAAAAGAAGAGAAAACACCGAAATCTCGCCGGAAAGTGACGTCACGCGCCGGCGCGTGAAACAATGGGCAATATGGCGACGGCGCGTGAGACTCACGCGCAGGTCGAAACTTGACCGGACCACCGGGGAAACGCCGATCGGCGGGAGGAGAGGTTGACGGTATGGTGCGTTTACCTAGAAACCACCAATCACAGAATGCTTACTCTCTCTCTCTCTCACTAATCTAGAAATCACAATAGAAAAGAAAAAAAAGAATTTTCATATAATAAGATAGAAATCACATTCATATAATAATCTAGAAATCACAATAGAAAAGAAACCGGTAAATACTTCTGCTACGAAAAAAGGCTGTGATAAGAAACGCTCAATGTCTCTGTAGCACAAACAGAGATGCTAACAGAAAAAATTGGAGATTCAGCAACCCTTGCTCTGATACCATGTAAGCACATAATCTGAATCGCATGTATATTCATGTACATATGATGAGTATTTATACAATATGAGAGAGCCTTAACATTGATGGCTCTTAATGACACTTTATGATGATTTCCCCTGATCCCTGATTGTTAGGGATACTAACTGAGTATTACAATATATTTCCTAACAACTATCAATACATGGCTTGAGCAGAGGCTACTCTTTGATTTGATCCACTGGCTCCGTTTGTAGAGATAACATAATAAATTTGAAGTTTTACTAATTTGGGCATAAAAAGAAGGAAGCACATATTAATAATTTAATATCTTTATATTCAGTTATGAGGATCCTTTCATTATGAATTAATTAATAATTAATTTTTCTGTGAGTATAAATATTAGTGAGAGACCTTTTATTTTATTTTTTATCTGTTTATTTTTTTTTTTTTGGTATGATGAGCCAAAAGCTTGTGCCTGGTATATAGCTTAGCCTACCATTTTGTCTTAATCTTGTATAAGTAGTTCGCCTGACTTTGGGTGCTCTCACCACTATAATATGTTAGCAATAACGCATTTCTCTGATAATTATGTATATTTTCAATTTCTTGCATTGATTGGCTTTAAGTTAATATCAATTATAAATATCATAATTTATGAGAAGAGATTTAAGGAAGAGGCGCTGCTGTGTCTTAAAGTACTATGGTTAACACAATGAACCTCCTTGTCTAGTCACATCCTCTCATTTTTTCAGTTGAACACTTGTGTACATGTAGGCTTTCATCTAATATGATAATATTCACCATTTTCAACATGTTTTAGGACAATATGCAGTGTCTTTCAGAGGATGAACATGTTACTTCCTAACTTTCAGGTTGATTATCGTGGCTATGAAGTGACGGCGGAAAATTTTTTACGAGTTTTGACGGGTCGTCATGAGGCTGCTGTTCCAAGGTCTAAGCGTCTTCTAAGTGATGAAGGGAGTCACATACTTTTGTATATGACAGGGCATGGAGGTGATGAATTTTTGAAATTTCAGGACTCAGAAGAGCTCCAAAGTCATGATTTAGCCGATGCTGTGAAGCAAATGAAAGAGAAGCGTAGGTATGAAATCTTGTGCAATATTATCATTGTGACTTTCAAGTTTGATTTGTGAACTTGATATTTGACATAAACTTTTTGATTAAGGGCTATGGTTGTATGCATTCTTGTATGGCTGGTTGCATATGCTGAAGTGATGCCTGGTTTATTGTATAAAGTTTTTGCCTGGCAAATGTTTTATGAAATAGGCCATTTTAAAAAAATAAGTATGAATCTTGTATTTTGTGACTATGGCCAAAAACTCATTTCTTGTTAATATGTTGTTTCTAGGTTTAAGGAGCTGTTGATAATGGTGGACACTTGCCAAGCTTCAACTCTCTTCTCACAGGTCTCAAATTACTTTCTAGTATATGGTTTTTAGAAATCTCGAACAGGAATTCTCATGAAATGAATTTTTATCATATTGTATGGACCTTGTCCATTCTCTCATTGAGAGGAGAGTGCATTGTCCTTTGACATATAGTTAATATTAGGAATCAGTCAATCAAAGTATTGAATTGCATATTTTGCCTTGTTTTGGTGGTTGTTCTACCATAAGATTACTGCATGCCTTGTGTGAGTCATGATATGTTGAGTTTTTCCTTCATCTGTTTCAATGGGATTTGTAATAATTGGTAAAACAATCAAGGATATTAGGAAGCTTGTGCTCAGTCACAGGTGTGCCTAATGATTTGATACTTTAGGATATTATATTAAAATTTAAATAAAATGACCTTTTTACTTTATTTATGCATAAACTATATTGGGTCATTCTCTGTGGCTCTGTGCTATATTCAATATTAACTGCTATATTCTAAAAAAAATATTAACCCTGCCTGCATGTGATCTTGTAAAAGTACTCTGCAGCATGAGTTTTGTTGGAATGGGCCTTGCCGCCAACTATGGGCTTTTATCTCTTAAACCCTAATCTGTTATGTGACCTAGTCTATATCAGATCCGATTATGTGATCTTAACTGTTTTTATTGGCCTGAGCTAACTTGGTACGCATACTTTGCATGTATTAAAATGTACTGATAGTATACCCCCCCCCCCCCAAAAAAAAAAAAAAAAAAAAAAAAAAAAAAAAAAAGGTACTGATGGTAGATAGCCAATCTGGCGCATAGGCATGCCAAGCCTGCAATGTCTAATTGTTTTCTCTGTAATGTTGAAAATAAGTTGCGATTCATTTTTACTGCTGCTAATTTTTTTCCTAGGTTGACTTGGTTCATTTTCTGAACCTTACAGCTTCATTCACCAGGTGTTTTGGCCATTGGAAGCAGCATGAAAGGAGAGAATTCATATTCACATCACTTGGACCCAGATGTATGTATTCACTTACTAATATTAACCATCTGGTGCTTTCATCTCAGTTGCCAATGGCATATAAAAATAAGCCACCAAACTGCTATGGCAGCCTCCTCAATAATAAATAATTTTAGAATTATATTAAAATAGTTTCTTAAGAAATCATAATTACACAAAATTCAAGCAGTGTCATCACTTTGTCAAGTATATTAAAACTACTCATGGGGCTTAACTCTTTATTCTTTTTTAGTAGAATTGGTACTTGAAATGGTATCTGAGTCGCTATGAATAAATGATCTAAATGGAATTTGAGATTTAGTACTAGTCACAAGGTATATTAGCTTGTTCTTTGTTTACTCTTCAATTCCAAAACAGGCTTCCATGTAAGGTGTGTTTGAGATTATAACAAAACTTTTCATGGGTCTGCACTTCAGAGCTTAAAGTTGTGTTTAGCTGTCAATCTGCACACATCCTAATGCAACTTTTATAAGACACTAGAAAAATTTGCATCTGGAAAACGTCCATTTAGAAAGGTTTAAACCGGTTCACGAACATGTTATAAGCTTTTGAGTTGAATTGGTCCTTTATTGTACAAATGTGTAGGAACATTCAACTTAAGCTCCAATTGATGTAAGTGTTAAAATAAAACTTAAATATCCTGATGTTATTAGCAAGAACTAAGAAAACATTAAGAAAATATCTGAGTAAGTATCTAAGCAAACACAGCAGAACAGATGAAAAAGTTAGTGAATATAGTGTAGCTAGTAAACCAAACAGACTACAGAGAGTGAGTGAGTGTACCCAAAAAAAAAAAGGATCATTATACCAGTAGTCAAGAAACAATGGCAATCATAGGACCAAACAAACAGTTGAAAGGAAGAGGCGAAAACTCAAGTTCCTTCACTTGGAAGTTCTGATAGAAAGATATATGAAAGAAGAGTTTAGAGGAAGGTAAAAGTATAGAAGATGCTTGGTTGAGGATTGTGTGATGTCTTATGATGATTTCAGGTCTCCTTTTCATGCAGTTCTAATGTTTGAAATCCCTAGTTTTACTGCTGAGTGCTGACTGTAGGAAGTAAGTTGTGATGTTGGAGTGTTTTTTTGCCTTCGATTATATGGCATGGTAATGATTTATTGAGCCTGACATGTCTTGGAGTTTTAACGCAAGGTTCCCCATTTTCAGCCTAGCCTTTCTTCCAATATAGCTAATGTTGACAACATTGATCCTTCCAATGTTTTTGACATAGTTTTTGGAACAGTTTGAACATTTTCTTTTTGATTTGGGTGTGATCTGGACATCTAAAATTCACTTCTGTTTTATGCAATGCAGGTTGGTGTTTCGGTTGTGGACCGTTTTACGTATTACACTCTAGCCTTCTTTGAGAAGCTAAATATGTATGATAATGCTTCCTTGAGCAGGTAAACCATGAACTTTTTTGTTTGTTTGTGCAAATACATGTCTTCTTTTTCTTGTTTTGAAGTGTTTTTGTAGTCTATGTTTAATTTTCCAGTCTTGAATGTTCTCTCAATTTGGAATCATATTTTCCTAACTTCTTTTTTACGATGCAATGTGTTTTTTCTTTTTATCTTTCCTAAAATTGAGTTAGGTCTTCCAATTTGTGACATGATTTTGTGTCAGTTTTTGTTATTTCAGACAAGAATATTGCTCTCCATGCTTTTTATTAGCTTCATGATTAGGGTTATATTATATCAAATCAGATCCTAATCTGATTGTATCCCCTAGAATAATGTCAAATAATGATAGAATCAGAGTATGGTGAGATAACAACAATAATGAGATCCTAATCTATGACAATGGACAATAATTATGGGCCCAAGCCCATCATCACGTCATTCAACAATTCCATTGATTTGTTCTCCAAATCAAATATTTGATTTTTGGTGGGTTTTATATGTCCAAATGGATTTCCCAGGAAAGTTTAATTCTGTTTTCATGATTTCTAGTGTTTTTTTTTTTAAAAAATAAAATAAAATAAAATGATCAATTATATTAAGGAAAAATGAAAAGTACATAAAGACTTCACATATGAGACAGCAGCACACATTCAACATCAGCATACATCAGACACCGACTTATGAGAAAGTTTAGAAGACAAAATATGTAAAACCCAGACACAACTATTACCACACCCTCGTTAAAAAATAAAAATAAAAAAAATAATAAAAAAAAACCATAAAGGCAAAGATGTAGATCCATCAACAGAATATGTGCAATGATTTATAATTCTATGGTCTGTGCAAATGAAAACAAAAGTTTAATAATGATAATCCACTCTCATATGTTTCATTCTTGGTGAATGCACATCTCTCCCCTTCTCTATTATGTTAGGAAAGATAATTGTGTTATGAGTTGCTCCAAAGCATGTCAAGAAAATTGTGTTGCAGTAGGTATAGAGCATTCCAGCATCATATTCTTTTTTAAAGTTATATTGTTGACTTGGGGATATTTTGTGTTTATTTTGCAGCTTTTTCAATTCATTTAATCCAAATTTGTTGATGTCAACTGCGTACTATAGAATGGACCTATATCAACATAGATTAGAGGAGGTAATGATTTTATGTTCTTAATTTAATTCAGTAGAACAGTTTGGTAAAGAAATAAATATATTAAAATATTTTATATGGTGAGGAATGTTGAGTATCATATTATTTTGTGGAGGGGATTACCTACATAACAAAAGGATGTCTACTGCGCAAATTGCTGCTACCTGATGCTATTTTACATCTCATGATGCATCATGGGGTGCAAAGCTTCAAATAAATATTGGCTGTCCATAATCTGTGTCTAGTTTCTATTTAATAGGTTTTATATTGTAATTTTTTATTCACTCGGATTTATTGTGTAAATCATTTTCTAAGCTAGTATCCATAGAATGGTAAAGCAATGAGAGTCTTGTATATGTCGATAGGATATTGGTTGTGGTTGCTAGATTGATCTCTTGACAAGATAGATGCTTAAAGGCTATACGTGGTAGCAAAGTACATGCCAATAAAGTTGTTTCTGTGTGTTTATGCTTCTACCTAGTAGTTATTACGTTGATGTGTTGGTAAAAATGAGTAATAATCAATTTGGATGAGGAGAATTCTATAAGGGTGATTTTGTTTCTCCTTGTTAGGTGCCTGTGACCAACTTCTTTGGTTCTGTAATGGAAATATTACACACTGATTCAGCATACAAATCCCACAGGAGTATAGATGTTGGAGAAGCCAAAATTAAAAAGCGTGCAGATCAATCAATCTCCAGGAGCGACAGAAGAATTTTAAGAAACATGAATAACAAGGATCAAGTTAGTAACCTGAGCACTGAGGTGACTATCATATGCACAGTTAGGATTTGTAGTGCATAATATCATGCATAGCATTATTCAAGGAATGGATATTCTGTGCAGGAAAATTCACAGGATAGCTTTGGACAACTCTGGAATTCTATTCTCAGCAAAGTGACCACAACTGAAAATGTGGATGAATTTGTGCGCCATGGCCTTCTTTTAATGCTTTCTTTGTTGGTAGCCTCCACATGGCTATCATACTAAGGGGCTGGAACAACGATTTCATAGTTGCTCATGCATGCCTTTAATGTTGTGGTTACTAGACATGCAATTTTCCAGGAAAATGCTGAGAATTGATGGTTTTCACATGAAGATTGAGTTCAGGGGAAGCTGCTTCATAGTTTTAACCTGGTGGTTAGTCATTTTTTTGTTGCCTCGTTCATGCTGTGGCATGACCCTGTTGTTCTGACTATGCATATTCAAATGGTGTTTTTCGGATAACTTTATTTAAGTGAAATGGAAATCAATGGATATATGAAGATTCACTGAGGCACTTGAATTTCAAACTGTTGTTCGTTTGAGCCTCGATAAGAAGCAAGAACAGCCATATTGATTTTAGCTGTTTTTTCTCTGGACAAGTTTGATTTATCTGTTTTTCTAGTGAAAATTTCTTAGCGTGAAGTAAATTTTAGATGAAACTAAATTACTGTTTGCCCCTTTAATGTTCAAATGTCTCAATTTGATTTTTAAACACATCTTTAGTTGCAAAGATTGATATAGTGTTGTCCTCAAATCTTTGGTTTGTTTGGTTTAGCTTTAGTCGGGTAATACTAGGTCCTTTATATAAGATCTCGTTAGGTAGTGTGATACAAGGACAAACAGTTTTTTTTTTTTTTTTTTTTTTTTTAAAAAAAAAAACAATTTGTACACATTGAAAGTGTCGAGAGTTGAAGTTCAAATACTTTAGTATGATCAATCCAATAAGAAAAAGAATTGATATCAATATTAAAAAGAGGGTTGATTGTTGACTTTGTAAAGTTTGTACAAATTTTAATTTAGGTCCACCATCCTTGTAGTTTCAACTGGTCCTATAGTTTTTTGAGAACTTAGTCTGAGTTTAAGTATAAGGATAAAAGCCAAAGCTTGTTAAAATGTATAAGGACTATTTTATTAAATTCAAACCAAGTCTCTGTGTTATGAAATTTTAGAGACTAAAATCAAAATCAATTAAATTATAAGGACTAATAATGATATTAACTCTCTAAAAAACATTATTTTGGGTCAATGAACACCCAGCTTAAACCATAACTATTTTTCTGAATAAAATTTTTTGTTTTATTTTTGCTGAATATACTTGTATTTAACAGGAGGAAACGTGAGATTTTGTTGTTCATTTTTCACTTTATCATGTTGATGGAGTCTTGAAAATTTAAATTTAGAATTGAATTAAAAATAGACATTGAAAGCTACAAAAACTATCGAGTGTATCTAAATTGAATTTGAATTATCATGCATAATGTTGAAACCCAGATATGTAGGCCAATTTCAAAGTTAAGCTCAATCTTAATCAAAGTTGGTCAGGGAGCATTTTATGGGTGTTTAAATGTTGAGGTTAAATTGTACTCAATTTAAGGTCGAATTCAATTTTGATAGTTTGGGAGATTTGTTAATTATTAAAACCCATAAATCAAAAATTTTATTTTAATCTTTAGATTACTATTCATTTAATTTAAGATTTCTAGTTTAATGGTCCGGCTATGGACATAACTCTTATGAGAATGCTCTAAAATAGTATTGAAAACTCGAAGTTCTTTACATGAGAAAAACATCATTTTAGCCTTATACTATTCATATTAATAAAATTTAGATTTAATGTTTCTGTTTTTTGTGCAAAAATATTTTTCCTGTTACACTCACATAAAAGTGAGTAAATCCTATTGTAAAGAGAAGAAAGAGAAAATATTAATGATACTCACTCACTTTTATGTAAGTGTGATAGAAAAAGTATTTCTACACTAAAAATAGAAATATTAAACCCATAAAATTTATTCATTTTCTTATTTCGCTCTATTTTATCGATGGAAATTGTGCCTTAAATTCAAAAATGCATGGCTCATATTATATCTAATTACCTTAATTTAGGACTGGTCGAAAAATCTGTAAGTTGACTTTGCTCATAAAAATTATCAAGAGCATTGTATATCATTTACTATGAAGGTTTAATGAATATGAATACCCAAAAACTCCTTCATTAAGGTAGTTTAATACTTACCATGCTTATATCATAACTATAAGTCATTTCTAAAGCTCCAATTCATGCTTTATCACTCAATGCATAATTGCATATCAAAGATGCAGAATAATATTTTAGAGTTAATTTACATAACTTATATGAATTTATATGTAATTTGGGACATATATCCCAAACTTTACATTTCTCTCTATCTTTTTGAAATTCTTTATGATTTCATTGTAACTTGCTCTTGATTGAGGGTGATAAGAAAAACTTGTAGGGAAAATTGCAGTTAAACTAGTAATAAGAATTCTGGTCTCAAAAAAAAAAAAAAAAAAAAAAAAAAAAAAAAAAAAAAAAAAAAAACTAGTTATAAGAAATTATACCACTCACTACCCGTTATTACACTTGGATTCAAAAAGTTTTGTTTAAAATATAAATCATTTGTAGGGTACTGAGTGAGATTTTGTTAAATTTATCCCTGTTGACTATATTAATAAATTAATAAAAGAGAGAATGTAAATTTTTGATATAAAAAAGTTGGCACCGATGGGAGTTGGCACAAAAAGTAAGGAACGGGCCCAAGTCCGAAAAGGACGAGAGTTCGATTCCCTCTGCCGTTGTGAAGGTTCCTTTGGTAGGCGATCTCGTAAGTACCTATAAGTGCTCAAAGAGCCCAGGCCGTCTTGCCGCTTTGTGGGGGCCGGTCTTAACCCACCTAAACTTTTTTATATCAAAAAAAAAAAAAGGGAGAATGTAAATAAAAAGAGATAAAGGAGAGTGGGAGAACATGCACGCCCCTTCATAAATAAGGGAAAATGTAGGAAAAAAATTATCCATTTAATACTTTTCTTGGTTTTGTGATTTTTTTTTTTTTTTTTTTTTAATACGGAAAATAGCGGAGCTTGGAAAGGAAAATAGGAGCTAGACCATACAATCTAGCACTAAATAAACAAACTAACTACAATACTAAGATCGGCAGGCCATTTGGTCCCTTGCCACCAAATTAAGGCACCCGATAGGAACTGTTGGAATAATGGTCACGTCCTCATGAGGAGGAGCATCATGGCCTTCCTTAGCCAAATAGTCAGCACATGCAATGTTGTCTCTTGGTTTTGTGAAAATATGGTACAAGTGAATTATAAATAGGCACTAAGTGGTATACCAAAATTAATTCCTTACAATTTTTTTTCATTTTTTATTTTCCAAAACAATTTTTTCCCTACAAATTGGTAATTAAACAAGGCCCAAGATAGGAAATGAGTGTCTCCACTAATTTCTATCTTCACTTCCTCTCCACTTAATGTTTCAATCATTGGATGATGTTTTAATGGGCGAGATTTAATGCAATGTAAAAAATATTATTATTATATTACATTAATAAAAATCTAAAAGTATAATATTATTTCATAACATTAAATCTCACCAATTAAAACATAATCCAATAGTTGTGACTTCAAGTGGAGAGAAGGTTTGGATGGGCTTTTTTTAATTTTTGTTTTTAAAAAGTACTTTTTTCAAAAATAAAGAAGAGCCTTAAACTCATTAAAGCAATTACCCTTAGATTAAAAAAGAGTAAATACCCTTTACGGTCCCCCGACAAAAAATGCGATCCTCATTTTGGTCCCTTAAAAAAAAGACCCTTTTTAGTCCATAAAAATGACAAATAAGGGTCGATTGGTTTACATTTTGATCCCTCACAAATTTAAAAGGTCATTTTTAGTCCATAAAAATGATGAATAAAGGGTCAATTTTTTTGTAAGAGAAACAAAATGGGGTCCGTGTTTTTTGTCAGAGACCAAAAAGGGTATTTACTTATTAAAAAAAAAATATATATATATTACCCTTAGATTATTTTATTACAAATAGTAATATTAGTTTAATTATCTAATGGTCTATTGGTTTTCCTTTCTTCTTCTTCTCATTTTTTTTTTCTTTTGATATTATCGACCAACAACCGATTCGGGGTTCGTGGCAATACTTCCTAACACAAGTGTCTCATATGAGCCTTAAATTCAAGATCCAAAGGAAGGTTTTACACCGTTATAGCAATGGTTACACCATTTTCCTCTTTATATCAAAGCAAATTCAAATACTAAAGCCTTCACCCTATAAAAAACAAAAACAATAGAAATATGAATTTAGATGTGGATGTACGTGGGTCTTGACCTTGATTTACTTGTAATAATTATAAGAGTTAAGTAACAAATCCACCCCAAAAGTATAAGCCTAAGAACAATGTTGTCTTGAAAGTTTTTTTAGATTCAATATCACCTAGAAATTTTAAAACATGGCAATATTACACTTTTCCGTTAAAAAATTAACTATCAACGTTAGTTTTTTGACAGTATCAGGTTATATTACTATATTTTAAAAAACTATTTTTGAAGGCCCTCTCACTATTGCAAACGAGCACCGGTCAGCTCTACTATGACCTATGTAGAGGACTGCCAAAGGACAACCCACTCTTTTTCAAAGATTTTAAAACTTGTTCCCATACCGATTTAAAAGGCAAAAAGCCTAACTTGGATCCATGCTTCTTCAATGCCCGAAACAATTAGCAAAAAAAAAAAAAAAAAAAACGAACATCAATTAAGATGGAGAAAAAACGTCATTTTCAGTTGAGTCCAAGTTTAAAGTCAAAATTGAAACTCCCTCACTAATTCTTCAAATTCTGAAGCCGGACGGACTCAAAACCAACAAACTAGCTGGTAAACTGATTAGGTTTGGACATCAATCTAGTTCGGTATTTTTTGTAAATCGTTTTTTTTTTTAATTTCATATTAATTATCCTAAAATCTTCAATTTTTAACCGATTTTGGGCTAGGTTAGCTTCAGTTTAACTGATTTGATTCACTGGCCCTTTGACTCAATACCCCAACCGCTTTAGTGACCAGTCCGAGTTTCAGAACCTTGTTAATTCTATTAAATAATAACATAAATGGACAGAAACAAAAAATTGACACCAAATATTTGGTGCTTTTATCATGCCTTTCCCCAATGATAATTCCCATGGTACGTATTAATTTTTACTATGTTATCTCTTAGGTTACAATGACCGGAATGATGGCAAAACATGAACCCATCATCACCAAATGAATAAGGTCAAGAATTATGCTTTTGTTACTTCATTACTTTGTCAGTACTGGGAGTGACTAAATTACTTAACATGGTGTTACGTTTTGTCACACTATAAGTATTAATACGTTTACTACGACCTTTTTCGGATGAACATGTATATATGTTGTCATGTTGATAGGCATATAGGAAAACATAACAAATACATGTTAAGTCAAAACTTATTAGTATGTCTGAATTACTTGAAATCTTCTTACTCTGTTTGAATTACTTGAAAACACACAGAATATGAACAACATAGAGCAAATGGGTCAGAGGGCACTAGTGAGGTACTCCCTCCGTTCCTAAACACAACATAAAGTTGACTTTTTAATTAATTAAATTACTTTGAAGTATTTTTATTTTTTCTCCAAACTAATTAGTTTGGTAATAAACTAATATATAATCTAAAGATATATAACATATATTATTATTAAGGAAACTGACTATTTGTATCAGCACGACGTGCCTTTGATCCTTTCATTTATGAGGGATTGGCTGAACGACAATGAGGAACTGAATCTGAATGATCCCTTATGTGTTCTTTAACACTAACCGTACCCCTCCCAACCAAATAATAACACGACACAAAAATCATGTGCGTTTTGGTGGCAAGTACGTAAATAAACCAAACTCGGAGCCCAAGAAAGCTATGAAGCCATGACACAGAGCCCAATGCACGTGGATACTGTTCACTTTAACAGTAAAATTAGAGAGGAGCCACAAAATCAATTGGCTTGACTTGGCTTCTTAATAATACATAGTATTTATGATATCTAAAGAGATCATGTAATATATATTAGGGAAAATTCCATTTAAATACCAAATGAATTTATAAAACCCCGTAAGTCTTAGAAATTGTAAAAAGACTCGAGATGCCAAAGACCTTTCGGGGTTATGCAAATTCGTATGCACTGGTGTGAAATGACGATAATGCCCGGGAGGAGGGAGAGAGGAGAGAGAGAGAACCGGCTCCATACCATGACGGCAAAGGTCGCCATCCCGAGCCTCCGCCATCGAAGCCACCCGCCTCTGCCGTCGACCCCCCACATGCGGACGCCGCACCGGATGACGCCGTGAAAAAGAAAAAAAAACGAGGCGCATTGGCGTTGAGAGATCTTGGAAGAAATTGGAAGAAGAAACGAGCGCCGGAAGGGAAGGAAGGAGAGGGGTGAAGGAAGGAAGAGGAAGAAAGGAAGAAGAAGGAAGAAGAGAAGGAGGCCAAAAAAAAAAAAAAAAACAGAGTCACTGGAAGTGCACACTTTCACGTGAACACTTGGAGTGTGATATATCACACTCCAGTGAACACTTGGAGTGTGATTTATCACACTCGAGTGTGATATATATATATATATATATATATATTTTTGTGATTTTATAACAATGGTAATTTGTGTATATGAACCGTAATTTGCGTTTATGGGTAGTAATTCGCCTTCAGGTTTTGTAATAATGCTTTTTTTTTTGGATAGAAACAATGGTAATTTGCGTTTATGGACTGGTAATTTGCGCTTCAGGTTTTGTAATAATGCATTTTTTTTGTTTTACAAAACATCCCAAAAAGAGTAAAAAATGGATACCTGAAGAAACAATGGTAATTTGCGTTTATGGACCGTAGTAATTTGCGTTTATGGACTAGTAATTTGCGTTTATGGATAGTAATTCGCCTTCGGGTTTGCTTTTTTTTTTTTTTTTTTTTTTTTGTGGATAGAAACAATGGTAATTTGCGTTTATGGACCGTAGTAATTTGCGCCAGGTTACGTAATAATGCATTTTTGTTTTGTTTTACAAAACATCCCAAAAGAGTAAAAAATGGATACTGAAGAAACAATGGTAATTTGCGTTTATGGACTTGGTAATTTAAGTTTATGGACTAGTAATTTGCGTTTATGGGTAGTAATTCGCCTTGGTTGGCTTTTTTTTTTTTGATAGAAACAATTGTAATTTACGTTTATGGACCGTAATTTGCGTTTATGGACTGGTAATTTGCGCTTCAGGTTTTGTAATAATGCATTTTTTTTTTGTTTTACAAAACATCCCAAAAAGAGTAAAAAATGGATACCTGAAGAAACAATGGTAATTTGCCTTTATGGACTGGTAATTTACGTCTATGGACTAGTAATTTGCGTTTATGGACTAGTAATTCGCCTTCGGGTTTGCTTTTTTTTTTTTTTTTTTTTTTTTTTTTTTTTTTTTTTGTGTGGATAGAAACAATGGTAATTTGCGTTTATGGACCGGTAATTTTCGTTTATGGACCGGTAATTTGCGCTTTCCGGTTTTGGAATAATGCATTTTTTTTTTTTTTGTTTTACAAAACATCCCAAAAAGAGTAAAAAATGGATACTGAAGAAACAATGGTAATTTGCGTTTATGGACTGGTAATTTGCGTTTATGGACTAGTAATTTGCGTTTATAGACTGGTAATTCGCCTTCAGGTTGGCTTTTTTTTTTTTTGGATAGAAACAATGGTAATTTGCGTTTATGGACTGGTAATTTGCGTTTATGGACTGGTAATTTGCGCTTGGGTTTTGTAATAATGCATTTTTTTTTGTTTTACAAAACATCCCAAAAAGAGTAAAAAATGGATACCTGAAGAAACAATGGTAATTTGCGTTTATGGACCGATAATTCGCCTTGGGTTGGCTTTTTTTTGGGATAGAAAACATGGTAATTTGCGTTTATGGGTAGTAATTTGCGTTTATGGGTAGTAATTTGCGCTTGGTTTTGTAATAATGCATTTTTTTTTGTTTTACAAAACATCCCAAAAAGAGTAAAAAATGGATACCTGAAGAAACAATGGTAATTTGCGTTTATGGACTGGTAATTTGTGCTTCAGGTTTTGTAATAATGCATTTTTTTTTTTTTTTTTACAAAACATCCCAAAAAGAGTAAAAAATGGATACCTGAAGAAACAATGGTAATTTGCGTTTACAAAACCTGAAGCGCAAATTACCAGTCCATAAACGCAAATTACCATTGTTTCTTCAGGTATCCATTTTTTACTCTTTTTGGGATGTTTTGTAAAAAAAAAAAAATGCATTATTACAAAACCTTGGCGCAAATTACCAGTCCATAAATGCAAATTACCAAATTCATAAATGCAAATTACCATTGTTTCTATTAAAAAAAAGCATTATTACAAAACCCTCAAGGCGAATTACCGACCCATAAACGCAAATTACCGGTTCATATACACAAATTACCATTGTTATAAAATCACAAAAAAAAAAAAAAAATCACACTCGAGTGTGATAAATCACACTCCAAAGTGTTCACTGGAGTGTGATTTATCACACTCCAAGTGTTCACGTGAAAGTGTGCACTTCCAGTGACTCTTTTTTTTTTTTTTTTTTTTTTTGCCTCTTTCTCTTCTTCCTTCTTCTTCCTTTCTTCCTCTTCCTTCCTTCACCCTCTCCTTCCTTCCCTTCCGGCGGCTCGTTTCTTCTTCCAATTTCTTCCAAGATCTCTCAACGCCAACGCGCCTCGCTTTTTTTTCTTTTTCACCGGCGTCATCCGGTGCGGCGTCCGCGTGTGGGGGGTCGACGGCGGAGGCGGGTGGCTTCGATGGCGAAGGCTCAGGACGGCGACTTTCGCCAATCATGGTGTGGAGCTGGTTCGTCTCTCTCTCTCTCTCTCCTCCTCCCGGGCATTATTGTCATTTCACACCAATTCTGCACGAATTTGCATAACCCTAAAAGGTCTTTGGCATCTCCGAGTCTTTTTACAATTTCGGAGGACTTCGGGGGTTTTACAAATTCATCTCGTATTTAAATGAAATTTTTCCTATATATTACGGTTAAATAATTTATTTATTTTTTAAAATCTTCAAAATGAATCAACTAGCTTTGAAAAAGAAGGGTTTTTTTTTTTCCCTATGGCCTATAAATAAGAAAAATAATTACTCAAATGCTACATGTTGAAAATCATTTCCCAAAATGTTACAATTGAAACCTCTTCGCATCTTGAACAACTTCGTTAAAACCTTTCATTTTCAAGCACAAGTTTTAAGATTGTCATGTCTAAAATGTGAAGTCGTTTGTCTTTTAGTACTCTTTATGGTCTTTATTATAAAGCGCACCAACTAATAATTCACACAAACCAATAAAAATAGCTAAAGTCAATAAAATTGTCCTAAAATTTAAGTAATTTCCAATATTACCCTACTAGTTGCATAAAACTCTAAGGGTAAGTTTGGTTTGAGGGCGGAGGAGAGGAGGGGAGGGGAGGGGAGGGAAAAAATGTGATGGAGAGGAAAACTTTGTGGGCTCCACTACACTAAATTTTGGTACAATTTTCTCCTCCCCTCATTTTTTTCCCTCCCCCTCCCCTCCCTCCCCCTCCCATCCCCTTCAACCAAACTTACCCTAATATTACATTATTATTCCTCTCATCCACTACCCCTATTAACTATGGACATGCATGTAAAAAAAACAATTAATACTCATTGGAAACAAGCAAATGCCTTATAAAAGAACCAATATATTTACTAGTTAGTGCCTTATAATAAGGATCAGATGGAGTATTTTGTTCTCCCAAACACAATATAAGTTACTCTCTTCGTCCTTATGTATAATGTCTCTTTTTCTTTAATGGGCTTATCTATTTTTTTAAGGTCCCATCTGATTTTGTATGAATAATAAATACACTTTTACTCATTTTATCCTCATTTTCTCATATAGTAGTAATTTATTTACCATGCATTCTCTTTTTTTTTTTTTTTTTAATTGGATGTATTCTCTTTCTTCATTTTCTCAGCATTACTCTTCCTCATTCATAAATAGGGGGGATCTTTTAGGGAAAAAAAAATATTTCCACATATTTATTATTTTAATTGTTTTCTAGAATCAAGGACCTAATATATAGGGACGACGGGAGTATTTTTAAGTTTCAACCACTTGGATGGAAATAAACAAGAAACAAAGAGTTGGTTATTGATAATTTTTAATAATTAAGTCTCTTCTTCATGACCTCATCTTAATTCTCCCACAATTCTTTTAGATCAAGGTTTTTAAATCCGGACCGAACCAGTCAGTTCGGACCGAAAACTAGCGAACCGGCCAGGAAATCGGTCTGAGTTGGGGGTGAAACCAGAGTCTCGAGTGGACCTGGGGTCAACTCGGCCTGAACCGGTTGAGTTGGCTGAGTCGAGTCAACAATATTGTTTAAAAAAAAATTAGATTGAACGAGAAGGAGGAGAGATTGTCGGCGGTGTTGGCGGCGAGTTTCATACCTTTCGACGTGAGAAAAGAGAGAGTAGAGGCCGAAGGAGGAGCAACATGGGAGATCTTGTGGAGGGAAGGAGAACGAGAAGGATTCAAGTAGGGGGAGAGAGAGATCTAAAGTGGTGAGGATGGTGGAAGAGATAGATCTGAAAGTGGTGAGGATGGTGTATCGGGGTTCGTGAGAGGGAGGGATGAGACTCTGACGACTTGATATATTGATTGAGAAATGATGAAAGAGTCTTGCACCTATGCAGGAAATCCGAGTAGACTAAGCATGTTTTTTGTTGGGATTAAGAAGCACATGGATTTTGGAAAACTTCAAACGTGGCAATATCTCATCCATCTAAACACTCATTGAGGACAATGATAATAAGAAAAAAAAAATCAAAAGACCTATTGGATATTTCGGTGAATCACTGGTGGGTTACTATTGAGATCTGACGCACTGCTTTGTAAGGAGGGAGAGGTGACATTTTTTTTTTTTAAAAAAAAATTAAACATAAAAAATGGAAGGAATGAGGTGAAAAAAAAATCAATTTCTCACCGGTTTGGTCCCGGTTTAACTTCGGTCTGACTCACTAACCCTCAACTCAATACCCTAATCGGTTTAGTGACCAGTCCGGATTTAAGAATCTTATTCTAGATAGTGGTTTATATTGTGAATGGAGTATACCCTATGTTGCATCAATACAACATCCGAGACACTAAAAGCTGATGAAACGTTGTATTGATTTTTCTAATATTTATGGTTTATTGATATAAAGGGAAGGATTGGAAAAATGAGGGAACAACAATAACAACAAAGTCTTATCTAATTTGGTGGGGTTGACTGTATAAATTGTACAACACCATTGTACTATATCAAAAACTGTTAGTTATAATTAGTTTTGATGATGTCTTATATTGATGCCATTATCTAGAGCAAAAAGTTTATATCATATACATTGACTAACTACCGTGTTTAATATAGATTAGTCCAAGTTGAATCATGAAGAATAATCCAGAAGAAGAGAAGAGACTAAAGGATGAAGAACTTGCACAATATAATGGGAATACCAAATACTCAAGTTCTTGTGATACTGGAAGTCTTTATGATCAAGCGGAAGTTGGAATAGCTTAATTCGGAGTCAAATTAAGCTATTTGGAGCATAATCATGAAGAGTAATTTTTGAGATACAAACCGTATATATGAACAGTTATTTACCGTATAGATGAACAGTAACTATATACCACTGTTTATGACCGTATACTACTGTTCACACTCGAGTGGGACACTGTTCATACTCGAGTGTGACACTGTTTTGACGATTCCTCGAGTCATGAGGTTGCAACTCGAGTCAAGCACTTTGCTACAGTGTTTTGGGGCTTCTGGACAGGTATGACTCGAGTCATGTATGAGCAACTCAAGTCATGAGGTGTTCTTGGCATTTCTGGTTAGGTGTAACTCGAGTCAAGCACAATGACTTGAGTCAAGTTGCACTTCAACAATTCTGTTCACCTCTGTTTTGCGTTTCAGCTGGCGAGCTCCGGTAATTCAATGATATCTCCCAAACCAGGAATCGGATTGAGATGAAACCAGTGGCATATGAAACTAGACTTCCAACACCTCATTTTGACATAAAATTCAAGTCCAAAGGAGGTCAGATGAAGGAGGTATGAATTTTGGAAGTTGACAGTAAAATTCACGCCACACAGCAGACCAAGCTTTGATGTTTTGAGCGTAACTCACAAATTACAAATCGGATTGAGTTGAAATCGGTGGCATATGAAAGTAGACCCAAAATTATTTCCAACAAGATTTGAACTAACCAAAACGGAGTTCAGACCAGGGAGATATGACCTTCAAAAGGTGATACTCTTCAGCGTAGCCTTGATGTTCTGGATATAGCTCACACTATGCATAACCAAATGAAATGAAACCAATTCCATATGAATTTAGACTCAACAAGTGTTTTCATAGAATTTGGAAGCAACCAATTTTGATGAGCTTTCAACTCGAATCAACCAAGTAGCAGAGCACTGTTCACAACATCTCCAAGAAATCTGAACTTATTACTATCAATTGATTACTACTTGCTATACTCTTCAATATTATTAATAATCTTCATGAGCAAGTTTCAATTGATCAAAAGCTTGGATTGAGGCATAAGTGAGCAACTGGTTTAACTCGAGTCATACTTGGCAACTCGAGTTAGAAAGCAATCAGAACTGGGCGCACAGACATAACTTGAGTCAAGTCCACAACTCGAGTCACTAAAGAAGACAGAGAGCAACTATTCACCTTGGCAACTAGAGTCATCATTCAGACAGAAGCTTGGAGACAAGGGGCAACTCGAGTCACGAAGGATAACTCGAGTCAGAATCCAAACAGAGAACATCTGGCACTTAAAACAACTTGAGTCACGAAGAATAACTCGAGTCAACATTCCTGCATCAGAAAATCACCGTATCCGAAATCTTGGATTTTCATCAAGAACATCCAAATGAATTTCAAAAGATCTTATACTACTTCTAACATCATTCATATCATTTATGTATAAGTTTCAGGCAATTAAACATCAAACTTGACAAAGATCAAGATTTGAATTCTGACAGGCTGTAACGCACTGAGAGAGACGCCGAACAGAGACAACGCGTAGAACCCAATTAAGGCTAGCCCATTCTACCAAACGCACCGAATCAATATTTAATGCTGCCATTTGTCTGATAGCACGTGAATGACAACTGTAAAGGTTACCCAACTAAGCGGACACTCGATTGAGGTAAAGCGGAAGGCGCGGACGTTCAAATCTCTCAACGGACATATTCAAATGTTCAAACGGATAGATTCAAATCCTTCAACGGTCTTCAATCTTTAACTACTATAAATACTCAAAGGATTGAATTCATCAATAAGAACCAGCGCATACACAGACAAAGAATACAAAGTGTTCAATTTCTATTCTGTATATACCTTCGGATATTTCTGAGCTTCAATGTTTATCATTTATCTACTCTGTGAGAGAGTTTTATCATTTGTGTTATATTCGTTCAAATCTCAAGGTAGAGGTATCTTGAGTGTGGGTGTACAATTACAACTTGTAAGGGGGAGTGAGTCCGAGTGAAAGGATCATCCTAGCTACAGAGTGTGTAATTGTGGTTGTGGTTATTTGGTTACAACTTGTAAAGAGGAGTAAGTCCTAGCAAGAGGATTACTTGAGAGTTACAAAGTGTGTAATCAAGTTTGGAGATAGTGAAATCCCGGAGTGTCTGGGTACTGGACGTAGGTCAAGAGTTGGACCGAACCAGTATAATCTCTTGTGTTCATTGCTCTTCTCTATCTCTGTTTTAAACATTCTTGAGCAATTAGCGAAAGAATTTTTTATAATCACCTATTCACCCCCCTCTAGGTGATATTCCACTTTAAAAACTAGATCTCTGGATAAATTATTAACCAAAAGATTGCATTCTATAATTTCATTGAGTGTTTATTTTGGTCTTCCTTCACTTCTTTTTAGATGACTCTTTGGTTTTGTTAACGTGGTTGAAACTTGAAAATGACTTATATTATGAATAAAAGGAATAAATTGTGTTTGGAAGAATGAAGACTAGAGGACAAAATTGAAATCATTCATAGGGAACTATTTCACTTGACAGTCTTAAAACCTGTGCTTAAAGATGGAAGGTTTTAAAGTTGTGATGAAGTTTCGAAGTAGTTTAGTTTAAGTTGAATTTCAACTATAACATTTTGAGAAATAATTTTTAACATGTAGCATTTGAATAATTGTTTTTACTGCTTATAGGCCATAGTTCAAAATGCTGAAAACCAAGGATACGAGGGAAGGGGAAGTATTCATGAGGCTCTGACAAAAAAAAAAAAAAAAAAAAAAAAAAAAACATGAGGCAAGTGTCAAAGGACAGATCATGTGTGGCCTGTGGGTCTCCAATCGTCCGTTACCAGACGAACGATAAACAAATATCGAAAAAAAAAAAAAAAAATCGAAACAAACCTGTAAAATGACTCTTGCATTCCATTTCACTATTTAACATAAATTAGCGCTTAAAAGCTTAACGTCTCTCGCCTAATGCTTAGCTCAGTTTGCGCTTTCAGTCACAGACATGCAAGTTTTCGCCCTCGGTTCTGTATCTGCATCAGCAATGCCTCCTTGTTGCGGAATGCTAAGGCGTTTTCGGGTTCTGGCTGATGGGTTCCCTTCGTTTCTTCCGAAAGAGGTGGAGAAAATCAAAGACCCATGTGCCCGAAAGTTAGCCAAGAGGATTCAGAGACTACCTGTTCCTGTAATTTCTACATTTCCCTTCGTATTTCACCTTTTCTGTGGAAATTTCGTGTGTTAAAGAGTTTATGAAATTCGTACATTAGGTGTGGGGCTTTGTCCTGCTTCATCGCCCTTTTGGGCTTCTTTTAAGTCTGTTGTTACTTTATGAATTTTTTCCGTCTTGTTTTTGGGATCTTTCATTGTCGCTGCTTCGAAAACGAGTCAGATTTTCAAAGATTATTATGATAATGTCAAGCCTAATGCTGTTTAATTTGGTGTCGAATAATAGCTGCCTGGCTGGACCTAGAAATTCTAAACCCACTAGAAGGACTGTGCATTATGGTGGTGTTCAAATAGTTACTTTTGTGTCTCTAAAAACATCTTCAACTTGAAGCATAACCATTAGAATGGTCTACTATTGCTTCGTGTCTTGAAGTAACACGGGGTGACATCGAAAGCTGGTCTTATGGCTCCCATAAACTTTATGGGTTTATTCAGAACTTGGTTCTACTCTGGGTTACTTGTAGTATGTGTCGCGAATAGTGACATTTTTTTCCTGGAGAAAGGACGTGCTTTTTCAGTTGCTAGGATCTCTAGGCTGCCTCTATTTATTTTCATTTTAGAATTTGAGATAAGATTGTATAGCTTGTCCTAATTCACTTTCATAATCTGATACCCTGAAATAAAATTTAACTGCCACATTGCTTTGGTTTGGATACATTTTGCCAAAGTGATTTCACTTGGAAATGTTTTATATTTAGGATAAATAGTATATGGGGTTTTGCTTTTGCTGTTGAAAACTTTTTTCCGCCACAATCACATAAAAGTAAATGGGTCCCATTGTGAAGAGAAGAAAGAGAAAATATTAGTGGGATCCACTCACTTTTATGTGGTGTGATAGAAAAAATATTTTTGCAGTAAAAGCAGAAACATTAAACCCATAGTATAATATGACAATCATCCTCTTTTGCTTATAAACTTCTGATCTCATTCATATGGCCAAAGCAGGTAAAGTTCTCAGAAAATCTCATAATGAGTACTTGTGTGAAGCCACTGAAGCAGAACAAGGAAAACCCAGTAGTTTTTCTACATGGTTTTGACAGGTCCTTAAACTAAGAGACAGAACTAATTGATATACTTTATGCTTAAATTGCTTCGGAGTTTCATACTTTCGTAATATTCAGCTCATGTTTGGAATGGAGATATACATATCCATTGCTTGAGGAAGCTGGTTTTGAGGCTTGGGCTGTTGACATTCTTGGTTGGGGTTTCTCTGATTTAGGTTTGCTTTGTTGCTTTACCTTTCCTTTCCTCCATCTTTCTTTGAAAGATCTTAAGTGACGATTTTCTTCTTTTTTTCCTTTATCTATCAGAAAAACTTCCGCCATGTGATGTGGCATCAAAGCGCAATCATCTCTATCAGGTACGTGGCTTGGCTTAATATATTCATTAAATCTTGTGCATTCTAAAGGAACATACAGCTTAGTTGCTAGCTTTTACAGTGTAGTCAATATGAAGTACCACTCTGGTCCTATTTATAAGTCCATTTTGACCAAAAAATTTGATCCTATTTATAAGTCCTCTTTCAGGTAATAAATGGGATTGTGACAATTTTGTCCATATTAATTGTACCAATGAAAATAGAGAGAATAAAGAGTTGAAAGATACTCATTCATAAATAAGGACAAAGTTGAAAATTTACCCCATAATCATTGAGCTAACTACCTCTCTTTGGTATGTGTGATTTAGTTAAAATTTTATAAATAGAAGCTTTATATAATTTTGAAGCTTCACTTTTCAAAATTGCTTACCTTCGTTACTAAATCATGTGAAATGAAATTTTACCCCAAAAAAACAAAAATTATGTGAAATTAAATAATGAATCAGCAACATTTCTGTTTTAGGAAGAAACGGTTGCTATATAGAACCAATAAGAGAAAATGTATCATATGTGAAACAATATGATGTATAAATAGGAAAATTTTCCGAAGTTTTAGGATAGAATAGGATATATATAGTGGTAGTACTGACTTAAAAAAAGACAATAATAACCATCACAAACCTTGTTTTTAAAAGCACAATCATTACTCATTGTGTATGGTACATCAATTTCTACTAGAGATAGGTATGCTTGCAGGAAAGTCACATTGGTGCTTCTTAAAATGGTTGTTCACTGATTGTCAATTAATTTTGTTCTTCTCTTTTGATTTCCTTCCAATTGTTACTCATTGTGTTGAAGTTGATCTGTCAAACAGTTTTGGAACTCGTACATTAGAAGGCCTATGATATTAGTTGGACCAAGCCTTGGCTCTGCTGTTGCCATTGACTTTGCAGTCAATTATCCAGAAGCTGTATGTGTCACCCAATAGTTTAACTTCCGAATATGCTCAACAAACCCCAATTTGGGAAAAATTGCATGGGTCAAAAAGGTTCTTCATTTAGTGAGAATGGCATGCACTGAGCACTTGGTTGTAGTTCCTCTTTTCAGGTGGAAAAGCTTGTTTTGATTGATGCTAGTGTATATGCAGAGGGAACAGGAAACCTAGCGACGTTACCTAGAGCTGCAGCTTATGCTGGGGTAATTATCTGTTAAATACTATAATATTAAAGCCTCAATGGCTTAGCGCCAGCAATTATCCGGAAACTTATCTCAGAAAGTTTACTGCCTAAACTTTTTTTTTTTTTTTTTGTTTTATATAGTTTTTAAAATATTTTCTGTGCTCTTTTAATTTTAATTTCATATTGCAGTATTCCTTTTTCCTTCCTATTCAATTTATTAAGGGCAGAATTGATAAGAATCTAAAACTATTTGTTGTTATACTGATTACTGGCACTCTTTTGATGCAGGCATATTTGTTGAAGAGCCTTCCAATACGCTTATATGCAACCTATTTGGCCTTTTTTGACATATCATTCAATACTATCCTTGATTGGACAAATGTAAGTTACACAATTTTTATTCATCATTCATGTCAGATGATGCCGTGTTTGGATCTTTGAATAATTCAGTTTCATAACTGGGCCATTTTGTCACATGAACTGATGTATGTCCTAGAATTTCATATGCTCGGAACCCAAAAAAATTTGTATTGAATAGTTGAGAATCCAAATTTCCTATGTGTGGTGTAACAAATGTTATCCTAGACTGTTTGTGGTGCCTTCGTACTGATCAGTTATCATATACTTGAGCACTTCAAGTGTAGCAAAAATGAAGTTTGATCAGTGTTCATAAAATGTTTTATAGGTGGGCCGCTTGCATTGTTTATTACCTTGGTGGGAGGATGCTACAGTGGATTTTATGATTAGTGGTGGTTATAACGTTGCTTCCCAGATTGGAAAGGTAACTTTAGTAGGACAGATTAATAAGCTTTTTTCTTATTTCACACACACACACAGAGAGAAATCTGGAAACGAGAAGCATGTTGACACTGATGAATGGGTCAAAATTTGAGTACTCGGCACTTCCCATGAAGTGTGCATCTTATTATAATTGATGATTACACGTTTAACAATTCATCTTATTTAAGCTCATTCATCCACAACTGCTCCTATATTGCCTGTGTTAACATTTTAGTTATCCCTGAAAAACCCTTCCATATGTGTAATTCAACGTAGTGTCTTTACTGTACAGCATTATATTTATCAACTAACTTTATGTTGTGCTCAATTTCGCTGTACTATAGGAAATTCTTTTGTCACTTAGAATGAAGCAATTATTCACATTTCACACTTTTGAAGGGGGATTCAGCTAAATATTATTATTTCCTATTGTAGTTGTTTGCCTTGTACGGAAATTTATACAAATTACCATAACTAAAATTCCAAATGGGGTATGAGGAAACTTTATTTCATGAGAGCTTTTCTGTCCAATTTCATGCTTGGAGAAAAAGTTTTGCGTCCAGCTACTTACACACCATACCAAAAGCATTGGATTTTGCTCAAAAAACAATAAATTATGTTTGTTTTTATATTAAGGATGAACAGAAGGTATTCATTTCCTAGAAAGCGAATCAATATGGAGTTGGTAAATGTCATAAAAATGTTTAAATATTCAGTTGGGCATATATATATATATATATATATATTCATCCAGACTGATGAAAAGTCCCTATTCTTGAGTAAAGTTTGCCGTACTCATTTCTCTACATGATATTACAATTTGTGTTTAACAGGTAAAGCAAAAAACACTAATCATTTGGGGTGAGAATGACCGTATCATCAGCAATAAGCTTGCCGTGGTTAGTTTCCATATTGTACACTTTAGTCTTTCTCAAACATGTGATGAACAAGATACAAGATTGTTTAGTGCATATAAGTCATGTTTCTGAAGCATAATAATTTTATTTCTCCTTTTGGGTTTATTTGACTAGTAATTTTAGGGGATATGATGATATTTCTGTGCCAACGCTGTAATTGAAGTTCATCATGAACTTTTTACCTTTGCAGAGACTGCACTGTGAATTACCTGATGCAATTATTCGCCAAATATCAAACTGTGGCCACCTTCCTCATGTAGAAAAGCCAGATTCTGTTGTCAAATTGATAGTTGAGTTTGTTCAGAGAGATTCCAGCAAGGTAAATCAGTTTGTTTCACAAATGTGAATGTTAAACTTCTACTGGCCATTCACTTACAGAGAAAATAGCGTAGCAGTAGATATTTTTAGGAAAAGGAATCAGCGGGTGATAGAGCTAAGAAGCGTAAGGTCTATTAAATATCGATTGTAGTTATTGCCATTTATATTTGTATCCAGAATCTGAATTTAATTATGAGATGTGATATATAGTGTTCAGTGCTCATATTTCTCACTTTGTCGGACTGGAATCGTTCATTCTTTGTTCCATGAGGACAGTGTACATGTCTCACAGCATTCAACAAGGATCAAAACTTAAAAGGGTTAAATAGCACCCAGTATCCTGAAGTATTTTTCTAGTAGCACTTGGTATCCTAAACTAATTTTTGGAGAATCCGGCACTTCAAAGGAATTTTTTTGTGCATCTAGCATCCTAACGTGTTTTTTCAATAGCATTTAGTATCATATGTTTAGGATGCTCGTTGCTAATACCTAAAGGACAAAATTGTACCCAAAAATATTTTAGGATTCTGGGTGCTACTGCGGAAATACTTTAGGATGTTGGATGTACAAAAAAATTAGTTGGAGGACTTACTAAGAGGTCTCAAGGATAGGGCATAAGAACCAAAAAGTACCAATGACAATTTAGAAATATACAATGATAAGTTCCATACTAAATAATAACATCATCTCACTTGTCATTGGGACTTCCTAGTTCGTGGGCCTTATAGCAATTCTCCCAAATTAGTTTATAACACTTCAGGTTACTCGAAAAGTATTTTAGGATCATGATGCTATTTAACCCAACTTGGAGTGACATTAGTGCCTTGAAGTTTATTTACAAAATGAAATATAGAGGGTACATTTGAATAGAGATAAAAAGAAAAGTAGAATAATGAGCCTCATACTTAATAATGAGATGGGAGTTTCATACCTGGTTGTGTACATTCATTTTGTAAATAGAGCAGATACAAACGTGTTTTCTCAAACATGTTCGAATTCATTCCTCAAGGCGTATTAGTTGAGGCTGGCTTTTGAAGGATCTGTTATGAGATTGCTTCCTTTGGACAATAATAATCAAAGCTTTAGGTTATATACCCAAGGCTTAAGCTGTGAGATTCTCTAACCAAACAAGCATATATTTTTAATGTGAGATTCTCTAACCAAACAAGCATATATTTTTAGCATCCTTTAAACTAATCCCTCGAAATCTCTCGTTTGTGGGTTAGGTTTTTGGAAATCTCACCCCCCCCCCCCAAACACACGCACGCGCGCACACACACTCTTGTCATATATATAAGATGCAAATTTTGTAATCCTTTGACCCTTTTTATAAGACCACTTTGGGTTGTTTGAGTATTAAATGTATGTTTACTAATTTTACATCTAGTGAATTTTCTTTGTTCATTCTCTTTAGTAAAATTTACAAGTCAAATATACTTAATTACATAACAATTAAGTAAAATTACAAAGCCATCTCCATCATGTACAAAACAAGGAGTATATTCATAAGAATACATGCTATTTACAAGACAATTGAGTGAAATTATAAAGCCTCTTTAAGGAGTGGGTAACAATTTCATTCAGGCTTAATTCGCCTCTATCCTACAAGTTGCAATTTGGATTGAGGAGCGAATTTTCTAGAGGATAAAATGAAGACCCTTAAGTATGTATTGCACTCTCAACACTCAAGTCAAGATAACATTGACTTTTACAAAGTGATAATTTGACTTTATTTTTGTGTGTACTCAAAGACTAAGACTAAGGTAATGAGTTTGGTCTTTTATTTTAGTGTGGTGTGATGTCTAATGTCATATGTCTAAATGGACGGATGGTGATAGGTATTTATAGGTATTTATAGGGTATAAAGTGATGTCTTACAGTGGTATCTCTTGAAGAAACATCTCTTCAATTAAAAATCATAAGTTATAGCTATTAGTTAGATTCATAAATCCTCATGAACTAATATAACTTAAATAGTCTTTTCACGAAGAGTTACTCATTTATGGTATGTAGAGTTTTTTTTAAAAAAAAAAAAAAAAAAAAAAAAAAAAAAAAAAAAAAAAAACTAACACAATATTTCACCAAGTAGTGGTCATCATACATTTGGTCATAACTTTTCACATGTGTGTTTATGAACTAAAAATATTCCATTTATGTGTTTGTCCGTTGTCCTTCCTTTTCTTGGAACGACACCGTGTAGAGGCTGACAACAATTATGAGTCCTTCCCCGAGGTATAAAAAAAAGAAGGCTAAAGTATACTTTTAGTCCTTAAGGATTTATATAAGGTATACTTTTGGTCCCTTAACTTTATAAAGTATACTTTTGGTCCTAAAATTCTAACACCGTTAATGTTGCTAACGGAAAACGCTAACTCAGCGAACTCAATTGATGGCTAATAACATTTAATTACAAAAATTTATACATTCTTCAATTTACCAATAGTTTAAATTTAAGTCTAGTAGCATTTAATTACACGGTCATCACTTAAATTTACACCGTTATCACTTGAATTTGCATTTTTTGTTAGCAAAATTAACGGTGTTAGAATTATAGGACTAAAAATATATTTTATAAAGTTAAGGGACCAAAAGTATACCTCATGTAAACTTAAAGGGCTAAAAGTATACTTTAGCCAAAAAAGAAAAAGAATTATTCCCCAATCCCCACAAAGATGACTCGCATACGGATCCCGAGCTGTTTTTTTTTTTTTCTCCCTTGGGTATAAACCAAAGCTAGTAATTTATAGGGAAAATCCTTTCAGGGCCTAAATTAGCAAAAAATTATTAAAAAAGGCCTGACAAAAAGTCATATGTCAAAAAAGACCATAAGGCCTTTTATGGTATTATTTCATAAACGTTAACAACTATATCAATAGAACATTAACAACTAAATCAATAAACGTTAACAACAATATCCTAACAATTAAATTAGTACTTTCGTTAACAACTAAATCAACACCGTTAACAACTATATCAAGACACGCTAACAACTAACGCTTTTATGAAATAATAACAAAAAAGGCCCTAGGACCTTTTTTACATATGGTTTTTTCTTGGGCCTTTTTTGATAATTTTTTGGTTAATTGGGTCCCGAGATGGATTTTATCTAATTTATAACTAAGAATTTGAACTTAAAAAATAATATTTTAAAATTCTTTTTAAATATGAAAGCTGATAATTAAATTAAGAGGAAAAATCCACACTATTTATAAGTTTTTTTTTTTTTGGCCAGAAATCACTATTAAATAGAATAATTTCAACTATAGCCCACTTCAAGAGCCAATCACATATGTTTTTCGGTTTTTTAATGGAGAGAATGTAAATAAAAATTTAAAATCCAACTACATGTTTAAAATTAAAACGGAGGTAAACTAATTACAAGAAAATCTTATGAAGATAATGCAACTAACTCCTCTGATCCTATTTATGAAGTAAAGAGATAAGGTTTTTTTTTTTTTTTGGGGTCCTAGTTATAATTCATGCTATTAATTTTTTTTTATATATATAAACATACAATTTTCCTCAATTTATTATTTTGTAAACTTTGTTTATATACCTCCATAAAAACAAAGTGAATCAGCAGTAGATAATTTTGTTACTATAATGCTTATTTATTATTTTTTTTATAGGATATATTTAACAGATTTTGGAGAGATTAAGGAGAGGAGTTAAATTAGTTAATTTTACTCATTTTTTTAAAATTCCCTAATATAAAAAATACCCTTATATAAATTTTAAATGAGATAGGAAAAGTGAATCAGCAGTAGATAATTCTGGTACTATAATCTTTGGTCAACACAGCCCATAGGCAATTAGACTTCACCAGGTTCCACGTTTTGGCTCAATCTCTATGCATTAAATCAGTCATGTGACTCGAGAAAGGGGTTGGACAATCTCACCAAAGGAAAATGGTTCGATCCTAGAGTTGGTCAAGGCACTGGAGGAGGCTTCCTAGCTCCTAGGTGTCTAGGTAAACGCCTGAGAGTAATAGACGACTCACTCGGCCAACATTGGTATGAGTTAGGAGGAAGAGAGATTTCACCCCGCTTTTTAGATTGTGGGTCAACCCAACCCAAATTTATGTATAAAAAAAAAAATCAATCACGTGAAATATAAGTAGGAGTGATATAAGAAAAATATGATAAAAATTGCTCAAAATTATTTTATTAAAAAATAGTAGAATTAAGGTGTATGTGGCATTAATGAGTTACAAGTATTACTTACTTTATAGGATATATAGGTGCATTATTCAATTATTATTGTGTTTAATTATTATTGAGAAATTATCAATAGTGGTATTTTAGGAAGAAATTGACAAAAATTATAATATTGTTTTATAATTAAGACCAAAACCAAACTCTTAAATGTTGTCCTATAATTAGGACCGGAAGGAGTATAGATTGATAAACTGAGTTTTTGGGAAAATATTCTAAAAACTTATTTTTGAGATATTAAAATTTCGTCAAAGTTATTTTAAAGAGGTAAAAAAAAAAAAGGATTTTTTTAAATGTTCAAACTCTCGATCGCGATTTTCACATAGTTAATGTTTTTTAGCTTTACATTTTTTAAGATTCTAGGAGGACAACTCTTGTCACGGGGTTCTTAACAGAAGAATGAGGAGCTGGGTGACTAGTTCTGGGAACCACGGAGT
Organism: Acacia acuminata; assembly: GCA_019022655.1. Taxonomy (NCBI): domain Eukaryota; kingdom Viridiplantae; phylum Streptophyta; class Magnoliopsida; order Fabales; family Fabaceae; genus Acacia; species Acacia acuminata. Next base: position 253,424 of record JAFJYI010000028.1, on the reverse strand, counting down.
AGAGTTATCACTATGGGAAGAATTCTTTTTTTTAGAGGTGTCATTTTTGTCTTGGAAGTTTTGCCTCAAAAGTATTAGACACCCATAAATGTTTTTTTGGATCATTTTTACCCAAAAGTTTAAAAAATAGAGCAATTTCGTCCTGGCTATTGATTATTGTTAAGTCTAACCATTAAATCAATATGGCACATTACCTCATCATCCAACTCAGAGCACCATATAAGTTAAGAATCATTTTTGCCTAAGAAGTTTTTCCTCAAGAGCACTAGCACCCTGAAGTTTTTTTTAGATCATTTTTTACCCATATGTTTAGGAAACAAAAGCAATTTCAACCTGACTTAGTAGACCCAAATGACCAACAATTAGTTAACCTAATTATGCTGATGTGGCTCTATCATATACGATTAAATGCTACATAATAATCCACTCATTATGCCCCGACAAGCCTCCCCCCTGGCACGGGTTTTCTCTCCTCCTTGCCCATTATTCATGATAACCGTTAGATGGACATCATAAGGGTGTTTGCTTCGACAGATAATGGTGTTGAGATGTATGTGTTAAAGTGGATGAAATGGCGAGAATGTGCTGTCGTAGATGTAAATTAGCAAGGGAGTTTGCTGGCTGGAGGGATATGTTGGTTTGTGGGTTGATGGTGATGTCTTTGGATGGAACGCCGGTAACATGGTCGATGCCGGTAGGGAGGAGGGAAAAGGAATATACATATAAAATATCTTAGTTAAATTTTGTGAGTTTTAAAACAAAACATCACTCTTATATGTTTAAGGTTCCATTTTTTAACCATCAAACATTTAATTATCGAATAAATTACATATATCCATATAAAAGATAATGTTTTAGGTAATTACTATTTATAAAAGATTTTTGTCTATATAATTTATTAATAAATATATGTTTGATCTATTTTTCTCATGTTACATAATTTACTAATGTTATAATTTTAATCTTGTACACAAATTTATGTAATTTTTTATATTTATTATGAAATTTAATGTTTAAAATAAAACCTTATCCTTTGCAATTATCACAAAAGTTAACGTCCTTTTTAGTAATTTAAGTATGAAAAAGTTATCCCGATAATAATATTTAAACACTATTATTATACTAAAATCATTTTTTTAACAGAATCTATTTGGGAAAATCACCGTAGAGGCCCTTTTAACTAAAATAAACCCAAAAAAGGCCCCAACAATCGACATTCCCGCAATAGGCCCCAGGACCCTAATTGGGATTGAATGAATAAATGAAAAGACACAAACACCCCGATTTAAAAAGCAAAAAGGAACAAGTCCGGAAATAGAAAGTGAACAGACGCATTCGCTTTGGCGCCTACACGAGGAAGAGAAGAAACCATCGTATAAGGCAAACGCGAGGAGAACAAATGGGTTTTTCTCAACCTATATATTGCTCAACTCAGCGAGGGAGAAAACTTTTATATTAACAATCATCCACTTCGTTATAGACTGAACTCATCTTCCTATTAATTTGCTGTTGCTGAACGTTTTTTTTAGTTGAAGGTTGAGCGGCTAAAAGGTTGGACCTTGGCCAAATTTATGTTATAATCAGATAGGAAATAGGTAAGAAATACTAAGATTTTGCTCAAGATATCATTATCACCATTCTAGTTGGTCTTTAATCATTTTTGGGTTGGGTGGAAAAAATGTTGCTCTGTTTTTTGGCATGAAAACAAAGGGAAAGATGTGTTTTTAAGTGGGAATGGGTGCATGGGATGAAGCTACACTTGGTTGAAAAACGCTGAAATGGGATAGTTGTAAATATCACTGATATAGTTGTAAATATGACTGATATAGTTGTTAATACGAGCTGAATGTTAAAACGCTGTAGGTTGCTCTGTTTTGGGGCATGGAAACAGAGGGAGGTCTGTTTGTTAGTGACCCCTGATATTGTTGTAAGTGACCCCTATTATTGTTGTAAGTGACCCTTGTTATTGGTGTAAGTGACCCCTGTTATTGTTGTAATCGCCCCTGATTTTGTTGTAAGTGACCCCTGTTATTGTTGTAATCGACCCCTGATATTGTTGTAAGTGACCCTCGTTATTGTTGTAAGTGACCCCTGATATTGTTGTAAGTGACCCCTGATATTGTTGCAAGTGACCCCTGTTATTGGTGTAAGTGACCCCTGTTATTGTTGTAATCGCCCCCTGATTTTGTTGTAAGTGACCCCTGATATTGTTGTAAGTGACCATTGTTATTGTTGTAAGTAACCCCTGATATTGGTGTAAGTGACCCCTGTTATTGGTGTAAGTGACCCCTGTTATTGTTGTAAGTGACCCATGATATTGTTGTAAGTGACCCTTGATATTGTTGTTAGTGACCCCTGGTATTGTTGTTAGTGACCCCTGGTATTGTTGTAAGTGACCCCTGTTATTGTTGTAACCGACCCCTGTTATTGTTGTAAGTGACCCCTGTTATTGGTGTAAGTGACCCCTGATATTGTTGTTAGCAACCCTTGTTGAAGTTGTTAATCCTGTCCATTATTTTGTTCTCATTCCATGACCACATCAAAACAGAAGCTAAAATTTCTTGTTCTTATTCCATGACCACATCAAAACAGAATCAAAAAATTTATGTTGTCACTGAATAAAGATTATCAAGTTAGCATCAGTAGACAATTTACAAAATAACAAGAAGTTTTAATGTCATCCTCATGAATACAAAGGATTCATAAATACATATGTGTCCTAACACTTTCGTCCTAATACAAAGTATCCCCCTAATGTTATCTCCCTCCTCTATGTCATGTCCATCCTCGTCCTCAGACTCCTCAGAAGAAGATGGCTGATTGTTGGGTGGCTGACCTTCATGCTGTAAGCGACCCCTATTATGATTGTAATTGTCAAAACAATGGCCTTTAATGCATTGACTCCATCTGAATGCCTTTGGGATCCATCAGTTATAGCTGACCAAGCTAAAACTGCTTTGGCATCTCCTATAGCATACTTGAAGTCATAGCTTAGTTGCTGCCACACAATCATTCAAGCCACTTGGAAGGCTTGTTGCAAGAAAGGCATAGATAAGGGCAATTGTGTGATATTATATTACTGTACATGCATAGAAGACAATTTTAGCATACCATTGAAGTTTGGATCAGAGAGATAGCATTTTGCTTCAATGATATAGGCACGGAACGGAGCTCCAAACCTCCATGACCCGGATCATGGGGAAGGCCCCATGGATAAGGTTCGAGCCCTTGTCGCATGGCTTGATCCCAATGAGAGCCACAACTCGGCAAAGAGTAAGAGTAGCAGAGGCTTTGAGAAGATCCAAATTAAATGACTGGCAAAATGAGCAAGTGATTATGTATAAATTAAAGGTTAATAGCTGGGTATGCTATAAAGGTCATGATAGAACATACAAGTAGAATTCAGTGAGACAAAAATTTAATTTTCCATAATTCTCATGAAGGAGTAACAATTAAATATGCATTATATGTGAATGAATCAAAGCTAAGAATAACTCAGCAATTGTCTTTGGAAAAACAAAGAAAGATAAGTATTAGTATGTAGAGGGAAAAAAACCTCTCCAAATTGACTTAGCAATTGTCTTTGGAAAAACAAAGAAAGATAATTATTAGTATGTAGAGGGAAAAAAACCTCTCCAAATTGACTTAGCAATTGTCTTTGGAAAAACAAAGAAAGATAATTATTAGTATTGTTACGGACCGGCCCAAAAGCCCAAGTCCATGGCGCGGCCCAAACGGAACTAGAAGGTATGATCCGCAAGTCATGGGGTGAGATCCAGAATCTTGGCTAGGCACGATCTACCCATATCGTAATGGCATTCCGAGACCCTCGCCCCAGAGATAGCGCCGCCCGGATATGGCGCGCCCCGGATATCGCACCAGGCAGAGATATCCGCCCCGGACACCTCTATAAATACAGAGGTTAGGTAACCAGGTGCATACATTCTAACTCAAACTATTTACATACAGCCTCACTGTGCACGCACACCACTCCTTTGTCGTGTACAGTGATCCCACGCTCTCCTGATTATCTTCTCTATAGATATTCAGGCAGAGCCTAGCTATCTAAGATCAAAATACCAACCCATAGCTGGACATCTGTGTTCTATACCAGAACATTGGCGCCGACCGTGGGGAACCTTAAATTTCTATCCCCATGACCACTAATGGCAAACACCGAGAAGCTACGAGGCAAAGCCGCGGCTAGACCGGCCGCAGGATGAAAGCAATTTACCACCGAATCAACCTCAGGCCGGACTGAGTCAACCGCAGACTCATGATCAACCTCCACGAAAAAAGACTCCGGAGGGTCACGTTACTGACACGGCAAGCACATCTCCTTCAATCGACGAACCTTCGCAAGAAGAGCCACGAAGAGTCTAAGCTCCGATAGTCCCGGCTCTAGACGCTCAGGTACTAGACACCGACGCCCGCATTTTGAGGAGAACGCAGGAGTCGATGCTTCAGAGGTTCGAAAATAAGGAAAAACGAGATCACCTCCAACGACAAGAGGATTTTCACGCTCTGGAGTTAATGATCGAGGAAAAGCTCGAAAACATGTTCCAACGTGGAACTCAGAGAAGTTCTCGGAAGGGAAAGGAGGTTATACGCCCGAACCAGGCGAGTCCACGTAGCGCCCGCAGTCAAGTCGACGGGCCCGTGGCAGGAAAAAGGGGGAAGCGAGAAGGGAGCGAGAACGCCAGCCGACCTCCACACGGAAAAAGGAGAGGCAATTGCGGGTTCGGGATGCTGAAGACCGAGGCCGAAAAGATCGCCATGACGGTTATAAAGACCGAAGTCGTGATAGTTATGACGACCGAGACCTTGACGTGGATCAGGACTCGGACGAGCTTCGAGAGGTAATCACGGCGCCCCGACACGTGGGTCACCGCGGCAATATAAGATGAAGTACTTGGCAGGCTCTGGTGGGACCCCATTCTCCAGAGCAACGGCCACGGCCCCCTACCCGAAGAATTTTGACCTAGCCAATCTTCCCAAGTACGATGGGACCCAGGATCCACGCCACCACCTTGAGATATTCGAAAAGCTGATGTGGGTCAGGTCGATAGAGGGTCCGGTCATCTTACGGCTCTTCTCGGCCACATTGACCGGACCAGCCCACAAATGGTTGAGTTCGTTACCCAATAATTCCATTTGGAACTTCAAAGACCTCGGGCGCAAGTTTGATTTGCACTTTGCCACCAAAGAAGAAACAACCTAAATCTCGGTTCACTTTGAGTAAGGTAAAACAAAAGAAGGGCGAAACGCTGCAGAAGTACCTGGATCGGTTCAGAGACACGGCAATGCAGGTACGCTCATTATCTGAAGAGGTCCACGTACATTGTCTCGTCAATGGTCTGGACCCAACAACACGCTTGGCCAGACATCTGTGCAAGAATAGAGTCTATTCACTGATTGAATTCTACACCGAAGCGAAGAAGTATCTGGATGTTGAGCAGATGGAAATCGCCAATGCAGACGAACCTGAGAAGGCTAGGAATTCATCGCTCGAAAGAAGGGATCAGACGGACAAGCAGAAGGTGGAACCCCGTAGACGCGGCAGAGAGAGCCAACCCCGACAAGAGAGGATGGATAATAAGGCAAAGTACGGCAACTACACCCCCCTAAATGTTTCGCGATCGCAGTTATGGGGGGAGGTAGCTCAAACCGAGATGAAAAGGGTTGCCAAGCCGAAGCCTATTAGAAATCGGTCCACTACAGATTGGGGAAAATTTTGCACTTTCCACGACTGCTCCGGTCATACAACCGACGAGTGTTATGAACTCAGGGATGCTATTGAAAAGTTCGTGAGAGAAGGGAAACTTCGCCAATACGTCATCAAAACTCAAAGGAAAACAAGCAGGCGGAATAATGGCCGCCGAAGCAGGAGTCCGGCTACGGACACTCGGGAACCAGAGACTGATTTCCAATGCAATGCCATCAGCGGCGGGTTCGGAGGAGGTGGAGATACGATAAGTCAGCGCAAGAAATACCTGCGGGAGGTGTTGACATTAAGAGATATACCAAAATTCAAAGGCGGCTCATTGAAACCGAAACCACCTTCATTAGTCTTCACCGACGAAGAGCTAAAAGATGTTATTCCCGGCCACCAGGACAGACTGGTTATCATCGGAATCCTAGTAAATTGTCGAGTCAAACGGATCTTCGTGGATGCAGGGAGCTCGGCCGACATCATAAGCTGGGACACATACCAGAGGATGCACCTCGATGTTGAAGACTTAAAGCCGTGCAAGTCAACCCTTATCAGGTTCAATGGAGAGCGTTCCTTCCCAAAAGGGTATATAGACCTCAGACTGACTCTAGGAACCAAGGAAGCTTTCAAGGCAGAACGTGTAAGGTTCGTAGTGGCCGACTTCCGCTCTCCCTACAATATTATATTGGGACAACCCACTATACACAACTGGGACATGCTAGCATCCACTAAGCACCAGAAACTGAAGATGATCAACGATAAAAATCAGGTGGTCGAAGTGTCCAGGGACCAGAAGGAGTCACGGTAATGCTACTTTGAGACTCTCCGAGTCGAGGAGGAAGGACCTTCATCCCCGCCATGGCTCCTGACCAACGAAGTTATGGCCGAATTCAGAAATGATAGGCAGCCCCAGCGGTCGGTTAATATGGTAGAGCTGGATCTCCGTGAACCAGAAAAAATCCACGCCCGGAGCCGAAAGGGGAGCCGGAGGAGTTGACCATGGGGACGGATCCCTCCAAGACAACTAAAGTCGGCAGAGATATGAACGCAGACTTAAAAGCGCGACTGATCAAGTTTTTAAGACAAAATCAGGACGTCTTCGCCTGGACGTCAACCAAAATACCCGGGATCGACCCACACTTTTGCTGCCACAAACTCGCCATATGGCCGGGGTCGAAGCCAGTGGCCCAGAAGAAGAGGAATATAGTATAAGACAGACAGAAAGCCCTTGAAAGTCACATTGAAGAGCTCCTTGCCGCTGGATTCATCAGAGAGGTACAACATACAACTTGGCTCTCGAATGTGGTCATAGTGTTAAAACCAACTGGCAAATGGAGGGTGTGCACTGACTACACCAATCTAAATAAAGCATGCCCGAAGGACTCCTACCCTATGCCGAACATTGATCAACTCGTTGATAACTCGGCGGTACCGCTGCTTTCTTTCATGGACGCCTACTCCGGCTACAATCGATTGCCATGCACCCCGACGACCAAGAAAAGACTCGCCTTCATGACCGACAAGGCTAACTATTGCTACAACGTCATGCCGTTTGGATTGAAGAATGCCGGAGCTATGTACCAGCGAATGATGAACCACGTCTTTGAGGACCAAATCGGGCGAAATGTGGAGGTTATATAGACGACATGATCGTGAAGTCAAAACAACCAGAGGAGCATATCCGGGACCTAGAACAGACGTTTGAAAAATTAAGACGACATCGAATCAGGTTGAACCCGGCCAAATGTGCTTTCGGAGTTCCCGTCGGGAAATTCCTAGGTTTTATGCTGACCAATCGAGGGATTGAGGCTAACCCGGACAAATGCAAGGCCGTCCTAGACATGCAAGCCCCGAACTCTAAGAAGGAAGTTCAACAATTAATAGGTCGCTTGGCTACCCTGACAAGATTTTTACCCAGATCGGCCGAGAAGGCGTTACCTTTCTTTAAATTGTTGAAGAAAGAAACGCATGGAGGATGGAATTCGGATTGTGAAGCAGCGTTTGAAGAAATTAAGCGATGTTTGGCAACCCCTTCGGTACTAACGGCCGGAGCCGGGGAGACCTTGTTCTTGTACTGCCTCGTGGAGACAAGGCGGTAAGTGCCGCCTTGGTAAGAGAAACCGAGGCCGGACAGACACCCATATACTTTGTGGGGAAAGCGTTACAAAACGCTGAACTCAGATATCAGAAGTTGGAAAAGATGGCGTTCGCATTACTGACGAATGCGAGATGACTTCGGTCATACTTTCAGGGACACCGGATAGTAGTCCGAACTAGCCAGCCAATCCGGGCAGATATTGCACAAACCCGACTTGGCAGGGCGAATGACAAGCTGGGCGATTGAGCTATCCGAGTTCGACATCACTTTTGAAGCCCGGCATGCGATCAAATCACAAGCATTAGCCGATGATGCGATGCCTGGGTGAGTCCGAGGCGAGGTACGTGTTGACCGAGATACATGAAGGATGCAACGGCCAACACACGGGGGCAAGGCTTTGGCAAGGAAGGCGTTACGCGGTTATTATTGGCCCACCATGAAGCATGACGCCATGGAAGCCGCCAAGAGGTGCGATAGTTGCCAGAAACACGCCGGGATCCTATGGCCACCACCTACGGATTTAAAAGGTATGCCGGCCCCCTGGCCCTTCTACAAATGGGGAATGGACATCCTCGGACCATTCAAACCGGCACTGACGGCGAAATGGCTCATCGTCGCCAGACTATTTCACCAAGTGGATTGAAGCGGAGGCATTGACTACGATCACCTCGTCTCGAATTATGAGATTCATTCATCATAACATCTTTGCTCGATTCGGGATACCCTGTCAAGTCGTCACCGATAATGGGACCCGGTTCACGGACCATAGATTCCAGGCCTTAATGTCCAACTTGGACATCCGGCAACACTTCTCCTCCGTCGAACACCCGCAATCTAACGGCCAGGCCGAGTCGGCTAATAAAATCATTACGACGGATTAAAGAAACGCATGTTAAAGGCCGACACCCTGGACCGAACAGCTTCACGGCGTTCCATGGGGCTACAGGATGAGTGTGCAGTCCTGACCCAGGAAACCCCATTCCGGCTGACCTACGGTTGTGAAGCAATGATCCTGGTCGAAATCGGGCAGCTATCATGGAGAAAGATCAGAGCTGGACTGGACGGGTAGGAGTCAAATGACGACGCCCTAAAGACAGACCTGGACCTAATTGATGAGATCCGAGTCACAGTGCATTGTTGGGAACTTACCGCCAAGCAACTCCTCACGGCAAAGTATAATCGGAAGGTTCAACCACGATCGTTTAACCGAGGAAACCTTGTACTCCAGCGGGCCGACATCGGAAACAAGAATGCCCGAGACGGAAACCCGCGGCAAATTGGGAAGGCCCTTATCGGATTAAAGAAAAACTCGATCTTGGGGCATATGTTCTCGAAACCCCGGCAAGGAAGCGGTTAAGAGAACATGGAACGCCGACAAGCTAAAGATCTATTACAGCTAGGTCTAGGCTCGGCCCCGTAAACACAGAGGCTACTGTTTGGTTATTTCTTACTTTTCCTTATGTTTCTCCAATTGTTCTTTATTTTTCATCTGAATAATTCATGACCATTTGTAAGCTCTTTAGAGCCGTTTTATTTAATGAAGGATTCCATCAAGGAAATTCATCAATGTGCACAATTACTTGCTTAAGCGTGAAACCGAGGCCATTAAGCCCGGCCCAAAACCTGACACCGAGGTACTTACACTCGTTCATTAACAAAAACAAAAAACATCTAGATGTATGACACTGGCCATTGTACTCCGACGTGCATTGGTAAGAGCTCGGCGAAAATGCCATACGTGGCCTTCGTGAAATTGACGCGTCAACGCTCGCCCGATTTAAGAAAGTGGCCTGTCATTCCGACCATGATCAAGTCAAAATGTTAGATTAGAGGTGATAGACACCTCGGTTGACATGTGACGGCCTCGCCCTTAATTCGGTTACTATCAACTTTTCCGACTAGTCAAGCCGGAACGAGGTAGTGCGGTTAAGTTAACACCCCCAGAGGTTAAAACATACGACCACCCCACCCTCCCACACGTCGGTGTTGGTCGATTAAATGCTCGTATCTACTACGAATCAATAGATTTCAATCTTTGGAATTTACAAGATGGCGAGAAGGGTGAAGAAATAACTCATCCATTTGTCATAAATATTTGTACAAAACGGCACAAAGGCCAGGAATGTTCAAAATAGAGAGGCACAGACGCCCACAGAAGAACGAAGTGTAAAAATAAAAATTAACTAGAAGGACCGGCCTCGGAGCTCCCTTTGTTGCCTCACTCTCCGCATCCGACTCTCCTCCTTCTTCTTCGATTGGGACGCATTGGCGGTAGGAGATTGGTACAGAACTAAGACTCCGTCCTCGACAAAGGCTCGAAAATCATAGCCATCCAGGTTAAGATTAGCCGTCGGATTCAAGAACCGGATCTGCTCCAAGGCATTGTCAAAGCAATCTTGGGCGATCGCTTTAAGAGCTCATCGGACTCCAAGCGTGCTGTGCCGTGCCGCGGCGAGGCCTCCTCGGTTGTTTTAAGCTTAGAGGATAGCAGATCACGCTGTTTCGAAGGGCTTTCACCGCCTCAAGACCCTCGCCCAGCGCTTTCTGGGTCCGGGAACACTCGAAGGCCGACTTCTCCGCCCCCTCCCGCGCAATTAGAAGTTCTTGATTCATCTTCACGACCGCGGCCTTATAAGCATCCCGCTCGGCCCAGGCGGTATCCCGTTCCTCTTGCAAAATCTGCACCCTGGCCTCAGACTCAGCCAGGGCCTTTTTCGTTGACTCGGCCTCCTCCAGAGCCTTTTACTTAGCTGCCACCTCTTCCTGAGACGCTCTCAGGCGTTTATTCTCTGCCTCGGACATGGAATACTTCTCCCTCATAAGAATATAGGCTTGAAGCAGCCCAACGGACTTACATAAATACCGTTGAGCTGCATACACCTCATCAACGTTAGGCGGAGACAGGGACCGGCTCTCCATAAATTCCCGGGGAGGAAGGAATGCAACGTCCAGTTCCTTGGTCACCCCCTTCTCCCATATGAAGCCGCGAGGAAGCACGGAAGAAGGATGAGACGACCCGGTAGGAGGAGGCAGAGGAGGTGGAGGTGGCGGAGGTATCGGGAGCACCGAAACTGAAGGAGTAGTCGGGATAACCCCCATACGTAATCGTCCACGCACACAACGACTGTTTCCCCTTCGGAGCTTGGGAAACAACTCCCCGAGAAGGCCGGAGGGGATGGATGGAGCCGACCCTTCGCCGCTCGAGACCTTATTTTTCTTTGTCACAACAAAGCAGCGTAGCGGCCTCGGCGCAAAGACCTTCGGTAGGGACGGCCCGTTTTCGAGTCCGACGACTCGGTGATGCCGCGGCCGGATTCACCTTTGCCAAGTAACCTGGAAGAGCTCTCATGTCTTGAGCTGAAAGGACAAATAAAGGAAGTTAGAAATAAATACAAGTTATTACAACAGGATACCAAATTTTACTGAAAGACAAACAACATTACAAAGGAGGGACTCCTACAAGTAGAGGGGACTGGCTTTGATCCTTCCCCAGAAATAAAAAAAAGCTGTACTCTGGACGCCATGCTCCTCCACGTAGGCGTCCAACCTTGGCACGAAAGGGGCTGTCTCCTAGAGGTCATCTTTGGAAATTTGGAAGGATGAGGGAGCAGCTTTATGATGACTCTCCATCCAATATAGAGGAAAACTCCGCTCTACATCGGCGGCCTCGACCCCCTTCAAAAACCAGGTTTGTTTACCAGGCACGGCGACAACCTTGAAGAACGCATTTTTGAACCGCTTAAACGACTCGGAGAAGGGCTTCATGAGTTTCCGATCCGGATTGCGCGGAGAGATACCAACCCTTTTAGCTTGTCGCTTTCTTTGGGAGAGCCGGGGTAAAGGGGCCGAAGTAATAGAAGAAAAGATTGGTCGAGCGAGGAATCGAAACCGGAAGGAGCGACACAGTTGCTCGAACGAAACAAGATAAGCCTACCCGTTCGGATGAAGTTGAGACGGCAAGTCTCAAAGCGCGGGGCCATTATTTGGAATTGGGTGAAAGGGAAGCAAACACCGACCCGAGTAAGGTAATCCCGGTAAAAGAAAAAGAAATTGGGACTGCCTACTTCCCGTTCTGCACAAATAGGCTCGTTGGCCTCCGGGCGACGTATAACGCACCCCTCCATGACGGGTAGATCCAAACGTGCAATGTCGGTATCCGACATCAATGACCGGGTCTTCAAGACCTCATGGGACACCCAGGGAAATCTACGACACAAAGCCTCGGGAGGACTAGAAGAGTCCGATTCCTCAGCCTCGGTCCTTTGCTTAGAGGGCATAGATTTGGGAGCCATTAAGCTATAGGCAAAATAAAAGGAAATTAGCAGAGTTGGAAATACCTGGTAAAAGCATGTTAGAAGGCAAAATAGATGGCGGACTCGGAGACGAAAGGGTACGCCGGAAGAAAGGCCCGGCAGTTGCCGATGCCGGCAAGAACCAATAATCGAGGAGGCTCGGAGTCTCCGCCGTGCGCAATGGGAAGGCACCCTCGGCCAAGCGGTCCCAGAAGCAGGGCCGAGGTAATCCTCGGATAAGGATCCGAGCTCACGTGGGTGGACCCTCACGAGAAGTTGAGCGGTTGGGCCAACAAGACCGGAGACCTGGAGCCGGAGACGGAACCGATCCCGGCCTGTACCGGCGGTGAGATAGGAACGTTGTGTGCAGAAGCTCGGGCAAGAGGAGGAGACAGAGCTCTAATGGCAGTAGGTTGGGGACCGACTCGTCCTGAATGACCGACCCCACCTCAGAGTAAAGGGGCTACCTCTCCGCTTCCGGAAGCTCGGTTCCAAGAACCCAATAAGAAGCTCGCGGGAAGCGAGTGCGAAGAAACGCCTCTTCCTCGGGGTTAACATTGATCTGAGTTTAGGAAAATGCCTATCTCTATCCATAAGAAAGGAACTAAGAAACTAAGAACTAAAGGTCTTATGTCGAAAGAGAGGCAAGTACAAACGCGGATGTGTCAAAGCAAGCAAAACCCAAAAAATGGTCCAAAAAGCTTACTCAGAAAACCAGAAAGGAGGAGGAGTAGGAACGCAGATAATGGACCAAAGGATATATAATCGGTAAGAAGTACGTTATGCCGTAAAAAAGTAAAGAAGAATAAGGAAAATACCTGTATGAGTAAGAAGAGGGAAAACTCGAACGATAGAGATGGAGAACAGTTGAGTTTTGGCAGAGGAGATGATTCTACAAACCCAGAGCAAAACCAGAGAAAGGTTGTAGCGGGAAAAAGTGAGGAGCCAAATGCAAAAAAATTACTTCATAGGTATGACAGGGAAATGGAACGCCGGGGGTAATTCGGTCTTTGAACCTAGACACGATGGGAAATGCACAGAACGACGTAGGAGCATTAAATGTGCACGCAAATCGGCATATGGAGGGGCGTGATGACTGCAGACTCTTTCCAATCAGGGCAAGCCAGGTGTAAAGCAGCAATGATGGCATCTACGGAAAGAATGCCAAGCGATTCACTCACGAACAGGGGCTAATTATGTAAGTCTGAGGCCATTCGAGACGCCCCGGTCGGGCGCGACCCAGGACACCACCCGGACTGTTACGAATGGAACGAGCCACGGTGTTAGAAGCCGGTCCGGATGAAGCATAGGCCCCGAACCTTAACAGGAGCCGGGGGCATTGAACACCTCGGCCGCCCAGAAGCCTGAACAACCAAGCTGGGGGGCAACTGTTACGGACCGGCCCAAAAGCCCAAGTCCATGGCCCGGCCCAAACAGAACCAGGAGGTATGATCCGCAAGTCATGGGGTGAGATTCGGAATCTTGGCTAGGCACGATCTACCCATATCGTAACGGCATTCCGAGACCCTCTCCCCAGAGATAGCGCCACCCGGATATGGCGCGCCCCAGATATCGCACCAAGCAGAGATATCCACCCCGGACACCTCTATAAATACAGAGGTCAGGTAACCAGGTGCATACATTCTAACTCAGACTATTTACATACAGTCTCATTGTGCACACACACCACTTCTTTGTCGTGTACAGTGATCCCACGCTCTCCTGATTATCTTCTCTATAGATATTCAGGCAGAGCCTAGCTATCCAAGATCAAAATACCAGCCCATAGCTGGACATCTGTGTTCTATACCAAAACAAGTATGTAGAAGGAAAAAAACCTCTCTAAATTGACTTAGCAATTGTCTTTGAAAAAACAAAGAAAGATAATTATTAGTATGTAGGGGACTCCTCTTTTTATTTCAACAATTAAGAAAGCTTACTTGTAGATCTAAAAATCGTCCTTAAGCTCAATTTCATATATTGTCATAACTCATATAAAGCTATATAATTACCATGGTGGTTAATAAACAGATTAAAAAGGTAAAACATTTGCAGATATATTGTAACCAGAAAATATATTATGAGGAGTCTAATCAAATTTAAGTATCCTATCAAACCTCTATATCCTTTAAAGACGGCAAATGCTTTGAATGAGCTTTACATATGCTAATGCAAAGCATCGATGAGCTGGAACAACAGAGAACTAGTCAAACAAAAAAATAGAGGGGAAAAACGATGGAACAAAGCTCGTACGATTTGGCAAACTAAATGGTATATCCGAGATATACTTTTAGCATCAAAACTACCTTGATGCATCAGCAAAGCAAGTTGCATGCACCAGCGCATTCATGCGAGAGAGTAGAGCGCTAACAACAAAAACCAGTCAGATTATCAAGAACCATACCAGAAAGTTTTTCCAAGAAATATATTCTACAAAAATATAATTTCCTTAAAGAAATAATTAAATTAGCCTTAAGAAATTTAATTAGCCCTACAATGCATAGAAAATTTACTCGCCATATAACGCCATGCGGTTGCACGAAGAAGATAAGAAGAACCAGCAATTGCAATACAGATCCAGGAATAGATGTGGGTTGTGCACATAACGAAAAACGTTGAACTGTTGCTAGATCCACTCTCTTGAATCCTCTTTGCCTTGGAACTTGGGTCCGCTTTGCCTTTTTCTTAGTGGTCCGCAATGTTGATTTGAGAAATTAAAGAATCAAAAACACCAATCCCGGCTCAGAGACGACATTTTTGCCGTCGCATGCAACCAAATCAGAAGAGACTGGAGTGAATTGACTGATTAGAACGAGGATGTGAAGATTTACTAGTTAGGATTTGAATTGAAGGCAAAGGAAAAAAAACCGTTGGAGAGAGTATGACAAACCCGAACTTTAATCACTCCTTCCACAAAAAATCTGATGTTCACGAACTTTAATCATCCCTTCCACAAAAAATGATTACAACTACGATAGGAGGCCGGAGTTGAGGTCAACGGTGGCGAACGATTTCACCTGAGCGAAGACCTACGTCGAGGACGAGAGAGAGAGAGAGTAAAGGAGCAGAGACATAGACAAGTCGAGAGAGAGAGAGATGTAGTGTTAGTGTGGGTTTTTTAGTCATTTTGTTTTATAATTCAATCCCAATTAGGGCCCTAGGGCCTGTTTTGGGAATTTCAGACTCATAGGGCCCTTTTTGGCCTTATTTTAATTAAAAGGGCCTCTACAGTGATTTTCCCAATCTATTTGGCTCGAAAGCATTTTTACCTTTTGTTTTTGTTTTTTTGTTTTTTTTCAGAAGCCGAGTTCATCCGGCGACTCAGGCTCCAAAGCCAGATCCTGTGCCAGGACGATTTCCGCGGGTTGGCCCGGTTCAGGGACAAACCGATGACAAACGGCGACGTTATGCTGTACTACCGGTTGATGCAGAACGCGGTGAGCTTCAACGCGACGGAGCCGATTGTGCCGGCGCTGTTCTCGAGCGGGTTGGCCCTGATGAAGATGTGGGAGATGGAGGTGTGCGGGGATTTGGTGGAGATCGTTGTGGATCACGACTTCTTCCGACCCGAATGGGTTATGTTCGAGCACGATTATTTCACGGCGGCGGATAACAGAGGCATGAGTAGAGCCGGTGTAGCTAAGAAAAGTAAAGATCGTCTGATTTTTTTTCTTTTTGTTTTTACTTTAACTTTTAAATTTGGTCTAAAGGAATTGGAAAGCAAGTAGTAGGGACATCATGTCCCCAAACGCGTAATAACAATTAAGTGGAATGCATGATTTCTTAACTTTTCCAATTTTGATTTCTTATTTATCTTGTGGTCCATTAGAATTGGAAAAAGAAAGAACTCTGTAACTTCCAAGTTCCAACCGAGTTGACGACTAAAGCTCATAAAAAGTCTGGTCATTGTGGAAGTTTATCTGATATGAAAATTGAAAATCTCTCTCTGATTTTTTGTTTATTTTTGTAGTCTTTCATTTTCTGGTCATTGTCTTCTATTAGTTATACTTACACACGGGTCTATTAGAGAGAGAGAAAGAAAGAGCACCATCATTTCGGACTGAGTTGACGACTCTAGCTCATGAGAAGTCTGGTGATTGCATTGGAATTCTGTTTATATCGCTCTTGAAAATTTGCAAACCAAGAATCATCAACTGAATTGTGGAAGCTTATCTGGTAAGAAAATCAAACCCTTGTTTCCCCACTATAGTCTTTCATTTTCTGATCAGTGTTTTCTATTTGTTATACTTACAAATGGATCTAGCTGCCACAATTCTCAAAGTATGAGTAGCTTGTTAGTTGTGCTAGCAGTTGCAGCTGTCACTTACAGACTACAGTTGTTACTTGTTTTTCCTTTCAACTTGGCACTGACATGATAGAAAATACAATCTAAAACAGTAAATTTAGTTACTCTAGGGTCTAAAAATAGCTGTAACAAGTTTAGATCTCATGGCAAGAAAGTTGCAACAATTGATCTTTCTTATTTTTCATCGTGATGATATTGTGAAGAATGATTAAGTATGTATGGTGATTCTATTCTACATCATGAAATTTAACTTTCAGGTTGCTGTTACATATTTGAATGGATGAGGTGGGAATTTCAGTAGCGGCAAAACTTGCTGAATATTTGGTGGATCCTACTTTACGCCAATTGCAATATTTGTTTTGTGTCAGCAAAATCACTAGGAATGTTGAGACCAAAAAGGAGGAATTGATACTCAAGCAAGGGAGGGTGCAAGAACGTGTTGAAGAAGCCATTAAGAGGACTGAGAGAATTGATGATGAAGTTAACAAGTGGAAGAATGAGGTGGTGATACTCATAGCAGAAGTGGAGAACTTGGTGCAAGAATTGAGGGCCAACAATGGCTGCTTTCAAAGGTGGTGCCCTACTTGGAGGAAGTATCGTCTCTGCAAAGTGTTGGCAAAGAAAGCTCAGCATATGACTGAGCTGAATACGAAGAGTGATCAGCTCGAACCATTTTCCCATCATGTTATTGTTCCAGATATAGAGTATCACTCTTCCAAAGATTTTGTGTTCTTCAAGTCAACAAAAATTTCACATGATGAACTATTGGAGGCATTGCAAGACGATGATAACTCTATGATTGGCTTGTGGGGTATGGGTGGTTCAGGCAAAACCACATTGGTAAAGGAAGTTGGAAAGAAAGCCAAAGAATCAGGGCTATTTGATCGAGTCATAATCACAACAGTCTCACAAAATCCAAATATTAGGAAGATTCAAGGTGAAATTGCAGACTTTTTGGGACTCGAGTTGAAGGAAGAAACTGAAGTAGGGAGGGCAAGAAGAATTTCAATGAAACTGCAAAGTCCAGAGGAACAAATTCTGATTATTTTGGATGATGTATGGGCTACGCTGAACCTTGAGGATATAGGTAATCCCTTTGGGGCTAAAGGACCAAGAAACAACAAAGTTCTTCTCACCTCACGTCGTAGGGAGATATGCACTTTGATGGAATGCCAAAAGACTATTCCATTGGATCTGCTAACAGAAGATGAAGCTTGGGATCTATTTCAAACACATGCTAAAGTAGATGATTGTACTAGAGAAGTGGCTCAAGAAGTTGCTATGGAATGTAAGGGACTGCCCATTGCAATTGTGGCTATGGGGAAGTGCTTAAAGGGAAAGGGGCTTGATGAGGCAAATGTAGTATTGCACAGGTTGAGACGTTCAAAGCCAGTTGATGTGGACAAGGGAGGGAGTGATGCTTTTACTTGTCTCAAGTTAAGCTATGATTATCTGAGAATTGTAGAAGCCAAATTGTTGTTTTTGATGTGTGCTATGTTTCCTGAAGATCATGAAATTATCATTGAAGATCTTTTCAGATATGGAGTTGGGTTGGGTCTATGTGAAGATGCTGACTCATTTGAAATAGCGAGGAGCCAAATTATATCTGCTATAAATGTTCTCATTGACTCTTCGTTGCTGATGTATTCTCTCAACATCCGGAATGAAAAATGTGTGAAAATGCATGACATGGTTCGTGATGTAGCTTTATGGATAGCATCAAAAGAGCATGGTACCATTCTGGTAGACTGTGCAAAAGAATTGAATGAGTTGCTTGGAGATGAAACAACAAAAGATTGCTATGCAATATCTTCATGGAATAAAAGAATGAATCGCTGCAATTTCCTTCTCAATTGGACGCTCCAAAGCTTGAGCTTCTATTGTTAAATTCAAGCAAACCCTTGGATTTATCACATGCTTCATTTGAAGGTGTAAAAGGACTAAAAGTTGTAGCTCTTATTGATGATCGAGTTTTCTATTCAACAAAAGTTGCACTTCAATCATTACAATCAATACAACGATTGTCTAATCTTCAAACTCTGCGCTTGCAGGGTTGGGATTTAGGTGACATTTCTTTTGTGGTAAGCCTAAAGAGACTTGAAATTCTTGATTTGAAAGATAGCAAATTCAAAAAAGTGCCCAATGGAATTGAAAAACTAAATCGTCTGAAATTGCTTGATTTGTCAAGGTGTATAGCAGAGGAGTGTTTTTGTAGAGAAATAGGAAGGTGTTCACAACTGGAAGAATTGTATACTTCTAGAAATTTACAACCTTCAGGATACACAATTTGTTATGAATGCTTTGTGGGTGTCCCTGCTCTTCCAAAATTGAAAAGGTATACATTTGAAATAGGGCAATGCATCATGCCTATGTTCTCGAAAAAGGCTCAAGAGAGTTATCATTTGGAGAGTTAAATATCTCCATCTCGAGTGCAATGATCAAGGATCTTGCACAAAGGGCAATCGCAATTGAATTTTATAAGCTTCAAGGAGGCTGGAAAAGGTTTAGTCCAGATGTGATTCAAGCTGTAGGAGGTATGAATGAGTTAACTAAACTTTGTCTTCAACGCTGTTCTGAGATTGAATGCTTTACTGATCAAACTATTCCTCATGAAGACATAGTTGTCTTTAGATTGGTTGAGTTGGTGCTGAAGTATATGGATAATCTAAAACAACTATGTCGTGGTCCTCCTAATCTTAGCTTATTCCTGAATCTAGAAAGTCTAAATATTGAAGTTGCCCTCAATTGGTCAACATGTTTCCAGCTAATTGCAACTTAGGCAACCTTAAGTTCCTAAACATTGTCAACTGTCCACTGTTGACATCTCTTTTCCCTGTCTCTGTTTCTCGCACTCTGTTATTACTAGAACAACTCACAATAAAAACATGTCATGGATTGAAGCACATAATTGAGGGAGAGGATGGTGTTGATATATGGGAGGATATGATATTCCCAAAATGGAAAATTCTATCTGTTTCTGAGTGTGACCAATTGGAATTTATTTGCCCAAGCTTTTGTGTTCAAGGGTTTGTACAATTGAAATCTCTTTTCATCAGAGATGCTCCTCAGTTGAAATTTGTATTTGGTGAACATGCTGGTGAAGAAACATCAATTTGTGATAGAATTGAGACTAAGATAGTGCTTCCACTTTTAGAGGAACTCAGATTGGAAAACCTCCCAAATCTACTCAGCATTTGCTCAGGAAGCTATCATCTATTGTGGCCATCTATAATGAAAGTAAAATGGACAAACTGTCCAAGATTGAATACTTCATGTGATTCTCACATTATTGATCTAGAACTAAGCCAATCACGTCCAAATATGGTATGCATTTACTCTCTAATGCTTTAATTTGATCTGTATAAATTGTTTATCTTGATGAAATATATCATTACGCATTAAACTACAAAGATATGACATGAGAATTTGTAGTTTTCTAAACATCTTAGTTCATGTAATTGTCGTCGTCGTCGTTTTTTTAGGTTTACAGGAAATGCAAGTAGGGTTTATGCAATTACTTATCAAGAAATCACCTACTTTATTAATACATCTTTAGATGCTTTGAGTTCTTTTCCCCAAAAATGAATTTGAAAATAAGCAGTTAAGGAAGTGACGTTAATATTTTCCTTCTTCAATGAGTTCCTAATACAAGAAGCCAACAGCTATAGCAACAGCAATGTAGCACTACATATATATAGACACGCACAAAGCAATTTTCATCTTTTCTTAAACTATCAATATTTTTTAAAAAAAAAAAAAAAACTCATAGCACATGCATTTAGTAATTAAAGTGAACCCCACTTTCTTATACGTTTCATGTGATTGTTTTTATTTGTTTAATTGATCTAACATTAAATTGATAGACTGAGCCTATACAATAATAGAACTATACAAGCACATAATGACTTTTAGTAAACCTCACTTTATCATACTTTAGTAATGTTTTTTCTATGCCTTTATGCTTAATGAAATATGTTAATGGTTTTCTTTTTCAACTCTTCCCTTTCTTTTTGTTTCACATAGGAATCACATGTATTTGATGACCACCAACTGAGATCCAAGCTACTACCAGCTGTTTCAAATGTTGAAAGCATTGTCCTTTTTAATTGTGGGGTGGTATCCACATTCATCCCACAAATTCCAATATTCCAGTACCTGAAACAATTATCTGTGGAAAAATGTGCAAAGCTGAAATTTGTTTTCTCAGCTTGTATCTTTCAAAGCCTTCCAGAGTTAACTTCTATAACCATATCTTGTTGTGAGGAGATGGAGCAAGTTTTTTTGGGAAATGAAGAAACTCAGAAGAATCTACCCATGGCTCAATTTTGTTTGCCGAATTTAAAGAGTCTGGAAATCAAACAGTGCAACAAGTTGAAAAGCATTTTTTCCTTTATGATCAGTGATGCTATCTTTATGCTTCCAAACTAAGAACTCTAAGCATATCAGGTGCTTCTCAATTGGAGGAAATTTTCAGATGCTCGACTATTGAAGATCATGACATTGACAGTGAAAAGGAGATCATGTTCCCAAACTTAGGATTGATAATTCTTGAGGGGCTGCCGAGGCTTGCTAATTTCTGTCAAGGGTTTAAGTTTCAAATATCTATGTATTGCAGTGTTTTGATATATGAATGCCCAAAACTGGTGCCAAATGTGGGGTCAAGTGCCAATTGGATTATAGGGGTAAGTAATATTCTTTACTTGTGTTTATCAATTCTTCCTTCTATACCGCAAACCTATATGTGTTTCATTCTGTAATATTTACTTGATGCTAGGTGAATGTTTCATACTTCTCATTAGAAAATGGGAACAAATGTTATATGAAATAACTTTAAAAAGCTCATCCAATTTGTGAATCATTTGATGACTTTACCTCTCTTTTTTTCCTGAACTTTGCAATGACCTGAAACTAATTTTTTCCCCTTTCTTTCGCTTCTCAATAATTCAGAAACTTAAAGGAAGCATGTGTTGAAATGCAGCCAATTAGGCAATAATGAAGGTTACTCTCCACCACTTCTTATTCTAAATTCAGAAGAACTTGATGATTTAAGTGTTAAAGTGCAAGATTCATGTAGAGTCATTGGTGACAAGGACTCAGAGATGTTCAGTTTACATCAAATACTGAAAGGTCTTACTCCCACACAAGGTTTGAGCTTCCAATTTCTTCATTGTTTAGAAGTGGTTCGATGTGAAAAGTTGAAGTTTTTATTCTCTGCAAGCACCATTGTCCATAACAGCCTTCCCAAACTGAAATTCCTAACGTTATCCGACTGTGAGGAATTGGAGGAAATAATTGCATGCAATGAGGAGCTTCAGAACGCATCCAATGCTCAAGTTTGCTTCCCAGAACTAAAGGAGTTGAAGATTCAAAGGTGTAACAAGCTTAGAAGACTCTTTTCTACAACCATAAACATCATTCTTCCACAGCTATACTCTTTGCTGATAACTGAGGCTAGCCAATTAGAGGTGATATTTGGACATAAAAGGGAAGATGGTGCCAACAATGGAGAGAAAATTGTGCTTCCAAATTTGTCACAAATAAAGCTCAGAAATTTGCCAAATTTTGTCAATGTTTGTCAAGGATTGCAGTTTGAAACAGTGCAGCTCAGGAGCATCAACATACGCAAATGCCCTAAGCTTCTTAATCCAATTTTAGGATCAACTCAAATGGTTTCACTTCAGCAATGGAAATCAATGGTACTTATCAATATTCTCTTGACCATGTTTACTAATCTTCTAAATGAGAACAAATTTCATGTGGATTAGAATCATATATATATATATATATATATATATATATGTTGCTAGTTGCAACTGTATAAATAAAATAAGGAAGTTAGAAGTTACAGAGATGGAAAGACATAGAGAAGAGAGAGAGAAAAGGAAAATTCTTCATGCATGTATTACTCGAATAGAATCCTTCTAATTCCCCGTAGCACATTAAAATATGAAAATGTGTGTATATAGATGGGTTCATTGTTTGTCATGTCACTTCATAAAATTTTGTTAAGTCATCTCAAAACAACTTTCGTAATTCCCCGTATTTTTGTTTTTGTATTTATTATATGAATTTTAAAAAGATTCATTAAAAAATGTGAATGAGATTATATATATATATATATATATAATAATACTTCATTTCATGTCTTTTAAATATGCATTGCTGGCATGCACAACCATATCAAAGTTCCAACTAGTTGGTTATGATTTTGTACATTGTTACTCTAAATATTTTAATACGTTGAAGCATGTTTTGATGTTTGCTTGTTATGCTTGAATGTCTATTTGCAAATTGTTTATTGTTATTGCTGCTGCTGTCTTTTTTGAAAGTGAGATTGAAAAGAAAAAAAATTCTTAACTGTAACATAGATGAATTTTGTGCTTTTAATTGAAAACTTGAGTGTCCACAGGATTCTAGAGGAGTTGAAGATTTCCAAAGTGAGGCAAGTGTGGAAGAACAGTTTCATGTTAGTGAAGAAAAAGGGACTATCATGGTCTCAAAAGTATCCTATTTGGCTTTGAGGCATTCAGCTAACCTCATGACTACTTTATGGGAGGGTCCCACTTTAATCAGCTTCCAAAATCTTTCAGAGTTAAATGTGTTTGAATGCAGAAAATTAAAGTCTATCTTCACTTGCACTGTGATCAAAAGCCTTCCACGTTTATCGCGTCTGTCCATTAAAGAATGTGAAGAGTTGGAGGAAATCATATCAGAAAAATGGGAACAAGAAGAGCTTGACCACTTTCCAAATTCTTCCTTGTGCTTCCCACGACTTTCCAGGCTTGAAGTCTATAGATGCAGCAAGTTGAAATATCTCTTCTCTTTGCCCTATAATGGAGATCTTGCAAAGTTGGAAGATGTGGAAATAAAAGGGTGCTCTCAGCTAGAACAAGTTTTTAGTTGTGAACTTGAAATCCGTGAGGAAGAATCCAACAAGAACCTGCTTCCAAATCTAAAATATCTTCTACTTGAAGACTTGCCCAAACTCACTCACATTTGTGCAAGTGTTCCCTTTCTGGTAAAGTTTTTATCCATAAGGATTCTCCAAGTTAAGCATTGCCCTGTGTTCGCAAAAACAGGTACATGCATACATATATAGACATGCATAGACATGCATGCTTGCATATAGACTATTTTTACTCATGCCCATACTTGATTTAACATCATTAATTCTTTCTAGTATTCTATTTTTTTCTGGTCTATTGTTCTTTTTAAATAGTGTACAACTGATTCAACCTAACATTTCAAGTTGCAGACCCTGCATATTTTGCTTTGTCCTAATATTTCAGATGTTTTTGTTCCCATTAGATAATGCATATTTGGACTAATTTTAAGAATGAGAGAGGATTCTTTCTAGGTGGAGAGAGAAAGAGTGAAGCCCACCAAAACCCATCTTTCTTTCTCTCTTCACATGTACTCCAGGCTCATCTGGAGAGAAACCCCAACAATATTTTTTTACATTAAATTCTTTTTAGATTTCTATCTGAAATGCTTTTAATTCAAATACCAACTTTGTAAATTGGATGAGCCACAACTTGCATTCTCCCCTGATGATTCATTCTTTTTTTTTTTTCCTTTGTATTTGTTGTAAACTGGATTTTAAATTCTGCAGAAGATGACGACTTTGATATTGTTTACGTGAACATTGACCCTGATGATTCTTACGACGACCATGACTCCATAGAATTTGAGACCACACATCAATTTCTTCAGTCGCATGCTCCCCAATCTCCTCCTGCCGTGATTCCTGCTGTAAAAATAAGGTAATTATTTGGAAATATAATACACATAGTTGATATAATATCCTAAAATTAATATAATATCCTATAATATTCCTGGAGCTGCAATGTACACTCTAAATAAATTGTGAAATAATCTAACTCTGAATTCCTCAAAATTAGTGTAGTTGTACTCTTTTTCAACAGTCATCCTTAAGTTATATGTGTTTTAATCCTATTTATAAAATTATATGGGTAAATATAACAATGGATAAAGAATTATTGAGGGAATGACCTGTAAATATAGTAAAAACAAAATAATTAGAACAATGAATTTTTCAAATGACCCTTTCCTACTGTGTTTTGTTTGGTCATTTCACAAATAAATATATTTTCCATCAGATATAAGCGATTGCGTGAACGGATGTAACAAGAAGAAGAAACATTCTAGAAACTACCATGACTATACCGAGCTTGTCCTCTAGTGGTGGTGTACCTACCGGAGTTGTTCACCTTCGTCATCGGCTTCCTCATATGTTCAATCCTTGGCTAGACCTTTATGTATGGCACAAGTTTGAAATTGCATCACTCTATATGTTGTTACTTTCATGAGTCATGTTGTTGCCAACTAAATCATATACTTTGATACTTCAACTTCATTTTACTTTTATTTATCAATGTTTGCATGTTTCATGAATGTTTGAAATTGTATCCTATATGTGTTGTTACTTTCTTGAGTCATGCTTTTGCCAATTGATACATATACTATGATAGTTCAACTTTTTTTTACTTTTATTTAGGGAAAATTACTTCAAGGTTCAAGAAAGTAATATAATCTTGAAAAACTCAACAATTGAGCAAGCATGAATGACAAGTTTCAGTGAATGAAATGACAACAAGTTTATGTTGCTCACTTATTATTGAGACTTATTGATAATTACATTCATTTCTTGAGACTTCATAATGATTCTCCCCTTTATTTTTCAATGTTGGGTGATTTCAAAATGTTTTAGTCAATTGTCACCTCCACTTATCCATCTTTCACTTTTCCCCCACTTTTACTATTTATCTCCAAAAAAGTCTATAAAAAATTAATCTTTTTAGTCCATGTCTATGTTATAAGCTAGATAATTTTTTGGTAAAATGGATGCTTATATTCTCTGTAATATCTTCGATTTATTTTTTTTTTTATTGAACTATATTTGACTTAAAACATGGAGAAAAAAAAAATACCATCGCCGTTAAGATCTATTATGTTTTCTTTTATTTTTTATCCTCCACTACTAGCTAGGAAATTGTCATGACCACATTAGCCTAACGATCAACATAACAGATCTTAATGGCCATAGTTTTTTTTTTTGACTCATTTTTTAAAAGTTCATGGGTACTTTTGTATCTCTAAAAAACATATGATTATTTACGTACTTTAGATAAAAGTTCATAAATATTTTTACATTTTAATCCAACAAAAAAAATGAGTACACGTTTTATTAGATCAATAAAGTAGAGCAATGTTAGAAATTAATCAATTGTGTGGGGATGAGAATGAAAGCCTATCATTATTTCTAATCAATTAAGCACATACGTACTTGAAAATAACAAAAGCAAACATTTTGGTTCACCATCAAATATAACTATTTATCCTTTGAAATGTTTATTACACTAAATTAGCCGTCTCTCCCCCCTTCCCCCCTTACATCTTTTAAGTCTTTAGGCAGCAAGGGGATAAAATTAAAGTACTACCTTCTGTTTTTTTAATATAAACTTTACTACGTTATATATTTTTTTACGATTTTTCAACATATTAATATTATTTAATATAAAACATATTTACCTAATTTAATTAATTAATTATTTAATATTATGTATTTTTTAGAACTTTATCTTCCCTAATTCCTCCATTCCTTTTTTTTTTTGATTATTGTTGAGAGAGTATCAAGATGGACAAATAAAAAAAGATTAACAAATATAAAAACTATATATTATATTTAGGACTAAGAACTCCCCAAATATGTTTTATATTAAGAACAAGATGGAGTATTTGATTTTCTACCCTCTTCATAAATGGATGAGAAGAATTAACCAGAAAGTTCAAAATTAAGGTTTGAATTTCCGATTTCTTCATTGTTTAGAAGTGGTTCGATGAGAAAAGTTGAAGTTTTTACCCTCTGCAAGCACCATTGTCCATAACAGCCTCCCCAAATTGAAATTTCTAACCTTATCCAATGAGGAGCCCCTGAACATATCCAATGCTCAAGTTTGCTTCCCAAAACTAAAGGAGTTGAGATTCAAAGTTGTAACAAGATTGAAAGACTATTTTCTACAACCATAAACACCATTCTTCCTCAGCTATACTCTTTGCTGATAACTGAGGCTAGTCAATTGGAGGTGATATTTGGACATAAAAGGGAAGATGGTGCCAACAATGGAGAGAAAATTGTGCTTTCAATAAAAGATTTTCTTCTAATTTCCATTAAAAGATGAAAATGTGGATATATATGAAACTTCATTTCATGTCTTTTTAATATTTTTATAGGCATTCCTTAAAAAAATTTCATGCACAACCATATCAAAGGTCTGACAAGGAAATTATAATTGTGTACATTGTTACTCTAAGTATTTCAATACTTTGAAGCACGTTTTGATGTTTGCTTGGTATGCTTGCATGTCTATTTGCAATCTGTTTATTATTCTTGAAAAATTGAGTTTAACCAAAAATTCTTAACTGTAACATAGATAAATTGTTGTGTTTTTAATTGAAACTTGTGTGTCCACTCTAAGGATTTTAGAGGAGTTGAAGAGAAAGGGATGATCATGATCTCAAAAGTATGTTCTTTGGCTTTAAGGGATTCAGCTAATCTTATGACTACGGAGGGTCCCACTTTAATCAGCTTCCAAAAATCTTTTGGAGCTGAATGTGTTTAGATGCAGAAAATGGAAGTCTATCTTCCTTGCACGAACGGTGATCAAGAGCCATCCATGTTTAATGAATCTGTATATTAAAAATGTGAAAAGTTGGAGGAAATCAATTTCCAAATCCATCCTCAAATTCTTCCTTGTGCTTCCCAAAGCTTAAGGTCTGTAGATGCAGCAATTTGAAATGTCTCTTATCTTTGCAGTATAATGGAGATCTTGCAAAATTGGAACATTTGGAAATAAAAGGGTGCCCTCACACTTATGCAATTGTTCTCTTTCCGTTAAAGTTTTTGTTCCATGTTCCAAAACCAAACACTTAACCTCTTTGAGAAAACGTAAAAATATGATAGAAGAAGGAGAAAAACATGTGTAGAAAAGGAAACTAAAGCATATTAAATGTGGTTTGGTGGGGGTATTTGTTTTGATATCTACACATCATTTTGTAGCAGTTTTACTTAGTAGCGTTGTATGATGCTTCTTTTGTAGCGGTTTTATAACCGCTACAAATAATATTATGGTTTTTTTAAATAAAAAAAATAAGAAGAAGATTACAGATTACATCGTAGGCATAATTTTTTCTCTCAATCTTCGTCACCATCCTTACAAAGAAAGTTTGTATAAAATGTTACGTGTGAGTTGAATATGTTTGAACACAAATAAAACTTTAGTTAAATGTTATTATTTCATAAAGCGTATATTAAAAACGTACCAAACTATAGGTAAATTGTCATAGCCTTATGGGAAGAAGTTTTCAAACCGGGGGCCGGAACGGCTCACAATCGTAGGCGAC
The DNA here is from genome assembly GCA_019022655.1 of Acacia acuminata. Classification (NCBI taxonomy): domain Eukaryota; kingdom Viridiplantae; phylum Streptophyta; class Magnoliopsida; order Fabales; family Fabaceae; genus Acacia; species Acacia acuminata. The sequence continues at coordinate 225,591 of JAFJYI010000028.1, read as the reverse complement.
GTTATCACCATCGCCCATGTCGTAAATGTCCCGAGGCTTTAAGTGAAACACTATATTTCAATCCCTGTGCCTCTCATTGGCGACATAATAAACCTGATGGGCCTCTGAGACAAGAATATATGGCTCTTCATCTTTAGACTGACCAGTGTGAATAGGCCAAGAGAAATTCACTGATGTGATGCCTAAGTCATCAGTCGTGAGCCCCCGGGATGTTGTCATATTTGCCCACAAACACTTGAACAGCATCACCGAGAAAAGGCCTTGGTAAGTTATCTTGAACACATCAAGCAGCTTTCTATAATACGGGACGTAACCAAACTGCATGTTCTCGTCACTGCTAGTCGCATAACTTCTCGTCCTAAACGTGCCATATACACCCGAGTTTTGGGTCAGTAATCCCTGATCTCATGAAACAAAGATCTCGTTGAAACCATTGACATTGTATGCCGTAAATCTTTGGGCGTGATCAAGTGGGCCGAGTGCGGGAGCTTTGAATTCTGGTGAGTATAGGTTGTGATCATTCATTATTCTCCTCCTAAACCAACCCTCTCTGTGGACCTTTCTATCAATTTTGGAGGATGTATGTGTACGGATCCTTAGTTGACACTTCACATGACTCCTGAATTCCCTGCAATTAAACATGTGATGACGAGCATGAAATGTGAGTATAAAATGTAAGGAAATATATAGGATAACATATATATATATATATATATCTGCATGCAATCCTTATTGAAGGTACGGTTCAACTTTAGTGCAATTAATCAAGACATGTCTATGTGTTTGAATCTTCTCAAGTGCCGTGATTTTGAAGTTCTCACTTCCGCCAACTAGTTTACCAACACGAGGACTAACAATTTTGTTCTTGATGGCTCTAGCGCTCAGCTCGACAATCATCTATACGAGGCGGTCGGCTGAATGACGTCTTAATGTCATCAAAGTATCTGGAACACAATTACAAGACCTCATCTCCAATATAACCTTCTGTTATTGAACCTTCAGGCCACGCTTATTCCTCACGTAAGATTTCATTTTCCTAAGAAACCTATAAAGTAATGAAGGAAAAATGTCGATACATCAATGGTTAAACGTGTGACTAGGGAGTAATGCTAAAGTAATTGATTTTAAATGAGCACCTCTCAATAGGATACATCCATCATAGTGAATTGGGCCAGCAAGCTTTGTTTCGTGAACAAGGTGTACTGTTAGGTGAACCATGACCAAGAAAAATGACGTAGGAAAGATCATCTCTAAATGACACCACGTAAGAATGATTTTCTGTTGCAGCTGGTCGAGCTCCTCCATGATCAAAACCTTGGAACATGACTTCCAAAAGAAAGTACAAAGCTCAACCAAAATGATCGACACATCGAGAGGCAACGTATTTTTTATGGCTATGAAAGCTATTGCATAAGCACATGTGAGTCATGACTCTTCAACCCAATAACCTTTCGAGCTTGCACGTCAACAGATCATGAAATGTTGCTTGAATACCTGTCAGAAACATTTATTTTCTTCAAGTCGCGAGGAAGATTTCCTTATTTGGTTTTGTCAGGGTGAATTTTGCCGGTTGAAATCTGTCATGCTCATCCAGCCACGCGTCTCCACGAACTCCCATCTCCCATAAATCTTTCCTCACTTGAAGATGATCTTTTGACTTTCCTGGTTCGTTGAGAATCGTGTATATTGCCGCACATATTATTTTCAATGTGCATGACATCTAGATTGTGTCGGAGCAAATTATCTTTCCAATACGCAAGAGTGAAGAAGACGCTTATCTTCCGCCACTACTGGGGTGTAGAACCAGAAGGCCTAGTAGTCTTTGTCCCGGCCTTTGCTGGATCATCTTTTTTCCCATACTCAAATTCAACATCCACAAGCTGCTCTATGAGGTTTGCACCAGATAAATTCTGAGGAGGTCCTATTTTTTGCTGTTGCCTATTGAAACGATTGTGTTGCAACCTAAACCTATGCGTACCATGGAGAAACCTCTGATAACCCATGAAGACCACTTACGACTGTGGGGAAGGCGTACTGAGTTAGAGTCAAAATTGCAAGCCAGACACGCAAGGCCGGTATGCACATTCCACCCAGATAATGTTCCCAGTCCAGGGAAGTCACTGATAGTCCACATCAATGCCGCACGCAAGTTGAACAGTGTCTTCTCGTGCGCATCAAGTCTCGATGCCTACATTCCACAACTCCACTAACTCCTTGATAAGCGGTTGGAGATACACATCGTTGTCATTTCCCGGTGCCTTTTTGCTTGGAATGATCATTGACATAATGAAGGAGCTTTGTTTCATACACATCCAAGGGGGAAAGTTGTACAGTATCAAAACAACTAGCCATATACTATAGCTTGTGCTAAGATTTCTAAATGGATTAAAACCGTCAGTTGCCAAAGGAAGACAAACATTTCTAGGGTCCGCCGTGAAATCAGGAAAGTCTGAGTCGAATGATTTCCACGCTTCAGCATCCCATGAATGTCTGAGTTTACCATCTTCGTTCTTGTTAGCTTCATGCCACCTCATATACTCAATTGTCTTAGACGACATAAACAATATTTGTAAGCAAAGTTTTAAAGGAAAGTACCTTAAAATCTTTGCGGGTTTCTTCTTCTGCTTTTTTCCCTTTCAAACTGTCTTGAACCTCGAAGTGTAACACTTCTTACAAGTCTCCCTCCGAGCATCCTCTCCCCAATAAAGTATACAGTCGTTGGGGTAGACATCGATTTTTTCGTAGTTCAAGCCTAATCTGTTGATTATCTTCTTGGCCTCGTAGAAGGTTGTGGGAATGTTCGTGTTAGGGAAAGCATCTCGTAGTAATTCCAGGAACATCGACATTGCCTTATCCATCCCACACAAGCACTTGATATGGTACAATTGGATCGAGAAAAGATAATTTTGAGTATTTCGACAACCTTGATACAAAGGACGATCGCTTTCATCCATGAGGGCTAAAAATTCCCAAGCTGCATCATTCCTAAAGAAAACTGGTTCTGGACCCTGAACTTTTGTCATGAAGTTGTTGTCTTGAACACCAAAAGCATCGCAAACAACTTTATTAACCGGATCATTTTGATCTACTGGATTTCCTACTTGTGAGGTCACATTTCTCACCATGAACTTCCCAGAATGTATATGCTTTTGGGAAAGGCTTCATAAGAAGATGTTCCATAGCACTTTCTCGTGTTTTCCACTTTTTAAACTCTCATCTACAACAAGGACACATGATCTTGCCATTAATGCTAGCATGAGAGAAGGCAAAATCTAAGAAAGTTTTCAATCCCGCTAAATATATAGGAGAACTGCGCGGCAGCTTGATCCATGACTTATCCATCTGTAGTAAACAAAGCTAGGATAGAATATAAATGTAGAGAAAATGTTTAATTACCTTCATAGTAGCAATTGAGATCTTTAAATGCAACATGGAAATACTTTGTAGCGGTTCAGGAACCGCTACAAGAACCGTTACAAATCTAAAAATACATTTAGTAGCGGTTATTTAATCGCTACAAATTTCAATTCAAAATCTCGACAGAGTTTAGTCGCGGTTAATGGACCGCTACATAAACTCGCTACAAAATGATCAAATTTGAATTCAAAATCCCATCGACATTAGTCGCGGTTTATGAACCGCTACAAAATGTTGGCGCTCAAAATGATAGCCATTTGACATTAGTTTTGTGATTCATATTAACCGCGACAAATGTTGGCGCTCTTTTATTAGTGTAAAATTCAAATTTGTATTTTTTTTGAACAAACCGCTTTTTATTCAAATGTTATTTACTCCATTAATTATTTTACAATATCTATTTTATTTGAGAAAATGGCTTTTTATTCACTAATTATTAACTCCATTAATTATTTTACAATATCTATCTTTATTTAACTATAATAAATTTATTTCACAAAATACATTTTTCATTATATATTGTTATATATTATAAGAAACATTAATAACCTAATATAAATGAAATATAAGTATTGAAATAATACTCCAATATATCAAAAACCTACCACAATAAAAGATAACGAATATTTAAGGAAATGAAATTGTCAACAAACCAAATAAATAAAAAAGAGAACAAACATCTAGTGGTAATAAATTGTGTGTGAAAATAAAAACTAACTATCAGGAGCCTGATGATCGGTCTGTCTCATGGGGGGCGGGTTGTTTCGGGGCTCTCTCTAGGGGCCGTGTGCACCCGAGGTAACAACGCCCTCGTGATCGATAGCGACGGACGCGAATGGGAATCCTCGTAGACGAATGGAGAGGAAGGCGGGGGAATCCTTGTAGATGAACAGAGGGGGAGGCTTGGGAGATGGAAACCATCTATGAGGTAACAACTCAGTCAAGGCCTCAGTAATAGCATCACAGCTTTGCCTCTGACTAGCGTACCAACGATTGTATCTCTCTTGCATGCGCTATTCTTGGCGCATGCTCGGCCTTCTGCATCAACAACTCGCTTGGCAACCCTTGCGCAACAACCTTCTCGACAATCATCGCCTCAACCACCTTCGATGATGGCCTTCTCGAGTTAGAGGTGCCGGCCTCAGAGCTGGAGGCCTTGTCGTACACCATGTTAGGCCTGGCGCCTAACCCCATACCCTTCACGCGGCCAGGATGCTCTACTGGGCCTACAATAGCTTTCAATGGGGCCGTAGGATCCATAGACCCTGTGATTCCGGCCTTGCGCGCTCGCAGATCCGCTGCTGGCTCTCAATCCGGGCCGACCCACGATTTCGAAAAACATTAATAAAACAATTTAATTCATTTTAAATATACAACATTAACTATATAAATAATTTTTTTGTAAGTTACTATTATCTCCTCTGCTGCCTTAGAGGTCGGCATCCCATCACAGTGTCTATGGGTGCGTGTGAACAACTGCCCATAGTCCATCTGACGGTTCTCCCCCCGAGCCTTTTCTTGCTGAAAGAGTTAAAAGAATATAAACTTTGTTACTTCAAAAACAAAACAATCATCATTTAAACCTAAAATTAATTTAACTTTCAACATATCATCTCACTATAGGTCACAACAAATCTTGGTTCTTCGGTGTGTGATGGACCCTCTCGATGTGACTTCATCGGTGTTCCTCTGCAACGGAGCCTGCAAGGAGGAGCAAACAAAATGTTAAGTGAAATTAATTATTATTTTGATATCTTGTAGACTATATTTCAAGTACATTTAAACTATAAATTAAGTTAAACTATTAATTAATTTAAACCAAATGTAAACAATAAATTAATTTAATCTATATGTATATTTTTAAACTACATTTAAACAAAATTAATTTAAAGAAATTTTAAACTATAAATTAACTCATGTTTAAACAAAACTTAAACTATGATTAATTAAAAAACGTATCTATCCCTCCCCACTCCTCCTATATTGGACAAAACCTACCTAGTCATTTGGGTCCACGCCATCTGGGACGTTCTCGATCAGCTGCTGCAGAGGCATAGTCCCATCTCCATTCTGCTGGGTGTAGAGACGACCCCTCCGACTCTTCCACCCTTCCCCCATTTTCATCAGTACGTACCTCTCCGTGTGGGCTCACACGTTAAACTTTTTTTGTATCATAATTTAATTAGTAATTAAGTAATAATTAATAAAAATAAATAAACCACAACTTATAACTATTAACATGTAAAATTTAATTAAACAACATAACTTACCTGCACAATGTTAGAAAATGCTTTGTCCTTATTCTCCTTTAGAATCTTTTTCCAATCGTGGAAAAAGATCGGGAACCATACCAAATTCTCGCCAAATTCTGACAGGAATCATTCAACAGATGACCACTGTTGCCGATCGGCCGGTCCGGTCCGTGTCCGTGTTCTAGGGGACTACGACTCGATACCCGTCCATCTCGAGTCCATCCAAATGCCCTCCCGCTTGGTATTCCCATGTGTATATGCACAATTATAAAAATATTGTTGTATTGCATTTAAATAATTTTAATTACACGTAAGGAATTTAAATTTAATTTTTTGCCAAAAAACTAATTATATTTACCTTCGACATCCACCACAAATCCGGTGGAACGCGAAGAAGACAGTTGGGGGTTCCCCACGTCCTACTCGTTCTCCTCATCGACAAACCGTTGCGCCTCCACTATGGGAATGTCAATATGGATTTCTGGATTTTCGTCAATGTCGCTGATTGACAGATTTGCGTCCTGTTCTCCCCCTATGGTCTCTAGATTTGGGATTGACTCATATGCAAAGAGTTCATCAAACTCCCTCCCCACCTAAGGGGGCAGAGGGGGGATATTTAGAGGCCCACGCCCTCTCGTACGGCCCCCTCTACTACTACTGCCCCTTATAGGCCTTCTCTCCCATTCAACAGCTTTGCCTTTTCCCTTATCCTTAGAAATCATGATGTTGAAAGGTACAAGTTGAAAGGTTAAGAGGTGAAAAATCAAAACCTTACGCACGCGTGATTTTCAAAATGAGGCGAATTGTTAAAAAACCGCTACATTTTGTAGCGGTTTCTTAAAATAACCGCTACAAAGTGAAAAATATTGTTGCGGTTGAGTATCAACCGCTGCATCAACCATGACAACTAGGCCTCATTCTTCATGAACATTGACTGACTTTTGCGATTCTGTAGCGATTAAAGGGTAGAACCGCTACAAATTGTTTGTCCTTTGAGATTACAGTAGCGGGTATTGGTAACAACTACTACAAATTTACTCAAAAAAAATTCCAAACTAATTAGTTTGGTTAAAATAATTAAAATAAAAAAATCTCAATTAATTTAATTATTTTCTTTAATTTCCCCAAAAGAGTCGAGAGTAATAAATTAGGAATAATAAGTTTACTGAAAATAGTCCAACATGCCCGTGAAGATTCGGATTCAGTATAGCCACCGATCTCCCATGAAAAACTCACTGACTCATTTTGATCAGAGATATTTCCTTGAGACAAAGGTGGCTATATTGGACCCAATCTTTGGTCGCATGTTGCACAATATTCGAAGAGTAGAAGTCTTCACGTCAAAGGAATAATTAAATTTGGATTGTCACTAAAGGAACTTCCTCGGCTTCGATAATGAGAAGAGAGGCAAATATCTGCAGCCCTAATCTCCCCGATCTCCCGAGATAAGAGATCGAGACTGTAGATATCTGCATATCTTCAACTACCAAGCCGAGAATGTTCCTTCGTGATAATGTAGATTTAGTAATTTCTAAATATTTATAATTGATGTACGGACATAAGTCACATATATATATAGTAAATATTTGTAGCGGTTATAAAAAAAACTTGCTACAAAAGTTTAGAATTTGATGCGGTCAAAGCTTCACTTTATTCTAACCGTGACAAAACTATAACGTTTCCCTTTTTTGTAGCGGTTTTTTTTATGTAACCGCTATAAATTAACCACAACAAAGTTGTGCCATTACGCGCCAAATTTGTAGCGGTTATTTCCAATAAACCACAATAAATTCCACACCACAAACATTCGCGCCATTACGCGCCAAGCTGGCACCACATTTGTAGCGGTTTGCCCTACGGTAACTGTTACAAATATCGTTGCAAACAAGCCCGCGCTTTGGTGCCAATGCTTTTGCTACTAATTTGTTCTGGTTTTGTCAAAAACTGCTACAAATGCATGATTCTGTAGCAGTTATTTATGACCGCTACAAGTTAACCGCGACAAATGATGTTTTTTTTTTTGGGTAATGAATCTCATTTATTACCCTGAAACTGAACTTATAAATAGGACCAAATTTTTTAGTCAAAAATGACTTATAAATAGAATCAGAGTGGTATATCATAAATATATAAGCTTGCATATTGAATGAATGCAACTTTGATACTCCCTCTGGTCCTTAATATAAGAAATATTTGGGGAGTTGATCTTGGCTATAAATGAGTATAAGATATGATTTTCATATTTGCCAATCTTTTCCTATTTTACCCTTATTAATACTCCCTCAACAATAATTAAGGGGAAGGGAATTAAGGAATATGACAACAGTGTCTTAAAAAATACATGTCATATTAACTAGCTCAATTAACTTCCTTAATCTAATTAAATTAGGTAAATATATCTTATATTAAGTAGTAGGGGAGTACAACCTAACACTTCAAATTACAGACCTTAAATATTTTGATTTGTCTAAAATTTCTGATGTTTTAGTTGGCATTGGACAGTGCATGTTTGGACTAATCCTAAAAATGGGTGCTTTTTCACAACCAGTTCTTATTTGATTTCTATCTAAAATATTTTTAATTCAAATACCAACTTTATAAACCGGGTGAGCCACATGTTGCATTCTCCACGGCTGATTCATTCTTTTTTTTTTCCTTTGCATTTGTTATAAATTGGATTATAAATTCTGCAAATAATTATGTTGAAGAAAGTGAAGAAAATTATTCTGATGATTTTGACGACAACGAATTCATAGTATTTGAGACTACACATCAATTTCCGAAATTATATTTGTATATATAACAATGGACAAATAATTATTGAAGAAATTACCTGAAAGTTTACCTTTTTCTCTTGGTTTTGTTTGGTCATTTGACAAACAAATATCTTTTTAAACAGATATAATCGATTATGTCGACGGATGTAGTGAGAAGAAGAAAAATTCTAGAAGTTACCATGACCATGTACCGGAGCTCATCCTCTTGTGGTGGTGTACCTACCGGAGTCGTTCATCTTTGTCTTCGGCTTTCTCATATGTTCGATCCTTGGCCCGAGCTTAATGTATGGGACATGTTTGAAACTGCATCATTGTATGTGTCACTATCATGAGTCATGTTGCTAACTGATTCATATACTTTGACACTTCAAATTTTTTGATACTCCAAGTTGGGGGGGGGGGGATCGGGCTCGAGCCCGAGCCCGGGACAAGGGGGAGGCCAACCTCCTAGAGCTGGCACTAATGCCAAGGCGCTACAAAGATTTTACTTTTATTAATCAATGTCTACATGTTTCAAGAATGCTTTAGCCAACTGACATACACACTTGTCCATTTTATGCTATCCCCCAACTTCTACCATATTCATTAAATTTTGTGCATTCTAAGGGAACATTACAGCTTAGTTGCTAGTTGTTACAGTTTAGTCAATATGAAGTGTTATATAATTTTGAAGCTTCACTTTTAAAAATTCCTTACCTTTGTTACTAAATCATGTGAAATGATATTTTACCCCCAACAAAAAAAATTATGTGAAATTAAATAATGAATTAGTAACATTATAAGTTTGGGCTTGTTTATTATCAACATTTTTGTTTTCGGAAGAAACGGCTGCTATATAGAACCGATAAGAGAAAATGTATCATATGTGAAACAATATGATGTATAAATAGGAAAATTTCCGAAGTTTTAGGATATACTAGGATATATATATTTATTTATTTATTTATTTATTTATTTATATAGTGGTAGTACTGACTTAAAAAAGACAATAATAACCATCACAAACCTTGTTTTTTAAAAGCACAATCATTACTCATTGTGTATGGTGTACCAATTTCTACTAGAGATAAGTATGCTTGCAAGAAAGTCATATTGGGGCTTCTTAAAATGGTTGTTCACTGATTGTCAATTAATTTTGTCATTGTCTTTTGTTTTCCTTCCAATTGTTACTCATTGTGTTGAAGCGCAGGGTCCCAGCAGGCTACGCTTTAAGCGCAAATGAGCGCAAGGACTATATTTTTCTACAAATATTGTTATATGACAAGAAAATAATTGTCTGTCAGGGATTTTCATTTTTAATAAGATGCAATTTGGAATGTTTTTATGAAAACAAATTTGAGAGAATTTGGAGAAATTTTCAAGAAAACTTTCACAATTAAAGCATACAGATACCAAATAGGTGCAAAATTTTTATTGAATATAAAAAGATAGAGATTAGAAATGCTCATGTAGGTTCCGCAAATTGATGAATGATCGATGAAGTCTATTTGCTTGTTGTATGTAATTCGGTTGAATCCCTGTGGCCTGAGATAAAGTGGTGGTGGGCTCTCTTCCTTTATGGAGCATAACTTAGCTAACTCCAAGAGGTTTTTCGCAGTGGCTGGGCCGTTCGAACCCAGTTTGAATGTAACTTCCCAGTTTGAACGTAACCTCCCCATTCGAACGTGTACAGCCAGTCATATAAACAATGTGCATGGATACGTTCATTAAGGAAAGTTTTTGTACAGAATGAATTCTCCTACCATAATTGTAAAACTTTCTTGCAAGAGAGAAATGTGTTAGTTCATACCAAATGTAATTAAGGTGATACCTCTACCATGGCATACATGGTATCTTAGCAATTTACTCAATGATAATGAAAGTGCAATAAGCTATATAAAAAAAAAAAAAATCCCTTTCTATGTGATATTTTCAAATTAAGATAATGAAAGGAAAATATGATATTAACTCATCATCAAAACTAATAAAACATAGTGAATGCAGATGAGCAGATTTAAAAAGGATTTTCTTCAAATAAAGGAGATGAACTTGTAAGATATAGAACACATGTGAATGTGAAGCTCCCCCTTAATGAATGCATGACTAAAAAGTATGAAACTCCCTTGAATGATACCACATAATTGTAAAACTTATGCTTTTTATGATGATAAAAAAATGTTAAAAGCATAAGGTTCATTTTTAAAAATGAGTTTGCTCGGCTAAAATTCATGAAACAAAATTGAATGAATAAGATCAACTTAGCCTAGCATGATTATGATTTGTGTATATTACAATACCTCACTCAAGTAATATCGTAATTACTTGAGTCATAATCATCTGCAATCCATAGATGCATTACTGGCTAGCCAATATTTGATGATATGATCAATACTAAGGATCTCCCAGATTTGATGCATAAGGATGAGTTTTTGTGTGATGCGACCATTTTCCACGAGATTGCAGTCATCACTTATAGTTTACTTGATTTCTCTCACGAATCTCTTGAATGATTTGCTATCACTTTCATAGTCACATGAGTTACTTTGCAAGTGATCCCTTCTCTGTTTATCTCTGTTTTTCGGCATGAGAACAAGGGATCCTGCAAAACAAAAATACATACTCTTTGGTACCCAAAGTTTCTTAAGTCCACACAGGATTAGACATAACAACTCTTATGCTCTTATATAACTAAATCATATGATATTTGAGCAAAGAGAAGAGCAATCAAAGATCAAGAGCATAGTTTTACCCAATCAACTAACTTCAAGCCAATAAATCACAGATGGTAACAATTAAATGATGTTAAGAAAGTTATTTCTCAATGACAATTTGGAAATACACTTTAAGTAGAAAAGTATGTCATTGATATGAATCTCAGTAATCCATGGATGAGATTAAAATTTCAAAAATGATAATGAAACATGCAAATTGTTTCAAATCTTGAATGTTCTTTCAAACCTTAATAATGCTTTATGAAATCAAAATTTTCATGAATGAAAGATTCATTTTTGAAACATGTTTATAATCAATGCTCACTCTAAACATGGTGGAAGTCAATATATCAGAATAAATCAGAATGCTTCAGATCGAGAACATGTTGAATATTGAAGTTAACATGTTGAAGAATTTTCCCAAAAGCAAAGATCATAAGGATAAAGCATTAGCAAGACATGCTTAGCACAGTAGAGATACGTATGCATAATGGCTTTGCTATGACGAAGATACAATCTTGCCTCTTAGAATTGAATCTAGAAATATATGAATGGTCAAGACAAGAATTTGAATATATGGCTATAGTTACTCAGAAACGGATGAAGACAAAAGTTGATGTATTTGAGTAACAGAATGACTACTATAATTGATGGATGATGAAGCACAAACTCATCAGTCCAAATGACAAGAGTTCCAAAATATCATCCCAGTAAGTTATTCCATTAATGGTTAATGCATTAATATTCAATGCACTAATGAACATTTATAAATCTTGGAATAACTCAACCAACTAAGAAATTATGCTTAAAGCATAATAGATTCACAAATTGAATTATTTTCTTGAAGATAGGCTCGAAACTCATATATGATCAACTCATTAAACATGAGGTCCAACTAGTTAGAGAATGAAACTAAAGAGTTCAAGCAATAACAAAGGTCAATTCCAAAGATTAATAGGAAAAACTTAACTGACAAATTTGAAGCATATCTCGACAATTCAAAGATATTAACTTCCAATTTTGAAACACTATTTGAATGCAATCAAAGTATGAATATTTTTCAAAACTTTTGTATGCATTTTCACAAAACAGAGTGAATTGACATCAAAACCAAATTTTAGAATTGTGCATTTCAAAAACATAAACTCCGGGAAAGTTATGCACAAATTCATTTATGGTCCATTTAGCAATCTGAGAAACACTTTGAAAAGAAAAAGAAAAAGAAAATAAATGATTGATTGCTAATGGAATGCAATGATGGACAAGTATTCATTACCCAAGAATGAATATATAATCACGGATATAGAGGTAAGGTTAAATATCACCGCAATTCCTCTTGTCCTTATAGTATCTTGCTTGGTTGAGACGGATTGATGTAGATAACTCCTTTTTCGACTTTCACCATCAACATCAACCATTGCTTCTTTGGCTTCCTCAAGAGTTGAATTATTTCTCTATATAGTTGCATTCTTGAGAAGCACCCCTTTTTTTGTTTTCATCCTATAAAACCGTATAAATCTTTTTCTTTCTTGGTATCCAACCTTACTTGGATCCAATCATTGTTAGTTTGTAGGAATCAAAATAAATTCACATGCTCTTATGAATATAATCAATTCAACAAAGCACAGTGAATTAATCATGAGTTTATGCATAAAGAAATACTTTCTTTTCAAATCATCATGTATGCATAAAGAATTAGATTAATGAACATTGCAATCCCTTTGAGAAATAAATTAGGATGTGAAAACCCAATTAAAGAAAATTGTTTGCAATGCTCATTCCTAATGTTACAAAATATAAAACCTCAATGTATATTTCAGATGATAGTTGTATACCTTTACGTTAGGTATTTGGAGGATTGGCTTTGTTACCATTCTTCATATATTTTCCTATGGGAGTCGGCAAATTTCTCTCAGAAGATATAGACCGTAAGAGACTTTTCTTTTGTGCACAATAGATCCTTGTTGTTCTAGTAATGGGTGCCCTGAGAGTTCTCTTGCTTGATATAGATGCTATGATCTTCTTCATTGGTGCATGAGAAACTCTTGGCTTTCTTCTTCATCTTCGCTATACCTTGATGTCCATTGATATTCAAATCATCCCGCACACATGGAATACTAGATGGACATTTTGGTACCCACTTATACTTGGGTCCTTGATCATTAGTATTGGACCTTGCTTGTCCTTTAGGAACCCAAACAAATCTACTTCTCACATCATAATTTCTCCTAATATAGCATGTATGAGAAATATGGCCATATTTTCCACAATAATTGCAAATAATAGAATGGTATACATCATGAAATTTTATGCAAGCATTGTGACGGTCCTGGGAGAAAAATTTTAAATAAACTTCATTTGAACATTCTTTCTTCCCAATAAATCTTCCAGCATTATTTTCGAAAACATTTTTGCTTTTCAAATTAGAATCAATAATTGGTTGAAAAACAATTTTATGCAAATGTTCAAAATCATTTTTCTTAACTACACAAGAAGAATTAAAGTTGTTTATCGATGACAAAGCATCTTGAGCTCCAGATAATGATTTACTATAATCGTGCATGATGAGCTCTTCTTGGGAATCCTCATTCTCTTGTTCATTTGTGTTGACTGGATCATGGAAGTGTTCTAAGATATCTCCTTCTTCATCCTCAACGTCCAATTGTTCATCAACTGTGGATATACCACTTATAGTTTCAAATGAACTGCCAATACTATGAACTTTAGCATATCGGTTAGAAGCATATATAATCAAGAGTATCCCGGATATCTTTAGCACTAGAGCAACATTTGATATTTACAAAATCATTTTTGGTTAAAGCACTATACAAAATTTTCATTCCTCTAATGTTCAACGAAAACATTTTGTTTTCTTTTTCTCTCCAATCCTTTCTCGGTTTGAAATCAAAGACATTTATAAAAAAATTTCCACATATCAAAATCCGTTGCTTTGATAAAACTAGTCATTCTAGCTTTCCAAAATAAAAAATCCATATCTATGAAAAACGGTGGAACAGTATAATCAAAACCTTCCGAAAGTGAACAACACCCAAAGTCAGCCATTCAAAAACTCTTGAGACTATTAAGTCCTTTAAACAAGAGCCCCGCTCTGATACCAAATGAAGAACCGACTGAACCCAAGAGGGGGGTGAATTGGGTGAAGATTAAAAACTTGAAACTTTGAAAATCTTTTCTCGTCTTTTAAATCAACAAGAAGATATTCGAATAAGCATATACTGAAAATATAAGAGATAAGGGAAGAGAATATGCAAACCGTGGTTTATCCTGGTTCGGCCCAATCCTTGACCTACGTCCAAATCCCAAGCTCCACTTGAGATTTTCAATTCCACTATCTCCTTGTTTAACCGGCACAAGAGAAAAGCCTTTACAACCTCACAAGTTTAGTCGGGCACTTGTGCAGCCTTTACAATCTCTTACCGAGATACTTCCCCTTACACAATGTAAGGTTACAATTACACACTCTGTAAACGAAGGATGATCCTCTCACTCTTAGACTCAACTCCCCCTTACAAGTTGTAATTGATACACCCTCACTTAAGGTTCCTTAACCTTAAGATTTTGATAACTGAATGAAATAGATAAGTGTTTGATAACTCCTCACGAGTATATTACAAATGAACACTGAAGTACAAAATCAATCATCACACCCTCTACTGAAAACTATATAAACATTGAGAAATAGAGTGTATGAGCCATCGACGATGAAGTAGTAAAGTCATTTTGTTGGCTTCGCAATTCATTCATCAATCGTATCACACCTTTCTATTTGAAGGCTTCGCAATTTATAGGTTATTGTGTTTCGACCGTTGCGAGCATTTGACCGTTGGAGATCGTTGGAAGTAGCCGTTGAAGCTTTTGTTGCTTTTTGCCCGTTGAGCTCTAATCCAACTTTAATCATAAAGTGTTTATCATTGACTTCGTTAATGCTCCATCTTGAGTGTTGTAATAATAGCCGTTGTAAAGATTCAAACTATCCGTTAGTTACGAGGCTTTCATTTGTTTTCTGATGTAGGATTTAATGCTTCTGACACACAAATTGCTTTGTGTTAATTTGATGTTTAACACATGCTTAAATCACCTGAAACTCAGTAATAGACTAGCTAAAAGCATTTAGGATTAGTAATGAGTAACATTTAGAAGTAATAAAATTAACACAGTGATTCGTAAATTACGCAGATGGAGATTTCAAACCAGAGGGGTCTTGCTCGAGCAACAGTTCATGCTTGCTCGGGCAAGCTTCTCTTGAATCAGATAAAAGCATATCAACATCGCTGATGCTCGAGCAAGGATCTTCGTTTGCTCGAGCATGAATAAATCATGCTCGGGCAAGCTTCATTAAAACAGTTGAGGAGTGATCTGTTTTGATGATGCTCGATCATGCCATCATGCTTGCTCGAGCAAGACATAGACAGAGGCGAGAATTTAATATTTCAGTGATGCTTTGCTCGAGCATGGTTTTTCCTCCGCCGAGCATGTCATGCCTTTCACTTTGTTCGGGCATGCTTCAGACTAAGGCTTTAAACAAACTTCAATCATCGCTAATGCTCGAGCATGCCAGATATTGTGCTTGGGCAAGAGTCTTTCGAATAAGAATCGATGATTGATGTTGCTCGAGCATGCATTTACCTCTCGCTCGAGCATGATGTTTTCATGCTCGGGCAAGCATGATTCTTCAACTAGAGAATGAAGTGTGATCGATTGCTCGACGCGTTTTTCCTCGCTCGAGCAAGCCTTTATTTCTACTCGAGCAAGACTGGCTTCCATCTTGATCGATGTTGCTCGAGCAAGCCTTCCTTTATGCTCGAGCATGACTTCCCAACTACAAAATGTTGCCATGTTTAGTCACGATGATGCTCGAGCAAGCTCCATTCTCTCGCTCGAGCATGACTTGATCAATTGTGAAATTATGCTTGGGCATTATGTTCTCTGCTTGAATAGCCATCTCCGAATGTCAAACTTGCTAGCTACCATTATCTTGTGCAAAAATCAGATTTTCAAGAAGCAAACTCATGACAAGACAAGAGGCAACTTCCAGCGGCATAAACGTCTTTGGTATAAATCCAAATTTATCAAATCACCCCATTTCAGAAAGCTCTTCAAATATTCTTTCTATTTCAATAAGAATCATCTCCAAACTAGTTGTATTTCATCCATTAAAATCAGATGAATGGAAGTTGATCTTATCCAGCGTTTTTGCAGAATCCAGAATAGACTGTCAACTTAAAAACATCATAACTCCTTCAATTGATCTTCATTTTCTGTGTTCTTGATGTTTTTGAAAATTTATTTGAGTCTAGTTTCCAATGGCACCGATTTCACCTCAATTAGATTTGTAGATTATGAGATACACCCAAAACACCGAAGCTTGGTCCTGATTGTGACGGTGATATTTATGGCAACTTGTAAAATTCATAGATAATTCATCTGACCTCCTTTTGGCTTGGATTTTATATCAAAATGACGCATTGGGAGTCTAGTTTCATATGCCACTTGTTTCACATCAATCCGATTCCTAGTTTGGGAGATATCGTCGAATTATCGGAAGCTCGAACAGAGTAGCTGATGAATTTTTTGCTCAAGCATGCGAGCAAGCATTTTTTATGCTCGAGCATGAGCGGATTTTATGTGTAATTGGAAATGGAAATGCACCTTGCTCGAGCATGACTTTGTTGTGCTCGAAATTGCATGCCTTCAAAAGTGCAATGTGGCTTATTTTAACTCCGAATTGAGTCATTCCAACTTTCATATCATCGTGGAAACTTCTAAAATCAATCCAAGAACTTGAATAATCATATTCTCATTCCATTTAGCAAGTTCTTCTTTCTTTCCTCTCTTCTCTTGATCATTCTCCGTCATTTTCTACATTCTTCAATATCTCCTCTTGCTTCCTTGACATCTTTCCGCAAGTTCTCACTACAAAAAAAAGTATCGTTTGTCGCAGTTAACTTGTAGCAGTCAGAAAAAACCGCTACAAATGTTATAATTAGTAGCGGTTTTAACCCAAACCGCCACAAATTAGTAGCGGAAGCATTGGCGCCAAATGTTGACCATTTTGCTTCACTTTTTGTAACGGTGGCACAAAACCAAACCGCTACAAATATGGCACCTCGCCTTGGCGCGTTATGGTGCGAAGTCTATTGCGGTTTTTTCCTAGCGGTTTTGTCAAAATAAATGCTACAAAAATTTGAAACGACACGGTTTGTCACGGTGAGAAGAAAGCGACACCTTGACCGCGTCAAAATGTCAAGATTTGTAGCATTACTACTATAACCGCTACAAAATTTATTCTATAAATAGTCATTTCCATCCGTACAAAAATTATAAATATTCAAAAATATTCTAAATCGCTTTGTCGCCAAGGAACATTCTCGACTTGGTTCTCAAAAACAAAAACAGGCATATATATGAAGCGCTGATCTCGGAGATGAGTGTTGCGATATTTGTTTGCCTTCTCATCGTTCAAGTCGAGGAGGTTCCTTCAGTGACAATCCAGATTCAGTTATTCCATTGACATGAAGACTTCTACTCCTCTAAATATGTTTAACATGCCACCAATATTGGGTTCAATATTAGCCACCAATCTCTCTAAAATATATCTCTGAGTCGGGAGAGATCGGTGGCTATACGAATCCAAATCTTCACCGGCATGTTGGACAATTTTCAATAAACTTGTTATTCCTAATTTATTAACTTCAACTCTTTTAAGAAAATTAAAGAAAATAATTGAGAATTTTTTTATTCTAATAAATAAAAAATCCAAACTAATTAGTTTTATATACTAATTAGTTTGAATTTTTTTAAAAAAATATTAAATTTGTAGCGGTTTTAGGGAAATTTAAGAAAATAATCAAAATTAATTGAGACACTTTTTATTGAAATAAACAATAAATCCAAACTAATTAGTTTGAGTTATAAACTAATTAGTTTGGAATTTATTTTAAAAAAAATATTAAATTTGTAGCGGTTTCTAAAGAAACCGTTACAAAATGTGATTGGCATATGATTTTGTAGCGGTTGATATGTCTAATCGCTACGTGAATTGCGAAGGTCATTGATTTTGTAGCGGTTACGTGACCGCTACAAAGTTTCACGAAGAACAAGGCACATTTGTAGCGGTTAGGGTAACAGTTTTTCTAACCGCGACAAAGTTATTTACTTTGTAACAGTTATTTGGTTTAACCGCTACAAAGTGCAGCGGTTTTTATATTGTTCCCCTCACTTTTGAAATTCACACGCGTGATTTTTTACTTTTTACCTTTTAACCTTTCAACTTGTACTTTCCAACATCATGGTTTCTGAGGACGAGACCCCAAAAAGGGAAAGCTCATGTACCCCTAAAAGGCCCGTCGGGGTAGTAGTAGTAGTAGAGGGGGTCGTAGAGGAGGGGTGGGCCACAAAATATCCCCCTTGAGCCCCCTCAAAGGGGGAATGAGTTTGATAATCTCTTTGCAAATGACCCAATCCCAAACCCAGAGAACCTAGAGACCGTAGGGGGAGATCGAAGCGCAAGTCTGGCGTTTGACGACATCTTGAATGGAGAAGATGAGGAGATCGAGTTTGACATTCCCATATTGGAAGCAGAGTGGTTTCTCGACCAGGAGAACGAGCGGGACCATGGGAACCCCCGACCGGCGTCTTCTCATTCCACCGGTTTGTGGTGGATGTCGAAGGTAAGTATAAGTAGTTTATTGGCAAAAAATAATATTTAAATTCTGTTAAAAAATTATGAAAATTTATTTAAAATGCAATACAACAATTTTGTTATAATTGTGCGGATCTACATGGAACATCGCGGGAGGACGTTGGATGTTCCCATGCTCGATCATCCGGAGGACTACCGGGTGATAGTTCCTTGAACATGCAGACGGACTAGCCGATCGGCAGCGATGGTCACTTGTTGATCCGATTCCTGTCACAATTTGAGGGGAATTGGGTATGGTCCCCGATCTATTTCCACAGTTGGAAAAAGGTCCCCAAGGACAACAAGGACAAGGCGTTTGAGGACGTTGTTCGGGTAAATTATGTTGTGTAATTAAATTAGTTTTTTTAATAGTTATAAGTTGTGGTTAATTTAGTTATATGTTTCTTAATTACTAATCATTTTATGATACGAAAAAATTTTAAACTACGGGCCCACGCTTTCCGAGGTACGTAAAGATGAAAATGGGAGAAGCATGGAAGAGCCGGAGGATTCGTCTCTACGACCGTGAGAATGGAGATGGGACTATGCCTCTCGCAAAGAATCGATGGAGAACATCCCGGATGGCGTGGAGGCAAATGACTGGCGCTTTTGTCCAATATCGAGGAGTGCGAGAGGAGTGGTACTTTTTTTAATTAATCATAGTTTAGTTTTTTTTTTTAACATGAGGGTATTGTATAGTTTAATATATCGACTACCCCTCTATTTTACTTAAATTACACAAACATCTCATTTATTTTGCAGGCTCTATCACAGAGGAACACCAGATGCAGGGCACATCAAAGGGTCAATCACACGGCAGGATCCAAGACGTTTGCTGTGACCTACAGTGAGATGGTATGTTAAAAGTTAAATTAATTTTATGCTTAAATGATTATTGCTTTGTTTTGGAAATAACAAAGTTTATATTCTTTTAACTCTTTCAAAGAAGAGAAGACTCGGGAGGAGAACCGTGAGACGGACTATGGGCGGTTGTGGACACGCACACATAGACACCGTGATCGGGACGCCGACCTCGAGGCGGCCGAGAGGAGATAATAGTAAGTTACAAAAAAACTATTAATTAAATTAAATTAAATTAAATTGTTTGATTAATGTTTTATGAAATATGTGCGTCAGGCCCGGATTGAGCAGAGCCAGCAAGACCTGCGAGCGTCGCAGCCCCTGGAGTCACAGGGGTCTGTTGATCCTACAACCTCATTGAAAGCTGCTGTGGGCCCAGTCGAGCATCCTAGCCGGGTTAGGGGCTTTGGGCTAGGCGCCAGACCTAGTATGGTGTACGGAAAGGCCTCTTCCTCTGACGCCGGAACCTCTGGCTCGAGAATGCCACCACAGGAGGCGGTTGATGGGATGATTGTCGAGAAAGTTGCCGCGCAGTTGCCGAGCGGAGTCTTGCGAGAGGGGCCAAGAATGAGGCCGGGAATAGGCGCATGCAGGAAAGTCTTGACCGTTGGTACGCTAATCAAAGACATAGCTGGCAGTCAATTACCGGGGCCTTGACAGAGGTGCTACCTAACAGTACGGTTTCCATCTCCCGAGCCTCCCCTCCGTTCATCTACGGGGATCCCCCCCCCCCGCCTCCCCTCCGGATCCCGGCTGGTGAAGACGAGGGCGTTGTTACCTCCGGGTCGTGCCCACGCCGCCCCGAGATAGACACCCCGAGACCGCCCCAGAGAGACTCGATCATCGGGCTCCCGATAGTTGGTTTTTATTTTCTCGAAGTAATTAATTTTGTATCGCTGGATGTTTGTTCACCTTTGTTATCTTAATTGATTTGTCAACAATTTTATTAAATTTAAATATTTGTTATCTTTTTTTTCCGTAGGTTTTTGATATTGTAATACCATTTCAATACTTATATGTCATTTGTAAAATAATAAATAATTTGTGAATAAAAAGATATGTTTTCAAAATAATAAACGAAGTTAATAATTTGTGAATAAAAAGATATGTTTTCAAAATAATAAATGGATTTAATCATTTGTGGATAAAAAGATATGTTTTCAAAATAATAAACGGATTTAATAATTTGTGAATAAAAATATATGTTTTCAAAATAATAAACGGAGTTAATAATTTGTGAATAAAAATATATGGATAAAAATAATTTTTGTTGCGGTTTTCATATTATAACCGCTACCAAACATATTTGTAGCGGTTACATTAACAAAACCGCTACAAATTTGAATTTCAAAGTAAATAAATAGCCGCCAAAAATTTTGTTGCGTTCTAGCATTAACCGATAAGAATCTCAAACGGTCATAAATTAGTAGCGGTTGTAGTAGCGGTTTGTTAACCACGACTAGTTCATGGCGTGAATTTTCAATTTAATAATTTGGGGCTTTTGGTGTTCAACGACAACTTTACCGTTAGACAAATTTGATTCTCCATTTTTCAGCCTCATGGATGAGAGCGATCGTCCTTTGTATCAAGGTTGTCGAAATACTCAAAATTATCCTTTCTAATCAAATTGTACCATATCCTATGGTGATAAGGCAATGTCGATGATCTTTGGAATTACTAAGATGCTTTTCCGACGCGACATTCTCACAACCTTCTACAAAGATAATCAACGATTGCATTTAAAGATCTCAAGTGCTAGAATGAAAGTAACCAAAAAAAAAAGTCAAGAAGTCTCCAAAGATTATATACTATCCTTTAAAACCTCGCTTTTGTTTACTAAAGATGGATAAGTCATGGATCAAGAACGAAGATTGTAAACTCGAGACATCCACGGGATGGTTTAGCGGGATTGAAAATTTTCTTAGATTTCGCCTAGAAATGTTCGCACGCTAGCATTAATGGCAAGATTTGGGAATCTTGTTGTAGATGCAAGTTTTGATACCTGACAAACACGAGATGTGTATGAAACAAAGCTCATTCATTATGTCAATGATCATTCCCGGGAAAAAACATTGGGAAATGACATCGATGTATATCTCAACAGCTTATCAAGGAGTTGGTAACTTGTGGAATGGTATGAGATATGACGGGATCATCTTCCTCAAACCTCACACGATGTGGACTATCGGTGACTTGATCAAGATTATCCGGTGGAATGTGCATACGGCCTTGCGTGTCGGGATGCAATTTTGACTATGACTCGACAACTTCCCCGAAGTCGTAAGTGGTGCTTCATGGGTCATCGTAGGTTTCTCGATGGTACGCACGGCTTGCAACGCAATTTTTCAGCCTCACGGGAAAAGCGAGGACCTCCTTTTATCAAGGTTGTTAGAAATCATAGAGCAGCTTGTGGATGTTGAATTTGAGTATGGGAAAAAAGACGATCCAGCAAAGGTCGGGACAAAGACGGCCAGGGCTTCTGATTCTGCAACCCAACAATGGCGAAAGATAAGCGTCTTCTTCACTCTTCCGTATTGGACAGATAATTTGCTCCGACACAGTTGGATGTCATGCACATTGAAAAGAATGTGTGCGACAATATGTTGTACACGATTCGAACGAACCAGGCAAGTCAAAAGATCATCTTCAAGCGAGGAAAGATTTACGAGAGATGGGCGTTCGTTCAGATGCGTGGCCGGATGAGCATGACAGATTTCAACCGGCAAAATACACCCTGACAAAACCGAATAAGGAAATCTTCCTCGCAACGTTGAAGAATATAAAAATTCGACGGGTATTCAAGCAACATTTCACGATGTGTTGACGTGCGAGTTCGAAAGATTATCTTGGGCTGAAGAGTCATGACTCACATGTGCTTATGCGCGCTTACTTCCGCTGGCCATAAAAAATACGTTGCCTCTCAATGTGTCGATCGTTTTGGTCGAGTTTTGTACTTTCTTTCGAAAGTTGTGTTCTAAGGTTTTGATTGTGGAGTAGCTCGACCAGCTGCAGCAGAAAATCATTATTACGCTGTGTCATTTGGAGATGATATTTCCTTCGTCATTTTTCAAATTCATTATTTGTTCACGAAACCAAGCTTGCTGGCCCAGTTCGCTACCGTGGATCATTTGAAAATCATTATTACTTTAGCATTACTCCTCTAGCCGCACGTTTAACCATTGATGTATCGACATTTTTCCTCATTACTTTATAGGTTTCTTGGGAAACTGAAATCTTACGTGAGGAATAAGGCGTGGCCTGAAGGTTCAATATCACAAGGTTATATTGGGGATGAGGTCATGTATTTTTGTTCTAGGTACTTTGATGACATTGAGACGTCATTCAACCAACCACCTCGTGTAGACGATTTTCCTGAGCAGAGCCAGAGCCATCAGCAACAGAGTTGTTTTTCCCTCGTGTTGGTAAACCAGTTGGCGGATGTGAGAACTTCAAACTCACGACACTTGAGAAGTTTCAAGCACATAGACATGTCTTGATTAATTGCACTAAAGTTGAACCGTATCTTCAGTAAGGATTGAACACACACATATATATATGTTATCTTATATGTTTCCTTACATTTTATAGTCACATTTCTTGCTCGTCATCGCATGTTTAATTACAGGGAATTCAGGAGTCATGTGAAGCGTCAACTGAAGATCCGTACACAGACATCCTCCGAAATTGATAGAAAGGTCCACATAGAATTCCAAGGTTGGTTTAGGAGGAGAATAATGAATGACAACAACCCCCACTTAGCAGAATTCAGAGCTCTCGTACTCGGCCCGCTTGACCACGCCCAAAGATTTACGGCATACAATGTCAATGGCTTCAAGTTTTGTATGGTTTCACGAGATCAGGGATTGCTCACCCAAAACTCAGGTGTATATGACACGTTTGGGACGAGGAGTTATGTGAGCGACGTGTGACGAACATGCAATTCGGTGATGTCCCATATTATGGAAAGCTACTTGATGTGGTCAGGATAACTTACCAAGGCCTTTTCTCGTGACCTTTGTTCAAGTGTTTGTGGGAGAATATGACAACATCCCGGGACTCACGACCGATGACTTAGGCATCACATCAGTGAATTTCTCTCGGCCTATTCACACTGGTCAATCTGAAGATGACGAGCCGTATATTCTTGCCTCAGAGGCCCATCAGGTTTATTTTGTCGCCGATGAGAGGCACAGGGATTGGAATATGGTGGTTCACTTAAAGCCTCGGGACCTTTACAATATGGGCGATGGTGAGAACGTCACCTACGATTGTGAGCCGCTCCAGCCCGCCAGTTTCAAAAACTTCTTCCCAGACGGCAATAACACTTTACGTATAGTTCGATACGTTTCTTAATATACGCAATATGAAATATAATAATAGCATTTAACTAAATTTTTATATGTGTTATTACATATTAAACTCACATGTAACCTTTTATACAAACTTTCTTTGCAGGGATGCTGACGAAGATTGAGAGAAAAAATTATCCATACTCTTCATTTTACTTTTTTTTTTAAAAAAAAAAGCCCCACAAGTTTTTGTAGCGGTTTATAACCGCTACAAAACCAAAAAAAAAAAAAAAAAAAAAAAAAAAAAAAAAAAAAACCACAAAATGTTCAACGCTACAAAATGTTCAATATAACCGTGACTAAGAAAACCGCTACAAACACCGACACGTCAACCGTGACTAATTAAAACCGCTACAAAAATAGACACGTCAACCGCTACAAAGTGATGCGCTGATATCAAAATAAATACCCCTACAAACCACATTTAATATGTTTCACTTTTGTTTTGTACACCTGTTTTCTCTCATATTTTTACATTTTTTGAACGAGGTAAAGTGTTTAAATGGGGTAAGTGTCATTCAACTAGATCAATTTCAATAATTATCGAAATATTTGTTTTTCCGTTTACTCTTTGTTGATATTAACTTGTTATTTTACAGGTGCTTTTTGTTAATTTTCAAACTTCTTTCTACTTTCACATACATATTATTTTACAGGTTCTTTTTTCATCTACCCACACTTTTGTTCTTTTAATTTCATTAACTCATAAATTGTTGTTATTATACTTATATATTCTCATTGTTTTACTAATTTTACACAATCGAATATCATATTTTAATATCATTTATTTTCAGTAAAAATATAAATAATTAATAATATAACATTTTTTTAATTACATTAAGAATTGTTAAAAAAATTTTTTTTTTCAATTTCATCCATTTGTAGCGGTTTCAAATACCAAAATACCAATGCACGCGCCAAAGCGTACTTTTCAAATAAATGATGTCAATATTTTGTAGCGGTTAGTTAACCGCTACAAATATGAAAATGTTTTTTAAAAAATGGTGGGAATTATTTGTAGCGGTTATTCACCACTACGAATATTCTCGCGTAAATTTTTTTGTAAAATTTGGACTTGTTAGTATCGGTTTCTTAACCGATACAAAATATTTCGAAACGTTTAGTATGGGTTATCGAACCACGACCATTTTATTAAATTCATATTGTAGCGGTTTTGTACCGCTACTAATGTGTGCGTAAGTTGTCAGCACAACCTTATGTAGTGGCGGTCATTTTAAACCGCGATAGATACAGTAGCGGTTTATGATGATGTAGTAACGGTTTTTTTTAACCACTACTAATGGGTTTGTTTCGGTAGTTTTCGTAGCGGTTTTACTAACCGCGACAAATGTCGTTAGTCACGGAAAAACCGCTACGAATGTGCGATTTTAACCGCTACAAATGGCCCTTTATTTTGTAGTGTCTTCTTTCATAATCTCTTATCTCCTTCTTGATTAATCTCTTTAATTCAACTTGGACTAATCTACATTAAATATATATTAAATATATAGTAGTTAGTCAATGTAGAAGATAAATATAGTATACAAGCTTTTTGCTCTTAATAATGGCATCTATATAAGACATCATCAAAACTAATCATATCCAACAGAAGTTGATCTGTCAAACAGTTTTGGAACTCGTACATTAGAAGACCTATGATATTAGTTGGACCAAGCCTTGGCTCTGCTGTTGCCATTGACTTTGCAGTCAATTATCCAGAAGCTGTATGTGTCACCCAATAGTTTAACTTCTGAATATCCTCCATAAACCCAATTTGGGAAAAATTGCATAGGTCAAAAAGGTTCTTCATTTAGTGACAATGGCATGCACTGAGCATTTGGTTGTAGTTCCTCTTTTCAGGTGGAAAAGCTTGTTTTGATTGATGCTAGTGTATATGCAGAGGGAACAGGAAACCTAGCAACGTTACCTAGAGCTGCAGCTTATGCTGGGGGTAATTATCTGTTAAATACTATAACATTAAAGCCTCAACGGCTTAGTGCCAGCGATTATCGGGAAACTTATCTCAGAAAGTTTACTACCTAAACCTTTTTTTTTTTTTTTTATATATATATATATATATAGTTTTAAAAATATTTTCTGTGCTCTTTTAATTTAAATTTCACATTACTGTATTCCTTTTTCCTTCCTATTCAATTTATTAAGGTCAGAATTGATAAGAATCTTAAACTATTTGTTCTTATATTGATTACTGGCACTCTCTTGATGCAGGCATATTTGTTGAAGAGCCTTCCAATACGCTTATATGCAACCTATTTGGCCTTTTCTGACATATCATTCAATACTATTCTTGATTGGACAAATGTAAGTTACACAATTTTTATTCATCATTCATGTTAGATGATGCCGTGTTTGGATCTCTGAATCATTCAGTTTCATAACTGGGCCATTTCGTCACGTGAACTAATGTATGTCCTAGAATTTCATATGCTCGGAATCCAAAAAAATTGTGTATTGAATAGTTGAGAATCCAAATTTCCTATGTGTGGTGTAACAAATGTTATCCTAGACTGTTTGTGGTGCCTTCGTACTGATCAGTCATCATATACTTGGGCACTTCTAGTGGAGCAAAAATGAAGTTTGATCAGAGTGTTCATAAAATGTTTTATAGGTGGGCCGCTTGCATTGTTTATTACCTTGGTGGGAGGATGCTACGGTGGATTTTATGATTAGTGGTGGTTATATCGTTGCTTCCCAGATAGGAAAGGTAACTTTAGTAGGACAGATTAATAAGTTTTTTTTCTTATTTCACACACGGACATCTGGAAACGAGAAGCATGTTGACACTGATGAATGGGTCAAAATTTGAGTACTCAGCACTTCCCATGAAGTGTGCACCTTATTATAATTGATGATTACACGTTTAACGATTCATCTTATTTAAGCTTATTCACACACAACTGTTCTTATATAGCCTGTGTTAACATTTTAGTTATCCCTGAAAAACCCTTCCATATGTGTGATTTTACTTGGGCTTGGTTTGGTTTGAGGGGAGGGAAGGGGAAGGAGGGAAAAATTTTAATGGAGAGGAAAACCCTTGTGGTTCCCACCGCACTAAATTTTGGTAAAATTTTCCTCTCCTTTTCCCTCCCCTCCCTCACCCTCAAACCAAACCAAGTCTTAGTGTCTTTACTATACAGCATTATATTTATCAACCAACTTTATGTTGTGCTCAATTTCGCTATACTAGAGGAAATTCTTGTCACTCAGAATGAACCAATTATTGACACTTCACACTTTTGAAGGGGGATTCAGCTATATATTATTATTTCCTATTGTAGTTGTTTGCCTTGTACGGAAATTCATACAAATTACCATAACTAAAATTCCAAATGGGGTATGGGGAAACTTTATTTCATGATAGCTTTTCTGTCCATTTTCATGCTTGGAGAAAAAGTTTTGCGGCCAGCTACTTACACACCATACCAAAAGCATTGGATTTTGCTCAAAAAACAATAAGTATGTTTGTTTTTAAATTAAGGATGAACAGAAGGTATTCATTTCCTAGAAAGCTAATCAATATGGAGTTAGTAAATGTCATAAAAATGTTTAAATATTCAGTTGGGCATATGTGTGTGTGTGTGTGTGTTCATCCAGACTGATGAAAAGTCCCTGTTATTGAGTAAAGTTTGCCGTACTCATGTTTCGACATGACATTACAATTTGTGTTTAACAGGTAAAGCAAAAAACACTAATCATTTGGGGCGAGAATGACCGTATCATCAGCAATAAGCTTGCCGTGGTTAGTTTCCATATTGTACACTTAAGTCTTTCTCAAACATGTGATGAACAAGATACAAGATTGTTTAGTGCATATAAGTCATGTTTCTGAAGCATAATAATTTAATTTCTCCTTTTGGGTTTATTTGACTAGTAACGTAAGGGGATATGATGATATTTCTGTGCCAACGCTGTAATTGAAGTTCATCATGAACTTTTTACTTTTGCAGAGACTACACTGTGAATTACCTGATGCGATTATTCGCCAAATATCAAACTGTGGCCACCTTCCTCATGTAGAAAAGCCAGATTCTGTTGTCAAATTGATAGTTGAGTTTGTTCAGAGAGATTCCAGCAAGGTAAATCAGTTTGTTTCACAAATGTGAATGTTAAACTCCTACTAGCCATTCACTTACAGAGAAAATAGCATAGCAGTAGATATTTTTAGGGAAAGGAATCAGCGGGTGATAGAGCTAAGAAGCGTAAGGTCTATTAAATATCAATTCTAGCCATTCATTTATATTTGTATCCAGAATCTGAATTTAATTTATGAGACGGGATATAGAGTGTTCAGTGATCATATTTCTCACTTTGTGGGACTGGAATCGTTCATTCTTTGTTCCATGAGTACAATGTACATGTCTCACAGCATTGAACAAGGATCAAAACTTAAAAGGGTTAAATATCATCAAGTACGCTGAAATATTTTTCTAGTAACACTTGGTATCCTAAACTAATTTTTGGAGAATCCAGCACTTTAAAGTAATTTTTTTGTGCATCTAGCATCCTAATGTGTTTTTTCAATAGCACTCAACATCATAAGTTTAGGGTGCTTATTGCTAATACTTAAAGGGCAAAATTGTACCCAAAAATATTTTAGGATTTTGGATTTTGGGTGCTACTAAGGAAATACTTTAGGGTGTGGATGTACAAAAAAATTTGTTGGGGGAATTACTAAGAGGTCTTAAGGAAAGGGCATAATTACCAAAAAGTCCCCATGACAATTTAAAAATAAAGTTCCAGACTAAATAATAACACCATCTCACTTGTCATTGGGACTTTCTAGTTCTTGGGCCTTATAGCAATTCTCCCAAATTAGTTGATAACACTTCAGGTTACTCGAAAAGTATTTTAGGATCATGATGCTATTTTAACCCAACTTGGAGTGACATTAATGCCTTGAAGTTTATTTACAAAATGAATATGGAGGGTACATTTGAATAGAGATAAACAGAAAAGTAGAATAATGAGCCTCATACTTAATAATGGGATGGGAGTTTCATACCTGATTGTGTACATTCATTTTGTAAATAGAGCATATACAAACGTGTTTTCTCAAGAACATGTTCGAATTCATTCCTCAAGGCCTATTAGTTGAGGCTGGCTTTTGAAGGATCTGTTATGAGATGCTTACCTTGGACAATAATCAAAGCTTTAGGTTATATACTCAAGGCTTAAGCTGTGTGATTCTCTAACCAAACAAGCATATATTTTTAATATCCTTTAAACTAATCCCTCGAATATACAGTGGTTGGTTAGGTTTGTGGTCTCCTGTTTGATTATTCTCTTTCCCTTTGGAAATCTCTCTCTCCCCTCTCTCACTCACTATGCTGTCATGTATATAAGATGCAAATTTTTTAATCCCTTTGACCCTTTTTATAAGATCCACTTTGGGTTGTTGGAGTATTAAATGTATGTTTACTAATTTTACATCTAGTGAATTTTCTTTGTTCATTCTCTTTGGTCACTCTAAGGAAATTTTCACTGCATCCCCTTTATAGCCATTTAATATCAAACAACCCACACAACTTTTTGAAATTTCACTGCACTCTCTAGAACTAAACTGAAATTCAAATTTGTGGGTGAAAAAATAATTGTGCCCTCACTTGACAAGTCAAATACGATTATTTACAAGATACATATAAAAATTTACAAGTCAAATATACTTATTTACAAGACAATTAAGTAAAATTACAAAACCATATCTGTCATGTACAAAACAAAGATTATATTAATAAGAATACATGTTATTTATAGGACAATTACGTGAAATTATAAAGCCTTTTTAAGGAGTCGGTAACACTTTCATTTAGGCTTAATTCGCCTCTATTCTACAAGTTGCAATTTGGATTAAGGAGTGAATTTTTTGCAGGATAGAATGAAGGCCCTCAAGTCTGTATTGCACTATCAACACTCAAATTAAGATAACAATGACTTTTACAAAGTGATAATTTGACTTTATTTTTGTGTATAATCAAAGACTAAGACTAAGGTAATGAGTTTGATCTTTTGTTTTAGTGTGGTGTGATGTCTAATTTCATATGTCTAATTGGACCAATGGTAATAGGTATTTATAGGCTATAAAGTGATGTCTTAAAGTACTATCTCTTAAAGGAACATCTCTTCAATCCGAGCAAAAAAAAAAAAGGAACATCTCTTCAATTAAAAATCATAAGTTATAGCTATTTGTTAGATTCATAAATCCTCATGAACTAACATAACTTAAATAGTTTTTCCATGAAGAGTTACTCATTTATGGTATGTAGAGGTTTTTGTTTTTTTTTTTTTTTTAACACAATATTTCACCAAGTGGTGGTCATCATACATTTGGTCAACTTTTTACATGTGTGTTTAGGAACTAAAGAGACATGACTTTTGTAACTTTTAGGGTTTGTTTGGTACGACGGGAGGGGAGAGAAAGTGGACGGAGGGAAAATGTTTTTGAGTTGCATTTAAAAAAAAGTAGAGACGTGGGGTTAAAGTTTTTAATTGATTTTTCTTACTTTTTAATTTTGCATCTTTCAATTAAAATTTTATAACCCCACTTCTCCAATTTTTTTTTTTAAACCTCAATCATAAAAAATTTCCCTCCCTCTCCTCTCCTTCCCTCCAAATCCCCCATAACAAACAATTTATTAATTTATAAGAATATGCTATACAAAACTACATCTTTTCATTTTAAAATATTCTAACCGTAGTTTAGTTGATAATATAAAAAAAAAAAATTGTCTTTCTGATTTTAAATATAAGAGTTCAACACACTTTATTCCTCAAATGACCAAATTTATAATTTTTTAAAATTATCCCCAGTAATTATACATATTAGAATGTTTAGTATAATGTAAATAATAATTAAAGACATAGTGGAGGGAATATTATGACCTAAGGAACCTGATGAAGCTGGCTTCTCTCCGTTGATGTGTTTGTCCGCTGTCCTTCCTTTTCTTGGAACGACACCGTGTAGAGGCTGACAACAATTATGAGTTCTTCCCCGAGTGAGTTTTTAAAAAACGAAAAAGAATTCTTCCCCAATCGCTACAGTGATGACTCTGCTGCACGGATCCTAGAGCTGGTTTTTATTTTTTGTCTCCTTGGGTATAAACCAAAGCTAGTAGTAATTTATAGGGAAAAATCCTGCCCAAATTAGTAAAGAATTATTAAAAAAGGTTTAAAAAAAAAGTCACATGTTAAAAAAGGTCCTGACCTTTTTTGGTATTATTTCATAAACATTAACAACTATATCGTAAAATATTAATAACTAAATTAGTAAACGTTAACAACAATATCATAATAATTAAATTAGTAAACGTTAACAACAATATCCTAACAACTAAATAAGTATTCGTTAACAACTAAATCAATACACGTTAACAATTAACGTTTTATGAAATAATACCGAGAAAATGTCTTGGAACCTTTTTTTACATATGGCTTTTTCTTGGGTCTTTTTAATTATTTGGGTTATGAGGTGGATTTTCCCTAATTTATAACTGAGAATCTGAACTTTAAAAAAAATATATTTTAAAAATATTTTTAAATATGAAAGGTGATGATTAAATTAAGAGGAAAAATCCACACTATTTATAAGTTTTGTTTTTTGTTTTTGCCTGAACTCACTATTAAATAGAATAATTTCAACTATAGCCCACTTCAAGAGACACTCACATATGTTTTTCGGTTTTTTAATGGAGAGAATGTAAATAAAAATTTAAAATCCAACTACATATTTAAAATTAAAATGGAGGTAAATTAATTGCAAGAAAATCTTATGAAGATAATGCAACTTACTCCTCTGATTCTATTTATGAAGTAAAGAGATAAGGTTTTTTTTTTTTGTCCTATTAATAATTCATGTTAATAAATTTTTTTTATATAAACATACAATTTAACTCATAATTTATTACTTTGTAAACTTTGTTTTTATGGAGGTATAATATATATTAATTAAATAAAAATAAAGTTAGAAAGTGGTTGCATAATTAAGGATGTTTAAGATTTTTCTTGATTATAACTAAACATATAGGAAGTGACTTATAAATAAGATTAAAAATAGTATAATATTAAATATGAGTTGCTGGGATTTTTTTTTTTTTTTTTTTTTTTTTTTTTTTTTTGATAAACTGAATTTTTGGGAAAATATTCTAAGAAATTATTTTTTAGATATTAAAACTTCGTCAAAGTTATTTTAAAGAGGTAAAAAAATTCAGACTCTCGCTCACGATTTTCATATAATTAATGTTTTTAGCTTTACATTTTTTAAAATTCTACAAGGACAACACTTGACACAGGGTTATTAATAGAAGAATGAGGATCTGGCTGACTACCTTTGGGAACCACAGAGCAGCGTTATCACTGTGGAAAGATTTTTTTTTTTTTTTTTTTTTTAAAGAGTTAAGTGTTATTTTTGTCTAAGAAGTTTTGCTTCAGAAGTATTAGGCACTTCGAAATGTTTTTGGATTATTTTGGGTTAAATACCAAATTTACCCCGGAAGTTTTGATAAGGGGCTCGACCCCGAAAGTTTTTTGGTACCAAATTTGCCCTAAGTATTTAAAAGGTATCAAATTTACTCAAACGTGACGGAAGTCCACGTAGATCGTTAAAATGTGACGTGGCATGCCACCTCATCACACGTGGCATGCCACCTCATCAATCAAAAAGTATCATTTTTGCCCTGGAAGTTTTCATTAAGGAGCAATTTTGCGCCGGAAGTTTTCATTGAGGAGCAATTTTGCCCCGGAAGTTTACAAAAGTAGCAATTTTGCCCTTCTTTCTCCCAATATTAAATTTGACTATTAAATCAGTCAAAGACCACACATGTCATGCCTTGAAAAGGTCAAACTTGGAGTCGAGAGAAGGAGATCCTTGTGATGTTGAGCTCAAGACGGCGGGAATTTGTGAAGTTCGAACCTGGTCACCCGGGGTCGAAAGGTCTGTCGCAACACTCAGAGGAAGCATCACTTATGATCTAAGCAAATGAAACGCAAAACGAGAAATGAATTGTTCCAAAAATTGGTTTAGTAAAACTAATCAATAGTGATAATATTTACGTTTGTATAGACTGATCATTTGCTCAGATCATAAGTGATGCTTCCTGTGATCAGTTTGGCTTCACAAATTCTGACTGCCTTGAGCTCAACATCTCAAGGATCTCCTTCTCTGACTCCAAGTTCGACCTTTTCAAGGCATGACATGTGTGGTCTTTGACTGATTTAATAGTCAAATTTAATATTGGGAGAAAGAATGGCAAAATTGGTACTTTTGTAAACTTCCGGCAAAATTGCTCCTCAATGAAAACTTTCGGGCAAAATTGCTCCTTAATGAAAACTTCCGGGCAAAAATGATATTTAATTCTTATTGGTTGATGAGGTGGCATGCCACGTGTCATGAGGTGGCATGCCACGTGGATGCTTAGTCAAACTTAACGGTCAAAATTCACGGATGGGCAAATTTGCTACCTTTTTCATACTTAGGGCAAATTTGGTACCTTTTGAATACTTCCAGGCAAATTTGGTACAAAAAAAACTTCCGGTCTTGAGTGCCCCTTATCAAAACTTCCGGGTAAATTTGGTATTTAACCCTAAATTGTATAGGAAAAAATCTTTTATAAAAAGTAATTACCTAAAACATTATCTTTTAGATGGATATATGTAATTTACTCGATAGTTAAATGTTTGATGGTTAAAAAAATAGAAACTTAAACATATAAGAGTGGTGTTTTGTTTTAAAACTCACAAAATTTGACTAAGATCTTTTATATGTATATTCCTTTTCTCTGCTCCCTACTGGCATTGACCATGCTACCAGCATTCCATCCAAAGACATCACCATCAACCCACAAATCAACCTATCCCTCCAGTTGACAAACTCCCTTGCTAATTTACGTCTACGGCGGCGTGTTCTACACATTCTCGTCGTTTCATCCATTTTACCACAGACATCTCAACATCATTGTCTGCCAAAGCAAACGCCCTTATGATGTCCATCAAATGATTATCATGAATAATGGGCGAGGAGAGAAAATGTAGGGATATGTGGCATTTAATCCTATATGGTAAAGCCACTTCAGCATAATTAGGTCAATTAACTGTTGCATGTTTGGGTCTGCTAAGTTAAGGCGAAATTGCTTCGTTTCCTAAACATCTGAGTCAAAAATGATCTAAAAAAAACTTTAGGGTGTCAGTGCTCTTGAAGTAAAACTTCTTGGGCAAAAATGACACTTAACCCACATGCTGCTCTGAGTTGGACGATGAGGTAGTGTACAACATGGATTTAATGGTTAGACTTAACAATTATTAATGGCTAGGGTAAAATTTAGGGTTAAATACCAAATTTACCCCGGAAGTTTTGATAAGGGGGCACTCAGCACCCGGAAGTTTTTTTTGTACCAAATTTGCCCTGGAAGTATTTAAAAGGTACCAAATTTGCCCCGGAAGTATGAAAAAGGTAGCAAATTTGCCCATCCATGAATTTTGACCGTTAAGTTTGACTAACTGTCCACGTGGCATGCCACCTCATGACACGTGGCATGCCACCTCATCAACCAATAAGAATTAAATATTATTTTTGCCCTGGAAGTTTTCATTAAGGAGCAATTTTGCCCCGAAAGTTTTCATTGAGGAGCAATTTTGCCCCGGAAGTTTACAAAAGTACCAATTTTGCCATTCTTTCTCCCAATATTAAATTTGACTATTAAATCAGTCAAAGACCACACATGTCATGCCTTGAAAAGGTCGAACTTGGAGTCGAGAGAGGAGATCCTTGAGATGTTGAGCTCAAGGCGATCGAATTTGTGAAGCCAAACCGATCACAGAAGCATCACTTATGATCGAGCAAATGATCGATCTATACAAACGTAAATATTATCACTATTGATTAGTTTTACTAAACCAATTTTTGGAACAATTCATTTCTCGTTTTGCGTTTCATTTGCTTAGATCATAAGTGATGCTTCCTCTGAGTGTTGCGACAGACCTTTCAGTCCCTGTGACCAGTTCAGCTTCACAAATTCTGGCCGTCTTGAGCTCAACATCACAAGGATCTCCTTCTCTGACTCCAAGTTTGACCTTTTCAAGGCATGACATGTGTGGTCTTTGACTGATTTAATAGTCAAATTTAATATTGGGAGAAAGAAGGGCAAAATTGCTACTTTTGTAAACTTCCGGGGCAAAATTGCTCCTCAATGAAAACTTCCTAAAATTGCTCCTTAATGAAAACTTCCAGGGGCAAAAATGATACTTTTTGATTGATGAGGTGGCATGCCACGTGTGATGAGGTGGCATGCCACGTCACATTTTAACGATCTACGTGGACTTCCGTCACGTTTGAGTAAATTTGATACCTTTTAAATACTTCCGGGCAAATTTGGTACCAAAAAACTTCCGGTCTTTGAGCGCCCCCTTATCAAAACTTCCGGGGTAAATTTGGTATTTAACCCTACAATTTATTCATACATATATGTTTGATCTAATTTTTTTCATGTTACATAATTTACTAATGTTATAATTTTAATTTTGTATACACATTTATGTATTTTTTTTATATTTATTATAAAATTTAATGTATAAAATAAAACCTTATCCTTTATATACAATTATCACAAAAGTTAATATCATTTTTAATAATTTAAATATAAAAAAGTATTCTAATAGTTCATAAATTTTTTTACATTTTAACACAAAAAAGGGTAAGTACACGTTTTACTAGATCAAAACAGTAGAACAATGTTAGAAATTAATCGTGTGGGGATGAGAATGAAAGATTATCATTTCTAATCAAGCACATGCTAACTTGAAAAATAACAAAAGCAAATATTTTGGTTCGCCATCAAATATAACTATTTATCCTTTGAAATGTTTATTACATTTTTAAGTCTTCAGTAATTAAGGGGATAAAATTAAAGTACTATCCTCTGGTCTTTAATATGATATATATTTACCTAACTTAATTAGATTAAGAAAGTTAGTAAACTTATTTAATATAACATGTATTTTCTAAAACATCCTAGCTATTTTCCTTAGTTCCCTTTTGCTTCCTATTATTGTTGAGGAAGTACCAATATGGACCAATTAGAAGAAAAAAATGATAAATATAAAAACTATACATTATATTTAAGATCAACAATTCCTCAAATATGTTTTATATTAACGACAAGAGGAAGCATTTGATTTTCTACCTTCTTCATAAATGGATGAGAAGAATTGACCAGAAAGTTCAAAATTAAGGTTTGAATTTCCGATTTCTTCATCATTTAGAAGTGGTTCGATGAGAAAAGTTGAAGTTTTTACCCTCTGCAGGCACCATTGTCCGGTCCACTGCAGCCTCTCCAAATTGAAATTTCTAACCTTATCCAATAAGGAGCCCCTGAACATTTCCAATGCTCAAGTTTGCTTCCCAAAACTAAAGGAGTTGGAGATTCAAAGTTGTAAAAAGATTGAAAGACTATTTTCTACAACCATAAACACCATTCTTCCTCAGCTATACTCTTTGCTGATAACTGAGGCTAGTCATTGGAGGTGATATATCTGGACATAAAAGGGAAGATGGGGCCAACAATGGAGAGAAAATTGTGCTTCCAGTAAAAGATTTTCTTCTAATTTCCATTAAAAGATGAAAATGTGGATATATATGAAACTTCATTTCATGTCTTTTTAATATTTTTATAGACATTCCTTAAAAAGTTTTCATGCACAACCATATCTAAGGTCTGACAAGGAAATTATTACATTGTTACTCTTAGTATTTCAATACTTTGACGTACGTTTTGATGTTTGCTTGCCTGTCTATTTGCAATTTGTTTATTATTCTTGAAATTGAGTTTAACCAAAAATTCTTAACTGTAACATAGATATTGTTGTGTTTTTAATTGAAACTTGTGTGTCCACTCTAAGGATTTTAGAGGAGTTGAAGAGAAAGGGATGATCATGATCTCAAAAGTATGTTCTTTGGCTTTAAGGGATTCAGCTCAGCTAATCTTATTACTACTTTATGGGAGGGTCCCACTTTAATCAGCTTCCAAAAATCTTTTGGAGCTGAATGTGTTTAGATGCAGAAAATGGAAGTCTATCTTCCCTTGCACGAACTGTGATCAAGAGCCTTCCGTGTTTAATGAATCTGTACATTAAAAATGTGAAGAGTTGGAGGAAATCAATTTCCAAATTGTAACATCCCAATTTTCGAAAGCGTTTTCATGGTATTTTGATCAGAGTTGAGCATCGGAAGTAAATAGTATTGAAAAGTAACTAATAAATATCCACTGTAATGTTTGTGCTTTTAACAGCGTTACAATTTTTTTCAAATGTCGATATCGTAAAGTACATGTTAATAGGACTTTCTCCAGCCGGTTCCTACATCTGCTGCTTACCCTTGTCTTCGATCCTGTTTACTCCGGATCCTGAAGCTATGGTAAGAGCTGAGGTTCAATGCCCATTGAACCTCAGGTAACGGTTAACCTCATGTTCATGTAACAAGTATGTATGACAGTTTATTCATGATATCACAGCAATATTCACATATGAAAGATAATAACCGAACACAGCCATTGCATATGAACGTTATTATAGTCTGCACTATTCATCAATGCCATGGTGTACATCCGTGTCCTCAGCGCTAGGAAAACTCAACGGCATTATCAAAACCATAACCCGTGTACAGCTGTATATGCATAACTTTTTAAAACAAAGTCTCAGTCTATGAACACATCTATCATATATAGGTATACAGTAAACATCAAAGTTAGTGTTACAGTACGCGTCCGTACCTTTGTCGGCGATATCGGTACGTTGACGGTTGGACTGTGATCGCATTTATCCTATAACGGTAATATCACATTTATTAATCTACAAATAATATCCCAAGAGGTATTTTGGCCACTAATGACTATTTTGCCCTTGAAACATTTGTTTTTCACTTTATTCCCTCAAAATTCGTAGAACAACGCTGGTACCAATTTGGGCAGAATTCCATCTAACTTTGAAAAATCATAATTAATTCTAAACAAACCAAAACGAGGATCCGTAAAATTCCTTGGAATCCTTAGGATGTATATTTTCAAGTAAAAATAATCAATTTTGCCCAGATCACACGAACTACTCCTAGGTTTAAAGTTTTGAGCCTCTGCCCAGAATTTTTCCAGAAATTCGTAGCCCAACTTTGAGAATTTTTATCTCCCTGTACAGAAATCATTTTAACACGTTCTTGGCATATTTGAAAAGCCCTATATGTCTAATTTAACCATGAATTTTCTCAGAATTTTTTTATCATAGTTTCAATATGAAATTCTGGCGTTTTCATTACTGTCTCCAGAAATTCAAACCGATGAAATTTCACCGAACTTCGTTATTTGATGATTCTCTTTCAGAAATTTTTCTATATAACCTCCCTCATCAATTTTTCGAAATAAATCCAATTTTGACCATAAAAACATGAAAATAAAATTATTCTAACATATTTAAGATCTAAGCTACTTCTATCTAAGAATTTAAGAACTAAAACTTAAAGAACTTAAAGCTAGAGCTAGAGAACTTAACAAGAATCTTGCTCCTTCTTCTCCAAGACTCTCACTCTCACTCTCACTTTCTCTCTATATTTCAGATGTTGTTGCTTTGTGAATTGGTGAGGATTTATGAATGCACTACCTCCCTATTTATAGCAATTCTTGGGAGTTAACTAGGTAACACCTTCAATTCATTTTCACCGCTTGGATTTAGGTTACTTTAGAGCACAAATCCTAGCCCTCCAAGCTCTCAAATCTGATGCCCCTCTCTCTATCCTTAATCCTCTTCCATTTCCATTAATTACTCTATCCCAAAGTACCATATCCTCTTCCAAATAGGCTTTTTGCAAAATATCCTATGTTGGCTTTCTCTTCAAGTTAGAATTTCCTACCTCTTCCATTTTTGCATTCCACTAGATAGAAATTCATTTTGGGATCTTAATGAAGTTTGATTCAAATTTTCTTTTTGGTTTTGAAATCTTGGGATTTATAGCTTCATTTAGAGACCTTAATCTCTATTTTTCTCAATTGGACACAATCCTCAAAAGTTGAGGAAATGACTTTGGTTATAGTCAATCTCAAGCTTGAATTATGCTTGTTCATAATCTCTTCTTATATTTGATTTATGATTTGTGGATCTCAAGATACAATTTATTTTGTATAGGTTTCCCTTTGCTTATGTCTTGAATTTAATCCTATTGATTGATCTATTTAATTTATGTGTAATTTTCTCATTGGATGACACCTTGATTTTTCCTCCCACCACTTTATCCTCTTCCATTTCACTTTTTATCCTCTTCCATTTGCCTTTAAAGTCTTCATGTTATTAATACTTGTTCATGACTCATAGTTCAAGTGGGCATTTGATTTTTTTAACAACCCATTTTCTCTTTCCCAAGCCAAAAATTCGACTCCCCCCCCATATGCCTCATCTTTTTGAGTTTTGTTGCTTTTAAAATCTTCATGTGGGAGCTATGCCATTGATTGTTCACTTATGCACATGGATTAACCTTTATTAGAATGAATTAGGGTCATTAGATTAGCTTTATGAGGTTGTATCTTGGCCTTTAGATCATAGTTGAAATTGTTGAATTTTCAAAGCTTGATTAACATTTGATTAACATCTTAATCATAAGCTTAATTATCTCTTGATTGTTGCATCATTGGATCATAAAGTGATTTATGATTGTTAACAATTCATTTAGTGCTAATCCTACCCCTCCTATTGATCTTTGGTTTTTAATTAGCCTAATACATCCCTAATTAATGACTATTAATATTAATTGCAAAGAACTACCTAAATATTCCATTAGTGTAATTTCAATTGTTCATTAATTGTTAGTAATTGCCCCTTAATTGTTCCAAGTGTTTTGATAATTCTTTATGGCCTTTAATAAATTAAATATGAGCTAGGTATTAATTATAGGGTATTAAAAAATTTAGTCTCTTAATAAATTATGAAAATTGGTGCTTTGATTAATTATGAAGGTTTGTACAATGATTTAATTTAGTGAAGATCTAGTTAATCATTAATTGCTATTTATTTCTCCAAATTTATTTAAGTATTTTCATGACACTTTCTTGCTCTTCTTGATTCTACATGAACCATAGTTTAATATGGTATTTATTGTATTTTATGATATTTTATGATGCCTAAGAAAAATTTAGAGGCAACATATTCACCTATTTTTAATAGGTATTATTTGTCAAAATATGACATTAATAATAAGTGAGATTTTTAGGGTATTACACAAATCCATCCTCAAATTCTTCTGTGTCCTTTCCAAAGCTTAAAGTCTGTAGATGCAGCAATTTGAAATGTCTCTTATCTTTGCAGTATAATGGAGATCTTGCAACATTGGAACATTTGGAAATAAACGGGTGCTCTCACATTTATGCAATTGTTCTCTTTTTGTTCAAGTTGTTGTTCCATGTTCCAAAACACAGGTAGTGCATTCATATATCATAAATATACACTTGCATAGAGAATGAATGCAACTTTGATACTCCTCAGGTTTTTAATATAAGATATATTTGAGGAGTTGATTTGGCCCTAAATGAGTATAAGATATGCTTTTCATATTTGTCAATCTTTTCCTACTTTATTCCTATTAATACTCCCTCGAAAATAATTAAGGAGGAAGGGAATGAGATAATTAAAGAAAATGACTAGAGTTTTAAAAAATACATGTCATATTAACTAACTCAATTAACTTCTTAAATCCAATTAAATTATGTAAATATATCTTGTATTAAGTATTGGGGGAGTACAACCTAACACTTCAAATTGCAGACCCTACATATTTTGATTTGTCCAAAATTTGAGATGTTTTGGTTCGCATTGGACAATGCATGTTTGGACTAATCCTAAAAATGGGTGTTTTTTCACAACCAATTCTTATTTGATTTCTATATAAAATATTTTTTATTCAAATACCAACTTTATAAACTGGGTGAGCCACATGCTGCATTCTCCACTGCTGATTCATTCTTTTTTTCCATTTGCATTTGTTATAAATTGGATTATAAATTCTGCAAATAATTATATTGAAGAAAGTGAAGAAAATTATTCTGATGATTTTGACGACAATGAATTCATATTGTTTCGGACTACACATCAATTTCCAAAATTATATTTGTATATATAACAATGGACAAATAATTATTGAAGAAATTAGGGAAAATCTCATATAAATACCAGTTGAATTTGTAAAACCCCCAGAAGCCCACTGAATTTGTAAAAGAACTGAGAAGTGACAAGGACCTATGAGGGATATGCAAATTCAAGTGAAAAATCTACACTACCCTTAAATAGAGTAAGGCCACTCCATTCTCATTCGAAATCCATTTCTCATTCGACCGCCCTAGCGCATTCTTCATCATCTTCATCGCAACGCTCGTTCTTCATCGTCTTCCTCGCGACGCCATGAATCCCTTAAAAAAAATCAGGTTTGATTTTCTGAAATTTTAATCGTTTGGAATGTAGTGGTTGTTGGGGCTGTCCATTGTTGGAAGGTGAAGGAAGGAGAGATAAAGAAAAAGACTAACAGTAAAACGAGCTCAGAAGGCTGAAAAATCCAATAATGAACAGTAAATGCGTTTGAGGAAGAATGTGAACAGTAAACATGGACTTTTAACAAAATTCGTAATGGGATTAATAAGTTCGATTAAGCACACACAAAAAAGTTACAACGATTTGTTTTTAAGAAAACAAAGTGGTTGAAAGTACTTTTAATGACTTTTTTTTCAAAAATATTCGTAAAAAACTTTTGATGATTGTTTTTAAGAAAAAGTCATTAAAAGTTACAATGACTTTTTTTTCCTTAAAAATAGTCATCAAAAGTTTTTGATGACCTTTTTTTATTTTTTAAAAAAAAAGTCATTAAAAGTACTTTTTTTTACAACTTTTTTTTTTTTTGAAAAAATGGTCGTTAAAAGTACTTTCAATCACCGTTTTCTTAAAAACGGTCCTCCGTAACTTTTTTTTTTTTTTTTTTTTTTTTTTTTGCTTAACTTTGAACGACCATTTATACGAAAATAGTCGTTGAAAGTTAAGCCACACCGAGAAATTGTGTAAGAGAAAGAGAGACCGGTCAACGAAGCTAAGCGTGAATACACGCATTTTGTTAAAAATCCATATTTATTGTTCACCTTCTTCCTCAAACGCGTTTACTGTTCATTAATGGATTTTTCAGTCTTCTGAGCTCGTTTTACTGTTCGCCTTTTTCTTTATCTCTCATTCTTTCACCTTCCAACAATGGATCGAGTCCAGCCCCAACAACCACCACATCCCGAACGATTAGAATTTCAGAAAATCAAACCTGATTTTCCTTAAGGGATTCATGGCGTCATGAGAAAGAAGATGAAGAACGAGCGTTGCGATGAAGATGATGAAGAACGCGCTAGGGCGATCGAACGAGAAATTAATTTCGAATGAGAATGGAGTGGCTTTACTCCCTCCAGTGTCTTCATAAAGTTATTTAAGGATAGTGTATACTTTCTACCTGAATTTGCGTATCCCTCACAGGTCATTGTTACTTCTCAGTCCTTTTACAAATTAGGTGGGCTTCTGGGGGGTTTATAAATTCAACTGGTATTTATTTGAGATTTTCCCACGAAGTTACCTGAAAGTTTACCTTTTTTCCCTTGGTTTTGTTTGGTCATTTGACAAACAAATATCTTTTTAAACAGATATAATCGATTATGTCGACGGACGTAGTGAGAAGAAGAAAAATTCTAGAAGTTACCATGACCATGTACGGTACCGGAGCTCATCCTCTTGTGGTGGTGTACCTACCGGAGTCGTTCATC
Organism: Acacia acuminata; assembly: GCA_019022655.1. Classification (NCBI taxonomy): domain Eukaryota; kingdom Viridiplantae; phylum Streptophyta; class Magnoliopsida; order Fabales; family Fabaceae; genus Acacia; species Acacia acuminata. Next base: position 182,722 of record JAFJYI010000028.1, on the reverse strand, counting down.
TTTGTCGTCGGCTTTCTCATATGTTCGATCCTTGACCTGAGCTTAATGTATGGGACGTGTTTGAAACTGCATCATTGTTTGTGTCACTTTCATGAGTCATGTTGCTAACTGATTCATGTTACTTTGACACTTCAACTTTATTTTACTTTTATTTATATTTTTTTTATCAAAGATTTTACTTTTATTTATCAATGTCTACATGTTTCAAGAATGCTTTAGTCAACTGACATACACACTTGTCCATTTTATGCTATCCCCCAACTTCTACTATATTCATTAAATCTTGTGCATTGGAAGGGAAGATTACAGCTTAGTTGCTACTTGTTACAGTGTAGTCAATATGAAGTATTATATAATTTTGAAGTTTCACTTTTTAAAATTCCTTACCTTTGTTACAAAATCATGTGAAAAATGAGATTTTACCCCCCAAAATAATAATAATAATAATAATAATAATAATAATAATAATAATATGAAATTAAATAATGAACCAGCAACATTTCTATTTTAGGAAGAAACGGCTGCTATATAGAACCAAGGGTCAAAGGCCTAATTTACCCTGGAAGTTTTGCTAAGGGGGCGCTCATCACACGGAAGTTTTTTTTGTACTAAATTTGCCCCGGAAGTTTTAAAAGGTATCAAATTTACCCCAAAGTGACGGAAGTCCATGTAGATCGTTAAAATGTGCCACCTCAGACACGTGGCATGCCACCTCATCAATCAAAAGTATCATTTTTGCCCTGGAAGTTTTCAATAAGAAGATTTTTGCCCCGGAAGTTTTCACTAAGGAGCAATTTTGCCTCGGAAGTTTACAAAAGTAGCAATTTTGCCCTTCTTTCTCCTAATATTAAATTCGACTATTAAATCAGTAAAGACCACACATGTCATGCCTTGAAAAGGTCGAACTTGGATTCAGAGAAGGAGATTCTTGAGATGTTGAGCTCAAGGCGAGAATTTGTGAAGTGAACTAGTCACGTGGATCGAAGGTCTGTCGCAATCCCGTGAGCGCCTCGGCTTTCACAAATTCTCGCTTGCTTGAGTCAATATCTCAAGGATCTCCTTCTCTCGACTCCAAGTTCGACCTTTTCAAGGCATGACATGTGGTCTTTGACCGATTTAATAGTCAAATTTAATATTGGGAGAAAGAAGGGCAAAATTGCTACTTTTGTAAACTTCTGGGGCAAAATTGCTTCTTAGTGAAAACTTCCGAGGCAAAAATGCTCCTTATTGAAAACTTCCAGGGCAAAAATGAGACTTAATTCTTATTGGGTTGATGAGGTGGCATACCACATGTCATGAGGTGGCATGCCACATGTACACTCAGTTAAACTTAACGGTTAAAATTAATGGATGGGCAAATTTGCTACCTTTTTCATACTTCCGGGGCAAATTTGATACCTTTGGATACTGCCATGGCAAATTTGGTACCAAAAAAACTTCCGTGTGATGAGCACCCCCTTAGCAAAACTTCCGGGGTAAATTAGGCATTTAACCCTAGAACCAATAAGAGAAAATGAATCATATTGTGCTCAATGTCGCTGTACTATAGGAAATTCTTGTCACTTAGAATGAAGCAATTATTCACATTTCACACTTTTGAAGGGGCATATGATTCAGCTTTATATTATTAGGGAAAATTACACTCAGGTCCCAAGGAACGTAGATATTTACAATTAGGTCCCTCGAATTCATGAAATTACACAAGTCCCTAGGGACTTTTGTGTAATTATTTGTGGAAGCAAAATTACTTTTTTGCCCAAAGGAGAAATAGCCTCGGACCTCAAAATTAAAAAATCCAGGTTTTCAAAAGTTGTTGTTAAAATAGGAATTTCTTTGTTGTAAATATAGAATTTCTTGTTGCAAATGGCCTCTGACCTCGGAATTGAAAAAATCCGTGGTTTTCAAAAGTTGTTGTTAAAATAGGAATTAGTCATTTGTAAATATAGAATTTCTTGTTGCAAATGGCCTCGGACCTCGGAATTGAAAAAATCCAGGTTTTCAAAAGTTGTTGTTAAAATAGGAATTGGCCGTTGTAAATATAGAATTTCTTGTTGCAAATGGCCTCGGACCTCGAAATTAAAAAAAATCCAGGTTTTCAAAAGTTGTTGTTAAAATAGGAATTGGTCATGTAAATATAGAATTTTTTGTTGCAAATGGCCTCTAGACCTCGGAATTGAAAAAATTCAGGTTTTCAAAAGTTGTTGTTAAAATAGGAATTGGTTGTTGTAAATATAGAATTTCTTGTTGCAAATGGCCTTTGGACATTAGAATTGAAAAAATCCACATTTTCAAAAGTTGTTGTTAAAATAAGAATTGGTCATTGTAAATATAGAATTTCTTGTTGCAAATGGCCTCACGGACCTCATAATTGAAAAAATCCACCTTTTCAAAAGTTGTTGTTAAAATAGGAATTGGTTGTTGTAAATATAGAATTTTTTGTTGCAAACCTGGATTTTTTCAATTATGAGGTCCAGAGCGTTTTCTCCTTTGGGCAAAAAAGTAATTTTGCTTCCACAGGACTTCTGTGTAATTTCATGAATTCAAGGGACCTAAATGTAAATATCTCTGTTCCTTGGGACCTGAGTGTAATTCTCCCTTATTATTATTATTTCCTATTGTAGTTGCTTGCCTTGTACGGAAATTTACAAATGTGGATGTTGAACTCCTACTTGCCATTCACTTACAGAGAAATTAGCGTAGCAGTAGATATTTTTAGGAAAAGGAATCAGCGGGTGATAGAACTAAGAAGCGTAAGGTCCATTAAATATCGATTCTGATTATTGCCATTTATATTTGTATCTAGAATCTGAATTTAATTTATCAAATGTGATATATAGTGCTCAGCGATCATATTTCTCACTTTGTAGGACTGGAATCGTTCATTCTTTGTTCCATGAGTACAGTGTACATGTCTCACAGCATTGAAGAAGGATCAAAACTTAAAAAGGGTTAAGTAGCATCCAGTATCGTAAAATATTTTTCTAGTAGCACTTGATATCCTAAACTAATTTTTGGAGAATCTGGAACTTTAAGATAATTTTCCTGTGCATCTAGCATCCTAACATTTTTTCAATAGCACTCAGTATCATAAGTTAGGATTCTCATTACTAATACTTCAAGGGCAAAATTGTACCAAAACATACTTTAGGATTCTAGGTGCTACTGAGGAAATACTTTAGGGTATTAGATGTAAAAAAAAAAATTAGTTGGGGGAATTACTTTGAAGTCTCAAAGAAAGGGCATAATTACCAAATAGCCCGGCCCAATGATAATTTTGGAATATGCAATAACAAATTCCGCAGAAAGCAAATATTTTTAATATCCTTTAAACTAATCCCTCGAATAATATACGGTGGTTGGTTAGGTTTGTGTCTCCCGTTTGATTCTCTTTCCCTTTGGAAATCTCTCTCTGCGCGCACACACTCTGTTGTCCTTATATATACGATGCAAATTTTTAATCCCTTTATTTCTTTTTATAAGATCCACTTTGGATTGTTTGAGTATTAAATGTATTTTTACTAATTTTACTTCTAATTAATTATCTTTGCTCATTCTCTTTGGTCACTTTTCTCATCATTACTCTCTCATTTACCCACTTATCAATAAAGGAAAATTTCTTTATACCTCTTTATAGTCATTTAATATCAAACAGCCTCCTAAATTCTTTGAAATTTCATTGCACGTGAAAAAACAATTGTGTCCTTATTTTACAAGTCAAATATGATTATCTACATGACATATGTGAAAATTTATACGTCAAATATAAATATTTATAAGATAATTAAGTGAAATTACAAAATTATCTCTGCCATGTATAAGACAAGGAGTATATTCACAAGAATACATATTATTTACAAGACAATTAAGTGAAATTACAAAACCTCTTCAAAGAGTGAGTAACACTTTCATTTAGGGTTAATTCGCCCATATCTTAAAAGGTGCAATTTGGATTGAGGGGCGAATTTCCTACATAATATAATGAAAACCTTTGAATATTTATTGAACTCCTAACACTCAAGTCAAGATAACAATGACTTTTACAAAGTAATCAGTTTGACTTTATCTTTATATCTACTTGAATTTGGCTTTCCTCTTGTTCCCTTACCCTCCTTTTCCCTTTTTCATCATTGGATTAAGATCTCAAGGGTCCAAATTTAATCTATTATATCTTTAAAGTAAAATTATAATAATAGTTTTATAATATGTTAAATTTGAACCCTTAAGATCTTAATCTAATAGTGAAAGAGGGGAAATGATGGCAAATGAGACTAAAGGAAAAAGGAGGAAAGCCAAATCCGTCTGTACCTAAAGACAAATGTAATGAGTTTGATTTTTTTATTTTAGTGTGGTGTGATGTCTAATGTCATACATCTAAATGGACTGATGATTATAAAGTGATGTCTTAAAGTAGTACCTCTTAAAGGAACAACTCTTCAATTAAAAATCATAAGTTATAGTCATTTGTTAGATTCATAAACCCTCATTAACCAACATTACTTAAATAGTCTATTCCATAAAGAGTTACTCATTTATGATATGTAAAGTTTGTTTAAAAAAAAAAAAAAAAAAAAAAAAAAAAAAAAAAAAAAAAAAAAAACTAAAACTAACCTTTTACCACCACACATTTGGCCATAACATTTCACATGTGTCTTTATAAATTAAAGAGATATGACCTTTGTAACTTTTAGGGGCCTTTTGGTATGAGGGGAGGGGAAGGAAAGTGGGTGGAGGGAAAATGTTTTTGAGTTGGATTTTTTTAAAAAATAAAAGTAGAGAAATTGGGTTAAAATTTTTAATTAATTTTTTTTTATTTTAGATCTTCTTTCTATTAAAACTTTATAACCCCACTTCTCCAATTTATTTAAATCTCACCCATAAAAAATTTCCATCCCCTCCCTTTCCCTCCAAATCCCCCATACCAAAGAGACTTTTAGTGTTATAACTTCTTAAGCAACTCTTCACATAAATTTCTTAATTTTATATAACTATACTTTACATAAATGTATCTTTTCATTTTAAAATATTTTAACAGTAATTTAGTTGATAATAAAAAAATAACCTTATCTACCTAATTTTAAATATGAGATTTCAATTCACTTTATTGTTAAATGACCAAATTTTTAATTTTTTTTAAATTATCCCTAGTAATCATACATATTAAAATGTTTCTATTTAGAAATAGTTATAATGTAAATAATAATTAAAGATATAGTGGAGGGATCATTATGATCCAAGGAACCTGGCTTCTCTCCACGGTTGTGTTTGTCCGCTGCCCCTCCTCTTCCTACAACATCAGCGTTTAAAGTGTACCAGCTTACAACAATTATGAATTCTTCCAAAAATGTGTGGTATTAAAGAAAAGGGTAAAAATACAAAACGCATACGTGTTTTTACCTTCAAGAACGTCCAACACCAAATATTTTTTAGAGGTATAAAAAAGCACCCATGAACTTTCAAAATAGATGCAAAAATAACATGACAGTTACATCTAACTTAACACTTTAACACTATTACTATTTATAGTGGGGCCACGCTATTTTCATTAAAGGGTTAAGGGGCAAAAATACACATGGATTTTTCCTCCTGGAGCGCCTTCAAAGACCACGTGATTTGTTTTGGACCAAAAATACACATGCATTTGTAAAACCAGCAAAAATACCACCACCGTTAGAATAGTGCTAAACTCGTTAACTCCCATTTAAAATTACCAAGATACCCCAACTAAAAAAGAAAATACCCTCCCTCAATTTGCTACACACAAAAAATCCAAATGACAAACCTGTCCCTCCCTCAACAAATCAAACCACAAAACTTCCAAAGATCGATCGAACCAAAAAAAAAATCCAAATAACAAAACTTGATGGGTGATGAGCAGATACAAAGGATCAACAAACATCTAGGAAAATTTTAAATCTTAAAAATACAAAGGATCAACAAACCCTAACGCAACCTTGCAACAAAACTTCCAGCGATCAGATCGAACCAAAAAAAATCCACCGAACAAAACTTGATGGGTGATGAGCAGATACAAAGGATCAACAAACATCTGGGAAAATTTTAAATCTTAAAAATACAAAGGATCAACAAACCCTAATTTTTGATACACCATGATCCATCAACATATGGGAAAATTTTGATGGGTGATGAGCGATACAAAGGATAATTTCAAAAAATTTGAACCTTTCAAACTCCAGTGCAACTTGCGCTTTTCGTAACCCACGACCATCGATTTTTGTTCAAAACGGATCAACTTCATCGGCTCTTGCAATCGCTAGATCCAAAGAAACCGCCTACTCGTGGGTATGTGGTTGAGCTTGCGTTGCTCGAAAAGGTCGGTCATTCATTCGTCCACCGTGCTTCATCGTCTTGCCGGTTCCCAAACCCAGAACCATGGCGGATTCAAAGTACTCCACGGCTTTGTAGGCGGCAATTTTCTTCAAATCGTCCCGCGGTAGAATCACGGGAGAAGGAGACAGCCTCCGCAGCCGCGTTGGTGGCGATGCCTCCGCCCGTCCGAATCGCATCTCGAGTGAAGGGAAGAAGGAATGATCGGTCACGAAGAAGGAATAGGGGTTTCGATCAAAAGAAAAAAAAAAAAGAAAAAGAAGAAGGAATAGGGGTGAAAGGAGCAGGGGCACTGAGGTAAATTAACAAAGACTCAGGAATTTTTGTTTTTTTTTTTTAATAGTGTGGGGCCCACCATAAGATAACGGTAGTTACACTGTTCTAACGGTGGTGGTATTTTTCCTCTGATTTTACAAATTCATGTGTATTTTTGGTCCAAAACAAATCACGTGGTGCTTGGTGCTCTTGGAGGAAAAACCCATGTGTATTTTTGCCCTTAACCCTTCATTAAAAAACCAAAATACCCCTAAAAAAAAAAACTGGATCTGCATGTTTTGGTATTTCAGGAACTTCACCGATTAAATTGCAGTCGACATCCAGATGAACGTCAAATTCCTCAAGTTCCCAAACTCCGACGGGATCGGCATGGGCACAAATTTGTCATTATAGGCCAAATCGAGAATTTCTAGATTAGATAAGCTCCCAATTTCTTTGGGAAAAGTTCCATCAAACTCGTTGCTGTGAAGGTAAAACGTTTGTAACTTTGATAATCTTGTTGCTGTTTATATGCAGAATCGCAAAGCCACAAATTAGACTTTAATAAAAGGGAAACGAGCATGGGAAAGGGATGAACAGGGGCCAGCCCCCTTTTTTATAAGAAAACAAAAAAAGAAATTGAACACTCACCCCTCACTCGCATCAGTCAGACCCAATCGCACCCACTTCTTCAAGAGAAAAAAACAAATTAAAATGAATCTGATTGTAGAAGAAGAACTAGAGCAATCAAAATCAACCAACGGACTCCAATCCTCCAAATATTCACAAGATTTCAAACAAAATCAGATCACAGTACAACAAAGGATTAGGGGGGGAAAAATCAAAGCCTCCATTCCTCCAATGACCAGGAGGAAGAAGCTTTCTCACCCCTCACTTGCGTCGAGTTGCTCTCTTCCGACTTCTAGCTCCAGATAAGCGGCGAGTGGAGTGGGGAAGAGTGTACTATCGAGTGAGAGCCTGCTAGTTTTGTTGATGAGGTCGATGACTGAAGCGACGGTAGATTGCCCAGACTGGACATGTACAAGAGCTGTGTTCGGCCTCAGGGCCGGCCCTTGAAGGCCAAGACCTAATAGGGCTGCCCCTTCAAGGCTCGGAGTAAGAAAAACACATATTTTTTAAAGTTTCACCTCGAAAGATCATCGTGGGGTTAGGGCCCGGCCGCGCCCGTAAATTACTATTCCAAATTTTAATTATTTTTCCTCTATTTTTTTTCTTCAAAGAAATATAATTAGTAAATTACAACATAAATCATCTAACAAATAAACACAAATACTAATTCATAATCAAAAGAAACTATGTTCACAAATAACTTATATAAAACATAAGAAGCATACTACTAACTACTAAGCGACATTAGTACAATGACTATTATTATTAATGGTATCTTCGCTACTATCATCAATTTTAACGACATTTGATTGTTATTCACTTTGAGTAGTAGGCTACGATTCATTCATGAGTAAGAATATCATGAATTTCTTTTCCGACTTCCCGAACATATCTATAATCTTTATCTACAATAAATAATAAACCAAATCATAAAATTAGAGTATAGTTATTATGTATTTGTACTTAAATGGATAAATAACTCTATAACAAATAAAAAATACATATAAATTATTGAAGGATCCAACTTCAACTTTAAAAAATAAAGAATAAAGAAATTGAAGGGTCCGATGGACCGGCCCATAGCCCTCCAGGGCCGGCCCGTGTAAGCCCTTGACCATCCAGGGTCAAACATCATCTCACTCCTCCACTTTCTGCCCTACCCTTAAAGGGCCAGGGTTAAACGGCCCACCCGATGAGCCCAAAATTCGTTTTTGACTCCTCTAAGTACAACCCCAATTTTTTTTTTAATTAAGAGTATTTTGGTACTTCCATGAAAATAATATGGGACCCACCACAAAAACTAACGGTGTTGAATTAAATTTAACTACCATATTATTTTTGCACCCATTTGAGAGTTTATGAGTACTTTTGCAGAAAAAACGCCACAGTAACAACTTTTAGTAAAAAATGTACCAAAATAACACAGTTTTAAAAGTATTTACCAAAGAATGCTTGTTTTGGGACAGTCACACTGGACTGTACGGCAGAACTGGTAGTGCTGTCAAGGACCCTGATGCCACCATTAGTGGTGTCAGGGTACCTGACAGCACTAGTGCTCAATGTTGTCGGTGTACCTAAGTGGCGTCTCTGTGATTGACGCCACTTTGGCGTCAATTGAATGAATAATTCATCCGATTGAATGAATGGACGCCACTCATTATTTAAAAAATAAATAAAATAATTATATTTAAAATTATAAATAATTATTCTAATTAATTAAAAGAATAAATGATAGTTTTAATTAATAATTAAGGGAATTATAATATTTAAAATTTATTATAAATAGGATACAAGAATAATTAGTAAATTAATTAATTAGTGAATTTCTTATAAACTTTAAGATAGATGACCAATTATTTAATATTTTTTACATTAATAATTTGATATATAAATTGTAAAATATTATTAGCTAAATTTAATTAAAAAAATTTGTGAGAATAATAATTAGTGAATTAATAAAAATATTTTGTGAGATATGTTGTATATTATTATTTATAGAGTACCCTAAGATAGATAAGATAAGCTTAATAGAGAATAATAATTTCAAATAATTAATTCACTAATTAGTTAGAGAATAATTAATTAGTGACTTAATAATGTATTATGTTATTGTAAATTGATGTTATGTTATAGAAAGGGTAAGTTTTTTCTGTCCTATTTATAATTGATGTTATTAAATTTTTTATATATACAATTTCACTCATAATTTATTATTATGTAAACTTTGTTTTCATGGAGTTATAATATATATTAATTAAATAAGAATAAAGTTAGAAAGTTGTTGGATAATTAAGGATCTTTGAGATTTTATTTATTTATTATTATTCTAACTATTGGAAGTGACTTATAAATAAGATTTAAAATATAATATTAAATATGAGTTGCTAGGATTTTTTTGGTAAACTGAGTTTTTGGGAAAATATTCTAAAAATTTTTTTTGAGATATTAAAATTTTGTCAAAGTTATTTTAAAGAGTTAAAAAAGTTTTTTTTTTTTAATGTTCACACTCTCGCTTAGGATTTTCACATAATTAATGTTTTTTAGCTTTACATTTTTTTAAATATTCTACGGGGACAACTCTTGACACAAAGGGTTCTTAACAGAAGAATGAGGAGCTGGGTGACTAGCTTTGGGAACCACGGAGCAGATTTATCACTATGGGAAGAATTCCTTTTTTGTTTTTTTTAAGAGATAAGTATCATTTTTATCTCCGGAAGTTTTGCTTCAAGAACACCGGACACCAAAAAGGTTTTTTTTTTTTTTGGATTATTTTTGCCCCAGAAGTTTAGAAATTGAAGCAATTTCGCCATGGCCGTTGATGATTGTTAAGTTTGACTGTTAAATCCATGTGGTACATCACCTCATTGCCCAACTCAGAGCACCATGTGGGTTAAGTATCATTTTTGTCTCAAAAGTTTTGCCTCAGGAGCACTGGCACCTTGAAGTTTTTTTAAGATCATTTTTGCCCCGAAAGTTCAGGAAACGGAGCAATTTCACCCTGACTTAACAAATCAAAACTGTCAACAATTAGTTGACCTAATTATGATGACGTGGCTTTACCATATAGAATTAAATGCTACATAATAATCCACTCATTTTGCCAAATCAACACTTCATCCCCCCCCCCCCCTCGCTTTCTCTCCTCCCCACCCATTGTTCATGATGAACGTTCGATGGACACTACAAGGGCGTTTGCTTCAACAATAGATGGTGGTGAGATGTTTATGATAAAATGGATGAAATGGTGAGAATGTGCAGAACAAGCCATCATAGATGTAAACTAGCAAGTGAGTTTGCCAGCCAGAGGGATAGGCTGGTTTGTGGGTTGATGGTGATATCTCTAGATTGAACGTCAGTGACATGGTCGATGCTAGGGAGGAAGAAAAGAATATACATCTAAAAGATCTTAGTTAAATTTTGTAAGTTTTAAAACAAAATATCACTCTTTATAAGTTTAAGGTTCCATTTTTTAGCCATCAAACATTTAACTATGGAATAAATTACGTATATCCATCTATAAGATATTGTTTTAGGTAATTACTGTTGATATAAAAGAAAAACAATTGTCTATACAATTTATAATACATATATGTTTGATCTATTTTTTTATCATGTTACATAATTTACTAATGTTATAATTTTAATTTTGTACACAAATTTATGTAATTTTTTGTATCTATTGTGAATTTTAATGTTTAAAATAAAACATTATCCTTTATATATATACAATTATCACAAAAGCTAATTTCATTTTTAGTAATTTAAGCATAAAAAAACTATTCTGATAACAATATTCAAATATTATGATTTTATCAAAATCACTTTTCTTACATAATCTATTCTTCTTAAATACAGATAATGCCATTGCTTCTTCTATCCTAGAATGACAGAGAAAAATTTCCCATGTATTTCAGCAAGAATGCAAACAAAGAAAATTACCTCAACTCACAATTTTCCTGAGAAGAGGTTCCAAAGATGAGCAAAGTCTTTGCAAACTATCCACCTTCAAAACCTCCACGATTACACTACAAAGTTATGAGCAACCAATGGATGAGTGTCACAAAAATTCACATTTTCTGGTACAAAAAGAAATAAACCGACACCTCCAATTGAACACAGCTGACACCACCGACACAAAATTAAAGTTTAAAAAAAAAAAAAACAAATGATGAGCTTGCAAATACATTCAACAGCATAGGATTCAAAAGCAAGAGATTTAGATTCATCTTCAAATCTAACCAAGATGGGTACTCATTAAATTATCTCTATAATCACTTGACATAATTTCAACAGATTGATAAAACCAGTTTGATAAGTGATCTGAACCAGTTTGATAAAACTATCAGAACATCAGAATGCTAAGTTTTTCATAGAGACCAAATTACAAGCAGCTTGCAAGCATATAGAACAATTCGGGTGTTGTTCTTAGGGGCGTGATTTGCCTAACTAACCCAGAACCGACCTTGCCTTCCATTATTACTTGTTTTGATGTGTTGTTCTTAGGTAAACTAGTTTATTGAGTCACTTCGGGTGTTGCCCATTTGCCACCTGCAAAAGTGTCCATCCTGGTACCTTTCACTTGAGGTTTTGCTTCAAAATTGCTTCCAATTAACGTCTGATTCTTTTTCTTTTTGTTTTTACTTTAACTTTTAAATTTGGTCTAAAGGAATTGGAAAGCAAGTAGTAGGGACATCATGTCCCCAAACGCGTAATAACAATTAAGTGGAATGCATGATTTCTTAACTTTTCCAATTTTGATTTCTTATTTATGTAGTGGTCCATTAGAATTGGAAAAAGAAAGACTCTGTAACTTCCAAGTTCCAACCAAGTTGACGACTAAAGCTCATAAAAAGTCTGGTCATTGTGGAAGTTTATCTGACATGAAAATTGAAAATCTCTCTCTCTCTCTCTCTCGCTCTGTTTTTTTGCCTCTTCAGTCTTTCATTTTCTGGTCGTTGTCTTCTATTAGTTATACTTACACACGGGTCTATTTAGAGAGAGAGAAAGAAAGAGCACCATCATTTCGGACTGAGTTGACGACTCTAGCTCTCGAGAAGTCTGGTGATTGCATTGGAATTCTGTTTATATCGCTCTTGAAAATTTGCAAACCAAGAATCATCAACTGAATTGTGGAAGCTTATCTGGTAAGAAAATCAAACCCTTGTTTCCCCACCGTAGTGTTTCATTTTCTGATCAACGTTTTCTATTTGTTACAAATGGATCTAGCTGCCACAATTCTCAAAGTATGAGTAGCTTGTTAGTCGTGTTAGCAGTTGCAGCTGTCACTTACATATTACAGTTGTTACTTGTTTTTCCTTTCAACTTGGCACTGACATGATAGAAAAAAGTCTAAAACAGTAAATTTAGTTACTCTAAGGTCTAAAAATAGATGTAACAAGTTTAGATCTCATGGCAAGAAAGTTGCAGCAATTGATCTTTCTTATTTTTCATCATGATGATATTGTGAAGAATGATTAAGTATGTATGGTGATTCTATTCTACATCATGAAATTTAACTTCCAGGTTGCAGTTACATTTTTGAATGGATGAGGTGGGAATTTCAGTAGCGGCAAAACTAGCTGAATATTTGGTTGATCCTACTTTACGCCAATTGCAATATTTGTTTTGTGTCGGCAAAATCACTAGGAATGTTGAGACCAAAAAGGAGAAATTGATACTCAAGGAAGGGAGGGTGCAAGAACGTGTTAAAGAAGCCATTAAAAGAACTGAGAGAATTGATGATGAAGTTAACAAGTGGAAGAATGAGGTGGTGATACTCATAGAAGAAGTGGAGAAATTGGTGCAAGAATTGAGGGCCAACAATGGCTGCTTTCAAAGGTGGTGCCCTACTCGGAGGAGGTATGGTCTCTGCAAAGTGTTGGCAAAGAAAGCCCAGCATATGACAGAGCTTAATATGAAGAGTGATCAACTTGAACCATTTTCCCATCATGTTATTGTTCCAGATGTAGAGTATCACTCTTCCAAAGATTTTGTGTTCTTCAAGTCAACAAAAATTTCACATGATGAACTATGGGAGGCATTGCAAGATGATGATAACTCTATGATTGGCTTGTGGGGTATGGGGGGTTCAGGCAAAACCACATTGGTAAAGGAAGTTGGAAAGAAAGCCAAAGAATCAGGACTATTTGATCGAGTCATACTCACAACAGTCTCAGAAACTCCAAATATTAGGAAGATTCAAGGTGAAATTGCAGACCTTTTGGGACTCAAGTTGGAGGAAGAAACTGAAGTAGGGAGGGCAAGAAGAATTGCAATGAAATTGCAAAGTCCAGAGGAACAAATTCTGATTATTTTGGATGATGTATGGGCTACACTGAACCTTGAGGATATAGGTAATCCCTTTGGGGCTGAAGGACCAAGAAACCACAAAGTTCTTCTTACCTCACGTCGTAAGGAGATATGCACTTTGATGGAATGCCAAAAGACTATTCCATTGGGTCTGCTAACAGAAGATGAAGCTTGGGATCTATTTCAAACACATGCTAAAGTAGATGATTGTGCTAGAGAAGTGGCTCAAGAAGTTGCTATGGAATGTAAGGGACTGCCCATTGCAATTGTCGCTATGGGGAAGTGCTTAAAGGAAAAGGGGCTTGATGAGGCAAATGCAGTATTGCACAATTTGAAACACTCAAAGCCAGTTGATGTGGACAAGGGAGGGAGTGATGCTTTTACTTGTCTCAAGTTAAGCTATGATTATCTAAGAATTGAAGAAGCCAAATTGTTGTTTTTGATGTGTGGTATGTTTCCTGAAGATCATGAAATTATCATTGAAGATCTTTTCAGATATGGAGTTGGGTTGGGTCTATATGAGGATGCTGACTCATTTGAAATAGCGAGGAGCCAAATAATATCTGCTATAAATGTTCTCATTGACTCTTCGTTGCTTTTGTATTCTCTCAACATTTGGAATGAAAAATGTGTGAAAATGCATGACATGGTTCGTGATGTAGCTTTATGGATAGCATCAAAAGAGCATGGTACCATTCTGGTAGACTGTGCAAAAGAATTGAACGAGTTGCTTGGAGATGAAACAACAAAAGATTGCCATACAATATCTTCATGGAATAAAAAGAATGAATCGCAGCAATTTCCTTCTCAATTGGATGCTCCAAAGCTTGAGCTTCTATTGTTACATTCAAGCAAACCCTTGGATTTATCACATGCTTCATTTGAAGGTGTAAAAGGACTAAAAGTTGTAGCTCTTATTGGTGCTTCGACAAAAGTTGCACTTCAATCATTACAATCAATACAACAATTGTCTAATCTTCGAACTCTACGCTTGCAAGGTTGGGATTTAGGTGACATTTCTTTTGTGGTAAGCCTAAAGAGACTTGAAATTCTTGATTTGAAAGACAGCAAATTCAAAAAAGTGCCATATGGAATTGAAAAACTAAATCGTCTGAAATTGCTTGATTTGTCAAGGTGTATAGCAAAGAAGTGTTTTTGTAGAGAAATAGGAAGGTGTTCACAGCTGGAAGAATTGTATACTTCTAGAAATTTACTACGTTCAGAATGCACAATTTGTTATGACTGCTTTGTGGGTGTCCCTGCTCTTCCAAAATTGAAAAGGTATACATTTGAAATAGGGCAATGCATCATGCCTATGTTCTTGAAAAAATTCTCAAGAGAGTTATCATTTGGAGAGTTCAATATCTCCATCTCGAGTGCATTGATCAAGGATCTTGCACAAAGGGCAATTGCAATTGAATTTTATAAGCTTCAAGGAGGCTGCAAAAGGTTTAGTCCAGATGTGATTCAAGCTGTAGGAGGTATGAATGAGTTAACCAAACTTTATCTTCGATGCTGTTCTGAGATTGAATGCTTTACTGATCAAACTATTCCTCATGAAAACACAGTTGTCTTTAGATTGGTTGTGTTGGTGCTAGAGTATATGGACAATCTAAAACAACTGTGTCGTGGTCCTCCTAATCTTAGCTTATTCCTGAATCTAGAATATCTAGATATTACAAGTTGCCCTCAATTGGTCAACATGTTTCCAGCTAATTGCAACTTAGGCAACCTTAAGTTCCTACACATTATCAACTGTCCACTGTTGACATCTCTTTTCCCTGTTTCTGTTTCTCGCACACTATTATTACTAGAACAACTCACAATAGAAAGATGTCATGGATTGAAGCACATAATTGAGGGAGAGGATGCTGTTGATATATGGGAGGATATGATATTCCCAAAATGGGAAATTCTATCTGTTTGTTATTGTGACCAATTGGAATTTATTTGCCCAAGCTTTTGTGTTCAAGGGTTTGTACAATTGAAATCTCTTTTCATCAGAGATGCTCCTCAGTTGAAATTTGTATTTGGTGAACATGCTGGTGAAGAAACATCAATTTGTGATAGAATTGAGACTAAGATAGTGCTTCCACTTTTAGAGGAACTCGGATTGGAAAGGCTCCCAAATCTACTCAGCATTTGCTCAGAAAGCTATCATTTATTGTGGCCTTCTATAATGAAAGTAGAATGGAAAAACTGTCCAAGATTGAATACTTCATGCGATTCTCACATTATTGATCTAGAACTAAGCCAATCACGTCCAAATATGGTATGCATTTACTCTCTAATGCTTTAATTTGATATGTATAAAATGTTTATCTTGATGAAATATATCATTACGAATTAAACTACAAAGATATGACATGAGAATTTGTAGTTTTCTAAACAGCTTAGTTCATGTAATTGTCGTCGTTGTCGTTTTTAGGTTTGTGCAATTATTTATCAAGAAGTCGCCTACTTTATTAATACATCTTTAGATGCTTTGAGTTCTTTTCCCCAAAAATGAATTTGAAAATAAGCAGTGAAGGAAGTGACGTTAATAGTTTCCTTCTTCAACGAGTTCCTAATAGACAACAGCTATGGCAACTAGCAATGTAGCACTACATATATATAGACACGCACAAAGCAATTTTCATCTTTTCTTAAACTATCAATTTTTTAAAAAAAAAATAAAAATAAAACTCAGCACATGCATTTAGCAATTAAAATGAACCCCACTTTCTTATATGTTTCATGTGATTGCTTTTATTTGTTTAATTGATCTAACGTTAAATTGATAGACTGAGCCTACAAAATAATACAACTATACAAGCACATAATAAATTTTAGTAAACCTCACTTTATCATACTTTAGTAATGTTTTTTCTATGCCTTTATGCTTAATGAAATATGTTAATGATTTTCTTTTTCAACTCTTCCCTTTCTTTTTGTTTCACATAGGAATCACATGCATTTGATGACCACCGAGCTGTTTCAAATGTTGAAAGCATTGTCCTTTTTAATTGTGGGGTGGTATCCACATTCATCCCACAAATTCCAATATTCCAGTACCTGAAACAATTATCTGTGCAAAAATGTGCAAAGCTGCAATTTGTTTTCTCAGCTTGTATCATTCAAAGCCTTCCAGAGTTAACTTCTATAGCCATATCTTGTTGTGAGGAGATGGAGCAAGTTTTTTGGGAAATGAAGAAACTCAGAAGAATCTACCCATGGCTCAATTTTGTTTGCCGAATTTACAGAGTCTGGTAATCGAAGAGTGCAACAAGTTGAAAAGCATTTTTTCCTTTATGATCAGTGAAGCTATCTTCAAGCTTCCAAAACTAAAAACTCTAAGCATATCAGGTGCTTCTCAATTGGAGGAAATTTTCAGATGCTCGACTATTGAAGATCATGAAATTGACAGTGAAAAGGAGATCATGTTCCCAAACTTAGGATTGATAATTCTTGAGGGGCTGCCGAGGCTTGCTAATTTCTGTCAAGGGTTTAAGTTTCAAATACCTATGGATTGCGGTGTTTTGATATATGAATGCCCAAAACTAGTGCCAAATGTGGGGTCAAGTGCCAATTGCATTATAGAGGTAAGTAATATTCTTTACTTGTGTTTATCAATTCTTCCTTCTATACCACAAACTTATATTTGTTTCATTTTGTAATATTTACTTGATGCCAGGTTAGTGTTTCATACTTCTCATTAGAAAATGGGAACAAATGTTATATGAAATAACTTTAAAAAGCGCATCCAATTTGTGAATCATTTGATGACTCTACCTCTCTTTTTTTTCCTAAACTTTGCAATGACCTGAAACTAATTTTTTTCCCTTCTCAATAATTCAGAAACTTAAAAGGAAGCATGTGTTGAAATGCAGCCAATTAGGCAATAATGAAGGTTGCTCTCCAACACTTCTTATTCTAAATTCAGAAGAACTCGATGATTTAAGTGTTGAAGTGCAAGATTCATGTAGAGTCATTGGTGACAAGGACTCAGAGATGTTCAGTTTACATCAAATACTGAAAGGTCTTACTCCCACACAAGGTTTGAGCTTCCAATTTCTTCATTGTTTAGAAGTGGTTCGATGTGAAAAGTTGAAGTTTTTATTCTCTGCAAGCACCATTGTCCATAACAGCCTTCCCAAACTGAAATTCCTAACGTTATCCGACTGTGAGGAATTGGAGGAAATAATTGCAAGCAATGAGGAGCTTCAGAACGCATCCAATGCTCAAGTTTGCTTCCCAGAACTAAAGGAGTTGGAGATTCAAAGGTGTAACAAGCTTAGAAGACTCTTTTCTACAACCATAAACACCATTCTTCCACAGTTATACTCTTTGCTGATAACTGAGGCTAGTCAATTAGAGGTGATATTTGGACATAAAAGGGAAGATGGTGCCAACAATGGAGAGAAAATTGTGCTTCCAAATTTGTCACAAATAAAGCTCAGAAATTTGCCAAATTTTGTCAATGTTTGTCAAGGATTGCAGTTTGAAACAGTGCAGCTCCAGAGCATCAACATATGCAAATGCCCTAAGCTTCTTAATCCAATTTTAAGATCAACTCAAATGGTTTCACTTCAGCAATGGAAATCAATGGTACTTATCAATATTCTCGTGACCATTTTTACTAGTCTTCTAATTGAGAACAAATTACATGTGGATTAGAATCATATATATATAATGTTGCTAGTTGCAACTGTATAAATAAAATAAGGAAGTTAGAAGTTACAGAGATGGAAAGACATAGAAGAGAGAGAGAGAGAGAGAGAGAGAAGGAAAATTCTTCATGCATGTATTACTCGAATAGAATCCTTCTAATTCTGTAGCACATTACAATATGAAAATGTGGATATATATATATATTTATGCGACTTCGTTTCATGTCTTCTAAATATGCATTGCTGGCATTCCTTATAAAATTTTCATGCACAACTATATCAAAGTTCCAACAAGTTGGTTATGATTTTGTACATTGTTACTCTAAATATTTTAATACGTTGAAGCATGTTTAGATGTTCGCCTGTTATGCTTGAATGTCTATTTGCAAATTGTTTATTGTTATTGCTGCTTCTGTCTTTTTGAAAGTGAGATTGAAAAGAAAAAAAATTCTTAACTGTAACATAGATGAATTGTTGTGCTTTTAATTGAAAACTTGAGTGTCCACAGGATTCTAGAGGAGTTGAAGATTTCCAAAGTGAGGCAAGTGTGGAAGAACAGTTTCATGTTAGTGTAGAAAAAGGGACTATCATGGTCTCAAAAGTAATGTCTTTGGCTTTGAGGTATTCAGCTAACCTCATGACTACTTTATGGGAGGGTCCCACTTTAATCAGCTTCCAGAATCTTGTAGAGTTAAATGTGTTTGAATGCAGAAAATTAAAGTCCATCTTCCCTTGCACTGTGATCAAAAGCCTTCCTCGTTTATCGCGTCTGTCCATTAAAGAATGTGAAGAGTTGGAGGAAATCATATCAGAAAAATGGGAACAAGAAGAGCATGACCACTTTCCAAATTCTTCCTTGTGCTTCCCACAACTTTCCAGGCTTCAAGTCTCTAGATGCAGCAAGTTGAAACATCTCTTCTCTTTGCCTTATAATGGAGATCTTGCAAAGTTGGAAGATGTGAGAATAAAAGGGTGCTCTCAGCTAGAACAAGTTTTTAGTTGTGAACTTGAAATCCGTGAGGAAGAATCCAACAAGAACCTGCTTCCAAATCTAAAATATCTTCTACTTAAAGACTTGCCCAAGCTCACTCACATTTGTGCAAGTGTTCCCTTTCTGGTAAAGTTTTTATCCATATGGATTCTCCAAGTTAAGCATTGCCCTGTGCTCGCAAAAACAGGTACATGCATACATATACTATAGACATGCACGCTTGCATATAGACTATTTTTACTCATGCCCATACTTGATTTAACATCATTAATTCTTTCTGGTCTATTGTTAAATAGTGTACAACGTGATTCAACCTAATATTTCAAGTTGCAGACCCAGCACATTTTGCTTTGTTCTAATACTTCAGATGGTTGAGTTCCCATTAGATAATGCATATTTGGACAAATTTTGAGAATGAGAAATGGAGAGAGAAAGAGTGGAGCCCACCAAAACCCATCTTTCTTTCTCTCTTCACATGTACTCCAGGCTCATCTGGAAAGAAACCCCAACAATGTTTTTTTACATCATATTCTTTTAGATTCCTATCTGAAATGCTTTTAATTCAAATACCAACTTTGTAAATTGGATGAACCACAACTTGCATTTTTCCCTGATGATTCATTCTTTTTTTTTCCCTTTGTATTTGTTGTAAACTGGATTTTAAATTCTGCAGATAATGTTGAAGAAAGTGAAGATTACGACCTTGATGTTTTTTACGACGACCATGACTCCATAGAATTTGAGACTACACATCAATTTCTTCAATCGTATGTTCCCCAACCTCCTGCTATGATTCGTGGTGATGTTGTAGATCCCTCTCAATTGAAAAGGTAATTATTTGGAAATATAATACACATACTTGATACAATATCCTAAAATTAATATAATATCTCACGATATTCCCGGAGCTGCTATGTACACGTACTCTAAAAAACTGTGAAATGATCTAACTCAAAATTCCTCAAAATTAGTGTTGTTGTACTCTTTTTCAACAGTGATCCTTAAGTTAAATGTATTTGAATCCTATTTATTAAATTATATGGGTATATATAACAATGGATAAAGAATTATTGCGGGAATGACCTGTAAATATGGTAAAAACAAAATAATTAGAACAATGAATTTTTCAAATGACCCTTTTCTACTGTGTTTTTGTTTGGTTATTTCACAAATAAATATATTTTCCATCAGGTTTAATCGATTGCTTCAACGGATGTAATGAGAAGAAGAAACATTCTAGAAGCTACCACGACTATACCGGAGCTTGTCCTCTACTGGTGGTGTACCTATTGGAGTCGTTCACCTTCATCATGGGCTTTCTCATATGTTCAATCCTTGGCTAGACCTTTATGTATGGCACAAGTTTGAAATTGCATCACTGTATATGTTGTTACTTTCATGAGTCATGTTGTTGCCAACTAAATCATATACTTTGATACTTCAACTTTATTTTGCTTTTATTTATCAATGTTTGCATCTTTCATGAATGTTTGAAATTGTATCCTATATGTGTTGTTACTTTCTTGAGTCATGCTTTTGCCAATTGATACATATACTATGATAGTTCAACTTCTTTGTACTTTTGTTTAGGGAAAATTACTTCAAGGTTTCAAGAAAGTAATATAATCTTGAAAAACTCAACAATTGAGCAACCGACAAGTTTCAGTGTATGAAATGACAATAAGTTTATGTTACTCACTTATTATTGAGACTTATTGATAATTATATTCTTTTTTTTCTTGAAACTTTATAATGATTCTCTCCTTTATTTATCAATGTTTGCATGTTTTCGAATGTTTTAGTCAATTGACACCTCCACTTATCCATCTTTCGCTTTTCCCCAACTTTTACTATTTACCTCTAAAAAAATCTATAAAAAAATAATCTTTTTAGTCCATGTCAATGTTATAAGCTAGATACTTTTTTGGTAAAATGGATGCTTATATTCTTTGTAATATCTTTGATTTAATCCTTTTTATTGAATTATATTTGACTTAAAACAGGAGAGAAAATACTATGGCTAACAAAATCTATTATGTTATCTTTTATTGTTTATCCTTCATGGCTCATTTTTTGCTAGGAAATTGTCACCACATCAGCATGATGATCAACATAACAGATCTTAACAGCCACCGTTTTTTATTTTTTTTGGCTCATTTTTTAAAAGTTTATGAGTACTTTTATATCTCTAAAAACATATGGTTATAGGTGTACTTTAGATAAAAGTCATAAGGATTTTTACATTTTAACCCCAAAAAAAAAAGGTTAGTACACGTTTTATTAGATCAATACAGTAGAGCAATGTTAGAAATTAATCAATTGTGTGGGGATGAGAATGAAAGCTTATCATTATTTCTAATTAATTAAGCACATACGTACTTGAAAAATAACAAAAGCAAACATCGTCAAATATAACTATTTATCCTTTGAAATGTTTATTACACTAAATTAGCTGTCTCTTGATCCTTGCTTTTCTCTCCCCTTTTCCCCCTTGCATCTTGTAAGTCTTTAAGGCAAGGGGATAAAATTAAAGTACTACCTGCGGTTGTTTAATATAAAACATATTTACCTAACTTGATTAAATTAAAAAGTTGGTAAAATTATTTAATATTACATGTATTTTCTAAAACATTTTAGTTATCTTCCTTTAATTCCTTTATTCTCTTTTGCCTTTTGATTATTGTTGAGGGAGTACTAATATGGTCAAATTAAGAAAATATTACAAATATAAAAACTATTATATTTTAGGACTAACAACTCCCTAAATATGTTTTATATTGAGGATAAGAGAGAGTATTTGATTTTCGACCCTCTTCATAAATGATGGATGAGAAGAATTAACCAGAAAGTCCAAAATTAAGGTTTGAATTTCCTATTTCTTCATTGTTTAGAAGTGGTTCGATGAGAAAAGTTGAAGGTTTTTAGCCTCTGCAGGCACCATTGTCCATGACAGCCTCTCCAAATTGAAATTTCTAACCTTATCCAATGAGGAGCCCCTAAACATTTCCAATGCTCAAGTTTGCTTCCCAAAACTAAAGGAGTTGGAGATTCAAAGTTGTAACAAGATTGAAAAACTCTTTTCTACAACCATAAACACCATTCTTCCTCAGCTATACTCTTTGCTGATAACTGAGGCTAGTCAATTGGAGGTGATATTTGGACATAAAAGGGAAGATCGTGCCAACAATGGAGGGAAAATTGTGCTTTCAATAAAAGATTTTCTTCTAATTTCCATTAAAAGATGAAAAGGTGGATATATATGATCACGTCATGTCATGTCTTTTTAATTTTTTTTATTGGCATTCCTCAAAAAAATTTCATGCACAACCACATCAAAGTTCCGTGTAATACACCTACATCACCACCCTTCTGGTGACTGGGCGAAGTGGTCCTTTACTTTAAAACCATTTTATATTTTTTTTTTCCTTTTTATAATTCCAAGCCCAAGTTATTTATATCGTGTATCAAAGTATAGCAACAAAGCACATACCGGTTTGGACAAAACATACTGATAAAATAAAGTGCAATAAGTAAAGATTTTCCCCGATGGGATTAGAATACAATTATCCTGCATAAAGTGCCCAACAGCCAAAATAATAATTAGACAGTCGTCCAGGTAATCAAAATAAATATCCAAAATAAAGTCACTCCTAGCTCAGTCTTGCCCTTCACGCCTACCTTCGTCACTTGGCACCGACCTAGAAGCGCTCCCAAAATCCTTGCAAAAGCTTGGGATTCATAATTGAATCCCAGAGTAACTGTTAATCTCATATAACATGTGTATGCAATGCCTGTAAGTCACCACAATCAGGAAAAATATACAAATCATACAAAGATTCAAGAAACACGCACGAATGTAAAAGCATACCACACATATGCAACATTTACTACAGAATGACCAAATCCTAATAAACGCAGGACTGCTCAACAAAGCAAACCCCAGATCCACAGCGCTAGGAAAAACACAGTAGTCGGGCTCCCAACCCAGAGCACACCAAATGCACACAAACGCATGTCCCTTTTCAGGAGACACGGGTCCACAATCATGGAAAAACAGATATACAAAGTAACACAAGAAATATGAAGATTAAGGTTACTACCTGTTGGTTGACCACTCTCATAAACAATAAATATTCCTTCCCAAAGGTGCACAATTTCTCAAATAACCCTAAAATAATAATAATAATAAAATATAAATATAATTATGATTGAGTCCACCTCAATAAATATTTCATTTAATAATTTAAAATAAGCCCAATTCATATGTCCATATTTATTAAATCCATTTTTCTTATTAAGGAATTTAATATGGACTTACTTTTTCCTATTTTTGTCCAAAATTCTGAAATTCCAGAAATAAAGGCCCAACTTCAAAAATTTATATTTAACTCTAGAAAACTCCTTTTAGGGTGGTTCAAAAGCTCAATTGATCCTTTTATGTCTATTTTCAATCAAAAATACTAGTTTGGGCCAGTCACAATCCAAAACCCATTTATAGCCCAAAACATGTCTGCTGTTCGAATTAAAGTCCAGAAACAAAGGTTATTTTTCAAAAATTAATTTCTCACAATCCAGAAACTCATATTATTACAAATTATATACCAAAATAATCCTTGAGATGTCTAATTTCCCCTTGTAAAAGTTCATAATTTTTAATATTGATTTACTTGGTCAAAAATCGAGTGACTCCACAGAAAATCCTTAAATCAGCAACCCCAACATTTTTAAACTTTCATTTGTACTTCTAAAGATATGATCCAAACTCAACCTCATACAAAATCTTATTTTAAACACTTTGAAACCGTCAAAAACACCAAAATCAACTCACATCTACATGGAAACCCATCTGCATGAAAATTACTTTTTAATCACCAAAATGTCATGCTTCATTTTAACTTTTCATCTTGCTTCATATCTTTAATATACCAAGTTTAATCTACCATTTAAAACCATGAACCTTAACTATAAATCTTTGTTCCTTATTTCCATTTGCTTTACAACCAAATATACATGCATGTTCAAATAGATGGATATTTCTTAAACAACCAAGAACAATGGTAAAAAAGTTCAAAAATGGCTTACTTGATGGCAACACCCTTGACACCCTTTCTTCTTGAATCTCCCTTCCTCAAATTTGAACTACACCTCAAAAGGCCAAAGAAATGATGATCCTTAATGTTATAACCTCATAAAAGAAGTAGAAGGGGGTGATTTAAGGTTCCATAATTAAAACACTTACCTAGGCTTCAACCTCCTTCTCCTTCTTGAGCTTCCTTGTGGTCTTTTGCATGAAACACTTGCTCTCACTTTTCTTTCTCTCTTCCACCAAATAGCTAGGCAGCCCAATTTGGAGGGGTGATGGCCTATTTAAAATGATCAATGCTTGTGTGTTGGCAATTTACCTCCATGCCCTCATTTTCTTCTCAAGTTTCTAGAGTTTTCCTTGGTAATTTTTCTTTTCTCTCTACCCTTCTCTTTTTTCGAAAATTTGGGCTGTTTGGGGAGGAAAATTTGTTTTGAAATTAGCTTAAAAAATCTGCACCAAATCCCTCATTTAATGCTTGAGTCACTTCCCCTTTGATGGCCATAATTAGCTCTAGGTAATAGGCACTTATTTGACTTCATCAAATGTCAGTTCCTCCCTCATTTATTATCTTTTTTTTTTCTCTTCCTTCTCCTCTCCTCTTGCTGCATGAAGATGAGAAAAGAAATAAACGAAAAATCTGATTCTCATTGTCCAATGTCTCTTACACACTCCTTAGAAAATGGTCTTGGTGATATGATTTTATTTATATTTTTTTTCTTCTCTTCCTTTCTTGATAGGCGAAATGTGAAAGGAGTTGGGGGAAGAATTTGATCTAATTTATTTCCCTTTTTTTTTCATTTTCTTCTCCCTTCTTCATTAAAAAAAAAAAAAAAAAAACGAAATGGAGGTGGTATTCCATTGATCTCTTGTCTAATCAATCCTTTTTGCAATCATGGAAAGAAATCTTGTGTAATAAATGATGTCTCAATATTTCAAAGATTTAAAAAAAAAAAAATTTCTAGAGAAATCCATTTTTTATGAGTAAATTTTTACTTCATGCTCCCCCCTCTTTTCATGCGAATTGGGCCCTCTCTTTTGGGCTCCATAAATTGTCCTCCCTATTTTGCCCAATCCATTGTCATCTCCTATATCAATTTGTCTATAGGAAAATGATAATTTATCAATTTCCAAACTACCATTCCACTTCCTTTTTCCTTTAATTAATTATTCATGTTAAAAAAGAAAACAAATAAATAAATAAATAACCTTGATGGAAATTCATATGCTCCATTCACTAACCCAATATATTAGTTGCATGTGAAATGGGGGTGTTACATTCTGACAAGGAATTATAGTTTGACACGGAAATTATAGTTGTGTACATTGTTACTCTTAGTATTTCAATACTTTGAAGCACGTTTTGATGTTTGCTTAGTTTGCTTGCATGTCTATTTGCAATTTGTTTATTATTCTTGAAATTGAGTTTAACCAAAAATTATTAACTGTAACAGAGACAAATTGTTGTGTTTTTAATTGAAACTTGTGTGTCCACTCTAAGGATTTTAGAGGAGTTGAAGAGAAAGGGATGATCATGATCTCAAAAGTATGTTCTTTGGCTTTGAGGGATTCAGCTAATCTTATTACTACTTTATGGGAGGGTCCCGCTTTAATCAACTTCCAAAATCTTTTGGAGCTGAATGTGTTTAGATGCAGAAAGTGGAAGTCTATCTTCCCTTGCACGCACTATGATCAAGAGCCTTCCTTGTTTAATGAATCTGTACATTGAAAATGTGAAGAGTTGGAGGAAATCAATTTCCAAATCCATCCTCAAATTCTTCCTTGTGCTTCCCAAAGCTAGCCACTTTAGAGTGTTTGGCAACCCAAAAACCATGACTTCAAAAGCTATTTTCTATAAGTTGAGATAAAACTCATCTCATATGTTTATCTCATAAATCGTAAAAGTTATTCTCTAAAAGCTAATCTAAACACAGTATCGGTGCAGCAATTTGAAATGTCTCTTACCTTTGCAGTATAATGGAGATCTTGCAAAATTGGAACATTTGGAAATAAAAGGGTGCTCTCACATTTATGCAAATGTTCCCTTTCTGTTAAAGTTTCTGTTCCATGTTCCAAAACACAGGTAGTGCATGCATATATCATAAATATACTCGCTTGCATATAGAATGAATGCAACTTTGATACTCTCTCTAGTCCTTAATATAAAACATATTTGAGGAGTTAATCTTGACTCTAAATGAGTATAAGATATGATTTTCATATTTGTCAATCTTTTCCTATTTTATCCATATTAATACTCCCTCGACAATAATTAAGGAGGAAGGAAATTAAGGAAGATAGATAGAATGTTTTAGAGAATATAAGTCATATTAACTAGCTCAATTAATTTTCTTAATCTAATTAAATTAAGGAATGAGAGAATTAATGAATGCAAATATGATCCGATTATGCCAACGGAAGTGGTAAGAAGAAGAAAAATTCTAGAAGTTACCACGACCATACCGGAGCTCATCCTCTTGTGGTGGTGTGCCTACCGGAGTCATTCATCTTTGTCGTTGGCTTCTTCATATGTTTGATCCTTGACCTGAGCTTAATGTATGGGACATGTTTGAAACTGCATCATTGTATGTGTTACTTTCATGAGTCATGTTGCTAACTGATTCATATGCTTTAGTCCATTTTACGCTATCCCCCAACTTCTACTATTTTTTCTCCAAATAGGTGGTATCCAAAATTAATACTACCTCCAATACACTACAAACGAAATATTATATTGAGGATTGACGGTAGTATTTTTTAGTCCATGTCAATGTTATAAGCTAGGATGTTTCTCCGGTAATGAAATGGATGCTTATCTTCTCTGTAGTATCTAATATTTATTTTTCTTAGTGTTACTGCATTTGACTTACATTTACATCCCCACACACAACATACAGTGAAATTACAGTAAATGTTTAAGATTTCCGCATCATATTATACACTAAATTTGATTATAGGGAAAATCCCACAAAAACAACTTTATAAATAGGAAAGGATAAAAAAATGTTTTGAATATTCATAATCCCACCGGTGCCACCACCAGAGCTCTGGTGACCAGCCAACAGGCGGCTAATGACCACCCTTCGAATGGCTAGAGCTCCAGCAAAAATAAAATTTTTCCAAAATGATGGGGGTAGGATTTGATAGGTTAGGTTTCTCTCCTCGTCCATTTTCTCAGCATTCATCATAATCTCTAAATATTGTCCATCTAATCAATTTAAAAGGCCACTCTATCAAGTTATACTCCTTGATTTTTTTTTTTTCCTCTTCCTAATCAACAGCTTAGATGAGCTCATGAGAAAGATCCTCTAGGGTTTGAAACCTCATCACTTTGTTTGTCCAAAACGTTGGTGACTATATAGGCTGCCAATGACTTTCAATACATTATATGCAAACAAATATATATACATTTTTTTCTTCTATTTGTTATAACAAGAAACGTTAGAATTTGTGTGGTATTGATAATAAGCGAGTGTTGGATGAGTTTAGCATACTTGAAACTCGAGGGAGGTACAAAAATGTAGATGTTATATTGTGTATCAGGAGACACAGGTCGTAGTTGTGCTAGCATAGGGAAGTGATCTCATACCTACAAACGTGAAATGATGCGCTTCATCAAGTAACATCCTTAGTTAAGTTAGTGGCATTACATAATTCTTTGTACAGGTGAACCAAAATCGTAGGTCAAACTATTTTGTTTTTTCAAGTTCTTCGTGATTATAAAGTAGTCAAAGGTACATTAAATACGCGATATTACCCAATCTATCTGGAATGAGATATTCAACAATCAACTTGAGGATGTATACGCGAGTGAATTATTGAACTTGTACATCATCGGGTAAGTGATTAAAGGGTTACTACCTCTTCTTCTAAAATAAAGTTTGTAGTACAATTTGCACTACAAACTTTATTCTACTACTCGAATCTTATTTATAAGTCTTTTTTAATCAAAAAATTTGGTCCTATTTATAAGTTCCCTTTTAGGATAATAAATGAGATTGTGACAATTTTACCTATATTAATTGTATCAATGAAAATAGAGAGGCAAGAAAGAGTTGAAAGATACCCATTTATAAATGAGGGCAAAATTAAAAATTTACCTCATAATCATTGAGCTAATTATCTCTCCTTGGTATGTGCAATTTAGTTAATAGGGACTTACAAATAGGATTGGAGTGGTATATTTAGGATTGGGGGAATATTATAAACAACAATTTATACTTAGTCTCTTCCTATTTATTGTTTTTGTAAGTGGTCTAATGCCCAAGGGCCATTCAAAAATGTCTAGCTAATAAAGTCAGTTCCTCCAATGGTAGTTATTCTTGTGCATGGAATGCTCAATTGTATAGCTACATCCTTTAACATTATGGTGCCCTCTCCACTTATGAAGATATGGGTCTCAGAAGGCTACCTCTTGATGATACGGGAATTCTAAAATAAAATTTAAAACAATATAGGGATTTGATCAGCTAAAATCCTAAGGCTATGTTTGAGAGTTTTATTTTGAAGGGAAAGGAAAGGGAAGGGAGGGTTTTGGTAGTCCCTTCCTTTATTTGCAAGTTTTAAAAATCGGAGGGGAGGGAATCGAGGAGTTTTACAAATCCTCCAAAACTCTCCTTCTTCTAAAAAATAAAGTTCCCCAAATATGGGGGTTTTAAGAGAAAAATATGTTAATTACTTCTTTACCCTCGTTCCCCACCACCACCACTACCACCACCGCACCATCACCATCGCCGCCCCACCACCACCGCCACCGCCACACAGCCACATAAATACTTTTTTGAATATAAAAATTACATAAATAATTTTTTAAGAAAATTTAAATTTATTTGTAAAGTATAATAATTATATTAATTATTAAAGAAAAGGACAAAATGGTAAAAATAACTCATTAATCCTCCATCTTCCTCCCTTACTATTTTTTTAACTCCCAAACAAGGGAAGAAATATCCTCCATTTCCTTTCCATCCCTTCCCCTCCATTCTCCTTGCATCGCTTTCCTTCCCCTCCTCTAAACTCCGAAACAAAGCCTAAAAGAATTTGTCTCTAGATCTTTAACTATAAAGGCACCATAAGAGTTTATCAAACTCTTACAACTTAACCGTATTCTATCCAAGAATACAAACTCACAAATAAAAACATGCAAAAAGAAATTTCTTATTCATAGTTTAGTGTGATAGATCATATAAACCTACAAAGAAAAGTTGAAAAGAAGTCGGCCAATATTGAAGCGTAGAATTTATCATCTATAGTCGACAAAATTATCTGACAAATTGTGCCATTTTCAAATGTATCCACATAAGTAAAAGAAAAAGCAGTCCAAATAATAATATAGAAAAAATGAAACCAATGACAATTTCATCTTATTTATGAGGCATAATATTTTTTAAAAAAGGTGAAATATATAATTTGTGGTCTAAAATACTACACTTTGTAGACAAATAGGTTGGTTATGACGAATTTGTTGACTTAATCCATACTTGTTAGGTTGATTGATTTGATTGTGGTCCAACCAATCTCAAGCAAGGCACGTAAGAATATTGCAGAGATGGGAGAATCTCGAACGAACCCAATGTTGATAATTAGGTGCTTAGTTATGTGCTTATACATCTAATTAAAGGTATAAATAATTTTTTTATTTTTTTATATATTGTATTTAGTTAGATTTAAATCACGATGTTTTTTCATTAGATTTAAATCATATGATGTTTTTTCAGATAGTATACCGAATTAATTAATTTTTTCATAATATTGGTGTTTTAGACAAATTGAACTGAAAATTAATTAATTTGAGATATTGGGTGCTCATCTCAACAGATTTAAATCTAACTAAATACAATATAAAAAAATTACTTATAAACACATAACTAAGCACCTAATTATAAACACCACATGTGGACCCATCTCGAACAGACTATATCTTCATGCAATGTCCTGTTCTAATACGTGAAACTTAAATTGTTGCCTTTTGATCGATTTTATTTCGTTTAAAAATTATTATAATTTAAAATTTAATAGCAAACCTTTAAAATTATAAATTAATTTTCTTTTATAAAAAATGATCTCTAAGATTTAGCAAACCTTTAATAAGATTGATTTTGTCTTTACAAATTAGAATATTGGTAGTTGTTAATTAATTATTTCATATTTGTCGGTGACACATATCAGTCAAACTCATTCTTGTACAACAAAATATTGGTCCACGCAACACAAGAGAAGTCCCATGTGATTTCTTCTCTGCGTCATTCCTTCAATGATTATTAATTTAATTAAAATTTCAACAAATTTTCACAAATTGTTTTAATCAACTATTACTTTTTCTTCTTTAATATAAGATCTTATTTATAGTAAAATTAAAAATAGTATTATTTGTCTCTTGCCATTAATCATCCCCTTAATATAGATACATATGTTAGGAAAACACACAAACTGCATACCACTTGAATTAATTAATGAAACCACACCTTATAATACTAATAAATATGGGGGCACAAAAATAAAGACATTAAAAATTACAAGAACATTTAATTCTACCCCCACGCATCCATTCATATAGGAACACGGTTGCGGGATATTGTCGATACTAAAAAGATATTAAAAAACACTTTATGATCTTAAAAAATTGTTTGAGTTATTGACTGGTAATAGAAAAACATTTTATGATCTTGAAAAATTATTTTAACATACTAAAAAAGATCCTAAAATAAATTCTTAAAATAATTTTTTTCCAAGAGTGTATCTCAGTATCCTAAGTATCCTTTTAGTACCGTCAATATCCTAAAATATTTTTTAAGATTCTAAAATAAATTTTCAAGATAATATTTTTTAATATCCTAAACTATTTTTTTCATACCAACAGTATCTAAAATATTTTTTTTAAGATTTTAAAATAATTTTTCAAGATCATAAAATATTTCTAAAGTATTAGTCAATATTTTAAAATATTTTTTCAGTACTCTTCATTTCTTTATCCACATAAATTACAAGCTGTTTTTGGATCAGCGAATTTTTTAACTTAAGAAAAAAGAGTTTTATCTGGAGTCAAGGCTAGCTGACAAAAAAAAAAATCTAAAACCATTAAAACCATTATTTATATCTCACGCATTCACTCATACCAAAAAAAAAAACAGCTTCTGAAACAGCTTCTGGTTTGTATCTCACACTCACGCATTCATTCATACGGAACCACGTTACCACACCAAAAAACAAACGCAAAACACGACAATACAACGTCTCCATCAGCTCAACACGACTCGCCGTTCAGTTATCCACATAAAGTAAAACTAGGACAAAGGTCCGGATAGGAAGTGAAAAAGAAATTGATCAGACTAAGTGCAGGAGGGTTTCTCCATTTGGCATGATAACGATGAAAAAAAAAAAAAAACCATTAAGTTGAAGAAAATAAAGTGTTTCTCATATATATATACACAAATGGAGAAAAGATAAGAAAATAAATAAAATAACAATAACAATAATAACAATAACATTCATTCTTCAAATTTCCTAGCTTAACCAGAGTGGGGTCCTGCTTCTGGATGATTATCCTCAATCGGTAGATAAGAATTTACATGACAACCCATCCTCTCCATAATGTCAAAATCTCATCCAAAAAATAAAACACCCAGTATTTTCCTTTTAATAGTAAAAACAACAATAATCCTAGCTTTTACCATTACAGCAAGCACTGTACCTTTCAGAATCTAAGAAAAGATAACCAGAAGATAAGAACAAGAGGAATCAGTAACTTAGTGCCTTCCACAAGAAGATTCCCATCACTGCTATTATCATTGAATGGTGTAGATGATGATGGGCTCATTCCAAACACAGGACTACCCATGGTGGTTCCCGTCCCCGTGCCGATGCCGGTTCCAGTACCTGTCCCGGTCCCGGTTCCTGTTCCTGTTCCGGTGGGTGGTACGATGGTGGAAGGAGATGTGCCAGGTGTAGCAGTGGTTGGGCTGCCTGTGTTGCTGCAAGAAGAAGCTAACTAGTTGAATCAAGTTTCAAGAAACCTAAAATAGATCCCATGTAGTTTTAGGACAGATCTAAGGTCAACAACATTAGTGGGTACAAGAGGACAGATATCTGATGAAACATCAAGATCACATGTCAGTTTAAAACAAAATGATTTAGTGTGAAGGAAGAAACATGATGATATTAGGAATGTAGATAGATCAACAAAGAAAATGCCTTTATGGCTATCTAAGCCAAAATATCAATTCTTCTTTACAAAAACAAATCAGTTTGAGAGGTATTCTTGCAAAAGTTGAACCCAAAAAAAATAGCAGCGAATTAGGAAATTAGCAACAGAATATGAAAAACAGAGGATTGGTTTCTTGACAAAAAGGTATGAATGAAAACTGGAAAACATCAATCAGATTTCAACAAGATCCGAATTTTCTGGTTAGAAAAGAACAAAATAAAAAAGGACCCACCGATTTACAGAACAGAAGTTTCAAGATCCAAAAATCAGGAAACATACCTTGCACTTGAGGGAAAAGCACAAGAAGCAGTTGAAGTAGCTGCAGATCATTGAGGTAAAAAAAAAAAAAAAAAAAAAAAACCACAACAAAACAAGAGATAGCATTAGAAAAACCAAAATCCCTCAAGTTTTGAGTCAAAAATCAAAACAAAAACGAAAGAAGTTTGGAGAATCAAAAGAAAGTCTAATTACATGGTGGATTAGCACTTGTAGTGGCAGTGCCTAAAAAATCACAGCTTCCCTGAGCTTGTCCTTTTTTCTGGAAATAGCTATTAACAGCCCAATTACAGTGATCCTTCACAGTGTTAGGGTTATAACAAGCTCCATTTTGCATAATAGGAGTACAATCAGCTCCTGCTCCACAAGCATAATCTATATTTTTCTGAAGGGCTTGATCACCCACACCATCTTTGCATAAACAGTAAAGAGCACCTATTGAAGATCCAAGAAAGAGAGACAGAACAAGTTGAAGTCTTAGTTAGTCCCCACAAGATCAAACCTTTTTCTTCAAAGAAAACACAAAGGAAGATTGATAATAAATCCCCACTTTTCTTCCCTCTTTAATCTTAAAAGGAGAAAAGGTCACAGGCAAAACATGTCTCAGAATTTTCTTTAACCAAAAGCAGGAAAAAAACGCCATCTCACAAAATTCCAAGCTTTTTCATAAAACAAAACAAAATTTATTAAAAAAAACCCCCATCTCATAAATCAGAATCTGGTTGAGGAAAAAACACAAACACTTGATAGGCATAAAACCCAGATTGCTTACTTGACTGGCCAATCAAAGCTGAGAGAAGCAGCAAATACACCAAGAAAGCCATGATGGAGATGATTATTATTGATGATGGGTATTATTCAATTTCAACAAGCTCTCTCAGATTTTGGATCAGTTTGGTAAGGCAAGAGGGAGAGGATGAAGAATAGAGAAGGAAGATTTCTCAAGAAAAAAGGCGAGTCCAGTGTTGATGAGGCTGCATGGGGTGGTGGTGGGTCTGTATGTGACACTCTTTTCAACTACACTCTAATGCCCAGCCTCACATCATATACGATAAAGATGGGAATGCTTATTTATTTATATGCCCAAAAAATAATTTTAAAAAAATGTTTTTATTACAGGGTAAGCAGGGACCGTTCTAGGGAATTGTGTACCTCATAAAGGCGAAAACTTTGGGGGAATATATAAATACAATACTGATGATGATGAATGATGATCCATTGTCAAAACGGTCCTAAACTCATGAGGGTGGTCGAAAGCTAACCCCAATCTGGTTCTGGTTAAGATTGGAATCTCAAAAGATAAATAAAATAATAAAATAAATAGTGTCTCTGTGGGCCCCAGAATGAGAAGGTCGGTGTTATTTGCTTTGTATCTTTTGCTGGAAGCGTGCGCTGGCACCAAGCAATAGAAGCTCGAGTGAGCCCTAATCTTCTTCTAGACCGACCTTCTCAAAGAATAAGGTTAACAAAACAATCAATATTTAAAATCAGCAGATCACAATAAAATCGCATTAATCATGAACTTTATTATTACTATTTTTTTGGACAGAAGCATTAATCATGAATTTAATTACTTGGCCCCTATTTTTTCTAATTTAATTAAATTAAAAAATTATTTAAATTAGTTTATATGACTTATATTTCTACAACACCTTAATTATTGGGAAAATACATATGGGGCCCTTTTTGAAGAAAAAATTCCAAAAATAGCCCCAAGATTCTGAAAATCTCTGAGATTTTTCATTAAAAACGTTAACAACTAAATCATCCACATTAACAACAAAATCAATAACCATTAACAATTAAATCAGTCACATAAATAACAATATTTTAACAACTAAATCAGTCATATTAACGACAATATCAACCCCGATTAACAATTATATCACTCAATTAACAATTCACGTAGATTCTAAAAATCTTAGAAAAGGCCCTTGGGCCTTTTTTGGGATTTTTTTTTCCAAAAAGGACCCTTAAATACATTTTCCCTTAATTTTTTCCTAAATTCCTTCATTTACTCTCTTTTATTATTGGCGGCATTATAAGTAGATTAAATAAATTGAACAATATTATCGATATGTCTAATATTTAAAATCAATAACAACTCTTAAAAGTAATACATGTTTTATAAGGTAATCAAAAAAATGAACTAAGGTAGTCAAATCAAGAGTTTTTTACATGTGGATCGGATTGAATTTTATGCTTTTTTTTTCTTTGCCTTCTCGAGCCTAAACAACCTTGTTTTGAGTTTTTTTTTAAGAAATAGCAATTTATTATATTTATAATTTAGTAACTCTGTAGGATAAAGTGTAATATATAATTGAACCGATCGCGCTCAACTAAATCGTGTTTGGCATATAAAAAATGTTTCATATATAAATTGAAAAAAAAAAAAAAAAAAAAAAAGCCATAAATTCACAAGTATATGAAACATTCATTCATGCATATTCAATATTTGGTTAGAGAGGGATATTGACATAGAGAATGATAAGGCAAAAAATTCAATTTTTTCTGTATTAAAAAAAAAATCAATTTTCTCTGTTTAATTTTAATCAATATTTTAATTTTTTTTTTTATTTAATCTCTCAAATACTTCCTCGTTTTCTTTGATTGTTTGTGTCAAACACATGATTTGCATGTTTGGTGCATGAATCATTCACATTGTAGGAGCCGAGACGCCTAATTTCAAGTTGGATATTATGCTATCAAGACATCAAGCTAAGGCAAACATTTTCTTAATTCTTACTGCGTCTTATTTTTAATCTAATAATTAGTTTACTAATTTAAATAAATTAAGATAGTTAGTTATATTGTACTAGTTATTTTTAACAAATATATATTCAATTTCCTAAAAGACCATCTTTCTTCATGAGTACCCTTAAATAGAAACTTCTTTATTTGTGTAATCAATATAAGAACATTTTAGGAAAAATTATAAATTTAAAAAACAAAATGGATTAAAATCCTATGTTTAAAACCAAATTCAATCTCCAGCCAACTCTTATTTTAAGGAATACCGCAATGATAATGATGATTTTTTTAAATTTAAATTTTGAATTATGTGCAAATAACTTTCTTAACATTTAAAATTAATAACAAATCATCCTGCTTGTTTTTTTTTTTTTTTTTTTTTTTTTTTTTTTTGAGTTTGTGTGATAACTCTCAACTATCAATTTTTGTACTCATAACCCATCAATCTTTAAATGACATATTATTAATAATCCCCTAAATTTAAGTTCTGTGCGGATAAGTAATGTAAAAAATTAATTGTGTAAAAGTTATTTACATAAATGTAAGAGCTTAAGAAAGTTTATAGTAAAATTATAAAGAGGATGGAGGTTTTCTGTATATTATCAAAGTTCTAATGGTTATACATAGTTTAGCCTAAACATTTATTATGTGATGGCAATAACTACACAAACAAAATATAAATATGTTAGTCTCTCATAGGGAGTCAAATATAGCAAGGTGTACTACAGTATGTGTAGAGTCTGCTTTTTTTTTTTTTTTTTTTTTTTTTTTTTTTTTTTTTTTTTTTTTTTTTTAAATTACTGTCACAGTAAATTTAAACATTTGCAAGCTATGCCAATACCGAGTGTAAATTGGATATCATCCAAGTGTGGCGAGTAAGCTATTATGGGAGTAACTTGCCGTTGACATGCATAAAGCCTATAGGAAATTCAGAAGATTTTACAAATTATTTTATATGTAAATATATAGTAATATGTTGGCAAATAAGCATAGTTTTTTATGGGAAAATTCCAATAAAATACTATTTGACTTGGAAAAGTCTGAAAAGTCTAAAAAGTCTGTTAACAAATAGAAAAAGACAAATATGTCCCTAGAGAGGAATTTGAAATTTTGAAATGTTGTGCTTTTATCAAAATGCCCCCCCCCCAATTTTTTTAAAGGAAAGAACCTTGCCTCTGCTGAATCTTCGATGTAGGTAGCTAGAGCTTCAAAGACAAACTTAAGTAATGTGATTAACTACTTGAGTATAGAAATTGACTACTTGAGTTCTTTAAGCTTTATCAGACGTCGTTGACAAATTGAATAAAAGCAATGACAACTTGAGTATAGAGATTGACTACTTGAGTTTGATAAGCCCTATTAGGCGTCGTTAATAAGTTAAATAAAGACAATGACAATATGAGTATAGATATTGACTACTTGAGTTCCCTCAGCCCTATCAAGTATCGTTGACAAGTTAAATAAATGTAATGATAACTTGAGTATAAAGATTGACAACTTGCGTTGCCCAAGTTGCTAATGATTGCACTCAAGTTATCATTGCTTTTATTCAACTTTTCAATGTCGACGGATAGGGCCTAGGGAGCTCTAGTAATCAATCTATACTCAAGTACTTTATCCCATTACTCAAGTTGTCATTGGAGCTCCAGCAGCTGGCAGGGTGGTGCTAGAGCCGAGAATCAGGGCCTGCCCGGCCCTCCAGGGTCAAGGGCCAGGGCCTAACAGGGCCAGCCCTCCAGCGCCTGGGGTAAAAAAAACATCTGTTTTTCAAAGCCTGGCCCAAGGGCACCAGGGCCAAGGCCGGCCCTTCAGGGCCCGAAAGTTACTATTCCAAATTTTAACTATTTTTCCTTAGTTTTTTTTTCAAAGAAATATAATTAGTAAATTACAACATAAATCATCTAACAAATAAACACAAGAACTAATTCTTAATCAAAAGCAAACTATGTTCACAAATAACTCATATAAAACATAAGAAGCATACTACTAACTACTAATTGGCATTAGTACAATGACTATTATTGTCATCATCTTTACCGCTATCATCAATTTCAACGATATTTAATTGTTATTCACTTTGAGTAGTAAGCTCTGATTTATGAGTAAGAATATCATGAATTTCTTCTCCCGCTTCATGAACACATCTATAATCTTTATCTACAACAAATAATAAATCAAATCATAAAATTAGAGTATAGTTATTATGTATTTATACTTAAATAGATGAATAACTCTATAACAAATAAAAAATACATATAAATTATTGAAGGGTCCAACTTCAACAAGTGTTCAACTTTAAAAAATGAAGAATAAAAAAAATTGAAGGGCCCGATGGGGCCGGCCCGTAGTTCCTCTAGAGCCTACTGTGTAAGCTCTTAACCCTCCACGGCCAAACTTCACTTCACTCCTCCAATTTCCAAACCCTACTTAAAGGGCTAGGGCTTAAACGCAGTTATACAACATTGTTCATGCGCAATTACTAGAGTTTGAATATAAGAAATGAAGTAAATTGAATTTAAAATTAGAGGAATCATAATTATATTAATAATTATATAATTGTGATCCAAGCACGCCAATGAACTTCATATTTCATGATTGTAAGGATCTCATAAATTATATTAACAATTAGGATATTAGTGCAATAAGTTTTAAAAATTTTGCCGTAGTGATATTGATTTGATTTTGAAATAATGATTCCCACTTTTTATTATTGGTAGACGAAAATTATATCTCCATCAATGTTATTAATACCGCAAAGGTGGGAAATGAAATTTTGAATATTATTAATAATTAAGATATTAATGTCGCAATAATTATAATTAGGGTATACTAATTGAGAAATTTAAAATATTTTAAACTAATATTGTTGACTTTAATAATAAATTGGATTTTGACTCTCATGAATGATACTATCTCTGATCCTAATTATAGAAACACTTTTGTATACTAGTGTAAAAAAGAGCTTTAAGACCGCCTCATTTAGACCGGATTATAGAGAATCAGGTCTTAAAAGTATGACCATGTAAGGGCGTTTCATAAATATAAAAAAATTTGGACCGGATTACAAAAGATCCAGTCTTAAAAATATGACCGGTAGCACTTTCGTAAATATATAGAATACTTTTAAGACCGTATTATAAAAGATCCGGTCTTAAAAGTATGACCAGTGGCAATTTCGTAAATATATTGAACACTTTTAAGACCGGACTATAGAATATCTGGTTTTAAGAGTATGATCGGTGGCAATTTCATAAATATTGTGAGAAGATGCCGATCAAAGATGAGTCCGAGAATGCGATGATTTATTCCTTCGCTTAATTGGAATTATATACAGATGCTAATAAGTAAATAATCTTCTGACCTAGGCAGTTCCTATAATCTAGGGATTACAATCAAGAATATAATGACGAAATTCAAAAAATCATGATGTGCTAACTTAATTCCTAAAATCTCTCTAACAACTTAATTAAGATGATTACAATCAGGAATATAATTACGAAATTAAAAAAATCATGATCTGCTAACTTAATTCCTAAAATCTCTCTAACAACTTAATTAAGATGATTACAATCAGGAATATAATTACGAAATTCAAAAAACCATGATCTGCTAACTTAATTCCTAAAATCTCTCTAACAACTTAATTAAGATGATTACAATCAAGAATATAATTACGAAATTTAAAAAATCATGATCTGCTAACTTAATTCCTAAAATCTCTCTAACAACTTAATTAAGATGATTATAATCAGAAATATAATTACGATAAATTCAAAAACCATGATCTGCTAACTTAATTCCTAAAATCTCTAACAACTTAATTAAGATAATTGCACAATATAATCGTATATGCTAACTAATTAAATCAACTTCCAACAAATATATAGAATACTTTTAAGACCGGATTATAAAAGATTCGGTCTTAAAAGTATGACCATATAACAATTTCGTAAATATATAGAAGACTTTTAAGACCAGGATTATAAAAGATCTGGTCTTAAAAGTATGACCAAGGGCAATTTCGTAAATGTATAGAAAACTTTTAAGACCCAGATTATAAAGGATCCGGTCTTAAATTATCGGATCATGGTTTTTTGAATTTCGTAATTATATTCCTGATTGTAATCATCTTAATTAAGTTGTTAGAGAGATTTTAGGAATTAAGTTGGCAGATCATGGTTTTCTGAATTTCGTAATTATATTCCTAATTATAATCATCTTAATTAAGTTGTTAGAGAGATTTTAGGAATTAAGTTAGCAGATCATGGTTTTTGAATTTCGTAATTATATTCTTGATTGTAATCATCTTAATTAAGTTGTTAAAGAGATTTTAGGAATTAAGTTAGCAGATTATGGTTTTTTGAATTTCACAATTATAATCCTGATTGTAATCCCTAGATTATAGGAACTGCCCAGGTCAGAAGATTATTTACTTATTAGCATCTGTATATAATTCCAATTAAGCGAATGAATA
This sequence comes from Acacia acuminata, assembly GCA_019022655.1. NCBI lineage: Eukaryota > Viridiplantae > Streptophyta > Magnoliopsida > Fabales > Fabaceae > Acacia > Acacia acuminata. The sequence goes on along the minus strand of JAFJYI010000028.1, from coordinate 142,756 downwards.
AATCATCGCATTCTCGGACTCATCTCTAATCGATCTTCTCACAATATTTACTTTAAATTGCCATCGGTCATACTTTTAAGACCGGATATTTTATAATCCGATCTTAAAAGTGTTCTATATATTTACGAAATTGCCACCTAATCATACTTTTAAGACCAGATCTTTTATAATCCGGTCTTTAAAATGTTCCATATATTTACGAAAGTGCCACCGGTCATATTTTTAAGACCGGATCCTTTATAATCCGATCCAAAAGTTCTTTATATTTACGAAATTGCCACGGTCATACTTTTAAGACCGATTCTCTATAATTCGCTCTAAATGGCGCTATCTTAAAGTTCTTTTTTGCACTAATGTTTAGAATAAGGTGGCACCATATATCAACTTTTGAAGCATAATAATACTTAGTACATGAAAATATGCCACTTTACAGCTCCAATGAGCCCTAAAGATTGAGTGCTTCATCTTTTAAGAGATTAAAGTGTAAAATTGATTCTTTTTCATACAACAATCTATTATTTAATACAATTAAATCATATTTGGGTATTATCGAACTTAATTAGAAATAATTCTGGCAAGTGAATTTTTTAATTTTATAAAATCTAAAATCATAATATTATTTAATAGAAATCAAGCATCTCATTAACAATTATAATTTTCTTATCTTTTAACGTGCCATTCATATGATTTGTTTAGTAACATAAGATCTTATGTCTTCTAGCTCATAACATTCCATATGGACTAAGAATCCACGTTCCATGCTCATCTTTTAGATGAGTAAGTAGTGCTTATCCCTAAATAAAAGGGCATTTTTTTAAAAAAATAATATATTCCATACATTAAAAATTAATTAATTTAAGATACCGGGGTTGAAAAAAATATTTTAGATATTAGGTGCTACGAAAAATATTTTAAGATATTTTAGGATATAGGACTAGAAATTAATTACTTTCGTAAAAAAAGAAAATTTCATATTTTAGAATAAAGTATGCACTCATAAGCAATTTTGCCCCCAAGCTGGCGAAGCAATAGAAAATGTTAATTACTTTGAGATATTTGATGCAAAAAAATATTTCAGGGTGTATTATATAATTTAATATAAATAAATAAATAAAATGTCCTCACCCAAAACTAGAGGGATGAGCACTATATATGTTCATCCAAAGGATGAGGATGGAATATGAACCCTTGGGCTAAATGGCTTATTTAACTAACCTAAATATAATACTTCATAATTTGATAGCATTTATTTTTTATCATATTCTTAAAATAAATTCACGAAACTTATTTTCATGATCGAAAAATTATTTTAGTTAACAATCCTTTTCTAATTTGCATGTGAAACAGTAAACCATAATTATATTTATGGAGATGATGTGATGTACCATCACTAATAAAAAATAGATAAAAGAAATTATAGAAATTTATGACGTGGACTTAATTGGACAAAACTTGAGTCGATTTACTTATATTCATTAGATATAATTCTTTAATTAAACATTGTCATATATGATTTTTATTATTATTAATAGTTCAAAATTTTTGAAATTTTTATCAAAGTGAATTACTTATTAAGAAAAGTCAACTTTGCAAGATTTGATTGAAGAACTAAACATAATAGATATAAACAATTGGACCTAAATTTTGTCTTCTTTTAAGTGTTGTTTTAGTTTTTCTTTTTAAATGTTCTGCTCGTCACATAACAACCTGCCTTATTATTATATATCAAGAGAGTGCTTTTTTTTTTTTTTTTTTTCGATACAAAAATTTTAGGAAAGGGTATATCAAGAGAGTGCTTTTGTTGCCAAAGACTGAGCTAATCTTTTACCATTAGGGCCTAGCAGTACATCCACTTTCCTTGAACTTCCATTTGTATTTAATTTTAGAGTAAAATATTCTCGCCCACCTATACGTTTTACTTTCATTACACATACTTTCTTTTTATTTTCAAATCCTATACTTAAGTCTAAACTTGTAACCCCGCTTAATATTCTAAAATGATTCCCTTTATTATAATATTCTATTTTCAATATTATATTCTATTTTCAAGAATATTATAATAATTTTTATTGACTAAATTACCCTTTATCATCTCAAACAAATATGATGAAAAATTAAAATTATAAAAATTTATATACCAAAAAAATTATAAAATTTTATAATATAATAAAATTAATAAATTATAATATATTAGAAATTTTGAAAAAATAAGAATTATTTCTTGGTTTTATAATTTTCTTGGTCCATATAAATGTTTAAATAATTCTTATATTAAATAAGGGTATTTTCGGATTTTTTTTTTTTTTTTTTTTTTTTAAAAAAGTGTTTATAAGTCAAAGTTAATCATCAACTAATAGTTGAATGGATAAAAATGAAATCTTCAAAATCTAAGGGAGGTTTGGGTAACACGTTTTTTATTTAAAGGGTAGTTTATATAAGTTTTCAAAATAGGAAAGAGGTATATGTAATTAAGATAAAATACAAGGATAATTAGAGTATTTTACTCTTAATTTTATTTAGGATTAGAATGTTAGAAAGACATGAAAAGGGCATTAAAGTCCAAAAACAGTTAAAGTAAACCTGATTATTCTGTGTTGATCAAAGTTTTATCAGACAATAAAAATATAGAACACGGTGTGTCAAAACTAAAGCAATACGTTTTTTATTTTTTGGCTAGGATGGGTAAAAAAGTCAACCATGCATATAATTGAATACAGGTTCTCTCAATTGCGTGTAGAATATGTAAATCCAAATGGTTTAAATTTGAATTTGATTTAGCTGGTCTAAATTAAATTATTTATTTTCTTTTATTTTTGTTAAAATACCAAATAAAATATTTATTAAGACTGGTTAGTTCAGGAAAAAATTGGCACCTAACATCTTTAAACATGGTCTCAGGTAGTACTGTGAATTGAAAAAAAAAAAAAAGGTCAAATTATAATTATAAATTTAAAAAACATATAATTTAATTTAAACAAATGAAAAAAAAATGTTAACTTGAATGGAATCTTTTGCTTAAAAAGAAAACAAAACGTTATTTTGGAGTATAAAAAGATATATTAAAGTCATATAAATGTGTAAACTACATGTGGAAAAAATATTTTATAAAACTATAACCAATCATAATTTGTAAGTCATAATTTTGTGTGCCTATAAATGTATGAAAAACACCATAAAGCTATGGTTGAAACACTCATGAGGGTGATTGAATATGACTTTACGTGCGTGTTTCTACAAAGTGTTTTGATTAAAGTTTTGAAATTCCAACTACGGGCAACAACAGAGAATCATTGAATCTGGACCACATTTTGACCCTCTCAACATGACGTGTGATTTCTACCTGGGTATTTAGATGTAATTTCCCCCACACTTTTCCGCAACATTACGTAAAACACAATTGTACCGTCCTCATTCGATTTTTGAAATAATAATAATAATATAATAATAATCAAATATAATACGATATTATATTATATAATAATAAAATTATTATGATTATTTTCAACTCTTAATTTTATGCTTCTACATTTTCTCTAAATTATCTTGATTACTTAATAAATCACGTCCTAAAAACACTTAATTACAATTAAAAATTTTGGGATGTTACACCATGACTGTATTTCATAAGATCCTTACTTTATATTTCTATATAAGTAGATGATGCCGTATTAGTCTTATTGATATCACTAATTTATCTTTTGTTTTTTAAGAATAATTATAATTACTGTAATATACTTAAAATAAAATTTTTAAATTTTTTCCAAAAAAAAAAAAAGTGTGCTCCATGCGTGTGTGTGTGGGTCTTGTCTCCTCCCCTATATATATGTGTGTGAGTTGGTAATTGTGTGTGTGCGTGATAGTGGATGTGAGTGAGTGTGGGACCGGGAGAGTAAAGTTAGAAGGGGAAGGAAGGAGAGAAAAGAGAAGGAAAAAAAAGCCTATTTGAGATTTTAAGAATGGACTTAATTTCCCTCACGCTTAATATTTGTGTGAAAAATTTAAGGTAACCACTTTCTAATTTATCTTATATACTTGTAAGATGATTATAAGCATATGTTCATATATGTAAATGATATGAATAGGTTATAGTATGTTAGCTATGAAAAATGTATATATATGTGTGAAATATATATTTGAAGGTAAACTTTTTAATTAAGAGGTCATAAATTGCGTATATTGTTATGATTAAACTATTTATATTATTATTATGATAGATTATACATGGTTTTGAACAGTGGCGGAAGCTATTGATGGCCAGCTGAGGCCAACTGATCTTATAAAATTTGTTAACAAATATTGTATTTATTATATGATATTTTATTTGGCCACAAATTTAGCCCCAGCTAATTTTTAATCTTCTTTGTAAGGATAATGTTTATTTTATTACTCATTTAACTAAGAGAGAAAGTAAAATTCTTATTTGAGATACTAAAAAAGTTGGTATCATACTATATCTTATATTATTTTGATTTATAATTATCTGTTATTATCTATTTGTATTTTAAGGTTATTTGATACTATTTAATAAATAATCTCTCCTGGTCCTTATTTAAGGAACCAAATAACAATTCTTACAAGTCAATAAAAACGGTTAAAGTCATTAAATTTGTCCTAAAATTTAAATAATTTTCAATATTATCCCTATTAATTACACTAAACTCTAATATCATATTAATTATATTATTATTTTTTGCCAAAAAAGAGAGTGTTAATTAATTTTTATTAATTATTACTTGTCACTCACTACATTTTTAATTATGGATACATGAAAAAAATATTTAATATTTTGGAAACAAGCAAGTGTTTTATAAAAAGGACCAAATATACTTGTTAGTTGGTGTCTTATACTAACTAAAGAAAGTAGTTCAATATGTTTTTTTTTAGCCCTGACTAATTTTTTTTTTTTTTCCGTTTCGCCACTGGTTTTGAATATTAAAAATAAGTAGAAATTATTTATGTTGAAATTGTGGCATTGCACTGCATAATTGAGGTGTACTGGATTGAGATGAGATGAGTTGTGATGGTAGGAGATTGATTTTATACCATGTGGTATAGTCGCCACTAAGCGAACAGCTTTGACATTTTCAAAGCCTTGGTATCACCTTTTATCTATGGCCGAGATAAGGGTTAGCTTTGGAACAATAACACCTTTCTCTATTTGAAAGAAAGAGAACCCATAATCCGATATGAGTTCTGTATCCTTTGGCCGGGCTACATCTCATCATTGGTGAACTTGATGCAATCTTGTCAAAGAAATTAAATCTATTATGGCCCATGGGTTTTGTTAGCAATTATAAGAATGGTTTAGGAGATTTGAACTATTAAATAGTTTGGAAAACTACTCAGACTTATATTTGACCCACTTAACTATCCTATAATCATTCCATGTATATTTGTTAAATTGGATATGTGGTTACTGAGTCCTCATGAGTCATGACTCACCCCGTCATCATTTATTTTTCAGGCAAGAATTCAAGCGGTGATATTAAGGGGAAAACATCCGAGACTTGATTTGAGTAATCAAATCTTGAATGTCTTATTTTGTTACATGAGCATATATAGTCTTATGTATATTGCCAAACTTTAGGGTCTTTTTGGTACATTGTATAATTTGAGTATTCCACTACATATGCTAAAATTTGTATTATGAATAGAGCCTTTTGATATGGTGTTTAATGTGGACTAATTTATTTTGGCCGGCTTTAAATATGTTTGGGTATAAAATAATTATTTAAATGGTAATTATGGAAGAATGTTACAATTACCTTCATAAGCAACTAATCGGATTTATAAAAAAATAATTTAATAATTTTCTAAATGAATAGAGATTCTTAATAATTTTTGTTATTATACATCTAAATCAAACAAATAATGTTCTAGTATATCTCACCTCGAGCAACACTCCTCATGCAACGTATAGAGATATAGCTGGTTAGGTACTATACTTTTAAGGGGATTGCTTGAATGATGAGTCTTGTTATCCTATACACAAGGGGCACACATAGCCCATTTGGCTCGATTGGATGGATTACATGTAATCCTGATGTAACAGATTGATTGTAACATTTGGTTGGGTACATGTAATGTAAAGAGGATTACATTTTGTAACTTGGATTACATCATTTGATGTAATTAAGACTACATTACTATTACCGATGAATAAGGGTGGAGACATCTTGTAATCAAGTGAAAAAAACATTATTGCCATTATAATTTTTTAAATTGACCAAAATATCCACCCAAAGACGTTAAATATTAAATAATTACAATCATTAAATAATTAAAATTTAAAAATTTAAGTATACTTTTAGTCCTATAATTTTAACACCATTAATTTTGCTAATGGAAAACGTAAACTCAAGTGATAACGGTGTGAACTTAAGTGATGACTGTGTAATTAAATACTATTAAGCTTAAATTTAAAATATGGGTAAATTGAAGAATATATAAAATTTGTGTAATTAAATGCTATTAGTCATCATTTAAGTTCTTTGTATCAAGATTTTAAATTATCAATATTAACTACATTAGAATTTTAAGATCAAAAGATACTTTATAAAGTTAAGAGACCAAAAGTATACTTTATATAAAACTTAAAGGACTAAAAGTAAACTTTAGCCATTAAACATTGTCATATATGATTTTTATTATTATTAATAGTTCAAAAATTTTGAAATTTTTATCAATGTGAATTGTCTTATTAAGAAAAGTCCACATTGCAAGATTTGAAGGGAGAATTAAACATAATGGATATAAACAAATGGAAGTTTTGTCTTGTTTAAGTATAGTTATAATTTTTATTTTTAAATGTTGTTCTCGTTAGATAGCAAATCCTTATCACCACACACAAGGCTACCTGCCTTATTATTATATATTAAAAGAGTGCTTTTGTTGGCATAGACTTGGCTAATCTTTTACCATTAAGGCGTAGCAGTACATCCAATTTCCTTGAACTTCCATTTGTATTTAATTTTAGAGTAAAATACTCTAACTATCTATACATTTTGCTTTTATTACACATTCCTATTTTTTATTTTCAAAACCTACACTTAAATTCAAGCTATTAACTCCGTCAAGAATATTCTAAAATGATTTCCTTTATTATAATATTCTATTTTCAAGATATTATGATAATTTTTATTGACTAAATTACCCTTTATCATCTCAAACAAATATGATGAAAAATTAAAATTATAAAAATTTTATAATATAATAAAATTAATAAATTCTATAATATAGTAGATATTTTGGAAAAAAAAAATAAAAATTATTTCTTGGTTGTATAATTTTTTTGTTCCATAAATGTTTAAATAATTTTATGATAAATAAGGGTAATTTGGTAAAAAAAAAAAAGTGTTTATAAGTCAAAATTAACGGTCAACTAACAGTTAAATAGATGAAAATGAAATCTTCAAAATTTAGAAGAGGTTTGTGTAACACGTTTTTTTATTTAAAGGGTGGTTTATATAAGTTTTTAAAATAGGAAAGAGGTGTATGTTATTAAGATAAAATACAAAGATAATTAGAGTATTTTACTCTTAATTTTATTTAGGATTAGAATGTTAGAAAGACATGAAAAGGGCATTAAAGTCCAAAAAAAGTTAAAGTAAACCTGATTATTCTGTATTGATCAAAGTTTTATCAGACAATAAAAATATAGAACATGATCTGTCAAAATTAAAGCAATGAGTTTTTCATTTTTTATTTTTTGGATAGGATAGGTAAAAAAAGTCAACCATGCAAATAATTTTTTCTCTCAATTGAGTGTAGAATCTGGTGGAGCCCCCTAGTTAAACAACACAAACCCCCCGCAAAAAAAAAAAAAAAAACAAAAAAAAAAAAAATACTCGAGACCATCCTCCCTGTTTTATCTTAATTACAATATCCCCTCTATTTTAAAATTTGAGCAAAATACTCTAGCCACTCTTATATTTTGCCTTAATTACATAGATTTCCCGTCTATTTTGAAAACCCATAAACCTCCCTTAAAATTAAAATGTTGTTACACAAACCTCCTTTATATTTTAAGATTATATTTCCTTCCACCCAAACCGTTAGTTAACTCATAAGTTTGATTTTTGAACTTTTTTTTTATAACCAAAATGTCCCTCTTCAATATTAGAATTATTTAAGTATATAAAACCATATTTATACAACCAAAAATGTATTCTAATAGATTTTCTAACTTTTTAATTTGTTAAAAAATTTATTAGTTTTGATATTATAAATTAATTTTGACTTAAAAATATTAATTAAACACATATATTTTTATCAAATATAATAAATATACAATTTTGAGATTTCATGTGTCATTTAAATTTCTAATTTAATAATTTTTTCACAAATATTTATAAACACATTTAATCAAGCATATGTTTATTTAAAAACTTATTTGAATATTCAACATTCTGTAATATTTACATTAACTAATGCTAAAATAATTAAAGAGATAACTATTTGTAAAGATAAAAAAACTCTTAAATTATTTAAAAAAATATTAGTCAAAATATAAAAGTAAAACTAGGGATTAAGTATTAAGGGTAAAATAATGTATAAATTTTATTTTTATATAAACTTTAATTAAAAATATATTTTTGGAATATTTTTAATGTAGTTAATTATTTGAACTTAAGTATATGCTTCCAAAATAGAGGGGAGGTTTATATAATTAAGGCAAAAAGAAGAGTGGTCGAGTATTTTACTCATATAAAGGAGGTTTGGGTAACATACATTTTAATTTTAAGGGAGGTTTCTATGAGTTTTGAAAATAGAGGGGAGGTCTCGTATAATTAAGACAAAAAACGGGAGGGTGGTCGAGTATTTTACTAAAAAAAAATGTTTTCAGAAATTTTTTTTAAAATTTAATATAATGTAAAAATGTATGTTATCTTATATATTAGACTTATTAAAATATTTTTATTGTACATTTGACCTCCCAAATATTTTTTTTAAATTAGTTAATGAATATACATTTGGCCTTCCCAAATATATTTTTCTAATTAGTTAATGAGTACACATTTAGTCCCCATCAAATATTTCTTCCAAGATCCGCCACTAGTAAATCCAAATGGTTTAAGTTTGAATTTGATTTATTTATGGGGTCTAAATTAAATTATTTATTTTCTTTTATTTTTGTTAAGATACCAAATAAAATATTTATTAAGACTGGTTAGTTGAGGAAAAATTTGGCACCTAACATCTTTAAACAAAGTCTCAGGTAGCATTGTGAATTGAAAAAAGGTCAAATTATGGTTTTAAATTTAAAAACATATAATTTAATTTAAACAAATGGAAAAAAATGTTAACTTGAATGGAATCTTTTGCTGAAAAAACAAAAAGTTATTTTGTCATATAAAAGATATATTAAAATCATATAAATGTGTAAACTACATGTGGAAAAAATATTTTATAAAACTCTAATCAATCATAATTTGTAAGTCATAATTTTGTGCCTATAAATGTAAGAAAAACACCATAAAGCTATGGTTGAGACCCATGAGGGTGTCTTTGACCAAAAGAAGAAAAAAAACTCATGAGGTTGCTTGAATATAACTTTACGTGCGTGTTTCTACAGAGTGCTTTGATTAAAGTTTTGAAATTCCAACTACGGGCAACAACAGAGAATCATTGGACATATTGACCCTCTTAAAAAAAAAAAGACGTACCATCAATATTATCGAAATACCCATAATTATTACAACACGCCTCTAACTAGTTTACACCTACTAATTAAAATATTTAAAAATATTAAATTTGTTAGAAAAAATCAATTGATTTTAATATTACCCTTAACAGCCGCAATAAACTTCACTGTCATGATAATTTCTACTATCTCTTATTATCTTGATTAAATATGAGCATATAAAAAATATTTAATACATATTAAAACGTCTTGTAAAAAGACAAAAAAAAAAAAAAAATCCCTTCAATCCTTTTATAAGAAACAATATTAAAATTATGCGGTTTAAGATAGTTAAAAAAAAAAAGTGTAAATATAATTTTTTTTCCATTTATACCCTTGTTTATTAATAGAGTAGATGAGGGATATTTTAGTGAAAATTTATTGAAAAGAGATAATGAGTGTCGTCATATATTTGATGGGGGTAAACATGAAAAAGAAAAGTTTAAATTTTCAGACAAAAATATTTATTTCTTATATTAAGAACTACCTTTATGAAAAAAAAAAAAAAAAAAAATTTCTTATAAAAAAGACATGAGGAAGTGCCTGTTAGAAGGCTCAGACCAAATTGAGTATGCGAATCCTACAATGTTCCATGAAAATAACTTAATTCCTATAAAGTCTTTAGGGACTATTCTGAAATTAAGTTTTCTAAATGACCCAATTAACTGCGGTGAAATTAGTTGTTATTGTCTTAATTGTTTTTTTTCGATCATTGTCTTAACTGTTGTTTTTCGATAATATCATTGTCTTGTTATTATTATTTGATAAGTTAAAAGTTGTGATTTTCGTTGATATTCAACCAGAAATTTCACTGAAATTAGTTGTGGCTGTACTAGTTATTGATTCCATTTAATAACTTAAAAATTTTTTACCTTTAAACCGCTGTTGCCATTATCCTATACTGGTTTTTAGAGTCTCCATAGTGATTACACCTTTTCCAAATCTTGATTGAGATTTACAGATTTTAGGAATATTTTTTAGTGCAATTACACCCCATCCGGACCGGCCAGTTCGACCTAAAAACTGATTAAAGTGGTCGATAAATTGATCCAAGTTTACATTAACCCGGGAATTTATTATTATTATTATTATTATTATTTTACAAAATCTATTTTTTAATTTTATTTATACTAGTTTTTAGAGTCTCCATAGTGATTAGACCTTTTCCAAATCTTGAATTGAGATCTACAGATTTTAGGAGTGTTTTTTAGTGTAATTAAACTCTATCCCACCAAAGTCCTAGGCCGAGAGAAAGTGCCGAGGCAAAACTAGTCGATAAAATGATCCGACATTAATCCGGTTTATTATTATTATTAATTTAAAAAATCTATTTTTTTAAATTTTATTTATACTAGTTTTTGGTGTCTCCATAGTGATTAGAGCTTTTTTCCAAATCTTGAATTGAGATTTACATATTTTAGGAGTAAAGAGGTTTTTTAGTGCAAAAAATTAAACTTTATCCGGATTTCATGATGTTACTTCCTACATCCTAAAAAAAGAATATGCGTTAGTCAAACAGGAAGCTAGATAAAGGACTTATCCGTTAGTTTTGTGAGGTTCACATTAACCCCCCGTTTATTATTATTATTATTATGAAAAATATATTTTTATTTTATTTTATTTATACTAGTTTTTGCCTCAGAGTCTCTATAGTGATTAGAGCTTTTCCAAATCTTGAATTGAGATTTACAGATTTTAGGAGTATTTTTTAGTGGGAATTAAACCCCATCATAGTGGGTACTGCGAGGAGCTCGAGAAGAAGAGTTAAAAAAAAATAATAATTGGTCGATAAACTGATCCTCGCATTAGACATTAACCCCCTTATTATTATTATTATTATTATTTTAAAAAATCTATTTTTATTTTTATATTTTTTATAATTTTATATTAATAAACCTAAAATTTTCACTTTCTCATCGATTTGATCCTGGGTTAGTTTTGATTTGACTCCGATCAAACCCTTAACCCAACATCCGATAGGTTTAGTGACCTAATAACCTTGGTATTTTTGCGTCTTTGTATGAAAAAGGAATATATAAACACATCCAAACAAGAGAAAAGAACTATTGAGAAGGACAAAAAGTTAGTACATAATTCCCAGCTAAGATCCTAAAAGTGGACACATTTAAATTTCTCTGTTTCTGTGACACACATGACACCTTTATTCGTGTTCTAATTCATAGCCCTACTTTTTGTTATTCTCTTTTTTATTTGATGCCTGAAAAAGAGAGCTCAAAAGTGGGTTTTGTTGAAATAATAATAATTATGCTTTCCGTTGTAAGGAAAGGTTTTCCATTTGATAATAACTAACTTTTCAATTAATTGATGACATCTTTAAGCTTATAGGTTTCACTTTCATCAATATCGACACATGTTTCACCTATATGTAGGTTGTATAAACAATTTTAATTAATTTTTTAGTCTAAATAATTTTTTTAATATTCTACAATTATGTTTTTTATTCAAAATAATAACATAAGCATAAATAAAATAATACTTACATATCAAGTTCCTTAAATTGATGATAAGGAGTTCTTCAATTACATATGGGGATGGATCTTATTCTTTTCATGTGGCCACCGACGTTACCTAGTGAGTTAAGATTTGTTGTTGTTTATAGTTAAATAATGGGTTAAGGTGTAGATTGGTTAACAAACTATTATTCAAAGAATGCTCATCACAAAAAACTTTTTAGTAGACCAAAAATATTAAAAAAAAGTTTAAAAATGTAAAGTCAAGACAACGCCGTAAAAAAAAAAAAAAAAAAACAACGTCCATTAAAATGTCAACTTTTTAAGGGTGAAGGTGCAGATTGGTCAATGAACTTTTACTCCAAAAGCGTCTAGCACAAAAAAGTTTTATTTAAGGAGCGCATAGTATAAAAAAGTTCATGTGCAATCCACTCAAAATCCGATTGTTGTAAATCTTTGTTCGGACCCCCAACAATGTGCGTTGGGGTTAGGAAAATTGAATGCAATTAAAAAAAAAAAATCACAAATGTAACAAGTAGATTTCATTTTGAGTAAGGGTGTATAAGTTTTTAACGTGCCTGGGCAAATCCATGTGTATCCACTCAAAATCCGATCGTTGCAAATCTTGCAGGACCACCTAATCATGTGCATTAGGTTTAGGAAGAATGAATATAACAAAAAAATCATAAATATAAGGAGTATCTTTCATTTTGAGTAAAGGTGGTAAGTTTTTGAACTTGCCCGGTGTAAATGCAGATTGTGATTTTTAAATGGATCTAAAATATCTATTCACTACATTTGTGATTTTTTTGTTGCATTCACTCTTTTTAACCCCAATGCACATAGTTAAGGGGTTTGGACAAGGATTTGTAACAGTCGGATTTTTAGGTGGATTGCACATGGATTTGCTCAAGCATGTTCGAAAACTTACCACCCTTACTCAAAATGAAATCTACTTGTTACATTTGTGATATTTTTTTTATTGCATTCACTTTTCCTAACCCCAATGCACATGGTTGGGGGTCTGGACAAGGATTTGCAATAGTCGGATTTTAGATGGATTGCACATGGATTTTTTTTTTGTTGGACACTTTACTCTTGAATAAAAATTCGTTGGTCAATTTACACTTTAACCTTTAAAAATTAACATTTTAATGGACGTTGTTTCGCCCCCTAACGGCATTGTACTGAATTTACATTTTTAAAAGTTTTTTGGTATTTTTGGTAAATTTAAAAGTTGTTGGTGCTAAACGCTCCTGGAGTAATAGTTTGTTGGTCAATCTGCGCTTTAACCCTTAAATAATTGTATTTTAAAAATAGGATATATAGTCAAGTATGATTGGAGAACTCGATATAATAGGTATAACTTGACTTAAGTATTTATATGGATTAATTATATGTAATTTTTTTAAAATTTGAATATAAATTTTTTTTTTTAAAAAAAGATAATTCAAAATTAAAAGTCAGTATCTATACTACAATTGTATGTTTGCCTATCATTCGGCAATGTACGTTTTAGTCGTAAAAACATATGAGCAATGGCAAACACTCAACAGAATCTATTACGATTGATCTATTAAATATTGATATTTGACCTCTTGATAAATAGTTAGATACACAATATTTATTATCTAAAGAATTATTATATATTTAAATTAAAAAATTTATCCAAGTCAACTTTATATACCTTTTCGTGGCAAAAAACTTAAATACGCTGTTATGTGTTTTAAAATTAATTAAAAAATGCAAAAATATTCGAAATAACACCTCCTGTGATTCCTTAGTTCCTCGCCTTCTCTTCTTTTTTTTTTTCCCCCACTACATATCAATTCTCTGATTGAAGACAATTCTGTATTAAACATTTTTAGACAGTAAATCCTGTAAATAATCATTGTTAGACAGTAAATGTAGGCTTCTCTCTCCTTTTCCCTCTTCTTATTAATCCTAATCGTTGGATCAAAATGTTAAAAATTTTAAATATCATATCTGAATCAATGACAAGGATAATAAAGAAAAGTATTGGATATAGATTTTTTAGGTGGCATACATGCTTTCCTAGTTCATACTTCAATGCCATTTCATACATACATACGCATGCGTACGTACATATGTATGTATCTATGTATGAAAAATTAATTTGTAAGTCGCTATATTTTACTTGATTTTTAATCTGAGTTTTATAGTTTCAGGTAGTAACAAAAAAATTAAAAGTAACTGATTAAAACTATAGGCATTTCTAGATTAATTAATACACACACATTATTAATAAAAAATGATAACAAATTATCCTTATTATTGTCCACTTGGTGAAAAATAAAGAAAGATATTTTCACTATTAAATTTAGTCACTACAAATGTTATTATCATTTTTTTTTTATTGTTAGATCAGAATTAATAGTAGTAACATTTGTAGTGACAATATCTTATCCCAAAAAATGGAAAACCACAAAAACTTTTTTTTTTCCTAAAATTTTTGTTATCAAAGAAAAAAAAATAACAAATTATCCTTAGACCGTCCACTTAGTATACAAAAAAAAAAAGATGGGTAATATTGTCACTACTAATTTTAATCGCTACAAATGCTCTATTATTAGTTTTTTTCTGCTAGATCTAAAAATGATTATCACATTTGACAATATCTTATCCAAAAGCAAAACCACAAAAACTTGTATGAATATCTTCCTAACATCGATCACAAAAGAGATTGGGCCTAATCAGTGTTAAATGGACTGGCCCACATCATCCATGGGCCTAAAGTCCAACATACAGGGCTAACGATTTTCAGCTGCAACGCAAGGGATCAAACAAGGTTTATTTTTCTATCCCGAAAAAAAAAAAAACAAGGTTTCTTCAAAAATTCAGTTACTTCCCGATCAAACACCCAAAACCCTAGCCAACGAAAAAGGTATGGTCGTTTTCCCTTTACAGTTTCACGGATAATATGTATATTCATCTTCGCTAAGACTCTTTTGTTGCTGATCAATAGTTAGGTGCTTATACGAAGATGGGCAGTGGAGGCAAACCCAAAGAAGAGGAACAAGATGGCGCGTCTGTTCATTCTCCATGCAAAGCACCTCCTTCCTCTGCTTCTTCTTTACCCAAGGTTAATCTCTCTTTCTACATGTCTCTGATGTGAGATCACTGTCGCGCATTTTGAATCAAACGTTGATTTGCGATCCTGGTTATAGGAACCAACGCAGGTCGAGCTGGAGCTGAGACTGTTACAGGGTCTTCAGATTTATTCTCTAAAAAAACTACAAGGCAAGTTGTTTATTTGCAATCATTATAGTTTTTTTCCCCTGTTTGCACGAATTTGTGTGTGTATATATCAATGGGACTGGGGAAAGTTTCATTTCTGATTTGCTAAAATTATAGTATGCTGATTATTTTGGCTAGTTTGCTTTCATCTTGAGATTTCAGTAATGGTAACTGACACCTTAAAGAAAATGATTGAGCTAATGATTCCAACTCTTGTCTCGCAGAACGTGAAGTTATGTTTGATTGAGTTGGTAAATAACGTCACCAATGGTTATTCTTGAAGATAGAAGTTTTTTACTTAAATACTTTCCTGTCCTCTGATAGGACATAATTGCTTTCCCTTCCCCAGTAGGGGATGATGGTGTTTAGAATTTTATAATAATGAAGCACCAGAACAAGTACGATTCCATGAAAACAGTTAAATGAACCACAAACATACGCATGTGGGTCACATGTCATGAATATATTTGATTATGTAACTGGACCCTCTAGACTCTTGACGTCTCTTGTTGGCATTTTCATTCTAAAATCCTGTGTTATTTTGGCGTAAATCCTCCAAAAGAAATTGACACAATTATGTCATGTGGGCTAGGCTTGATATTTTCCCCGCTTCCTGTACTTCCCCCTTGTAATCATCCAAATGATGGAATGGTAGTATTATTTTCCATTTCTTTCCTTCCCTTCCTAACACACCCCTTTCTTTTCCTTCTGAAACTCTATTCCTAAAACATGAGATTTGATATCTTATGGCTTCCTTCATACTGACGGGGACCGGGTTACCTACTCTTAACAGTCAAAGCGAACCCTCTGATTCTGAATTCCAGAGTCTGTGACAAATAATAACTCCTGAGTACCAGAACATGATTGTATAGATTCCAGAGTTAATCATTATAATTTTTTATGCTTGCTCAAATGGTTAAACTTTTCATGCAGGCATTCATCGCCACTTTGTTATATATGGTCTGATGGAATATCTGCGCAGGAGGTTAGGTCCTCTAACCACGACTATTTCCTTGTAGTATGTTTGATTATCAGGAATAATCTACTAGGCCTCCTTCTCATTACATAATTGAAGATCTCAGTATGGTCCATTAACAGTTTTGACCGAAACTTCTCTTCTGAGGAAGTTCTGCAATTGCTGGATCGATTTTACAATTTAGAAATGCTGGTACTTAATCATTAAGCTCTGGTTTTTCTGTTTCTATTCATACTCGTGAAATTATTTGAGCTTTATTTTAAAGCTAGAATAGACTAATAGTTTTTATCTCTTTTATCTTCCCTCCCTAGAAACCAGACGATGAAGAGATGGAATTGCTAAACCGTGAACAAGTCTTCTCTTTGCCTCCAAGTTACCATGTCAAGGAAGATACAGACTAGCATTTTTGGAATATGTACATTTTTATATGTGACACTTGTTCAGCTTTGGATGTGTACAGCTGGTTTTTCCATTCCCCTCAATTTTTGGTTAGATCATATTTTGGGGACATAGGTTTTTCTAAATTTCAGGCTGCAGTCTGGAGGCTAAAATGTAGAATAAATAACCGTTTTATGAAAAATGCCCTTCATGGATATGATCTGTATATGATACGATAAATTTCTTTAGTGGAATCACCTGTTCTTAATTGCTGAAGTGGTTTTTACTCATTGCCCCCAATTTTTGGTCAACAATCTATCCAAATATCTAGTTTTGATAGAGCACAGCTAACCTCACTTAATGGGATAAGACTTTGTTAAGCATATCTTCTTAAAGTGGCTGTTATCACATATTTCAGATTTTCAGAAATTTTTATTGGTCAATATTTTAGTAGAATTTTTAGGTGTCTTGAACTATATGAGGGGAATGTTAGTTCTTTCAATGTGGAGTGTTTATAGTTGTGCTCACGAGTGCAATATCAGTATCAAATTGAAATGTCGTCAGTATTGAAGCTTTTCCTAATGGATTAGCTCTCAATTAGATCATGGGAACTGGCATAAGCGAAATAAATGCGTCTGGACAACGATGGAGTTGTGCCTGTAAAATCAGTGAGGAAGGACTGAATTGGATAAGGATAAGGAAACCTGAGGGCCTCTGGTGTGCTGGAGTGGAATTGGAAGTGAAAATTGGATTGAAATTTTGAAAAATATGTTTGGTAGCATGGAATTGAAATTTTTTCCAATTCTACTTCCACCAAAATAGAGGGAATCGGATTCCATCTCATACTCTTTGGAACCCAAATTTAATCCTGCCTTCACATCTCCATTATGCCCCTTCCTCATCTGACCTTTTTGAGCACCAGCCCCACTGCGAGCTCTCTTCTGCAACTGCTACCCCAACCTCCATTTTTGTAAACATGCCCCTGCCTTTCTTGACGCCATCTCAACCTTGACGGCAAAGCATGAGCTCAAAGGGTATGGTGGTGTGGGGTTGATAGTGGATGGGTAGTTTCAATTCAACTTCCAACTAGTGACTGCGTCCAAACTCCGATGACACTAATGGCAGCCTCAATTTTATTCGACGGCCTTATTCTCTGTTTTTTGTATCTCAATTTCTAGATCGATTTTGTTCTGTTTGGGCTTTGATTTGGTGCCTGCCTTGCAATTTCAATTCTGGCTTCAATGGTGGAACTTGTTCTTCGGGATGGTTTATGTGGCAGCGGACGGTGGTTGCTTGATCAAAGGGCAGGCTGAGCTGAGGCTTTTTTTTTTTTTTTTTTTTTTTTTTTTTTTTTTAAAAAAAAAAAAATTTCTAGCAAGGGTATCATGGTATTTTCAAATTACAAATATACATATCAATAAAAAATTATGCCATGATTCCATGATTTATCCGTTGAAATCTCACTCCTCCATGCCGGAATTCTTATTCCACTGAATCAATAAGCATGTCCATATCAATTCATAACAAGCATGGAGTCTACACTATGGATCAATTTATTTGATTATTCAACTTAATATTAAACTGAATAACAACATTATAGAAACTTTGCTACAAATTCCAAGTCGAAATATATCCAAAAAAAAAAAAAAAAAAAAAAAAACCAGCATAACCATTCTAAAGAAGCTAAGACAGAAAATGCTCGTAGAAGTAAATGCAGGTCATCCTCAGGCTTACTTAGAAAATAAAAATAAAGGTAGTAAATACTCAAAAAAAAAAAAACAAATAAGACAGTGGATAGCATTTCTAGCTTTGGTCGGATATACAACGAGAGTACAGGAACTTTAAAGTAGCCACTGTCTGCATTGTCTGGTCCAGCTCCATTGCAAGAAAAGCGTAAAAATGCCTCCCCTGCAGAGTAACTTTGAGATATCAGACTATCATGTCCAGCTTCAGAGCTACCTTAGTTTGCCTGCAAAATAAAGAATATCACAATTCTCATTTTAGAATATGAAGCAGCCATTAAAAAAAAAAAAAAATCATGTGTATATGACAAACCTCAGGCGCAGCTGGTTTGGCTTCTTCATTTTTGGTACTTTCTTCACCTGCATCAAAGCATTAATTATTTGAAACTCAACATTAGAAAAATTTTAATTGCGCTATAAGGTACATAACAAGAAGCTTGATGCAGCTATCTAGCCAAGAGTTATTCAACTATAAAAAGACTTTGCTCCAAGGCCATAAATTCTACGGTGTCAGGGTAGAAAGATCGCCCTCCTTCCCATTCACACTTGTTATCTTTCTGGAGTTTCAGGTGCACCCATATGCAAAAGTACAAGTCATGGATAAATAGACACATTAGCTTGTCACACTACGTAATTATTACCAAACACAAGACTTAAGTGCTTGCATGTCTCTTCATACTTGAGTAAAACTGTAGATATATTTGAAAATCGTTCAACTTGATTTTCTTTGGTAGTTGAGAAAGGGAGGGACTAGATTGGAGGGATGTTTCCATTTCACTGTACATCAGGCTTGTCTGATGGTTTTGGACAATATTTTTCAGTAATTTACAGAATAAGATTGTCCAAGGTGAAACTCAAATGCATCCTACAAGTCAATTCAAAGTTTCAATCAACACCCTACCTCCCTCCTCCGGCAAATCGGAGGTCCACAGAGTCAGGTTATCTCTTAACAACTGCATGATCAAAGTGCTGTCCTTGTATGACTCTTCACTCAATGTATCCAACTCTGCAATTGCCTCATCGAAGGCTTGTTTAGCCAAATGACATGCCCTATAAATTTCAGAGATAACATCAACACAACAGCAAGCAAAGTAGGCAGCTCAACAACCCATGCCCATAATGGGAAGAATAAGAGAAATACCTTTCAGGTGAGTTCATTATCTCATAATAAAACACCGAGAAATTAAGTGCAAGACCAAGACGGATTGGATGTGTCGATGGAAGTTCTGTGCCAGCAGTGGCTGAAGCAGCCTAACATGAGAAATAGGGACTGCATCAAGTAGCAATATGATAATGAATCAATTTAGCACTAAAATACAAGAAAGGGACATACTTCATATCCCTTGAGGGACTGCTCAGCTGCCTCTTTCCTTGCTTGATCAGTCTTGAACTCAGCAAGATACCTATAGTAGTCACCTTTCCTGCATCAAGAAGATGCTGAGATCAGGGATGGAGAAAAGTAACAGAAAATAAATTCATACATAGTTTTATGGCTCCTCTATGGCATCAAACACCTGTATGTGTAACTGTGTAAGGACCAAAAAATAACAAGAGAGAGAACCATCACATCCATACAAACACTATATTTGTCTCACAGTGGGGTCAATATTTTAATCGATTCCAAGAAGTCAAATATGCAGTGAAGGAGAAGGTGAAAGAAGTGATTAGATGCATGGACTGGAAAAGGAAATCAATTAATCAAAGAATGTAAAATAGTGGAATTAAGCAGAGAAGCAATCTGGCTCACATTTTATAGTAAAAAACAGTGGCTTCTCCAGATGTGGAAGAGGGTATAAGATGCTCATCAATAATTGTGAGAATGTCACCACAAATCTTAGAGAGTTCCTCCTCAACCTTTTGGCGGTAACTCTTGATCAATTTAACATTGTTCTCATTTCCCTTGGACTCTTCTTTCTGCTCAATTGAAGACATAATACGCCAGGATGCTCGCCTAGCACCAATGACGTTTTTATATCCCACAGAAAGGAGGTTCCTCTCTTCCACAGTAAGCTCAAGATTAAGTTTCGCTACTGTCTTCATATGCTCAACCATTTCTGCATGACAAATACAAATAATCAAATATTCATAATGTACAGCTCCGAGCACAAATCAGCCTCCAATCCATACTATAATACCCCTTTTAGAACCTTTTCATGATCCATAATATAAGACCATTTTCAAAATTTAATAAAACATTTATGATGTATAATAAAAAAATGCCCTTCATGCAATTAATCCTCAATTTATTGGAAGAGGGAGTAATTAATAATATGATAGAGCTCAATGAAAAGTAGTTTTGGAATAATTTGATAATTTTTATTGAAGAAATCAAAGCATTAACTAATTGTAACTGCCTTCTTAAACCGTGTGACTCCTTTAAAAGAATCATAAACCGGAGGTAGTACCACTAGAGAAACAATAACAATTTATATAAATGGCTCTTGTCTTCACAGGGCTAGCAACACAGCAAAAGAGCATATATTTAAGGTAGACAATGGAAGAACATAAATGAAAAGGAGATGGATTTATTTTATTTTATTTAAATTTTTTTTTTTTTTTTTGGGGGGGTGTTGTTTATCAATATACGCCTCACTTGCATCACAAGCAACAACAGAAACCCCATTCATATAGCAAATTCTAGAATCTAGAGTCACATATTCAACCAATTGAAACAAAATTGACAGGAAAGCCAGACTCAGTTTTACAATGTGTAATGTGATCCAAAAGAAGCGCAATATAACCCAACAAACAGATCAAGAACGACATTGACAAACTAAAAATCGAAGACGCAACAAAAGACACCTCAGGAAAATCAAAATGGGCAATTAAAAAAAAAAAACGACGTTACCGTCGTATCGCTCGGCCTGCTCAGACAACTTCGCCATGTAAACATTGGTCTCTCTCTCCTTGTCGGCAGCCATTGTTGCAGAGAATAATCAGAGTAAAAAAGAAACAATAAACAAGCACACCGTCAATTCCAGGTCGGAGAATACGAAGGAGAAAACCACGAGAAGGCTTGGGTTGGGATCACGTTTAGGGGAAGAAGAAGAACGCATAAATGAATGCGAAGAATGAGGACTGATGTCCTAAAAGATCGAGCCCGTGTGGGGTAACGTGAAGATCGGATTTGGACCGTTGGATTAAATATTTTTTGAAAGAGGAGCGCGAAAATCGTTATTTTACTAATTTGTATTTTGTATGCACGAAGTTAATTAACTCATCTTTTAAAAAAAAAATAAAAAAAATAAAGGGTTAACTAGTAAATCTGTCTCAAAGTATATGTTCAGGAGCTATGTTATATTGGAAGTTTTTTTTTAAAAAATTTTAATGATCTTGCCCGAAAGTCTAAAAATGTAGCAATATTGCCTCTTCCGTTAAAAATTTAACCGTTAATATTAATTTTTTAATGGCTAACATTACTCCTTTTTAACTAAAAGGACAACATTGCTACGTTTTTAGATTTTCGGGCGACATTGAACCCGAAAAAACTTTTAGAAACATTGCTCATTCGGCGTATACTTCTGGGGGGGATTTACCACTTAACCTTTTATAAAAGACAAAATATAAAAAGTAACTTGGAAGTCTTATAGTGAAGCAAAACTAACCGAACAAACATAATTAGAAATTTAACACACTTTAATTAAATAAAATTCATATTTTTCAAATATTATTTTAGTTATGAGTAATATTAGTTAGTATAAATAATAGAAAAAAAGATATGGGTCCAATTGGTAAAGAATTAGCTTAAAATCGATACAATTGTAATTTTAAATTCGGTTACCAGTGATCCCTTAAGGTCTAACTTACCTAAACTTTTTTGAATCAAAACGAAAGACATGGAAATCCTTCAAAATATGTAAATCCCCCAATCACAATTTTGAAATGACTTAATTCACGGAATACATCTTTATTATTTTTTTAAAAATCCCGCATTTAGGGATCTAATTGTAAGATAGAACTAGGGACCTAATTGTACACTAGATAGTTAGTAGGGTAATTAGTCACTAATCCTAAACTAGCCATTAGTTAGTGAATTGAGGGAGGCTATAGTATTATAAATAGCCTACTCCTCAATTTCTGTAAAATCATATCAGTTTTGTACATTAATCGGAAACTGTGTGTGAGTCTACAGGAGCTCTCTTCTTCATCTTCTTCCAACAATATTTTAGGGGTTAAATTTCAGGGTGTAATAATATTTAGGTGCCATAACAATTATTTGCAACTAATATACCTTTGATTCTAATTATTACTCTTCCTTTTAATTTTACTTTACATGATTTGTTGCACTTTACGAATGTTTTGTTGCGTATTATTTGGATAAAAAGGTTGGTTGGAAGGCTGGCTATAGACCCATCTTAGGGGTTGATGGGACCTTCCTCAAAGGCAATTCACAAGATATTGGACTAGATGTAGATGACTCTCTCTACCCATAACATTTAAGATAAGATAGTAAGATAACATAGTGAATTGGAAGTGCTTTATGGAGTGGTTGAAAAAACCTCTCAATCTGAACAAAGGAGGAGGTGTCACTATAATTTGAGATATGCAAAAGGTATGTTTGATTGAAAGAAAAAAAATATTTATGGGATGTAAATGGTTTAATTGATTATTAACATATGAAAACTTCTTGTATAAGGCTTATATGCAGATGTGTTTAAGGTGTTTCCAGAAGTTGAGCATAGATTGTGTGCTAGGCACATCTATGCTAACTGGAGCAAGGTGTGAAGAGGAGTTTTGTTGAGGAAGAAGTTTTTTTGCTTATGCGTGGAGCACTTTAAATATTAGGTGTTTGTCTTGGAAGGTTGATAATAACATTAGTGAAAGGCTTAATGTTTGGGTTAATGAGCATAGGTATCTGCCTATAATTAGAATGATTGATGGCATTAGACTTAAGTTGATGAGTAAGTGGCCAGAGAGTGAAAAAATGTTGCTAAGTGGAAGGGAAACTTTAGCCTTAAGTGTGTCATGTTATTTGAGATTAATAAACATTTATCTATGAGTTATGCAGTATTCTTTAATGGTGATTATGGCCATGAGGTTTGTGAGGGGCATGAGACTTGACTGGCATCCCTCATTAGCATGCCATTTGTGCCCTTACCATGCAAACATTGATCCACTAACACAAATCTCAAGGTTCTATCACAAAGACGCCTACATAGCTAGTTACAGGACCAAATCCCACCTGTTAGAGGCAAGAGGTTTTGGGGAATTAATAGATTCCAACCCATGGACCTTCCACCTTTGTGTATATTGCCTAGTCACCCTAAGAAGAAAAGAACATATATAGAAGAAGGTGAGAGGAGAATGAAGGTTGGAGTTGTTAAATAGATGTCAAAACAACATATACAAGACACAATTGACAATAGCTCTAACTTGCCACCATCACCACCTCAGAAGTTAAGCAAAAGAGGATATGTTTTGAAGTGCACAGTGTGTCACAAAGAGGGCCACAACAAAACAACCTATACAGATGTAAGCTTACCTAAGCTTTCATTCTTTCCATTATGTTTTCCAATGTAAGTAACTTGTTATTTCCCTTGTTGCAACAACAAGAAGCAAGCACCCAAATTTCATTTAGCAAAAGGACAAGGACAAGTGAGACTCCAACAACAGGCATCCCACAAACACAAGAAGACCCGGTGGTGAAAGGGCTTTCTACAGGCCTCAATCTAAGACTAGAATAGGACTTTGAATTGATTTGGATACTGGACGAACTATGTATAATGTATTTTACTATCTTATCTTATGCATTTTTTTAATTAACCAACGTTGACTATACATTGTAACATATTTTTTTTATATCTATGTTGTAGCTTGGTATGCCCTCACAGGTTGTCATTAATTAATGGTTTGTAGAACAATATATCAACATGCAAACATTGAGACTAGATTTTCCATCCCTAATGAGAGGACTATGAGGATGACAAGGAGCATGTCTTTTAGCTCAACTAACAATGGGTCTCGAAAAGTCCAAGTTCAAAGTGATTCAACATCTAGACCAACTCCTTCTGACTTGTCATTCATACCCCCATGTCTCATGCGAAGAGGACAATAGTAATGACAACATCAATCTTTTGCCTCATTGGGACTACTTGTTGATTGCTTTAATTAGAGATGTCCAAAAAACTTGACAGTCCAGGCAGTCTGACTTGGTTCGTCTTGACCTGAACTCAGTGGAAAAAGTTGTGCCGAGACAATTTCGGGCATACCAGACTAGAGTGCTTTGGTTAGGCTAGACTAGACCTCGGGCCAAGGGCTCAGACCACTTGGTTTGGTCCATTCTGGCCCTATTTTTATTTATTTATTAAATCGCCACCTCTGTCTGCCAGCACACTTGAGTCTCAAAGTCTTGTATTTGCCTCTCTGGAATCGACCTCAACTCCTTAGGCTCAAGGTCTCAGCTCTAGCCTTTCACTCTTCGTCTCTCGAGTCTCAACCTCAACTCTCACTCTCACTCTCACTCGTCATCTCTCGATCTCAGCCAGTCAGACCTCAGCCAATGACTCCAAATGAAGAGCAGACCAGATCATACCTCAAAGAAGGGCAACACCAGATGAAGAGTAGACCAGATTTGGGATCAGGTATGGCAATGAGGGCAGAGGAGGTGGGAGAGTATATCAGATTTGGGATCAAGCATAACGATGAGGGCAGAGGATGGCAACACCATATGGTGTCTCCGGGGCATGACGGCTCTTGTCACCGACAACACTTATGGAATCGACTCCCTTATCTCGCTTTCGCATCTTTGACACCACTAAAGGAACCTCCTCAATGGGACAATGCTCGTTGAAAGCATCGTCCCCGCCGCCGTTGCAAGCCTTCTCGGCATTGGGAAACTTATGGGAGTTGTTAGGCTTGGACACCATTGGAGGAAGATGAAGAAGAAGATGGAAGGAAGGAAAGGCCGAGGGGAATAAGAAAATGGTAACTTGGTAAGTCAAGTAAGAGACAAAAGACAAATAGAGTGAAAAATAGAGTTAAAGTCATTTTCCTATGAGCAATAGTGATGATTATTGATTGGTCACACACTCCCATAAAGTCATTTTCCTGCACGTGAATCTATTGAGGCATTGATCGGTCCAGGTAAAAAAAAAAAAAGTTTTGGACTTCTTGGATTGGTCTAGGCAATCCACTAGGACTGGTTTGGTCTAGCCCGAGTTTGGGCTGGTGCTGGACTAGACCGGATCTTGGGCTGGCTTGTCCTGCCTGAGGTCCTATCAGGATCAAACCTCGGGTTGAGGCCAAATCCGGTCCGATATGGTCCATGGACATCCCTAGCTTCAATTAGTCAACAAAAATTTACTTCTAAGAGAGGGAAGAAGTAGTTGGCATGTTAGCCATCTAGTGATTATAATTTTGAATTGGCATCATTTGTACTTGCCATTGTCTTTTGTAATTATGTAAAACTTGAGTGCCATCATGGCATCATTTCTAGTAGTCCTCTTTTGTATTGATGGCCATTTAGGAATTGTTATTTTGATGTCCAGATGCCATATTTTGTTTAAGACAAATTCAACCTTTTTGGCATCTTTTGTAATGGTTATTATATCAAGACAAAGTTATTTATTACTTATGTGTCAGAAAGCTTTTGCTTCAAATCTCTATCTTTTGCTTTTGTAAATAAGATATGTGATGTGTCTAGTTTTGGGATATGCTTGTGGGAGATATATTTCTATGACTTTCCTTATCTACCCACAAGATTCCTAATGTATTTACTGGAATTGGCCGACAGGTTTGTAATGTTTTTAAAGAAAATGTTCAGCTTACACATCATCATTAACTACTACATCAAGTGAATCATGAGAACATGTTGAGTCCAACTTACAATCCTAGATAAAAGTAATCCTAAGCCATGGTCTATTGCTTCAACAATTACAATCATTCAACTACAAACACATTAATTCCAACTCACATAGATGGTCCCGAGTAGAAAATCAGTTTCTCTACAAAAAGGCCCAAATATGTTGGAAGACCCAACAGGGTTTTAGGCCAAATTGAATTTAGAATTCGAATTTTGAATTTAAGTTTGAAATTTTAATTCAAAAGGCTAGGTTAGGTTATAAAATATAATTCTAAAGTGTCTATTTTATATACATGTAGATACATATACATATAGATACATCTATGTATATTTTATTATAACCTAACCTTTTGAATTAAAATTAAAATTAAAATTTTTTAAACTTAAATTCAAAATTCGAATTCTAAATTCAACTTGGCCTAAGACCCCGTTGGGTTTTCTAACACATTTGGACCCTTTTGTGGAGAAACTGATTTTCTACTCGGGACCATCTATGTGATGCCATCTTGCTTCTTATTGGGCTTGAAGTCTTACTCCAACCCAATTACACCTTTACTCTTACTAAAGCTCAATAACAATTATTGGCCCAAGTTTGCTAATTTTAAGCAATTGGGAATAACTTTTGTGTGTGAACAATTAGGCCTAATTAGTCACTGACATAAATAAACTTGAACCAATTAAAACTCCTTTAACGGGTCCAATTTATTTAATGACCTCATAAGACACTAGCAATGCTCTACGGCCCTAGAACTAATTGAGTGATCTACCTTTCATATTTGGATACCGTACAGGCATCATCCTTACATCGTCATTCACATTTAGTCGAGAGTAAAGATAGAGTATCATCTCTCTTAATTGACTAAATGTAGCTAATTCACAGAACTATAAATCTTCTTATATTAACTCTATAACGGATTATGACACTTCATAATCACTTGCTTTGCGCATAGACTCCCTAGTTAATTAGAAGCTATCCAAGCTCTACCAGTCTTGTGAATGACTAATCCCTTGTAGGGGACTGTGAGTCTTCTCAGCATGTCCATCTATACTCATGTATTTGAGTTACAATCAAGAGTACATTGTTCTCCCTATTTTCAGGTAGATAGAGTTGTACAGTCAAAGTATAACCCTAAGACATAGTGTTCAATGACAACTTTAAGTTCAAGATGATCGGCACTACCAAACGATGAGCACTACTAAAAAGAGTAAAAGTGAGACCGATTTTACGATATTTTTTTCGGCAAATTTTGATTTACAATTCCATTCCATCAAATTTAAAAAATTTTCGACGATTTTTAAAATCCATTGCAAAAAAGGCCGGTTTGCGATGAAAAAATAAATCAGTCGCAAACCGGTGTCTCAGTTGGTTCTGTTGCAAACCAGCGACCTTTGGCCCCGGTTTGCCGCTGATTTGCGACGGAACCTTATCCAGAAGGGGATTTACGATGGAAACGGATTTAGTTGCAAATCCCCAAGGGGATTTGCGATGAAAATGGGTTCCGTCACAAATCATCGACAATTTGCAATGGATCTGGGGATCCGTCGCAAACGAGGTGGCGATCCATCGCACAACTTAAGCATTCACGCTGGAAATGTGATTTCCAACTTCAGAAGCATGAAAAAGGTATCTCGGGGAACAAGTGATTGTTGAAAGCCCCCTGATGGTTCCGTGATCCTATTCTTCTTGCTTAGGCCTCACGATCCTTTAAAATTTCTCAAGTAAGTGTCCCAATTCAGTCGATTCGCATATGAATTTCAATTGCTAGAACTAATGATAGATTAACCAATCATTAGAATTAGTGTTTATACTCTCAGCATATTCCCTTGTATATTCCTTTAGATATTGTACAGGTTTCCCTACTGGCTGTAACACTCATTCTCTTTCTTCATTCGTGTATATTTCCATAGTTCTCTATAACCAACTCATGTACGATTTCTGTTAGAATATTTGTTATATAAAGATCACCGTGGGTTGAGGATTATTCACCTCCGCCAATTCATTTCTCTGAGCTTGAATTCTTTCTTGGTATCAAAGCAACTCTTCACTGTCTTCCGCCATGTCGCAATCCACTCAGACCTCTAATGAAACTCAGTCTCTAGCCAAACAGTATTCTTTATTTCATCCTCTAGCCAAACCACATCTATCAAGTTGGATAGAATGAATTTTCTGGTTTGGGAATCAGTTGTTCTCCTTCTTATTGAAGGAAACAAGCTTCAATCTCACGTCAATGGCCAAGGCACTGTTCCACCTGAGTAGGTCCCTATTTCTGCTGGTTCATCGACGCTACGATCAAACCCAGATTATGAGGAATGGTATGCCGTTGATCGTATGCTCGTTGGATGGCTCCATAATACCATGAGTCAAGAGGTTGGAGCCCAGTTACTCCATTGTTGCATTGCTCTCGATCTTTGGACCTCTGCTTGCATTCTCACCTTTGCTTTCTCCAGGTCACGTGTCATGATCTACCAAACAGAACTGCATCAGACGTGAAAGAATGGGTTGAGGATGGATGAATACCTAGCCAAAATGAAAAATATTGCTGACCAACTTGTTCTCGTTGGAGCCCAATCTCAATTGATGAACTCATCTTGCACACGCTGAATGGTCTTGATGGCGAATACAATGCCATCGTCGTCAAGTTAATCGATCAAGCTAGTTTAACCTCGATAGGAACCCAAGCTTCTCTTCTCACCTTCGAAAGCCGCTTGGAGCAACTCAATCATTTTTCCTCACTGACTATTCAACCTTCAGTCAATATTGCAAATCGTGGACCCTCTGCTCCTATCGTCCTTTCTCATCAGTGCCTCGTCATTTTTCCTCTGGTCGTGGTTCTGGCCGAGGCTACAATCGTGATTTTCAAGGCCGTTGTTCAAGAGATGGACGATCTGGTGGTCATTGCATTTGTCAT
Source organism: Acacia acuminata (assembly GCA_019022655.1). Classification (NCBI taxonomy): domain Eukaryota; kingdom Viridiplantae; phylum Streptophyta; class Magnoliopsida; order Fabales; family Fabaceae; genus Acacia; species Acacia acuminata. Next base: position 113,539 of record JAFJYI010000028.1, on the reverse strand, counting down.
CCACATTGTGATTATTGTGGTCGGTATGGACACTATACTGACACCTATTTTTAGAGGCAAGAACACAGAGACTCTGGCTCTCAAAGATTTGCTCAAAGCTTTGCTCCATAAGTTTATATGGATAGTGGGGCAAGCCACCATGTGACCTCGAATCTAGTCCATCTTGAATCCACTATTTCTCGAAAATATTCTTGTGGTATATGGATAGGCTCTTATTCTCTTCCCCGGGCAAGCCACCATGTGACCTCGAATCTAGCCCATCTTGAATTCACTATTTCGAGGTTTGGGAAAACCTCGAGGTTTGGCCTTATGAGGAAGTATCGAGGTTCGTGTTTATAACTTGCGAAAACTTGGTTTCACAAATTTATGAGAAACCTCGAGGTTTATTAAGAAACCTTGAGGTTTTGATCTTCCAGATAACTCGCTCACACCAAGTTGTGAAACCTCGAGGTTTACAACAAAACCTCCGAGGGTAAAATATTCTTGTACACTTGCACTGGTAATAAAACCAAAATCGATGCTATATGCTCTTCTTACTTTCACAAAACCTCGAGTATTCCCTCGAGTATTGTGGCAACCCGAGAATAAATGAAATTCTAATCTCGAAACCTCCGGTTTGGTAACCCAAGAAACCTTTATTGTTGGTTCCATCAAACCTCGAGGTTTGTGAACAAACCTCCAGGTTTACGGACGTTGTTTGAAATTCGAATCTAACGATTTTGCTAAAAATCTTCTAGATATGTTCATATTTCTTTTAGTGAGGCTAATTAAAGCAAAAGCAAAAGTGGTGTCGGATAATCCAATGGTTATTATTTTTACTAATGGTGGTTGTATTGTGAAGGACAAAGCAACAACTTCGTGGATCATCTCCAATGGTCGATTATCAATGCAACGGTCAATTAATGCTGTCTAGCTATAAATAGAGCTGCATTCAATTCTTCTCAACAACCACAACAACTGAAAACGCACAAGCATTCAAGTTCCTTAACTACCTTTCGAACACATTATAAGCTTCGGTGTTTAAGAGTTTTTATTTGTAAATCATTTATTGAAAAGAATCACAAGTCAAGGGACTTGGTGATTTGGGAGTATCCCATGAGTAAGGGATTTTCACCTATATCAATCAACATGATAGCTGTGTCTAAGAAGGATGATGATCTACTTCTACAGTGGCACTATAGGCTAGGACATCCAAGTCATAAAATCTTAAAGCAAATTTTGCAGAGTTGTAATGTTGATTTTAAATTCAATGAAAATTTCATTTGTGCAGCTTGTCAGTGTGGTAAATCCAAACGATTGCCCTTTTCTATTTCACAATCTCGTGCTTCTTCACCTCTTGAGCTTATTCACAATGACCTCTGGGGTCCATCTCCAATTGCCTCAGTACATGGTTACCACTATTACATCCACTTCATTGATGATTTTAGTAGACACACCTGGTTATATCCCCTTAAACACAAGGGTGAAGCTGTCAATGCTTTTAATCATTTTCGAAGCTACACTGAAAATCACTTTAATACAACAATTAAAATGCTTCAATGTGACCATGGAGCTGAGTATAAACCATTTGTTCCCATTACCAACAAGGTTGGAATTCACATTAGATACACATGTACATACACCTCTTCTCAAAATGGAAGGGCTGAGCGAAAACATCGACACATAGTGGAGATGGGATTAACATTGTTAGCACAAGCACGATTGCCTCTCAAATACTAGGACCGAAGCATTCCAGATGGCTGTGTTTTTTATCAATCGACTCCCAACGTCAGTGATTGGCAACATTTCACCTCTGTTTTGAATCTGTTTTGCCTTTTCAAAATAGAGCTTGACTATCAAAGTTTGAAAACCTTTGGCTGCGCATGCTATCCGTATTTAAGGCCCTATAATGCTCATAAGTTGCAGTATCACAGTCAGCAATGTGTCTACCTTGGACCTTCTTCACAGCAAAAGGGATACAAATGTCTTAGTCCCTCAGGTCGGATATACGTCTCTAGACATGTTGTGTTTGATTGTTCTATTTTTCCCTATGTTTCAGGTTTCTTTCCAAACAAAGCCTTTGTTTTGTCCTCAACAGATAATACTGATCGCCACCACGTCCTCCGTCAAGCCCGTCGGTCATGGGTTCTAATTCATCATCGTCTCCAGGTCCAATGACTTCAGGTCCAGATGAACCTCTCATATTTCCTTTGAGTCCAGTATTAGACAACGAGTCTAACCAGGCCCAACCCGAGGCCCAACACTCATCGCATATTACTCTGGCTTCTTCTCAGTCGAACACTCATCGCATGGTCACTAGGGCAAAGGTCGGGATCACCAAACCCCAACACCCCTTCGTTGGTCTCCTTCACACTGAAACTCCGGCATCCCTAACTCAGGTGACCCCACCCCAAACCACGGCTAAGCTTTATTGCTTCCATAATGGAAGCAAGTGATGAAGGAATAATATACCGCCCTTGTTCGCAATCGCACCTGGAATCTGGTACCTCACAATCACTCTCAGAAAACTTGTCGATTGTCGATGGATTTTCAAAACGAAATATCGTGCCAATGGTCCAATTCTCAAGCACAAAGCTCGTCTCGTGGCCAAAGGATTTCAACAAGCTCCTGGAATAGATTATTTTGAAACGTTTAGCCCAATGGTCAAGCCTACTACGATGCGCACTGTTCTTACCTTGGCTGTAACCTTCGATTGGGTGATTAGGCAACTAGATGTCAACAACACCTTTTTAAATGGCTATCTTAAGGAAGACATTTACATGTGTCAACCGGCTGGTTTATGTGATCCTCATAAGCCTAATCATGTGTACAAATTAGTCAAGGCAACTTATGGCCTTAAACAAGCACCACGTGCTTGGTTCGATCGCCTAAGACATACTATGGTTCATTGGGGCTTTCAAAACTCTAAGAGCGATACATATTGTTCATTCTCAAGACTCGGTCACTTGTTGTTTTTGTTCTTGTTTATGTCGATGACATCTTGGTTACAAGAAGTAATTCTAGTTACATCAAAAAATTCATTGTTAAGCTCAATAACATGTTCTCTTTGAAAGACATAGGTTCCCTGTTTTACTTTCTGGGGATGGAAGTGTTTAGGGACAATACTGGACTCTATCTTAATCAAGGTAAATACATAATGGATTTACTACACAAATTCCATATGTTTGACTGTGCTTCGGTTCCAACACCTATGGTAATAGGGAGACAATTTTCAGTTTCTGATGGCACACCTTTAGCTGATCCTTCTTTATACAGGCAAGCCATAGGATCCCTTCAATATGTCACCACTACTAGACCAGATATTGCCTATTCAGTGAACAAGTTAAGTCAATTTCTTTCATGTCCCACTGATGAGCATTTTAAAGGGGTCAAACGGATTTTTAGATACCTTAAAGGAACCTACCACTATGCTCTACACCTCAAACCATTTAGATCTCTCCAACTCATGGCCTACACTGATGCTGACTGGGCCACCGACATTGATGACAGACGCTCAGTTGTTGGTTTTTGTGTTTACTTGGGAGGTACTCTAGTGTCTTGGTCATCCAAGAAACAAAAGGTGGTGTCTAGAGCAAGCTCAGAATCAGAATATAGAGCATTGGCTGATGGCTCTGCAGAGCTAAAATGGCTGCACACTCTCCTTATCGAGATTGGTCTATTTCTCAAACGACCCTCTATTATGTGGTGTGACAATCTAAGCGCACAAGCTCTCGCATCTAATCCGGTTCATCATGGAAGAAGCAAGCATATAGACATAGATGTGCATTTTATAAGGGATCAGATGCTAGCTGGAGATGTCAAAGTTGCCTATGTTCCCTCTCAGTATCAAATAGCCGACTGTCTTACAAAGGCCCTATCACATACACAATTCTCCTATCTAAGAAGCAAACTCGGTCTGTGTCCCACACCCTCTCGTTTGAGGGGGAGTCTTAGAACTAATGATAGATTAACTAATCATTAGAATTAGTGTTTATACTCTCAGCATATTCCCTTGTATATTCATTTAGATATTGTATAGGTTTCCCTACTGGCTGTAGCACTCATTCTCTTTCTTCATTTGTGTATATTTCCGTAGTACTTTGTAACCAACTCTTGTATGATTTCTGTTAGAATATTTGCTATATAAAGATCACTGTGGCCTGAGGATTATTCACCTCCGCCAATTCATTTCTCTGAGCTTGAATTCTTTCTAATCTATCATTAGTTCTAACATCAATTATCAAGTTCTTTGTTAATTGAATAGGATTGCTTTGATATCCGTTTGGTCTGTGAGGTGAAGGCTATAAGTTTTTCTAGAAAGATATTGGGGTTTTTTATGGTCTTGGGATGGTGTTTTTATAATCATATTTTGCAAAACCAATAGTTTCCCGCTAGTTGATGCCCCCCTCCTCCCCCATTAGAGTGAGTGGGTCTTTGCTTAAGATGATAGGATCTGTCTAGCTAGTGGAATGCATTTACTGACTAACGACTGATAAAATGTTGGTGATAGTGGTGATTGTTTTGGTTAGCATATTAATGTCATCAAGAACATTGAGGAGGAGACTCCATCACGGGGATGTCGATCGCGATGGAAAAAAACCGTGAGCATTTTGAGACTTCAGGGACTGATTCCTTGAGTGAGCCACTACTGGGGGAACACGATTATAGTGAGAGGGCAAAATCTGGTTCTTTTCTCATTTTCAACCATTCAAGGATGCAATTCTCTGATTTCTTGTTCTAGAATTATTATTATCATTTTATTCAATGTTACTTCTTTTATGTTTTATTGTAGATACCTACACTTGAAGATTTATGGGATGATAAAAAGAAGGAGCAGCTTCATTGGACATTCTTATTTTCACAACTGATTGCGCAATGGGCACAGTGGTTCGTTATGTCTTTGTGATTTTCTGGGCTTATTTCACAAACTTGCAATTATGCATGTGATAGTATGTTATTGAATTACATTTTTTTTTTTTTTATAATAATAATAATACCTTGTTGCTGGTGCACGGTGATTGCTCAATTAAACTACGACTAATGTGATATTTCCCCCCTTTTCCCATTAAACAAAATTTTATTTTATCTGTGATATGCAGATTGCATAAAGTTTTTGCACTACAACTGAGGTTTGATCCACAATATTTTTGTTACTCATGTTTTTTAATGTGTTAATTCACCTTTTCCATATTGTTGACTGATGTACAAATAAGAAAATGCAGCATTTGTGGCTCTATGTTCCTTTTTCTTTGTTTAGATGTTGTAAACTGTAACTAATTATTTCATAATGCTGTTGCAGCAAAAATTGTGATAGGATCTGTATCATTGATCGGACGACTTATATCACTCCCTTCTATAGCTCTAAATAGAGGAAACAATAGGATTCTTCCTCCTCCTCTTAGTCCTTTGCAGGTATAAGTAATTATGTCTGAATTTTGGTTATGGAAGAAATGTTTTCATTTTCTTTTCAACAATTGTTTTGATTGAATGAAGTGGCCATATGCACTCTGCAATAGCACCGATCATGTTAAGAATCATACTGTGCATTTGAATGTATGAGAATCTATGGAATGAAACAGGAAATAATGGAATGGGTTTCCCCTTTATTTGGAAGTTTTTAATATGAGCGAAGGGGAAAAAAGGAGGGAAGCTCTTCTTATCTTCCTTCTTGATGCTAATTTTTGTTCAGTCAGGGGGGCATCAAATTTATTGCAAACCTATTGCTGTTGAACGCACTTGCCTTTCAAGTAGATAACTTTCACTTTATTTGTTCCCACTGGCCTAATTATGAATATATAATTATTATCTATATTTAAATTTTCATATCATATTCCTGTCCCTGCTCTAAATTTGGAATTCTTGTTTTTGAATTGCCTCTTATGTTAAGGTTGCATTGATATAGTAGAATGTTATTTATCAGAAAAATTGATGACTGAAGAAAACCCAGAAAAAGGAAAAATAATGGATATCACAGTTGGATTCAGCCAGTATAATTTAAACAATTCTATATTATAATGTAGTATCTCTACTGGTTGTCCTTTTCATTTCATGTATTAAACTTCCAAACAAAAGGGATACTTTTTTGTTTGCATGGTTTATACAACAGGGTGAACTGGGTTCTTTAAGACAGTGCTTCTCATTGTATCTTTTGAATGATAGAAAAGGTAAGAAAAAATTAACGATTATTGATGCTGTTCAATTTATAAGATGACATACACACGATTATGATTATTGAATAAAATATACCCTTTTTCCATAGATTGTTCACTTAAAGGGTATAGTTAATGGAATAAATATCTCATTTTATATTATATCAAACATGTGGGACATGCTGAATCTCATTTTATATTATATCAAACATGTGGGACATGCTGTGGTAAGAAACGTTGTTCAGTATTTTGCAGCTTTTCTGTTTGAACATTCATCAGTTCGCAATTGCACTCTGTCTTTGTCCTCCATCCAATTCACTTAACATCAACATATATTTATGTTTATGCATGGATCCATCAGATGATATAAAATAATTAGATTGTAGCCTTTTACTTTGCATATATTAGACTGTTGCTTTTAATGGTGTCTTTAAAGAATTTGATGCTTTGACATCTTATTCTGTATGATTCATGGTTGTCTGCTTCTATGCGTTATATATGATCATTTTTCATGTTGTCGTTTCTTAGGAAGAAAGACTCAGAAATTCACGGCAACGGCTTGAAGTACCCTTTCACAGTTTTGAGCATCAAATATGTAATATCACCTGATTGAGAATTTAGAAACCACCATTTCTGGCATTTGGGCACTGTTCAATATTTTGCTTATTATGCTGACCCTGCCATTTTCATGTTCTCCTGTGGACAGAATACTTTTGTAGTTTTTCATGGCAACTTTTATTTTGCTGTTCTTTCAGGCTAGATAGAGAATCTGGATTTTTAGCTGAATATATGCTGGCTAACTTCCTGACCGTCCTGCTGATGGTGATGATGATACCGTTGTTGTTTAGACTATTTTTTAGGACATATTGTTTGCAACATTATTATTTATATTTTCTTTTCTCTATGTATACTCTTTATGATTGTTACTATATTTTTATGATATACAAGTTTTGTGACAGAAAACAAATTCCGTCACAAAATTTTGAAATTTGCGACGGAAAAAGTTTCTATTACAAATTTTGAAATTTTGCGACGGAATTTATTTTTCATTGCAAATTTCAAAATTTGTGACAAGATTCATATTTTCCGTCGCAAACTATTTTGGCGACCAAAAATGCCTTTTTTGCGATGAATTTTTTCCGTGGCAAAAAATGACTTTTTTTTTTTTTTTTTTTTGTAGTGGAGAAACTTTATATATCCAATGATACTCTCTACAATGAATTTTTGTTGAGTCTCTCGATGGGTCAGTTCGGTGCTAGCTGTTCTCCAATAGATCCATCCACTACATCAGCTAAGGCTTCATCATGCCTGTATTCCATGAGGTCCCTACCTTGTATTTCTATACATGTAGATGATGTCATACTAGTCTTATTGAGATTGTCAATGCCATTTCTTGGTGATTCGAAACTAGAAACAAGTTTTAGGCAATAGATATCTAGTGTTCTTGAGTCTTCATGATCATTATCTCTATCATTGATTCTCAAGATTAACACATGTTCCATTCCTAGGGTTTTTATCTTCAAGCACATATTTACTTTAAAATAAAGGCGAGACATAAATATGATAAAGATAAAATGTGCTCATTTATTAATAATGAAATACTATAACGTAGAAAACGTGTTGATCTGTTCTTACAATTATGGTCTCTAAGACACCTAAATACTAACAATCATCTATCTATTTTGATAATTTGCTAAGAACAATATTTATGATTATTGATTATAGTGTCATTGGATGGTCGATTGATATTAGATGTCAATATGTTAAAGAAATTGTAATGAACGTTGGATATGTATATGAATATTTTGTTATGATTCAAGATATTGAATTGGTTTTAGATGGTATGATATATGATGAGAATTTAAATTATTTTTTAATTTTTATTCCCCATCGGTCTAGCTCTGGGTTAACTCTGAGCTAATCTACTGACCCTTAACCTATTATCTCGATCGTTTCAGAGACCGGCAGAGTTTGATAACCTTGCTTCAATCACACTCCCAAGGATAAACCCCACGTGATGTGATTTATTGTGCATAGCAACGTGCGTTGCTTTTATGAGGGGAATCTGTTCTCCATTCAAATGAGTGTAAGGTCCACCGGATACCCACCAACCCTAGCTAGGCACTCGCAATGGCATGCTCAACGGGGAATCAGTAAACCAAGTGGCTTATTATCAAATATAATTTCCAATACTTATTAAATTAACATAAAAATAAATTCATTACAAATACTTCCTGAAGAAACGATGACGTTTTTTATAATCAACAAATATAAAATTATATTTTAAATATATATGTTTAAGAGTTTTTATAAAACTAATAGGGTGTTAATTAAACATAATTGTTTTTTGGATACACTATTTGTAGAAAAATATATAGCTAGTGGTATTGTTATGAAATAATTGGATGACATTTGAATTTGTCATCATTTCATGAAGTATGTGATGTAGGAATTATTATTACAGCAGTTTAGAAGAAAAATACTAATTTAACGGAGGTGAAAATTAGCATTTGCATATGGAATGAAACTTTTTTGAAGCTTTTTTCTTCAATAAATAACGTCTATATGCAATACTCTCCTCCTTTCAGTCTTTAACATAAGATCTATTTTAATGAAAAAATTGAATTACAAAATGGATCTAATAGCAAGGATTTGTGGTATTATCATCTAGTTTAGAGTGTATTCAAGGTGAAAAATAGAAAGAAAGAGCTTCGAAGATTTTTTTTGTAAATAAGATGCCTTTATTAAGGAAAAAGTTCCCTAATTGTGTTTGAAATTTTAGTGCATGTTTGGTTTTGTGTTTTCAAAGCAATTTTTTATTTTATGACAATATGTTTGGTTTTCTGCTTTGAAATATATTTGTATAAGTTTTTTTAACCATGATACAAGACAGTTGTGTCCACAAATTCCAGATGCTCAAACTTCATTAATATAATTTCTAACCTGTATGTGACAATATGCATATATCTATTTCAGAAATAATCCATACGTAATGACCTTGTGAAAAAAAGGGCACAACAAAAATATACTACCTCGATCTAATCCTAAATATAAGCTCCACTTCAATAAAACAAATTGAATTATAAAGTGAATATTATATTAAAGACCGAATTGTATCATCAGAATCATATGAATTGATTATTAAAGCTTCATATTGGAGAATGAAAAATGTGATAGATATACAAGTCAATAATTGATAAAGACAATAGATGGTGCTATCTTTTTTTGATTTTCTTCAGAATTAGGCAAACGAACAAGGATTGTTGCTTTCACAATAATTATATGTCCACCTATTTTTCATTAACCTTTATTAACCTCAGGGGCTACATGGCAACCTTTTGGGGACGAATATTGTACCACTTGATTTAATGTTTTACGATGTAAGAATAGTTTGAGGGCAAAACTGTCATAACACAATCATAGTTGGATGTAATTACAAGAGGACTCAGACTAAGGATAGGACTAAGCAAGAGAGCTAATCAAATTTGGACTACAAAGATCTGTTCTGACAGTCGTCCATATTTGTTTTCTAGAAGTTTATATTTTTAAAAAATATTTTCATGGGTATAAAATTTAAAATAGAGATAATCTATCAACTATTGTTTTTTCAAAAACTGATTTTTCCTTTCAAAATTATTATTAAAAAAAAAAACTTAAATATGAACCATCCAAAATCATATCTAAATGGTCCAGATCTTATCAATTATCCCTACTAAGCAAAATTCTTTGTAAGGAAACATACTCCACTAAGGACTTGTCTTCCCTAATGATACAATCTTTGAAACGCATTTCGAAAATTCAGGTGAACTGAAAACTATTTTGTAAAATGATCATTTTATTAGGAATAATCTGACATTAGAATTTAAAATATTAATAAATTGAAGTGAGCATTGTTTTCAATTTTTTGAATAGTTTAAACAAAAATTTGTCTTTTGGCATAAATGAATCATATATAAATTAAAAAATTGGTGTATGTCTATGACATACTATTTTTTTGTGAGGATAACTTTTTTTCTTGGTCTGTAAAACTTGTTTGGAATATTAGGACCCGAATTAAGCTCTATATAAAGAGATTAACAAGGGATTTAGTTTAAATTAAAACACAAAACATATGGAGATGGAAAACCAATGTCAAGATCATAGTTCAGAGCAGTCCAGAAGAGGAACTACCTTTTTTGAAACTTGTTTCAATGGACTCAATACCTTATAATGTGGACCTTATATTAAAGACCGAGTAATATCATAAGAATCATATAAATTGATTATTAAAGCTTCATATTGGGGAATGATTGTCGTAATAGATAAGTCACTAATTCATAAAGACAATAAATGTTGCCATCATTTTATGTTTTTCTTCAGAATTAGGCAAACGAACAGTTCAGTGTTGCTTTCACAATAATTATATGTCCACCTATTTTTAATTAACCTTTATTAACATCTGGGGCTACATGGCAACCTTTTGGGAGAGCTGAGGAATAATTGTACCATTTGATGTATAGTTTATGATGTAAGAATTGTTTTAGGGAAAAACTGTCATAACACAATCATAGTTAATTGGATGTAATTACAAGAGGACTCAGACTAAGGATAGAACTGGTTTCCCCGTCAAGCAAGGTAGAGCTAATCAAATTTGGGCTACACAGATATGTTTTGATGCTCCATATTTATTTTTTTTTAATTTTTTTCTAAAATATTTTAATGGGTATAAAATGTAAAATAAAGATGTTCTATCAACTATTGTTTTTTCAAAAACTGATTTTTCATTTCAAAATTATCATTTTAAAAAAAAAAAAAACTTAAATATGTATTTTCCAAAATCATATCTCAGTAGTACAGATTTTATTAGCTCTCCATACTAAGCAAAATGCTTAGTAAGGAAACATACTCCACTAAGAACTTGTCTTCCCTAATGATAAAATCTTTGAAACCCATTTTAAATTCAAGTGACCTGAAAACTACTTTGTCAAATGGTCGTTTTTTGTAGGAATGATCTGAGATTAGAATTTAAAATATTAATAAATTGAAGTGAGCATTGTTTTTATTTGTTTGAATAGTTTAAACAAAAATTTGTTTTTTGGCACAAATGAAACATATAGTATAAATTAGGGTTAAGGTCCCATTTTGCCCTTAAACTATGCGTCTCCGAGCAATTATGCCCCCGAAGTTTGAAAACGAACACTTTTTATAGTTAACGTGGGCAAATTGCTACAAAAACTTCATGCAACATTATTAAGCCGAAAACTTTATAATTTGATCCCGGATACTTTAAGGAAAATTGTGCCTTAACCCTATAAATTAAAAAGTTAGTGTATGTCTATGACATATTTTTTTTTTTTTTATTTTTGGTGAGGATAACTTTTTTCTTGGTCTATAAAACTTGTTTGGAATATTTGGATACCAAGTGAGCTGATATGAAGCTCTATATAAAAAGAGTAACAACGGATCTCGTTTGAACTAAAACACAAGACATATGGAGATGGAAAACCAATGTGAAGATCATAGTTCAGAGCAGTCCAGAAGAGGAACTACCTTTTTTGAAACTTGTTTCAATGGACTCAATACCTTAATAGGTCTCTCTCTCTCTCTCTCTATATATATATATATGCCATGTTTTCTTCTTATGTTTCTCATAATTAAGAAAACCATAATTATAAAACGATTTTATTTTGTTTATCGTGGTCGTTCTTCAATCAGCATGAGTTGTAAGAAACATTCTATGAAAGAATAGACATAAGTCTTGTACTATCCAGTACTTAATATTATAAAATCTAGTTGACTAATTTGAGTAGATTAAATAATCTAAAGAAATTAATCAGTTATAGCATGTTGCATGATCTTTCTAAAATACTTAATTAACCAGGTCTTGTATCAAAGATTTGATGTAGTAATATTTTAAGTTCAGCATAGTAGTTATACTGCCAATCATTGATGATTACTACTTTTTGAGTTTTCTAATCAAGTGTTCTTTAAGTTATTGGCGCCCATGCACATCTATGCATATCCACACACACGTTCAAGCAGACACGAACACTCATGCACACGCATATACTCATCCACACAAGCATCCAGACAGTACTTAATCACTAAACCACATACTAAGTGGGAAAAAAAGTGGAGATCACAAAAGTTTATAAACTTGTGGTAAAGTTTGGGTGTATAATGATAAGATGTTCGTAACGTGAAGTTACTCCTGAGATTACTAACAAGGCTAAGTTTGAATAATTTCAGGTATTGGAATACTTTCAATGACCTATGCAATTTCTCAAGGAGGGTGGCTAAGTTTAATTATGCTACTTGTGCTAGCAATGCTTTTTTGGTACACAGGATTGCTTCTACACAGGTGTCTGGATGGACGCCCACTCATCAAATCCTACCCCGACATAGCAGAGGAAGCTTTTGGCTACAAAGGAAGAGCCATAGTATCCACAATTATCTACCTTGAACTGTTTCTTGTAGGCATAGCTCTTATAATACTAGAAGGTGACAACTTGGAGAAGTTGTTCCCAAACATGAGCTTCAAAGCTTGTGGCCTTAAGATTTCGGGGAAACAAGGCTTTGTGCTTCTCACAGCCCTTGTGATATTGCCAACCACGTGGCTAAGAAACTTGGGCCTTTTGGCCTATGTTTCTGTTGGTGGTGTTCTAACATCAATTATTTTGATTGCTTGTGTTGTGTGGGTGGGATTTGATGCTACGGGGTTTCATGAAAGAGGACAAATTGTGAATTGGAGAGGATTGACTACTTCTGTTAGCCTCTATACATTTTCATATGGTGGCGGCCATTCTTTGTTTCCGACCCTACGCAGTTCTATGAAAGACACAAGACAGTTCCCTAAGGTAATCATCATGTTTCATTTGGTCCTACCAAAACTAGAAAATGGTTTAGTGGTTAATATATGATTGATAATTTAGGCTAGGCATAGATTCAACATATCTGAGTTTTTCTCATCAGTTTCGTATTTAAGATAAACATGACATGTGCAGAAAGTTTATTCTTTTGAAACACATAAAGTAATATAAAATAAATTCCTCTGATAATGGGGTGAAATTTTGTGTTTAATTAAACAAACAAGATGTGGCGGTAATATATAACAAGTATGCATATTTTTAATGTGGAACATGACAAGAATATATTTAGATGGATTACACTCAAATTTTGTTTGTTCATAAGACTAACGAAAATTTCTTGATAATTACAGGTTCTACTTATCTGCTTTACCATAACCACCGTAACCTATGGACTCTTGGCCATAGTAGGCTACATGATGTTTGGAGAATTTTCAAAGTCTCAAGTGACCTTAAATCTTCCCACAAGAGAATTAAGCACAAAAATAGCAATATATGCTACTATAATTAACCCCATTACTAAGTATGCAATTACGATAACTCCAATTGCCAATGCTATTGAGAGCCAATTTCCTTTCTACAAGAACAGGAGGCCTATTAGCATAATCATTAGAACAAGCATTTTGATAAGCACTGTCATTGTCGCACTATTCATTCCCTTTTTTGGTTACCTCATGGCTTTTACTGGTGCTTTGTTGGGTATCAGTGGCTCATTGATGCTACCTTGCCTGTGCTACCTAAAGATCAATAAAGCTGCTCAAAGATTTGGGTTCGAGTTGATGATCATTATTGGGATTCTATTAGTAGGACCATTCATTGCTATGGTTGGAAGCTACAACTCTGTGAGACAAATAGTGACTCATCTTTGAAGCCACATGAAAGTCTGTATTTTTGTATGATCCTTTTGATGAATTTAATAAGGCTTAGAGTTTATATAATATAATTGGTGTGTTATGAGAAAAGGAAATCTAAGGTTTAGTTAGGAGATCTAGGGTTATCAATTATGATTATTAAATAAGGATATTTATCCGTACTTGATTTTGAATTGTTATTTTATTATTTCTAGGGCTCTATAAATAAAGCTCTTTCTCTGTTGTAAAGTAGCTTTAATTGATTATTTAATAAAGAGTTTTTTTTCCTTCTAAATATTCTCTCTCATCCCTTTGTTCGTCTGATTCCTCCCTCTTTCTTGTCGTCCTCCCTCTTTTAGTCTCTCTCACTCCTCCCTTCACCAATCTGTTTGACATCAATTTTGGCATCACAGCTTTGTTCCCATCTCCTTCCTTGTGCCAAAACTCCATTTTTCCATTTACCAAACACGACTTACACCAACCATGCATCCTCCATAATTGCCGTTTACCTCCTCTGTTCGCCCTTTTCCTGATGTCTGTTTGACGTGAGGCACTTCCATCATGTTTGCAATTGAGAGTCGGTCCGGATCCCACAAAACTCATCATAAAACCCCTTCTTGTAAGATCTTGAATTTTGAGTATCTAAAAAACTATAAAGGAGAATAAGCCTAAATTAGTATATTACAAAAAAATAATTACAATGTCATCTTTCTAGGACATCTAATTGCTTTATTATCAATGCTATCAAATACATCTTTTTCAATATAAGGCATTAAACAAATGGCGAAAGTTTGATTCGTAGGAAGTTGGCTATTTGATTCTGTGAAAGGGAAGAAGAAGTTTGATTAACGAATGTGAAAGGATTCTCTAATATTTAAGATTTAACCCAAAATTTAAATTTAAAAAAAAAACCACGTCTTTTTAAGGGGCACTTGCCCCCTAAGTCATGAACGTGCATCCGAGATGTTTTGACATTAAACTTGAGAATAAACCTAAATTAGGTGAATAGAGCCATATCTTCAGCCAAGGGATGAAAAGGGGAAAATTATGAAATAATATTTCAAAAATATAGAATTATTATTATGGAATTATTTATGGAAAATTTGGCTTTAATTATTATTAAGCTAATAATTAGAAATTAAGGCATATTTTCCTATAAATTAAAGTCAGATAGTTGGGAATAATTTTTGGCTTGAATATTTTGGAGATAATATTTTATGGCCAAAATAAATTAATTGAGGAAAGAATAAAGTCAAAGAATATTTGGAAGGATAAATTATGGCCTAAAATAATTATTGGAAGTTAAGTATATTTTCCTTGAATTTTTGGGAAAATAATTATTGAAGTTTAATGGCTAAAATTAGAGAGAAAAGGAGAATATGGAATTAATGGTATTTTGTGTTGAATTATACATATTTCTTATTCTCCATTTTTCCCATGCAACATACGCAAGTCACGGGTTTTGAGTCTTGCAGAACCAAATTGGACAAGGAAATCATGGGCCCCTTATGCACCATAGTTCAATTTAATATGCATTTAGTAATGGAACAAGCAAAGCCCATATTCTTTCAATATTTAATTCTCTTCGGCCCAGATACTCAAGCCCAACATGTGATATAGCAGATAGATACATATACCAGAACCCTTTCAATGGTTATTCTTTATATCAAAAAAAAAAAAAAAAAAAAAAAACTCATATTCTCATCTCGGCCCAATTGAAGATAAAAGCCATTTGCAAATCCATTAGATGACTCTCGGCCCAACATGAGATAGCCAGAGATCACAGCACAAACACCCCTTTGATCCATTAATCGAAACCGAAGCAGCTTAAACACGTTAACTCAAAGGGAGGTGGCTCCCATCCTTTCCTATCCTCTTTCTTCATCTTAACCGCTTAGATTGAAATATCAATAGTTGATTTAATCTCTTATAAAAATATTAATAAAAAATTAAATTATTAATAAAATATTTAAAATAATATTTTTATAAGAGATTAAATCTGAACGATTATTTCGATCCAACTAAAAAATAAAGAAGAGGATGTGAAGAGATGGGAAGAAAGAGGATGGAAGCCAAGTCCGTTAACTCAGGAACCTCAGCATACCTCCCTTCGGCGATAAACTAAGCACGCAACAGTGAAAACAGTAAACCCATACTTCTTATATTAGTAAATGCAGACACCCTCGAGCCCAATGCTGGAAAATCTCTCGGACAGTTTGTTTTTCTTCCTTGGACCAGACCTTTGATTCGTTATATATAGCCATTGCCTTTTGTTCTTATCATTTGTGTGCTTCAACCATCAAGAGAGGGAGTCTGAGAAAGAGTGAAACCGAGTTGAGACAGAAATGCTGCGCTGAGAGTGAGAGCTAGAACGTGGAAGGGAAGGAGAGGGAGAAAACGTGGGTGAAAGTTCAACCATTGCTGCCCTGTTCTTGAACCAGAAAAATAGAGGTAAGGTTTAACAAGTTTCCCATGTTAGAAAACTCTAAACAACCACATGAAGCTTGTCCTCATATATGTATCGTTGCTGCATATGGAGAGGAATGAGCAAGCTTGCTGATATATATATATAACGAAGCATATTTGACTTGGTGCTAGTATTTTATTAAACTCAAGATTTCTATTGTTATAGACATATATGATAAAACATAATACTTTGGGAAAATCATGAGAAACATTATATGTAATGTAGGGATGTCTAAAGACTGGGTCAGACCGGGTTAGAGGTCAACCCTAAGTCTGGCCCGATATGACCTCGGGCTGGAAAAATTAGTTCGAGTCTGATCCGGTTTGGTGCCAACCGAGCTCGAGCCGCCCGGACCGATGGGCCGGACGGCCCGAACCAATCCAGCCGATCAGTTTTTTTTTTTTTTTTTTTTTTTTTGCCTTCTTGGGATGCAATATTTTGGCTTTGGTTTCACTTAACTTCCCAAAGTAATAAAAAGTGACATAGTGAAAAGTGATTCCTATAAATTAAAAAGCATATTAGAATGTCTAGGCTCCAGTGAACGGCTCAATGTAATGGTGATTTACCAAAAAAAGGGACCTCGGGTCAGACCGGACCAGTCCAGGGGATCTAAGCCCCTGGATCAAAGTCCAGTTCAACCCGAGCAGTTTGGTCTGGTTCGGTCTGGTCTAGTCAAATTGTCTTGGACCAATTTTTTTTAGCCTAGACTAGGTCGAGTCGGACCGGACCAACTAGACCTTAGTTTTTTTGACAACCCTAATGTAATGCATTAAAGCATAATTTATATGATGATAGGTATTTATAAACTCCTAATTTAAAGTGTTAGGATAGCTTCTGAGAGTTTAAATTAATTATATTAAAATAATAATAATGATTAATAATAGAATAGTAAAGTGGCAAAATTGGGCCTAGGAATAAAAATGACAAATAAGACCCAAAATATATATTTTGGCATTCAAAAATTAAAATGGACCTTGAAGGGTTGATATAGGCCCAATAGCCTTACATTAAGCCTAGTACCATGACGTTGGAGATTGTGAAGAGTTTGGAAATAATAACCCACCGTCTGTAATGTATATTTATAGGACTCAATAGTTACTGAGACAATTAAACGGACGTGAAACTAGTTGAAGATTTTGAAGTAGTCAGGTAGTAACCTTAATCCTCATATACTATGTATGCCTTATGTATGTATGTTTTACCATGTATATTGCATACATTTAGTTATCATTTATTTCCAGCGTTATGGAACTGGAACATGCTGTGTACAATAAGGGCTTTGTTGTGTGCTATGCCCGGCAGTTTGTGTTGTGTGCTATTAGGATTGCTAGTTCTGGATTGGCTGTATGCCTTACTGTGTGCAATATATTGAATGATATGTGGTTTGTGTTTTTATTTGTGGTTTTCTTACATGTAATGTATATACATTTTGTATGAGATTAACGGTTACTTTGGGATTCAATTTTGAATCCCTGCCTTATTTTAAGCCCTCAGGCATTACATCTAGGTCTGAGTCGGGAGACCGAGGTAAGACGGCGGAGCAGGATTAGGGTTTTACGATGGTGGTTGTCGGAGACTTATTTTTGGATATTTTGGTATCCCAGATGACTTTATTATAATTATTTTGGGTATCATTATTCGGGATAACTGTATATTTGATCCCTCCAGGGAAATTTACCTTTCTGTATTATATCTTACTAGTATATTGTTGTGCAAACCGGTGTATGCTCTGTTGTTAATACTCTGATGAATGACTTAAATTAACATGGAAAATAATTTTAAATTGAATAAAAGTAAATGATCACACTACCCGCCACCCAAAAGGGCGAGGCCGGTAGGTGTGTAACACTCAAGGACGGACAAAAGGGGGGCTAGGGGTGGCCCCCGCCCCCTGATTTTTTTTTTTAAAAAAAAAAAAAAAAAATAAACAAGGTTGCTTATTGCTTTCATCTATATTCACTGAGGGGTTCGTTTGGTTTCATATATACTCACGGACACATAGGTTTGCTTTCATATTTTAAGAAAAAGTAAAGAGGTGGGACCCACAACTTTAATACATATTCTCACCCTTATTTGTTTTGCACTTTTATTGCCATTATCTTAACCTCTTGCTGGCGGCTAGTCTAGCGTTTTTTTCAACAGGTTACGGTAAATTTTGAAGATTAACAAGTTATTTAAAATTACTCTTTTTATATGAAATTTCCTTCCTAAAATTTATGATACATGATTTTATCTTTCTAATGATACTACTTTTATATTGATTAAAGAATATTTTAGGGTTAGTATTTTGACAAGTTTTGAGTTTTGTTAATGATATACTATGTGAATATTGATGATGACTAATATTTAATTTTAATCGGTTTACTTTTGCTATTAATAATATTTTTAAAATCATATTGGTCATGAAAAAATTTATACTCTTTGTAAGTCATTATTATACGGAAGAGTGCTACCATTGATACTTATTTTAAGAGAAAGAATAGTGAGTCTTTGTCATCATCTACCTCTAATGTTGAATTGTCAAATAGTTTTTAGCACGGATTCAATTATAAATGAGTTTAACAATATGAATACGTAAAGTAAGAGTCAAGTGAAATAAACTTAATTTCTACCACTTCTTCTATTTATAAGTTCCATTTTGACCAAATTACATATACTAAGGAGAGTTTTCATTGGTACAATAACATAGGCAAAATTGTCACAATCTCATTTATTTGGTCAAAAGGACTTATAAATAGGATCAAAATAAAAAACTTAATTTCTATAATATATTTCTTTCAATATTTTGTATATTAAGTTTTTATCATATTTTAGGTACTTTTATTCATGATGTAGTATTTTTTATTTTCACCCCCCATAAGTAAAACTCCTAGGTCCGTCGCTAGTAACACTTGTGACATGCCTACACGCACCTCACAACTCTGCTATACAGTTTTTCTGTGAAACGTCACTTATGGGCTTTCGTTCACTGCCTTCCTGATGTCGGATAGTGACGAATTCAACCCCATTGGAACCATATCAAAAAACTCAACTCCAACACTAGTGGACCACCACTACCACCAACTAGACGCACTGACACACTCCGGTCAAAGTTCAGCATGGGTCTCCACGCGCCAGTTCGCTCTGGATCCCCATTTCTTCCACCGTAGACTTTCCTAAAGTCGAGAATAGGCAACCAGGACCATTGGGTAATCCTCCTAATCTTATATCTTCCATTATTTGATTTGTTTGTTATTTTCTAGGAAAACATGAAAAAAGTTATTTTAAAAAAAAAAAGTAGACAAAAAAGAAATAGTATGAAAAAGCCAAAAAAAGGAGTACAAACATTCATTTGTTACATTTATTTTTGTGATTTAATTTTGCACTAAAAGAGAGAAAGAGGAGCTGCCACGTTGGTCTTGCAAATACGAGTTATAGAGAATATTTATATTGGGATTGTTGTTATGCATAAGACAACCCATCCGAGAATGTTTATCATGACCGAGCTTGGTACTCTACTCGACGCCATCAGTATGCCAACTATGAGCACTACAACTATGCTACTCATAACCAACACGGGTATATATGTTAATCATGGCCATGATGGATATGATGCTCATTGCTATAGCTTCTACCCATATGAGTATGCTACATATCCTCAACATGAGGAAGATGATCATCACCACAACAAAATGATCATAACGTCAGTCAAGATGAGAACTCTAACTTCTTCTTGGCTGAAGTTGAAGAAGATTATGGGAGAGTTGAAAGATGCCATAAGGAGAAGAAAGAGTATGAGGTTTCTTTGGAACATTGGAGGGCTGAAGAAAAATGTCTCAAGGCACAAATGGAATACTTGAATGTCGAAGCTGAGCATCAACATGCCTGTATGTGAGAGGATATGAAGATTATGTGTCAACAACTCTATGAGTTTCACAATGTAAACATAAGTATAACGATCTAGAATAAGCAAGTTGAGAGAAGTCGAAGCTCCTTCTTCAAAGCAAGGAGATGAGATTGCAATCTTAACTGAAGAACTATCGCCGCTATTGTGGAACCCAATCCTGACGTTGATGTGTCTTCACCTACACCTATCCTATATGCTCTAAGGAAAACTCATGATTGATGCTACCAAAAATAATAATCTTGTTGATCATGTCATCCACGCGACACCGATTAAGATTAGTGAGGTTCACGTTCAAAGGAGAACAACCTCACCTCCTTAGCACACTACACTGCCTAAGGTTACTCCATAGCTAAATGGTCCACTCCAACAATACCATGTCTGTTGGAAAGGTTTTCTAGACACTCTTCAAGATTCAGCTGGTTATTCCTACCAAGTTTATTCTTTCAGTATCTCACTTGTTGGAAAGGGTTTCCAAATGAGAGCGACATGTTGAAGAATTCGCCTACCGCTCCTCGATTTGTGCATCACTTTTAACTCATTAGAAGCCGAGTCTTTCAAGCGGGGGAGAAATGGTGTGATATGGGATAAGGAAATCTAGGGTTTAGTTAGGAGATCTAGGGTTATCCATTTACTTCAAGAGGCACCACTTCAATATATCACTTCATGGTCTATAAATAACTTGCACTATCACTTCATTTGTTAATATATTCTTGCAAGGACTTGTAGCCAAGTTGATATATTCTTGCAAGGGTTTGCAGCCAAGTTTATAATGGAAAGTGACATATTGCCTAAGACATAACTATGTGAAAGATATGATTTTGAATGGAGTACTTTGCATTAGTTATATATATAAGATCTAAATTGAATCTTGTAGATTCTTTGACAAAAGGTCTGATAAGGAATTTGATGTTAAAAACATCAAAAGGGATGTGATTGAAGCTCTATAAATCTTGATCACCAATAATGGAAACCCAACTCATACTTGACCATCATATCAAATCTTGAGTTCAATGGTGAAAGTATTCAGTGAGGGTAATTGCAAGTACTTGAATTTTAATAGATCCCATGTTGGAACAGTACTTGGTAAACATGAGACTAGAAGGGGGTAGGTTTAGCCTAATGGACCTGTAATCATATATTTGTTGGAGCATTTATCATAGTGATGCTCTTGATGGAGTTTACTTATATGGGAGTGAAGCGAGGCCGCTTCTAAGAGTCCAAGGGCTTGACTCTGAAAAGCTCTTATGAAAAGGATACGGACACAAGCCCATGAATAAACGTGTCATTTAAAGTGGCATACAATGGCCCAAAATCCCATGCCTAATTCATGCATACCTATTCATATGAGATAATTGGCTCAAAGCTTAGTCTACTATATTATTTCAGATGGGTGAAACCATATCTTACTTAGGTAAAGGTTCAAATCCTCGAGATACCTTTATTGACAATATGAGATTTTTGAAGTGATAAGAGTTTGTGATCATTTTAAAATGGTAGGCGATTGTTGAAATATTTTAAAATGAAGAGAAGTGTTTTTTGTAAAGTCGTGTTTATTAAATTAAGGAATTTATATGAAGTATTGTGTAGGGAGTTATAACACTAAAGGTCACCAAGGTCATGTCGTTTTAGTTTCTAAAGACACCTATGAAAAGGTGTGACAACTACTATTTGTTGGAAGGATGTGTTGGATTTTGAGAAAACCCCACATACTATAAAGGTGTAACTCTTCATGGAAGAGTTATTTTAAAGAACTATTGGTTATTTTAGTTATGTTGGTCCTTGAGGTTTCATGAATATAACATATAATTTTGACTTTAATTGAAGAGATGTTGGTTGTTTCAAGAGCTACCACTTTAAGATATCACTTCATAGTCTATAAATACTCTACACCATCACTTCATTTGTTACATACAAATCATATCATAAAACACATAACAATAAGAGATCAAACTCATTACTTTTGTCCTTGAGTGAGTGCATACAAAAATAAAGTCAAATTATCACTTTGTAAAAGTCATTGTTGTATTGGCTTGAGTATTGGAAGTGCAGTCCATACTCAAGGATCTTCATACTATCTTACAAGAAATTCACTCGTTAATCCAAATTGCACCCTATAGGAAGGTATAGGTGAGGACGAATTAAGCCTAAAGGAAAGTACTGTCCACGCCTTGAAGATATTATGTGTACTACTTTCTTCTTCATCTTTCATTCTTCTACTCCTAAGAAATCCAGCTCCTCCAACACTTGCTGCAGTCAAAACGGTAAGATAGCATCTTTTTCTGAGAAAAAAAATGCATGACTAATTGCTTTTGAAGGAATAGATAGTGCGAAAATTATCTAGTGAGATGTTCATTAAAGCAAATTAAGGGTCGTCATTAATCGACCTTGAAGTGCTTGTAGCATATAGAATTGTTTATTGCTTCTTCGCTGAACTGATTATTCTTTTGCCATGTTTGCTTTCAAAGTGTTGTATATATCTAAGCTGCCAAGTTTCCTTATTTAACGATCCATTTTCTTTACTTATCAACAAAGGATAAACATGAATGCCTTGTAATTTTATTCGTCAAAGTGATTGTCTTATGGTGTTCATTGATGAAGAAACATGAGGGCGGGTATTTTGGAGCTTGATTTGGGAAAAACAATTCATGGATTTGTTAAGAAGAAGATGGATATGGACATGTTTGTGGGGTCGGCTTTAATTGAGCTGTATGCAAAATGTGGACAAATGAATTATGCTGCCAAAGTTTTTGTGGAATATTCAAAACCAGATGTCTTTTTATGGACCTCAATCCTAGAGAAGCATTGTCTGTTTTTTCTTGTACGACTGTGTTAGAGCGTTTAAATCCTGACCCAGTGACACTTGTTAGTGTTGCTTCTGCCTGTGCTAAATTATCTGATTTTAAGCTTGGAAGTAGTATCCATGGTTTTGTAATAAGGAGGGGCTTTACCACGAAATTAGCTTTGACAATTCATTGCTAAATTTATATGCAAAAACTGGTGCCATCAATATTGCATCTAATTTCTTCAAGGAAATGCTTAGTAAGAATATTATATCTTGGAGCACAATGGTTGCATGTTATGCAAATAATGGAGCTGGAAACAACGCATTAGATCTTTTCAGTGAAATGATTGATAAAGGAGTTGAACAAAACTCAGTCACTGTAGTTAGTGCATTGCGAGCAGGTGCATCGACTTCCAATCTTGAAGTAGGCATACAAATTCACAAGTTGGCTGTTGATAAAGATTTTGAATTAGAAGTATAATAGAGTACTGGATTAGAGTGAAATAATAGAAATTGCGGAAAGTTAGAGATTTTAGGAATAAATATTTATTAATATAATTTTAGATATTGTTTATTTTATTTAGGATATTTTCTTATTTATTAGTGGTCCTTAAGTTTAGGATTAATGGGTTGGTTAGTTGCAGATTAAAATAATATTTATTTAATAGAATGCCCAAGAAAGATGTAGTCACATGGGGCTACTTTGATAAGTGGGTATGCTCAAATAGGAATGGCACAGATATCAATGGAGGTTTTCTGCACCATGTTATCTCATAGAACCCGACCAGATGCAGTTTCCATAGTGAAGATTCTTACTGCTTGCTCTGATTTTGTGATTCTTCAGAAAGCTTCTTGTCTACATGGTTTTGTTCTTTTTAAGTGGGTTTGACAGTAACGTATTTATTGGAGCATCTCTCATTGAGTTGCATGCAGAATGTGGTAGCATATGTGATGCCAACAAGGTTTTCAAAGTAATGATAGATAGGGATGTTGTTGCCTGGAGCTCAATTATTGCAGCATATGGACTCTATGGGCAAGGAGAAGAGGCTTTCAAATTATTTAATCAGATGGTAAATGATTCAGATGTTAGGCCTAACAATATAACCTATAACGATGTTGCGATGTCGCCCATGTTTAATCCAACACAGTTACACACACAAAGCAAGGGCATATTCTCCCTCCTTCTGCCGTTTATGCTTTGTTTAACCTCCTACAGGTAATCTTGAAGCTTTCCCTAGTCCCTATCATTTTAACTCATATATCTTATTGGCCTCTATCCAGCTCATTCTTTCAATCTGAATTTTGAATGGCAAAGACGGGTTAAGTATGATGCAATTTATTCTAGAATTTCGAGTTTCCCTCCCATTTTTTCACTCTCTTATTTCTTTTACTGAGACATCTGCATTTTCTTTCACTCTTTGCAATTTCATTTCTTGGACACTCCTTGAATTTGTTCCCCTTCTTTTCAATGGTTCTTCTTTCTTTATTTCCTTTTTACATTATCTTTCTTCCTTTACCTTTCTTTGTCTTCTACATTTCTTATTACTTTTTTGCTCTTTAAATCTTTTGTCTCTATTCTTCTTCATTTTTCTCTATTCCATCTCTTTATCTAACTCTTTCTTCTATTCCAGTTTTTTACTTTTTCTTTACTTGGATCATCAGTCTAGCAGAACGATTTCCAGGATAAGGATGGATGGATACTTCCCAAGCTTGAAGCATGCGAGTTTTACTGCTTTTACTTGAACTGGTGATTGTTTCCTTCTGTTTATATAATTATTTCAAATCAGGGAACTTTCCATTGACATTGAGAAAGGAGCTTTTATCCAGAAAAGGCAATAATGGGAGCCACTATGGTTCAGGCCCAACAGTGGAGGGATGGAATTGGTGCTGTGATGTGCATGTTAGTTATTACTCTCAATCCTATTTTTTTTATGTTTAATGTTTTGCAAGGAGATTAATTAACTTCCAAAGCAGATTATTTGGTTTCTATATGATATCAGTCTTGAAACAATTGTTAATTGACATGATTGTTTTTTAATAATATTGCAGTTAAAGTTTATGCCACCATCTTTTTAATATGTTCATTTGATTGGGTTATATTCAAGTATTGTTGGGCACAATTGGGGTGGCTTTCTTAAAAGTGTTTTATACATTTACACGGTTTCAAACTTAAAACTTTAAGTTGACTTCTTTTATGTTTTTTGGAAAAGTATATCTAAATATAAATTATATTCCCTCCAATCCTAATTATAGGAACACTTTACCATAATTTGGAGAGATTAAGAAAGTCAGTTAAATTAGTTAATTATGATTATTTTCCTAAAATACCCTTTCTTAAGATTTAAAATGACATCATAGAAATGTTTGTTGAATAGGTAGGCCCGCCACACCCGATATTCTGCGATTTATCCGAGATTCCGAGCTAATAGTCCGAACTTGACAACTTATATATATATATATATATATATATTATACCAAGTGATATTCAAGTTGTCTTTAGCAATTCAATTGTAGAAGTATATTTTCCAAAATCAATCACTTTACGGATAGTTACGGAAATTATATTTAAAAAATATTAAATTTATTTTATTTAAAAATAAAAAATAAAATAGAATCTCTCATTTGATACAATATAAATGTGTTGTTAAATTAATTATTGTGGAGGAAGTATTAGTAAGGGTGATATAGAAAAAATATGACCAAAATTGCTCAAAATTATTTTATTAAAAAACAGTATAATTGAGGTGTATATGACATTAATGAGTTGCAAGCATTACTTACTTTATAAAATATATAGGTATATTATTACATTATTATTGTCTTTAATTATTATTGAGAAAGTATAGATAGGGTATTATAGGAAAAAATTGATAAAAGTTAAAACTTGCTCTTATAATTAGGACCAAAACCAACTCCAAAATTTACTCTTATAATTAAGACTGGAGGGAGTACTACACTTATGGAATTTTGTCCCAACTTTAGTTTATAAAAATTAGCCAAAATTTACAAATATTAATCCAAACAAGTTCCCAAAAGTTTCATTCCCATTTTGCTTGCTAACTTAATCTTATTGGAGTGAGAAACATAAGGACTATTTCCTAGCAAAGAAAGCTCTTTGTATGTGCTACTACTACTAGCATTAATATTTTCACTGATTTTTTTTTTTTTTTTTTTTGGTGGGATACGTTGCATAATAAGAACTTGAGGTCTATCACTCAAACTCTTTCTGTAGTTTGAGCTTTCCATAATTGTATTAAAAAAACAAGAAGAAGAAGGAAATATTTCTTTATCACTAATGGATAGTAGTCAGATTCTTTTTGGGAGAGGCAAGTGTAGACCATACTTGAATATTTGGAGACAAAAGTGAGAAATTATAAGTTTAGGTTTTTAGAAGAAAAAAGAGACTTTAAGAGAATTCATGGGAAAAACACATTTTATTGTAGAAGGAAGTTGACACAACTTGTTCTACCCTTTAGGACCGGTAAGACTTCCTTATATAGTTCTTGGGGACTCACTACAGGATGAAGCATTCTTGCATAAGACTTGAGATAAAGCGAAAGCTTATACGATTCTCACAAGACTCGACTCAATGTTGACATAAAGTAAAACTGACAAGATTCTCACAAGACTTGGGCATAAAGTTGACATAAAATAAAGTTGACAAGATTCTCACAAGACTTAATAGAAAGTTTACATAAAGTGAAACTGACAAGATTCCTATAGTGATAGCTCACTATCTGAACTTGCAGATAGACTCCTGATCGAAGGAGAGATTGGACTATAGTTTCTCCAATTTATTTGTTTCTTCCTTCCTTCCTTCCTTGGCTATGAGCTATCAAGTCCAAAACTTCTACAACATCAACATTTTGCTGGTTACCTTGAAAAAATTGGAGATATAATCATCTGCAAATTTTCATTACTAGTTGTCTAAGAATTTATTTCTTATGATGAGGGCAGCTAATATAAATTGCAAAGAAAGATGCATTTTTTGAGCAATAAACTAAAAGAACAGCCAATTTCTTCCTTCCACCTAAAGAGTTATTATGCCAATATTTAAAAAAATAAAAAACAATTCATAAAAAAGTTGTGTGAATGAAAAATGTTTTTGGGTACATACTTTCTTATGTTGACATAAACCATTTAGCTTTGAAGTAAAGTCATTTCTGTTAAAAGAAATTAAAATTGGTGTATTTACTAGTAGGAAACTCCTAAATGTATGGGCTAGTAAAAGAGTTTATCTTAGTTTTACATTTAAAGCCACAATCCACTTTTTTTTCTAAATTTATATAATTTGTTCTTCCAATTATTCCTACTAATTGTATTTAGTAAAAGGGATTTTACTATGAGTTAGTTCTCAAAGCAAATAATTAGAAAAGTATTTTTTTTAAAAAAACAAGAAAATCAATATACATGTCTTACCAATATTTAATATTTTTAATATTTATAAGTTAGTTATCTAATTTCTAAATTTAGTCTTGAAGAAAAACTAAAATCACAATTTTAGTACAAGAAATATGCCAAATATAATTTGGTAACAAAAATATGACTATTTATTTTAGAGTTAAATACTAATTTTGCCTCTGAAGTACGCGTCCAGGAGCAATTTTTCTCTTTAAGTTTTCAGCGGAGCAATGTTACCCCTGAAGTATCAAAACGGAGCAATGTTACCCCTCCATTAGAAACCCTAACGTTTCAGCGCAACATTGCTACGTTTAATGAGCAATGTTGCCCTTGAAATATCAAAACAGAGCAATGTTGCGCTTCCGTTAGAAACCCTAACGGTCAACGTTAGACCGTTGGGGTTTCTAACGGAGGGGCAACATTGCTCCGCCGAAAATTTAAGGGGCAAAATTGCTCTTGGGCGCGTACTTCAGGGGCAAAATTGGTACTTAACCCATTATTTTATTTTAGGGTTAATACAATCTTTGCTCTTTCAAATTCATCCTCATTTGGTTTTAGTTTTTTAAATTTCAAATCATAAGTTTCTCAAGTTTCATTTCATTTAAGTTCTAATAACTTAATAAAAACTTAAACCATTTTGCTTCTTAAAAGACAAAACTCATAGTTTGAAAACCAAAATGAGAATAAATATAAAGTGCTAAAGTTTAAATTACTCAAATATTTTATTTTGGAGTTTGTTTAAAAAGGGTGACCAGATTAATGCGGGTCGTGTCAACCCAAACGGGTCAGGGGAACATGAGTTGGGTTGACCATCCTCCCTCCCTAGCACTCACTATCTTCCGTAGTCCCTACGGGTATGCGACCTCATGCGTGCGTGCTTCATCTTCCACTTTGTCTTTCAGCTCGTTCATTTCCTTCGGGCTTTGAAGTGCCCGTGACCTATAGAATTCTTCGTTATTGTTTAGTTAAGCAGATTGTTCATTTGCAAACATAGCAATATAGAATAGGTAATCGTTCGTTAATAATATAAATGGGATGCAGCCAGGGGCGGATTTAGAAAATTTATGAAAGGTGGGCACTAGTGACGAGGGGAATCAGGGGGTTGCCCCAAAACTTTTTCAAGAAAAGTTTTAAATGCATTAAAAAACAAAATAATATAAACAATAAAAGAAAAGAATATCGAAAAAATTCATGAAATCAAGTGAATACTGATGATGTAATAAGAGAGGTAGTTATTTTACAAATCTGTCATTTAGAAAAGCAAGGCTAAGTGTTGTTAGAAATGCAGTTACATAAATTACAATGAAAGGTGGGCACTCAATAAGTTCAAATACATTCTTTTATATATAAAAAAGTTTAGGTGGGGGTAGACACCAGTACCCCACCAGGGCTAGGGCATGCTTCCAGGCTCAAAGAGCACTTACAGAGGTACTTATAGATCGCCCACCAATAAGGGCCTCACATCGACCAGCGGGTATCGAACCTCCTCTCTTTTGGGGTGAAGGCCGACGCCTTAACCAACTGTGCCACTCCTCATTGGTCAAGTACATATATTTTAATAGCAAAAGTATATTACCATAAAAGTTAATTACAATGTCATCTTTCTAGGCTTTATTTTTTGGAATTCCATCATAATTGCCTTATTATCAATGCTATCAAATACATCTTTTTCAATATAAGGCACTAAACAATCATTCAACCATTCATCCCCCATCCAATTACGAAGTATAGTCTTGATGTATTAAGGGTGAGCAATCATTCAAACATGTATTAATTTTTATATACATACATACATACATATATATATATATATATATATATATATATAAGGGTGGGCACTTATCCCCCCAATCATTTACTTGGGTCCACCCTTGGATGTAGCTCAAATGGTAGAGTGTTTGCTTTGAATGCGAGAGGTGCGGGGTTTGATCCCTTGCTTCTCCATTGCCTTTTTTGTATTTTTCACAGATCCTTACCAAATCTTGCTTCCAGTGATTGTGAGCTTGTGGGTTATTCCTATCTCCATACTCATCAATCTCATTATCCCCAAGCCATATATGGTAAAGCAAAGTTTTTTATACTTGAGGTATAAATAGCTGTGGATACCTATGAATGATTTGAGGAAACTTGCTTGTTCAAGTTCAATATGATTGATTTTGGTAAAAAAAATTCAATATGATTGATACTCTTCTTTTGTAGGATGAAATATTTCATATGCCATAGGCTCAAAAATATTACAAGGGAGATTTTTGTAAGTTGGGATCTCCTAGCCTGTATGTTCTTGGAAACTTGATGCTTGTTGCCTATACATCTGAATAGACATTTTTTCTGTTACTTACATTTGAATTAGACATTTAATACTATAGCTGATTGATCTGGTTGGCTGAATAAAATGATGGAGAAATATAGAAACACAAAAAAGAAATACTTTCTTACTTCTGATCGACTTTAAGTAGTTCCATTTAATCTGGAAGGTAGCATTGATAAAATTACTGCAATTAGAGTTTTTTTCCTCCTTTGGTGTTTAGACTATAATGCTATGATCTTTAAAGTCATTAAAGACATGTGATTGGGGTAACTGATATCATTAAATTTGTGCGATGCTATTGTTTTCTAAAATAATTGAGTATGTGTATACGGCATAAGTTGAGCTATATATTATTAAAAGTTTTGTTTATTGATCTTGTTCTGGTGTAAAACAAAGATGTTTAGCCTCAAAGGACTAGTATGTTTATATTGGATCAAAGGATTCCGCAAGATATTTATAAGGTAGATATCAAAAGAAATATCATATGACTCTTCAGATATCTATAAGGAAGATACCGAAGAGAGCAATGGATCACTGTACACATATATGGCATTTAGCCAAAAAGGGGTGGGGTGTGTGCACAATGAGGCTGGATAGTAAATAGGACGAATAGAGAATATGTACCTTTTAGGTTTACCTTCTATTTATAGAGATTATCTTTAGGGTTCTATCCTTGGGCTTTATGCACTTCTAGCCTATGTTTCAGCCGCCTCACCTGCATATTGCGTGATTATAGCCTTGGTTACAGGCCGATTAGCATCTTCCCTGATTATGGAGAGATTCTGGTACAAATTGTCCTTATTGGGCCGCACAGCAAATGGGCATCACATATGAGTCCATAATAAATCTCATTGCATTCTTTCGATTTTGTCAAATAGTATTTGGAAATCATGGTGATTGATACATAGACTTTGTTTAGTGCTTCTCATGTTTTAGGAACATGAATAGTCCAAACATAGGCAAATATTTTTTAATTACTAATCTTTTTTTCAAATAGCAAGGTTGATCTTTGAAATATTAAAAAAATTTAGGCACTGTATCTATATCTACCCATGTTGCTTCTTTGTCTCTAGGCTTTTACTCTGTGCAAGCTATTGGATGTAATGTGAATATTGAGTATGGGCGTGCCAAAGAAAAGAGTCTATTCCACATGACCCAGCATTTAGACATGTCTTGTGCCCTTTCATAGTCTATAAAAGGGGCTTGTTGACAAAACCTTCTCTTTTCTAGCATCTGATCGTTGAGTTCTTTCATCTTTTGCTATTTTTTCACCATGCGTCCTTGCAGGAAAGGTTATTTAATTCCTAGGGAGTGCCACTTCCTAATTCGCTGAGAGTTGCGGAATACTCTTAAAGAGAGTGTCCTTGAACACAACTCAAATCAAATATTTTCTTGTTCCTTGCAAATTTTGCCAACACTGCAATTCTTCGATCATTCAACTATGTCTTAGTAGTCATATACAGCATAATTGTTTATGATATCACTTGAAGCCATCACTTGGTAAGAAAGGTGATGATCCAAGCAGTGGTTCTATCCTTGTTTCTCCTCCACTAGTTCTTCTCTTTTCTTTATTATACAGATATCACATCTGTACATAACTGCAATTATGTATCTTGCACGTTTGAAAATAGAATTACTGGCTTAGTGATTGGTAAGTTTCTTTAGGAGTTTGTTCATGTAAACTATCTATTTATAATGAATTACTTGAGTGTGCATTTTTAACATAGTGATTTTCAACAAAGATGCCTGCCATCAAGAATTCTTGGCAACATATAGATGTATAGATAAAAAAAAAAAAGGGTAGCCCGGTGTACAAGGGTTCCACTATGTAGGTTTGAAGAAGATCAGATATATGTAGAGAAGCAGTTTTTAAGGACTTGATGAATATATGTCCTGCACAGACCTCATTTATTTCTCGATGTTGTTTCTTGGGTTCTTACTAGCAACTAGGAAAATCATATATACATCTCTGCTAGTTTTCTGCTTGCATGCCTATAAGTTCAAAGCAATAATCTACACCTCATTCTAGAACTTAGTTCAAGAAACTTAAATTTTATAGATTACATGATACTATGTGAATTCAAGTATCTATTCTATTTTCATGTCTATGCTTGGTCCAAATGAATCCATATGTTTCTTTTTCTTCCATGCGTCTTTAGTTGCATATCATAAACATTTAGGTGTTGTTTATTTTACTTTGTTGTTGGACACTATGGTATGCAACTTTTGATGCTTATGTGATTAAGATTGACAATTCTTGACAGTCTATTTGACAGGAGCATGGTAGTCAAAATCGTAATTTACACGTAAAAAACGCCGTTTTTGCGTTTTTCTCAGGGCAAAACGTGTTACGTTGGGAAAAAAACGTTCCAGACGTGAAAACGCAAAAAAACGCCACGATTAAACGTGGAATCGTAAAAACGTCGCTTTTTTACATAAAACGCCGCGTTGAAATTAGAGACCAAACCAGCGGTCCAACTCGCGATCGGCTCCGGCGGTCCGCTCCACCCTAAAAATTCCTAACTCCTAATCCCTAATTCCATCGATCACTTCGCATCAGTCTCAAGTCCTGCGGCCGTGAGTCCGTGACTCCTTCAGAAACTGAGAATCAATCTTCATTCAATCACTCCGTCCGTCCGCCGTCGATCAAAAGCCCTCCTCCTCCTCCGCGCCTTTCCATCGACACCGTACCTCCTTCAGACCTTCACCGCCTTCATCGTTGAAGAAGGCTCAATAGCAAGCTAAATCCCTAATCCCTTCGAACTCGCCGACTCTTCTCCCTGCGTGGTTGTTCTCCGGCAAGTATTGAAGAAGGCTCAAACCCTCGGGCTTTGCTTTTTTCCCAAATTTTGGTAAGATTTCTTTGTTTGTTCTAGTTTCCTTGTGTGTTTGTTCTAGTTTCCCGTCTGTACGTGTCTTGCTCCATTTTTATTTCTTGCTCCATTTTTATTTGCATAGAATGTAAGACGAGCTTTAATATTTCTAATTCATGAATAATTAATGGTAGAATATTACATCAATATCAATATCTAATAGTATCTAATACATGCGTGTGTACACATAATCTGGTTGTTTTTTTTTTTTTTGGGTTTTAATTACGCTTTGAATCTGAAATTTGCAATGTATGATCTGGTTCTGGACTTTTGGTAAATTGGTCTGTTTTGTTCTGGAGATATGCTTATATAAATGTGAAGTCTTTGATGCACATTATATTTAGCTATTTCAATTGAATCAAACATGGAAGATTCACCAACCGCACTTTAGACTATGTGATTAAAATTTATAGCATTGTAATAAAAAAAATTATCATAAGATCAACAATACTATCAAGGTCTAGTAGATTTAGGGACCCTGACTAGTCATCTGTGTGTTCCACACTTCCACTTGTAATTTTGTTTAGGCCGGTATTATTAATTAGACCGTTCGTGCTGTTCGTTCGTTTGGTAAAATTGGTGCATTTGCCGAAAATGGTTTCTGGTGGAAGTGGTGGTGGAAGTGGAAGTAGTAGTGTTGCAGTTCAGAGTAATTCTACGCCTTCTATCCCAGCGAGTGGATCAGGAACATCTTCAAGAACTTTCAAGAATGTTCCTGGAAGTAGAACCGATGTGGCATGGAAGCATGGTACTTCAGTTGATGGAGGTACTAATAAAATTAAATGCAATTACTGTCAAAGGATTGTACAAGGAGGTGTTTATCGATTGAAACATCATTTGGCTTGCACTCAAAAAGACGTTGGAATACGCAAATCTGTTCCTGAGGCCGTCCAGAAAGAAATGTGGGACATTGTATGTGGTTTACAAAAAAGACTACACAAGAAATCTGGCATTGATGATGAGGATGAGGTTGTACAAGGTGGAGAAAAAAGATCACGTGATGAAGATAAAGAGAGCTCTAAGAATATCTTCAAGAAAAGAGGAGCAAGCACCCAGTCCTAACCTACCATCAATAATATTTTTAAGTAGAGTTTAAGAGAGGGTGCATGTGAGAAGATTGCTTCTTTCTTCGAGAAGATTGCTTCTTTCTTCTATAACAATGCCATACCATTCAATGTGGCACGAAGTGTTGAATTTCAAGAGATGTTTGAAATGGTTGCTCGACACGGTATTGGCTTTAAGCCACCATCCTACCATGAAATTAGAGAGAAATATTTGAAGAAACAATATATGGAGACAATGCAAAGTATTGAAAAACATAAAGTTTATTGGAAGGATATGAGCTGCTCCATAATGACAGATGGCTGGACAAATAAAAGGAGAAGAATGCTTATAAACTTCTTAGTAAATAGCCCAAAAGGAAGTGTGTTTGTGAAGTCAATTGATGCTTCTCACATCACCAAAACAGCTGAGAAGATATTCCATATGATTGATGAAGTAGTTGAGGAGGTAGGAGAAGAAAATGTTGTCCAAGTTGTGACGGACAATGCTTTAACTATAAAGCTGCGGGAGCATTGTTGATGGCAAAAAGAAAAAGGTTGTATTGGACACCTTGTGCGGCTCATTATATTGACCTAATGTTGGAGGACTTTGAGAAGAAGTTGCTTAGGTTCATCATGAGACAATTGCCAAAGGAAGAAAAATTACTACATTTATATATTCAAGGACTTCTTTAATTTCCATGTTGCAATTTCATACAAATGGAAGAGACTTGGTGAGACCCGGCAAGACTCGCTTTGCCACGTCTTATCTAACCTTGGGGTGCCTCAACGACAACAAAGGACCATTGATAAGGATGTTTACTTGAGCAATGGACGTCTAGCAAGTTTGCTAAAACAAAGGATGGCAAGTATATTGCGAGATGTGGTTATGGATAGGGAGTTTTGGAAAAATGTTGTGACATGTTTAAAGGGTGCTTTTCCACTTATCAAAGTGCTTCGTCTGGTGGATTCAGATGAGAAACCAGCCATGGGGTTCATTTATGATGAGATGGTTCAGGCCAAGGAAAAACTTCAAAAGGCATTTAATGGTGTGGAAAGAAGGTAGTATTATTTTACTCAATCTAATATAATTTTTTAACTATTGTTTGCAATTTCGAATCTAATATATGTTTTTATTTGTCATTCTTTACTCTCTAGTTATCAGCCTCTATGTGATATCATTGACGCTAGATGGGACAATCGCCTTGATGAGGCCTTTGCATGCAAGCAGGCTACTTCCTCAACCCTCAAATGCAATATAGGTTAGGATTTCGTCTTGAGCCCGAAGTCAAAAATGGGTCAGATCAATGTTTAGAAAGGTTGGTGGAAAGTGCTCAAGAAAGAAGAAAAATTGATGATCAAATGGATGATTTCAAGTTGCAATTAGGGAGATTTAGTTCTGAATTAGCCCAAGGCGGCATTTATACAAAATCTCCAACACGATGGTGGGAATCTTATGGTTTTGAACATCCGAGCTCCAAAGATTTGCAATGCGCATTTTAAGCTTGACATGTAGTTCATCCGTTGTGAGAGGAATTGAGTACGTTTGAGATGGTAAGTTGTCTTTAATTTATAAATTTGGGTTTGTACGTGCTACTTGTTGTATATTAATTGGATTTGTTTTTGTTTAGGTCCACTTAAAGAGACGAAATCGCTTGAAACAACGAAAATGAATGATGTTGTGTTTGTGATGACAAATTCAAAATTGGCCAGGAAGAAACAAGTTAGAAAAAGCTGGAGAATATAACATTGATGATGTTCCCTCTGAAGATGAATGGATTGTGGAAAATGAAGGAGCATCTTCTAATGTTGAAGGCTTAGATGAAGACAATTTCGATTTCAATTTGGATAATTTAATTGAAGAAAACTTGGCTCCAGTTGGAGGAGAGGATGACACTGGTCATTTTGGTGCCTTTGAAGATAATATGGTGATTCCTAATTTTGAGTTGGACAATGAGGTTGATAGAAGAGAAAGAGAAGTTGCCATGCATCATGATGTAGTTGAAGATCATGTGGAGTATGATGCCTTTGATGATGGTAACTTGAATGATTTATTAGCTTAGATTGTGTTGTGACTTGTGACAATTATTTAAATTAGACTTGAATTTTGAACTGTATTGAGGTTGTTTGCCTTTGTTTGAATATATTTGATGACAATGTTGGACATTTTAATTGATATTGCATTGATCAAGTATATGTGTGTATGAAGGCGGTACCTTACTTTTCTCGAATTTTTTTATATACATATGCGGGTAAAAACTCCGTTACGTTTTACGATTTTACGTTTTATGATTTTTCATTCTCCTTCCGTTTTTACGTAAAAACTACGTTTTAACTACCTTGACGAGAGTTCTTTTGATATAGCTCTTTATTTTTTCCCTTTTATTTATGTGGTTGGTGCATTATACATAGTTTACTTGTAAATGCTAATTTTATAGTGGTAGTAACTAATCCAATTTTATATATGTAGGCTGGAGCCCTTTCAATTGTTTTTCGACAAACATATATTGCATCTATCCGTTATTATAAGATCCAAATAACCAAATTTTTTGGTTTAACAAGCGGTTAAAATTAGTTTAAAAAATTTGGTTCATTGTGGATGACAGCAATGCAGGAAGAAATTGAAGCTCTTCATAAGAACAAGACCTGGGAGCTCATGCCATTACCACAAGGCTTGGGAGCTCATGCCATTACCACAAGGAAGAAAGCCCATTGGAAACAAATGGGTTTACGAGATCAAATGAAATAGTGATGATCGGGTAGAGTGGTATCGTGCAAGATTGGTTGTCAAAGGTTATGCTCAGAAAGAAGGTATTGATTTCACTGAAATATTTCCACATTTGGTTCGTCTAACTACAATTCATATAGTAGTGGCTATGTGTGCAATATTTGATTTACATCTATAGCAGTTAGATGTTAAAACTGTATTTCTTCATAGAGATCTTGAATAGGAAACCTATATGCTCCAACGGAATTGGCTTTGAAGAACCAAATAAGGAGAACTTGGTTTGTAGGTTAAACAAGTTACTATACGGTCTCAAACTAGCACCAAAGTGTTGGTATAAGTGATTTGATTCCTTCATATTCAGCCTTGAATACAACAGACTCAATTCAGACCCTTTGCTTATTTCAAAATGTTTGGTAATAATGATTTCATTACAAATACTATTGTATGTTGATGATAAGTTGGCAACAAGTCCCAACATAGATCTAATTTAAGAATTAAAGGCACAATTGGCTTGGGAGTTTGAAATGAAGGATTTGGAATCAGCAAACAAGATTCTAGGGATGTAAATAGCAAGAAGATTTGGCTATCTCAAAAGAATTACTTGGAGAAAATCTTGCGGCACTTCAACATGCAAGATTGTAAGCCAATTTCTATCCCTTTTCCTATTAATTTCAAGTTATCCTCAAGAATGAGTCCTAGTAGTGAAGCAGAGATGAAGGAGATGTCTCAAGTATTGTATGCATAGGCATTGGGAGTTTAATGTGTGCTATGATCCGTATAAGACCAGACATTGCACATGCAATGGGAGTGGTTAGTCGATACATGGCAAATTATGGTTGAGAGAATTGGAATGCTCTTAAGAGGATCCTAAAATTTGTTAAAAGAACCTCAAATGTTGCTCTATGTTATGGAAGATTAGAATATATTGTCAGAGGATATGTTGATTCTGATTTTGCAAGTGATCTTGAAAAAGGAAAATCTATCATAGGCTATGTGTTCACAATTGCAAAAGGAGCTGCTAGTTGGGTATCTAAACTACAGTCAGTTGTGGCACTATCCGCGACAAAGGCTGAGTATATAACAGCGACACAAGCTTGTAAGGAAGCAATCTAGATAAGAAGATTAATGGAAGAACTAAGACACAAACATCAACATATGTTGTTGTATTGTGATAGTCATAGTGACTTACACATTACAAGGAATCCAACATTTCATTCCAGGATGAAACATATAGGAGTTCAATATCATTTTGCTCATGAAGTGATAGAAGATGGAAGTGTGAACATGCAAAAGATTCACACAAAGGAGAACCTAGCAGATGCACTAACAAGGGCAATTAACACTGATAAATTCATATGGTGCATATCTTCATTTAGTCTTGAAGAGATATAGACAACATGAAGATACCAACATAGAAAGAATGGTGTGGAGATTGATTGGTTCTCAATCATATCTCCAAGTAGGAGATTGACATCAGTGGGAAGTAAGAGAAGCAAGAGGTGGGGAGGCTATAAACAAAGCCTCCCTCCTCCATACAAAATCACACCAAAATCATATTCCTCTCTTCCTTCTATAAAATATTTCCTGAGTGAGTTTTGTGAAGAGTTATCTTAATTAAAGAGAGATAAAAAAATATTCTCTCCTTGTAATTAAAGAGAGCTTGTAATTTTGAAGTTTCCCATAGTAAAGTTTTTCTTTATTTATTGTTATTGTTCTGTTAGGTGGGTATCCCAACAAAATGTCACCTCTACTCTGACCATGCATCAAACATGACCTTTTATAGGCAACGAACATGTGTTTGTTGACAAGCCATAATAGCCATTAATGATAATTAAAGTAGCAATTATAAAATAAGGATTAGTGAAGATATAGTGCAATAAAACCATTTAAATGTCATTAAAAATGACTATTTAAACCACATTAAAAGTTCAATGGTTATCTTTGACCGTCAGTTCAAAGAATTTCTTATTAACCTTTTTACTAACCCAAGGTTACATTTTGTTATACACTAGGGTGTTTTCAATCTTGAGTTATATATGACTTCTTTCTTTAACAGTATATTATCGTCCCCCCCCCCCCCCCGGGGTCGTATGGAATGGGAGTATTTTTTGGGTAGGATTCCTTCTTTTACTATTATCCCTTTCTGATTATATATCATGTATTTTGCAAGTGTTTTCTTGTCACTTGAATTCGAGACAGAAATTTCTATGAGCTGTGGTATAATTATTAGAGTTGAGAGTGTTAGCAAAAGAAAAAAATTATTAGAGTTGAGAGTAAGGGTGGAATCACAATTAGATTAAAAGTAACCATGGGAAATACCATCTATTTGTCACCCGGGGGGGGGGGGGGGGGGGATTGAATATTTTTTTTCCAGTGTTAAGGGTCAATTTTACTTTAGAAGTTTTCATCAATGGGTAATTTTGTCCCGTAAGTTTTCCCCGGGCCAATTTTACCCCGAAAATTTCAAAAATAGAGCAATTTTACATGGCTATTATCTTAGTTAAATTTAACTATTAGTTGACCAAATATATTGAGCTAACAATCCATATGTTATTCACTTCATTTTTGTTAAAATGCAAATTTGTCTCGAAAGTTTTAAATTTTACTTTGAAAAAATGAAGTAAATGACACATGGACTTCTAAAGAAAATTTGCATCTTAACATAAATAACATATGGACTGTCAGCTCAAGATATTTGGTGAACCAGCGTCAAAATTAAATGAGGTAACAGCTAGAGAAAAATTGCCCCCAAAAAACTTATGGGGCAAAATTGCCCTTCGGTGAAAACTTTCTAGTTAAAATTGCCCCTTAACCCTCTTATTTATGAATATGTAATCATGAAATTTAAGTTCTCATTCTTTAAAGAAAACAAACATTTATTTTAAATAAATTATCATTGTTCAAACTATATGAGATTATTTCATATGATGTGATGATTTAAAAACAAGTTGTTGTTCAACTAATTTGAATAAGTAATTTCAAGGGGGTCAAAATGTAAAGTTATGATTTTTCCCCCATTTTTGTTGTAAGTAAATCGCTTAAATTAAATGGACTAGTATAGAATCCGCGCGATTGCATGTGCAAGTCGAGAGAACTATCAATTTGTATTGCTTTTCATTCCAATAACCGATCTTGAGATTCTTATATGTAAGTTAGTGATTTGAAGTTCAAAGAATCAAAGGAATATGATAAACTAATCTAGAAAGCCTCAGTTTTCAATGAAAAATCAATAGATTGAGATGGAAAGATTAAGATGTGAAAATTCACTATAATGAGCTCAGTGTAATTTAATAGAGTTTGGAGCAGAAAAATTGGTGTACTTTGCTTGACTTTTGTATGGTGCAAATAAGGTAGATTATGTGTCTAAATAGGCCTAAACTTATAATCTTGAATGCACACATTTTTTTTTAGGCTTGGGTTTAAGCTTTTAAAAGGCCTTACACGGTTTAAAGTCTTTTTACATATCTTCTTACAATGTAGGCATTTTTAAAATGTCTCGTATTGCAAGTTTTAAAGGTCGTAAGTATGTTTTAAACTTATTAAAGCTTACATTTATATAGACTTTCGGCAAGGTTCAAAGTCTCCAATTGTGTAGGCTTTGGATAGGGTCTAAGCCTATTTAAAGTCTATATTAAATTAAAATAAGACTTGCTTTAATTATTAGATAACAAAATTATACACATACAAAAGTTAGGAAGGCAAAAAACAAAACAAACTCAGGGCTGTAGATTTGTGGTCTAGGCCTTTAGGGGAAAAAAAAAACTAGTTGGCTTACTTAAATAAATAGACCTAAAGCATGATCTCTTCATTAAATAAGTCAAGCTATACGTGGTTTTAATAGGTCCGTTGTAAGTCACAAAAGCCCGACCTATTTCCACTTATAATCTCATATCCTCCCATAACTCAAAGTCCAAGGGGAGAGAGCTAATTTCTTGGGAGTAAGTAGATTCATACTAAGATTGAATCTTACAGCATTAACAAAAGAAATCAGGTCAAAATTAATGTTGGAACATGATCCACATTTACATCTTGCTTTACTAATTCACATTCACATGCACTATGGCTGCACGCAACAAGGATCATGATGATTATTACGTGGATGGAGCTGTTATCCTCTTTTTTAAGTAACCCAATTATTCAATATTATTAAATAAAATATTAAAAAAAAAAAGCATATTGTTATTTTAGCTTTTAATTTATGGCTGTTATTTTTTCTTATATATTTTTTAAAATTTCCATTTTATTATTTTAGATAATAACAAATTTGCTTGGTGATATCATATGCTTTGAGATTTTGAAGTTTAATTCAATTTTTAGTTCTCCACTTATATTATGGGAACTTATTGTTTTAATCAAAATGTATCCTATAAATAGATGTGTGAAATGTATTATCGGAATTAATTTAGGAGAT
This sequence comes from Acacia acuminata, assembly GCA_019022655.1. NCBI lineage: Eukaryota > Viridiplantae > Streptophyta > Magnoliopsida > Fabales > Fabaceae > Acacia > Acacia acuminata. The sequence goes on along the minus strand of JAFJYI010000028.1, from coordinate 72,819 downwards.
TATAAAAAAGGAAATAGTTTTGGATGTTAGAAAATTTGTAAAAGAAATGCAAGTATTACGATATTATATTAATATACTAATTTAAACATTTTGAATAATTCAAAACAAACTCACAAAGTTACCAATTTGAAGTTATATATGAAATAAATAAATTAAAATGCATACGTGTGGCGGTGCTTATATGTCGCGTGGAGAACTGTTCACACGTATAATTTTTTAAATTAGAATGTATTCAAAATAATAACTTTTATTTAAAATAAAAAAGAATAGGCATTAACAATTTCTTCAATTCAGAACAATAACAAATTACAATACGAACTCATAGGAAAATCAAAAGAATAATAACAAATTCCTCTCACTTCCCCCTAAAACGATCAATTATAATGTACGTAAACAAGATAACTAAATAAAAACACATATAAGACAACATCACACGTGACCCGGGGACAAAATATAAACCCGATACAACCACTACCTTGAAAAAAACCATCCTTCTGAAAAAAAAAAAAAAAAATCAAACCACATACTTAAAAGCAACGTTATTAAATCTGAACTAACCACTAAATCGGTTTGGGTAGTGTGCTAGATCAGAGTCAAACCGGAACTAATCTGAAATTAGACCGGTGAGGAAGTAAAGTTGAATGATAATATTTTTTGAAAATAGTTTTTGAATTTAATAATTTTTTAGAATCAAATGATAATATTTTTGAGTTTTTTTTTTTTTTTTTTTTTTTTTTTTTTTTTTTTTTTTTTTTTTTTTTTTTTTTTTTTTTTTTTTGCATTAGAAAGTAGACATGTCAAACTTTTCATAAAGTTCTTAATTTCTAATTTTTTGAAAATGTATAGAATTAAATATGAATTTTTGAAATCAAAAAATTCTAAATAAATATCAAACTGATCAGACTAGACCAATTAGATGACCAGTTCAACGATTTCGTGGTCAAACTGACTGGTCCAATTTTAATAACATGATTTAAAAGAGACTCCAACATAGTAAAAACTCCAACAACAAAAATAAGCAAGTAGTACACCATATAAAAATTCCTTGTAGTGTAACCAGTTAGATGGCTGGTCATTCGACAGTTTTATGGTCAAACCAGCCAGTTTGGTTTTAATAACATAGGCTTAAAAGAGACTTCAACATTATATTGTAGAAATCCAACAACATGACATAAGCAAGTAGTACACCATATGAAAAATAGTTATAGTGTAACGCCGCAAAAGAAAGGAGCTCATAAAATGGAAGTTAATGAAGATTATGCCACTAACTTCACTTTCAAAAGAGAAAAAGGGCATATACCTAAACTGAATTTGAATAACATAATGATAATATGAACACTGGACATTGGAGATTCCTCTCACTAAACCCCACTAATTACAGTTTTATTGTATTTGTTTATTTTAAGAATGACAAGTTACCAAATTCAGCCAACCCTTCACAAAACGTTGCAGAAGCAGGATATAAAGGCCCAAACAATTTATTTCCTTGTGAATGCGAGGGATTCGAGTGAAGCTCAGAGGACAACTAAAAAAAAAAAAGAAGGCCCAAACAATTTAAACTCCAGAAATAAATTATTACCTACTTTACTTTAGTTGAGATGACATTTAGTTTTTTTTTTTTTTTTAAGGGTTTATTGTCAATTTTCAATATTCTAATATCAGGCCATAAAAATGAAATATAAATTTTAAAGCACAGCTGGAATTATTTAATTTTAAAAACTCAGAAAATTGGGGAAAAAGCTCATAAGGCCCGGACATACTTCTCCACGTTCCCGGGAAGCTATATAATCAGAAACCGGCCTTTACAAATTCTGTTTCGTCGGTTAAGTCTCATTTAATTTCGAATCTAAGAGACAATCACACCTCAATATTTATAATGTAACTGATGAGACGATTAAATCAGGAGAGAAAGTAGCATTACTTGCTAGAAAAGAAATTTTTTCCAGTGTTGCAAGGTTTATCGTATAACTGATGAGAAGAGTCCATTGAAATAGTTGGAGGAAAAGATGAGATGAGATTTTCTTGTGAACAATCTTTCCAGGTACTTTCATATGTGATTATAAAATTTTTATCTCTTATTGTTTATGCTGTTTATTCCTTTATTTCCGCTATAATCCGCAGGAATCACACTTTATTTTATTTATTTATTTTTATTTAATCCGATGCAAACATACTTAATTTTCTCTTTCATCCGATTCAGTTCGAGAAAACCTCAAGATTTTTTTTTTTTTTTTTTGAGGAATTTCTGCTGTGGTTTGAACTACATTTATTTTCTCTCCGAAGGAAAAAGAGCCGAGGGAATTTTGTGGCCGCCCATTTGGTGATATAGTTAAACATTTCCATAGTTCTGAAGGTCTGATGCATGCTTTGGTGCAACTCTTGAAGTTTTTTGAGGCTATTATGCAGTTTATGGCATTTTGGAGTAAATGGGTTGTGGTTGGAATCTCGCCCAATATTTAATTCATGATTTTGCATGAAAGGATTTTTGCAATTCCTTAATTAAGAGTGAGTTGGTGAATTCAGCTGGTGCATTGCTTCATGCCGATGTTTTTTCCCCATAATTTTGGTGATATTTCTGGTTGGTTGTTGCTCGGTTTTAATTTAGGTCTATAGTCAGATTTAGAAAAAATTTCTTGGGAGACATTCTTTGTCAGCGCTGGCTGTGCATTCTTTCTTATTTTGGACAAGATATGACAACATTTACTTTTGAATCACTCCCCCTCACTATGGAAATTAAAACCACAAAATTCATTAAAAATAAATATAATATATCTATGCAATATAACTGTAAGGGACATGTGCAGTTTTTCCCCTTCTTTTTGTTCTCCTCTAATATTTCATAGTGACAAAAACAACAAAAGCTTTATCCTCGCTAAGTGGAGTTGATTTATTATATTTCAGAGTAAAGTTGAAAGAATTTGTCAAGAATATGTTTCTGCTAGATCTGATCATGCTATGTCAGCTTACATGAAACCAATCATGTACAATTTAACAATGAAATTCTTCTCTTCAGGTGTTGGCTCACTTAGTTGCTACGGTTAGCTAAAAACTGATGGGAAAATTTTGAATTGAACTGATGTTTTAGACTTATGGTTAAAAGACTAATGATGTGGATGGTATCGTTGCTGTTGATCAATGGATATTGTTCTCTAGTAGTGGTCAATCAAGGGGACATTGTTGGATAAAGTATGGTGGCTGTCTAGTGTCATGGGCAGTTTTAGAGTTTGAACAAATTGGCATGAAAATTGTCTTCAGCTTTGTGGTTGTTGGAAGCTGAAACAATGAATTTTCATTGATTTTTTACCGTTTTTCTTTTTGGACTATTCAGCATACGATATACTTGGATAATACTCCTGAAAGCATTTTAAAAGTGAATGGAGTGTATAGATATGCATACCAGATTGACCCCTTCAGTGTCCTACCTCAATTTTTTTGGGTTTAATTTTTGCTATATATCTATTTTTCTTTTCTTTTAGTTATTTATCATTTTTCTGTCAAGTTCCTATCATTGGCCATCATTTATATTTTTCATTTCTAATGGGAAAATATTTCTTTCGGCAGGATGTCCTGCTATTGACGGCTTTTAAGGGACTCATCTGGTATTGGTGAAGGATCAAACTAATAATAATAAATAAATAAATAAATAAAAGCACAAATGCTGTCAGGTAAGTTAAATCTTACAACTCTTCATACATATCTTTCTCTGGTTACACTTAAAACTAACCGTTTGAACCTTTATCTAGATTGTTTCATAAATATTCCTAATTTGAATTCAAACCACTAATAAAAATTCATTGTGGGTTGTTTTCAATACAGGAAGGTGGGGCTGTGGGCACTAAATACTAATAATTTTGCATTTCAATTATTTCAAATTTATTAAACAAAAATAACTGATACTCCCCATTATGGCCTTGAGTTGCCTGCATATATATATATATATATATATATATATTGAAATAAAAAAGTTAGACCGTGCTATATCTGTGGTGCTTGTCTTGTTAGTACTCTATAACACTTCCCCCCCTCTTTTTTACACGTAATTTTCACAAGATTGCAGTATATTTTAAACTAAATTTTAACCCCATGCAGTACTACATATAGATAGTTTGTGTAATTATTTTACACCTTGATTAGAGTCATTATGTGTTTTCTACAACTTGAGGTATTATTTGTTATTCTTGCCTTTAAAGAAGTCATTGTCATATGTATGTGTTTGCTACCATTATGTAGGACTGGTTATTCTAAGATCAACAAATTAGTAAAATAAGAAGAAGTAGAAAGATAATGGTGTTTTATGAAGTTTCTAATTTATTTTGTCTTCTTTAATTTGCTCATACTTGGTTTCTGGAGTATTATAAAAGTACAATTGTGAATGGTAACTCCTTGGTAGGTTTTTCTCTGGCATTAAGCGTTCCCTGTAATAAATAGTCACTGGTTGAGAGTCATAGGCTAGGTCTTTTGGGCCGCTGATACTTGCTATGCCTGCAATCTGGTTTAGTGTACTTGATGCTGCTATGACTAACTCTAGAAGGATGCTTTGACAGCCAAGGAGTGATCAACAATCTTTCGAGAGCTTAAGAGTTAAGAGATTCGTGGTTCAAGTGTCTCTCTTTTAATAACATTTTAATCTGGTAAGATGATCGCACCTACAAAGCTTGCGAATTCACAATGAATGAGATTTCCTTTTTGAATTAAGATATTTTTGTGTGGCCGTGGTTCACTCCACAAGCCCTACAGATAAATAGGGCAGTATACTTAATCCATCCTTGCACAATCAAAATTGAGTTCTTGTAATACCATTGACCCAATCTCTTCAAACAGATTGATTGTTAATTTGCAAGGTGGACAAGGAAACTCCTCAAGAAATGAGAGGAAATTGAGGGATTGCATGATGATCATTAAGAGGCTTTTCTTTTTTGGTTAAGTCATTATGATGTTTTATTTGATGAAAAATGGGAACTGGTTTAGACATACTGGTATCTTAGGCTCAAGCATAGGCTCAAGCTTTCTTGAAGATTGATTGTTTTAAGTACTTGATATCGTGATTCATAAATCATTATGTCCATATGTTTCTTTTAATGTAATTTGGCGCCATATTCTAGTTATTACAAAATTGTGTTCTGATTTATATTAAAACCTGTTTGCTACATTTTCATATGGCATGTGCAATTATATATTCTGTGCACCTTTCAGCATTCTGGAGACCTTTGTGCTAGAAGTGTGCGACACATGATTAATAACTATGCCTCCCCCAAACCCCAGCCCCAACAAAAGATAAGTATGCAGAGAAAAACCATCAATCCTGAACTGTTAGGTTTGAAAGTAAACTATTCAACTTAAGTGCGGCCACTTTCTTTAAGAAAGAACTAAAATATAATATCACCAAAATCATTGTTCTGTTTCATAGTTTTATATGTGCTTATTTGATATCGAAATCACTGGATGCTTGAGCGCAAGTTTGTTTTTTGCATCATAATGATGGGTAATAGTGATTGAATCATTGTGCTCTCTATTTTCTTAAACTGACTGCTCATAGTTTAAACCTTATCTATGTAGCCCTATATTGGTTAACCTATTCTCAAGAAATATGAAAACTTTTTTCAACATTTTGACTAAGAGGGAGCTAAGGGATCTCTCAAATGTTTTTATAAAGAATTAAGATACATTGATAATGTTACTTCCTCTATTTTTTATTACATTATACTTGTCATGGCTAATCTTGCTTTACCTCATTACAAATTGGGCAAGAATAGGACTGATGAAGATCTTTTAAAACCTTCTACTGTTTATCACCCCTTCCTTGATGTAAAACTCACTCACACACACGTAATCTCAACACACAAACAGATTTGATCTATATTTCCTATCATTCCTTCATTGCATGCTGGTTCCTGTTACATCATTCTTTTGGCTTGCTCATTCAAATTGAGTCACTGTAATGTCACCTATAGCATCACAGTTCTTTAATTCTTTTATTTTCGTAGTTGTTTAGGAAAGTCACTTAAAATGCCCAATGCGGTTTATGTACTTTACTGTTTTTGCACATTTTTAGTTATTCAAATAAATGGTATATGCCTCTGTGATTTGTTTCCAGAAAGAAAATGAAGTAATATCTGATTTTCAGGAAAATGAACCAACAAAATCAGGGATCAAGGTTTTCAAATCCTTATCCTGGAAAAAGGAAACGTGGGCGGCCCCGCAAAGATGAAAGAATAGTTCAGGTAGAGCCTTTAAGATGTTTCCCTGACATTGTGATCAAGCCCAACCAACCAGGGGGCACGACTGGTAGTAACATTGCAATCAACCCTAACCAACCAGGGGGCACAACTGGTAGTAACATTGCGATCAACCCCAACCAAGCAGCGGGCACAACTGGTAGTGCTAATGATGAAATGGTTGGGAGGGTGGTTACTGGGGTAATTGAGGGTGGTTTTGGTGGTGGGTATCTCCTCAAGGTTCAGATAGGAAACCCTCCAACCTATTTACGAGGTGTTGTATTTCGACCAGGGCAATATGTTCCTATTACTCCTGAAAATGATGTGGCTCCTCATCTTGAAATGATTAAAAGGGCAAATTTTCCAATTCCAGTTCTCAACCCGCAGGCTCAGATGCAAAGTTCTATTCCCTCATCAGGGCAAGGTAGCAGACAAGCTGTTGAGCCACAACCTCCAGTTAAGGACCAAGTTCCCCCTACTGAAATCCATTCTGGACCCTCAAGTTCTCTCCAGAATCAATCTGCATATGTCCAGGCACCCATGACTAACATTCCAACAAGTGACTCGCCCATTTTTATCGGAGGAATACCACAGATTTCATCAGATCCTGGGCAGGGGAGTCAATCTGCATCTGTTCAGGCACCCATGACTAACATTCCAACAAGTGACTCGCCCATTTCTGCCCGAGGAATACCACAGATTTCATCAGATCTTGGGCAGGGGAGTCAATCTGCAGCAACCACAAAGATGGAATGCGACAGAATTGTTGAACAAGATACATCCAGACAGTTAAAAGAACCCGGTGCAGATGGGGGAACAGAAAAGGATTTAAAGTCAACAGCTGAAGACACCAACTTGCTTCCAATGACTGAAAGCGTCGGCAAGGAGCTTCAAACTGGGCAGCACTCTGGAAGTTCTGTCCAGCTGAATGGGCAGGTGCAGGATTTACCAAAGATTTCAAATTTTGAACTCAACCAAATGCCTGCGCCTGTTGAACCTGAGCCCATGCAAAGTGAACAGATTCAAGATAAACCAATGAACTCAAATATTGAACTCAACGAGATGCCTGTATCTGCCGAACCTAAAGCAATGCAATCTGAACAGATTCATGAACCAAGGAACACAGATCTGGAACTCAACAAAATGCCTGTATCTGATGATCCTGAAAACGTTCAGTCTGTTGACAAGCTTGGGGATAAACCTGACTTTCCAAAGCCTGCACATGGAGGAGATGTTGCCAATTCTGAGTCTAGGTTTGGCTCTGACCAACCCGATTTGCTAGAGATGAGTTATCCTCAGAAGCAAGGTCCTTCAGATTCAGGTGAGACTACTAAGGATGATGCCATTCAACCTTTAGGTGACAACAAAGTCAGTGGAACCTGAAAAACTCATTAGACCAGACATTCTTTCAAAACTATTGCTAAAAAAGATTGAAGACGGTTGGCATTGGAAGAAAAATTGTTTGGGCCCGGAATAAATCACGGATGCTAATCTTGCATTCTGACGGTGTTAGTGCAAATGGATTAGACATTTAGCTTTAGTTTAATAGTTACTGCCAATTCTCTTGTACAATCGTCTTATCATTTTGGTTGACTTAGTCTTGGCTTCAATTTTGGAAATTGTGTTTTTTCTTTCCCCGGTGAAGTTTGCTTCTTTTTCCCCCCAAGCATAGGTATCCTCCTATTGAAGTTTGTTGTTTCTCTTTGGTTTCCCTGTTAGAGGAAAACGTACAATGTTCTTTTAGAAGGTGGATTATTATTATTATTATTATTTGCCAATTGGATGATTTTTTTTTTCCATAGTACCTACCTTGTATGGATTTTTCAATGAATGTGAAGTGCCTAATCGGGTAAAATGCTAAGATAATATAAATAGGCTGCTACCAACAAAAGTTATGCAAGTTTATTGGCAGATATATTATTAACTAAAGAGACGGAAATTAAAAAAAAAATAGTTTATAAGAATAAAATAATTCTATCAGTAATAAATAATGCAAGTAGCTCTTTGTAACGACATTTGATCTGTAAAAAATGTGGGTGTGAGACTTACTGTTTGAAATGTTAATTTACACAAAATAATTTGTTGGTTATATTTTTAATATGTAAAAGGTAATAAATTTTTTAGAGTTATGATGTATGTATGGGGTGATAAATTTTGGAATAAAATATGTAGCTTAATCTTTTAATATGTACGAGGTATCAAATTATAGAATATAAAAAGTTATTCATTGAAATATAGAAATGGTTTTCTTTATTCATTGGTAAATATAATTATTTAATGAGTTTGATTTATTTAAAAACAGAGTGGTGGAGTTTAAAATTTGGAAAAATCCCAATCCTAATTTTTAAATCTTTTTTTTTAAAAAATAATTTATAGGAAATTTAGAACTTATTTTAGTTAGATTTTAAAATTTTGGAAGTCTTATATTATTAGGTTAATGATTAAACTTTTTAATGAATTATACTTAGTATTTGTATTTATATTATATACAACTTATCAATTGGGGATGTAGCTCAAATGGTAGAGCGCTCGCTTTGCATGCGAGAGGTACAGGGTTCGATCCCCTGCATCTCCATCGACTTCACTTTTTGCAAACCACTGTAACCGCCTTGCCGAACCCCATCACGCCGGTGAACCCCCAACAGTACAACCCTCTTCCTCAACAGTCATCTTCTCCGCTCACTAGTAACTGCCTCGCCAAACCCATCACGCCGGTGAACCCCCAACAGCTCCTCCAAGTGTGGACCGTTCTCTACCAGCAGCAAAACTCGCCGGAGCCCCGACTTCATTCCAAGCTCCGGTACTGCGAATTTGATCTCACCCACGAGTTCTTCATTCAGGTATGCAACAACTTCCCCTATTCATGGAGACCTGTTTACCGCTTCTTCCAGTTCACCCAAGTAAACCCTTCCTTCAATCACACCCCCGTCTCCTTCAACAAGATGCTCGATATCGTCGGGAAATCCAAAATCATCGAGCCTCTCTGGGAACTTTTACAAGAGATGGGACGGCGTAGTTTGGTGAACGACAAGACATCTCGGATTGCGTTGACGGTTTTAGGTGCTGCAAGAGAGCTAAAGAAGTGCGTGGAGCTCTTCCACTTGATGAACTCCAATGACTCTGCCTACAATTTAGGGACTCCGAACAAGGTGGTTGAGAGTATGTGGGGAACTAAGCTTGTGGTGGAGGCTAGGTTTGTTGTTTTCAAGTTAAAAGAATGGATCAAACTCGATGGGGATACTTACAAGCATTTCTTGATTCAGGTCTGAGCAACCCTATCCAGTGTACAAGGAAGGATCACGATGGAGGGATACACCACTCGTTAGTACGGGTCAGGTCAATCCAAACGGGTCGGGTGGACATGAGTCGGTAGACTCCGACCACATGCGTGCTCTGTCTTCCACTTCGTCATTTCAAGCATTGTACGGCTGCTCGTCCTTTTCCCGCTGGCTTCATCTTCCCTGCTGAGCTTAATCTATTTTTCCCAGTGTCAAGAACAGGTATGAGTTAGTGAGATGTTCATGAAAGCAAATTAAGGGTCGTGATTCATTGGCCTTGAAGTGCCCATAGTGTATAGAATTCTTTCTTTCCACTTCGATGAACGGATTATTCCGTTGCAGAAATAAAAATATATTAGAGATAAAGTTGGTAAGAATCCATGTCTGGTTTAAAAAGTGTTGCATATATCTAAGCTGCCAAGTTGCCTTATTTAAAAATCCATTTTCTTTGCTTATCAACAAAGGAGAAAGATGAATGCTCTGTAATTTAATGAGTTAAAGTGATTGCCTAGTATTGTTCATCAATGAAGAAACATGAGGGCATGTCTGATATGTATTTCTTTTAGCAGAGGCTGATCAAACAACTTTGGAGCTGCAGTGGGTAGTGGCAACATAGTTGTTACTTCCTTTGCTTGTTTGGTGCCAACTGAAACTACTTTAGAATTTATGAAACTGACTGATCAATGAAAATGAGAAGAAAAGAAATTTTGGTGAAGCTATTGGAAACTTGTTGCAGCAAGATCCTAATTGAGCAGTTGCACACGCACTGTTTGAAATCGGGTCTTGCCCATGATAGGTTCATTGCAACCAAGCTTAGTGTACTGTATAATGAATATGCATCAATCAGGGATGCACATATACTATTCGAAGAAACACCTCACAAAACTGCCTATTTATGGAATTCCATTCTTAGAAGCTTATGTAGGAAGAGAGCATGGGAAGAGACCTTATGCCTATTTCGCCAAATGATTGCTAATGCCGTGTCAGCTAAGGACAGACCCGACAGCTTCACGTTGTCTGTTGCTCTAAAATCATGCACAGGTCTTCTGAAGTTTGATTTGGGAAAAACAATTCATGGATTTCTCAAGAAGAAGATGGATATGGACATGTTTGTGGGATCGGCTTTAATTGAGCTGTATGGAAAATGTGGACAAATGAATGATGCTGCCAAAGTTTTTGCAGAATATTCAAAGCCAGATGTCTTTTTATGGACCTCAATGGTTACTGGGTATGAGCAGAATGGCAATCCTAGAGAAGCATTGTCTGTTTTTTCTCGTATGACTGTGTCTGAGCATTTAAATCCTGACCCAGTAACACTTGTTAGTGCTGTTTCTGCTTGTGCTAAATTATCTGATTTTAAGCTTGGAAGTAGTATCCATGGTTTTATAATAAGGAGGGGTTTTACCACGAAATTAGCTTTGGTCAATTCATTGCTAAATTTATATGCAAAAACTGGTGCCATCAAGATTGCAGCTAATTTGTTCCAGGAAATGCTTAATAAGGATATTATATCTTGGAGCACAATGGTTGCATGTTATGCGAATAATGGTGCTGGAAACATTGCATTAGATCTTTTCAGTGAAATGATTGATAAAGGAGTTGAACCGAACTCAGTTACTGTAGTTAGTGCATTGCGAGCATGTGCATCCACTTCCAATTTGGAAGTAGGCGTACAAATTCATGAGTTGGCAGTTGAAAAAGATTTTGAATTGGATGTATCAGTATCAACAGCTCTGATCGATATGTATATGAAATGCTATTCACCTGAAAATGCCACTAATATCTTCAAAAGAATGCCCAAGAAAGATGTGGTCACGTGGGCTTCTTTAATAAGTGGATATGCTCAAATTGGAATGGCACACATATCAATGGAGGTTTTCTGCAACATGTTATCTCATGGAACCCGACCAGATGCAGTTGCCATAGTGAAGATTCTTACTGCTTCCTCTGATTTGGGGATTCTTCAGCAAGCTGGTTGTCTACATGGTTTGGTTCTTAAAATTGGGTTTGACAGTAACGTATTTATTGGAGCATCTCTGATTGAGTTGTATGCAAAATGTGGTAGCATATACGATGCCAACAAGGTTTTCAATGTAATGATAGATAGAGATGTTGTTGCCTGGAGCTCAATCATTGCAGCATATGGACTCCATGGGCAAGGAGAAGAGGCTTTGAAATTATTTAATCAGATGGTAAATGATTCAGATGTTAGGCCTAACAATATAACCTTCCTTTCAATTCTATCTGCTTGTAGTCATGCAGGTTTGGTTGAGGAGGGCATAAAGATGTTTGATATGATGTTGAATGAGTACCGACTAAAGCCACAATCAGAGCATTATGGTATAATGGTTGATCTTCTTGGTCGCATGGGAGAATTGGATAGGGCAATGAGCATAATTAATCATATGCCAATGCCAGTTGGGCCTCATGTTTGGGGAGCCTTACTTGGTGCGAGTCGGATACACCAAAATGTAAAGATGGGGGAGATTGCAGCAATGAATCTTTTCTCATTAGATCCTAATCATGCAGGATATTATATACTTTTATCAAATATCTATGCTGTTGAGAAAAATTGGCATAATGCTGCAAGGCTTAGAACATTGATAAAGGAGAATAGGTTGAAAAAGATAGTGGGACAGAGCATGGTTGAAGTAAAAAATGAGGTTCATAGTTTTGTAACTTGTGATAAATTGCACGCTGAATCTGATCAGATTTATGATGTACTGAGAAAATTAGAGGGAAAATTGAGGGAAGAAGGGTGTGCTCCTAAGCTATTGTAAGATGAAATTTTGTATGTTCTACTCATGAATGTGTGTGATCCAATGCCTGATTTGCAAGTTGTGCTCAAGTTTTCTGACTCAAAAGTGTTTTAATCTGTTATATTGCCCATGTTTAATCTAACACTGTTACACACGCAAAGCAAGGGTATATTCTCCCTCCTGCCGTTTATGCTTCGTTTAACCTCCTACAGGTAATCTTGAAGCTACTCATCTATCTTATTACTCCATTTTGTTTCTTCTCTTTAATTCTTATCTATTCTCTCTTCTAAGTGAATACTGATTATTGAGCATGCTTGAGTAAACCGGCACCCTTGTTCTCAGTGGCACATGCTTTTTATTGAAGATTGTCTGAATTTCACTGTTGTTTTAAGAGTTAAGGAGCAAATTTGCCAATAAACTATTGGCCAATTAAAGCACCCAACACAATAAATTCTCATCTGGACCTTAAATGCTAACCAACTTTTTAAAATGTAAACTTAACACAAAAACATTAAAATGACACTAACGTCCGTCCTGTCTCATTCATTCAGTTTCTCTCTCCCTCTCTCATTCAAAGTTATCCTGACAAGCATCGGTTTCAGATGCCAGTCAAACTTCATAAAACCATGAATCTCCAAGAAACTTTAAGATTGACATTGAACAAAAAGAATTTATACTTCTCTGGAACTTTCCGAGAGAATTTGCGTCTTAACATGGAAAAATATACAAAAAGAAATTTTTATTCCGTTTCTTCCCTCGCCTCTCGCTAAAAGCGGAACTTCTACCAGGGGCTCCTAAAAATAGTACTACAATACAACCTTTCTCACTTCGAAGGTTACAACGATGGAGCAACTTGAACTGAACCCTAATTCCTTCAATAAACTCGTTGAGTCCTCTTCCTCGGTGGTCGATGACGATGGCCCACCGGTTTTAAGCTCTCAAGCCCTAGCCGCCCTCAAAGAATTTCTCGCGAGCGAAACCACTCCGTCGCCGACTCCGATGTGCCAACTACGGAGGAGACTCGAAGGTTGCTTTGGTGTCCGAGGATTGGAGGTTGAGCCGGTTACGGGTACAGGTCAGAAAGGGAGATAGAAACTGAATGAATGAGACATGACGGACGTTAGGGTCATTTTAACGTTTTTGTGTTAAGTTTATATTTTAAAAAGTTGGTTGGCATTTAAGGTCCAGATGAGAGTTTATTGTGTTGGGTGCTCCTGGGCCAATAATTTATTGGCAAATTTGCTCCTTAACCCTTGTTTTAAAGCATCCAAGAGAATTGAATATTTTGCTAATTTCTTTATATATTTTGTTTGACCAAAAAAAAAAAAAAAAAACCTTTATATATTTTGTCTTTTATAAAGAAAAGTGATTTTATCAACTTTGTGGATGAATAATGGCGTCAAATCAGCAATTCTACCTCTAGTTAAATATAAGATTCGATTGACTTTTTTAAGGTGATGAAAGAAACTAATTAAATTACTTTAAAGTATTTATATTGATCGTTTTTTCTCCAAACTAACTTATCTAAGTTATAAATTGATATATAATTTAATCATACACAAAGATATGATATGATTAAGAACTTATTTATCTTTCTTAATTTTTCTAAAAAAAGTCAACTGAGTCTTACTAAAGATTGTGTAACTATTTTTGCGCTCTTTCAAAATATTTAATCCGACGGTCTACATCCGATCTTCACTTAACCTCACAACTTGCTTGATCTTTTAGGACATAACCCCTCATTCTTAGTATCCATTTATGTGTTCTTCCCCGTGACGTGATCCCGATTCAACCCTTCCCGTGGTTATCTTCTTGTATTCTCCGACTTGGGATTGGCAAATGTTGGTACGGTGGTTTATTGTTAGTCTTTTACTTTGATTACTCTCTGCAACAATGGCTTCCAACAAGGAGAGAGAGACCAACGTTTACAGATATGATGGTAACGTGTGTTTTTCTCTATTCATTTTGACTTTCCTGAGGTATCTTTTGTTGCGTTTCGATTTTAGTGTGTCGACGTTGTTATTGATCTGTTTGTTGGATTATATTGTGCTTCTGTTGGATCACATTACTCATTGCGAGACTGCGAGTCTGGCTTTCCTGTCACTTTTGTTTCAATTAGTTGAATATGTGACTCTAGATGCTAAAATTTGTTGTATGAATTGGGTTTCTATTGTTGAGGATTGTGATATTCTTTATTCTGCAGAAGAACTAAGGTAGCTCTGAAGCTGGACATGATAGTCTGATATCTCTAAGTTACTCTGAAAAGGGGGCATTTTTAAGCTTTTCTTGCAATGTAGCTGGACCAGACAACGCAGACAGTGGTTACTTCAAAGTTCAAGCTCTCCTTATATATCCGATCAAAGCTAGAAATGCTAGTCACTTGTCATGCCCGAAGCGTCCCAGCACAGGAAACTAAAAGCTTAAGCTAGTATCAGAGACTTTGATACCATTTGTCAGCACATGAAACTTCCCAGGGTTATCCATCATGAAATTTTCCCAGGAGCATTAACCACTATACTAAAAGCTTAAGCTGATAGCAGAGGCGCACTCCCATATTATATATGCCCTAGAAACCTTCCTCATCCTACCTGATGTGAGACTCGCCACAGTGAGGCCGTACACACTGCTATCTTATTTGTTTTTTCTGGGGATTTATTACCTTTATTTATATTTCCTAAGTAAGCCTATGCATGATTTGCATTTACTTTTATACGCATTTTCTGTCTTAGTTTCTTAGAATGGGCTGGGTTAAGTTAGTATGGGTTTGAATGGGTATTAACAGCTTGATGATTCTTTTTCAAAAAAACCTCAATATGCAGCTACAATTTTTCTACATTATTGTAACTAATTTCTTAATATAAATTACAAAAAACATTAATAACAAAGCACCATAGCCCTCATCATTTCTCGTTGAAACATGCACAAAATTATTAACATTAACCTCTTTCAGTTTGTGAGGAATTTTAAGTACCTATGAGTGCATTAGCTATTTTTAAAGATAGGGAACTTTTAAAAGTAACTAGTACTCTAATATCAGTACTAAAAGCAATTCTTTAGGCACTGTGGAGTGGAGATTGGTGCAGCCAACAAATCGTGTAATCAAATTTATATCTTTATACTTTGAAGCATGCACTTTCAAATTTTGATTCACAATATTCAATTAAATCAGTTTGAAGATATTAATCTATCTCTGAAAGTTGTTCAGCCCTCTTAGTCAAAATCTTTGTACTGGTTAAAAACTTCTTT
The DNA here is from genome assembly GCA_019022655.1 of Acacia acuminata. Classification (NCBI taxonomy): domain Eukaryota; kingdom Viridiplantae; phylum Streptophyta; class Magnoliopsida; order Fabales; family Fabaceae; genus Acacia; species Acacia acuminata. The sequence continues at coordinate 57,321 of JAFJYI010000028.1, read as the reverse complement.
ATTGTGTGATTAATGGCAGGCAAGAGCGTTTCAGTTTCAACCTATGGAAGAAAAACATTTTTAGCATAAACACTATCATCCATACACTTGCTCCAATGCTAACTTAAACTAAGATCCACATGCTACATTACAAGTAACGAAGCAATCATATAAGCCATGTAAGATATCTATAATGGACTTCAACTTGACTTCACACTATATCTCATCAGAAAAAATTGCTTCCAAAGCAACTTTGACTTCACCTTATATATAATACAATATATTTATATTTAAATATATATTTTATCTTACATATGTGATATATAATTAAATTAATATGGGCTCTTTTGCTTAAATTTATATTTAAATACACACGTGCCCACGTGCGCGCACACATGGGCGGGCATGGGCAGCCCAAGGGTGTGCCCATAGCCCGTCTCGTTTAATACACAAGTCTGCTCATTATGGGCTTTTTTCGATAGGCCAAAATGGGTAATTTTTCACTAGGCCTGGACGAGCTCACTGAGCTGTGGGCGACTTGTTCAACCCTAACTAAGATATTTTTTAACACATGATGTATGCGGTAATATATTTTGGAATAAAATATGTTGCTTAAATTTTGAATATATATGAGATATCAAATTATAGAATATAATAATTTATTTATCGAAATAAATAATAGTTTTCTGTGTTCATGTGGGAAAATCCTAGAAAAAGATTTTTGAAATTATAAAATCTAAAATCAGGTTTGCTTCCGACAATTTATAAGAAATTCACAACTTATTTTAATTGATTTTGAGATTTTGAAATTTTACAATCCTTTTTATGAGATTTCTTCTTAAAAATATTAACGACAATAACTTACTATTTATAGTTATACCGTTGTTGATTACAAAATGGGGATGTAGCTCAAAGGGTAGAGCACTCGCTTTGCATGCGAAAGGCACAGGGTTTGATTTCCCTTCATCTCAATTTTCCATCCCCTTCACTAAAGGCGGTAAAACGGGTTGGGTCTGCCCGTGAAAAGTGGTAGGCTCGGGTTGGCCCGTTCAGTTCGCGGGCTCCAGCAAGTTTACCCGTGGGGCGAGCTAGCCCACTTAAAATTCTTCTTTATTTTCTTTTTCCGTTTTACCTTAAGAAATAAATCCGATTATCAAAAAAGAAATAAACCCAAATACCTTCATCCCCTAATTAATTCCTCATACTTTTATTTGACACTTTTATTTTTATATTATATTTATTTGTACTACTGTTATTAAATTAAAAGAGATGTGTTTATATGTTTTTATGATGTGAATAGGTGGAAAAAAAGAGAGAATGAAATTTGTTGCCTGGCACAAACCTCTAAAAGAAAGGAAGTATGGTGTGAGTAAAGCCAGAAATCGGGCCAAACCTTTGTTAGCCAGCGTTCGTTTAAGCCCCGACCTTTCAAGGGCGGAAATTGAAAATTAGATGAGCTAAATGAAATTGCCCCTACAAGGCCTCGGGTCGGCCGCTAAGCCCTTTTAATTTTTCTTTTAAATTACTTAGGCTGCCTAAACTTGAGAGTTGAGAAGTGAGAACTCTAAAAATTTCAATCTCGGTCTCTATTCCTTTTCTTCTTTGAAAATCTCACGCAGATCTACTCAAAGTGAAGACAATCAAATATCTTTGAAATTGATGATAGTGGCAAAGAATATGACAATAATAGTCATCGTACTAAACTATGTGCTGAAATAAAATTTTAATATTGATGATTTATGAAAATAAAGGTGCTGCCTCTAATTCATCATGATAATTTTGGAATTTGATTCAATTAGATATCTACATATACAGACATATATAAGGAGCTGATTCAACTCAAAAATAAGTTTTATTGAGCCTGTTTGGGTTGGCGGTAGGAGCGGTGGATTAAAAGCTATCTAACTTTAAAAAAAGCTCGGTAGGAAAAAAGTCATGTTATAGATAATGATTTGTGTTTGGATTGATGGTGGTAGAAGTGGCGGGGCCCACATCAAAAAGCTGAGAGCATTATGGAAAAAACTGGATTCTGGAGCTTTTTCCTTAACTGACTTTTTGAGTTTTTTTAACTTAAAATTAAGCCAACGCAATGGGCATCCAAACGAAAAAAAAAAATTGGGTTTTTTTCTCACCTTTAGTCGATCGATAGCTTAAAAGCCACTGAAATTTTTAGACACTAACGCTGAAAAATAAGCCAACCCAAACAGGCCCATTAAGGGTTAAGGTGCAAAAAAATATATAAACTTTACTAAAAGTACATCCAACACCATATACATTTTGGAATTACAAAAATAACCATGAATATTTAAAATGGACACACAGGGTTTTCATTTCTCCATTCAAGTGCCTTCTTAGGGTTCGACTTTACGTAAAACTTTCCTTGTTCTGCAGATTCTATGAGTTGATAAAAGCATGTAAAGCCTAATTTCTGGAGGTAGGGCTCTCGTATCATCCATGATGCCTGTAGGAGCCAGCATAGAGTGCTAAATATTCTTAGCCACGGCCATCTCTTGGTGCTTGCGTTTCCTAGTTCACATGACATATTCCTCAGAAGCCTCTTGGAATGATTTTTTTTTATAAGAAAAAGTTTAGGTGGGGTAGACACTGCTACCCTATCAGGGTCAAGATATGCCTCCAGGTCCAAGAACACTTACAAAAATACTTACAGATCGCCTAACAATGAGGCCCTCATATCGACCAAAAAATATCAAACCTCATTTCTTTTGAGATGAAAGCCGACCCAGTTAGCCTTTTTTTTTTTTAGCCTTTTTTTTTTTTGATAAGAAAAAAGTTTTGGCCTTTTTTTTTTTGATAAGAAAAAAGTTTTGGAAGGGTTCGAAGATCGTCCTCCCACTCAGCCAGAGACGGCCTCGGGTTCTTTGAGTAGTTAATGGAGACTTACGAGATCACCTACCAAGGGAGTCTCGGCGACGGCAATGGATCAAACACACATCCCTTGTGACTTCGACCAAATCCCTTATCATCTATAACAACTTACCGTTAGCCAATTGTATCGACCAAAAAAAAAAAAAAAAAAAAAATATCCTCGCTCTTGGCATGAATTTTAAAACCTTAGATCCAATCCATGCGGATACTACCAACGATTCTAACCGACATTTTCTCAAATTCTCTGGGCCATCATACATTTCAAGCCCAGCCCAACTAAGCATTTTCGCATATCATTTCTGGTATATAAAAGCCTCTCTGAAAATAAAATAGCCGAAAATTCTTTATATAATGCACCTGCAACAGTTTGAACTAAAATGATCGGGTCGAAAATGGAGGACGATGAAGAAGAATTCCCGCCTCTAGCTGTTGAGATTCAACAAGATGAATCGACTTCTCAGGATCCTGTCACTGACTCGAAAGCTTCAGTTGGAGTTACCGTCATCACCGGCTATCTTGGAGCTGGCAAGTCTACTGTAAGCTTTTCCCCTTCGCTTTCCTGTGCTTCTTCCAGCGACAACGATACAAAATATGCTTTGGAATGAACTGGATATGTTAAAATGGCTAGCTCCAACTAATATTTTGTACTTAAGCGCATCTTTGAATCAAGCCTGTTGTAAAATGCAGTTTTCCCTCTCTTTCTCCACTTGTCGTCTTTCTTTCTTTCTTTTGGTTTGGGTTCTTCTTGTTTGTTAACATTTTGAGTCACTATGATTTACGGTATTAAGAGTTGGATGATTTGTTTCAGCTGGTTAATTATATTTTGAATTCTCAACACGGGAAGAGGTTCGCGGTCATCTTGAATGAATTTGGTGAAGAAATTGGGGTGGAAAGGGCAATGATAAATGAAGGGGATGGTGGTGCACTTGTTGAAGAATGGGTTGAGCTTGCTAATGGGTGTATATGTTGCTCTGTTAAGCATAGTTTGGTTCAAGCATTAGAGCAACTTGTACAGAGAAAGGAAAGGTAAAGCAAAAAAACTGTCAAGTGTATGGTATAACTTGCTAATTGCCAATTTTCATTTTTCATGACTATTACCTTATATTGGAAATTGAGCTATGCGTTTTTTTTATTGTTGTGAACAAGGCTCGATCATATATTGCTAGAGACCACTGGATTGGCAAACCCAGCTCCTTTGGCATCTGTCCTGTGGTTGGATGAACAGTTGGAATCAGCTGTAAAGCTTGATTCCATCATCACTGTAAGTATATTTTTTGGAAGGATTCCAGTAGGAGTATTTTCACATCTTTTATGTCCAATGTATGTTTTAGAGTTGCTTTCACTTGAGTGCTGCTAGTTAGTAACTAAATATTTCAAGACTACTCATTCCTTGGTTGGTGGGAACATGTTCAGCAAATAAGGGTTTAATTTACTCTTCTTTCCTTTTCATGAATAGATACTTTTAAATTCTTAGTGTCTGTATGTGAGTGCATTTGTTATTAAATTAGGTTTTTGATCGATCAGGTGGTGGATGCCAAAAACCTCCGTTTCCAGCTTGCTGAGCATCGTGGCTCATCTTCCTCGTTTCCAGAAGCATACTTTCAGATAGCATTTGCGGTATATGTTTTGTACATAGCTAAAGTTTGCCTGCTCCAGTATCAGTGCTTAACCAGCACATGTAGGATCTTTCTGATTCCTTTTGATCAAATGTGCTCCTAATTCTCATTCTTTCTTAACAAGGTTGAGCTAATAACTTTGTTCTTTGTTTTAGGATATTATAATTCTTAACAAGGTTGATTTGGTCTCTCCAGAAGGTTCTGGAAGCATTTTGGAGGAGCTTGAGGAGGAAATTCATAACATTAACTCCCTTGCTGAGATAATTCGTTCCGTCCGCTGTCAAGTTGACTTATCAAACATATTGAACCGCCAAGCTTATGATTCTGCTGTTAGCCACACATACTTTTGTTCCTCATCCATATTTGATATTTTTGCTTTGATCTTTCTCAAGTACATTCAAGTAACATTACATTTGCTTCTCTCTAATTTCAGCATGCTTCACATTTGGAGAAATTATTAGAAGAAAGCCATTCCTTGTCTTCCAAAAAGCTCCATGATAGTGGTGTGAGAACTATATGCATATGTGAGTCACAGAAAGTTAATCTTGAAAAGGTAGGTTTATTTTCTATATGTAATGCATCATGTTTTTGTCAATGGCTTGATATGTAATAAATCCTTTGAAGTTTCTCCTTATGTGGTTTCTAGCATCATTGTATATTTTATGATGAGCAGTACTTCATACATTTTAATTGGAATGCTAATAAATGGGTCCATTTTTTATTTTTATACTTTTTTGTGTCCGCTATCCAACTAGGATACTCCATTCGTTTTGCTTGAAACTCTGATTTGTTATTGTCTTGAAACCATAAGTGGAAAATGATATCATCAAGAAGGTCATTATTTTGTTTACTTAACCAACTTTTCTCACTCTTAACTAAAATGTTGCATATTGCTCCACATTGACAGGCTCGAATATGGCTTGAGGATATTCTTTGGGAGAAAAAATATGATATGGATGTATATCGCTGCAAAGGAGTTCTGAGCATAGAAAATTCTGATCAACTACATACTTTGCAGGTAACTCAATAATTATCATACGTAGATCTTGAGGTTTCTCTAGAAGTTATATTGTACACGAGGGTGTAATACATAGAAAGCTAAGTTCTTTTTGTTCTGACATCTAAGTTGGCTTTATTCACTCATTGTTGGGTTGGTTGTCCTCAACTTTATGATTAACTGTCGGAAATGGATTGAATGCATTTCTTAAGTGTTTCCTATCATGTCCTCATTAAAATTATGATCCATGGGAATATTTCCTTCAAATAGTCAATAACGCAGTGTTGAATTGGAAAAGAAAGAAAGTCCTCATGATATTTTTAATGTTCTCATTAAAATTATGATCATGGGAATATTTCCTTCAAATATTCAATAATGCAGTGTTGAATTGGAAAAGAAAGAAAGTCCTCATGATATTTTTATGTAGAGAAACAGAGGTTCAATCTAAGAAACTTGTTGGAATAATTACTGTTGCAGTGTCTTTTGCTATAACTGTTTGGAAGGATATTTGGTTTACATGACATTACCATTATGCTTGGTCTTGATAAATAAACACATGTTAAAGATTGCTACCTGCATGCACTTCCTAGATGTAAGTTTTTCTAACCCATCTGTTGTTTAGATATTAAGTCAGGTTGATCTTAAGCTGTTAGTATTCGGTGCGAAAAATATCTTACTGAGAATTGATTTTCAACAACTGAACTTACTTGATAGACTTCCATTGTCTTATAACAGAATTCAGGAGAACTAGTGTGGTCTTGTGTGTTTCACAAAGTTCTAGAAATGCGTCACATACTTGCATTATTTATGATTCATGAGAAGTACATGTTAGTTTTTTTATATTACACACACACACTCTCTCTCTCTTGCATACCTACTATTTAAGGATTTTCTTGCTCAAAGGGAAAGCAAGGTCTGTTATTTGTGTTCTGTATGATCCGTCATATATGTTATTTATTCTGAGTTTTTTATACAAAGGTTGGTGTGAAGGAAGTTAACTCCTGTTACATAGGTTTTTTTTTTTTTTTTTTTTTTTTTTTTTTTTTTTTTTTTTTTTTTGAGTGCTAATCTCAAATCATTTATTACTAAAATAATGCAGGGGGTGAGAGAATTATATGATATTGTACCAACTCGCCCGTGGGGAAAAGAAGAAAATCAGATAAATAAGATAGTGTTCATAGGTAATGATATTATTAAATTTTTCTGATCTAAGCACAACCATATAAAAGTGAATGCTTTTTCCAGGTTGTTTATGAACTGATAATGTTGTGGGATTCACAGGTCATAATCTGAAGGAAGATGTTCTAATTGATTCCTTCAGAGCCAGTACAACCTGATGAAGACTTTTTGGCATAGAAGTGAAATGAGTGTACTTCTCTCCTCATTTTGAAAAACTAGGAAAATCATTTCTTGGATAAGGATATAAAGTCTCTCGTTTTATTTTCCTCTGTTAAAAACGAAGTTATGGATTTGATTTAATGAGAAATGAAGGATTCCACAAATTCTAGTGTTGTAGGAGAAGAAAATTTCAGATTTTTTTTTTTTAATGAATTCTAATGCAAAGAAAAAAAAAATTAGAAATTCAAAAAATGAAATAGAAGGGTAAGATAAGATGAAAAAGATACACAATCAATAAAAGAAATGGATATATTTTTATTATATATATATAGAGTACAGTACAGTACACTACACCAATGTCACATTTATGTTGAACCGACAAATCATGATAAGTTTGTCTTAAAAATACATAAGAAATATAAGATATGGTGCTAATGCTGGGAAAGTTTAAGCTTCTTTGACTTGGTGATATGTCTTTTCCGTTCCGTTTCTTCCTCTCTATCAGCAGGAGTTGCTCTGCGTCCTCCCTTCTGGCTATTCTAGCACTCCTCCATTCCTCCTTCAGGATTTCATGTTGGTACCATCCTCCTCATCATCATAAAATTTGTTGGGTTTGTAGCCAAACATTTCTCTGATGATGCTAATAGCCCTTTGATTCTCATCTCTTATTCTTCTTCATCTTCATAGGGCCATCTTACACGCTTCTTCTTTGTGGTTTTTTTTTTGGGGGGGTGGGTGGCTGTGATGTGTGGGAACCTCTGTAGGTGGCTTTGACTTTTGAGGAATTGAAGATGCCACTGGCATTGTGTGCGCCATTTTAGGCATTCCCCTATTGTCTTTCCTTTCTTCCATAGATGAGTGAGTTTTTGAAATGGGTGGTTTGTTCACTCCAGTGTTTCCTTGAATTTGCTGATGTCATTGTAGAACCTGATGTAAGTGCGTGTTTGGATTAGCTTTTGAAGAATAAATTTTACAATTTATAAGGTAGGTATGTAAAAGGAGTTTTGTCTCGGCTTGCGGAAAAGGGTTTCTGAAACCATGGTTTTGTTGTTTGCCAAATTTACTTACATTGACCACCCACGGAACCACCATTACTCCCCTGTTGTGCCTCTGAACTTGGGGGCTCTTTTGCAGGAGTTGGAAGCTCGGCATCATCAGAAAAACGAATGGAGTGATCTCTTGATTCCTTGATTTTTGTGCTTTAAGCTTCACCTCACTGACGCGGGATAGCTGATTATGGAGTGCATATTTGGATACTTCTTTCATCTTTCTTCTTGTTGGAAAGACTGATTGCCGAATGTAAAAAGAAGAATGACTTGCTGTCTTGGATGATTCTTTTTGCAATAAGGACGGGAGGTTGTATTATCTTAGCACTGATATTCCCAACCTAATTCAGTCTAATGATACTATAAATTTTGAGGAGCACCAATTGCAAGGGAAAAAAATCATTTTATACAAATATTAATTAATTGTCTTCAATCAAAATTTATAATTCATTATCATTTTATTACCTAATGCCCTAGGGGTGCTCTTGGAACATGACGAAATCAAGAAACTCTATTCCTAGTCCTATCCTGAAAAAGGGCTATGGAAGGGAAATCTGTCCTGATCTCGATTCTGATCTTGAAAATTTCCCGTCCCGACTAAAATCAAGATTTCCCCAAAAGAAAACTATTTCTTCCATATGAATAAATGGCAGAAGGAAGAATAAAAACCTTGCATATTATTCGCCCAACAGTAATAAAAAAAAAAAAAAAAGGAAGCAAATGAGATATTAGAAATGGGGAAAACAACATTCTTGCAAATATAGAACATGCTTTATTTTATGCGTGTCTATTTCTTCTGGCGCACCAAACAGGGATAAAGACAAAGAAGACAGCAAGGTAGCCTTAATACAAAATGCATTTACTGAAGTGAAGAGAAGAACATAGTTAGACAAGCTTGCAGTTGATGATTATAAATAAAGGCATGGGGAAGAAAATATAAATAGATAGGGTAACATCATTTTGAAATCTTTCTTTTTCTTTTTCTTTGGCTTTTGCTTTTCTTCTCTCCACCTTTTTTGTGTGGTCTTCTTTGTGAGCATATATTTCCATAACAAATGACAGCTATTGTAAGATATTCATATCTTTTTCTATCATTTCTAAGTCGGCACAATAATTACACTTATGGTTGACATAATATGATAATATTTGGCATAGTTTTCTTTTAGTACCTTAAGGATTATCCATTTTATTCATTTTTATCGTATCATACCATTTTAGGAAAAACTTTATTTGTCTGCTTACTCTCTCTACTAAGTATATACAAGTCGTTGGGCCCATGAATTAGACCCATTGGGCTTCTTCTGAAGTTATGGTTCTGTTCATCTCCTAGAATATTATATTGTAATCTTGGGCTCTGATAAATGATACTCGGTATTGGAACTCCTCAGCATCTTCAATATCTTCTTTGTTCTCTGGATCATATTCGATGGGCTTCTTTGTGGTTCCTTATCTTATCAAATTTATAGGTGGATAAAATTTATTTAGAGTTATTTCGGCTATAACGGAATAACATCTAATGAATACTTTATATTGGGTTACTATTCCGAAATAGAGTTTTACAACATTTCTAATAGACTTGGGCAATTATGATATTTCTTCCACATTGGGTGAGGGATAAATGGTCTGAATGAGGCCATATCCATACAAGGTTTTTACAAGATTGGATGATGTTTCTGGATATATGATGGCTTTATTAAGGGCTTGTTTGGTTTGAGGGAGGGGGGGGGGAGATTTTTTGTCTTCTCTTTACTAAATTGCCCATGGAAACTTTTTAATATTCCAAAAATATACTCTCAACAAAAATGAATATTCTTTTCATTGATGGCAATTTGGTCAATATCCTACTTTCCACTCCCTTCCCTCAAACCAAACATACCCTAAAGGTATAATAAGAGACACATTTGATGGTTTTATTGACTAAGGATAAATGGTTTAGTTTGTGAATACTAAGATCTTTGGTAAGAAAAGAACAAAATCAAAATAAAACCTCCATAAATATGTTGAATGCATTAGAAGAATTAAATGAAAATAAAATAGAAGAAATTATGGGACAAGAAGAAATACAAAGAGAATTTGCATAAATTACAAATATAGGAAATTCAGAAGCACAAATAAATATTCAACAAAAACAAGAAACAAATAATCAACAAAGTTTTAATGTTCCATGTATAAATAGTGAAGAATATAATATAAATGACGCTTCGGTAAGTATAGTAATTAATGGAATAAGTAGAGAAGAAGAGGCACAAGTAAATAATTTATATTTATACCAACACCAATGGAACAATATGAAAGTAGAAAAATACCAAATTCAGGAATATGACTTGTTTAGACTGTAATTTAGACAATGGAAAAAGATTAGAAGAATGAAAAAATTCTCAATTAATAGCATTAATAGGAAGAAATACTGAAACTAGTATAGCTGGTATGTTAGTAGAAGCAAGCTTTATAGGAAATGTACAAAATTGGTGGAAGAGTAAAACACACGAATACAAAAAACAAGCAAGAACAATAACAAAACCATACCAAAATAGAAAAGAATTCTATGCATTATTAATAAGACAGTATGAACAACTATTAAAAAATAAATTTATAGGAAGAAGTGTAGGAGCAAATGAAACAACAAGAACAGAAAAACCCATCACAAAATTGCATCAGATAGAAATATGTTCCCTAGATCCCAAATATTTAAACCAGTATATGTGTGAATATAAAAATATTATTATAAATCAAGATTACAAAATTATAATGACAAAGATGTTATATGGAATTATTTTATAGAAAATTGCCAAGACTAATATCAGAAACAATAATAGAAGATTATAATAAAGCTTTTGGACAAAGAAATGATTTAATACCATTTATTGACACTATGGGAAGAAGAGAGAAGATTTTCTAATTGAATTGTTCTCGGAGTTTGTTAATGGATCCACAAGTCAACTTTTTGACCTTGTAAAATTGATTGAAATAACTCTACAATTCTTAAGATGCTTATTCACATAATATCTCAAACAATTGCCACTTGCACCATTGTTCTTTTACAATGGCTATTGCCATTTGGGTATGGTATTTAAAATCTCGATTTATTATTACAATTTTACATTTTTATGATTTTTTTTTATTGAAATAATTTTACTAATTTTCCAAACGCTTTTATGTTTTTACGGTTTTTTACGTTACGATTTTATATTTTACTATTTTTTATTCCTCTTCCGATTTTACATAAAATCTCTATTTTAACTACCTTACATTAGGAAATTACAGCTCATCGACATTGAATGTGGGTTTTCCACAAAAATATTCGGTAAGAGTTTTTCAACAACTTAACCTTCAGATTCAACCAACTCGAGAATAACGAACTATCACTCACATATATAATAATTTATTTTGGCTACCAGTAGAAGTTCTCACATAAAATTTATATTGATTAAACATCTATATCTCTCAATATAATAGGAATCCACTATACATGATACCAACATTTATGGTATCCACGTAATCAATAACATATATGCTCAATATCCATATAGCACAAAAGCTATACCACAGGGTCAATATTCTTTAATGCAGCAACTTCTCAACAACTTGTGCATACCCAAATCAAGTTGTAAAGTCACTTCCAAAACTGTGTTAGAATCATACGGAATATTCACAATAATCAAGCCTACTTATACCAAGATAAATATACATCCAACCATAATTAATTCATATTGGTGACAAACATTATAATAGTTCATAAAATTTGTTCTCAATAGAAAATAATAAAGCATTCTTAACGATTCATAAAATTTTTATTCATTAAATGGATGTTAAAACAACTAATGGCGTTCCATTTGGCACGTATGGGGGATTGTTGGAATTATAATATAAATGTGGGTGTGTCAAATAGGACAAGTCCCACATTGTCTGGGAGTGAGAGAGTTCAAGTGTGTATACATGATAAAATGTGAGCTTCGACAAGTAAATGGGCTAAGGCCACTCCTTTCCCTCTCTACACTTCTTCCTATATACATGTAGAGAGTTTTCTTTCCCTCTCTACATGCTTCTGCACCTTTCGGTTCAATCCTGCTAAGACCACCTGTTAACGCTCTCTTTGCTTAACCTCTTGTTCTACCTGGGTATTAGTTTCCTACTCTCCCTATCTCTATTTCCTTTGTCGCCATCTTCTACAAACCATTCAGCTTCCAACTTGTGGCAAGGAAAAGCTAATCTACTGTCGAAATCATTACCCAGGTATTTACGTCACCCTCCACCAATCAACTTTCCTTTTGGAGCAAGTTCAACGATTTTGCAGAAAATGTGGATCACCAACACAATTTCTGCAGACTGCAGTACAGACGTGTTGCCTAACATGTGGATTAACCATGATATATTTGATGGTACTAATTTCTCAGCGTCTCCCTTTGACAGAGCTGAAGCATGAAGTGTGCCTTTACTCTGATGTGTCAAAAAACATTTCACCTTCGCCTAGCTCCTGTAATCTGCTTATTGATAAATATCATTTGGATTCCATTCACTCTCTACGCTTGTCATGTCAAGGATTGGTTATAGGCAATTATATTACCTTTAATCTTGGTTCAATGAGGTGTCATCAGGTTTTTTTTTTTTTTTTTTTTTTTTTTTTTTTTTTTTTTTGCCCGAAAAAGTCAATATTATTAATACGAAAAGCAAGTATTACATCCACTAAGCCAATTAAAACGCTGGAAGAACCTATCATTAAACCTAACACACAACTAACCAAGTAAAAACAAAGAATAGCAAACAACTATATCAGATCCAGAATTAGCTGTCAGCCAACTCCTTCTCTGTCCAGTATCTCACAATGGTCAGCACTAACTATTCCCGATTGTTCAAAGTCATGCAGTAAAATGTCGCCTAAAAAGGATGGAACACGGTCCAGCCATAATTGCTGGTACATCCTCTTTTTTGCCTCAGCTGCTATACAGTCAGCAGCTCTATTGCCTTGTCTAGAAACCAAGGACAATGTTAACCCCTTCATAGACTTCAACAAACCGAGAATCTCAGTTAGCAGCTCCCAGCTTTCCCATTCACACCCTGTAGCTGATTCCTTCTTTAGGTGTCTGTACAGAGACTCACAATCGGTCTCAACTATAATTGGATAATTCCTAAATCTACTCCTATACAGTAAAGCTTCCCGAAATGCCATACATTCAGTCATAAATGGCGATTTTGACTCCACCACACTCCCCATTCCTCCTACATAACGTCCCAGGCTATCTCTGCATACTATCCCCACACCAGCTTCATCAGTACTAGCCTTGTAGGACCCATCAACATTAATTTTGATCGCTCCCCCTGGAGGTGCTATCCACTTCCCCTTTCTCACGAGGACTTCATCAAAAACTCTCCTCCCAGCCTTCCCCTCCCTTCTCTTAGCCCTCCAAAACTCATCTACTTGTACATTCACCAATTGAACTACCTCTTTAGCAGCAGGTTCTTCTTCCCTAAAAACCCAATTGCAACGTTTCTTCCAGATCCACCAGCACATAGTGGCAAAGAGGGCCTTCCCATACTCATCCAGGTTCCCCTTTCCATACAACATATCACGTAGCACCAACTCACAGCGGGTTATTTGCCATTTACTAAATTTGAGGCCTAAAGGGGAACCAAACCAGCAATGACGTGTCCAAGGGCAGAGAAATAGCAAGTGCTCAATGGTTTCAGGCTCACACAAGCATATAGGACAGAGGGGGTTACTTGCGCATTTTCGCTTGAAGAGAGCCTCTCTAGTTGCAATGGCCCCTGCACCAATTCTCCAAATAAAGTGCTGAATCTTTGGCGGAACAGTAAGCCCCCAGACACATTTCCATAATAGTTTAGGAACACTAGAAGACGTACCTGGGTCCTTGCTTGTTTCTTCCTCACTACTGCTCTTAGCCACAGAGTAACCAGACTTTACTGAGTATATGCCATCCCTATTTCTCAACCAGATTGCACGATCCACACACGGGTTAACAGGGATTGGTATCTTGAGAATCTTATCCCTTTCCACATCAGTAATTCTTGTTTGGACATGGCTGAGGTCCCACCTGCCCTGACAGATTAGGTCCGCCACTTTCAACTTTTTCTCTTCCTCTGACAGGCCCTCTCGGTGTAGTTTACAATTTTCCAATCCCTGGACCCAGTGGTCCCCCCATACGTTGATTCGGTGGCCATCTCCAACCTTCCAACACATCTCCTTTAGCAGCAAGTCGCGTCCCTCCAGCAAGCTGGTCCAGCCCCACGACGCATGGCTGCCCTTTGTCGCATTGAGAAAATTTCCTTTAGGAAAATATATCCCCTTTAGTGTTTTACACCAAACGTCATCAGGCCGTTCAAGCATTCGCCAAGCCGTTTTTGCTAGAAGTGCTTTATTAAAGCAAAGGAGATCTCTAAATCCCAATCCGCCATCATTCTTCTTCATAGTCATTGTCCTCCAATTCTTCCAATGAATGGCACCTACGTCCTCCCTCTGACCCCACCAGAAATTGCAGATTAGGCTATCTATTTCCACATAGGATTTTTTTGGAAAGAGAAAGCAAGTCATCGGGTAAGTGGGAATTGAATTTGCAACTGCTTTAATCAAAATTTCCCGACCAGCAAACGACAATACTTTTTGCTTCCACCCCTGTATCTTGAGGCCAATCTTGTCCCTTACATATGCTAGCGAAGCCGTTTTGGAGCGTCCCCATACTACTGGCAGGCCCAGGTACTTACCAGCGTTATCCGAGTGCTTAATACCCAAGCATGCTGACACAGAGTCTCTAACTCCTGCTGGTGTATTGGATGAAAAGAACACGCTAGATTTCTCCAAATTTACAACCTGACCTGAGGCCTTACAATACACATCTAGTATCCTCTTAATTATCTTGCAATTGATCTCATCAGCCCTCATAAACAAGATTGCATCGTTGGCGAAAAAACAATGCGATAGCACAGGGGCTTTGCATGCCAGCTTCACACCAGTCAGGTCTCTCTTTTCTGTATGTGTTTGTAGCATCAATGATAACACCTCAGAAGCTAGTATAAACATATATGGTGACAGTGGGTCTCCTTGCCTTACACCCCTCTTTGGACTGAAAGAGTCTATGCTCCGCCCATCCACTTTTAAAATGAAGCGCACCGATGAAATGCATTTCATTATCCAATTAACCCAACCACCACAAAAACCCATCTTCAACATCACTGCTTCGAGGAAGTCCCACTCAACACGGTCATAGGCTTTATTCATGTCAATCTTTATAGCACACTCCCATTTCTTACTTGCTTTCTTGTGCCTCAAATAGTGGAAGGCCTCATGGGTAAGAATAATATTATCTTGTATCATTCTTCCCGCAATAAAAGCACGCTGATTAGGTGAAATGATTCTGCATAGTAGTGATCTCATCCTGTTTGTCATAATTTTCGCTATGATCTTGTAGGACACGTTGCATAGGCCAATAGGTCGAAAGTGGTGCACCTCTTCAGGTTTTCCCACCTTTGGAATCAGAACTATATTGGTGTCATTAAGCAGATGCAAGTCAGATTTATCACTAAAAAATTGTTGTACCATCTCACACACCTCCTTGCTGATCTCCTTCCATGCAGATTGGTAAAACAAGGCTGAGTAACCATCAGGACCAGGGGCCTTGTTTGCACCTATTTGGAATACTGCTCTTTCAATTTCCTGATTTGACACCTGCTCCATTAGCTGGATATTGTCCTCCTCGTTGACCACTTGGCTTATATATGACAAAGCTTGATCTAATGGTCGGCCACCACTTGTTTGGAACAACTTTGAATAAAAAACACTAAAAGCTTTGTTGATTTCTTCACTGTTCTCTAGCCAATTCCCACTACCATCTTTGATTCTTAGAATTTTATTCCTTTGTCGTCTTTGAATCACAGTGTTGTGAAAAAACCTAGTGTTCTTGTCACCACAATTTAACCATGATACCCTGGATCTTTGCCACCAGTAGGATTCTTCATTACGCCAAGCTTCTTCAATCTGCTTTACTAGTTCCTCAGCCTCCTCCAATCTTGCAGCTGTCATGCACCCTGAATAGCATCTGCTCAACTTGATTTTCAACTGTTCAATCGATTTCCTGAAATTAGGGAACTCTCTTTTACTCCATATCACAAGCTTTTTTTGACATGCCTGCAGCCTTCTAACGAGGTCGAGAACCCGATCTTCTACCACACCGTCTACCTCATTCCAACCCTCATGTACAATCTGCAAAAAATCCTCATGCTGGACCCAATTAGCTTCAAACTGAAATGTTCTTGCACTCTTTTCCTCACTGTAGCAGCAATCTACTAGCAAGGCATGGTGATCCGAACCAATAGGGTCCACGTGGACCACCATAGCATGGTCAAATTCCTCCCTAAATTCCACATTGCCAAACGCCCTATCCAACCTTTCCCTTACAAGGCCTCCAGGTCTCTTATTGCTCCAGGTGAATTTAGAGCCTTTAAACTCCAGGTCCAGCAAGCTACAATCAGATACAAGAGATTGAAAATTAATAATTTTGTGCATCGATCTCGGCTTACCTCCCTCCTTTTCAGCCTGCGATAGCAGATCATTAAAGTCTCCTACCACCAACCAAGAGTCTCCCCCTTTTACTGCCAATCTACGCAAAATGTTCCAAACTACACGACGTTCGCTTTCCTTCGGAGGCCCATAAACAAAGGAGATGTACTTAGGTACCAACATGCTAGTAGATTCAGCCATAACATGGATGATATTCTTAGATTGGTACAACACAGTTAGAGAAATCGAATCATGCCACCAAACTGCTAGCCCTCCAGCCAACCCTTTTGGATCTACCACCACTTCTTGACCAAATCCACATTTTCTTTTGATTCTTTTTAATTTTTCACTACACATTTTCGTCTCCATTAGGAAGAGTACAGAGGGCCTATATTTGTTCACCAATTCCCTCAGGTTCTTTACTGTCAAGGCTCTCCCTAATCCTTGACAGTTCCAAGAGATGAGCTTCATGGTGCCTTGGTGGCTGTTAAAGGCCAGCCACCTGCACCCTCAGCTACACACTTTGCCTTTCTTCTATTCCCAGCTTTGAAAATGAAGCCTGAGTCAGCTACCAAGCCATCTGTTACTGGATCCATCTCATTCTCCACTTCCATACCCTCCTCCAACCTTTCCACAGCGACTCCTCTATCTTTCCTCTTGGCATTTCTTCGAATTTTGGCCTTAGCTTTCCGTAGATTATCAGCATATGTTGAAATTTCAGGCTTGGAAACAATTACTGCTTTCGCTGATTTAATCCTCTTAGCCTCTGATATTTCCCACTCCTCTACTACACTTCTTTTCAGGCCAAGGACTTCTATTCTGTTGGTTATATCTCCCAACACTCTTCTTTCATACACCACCATCGCCATTGGATTCCCTTCCTGGCTGCTACAGGTCTTATCTGGACTGCAAGGAATTACATCATCTATCACCTTCACAGTCCCCGTTGTCATTCCTATCGAAAATCTTCCCATTGCATCTACACAGTCACAGGTATGTCTCTTCTCTCCGTTGCCTTCTGATTGAGATACTTTAGCTTCCCTCATGGCTAGCTTTAACCCCTTCCCACTGTCAACAATGGGACTCTCCTCACCATTTGGCTCCCTCCCGACTTTGTTCTTCTCTTGATCCCAACCTCTCGCTCTCTACCGGCTTGTTTATTCTTATTAAAAACAATTCATCATCATCTGTTTCCAGAACCTCTTCAGATCTGCGTTTGCTCTCCTCGTTCTTCCTCCTGATTGCTTCCTCCTTCCTTTTCCTGGCATGTTCTGACTCAGACCAGTCACTGCACACCACTACCATCACCTCGTCCCAACACCTACATGAGTTGGTGGTGAGCCAAGCCCCAAACTGAGGCTCCTTTGGATTAACGGTTGACATCCTTCTTTCAGATTTACAACCTTGGTTGTCATGACCGATTCTTCCACAGTTATAGCAGAAGCATTGTAACTTTTCATAGCGAATCGAAATCCAAACTTCCTTACCATCCGGCCTTGGCATCCAGAGACCGTACGCTAGTGGTTTCTTCAGGTTCAGCAACACTCTAGCACGTAGGAAGCCTCTAAGATATCTGCCGTTGTAACAAGGATCCTCCGCCAGAACAACCTCACCAACATAGCCGCCAATCGTGATTGCATTCTCCAGACACCACGCCTCCATTGGCACATTATGCATCTGGATCCATACAGGACATTTGCTAAAGTCAAACTCCTCGCACGTCTTATACGTTGAACGTTCCATGAGATTCAGTAAGGATCCGTTTATTGACCACGGCCGACCACGTAGAACTCTGTTAAACTCTTCATTGTCCGCGAATTTGAACAAAAAAGCGCTGCCATTAATTTCTATGACATCGAAACCTTCTGGCAGATTCCAAGCCTTCTTCAAAATAATCTCTAGCGCCGTTCTCGTATATGTTTTATTGGATATTACCTTGCCGATTAGGATCCTTTCTGTTTCCACTTTACGCCATACCAGTTGATCTGAGATTTGGATCTCCTCCATCTGTATCGAAAGGTATTTCCCCTCTATACCACTTGCAATAACTGGAAACGCTTCCAGCTGAGCACGATAATACCTTCGAACCTCCTAACTTCCCTCCGGTCACCCTCTGAACCTCCTGTCGTCACTCCGATTCCCCTCCGTATCGTCGTCCTTATCACTCTCACACTTGGCGGAGAGACCTAGGCTCCCACACGAGTGCGCGGGGAGAACTCGTCAAAGAACTAGGTGTCATCAGGTTAAGCACGCCACTTTTGCAGTACACTTCTCTAGATTTGCATGGCGTTCCGAAACGGTCCATTTAAATAGCCTTTTTTTTTTTTTGTTCGGAAAGCTATTTATATTAATACTACAAACAGGTACAATATCTGGATATAAGTAAAACCAGATCCAAGATAACAAAATACATCCAAGACAAAAACAATAACAAAAACAGCCAAATCACCGTACAAAAAATATTTAGAAGTAGAAGTAGAATCATGGACAAAGCAGTCTCTTCAATATCTAGGGTTAGAAGTGACAAGAAAGAAGGTGATGATGTAAAACCCACCCAAACAACTCACTTCCTTAAATAGCCTTCAATTCATGCTCCAACGTTAGAACTGACATCAACTTTTAGAATCTGATTTATATTACTTTTGATGTGGTTTTTTTTTTTTTTTTTTTTTTAAAACAAATGTACGCAGCAAGTGTTGCCTATAAAAGGAGCTTCATTCAGAGGTTCTTATCATCCCACTTGAACTATTATATATTCTTAACCATTATTTTAAATGGTTTTTATGTTTTTTTTTTAAAAATAAAATACTTATATTGAAATTAATTTTACTTTAGAAAATTTACCCCCTTCTTTAAGCTTAAAAATAAGTAATTTTCAATTGGAAACAAGTAATTTTTTTATGGTAATATATCATCTTATTGAAGGTAATTTTATTAAGACATGTACTAAATGTGGACATATTATTGACAGAACTGATTAAATGTTGGTCAAAAATTAATTTGGGATTAGTATCTCTAATTGAATGGATTGCAAATATGCATGCAACGGGAATATAGGGCGTTAATGATGTTACCCTCAATTGTTATTATTGGCTATACTATAATATTATAGTGATTATAAGTTATAACACCTAAGTGAGTATCATTTTTAGTATTAAGGTATAATTTTGTGTCTTTTGGCAAAAGAGCTATGAGTATTCAAAAGTTTTTGTTAGATCAACATTGTCACATAAGCATTTGATATATGGCAAAAGGTGATTATTTATTTTATAATTTGTTTTGTATTATAATATTATTTAAGTAGTCCTGATTTAATGGTTAATACTCCACCTAATCTTTGATGAAAAACCTATTTACTTAATTTATCTATATTAAGAAATTTAGTTAGTATGATATATATTTTTTTTTTCTAAATCACTATAATTATCTTCTTTAATTTTTTAATTTTTTTATTTTTCTCACACTTGATTATTCACTATGAGAGCATTATATAGCATTAAAAGACCTGTAGGAGGTTTTGAGATCTTGGAGTACTGATCTGAAATTTTGCTAATCCAAAAAAAAAAAAAAAATTATAAGCTTCAGATTTTAAAATTGTTAAACCAAAGCAACCTGGTTCAGTTGGTTCGTAAATGCCTTCCTTTAAGATCTATCGGGGTTCGATCCTACAGGTGTATATGGAGAAGGTTATTTAGCGTTGACTAAACGCCCTTCGGACGACTTACTGCGTCTTAAGGAGAATTAGTCTAAACCCCTGGTTTATATATATAAAAAAAAAAAAAAAAAAGAATTTAAAATTGTTAAAAGTCGCAACCATATAATATTATCATTTTTTTTGGCCAATCATAATCTCGTAGCCTTTGGCCCTTTTTCTCTTTCGGCCAGACACAGTCTCTTGATCTTCGAATGCAATTTTCTGACTATTTTGGTTAGTTTTCCAATTCGGTAATTAACATTTCTGTTATATTTTGTTAATCACGGATAGATGAACAACCAATGTTTTGATGGGCTCACTTTGCGAGCCTCCGCGACTAATTTTAAATATCTCGTCATTTTTTAAAGCGTCTTTAAAGGATCGGAGACTTAAATGGGCCAAGGCGTTTGAGGGCTCTAGTTCTAAGCAAAAAAAACACGACCAATGTGAACAGAGGAAGCATCCAAATAATTTGGACACAACCGCAATTAGCGCTCTTTCCATTCAACACATTGCTTCTGAATCCCACTCTCTATCGATCTCAACTGGTACGAATAAAAACCCTAATTCCGCATATTTTTCTTTCTTCTGCTTCCCTCACTGAATTCAAGTGCAGTGTTCTTTTCATGTTTACATGACGTAGCCTTGATCGGATCTCATTACATTTTCTTCCTCTTGACATTTTAATGCCCTCTGGAAATGGAAATTTTCAGTTTTGCTTCACTGAAAGTGTATTAAATTTGGAAATGACAAATGGATAAAGATTTCTTTGGGCACGGATTCCAGGAACAATCGGTTGTGGGATTCTGCTAAACGTTCTTAGGAACGAAATCGATGGCCACTTGATTGCGGGAGATTAATGGAGTGAATTTTCTTTATTTTTGTTGTTGCAGGCGATCGGACTAATCGATTGGTTGTGGAATACCGATTTTAGGAGAATTTGCAACGGCCAATCATTTCCAGTGGATGAATTCAGACATATCCGGTTATTCGGGAATTTGCCGTTATTGTATGCGCCTGATCTTAATTGTTAATTCAAAGTTGTCCACCGGTTTTCAAACTTCATAATGAATTACGTTCTTGATGGGTTCATGATGAATGCACTGAGCGTTTTCTCTTAATCATGTGACCAAGACGGTAACGCCATTTGGCAAACGAAATGCACGTTATCAGGGAAGGAGTTTGAGCTATTATTTTTCAATGCTGGTAGGAATAGTCAATATTCATGGTAACATAAAGAGAAGCTTCTATATAATGACAAATTTTGAAATTCGGCGGTTTTAAATCTATTGTCTATAACAGTTTCACGATTTGGACATGAGAAGATCCTGGCATAATAAATTGTCAATAATTTTTGGCACTAGACGGCCGGGGACCTGGTTAGTCTTGTGCCTGATTAGCCTGCTTGCACTAATTTTTGTCTTGAGTTCATCTTCTTCAAATAATATTGAACCCGTATATCACTTTCCTGTATCTTCCATCTATTCAAACCATAGAAGGATAAAAGAGCAAGTAGCAGTTGATTATTTGGAGTTAGTGACATCAGGTGCCGCCAGGCAAGAACTTGGCTTTTGTGGCAAGGAAAGAGAAAATTTTGTGCCTTGCTACAATGTTTCAGCGAATTTGTTAGCAGGCTTTGGAGCGGGTGAGGAGTTTGACCGGCATTGTGAATTTTCAAGTGAGGGTGAGAAGTGTCTGGTTCGAACTCCCAAGGACTATAATATTCCCCTGAGATGGCCAGTTGGTAGGGATGTTATTTGGAGTGGAAACGTGAAGATATCCAAAGACCAATTTCTTTCATCTGGAAGCTTGACCAAAAGGTATTTCTTTATATAGCTGCTAGAGTGGGGAAATATGCCAAAACACATATTTTAGGCCTTTACAGATGACTATCAATCAAAGTACCACCAATTTTACAGTGTCTTTGTCTGTTGTAGTTTTACTATGAATATGCTTTCTCTATCTAAAACTCATGTAAAATATTATCTAGGATGATGCTATTAGAGGAGAATCAAATTGCTTTTCATTCAGATGATGGTTTGATCTTTGGTGGTGTGAAAGACTACTCTCGTCAACTGGCAGAGATGATAGGGTTAGGAAGTGACACTGAATTTTCTCAAGCTGGTGTAAGTCTTCTGTCTGCAAATAGTTTTTTGGTGAACAATAGTGTTTGATAGGCATGGGATCTTTTCAAAACAGTTCTGTTTATAGTAAAGTAGAAATTTTCTGCTGGCTATATTCTATTTTCAATTGTCATCCAGGACCATGTTATTTTTGTTGCATCATATAGTATGAATGATTTATATTGGTGGCATTATGACAGATCCGGACTATACTAGACATTGATTGTGGATTTGGTAGCTTTGGAGCTCATTTAGCCACACTGAATCTAATGGCAATTTGTATTGCGGCTTATGAGGCAACTGGCAGCCAGGTTCAATTGACGCTTGAAAGGGGTCTACCTGCAGTGATTGGTAACTTTATTACAAGACAGCTTCCATATCCTTTGTTATCATTTGATATGGTTCACTGTGCTCAAAGTGGTATCATGTGGGACGAAAAAGGTAATTATAAAGTGAAGGGGCATTAATTTAGCCTCCTTGGTTGTAGACTTACTTTGATGACTCACTAAAATTTAGATTCATTTATTTCCTAGAATTTCTTTTTTCTTGATTTGTTACCTGCAAACTAGTTTTTTTATGCTTATTGCTTTACCTACTGATGAAAATATCCATCATTCATTAATTAAAGTTTGAGGTTGGAGTTTCAGTCATCAAAAGTTGTACTAGATTAAGGTTAGAGAATAGATTTATTTCAAGGTACTGCATGATTGATATCATAGAATCTAATAAAATATATATGATAAGTTGTCTCTTCATGGAAAAGTAAAACAATCAACCTCTGTTACCCTAGGAGTAATATATATGATGGATGGATCATCGATGGGGAAATGTTTGAGGCTTTGAGGTTTGATCTGAACTAAGTCGACATAGTACAAAATCATCCAAAACTGGATTTACGGCTGATGTCAATTTAATTGTAATATTGCTGAAAAAGTTTTGCAAGTTCTGATTGATGGTTGTGGTTTTTTCTTGAGTCAGCAAGTGGGAAATGCAAGGTGAAATCTTATTGATATGCAACATATATGCATTAATGAGGATCTTGTATGTCAATGCACAAATTTCAGCTGGAACCTAGAGGTTAGGCATTACAAGTACTGGGAGACATGGGGATGCGCTGGTAAAGCCTATGAAATGGACACATTTAAATCAAATCCATTTCTTTGTTTGGCACATGCTGGATTCCTAGTACCCATTGTGACTATTCATAAAAGAGCCTGACCTCTTAGATCTGCTTTACCATCACATTAACTGTGTTTATGTTCCAGCTGGTATTGGTGTTAGTGGCCCATGTCAGCACATCACTGTCTCTGCTTCTTAGAATACGAGTAATCTGCTCACTGAGTTCCCTGTCAATGCACTGAGTTTGGGGTATTGGTACCTAATCTTTCTGGACTTTATTATGCCATTGTCAGGTGAATGCAATTAAGGGGTAAAGGATAAAAGTTGACAAGGGAGGTGGAATTAGCTTCTTTGAAAACCATTTTTTCTACTGGAACCCATTTAGTCAATAGATTAGTAATCTCTAGTCATTTTTTTGACAGCTTCTCCAGTAGCCTTTATGCGTTATTGTGATTGTGTGTCTGCAGTAACCTGCCAGAAAGCAGAAATCTCTGACCCATGAATTGGGTTACTTTCTTGCTGACATTTTAAATCTTGCAGCTTTTGTCCTGTAGCCTTTGTGTTGTTTATATTTTAGTTGTGAATTCATATCTTGACTTCAGTATCTAATGTGTTTGGATTAGGCAAAGGTTATTTTTATTCAAATAAATAATAATTTCACGATCTAGTAAGTGTTGGAATAGATACTTGAATTGTTGTTATGAAGAAACGACACCTTCCCTTACTCTCTAGAGTTCATGTCTTTGGCATTATCCATCTTTGCCAATACTTTATGAATACATTAGCTGCAATTTTTTTTTTCTTTGGTAAAAAATAATTAGCTGCAATTTAATAGTCCATAATTTAGCTTCCGTAGGAACTTCTGTGAACATTTTTTTCTTTCTGACAATGATTTTATTCTCCAGATGGTCTATTCCTTATAGAGGTTGACCGTGTTCTTAAACCCGGAGGATACTTTGTTTTAACTTCACCCACAAGCAGGCCAATGAGAAGTTCATCACAGGTAAACCTGAAAAAGAGAATCATGTTGAACCCACTGGAAGGGCTGACCCAAAAACTCTGTTGGACCCTTCTAGCTCAGCAGGATGAAACTTTTATCTGGCAGAAGACTGTTGATACTAAATGCTACAAGTCACAGTAAGTGCAATTGAAACAATATGAATGTTTGCTTTGTTTAATCATAGGAATTGAACGTATGTGGAAGATTATTGATATCAAGTTAAATACCATTAGTTGTGCTTTTTCCTTGCTCCACTGAACATTTGTCCTTTGTAGAGTTCCTACCAGAACTGGACAGATTTTACTGATGTATGTTTCTTTCTTTTCCTTTTTTCCGTTTTTTTTTTTTTTTTTAAAATGTTGTAGCAAGCAGGATTCTATACCAATTTGTAAACAAGGGGATGCTGCTCAGTCATATTACAAGCCTCTGGTACCATGTATAAGTGGGACCTCTAGCAAGCGCTGGATACCAATACAGAACAGATCTGGATCTGGATTGAGCACGGCGGATCTTGAAATTCACGGAAAGTATCATTTTTAAACAGATTCTGATTATCTTCTCCTTGCTTCACCACTTAATTTTCATTCTCAATTTGTATGGGTTTTGCCATTGCGCTTATCTCTGTATAGCATTGCAGGAGTTCAGCCTGCAGATTTCTATCAAGACATGCAATTTTGGAGATCAGCTGTCAGCAACTTTTGGTCTTTGCTTACACCCTTAATTTTCTCCGACCATCCAAAAAGGCCAGGTGATGAAGATCCTCTGCCTCCATTTAACATGATACTCAATGTGATGGACATGAGTGCTAAATATGGAGGCTTGAATCATGCTCTCCTGGAGCGAAGAAAATCTGTGTGGGTAATGAACGTTGTTCCTGTCCAGGCTTCTCATACACTTCCTCTTATACTAGAGAGGGCTTTGCCGGCATTCTTCATGACTGGTATGCTCTTGTTCTTTTTAAGTCTGCTTTTCCTTTTCTTTTGAGAGGGAGATGAATTTTATTTATTTATTTGGGGGTGGGGAGAACCTACCTCTATATTAGCACATTCGTATGTCAAACAACAGATCAGTGTTCTTGTTAGTTGGAGGAGAAACAGCATCAAAGCACCCGATTTGTTACCCTGAAACTTCCACCTTTATGTGCTTCTCAATCTTTGGTGTTCATCTTAAATAAACTCATTGCTTATGAGCTTCCGGAAAATTCACTTTTATGTATTCCACTTGTTGATGTGCAGGTGTGAGCCTTTCCCAACCTACCCCCGGACATATGATATGCTTCATGCAAATGGACTTCTCTCTCATCTCGGTTCAGAGAGGTGCAGCATGAAAGACTTGTTCTTGGAGATGGATAGAATACTGCGTCCTGAGGTAATCATTTCCCTTTAACCATTATCATGATTTCAAAAATTTAATGTTGCGGTAAGTTGAATTTTATATTATTAGCAAACATTTAATTTTGCCCCTCCAATCCCAACTCTTCCTTTCCGTCCTGCATTTGATCATATCCTATTGAAATGTTGGTCACTGCTAAGGCTGTTATTTATCACTCTGGTCCTATTTATATGTCAAAACTACCTAATTCTCACATAGTAAGGAAAGTTAGTTAATAAATATGGACTAAATTGTTAAAATTTTTCAAGCCTTCATTTATAAATAAGTATTTTTCACCTCTTTCTACCTTTAATGGGGGCAAAATTGTAATACTTTCATTTAATACTCTAAAAGCGGACCACAATTTTTTTCCAAACTGAACCTATAAATAGAACCAAAGTGGTATAATTTTTTGACCTCATCCTTAATGGTGCATGACCGTTTATTCCTATGCACCTCCAAATACCTTTTGTTTTGAAATTAGAATGCTGTGGTAGTCTAAGTATACTGGAATAGTCCAAATTGCCATAGCAAATTGAACTTCTGGTTTCATTGCTTGATAGGGATGGATCATTCTTTCTGATAACAAGGGAGCTATAGAGATGGCCCGCAAGCTTGCTACGCAGGTGCATTGGGAAGGAAGGGTGATTGACCTTCAAGAAGGCAGTGAATCGCTGCTGCTTGTTTGCCAGAAACCATTTGTGAAAAAATGATTGGATTAGCACCAGGGCGTCTCACCATGGCAAAAGAAACCAATTTCTTTTTTGCCCTGGTAAATATTCTAAGCTTGTCAGTGCATTTAGTTTGGTATAAAATTAAGGGTACTCAAGACTGTTACTAACATAATTTAGTGTGAATAATGGAACTTCAGTGATCTGAGGCTATTGTTGGAATTAAGCATATGGTTTCAATTTGAAACATCAGCTTGATCTCCATAATAGCCTTCAATGATTTTCAAGGCTGAAAGATAATGAATTTTTTTGTATTCACTTAGATTATTAATATATGTAATTTAAAATTTGTAGTAAGCCATATTGTTCATAACTTTATGAATAATACAGCTCACATCAGACACTGTACAACACATGAAAAACATACCTAATTTATGTTAAAATTAAGACAATACCCTTTTGTAATTTTGTAGGCTTGGACAATGATGTCAGGTTGAAATTCATGAGAGTTGTGGCTATGAAATAAACTCATTTGGAGCATAACAAAATATACATTCACTTATATATGTTCTGACCTGTAGTTATTTGTTGTAAAACTGATGAAATTATTTGTACAATTTCAGAGGATAGATTGTTTGGTCGGCACAGCAAATGTATATAGCACCAAGAGCCTTGATAAGTTCCACCTTGTCCACAACTGGATCAGGAATGAGGAAGCTTTACACCAAAAGTTCTTTGCAAGCTAGCCACAGATTTTTATTATTATTATTATTTAATTTTTTTGTTTATTAAAGCCGTTTGTTGTAATTCATTCATCCAATATGTTTTAGCAATATTTTCTGTATGATTCCTTCATTGATTACCATTGGACCTGAAGCATCTTCCAAACAGTCATCACTATTTTTTTTTTCATGAAGAAATGTGAATGACCACAAAGTTCAAGAATGAAATTTTGATCTGAAATACCAGAGTTACTTGTAAGAGAAAAGTTTGGTTCAAAATATAAGTCACTTATGGGGTAATTAATGACCTTTTTCTAATATTACCCCATTTAATTTTTATTGGAAAGAGAAAGAAGAGAGGTTATATTATAATGATTGATAAATGTAGAGAGAGAATTTTTAATAAGGGTAAATGTACAAATTTTATCAATTTAATGCATTCATTGATAAGGAAAAATGAGATATAAACGACTTGCATATGTGTATAGAATGATATTTAGAGGGCCTGTTTGGGTTGGCGGTAGGAGTAGTGGCTTAAAAGTTATCTGACTTTAGAAAAAGCTCAATAGGAAAAAAGGCAGGTTGTAAATAATGATGTGTTTGGATTGATAGTAGTAGAAGTGGCGGGGTCCATATTAAAAAGTTGAGAGCTTTTTGGAAAAAGCTCTATGGTGGAGCTTTTTCTTTAACTGGCTTTTTGAGTTTTTTTTGACTTAAAGTTCAGCCAACGCAATGGGCGATCCAAACAGAAACATTTTCCTTTAATCATCTGCGTGAGCGTTGGCTTTTTTGGCTTTTAGCTTTTTGCATTTGTTTGCCTTTAACGCTCAAATTAAAGTGAATCCAAACAGGCCCAGAGTCTATTTTAGAAGCCAGTAGGAGTAGAAAATGTAAGTTCAGCAGGGAAAAAGCAGTGAGATTAAAATAGTATGTTTGGTTGGCGTTTTTAAATAAGAGCTTCTGACCAGAAATGCTCCAAAAGCCACAGTAGAAATTAAGGGTTTGGCTTCTCCCCACTGCCAATACCATCCGCTGCTAATCTAAATGAGTGAGATGAGACTAGAGCTAGAAAATCAGGTCGAGGCCATTGGACCGGCACTTTTAGGCCTTGGCCCTTCAAGGGCCGGGTTTATAAAATGGAACCGCTAGATGAAGTCGAGTCTAATAGGGCCAGCCTTGTAAGGACGAGGGTTTAGAAGAGCCCGTCTTGCAGGGCCAAGGGCCGACCTTGTTAGGCCTATATATATATATATATATATATATATATATATATATATATATTAACTTGCCCAGTTGGCAATTGCCCACTTGCCTTACTAACTGAGTCTAACTGTGAAGGAAGCTACTTGCCTACCCCGTTATCTAGTACTCACTCACTCGCCTTACTCATTTCGTCATTCACTTCACGCCTCTCACCCACTTTCTCGGCCTCACGCACACACATCATGCATCGTGCATCACAGATTCACAGCATTAGACCATCAGTAGTTCACGATTATTAATTAGTGACTGTATTTTTTATTGCATGATGCGTGTTGTTTAGACCTTAATGTTAATAACATTTATTTGATAAATTATAATTTTAATTGTTATAATTTACTAATTATATTTCATTGAAAGGTTAAGTTGAAAATATGTCTTAGAAGTACACACCTAGGAGCAATTTTGCTGTGGAAGTTTTTTTGGCTCAATGTAGCCTCGGAAGTTTAAAAACGTAGTAATATTACCCTTTTTCGTTAAAAAGTTAACATTTAATGTCACTTTTTTAATGGTCAACGTTAGTTTTTAAATGAAAAAAGGTAAAATTGCTACGTTTTTAGACTTCCAGGGCTATATTGAGCCGTAAAAACTTTTAGGGCAAAATTGCTTCTAGGCATGTACTTCAAGGGCAGATTTGCTACTTAACATTTCTTGAAAAAAAAAAAAAACAGTTAAAATTTAGAAAAATAACTTCCGGTGACCAGCATGCTCCTGGGATGAGCCTTGAAAAACATTTTTCTTACACTGGCCTAAAAGAGCCACCCCTAATTTCTAGTTTTATATGAGACCGTAAGTCATGCAACACAAGTGAAGGGTTAAAAAAAAAAAAAAAGAGCGAAAAGAGCATTGATGAAGCACAATGCTAGGACAGTTGGATTCATTGCTTTGGATCATTTTTGGCTAAAAATATAATCCTGTATTTACGAGATAAATACTAAATAATTTCTAGTTTTATAAATCACCCACACATAACTATCAATGCTCCTTTCGCTTTTTTATTTTATTTTCCTTGAATTGTGTTGCGTGACTTGCGTCTCATCCCACTCATTTAGATTAAAACACAATCACCAACATGCGGTTAGTCTAGCGAAATGTGGTACTGGATTCTTAAGAGGTCTAGGGTTCGAGTGCGATGTAAAAACCACTCATAATTCGCCCGATGTATAGAAGCTATCGTTGGGAGGCCGTCCCTTACTATCAAGGTAACCCGGAATGGTTACACTTCTTGCCATTTTCTTATCAAAAAGATTAAAACACAGTCATTTTAAAGTAGCGGACAGACAGCGGATGGCATTGACAGTGGAAAGAAGCCAAACCCAAAAATTAAGCCACTTTCTTTTGCTTATAGCATCACCTTATCGCTGCACCATTTTTTTTTTTTTTTCGCCCTTTACATTCCTGTCCTCGTTCTTTCATGCTTGTAAAAAGCATTTTTTGTATTATTTTTTATTTTTTATCTTTAGTCAAATTTCACTAAACAGTTACGTGCTTTTAATTTTATATTTAGATATTTTTTAATTTTATTTATTGAATTATTGAATACATCTAATTAAATGATTTCTAGTATTTGAATAATTTTTCTAGTGATATACTAAATCTTTTTATTTATTTTATTTAATTTCATTATTATAATTTTATGGGGAAATCCCGAATAAAGAACTTTATAAATCTTAAAGAGATAAAAAATGTGTTTTGAATATTCATAATCCAAGATAAGCGTTAGTACCGATTCGAATAAGGTTTTCACAAGTTATTAAAAGAATTTCACAAGTGGCAAATCAAAATTCACAAGATTTGATAAGGATTTTCACATATTCTAATAAAGATTTGACAAGTTCAGATAAGATTTTCATAAGTTCTAAAAAGAATTTCAACACTTTCTTAAAGAATTTCACAAGTTACAAATCAAAATTCACAAGATTTGATGAGGATTTTCACAAGTCCTAAGAGAAGTTTCACAAGTTCTGGAAAAAAATTTCAAAAGTTCACATAAGGTTTTCACAACTTGCAAAACAAAATTCAATTTTGACAAGGGTTTCACCAGCTGTGGTAAAAGGTTCACAAATTTGAATAAGGTTTTCATAAGTTCTCATAAAAATTTCACAACGTGCAAATCAAAATTCAATTCTAAAAAGGATTTGACGAGTTTGGATAAGGCTTTCACAAGTTCATACAAGATTTTCACAAGTTCTCATAAGAATTTCACAAGCCTATGAAAGAGTGTATCCAACCAGGGAAGGAAAAGTGAAGTAGTGAAATCCACACATTGTGCGGCAAAATCTTGCATGGTAACATCCCGAGAAGTTAAAAGTATTGGAGGTAGATGAGGTTGGATAAACATGGTGGATTTTGATGACCCCATCATGTTCATGTTGCCCCTTAGATATTTTTTTAAAGAATACTACACACCGGTCCCAGCTCGTCAATATTGTGGATATTCCGTCCAACTTGGGTGAGAACCTTGATTTGATGATCTTGTAGATATTACAATATTGCTAACCTTGAGATGAACCCGAATGATTCATTCTAGATTCATACCTAGTAATCCTTGGGTGTCCACCCGAATTGCCAAATTGCGGTTGATGTTCGCTTTGGCGGGGAATGCTTTTTCAAAATCGACGTGACAATTGGGTAGGTCATCGGATCCGTCCTCATCGGAATGGGTAGCGACCCATTTGACCGATGTCCAAAGAGTCTTCGAAGGCAACAGGGACATGTTCGGGGGCTCTGCTATCATGAACAGAGACGATGATGACATTGGCCGTTATAGGAGCGAGTTGATGTGGTTGTGGTAGCTTGTAGTGAAGGGGGTTTCAACGACAAAGCCTCCAACATGGAAGTAGAGGAGGAAGGAAGCAAATAGAGTATGAAAATAGAAAAGCATAAGGGAAGAAGAATAGGAAGTAAGAGACAATGACATGTTGGGAGGTTGAAGAGGAGGCAATGGCCGTGCAAAGTGAGGAAGAAAAGGAAGGGATGAGAAGTATATAAATTAGGGACAATTATATAATTTCATTTTAATTTTCAAAAGGACTCATCAGGCACTAATACATAGTTGGGAATATGCATATTTATTACACCTATTTGTCTTTTCACATTTTTGAAGTTCTTTTTAAGGGATTTTCCTAATTTTATTTTCAATAGTTCTTTTAAAATTATCACATTATATATCTATAACAAATATGTACGATTTAATAAAATACATGTTATTTGACATCTAAACTTGATTTTCTATTAATTATTTAAACAAGTTTCAGTTTTTTTTTTTTTTTTTTTTTTTTTTTTTAAAAAGCACTTTTACCACGTTAATCCAAACATAAATTACATTATGCCGGTGAACTTCTACCTAACCTAAGTGTTTCTAAAAGTCAAAATTGAAAAAAAAAAAAAAAAAAAAAAAAAAAAACATATCGACCCTACTAATCCAAATAGGTACTGAATATGTACAACTTGATCATCCAAATCAGTATCCCCAGTGTGAGGGAATTACACTCAAGTCCCGATGAAGAGAAATTATTACTAATAGGTTCTTTGAAATTATCAAATATTAAAAAAGTCCCAAGGACCCGTGGGTAATATATTTTAATTGTGAAAAGACACCCTTACCCTTGAATAATCACATATCAAACTTCATTTTTGCTTTAACAAGGGCAGGTGTGTCTTTTCACAATTAGAATATATTCCTTAGGAGACTTATTGAATATTTGATCATTTTATTGGCACTGATAGTAATAATTTGCCTCCTTTGACACCTGAGCGCAATTTCCCCTATAAGTATCATCTAAACACAAATCAAACTCCCGTAAACAAATAGCCTTGCAACACTAAAGAATTTTTCTTTTCTATTAACAATGCTACTTTTCTTTTTCCTGATTTAATCTTCT
The DNA here is from genome assembly GCA_019022655.1 of Acacia acuminata. Taxonomy (NCBI): domain Eukaryota; kingdom Viridiplantae; phylum Streptophyta; class Magnoliopsida; order Fabales; family Fabaceae; genus Acacia; species Acacia acuminata. The sequence continues at coordinate 25,106 of JAFJYI010000028.1, read as the reverse complement.
CATCAGCTATATGATAAATATTGGGATGTACTTTGAAGTTTTAAGTCACTGCACAATTTTTCTGGCCAAAAAAAAAAAAAAAAAAAAAAAAAAAAAAAAAAAAGACGCTGCACAATTCAGGATAGCCTCGGATTTTCAGCCATTACTCGGTAGAACCTTCAATAATGCTATGGAGGTCTGTTTCGTCTTCGATCTCTAGTAGCCATCTTCTGCCCATATCTCTCAAATATGTCTGCCAAGTCATATAAGCCTACCTCTCTCAACTTTTTCCCAACCTCCTCAAACATGACCACACCTTCCTCATTTGAATAGTAATGCAAAAATTTACTATAATCAAACCTTGGCACCTCAAGACCTCTGTTCATCACCCTCTCCACATACTTGGTGGCTTCCAATGACTTCCCAGCTTTTACTAAACCACCCACAAAAATGGTGTCAAAATTGATAAGTGGATCCGACCCCTTTCTTCCTCTCTTCCCCAAATGTCCCTGCAACAACATTATATAGGTATGCATAGTTGGTTCACAACCTCTTTTGATCATCTCTCTGAACACCTGAGTTGCTTCTCTTGCCCTTCTCAACCTCAAAAGACCTTTCATCAATTCATGGTAGACACTTATGTCTGGTTCTTCAATCCCTTCCACAATCTCATAAGCCTTTCTTATTCTCCCTCTTGCTAGAAGCCCATACGTGAGAAATCCCATTGTGGGGTTATCAGCTTGAATCCCTCTCTTGCGCATTTCTTCGAACACTATCTGTGCTTGAGTGATCATTCCCTTCTTACACATCCATTTGATCACAAGCCTGTAAGTTGAGAGACCAAGTTCATCTATCCTCTTCACCCTCATGGTGTGAAAGAGCTTCAAAGCCTCATCATACTGATTCTTCTTGAAAAAGGTCTCCATCATTTTCTCAACCACTTCCATGTCAGGCTTGAACTCTTCATCCACCATCAAATTCCAGATTTTTGAAGCTTCAATTACATCACCCCCGTAACAGAAACCCCTAATCAAATGTTTGTAAGTATCCCCATTGGGTTTGATCCATTCTTTTAACTTGAAAACAACAAATCTAGCCTCCACAACAAGCTTATTTCCACACATAGTCTCAACCACCTTGTTCAGAGTCCCTAAATTGTAGGCATAGTCATTGGAGTTCATCAAGTGGAAGAGCTCCACGCACTTCTTTAGCTCTCTCGCAGCACCTAAAACCGTCAACGCAATCCGAAATGTCTTGTCGTTCACCAAACGACGCCGTCCCATCTCTTGCAAAAGTTCCCAGAAAAGCTCGATGTTTCTGGATTTCCCGACGACATCGAGCATCTTGTTAAAAGAGACGGGGGTGTGATTGAACGAAGGGTTTACTTGGGTGAACTGGAAGAAGCGGTATACAGGTCTCCATGAATAGGGGAAGTTGTTGCATACCTGAATGAAGAACTCGTGGGTGAGATCAAATTCGCAGGACCAGAGCCTGGAATAGAGTCGGGGCTCCGGCGAGTTCTGCTGCTGGTAGAGAACGGTGCACACTCGGAGGAGCTGTTGGGGGTTCACCGGCGTGATGGGTTTGGCGAGGTGGGGTTCCGGCAAGGCTGTTACTACTGAGCGGAGGTGGTGGCGGAGAAGATGATTGTTGAGGAAGAGGGTTGTTCTGATTTGAAGAAGCATTCTTAGAGGCGCAGATTTGTAATATGTTTGGTTAAATATATGCTAGGCCAAAATAAATATATGTTTGTCGAAAATGAAATTACCAAAACTTAACAAAACATACATCGAAAATGAAAAATAAACCAAAAAAGAGAGGAGGGGTAGAGCTAGTAATTCGAGCTAGTCGTCAGGTTGCAAGCCAACCTGCCGCAGCCCACGAGCTGGTAAAATGCCAGCCCAAGCCCAATAAGGCGGGTTGGCTGGCTAGCTTGCAAGCAGCCTATTAATTGTTGTCAATAAAGATTAGTACAATTGGTTAAAGTGTCGGTCTTTACCTCAAAAGGGAGGAGGTTCGATAACCGCTGATCGATATGAAAACCTCATTGGTGGGTGATCCAGTAAGACTCCTCTCCCGTAAGCGCTCTCGAGCCCGGAGACATGCCCCCCCTAGTGAGATATCGTGTCTACCCCATCTAAACTTTTCCTTATCCAATAAAAAAAAAAAAAAAAAAAACCTATTAATTGTTCCTTTAAGAAAAATATATTACTCTCCTCTTTTTATAATATCACTATTTTCTTTTTCGCCTACTCACACCTAGAGCCAAGTCAAACGGGCCGTGCCCATCGACGGCCAGTTTAAGCCACTGGCCCTTTAAGGGCCTAGGAGCTTGAAAATGAACGAGATATTTGAAATTAGCCCTGGAGGGCGGCCAGCCGGGCCTCGGGCTTAACGGCCCGGCCACTGAGGGCCTCGGGCCACCCACTGTGCCCTTTTCAATCGTAGCTTTTTCTTTTTTCCTTTTTAAACTTATTAATTTATATATATATATATATATATTGTATTTGTTATAGAGTTATTTATTCATTTAACTACAAATACATAATAACTATACTCTAATTTTATGATTTGATTTATTATTTGTTGCAAATAAAGATTATGGATGTGTTCATGATGCGGGAGAAGAATTTCATGATATTCTTACTCATGAGCCAGAGGCTATTACTCAAAGTAAAGAACAATCAAATGTCGTTAAAATTGATGATAGAGACGAAGATGATGACAATAATAGTCATCTTACTATTGTCGCTAAGTGATATGCTTTTTATGTTTTATATGAGTTATTTGTGAACATAATTTGCTTTTGATTATGATTAGTGACTATGCTTATTTATTGGATGATTCGTGTTGTAATTTACTAATTATATTTTTTTTTAAAGTGGGGAAAAATAGTTAAAATTTGGAATAGTAATTTAAGGCCTGCCCTGGGCGGCCGCCCAGTGGTGCTCTCAGTAGGGCTTTGAAAAAACAGTGTTTTTTCTTACTCCGCCCCGAAGGCCGCCTACGATTGATGACTCTAGTACTAATGTTGTTTAGTGTTATGCTTCTTATATTTTATGTGAGTTATTTGTAGATAATAGTTTGCTTTTGATTACAAATTAATGAATGTGTTTATTTGTTGGATTATTCGTGTTGTTTGGATATTAATGTTGACAACATTTATTTGATAATTTAGAACTTTAATTTTGTAATTTACTAATTATATTTCTTTGAAAGAAAAACGAAAGAAAAATTTGGAATAGTAACTTACGCCCTATAAAGCCAACCTGGCCTTGGTCCTTGTGCTCTTAGGTCGGGCATTAAAAAAAGATGTTTTTTTACCTCGGGCACAGTAGGGCGGGCCTTGTTAGACCTTGACCCTTTAAGTGCCTACCCGATTCTCACTCTAGTTTATAAGGTGTTTTTTTTTTAATTATTATTCGGGTTATAATTTAGAAATTTAAAGGTAAACATATTAATTTAAAAATATAAAATTTATTTATTAAAAGAATTATTTAATCCATTTATGAAATATCGATAGGCATTATTTGATACATCTTGGTTTATTTTTAGGTCTATGTGGCAAAAATGCCTCGAAAATTTCTCTAAATGGGCATTGGCTCAGGAAGTTGACTAATTTACCTATGTGGCACTCCATTCATGCCACCTCATTACTCAATCTAGTCCACCACATCTCTCTCCCTTCTGACGAAGATTCCCAAGAAGAAGGCTTTTCCGGTAATAACAGAGAATGCGTGACAAGAGCCGAAAGGGAACCAGAACATGCGAGAGATTTGCATCTTGAGGCGAGTTTCCATTAGAGAAAACAGAGAGTAGTGGAAGGGAGAAAGAGAGGGAATAGAAGAGAATGTAAAGGTGGAGAGCTGTGATGGGTAAAAAGGAAGTAGGAGAGGGGTATAAATCCTAACGTCGTCATAGCCCACAACAAATCATCGCCATTGATGATCTCTCGCTTCTCCCTTTGGAACTTGTCGGAGTCCTCGCCAATGATGGAGTTGACGAACTCCCTCGAGCTCGCTGTTGTGCCCATTTTGTGACTGGCCAACACCGAATCTAGTGGGTGCCTCATTTTATTAAAGTATATTGTAATTAGTTTCCTATTTTCTTGTCTTACTTACTTTGTAATTAGTTTCCCATTTTCAAGAATTAGTTAGAGATAGTGATTGTCAATTTATTTATAAATAGCTTATATTCACACATTATGAAGATTATTCAATACAATCAGAATTTCTTCATATTCTTGCTTTCTTAATATGATACCAAAGCTGAGTTTTTGACCTCTCTGAAATATTTTTTTCTATACACATTTTTTAAGTTTTCTCTTTCTTCCCCTGTCGCTTTCGGCCTTTCCTCAAGACCTATTCTCTCGATTGCTCCATTCATTGCGATCGATTTTGCTTCCACTCACCCCTGATTGCTTCACCTTCCATCGTGACAATTTCTTCCGTTCACCAATTTTGTCGATTGCTTTGATTCTGCCATGGCAACAACACCTCAATCGACTTATTCCTCTTCTTGTGGCAACCCTAACGGTTCTTCCATCAATCCTTCATCAGATTCGCTTCAGAACATTGGTAATCCATTTTATCTTCATCCTAATGAAAATCCTTCTCTCATCCTTGTTTCGCTTGTCTTAAATGGTCCGAATTATCATTCTTGGGCCCGTGCAATGCGGGTGTCTTTGATGTCCAAGAACAAAAGCTAGTTCATCGATCGTGCATCTGATATCCCGAGTGTCACTGATCTACTCTTTCCGGCTTAGGAGAGGTGTAATATGATGGTTATTTCATGGATTACACAGTCTCTCTCACCAACCCTTGCTCAAAGTGTATTGTGGATTGATAAAGCCTGTGATGTCTAGTCGGACCTCCGAGATCGTTTCTCACAGAATGATGTTTTTTGATTGGCTGATCTTCAAGAGGAGAGTCAGAGTTTGAAACAGGGCAATTTATCTGTAAGTGACTATTTCACTAAACTCAAAATTCTATGGATGAGTTCTTAATCCTACGTCCTGTAATTTCCTGTTCTTGTAATCCTTGTTGTAACTGTGGTGCTATTGCAATTTTTAAGAAGCATGTTGAGCAAGACTATGTCATTCGATTTTTAAAAGGCTTGAGTGATCGTTTTTCTGTTGTTAAGTCTCAAATCATGTTGATTGAGCCTCTGCCAAATATCAACCGTGTGTTTTATTTAGTTACACAACAAGAAAGAGAACTTGGTTTTCAATCTCTGGTTGTCACTACATTGTTTAATAAGGCATCTCCCCCACGTCCTATGAATCAGAACAACTCCAAAAATTCTTTGTCTAATTCTGGTAAGCAGTGTACATACTGTGGAAAGCCTGACATACTGAAGCAACTTGTTAAAGACATACTGAAGCAACTTGTTAAAGGAAGCATGGCTTTCCACCTGGGTTTAAATTTCGTACTACCTTTACTAATGCTGTGATTTCTGATAATGTTGTTGTCTCTATTTCGTCTGGTTCTGTTTCTAATGCTAAAGTCTCACTTGAGCCTGACAAGACTGTCAATCAATCATATAGCTTCACCCCTGAATAATACAGTAAGTTGTTGGCCTTGGTTCAAGCTGATCAAACGACATCTCATCTCTCTGCTTCTGTAAATCATATCTCTGCCACTGGTACATGTTCTTCTCCTCCTCTTCATCGTTTTTCAAATTCTTGGATCATAGATTCAGGAGCTACTAATCATGTTTGCTCTAATTCTGCTTTGTTTACTTCCTCTAAAATCATTTCTCCTATACCTGTTAAATTACCATATGGTTCACGTGTGTTTGCTACTTCTAGTAGGACAATTTGTTTTTCAGAGATCTTCTTTCTATATGATGTTTTATATGTCCCCCTTTCCGTTTCAATCTCATTTCTGTTTCAAAATTGACTCAGACTATTCCTTGTGATGTTTCCTTTCAGCTTGCTCAATGCCAAATTCGACACCTACCTTCAAGGATGATGATTGGTTCAGCTGAGGTGTATGAAGGCCTTTATCTCTTAAAGCATCATGCAAATTCTACAACCCCTGTCATTAGTACTGTCTCCACTGCCTCTGTCACTAATCCCACCTTTGATCTTTGGCATTTTCATTTAGGCCATCTTAGTAATTCCACTTCGTATTCCATTTCATCAACAGTTTCCTTTTGTTTCATATAATTCTTCTTTTTCATGTTGTGATGTGTGTCATTATGCTAAGCAACGAAAGTTGCCTTTTCCTGTAAGCAATACAAAGTCTAATAAAATCTTTGGTTTGGTTCATATGGATATTTGGGGTCCTTATCATTTACCTTCCATACATGGTCATAAATATTTTCTTACTATCATTGATGATTTTTCGAGATATACCTGGATTTATTTGCTTAAAAATAAATCAGAAGTTCAATCTGATGTGCATTCTTTTGTTCAAGTGGTTTCTACGCAATTTGGAACTTTGGTTCAAGCTATTAGGACCGATAATGGTGCTAAGTTTATTATGGATGCCTTTTATAAGCAACATGGCATACTTCATCAAACTAGTTGTATAGAAACACCTGAAACAAAATAGCAAGGTAGAAAGGAAACATCAACATATTTTGAATGTGACAAGAGCTTTATTGTTTCAGGGTCATGTTCCTAAAGTTTATTGGTCCTATGCCATTTCTCATGCTGTATATTTGATTAATCGTTTGCCCACTCCTATTTTGACTAATAAATCACCTTATAAACTACTCTTTCAAAAAAGTACAAATTTGAGCAATCTTAAAGTCTTTGGTTGTCTGTGTTTTTCATCCACCATCACTAACCACCGTACTAAGCTTGATCCTAGGGCACATAAGTGTGTTTTTCTTGGTTATCAGCAAGGCGCAAAAGGTTTTGTTACATTGGATTTGCATACTTGTCATATCTTTGTTTCTAGAAATGTGCAATTCTATTAGTCTTTTTTCCTTTCTTTAATTCAGGCTCTTCGTCCTTACCAAATATAGATTCTTCTCTCCCCAAAACTATATCTTTACCTCAAGAATTACCTCCTTTAGATTACACCACTTCTTCTACTACTTGTTTACCTTTTTCTTCTTCTATTTCAGAGTCTCCTGTTTCCATTCCTGCTTCATCTGTTTCCCTTCCATTACAGCCTAGGAGATCTACCCGGTCTAGGCAATTACCCAATTATTTGTATGATTATCATTTTGCCCTTCAATGTACATCGGTCGTACCCGAGATTCTTTGGAGGTAGGTAGCTATCATCCTCTTTCTCATGTACTTTCTTATGATCATCTTTCTTCTTCATGTCGTCATTTTGCTTTGAATATTTCTGTTGACGACATTCCTAAAACTTATTCGCAAGCTATTAACAATGAGGGTTGGAGAAATGCTATACATGCTGAACTTATGGCTTTACAACAAAATAAAACTTGGGTGTTGACTAATTTACCTTCTGGAAAATGACCTATTAGGTGTAAGTGGGTCTTTACTAAGAAATATAATTCAGATGGCACTTTAAATAGATACAAAGGATGTTTAATAGCTCGCGGGTATATTCAAATTGAAGGGATTGATTTTAATGATACTTTTTCCCCTGTTGCTAAGCTCACTACTGTGAGATTATTACTTGCCCTTGCCGCTACTCATAATTGGCGTTTAAAACAACTTGATGTCAATAATGTTTTTCTTCATGGAGATCTTGATGAAGAAGTTTATATGTTTCCTCCTCCTGGCTTACCTGTTTCCTCTTCGACTCAAGTGTGTAAGTTGCAATGTTCTCTCTATGGTCTTAAGCAAGCAAATCGCCAATGGTTTTTTAAGCTTTCTACAGCTCTTATTTCTTGTGGGTACCATCATTCTTCTGCTGATCATTCACTCTTCATTAAGCATACATAATCTGCCTTTATTGTTTTGCTGGTTTATGTGGATGATATTATCATTTTTGGCACAGATTTGAATGAAATAGATCATATGAAGGTATATCTTGATACTTGTTTTAAGATTAAGGACTTGGGAGATGCTAAATATTTTCTTGGTCTTGAAATAGCTAGAAGCTCTAAAGGTATTTCTTTATGTCAGCGCAAGTTTGCATTGGATATTTTTTCTGATGTTGGTTTTCTTGAACGTAAGCCAGCTCTTACACCTATGGCTAAGGATTTAAAACTTTCCCTTGATTCTGGAAATCCTTTGGACGATGGTTCTATTTTTAGAACATTAGTTGGTCGGCTTCTCTATCTTGCCAACACTAGACCAGACATTTCCTTTGTTGTCCAGCAGTTAAGTCAGTTTCTTCAATATCCCACTGATATTCATTTACAGGTAGCTCATAGGGTGCTTCGTTATATTAAATCTGCTCCGGGTCGAGGTTTGTTTTTCCCCGCTGATTCTATTATAAAGTTAAATGCCTTTAGCGACTCAGATTGGGCTGATTGTGTTGATACAAGAAGCGCTATTACTAGTTTTTTTTGGTTTCTTAGATCAGGCCTTAATTACTTGGCATTCTAAGAAACATTCGACTGATTCTACTTCTTCATCTAAGGCTAAGTATCATCTCTCGCTGCCACTACTTGTGAACTTTAGTGGTTATCATATTTGCTTCATGATTTTGGTTTGCCGCTTACTTCTCCTGCTTCCTTATATTATAATAGCCAATCTGCTCGACATATTGCCGCTAATCCTACTTTTCATGAGAGGACCAAACACCTTGACATTGATTGCCACATCGTTCGTAAGAAACTCAAGACTGGTTTGATACATCTTCTTCCCATTAAGTCTCAAGATCAGTTGGCGGATATTTTTACCAAAGCTCTTGCTCCTACTCCATTTTTTACACTCCTTTCCAAGCTAGGAATGATCGATATACATTCTCCAGCTTTGAGGGGGTATTAGAGTATATTGTAATTAGTTTCCTATTTTCTTGTCTTACTTTGTAATTAGTTTCCTATTTTCAAGAATTAGTTAGAGATAGTGATTATCAATTTATTTATACATAGCTTGTATTCACACATTATGATTCACACATTATGAAGATTATTCAATACAATCCGAATTTCTTCATATTCTTGCTTTCTTAATGCATTTTTCATTTTCCCTCCCAACTCCTTCCAGTAATCCAAGATGGGGGAAAGAATATGATTTTTTTTTTTTGTAAGAGACGTGAGATGGCTCTTATGGCGTTGGAAACTCAACAAGTCCAACAAGAGCTATTGAATGCAAAATATCATATGGAGATAATAAAAAAGTTTGAAAAACAACTCAGAACTGTTGATTGTGATCAATTGAATTTATTAAGGAATCTGAATCTGCATTTGACTCCGTTGTAAAAGCTCATGGTTCTTCTGTCAATTGATCTGGGTTTTGATTTTTCGGATTGTTTCTCACATTGATTGTTTTTTATATTTTGAATCTATGTTGGGTTTGTTTTTCTCACATTGACAGTAATCACAATCCTAATTAATCCCATAAAACTCGTCCATCCTCCTCCCCCGCAGTAACCTCACAATCTGGTGCGTCCGATTTCCGTACTACTCCTTTGGTTCAGAATTTTGGCACTTCCCTGCGTTGAAGCTTTTTTTTTTTTTTTTTGGGATCCTACTCACAAATATGATGTGAAAGAAAAGTGAGGTGGATGCCGTATAGGCATGCCACCTCTACGTAATTTGATTAACAAACGCTGACCATTTGGGTGTGTTAATAAAGGGTCAAAATTACTCCATTTTTAAAATTTTTGGGGCAACATTACCTTATCAAAAACTTCCAAACACCAAATACTCCTGCATAGAAACTTCTAGGTCATTTTTGCTTTTAACCCTTTATTATTTGTCTTATGTTCAATATCCTAGGAGATATTAGGGGCATCTGGTTGAATTTTCTTATAGACCCAAAAAAAAAAAAAAAAAAAAAAAAAAAAAATTCAATTTATATTGTGCTTAATATTCTTCGTTTATTTATCTTATATTTGTATCAAAATTGTTGAAATATTTGAATCATGGATAATATCTTATTTTGTTAGTTAAGATCATAATTAGTGATTTTAGACCGTATAAATTGAGGTCATTGTTAATGTGTTATGGTCATATGTATGTATAATAGTTAGATCCTTACTATATCTAGAAAGAGGATAATTTGAGTCCCTCTCTAGAGAGAAAAATCCCTTCAAAATTCTTAACTTAAAGTTAGAATTAGTTATTAACCATCTTCAAGTGATGAATGATCAAGTAGACGGTTTATATCTTGTAAGCATTAATTTGTTATCAATAAAAATTCTTCTTATTTTATTAACAAAAATGAATTTTCTTATAATCAAACTTCTAATCTACTTCACCTCCTTTACACGTCTCGACTCTAGACCAGACAATACATATTTAATTACTTTTTTTTCATAGTTTAACAATAATTTTATGAAACATATACTAAATCAAAATCTTCACCATAATTTGCTTAGAAATTTCATCGTCGGCTTTGCATATAATTCATATACACGCCTCATGGTTCTTAGATTGTGTCACCAAATTTAATGCATATCCATTGCCACGGACATATTGTCAACCCATAAGGATTATATTTTAAGTCTTTTCCTTCACTCCATACATAATAATTATATATGTAGTTGTATTTTCTTTATATATATATATATATATATATATATATATATATAGGCATTTGTAAACTACACGCATATGGCATATGTGTACGTTACTGTTAGAGTTGTTCTTCAATAAAATGTAATTTATAATATACGTGTTAGCGTTTTATTTGGTATTCCAGAATTGGACGATACAAATTTAGTGACAATTAATTAATTAAAAATAAACTACACAAAACTCTTTTAAATTTTGGATCATGTACACAAAATTTTATTAACCTTTGAAATTTAATATTCTTAACTTTAAAAGTTTATAGAGATAACTCCCAACTATAAATTATATGTTACTTGGTCCAAAAAAAAAAAAAAAAAGAACTATCAATTATATGTTCAGTTAAACTTTGTTTTTGTGTGCATACATACACATACATATATTTAGCCCCTCAAACTTCGATTAATTGTAGATAATCCTTTTACAGTTTTAGCTAAGCTAGGTGCGGATGAGTAATGTACAAAATTAAAATTAAAATTTTAGAGGTTATAAAAGTTATCTTTATATGGTCCAAAGTTCCAAAAGTTATGTATAAATTTTCCATTAATTAATAAATAAGAAGCCAATCAAGATCGATCACATTTGCGTAATAAGCCAGAAAACGGCTCATATTCATTCGCAGCCAAAGTTGACGCACACACATATATATATAACTTTGGCTTCGAATGGTCGAGAAGCCGTCACACACATTATATTAATGGTTTCAAGTGGTTTTTTTTTTTTTTTTTTTTAGATTTATTTATTAGATTATAGATTTAAAATAAATACTAAAGTAAGTGTGTACGGAACATTCTTATATTCAACCAGCTTCGCTTTATTTATCATTATCGATCACTAACAATTTGTACATAATAAATTATTTATCATATTTATAAGACATATTCTTTCTTTGATCTTTTATTAATATTAGTAAGATTTTAAATCTTGATGAATAATGTGGAAGATAATTAAAACTTATTCATGTTATATCCATGGTTTGTGAAACCGGACCGGACCGGCCGATCTGATCGAACCGGCCAACCGGCCGTGAAACCGGTCCGGTTTGGTGCAAAACTGGACTGACCTGGTGAACCCGGGTTGACCCGATGAAACCGGTGTAAACCGGCCGGGTTACAAGGGTCAACCCGGTTCCAGTATTTTTTTTTTTAAAAAAGACAATCTGATTTGAATATCTGAATATGTCACAAGTATTGAAGTATATGGTTATTTTACTACTGATCTAAAGTATTGAAATGATATATAGTATGTGAAATTTAGGTTGGTGTGATGAGAAATTAATTATTTTCCAATTTTTTATACCTCATCGGTCTAGCCCAGGTTGACTCGGGCCTCCGGTCCCACCCACTAACCCTTAATCTAGTACCCCGACCGGTTCAGTCACCGGTCCGGATATCAGAACCTTGGTTATATCACGACTTGTTAGTTGTTAGTTCTTTTTTTTTTCCTTCTTTTGTATACATTCGTGTTTTTTGACTTGTAATAAATCCTTTATTTTAGATGTCATATATTCCATTTGAATTAGGTGGGGAATCATGATGAATATAAAAACAAAAATACGAATATAAGAACATTTTGAGTTGGAATAAATAATTGGGAAAATCACAGTATGGTCTCAATTAAAAATAATAGTATAAAAAACCACTATAAAAAACTGTTGATTCGTAGTGTTTAATTTGTAGCAATTACAAAAAATCGCTACAAATGCCAGATATTGTAGTAGTTTAAACCGAAACTGCTACAAATTTACAACGAGATGACTCTCGCTAAGTGGTATACTGGTTAATGAACGACCTTTGTAGCGGTGCAAGTGAATTATGCTGGGGAACATTGATCTTTTGTCATGTGCTCACAATTATCATCATTTCCTCCTTCATCTTACTCAATTGAGCTTCCAATCGTGGATCACCTTTGCCTTTGCTTTCGCCCTCATATTGACCAACATGTGTTTCATCTCCTCCATAGTCATCATACTTGAGAAATGGGATGGGACTGCTCCAAAGTAATCCTTTATGTCTACTGTTGGTCGATTTCCTTGATGGCAAGTGAACCAGTCGAACAAGTAATAAAGTGTAAGTAGACTATCGTCCCACAGAGATTGAGATACCGAGGAATGACGCACCGATGCTATGACAGTTGTGAAAACAGAAAATAGATATAATTGGTTGAGGGGTTTCGTAACTATGCTACTAGCAAATGTAAACAAAAGATCTATGAACGAGAGAAGATATCGGTGAGAAGTCGGCTGGACTCGAATCATCCTTAAGTGCTTCAATCCCCCAGTTGCTCTACCCCAATGCTATAGCTTCTACACTGTACAGCTTCCACAATTGCTACAACATAGACACCGACTGCAAAGCTATTTGGTTAACCCACCACTATAATCTACTGAAGCTTCCGTGTCCGATACATTTGATACTAACTATACTCCTTCCATATTCCTATAGTAACTTTCTAGTCAGACCTGCATTACGCTCAGGGTGTAATAGTTATGAGAGGTAGACCAATTCCTGAAGCCTACAATAATAGGTCACGCCGTGCACGGGCGGCCTAGCAAACACTGTTTTTCAGAGGTCTAACCCCAACTCCTTGCCAGTAAGCTGGAGCCACAGATCTAGCCCTTAACTTTCGTTAACCGACTAGTAATAAGCACACCGATACGCAAACCAAATTTATTGAATTAAGAAACTGCAACTGGGTTCATTCAATACTTAAAGACTCATCCTCGTCCAGCCCATATAAAGTTTAGTTCATGATTGACGAGGGACACACAAAGCGAGACACTAACGGATGACCCATGATCAATAAAACAAAGATAAAAAGAACTGAAAACAAAAGCTTGATGGAATTTCGACGGCGTGGTTGAGGTCCTGTCACGTCACCACTCTACGTCTTCTTCGTTCCGTCGCACTGCAGGGAAGGATGCTGGGCGGTCCTGGAAGTATTGTGCTCTTGTGAAATCTCTCACTCTTCTCTTAAGTCTGCCGAAAGTCAGAATCTCGTTCTAGGGCTCTCCGACTCTGTTAGGGTTGGCTCTCCTGTTTCCTTCTATAATCAGTCTTTTCATGCGACTTAAGTCACAGTGAGATGGGCCTTTCCTAATCTGTCGGAATCTATCATATCTTTGGATCTGAGTAGATTGCTTCTATTGATTCTGCGGGATTCTCCAAATCTTTCAGTTTCGATCCTTCGCATCTTCTATTCCGTTACGTTGCCAACCTATCTGTCAATATCGCCCTTTATTTTATTCCTGAAATCATCTGAGTAAAAAGGTCAGAAAACATATCGCATAACATTGCTTCCTCTACTTCGCTATAGCAATCAGGATGCCTTGTATTGCACTTCGAATCGCTGTCAGAATGCTATAGCATCGTATCAGCCTTGCTATACGATTTCCCTTAAAAACACAAGTAAATTGTTCCATTCTCAAAGACATGCAAATGATTTCTACTCCTTAGTCCCTATATCATGAATGTATGCCTTTTTGCTTAGATTATCTATGGTTAAGCTTGGATTTAACATTTAATTCAGCCTATTAGTATAGGGAAAACATGGTATTATTTGTGCTCATCAAATACCCCCACACTTAGCTTTTTGCACTCCTAGGCAAAATCAGATGAAGCGAACAAAAGCTCATAGTCGTGGTACTCCTGTCTATATAACCTTGCTTGCACGTTTGCTTTCAGTTTCCATCCCCTATTCGGCAATCCCACTGCCCAGTGCCCACCGCTCATGAAGTGTGGTATCATTTAGATGAAGAAATCTCAAGGGGCTCTCAAGTTTCAGTGTTTACACTCGCTCACCCAGGGATTTTCGTTTCTCTCTTGTCAAACAGGCCCAGAAGATCCATAGCCTTGTCACAGTTCTAAAATTTCTTCCTAGCATTCTGAGTATTCGTTCATCCAAAGGACTTCTTGGTTTATAATGTGTGGATGGCCAAATATTGTGAGATGGAAAAGATGGTGGATGCTATAGCAGCTTGGCAGATAAGTCCTTCGTCGTCAGTCGAGTACTTCTCCTTGAATCTTGTACTTCATGCTGTTCTCTATTTCAAGCCTTTTCTTAGGTTCTTCCTTCTTTCTTTTTCTTTTTCTTTTTTTTGCTCTCTTCTTTTTTTTTACGCAAACCAAAACAACAGCTCTTCAATTCTTTCTGCAGCTTTTCACGGGAGCACTCTGTCGTAGCATTGTTTTCAGTTTTACTCAATTCTCTTATCCCACCTACTCTGCTATAGCATACTTGTGTGGCTCAAGGGGGGTGACGACATGGAAAGATGATCAATGGGTTGTATATGGGGATAATGGGTATGATATGAATGCCTTTTTCCTACGAACTTCAAACTCAGATGCTAGATAGTATATCGAAGAACTAAGACAAATCAAGGATCAAACATAGGCTAGCAGACATGCACTCGAAATAGAACAAGTAGGCAGTAGGCTCAATTTCATCCTTCCATTGGTGGTTCTACCCTTTAAACTTCCTCATTTCCACTTTACCCCGTATCAGATTGGCTAGCACTGTCAATTTTCCAAGCCTAAAGGTTCAGTTTCCCTAAGCAATTGTGCCATGTTCAGTTACACAAGCAATCATTCCATTGCTACAATGCCCTATTCATGCTTTACCATGGAGTTTTTCAAAAAATTTCAGTAGGTGCTCAAAAAACTAAATGTAGGATGAATCAAAGCACAA
The DNA here is from genome assembly GCA_019022655.1 of Acacia acuminata. Lineage (NCBI taxonomy): Eukaryota > Viridiplantae > Streptophyta > Magnoliopsida > Fabales > Fabaceae > Acacia > Acacia acuminata. The sequence goes on along the minus strand of JAFJYI010000028.1, from coordinate 9,830 downwards.
ACATGCAATCACAGAGACATTTGTGGCAGATTATATCACAAATTAGTATCTATCCCCCCCACACTTAAACGATGCAATGCCCCCATTGCAAACGGTCGTGGCAGGGAGGGGCAAGAGAAATGCGACTATTGTCAGGAATAAACACTACCCCGCAGGCACCACCCAAATTTTTTTTTTAAAAAAAGAAAAGCACGGTCAAAATAAAATGTAAAAAAAAAGTTGAAAAAGAGTCTAGTACCAAAAGTCAACAGCAAGATACAACTCTACTGATCTTAACCTTTCCCTGCTGAAGGTCCAATGGCGGGTCCCCGAGAGTTTGACACCTCTTCGTCATCGGTGTCAGCCGAGTGTGTACTGGTGGGCTCACCTTCCTGCGAGCTCCTGCTCCTGTGATGCTTTCGCGACCCTGCCTGTTCCTGCTGTGGCGGGCCGTTCGACGAATTGTACATGTCGAAGCTCGTCTTAGGGAAGGCCGATAATGGGGTGTACTTTGGAGCATTTTCCATGAGATTTGCCGCCAGGCTATGGTCTCTTTCAGCCACATATTGCCACCACATCTGTTACTGAAGAAGCAGAGTGCTGACTGAACGTTGCATGTGGTGACCTGAGCCACCAAAGCGTGGAACGCTGCTGCTGAAACCAGTGTATTGTCGGAAGGTGGTTCGACAGACGAGCTGGCCACATTGGTCTGTGCAGCCCGTGGTTGGCATTTTTGCAGAATGCGTTGTGCCGCTGCCACGGTGAGGGGTTGTGGGAGCAATGCTCTTTCTTTGTTGGCATCAAAAATCACCCCTGCATTCCGACAGAGCTCGGTGATGAGTGCGGGAAACCAAAGGTTACCTGTAGTAGACTTCAGGGACTCGAACAGTTCCCAGTAGATGAGGGCGTCAACATCAATCAGTTTTCCCTCCAGGATGCAATAGAGCAGGAATGCGCGTTCTCGCGAGATAGTCTAGGTGTGCATTGTGGGCATTAGTCGGTGGCGAAGGAAATGGAACCGATACGTGATTCGGGCGTCAAGCGGCTACATTTTAAGTGGTACGACCCTTCCTTGGAAACTTGCCATTCGGTGTTTGGCAAAAGCCGCGTGACCACGTTAGCAAGAGTTTCAAGGTTTTCCGCCTGCTGGAGAAGTTTGTTGTACTCATCATCCATGGGTTCCAGGTCGAAAACCTTGTGGATGGCGCTGGCGCTGCATGGTACATTTTTCCCCCGGACGGTTATGAAATACGGGGGATTGTAACATCCTAAATTTTATTTTTAGGATTTAAATGTAATTAAGAAATAATTATATAAGATAATAGGAAATAAATTGTAATTGTGGGCCTTGTTGTAATTTGCCCATTTCAAAAAAAAAAAAAAAAAAAAAAAAAAAAAAAAAAAAAAAAAAAAAAAAGTGAAGACGTGCGTGTGGAGGCGGAAGAAAGAATAGAAAAAAAAAGGAATGAAACATGTGATGAATAAAATAATAATATAATAATAATAATAAAATATATATATATATATATATATATATATATATTACATCACCGCCTCATTAATGAGGCGGTGACTTTGGCCAAATATATGTGCACCGTGTGTGTGTGTTAGGTAGTGGATCATCTACCTATAATTATATATATGTTATATGTGTGTGTTATATGTGTGTCAACGTGAGAAAGAAAAGAGAGGAAGAGTCCGGAGAGCGAGAGAAGAGAAAAAGGAAAATATTAGAGTTATTTGAGGTATGTTATTTATTTTATAAGATTATTTTGGTGATTAAATTAATTTATTTTTGATAAATTAATTTTGGTTACTGGGACTTTATGTCTCACCCCGTAATTATTAATATTTTTCAGGCGAGGCTCCTAACTCCACTAGTAGTAAAGGGAAGCAACCAGAGGCATAATAGTTGTGAATTTTGTAAGCCTATTTTGGTTTTGGTGTTGTAATGATCTTTATATTGCCATACTATGGCCCACATGTTTTGAGAATACTATTTTAACAGTTGAGATGTGTGTTTATATACTGTTAAACCAATAGTTGTATTTTGTATGATATCGTATTGTAGTGAATCCACTATCAAAGCTTGTGAGGAAATATTTCAGTATAAATCTTTGTTGTGGATGTGATGCTGTAAAACTCATGGACTGTGTATTCTTCTGCTCGACAATTGTGTCCAAAGTTTTGGATTTTATGTGGTGGGTTGTAGGCGAAATTTGTGCCTTGAACTCCGATGTACATGTTTTATAAAGAAGAGAGTTTTCTTAATCCGGTTAAATGAAAATATTAGAGTTGAATATTGTTAGTAAGGAGAGGTCTTTTCAATTTGGTATCAGATTTTAAGTTCCTGGCCTGTTGTGCATGACATTTTAGAATATGGCAATATATGATCTTTACACACTGCTTCCCTTTTTATATTATGTTTTCCTCCTTGTTCTTATTATTCGCCATCTTTGGTCAGTTTCGCCCTTAGGTGGGGAGAGATGGTGGATCCTAGGCAAACAGAAATCAGCGACAACGCCCGTACAGACATTGAAAACAATAACCAACAGGGACCTAGTGAACCTCAAACTGAGGCTGAGATGTTGCGGTCTTTATATAAATTGACCCGTTCAATGGAGGAGCGGTTGAAAAGGCTCGAGGACGGTAAAGCCAATGAAGAGCCCAGTCAGGAAAGCAAGAGTCATACCCAAAAGGGTTATGCAGAAACAGAGGAAGAAAATAGTCATTCTATGAAGTCAAATCCAGATCCTTCCAGTTCTAAGTCGGAGGAATCGGCAACACGAAGGGTTGCTCCTGACATGCTTACTGTATGGAAACATTTAGATCGTTTTCATCCTGAGACCTTCAGAGGAGGAAAAGCGATAGAAGCTGAGAGTTGGATCGATCGGCTGGAGATGCTGTTTGAATCAATCAGCTGTGATAAATACCAAAAAGTCATAGCTGCAAAGACTCTATTAGCAGGCGCTGCTCTAGATTGGTGGAACACGGTGAAGCCGGTTGGTGGTCATCAGTTGGAGTGGGACGAATTCAAAAGAATGTTCTTTGACTATTACTTTCCTATTGAAATGAGACATCGAAGGAGGCGAGTTCTTATTTCTCGCAATGTGGGGAGATGGACGAGGAAACATTCATATCTCAATTCATGGGGCTGGCTAAGTATGTGTCAAAGTTGAATAGAACAGATGAGGAGCACAACAATTGGCTGGCGAGACAAATGTTCGAAAGATGCAATGATGATGTTAGAGCAAGAATGGGAGTTTATGACATCACTACTCTTGAGAAGCTGATGGCGAAAATTCGAGAGGTCTGTAGAAGGTGTAGAGAAGCTGAGAAATCTGTGAGAAGGGATTCGCAAGGCCGATTTAGAGGTAATATGGGAATATCAGGAGGTGTCAACAGGAAGAATTACCCTTCGAATTTTACTGGATCCGGAAGCAAGAGGACTTTCAATCAGGGAAGCTTCCAGCAGAGGAAACGTCCTTCTATAGCTCAGAGCCGCAGGAGCAACACTAAAGTAAGTCAGAGCTCTCAGCATGAATCAGTGGCATCGGTTCCTAGTGTGATGCAACGACCTTCTTGCCCTCGATGTGGGAGAGCACATACAGGCGAGTGTTGGACTTGTTTCAATTGTGGAGAGAAAGGTCATATTGCGAGGAATTGCTATAAAAGAAGGAAGGAGGATCAAACGTTTAGGCCGTCTGCTCCTGGTCGAGTATTTGCTTTGACATCAGAAGAAGCAGGAGCTGCTCCTAACTTAATCCGAGGTAATGCTTTTCTTCAGGGTCACCCTTTATGTGTTATATATGATTCTGGAGCTACACATTCTTTCATCTCATATGATTGTGTAAAGAGATTAAATCTTGCTATGGGTGATTTGTTATATGATTTGATTGTGTCTACTCCTACTGGTATACGAGTAAAAACTGCTATGGTATGTAGGAAATTGATGTTTGTATGTGATGATCGTGAAACGACCATTGATTTGATTTGTTTACCCATGCGGGGTATGGATGTAATCGTGGGTATGGATTGGTTGACAACCAATGATGTATCCCTACGATGTAAGGAGAAAGCTGTGCAATTTAATGTTTGCACGGTAAATGAGGAAATTCCCCAAGAATCGATAATGTTGTCAGCGGCCCAAGTTGAGAGAAGTATAAGGGAAGGTTGTGAAATCTTTGTAGTGTTCCTCTCGATTCAGGTGGAATCAGGAGGAAACCTTGAGCAGATCGAAGTGGTTAAAGACTTTCCCGATGTGTTCCCTGAAGAGTTGACCGGATTACCTCCAGAGCGAGAAGTTGAGTTTGCTATCGAATTAGCACCAGTGACAGAGCCAATCTCTAAAGCTCCTTATCGGATGTCACCTTTAGAGTTAGCAGAATTGAAGAAGCAGATTGAGGATTTGTTGGAGAAGGGTTTTATCCGACCCAGTGTATCTCCATGGGGTTCCCCAGTTCTGTTTGTGAAGAAGAAAGATGGAAGCTTGAGGCTTTGCATTGATTATCGGCAATTGAATAAAGTTACTATTAAGAATAAGTACCCGTTGCCGAGGATAGACGATTTATTGGATCAACTAGTAGGTTCATCGGTGTTTTCAAAAATTGATCTGAGATCAGGATATCATCAGTTGAGGGTAAAGGCGTAAGATATTCCGAAAACCGCTTTCCGTACCGATATGGCCATTATGAGTTTCTTGTCATGCCTTTCGGATTAACTAATGCGCCCGCAGTATTTATGGATTATATGAATCGGATTTTTAGACCTTATTTGGACCAATTTGTGGTGGTGTTCATTGATGATATTTTAATCTATTCGAAAAGTGAGAAGGAACACCGGGAACATCTACGAATAGTATTGCAAACTCTGAGAGAAAATCGCCTGTATGCAAAGCTGAGTAAATGTGAATTTTGGCTAAGAGAGGTGAAATTCTTAGGTCATGTGGTTTCAGCAGATGGAGTAGCAGTAGATCCTAGCAAGGTTGATGCTGTGTTGAAGTGGGAAACACCTAAGTCTGTAACAGAGGTGCGTAGCTTCGTTGGGTTGGCTGGTTATTATCGTCGTTTTATAGAAGGATTCTCCCGAATTGCCGCGCCACTTACTAGATTAACAAAGAAAGAGCAACCATTCATTTGGGATGAGAAGTGTGAAGCAGCTTTTCAGGAGCTGAAAAACCGTTTAACCACCGCACTGCTTCTCATTATACCCAACCCACACAAACCATACACGGTGTACACATGCATCATTGAAAGGGTTAGGATGCGTGCTCATGCAAGATGGTAAAGTCGTGGCTTATGCCTCTCATAGCTTGAGGCCTCACGAAGAGAACTATCCGACGCATGACTTAGAGCTTGCTGCGGTTGTTTTCGCTTTGAAAATTTGGAGGCATTACTTGTATGGATCTCAATTCGAGATTTTCAGTGACCATAAGAGCTTAAAATATCTTATGGATCAGAAGGAATTAAATAACCGACAGAGAAGATGGATGGAGTTCTTAAAAGATTATGATTTTGAGCTGAAATATCATCCAGGGAAGGCGAATGTAGTTGCAGATGCCTTGAGCCGAAAGTCAATGCACATGTTTCATATGTGTGTGACTGAGTATAACCTTCTAGAACGATTATCAGAGGTTTATCTTGAACCAAGATCTGAGGCGATTTTGAGTTCAATGCGCGGTGATTTTGATTTTTATAATGAGTTAAGAATGGCTCAGATGAATGATGATCAGTTGCAAAGGATTAGAGAAAAGTTGGAGAACGGTGAAGTATCTGATTATGATATTGGGGATACAGGCTTATTGAGGTATAAGGAGAGAATTTGTGTTCCGGATAATGAAGAAATCAAGAAGACAATTCTTGAGGAGGCTCATCAAAGCAAATATACTATTCATCCGGATCACTAAGATGTATCGAAATCAAGCAAGGGTATTGGTGGCCTAAGATGAAGCGTGATGTAACAAATTTCGTAAGGAAATGTCTCACTTGTCAAAAAGTGAAGATTGAGCATCAAAAGCCTCCGTGCTTACTTCAACCTTTAAGTTCCCCAAAGGAAATGGGACAAAGATTTCTATGGATTTCATTGTCGGATTGCCATATACCGCAAAGACGTCATAATGCCATATGGGTCATTGTAGATAGATTAACAAAGTCAGCTCATTTTCTTCCGATCCATATCAGATATAGCTTGGAGAGACTAGCTCAGTTATACGTAGATGAAATTATCAAATTACACGGTGTACCCTTAGAAATTGTATCAGACCGTGATCCGAGGTTCACATCCAACTTTTGGAAGGCATTACAGGAAGCTATGGGAACTCGGTTAAACTATAGTACGGCTTATCATCCGCAAACTGACGGCCAAACAGAGAGGACGATTCAAACCCTTGAGGATATGTTGAGGGCTTGTGCCATTGAATTACCCGGCGCTTGGGATCGTCACTTGCCTTTGGCAGAATTTGCCTATAATAATAGTTATCATTCGAGCATTCAGATGGCTCCTTTCGAAGCATTGTATGGCAGAAAGTGTCGATCGCCTCTTTGTTGGACTGAGTTGAGCGAAAGATCGATTATTGGACCCGACTTGGTAGACAAAAGTACAAAGAAAATTGAGATGATTCGCCAAAAGTTATTGACTGCTCAAAGTAGACAAAAGAGCTATGCGGATAGGTGACGTAGACCACTAGAATTTGAAGTAGGGGACCACGTGTTCCTTAAAGTGTCACCGGTAACTGGTATTGGCAGATCTATTAAAGCCAAAAAGTTAACTCCTCGATTCATTGGGCCATACGAGATTTTGGAGCGCGTTGGACCAAACGGCTCTATCTGATTGCCACCGCACCTGTCAAGCGTACATAATGTATTCCATGTGTCACAACTTAAGAAATATCATCCACATCCTTCCCATGTCATTGAACCTGAGGAGGTTGAATTAAGAGAGAATTTGACTTATGTACCCGAGCGGAAGAAATTATTGGCGAAAAGGACAAGCGATTCTGAAATAAAACAATTCATCTCCTAAAAATTCTTTGGAAGGGTATGTCTCCCGGTGATGCTACCTGGGAAACCGAAGAGCGAATGCGACGTGATTTCCCTGATTGGTTTGCTAGGTATGTTGTGTATGATGGTAACATTAATAACTATGATTGTTCTGTTTGTGATCAAGTTTGTGTGGTATGATAATCTGATTGTGCTAGTAATTTTTGTTTGACTTGTGACGTTATTGTGTTGAAATCTTATACTATAAATTGTTTTCTCTATGACTTGTTAAGAATTTTGGGGACAAAATTCCATTTAGGTGGGAGAGTTGTAACATCCTAAATTTTATTTTTAGGATTTAAATGTAATTAAGAAATAATTATATAAGATAATAGGAAATAAATTGTAATTGTGGGCCTTGTTGTAATTTGCCCATTTCAAAAAAAAAAAAAAAAAAAAAAAAAAAAAAAAAAGGTGAAGACGTGTGGAGGCGGAAGAAAGAATAGAAAAAAAAAAAGGAATGAAACATGTGATGAATAAAATAATAATATAATAATAATAATAAAATATATATATATATATATATATATATCACCGCCTCATTAATGAGGCGGTGACTTTGGCCAAATATATGTGCACAGGTGTGTGTGTTAGGTAGTGGATCATCTACCTATAATTATATATATGTTATATGTGTGTCAACGTGAGAAAGAAAAGAGAGGAAGAGTCCCGGAGAGCGAGAGAAGAGAAAAAGGAAAATATTAGAGTTATTTGAGGTATGTTATTTATTTTATAAGATTATTTTGGTGATTAAATTAATTTATTTTTGATAAATTAATTTTGGTTACCGGGACTTTATGTCTCACCCCGTAATTATTAATATTTTTCAAAGCGAGGCTCCTAACTCCACTAGTAGTAAAGGGAAGCAACCAGAGGCATAATAGTTGTGAATTTTGTAAGCCTATTTTGGTTTTGGTGTTGTAATGATCTTTATATTGCCATACTAGGGCCCACATGTTTTGAGAATACTATTTTAACAGCTTGAGATGTGTGTTTATATACCGTTAAACCAATAGTTGTATTTTGTATGATATCGTATTGTAGTGAATCCACTATCAAAGCTTGTGAGGAAATATTTCGGATAAATCTTTGTTGTGGATGTGATGCCGTAAAACTCATGGACTCGTGTATTCTTCGCGTTGACAATTGTGTCCGTAGTTTTGGATTTTATGTGGTGGGTTGTAGGCTAAATTTGTGCCTTGAACTCCGATGTACATGTTTTATAAAGAAAAGAGTTTTCTTAATCCGGTTAAATGAAAATATTAGAGTTGAATATTGTTAGTAAGGAGAGGTCTTTTCAGGGATCCCCTAGGATAGTTTGCACCAAATTCAAAAACAAGGGGGGTTACCACCTCTACAGGCGGAGGGGCAGAATTTCTCCCATCGGCGCTTAGCATATGATCCCCGTAATGCATTCGGGGTAAGCGCCTTGTTCGAATGCATCTCCGAAAAATCCCCGTTCTAGTACTAGGGTTTTGTCTCGCGCTTCAAAGATTTGAAGCGGGATTTGTCTTCCCGAGAGGCGAATGGCATAGTGTCCTGAGCTTCAGGGTGCCTTTTTGGCCGAAACCTCGGTGCGTGCCATTGAGGAGTCTAGAGTGTACGGAAGAGGGAATGTAGGAGTCTTGGCAAGGAGTGACTCGAGCGCGAGGGATTGTGTCGAAGATTGCGTTCGATTCAACTAGGCTCTCTCGGAGTGATTAATGGCACACGATTCGGTGGGTTGCGTGCAATCCGTCCGACAATTTAGGGAGGAAACCGTGCGGCCGACGCTTGGTGTGGTTAATGGGTTTCCACTCTAGTTGCTATTCAAGTTTCGAATCTGGGCTGGGCCCAGGACCTGTGTGGCCCACCCATACGTGTGTCTTTGAGCGCAACTAGCGTAGTTGAATTGCTACGGCAATCCCACAAATGCCTTGGTTCCTTGTTGCCTCTGGTTGTCCAAAGGGCATAGCCTCTATTCTAAAATACTAATTTAAAGCATGACGCCGGCCGCCTCCCGCAGCGCTTGGTTTAAAGTCTTCACTTGCACTTGCCATAAGACACCCATGCTATGGTAATGGAGGTCCCCGCTTTAGTGTCCTTGTCGCCATTTGGAAAAGTTAGGTACTTCCCTCATGGGTCTTTGAATCTTGCTGTCTTGAGTATTAAGAAGGTGATCTCGATCATTGTTTACACGCATAGTGAGTTCTCCTTTTTCCACATCAATTATTGTACGACCATGCCATGAAAGGTCTTCCAAAGAAATTGGGACATCGTGGATCTCGCTTCAAATCCAGGATGATGAAATCCACAGGAAGATGAATTTATCCACCTTGACCGTAACGTCTTCGATCTTGCCTTCAGTAGCACTATGGAGCGATCAAAGTTGCAATGTGACTGCTAGGCCTGGGCTTCTCCTAATCGCCAATTGCCCGAAATTGACATAGGCATGAGATTTATGCTAGCACCTAGGTCGCATGCAGCTTTACCGTAGTAGTTGGGTCCGATTGCACAAGGAATTGTGAAGCCGCAAGGATCTTTTAATTTCGGCGTGTAGCCGATCAAGTTAACATGGCACCGCAGTCCTCGGTTAATGCTTACCGCTTTGAACTCTTCCAATCGCCTCTTCTTAGACAGAATTTCCTTCATGAACTTTACGTAGCTGGGCATTTGTTCCAGAAACTCCACGAGAGGGATGTTAATGTGAAATTGCCGTAGCATATCAAGGAACTGCTTGAATTGTTTCTCCTAACCTTGTTTCTTCAATGCTAGGGAAAGGTGGAGTAGCCTTGGTATTGCCGGAGGTCCGAGGTCAGATTCTGCTTTGATGAT